>JAHSVA010000009.1:15000000-20000000 GCA_019915185.1 Eucalyptus camaldulensis
GCATCTAAAAATTGCAGGGTCATTCATAGGTGATAAAGATGAGTGTTTATTTCTATTTGTGTTGCTTAAATTTATACGACCTAGATATTTAGCAATCAGGTATTAGCTTATTTGACTGGCTGAGAAGAACTTCCATTGTTATATTTTTCACAATGAAAATATGATCCTTAATAAAATGGTGTTTCTCTAGGGACGGGGACCAGTGGATGATTTTTCCTTTGTGGATCTTCCGCCACACTATATTGACCTTTTTAAATTGTATGATCCTGTCGGAGGGGACCACTTCAACATATTTGCTGCGGGTCTTAAAACAGCAGATCGTGTGGTAACAGTGAGTCATGGATATGCTTGGGAACTCAAAACTTCTGAAGGCGGTTGGGGTTTGCACAACATCATCAATGAGATGGACTGGAAACTGAGAGGCATTGTCAATGGGATCGATACAAAAGAGTGGAGTCCACAATACGATGTTCACCTAAAATCAGATGGTTATACCAACTATTCCTTGGAAAATCTCCAAACTGGGAAGGCCCAGTGTAAGGAAGCATTTCAGAGGGAGCTTGGTTTGCCTGTCCATCCCAATGTTCCTCTGCTCGGTTTCATTGGGAGGTTGGATCACCAGAAAGGTGTTGATCTAATAGCCGAGGCTGTACCGTGGCTGATGGGTCAGGATGTGCAGCTAGTCATGTTGGGAACGGGAAGGCAAGATCTTGAACAGATGCTTCGGCAGTTTGAAGGACAACACCGCGATAAAATCAGGGGATGGGTCGGGTTTTCCGTGAAAATGGCTCACAGGATAACTGCTGCTTCAGACATTCTACTCATGCCGTCTAGATTTGAGCCTTGTGGGCTCAACCAACTCTATGCCATGAGCTATGGGACCATACCGGTCGTACATGCTGTGGGTGGACTGAGAGACACGGTTGAGCCGTTTGATCCCTTCAACAATACGGGGCTTGGGTGGACATTTGATAGTGCAGAAGCAAATAAGCTGATAAATGCGCTGGGTTACTGCTTGATGACATATAGGCAGTACAAGGAGAGCTGGGAAGGAATCCAAAGAAGAGGGATGACAAAGGACCTCAGTTGGGACAATGCAGCTCGGAATTACGAGGAGGTCCTTGTTGCTGCAAAGTATCAGTGGTGAGTCTTTCAGGTGTTTTTTAAGTGCATACTTATATGGCCTATTCTTGAGCACGGCCTGTGCATGTGGGAATGAACGTCTATAGCATGCAAAATCCATGGGGCTCTAGTTTCAGGCGAAAGATGCCGGTTCATGCCTTTCTCAGTTGTCATCTTCCTGAATTCGAGAGTTTTTGGGCCAATTAATGTTCATGCTTGCCGTACGCTCGGTAAATACTAGTAGGCCAGTGGACCATTTGGAATTTACTGCTGTATAAATTCTTCAACGTATCGGTTTTTTTTCCTCGGCCAAATAAATAGGTTTTCAAGATATCATCCACCAGCGGAAGAAAAAAGGAAGGAGAAAATTCTTGTAAAACCAAATGCTATAAACCCATGTGATCTAATCTCTATTTTGGGCCATCTATTCCTGCCCGACTTTATTGCTATAAGTTTGCTAGGTAAACCGGAGGAAAAAAAAAAAAAAAAAAAAGTGGGGCGGAAACGGTCCGATTCCGTTACAGCAACACCTTTGTGAAGTCCACAACCTTTGAAGGTAGTTTTCGGGTTCAAAGTGGATTTTTTTATTATGGTTAAGTATGAAAGTAGAGACAATTATAGAACAATTCCTAAAGTTTATCGAGAGATATATATATATATATATGTGTGTGTGTGTGTGTTATTTTTGTGCATTTAAATCTTAAAACTTACAATTTTGATGTTTTTGAGTCCTTTCGTTGATTTCATAGTTTAGTGATTTGTGCTACTGTCTTTTCAATCATACGTGATCATAAATAAATAAAAAAATTCCATGTAAATTTTCATTTTTCTAAAATCTAAAGAAATGACTGAAATGGACGACAGTAACAAGTTTTAGAATCTTAAATGCACGCAAATTAAAGGTTAATATGATTCGAGTACATTATTGTGAAAATTGGGATCCCGCTGTGACTGTCCCTGTGAAAGCAGGTTTCCACTTGGGTCAAGTCTTCATGTATCCTGCTCTAATTATATCAAAATGAGTCATGCATATTAAAAAAAAAAAAAAAAAAGTCCCTGAAGTCTTATTTTAGTTAATTTAGAACGCTTTCACATCTGACCTATTAACTTCATTGAAAGATCTTTACAACATGTTCTTTACTGTAGAGCTTTCTCTGGCTTTGTGCTTGGGAGAACCTAGTCAAGAATGTAAGTATGCTTGACCTTTAGAAGGAACTAATCTAAACAGAATTTTTTTGAGAGAGGTAGCTAACCCCAATCATGTCTATTTACTGTTAATTTGTTTTATGAAAAATAAATGATTTAGTAAATATTATAAAAAAAAATCACTTGAAGTGCTTATAAAAATGAATGAACTAAAGATATTATCATAATCTATGAAAATTTTTAGAAATAAATTATTATCGATGATGAAAACATTTTTCATGGACTAACTATTTTAAACAATATATGTGATTATTTTTAGGAAAAAAAATTCAAAATCATTTTTTCCCGGCAAAAGGAGGCTAAATATTTCTTAATTTAAAACGGCTTGAGTACCAGAATTCTGCTTAACTCAAGAAGACTGTTGGAACTCTGCCCTTTCTACTACAAGAGCAATCCCTTTCATAGAGGAAGTGGTCTGTTAAGAGACAAAACATTCAAACGAGTGAACCGGATCATGATCGTCGGTTTCGATGAAATAATGGACTAGGTTTAAACTATCTCCATCTGGTGAAGCTTCGGTAGTTATAAATGAACTTTGAGAACATGACACTGTTTAGGGATGGAAATTTTTGTCCAACCTAGTAATTAGTCCACGGTTCCATGACTCTCGATTACTATTACATCGTCTGGACCGGCTCATTGGTTTCCCATCAACCTCGCTGCAAAAATTACTGAAAAGCCTTAAATCCATCTTGTGGATTTCAATTTAGTTCCAAACTTTTTAATTTGACTAATATAGGCCTAAAACTTTTGACAAATTTTCCAACATAGTTCATCCAGTCAATTTATGCTAAAAACCGCTAACGTAGAGATTCAATTGCCACCGGCCATCCTAAGTAGCACAACTAGTGGCTTATGCATGACTATTTTAAACAAAACAATGTAATTTGAATTTATTTTTTTTCAATTTTCTTTTATTTTATTTTCTTTCCCTTGTTCTTTCATGCTTTTTTTCCTATTTTTCCCTTCTCTATTGTTCATCTTCTTCCAACAAAATTTTAATATTAAGGAATTTTGTCCTGCTTGGTTACTTGGTTTTGACGTCAGTTTCTTGAATGGGCATTTGTTGCTTCTTTCATGTTCTTATGTTTTTCCTTTTTTTGGTCAAAAAAGTTTCTTATTAAACTGACACCGTTTGGAGTAGATGCCTCTCTTCTATCAATTCTCGAGTGAGACAGTAGGCCAAAGGATTATTTCAACCCAATGAATGATCAACAAATAAGAGCAAACTGGTTAAGCCACAATTGCCTGCGTAGGACTTAGCCCTTACGCTTGTGTTACGGGTCAATAGTTTCATTGGCTGCAAATTAACCCGTGCAGGGCCTGGCAAATGGAATTCACCAAATCAGCATTCCTTCTATAGTTGTTCCAATGAACAATACAGCAAATAATTCTTTTCATACAAGATCGTACCACGCACAACTTGGCTTGAGCGTCTAATCCATAGAGTGAGACAGCAGCCCTTTCTAAACTCAACAACTAGTTTTGGCCTGCCATGGTCTTATTAGGAAAGTGACATTAACTCCCAACCAATTTGTGCATGGGAGGCCAACCCCGCCTTCAGAGTTCTTAAGTAATATTATTTTTCTATCCTAGAACTCATAGCACCAACTGTCTTTACGCCACTCCCACGTACCAGTTGTGTTCATCCTCTCTACACTCTCACTCTTCACTCAATAACCCTAAACTTCACTCCAAGGGTTCATGGGTACGAGAGAATCACGGACCATGTCAAACTCCCCCACCAAATTCCGCAATGCTCATCATTGCAGGTTATTCTGTCACTTCCCTGCGTTTCCCAAACAACAGTGCCACTTCCTAGGACTTTACATGGATGGCTCACCCAACTGAACAAGTCACACCACTCCATTGCTTGTTCCTCTTAATCAAAGTTGTTTGCGAATCTCCAGTCACTTGTACTCCCTAACAAGTGTGGCACCCCTAGCCAACTACACCCTATGGCAATGCCTTCTTTCGCCTACTAAGCTCCTCCTGATCTTTGCAAGCCAACAGAGGGTCCCCCTTGGTGGAAAGTTGATTGCAAACCTCTTCTTAAGATTCGCCCATTGATCCAAGAACGTTATCCCAATTCAGCGAGCAATTTGATTCCTTCCTATGCTCTCATTGCCATCTCAGAAGCTAGACAAAAGCCGCACATTGTCCGAGCCTCTTTGGCCTTGGCGATCACTCTCCGCCCTCATACGACCGAGAAGACCACAGGCTTTTTCCCAAATCACCCACCTACTGAAGGGATCCCCGCTTTAATACCATTTGTCACGGGTCGATAGTTTCATTGACTGCGGATTAATCCATGCGACACCTGGCAATTCACCAGGCCAACCTTCCTTCTATAGTTGTTCCAATGAACGATACAGCAAATAGCTCTTTTCATACGAGAACGTACCATGCTCAAGTTAGCTCAGGCGTTTAGTCCATCAAGCGAGACAGCAGCCCTCTTTAGGCTCAACAACTGGTTTCGACCTACCAAGGCCTCATTAGGAGAGCGGCATTAACTCCCAACCAATTTGTGTACGTGAGGCCAACCCCGCCTTCAAAGCTTCTAAGTAATATTATATTTCTATCCTAGAACTCATAGCACCCAACCATCCTAACGCTTCTCCCATGGATCAATTGTGTTCATCTTCTATGCACCCTTGCTTTTCACTCGATAACCTCAAACTTCACTATCAATGGTTCACAAGTACGGGAGAATCACGGACGATGTCACTTGCATGTGAGATCAATTCTTTTTAATAAAGTCAATTACACCTTTAATGCTCTCATTAGAAATGTCCCTCTAATTATTGCTAAAACCTATTTTTCCATCATTAGATAATTAATTTTGGCTTCGTCAAAACTAGCAAAAATTGTACAAAAAGTCTTAAACCTATCGTACGGCAACTAATTCAGTCATTAACATTTCGATTATGTCAATTTAATTCTAAACCATTTAACAATTTGCTAATTTAATCTGAACACTTTAAAGATTTGCTAAAAGTAATAGACCTTCGGCAATCTCTAGCTAAAAATACCAAGAATGACTCCATTGGCAAATCGAAAGGTTTTGGACTAAATTGGCCTTTATACAAAAAAATTATCCCGTTAAAATTATCACAAAAATATTTGCATAGTTTTTACCTTTTATTTTCAAAATTACACACCAATATTCATTACTTGCATCCGTTTCTATGATTAATTTATGAGTTTCTATTGATAAGTTTAAGGGCTAAGCACATTGGAAGTTCTAAAATTTATCATAAAGTGCAGTTGAGTTTTAAAACTTACAAAAAGTGCAATTAAATTCTAAAACTTCTCAAATTGATTTAATTGAGTTATTTCGTTAACTCTATTCAATTTAGCTAACGAAAAATGCTAATGTGATTTTTTATTATTATTTTTTTATTCTATGTAGAGATGACATTGCTAAAAAGAATTTTTTTTAGCACAAATTTGATTTTTTTATACAATTTTATTTAAATTAAATTAAAAATATATGTAAAAAATGGGGGGACAACCACCATTGCCCCACCTCGCCAATTGCATGTGGGGATCATTGGCCATCCCCCACCCTCATCGACCCTTTCAGGTGATGGCATGGCGACAACAACAGCAAGGCTTGCAGCCCTCGCAACCTTTTTTTTTTTTTTTAATAAAAACTTAAACAAAGTTCATATTAAAAATCAAATTTAGATCAAAACAATGTTGTCTTAACTATATGTTTTATGATTTAACCGCATCATCACTATATAGGGGAGAAAAAATATTTTTGGAAAAAAAAGCCTTGCCAGAATTTTCCATTAGCTAAGTTGGACGAAGTTAACAGAATGGCTCGATTATACCAATATAAGTATTAGGATTTAATTACACTTTTTATAAGTTTTAGAACTCAATTGCACTTTTATAACAATTTTTAAGATTTTCAATACACTTATCTCTAAATTTAATGTTTGCAACTTTGTGCATATCTTTTTTCGGTTTGTTGCAACAATAGTGTCTTGACTTGTCCAAGGCCAAGTCGGGTCTTTCTTTAAATATGATCGTTCGCATTGCGTGCAAAAATAAATGAATGAATACAATTTTCATTGTTTACAAAAATGTTTAGGCATACATTGTCGTCAACAAAAAAAAAAAACATTTTTGTTGGCTAATTATTTCAAATGATGTAACAAATGTTTTCCATGTCTTTCATTTTCCACAAAACACACGGACCCAATGCAATGGCATTCTAAATTTTGCCAGATTTTTATGAAATCTCATGCATACGTTAAACAACCAAAGAATCTTTTTAATTCTTTCCTATCTTTAATCTTATTAGGGAAAATTTCTATTTTTTTCCCTAAAAAAATGTTTTTAATAAAATGATTATGACCTCCCTCTCTTTCTAATCCTAAGTATCCTATTATTTTTGCTCGGCATTGTATGCATTTATAATTTTTTAAAATGATGACATGCTTCATACGCTCTGTAGTTGCCGTATCTCTATATCCTTCTGCTGCTACTCAAGAGTTCTAGAAGAAACTTTAAAAATTATCATAGATGTTAACAAAACAACAGTCCAATAGCGTATGGGCATTATAACTCTGTTGTGCTACCGTCGCATGTTTGCCTCTTCTAAACGGATGAGCTCTATGATCAAAACCAGTGATGACAAACTCAACTTTATCTGCTAAAGTCTACCAGTTTTATCTACGACGCATCGCTCCGATATCAATTACAAAAGTAAGCAGATTTAATTAAATTAGACCGATCGTTTAGGCTATCAAGATTTTTAATCAAGAAAAATCGGAACTAGAGTCATTGTCAACCATTGGTCATTAAGGCATGTTCTCAAAATACCTATATCTACAACTATGGCAATAGGCACATGATATGATAATACGCCAATATGTCCAATATTAATAGATAAAATGATTTATTTCACTTCTAAATCCCAAACAATTTGATTAGTGGTTAGTACACAAAGATTTAAGGTCATTTCTTCATTTTACTCTTCGTATCTAAGTTCATAGCCTTTGCAATAGTTTTATCGATGCTCTGTTTGTTTGCAGAAAATAAATTATTTGCAAAATATTTTCCTTCAAAGGATCACTTGTATCACTTGATATAATTAATTTGTGAAAAGAACTTTATTACAAGCAATATTTTATGTTTTAAGCATTTTTGTAAACGATAAAAATATTTTTTCATTCATTCATTTTCATAAGCAATACAAGTAATCATTCTTAGGAAAAAAAAATTAAATCATTCATTTTTCGCAAAACAAATACAGTCTAAATTTGGATTAACATAACTACGTGGATTTAGAGTTAGGTCAATATTGCTTTAAAAATTCCTAATAAAAATACTAAAACTTCAAAAATAGTAGAAATATCCATCCGGTATAATACTGAATGAGGCTCCACTTTAGAAAGATAATTCTATTATGATATAAACTAGTGAACTTATCCTGATTACCATTTTTGTGTTCCAACTAACATATCGAAATTCAAGTTAACTTCAACTCGAAGAGATCAATGATCTGGAGAAAAGAAAGAACTCTCATCGAATTTTCTTGAAAAATCCCAATTAAATGTGACATGACAGGGCCCAAGAGCATGTAGGCCCAGGACCACGTGTTATTAAATAACAATTATTCGGATTAAGTCTGAGAAAATAAATAATAACTATAGAAATGATAACTTGAGCAGCAGCACTTCGAAGGACAAATATAGTAAAAATTTATTTCATTCTGTGCATTGTTTTATCATAGAGCTTAAATTCTACTAGTTTCATAACCAACGTCTAACATGAGCATCGGAGGATCCCGCAATATTTTTTGAACACTCGACCTTTTATACCAACATGAGACGGCCAACACCCCTAGCGAGAGATAGCAAAGCAGAGTGCCAAATGGTTCAGCAAAGTCCAAACCTTGCATCTTGAACCCGACAGCGCCCTATCCTATCTGAGGGAATTTTGGCAACATAAAAATCATTGGATTCAATCAGACTTAAATATCATAATTTTTTTTTTGTGTAATTTAATGAGTTAAATAGAATTTTTTTTTTCGATCTTACTTTACTCCTACTTTAACTTCCACCCTCACAATTTTTTGTCATGCCTTTGTGTAGAATGTGGGAGTTGAAGCATATATCTATACTCTACTTTCACTTTAACTTTCACTCTTAAATTTCATTATGCCTCCATGTAAGGTATGAGAGTCTCAAAGTTTTGCCCTACCTCCATGTAAGGCATATGAATTGAAACTCATAACTAAATCTAAATCGTGCTCACCCCCAACCCCCTTGAAAAGATAGGAATTCGAACTCCTCACCCCTCCTTTCCCATGTAGAAAGGATGATCAATGGAGCAAACCGCAATAGTTAATTAAGCTATTACTTAAATATGCTACTTCTTGTCACTTAAATATTCATAAATTTTCTTACAAGCAAACTAATGTTGGCTAGATAGGCACATCATCGAAGTCTGTACATTAATCATGACAAATTAAAGAATGATCAAGAATGGAAGGGCGCTTCTACGGCCCCTTAGAAATTAAAAATGCGACTAGTTTCGTACCTATATGTAGTAATCTAATTTAATGGATTTGTAATTTATCTAGTAATTCATTTACCATCATAAAAAGTAAGTTATTTTTTTGGATGATAATTTGCAAGAGTGTAACCTGAAAATGTTGACACTTAGTAATAAATCAAAAAGAGTAGTAAAATACCAAACATCGTTGTAAAGGACAATATCAACTCGCAGTAATTTTCCATGATAACTGTATTTTTCCTTTTAGTCTTTTTAAATGAAAACCTATCAATCATGCTTCAACCTAGTGAGTTACCTCATAATTTCGTAAGGTTGAAATCCCCAGCATTGTGACTTTCACAAAATATCGTAAATGACCTGAACCTATTGTGTACCTTGTTCCCTATAACAACTTACCTCAATGATAGTAGCATTCCTTTACAGTTCGTAAATCTAAGGACCCTATCTATTAATAATCATCCTTCTATGCCGTAATTTTATCTTAATTAATAGTAATATTGACAATTTTATAGTAGCAATTTTCTTTATGAGTTCGTGAGTTATTGTTTTTCTAAGATCACCATATGGTCAGTATTTACTACATCTTAATCTAGCAGATCTGTCCAAAAAAAAAAAAAATCTACCAGATCAAATTGAATTGGACTGATCGTTCCGTATTTTTATATAAGGACTATATAATTTTCTCAGACTGGAAACACCCACTTCTTTAATTTGGAGCAAATGGTGTGGTGAAGAAATTGTGGGACAGTGGGACTAAAAACTAAAAGTACGCAATGTGCATTGTCCTACAAGAGGATTTGCATGTTTGACATGATTTATTTAAACGTTCGATATAAATTTTTAGTTCATTTTATTTAATACCTAACCTTATATTTCACAACAGTACCCATATTTTCCTTGAAGTCTCATAAGAAGTTATGTGAAATTATTAAATAATCTTTGAAGAAATGATATGATTGGAAAGGTAAAAATTAGTTTTTGATTTCTTAAAATGTTAGGCACTGTTCATGAAGATATTCTTTTTTTTTGCTTTTTCTTTTCTTGTGGAGCTTTTAATATGCGTTTATTAAATATCTTATATTTAAAATATTTTATAAAGTATACGAATAGTGAAATAGTGAGTCCTTTGATTTTTAATATCAGAAATATAAATTTTATTACTAAAATGTTGGATGAATTTATTTTTTTTTTTCGGTCGGGGATTAAATATAACTAATTGAGAAAGAACATAGAGACGCTCGAAACCCCAGAGATTTATGATTTCCGTGACAGAGGTCAAAAACAGGTCGTAAAAATGCGGCTGCAGATGCAAGCCATAGGTTCGTCGATAGTTTTATGATGTAATTTGTCAAAAAAATTTAACCTATCCAAAAGAAAGAAAGAAAGAAAGAAAAGGTATGGCCTGTTTATTAGCTACTAAGCAATATAAAAATACTTTTTTTTCCAACCAAAATTCAAGAATTGATCGAGTTTATATGAAAAAATTTATATATTAATCTGCGTATCAACAATTTATATTATGAAACTTTTCGGTGTTTTGCATCAAGAAAAAGTCAAAATGCATCCAATGCATTATATGAATTAAGCAAAAGTTATAATATTAAATGTATCCAAACTTGATGTAAGTTTTTAAAATCTTAGGACGCAATTTTTGAGGTGTTGATAATAGGAGATGTTGATATACTAATATGCTATGTAAAATAGTCAAATTTATGTAATCATGATAGCAAATTATATAATAGATAAAGTCCATCTTTCGTTTCTAAATTTGTACTTCTTTTACAATCTAGTCCTCGAACGTTTAATGTCTATGCCTGAATTTGCATAATTTTTTTAACTAAGTTCTTTCGGCTCCAAATTCGATTTATTGGAGGAGCTCACACGTCTGTTGAAACTGGAGTCTGATATAAGGTAAAAGCTTATGCACTCGTGGGCTTTTAACTAATCCGTGGGACTAAGAACCCTAACACGAGCCACAATCAGGTTTTGAATAATTAGATTTGGAGTAAAAAGAATTCGATTACAAATTCATGCACATTCAAGGAATTAATTAGATAAACAAATAGTTTTTAAGACTTGATTAACAAAATCGCACAAGTTTAGGGACCAAAAGTGCTAGTCGACCGTTATTGTAGGTTGAACTATACATATCAACAATGTAAGTTTCACTCCTAGATTAGATTTGACTAGTGTCACGGGCCGATCGATCAACTCTCGACCAACTCTCGATTCACCCGTGCGGCCTCAAGGTTTTACCCCTAAGCAGCCTTTCACACTCGACTCACAACGAGCTTCTAGAGAGAGAAACACTTGATGAGAGAGAAGCTCTGGATTTTCATATATGTTGTGAATGAGAATACAATGAGGGAGGACACCCCTTTATATACAAGTATACGGCAAACCCTAGCCGTAGATCTCCCTTAGATCTAACGGTGGAGATTGCACCTCCCCATCTACCAACTACCGGCATTTATAGCCAACTACCAGCTACTCGCATTTATATCGTATGCGTACAAATATGGTATCACCCGCCCCTAGGAGAATACTGTACATCTCGGGAACAAAGGTCGAGGGTCATCACGTGTCACGCCCGTGCCATGGAAACCTCTTGGACATGCTAACTTTCGGGCCGTGACATTCTCCCCCACCTAATCGGGCGACGCCCTCGTCGCATCTTCGGCATGAAAATCTTCTATCGCTTTCTTGAATTGCCAAAGACTCTCCTCGGGTTCCCAACTAGCTTCGCTCTCCGGAAGACCTTTCCAGCGGATCAGATACTCGCGCTTGGCCGGGCAATATCTCTTCCGTATGACTCGATCCGCCAAGATGCTCTCGACTTCTCGATCGTACGAGGTCTTTGCCCCGAGCGGTGCTCGATGTGACTCCCCTCGATCCGGGTCTTCCTCATCAATTTGGAAGGGTTTGAGCATACTTACATGGAACACCGGATGCACCTTGAGCTTTGGTGGTAGCTCCAGCTTGTATGCGACTCTTCCAACCCGTTGTAGCACTCGAAATGGCCCTTCGTAGCGACGGATCAACCCCTTGTGCACGTCTTTGTATCGAAGAACCAGGTGCAGCTTGGCCAACACTTGCTCCCCAACTTGGAACTCCACGTGCCGTCGCTTCTTGTCCGCCCATTTCTTCATGCGTTTGGAGGCTTTATGTAGACACGCCCGGGCCAAGTCTGCCTCTTCTTGCATGTTCTTGGCGAACTTGTACGCGGGCGGACTACTCCCCCGGTAACCCGAAGCAATTGTGCTCGGGGTGTTCGGTTGCTGCCCAGTTGCAACCTCGAACGGACTCTGGCCGGTTGATTCACTCCGCTGCGGAGAACTGGGCTACATCGATCAGCTTGGCCCAGTTTGCTTGCGTTGTGCTCACGTAGTGCCGGAGGTAGATCTCCAAGAGTGCATTGACCCGCTCCGTCTGACCGTCGGTTTGGGGATGCAAACTCGTGGACATGTTCAGCTCCGACCCCAGCAGCTTGAACAGCTCGGACCAGAAACGTCCCGTGAAGCGGGGATCTCGATCGCTCACGATCGTTCTTGGCACTCCCCAATACTTCACCACATGCTTCATGAATAGCTTGGCCGCCTCCTCGGCCGGGCAATCCTTTGTCGCAGGCACAAAGGTTGCATACTTTGAAAACCGATCGACCACCACCATTAGAGTCCGGCACCCTTCGGACTTCGGTAGGTTGACGATGAAGTCCATGGAAATGCTTTCCCATGGACGAGTTGGGATGGGAAGAGGCTCCAGCAAACCCGGCGATGACCGTTGCTCTAGCTTGTCTTGTTGGCAAACTAGACAAGTCTTCACATATGCCTCCACATCGTCGCGCATTTGTGGCCAATAGTACCAATCTTCGACGAGGGCCAATGTGCGGTGGATCCCAGGATGACCCGCCCACTTTGAGTCGTGGCACTCGCGTAAGATTTCCTTCCTCAGCTTCCCATGGAAGGGCACGTAAAGCCGCCTTCCCTTGGTGTAGAGGAGCTCGTCCTCACATCAAAACTGTCGGGTCTTACCTTCCTTGGCGTACCCGATGAGAGCTTGGGCTCTTGGATCATGTTCCAGCCCTTCTTTGATGCGGTCGACCCAAGGGCAGCTCGGTCGACTCACCATGTGGCTCATCAGCTCCATCCTTCGACTCAACGCATCTGCCACAGAGTTGGCCTTCCCCGGCTTGTACTCCAGTGTGTAGTCGAACTCTGCCAGAAAATCCTGCCATCGAGCTTGCTTCGGACTCAACTTCTTTTGGGTCTGGAAGTAACTCGTGGCCACATTGTCCGTCTTGACGACGAACTTCGATCCCAGGAGATAATGTCTCCACGTCCGGAGGCAATGGACCACCGCGGTCATCTCCTTCTCTTGAACGGTATACCGTCGTTCGGCATCGTTCAGCTTTCGGGACTCGAATGCCACCGGATGGCCATCTTGCATAAGGACACCTCCTATGGCAAAATCCGATGCATCGGTCTCCACTTCATATGGCTTGGTGTGGTCGGGCAATGCCAACACCGGCTCCTCGGTCATGGCGGTCTTCAATCGGTCGAAGGCTCTTTGGCACTGATCCGTCCACTCCCACGCCCTTTCCTTCTTCAGTAGGTCCGTGAGTGGCACGGTGATGCTTGAGTAGCTCCGAATGAACCGTCGGTAGTAATTGGTGAGGCCCAAGAACGACCTCAACGCAGGTACCTTCGTTGGCGGCTCCCATTCGACGATCAATTGAATCTTCGCCTTGTCCATCCGCACACGTCCACCCCCAACAATATGCCCCAAGAACGGGACTTCTTTTTGTGCAAAGGCACACTTCTCGCGCTTGACGAACAGCTCATTCTCGCGCAAGACTTGGAAGACTTGCCTCAAATGCTCGACATGCTCTTCCAACGTCCGACTATAGACCACAATATCATCCAGGTAAACCACTACAAACCGATCAAGGAAAGGGTGGAGTACCTTATTCATCATTGTGCAGAAAGTGGCCGGAGCGTTGGTCAAACCGAACGGCATCACGAGGAACTCGTAGGATCCATACCGCGTCACGCAGGCGGTCTTCGGCTCATCCCCTTCGGCGATCCGAACTTGGTAGTAGCCCGATCGGAGATCCAGCTTGGTGAACCATTGAGCTCCCCCAAGTTGATCAAAGAGATCCGCAATGAGCGGGATCGGGTATTTGTTCTTCACCGTCAGTTTGTTCAGCGCCCGGTAGTCGATGCACATCCGGAGTGACCCATCGTGCTTCTTTTGGAATAGGACCGGCGCACCGAACGGGGCCTTTGATGGCCGTATATAGCCCGCGTCGAGCAGCTCCTTGAGTTGCTTCCTCAATTCTTCCAACTCGGGTGGCGCCATGCGGTACGGCACCATGGCAGGCGGTCGAGCGTCAGGCACAAGCTCGATCCTGTGATCCACCTCCCTCTTGGGTGGCAGCTTCTTTGGCAGCTCTGAAGGCATGACATCCTTGAACGAGTCGAGGACTTGGGTTGCTTCCGTCGGGACTTCCTCCCCTTCACCCTTGCCATCCTCGATCTTCAAGGTTGCCAGGAAGGTCACCTCACCCTTCCTTGCTCCTTTGGTGAGTCGAATGGTCGAGATCATCTTTCGATCACGCTCCGACTCACGATGAACAGGAATCACGCATTGGCTACCCTTGTCCAACACGCATATACATTCCGCGAAGGGAACAACAGCAGCATGGATTCTATCTAGGAACTTAATTCCAATGACAAGATCATAGTCGTCAAGTGGAATTACCTCTAGAGTCTCCTTGCCTTCCATGATCCGAGTTGTATCTCCACGTCCCTTGCAACCCCGATCGCAGGGACTTCCTTTGAGTTCACGGTCTTGAGCCAACCGGCTCCCTTCTCAACCCGTAGGTTAAGTTTCTTCGCAGCCTCCTCCGATATGAAGATGTCGGATGCTCCCGTGTCCACAAGTGCACTCACCGTGGTCACTCCGATCTTCACGTCCGCGAACATCAAGCCCTTAAGCTCCTTCGCCTTCTTGGCCTTGATCGTGCCAAGGAGTCGCAGCGATCCCAACCGTGCCTCCTCCCTAGGCTCGTCCTCTTTGCAAAGGGCAGCCAGCTTGGCTTTGTTCGGGCAATCTCGCGCCATGTGCGGACCGTCGCAAAAGAAACAGCTGTACGAGCGTACCTTTCTTTGCCCACCTCCGTTTTGACCCGCATTAGCCCGGTGAGGGTGAGGACCATTCGGCGGTCTAGCTCCAGTCGGGCGATTGTTGAATCTACCCCGATCTCCCCCACCAGTGCCCTTGTCCCTTGGACGGTTGTCCGGTCGGGATGTGGAAGGTGACGCCTTGTACTCCACGAGCGACTCGGCTACGGTCATGGCCGTAGTGAGATCTCCCACGTTGTACCGCTTTAACTCCTGCTTCGTCCATGGCTTGAGTCCACCCATGAACTGGTGAAATGCTTCGACTTCATTCATCGAGAGGATTTGGAGTAGCAACTCCGAGAACCGCTTGATGTAGTCGCGCACACCGCCTTTCTGCTCGAGACGCTTCAGCTCGTCACGAGCTTCCTCTTCCGCATAAGCGGGAAAGTAGTTCCGTCGGAACTCTTCGACGAAACCAACCCAAGTCGTGATAGGATTCCCGCACCTATCATCCGACCGACGACGCCACCACAACAAAGCACTATCCGCTAAGTACATAGATGCAGTGTTTACCCGTGTTTGGTCGTCGTTGATTCCCATGGCCTGGAAGTACCGCTCCATGTACCACAGAAAATTGTCCACATCCTTGGCCACCTGCGAGCCCCGGAACTCCTTTGGCTTCGGCGTGTCCACTCGTGGACCTTGCACCGTGATGACACCGTTCACGCGTGCAGCTTGTGCTTCGGCGAGCTTACCCATAAGCTCCGCAATCTCCGCGCGCATGGCCGCCATTGCAGCCTCCAAGGGTTCGTACCGTTGCGTGAGTTCCTCCTGTAGGGTCCCCAGCAACTCGTGGCGGAGTTCTCCCATGCCGGTCTTGAGCTCTTGCACTTCCGCAACCAGCTCTTCCCTTCCGGCGTCCACTCCGTCCACGGTCTGGGTCAGGTCATCGACCGATCCTTGGACATCGGAGACGAACAACTCTAGCTTCGTCATCCTTTGTGCAAGATCCCCCATAGGCTCCTTTGAACCACCTCGGGTCTTCTTCCCTCGGCCACCGCCCTTCTCGGCGTTCCGCCCACGATCAGCGCCGTCATCACCCAGGACCAACGCTTCATCAGATCGTGGATCAGCCATTGCACTTGCGCTTGGATCGCAAATCAGCTCTGATACCACTTGTCACGGGCCGATCGATCAACTCTCGACCAACTCTCGATTCACCCGTGCGGCCTCAAGGTTTTACCCCTAAGCAGCCTTTCACACTCGACTCACAACGAGCTTCTAGAGAGAGAAACACTTGATGAGAGAGAAGCTCTGGATTTTCATATATGTTGTGAATGAGAATACAATGAGGGAGGACACCCCTTTATATACAAGTATACAGCAAACCCTAGCCGTAGATCTCCCTTAGATCTAACGGTGGAGATTGCACCTCCCCATCTACCAACTACCGGCATTTATAGCCAACTACCAGCTACTCGCATTTATATCGTATGCGTACAAATATGGTATCACCCGCCCCTAGGAGAATACTGTACATCTCGGGAACAGAGGTCGAGGGTCATCACGTGTCACGCCCGTGCCATGGAAACCTCTTGGACATGCTAACTTTCGGGCCGTGACACTAGCATGAGTGAGGCTGAACAAATTATTAGTTTTTTTTCTTTTAATTTAGATTGATCTGGTTAAGATCTAAAAGTGGACATAATGGTAGAAAGATCTTGTGATCACATAAGATAGGGGTAATTGGCTTTAGAGTAGGCAGATTTCAAACTTGGAACGTGGATTTAGAACTTGGAACATGGATTTAGAACTTGAATCCTATTATGTTCACCTTAAAACCAACCCTAGAATCTATATGTTTGTCCTTAAATTGCCTATGTTTTTCCAATCTAATTTCAAGGTCTACCTGAGAATTCCTTGTTTTTTTTTTTAGTTTCATTATCAAGAAAATAATGAGTAACAAGATCATTAATAGAAAAGATCAATGAGGACAAGTGAACAAAGGCAAATTAGGAATGAGCAAAGGTTGTGAGGCTCGAACGAGCCAGGACAAGTCGCAAGCAAGAGAGAGAGAGAAAGCCATGAAGTGTTTAAATGAAGTTAGAGAGAATAGAGAAATAAAGAGATATCGAGAGAAAAAATGCCAAGCGCGAAAAATTAGAGGTTTCGACTTTATGATATTGATTCCAAATTCGGTGCAATCAAGCCAATCTCAATTGATTCTTCACTCCAAATTGGGAATTGAACCAGTTTTCACGACGGTCTAATCCAGTTCCATTGCACAGCCTTAGTACAAGATGTTGCTCAACACAACACTTCACCCACTTCTATAATTGTAGATGCATATTAAAGTATAAACTAGTCAGTGCACGCGTGTACCATGCCATGAAGAAATATTAGTTCTGTGCTTCATCCAAAGAGGAGGGACCGAAAAGGAAGAAGAGACTGAGGGTGTATTTGGTTCAACATTAAAGTAATTTAACCTAAAAGACTTTAGGCAAATACAAATACCATTTGGTAAACTATGCTTTAAGAAGTAATTTTGAGATAAATGTCATTTAGTAGAAAATATATTTGAAAAGCCCTTTCGGTGATTAATATCAGTTTTTTTAATTTCATTAGTTTAAAATTTAAAAAAATAATAATGTATGCAACTTTTTAAATATGAATTTTGACAATAATGCTAAAAAAATCAAATATATATATATATATAATTTTTTTTAAAAAAAATCCTTCGTCAAAATTTTTTAATTTTTATTTGTTTAAAATTGAAAAAATAATGCTAAAAAATCAAATACATATAAAAGACGAAACCCTTTATTGGAATTTTTTAATTTTTATTTGTTTAAAATTGAAAAAAAAAATAATGTATGCAACTTTTTAAATATAAATTTGAAAATAATGCTAAAAAAAATCAAATACATATATATTTTAAAAAAAAAAAGACAAAACCCTTCATCGGAATTTTTTAATTTTTATTTGTTTAAAATTGAAAAAAAATAATGTATGCAACTTTTTAAATATAAATTTGAAAATAATGCTAAAAAATCAAATACATATATAGATTTTTTTTTTAAAAAAAAAGACGAAACCCTTTATCAGAATTTTTTAATTTTTATTTGTTTAAAATTGAAAAAAATAATTTATGCAACTTTTTAAATATAAATTTTGACAATAATACTAAAAAAAATCGACACACACACACACACACACACACACACACACACACACACACATATATATATATATATATATATATATATATATATATAATTTTTTTAAAAGACCAAATCCTTTATCGAAATTTTTTAATTTTAATTTTTTTTAAATTGAAAAAGTAATGTATGCAACTTTTTTAAATATAAAATTGAAAATAATGCTAAAAAATCAAATATATATTTTTTTAAAAAAAAAAGATCAAACCCTTCGTTGGAACTTTTTAATTTTTATTTATTTAAAATTGAAAAAAATAAAGTATGCAACTTTATAAATATAAATTTATACATAATACTAAAAAAAATCAAATATATATGCTAAAAAAGTCAAATATATAAATAATTTTTTTAAAAAGAAAATATTTAATTTTTTTAGCATTTATATATGTTTGATTTTTTTAGCATTATTTTAGCATTTAAAAAAATAATAACGAGGGCAAAATTAAAAATTTGAAGAATGAATGATGAAAGTTTTGATAAAAAAAAAAAAAGGTTTCGCATTTGAAATGCTAAAAACTCAAAGTTAGTCCTTACTAACATTGATTCACTTAAAAGTTACTTCAAAATAAGTGCCAAACAGTTAAGCATTTCCCCAGCAATTCTCCAATGGGCTTTGGAGGTTGAAAGCTCATTGAGAATGTTGAACTAAACGCACTTTGAATCCATCCAAGAAAACACCCCTTTGCAACTATTATGAAGAAACACATTGACAATATTGAGCACAACATATGGCGAAAGCATATACTTTGTTAAGGGTTGGAAGTGGGTTCAGGGACGTCTGCTGGATTTGAAACCCAGTATGCGCCAAGAAAAAGGAAGAAGAAAAACATATACTCAATAATTGCCCCAAGTAAATGTAATATTGGCATCTGACATCATATCATCACCCATGAATCAGATCACTTTTTAATTGCAACAAGCGAAAGCACTTCAAGGAGGGGAACACAGAAATAGATGGCATGAGAGCGCAAGAATGGTCACCCCAAGAGCATAGCAAATTGGTATATCGAGAAACTACTTGATCTACCAAAACCCGCTTTATAGCTAAACTAACAGCTCTCAGGTGTAGGAGACTCTTCTTTCCCGGTTGTATGGCAAATAGGAACGCCCGGAGAAGAGCCCAGCAAAGCCCTTTGATAAGCAACCTTCGACTGCACATGGAGACTTGGAGCCAAGGGGACTACTGTGCCTGACATTTTCCATGTAGTCATCTGGAGTATCAGTCAGTGGGCTATCCTCGAAGGCTGAAGACGAATTCGCCTTTTGCCTTCTCTTGGAAATCACGGACCAATGATCATGACTGGTGTCCTCAATGCACGTTTCTGAGAGTCCCTCACTAACCCTGGTGAAGTCATCACTGAACTTCCTCTTCAAACCGTGATAGCTCTTCAATCCTGCAATAAACACCAGTTCCAGGAAATGATTGCTAACCTGAAGCTATGGAAACGAAAAAATTAAGTGGTCGTGCAATTGGCTTACCTGGGAGAGGGTCATCATGAGATTCCGAATCATCACAGGTACAATGGAAGTTAGTATTGTTACTGGTTCCCGTTACCCTACCCAAAAGGAAATATTGATCAGCAGATCCTCAAACTGTCATCGTACAACTGCATATGCAGTTAAAGGCACCAATAAGCCTAATAACAATTATTGCTAGTTGACTTTTTGTAAACAGAAACAACTTTTACAAAACAGTCTCGTTAGATCTTATTTAAGTAGTAGTCAGGGAGTTTTTACAAAAGTAAAGACTTTGATTAGTGAAAGACCTGAACAATTCAGGCCTCCCCTGAAAAGGTTATGGAGATCAGTGAGTATTTTAACGAACCTGTACATATGCTCAACAAAATCATCTATTAAGACAGGCCATGCACCTGGAACAACAGTAAGCCGAGATAATTAACAGCATGAAACTTCATGAAAAATGATAGAGAATATATTTCATCAAAGTTATCTTTCACAACAACATCATTATAATCCTTAAATAGAGGAGAGACTCAAATGAAAGGTGTAACTCAAAAGTGTATATTTGAACAAATTTCACAAAGAGGTAAGAAAATGCCAAATTTGATTTGTAGTACGGGTATAAGGGGAAAAAAATCATATAAAAGCCCCCACAATGTGTCTGCTTGTTTTTATAGAAATTCAGTTGCAAAAGTGACCGTCATTGCCACATCTTCAAAGTTATCAAAAAGCAGGACTGGGGGACCAAAAGTAGCTTAACAGAATACACCACAGAAATGACCATCTCAACACTGCTATAGCAGGGACCTATTAAGATTCAATACCTGCAGGATCATAACCTTCTAGAGTTTCATGTACGCAACGGCTAAATGCTAGAACTTGCTGCCAAGTATCTTCAGAGATGTTATATCGCTGGTTTTTCTGGAGGAACCAACATTTCAATATCCTTAAAGAGAATCACTAGAAAAACTAAAGGAGGTAGAAGAACAGGGAAATTGAAGAGAATTTATGCAACCAATATGTTAGAAAGAGGACCATATATGAACGAAATAAAACTAATTTTACTTGATCCAAAACAAGTATTCAAGACAATGAACATCTGAAGCATCTTAAAAAATACTTAAAGATGCTTAAACACTTAACTCGCATACTTAAGGTTCAACTACCCTAAAAAGGTACCTGATTATCATTTCCAATCACCGCAAGTTTTTTAAAAAAACCACTATGCCTTAACCACAATCATCCAATAACTATACTCACTTCTCATTAAACACAGGGATCAGTACAACTGATATTTATACTACTTTCACAAAACCTAGGGCCAATCACAGATCTAGAAAAGCTTAAAAAGCATTTTCCAGAAGATTACTCAATTCTAAATTCAAAGCGCACGAACTCTCTCTTACTAAAAGCCATTTAAAAAAGATGAAGCTATGGTAACACTATTTCCACTTCGGTATAGTGTTCATCTTCATTAAGTTTGAAGAATTGCCGTCCAATCATGGAACTTCATTAGCAGCCAAAAATGCCCAAAACACGACTGCTTCAAGCAAATAGAAGATGCAATTTGCCTTTAAAAGTATACATTTAGCACAGCATAACAGGATGATAGAAAACTATCATTTCCAATTATCATCAGTGTTTTAAAAACTGTACTGAAGGCCATACTGGATGGCTGACCAGTACGTGGTTCTAACTGGTCCAACCACACAGTTTGATTATTAACATACTGTTCAAAATTATATAATTTTCCAAAGGTCCCTTTCCACATTTTTAGAGAACAGTGTATGCTTAAAAGAATTCTACAGCCTTCAAATTAACAGGGACATTCATAACCCAGTTGGTTGAGAGGCAATAAAGGAAAAAGAGGTCATCATTCCACTCTTATGCTTGTCATCACAACTCTTATTTTTTACAAAGTGCAAAATCGGTCTAATGAGCTGGTCTAATCTGGTCTAAGCCATAACGGTTCATACGTTTCTCACCAATTTGGCCAGGTCGACCAGTTTTGACCACTAATGGACAATGATATGAACCAGATCGGAGGCCAAGCCAGTACTTAAGTGTCCCAGCATCATCTGCCGAGCATACTTTATAAGAAACATATTACACTTAAGATAGTGAATGCATTGGAAACTGTAATATTCCCTTCTTTAGTTACTCAACAAGTGCCTCCAGGGATCTCACTAATAAACTCCAAGTTTGAGTTCAAAGCACAGAGATCTTACTAAAAATTACTTACAACAAATTAAAGGTAATAACACTATATCCAAGGGCACAATGGTTAACAGTCAACATGAGTTAACAGTCAAGTCCCCCCGCCCCCCTCCCTCCCTCCCTCTCTCTCTCTCTCTCTCTCTCTCTCTCTCTCTCTCTCTCTCTCTTTCTCGTTCGTGCGCGTCCCCCCTTAGGGGCTGTTTGGTTCAACTTTGGGGAAATAGCTTTGCATTTCCCCAAGTATCTTTAGAAGAATGGGCATTTGGTGAATGCTTAAGTGTTTGGGAACTCTTATTTTGGTGTAGCATTTTGCAAAATAGCTTTGAGGTGAAAAGAAAAAGGAAAAAAAGAAAAGGAAAAAGGAGGAGGAGATGTTGACGCAAAGGAGGGGAGCGAGTGGGAGGCAATCGGAGCTGGTGGGGGAGGCGGCCGGTGGCTGTGGTGGGGGAGGCAGCTGGTGGCTGTAGTGGTGGGTAGGCGGCGGGTCGCGCGACCCACGCACCGCTGTCCTGTGGGTCGCGCGGACCGAATCTGGCCGGCTGAGCACTGCTCAACCTGTCGCATGGGTCGCACGACGCCGCCTGAGGCTGCGACCCACGCGACGGAGGTGCGTGGCGACTGGATCTGGGCGGCTGAGCACTGCTTAGCCCATGGCGTGGCTCGTGCAATGCCGTGGTGACCGGATCTGGTCGGCTAAGCACCGCTCAGCCCGTCGCGTGGGTCGCACGACCTAGGTGACACCGCTAAGGTCACGACCCATGCGACGGTGGTGCGTGGCCACGGCGGTGTGTGGCCACAATGGTGTGTGGCAACGGCGATGTGTGGGCGACCAGCTCCAGCCGGTTGAGCTCCACCGGCTGAGCTTTGATCTTGAAGAAACAAGGAAGAGTTGTTTTTTAGGGTAAAACAAGAAAACTCAATTATTAGTGAGGACAATATTTGAAGAAAAAAATTCATCAAACCCCCCTTCAGCATTCCGAAAATGCTGAATGCCCAAAGCAGATCCCCACCTGTTTGGGCTTTCAGCATTCCAGAGCATTCCCCCAAGTATACCTCCAAATGCTGAACCAAACGGCCCTTTATGGAGTTTGGAAATTAATTTGCTGGTAAGATTATCCAGCCACATAGAATCAGACTCGAACCAGAAAAAATGGGAAGAAAAAATTCCTAAGTAGTCCCCCCCACCTTTTTCCCCCCACTCTCCCTCTCGCTCGCTCGCTCGCATCCCCACTAATGGAGTTTGGCAAGTAATTTGCTGGTAAGATTATCCAGCCACATAGAATCAGACTCAAACCAGAAAAAATGGGAAGAAAAAAATTTCTTAGGCCCTATTAAGGGTCAGATGCAACAGGAATTACCCCTTAAATCAAAGAGTCATACTCCGCAATGAAATTTATAAAAATACATCTGTTCCCAAGATGGATTCCATAATAATGTTTTTGACATAGTGGATGGCTCAGCACGTGGAGTTAATGTGCTCTAATTCAGCTGCTTTGGTAGTTTTCAGATTTTTTCAAGTGTCTTGACCGTTTAAAGTGTACACTCGACTTACTCTAGAGGTGGGGTTCAGTTCGGAGGGGCTAAGTTATGAGCAAAAAGAATAAGGCCAAGTGGCACATTTGCAGTCCACTGTTTTGACACAAAATTGAGAGAGAGAGAGAGAGGGAGTTTTCAATGTCATCAGTTTAAACGTGCTCCACCGTCTTGATGCTAGGGCATTTCTATCAGATCACTGAAATAATTGTGTACACAACTAAAAATGGCTGCAGAAATAGGGTCACCCTAAAATGAAGATTTGCGAAAGTGAGAATCTCCACATGTATTACATAATTTGACCCAACCAACAGAAAATTGGAACAGAGAAAAAGGGACAATTGTGCTGCCCCATATTCAAAAAGAAAAATGGCTTTACACCAGAATATGTTTAAGAGAATTTTCCAAAAGTACAACAGTGCTTAGACATGATAGATAGCAACTACAAAATTGAGGACTGGTTAAGAGAAAAAAAATAAACAAGAGAAGACTCTGAAAAAGAGGATAAAGCAAATATTGATTGTGAAAATAACTTTACAGCTGCGAATGAAACACGTGAAGACTATTTCTCCTCAACTCATCAAATAATACACTCATACAGGCTAGGTGACTTCTTAGCCATGTTGTGAAGTCAGTGGAACAGATGTTCTATTGCAGTATATACTCAACTGATACATGATGCTAAAACTTCACTTATTTCTGCTGATGATAGGGTGCCATAATTACTGGTTCTGTTGTTGGCATCGAGTATATTGGCTTGGTTTACCATACTAAAAAGACACCGAACAAAGAATGGAGTAACAGTACCTCAACAAATTCGCACCACTGGTTAAGCAGTCGAAACCTCCCAGCTAATACAAGTTTCCAGGCAGTAATAGCCTTGCTTACAGCTGCCAATCATGGAGGACGAAAGATCACATTAATAAAATGAAGGCTACCAAACGCTAAAGCAAGAGGTTCTTTCAGGAGAATAATTTGGCAAAAAGAGAGTCAACAGAAAATTATATAGACGAAAAGAAACAGCTTACTGATGTTCTTTTGTCCATTTTCACGGCAGATGAAGAAAACAAACTCATAGAAGCATGCAAACTCTGCAAAATCTGCCTGCAAGAACAGAGTACGGGTAACAAGAAAATTCATTTTTCCATATAAAACTAGCAATGCCAGTCATGCTGCTATCTGATCAAGCATGAAAAAAACTATACAGTTGAAACAACTGTGTCTGCTGAGCTTGAAAAGTGCTTCTATTAAAATTTATTCATTTCAAAATAGCAAAAAGACAAGAATCCACGGACATAATCTCACCAGCAAGTTCAATCGTGACATAAGCTTCAAGAGCTCATTAAAAATTGAATCCCTGTCACAAAAGCAACCAAACTTCTTGAGAAAAAACCATAGAGAATATATTTTAAAAACTGCTCAAAGCTGATGCTCAAAGAAATACTAAAACCGATAAACTCAAACTGATGAGTCTTCTAGCAAGCTCCTCAGAAAACTTTAAGATGTATCTTTACAGATGAATCCCTCAATAGAAATAGCTAACATATTTCAACTAACCAAACAGCCCCATGACACATTAAAAGCAAAAGAGAGCGCAGAAGACACAATAATTCTCAACATTTTGACTTAACACTGCAAATCAAATTACGGCTTTATGTGGATTGAAATAAGAAAAAATAATGTTTAACATGCACTCTTACGTCCCAAAACTGACAAATCTACCACGGGCAACTTCCATCAAGTAGCATGCCCAAGCCATAGAGTGCATACCTCGTTGGCAATCTTGATTCAACATATTTTAAGAGTTGAGCCAATGCCTCCCTTGAAAATTTTGCTGTTTCTGACTCGTCGTCTTGTCTCAGACCCTTTTCCACACGTGCACAAGCAATTCCAGATTTAATGTCTGCAAGTAAATTTAAGCTAGATCAACTTGCAGACAGGAGACAAGCAAACTGATCCCATCCAGCATCGATCTCGCGCAACAAGCCAGTTTTAGATAATGCAGCAGCAAACAATGCATCCACAAAGGGGAAGAGAGAGAGAGAATGGAATTACCGCATGGTCTCTCAATTGTTAGCGGGTTGTCTGTAAAACACAAGACCTCGATCGACTAAAGTGACAAAGCTTAACTCAGCCCGACATTCAATCAAACACCTCGCGTTCCCATTTTGGCTCTAACTCTATTTGAGCACGCCAATTCATCAAATAAACCAAAATTGGAACTCAAGAGCAAAAGTGCACCCAGAACCGCATACAGAAAAAGCGGCAACCGAGACCCCCCAATCAAAATCAAGAGTCCACCCGTCAGGAACCATTACTAGCTTGCGCAAAGCAATGAAACAAACAAGAAACGACAAGATCGGGCGCAAAACTCGCGAGAAACGACCGACAAGAATTCACCGGAAAAACAAAAACAAAAACCGGAGATTGAACGATCGGCAGACGGCTCGAGTTACCGCAGAATCGGCTGTAGATGTCGAATATGTCCAGGCGATCGGCAGAGGGATCCATCCGCGGACGACAGCGGGAGGGGCTATCGGATTCAGCTCTAGAGTTTCGATTGGTGGAAGTCGAATCGAAACCCTAAGGGCTTGGACTTAGACACAGAGAGGAAATTCACACGATGATAATCGCTTGATCTCGAAGCAAAACTCGCCTCCTTCGGGATCCTTTCTTCCTTATCCTTCTTTTTCAAATTTCTCTTTTCCGGGATTTTTCTTAGCTGCTGCGACGGAAGAAGAAGAAGGTGAGTCGACTCGGAATTGGACTCGATCGCAGCAGACAATCCGTCAAAAGAGGCTTTACGTCTCCGGTGCCTTGACGTCTGAATCAAGTTCTCGCTTCCATTCGTCACTTGCTTGGGGGTTCTACCTTTATTTATTTCTTCTTTAAAAGGCAAAGTCGATTAGAGTTTTAATCTCTATATTTTTTAAGTTATTTTCTAATCTTTTCTCTTTTTTTCTCAATTTTTTCTCAACGATATTCCATAGACAAGTAACATCTCGGTCCCTAGCAACTTTTCGATATGCTAGATCTGGGTAAATTATGAGATCAAGACACGATTATGAACTTAAAATATTTACTCGAGTCGTCACCAATTTATTTAAATGAACATTGATCAATTGATACTTATGCAAAGATCTTATATGATGACCGGAAAAGTCAATTAATCAGGTGCTTTTGTGAATGAACAAGTCAAATGAAATCTTAAAATCAAAAATCGTGGAACTCGGTTACACGTGAGGCGGATTAGCATCCCGCAAAACTCTTTCAATACTGCAGGTTTTTTTTTTAATTTTTTTAGGTTGATTCTTGAAGCAACCATGAATTTCCTATTATGAATGATATTATGTTCTAAAATCTCCAAATATCTCCAAAATTCTCATTCGGCGATGTTATGAATAAATGAGGTCATTTCCTTGCGTATGGTGATGTGACTTCATTTGTGGGTGAAAGTGTGGGATATAAATGCCCATCAAAATACAAAATTCAATCATGACATGTGAGGATGACATGATATTACAATTATTACATGCAATTTGGCATGACAAATCAAATATTGGACAGTTTGATGAAATGGCATGATATAACAATATTCACATGGCAATGATAAGATGACATAACATGGCCATGATCACACATAGCATGACTTGACAAATCAAATATAAAACTCAATAATAATACGACATGGCATCTAACATGAGACATCAAGTTAGATGTGGAAAATGAAAACGAGTTAACATGACATGTAACTAATCATAAATAATATGATAACGAGATGACGTGACATAAGAATAATCACATGCAAGATAACATGTAAATCAGATCTCTATGACATAATAATATAATGACATGACCACACCTTATGAAGCGTTATTTATTCAATTTACGGCTTTATTTGAGCATGAAGACATTTACGAAGAAATGCACCCTTTTTCCTTCGGTCAAGTCAAAATAAAAACTATCATTTGATTTTCAATTCGTGTTTGAGTTCGATTGACTCAATTTGATGATTGGGTTCTATAGATCCCATTTAATAAACATCTCACATCGGGCATATTTCACTACACAATTATTAACATCCAGAAGAATTCGTGGAATTACCTTCTAAAGGCACAAAATTTATAGACGAAAGCGTGCCTTAATATTTAAATACTCTATCAAATTCACACGCTTAATCTGTTTTTTTTTTTTTTTGAGTTAATACTAAGCGTGGACATAATTAATTGAAAAGACAAATAGGATCTAGAAAGATTTGAACTCGGGATCTTTTACTCTAATACCATATATTTTTATTACAAGTATGATGAAATCGTTTTATCTAACCAACGCACATCAGTAACGAGCATCAAGAAATTAGCTAATTTGACATTCCATTCAATTGATTATTCAACTATTACCAACTGAGGTTACGACTTCACAAGTGCCGGTCGTGTAAGGAAAAAATTCTTGACTTGGGACTAGGGCGTATAATCCGAGTTGGGCGTATAATCCGGATCAACCATTTCGTCTTCTCTAGAGAACTTCTTCCCCTTCCTCCGATCACGGCGGGCTTTTTCACGCTCTTGGGCTCTCAATTCATCGTGCAAGGACGTCAACGAGGTGGTCAGACCCCGGTTCCTATGAGCTGCGAAATTTGAAACTTGTAATAGGGATCCTGTGCAACAATGCAGATGAGAAGTGAAAGCGGCGAAACGCTCACCGGAAATGACGACATCTTCTGCTTTCACGGACTTCCGCCTCGCGTGCTCCGCAAATAATTTGAGGTCCTTCGCTAGCTGTTCTGTTCATCACACAGCAGCAAAAGGATTTTAGTCTACAAGTTCCTCGAATCGATTCATCGAACAATTCCTGTGAACAAAATGCAAAACTGCAACTGATGGCAACGAGCTGCCAAGGATAATGTAGGCATTAATTCGGGTGAATTCACACAAGATTCGACCATCTTTTCGGTCAAGACTTGTACCTGCATATCTCAAGGTTAAATTGGCAATGCATTCCGATACGGGTCGGGACAATTCCGCATCATTTCTTTTGGCTGCGATCAAACGAAAATGAAAGGTGATGAATTCTTCCGACAGGGCGAACGATGGTAGGGAGCTAAACGGGTGCAGGGAAATTGAACCTTCAGCTTCGGCCAAGGAGGCCGCCGAGAGTTTGAATTGATTCCTGAGATCGGCGACGAGCTCATTTTCCTCCATGGGGGATGAATTACGTTTTTTCTCCTGCCTTCGCTAATGATCTTCTCGCATTTAACTTTTGAGAGGGAAATGCGGGAGAGGGGATCGCCATTGCCATCTTTGCGACCGGTGGTTGTGGAAACCATTGACCTGAGGACCAACCAAAAAGGTTTCTCCTAAAATAGGGGGATTATAGTTCTCCCGAATTTAATGTCTAAAATGGCAAATCCTTTTCATTTTGTTATGCGCATAGGAATTCAGAATTGTCGCCGCTTATTAGGGAAAATACTTTGACTATAAAAATTTATTTAAGAAAAGAAGAAGGGCAACTTTTTCTTGCGGGTTATGTGAAAAGGAGTATAACAAACTTTAGGCTCTCTCAATTTCGTGGAAAATGTAGCGTTTCCAAAAAATACTTTCCAGTAAGTCATTTTCCAAAAAAAAATGACAATATTTTTTTATATTAAAATGAAATCTAGAAATAAACTAGAAAAATTTTTATGCCGTTTGGTAAGGAAAATTTGATTTGATTTTTCCTTCATGCACTCCTTTGAATAATTTTTATTTCTATTTTATTTTTTAAAAGTTGATTTTTTTAATTTTTAATTTTTCTTTTCTTTTTTTTTTTCCTTCTTCTTTGGCTAGTCGCCGACCATAGTAATGGGCTAGTGACCAACCACAAGCGAGGCTTGAGCTTGCTAGATTCCAATGAGCTCATTCATCGCCACCTTGCAAGCTCGAGCCTTGTCAAATCTGGTGAGGCTCGCTCAACTCACCAAAATTTGGCAACCTTGCCACAACTTTGTGGCCAGTCACTTGTCATCGCCGTAGTTGATGATCGACCTAAGAAAAGGAAAAAAAATGAAAAAAAGAAAAAATCGATTTAAAAAAGAAAAAGAAAAAGTGTTTGGTGAAAGACAATGCTTGGTTTAAAGGTGAAAGAAATAGATGAAAAATGTATTCTTGAAAGTGTTTTTTGGTAAAACTAACAAAACCTAAGCCTTATCCCCTTATATATCTAATAACTAACAAATTGTTTTGGGAAAATTCTACTTTATGTCTATATTTTCTCACAACTTTTCTAATTAGATTTTTATGCTTTTATTAGTTTCTACTGGCATCCTTCTACTTACATATAATATCTAAGCAAGTTACCCAACCAGAAAAAAAAAAAAAATCCAAGCGAATTCAGCCTTTGCATATGCATGTCTAAATTGACTTTTATTTTCTATTTATTGGTTAATTGAGTTCTTACATCACACCAAATTTGACTTGCTTTTTTTATTCGAGATGCATAAAAATTTCACAATATAAATGTTGAATATGTTGGAAAAATATGATTTCAAATCAATAGAACAATCAAGTTGGACTTTAAAGCATGATATCATTTTTTTTTTTACGGATTTATTTGCCACACAGTTTATTAATGATCACAGGCAAATATCCTCCATGATACAATAAAGTGTCAAATGAGAATACTAGATAAGAAATACAGTATATTTATAGGGTTTCTCTGAGAAACAATTGAAAGATAACTATAATTTTGGAAAGAATACTCAAAAAATGATTTCATATTTGTTCATCTAAAAACTTACACGCGCGCGTGCGCGCACACACACAAATCGATCTTAAATAACATAGGCAACTCTTTGCAAAAAGTTGCAAAGTAAACAAAGGTATCATTTTGGAAAAAGTTGCAAAATGAACAAATGTATTTCTTTGAAAGAAGTTGCACAATGAACAAAGGCATTTTCTTCAAAAGAAGTTGCAAAATGAATAAATGCAACATTTCGAGAAAGGTTGCAAACTGAACAAATATAATTTTCAAAATTTATCTTGAAAAGACATATATATATATATATATATATATATTAACAATTTGGAATAAAAAATAAAAATAACAATTTTTTAATAAATAAATACCGAATTTTCATAATCTCCAAAAATACTTAATAAACAAAAACAAAATTTGGAGTAATAAAGTTTAATAAGATAATGATAATTAAACCACGAGCGCTCAAGCGTGTAAAATGCATCTAATAATTACATAGTTATTTGCATACCCGCATGTGAGTAATATTAGGGGTGTAAATGGGTCGGGTCGGGTCGGGTCTTGATGTTACCTGACCCGACCCGAAACATAAGGGTCACGCATTATGACCCGAACCGACCCGACCCGAAACACATCAGAATATCGAATGTGTTTCGGGTCGGGTCGGGTCGGGCCGGGCCGGGTCGGGCTTCTGGGTCACCTTTTTTTTTTTTTTTCACATTAGACCATCTAATGTGACGGAGGCTTGGTACAACCCACGGATGAGAATGCCACCTACCATTACAATCTGTTGAAATATCCTGCAATTGCAGACAAGAAAATGAGAAACATACATATGGAACAATTCTCCTTTCATGGAAAGGTTCGATTCTCTACTCATCATTCATCATTGTCGCGGTTAACTTCACCAGTGATTGCATCTCAAGTCGCTGTCGCTGTTCTGCTTCTTTCTCTTTGGCTTCTAGTTCTCTTACAAGCTTAGGCATGCTTGTTGATTGCTGATGCATAAACACACCAAGCACACAAAATCAAAAACCACACTGTTCCTAGCAAATGCTCATCTAGATATGAGATAACAAGATTAATCCACACTAAGCCAACCCGAGGGGGAACCAAAAAGGGGTTGTGCATGTGGTGTCATCAAAGCTTCATGGCAGCAAAAATATCAGTAAAGGAACTCTGACCAAGATCAATTCAATCCAATGTCAAAAGCATGCAATATCCTGCAACAATTGAAATGGCTAGTTAAGCCATCATTGTACCATCTCTGGCTTTTTCAGTGCCACACCAAATAGTAAAGAAGCAACAAAATTTACCAGTAAGATATTGAACTGCTCTGAAAGAATATCTGATACTATGAAACGATTGGTCACCAAAAAACCGAAGAGAGAAAATCAAATTTGCTCATCTGATGGAAGGAGGGTAGAAGGGATCATGATAACTTCTTCCAGGTTGGTAGTTCAACACAAAAGGATATATTGGTCTGCCATGAATAATCTATATCCACAACATATCAACAAGCATTCATATGTGCAAGTGAAAAAAGGGAGAACACACAACACAGTGCACGCTAACTGCATCCTCATGATAATTCCCTTATAGGAAAAGCAACTACCAAAACCCAGTATCCTCAAAGGTCAAGGAGAGGAAACTTGGAAGTGATATATAGACAAACGGTTAAACAAATCTCTTATAGGAGTCCAACAGACAGAAAGACAAATGCGTCACTCACTATTCTCAAAGTGTCAAACAAATAAATAACCGGAAGCTGTCCCGTTAAGTTGTCATCCCAACTAAATGTGGGTTTCTGCAACACATGCTTAGGTCAAGTTTTCTCGCAACAAATTAACAAACTTTATGCAAAAGCATGACAGTTCCAAGACCCAAAAGAAGTCCCAGATTCTGCTTGTAGCAAGCGAGTCCGGAAAAGGAATACTCTTCCCCGCCAATAGTTTAGCATACAGAGAAATTCCCAATAAAACCGACCCAATCACCCCCTCCGGGACGCTAACCCTCCCTGTTCTGTTCATGAACTTCAAGAACAACGGGAAAGAACCGAGAACCAGAGCACCAGACGAGACACCGCAAGACCACGATATACCCAAAAGAAAGAAAGAAACACCAATGGAAGATAAGCATCCAAGAAACCAAAAAAAGAGCAGAGATGGCGTCTGAAGAACGAAACCTTACCAAGAACGAGAAGAGCTCCGAGTCCAACCCTCTGTTTCTTCGGCTTCGTGAACAGAGCTTTCCTTTCTTGCTTCTTTTTCCTGGGCGTCTAAACTCCACCCGTCTCTGTCGCGAGCTTCCCGATTTGACCGACGCCTGCCGACGAATTTAAAGACCCTGGATCGTCAAGCCGTGCGGGGGAGAAATCGCGGCAGATTTTCTCCCGACTCTGAGGAAAAACCGAAAGCCACACAGCTCCAGCGTTTTCCCACTAAAACAATAGGAATAGGCGGCGGCTAGGGTTCCGGCGTTGAGACGAGGGGTGGGGAAGACGACGGCGAGGCGGAGGCGAGTCGATCGGAGGGCGGCAGCGGAATCCACGAGAAGCGCAGTCGTCGGAGAAGAAGCCGAAGGGGAGGGGTTCTCGAAAACACGTCTGTTTTAGTGTTTAGTGTTTGTGTTTGGTGACTTGTTTGGAAATTGGAACAAGGGTGTTAACGTGTTTCGGGTCGAACAATGTTCCAACCCTAAACCCGACCCGAAACATGTATTCCACTTGTTTCATGTTTGTTACTCGAACACGACCCGAACACAAAACACGTTTTATATTTGTTTCGTGTTCGGGTCGAGTCGGGTCGGGTCAGGTTTTTTTGACACCCTAGTATTGTGGAGTTTAGTCTACCCCCAACCTTTTCTTTAGACCCTTACACTTGTTACTTGGTCCATCTTCTCTCAACTTTTTTTTGTGGAACAATGAAAATTCACTTTGTTCTTCCAACATTATATGATAACCATACAAATTCTTCATAATTTTCCCAGCATTAGATGATCTTATAAAACCTTCACAATATATGCCAACGAAACCACGCCCGGCCCCAAGACCTGAATCGGGCAAATTGACTTTGATCCTTTTTTTCTTATTAAAAGACTAGTGGCTTTTTCTTTTCCTTTTTTAAAGTCGTAGCAACTGAATATTTCAAAAGTTACAAATATCGGCCCGGTTGTTTACAAATAATTTTTTTCATCATTCTATGAAATTTAATTGACATTTTAAATTTTGATAGAAAACATAAATTAATACTTTCTTTAACTTAACCCGTGAATTTTAGGGCGTATTTATATTAACATTTCTTTTTTACTTTTTATTTGATTTAAATCTTGCGGCTCATGTATCTTGTAATTTTTTTTTTTATGTGGAAGCGACTCATAACTCTCAATTTATAAATAAGTCTAGTGGCACTGGTTAACTATTAATAAAGAATTTTTTTTTTAATTTTCAAGCATAATCAAGGAAAGGTAGTGTTTTGAAAATAACAAAGTTTCTTTGTATGTATTTGTGGGGTACTTGTTAATAAAGACCTGTTTCAATATTGACACGCAGATTTGCATATGACTATTATGATTCTTTTTCCAAAATTTGAATGAAACGTTAAAACTTTGATAAGGAAAAAAATGAAAAAAAGAGAGAAAAAGTCACAAGAAATCCTAAATTATATTTATTATGACATATTTATTTCAATTTTTTTGTGATATAAAAAATCCCAAATTTATTCTTGGTTAACATATTACCTCAAATTGTTTTTTGATGATACAAAAATTTCGTACTTAAAATTTATACTGATGTGACACATTTACCTCAAATGATCATAACTTTAGAGTTAAAATTGGGAAAAATGTATTACATTAGGGTTTTCTATGTAAAAAGAAAAAGTTACCCTTTGCTTTTATTTTATTGTTTGGGTTAATTACCCTTTGCATTTGTTGAAACGTACATGAAATGGAAAAGAACGGACAATCCCACTTATGACTAGAATCATCTAATCATTTCGAGCTTTTTGACATTCCAGCCAGAAAACAAACTGACGCAAACGGTGGCGGCTCCCCTACAATTCCAAGTCCTCGTCATTGTCATCATTGTTCTGCCTTCTAGAACATTCTCCCGCACTATATAACTCGCCTTCCCCATGATATTCATCACCTCTTCTCGACTATAACCCTTCGGACTGAAATTTTCCACTGATCGCATGCTCCGACCGACGCAATCACCATCTTTAACCCCGCTGCTTGGACCCTCTTCGTATTACGTGGTGCCCCTCCCGCCCTCGATCGGGTTTGAGGCCAAACCGAGCCCACCACCGGCGTCGAGGGCCTCGATCAACGCACTGCCGATGGTCTTAATCATCGAGGAGGAGGACGATGGCGGTGGCGGGGCGAGTGGCGGCTGCGCTGTGACATCCTGAAATTTTGACCCTGTTTCGATTAAATGAACTAGTCTTTTCATTGTCGTGCCTACGGTCTTTTTCTCTAAGATGATTACTCATGAGATAACTAATCTATCAGGTGAAGCCGTTATGGGATATAAACGCAATAAACTTAAGAGTTCGATCAGAAATCGACTATTCGACCGTGCTAATTGGCAAAATGCCAATACGTCACCGTTATAATCGATTAGAGATCGGAGATAGGTCAATTCGACAGAAACACGCAATTAAATCGTGGGTGATTTCACCTAATTGTAAAATTCGCGTTGAATAGCACTAAACCAATTTTTTCTGTCGATTCTGTACCCAATACCCGTAATTAAAATCTTGAGATTTTTACGATAATCGAGAGTCGTCGATGAGTCAGAAATGCACAAATGTGGATTGAAAATTTTCAACTAAGAGTCAAACGCGATAAAATTCTTAAAAGCTACCCCTGTAGGTTAGGTCACGCTAAAATTACGTCTGATCGGAATTAATCACGAAATTGAACTCCATTTCGGGAATCGAAAGTCCGAGCATGTCACGATCTATTTTTAGGACATCGTCGCATCCTTTGAAGAATTTTTGACGAGCCCGGAATTTTTGCGGAAAATCAAAATTGGCCAATTAATTTCAAGGACATTCGGATGGGCATTTTAATTGGCAATTTTGGCTATCAAAGTGAGTTGGTTTGTGAGGGACTGAAGGGAAATTGGTTTAGGCCACTGCCATGGCATGTTGGGCCATTAAATTGAAGTTGCTTAGGTGGGAATTGAAGAAGAAATCCACCAAATTCATAGGGGCAACTACTAGGTTGAGTTTGGGCACCAAATCGAAGTCATGTGGTGAAGTTTTATGAAGAATTGGCTTGTGGGAAAAGTTTGGATGATAGGGGGCAAAGACTATGGTGCCAAGAGCACTCAAGTGAATGATATTTTCACCTTGGACCTCATTGGCCACAAGCAAGACTTCTTGGTCTCTTGTCCCCTCCTTGTTCCCCCTCTTTCCTCCTTGTTTCTCCTCCCCTCCATGAACCACTCTAGCAAACTAGCTTCTGCTTCTGTTTTAACTCCTCAAAGCTTTCTTTTCCTCAATTGTTGAAACTTCAAGCACTCAGGACCAGGCCAACATAGCTAGTAGCCCTGCAAGTTGCCTGCGAGCCTAGGCCAGCCTGCCCGTCGTTACCCTCTGTTCGCCCGCTCCTTACGCCGCTCAACTCGCTCATCAATCCCCATTGCCACCTCAGTCGTTGCCAACCAGCCACCCTTGGCTGACCGTTCGTCCTTGCTCTGTTCCAGTTGCCATCCCCACGTCGTCCAGCCACCGGCGCTGCAACCAACTCCTTCCCCGACCAAGACTAGCCCCCTAATAGAACTAGTCCTCCTAGTTGGTGATGCGGGTGCATCCAACGTAGCTCCATCAACCAACTCAGAACCATCGATGCTTGTCCAAACTAATAAAAAAAGTTAGGCATTATGTTCTTCGATGGATCATTTTTGAGTGAATAATATTAATTACTTATCGGTACTTTGTGGTATATCGATAAGTATCAATGGTAGGTCATTTTAGATGTCTTGTATGACCGATTGATGAAGTTTCAGGAGGATTATTTTTTGGTCAAGGGAGGAGCTCGAATTCTGGGAAGGTTAAAGGTTCACGAATGCGGTTCAAGAATATGAAAAGCCAAAGGTTCAAGAACACGGAAAGCTAACAACTAGAGAATGTGGAAAGCCGACGATTAAAGGCATTTAGTTCCCGTGTTAATAATGGTTTTTTATTAAGTTCCTAGATGTTTTATTATTATGTAGCTCAAGAGTCGAACGTTTAATTTCTAGGTCCTTAAAGTTTGTTTTTAATATTTCCTAAGGCTAAAATCTTCCTATAAGTAAGGGAAACTATCCAATGTAGGGGAGATACGAATTTCATGAATGAGAATGATGAGATTTCCTCTACTTGAGTGAATTCTTTTGGAGAGTGGATAACTCCTTTCGGTTTCTTTATCCTTGGAACGTAGATCACTCCTTGGTGGTGAGCCAAGAAGCCCTTTATCCTTGGCTGGTGGAGTCTTTAGGCCTTGGTGGTGAGCTTCTCCTATCCTGAAGTCCTTTATCCTTGGCTTGTGGAAGCTTTAGGCCTTGGTGGTGAACTTCGTAGATCTCAATCCTCATCCTCGGTTGGTGGCGCGGCCTTTATACCTTGGAAGGAGATTGCTTTTATCTTTTCTTATTCCTTTTTGTGTGTTTATCATATACACTACTCCATACACTTTAATCACAAAAATCCCCTTAAAAAAAATCTCCGTTCTTGAATCACTCACCCCATCACGCATCAGTTGGACTCGTGAGCCTTGTGGGCTTTTTCAGCCCATTTTAGACCTCATTTGGTGTCGCCATAGGCCCAGGTTTTGGTCGCCGTCACGCCGCCGTCGCCGTGGACCCGTTTGCTCACTTAAACGGTGAGTTAGCACCAAACTTTAATTAGGGGGTTAATTGCACTTAAAGGTGGATTAGTTGGACTAATTAGGGATTAGTGGTAATTAGTGTGTATGACTAAGTTAGTTGAATTGGCTAATTAGGCTAATTAGTTATTAGGTGGTTAGTTAGGTGGCTTATTTAGATTAATTAGATAATGTACTTAGCTTAGTCAATTGGTTTGATTAGTTTAAGGGTGCGCATGACAAAATTTTTGGAACAGAAATTGATTTCTCAATTTCTATTTCAGAAATTGAGAAGTTAAAAATTTTAGCTTCTGATTTCTTCTTCAAATCTATTTCTGGAATATAAATCTGTTCCAGAAATAGAAAAATCAAATTGTGTTATCAAACGGATTTCTGTTCCAAACATGTTCTGGGAAACAGAGAAATAGAGAAATAGAGAAGTAGAAATTTTATCATGCGCACCCTCAGTAGATTAGCTAGCTTAGGTAGGTTAATTAAGGGTTTAATTTAAATAATTTGTAATTTATTTAATTAAATGTAATTTATTTATTTATTTATTAGCACAAATTATACCAAGATAATCGGTTGTCAAAATTTTACACTGATCATCGTGGTATAGTTGATTTATGAAATTGATTACTAATTTATGCAATTAGATGCTAAGTGATGATTTTTGAATTATTATTTCAAAAATATGAGTTTTTGGTATTTAATTAGAAAAATACCAAGTGTCGGGTTTTGACACCAAAAATATTTTAAGTACTATATAAAATCGTGAAATTTTGAAAAGAGAGAATATCACATTTTATGGTCTGATTTGATTGCATGTCCACGCAAAATTATTTTACCGGGTGTTTTTAATCTGAAGAAAATTGACCAAGTCCATCATTTGAAATGAAAATATTTGAGTATAAAGCACGATATTCTTGGCGGGACATGGATGTGCGTGTGATCACTGTGAAAACCTGTCACCCAATGAAAATCGGGGGTGATGCTCCTATATGGAACGCACTTGTCAATGGATGCCGATGGCAGTGGAGGTTGGGCTGATGCTCCTTCGGGAATGTCATCTAGATGTAGATGTTGCCGTGCCCGACGAAGCGGGACGACGCTCGGTTATGCCGAATGACCGCTGACTATTGGGTCAGCCATGGTTGTTGGGTCGTAATTAATTGGAATACGCTTGAGTGATTGAAATAGCTATGCCTAATTATACAACAAGATTTTGTGATACGAAATGGGATGTGTCATAACGATTTAACCTTATAATTGGAACTCCTGTAATTGATTGGTAGATGTTATGAGGTGTTCCAATTAATGATTTACACTTGCTGTGTATGCATATGTTATATGAGCTGTACTAATGTGTAGGGAGGTGTTGAGACGATGTAAGTCTTATATGGTATATGTTTAGGTTACCTATAAGTGAATTCTCATCCTAATCAGGGTTTCGGGTGTAAACTTGCTGAGACTTTGTCTCACCCCGTCGTGGTTTAAATTTTTTAGGTCCTCAAATGAAGGTACGTCATATGCATTATGGGGTCCCACAGAAGATGGACTTTCAACACTCTTATTTCCATATTCCCGAGACCAACTTGACTCGTGAGCTGGTTGAGTCCACGGTCTGGGTTGAAGAGGGCCTACCTCAGTTGGTATCTCATCACTTTAGAGCATGGTTCATTAACTTTTTTAACGAGGGTCAAGAAGGTCCCATACAAGGTTTTGACGGGCCTGCTATCCGAACCAGGGAGTGGGAAATAGGACATTCTATGGATATCGACACCCTTAATGGTGTCGTGGAAGACCTAGAACCCATGATTGAAGAGCCCGGAGTTTAGGTGGCTCAGTAGCTCTTTTTGATCTAGACTCTTGTACATAAACCTTAGGTTTGGCTTAATTGTATATAAATCTAGTTTGTTTATAAAATATGTTTTGTGTTAATTGGCCGCTCTGCTTTTTCTATCTTGTGTTTGTTTGTTGTTTGGAGATTGTTATTTCGCTTTTGTATGTGCATAAATCATTTAGGTCAGCAATGTGTCTTAGGCATGTCGCAATTTAGTTGACCGTTGAGGGATATGTGCATACCCGGGGTTTGGGGTGTGACATGTGCCATCTGTCTAGAGGAGTTTGCGATCGGCAATGAGGCTAGGGAGATGCCATGCCAGCACAGGTTCCACTTGGGCTTCATCAAGAAGTGGCTGTCGGTGCACGGGACTTGCCTTGTTTGCCGGTTTGCGATGCCGCCAGAGGAGGACGCCACGAAGGTTCTCGGCGAAGGTGGCAAGGATCAGGCTTGGGGCCAGAGACCGATCATGGCGATGTTCATGATTAATGGCCGGGGCGTGAGTATTCCTAGTTCAGGCCACGGGTCGATGGGTCTCGAACGGAGTTTGGGATCAGGATCAGAAGACAACGGTGGAAGTGTTGATAGCTCGCCAGCTCAGGACACAGCCTTAGGATGGTGAAGAAACTTAGGGTATGTTTATTTTGTGAAAAATAATTTCTGGGAAAACGTTTTCCTCATTTTCCAGTGTTTTGGTTCTTTTAGGAAAATGAATCAAAGGAAATTTTTTTTTCTATTCAACAGAAAATGTTTTCCTTCCAAATCTTAAATTTAGGAAAATAATTTCCCCTTTGAAAGAACTGGAAAATGTTTTCCAAAATGTTTTAAGATTCTTGCTTAATGAAAATTTTATTATTAAGAAGAATTTCTAATTAAAAATTTTGAATTTGTTATTATTATATCTTTTCTTCTCTTTCTTCTTTCATTTTTTTCTTTGCTTTTTTCTTGTTTTCTCTTTTTTTTCTTTACCTGTGAATGTAAACTCTAACTCCTCCTCCCCTCTCTCCTTCTCCTTCGCCCCCTCCCTTTCGTCACCGCCACCTCCTCCAACCTTAGCCCCTCTTGCACTCCTGTTGGCTTCGCTCCCTCTTCTTCCTCTTTGTCGGCATCTTCTATACCTTCATTCTCCAATGGATTCGGCTCCACGCCGACAACTTCGGCGCCAATGCTCTTCAGTACGCTGTCATCGATTGCGTCCAAGGGATTGTCGCCCTTTGGTCCATCTCCATTCACCATTGTTTGCCTCGTTGGGGAGCTCTATTGCTTCTCTGTTCGATGCGTCTGCGCCTTCTATGAGTGCGAGCCTAGGTTTGTCCTTATTTGTGATGCGTGCGCTTGCGCCTTAGGCATGGTCACGGCCCGCCGGCTTGTGCCTGTGCTTGGAGCTCGGCTAAGCTTCGGTGGATAGAATCGCTGCAGAGGGAGGTGAGGTCGTCGAAGAAGGGGCGATGGGTTAGGTGGAGAGGCGACTGGGAGAGAAGGAAAAAAAGGAAAATAAATAAAAATAAATATTTATTTTAAAAAAATTATATGAGAGAAAGCATTTTTCAATGAGGTCCAAACAAGAAAGAAGGTTTTCAATGATATTTACCAAATAAAAGAAAATTAATCGTATTCTTGGAAAATCATTGAGTTTTCCAGGAAACAAATGCACCCTTAGATTAGAGCTAGATTTTCGACACGTTGAGAATTTCATTGTCTGTACATATTGCAAGCCCCTGTTGTCCGAGGAATTCGATTGGTATTTATTCTTTTCTGCATTTTGAATTCGATCGGAATTTGATTGGGATTGATTGTATATTTCACTAGTAGGTGGGAGTCTCTCGCGGTCGCACTCAAAAGGAATAATTAAGTTGAATTCTTACTAGCTAAAAAGGCATTAAACTAATGCAAAGATGCCCGCGTCATTTCGCCACATTTAACATATTGTTGTGACCTTTCGAGATGAGTCCCAAGAGGATTAACCGGATTGCTAAGCAATGACGTCTACAATTCAATATTGGGGCACTTTCAAATCCTATCAATTGCGACATAGTTTTTCATTCATTTAAGTATTGTTATCATAGAATTGTTCATTCATTTAAGTATTGTTATCATAGAGATTTTGAGATTAAGAGATTTGAGATAAAAATAACAAAGGTGCCTAATCTTTCATGCAACGCAAAAATTGTGTTTACTTACTACAAACTAGAAATTTTTAAGATCAAGAGATTTGGCATAAAAATAAGAAGAGTGTCCTAATTTTTGTACTACGCTTATAAATGTTATAACATTTTTTTTTTCTTTTGCTTGCTTTAGTGCTACATCAAAGTAAGATCAACCATTTAGGTATCACCTCCATCAAATTGTCCTATGCAAAATTTTTAAATTTTTAAATTCTTTATTTTTTATTTTTTTATTTTGTGTAGGCAAGTTTCGTCAACCTCGACTAGGGGAGAGTTGCCTTGCCCTTGGCCGATGGAGCTACGAAGGCATTAGGCAAGGTCATCATTGGCCACAAGCAAGGGCATGAAGGCCCTCACTAGATCTGGGCAAGGCTGCAATGGTGTTGCTTAGGGCCTTCTTGGCCTAGTTAGACGTGGGCAAGGTGGACCCTCACCTAGATTGGATGAGGCCTTTATGGCTAGCAAGGGTTGCCGGCGCAAAACAAGAAGCAAAGAAAAAAAAAAGAAAAAAAAAGGAGTAGAAAAACAGATAATAAAAATCAAAATAATAAAAAATTCAAAAAATTTAAAAATTTGTCCATGTTGGTATTGTGATGACACTTAAGTGGTCAATTTTTTGAAACTTTATGATATTTAAGTGAGTGAAAAAGAAAGTTATACAAAAGTTATTACCCTCAAGTGAGCACAATACGAAAATTATAACACTTTTGTTGTTCTTATCCCAAGAGATTTGGTTAGTTTTCGTCTTAATCAGTACCTTTTCCTCTTCATAAGAAACAATTTTCATTATGTTGGGACCTTTGTTCTCCAAGTGAACCACCAAGGTAAAGCTAATGAATTATTAAGTAAGCATAAACGACTGCTCATCATAGAGATGGTACTGTTGCCTAAATTCTCCTCAACCCATGCCACCCACAACTTGTGTTTTAATCAAATATTCTCAAATATGCAGTTCAATTTATTAGAGCAGTCGCTAATCTATTTGTTGTGTAAACAATCTTGGTCATCTTTAATCCTAAACTACTTTTATGTGAGAGCTGATCACATTGGTGTGCAAGCAATAATATAACATTCAATAATCAAAGCGGTAGGTAAATTGCTTGGAAAAATGAAAGAACCTTAATGCGTTAAGAAAACCAAACGCTAAGCTCTACTATTGTCCAATGCAATAAGGATTCTGCAAGATGTTATGTAAAAGCCAAACAACAATGTAACGAATGCATGACTTAACATGAATAAATGTAATTATGCAATGCCAATTAATTATTTTCTTGTTTTCTTTGTTTAACATGACTTTAATGCAAGCATGATTCGTTTAAATGTTATAGCTATATGAGTTCTAATATATGAACTAGCTTTAAAGACTAGATGACACGAACACTATATTATAATTATATGCAATCTATATGCAATACTAATGACATGAATATGATCAATTATAAAATAACCTTAATATTTAAACTACATGAAAGACTATTTGTTTTTGTGTTTTCTTTCTTATAAATAAAAGACTAAACCCTAGCGCACTAAACATGACCTAAATGACTTTTATTATGATATAATGACCTAATGACGCAATGTTAATTTTTTATATATATTCTTTTTATGAAATTCAATATGAGATGCAATTGTTAGTTGATGTGATTTTTATCAAGGCACTAACACTAAGTTATGGTCCTTATGGAACACTCTAAATGATACATGTTAAATTACTATTTAATCCTATATGCAATTTATATGACATAAATGACATTTTTTATTTGATTTTTATTTAATTAATGAAAACTATAAATTATCCTAAGTTTATACGAATTCTTGAATTAGATGCATGATCCTAGACAGGATAGCCCTCAATAATGAATGCACGTCGATCCTAAATATGCAGTTGGCATATGAGGTGTGCTGTGCATGATGATTAAGTCATATCTAAAATTCAACAATACTATTCAATATCATGTAATTTTGATAGAATCAAAATTCAATTAATCGTTTATGAAAATCACAAATGAGACAATGTTAGGGGTCTGACTTCTAAACTCAAAGGTCCGATGCCCAAACATGTCCTAACTAATGCAATGGGATAGTCAAGATATTAACAATATGACCTAAGGTTTCCTTACCTATTAACATGCATTAAAACTATATATTCAAATCAAATACGCGCATAAATTAAACTAACCTTTAGACCTACCTTGATTTAGGGTTTACTTATCTTAATGACGAGGATTCAAGCGAGACAGAATTGCGGCTGTGAAGTCGATTAACCGTCAGCGAAGGGGTGTTGCCAGGGGTTTAGGGATGAGAGAAGGGTAGCCACAACAAATGAAAATGGCATAGGAACTGCTGGTGATGTGTGATGGGGTGAGTGATTCAAGAACGGAGATTTTTTTTAGAGGATTTTTGTGGTTAAGTGTATATGGTAAAGAAACAAAGAGGAATAAGAAAAGATAGAACGATCTCCTCCCAAGGTATAAAGGCCACGCCACCAACCAAGGATGAGGATCGAGATCTATGAAGCTCACCACCAAGGCCTAATGCTTCCACCAGCCAAGGATAAAGGACTTCGGGATAGGAAAAGCTCACCACCAAGGCCTAAAGATTCACCCAGCCAAGGATAAAGGGCTTCTTGGCTCACCACCAAGGAGTGATCTACGCTCCAAGGATAAAGAAACCGAAAGGAGTTATCCACTCTCCAAAGGAGTTCACTCAAGCAGAGGAAATCTCACCATTCTCATTCATGAAATTCGTATCTCCCCTACATTGGATAGTTTCCCCTACTTAGAGGAGGATTTTAGCTTTAGGAAATATTAAAAACAAACTTTAATGACCTAGGAATTAAACGTTCGACTCTTGAGCTACATAAAAAATAAAAACAGCTAGGTACTTAATAAAAAACCATTATTAACACGGGAACTAAATGCCTTTAATCATCGGCCTTCCACATTCTCGAACCGCTAGCTTTCCGTGTTCTTGAACCTTTGGCTTTCCTTATTTTTGAACCTCATTCGTGAACCTTTAGCCTTCCTAGAATTCGAGCTCCTCCCTTGACCAGAAAATAATCCTCTTGAAACTTCATCAATTGGTCATACAAGACATCTAAAATGGCCTTCCATTGATACCTATCGATATACCACAAAGTACCGATAAGTAATTAACATTATTCACTCAAAAATGATCCATCGAAGAACATAATGCCCAACTTCTTTATTGGCTTGGATAAGCATCGATGGTTCTGAGTTGGTCGATGAAGCTACGTTGGATGCACCGGCATCATCCTCCCAAGGTTGTTTGAGATTTGTCCTCAAATCTAGAAGGTTTTCATCCTCTAAGTAAGGAGATAGGTCTACCACATTGAATGTTGCTAAAACTCCAAACTCTCCCGGAAGGTCAATCTTGTAAGCATTGTCACCAATTCGCTGAATAACTTTAAAGGGACCGTCAGCTCTAGGCATGAGCTTGTTCTTTTGACGAAATGGAAATCTCTCCTTCCTCAAGTGAAGCCATACAAGATCGCCCGATTGAAATTGAGTCTTCTTGCGATGTTGATTAGCCTTCTTCTTGTAAGATTCGTTGGCCTTTTGAATGTTGGATCGAATCTGCTCATGGAGCTTCTTCGTTGATTCAGCTCTTTTCTCCGTTTGGCCATCCGTTTGGGGATGACAAGCTGTGCTAAATAAGAGTCTTGTACCAAGCATTCTCCATAGAGTCCTCCAAAAGTGGCTCAAGAACTTGGAATCACGATCCGACACAATGGTCTTTGGTACTCCATGAATGCGAATAATCTCTTTGAAATATAATTCAGCACTATGAGATGCATCATTAGTCTTGTGACATGGCACGAAATGAGCCATTTTAGAAAACCGATCCACGACCACCATGATAGCATCTTTTCCTCTTTGAGTTCTTGGTAGAGCCACAATGAAATCCATGCTAACATCCTCCCAGGGCAGCAATGGTATCGGAAGTGGAGTATACAGACCTTGATGGAAATGGCTTTTTGATCTTTGACAAGTTGCACACCTTGAGATGATAGCATGCACATCTCCACTCATCTTTGGCCAATAGAAATGCTCTTGAAGAACCTCAAGAGTTTTGTTAATGCCGAAATGACCGGCCAATCCTCCACCATGCACTTCTCAAATTAGCAATTCGCGAAAAGAACTATTCGGCACACATAATTGATTTCCTTTAAAAAGAAACCCATCTTGCAAAGAATATATATACCTTGAACTCCCCGCTTGCAATTGTTGATGATGGATGAGAACTCCGCATCTTCAAAATAAAGTTCTTTCATTGATTGAAATCCATGAATCCTAGAGTCTAGAACCACAAGCATAGAATATCTTCTTGATAAAGCATCTGCTACAACATTAGTATGCCCCAGTTTATATTTTGAGATGAAAGAAAAGGATTGAAGAAATTCTACCCATTTTGCATGTCTCGAATTAAGCTTGCGCTGGCCGCTAATAAACTTAAGTGCCTCATGATCAGAATGAAGGACAAATTTCTTTAGCCTCAAATAATGACTCCAATGATCAAGAGCTCAGACAATGGCATAGAACTCTTTGTCATAAGTCAAATAATTCCCTTTGGAATTGGACAGCTTCTCACTAAAATATGCCAATGGTTTTTGTGCTTACACCAGAACAGCACCAATACCAACTCCACTTGCATCACACTCAACTTCAAATACTTTATCAAAATCAGGAAGTGCAAGAATAGGGGACTCACAAAGTTTCTACTTGATTATGTCAAAAGCGTTTTGAGCAGCTATTGTCCATTCAAAAGCACCACTCTTCATGCATTCAGTTATAGGAGCCATGATGGTACTAAAGTTTTTGACAAAACGTCGATAGAAACAAACAAGTCCATGAAAACTTCTTACATCAAAAATGGACTTCGGAACCGGCCAAGTCTTCATAGCTTCCACCTTGGTTTGATCAACAGAGATTCCATCTTTGGAAACCACATAACCAAGAAACACAATGCTTGGAGAGAAGAACTCACATTTCTCCATTTTAGCATAGAGTTTTCGTACTCTCAAGACATTAAAGACCTGTTTTAAATGAGAGATATGCTCCTCCTTGTTCCTGCTATAAACAAGAATATCGTCGAAATAAACAACGACAAACCAACCAATAAAAGAGCGAAGAACCTCGTTCATAAATCTCATGAAGGTACTCGGAGCATTAGATAATCTGAATGGCATAACCAACCACTCATAAAGGCCTCCCTTGGTTTTGAAAGCCGTCTTCCATTCATCTCCTTCTCGCATTCTGATTTGATGATAAGCACTCCGCAAATCTATCTTTGAAAACACAGAAGAACCATATAATTCGTCAAGGATATCATCAAATCTAGGTATAGGGTACCTATACTTAATGGTGATGTTGTTAATGGCCCGACTATCAACACACATGCAATATGTATCATCCTTCTTTGGCACAAGTAGAGCCGGAATAGAACAAGGACTCATGCTTTCTTGAACGTGTATCCTTTGAGGATAAGTTCATCGACTTGTCTTTGCAACTCCTTTGTATCCTCGGGATTGCATCAATAAGCTAGCTTGTTTGGTAGCGGAGCACCGAGGATCAAATCGATTTGATGCTCAATAGCTCTTATGGGAGGTAATCCAAGTGGCAAATCCTCCATAAACACATATGCAAATTCTTTCAACAAGCAATGCATTTTTGGATTTATGGGTCGCTCTATCTCACTCTTTTTCTCGACCACAAGCAAAGCAAATACATTCTTTTGTTTGCTAATGGCTCTCTCAACCCGTATCTCACTCAAGAACAGATTTTCCTTACAAGTGTTTCCCTCCCTAGGTTGATTATTATGTATCGAATAAGGATTCAATGGTAAAAGAGTAATGCATTTTTGTTCCTTATGAAAATAGTATGTGTTTTTTCGACCATCATGCATACCATTTATATCAAATTGCCACGGTCTACCCAATAACAAGTGGCATGCCTCCATAGGAATCACATCACATACAACCTCATCTCGATAGTTCTTCCCAATCGAAAATGATATAAGAACGCGTTTGGTTACCTTGAGTTCATTCCCTTGATTGAGCCATTGGAGCTTGTATGGTTGAGAATGTTTCGTTGTTGGAAGCTTCAGCTTGTCGACAAGAGTTGTCGAAACAACATTGGTGCAGCTCCCACCATCGATGATCACCGAACACACTTTTCCGTTAATAGTGCAACGCGTGTGAAATATATTCTCCATTTGCTCTTTATTAGGAGAAACTTCAACATGCAATGCTCTTCGGATGATCAACAACTCACCATCATCGGCTTTCTCCACAACTTCTTCTTCCTGATCAGATTCGGAAATATTTTGGTCTTCATTGTCAGCCTCTTGAAGCGCCGAATTGATCTCCTCAATTCTTGAAGAGTCATAACTCTCCGATTTGGACAATTTGCTTGTAAATGCCCAAAACCATGGCACTTAAAGCATTTCCTTGCATCACCTTCAAACTTCTTTTGGACTTCTTTGGAAGACTCTGCATTCTTTCCTTTGCCTTTGTCTTTTGTCGACGTACTCTCGCCCTTGCTTGACGAAGCACCCCTAAAATAGGATGTCGCCTTTGTTGAGGTTCTGGAGAAAAACCTCTTGCTCTTAAATTGTTTTTCGACTTTTATGGCTAACTTGCATACATTCTCAAAGGACCAATACGGTTGAAGTTCAACCATATCAGCAATTTCTCGATTTATGCCGCCATGGAAACGAGCAATGGTTTGCTCGGGAACTTCTGGAACTTCACTCCTCATTTTGAGTTGTTCAAACTCACGAATGTATTCTTCAACACTCATCCCATGTTGTCTTAGGGAGTTCAGTTTGAGGAAGAGATCTTGCTTATAGTTGTCGGGCAAGAACCTCTTCTTCATCAACTTCTTGAGTTTTTCCCAAGACTTGATTCGGCCTTTTCCTTCCCTTGCTCGTTGATGCTTTAGATTCTCCCACCATAGAGAAGCATATTTGGTCATCTTTAGGACTGCAACCTTACATTTCTTCGCATCCGAATAGGATTTGAAGTCAAAAATTCGTTCGGTTTTGTGTAGCCAATCCACAAAGTCGTCGGGATTAAGATTACCGTTAAACTCAGGGACCTCCACTTTAATGTCTCTTTCATCCTCCTTATGCCTCCCTCTCCGTCTTCGTCTTCGAATTGGAGATTCAGAATCACTAGAGTGCAAAATCGTTTGATTGTCTCCCGTGGAATCGGAATCGCCATCAGAATTTTGACGAGATTCAGAATCGTCACGCCGGTTTGGTTCATTGGGACACCTTGCTCGTTGTCCTTGTCTCGCCAAATTCTCTAGAAGATTGAGGACTCGCTCCATTTGTTGTTGAAGATTTTGGATTGCACGATCTCGCCTTTCGTTGTGCGCTTGCTCCGGAGTCAAGCCTCTAGGAACTTGTTCATCCATAAGGAATTTGTAAGAAAAGAAAGAAAAGAATCACTCAAATGAGATGAATCTTGAGCTCTGATACCAATATTTTGATATGTGATGGGGTGAGTGATTCAAGAACGGAGATTTTTTTTTAGAGGATTTTTGTGGTTAAGTGTATACGGTAAAGAAACAAAGAGGAATAAGAAAAAATAGAACGATCTCCTCCCAAGGTATAAAGGCCACGCCACCAACCAAGGATGAGGATCGAGATCTACGAAGCTCACCACCAAGGCTTAAAGCTTCCACCAGCCAAGGATAAAGGACTTCGGGATAGGAGAAGCTCACCACCAAGGCCTAAAGATTCCACCAGCCAAGGATAAAGGGCTTCTTGGCTCACCACCAAGGAGTAATCTACGCTCCAAGGATAAAGAAACCGAAAGGAGTTATCCACTCTCCAAAGGAGTTCACTCAAGCAGAGGAAATCTCACCATTCTCATTTATGAAATTCGTATCTCCCCTACATTGGATAGTTTCCCCTACTTATAGGAGGATTTTAGCCTTAGGAAATATTAAAAACAAACTTTAATGACCTAGGAATTAAACGTTCGACTCTTGAGCTACATAAAAAATAAAAACAGCTAGGTACTTAATAGAAAACCATTATTAACACGGGAACTAAATGCTTTTAATCATCGGCCTTCCACATTCTCGAACTGTTAGCTTTCCGTGTTCTTGAACCTTTGGCTTTCCTTATTTTTGAACCTCATTCGTGAACATTTAGCCTTCCTAGAATTCGAGCTCCTCCCTTGACCAGAAAATAATCCTCTTGAAACTTCATCAATTGGTCATACAAGACATCTAAAATGGCCTTCCATTGATACCTATCGATATACCACAAAGTACCGATAAGTAATTAACATTATTCACTCAAAAATGATCCATCGAAGAACATAATGCCCAACTTCTTTATTGGCTTGGATAAGCATTGATGGTTCTGAGTTGGTCGATGGAGCTACGTTGGATGCACCCGCATCAGCTGGGCTGCACCAAGAAACCGCGACTAAGAGCCACTGGATACACCGGGAAACGTCAGGCGTGGGGAGGTTCGCTGGTGCTAGGTTGCGAGGTAGCTAGTGGTGTTGAGGACAACAGGAGGCAGCAGCTGTAGGAGATCAACGTCGGTACGTGCTGGGATTCTTAGAGACATCACTGGGTCTACAGTAAAGGTTTCAACGGTTCAGTTCTGTTCGATTTTTTTGAAAAATGAAACCGAACCAAACTATTAGAAAAATCTTTCAAACCGAACAGAATGAGATCCGAACCGAATACGAAGGTTCGGTTCGGTTTTTCGGTTTTTCGTTTCCGAGTTTTTTTATTCGTTTTCTTTTTTAATTTTTAATAATTCTCAGTGAGGCGTTTTAAAAACCGAAAGAAAAAAAACAAAAAAAAAAGCCAAGTATACGATCTCAAGCAAAAGCCCCAGCAAGCCATATCAAAAAAGCCGAATCAGCCATGCTACAGCCAAGCCAATGCGGCCGGTACATGCCTGCACAGAAAATGATTGGCACGACCCAAAAACAAGACGATGAAACAGATTTCGAATCGCAAGCACCTCGTCGGCGAAAGCAAATTCAGAGCAAATGGCGTCCGAGAGGGGGGAGACCCTAATCTGGCGCGCGGGAAACGACGGCAAAGTCGAAAGGGAAAAAAAAAAAATAGAAAAAAAGGTGCGGTCAAAACTCGCTGCTGCTGGAAAACGACGTTCGGACAGAACAAAACAGCAATCTCGAACCGAGAAAAATTCACAAAAAATTCAAAAAAAGAAAAAAAGAAAAAGAGGAGGTGCAAATGACCAGGAAATGAATGACGACAACAACGACGACGAGAAAAACCCTAAAAGGACAGAAAGCAGAGGGAAATCGACGACGTCTCGACGAACGATTGAGGTTGAGAGCCTTACATGCCAAGATCACCAGAGAGAAAGATGGAAGCTGGTGAGCGAGCGCCGTCAATCGCGAGCGAGCGAGCTAGAGAGAGAGAGATAGATTCTGGGTTTACGTTGTGGGGAGGTTCGGTCGTGTTGAGGGAAATAAAAATCGAATTTTTAATGGTTTAATTTTATCGGTTTGTAATTTGGTTCGGTTCAGTTAACCGATAAAAAATGAATCAATGAGAAAATATTGATTTTTAATGAGAACCGAATCGAAAAAACTAAATTTTTCCGTTCAGTTCGGTTAGATTTTTGGTTCAGTTCCTGACACTCCTAGGCTACAGGTTGCTGCAGCGCTCTCGGTGGTGCAATAAGGCGGCAATGATAAGCTGATGCAAGGTGGAGTGATGGGGGAGGAGCTGGTGCAGGTGATACCATGGAGAACTCGCGGAAGGTGTTGCGCAAGGGAGTGCAGGTCGCTGCCGAGATACTAGCGTTCGGAGGAAATTGCTGTGTTAGTTGGGATCTCACCTAGAGCTGCTACGAATGGCTAGTCGCTAGACTTATGCCGAGGCTTGCGCGACGGCGCGACTGAGGAGGCTTTCTGGGCAGCGCGACGATGCTGCCAAGGCACAGCAGCAGGCGTGCTGGAGCTGGACCACGCTCATAAATAAAGACAGCGGGAAGGGGGAGCCTTTTCTCTCACGTGTATATTTTACGTGTGTGTCTTCTCTATATTCAAGACAACAATCAATTCGCCACTGTCCTACTTTAGATCAACGATATTTATTAGCTCTATCACCTTAGAAAATTGATATATCACCTACCAATTATCTCAATTAAATAGAAATATTCCTCCTAATCTAATTAAAGATGTGTTTGTTTGGGAGAAAAATTCATGATGAAAAAAAATATTTTATGAAAATATTTTTAGGAAAATGATCAATTTTCCTTTGTTTGGTTGCGATCATAAATATTTTCTGATGTTTGGATCTTATTTATAAAATGATTTCAATCTCATGATTTTATCTTTTGCAAAAAACAAAATAACTTTTTAAATAATTTTTTATTTTTTTATGCTTTCTTTTCCTTTCTTCCTCCTTCTTCGACAACAATACCCATAACCTCCCCTTCCCCTCCTCCTTCCTCTCTCTGCTAGCCACCTTTGCAAAACCTCACAGTTGCGTCAATTTTAGCGACAAATTCGCATTCTCCTTCTTCTCACCCTATTGGAATCGAAGGATTAACCATCAGAAATGCTTCATGCAACTCTTCATTTTTTGAGAAACCATTGTTTGCTCCTCTTTTTGGCCTCAAGTTCCACGACCTCTACACAGCTTCCTTCGCTTTAGCTTCTTTGTCATTGTCATCGCTGCTCCTCTTATTGTTGCCACTCTTGTGATTGGTGCCAATGGTGTTGATTCTGAATATTTTATCTCTACTCTTGAGCTTGATGCTTGTTTCTACAGTTTATTGAAAACTGGCGAGGAGGTGGGTAGGAAGCAGCTGTTGAGAGTGAGTAGGGAGTGCAATATTAGCATAGGATGGACAAGGACAGCTGTGACAGCATGATTTTCGAGTCTGTTTTCGATTGAATGAATTTGGGCTTTTCATCGATACACCTATAGTCTTTTTCTTTGAGCTGATCACTCACGAGATAATTAATCTATCAGGTGAAGCTGTTAAGGAATTTAAATGCGACTAATTTGAGAATTCAATCAGAAATCGACTTCTTGACCGTGCTAAACTACAATGGTCAATACGGCACTATTAAAATTGATTAGAGACCGGCGATAGGTCGATTTGACAGATGCATGTGATTAAAGTGTGGGTGATTTCACTTGATTGCAAAATTCTTGTCGAATGACACTAAACCGATTTTTCTGTCATTTTTGTACCATGTGCCTATATTTGAAATCTCGAGATTTTTACGATAATTGAGAATGGTCAATGGGTCGAAGCTGTACAATGTGGCTAAAAAATAATTGACCTCGAGTCAAACGTGCTAAAAATTTCTAAAAGTTACATGGTATGTTAGGTCACACTAAAATCGTGTCTAGTTGAAATTAATCATAAAATTGAAGCCAATTTCAAAAATTGAAAGTTCTGTCATGTCATGACTTATTTTAGGAATATCGGCTCATCATTCGAAGAATTTTCGGCAAGTTCAAATTTTTGGCAATTAGGCAATTTTGGATCTAGAAATTTGGAGGGCCATTTTTGTGTGAAATTTTGGTGTTCAAGATGGATCAATTGGCAGGGGAGGTTGAGACACCTGGAGAGCCATAACTTGGCACAGAGGGATACTTAAGTGCCATAATTTTGAAATGGTACCCTTAAGTGCCAATATCGGAGTAAAATGGAACACCTAAGTGCCACTCTAGTGAAAATCCGGCCAAATGGCTGTCGTGACAATTTTTCGGCGATTTTGGTCCAAAACAGTGTCGTTTTGCACGCTGACATGGCGAGAAAATGCAAAAATGACGCTGTTTCATGTCTGATGTATAAATAATAATATAAAAATTAATTAAATTAAGTTTAAACTTAATTTTATATAAAATATTCAAAAAAATTAAAAAAAATAAGAATAATAAGAAAAATTAAAAATAAAAATAAAAATTTAAAAGGGGGGGGGGGGGGAGGCTGAGGGTTGAGCCCTCGCCGCCACCGCCTCCTCGCCGTTGTCGAAAAGGGTCAGCGACGAAGGGGGGAGGGTCGGCCGGGGTCGCCGAGCCCCGGTCGATTGGCGACAAGGGCTGCAAGGCCCCGCCGGATCGCGGTGAGGGCCGCAACCCTCGCCCTAGATCTGGGCGAAGGCTCGTGGGCCCTCACCGTCGGTCGGCCAGCCTCCCCGACCCCTGACCAAGGCCTGGCAACCCCGACCGACCCTCCCCACTTTGTCGCCGGTCCTTTCTGATGGTGGCGGGGAGGTGGCGAGGGCCCGTGACCCTCACGCCACGTGAGCCCTCCCCCAGATCTGGGGCGAGGGTCGCGGCCCTCACCCAAATCCGGCGAGGGCTCGCGGGCCCTCGCCACCTCCCCCCTACCGGCGAGAAGGGCTGGCGACGGAGTGGGGAGGGTTGGTCGGGGTCGCTGGGCCCTGGCCAGGGGCCGACGATGCCGGCCGATCGGCGGTGAGGGCCTGCGAGCCCTCGCCCAGATCTAGGGCGAGGGTCGCGACACTCCCCGCGATTCGGCGAGGGCTCGCAGCCTTCATCGCCGGTCGGCGACCTTGGTCGACCCTCCCCCCTTCGTCACTGGCCCTTCCCAGCGACGGCAGGGAGGCGGCAGCAGTGAGGGCTCAGCCCTCAGCCGCCCCCTTCGACCTCCCCCTTTTTTTTTAATTTTTTTTGAATATTTTAAATAAAATTTAATTTTAATTTAATTTAATTAATTTTTATATTATTATTTACACGTCAAATATGAAACGACGTCATTTTTGCATTTTCTCGCCACCTTAGCGTGCAAAACGATGCCGTTTTGGACCAAACTCGTTGGAAAATTGCCACGTAAGCCATTTGGCCGGATTTTGGCCGGAGTGGCACTTAAGTGTTCCATTTAACTTCAAAACCGGCACTCAAGTGTATCATTTTGAAGTTATGGTACTTGGGCTGTTCTTCTGCCATTGGCGGGGAAAATTATGAAAAGTGGTGTGGACTTCCTCCTTGGCATTTTGGCCTTTTAATTTGAGGCCAATTGAGGTGAATTGAGTTCAATTGAAGGGGAAATGCACAACATTTCAGCACCCTCTTAGCTTGCTAAGGAAGATTTGGTGAAGGAAATTGGGCCGTGGATGAGGCTGAAGATGGTGGGGCCTTGAACTCAAGTGTTTGAGATCTTTTGGGAAGACTTTTGTGGCTTGTTGTTCCCCTTTTAGCTACAGCTCCTTCTCCTTCTTCTTCCTTGCTCCTTGGTGTTCCATTGTTGTTGAATCAAGCGTAGAAAACCAGCCAAGAACTAGCAACAATCGTCGACCGCCCCTCACTGTCGCCCGAGCCCGCCGAAGCCGTGTGCCTGTTCCCCGCACCCACACTAGCCAGTTGTGCGTCCATTGTCCCAAGCTGTCATCCACCGAAGCCAGCCGTCGACTAGGCCACTTGGAAGCCACGTCGTCGTTGTTCCAACCGCCAATTGTCACCGTTGAGCCCATTTCCGTCACCCGTCCAAGCCATCGTGCCGTTTCCTCGCCATTCTAGCCAAGCTGAGCTGCTCATCCAACTCCTCCAACCCAAGTCTAGAACTAAAGTTCCAACTGTGGGCTAAGGCTTTGTGGGCTTTTTTGGGCCCCTTTCGGATCTCTTTTGGCGTTGCCGTTGACCCGAGTCTTGCTCACCGTCGCCATGAACTCACCGACCTGCTAATCTAGTGAGTTTACTGGTAAACCTTGCTTAGGAGGTTAATGATGCTTAATGAGAAATTAAATTAAGTTAAGTTAGATTAGTGTAATCAATTGCTTGTTTAGTTAAATTAGATTAGTTAAATTAGTCAATTAGGTGGTCAGATTAGTGTTTATAGCTTAATTAGGCATTTATTTAATTATTTTTGTGTTTATTTAATTAATTTTGCAATTAATTTAATTATTTATTATTTTCTAGAAATTATACCAAGACAGCCGATCGTTAGAATTTCATGCTAATTGTCGTGGTGTAATTAGTTTATACAATTGATTGTCAGATTGTGCAATTGAGTGATGATTGTGATTTTGATTTATTATTTCAAAAATATGAAATTTTAGGTATTTAATCAGAAAATACAGGGTGTTGGTTTTTAACGTCAAAAAATGGTTTTTTTTTAGTATTTTATCGAATAGTGAGATTTTTAAGAGGAAATATATCACTTTTTATGGATCGATTTGACCATGTACCCACTCACGATTATTTTACCAAGTGCTTTTAATACGAAAAAAATAGGCAAAGTTCATTATCTTAATTGACGCATTTGAGTACAAAGCGCAATGTCCTTGGCTGGGATTAAATAGTCATGTGATAATTATGAGAATCCGTCCCTAATGTGCGTCAGGTAGACGATGCTCCTATATAGAATGCCTCACATCAACGGATGCCGGATCGCGATAGAGGCTAGATCGAAGCTCCTTCGGGAATACCATCTAGAGGCAGATGTTGCCGTGCTCAAGGGATGAGATGATACTCGGTTACGCCGAAAGAGCGCTGAATGTTGAGTATGCCATGCCCGTAAGGCAATAATCAATTGAAATGCATGAATAAGTGTGTTTAACCGTACCTGATTGTGGAACAAAATTGTGTGGCACGGAATGAGACATGTTATAACGATTTGGTCTTATAATCGGGACCCTATGATTGATTGATTTGAAAGTGAGATGTTCCAATTGATGAGTGCATTACTATATGTATTTGTTATATGAACTGTACTGACGTGCAGGAAGGAACTGATGCGAGGTGAGTGTTGTGTGATGTGTGGTTAGACTACCTCTAGGCATATTTCATTCCTAATTGAGATTTAGGGCGTGAACTCGTTGAGACATTGTCTCATCTCGTCATAGTTTAACTTTTTATAGGTCCCTAAATGGAGGCTCATCCGATTCATTTTGGACAACCACGGGAGTATACCAACGCCCCTGTCCCAGGGACATTGTGGGAGAGAAAGTAGCTGACCCACCTGACTATGTCGTGGTAGATCCAGACCCCAAGTAGATAGGGTTCGGGGTAGGGTTAGTTAGGGAGTTCTTTTTGAGACCGTGATTTTTGTATATAACCTTGTAAGGCTGACCTACTTGTTTATATAAGTGTGTTTGTGAAAATTTGTTATCCTGCTTTTATATCCCAAGTGGATTGTTGTTTGGAGATTGTTTATTTCGCTTCCAAATGTGCATAAATCGATTGGGTCGACGATGCGTTTTGGGATGTTGCAAATTAGTCGACCATTGAAGGATGTGCACACGCTCGAAGATTGGGGCGTGACAATAGCAGTGCCAATGAGCCACCGTTGCTAAGGCTTAGTGACCAGCAAAGGAGGAAAAAGAGAAAATGTGACATTCACAAAATTCAACCATATTCGGGATATGATAAGAGGTTTGCTTTTACTAATGCGCCCATTGGCAAAGTTAGACTTTGAATTGGATCGTGAATCATTCAAGAGTGTTAAAACTATTGGAAAAGTAATTTGGGATTTCGATGTGCACGACCAAAGAACTCAACCATGGATTGTCAATTCGACCATAAGGATCAATGAAGGACAATCTTATGCTGTTTCAAGCCGATCCAGGATTGGTTATAAATTGTTTTGATAATAGCATATAATTGGATTGCGGGCGATTCCGCACAATTACTATATTAATTACGAACGACCCTAAACCAATTCTAAATGATCATGTACTTTGGAACGAGCAATTAACCCCTCACGATTACATGACAATCGAGAATAATCCATGGATTGAAAATGGCTTAAACGTGGATTGACATCGAATCAACCACAGGTCGAACTCACGAAATCCCTAATGGACGCCTGTTGGTTTTAATTATGGTAAAGCCGTATTTGATCAATTTCAACCATAAATTCTAATTCATTAATGAGTATCAAACTTTAGAAGATTAAGAGACAACCATTGAACATTGCTTAATCAATTTTTTTATTTATTGGTAGACCCCGAATTTTTGGATAAATGAAATTGGCTGAAAATTGGAAGCCTAAAAGGGGCCCACGAATTTGAAAAGGCCCAATGGGCTACATGTCCTTTAAAATTCGGCTATAAGGGCCCAATAGGTGGAACAATTTTCCCCTTTAAGGCCCATTTTGAGCTCATTTAGGCCCATTAAGTTGTTAAGACCCAAATTAGATGAAATAAGCCCAAGCCCAAGTTCATCAAGCCCAAAGACAAGCCATTAAGACAATTAGGCCATTTTGGGCTTGGCCCATGTGCGTGAATAGTGACCTGCATGAATAGTGCATGTGAACACTAACCTAGTTTCTAGAAGATTTTTACTTTTGTGGTAACATGGAGGGATGGGATTTCTTCTTGCTTCCCATGTTAAAATGGAGGGCCAAGATGTGTTCTTGCTCCCCAAGTTAGGACATTAAGTTAAGGAGCATTAAAAGGTCAACTTCTTCCCTAAGTTTTCCTTTTCTTTCCTCAAGTCTCTCACTTTCTCTCTCTACCCCTCCCTTTGGACGAATTTTCCTCCATCTTTCTCCTTCATCTCATACCCATTTCTCTCACTTTTCCCTCTTGGTTGTGGTGGCCATGAGCTGCCGTCCACTGTTCAGCTCACTGGGCTACCCTTGCCACAAGATCTCGTTGTGCTGTCATTCTCGTGTGTTGGCTATGAGTCCCTGGCCCTTGTTGGACCTCCCTCAAGCCGTGTGCTATCGTTCTTTTGCTATTGTAGCCTTCACCGTGAGCCGCCATCACCTATGAGCCTTGCCACAGTCACCACTGCATGCCGTAGCCTAGTTTTTCGAGGTGAGTAGCTTCCTAACCCTTGATTAGGGTGGTAATTACGCTAAAGAGTAGGATTATGATTAGTTTAAAGTTAATGGTAATTAGATCATGTGATAATTGGATTAAAGTGATAAGTAGTGATGATAGGCTACCACGATAAGCGATAAGTGGTTGCAATAAGTTATCGTGATAAGTGATAGTTAGGTGTGATAAGTTATCATGATAGGCTATCGTTAGATGGGATAAGTTATCATTATATGCTATCATTAGAAGTGATAAGCTATATTGATTGTGATAAGTGCGTATTATGTTGTGGTTTTTAATGTGATATGCCATTACTATATCCTTATTTTAATGATAGTAGATGCTTATGCAATTCCAAAGTTGAAAAGGGTAAGTATTCGTAGAAGACTATTTTGAAAGGTAATATGCCAAGATTATTTGATTTGATATTGTCATTGGAAGTGACTTGTGATGTTATTGGATGTACTTGTTCTATGTGATGATTAGTATTCATGGCAATGTTTTATGTGTGTTAATTGGAAGTAGTCTTTACACATATGTTCATTGTCCATGGTTGATGCATGAGAACACCTCGAGCCTCCGAGACGGGATGTATGATGGCTCTTGGACGTGTGTGGAAGCACACCGAGTCAAGTCCCTCTCTTGGATTGGCGATACTAAGGAGTATCGTTCCCAAACCAAGTTTGGTACTATATCGGTGATCATGTCACGACTAGTCAATCCTTTCTCAGCCTTGTTGTGATGTTGAAATGTATCGTTTCCAAGCTAAGTTTGGTACTAGGCTGGTGATCATGTCACAACAGATTGATCCTTTCGTGGTCTTGGTGTGATTTCAAGGCGTATTGTTTCCGATCCGGATTGGACTTAGGTCGATGCTCAACGTATCGTGTCAAACCACGGATTCTCATTTCATGCTCGGCATATTTTATTGATGTAGTTTTGATAGATCATGAGACATACTCTGCTTGACACGCCATTGAGGCATTCATACTTGACTAAAGAGAAAGATCAGAATGAGCTTGAGTAGTGGTATGCTCGTGTGATCACATAAATGCCCTAATGTGTATCATTATGTAAGGTGATGGTTCCATCCTGATGTGTATGATTATGCGGGACGATACTCAATTAAGCTTGAATGCCCCCAAGTCAATAGGATGTCATTCGTGGATGGATTTCGGAATGAAGCTTCTTAATGGAATGCCATCCTGAAGTGAATGAATACGTGGGATGTTGCTATGCTTGATGGGACGAGATGATGCCCTATTACGCTAGATGACTACAAACCTTCGGGTTGGCCTTGGGCCCTAAGTGGTTGTAATAATTTGAATGTATGATCTCAAGGGTAGTATGGTAGTATAGGATGTCATGATATTCTCAAGACACCTATGTGCAATGTTCATAAGTGCTGAATGCATAATATGAAAGAGACGTTATGACTTGCACAAGTGTGGCGTGAAGATATATGAATTGCATGAGACCCGTACTTGAATAAAATATCATAGGGATAAGTGTTCCAGAAGTCTTACAACTTGTCACAAAAATGCGTTTCAGTCCTAAAATTGCAAAAAGTGCATTTAAGTCCTAAAACTTATCAAATTGTTTCAAACGAGTCCTAAGATCGACGTCGTTAGCATTTTCCATTAAAAATGCTGGCGTGGCATTTTAAATAATTTTTATTTTCCAGGTGAATTTTTTTAATTATTTAAAAAATTAGATTTAAAAACTAAAAAAAAAAGCAAATTTATTCATTTTATCTTATTTTCACGAAAAAATTCTAAATTTTTTTTATATTTATTAAAAACATTTTAATTAAAAAAATTTTAGTTAAAATATTTATAAAAAACATATTTAAAAAGTTAACATTATTTTTTAATTTATTTAAAAAAATTTTAAAAATAAAATTGTTAACTTTTCTTTTTAGTTTTTGTTGAAAATAAGATAAGAATAAATTTAATTTTTTAGTTTTTAAATCTTATTTTTTTAAAAAAATGGATAAAAATTATTTAAAAAATAAACCTGGAAAATAAAAAATTATTTAAAATGCCACATCAGCATTTTTAATGGAAAAGGCTAACGGCGTCGATCTTATGACTCATTTGAAATAATTTGACAAGTTTTAGGATTTAAATGCACTTTTTGCAAGTTTTAGGATTGAAATGCATTTTCGTGACAAGTTGTAGGACTTCTGGAATACTTATCCCAATATCATACTAGTGGCTTATATGGCATGTGCATGCTCGATTAATCCTGCCTATGAAATAAAGAAGTATATGGATTTGTATGCTTGTGATGGGTTTTGAGGATAGCATGGTAGTATGGGATGCCATGATACTCATGAGACGTTAACGTGTGTAAAGTGCATGAATCCTGAATGCATATGATGAGAATGATATTATAGTTTGCACATGTGTGGCATGGCTATAAATGAGTTACATGAGAAAAATGCATGAATTAAATGTCATTTCAGTGAATTAAGTGGCACATGCATGCTTTGATCGACCATATTTATGAATTAAGAGGCATAATGAAGTCTTGTAGGTCAATGTTTGAGTCAAAAAGACACGAATAAAGTTGTGAATTTGTATGCCTTTCATTAGGACTCGAGAGATTTAGGCTGTTGCATGGTGCATGGAATTATTGTTAATCATGTCTGGATTATTAAATTGTAAACATTGTATACTTAATGGAATGGTGCACTCACATAGTTATTGTTTATTGTTGACACCTAAATTTTGGCGGCCCGTTTATTTATTTATTGCATAGAAAATTATGGGTTAATTTTATCCATAGAAAAATATTAATTGCATAACATATAGTTTTATGTGTATTTATTTTTTTACATTGGGCTGGTGAAAGATAGGTTCGAATTAGCGGTTCTGAGCTTTAAATTGACAAGTCGGACTAAACTCACGAAGCGAGCAAATTGGCCCAAGCCCATTTCTTTTATGATCGAAGATTATCTTGTGAAAAATAGAAATTTGAAATTTTCGGGATATGATTAATTCGATAGGGCAATTGGAAAAGCAAATATTGCGTTCGGCAAAACAAATGTTGTGTTTAAAAAAGAATCTTCATGGATATCGGTTTGGAAAAATTAAAAACTTAATCGGTGGCCTATAAAAAGGTTGTTCGCATAGGGTTTTGGAGGCCACACATTAAATATATGGCCGCACTAGAGAGTTTTTCTCTCGTTTTTTTTAGGTAAAAAATTTAACAGAAAAAGAGAGAAATTTTCCATTGGTTTCGTTCCTTCGTTAGGGGGTTTCTGCGACACAAAAAGTAAAAAAAAAAAGCAGCAACAGTGATAGCAGAAGGGGGGACGTGAGTGTGACGTCCAGCAGCAGGGAAAAGAGGAAAAAGCAGAGCACTGTTCATCCTCTTCCCCCTGCACTCGCCGGAGTCTGCTGTTCGCAAGCTAGCACCGGCAGCTAAGCCGCCAACCTTTGAGCAGTACCGGAGCACCGCCTCACCGCGAGACCACCGCCGTCCACTGCAACCGCGTAGCCACTCCTGTTCCGCCCTGCGGCAGCAGCGCTGCTGCCGCCCTTGCTCGTTCGCGACAGCCCGACACCTCTAACCACCTCTGATCTCGCTCGTCGACGCTTGCTACAAACCGAGCCGAAGCCTACCACGCCTGACACCTTCGGCCGCTCGTCCCCATCGTTCATCATCGTCGCTGCAGCACCGGAGCCGCCCCTCACTGCGACACAGCTACTGCTCGCTGCTGCTGACCTGCGACACCTTACTCGATTCCAGACGCTGCTTGCGCGCGACTCACCTCTGCCCAACGCCTGTTGAAGCCACAACGACCTACCGCCTCAGCCACTGCCGCTCAGCCGCGCCTGAACGCCGACCATTGCCATCGCCGTTCCTGTGCTTGCGCGATCTGCCTCTGTTGCATCTCTGTGCAGATTTTCCACCGCGTGGTTGCCGATCTTCCTCCTGCCGATCGCACATTCGCCACCACAGTGACCCGCGACGCTAGAGCCGTACGCCACACCTCCGTTTTTGTTCCGCCACTGGTTTACCCCTCGCCGCGACTAAGTGCTGCTGCCGTCGCTACGCCTCCGCCAGATCCAGATCTGAGCCGGACCTTTACCCGTCGCGAGCACCCGAGCAGCACAGCCCCGTCGTCCGCAGCCAGCCCGAGCACCACACCTCACGCCTGAGCGACGCCCGGCCACCTCCGCCCTGAGCCCACTCGCCGCCGGTGCGCCTGTTGTGCCCTCGTCGGAGTTCCTCGCCGATAACTCCTCTTACTGGCGACAACCAGCAGATTTTGCTTGGAAAAAAAAAAAAAAAAGAAGCAAATTAGTTAGTTTTTTTCCTTCTATTTGCTTTTTTTTTTTTTTTTTACTTTACTTTTTTTTAGTAGAATTATTCCTTAATGTAAGATTGAGAATTCCTGACATGAAATTGGGTTTGAAATTTTTTATTGACAGTCCGATTTTCGCGTCCGAAATCCGATTCACAATCTCTTGCCAAATCGTCAATCTGATTTTATGCCTGAGATTCGATTTGCGATTTAATTTTAAATTGGCCAACTCGATCTCATGTGCGAGATATGGTTCGTAATTTTTGAATATCAATATTATCCTACTTGATTTGTCGTCGTGGTGTTTAAATCAATTTTATTTTTGTAAAAGAAAAAAATTAAAAAAAATTGAATTAGGATTAGGTTCGTTTTAGAATATTCATAGTCTTAGGGTTATCTTGCATGTTTAGAATTGCAATCTTATTTCGAATTTTTAAATAAATAAAAAAAGTGCGTTCATTTAGGATGTTAGTTTTCTTTAATTTAAATGGCACGCTTAATTATTTGGCAATTTTAAATTTCGAATTTTACAAAGAAAAATACAAAAAATCATGTACCACGTAGAATTAGGGCATCCTTGGCACGTCATTGCATATTAGGTTGAATGCATGTTTAAGTTTTATTTAGATAGATCATTTTAGATAGATTGCATTTTAGGTTAGAGATTACTGGGTTAAGATAAAATTCTAGTATAAATTACAATTTGGCTTAACCTAATTCCTAATACATATTGAATAGAATCTTAATCTAGCTAGATAATCTTTGCATTTTTATAATTTCGAATTTCATGAAAAATACAAAAAAAATTGCCTTAGAATTAATCAATTTCATTCTTTAAGATAGATGCATTTTATTTATGTCATATAGTTTAAGTCATATTGCCATGCCATATCATTACATGTTAGATTAGTAACATTGCATTACATGTAGATTAGATTCTCATTAAGAAAAGCAAAAACAAAAATTGGGTAATTGCGTGTTAATTAGGAATCATATCTAAGATCGTTGATGTGAATTCTGATATAACATTGCGAATGCTTTTATTGCAATGAGGTAAGTCCTGCAATTTATTCATCGTTTTCTTGGGTGTTAAATTGGTCGTTTGCGCACCTACATGAACACATCACATATTAGAGAATTAAAATCAATTCAAGCTATTTACAAAATATTTTTTCAAAATAAAAGAGAAAGGTACCGAAAGGGCGTTAGAGAAATCTAGCGTAATCAAGTCCCCGAACTTACAATCTCTAGTTCGTATGAGTAAAGTAAATTTCCAAATTTTTTATTTAGGTGTTTAATCGACCCACCATAAACTAATTAGTGGCGACTCCTAATTAAAAATCAATTGCATGTTAAGAACGTGAACCTAAGTCGTGAATTGGTATAGGCTTGGGAGAGCTTGAGCTAAATTTAGGCTTAGCAATCCATTAGCCAAACTCTAGGTGGTTCACTCGAAAATTTGATCGCAACAGCTTGGCGACTCCGCTGGGGATTTGAGTTAAAACTCTTAGTGGACTTAGGCCAATTTTTCTTTTCTTTTGAAAAATGTTTTTTGCTTGGCAGTGAGGATCACAAATACATCCCTAACATTTAAGGTGTTAAATGTTCTTGCAGATTATGAGGTATAAGGGGAGTAGTAATTGCTAACCATTGTCTTGTAAGTTGGAGTTAGGATGAATGTTTTAAATTCAAGTTATTGAAGTGTTGTTTGATTTAATATGTCGTGAATGCCTTACATTTGCACTACACTTTTGCACACATAACCCGCCACCGAACTTGGGCTATATAGAATTATCTAAGATGGTATTGAGATGGATACCACTCTAACCGCATGCTCACGGTACGAGTCGCCCATCTCAATTCCGAAGTTTCTTTTATGGTGTCAAGAGTACCCACCTTGGTCCGCATGCCCGCGACCCGGGTTGGCTCTTTAACCAAACCGGAGTCATGAGGACTCGACATAGTCCACAAGCCCGTGACTAGTATGATCATCCTTGTGGCTTCATCTTGATAAGCCTTATAGATTAGAAATTGAGCCTCACATCTCATGTGTATGTCTATGTGATTGTCATTAATTTTCCTTGGTAAAGTAAGTCTTCTATCTCTATATCATGCCATTTATTTTGTCATACTTTTAGTCGGTCCATAACAATTTAGGTCAATCATTAATTTAATTCATTTGTCAATCAAAAATGAAATGAGGAAATTGCCATACAATGAATCATTTAGAAAATCAAAAAATTGGAAATTCGTTTTCAATTCATGTCATTATCGTTTTTGTTAAGAGGTTTCAAATTTCTATTTTTCCTAATTCATGTTTGGGAAATTTTGTCCCTACTAAGGCATCCCATGTTCTTATTTTCCTTGTCCATTTTTAGGGAATCCTCTTCATGTGTGGACATTTCGTGCCTAAAAAAATAGATTGCTGTCATGGATCGGCTCTCTCATTACACCTTGTACTTACATATTTTCATTCATTTACATTAGTTGATAATGGATCTCTCATGTTCGCCTATCATTACGTGATCAAGAGCTAGAATGACTGATGAAACTGAAATGCGTGATCATATGTTCGCTCTGGAAGACCAACTCAAACAGTTGCTCACCTCTATGCAACTTATGACAATTCAAATCCAATCTCTTCAAGCAAATCCGACTCCTGCACCCGCTCTCCCCAAGATAGTTGTCCCAAATAAAGCAAACAACGCTCAAATGGGTGACGATGACATGCCCGAGCTGGAAGATGACCCACAATTGGTCACCGTTGAAAAGACAAAGCCGGATAAAGTCCCTAAGGTGGAGCAGAATGAACACTTCGCAAAGTTGGAGGAAAAAAGTGAAGTAACTGCAAGAGTCGCAAAGTTCACTTCTAATAGACTTGTCCATGTATGAAAAATCAAGATGCCAAAGAAGTTTAAGATGCCAGAGTTTGAAAAATACGATGGTACCTCCTGCCCAAAAGCCCATTTGCAGATGTACTACACGCGCATGACCCAATATTTCAAAAACGAGCCTATCCAATCATTTCATGCAAGCTTGATTGAGCCCGCACTGAACTGGTACATAATGAAGAATGTAAACCATCTTGACACCTGGAAAGAAGTGATTGATGTGTTCCTAAAGCAATTTAAGTTCAACATTGACATTACACCTTCCTGAGAGGATCTTGAGCGGATGGAGAAGAAGAAAAGTGAGTCATTTAAAGAGTATGCTGCGAGGTGGTGAAACCCGGCGGCTCAAATCACTCCCGAGCCTACAAATAAGGAGTTGATGAAGTTGTTTGTCAAGACTCTCCCATCTTAGTTTCGTACCCAAATGGCTAGTACATACGTGGAGAACTTCAATCAACTTATCCCAGTGGGTGAGCAAATCAAGATTGGGCTGAGAGACGGATGGTTCAATGAGCCAACCCATCAAGACAAAAGGTTCACCATGAAAAAAGATAAGGAACCTAGCATGGAAGTCAATGTTGCATATGCACAATCTAGCAAGCCTCCGATTGTTCATGTCCCTTCCTGGCCCTTTGTCCTAGGTCTTAAAGGTTCTTCGAAAAAAGCAATTGCTGTCCTATGAGCCAAAGCGACCCAATGCTAAAAAATTTTCCAACTACGACCCCTCCCAGAAATGCAAATACCATATGGGGAAAGTAGGACATTCGACTAATGAATGCATGACTTTGAAGCATAAGGTTCTGATGCGTGATTCAAGAACGGAAATTTTTATAAGGGGATTTTTGTGGTTAAGTGTATGGAGTAGTGAATATGATAAACACACAAAAAGGAATAAGAAAAGATAAAAGCAATCTCCTTCCAAGGTATAAAAGGCAGCGCCACCAACCAAGGATGCAGATCGAGATCTACGAAGTTCACCACCAAGGCCTAAAGCCACCACCAAGGCCTAAAGCTTCCACCAGCCAAGGATAAAGGACTTCAAGATAGGAGAAGCTCACCACCAAGGAGTGATCTACGCTCCAAGGATAAAGAAACCGAAATGAGTTATCCACTCTCCAAATGGGTTCACTAAAGTTGAGGAAATCTCACCATTCTCATTCATGAAATTCATAAGTCCCTTACATTGGATAGTTTCCCCTATTTATAGGAGGATTTTAGCCTTACGAAATATTAAAAACAAACTTTAATGACCTAGGAATTAAAAGTTCGACTCTTGAGCTACATAAAAATAAAAACAGCTAGGAACTTAATAAAAAGCCTTTATTAACGCAGGAACTAAATGCCTTTAATCGTCGGCCTTCCGCATTCTCGAACCGTTAGCTTTCCGTGTTCTTGAACCTTTGGCTTTCCATATTCTTGAACCGCATTCGTGACCAGAAATAATCCTCCTGAAACTTCATCAATTGGTCATACCAGACATCTAAAATGGCATTCCATTGATAGTTATCGATACACCACAAAGTATCGATAAGTGATTAACATTATTCATTCAAAATGATCCATCGAATCACATAATGCCCAACTTCTTTATTTGATTGGATAAGCATCGATGGTTCTGAGTTGGTTGATGGAGCTACATTGGATGCTCCCGCATCATCTTCCCCGGGTTGTTTGAGATTTGTCCTTTAATCTAGAAGGTTTTCATCCTCCAAGTAAGGAGAAAGGTCTCCCACGTTGAATGTTGCCGAAACTCCAAACTCTCCCGGAAGGTCAATCTTGTAAACATTGTCACCAATTCGCTCAATAACTTTAAAATGACCATCAGCTCTAGGCATGAGCTTGTTCTTTCGACGAAATGGAAATCTCTCATTCCTCAAGTGAAGCCATACAAGATGGCCCGGTTGAAATTGAGTCTTCTTGCGGTGTTGATTAGCTTTCTTCTTGTAAGATTCATTGGCCTTTTCAATGTTGGATCGAATCTGCTCATGGAGCTTCTTCATTGATTCAGCTCTTTTCTTGCCATCAAAGCTCACTTGAGAGTTAGATGGAATTGGAATCAAATCAATGGGTGTGAGAGGATTAATTCCATACACAACTTCAAATGGCGATCGACCAGTAGTATAACTTGGTGATTGATTCTAAGCAAATTCAGCATGCGCAAGCTTTAAATCCCAATCTTTCAATGATTTACTCACCATACCACGAAGAAGAGTGGTTAGAGTACGATTTGTTACCTCCGTTTGGCCATCCGTTTGGGGATGACAAGCTGTACTAAATAAGAGTCTTGTACCAAGCATTCTCCATAGAGTCCTCCAGAAGTGGCTTAAGAACTTGGAATCACGATCCGACACAATGGTCTTTGGTACTCCATGAATGTGAATAATCTCTTTGAAATATAATTTAGCAATACGAGATGCATGATTGGTCTTGTGACATGGCACGAAATGAGTCATCTTAGAGAACCGATCAACGACCACCAGGATAGCATCTTTTCCTCTTTGAGTTCTAGGTAGAGCCACAATGAAATCCATGCTAACATCCTCCCAAGGCTGCAATCGTACAGGAAGTGGAGTATACAAACCTTGATGGAAATGGCTTTTTGATCTTTGACAAGTTGCACACCCTGAGATGATAGCATGCACATCTCCACTCATCTTTGGCCAATAGAAATGCTCTTGAAGAACCTCAAGAGTTTTGTTAATACCAAAATGACCAGCCAATCCTCCACCATGCGCTTCTCGAATCAGCAATTCGCGAAAAGAACTCTTCAGCACACATAATTGATTTCCTTTAAAAAGAAACCCATCTTGCAAAGAATATATACCTTGAACTCCCTGCTTGCAATTGTTGATGATGGATGAGAACTCAGCATCTTCAAAATAAAGTTATTTCATTGATTGAAAGCTGAGAATCCTAGAGTCCAGAACCGCAAGCATAGAATATCTTCTCGATAAAGCATCTGCTACAACATTAGTGTGCCCCGGTTTATATTTTAAGACGAACGAAAAAGATTGAAGAAATTCTACCCATTTTGCATGTCTCAAATTAAGCTTGCGTTAGCCACTAATAAACTTAAGCATCTCATGATCAGAATGAAGGACAAATTGCTTTGGCCTCAAATAATGACTCCAATATTCAAGAGCTCGGACAATGGCATAGAACTCTTTGTCATAAGTTGAATAATTCCTCTTGGAATCAGATAACTTCTCACTGAAATATGCCAATGGTTTTTGTGCTTGCACCAGAACAACACCAATACCAACTCCGCTTGCATCACACTTGACTTCAAATGCTTTATCAAAATCAGGAAGTGCAAGAATAAGGGACTCACAAAGTTTCTGCTTGATTACCTCAAAGGCGTTTTGAGCAGTCTTTGTCCATTCAAAAGCACCATTCTTCATGCATTCAATTATAGGAGCCATGATGGTACTAAAGTGTTTGACAAATCGTCGATAGAAAGAAACAAGTCTATCAAAACTTCTTACATCGGAAATGGACTTCGGAACTGGCCAAGTCTTCATAGCTTCCACCTTGGTTTGATCAACAGAGATTCCATCTTTGGAAACCACATAACCAAGAAACACAATGCTTGGAGAGAAGAACTCACATTTCTCCACTTTAGCATACAGTTTTTGATCTCTCAAGACATTGAAGACCTGTTTTAAATGAGAGATATGCTCCTTCTCATTCCTGCTATAAACAAGAATACCGTCGAAATAAACAACGACAAATTGACCAATAAAGGAACGAAGAACATCATTTATAAGTCTCATGAAGGTACTCGAAGCATTAGATAATCCAAATGGCCTAACCAACCACTCATAAAGGCCTCCCTTGGTCTTGAAAGCCTTCTTCCATTCATCACCTTCTCGCATTCTGATTTGATGATAACCACTTCGCAAATCTATCTTTGAAAACACAGAACAACCATATAATTCGTCAAGCATATCATCAAGTCTAGGTATAGGGTACCTATACTTAATGGTGATGTTGTTGATGGCCCGACTATCAACACACATGCGATATGTACCATCCTTCTTAGACACAAGTAGAGTTGAAACAGAACAAGGACTCATGCTTTCTTGAACGTATCCTTTGAGGATAAGTTGATCGACTTGTCTTTGCAACTCCTTTGTATCCTCCGGATTGCATCGATAAGCTGGCTTGTTTGGTAGTGGAGCACCGGGGATCAAATCAATTTGATGCTCAATACCTGTAATCCGAGTGGCAAATCCTCTGGAAACACATCTGCAAATTCTTTCAACAAGCAATGCATTTTTGGATGTATGGGTCGCTTTATCTTACTCTTTTTCTCGACCACAAGCAAAGTAAATACATTCTTTTGTTTGCTAATGGCTCTCTCAACCCATGTCTCACTCAAGAATAGATTTTCCTTACAAGTGTTTCCCTCCCCAAGTTGATTATTATGTATCGAATAAGGACTCAATGGTAAAAGAGTAATGCCTTTTGTTCCTTATGAAAAGAGTATGTGTTTTTCTGACCATCATGCATAGCATTTATATCAAATTGCCACGGTCTACCCAATAACAAGTGGCATGCCTCCATAGGAATCACATCACATACAACCTCGTCTCGATAGTTCTTCCCAATCGAAAATGATATAAGAATGCGTTTGGGTTACCTAGAGTTCATTCCCTTGATTGAGCCACTGGAGCTTGTATGGTTGAGGATGTTTCGTTGTTGGAAGCTTTAGCTTGTCGACAAGAGTTGTCGAAGCAACATTGGTGCAGCTCCCACCATCGATGATCACCGAACACACTTTTCGGTTAATAGTCCAACGTGTGTGAAATATATTCTCCCTTTGCTCTTTATTAGGAGAAACTTCAACATGCAATGCTCTTCGGATGATCAACAGCTCACCATCATCGGCTTTCTCCACAACTTCTTCTTCCCGATCAGATTTAGAAATATTTTGGTCTTAATTTCAGCCTCTTGAAGTGCCGAATTGATCTCCTCAATTTCTTGAGGAGTCATAACTCTCCAATTTGGACAATTTGCTTGTAAATGCCTAAAACCATGGCACTTAAAGAATTTCCTTGCATCACCTTCAAACTTCTTTTAGACTTCTTTGGAAGGCTCTGCATTCTTTCCCTTGCCTTTGTCTTTTGTCAACATACTCTCGCCCTTGCTTGAGGAAGCACCCTTAAAATAGGATGCCGCCTTTGTTGAGGTTCTGGAGAAAAACCTCTCGCTCTTCAATTGTTTTTCGACTTTTATGGCTAACTTGCATACATCTTCAAAGGACCAATACGGCTGAAGTTCAACCATATCAGCAATTTCTCGATTCATGCCGCCATGGAAACGAGCGATGGTTTGCTCGGGAACTCGTGGAACTTCACTCCTCATTTTGAGTTGTTCAAACTCATGAATGTATTCTTCAACGCTCATCCTATGTTGTCGAATGTATTCTTCAACGCTCATCCCATGTTGTCTTAGGGAGTTCAATTTGAGGAAGAGATCTTGCTTATAGTTGTTGGGCAAGAACCTCTTCTTCATCAACTTCTTGAGTTTGTCCCAAGACTTGATTCGGCCTTTTCTTTCCCTTACTCGTTGATGCTTTAGATTTTCCCACCATAGAGAAGCATATTTGGTTAGCTTTAGGACAAGAACCTTACATTTCTTCTCATCTGAATAGGATTTGAAGTCAAAAATTCGTTCGGTTTTGTGTAGCTAATCCACAAAGTCGTCGGGATTAAGATTACTGTCAAACTCAGGGGCCTCCACTTTAATGTCTCTTTCATCCTCCTTATGCCTCCCTCTCCGTCTTCGTCTTCGAATTGGAGATTCAGAATCACTAGAGTGCAGAATCGTTCGGTTGTCTCCACTGAACTCGAAATCACCATTAGAATTTTGACGAGATTCAGAATCGTCACGCCGATGTCGTTCATTGGGACGCATTGCTAGTTGTCCTTGTCTCACCGGATTCTCTAGAAGATTAAGGACTCGCTCCATTTGTTGTTGAAGATTTTGGATTGCACGATCTCGTCTTTCGTTGTGCGCTTGCTCCAGAGTCAAGCCTCTTGGAACTGGATCATCCATAAGGAATTTGTAATATAAGAAAGAAAGGAATCACTCAAATGAGTTGAACCTTGGCTCTGATACCAATATTTTGATGCATGACGAGGTGAGTGATTCAAGAACATAAATTTTTATAAGGGGATTTTTGTGGTTAAGTGTATGGAGTAGTGTATGTGATAAACACACAAAAAGGAATAAGAAAAGATAAAAGTAATCTCCTTCCAAGGTATAAAGGCAGCGCCACCAACCAAGGATGCAGATCGAGATTTACGAAGTTTACCACCAAGGCCTAAAGCTTCCACCAGTCAAGGATAAAGGATTTCGAGATAGGAGAAGCTCACCACTAAGGCCTAAAGATTGCACCAGCCAAGGATAAAGGGTTTCTTGGCTCACCACCAAGGAGTGATTTACGCTCCAAGGATAAAGAAACTAAAAGGAGTTATCCACTCTCCAAAGGAGTTCACTCAAGTTGAGGAAATCTCACCATTCTCATTCATCAAATTCGTATCTCCCTTACATTGGATAGTTTTCCCTATTTATAGGAGGATTTTAGCCTTACGAAATATTAAAAACAAACTTTAATGACCTAGGAATTAAACATTCGCTCTTGAGCTACATAAAAATAAAAATAGCTAGGAACTTAATAAAAAGCCATTATTAACACGGGAACAAAATGCCTTTAATCGTTGACCTTTTGCATTCTCGAATCGTTAGCTTTCCGTGTTCTTGAACCTTTGGCTTTTCATATTCTTGAACCGCATTTGTGAACTTTTAGCCTTCCCAAAATTCAAGCTCTTCCCTTGACCAGAAAATAATCCTCGTGAAACTTCATCAATTGGTCATACCAGACATCTAAAATGGCATCTCATTGATAGTTATCGATATACCACAAAGTATCGATAAGTAATTAACATTATTCATTCAAAATGATCCATCGAAGCACATAATGCCCAACTTCTTTATTTGCTTGGATAAGCATCAATGGTTCTGAGTTAGTTAATGGAGCTACGTTGGATGCTCCCACAAAAGTCATTGATATGACAACGTGTGTATGGACATGGCTACAAAGTGCCCTTCTAATCGGTTGCTCTACCCCGCAGTTTTTGTTAGATAAACAAACTTGATTTGAATTAATGAAGTACTTAGCTTTCCAAGTGTGGATGGACCTAGCTACAGGGTGCCAAGGGTCCATGGAAGGAACATAGGAGAACATCTACATTCTACAACTCCAAGTTAGAGCAATGCTCTTCTCCAATTTCTGGTCTCGTATTTAGTGCAACGTTAACCCTTCCAAACTAATGACATCAAAAAACAGCCCTTGAAAATCTACATTTTACAGCTCCAGGTTCATATTTTGGGATTTGTTTTTGGTACAGTGGATTAGGTTCATCAGATGATAGTATGTACGTCTTAACTATTCCACGAACTCTACCACTCCTTATCCTGATGAAGGAAACGGTTTACCTGAAGGCATGCGTTCATAATTTAGTAGGGCAATCATGTTACCAGAATCTATTCTTGCCGACTATGCAAAGACCCTGACAGGCTAATCCTGCTAACATCGTCCATGAAACTGGCTAAGGACCAGCAAAGATTCAAGCTCTCCCAGGACTCTGGTATGGGTTCCTTGAGTGTCCTAACCCGTTACTTAGAACGTGGGATCAGGAACTCCGGATGGGCTACTCCACAATACTTAACAAGGAAGAACAGAACGGAACTGGAAAGCTGCTGATAGAATTTTCAGAAAGGAAAGCCTACAACCTCCAAGAGATTTACGAAGTTAAAAACAATTTTATGGTACAGACACAGAATTTGAGGTATTTGTGGGGGCCAAGGACATGATTGTAACCATATTAATATATCAGAGCAAATCTCAACCGTAGCCACCGCAGCTCTACTTAGTTTTGTAGAAGTGAATGGTCCCGACTTGCGCCTTTGTCCGAGTTGCCTGGGACAGAAAGCAGGGATCCAAGCCCAAGCAGAGTATATCACAGGTTAGGACTTTCAGGTGGTGGTAAGGAAATACAGTTACTATGTCTGATAGGATCTGGAGATAGAAGCTCTCTGTTTTTAACTCGAGCAAAACAATTCTCGCAAGAGCTAAACAATCTGACATCTAATGAACCACCACTCCAAATATCTCAAGAAAAAGAAATAAATCAGTCACAGATATATGAACTTCAGGAGTATGTAAACTCTGGCTAAAAAAGATGAAGATTCTCCAAAATCATATTCAGCATCACCATAACTCATGCTTAAACATAAGGACAAATCTGTTAACGTAGTGTTCTCTCTTCACATTAACAATCTTCACAAGACGGCAAACTCTCGCCTCTATCTTTCGAGAATCTATGCATGGAGTTAACATTACTTGCTTTCGTAAGTGATAAGAGTTTACATAGTTTACCAGCTTTATTTGGCTGATCTCAAGGTACATTAGCTTATCAAGAGCGCATGCTATCAATTCATACTTGAAACTCAGATGAGCTAATAACCATTTCGCAATACAGAAATCATAATAGACAACCTTCCATGGATGCCAAAAAAGCTACTTCCCATATCACAGACCAGCTCTAAGTGCAACCAAACTCAAGGATGGGTTTAACCCCTCACAAGGCAGTACCAATTTCCAACTTCACCATGATTCGCCATCCACACAAAAGCGACCATTTTCAGGATGAATAAATGATGCAGAGCACAGGTTACAAAGTTTGATCTTTTGCTTGGGCCAAATGAGTACTGGAACGTAGCAAGGAGAACCTATATATCGAGCAGTAATATCATCAAATCAGAACAATTTTTACATCATCCTGTTTATCATAGTGAAAAGAGCTTTATTTAGGAAGGTATCCGTATGCCCCTATCAAAGGACTCCACAAAGGAGCAAGTCCTATCTGCCTAATACCCAGTCCTCTGCATTTATATATTTCTCCTCTTCAATCAAATACCCTACAATGGTTCTCCTACTTCCTGATCCTTCGCTGCTTCTTTGGTCCGGGAACTGCCAATCTCCCGATGACACACCCACATCGCGCCCGGAATATGAGAACGGCCCTTCCATTGGGCGGGGCCATCTTCTTCAGCTCCGCCTCTAGCTCACGGTGGTGATCCCGAGGCAATTCGAATATGCCCCTCCTGAAGCCGCCTTTCATGAGGGAAGACGGATCGCTCTTCACGCACTCCTCCGTCTCCAGCTGGATATCGAATTCGGCCGCTTTCCTCAGGCCCTTGCACTTCGTGTTCCCGCATCTCCTGGTCGAGTACATCAGGAGCAGCCAGCAAGCGACAGCGACGCAAGACAGGCTCAGCCCGATGGACCCGTAAATCAGCAGGGTCTCGGGAACCTCCTCCGCGAAGGCGCTCGCGACCGCGCCGCCGGCTGCGGTCAACCAGACGCGCGCGACCTCGACGTAAGGAAACAGCAGGAACCCGCAGGCCACGACGACGGCGATCAGGATGGCTACGTCCATGGCGGCGTTCCGAGATCCATCGCAGGCGAGAGCCCTCGCGCAATTCGCGGAACTGCGCACCTTCCGATTCCTGTGGGCTTGATGGGTCCGGTTCGGCTTGGTCGGATTGAAAGAGCCGGCCATGGCTTTCAAGTGGTCAAAGGGATTGCAGACAGAGACCGATCGATCAGAACCGACCATTTCAACCACAAAGAAGCCGAAAAAAAAACAGTATCGGATTTCGACGCGGCACCAATCGAATTCGCTCGCGATCGCAGCACAAGAGCAGCAGCAGTAGCTCCTCGGCGGAATCGGGGAGGATTCAATTGAAAGCAGCAAGGCTGACTCGAAATCTTGGTCAAGTCAGAGAATAGCGCGATCGATTCGATGCAGAGCGCGGCTTAAAGAGGAGCGGGGGGGCGTGGGGAAGATCAAGCTGGTCCGCCGGCCCGCATGGGAAAAAGAGAGGACAGGAAGGAAAGGTCAAGAGGCTTTGTTTTGCTGATCCAAAATGGCTGATCCACGCGTTCTGCGATTCGCGTAATGGCCGGTTTATAAAACCGGCGAGCGAGAGAGAGAGATTAGAGAGAGAGAGAGAGAGAGAGAGAGAGAGAGATGGACGCAAGCATGCAAGGAGGAGGGGGGAGGAGATCCCAAGGACGGCGAAACGGCGTCGTATTTGCTGGTGCCGCCCACGAACGTGCAGCTCGGAATCCGAGCTGCCATTTTGACGAAAGAGCGGGGTTGACGCGAGCATGAATTGGTGGACCACGCTCATTGGCGCTTTCGCTTGGCCGGTCCGCATGGTCTATACACTTTTTTCCTCTTCTCGTTTTCTTTTGGTAAAAGAAGTTGCCAAGTTAAGGATGGGTAAACATCACGAAAAATTCTAAATTAATATATATATATATATGATCGTCGAAAAATCTGAAATTAATATATTTATAATAAATTTACTCTTTATTAATATTAAATTGAAAAACCATAAATCAGTAACGGAAGGTAAAATATCAAATTAATACACCCATTAATTATCATGTGTCATATAATACAATAATTTGATAGTAAAATTTTAAAAAATTAATAGAGGATAATATTATTATTTGCGTACTAATTTGAGACTTTTGGTAGTCAAAAATTAGTTTGACATTTTTCGTGATATTAATCCTTTTATTTATTTATAAATTAGTTACTAAAAATGTGTTATTTATTTATTTATTTATTGGTCACTCAACTTTGTTTGCACTATTAAAAAAAAATCAAAGTTAGAGTTCATTGTTGTTCTTGCTATCCAACTTTTAAGGATTGTGTATTAATTTGCTACTTTTGACGGTAGGGCTCTTTTTTCTTTTTTCTTTTTTGGGCGCCCGCGGCGGGGGGTTGGGTTGGGTTTGGGGAGAGGGGGGGGGGGGGGGGGTGAGAGTTCGTTAGGCCTCCTTTTGCCAACTAGCAAAAGTTATGGCACTACTTCATGGTTTTGATGGTTAAAAGGTGTCTACGTGGCAAAGGTAAATTGCAATTCTTTTGTGCAAGTCTTCGACGAGAGCAAATGAGTCTTTTTGGAGTGACTTTGAACTTATCTTGATTGAATTTTATCTTTTTCTTTTTAGGATCAATATACTAAAAATTATTAATACTAAAAAAATTCCAAACTAATACAACCGTAGTAAATTTATCTTAAATTAATTTTTTTATTATAAAAACTCCAAACATATATACTTGTGACATATTTATTTCGAACAAACTTATCAACTATCAAGAATCCAAAACCGATACATTTATAATAAATTTACTATCCGTTAGCTTTTTCAAATTTAAAGATTTGCTAACTTGAATGACATAGTGACGTGGTAAGGTGATGTGCCAAGTCAATGTGGAAATACATAAGGTAAATATCACGAAGAATCTCAAAATTGTACACCTATAACAAATTTAACGATGCTCTTATGATAAATTTAAGTTACACTTGTGATGAATTTGGGATTTTTTGTGACATTAACCCTACGAATTTTCACATGGACTTACCTCATCACTATGTGTCATCTATGTTGATAAATTTAATAGTAAAATTTGATGAAAGTTAATAGAGAGTAAATTTGTCACAAATGTAACAATTTTTGGTTATTTTAATTCAAGTAAAATTATCACAAGTATATTAATTTGGAGTTTTTAATAATCAAAATATTAGTTTGAGATAATTTTGTCATATATATACAAGTTTGAAGTTTTTGATAGTACAAAAAATAGTTTTTGGTAAATTTATCATAAGTATACCGGTTTTTTTTTCGAGGTATTAACTCTACTTTTTAATTAATCTATATCTTGATGCATTCACATTTCGAAATTTTAACCAAAAAGCCCGAAACTTTCACAAATATAGATATTTTTACATAAAGGCTTCATTTTGTTTCGCGAAGATTGAATAATTTGGAAAACATTTTTCAAAAATTGATTGCTTATATCGATTGAAATAATTAGTCAATAAAAAATATTTTCATCATCAGTAACAATTTATGTCTAAACATTGTTATTGACAATAAAAATATGTTTCGTTCATTTATTTTTTTAATTGGTTTAGATATCTTTTTTGGAAAATATTTTTCAAATAATTCGTTTTCCTCAAAATAAATGCACCCCAACGCATGAACTTTTTTTTTTTTTTTTAATTCTTGAAGATTTGAGTTTTATTTTGACCTTTGGTCGGAACGTAGAAAGTTGTTCTCTGTTTAAGTCTAAACAAATGCGCCCTTTCACATTTTACGGTTTGCTTTTCTTAAAATCTTGTGGCGTACGAACTTTCACCTTCTGAATTATTTAACGTAAGATGATTGAAACTTCTAAAGCTAATGTCTTTTTTGTTTATATAGGGCCTCCCACGTGCATCGAGCTCATATAGTAAAAATTAAAAAGGTTATTTCTATTCTGCTAACTAGTCAAAAAAAAAAAAAAACACACACACACACACACACAAGCTTATTTGTGCATAGAAATGGAAAACTTGGGAAGAAAGGGCACCCCAAAAAACCAGTAGGTCAAAAAATTTAGAAAAGGCGCCCCAAAGAACCAATAGGTCAAAAAATTTTGTCACCAAAAGTAAACCTGGGCTTAGTGGTAGAAGTTCCGTCCAGGTTTGACCTAGTATCTAGAATCTATCCATAGAACAAATTCTCTAATTTTTAGAACTTGGAACGTACTTTGTGTCACACCACGACCCGTTCAAGGCACGTAACAACATGTGTTTGTTATCATTCATTTCCTTTAAGTTATTTGATTGCGATGTTCCAAGAGGCATCATCAATCAAATCGCTTTCTTTGGTAAAATACACAAGCAGAAGCATAAACAATTCACCTAATCAACAAACAGTGATAGTTTCAAACACACTTATATTTACATATATGCATCCATAACATCATTACAACATACCGGTTATAAATATCCAGACTTGAACATCATTCTTACACCATTTCATGTTCAATCAATATGCGCGATCATCCGCACTTCCAAAGGGTTTCAAGGTTAGCCTAGCTCCTCTATACTACGAAATGACTTGAAAAGAGTGGTATCCCCCACGCACCTAGTACGCGTCCAAACTCAAAATACCATAACTTGAGCTTGGCTAGTCATGATTAGGGCCTGAAAAAGGTTAAACAACGAGGAGTGAAATAAACTCAATTAGTGAACTCCCTAAATCTCGCACAGGGAAGTCATTCACCTCGGAAACGCCTTAAACGTGTGTGTTGACACCTGATTTTTAGTCGACGCATCATTAAAAAGTAAAAATAAATAAAAATCGAGATTTAGGCTTTTGATTGCAACAGAGCCCTTGTCACACCCCGATCCTTGAACGCGTGCCCATCCCTTGGTGGTCGATAATTATGTGACGTCCCAGGACGCGTTGCCGACTTATTTATTTTTAATGAGCATGTGGAAGTGAAACAATTACCCTTGACGACAACCAACATGGAATAGAAAAGCATGAAATAATTCACAACCAAAACACGCTTATAAACACCTCGGTTTATATACAGTAGTAGACTAAAGTTAAAAGTCTACAAAAGACCGACTTTCAAAACGAAGCTGTCCTATGATCAACTAGCTGGACACATTAGCCGATCCTTCAGTGTCTACAGGCTTCGGGGGTGTCGGGTCCTCCACAACACCATCAGGAGAGTCAGTTGCACTCTCACCTAGAGTGGCATTGACTACCACAGTGGGAATTTCAAACCCCTAGAGGGGACCCACACGGAATCCATTAAGATCATAGCGAAACCACGCTCTAAACCGATAACGTACCCTCTGAGGTAGATCCTCATCAACTCAAACGGTGGTAACCATGAGTTCATAGACCCATTGAGCCCCTAGGGTATGATAGTCAAAACTCTACTCAGTAACCCTCATTGGCCGATCAAAACGTTCTGAAGGAACTACTATCGAAGGACCTGGAAAGGTTGAACCCACGACGGGATGAGACAATGTTTCAGCAAGTTTACCCCTTAAACTCCGACTAGAAATCACCACTCAATTTGCACAAAATAACATTCAATTGTAGAAACTAAGCATATCACTGCAATCAGCACGAAATTTTGATTATTGGCTATCCTAGTATAATTTTCGAAAAATAATAAAAATTAAATAAATATAAAAAATAATTAAATAAATACAATTAATTACCAAAAATGCAAACTCAGGCTGGAAATGCATAATTAACCACCTGAATTGGCCCAGAAAATTTTCGAACCTATCTAGATAAATAATAACACTTATCTAGTCTCTAATCTATCCATTCTAACCACCTAACATGTACAAACGAATAATTAAAATGCTAATCAATTCTAATTAACCACCTAAACCATACTTAGCCTAAACTAATCACCCCTTAAACATTATTAACTCCATAAGTAGAGTTTATCAAGTAAACTCATCGGTTTAGTGTTCCGGTGAGTCCATGACGACGATGACACTGAGACGGGCAACAAACATCCTTGCGGTGAAACCAAATGGAGACCGGATAGCCTTGAGAATGGGCCAACAAACTTCCTCTTGGCTTCAACTTTTGCTCTTGGTTGTAGGGACCGGTCGAAGGGTTGCTGGCTAGCTAGAACGGCTTGAGAAGGGAGGTGGAGGCTACTGCGGGCAACAACGGGAGACAATGGTTGTTGGACGACGACGGCGAGGCCTTGATGGCAACCAGGGAGGCTCGGGGGACAGCGAGGTGGCTTAGGACAGGTGGGATGAGCGCGCAATGTGTGGGACGAGCGGTTGGGTGCGACGAGCTCACGAGCAACATGTGATGGCAGCAAGGAGATCGGACGGCTTTGGCGAGCGTGCGATGGCAAAGGGGAGTTGCTCGGTTTCTTTGTAATTTTGGAGCTTCAAAAGTGACAACAATGGATAAAGCAAGCCGCTAAAGAAGAAGAAGACGGCTGAAGACTTGGAAGGACCCAAAATGCCTAAATATCTCTTAGTTTGATCATTGCTTGGCCCCCACTTGTTCAGCCCTATCCTTAGCCAATTTGTAGTCCACAAAAAAGGGTCCCCTGATCTTCCTAGTAAACAACGGCCATATTTTGAAATTTTGCCAAAAATCTCGATTTGCAGAAAAATCTTTAAAGGATGAGTCGACGGTCTTATAATGAATCGTGATATGACAAACTTTCAATTTCCGAAATCGGGTTTAAATTCGCAGTTAATTTTAATCTAGTGCGATTTTGGCGTGACCTAATCTACCAAGTAACTTTGAGGAACTTTTAATGCAATTGATCCGTGATTGATGATTTTCGAGCCACATTAAACATCTTTGACACATTAGCGACTCTCGGTTGTTATGAAAATTTCGAAATTTCAAATACGGACATAGAGTACCAAAAACGACAGAAAAATCGGTATAGTGCCGATCGACGAGAATTTTACAATTAGGTATAATCACTCACACTTAATCGCATGGTTCAGTCAAGTCGACCTATCTCCGGTCTCTAATCAATTTTTTTAACTGTGCCATATGACCCTTTTAGACAAGCGCGGTTAACCAATTGATTTTTGATTGAATTCTCAAATCTATTGCGTTAAAATTCCTTAACGGCTTTACTGGATATAGACTAGTTATCTTGTGAGTGATCAGATCAGATAGTAGAACTATAGGCGTGTCAATGAAAAGCCTGATCCATTCAATTGAAAACAGAACTGCAAATTCAATATGTCACATTCCCATCTCTCGATAAAAAAAAAAATGTTGTTTTTCATTTATTTCTTTTTGCATTGTCGTTTTCAAGCAATTTCTAACTCATTTTCAAGAAAAACCCAAAAGTCAAAATGTTGACTTTTGAGTTGACTTTTTGGTCAACCCTTTAACCAAAAGTCAACATCGGGTCAAAAATTGACTTTTTACCCTAAAAAAATTTCACTTAGTTTTAATTTCATTTTTTTCAAATCAATTTTTTTCAAATTCAAAGATTTGACTAAAAATCAACCTTTTGGAAAAAGTCAATTAAATGGTTGACTTTTTGTCCAACATTTAACCCAAAAAAATGAAAAAATAAAAAATGCGTAAATACATTTCTTTTAATTTCAATTTGATTTTTGTGTAAAAAATTTCATAAAATACGATTAAGAACCTTGATTTCTGAATTTTTCAGTTTTGGGTTCTAGATTGACCAATATATATATACTTTTATCCTAGTAATAATTATGTGCAGTTCCTTTTTTGACATTTGGTTTAGAGACTGTCCGAAATTTGTCTGAGCATTCAATTTCGTGATTTATCGAGTCAAAATACGAATTGTAATTTTGAGCCCTAATTAGGGGACCAAAATCATCCTTCATAACTTGCAAATGGATGATTGTTTCTCACTTATTTCCTTAAGATAAGTCCAAATTCAAGATTGATTTTGTAAAATTCACATATTCATGGCTATGGTTTAATCAAGCAATTAAACTTCAATCGACAAAATTCGAATTGACCCATTGACGGCTATGGTTTAATTTCATGTATCTAGGTTCAATTTTAATATTAGACTTCCATTTTTGATCTAAGCTTGAGCATTTCAATTTAAGGTTAATTTTAATATGATAAATGATTTGACTTATAGGTAGCTCATTAAATAGGGCAATTGTGATGCTAATTGAGTTTAACTTTAGTTAATTTGCAATTTTTCCATTTAAATTGTAAATTTTACTATTTTAGCCCTTTGACCCAATTCAAAGCACCCATGGTTTCTACTCATTTTTTTTCCATGATAATCATTCAATTATGTCAATAAAGGACCCTAGATCATGTTCATAAGATTTGATTAGCTTAGTTGTATCTTAATTGGTTAATTTTTTTCATAAAAAGGGATAAAATTCTTTTTTTTTTTGGTCGATAGATAATAATTTCATTACTAACCCGCTAAAGGGGTACCACAAGTAGGCATGTCTAAACATAAGATCAAACATAAAGAGTGAGGAGGATTAGCCGTCCAATTTCTAGGAAGTGAGTTGGTTCGGTGGGCCTTGGCAACCCAGTCCGCGGCTTTATTGGTGTCTCGTGGCTCATAGCTGATGGATACTCCATTTAGTTGGGCCAGAAGTCCTCTGTAGTCTGTGACAATGGGCCGGCCCAACCATGGTGGTTCTTCTAGGCCTGATAAGCTGTTTGTGAGGGATAGGTTATCTGATGAAATGACCACGTGCAGATCAGTTCCTTGAAGTTGCAAGTCCTCCCCTGTTCATGCGAGCCTTCTGTTTCTCACCCAAAGTATTGCTTCTCTTAAGGCTAGGGCTTTGGCGACCCACATGGACGGAGCAAAAATTAGCTTCGCAAATCCATGGGTGAGGGTTCCGGCACTGTTTCTGCATACTCCAGCAATCGATCCAGCCTTGGATGACTCACACTAGGAGCAATTGACGTTGATTTTCATCTTCTTTGCTGCAGGTGGTTTCCATTTCAGCTCTGGATTTGTGGGTATTCGGTGACTTTCGTCCATATTTCTTCCCCGGTTTGTTCCATTTCAAGAAGAGATCTGCTGTAAGGCTCATTTCAGCTTTAACTTCCATAGGGTTTGGTTGGCGTCCTTGGAAAACCACTTTGTTTCGGCACTTCCAGATCTGCTAGAGCAATCCCGCGAACAGGGCTTTTGAGTGTTGATCGGCTCGTGAGGTAAGGTTTTCGACGATCCACTTGTACATACGGGTGATTCGCTCTGGGGATGTGTCGGCATGGAGAGAAGGATCTGACCATATGTTCTTGGTCCAGGCGCAGAGAGTGAAGAGGTGCTCTGCTGATTCCAGGGCTTGTTTGCACACCTGGCAGGTAGGGTCGTGTAGCATTTGCCTTCTATACAAATTTTCCTTCGTAGGAAGTGTATTGGTGCATAGATTCCAAAGGAAAAAGCGAATTTTGGGAAATGTCTGAATGTGCCATATTTCATGCTATAACACCTTGGGTATTTGGTAGGAAGATGATGGTGTATTTGGATTGGGAATTGCATCCTTGTTGTGTATTCTGTTATAGCCACTTTTCACAGTGTAGGTTTTATATCTGTTTGCAATCCATACTAGCTTGTATGGAGAAGGTGTTATGCTGATAGGAATGGTTAAGATCTCTGTGGCAATCTCTTCCTCAAATAGGTTGTTCACTTTTTGGACATCCCATTCACGTGCCTCCTGATCAATTAAATTAGCCACCGCCCTTGGTTCATTACGATTTGCAGGGCCATATAGTTTTCCAGACGGTAGCCAGGTATCCTGTCGTATTCTTATGTGTTGTCCATCCCCCACTACCCATCTAGAATCAGGTTCAATCGCGTCTTTTCCCATCAATAGACTTTGCCACCCCCACGAAGGGCGACAGCCTTTGTTTGCTGACCAAAAATCTCCTCTAGGGAAGTAAATGCTTTTGAGAACTTTGCACCATAATGCATCCGGTGTTTGGACAAATCTCCAAGCTTGCTTCCCCAGCATTGCTTTGTTAAAGTCCATTAAATCTTTAAAGTCGAGGCCCTCACAATCTTTCCTTATTTTCAAATCTTCCCACTTTTTCTAGTATATACCCCTTCTAGCTGCATTATGTTTCCACCAAAAGGAAGCTATTCTTTGCTCAATAGTCCCACAAATAGATGCTGGAATCTTGACTATAGACATAGCATATTGAGGTAGGGCTTGAATAACTGTCTTGATAAGAACATCCTTCCTTGCTTTTGAAATCAACCTCTCTTTCCATCCTTCGAGTTTCCGTTCAACTTTAGTGAGGATCCATGCAAACATTTCCTTTTTGGTTTGACCCCATTTAGATGGAATGCCTAGGTATTTTCCTGTTTTATCTATAATTGGAACTCTCAATTCTGCTGCTAGGTTCTGCTTTAATCTCTGTGGGCAATCTCTTCCTGTGAACAGCCCTGATTTGTTTAGATTTATTGCTTGTCCCGACACGTAGCAATACTGATTTAGCACATTAGCCACATTCTGAGCTTCTCCAATCGTTCCATTTAGGAAAAAAATTGCATCATCAGCAAAGAGAAGATGTGAGAGAGTTGGGCATGTGTGGTTTAGTCGGATACCCCTAATGCTTCCATCTGAAATTGCCTTTCCCATCAGGGTTGATAGGACGTTGGCCATGATAATAAATAGGTAGGGGGAAAGAGGATCGCCTTGTCGAATTCCTCGAGTAGGTCGAAAGACAGCGAGGGTTCTCCATTAACAAGGATGCTAAAAGACACCGATGAGATGCAATACTTTATCCAGCCTACCCACTTAGCATTAAACCCCAATTTCAGCATATAATCACATAAAAAATCCCACCCGACCCTATCATAAGCCTTTTGCATGTGGAGTTTTAGGATGGCCTGAAAATTACGTCTTCTCCTTCTCACCCTAAGTTGATGAATCACCTCCTGGACTATGAAAATGTTGTCCTGTATCTGGCAGTTTTTTAAGAAAGCACTTTGCTCAACTGAAATAAGGTCTGGAAGCCATGGTTTCAGTCTATTGGCCAACACCTTTGCTATAATCTTGTAATTAAAATTACACAGACTTATAGGCCTAAATTGGGTGATCTCTTCTGGATTTGTGACTTTAAGAATGAGGGTAATATGCGTTCTATTAAGCACAGGATCGAAAGTACCTGCTCAAAGAAAGAATGAACCATGCTGTATATGTCTTCATGTATAATAGGCCAGTGATTCTGATAAAATACTCCATTAAGTCCGTTTGGGCCCGGTGCTTTTGTAGCCACTAGCTGGAAAATTGCTGCTTTTACTTCGTCTCGTGTAACTGTTTTGATCAGATCAGCATTCATATCGTCATGCACCATCGTTGTACATTGATCTAAGACCGGTTGGTAGTTCCTTTCTCCCACCGAACTAAAAAGGGATTGATAGAAATCACAAATATGTTGTTTAAGGGTAGAGAGGTCCCTGCACCAGGTTTGATCATTGATTCGTAGCATGGAGATTTTGTTACATTGTCTCCTTCGCACTGTTGTAGCATGAAAAAACTTGGAATTTTGGTCTCCCCACTTTAACCATTGAATTCGCGACCTCAAATTCATTTTCAATTTGGTCATTTAGGGTCAAATTCCTTAAATTTTTAATGCACAAGGATCCCAAGAGGACAAAATAGTAGGAACCGAACCAAGCCGGTCAAGAACCAATCAAAATTCGGCCAAACCGAACCAAACCAGTCTAGCCGGTCTGACTGGCCGCCGATGGGATTGGTTGGTTCAGGCCCTTATTGGTTGGTTCTTGGCTCTCGGCCACGAGTTCTGGAACCCTATCAATCCCAATTTTACTTCTATACCTTCCATTTCTCACAAATTGGTCCTTGAATTTCATCAAATTGCAAATTAACCCATAATTAGACATTTTGCCGCAATTCCCGATTTTGGCTTGGTTTTTTGCAAATCAAACCCACTGGATCAATTTTTTGACACCTCAAGATCATGATGGAGCATTTGAAATAGATTATTTACCGTTCGATTGAGATTTCGACCATCGGGTTGAACTGACGCCCAAAATCGCTTAATGTGTTCATTTTGCATGAAATTCTCTCTCTCTCTCTCTCTCTCTCTCTCTCTCTCTCTCTCTCTCTCTCTCTCTCTCTCTCTCTTCTCCCTCTCTCTCGAAACTCCTACCCAAACAGATCACACTCTCTCTCCCTCTAGTTTCAATTCGTCTCTTGGACCAGTTTCGTTCGAGGTTCAAATTGGTGGTCGCTGGGGCCCCTAAGCATCCAAGCTTTTGGTGATCTGCACTACCAAAGGTCTTTGACCTTGCTGTGGATAGAGGAGACTAGATTGTTTGCCAAATCTTCACCAGCAGCCTGATCTTGGTTGGCGAGTCAAGGCCGGTCCATTTTGGACTAGTTCTTCCTTTTTTCCTTGAGCCAGTGGTTTGATTGTGTGGCATCAGGAATTTTGTGATGACCCTTAGATATATGACAGTCCATGACTAAGTGACGGAAGGATTGTCGGACTATATTATCGTCATTAGACCGATGTGTTGCATTTAAGCAATGGCCCGAGTGTTGAATGAACTATGGTTTTGTCAAAAATGTGAGAACGAGGTTCGTTTCAAGTGAGGTGTTGACAAGATGTTTTCTATATTAAATTTGGCCGTCCAATTGTGTACCCTATGAATCTAATATCCTTTGTTCATTTTTGTGACTCCATGCGGCCTTGTAAGGAAGCTGTGATTTAGCCCATGCACATGCGTTGCTTAAGGATTAATCTTTGGAGAAATTGGGCCATGCACGGAGACCATACGACCACGCATTGTTGGCCCAAGCTGCCGAGCTTCCCCTTCCTTCGGTCGGCAAATCGAGTCAACGAGTTTTGAGATTGTTGATTGAGGGAGAGCTAGCAACAGCCACGTTGCTCTTCATTTGGTGGCTAGCGTGGGAGGAGAAACCGAACAAGGGGGAGCCCCGCTTTCTCCACCTGTCTTCAGTCTTGGATGCCACCGCATCTCCCATGCCATTGACTATGAGTCAACAAACCGAGGAAACAAAAGGGTTCGAAGTTGTGGAGAGGAGAGAGAACTGAACAGAATTTTGAGTGCGCGAGAGAGAGAATTCGAGTGAGCAGAACTGTGGACAAAGAGGGAGTTTGAGCAAGAGAATCGGTTGCGCGAGTGTGAGCCGTAAGGAAGGAAGAGAAGGACCGCCTTTTGCCGTGCTTGAGTTGCCATGGTCGATGTGGCTAGTCTCCGCCGCCATTGAGTCGAGCCTGAGACCCACGAGCCCCTGTTGCTTGCAATTGAGCTAAAGAGCTAGAGGCAAGTGAAAGTCCATTAATCTATATCATGTTGTGCTGTTGTTGTCTAGTGTAGTGTAATAGACTTGGAGATTTTTGGGTTGTGGATGTTGGATGCGGATTTTGGATGAGTAGAGTAGAAATGGATTGAGAAATTGAGGAAACACTTTGGTTTTATAGGTGCTTTTAATTCCTTTGAATGACATTATAAAATATAGTTTTGGATAGATTTTTGAAAGTATAAATTCAAGAATAAATTCTGGACTGAGTTATGCGACCTGTTGCGATTCATACATAACTATTTTGGCCTAGTGTTCTTGATGAAACTTTTTCCTTTAGTTCTTATGTACAACTTATTAAAATTTTAGAATTTTATGAGTTCATTTAGGGGTTATCCGAAATTGTTACTAAAACTGTGGATTATGATGTTTGAGCTGTTTAATTCTGAATTTGCTCAATTTGTCCCAAAGGAGAATGCATCTTGAGTTGTTATTTGACATGAGGATATTGACATTCAGCATATCATTCAATATTGAGATTTGATGAGACTCAAGGGACATCTTGTCATTGCAATGAAAAGTGTTTTTGGAAATTAAGATGTTAATTGTTACCGTTGGATCATCGATTCAACGATGCCCCGGGAGTTGGGAGGCCCAAAGGATCGAATGAGTCGATGCCTTGTGGATGCCTGGGGTCCATAGTGCCCCAGAGGTTTTTCGCCGGGAGCATCGGGATGCGCAGTGATATGTCGGTATGTAATTCTGGAGGGTAGGGATAACCATGTTCATGGTGTGCCCCAGAGATTTCTCGTGGTGCTAGGTGGGGTGCGAGATGCCCGAAGGTGTAACGCAACATGCTTTGGATGCCCGATGGCCTAGTGGCTAGATGCCAGAGGCTTTCGCGACACTAGGTTGGGTGCGAAATCCCATAAGGATGCAAACATTGGTCCTCTAGGAGGATAAAACCTTTTGAATGTTAAAACTGATGATTATACTAAGTGTGAGTGTCGTCTAGTTATGGGACTAAATTGTATGGCATGGAATGGGATGTATCATAACAGTTTGGCCGTATAATTGGGACTTGTGTGACTGAGCACGATGCATCTGATATGTTGGAATTGCACTGGTCATTGCATTGAAGAGTTATATGATTTAGATGCATACTAATTCCTTGATGACCTATCTTGTTTATCTTGCATCAAACTGGCTCATGATGGCTTGCATAGTATATTTTAGTGGATCTGTTTCTGTTGAATGGTTGTATTCATCCTGTTCGGGGACTAAGATTTTAGACTAGAAGATATGCCTCTGCTACCAATCACCCCGGGCAAATTCTATGGTATACCAGTCGACCTTGAGTGTGAGTGTACAGAGCACCATCATCCTGAGATATGAGGATTGGTTTTTGTTCGAGTGAGGATACTTATCATGTATGACATCAGTTCTCCTGCCGGCCTAGTGATCCGGAGTTTCTGACTGTGTTCGTACACCGTGATGGGAGTACGCTAGGGCCGTTGCCACCCCCGCCAGCTGATGGATCGGACTGGTTGTGACCGAGAGTGATGGTCAGTAGATGAAGCACTTTTGGACTGTCGACACTGATTGAGGGGCCTATGTACGCGGTTGTTATAGAGTCGAGTACCTTTTTGAAAATAGTTGAGTTTAGAAAGATCTTGGCATTTTGATGTACCGACTGATGTCCATCTAGTTATGTAAATAAAAATGTTCGACTTTAACTTATAAATTGTTTAGTTGGTGTGCATTGTTCTGAATATAGGATAGGGAGATGTTGAATATGCTTCCACTACATAAACTGCACAGGGACCTATAGAAAGAATATAAACCCCAAGGATTCATGGACTTGTCAAATTTCTATGGTACCAAAGTAATCGACCTTCAGGCAGAGAGAAAGCAAAAGTGAAAGTGATATGTGGTGACCTCAACGGATCAAGGGCCGTTTAGGAGGTGCCATAGCGGGTGGTATCAGAGCGTGGTTTTACTTGGCGTGATAAGGTGCTTCAAATGGAATTGAGGATAGAATAATGCACACCATAGGACACTAACCAAGAGTAGTTGACTAATTTTGAATAATGGGTGATTGATTTTCACTCGTAGATCTCTGGTAGTTATTGTGAGTTACCATTGTGTGTTAGTAACATTATATGTTACTTATTTGACTTTTGTAATAGCCTTATTTTGCTATATGATCAATGACATCAAGCTACAAATTATATGTGAGGCGAATGCTTGGAAAACTGCAGGACGATATGGTGCGAACTGGGTGTTCTCATCCATCAAGGGTTGAAGCCTCTGCTTCAAGGGCTGAACCCCCAATGGAAGATATCCTATAGGCATTGGCCAACATAGGAAATTTGATGGAAATGCAAGCTTAGCAAGAAACCGAAGCAGAACGCCGTACTCAAGGACTGGTGGAACAATTCATGAAGTTGAAACTATCTAATGTTTAATGGAATGGGAAGTCCTGAGGAGGCGGAGTATTAGATTGATGGAATAGAACAAATTTCCTGGTTGTTGGTTGTAGCGATGTTGAAAGGATAACCTCGGTAGAGTACCAGTTTGAGGGAAATGCAAAATTTTGGTGGAGAGCTTTAAGGGACACAATCTTTCCATCCGGTACTGATATAAACTAGGATGACTTTGTTAGAGTTTTTAATAAAAATAATTTCTCTGATTGTGCCAGGGATAGTAAGATCATAGAGTTTGTTCAATTGGAACAGAGGAACTTGACAGTAGACCAGTATGAAGCAAAATTTTCCGAATTATGAGGGTATGCTCCCAGGTTAATTGAGGATCGAGAGGAAAACCCTAAAAGATTCCTGAAAGGATTAAGGACTGATATTAGAAAACACTTAATGCCTTTGAATGTAAGGGATTATAATAAAATTTATGAAAAGGCACAGTTGGTGGAGCAAGAGTTAGTAAGAGAGCAATCAGAATCTAAGAAGCAGGTGACCTTTAGCGATGTTCGAAGGGGTAAGACAGATTATCTTGGTTAAGGACAGCCCTGGGAATCTAAGAAGAGTAATTATGGGAATTTTGGAAAAGTGAGGAATGGCCTGATTCTAGGGAAAATATCCTACCAAGGAAATATTTGCCAGTGGTTTGGTGGACAACATGGTCCAGGATTTTGTAATAGGCCACCAATATGTTATGGTTGTGGGCAAAAATGACATTTTAGAAGACATTGTCCACAAGAGAAGTCGCAACAGAATGTTAGTTCAATGTGATAGGTGCAACAACGTACTATTGGAACAAACCTACCAATGAATCCATAGAGGCCACTAGCGCAAGGAAGGATGTGCGCGGTCACCTTATACGAAGCGGAAGCTTCCCAAAATGTCATCTCAGGTACGATTTTTATAAATGGTAAAAGGGCATATGTGTTATTTGATACGAGTGCTACACATTCTTTTATGTTTAAAAGGTATAGACTGTTGGTAAAGAATGTGGTATTGTTTACGTTGATATGTGAAAAATGTAAGATAACTGTAGGGGGACAGGATATGGAAATAAACATAGTCGTGATGGTTATGTATGACTTTGATGTTATTATTAGGATGGACTAGCTCCATAAGTATAAAGCTAAGATGGATTGCTATAAGAAAGTCATCCAATTTTTTTTACCTAACCGATCTAGTTTTGAATTTTCAAAGGTCAAACAAATCCCTCTGTAGCACTTATTTCAGTGATAGAAGCTCGTGCACTACTTGACGAAGGATGTCAAGGATACTTGGCAGTAGTTGATGCAGGCGCATCCAACCTAACTCCATCGACCAACTTTGAACCATCGATGCTTATCCAAGCCGATAAAGAAGTTGGGCATTATGTTCTTCAATGGATCATTTTGAATGAATAATGTTAATTACTTATCGGTACTTTAGATGTCTGGTATGACCAATTGATGAAGTTTCAGGAGGACTATTTTCTGATCAAGGGAGGAGCTCGAATTCTAGGAAGGCTAAATGTTCATGAATGCGGTTCAAGAGTATGGAAAGCCAAAGGTTCAAGAACACGGAAAGCAAACGGTTTGAGAATGTGGAAGGCCGACGATTAAAGGAATTTAGTTCCCGTGTTAATAATGGCTTTTTATTAAGTTCCTAGCTATTTTGATTTTTATGTAGCGCAAGAGTGAATGTTTAATTCCTAGGTCATTACAATTTGTTTTTAATATTTCGTAAGAAGAAAATCCTCCTATAAACAGGGAAAACTATCCGATGTAAGGGAGATATGAATTTGATGAATGAGAATGGTGAGATTTCCTCAACTTGAGTGAACTCCTTTGGAGATTGCATAACTCCTTTGGGTGTCTTTATCCTTGGAGCGTAGATCACTCCTCGGTGGTGAGCCAAGAAGCCCTTTATCCTTGGCTGGTGCAATCTTTATGCCTTGGTGGTGAGCTTCTCCTATCCCGAAGGTCTTTATCCTCGGCTGGTGGAAGCTTTAGGCCTTGGTGGTGAACTATCTCGATATTCATCCACGGTTCGTGGCGCTGCCTTTATACCTTGGAAAGAGATTGCTTTTATCTTTTCTTAATCGTTTTTGTGTTTTTATCATATACAATACTCCATACACTTAACCACAAAAATCCCCTCAAAAAAATCTCCATTCTTGAATCACTAACCCCATGCTGCGTGATGGGGTGAGTGATTCAAGAATGGAGATTTTTTTGAGGGGATTTTTGTCGTTAAGTGTATGGAGTAGTGTATATGGTGAAGAAAAAAGAGAAATAAGAAAAGATAGAATGAACTCCTCTCAAGGTATAAAGGCCACGCCACCAACCGAGGATGGGGATCGAGATCTACGAAGCTCACACCAAGGCCTAAAGCTTGCACCAGCCAAGGATAAAGCACTTCAGGATAGGAGAACCTCACCACCAAGGCCTAAAGATTCCACTAGCCAAGGATAAAGGGCTTCTTGGCTCACCACCAAGGAGTGATCTACGCTCCAAGGATAAAGAAACCGAAAGGAGTTATCCACTCTCCAAAGGAGTTCACTCGAGTTGAGGAAATCTCGCCATTTTCATTCATCAAATTCGTATCTCCTCTACATTGCATAGTTTCCTCTATTTATTGGAGGATTTCAGCATTAGGAAATATTAAAAACAAACTTTAATGACCTAGGAGTTAAACGTTCGACTCTTGAGCTACATAAAAATAAAAACAGCTAGGTACTTAATAAAAAACCATTATTAACACGGGAAGTAAATGCCTTTAATCGTTGGCTTTAAACATTCTTGAGCTGTTAGCTTTCCGTGTTCTTGAACGTTTGGCTTTCCATATTCTTGAACTGCATTCATGAACCTTTAGCCTTCCCAAAATTCGAGCTTCTCCCTTGACCAGAAAATAATCCTCCTGAAACTTCATCAATCGGTCATACGAGACTTCTAAAATGGCCTTCCATTGATACCTATCGATATACCACAATGTATCGATAAGTAATTAACATTATTCACTTACCCTATCACGCATCAAAATATTGGTATCAAAGCTCAAGGTTCAACTCATTTGAGTGATTCCTTTCTTTCTTTTGTTACAAATTCCTTATGGATGAACAAGTTCCTAGAGGCTTGACTCTTGAGCAAGCGCACAACAAAAGCCGAGATCATGCAATCCAAAATCTTCAACAACAAATGGAGCGAGTCCTCAATCTTCTAGAGAATCTAGCGAGACAAGGACCACTAGCAAGGTGTCCCAATGGACGAAATCGGCGTCACCATTCTGAATCTCGTCAAAATTCTGATGGCGATTCCAAGTCCACTGGAGAGAACCGAACGATTCTGCACTCTAATGATTCTGAATCTCCAATTCGAAGACGAAGACGGAGAGGGAGGCATAAGGAGGATGAAAGAGACATTAAAGTGGAGATCCCGGAGTTTGACGGTAATCTTAATCCCGATGACTTTGTGGATTGGCTACACAAAACCAAACGAATTTTTGACTTCAAATCCTATTCGGATGGGAAGAAATGTAAGGTTGCTGTCCCAAAGCTGACCAAATATGCTTCTCTATGGTGGGAGAATTTAAAGCATCAACGAGCAAGGGAAGGAAAAGGCCGAATCAAGTCTTTAGGACAGCAACCTTACATTTCTTCACATCCTTTTCTATCGTCTCAAAATATAAACCAGGCCAGTCTACTGTTGTAGTAGATGCTTTATCGAGAATATATTATATTCTTGCGGTTCTAGACTCTAGGATTCTTGGATTTCAATCAATGAAAGAACTTTATTCTAAATATGCGGAGTTCTCATCCATCATCAACAATTGCAAATGGGGAGTTCAAGGTATGTATTCTTTGCAAGATTGGTTTCTTTTTAAAGGAAATCAATTTTGTGTGCCGAAGAGTTCTTTTTACAAATTGCTAATTCGAGAAGCGCATGGTGGAGGATTGGCCAGTCATTTTGGTATTAACAAAACTCTTGAGGTTCTTCAAGAGCATTTCTATTGGCCAAAGATGCGTGGAAATGTGCATGCTATCATTTCAAGGTGTGCAACTTGTCAAAGATGAAAAAGACATTTCCATCAAGGTTTGTATACTCCACTTTCGGTACCATTGCAGCCCTGGGGGGATGTTAGCGTGGATTTCATTGTGGCTCTACCAAGAACTCAAAGAGGAAAAGGATGCTATGATGGTGGTCGTCGATCGGTTTTTCTAAAATGGCTCATTTCGTGCCTTGTCACAAGACTAATGATGCAGAAGAGGTTCTTGCGCGACAACTATAAGACAACATGGGATGAGCATTCATGAATACATTCGTGAGTTTGAACAACTCAAAATGAGGAGTGAAGTTCCAGAAGTTCAAGAGCAAACCATCACTCCTTTCCTTGGCGGCATGAATCGACAAATTGCTGATATGGTTGAACTTCAACCGTATTGGTCCTTTGAGGATGTACGCAAGTTAGCCATAAAACTCAAAAAACAATTGAAGAATAAGAGGTTTTCCCCTAGAACCTCAACAAAGGCGACATCCTATTTTAAGGGTGCTTCCTCAAGCAAGGGCGAGAGTACGTCGACAAAAGACAAAGGCAAGGGAAAGAATGCAGAGCCTTCCAAAGAAGTCCAAAGAAGTTTGAACGTGATGCAAGGAAATGTTTTTAAGTGCCACGGTTTTGGGCATTTACACGCAAATTGTCCATATCGGAGAGTTATGTATCTTAAAGAAATTGAGGAGATCAACTCGGCACTTCAAGAGGCTGACAATGAAGACCAAAATATTTCCGAATCTGATCGGGAAGAAGAAGTTGTGGAGAAAGCCGATGATGGGGAGCAGTTGATCATCCGAAGAGCATTGCATGTTGAAGTTTCTCCTAATAAAGAGCAAAGGGAGAATATATTTCACACGCGTTGCACTATTAACGGAAAAGTGTGTTTGGTGATCATTGATGGTGGGAGCTGCACCAATGCTGCTTCGACAACTCTTGTCGACAAGCTGAAGCTTCCATCAACGAAACATCCTCAACCATACAATCTCCAGTGGAAGCATTTTAGCAATCGCCCAAGCGCTGAATGAACTTTGGTTTTGTCGGAATTGTTTCATACGCTGATGTGAGACCAAGGTCCGTTTCAAGTAACGTGTCGAAATGATGTTTTCTATATTAAATTTGGTCGTCGAATTGTGTACCCTATGAACGGAATATCCTTTGTTCATTTTTGTGACACCGTGCAGCCTTGTAACTAAGCTGTGATTTAGCCCATCCACATGAATTTATTAAGGGTTAATCTTCGGAGAAATTCGGCCATGCACGGAGACCATTCTGCCACACATTGTTGGCCCAAGCTACCGAGCTTCCCCTTTTGTCGGTCGGCAATGGGAGTTAATGAGTTTTGAGATTGTGGACCGAGGGAGACCTAGCAGCAGAGACGTTGCTGTTCATTTGGTGGCCAGTGCAGCAGAGCCATGCTCTCCCCCCTTGTCTTCACACTCGGAGGCCACCGCATCTCCCATGCAAGTGGCTAATGAGTCAACAAAATGAGGAAACAAAAGGGTTTGGATTTGAGGAGAGGAGGTAGAAGAACCGACGAAAGTTTTGTGTGACCGAGAGAGAGAATACCAGTGAGTAGAATCGTGGACAGAGAGAGAGTTTGAGCGAGAGAAGTGGGCGGACGAGTGTGAGTCGCGAGGAAGGAATAGAAGGATTGCCTTTTGCCATGCTTCAGCTGCCATCGTTGACGCGTCTAGTCTCCGCCGCCATTGAGCTGAGCCCAAGACCCACGAGCCCCTGTTTTTGCTTCCAATTGAGTTAAAGAGCTAGAAGAGGCAAGTGAAAGTCCATTAATCTATATCATGTTGTGCTGTTGTTGTCAAGTCTAGTGCAATAGCTTGGAGATGTTTGGGTTGTGGATGTTGGATGCTGGATGTTGGATGAGTAGAGTAGAAATGGTTTGAGAAATCGAGGAAACGCTTTGCTTTATAGGTGCTTTCAATTCCTTTGAATGACATTATGAAATATCGTTTTGGATGGATTTTTGAAAGTATCAAGTCTGGAATAACTTCCGGGCTGAGTTTTGCGAGCTGTTGCGATTCATACAAAGAATTTTTGGCCTAGTGTTCTTCATGAAACTTTTTCCTTTAGGCCTTATTTACAACATATCAAAATTTTAATTTCGAATTTGCTCAATTTTGTGAGTTCCCAAATTAAAACGATGCACACCTACTAAACTCTTTATAATTAAAGCTGAAAAACTTTATTTACATAAAGCAGGTGGATATCCTTTATTCAGTATAGAAAAAACGCCGCGGTTTGGACACCGACATCGTTTGATGGACTTATGTTGATAGTCGTTGTAGACCTCAACCCTCGGTCATATCCACCTATCTGGTGCATCGGCTGGTGGCGGTGGCAATAGCCAGCTTATCGATGCAATCTGGAGGATACAAAGGAGTTGCAAAGACAGGTCGATGAACTTATCCTCAAAGGATACGTTCGAGAAAGCACGAGTCCTTGTTGTATTCCCGCTCTACTTGTGCCAAAAAGGGATGGTACATATCGCATGTGTCTTGATAGTTGGGCCATCAACGACATCACCATTAAGTGTAGGTACCCTATACCTAGACTTGATGATATGCTTGACCAATTATATCGCTCTTCTGTGTTTTCAAAGATAGATTTGCGAAGTGGTTATCATCAAATCAGAATGCGAGAAGGAGATGAATGGAAGACGGCTTTGAAAACCAAGGGAGGCCTTTATGAGTGGTTGGTTATGCCATTCGGCTTATCTAATGCTCCGGGTACCTTCATGAGACTTATGAACGAGGTTCTTCGTTCTTTTATTGGTCGATTTGTTGTTGTTTATTTCAACGATATTCTTGTTTATAGCAGGAACGAGGAGGAGCATATCTCTCATTTAAAACGGTCTTTAATGTGTTGAGAGAACAAAAACTATATGCTAAAAGGAGCATATCTCTCATTTCTCGGTTATGTGGTTTCCAAAGATGGAATCTCTGTTGATGAAACCAAGGTGGAACCTATGAAGACTTGGCCGGTTCTGAATTCCATTTATGATGTAACAAGTTTTCATGGACTTGTTTCTTTCTATCGACGTTTTGTCAAAAAATTTAGTACCGTCATGGCTCCTATAACTGAATGCATGAAGAATGGTGCTTTTGAATGGACAAACGCGGCTCAAAACGCTTTTAAAATAATCAAACAGAAACTTTGTGAGTCCACCCTATTCTTGCACTTCCTGATTTTGATAAAGAATTTGAAGTTGAGTGTGATGCAAGTGGAGTTGTTATTGGTGCTGTTCTGGTGCAAGCACAAAACCATTGGCATATTTTAGTGAGAAGCTATCCGATTCCAAAATTTATTATTCGACTTATGACATTATCCGAGCCCTTCATCATTGGAGTCATTATTTGAAGCGAAAGCAATTTGTCCTTCATTCTAATCATGAGGCACTTAAGTTTATTAGTGGCCAACGCAAACTTAATTCGAGACATGCAAAATGGGTAGAATTTCTTCAATCCTTCTCCTTCGTCTCAAAATATAATGCGGGGCACACTAATGTTGTAGCAGATGCTTTATTGAGAAGATATTCTATACTTGCTGTTCTGGACTCTAGGATTATGGGATTTCAATGAATGAAAGACATTTATTCTGAAGATGCGGGGTTCTCATCCATCAACAATTGCAAGCAGGGAGTTCAGGGTATATATTCTTTGCAAGATGGGTTTCTTTTTGAAGGAAATCAATTATGTGTGCCGAAGAGTTTTTTTCGCGACTCGCTAATTCGAAAAGGGCATGGCGGAGGATTGGCCGGCCATTTTTGTATTAACAAAACTCTTGAGTTTCTTCAAGAGCATTTCTATTGGCCGAAGATGAGTGGAGACGTGCATGCTGTCAGCTCAAGGTGTGCAACTTGTGCATATCAATAAGCCATTTCCATCAAGTTTTGTATACACCACTTCCGGTACCATTGCATCTCTAGGAGGATGTTAGCGTGAACTTCATTTTGGCTCTACCAAGAACTCAAAGAGGAAAAGATGTTATCATGGTGGTCGTCGATCGGTTCTCTAAGATGGCTCATTTCGTGCCATGTCACAAGACCAATGATGCATCTCATATTGCTGAATTATATTTCAAATAGATTATTCGAATTCATGGAGTACCAAAGACCATTGTGTCGGATCGTGATTACAAGTTCTTAAGCCACTTATGGAGGACTCTATGGAGAATGCTTGGTACAAGGCTCTTATTTAGCACAGATTGTCATCCACAAACGGATGGCCAACGGGAGGTAACAAACCGTACTCTAACCACTCTCCTTCATGGTAGGTGTTACCTACAACTTTCATGAAGATACCGAAGTCAGATTTTCAACACAAACCAACATGCAACCAAGAATTCAACAAGAAGTCAGTGAAAACATCACAGATCTGGGGTCTCCGTAAGATGAAGCTTTAACGCCGTAAATCTCCATCATTTTCCACGACATTTCAGTATGTTATAGTACAAGATGTTAGCTATAACTTTCATGCGGACATCGAAGCCAAAATCGGACTCCAAACACAAATGCATGCTCGAACAAGTTACTGACTCCTAAAAACGGGGCAAGAACAGTCACACGGCTTGAAAACAACCAACCCTTACCTCGGTTTTTCTCACAAATAACACCCAAAATCGAACATTCAAACCGTATACACACATGCAAGAGAAGTTATAGGACTCTACTTGCCTCTAAAATGGACAAACGTCGGCGTATGGTGGACGGACACGGCGGCGACTGTGACTCCTTCCTTCCTCCTCCTCTCGGCCGCTCCTCCTCTCTCTCGCACACCTCTCTCTCTCGCACGGTATCTCTCTCTCTCTCGGCCAAATGAACAAAGAATCGGCCACCCTCTCTCTCTCCTTCCCTCTTATACTCCCTAAAGCTCATGATTGATAATGATTGCTTTAACTAAAAACCAACCAATGCATGCTCTTGCCCTTTGCCACTTGTCACATTGGACTTTTAAATTTGATTTGGGCTTGGCCTGTGGAGTTGGGCCATCCGGCCACTCCTCCTTGGGCTGGTCGAACTCCCTCTTGGGCCGACTAGCTTGGCCCCCCAAGCTTTAGGCCAAATGCGTCCAAGGTCCATTCCAATTGAACCTCTTTTTTTCCTTTTTTTCTTTTGAAATTCTCCTATAAATATTTTTGAATTCCAATTTTCATCTCGGCCAAAGTCTTGGGACATTTTTATTATTGAAATTTAATTTATGAATCATATGGCCAGGCACAAATTATTAATATATTAAATTTAAATTTCCACAATCACAAGCACAAATCATCAAATTAAAAGACTAGTGGCTAAAACATAAGCCATGGAAATTCTATCACCTAATTAAAGACTTTAACACACCTTATGGCTTGGCTTTGAATTTCTGGGATGCCACAACTCTCCCCTCCTTAGAGAATTTTGTCCTCGAAATTCAAACACCACTCACGCCATCTTTAAACAAATAGGGTTATTTTTCCTTTATCTGATCCTCATTTTCCCATGTGGCTTCCTCCACATCATGATGACGCCATATTACCTTAACCAATGGGATCTTCTTAGTCCTAAGAATTTGCTCCTTTCAATCCAATATCTGCACAGGCTCTTCAAGGTACCTTACTTTCTCATCCATTTTGATGGCTTCATGATCGAGTATGTGACCAGGATCCGGCTGGTACTTCCTCAACATCGATACATGAAACACATCGTGCAGATTTTCTAACTTAGGAGGTAATGCTAAACGATAAGCTACTTCCCCTATCCTCTCAAGAATTTGAAAAGGTCCAACAAACATAGGTCTTAGCTTACCCTTCATCCCGAATCGAGATATTCCTTGTACGAGTTCAGTGCTAAACGATAAGCTGCTCTAAGTCTTTCTCTGATAATATCGACAGCTTCAATGGTAACTTGTACGAGTTCAGGTCGTGTCAATTTCCTTTCGCCTACTTCACTCCAACAAACAAGAGTCCTACATCTCCTTCCATATAATGCTTCATAAGGTGGCATGCCTATACTCTTCTGAAAACTATTATTATAGGCAAACTCCACCAAATGCAATCTTTCATCAGAATTTCCTTTGAAATCGATCGCACAGGCGCTCAACATATCCTCCAGTATCTGCATTTCGCTTTCTGTTTGTCCATCTGTTTGAAGATGAAAAGCTGTACTAAATTGAAGCTTAGATCCTAACGCAACTTGAAGACTTTTCCAAAAGTTCGAAGTAAATCTTGAATCTCGATTTGAAGTAATGGTCACTGGAACACCATGTAAGCGTACCACTTGACTTACATACATGTCCGCATACTTATCCATTGGGTAGTCCATGCGAATCGCTAAGAAATGAGCCGACTTAGTCAATCGATCCACTATAACCCAAATTGAATCATGACTACTTGATGTCCTTGGCAATCCTTGCACAAAGTCCATTGTTATATCTTCCCATTTCCATTCCACCAAAATTGCTGACGTAAATTTCTGTACATCTTTGTACAACCTGGGTGGATACTATAATTATTCTTATGTGCCTCCGCCAAAATTTCCTTCTTCAATTCCTCATTGTCGGGAACACAAAGTCGTCCTTGACATCTTACTATTCCATCATCAGAGATGTGAAATTATGATATTTTCCCTAAAGATACAGCATCCTTTACTTTCAAAATCTCTGGGTCAGATTCTTGCAGGATCTTAATTTTCTGGATAATCTCTGGCTCAATCCTCAATGCACTAAGCCTGCCAGTAAGACAATTCATTTGAATTTAAATTCTGAATTTGTCATAGATTCCAACAATTCCCATTCCGCCATCCTCAAACTAGCTATTTCCATCGTCGACTTTCGACTAAGAGCGTCTGCTACTCTATTCACTTTTCCTGGATGATATCTTATGTCACAATCATAGTCCTTCAACAACTCCATCCACCTCCTTTGTCTCATGTTCAACTCCTTTTGTGAGAATACATACTTCAAACTCTTACGATCCTTATAAATCTCAAACTTTTCCCCATACAAATAGTGTCTCCATATCTTCAAGGCAAACACTATAGCCGCTAATTCTAAATCATGCGTCGGGTAATTCAACTCATAGGGTTTCAATTGTCTGGATGCATAGGCTACAACCTTGCCACGCCGCATCAACACACATCCTAGTCCTTTGTAAGATGCATCACTATACACTGTGAAACCATCAGGTCCAATGGGTATAGTCAGAATTGGTGCTGAAGTTAATTTCCTTTTGAGCTCCTGAAAACTCCTTTAACATTCTCCATTCCATTCAAACTTCACATTCTTTCGAGTCAATTTAGTTAAAGGTCCTGCCAGTCTTGAAAATCCTTCAATAAACCTTCTATAATAACCAGCCAATCCTAAGAAACTTCGTATCTCAATAGGTGTCGTCGGTCTGGGCCAATTCACTACCATTTCAACTTTTGCTGGAACTATTGCAATTCCTTTTCCTAACACCACATGTCCTAGAAATATTATCCGGTCCAACCAGAATTCACACTTACTAAAGTTAGCATACAACTTATGCTCTCTCAGAGTTTGCAAAGCTATTCTCAAATGTTGCTCATGCTCATTAGGCCCTTTCGAATATACAAGAATATCATCAATAAAAACAATCACAAACTGGTCTAAATAAGGTTGAAATATTCTATTCATCAAATCCATGAATGCAGCAGGTGCATTAGTCAATCCAAATGGCATAACAAGGAACTCATAGTGTCCATAACGAGTTCTGAACGCAGTCTTAGGAATGTCCTCATTTTTAATTCTTAACTGATGGTATCCCGACCTCAAATCACTCTTAGAGAATATGGAAAGCCAAAGGTTCGAGAATATGGAATGCTGACGATTAAAGGCATTTAGTTCCCCTGTTAATAATGGATTTTTATTAAGTTCCAAGGTGTTTTTATTTTATGTAGCTTAAGAGTCGAACGCTAAAGTCCCTAGGTCATTAAAATTTCTTTTGAATCTTTCCTAATGCTGAAATCCTCCTATAAATAGAGGAAACTATCCAATTTTGGGGACATACGAATTCGATGAATGAGAATGATGAGATTTCCTCAACCTGAGTGAACTCCTTATGAGAGTGGATAACTCCTTTAAGTTTCTTTATCCTTGGAGCGTAGATCACTCCTTGGTGGTGAGCCAGGAAGCCCTTTATCGTTGGCTGGTGGAATCTTTAGGCCTTGGCTGTGAGCTTCTCCTATCCTGAAGTCTTTTATCCTTGGCTAGCTAATGCCTTAGGCCTTGGTGCTGCCTTTATACCTTGGAAAGAGATTACTTTTATCTTTTCTTATTCCTTTTTGTGTGTTTATCATATTCACTACTCCATTCACTTAACCACAAAAATCCCCTTATAAAAATTTCCGTTCTTAAATCACTCACCCCATCACGCATCACTTATGCATAATCATTGGACCATAATTTCTAGTTGACCTAGCACATCCATTCCTCTCAGTATAAATTCTATTTATAACCAGAATTCTAATATCCTCCAGCATACTCATAATTGCCTTGCACCTAGCTTCCACACAAGGCCATTGAAAGCTTCATTGAAATTATTATCAACGACATCGCATTTAATGTTGGTGTTAAAGAAGGCTTTCTACCAATGTTTTGGCTCATTAATAGTTTTCCTTTGTATTTTTTTACCCTAGTTGGAACATATGGGCCTTGCACACACCCTATGCTTTACATTTGGAAAAAGTTTAGCTACAGATTGGACAAGCATTGTAATGTCACAATCAATTTACAAATGAAAATAAATAAAAAACCATACCTTTTGTTAGTCACTTATCAATGCCCATCCGTCGCCATTACGCATATCGAGGCCCGACTTCAACAATTTGACAAACCAAGTCCATGTGTCCTTATTCTCAATTCTTGTCACTGCCGATGCCATTGGCAATCCCTTCCTACGGCACATAACAACTCACCCTTGATCAAACCCCTCTACAAACATCCATCTAATCCAATGATCTTCCTACATCCAGCCAATAAACCTTTATTGCAAACATCAAAGCAAATGTAAGCCCTATCAAAATAATGCTAGACAATTGACCATGGCTTTTCAACTTTCAATTTAAAATTGTTTGAAGGGTTACAGTGTAAAGCTCTCCGAAGTAGCCGTACATATATGCATATTCTTTCTTGTAATTGTCTTGTAGTTCCTCCAATACTTTCAGCTTTATTCTCTTACATTGATTGAAAGTGACGTTTACTCCAAGTTGTTCACTAACTAATTTCTTTAAGTCAGGTGCTTTAATTTTAGGCATTGCAGAAATGATAACCATGAAGTACTTAGCTAAATAAGTACTAGACACTCTTGTATTCACGAAAGTGATTTAAATACATTCTCAAATAAAATGACCCAGGCTCATCCAATAACATTTTTTTCCTGGCACACTAGGCTCATCCACATAATACTTAGTGTATTTAATTGCTCTTTGCTCATCCACAGAATACTTGAAAACTGCATTTTTGAACTTAGTTGCATCCTCAAATATCATGCAAACAATAAATACTGGATTTGTACCACTTTGATTATGTGATGGGAACCTACTTCTCCTCCATGAAATTACATCAACCTCTTTGTCACCCTCATCATTTAAAATTGATTGAACATTGTCTTCGTCATTTGAATCAGCATACTTTGTTTCATACCACAATCATTTGGGAACTACCGGTAGGCTCACTATACTCACCAATTTTGAGCCTATATCTTGCTGAAAATTCCTTTCATTTTTTCCTTATTTGAACCAGTTCAAAATCATCATCCTCACTCAACTGTTCCACATCCACCAAATTATGTGTATCATCATCCTCTTCCTCATCTAGATCTCTATTGGCATTGTAATCATCAATATTCCCAAACACACTAGACATACCTCCAGATTCCATCTCAAGACCCGCCGTCTCAACTTCTGTCTTTTCTTCATCACTCAACATATAGCATAATATTTTCAAAGCATAGATTCATTACATTAGAGTTATCCCATAAATACCTAATAGTTATTCCGTCTACAAGAGTCGTACTTCTAGGAACTCTGTAATACAATTTTTCTATTTTACACACACCCAAAGCCTCAATAGTGTCAATTAATTTAGACAGTGAATTCTTACTTAAACTTATTTCAGGAACATTAGCCCTTGCACCTATGTATTCCAATAGTGGGCCAACTATAATTTACCTCCATAATGAGTAGCAACATAAACTTTGTTCATATCCAAGGGCTTTACAACCACAATGCAACTACATGATCAATACAAAAACAGCAAATTAGCATAATGCGCTTTACAACCACAATGCAACTACATGATCGATAGTGAGAGCGACGGACCTATTGTTGCCTTTCGATAGGCGATGTTCTAATTTGCAGCAATGTTCAAATTTATCACAAGAATTGGAAAATACAAAACAACCATAATGCAGAGAGTAAAACACCGCTATCATGTAGAGAGTAAAAACAAAGTGGAAAGCACTTTTGGTAGTTCGGTAAATGTGTATTTTTTATATCTACATGATAAATGATAACTTTTGTGATTATTTTAATCAAATTATTTTGATTCAAATTCACAAAAAAAAAAAAAAAAAAAAGAGCTTACAAAGAATTTACACGGAAAATATTAATCCACCATTTGTTCAGATCATTCATTATTTCAATTTGACAGATTCAATTCCATTCAAATAATCCATAAAACTTAAAGGAAAAAATAAAAAGCAATTTACCTTCTAGACTCGCATGTAAGTGCATGACCGAAGAGTAAAGCAAAAACATGGGGTGAATTATGTGTCATAGAAAGTGAGAGTCAGACAAAAAGAGTGTCAAAATTCCTCATTTATCGATAACTTTTAAAATTGAATTCATGCATGTCGGAGTTAAAAGTGAAAGTTTGGAATTTGCATGTCGAAATTCTAAACTTGAGAATCAAAAAAGTTGACTAGATGTCAAATTTTCCAATACATATTGATCAACTAAAATGTGTCGAGCATTTAAAGTAAGATGAAAGTTTCTGAAAAGTGTCGGTGCTTCATAACCTAAGCCTATACTCTATATACGGCTAAGGGCATAGGCCCATGCTCTATATAGGCCAGGGCTAGGGTGCTAGGCAGTTGGGCATGAGCACCAAGTTGTTAGGCTAAATTAGGCAAATCCAAGGCTAGTTCTCGTGCCTAGGATTCGGGATCCAACCTTGGCATGCTGATGACCGTGTCAGTTGGGCAGGCTACTAGCACCAAAACAGAGTACATCTATTTATAAAAAATCAAATGATAAAACTTATTTCCATTTCATTTTCAAGTCTTAGCCAAATACTGAAAAATATTGTCATTTTCTTGAAAACGATTTTATAAAAAAAAGTTTTTGAAAATGTCATATTTTTTGGGAAGTAAATGAAGCCTTAAGTATAGAGAGTTTGGGCTTGATTTAGTGAGTTTCCTAAACTTGATTTTCGTGCGATTAGTTTAATTGCATTGAAGGGACAATGCTATCCCTGATCTACGAGGTCGAAGTCTAACCATCATTTGGACTGGATACAGAAATTCAGCCCGTGCCCTCTTTTGGTTAGCTCTCATTTCGATGGTTTCAACTTCGTATCGTTTTGCTTCAATTTTGTCTTGATCTTATCTCTTCATGTCTAGAGCGAAAGCTTTCCACCTCAGGCGTTGCGAATTGATCTTGTATAATCTATGTCTTCACCTCGATTTCTTATATCAGTCATTTTGAATTTACATTGAGTTATATCAAAATCACATATAAAAATAATTAAAAATCAAATTTAGAAAGTATTTTTCTTTTCAATCAATCGAAGGGCAACTTCTTCTGGCTCGACGATCCCGCGAGCGGCAAGCAAATGGGCAAGTAGTGTGACATCCTCAATTCAACCCTAATTTTTGGAACGGGATTACAACGGAGCAAATTTTCATAGGGGGATACAATGGGGATGGATAGGCCACAAAAATGCCGAGAATGCCACTTTGGGGGGAAAACCCATTTTTCATCAACGGGACGTAAAATTTAGGAAAGGTGGAAATGCGCCACGGATGAGGACCCATGTGGGCCTAGCCCACAAGTAGACCCAATGGGCCCTTCGACCCAAAAAGGACACACAATGGGCCGAAGCCCAAGCAGGGAAGCCCAATTGGTGTTACACCCAAGATGGGAGGCCCAAAGGAGCCCATGGGCCACTTAAGCCGTTTTTGGTCTTTTCCAGTCGCTCATTAATCGTATAGGGCTTGTGAAATTACCATTTTACCCCTATGCATAATAAAACAATGAATGTGTGCCCAATGAGGAGAGGCGAGAGAAGATGATGACATGCCTAGCCTACCCTACCTAGTATTAAGTGATCATAGGGTTCTACCTAGTATTAAGTGATCATAGGGTTTGGATACGTTATCACACTTTGTCGATAGGTTCTCATACTTTGCAGATACGTTATCATACTTTGCCAATGGGTTATTGAGATAGGTTATCACACTTTCTCAATAGGTGATTGTGATGGGTCATCATGTGTCTCCAATAGATTATCTAGATAGGATATTGTACATTGCAATAGGTTAAGATGATAAGCCTTTCTAATACCCAATAAGCTATTGAAATGTGATAAGTTATTATGTTGCAATATGTGATGAGTGTTAACTTATCATGACATGTTATAATAATGTGAAATAAGTCATTATATTATAGGCTATGATGGCATGTGATAGATTATTTTAATAACTTATACACAATTGTAATGATTAATCTTTACCTCAATGAGAGTTCTATATGCGATGATTCCAAATTTCATCAATGTGAGAGGTATCCACAAAGTATTTGGGTGATATGATATGAGATACAGGTATGACGACGTTATGGCAGGTGACTAATTAGTGTCTACACACAAATATGTGAAAAGATAGTATGATAGACCGTTTAAAGGGACCACCACATCTGGGCATGGGCTTGTTCTTTCATCGAAAGGGAAATCTCTCATTCCTCAAGTGAAGCCATACATGATGGCCCAATTGAAATTAAGTGTTCTTGCGTTGTTGATTAGCTTTCTTCTTGTAACATTTGCTGGCCTTTTCGATCTTGGATCGAGTTTGCTCATGGAGCTTCTTCATTGATTCGGCTCTTTTCTTGCCATCAAAGCTTACTTGAGAGTTAGATGGAATTGGAATCAAATCAATGGGTGTGAAAGGATTAATTCCATACATAGCTTCAAATGTAGATCGACCTCTAGTATAACTTGCTGAGTGATATTAAGCAAATTCAGCATGCGCAAGCTTTAAATCTTTGGTCTTTTCAAGATTTACTCACCAAACCACGAAGAAGAGTGGTTAGAGTACAATTTGATAGTTATGTTTGGCCATCAGTGTGCGGATGGCAAGCTACGCTAAATAAGAGTCTCGTACCGACATAATGGTCTTTGGTGCTCCATGAATGCGAATAATCTCTTTGAAGTACAATTGAGCAATGTGAGATACATCATTAGTCTTGCGACATGGCACGAAATATGCCATTTTAGAGACCACCATGATAGCATATTTTCCTCTTTGAGTTCTTGGTAGAGCCACAATGAAATCTATGCTAACATCTTCCTAGGCTTGAAGTGGTGTATACAAACCTTTATGGAAATGATTTTTTAATCTTTGACAAGTTGCACACTTTGAGATGATAGCATGCGCATCTTCACCAATTTTTGGGCAATATAAATGCTCTTGAAGAACCTCAAGAATTTTATTAAGACCAAAATGACCAACCAATCCTCCACCATGCGCTTCTTGAATTAGGAATCTGAAAAAAGAACTCTTCGGCACACATAATTGATTTCCATTAAAAATTAACCCATCTTTCGAAGAATATGTACCTTGAACTCCCCACTTGCATTGTTCATGATGGATGAGAACTCCGCATCTTCAAAATAAAGTTCTTTCATTGTTTGAAATCCAAGAATCCTAGAGTCTAGAACAGCAAGCATAGAATATCTTCTCTATAAAGCATATGCTACATTAGTGTGCCCAGGTTTATATTTTGAGACAAAAGAAAAGGATTGAAGACATTCTACCCATTTTGCATGTCATGAATTAAGCTTCCGTTGCCCACTAATAAACTTACGCGCCTCTTGAACAGAATGAAGGACAAATTGCTTTGGCCTCAAATAATTACTCTAATGATCAAGAGCTCAAGCAATGGCATGGAACACTTTGTCATAATTCCTCCTGGAATCGGTGAACTTCATGTTCAAATATGCGAACCGTTTTTGTGCTTGAACAAGAACAGCGCCAATAAGAACTCCGGTTGCATCACAGTCAACTTCAAATGCTTTATCAAAATCAGGAAGTGCAAGAATAGGGCTCTCACGAAGTTTCTGGTTAATTACCTCAAAAGCCTTTTCAGTAGCCTTTGTCCATTCAAAAGCACCCTTCTTCATGCATTTAGTTATAGAATGAAACAAGTCCATGAAAACTTCTTATATCAGAAATGGACTTCGGAACCGGCCAAGTCTTCATAGCTTCCACCTTGGTTTGATCAACAGAGATTGCCTCTTTGCAAACCACATAACCAAGAAAAACAATGGTTGGAGAGTACAACTCACATTTCTCCATTTTAGGATATAGTTTTTATTCTCTCAAGATATTAAAGACCTGTTTTAAAGGAGAGATATGCTCCTCATAACTGCTATAAACGAGATTCGGGTTGAAATAAACAATGACAGATTGAACAAAAAAGGAACGAAGATACTTAAAGCATTAGATAATCCAAATGGTATAACCAACCGCTCATAAAGCCCTCCCTTGCTCTTCAAAGCCGTCTTGCATTCATCACCTTCTCGCATTTTGATTTGATGATAACCACTTCGCAAATCTATCTTTGAACACCCGCATAATTCATCAAGCATATCATCAAGCCTAGGAATAGGGTACCTATTCTTAATGGTGATGTTTTTGATGGCTTGGATATCAGCACACATTCAATATGTACCATCCTTCTTTGGTACAAGTAAAGCCGAAATAGAACATGGACTTATGCTTTCTCGAATGTATCATTTGATGACAAGTTCATCGACTTGTCTTTGCTTTCACAAGTTGGCCTGTTTGGTAGTCCAGCCATGCATTTTTGGATGTATGGGTCACTCTATCGCAATCTTTTTCTTGAGCACAAGCAATGGAAATACATTATTTTGTTTACTAATGGCACTCTCAACCCAAGTTGATTATTATGTATTGAAGAAGCATTCAAGGATAACAAAGTATGACTTTTTCCAACCATCATGCATAGCATTTCTATCAATTTGCTACGGTCTACGCAATAACAAGTGTCATGCCTCCATAGTAATGACATCACATACAACCTAATCTGAAAAATGATATCATAACTCGTTTGGTTACCTAGAGTTCATTCCCTTGTTCAGAATGTTTCGTTGTTGGAAGTTTCAGCTCGTCGACAAGAGTTGTGAAAGCAACATTGGTGCATATGCCACCATCGATGATCACTGATCACAACTTTTCGTTAATAGTGTAACTGGTGCGAAATATATTCTCCCTTTGATTTTTATCAGGAGAAATCTCAACATGCAATGCTCTTCGAATTATTGAAAAGAAATTTTTTCTTTTTGGATTTTTTTGGTTGAGTGGATGGAGTTTCGTATATTGGGAAGAAACGAAAGGGAATAAGAAAAGATAGAATGACGTCCTTGCAAGGTATAAAGGCCACGCCACCAACCGAGGATGAGCATCGAGATCTGCGAAGTTCACCAGCAGCAGCCAAGGATAAAGGACTTTGAGATAGGAAAAAGCACGCCACCAAGGCCTAAAGGGTGGCTCCCCGAAACACCTAAGGTAACAACAGGTACCTATCGCTCCACCTAATGAATGCTAGTTATTAGTGGAAGCATTTTTTATAGGCATTTTTTTTTTTTTGAAAACGGTCCCAGCACAACTTGTTAGAGGAAGCATAAACAAGTCTAACCATTCCTCCCTCTAATAACCATAATGTAATGCACATGAACTACGCACCATATTAAAAGTTGAGCCGAGCCACTTTTATTTACATATTTTTATGATGGATTTCTCGGGTCCGTACAACCAAAGGAAAAGCCAAGATTTTTCACTAAACTTGACCATACCCTAAAAGAGATCTCAACCCCCTATATCAATCACATGTCATCCTCCATCTACAAATGTCGGCTATCTTCAAAAAGTGTCAGGTGGTGGCGATGGAAACATCCTCCGTATCACCATGGCAAGGCGGACGTGGACTGACAAGAACTCCTAGATGACCGGACCCCTAGCTTGGTCCACATCATACATCACCAGCACACAAACCCATATAAACGACAGACCAGGAATGGCGACACAATCAATCTCCAAACACTCGATCTCCACGTGAGATGGAAGCCCGTAAAAGGTAGAATGCATGACTGGAGGAAGAGGCATTTTTCTAATATGTAATGTTAATCCCCAAAGGGTTAAGTACAGCCACTTAGCAGGTAAAAAATCCATTAAACTACTCAATGCATCAAGCAGACATGCATATGCCATCATACCATATGTGCAAACACAACCATGCATTCATCATCAAGCATTCATGCATATCCATGCCTCATGTGCATCAATGCACTCATGCATATAATATCATATACAGCCACACATACATGTCATCATACCATGCATGATTCAATTTCAACTTTTTATGTTTCAATTGGGTCACCACATTTCCCTTTTCCAGGACCAGTGATTACATCCACTATTTTATTGCTCGCGTCCCACCTAGCATCGCAAGGAACCTCCAACAAACACCACCGGGCATCCGGCACCCCCACATCCCGGGCATCTCGAAACTCCCGAGGACATCTGGCACCCCCACATCCCGGGCATCCCGACACTCCCAAGTCATTGTTGGCTCACCTCTCCGATGGTATTCTCATTTATCATGACTCGTATTCACAGTATCAACACGGCACATGATGTGATGGCAACAAAGTCAATTTCGACTTTTCATTATATATATCTCATGCCAAATTTCATCACATGTTTAGCAAGATCCAATCACTTACACTATATTAAAATTCGACTTTTCATTGTAGTCCATGCATTACAGCCTTTGAAATTTGCACAATCCAGCTTGCACTATTTTAGAAAATATTTTCATTAAATACCCAAATGACCTTCATAAAATTCGGAATAGACCAAGCATCACAACACTACAATTCGATCAATTCAACTTGCACAGTTTTAGAAACATTTTTGGTTAAATAGGCAAACGAACCTAAAACATTATGAAATTTAAATATGTTGTTGGGAAGACATAAAGAGATGTATTTCATGCAGAACACATTGCCGAAAGAACCTCATACAAAACAATATAGCCCACGCATTGAAACTGAGTATGTCCAAACACATCAGATTACACGGTTTTAGAAACATTTCCGATTAAATACCCTAATGGCCTTAAAAAATTATGAAATTTGACTATGTGGTAGTCAAGACCCTAAGGTAGATTTTTCGTGAAGGAATCAAAGTCAGATTTGTCCTAGGTAATTTAACATCGGTGGTTAAAACTTCTGTTCCTGATACCGAAATTTCCACATCCAACTACCTCCGAAAAACCATGACTTCACCTACCTATTCTTGTTCGTTTTCCTTAAATTTTTGATACTTTAAACCTCAGGATGTCCTTTATATCTTTTGTTCAGAAATCGAAGTGAAATTTCAACAAAATTTTAGCCTTACAGTCCATGCATTCATCAAAGAATAAAGATTTGACCCACTTATACTTGTTAGTTTTGTTCCAAATTTGAGTATGTTATACTTCAAGAAGTCCTTAATACTTTCATTTAGAAGCCACAGCAAAAATCCAACTCGAACATCACATGCAAGCCGCTAGAACATTGAAGATCGAGCTGTTTTCCAGTCTCAAACACCATTTTTAACACTTCAGCTTTTCACATCTTAGACATCCGAAATTTATCGCCATATCAATCACACATACTAGCCACAAAAGAGTAGATCAAGGATCCCACTTGCCTCTAAACTGAGCAAGAAACGAGGACAATGGCGATTGGACGTTGCAGCGACGGACGCACGGACGCACAGCGGACAGTCGAACGGTCCTCCTCCTTCCTCTCTTCCTTGCTCCCTTTCTTCAGTCTCTCTCTCGCTCAAACCAGCAACATCTTCCCTAATTTGTCCCCCTCCCCCCCGCCATCATTAGCCATCATTATCATTTGCATGGAGGACACTTGGCAATTTTCTTGGGACAAATGAGGGCAGGCATGCAATCAGATCCTTCCCTTCTTTGCACGTCAACAGCCCTTCATGAGCTTGGGCCAGCCATGGGCCGCTCGAGAATGGGGTGAGGTAATGGGCTGGAAATGTCCGGCCCATCCTCATCCATTTAAAAACTCCACCAGCCAACAATAAAGGGTTTCTTTGCTCACCAAGGAGAAAGAGATCGAAAGGAGTTATCCACTCTCCAAAGAAGTTCACTCAAGCAGAAGAATTCTCACAATTTTCATTCATCAAATTCGTATGTCCATACATTGGATAGTTTTCCCTTGTTTTTGTAGGAGGATTGACTAGAAAATAATGCACCTGAAACTTCATCAATTGGTCATCCAAGACATCTAAAATATTTTTCCATTGATAGTTATCGAGATACCACAAAGTACCGATAAGAAATTGTCATTATTCATTCAAAATGATCCATTGAGGCACATAGTGCCCACTTCTTTCTTGGCTTGGATAAGCATCATTGCATGGAGCTACGGTGGATGCTTCCACATTAACTAGCCTTTGGTTCGCTAATCTAGCAAGGTATGTGTGGTGAGCTTCAGCTTGACAGAGATCATACCCAAGGCCAACGCTACTTGTGGCGAGCCTCGATCTTGGTTATGGCCAATTGCCACTCGTAGCCATGCTGACGACTGGCCAAAGAAGAAGGTGGAAGAAAAAAGGAAAAAGAAAAGAAAAAGGGAAAAAAAAAAGAAAATAGGAAAGAAGGGGGCTAATAGGGCATGATAGGTGAGGGTGAATAAGGAAAATGTTTTCCACAATTTGAAAATTGGAAAACATTTTCCCCTCTTTTAGAAAAGGAAGAAATGAAAAGGAATAAGACAAGATAAAAACAATCTCCTTTCCAAGGTATAAAGGCAACGCCACCAACCAAGGATGCAGATTGAGATCGACGAAGTTCACACTCATCTTGGTGCATCAGGCAGTGCTAGCGGCAACATTCCACACATCGCTCAGTCTTGACGAACATGGACTGATATGAACTCTAGGACAACAAGGCCCCTAGCCAGGCACACATTATACATAACTAAATAGCACACCTAAATAAAAGTCAGTCAAGGAATGGTGGCACAGTCGATCTCCGCACACCCAACCTCTACATCTTAAGGAAGCTGTAAAATACGCCCCGCGTGACAACAGGGAGCGGCACATCCTGCTAATCTGAAATATTGGTCCCCCGAAGGGGTGAGTACAACCACTAAGCTGGTAAATGAATCCATTAACCACTCAATGCATCATACAATACAATCACAACATCATACATGTCACTCATGCGTCCAAGCATACTTACCTCGAAGCCATGCATATACCATCATACATCTTCATCATGCCAGAGGTGATCATCATCATATATGCTTATCATCATATCATATCATATATGCATGATTCAATTTCAACTTTTAACTTTCAATTCAATCACCACATCACTTTGTTTCTTTTTTTTCGGGATCATCAACTTCATCCCATGCTTTACACTCGCACCCCATCTTGGCATCGCGAGAAAAACCTCCGGCATTCAGCCACTTTAGGCCACCGGCCATCCAGCACCCCCACATTCCGGGCATCTCGCATCCCAACTGGCATCATGAGGCATCCCCTCGGTCAAAGACCTCCAAGGCATCCGACACCCAACTATTCCGGGCATTCTGATACTCCTAGGGCCATCCGAACATGTATCTCTACACATTCCGACCATCCGGCACCCCCCATTCCGGGCATCCTGATACTCCCAGGGCATTATCATCTGCCACAAACAGTTTCCTCATTTATCGTTGTGCATGTTTACGAATTTAGGTCTTAACTTAACATGAAATATGATGTAATGGCAAACAAAATCACTTTCATCCTTTGATCTATACATGCATCATCAATCATCATCATACATGCAGCAAGACACATCATTCGTAAAAATCAGGTTTATGATAAACAAGACAGTAAGATGGTGATTTCATCGAAGACACATGGCCAATAAAGTTCCGCACAAAAGATATCATCCACACAATCACAGCATGCAATTTCGAATAAAAACAGCATGTGCAATTTTACAAATAATTCGATTAAAATATACAAACGACCTCCGAATATTATGAAATTTTACCAGGATATAGTTAGGACAGTAAGATAGTTTTTTCATGCAGACTTCTAGGCCAGATTCCTTTTAGATAATTTCCTATAGTCGTTCGAAGCTTCTGGTCCTTATACCGAAACGTCCAGTGTAGTCATCTCCGAAATACTGAGTTTTTACCCACTTATTCTTCTGTGTTTCATCTGAAATATGGATATGTTTTACTTCAAGAGGTCCCCTACAACTTTCATGCAGGGATCTAAGTCAAATTTTCAAAGAATAGTCTCCATATGGGTCCATGAAGTCTTGGGTGTCCAGTACCGCGTCTCCAGATTTACTGTCTTCAAGAGTAGGTCGATTCGCGGAGCTATACCTGTTAATTTCACTTCAAATTTGAGTATGTTCGTCTTTAAGATGTTCTCTACAAATTTCATGCAGAAGTCGACGAGAGATTCTCGATAAAAATCAACATGCAACCCCAAATCTACCACAAGGTCAGCAAAACAGTTCCAGATTTAGTGCCTACGTAGGATGATAGTTTGACCCCGTAAATCTCCAAGATTTTGCACCAAATAAAAGTAAAAATCGAACTCAAAACATGCATGCAAGCTCTCACAAGATTCCGACTCAGGTGGTTCATGCGAAAACAGCAACATCACTCAAGAACAGTGATTCTAGCTTCGGTTTCTCCCTCCTATTCGCGCAAAATTCAACATTCTACAAACATACATGCAACAAAAACATGCAAGAGTAGCAAGAGGACCCTAACTTGCCTCTTGACCAAGGAGAACGACGGCATACGGCGGAGGAACGGGCAGGCGGAGTGCAGCGGTGACGGGCGACTCCTCCCTCCTCTCTCTCTCTCTCTCTCTCTCTCTCTCTCTCTCTCTCTCTCTCTCTCTCTCTCTCTCTCTCTCTCTCTCTCTCTCTCTCTCTCTCTCACTCACTTGGCCGAACAACACAACCGGCACCCCTCTCTCTCTCCTCTTCCTTTTATTTCCCCAATTCCTCATCATTTGCAATCATTAGATTGCCTCTTCCAATGGCCAATGCATGCAAGTCCTCCTTGCCACTTGGCAAGGCCCATTTAATGGGCTTTCGGCTTGGGCTTGGAGGCATTTGGGCCGGCAATGGGGCGGCCACTCCTTCCCCTTTCATGGTCGACGCCAGCCCACTTGTGGGCTTTAATGGGCCGGCCAACTTGGCCCATTAAAGGTCCACTCTTTGGCCTAAGGCCCAACCTAAATAAAGAATCAAATTTTAACCCTTTTTTATTCTTCGTTTTAGGAATTTAATTAGTAAATTCCACATAGCCAAAAATCTTGATATATTTTATTTATGGGAACTTAGTGTATAAAATGCATAGCCAAGAATAGATTATTCTCGTTAATTTATCCTATAGTCCAAATTTAAAGAATTCATGAACACAAGCATATCACTTAGTCTTAAGAGAATACTAATGGTTAAAGCATAAACCATGGGTAATGTACCTAGTTATGGGCTTTAATACACCTTAAAGCTTGTCCTGAATTTTTGGATTGCCACAACTGGATCATCCATAAGGAATTTGTAATAGAGGAAAGAAAGGAATTACTCAAATGAGTTGAACCTTGAGCTCTGATACCAATATTTTGATGCGTGATGGGATAAGTGATTCCATAATAGATTTTTTTTATAACGGTATTTTTGTGGTTAAGTGTATGGAGTAGTATATAACAGGGAAGAAATGAAAAGGAATAAGAAAAGATAAAAACAATCTCCTTCCAAGATATAAAGGCAACACCACCAACCAAGGCCTAAAGCTTCTACCAACCAAGGTTAAAAGACTTCAGGATAGGAGAAGCTCACCACCAAGGAGTAAAGATTCCACTGGCCAAGGATAAGGGGCTTCTTGGCCCACCACCAAGGAGTGTTCTACTCTCCAAGGATAAAGAAACCGAAAAGAGTTATCCACCCTTTGAAGGAATTCACTCAAGTAGAGGAAATCTCACAATTTTCATTTGTAAGTTCGTATCACCCTACATTGCATAATTTCCTCTATTTATAGGAGGATTTCAGCCTTAGGAAATATTAAAAGCAAACTTTAATGACTTAGGAATTAAACATTCGACTCTTCAGCCACATAAAATAAAAACACCTACGAACCTAATAAAAAGCCTTTATTAACATAGAAACTAAATGCCTTTAATCTCCGGCCTTCTACATTCTGGAACAGTTAGCTTTCTGTGTTCTTGAACCTTTGGCTTTCCATATTCTTGAACCGCATTTGTGAACCTTTAGCCTTCCCAAAATTCATCCTCCCTTGACCAGAAAATAGTCCTCGCAAAACTTCATCAATTGGTCATACAAAACATCCGAAAAAACTTCCCATTGATATGTAATTAACATTATTCATTCAAAATGATCCATCGAAGCACATAATGCCCAACTTCTTTTATTAGCTTGGATAAGCATCGATGGTCCTGAGTTGGTCAATAGAGCTACGTTCGACGTTCCCGCATCATGTGGAAAATATTTTTCTGGAAATTGTTTGTTGACAAATGAACGGATCCTAAATAGATTTCCACACGTCATTGAGAATGAATCCTTTAATTGTTCAATTTAGAGTTTGCTCTCAAATGCTTCAATTTGGCCTTTAAGCATTTCAGATTGACCCTCAGAGACTACATAAGTCTAATACTTTGAAGGCGTGATCCTCGAACCTATCAATATGGTCATCTCCGAAAAAACAACTCATGTAATGTAGTTCTGGGCGAAAAATAACTAGTAAATACAAAACTGCTAAAGTAAAAAGAGAAAATTCCAAATAAGGGTCTAAAGAAAATTGTATTTCGAGAAGAGCCTAAAACGGTCATTATCAATATCAAAGTATCGAAAACGGTTATTTCAAATAAGGGCCTAGTCTTGTCATACGGTAAATAATTCCTGCCAACCAAGGATATTTTCATCCAAATACATTTTGAATTTAAATTTAAATTAAATGATTTTAATTCTTAAAAAAAAAAATACAAAAAGGAGGCTTCTTCCCACCTATAGCCAGCACCTCAACGTTGGCTGGCACTTGGGCGAGGCCTAGCAACCCCCGCTGACCAAAGGAGAGGGCTAGTTGCCACTCGCTACCACCCATTGTCACCACGTGCCGCCGCCAATCGTTGCCCATGTCGCCACGATCAGTCTCGCAGATCAGATTAACTAAAACCCTAAAAGCAGCACTTGTCTGCTCGCTGGGAACGGCTTGTGGATAGAGCTGCTTGGTTCAGGTAATCCGTTGGAACATGCATTCGTGGATTTAATTTTGAGTCCAGGCTTGCTATTTTACGTAATTGAGCGCACACGTGTGGCGGGATGGTCCCGAAGATCTGTTTAATCGATCACTGATTGTTTGGTGTTGTCAATTTGTTTGCGCAAGTGGTGATTTTCCTTCGAGTCGAATCAACTCTGGAAGTGGCCTGTTCTATGCTAGATTGATGTGTGTTTTTTCTTCTGCGAATTTCGAAGGGTGCCCAAGTGGCATTGTTAGAGCAGATTGCCTTTTCATATTGCTAGTGCCCATTTATAGTTTGTTATTGTCAATCTTAATCTTGTTCCATGTTGAGCTGTCGTCGTTGAAGAGGGAGTGCGGGTATATAGATGTTATTCATTGTGGTCTGTGTCGTGGGTTTATGACTAGGGAGCTTTTAAGAGCATTGCTGGTTAGCTAACCTTAGAGCCGCCTGATAAGGCGCAGCTGTTTCTAGTGTTATTGCCATGGGGCTTTTTTATGCTTATATTTTGTGGATAAGGGTAAATGTAAGAGAAGTTCACTTGCTGGCCAAATGCATTTTTAAGTGATTGACAAATTGCTTCTCGAGTCACTTTGAGACATCAACATCCACTATTGAACTACACTTTCTTTTTTGGGGTTTCTGTCAAGGATTAGGTGTGTATATCATGAAATGTGGACTCTACACACATTATGCCACATGTTTAGATTGGGCATAAATGGGTTGTTTAGCTTTTTTTTTGTTTTTTGGTCGGTAGATGCTCAACGATTTAATGGGGGTTTTAAATAGGTTTGCTGGCAAACCTCCCTGGATGAAGAAGGAAAAAAGGAAAAGAAAGAAAAAGTATAAAAAATTGAAAGTATTTTAGTAATATAATCTTTAAAAAAAAAGATAACAATAAGTTTTCCTAAATTTGGTTAAATATAAAAATATTTTATAAATATGGGTCGGGTCGGGTATGGGTCGAAAAATTTACATTAGGCATAAATTGGTCATAAATGGGTTAATGGGTCAATTTGGGTCGGAGCATTAATGACCCGCCTTGTTGGTTGTCCGTGTCCCCTCGAATCCTTAATTGGTCTATATATATTGCATAGCACGATCTCGCCTTGGATTGTGTGCTTGCTCCAATTTCAAGCCTCTGGGAACCGGATCATTCATTTGTTTTAAAACGATAGGAGATAGGTGTCAAAGCGTCAAACGAGAAAAGATGCATGTGTGGGTGATTGATTCTGGAATGGGGATCGCTATGGGTTAAGTGTGTGGAAAATAATGTGTATGGAGAATTGTGAAAGGGTGAAATGCTAAAAAAAAATAGGGATAGATAACGCTCTCCACCAAGGTATAAGGGACATGCCACCAACCAAGGATGAGGATCGGGATTAACGAAGTTCACCACCAAGGCTTAAGGGATGAACCACCCGCCAAGGATAAAAGACTTGAGGATAGGAGAAGCTCAACACCATATGCTTAAAGGAAAATCCACAAGTCAAGGCTAAAGGGCTTCTTGACTCACAACCAATGACTAATCCATTCTCAAAGCATAAATAGACAAAAATTGGAGTTATCTACTCTCCAAAGATATTCACTCGCACAACGAAAATCTCAACAATTCTCATTCATCAAAATCTTCTGCCTTACAATGGACGGGCTTCCTCTATTTATAGAAGGAATTCAACTTGGGGAATATAAACGTAATAATTAGACTTGGGGACTTGCCTAGCATTCATCATCTACAAACTTAGAAATTTGATTCTCGAGAACAACGTAACATTAAAAACTCATTGAAAAATAGAAATGCATTTAGGGCCCATTTGGTTCGGATTTAGGAAAATAACTTCGGGAAAGTGTAAATTTTGGGTCACATGAACCCAAGCAACACCGCTTGAGGTCATGGAGGCTTAATCTGGCTTCCAGATGGCTAAATCTAGTGGCCTAATGTTGTGATCTCAGCTAGTGTCACCTCGTTCATCCTAAGCAACGCCACCTATGGTCGCACGGACCTAGCGGGCGTCGCCTTATTCGGGCACACCAGGCGACGCCGCTTGGGTTGTGGGATGGGCCACCCCAAGCAATTGTCATGGGGAATGTGCGACCCCCTGGTGACAATGGCTGCTACCGGAGAAGCCTAAATCTTAGGTGAAAATTCGAGGAAGATGAAGATGAATGGTGAAGATGATGAGCAATGACACGAATGAACAAGGGTCTGGACCTGCATTAGGCTTCCAACATTCCTAATGCTAATATTCGGCCAGTGAGCTTTCAAAAATGTTTCCCGAACAAAAAAGATTTTCCCAAATGGGCTATGGGAGCCTGAAGCCCCTTGTGAAAACTAAACCAAACATGACCTCAATGACTTAGGAACTTACACTCTTCGCCCTTTGCAATATTCGTGCTCCCTCCTTAACCAAAAGATAAACACATCAAGATGAGAAAGCGATGACAAATATACCATATCGATAAGTTGGAAATTTCAGTCTCAACCTATCAAAGCATGTTATGCCCAAATTCTATCATGGCATGAATTAGCAGTGATGGTGGGGTTTCAGTTGATGGAGTTAAGTTGGATGCTCCCGCATCATTCGAACCCTTATTTAAAATAATGTCCATTTCAGACTTTTATTTGAGAAAATGAGAGCACTTTAAGCCTTTAGGGCTTATTTGGACCAATTTGTAATTGCTTTTATTGATGATATCCAGATATATTCAAGAGGGCCTAAAGAGCATGAACAACACTTGAGGTTAGTTCTGCAAACTCTGAGAGATCATAAGCTGTATGCGAAATTGAGCAAGTGTGAATTCTGGCTGGACCAGATAATATTTTTGGGGCGTGTGGTACCAGGAGGAGGAATTGTAGTGCACCCGACGAAAGTTAAGATGGTAATAAATTAGCCAAGACCGACAACACCTACTAAAATACGGATCTTCTTAGGACTAGCTGGTTAGTATAGAAGGTTTATTGAAGGGTTTTCACGATTGGCAGGTCCTTTATGAAAATTGAGTCGAAAGAATGCGAAGTTTGAGTGGAATGGGGAATGCGAAAGGAGTTTCCAAGAGTTTAAAAGAAAATTGACCTTGGCTCCAATCTTGACTACACCAACTGGATCTGATGGTTTGACGGTGTGTAGTGATGCATCTCACAAAGGATTAGGATGTGTCTTGAGGCAGCATCGCTAGGTCATAGCCTATGCATCTAGACAATTGACACCCCATGAACTGAACTACCCAGCGCATGATTTAGAATTAGCAACTATAGTGTTCACTTTCAAGATATGGAGGCATTATTTATATGGGGAAAAGTTGGAGATTTATACAAATCATAAGAGCTTGAAATATATGTTCTCACAAAAGGAGTTGAACATGAGACAAAGGAGGTGGATGGAGTTGTTAAAGGTTTATTTATGATTGTGAAATACAATACCATCCAGAGAGGCGAATAAGGTAGCGGATGCTCTTAGTCGTAAGTCAGCTATGGAGATGGCCAGTTTATGAATGGCGGAATGGAGATTGTTAAAGTCCGTGATGGACTCAGACTTTAAATTAAAAGTGGATAGTCTTACCGATATACATAGTGCATTAACGATTGAACCTGAAATTATTCAGAAAGTTAAGATGTAGTGTATCTAGGAAAAAGAGCAGAATTTCAAGTCTCTGAAGATCGAGTGGTAAGATGTCGAGACAACTCTGTGTTCTTGACAATGAAGAAGTAAAGAAGGAAATTCTATCGGAGGCACATAGGAGTAATTGCAGTTTTCATCTAGGTAGTACAAAGATGTACAAGAATTTGCATTAGCAATTTTGGTGGAATGGTATGAAAGCAGATACGGCTAAGCACGTTTCTCAATGTTTGATGTGCCAAGAAGTAAAGCAGAACATCGCAATCCTGCAGGACTCTTTAGACTGTTAGATATACCATAATGGAAATGGAAGCATATAACAATGGACTTTGTACAATGATTGCCAAGGACATCGAGTGGTCATGACTCTATATGGGTAATAGTGGACCGTTTGACAAAGGTTGCTCGTTTCCTAGCAATTCTCATAGGCTACTCAATGGACAAATATGCGGATATATATGTAAGTCAAGTAGTACGCTTACATGGTGTTCCAGTAACAATTACCTTAGACTGGGACTTGAGGATTACTTCGAACTTTTAGTGGAGTCTTCAAATTGCCTTAAGAACTAAACTCTAGTTTTGTACTACTTTTCATCCTCAAACAAATGGACAAACAGCAACAGTAATCCAGACATTAGAGGGTATGTTAAGAGCTTGTGCGATTGACTTTAAAGGGAATTGGGATAAAAGATTGCATTCATAAAAGTATAAGCATGGCTCCCTAAAGGACTCCTGTCTGTTGGAATGAAGTAGGTGAAAATAAATTGATGGGGCCTAAACCGGTACAAGTTACCACTGAAGTTGTCGAAAGCAGAAAACAGAAAGACTACATAGAAGGGCGTAGAAGGCCTTTGGAGTTTAATGTGGGAGATCATGTACTCCTTAAAGTATCTGCAATGAAAGGAATATCTAGATTTGTTGGACCGTTTGAGATACTTGAAAGAATATCAAATGTAGCTTATCCTGTGGCGCTGCCTCCTAAATTGAGAAATATATATAATGTGTTTCATGTGTCGATGCTGAGAAAGTACTAGCCAGATCCTAGTCACATACTCGATCATGAAGCCATCGACATACATGAGAAAGTGAGGTAAATTGAAGAGCCTGTGCAACCGCTAGATAGAAAGGAGCAAGTCCTTAGGACCAAGACGATCCCACTGGTTAAGATATTATGGCGATCTCACGATATGGAGGAAGCCACATGGGAGAGTGAAGATCAGATATTGGAAAAGTACCCCCACTTGTTTCAAGAGGCATCAGTGATGTCTAATTTTGAGCACGAAATTCTCTAAGGAGGGGAGAATTATGGAATTCTAGAATTTCTTGGCAATCCTTAGAGGTGCTTTAATTCATGTTTTCCTTTGAGATTTTGACCAAGCTTTTGATGGGAAATTCTCTATGGGTTGAACTTCAACCGTATTGGTCCTTTGAGAATGTATGCAAGTTAGCCATAAAATTCGAAAAACAATTGAAGAGCAAGAGGTTTTCCTCCAGAACCTCAACAAAGGCGATATCCTATTTTAGGGGCGCTTCGTCAAGCAAGGGCGAGAGTACGTCGACAAAAGATAAAGGCAAGGGAAAGAATGCAGAGCCTTCCAAAGAAGTCCAAAAGAAGTTTGAAGGTGATGCAAGGAAATGCTTTAAGTGCCATGGTTTTGGGCATTTACAAGCAAATTGTCCAAACCGGAGAGTTATGACTCTTCAAGAAATTGAGGAGATCAATTCGGCACTTCAAGAGGCTGACAACGAAGACCAAAATATTTTCGACTCTGATCGGGAAGAAGAAGTTGTGGACAAAGCCAATGATGGTGAGTTGTTGATCATCCGAAGAGCTTTGATGTAAGAAGTTTTCATGGACTTGTTTCTTTCTATCGACGTTTTGTCAAAAACTTTAGTACCGTCATGGCTCCTATAACTGAAGGCATGAAGAATGGTGCTTTTGAATAGACAATAGCTGCTCAAAACGCTTTTGACAAAACCAAGCAGAAACTTTGTGAGTCCCCTATTCTTGGACTTCCTGATTTTGATAAAGTATTTGAAGTTGAGTGTGATGCAAGTGGAGTTGGTTTTGGTGCTGTTCTGGTGTAAGCACAAAAACCATTCGCGTATTTTAGTGAGAAGCCGTTTGATTCCAAAAGGAATTATTCGACTTATGACAAAGAGTTCTATGCCATTGTCCGACCTCTTGATCATTGGAGTCATTATTTGAGGCCAAAGCAATTTGTCATTCATTCTGATCATGAGGCATTTAAGTTTATTAGCGGCCAACGCAAGCTTAATTCCAGACATGCAAAATGGGTAGAATTTCTTCAATCCTTTTCTTTCGTCTCAAAATATAAACCCCGGGCATACTAATGTTGTAGCAGATGCTTTATCAAGAAGATATTCTATGCTTGCAGTTCTGGACTCTAGGATTCTTGGATTTCAATCAATGAAAGAACTTTATTCTGAAGATGCGGAGTTCTCATCCATCATCAACAATTGCAAGCGGGGAGTTCAAGGTATATATTCTTTGCAAGATGGGTTTCTTTTTAAAGGAAATCAATTATGTGTGCCGAATAGTTTCTTTTCCCGAATTTCTAATTAGAGAAGCGCATGGTGGAGGATTGGCCGGCGATTTCGGTATTAACAAAACTCTTGACGTTCTTCAAAAGCATTTCTATTGGCCAAAGATGAGTGGAGATGTGAAAGCTATCATCTCAAGGTGTGCAACTTGTCAAAGATCAAAAAGCCATTTCCATCGAGGTTTGTATACTCCACTTCCGATACCATTGCAGCCCTGGGAGGATGTTAGCATGGATTTCATTGTGGCTCCACCAAGAACTCAAAGAGTAAAAGATGCTATCATGGTGGTTGTGGATCAGTTTTCTAAAATGGCTCATTTCGTGCCACGTCACAAGACTAATGATGCATCTCATATTGCTGAATTATATTTCAAAGAGATTGTTCGCAATCATGGAGTACCAAAGACCATTGTGTCGGATCGTGATTACAAGTTCTTAAGCCACTTTTCGAGGACTCTATGGAGAATGCTTGGTACAAGACTCTTATTTAGCACAACTTGTCATCCCCAAACGGATGGCCAAACGGAGGTAACAAGACTCTTATTTCAAAGAGTTTGCTTGCTTAGAATCGATCACCAAGTTATACTACTGGTCGATCGCCATTTGAAGTTGTGTATGGAATTAATCCTCTCACACCCATTGATTTGATTCCAATTCCGTCTAACTCTCAAGTGAGCTTTGATGGCAAGAAAAGAGCTGAATCAATGAAGAAGCTCCATGAGCAGATTCGATCCAACATTCAAAAGGCTAACGAATCTTACAAAAAGAAAGCTAATCAACATCGCAAGAAGACTCAATTTCAACCGGGCGATCTTGTATGGCTTCACTTGAGGAAGGAGAGATTTCCATTCCGTCGAAAGAACAAGCTCATGCCTAGAGCTGACGGTCCCTTTAAAGTTATTCAGCGAATTGGCGACAATGCTTATAAGATTGACCTTCCGGAAGAGTTTGGAGTTTCAGCAACATTCAACGTGAGTGACCTTTCTCCTTACTTAGAGGACAAATCTCAAACAAACTGGGGAGGATGATGCGGGTGCATCCAACGTAGCTCCATCGACCAATTCAAAACCATCGATGCTTATTCAAGCCAATAAAGAAATTGGGTATTATGTTCTTCGATGGATCATTTTTGAGTGAATAATGTTAATTACTTATCGGTACTTTGTGGTATATCGATAGGTATCAATGGAATGCCATTTTAGATGTCTTGTATGACCAATTGGTGAAGTTTCAAGAGGATTATTTTCTGGTCAAGGGAGGAGCTCGAATTCTGGGAAGGCTAAAGGTTCACGACTGCGGTTCAAGAATATGGAAAGCCAAAGGTTCAAGAACACGGAAAGCTAACGGTCGGAGAATGTGGAAGGCCGACGATTAAAGGCATTTAGTTCCCGTGTTAATAATGGCTTCTTATTAAGTTCCCAGATGTTTTTATCTTATGTAGCTAAAGATTCGAACGTTTATGTTCCTAGGTCATTATGATTTGTTTTTAATATTTCCTAATGCTGAAATCCTCCTATAAATAGAGGAAACTATCCAATGTGGAGGGGATGCAAATTTCATGAATGAGAATGATGAGATTTCCTCGAGTGAACTCCTTTGGAGAGTGGATAACTCCTTTCGGTTTCTTTATCCTTGGAGCGTAGATCACTCCTTGGTGGTGAGCAAAGAAGCCCTTTATCCTTGGCTGGTGAAATCTTTAGGCCTTGGTGGTGAGCTTCTCCTATCCCGAAGTCCTTTATCCTTGGCTGGTGGAAGCTTTAGGCCTTGGTGGAGATTGCTTTTATTTTTCTTATTCCTTTTTGTGTGTTTATCATATACACTACTCCATACACTTAACCACAAAAATCCCCTTGTAAAAATTTCCATTCTTGAATCACTCACCCCCATCACACATCAGAAGCTTATCAAGTCTCAATTACCTGTCTAGATGGGCTTGAGGATAAAAAATGTCTTTACCACATTAGTTCAGCCAAATTAGAAAGTCACATACAAGTACACGATTTTGCTGATCAAGGCAAATCAACAAACTTCGAGTTCAAGTTCATCATCAATCATCATGAACTCATCACAAATCATCTCATAATATCGTAAACCTCAAATCTAACGATGAATTGTAATCCCAAGGTCGAATCCTAGCCTTCATTGTTTAATCCAATCTCCCTTCATTGCATTCATGACTAGTGAGTTTACTTTTGGCGATTTCCTCGAAATCAAGCGCGATTAGATGATGATCGGAACTCCGGATTGTATCAGGAACTTCAAGGGATATCGAATGGACCTCACGGATTGGTCAAGAGATCAGACTCGCGATCAGACCACCTATTCACAAACTAATCAAAATGGTCCAAAATGGACCGATTTTTGGACTGGTAGTAAAGAAGGAAGCTGTAGGGAGGTCCTCTGGCTATTGTTCAGCTAAACGCCGACCACCAAGACATCAAGAATATGTTGATGAAGATGATTGGTGAGATTCAGGATGCTAAGGAACTACTCGTTTGCCTAGTTCAACTTAGAGGCAGATTGGCTCGGATCACCGGCTTGATTGTCAGTGATGACCCTGAATCGCAATTAAGCTCATATGGGAAGATGCGAGAGCTGCCAAAGTTGGAATTTGCTCTATCATGTCAACAGGACTGAAAGGAGAATTGTGAAGCTTGGCCAAAACGATGGACCATGAGCATGCGGGTCAGAACCAACGACAATATTGCGGTCACCCCCGGGGAAGGAACCCTATTTTTTTTTTTTTTGTCGATTTTTAACTTAAAACCAAAAAATTTAGAAAAAAAGGTTCTTAATTGCTTTTTGGAAAAAAATTTACACTAAAATGACAAGTTTTTTTAATTTTGTTACTTTTTAAATTTTTTGGGTCAAAGGTATAATCGAAAGTCAACCCTTTAGTTGATTTTTCCTTTAAAAAAATTCACTTTTTGTGTCAAATGTTTCGACTTTTCCAAAATTAACATAGTTAAAGTGAAATTAAGACTGTTTGACATCTTTTTGTGTAAAAAGCTAACTTTTTGTCCAAGGTTGTGATGCGGGTGCATCGAACGTGGCTCCATCGACCAACTTAGAACCATCGATGCTTATCCAAGCCAATAAAGAAGTTGGGCATTATGTTCTTCGATGGATCATTTTTGAGTGAATAATGTTAATTACTTATCGGTACTTTGTGGTATATCAATAGGTATTAATGGAAGGCCATTTTAGATGTCTTGTATGACCAATTGATGAAGTTTCAAGAGGATTATTTTCTGGTCAAGGGAGGAGCTCGAATTCTAGGAAGGCTAAAGGTTCACGAATGCGGTTCAAGAATATGGAAAGCCAAAGGTTCAAGAGCACGGAAAGCTAACGGTTCGAGAATGTGGAAGGCCGACAATTAAAGGCTAACGTTTGTTTTTAATATTTCCTAAGGCTAAAATCCTCCTATAATTAGGGGAAACTATCCAATGTAGGGGAGATACGAATTTCATGAATGAGAATGGTGAGATTTCCTCTGCTTGAGTGAACTCCTTTGGAGAGTGGATAACTCCTTTCGGTTTCTTTATCCTTGGAGCGTAGATCACTCCTTGGTGGTGAGCCAAGAAGCCCTTTATCCTTGGCTGTGGAATCTTTACACCTTGCTGGTGAGCTTCTCCTATCCCGAAGCCCTTTATCCTTGGCAGGTGGAACCTTTAGGCCTTGGTGGTGAGCTTCGTAGATCTCGATCCTCATCCTCAATTGGTGGCGTGGCCTTTATACCTTGGGAGTAAATCGTTCTATCTTTTCTTATTCCTCTTTGTTTCTTTACCATATACACTTAACCACAAAAATCCCCTAAAAAAAAATCTCCGTTCTTGAATCACTAACCCATTCACGCATCAGGTTGACTTTGACTTTTGATCAAATCGTTGATAAAAACATCTACCCAAATGTAAACCGTTTGACTTTTTGGTTTGTTAATGGATATGAATGGAAATTTCTTAAAAATGACAAAGGAAAATAATGAAATGAAAAACAACACTTTTTGGTTGAGGAACGGGTTCCTCACAATTGGAAGTTATATGGCTAAAATTACTTGCACATTTTTTTATGCATTTTAAGTAAAGAAAATCGAAGACTAATTTTTTTGTATTTTTAATGATATTCTTGTGAAAAAGTTATGCAAACTTAAAACAAATTTGCGCATAAATTTTTTTAGAGAAATGAGAAATGCACTACGGAAGTTTTGCCATCTCAAACTTGTTGCAACAAAGACAAATAACAAGAGATGTGCTTTCATGGTATGGTCCCAGAATCAAGGCTTCTGACCCTATACAAACACTCCAACTAAGGTTACTGGTTCAAAGGAGTATCCCCCTGTGGGTGGTAAATCTACTTCAAATAGATAGTTTTATGTAAAAAATACAAAACTCAATGTCAGATATGCAAGAGGCTAAGACATGATGCTCTACATGTCTAGTACTGCTGCGATAATTTATCAAAGCGAGTTGATACCGAATGCCTTAGCTACCCTTCTCTTGGAGGATGATTAAGGAGAATATTAGTTCCCAGATTCTAAGGCGACAGCCCATATCACATCATCGACTAGTAATCTTAATTCTTTATCTCCTTACTATAGTTCAAACACAGTAATGGTGGGGAATGGAGTTTCTTTACCCATTTCCCATATTGGCTCAACATCCTTATCTACTAAACTGTATTCTTTTCCTTTAAATGAGGTCTTAGTGGTCCTAGAGATTAAGAAGAAATTTATTTTGGTGTATAGGTAACTAACGATAATCCTACTCTCTAATCTTTGGTGAAGTTGGTGTATCTATTATGGACCATTTGATAGATTCAATAATCAATACGGGTAAGAAATACGGATGCCTTTACAACGTAAATCAGACACAAACACGAACATGGTACTCGGAAAGATAGTAGATTGCCTATAGTGAAGTTTGCCACCTTCAACTTTGGCACTCAAACGTTTATATAATAAAATTTTTGGAGAACAATAATAAAATCAATCTACAAAGGTGAAAAAAAGAATATCTGGAAGTTGCCAGGTTGGAAAAAGCAGCAACTTGCCTTTCAATATTTTAGAGTCTTTTAGCTAGTAAACTACTTGAAAAAAATCTGTTGTGATGTGTGGAGGCCTGCCCTGATAGAATCTTTTTAACAGTGTAAATTCTATAGTCTTCTTAGACAGTTTTTCATGGTTCTCTTGGGTCTATCCAAAGAAGACAAAGTCTGAGTTCTTTTCCATCTTTGTCATGTTTCAAAATGTTGTTGAGAACCAATTTGAAAGTTGAATTAAATATATCCAATGTGATGGTGGAGGGAATTTTAATAGCAGCTAGTTTGTTAATCATTTGAATGGGAAATGAATTAAAATGTTGGTCTCCTACCCATATAGACTAAAACAGGATAGAAATGACGAAAGGAAACATCAGCACATCGTCGAGTTGGGTCTTTCTATGCTTTATCATGCACGGGTTCCATTGAATTATTGAGTTGATGCGTTTCTGACTATCATATTTCTCATTAATTTACTACCATCACCAATGTTGGGAATGAGTGGTCTGTTTGGTAAGCTCTTTGGTAAAGAGCCTGAAAAGAGCCTGACTATGGGTTTTTTTGAGTCTTTGGGTGTGAGTGCTATCCACATCTTAGACCATATAGTGCAACAGCGTTTGATCCACGCTCATTACGCTGTGTTTTTCTTGGGTATAGTCAGAGAGATAAAGGTTATCAATGTCTTTATCCACCTACAAGAAGGGTGTATGTAAGTCATCACTTGATATTTGATGAGACAAGATTCTCATTTGCTAATGAAGTGGGGACCGTTTTTCTTGGGTATTCATAGTTGTATGAGACTTGGTTCTAGGGGGATGAAATTCTTTACTAGATAATGTAAAACAACGATGAGTGGAAAGGCAAACATCACAACACAAAAGCATGGTATTTCTATTTGATGATAATAGCTTTGGACGACAAAATCATGATCTTCCTAATAAAACAAATGTGTAGCAACCACAGTTGGGTTCACAAGTGATGCGTGATGGGGTGAGTGATTCAAGAACGGAGATTTTTTTGAGGGGATTTTTGTTATTAAGTGTATGGAGTAGTGTATACAGTAAAGAAACAAAGAGGAATAAGAAAAGATAGAACGATTTCCTCCCAAGGTATAAAGGCCACACCATCAACTGAGGATGAGGATCGAGATCTACGAAGCTCACCACCAAGGCCTAAAGCTTCCACCAACCGAGGATAAAACACTTCGAGATAGGAGAAGCTGACCACCAAGGCCTAAAGATTCCACCAGCCAAGGATAAAGGGCTTCTTGGCTCACCACCAAGGAGTGATCTACGCTCAAAGCATAAAGAAACTGAAAGAAGTTATCCACTCTCCAAAGGAGTTCACTCAAGCAGAGGAAATATGTCACCATTTTCATTCATGAAATTCGTATCTCCCCTACATTGGATAGTTTCCCCTACTTATAGGAGGATTTTAGCCTTAGGAAATATTAAAAACAAACTTTAATGAACTAGGAATTAAATGTTCGACTCTTGAGCTACATAAAAATAAAAACAGCTAGGAACTTCATAAAAAAAAAAAACCATTATTAACACGGGAACTAAATGCCTGTAATCGTCAGCCTTCCACATTCTCGAACCGTTGGCTTTCCGTGTTTTTGAACCTTTGGCTTTCCATATTTTTGAACTGCATTCCTGAACCTTTTAGCCTTCCCAGAATTCGAGCTCCTCCCTTGACTAGAAAATAATCCTCCTGAAACTTCATCAATTGGTCATACAAGACATCTAAAATGACCTTCCATTGATACCTATTGATATACCACAAAGTACCAATAAGTAATTAACATTATTCACTCAAAAATGATCCATCGAAGAACATAATGCCCAACTTCTTTATTGGCTTGGATAAGCATCAATGGTTCTGAGTTGGTCGATGGAGCTACGTTGGATGCACCCACATCAACAAGAATCATGCATAGACTATAACACACACGAAGAAGCAATAGTCTACCTCATGTGATTTACTAGTTCTATCCACTCAAAAATAGTCTACTCACCCGGTACAATCAAGGTTGAAATCGTGAATAAGGAAGCCCAATCCGAAGTATGTTCTTTCTCTATAGCCCATGAGATTCCAAAGGGGCCGAAAATAGTTAAAGGAGCACTAAGTCATCCGAGTTGGAGGAATCTATTGATTGAAGAATTGGAGGCTCTCAAATTAAATCAAACATGGGAGCTTTGTACCAAGATCCTGATATATGAATATCGTTGGATGTAAGTGGGTGTTCAAAATTGAGTTGGATGCGGAATAAAACCTTGATAAACTGAAAGCTTGATTAGTGGTGAAAAGGTAGCAGCAAGAGGAAGGTGTTGATTTCGCCGAAACTTTGTTAAACAGGCAATTGCAAGAATTCTCCTCTTTGTGACAATTGTTAAAGGATGGTTTATCCATCAATTAGATTTGAAGAATGTGTTTCTTCCTAGATCCTTAAATGAGATGGTGCTTATGGAACAACTGTCAAGCTTTGTGGGTTCTACGATGCTTAACTTGATTTGTTTACTCAAGAATGCATTTTATAGCTTAAAACAAGTTTCACAAGCTTGGTTTGAAAAATTCAGCAAATTTTTTTGCTGCAACGGGGATCTCGTTACAGGTTTACCAATCCGTCATTATTTGCTCTTAACATGGGTTAACACACCTTGGTATTATTATAAGTTGATGATATTATTTTGACGGGCAATTCATCATCTCTACTTCAGGAATTAATAGAAGCTTTAAGTAGAAATTTTTCTAGAAAAGATCTCGAACAACCTCACTATTTTCTCAATATTCAAGCCAAGTTTACTAGTCCGGATCTATTCTTAACACAATCTAAATATGCTGGTGATTTGTTGCAAAAGGTACAAATGCAAGATAATAAGCCGATTAAGACCCCACTATTTATAAAAACTCGTCAAACGGTACAAGACAGGAACCCTTTCATGATCCTCCCTCCTTTTGAAGTCTTGTGGGTAAATTACAATATTTAACAATGACAAGACCAGACATCTTCTATTCAACAAATCAAATTTGTTAAAAAAAAAAATACATTATACTACGGATGGTGATTTCAAACTATTCAAACGAGTGTTGCGGTATGTGAAAGGAACTCAACAAGAGCTTTATCTTCACTCCAATAGCACACTGAATTTATACAAATATGTGGACTCTAATTGGACTGGCTTTTTTTAAGACTTGGAGATCAACGACTGAGTTTTGCATCTTCTTGGGATCAAATATCATTTCATGGTCTGCAAATAGCAAGTGACAATGTGAAGGTCATTTCGGGTTTTGCTAAAATCGCTTGTATTTTTTCTTTTTGTCTATTTTAAGTAGAGGAAATCCAAGACTAATTTTTTCATATTTTTCATGAAATTCCTCTCAAAAAGTTGTGCGGAATCAAAACAGATATTGCCCAAAAAATTGTTGGAGAAATGAGAAATGCTTTATGGAAGTTTTACCCTCTCAAACTCATCGCGACAGGACAAACAACAAGAGACGCTTTGATAGCATGATTTTTCCCATTTTCGGGATTTTCGAGTTTCTAATGAGACTCCACTTGAAATGTTATACATAATCAAATTAAAATATCGCCCAAAAAAGTTGTCGGAGCATTTAGATGGTGCTATGGTAGTTTTGCCCTCTCAAACTCATTACTACAAGACAAACAACATGAGACATGCTTTAAATTCTCTCCACAAATAATATATATCTTAACTTTTTTTTTTGGTCGGTATATATTAACTTACATAAGTATCTTTTTTGGGGGATATTTATTTTGATTCTACATAACTTTTTGAGATGAATATTATGGAAAAAGGAAAGTTTTCGAAAATAAAAAGAATCCAAACAAAAAAAGTTGTCGAAGCAATTAGATAGCACTCTCGCAGTTTTGCCATCTCAAACTTATTACGACATGGTAATAATAGGAGATATGTTTTAATAGCTTGACTCCTATTTTCGAAAACTTCGTGTTTTCCATAATAGTCATTTCAAAAAGTTATGCTTAAAGAGTTACTTATTCAAGTTAAGATATATTATTTGTGGAGAAGATGGAGAAGAGTTTAGACTTAGAAAAGAAAAATCATATAAATATATCTCAAATACCATCACTGATTTTATTACTTCTATGACTTCATTTGTTTCGTGGAAATTGAATAATTTGAGAAATATTATCCTAAAATCAATCACTTGCATTGCTTACAAAATTAAAAGAAAGAATGACAAATATGTTCACAAAAACATTTGGATAAATATATTTCTCAACAACGAAAACATTTTTCATTAATTAATTATTCAAGCAATACAAGTGAGAAATTACAAAAAGTCTTAAAATGTGTGCCAATTTAGTTCTAAACATCTTAATAATTTACCAATTCAGTTCTTCACTTTTCGACAATTTACCAAATTAATCGTTGCAATCAATTTTGGCCAAAAGGCACTGAGTAACAATCTGGTCAACTCATGGTCAATTTTTTGTCTATTTTAAAATTTTTATGAATTTTTATATTCTTCATTCTTTTCTCTCTATTTTTTTCCTTCTTTTCTTTCCTTTTTTTTTTTTTTTTACAACTCTTGGTTGGCAAAGGCGTAGAGGTCATCAATTGATCCTCATTAGCCATGAATGATGCCTGGGAACCCTCGCCTATGGTCTATTGAATGATGCTTTGAACCTTCGCCTATGGTCTAGATAAGGACCTTCGTGCCTTCACCAACCACAAGTAAAGGGCATCTTAGCCTTATCCAAGCAAGGGCCGCGACACCCTCACCAAATCTAGGCGAGGGTCATCAACCCTCAAATATAGCCATCAAGTGTGGATCAATGACCTCACTGGCCAAGAATTTGAAAAAAAAAAAAAAGGAAAATAATAATAATAAAAAGAATATATACAGTATTAAGAAAATTTTTTTAAAAAAAATTGTCCATGTTTTAGCCAAATTAGTCAAAATGACTTAATTGGAGAATCTTCGAAAGGCTTAGTTGGCAAGTCGTCAAAATGTTTGAACTAAATTTGCACAATTTAGAGATATATGCTTGAATTGGCATAAGTGCCATAGGATTAAAAGTTTTTTTTTTTTTTTGCAATTTTTCCATATTATATGCACTATTAAAACATTTTAAAATTTAGGAATCAATTAATAGCCACCAAGGGGCTGTTTGGCAACGTGCCAAATAGTATCTGATTCTGATTTTTTTGTTCCCGGAAGTAATTTTGAAACAGAATCACGTTTGGTAAAATTTTTGTTCCTAGGAACAGATTTGGAGTAGAATCAAGAATAAGAAAAAAGTTGATTCTTGTTTCGGGAATGAATCTAAGAATCAAAACCAACTCTTCTTCTTCTTCTCTTTTCTTCTTCTTCATCGAATGCCATCCCGCGACCGCCGTCTGCCATCGTCCACCATCGTTCACTGCCGTCGATTACCACGGTCAACTGCTGCCAATTGCCAGCAACCGATCCGGCGAGCTCTCTGGAGGCAAGCCCAACCACCGGCGAGGGTCGGCCTCACCAAATATAGCGAGGTCGAGCCTCACTTGGGCTTGGCAAGCCTTGTGATGCCCAGTCCCGTCCAGTGGCTAGGCGGGCCTCGCCCAGCCCCACCGGTGGCTAGGCAAGCCTCCCCTAGCCCCGGCGACGCCGACCTAGCCACCAGTGAGGCTCAACCGACAAGGGCCAACCTTGTTAATGGCCAGCAACGCTTCGGTGAGGTCGCCAGCCTCATCTGGCTGGTCGCCGGTCTGGCAACTGCCCTGAAGAAGAAGAAGAAGAAGAAGAAGAAGAATAGGAAGAAAAAAAAAATTTAAAAAGAAAAAATAATAAAATAATAAAATATAAAAATTATTTTAAACTTAAAAAAAATTTGATTTGGAACAGAATCAATGAGCATGGTACCAACTGCAATTCTATTCCAAAATTATAAATTTTGAACAGTTACCAAACGGCTTAAAATGTATAGAATTTGTTCCTAAGAATAGAATAAAAAAGAATTATTTTTTATTAGAATCTACGCCCGGAAACAGAATAAAAAAGAATCATTTCTAATGACAATCTTCTCCCAGGAACAGAATCGTTACCAAACGCACCCCAACAATCTAACTAAGGCAACAAAGACACAATTTCACTCGTGCAAAAATTTTAGTGGTTAATAATAATGCAACAAAAATTCTTCAACTCAATGAAATTTATATCTGTGCTTTTAGCTAGTTTTAATTTATTGGCGAAGGCGTAGAGGTCATCAATTGATCCTCATTAACCATAAATGATGCCTGGAACCCTCGCCTATGGTCTAGACAAGGACCTTCGTGCCTACAACAACCACAAGTGAGGGCGTCTTAGCCTTATCCAAGCAAGGGCCGAGACACCCTCACCAAATCTAGGCGAGGATCATCAACCCTCAAATTTGGCCATCAAGTGTGAATCAGTGACCTCGCTGGCCAAGAGTTTGAAAGAAAAGGAAAATAATAATAATAAAAAGAATATATAAAATATTAAGAAAATGTATAAAAAAAATGTCCACGTTTTAGCCAAAATTGGTCAAAATAACTTAATTAGAAAATCTTCGAAAGTCTTAGAACTAAATTGGCAAATTGTCAAAAAAAAATTATGATTTAATTGGCACGATTGAAAGGCTTAATTGTCAAGTCGTCAAAATGTTTGAACTAAATTTGCACAATTTAGAGATATACACTTGAATTGGCGTAAGTGCCGTAGGATTAAAACTTTTTTTTTGGTTGTAATTTTGCCATTTTATATGCACTATTAAAACATTTTTAAAATTTAGGAATCAACTAATAGCCATCAACAATCTAACTAAGGCAACGAAGATACAATTTTACTCGTGCAAGAATTTTGGTGGTTAATAATAATGCAACAAAAGTTCTTCAACTCAACGAAATTTATAACCGTGCTTTTAGCTAGTTTTAAATTTTAGCTAGGTTATAAAATAGACCTATGTGATTAAATATCTCTTTGGTAGCAAGATTTATTTTTCTTAACTTTTTTATTATAGGGGCATGAGAATATTTGGCCTTCTCTAGGATGCTAGTACTCTGGTAAAACTCAGTAATAAATCATTTACCAAATCCATAACTTGTAACAGCGTTTGTAAATATTAGTTTTACCAAGAATAGATGATCCCGTGCTGCTACAGAAGTGGCTAAATACCTTTCCGGTTATATTAAGGACGAAAATTCAACACGGAATTGTTCTTGCTTGTCAGTTGCAATTGATGTTCATGGACATATTAGGTCACATTACTCCTTATCTGGTCTTCTGACTTTTTCGATTGAAGCCAAATGATGAAATATAGACAAGTAAGAGAACAAAAAGGATAAACAAAATGCCAAGAGAAAATAATAAAAATAAAGTGTTGCTGTAGAGATTCTAGAGAACCTAGCAGTCTGGTTGGGTAAGTCAACTTGTTTGTCCCAAATATACGATGAGTCAATGGTCTCTCATGGGTACTATGCCTCCCTAGATTTTTCATCTTTGGACTAAAAGTAAAAACTCATGATCGTAGAGATTGAAATTTATTAAACGGCTGAGATTTATTATATTTCAATCCAACAATTAAAGATTATGCATCGTGAGTCGTAATCACCGTGCCTAGAACATTAAAAAAATAGATAAGAGCTGACAAAATCAAACGAATATCCCCTACTTATTTAAATATAAAACCTTTAGTTTTTTCTTTTTTTTAATAAGCTCTATCTCTACTTCATTGTTTCATAGAGCTGCTTTATTTATAATTCAAAAAACTTAAAATTGAAGTACGACGCTATAATCCAAATTTATTAAAGAAAATATGGTTTTTGCTACAGAAGTTTCCTTTTAGAACAAACTAGCATTTATTTCTATAGTTTTCCTCTTGTGAACCCCTTTTAAGTTCAAAGTAAAAAAAGAAAAACAGAGAGAGCCTCAAAAGCTTAATCTTCAATTTTAAATCTGTGATGATATAATGTGTAGAGAGAATCAATCAAGATTATAGAAAATTGATATTCTTCCGAATTTTTTTGAGAGGTTACCTTTGAAAAGTGCAACCGATTTTATACATCCACTTAGTCAAAACTATCTCAAATTTCTATTCCAATTTACATTCAAGTAAACATATCTTTAAACTAACTCATGTGGCTAACACTCTTCGTACCGCATGTAATTAAATTATTTGATCAAAATTGAAAATGTTCATTTATACATATCACACGTATGCAAACCTTTCCCGTAAGAAGTACCTCCCACACCTACTTTCACATGCGATCATCACGCACTTCTTGTTCAAGTATTGCAAGAAAAAAAAAAAATCTTATTAAAGTTGGCCAACAAAGAGTCTTCCTTTATAATTTCCTCTATTTCTCTTTTTCTGTTTTTGCTCAATAAGTAGATTTGTCAAGATTGGCCATAAACTCATTTATTAACTCACATATGATGAATTGAGTTGCTATATAGATTAACTATATTCAATAAATGAGTTATAAATGAATTTAAAGATAATATGAGTGTGAAATAGATTGTAAATTGGTCATAAATGAGTTTATAACATATTTAGATCCAATCCATCTCTATAACTTTCTCTTTATTTTATTTCACCCTTACTTGAGTGTTCACTCACTTCACTCTTTCACTTCAATTTGAGTATGAATTTTCCTTAATTTAGTTAAATATTGAAGTGTATTAATGATATAAATCTAGTCAATATGATTATGAGAATTGGTCAAGTCTAATACAGGTCACTATATTTTTATTGAATGGTAATTGATTAAAATGTGCTAAATGAATCTATTTCGGTTGAACCAAAATTGATTCACAACCCAAGCTTGACCCAACCCATAAGTTTGATCGACCTGTCATCAAGTAAAGAGATCCCGTCATCATCGGATTTGAAGCCGTGGCGCCTTCCCAAAAGAGCCCCAAAACAGTTACGTTATCTTTTTCTTTTATTTTACTTTATTTCTCCAAATCCGTTAAATAAATCCGAACTGAATATAGAGAGAGAGAGAGAGAGAGAGAGAGAGAGAGAGAGAGAACAGAACACCAATAAAGCCCATTTCCCCAGTGTCTTCCAAGCAAAGGCTTGATGGGTCGGTCTCGCTTTCTCGCAATGCTCCTCGTCTCCTCTCTCCTTCTCCTCTCCTTCCCTCAGGGTATGATGTGAATCCCCAAGTTCGCAATTTGTTCAGGATTTACTTTTTTAAGTCAAAGACGCATGAAATCAATTCAATCTTGTTCGCTTCCCTCTTTCGGGATTTTCAGGATTTGGCAGGAAAGTTATGCAGACTGTAAAGCAGGGAGATTCCCCAGTTGAACTGGAGGTTTGTTTCTTTTAAGAATTCCCAAGTTGTTTCCTTTCCCAAAATTATTCTTAATTTCCCTTTTTTTATTATATTTTTTTTTCCAGGAAAGTCGAGGAAAATTGAGGAAGATGGTGGAAGTGATGGATTACTCTGATCCTGAACCGAACACGAATCCTCGGAGTGGATTCCTCTTGAACCCGCCTCCTGTTCTCCCTGGACAAGGCTAATTCTCTCAATTCCTGTCGCCAATTTTAAGCGTTGTTAGTTTTTCAGTGTTTCAGCTTTCTAGAAAGCTTTCATTGATACGCAGAGGTTGTCTGCGAGAATGGTTATATGTTTTTTTGTAATTTGCTAACAGATGAAAGTAGGCAGTTTCAAAGCCTTGAGCTATAAATATCAGCTTTTTGCCTATTTTTTGGTCAAATTGGTCATCAAGAAGATAACACCAGATTTGCCTAATTCTTTTGGGTCGGTGTTCAGGTTTATTTGATCTTATATACCCGTACATTGTTTATTTAATCCATGGTGTTGTATTAGACTTCTACATCCCGCAGGTCTTGGATTTTTTCTTTTTTCCTCTCCTTTCTAAGAAGCAGTTTGTCTCTGTCTGGCCTAAGTCAACGCCCGCGTCTGGTTTTAAGCGGTGTCGGTGCAGTGGGGGGGGGGGGGGGGGGGGGGGGGGGCGGGGGCGTTGCCGTTCTTATATTAAAAATCTTGGGAGAGTCAAAGGGTTATCATTTGTTCACCAAAATCGATCGTTTTGGGAGCATTAGACTCGAAGGAGCGTTTCTCGAGAGGATTGATATTGGTGTTGATAAGTTTATGATATTTTGAACTGAGCTGTGACAGTTATCAATAGGCTCAAAACCTCTCTCTCAAGAGTTCTCTCTCTCTGTATGTGCTTGGGTGCGTGAGACCACAGATCAAGCCTAATCTAGCCTAAGGATGTGGCAACTTTGTTATGAGAGATAGAGAGGACCTAGATGTCATATCGGGGTGAGCACGGTCCTAGTTAAAGGTTTCCAAATTTTCAACCCATATTTAATGAGTTGAATCATATATTGGTCAGTCAAGTTTTAATAAATGACTGTTAATGGATTTGAGTTGTAAGATTAATTATATTTGGTTCTAAATGGGTTTAAAGACAAACTCATTTATAATCCATTTAGCTTAAAAGGATTATTAGTTGAAAAAATATAAAAAAGAAGGAAAGAGGACGCACAATGGAGTAAGGGCGGGTCTCCTCTCTTTCTAGATTTCTCCACCTAGTCTACTCCATCTAGCGACCTCTGGCAACTCGACCCCTTCCATGGCCATGCAAATCGTTTGAAGACGAGATGAGAAAAGGCGAAGAAATAGAGGTAACCCACAACATTGCCCCTACGTCGTCAACGATGCCGCCCAGGGTAGCCAATCTCGCCGGCGATAGTCCCGCAAGCCAAGCAACCGTCTTCATCTCTCGATTGCACGACGGATAGAGTAATCATGGGAAAAGTACCAAAAAAGTCCTAAACCTTTTGCATTGGTACCAATTCAGTCCTAAACTTTTTAATTGGACCAATTTAGTCCTAAACCTTTTAATATTGGTACCAATTCAGTCCATCCGGCCAATTTTGGCGGGCCGGCGCTGACGTGGACGTTGACCGGTGACCGGACGCTGACGTGGCTATTTTTATGAATTTTTTTATTAATTTTTCGAATTTTTTATTAATTTTTTTGAATTTTTTTGAATTTTTTTCTTTTTCATTTTCTTTTTCGGCGTTGGCCGGCGAGCCTCCGGTGAGGCTCGCTGGCCACTGGGCGAGGGCTGCGAAGCCCTCGCTTGCCGCCGGCGAGGGTCGCGGCCCTTGCTCGGCCTCTCCCAGGCCGCCGGCGAGGGGACTTCGCCCGGATCTGGGAGACGCCGGCCTCGCCCGCGGCTGGCGAGGCCATGGCGGCCATCGCCAGGGCGGAGGCGAGGGCCGCGAAGCCCTTGCCAGCCGCCGGCAAGGGTCGCGGCCCTCAGCCGCAAAACCCATTCCTCCTCTCTCTGTCTCGAGCGCCTCTGCTGAACCCACCATCTCCCGCAGAAGCTTCAGGAAACGGCGGAAAGCCCCGATCGAATCGAGAGAACTTCCCCCTTCTTCTCGCCGCGGATTGGAGGAGAGCGGGTGGTGGTTGCTTCATCGGGGGGATTGATGGGGGACGCGAACGCCGTGGCCGGCAACCTGGCCCGCGCCATCGCCATCGCCTTGGACTGGAGCTCCGCTCCCGACGCTCGCTGGGCCGTCGTCTCTTTCCTCGAATCAGTACGCCCTCTCTCCCCCTCGCCAGCCGCGGGCGAGGCCGGCCTCGCCCAGATCCGGGCGAAGCTGCCTCGCCGGCGGCCTGGGAGAGGCCGGGCGAGGGCCGCGACCCTCGCCGGCGACAGGGGAGGGCTTCGCGGCCCTCGCCCAGTGGCCGGCGAGCCTCACCGGACGCTCGCCGGCCACTGCCGAAAAAGAAAATGAAAAGAAAAAAAAAGAGAAAAAATTAATAGAAAATTCAAAAAAATTAATAAAAAATTCGAAAAAATAATAAAAAAATTCATAAAAATGGCCACGTCAGCGTCCGGTCACCGGCCAACGTCCACGTCAGCGCCGGCCGGCCAAAATTGGCCGGATGGACTGAATTGGTACCAATATTAAAAGGTTTAGGACTAAATTGATTCAATTGAAAAGTTTAGGACTGAATTGGTACCAATGCAAAAGGTTTAGGACTTTTTTGGTACTTTTCCCGAGTAATCATGCTTTGATCCTTATTTCTCACCGACGGCTTGTTTAGCCTCTTAGGGCTTAGCCCCGTGTCACTGTCCTGGATTTTGCTCGGGATGTTGAGGAAAAATCGTACTCTGAGATCTACATGTTTTTATCCCCTTCATCATTTTTGAGCTATGGTTATCATTGATTACTGGTGCGAGCCCGTTGATCAAAGAGCTCGAAGTCGGGAGGAGAATGAGAGTAGAAATTCCCTCGGTTTCAGACGGAGTAAGCCTACGACGGTGTTCTCATGTAGGTCAATTGGGATAAGTGATTGGATAATAGCCAGTGCTGAAGTCGGATCGGAGGCTTCGCAGGGAGGAATAAGGACTTGATTCAAAGAGGATGTGAGGGAGCATCATGGGCTTGTCGTTGCGTTGCAGGTGGTGGTAGTGGTACGAGACACCAACGTGTCGAGGAGGGTTGCGAGTGGAGGTGTAGTTGAAAGAGATGTCGAACGCGGAGAGGATGTGAGGGAATGTGGAACTAGAGATGGTTGGGAACAATGGTGAAGGAGGCGGTGGGGGCAGTGACTTGAGGACAGAAGGGGAGGCGGATGGGGTGCAGCGATGGCGGCGAAATAGGAGGAGGAGCCAAGTCTTCTATTTTTTATTTTCGTAACGTTTTTTGTATTTCAATCTAAAGGATAAGAAAGAATTTTCAGAATTATTAAGGATTTTTCTTTATTTTTTAATGGGTTAAATGTGTCAGTTTAAATTGGACGCGGTTGGGCTGGCTATGGATCATCTAGATTGTTAAGGAAATAAATGAGTCAATGTGAGTTAAATGAATGGATTTGGGTTGAACTATTTATGACCCACCCACTTGTCACCCCTGGTCCCAATTTAACTTGGGAACCGGACCAAATCGGGGTGGTTCCAATAAAAATGGTGTGACAGCCCAATTTTCCAATTTTAATTTCAATAAATTTAGACGGGTATTTCGTTGGTAGGCATATAATTCATTTCCTTGAGTCGGCCATTCATGTGAAAACTAATATATCGAGTGAAGCTGTTAAGAGTTTCTAATGCGTCAGACTCGAGAATTTGGCCAAGAAGCGACCTTTCGACCGATCTAATCTGCAAGGGTCATTACGGCACAAATAAAAGTCGATTAGAGACCGGAGATAGGTCGACTCGATAGAGGCATGTCATCGAGTGTGGGTGATTCCACCAGATCGCACAATTCTTGTTGATCGGCACTGGACCGACTTTTCTATCGATTGGGTACCCTGTGTTCGTATTTGAAACCTTGAGATTACTCCGACAACCGAAAGTCGCCAATGTTTCAAATATGTACATTGTGGCTTGAGATGATCAACCACGGGTCAAATGCGTGAAAATTTCTAAAGGCTACCCGGTAGGTTGGGCCACGCTAATATCGTGCCAAAGTGAAATTAACCGTGGAATTGAGATCAAATTCAGAAATTGGAAGTCTGGGTGTGTCACAAATCATTTTAGGAGCATTGATTAATCTTCGAAAGATTTTTTCATGCAAGCCGAGTTTTTCAGCAAAATAATCAAAGAATGGCTAATTTGGTTTGAGAAATTAGTAGGCCCACTTTTGGTTGTACTTTTGGGACTTAAGTTGGTGCTATGGACAAGTGAAGATGTGAATTGAAGTGTGGTGATATTAGATTAATTTTATGGGCTTAAATTTAATTCAATTGGAAGATAATCGAGTGAAGTTGAAGAAGTTGTTGTTCAAATAATTGGACCCCGGCGGAAATTGCAAGTGAACCCATTGGAAAAGGTTGTGGGGGATTGGGTGAGTGGAGTGTGATGTCACCCATGAGGTCATGTGGTGGGCCAATTTGTTGGATTAAAGAAAGGGGAAAAAGGAAAAGAAATTGGCCTCCCTTCTTCTCTCTCCTCCCTCTCTTCTTCCTCTCCCATGCGATTCCTCCATGGACGTTTTCTTCTTCTTCCTTGGACGCCACCAGCAGCTCGCCAGCCACCCGCTCGTCTGCCGGAGGCTTTGCCATCACCATTCGTCCGCCGCCCACCGCTCCGCTCGCCTGCGTGCGTGCAGCTCCGCCTTTCTTCTCTCCCTCCGTTTGCTGCTCGAAAATTCCAGATCTGGTCGGACGCCCAGCAGCAAGCCTGAGTAGCCATGGCCGTCGTGCACCGCCAGCCGGAGCTCCTCGCCGTCGCAGCTCACCGCCATTCGGTCCCTTGCCCGCTCGCCAGCTCGCGCTGTTGCCTCGCCGTTCTGCCTCCGCCAAGCCTCCAGCACCGTCACCTGCGTCGTCCAGCTGCTGCCGCCGCCGCCAAGGCCACCGTGCGCCCCCGCCTTAGCCCGCCGGAGCTTCGCCTTGCCTCCACCGCCCTTGGCCGCCTCAACCGGTGCCGGATCCGCCCATTCTCGGCCTCAAACCGCCATGGACAGCAACTGCAGAAAATGGGTATGGCAGCCCCTTCTTGGCCCGTTTTGGCTGTCTTCCCGAGCCCGGATGCTCGGTCCGCTTTGAGGAAAGTCGATCCTCGCGTCGTCCCCGTCGTTTTGGTCCGCTCAGCTCGCTAATCCGGTGAGTTTAACTCACTAAATCTTGATTAGAGTGTTAACGATGCCCTGAGTGTGCTTAGTTTAAATTAAGTAAGTTTATGTGGGTGGATTAGTGTATTTAATTATAAATTGGATTAAGAGGTTGGTTTATGTTAAAGTGTGTTTAAATTAAAGGTTAAAAGAAGTTATTTAAAGTTAAGCCTTGATGTGACATAAAAAGGATTTTAGTTTTGAATTATTTAAGTGCTTCGAAATTCTGAAAAATATAATATTATTTTATAATCCGAAATTATTAAAATATGATTTAAAAACAAAAAAAAAACAAAAAAAAATATTTTTGACCCCGGTTGCTCAGAATTTTGTGCCGATCGCTGCTGTGTATTCGGATTTTGAAATTGATGGTTGGATATTATAAATTGAGTGTGGATTGCAAAAAATATGGATATTATTATTTAATTAATTTTCGGAATAAAATTTATTATTTATTAAAATTCAAAAATTTCGTCATGATCTTAAACTCTCAGAATTTCGTGCCGATCGCTGCTGTGTATTTAGAATTTGAATTTGATGATTGATTGTGGCAAATTGAGTGTTGATTGTGATAAATATGGATTTTATTCATAAAATCCCAAGTGTCGAGTTCGGCATTGAAATTGGATTGTTAATGGCTAATATCGTAATTGGATTATGTAAGTGAAATGTAAAGTATCCCAGAATCGGTATCGAATTGTCGTGTGCTAGTTGAAAGGCTCGGGTCACAGTAGTGGCTAGGCCGACTGGATCCTTATTCTTCTAGAATGCCGTCGATAGAATGACGTGGCTTGGTCGTAGTAGTGGCGAGACCGACTAGACCTTTATTTTTCTAGAAATGCTATCAATAGAACAACGTGGCTTGGTCGCAGTAGTGGCGAGACCGACTGGACCTTTATTATTCTAGAAATGCTGTCGATAGAATGACGTGGCTTGGTCGCAGTAGTGGCGAGACCGACTGGATCTTTATTCTTCTAGAAATGCTGTAATGTTAGTAGATAACCGACCTGCGAGTAGGTTGTGCCATTGTGTGGCAATGGATAATGATGACATGGAATGTTTGCTGTGATTGTAGAATTTAGTCAAATTGATTGTGTTTCAATGGCTTACATTCTTATCATTACTGGTACTTGAGTGATATGAATTATACTAACCTGCAGGAAGCCAAGAAGGCGAGGTAAGTTCTCTGTGTGATGTGGTTAGGCCACCTTTGGGCGTTTTTTCTTTCTAATAGGGGTTTAGGGGGTTGAACTTGCTGAGACGTTGTCTCAGTGGTAATTGAATAACCATTTCAGGTCCCTGGTGGACGGAGCGGCCAGATAACTTTGGTTGGTCTTGAGGAGTTGCAGAGGTGAAGTCATAAGGATTGGAGAGCGTGTCCGACTTGTAGGTCGTAGGACAGTTCATTTTTAAGAGTCGGTCTTTTGTAGACCTTTGGCTGGAGGCCTTCGTCTGTAACTCCGTTGGTTTGTGTAAGTGATTGGTTGCGAAATTGTTTCCTGCTTTTCTATCCCGTATTTTATCGTCAGGGGTTTTATAATACGTTCCGCTTGCGCATTAATAAATGAATGGGGTTGGCGACACTACCTGGGAATGTCGCATTTGATCGACCGCAGTGGGATGTGCGCGCGTCTGGGGTTCGGGGCGTGACAAATGGTCCAATTGTCAATTCAAAAACTTGGAACCCACAACCGATCCATTTAATTTTTCCCCCCTAAACAAAAATATTATAATTAAATTGCATAACATATAATTTTAGGAGGATTTTATTATTATTATTATTCTTACATTTGCATTGAATCGGTGACGGATGGATTTAACATAATGTTCTAAGCTTAAATTTAATAAGTTGAACTAAGCCTATGGTGAGAGGAAATTGGCCTAAGAACAATATTTTCAAATGACCAAAAATTAACTTATAAAAATTGGCGGTTTGATATTTTTGGTGATAGGGTGGATGATTTTTCGTATATTCATACAATCTATTCATATATCCTCAATAAGCGCAAGTGTGAGAATGAGATATTGTGAGCTCGTCTTTGGAAGATTTGGAATTTGATAAAATCCTATTACGATCTTGAATTTCTAGCAATATTTGATAAAATTTGGTGGAGAATATTCATTTTTTTGCACAGTCCAATGGGAAAGATATGAAGTGCATACAAAGGAAATCAGACAAGGCAAGAAGAGATATGGAAAATAAAAAGAAATATTACATGTAGGGTTACATATTTCAACAATATATTTGGGAGGTTATAGACGAGCAAAATGATCTTCATGCATGTTGAGAAAGGAAGTGTGAATCTGGTGTGAAAAGGGAAATAAAATATTCTAAAAAGCCTTAGGGTGCGTTTGGTTGGGCATTTAGAAAGCCCCTTCAGGCCTGCAAGCCCCTTAGGAGAAAAATGGGGTGTTTGACAACCATTTTCTAATGAGCTTTGAGCTGAAAGTTGGCCTTGGGAATGCTGACCAGCATTGAGCTTTCAGCATTCTCGAAATGTTGAAGGGCTTCATTAATGAAATTTTGTGGAGTTCCTTTTTTACCCTAAAAAAATCATCGGAAACCCAAATTTACCCCTTTCTAAAAAAACAAAACCAAGGGCTTTCCTTGCAGCTCCTCCAGAATCGCTCACACTCTAGTCCTCACACTCACTCTCTTGAGAGCCCCATGCCGAGGCCGACTTCAAATCCGCCAACGAAAAATCCGGGTTTGTTTCCTCCGCTGGATTCTTCTCCTCATATGGGTTTGTTTCCTCTGCTCGATTCTTCTCCTCATCTAGGTATGTTCCTATTTTGATCTTTTGAAACGGAGGACGCAGCAGCTCACAAATCAACTCCTTTCTCCATCCGACGCGACCACTCAGGCCATCGCCTCCGCTCGATTCCCTGCATCCTCGCACGTTTTTCCCCTGCTTGTGGGTAGTGACGTTCGGGCAACCTTTGGAGGCCTGCGCTTTCTCTCTTTAAGCCTTCTTGGGTCGTCAGGACGGAGGCAAGTTCCTCTTTTTGTTTGTCGAGGTGACCCTCTTTGTATGACACGTTCCACCTTCCTGCCCTAAATTCGCACTAATTCTGGCATTTCATGGTTGTGATGGTCGCAATCAAACGTGCACATGGAGGCTTGAAAGAAGCCGGAACTCCTTTCGTCGTCTGCCGTGGGAGCATAAGGATCGATTGTCACCGTTGCCGCGGAAAAGGGTCTCTGCGAAAAAGGTCTCTCTCTCTTTCTCTCTCGGTGGCAAACCCAGATGGTTTGGTTAGATATCAGCTCAGGTTATTGGTGAAATCTCCTAACTTGTTGCAAGTACATACCATTGCGTTGAGTACGTAGCGGCTGGGAGCCGGCGGCTACGGCCAACCTCTCTCGGGTTTGTACATTGGATGTGTGTCGTCATGTGAAGGCCGGTTCTGATGACAGAATCTATAGGACCAATTCATACATGTTTGTGCCGTAGGCAAAGGCGTAACCTTAAAAAGGAACAAGAAGGAAAGAGAAAAGAGAGAAGCATAATGCAATAGCCAGATTTCTTGTTTTATCCCCTTCCTTCGGATACCCACTTTATGTTTGAATGAACAATCAGCTGTTGTGTGAAAAACATTATGGGAGTTTAGTCTTGGTGGTTTGTTGCGGGAGCCTCTCTGCGTTCGTAGATAGAGCCTCGATCTAAACCTAATCTATGCAGAGAGTCAAGCGTTTGCTGCAATTAATGACCGGAGTTGTAAATGTTATTGGGGGATCGTTAGCTTTTTTTGTGGTCCTGATCAAAATAGAAATGTTGTTTGTGAGAGATCTGCACGTGCAACACTATTGCAAGTGTCTGCTTATGGATATCTCGTGGGGATGAACTTGATTAGTTTCCAAATGTGAGGGCATAGATTGACCTTATCCATTGTTCTTGCAAGAGTGATTCCATATAGTTCTCTCTTTTCGGTACTGGCAGCTGTTAAATTTAGGCTTGCCCTATCTAAGATGGGAGGAAATATCTCTCTAGGTGGATAGTGAGGAATTGAAAAACATGAAGGCTACTGCTACCTAGTGAATTGAAGAGATCCCATTGCATTACTAGTGAACTGGTGCAGACTTATGAGTCATGGACCACAAGTTATGGTGGCTTGATAAGAGGGCAAAGCTCCACATATGGTCAAGCGCTGATAGTCTGCTCTTTTCCAAGCAAAGAGACCACTAGGCTTATGTTTTATAGCTTCCATCCACAAAAGAGTCTGTATGAGTAGGTTTTGTTGTAATTACGGTGGTCTTCTTCAATGCTGCTTCTTGTTCCATAACAAAACACACACTGCATCGCCATGACTTCCTTGGAATTTCACCTTTTGTCCCCTTGCTTATTTTGCATCATCTGGGTTTGTTGTGGGGTGTAAGGGGGTCGAGAAAATTACAGTGGCAAGTGTGCTTTCAATCAGAATGAGAGCATAGATTCATGGCATTTCGGTATTCTTTTCACCACTTAATTAAGTTTTCTGCGATTGGCAGATTTCTCTTTGTTTTATTTACTACTTTTGTTGGGGGTACCTCCGCTGAATCCTCGTATTATTTGCTGCTGTAGAGCTGATCGACCCATGAAATTGAGTTCACCTACAGTATCAATTATATTCAACAACTGTTAACTATTTGACTCCATTTATTCTTGGTGAGTTTTTTATGTCTGGGTCAGCCCCTTTGTGCGGAGGGTGGAGTGGGCATTGAAGCTCAAGGGCATAGCCTACAACTGCATCGAGGAAACATCCTCAACAGGAGCGCTCTGCTTCTGTGGCTCAACCCTGTTCACCAAAAAGTCCCTGTCCTCATCCATGGAGAGTCCAGAGTAATCTGCGAGTCCAGGAGGAATGAAGCCCTATGTCAATTATTGCACCTGCTCCTTGCTCGGTGCAGAGAATAGCTTTGCTTACCCTTGTTTTCCTTATGAGTTGAGCTTTGGATTTGTATTTAAGATTCAAGAGTTAAGTATGGATCGTAATAATGTGGTTTAGCGCGGTTTTTGAGTTACTCTGCTCCTGTGTATGATTTCACTCTTATCTTAGATTGTTGGTTGTGCAAATTGATAGTTGAAGCTCCGATTGCAGATGAGTAAAATTGCAAATTAATTCCATTGCTTTGGTTGCACGTCTGGATTCAATATGCTAAGCAAAAGAAGAACAGGCCAAAAGGATCCACCATAACCATGGCAACTCCAATTTCCAAAGGTTCTCGCCAGAGTTACTTAGGGAAAATTGTGGGGTCATGTTTTGGCATTGAGGATCAAAACATTAACTCATTTTGCAAACTGTTCATTCAACTAGGGTTTCTCGAAAGCACCCGACGCAAAATGTAGTGATTCTCATAGTTTAGATGTAAATCAAAATCTTCAACCTTCTTTGTTTTTACTTGTGCCTTCCTCTAGATCTTGCATAATAAGTTTATACCTCAATGATACGAGGCAATTCTATGGTTTTTAAAGATAATGAGCTTTTTTTCTCAAAGCATATGTTATCTTGTTTTTATTATAATGAAAGTATTCTTCTTGTAATTTAGAAAGAGAGTACGTAAATTTTTTCCATTCGATGTTTTTTAGTAAAAAAAGAATTTTAATTTAATAAAATTGTTTACACAACATCTTTAACATGGTTGTCAAATATAAATCGAAAAAATCACAAACATTATTTTTTTTAAAAATTTTAAACAAATAAAATTTTAAATATTTAGATTAATCACGAAATGGGCTTTGCAAATATGTTGTCTACCAAATAGCATTTATTTCAAAGTTGCTTTTCAAAGCAGAAGTTACCAAACAGTCTTTGCATTTCCTTCAAAGTCCTTTAGGCTAAACTGCTATGCATTTTCCAAATGAGCTTTCCAAATGCTCAACCAAATGCACCCTTATTCTGTCGCCTTTGAAAGTCGCTTGCAAACGGCCGAAGAATGTGGGGCGGACGTTAGATTAAAAAAAGGGGAGCTTCTATTTCGTTTTTTTTTTTTTTCAACAGGTCAACAAAGGACTTTGTTAGTTCAAAAAAAAAAAAAAGGGCTTTGTCCCATCTCTGACAAGGTGCGGAAGGAAAAGAATGGGAGGATGTGCCGCTGCTTCCATTCTTCCAACGACACCATCCAAGCTTTGACGCTACCACCGTCACAGCTATCGCCCCTTCGAGTGCCACCAGAGTTGCTTTTTTCGCCCTCGCCGAAGAAGATCAGAGCCGTTGGAATATCATGCTTGATGGGGTGAGTGATTCAAGAACGGAAATTTTTATAAGGGGATTTTTTGTGGTTAAGTATATGGAGTAGTATATATGATAAACACACAAAAAAGAATACTAACAAAAAAAAGATAAAGCAATCTCCATCCAAGGTATAGAGGCAGTGCCACCAACCCCGATGAGGATCGAGATCTACGAAGTTCACCACCAAGGCCTAAAGCTTCCACTAGCCAAGGATAAAAGACTTCGGGATAGGAGAAGCTCACCACCAAGGCCTAAAGATTCCACCAGCCAAGGATAAATGGCTTCTTGGCTCACCACTAAGGAGTGATCTACGCTCCAAGGATAAAGAAACCGAAAGGAGTTATTCACTCTCCAAAGGAGTTCACTCAAGTTGAGGAAATTTCATCATTCTCATTCATGAAATTCGTAAATCCCCTACATTGGATAGTTTCCCCTACTTATAGGAGGATTTTAGCCAGGAAATACTAAAAACAAACTTTAATGACCTAGGAATTAAACGTTCGACTCTTCAGCTACATAAAAATAAAAACAGCTAGGAACTTAATAAAAGACCATTATTAACGAACTAAATGCCTTTAATCGTCGACCTTCCACTTTCTCAAACCGTTAGCTTTCCGTGTTCTTGAACCTTTGGCTTTCCATATTCTTGAACCGCATTCGTGAACCTAAACTCGAGCTCCTCCCTTGACTAGAAAATAATCCTCCTGAAACTTCATCAATTGGCCATACAAGACATCTAAAATGGCCTCCCATTGAAACCTATCCATATACTACAGAGTACCAATAAGTAATTAACATTATTCATTCAAAATGATCCATTGAAGAACATAATGCCCAACTTCTTTATTGGCTTGGATAAGCATCGATGGTTCTGAGTTGGTCGGTGGAGCTACGTTGGATGCACCCGCATCATCCTCTCGAGGTTGTTTGAGATTTGTCCTCAAATCTAGAAGCTTTTCATCCTCTAAGTAAGGAGAAAAGTCTCCCACGTTGAATGTTGCTGAAACTCCAAACTCTCCCGGAATGCCATTCTTGTAAGCATTGTCGCCAATTCGCTGAATAACTTTAAACGGACCGTCAGCTCTAGGCATGAGCTTGTTCTTTCGACAAAATGGAAATCTCTCCTTCCTCAAGTGAAGCCATACAAGATCGCCCGGTTGAAATTGAGTCTTCTTGCGATCTTGATTAGCTTTCTTCTTGTAAGATTCGTTGGCCTTTTGAATGTTGGATCGAATCTGCTCATGGAGCTTCTACATTGATTCAACTCTTTTCTTGCCATCAAATCTCACTTGAGAGTTAGATGGAATTGGAATCAAATCAATGGGTGCGAGAGGATTGATTCCATACACAACTTCAAATGGTGATCGACTAGTAGTATAACTTGGTGATCGATTGTAAGCAAATTCGGCATGCGCAAACTTTAAATCCCAATCTTTCAATGATTTACTCACCATACCACAAAGAAGAGTGGTTAGTATAACTTGGTGATCGATTTGTTACCTCCATTTGGCCATCCGTTTGAGGATGACAAGCTGTGCTAAATAAGAGTCTTGTACAAAGCATTCTCCATAGAGTCCTCCAGAAGTGGCTTAAGAACTTGGAATCATGATCCGACACAATGGTCTTTGGTACTCCATGAATGCGAATAATCTCTTTGAAATATAATTCAACAATATGAGATGCATCATTAGTCTTGCGACATGGCACGAAATGAGCCATTTTAGAAAACCGATTGACGACCACCATGATAGCATCTTTTCCTCTTTGCGTTCTTGGTGGAGCCACAATGAAATCCAGGCTAACATCCTCCCAGGGTTGCAATGGCACCAGAAGTGGAGTATACAAACCTTGATGGAAATGGCTTTTTGATCTTTGACAAGTTGCACACCTTGAGATGATAGCACGACATCTGCACTCATCTTTCGCCAATAGAAATGCTCTTGAAGAAACTCAAGAGTTTTGTTAATACCAAAATGATCGGCCAATCCTCCACCATGCGCTTCTCGAATTAGCAATTCGCGAAAAGAACTCTTCGGCACACATAATTGATTTCCTTTAAAAAGAAACCCATATTGCAAAGAATATATACCTTGAACTCCCCGCTTGCAATTGTTGATGATGGATGAGAACTCCGCATCTTCAGAACAAAGTTCTTTTCTTAGATTGAAATCCAAGAATCCTAGAGTCTAGAACCGAAAGCATATAATATCTTCTCGATCAAGCATCTGCTACAACATTAGTGTGCCCCGGTTTATATTTTCAGACGAAGGAAAAGGATTGAAGAAATTCTACCCATTTTTGCATGTCTCGAATTAAGCTTGCGTTGGCCGCTAATAAACTTAACCACCTCACGATCAGAATGAAGGACAAATTGCTTTGGCCTCAAATAATGATGCCAATGATCAAGAGCTCGGACAATGGTATAGAACTCTTTGTCATAAGTCGGATAATTCCTTTTGGAATCGGATAGCTTCTCGCTAAAATATGCCAATGGTTTTTGTGCTTGCACCAGAACAGCACCAATACCAACTCCACTTGCATCACACTCAACTTCAAAAACTTTATCAAAATCAGGAAGTGCAAGAACAGGGGACTCACAAATTTCTGTTTGATTATGTCAAAAGCCTTTTGAGCAGCCTTTGTCCATTCAAAAGCACCATTCTTCATGCATTTAGTTATAGGAGGCATGACGGTATTAAAGTTTTTCACAAAACGTCAATAGAAAGAAACAAGTCCATGAAAACTTCTTACATCACAAATGGACTTCGGAACCGGCCAAGTCTTCATAGCTTCCACCTTGGTTTGATAAACAGAGACTCTTTGGAAACCACATAACTAAGAAACACAATGCTTGGAGAGAAGAACTCACATTTCTCCATTTTAGCATATAGTTTTCGTTCTCTCAAGACATTAAAGACCTATTTTAGATGAGAGATATGCTCCTCCTAGTTCCTGCTATAAACAAGAATATCGTCGAAATAAACGACAAATCGACCAATAAAAGAACGAAGAACCTCTTTCATAAGTCTCATGAAGGTATTCGGAGAATTAATAATCTGAATGGCATAACCAACCACTCATAAAGGCCTCCCTTGGTCTTGAAAGCTGTCTTCCATTCATCTCCTTCTTGCATTTTGATTTGATAATAACCACTCCGCAAATCTCTCTTTCAAAACACAGAAGAACCATATAATTCGTCAAGCATATCAATAGTCTAGGTATCGGGTACCTATACTTAATGGTGATGTTGTTGATGGCCCGACTATCAACACACATGCGATATGTACCATCCTTCTTAGGCACAAGTAGAGCCGGAATAGAACAATGACTCATGCCTTCTCGAACGTATCCTTTGAGGATAAGTTCATCGACTTGTCTTTGCAACTCATTTATATCCTCCGGATTGCATCGATAAGCTAGCTTGTTTGGTAGCGAAGCATTGGGGATGAAATCAATTTGATGGTCGATACCCACTTATGGGAGGTAATCCAAGTGGCAAATCCTCCGGAAACACATTTGCAAATTCTTTCAACAAGAAATGCATTTTTAGATTTATGGGTCGCTCTATCTCACTCTTTTTCTCGACCACAAGCAAAGCAAATACATTCTGTTGTTTGCCAATGGCTCTCTCAACCCGTGTCTCACTTAAGAACAGATTGATTATTATGTATCGAATAAGGACTCAATGGTAAAAGAGTAATGCCTTTTTGTTCCTTATGAAAAGAGTGTGTTTTTCCGACCATCATGCATAACATTTATATCAAATTGCCACGGTCTACCCAATAACAAGTGGCATGTCTCCATAGGAATCACCTCAGATACAACACTCATCTCGATAGTTCTTCCCAATCGAAAATGATATAAGAATGGGTTTGGTTACCTTGAGTTCATTCCCTTGATTGAGCCATTGGAGCTTGTATGGTTGAGGATGTTTTGTTGTTGGAAGCTTCAGCTTGTCGACAAGAGTTGTCGAAACAACATTGGTGCAGCTCCCACCATCGATGATCACCGAACACACTTTTCCGTTAATAGTGCAACGCGTGGGAAATATATTCTCCCTTTGCTCTTTATTAGGAGAAACTTCAACATGAAATGCTCTTTGAATGATCAACAGCTCACCATCATCGGCTTTCTCCACAACTTCTTCTTCCCAATCAGATTCAGAAATATTTTGGTCTTCATTGTTAGCCTCTTGAAGTGCTGAATTGATCTCCTCAATTTCTTGAAGAGTCATAACTCTCCGATTCAGACAATTTGCTTGTAAATACTCGAAACCATGGCACTTAAAGCATTTCCTTGCATCACCTTCAAACTTCTTTTGACTTCTTTGGAAGGCTCTGCATTCTTTCCCTTGCCTGTATCATTTGTCAACGTACTCTCGCCCTTGCTTGACGAAGCACCTTAAAATAAGATGTCGCCTTTGTTGAGGTTCTGGAGGAAATCCTCTTGTTCTTCAATTGTTTTTCGAATTTTATGGCTAACTTGTGTACATCCTCAAAGGATCAATACGGTTGAAGTTCAACCATATCAGCAATTTCACGAGTCATGCCGCCAAGGAAACGAGCGATGGTTTGCTGAAGAACTTCTGGAACTTCACTTCTCATTTTTTATTTTTTTATTTTTTACATATTGATGATGTTTTAGCTTCAAAATCATTTTAATTATTAATTGATCCGTGAGACTTCAGAGCAATTTTTTTTAATTATATTGATTTCTTATCTTGCATGTTGTTTATGATTAGAATAATTGTTAATTTAATTTGTGAGTTAATGGATTATTATTTTTTAATTTTTTTAACCCTTTAGTTGAATTGTCTACGAATATCTTGAGTGGGTTGGATATAATGCTTATATTTGGAAATTGCTTGTTTTGGAAAACACCCCCAAAAAACCAAATTGTGTATTAGATTGGATAGTGTCCCAAGTTAGGATTGCATGTTTAAATATATAGGATTTCTAGATAGCATTGCCTAGTTTGGAGAGGATTGCATGTTTAGACTATTCTAGAATAGATTATTCTAGAATGCATTTCTTTTCATAGATATGGTCCTAAATAATGCTTGCATGTAGATAATGTCACATCTTTTCTAAGGTAGGATAGGATTCACGTCAAATTAATTCCTAAACTAAATTATATAACTATCCATTTTACATAGTTTAATTAGGATTTTTATTAATTTTGATTTTTATTATAAAAATACAAAAATAGATTGTGCATGTCATATAGATTAAAATTTCAAGACAAGCGAACACCCAAAAAATAATTGCTTGCTTTGGTGTGTTGAATTCCTTTGGTGCAATTTATATGATTCATGGAGTGTTTAATAATGTTTGCATACATGCAAGACGACCACATTGCATGATAGTGATTTAGGTTAAAACCACTCTAGACTATCTGCAAAGATACTTTTGAAAAAAATAAAAATGAATTGTTTGACGGGGCACTAGTGAAATCGAGAGTAACCTTTTAAAAAAAAAAAGACATTCTAGTGTAGCTAAGTTCCTATACCCACAGTTTCTAGTTCGTAGAAGTAAAATATATTTCCTCTAATTTTACTTAGGTGTCTCATCAATCCATCATAAATTGATCAGTGGTGGTTCCTAGATAAAATTTATTTACATGCTAAAAAACTTGAACCTAAAATCGCGAATTGGTATGCTCTTAGGAGAGCCTAATGTAAGTCTAAGGTGCATATGGTAACATTTCCCTTCCCGGAAACAGTTTCTTTACAGAAAAACTTTTTTTTTTTTCTATTCTCGAGAGTAGTTTCTAAGCATTTTAAGGTGTTTGGTAACTGTACAAAATTGGTATTCTGTAAACAAAAATCCGTTTGGTACAATCTTAAATATTTTTGTGACTTAGAATTTCTTTTAATATATTAATAATATTATTATTTTTTCTTTATCTTCTCGATTGGCGAGTAGCTAGATGAGGGCTGGTGAGGTCGTCAACCTCGAGGGAGCCTTGCTAGCCTCGCCCATGGCTTGGTGAGGCTTAGCCTCGCCCTGGTTGGGTGAGGTGACGTCGCCCAAATCTAGCAAGGTTGAGTCTCCCCTAGCCATTGGCGGCCACCGGTGAGGCTCAACCTATCCCAGCCATCACGAGATTGGTCTTGCGATGGTCAAGCCAGGCCGAGCCTCGCTATGGCTGAGCGAGGCTTGGCCTCACTATGGTTGGGCGAGGTCAAGCCTGATGCGTGATGGGTTGAGTGATTCAAGAACAGAGATTTTTTAAAAAGGGATTTTTGTGGTTAAGTGTATGGAGTAGTGTATACGGGGAAGAAATGGAAAGGAATAAGAACAGATAAAAACAATCTCCTTACAAGGTATAAAGGCAGCGCCACCAACCAAGGATGAGGATCGAGATCTACGAAGTTCACCACCAAGGCCTAAAGCTTCCACCAGCCAAGCATAAAGGACTTCGGGATAGGAGAAGCTCACCACCAAGGCCTAAAGATTCCACCAGCCAAGCATAAAGGGCTTCTTGGTTCACCACCAAGGAGTGATCTACGCTCCGAGGATAAAGAAACCGAAAGGAGTTATCCGCTCTCCGAATGAATTCACTCAAGTTGAGGAAATCTCACAATTCTCATTCATAAAATTCGTATATCTTACATTGGATAGTTTTCCCCTCTTTATAGGAGGGTTTTAGCGATAATACATATTAAAAACTGACCTTTATAGCCTAGAAACCGAAACCTTAATACATATTAAAAACAGAACTTAATAGCCTAGAAACCGAAACCTTAACACATATTAAAAACAGAACTTAATAGCCTAGAAACCGAAACCTTAACACATATTAAAAACAGAACTTAATAGCCTAGAAACCGAAACCTTCGACTCTTGCACTGCATAACAATAAAGACACATAATAACTGACACATAATAACATAATAAAAGCCTTTATTAACACGGGAATTAAATGCCTTTAATCTTCGGCCTTCCGCATTCTTGAACCTTCAACTTCGAGCTCCTCCCTTGACCAGAAAATAATCCTTCTTAAAGTTCATCAATTGGTCATTCAAGACATTTAGAATGGTCTCCCATTGATAGTTATCGATATACCACAAAGTACCAATAAGTAATTGACATTATTCATTGAAAATGATCCATCGAAGCACATAATGCCCCAGTTCTCTCTTGGCTTGGATAAACATCGATGGTTCCGAGTTGGTGGATGGAGCTATGTTGGATGGTCTCGCATCATCCTCCCCAGGTTGTTTGAGATTTGTCCTCAAATCTAGAAGGTTTTCATCCTCCAAGTAAGGAGAAAGGTCTCCCACGTTGAATGTTGCTAAAACTCCAAACTCTCCCGGAAGGTCAATCTTGTAAGCATTGTCACCAATTCGCTCCATAACTTTAAACGGACCATCAGCTTTGGGCATGAGCTTGTTTTTTCGACGAAATGGAAATGTCTCCTTCCTCAAGTGAAGCCATAGAAGGTCGCCCGGTTGAAATTGAGACTTCTTGCGATGTTGATTAACTTTCTTCTTGTAAGATTCGTTGGCCTTTTCAATGTTGGATCGAATCTGCTCATGGAGCTTCTTCATTGACTCAGCTCTTTTCTTGCCATCAAAGCTCACTTGAGAGTTAGACGGAATTGGAATCAAATCAATGGGTGTGAGAGGATTAATTCCATACACAACTTCAAATGGCGATTGACCAGTAGTATAACTTGGTGATCGATTGTAAGCAAATTCAGCATGTGCAAGCTTTAAATCCCAATCTTTAAATGATTTACTCACCATACCACGAAGAAGAGTGGTTAGAGTACGATTTGTTACCTCCGTTTGGCCATCAGTTTGGGGATGACAAGCCGTGCGGAATAAGAGTCTTGTATCAAGCATTCTCCATAGAGTCCTCCAAAAGTGGCTTAAGAACTTGGAATCACGATCCGACACAATGGTCTTTGGTACTCCATGAATGCGGATAATCTTTTTGAAATATAATTCAGCAATATGAGATGCATCATTGGTCTTGTGACATGGCACGAAATGAGCCATTTTAGAGAACCGATCAACGACCACCATGATAGCATCTTTTCCTCTTTGAGTTCTTGGTAGAGCCACGGTGAAATCCATGCTAACATCTTCCCAAGGCTGCAATGGTACTGGTAGTGGAGTATACAAACCTTGATCTATGACAAGTTGCACACCTTGAGATGATAGCATGCACATCTCCACTCATCTTTGGCCAATAGAAATGCTCTTGAAGAACCTCAAGAGTTTTGTTAACACCAAAATGACCAGCCAATCCTCCAGCATGCGCTTCTCGAACTAGCAATTCGCGAAAAGAACTCTTCGGCACACCTAATTGATTTCCTTTAAAAAGAAACCCATCTTGCAAAGAATATATACCTTGAACTCCTCGCTTGCAATTGTTGATGACAGATGAGAACTCCGCATCTTCAAAATAAAGGGCTTTCATTGATTGAAATCCGAGAATCCTAGAGTCCAGAACCGCAAGCATAGAATATCTTCTGGATAAAGCATCTGCTACAACATTAGTGTGCCCGGGTTTATATTTTGAGACAAAAGAAAAGGATTGAAGAAATTCTACCCATTTTGCATGTCTCGAATTAAGCTTGCGTTGGCCACTAATAAACTCAAGCGCCTCATGATTAGAATGAACGACAAATTGCTTTGGCCGCAAATAATGACTCCAATGATCAAGAGCTCGGACAATGGCAAAGAACTCTTTTGTCACAAGTTGAATAATTCCTCTTGGAATCAGATAACTTCTCGCTGAAATATGCCAATGGTTTTTGTGCTTGCACCAAAACAGCACCAATACCAACTCCGCTTGCATCACACTCAACTTCAAATACTTTATCAAAATCAGGAAGTGCAAGAATAGGAGACTCACAAAGTTTCTGCTTGATTACCTCAAAGGCGTTTTGAGCAGTCTTTGTCCATTCAAAAGCACCATTCATCATGCATTCAGTTATAGGAGCCATGACGGTACTAAAATTTTTGACAAACCCTCGATAGAAAGAAACAAGTCCATGAAAACTTCTTACATCAGAAATAGACTTTGGAACCGGCCAAGTCTTGATAGCTTCTACCTTGGCTTGATCAACTGAGATTCCATCTTTGGAAACCACATAACCATGAAACACAATGCTTGGAGAGAAGAACTCACATTTCTCCATTTTAGCATATAGTTTTCGTTCTCTGAAGACATTAAAGACCTGTGTTAGATGAGAGATATGCTCCTCCTCATTCCTACTATAAACAAGAATATCGTCTAAATAAACAACGACAAATTGACCAATAAAGGAACGAAGAACCTCGTTCATAAGTCTCATGAAGGCACTCGGAGCATTAGATAATCCGAATGGCTTAACATACCACTCATAAAGGCCTCCCTTGGTCTTGAAAGCTGTCTTCCATTCATCACCTTCTCGCATTCTGATTTGATGATAACCACTCCGCAAATCTATCTTAGAAAACACAGAAGAACCATATAATTCATCTAGCATATCATCAAGTCTAGGTATAGGGTACCTATACTTAATGGTGATATTGTTGATGGGCCCGGCTATCGACACACATTCGATATGTACCATCCTTCTTAGGCACAAGTAGAGCTGGAACAGAGCAAGGACTCATGCTTTCTCGAACGTATCCTTTGAGAATCAGTTCATGGACTTGTCTTTGCAACTCCTTTGTATCCTCCGGATTGCATCGATAAGCTGGCTTGTTTGGTAGCGGAGCACCGGGGATCGAATCAATTTGATGCTCAATACCTCTTATGGGAGGTAATCCAAGTGGCAAATCCTCCATAAACACATCTGCAAATTCTTTCAACAAGCAATGCATTTTTGGATGTATGGGTCGCTCTATCTCACTCTTTTTCTCGACCACAAGCAAAGCAAAAACATTCTTTTCTTTGCTAATGGCTCTCTCAACCCGTATCTCACTCAAGAACAGATTTTCCTTACAAGTGTTTCCCTCCCCAGGTTGATTATTATGTATCGAATAGGGGCTCAATGGTAAAAGAGTAATGCATTTTTGTTCCTTCTGAAAAGAGTATGTGTTTTTCCGACCATCATGCATAGCATTTATATCAAATTCCCACGGTCTACCCAATAACAAGTGGCATGCTTCCATTGGAATGACATCACATACAACCTCATCTCGATAGTTCTTCCCAATCGAAAATGATATAAGAACGCGTTTGGTTACCTTGAGTTCATTCCCTTGATTGAGCCATTGGAGCTTGTATGGTAGAGGATGTTTCGTTGTTGGAAGCTTCAACTTGTCGACAAGAGTTGTCGAAGCAACCCTGGTGCAGCTTCCACCATCGATGATCACCGAACACACCTTTCCATTAATAGTGCAACGCGTGGGAAATATATTCTCCCTTTGCTCTTTATTAGGAGAAACTTCAACATGCAATGCTCTTCGGCTGATCAACAGCTCAACATCATCCGTTTTCTCCACAACTTCTTCTTCCCGATCAGATTCGGAAATAATTTAGTCTTCATTGTCATCAGCCTCTTGAAGCGCCGAATTGATCTCCTCAATTTCTTGAAGAGTCATAACTCTCCGATTTGGACAATTTGCTTGTAAATGCCCAAAGCCATGGCACTTAAAGCATTTCCTTGCATCACCTTCAAACTTCTTTTGGACTTCTTTGGAAGGCTCTGCATTCTTTCCCTTGCCTCTGTCTTTTGTCGACGAACTCTCGCCCTTGCTTGAGGAAGCACCCTTAAAATAGGATGTCGCCTTTGTTGAGGTTCTGGAGGAAAACCTCTTGCTCTTCAATTGTTTTTCCACTTTTATGGCTAACTTGCATACGTCTTCAAAGGAACAATACGGTTGAAGTTCAATCATATCAGCAATTTCTCGATTCATGCCACCAAGAAAACGAGCGATGGTTTGCTCGGGAACTTCTGGAACTTCACTCCTCATTTTGAGTTGTTCAAACTCACGAATGTATTCTTCAACGCTCATCCCATGTTGTCTTAGGGAGTTCAGTTTGACGAAGAGATCTTGCTTATAGTTGTCGGGCAAGCACCTCTTCTTCATCAACTTCTTGAGTTTTTCCCAAGGCTTGATTCTCCCTTGCTCGTTAATGCTTTAGATTCTCCCACCATAGAGAAGCATGTTTGGTCAACCTTAGGATAGCAACCCTACATTTCTTCTCATCCGAATAGGATTTGAATTCAAAAATTCGTTCGGTTTTGTGTAGCCAATCTACAAAGTCGTCGGGATTAAGATTACCGTCAAACTCAGGGACCTCCACTTTAATGTCTCTTTCATCCTCCTTATGCCTCCCTCTCTGTCTTCGTCTTCGAATTGGAGATTCAGAATCATTAGAGTGCAGAATCGTTCGGTTGTCTCCAGTGGACTCGGAATCGACATCAGAATTTTGACGAGATTCAGAATCGTCACGCCGTTTCTGTTCATTGGGACGCCTTGCTGGTTGTCGTTCTCTTGCCGGATTCTCTAGAAGATTGAGGACTCGCTCCATTTGTTGTTGAATATTTTGGATTGCACGATCTCGCCTTCCGTTGTGCGCTTGCTCCAGAGTCAAGCCTCTAGGAACTTGTTCAACCATATGGAGTAGTGTATACGGGGAAGAAATGGAAAGGAATAAGAACAGATAAAAACAATCTCCTTGCAAGGTATAAAGGCAGCGCCACCAACCAAGGATGAGGATCGAGATCTACGAAGTTCACCACCAAGGCCTAAAGCTTCCACCAGCCAAGGATAAAGGACTTCGGGATAGGAGAAGCTCACGACCAAGGCCTAAAGATTCCACCAGCCAAGGATAAAGGAATTCTTGGTTCACCACCAAGGAGTGATCTACGCTCCGAGGATAAAGAAACCGAAAGGAGTTATCCACTCTCCAAATGAGTTCACTCAAGCTGAGGAAATCTCACAATTCTCATTCATAAAATTCGTATATCTTGCATTGGATAGTTTTCCCCTCTTTATAGGAGGGTTTTAGCGTTAATAGATATTAAAAACTGACCTTAATAGCCTAGAAACCTAACCTTAATACATATTAAAAACATAACTTAATAGCCTCGAAACCGAAACCTTAACACATGTTAAAAACATAACTTAAGAGCCTAGAAACTGAAACCTTCAACACTTGCACTGCGTAACAATAAAGACACATAATAACTGATACATAATAACATAATAAAAGCCTTTATTAACACGGGAATTAAATGCCTTTAATCTTCGGCCTTCCGCATTCTTGAACCTTCAACTTCGAGCTCCTCCCTTGACCAGAAAATAATCCTTCTTAAAGTTCATCAACTGGTCATTCAAGACATTTAGAATGGTCCTTCTTAAAGTACCGATAAGTAATTGACATTATATATTGAAAATGATCCATCGAAGCATATAATGCCCCATTTCTCTCTTGGCTTGGATAAACATCGATGGTTCCGAGTTGGTGGATGGAGCTATGTTGGATGGTCCCGCATCAAAGTCTCACCGGGGGCTAACGATGCTTTAGTGAGGTCACTGGGGCTCATCTTGTCGGTCGGCTGTTATGACATATGCAATCGACTTCCAATTTTTAGAACATAATTACATCAACATCGGATCTTGAATCTGGATAACAGTAAAGATTGGTGGTAGACTCCAAAAAGGCTAGAAAATGCCACGTTGAGATGAAAACTCAGTTTTTCATCGGTGGGACACAAAAATTCGGAAAAATGGAAACTGGCCATGGGGAAGGGCCAAAGCCCATGTTGGGCAACCCAATGGGCCTAAACCCACGATTAGGCAGCCCATGGCCTGAAGCCCATCATGGACAATCCAAATAGGCCTAAGCCTAAGTGGCCAGCCCAAGGCCCACACCCGCAAGAGGTGGGCTGCCATGGTGGGGGCCTTATGGGTCCTCCAAGTCCATAAAATCATCAATGCAAGATCTTGACATTTAATGCACCCCATGTGCATGAACAGTACCCAATCTTGGCGAAATGGTCAAATTACCGTCTCATTCAACTAAGGACAAAAGGGCAAGTAGGGAAAGGAGCTAAGAAGGGGAACCCATGTGCTAAAGATGAAGGAGGTGATGTTATCCCTTAGCCTAGTCTAAGCCTACCTATCCTATCTTCGAGCCTAGCCAAGAGCTGTTCATTAAATGGCATTAATGAGACTTGGGCAAGAAGTAAAGTGAGAAGTGATCCAAGCCCTTGATCTTGGATGGGACATGATAAGATGTAATCTTGGCCATACAATAGCTTAAGCATGAGCTGCTCTTTCTCTCTCCCCAAATTCATCCATACCTCTCTCTTACTCTCATTTTCAACCTTTTGCTATCAAGTTCATCTTTCTCTCCCTCCTTGCCATAGCCAAACCACTCATTGTCCATTTGCATCTCATTTTCAAGTCATCCTCTTCATTTTTCTTCATATTTCCCTCACCGGGTTGGTATGCCCATATGATCATCTAACGACCCTAATTCGTTTACATGGGGGTAGTGAACCTATCCCGATGCGTTTATGTGCAATGATACTTGATTAAGTTCGGATGCCCCCAAGTCAACGGGATCACGTTTGTGGATGGATTTGGAAATGAAGCTCATTACAAGAGCACCGTCTTGATGCGTTTTTGCAGGATGATGCTGTGTTCGATGGGGCGAGAAGATGCCAGGTTACGCGAACCTTTAGGTTGGCCTTGGATCTTGAGTGATAGTAATAATCTTGACATGGTTGTGTGAAAAGTGCATGAGAGGTATTTGTGATCATGTTCGACTTATTGCATGGCATGGGCGAATGACTATACTATATGGTGCATTTGTATGATTAGATCAGGAGCATGGAAATTGTTATGGCAATTGCTTATGTATTGTCCATGATGGCCTTCAATAAGTGGATATGCTTCCATTTAAATAGTTAGGACAAAACAAGATAGACTTTGCTATTGATCTACTATCGTAGAGGAATTACATGTAGGTCGTTTCTGAGATGAACGGCTTCCCTACGAAGTTCACCAATTGAGTTTCATCTCGCTGTTTGTTGAATGTTTAAAGGCTCTTAGAATGATTGAGCCTTTTTGCCAAATTCGATTTGGACTATAGTGAGGAGGTCATTGACGGCGCGCATGATAAAATTTCTACTTCTCAGTTTCTCTGTTTCTTATAATAAGTTTGGAACAGAAATCTATTTGGCAATGCAACTTGATTTTTTAAATCTGTTCTAGAAATAGATTTGAAGACGAAATCAAACGCAAAATTTTTTAACTTCTCAATTTCTGAAATAGAAATAAAAATTATTTCTTCTTTTCTCCAATTTGGGCATCCTTCTTTGTTAACCAAACGAGCTTTTGTATATGGGCGTTCATTCTCCTCAACACTTTAACCAAAAACCCTAGCGCTGTCGACTCCGAAGCTATCCATCCTTACCATCGACTCCGAATCCATCCTTCTTGCCACTATTGACTCCAAGGTCGTTGCCATCCTCTTGTTGGTCAAATTGTCGCTCATCTCACAGTCGCTATCCTCAGACCGTCCAATTTGCTTTAGTCGACCCGTCAGACCCACCTCCTCTGCCTGCGTCCCCTTTTCGCTCTCGATTCCGCAACTCTAGTCGCCGTCGCCCATCTCCGTCATTATTGAATCCGCTTGCGTCTGCATTCTGTTGCAGCCTTCTCTGGAACTTCCCCCCGCGATACCTCATGAGGTTCGATCGATCCTTCCCTTCTCGGCTCTCGTATCATGTTTTGGCTTTCGTTTGTCATAATCGATTTCAATTTCCGTGTTGCTTGTTGGAGAGGGATAGGGGATTTTATCTTCTCGGTGTTTTGTCTTACATTTGTCCCTCTTCTGGAATAGATGCTGGTGGATTTTGCCTCTTTCTTGGTTGTTCTACACTTGTGCTCGGTTTTGTTTCCATGCCGATGGGCTTTTCCTTATTGCTTGACGGAGCCACTTTAAAACAGAAGTAGAACTAATTCAGCGTGAAAATTTTTACTGCTGCTCATGCATAAATGAGAGATTAGTGTGGTTTTATGAAAAAAATTCAATATGTTCTTATGTAATCATTTGGGGGGGGGGGGGGGGGGGGTGGGTTTTGTTTCCATGCCGATGGGCTTTTCCTTATTACTACGACAGGCAAAAGAAACGGCATATTGAAGATAGATTACTATGGTGAGTGGGTATTCATTTCTTTATTTATTTCTATCTCCTCTCCTAAATTTAAGCTTCCCCTATCAGTTTGATGTTTTTTTTTGAGGATTTTAGGCTTTCATAATAGGATGCAATAGTGGTTTCATAAATTCTGAGTATTGTTTTTGCACTAGAGTAGCGGTGACACTTTGTTCTCTTTATCTCCTCATAAATGTAAAAAGTTTGCAGAACACAGGATAGAACTTTGTTTGTTTGCTGGCATAGGGTGATCTGCACATTGATTATATTTATGGTGAAGAGGCTGCCCCTTTTCCTATTATTCTTTTATGTTGCATTTGTATCGTGACATGCTTGATAAGAGGGTGATCCGCTCATTTTTGGCTTCTAATAATCTTATGATGCTTTTTATGAAGATAACTTGTTTTTGCTTTATTAATACACACGAAAATATTGGATTGCTGATTTAATATGCCTCTTGTTATTTGTTATTCTTTTAACTTCTAATTTTGACCGCGTTGCATACCGCTTCATGGCGCTCTATGCCATTGTTGGAGGGTATATGGGTGGGCCCTCTACCTTTCCCTAAGAATGATTGCAGTAGCGACACGATGAGAATAGTCCTAGTGGGGAGCCGTAAGTGAGTGTGATGACGAGAGGTGGTAAGGATCCATTTTTGAAGAATGATTTTTGTAATTTTTGAGATCAAGCTATGTGTAGCCGGGTGATTGGTTGTGGATAGCTCAAGGGCATAGGTGATCGCTGAGTGGATAGCCTATAGGAGTTGTATATCCTTTCGATCAAGCTATGTGTAGCCGGGCGATTGGTTGTAGATAGCTCAAGGGCATAGGTGATCGCTGAGTGGATAGCCTTTGGGAGTTGTATATCCTTTCGAGCTCTTAGTGTATACCCATGTTCATAAATAATATAACAAATGAGAAGATGTTGCTTGCTTTCTCTCTGTTGTTCGTCCTTTGCGGTTGATATTCACGTTAGGATTGGGACGTCAACAGCTTCTCACACAAGCCTTGTTGTCACAACGTTGGGAGAGCTCGCACAATGCCGCGACGGCGAGGCTCGCTCTAAGCAAATTTGGGTAAGGGTGTATCACCCCTTAACCCTCGGGCACGCAATGACCCTATTTCCCTTTGGTCATTCATTTGCGACGTCCAAAGATCTGTCATTGATCCATTCTTTTATTCTTTCGATTATATGCAAGCGGAAGCAGAACAAACATCTCCCAACAATTAATAAACAGTTGGGATAATAAAAGGCATACATTAGAACACATCTTTACATATATGCATGACGCATTATTAGACATGAGATTTCTTCCTTCATATTTGTCGAAAAAGGGATTGGGGTTAACCTAACACCTATAGTCTATGAGGATGACCTGAAAAAGTGATATCCCCTACACGTCTAGAATGCGTCCACCTCAAAGTACCATGGCTTGGGATTGGATATCGTGATTACTGCCTAAAAATGTTAAACAAGGCGTGAAATAAACTCACTAAGTAAACTCTCTAAAGCTCACGAAGGAGGGATCTTTACCTCAAAAATGTCAAAGACATGCAACTTATTTTCCACGAAAAACCAATAGTCACATTATTTAATTATAGGAATTAGGCCACTCAGCATGCAGCATTCTACCACATGAGTGCACCATTCCATTAAGCATACGACAATCATAAATTAATAATCCGAGCATGAATAACGATACTTTCATGCACATTATATTAACATAAATCCCTCGAGTCTTAATAAAAAATGTGCAAATCCACAACTTTATCTATGACTTTCTGATTCAAACATCAACCTCAAGGACATCCTTATGTCTCTCAATCCATAAACCAGGTTGATCAAAGCATGCGTGTACCACATAAGTCGGTGAAATAACATTTAATTCATGCACTATTCTCATGTAATTCATATATGTGCATGCAGCATGTGTGCATAATAATTCTCATCATATGCATTCGACATTCATGCGCTTTACACATGTTGATGTCTCGAGAATATTATGGTATCTCATACTACCAAGCTTTCAGCAAGACTAAGGTTTTAGATTAGTACGATCGCTTTGGGCCACGGGCAACTGGTCTTATGGCATAATTGGGCATTGGCAAGCATTGGCCAGCAAAAATGCATCAAGATAGCATGCTTGTAAGGTGCTTCGCTACAAAATTGATCCATGAGTAGCATCCCGTTAACTTGGGGGCGTTCCACTTAACGGCATCGGGATGGAACCATTACCCCACATAAATGCTCTCATTAACTAAGTATAGAGGCCTCAATGGCGTGCCAAGTGGAATGTGTCTCATGACCGATCTAAACCAATCCAAATTGCAAATAATACGTCTCAATATCACACCAAGCCCAAGAAAAGACCAATCAATTATGAAATGATCACTGACCTAGTACCAAACTTAGCTCGGGAACGATATGTCTCAAGAACGAAAATTGTATGGAGTAGAGTATATGATAAACACACAAAAAGGAATAACAAAAATAAAAGCAACCTCCTTCCAAGGTGCAAAGTCAGTGCCACCAACCGAGGATGAGGATCGAGATCTACGAAGCTCACCACCAAGGCCTAAAGCTTCCACCAGCCAAGGATAAAGGACTTCGGGATTGGAGAAGCTGACCACCAAGGCCTAAAGATTCCTCCAGCCAAGGATAAAGGGCTTCTTGGCTCACCACCAAGGAGTTATCCACTCTCCACAGGAGTTCACTCAAGCAGAGGAAATGATGCGGGTGCATCCAACGTAGCTCCATCCACCAACTCGGAACCATTGATGCTTATCCAAGCCAATAAAGAAGTTGGGCATTATGTTCTTCGATGGATCATTTTTTAGTGAATAATGTTAATTACTCATCGGTACTTTATGGTATATCAATAGGTATCAGGAGGATTATTTTCTGGTCAAGGGAGGAGCTTGAATTCTGGGAAGGCTAAAGGTTTATGAATGCGGTTTAAGAATATGGAAAGCCAAAGGTTCAAGAACACGGAAAGCTAACGGCTCGAGAATGTGGTGAGCTTCTCCTCATCCTCGATTGGTGGCGTGGCCTTTATACCTTGGGAGGAGATCGTTCTATCTTTTCTTATTCCTCTTTGTTTCTTTACCATATACACTTAACCCCAAAAATCCTGTCAAAAAAATCTCCGTTCTTGAATCACTCACCCCATCACGCATCAAAATATTGGTATAAGAGCTCAAGGTTCACCTCATTTGAGTGATTCCTTTCTTTCTTTTGTTACAATTTCCTTATGGATGAACAAGTTCCCAGAGGCTTGACTCTGGAGCAAGCGCACAACGAAATGCGAGATCATGCAATCCAAAATCCTCAACAACAAATAGAGCGAGTCCTCATTCTTCTGGAGAATCCAGCGAGACAAGGACAACCAGCAAGGCGTACCAATGAACGAAACCGACGTGACGATTCTGATTCTCGTCAAAATTCTGATGGCGATTCCGATTCCATGGGAAACAATCGAACGAATTTGCACTCTAGTGATTCTGAATGTCCAATTCGAAGACGAAGACGGAGAGGGAGGCATAAGGAGGATGAAAGAGACATTAAAGTGGACGTCCCTGAGTTTAACGGTAATCTTAGTCTCGACGACTTTGTGGATTGGCTACACAAAACTGAACAAATTTTTGACTTCAAATCCTATTCGGATGAGAACAAATGGAAGGTTGCTGTCCTAAAGCTGACCAAATATGCTTCTCTATGGCGGGAGAATCTAAAGCATCAACGAGCAAGGGAAGGAAAAGGCCGAATCAAGTCTTGGGAAAAACTAAGGAAGTTGATGAAGAAGAGGTTCTTGCCCGACAACTATAAGCAACATCTCTTCCTCAAACTGAACTACCTACGACACCATGGGATGAGAGTGTAAGAATACATTCGTGAGTTTGAACAACTCAAAATGAGGAGTGAATTTCCAGAAATTCCTTAGCAAACCATCGCTCATTTCCTTGGCGGCATAAATCGAGAAATTGCCGATATGGTTTAACTTCAACCGTATCGGTCCTTTGAGGATGTATGCAAGTTAGCCATACAAGTCGAAAACAATTGAAGAGCAAGAGGTTTTCCTCCAGAACCTCAACAAAGGCGACATCCTATTTTAGGGGTACTTCGTCAAGCAAGGGCGAGAGTACGTCGACAAAAGACAAAGGCAAGGGAAAGAATGCAGAGCCTTGTTTCTTTTCTTATTCCTCTTTGTTTCCTTACCATATACACTTAACCAGAAAAATCCTCTCAAAAAAATCTCCGTTCTTGAATCACTCACCCCATCACGCATCAGGAAATCTCACCATTCTTATTCATGAATTTCGTATCTGCCCTACATTGGATAGTTTCCCCATCACAAACTTGAATGACCTAGGAATTAAACGTTCGACTCTTGAGCTACATAAAAATAAGAACAGCGAGGTACTTAATAAAAAACCATTGTTAATACGGGAACTAAATGCCTTTAATCATCGGCCTTCCACATTCTCAAACCGTTAGCTTTCCGTGTTCTTGAACCTTTGGCTTTCCATATTCTTGAACCTCATTCGTGAACCTTTGACCAGAAAATAATCCTCTTGAAACTTCGTAAATTGGTCATACAAGAGATCTAAAATGGCCTTCCATTGATACCTATCGATATACCACAAAGTACGGATAAGTAATTAACATTATTCACTCAACAATGATCCATCGAAGAACATAATGCCGAACTTCTTTATTGGCTTGGATAAGCATCGATGGTTCTGAGTTGGTCGATGGAGCTACGTTGGATGCACCCGCATCATCCTCCCGAGGTTGTTTGAGGTTTGTCCTCAAATCTAGAAGGTTGTCATTGAATGTTGCTGAAACTCCAAACTCTCCTGAAAGGTCAATCTTGTAAGCATTGTCACCAATTCGGTGAAAAACTTTAAACGGACCATCAGCTCTAGGCATGAGCATGTTCTTTCGACAAAATGGAAATCTCTCCTTCCTCAAGTGAAGCCATACAAGATCGCCCAGTTGAAATTGAGTTTTCTTGCGATGTTGATTAGCTTTCTTGTTGGCCTTTTGAATGTTGGATCGAATCTACTTATGGAGCTTCTTCATTGATTCAGCTCTTTTCTTGCCATCAAATAGAGTACGATTTGTTACCTCCGTTTGGCCATCCGTTTGGGGATGACAAGCTGAGCTAAATAAGAGTCTTGTACCAAGCATTCTCCATAGAGTCCCCCAAAAGTGGCTTAAGAAGTTGGAATCACGATCCGACACAATAGTCTTTGGTACTCCATGAATGCAAATGATCTCTTTGTAATATAATCCAGCAATATGAGATGCATCATTAGTCTTGTGAGATGGCACGAAATGAGCCATTTTAGAAAACCGATCGACGACCACCATGATAGCATCTTTTCCTCTTTGAGTTCTTGGTAGAGCCACAATGAAATCCATGCTAACATCCTCCCAGGGCTGCAATGGTACCGGAAGTGGAGTATACAAACCTTGATGGAAACGGCTTTTTGATCTTTGACAAGTTGCACACCTTGAGATGATAGCAGGCACATCTCCACTCACCTTTGGCCAATAGAAATGCTCTTGAAAAACCTCAAGAGTTTTGTTAACACCGAAATGACCGGCCAATCCTCCACCATGCGCTTCTCGAATTAGCAATTCACGAAAAGAACTATTTGGCACACATAATTGATTTCCTTTAAAAAGAAACCCATCTTGCAAAGAATATATACCTTGAACTCCCCGCTTGCAATTGTTGATGATGGATGAGAACTCCGCATCTTCAGAATAAAGTTCTTTCATTGATTGAAATCCAAGAATCCTAGGGTCCAAAACCATAAGCATACAATATCTTCTTGATAAAGCATCTGATACAACATTAGTATGCCCCGGTTTATATTTTTTCAGACGAAAGAAAAGGATTGAAGAAATTCTACCCTTTTTGCATGTCTCAAATTAAGCTTGTGTTGGCCGCTAATAAACTTAAGTGCCTCATGATCAGAATGAAGGACAAATTGCTTTGGCCTCAAATAATGACTCCAATGATCAAGAGCTCGGACAATGGCATCGAACTCTTTGTCATAAGTCGAATAATTCCTTTTGGAGTTGGACAGCTTCTCACTAAAATATGCCAATGGTTTTTGTGCTTGCACCAGAACAGCACCAATACCAACTCCACTTGCATCACACTCAACTTCAAATGCTTGATCAAAATCAGGAAGTGCAAGAATAGGGGACTCACAAAGTTTCTGCTTGATTATGTCAAAAACTTTAGTTCCGTCATGGCTCCTATAATTGAATGCATCAACAATGCTCAATACTGCACCAATACTAAGAAAGGACTGACTCGTCATATCGTGACATGATCACTGATTTAGTACTAAACTTGGCTGGGGAACAATCCAACTCATTATTGACATAGTGTGCTTCCACATATGGTCTAATAACTATTGTATATCTCGTCTCGAAGGCTCGAGGTGTTTTCATGCATTGCTTATGGACAATGAACATAATGTATGTATAACGATTACTTCCAATAAACCCATGTAATGCATTGTCATTAATATTAAACATCACATAGAGCAAGCACAACTAATAACAGCACAACGATTTTCAAAATGAGGGATTGCATAAGCATCGACCATCCTTAAAATTCGAATGTGGTAAACATGCATCATGTTAAAGGCCACAACGTGCTATTCACTTATCATAATCATGTTAGGTTATCGCATTTGACGGTAAATTATAATGTTACCATATCACGTTCGATTATAACATATCCCGATAACTTATATATCTGTTAACAGCCTTTAATTATCACCTATTGCCATAACTTATAACTTCTACTTATCGCTTTAATCCTCTATTGAAGTAATCCAATTACCCTTAACCATAAACTAATCCTAATCCTACTTCTAAGCACAATGGCCACCCTAATTGAGGGTTAGGGAACTGTACACTATTGGATCTAAGCTATGGTGAGTGACAAAGACAACGGCAAGGTTCACGGTGAGGCTTCGCGGTTGCTAGTTGGTACTATGATGCCTGGCCAGTAGATTACTCCTAAAACACGTCATTTAAAAGTTGTAAATAATGATTATTTAAGTGCCAAATTTTGTCTAAAGTGATCACTTGAATATCAATTATTGTTAAAATAATAATCACTTTAGTATGCCACATGGGAATACCTCATGGACTAGGGTTTTTTAAAAATTTGCCAAGTTATATTATGATTTTAATTATAAAAGCCACAGAATCAATCTGATTCCAATTTGTACATTGTATCATTTTCTTTTCTTTTACACATACTATGTAATATAATGTAACTCCGTACATTGAGTCAAAGTCAGAGAAATACATTCGAATTCCCTATAGTTCTTCTTCTCGTTCTTCCCTTTCCCTTCACCTACTGACATGGTATCAGAGTCGCCGAGGACTTTGACATAGCTTTCGCTATGTTTCCTTTGGTTGCTTAGACCAATGAACAAACCAGAGAATCTCACCTCCAGTCCAAATGAACAAATAGAAACAGACACGACCCCACACGCTTCCAGCATTACTTCCATGGTTGAACAACAATTCGGCCAAACCCAAATCCAAAATCAACATGCATATTGGCAGAATTTTCCGGCTCAGTTTAATCTGGGTTAGCCATTCTCGCGTACCCCTACCAGTGGATGCCATATCCGGTCACATTAAAGGCCGGATTTCAAAGTAACATACCAAGCGATGGACGCCTACCAACCAGCACTAGGGCAGACTCAACCATTGCCCCGGAGCGGACAGGTGAGTCGAGTGATTCTAGTGCAGGGCTTCAAGGGCAATCCACAAATCCATACCAAGCAATCCTAGCTGGGTTTCTTTCGTTCCCTTTTGTGGATGCCATGGGTCGACCAGGATCGTGAATCGATCCTTGCACCGTCTGGATTGACCTTGCATCAATTGGATTGACCCTTACATCGTGCAGATAGAACATAGGTCGATCCCCGGTTAAGTGCGATCAGTCCCTGCATTGTGCGGATCCACCTTGCATCGACTGGATCGATCCACGGTTGATCTCGGTTGAGCAGGATCAATCCCTGCACCGTGCGGATGGATTGTGGTCAAGGGCCTCGGCCATGTAGATCGATCCATGCACCGTCCGGATTGATCATGGATCGGTCCCGGTCGAGTGGGATCGATCCTTGCACCATGCGTATTGGTCGTGGATCGATCCCGCTTGATTGGGATTGATCACCCGGAAAAAGTTAATATGTTTTAGTAACTATTCGAGGTGATGAACCTTTTTAATATGAAGAAAGAAACAAGTATCAACGGGCAACTTTTGTTAGTCTTTTTTTTAAATTGACAACTTTCACTCTAGTTCGAAATCTGCCTATGCATTCGACAATTTTTATAGATTTGTTTCAGATTATTAATATCCGGAGGCTATTATTGTTCCATATAAATGTGAATATGTTAATGAAGACCTGTGTTCTGAGAATGAACCTCTAACTAACCTCAATATTGATAATTTGAAGAAATCAATGGCAATTTTAAGACACGTTTGCAAATTTCGAATTAGAGTTAAAGTTGGAAATTATATTTTGACAAAAAAAACTTGGAATAGAATTGGGAATAAATCTAAAGTTGAGGATTTTTTTTTTTTTAACTTAGTAATTTTCGTAGAGAAATCAATTCCAGCATACCTACCACTAATTATTTGCTCACCTAAATGGTTTAGAATATGAAAAGGTAAGCATATGCCCATCAACGCAACTAGAAATTTTTTTGTATGATTTTGGAATCTATCAGTAATTAGCAGCAGTAGCGTGTCCCCATGGTTAGCAACTTTGCCAATAAGAAAACTACGTTTGGTTCAGCATTTTTGAGGGGCTTTTAGTCCAATGCAAATGCTGAAAACCCAAAGCTACTTTGGGAAATGCAATTGTATTTGGTTTTTTCTTAATTTTTATTATTATTATTATTATTTTTTTGTAAATGGACTTCAAGTTGAATGTGCATTTGGTGAAAACAAACTTTCACAATGGCTTTGAAGGGTATAATATATGTATATTATATTTTTTGAAAATTGAACAAAACCCTTTGCCATACCCGGAAAGGGCTACGGCCGTTGATGAGCTAGATTTGACGCCGATGGCCGTTGGCTGGGTTGCATGACCTTGGGGAACCCTTAGTGAGGCTCGCTTGACCCAGGGGCCGTGCGACCCAAGCAACCACCGCCTGTGTCTTGAGGCCATAAGTGACCCTCGTTTGGGTCTCGCGACCATCACGCCATGGCTGCTGGAGTTAGACGACCTTCGCAAGACCCAAGTGAGGGGCGCCTGCGAACCTGAAAAATGGTTAACCATGATGGGGTGAGATTAATCTCAATGAATCAAAACCCTAAACCCCAATGAGGACACAAATTCACCCAGAGGCAGCCTATATAGGCACAACAAATAAAGTGACCTTACCTCGGCATGTAGCTAGACATTAGTGCATCACATATTCCAATATCGATATCACAAACGTATCCGTATCGTTTTTTTTTTTTTTTCATATATTTACATTTTGACCCTTAAGTATTGAAAATTTTTACTAATGATCCTATACGTGTAGCCCATGGCCATGCTAGGACAGCCATGGAATGGCGGTACACAGCTTGGGTCTCAAAGCCTACCCACAAGAACGACGGCATGGTGAGATCTCATGGCAAGGGTGGCTTGGCGATGGTGGATGGTGTATGGTGGCTCATGGCAGCCACAACCAAGATGGAAAAGAGAGGGAAAAGGGCATGGGATGCGGAAGAGAGATTGAAGAAAATTCATCCAAAGGGAATGGTAGAGAGTGAGAAAGTTAGGGAAATGAGGGAAACATAGGGAAACTTGACAGAGAAGTTGGCCTTGACTTTAAGTCTCAACTTGGGGAGCAAGAACACATCTTGATCCTCCATTTCAATTTGGGGAGCAAGAATAAATCTCATCCCTCCAACTTCTCAAAGCTAGGTTACTATTTAGTCACACTATTTTGATAGGTCACTATTGACGTGTCACTCCCCGACCCTCCAGTGCGTGGCATTCCTCGATCTTTTCAGTAATGGAATTGTTACGTCTCAGGATGTGTCGTCGTCTTATTCATGGTACCTTTTGATTACACACAAGCGGAAACAGAACAAACATCTCCTTCATACTTGTCCAAGAATCAGGGTCGGTTTTAAAGTAACACCTCTATTCTACAAGGGTAATCCCAGCATGTGATATCTCCTACGCGTCTCGTACATGTCCATCTCAAAGTACTTTGGCTCGACCTTGGATAGCCGTGATTAGGGCCTAAAAAAATTAAACAACGAGGAATTAAATAAACTTAGTGAGTAAACACCCTAAACCTCGCATAAGAGGGTTCTGCACCTCGGAGACGTCCTAAACATGCTTATCTATTGATGGCAAATCAATAATAGCAAGGCCTTTGCTTTGCATTATCTATTAATAGGAATTAGGCCACTCAACATGCATACGACATTGACAATTTAATAACCTTAGCATGAATAACAATAATTCCATGCACAATGTAGCAACTTTAATCTCATGAGTCCTCCTCCAAGCCGTAGAAATCAACAACCATATTTGTGCCTTTCTGACTTGAATATCCACTAGCAAGATCTTCTCATGTCTCTCAATTCCAAAAACAAGGTTAATTAAACCATGAATGTGCCACATAAGTCATTGAAATGACATTTAATTCATGCACTTTTCTCATGTAAGTCATATATATCAATGCTATACATGTGTAGACTATGGCATCCTTCTCATCATATGCATTCAACATGCATGCACTTTACACACAATGATGTCTCAATTACCAAGACCTCCAATACTACCCATTATGTGCAGTATAATATAGTCACACGCCCATGCCATGCAATAATTCAGACCTGCTCATATACGAATCTCAAATCACACGAGTGTCGACTAAACAATCAGTTCTCCAAATATGTATTCATGCACTTAGAAACTTTTCATAGAATTATGTCAAAATTATTAAGACCACTCAAGGCCCAAGGTGAAGCTTTACGCCTTCCAAGGTATAAAGACCACGCCACCAACCAAAGATTGGGATCAAGATCTATGAAATTCACCACCAAGGCCTAACGCCTACACCGGCCAAGGATAAAAGTATTCGGGATAGGGGAAAAGCTCACCATCAAGGCCTAAAGATTCCACCAGCCTAGGCTAAAGGGCTTCTTGGCTCACCATCAAGACATGATCTACGCTCCAAGGATAAAGAGACCAAAAGTAGATATCCACTCTCTAAAGAACTTCACTCTAGCAGGGAAAATCTGACAATTTTCATTCATCAAATCCATGTCCTTTACATTGGATAATTTTCCCCTCTTTATACAAGGATTTTAGACTTAGGAAGTATAAAAAATAGAGTGCAATGACCTAGGAACTTATACCTTTGACTATTGAAAGCAACAAAACAATAAAGACACCTAGTAACTTCGGAAATGCATTTATTAGCATGGGAACTTGCATTCATGAACCTTCAGCCTTCCAAAATTCGTGATCCTCTCTTGACCAGAAAATAACCTTGCTAAAACTTCATCAATTCATCAGGCAGAATGTGTAAAATGGCCTCCCATTGATAGTTATCGACATAGCACAAAGTATCAATAAGGAATTAGCATTATACATTCAAAATGATCCATGGAACCACATTATGCCCAATTTCTTTCTTGGCTTAGATAAATATCAATGGTTCTGCGTTGGTTGATGGAGTTACGTTGGATGCTTTTGCATTATGCTTCTCGGGTTGTTTGAGATTTGTCCTCAAATCAAGAAAGTGTAGGTCTCCCAGGTTGAATGTTGCCGAAACTCCAAATTCTCCAGGAAGGTCAACCTTGTAAGCATTGTCACCGATTCGCTCAATAACTTTAAATGGAGCATCAGCTCTAGGCATGAGAGTGTTCTCTCCCTGTGAAGCCATACAAGATTGCCCGGTTGAAATTGAGTCTTCTCGTGATGTTTATTATCTTTCTTTTGGTAAGATTCATTGGCCTTTTTCGATCTTAGATTGAATCTGCTCATGGAGAGGGTTAATTACACACACAACGTCAAATGGTGATTGATTGTAGGCAAATTCAGAGTGCGCAAGCTTCAAATCCCAATCTTTCAAAGATTTTCTTGTGATACAACGAAGAAGAATGGTTAGAGTAAGATTTGTTAGTTCCGACTGGCCATTGGTTTGTGGATGGCAAGCTATGCCAAATAAGAGTCTCATACCAAGCATTCTCCATAATGTCTTCCAGAAGTAGTCTTGTGACATGGTACGAAATGAGCCATTTTAGAGAACCAATCCACGAGCACCATGATAGCATCTTTTGCTCTTTGAATTATTGGTATAGCCACAATGAAATGCATGCTAACATCTTCCCAAGGTTAAAATGGTACAAGAAGTGGGGTATACAGACCTTGATGGAAATGGCTTTTTGATCTTGACAAGTTGCACACCTTGAAGTGATCTTTGATCGTCATGTATTCATGAGGACACAATTGCTCATTCCAAAGTACATGATCATTTGGAATTCGTGCAAAATCACCCATCCGATTATATACTATTATTAAATCGTTTTATAACTGTTCCTAGATTGATTTGAAATAGCTTGAGGATGTGACAACCGTTCTCCACTTTAAAACATTCTTTCTTCAAAATTTAAAGCATACAAGATCAGTCAAAAGATGGGAATGTTGACATCTTATTATTTCTTCATTTTCCTAGGTTGGTCCCTTCATTCCTTGATGTTACCAGATGAACATAACAAAAAGCATTGTCTTGGGCCGAAGCACTTGCCCTTTTCTTTCCTCTATCTTCATCGGTCTTTGCACGCACAACTTTTTTTTGTCATCCACATCTATCTACTACAACCCAAATAGAGTTTATCTACTACAACCTTTTTGACTCCTTCATATTCCCATCCCAAAATTCATCGTGATATGCTCCCACTTCGATTTTAAATTTCTAGTGGTTGAGGTAGTCCAGCAAGTATTTGGTTACGTGCCTGGCAACATCAACTTCGTCAAGCATCCGATGGAATCTCTTCCTCAAGTATAGGGTACCTATACTTAATGGTGATGTTGATGATGGCCCGGCTATCAACACACATTTGGTATGTACCATCCTTCTTAGGTACAAGTAGAGCCGGAATGGAGTAGGGACTCATCCTTTTTCGGACGTATCCTTTGACGAGAAGTACATCGACTTGTCTTTGCAACTTCTTTGTTTCCTTTGGATTGCATCAATAAGCTGGCTTGTTGGCTGGTGGAGGACTGGGGATCAAATCAATTTGATGCTCCATACCTCTTATGGGAGGTAATCCAGCTGGAAAATCCTCCAGGAGCAAATCTGCAAATTCTTTCAACAAGCAATACATTTTGGGATGCATGGGTTGCTCTATCTCTTGAAAAGTTCAGTGCTAAAGAAGTGTGCTCACTGTAGAGTGACCCACACATCCACAAATGCATTACTTGATGAAAGAATTTGAAGATGTGTTCGCGGAGGATTTTCCACCTGGATTACCTCCCATAAGAGGTATCGAGCATCAACTTGATTTGATCCTCGGTGCTCCACTACCAAACAAGCTAGCTTATCAATGCCATCCAATGGAAACAAATGAGTTGCAAAGACAAGTCGATGAATTTATCATCAAAGGATACGTCCGAGAAAGCATGAGTCCCTGTTCTATTCCGACTCTACTTGTATCTAAGAAGGATGGTACATACCGAATGTGTGTTGAAAGCCAAGCCATCAACGACATCACTATTAAGTATTGGTACCCTCTACCTAGGCTTGATGATATGCTTGACAAATTATATGATTCTTTTGTGTTTTCAAAGGTAGGTTTGCGGAGTGGCTATCATCAAATCAAAATGTGATGCGGGAGCATCCAACGTAGCTCCATCTACCAACTCGGAACCATCGATGTTTATCCAAGCCAAGAGAGAAATTGGGCATTATGTGCTTCGATGGATCATTTTCAATTAATAATGTCAATTACTTAACGGTACTTTGTGGTATATCGATAACTATTAATGGGAGGCCATTCTAAATGACTTTCAGAAGGATTATTTTCTGGTCAAGGGACGAGCTCGAATTTGAAGGTTCAAGAATGCAGAAGGCCGAAGATTAAAGGCATTTAATTCCCGTGTTAATAAAGGCTTTTATTATGTTATTATGTGTCTTTATTGTTATGCAGTGCAAGAGTCGAAGGTTTCGCTTTCTAGGCTATTAAGTTCTGTTTTTAATATGTATTAAGGTTTCAGTTTCTAGGCTATTAAGGTTTGTTTTTAATATGTATTAAGGTTTCGGTTTCTAGGCTATTAAGGTCATTTGTTAATATGTATTAACGCTAAAACCCTCCTATAAAGAGGGGAAAACTATCCAATGTAAGATATTTCAATTTTATGAATGAGAATTGTGAGATTTCCTCAACTTGAGTGAACTCCTTGGAGAGTGGATAACTCCTTTCGGTTTCTTTATCCTTGGAGCATAGATCACTCCTTGGTGGTGAACCAATAAGCCCTTTACCCTTGGCTGGTGGAATCTTTACGCCTTGGTGGTGAGCTTCTCCTATCCCGAAGTCCTTTCTCCTTGGCTGGTGGAAGCTTTAGGCCTTGGTGGTTAACTTCATAGATCTCGATCCTCATCCTTGGTTGGTGGCGCTGCCTTGATACCTTGGAAGGAGATTGTTTTTATCTGTTCTTATTCCATTCCATTTCTTCCCCGTATACACTACTCCATATAGTTAACCACTAAAATCACCTCTGAAAAAAAATCTGTGTTCTTGAATCACTCAACCCATCACGCATCAGAATGTGACAAGGTGATGAATGGAAGATGGCTTTCAAGACCAAGGGAGGCCTTTATGAGTCGTTGGTTATGCCATTCGGATCATCTAATGCTCCGAGTACCTTCATGAGACTGATGACCGGTGTCCTTCATTCCTTTATTGGTCGATTTGTCATTGTTTATTTCGACGATATTCTTGTTTATAGCAAGAATGAGGAGGAGCATATAGCTCATTTGAAACAGGTCTTCATGAGAGATCGAAAACTATATGCCAAAATGGAGAAATTTGAGTTCTCCTCTCCAATCATTGTGTTTCTTGGTTATTTGGTTTCCAAAGGTGGAATCTCTGTTGATCCAACCAAGGTGGAAGCTATGAAGACTTGGCCGGTTCCGAAGTCCATTTCTTTCTATTGACATTTTGTCAAAAATTTTAGTACCGTCATTGCTCCAATAACTGAATGCATGAATGGACAAAGGCTGCTCAAAATGCCTTTGAGGTAATCAAGCAAAAAGTTTGTGAGTCCCCTATTCGTTCAATTGCTGATTTTGATCATATTTGAGGTTGAGTGTTACACAAGCAAAGTTGGTATTGGCGCTGTTCTGGTGCAAGCACAAAAGCCATTGGCATATTTCAGTGAGAAGCTATCCAATTCCACAAGGAATTATTCAACTTATAACAAAGAGTTCTATGCTATTGTTCGAGCTCTTGATCATTGGAGTCATTATTTGAGGCCAAAGCAATTTGTCCCTCATTTTGATCATGAGGCACTTAAGTTTATTTCCGGCCAACAAAAGCTTAATTCGTGACATGCAAATTGTGTAGAATTTCTTCAATTCTTTTCTTTCGTCTCAAAATATAAACCTGGGAACACTAATGTTGTATTATATGCTTGATCGAGAAGATATTCTTTGCTTGATGTTCTAGACTTTAGGATTCTTGGATTTCAATCAATGAAAGAACTTGGACATTATATACTTCGATGGATCATGTTGAGTGAATAATCTTAATTACATATCGGTACTTTGTGGGATATCAATAACTATCAATGGATGGCCATTTTAGATGTCTTGTATGACCAATTGATGAAATTTCAGGAGAATTATTTTCTGGTCAAGGGAGGAGGATGAATTTCGGGAAGGCTAAGTGTTCACAAATGTGATTCAAGCATATGAAAGCCAACGTTCAAGAATACGGTTTAAGAATACGAAAAACTAAAGGTTCGAGAATGCGGAAGGCCAAAGATTAAAGGCATTTAGTTCCCGTGTTAATAAAGGCTTTTATTAAGTTCCTAGGGGTTTTTATTTTTATTTAGCTCAAGAGTCGAAGGATTAGGTTCCTATGTGATGTCCCAGGGTGTCACGTACTAAGTGCAAGTGGAATTATAATTATCGTTATCATCTTGCCTAACTGGTAATCTCCTTTAGATAATCTATCTTGTTTATCATTGAAGGTTAGCATGCGTAACATGGATTATTTCAAATCTCATGTTTATATTATGAGGTTATCTGCAATCACTCTACCTTTTATTTAAGCATTGGCCAAATCATTCATGCACATAAACAAGATCACGAGAAGCTTCATTTCTTCTCGTCATCATCAGGGATTGCAAAATTTATCAATCTGTACTCTTTCCATGTTCATTGCCTTTATATACAACATATACATAACAAAAGTAAGGTGCAACAAAAGTCAAAGGATAAAGGGTGAGGGTGTCTACTCCGCGAGTTCCCACACAAACCTACATCTAACAAAAAAAAAAAAAAAAAAACAAATCATAGTCAGCTTCTACATGATTAAAGGCGTCTAGGCGCCACCGTCCCTGCTCCTGCTACATCATCACTAAAAGGAATAGGGCCAAACATCGCTCCATCGTGCTTGATAAACATTGCAACAAACTTCATTGTGACCATCCGAGTTCTACCAACATCCATCCATAACGTAGCCTCACACTTAGAGAAAGTCAGCTCAACATCAGAGTCATACACATCAGTAAAGGTAATCTCAATGCTTGACACCACTCCATAATGAGCTACTGGCGGCACATTCATACTATCAATCTGAAAAATGTAAGGTATGAGCAACAACCTTACCTTGTAAATAATCATAAAACTCTAACTTAAACAATCCACAGCCATCAATATTATCGGGGAATCATGGCCAAACAATTAAAGATACTAAGGTAGGATTGTCACAAGCATAAACAATTGGGTGTTAACGCATCATGTATATAATCACCTTATGAGTATCCATTTCTATGTTACTGTTCTCAAGTTCAATCTCATATCCAGATGCAATGCAACAACAGTAAATGGACTCACTTGCCAAGTAGAATTATATTTAGTGTGCATATGATCCTCCCTCGATCAGTCACTAATTGGAACGCTACCGGCCTGATCGAGTCACTTCCAGAAATTACTTTATCCGGACTTCCACAATATTTCTATTATGGGCATCTGACTCCAAGGCATCATGGTATCACACAACCGAGGTCCTCCCAAGACCACTCAACAAGGGGCATCTCACTCCGAGGCATCTTAGTATTACACAACTAAGGCATCCTTGATCACACACAACGGCATCTCACTCCGAGGCATCCCGGTATCTCTCTACCGACGAACCAAGACCACTCAATAAGGGCATCCCAAACTTCCGGGGACATGAACGGTATATCTATACCGATGGGTTCATTCACTCTCTTACGGACATGATTCACACCACCACACCTTTGACTAATGCATTTATTGTATGCAAAAGAAAAAGACTTCAAAGTATCGAACTATATCTAACTCTCATGAACCTAGCACACGTGCATGTCCAAATTATAAGATAAAACCCATTATGACATGTCACATTCCATGCCGAACAGGTATTTACCCCCATAATGAAGCACTATGCACCACACTCATTGCACACGCATGATACTATATGCACTTACATCTCAAATGATTTATGAGACATACTTTTATATGACTAACTTCTCTTATGAGGTTTATTAGACTCTACGTGCATCACAAAAGCCTAATATAAAAGACACAACATCTAATATATGTTCTCCGGTCCATACAGTTTACTAACTAAATGTACAATTTCGGTTTCGGACGCAGAAGGTATACCAATTCTTGTCGAAATACTACCAAATTTTAGTATGTTATATTTGAGTCATAGATTGACATTTTCTGTTAATAAACTAAGTCTAATTCTTACTGTATTAAGAGTGACAATTGCCATAATCTTTACTAGTACTGTACCAACGTCCAGATTCTTTATCTACAAAGAAAATTGTTTTACTAGCCGATTCTTCTCTATTAAATCTCAAATTTTGGCACGTTATTCCTTTAGATGTGTTCTACAATTTTCATTAAGGATTCGAAGTCAAATTCTAACTAGGTAATTAAAGAAAATTCATATAATCTGTAAAGGTCAAACCGTTTCTCATAAAAACAGTTTACTAGTTTTACTAAATTCACTTCCATCTCTATATTTTTATATTCATATGGTTATAGCTAAGTACCTAATTCAATCTTATAGATGTTCTATCACGTAGAATGGTTTCTTTCTTATTTCATCAATATACATAAAGAAAATAACACAAAACAAAAGACTGCCTAACCATATTCTCCCAGAAAAGAATAGGTATACACGATTACTTCACTCCTAGCCTGACCAAACCACTTATTTTTCCACAAATCTCTTCTACAACACTTCACTACTTAATCACAGCAACTAAAAATACTTCCAGCAAGCTTTTCTTTAACAAATAGCCCATCCATAGCCTAGCTCGAAGTATAAATGCATCCACGAGTTCACTCATCACAGTATACACCATATCCATCCACTCAGCATCCATTTCATCACTTCACTCAGCAAAACAGCATACTCATGCTTGGATTTTGAAACATGCAAGACTCAAATGTAACATGCAATGGCTTCTACCTTCAATATAACACTTACTAAGCTTTCTTGACGAACAATGGATAACTTTCAATTTTGAGTTATATCTTTCCTTACCTTGTTCAGCTATTAGATAGCTCAAAGATTCTTCAAAAATCAGCACCAAAGCTCACATGCAAGAAGGAGAAATCGCTAGTTTGTTGCTGGTTCCTCACTGCTTGACCGAGAGAAAAACGAGAAGAAGAAGATGAAGATGGGTTTCTCGGTTCTTGAAGAGAGAGAGAGGGTTCCGAAACTAATGATGTGATTTGCTAATGATTATGTTCCTTGAGTTTGCATGTCTCGGTTCGTGGGAACCAAAATCATGGGTGATGGGGAAAAACAAAGAGAGAAGAGAGAGAAGTGACGTGGCCTCCAAGTTTGATGTCTTTTGCCGTTTGTGACTCAAATTCAATTAGTCTCTAATCCGTGTCATTAGTCAGTTCATTAGTTTCTAATGTTTTTCACTTAATTCCCTTTCGATTCCATTAGATTTCATTGCTATTATAATCATATAAAGTTATGAACTTATATGACATATTAACCACTTAGTGTTAGTCTATAGAAAATTCATCACAAGAAATGCTAAAGTTAGCAATTGATATTCAAGGCTCTATTATACGTCAATTAACGTACAATAGAACCCTAATAGAACAATAAATGCATTGTTGAAAAGGGAATTATACGTCAATTGACTATTCTTGGTACTCACAACAAAATGGGTAGCTGAGAGAAGGAGTAGAACCCTGTGGGAAATGGTTAAATCTATGATAGCGCAAGCAAATTTACCTATCTTCTATTGAGGAGATGCGTTATTGAGTACTGCGTATATACTTAACCTAGTGCCCTCAAAATCAGTCACTTCCACCCCTTATAAATTATGGATTGGTGGGTAATCAGACTTAAGTAATCTACATCCATGGGGATATGCAACTTATGTTCATGATTCTTCTCATAAATATGGCAAATTAAGTCATAGGGGATGTGCAACTTATGTTCTGAACACTCGAAATGATACGTGTTCATAGGTGAACAAGCGAATGGAAGTATGACTAAGATGGAGTCACGAGATGTAACATTCTTGGAAAATGATTTTCCTACAAGAGGTGAGATTAATAAGAACTTCTAGTTATATGAGATGGAGAAAACTCCTTGACTATTTTGAAGTTGACAAAACCTTTCCTTACTTTAGTCTAAAGACTCTAAGACTTTCAAGTCAAAGTCTGAAGACCAATCGACTTTAGGATCAAAGTCTATTCACACTGACAGATTCTAGACTGAACAACACTAAAGAATGAATATGTATTCAAAAGCAAGATTATCTTTAAGGATTCGATTCGTATGGTTCATGGATGACCTTATGGCTAGATATATTATCCTTATTAGAATCAATTCCGATAATCAAATCTTTTGGAAAGCAAACAAACTTAGAAGGTTCTACTAATGAAAACCAAGATCATGATTGTATGATAGAACGGGATTGATAGGCTTGAGATCTCCTTGATTATTATGTATCGAATAAGGACTCAATGGTAAAAGAGTAATGCCTTTTTGTTCCTTATGAAAAGAGTATGTGTTTTTCCGACCATCATGCATAGCATTTATATCAAATTGCCACGGACTGCCCAATAACAAGTGGCATGCCTCCATAGGAATCACATCACATACAACCTCATCTCGATAGTTCTTTCCAATCGAAAATGATATAAGAACGCGTTTGGTTACCTTGAGTTCATTCCCTTGATTGAGCCATTGGAGCTTGTATGGTTGAGGATGTTTCGTTGTTGGAAGCTTCAGCTTGTCGACAAGAGTTGTCGAAGCAACATTGGTGCAGCTCCCACCATCAATGATCACCGAACACACTTTCCGTTAATAGTGCAACGCGTGTGAAATATATTCTCCATTTGCTCTTTATTAAGAGAAACTTCAACATGCAATGCTCTTCGAATGATCAACAGCTCACCATCATCGGCTTTCTCCACAACTTCTTCTTCCCGATCAGATTCAGAAATATTTTGGTCTTCATTGTCAGCCTCTTGAAGTGCCGAATTGATCTCCTCAATTTCTTGAAGAGTCATAACTCTTCGATTTGGACAATTTGCTTGTAAATATGCCCAAAAACCATGGCACTTAAAGCATTTCCTTGCATCACCTTCAAACTTCTTTTGGACTTCTTTGGAAGGCTCTGCATTCTTTCCCTTGCCTTTGTCTTTTGTCGACGTACTCTCGCCCTTGCTTGACGAAGCACCCTTAAAATAGGATGTCGCCTTTGTTGAGGTTCTGGAGGAAAACCTCTGGCTCTTCAATTGTTTTTCGACTTTTATGGCTAACTTGCATACATCCTCAAAAGGACCAATACGGTTGAAGTTCAACCATATCAGCAATTTCTCGATTCATGCCGCCAAGGAAACGAGCAATGGTTTGCTCGGGAACTTCTGGAACTTCACTCCTCATTTTGAGATGTTCAAACTCACGAATGTATTCTTCAACGCTCATCCCATGTTGTCTTAGGGAGTTCAGTTTGAGGAAGAGATCTTGCTTATAGTTGTCAGGCAAGAACCTCTTCTTCATCAACTTATTGAGTTTTTCCCAAGACTTGATTCGGCATTTTCCTTCCCTTGCTCATTGATGCTTTAGATTCTCCCACCATAGAGAAGCATATTTGGTCAGCTTTAGGACAACAACCTTACATTTCTTCTCATCCGAATAGGATTTGAAGTCAAAAATTCGTTCGGTTTTTTGTGCAGCCAATCCACAAAGTTGTCGGGATTAAGATTACCGTCAAACTCAGGGACCTCCACTTTAATGTCTCTTTCATCCTCCTTATGCCTCCCTCTCCGTCTTCGTCTTCGAATTGGAGATTCAGAATCACTAGAGTGCAGAATCGTTCGGTTGTCTCCAGTGGACTCGGAATCGCCATCAGAATTTTAACAAGATTCATAATCATCACGGCGATTTTGTTGATTAGGACGCCTTGCTGGTTGTCCTTGTCTCGCCGGATTCTCTAGAGGATTGAGGACTCACTCCATTTGTTGTTGAAGATTTTGGATTGCACGATCTTGCCTTTTGTTGTGCGCTTGCTCCAGAATCAAGCCTCTAGGAACTTGTTCATTCATAAGGAATTTGTAACAAAAGAAAGAAATGAATCACTCAAATGAGTTGAACTTGAGCTTTGATACCAATATTTTGATGCGTGATGGGGTGAGTGATTCAATAATGGAAATTTTTATAAGGGGATTTTTGTGGTTAAATGTATGGAGTAGTGTATATGATAAACACACAAAAGGAATAAGAAAAGATAAAAAAAAAAAAAAAAAAAAGCAATCTCCTTCCAAGGTATAAAGGCTGCACCACCTACCGAGGATGAGGTTCGAGATCTACGAAGTTCACCATCGAGGCCTAAAGCTTCCACCAACCAAGGATAAAGGTCTTCTTGGCTCACCACCAATGAGTGATCTACGCTCCAAGGATAAAGAAACCAAAATGAGTTATCCACTCTCCAAAGGAGTTCACTCAAGCAGAGGAAATCTCACCATTTTCATTCATGAAATTCGTATCTCCCCTACATTGGATAGTTTCCTCTATTTATAGGAGGATTTCAGCATTAGGAAATATTAAAAACAAATTTTAATGACTTAGGAACTTAAACGTTCTTGAGCTACATAAAATAAAAACACCTAGGAACTTAATAAAAAGCCATTATTAACACGAGAACTAAATGCCTTTAATCGTCAGCCTTCCACATTCTCAAACCGTTAGCTTTCCGTGTTCTTGAACCTTTGGCTTTCCATATTCTTGAACCACATTCGTGAACCTTTAGCCTTCCCAGAATTCGAGCTGCTCCCTTGACCAGAAAATAATCCTTCTGGAACTTCATCAATTGGTCATACAAGACATCTAAAATGGCCTCCCATTGATACCTATCGATATATCACAAAATGATCCATCGAAGAACATGATGCCCAACTTCTTTATTGGCTTGGATAAGCATTGATGATTCTGAGTTGGTCGATGGAACTACGTTGGATGCTCATGCATCAGAAAACCACGTCAAATTTTGGTGTATCGACTGATGATGTCTATCAAGCTTATGTAAAAAAAAGTGTTCGGATTTATCTTATAAAAAGTTTTAGTTGGTGTGCATTGTTTTTTAATATGAAATAGGGAGATGTTGAATATGCTTCTGCTATATAAACTACGCAGGGACCGATCTAAATGATATAAACTCACAGGACTTATGGACCTACTATATTTCTATGGTATCAAAGTGATATATTATCAGGATAAGTAAAGAGTAAGCGAACTGTGGCGACCCTAGCGGATTGGGGGCCGTCGGGGGTGCCACAATAGGGACCCTAAACTAGATGTGGTGGAAGGGTTCAGTCATGAAAAGTCGAGTTTTCACCTCAAAGTGGCCGTCTATCAATCCCCATTGTAATCCCACTTCAAAGATTGGCCATGGTTAAAATCCCATTTCAAAAATTGAGATTGGATTTGAGTATGTCACAATTATGAGCATATAAATCTCACTAACAAGAGAAGTGGGATATTTTTAACATGAGTATTTGGCATTGTTAAGGAAGATAGTGCTCTAGTATAATTCGGCGATAAGCCATATACCAAAGTCCATAACTTAGTATAATTTAATAATTTTTTTCAATAGTATTGTATATATTATCTGTCCTAAGAATAAAGGATCGCTTGCTGCTCCATAAGTAGCTAAATTACCTTTCGGGCATATTAAGGACGAAAATTTAACATAGAATGGTTCTTGCAAGCTGTGACTATATTCATGGACATATTAAGTCACATTGCCCCTCGTTATCTGGTTTTCTGACTATTTTAAATGGAGCCAAGTGATGAAATATAATGAACCAAGAGAACAAAGAAGATTTATAAAATCCCCAAAAAGAAAGGAGTTGCTGTAGAGATTATAGAGACAAGTCAAGCCAACCTAACAATCTGGTTGGCTAGAAAAATGTCGGCGATATTTTTAAAGTCAACTAGTTCGCCCAAAAAATTAGGATGAGTCAATGATCTCTCATGGGCACTATACTTCTACAGATTTTTATAATTGGATCGAAAAGCAAAAATCATGGCCATCTAGGTGGGAATTTGTTAAATGGTTGAGGTCTGTTATATTTAAATCTAACAATAAAAGATAGTAAAAGCGTCTTTCCTTTTGGGAATCGTAGTTTTACCCCGAAAAAATAGATTAGAGCTGACAAATGAAAAGAAGATCCTGCTTATTTAAATTTAAAACCTTTTTTAAATCCGCTTTATCTATAGTGTTTTCAATAGAATTGCTTTATTTCTACTTAAAAAGTAAAAGTACAATGCTGAATTTGAGTTGACATTTTGAGTAATACGACAGTTCCAAGTTAGTTGCCTAAAAATCTGATTTGAGATCTAGCTAGTTCTAATCCGAATTTATTAAAATTTCCTTTTAGGGCAGCCTACCATTTATTTCAAACTATTCCTCTTGTGGATCCCCTTACGTTCGGGTACAAAAGAGAGCCTCAAAAGATCAATCTTCAATTTTAAATCTATGATAAATTTAATGTACAAAGATAATCATTTAAAAACATAGAGAAATAAAATTCTTTTGAATTATTTGAGAGGTAATCATTTTAATTTTAAAAGAGCGGTTGATCTTATGCTTCCACTTCATCAATAGCTATCACAAATTTCTCTTGATTCAAATTAACATTCATTTCTAATTAATTTGTGCAGCGTCATTCTTATCGAACCTATCCATATAGTTTGGCGAAAATCGAAAAAACTTCATCTATTAGGATCATACATATTAAAACCTTTCCAACAAAGAGCACCTTCCACATTTACTTTCACCTATAATTATCACGAAATGCATGTTAAAGGTCGCTTTTCATATATTTATTGGGCCAACAAAAAAGTGTCTTCCCTTCATTATTTCCCCCTTCTCTTTTCTCCATCGCCTCAATAAATAAAACTAGAAGTCGCCGTTCATCGGATCTGAGGCCGTGGCCCTTTCCCAGAAGAACCCAAAAACAAGTTACGTTATCTTTTATTTTATTTTATTTTATTTTTCTTTTGCTATATCTTTCTCAAATCCATAAAATAAATCCGAACTTAAAGATATTTATATATAAAAGAAAATCTGGAGAACAGAACACCAGCAAGGCCCGTTTTCCCAGAGTCTTCCGAACACAAACAAAGGCTTGATGATGGGTCGGTCTCGCTCTCTCGCAATGCTCCTCGTCTCCTCTCTCCTCCTCCTCTCCTTCTCTCATGGTATCATGCGAATCCCCAAGTTCACAAGTTCCACAATTTATTTTGGAATTCATCCCTTTTTCCTTCGAAGATGCATGAAATCAGCTCAATCTCTCGTTCGCTTTCCTCTTTTGGGATTTTCAGGATTTGGCAGGAAAGTGATGCAGACTGTAAAGCATGGAGCTTCCCCGGTTGAGCTCGAGGTTGGTGTCTTTCTAATAATTCCCATTTTCCTTTGCTCCCCAGAATTTGGATCATCTTTTTTTTTTTCCAGGAAAGTGGAGGGAAATGGAGGAAGATGGTGGAAGTGATGGATTACTCCGATCCCGAGCCGAACACCAACCCTCGGAGTGGATACCTCTTGAGCCCTCCTCCTCCTCCTCCTAGACAAGGCTAATTCTCAATTCCCTACGCCTGTTTTTAAGTGTTGTTGGTCTCTCGGTGTTTCAAGGTTTCTTTCTAAACTGTTCATGGATTCTCAGAGTTTATCTGCAAAAAATGATCGATGTTTTGCTGTGTTCTCTGTTCTTTCCCTTGCAAATGTGTAATGCATGTAGAAGGCGAGGCGTAATGTTGTTTCAGAGGAGACTGGTTCCATCTCAGCTTTTAGAGACCATCCTTTTCGCTTTTGTTTTAGTTGCAAAATCTCAACAAAAGAAACAACCAATATGTCCTTTTCTCGTGGAAATTAATCGGATAATCAAGTCGTTCGTCCCATTCGTTTTAAATTAGCATTTTGCAAGTAGAGGCAACTCAGGCAGTTTCAAAGGCGATACCTAAATATCAGCTTCGTTGCCTAATTTTCGGTCAAACTGGTTCGCAAGATCACGCCGGATTTGCATTGTCACATTTATTGCTGACGGTTTCTATGACACTTCGATGACCTAGAATGGGATATAGCTTTTTACTTATACCCCTTTCCAATTATGAAGAAACTGGGGATTGAGCATTTCTTTTCCTCTTATATGGAGAAAAGAAATCCTTTGGGTATTTCTAGATTCACTCGATCTTGGGTATTTCTAGATTCACTCGATCTCTAGTCGAACCGCATCTCTCGAGTTTTATGTTACCTTACAAAATATTATCTAGAAAATGAGATATGGCAGAAACATCATTGTAACATGTGAGTAATGATGGTCATTCAGATTTACCAATTTTATTTATTATCACATGACGTTAGATTGCAAAAAAAGGGACCATAGAAGGGCCTTATTGTTCCCTTCTAAGTAAGATGATAGAGCAGTCAACAATCTTTACCGTACAAATAATTTAGTGACGGTGCATAGCATGAGTTATTTTTTAATCTTCAACTACACGTCACGAGTACACTTTAATACCAGGTAGTCAACTACCATGTGTTGGACCTACACTGTGCTTAATAGAGTATTCTGTATTACACAGAATTGCAATCCACGTCAGACTTCTACATCCCGCACGTATATTTTTTTTAGCCGCAGGTTTTTGGGTTTTTTCTTCTTTTTTTATGAAGCTGCTTGTCGATGTCTGGCCTAAGTCAACGGCTTGGCTTGTCCACGTCTGATTTGAGAGAGTGATGGGTGATCATTTGTCCACCACCAGATCGATCGTTTTGGAAGCGTTAGGCTCGAAAGAAGCGTTTCTCGGGAGGATTAATCGCGGTATTGAACTTTGCACGATAATTTTTATGTCAGATCGTATAAGGAGAGGCCGAAAAACTCTCTCAAAGGATCGTTAAGGGCGTGGAAAGAAGAATATGCCTCTTCCTATATTCCTAGATGAAAGAAATTTCCTTTAACAATATGCATGACCGACAGGTTTTCTTTAAAGATGTTACATTAGATAACTTCGCCTGACGCACATTCAATACATCCAAAAAAACCTCCATATGTATGTTATTACAAGCGCAAGACCACATATGAAGCCTGATTTGGGGTCACATGAGGTTGGAGGCCATTGACCAATGGGTTTTCTTTAAAGATGTTACACTAGGTAACTTCGCCTAGCAGACATTGAATAATATATCCAAAAAAACCTCCTTATGTATGTGCTTGCACACGCAAGACCACAGATCAAGCCTGATTTGGGGTCGCACGAGTGGGGTCACATGAGGTTGGAGGCCATAGAGCGGCCTCGATCCCTAACCACTAAAGTGACCTCAAATCGGCCTTTGTTTAAGGCTGTGGTGCCCTTGTTGTGAGGGACAAAGAGAGAGCTTGGATGTGACCGTGCCCAATGATGGGGCCCACAACAAAGACTCTCGTGGCCACCATTGGGCCGAGCATTGGAGACGGCGTGAATGTGACAATTTGGTGGATTGCCTCCATGGTGGCCATGGTGGATTCCAGGGAGAGAGGGGGTCTCTAGGGAGGGAGGGCAGAGAGAGAGAGTAGTCTTTTTTTATTATCTTTTTTTTTTTTTAGTTATGCACCAAGAGTTTTTTTTGTCTTCTCCTATCATATCCTATATCCATTTCTTAAATCATTGTATGTGTTATGTGTTATGTATTGTACGTATGTTGTGAAATCCTACTCCTCTAGTCATGCGTCTTCACTTGAGCTTCTGAAAATATGAAGAATCAAACTCCCTACCTCTCTTTTCTCAAATAGGAAGGATGGCCACTATAAAAACTCATCATAGTTACATGCTTAGAGTTCCATGATTACGTTTGAATGCTAGTTTGGAAAACATGTGATTAAGAAATTCAAAAACGTCTTTTCCAATAATCATTGTATTAATTGCCAAAAAAAACAAAAGCAAACTATACAATTAGATGAAGATCTTGTAATCTTAAAGAGCTTTATTTGATATCTCAATTAGGGGTGAATGTGATTCTAGGGTAGAACCGAGAATTGGAAAATCGAATTCTATGAAGGGCTGAGTAGGTTCTCAGTTCCATTTTTTTAGGAACCGGTGTAACTTGGGAACCGAGAACACCCAAACCCTAAAATAGCCAAATCCCTATTTTAGCTCCAGTGTTCCCCTTTGTCTTTGTCTTTCCTCTTTGTCAACAACAAGAAAAGGGAACCCATTTCTCCTTCATTCTTCCCCTTGGCCATTCTTGCTTTGCGACGCCGGTCGGCCAACCAGCTCCTTTGCTAGGAGCTGGCTTCGTCATTTCCCTGTACCCAGCCTAGTACACTAGGAAAAGGGCATCAGAGGGATCAGAGGGGGTCCCCGCTCTTTCGAGTCGGCCGGGTTTCCCTTGGGGATCTTATCCTGTGTTTCTCCCCCTCGCTTGTAAATGGTTTGTGTGGGGGAGACATCCAGGGATATCCAATTCAGAGTGGAGCAGTTTAAAGAACCTTGGGCTCAAGGGGAGGCTCGGCCCACCCCCAAGGGCTTCGTTTCCCCTAGGGTTGTCTTTATTGCCCCCCCCCCCCCCCCCCCCGGGACTTGTTCCTTGGGTTTCTTGCGGGGGAAACCTTGAAGATAAAAGCCCCATCCAGGGACCCACTTCCCCCTGGAGGGGGGCAGTCTACCTGATGGCTAGAGCAGTTTAAGGACCTACTCAGGTCCCACTCTTTCCTCTTTGTCAACAACAAGAAAAGGGAATCCATTTCTCCTTCATTCTTCCCCTTGGGCCATTCTTGCTTCGCGACGCTGTGGTTCTTTCCACTTCTCTGCGGTTCTATTCATCTCGTCGTTCTTGACATCTTGTTCCTCTCCGCGACGCTGTGGTTCTCGTTCAAATCGTTTGCTATCACCAACGCCGGCCGTGGCGCAGCGACCATCATCCAACGGTTGCGCAACATCATCACTCAGGTCTCTCTCTGCGATTTTGAGTGCATTAATTTGTTCCCTCTCAGGACACTTTGTTGAAGCTATCCCTCTATCTCTCGCTCTCTTTGGTGGTTGTTTTTTCTGTCTTGTTTCTTTTACGGTGAGTGCAGCGACAAACATTCACTTGGGGCGTGGCGGTTGTGGGATTTTTTCTACTGCAAATTGCAACCCAAAAGTTTAAAAATATGCAACCAATATATTTCTTTTTCTATTTATTTTGGACAAAAGCAGTTTCTTTTTCAGCACGCTTAAAAAGTGCATAAAATTTGCTTTCGTTGTTCTGTTTTAGCCTTTGGTTTCGCTATTTACTTGCATTCACTCGTGCAGTTTTTTTTTTTTTTTTTTGCTTTTGTAGGTTGAGGAGAACATCAGCAAGTTCGCCAAGAAAGGTTTGACGCCATCACAGATTGGTGTGATTCTTCGCGAATTTCACAGGATTGCCCAAGTGAAGAACATCACGGGGAGCAAGATTTTGCGTATCCTCAAGGCTCACAGTATGTTTTACTTCGCATGTTCATTATATTTGTGAAGTGAATTTGCCGGTTAATATATATGAAATGGATTTCAGATCTGCAGAAGTTACTCTTTATATGCTATGTAGTACTCAAATTGTAAGCTTGATGACTTTGGTGGCTGACACCAGCTAAAGCACAACTTTAAGAGGAGATAAATTAGTTTTTAGAGCTTGCTATGTTCTTGGGGTCCCAAAATCATCCTGAAAACTATGTTGTGCACTATCTATTGTTCATCAAAAGTTGATTTTCAAGACTTGATTTATTATTGGAATTATCTTACTTTATATCTAGGTTAAGCATCTTTCTATTGTTCATGTATCCCTTTCCTGTATTCTAAAACGATTGGCATAATAGTGACTAGTGAGGTGAAGCTAATTTGGGTTTGTCTTCGAAATTTTAAAACAACATAAATCGTACAATTTTGTCCTCTTTGTAAGTTAAGCTCATGATGATTGTCCTCATGCAATCACCTTGTTCATTAAGCGGTTCCATGATGAGCTTGTTTCTGTATAGAACTAAGTTGCTTCATCGGTGGTTGAATCTGGTGAATCGGATTTAGTTTCTGAGATAATATGCCGCATATGGTCTCTGTCATGTACAAGATATTCTTGAAGCTGTTTGGGCCAATTATTAGCCCTCGATTCTATCATCTCGTGTCATTGCTTTTATGAATCCTCGCTTGCATAAATTGCTAATTACTGTCAAACCTTTCGAAATATGAATGACCTCTTTCTCTTGTTTCAGATTATAGCAATATCTGAACAGGCATCTGAGTACGTGGAGGGCTCCAAGAGCCCTTGAGAAAGTTCAAGCCCTCTGGGCTAGAAATCTTTTGACATGCGTGTTGTTGGTGCTGCTACTGAGGATCTTTGGCTATTTATCCTCTCTGAAAAGGGTCTGAGGGTGCACATTTTCCTCCTTCGGGACATAATCAAAGTAGTAGATACCTTTCTACAATCAAGTAGTAGGTTGCTCATTGTCGTATGAGAAGGTCAAAGCTGTACAATATTCAGACTCTGAGGTTTGTAAAAAAAATCTATGTTTGGGACAAAGAGAACAAGAACAAGTGAGTACGATCCTCATGAGAAGGGGCTTATTGATTTGTGATATATGTATTTGTAGACTTAGGCTACGCTAGCAAGGGTAACTCTCGAATTTCGATCTCTCGATCAAGCAGTGAATATGGCCCCAAAAGTGTTGTCGGCCATGTCTCTTTGAATGGTATTGAAGCTAGAGTTTCGTACATTTATTTTAGACATCCTATCTACATTATTTGTTGATTTGAGTCATAAAGCACCTGAGACTTACTAGATTTGTATATCTTGGCTGATTCAAAGGCTTCTCAAGGTGCAGTAGCTTCACAAAATGCTCATGTTACTTCTTTCGCTTTTGCAATGTGGCATACTCATTTTTGCTAGTATCACCATGTAGAATGTTGGTTCACATTCTAGAATATTAAATGCTTACGAGTATTATAGATTCTGTGTTCGTGTTGTATTCTCTTTGATGAATGAAGAGCTTGTTTATTATTGCCGCATTCATTTCTATTTTTTTAAAACTAAAAAGAAAAAAAAAGAAAAAAATAATATGTCGAAACCTAGAACCGACCTCGGAATCTGTGATAGGGTAGATTCCAAGTTCTTAGTTCTAACAGATAGGTTCCAAAAAGTGAGGAACCTGGACCCGAGAGTTGGTTCTTAGTTCTAGGCGGAACCTGTAAGGAACCGGGAACCACTCACCCCTAATGTCAATCAATCTCAACTGTTGATGCATGTAAATAAGAAATGTTTCAAAAGTTGAAATTGGTTGGTACGCCAATAGGAGCATTTGATGAGATAGAGAGTCAACATCCTTGTTCATATATTCCCATTAAGCACACCGGCATGGTGCCATAGCAAGCTGAACTTTCCCCCTAAGTAGGTAACATTTCGACCCAATATATTATGGCGAATGGAGAGATCCAAATTGAGACAAATCATAGAGTAGCAACCATAATAGGTCTTGGGCTTTTGAATTGAGTTGGGCCGCCCATGATGGGGTGACCCAACCCAGCTTTAAAAGATACAAATGTTCCCACTAGAGGGTAAAGGTGTGCTCGTGTGTTAACCCAAAAAAGTGGAATGGAACATATAGTGCTCGTGTAGGTGGGTGCCGTGAAAAGTAGAGAGAGAGAGAGAGAGAGAGAGAGAGAGAGACATTCTCCGGAAATTGCAAGTATTCCGTGAGATCAGAGGGACATATTTAGTTCCGAACATACCGGTGCTAATGTGAGTGCATGATTTTTCATTCAACTAATACAGATACACCAGCATTATGTAGAGCAACCTTGATTCTGGAAACTTGAGGTACGATTTTATAAAACCTATTATAGGATTAAGGAACCGTTTGGTTCGACTTTGGAAAAATGGGTTTGGGAAAATGCAAATACCTTTTAGATAAATGAATTTTCCAAAATACTATATCGTTTGGTAAATTGTAACATCAAATAGTATTAGAAAATAACTTTAGCATAAATACTATTTGGTAAAACCTTTTTTATATAAAGGGGTTTTGTTATTTTTCTTTTAGTCTAAAAATTAAATTCAATGTAGGTTAGCCAACCATCAGACAACTAGATTTGGTGGCTTGTGGTCGTGCGAACCGTAAGCGATGCCGCCTGAGTCACGAGTCATACCACCCTAGGCGATAGTCGCTAGGGACACATGACTCCCAAGTGGTAGTGGCGATCGCCGGAGAAGGCCAACTCTTAGGCAACAAATCGGGAAGATGAACGGTTATGATGAATGGAGAAGAAGATAAATAGTGACAGATGAATAGTAGATTTATATTTCCAAAATGCCGAAAGCTCACAATAAGTTTGGACCTACATTGAATTTTCAGTATTCCCAATGTTGACTTTGACTAATGGACTTTCAAAAATAATTGCCGAATGCCTAATATTTTCCCAAATTAGCTTTGAGAGCTGAAAATCCCTTGAGAAAGCTGAACCAAATGGGGCCTAAGACTATGAAGGTGGCTGGTCTAGTGGTAAAAAAAAATATACGTCTTCCACAAGATCAAAAATTTTATTTGCATTGTGAGTAAACATCTTAATGGCTTGTGATCAGTTGTCTAATTGGGAAGTACCTCATGTAGAAAGTATGGTTGGTAGTATCTTGGTAGGATTGCGATGATAAGCTCGTAAAACTCAAACTTTTGGATTGCGGATAGTGCATAGTAACTGATGCGTGATGGGGTGAGTGATTCCAGAATAGAAATTTTTTCTTTTTGGATTTTTTAGGTTAAGTGTATGGAGTATAAAGGCCATGCCACCAAGGTATACGGGGAAGAAACAAAGGGGAATAAAAAAAGACAAAACGATCTCCTTCTAAGTTATAAAGGCCACGCCATCAATCGAAGATAAGGATCAAGATTTGCGAAGTTCACCATCAAAGCCTAAAGCTTCCACCAGCCAAGGATAAAGTACTTTGAGATAGGAGAAGCGTACCACCAAGGCATAAAGATTCCACCAGCCAAGGATAAAGGGCTTCTTGGCTCACCATCAAGGAGTAATCTACGCGCCAAGGATATAGAGACTGAAAGGAGTTATCCACTCTCTAATGGAGTTCACCCAAGTAGAAAAATTCTCACAATTTTCATTCATTAAATTCATATCTCATACATTGAATAGTTTTCCTCTGTTTATAGAAGGATTTTAGACTTAGGAAATATAAAAAACAGACTTTAATGACCTAGGAACTTAAACCCTTAACTCTTGAAAACTACATAACAATAAAGACACCTAGGAACTTAGGAAATGCATTTATTAGCACGAGGCTTGCATTTTTGAACCTTTGGCCTTTTGCATTCTTGAATCTTTAGCCTTCCAAATTCGTGCTTCTCCCTTAACTAGAAAATAATCCTCCCAAAACTTTATCAATTGGTCATGTAAGACGTCTAAGATGGCCTCCTATTGATAGTTATTGACATATCACAAAGTATCAATAAGTAATTGACATTATTCCTTCAAAATGATCCATCAAAGCACATAATGCCCAATTTCTCTCTTGGTTTGGATAAGCATCGATGGTTCTGAGTTGGTCAATGGAGCTACGTTGGATGCTCCTGCATTAGTAACTCTGGCTCAATTCAATTACTATTCTCTAGCTAGTGTAAAACCCTCGCGATGATGCTTAGAGGGGACTCCTAGCACTAATTATCCTTCCCCCTCTTTTCACTAACAAAAACATCGCAATTGGATTAAGTAAAAGTTTCGATGACCCAATTTGCAATTTACCCTCATATTCTACTATAAGTTAATTGCTCAGAAATATGAAAATAAGCACACCACATTTGGTTGATGGCTTAGGACATCAAATCAAAATCATATAGCTCAGTCCATTTTTATATGCCCTGACTTTAGTTTATGTGTTATGGTATTTTATGCTTTCTTCAGTTCCAATGTGGGTGTGTAGTTCCGATGGATCATCAATGTTGGAACGACACGGAGAATGAAGGATGGGAGCCTAGGATTGAAATTTTTAGAACATGAAATTGTTTAGTGTTCCATAACTATAACTATAGAACTCTAATGTCGAAATATACCTGGTATCACCATAAATTTGAATGGTCGATGTTTTCTTTTCTTGATAGCATCAAACATACTGAAATTATGAAGTGGTTATCAATATAAAGTGTGAGTCATTTACCAAGGTCATTGCTACTGCTGCTACCATTAAGTTGACTAAAATAAAGCTTTTGCTACAACCGGCACCTGCACCTCAACCAAATAAAGACGATCGTCAAAGCATGCAATACCGATATCAACAATGTCATTATCCTCCTCCTGTAGGCAGTTGATGACAAGCTTGCCAACCTCTATCAGCCCATGGATGATGTAAAATAGTTATGTTATGACTCACGATAAAAGCAGGAAGGGTCGAAATATTGGTCACTCTCACCCAGTTTTTCTCCAATGGACAAAAAAACTCCAAGACGGCCATTAGACGTTTTGACTCCTCTAAAACCGCCAGGCTTGAATAACTTAGGCCTGTTTGTTTTCACGGGAACAATTGATTTTGTTCTTTTATTTCTGGTGTTGAATTGAATCAGTATGTCTATGATGGGGGCGATGAGAACGCACCGTTTCACCTTGACATATTACGATGGAAAGACACCATTTGAAGGGGTGTGATGGAGTCATATAAAAGACTCCAGAAGACAACTGTTGGCACGTTTTGGAAGAACGTATGTTTAGAAAAGAAAGTTTTCCTTTTCTTGTCCTCATTCCATCAAAATCAAGCAGAAGGTGTTCCATTTCTTCTTTACAAGAACGGTTTGCATTTACACTTTGGAAATCAGGTGCTTTCTTCGGGATTGCATTCAGATCGATGTGAAGTCGTCTTCCGCCGACTTGAATTCCAACATTAGTATTAGAGCCCAGTCGTGATTTACGCCCTGTTTTCATTGAATATTCTCATTTACCACTTGATATCGAGATCAAGGGTATGAAATCTACACTGCATGGATGTTTATTGCTTTGAATTACTATCTAAATCATCGAAAACAAACTGAAGCGAAGAACGGGTTCGGAGTTTCGTACACCCGTATGGTTTTGGTCATTTTTCGGAATATTTTTTCAGCCAAATTAAATTTTTAAATATACAAGGTGAAAGTACTCGTCGTGACGAGTTCGACGATGGGTCGAGCGCTGCCAGAGAACGCCGGACGCACCCACATGCGCGGCCAGAAGCCGCTTCTGTGGCATCCTAAAATTCCAACAACCCTCAATTATGCAACGGCCATGTTTTCTTTTATCTAATGGACCGATCAACCGTGCAACAAAGGAAAATCGTTGGACCTTGATCTACTAATATTTTTATTTTAGATCCGAAGGGATGGAATTCGGTCATGCGTGAGGAACATGCATGCTGAAATTTAAGAATAAAATTTTGAGGAGTTGGACTGCACGCAAGAATTTCGGCTATACATTTGTTCTTGAAGCAATTGAATTATGGGAATATAAATTGATTCATTTAGAAAGCAAAGTGCTTCATAATTATGGGCTTATATTTTAAAGACCATGGGTCTTTCAGTGTGGACTTTTGGCCTCAAATTTTTCGAGCCCAAGCAAGCCTAAGGAGCCTCCAAAGCTGTCCACCGAAAAGGGGGGGGGGGGGGGGGAGGAGGAAGGAGAGAACCAGACAAGGGAAAATGCCACTCACCACTTGTCCATGGTTGCCTCAACCTTCTTCCACTTGTCCCTTCCTTGAAGCCATCTGTCATCTACATGCAAACATTAGCAAAATAATTAAACATAAAAAGCAAAAGCTTTCGGTTTGAGTAAGGGAGAGTGAGGCCGAGAGAGTGAGTGGGCAAGCAAGTGAGAGAGAGAGAGAGAGAGAGGGTGTGTAGTGATCGGTCCGAGCGTGTGAGGGCAAAGAAGGAAGGCCACCCTCCGCCTGTGCCATGTCCAAGCTACCGTCGTCGACGCCGCCGATCCCCGTTGCCGATTGAGCCAAGCCGAGATCCTCGAACCCTATTTTTGGCTAGCAATCGAGTAGGAAGACTAGAGGCAGGTAGAAGTTCATTGATCTATGTTTTGCTTGCTGTTATTATCTAGTGAGGAGTTGGTAGATGTGAGAAAATGAGGAATTGAAAGCTGCATGTTGATTTTAGACAAATAAGATGGAACTAGATCAAAAAACTAAGTAGAAACAGAGCATGTTTTGGAAGATTTCGATTTTTGAATTGAAATAAGAACTCAAGGATCTAGCTATGGTGGATTTTTGGAAGTGAAGAGGTTGTAATGTGGTATAATACACTTGTAAACACTTGGCTGTGGACGTTGGATGCTGAGATTCAAAGAGTATGAGTAGACTGTTTTTGCATAAGACAGTATGACCTTCAGTGATTTTATGATTTTTTTGTAATTATCTAGCCAAAATTTGACTTTGAATCCTTAATAAAAGTTGTATGGCACATCTTCAGGAACAACATATCGAAAATTTAGAATAAATGAACAAGGTCTGATCAATGAGACGATTTTTGTATGAAAATGCTAAAGCTGGAAATTATTACAGAATGTTAGCAAGGAATACGGAAATTATTACTCTCGATATGTAAGGAATTTGACTTGCTGTTCTTCATGAAATTTTTTCCTTTAGGTCTCATTCATAACATGTCAAAATTTCGTAAAAAGGGAGTTCTGGAGAGTAAAGGGAATTTGTCATCTTGCAGAAAAAGGTTAAGAGGCTGATAATTAATTACCAGTCTCATTTTTCCTCTGTTTTGCTTGGTACACTTATTTACATAAAAGGCTTCACAGGCTCATTGAGAATTGGAGATTTCAATAAGGCTTTGTTGTAATAGTTCCAAGCATTCCCTTTGAGCTAGAATCAGATGTTCTGGATTTATTCCCATGTGGCTCATCTTGATTGAATTAATATCTTCATTCTTTTTTAAAGGGAGGCAAACAAAAAACTCTGGATTTTTCCATCAAGGATGAGAATATTTTTGAGCGAACTCAGAGTGGGATTCCAAACAGGATTCCAACAACTTTTGCATGATTGGATCTAACAGACTCATTTGAATGGAAAAAAGTCTTTGGATATTGACAAATTCAGAGAATTTGTCCTTATACTTAAGACCTTTTTTCAGGAATGATACGAAGTTGAGAAATCCGAATCATGATGTCCCAACCAATGATCAGATAGAAGACTGGAACCAAAGATTTTTGTGGTTATGGAACACTGTGGAAAAAACTGGACAATTATCGGAGTGGTTCTCAAATTTGTGGAAAAAGTATCTCCCAAAACAGAGTTGATATATTGAACACATGAAGTCCAATATTCTTCAAAAAGAACTTTAGTATCCAAAATTGAAGAACTTGCTCCAGTGTCTATGAGAGCAATGACAGTGATAGGCTTGGCAAACTTTGAAGTGAAGATTTTGACAGGAAAGTGAGGACAATGAGTTTGACTGGAAAATATATCAGGATCTTGTTCCAAAGAAGTGAAAAATATATGAAAAATATCTTCAGAATCTGATTTCGAATCAGTCTCATTAGGAGTTTGGTAACAATGAATAACACAGAGAGTTTATTCAGATGGTTCCTCATCCATAGAAAATAAAGATTTGATATCATTATTTTCAAGAGAAATACCAGTTTCATTCTCTATATGATGTATCAAATTATTCTGATATTTTTTAACTTGGGGACAATTTTTGACAAAGTGTCCTTTCTGATTAGAGATGAAGCATCGATTTGATTTTTTGTGGCTTGAGCGATCTTTCCTTTTGTATAAGTATCGCCATTTTTTCTTTCTTCGAAAGTGCTTAGAGCTATGCCTAGATTTTTTTATCTAGAGCTTTTTGAAATGCTTCTTCTTAGAGCATTTGATCTTCAGCTTCTGGCAAGAACATGCTGCATCAAGTTCTCTGTTATCGTTGACGCACAATTCTTCAAAGCACAAATGGATTGGCGTTTGATGCACAATTCTTCAAAGCACAAATGGATTTCTTGTTGGATTTCTCCCAATGGAATGTGCCGGATCCTTGTTGAGATAATTCTTTGGGGATAGAAGTCAAGAAGACGTGCTTCAAATTTGCATCAGCTCCAATTTGATAGAAGAGCTTAAGCATTTCATGATAATGCTTATCAAGATGTTTTTTCTGGAGAGAGCAACATCTTCTTTCGAAAAATTCTCTCCTTTTAAGCTCCACTAGGTCGATAGGTTTTCTCACAAAGAAATGATATAGGAGGGTAATGGCATGATCAAAATCAGGTGAGAGTAAAAAGTGAAGTTGGTCTTATTATGACACAGATTGTCACCAATGTTTGAGGCTATCTGTAAATCTTGTGACAAAACCAAAAATGACATCATATTTATCCTAATTTGTTAGAGCTTGGGCATTTAACCAAGTATGAAATTCCTCAAGTCTTTCTAGCCATTTGTGATAGGGAATATCATCAATAGTAAAAAACTGCTTTGATGTAGTAAACACAAGCTAGGAAGAATTATTTAACTGAACAACCTCTAGTTTAGAGGGGTTTGATTCCATATCTTGGTCTAGTAGATCAACTATGAATATTGATGAAGTTATTGGCATAATAGGAAAGGAATCAATGGTAAGGATTGAGAAGGATGATGAGCACGAAAGAGATACCAAATCTGATTGAGTATCAAAAATGTTTGGAAAAACTGGTTCTGTTAGAAATAAAATTTGATCTGTAGGAATAACAGGATCACGCTATGGTTCCTAGTTACCCAAACCTCTTCTCATTTCCCTTTTCTTTCCTTATTCAATCCAGTTCTTTGAGACGATTTCGTATCTCAGCTACATTTGTCTTATCTTGTCTGATGGGAACATTTATGAGAGCAACAAAGATAGACGTCTGAGGTGGTGGAGGAGGGGAGTGCTCTGTTCGCAAAATAGTCGAAATGGACTAAGTCTTCCTTCTTCAAGAACCTGGATTTTGCCTTTTGAGATTCTCTATTTTTGCCTTGGGGCTTCCAAGATGATGATACCCTAAATGTTGTCCAGATTCCAAGGCATGAAGCCTCTTTTAGAAATTTGAAAGCATCTTCTTGGTGGTTTCATCATATCTTCAAAGATCTTGTTGCACATTCACAATCTTGGAATCAATTACTTTAAATGCATTGTTATGTGCTAACAGAGTCTCCGATTACCAATTTAGGACAACTTTAGCAACATGGGTTCTTTTTTGTCTTCCATGTTCGTCCACATCAATTGGGGCAGGTGTCTTAGGAACATGCCGATATCTGCCTTGTGGATCAATGAATTCTTCTAGAGATTGAACAAAAGTTTGGAACTTTCTCTAGCAAGAGGAGGAAAATCTGTCTCATGGAACATAGCGATAGAAGAACTGGGTGGTGTCTCTGCTGGAGTCTCAAGTGGGTAAGAGTGTTTTTTCACCCATTTTAGGATTGGCTTATAAAATGGGGAAAGAGTTGGTTTTTTCTAAGGAGGAGATGGAGGAGCTGAAGGTGGTGGAGATGGTGAAACCAAGGGAGGAGCAGTGAACTCTGGTGGTGGAGTCAATGCATAGGAAACCATAAACTGGAATTTATCACATTTACCAAGAGTATCAACGGAGGTGTTTCTATTCAAGTATCTTTGGTACATGGTATCCTTTGGCTTCTTTTTTCGTCAGGGTGGAGGTTTTGCAAATGGGTCTACCTCGTCGGGAGAGTTTGTGCAATAGGAACATTGACAAAAAAGATCCTAGAAATAGTGACCATACTTGTCCTTATAGTATGGACAGGATGTCCATTACTTTTGAAATATTTAACAAGCTTTTTTGGATCTAGCTCGGAAATTAACTCGGGGACGCATGGTTCGTCATAAAGATGGTCTAGAAGATAGAATGACTTTCTTCATTTTCCTTGCCAAATTTGATGGAGATAGTTTTATCTTTCTTTTTGACAAACTCAAAGTCTAACGATTAAAAATGTTTGTTGTTTTGATGCAACTTTTCATAGTTGGTGATCCGAGTCTCTAGAAGGAGCTTGGCCAACTTTTCCTTAAGGATCTGTCTGGGAACATGAATGCAGGATGCTTGATCATTATGCATAGAAATGAATAAAGTATCTTCATTTCCATTGTGGAAATTTAAGTCAAGAGCATGGTTCTATACTCAACAAACCATCTAGTAATGTAGTGTTGCTTCTACAGAATCAGCAGTTTGAGGAGCTCCAATGAGCTGAACTTGGACTTTCAAAAAGGAAAGTAACTAGGGGTTTGAAAAGGCAATATTGAAATTTGGATATAGAGTTACAAAGACAATTCCAGCATTCAATGTGGTTTGGACAGTACCGATGCAAGCATGTTGGTATTCTAGGAACCTAATATCCAACAAAGCAATTCTTGCCACAACTGGCAAACTCTTGCAACCATGAAAAGTAAGAGCAAGACAAACAGCTCAAAAATAGACATGAGAATATTCTTGTTCCATTGTCTGGGAAACTCTGGAGGAATCTCGAAAGTAACAAAGTACTCATTTTCAGTAGCTAGAATAGGATGTTGATCAAACTTGGAGGATTTACTTCCTTTAGAGTTTGGCGAATGGAACAGATGGGGGAAAATGATGAAGTGGGTTTCGGCAAAGCAGAGTAGGGGATCATTAGTGGAAGTTGAGTTTCAGAGATTTTAGTTTCATCGCTAAGAGAGACTTCATAAAGATAGTCTAAGAAGCATTCAAAACACGAAAATCTGGAGGGGTTAAGGAGGACAGAGATGCAGTGAGAGAAACGGGTGCTTCTAGTATTTCTGGATTTGTCATAATGTGAAGAGATCTTGTCAACGCTGAATTCACCTACTAAGCGCATAGAATAGATACTATTACACACTATCACAAAACTGTTAGGCTTCATTTATTTCACGGAAAATAATTTCAATAAAACATTTTCCAAATTTTTTAACATTCGTTTCACAGAAAATGAATACCTTGGGAAAAACGTTATCCATGAAAGGAAAAAACTCTTCTAAATTAGGAGAAAATGTTTTTCACTTTTGAAAAGTGGAAAACATTTTCCTTACTTAATTTCTCTTATCTCACACATTTCAAAATTCTTACTTCTTCCTCCCGTTTCTTCTTCTTCTTTTATTTTCTTTTTTCGAATTATTTTTTTAATTTTAATTTTCTTTTTAAATTCGAATTATATTTAATTTCCTTTTTCTTTTCTATTTCTTTTCTTTTCTTTTTCTTTTTCTTTTCTTTGTTTCCCATCTTCTTCTTTCTTGGTTAGTCTCTGACTGTCGCTAGGCAAACCTCGAGGTCGTCGATCTCAAGCTCGCGCTCGTCGATCTAGCGAGCCTCGAGCTCAACGCTCGTGCTCGCCAATCTGGTGAGAGGCGAGCCTCGTGCTCGTCAGCTAGCTCAAGGCTCACTAGTGGTCGGTTGTGGGCCGTTACCGTGGCTGGTGAAACGCCACAGCAACGGCCACATTTTCATAAAGAAGATACGCCTTTAGAGTATAGCCATTTCATCTGAGTTTTTTACAAATGGGTTTGTCACTCTTATTAACTATTAGGAATAGCAGTCAAATGGGTGTTACAAACTCACAAAAGTGAGGACTCAACCTCTCAACAGCACCCAAATTCCCTTGTTATTTCCTTCATCAACTTACCTTTGGCTGAGTTTTCTCTTTATATAGAACTTCCAGTGCACTTGAATCATCTAGCTGTTATTTCCATCTAATTCTCTATGAAAAAAATCTGGGCAAATTTTTTAGGAAAACACATGCTCGTTCTTGAGCTATCAATAAGATCTTCCATTAACAGTGCATTTTGACACGCCACCTCAACAATCTATCGAGCCAATCAGTTTATGATTTTAATCTCTCTTTTTTTTTTTTTCCATAAATACGAGTTTCTGCATAATTAAATAAGATCATTATTTGAATTAAATTTTTTTCTAACCAATAAAGGTGAACGGTTTCGAGTTTTGTATAGGTACTTAGATACACTGAACGTAGAACCAACCCGTTGGAACATATTCCTCATTTTTTTGAAATCTGGAACATATATTTCATACTCTAGAACTTGGAATCTACCCTCACAAGTTCAAGGGTTGGTTCTAAGGTCTACCTAGGTTCTACTTGTATAAATCAAACGATCATAGTGAATCATCATATTTAATAATCATCACTTGTTATTTCAATTCACTAATCACAACCTATATTTAAACACACGAAAAATATAGAACATTAATAAAGTAAAAGTTTCAATCATAAAATGGAAGTTTAGACTAATGGTTATAGATTGTACACTCATATTGAACGCCATGAAATACTATAGAACAATGCGAAGACATAGACCGTGAAAAACACAAAAACTTGTTTCAAGTTATAGGTTCTAAAATTCTAGATTCTAGCATCCACCTACCTAAAACCTATAATTTTCTAGTTGAAATAAGTTTCACAATTTTTGGAACTTGAAACCTACTTTACATACATTGGAACTTGAAACTAAACAAGTTCTTACCGATCTAATTCTTCAATTATAGGTTTTATTTTTGGAATCATGCTCACCCCTAATAAACAAAACCATTTTGGAATATTTTCTAACACCAATAATCCTAATCAACATAATGCAATGGAAAGATTGATTTCTCATTATTATTATTTTCCTACTTAATGTAGACTAGTTCCTTCACGCGTGCTATTCGCATGCCTAATTCAATATGGATTTGAATGATATTTAGCAGAGTGTTGATATAAATTTCAAAGTTATGTGCTCATAAAAATTAAAGATTTGATATCAAATTTTAATTACTAATGATATACAATATTGTCGTTACTTTATCCATATCGATATTTTTTTGGGTCAAATTCCATATTGAGATTGAATAAGAGTCTTTCGGTCATACGAAACGTGCATGCTTAATTTGCAAGTTGCCTTGGTATAGTACTAGGTCTCACGCATCCACTACGCATGCATGCATGCTCTTTAAATTTGCAACCGATATCGAAGTTCGAAAAAATTGTGCATCAAATTGTGCACTATCAAATTGTGCAATGCGTTAATGATGAAGTAATTTCGCAAAAGTACCACCGGCCATTGCAGCGTGGATGGTAGATCATTTGTCCTCCACCGAGGAGGCCAAGGTTCGAAGCCCCTGCGAAGCAAGGAGGCTGAAGCGCTGTGTGGTGAGTTAAGCGCTGTGTCGGGGTGGTGGTTTCCCCACTAGCAACACCTGGGAGTTTACGTGGCGGCTGTCGGCCAAAGCGGTTCCTCCAGCAACCAAAAAAAAAAAATTAATTAATTTCGCAAAAGTTCATAAAAGCAGAACATAAGAGGTTGGCAACAATGTTGTACTTGCCGGAAAATAAGGGTAGCTTTCATCTTGCGGATCAGAGAATAAGAGATGCGAATTTGTAGATAAGCACGCCAAGATATATGAGTGGCTATCATATTGTGAATTACGCCGATATTTTTATTTGCTTCGACCTTTTTATTTGTTGATAAGAGTTTAATTACGCCGATAGATTTCAACCGAGTAATGAAAGACGGGAAAATCAAAGACATCTTTTGTAAATAAGGGGGACTCCATTTTTCAAGAGTTTATTTATGCTTAGTTAAAAATATAGATAGATTTATACTTTTCAAAAATAAAGAAGATTTCCACTTTCGCAATCCTTTCCCTCCCTAAACTGTCCTCCATTTGTTGTTTTATAAACATTTAATCACCAACAAATCTGTAAATCAAAAATTTTATTTTATCTCTAATATAGTAATATATTTCAATTTTGAAATTTGAATCTTTCTTATCCTACTCACAACCTTGTAAAAAAAGTTCAATCTTAAAATACTTTTTGTTTTCCACATTAACGGGTAGAATTTCTTCATATTAAACCAATCATTTCTTTTTATTAATAAATAATTCAAATATTTTGTAATATAATAATGTTGCAAACTCTATTATATATCAGTTGGCATCGCGTGTACATTTTTTGTAGTAGATAGTGTGCGAAAGGGTTGATTTTTTTGGCTCTAACACCGGATCATGATGGACAATTTATCATGTTTGTACTAGCTAATATTCGTGTTTCCGTTTCCCTAGTACTTCTATCTTTCCTGAAACCTCGCATAAAATCCTTGAAATTCAAATTCAATTGTTTTTATTTTTATCTTTTTCCAATCTTTATTTGTCTCTCTCTCTCTCTCTCTCTCTCTCTAAGGAACAAGTATAAAGGCTTTGTTTGGCAACATTTCAATTCTCCTAATTTTTATTCTTTTGATCTTTAGAAAAAATAAAAACAGAAATCCATTTTGTAATCTCAACTAATTTTTTTATTTCCTAAGATAGAAAAATAGTTAGGGAATAGATTTGGAATAGAAAAAAAAAAGTTGCTTCTTCTTCTCAAGAATAATTTCTGGAATAAGTCTTTTTTTCTGTTCTTCTTCTTCCTCTTCTAACCATCGTTGTCACCGACTGCTCGCCATCAAATATAGGAGGAAGAAGAAGAGAGGAAAAAAAAGAAAAGAAAAAACAAATATAAAAAAAATTATTAAAATTTTAAAAGAAATTTTACATCACAAAAAAAATTGTGAGTCGTACCAATCACATCTCTATTATTTTATTGTTCTAAAAATAGAAATTTTGTATAGTTATCAAACGCATTCTTTTTACTCAAGAAACTGCTTCAAGGAATATAAATAAATAAAAAATTATTTCTGAAAAGAATTATTCTCCAAAATAGAAATATTACCAAGCGCACCATAAATTTGCAAACCCCTGAGTAACTAAGATGCGAACCCTTTAAATCAATTGTTGGCCTCATTCCTTTTTGATGTTCCGATTTCCTTTTTCAGGCCTAGTCCAATTGCACGACTTTCTCTCACAAATTCCCTTTCTTAGCTCCCTATGACCTTTTCAAACCCCCCCCCCCCACCCTTATCGCACTTTTCATGCTTCTCATTTCCTTTACATCGACCCTCTTCACCTTTCCCTTCACCTTTTGGCTTTACTAATTTCGAACATCTAAGGGAGCATTTGAAAACGCTTCTAGGAACAAGTGTTTCTGTTCTTTTGTTCTTTAAAACAGAAACGAAATAGTAGGGGTGTGCATGGTCCGAGCGGACGATTCCTGACCTAGAACCGGGAACTGCCCACTTAGGACCAATTCCGAAAAATTGGAACCGGAATCCACTCATTTGTTACATGGATCCACCCGGGAACCGGACCGCCAGTCCAGTCCAATTCCCAGGGATTCATGGAATCGGTCCACAAAGTGCAATATCCCATCCCCTCAAATCACTAACTCACCACCTTCAGCTTCAGCATTACCCTCTCTCTCCCTATCTCCTTCTACCTTGTAGATATTGGCAGAGCTTTCATATTCATCCCCTGAAGCTTGGCAAAAGCTTATGGTTTTTCAACTCGGTATTGTAGTTTTGACATCCATCCCTGGTCTCTTTCTTTTCTTTTTCTTATTGCTCAGTCCTCAAGGGAAAGGAAGAAAGAAACCCATCATTCCCCCCCCCCCCCTCTCTCTCTCTCTCTCTCTCTCTTTGTTATCTTCTCGTTTCGCACAAATTCAGAGGACCTTGCCCGCAAGGCTCTCTGGCTTTCGCTCTCCAAGCTTTCCCTTTTGCTGCAAGTTCGTTCGTGAGTTCGTTGACGTCTGATAGGGCAACTCTGCATAGTTTTTTTCGTGGTTTCATTTTCATTTCAGGGTCTTTGCTTCTTGCTTCTTCTTCTTTTAATATGTTGCATTCTTGTTTCTAGTTGCATTGGGTGGTTTGTTGGGTTTAGATCTCAAGGGTCATCGCAATTCATGTTGGTGGTTTCATATCATATTGTGATTTATTGCTTATGTTTTGAGAGGCTTGTCTTTGTTATATTGGGATAAAAAGTCGGTTCTTTATGGGATTCCTAAGGCTATGGTTGCACAGAGGAAGGAGGGGGGCGGGGGGGGGGGGGGGGGGGGGGCAGAAGCCAATCCCCCACAGAGATCGCTGCATCTCATGGAAAAATTAATCGACCCGGTCCGGGTGGGTGGGTGGACAGATTTGCCCATGAAACCGAGAACCGAATCGGTACCCACCAGTTCCCATAAATTGGAATCGGGAACCAGACCGATTCCCTCAAGAACCACTAGTTTTAGGCCATCCTAGTCCGATTCTAGGCGGTCCGGCGGATCCCGGTTCTTTTGCACACCCCTACGAAATAAAGACACATTTGATAATCTTTTTTTATTCTTGATAACAATTTGTTCTAGGGAATAGATTTGGAACAGAAACAAAAAATAAAAACAAATTGTTTCTTGTTCCCAATAACAACTCAAGAAACAAGTGTTTTTTTTTTTTTTCTCTTCCTTTCTTCCCTTTCTTCTCTTTCTTTTTCTCTTCTTTTCTTCTTCCCCCAATTAGTCACCAACCTCCGTGATGGCCAACAACCTAACACCAACAAGGCCCCCCAAGTCTCGCCCAACCACCGCGAGGTCGGCATCTCCCACAGTGGTGTCACCTGGCCTCACAGTGACCAGGCGAAGCTCAGCCTCACAGATCTAGGCAAGGTTAAGCCTCGCTCAGCCACAGTGAGGTTCAACCTCGCCTAACCACCACAAGGTCAACATCGCCTGGGTGGGCAAGGCCAACCTCGCGATGGCTAGGTGAGGTCGAGCCTCACCAATGGCCAAGTGAGGCCGAGCCTCGCCCAGCCCAAGGCGGGTGACCGGCTAGTAGAAAGAGAAGAAAAAAAAAAGAAATTCTAATTCATAAAAATATTTGGGTCGTATTAAACATATTCCTGTTCAGAGAACATAAATTTTATATAATTACTAAACACTTTAAAATATTTAGAAATTATTCTTAATAACAGAAATAAATAAAAAATGTGTTTTTGAGAAAAAAAAAACTTTTCACGAGAATAGAAACATTACCAAATACAATCTAAGCCTCCCAAAACCCTTTTGAGTTTCGAGCTGTTTGTGTCGCTTTGCTGTTTTCCATGGCGAAGCCCTACGGCGGAGCGAAACGCCAAACGAGCTTGAAGGACGTGTGGAAGAAGAAAGCGATGCAAAAAGGAGGAGGAAGCTCGAGAATCTCTGTTTATACCAAAAAAAAGAAAAAAGAACAGAAGATCACTCGTCAATATATAATATAGTTGAATATATAATGTCATTCGGATACAAATAGTTCTCTCAAGTCATCTATATAGTTTATTAAGTTGTCCATGCAAACTCACGAAGGATTCACTACAACACTTAAGTTGCGTTAGCAAGTTATGTAAAACACGGTTTGCACAAGCATTTTGTCATATCAATAATTCACGGTCATCAATTGACCATGCCGCGCACCGCTCCGCTGCTTGTTTTTGTGCAATTATAAGGACCAAATGTAAGCGTTTTTCCTAATGTTGACTAAATTAATTGATATTGTAATTTACTGTTTTTACGGTTACCGTAAAACAGGGTTGGTCTAAAGAGAGATATAAGGTTTCTTAATTAGTCTAATATGGGCTAGCTAGTGTGGGCCGAGTTGAGCCTGGCCCGTAATGAGGGGGACTGGCTGAAAACTCTATAAATAGTGCTCAAGTCTCTCCTCTAACCCTAATTCTCACATGTATCCTCACCTAAGGGGCGTTTACCTAACGCTACATGTGAGGGGGCCGCCTCATTGAGCCAGTGATACGGAGGGCAATAGAGGAGAAGGACTTGATGCGTGGATTCCCTTTATATATGGGTAATCCCTTTTTTTTTCTACTTCCGCTCTATGTTCTATGGATCCAGGTGCGTTAATCTTTCTACTCAATTATGCATGTTCTTATTCTGGTTATGGAGATCTTGAGATTGCGCAATTTGCGTCCAACATGTGGTATCAGAGCAACCATAACCTTAGAACTTGAACGCAATTGATTTTGCCCTAATTTGTATGGATTAGTCCTAATTAGTGTGGATCTTGCTCTAATTTGCGATTTTCGAGACTTTTCGTTCAATAAAAATTAAATTAAATTATATATTCGGACTGGGCTCGACGAGATGAAGAAAACCGTGGGCGGCGCGTCGTCGGAGGAGGCCGCACGCGCCCCCACGCGCGGCCACGCGCCTCCTGCGAGTCGAACACGCGCCACACGTGTGATCCACGCGCCTCGCACTCAAGCGGCGTGTGAGGGCGCGTGGAGGCTCCGTTTGGCGCGTGGCTGGCGGCGTTGGACTCGTATGGTGATTTCCTATCTTGTGATATATTTATTTTATATGTTTGATGATTTTATGGATGTGAAAATACATACGTAACCCTAAATACGTGAATTTTTGCGTATCTTTCCTTGTATTTTTATGTGATTTTGGAAATACAGGTAATGGGTTACCGGTATGTTATCACATAATAAAAATGTGTGATTCATCAATAAAAATTAAACTTTATTGTGAACTGAAGCTGGCTTAATGAGATACAATTCGTATGAGATTGTATTTGAGCTATGTATTGAGCTGATGAGAAACAGTAAAGATTATGAAACTTTTGTTACTCAAATATACTCCTTTACACACTGGTAATCTTTGAATGATAGACGACTTAAGGACTCGTGACCAAACTGATGTACTGATTAACACATCTGCTGAATGTGGGTATTGCATGTCGATTAAGTTATTGCATATTGTACATGAACTTATCTGGTCACTTGTTAATGTCTATCAAGTTGAATATTTTTATGGTTAAGGAGTATGATAATATTTATGCAGAACAATAGTATCTACTGTTATAGTTTAGATATTTAGTTCTGTGGTTTGACTTAATTTATAGGTCACTGGTTAAAGTAATGATATTTGTTACCTAAAATTGATTAATAAATCAGTAGTTGGCCTTGGAGTCATGTTTTGCCGTATGAAACTCATGAGCAATAGTTGATTAGTTATCAAGCTTATCAATCTGGAGTATCCTGTATTGCTATTGATGTTAACATGTGAGGGATCCTTTGGATCGGTATTCTTTTAATGTTGTTTAAGTAACCAATAATTGGGGTGCACAAGATGCTTGCTTCTATGAGAATTCTCTTGTGTTACTGTAATCAGTGATCTCATTGGAATATGTCTTTCAGGTTCAATATATATATATGATTAATTTTTTATTAATTAATAAAGCAATGTAATTAGTATGATATATGATTTTGGTGATATGTTGCCCCTATCACTAAAGTTAAAATCACATGTATATGGTATATGTGAGGAGTAAAATTTATATCCCTAGTATGAGAGAATTTCAATGATTCAATTGAGTAGTGACTGCCAAAGTGGCACGCTTGATTGGGTTTGAGAAATTTCGGTCTCATATGATGATTGGGATGTCTCCTGATCTAATGCGTGGTCATACTCCCAAAGGAGGTGATTGTGTATTAGTTCATGGAGGGATACATGATAGTGTGGTGGAGGAGTGACCGATCCTAATGGTTCATATGCCCAAAGTGATGAATTCACGAAGATTGGAATATATTCTCAACCCTTATCATGCGGGGAGTATACAACTGCATGTTATGTATTCTGCTCAAAGGTGATTATATGATTATGCATGTAACTCTCTGGATGTGTACTTGTACGTCAAGTTACACAATACTCACATGATGTTAATTATATATATTGCTTGGTTTTTAGTCACCTTTTCTGTGATTAATAACTCCATTATTATTGAGGTTTTTACTACTTCAAATTTTAAGTTATGGACATATGATTTGTTGCTTGATAAATAAGCAATTGAATTTGCTTACTGTCCATGAGGCATTCCATTCTAGAACACTTGAAAAGAGGTTTGCCTGCGAACTGCACTGCTATAAGATGATGGAAGCCTTAATTGCTTGAAATTATGTCTTGTCTGATATTGAAATTAGAACACATATGCAAAGATTGTGTTTAAATCCTAGTGACATATACATCTCGTATATGGTTAAAAGATTGTTTCCGAAAGTTTTCTATTTAAAGAAATTGATTGAGATAAAGAATAAACTAGTTCAAATTAGTCTTGAAGGTTGTCAGGCCTAATAGTAGCGGTAAGTATTTTGGCAAATATGACAATACTAAATTGCTTAAATGGTCATTTGTCAAATATTTGGTAAATTCTGGGGTGGCAATTTAATTACTATACCTGAAAATCCTGACAAAAAGATTTGGCCGAAAGGCATAAATGCACCATGTTAAACATGGTGATGAGTATGATTAGTAAGACTAATTTATCTGATTTTTTGTGGGCTGATATTATGGAAGCAATTTTTTTTTTTCACATACAAATGGTGTCTCTTATCAAATTTGTTTCATAAACTTCTTTTGAGTTATACACTGGACATAGATTATTTGAATCATATTAAATTTAGAGGTGTTATGCATAAGTGAGATTATCTAATCCAATATTAGATGTGTTGGAATTTAGATTCACTCGGAATTATTTTGTATCTTACCTAGATTGTTCAAAAGGGTATTGATTTTAAGACCCTAAAGAAGATACAAGAATTATGGTATCATATACTGTAAAGTTTCTACAGTTTGATGAGGATAGCTGCTCTCAGACTATTAAAGATAATAGTATGATGGATGTTACTGTATCTTTGTCTTTGCCTATATGAACAATTATGGTATAGACAATTGTGGAATCTCCTGTACCATAAACTAAACTTGTTGAGGTTTAGGTACTGTTCTTGATATAGTTTATAATGAAATTTCTTAAACCTCTCAAGTGCAGAATGAAGTGGTTGCAGCTTTATTAAGGAGATTTGTTAAGGAAAGACGATCAGTTATACCATCAGACTATATAATCTATTTGTGAGAGCATGATTACAAATATCCACTATATGGTTGATGTAATGACATATTTATAAATGTCGTTTCTTATTCTCAATCAAGTATGTGATTAGATGCCATAAAAGGCGATATACAATCTATGAAGCATCATAGTGTTTGGAAACTAACTTACTTGCCTAAAGATTACAAGTTCATTAGTTGCAAATTGGCGTACAAAATTAAAAGAATTTCAAAGAAAGATTATGAAATTTAAAGCCAAATTGGTAACTAAAGTTTTCACTCTGAAAAAGGGGTGGATTATTTATAGTGAAGAAATAAATATTTTTTTTCTAGTATTTTTAAATGATTCTTTCAGAGTGAATGTGGCATTAATAATTTATTTTGATATGGAGTTACGCCAAATGGATACAAAATCTATATAGTGCAACTGGATGATTTTGCAGCAGATTTAAGTAAACTTGTATGTAGACTGAAAAGTTCTAATTCATGGTCTTAAGCAAGTTTCCAGAAAATATTATTAAAGTTTCATAGTGTTATTATTTTGTTCAATTGAGAACAAAGTAATTCAATATACTGCAAGGTCAGTGGGAGGAAATTTATTTTTTCTCATACTTTATGTACATGATGTTTTGCTTACAAGTTGTGACCTTGAGATATTTTATATCATTTGTACTGAGGTCTGTAAGGATTGTTTTTGCCATATTATATTAGAGTTTCTTGGATGACATTTGCTGATTGTATATTGGAAATATTCAATATACATCATTGCAAGCCAGGAATTGCTCCTATTGTTAAGGGTAATGGACTAAATCTATCACATTGTCCTTATTTAGATATTGAGAAAATCTAATTAAATGGTGTACCTTATGTCAGTGCACTTAAAAGTATAATGTATGCTCGAATTTGCACTAGATTAAATGTTGTCTTTGTGACGGGACTTCTAGGTAGATATCAATCAAATCCAAGACGCAATCACTGGGTTGCTGCCAAGAAGATTTAAAGGTACTTAAAGAAGACAAGAGATTATATGCTAATTTATAGACATGTTCAATTCTTGCAGTTAGTAGGGTATTTAGATGTAAACTTTGCTGGCTATTCTGATGACATGCAATCAATAACATAATACATATTTATGTTAGTAGTAAGTGCAGTAAATAAAGTTTTATGTCATCTTCTACTATGTAAGCAGGGTTAGTAACATTCTTTTGGCTATTACTTGGGCTTTTAGGCTCCAAAACCTCATGAAAGGAGTTGATTGTTTTAACTTTATGGATAGACCCATACGGTTGTATTGAGATAACAAATTTGTAGTATTATTTATTTACTACAGAAGTCTCAAGGGGTCTAAATATATGGTGATCAAATATTTTTTACCATAAAGAAACGGTACAGAAATGTGACGTATAATATAACATATTTTCACAGATGATGTGGTTACAGATCCACTAACTAAAGGCCTACGCCCATGTGTATTTGAGTGATATGTCATTAGCATGGGCCTAGGAGTACCTTCGGATACTGTTGTTTAGTAGGAGCTATTTTGGCTTTACTCTGATAAAAATTTCATCTGTATTCGTTACACTTTGTAACGGTTTGATATGTATCAACTTTTGCATTCAATAAAACCTTTTGAATGTATTGTTATTATATTGAATACATATTGATAAAGTCTCAAGGGATTGTATAAACCTTGAGTGAAGGCTAGGGGTATCCGGTTATTAGCCTTGTGCATATGTCTTGTGATACATAAAGAAAGGTTAACCATAAGGACAAGACATATGTGGGTTCATTGGAACCATAAAGCATTCTCTTGTGGCACAAGTTTTTGTGACACCTAAGGTAAGAGAATGGTGACTGACAAATGGGATCTCTCTATGAGAGACGTTATCCATTTGACACACTACCATATTGAATCCATATCAATAAAGTTGAGAACATTTGTGACCATGAAAGGCTCTGTGTGTATACATGCAGTTACCGCCATGATTCGGTGTTTAAGACTTTATGGGATATGATTGACTATTAAGAATTATCTCTAGACCAAATGTGCGCACATACGATACGATTTCAATTAATATAATCCAAGTGGGAGAATGTAAGAGTTTTTCCTAATGTGGACTAAATTAATTGATATTGTAATTTACTGTTTTTACGGTTACCGTAAAATAGGGTTGGTCTAAAGAGAGATAGAAGGTTTCTTAATTAGTCTAATATGGGCTGGTTAGTGTGGGCCGAGTTGAGCTTGGCCCGTAATGAGGGGGACTGGCTGAAAACTCTATAAATAGTGCTCAAGTCTCTCCTCTAACCCTAATTCTCACATTTATCCTCACCTAAGAGGCGTTTACCTAACTCTACACGTGAGGGGGCCGCCTCTTTGAGCCAGTGATACGGAGGGTAATAGAGGAGAATGACTTGATGTGTGGATCCCCTTTATATGTGGGTAATCCCTCTTTTTTTTTTCTGCTTCCGCTCTATGTTCTATGGATCCAGGTGTGTTAATCTTTCTACTCAATTATGCATGTTCTTGTTCTAGTTATGGAGATCTTGGGGTTGCGCAATTTGCGTCCAACATCAAATTCCCTAAAAAAAAACCACACATTTATGAGCTTGTGTCAATCCTGCCACGAGTTGCCAAATGGTACAAAAATGCACCAACTTATACTCATTACTCACGGTCTATAAAACCTTTCGAGGACAAAAGGCAGATGTTATCTGACTTGCATTGTGCACCTTACAAACGTTGGTGACGAGGACCCTTGGACTGGAGACGACACAATTTCCTCGGGTCCTCCCTGGAAATTAGCGTGAGCTTCTTCATGCTCTGGCCGATGGCATTGAAGCAAAAATTAGGGTTTTGGTAATGCTTTGCTCCTCCTGCAATTGATCGAGCTTCCAAGAGATGTTATACTCAGCTACGGGCGAAGCTATTTGATGCCCAGTACAGCTTCAAATCGCCTACAAAGTTGCCGATTTCCTCTTCAAAGTTGCCTAAAGTTTTGTCCCCTTGAACCCCAGTTTTGCCCCAGATCAAGAACCATTGCTGCAAACGAAGAACCCTAATTTTTTGCCCCCAATTGCTGGCTTATTGTGGTCTCGTGAAACGACATCGTCTCCAGTCCAACAGTCCACGTTCAATGATCCGTCAGCTCAGCTGTATTACATCAAAAGTGGACGGTAGCTTAAGTGGGACTATGAATAGAATTTGGTGCTTTTCTGGGCAAAATTTGAAAACTCGGTGTCAGAGATTGGGCCAGACCAATAAGTTATTCGTTTTTTAGAAAATTTAACAAAGTACAAGTGAGAAGTTTTTCAGCTGGGTTAACAAATAAATGAGATGCGATATCTGCTATTTGTTTTACTTGCAAAAAACAAAAGTTAAGAATAGTTTATATAATTTTCCTTTGTTTTAGATGGAATGGACTTTACAAGACTGAACTTTTTTTTACATGACATGGACCACAATTTGAGTGATAAAAATTAGAGTGAAAAATTCAAACTTGACACGACGTAATACAACTAACTTAGCTCTTAATGATATGAAATTAGTACTGATTGTGAAGTCCAAGGGGTCAGTTGGTTTTTAAAGTAGAACCAACCCCCATTCAACATTTTGCTAGTGCGTGCGAAGTGAACTAGCAATATAAATATTAAATAGTGAAAATCAATAGAGAAAGAGAAATTGCAAACTGGATTTATACAGGTTTGGCTTAAATGTGTTTGCTCATCTCTTTCGACTCTAGCGACCCATATAGGACAAATACCAATACCGCATGACCTAGCTTCCTTCTACAGAATCTCCATTATAAACTAAGTAAATATTGGACCATCCAAATGGGTTTTCTCATACCTTGTACACATAGAATAGTATATCTTCTCCACAGATAATAAACCACACTTCTAAGTGTTAGCAAAGCGTTCCTCGTGCACGTTGTCTCTTGATTAAACAAATACCTTCGCCCTAAATACAGCCACTTCTCATGTGGGTTTAAAAATGGGTTTGCCAATTGACTTTGGGAACAGTATTCAAATGGGTGTTACAAACTTACAAAAGGAGAGAAGTACATTATCAGTGCTATAAGTTGTGTACCTTGTTCATTTTAGTGCCAAAAATTTCCGTTGTATCAAAAGTACCAAATTAAAGAAAAACGATCACTTTGGTGCCACGACGAGAAATTCTGGCCAAAATGATTATGTGATTTTTTTTTTTTTAAATATCAACAAAGCCTTTAAACGACATCGTTTTTCGTCCTCCTTAAGAAAACGACGTTGTTTTGCCGTCCTAAGTGGATGGCCTCGAGAAAACGACATCACACAATTCATTTGGGTTTTTTTATTTTTTTATTTGAGGATTGAAATTAGGGTTTTTTTGTTCGATTCTCACCCAACGCCGGCCGTTGTCGCTCAACCGCCATCACTCAACCTCCGTTGCTCAACCGCTGTCACTTGGCCAAAGTCGCTCAGCCTCCATCGCTCGACCGCTGTATCGACCTTCATCGCTCGGTCGCTGTCGCTCGGCCTCCGTTGTGGTAGCACCATGTCCCAATCTCAGTACCATTTCACCAACTTCAACATCCTAAAATTCTTCAAGTAGGGATCTCGTCCAACAACTCCGAGTGGGCGTGGAGGGCAAGCCTCTAGCGGCTCTGGCCTTCGATCATGAGCCAGTGGCGGTACATGAGGGAGCACCGGCCTGGGTCGCTGGAGCCTAGGTACCGGAAGACGTGAGACAAGCACTCACTGGGGAGATTAGAGATGGAGAAGGAGAGACCAAGGGCGGCGCACTCGTCAGCGGCCTCCCAAGCATTGGCCAAATCACGGCCTTCGACTTGACCGTCGAGTGGCCGTCGTTGGGGTCGGAGTCGGAGCCATGGCCATCAGTGCGGGGGCCATCAAGGACAGCGATTGGCTGGAGATTTAGGGTTTTGAATTGGGGGAGACACACCAAACGGCGTTGTTTTGTTGTTTAAATACTGACTGTACACTCCGGTGAGCCACATCAATTTGAAAAATTAATAAAAAAAAAGTGTCACGTCAGATTTCCGGCCAACCAAATCGGAGTTAATACTAAAATGATCGTTTTTCAATTTTTTTTGGCAGTTAAGTGATCCGATAGAAATTTTTAGCATCAAAGTGAGCGCCATACCCAATTTATGGCAGTGATAGTGTATTTCTCCCCTTACAAAAGAGAGGACTTAAAAACCTCTCCATATACTCACATTCTCTTGTTATTGCCTTCGTCAACTGACTTACCTCTGGCTAAGTTTTCTCTAATCACAGTGCTCCTAATTCAAACTTCGCACTTGAATCATTTAGCCGCTATTTCCATCTAATTCTTTATAAAATATCTAGGCAAAATTCTTAGAAACACATCTTCGTTCAATTTGGGCCAAGATCTTCCATTAACGGCAGATTTGACACGCCATCTCACTCATTTATTGAGCAAACCATTCTATGATTTTCGGCAAAGATAATATTGGAATGTCATACTTCTGCTATGAGTTAGACCTTCAATTTAGGAACTTTAACGGTTGTTAATTAGACCTATCTATGAAAAGTGCTCCTTGATGGTCTGACTATTTTGCATAATAGAGAATTTAGTTTTTCACCCCTTCTGCAAACTTCCGGCCTTAGTGAAATTGGCATATATGCTTGCACAATCAGAATCTCGTCCTTTTTTTTTTCAGTACGAGAATTAAGCTTTGTTAACACCAGAATCTTTTAGGAGTATTTTGCAACGCCAGTGAAGTCTGACCGAATCAAGAAGTTGTAAATGGAAGAGTGATTTTTTTTTTTTTTTTATATTAAATAAGTTCCTAGCGATATACACGTGCCTGATTCGCCATGGTTTGGATGATTTTTAGCAAAGAATTTGGATATAAACTTCAAAGTCGATGATATGTGCTCATAAAAGTAAGAGATTTGATATCAAAGTTTAATTAGTAATGTTATCTTTAACTTTTTCATATGAAAAGTGGACGATTAATTCGATAGCTACCTTTGTACAATACCATATGCCACGAACACGCATGGTGGCAAATGGTGTTTGAATATAGATGTTACATCTATATTCAAAAACCTCCATATGTGAATATAAAATGATCGAATATGCGCAATGCTTGAGTGATGAGACCTTATTGCAAAGTAAATTGAAATTTAGAGTTTACAAATATATATATATATATATATATATGTATATATTGGTCATATACAAAAAGTTGACCAAAAAATATTACGAAGTAAGAGGTTAGCAACAATGGGCCCGTTTGGTTCGGTTTTGAACAAATGCTATTAGGAAAATGCAAAATACTTTTGAGCTAAAAGGGTTTATGAAAATGCAAATAGCGTTTGGTAAATTGTAGTTTTGAAGTGCATTATGAAACGACTTTGGGTAAAATATTGTTTGGTAAATACTAAATACTGCATTTGAAAGGGAATTTTGTTAAATTAAAAAAAACAAAAAAAAATACAATTTTTATTTTAAGTCTGGCTACCTGATCGCCGGATCTGGCTGCCGCACAACCAGATCGCCCCCAATTGCCGTCGCCTAAGGTTGCCCACCTTAGGCGTGCGACCCCAGGCGTTGCCTGACCCAAGCAACACATGACCCCAAGCGACCATTGCCTAGGGTAGCTCGACCCCGGCGATCGTCGCTTGGGGTCGCGTGACCTCAGGTGACCGCCTAGGTTGCGCGATTCAGGCATCACCTGAGGTCTGGCAATGGTTGTCGGGGTCGGGCGACCCTCAGGCGGCGATCGCTAACATGCACCACCCCTTGGCCAATGATTGTTAGCATCTGATCAACAATGGTTAGTTAGAGAAATTGGAGAAGATGAACAATAACCGAGCTATTTGCATTCCCAAAATACAACTTCTCAAAGCATCTTAAGCCTTGCATTAAGCTAAAGGCTCTTAAAGCCATTTGGAGATGCAATTGCATCTTGCCAAAGTCATCTAAAATATCGAACCAAATGAGTTTGCATTTGGCCAAGGGACTTTAAAGTCCCAAAGCCCATTCTGAAAGTCGAACCAAACGGGCAATATATATTTGCCTCAAAATGTGGTTAGATATCATATCGTAGATTAGTGGAAAAAGTGACACTAATTAACGGAGTCGATATTTAAGGGCGGTTATCATATTTTGAATTGGTGGATAGTGAAATAGGGGTGATTGGGTCTAGAGTGGGTAGGGTCTAGACCTAGATCTTGTACCCGATCTTATTATAACCGGTTCCCCTTTTTTGGATCATGTACCTAACCCATGTTTGTAATGAACCCTATTCTCGACCCATCTTGTTTTTCTAGTCCGATTCTAGGGTCAACCATGTTTCCACTTAAACCTATTTTGCAATATCCTGATATCATATACGACTTCGAATTTTATATTAATACGTGAGAAAATAATATAATCTTCCTAATTTGTATTGAAACATTAAGCACTTATAATAAAAAAATACATGAACTTTTTAACTAAACAAAAAATTAAGGATTCATAAGGCTAATTATAATAAATAAAATCATAAAGCAAATAATTAGCAACAAACATGGGTCTAATATTAGTCTTATTCTTACAACTATTACCTGAAGCTACTCATTTATGCAAGCATAACTTCTCTTACAAAAGAGAAATTAGGTGAGCCAATCCACGTGGTACACAAGAATTTGGCGGCGACAAACACCGTCTATCCGTCGGATGGTGTGAGAGGGAACCGATGAGGAAGGGAAGCAAGTGAGGAAGAGGAACGGCGAAGGAGGAGTGCCATGCGTGTTTGAGAGAGCAAAGAGGAAAAATGCCGTGTAATTACGAGAATAAAAATAAAAATAAGGGGCAAAAATAGGGTTTTGAATCTATACTTCCAAAACCGACTCCAAAACAGGTTCCAAAACCGGTCTAGGAATCAGTTCTTAGGTGGATAATCAATCGAACCTAGTTTCTAGACCAGTTTAAACCGATTCCAAATTTTGGGAACCGGTTCACGGACCGATCGGTGAACCGGCTCCCGACGCTATTTTCCAGGTGGGCCGGTCCGGTTGCACACCCCTAAGTGACATGCATTTCTCTAATAGCTTTGATCTTTTTAGTGGTTGATAAATGTTTGATAACAATGATAGATTTCAAAAAAAAAAAAAAAAAGAGACGTGAAAATCAAGGGCATTTTTGTAAATATGTTGAATTACCAAATTCAAATGTTTGTATGTGCTTAGTATAAAAGTATGGATAGACTTATACTTTTTTATAGTACTTTGACAACCCCTTTTTTCCCCTAAAATATCCTCCATTTGTTGTCTTTAACAATATTTTGTCAATAGACAAAACTGTAAATAAAAAAGTCTATTTTATCTCGTGTATATTTCAATTATCAAATTTGAATCTTTCTCATCCGATGCACGACCTCGTAAAAAAAAAAATCAATCTCAAATTACTTTTTATTTGCAATACATATGTATATAATTTCCATATATATATATATATATATTGATAACTTATCTTTATTAATTAAAAATTCAAATATTTTGTAATGAGATGATTTTGCAAAAAAATTTCAATGTCAGTCCAAATCAAATAAGCATTTTTCCTAGTACGTAGAATGTAAAAGGATTTATTTTTTTGCTAAACTTTGGATCGTAATATTATGGAGAATTGGTTATGTCTGTACCGGAAAAAAGAGGTAGTAGTTGAAAACTTATCCGCCACGACTTCCTAGTGAACAACAAAAGGCATGTTCTAAATTCAGTCAGTCGACTCCATTGCTTTGGCTGAATCAGTCGGACGATTTTATCACGATTGTTCCTTTTCCCTCGTACTTACTTTTTTTTTTTTTTAATTTTTTTTTATGATCAAGGAACTACCAAAGATCAATCTTCGAGGATCACACGATCCTTTGGTGCTCGGTAACACCGATGGGGTCTCCTCAAAAGCCACTATTTAAACTAAAACGCTCAAAGGCTGACTTAGTAAACCATTCCTAAGACTCTTACTTAAGTCGCGAACATCTGGAAATTTGAACTTGTTCTCTCAACAATGAGGTAGTAAGCCTAATCATCACAGTTACCTACGGGTGGATTTTTCCTTATACTTTTTCGTCCTCTACAACCTCACATAAAAGCCTCGTAATTCAAATTCCATCGTTTTTCATTTTGTCCTTTCAAATCTCTCACCGTGACCGTTTGTCTCTCTTCTCCAAGTAACGTGTAAAGAGTTTGCAACCCTTTGAGAGGTTGAGAAGTTAAGGGTCCATTTGGTAATATTTTATTTTGGGAATAATTTCTTTTCAGAAATAGTCTTTTTTCTATTTTTACTATTCGAAATAATTTATGAGTAAAAGAACACGTTTAATAACATATACAATTCATATTATTGGAATAAAAAAAGAACATAAATGCATTTGGTAAAATCTACAATTTTTTTTAAACGTAGAATTTCTTTTAATTTTAATAACTTTTAAGATTTTTTTTCTTTTTTTTCTTTTGTTATTCTTCCTTGCCACGGCCATCGCCGACTGCTGGGTAGCTTGGTAGCGGTCAATGATGGCCGCCGGTAGTGACCGATGGTGGCCGGATAGTAGCGAGTGGCGATGGGGGCCAAGGAGGAAGAAAAAGAAAGAAAAAAATAATTTATTTATAGAAATTATTTTAGAGAATAATAAACTATTCTTTTACTTATTGTTTCTATTTCAAATCTATTTTTCGATCATTTTTTATTCCGAAAAATAAAACAAAATTAATTAACTTTATCAAATAAATTTTTATTTTATTTTTATTTCAAGAAACAAAAGGATAAAAATCGGGAGAAATAAACCAAACAGACCCTAAGGCCCCATTTGTTTGTGTATCTTTTTTTTGTTTTTAAACACTTTTTCTGTTTTTTTGTTCTTTTGTTCCTAGGAACAAAAAAGAAGCAGAAACAAGAAACACAAATTTTGTGTTTCTTGTTTCCGAAACACTTTTGAGAAACACTTTTTTTTCTTTTTTCTCTTATTTTCTTGTTCTTTTTTCTTTTGGCCGGTCGCCGGCCTCGGCCATGGCCGGCGACCGGCCGACGAGGGACAGCGGCCTCGCCCAGCCACTGCGAGGCTCGCCGGCCCCCGGTGAGGCTGAGGCTCGCTGTCCTTTGGCGAGGCCGAGGCTCGCTGTAGCTGGGCGAGGGTCGGCCTCGCCATGGCTGGGCGAGCTCGAGCTCGCCCAGATCCGGCGAGGCCGACCTCGCCCAGTGGCCGGCGAGCCTCGGCCTCGCCGGATCTGGGCGAGTCGACGTCGCCTGGCGGTGGCCCGGCGAGGCCGCGCCTTGCCCGCCGCTGGGCGAGCTCGGCCTCGCCAGCCGGCCAAAAGAAGAAAAAAAAGATGAAAAAGAAAAAAAGAGAAAAAGGAAAAACAAGAAAAAAAAGAAAAAATAAAAGAAATAAAAAAATTATCCAAATTTACCAAACATGTTTCTGTTTATTTTTTATTCTCGGAACAAGTTTACCAAACGCGTTTGTTTTGTTCAAAAATTGTTCCCCGGAACAGAAACACTTTTTTCTATTTTTGTTCCATGAAACAATTTTTAAACAGAAACACAACCAAATGCGCCCTAATCTGTCGAACGCTGGGCTTTTGCTTCCTTTCTTTCTGGCGTTCCGATTTTCCATTTTCAGCCCGCAGTCCAGTCACTCGCAAGGCAACATTCCCTCGTGATTTCCCCCTTTTTTTTTCTCCTCTCAAGCTCCCTCACGACTTTTTCAAAGTCCACCCGCCAACGCCACCTTTCACGCACCTGGCGTGTCCTCCTACAAATGGACCCTCTTCGCCTATCCCTTTGCCTTCTTGCCTTACCGAAACTGATCAGCTGAACCCCCGAGAAACCTTTTGAGTTTCGACCCATCCGCGTTGCTCTGCTGGTTTTCCATGGCGAAGACTCGCGGCGGAGCGCAACGCCGGTCCGGCACGAAGGGTGCGCCCATGAAGAAAGCGGTAGAAGACGGCGGAGGGAGCTGCGAGGGAGAGGAAAGTCGCGAACCTGAGACTGGGAGTGGTGATCTTGCGAGAGTCGGGTTCGGAGATGGTCGCCCGCGGAGGCAGGAAGGTGGCGACGGCACCCGGGAGAGAAGAGTTCGCTTCGCCGGTGAGGAAGAGGTAGAGGGGGACGGAGGTGGCGGTTCGAAGGACGGAGCCGATGTTGCTTGCGAGGAAAGTAAAGTGGCCGAGGGAACTGTAAATTGGGTCGTGTACCGAAGTCTGATGAAGTTGAGATCGAGGGATTGCGGCGCGAAGAGGAAGGTAATGTACGATGACGGTGAAGACGATGGGGGTGTTGCCAAGAAGAGGATGCAGAGACGGAAGCGCATGTCGAAGCGAGGAGTTATGGCAGTTCGCGAAACAGGGGACAATGAGAAGGAGGAAAGAAGTTTGGCTAGGAAACGGGCCGTCAAAATTCTCGATGTTGCAAGGAAAGGAGCAAATACAGGCAAAGATGAAGAAACTGTGAGGGAAAGAGGTTTAGGAATTGGCAAAAGCTCATCGCAAAAGAAAAGGAAAAGCCAGCTTATGGAAACAGAGAGTGATGCGGGGATAAACGAAGTGGCGAAAGTAGTGAGACCAAGGAGACATGAACCTAAGGTGAACACAAGTGTCTCTCCGTGTGCATTATTTGGGTGTATGCGTGGTGCTACGACTGATGACGTTTTGTTCTTGGTATTGATTCAACAGTGGTTAGAAGATGAGTGTCGAATGTGCCATCAATGCCAGAAAAGTGATAAAGATCGTATTGTTCGGTGTAAAAGTTGCAAGAGGAAGAGATTTTGTGCGTCCTGCATTCAGAATTGGTAAACCATCAAGTCTCTGCACCTTTGGTCCTGCTCATATATATGTGCCTCATCTCGCTTTAAAGATTGTGCAGGGATTGATTAAGATAAATATCTAACAATTAATTTTGATGAGCTTGAATGCAATGCAACCTTATTTTGCTCTGGTTTAGGTGCTTGTTATGTTTCTTGTGCGAAGGGCATCGGAAGACTAGACAATGTGTTTTGACGACGGGAATTCTTTATATGGAGTATGATTAGGGTTTTGGTTTTCTTTATTAACGTTCTAGTGAGCTCATACTGCTACTCATGGAGCAATTAAATGCGGAGATAGGATCTTTTAACTTCGCCGTAAAATTATAATAGACCCAAATAAGGTACAATGTGGCTGAAAGATCATATATTGCTCTGTTACCATGATCATGGAGTAGCTGGATCCAAGGTGTGTGGACATTGGTTAAATCTGTGAAAACCTGGAAAATGTGTCTTGGCTTGAGCATCTTGTGCTTTTAACATGGACTGCTGCTTCTGGAAGTTTATTGATTGAAGTCCTTGCACCTTAATAGTAAGATGAAATTTTTCAGCTAAAGAAATAAGTGGGGAATTCCCTTAAGAAAAAACTATGCTTAATGCCCATTCAATTTCCTAATTTTTTATTGGGATATTGGGCAAATTTTGGCTTGCTGCGTAGGTATCCTATGACAAAAGAGGAAGATATTGCCAAAGCTTGCCCATTTTGTTGTGGGAACTGCAACTGCAAGGCATGCTTACGTCTAGATGCACCAGTTAAGGCATCCTTTTCACTGACATCTTCTCATTTAAAATGCCAAACTGTTTTCATTGATGTACACATGCATAGGCAAGGCTGCCAATTGCATGTGCTTATCTACTTCATTGTGTTTGTTGTAGAATTTGAGGAAGATGGAGTTAGTAACTAAGGAAGAAGCTACTAAGGATTCCCGATATTTGCTGCAAGCACTGTACCCATTCGTGAAACAATTTCATGTGCACCAAATGATGGAGGTGGAGTTCGAGGCAAAGAGAAAAGGTACTTCCTGCTAATTCCATGAAGAAAAAGAAGGAATGTACACATTGGTTTGATGCATGGTGATAATGACATGAAATGTCCTTCAGTTATTCCTTTGCTCTTTGATTTGGACTTGTAATGACACTTTCTTCTCTTGATATCCTTTTCTGGGGTCAAAAGTTAGTCATAGGGCAGGGACTTACCATTAAATGACTATCTTATGTTAGTAGGGAAGAATATATTTTGGGATAGCATGCTGGTAAAAAATTTGACTTATATAACATCACAATATATCTTTATGGCATTGCAATCTGGGAGTGGAAAAGGATATGTCCCACTTGATTTCCACCTGTTCCTTCTTTTTAAGTCTTCATTCTTGAGATTGCCTATAAGTGGCCAATCTTGGTTATTTTATTTTCTTATAACATTAAGGTGATGCCTTTCTCAACTTGCTTATGTCTATTTGACTTGGCAGGGCTACCAATTCAAGAGCTCAACATTGAGAAGGCAGGATGTTATTCAGATGAACGTGTGTACTGGTAAGAGTTCTGCTTTTAGAGCTTACCACTCACCACTTCCCATCACATATTTGATTTCTACCAGTTAGTCTAATTACAATGTAAATTTTTCAGTGACAACTGCAGAACATCTATTGTCGACATTCACAGATCCTGTCCCAAGTGTTCTTATGATCTCTGCCTAGTGTGCTGCCAGGAGATCCGTGAAGGACATCTTCAGGCTAGTCAGGAGGAAGTAATAGTTGAGTACATTGACAGGGGAGAAAAATATTTGCATGGTCTGAAGGTGGACAGTGTTGATGTTACAGCTGAACTTAATCCATCAGAAGTAAAATCAGAAACTGGGTGGAAATTGGCAGATGATGGAAGTATCCCTTGTCCACCAAATAACATTGGAGGCTGTGGCGATGGTCTTCTGGAGTTGAAGTGTATACTAGAAGAGAATTTCGTTCTAAGATTGGTGGAAAAGGCAGATGTGATTGCTAGAGAGCTCATGCCTACTAATTCAGGACAAGGCCCTCCACAATGTCCTTGCCTTAACCCAGAAAGCACTGTGGAGAAAAGTGGTAACCATTTAATGAAAACTGCAAGTCGAAGTGATTCTAATGACAACCATTTGTTCTGTCCGAAGGCTAAAGAAATCCAACCTGGGGATCTAATACATTTCCAGAGCCACTGGATCAGAGGAGAGCCTGTAATTGTCAGCAATGTGCTTGAAACTGGAACTGGTTTGAGCTGGGACCCTATGGTTATGTGGCGTGCAGTCCGCCAGAAACCACATAAAATACATGGCCAACATATGGATGTGAAGGCGATTGATTGCTTAGATTGGTGCGAGGTTAGATAAATCTCTAATTGCTCGGGATTGGTCTCAATGCTTCTTTTATGGATTCCATGCGAACTTTAGGACCTACTTTTGAATCATAAGTTTGGCAGAACGTTCTACTCTTTTTTCCGCCTTTTCATATAGTGGTAATGGGTTTGTTGGAAGAATCTATAAAAAGACAGCACTAGTTGCAGAATTGCTTGTCATGGAGTCCTGCTTCTGATGGAATCAATTCTGTTCCAATAGCATTCCTACTATATAAAGAATCATGTGGGTTGCAATTATTTTTTAACTGAAAGCCAACTTGGACATTTGAATGTCTTCCTTCTTTGAGAGCATAGTAAATAATTTACATCTACTGCTGTATGTTGCCCAACTTATGTGAATAACTGTTTGCTCTGGTTTTATCTCAAAAAACATTTGGCAATCAGTTTGTCAATTACAACTGATGAAAGTAATAACTATCAAAATTCAACATACGTTATTTACTTCTTTCGTTATTGAGAATTAATTTCATGAATTCTTGAAAGTTTTGTGAAGCCTATTATTGTATATAGGAAAATTTTTACCTTAAAAAAGACTTCAATCCTTCTCTAGATAAACAGGAGAAGTGAGGTCAGTACAATCTGTGCTTCGTTGTGTGTAGTTTGCTCTTGCTCTTCATACTAATGGGCCCCCATTCTTTCATGGCTGATGCTAACTCCATTAATAATTGGTGGCCATAGGAGCTTTCCTAATTTTCATTGAAGATAAAAGCTCTCTTTGCTATTTCTTGCAGCTTATTGAATTGAATATCTTTTCAAACCATTTCTTGTTATCCCTAGCAGCTATTTATCCTTACCTGTTGAAAACCAGATGGTTTTGTCATCTTCTCTTTACTATCCCAACTCTTCTTCCATCTCTTTTGTTAAATCCCAATAAACCTTTTGGTCTTTACTTCAGTCTGGGTGCTGCTCTTATTTGATGCTTACAGTTATAATTCTTTCATGAAATGCAGGGAGATATTAATATTCACCAGTTTTTTGCTGGATATACTGATGGCAGATTTGATAAGCAATATTGGCCCCAATTACTTAAGTTGAAGGACTGGCCTCCTTCTCATTTGTTTGACGAACGTTTGCCACGTCATGGTGCTGAGTTTGTTTGCTGCTTGCCTTTTAAGGAGTACACACATCCTTCCAGTGGTCTCTTAAACCTCGCAGCGAAATTGCCTCAGAATTTACTCAAACCAGATTTGGGTCCAAAAACATATATTGCTTATGGATTTGTTGAAGAGCTAGGGCGTGGAGATTCGGTCACCAAGCTTCACTGCGACATGTCTGATGCGGTATCTTCTCAACTCTGAGGGCCTCAAATTGTTGCACCTTTGCTCTTGAATTTGTTTGCCTTACTGGATACTTACAGGACAAACTGCACATGAACTGAAATGCTTATTAATTATCTGTTGGTATGCCAGTGAGGATGGTGTGAGCATAAATGGAAAATGAGTTACATTGGGCAATCTTTTCCAAGAGATAAACTGATTATGTAGGTTTGGAGAACATAGTTGATCATCTCTTTACCCCTAGAAACTTGTACATCCTTCTATTCATTTGTCCAGAAATGCCCATTTGAAGTATGAGTTAACTTAAAGGAAAATATACTTTTCAAATGAGACACACAGTAGGCAAAGTTTGTTCTGGAATGTGAAATTCGTACCCTGGCTTGAGGTTTCTTATGGCATTTATGTTGAAAATCTTCCTATTTGTTTTCCAGATCTAGTGCCTTTACGTTTGTCAGGAGTACTTGTTCTAAAGAACTGCAACTACTTAGCTATTACTCTCTTTACTATTGTTGACCTGAAATTCAGGGGATCTTTAATTTATAATTTGGTTGTTTCGTATTTCATAATGAGCAATTTGTTTGCAAAGCATGGGAATATGATTTTCAGTTATCAACTGCCAGTGCCTTCATATCTCAGATTTTTGGTCACACAAGCGGTCGCTTGTGAACCTGACGCTTCCCATTAACTTTCCAAATGGCTTATCTTCAGTTGGCAGTTGCTTATGAACCTGCAGAGAGTAAATGAGGCCTGGTTTTTCTAATCAACCCAGCTAGAACTTTCTAGGAAGATTCAGAAATCAATCTGTTTCTGTTAGCATTGCGCTTGATTTGACATGTAAAGTTGGACATGCTTTGAAAAGTCCAAAGGATAATTACATGTGTTGATGAAGTGATAACTTGTGATCTGGAAAATATCCTGTTATGTTATTCTGCCTTTTGTATTAGAAATGAATGCCATTATATAGTTGGAATGATTCGGAATGAGAAATGTTGTTGCAGATAGGTATCTGCAGCAGTTATAAGTGTTCAAAGTCTTTCTGTTTGTCACAAATCCACAGCAAGAGTCATATTTTATTGATTGATCACTAAACTATCCAAAATGACTGGCGTATGTAGTTATTTGGATGGAACTAATTCTTGTGCTGCTGTTTGGCTGTACAACTGTTTCAGGTCAACGTGCTTACACATACTGCAGAGGTGAGATATACAAGGGAACAGATGAAAATAATAGACGAGCTGAAACAAAAACATCAAAAGCAAGATCAAAGAGAAGGGATTGAAGTTTGTCAGGATCTTAAGAAAATAACTGACGATACTACATGCAGCAACAATCTTGTATGCAGGGCAGGTGAACGATGTGATACTAATGGTCATGTTACCTTGGACGGGAGAATTCCTTTAAGTACAGCAAATATGGCCAAGACTGTAGAAGGAGAAGCCAGTCCTCAAGCTATCGATGGGACTTATGGAACTTCAAGAACTTCTGGAGATGTGTTGGACGCAGTAGAGGGAGGCGCGGTCTGGGATATTTTCAGGAGAGAGGATGTCCCTAAGCTGCAGGATTATCTGAAAAAACACTTCAGGGAATTCAGGCACACTCATTGTTGTCCTCTGCCTCAGGTGATTACCCAGCTAAGACTCCCTTTTGAACTTAGAGCTCTGATGTATAGTGGTAAGTTCCATAGAAAGATCTAATGGCCGTTTTTTTTTCCTGTATCTTTCTAGAGCTTGAATGTTTGACATTTCATTCCTTTAGTAGAGGGATTCAAATGGTACTTAGGTTCTGTTTGATTATCACTAGCTTGTAGTGCATGGAGAATTCTCTTTGAGAGGGATGGTGTCATAGATGGATCTTCATCCACGTCAAAGCTTTGGTGAAAATTCTAATCTTGTCTTTGACAGAGAGATCAATAAATCATGATGCTTGATAGGTCCAAGTGGTGATGCTTTAAAGTCAGCGACTAATCAATACTGCAGGCTGACTGCATGGCTTGTGGTGGCTATGTAGCATATTAAATGAAGCCATAATATCAGCTGTTGGCTGATTTAGAGAAATAAAACTTATTTTGTTCATTGTGCTGTTGTGCAACTGTTTCCTCACTTGCAAAATAATATCCATCTTTGCTCGATGCAGGTTATGCATCCAATACATGATCAAACCTTTTATTTGTCTAGGGAGCACCTAAGGAAGCTAAAGGAGGAATTTGGTTAGTCTATTACAGTACATCCATGCAGTCTACACATTAATTGTCCTGCTCTTTGCTTATTGACTTTCATGTTTCTGTGTTTAGGAATAGAACCCTGGACATTTGTGCAGAAGCTTGGTGATGCTGTCTTCGTTCCTGCTGGCTGTCCTCATCAAGTCCGGAATGTAAAGGTGAACAAATGTTTTTGTTAAATTTGTGCAAATACCCATTCAACTAAGAGATGTCACAATTTGTGCTAATCAAGAGATGATGTCACTTTTGAGGTTAAAAATCACACCTTTTGATAATTGTCACATTGCTCCTTTAAATTCATTGAGGTTGATCATTTTTTCTCTCTCATGCATGTCTGAAATAAAGCAAAGCCTTTCTTGTAGTTTGCATAAAGATTAATCTTATGAATCGGATTATTAGTATAGTTTTGTCATTACAATGACATTGTAATGAATTATGTAATTGTTGTTTGGTAATCCTCTACAAATTTTGTAGATTATGCAATTCGCAATCTATTTTGTTAGCCCCACTGTTATGGCAAGTAGGATGTTTAATAATACAAGTGATGCTTCATCATTAAGCAATATTAAGGAAAAAGCTGGTAAGCTGGAGGAAGAACATTAGCTGAATCAGAATTTTATCTAAAATTTGACATAAATATTATCTAAGAAATGTAAAAAGCTCCCTCAGTGATTCAACATTATGTTTAACTTGCTTTGAAAAGTGGAGAATGAAATGCTGTGTAAATGGTTTGACTTCTTTATCGGCAAAAGTACACCTAAAGTGTCAAAACTTGGCATGAAATGACACTTTAACTGCCAAAAATTATAAAAATTATAAAATTGATACTTAGTGTTTTTTTTTATTTTTAAAAGAAACACTTTAGTGCTATGTCCAGCGAAGGTGACCAGAAATCCTACTTGGCAATTTTTAATAAGGGTAATGTAAAATCAGTCTATTTTCGGCATCATATCCATAGTTAGCGCATTCATCCTAGTTAGAAGCTCTAGCTCCGTATCAAGGTGATGATCAATATCGTCACTTGTCTACATGGCACGTAGGAAAGCTAAGTCAATGATGAAGAATCAAAACAACATTGTTTTGTCTTTTAATATATGAAATTAAAATATTTTTTATTTAAATAATAATTATATATAATTTAATTTAATTTAAAAAAAAAAAAGAGAAAAAGAGAAAAAGAAAAAAGAGGAGGAAGAGGAGGTAGAGGAGGCAGAAGGCAAGGGTTGTGCCCTTGTTGTTGCCTCCTCAGCTAATCCTCCCTCCACCATCGCTGGCCCTTCCTGGTGATGGGGTTGAGCCTTCGTCGCTTGCAATCTCCATCTTTTTTTAAAATAAATAAATAAATTTAGTTTTAAATTTAATTTAATTAACTCTTATATTAATTATCTACTCATGTTAGCAGCAAAATGACATTATTTTGCACTCGCCTTACTGGAAAATCACCACATCAGCAATTGGGTCGGATTTTTTTACCATTGGTACTTAAGTGATTTATTTTGCTCCGTTTTTAGCATTTAAATGTCATTTTCCTAACTTCTGGTACTTAAATGTTCTTTCGTGCCAAGTTTTGACACTCCAAGTGTCTGGCACTCCTCTATTACATTGATATTTTAGCTTTCTAGTATGTCTTTACACTACTCTTCTTTTGTTGCAGTCATGTATCAAGGTTGCACTAGACTTTGTTTCTGCTGAAAATGTTGGTGAATGCATCCGCTTAACAGAGGAATTCCGTTTACTTCCCAAAAACCATCGAGCCAAGGAAGACAAGTTGGAGGTTTGTTAATTCTACTTGTATGATGAGGATGTGCGTTCAACATTAACATGATTATCGATTGAATCACACATCTAGAGAAGTGTGTTTTTCTTTTAATTTTTTGTCAAATTGTTGAGTCCATTTGAGTATTTCCTACTTACATCCCTGTTGAGAGGGTATCAGCTTTTTCTCTATTATTGCAATCTTTTCAACATGTTTGATGTTTACAGATTGTTATCTGTAAATTAACTGCATGGTATCTTTACTTTGGATGGAATTGTGGTGAATTTGCAGTTAGCTTATTGACAAGACTCTTAGCTGGCATAGCAAAAGATACCTTTCTATGTTAGCACATGAGAATTAAATCTAGAGCCAGCTGTATGCGTAGGAAAATGTTGCTGTTAGAATGTCCTCACAACATGCACTAGAGTTGTAAATTAAATATTAAAAGTCTTTTGTTGGAATTTTAGCACTTTTATTCTGATAAAATTTGTTTGGGATGCAGATTAAGAAAATGGTGATTTATGCTGTCAAACAGGCTGTCGAGTGTCTGGAGAATGCGGGGTAAGAATTTGGCATAATTTTTTGTACTAGTTGATACTAGTGATGACAATGGCTATGAAAACAACTAGATTTCCATATCTTTGATTTGTTTATGCAATCTTGTGATCGTGGCTTAATTTTATCATAATACAGCTATGAAAACAACTAGATTTCCATATCTTCCATTTGTTTATGCAATCTTGTGATCGTGGCTTAATTTTATCATAATACAGCTATGAAAACAATCAAAATGTTGGAAACAAAATCGCTTTTCTAAAAAGATAGTAATGGGTCTGTCTTTGGCTTGATGCTTAACTCTTATTATAGATAATTGCTACTCTCATAGTTTACATCTTTTATGTTCATTTCTGATAAAACATACGGTTGTATGAGCATTGTAGAGCTATTTCAAGATTATACTTACTGTGATAACCTCATTATACTTGGTTTTCTGCTGTGAGATTCAGGCCCTGAACAGTTGCATCCATGTGGTACAAAGTCCAAGCAATACACTCCTTTTTGTTATGGTTATGGTTTTTTTTGGTCAATTGTAGACTTTGTTTGATTATCTCGTACTTCAAGTGATCACTTGGTTCTTTTTTGTCATATCTTCTTTTGGCTTGGTTGGAGCTGGTGTACATAGTTTAAAAGAATCACAGGCAGCAGAAGTCAGAACTTAATTAATAGTCGGTGCCCTGTAAGTTGCCAAGTGTGACTCCAAGACTTTATCATATTCAGGAGTTCTCGTTTCTTATTGAATTCTAGCATGAAAAGGCCTATGCTTCAAGTCATGTTGCATTTCTTAAGTTGTATGATTCAACAGATGATGATCACACTACATTGGAACAATGTAAATTATATTTAAACTAGACCTTATCAATCAGTTTGCAACTTTTATGATATCTGTTAGTTACATCAGCTAAATCTTGTATAGACAGAATCCAGCATGTTAATTTGGTATATAGAACATTGAAACAAAGAAAGGAAGAAAGAATGAAAAAGAGGAATTCGTGAACCAAATTCTGTAAGGATATTGTTTCTTGTAGAAGGTCGAATGATTGTTAGTTTCTTCTGTTGAAGCGTGGAAAATAGTTAGGACAAAAAATTTATCTCACTTTGAAACGATAAGTGACATCTTAGTGGTTTCTCCAAATAGCATTGCAAATGCATCTAGGAGGCTGTTTTGAAGGAATTTGGAAGCAGATTGTCTGATTGGAAAAAGATCTTCCCTCTCTAAAGTCTTGCACTTATTGAAAGTATTTTTCCTGATGTTTCTATATATTTCGCCTATTTTATCCGTCCCTTGCTCGGTAGCAAAAAGAGTTGGAAGAATTCACAATAATTTTCTGGCGGGGTGATAACGAGGAGGCTCATAAGTTCCATCCGGTGAATTGGAAAGCAGTCCAAGAGACCCTTTTGAGGTTTAGCCATCTTGTTATTCAACATGGTTATTCAACACGGCTCTTCTCGGCAAATGACTTTAGTAGTTAATTGTTTAAAATTGGGAAAGTTGTTCAAAAAGTTTCAAATTTATTATACGAAAATCAATTTAATTATAAATTTTTTAATGATTTGTTAATTTAATATTGAATCTTTTGAAAATTTGTCAATGTAGTTTTGATCAATTTTGATTGAAAATTATTGATGTGATGTGGCTAATTGTTGGCCATATCTAAGTATCGGCCATAGGCAAAAGGAGAAGAAAAGGAAAAAAAGAAGAAAAAAGAGAAATAAATTTTAAAATTGCAAAAATTATCCAAATCAGCATTAATGACATCACTTAGAATGGCTAGTAGTGTATTAGTTTTTATGTCAGCGATTTTCGATCAAATTGGTAGGAAAAACTAAATTGGTAACTTGTCAAAATGTATAAAATTAAATTGCTAATTTTTTTTAATGTTATAATTAAATTGACATAATTAAAATGTTTATAATTAAATTTTGAGGTTAAGAATTAAATTGTATAATTAAGAGGTTTAGGACTAAATTGATTGTTGTATAATATATTTATAATTTTTAAATAATTTCTCTATATTTGAGGGAAGGTGGTCGTCGTGAAATTTCATGGAAAGGCAGGCTAGATCACTTGGGATTCGGGAGCTTCACATGGCACTGTCGCATGGAGGAGGATTAGGGAGGGACGGAGTGAGATCCTCCTTGCTTCACGTGGAGTAGATATGGAAATCGGACGCGGTTTTGGTCTAACGTATGGTGTGGGGACACGGATTTAAATGACGGTTTCTAAATCTCTTTGACATCACTAGGGCTAATTAGTTCCTAGTTCGATTCGATTTCACTTAGAAATTAGGAACAAGACGTGTTCACATTTTTTGAGATTGGAGATCGGACTAGATAGTCTTAGGACTAAGAACCGGACTGTATTGATTGGTGTGGTCTAGTCCAATCCAATGGAACCGGCCACTTAGTAAATAAATTAAGAAATTTAAAAAAAAAACTAGAGTTATTACAACTTCATATTTATTGCTAATTTTAAGAAATTAAAAATATACATATTTTTAAATTTTTAAACAGTGTTGGTTCGGTCCACTGGTCTAATTCTCTCCTAGAATTGGGAATCAAATTGACGCTTTTAGAAATTGAACCAAACTAGCCTATTCGGTCATGTCAAGATAGTTTTTTTTTTTTGATCGAAACATATAAGTATTATTTATGCATTCGTCAAAGTACATCCAAATACTATTGCATTAGCAGCAATAAGATCCTGCAAAATGTAAGGAGTAAAATGTTCCAATTATGTGCTAGGTCAAGTCTACCATGGGCCTTGGCGGCCCAGTCGGCTGCTCCATTAGCCTCCCTACGACAGAACTGCAGACACATGCTAGGGTATTCGGGGAGCAAAGCTGCAATTTCGTTGAAGAGTGTTCTTTCTTCCCATGGCGGCGTCTTCTTCCCGTGGACTGTATTGATCAAGATTTGACAGTCAGATTTGATTACTATATTTCCTGTGTTGATGCCTTGATTCCTCAGATGATGCGGAGTGAAGGTGAGCGCTTGAACTTCCAATTGAAACGCTGAGGCTGCTGGAAATCGCTTGGTGTAGACATCTATTAGAATACCTTGATGATTTCGACTAACACATGCCATTGTTCCTTCTTAGCTACCTGGGTAGTAAGATCCGTCGATATTGCATTTGAGGAAGTCGCGTGCTGGAGGTTTCCACAGATGGACGGCATCAGCAATAGCCGCCCTTGTTCTGGATTTGCTCGCATCTGAAGAAGATTGGAGGCTGGACAGTGCAAGGGCGTCGTCCACTGCTCGATGGGGATCTAGTGGTCTGCGGCGAAAAATCCAGCTATTGCGCATACACCAAACTTGCCACAAGATCTGCGCTATTGTTGCCAAACCAGGTATGAGCCTTTGATTTGTTGCTCGTTCCGTGATCCATACATCAATCCTTTGTATTGTAGTAGATGAGCCTAAATGTTAACCTTAGGATGCTTCCATACGTCGATTGTCCAGGGACAGAAAAAGAACAGGTGTTCAATTGTTTCAAGAGTCCTGAGATTACATAGACTGCATATGGGAGTGGGAGAAATATGTCGATGAAACAAGTTTGCTTTGGTTGCAAGGGCATTATGACAAAGTGACCACATAAAAGTGCGAATTTTGGGCTCTGTGTTCATAGACCAGATCTTATGCCACAATATTTTTGGGTTCTGATGTGATGAAGATGCCTGGGGAACCGTTGATGTGCGTGTCATGCTAACCACTGATCTATAATTACTCTTAACTGTGTGATTTCCATCCTTGGTAGGCATCCAGACTAACAAATCTTTAGCATGGACATGTTGTATAGGAATTTTAACAATTTCGGTGCTTACCGGAGTATCGAATAGCTGTTGAATCAGAGGAAAATTCCATGTTTGGGTAAGAGGATCAATAAGATCGGCCACCCGCTCTGGCTCCTCCCTGGTTGCCGGTCCACCTATTGTGCCAATAGGTAGCCACTTATCTTCTTGAATCATTATATTCGTGCCATCCCCAACCGACCAACAGATATGAGGTAGGATGGCCTCTTGACCGAGAAGAAGACTCTGCCATCCCCACGAAGGTTGTGTACCTCTAGCTGCCTTTTGGAAATTCACCGAACGAAAATACAATCCCTTAAAAACTTGACCCCACAACGAGCCCGGTTGGTGGATTAGTCGCCAAGCTTGCTTCCCAAGCATCGCTTTGTTAAAAGCCATCAAATCTCGAAATCCGAGCCCTCCACCATCCTTATCAGTTTTTAGCAAATCCCATTTCTTCCAATGCACACCAACCCTGTTTGGGTCAGTTTTCCACCAAAATCCGGAAATTTTCTATTCAATAAGTTTACTTAAAGATGTTGGCAGCTTGAAAACAGACATAGCATATTAAGGAGTTGCCTGTACAACTAATTTAATTAGGATCTCCTTTCCTCCCTTTGACAGGAATCTTTCTTTCCAGCCCTCAAGTTTTGAATGTAGTATCCATAATATCCAACCAAACATCTCCCTTTTAGATTTACCCCACTCAGACGGAATACCTAAATATTTACCATATCGATATAACACCGGCATTCTACAAATACCCGCCAAGTTTTCCTGTAAGGTGATCGGACAGTTTTTGCTGAAAAATAGGCTTGATTTGTTCTGATTTATAACTTGGCCCGTTGCCATACAATATTGGTTGAGAATATTAGCAAGATTCTAACATTCCATCAAAGTTCCCTTGAGAAAGAAAACGGAATCATCTGCAAAAAAAAGGTACGAGAGTGTCGGGCATGAGCTGTTCAGCTTTATATCTGTAAGATGTCCTATGTGAATCGCTTGGTGAATGAGAGTGGATAGAAGATTTGTCAGTAGTATGAATATATAAGGGGAAAGCGGGTCGCCTTGTCGAAGTCCTCAAGATAGTTTGATATGCTCATTCTTAGACATCACCAAGGACAGGGAAGTGCTAAAGGATTGTCATGGGTTTAAACGATGGCATATCAATTTGGGAGTTTGAAGTTTTTGCTTCCTTTTTCCAATGTTTTGTATAATATGAAGGTTTATATGTTACTATGGATGCTCTCGTGTGGGTAAAAAGATGACCTAGTGCGGATAAAACGGCATTCACTTTAATGTTAAAATATTTTTTTAATTATTATTTAAGTGTCATCATTTTTTACGAAAAAAAAAAATCATCAAAATTGGATTGTTGGAAATCCGACATGATCACAATTTTTTAAATTTGCGCGCTGACCTGACTTGTTGGTGTGTCGAGTTATCACCGTCTACAATGTACGATATAAATCCTATATTGCAAATTGAAAGAAATTCCCCAATTCAAAACCGTAACCCTAGTCCGGTTTGCCCCCAACTACTTCGAGCTCTCGCACCCAACCTTCGTGAGGGAGATAAAAGAAGAAAAAATTTCCTTTCCTGGAACCGTGGATTAGAGGCTTGGAGAACACTGATCGACGGGGGAATCAACCATCTTCGATCACCAGGATCTGCTGTCGATTGCTTTCTATATCTCATTTCGCAGAGAACAGAGCAGACCAACACATGAATGAATTCGTGATAGTTCATTTCGAGAAACGATTTCATCCAACTTGATTCGCGATTCTTGAGAGCTGGAGCCAGTTTCACGAATTGTCACCGTCGTTGACGGCCGTCCTTACATCGCTTTGCGATTCCCCTGTTCTACTCTGTTTCGCGGTGGTGTTCCAAAAATATTGAATCCAGTTCGAAGTCCTTCGCTGGAGAGAGAAGGGATGAATGACACTTCAGAAACACATCACTGAGGGAGGAAAATCCTCTTCAGAAGTGATTCCTTTGCTCGACTTGTGATTTTGGAAGTTCCTCAGCATTTTTTTTTTCAAAGACAATGACTCCTGCTCCACACACGTCATTCAATTGCTGAAGCTAAGTCCTCTTACTTTCTCTGGTTTCAATTTTGGTTCAATTAATACCACTGATTTCTTGGTCTTTTCCTAATTTCCAGAGAACTCTTCATCGACTCTTTTTCCCATCGCTGCCTGGACGCCATTCACCTTACTATCGCCAAGCACCTCTTCCACGGACGCGTCTGTATCATTCTATTCAGCTCTGTTTTTTGGCCAAGGAGCTCGAAGTTCCGAGTTCCTGGTGGATGCTTCTTTGCCGGCATCGATCTTCACCATCGATTTTTCCCGGGCTTCCTCTTACTAGTTTCCCACGGTGAACCTATAAGCCCTATTTTGATAATCTAGTGTGATTGAGCCACGTCGTTTTGCACGACCTAGCCACGTCAAGTCCACAGATTGAATTTTTCAAAAAATAAAAAATATGCCAACTCATATTATAATTTTAATTATAGAAGTTACGTACTAATGTTGATAGGAATTTTTCAGACCTATTATTTCAGGCAATACTTGCTGAAGCCAAGCGCGATTGATTGAGTATGGAAGGACTAGTTGAAGCAATCATGAGTCACAAAAGCAACTTTGAGGATTGGATTTAAGAATTGAAGCAGTGGGGGCCGTGGCATGAGCCCTTCAGCGATGGCATATGAAAACAGGGGTGAATAAAGGTCGGCTCAGCATGGCTATTGGTGTGACGGGAAGCAGTCGCTGTACTGGTTTTCTTGCGACTTGAGGACAACGAAGAATACCAGGATGAATCACTATCTCGAACAGAAACTCCTCGAATCGAAATAGAGTTCAGCTTCCTCATTCCATCGAACACCTTCCTTGCAAACTCAATTTCCTCCATAGCGCAACCAATGGCAATGGAATTTGGCAGACAGTAAGAGAACGGAAAAAAAAAAAAAGTATAATAAAGAGAAACAGAAAGTAGAAGATAATCAGAAAGGAATCGAAGCCACATTTAGAAATTATCGACTTTATGGAGAAAGTCCGAATTGCGGTGCACTGGGAAAGGCTTTCCTCTGTTGTTGTTGAAACAACTTAGGGCTTAAATTGACTGCTCGTGGATCAGCACTATCATAGCAGGAACATTCGCGCCTAAGGCCGCTCGAAGAAGAATCCCCAAGCCTTCGCCCATTTTCTCCACGCAAGCCCACTCGTCCAAATCTGGTTGGCTCCGTCACCGACTCACCATGACTCTTCTAATCGGCCAAATCCGATTTGCTACAGAAAAGGCAGAGGGAGGACGACCCGCTTTGTCGGTCATGGAGCAATTACGGTGGCCATGGACGATGGCTCCTTTGGCCCCTCGGACAAGTCTTAACTGTTGATAAAATGTAAATGTGATCTTGCTGGCCTTTCATCTCCTTTAGTATTTACTTTAATGTCTTGACAAATCGTAACTATTGATACAATTAACATTTTCATAAACGAATGCTGAGATTTATTAAGACATCAAAGAAAGTGCCTTACTTGATAAGAATTCATGGCCAAGTAAGATATAAGGAAAAAAGAAAAAGGAAAAGGAAGGAAAAAATGAAAAAAAAAAATTACTAAATCCTCTACCAACGCTAGCTATATTACATAAGACAATCGATGTTGATTAAATCATCACATCAGCGATTTTTAGCCAAAATTAGTTGAAAGAACTAAATTAACAAAACATTAAAAGGTTTAGTTGAAAGAACTAAATTAATAAAACGTTAAAATATTAAATTAGTAAATAGTTAAAATGTTTCAGACCTTATTAAAAAAAAGGTTTATGATTGAATTTGTATGAATATAATATGTTTAAGACTTTTTTAGAAATCTCCCTGAAAGTCGTGTAATTACTTTAATCAATTTCACAGTCATTGTTCCGTAAATTTAGACTTGGCAAGATTCCTTGAATGACGAACAAAGTAATAGACTTACCTGTTGCACAAAGCAATTGTTTATTGAGCGCCCTTTCACTTCTATGAATAAAGAAGGACCATTTCACAAATCAAACAGTAATTGTGTCAAAAAAGGACTACGGATTCCACACGTTGTCAAAAAACAACATAGATTACAAAAATCAAATCTTTTCAAAGAAGTCCTAAAAAAAGGTAGAGCCTTTGCAGGACCGCCAACCAAACCCTTTTCCAAGAAAACCCACGAGTCCACATTCTCTAGACCCCTCGACAAAGTCAGCAAAATGGGCATAATCTCCATATTCTGCGCAAATGTCTCGTAAGTTCATACGAAAGACGGAAAAGACGACTGTTTATTACGTTGTTGTCATTAAAAAAATCAAGCCACGAAAATTATGCAGGCAGACAAAGTAGTAGAAGACAGAGAAAATCAAAGGCAGGAGCCTGGAAACTTCTTCCCCTCTAACGTGTCCCTCACATTGGGTCTGACCTTCTCGTCACGTTTCCCCCACTCTCTCTTTCTCTCCAGGAAGCTTCCCTGCTTCCTCCAGACACTTTCCGTGGCTGACCAAACATTGAATCCACCAGACTCTTAACGATTATATATACACGCAAATCATCCCCAACCAATTTCAAAGTGCCCCTCAAGGAGTAAACCCTAGTATTCTTTCTTTCGTCGCTAGCTCATTTTCAAGTTTCTTTGTTTCTTGTCGTAAATATTTTCCTAGCGCCGTTTTTCAGGCGACACCAATAGATACATCTCTTCTTGTTTCGTTGGTTGGAAGAGCAGAAGATGACTCCAAGCGAGAGCCCGGTATGTCTTCAGCTCATTTCCGGACTCATCAACGTTCTCTCGGGCCATCCCATCTATTCGTGGGCCGCTAACAACCTACCCGAATCCTTCTCGAGAATCCGCTCTTACCTCCTCCGGCCAAAAGCCGAGGAGAAGGGCTCTTGCGTTGAGCCCTCGATAGCCCGTCAATTCAATGGCAAAGACGACAACGAGGACGAGGACGACGATAACGATGGTGGAGTGAGTGTGTATAGAGAAGATGTGGAGGTGGTGATGGGGAAGCTGGGGCTCTTTGGCAGCCACGTGAGCGACGGTGACGACGACGAACTCATCCGTCAGGATAGACCGATGAGCTGCAGCGGGATCTCGCGGGTGTTCGAGGAGGAAGAGGCGAGCGTGGAGGAAGTGAGGGAGGCCTTCTATGTGTTTGATGTGAATAGGGACGGGTTCATTGATGCCAAGGAATTGCAGAGAGTTTTGTGCGTGTTGGGGTTTGATAAGAGAGGAGGAGGAGGAGGAGGAGGGTTGGAGGAGGAGTGCGGGAGGATGATCAGAGTGTTTGATGAGAATGGGGACGGGAGGATTGATTTCCAGGAGTTCGTAAAGCTTGTGGAGAAGTGCTCTTCTTGCTGAATTTCACTCTCCATGACGATGATATTCGTGCTTTGTTATCTGAAGACGACGCATATAATGAAGTCGTATTTTTCTTAATGAAATAGAATTGGTATATGACTGTGGAGACGATAAAGATGTGGAAATTATTTTATTATTTTTTTGTTATCCGACTTTTTATATTTGATTTTTTGGCCTGGAGTAAATTATTTAAGGAGATGCAGGTGCAAATAAAGATGTGGAAATTTCAATTAAAGGCTGAATTTACAAGGATGTGTCGTGAAACGTTTTATACATAGGTCGGCCTTGTTGGTTGGCTGATTAATTCCTCCAAGTATTGATATGGCCGGTCATCTTGAGGGTCAATTACGACTGATACGTGATTTTAACGAACAAAATCTCTCTGTCCCTCCCTCCCGAAATCTATGAGTTCAGCTCACATGGGTCGCCAAATCATATGAGTCCCACATGGAACTCATCTCTTTGAATGATTAATACGAGCTAGTTTCACATGATCTAGATTCATCTAATATTTTTTTCCTCCATTTTCACCGGTCAAGTTTGCCGGTGTCGGAGCTTTGGGTGTTGTTGCCCTTTCATGGCATGTGCCAAGCGAAGTGAGCAGAAGTCGCGCCTGGAGATTTTTTTTTTTGGTGAAAACGCCTGGAGATATTGTCGGTTACAAGAGTTGACAATGGTCACGAATGGTGCCAAGGCGCAACCTAAGCTAGGAAGAGTTAAGAGAGAGAATTCACATTTCCTGATCATAAATTGTCATGTGATTATGACATTACCCTTGTATGTTGATCATAAATTGATTGGAGGGAGTTCCGCGCAGGCAATACTGATGCTCAGAGAAGTTGACGATCGCAACGAACGATGGCGGTGGTTAAGCTAAGCTAGGAAGAGAATAGGAACAATTATAAAAGCACCGATAATACCTAAACTTCTAAACTTATTTAGTATGGCTCCTGATTTTTTTTTTCTGGTTGAATTGGGTCAGTCTTCTCTCTTTTTTAGTTTTTTTTTTTTTTTGGATCTAGTCCTTCTGTTAAATTAATGGATGGAATTTTGAAGTGAGGGACGATGTCGATACCATATCAACATGCTCCGCCAATTCATTGATTGGGTGGATTGAAGGAAAAAAACGAAAAGCAAATAAATCACAAAAACTACCACATACTGAAATTGAGCCAACAAAAGAAGAACCAAAGATAGAAGCCACGTAAGGGAATCTCTACATTTCAAAGATTTCATATGCAAGTTCTGGAAAGATCGACAAATTACTTGGCTCCAGCCTCCATCACAGTTTTTGCGATAGCAGAAACGATATTATTCGGTGAAGACCTATGGCCCCAAGTCCGTCCATTTGATTGGAGCTTCTGAATTCTAGTGATTCGAGCTTCTTCTGCCTTGTGTTGCATATTCGACCTTCTCATGTGCCGGTTCGTCATGTCCTTTGGAGTTCCTCTTCTCGAAGAAGAACCCGCGAAACCACGGTGGTCGCTGCTGCCTACAAGGTTGGCCCTAAATTCAGCATGAAGGGCTGCCGGCCCAGCTGACATCACCCCTGGCCGTAGATTGTGGCGAAGGACTGCAGCTCTCTCTGCCACGTGGCCAGGCCGGTGAAGGCAGCGGCCTTGCCTTGGTTGGGAGTGGAGGTGATAGCGACGGCCGCACCAGGTTCAATTGAGCTTCCGAGGGACGTCGGTCCCTTCCCAATGCTTGGATGCCCCCTCCACCCCTGTTTCGAATTTCGTCTTTCTTTGGTTTTTTGTTTTGTCTTTCAATTTTTGTAATGTTTCTAATTGCCAAGTAAGATCTCATGTCAGCATTAAACAAAAACTAAATGATCCTGTGAAGAAAAAAGAATGAAAGTTCCCTTATAATGGCTAAGGTTTTCTGTTGGTCTTACTGTGGCTAAAGTTAGCCATGTTGTAAGGAAAAAAAAAATTGCGAGAAAAACAGACCGTGCGCCGCCACATCACATGCGAGACCGTTTGGACGGAAGCCTGAGCCATGACCGGACTCCCGATCCCCCTATGAGATATATCGCACCATGATGATTCTAATGGCATGTTTTGTTCACGGTAATAACTATTTCATCCCCAATTTATTTATGATAAAACAACCATTTCTTTATTTAATCCAAGACTTGATCATGAATATACAAGCTGTTCAAGTAGTAAGCACGCCTATCTTCCTCACTTGAAGACTTGGATTCTAATCACCATACTTATGCATTCTCTCGAGACCACTCTTTAACAGCATGGACCTGTGCGTGGACTACCCAATGTTTTATGAAACGAAGGGACAGCCACAAATGATAGGTAATAAGTATTCAAGAAGCCTCGGACACCCATTGACCGTTAAATATATATATAGCAAATGCTATTCCAAGCTTATTCTCGTGGAATAAGAGCAAACTGAAGAAGATACGGTCTTGGGATGACTATTACATTCTGTAAATCCAACAAAAGAATAATCATTACGTTCCTGTTCCGCCTCTACTCTTTTCCCTCTGGAATGACCTCATTCCTGCTTTTACCACGTAACTAACCTGAGTTCTAAAGGGGAAGAATACAAAGCCAGGCTACCAAGACGACTGTCTAGAAACAGAAAAAGCAACTGGCAGACCACATCACTCTAAGATGACAGTCACTATCGTGTGAGTCCCATCACAACGCTCGACTTCAGTCACATGGGGACTAACAAAAATATCTGATAAGACAGTTCAGTGCTGCTAACATTCATACGTGAAAATCAGGGCCAGCTCAGCAGTGTCATGTCAATCATCTGGTGATGTTGATAGCAATAGAGGCCGATAGGATTGAATTGCCAAAAAAGGAAATCCTTCCATGTCTTGATTGAAAAAAGAATAAAAGATCAAAGTACAAAATGGTATGAACAATACAGGACTATTAGAAAAATAAAATTGTAAACCCATTGAAAAGGTCTAGTGATGCTCCTTTGAGATGCCACGAACACGACTACAACTCCTCGTATGAGAAAATAAGTTCATCGAATCCAATTGAAGAGAATAACACCTTGATTCAAGATTTTGTTGGAATTACAAGAATAAATTCGATTACATATTCAGTGATATTGGTACAAGCTACAGACTAGATTTTCCATAATCACGTCTCTCCCATCTCTCTTGATGTTTAGTTCATTTCACTATAGGATTTAAAGAGTAGGCTATGGACAATCAAAGTGGATGTTGAAAGAAATTACATAATAGAAAGTGGATAGCCTCGGTTGACTTCCAAACAAATTCCACCTATTCTTTGAAGAAGTAGCCGAGCCAACTTATGCACACAACAATTACTTCTAGCGAACTTATAAATGGAGACAGCTGGACAACATGTAATCAGCAATTTGGCAACAACAATCCCTATCAACAATTTCTTCTGAAGCGTGAAAGTTGCCCAAATCCCCAAAGTCACATCAATGTCAGAAGAGATCATACATTCAAGCAACAAGACAAACCTGAGCCACTGAAGCAACTTCATTTGAATTAAAGTTAAATTTCCTTCCAAACGTCTCTTCCCACACTTGATTGACAAGGAAGCAGAGAAAAACCACCAATAGATTTTACTGAGAAGTCGGGCACGGCTCAATGCCCATAATAAGGTGGTTGGCCAGGTAGTGAAGCTCCTCCAGGATTGACAAGAGGCATTCTCATGGAAGCTGCATATGGAGAAATTTGGCCAGTTTGCGGCATGGGAGAAGAACCAACTGGCATGGCAGCAGCAGAATACTGAGGATAGCTGGATGGGGCGAAGTTTTGTCCAGGAAAAGAACCAGAAGCAGACACAAAGCCTGGTCTTGCATTCATTGTCTGATCCCATGAGGGAACTTGTCCCCCGGGCATTGGAGATTGCGCAGAAGTTGCAGCACTCATCGCAGGGTTCTGCCAGACTGGTGGGCCAGCAGGATGTCCAGAAGTCGGCTGGGCTGCAAGCAAACTAGGATCGGGGACTGTGTAATCTCTACTTTTGTCACTGTAAGCCTACAGGAAGAAATACCGTATTCTTTTCAGATTCAGAGAACAGACCCCTCGATGATGTTAATTTTGTCAAAGGGTTAAAAAAGTTGACCAAAAAGAGCAGCATCGGTGTTCTAAGAAGCATACATCCTAAGGTTGTTTTGGCCATAACAGGTCCAACTTTTCTTCTTTTCGCATCATTATCTTTTTCCTCTCAATATTTAGACAATAACTCAAATAATACCTTTATATTGAGATCAGTATGACGAGAGTATGATAGATGAAGCTTACAATAACCACCATCATATATGCAATGGCCCTCTAACGCCTCTTTGGCAACTGCAGCAGTCGTTATGTCTAAGAGAGAAAAATTCAAAACATCAATTGGTGTGAGAAAAAACAAACTCAATATAGGCAATCAACCAATCTGTAATCAGAGGGAAGTAATGAAACAAATCAAGAGATATCTAAAACCACCAAATAAATATAGTTCTGATAGATACATTCTCTAAAACTCCGAAAACAGGAAAATGACAAAAAAACTGTTGTCAGATAAAACAACTCATTAGACCTCAAAAAGAAAAGAACAAAAAAGAGCAAACAACTCATTACAGGAAATTCCCGAACCACTACTTAACCAATTGACCACACAGAATTATCAAATGAGACTGCCAGCTACATAGAGATTGCTTTCATTTATCAGGAAGTAAATGAGTTAGCAAAGAGAACATCCTCTAGGAGATAACAAGTGACTTCTTTGAGTATGAGATTCCTATATTCTAAAAAGATGTAATCATTTTCAAACTATGTATAACCACCACTGTTATTAATGGATAAAATAGGAATTGAAAAAAAATCAAGAAACCAAACCTTCTGGCAAACTCCAATACATGAATGAGCTACGCAACATTGGGATTCGAGGCAAGTTCATAAGAGAAAAAAAAGACAGTACAAACTACACCCAAAGAAAGATCATCAATATTAGGAATAGAATGATACCAGGGTACTGAATCAATGCTTGAGTTCCACCATTCTTCTCAAATATAGCAATTTTTTGCACAGGACCAAAAGCAGAAAACACCTGTAATAAATAAAGTAAGATTCCTCATCTTTTAGCAAATGAATAATCTTAAGAAGTAAAAAGATGCTGGACAACTGCCCACCGTGTGAAGTGCATCCACTGTAACGGCATACTGCATGTTTTCTATTGAAGCAAGAAGCACATTACTCTCAGGTTCAGTCTTTTTTCCATCAGGACCTAAAGCAGGCTGATTAAGAAAACCTCATCAGTGAAAGAATATGAGCCATTTTTAAGTTAACAATACACGAAAATAAAAAACCTTGCCTGATTAATTCCCTCAATTGCAGTTGGATTAACAGGAAGATAAGGATTTGTGTAGTCCCTGTAATTTTGACCAACAAAAGCTCACATGTCATAAAAAAGCTAGAGTCCACTCTTAATAATCAGTTCTAAAGAAAGACCACAATCACCAATATTGTTGACACAGACAATTAGAAAGTAACTTCTTCAATAGAAAGGAACCAACAAGGACCTCATTCAGAGGCCACACATCCGCTTCACACATTAACATAAACAAGAATAGCAATGATTGTAAGTGTGAGACTACCAATAAAGAAGACTCTGCAAGATATACCAAAAGAACACATTCAAATAAATCACACTAAGAGTATCTGGGAACGTGATACATCATATTATCGGAAATGTAGCTACAATCAGTACAAAGATTAGGAAGTTATAGATGTCCAACCCATCTAGACCCCAAAATAGTGTTTACAATAATTAGATCAGAAATTGCAATTTGGGGCATTTGCATGGGAACATGTCTTCATGATAAAGTTACATATCTTGGGGAATATGATCTTGTAAGGTTCATAAATAGAATGATAAAGTAGTATAATTTTGACAAGTGGTATCAAGAGTAATCTTAGAGTTAGGGTTTTAGGTAGAGGTTGAAGTACAAGTAGAAGCAAACAAAAGCAAGGGTATGTTCACTTAGAGGGAATATTTGGTAACTTTTAAGGAAAATTTGAAGGGTCTGTTTTAATTATTTGCAGTCCACTAACAACAATTGAGGCAAATTGTTTCCAATTTAAATTTTCTTTTCCTTCTTTTCATTCCCATCCTTTTTTTTAAAAAAATTTATTAAAACAAGTATTTTACAAATATCAGCTCCTAGTCTGAAACAATTAACAATGACATCAATTGTTTTCTAGCTTTAAAGAAAACTACTTTTTCAGTTTTCAGAACTTCCAAAAAAATGGGTAGGCTTTCTCATTGACGAGCAACAGCAATTGCACCTATCAAAGCAACTAAAAGAATTATGGAAATGAGTTTTCAGAACTTCCAAAAAAAGGAGTAGGCTGCCAAATTGCTTGTTCTCAATAAAATTGAAGGAACAAAAATAAATAAATAAAAAGAAAGCACACGAATGACTCATTAACGATGCATTCCTAATGCCTCTATAGGTTTGAGTTGCATCCTTGCTACTTGTAGCCCATGAGCTTAAATGGATCTATGATGCCAAAATCCATATAGGTAAGACATAAGCCAATGTGACAAAGCAGTCTCTTGTCGAGTTACTTGAAAAGAACTTAGAAAGGGTGCACACAACATTCGTGAAATTATGCAAAAACTCAAGGAGGTAATCATTATGAGAGAAGAAATTACTAATCAGCCATGAAAACAACTCCATGATCTGGCCACAGGCTTCACTACCCCTAGATGACAAAAAGAACACCCATCAACCAGCAAAGCCACAAATGCCTAATCTAATACATAAGAGCATGAAAAATATTATTCAAGATGGGGCATGCAAAAAGCAACAGAGGATACTCAGAAAAAAAAAAAAAAAAAAAAAACCATTGCATGAGATAAATACCTGCTTCTATGAGACTGGAACTTGATGTTTAAATCTGTATGGGCAGAATACGTAATTCGCAGATTACACGACTTGACATGCTCTGGAAGCAGGTACCTGGGCAGAAAGAAAAATTTCAAGAAAATAAGAATAAAATAGTTGTTCTGGGAACCATGTATACTTATTGCAGATGAGAAGATTTTGAGGCATATAGTCATTTATGATTGGAGAGAGGAGAGAAAGGAAGAAAAAGAGAAAAGGGGGGTGGGGGTTTCATACCTGGGTATACTTCTTCCATCTAGTTGAGCCCTTGCTGCAGATGCAGTCTCAACATCACTAAATTGAATAAGTGCCTGTGACAGTGTCCCTCAAGTCCATCAAATGAAACAACGGAAAGTAATAAGGTGACTCGAACAAAACCATGTTTTGTCTTCAGATAATCTCACCTGAAAGCCTGCAGCCTTCTCAAATGTGGCAATTTTGTGTACAAATCCAAAAGCAGAAAATACCTGGATTACATCATCAGTAAGACATACCAAACATATTAGTTGGGTACAGAAAACTCAGACCAATGTAGAAACACGCATAAAGGAATTTGACATGATAGATCAAAATAATTCATAAATTGGCAGGCTCTACAGCAGAATGAAACCTGTAAACTTGTGCATTGGGATGGACATTAGGTTTTAGTATTCGAGCAGGAAAATCCCACCAAATCTCCAAGTATAAAGAAAAGGCGTGAGTAAAGCATTAGGTGCACTACGTGCTATTAGACCGACAAAAAAGAAAGCATTAGGCACTCAACCCATTGAACAAAAACCCACAAGTGACTAGATTCCTCCCCATTAAGATGATACAGTCCAATTCAACAACGAGAAAAGCTTTGCTTGGAGACAATGTGGAGAGATATGACCCAGTGGATGTGCAATATTACAAATGAAATAAGATATAGCACTATCTGAAAGAAAGGAAAGTACAGTTTGTTCACTAACTTCGCCTCATGTGCCACTTTGTTCCCTGGACTTTGTTTACTATCTGACTTTGCTCCCTTATACAACATGCATTCCCCGCAAATCTTGCCACTTGATGATTTTTGGCAAAAAATCGGTTGCAAGTCTTGCCTATGATCAACCTATGAGTAGTGAAACTCCAATGTCCAAACTTTATAGCAGAAATGTTTTATGTGCATGCAAGTACACATGGATTCTGGATACTCTACTGAGCTTAATTTGATATTTTCAAGATGATTTTTATTTGATATTTTTTCTCCCACCAAGTGTGATAAGACTTAGTAGTAGTTGTGGTTTATGAAGTTGCTGTCCTTTAAAGACGTTAATAGAAGACAAATGACAATAACTAAGCCTTATTCAACTAAGTGGAGTCGGTTATATGAATCCTTTTAAGCCATTGTATGAATCACTTAACTCCTTGATACAAAATCAAGGTAATGGCATAAAAAGATCCATATAGCCAACCCCACTTTAGAGAAATGAGACATAGTTCATGTCTTAGTATTTGAACTGACAGAAGATTCACACATGGTATGAGATTTCTTCTAGAAATTATTTTGTCAAAACTTTTAGACAATTGAAATGTTAAAGTAGAAACTTTGAGGAATTATTATGAAAGGAATAAAGAAATAGCAGTAGAAACTAATGCACCAACTATGTCATCCAAGAGCAGGAACACAAATGATTCTTTCCAAATGGATGCAATAAACACCACTTGGAGATCATATTGATGAAGGGGAATAGATCCTTAAAAAAAAAAAAAAAACACTACACATCTTAGAAATTCAACTATCACAAATTCTTCCAGATTTAGTCCTAGAGCTCAAGAAGGAAATGGATCAGGCAATGGAGTGCTATGTACAAGAACAACATATATCAAAAGAAGGCTTACACCCCAAAGGAAAAGGATTGATATTTAGCTGATGAAACTAGAAGAGTCACTAGCAGAAGCAAGTTTAGAAAAGTTGTCTATGGAGATAATTAATCCCCCCTAAGGTAAAAGCACAAGAACCAACACCAATAGAACCCACAGAGAATCTTGAGACTTCTGCTCTACTGTTCAACCTGTATTGATGATATAAGTGAGAATCCAAAATGTATGGGTTTCTTCTTTTAGCCTCTTGAATTCGAGTACCACTTTTGCTATCAAACATAGGCACATTCAAGTCAGTTCACATAGCCAATTTCTGGCCAAAACTCACTTGCAACCAATTAATTGCCAAAGTTGACAGGTGGCATGCTCTTGCTAGGCGATGCAGGTTATATAAGCACAGGCGGACTAAGTGACAAAAGAAGCTCCAAGGGGAAAGTGGTACAAAAGTCCAAGAAGCAAAGTAATTTCTCCATAAGAAAAGCCACATTGAATTTTGTTTCCCTCACAGCAGTAATTGCACCAACCCATCCAGTGAGATTACACAACTAGAATTAAAGTGAATTTCAAACTCCACACTAGGCAAGTTAGAAGAGAAAAGGCTAGAAAAAGGCCAAGAAGCAGATATTACAATTTTTCCACGTAAGATAAGGAAAGGCTTCTCAATGTTCTGGGCATAAACAAACTACATGCAAAATTCATTTTAAGTAACTAAAAATGCCTACTGAAGTATGGTCTTTCATTAATTGGAGCTCCAAAAGGCTCCGTAGCCCTGAAAGGTGGTGAGAAAACCACCTTCATCACATCATGGGTTCTAACACAGAAAAAACTAAAGGAAAAAAGTATTCCCTTCTCACTCTACTCCATTCTCTGCTCGTGTAACCCTTTGTAAAAATGAAGGCAAAGTTTCAAGCAATTAAAAGCTCACCAGGTGGATGACATCTATGCTCACATCACCAGCCTCAACGCCCTCCATGGTAACCAGCAAAACATTTCCAGGAACATCCCCTGGACTCTTATTGTGCACAATTTCATGTCTATTGGAATACTGGATATACACGGTCTTGCCACGAATCTGTGCAGGCTCTGAGGACGAAGCGTAATACGACACCATCGAAATAGCCTGGCTTAGCTCGGCCTGCAAACGAACAAATAAAAAATGCAAGACCAATCAAATGCAATTCCGACGATCACCGAACACATAGAGTCATCTCCGCAGAATAATCAAAGTCTCGCAACGCAAACTGTTCTGTAACATCAGCAAGCACGCACAAGAGCAGATAAGGGCGAAAAACAAATCGAACGGATCAACCAAAATCTCATCTCGATCGGGTCATTAACCTAGCTGGAGCGCAAAAATCACCCAGACGAGCACAGAAAGAGCAATCACGAAGCAGGACGGAGAATGAATTGGACAGGAGAGGGGGGCGGGGGGGAGAAGAAGACGGACGAATTCGACGAAGGCCTGGTTCTTGTTGGCGCCGACATTACACTTGGTGTTGATGACCTTGCCGAAGGGCTGGCAGAGCTCGACGAGCTCCTCTTCGCCGCACTCCCACGGTAGGTTGCGGAGGTGGATGACTTTCGACGGGGTCTGCGTGTACCTGAACTGAGGCTGCCCCGACGTTGACATATCTCACCGGCCGGCGGCGATTAGGTCTCTCTCTCTCGCCTGTCCGCCGCGAAGCCCCCCGAGTTCAGGAATTCTCTAGGGATTTCGGGGGAGAGAGAGCGAGGAAGGGGGGCTTTTGAGTTTGACGGTCGGTGGATCAGATTCAGAGGTGCGAGGCGGCTGGCGTCCGCAAAAACCATGACGACGAAACGACGGGCCGTTCTATTTATATGGTGAGGGCTTTCGTGTTTTCTCGGTGATCCGGTGGACCGGTACCACGTGAGCCCAATGTGACTTCTATTTTTTTGCCTGCCCTAGCCTAACTCTCAATCCATTCTCATATGAAAGTAAACGTCTCCACTTCATTCCTCTAAGAAGATGAGAAATTGAATTCCCTATCTCATCCATTTTCATATGAGAAGGATGACCACTAGGACAACCTTTAATGATTAATGTAATATGACTTGTAACTTGATTTCATACAAAATCCATATGATCTAAAGGTTAGGATGCACCAACGTGTGCGTTTGGTAAAATTTGATACTTACGATCATTGTAATCTTACTCAATGTTCAATGTCGCTCATTTAATCATTGCCCTTTTAATCTTTATTTATTTAGTTTGAACAACTCCTTCAAGTTCAGGTTTATTTTAGGAAATTTTTTGATTTTGCAATGTTGATAATGCTAACTGAGCACCTTCGAAGGAAGAACCGATGTCGAAGCACTTTCAAAAACATTCAGAGACTTATTTGAATCAATTAAAAATTTATGAAAAAATTAAGGATGGTGGTGAAAATTATTAAGTTATAATATGATGATTGTCTGCTCACTTGTTCTTCCCTTTTAAATAAGACAACTTGAATTGAGAACGATAGGAAATATATTAATGTGTGATGTGTTTTTTATTTGTTTGGTCAACTCAAGCCCGTCTACCTATGTTGGGCCAAATTTAGCCCATAAGGGAAGGGCTCCTAAGAGGAAAAAGGCAGTTATTTTTAAATGAAAATAATTACTTTATAAATATGAAAAAAAAAAAAAAAGAGGAACATTGGAAAGGAGAATAAAATGATACATTCTTTTTCTCCTTTTGACAATAGTGTATTCTTTCTTGAAGAATGAAACTCTAGGATATCGATTAATCTCTTTGACATTGCAATAAGTACTTAATTTGTGACAAACTAGGTATGTTCGTTTTTGTGATATGCCTTTCGATCGATGTTACGTATATCCTCGAGCCCATTTTCACATTAGTTTTTGGTATTCGATTGTTTAAGTATTGATTTGTTTTTCAGGAACCGTTTCCTTTGGTGGTATTAGAGCAATGTTGTTCATGTTTCCTGATCATCATTGTCGTAGTTTATAATTGGTTTTTGGTCGAAATTTGAGAATCGTCCCCGATAGACATTTGGGGGTAGAAATACCGACACCTATGTACTATTCAACCCTCTTTTTTTGTTTTCTATGAGTTAAAATTTATTTTTAATAGTGTAGGGTTGTAGTTTTTGTCTAGACGAGAAAAACGAGGGATGGCACGTTGTTGGGAGCCATCGAACGCTAGAAGGTGCAAGGATCTGCATGCGTTGAGGAAGTTCCTAGGTGTGTGCACCTACATGAAATTATTGTTTTGCCCTTCATTCTTTTTTTTTTGTCATTGTTTTGTCCCTATCGATTGTTTTTACAATTATGCTCTTGTTTTTATTGATATTACTGTTTTGCCCCTTGCTAACTCGGGTTAACTTGACCTAGATGACCCATTGGCCCGATTTGATAATCCATTGACTAGCTTTGACCACCATTAATCAGCATTGATCATCGATAAAAAAAAAAAATGTGTTTTCAATTATGTTAACTATAGATTATGTGTACTATACTTTTTTTTTATAACCCGAGAACCCCCATACAGCCAACAGCCGGCGAGGTAAACTCAGAGCGGTATTAGCGCAAGACCCACCACCACGACACCATGCTTAAAACCATTAGCGACAACGCTAGGATTCGAACACCATCCCTTGCGTTAGGGGAAGGAGCCCGAAGCCAACATCGCCACCACATAGGGTGATACTTTTGTTTTACATTGATTGCAGGAAATATGATGCATTCTGTATGCACACCTATATTCCCAAGAACGGATGAATATAATTCGAGACCTAAAGGGTTAATGGTGGAATTAGCTAATTATCGGTGGAATAACAATGATATAGTGTCACATATGATCCGGGTTAACCAAATTATACAATGAATTATCTGAAATGATGCTAGATTTTCATAAGGTGTCAACTTTAATGAACATTCTTTCCATCTGAATGGCAAGCAATGTTAGATTGGCTATGGGAGGTCAACGTGGTCTCGCATTATAAGAAGCTTACAATGGCTTTTATGAGAGAATACTATAGGATTGAGGCATGAAGACTTCAACTCTCGGGTTGAGTTTAACTTAGCATAAAATGTATCCACCTTAGAGAAGGTTAAGGGATCTCCGACGGTCTTTCCATGGTTGCCCAATATTCCTTTAAAATTCTTAGAGGAATTTTTTAAGAAATTAGAAGAGTCTCTCTCTGTATATGAGATAAATGAGTATCTTTAATTTTTTTTTTTTTTTTTAGTTTGGTTTTAGATATCTTAGGTATATACATTTATTTCCATGTTAACGTTGATAACTTTCTACTAAACATATTACTTCGTGTAAATAGCATGTTTAGTTAATGAAAGTTCAATGTTATTTACTGTTATAAATTATTATTTATTTTACAATTATTTGTGAGAAGTTCAAGAAAGTTTTAGTGATTTTGGTGAATTTATTTTTGCATAAATGATTATATTAATGATAATTTCAAATTAGGATTTTTTGATGATGATTGGAGGCAAAGTGACTTTTCGACTCTAAAGCCTTATTTGATCTTATTCATTAATATGATTATTATTTTATGCAAAATAGATGCATAAATGATAGGCATTAATAATTCGTGCAAATGTGTCTAATTTGTTCAGATATAATGGCTTCAACTCTAAGAACATAGTGGTTGAATTAGACAAAGAAGAAAAATTGAATGACGAGAATTGTAAGATATTGGATATGAAAATTCAAAATGTGCTAGAAGAGTAAGAAGCACTAGTAGCTCTTAACCAAGTTATGGAAGAACTTGAGATGCCGTCTGCCATCTTGAGTTAGCAAATGACCACTTCTGGGAGTTAAGCCAAAAATAGGGCCAATTCCATAAATAAAAAAAAAACACGAACTTTAGTGTTTGGGACAATCTGGCCTGAACTTTATTTTATCTCAAAAAGAAGTACAAACTTCCACTCGTGTCCCAAACCTGGCCCGCCTTAACTCTCCTTCACGGTCATCCGACTTGGCATTTCCACGTCAAATATCTAACACGGCAAAATGGTTCTAGGCTTTATCTTCTTCTTTGAATGAACGGCTCATGAGTTTGGGGAGAATTCTTTCTAGGGTTTCATTTTGTTAGTGAGTTCGCGCACAGGAGTCTTCAATCCGTTGGAGGATCTCGTGCACTAGCTTGCTCGCTCATTCTCTCACACGAAGACGCTCGCTCTTGTACATACACACGTTTGATCGCTCAGAGATGTCCTTTCCGTCGGAAATTTTGGCCTCAAAGGATTTATGCTTGCTTAAGGTCGAAGGACAGAGCATCTAAAGGTATTCTTCTCCTCCTTCTGTCTACGGTTTCCTTTCTTTAGCAAATAAGTGCGTGGCAATCTTCAATCCGTTGGAAGATCTCACACGCTGACTTGCTTGCTCATTCTCTCACACGGAAACTGCCACTCTCACACATACTCACACTCGTTCGCTCAGAGACATTGTTTCCCTCGAAAATTTTAGGCTTGAAGGATCTGTGCTTGCTTAAGGGTTGAAGTCGACAAAGCGTTGAAGGCATTCAACTCTTTGCTATTGGACATATTAAATTACGGTCATCATGTGCTCGATGGTTTGTCTAGAAGTGATCTACTTCACTGAAACTGAAGTCAGTTGAAATTTTCTAGGCTTAATGAACTTGTGAATTTGTTAGGTCTTTAGAATCTTAATACAGAAGAAGATCGTTGAAACATGAGCTTGTGAAGGTAAAAATCACAAGATGAGGTCAATGAGAAAAGACTAGGGCATCTGCTAAAAATAACTTGTGTCATCAGTAAGTAAACCATCTCTCCACCAATATAAGTCACATGTTACATGATAGTATACTTTCCCCCTAATATCATGCTGGTTATTTATAGGGCACTTTGCTCTCAAAACAAGCGACCGGTATACTGTTCCTGTGAGACTCATGCGGCTGATTCCCGATTTGTTGACCGATCATTGGGGCTCCTTTTTGGTGGGTTGAAGCGCCTTGCATCACTCTCCAAAACCCTCATAAGCTTCTCCTGGTACGTCTCCTTTTCGGGCTCATTTATGGCCAAGTTTGGTTAGGGTTTTCCCTCGTCTGCAACTTTGGTTCCCGTTTTTGCTGTGCTTGATGGACTCCGACTTCTCTCGGGCCCATCTTGTTAGTGAGGGGCCTTGTGGCCGTAGTAGTACCGATTCATTAACTGGACACCCATTTTCAGCTGATACCTTGATGGAGCAATAGGGACGGAACCCCTCGGGGCCTTCTCGTTCGAAGGAAAGTGATGTGCAACCCCCTCGTGTTCCAATTTATGAGCGAGCTAAGATTAGGGGCAGATCTTGATCTAAACACCCTCTACGTAGGGATGGATCAAAGAATGCTAATGGCCGCACTTGGATAGCTGTTGCCAAAGTGGCGACTAAAGGTTATAGCCTTGAGTATACCCCACCTTCTTATATCAACAACAAACCAGTTGTGGAACTGAATGATCAAGATCTTGAAGTTGCTGATCTGAAGCTTCATGAATGTCTCGTAGGGTACTTTATGGGTAGATGTCTCCCGTTCAAGGTGATAGAGGAAGCTCTTAAGAATGCATGGGGTCCAAATTTCGTGGAAGTCATGTCCAATGGACGTGGAACTTTCTTGCTGCACATTCTGGATAGTGAGTTTCGTAGAAAACTTCTTGATGGTGGTCCATTTCTGTTGCGAAGATTTCTCTGGTATTGTAGCAATGGACGCCGACTCTGGAACTCAACAAGAATACTCACCTCACGGTCCCGGTGTGGGTGAGGCTGAGGAACATTCCATATGGCTTTTGGTCGGCCCAATCTATCGGTAAAATAGCGAGTAAGGTGGGTAAGCCTCTATATGTTGATTAGAGGACTGAACAATTGAATATGTTGGCCTTTGTTTCGGTCTGTGTGGAAATCACGGTGAAGCAGTCCTCTTGTGACTCTTTTGATATTGTTCACAATGGAAACTATTGTGAGATTGAGGTAGAATATGAATGGTGTCCAATTGCCTGTTCTGTTTGTGGCATTTTTGGCCATAATTGTAACCCCCTACATCTCGAACTGTTGTTGCTCATTCTACTACAGCTAAACCTTCCTCTATAGAGTCCTATCTGATGGTGCTCGTCCTGCTAAACAACCGACCCCAATTCCTAGTCTGCCTACCCCTGCTGGTGACCGGTTGCAGACACACTAGAAGCGAACATTGGTAATTTTGGAAACCCCCTGGTTATTCCAGCTGCTGAATAGCCCTCTATGGCTAAGGCTCCTAACCGACAAGCTAATGATTCCGATCCTTCTAATGCTGGGATCCCTAGATTGGATGATGGCCACCTTATACCTTCGGCTTCTACCTCTACTCAAGCTCCTATTGACCCTACTCCTACTGAGTCGGAATGGAAACAAGTTAAAGGTAGAAAAAAGAAGCAACCTGTAGCCAAAGATGCTGCTTCAATCGGACTAGCCCCACCTAGTGATGGGGGCCATTTTCTAAAGCTCAAGGCTGCTGCTCCTTTGGAATCACCATCTGCTTTGCCTCTTAAGGTTACCAAAGGTGCTTCCAAGGTCCCTTCTAAGGGTAGCTCGGATCGCTCAACAGTTGCTACTAAGAAGTATGGACCTCTTGCTACTATTCTTGCGCTGGAAAGCTCTGATGATGAGATCAGCAGCTCTAGTGATTCTGCTACTTTGAGTGATGATGAGGTGTCTTCAACTAGGCCCTCTTCTCCAAAGGATCCCCCCTGGGGTCTCGTGGTGCTGAGAGTATGCAAAAGCAACTGTTGCTACCTCGACTAGATCCTCCTAGTCCACCTCCCTTGATTGGACTAAAAGCGACTTACTCTAGTCGCAAGCCCTCTAAGAAGAGGTAAGTTACCCTTCTCCTGTTGTAAATATGTACATAGGGTTCCGGAATATCATGGGCATTAATAATCCTATTAGACGTGCTGAGATTAGGAAGTTTGTGAATTCTAACAACCTGTGCCTAGTTGGCCTGCTTGACACGAAAGTCCACGAGCCTCTTTTTGATTCCATCTCATTTACCCTTATTTGAGGATGGAAGTTGGTTGCAAATTATGATTATGCTCCGCGTGGAAGAGTTTGGGTGGAGTGGAACCCGGATTGTGTTTCTTTTGATCTACTATCTGTTAATGATCAAGTTATTCATGGTCACCTAAAACACAATGTCCGCTGTGAGCTGTTGCATTTCCGCAGTGTATGGTGAACACACTTTTGTGAGAAGACGACCTCTGTGGGAGAACCTTATCCACTACAGCGATGTCTTTCAGGATTCCGCTTGGATTGTTGCAAGGGATTTTAACGCCATCAAAGATCCCTCTGATCGTTTTGGAAGCTCCAATACCTGGATTCCCTATTTTGACGAATTTGCTAACTACCTTTCTCAAACTGATTTAGTGGACCTCAGATATGTTGGGCTCCGTTATACCTAGTCTACTTCTACAGGTGATACCAGGAAAATGAGAAAGATTGACCAGGTTCTTGTTAACTTAAAGTGGAGCCTCGTTTTCTCCTTCTTTGAAGCCTTTTTTCTTAACCCGAGGATTTCGGATCATACTCCTATGATCGTCCGAGTTTTCAACCCGGTGGCTTGGAAGAAGCCTTTTTAAGTACTTTGATTTTTGGTCGGAACATCCTAACTTCCTTGCAATTGTTAGACATGTGTGGATAGCCTAGTCGAGGGGGTTCCCATCTTTAGACTTGTCTCTAAACTAAAGATGTTGAAAATGCAGCTCAAAGCACTTAATCGGGAAGCTTACTCAAATATCTCTTTGAGAACTTCTGAAGCAAGGGAGGCCCTTCGAATCACTCAGGTCAACCTCCAATCCGATCCTTCTAATGTTCATCTAGCTGAGCTAGAAAAATGCAAGCGTCGTGCCTTTGTGGATTTACAGGGCCAAGAGGAATCTTTCTTTCGACATAAATCAAGAGTTAAATGGCTCAAAGAAGGGGATTGTAATACGAAGTTCTTCCATAATTTTGTGAAAAGAAGACATCTTACCAATCAAATTCTCTCTGTTAAGGATCCTTCGGGTTTGGTTATTACCAATCCTGTCCAAGTGCCACATGTATCTGTAGCCTTCTTCTCGGATCTTCTCTCCCCTCTGAGATAGCTAGTATAAACACTTAGAGGGGGGTGAATGGGTGCGCAAACAATTTATCGAGATATAGAAGTGATTCTTGACAAACGATAGAAAGGAAATTATCTCTTGATTAACAAAATGAAATACGATCGAGAGAGAGAGAGAGAGAGAGAGAGAGAGAGAGAGAGAGAGAGAGAGAGAGAATTGAACACAGGATTTATAGTGGTTCGGCTTATTCCAAGCCTACGTCCACTCTTCCGCACTGACAGCCCACCGACTAGATTTCACTATGATCAAAAGAGAAGTTACAGCACAGCTTTGCCTTGATTCCACAATGTAGATGTTCTATCACACCTTCTCAAGGTTTCTCACAAATATAGACTCTCTTTTGTATACAAGTATTCGCTCAAAGGAATTGTCTAAACAAAAAGGAGCTTCAGACTTTGGAATTCTTCTATCACGCACACCTCGAACAACTAAGAATGTCTTTCTTATATACTCCTTTATGCCATCATACCCGTTGACACTTACCAAAGGAATTTCTCCAATCTACCCGTTGGACGGAATCAATTAGGAAGATTGTTCGAGCTATTAAAGGAACGTGTTGATAGCCCATCAATCCTGTTCGCCCATACAATCAGGATCTCGGTTTCCATAAGTAGAACCTTCCAATAATATTTAGACAATCATCGAATCTTCAATCATTGAATCAATCTTGATCAATCAAAAGGATTCTGTTACGTCTTTTCCAGCCACGAGATCTTCTCCAGATGATAAGGATAAATCCTGAACAAAACATCTAGTTCTGGATAACCTTTCTTCAACGGATTAGAGACTGTCAATGAGGATAGACTTTGAGTATTGAGTCTGGCTGTCCGGAAGTCTTCAGACTTTAAATAACAGAGTCTGCAGACCTTCAGACTAGACTGATGGAAATGTTTTGTCAACTTCAAAACACTTCACGAGGATTTCTCCAACAATCTCCCCCTTTTTGATGGTGACAAAACCTTCCTGCAGATTTGTATAACTTTGACTTGCAAAACATTTCTCAAACACATATGCATATCTTATAGAGATGAATGGCTAAAAGATTAACACTAGAATCTGCAACCACAGAAAATAGGTTAGTCTAGTATATAATAAAACCATCCACAAGATATCAATACTTGTTAATAGAAGCAGTCAAGTCCAAGTCTAGTTCAGTTCTCATCCAGACACAAAACAAAGTCAAAGTACAGAGTTTAAAACAACAAACAATCCAACAAACAGTTAAAAGTTTAATGAAAGTTTAATGATAAAGTTTGATCAAATCTTGCATCTCTCCCCATTTTTGTCGTCATTAAAAAAGGATGAGATGAAGTCAAGATTGCTTGGGAATGCGGACAAGCTGGAAATCTTCCACAGACTGAACGATGCCTTCCAGCCTTTTAAAGTCTTCCTTCAGCTGTGCAACCTCCTCACTCTTGGCATTGGCCTGATTCTGAATAGAGAGGGCTTGCATCTTATCATTCAATGAACAGGAAGAAGCTTGACTTTCATTTTTCAGACTTTGAACTTCGCATCCCAAGGCATAAATTTGACCTCGCATTTCCAAGAGAATATCCAAAATTCTGCGAAAATCTGCTCCATTATCAGGCTGAGTACTTGCTTCAGCTCGATCTGATGGAGTAAAAGCAAACGATGGTAGATCAGCATAATCTCGCAGGATTGGCGACGAAGCTTCATGACCTTCCTCTGGAAATTGAGATGTATAAACGTCCTCTGGGTCTGCAGGCGAGCGACTGACTCCTTCACTTGCAACAGGATATGAAGACGTCACTCCTTTCTCCCGATCTCCCTCTGTTTCCATGCCTACAGGTGGAGAAGAGATTTCCTCAGGTTCTCATTCTTCTCTTCTTTCTTCTTCAGGTCTTTCTTGCTCTGCTTCTTGCTCTGCTTCTCTTTCTTCTTCTTCCTTCTCCTCTGCTTCTTTCGTCATTTGTTCCGATTCTTTCTGTGGAACAGGAAGACTTAAATTCTTCAAAGCCATTACAGAGATGGTGATGTATTCGTCATCATCTTCATCCTCAACGAGGAGAGCTCTTCTTCTCTTTGATGGAGCAACCATGGGCTCCTTCCCTTTTCTCTTAGCAGCAGAAGAGAGTTGATGAGATTTGGCAGGAGTCTTCTCCTTGAATTTCTCCAATTCCTTGCTTAGTTCCTTCAGACGCATTTTGGTCACCATTTTCAGTCCTACCACCATATGATCGCATGATCGAACACAAAAGATTTGCGGAGGCTGAATATTCAGATGTCTGAATAACTTCGTAACAAGGCTTGGGTAAGGGAGTTGACCTCTGTCCTTCATCACTGCTCTATACATGTGAAACATAACAGTATAAGAGAGAGAAAACTTCTTTCCACAGAGGATGGCATACATCAACTTTGCCTCAGAGCTTGAAACATCAGTTTTGGAAGTTGATTTCGGCCGAAGGCAATTAATCACAATCTTGTGAAGCAAGATGTTGAATGCATTCATCCTTGAGTAGGTGATCTTCTCATCTGTTTTCCTGTCCTTCACCAGTTCAAGTGTGGCCCGAGCAATGGAAACTTTGATTGGTTGATATCTGCCTCTCTCAACTTCTAACACATCTGCCAGCATATTCATATCCACAACATAGTCTTGTTCTTTAACGCTAAAGGAGAATCTATTCGCATCCAAAAAGCTAAGATTTGAAAAGAAATATGCAGTCAATTCAGCATAAGCCTCAGTTGAGTCAGAGCAGAACTTTTCAAGTTGAAGATAACTAAACTTTTCCCTCAAGTTCACTTTCACAGCATCCAGAAAATCAAAGTCCACACTCCTAGGGTTTATTACCCCACGCTTCAGCAATTTCGAGTATAGATCCTTTTGTTCCTTTGATCTGAACAAATCTCCCATTTTTCCTTGAATTTCAGCCGCAATACCCATTTTCGGTTGAAATAGACTGAACAGATTGTCATCGTCATTCCCATCTACAAGATTCGGCCCCCAGTCACGAGGATCACTTGGGATATTCGCAAGGGTTTCCTCAGCCACCCCTTTACGAGCGATTCCCAAACTTTCCATTTTTCGCAGAAAGATATATTCGTTCTTATATCCTTTGTCTTTAAGAAAATCATCAACATAGTTCAAAGGAGTATGAATTCCTTTTAAGGCACGATATAGCTTGTAAATAAAAGCGGGCTTTTGAACTCTTACGGGATCTGCATCCTCGATGATTTCTTCTTGATGCTGATGAACAATGCCTTGAGGACTAGATGGTGGAGAATGACGCTTCTGAGAATGTTGTGGGCTCGCTTGCTGTTCTGGATTCTCTTCCTCCTCAGTAAGATCAAAGTGCGTAGGCCCCTCACTCATTTGCCGTGGACCCCTGCTTGCGATTCTCGAAGACTTTCTCGAAGATGACATCTTTCTCAGTTTTTGGAAGATTCCTTACTTGATTTTCCCAGGAAAGATGACAACTTTTTGAAGATTAATCAAAGAAGACAAATGGAAATGGAGGATCGATGCTTTCTAGGGTTTTCAAGAGTGAAGTGAAAAGGAATCGACAGTGCACGATCGGTTAAAAAGAGAAATAAACGAACCGTCATAAAGGAAATAAAAAAAAATGCCTTTTCAAAATAACTGTCTTCTTCTGCAAAAATAGCTATTTCAAAAATAACTTCCTTTTTGAAAATGAAACGATGCAATATTTGCGTCGATTAAATATAGCAATAATTAAAACACAGTCTGACGATCGTACCTTTTCAAGATTAAATTAGAGAGAGAAAGACTTACAGTCTGACGGTCGAGCCAAGACTGTAGATAAAGTCTTGTAAGCCTGAGTCTGAAAGTCTTTAGACTTTGATATCCTCATACCTCAAAATGTTGAGTCTGGAACGGATAGACTCAAATTGATTTTTCTCAAAAGGCTTTGTGAATATATCCGCCAGTTGATTCTTTGAGTCAACAAACTGAATTGAAATCTCTCCATTTTGAACATGATCTCTAATAAAGTGATGTCAAATCTCTATATGCTTTGCTCTTGAGTGGAGAATTGGATTTTTGGTGAGGTTGATAGCGCTGGTGTTGTCACAATTAATCTCCGTGCATGAGTCTTCAATTTCAAAGTCTCTTAGCTGTTGTTTTATCCATAGAATTTGCAAACAGCAACTTCCAAGAGCTACATACTCTACTTCTGTTGTTGAAAGAGACACAGTGCTTTGTTTTCTTGAAAACCAAGACACTGTCCTACTTCCAAGCAATTGGCAAGTTCCTGAAGTGCTTTTTCTATCAACTCTGCAACCGGCCAGATCTGCGTTTAATCTATCGTACCAAGCCCGAGGTGCTTGCTTTAAACCATACAAAGCCTTTTTCAGTCTGAAGACTGAGTCTGACTTCTTTGGGTCTTCAAACCCTGGTGGTTGTTCCACATAAACTTCCTCATGGATAAATCCATTTAGAAAGGCGCTTTTGATGTCCATTTGGAATAACCTGAAATTCTTATAACAAGCTAACGCAAGTAATAGTCGAATAGCTTCTAACCTTGCCACTGGAGCGTAAGTCTCATCATAGTCTATTCCTTCTTCTTGCGTATATCCCTTGGCCACGAGTCTTGCTTTATTTCGTACGACTTTTCCTTTCTCATTCATCTTGTTTTTGAACACCCATTTAGCTCCAATAACAGTTTTACCTTTTGGTTTGGATGTCAACTCCCAAACATCATTAAGGTTGAACTGTCTGAGCTCTTCTTGCATAGCTTCAATCCAGCTTTCATCAGATAAAGCTTCTTCTATGCTCTTTGGTTCAATTTCAGAAACAAGTGCCACAGCACTAGACTCTTCTCGCCTTTTGGATCTGGTGCGAATTCCTTCATTAATTTCGCCAATTATAAGATCTTTGGGATGATTGGACTTATGCTTCCAGTTACTTGTTGATTTGTCTGGTTGATGATCTCTTTCTTTATTTGGATCTTCACTAACAACTTGATGCTGGTTTTCCAGAGTCTGATATGCTTCTTGAGTTGTAAGCTTTGAAAGGTCTAGAGTAGGTTCAGACTCTTCTTGATGAGTCTGACTTAATTCATCTTGCGTTGAGTCTTGAAATTTGACATTCATTGACTCCTCCACAGACTGGCTCTTCTTGTTATAGACTCTGTAGGCTTTGCTTGATATAGAATATCCAAGGAAGATACCTTCATCTGATCTTTCTTCAAACTTACCAACTTGATCTTTTGCATTTTTCAATATAAAACATTTGCAACCAAATACATGAAAGTATGAAACAATAGGCTTCTTATCTTTGAATAACTCATAAGGGGTTTTCTGTAGAATAGGTCTTAAGAAAACTCTATTGATGATATAGCATGCTGTTGAAACATCTTCAGCCCAAAATTGAGAAGAAATTTTACTTTCAATTAAAAGAGTTCTAGCCATTTCTTGAAGAGATCTGTTCTTTCTTTCTACAACTCCATTTTGTTGAGGAGTATATGGAGAGGAGAACACATGCTTAAATCCAGATTCATCATAAAACTTTGTAAAATCTTGATTTTCAAATTCACCTCCATGATCTGTTTTTATACTTGAGATAACACATCCTTTTTCATTTTGAACCTTTTTAGCAAATTTTTCAAAATACGAGAAGGATTCAGACTTACTTGCAAGAAAATATACCCAAGTAAAATGGGAGTAATCATCCACAATTACTAGGCAATATTTCTTACCCCCAATACTCTGTGTTCTGGTTGGTCCGAAGAGATCCATATGCAACAACTGTAGTACATGATTAGTAGAGACATGATTTATTGGCTTAAATGAATTTCTTACCTGTTTTCCCAGTATACATGGAGTGCATGAATCAATCTTTTGGTATGGCAATTTGGGTAGACCTCGAACAAGCTGCTTTGATGAAATTTGGCTAATTGCTTCATGTTGACATGACCAAGCTTTTTGTGCCATAAGCTTGCTTCATCTTAAATTGAGATAAGACATTGTGATTCATTTGGTTTCACATCCAGAAGATAGATATTTCCATGTCTTCGACCCATGAAAGACTAAGTAGAGTCTTTACTGATCCCAGAACATGTTCCTTCTTGAAAGAAGATCTTGAAACCAGTATCACACATTTGACTAATGCTGAGAAGATTGTAATTGAGTCCTTCCACTAAGGAAACATTACTTATTGTGAGACTTCCAATTTTCACAGTTCCAAATCCCACAATACTTCCTTTGCTATTTCCTCCAAATGAAACTTTTCCACCATTTACTTGAGCAAGCTTTATAAAACAATTTGAGTCTCCTGTCATGTGTCTTGAGCATCCGCTGTCAAGATACCACTTTACCTATTTCTTGACGGAGACCTGCAATTAAAATAAAGTCTCAAGCTTTCTTTGGTACCCAAATTTTCTTGGGTCCTTTGGTGTTAGTAATATAAACAGTATTAGCCCATACTTTCTTAACAGGTTTCCATACCATAGGACACTCTTTTTCAAAGTGATCCGGACTGTTGCACTTTGAACATTTGAGAGCATTTCTACCTACAGGTTTTACAAAAACTTTCTTGAAATGATTTTTGTAAGCCTCTTTCGAGGGTCTTTTCTTAATCCTGTCTTTTACTTTAGGAAAATCAATCAAGGGAATTGTTTCTGCTGTCATACCTAGACCAGACTTATTGAAGTAAGGTCTTTGAGCTGAAAGAATTTTTTCAAGTTTCTCAGACCCTATTGAAAATTTCTTTGAAATATTTGATAAGTCTGTTTTTAAAAGAGCATTTTCTTTTAAAAGATTATCTTCATTTTCTTTAAGAGTGGAAACAGTCAAGTCTAGACTTTTAACTCTTTCTACTAAAACATTTTCCTTTTGTTTTAGAGCTGAGTTTTCCTTTTTCAGTTTGGAAATTCTTTTGAGAAAAGTCTTAAGACTAAAACACACTTCATCAATGTATTTAGAAACTTTGACAGGAATTTTAAAATTACTTGCTTCAAATTCACTATCTGAGTATGATCCAGAGTCTGAGTCTGATTGTGCCATCAGACATAGATTGGCATATTCATTATCACTTTCTTCACACTCAGTATCACTCCAGGTTTCGGCTTTGAGAGCTTTTCGAAATTTTTCAGCTTTTCCTCTCTTCTTCTTCAGAAGAGGACAGTTGGGTCTGATGTGTCCCTTCCTCTTGCATTCAAAGCAGACTACATCTTTATTTGGTTCCTCATCATCAACAGACTTGGTCTGCTGTCTTTGAAAGCTTTGTTTCTTTGAGTTGAACCTTCTTCCTTTTCTATTCAGCTTTCTGAATCTTCTTATCATGAGAGCAAGCTCCTCATCGTCCATATCATCTTCAGACTCTGTATCATCAGAATCATCATTTGATTTTAATGCAATGGATTTCTTACCTTTTGGATCTTCATCTTCATTGATCCATTCCACTTCATAAGACTGAAGAGTTCCAATCAGCTCGTCGACAGATAGTGGCATAATTCTTTACGTCTCTCTTATTGAAGTCTTTATGTGATTCCAATCCTTGGAGAGTCCACGTAGTAGCTTGTTTACCTTCATGGGATCAGAAATTTTTTGTCCTTGATTCTCAAGACCATTGACAATATCTGTAAAACGGCTAAACATGTCAGTTATAAATTCTCCTGGTTTCATTTTGAAGGCTTCATATTGACCGAGAAGAATATTAATCCTGGTTTCCTTCACTCGATCTGTTTCTTCATAGGTGATATGCAATCTGTCCCAAACTTCTTTTGCTGTAACACAAGAAGATATTCTATTATATTCAATTGGCGACAAAGCACAATATAAAGAGTAAATTGCTTTTGCATCGAGTGCTTGTCTCTTGTTTATTTCTTCTTGAGTTATTCCGCTAGTCTCGATAGATTCTTTCCCTCTTTCAGAGACTGATGTGGCTGTAGGAGTAATTCATTTTTCTACAACGTCCCATTCCAAAGGATCCTTTGATCGTAGGAAAGCTTTCATCTTGTTTTTCCAGATGTTGTAATCCTTTCCATCAAAGTAGGGTGGTCTGGTATTGCTTTGCCCTTCCATCAGCCCTGGTGCTAGCATACTAGCCATGGATCTTTAACTCTGAAGTAAAACACTTCAAACAAAGTGAATACACAGGCTCTGATACCAATTGAGATAGCTAGTATAAACACCTAGAGAGGGGTGAATAGGTGCGCAAACAATTTATCGAGATATGGAAGTGATTCTTGACAAACGATAGAAAGGAAATTATCTCTTGATTAACAAAATGAAATACAATCAAGATAGAGAGAGAGAGAGAGAGAGAGAGAGAGAGAGAGAGAGAATTGAACACAGGATTTATAGTGGTTCGGCTTATTCCAAGCCTAAATCCACTCTTCCGCACTGACAGCCCACCGGCTGGATTTCACTATGATCAAAAGAGAAGTTACAGCACAGCTTTGCCTTGATTCCACAGTGTAGATGTTCTATCACACCTCAAGGTTTCTCACAAATATAGACTCTCTTTTGTATACAAGTATTTGCTCAAAGGAATTGTCTAAACAAAAAGGAGCTTCAGACTTTGGAATTCTTCTATCACGCACACCTCGAACAACTAATAACGTCTTCCTTATATACTCCTTTATGCCATCATACCCGTTGGCACTTACCAAAGGAATTCCTCCAATCTACCTGTTGGACGGAATCAATTAGGAAGATTGTTCGAGCTATTAAAGGAACGTGTTGATAGCCCATCAATCATGTTCGCCCATACAATCAGGATCTCGGTTTCCATAAGTAGAACCTTCCAATAATATTTAGACAATCATCGAATCTTCAATCATTGAATCAATCTTGATCAATCAAAAGGATTCTGTTACGTCTTTTCCAGCCACGAGATCTTCTCCAGATGATAAGGATAAATCCTGAACAAAACATCCAGTTCTGGATAACCTTTCTTCAACGGATTAGAGACTGTCAATGAGGATAGACTTTGAGTCTTGAGTCTGGCTGTCCGGAAGTCTTCAGACTTTAAATAACAGAGTCTGCAGACCTTCAGACTAGACTGATGGAAACGTTTTGTCAACTTCAAAACACTTCACGAGGATTTCTCCAACACCCTCATGGAGCGTTGTCTAAGCCCTCATTAGAAGACTTGATGGCGGTTGTTCGGACACCTCTTACGGATGCCCAAGTACGCTCCTTAGCCTTGCCGGTCTCTGAGTCTGAGATTAAGAATACCATTTTTTTCTCTTGCTAAAGGCAAAGCTATGGGCCCGAATGGATTTACAGTGGAGTTTTTCAAAAACAATTGGCAAATTGTGGGTCCTTTAGTACTTGAGGCAGTCAAAGACTTCTTTGCTACAGGTCGCCTTCTGAGGGAAGTTAATAATACTATCCTGGCCCTTGTGCCGAAAGTCCCAAATGCTAATGAAGTTTCTGATTTCAAACCCATTGCGTGTTGTAATACCCTATATAAGGTTATTACTAAGATCCTGGCAAATCGAATTGCTGTTGTCTTAAATGACTTGGTAAATCCGTCCCAAAATACTTTTGTTAAAGGAATGAGGATTAGAGACAACATCCTATTGGCTTAAGAGTTATTTTCCGATTTCCACCGTGACCCATATCTCCTAAAATGTGCTGTCAAGGTTGACTTCCGGAAGGCCTACGATACGTTTGATTGGGATTTTTTGGAGCTTACCCTCTTCGCCTTACGGTTCCCTGAATGGATCATTCGCTTGATTATGGTCTGTGTTCGGACTCCAAAATACTCTATTTCTATTCATGGTGAGCTGCACGGTTTCTTCTCAGGTAGTCGTGGCATTCGCCAAGGGGACCCCATGTTGCCTTATCTTTTTACATTAGTCATGGAAGTCTTCATTGATGACATGTTTCTTTTTTACCAGGATGATTGGGATTCGATAGTTGTACTCAAGAGGAGCCTTGATATTTTTTCATCCTGGAGTGGGCTGATTCCTAACAAAAACAAAAGTGATATCTTCCTCTCAGGAGGTCTTTTGGCTTTCAAATTTCGGGAGGGGAAGCTTCCAATCCACTACTTGGGGGTGCCTATTGTCTCATCTAGACTGGGAAAAGCAGACTGCATTGAGTTGATAAACCGCATTGCACTCGGGGTCCAATCATGGGCTCATCGGTTCTTGTCCTTCATAGGAAGACTACAACTTATAAGGTCTGTATTATACTCTATACAAGCCTATTGGACTAGTGTCTTTACATTGCCGTCCTCTGTTCTAGAAGGGATTGAGCGCATTTTAAGACAATTCCTTTGGAAAGGCACAACCTTTGGTCGGGGAGGGGCAAAAGTCTCGTGGAAAGATATTTGTCTACCAAAGCAAGAGGGCAGGCTGGCTATCCATAAACTCGAGAATTATAATAGAACCTCTATGCTCAAATACATTTGGATTCTCTTTACGAACAAAGAATCGTCGTGATGCCGTTGGGTTCACTCTTATTTCTTAAAAAAATCCAATTTTTGGATTGCCTCCCAACCGGCGGTTTGTTCTTGGGCATGGAAGAAAGTCTTGCAACTCAGATAGTTCTTCTGTGGGTCTTTCTATTGGGAAGTTGGTAACGGTATATCGGTGTCCCTTTGGCATGATAACTGGCTTCTTGTGGACCTCTAGATGTTTTTCTTCCTGCCCCTGTTATAGACGGCTCTAGCCTCCCCGGCTATGCGGAAGTTGCAGATCTTCAATCTCTTGCTGGTTGTGCACTAAAGAGTTGGGGCATCTCTTACCCGATTCTGTCCCATGCTTGTCATCGCTTCTGCTGGCATGAGGATCCCTCTCGCTCCTTTTCAATTCCCTCTGCTTGGAACTTCATCAGAACTAAAAAAGCTTGCATTCCTTGGGCATCTCTTATATGGGATAGTGCTATGGCTCTACGGTACCAATTTCTTCTTTGGTTAATTACCAAAAATCGCTTACCGACTCAAATGCTACTCCTCTCTTACGGTAGAATTAAGTATACTGTTTGTGCTTTTTGCAATGCCCAGCCGGACTCTACTGACCATCTCTTTTTTGAGTGTCATCTCTCGGCTTCTCTTGCTTATTTTTGGGCGTCCAGATGGAACTTCCCTTGGAAGAATAGATCTTGCGTTGAAAACCTTTCTTGGGCAGAGAAGTTCTTATCTGGCAAGGACTTCCTTCACAGTGTTGCACGGTTTTCTTTTGGATCTTTGTGCTATCTCATTTGGAAAAAAAAAAAGGAATTGCATAATCTTTCGTGGTGAAACCTTGGAGATGTCAGCTATAAAGAACCACCTTATCAAGGTGGTCAAGGATAGAGTGCTCACTTTTAAGAATGTCCATGCTACCCCGAGGAACAAAAGACTTCAAAGAGGTTGGGGCTTTGACCCCTCGGTCTTCATCCAGTAGCCTCGGTTTCCGCAAGCTTCTTGGGTTGTGCTACTGCTTCCTCACCTCCTTTGGCTCTCCATTCTTTGACCCTTCTTTTTTGTTGTGTGTCAAGGTTCGGTGGAGCCGTTTTGTGTTCGGTGCCTCTATGTAGGCTGGTTTCCTTTGGTCTTTCTTGCCCTTACAGCTTTGTGTCAGCTCCCCTCCACTCTTTCTGTCTTATAGTTAGAGTGTAAGTTTCGGCGCCGTCTTTTTGTATTTCTGTCCAAAGCTCATTATATATTCTTACCTTTTACCAAAAAAAAAAAAGGAAAAGAAATGCTGCAGCTAATATTTTTAGCCACAAATATAGTATAAAATTCTATTTGCCCACTTTCTTTGGTCTATTTGCTAATTCCACAGGATCTTCGTCTAGCTTAAACTTGACCTTTTGCACTTCACCACATTCATCTTATGGAAGATTTAAAAGGAGTAGAATGCCTAAGAGCTCGCGGTCAAATCCTAAGCACAAAATGTCCAATAAATTGTATACAATTCACTTTGTAAACAGAGTAACCTAGCTGGAATCAACTCTTCATTCATTGTTATCTCTACAATCATATTTTTTTGGGAAGCTCAAATTCCCTTACTCCTATTTTATCATTTTGGATTAATTCAAATGGTTATGTATTTCAAATGGGTTATCATGTGTTTAGATATTGGGAGCAAGAACTTATTCTTTTCTTTAGAGCTTCTAATCAATAAGCTATTGTTGTGTGAAATGCTTCTTCACAATGTGAAGTGTGTCGTCACTTTTTATTATGCCTTACAAATAGTAGAGTTATTATTGTCTTACTAGGAATTTGATTAGCACGATAAGTCCGATATTGAACTTTAAATGTCTAATTTTTTGCTCTACCTCTGTTTTATAGGATTGGGCTGGTTGAGATTCTAGGTCGATTGTCGTTTTACTTGTGGAGAATTGAAGTATTGCAGGTTGAATAAGAAGTAATGGTGAGTTCATTCAATTGTTCGCCCTTTACGTTTGAATATTGTTTTTAGTTTCCAGCATATGACTTTGTGTTTTTTACACAGAATGAAAGTGACAGTGACGATGGTTCATTAGACTTATGTGATAATGAAATATATATATCCGATGATGAAGAGATCAAGACAAGGGAGATGAGGAAAGAATTTAGGGAAGCAATTATAGAATAGGTGGATGATAGTGGAGACTTACATGAAGGTTCCATCGATATAAGAATGGAGGAGGAGGTTGGTGCTGTTCCACATGATAGGGGGGATGATGATGAAGATGCAATATTGGATGATGAGCTTCTAAGTGGTCCCGATATTGATGATTTTGAAGAAACTAATAGCACAATTGGACGAATGGTTAATAGGTATGATCATATATGTGACCATAATGAGAATATGTTTAGTCTAGGCATGAGATTTGAATCTCATGAACAATTCAAAAATGATGTGCAAAAATATGCTGTGATTAATGGATTTGACATTTTTTGGCCAAGGAGTCAAAAGAAAAGAATGGAAGCAAAGTGTGCAAGTGCTTGTGGTTGGAGGTTGTATGGTATTTGGGTTCAAGCTAAGAAAACTTTTTTAATAAAGAGAGTTGGAAGTCTGCATAGTTGCAATATAAGCCTCACAAATAGGCAAGCCACTTCTACATGGCTTGCTCGGCAGTACATGCCTAAGATTAGAGCCAGGCTCACTTATTCAGTTACTGAAATGCAAACAGATGCAAGAGAAAGGTTTGCCCTGATCCTTAAAAAAAATGCTATAGAGCCATATGGATAGCCCTTAGTCCTATAAGAGGGCCTATAGGAAAGCAATATGATATGCTAAGATCTTATTTGGAGGAGCTCAGGAGAGTTAGCAAAAATGGAACATTCATGGTGGAGGTCAACCCAGCAACCAAGGTATTTGAGAGGTTTTATGTAGGCTTTGATGAGTTGAAAAAGGGGTTTTAGCAGGATGTAGGCGTGTCATAGGCTTGGATGGGTGCTTCCTTAAGACTGGATTGAAAGGTATGTTGTTATGTACTATTGGACAAGATGGAAACAATCAAATGTTTCTAATAGCTTGGGCAGTTGTGGAAGTTGAGTTCGAGCCATCATGGACTTGGTTTCTCACTCAGTTATTTATTGACTTGAATGTGGGCACAGGTGAAGGTTGGACTTTTATCAGTGAAAAGCAAAAGGTAATATCTCACTTTTTTTTTTATTACCATCACACTACACTAGTACAATCATTATTGTGACATATTTCTTTTTCATTGGTTGATTTTGGTTGCAGGGATTAATGAATGCAGTTTCATGGCTATCTCCACAAGCAGAACATCGAAATTGTGCAAGACATATATATGCTAATTGGAAAAAAAAAAAAACAGCATAAAGGGGATGCTTTGAAGAATCTCTTTTGGAGGGCTATGAGGTGTACTTTTAAAGCTGATTTTGATCTACTAATGGCAAATTCAAAGATGGAGTGCCCTAAAGGTTACGAAGACTTCATGAGACAAGATTCTATGCACTTCTGCAGGGCTTTCATTAGGACAGGTACTAAGTGTGATGTAGTTGAAAATAATTTAAGTGAGACTTTTAACGGATACATTTGCATACCGAGAGCAAAACCCATTCTTGAGATGCTTGAAAAAATATGAGCCATGTTGATGGAAAGGATGACAGAGAGAAGCCAATTAATGGTTGATCGAATGGATCCAATTTGCCCAAGAATTAGAATGAAGTTGGAGAAAACTAAACTAGAGTCTAAGTATTGTTTTGCTAGAGCATCTTTGGGGAATAAATTTGAGGTTGAAGGGGATGGCAATAGATTTGTGGTTGACTTGACTAGAAAGACTTGTGCTCATAGGGAATGGGGTATCTCTGATATACCATGTAGACATGCCATATGTTGCATTGCTTTTATGAAGTTAGAGATCAATGATTATGTTGATGATTGCTTTAAGAAAGATGCTTATGAAAATTGTTATAAATTTCCCTTCCCCATCATGAATGGGGAAAAAATGTTGCCCAAAGTTAGTGGTGGGCCAATCAAACTCCCACCTTACAGAAGGAAAAGGGGTAGAGAGAAGAAAAATAGAATCAAGGATAAGGATGAGCAAAGTAGTGATGGTAAGAAGTTGACGAAAGTTGGAATTCAAATGCAATGTTCAAATTGCCTTCAATATGGGCATAACAAGAAGACATGCAAGAATCCTATAACATCAAGGCCACCCAAAGTATGTTTTATTGGACAATTTTGTAATTATTAATTAAGATTTTTGTTGGGTTATTATGAATTATAACGTTGTTATTTCTTGTGTTTTTCCACATGTAGGCAAAAAGAGAAAGACTAAATAAAGTCGATAAAGCTAGTGGTGCACAGGCTAGTTCACAGGCCAATAGATCATCTAATAGGGACTCCACTATCATCAGGAAGGAGAGAACACAGGCTAGTGCTTTATCAAGCATAATTTTACTTTAATATCACGTGTATATTGTCATTAATGTTTTATGCTCATTTTGTTTCTTTAGGCTCGACAAGGATATGGATTTTTCATATCCGAAGCTACAAGGAATTCTTATTTAAAGGTAATCCCTATCTAAAGTTATATATATATATATATATATATATATATTAGAAAGATAAATGAGTTCATTTTTTTTTCTTTGTAGATGCCTGGTAGTGATAGAGTTATTGACATTGGAGGTCCATCCATTTCCAAGAGGCAGATAGGAGTAAGGAATGTCGTTGAAGTTTCACTAGGCCAATCTTCCATTGATGTCTCGAAACCTACATGCACTCAAGCATCTGGAATTGGTGGTTAAAGATGCAATTGTGGACCTTAAAATGCTTGTGTAGTGCCTATTACTTGATGTTGAGTTGTAGACTAAAAAGTGCTAGTTTGATGTTGTCTGTACGTTAATTTGGCTATGCATTGTGTTTGGGGATTTGGCAATGTCATTTTATATTTGTGATACTTTTGCTATGCACTATGTGTTTCAACTTGATTTAGAAAGCTTGAGAAAAATGAGTTTGGAACGTTTGGATTTTGCAAACTTAGTTTTTGTAGTTTACATTTTTGAGGGAGAGGTTGATTTGAATCTTGTTGAACCGGTTTCTAGCTTACGAATATTCTTCACATTGAGTGCAAACTGGTTGAGCTGATCAGGAGCGATGTGATTTGTAATTTACATCTCGACATGCTTGAATAATTGTGCGTATGGTGTGGAATGATAAGCATCTCGAATTCTAGAAATGTAGGCATTATGGCAGGATGAGGAGGGAAATTTCCACAACGACGATGCAATTATGACTGATAAGACAAGGGAAATAGATTTGGTTTTAGCATTTTTCTTCCTTACATAATTTGCGCAAGCTTGACCATGTACAAATAGTTGTATTTGCAAATGTTAGCATTAGTCTTGTTTATTTCAATCTTGGCTTTTTGACACTTACTCATCAATATCATCAACCAACTTCGGTTCAAGACCGTAACATCAAAACGAGGTAAAAGATGGGAAAGTTCTTTTCCCAGAGAAATAGATAGAAATTCCTTCATTAGAGTAAGATGCCAATCAATGTGGTATATACATATCAAAAGCCTAGCATAGCTTTACAATTGTGTAAAAGAAAAGGGCAAAATGATCTATGTAATCATCCTCCATCGGTTATAAGACAACGAATCTTCTCGTGTAAATGTTTGTGTCAGCTCTCTCTTTCGGATGGCTATGTGATAATGAGCAAGTTATTCTCATAGCCATTGTTATGAACAATTGGGCACAATGGATCGATCCTCCATGTTCCTTGACTATGAACTTTATTTGCATCAGGAAGACCACAGAGGTTGTGAAGCTCATCTAGAGATAGCAATTGCTTGTAATTTTATACGATCTTAGACTAAATTGAGAGAAGACCTACCTCATATCTTCCAGGATACAACTGGAGGCACACGGAGAAAACTCCAGTGCTCGACTTCTCCATCTTTCTTTGCAGTGAAGCACATTATTACTCTACTGAGCATCATTTAGAGAAAGCTACTTGTATGTATGAACCATAGAACATAAATCTAAAAGCATGAAGTCTGAAGAACTTCTCAACTCATATAAAGCAGATCCTGACCCACTTTCTTTTAACCAGTGCACATGACGGGATAATATGCACATTGGTGAGGATTAGTCAAGGTGATATGTTTAGATCCAGTGTTAAGACAAAAACGAAACTTTCACAAAGACAAAAAGAAGAAACATTATTAAGTTAAATTTTTTAAGATGCCAAAGGCTTGAGAATCACCGATGCTTCAAACAAAAGGTTGACTGCCTGATTTTTGGGGGCAAGATGGACCAAACATGCATTCTACACAAATAATAACATCCTACAAAAATGCTTTGCGCTCCTACTCGGCATGGATGAAACAACAATTTAATAAACTTGAAAAATTATGAGTAACAAAGATTGATTCATGTGCCTAATTCACTCAATATCATCCAATCTTGGTACAAAAGATATGAAGCCATGAGGCATTTTCATAGTCAGGGTACCAAACTTCCACAAGCAAAACTGAAATGTAAAACTCATATGTACGCCACAACTAGAGCTCCACAGGCATTATACCATGCTATTGCAAGTAGATTCTAATTTGACTGCCTATCACATTTGTAATGATTTGAATACCAGTCCATACTAGCTTTGAACAATACATAGAAATGCCGCATTTAAAGTGAAGCAATACTTGCAAAGTACCAAACTTCCCTCGTTTCGCAATTTGCTCTGTAAGTCTCATTTTTGACAATTTACATGCATAAATTTGATAGTTCTAATAAAACACCAAAGCTGTCCAATTAAGCATAATAAATTTCGAGGTGGCTCAAATTGATTACCTTGATCTACGAACTAATTAGAAAAATCATGACGTAATAAATGCCCAAGTGTCATTCCTGATACTTTTAAATGTTTATGAGCCAATTCTCCTAGGAAATTTAAGTGTTTGGTGGTTTTGTCAATCGAGTCATTATCCTAACAAAATGTTCTACTTCTATGGAAATGCCTTTGTAAAATATTTTTAAACATGACATAAAATTTGCACATAAATTCAATAATTAGCTCGTAGATGAAGTCGGTCTACTCTGATTCGGTAACTTTCATTCATATCTTCATAAAGAATTTACGATTTTGATAACTCCAGTAGCTAAATTGCTCAAAGCAAATACATGGTGCAACCAAAAAGTTCACAACAGAATTTCACAACTACTCCAAAGTTTACCATGAAGTACATAGATCCCAATGATGAGAACTAACTTGGGTGGCCCAACCATCAAATGACCCAGTTGAAAGCACCTATGTGGCTGAATTTGGCCAAACTACGCAAGCCGTCCAAAGAAGTCATAGAGCTCTGCAAGCATTATCAATCCTCCTATGTTTCTCTTCCCTACAAACATGACACTTCACCTTAGCATGCTGCACTTTTACACTTCCATTAGGATGGACAAGTCTTGTTTTTCCAACATTTATCACCCATTCTTCATATGCCCCTGTAAACAACAGAAGACAAATTACCCAATAGGCGTGAAAGCATCAACAAAGTCCAAGACTCCAAGTCATGACATATCCACCTATCGCCATGATAAAATTCATTCCACGCCATAAGATTCTAAAGACCTACCAAATTCGCAAGTTCGTTAAGCCTAGAAAATTTCAACTAACTTTAGTTCCTGTGAAGTAGATCACTTCTAGACAAATCATCGAGCACATGGTGACCGTAATTTAATATGTCCAATAGCAAAGAGTTGAATGCCTTCAATGCTTTGTCGACTTTGACCCTTAAGCAAGCACAGATCCTTCAAGCCTAAAATTTTCGAGGGAAACGATGTCTCCAAGTGAACGAGTGTGAGTATGTGCGAGAGTGACAATTTCCATGCGAGAGAATGAGTGAGCAAGTTAGCACGCGAGATCTTCCAACGGATTGAAGACTGTCGCGCACTTATTCATTGAAGAAAGGAAATTGTAGACAGAAGGAGGAGGAGGAGCTGAATACCTTTAGATGCTCTGTCCTTCGACCTTAAGCAAGCATAAATCCTTTAAGGCCAAAATTTCCAACGTAAATGATGTCTCCAAGCGATCAAACGTGTGTATGTACAAGAGCGAGCATCTCCGTGTGAGAGAATGAGCAAGCAAGCTAGTGCACGAGATCTTCCAATGGATTGAAGACTCCCGCGCGTGAACTCACTGATGAAATGAAACCCTACAAAGAATTCTCCCTAAACTCATGAGCTGTGCGTTCAAAAAAGAAGAGAAAGCCTAGAACAATTTTGCTGTGTTAGATATTTGACGTGGAAATGCCAGGTCGGATGACCGTGAAGGAGAGTTAAGGTTGGCCAAATTTGGGATACAAGTGAAAGTTGGTGCTTTTTTCGAGACAAAATAAAGATCAGGCCAGATTTGTCCCAAACCCTAAAGTTTGTGCTTTTTTTATGGAATTGGCCCACCAAAAATAGGTATTTGTTATGCTGGTTCTAGCTCATTATAGCTCAAAAGGAGCTTTGAGCTCTAACACAATCAGTTTGATTTGTTCAAAAAGTAGAAAGGTAGGGGGTGGAGCCCTCTAAGTAAAAAATCAAGAGTTGACCAACATAAAAGAGAAAAACGTCCTTATGTGAAAAAGAATATCAAGGATGAAATATTACAACTGTAGCTAGAAAGATCACTATGCTCGCAATTGTGGCGAGCCAAATAAAGTAAAACACCATGTGACATTCCGACAGTGTCACATACTAAGCACAAGCGGAAACTATATGGATTAGTATCATGACATGACATGTTTAATTCCATTATCGCACTAAAGTATTCCATCTTAATTGGTTAGTATGTATAACATGGATATTATATGATCTGAAACTGTTCTAACATACGATCTCCATGTATCGGTCCTGCCACTTAGCATTACACAATCCACATTAAGAACACATATAAAGATCGTGAAGAGCTTCATTATCTTTCTTGTTGACACCCATTTGGGCTTACATACATCGACCTGGATTACTTACAGTTTTACACCTATGTACATCATATATTTACAAGTCCACATTCAAAAGTGTAAGTAATTAGCTAGGAAAATGGGTGAAAGGGGTCCTTAACTTCTTACCCCTTATACTATCCCACGTCCATTAAAAAAATAAAAGACGTCTTCTCTGGCTTCATCGTGAACTAGACGCCTAAGCACCACCTACCCTAGCTCCAAGTCCTCCAGCATCAAGCTAAAGAGGGTCAAACAGCTCCGCTTCATGGTTTATGAACCATGCAACAAATCTCATCAGGATCTAGTCTACCTTGTCGTCATTCGTTCACAGCGCAGCCTTGTATCTCATATAAGTCAGCTTGATATCGAGGCCATATATGTTGTGAAAAGAAACATTAATGTATGCTATTGCCCCATATCATGTGATCGGTGGCATGCATATACTAATGTTCTAAAAAATAGAAAGGAATGCACAATGCCCAATAAAGAAATTATAAAACCCTAAACTAGACAATCCACAATCACCAAAAAAAGTAAGAGAACATAACCAAATAGCTCATACTAAGACAGAATTATGACAAGTATGGCTAGATGAACACTAAGATGTCGCATAAATAATCACTTCATATCAAACACACCAAATGTACATGTATGCTTCATGTTCCTAACTAGGACTAGGATGAGATGCAACAACAACAGACAAACACACCAAGTGGGTTTATATTATAGTATGTATATCAAAGTCCATCCTCAATCAATTTACCTACCGGAACACAAGCCGGCCCGACCAAGTCACTTCCGGAATCCCACATTCGAACTTCCATGATACCACTATCATGAGCATCTCACTTCGAGGCATTCCTAATCACACACACGAGCATCTCAACTCTAAAGCATTCCGGTATCTCACTCAACCGAGGCATTCGAGATCACATAGCATGGGCATCCCACTCCCCGGGGCATCAAATCTCTTACTCATTTATTCACACATTTCATTCATCACACTTTGGATTATCTCACATCACAGCATGCATATAACCTCAAGAGCACACGATCACTTCAAACAGCACTCAATGTGCACACAACATTTCATTCAAGCCGCACTCATTGCACGAATTGACCACAATTAGCAATCATACAATAACCACACTTCAATTATGGAAGAGACATTCTCATGCACATGCTAACTACTATTACAAGACCATTAGACTCCTTATATGCCATTAAAATCACAGACAAGAGGAATAGCACCTATTGCTCAATCTCGGATCTAGACAAAATTTAGGCTGACAAGGGCAATTTTAGTCACAAAAGCAAAAAGTACATCAAATCTCGTCAAAACATTATGAAATTATAATATGTTATAGAAGAGACATATATTAACATTTTCTATGAAGAAAACTAAGCCTATTTCTCTCTATATAAAGAGCATTAACTTGTTGTATAGACCTCTAAATTCTGCAGTAACATTCCAGCTTATGCACTTATTGAAGAAAATTCGTTTTGCTATTTGAACCTTGATCGTTTGTTCTCAAATTTTGATAATTGTTCCTAAAGATATGTCCTACAACTTTCATGAAGGGTTTAAGGTCCAACTACATCCAAAAAATCAGAAAATTCATAAAACAACCTAAGGTTTTGCTGGTTTATGCAATTTAGTTTGTTGTTCTAAGGAAAAAGAATGTTCACACCAGTTGATTCCCGCAAGAAAACTCTAACAACCAATACGTTGAAGCTAAAAATCGTTGGTGCGCTCTTAAGAAAATTAGTTCTTTCCATCGACTACACATTTAAACCCAAAAGTGACTTATGCACCATTAATTACCACCCCCGTCTCTACCGAACAGAGCATCTTGAGCCATTGTCTCCATCTACAGCTACCACAGATTGTTTAGTGGGTCTACAACTCCTTTTAGAACCTTGACACCGCACCCACAAACCCCCAAAAATAATCTCAATAGCTTGTAGACTTCACGCAACTAATGTTCTGTCCAACCCAAACTCGAACTTGCCTTTCGACTACTCAAAACCAACAAGCAGCACTTGTTCATCTCTCAACAGTCGTCTAGTCTACCATTTCAACCAACACAGCTCCCACACGCACAGTTCTTCGCCCATCCAAGCCCCGACCATTACATGCAAAGATCATGAACTCCATTTGAGCACTCATCTAGCCTATTCCAGCCCAAACAGAAGCATCAAGACTCAATTGCCCATCATCCATCATCCAGCATGCTCTGCATGTTTCCTCAACAAGCAGCAGATAACTTCTAGTTTAGAACCTTCTCAATTCCTTACTTGTGGTTCAGCTTTGCTGGTGGCTTGCTGTTCTTCGTAAATCTGCCCTTAAACTCGTGCAAGAAGAAGAAGAAGCTAAAGGCATGGAGCTCTGGTTCTGCTCAAGCTGCGTAAAAAAGGAGAAGAGAGAGAATAGAGAGAGAGATGGGTCGGCTCTTGGGGAAGGGAGGGGCTTGAGTTTTGAGAGGGATTAGATATGAGTGTAAAATCTAGTTTTAAATCCCAATAAGAGATATTATTTGGAAGAAATGATGATGTCTCCTCTAAAGGCTTCAGATTGAGAGAAACCGAGAGAGAAGAGGAAGGTTGCCGTTCCATGCAAGCGTTCTTCATGGTTGACACCTGGCAGTCAAGGAGGGTTAGAATTAAGCTCTAATCCTTGTTGTTAATTAATCTATTTGTTTTTAACATCATTTGCTTAATTTCGTTCCGAACCCGCAAAATTTCCAATCCATTGCTAACTATATGGGTCTATAAGTTCACACAAATCGAACTAATGCTCTAACATCACTAATCTACAATCACAAGTAAGGAGTAATCACGAGAAAAATATGAAAGTTAGTGTTCGACAACAAAATTACAATCACTTATTGATTTTAATAATCATAATTTGATTCCTCATAAGGTTAACCTATAATCTTAATAGTGCTCGGGTCTAAACACTTGTCACTAGCCCACTAGCCTCATTCCATAGTATTTCACAACCCACTACACTTAATTCACAATTTTAACGAACCCGATTATTGGCCCATTCTAGACTAACCCATGTCCAAAGCCCATTCTTTGGTCCATCGAGTCTGTGCTCGTTACTTTCATGCAGCTCGTTAACTCCTTAAGTCCAAAATTTTCTCACAGCCTATTAGGCTTGTCGTCCAACCTATTTTAATTTTAACTAATCTAAGCCCATAACGATCTAATTATACTTATAGGGTTGGAGAAATTTAGATGTCACACGCCCCCAGTATGTTTAAGATATTTGCTTATGTATCAAGCTCTGTATTTTTAACTAGATCTAATATTTTATGAACTGTGGATTCGGGAGCAACAAACCATATAACGAAGGATAGAGAAACTTTCGTGGAATTCCAATGAGTATCGACTGAAACAAAATCGATACACACACACACACACACACACACACATAAGGAATAACTCCAAAGCTGAAGTTACAGGAATTTACACCTGCCAATGAGTTATATGTGCTGGATGCACTTTATTTCTACATGATGTATTATATGCTTCGGAAATCCATCGGAATTTAGTGTTAATGTTAGTGTTAGTTAAACTTGGTTTCAGCTCAAACTTCCATAATAGTAATGCGGATTTGTATTTGAATACAAATTACTATGGTTATTGTTATTTTTCTAAATTGTTTAATTGGGTTAGATGTTACTATAATAATGTTAATATTTATTATTCCATTTTCACGTCTTCTGATTCATATGATAATGATATGAATGTGTGGTATGCTAGACTTGGTCATATTAGCTAATAACAAATGAACAGACTAGCAAAAAAGGGCTTGTTTGACAACATTCAAAAAGTTGATTTATCCATATGTAAGCATTGCTTAGCAGGGAAAATAACAATGAAATCATTTTAAAAAGATACAAAAGCTGAATTCCTTTTGTATTTAATCCATTCTGACATCTATGGTTTAATAAATGTGAGAGCAAGGCATGTGACTATTTATTTCGTCATGTTTATAGATGATTATAGTTGATTCGGACATGTCTATTTGATTTTTCATAAATTTGCAGCATTAAGTTATTTCAAGAAATTTATGAGTTTGATAGAAAATCAACTAGATAAAAAAAAAAAAAACATAAAAATTCGATCAAGGTCGAGAATATCTATCCAATGAATTTAGAAATTTATGTGATAAAAAAGGAATATAAAGACAGTTATCTATTCCATATACTTTGCAACAAAATAGTATTGTGGAAAGAAAAAACATAACCTTACTAGAAATCGTTAGATCCATGATGATGCATGCTATCTTACCTATCACCTTTTGGGATGATGTTTTATTAACTGCTGCACATATATTTAACCTTGTGCCTTCTAAATTAGTTATTTTTACTCCATATGAAATATGGACAGGTAAAGAACCCGATTTTCTTAAACCGTCGAATTATGATACTTATAATCACAAATCCTCTCACAAGTATAGGAAATTGGGTCCTAAAGGTAAGAAGAGTATTTTCATAAGATATTTAAAATACTCAAAATGGTATATGTTTATATGTTAGCAAAAAAGTTGGAGTATAATTGAATTTAAATTACAGGATGTCACATTTTTAGATAATGAATTTTCTAAGAATGGCAAAATAAGTGGGAACTACTCTCTATAGGAAAATGGATCAAGATAATGAATTCGATGGAGTTCGTCCAAGTAAGAGTAATGTGAGAAATGTGAAATCAAATTCGACACAATCTCAATTACAACCATTTGATGATATGATATGATCATTATCTAATCAAAGTTGAAGCATAATAGAGAATAATGTGCAAGGAGTACAATCTCCTGTGCGACGAACAAGTTGCAAAAGTAATGTGAGGTGTGTTAAGGAAGAAAGCTCTCAGGGCGATCGTGCATTGTTTCTTGCAAGCTATTCATGGTTGATTCCAAGAATGTTGACCATCGGTTGGGGCCAACTTTTGGTGGTCAAGGGCACCTTCTAGCCCTCTTTCGAACCCCCTCAATGCTTGGCCTGGTACGCTTCTCTTCTTGGGTTGTTGTGTTTGAAATAGGTTAGGGTTTTTGCATTTTCTGGTGTGCTGCTCGCATTCTCTACTTGTGATGGATTCTGACTCGATGCCAGCCCAAATTATGGGGGAAGGGCCGAACGTTGGTTGTATTCCCTCCCATGTTCTTGATCATTCAACCCGAGTGGGTGCTGATGAGAACCTGGGACGAGCTTCCTTGTCCACTGTTGATTCACGCGAAGCAAACTAGCAGCTACATCCTCCTCATGCTCCTGTGGATTCTAGGGCTAGAAGCCGAGGAAGATCATGATCTAAGTGCCCTCAACCAATGAAGGATGACCCAAAAAACAAGATGTTCGAACTTGGGCTAGTGTAGCCAAGGTCGCTACTAAAGGTTGCGCTTTGGAATATTTTCCTCCTACCTATGTTAACAATAGGCCAATTGTTGAAGTAACCGAGGATATCATTGAAGCGGTTGATCCCAAGTTGCATAAGTATTCTGTGGGTTATTATATTAGAAGGAGAATACCCTTCAAGATTACTGAAGCGGCTCTCAAGAATGACAAGGTTCCTTTTCTTTCACATACCTGATGTAGATTTTTGAAGGAAGTTGTTAAAAAGGAGTCCTATTTCGATGTCCAAGATTCCAATGGTGCTGCAGCAATGGAAATCGGGCCTAGAACTCAAGAAAGACACTCACTTAATTGTCCCTATATGGATTAGGCTTAAATACCTCCCACCTACTTTCTGGTCTGCTCAAGGGATAAGCAAGGTTGTCATTGCAGTGGGCAAGCCACTCTATGTTGATCAAAGGACAGAACAAATGAAGATGGTCGCATTTGCAAAAGTTTGTATTGAAATTACAGCAACACATCCTGCTTGCGATGTTATCGAAGTGTCCGACAATGGCGTGTCTTCTCTTGTAGAAGTTGAATATGAATGGAGACCTGTGGCATGCTCTGGTTATGGCATTTTCGGTCACAAATGCCCCACTGTTCTGGCTCGTTCCCCTGCATCAATGCTGCTAACCAAGTTACGGTACCCGCTCCTCAGAACACGACCTCTCCCCCATGTTCTTCATGCCCCATCTCTAGCCCCTGATGTTGTGGACGTCCAGCCAAGCAAAGTGGCGGCTCAAACAATTGATCCCCCCTGTTGGTTAACAAGTCAGACGTTGGTCCCTTAGATTCTAGTATTCAGACCGCTAAGCTTCGTACAGTAGATCCTACTGATGGCTTAACTTAAACAATTGGCAAGGAGTGCTCTAAAGCTGGTGGATCCCATCATCTGCTTGCCTTAGAGGTTGCTCCAATTGCTGCCTCTTCCTTGCCACCTTCTATCTCAAGATGGAAGCAGATTAAAATAAAAAAGGAAAAGCCTCATTCTTCAAAGGTTGCTATATCCTTTACTTTGGCCCCACCTTTCGAAGGAGGGCATTCCCAAAAATTGAAAGACCTTGGTTCTGATAAACTCCATATTGCTCCCTTTGTTTGAAAGACTTTTGGAAGATCTAAGGCTTCTAAAAAAGATGACGTTCGTTCTTCCCAGGCGGTGGTTACGGTCAATCCTCCTAGCTCTACTGTGCCCTATTACAGGATAAGTTGGTTAAGTTGCTTCCTGACCCCCCTCCTTTAGTCTTGCCTGCCTCAGCCCCAAACTGGCGCAAGGCAACCAAGAAGAGGTGACCTCCTTCTTCCACTTTGTAAATATGCATTTTGGGTTTTGGAATATTAGGTGGCATGCTCAACCCTGTCAAAAAGGCTGAAGTCAGGAGACTTATTACCTTTAATAACCTTTCTTTGATTGGCCTTATTGAGACTAAAGTTCCGGAGAATCTTTTTGTTTCTATATCCTCTCTTTTGTTTAAAAATTGGAAGTGGGTTGCAAATTATGACTTTTCCTCTTGGGGTAGAATTTGGGTTAGTTGGGACCCTGAGTTTATAAGCTTCGAAATTTTATCTATAAATGATCAAGCTGTGCATGGTCGCATCAAATTCAACCATTCTGGTTTGATGTGTTATGTTTATGTTATCTATGGTGAACACACTTATATCCAACACCGACCTTTGTGGGAGGACCTCCTCCATGTAAATGCACTCCTGCAAGATTCTGCCTGGATCGTGGCGAGGGATTTCAACACCATCAAGGATCCCTCAGATCGAGTTGGGAGTTTGAATGCTTGGATCCCTAATTTTGATGAATTTAACTAGTGCTTAGCTCAGATTGAATTGGAGGATCTAAGATATGTAGGTCTTCGTTTTACTTGGTCCACCTTGGTTGGTGATAAAAGAAAAATGAGGAAAATTGATCAGGTCTTGGTTAATACGAGGTGGAAATTGGATTTCTCCATCTCAGAAGCTTCGTTCTTAAACCCTGGTATCTCAAATCACACCCCTATGATTATGAGAGTACTAAACCCGGTTTATAAAAAAAAGCCTTTCAAATATTTTGACTTTTAGTCTCATCATCCAGACTTCCCCTCTATAGTTCATCAGGCTTAGTTTCAAAGCTCAAGGCTTTTAAGAGTCGGCTCAAGCTCCTTAACAATGAGGCCTTTTCTAATATCTCTCAAAGGACAATGGAAGCTAGGGACGCCTTACGCTCCGCCCAGGTTGGTATTCAACTCAATCCTATGAATATTACTCTTGCTAAGCTTGAGAAGGAGCAGCGACGGACTTTTGTAGACCTTCGTGGTCAAGAAGAATCTTTTTTCAGACAAAAATCTAAAGTTAGATGACTCAAGGAAGATGATCGAAACTCTAAATTCTTTCATCATTCAGTTAAAAGGAGACAACTCAGAAACAGGATCCTCTCAGTTGAGGACCCTTCGAGCTCTATGATCACAGACCCTGACTTGGTGCCACAAGTCTTCGTTTCCTTCTTTTCTGATCTCCTCTCACCTCATATGGCACTCTTTAAGCCTTTATTGCAAGAGCTAAAATAGTTTGTTCGGCGTCCTCTTATGGATGATCGAGTTTGTTCCCTTTCTAGGTTGGTCTCTGATTCTGAAATTAAGTTTATTCTTCTCTCTCGCTAGGGGCGAAGCCCTAGGTTCAGATGACTTCAGTGTTGAGTTTTTTAAGAGTAATTGGGACACTGTGGGTTCGTTGGTGTTGGAAGCGGTCAAAGAATTATTCTCCTCGGGTCGGCTTCTAAGCGAAGTAAATAATACAATCCTCACCTTGGTGCCTAAAGTCCCTAACGCTTTGGCTATTTCGAATTATAGGCCCATAACATGTTGTAATACCATTTACGAGGTCGTCACAAAGATTTTAGGTAATCATTTGGCTGGAGTACTAAAAGACTTAATAGATCCATTTCAAAACACTTTTGTCAAGGGTAGAAAAATTAGAGATAATATTCTTATGGCCCAAGAACTGTTTGCCGACTTCCATCGCGACCCTTACTTACCCAAATGTGCTATTAAGGTAGACTTTCAAAAGGCCTATGACACTATACATTGGGATTTCCTCGAGCTTACTCTTCTGGCCTTTGGTTTTCCTCATTGGTTTACTTGACTTATTATGATATGTGTTCGATCACCAAAATACTCTATCTCCATTAATGGAGAGCTTCATGGTTTCTTTTCGGGTAGACGTGGCCTGTGGCAAGGGGACCCAATGTCTCCCTACCTTTTTACTCTGGTGATGGAAGTGTTCTTAGGGATTCTTACTGATCGGACTTCGACTAAGGATTTCAAATTTTTTTTTAGGTGCAAAGCGGTTAAACTTTCTCACATTTTATTTGCTGATGACATCTTTCTTTTTTTTACCAGGCTAATTAGGCCTCGGTGGCTTTACTTAAGAGAGGATTGGATATATTTTCCTCTTAGAGTGGGCTATTACCAAACAAAAACAAAAGTGAAAATTTTCTTTCCGGTGGATCTTCGTCCCTCCATAGCAATTTCTTGCTGGCTTTTGGCTTTTGGCTTCCGGTCAGGTACTTAGGCATTCCTATAATATCTTCTAAGCTTGGCAAAGCGGATTGTGTTGCTCCGATAGACTATATCATGGCAAAGGTCTAGTCTTGGGCGCATCGGTTTTTGTCTTTTGCTAGAAGATTTCAACTCATAAGGTTAGTCTTATATTCTACTCAAGCCTTCTGGGCCAACATTTTTACCTTGCCTGCCTCAATTTTGGAAGGCATTGAGTGCATTTTGAGACAATTTCTTTGGAAGGGCTCTTCTCTTGGGCATGGTGGTGCTAAGGTCTCTTGGGATGACATTTGTTTCCCAAAGGAAGAAGGCGGGTTAGGCCTTCGTAAGCTAAAGGATTGCAATAGGGTAGCTATGCTTAAATATATCTAGATTCTCTTCATGGATAAAGAATCCTTGTGGTGTCGTTGAATCCATACAAACTTCTTAAAGAAGGTGAACTTCTAGATTTCTTCCCGTCCCGCTATTTGCTCATGGGCTTGGAAGAAAATCTTGCAACTTAGAAGAGACTTCCGTCTTTCCTTCCTTTGGGAAATTGGAAATGGACTCTCAATTTCCTTATGGCATGATTACTAGCTTCTCCGTGGCCCATTGGACTCTTTCGTCCCAACTTCACTCATGGATAGTCTGGATCTTCCTAGCTTTGCAGTGGTAGCGGATCTCTTCTCTCCGTGGGGCTGTGCGCTTAGATCTCTTTTGGAAAATTGGGGGCTCAACCTCCCAACCATCTCCTCGTCTCATGACCGGTTTTCCTGGCGTGATGACTCCTCCAATTCCTTCTCGGTGGCTTCGGCTTGGAATATAATCAGGGCCAAGAAGGACCGTGTTCCTTGGGCGACTCTTGTTTGGGACAATGCTCTCGCCCCTAGATTCCAATTCAACCTTTGATTAATCTCTAAGAATCGCCTTCCTACCCAAATGCTTCTCCTCTCCTATGGAAGGATTGATTATGAAGTCTGCGCTTTCTGCGGGGTTGTGCCAGACTCTATTGACCATATGTTCTTCGATTATCTTACATCGACAACACTTGTTTATTTCTGGGTAGCCAGGTGTAATCTTCCTTGGTGCAATAGATCTTGGAATGACAACCTCTCTTGGGCCTTGAAATTTTTAAAAGGTAAAGAATTCTACCATTCAATTGCTCGATTCTCATTTGGCACTCTATGTCACCTTATTTGGAAGAAGAGGAATAACATCATCTTCAGGGGGAAGCCTTTGTGGTTTCTCCGATAAAAAATCATCTTATCAAGGTTGTAAATGATAAAGTACTAACTTTCTCAAATGTCCCGGACTCCTCAAGGAACATGAGGCTCCAAAGAGGGTGGGGTTTTGACCCCATGATTTTCATTGGCCGTCCTTCATCTTCCTAGGACCGCTCGTGCTTACTGCTGTCTGATCTTTTGTTCCCACTACTTCGGCTCTCTGTTCTTCGTCCCTTCTTTTAGATGCATGTCGAGGTTGCCGGGCTAATTGTAGTTGTCGTGTTTCCTTTGCCTTCTTTGGGCTGTTGTTAATTTTGTTGCTTTCGTGTTTTGCCTCTGGCTTCTTACATCGGCTCCCTTTCACTCTTTTTGCTCCTTGCTTTTAGAGTGTAAGTTTTTGGTGCTGATCTTTTGTACATTTGTCCTTAGCTCATTATAATCTTACTTTTACCAAAAAAAAAAAAAAACAAGTTGCAAAAGTATTTGCCATAAATATTTTGACATTGAAAGGAAAACTTTCATGGTTGCTCCATAAGATTAAGATGAGTAAAGAAATGGAAATGAAGCTCTAAATTGCTCTAATAAGGAAAAATAGATACGTGCTATGGAAGAGAAAATGAAGTTAATAAAGTAAAATCATGTTTAGGAACTAATTGATCTTCCAAAAGGATGTAAAGCTATTAGGAACAAGTGAATTCTTAAAATAAAGCATAAATTTGATGGCTCAATAGAAAGATATAAAGCTCACCTTGATCGAACCCTCAAGTAAGCAAGTTGGGAGCTTGAGGAGTCGCCACTGTCGCCGTCAAGTTTTTGTTCGAGCTGCAAGCATCACGTTCTCGATGCCACTGTGCCACCATCACCGTGAGCTCACCATCACTGGAGAACCCGTGAGTTAACTCCTAATCTTTGATTAAGTAGTTAATTACATTTAGGGGTAGGTTAGTTTAAGGTTAATGACAGCTAGTATTAGGTAATTTTAATTTAGCCTTAATTACAATTAAAGACGGTTTATATTAAATTTAAGTATGATTAGATTAATTAATCTAATTTAGTTTAATTAATCATGATTTATTTTATTAATTGTCATTTGTTTAATTAATCATAATTATTTTAATTAATGTCAATTAATTTTTTATTTATTATAGTTAGGTTAACTAATTGAGTTTATCCTAACAAATTGTAATTAGCTTAATTAGTCACGCTTAGCCTAATTAATGTGATTAACTTAATTAATTGTGATTATGGTAATTAATGACGGATTAATCGTTAAGTAGAATTTCATGCTCTTTTTTCTAGTTGAGATTGTGTCTAATTTTGATCATTTGAGCTTGTGATGCTATGTTATTGATTGCTCAATTATAGATTTATTTATTCAAAAAAAAAAAGGTTTTATGGGCAAGAAAATAGAGAATTTTGAGGTGTTGGGTTTGGATGCCAAATTTTACATGCTAAATAAAACAATGGTGTTTTAAAATGAAAGTATGCAAAATTTGACCGGTTGATTTCAAATACATAACTACATACGAATATTTTACTGAAATTTTTAAGTGTGAAAAAAATTTGCCAAAATTGATTATTTGAAAACGAATTCTTTTGTTACAGGTTAATTAATGATAGTAAGAATTGGCTTGATTGTTGGTATATTTAAGTGATCATTTAATCGAACTCGTCACCCAATGGGAGTTTGGGGGCAACGCCCGATTTTTATCGGATACTTGGCGAGGGTCCAAATATCGAGTCATGGTTGAGGCCGAATCGATGCTCATTTATGGAATGCCGTCTAAGCAGGGATTCTAGACGATACCGTACCCTATGGGACGGGACAATACTGGTCATGCCGGAAGACTACCAACTCTTATACTGACCATGGCCCGAGAAGTCGTAATAATTGGAACACATGTGTTGATAATGCACTTGGAATATTTTAAATATGTTCTGATTATTATTTATGCGCGTTGCACTATTATTAAAATGTGAGATGTACTAATATGCAAGAGTGTGCCAAGGCAAAGTAATTTTGTATTGCTCGTGTTTAGTTTGCCTCCAAGACGAATTCGTGGCCTAGTGGAGGCTTAGGCTATTAACTTACTGAGATTTTATATCATCCCGTTGTTGTTAAATATTTTCAAGTCCATAGCATGGAAAACCGTTGAGTGCGGTTTGGGGTCCCAATGGACCAAAACGCAAGTGTACCTGGCATCACTTTTGGTTGGCCTCGTCGTTAATGAAATTTAGGTTAACCTCGACCCTTTCTAACCCTTTTTGTCTGTTGATCATTAAGAAGTTGTCTTTTGACATAGACTTGTGAATATCAAATTTCTTGGGGTTAACAAATGGATAAACAAATGTGCTGCTTTTGGAAATTTTCTATTTTGTTTTACTATCCCTGTTGTTTGCTGGTTGACTGTGTGGTTATATAAATTGCTTCCATATATGTTTAATCGAAAGAGAAAAAATGGATTGATGACGTGTCGTGGGACGTTGCAATTTAATCTACTATCATGGGATGTTCGCTCGCTTGGAGTTTGGGGTGTGACAAGAATAGATGTCTCGTTTGATTTGTTGTGCTGGAACATTTACATTTTATCTCTTAATTCAAATAGATTTTAAACGATTAATACATGGTCTCGACCTTTAATTAGCTAAAGATGCTGTGATTCACTAAGCAACAAGTACGGAAGCTTTTAGTATCACCGTAATTTAGCATTTCCTGAACAATAGTACAAAATATGAGAGTAACTTCCCTTTTACTCCACATTGTTCTCACCAGACCATAGTCATTTTCCTTATATTCACGTAACTTCTGTGCACTCAAGTTCGTAACTTTCTTTTGATGTACGTTATTTTTTTTTTCCAGAAATATTGCAAAGTAGCTTCCCTATGGAGGTCCTCAATGTCAATTCTCCTATTATTTATAACATATGACCTCATTGATTGTAATTTCTCTTTTTACATGATAACGTTGTTCCGACGATGATAATTTTTGTTATGTTCTCACAATTTTTATAGTCCAGCGATTGCTTCTTTTGCTGTTCATAATTCTCCTAAATAACGACAGTAATTTTACTTTTATTCTCATAAATTTTGAGGTCTTATTGGTCGTAGCGGTACACAAATTTCTCATGGGGTTCGTCAAATTTTCTTTCCTATTTTTAATAAACTACCTTATTGATTCTAACTTTTTTTTTTCCCTCTATTTGGTAACTTTCTTCGACGGTGGTAAGTTTTCTTTAAGTATTGATTCATCTTGCCTTAGTGGTCATATCTTTTATCAGCTGTTCGGAATTGTCCTCAATATCGCTATTTGCTCGTAGATTGTGAGGTCAACTCTTTTGAATTTTTTCACACGACTTTTCCTATGAGGTTCGTGACTTTCCCATGAACTATGTGATGAAGTAAATTGTCTTATATATTGAAACTTTTCAGTAAAGTTATGCAAAAATTATTAAATTTTGTTTGAATCACAATCAAGTTCTAAACCTTTCAATATGTTGAGTGAAGTCCTAAATCTTCTTAATAAATTGTAATCAAGTCATTTCGATGGTTGGTATCTAGTACTGCTTACCTGTTATGGAAAAAGTGCTTATAACATCCTTCAATTTCACTTTTCAACATAATTTTGGGACTTAAATTGCATTTTCTGATAAAGGTTAAGGACTTAATTAAATTCGTTGAAATATTTAGGACTTAATTACAGTTTTTTGTAAAACTTGACAACTTGATTCAGCCTACTAAAAGATTTAGGACTTGCGGTGCAACTTTCACCTTCCCTTTTTCCCTACCTTTAGTGATTTCCCAGTTCATCGTAACTTTTATTTGGCATTCATAATCATCCTAACTAGAAAATAGATTATTTGCAAAATATCTTTTTGTAACTTTTCTTTGGAGAACGTAATTTCCCTTTTGTCATCGTAAGATATGTGAGTCTTATAATTCATAATATTGTATAAAAACTAATTTATCTAAGCCAATAGTAAATTTCTTCGTCATATTATTAGTATATATACCTTAGTAAATTCTTAAACTGTTATGTTTGAACTCTACAATGTAAAATTCGGGGTTTTTTCTCAAAATGGGGGAGAAAAAATAATTCTTCTTGATTGGAGGTTGAGACATATGGATATCGGTAAGTTAAAATAAAAAATATAGTCCTACCACCCAACAAATTTGCCTAACAAGCAAAGTGGCCCCAACAAAGCTTTTGAGTTCTTTAATTATGTTGAGGTTGTAAATTTTATTACGCTAATGGTAAATTTCTCCATCCTATTGTTAGTAAAAATGTCTAAAAAATCGGAGCCATTCTTTAGAATTCATAAACTTTTTGCGACCTACGAGTCCATTATTTCACCCAGTTTCCATAACTTTTTTTCCGACCCTTTCGTCCGTAAATTTTCCTTAAAATCACGATGACGGTAGCATTACCCGTGAGAGTATCTATCGCGTCTCGTCTCGTCTCGTCTCACTGCCCGAAAGCCGGTCTCGTCAAAACCCTAAAACAGATCTAGGGAAGGCGACTGGTCTACCCTCGCCAAGCTCGACGCTTTGTCCATCTCTTGCTCGATGAAGCCCTCGTCCTCGGCGGATCTGTAGCTGCTGATCCAGCCCGTTTCGCTCGGCGCGAGGAAAGCTATGGAGGGCCTGTGAAAACGTCTCGCGCTTCTTCGTATCTCGCCTCGATTTTGTCTCTCCGGGAACGGTCCCCTCGGGAACCGGCGGGCTCTTGTTCGCGGCCCAGCTATCGCGTCAGAGGTCGCAGGTAGCGTAAAGTTCTCTCCGGGATCGAAAAGTTCTTTCATTTTTGTCGGTAGGACTGTGATAATGTGATGAGAAGGAGCTTTCCCCCGCCCCCTTAATTTCCAATTGCATAACATGGTTGCTCGATCCTGGCTGCGGACAAAATCGATGGTAGAAAGAGGCCTGTCTTTGATTTTCTGATTGTAGTTTGGAGATTCGATGTCTTTTCGTGATACTTTCATTATTCATATAGAGTTGATGTGTTTTTTATTCTCTACTTTAATTTGATGTATTGACGCTTTATATGCATATGTTTTGGTCAAATTTTCCATTTCAATTATCTTGGTGATGGTGGCAAGAGTTATTCTAATATTGTAACTTGCATTTGATTAGTGGTAAGTTGGAATTTTGATCCGCAAATGATCTCACTCCCACTGGATGATCTTGGCACTCGTAAATTTGCGTGAATTGAGCTCTGTATTGCCTGTACAGGACAATGATCGAGGAAGAAATTGTGTTCAAATAATATAAGGTTTTTTGCTGTTGAGTCACTGTTATTTCTAGTAATTTGAGTCGGTCCTTCTGTTTTATTTTGTGAAACGACAACTGTATCTCATTTATATCTGTAAAAAGAAGAAAAATCTGTCTGGTAAATATTAAATTATGAATTGGCGGACATTGGAAATATACTACTATGATGTAAAGCGGTTAGGAGCCTTCCTTTGATCTACCAGCTCACAACTCATTATCACACCTGATTTTTCCATGTTGCATGGATTAGTTGTAAGTTAGTGATTTACCGGCATGATACTTGCATGTGTCTGCTGATCTTGAACTTGAGTTAATTGGGTATGTGTTATTAATTGGATGATGTGTTGAATGCATTTGACTTTTCTTCTACGGAAACTTAAGTGTTTTACTATGACCCCTTTTATAGCATGCCACTAGATTTCCTTTTTGTTACTTTTTCCCTTAAGGATAATGGTTTTCTTTAGTGTTCACTCAAATTTTTTTTTTTGGGGGAAAACATTTGAACTCTTCACGTGAGATGTTACATCTTTGGCTTTTTTTTTTAATTGTTTCTAATGTTCTTCTGTTCTTTCATGCTGACTTAGGAATCTATTTGTCCCCTAACAAAAATGGCTGGTCAGAGGAATAGCTATGGGAAGCGGGCTCATTCTCAGTCTGACTACGCTGAGAATGGAGGAAGTAAAAGGAGAAATGGTGGTGATGATAGAGACCAGTTTGTTATAAACTCAGATGATACTGTCTATCGTTATCTGTGCCCAGGAAGAAAGATTGGAAGTATTATTGGAAGAGGAGGGGAGATTGTCAAGCAACTAAGGGCAGACACTAAATCCAAGATTAGGATTGGTGAGACAGTGCCTGGATGTGAGGAGCGCATTGTCACCATTTACAGCTCTAGTGATGAGACTAATGCTTTTGATGATAGCAATAATTATGTGTGCCCAGCTCAACATGCTTTGTTTAAGATTCACGAGAGAGTAGTTGCTGAAGAGTTGAATGGTGATGACGATTCTGAAGGGCAGCAAGTTACTGCCCGGCTTCTTGTACCATCTGATCAGATTGGATGTGTCATTGGAAAAGGGGGGCAGATAGTGCAAAATATACGCAGTGACACTGGTGCACAGATTCGCATTCTTAAGGACGACCATTTACCTTCATGTGCATTAAATTCAGATGAGCTTGTGCAGGTAAACAAACTTTCTCTTCCTGTTGTTCTGTATAGCGTCCTTGGTGCTCATTTGGAATTAGCCTTTGTAAAGCAATTAGATGTAATGGTAACTAGCTCATGAAAGCAAGGTGAACTTCAAATTTTTTTTGGCCCATACAGCACTTATAGGGATTGTTCAGTACTTTGATGCGTTAGAAAGTTTTTGATGCCGCCCCTTTTGGATGTAGGATTTTAATGACATTATTTACTTGCTGAGTGATTTTAGTTAGATGTCAATCTCATCATTAAAGGCATGGAATATGCAATTTTTTCTAAAGTCAACTTTGTTTATATGCCATAGAACCTGTCGTCTTATAATCTGTTTGCTTTAGCAAGAGACATTTGTTGGCTCTCTTCTTTTGCATCTGCTACTTTGCAGCAGATGCTGTGATTATATTGATATGTCTTGTTTCATTAGCTGATTGAAGTTCATTAAGTTTTCTGGTGTTGGTTTTTAGATTTCTGGGGAAGCTGCAGTTGTGAGAAAGGCTCTCCATCAGATTGCATCTCGCCTGCATGATAACCCATCAAGATCTCAGCATTTGCTCACTTCTGCTGTTCCTAACATGTATTCTACTGGTGGTTCACTGATTGCTCCTACTGCTGGTGCCCCAATTGTGGGTGTAGCACCATTGCTTGGTCCTTATGGAGGATACAAAGGTGACACTGGTGATTGGTCACGCTCCTTATATTCAGCATCAAGGGATGACGCTTCACCAAAAGAATTCACACTTCGCTTGGTTTGCCCAATTGGAAATATCGGTGGTGTCATTGGCAAGGGTGGTACCATAATCAACCAGATAAGGCAGGAATCTGGGGCAGCTATCAAAGTTGATAGTTCGGCAACTGAGGGAGATGACTGTTTGATTACTATCTCAGCAAAAGAGGTGAACTTCTACACTTGGCATCTTTTAGATTGTTTGTTGTATCTTATGGCTGATGTTACTAATTAGACCTAACAATTAGTTAAATTGTCTTTGTTGATTTAGATTTTCGAAGATGCATTCTCTCCTGCTATTGAAGCTGCAGTGCGTCTGCAACCAAGGTGTAGTGAGAAAATTGAGAGAGATTCGGGGCTCCTCTCATTTACAACCCGACTGCTTGTACCAACCTCAAGGATTGGCTGTCTTATTGGTAAAGGAGGGGCTATTATAACAGAGATAAGGAGACTCACAAAAGCTAATATTCGCATATTGTCAAAGGAAAACCTTCCAAAGATTGCTGCTGACGATGATGAGATGGTGCAGGTAATAGAGTTAGGGAGTTTCTGCCCTACAGTTTTTTGAGCAGTTACCTGCTTATAGTATTAACAGATTGATCTAGTGACTATATAAACTTGGACCTATAAATGGTTGTTTTGCTTATCAGATTTCTGGAGATCTTGACATAGCAAAGGATGCTCTGGTACAAGTAACAACACGGTTGAGAGCAAATGTGTTTGACAGAGAAGGTGCATTGTCTACTTTCGTGCCTGTTCTTCCATACCTCCCTGTGCCTGCCGATGCTTCGGATGGTCTAAATTACGATAGCAGAGAGAACAAAAGACATCCACGGGGTCACTCCTATTCTAGTGGATATGGTGGTTCAAATGATCTAGGAGTTGCTGACAGTTATGGAGGATATGGTAGTCCACAGGTATTAAATCTGTTCAAAGTTCGATGCTTAGTTGCTGGGTTTTTGTAAACGCTTGTGCACTTCTCATATATGTAGTGGTTAAGACTTGTTAACTGTTCACTCATACTTTTATAAAAATTATGAGCAATCTTTTGATTTCAATTGTAGGTTGGTGGCGGCGGTAGTGTATATGGTGTATATGGTGGCTATTCTTCTGGACGTGCTGGCTCTTCTGGGTATGATTTCTTATTCTCCTTTCACGATCTTTCTAGGTTTTTAAGAAGGGTTCTTGGTATTGCTATTCGTGGTATTGCCAGAATCTGTAGAGACTTAATTTGATAAATGGGGCTTTACTCTCAACTGGGCTTTTCTGGGGCGAACAGAAACACTCATGTGATTTAGTTCTTTGTCGCTTGGGCATGGTTTCTTGGTTTGGGTCATGGGCTGTCTTGATTCAAACATGAATTAGAACTCATATAATGTAGTGTTCTTCATTTTATCACTACAAGAAGGTTAAAACTCACCTAGTTGCTTCAATGTTTCATGATATCATGGGCATGCACTCTCTATTTCCTCATTAAACAAGCAGAGGTTGGATTAGCTCTATATAAATTCTCACTTCCTTTATCGATCATACCTTGTGTAGACAGGTTGAGAGACGCTTGTTAGTTTCAAGTAAACAGGTTTGATGACCTTAATGTATGCCCCAACATGTGGACGTTCTTACATACAAACACAAAAAAACTCTTACTGTACATCTAATTGGGGAAATTTGTAGACAAGAAAAGAGATTGATGGGGAAGATTTGAATTATTTGGTGTGATTAAGTGGATGGAAAAGGAAAGGATTTGGATGAGTGCTTCCTGATGTATAAAGCCAGTTTTAAGTGAAGAAGGCCTCTCCTCACAATACAGTCCAATCTCTCTACGATGCCAGTTCATCCTCCCAAAAGTGCAGTGATTTTGAGAATACTTGATCACTTTACTCATTTTCTTTTTCAATTTTCTTTATTTCACTTTATCGTGCTACAATAATCTTCTACTACAACCAGAAAGGTTACTCCTCCTTAATCCTTTCTCTTCTTTCCACTGCCTCCTTGTTGAAGACAGTGTTATAAGTTACTCTCAATTAAAACAATTCAATGACTAGTTATTCAAATTTTTTCAAAGTCTTTATATGGCAAATTGCCATTGGCAATGCACTTTTGATTTTTTTGTTGTGCCTGTGCATGTATTGGAAGTAAGAGTAGTTGAAATTGATGATCTTACATTTGCAATATTCCCAATTCAAAATATTGGTATCAATAATGAGATTGTTTTTATGAAAGCTTATGCTTTCTTATGCCTTCACAGTTTGTTCTGTCCTTTGTTTGCTGGATTTTTATTGTGTGAGCGTTCTGTCTGAGGCTTGAACTTTTTAACCTGTTTAGGATTGTCTGCTGAAATTGTCATGCCTAAAATTTGGATGATAATCGAACGTGAACACTGTTCAAACACACTGTAATGTCGTAGGATGCAAATTGCTGAACACTTCTTGCTGATCTGTTTATGCACCTTCCTCCTGATCTTTAGCTTCTATTTCCAGGGTATCTGGGCAGAACCCTGTTTCCCGCCGGAAAAGTTATGGTTACTAGTAATTGATGCTGAAAAATTGCAGGTAGAACACGTTTCCTTACCTGAAGGGACTTTCCTTTGAGATAGGCTAGTCACATCTATTTGACAATTTGCCATCCTAACCTTTCCAGTTTGCCTGTGCGTCGTTCTGATGTTCTTGCCTTTCCCGCCCCATCAAAACAGCTGATTTACACGAAGCCTGAAGTCAACCTACCGCTTTTTATTGATGAAGCCCCCTGCCTTAACCAGAAGACCTGATGAACAAGGATTTGTCAAATTGATGGCCTACCTTGATGCTTATGTTAATGAGGACCTACTTTATATGAAGACCATAATCCCTCTGAAATTTGCCATGCCTGTGACAATGAATTGACCAAGATCTTTGTGCTTCCAACAACCACTATGAGCAGCATGTCTTTTTCCAATGTTTTTTCCTCCTCTTGTTAATCAAAAACTTAGTCCAAGTTGCTTCAGTCCTGTGGTAGTTGTATGGAGTGGAGTGTTAAGTTTTATCAGATAATTCTCAGCTTGTGAAGATTATGGCAGTTTCACTATATATGGTCCTACTTCAGACTTAGTATAATGCCGATGGCTTTTACAGCCTCCACTTTGCTTCCCTCACACAAAAAAGTACAGCCACAAATCCGGGCAAAAATGAGTATTATGGATCTTGGCCATATTGACATTGCAATTCCGAAATGATATCTTGAAGTATGTGAATCAGAAACAATAAACCCAACCCTCACTTTGCCATGGTTTAAAAATATCTCATAGGAAAGCTTTAACTTTTGGTCACTGCTCATGAGCGTTTTTTTGTGTTAGCATTTTGATTTTGCTTATATTTTATGTGTTTTCCCCTTTCATGGTTGGAAAGTGGGGGTTGCCTTTGTGAAGAAAGAAGTAGAGAATAAAAGAATGGTTGCAAGTTGTGACTGCCTTTGCATTATATTTTTTTAATTGCCAGTTCCTTGATGCTGACCAACAAAATGGTTTTCAATGTGTGACATCAGTGCAAAGGGCTATTCTGAGATAGGGTTTAGGCTTATGAGATTTGCTTGTGGTACTTGCGTCCTGGTGGTTCGTTCAGCTGATATTATATTGAGATTTAAAATCTCATAATCTTGAAGTCCTTTTACACTCTGGAATTGAAGCATCTCAGGTGGAAGCTTATGGCAATTTCTGGGTCTTGGGTTTAATGCCTCTGGAAAACTGAGGCTTTCGGTTCTTATAGGGGTACATAAGTTCATTGACATCTGATATGTTTAGTATCAGTCTCTCTTTCTCTCTCTCCAGTGGGTAGTGGATGATGTTTTCAATTGAATGAAATGTCTAATGCCCATAAGGCACTGTTCATCTACCAAGTGTGCTTCAGACGTCAGAGACTTGTCCAGGTATTGGCTTACGGTTATTGGAGAAGGGTTGGTTTATCTCCAGTTTATATGGATAAATTGTATATTTGGGTTGGGGGTTGTTTCTAACATTTTGTCTCATGACATTTGTATTATATTGGCAGGTCTCGTGAAATCCCCGAGGTACGGTCAGTTTTTTTTTTTTTTTTGGCTGTTTTTGGGGTGGGGGGGGGGGGGTGTTTGGGGTTCGGGGGTCTGGTTAGTATTTACAGTGAAGATTTTCTTATGTTATGTCTTTTGCTGACAGACGTTGGTTATGGTAGCATTAGGGGTAAGAAAGGAGATTGAGATAGGAAATGTTTTTGCTATTGAAAACAAAGGAGCGTGTTCTGTTGAAGGTGCAGCTTAGCTTGCCAATTTACTATTCTGTATGTAATGTTTGCGTCAGTGGTGAATTTCTGTATAGAGATATCTAAAATTAAATTTAGATTTTGTAGCGTACAGTCTTCTACTCTTGTCTCTAGGAATTTAGATAGCACAACTTGGACTACTCCGGTCTTTAATTCGAGCATTGTTAGGTGGAATTGCTTGGATTGTGGTGAAACTGTTGCAGTACTTGGTGTAGTACTGAAGTATTTATTACTAAAATACATAAGTCTGTGTTGCACGTTGGAAAAAGAGGTGAATTGTTTGTCTAATATTGAAAAAGAGTATTCGTAAATACTATCTTACATTAAGGAACAGAGGATATGTTTCCTGGAAATCACATCCTAACAAAACAGCTGTAGGTGCTATGTACAAATAGCATTGTCAGGCTGCTTGCCTAGCCTTCGGCCGTCTCTGGTTAAAACCCGATGGTTTGTGGGATGGAATTTGATGAATTAATCTTAGCATAATTGCAAATACAATACTATATTTGCTTGAACTCTCTTTAACTTAGAACTGGAACGTAATATCTCGACGACACTCTTGGGTCTGTAAGATCATTGAAGAACATCCGCTAACCATTTGAACGGCTCTTTGGATCAACCCGAAACAGCACTACTATCTCTATGCAGCTAAACGTATGCCATTCGCTGGACGTTCGAGCAATAGCAAGTTTGATTGTCAATAAATCTTTGTCCACAGGTCCGGACGGCAAAATCTCGAGTAAATCGAAATTGAAGAAATGATAAAAAAAATTTGGAAATCATATTTTTTTAGAATGTTGTGTGATATTGTAATGTCGATGGTCCATGATATGAATGTCTAGGTCTGGTGCCAATATCGACAAAATGGGCATGCGATTATAGCGAAGAACGAGTGTTAGTCATGACGATGCTCAGGAAGCGTATTTGTTTTATTCCCTGTGCCAACCTTTGAAGGTCCAAGTGCAGAATAAGTGAAGGAAGTCGATCGCGTACCTCCCCAAAATTACTCTGGGGAAGGAAATTAGAACGCTTAGCACATTTAATTTGCATTCGGTAGAACCCGAGTCCGAAAAGTAGCCTGGCTACACCTTACTGCATGCCCGCTAAACTTGCGCTCGGTTGTAAAAAACGCTCGGTCTTCTAAGAAAACCAATTTTGCTACCGAGAGCAACTCTCGCAACTTACAATTTGCCTCACATATTGGTCATTGGTCCCAAATATCGACAAGTTTGAGACATTATTGTAAAGTTGGTTGCACCATCGGGGATAATGACATTTGTATAGAATGCCATTATATCCATAGCAAATAGAATGGGAGGTTCCACAAACATTTTGTTTTGGTACATGATGGTATGCAAATGTAAGTGTCATTTGCCATAACTTACATGATGATCATAATATGCATTTGCATTGCTTCTTCAATTTGGTTCATATCGATGATCCTCCATTGTTTTAATGTGTTTGTATGTATTCATAATTTCTAAAGTATGGAAACATTCGATCCATAGATGAAAATCTTTCATCTATTTCTATATCAATAGGAATATGGATGAGTATCATGAATCCGTCCGAAATGCAGAACCAGTGAGGAAAATGATATCATGCTGCACTGCCCCACGTGTCTCCAATCCGAACGAAGTACACGAGGTAAACGCTGCAAGCAGAAAGTGATTCTGGCAAAAGCTGAATCTAGTTAATTTTTCTCACCTAACACAAGTGACTTCGTTTCAAGGGAAAGAAAAGAACAGCACCGACTGGTAAAAGCAAATCCTTCGGTACAAGTACGGAGGATAGAAAAGGGTAAAGGTAGTAAAGGTAAAACAGACAGAAACGTTGATTGGTCTTAAAAGGCTCATGAGACAGAGTTTGGTTGATGGGGATTGATCCTTGAAGGCCTTTTGAATTCTCTTTCGGTGTTTGAGGCCATGCAATGGTCACATCCAAACTCTAATCCATCCTCCCAAGTAACTTTGAGCTTCTCTACTCGTTGTCCTGTGTAGTGTTTGAGTGATAAACAAGGACACAGATTGGACAGGTCAACAGAGACTGCCATTAAAAAAAAAAAAAAAACCAGAGCCTGCCATTTCCTGTGTGAATTATGTAGGCATCATTAAAGGCCATAGATTTCACTTCCCTATGAAAGAAGAAGAAGAAGAAATACTCTTCTTACCCTTGTGTTTGTGTGTGCATATATATATATATATATATATATATGAACTCCCTCGACACCGTCTTTCCTTCAGACCCGATTCGTCCATCTTCTGTCAAGAAAAGTCTCTGCCGTCCAATTGGCTTCTTTCTTTGCTTCTTCTCCTCTACCGTCTCTCTTTTCTGGCAAAAACTGCTTGTTTTCCAGTCACGGTGAATAGATAGGCATGCACTGTCTGATCATTCCAAAATGGATTGTTTAATCCATACCTTATTCATGTAAAAGGGTCGTTGAATTAATTCCGGTGGGAAGAATTTCTGCTGCTTTACCTCCAGTCCGATTGGATCAGGCTCTGGAATGTTTATGTCTGTTGGGATTCGTGAAATATCCCTAGTTCATGCAATATAGGGTTCAAGAAAAGGCCCTGTTAACTTCGTGAAGGATCTGCATATTTTGCTTGATGCACTTATTCATCTCATGTCTTGCATGTGGGAATGAGTTCTTGCATTGCAGCCAAGGATGACTTGCCGGCACATGGCTCGAGTTAAGATTTATTATAACGATTTGCCATTTCAAAAACATTGGAGATAGCCAATACATTTATTATTGATCATATGACTTAATCATAGTTTGCCGGCAAGTCGTCCCTGGCTACATTGCCATCTCCTTTTCTCATGCTGGACTCATGATGATGATGACGACCAAGAGCATGTCGCACTTTTGCGGAGAATGAGGAAGCGAATAATGACAGTGGCATCAATAGGTTTGTGAAAAACTCCCCTTCTTCTCTTTTCATCCAATCATTGATTCAGTGTCAGTTCTAGTAGCTTGCTATTTTCTTTGCTACTAATATTTTGTGATGAAGAATTTACTGAAGTGCGATATCATAATTAAACTTCAAAACCTACTGGTTTGAGGAACTCATAATTGCGCTTACGGAACTCTACTCTCTGGATCAACAAGGACAACCTGTTTGGGAAAAGTTAATATTTTTCAGTTCCTTATAGAGTTTTCGGGCATGAAAATTTGACATTTTGGTTAATATCGGGGCAGGGCTCTTTGAAGAAAGTCAAAGAACATCGAGTGTCTACATCTGTTTTGAATTTATAATGTCAAATACAAGATTCATTCTTCATGCTAGATAAATAGTTTAATACTGCAGTAGTACATGCTTTGCTCATTACAACACGCAGCAGACGACAGAAAAAAGGATAGCGTGGGTTTTTTCAGGGACAGAGAAAACTCTAGGGTTAGTTAAGGTGGAAGTTATCCGGCACCACTACAGTATTCCGAGTTCAGCCAGTTTGCTTAAACATTGAAATTTCATGTTCCTCCAGAAGTTCTTTTTGCAGGACTCTACCATTTGCCCATGAGGAATGAGCTGTTACATTTGTAAATTCTAGCATTCGATCATTCGGTGTCTATAAGAAATTCCTAATGTTGTTTTTCTAAGGAATCGAAATACCATTTGGCCTGAAGATTAACTTGTACATCTCCTTGCTGGAAGAACACAGTCAAATCACGGTTAACACAATTAATGGTTGGTTGGTTCCGCCAGTTAGTCAAAAAGTTGAAGCCATTATTGGGCACAGAAAAATCTAAAAAGTGCTAACACTAAAAGGAAACATTAGCGCCTCACAATCTGATCCATCCAATCAGAGTCCACTTACAGCTTGGGTAAATGCATATCATCACCATCTCCGCACCTATATCAAAGCCTGAAATTTCAAGAAGAAGAAGAAGAAGAAGAAGAAAGAGTATGGACCACTCGCCAGCTTCACACCATAGTCAAAGAACTACCCATAAATCCGAAACCAGTCGAGTGCAACAAGTACAATGAAAGGTAAAAACCCTTTGATTCTCACATACAAATTAACGAGGGAAAGACACAAACAGGAAACAGCTGAGTCTGAGGCAACAACAATCATGACGTAAGCAAAATTTTACGAGAGAAAAGAAGAAAAAAAGAGCTGCTGCACCTAGAGACCACGAAATTAACCGAAGAAGCCGTGGATGATTCTTAGTTCATCCAAATGGCGAAGATCAAAGTGATATAAGACCTTCTTTAAGAAGGAGAGCAAACATAAGGATGAGGAAGCCGATGGTGATGCACTGAGTGGAGGCGACCAGCGTCTGAGAATATGCGGACAAGGTGATTACCGCGCCAACGGCTCCAATCAGAAGAGCACTCAGATTCCGATTCATTGTCGCTCTCCTTAATTTTCTTCTTCAAAGAGAGGTTTGCAAGATCTTTTTTGTACTTTGTGAGAAACCCATTTCCGTCCATTCGTGATATAGTCTCCAAGAACGAAAGTCAACTCTTGGTGGTTATGGATCTGGACTTGGACTTTTTATTTTTGAATACGTCATCTATTTCGACATTTTTTAATCGCGTCTAGGATCAGCCCTTAAGTAGAATGTAAAAAGATCCAAATTTTTGTTCTTTCAATCAAATTCTTGAACTTTTGATGTGTCTAAGTAAACTCATGAATTAGCATAATTTTTGTAAGTCGGTCAGACTCCAAATCGGCTGAGTTGAAGTTGATGTGTTTGACGGAACAAACAAGAATCTGATTTCGAAAGTTCAATTGTAGCGTTTACGTTGAGAAATCTCATCATCAAAGGTTAGGTTGTCATTTCATCTTTGCAATTTCTACTTCTGCAGATTAGCTGATGGTCCCCCGTGCCAAAAAAATCTTTTTCCACCTTTCTTGCATTGATGAACGTGCAGATCCAACTCCCCACATCTAGAACTAAAAGGACTTGATTAGGAATGTTATGCAAGCTCATGGACTTAATTACAAAGTTTAAGAACTTGATGTTTGAATGGGGACTTTTACCTAATGAAAATGGATTACTAAGGGTGAGCGATTAATGCATTTTGACTGCAATTCATACTATGATTTTGTTAATGAATGTCCCAATAATACTTATTAAACAACTAGTTAAGAAAACTTTGTAAAACACACTAACTATTCTCATGTTATGTGTAATCTTTGCTATAACGAATGAAGTATTCCAAATATTGCATATTGTGTCTATATATGTCTTTAGAATTCAATTTTTCATTTTGGAAAATTTGCATCCACAATTCTCGAGGGAAAGCATTTTGTTTGCAGTATAATACCTGCTATAAAGGAATTGGAGTCTTCATCCTTTAATTTTTAATCGAAAAAAGTAGATCGGGAAGTCAAAAATTTCATGTCATGATCATTTTAATCTGGAATACTTGCAAAACTTTGTGAGAAAGTGCAAGTAAGTTCCTCTGTCATCCGGTCTCCAATTTCTTCTACAAGACAACTTCTAAGGTTGCCATGTGGACAATTTTTCAATTTCCTGAAATATTTTTATTAACCAAGTATCTGTTTATTTAAGAAGGATCATATGACCAAAGGTACTCAAGATAAAAGTTAAGTACTAAAAATTTATTCTTTTTTCCCCCCAAACTGCCAATTATCAACTAAGGGCCTGTTTGGGAACATTTATATTCCTTTGTTTTTTTGTTCTTTTGTTCTCCGAAAAAAAAAAAAGAATAAAAATCCGTTTAGTAATGCCAACTTCTTTTTCTGTTTCTTGGAATGAAAAAGTAGTCACTAAATAGATTTGAAATAGAAACAAAAAAAAAAATTAACTTTTTGTTTTTAGGAATAATTTCTAAAAATAAGCCATTTTTCTTTTTTCTTTTTATTTTGTTCTTCTCTCTTGTCGTGGCCATCGTAGGCCACCTTCAGCCACCCGAGGCCAACGTTGACCGCTGGCCCTCAACTGGCACCACCGCTGATCGTCGACCGTCAATTGGCGCCGCCGTCATTGGTGACTGCCGTCAACCACCACCATCCTCCAACTATCAATCGCCAACTGCCAACGCCGGCCACCGTCGTCCTTCAACCGCCTACCACCGCTGCCTGACCGTCAGCCGCCACTGCTGACCATCGGGCGACAATGGGCAAGGGCAAAAGGCAGCAAGCAGTGGTCGGGTGACAACAGTTGGTGTTTGGCCGTTCATGAGCTAGAAGAAAAAACAAAAAAAATATATATAAAAATTGGTGGATCGTACTAAACACATTCCTATTCTTTTTTTATTCCAACAATAGAAATTTTTTTGTAATTACCAAACGCCTTATTTTACTCAGAAATTGTTCATGGGAATAGAAATAGAAAAAAAAAAACTATTTCTAAAAAGAAATTGTTCTCCAAAATATAAGTATTTACCAAACGGACTCTAAAGGACCTTAGATAGATCTTTTATATTCTAGTTTTTAGTTCACGCCCGGTTTTATTTTGTGTATATATTAAAAATGACAAAAACCACACCCAGTCTTAGAAGTTGTCTCAAGTTCGATAAGTGATCCCAAAATCAAATATGCTTGCTACCTCTATGTTTATCGTTTTTGTTGGTTGAACACATTTAAGAATAAATTTGAAGATAATTTCTTTTCATCTATTTTCAAGTTTAATTTTAATAAGAGACGGAACTTTGAAAATGGTAATTCACTAAACTAATGCTGTTAAATCGATTATGGATCATACAAGTAGCTCATCGCTAAATCTTGCCAAAAAAAAAAAGACTATGGAGTGGAAAAAAGACCTTACATTGATAATAAGGATAATTAAAATTTGCCTCGATGTTTTTGGGATAGTGAGAATTTGCTTTCGACATTTCAATTTTTACAATCTACCCCTGATTATTTGAAATTTGTGGTAATGCCCCCAGAATTGACTCTAATCAAATTTTTGTTACATATTTGACCATGCGATTACACGTGAATAGTCATGGAAAGTGAATTGGTCACACACACACACACACACACACACACACACACACATATATATATTATCCATATGTACAATAATAAATATGAGGACTATTTAAAGAAATTGTTTAAGAACTATATATAGATGTGCATTTGGACATATCGTATGCTTGAATAGGCCATCATTTGCTATATTTAACATTTTTGCTAAACTGAGCTAGAATTTGGAAACCAGTGTGAACTGGAATTGCTTGTCATGCTTTTTGGTGCATCTTGGGCACAACTAATCAAGCATTATAGACGTTCTAAATATGAAGTAATCTGGTCCTCCAAAGCACTGAATTGTAGCGACATCACTGAAGCAATATCAAACTTTGAGCATGCAATTGATAGGACAAACGTCCAGTTAAGTTCTTAGTAGAATTTCATAGATGTGCATTCGGCCTCAACTCCAGTTAAGTTCTTACTAGAATTTAGTTAAATGTTATTATTCTATTTTTTTTTTATGTGTATATACTTATACGATGAGTTTGTCTTCGATAATTAGTCACGTTAGAGTTTCAAGCAAAATATAGTTAGAGTCAATGTTGGGGGTCACTTTGCAACCAATTTTTAAAATTCATGGGGCAGATTGCAAAAATCAAAATGTCGAGGGGCAATTTGCAATAATCCCAAAGCTTGTAGGGTTATGTGTAATTTCCTCGTTGAAAATACTTTGAAGGGGGACAAAAAAGACTATCCAACTACAAACAGTACATAGCACGAAAGATTGGCAAAAAAAAAGGAAGAGGAAAACTTTGCAACCAATTTTTAAAATTCATGGGGCAGATTGCAAAAATCAAAATGTCGAGGGGCAATTTGCAATAATCCCAAAGCTTGTAGGGTTATGTGTAATTTCCTCGTTGAAAATACTTTGAAGGGGGACAAACAAGACTATCCAACTACAAACAGTACATAGCACGAAAGATTGGCAAAAAAAAAGGAAGAGGAAAAGGTGAAACTAAATAAAATCGGCTTATATAGATAGATGTGCATTTGGCCTTGACTTCGGTTACATTCTTGTCGAAATTTTAGTTACATACTCTCGCATGCAATATATTTAAAAATTGTTATTCTGCTTTTTTATGTGTATATATACTTACAAGAGGAGTCCGTATTCAATATTCAATCACGCATGTTAGGGCTTCAAGCAGAATATAGCTAGAGTCAATGTTAGATGTGCATTCGATCTTGACTCCGGTTAAGTTCTTGTTAGAATTCTCATATGCTCTTGCATGCAATATATTTATTAATTATTATTATAACTTTTTTTGAAGTGTATATACTTAAAGGACAAGTCCACTTTCAATATTTAATCACGCATGTTAGAGCTGTAAGCAGAATATAGTTATAGTCAACGTTGGGGGACACAATGCAACCAATTTCTAAAATTCAGAAGGCAAAATGCAATAATCGAAATTCTGAAGGGCAATTTGCAACAATCCTAAATTTGGGGGCTATGTGTAATTTCCCCACATAAAATAGTCTGAAGCGGCACAAAAATTCTGTACCATTACAAACAATACTTAGCATGAAAGAGGAGCCAAAAAAAAAAAAAAAAAACAGAGAGGAAAATGTGAAACCAAATAACATCGGCTTATATAGACACGCATTCGACCTTGACTGCAACTAAGTTTGTACCGGAATTTTAATTACATTATTTCACATGCAATATATTTTTGAATTATTATTAAAACTTTTTTATGTGTATATAATCATATGATGAATTTGTCTTCAATTATCAGTCACGTTGTTAGAGCTTCAAGTAGAATATAGTTAGAGCCAATGCTAGGGGACACTCTATGACTAAAAATTCAGGAGGCAAATTGCAAAAATCAAAATGTTGAGGGGCATTTTACAACTATCCTAAAAATTATGGGATTATGTGTAATTTACCCATTGAAAATAGTTTGAAACAACACAACAAGACTATCTTGCTTCAAATAATACATAACACGAAAAAGGGGCCAAAAAAGAGAGGAAAATGTGAAACTGAATGATGTTAGCTAATTCAGATAGATGTGCATTTGGCCTCGACTTCAATTAAGTTCTTACCCTCATTTTAGTTACATGCTCTCGCATGCAATATATTTCTGAATTATCATAACACTTTTTTTTTTTATGTGTATATACTTATACACTCTTTTTTTTTTTTTTTTTAGTAATTGAGGACTCCACCACGAGTCTCCTGTGCCCGGACAGCACTGAAGGGCCGAGCCCTTATATCTCGAGGGGGACAAACACAAGACCCCACTACCATGGTCTCTCACTTAAGACGCTAGCACTTGGAGATTTGAACTTGCGACCTCAATGATGAGGAGCAAGCCCTGAACCATCACTTTTTTATGTCTACGATATTTAGTCATATTGTTAAAGCTCAAGCATAATTTATCTAGAGGCAATGCTAGGGGCACATTGCATCTAATTTCTAAATTCATGGGGCAAATTGCAAAAATCAAAATGATGAGGGGCAATTTGGAACAATCCTAAAACTTGGGGGCTATGTATAATTTTTCCCCATTGAAAATAGTTTGAAGCGGCACAAACAATTTTACCCAACTACAACCATTACTTGGCAGGAAAGAGGGCCTAAACATAGAGAGGAAAATGAGAAACTGAATAGCATTGGCTTATATAGATGCGTATTTGGCTTTGACTCTGGTTAAGTTCTTATCAAAATTTTAGTTACATGCTCTCACATGCAATATATTTTTGAATTATTAGAATTTTTTTGTGTGTATATACTTATACAATGAATCCTTTAATAATTAGACACGTTATTAGAGCTTCAAGCTGAATGTAGCTAGAGTCAATGATAAGGGACACTTTGCAACCTTTTTCTAAAATTCAGGGGACAAATTGCAGAAGTCGAAATGTCAAGGGGTAATTTGCGACAATCCTAAAACTTGTGGGCCTGTGTATAATTTCCCCGTTGAAATTGGTTTGAAGTGGGACAAACAAACTTATCTGACTACAGACGATACATAGCACGAAAGATGGGCCTAAAAAAGAGGAAAAGGTGAAACTTAATAACTCTTGCTTATACCGGTAGATGTGCATTCGGCCTTGACTTAAGTTGAGTTTTTATTTAAATTTTAGTTACATGCTCTTATATATTTCTAACAATTCTAAATTATTCTACTTTTTTATGTGTATATACTTATATGACTATATTCTTCAATATTTAGTCACGTTGTTTGAGTTTCAAGTAAAATATAGCTAGACTCAATGCTGGGGGACACGCTGCTACCAATTTCTAAAATTCAAGGGGCAAATTACAAAAGCCGAAATGTTGAGGGGCAATTTGCAACAATCCTAAAACTTGTGGGGCTATTTGTAATTTGCCCATTGAAAATAGTTTGAAGCGGTACGAACAGAACTATCCAAGAACAAGCATCCAAGAGAGGGGCTAAAAAAATTCGTCCAAGAAAGAATCTTCCAAAAGAAAAAAAAGACGGGCCAAAAAAGAGAGGAAAATGTGGAACAAAGTAACATTGGCTTATAGGTAAAAGATTGAAATGTTGAAGGGCAACTCAGGAGGCTATGTGGTGATATCATCATTGAAAATATTTTAAACCGGCACAAGTGCAACTACAAACGATGCATAGCACGAAAAGGGAGGAAAACGTGAAACAGCAAAAAGTAATGGCTTTTTTTTTTTTTTGTCAAGAATGGGATTCGAACCCATGCCCTTTCGGACCAGTACCTGAAACTGGCGCCTTAGACCAACTCGGCCATCTTGACTGTTTGGCGTGTGTGTTCTTTAAATATTATTTATTCAAGAAATATATTCCTGCAGAGAACCCACAATTCAGTGGCAATTCTTAAACCCTCGCAGAGAACCTTCTGTTCCTCTTCACGTCCGCCATCCCCAGCCATGTCCGCGAAATGGCGCGCTCTGCAGCACCGCCATCGCTACACTTACAGCGCCGTCGTCTTCCCGCAGCCTTTCGTCGACTCCTTGGCCGACCCATGCTCGAGCCATCCCGGATTCTACGCCGAACTCCAAGAACTAACCTCCCTCAACTCGACCTATTCCCAGGTCAACCATGTCAAGAGGGTCGCTTCTTCTTTCGGCGACATCCTTTCGTCGGCCCTCGACGAGCAATCTCTCTCCAAAGCGGCGCGTCTCTACCTGGAGATCATGTTCTTCGAGAACTCCACGCCCTTGCACCGGACTCTCGTCTCCGCTTTAGCCAAGGCGCGCAATCACCAGGGCTTGATTTGCAGGTGCTTTCGAGCGCTCTGTGAGGAGTATGGAGGTTCTCAGGGCAAAGGGAAGCGGTTCTGCGTGTCGCGAGCTGCGTTGTCGATTATGGGTATGCCTAAGTTGGGGTATTTGATGGGTGTTGTGGAGGATTGTGCGGTTGTGGTGGCTCGTGATATAGTTGACGGGTTGAGCAGTGTGGTTTCGGAGACTAATGGGTGGGCGCGGCCTTCGCCCGTGGTGATGGAGCAAAGCCAAGAGGCCTTGTCCTGCTTGTATTATTTGCTGCAAAAGTTTCCATCTAAGTTTGATGATTTAAATGATAAAGGTGTTATGGAGATGATTGTCCATGTCGTCTTGAGTATACTGAAGCTGTCCTCTTTTTCACGGGATTGTTTTGTGGCTGCTGGAGTCAGCTTCTGTGCGGCTTTGCAAGTGTGTCTTAGTGCTGAAGAACTTGGGTTGTTTATCGTAGAAGGTATTTTTCATGGAAGTCCTTGTTGTTCCAGTACTATTTGTGAAAGTGATATTAGTGAGGTTATTCTGAAGATACAGTATAGAGGGAATTTGTATCATGATATTTGTAGCTTTTCTGCTCTCAGTAGACTTTGTTTGATCAGAGGAATCCTTACTGCGGTTTCCAGGAATGTACTTAACATGCATTTTGTTGTAGCAAGTGATGAGTGCAATGGATCTGAAGGTTTTAAGGATGCCAATAAAGCTGTTAAGACTATACTTTATGATGGAATTTTGCCTGAGCTCTGTAACTTTTGCGAGAATCCCACCGACAGCCACTTCAACTTTCATGCATTGACAGTTATGCAAATTTGTTTGCAGCAGATAAAGACGTCGTTGCTTGCTAAGCTTGTCATCTTTTCGGAGGATTATGATCCACTGAAGGAGGAAATGGGGACCAGGATACTGAGACTTATATGGAAAAACTTGGAGGATCCACTTAGTCAAACTGTCAAACAAGTTCACCTGATTTTTGATCTTTTCTTAGACATCCGGTCCACCCTTCACTGGGGAGATAATAGTGACAGAATAAAATTATTCTTGAGGAAGATTGCTTCAGATCTTCTGTGTTTAGGGCCACGCTGCAAGGGAAGGTATGTTCCTTTAGCTTCCCTGACCAAGAGGTTGGGAGCTAGAGCTCTGTTAGGCATGCGTCCAGGTCTGTTATCTGAAACGGTACAGGCATATATCGATGATGATGTGTGCTGTGCTGTAACATCATTTTTGAAGTGTTTTCTTGAGAATCTGCGGGATGATTGTTGGAAGACTGATGGTATTGAGAGGGGGTATGTACTATATAGAGAGCATTGCCTGCACCCATTTTTGTATGGTCTTGCATCTGGTGCCTCAAAGCTCCGGTCAAATTTAAACACTTACGCTTTGCCTGTTTTATTAGAAGTTGACATAGATAGTATCTTTCCCATGCTTGCATTTATTTCGGTTACACCAACTGGAGAGGACAATGACTTCTTGCATATGGGGCTCAATAGCACACAAGCGGATTTGTCAATTGAGCAAAAAGTTGCAGTTGCAGTATCCTTGCTCAAAGTATCTCGTCTGCTTGCTTGGATTGAAGGAGACATTGATTGGCTTGAAAAAACCTTGCTTGATCGAACAGTGGATGGGCTTGAGGCAGAATATGTCAGCGGCTATGCTCTTGTGTGCATTAAGGGAATAAAGATGAAAATCCTTGTTAAATGGCTTGTGCAGGCATTGACCCATGTTGATGATTCACTGCGTGTTGATGCTGCAGAGTTCCTTTTCTTAAACCCGAAGACGGCTAGCCTTCCTTCGAATTTGGAACTGGTTTTGATGAAAGAAGCTATTCCAATGAACATGAGGTGTTCCTCAACAGCTTTTCAGATGAAATGGTGCAGTCTGTTCAGAAAGTTCTTTTCTCGGGTTCGAACAGCTCTGGAGAGGCAGTTGAAGCAGCAGGCATGGCAACCTCGACTTCATCATAAAGGCACAGAAATCTGTCTTTCCATTAGGAGTGAGGACACTTCATTCAGCAGAGCCAATAATCTTTTTTGCTTTATGAGATGGTTTAGTGCTTTTTTGTTCTTCTCCTGCTATCCATCTGCCCCATACAAGAGAAAGATAATGGCAATGGAGCTCATAGTGATAATGATGGATGTTTGGGCTGTTGCTCCTTCTCAAGAAAACCATTTATTTTCTCCCGAAAGTCTTCATCCTTACAGTAGAGGAATTACATCGCCAGATTCGACATTCCTTTTACTTGGATCAATTATTGATAGTTGGGACCGGCTGAGGGAGAATTCCTTTCGCATATTGGTACATTTCCCCACCCCCCTTCCTGGGCTTTCAAGTGATCAGATGGTGGTGAATATAATTGAATGGGCTAAAAAATTAGTTTGCAGTCCACGTGTGAGGGAGAGTGATGCTGGAGCTTTGACGCTTCGACTTATATTCAGAAAGTATGTATTAGAACATAGATGGATAGTGACAGCATCTGTAAATGTCATGTGTGACTCGCATTCTCAATCAAGTGAGTCGATGCATCCTGTGATGGATTATGTATGGTCTCTCATTGATTGGTTGGATGTGATTGTCGAGGAAGGCAAGAGGGATCTTTCTGAAGCTTGCAAGAATAGCTTCGTGCATGGCGTACTGCTTTCTCTCCGGTACACTTTTGAGGAATTGGATTGGAATTCTGATGCTGTTGTGTCTAGTATGTCAGAGATGAGACGTGCATTGAACAAGCTCTTGGACCTTGTTTTGGAAATTACTTCTCTGGCACTTTGGGTGGTTTCTGCTGATGCTTGGTATCTGCCGGAAGACATGGATGAGATGGTTGATGATGATAATTTTGTCCTAGATTTTCCAGTGGAAGTGAATGATCCAGCACCTTCATCAGAGTTGGATAGATGCTCAAAAGTAGGATTGGAGCAGGTAGTAATGGTTGGTTGCTGGTTGGCGATGAAAGAGGTAATCTTCTGCTTTCTCTGATTGTCCCTTCTTACTTAATTTAGGTAAGGATATCCCTAGACAACCACATGGTCCCCTCTTTTTCAGGTGAGTCTTCTGCTAGGTACCATCATCAGGAAAATTCCTTTACCAACAAGTACATATTCAGACTCTCTAGAGCCTACTGATGCTGCTGATAATTCGGCCGTGAAAATACCTGAGGTGGTACTTGACTTGAAGCAACTTGAAGCCATGGGCAATCACTTTTTGGAAGTCCTCTTGAGAATGAAGCATAATGGTGCAATCGACAAGACAAGGGCTGGATTTACGGCTCTTTGCAATCGTTTGCTTTGTTCCAATAATCCAGAGTACATATCTTTATACATTCTTTCAACGAAAGAGTTATTTTATTAAAGCCTTTATAAACAAAACTTTGAAATGCATTCAAAATATGAATGATGGTGTCTTTTGTTAACTTTTTATTTAAAAGTTGTAAGAAGAGACTGTAGCTTTTTTTCTGTGTCCTTTACTGCACAAGTTTAATCATTTCCGTAGAAGTCTGATGCATGTTTGAAAAGTTGAAGTGTAAGCACTGCTTGTCTTTGGTTAACTACCTCAACTGCTGAATTCCTTCAGCAAGAGACTGTAGCTCTTTTCTGTGTCCTTTACTGCACCAGTTTAATCTTTCCCATAGGAGAAGTCCGATGCATATTCCAAACACTGAAGTCTAAGAGCTGCTTATCTTTGGTTATTTTTTATTTAAAAATTTTGTGAAGAGACTGTAGCTTTTTTCTTTGTCCTTTACTGCACCAGTGCAATCATTTTTATAGGAGAAGTCCAATGCATATTTCAATAGCTGAAGTCTAAATGCTGCTTGTTTTGTCAGACTCTGCAAGTTAACTGAATCTTGGATGGAACTGCTTATGGAAAGGACTGTGGCGAAAGGACAAGTAGTTGATGATTTGCTGAGGAGAAGTGCAGGCATTCCTGCTGCATTTATTGCTCTGTTCCTCTCAGAGCCAGAAGGAGCACCAAAGAAGCTTCTCCCATGTGCCCTGCGATGGCTAATTGATGTAGCTAACCAGTCACTGCAGGATCTTTATGCATCCAATGTTGCCATTGGTGACCTCTGTATCCATCGGCCAGAAAAAATAGACCATAGCGCTGAGTCAGCATTACCCGTTGATTCAAATGCTAATGAAAGGACATCGAAAATTCGAGATGAGGGCGTTATCCCAACTGTTCATGCTTTCAACGTTCTTAGGACTGCTTTCAATGACACCAACCTTGCTACTGATACATCTGGTTTTTCTGCTGAAGCGTTAATTGTTTCCATCCGCGCTTTCTCCTCGCCCTATTGGGAGGTTCGAAATAGTGCTTGTCTAGCATATACTGCTCTGGTGCGAAGGATGATTGGATTCTTAAATGTACACAAACGAGAATCTGCCAGACGTTCCTTAACAGGGCTAGAATTTTTTCACAGGTATGGTATATTATAAAAGGACAATATGCTCTCTCTTGTTTTTTTGTTTTCTGTTACTTTAAGATGATTGTTGCTCATATATTGCTTTGCTCTATTGTGAAATATATAAGGTAAGGAAAATTCTGTGAACCAACTAAATTGGCAGTTTGACTAATTAAAATACTTCGTGTTTAGGCTGGCTTGGTTCGGGTCACAAAATCTAAATATAAATTCTGGTCAGTTTGAGCCTTTGGCCAAAAGCAAACGAATTTTGCTTGGATGGTAAGAATGGTGTACAGTTGAACAGATTGCAGGCTCTGTACGTAACTATGACATTGAGTAGTTGCACATTTTGTTCCTTAATGCACTCCAGAAAAGTGATGCTGATTGTTGGCAACAATATTCAATTCCTAACACATGCTTTAACTGACATGTATGTACTTTCCAGTTTGTTTAATTTGAACCTTTTTTTGTTCACTAGCTACTTCAATCCAATTTGCTTTTGATTTTCCACTTATATAGCTTTATTGATATTGGCAGGTCTTTTTTTCCTTGTAGATGGTTTTCTTCATAGGCTTTTTGATTAACATTACTATGGAATCCATCATGTTAACATGCTATGTCGTTGCAACTTCCTATTAATTATGCATGCTTGCTGATTTTATTAGTTATTGAGTAGTTACTAATAATAAGTCTTCATGCTTTAGGTATCCCTCTTTGCATTTCTTTTTATTGGAGGAACTTAAAATTGCAACAGAATTGCTTGACGATGGATCCACCAGACATTCAGAATCTAGCTTAGCCAAAGTTGTGCACCCAAGCTTGTGTCCAGTACTGATCCTTCTTTCCAGGCTCAAGCCATCAGCCATAGCAAGTGAGACTGGGGATGACCTGGATCCTTTCCTGTTTATGCCGTTTATTAGAAGGTGCTCAACCCAGCGAAATATGAGGATTCGTATTCTTGCATCTAGAGCTTTAACAGGCTTGGTATCTAATGAGAAGTTGCCTGGTATCATTGTGAACATAGCCACTGACTTGTCTTGTTTAGAGAACCATTGCTCTGGAATTGCTATTCCCCATAAGTTCAGCTCCACCAATGAAGCACAGCACACTCCGTTCAATTTAATACATGGAATGTTACTGCAGTTGTGCAGTCTTCTGGATACAAATTGTAGAAACCTTGTTGATTTCTCTAAGAAGGACCAAATTCTTAGTGATCTAATCCAACTTCTGGCCAAATGTTCATGGATTGGAAGCCCTAGATGGTGCCCTTGTCCTCCTGTCAACACTACTTTCTTAAGGGTTCTGGATCACATGCTCAGTATTGCCAGGGGATGCCGATCAGGTGAAACCTTTTGTAACATCCGCAATCTACTTTTGGAGCTGACAGCAGAATCCCTAGTTTTGGACGGTTCTTGTGTGCTTCCTTACTATGATCCAGCTGTTTCTGAATTGCGTGAACAGTCAGCTACTTCATATTTCAGCTGTTTCTTCCAAGTATCAAATGAGAAGGCTGGAGAAAATAATCATTTGTCCCAGAAAAATTGCCTTTCTGACATCAATTTATTGGCACGTGAAACACCTGATGCTTCTTGCCAGCTCCTGGAAAAGCTAGTCTGCTGCCTGTCAGATTCATTATATGAAGTCCGGCTTGCAACATTGAAATGGCTGCTGAAGTTCCTGGGAATTACAGAATCTGGCTGTCATGGCCATTATTTCTCAAGCAGTGAGATAGCAGCTGTTCAACAGTGGACAAATGTTAACCTCCAGGATACAATGATGAAGCTTCTGTCATTGGAGAAGAACCACAAGTGCACACATTACATACTACGAATTTTCTTCACTTGGAATTTGCAGCAATATAACCAAGTCGGTTGTCAAATGAATATAGGTACTAAGTTCATGGGTGTGATGGATGGTGATTTCACGTTGCAAATCTGGGGCAGATTACTTTCCTTGTACAACATTGTAAGACATGCTAAAACGCAGGGGACCATTATATGCTGCATGGCTGTATGTATACAGCGGTTGGCAGGTCTACTTGCAAACTCTATTTTTGATAGCACAGAGAAGACCATAAATGAGTGCTTGGTTCAATTGGAGAGACAGAACCAACTATACGGATGCATCTCTATGTTCAACAAGCTAATTGAACTGCACAGTGCCTCAACTGAACCTGTAAACCTGCGCAACGCAGCAGCTGAATCCATCATAGCATCTGGTATGCTGGAACAAGCTGAGGTTATTGGTCCTTTGTTCCGCAACAAAATGCCAGCAGAAGGTAGACCTTCCTTTTCTGATACAAAAGAAATTGCCATTATGTATGCTCATCAAGTACTCAAGATGTGGTTTACTTGTGTAAGACTGTTGGAGGATGAAGATGATGGGATCAGGCAGAAGCTGGCTTTGAATGTTCAAAAATGTTTTATGCCAAGACAACTGTTGGGAAGATCTAGTGCTTCCAGTGTTCCTACCCAAGTGGAAAAAGTACTCAAATCAAGCTTTGAGCATCTCTCATCTATTTTTGGTCACTGGATCGAATATTTTAATTATCTTGCCCAGTGGGTGCATGACACAGAAAAATGTGAAAAGTCAGGAGGGGACCTAGTCAGACGTGTTTTTGACAAAGAAATTGACAACCACCACGAAGAAAAACTGCTGATTTGTCAAATCTGCTGCTTACATATGGAGAAACTGTTCATCTCTAGTTTCTGGGCAGTCAACTTCACTGAAGCAGACAGTATCAAGAAGAATCTATATGCCTGGAGAACAAGATTCTTCACTCAGTTGATAACATTTGGCGAGGATCACATGACAAAGGATGATGTTTTCTGGATTGGTGGGGTTGCTAACCACAAGGACACCTTTTTACCGCTGTATGCTAATCTTCTTGGCTTTTATGCCCTCTCTAAGTGCCTTTTAAGTGAGGATGGTATTACTAGTGATCTGGAGTTAGTATCAGATGTGATTAAACTTGCGAAAGCTCTCTCTTTGTTCGTTAGGAACCCTTTGATTCTCAACCTGTTCTGTTCAGTGGTTGAATTACATGAGAGAAAGTTCAACCTCTCTGCTGATATCTCTATTCTTAAGTATAGGACTGATGATTTGCTGTGGGATTTTTTTGATCCTTACTTTCTTCTCAAGTGATAACTGGAAAGCAGTAGCAGGCAATTTAGAGCGCCAGACTGGAATGAGTTGGTGCAAAATGGTTTGCCCCATTATGTTTACATACGTTTCTGTAGTGATATCTTCTTTGGGCAGGCGTATTGTACTGGGCTATATCAAGGATCTCAATCCTTTTTGCTAGTTATATCTCTTCTCCCATTGTCAATGAATAGGGTGACAACACTGCCTGAGATGGCACCTTTCAGGTGGAAGCAGTATTGGCAAATACCACAGAGGATTGCTTTGTGAGGCTATATATTGGTGAAATCAGGGGATCTTCAACATATTTATTCTTTCTATCGTCCCATGTTTTGTGCATAGTTTTTGCGGTTCGGAATCTTAAAAAATGTCAAAAACAGAGTTCTTCCCTGGTTTGTCTTGGGAGCAAGCGTGATGCGGCCAACAAAACTCTGCAATATGATACTTGTTCAAATGTTGATGTTTTGACCAAGCTTTGGTGAAGATCAAATAAGAGTCATAAGGGATTAGAATTCTTCTTATAGATAATTTAGCAGTCTCTTTTTTTAGGATTTGATTCTTGTGAAAATTCCAGTAAGTTTCCTTTTTAGTAGAAGTAGGACATTATGTCTCCCTCTTCTATTTTATTTTTCTTCTCTTAGGTATGATGTATTAGAAATCCAAAATGCGATGCTTAAGAAGCTTTGGGTGTGAAGCCAAAAGATTTCTTTATTTTAGTTTTTTTTTTGTTCGAATATTTATTTAGTTGTCTGGCAACAAAATGATCAAAGAGCTGCGATTTTTTTTTTTTTTTTCAATTGATGGTATTGATAGAAAATAAATGCGCCATGTTAACAAGTGCCTTACTATAAGAAGAGTAAAAATAGATTCAAACTTCAAAATGTTTCCTCATTTGGTAGTTTAACTAGTATTGATTAGTATAAGCTCAAACTATGAATGAATCAAATAATAATAGACGAGCAATTTTCTTTCGAGATTTAGTTGACATTTATAAGTACCTAATGATTATGAGTTCAAGACAATATGTTTAATAAATTTTAAGTATTCTTTAATCAATAATAATTTAATTGCAAATCTTGTGGAGGGTCGGTCATGCTATGACTTTGGTTATGTCACGTCGGATGGTCAAAATTTACGTTAACAATTTTTTATCAAAATTATTTAAATGGATTCAGTTGGGAATATGTGAAAATACTTGATTAAATTGGTCAAATTAAAATGTTTAACATTAAATTGGTATTAATAAAGTTTAGAGTTCTTTTGGGTTTTTTTTTTTTTCCATCTTCCCACACAAGTAACGGGAAAAATGTTCCCGAGTCGAATATGCACGAAAGATACCGTTAGGATGTGTTGCAAGAGCGCGTGATTTCAATCTCTCTCTCGCTTGATACGCCTAGACACATTCGAAGCATAACCATCTGAGAACTTTACGGGCTTCGAGAACTACGAAAACTTCTTCCTGACTTGTCGATCCGAAATGGATGGAAGTCACAGGCAGTTTTTTGCTAATGTTACTCCATCTTATGACGTCATTTGGCCCTAAACCGTGTCCTTGCGGCCCAATATAAATCACCGTGTATACCACACATGGCTTGCAAGGACGACATTATAGGATTCATCCTTCAAGAATTGCAATACTGCCCTCTCCACAGCATGCTCTGACTTCCCCTTCGTGGACAATGTGCGTGCGTTCTTGTCGCATTGGCGTGCATTGTCCAATCATAACATGTGGTCTCATTCAGCGTGCATGCAAATTTCAAAGTAGCATTAATTTGAGTATTTATTCATGCATATATTATGTGAAAAATATATCGCAAATCATTCGACTTATTATTCTATAGCAATTGGTATTTATATTCAAGCCCAATCAAAATCAATTAGCGTGCAAAGCTTTCAATATGTGAGACATACAAATTCACTACATTTGAATCATGGCTTGATTTTTTTTTTCAACGTACATGGTAAAATATCCATATGGATGGGGCCACGGCTCACGGACAGACAACCTTCAGGGGACCAAACCCCTTTCCTCCATTCTGCTCATTTCCTTCGGTACAAGAACCTAGGGTTAACTTATTCTCTATAGATACACGTAATTTCAATAGAATAACGACCTACGAATTCTTTTCAGCAGCATAAAAATGCTATTTGAAAACTATTTCAACATATTTATGAACTACGCATGCAAATTTTCTATTTTTAAAAAAAGGGATTGAGACATATCTTGATCAGGAGAGTTTCAATATTTGTCAAACAAGTCTCACAAACCAAGCAAACTTCGAATAAAAGAGACTTTCTATTTAAGAGAGAGAAATCTCAAAAGAGAACAATTTGATGAAACTAACCCAGCTTGAAATGAGAAATTGGAAGCCCGTTTATTGGCAAATCTTGCCCCCAAAAAAAGAAATGATGCACGCTTTGAGGCGAATGATGTGTTATGAAATACATGAATGAATAGTTATTATATTCATCTTATTTAATGTACTTATTATGATACATTTGTATTATATATTTTAAGTATATCTCCTTATACAATATGTTCATCTCCCTATCCAATACATGTATTATTTGATATATTAATATTAATGATAAGTACATAATTGTTTTCTTATAAATAAGAGCTTAGTTTTTATTGTAGAGATAACAATCACTAGAAATAAAATCTTCTCCTCTGACTTTCTCTACTATCTTTGGTGTTTACCTACTTTCTTTTTTCAATCTCTTCATTCTCTTTATTACATATTTGCAACACAATATTTTACAACTCGTTATCAACACGAAGATCTACTATCTGAGTAAGTAATTTTTACAAAGTAGGTGTTCTTTTTATTAATCAACTTATACTTCATCTTCTCCTATCAATTCTTCATTTCTATTTTTCTTGGCTCGAAGCCAAATTCCAAATTTAAAAGTACCCTTCTACTCTTGAAGTGTCAGTGGATATTTGGAAATCTTTTTAATTAATTTAAGGATTTATTTTTGTAAGGATTATGGTAAATATTGAAAAGCCCAAATTCTATATCCTAAAAGTGAGGAAATAATTATCTATCTTGGTGCCTTAACATGAAAATGTATCTCAAAGGGCAAGGTCTCGTTAATGCAATTACAAATGATGGAATCTCCAATGCAAAAGATAAAGTAAATGCTCTGATTTTTATTCATCGTCATTTGCATGAGAGCCTACAGACTCAATATTTATCTATTCGAGACTCTCAAATCTTGTGGAGGAGGTTGAATGATAGGTATGATCATACCAAGACTGTTATCCTCCCTCTAGCATAATACAACTGGCAAAATCTCAGATTGCAGGATTTTAAATCAGTGTCTGACTATAACTCCGTTTTATTCGATATTGTTTCTCGGTTTGAGTTATGCTATATCAAACTCGTTGATGCGGAATTGTTAGAGAAAACTTTCTTCACATTCCATGCTTCGGATATTGTATTGCAATAACAATACCAACAACGTCAATTTGCCACATACTCTGAATTAATTTCTGTGCTTCTCATTGTTGAGCAAACTAATGAATTGCTGCTAAAAAATCATGATCTTAGACTTATTGGCTCAAAAGTATTGCCTGAAGTACATGCTAATTTTGAGAAATATATTTGCCATTTTAAGGGCTATAAGCAAGCGCAGGCAAGAATATAATCTTAGAAGGAATGGCAAGGAATTTAACTACCCTAGGAAATCTAATTTTGGCCTGAATTATGACAAAAAAAAAAAAAAAGCCAAAGAAGGTGATTAATGAAAATATTTCTCATCGTAGTGGCATAACTGGGCACTAGTCATGTACTTGTCGTATGACAAAGCATTTTGTTGACCTATACCAGGCATTTTTAAAAAACACGAGCAAGCGTGGTGAATTTCATGCCATTAAAATCAATCATACTGTCACAACCACTGTTGATGTCAACAATATCTCCATTAGTGGGACTCCTCTTACTCTTGAAGTAGCAAATGCATCCTTGGATGTCTTTGATTTCTTTTGAGGATCTCTGATTACTTTGATGAGGTGATTGGTGGATGATAATTTGAACTTTGAATTCTATGATTTTAATAATTTATTTTTTAGTTGTTTAGCTTTAAATGTATTAATTTTTATTGTTCTCTAAAATGGTTATGAAATGCTTATGAACCTTATATAATATTTATATTTGAAATTTTATTTGACTGTATAAGTAATATGCAAATTTTATGATACTTGACATCTGAAGTTGTCAATATAAATGCAAATGAAAAATACCTAGAAAAATGAAGATGTTTGTTTGCTTGATAGTGCAACAACACATATTATATTTCGTAATAGACACTTTTCTCGAGTATGACATTTCGTAAGGCACAAATCCATACAATATTAGGTCTTGTTCCGATTATTGATAGTTTTAGGAATGCTACAATTGTTTTGCCAAATGGCACCATCCTGCATATTGAGGATGCGTTTCTAAGCATTAGATTAAAAATGAATCTGCTAAATTTCAAAGATGTGCGTCGTAATAGGTAATATGTTGAGACTATTTATAAGCAAGTTAAGGAATATATTATCATTTTCTTTTATAAGATGGGCTTGAAGACCATCCATGAGAAGCTAGAAGCTTCTTCTATGAGTTTGTATTGTGTCATGATTAAGACTGTTGAAACTTATGCCACCACATCTTGGAGATTGGTAAATCCTGATCAATTTGGATTGTGGAATGATCGCCTTGGTCACCTTGGCGCTTTAATGATGCGTAGAATAATTCAAAATATAAAAGAGCACCCTTTAAATGATACAACGGTATTGTTGTCCAAAGATTATAATTGTGAGGCTTGCTCACAATGAAAGCTCATTATCAAACTTTCTATAACAAAAGTTAATCTTGATTTCTTTTATTCTTCTAAAGAATTCAGGGTGATATTTATTGACCAATACAACCACCAAGTGGACCATTTCAATACTTTATGGTACTAGTGGACTCATCTTGTAGATGGTCTCATGTTTGCCTATTATTTATGCGCAACATCACATTTACACGTTTACTCATGTAAATTATAAAACTCGGGACATAATTCCCCGATTATCCAATTAAGAGTATAAGGATGGATAATACTAGTGAATTTATATCAAAGAGTTTTGATATCTATTGTGCTTCACTTGGAATCGAGGTTGAGCACCCGGTTGCATATGTTTATACTCAAAATAGGTTGGTAGAATCCTTGATTAAATATATCCAAATTATTGTTTGTACTCTATTATTAAGAACGAATCTCAACAATACAGCATGGGGTCATGCAGTTTTGTATGCGGCAGCTCTAATAAGATTACGTCCTGCTGCTAATCTTTTACAATCTCCCCTTAAAATGGTTCTTGGTTATGGACTAGATATTTCACATTTATGCACCTTTGGTTGTGCAGTATAGGTGCTTGTAGCACCGCTAAAAAGAACGAAAATGGGTCCCCAATGTCGTTTGGGCATTTATGTTAAGTTTAATTCACTGTCTATCATTAGGTTTTTGGAACCAACTATCGGTTTTTTATTGCCAAATTTGCAAATTGTCATTTCGATGAGATTAGGTTTCCATCAATTGGGATACCTACTGTCACGCCCCGAACCTCGATCACGCCAACATACTACCATGGCATGCAAATGCGACATTCCCAAGTAGTGTCGCCGACCCCATTCATTTATTAATGTGTAAGCGGAACGTATTATAAAACCCCTGACAATAAAATACGAGATAGAAAAGCAGGAAGCAAAATCACAACATAAAACTTTTATAATTCAACAGAATTACAAACAGAGGTCTATGGCCAAAAGTCTACAAAAGATCGGCTCTCAAAAAAAAGGAATTGTCCTATGACCTACAAGTTGGACACTTCCTCCAATCCTTATGATTTCACCTCTGCAACTCCTCAAGGTCAACCAAAGCTATCTGGTCGCTCCGTCCACCAGGGACCTGAAATTTTAATCCCACAACTGGGATGAGACAATGTCTCAGCAAATTCAACCCCCTAAACCCCTATTAGAAAGAAAATACGCCCAAAGGTGGCCTAGCCACGTCACACAGAGAACTTACCTCGCCTCAATTCTTCCTGCAGGTTAGCACAATTCGTATTACACAATCTCAGGTAGTAATAATAATTCAAACAATTGGAACGTCATCACTTTCATATAAATCACAGTCACACTTAGCACACATTCCAATTATTATTCATTGCCACACAGGGCATAGCCTACTCGCAGTTCGGCTATCTACTGGCATATAGCCAGGCACTGCCTCCCCTCTTGGAGCGCGGCTTCATCATTACGTCGATGGCATTCCCGAAGGAGCATGGGTCTAGTTGGCTTAGCCTCTACTGCAACCCGAGCCACATCACTCTCTTGATGGCATTTCCAGCAGAATAAGGATCCAATCGGCCTAGCCACTACTGCGACCCGAGCCATGTCACTCTCTTGACGGCGTTTCTAGAAGAACAAAGGTCCAGTCAGCCTAGCCACTACTGCGACTCGAGCCACGTCACTCTCTTGATGGCATTTCTAGAAGAACAAAGGTCCAGTCGGCCTAGCCACTACTACGACCCGAGCCACGTCACTCTCTTGACGGCGTTTCTAGTAGAATAAGTTTCCAGTCGACCTAGCCACTACTGCGACCCGAGCCTTTCAACTAGCACACGACAATTCGATACCGATCCCTGGATACTTTACATTTCACTCACATAATCCAATTACGATATTAACCATTAACAATCCACTTTCAATGCCAAACTCGACACTTGGGATTTTCTAAATAAAATCCATACTTTTCACAATCCACACTCAATTTATAATATCCAATCATCAATTTTAAAATCTAACTACACAGCAGCGACCGGCACGAAATTTTGAGAATTTAGGGTCCTAACAAAATTTTCGGAATTTAATAATTAATTAAATTTATTCCGAAAATAATTAAATAATAATATTTTAATAATTTCGAATAATATAATATTATTAAATTATTAAACAATTTCGAAATATTTAAATAAATCAAAAGTAAATTCCTTTATGTCACATCACAGTTTATATTAATATAACCACTCACTTAACCTTAAATTAAACACAATTTAAGTTAATCAAACGCCTTAATATAATCTACACTTAAATAAATTAAACTAACCACCTAATAACACTTAACATAAACTAAGCACCCATAAAGCATCATTAACCCTCTAATCAAGGTTTAGTGAGTTAAACTCACCGGATTAGCGAGCCAAGCGGACCAAAACGACGGGGACGACGCAAGGATCGACTTTCCTCAAGGCGGGCCGAGCATCCGGGCTCGGGAAGGTAGCCAAAACGGGCCATGAGCGGGCTGCAATACCCATTTTTCCAGCCACTGATTTGGGGCCAAGAAGGGCGGATCCGGCGCCGGAATGGGTGAAGGAACGGCGGAGGAGGGCGACGGCAGCTCGTCGGTGGCTCGGACGGGCGAGGCGGTGGCCAGGCGAGGCCTCACGGTTGCCGGAGGTGGGCTGGACGAGCTGAAAAGCTCGCTAGAGCAACGAGCTGGGCGAGAGGGAGGCCGAGACGATGGTCAGGACGGCGGTGACGCACTGGAGGCACGCGAGCGGTGGATGGCGCGCGAGGGGTGCGCGACGGCGATCCAGCTAGACCATGGGCTGCTCCGGCGTCTTCGGATCTGTTGGTGCATCGAGCTGTAGCAGAGATGGAGGAGAGGGGGTGACGATGGCGCGAGCGGTGGTGCCGGCGTGCGGACGAATGGCGACTATGACGGCTTCGGCGACGGCGACGAACGGTGGACAACGAGCGGCGAAGGAGGCGGCGTTCGGGCGATCGGCTTGGTTGGTCCGGTCACGCCCCGAACCCCGAGCGCGCGCACATCTCACTGCGATCGATCAAATATGCGACATCCTAGGATACGTCGCTGACCCATTCATTTTATTAATGCGCAAGCGGAACGTATTATAGAACCCCTGACAATAAAATACTTGGGATAAAAAAGCAAGTAATCAATCACAATACCAAACACTCATTTACAAGCACATAGGCTTAAATACAACTCTGGGCTATCTACGAAATAGACCAGCTCGACAAAAGGGGAACTATCCTAAAACCAACTAGCAAGACACATTCACCGATACTTCAGTCTCCACCTTTCCAGACTTAGGGCTTCGGGTCCTCCACGACCGCCATCTAGGGACCTGAAATTTTAATCCCACAACCGGGATGAGACAATGTCTCAGCAAGTTCAACCCCCCTAAACCTCTATTAGAAAGAAAATACGTCCCGGGTGGCCTAGCCACATCACATAGAGAACTTACCTCGCCTCAATTCCTTCATGTAGGTTAGCACAATTCATATCACTTAATCATATGCAGTAATAAGAACTTAAACAACCGGAACGCATTCACTTTCATATAACTAACAACCACGGGGTCCTAATTATAAGACTAAATTGTTATGACACGTCCCATTCTATGCCACACAATTCCGTCCCATAATCCGACACATCAAATTCACTCAACATACATTCCAATTGTTATTCACTGCCACACAAGGGCATAGCCTACTCGCAGTTCGGCTATCTACTAACACTAATGCTAGGCATCGCCTCCCCCCATGGAGCGCGGCTTCGTCAGTACGTCGACGGCATTCCCGAAGGAGCATAGGCCCAGAATCTACTGCGACTCGCAACCACCGCGTGGGCATCCCATATAGGGGCAAGTCCGGCTCAACAGCCCAGGACGGTTCCTCTTAATTATCACAAAGCCAAATCATACTCAGCCCCAGGACACTTTACATTTCACTCAACGCTTCCACTTAAAATAGTGATCCCGGCCATTTTTCTTCATATTAAAAATATTCCAGAAATTACTCACGTGTGTGGGGACACGTTAATTTCGAATCAAAAGACCAATATCTCACTTTTTCAAATCCCACTATTTAATATAATTATTAAAATCCAATTTTTGCATCAAAACCCAACACTTAGGTTTTTATGAATAAAATCCTTATTTACCACAATCAACACTCCATTTGCCACATCCATTCATCAAATTCAAATTCTAAATGCACAGTAGCGATCAGCACGAAATTCTAAGAATTTAGGGTCCCAAAATAATTTTTCGAATTTATTAAATAATTAAATTTATTCCGAAAATTAATTTAATAATAATATCCCTATCTTTCACGATCCACACTCAATTCATAATATCCAATTATCAATTTCAAAATTTGACTATATAGCAGCGACCGTTACAAAATTTTGAGAATTTAGGGTCCCGACAAAATTTTCGGAATTTAATAAATAATTAAATTTATTCCAAAAATAATTAAATAATAATATTTTAATAATTTCGAATGATAATATATTATTAAATTATTTAATGATTTCGGAATATTCAAATAAATCAAAAGTAAATTCCCTTATGTCACATCAATGTTTATATTAATGTAAACATTCACTTAACTTTCATTTAATCACACTTTAAGCTAATTAAACCCATTAATATAATCTACACTTAAATAAATTAAACTAACCACCTAATCACACTTAACATAAACTAAGCACACCTAAAGCATAATTAACCCTCTAAGCGAGGTTTAGTGAGCTAAACTCACCGGATTAGCGAGCTGAGCGGACCAAAACGACGGGGACGCCGAGGAGAACAACTTTCCTCAAAGCGGGCCGAGCATCTGGGCTCGGGAATGCGGCCAAAACGGGCCAAAACCAAGCTGGAATACCCATTTTTCCAGCTGCTGGTTGCGGCCGAGAAGGGGCCCATTCGGCGGCGATTCGGCGGAGGAACGGCGGAGGATGGGCGGCAGAAGCTCGGGCAGGCAAGGCGGCGACGGACGGCGGCTCACGGCGGCAGGGACGAGCTCCGGCAGCTCGTGGGACACGCGAACAGGGGCAGGCGGAGGCGGCTGGGCGTCGGGCGAGCGCGGGTGAGCGCGAGCGGCGGCGGTGCGCGAGTCGGCAGGCGGTCCTACGGCGTGCGACGGCGAGCGGCGGAGGGGGCGTGCGGCGTCAAGCTCAGCTGGTTTGGGGTTCTCAGATCTGCTGGGGACGCGGGCTGAGGCGGAGCGGAGACGGTGCGACGGAAGGTCGGTGAGCGCGCGCGGGCAGCGCGGGACGGACGCACGGCGGCGGTGGCGACGACGACGCGCGAGCGGGTGGCTGGCCATGGCTGCGGCTTCTTCTTCTCTGCATTTTTCTGGTCTTCGCACCATGGAAATGGAGAAGAGAGGCAACGGGAGAGAAAGAGGGAGGAGAGAGAAGGAAGGAGAGAGAAGGGGAGCCATTTCATTTTCTTTTCCCTTTTCTTTTTTTTCTATTTTTCCCTCATCCAATCAAGGTGGCCCACCATGACCTAGGATGACCTCACAATCCACTCACCCAATCCTCCACAACATCTTCCAATGGGTCCATTTTATTTTTCCGCCGGGGTCCAATTCTTGTGCATGAAATTCTTCCATTATAATCAATCCACTTCCAATTGAGTCCAAATTGAAGTCCATAAAATTAATCAAACGTCACCACACTTCAATTCATATTTTCACTTGTCCATAAAATCAACTTAAGTCCCAAAAGCGTGACCAAAGACGAGCCTACTAATTTCTTGAGCCAAATTAGCCATTCTCTGATTATTTTGTTGAAAAACTCGGCTTGCATGAAAAATCTTCCGAAGATTAATCGATGTTCCTAAAATGATTTGTGACACACCCAAACTTCCAATTTCTGAATTCGATCTCAATTTCACGGTTAATTTTACTTTGGCACGATACTAGCACGGTCCAACCTACGGGGTAGCCTTTAGAAATTTTCACGCATTTGACCTGTGGTTGATCATCTCAAGCCACAATGTGCATCTTTGAAACATTGACGACTTTCGGTTGTCGGGGTAATCTCAAGGTTTCAAATACGAACACAGGGTACCCAATCGATAGAAATGTCGGTCCAGTGCCGATCGACAAGAATTGTGCGATCTGGTGGAATCACCCACATCTGATCACATGCCTCTGTCGAGTCGACCTATCTCCGATCTCTAATCGATTTTAATCGTGCCGTAATGACCCTTGCAGACTAACTCGATCAAAAAGTCATTTCCTAGTCAAATTCTTGAGTCTGATTCATTAGAAACTCTTAACAGCTTCACCCGATATACTAGTCATATGAGTGCCCGACTCAAGGAAAAGAATTATATGCGTGCCAACGAAATGCCCGTCTCAATTTATTGAAAATAGAATTGGAAAATCGGGATGTCACAAACTCGGTCGAAAGGTCGCTTCCTGGTCAAATTCTCGAGTCTAATGCATTAGAAACTCTTAACAGCTTCACCCGATAGACTAGTTTCCACATGAGTGGCAACTCAAGGAAAAGAACTATATACGTGCCAACGAAATGCCCGTCTCAATTTATTGAAAATAGAATCGGAAAATCGAGATGTCACACCTACAACTTCCATAACTGCAAAACAAAAACCACTTAAGGTTTTCTTATGGAATATGAAAAATTTATCTCTATTAGACCAAAGAACTCATGAATGTGAAAATGAGGTGCAGCACATAATTCATTTACAAGTTATGGCCAATAAATTTCTTAACGCATTTAATGATGTTACTAAAGTAACGAAATCTCATATTCCAACTACAAATGCTCCAGTTAGGATAGCTATTCCGGAAGGACAGGCTAAAATGGAGCAAGATCCCTCGCACTTGAAGTGTGGTAGACCGATATGATCAAAAGATATTGCTCCTCAAAAACGAAGGGAAAAAAATCAGGAATCCGCTTTAGAAGAGCCTGGCATTATGCTTACTCCCGAAGAGTTTATTGCCCCTAAAAAGATACAAACCCATGAAAGGAACACCAACCCCGGGAATACTAATTCTATTACATATTATAATGAAATTTGGGATCGAAATAAAATCATTATTGATGATGCTTTTGCATTCTCAGTTGTTCATAAAATTATGGATGATGATTGTGAGCCACAATCTATTGAATGCCATCAAAAGCAAGATTCGCCTAAGTGGGAGAAAGCAATTAAGGCCGAATTAGCTCCCTAGTTAAATGAGAGGTTTTTTGGACTTGTAACTCATATCCCTGATAATATAAAACCCGTTGGATATAAATGGATATTTGTTCGAAAACGAAATGAGAAAATGAGGTTGTTAAGTATAAAGCTCGACTCGTTGCCCAAGGATTTTCCTAGAGACTTAAGATTAATTATAATGAGACATATTCACCTGTAATGGATATGATTACATTTCGTTTTCTCATTAGCCTAGTAATCTTTGAAAATTTGGAAATGCGTCTTATGGATGTTGTGACGATATATTTATATGACTCATTAGACTCTGATATTTATATGAAAATTCCTGAGGGATTCAAAATGCTTGAAGCACGCACTCCCTACAATTTATTTATTCTCAATAAAATTGTAAAGATCCTTGTAGGAGTTAAAGCAATCCGGTCACATGTGGTATAAATGCCTAAATGAATACCTAATTAAGGAAATGTACAAGATTAATCCTATTTGTTTGTGCGTGTTTATTAAGAAATCAGAAACCGGATTTGCTATTGTAGTCGTTTATGTCGACAATATAAATTTAATTAGAACTCTAGAAGAATTAGCTAAAACTGTTGAGTATTTGAAAATGGAGTTTGAAGTTAAAGATTTTGGTAAAACCAAACTTTGTCTTAGTTTAGAGCTTAAGCATAAAGCAAATGGAATAATCATCCATCAATCAGCATACGTTGAAAGATTGCTTAAACACTTCAACATGGACAAAGCTCACCCATTGAGCACCCCAATGTTGTAAGGTCTCTAGATCCCCAAAAGAACCCATTTCATCCTAGAAAATATGATGAAGAGATACTTGGTCCTAAAGTACCATACTTCAATGCAATTAGGGCTTTGATGTATTTGGCACAGTGTACGAGACTAGATATTGCTTTTTGCGGTAAATTTATTGACACGTTTTAGTTCTGAGCCAACTCGAAGACATTGGAATGGAGTTAAACATATTTTCCGTTATCTTTGAGGAACCATAGATTTGGAAATATATTATTCCAATGATTCCACCAACTCTGATTTAGTTGGATATGCCGATGTTGGATATAGATCTGATCCACATAAGGTTCGCTCTCAAACCAGGTATTTATTTTGTTATAACGGCACCGCTATTTCTTGGCATTCTATGAAGCAATCGCTAGTAGCTACATCCTCTAACCACTCTGAGATTATTGCTTTATATGAAGTTGGAAGAGTGTGTTTGATTAAGATCCCTTATAACGCATATTCATAATTCTTGCCGTTTAATACTGGTTATAAATTCTCCCACTATAATTTATGAAGATAATATTGCTTGTGTTGATATATCAAAGGTGATAGGACCAAGCATATCTCACCGAAATTTTTCTATACTCATGAACTCTAAGAAAGTTAACAAATTGATGTTAAACAGATTCGATCCATAAATAATCTTGAAGGCCTTTTTACCAAATCATTGCCAATATCAATTTTTGAGAAATTAGTATATGGCATTGGTATGCGGCAAGTTCACAAGATGCAAAATTGACTAACCCTAACACTGGTTATATAGCTCAATTGAGGGGGAGATATTATGAACTATGCATTGCACTCTTTTTTCTTTTTGTTTGATTTTTTTCCATAGGGTTTTTTCAACTTAAAGTTTTTAACAAGGCAAATAATGCATCCATAAAAGGGAGAGATCATAAAATTTGTGCTCTGTACTTTTTTCCCTTTTGTCCAATTTTTGTCTTACTGGGTTTTTTCGGCTTAAAGTTTTTAATGAGGCAATATCATTTGATGTACATTCGTAATGAATACAATAAATATTCAAGAGGGAGTGTTATGAAATACATGAATGAATATTCATTATATTTATCTTATCTAATATACTTGTATTATATATTCTAAGTAAATCTCCCTATACAATGAATATTCATCTCCCTACCCAATACATGTATTATTCAATATATTGATATTAATGATAAGTACATCTTTGTTTTCTAATAAATAGGAGCTTAGTTTTTGTCATAGAGATAACAGTCACTATAAATAAAATCTTCTTTTTTGACTTTCTTTACTATCTTTGGTGTTTATCTACTTTCTCTTCTCAATCTCTTTATTCTATTTATTACGTATTTGCAACGTAATATTTTACAACATGATAAATATTATAAGGGAAATGATGTGAATGGGCCCAAAATATGGCCCAAGGGAGAGGAAGCTATCTCGGGCTAAAAGGATGTGTTCCTGCGCAATTTGGGCCTTGTCCTGCTCTCGGCACGTAAGGCCCATGCCTTTGCTTCGATGTGCGACCCTTCACCGAGCCGGCCCTCTAACAAGTCCTTCTGGTGCTGGAAGTGACACCTAGCGGTCGCGATGTCGAGCTGACATTTAGAAATTTTTTACCTGAAAAATCAAAAACAGCATTTTTCCTAAACATTTTACCAAAATTTTGATCCATCGTAGTTTTCCGTCAGACTTCTGATTAAACTAGACCCTTGAGTCCTTGGAAAGCCCACAGCCCAATTATCCAAAGGGTGCTAGGATCGCAAAATTCGTATATAAAACTAAGTAATAACTATGATAAAAATTTACGATATTTTATTCAAAAAAACTATGATCAAAGTGATTCTTGAGGTGTTGGAAAGCTTGCTACTAGGTCTACGTGATCTCATCAACTGATTTGTTGAAAGCTGATTTTTCTAGTTTCCCTCAAGATTGAGCGCTCTCAATTAAAAGTCTAGCAATATCCGATGACACAATTTGTCAGATTTGATCAAATTACATGTCCTATAAAAACCTCTCATGGAGCACAATCCATTATACCATTCCATTGAAATTTTGATGAGGTTGACTTTTCATCCAAATTTGGTCGAACCCGTTAAAAGTATTAGATGTTTATAAGGAGTGTGTTGATGCATGAACTCGTGATGGTTGTCTCTTGATGTCTGTTATTGTGTCTAGCGAGACACGTTAGGCACTTGCCTACCATCTTAATGGTTCTCTCGGTAAGAGCAAATGCAGTTATCTTGTAAGATACATTACTTGCCGCCTTGATCTCGGCTATTCAGAATTTACGCCATTAGTTGTAATCAGACAAAATATTACTTGTCACTCGATCGGGTTCTATCATATTCTTAGTCTCATGGCTAGCTATTTCGGGGATAATCATCAAACGATTATTTTTATTCGTAGAGTTTGACGTTACTTTTGTCTTTCTTTCTAAATGGAAACATGGGAAGGAAAATAATATCTCCGCTTCTATGCTCTTCAACAAGCTTAGTTAGGTAGGTCAGTACTGTTTTTTATCATGTCAATTCGGCATGATATTTTCTCGGCATTTTCTTATTTCCTAATTTTTCCTCCATATCTTTTTACCTAATCATCTATTATCTGTTTGCGTCATGGAATTCAAAATTATTATTTTTACGAAAGAAAGCTAAAAGGCGAATACAAAAATATGACGTCATAAATATATTATATCTATTTTATCATCTAAGAAAATAAGAAGTAACTCTGTAGGAGGTAATGAAAAAAAAAAAAAAAACTAGTATCCCAAGTGCTTATTGATTCCGAGATTAGTAAGCTAATCAATAGAATGATTTCCCTCCTGAAAGTTATGTTTTGAACTTGAAGTGATAGCACAATTGTTTTCTAATATCTTCAAGAAAAGCAAGGCATTATTAATCATAAACTCTGGACTAACAAGATCAGTGATGACTTTAGAGTCAATCAAATTGATGAACATATGAAAAGTAAGTTGTTTTGCAAAGTTGAATCTCAATTACAAAACCCGAAGTTTTGCTTGTGTTGACAATCATATTCCTACTAATATAGCAAAACCACCAAGCTTGTCATTCCTTTCATTTTTTACTAAACTTCTTGCACCAGCAAATCCTAGGTTGTCTTTAGAGGCCAAGGTGGATGATCTCATCTGACCAAAATTGGAGAAGTGTATGATCCACTTATTGCCGAGTTATTTCGTAGACGAAATCTTGATGATTTCCTTCATATGTGACCAAATTATTTGAATTGGATTTGATAGGGAAAAATAAAATTGTCATGAAAAAGTGATTTGTTTCTCTATTGCCAAAACAACCACACACCTAGTCCAAAATCTGTGCTTCAATCATAACTTCTTATTTAGTTTTTCTTTTGGTGATATGATATCATGATTTTTAGTTAAAATTTAACGTTATCAAGTTATTTCATTTTACTTATATTTGAAAAATCTAATTACTAGTTGGAAATTAAATCTATTCGTAAAAGCAAAATAAAGTTAAGGAATAAATTTCATTCATGGTCACTTAAATGTGTGGATTGTGCAATGGTTTCATCATCTTCTTTTTTGGTATTGATGCACTTTGATTGAAATGCGGCTAATTCCTGGAAAAAAAAAATGCTCAGACGGGGCCCACATAATTGTTATAAATTTGCACTTTCTCTTGATATTTTTATTATTATTATCTTTGAACATATTATTAATCTAACACCAAACAACATTGATTTTTTTTTCAGTTTACCCAAATATGATCTCTAATTCAAAATTAAGTCTAAGCTAAAACAGAAGTATACTTTGACTTTATCGCCAAGCGCCATAGTTAAGTTATTAATTGCAGCAGGACAATGATTAACATTTTCTTTTGGAAATACTAACACTGATAAATAGCTAACCAAAACTCATATTAAATAAATCATCGATTAAGATATATTTACTTCAACTCGAGAAGGAAAAGCTTATTCAAAAGGAAAGCACCATTACTCGCTCCCCCATGCGCCACGTATCAGCGTTCAATTTGTTATATTTATATTGTTTTTCCCTGCTGTATCTGAACGGGTGATTTTTCAATTCACTTAACATAATTTTTTATTAAATTTTATCTTTTGTTAATCCTTTCACATACTTTTTCAATCAAAACCAAACAACATTGAATTATTTCATTTTTACTCAAACCAAATTATCTACCCATCGAAAACTAAATTAGTAGCTTCCCCCTCATAGAAAGATATGACAGGTAAACATTTGGGGAAGAAAATGGGCAAAATTTAATATTAACCACACAAGAATGTTAGCGGCCCATTTTGTTTTCCAGCTCTTAAGCCAAGCAATAATGAGATGGATTTTGATTTTAATCGTCCAAAACAATCCTTCCATTTTTTTTTTCTAGTTTGACCATAAGTTGACCACTTTTTTGAGGAAATGCTGACACGTCGTTCACATAGTAGTTATTGTTAGGATTCACAAGTGAGTGAGTTACTAGAGAAGTCTCACGTTAAAGAATTGATATGGTGTAAAATAGTTGATATATCCCAGTTGATCCATAATTCCTAACTTTTGAGTAAAGGTTGGTCTAATTAGATATATTGACGGGTTTAGATTGAAGCTCTTTTTCAATAATCTCCCCAGGTGAAGGTATACGAACTTTGCTTCTTGTTCCCAACAAATGGTATTAAAGTCGATGGTTGCGATTTACGGGTAGGTGCGTGTTGTGGTGTAGCAATGTGACACCCATAAGTTGATGTCGACAGATATTTGAATTAAAAGAGAGTGGGTATAACATTGAGCTCACATGTAAATGAGAGATTGTCAAGATGCATGCATAAGTGAGTTATATTAGAGGAGTTCCATATTGAAGGATTGATATGGTGTAGAGTAGTTAATATATTTTAGTTGGTTTATAACTCATTATCTTAAATTTTGTTGCACGCTTCCAACAGTTATATGGCTTTCAAGAAATTGGTGAAACATTTACGTCTTTTTCTTCTTCCTTTTTTCAGAAAAGTTGACATTTGCTTTAAGACACATGTAATAGATTTTCTTATTTTTTGCGCCAAAACATTCGAACAATATAAGTTAAGTGCTTAAACTCAAAAAAATTATTTAAAGGGAATATAGAACTATCAGTAGATATGTTGATATGTTATAATTCCCAATATACCTACAACGTACTTTCTTTTGTTGACTTAATTACAAATACGAGAGATGGAGATACTTTTTATTAGAATTCTCCATAGAATACAGATTTTAAATAGCCTATATTTCCTTGGAACTAATATTTTCGACACATAAAAAAGCATAACAATCTTTCCGCCATAATGCGTGAGTTTCGCTTTAATTGGACAAGGGAAGAAATGCAAAGGAATTTTATAACCCTTATGTACATAATGCAATAAAGATTAAGGGCTCAATTTGTTTTGCAGAATATAAACAATTTGTAAAATATTGCCATAAAAATGATTAGTCAATAATCAATATTGTCAACAGTTTATGTCCAAAAATTTTAGTAAATAATGAAAAAAATTTCGTTCATTTATTTTACTAGTGATACGAATGATCATTTCTTGGAAAATATTTTCTAAATCATTCATTTTCTATGAAACAAATATACCTTGAACCTTTTAGTTGGGTCAATCAAGTCATGTTGAAGAACAATATGTAAAATTGCTTATCTATTGCTCTAAAAGTGTTTATATGGCATCCTTATATTGCAATTTTCATCAAAGTTTGTTTAACTTAATTGCATTTTTTTGAGGGAAAATTTTAAATAAGGGCCTAAAGTATTATCATTTTTCAAATAAGGGTTTGAAGTGGATATTTTTTCAAAAAAAAGGCTTGAAGTGCCATCATTTTCTTAAATAAGGATATAGAGTTAACCTTATTTAAAATAAGGATTTGAAATAGTTATATTAGTCTCAAATAAGGGCCTGAATTCACTATTTGGTTAAGGGTATATTCATCTTTTAAATTTCTTTCTTTCTTTTTTTCTATTTTTTCTTTCCAAACTCAAAAAAGTTTAAAAAATTATTATTATTTTTTTAAAAAAAGAATACACATGAGAGGGAGGGCTCTATCTCGTTTGTGATTGCCACCCCCCCCCCCCCCCCAATCGCTGGGGGCGGTGATGGTTAGCGAGGTTGCCAACACTTGCGTGAGGGCCAATGACCCTTATCGACCAAAGGCAAGGGCTAATAGGCCCTTGCCAGAGACGGGTTAGGGTCGATTTGAGTGAGGGTCATTGACCCTTGCCTCTGGTTGGTGAATATAGCAGGCCATCGTTGTTGCTCCACCAGCCATAAGGCAGCAGCCACAGGCAGGAGAGAGCCTTCCCACCTTTGTTTTCGCTTTTTTTTTTTAAAATATAAAATTAATTTAAATTATATTTGGACGAAAATATTTCTAATAGATTGAAATTTTTTGCTGGTCTGCTAGTCGACAAGGCTAGGCTCTTATTTGAAATAACCATAACACTTTAGGTTCTTATTTAAAATAAGGTCCACAAGAAAACGATGGCACTTCGAGCCCTTATTTAAAATTTTCTCTTTTTTTGATAAATGTTGAGGATTTAGCTTAACTAATTGAAAGGTTTAGAATTTGATGGCACTTTTAAGTAAATATTTAGACTCAATTGCACTCCCAATAAAGTTTATTGCGTGTGGTGCAATTTTTCTTAAAACGACGTGCTTCTATCATAATGTCTACCAAACTTATACATGTAATAATTCTTTAGTCTAACGTATTTTTGCGAAAAGTTTGTGATTAAGTCCTTACAAAATTACAATAGACAAATTTTGTGATGTGTAGGATATTTTTGAAGGCAATGCCTGCCAAACCCCTTGTTTGTATGTTGAATATTTAAAATCGCAATTGCCAATGTGGTGCCTAGTCATTGCCAACCATCTTATTTGGCATGTTGATGTTGATAAGTTTACTTATGCCGTATTAGCGATTTTCAATGGCAATTGTCCTGAATGATTACATTGGAATTTTGCAAAAAGGTTTAATATTACATTAGCAAAATGAGATAATTCAAAACTAAATTAATATATGTACAATACATTTAGTCTAATATATGTACACTACATTTAGTTTGAATCGACAATTTTCTTCAAAAAGTTTGTGATCAAGTCCATATGCAATAATCATATGCAATTTTTGTGACTTGGAGCATACTTTCAAAGGTGGTACTTGTGAAACCCCTTTTTTGTCTGATAAATATTCAAAATCTTAGGATATGTATATTACAAGTTTTAAAACTTGTCGCGAAAGTGTAATTGACTCTTAAAACTTATAAAAAGTGTAATCAAGTTCTAAAATTTGTCAAATTGATTATATTGAGTCTTAAAGTTAATGCTGTTAATTTGTCTAATGGAAAACACTGACGTAGCATTTTAAAATTAATTTCTCTCTCCTACATGGCATATTTAATTTTTTTATCCAAATATTATTTAAATTATATTAAAAAAAGATAAAATTCTATTTAAAAAAGCCAAACTAAAGGGGGGAGGGGGGTAGGGCAAAGCCTTAGTGGTGGGCACTGTTGCCACCGTTGCCCCCTCATTGAAGGGGTTGGCAAAACCTTGGAGAGGGTGGCTAGCCCTCATCGGCCTTAGGTGAGGGCCAATGACCCTAGCTAGGCCCGGGCAAGGGCATCTAGATCTAGGCAATGCCAAAGCTTGCTTGGGTCTTGAGTGTTGTCGGCCTTCCCTTGGGGCCAATGAGACCTCACTTGAGGTTGGTAAGACCTTGCTGGCCCAAGCAATAGTTAGTGTTGCACAGATCTGGGTTTCACCCACGATCTAGCCTCACTAATTGTCTCCTGGAGCCGGCGAGGCCTTGCCTAGGGCAAGCAATGGCCTACCAACCTTGCTCGGGACTAGTGACATTTGTTGACCCCTCTGGTGATGCACGGCACTTGTAGCGACAACCCATTAGCGAGGCCTAGCCCTACACTCTTCCTCCTCCTCCTTCTTTTTTTTTTTTTTTTAGTTTTGCCTTTTAAAATAAATTTTTAGCTTTTTTTTTCTTTTAATCTAATTTAAATAATATTTGGATAAAGAATAATTTTAAAATGCCTCATGAAAAATCAAAATTAATTTAAATATGCCACGTCAGTATTTTCCGTTAGTCAAATTGTCAATATTAATTTGAGGATTTGATTGTATCAATTTGATAATTTTTAGGACATCTTTGTGTTTTTTGCAAGTTTATGACTGAATTACACTTTTGTGACAAGTTTTAGGACTTCTAATGTACATATCCCTCAAAGCCCTAATTGTTCCATTGATACTTTGGTCACAAATTGTTCTATTGTACAATCTAATTGGTCATTGCAACCTATGGATTTCATATGAGCACCATAACTTCTATTCAATTACTTAAGTGTCATAATTTAAAAAAAAAAAAATTCATCACAAGTGTCATATCAGATTAGATATTCAATTTTTTTTTGTAAAATGTTTTAAAAAGGTTATGTCACTCAAATTATTAATTAAAAAGTTATAATACTCAAATAAATGGCCTATGAAGTTATGACTTTCAAGTGATCAAATAAAAAGTTGTAGCACTCACTAGTGCCACACAAAAATATGGTACTTGTGTCCTTATCTTTATATGTGAGAGATGAACAAGTGTTACGTCCTTTGAAATACTTAAAAAAAAAAAAAAGGGAGGCTATTGAATAGGGTTATTAACTCCATGTTGGACCATTCACAAGGCCAGAGCTGGCAATCATCAAGAGGCGAATTTAAGACGGTCGTCCCCATTGTCCTCCTTGCCCAATACGATTCTCGCAACCCACGAGCCCCTTTTCTTCTCCTCTCATTCACACCCCAACACCCAACATTGAATGTATTTCCATGATCACCCTCCATTTTATTTTTATATTCCCAATTATGGGTCCCTATAATTTGTCTTTTCATGCACCAAATCAATCAAGATTTTTCCCCACCCCCATAATAAATTCTCCCTCCTCCTCACTCCAGCACCACCATTTACACCTCCCATGTTCTCTCTATAATGAGAAGTTTCTTGAATGGAAGATGCCTAAGGTCTCCATCACCACCATAAATTGCCAACCTTTCTTGGCAGGGGGGAAATGCTTGGAGTTAAAGAGATCAGTGGCAAGTCAAATCCACATCAAATTGCGGGAGATGACACCGAATTAGGATCTTCTCGTACACTAATGTTAGCGAAAGATCTACGTGGTACAAGATGTGATCTACATCTTTTCTTTTTCTTTTTTATTTTATTTTGAGTGCATGCAACTTTATGAATTAATCCTAAAGTAGCACAAATTTCGCCTTTTTGCATCACTAAAAAAATAGGAAAATGTGTAATTTGAATAAGTTTATTGAAAGAAAAATCATAAAAGTACGAATGGAAGGTTATGGTGGTCTAGGGGGAGGGAAACGTATAAATTCAACGAATCAAAAAATTGCAATGTCACTCAGGAACAAGTCATTGATGTAAATGGAGTTCATCACAAAATCAGGATCACCTCGTGCCAGTCACTTTGATTGTCCAGTTTGTAATGATCGGTTGATCAAGGAAACTTGAATAACTTTGTACTTACTAGTGAAAGAGACATTGGAATAAGGTCATTATTAGAAGGGTTGGATACCCAAAAGCCCTGCAAAGACTCCTCGCATTAACTTATCGAAGTCTAAAAACTTGTGGTAAAAGTAAATTTTAGATAGCACAGTTAATTTTTCAAAACTAATAATAAAATGGTACAATCGATTTTTTTTTCCTTTAAATGTGTCAACTTTCAATGAGAGAATAATTCAATGTGACGTTTTTTTTTTCTTTATTATATGCATTTTTCTTATCGGACACTTAACGCTTGGATGGTACTAAATAAATTCGGTGCCATTATAACAGAAAACATAAAAGCTAATGATGAGAATTGCGTTTTTTTTTTTTTTTGCCCAATTTCTTTTCATTTATTCTATGTCCTTTTTAACTTCTTAATCATGTTGTTTTAACTAGGGGTGGATAATGAGAATCATTCGAACTGAAAACTGTTCAAACCATACTAGGTTGGCCAATTTTGGGCCGTTCCCACTAGCAGTGGTCTAGTTCTTGATTCTTATTCTTGGAACAGGTGATCGGTCGATCCGGTTCTAGATTCCAAGGTGGGAGCGAATCTCAAGAACTGGACTAACCGGACTAGACGGAACAAACAAGGCTAATGTCACCATATTGTTCTACTGTTGTGCATGTAGAGAGAATGTTTTGGCCTACAAGTCTACAGACAACCCTTATCAAGACGAAATGGTCTTAGGTTCAATTTCATTTTGCCTCTCCACCAATTGGCCAGGACACATGGGGTGTTACGGGAAATAAAAGTTGAATGGTGGTTATGCTTAGTCCCTTTGTTTGGATCGAATGCAATTGTGGAGGTCCTCTCCAGATGTTTGAGCAAAGTGGTTGTCGTACTATAACAACATGCCTTAGCTGTATATGCTTGAGAGAACTAATCTGCAATGAAAACATGATGGTACTTGAATACATGTGCTTTCTTGCACTAGTTATCAGCAAATTGACCAGTTCCATGGGACTAGGCTAACTGATCCTCAATCCTAGATATTGGAAATCGGATTGGAAACTGATCACTTCTAGTTTCAACAGTGGCCATTACCACTACCACTGCTACTTATGATCATTGATGCTGGCTACCCTTCATGCGCATTAATCTAATACGACCACCACTATCTGTTAACTGGTCACATTCTTCTAAGTCAAGATCTAATGGGTGGAGAAGGAATTGAAAAGTTCTTAATTGGGCAAATATCAGTTTTTGAACCCACGTTCTTCTTTGCTTTCTTAAATGCCCAAATTGCTCGGTCAACACGTTCATAAAAGTGCTCCTACGAATAAGACAGAGAATCGGTGTTTGTGGTAGTAAATAGGACTGACCGCGTCCACGATGGGGGGCGGTGGTCGCTTTGCCGAAGTAAGTTTTGTAGGAGAATAGAGAAGGAGAGAAAACAATGAAATAACCAGAAACAAAAAATATATAAAAAAATCCTTCGAATGCTAGGGTGAATTGTACTTTTTTGGCACCACGCGCTAATAAAAAGCGCATGATAGAAAAAAAAATCACATTACATTTTTTCATCATCCAATATTAATAGAATCAACGAAGAAATTTGAATTTATAAAATTTAAATATAATACAGCTTAATTATAATAATATTTTTTTTGGTTTAAGCTTAATTATACTATTTAAAACTTTAGGAATTAGTCAAAATTTTGGTACATACTTCATATGATGCACTTATCCCTGAAAATCTCTTTATTAAATAGTTCAAGATTGAAGTGCGTTTACATATCGATTCTATGAAGAATTTAGGGGAATAAGGGTCATATTACACATTTTTTTTTTTTTTATGACCAATGATCTGCCGGAGCATGCCATTTTTGGCTTACGCCAATTCGGGGTCTCACGAGCCTCTGCAATGGAAGCCCAATAGCGACTATATTTTGGAGGAAGCTGGCCCAGCAACCCATCGCCAGGTTTTCCCTACTTAAATTACTAGCACTATAGGGATTCGAATTCTTGACCGCATCGAAGTAGAGGAGAACGAATACCAGCACAGCTACCCACGGATGGGTAGTCATATTACACATTAGTTCGGGCTAGCCCATCCCAAGAAGTCCCTCCTCCACCGGTTATTCGTGACCAATCTTCTTTTGAAGTATTATATGGTTCACTTGTCTTATTTTTGTTGTTGTTTGGTGCCCCTTGTTCTTCTTCAACTTCTTGAAAGTATCAAACATGACTGTTTGCACGGCTCGTTGTTCTCTTAGTTATGACATAGAAAATGACGGATATAGATGTTGAGATAGTCCTTTTGATCATCTTCCCTTATAATGTCATTTTTGAAGAAAGCATAATGTTCTCGTTACTTTTTTCATTTGATGCTATTTTTAAGAAGGTATTAAACATATTGAAAATATTTATCACTTTACTCGACATTACCTTGATCGAGAACTCTGGAATCTTAATTTTGTCCATGTCCTTTCGGCTATTGCGGACGGTTTTACGATTACTGTTCATCCCGCCCTGTTTTCTATTTTCTCTCGCAAATTCCAATTGGTTTCTTTGCAATCACCTTGAATTTGAATAGGGTGCTAGAGATTCTTACATTTTAAAAAAAAAGTTCTTGGAGATATTTTGCTATGTGTAGATATTTGGGTAATGCTAAAAGTACATCTGCCATCATTTCTGATATCTTTTTCTCGTTTGACTTTTATATAGTCTCTATAAAGATTATACATAATATACATGCTTTGTTCGTTTCATAGAAAATAATTTCTTGGAAAACATTTTCAAGATTTTTTGGTATTTGTTTCATGGAAAATGAACTAGTGAAGAAATATGTTTTCCGCTATTGGAAAAAACACTTTTAAAAGTAGGAAAAAGGATTTTTACTTTTTGAAATGGAGAGCATTTTTCATAATTTCTTTCACTTCACTTTCTTTCGCCAAACACATTTTCCTTTTATTTTTATGTTTTATTTTATTTTTAAATTGAGTTTTTAATTTTTTTCCTTTTTCTTTTTCCCTTTTTTCTTCTTCTTCCTTGGACAGTTCTCGGCTAGCAACTGGCTATTGGCGAGCTTTGGCCTTGCCATAGGCTAGTGAGGCTCGACTAGCGACTGGCTATTGATAAGCTCACTCGAGGCTGGAGCTCGCCGATGGCCGTTGCCATAGCCGGTGACTGGCCAAGGCCAAGGAAGAAGAAGAATAGGAAAAAAAGAAAAAGAAAAGAAAAGGCCAAGGAAGAAGAAGAGAAAAAGAAAAAAAAGGAAGGGAAAAAATTAAAAATTGAAAAATCGATTTTAAATGTAAAAGTAATAAAAAATTATTGAAAATGAGTGCATGCAAGAAAATATTTTTCTTATCAAATAGCGAAAAATATTTTCTAGTTCATTTTCAAATTTTAGCCGAATATTGAAAAATATGGTTATTTTCCTGAAAAATGGCTTCTTCGAAAACAATCTCCAGAAACACTACATTTTCTGCAAAATAAGGGGAGAAATAAGTGAATGATATTTAGTTGTTTTCTCATATATTTTATCTTGATAATTTTCATTAATTAAAAATTACATTACATAATGCACAAAGAAATAAGTTAGAAACAAAAATTACAACAAATAATATTACTTTTTTCAAATTTTGCAGCTCAGATAATCCGATGTTTGCGTAACATGAAAGGTCCGAAACTTTTCAAGCCATATATATATATATTTATGGATATTATCTTTTACAGTTACGGTTTGAAAGACGACTCAAATTTTGGTGGGAAAGTACAAAAAGTAATTTGGAGATTGGGCGTCCTCAAGAGTTACTTGTGAAATCTATATAGGTTCTTCAAAATTTGAAAATAAAAAATGTTTTGAGTCTAAGAAAATCATATAAAAAAATATATACAATCATACATGTCAGGATTTAAATATTTTTACAGTATTAGATATTTAGCGTCAAATAAAATTCAATGATGAGATGTGTGAATTTTGCAAATAGTTTGAAGTATAATTCATCCCAAATAAGTTGGCAAAATAATTAACCTCTTCCAACCAAAAAACATAGGAGCATTAACGTTAGTGATGACGATGGAAGCACTCAGTTTCATTCTTTTGGAGCAAGTCTTATATACACCAAGCACATTTGAGCCAATTTTATCTCGATTTTAGATTACGTGAACGGATTCATACCATCAATGGTCCAATCTAGAAAAAACAATTTAGGATCTGAAGAAAGAGGGTTTAGCATATTTGCTCAGCGAGTATACACACGCATACATACAAAACGTCGGCATCCTCTGCGACCGTATTAATTTCTTTATCCCATTTATGTCGCTGACCTTTCTTCCCCGCCCATCCCTCCATAATTCCTCTCTCTCTCTCTCTCTCTCTCTCTCTCTCTCTCTCTCTCTCTCTGGTAGTGACTGTTGCAATTTATATAAACAGACAGAAAACTGGTTCAATCGGCTTTTGGTTTTTGGTGATTTCGGGGGCAAATGGGTAGATCCCCGTGCTGTGACAAGGTGGGATTGAAGAAAGGGCCGTGGACACCTGAAGAAGACCAGAAGCTCCTCGCTTACATCGAAGAGCACGGCCATGGAAGCTGGCGTGCTTTGCCTTCCAAAGCTGGTATCGTGTGCTTTCCCTCATCTTTCCCCTAAATTACTCTCCGAGAATACAAGATAAAATATCCCAGCAATTCTTCATCTTTCTTTCTTTTAGGGTTCCTTTTTTTTCCCCAGTTTGTCGGTTTTGCTCATTATTGCTGCCTCTTCTTCTTGCTCCTCCTCCTCCTCCTGTGCACAAACATAGGTCTTCAGAGATGCGGGAAAAGCTGTAGGCTAAGATGGACTAATTATCTTAGACCTGACATCAAGAGAGGGAAGTTCAGCTTACAAGAGGAACAGACCATAATTCAACTCCATGCCCTTCTTGGCAATAGGTAACTCTCTCTCTCTCTCTCTCTCTCTCTCTCTCTCTCTCTCTCTCTCTCTCTCTCTCCATGTACCAACGTTCTTCCATCTTTTTCTTTTTGGCTTCATCATAAATCAAAGGATTCAACCTCCACCTTTAGCAGTTCAGTTCGGAGGTCATTACTGATTTTCTTTTTCCTTTTGCGAAAAATCATATGTGTGACATTTACAGTCTAAGATATCCTCGCTCATCGCCCATTCTTTTTTTTTTTTTTTTCTCCCTAAAAAATGGAGCTGATGAGCAGTTTACTGCAACTTGTGGAGATGGATGTGATAGTCTGATCCTCTCAGTAAGTCTCAGCTACCCAAGACAAGAATGGCGATCTCCGCGAACTCTCATGGAAAGATCAGCTTTTTGATTTCTCGGTTTCAGAAAGTTTGCTAAATTTGTTTTACCAACGAACAAATTTGTTTGTGTACCAAAAAAGTACAGAAAAACAATTTTTTATTGTGCCTGAATGTTCTGATGACAGAGACCCTGATTATCAGTCTGGTGCCTAAATTTGCGTTGCCAAGAAAGGGAAAGAGTTTTGCTCTTTCATAAGCATTCTTAAACTAAAGTTGAGATGAAGAAAAAGAGCAAAAATCCTTCAAATGATTAGTTTCAGCAGCTACCAATATTATCGTGTTTTTTTTTTTTTTTTTTTTTGCTTATTAATGTCCTTTCTGCGGCTATTTCTCCTTAGGTGGTCGGCCATAGCAACTCATTTACCGAAGCGAACAGACAACGAGATCAAGAACTACTGGAATACGCATCTGAAGAAGAGATTGGCGAAAATGGGAATTGACCCAGTGACCCATAAGCCTAAAAATGACGCCCTAGTCTCTAGTGACGGTCAATCCAAGAGCGCGGCTAAGCTCAGTCACCTGGCTCAGTGGGAAAGCGCTCGGCTCGAAGCTGAAGCCAGATTGGCTAGAGAATCGAAATTACGTTCGCAGTCATTCCAGCATCACCACAGCAGCAGCAACAGCAGCCAGGTTTATTCCGCGGCTTCCGCTTTGGCTTCCACTTCAGCTGCACCGCCCGGCCTCGTCAAAAAAGCCACCGCCCCACTGCCACCATCATCACCGCAGTCTCTCGACACTCTCAAAGCTTGGACCGGTAGCTCATGGCCGTCGACCAAGTCCGGCGAAGGTAGTGGCGGTACTGGAGGTTCAGCCAACGGGATCGCTGGCGATCTTGAGTCTCCTACTTCGACACTCACTTTCTCCGAGCCTATGAACGTGCTTTGTGAGAATCCCAAGCAAATGATCGAGTTTGTCGGTTCGTCGGGGTCATCCGACTCCGGGATGATCAAAGAAGAAGGTGAACAAGAGTGGAAAGGCCTTGAAAGCTCAATTACGTTGCCAGAGTTCAAAGAGGGTATGGGGAACAACGCGGTCTCATTTACATCCACGTTCCCTGAAATGACAATGTCCCTAGAAGGTCCCTGGACTCCGGAGTCACTGAGGGCGAGTAGCGTGCATGGTAACGTGGAAAATAACGACATAGAAGAAGGGTTCACTAGTCTTTTGCTTAATAGCTCCGGCGACCAGAGTTTATCAGATGGCGGTGGTGAATCTGACAAACGTAGTGATTACTATGAGGATAACAAGAATTACTGGAATAGCATCCTTAATTTGGTGAACTCTTCGCCATCTGAGTCCCCAATGTTCTAGAAATCATAAATTAGTAAGCTTCACAAGCTTCTCCATGATTTGTGTGTGACGAAAAACTCTTGTGCAAGTCCCCCTTACTCAATCATAGCACAGCCGAGAGCCCTAAAGTGACTTTAAGCTGTCATATTGTGAAGTGAGATTCATAGGAAAGGTAATCATTTGGTAGCCAACAAGCTCTTGGTTTCTTCCACAGGTTTCAACATGAGATACATATCGATTTCCCTGAGCTGGAAAGGAACAAAAGCTGCTTGTGAAGCTTGTCTCTCAAGCGAAATGTTAATAGTTCAGTTCAGCCTCCCCTTTCTTCACTGCTACTTGTTTTTTCTTTTCAGAATGATGTAAAAAACTTGACTCAGCTTTTTCTTTGGGCAAGAAAACTCGACTCAGCAGCGAACTCTTTATCGTTATCATTATTACAACTTTCTTTTTAAGGGCTTGTTAATTATTTATTTTATTAGAGGGTTCGTTTCTTGATTTCATCATCTCCACATCTAGCTTCTGATGGTTCAGGGGGTGCGTGGTCCAACTACTTCATATAGAAACTTACTGTATAAGTAGGGATGTATGAAAAAAAGAGAAGAGAGAGTAGGGATGTATGAAGTGAACAGCTCAATGCACATTAATAAATATGTGCTTCATATTAATAGTTCATGGAGTGACCATCTGCCATAATAATTTATGATGGAGTCTGTTTCTGATGGTTGGTTATACGTCAGATTCTGGCTCAAAAGAGTGTTAATGCAAGAAGACAGAACTTGATTGCTGTTTCTTTGTTCTCAAGGAACAGAAATCACGATCATCGATTTCAGAAAAAAAGAAGGCGACATTAAAGTCCACACGAAGTTCTATATAAATGGTTCAAATCACACTTAACATATAGAAAAAGGAAGATCAAAATTGGGACATGTGTTTATCACACATCGAATTCTCCTGTACTCTTGTAAGCTGAAGAGTGGACCTTTGTGGCATTGGGGTGAAGAGTGACTGATTAGAAAGGATGATATAATTGATTTATCTAAGACAGTTATTAACTCTGAGGAGATTTGAAAGAGGGGTTGATTTCTTGTGCACATATTGGCCGGGAGCTGATGTCTTTCCTAATGAGGCTATGATAAGCTAAAAAAAGTTGTTGTGAAGTGTTCTGTATGTCTTAATTGAGGGAATTGATGCCCAAGCTAGATTGGGTGTGATATGATTCAGTGTGAAGATGCGATTTGACATACTATTATTAAGAACAATCTTTGGAAGGAAGACCAACCTGGTGTTTTCGGTTCACCAAGCGCCGCACAGGCTATTCCATGATGAAGAATCTGTTAGCCCATGACAAATGTTGAGCACATTGTGAGATCGAATACTAGACAGGTGAAATGACCATTCCGTAAAGAAAGAATAAAAATTGTACCATGAGGAAAAACACAGATATTCGAACCTTATAAACTTAAAGCTTCGTGAATTGCCGACATGTTCTGTGTTCATCATCATCCAGCATTGGTAGCTGAAACGATATTAAAGAAATTCTGCACGGTAAATTTTAAATGATGTGTCCATTGGGAAAGGAACATGATGTTACATATCATTTTATAGTAAGAGAATTTGATGTTATATATAACGAATAATACTCATATTGACAACAAGACAATTCGAACCCTATTGCTTGACTAATGGTCTAAATAATATATTTACATATATAATGTTTTTGGTTAGTAACTAGTGTGGCACCATTTAAGTTATTATTTTAAAATGTAGATTTGAAGCAAAAGGTTGTGTTCTTTTATTTGTCAATATAGAAACCCCCACTATATGAGTTGATAGCGTTTTGCCGGTTTTGTTTCCCGGGAAAGTCTTTTTACCAAACATTGCATTTTAGGTTTATTATAGGAGACTCGGGTTCTGTGTTGAATCCAGAAAGAGAATGTCAAACGCAATGGTAAATTTTATTTTCAGCTTGTATGTACAGCCTTGACAATTGATATTCAAATGACTCAAAGACCAATAGCTTCCGAGTACAAATTATACCGGAATTTAATCAATAATATAATTTGAACACAAGTAGTTAGATAGCCTATATTTCGAACTCAAATAATGTCGGAATTAATCTACGATGCAGCGTGTTTTAGGCGTATAGTTGGAATCTAATCAATAGCGATACCTTTGGATAGGAAACACAATGCCAAAATTTAATCAACGACGCTGAGCTTGTGGAACAACATTGAAATTCAATTGATGATGTTGAACTAGATAAAGACACGTCGGAATTAAATCAACGATGGGAATCTTGAAAAACTACAACTAAAATGCAATAAAGTAAAATTAAAGTAGAGATAGTTGCTGTGTTGTTTGAGGGGGTTCTCATTGAACAAGTTGCAGTATTTACAGGGCAAATTGGTAGCCATTAGTCGATTACTTCTCCTTGGGCACCACTCTCCAAACTCTCCATGTTTTCCTTTTCTTTTGTCAACCTCATCCATAATCATTTGTTTCTTGACTTGTCGATGATGCTCCTACGACTTGCCCATCAAGTAAATAATGGCTTCCATATTTTTATGCGCATTTTGCGCAACAATTATTCTTGCCTGGGCTTCGATGCTAATTCCATTGAAATTCCAAGTTTGATGAATTGCTCCCATAGCCTGACACATGGCAATTAATTACCTTGCCGTCACCTCTAGTATTTATGTCTAGAATCCTATCAACACTTAGCTCACATAACCTTCATAAATGCTGATTGCTCTAAGCTTCCATGAACAAAATGAGGCATTTCACTTTTATTATTCCCTTCGTGGCCAACACGTGACAACATGGGTAATTTTGGGTATCAACACATGACACGTTCTAAAAGAAAAAAATTTGAATTTATTTCTTCTAAAGATATATCTCGTCTTCGTGTGATTTTCCAAGGAGATCATACCTTTTTGTCTTCCGACATCTTTTCCTTGATATGGATTTCTATTCCCTGTGTTATCTTGACACGTCTCTTCTAATTTCACAAACAACTATTTCCTTTTTTCCCAAACCGTCATCTTCTACTAGTGTCTTCTTAGGGATTACATTATTGCATTTCGTCTTCTCCCCAATTTCCAGACTCTCCTCCATCATTCTTTTCATCTTCACTTCATCATCCTCCATGGCACCAAAGAAAACCTACAAATATGACTCAGCAACCTATATAAAAAATTTTGTCGCTCTCTAAACAAGGGAACATGCCAAAGATTGCCGTTTTAGTCTACTGGATACTATGGAGGGCATGACGGGTTGTTTTCCTTTGGGTCCCAATTTAATGGATCACAACAAGATCCCTCTTTCACTCCAAGGTTGGTTTCCTACTAGGCACGGTGAGACTATGGCCTTCCATATTGCTCCTTTCGAGACATCTAGTCTTCAGATTCTCCTCGATTTCGTGGGTTTCCTTGATTTGAAGCTATTTTTCATAAATGGTATCTTTGACTAAGGGATAACGATATGATTTGACTTACTTGGATAGGTGCGGGTATTGAGAAAGCACTTGCAACCAGTATGTCTTCTCATGATATATCCCGAGGATTGGTAGGATCTACAGTAAGTTTTTGGTCCTCTTCAACCAATTATTTCTTTTTTTCCTTGGGGATCCATGGCTATTACCCTTCTGGATATGCACACCATAACAGGCTTCCCATTGATTGGCCATTCTTTTGAGAGATTGGTCACATTTGAGACCTTTTTATCCTAGACGAAGTTATAGTAAATTCCTTGAATAGTAGGGTTAGGCGACTGAACCTATTGATGATAAGGAACATATCACTTTCCTACTATAATGGTTGTCAAGATTCATATTCTCTGGCTAGCTAGGAATCTCGTGCATGGTAAACACATTGCTCTTGCTCCAGTTGTTCTTGCTTCCTTATATAGAGGGTTCACCCATGCTTCATTGGTAATGAAGTCTAAAGAGAGTGGGACTATCTCTGGTCCCTTTTGGGTTTTACAAGTATGGTTGGCTTTATACCTTGAGGTTTTTTTTTTTTTTTTTAATGACCTTGGCTCTCACAACCTTCCTTATTACCCCATGCTAGGTGTTGTATCAAGAAGACTTCATCTAGGTCATTGACTCTTGAACCGCCTACCCAAGAAGGTACTTTCAGACATTTCTCCTTTCCTCAATTTGGAAGTCGATCATAGGGATATTGACTTCTTCCCTTATGAGAGTGAAGAGCATTATTAACTTTTTGATCCTAATCGACTAAATTCCTTTCAAGACTTTGGGTTCGGGTACTATCTAAGTGGATCTTCCGTTATGGTTGTCTTTGAAGGGCAGGTTCTATCTGGGCTTTGAGATATATTCGTCTCACTACTATGAAAGGAAATTTGGATTCTTTCAAGCCATTCCTATGCCTATCTTGTAACACCCTCGATTCAAACCCCGTAAGGATCATCCATAAGGTCCTGATGGATCGACCATGGGCCATTGGCTATGAATTGATTAGTTTGATCAGTAAGGAATTAAGAAACGGTCATGGTCCGATCGATCGACTGATCACGAACTGGTCGAGGTTTTGGTCGTGAATTATAGATCAACCATACCAATGGGATAAGATCACTAGCTCATAAGATAACTTTTTGATCATTAGGATTGGTCACGGGATGATTTTGGATTGGCGGATGACCATGGGTTGATCCGACTGGTCATAGTGCCTGACCACGGGTGATTTCGCTTGGTTATGCATTGATACACGGACGATCTGACTTGACCAAATGTGATAATCTTTAGATAAAAAATGCATCATTTCCTACTTAATTCTTAGTGATAAGAAAGGAATCTAAAATTGGTGATATCTGATTGTGGATCAGTAATGCACCGACCATGAACCATACGGATGGATCGGGTCCTAATTGGAATGAGCTTAGGATAAACCCCGCTATTCTGTCACTAATTTTAAGGTCCATGAATGCATTGACTTAGTGCTAGATCATGGGTAGCTTTAGGATTGGCCTTGAACTGATTCAAGGGAAATCGACCATTTAGGTAGGCCGACCGATTGACCATGCAAAGGAACGGTTCGGGCGAGCATGGAGTGTGATGGCCGAATCTCGAGTGTACGTGAGGTGTATCTAATGATCCCTTCTTTGGCCCTAGAACCAACTTAGATGATGGAATTCTTTAGACCACATTCTTGAGGAAGAAAATGACAAAATAGAGAAAACTCTAGAACACCCTAAGTTCTTCAAGAGGTAGGGTGACTCATTATTCTACTTAAATTTTTCTAGATTTGGCCATAATTACCAAAGATCTACCTTGGGGATCAAGCAAGGAATCTAGGCCAAATGTCTCAATGAAAATAAGACATCTTGAGCAAATGATGGCTAGCCTATGGCCTAGATGCTAGCTCATCGTTTTAGAGTGCCACTCATGCATAATGACTTGTCTCTTAATAATGAGCAAAGTGCTCTTGTGGCCCAATGAAATGGAGACAAATAAGGCTTCAATTAATGACACTAGGTCATTAGATCTCCACCTCATAAGCCTAGGTGTCTATATGAAGATTTGGTAATGATAGCTTGAGATTTTCATTGGAGAAGAAGTTGATGATTTGTAAGCTTAGGTGTCATCTAGAATCTTAGGTTATGATGAGCCTAAATGATAGCCTTGGTGAATAAGGCAAAGGCCAACCAATCAAGAGAGGACATTAGGCATCAAATGGCTTCATGTGTCCCTTAGGACCATAGGCACATCATGAGCGTAAATTCAACCTTGAAGAGCAAGCCAATAGGTGGTCCGATAAAAAGATGGCAAGTGTTCTCTTAGGACCCTAGGCATGCCACCTTGCAAAATAGGATGGCCACCTTGATGCCATACCCATGCCACTCTAAGAAATGTGATTGGACCGCTTGGATGAGTAATGATTAGCTTGGTGTTTATAAATAGGGGATGCTCACATTTATTTCCACCACTTTACACCCCTTGCCATTCACACCTACCCTCCTCCTCCTTCTCCTTCCTCTCAACCTCACATCCTCAACCCACCAAGCTATCTAGGTTGGTTTTCAAGTTTGCCGAGGTAAGTAAGATCCCTATGTCTCCCCTAGGGCAGTAGTCTCTATTGTCGAGTCTAGTTAAGTGCTTATTTGTCAAGCTATGGGTAGGATGTTGGATCTTTTGTATGGTTTTGCTCATCTTTGTGCTTGAACGTGTGCTTGAGTTGTTCACGCCCGGAATGAGGCCAAGGTTCATCTGAGTTGAGTTCATCACAAGGCAAGGTCGCCCCAAGCCATAAGGCCTTGGTTTTGGCATAAATAGGATGCAGGGTTCAAGTCTCGCTTGGTGTGGGGGTCGCTTAAGGCCGCAAGGTTCCAAGTCAACATTGAGGTGTGTCGATCTTATGTCTTGATAAGTACAAGAATCGTCCAAATCCATGAGGTCTTGGTAAGCACCAAGGCATGCTGATTTCTATAGTCTAAGTGGACGTGTGGACTTTGTGCTTGGCGTTGGATCAAACTGAGAGTTGAGGGTCATTCTCAATACATGTGCATTCACATTAGGTTGGAATTGAGGTTCGTCAAGTTTGGGATCGTCACTTACCTAAGCCTCGAGGTCTTGGTTCAGCATTGAGGCGTGCTGTTTCCGAGCCTTGTCCGGTGCGGGGATCAATGCTAAGTGATCGGTTCAAGTTACATACCAAGGATCGTTCCTAGCATGTTTATTAGAGTAGTGCAATAACTCATGGCACACACGACCGAATGAGCATGCCTTTGAACCATACATGTATCGGCTAAGAGAAAGGACAAGAACTAGCTTGTATGATGCATTTATGCATGCATTTAAAGAGGAAAAAGTGTCTGTTACTACAGAGCGTTGGCGGCAATGCCTCGTTCATTAAACGGGATGCCTCAGTTGATCCAGGATGCTTTGGTTGAGTTAGGATGCTTGGGTTTTGAACTCGGAAGCCTCGGGAAGCTAGCCTCGAGAAGCGTCGATCAAGCCGAGATGCCCTAGTCTAGCCAAGAAGCCCAACAAGAAGCTAGAATGTCGGTTGAGCTAGGGGGGCTTGGTCGAGCTAGGATGATGCTAAATGAATTTGCATGAATGCTAGTATATGCATAAGTATGATATATATATATATATATATATATATATATATATTTATCGATAAGCCAAATGTAAGTATACAATGAGGGTAGCAACAAGTTTGCTATTAATTTGCTATTGATACTTTTACAAGTGTTATACTTGCTAGGCTTTAATGATGAGATGTTTTTCTAATAGAGAACTATGAATTTTACTTAGTTTCCTTGAAACTCATCGCTAATCTTATAGTCTTATAGGTATGGAAGTCTCACGTCAGTTTTGAGAGCTACAATCACGCTAAAGGAGATAGGATTTCCTTTGGCCTATGTGGAAAACTTGTACTGTGATGTAAAAAGAAAAGAGAGCTTATAAAGACAGGGTTTGTAAAAGTACCGTAATAATATAAATCAATGTGTTATGCTTGATTTAGGTCCCAGTCTTTTAGCTGTTGTTTGTCTGGGGAGTTGTTTATTCATATTTCTGCATGTGAATGATAACAAGATAAAAAGAATTGGGACAGCAACAAGCCTGAGATGTCCTTAAAAATAACCCTTATCCCTCGTGACCTTGGAGATGGGGTTGGGGTCGTGACATATCCCTCATTTGATGGATTTTTCTCGGGTAAACAAGAGGAAGTATGACCTCGAGGACCGCAGTCCCTTAGCCTACTATTTTGAAATATCCAAGGTCATGTACACTTGATGTTCCCAAATTTGAATAGAAATTTCCAATCGTGTCCTAGCTATAATTCGAAGTGGATGACATGGTGGGTTGGTTTTACTCATGAAGGTCCTTATAAAGAAGGCATCATGACAGAAGTCGATCAAGTTAAACATAAGGGAAAATCGAAGTAGGGTAATGAAATCATTAATCCTACGCCCCGTTTATCTTGACTGCACTTGATGACAACATTTTGCCTAATAGTCCTCTACTCGAACCAAGTAACCCTCTACCCGAGCTTCTACCCAGCCTTAGTGAACTTGAAAGATCTGACAATGAGGTCATCAGCTTTCCTGATGACTCAGATTAATGTACTCTATTCCTATTTACTCATCAGTCTTTGGCCCTTCATGTTCCTCCTTTTGTGTACATCCTTTACTTATAAAGGGCTGTATTTTTCACACTCAGATAGAGAGACACTGGTGCAATTAATACCATAGTTGAAGAAAAGGTAAAAAAACTTCCCCCGTCTCTCCAAAAAAGCAACTTAAAACACTTCCTGATGTTCCTGCCTTAACTATTTATGCTTCGCTGAAGAAATCTTTAGCAATTGATGCTTCAATAGTAGTAATCACTTTAAAGGAATCTACTGTAGACAATGTTCTAATCATTTCCACCTCTTGGACAGAGCTTCTTGGCACCATTGACGATGCTGTTTCTTTCAATCCCATCATCTACTCTCCATCTCTGTCGGAACATGATAATCCTAATCCTTTTGCACTAGTCGTTTATTGTAAGTTCTATTCGAATATGATTTAGCAATAGTTGTACCATGTGTTTTATAGTAACCTTCTGTTATGGATGATAGCTGAACTCATCATTGTGACTAGTGACATTGCACATGCTGAGGCTCTTACCATTTCAACACTTGTCTCCACTGCACAAGCTTCGTTTTCAAGTCCTAGTATCTGTTTTATCTTGTTATTATTAATCATCTCACTTTGTTAAGATCTCATCCCCCTTTTATCTTCCTTTTTATTTATTTATTATTATTGCACTCTTACCAACACCTGATTCGACAATCAATCTACTATTACTAGCTTGTCCTACACCTATTGTCCCTACTATTGAGGCCTCGCCATCAGCTTCTCAAACTGAATCTCAGGTGGATATACCTTCCTAGATTGAACTTCAATCTTCTCCAACATCAACATTGCAAGCACTAAACAAGGCCAAGCTTATTTTGGGTGTCAACCCCGACGATTTAACTCCTGGTCTGTGTCCCTAGTTCCATAAACAGAGACAAGATGAACATCGAGCTATCAAAGTTCTTAGATCTATTGACACGAGGGATTTGCAGAATCCTACTCAACCAGGATACTTCTTATCAACTTGAGGTTCTATCAAGTCAACTTGGTGATGAAAGTAATGAAATCAGTGCTATCCTCCTTGAGAACTTAAAGAGAAATTTCAGAAGTTCTTCGAGGACTATCATGATATATTTAACAAGTACTATTACCATCTGACCCAAGTAGAGAAACTGACTCTTTCCAGGATAGTAATGCAAAATTTGGCGTTACCTTGACGGAACTTAGTCAAATTGTGTTGGAATGTAGTAGATCCTTAAAAACCATCATTGATGAAATAACTAAGTTCAATGAAGAAAAAGCTCACCTTATGAAAGCACTAGAAGGTGTCTGTCAAAAAAGAGAGCTCAAGCCTAGACAACAAATGGAAATAGAGGTCAAGTTGAACTATCAAGTGTTGACATTCCAGGATCTAAAAAAGAAAGAACATCTCTAAATGGTGGATTGAGAAATGCAGCATAGAATTCATAAGAACAAGCATCTCTCGCAAATGAGCACTCTTGATCTAAGGATAATCTGTCTTCGACACGATGTAAAATCTTTCTTGTACCCCAAAAGAGGAGCTAGTAAATAAAATAAATTCTTTTTTAATTCTCCACTTTTGCATGAAATTTGCGCCACCCATATCAGGTGGGTTCCTAATTTGATGCTCCCATGTTCGCACGAATCTCCTCAAAATAGGGGAAATAGTTATTAGCCAGGCCTATTTATACTTAACCGCCACACATAGATGCTTACAACATTGCTATCCATTATGACTGATTCTTATGCCTCCGCGATCAGTGTCCAAGCTGCGCTTTGTGTACATTGCTTCGAGACTCTCCAATCATGTTAGGCTCAAGGGCGACTCCCCCTCTTATAAATGTCTTACAACCCGAACACCCAATGTGTTACTCTAGGTCCATTCTTCAAGTTGACGCCTCCACCATATACTCTCACCGAGCATTTCCCACGTTACTCCAAAGAAATCTTCCCCATCAAGCAATCACATATTTGCATGCGTGTTTGGTCATCACCCAACTTTCGTTTCAATTCATATCATTTTTTTGACAAACGTCTCTTCTCGTGGTATAAGAGACTGAAGCAAGAGATGTCGGACGTATGGAAAGCAGCTAAAATTGAGGAGGCACTTTCCTTTAACTGCGTGGCGATTGATACCCATGGAGTATGGGCTTATAGGAAGCTTGTTGCTTTTAGTCACCGTGGACCAATTGCTTCTTCTTGCCAACTGGTCCAATAACAGTCACTTTACTTGATATCTGGTCCTTAACTAGATTGTCTCCTCTCATAGACTTCTATGGCCAATGGCCACATACTTGTCTAGATTTTTATGGCACTTCATTTATTGACTTACTATTTGATGACTTTATGGACAAAGTTACCAGGTCGATTGGACCAATTTTCTCCTAATAGCATGTAACATTCCTATTATATTGGCTTTGCTGTTATATATTTTGTTTGCCCATTGCTTCTGTGTCTCAAGAATTTATTGATATACCATATGCACTTTCTAATGACATCAATGTTGGTCTTGACTGTACGATGCTTGGTGCATGGTGAAAAGGCCTCACCGACGCATAATCTTCTCTATTCAGTACTCATCCTGCGCCATTCTTTGATCCTTTATGAATTATGTATGGATGACTGTGTGCACACTTTTCCCAATTATTTCCTGAAGGAAAAATCACTCCAATTCACTAGAGTGAGGCGCATGAGACTCTGGCTAAGAATGTGGTCTTTAGCAATTCTGTAGTATATATATCCCAACTCCTAAAGGATTCTCAGTCTTCAAGTGTTTCCTCGGCTGTCTTCTTTCTTTGGAAAGCTTTACTTTCTTTAGGTTCAGTGTTGACTTCACATGCAGTCCTACCTCAGCCCAACATGATATGTTTACATTTAGGATGAACGTTTCATCCCTAATGACTTCATGCTAGATTTCCATTTCGGGGAGTAGTATACATCGAGCTTTGAAACTTACAATCCCCCTATTGTGCTTGTCAATTTGGGCTGAGTCAAGGTATGCGTATGCCTATCGTGTATTCCATGAATTTTCTTCTTGTCTTGGCTGAAGAGAAGATTGCCGCTATGTGTTACAATGAGATTACCCAGCATATCTTAAAGAAGTTCAAATTCTTTAATCACTTTGGGGTTCCACGTAGCTCCGATATCTTCAATCAATGGTGGGAGGACTCATTTTTCCAAAAAAAACCAAGTATAGTGATATAAAAAATTACTTAGTGTCCAATAGTAATATTATATCCTTTCAAGAGGCTCGGAGTACCAAATCCTTACCATTCAGATACACTATCAACACCTGTGAGGAGTTCATTTTCGCCTAATGAGTACATTGATGATTTAATGCGTCAATCACAATTTGTTCAAAATTCTCATTCTATTGGCATACTGTCTGTCAATGGTGTTTATGCCTTTAGGATGAACAATCCCCCATCAGAGAAAACTCTTCCATCGATCGACTATGATGAAATCCAGAATAAATGGGTCAATCTTCATAATTTATTGCAAGAAGGGTACGACACTATATGTGAGGTTCTTGAGACCGAGAACGAGATTAAGTCCTTGTTTGCATATTTGACTCACTTGCCTTATCCCTTACCATGTCATGCCTTGGAGTTCGCCATTAATGATTTTTTTTTTAACTTTCTTCAACTTTGTCCTAGAGGCTTATAAAGCAAATATAAGGTCTATTAGTGCTGTCGAGGAGCAAGAAGAGGCGTTATTTCTCAAAGAGGAGGAGCTAGCATACTCATACAAACTTCTTGATGCATATCGCTGCAATACTAACATCCAATTACATGCTCTGCTCAAATCTATGTCAAGTGATCTCTGAGATTAAACCCACTTGCAAGTCAATGACGCAGGAACTTTCTAATGATCATGCCCAAAAAGACAAACTCTTCGAAGCCAATTGTGATAAGGAATTAAAGTCCAATGACTTCATTTTGGAGCTTCGGCAATACTTCATGTGATGTTCTAGGCTGCACATTATTCCATTTTGATGTTTTCTTTTTCACAGAATAATCGTCATGTATGTACCTTTGATGTATGATCTTTCCTTTGATATGTTACTTGTTGATGTCATTGCTAGCCCACGTCTATCTGTTGCATGCTTCTTATCTATGGCTATAATATCTCTTCATTTGTGATCTTCAGCAAATAACTTTCCCCATATCCGAGGCATATTTTATGATGATTGGAAATTCAATCTCAATAGGTTGTACTGACACTTTAATCCACGCCTTGTCTCAGTACTCTTCATCATAATAAAGATCTTGAGACACGTGTAACGTAGTAGATGGGTATTACCATTGACCGGCAGCTTCTCAACATCATTTTGTTCCCATAATAACCCTGCAATAATAAGTGCGCATTACTTGCGGTGTTTTCGTCTCTCCTCTGACCATGATATGCCTGCCTAATCTTGTACGTTCACTCCGGCGAATTATCAATTTCGACTTTTGAACTCTTTCCTCTATTATATAAACCCTGCCGAGTGCTTGCAAAACTCCTCATTAGCTCCAAGTTTTGATCATTTAGGGTTTTAGCTGAAACTTCCCGAAGCTTTCCTAATTTCAGCAACCATGGCAAGCTCGTCTTCCTCCTCTTCCAGCATTGTGTTCTTCGGGGGTGGTTTCTCGAATCTCTGGAGAAAGTTGATTGCGAAGCTCGTTCTGACCTTCGTGTTCTTGCTTGAACATCCGGAGAATCTCGCAGATGTTGTCAACCTCGTTTATAACGGCGAGCCTACTCACCTGCCTCCCACACATTGCTTTAGTGTAGACTACTGCGAGTTCCGCATCTTTTTCTACAAGGCACTAAACTTGTTCATCAAGAACTAGAAGACCACCATTTCTTACCACAAGCTGGAAGAAGAACACAAGGAGATGATGACTTCAGTTGACGACTTTAGAGGGTTCATGACTGGTGGTGCAAGATTAGGGATGACACCCATAAGATGGTGGAGGGAACGTTGGCCTCCAGAGATGATGTAGCCAGGAAGCTGGCGGAAGTTCAAGTATGGAGTCCTAACACCAGTGCACCCTATGAGCTCTCCAATTTATCGACCATTCCCGAAGAGGAGGTCACCATCTGTTAATAGATAATGACAAGTCATGAAAACAGAATCAAGGCCTGTCGAGAAGCTCTTATGGACTTAGAGGAGACTTGTTCCAAGACTCACTCGACTATAGAGGGCAAATGTCTTGCCCACCACCAAGCTACCGAGGAGAATAGGGACATAAAAAACACCCGACTGATTTCGTTTCGAGATTTAGGCGTCACATAGGTTTAGATAAATAAGCCTTCGTTTGTACTATTCTCTTGTAAATATGGCGGCAAATGAATGACAGTTTGGTCTTTAATATTTTAGGCTACTTAAAAGACAAACTTACAGGCTCGTTCAAATAGGCAAACATTAATTAATGTTTGTGCTTTTTAAATAATGTACTAATACCAACTTGTATCAATGTCCAATATTCGCGACGCTTCAAATTCTTTAGATTCATCAATAGGCATCGCATTTTCCCAAGAAGTCCATTTTGAAGATTAGTTTCAAAATTGCATCTTTTTGAATCCCTGCTATTCATCTTCATATAAAGGACTGCGCACGGGATGAACCTTTTTATCAATACACTTAAACCTTCAAATCATTCTGCTTTCATTCCATTTTTCAAAGCTATGGCAGGTCGTTCCTCCTCCTCCTCTCCTTCTTCTTTCCCAAGTGACAATTCCCTCACTCTGGAGGGATCTACTTGCTAAACTGATGCTGATTTTTACCGTAATCTCTACACAACCAAAGACTATCCAGGCCATTCAAAGACTGACCTCACAATGCCGGCCCAGCTATGTCTCCAATGACCATCCTTTTCTATGTAGATACGAGGAATTCATGATCACCTTTAGTCATGACCCCGCATCTTACCAGGCTGACTAGTCCACCATCAACTTGCATGGGCGCGAAGCATGTACACTAGTGCAAGTAAGAAGAAATAGGGTGTGCAGAAATAATAAATGATGAACTGGTGAACACCCGAAATTTGCTCGACATCATGCACACCCAATTCTTGCGTCTTTACGACTTCGTGATAGCTAGGGTGAAGGACTTGGATGAGGAGTTGGAAAAGGATCTGAATCCGTTGGAGAGGACAGAAGCCACACATGACAAGACAATGCAAACGAATACCTTAAAGCTTGTTAACCCCCCCCCCCCCCCCCCCAATTAAGGACATTAGTGCCCTTATCAATTAGATCAACAATCTTATTGAGTCCCAAGTTGCCATCCTAGAAGGCTTGCAAAGGGAGTGCCGAAACATATCCGAGGTTATGTGTGATTTGGAGAAGGCCAGTGACTCACCAATCCAAAGGAACAAACTCCTTGAGTCTCGCCTTACCTATTTCGTCATCGATGTCAAAAGGTATCTAGGATTTGAATGATTTGGTTATGGTTATACATATGTAGCGTTCTTTAATAATAGCACCCGTTTTCCTTGTGGCGTCATTCGTTTCCTTGCATTTCCCACATAGTTGGCTAATATATTATCAAGAATTTTCCATTAATCGTACGTGGCAACTCTTTGCCTTTCACCTCTATTAATCGATAGGCATTTCTACTAAAGACGTCAATAATTAAATATGGTCCTTCTAAGATTGGTGACCATTTGTCAAATTTCTCATTGTCCATGTTTTGTTGGTAAAATAGTTTTTCATATTATGTCACCAACCTGTTTCTCTTTTATATGCTTATTATAGGCTTTTGCAGTTTTGTTCTTTTGAAGGACCAATTTCTATAAAGTGGCAGCCCTGCTCTCGCATAATTCTTCAATATTGCTATACGTAAATTCATCAAATTATTCTTTGACTAGTTCTCCCAAAAGTCTTACCCTTAATGACTATACAGTAATCTCAAAAGGTAGTACGACCTTCTAGCCATATGTCAACATATATAGGTTAACCCCAATCACGGATCTCTTAATTGTTCGATAGGTTCATAATACTGTTCTTAATAAAGAATCGCACTCCCTTGGTTTTTCCTCCAAATGCTTCTTAATTCGGTTAATAATTATTTTATTGAAAGCTTTGGCCTAGCCATTGGCTTAAGCATAATAAGGCATTGAGCGGATCATCTTAATCCCTCTTGACTTAGGGTGCGTTTGGCTGGCACCTGTTTATGTTCCCAGGAACAAAAATTTCTATTTTTTTGTTCCTGGGAACAAAAAAGGAACAAAAACGCGTTTGGGTGCGTTTCTGTTACTTTTTTGTTCTTTTGTTCCCAGAAACAAAAAAGAAACAGAAATAAGAAACAACAAATTTGTGTTTCTTATTTCTGAAACAAAACTGAGAAACACTTTTCTATTTTCTTCTTCTTTTTCTTCTTTTTTCTTTCGCTGGTCGCCGGCCTCGGCCATGGCCGGCGACCGGCCGACAAGGGTCGGCGGCCTCGCCCAGCCACGGCAAGGCTCGCCGTCCCCCAGCGAGGCCGAGCTTGCCTAGTGGCCGGCGAGGCCGACCTCGCGCCGAGCTGTGCGAGCTCGATCTTGCCTAGATCTAGTGAGGCCGAGCTCACCCAGCGGCCAGCGAGGCTCGGCCTCGCCAGATCTGGGCGAGTCGGCATCGCCTGGCGGTGGCTCGGCGAGGCCGAGCCTCACCGGCCGCTGGGCGAGCTCGGCCTCGCCGGGGGCCGGCGAGCCTCGCCGTGGCTAGGCGAGGCCGCCGGCCCTCGTCGGCCGGTCGCCGGCCATGGCCGAGGCCGGGGACCGACCAAAAGAAGAAAAAAGAAAAAAGGAAAAAGAAAAAAAATAGAAAAAATAAAAGAAATAAAAAAATTATACAAATTTACCAAATGTGTTTCTGTTTATTTTTTATTCTCGGAACAAATTTACCAAACGCGTTTTTTTGTTCAAAAATTGTTCCTCGGAACAGAAACATTTCTTTTTTATTTCTGTTCCCTAGAACAATTTTTAAACAGAAACGCAAACAAACGCATCCTTAGTAAAATCCAACACCTCACAATTAGTAAATACTGTCCCTTGATATGTAGTTATAGATTCTAGGATGCCAAACCTATGGATGATAATATTTTTATACGATGCAGCCTCAACCTATTTTGTAAAATAATCCGTGGCTAGTAAGATAAAACTATGCTTTTTAGATGAGAGTTGATATATTTTCCCAATTATATCCATTGTCTATCCTCTAAATGTTTAAAGTTTAATTATGGGTTTCGTTACCGAGGCTAGCACCTATTGAACAAGGCCATGCTTTTGAAATGTTTCACATTCCTTGGCATAGTCAATGCAAACCTAAATGATGGTTGGCTAGAAATAACCATGTCGATGCAACAGCTATTTCATCTTGAACCCAGCTTGATGTGCGCCACATATTCCTTCATGTACTTCGATCATTATAAGCATAAACTCATGTTCCCCTAAACACTTCAGTGACTAACCGTCTATATTTTTTGGTATAAATCATCGCCAATCAACAAATATTTAATTGCTTTTCTATTAAGTTTTTTATCATTGGCAACACGATTCTTCAAATACTCAATAAATGGAGTTCTCCAATCTTGGCTCACCGCATCTTTACCTAGTGCTTGTGTATCTTGAATCAAGATGATTCTAAATATCAATCGAAGGCAATGTCCTTACTTGGGTAATAATATGATTTGCTAATTTTAGATATTTTGTAACCGGATGCCAAATGAGCTAACTCATTGGTTTCCTCATTTTGATTCCCCTTGACATAACTCAAAATAGTCAAAATGGTCCAAGAGACATTTGGCTAACGTATGATAAGAAATGATATTTTCATTGAAGCACTAGTATTCTCCGAACAATTGTTTTATAACTAATTGGGAGTCCTATTACCTTGATGAATCGTGCCTTCATGTTAGCCAAAATATTCAAACAATTAATGCCTCGTATTCAGCTTGATTATTTGAACAGCTAAAGTCAAGCTTAAATATCATTTTGGTTATATGCCCATGAGGAGAAACTATTAAAATTCCAACTTCTGCTAACCCAGCAAAATACAAGGTCCAAGGAACTACTTGGATATACCCTTCAATATGATCTTCATTTTGGATGCCTAGACATTCTATAATAAAATATGCTACTATTTGTGCCTTTACTGCCCCAAGTGGGATGTATACCAGGCTAATTTCTGAGAGTGTAAATGTCAATTTGACAATTCGACCTTTTATTATTGGTTGAGTTAATATGTTTTTGATTCGTTTGTTTTACATATTACATGTACTGTAATTGGCAGCATATAATGGCGTAACTTAGTACAAGCATGATACAATAATAAGCACAGTTTCTCAATAATTGTGTATCTTGTCTCCACATTGTTCAGTATTCGACTCAAATAATAAATTGCTTGATCTTTCCCCTCATTATTTTCTTGTGCTAGCATGCGCCCAATTGTAATATCAGTGATCGACAAATACAGCTTCAACTGTCTACCCACTTTGGGCGGCATCAAAACTGAAGGGTTGTTGAGATACTTTTTTATTCAATCGAATGCCTGTTGATGTTTGTCTTCCCACACGAACTCTTCTTGATTTTTAAACTTCAATAATGGGGAAAATACTTCGATCTTTCCTAACAAGTTAGCAATAATCGACACAAGACATTTAGGGCATGCATGGTTGTGTTCATTTGTTCTGTTTATGAACAAAAATTTTGTTTTTTGTTTTTTTTATTCCCGAGAACAAAAAAGGAACAGAAATGCGTTTGTTTACATTTTTGTTCAAAATTTGTTCTTTTTGTTTCGGAAAAAAATTGGAAGGAAAATAAGAAACAATTTTTTTTTTCCGGAAACACTTTTGAAGAACAAATTTTCTCTCTCCTTTCTTTTCTTCTCCTTTTTTTCTTCTTCTTTTTTTCTTCTTTTTTCTTTTGTCGGTCGCTGGTCTTGGCCATGGCCGGCGACCGGCCGTCGAGGGCCGGTGACCTCGCCGAAGTGTTGCCGGCCCCCGGCGACACTCGGCCTCTCCGAATTTGGGCGAGGCCGAGCCTTGCCGTGGTTGGGCGAGGCTGCCGGCCCCCGTCAGCCAGTCGCCAACCTTGGCATGGCCGGAGACCGGCCAAAAGAAGAAAAAAAGAAAAAAGAAAAAAGAAAGAAAAAAAGGAAAAAAAATAGAAAAAAATTAAAAAATTAAAAGAAACAAAAAAAATAATATAAATTTACCAAACATGTTTTTATTCATTTTTTATTCCCGAAACAAGTTTACCAAACGCGTCTTTTTGGTCAAAAATTGTTATTCGGAACAGAAATAATTTTTTCTATTTCTGTTCCCCGGAACAATTTTTAAACGGAAACACAAATAAACGCATCCTTATCTTCCCGAATATCATTTGAAGCTACTTTTTAACAGCTAGTGGTGTTAAGACGAATTATTTTAACCTTACTTTTATGTATTTTGATTCCTCTTTGATTAACCAAGAATCCTAAAACATTATTAGCCCTAACTCCAAAAGCACATTACAAAGGGTTCATCTTTAATTTAAATTTCTACATCCTAACAAATGTCTAGGTTAAATAAAGCAAGTGACTTACTTGGTCTGATTTAACAATGACGTCATCAATATAAACCTCCATGAAGTCACCAATCATGTTGGAAAATGAAATTCATCACCTTTTAGTATGTAGTGCTTGCATTTTTCAATCCGAAAGGCATGACTAACCATTTAAAAGTGTCAGTTGCTCCTAGACATCTAAACGCAATCTTATGGACATCCTCCTCTATTATGAATATCTAGTTGTAGCCTGAATGGCCGTCCATGAGTGACATAATCTTATTACCAGAGGTTGAGTCGACTAGCATGTCAGCCATTAGCATCTGGTATTAATCTTTAGGTGTGGCCACATTTAGATCGTGGAAATTTATAAACACCCTAAGCTTTCCATTCTTCTTTTTTACTGGAATAATATTTGACAGCTACTCAACATATCATGCTATTCTTATAAAGTCTGCAACAAGCAATTTTTCGATTTCTTCTTGGACTTTTTGCATAACTTCCAATGTAAATTTTCTTAAAGGCTGTTTATGTGGCCTAAAACCCTTTATATCGATAGCCAATGCTTAAATACATTTCTACCTAATTTAGGCATTTCGTGATAGTCCCAAATAAAGTAGTCTTTGTACTTCTTTAAAAAGTCTACTAATCGAACTTTGAGTTCATTGTCAAGTAAGGCACTTACATAAATAGGGTGTTGATCAATGTCTGTGCCAAGATTGACCTTTTCAAATGGGTCTTGAGCTTCAATCACTTTATTATCATCCTTCAATAGTTTCGATGTCTTGCTTTGCTAGTTTGGCCCTATAGGCCGAGTGATAGGGCTAGTAAGAACACCTAGAGTGGGGGTGAATAGATGTTAAAGAAGTTTCTGCAAGACTCAACAACTTAATTCGACTTTTAAGAGAATATTATACTGAAGATGTAAAAAACTGTAAACAGTTATGTTAGACTACTTATTAAAGTAAAGAGTTTAAGGAAAGAAAATTGAAACGCAAAGCTTATAGTGGTTCGGCTTAGACCAAGCCTATGTCCACTCTTCTCTGCTGACAGCCCACTAGCTGAATTCCATTATGAATCAAGAGAGATTTTTACAGTCTCACTTCCTTGATTCCATAGTGTAGAAACTCTACTACACTTCCTCAAGGTCTCACAAGTATTTAATTTGTCTTTTGAGTACAATTTAAACTCAACGAATGAATAAAGCAAAGAACTAGAAGCTTCAGATTTTGGAATTTTTCTTTCACGCACACACTCGAATAACTTGAGCGTCTTCCTTATATATTCCTTCATGCCATTATAATCGTTGGCACCTTCCAAAGGAGTTATTCAAATCTACCTGTTGGACAAAATCAATTAGGAAGATCTCGAGTTATTTAAGGAATGTGATGATAGCCCACAAATTCTGCTCGCTCATACAATCAGGATCTAGGTTTTCATAAGTAGAACATTCCAAGTATACTTCGCCAATCAACAGATCTAATTATTCAAATTGATTTCAATAAGAATAATTGATCACGAGATGCTATCTCCAGCCGTGATATATTTTTCAACTGTACGAACCAAATCCTTAAAGATATACTTGCATTTGGATAAGTCTTCTTCATCGAATAAATCTTTTCTACGTCGATTTGGAAGCTATCAGCAAGGTTAGACTTTAAATCTTGAGTTTGGATGTCTTCAGACTTTGACGATATAGTCTGTAAGTCTTCAGACTAGACTAATGAAAATGTTTTGTCAACTTCAAAATAAATAAGGAAGTTCTCTCCAACACCGAGTACCTTCTAATAAGGTCTTTTGATAACATAAGGTTCTTCACGGACAACTTTATCAAATTGCTTCGCTAGTTGATTCTTTAGGACCTACTCAACTACTTCTTTGTCAAAACGGCAGAATACAATATTGTTGGGATCTATAAGTGGGGCTTTGCTCAAATAGATATTGTCTTCTAATACCCCCTGACATCCCATTATTGTTTATGACGCTTGTGACCAAACCACTTACAGTTTAGTATTTTCTTTAACATACTCTACACTATCACCATTCTAGAATGCTAACATCTAATGAAGAGTCGATGGTACACATTGGTTATCATGAATCCAATCCCTTCCTAAAAAATTGTATGATGCATTAGTGTTGACCACACAAAAAGAAGCTCTAGAAGTCTTAAACCCTAAGTCATATCAGCCATAAATATTCCTTCGACCTCTAAGATATCCTCAGTAAAGTCTGACGACTAGATGTTTGATTGAATAATCTCATTGTCTTTCCTCCTAATTTCTTGTAAAAGCGATAGGAGATGAGATTCAAGGTAGATCTCCCATCGACTAGCACTCTAGATATCAGCTGACCATTAATTCTAGCGTTAATATCTAATGTCCTCAAGTGATTCGAACTTTGTGCAGGAGGCCTCTCAAATTCCATTATTTTCTCAATATCAAAATAGAACTCTATCCCCTTTATTCATCTGCGATGATTTCCTCACATGATTTTGTACCAAGCACAACTATGTGAAATTCATTAGGAAGTTTTGCTTGCACCATGCATGAGTTCAATGATGATGCAGATCTTGACAACAACCTCTCCTTTTGCTTTAGTGATTGAACAACTGCCTTTGTGGCCAATCTTTGTTGGAAGTTGTATTCTCACCATGTGGCTTTCTCCTCCATATTAGGTTATTAGGCTTGGTTTCCTTCAATTCTTTGGCCGCCATCGAAGTAGGCTTGACCTGAATAATGCGAACCTAGTTGAGTTGCTTTTGGAGCAAATGTATCTTCTTCTTTCTTTGCATCCTTTTTCTATGTGAACATGTCAAGCTATTCTTTATGGGTTGGATCTTGTTATCCTTATATGATTTGTCGGCAAGCGGATCATAGAGTATCTTTAAAGTTCACCGATGGTAATAACCAGTTTTTAACTTCATATTTTCATCGTCGAACTCTAATCCTCATTCAAATGGACTGAATACTCAAGGGTGAGTAGCGAGTGGATTATAACCAACATAATAGTCATACTTTCCACTATGTTCTTCTAAAGTTATGATGTTAAGATCTCTCTCACCATATCTCCGTTTGAAAGACTTATCAGTCACTCAACGAATATGAAATTTCTCAGATGGCCTCTTTTCATATAAAATAGGCTCTCTTTGATTAAAGTTACCCGAATTATATACCTCACCAATGACCATAGTGTCATGTTGATTATAATGCCCCTTGGAGTAGTACTTCTACCGCCAGACCAATTGGCTACACCTTAAACACAATTTAGGAGCTTGATATTCTTAGATTCATAGTCCCACAGAGCAACTCTTCTTTTTTCAATAAGCATGATGCTTTCTAGGGTAAGCTAGTTGATTTGGAATTATTCTTTTTAGAATTGGGTAGTCGAGCCTGAGTTATATATCTTGCTAGTGGCCCTTTGGCTAAATTTCTGGCAATTGGGATTATCTTCTTCCTATCTAATTACTTGTTTACATCTTGCACAGAATCGAAGCTGCAAGTAACTCCCAAGTTTAGGTCTGACCCTTGATGATATTATTTCAATCATAATAGGGAATGGGCTCACGTTGACTTCCATAGGAACTTTATTTTTGTCATTAGCAAACTTTATTTTCCTCTACTTGATCGCGTCTTCAATGTTTCTTTTGTAGACCATGCAATCATTGGTATTATGACTTCATGAATGATACCACTTGTAATATTCCTCCTCTAGTTCTTCATCTAATTCTATAGAATTAGTCCAATTAATATTTTTCCGTCTTTCTTTACCAAAAAAATATATATATTTGTCCATCTACCATGCCTCGTCTTTTTCCTTGAGCAAGCTCTCATGATTGGTGGTTATGGTGGACAGTTGAAATAAATTAGAATTGGGATGCCCAACCATTCTTTCTCAATCGAACTTCAAGCTGTTAAAAGTAAGACCCCAATTTTTTTTTTTCCAGGTAAGGGGATTAGACATTTATTTATGGCTCTCTTAAACCTAGAAAAAAAAATTGGTCAAATGACTCATTATGCAGTTGTTTCATGGTTAACAAGTAAGCTCCTATTTTTACCAAAAAAAAAAAAAAACAAGTCAGCTGCTAATAGATTTAGGACAGCTCTTTGGAACTTGGTATGGAATATTCTTTCCATTTGTTTCCATGAATTAACCGAGTTTGGTAGAAATGTCGTATACCAAGTAAAGACAGTTTTTGATAATGATAAATGGAATAACCTTAGTTTCCAATAGTTTACATGTGCGGCATTTCCACATTATGCTAAGAAACGGTTAATAAGCTCAAACGTTGACCGATCGTCTTTACCAATGAATAGAGTAAACTCGGGCATTTTGAGACCTTTCAGATATGGTATGGTATCCATCTAATTTGGATATTGTCACGCCCCGAATCACGAGCGCGCGCACACATCTCTCGGCGATCGATAAAATTGCGACATCCCAGGACGCGTCGCCGACCCACTCATTGTATTGCACATGCAGAAGCGTATAAACAAATCCCCTAACAGCAAACCGCATGTGATAGAAAAGTAGGATAACAAATTCACAACTAAAACATACTTTTATAAACAAACTAGGTTTATATACAAAACTAGTCTGTCTACCAAAAAGATCGACCCTAAAAAGAGAAACTGTCATACGACCCATTAGTCGGATACATTCACTGATCCTTCGGACTCCACAGGCTCCGGGGGTATCGGGTCCTCCACAACACCATCAAGAGGGTCAGTTGCACCCTAATCTAGAGCGGCGTCGACTATCACAGCAGGGATCTCAAAACCCTAGAGGCGACCAACTCTATATCCATTGAGCCTGTGGCGAAATCACGTCCTAAATCGATGAGGTACCCTCTAAGGTAGGCCCTCATCGACCCAGACGGTGGTCACTACAAGCTCATAAATCCAGTGGCCTTCGGGAACAGGGAAGTCAGTAATTAGCTCAAAAACCCTCTAAGGTTGACCATAACATATTGGAGGGGCCGCCATCTAAGGACTTGAAAAGATTGAGCCCATGACGGGGTGAGACAATGTCTTAGTAAGTTCACTTCCTAAACTTCGATTAGGCAGGAAATACACCTAAAGGAAGTCTATACACACAAAGAGGACTTGCCTCGCCTAAGGTCCCTCCTGCATATTAGTACAATTCACATACTCAATTAATCAATTCAATCAATACAATTGATCAATTAATCCATCAACCATAGGGGTCCCATATAAGGTCAAATTATTATGGCGTGTCTCATACTGTGCCACACAATTTTGTCCCATAGTCTAACGCTTTAATTTCAATCAAACACACGTTCCAACTTGATTATTGCCCACACAGGCACAATATACCGACACACATTGGTCTTCTGGCGTAGCTAGGCTTCATCTCACTCCTTTGAGCACGGCAACATCGACTGACACACATCGGGGACAACATTCCCGAAGGAACATCGGTTCAAAATCTACTGCAACTAGCTTCCGTTGTCCAGGGGCATCTCATATAGGGGCTACATCCTATCGACGCACATCGGGGATGGGTTCACTTAGCTATCACATGATCAATCAATTCCAACAAAAAAACATTGTGCTTTGCACTTAAATGTCTCAATTAAAATAATGACTTAGCTTGTTTTCTTCATATTAAAAACATCCGATAAAAATAATCGTGCATGAATACATGGTCATTTGAGCCAAAAATGCGATATCTTCCTTTTCAAAAATCACACTATTTAATATAGCACATAAAAAGATTTTTGGCATTAAAAACCGATGCTCGGTATTTTTTGATTAAATACCAAAATTTTCGATTTTTGAAATAATAACTCAATATCACAATCACCACCCAATTTGCACAAATTAGCATTCAATTACATAAACTAAGCACACCATTATAATTAGCACAAAATTTCGGTCATTGGCTATCATGGTATAATTTATAGAAAATATAAAATAATTAAATAATACAAATTAAATCCAATAAATACTAACTTAGGCCGGAAACGCTACTCTAACCACCTAAACGGGCCTAGAAAATTATTGCATCCATTTAGATAAATAGTATAATCTATCTAATCTAAACCACTAATCTAAACTAACTAACCACTTAATCCCTAATTAGCCTAAACTATTTATCCACTAAGCGTCCTTAACTCCCTAAGAAGAGTTTAACAAGCAAACTTACCGGTTTAACGAGTCGGTGAGTCCACGGCAATGGCGATGTAGAGGAGAGCGATAAATAAGCCTGTGACAACACCAACAGAGGTCCGGACAGGCCTTAGAATGGGCTTAGAAGTTCGAGAACCCTTGCTAGCCTTTAGCCTTTATCCTTGGGCTGAAAGGGGCTAGGCAAGGTGGCTGGCTGGGCTAGATGGGCCAGGCAGGCGGCGACAGGCTGTAGTGACTCCATGCGGGCGACGACGGTGGCTGGAAAGTGACGTACAACGGCCAAGCAATCTCGACGGCAACTAGGGTGGCTTGGGACGGTGGCTGGGTGCGAGCAGGAGGGATGAGCACACGGGTGCGAGGGACGCGCGGATGGCTTGTGGGTGGTGTGCGACAGGTCTAGCGGCTTTCGGCGGCGATTGATAGCAAGGGGGAGGCTGCTAGCTGGTTCTCTGGTTCTCTCAATCTCTCAAATGGTCTCAACAATGGAGAAATGAGCCAAGGGAATAAGAAGAAGGTTGCTGAAGCAAGGGGGTTCAAATTGCTCCAAAAGTCCACCAAAATATCCCATTGTACTCATTGCTTGCCCCCACCAACCATAGCTATCATCCTTAGCAAATTTCCCCTCCATGGCTTCCTTAAGAAGTCTCCCAAATGGTTCATAAAGTTGCAGCACCCCCTAATTACGAATTTTGTGGCATTTGGCCTCCAATCTCACTCAATTCCCCTCCAATTGGTCTCAAATTGGAGTCCATAAATCTAGCCAATGTGCCATCGTCCATCTCAAGATTTTTTTCCTCATCAATTGAACCAACTTGACGGCAAAAAATGGGAGAAAAAATGGCCCTCTAATTTTCATGATCCAAAAACGCCTAAATTTGATTTTTCACCGAAATCTCGAGTTTGTAGAAAAATCTTCGGTTTTCTAAAATGAATTGCGACATAATAGAACTTTCAATTTCTGAAATTGGGTTTAAATTCACGATTAATTTCAACCGGGCGCAATTTTAGCGTGACCTAACCTACCGAGTAGCTCTTAGGAATTTTGGATCAATTGACCTGTGGTTGATTATTTTCGAGCCACATTGTGCTTTTTCGACTCATTGGCGACTCTCGGTTGTTATAAAAATCTTGATATTTTAAATATGGGCACAAGATACAGAAATAACAGAAAAATCGGTCTATTGCTATTCGATAGAAATTTTGCAAACAGGTGGAATCACTCACACATTAATTACACACCTCTGTTGAATCGACTTATCTCTGGTCTCGGATCGATTTTGACGGTGTCATAATGACCTTACAGATTAGCACGGTCGAGTAATCAATTTCTAGTCGAATTCTCAAGTTTATTGCATTTAGATTCCTTAATAGCTTCACCTGGTAGACTAGTTATCTCGTGAGCGATCAGCTCAAGGAAAAGAATTACCGGCATGTCAATGAAAAGCCCAACTTATTCAATCCAAAACAGAACCTGAAAATTAGGATATCACAGATATGGTTTTTTTGTAAACATTGGGTAAGCAAACAATGTTATTGCCATATCCCCTTAATGCCAGTTCGACTATTGGTTGATTTTGAATCGGAGTCATACGAGGGAATCCTGCAACTTGTTGTAAGCATAATTAGGCTACAATGTCAGGTTTGCATTTTGTTGCGTTTACAATTGAAGCCCATCGAACTAATGCTATGGTGGGATTAAAGATGTTGGGTTTATTTGTGGGTTGGAAATATTCACTTGAGTAGGGGGGAGAGGTTGCTGCAATATTTGAGGTTGAACATTTGGAGGTACTTGGGGCTGGATTTTAAGAACTTGTTGAATATTAGAAGCCCCATTTGGGGTACCTGCTCCTAAGTGTTCAACTGTTGCAATTGGTCATACCCCCTAGCTAGAGTCATTATGACTTTGGGGACCTCCATTATGACAAGTAATACATTTATCTGAGACACCAGAATGGGTTTCGGTTGAGTTAGCTACCTTAGAGCATTCTCAAATGATGTATTTTGTTGAGTCACTAGTGAAATAAATACCGTAGGACCTTGATCAATGTTGGCAAGGACATATGAATTAACAAACCCATCAACTTGTGTAGCCGTGAGAACTTTTTCACTTTGCAAGATTCTAAAAGGGGCCAAGTCGACGCAACTTGTTCAGCATTAATTAATGTCACTTGAGAAGCTAGCGATACAAGAACGTACCTAGTTGAAATAGGGACTTGCCCTATTTGAGGCTGAGCTGGTCCTGTTGAGACTCCATGTTGTCCTTGGGCACATTCATGATAAGTATTAATGATTAAAGGCCTAACCAAATCAGTCATTCATCTAATCATATAATCAACAAACTCATTTAAAGTTTCTACAATTGTTTGCCTCATAGTAGCAAGCATAATTGGTGTGAGGTTTGCCTGTCTTCTTTCTTCTACACGCTGCATTGAAACATCAGCTCCTTCCACTCGATTTGTGGTCTCATGTTGAGGAGGTTGGGCTGATAATGACTTAGCTAATGCATTGTTCTTAGCCATTAGTATTTGTTCATTAGTGGCACTATTCAAGGTGATTTGGCTTCAGGTCTGTGGCATAACACTCTCTTGACTCAACACAATAGTTCCACTACGTGTTCCACAAAGATGTTCATCGGTTTTGTTTCCTACAAAATTATTTTCACCAAATGTTGCGTTTTGGCTTTATTATAGGAGACTTAGGTTTTGTGTTGAATTTGGAAAGAGAAGTTCAAATGCAAGGGTAAATTTTATTCTCAACTTGTATGTACAATTTTGACAATTGATACTTAAATGACTCAAAGACTAATAGCTTCCGAGTACAAATTACATCGGAATTTCATCAACGATGTAATCTAAAAACAAATAATTAGATAGGCTACACTTCGAACTCAAACTATGTTGGAATTTAATTTATGGCATAGCTTGTTTTAGGTGTATAGTTGGAATATAATCAACAATAATACCCTTGGATAGGAAATACAACACTAGAATTTAATCAATGACATTGAACTCGTGGGACAAGACCGGAATTTAATCGACAATGTTGAACTGGATAAAGACACACGCTAGAATTCAATCTTTGATGTGAATCTTGAAAACTACAACTAAAAATGCGATAAAGTAAAGAAAAAGAAAGGTTCTCATTGAGTAGGTTGTGTTATTTATAGGGCGAACAAATAGCCATCAGTTGGCTACTTTTCCTTGGGCACCGCTCTTAGAATTCTGCACGTTTTCCTTTTCTTCTTGGCAACCACATCCGTGATCAATTGTTTCCTAACTTGTTGACGTTGCTCGAGTGACTTGCCCATCAAGTAAATAACGGCTTCCCTATTTTTATGCACATTTTATGCAACAGTTATTCTTGGTTAGGCTTCAATGTTCCACTTAAATTCCAAGCTGATGCATTGCTTTCATAGCTTGACACGTGGTAATTAATTACCTTGCTATCAACTCTAGTATTTATGTTTAGAATCCTGTCGACACTTTGCTCAAGTACCCGTCACAAACGCTGGCTGCCCTCAGCTTCTATGAATAAAATGGGGTGTTTCACATTTATTATTTCCCCCGTGATCAGCACATGACAACATGGATAATTTTGGGTGTAAATAGATACCTTTTTCAGGAAAAGTTTAATTATATTTGTTTTGCTTCAGATGATGCTTTTTCATCGATTTGTATATAATAATTAAGGAAACTTTTTTTTTGTCCATTTCTTTTGTTGCTCGAAATTGAAGCTTCACCTAGAATTTTGAATCATTTTAAAAGGTAGACAATGTGATTCTAAGATGTATGTCCAGATACCATGATTCTAATAATTTTGATTGTAATGCAATCAAGTATATGAACTTGCATAAGTTTTTCCACTCAAATCACTCCATCAATTCCTGACGAGTTAATTAGGACTGGGCAAAAGTTTGATATTAGAATAATCATCTCCTCGATAGAATGTAAATACATCAAAAGTTGGATCGATTTTATTTTCTTCTTTTTTTGTTAGTCCTACTTTATTCCTACACTACACTCACTCTTAGACTTTTTGCCCTGCCTCTTGCAGGGCGTGGGAGTCAAAACCCACCCCTGAAAGTTACGCGTCCCCATCCCCATCGCCCCTGAGAAGGTGGGGATTTGAACCCCTCATCTCTCCTTTCCATGTTGGAAGAGTGGTCACTGGGGCGAATCCTAGTGGTTGATCGATTTTATCTTTACTTATTGTTCCTGTTGAGTGATTGTCTGACACATTAATTGATCGTCCACGATGACAATAATTGCACCAAAGGAAAATCAGTCTCAAAAAAATTTTGTCTTTATTTTCGAAAATCCTTAAATTGACTTGGGGTCGACCATAAAATGACCAAGATTTGAGCGATGACGTGCAAAGCACAAAATGATTTTTATATATAAAAAGTGGGTTTTCTCATCATATTTTTCGACACCCACATGGCCATCCAAAAATTTTGACACCCCTATTTACTGAGTGGTATGTGAATGATGAAGAAGTGATTCACCATAAGGCCTCTGAAAATGATACATTGAGGGAAGACCGAGTGTTTTGGCTCATCGAGCGCTACATAGGTTCATCTCGGGTCAAAAGGGTTTTGGCTCATGACATGTGGAGGCTAAACTTCTGAGGTTCTACAAGAAGATAAAAAAGTACTCAATTGTATTGAAAATTACATATATATATATATATATATATATATATATATATATATATATAATGAGAATGTGATTGGCTTTACCGTCTTCGAGAACGATATATCGAGTGAAGGTCGACCTTGTTTTTCAGCTCATAAAGCACCAGGGGCTTGCCTTCGCCTGGAAAGTTTTGGCCCACGACATGTGCAAGCTATATAATAAAAAAGACCTGAGCTTCTTCCATTCCTTTTTTTTTTACTCTTGACACTATCTATTATCTAGAATTGATTGTATAATATTCCTTTAGATCTCACTCTTAATTTAATATTATTTCTTGCCTTTTTTCTTCTCTCTTTTTTCTTTTTTTTTTTGTTTCAATTTTTTTAAAAGACAAAACTATCTATGCTCTTCTCAAACAACTTTTTTTCACCCTCACTGCTTCTTCCACATCCACTATATTTGAATGTTTCCTTCATGTTCGTCTTCTTCTTAACTTATTCTCATTGTCCACTTGCACAAGAGTTTACCGATAGTTGTAATTTGAGCAAGCACTAATCATATATTGGAGTTAAGAAATGTTAGTTTTATATGCACATTATTTACTTTATTTCCCCTAGATTCTCCTCATAATTGTGAATTTTCCAACTTTGATTTCCATTACAAATTTACAATGATTTGCTCAAAGATTGAATATTGTGGCGAATGTATGCATTTTGTAGAATGTACTCATATTTCAATGTATTCTATTTTGAAGTATAGTCTCTATTAAATGCAATATTTGAGGGGACCCAAATTGGATCAATGTATCTATTATCATGATGAAAACGCGAATGGAGAAGAGCAATCAATCGTGTCAACAAGTTCATTTGAAACTTTATTAGTAATTTTTTAACTTGAGAGGATCTTCTGAGTAGTGTGCCATGGCATCTTCTTATTCAAGGCTATGTTCTCTCCAACAAAAGGTCAAAAGAGACAAATATGTTTTTCTTGGTTGTGATGGATGATGTAATTATTGTGATCGACATAATATTTCTATTGCATTTAGAGAAGAAAGACTGTCTCTCGTGTGATTTCCATTTGTTCTTTGGAAGTTCATTGCTATAAAAAGAACATATCATAGTCACTCAAAATATTAAAGGAATCACATACATGATCTTTTGAGTGATATATTCGGACATCCTACTTGTTGTTGCTTTTCTGAAGTTGAAGCTTTGCATGTGAAAGAGATGTGTAAAGTTGGTATGTCTCCTTGCAAATTCTTTCCACCTTGAGACAAAGAAATTCCAACATTCAGGCTATTGTTGAAACTGTTTATGACATGAAAGCGAAATTTGTCATGAATATTTCAACGGTTGCTCTATGGTCCGATCTTTTTTATTGGATGAGCTTAATGGAGGCAAATCTATCTACAATTTTAAATATGTTGCTGAGGGCTCACTTGATGCATCTATTTTTCTGTTATCCCAGCTTCATGGCACTAATGAAGAGCTTCTGAAGCGTTTTGTAATGGATTGTACTTACAATACCAATAGATAAAAAAGGCCTTCGTTAGATATTATTGGAGTTTCCAACTTTAATACTTCTTCTAGTCATGCTTTATATATATATATATATATATATATATATATATATATATATATATTTTGAGAAAAGAAGAAGAGAAAGATTATGTTTGGGCTTTGACAATATTGGCAACATAATGGGTGCCGATTGTCAACCTTAAGCTATTGTCACTAATTGAGAGTTGGCATTGATGAATGCTGCCTCCATTCATTTTTTTTCCTAAGAGTGCAAACTTATTGTGCATTTGGCACGTTGAGAAGAATATTGTGATAAAATGTAAATCTCAGTTTGAAGAATGAACAAATTGAGACTCTTTTATGTAAGATTGGTTCAAGGTTTTGAGCTCCACGAGTGAAGTGGAATATGATGAAAATATTCAACAATTTGACAATTGTTGTAGGAAACGCCTTTGGTTCTTAATTGCATTCAAAAGACATGGCTTCCTTCAAAGAGTTATTTGTGTGTGCTCAAACAAACTTACACATACATTTTCGGGAATCGTGTTACTTCAAGAGCTAAAGGAGCACATTCAACTTTGAAATCACAATTACAAATTTCAATAGGAAATTTAATCTACTTGAAAAAGATAATATGCCTTGCAGTTGAGAATTGGTTTTAGAAATCAAAACCAAATTGTCAAATAAAAAGGTAAGGGCTCCTCTTCCTCTTAATATTTTTTTTTTTCATGAACTTGATTATTCGCGTGTCAATATTTGTTTTAAACAAGCTCTTGAATATGAGATTACTCAAAGTTGGGTTGAGATACTGGGCATTTTATGTAATCCATGGGCCTTCCTTGTGCACATGAGATAAAATTTAGTTATTTCGATGATTTGCCTCTAGATATAATTAATCCGTAATTGATATAAGGTTTCTTGATTGTGATATTACTCAAAATAACGAAGAAGTTCATTTGCTCAAGTATTTCATGAGTTGGAAAGGAAGTGGACCCTTTCCAAAATGGAAGTTGTTGAAAGCAAATTGAGCAATTTGCATGAGCAAGTAAACCTTTCTTATATGAACCCTTGCATAAAAGTCATTGTTTTAGTTCAAAAGCTAAAGGATAATTAACTTCTACAAGATGCGATTCTTCTGCATTTGAGATTGCTGAAAAGAGGAAGAGATGCGATACTTGTAAATGTTATGGCCATAAATAATAGTTGGATGTATAAAGCAAAAGACAAAGTTCTCGGATTAACACATTCTAGGATCATTGAAATTCATCGTGGTGAAATCATATAGTTAGAGAGGACTCATGCATGCAAAAATTCAACCTGAAAGAAATATTCTGAGGTTGGAGCTTCGCACACTATAACATTGAAAATAATTCCCTCATATTCATATTCATTCATTTGTTTTTAAGTAAATGACGACTCTTATTGATATGATTGAAAATTTTAATTGTCTCATTTGGGTAAAAAAATCTGTTCCGAGAGTAGCCTTTATATCCATCCTGTGATTATTGCAATAAATTAGTACTTCGAAGATTACTTTTCTTATCTTGAATGGCTCTATGGAAATTTTGGTGCATTTAGAATTGACCAAAGAACAGGTTAATAATGGTTTGAATGTGTTGTCTTCTAATATAATTACAATTGTCATATTTATCTTGTTAACAAGTAATTATTTCATGAGATTAAAGCAAGGATAATATTAAATATAAGTTTTTTTTTTTAAAAAAAATGGATCTTTAGAACTTTTAATGCAATTGATTTTAATGTTTTGGAGAATATCTTTAAAAAATCATGTAGTAATGGCATGAAAAATAGATGAAAATTGGACTATCAGATCCATGAAACAAAACGAACGTTCATCAATTAAAATACACGTATCAAAACATAATAACACAAATTAAAGTTATAATTAAATTGAATGCATTTATTTTGATTAATAGATGATTCTTTTGACTTTTACTTGTTTTTAAGTTATTACAAAATAACCGGGAGTCATCTGCCAAATAACCCTACTTTGGTCCAAGACGGGAAAAAACAAGCAAAGACAGAAGAGAAGAAAACAAAAGTAAGAAGTAATTTTAAATTAAGAGTACGCCACACATTTAATCCTGGTTGTTTAAGAGGAAGATGGGTAGAATTGTCTTGTACTAAAGTTGAAACCAAAAAGATACGGAAATATTTTCCGCGGCAGAGACTGAGAGGCCTATCTATTTCTGCGGCAAAAAGTATGATACGGCAAAGGCCTTTCTGATATCTATATCAAGGCCCGAGTTTAAAAAGCCCGAGCCACAAGACAAAGAAGTAACATTGAGGGGTCCTCCTCTGCACGTTTCTCCTTCGTCATCGGGGTTCTCTAACCTAGGGTTTGCAGGCGGGCGCGACTCTTCTCCGCTGTTTCTACCTCTCTCGTTTGGCAGCCATGGGAGAATCCAGGTGCGTTCCGTACGTACGACATGCACAATCCTTATTAGTGACTGTTCTTTTCCTTTCTTTTTGATTTATGCCGGAACGTTCGGGGCGCCTTAGTTATGATACGCGATCTGGAACTTGCGATCCAGATCGGAGATTGCCGGGCGACTCGGTGATTTCTGGTAACGCCGCCTACTCGAGCGACCGTGGATCTTGAAGAGGTGGGCTGAGATTGTTTTCTGCTCGGGTTGAAATAGGAGAGGAGAGATGGATGGAACGACTCGAGGGGGCAGCAATGCGGACATGTATCTGCCGAATTATAAGCTCGGGAAGACTCTGGGCATCGGTTCGTTTGGTAAGGTGAAAATAGCGGAACACGTGTTGACTGGGCACAAGGTCGCCATAAAGATCCTCAACCGGCGCAAGATAAAGAACATGGAGATGGAAGAGAAAGGTAATGAGAATATTGTTTGAGTTCCCCATATAGATTAGGGGGACATAGTGCTGAATGTCTGAAATCTGTTTTCGCAAAGTTTTCGGGCATCTCGATTTTATGTGAATTTGGATAGTTGTTATTTCTGCACCGCCGCCTTCTGTTGGATTTGCCAATTCTACTCTGAAGCATGGCCATGGACGCGTGTAGGCTTGCAGCTTGACTTTGTGGGAGCCTTCTGAAGTCGATCATGTTATTTATTTGCTTATTGTTTCCCCTTGTGGTGCAGTGAGGAGAGAAATAAAAATCCTCAGACTCTTTATGCATCCGCACATCATCCGACTTTATGAAGTCATTGAGACGCCTACGGACATTTATGTTGTGATGGAGTATGTGAAGTCTGGGGAGCTGTTCGATTACATTGTCGAGAAGGGCAGGTTGCAGGAGAATGAAGCTCGCAACTTTTTTCAGCAGGTAGGATTGGTGAATGATGTACAAGGAGTTCTCCCTTGGGCAACAGTTTTTGCTTTAACACCACTTTTCTTCTCCTGCTCTTCTTCAGATTATTTCCGGTGTGGAATACTGCCATAGGAATATGGTCGTTCATAGAGATCTAAAGCCCGAAAACTTGCTGTTGGATTCTAAATGGAATGTGAAGATCGCAGATTTCGGTCTGAGCAATATAATGCGTGACGGTCATTTCTTAAAGACAAGTTGTGGGAGCCCCAACTATGCCGCTCCGGAGGTTCAATATTTGTTTTCTTTGCCCTCTGTGAAAGTTTCAATTTTATGAGATATTGGATGGTTTTTCTAATTCAATACTGTTCTGATGAAACTCTTTGGCTTGTATTCATGATAGGATGATATATAGCTATTACAGGCTCTGTTTATGAACAGTATTTCTTTGCTTGCCCTGCAGGTTATCTCTGGTAAACTTTATGCGGGGCCTGAAGTAGATGTATGGAGCTGTGGAGTTATATTATATGCTCTTCTTTGTGGCACACTCCCTTTCGATGATGAAAACATACCTAACCTTTTCAAGAAAATCAAGGTACTTTTTTAGATTTATCAGACTGCCATGTCAGATATTTTATAGGTGATGCAAGTAGGTTTCTCACCTCTTTAAACCATGTGTGCAAAGGATCTTTGGTTTATTATAGACCTAATTTATTTAGAAGTAATTCAACATCATTTGAAAACTAATATTTAAAGAGTTCTAGATTAAATCTAGTAATAATGCTCCTATGATTGATGATATCCAATATCTCAGACGTGAGATATATACAAGTCTTATTCTCTTGGGCAGCATGACATGTTGGATTAGGGAAGTGGTCATATTTGAACAATAGATATTTTGATGTAGAGTGAGCTAATACCCTCCAAAGGCACAGCAATTTGCTTGGGGGTTGGGGAATCTCATCTCTTTATAAATTTAAATGACATCTCTTTGAACCCATTGAGTGCTTCACACAAATCAAATTTTCTTTTGATCACAGTAGGACATTGAAGAGATTAATCATGTTATTTATTGTGCAACTTGAATTATGAACCTTACCTTGTACATTTGACATTGTACTCTAGGGTGGGATGTACACTCTTCCAAGTCACTTATCGGCAGGTTCAAAGGACTTGATCCCAAGGATGCTTATAGTTAATCCAATGAAACGAATCACCATTCCAGAGATCCGTCAGCATCCTTGGTTTCAAGCTCATCTTCCACGTTATTTGGCCGTGCCTCCACCTGATACGATGCAGCAAGCGAAAAAGGTATGGTTGGTATAATGATGATTGGAGTTATGGTTCTGGAAAGGAAAATTGTACTTTTTTTCAGCTTTGATTGTCTTGGATAGCATTTAGACTCTCCTATGTGAACTGTAGATATGTCAATGTGCCATTGCTTGAGGATTGTCGTGTGGATTTTTCTGATAACTTGCATTAGGTGAAAATTGCCTCCATTATTAATGAGGCAATGTCTTACAGAGGTTTGACATATAACTTTCAGGAAATTTCTTGTCCAGATCACTTGAAAGATACTTTCACATGAGACGATGTTTTGTAAATGAAGCAATTGAAGTTACACGTTTATTGTTCAGTATCCTTAATTCTGACTTTCTCAATGGGTTATCTTCAACCAAAAAAAAAGAAAAAAAAGAAAAGGGTTATCGATATTCCTTGGTTTGATCTGTGTGGTTTGTTCCCCCCTCCTTCTCACAGGAGGATAATAAATAAAGAAAGGAGATATTAAACAGATATATAAATAGAAATAAGAAAATTTATGAGGAAATTCTCTGCTTAAGAAACAATGTCTTTTAAGAGAGCAAGATGATGTTAGTTAACATTATTTTGAAGATCAGAGCCTAATCATTTCATGTTTACATGGCCGCTCATTCATGGGTTTCTGCAATTTTCCTTCCTATATGATACGAGTTTGACCACTTGTTAAGTGCTCTTTCTATTTGTGTATCTGTTGCTAAGTGATGCCTGACTCTGGATGAATCTGATGTTTCCTTATTTATTGGGTTCTTTTTTCTGCCTTTGTAGTAGATTTGAAGGAAATGATTCGGTTCTTGGGTAGACATGCTGGGAAAAGCCAAAATTAAGAGAAAGGAAAAGCAGTGCTTACTTTAGTAGAGCGAATAAAATGCCAAAATTTTGGAGAGTTGTTCCTGGAGGGCCATTAGATTTATTCAAATTTCCATGTGTATGTCTCCATAGGATAATCACTTAATAGGAAATACTTGTTCTCTGTGTTGTTGCCAATGTCTGAGGGGCTGCTGATGGAATTCCTATTTCAGTTATGGGTCTTTTATTTGCTTCTCTGTTAAATGAAGCTCATGGCTGCATATGTTTAATATGGATTAGATGATATTTAATTCTGTTTCATGTGAGCTGCGAGTTTGCAGATGCTTGTTTTGGTTTTGCATATTAAAACCTCAGCATTTCAGTTTTGTTCCACTTATCATGTCTTAATAATGCTTTCCACCTTACTCTTAGAGTTGATCTTGTAGATTGATGAGGAAATACTCCAGGAAGTGGTCAACATGGGTTTTGAGCGCAATCAACTTGTCGAATCACTTCGCAACCGGATTCAAAATGAGGTTAGATCTTCTTTTCTTCTACCTCCTGTATTCGACTTTGTGCTTTGTTTGGGAAAAATGTTGATTGCTGGACTTTTCAGGCTACTGTTGCATACTACTTGTTATTGGATAACCGTTTCCGACCTTCCAATGGCTACCTCGGAGACGAGTTTCAAGAAACGATGGTGCGTCAATATTATTTGCCTTTAGAATTGTTTGTTGTCTCTAGCTCTTTATGTGGTTGTTGGTTTTTCTCTTTGGTAGTGAGAAATACCTATTAGTGATTTATGGTTTATGAGAAGAAAATGTTTTGGAGACATTAATGAGATGAAAATCATTTTATCAATCTATTCTAGTTTGTTCTATTCGCAACATCTAAATGGACCGAGTTCTGGTTTTTTTGCTGCATATATACTTGCCCTTTCAGTCCATAGCACAAAATTATATTCTGGACTTCGATCAGTGAGACTGACTTTTGTGCTATGAATGAGGCCTCTAAACTAGCTTTTAAAGTGTCTAACTCAGGGAGCTGGACTTTAAATAGTGAGGCTGACTTTTGTGCTGCATATATGCTTGCTTTTCTTTTTGAGTAGAGAGTTTGGTATTCAGGAACTGCCATCTGGAACAAGTGTTTGAGGCCCTCTAAAATGTTAGATCTCAAAATTCCTCTGTAGGAGTGCACCTTCAATCGTGGAAATCCAGGGGAGCTTACCATTCCAACTGTTGGGCCTCGCTACCCACTACCTGCATATATGGATTACCAGGGAGTGAATTCAAAATCAGGTTATTATGGTGCTGAGAAGAAATGGGCTCTTGGTCTCCAGGTGAAGACACTCTCCAATATCTTTTTTAATGTTAAATTCAATTACATTGCACCATAAATTTGCTTAAATACACCTCTGCGGTGATATTGTTTGAGTAATTGAATCTGCCAACAGGCTTCTCCTCCTTTTTCTTCTTTTTTCTCTCATGCGAAAATCTATGGTTTACATGAGGAGGTGTAGGACCCTTGAAATATCTAGACAAGCCGATAGTTGCCATGAGGACTTTTTAGATTTATACATAGTAGGCACGTGTATGATATTGTTGTTATGGTTCAGTGTGCATAGCTTTTGTTGATGTGCTACGGTCAAATACTGTGGAATGGACATCTACTCATTATTAAATTCATGTCATATTAGATATTTTGACTCATCATTCAATTTATCATTTTTTGGATGACATGGTATGCACTGTACATGTCTAAATTAATTGCACCTTCCCCTCTTCTCTCCCTTCCAACCCATGATTTCTAATAATTACAGCAAAAAGAAGTGCAACTACAAATTGGCATGTGAACATCACATAGTCAGAACCCCTCTCTAGGACTAGAATTCCTTGACTAAAATCCCCATTGTGATGGATAATCCAAGATGTAATGTAGGACAATTAGGGCCTGTTTGTTTGCAACTTGTTTTTGTTCCAGGAACAAAATTTTTTGTTTTTTTGTTCTTGGGAACAAAAAAGAAATAGAAACGCGTTTGTGTGCGTTTTTGTTCCAAAACTATTTTTTTGTTCCCAGAAACACATCTGGAATAGAAACAAGAAACAAAAACAGTTGTTTCTTGTTTCTGAAACAAAATTTTTTAACACCTTTCTCTTTTTTCTTTCTTTTTTCTTTGGCCGGTCGCTGGCCTCGGCCATGGCCGGCGATCGATCGTCGAGGGTCGGCGACCTCGCCGGAGCGTCGCCGACCCCCGGTGAGGCCAAGCCTCGCCAGATTTGGGCGAGGTTGTCGGCCCCCGTAAAAGAAAAAAGAAAAAAGAAAGGAAAAAAAGAAAATAAAAATAAAAATATTAAAAAATTAAAAGAAATAAAAAAAGAATTGTTCTTGGAACAAGTTTACCAAACGCGTGTTTTTGATCAAAAATTGTTCTCCAAAATAGAAGCATTTTTTTTTTTTTTTTTGGGTTCCCTAGAACAATTTTTGAACAGAAACGTTATCAAACGCGCCCTTAGTTGCATTGCAGGGAGGCTGACTTGATAGACAACTTGAAGGGCATGAGGAATGATAATGCGAAGCTAGTTTATTTGTTAGGCATTGTAGCTAAAAACTTCCTAAGCATCACACCTCGTGGTTTCTTAAGCATCATCACTGATACTTAAAAAGAAGAATTGCATCACAGTTCTGTAGCAAAAGTTGGTGAAATTCAATAATGTTTGTTAGTTTTATTGGAAAGAAAAGATTAGAATCTGATACATAGAGTAATCTAAAAAAAGCCTACTCCAAGCTGAAAGAGGAAAATTCTAAATGCGACACATGATTCACATGGAAAACCTCCAATATCATTCTTAATAGGGAAAGGAAAGTTATCTCCTAATTCAACAAAGAAAAGAACTCTACTCATCATCTAATCGCCAATTTTTAACTCAAACATTCCATTCCATTCTTTCATAAGCTTCAACTTATTGGCCTTAACGTGATCTCCTTGTGGGAGTTGTGGTACCATCTTCCATTTAGTAGTATGGTTATGTGTCTGTTCACTCTGGCAAAATTGTCTGTTTACTCTTAGATGAAAGAGTGTTTACTCTTAGATGAAAGAGAAAACTTCTAAATGAGACACATAATTCACATGGGAATATCATACTTCATAGGGAAGGAAACTTATCTCCTAACTTAACTAAGAATTGAACTCTACTCATCATCTGATTACCAATTCGTAACTCAACACTCCATTCCATGCTATCTTAAGCTTCAACTTATTAGCCTTATTGTGATCTTCTTGTGGGATGGTTACTATCTTCCATTCAGTAGTGGGGTTTATTTCCTGACAAGATGTGTTTGTTCACTCTGGCAAAATTGCTCGTGATAGCCATTGCTTGGAATCTGGTTTGGGACATTTGTTTTTACCCTATTATAAGCTTTCAACTTATCGGATGTAGGAGATGGGGATGACTCCACCTGGGTTTAGAAGTATAAGGGAAAATTCCAAATAAGGACCCGAAGTGAATCTATTTTCTCAAATAAGGACCCAAAGTGAAATTTGTGTTACATAAGGACTTGAAGTGGACCCATTGTTTCAAATAAGGACCCGAAGTGATCAAGTTAATATTTATTGAGGACCTTAGTTCACTAGCAGACATTTTTCGGCAATTAAAATAGGGGCAATTTTGTCAGAAATTTGTGATTGGAAAAAAATAGAAAATTATAAATTAATTAAGTTTAGGTTATTCATTTAAATGTTTACGTTTTCTTCTTTCTTCTCCCTTGTTGCTCCTTAACCAAATCGTTGCTCGGTCATCATTGCGACTCGATTCTCGTCACTCCTCACTTTGCTCGACTGATGGAGAATTTGGGTCTCCGCAAATAAAGAAAGAAGCATCTGGTTTTCTTCTTGTTTTTGAATTCTTGCCTCAACTAGTGAAGAATTTGGGTCTTCGACTTTGCGGAGGATGGATACAAAGGAATGGGAGAACTTTGGTCTTTGACTTTGCAGAGAATGGATACAAGGAACGGCAAGACCCGTAGAAAATGTAGGGTTTGTTTTTGTTTTAGGATTTGTTAATTTTCCCTATATTTTTTTTTTTGGACAAAATTGCCCAAACTCTGATCGTAAAAAATGTCACATGCTTAATAGCTAGCGAATATTTGGTTGACCAACAAGCTCAGGTTCTTATTTGGAATTGATTCAACTACTTCAGGTCCTTATTTGAAACAATGAGTCTACTTTAGGTCCTTATTTGGAATTTTCCCAAAGTATAATGGTGAAGGTATTTTTTTTTTCTTTTTTAAGGCAATGAGTTAGAATGAAGAGAGAATTTGAAAACAGAGATGGGGATGATTCCACCTTGGTGTAGGAGTATAGAGAATAGACCTTGCAACAAATGTAGCTGACAGAATGTCGAGTTGAGAGAAGTATTAGTGTGACTGTATTTGTGGAGCTAATTTGCTTTGTCACCATACCTTTGTCTTGTTTGGGTGCTTGTTGGTGCTTTCTGTTTGATGGAAAGAGCTCATCTAACGATAATGTCAGTTTGCTCTGAGATGAATGGCCCCTTGCTTATCTTAATTGAGTTCTTATTGATGCTTATCTGCATGATAAAAATTTCATAACTTCATTTGATGCAGTCTCGAGCCCATCCACGGGAAATAATGACTGAAGTTCTTAAGGCGCTGCGAGAACTAAATGTGTGCTGGAAGAAGATTGGGCACTATAACATGAAGTGCATGTGGAATCCTTGTGTTCCCAGTCATGAGAGCATGGTTAGCAATCCTGTCCAGAGTAATTATTTTGGTGATGAATCTACGATAATCGAGAATGATGGCGCAACCAAGTCCAGAAATGTGGTCAAGTTTGAGGTGCAGGTAAAGTCCAGTACACAATGAGAATCTCTTTATCCTTTCCAGAGTAATTTGAGTGGTTTAAGTGCTGTTCCTATCCCACCATATGATTGAGCTTCTAAAATACTAAAACATGATGTGGTAGATGTGTAGTTGTCGTTGATTTTTACTGGTTATATTGATATGCGAAGACCAGTTTAACTAAATTAATATCCTAGTAATATGGCAGATTGTTGTTGTCTTTAAATAAGTACGTCGTGGCTTACTAGATCATGCCTAACATTAATCTTTTGGTTTGATTTTTTTGACCTTTTTTATTTTTTTGTGGTTGTTTCCTTTGAACTTCTTATACATATGGCTAATACCCGCATATGCCCATGGACAGCTTTACAAAACGACGGAGGAGAAATATTTACTCGATTTGCAGAGGGTGCAGGGACCCCAGTTTCTGTTTTTGGACCTCTGTGCTGCTTTTCTTGCCCAACTCCGGGTCCTTTAGGAAGAGAAGGGTGAAGATATCCACGAAAAGTCCTGCCAATAAAACTTGTGAATAACCATTGGAGGTGTGTACATATAACTTTGCCCCTAAGCTTCGCTGTTCTTTGTATTGGGTAGACCTTTTCAAATTGGAGTTCAACTTGGGGAATGTCTAGTTGGCCGGTCTCTGCGCAATTGAGGTGGATATTTACTAATTATGGTGAAAGAATTGACCATCCCTAAGACTGGTACCTCGTCATGCAAGAGGTATTTAGATTATTCCCAAGGGTTATGTTATATGTAGTTTCTTCTTCCCCCTTTTGCCAAGATGAAAAGTATGTAGTTCGATGTTCTTCTGTCAAATCAGAAAAAAATTGTTGTCATCGGAGTGCATTTTTTCTTTTGGTTAGTCTGCTTTTTACTAGTATCTTAGATGGTGTCCCAGAGTCTATCTAATCCGATGATGCTTCCTTTTATTAACCTCAGATATCACTTTTTCATTTTTATTTTCGCAAACAAAGACAGCTTCATACCGAGCATCATATCTGGAACAGTAAAAGAAAAGGTTGGAATCATGAGTTATTCGTTTTCATGTTTTTGCAGGATTTTAGGCGTTCAACATTCATCAGGAAATTGATATCAAGCTTTTTGCTCTATATCAAAAATAAAATGTTAAAGAAAAACTCGTGGAAAATACGGTTTTGTACCAACTGACGAGGTCGTTTCAGATGTTGTGTACTTAATCGAAAGTGATCTTTTTTTACACTTAAAAGGAGGCTCTTGCCTTCGGGTTGCATACACGGGAGAGGCGTTCTATTCTCTTGTCAGTTCACTTAGCAAGTGTAGGAAGTTCAGTGCAAGTCGTGTGAAAATATTTGCTAAAATCTCAGAAGGATTTTATTTTTTAGGAAGTCAAGTCCTGTCGTTTTGATATGATGCTATGTTGCTGGCTTTATAATATCTTTTCTTGTCTGTGTTGTTTTTAAAAAGCAAGCGAAAAAAAGACCAAATCTGGCTTAATTTCAAATCAACAAGTTGACGAATTGATTGGTGGTCAAAACTAAAATAACATTTATTTATTTTTCTGTCCATCGCATAGGCTCACTCTTGAATTAGGGCCTGATAGTTTAAGCTAAAGGCCCCCTAATTTAAAATTCAAAAAAATTGTTGAGAATTAATTGAAGCGTCATATTAATATATGTATTTAATAAAAGTTTCGAGTTCTTCGGATTAATAAAATTTAAAGCGTACGAGCCATACAATTTTGATTAAACAAATGATGTGTATTAATCAACTCAGCGGGTCTTATTCAAATGCCTCCTGTATAAGCGAGCTGGATGGTATCACATCTTTGTATGACATAAGAGGGGATGAGCATGCTAAAAATTGTAAAACTGATTGGGATAGTGCGATTCTAGATTTTAAACCTTTCAAATAATGCAATTAAGTTATAAAGCCTGTCCAAAAACGCAATTAAATACTTTCATTAGTTTCATTTAATTTAAATAAAGAAAATACTGATGTGATGTTTTACTATTTTTCAAAGGTGCATAATGCAATTACGATGTTCTCTAAATAAATTAAAAAGAAAAACAAAGAAAAAGGTGGAAATTAAAGGGAGACTGGTTGCAACGCCACCTTTGAGGCTCCACTGAGGGTCGACCGCTCTCGTTGACAAAGTCGGGCGGCTTTAACTCCTAAGGCCAGTGGGCAATTTCCTCACGCAATCCTCTTTCCATATTTCTATTTTTAATTTCTGGCTTTGTTGCTATTGTATTTGGCCTTCCTGCGGCACCACATCAATGCTATGTGTTCTCCAAAAATAAAAATAAAAATAAAAATGATTCACATAAGTATTTTTATTTGTTCAAATTGAATGGAGTTAATTAATATTATTGATCGCACTGGTTGAATGAGTTTTACAACTTGATATGCATCATTTGATTGCTTCAAAATTTGATTGTCGTAGGACATGTTATGCATGTGTCCCATGTAAGAGAATAAGTTTTAGGTCTATCTTTGTTGCACTGCACAAAGGGTTATCATCTCACCAGGAAGCAAAACAATTGTGAAATGTGGATGCCACATGGTTTTGCAGCATCGTCAATGTCCCATTTTAACAAGCCTCTTCCTAGTTGCATAACGAGGAGGTATTCAGTGAAGTAAGTTACATGTACTGAAATGAATCTTGACCGATGGGTTTAACGAACCCCACCAAATTTCACTTTCCACATATTTATTTTTCGAGGTTGAGAAACTTAACAAAGGGTTGTAATTTCTCAGTAGCTAGCGACTAAATATTCGGAGCTTACAAACATTTCGGTGGTTCGAGGCTCAACAAGCCCGTTACAATCAAAAGGAAGATCACGAGTAACGAGCTAACCAGTGATAGAGGGGCGGCTCCGGATGGAGATGCAGCTGGTGCTGGTGAGGCAACCGCGACGTCGACGGAGACTTTCATGCCGCCCCAGCAATAGCCTCTGCTACATATGAAGTAGTAAGTCTTGGCTTCCTTGAGTTCGAACACATCTCGTCCCCCGCGCGTGACGTTGGAGATGGAGCCTTGGCCATTACAGCTCTCATAGCTCGTCTCATTCACTTCTAGTACATCGTACATTTGCTTATTGAAGACAAAGTCTGCCATCGAGTCCAAGCAAATTAAGCTTTTAAGTCGGTGTTCCAACCTAGAAAAAAAAAAAAAAAAAAAGTAGAAGAACTCTGCATCCACAACTCACTCGAACTAACCACTGACGACAAAACTCATTTAGTATAAAAAGAAAGTATTCAAAATTACGAATAGAAAAGAAAAAGTGAAAGAAAACCGTACAGAGCCAATCTCCGACGGAGAAGCGCTCGCGGCTGGACCATTCGGTGTAGTTAACGTGCTCGATCCAACCGGACCTGCCTCCGACCTTGTTTAACGCTCCCTCGGCAGGATCTTCCATGGTCGCCAGCGTCAGCATCACAATCAACGTCACTGCTGAACCCAGTCTCATCCAGAAGCTCTCCATGCTCAACCTCCCACGATCAACCCAGTTTCAAACGAGGAAGAGGGAATCGACTTTTTGTTTTGATGTGTATAGTGGTTTGCTTTAAATGAAGTGATGACTGGCGACCTAGTGGTCGCACTAAGTTTACCAACTCTCGGGCACATGTTAATTAATGTGACAGCTTGAAGAGTAGAAACGTAAACGAAACCGGTCAGGATTTTATGCTGATGTGCGTCCCCGTTTCAGCAAAATCCTTGTGAAGTAAGAGGACTTTGCATGGAAAAAAGACATAAATCTCATACAACGATTAAGCGACTGATGTAACATAGTCGACCCCTCACATTATTACCAAATAAGATATTTAATCTCAAAAGGTCCTTTCGAGCTTTCAAACCCTCGCTTCTTTACATTTGTATTTACACGTGTCCTTGTCACATGAAATGGCGAGGGCACAAAGATAAAGAGGATGGCTTTGCCCCCGTTAAATTTTCATTTTGCGTGTTTTATCCTGTCCATCTTTTCAAACTGAGTTTATATTGACTCATTCAGGAATCGTATCATGTAAATTTGAGTGAGGTCAAATTTAATGTCTTAATTATTATATATACACACACTAAGTGACCCTTGGTCTCACTAAACTTTTCAGACAACCAATTCTACCCAACCAAAAGAGAATAAAAATGTCTTCTCTTAGAAATTAAGTTTAATTTTTGAGAAAGTAGAAGTTTTGCAAAATCAACCGTGGCAATTCTAGTGGCCTATTAACTTATTGAGAACGTGCCCTTAAAAAACACTCTTTCTGGCTATGAAGGCACAAAATTTGATCGATATAAAAGAATGCATATGAAACCCTAAGAGGGGGTCTTGTGAGAGTTCTTTCTCCCTTATCAAGTTTAGGGCAAATTCAGTCACGAAAGCAACCTTTATGTCATGCCTGTGCATTTTATATATTTCAAAACTTGTTCAAAAAGCTCCAAAGGAAAACAAAAAACAAAAAACAAAAACAAAGCTGAACGTTTTGCTTTAGCGATATTGCGACATGAGCGGGTGTTTATGCTGTCTTAATATCCAATAATGTTAGAGATTCTCTCTAACTGAGGTAAATCTGCGGATGCAAGCGGTTTACCTTATTGAGAAACTCTTGTACTATTATCAGAATACACAACAATTGTTACCAGACGCGATAAAAATATAATTTTATTGAGCAATTAAATGGGAGGATTTCAGAATTAAAAAAAAATAAAATCCGTTCCATAGTGTGAACTGAAAGGACGTTCAAACGAAGCTGACGCCACCCAAAATCACCTTGTTCAGCTTTCCCGGACGTCACTGTGCGGCATGAGCTCCTGTGTGGCCTTGAAACACAAAGAATGCCAGTGAGCAACAATTTTTCTAATATAATTTCCTACGCGGTCAATCTCGGAGGATTATCTTTAACAATCTCTCTTTGGATAATTATGAAAATATCATCGCCCAAGAAAATCCAAATTTTATTAGGATTAAAAGATGCACTACCAGATGTTTAGATTTTGAACAAATCAAAAATCTTCCAATAAATCGGATTGTGTACATGTCTCAAACTCGAGATATAATTTGATGTTTAACTTTAAATTGAAATGTTTCAACTTTATTTTTACAACCTACAATTAACATCCTCACTTTTGCGATTTCATTTGAAGTTTTATCTGATATTAGTTTTAGTTTTGATCCTATTTATGAGTTGCTTTTCTTTCAACTTTGTCTTGCTTATCAATTGAAAACCGTTTTAATGTTGAAAGCCTGTCACCCAAAATATTAACCCAAGCCATACACACCTCAATCCCCTCCTCTAAAAGGTGGAATAAAAAAGCCACTTATAGAAGCTTTACGGCCAATGTGACCACCTGCCGCAAAGGATTCATTTATTCTCAATTGATGTAGGTACCTTTTAAAACTCCATCATGATATAGCATAATATAAGGCTATCAAAGTCTTTTCGTCAAGGGGTGGTCAATTCCCAGGTAGTTCGTTAGTCCAATCGCCCGGGGAAAAACTCTCTCTCCTGAATGGCGAGCTCTCTCTCTCGAATGGTGAGTTCTTCCCTACCGACTGGGTAGTTTTCAGCTTTCTTCAAGGTCAGCTCCTTTCCATTTTCAAATGGCAAACCCTTCATTCCCCAGATTTCTCACGATCGAGTTTCTGACAACCCTCCCAAAAACAAAACCCTAAAACCCCTAAAACCCATCCCACCCCAAATCCTCTGCCTCACTGAGATGATTCGCCCCCCCAAAGAACAAAACCCTACAACCCAGCCCTCCTAAACCCTATCTGCCTTGTGAGAAGATCAGCCTTCTTCATTTCGGGAACTTCAGTCGCAATCCCTCAGCTAGAGTCGCCCACCAAACCGAATAGCAATTACCACATCAGAGCTCCCTTCAATCGCACTAGGCAAGTTTTCCTGTCTTCTGCTGGTGCCAAAAGTGTCACAGACCTAGATATAAACAGATGGCAGGTGAGTACGATGAAGAAAGGCGAGTCGCGGCACTGTATAAAAGTCTTGGTAATCTATGGTCTGAGGATGATGTTGTTGAGATTAAATGTGGTATATCCACAGAAAAATTGTTTGAATGCAGGAAAACTCTGTTTGGGAAACTACATTCCAAACCACATGTGAATTTTACAGCCTTCTTCACTACGATGAAGAAAGTATGGAAAGTTGAGAATGTTACATGTACTGTGTTAGCACCAGGAATTTTTTTTTTCTCATTTCAGTCTAAAGCTGATAAACAAAGAGTCTTAGACTCGGGACCATGGTCCTTCTGTGGCACCCCTCGACAGCCCCCGATCCGTTAGGGTCGCCACAGTTCGCTTACCTTTCATTTTTTCCTTATAACATGTCACTCTGATACCATTTCAATTGCAGTGGGTCCATACAACCTGAGGGTTTATATATTTTTTTTTTTGATTGGTCCCTTACGCAATTCATATAGCAGAAACACATCCATTAACTCCATTCCCTATATACAGAAAACAATGCACACTAACTAAACATCTTATATAAGTTAAAGCCGAACACTTTTATTTACATAAAACAGATGGACATCTTTAGTCGGTACATCGAAATGTCATGGTTTTCTATACTTGGCTATACTTCAAAAGATGATCGACATCTCCTCCAACAATCGTATACTTAAAGTCCATCGATCAGTGTCGGTGTCCAAAAGTTCCTTCCTTTGCTATCCTCCTCCTTGCGGTCATATTCAACCACTTGATTTATCTACTAGTGACAGTGGCAGCAGAGGTATCTTATCTAGTCTGAAATGTTATTCCCCAAAAGGGGTGATTACAGCCACTCAGCAGGTAAAGGACCAATAAACCACTAAATGCATCATGCCACACAATCATCACAATCATAGCAACACAAGACATTTAAGCATCCATGCACAATTTACCTTGATATCATGCACATATCATCATACCTCATGTACATACATCATCATATAGTCATCACCATCATGTCATAAACTTACCATCATCATTACCATGCATCCATGCACTCATCATCATCATCATATCACATGTACCATCATCATTACCATGCATCCATGCACGTATCATCATATCACATGTATCATCATCATTACATTGCATATGTCACCATGCCATAGGTGCACATACAACCATAATTCATATCATCCATGCTATCAAGCATACATCACTATGAGATCCATTCATGCTTTCATGATCGCATTTTCAATATCAAATAGCATCAATTTATTTTCATAAGCCGATCATGCATCATGCCATATGCATACACCCATGCACAGGATTCATTTTCAATTCTTATCGTTCACAAGGATCTCATTAGTTTTTCTTTCCAGGGACCGATGTTTGCATCCCACAATTCATCGCTCGCATCCAACCAGATATCGCGAGTAACCTCCAGGCATGTATTCAAAATACAATCGGGCATCCGGCCCCCCACATTACGGGCATCTCGTATCCCAACTAGCATCACGAGGAACCTTTGGGCATGTATCCAAGATACAACTGGGCATTCGGCATTTACACTCCCTGGCTGGTCATCTCGCATCCCAGCAAGCATCACGAGGCACCCCCCCGAGCACAAACCTCCAGGGCTTCCGGAATTACGTACCGACATACCACCAAGATTCTCCCCTCCTCTGGAATTATGTACCATATACCATTGGGCATCTCGAAACTCCCAAGGACCCTCTGGGCATGCATCATGATACAACCGGGCATCCAGCACAAACCTCCAGGCATGTATCATGACACAACCGGGCATCCGGCACTCCCTAGCCAAGCATCCCGACACTCCCGGGGCATCGTCGGCTTGCACCTCCGACAACATTCTCCTTTATCATAGTTTATATTCACAATTGTGGCTCAATTTCAACATGGCATATAATGTGATGGCAAACAAGATCATTTTCATCATTTGGTTTATATATGCATTTCCAATCATCAACATACGTGTAGTAGGGTCCAATCACTTATGTCAATACAATCCATGGGGTCCATGCAACATAGAATAATCCATACATCACCACCTTTTTGAGATTTACCAAATTCCAGCTTGCACAATTTCGGAAAAAATGTAAATTAAATATCCATATGATCTTCGAAAATCATGAAATCAGAACATGTGATAGGCAAGACATAAAGGTAGCAATTCCATGAAGAACACATGCCCAAAAGAGCTTCACACAAGAAGATATAGCTCACACAATACAACATGCAAAATTAGGATAAAGTCAGATTGTGCAGTTCTTGAAATATTTCGATTAAAATACCCGAATGACCTCCAAAAATTATGAAAGTTTACCAGGTTATATTCAAGACCCTAAGGTATATTTTTCGTGAAGAAATCTAGGCCATATTCGTCCTAGATAATTTTCTATAGTCATCCGAAGCTTCTGGTTCTAGCACCGAAACGTCCAGTGTAGGTATCTCCGAAATATCAAGTTTTTTACCCCCTTATTCTTATTATTTTCCTCTGAAATTTGAATATGTTTTACTTCAAGAGGTCCCCTACAACTTTCATTAAGGGATCTAAGTCAAATTTCCAAATAATAGTTACCATATGGGTCCATGAAGTCTCGGGTGTCCTGTACCGTGTCTCCAGATTTACCGTCTTCAAGAGTAAGTCGATTCACTAGGCTATACTTACTCATTTTGCTTAAAATTTGAGTATGTTAGTATTTAGGATGTTATCTACAAGTTTAATGAAGAAGTCGAAGAGAGATTCGTAGTAAAAATCGACATGCAACCACAAATCTACCGAAAGGTCAGAAAAACTGTTCCAGATCTAGTGTTTTCGTAGGATGATGGTTTGACCCCTTAAATATCCACCATTTTGTCCCAAATTTTAGTATGTTGTATTTTAAGATGTTGGATACAACTTTCATGAAGGAATCAAGGTCAAAATCTAACTCGAAACGTGCATGCAAGCCTTCACAAAATTCTGGGTCAGGCGGTTCACACGAAAACAACAAGCAAACTCAAGAACAAGTCACATTCTAGCTTCGGTTTTGCCTACCCTAACATCCGAAATCTACCACCAACAAATCACACATGGAAGGCACACATGCAAGAGTGGAAATCGATCCCAACTTTCCTCTAAGATCAAGCGGACAGCGGCACACGGACGGCACACCGGTGACGGACGGATGGCGTGCGGGCGGCGACGGGCGAGCTCCTCCTTCCTTTCTCTCTTCCTCTCTTCCTCTCTTCCTCTCTTTCTCTCCTCTCTCTCGGCACCTAGACCGACCACTCCTTCTCTCTCTTTCTTTTTGGTTGCTTATATAAATTGCATGCACCCTCATCTTGCATGGGAGACACTTGTCCCTAAGAAGGAGACAACTGTCTCCTTTGCTGAAGACACTTGGAGGCCATGCGGCTCCTCCTCCTCCCCCTCATGCATCGACATGGGCCGGGCTTATGGCCCACTTTAGGCCCATCTCACTTGGGCCTAAATTCCAAACTTAAATGGCCCAAGTTTTCTTAAATAAGTCCATTTTTACTTTTAATAATTTACCTTAAATCCCCACTTATATAAATATGAAATTACAATTTCATATCGCCATAAAACTTGAAATCATAAATCCATAAATTTCCAATTTATAAAACACATGGCCAATGATAGGATTTTCTTTCATATTAAATAATTATCCATTAAAAGCTTGGCCATAAATCTTATTGCAAATTATGGATTAAATGACTATAAAATAACTTAATGGTACTTTCATCACCTATTAATAGACTTTAATGTAACTAGAGGTCGTCATGAATTTTGGGATGCCAATCTTCTCTGGAAGTTTACTCGTTTTATAGCAATGCGAACCCGATACTCCTGATTTATGCTATGAATTTACACATTGTGATTTCTAGGTGCACTTCTATGGACGACCACTTGGGAGAGCTACTTATGAATCTATTAGTGATATTGCAGCAAAGCTGGGAGAAGTAGTTGAGGTGAAACTTGATACCAAAGGCAACAGTAATTCCAAGTTTGGAAAGGCAAAAGTTAAGATAAGTCTGGAGATGCCCCTCAAGACAGGCGTTTTGCTCAATCTGGAGAACAAGAGGTTGTGGGTAGAGTTTAAATATGAACGACTTCCGAACTATTGCTGTTCATGTGGAAAAATTGGGCATTATGCCTCGGATTGCAAAGATATACCCTACGAAACCTCGGGGCTAGCAGAAAACTTACCAGGCAAATTCGGTCATTGGTTACGAGTGGAAGCTCGTGATCTCAGCCCATATGGGAAGATCTTCTATGGAAAACAGGAGATACCACCAGATGAAGATGAGATTGTGCCTAAGACACCCACAAATTCAGCACCTGAAACAGCCACACATCAGCAACATCAAAATACAAATCAAATACTTGCCATATGTGAACCGGGCCATGCAGAACAACTAACCCCAAAGGAGATGAGCCAATACAATCAGCACATTCAATTGGCCATTACGGAGGAGAAATGGCCACAAAAAAGAGGGAGTTGCTATATTGATAAAGAATCAGTCATGGTGCTATATGAGGAGCAATATAAGGAGGCGGAAATGGAGATGGAGCAGAACTTAACAGGGGAAAAGGGGCTGATAAGGAATAAATCCAGATGTACAAAGGGTTCAAATGCAAAGAAAAGCAAGAGGTTTTGCTTGTATGGAGCTCAATCCTCAAGAACACCATAATTCGACAATACTCAGTTGGTGGAAACCCCTATAAAAGTGGCGGAGAAATCAAACCAGTGGGCTTTGTGGCTAGCCCTAATAAGCCATCGGATCATCCATGAAGCTATTATGTTGGAATTGTCAGGGGTTGGGCACGCCCTTGACAATTCAGGCATTAAGGGTCCTAGCGACCTAGGAAAAGCCCATTATTATGTTTATAATGGAGACTAAAAATCAAGAACTCAAGGTGCATCGCATAAGAAGGAGGCTGAACTTTCAAAATAATTTTGTGGTGAATCCAGAAGGAATCGCAAGGGGATTAGCTCTTCTCTGGGATGAGAAGGTAAGGTTAAATGTTGATTCTTACTCAAAAAACTATATTCATGTTCAGTGCATTCTCCAAGAAACTCAACAGCAAATGCATATTACCTTTGTTCATGCTCCTAATGAATTTCAAGATAGAGTAATGCTATGGGAGGCCCTATATCAAAAAAGTACCACACATCACTTACCTTGGCTTTGTATGGGGGATTTCAACGAAATATTGTATCATTGGGAAAAAGCGGGGAAAAAGAGGGCCGAAACTTACCGGATAGCAGCTTTTAGGGATTCTTCTTTCGATGCTCTTTAATGGACTTGGAGAGTAAGGGTTGTGCCTTCACCTGGAAAAATAACAGAACATGAGATCAACTGATCAAGAAACGTCTAGATAGAGCTTTATGCACTTCAGATTGGAGGATAGCACGCCCTAATGCAGAATGCACGGCATTACCAGCCATAGGGTCTAATCACAGCCCCCTTATTCTATCATTCAACTCGCAAAAGAAAAGGAGGAAGAAGGTTTTTAGATACAAAGCATTCTGGTCAACAAATGAAGAATGTGGGCAAATTGTAAAGAATACATGGGCTGAATTTGAATCCCTGAATTTGGATATGGGGAAAAAATTGCAGATCGTGGCCCAAAAACTGGGTAATTGGAGCAAGAACAGGCTGGAAAATGCATATATCAGAATTAAGGAGCTGAGTAATAAGTTGCAAAGATTGACAAATAGTGTTGGGAAGGACCAAGAAAGTGAAACAGCAAAGCAAATAACCCAGGAAATAGAAATGCTTTGGAGTCAAGAGGAGATGTATTGGGGAATGCGCTCGAGAATTGCCTGGCTCAAGTGGGGAGATAGAAATACTAAATTTTTCCATGCATCAACTATTCAAAGGAGATCTAGAAACAGAATTACCTAATTGAAAAATGTTGATGAGGAATGGGTGAACGAGGAACAATCTTTGAATGATATGACAGTCACTTTCTTCAAAAACTTGTATAACTCAGTAGGGCCTCGCAACTTCCAGCTTGTCATTCAGCAAATCCCGATCTCAGTTGATGATAGCATGAATCAACAGTTAGTTAAACCAGTCATAATGGGGGAAATTACAGAGGCAATGCAACAGCTAGGAGCTACTAAAGCTCCTGGACCAGATGAACTTAATGGGCTATTTTATCGGGATCATTGGCCACATATCAGCCAAGATATATTCAATGAAGTGTAGAAGTTCTTTGAGATTGGTTACCTTAATCTCGAGCTAAACAGAACCCAAATCACACATATCCCCAAAACCCCAAACCCGGAAAAGCTTGAACAATTCTGGCCTATAAGCCTCTGCAATTTTGCCTATAAAATAATTTCCAAAGTGTTGGCAAATCGACTTAAACTTGTGCTATCACATATTATAGCAGAAGAACAAAGTGCATTTGTAGGAGGAAGACAAATACAAGACAATATCTTGATAGTTCAAGAAGTACTTCATAAGCTGAGAACTCGAGAAGGGAAAAGCAAATTTCAAGCGGTCCTAAAGCTTGACATGCAAAAGGCATACCATCAAATTGAATGGGACTTTCTTAGAGGATGCTTGCTCAAGAAGGGTTTTAGTGAGAAGTGGGTGCAATGGGTCACACAGTGTGTTTCAACGGTCTCTTTTAGCATCAATTTTAACGGTGAGCCCCAACCTTTCTTTCAACCTACAAGAGGGATTCGTCAAGGGGACCCCCTATCCCCTTATCTTTTCATCCTAGTGGCCAATGTCCTTTCAAATTTAATGCAAACAGCAGTAGATGATGGTACAATCCAGGGAATTAAACTAAATAATGGTTGTCCTACTCTTTCACACATATTATTTGCAGATGATTCCATCTTCTTCCTACATGGTACTATCATGGAATGTTAGAATTTGGCGAAAATACTACACCAATATTGATTTGCTTCAGGACAGGCCATAAACCTGAATAAATCAGGTATCTGCTTTAGTAAGAATTTCTAATGAATTTAAGGAGAAATATGGCAGCAGAGTTAAGGGTCCCAGAAATAGAAAAAACAGGGAATTACTTGGGAATTCCTTCGGACTGGGGAGGCTCGAAGAAAGATGTATTTGCCTGGATTTTAGCTCAAGTCAACACAAAATTAGAAAGTTGGAAGGAACATTTGCTAACAAGAGCAGGTAAGGAGATCTTGATTAAATCAGTGGTGTAGGCCATTCCACAAAACGCAATGTCTACATTCAAGTTACCGGTGTCAATATGCAAAGCCATAGAGAAAAATATTGCAAACTTTTGGTGGAGAAATGGGAAAAATATTGCTGGGATTCATTGGGGAAAATGGGAGAAATTGAAACTTAGGAAAAATGAAGGAGGCCTTGGCTTCAAAGACTTAAAAGCTTTCAACCAGGCCATGTTAGGAAAGCAAGCATGGCGGATTTCACAAAAACCCCACTCCCTATTGAGCAAACTAATGAAGGGCCTATACCATCCACACTGCGAATTTTGGCAAGCTGGAAATGGATCACGACCATCGTGGGGATGGCGAAGCGTTATAGTGGGAAGAAATTCCATAGCACCATATGTTATTTGGTCTATTGGCAATGGTCAAAAAATTTCGATAAGAGAGGATAAATGGTTGAAAAGCGGACTAATTGGAGGCCCGACTACAAGAGATGAACCAGAAAAAGTAAGTGCACTCATACAACGAGGGAATGGCATGTGGAATGAAACTTTACTTTGAATGATGTTTGATGAAAACAGGGTACAAGAAATCCTTGCTATCCCTATTGGGCTCCCAACAACAGAGGACAGATTAGTATGGATGCGCAACAACTCAGGGTCTTATACAGTAAAGAGTGGGTATTTTACTACAAGAGATAGAGCAGTCAAACCACCACTTACAACGGCAACATCCTCTCATCAAACAAAGCCAAATCTATGCAAACATATTTGGCACTCAGACACACTACCCAAAGTAAAACAATTTCTCTGGAATGTCAGCCAAAATGCATTGCCTACAATGGACAACCTTCACCGAAGAAAATTAGTACCTGACCCACTTTGCCCCATCTGTAAACAAGAAGCTGAGACGATCAAAGACACGCTGCTATTATGCCCTTGGACAGCTTAGATATGGACAGCAACTCCTCTGAAAATCAAAATCACCATATTAGGGTTAACGAGAATAGATGACTGGTTGTACATGAGGAAAAAAGATCCACAAAGCTCCTCAAAGTTTAATCAGATCGCAACTACCATGTGGAGCATATGGCAAGACTGCAACAGGTTTATCTTCGACCAAAAACCCCTCTTCCCGAAGCAAACCCTGTTCAAATCAGAGGCATTACAAAGAAATTTCGAAACTTGGAATAAAAGTGTAGAAAAGAAGACAGTAAGTGAGACCCACTTAAATCGGTGGCAACCCCCTAAACCAGGCTCGCTTAAACTGAACATAGATGCATCCTTTGCGAGGCATGAGTGAGAGGAGAGGGGCGAACACGAGACCTGATTTGCTGTTGACAAGGACGAAGACGAAACCTCAGATGCTGCAGCTTGCGTCCGCAGAGCATCCAGCGACGAAGACGAGAATAGAGGCGAAGATTCGAACAGAGTTGCCGCAACCTGCGTCTGCAGGGGACACAACCGCAGAAAAGAAGATCTTAATCAGAACATCGATGCACCATTTGCTAGGCATGAGCGAGAGGAGAGGGGTGAACATGAGACCAGATCTACAGTTGATAGGGACGAAGACGGTACCTTAGCTGATGTTGCTTGCGGATGTAGAGAATCCCAGGACGAAGATGAGAACAGGGCGAAGAGGACAGGGGAGAAATCGAGAACAGAGCTATTGTTGCCTACGTCTGTAGGGACTCCCGGGGTAGACTTGTCGAGGGCTTCTCCAAGACTGTAGTAGCAGCTTCGGCAGAGCAAGCAAAGGCCAATGCTCTCCTGGAAACCCTAAATTTTCTATCCGATAGAACTAAGGAACAGTTGGAAGTACACATATATAGTCTTCTAATCGTGCGGGCACTTCAGTTCGATGAAGACTTTAGATGGGAAGTGGCGCCGCTCATGGACCGGATCAAGGAAATGCTAAATAGGTTCACGGGCCTCACCTTGGCCCACTGCAGCAGAGAAGCAAATAGGCCCGCTGACTGGGTCACAAAGGCTCATCGACAAAATTATCTTCTGAGAAATTGGGTGACTAACGCCCCAATAGCTTTATTTGACTTATTATGCGCCGATGTTCTTGATGTATTTTCTCCGAACTTCACTAAGTAAATGAAGAGCTATCGTATTATTGACCCCTAAAAAAAAAGTCTTTTCGTCATGATAGCCCAGCTTTGTTCGAAGGGGAGCAAGGATGACGACCATTTTGATTGGTCATGTTTTTGTTATTGATTATGATTATTTCTTGTCATCATGAAAATTTCTCAAACGTGACTATAAACTTGCTAGAAAATTGAGTGGAAATGGGTCAATTGTGCTAGTCATGACGCATACACATCTTTATGGTTGCAATTAGAAAGAGGGCAAAAAGTTGAGTAAGTCATCAATTGTTATTTTCATTTTTTTAAAGTAATCCAAGTGCAGGTGAATCTATAATATTTGAATCTTTTATTTTAGCATGTCTTATATGAGATCCACATGATGGAAGAATTAGAATACACTCAACTTATAATTATCCGATGCAGGTAAGAATGTCTAGTCATCACCTACTAGTGTGTATTAGACCAACAAAAAAAAAAAAATCACCCTCTCGTGTCACTTTTACTTCAAATTTATTTTCCAAAAGTAATTTTCAACACTCTAAAATTGATTTTCCAAATTATTCATAAACTTGTCCCACTTTAAGATTGTTTAGTAATCACTTTTCTAGTCCTAGTCACTTTTAACATCCCCCTTCTCCCTTCTTTCTCTAGTCATCAGTATAGTTTTTAAGATCTTGCACAACCTTTATTATTCTAAAATTAATCTATCTTAGATACTTAATTTATTTTTTGAGTCTAAAAATAACCTATTGATAATAATTAGGGAAAATTTCAAATAATGACCCAAAGTGCTATCATTTTCTCAAAAAAGGACCTGAAGTGAAGTTTGTCTCAAATAAGAACCCAAAGTGCATTCATTTTCTCAAAAGATGATCTGGAGTGGAGTCTCTCTCAAATAAGGATCCAAAGTGATCATTTAATCTCAAAGAAGGACCTCATTTGCAGGCTAGTGAATAGATGCATCTCCAATGCATATTCCGGTAGCTTGATTAGGGGTATTTTTGTCCATTTCTTTTTAAAATTTTCAATTGTCTTGTTCTTTATTATTATGATTATTATTATTATTATTATTATTATTATTATTATTATTATTATTATTATTATTATTATTATTATTATTATTATTATTATTGGGTCAATGGTGACACTGTTCATCATCTTCTTCGTCCCTTGTTCGTCTTCTTCTCAAGAACATTAGACTTGGGAAGGGTCGACGAGCGCTAGCCGTTGGTGAGGGTTGGCTAGGGTTGGATGCCCATCGCCGACAGTAGACGAGGGCCACTAAGCCCTCACTGACCGAGGGCAAGGGCTTACAGGCTAACCCTCACCAAATTTGGCGAGGGTGGCCTCGGTTGTGGCCGGCGAGGCCGTCAAGCCCTCACTGGCTGCGGGCGAGGGCTTACAAGTCCTCGTCAACCCTTATCAGTGGGCGAGCCCTCACCTAGGGCTGGCGAGGGGCGACCTCGCTGATGGCCATGAGGGGTGACCTCCTCCATAGCCATCGAGGGCTCGATGGCCCTCGCCTGCTATCAGCGATGAGCGTCGAGCCCTCACTCGCTGCTGGTGATGGGCGTCGAGCTCTCATCGGCCCTTACCAGCGACCGGCACTCGCTGGCCTTTCCCCAAGTCCGATGTTCTTTATTTGGGCAAGAAGAAGTGAACAAGGGATGAAGAAGACAATGAAAGGACAACTAAAAATGAAAATAATAAAAAAAAAAGAAGACAAAAATAACCTAATCAGGCCACCGGAATATATGTCGGAGATGCATCGATTCACCGGCCGACAAGTGAGGTCCTTCTTTGAGACTAAATGATTACTTTGGGTCATTCTTTGAGACAAACTTCACTTCAGGTCCTATTTTAAGAAAATGATGGCACTTTGGGTCTTTATTTGAAATTTTCCCTAATAATTATGTTGGAGTAAATCTACAGTGAAAATTTACACCATAATAAATGTAAAAGAGAAATTATATAAAGTGACAAAGCAAAGATGGCTAATTATGGTAACACTATATCTACTTGTTTATTTTTTCAAAATGAAATGCATACGGTTAATTCATAATATGCAATCACTAATGATAACTTTCACTGGACGTATAATAAACAATCAAACTACACGTAGTAACGATTAAATGAAAAAATCAAAACAGAATAAATTTTAGGGAAGAATATGAAATACAAATGTGATAATGTTAAATCTAATATTTATCCAAAGACGATTCTTTTGATAAAGAAATTGAAATCCAATAGGAATGAAAACATTGGTCAATCGGGCATTTTTTGATTATTATGAGCACCATTATAAATTAAACTTAGGGTCACAACAAGATTTATTTTAAATAACTCTATTATCGTGTTAAATGGATTGCAATGTAAATCCATGTGTCGATACTTAAAAGGATGTTTAATTTTTCATTTTATTTTAATATGAAAGTAGATGCATTTGTTTTTTTTTTAGCTTTTGCAAGATTTATTTTAAATGAGGAATACAACAAGATTTTTTTTTTTAATTTGTCGATATTCTTTTTCGAAATATATTTCTAAAACTTATTTATGCAATCAAACCCTTTCGTTAACACCATTAATTTATCTAACAGAAAAGGCTAACGTGACATTTTTAAATTTATTTCGAGCGTTTTTATTAAATTTTCCTTTAAAATTTATTCATATAATATTAAAATATAAAAATATAAAATAATTAAGGAAAAAACAAAAAACAAAAAACAAAACTAGAAAAGAAGAATGAGTAGACACTTGCAATCATTGTCGCCCATTGTTGGTGACCTTCACTAGCCCTCAGGGTCACCGGCCCCTCCAACAAGGTTGGTTGGCCCTCGATGTCCCCGAGTGAGGCCTCGCCGATCCCAGGCGAGGTTCAGCAAGACTTGCTTGAAGTCTAGATTGGGTCAAAGGCACCCAAATCGCGACGACAACTCTCCCTTGGGGTAGACGACCATCGTCCACCTCAGGCAAGGCCTCCTGGTCCTAGGGGAGGACTGGCAAGGCCTTGCCTAGGGCCAACGAGGCTTGCTAGATCTGGGCAACACCTCACCAGCCCATCCGACGATGGGCAACAATGGTAACGCCCACGACACCATTAGCGAGTTCCTACTCCTTTTTATTCTTCTTTTTCTTGTTTGCTTTTTGTTTTTTTCATAACTATTTTAGTTTTTAATATTATTTGAATATTATTTAAAAAAGAAATAATTAAAAAATATCACATAAAAAAAGAAATGAATTTTTTAAAAAATAGACAATATTAATAAAAGAATTTGATTACACCATCGCCTTGGTGGCTGGTTTGGACTCTTTCTTCATCACGAAGGGGAGGCATTCAAATCTCTTCACGCTCGCTTGGGATCTTAGATGGGACACTAGGGGTGATGGGTCATTCTGCTTACGTGTCCCTCCAGATTTACTTGCCGGTTACTGGCTATATAGGGTTACTTAGTCACTAAAAAATAAAAAATAAATAAAAGAACTTGATTACATTAATGTGATAAATTTTAACACTTAATTGAATTTTTGAAAGTTCTCGAATTTGTAGAGCACGCGTCCTTTCTCTTTATTTAATAAGCGGCACGCATTTCCAAGAAGAAGAAGCAGCAGCAGCATTAGAATCAACTGATCGTCCTAGGCACTCGTTCTCTTTCTCTCTCTAGCAGTGGAGGTTCAGGCATGGCCGAAGCTGCAGAGCACCGACAAGGCGTCGGTGGGTCTCCGCGATACGACCTGATCATACTGGGAGCCTCTGGATTCACTGGCAAGTACGTCGTGAGAGAATCTCTCAAGTTCCTCGCCCTCAACACTCCCTCCTCTCCTTTCAAATCCATTGCCCTAGCCGGCCGCAACCCGACCAGGCTCGCCGACGCTCTCCGGTGGGCCGCACACCCCGATCCCCTGCCCGATGTCGCCCTCCTCGCGGCCGACGTCGGCGACCCCGCTTCCCTCCGCCGCATGTGCGCCCAGACACGGCTTGTTCTCAACTGCGTCGGCCCCTTTCGCCTCTATGGTGAGCCTGTCGTCGCCGCCTGCGTGGACTCTGGGTAGGCTGATTGTTTTAACGACTCTCTCTCTCTCTCTCTCTCTCGGGTCAAGCTAAGGATTGTTTGTGCGTTATCTGTAACTTTGGAGAGGAATGGAAAAGATCGAAAAATTGCTTTTGATTAGACTTAGATAGATGGAAGCGAGTCTAATAAGCAGAGTTATTAAGAGCTCTTTGTATTGGCAATTTGGGAAATCAGCATGTGGTGTTTGTTTTGATCCATGAAATGTGAAATCTTTCGTGTGTTTCTGGTCTTTGAGTCACCCCATGGCAACTCGAATTAAATGAGATGTCATTTGGAGAAATCAGGCCCTTTTTCCAAGTATCTGTTCCGTTTGTTTAAGATATTGATTATTATGCACATTTTACAGTGAAGAAATGAAATTGCACCTCTTTGTGGCTATGCTTTATTCAATTGAGCATTTGTTATGAATTAAGTTTAGTCCTTGACCTCTGTGATTCTTATTTCAGTTGTGATTACTTGGATATTTGTGGGGAGCCTGAGTTCATGGAGAGGATGGAGGCTAAGTACCATCAAAGAGCATTGGAGAAAGGTTCTTTGGTTATTTCAGCGTGTGGCTTTGACTCTGTTCCAGCTGAATTGGGCTTAATGTTTAACTCCAGACAGTGGACAGAACCCGCTGTTGTGAACCAGGTCGAAGCATACCTGAGTCTGGAGTCTGAAAGGAGAATTGTTGGGAACTTTGGAACATATCAATCAGCAGTTTTGGGTGTGGCCAATGTGGAAAAATTGCAGGAACTGAGGCGATCCAGACCCAGAAGAGCTAGGCCTGTGGTAGGGGAAGACGCTTTGGCCAGTGTCTGCCATGATCATCAAATTCTATATTTTTATTTGGTGGCAGCTGAAGTTGTCATTTAAGAACCATAATTGATCATGAGAATTTTCTAAAATTCTTGGTCTTTTATGGTTTTTTGTCTGCAGATTCCTGGACCTGCTCCTTCAAAAGGATCGATTGTGGAGCACCAGAATAAGATTGGTCTTTGGGCTGTAAAGCTACCCTCAGCAGATTCGGTGGTGGTTCGCAAAACGCTATCCATCTTGACCGAAAATCCTCATGGTCTTCCTGGTGCTAATGAAGATGCTGGGCATATTGAAAAGAGGAAGGCCTTTTGGTCCACCATAAAACCTGCGCATTTTGGGGTGAAAATGGGCTTTAAGTCCTTGTTGGGTATATTTAGATTAATAATCATTGGGATGTTTATAGGGGTCTTGGGTAGAACTGCTTTTGGGAGATGGCTTCTCCTAAAATTTCCCTCAGTTTTCAGCTTGGGGTGGTTCAGAGAGAAAGGTCCAACTGAAGATGAGGTGGAATGTGCTTCATTTAAGATGTGGTTCATTGGACACGGTTACAGCAGCAGAGATGCGGCTTCACAGAGTAATGCTAAACCAGACATGGAGATAATAACGAGGGTGACAGGACCTGAGATTGGCTATTTGACCACACCCATAATTTTGCTTCAGTGTGCTCTTATTCTTCTGACTGACCGGGAAAACCTACCCAGGGGTGGATCATATCCGCCAGGAATTGTTTTTGGCCCTACAGATCTCCAAGAACGACTTGAGAAGAATGGGATATCATTTGATGTCATTTCAAAGGGTGCCGCACGTGCTTAACAGGAGCTGATTCTCATCATTACCACTTTATGAGGCTTTTCTACTATAACAGGAAAGCTCACTAAAGCAAATTATCCACAGTTTACCATATTTTACCGTCCTTTTTTTTTTTTTTTTTTTTTTTTGGGTAAGGTATATTTTACTGTCCTTTTAGTTGCTTGTGATATTGCCTTCATCTTTGAGCTGTCAAATTTATTGATTGAGATACGTGATTTTTATCATAATGGCTGACTTGTGCTGCACGGACAATTTATCATTTAACAACCCTCATAATTTGTTATTTTGGAGCGTATTTAGGTGTGTCTCATTATTCAATCTTCATTACGCTCTGTGATATATGCCCTATGTTTCCACGGCTTGGTGAGTGCTGTTAATCTTCTAACTGAATAAAAGGACTCCTCTCTGTAATTTGTGAAAGTATTTTTTTTTTTTTTTGAGCAAGTGTATTTTGTGATAGTTGAGTATGTTCAAAATGTGCAGAACAAGTTTTCCTAATTAACCGAGCTATTATAAAAAGTTCCTTCTTTTAAAAATGGGCGAATCTTCTTCTTTAAACGTTTCCTAACCTGTTCAAAATGTGCAGAACAAGTTTTCCTAATTAACCGAGCTATTATAAGAAGTTCCTTCTTTTAAAAATGGACGAATCTTCTTCTTTAAACGTTTCCTAACCTGTTCAAAATGTGCAGAACAAGTTTTCCTAATTAACCGAGCTATTATAAGAAGTTCCTTCTTTTAAAAATGGGCGAATCTTCTTCTTTAAACGTTAGGAGCAGATCACTACAGATGATCTAAAGGCTACGTAAAGCAAATATCGTTCGTGCATGATCTATTATCCTCGGATATTGGTCAATATTTTCGTGCTCTGTTTAACTTTTTCCTCCAACACTTTCTTCGTTTACCGATATAATCTGTGACTGATGTTTTTACTTTATTATTTCTTAAAACTGTCAAATTTAAAAAGTTCGATTACAAGTATCATGTAGATATGACTAGAACTTGTAAAATAGGTCAAAAATCCATATTTTAAACCAAATTTGTCGAAATGGGTTGTATATATGGCCTACCTCAAATTTGAAATGTAGGGCATAATGAGTTCTAAAATGAAAGGCTCATAACAAATGGATTTAAATGGATTTGTTATGAATTATGAAGTATTGACACTCTTTAGGAGTTTTTGTATTGTGTTGGAGTGCTCGACGTTTTCCGACACTCTCTGACACCTGTCGACATTCGGTCGACATGTAATGAAAAATTCAATACCTGATCAACTTTCGTGATACTCGAGTCTAGAATTATGACATGCAAATTTGGAATTCTGACATTTAATTTTGACATGCAGATGGTTTAATTTTAAAGATTTTCAATAGATGATAGGTTAAAATGTAAATATGTAAAATAATAAAAATAATAAATGGGGAAAGAAGAAAATTTTAATATTCTATTTTCTTCAAACTTTCATTTTCCGTAATATACAATTCACTTCCAAGTTTTTTTTTTCTCTTCTCTTTCGACACACTTTAATATGTAGTTTAGAATTTGGATTACTTGTTTTTTTTTTTCCTTCAAGTTTTATTCCATAAATGATATTAATAAATGATTGATTAATGCTTTTAGTGTAAATTTATTCTAAGATATTTTATTAGTATTTATTTATTTGTGAATTTGAATCAAATGAATTTGATTAAAATAATCATAAAAATGATAATTTATCATGTATATATTGTTTTAATATGTCGGAATTTTTGATTTTTTTTAGAAATGACACGTTAGTATATTGGATCATATTGTTTCGTGTTGTGTGTTATGTGTTAATGTTGGTGTTACTTAGGTTACTAATCTATTTTCCACTCAATTAATAGGTTTTGCTAATGACGAGATAAACCATAGTCGTTCTATATATATATATATTCGCTAGTTCTATACATATATATTTTGCTAGGTGACTCTCGTCTTTCTCTTCAACTCCACAGATCTAACTCGTGAGCTTCTCCCTCCTCTTTATTCACAAAGTCGGCTTCATCATCACCCCACCGCCTATCTCCGGCTTTGCTGTCGCTCGTATCTAGTGGCCCACTGAGGAGCGGAACTCATCTGGCTCCAGAGTTCTCCGTCCGCTATAGTTGATTTGGTTTCGCATGCCTCCAAATGTCAATCTATTGCTGCTGAAGCTATCAAATACGTTTTTGATGGTACTCTGCTTGCAGGCCTCTGCGTATGCAGTTTAATGTAATCTCGCGATTTTTCTGGTGCAAACTTGAACATTGTGAAGCGGAGAATGTTTCTGACACAGAAAGACCGGCGGTGGAAGACTGACGTGCGCGTTTTGGATTTGTGACTGCAATTATTGGTTGATTGGTGACAAAAGGCAAAGTTCGATTCCAATTTTCCTTCTGGATCTTCCACTTCAACGTTAATCCATTTATCAACGGGTTGGCAGCACCAAAAAGGACCATTGTTTTCAATAGCAAATTTTAAATTTGCAGAGTTTCCACAGAAAGGCTAATGCAACATTCTAAAATCAGTCACGTCCCTAAACGCTTAATGGGAAAAGGCTTGATTGTCACAGTGAGTGATGCGACTGTTGGAGGGTTGGAGCAAGGGCTGGGCATTTGCCAGAATTTCTATGTGACGTCTGACTCAAAATTCAGCCCTCAAAAGACTGACATCAATGTATCAGGTGTCTCTTAATAAGTACTGTGACTAACTAATGGCGTGGTTCGTTCATTCTCCCGAAGATCATTAAGAGAATCGAGAAGTGTTGCTCTGCTTTCCTTGGGTCAGGGTCTGATGTACGGGCCATTCAGGGCCAAGGCAGCTATGGTCAGGTGGGCAGAGATGCACTTGCCGAGAGGGAGATGGTGATTTGAGCATTAAGAACTTGTACCACTGGAATAAGGTATCAGCCATGAAAAGTTTATATTGTTTTTGCTTGTGAAATATGGGTCTTAATGGATTGCTTGGGCGAAGCAATATCTGTGGAAATTTCTTATAATATGGGCTTATATTAATTAATTCATTTATTATTTTGAATATTAGGGTTAATGTATATTTCAATATATGTTAAATCTATTGAGTTTTGACATCTATTAATGATGGGCCTAGTTGAATAGTAAAGTGTAGACGATTATGTCTAACTAAAACCTGTAATGGGAGGGATCCAGTTGACGCACTATGGATTAGGGTTAACTAGATCCCATCTCTAGCCTATAAAAAGGTAAGTTATGCCTATTAGTCGTTTAATTTCATTAAAAATTGCTATACTGAAATATGTCATAAATAGGAAGATTTGACATTCTAATAGATTTCTAATTATAAACAGATTAATATATTTTTCTTCAAGTAAAGGAATGATATGTGCAGTTGAATTAATGAAGATGTATAATTTAAAGGTCTTGTTTGTGCAAAGCGAATAAGCCATTGATGATTAAAGGTCTTGTTTTATCATGCATATGTATAATTTAAATTATCTATCTACCCAAAAGGGATGTATCCTAGATAATTATATGTAATTCTCCTTATTGCCGCTTTATAAACTTCATCCTGTGAAAAAATAATGGTGTATTGTATACTTTGCCCAAAGGGAAGTTTATAAGGTATTAATTATTTTTGTTGAATTGATTATTGCCAATTGATCTTATTGCATTATATGTGACAAACAATTACCTTTACTGTAAACAACAATAATACCACGGTTGAAATGTTAGTTGGATCAAACTTCAAGAGATGGAAGCAAGCTATAGAGTTTGCTATGGGAATTGTGGATATGGACTTGGCTCTACATGAGAATGAACCTTCCAAGCCCAATGACCAAAGTACTGTAGATCAAAAGGCTCATTATGCTAGATGAGAAAAATCCAACTGACTAAGCATCATTGCTTAAAGAGGTCCATTACTGAGCATCTCATTAGTGGTTTGCTGGAAGAGACAAATGCAAGACAGTTCCTTAAAGTAGTGGGAGAAAGATATAGTTTCAAATAAGGTTGAAGCTGTAAACTTGCTGAGTGAGTTAACGAACATGAAATATGATGCTGCTATGGGTGTTGGAGAGTTTATACTAAAGGTGGTCCATATTCAGTCTAAACTTAAAGCCCATAATATTGTCCTTTTTGAAGATTATATTGTGCATAATGCCTTAAATGTTCTGCCAGTTGAATTTAGCCAAATTAAGACTACTTATAGTACTTAGAATGAGATAGAGAGTGTCAATGTCTTGATTACCAAATGTTTGACTGATGAGGAGAAATTAAAGAATGCGAAGTATGAGACCGTCCACTTAATTGCCAATGCCAAGTTGAGTTCATTTAGAGGAAAATGGAAGTCTAAATGGTCAAATGCTGATGGTCCAAAGAAAAGCTAAGATTTCAAGAAAAATGGGAACCGTGGGGGAAAGGAGATAAGTATTTCAAGTGTTTTCATTGCAAGAATTAGGGTCACAAGAGAGCCAATTGCTACAAGTTCAAAGCCTTGCTAAAAGCAAGAAGAGAAAGTCACCAAGGTGAGTTGTTGATTTGTTTTGAATCAAATCTAGTTGATGTTCCTTTGGATTTTTGGTGGCTTGATTCTGGTTCTACTGTTCATGTAACTACTATCTTACATGGTCTTACAAATCTAAGGAATCCAAGTTTGAGAGAGTCAAATTTTAAAGTTGGAAATGATATTGGAGTTGATATGGAGCGCATAGGCACAATTATTTTGAATTTAGACTCTGATTTTTAGCTTACTTTGAATAATGTCTTTTATGTTCCTAGTTTTAAAAGAAACTTGACATCTCTTTCTTCGCTAGATAAAGCTGGATATTGTCTTTATTTTGCAAATAAAGAGTGGATTTGAGTTATGATTCTAGAATGATTGGGAATTGTGTTATGTGTGATGGTTATATCGATTATCATTATCTTTCGATAGACCATATTGTTCTTTTAACGTCGAGAATAATATTGCTAAGAGATCCTTAATCAAAGAAAGATCTTCATTGCTATGTCATAAACGATTAGGGCATATCTCTAAAAAAAAGGGTAAAGCGACTCATCAAGGCTAATATTCTTCCTTCTCTTAACTTAGATGATATTGCGACTTATATTGATTGTGTGATGGGAAAATTGACTTAAACCAAGAAAAAAGGTGCTACTCGTAGTCAAAATCTATTGGAGATAATTCATATGGATATTAGTGGGCCATACTCAATCATCTTGTGTGGATATCAATACTTCCTCACATTCATTGATAATTTCTCCTGTTATTATTATGTTTATTTACTTAAGGAGAAGACATATCTTGACATGTTCAAAGTGTTTCGCACTGAAGTTGAGAAACGATTGGGAAAAATTATCAAGATTATCATATTTGATTGCGATGGTGAGTTTATGGATGATATATTGAGATTAGACAACAAATGGGACCGTTTGCTAAATATTTACTAGACTATGGTATTATTGCTCAATATACAATGCCTAGGAGTCCTGAATAGAATGGTGTAGCTGAATAGCCCAATCGTACACTCATGGAGATGAAATGAAATATGATGGACAGTTCTAATTTGCCTAAATACTTATGGAGTGATGCAATTAAAACAACAACTTATATATTGAACCGTGTACATACTTCTAAATCAGTGTCGAAAACACATTTTGAATTGTGGACTGGGAGGAAATCAAGCTTGAATCATTTTCGATTTTGGGGTGTCCTGTCTTAGGGAAATCTTTTATGATGTTTTGAAGATGACAAAATAAATTAAAGCCTACTAACATATTTAATAGTTGAGTAATGGACTATATAGATGATAGAACATGTAAAATATATTGTCAAAGTCTATACTTGAAAGAACTAGGAGATAGATTCTATGCTGAAGCTGAACTTATTCAGACCGTGTCTAGACCTTATGACTAAGTATGTTCATACTTACATCCATATTATAAAGTTTGTTTCAGACGGAAGACACTTAGACTCTAATTCAGACTTTACATATAGAACGCGATATAAGTCCAGAACATGACAAGGTCCAGAATGAGACACATGTCTAAATTGCAACAAGGTCAAGAATGAGATACACCTCCAGAACGTTCAAACAAAATATATTTAGAACAAGACAACTAGACATAACGTAACACAAGCCCTAAACATATAACGGCTAGTGATGTAATTTGCATTCTACATCAAAATAGATTTGATTGATTCAATCTAATTGATTGACAATTGGATCTTGAAGACAAGAACTTTATAAATGGAGAAGCTTTACTTATGGAAACCAATATTCTGTTTGTATGGGCGATCAAAATCAACTTGAGATTCTGCTTGTCATTCAACGGTTACTAAATCTTCTTGATACAAATTTATCCAATAGGTAGATTGGAAGACGATCATCTAGATATTGTCCAACGGCTAGTTTTGAAGTGGAGGAGTATTTAAGGAGACCAAGGGCTAAAGAGTAAGTAAGAGACAGAACGTAGAATTTAGAATTCCAAAGTTTAAGCGAATTTTGATCATACACTTGTCTTTCGTGAGCTTAAACTTTTGTGATTGGGAGAGAAATACCAAAATAGTGATTTAGTAAGATAGCGCAATCTACCACTAAGTGTTTGCATTCAAAGTTGTAATCTCTTATTGATCATATAGTGGAATCTAGCCAAAAAGCTGTTAGCATTGGAGAGTGGACGTAGGCTTGATTTAAGCCGAACTACTATAAATTTTGCATGCCACATTTTCTTCTCTGAACTCTTTTTATTTAAGTTTGTTGCATACTTATAGGTTATTTTAGAATCATCGCATAACAAATTCTGAACATTTACCAAAAGTTTGATAGCTTATTTGTCAGACTCTAATCCTTATTCAGACTTTGATCGCAACTTATTTTATTCTACATTTATTTGTCAAGGTTTATTTTAAACACCTATTCACCCCCCTCTAGATGTTTGTACTAGCATCATCATCCTGTAGAAGTGAAAATTTATGATCATTCTCAAAAGAAGATCAAATTTTAGGACTACTAGATGTTACTTTATTGGATACCTTGACCATTCCAAAGAGTATAGGTTCTATTATCCTACTCATGGCACTAAAATTGTTGAATCCCAAATTGCCAAATTCCTAGAATTAAATGTTGCTAAAGAGAGTTTTACTCAATCTTTTGAAATGGAAGAACCAAACAAAATGGTCTCTATTCCATTGCCCATTTTGAATGATGATTTTATGCGAGAACCTTGTAGAATGAAAATTCAACAAGAAGTCGATACTGGAGATGCGACGGTAGATCCTCCTATTGCAAATGAAATTTCATAGATGAATGATGCGGCTCTAGAAATGCTTGTGCGAAGATCACAGTGACAAAGAAGACTAATGCCTCTAAATGATTATCATGTCTATCTTGAAGAAACTAATTTTGACATTGGACATATTGTTGATTTGGCGACCTTCAAAGAAGCTCTTAATAGTAATCAAGCAGATGGAAGGTTAGTAGCGATGAAGGATGATATGATTTCCATGTCAAATAATCAAGTATGGAAACTTATTGATTTACCTGATGAGCATAAACCAATTGACTGCAAATGGATATGCAAAACCAAGAAAGACAATAAAGGCAATAGAAAGACTCATTTCAGATAATCATGGTATTGGTGGCTCATTTTGACTTAGAGTTTCACCAAATGGATGTTAAGAAAACATTTCTAAAATGGAGATATGGATGAAGAAGTATATATATAGCAATCTAAAGGGTTTAAAGAAGTTGGAAATGAGCATATGTTATGCAAACTTCAGAGATTTATCTATGGTCTTAAACAAGCATCATGTCAGTAGTACTTGAGATTTCACAAGGTTGTGAGATTATTTGACTTTGAGGAAAACAAGTTTGATCAATGCATTTATAAGAAAATAAGTGGGAGTAAATATATTTTCTTAGTATTTTATGCATATGATATTTTGTTTACTAGTAGAGATGTTGATCTATTAAATGACACAAAATTTGTTATATCTACAAAATTTGATATGAAAGACCTTGAGGAAGCTTTTTTTGTTGAGGAAGCTTTTTTTGTTCTAGGTATTGAGATTTATCATGACAGATCTATGTAGGTTATGAGGTTATCTAAAAAAAGTTATATATATTGTGTTTTGAAAATATTCAATATGTAAACCTATAAGTTTGGTGAAGCTCTTATTGTGAAATGAGACAAATTAAGCATAGAACAATGCTCTAAGAATGAAGTTGAAAAAGAAGTAATGAAGAATGTTCTATATGCTAGTACAGTTAGCAGTCTTATGTATGCACAAGTATGTACCATACCTAATATTGCTTTGTTGTGACTACTCTTGGGAGATATTGTCGAATCCAAGTCATAAATATTGGGTTGTAACTAAAAAGGTGATGAGATATCTACAACGAACAAAAGACTTCATACTCGTGTATAGCAAAGTAGAGGACTTAAAAGTGATTAGATATTCAGATGTTGATTTTGCTACTTGTTTGGATGACAGAAAATCAACTTCTAGATATATTTTTATGATGGCTAGAAGTGCTATTTCTTAGAAGAGTACAAAGCAAATTTTGGTTACAAACTTTACAATGTATCCTAAGTTTATAGCGTATTACGATGCATCAATTCAAGTTGTTTGGCTCAGAAATTTGATATTATAATTGCGAGTTGTGGACTTTATTGCCAGACCTATGGTGATCTACGGTGATAATACTGTAGCTGTGTTTTATTCCAAAAATGACAAGATCAGCAATGCGTCCAAACACAAGGAGATAAAATATTATACTATTAAGGACTTGGTAAAAAAGGGAGACATTGTGATTGATAATATCAAAACTGAGTCCATATTGGCCGATCCTTTAACAAAAGGTTTACGACCCATTTTGTTTAAATAACATGTAAAGAATACAAGTGTTTTAGATTCTTTTGATCTCTTTTGTTAGCGGAAGCTATATAATTTGTATTTCTAGAATGCAAACTAATAATGCTTTCACGATGTCTATTAAAGCATTTATTTTAATGATCATTATTGCCAATTCTATTATTATCATTTTTCCTGTTGATTGAGAAACGAAAGTATAAAATAGTATCTTTAAACAAATTTTTAGTTTAAAGATGACTGAATATCACTAATTGTAAGATCTCATGTCAGATTGTGACATAGTTAAGCAATTTCATGCAGTTTATAAATCGCATCAAGGCGATTTCATGTTGTTTAGAAAGTTTGCTAATGCAGTTTTATGTCATTGAGAAATTGTATTGAGGACCAATAATGAATAATATATATTTTGATCACATGTTGACACTATTATGTAATGTGTTGCAATATTTTCTTAACATATTGATTTCCATAGTTCTATACCGAGATTATATAAGATTGGATTGGCTTTGAGATGCCATTATTGGAATATTATTTTTTAAAGTTGTGGCCACATAAAAAAAAAAACAAAAAAAAATCAGTTATTAACTCGAGAGTATTTTTTTCAATATAAAATGTTTTTCAAAATAAAATAAATGAATTAATGAAGCCCGAGTGGGAGAATGTTGGAAAGTTCTCATAATATGGGCTTACATTAATTAATTCATTTTCTATTTTAAATAATCGGGTTAATGGATATTCCAATATATGTTAAATTCTTAAGTGATTTTATTGAATTAAGTTTTGACATTTATTATTGATGGGCCTAATTGAGCAGCAAAATATAGGCAATTTTATTTAATTGAAGCCCATAATAGGAGGGGCCCAATTGATATACTATTGATCAGGATTTGTTAGATCTTCTCTTTAGCCTATAAAAGGGTAGGTTATGCCTATCAGTCGCTTAATCCCATTAAAAGCTGTTATACTGAAATAGGTTATAAAGAGAAAAATCTAGCATTCCAATAGATCTCTCATTATAAACAGATTAATCTATTTTTTTTTCAAGTGAATGAATGCCTCAAACAAGTACGTTTTAATTTCATTGCACATATCATTTTTGGTGTTTCACAGTCATATATGGATCTGATTGTTTTTGTTTAATTAATTGTTTATGTGGATAATTTTCTACAGTATCTTCTTGAAAGAAGAAGCTTTTGGTGCATCAAGGTCCCTGCGAGCTCTTCTTTTGTTTGGAGAGAACTTCTAAATATGAAAGGAGACACTGAGCCTCATATCAAGTGGCGCTGGGAAAAAAATGAAAATCTGTTTATGGTTCGTTCAATATTTCCTTGCGGCATCCTGATGGTTCAATCTCCCATGAGAGTTGACTGACTCTGGGCTCTCTTTCAAATGCTAAGGTTGCACGTGGTCTTGAACAAGTCATGGAGGTGGCCTGCAGCAGGATCAGATGCTCCGGTTCCTTGATTTATGTTGCTCTTGTTGCAAATTCATCTATGAAGGACAGGGTAATCTAGTTGGCTGCTCCTAAGTCTTTCTCTGAGGGAAGTGCTTGCTGTATGTTGATATTTTATGTTGAGAATTAGACCGTAAACTCTTTTGCTTTGCCTGAAATATACTAAAACATAGCTCTATTAGTTGGTTAGCCAATTTAAATAAGCTGATGACAAAGGACGAAGCTGCTAGGTGATTCTACTCAGTAAATTCTACCTGTTTGGCAATATTCTATTATTGTCATGCTCTGTCAACTTGATTCTGCATAATTTAACTTGCAAATAACTAACTACATGTTTAAACTTGGTTGACTACTCATACTGTAGTATATTATACCATGATACAATTCATCCTTGCTTTTAGAATGCTTGCAGCTATGTCTATATCCTGTATTTCACATGTAAAAAGCGAGATGTTTAGAAAATATTGTGGACCTAGTCGAATTCTTTTATTTGTTTCTCTATTTGGGTCGTCTATGAGATCGTTTCCTATATAAATTACTAATGCTACTTCATTGTGACATGTGACATCGTCAATTCAACTCTAATCTAACAGACATCCAAGTCCATGGGGTCCCAGCTGGCTCTCCAGGTCACACGTTTGGAGGCCCGTCAAAACCCCAAAAAGGGCCAAATAGGTCATCCCCGACCCATACATACCAAGCCATAAACCAGTGGGGTACAAGATTTATTAACCCCTCATTCATCCATATGGTAGTTACATACTTCTTGCATCTCATGTCGGTCCCCTCAATTGGATAGGAGGTCACCTCAATGTTTTGGTCCATTGGCACTCCAAAACGTATATGGTGGAACGAGTTAGACATGCTCAGGGCCAGAAATGTTTAAACAACAAAGAATTAGATAAGCTCAGTAAGTAAACTCCCTAATCCATCAAGCACATGATAATCATACTTAATAATCAAGACATAAGTATAAATATTTCCATGCACAATGCATCACATGAATCCAAATTATTACAACCGCTCTCAGCCACAACTGACACTCCCGTTGATGGTCTTTCGGCTTAACTGGGCATTGTCTCGCCCCATCGAGGACGACAACATCTCGACCTTACTCAAAGATGGCATTCCAATTAAGAAGTTTCGTTTCGAAATCCATCCGTGAACGGCATCCCATTAACATGAGAGCATCCAAAATCCATCAAGCACCATCCCTCATAATCATACAAGTACGAGACCATTATGTAATCACACAAGCACATCAATCACTCAAACCCATTTTTATCATTCTCATTAGCCAATGTAAGAATGTTTAGTGTTCATACATCATACACTAGCAATATTCGCACACAAAGATGTCATGAAATAATGTCACGTGATCACCCCTTGATTAATTATCCACCAAAGTAATCATACATTAACCTCATGATATATAACATCACATCATGATTTTATTTAACAATAAATCAACTTTAAAATAACCTTTTACAAGCGCACATCCTTTAAAGATTAGAGTGCCATGAATGCTTCTCATTTTCAAAGTGAAGATTTCATAAGCACATAGTAGCTTTAAAAGTAGAATTTAGTAAGCACATACCACTTCAAAAGTTACAATATAATGTGCACTTATCACAATCATGATATCTTATTGCATTCAATTATCACTTATCATGATAGCTTATTGCATCTAATTATTGCCTATCATGATAGCTTATCACATTTAGTTATCACCTATCATAATAGCTTATCACCTCCACTTATCACTTATCATGATAGCTTATCACCCTAATCCACTTATCCCCTAATCTAGCTATTATTAACCTTAATCTAATCCTAAACCTAATCCCAAGCATAACTACCACCCTAAACTAGGATTAGGAAGTTACTTACTCAACCGAATCTAGGTTTGACATCGAGCAGTAGCGGGGAGGCTCACACCAATGGCGGCTTGGCATGGCATGAAGGGCAATCGGTGAGGGTGGCAGTCTGAGGTAGCAATGGCATGAGATCTCACTGCCATAGGGCAGTGTGAGGGCAATGAGGGTGCAGCTCACGGTAATGAGGCTACTTAGCAAGGGTGGATGGCGACATAGGTATGGCGGTGGACGATAGCTCACAACAAAGCTAGCACAGTAAAAGGAATGGCTCACGACTTTGAGGTGGTGGTGGTGAGGCGAGGACAACACATAAGGTTGCACGGCACGGCGAATGGTGATGGCAAGAGGTGGTAGACGATGGATGGCAGCTCACGGTAACCACAACTGAGAAGGAAAAGAGAGAGAAACGGGGGCATGAGGTGAGGTTGAGGGAGGGGGTTCGGCTAAGAGAATGAGGGAGGGAGAAAGTGCGAGAGAAATGAGAGAAATGAGAGATCCCGAATTGATTCTGATTGCCCATTGGACAGATCTATGTCTAGAAGATTTGTTAGCCGTTGAGTGATAGAAGTAGAATCCCAAATTGATTATGATCACCCATATAAATAGAATTTTGGTTTCCATAAGTAGAGTTTCTTCATATAGAAAGTTCTTATCTTTAAGATCCAATTGTCAATTAATTAGATTGAGTCAATCAAATCAATCTTGATATAGAATCCAAACAAGATCACTAGTCGTTATATATTTAGAGCTTGTGTTACATTTTGTCAAGTTATTTCATTCTGTATCTACTTCATTTCGAATCTGCTACGTTCTGAACTTGTGTTTTGTTTTGGACGTAAAGTCTGAGAGTCTTCAAACTGATGTAGAGTCTAAGTGTCTTCCGTCTGAAATAGACTTTACAATGTAGACGTTAGTCTGAACATATTTTGCTTTTGAACATATTTAGCTTTAAGATCTGGACACAATCAGAATAGGTTTAGCTTTAGTATAGAATCTGTCTTCTAGTTCTTCATTCACATTCAGTCTGGAATTTGTTAGAGTGGGCAGATTTTTAATGTATAACAAACTTTGACACTAAAGTCTGGCAGTCTTTACATTTTGACACAGAAGTTTGGAAAATTTCAAGATATACTTTGGACATGTGTTACGTTCAGTCTTCTGGCTGTCTTCAAACTTTGACAATATCCTTTATTCGTTCTATCATCTGCATAGTCTATTACTCAACTATCAAACATGTTAGTAACGTTTGATTTATTTTGTCATTTTGAAAATATCATAAGGGATTTCTCTAACAATATGAACTAATGCAATGGAACATCACTAACACATCAGCCATCACGAGCAACAATAATTATCAACAAAACCTTTTACGCTGATAAACAGAACCAATTGGTGGGGCGGGAGGGGGGGAGTGCGCCGGAGCCAGTAGGATTGCCACCTTGAATAAGGAAGCCTTGACGATGCGGTGAAAGATGGTGCCGTTGTAGTAATGTTTGATGCAAAGCTGAAAGAAGTTCCTCACAGCCTTGGGCGCTTCTTCTGGCTAGAGCTCAATGTCGAGTGGGCCATGCATCGTGTTCGGCACTACCTTCCCCTTCGTCGATGGCTCCACCACATACACGATCAACATCTTCTTCTATCCAATTTCTACAGGGACTCTAGGTGTAGTGATCTCGATTAAAATGAATCTCATATTTCGGAGTTTCCTCCTCGACTATGATGTTCTAGGGAATTTTGTAGCTCAATTGAGGAAGAACACCCAAACGACACCGTCAACCACTGATACCCGAAATGTTACCAGATGATCGAGAGACGTAAAGTGGACGAGATTGCCAATGGGATGAGGCGTGATGATGAGCTCGTTCAAGGGATGCAATTGAACCAAGGCCCATAAGTTGCTGAGGTTGAGAGAGATGGTGCGGCCACAATAGACACTGCCAGGGTTCCTAAGAGACCAGCGCGAGTGTGCGTGAGAGAGAGAGAGAGAGAGAGAGAGAGAGAGAGAGAGAGGAGTCAACTGATGAATCATAGCCGTCAATGAGGCTCCAAAGGCGACAGTGGAGGAGAAAGGGGCTCGGGAACCAATAGCTACGACTGAGCGAAGGTCTTAGGGGAGGCGACGTGCTAGAGGCAAATCTAAGAAGTACTTACAACCAACGAGAGCTTTGTGGGAGGGAGAGGTAGCGGCGAAGGCAATCACGGTTGGGCGTGTTGGAGAAAGAGAGAAAAGGTGCCTTCATTTTTTCTTCTGAACTTGACGAAGGATAAGACAAAAAATGCTTGCAAATTAAAAAGAGGAAAGAGGTTTTTGAGTGGCAAGAGCATTAATTGTTGCTTTTGCTGAGGCTCTTTTTCAATCAGTAGCCAAAGGAGAGAACGGGAAATCCACCGATTTTAGCATTTTCCTATTTTTAGCCAGTCCAAGTCAAGGGACACATGTCAACTTGTCAATGGAGCCATCCAGGCTCATGCGTCCTACGTAGTGATTGCCAATCACTCAATATTTCCTCGTCAAAGAGAAAACAACACATAGGTCGGGCCTTTTTTCACCAAAAAAAAAAAAAAACACATAGGTCGGGCCTTTTTTTTTAAAATTGTTTTGGATGGGCTCAAAGAACAAAAAGGAAAAGGGCTCAAAGGAGAAACCAGAAGATGGGCTAGATGAAAGAAAGGGCTGATTGAAAAGAAACGAAAAGAAGATGGGCGAAGGGAGGGGTGAGTCAAAAGTTTAGCCAAGCGGGCTGGACATGCTGGCTCATTCAATTACTTGTTATTTTTTTGTCATTTCATTCATTATCATTGTATATATATTGCTTTAAAAAATTCATAAAAATATATATATTTTTTCAAAATAAATGGATATTTAATGTCAACAATACTATTCTAATTTCTCATAATAATTTTTAAAATGAAAACCATTAATTTCTCATAGTAAATTTAAAATGAAAACCATTAATGGGCCAGATGAAAGAAAGGGCTGACTAAAAATAAATAAAAAGAAGATGGGCCAAGGGAGGGGTGAGTCGAAAGTTTAGTCAAGTGGGCCAGACATGCTAGCTCGTTCAATTTCATGTTTTTTTTTTTTTTTTTTTTCATTTCATTCATTATCATCACACACACACACACACACACACACACACACACATATATATATATATATTGCTTTTTAAAAACCTTTTTATAAAATTTTCTATATTTTTTCAAAATAAATGGATATTTAATGTTAATAATACTACTCTAATTTCTCATAATAATTTTAAAATGAAAACCATTAACGGTACATTGATTAATTGATTTTTTTTAAAAAGAAATAATTTAAAGTACACTACTATGGTTAAAAGAGTGGTTGAAAATCAATATCAATTCATTGATTAGATTTAGGGATATGTGCACTTTGAGTCTTAAAATTTATCGCAAAAGTGCAATTAAGTCTTAAAACTTATAAAAAAAAAAAACGCAATCAAGTTTTAAAACTTATCAAATTTGTTCAATTAAGTCCTAAAATTAATAACGTCAATTTGTCTAATGGAAAATGTCGACATGACACTTTTAAATTAATTTATTTTCCTACATGACATTTTTTTATTCATTTTTTGCTTTAAATCTTATTCAAATAATAGGGAAAAACTAAAAAAAGCTAAATAATTTTCTTAAATGGAAAAAAGAAAAAAAAAAAGTTGTAGGGATTGTGGCTACCCTTCTCGTCGTCGCTCCCATCACTGGAAATGGCCAACAGGGGTCAATTAGGACCGACTGCAGTTCGTTGAGGCCTCGGCTAGGTCCAGCGACCCTCGCTAACGACAAGCGAGGGTCGTGGCCCTCCATCCAGATTTTGGCGAGGGTTATCGGTCCTCACCCTGCAATAATGGCCCTCGGCGAGGGTCGCTAGACCATGCCAAGGGCTGGCGATCCTTGCCAAGGTGCTGGCAACCCTTGTTGAGGGCCACCATAGTTGAGTGAGGGACATCGGCCCTCACCTAGATCTAGTCAACGATCACCAGGCACTCGCCTGCCATTGGTGAGGGTTGCCAACCCTAGCCAACTCCCACGGGCCCTTTTTGGCAACGGAGGCGGCAGCGTCAAGTTTTATGACTCGATTACACTTTTTGTAAGTTTTAGGACTCAATTGAACATTTGTGATAATTTTTAAAAAATGTAGTAAACATATATCCCTTAGATTTACAAAGTAACCAAATAAAGTGGATTGAGGGGGAAAAAACCTATACTATATAAACCGTACGATTTTTTTGGGAATAAAAAGAAATAGAATATATATTTTCAACAAATAACTAGCCAAAAATAAATGGAGGCATAGAGTTTAGGAGTTGAACCATCAAGCGGGCCCTTAGAAGTTTGTAACACAAACACTAGGCTAGACAACCAATGATCCTCGACACGCGATATTCTATGAAATAGGTTCGGGAGCTTTTCGATACACCATTTTGATGTTTTTAAAGATATTTGATTTTTTAAAGAGAATATAAATTTGCATTTTCAATACACGATGAAGTTTAAGTTGCAAAGTTTTGTCGACGATCTTCAAGACATTATACATGACGTGAAATTCATACCTCGGAGATCTAAAAAGGTCCAAAGTGCCGCCAATTTTTTAAGTGAAAGGTGAGATGACAACGTCGGGAACTGTCGTCTTGTTTTTTCAAGCACGGCAAACTATCACTCCTCCTAATGTCAAGGCCCTTTTTTCTCCACGTTAGGGGTTGATAAGATAGCTGTGGTTAAAACCACCCAAATTTAGCATAAATGTCCATATCCATTGAATTCCTTATTCCTTTCTAATGCACTCAAATTTTAATTTGGTTCCATATACACAATTTATCTGGAAGTGTTTCCAGGGTTCGTGATCCTTCGAGGCCCTCGAAATCGCTTCGCATGTCGTTATGGTTTGTTCGCATTCTTCAAATTGAATGAAAACAAAGCGAACCAGAGCTTCATGTTTCGCTCAGGTAAAGATTTTGCATTGCGTTTATTCGTTTCCTTTGTCACCCCCGTTCCTTTAAATGAAGAATGTATAAGGAATTTCGCTGTGCAAAACAGTCCCATCAAATTTTGTAACTTGACGCTTTTTCTCCAAGTTATGAATAGAGATTTATAATTCGGCTTCTGGATTAATTTCTAATAGGCAACACTCTGGATGTATTCTGGAAAGGAAGCATGTCAATGCTAAATCCTGGTCATGGCAATTCTTTATTGCTGGGCATATTCCTTCGAAACATGAAGAATGTGAAAGATATGTTAAATTTTGAACCCTTCGATACCCGCCTAGATAACCATGATCTATCCACCAGAAAAATGGGATTTCCGTACCATGTCGGTACTGCTTGTTGTGCCATGTTGACCAGCGTATCAGTTATGTGATTTCGAGTCATACACGTAGAAGTCACCCACGGGGTAGATTTGATAAGCCTCCTTCCGTGAAGTTGAGGCCAGTAATTCTATTTCCAAGTGCCATAACTTTCTAGAAAAGTTTTGTGTCATGCCAAGTTAAAACCTCTGCCTGCTCTTAACAGAAGAAATCAATCTTTTTCAGAAGTAATTTGGCTTAACACACTCTGAGTACTGAGAGAACAAGCAGAATACAGCATTTGGGGACAACTTTTTCATAATCTTGTGACTGCGGTCAACTGCTCTTAACAAAGACGGTCAAGCATGTAACCAAGTAATGGAGACAGCTTTTGGTATGTTTCTTATATAAACCAAACAAAGTGTACGCCACAACACTTCATTGATCCTCTTAGCAAATTCCATGCGTTGCTCACAGACCACAAGCTTCTTCCTTCTGAATAAGTCTATTGTAAAAGCTAAGGTTAGGAGGAATAGGACCACATGCTTCACAGGCCACCAATTCACAAGAGCATGCTACAGACCACTCTGCAATTTAAACCCACGATATCAGATTCAACTTTGACAGATCTTTTCGCAAGATGCATTGGAAACAACAGTTGTGCTCAACTTGAATTTACATCTTAGGATATAGTTAAAGCTCCATAAAATTGCAACTTATAGAAATAATGGAAACAGAACATCCCAGAGGACATAAAGGAAGTCTCTAATTAATCCGCATATCCCTACTTACTCTTTTGCAGGAATTTTACCATTTGTTTGGAGATCATATCAGACAAATGGGGCTGAAGTTTTCAAAGCAGAGCCATGGGAGGGCCGACAATATGAGCTTAGCTCATGCCCACCAGCAAGTGATCCACTATCTCATCACAAACTTCTTTATACGTAACTTGGTGTCCAAGAAAAGAAGGCGACTACTTGTTGGAGGCTATGATCTTGACATGTCATATATTACGGATCGCATATTGGCAATGTCATTCCCTGCAGAACGTATGCGGGCAGTGTACCGAAATCCTCTCTGGCAGGTCAAGTCAGTTCTGGACATGCGACACCAAGGACACTACAAGGTATATTTGGTAGGCATAAGTTTTCACCTTTTTATGTTTAAATGATTGAAACAAAGTTGGGACCAATCACAATATATCTCTGATCGTGTGTATTCGCTTCCTTGATAGTCGGTAAGGGATGTTGCACTTCCTTCGGTAACTGAACTTTGCATCTCTATATTCTATGGCGAGATTATATTACAGTAGGTTTTACTGCACGTGTATCGATAGGTAGGCATAAACCGCCATTTAGTGTATTTAACCCTTCTTTACCCATTGTATAGTTGTGTGACGAAAACATAACACAAATTTCTGAAGCCTCTATCTAAGATGATGTTGTTTAATTTCCATGCAGATCTATAACCTTTGCATTGAAGAAACTTACGATCCGTCACATTTTTATGGTCGCGTGGAGACATATCCATTCGACGACAACCATGTTCCCCCACTTCAAATGGTCAAACAGTTCTGCGAAAGCGTGCATACATGGCTATCTCGTGACCCAAAAAATGTTGCGGTGGTGCATTGCATGGTACTGTTTACCGTCATAAGCTGTCATGCAAAACCTACACTGACTATTTAGGAAAACTTTCTAGGTGTTCTAAGTAAAACTTTGTTAGTTTGACGGCCAGAGAATTAAATGACAAATTTTCAAGATTCTTTACTCTAAATCATTATCACTCTTATTCACACTGCAGTGGTGCAGATTATGCTATTCACATGAGTTCATATGATGCATAAGTGAGAATATAAGGAATTCAAAGGTCTAAGAAATCTCTTCATGTAATTCTTTCCTCCATTTTTTCTGTGTTCATCTGGTCACTTCTGTTCTAATGGATCTCTGCCTTTCATTGCAACAATTATGTTTCATGAATCTCTGCATGCGATCTTTCTCCAAGACGCAATTGCAATGACTAGACAGAATAAACTAGTGTATGCCTTATGGACAACAACTTGCCAGACAAACCAGTCTCTCATTTTGTTTTTACCATACTTCACACTCATAAATAAGACAAGTACAATGATTTTATTACAAATCTGATTAAAAACTTTGTGATTTGATGTGACTAAGAGTTGCTCTCTCTTGGTTGCATTTTGCAGGCAGGTAAGGGTCGGACAGGTTTAATGGTGTGCACCTACCTTGTTTACATTGGGCTGTCTGCTGAGGAAGCCCTTCAGTTGTACGCACAAAAACGAACGACCAACAATGAAGGAGTAAGTCCAAAGTTTTGTAAGAAAACTCATGTCATCTATGCTAGATCTGATGAAGTTGCTCACTCCCGAATGACACAAGGAAGTTCCATGTTTGCACAGAAAAAGAGTTGCAAAATATGCAAGAAAATGCAACAGGAAAGGATACAGTGTCCTTGTGCCATGCGTTCAGTTTACATAATGGTGTCTTCAGATTGTGCAATGTTAATCCATGAAAACAATAAGGAAATATTGCAAGTGAAATGGTCGCTGCTTTTGTTCTACCTTTCCTATCATTTTTGGGCTACTTGTACGAAATACAAAGAACGCCACATCATAATTACATAATTGACATGGGACTTCGAGTCTAAACAATTGCTTAGACTTCTGATGAGTATCTGTATGAAACTGTAAAAGCTTAACGTTAAATTTCCTAAGCAGGTATCAATACCTAGCCAGCGTAGATATGTTGGTTACTGGGCGAACACACTCTCGTTTCCCAGAGGAGCCAGTGCTGGACCTCTAGATGTGAACTTGCCTCATCCATGTAGTAGGGAATTGCGGCGAATCAGACTCTATGACACTGTCAACACTGAATCGATTTTCTTTGTAATTTCAGAGTTACAAGAGGTAAGGCCCCCTTAATTGCAAGCCTCGATGGAAGCAAACGTCCATGATGTAGCTATGGCTTGATTTACAACACCCACAGGAGCATAGTAAATGTCCGCTCATTCTTAATGAGTCGCCGACATAGTGACATCTCTAGAGAGTTAAATTACTTGCCTGCAATATGTTTGTTCCTGCCAATAACTGTATGACCTTGTTCATACTCTTCAAAAATGGACCTCCAGATGGATGGCTTCAATATTAAGAAGAGCCAGTTTGGCATCGCGGGCTTTATCTACTTCAAACTGTTTCTCCATTTCTTTGTTTCAGCATACAATTCCTTTTTTTCCTACTTGATGTTAGTGCATCTCTGTCTAAGTATGTCAGGCTTGATCTGACTGTAGTAAAGGAAAGCCTGGAGTCCAGTTTTAATGTTGATGACGGAAAGTCCACCTTCTTTTCCAGATACCTAATCAGCTATACCGACCATCTATGGAAGTTACTAAGGGTTGCTGCCGGCCAATAAAGAAAGGATTTCAAAGAAACAATAGCCCTCGGTATTATCTTTCCTTCGATAGAGGCAAAATTGTAGGCGAATCAGAGTCTGAGGAGCCTCATGTCATAGTTCAAATGGATACTGAAAGCCCCGTACTTTATCAAAGGACCTGTCTTGACTACTATTTCGATAAGCCCTTACATGTGAGTAATCTACCATGAACAAACCCATCATTGTACGTGCTCATTTGATTTTGATGGTTTACTTAATCTCGTTGATTGCATTTTGTTTTTTCTTAAAGTCCCTTAACCATTCTCATATCTACCAGTGAAGTCTTGAAATGAATTGCACTTGACTGGACAGGTCACTGGCGATGTTAGGGTCATATTCTACCAGAAAATGAAAGGAGGGCGTCTCTTCTATGCCTGCTTCAATACTGCTTTCATCAGACAGTGCTTGCTCCAGGTACTTTGTCATTTTACTCCAGGTTTGATCGTCTTCCTTCAATGACAATCCATAATGAGAAATATGAGTCAATTATGCAGCTTTTTTCTCAACTTGGATAGCATCGACTCAGTTATTTTTCGTTGATATTGTTTGGGTTGTTTTAAGGTGCTGAACAGATTGCTAATGTTGCAACACGGTCATTGCAGTTCTCTTTGCGAGATTTGGACAAAGTTGCAAGCAAAGGCAGATCGATATGTGGCAATGCGTTTTGCCTGGAGTTGCTATTTGGTCCTGCAAATGCCAAGTCCTCGTTGATGCCTCCAAGCGACAATGATTTGAGTGACAAGTCCTTTTGATTTCTTAAGACAACTCCATTGGGAGTTATTGCCACGGTTACTCCATTCGAAAGATCCTCGACAGGCCTTCTCAAGATAGTGGCCATTTGTGAACAGAGCCTGTAGAGTGCTTCAGAAGGGTTTGACCTGATTAATTGGCTGCCTTGCCCACGGGTTTTACATGGCCACAAGGCGGAGCATCAGGGACAAGTTTTGTATAGTAGATTGTCCAAACATCTCAGCAGAAGATGAGGATTCTGTTTCTTATGTACCTTGCGGTTCCCTTTCGTTTTTAGTAAGCTCATGAATTCATCACAGCTAGTTAACAAGAATTATTCTCTAAATTTCCCTTTACTTTGCACTTTGCACCTTCTGGTAACCTATAATTTACACCCTAACATTGGGACCAAAAAAAAAAAAAAACCTCGTTTTAGAGTCTGACACAACTAGAAAAACATTGCGGAACTCAGGAAAAAAAAAGGTGGGCCTTGTCTGTTTTCGGAACCATCACGGTGCAAAATTTAGGGGCTCGAAATGGGAGATGCAAAATGTTTCTCAGTGCACTGCATTTAGCTCTGCTTGATCAATTTTTTGGGATATATCCCTGAAGTAGTAGTTAATTCATGTGACCATTCCCTTCCCAATGCCATTGTTCCTAGTTTGATTGCAGAAGAAATCAAGAATGCTAAAAATATGAGGTGAAATCAAAGCTAAGCACATGACCAAGAGCTCAAATATTGAAATTCGCTTTTGAATGATTTGATAGGATATGAGCTGACCCCCCTAGAGCCCGTGTTTCCCTCAGTCTTCTTACACTCATCTTTTGTTTTGGCGATCATTATTGTCAAGAAGTCATCCATTTACAAGAGAAATCTAGAAGAATTCTACAAAATATCTAGTCTTCAGGCTGTAGTTGAAGTGTGCGGAGTTGTCCAAAGCTTTTGTTAGAAAAAAAAAGTTCTTGGATATAAAAGAGTGAATAGGTTAAAAAGGAAGTTATGTAACCTGTGTCTTTACCTCTTGGGCAAAGAGTACCATGGTGAAATCTGCCTATAGATAGGCTTGAAGGTGCTCGCTTAAGAGTACAGAAGACACTAACTAAAAGACAGCGACACCCTTCAGCCTAAGAGCTAATAGCGTAACCTTGTATTCATTTCTCACTCAATGAAAACTATCTTCTTCCCTGGTCTCTTGGTCCTTGTTTCATGCCGTGAATAGCGAACAGTATACGCACACTTGCACATCCATTCTGCATACTAACAAGGGTATCAGAACCTCGATCGGTTGGTATGGGCCGTTTATCCTAACCACCCCCTACTTAAATCACCCATTCAAATTTTCCGACACCAATTGGCCAACACTACCTCATCCTTATTTTATATTCCTATTTTCAATGAGAATAAAAACAACTAGTGGAGCATTAAGATGACTAATTTCTTGCTGGCCCAACATTTATGGGAACTCATGGAAAAAGATTATGCGGCTCTATAAGAAGGTGCAAGCATTCTGAAGAAACAACTATAAAAGGATACAAGGTCATTATGTGTCATTTAGCAAACACTCTTGGAAACGGTAATTTCCAAGAGTGATTGGAGTAAATACGGCAAGGCATGGAAGATATTACAAAAAAACTTCCAAAAGGTACACACTATTCAACTTCAAACTCTAAGAAGAAATTTTGATAATTCTAAAATGAAAAATTATTAGACCATTCAAGAATATTGTGAAAGATCAAGAGAACTAGTTAATCAAATTAGAGCCCAAGAAGCGCCGCATCCGAAATCCATCGAGTATTGTTCTTGTAATCATACAAGTATGAAATCATTATGTGATCACACGAGCACATCAACCACTCAAGCCAGTTTTTTTATCATTCTAATTAGCCAATGCAAGAGTATATAGTACTCACACATCATACACTAGAAGTCCTTGCACACAAATATGCCATGTAATATTCTCACGTGATCACTCAATGAGTACTTATCCACCAAAATAATCATGCATCGACCTCATAACACACAATATCACACCATAATTTCAATTATCAACTTAGCACATCACTTTCAAAATAGCATTGTTCAATTACCAACTTAGCGCATCACTTTTCAAAATAGTAATATCATTTTTTAAAATGAGGATTTCATAAGCACATATCACCTTTAAATTTAGAATTTAGTGAGCACATGCCACATTAAAAATTGCAATATAATGTGCACTTATCACAATCATGATAGCTTAGCGCATCCAATTATTGCTTATCATTATAACTTATCACCCTAATCCACTTATTACACAATCTAACTATCATCAACCTTAATCTAATCCTAATCCAAATCCTAAGCGTAATTACCACCTCAAACAAGGGTTAGAAAGCTACTCACGGCTCGGATCTAGGTGTCACGCCCCGAGCCCCGAGCATGCGCACATTCCTTGACGGTCGATTTAAAATGCGACGTCCAAAGACGCGTTGCCAACCACCTTCCCCCCCCCCCCCCCTGCTTTTTTTTTTTAATCTTTCAATTAAGCAAATGCTGAGGCAAATTAAATACAACACCTAGTCAATCATCAGAAACATGGATAGTAAAAACACACCACAAAGTTGTCGAAGACAACTTATTTATTTAACCACTGTTGTCCCTAGGGAGTTTAATGAATTATAAGTCCTTACATTGGCAACTTCCAACCGACCCTCTGGAAAACCTTTAGGGATGAGGGTCACCCTAAACTTCGCTAACGGTAGGGCCAGCCAAAAGGTGTCGCATCTTGCGCCCACCACATCTGCACTTAGCAGATCTCCATGCTATAACCTTGAAAAAGGTTAGCCCACGACGAGGTGAGATAAAATCTCAACGAATCAAAACCCTAAACACCGATTAGGACACAAATTCGCCTTGAAGGCGGTCCTAAGCACACACCATACAAAACTTACCTCGCCTCGGCATGTACCTACATGTTAGCTCAACATATATACCATCATTAGTGCAGCAAGCGCAATTTAATAACCTGAACATATCATTTCAATCACATGGATCTCGATTATCATGCCAAACTATTATAACACGTCCCATACCGTGCCACACAATTTTGCCTCATAATCAAGCACAACTATCACAACCATTCAGGCATATTCCAATTATTACGACCCATCGGCCATGGCCAACTCAAAGGTCGGTGATCATCTGACATAATCGGGTGTTGTCCCGCTCCATCGAGCACGACATCATCTCGCATATTGATATGCATCAAGACGGCATTCCACACAAGAGTATCAGTTCGGCCTCTATTGCGACCGGCATCCGTTGACATGGGGCATCTGAACTTAATCAAGCATTATCCTGCATATTCGTACGCATCAGGATGGATCCATTACCTCGCATCTTCATACGCATTAGGGTATTAGGTGATCACACAAGCACAATATCACTCAAGTCAGTTGTTATCTTCCTCAACTAGCCCAAAATACCAAAATCCATTTTAAAACAATAAACCTTGCAATTCCTTTTTTTTTTCAAAGCCTTCCGAAATAAATTCTTACACGTGTACTCAAAATCAATTCATCAAACTTTGCACACTTCTACTATAAAACCTCATTGTTTTATTGAGCACATAAAATTCGGCATTCAAACCCAACATCTTATTTATTTCTATTTTCTTTCCCAACTACCCCTTTTTGGAACTAAATTTGGGTAATCCCCTTTTTTTGTTCAAAACCTTTGGAAAGAAATTCGTAGGTGCTCACGTACACAACATTAATCATTCAAATTTTGCACACACCTAGTTCAAAACCTCATTATTTTATTGAGCAAATAAGTTTTGGTGTCGAAACCTGACATCTAATTGTTTTTCTAATTAATTGCCCATAAGGCCATCTTTTGCAATAACAATAAACGGTCACAATAGAACAACCATTCACATACTATCATGCATAAGTTCTAAGCATGCCAAAGGTCAAGCACACCACCAAATATGCGTTATCCAGCAAACAGTACATCAAGAACAACCACAAAAGCACAATCGGCCCTAACAGGCACAAACTAGGTCCACTTGCGCATCTCCAAATTTAAATCCAAAAATCTAACCAAACGAGTTCAGAAAATTGTTAAATTTGAATATATTATAAAGAACACATAAATGAACACTTTTCATGAATGTCTTGACCCAGATTTTCCTAGAATGAGAGCAGTAAATCGTCCAAACTGTTACCAAAACTGTGTCAGTGTCTAGAAATTATATTTTTCAAAATCAGTCTGATTCGAGGTCCAAAACTTGTCCGTTTGATCTGAAACTTAACTATGTTAAACTAAAATGTGTGATGAACAACTTTTGTGAATAAACTCTATCGAAAATCGAACCCTAAGAGTTGATAAAAATCCATTAAATACCAAACGGTCACTGGCTCCAACATAAACTGAGATTTTATTTTGCAAGTAACGAAGTTGAAATCTTGTTCAACTAAATTCATAAACTCTTGAGTAAAATATATGTTGTAGCTGAAGATATTTAGAACATTTCCCCAGAAGGAAGCAACCTCAAAATCGCAACACATTTTACCCCACAAAAATGGCAAACTGCGAGGGTCTAGTAAACTGATCCGAAGAGAAATCCATTAAACCAAGCTAAACCACCCTCATTTGTACTAATCTAACCAACTAGATTAACACTAATCCATCTTAAGGCTAATCTAATCAAATTAGATTAGCACTAATCCATCTTAAAGCTAAACTAACCCCCTAAGCGCAATTAACAACCTAATCAAGAATAAGGGAGTTAACTCACCGGATTAGGAAGGTAAAGGGCTCATGGTGACGACAATGCGATGGCGGTGAGAACTTGAGACTACCGCATCTCCAACGGAGGCTCAACGGCGATGGAAACGGTCCTACAAGCCTTCAGCCAAGGGGTTGGTCAAACAGTTCAGTTTGGGGCTGAGCATGGCCGCAGGTGGTGACAGACGTGAGGGTTGCTAGGCGGAGCTAGCGGCGAGGATAGTGGAGTTGCTAGGCTAAGGTGCTAGGCATGGAACTGCTAGATGTGTGGAGATGTGTGGCTACTAGTGGTTTGGTGGTGGTGGTTAGTGGACATGCAGTAGCAATTGAAGGGGAAAGGGAGAAGGTGGGATGAGGCAGAGCTGCAGATGTATAGACACTAGGTGGGGCTGTTGGAGTTGACTCAGTGGGATGGAGATGGTGGACTGGCTGTGGTGGGTGACTTGCAAATAGAGTTGGATGGTGGGGCAACAAACAAAAGGGGAAATGGAGAAGAGGTTGGTGTTTAAGCATGAAGAAGACATGAAAGGGAAATGGGAATGCGCAGTCTACTGGTGGGGGTTGAACCAAAGAGAGGGAGGGGGAGAAATGAGAGAGAGAGAGAAATGAAAGTCAAGGCAACAACCAATGGGAGGCTTTGCAAAATATCCAAGCACTCATTGCCAAAGCCCCAAAAGTCTTCATGCTCACCTTCATCCTCCCAAAATACTTTCTCAAGCTTAATTTCCCAAAAATAAGCTTAATTGGGGTAGAAAAATCCAAATTGGTCTACCCCTCTGAATTTCCTTTTATTTTCTTTTTTGCCGAAAACCGATTTTTTCGCAAAATTCCAGACTCAAAGAAATTTCTCTGAAAGATGAGACAACGTCATAAAAATGAATTGTGACACGCTTGAACATCCGATTCCCGAAACATAATTCAACTTTGTGGTTAAAATTGACCGAATGTGATTTCAGTACGACCTAACTTATTGAATAGCTTTTAGGGATTTTAGCGCGTTTGACCTGTGGTCGATAATTTTCGATCCACGTTTGTGCATCTTCGACTTGTAGACAACTCTCAATTGTCATAAAATTATGAAGGTTCAATTACGTGTCCCGAGTATAATATCGATAGAAAATCGGCTTACTATCATTCAACGCAAATATCACAATTGTGTGGAATCACCTACAATTCAATTATGTGTTTTCATCGAATCAACTTATATCCGATCGCAATTTGATTATAATGGTGTTGTATTGACCATTGTCAATTATTACGGTTGAGCAGTTGATTTCCGATCAAATTTTCTAATCTATCGCGTTTATATCCCTTAACGGCTTCACCTAATAAATTAGTTAACTCATTAGTAGCTAACTCAAAGTAAAATGACCATGGTTTTAGATTGCCGATAACTGGTTCTTGGATCCTCATCATATGTATTTTACTCTCATGCCCTTACATTTTCCAAATTTTGCAAAACAACCCTTGACTTTTGCGAATTTACGATATTGTCCTTAAGTAGGCCTTAATTGCAATTCCTATTTTAATTCTCAATATTTGTGAATCAAAGCCACCTGGTCGGTCATAGAACATATTCTAGATGGGATTAGACTTTAGTGGACTTAATTTGATCATTAAATTAGACCATAGTATAAAAGGCATTTCCCTCCAAAATGTCAAAGGGGCTCATTTTGCTAATCCTCATATCAAAGTTTAGAAAAAAAATCTCTCTTTCCTCTCTTTTCTTGCTCAATTTTTCCTCTCCCTTTCTCCTTACATGACTGTCATTTGTCACTGACTACGGGCTACGTCCCCCTTGTTGGTAATCCTTTAACCGGCACCACCACCCAACACCTTCCTTGGCTCTCTCTCTCTCTCTCTCTCTCTCTCTCTCTCTCTCTCTCTCTCATCAATTGTAAGTCCAAGTCACCACAAAAGTGGCCAAAGCTTCTAGTCTAGCCACCTCCTATTCACGGTTCGATGGCTAACGTCCTCACCGGTGTTGTGCTCAGTGATCTCTTCCTCGTTGATTAGCCATCTACGGCTGTCCAACGATGATCTGACCACCTCTGACCTACTCCAAGAGGAGTTCTCGACTCCCTGGTGGTTGAGACTTGGCAAAATAGCCACAAGAAGAGCTTTGGTGGCCCTTCTTCTTTGGGACAGACCAAACCGATCCAATCCGGACTGATACCCATAGTCACTCAAAATTGTCTAAAACGGCAGCGATCTATCCAACTCTAGTGGTCTATGAGTTGATTCGACATCTTTGAAGTCCCGATTCTATTTCGACAAAATTCATTTCATCCAATTGCATTCAAATACGAAGAAAATCGCAAAGGCAAACCCTTTTGATTTTGAATCCGATGAGGCAAGATCAGCTTAACTGATTAGGGTAAGGATTCAAGTTTATATTTATATAATATGCTTAGATCTGAGATAAATGATGTTGTTGGATGATTTACTATGAATTGATGTTCATTGAAGATGAACTTGAGATTGTTTGAGCTTGATTTGTATTAATATGCAATTTCATATCTTTGTGATGAACTTATTGCTTTGGTTGAAACGAGATAGTAAATGAGGTTTTTTTTTTCTTATCTCGACCCCTTCTAGACATAGAAAATAGACATCTCAAGCTTCGATTTGATATGTCAGACGCCCCAACCGAATGTCATTTGATCACCAGAAAACATCTTCGAAATCTATCAATTTTGCAATAGTTTTAGGATGATTTGTGGTTCTAACTGGTTACGATTTTCAGTTTTATTATTTTCATACCGATTTTTTGATTGGATTATGGAAAATCTTTCTTCATAAGATTGGCATGAAATTTTCTTGTTTACAACTTATATTTTTTCTAGAATTACGCCAAAAACTATCCCTATGTTGATTTGCCCTACACTAAGTCCAAATTGCAGTTGTTTGAAATTAAGGTTGTAGATGAATCCATTTGGCTTCACGTCCTGCTTGAGATTTGTAATACATTGTAAGTGTTCTAAAGAGGTATGAGTCGATCATCGTTTGATATGTCGATTGCATGCATGAATGTGTTTAGGTATTGCTACAATTAGTGCATTTCATAACATGCCTTTGTTTTACCATTTGCATGTAGGATTGTGTGATCCAAATTGAGTTTAGATGTCTTCACAAAAATGTTTGTCATGTTGCATTCCACGTATAGAATTTTCCGTAAGATTTTTACACGTCATTAGATCATTGAGATTAAGCATGTTCTATTATGGTTATGTTAGATTAGAGGCTTATCATGAGCCTACTAAACCCCATTTGTTTGGGTCTCTTAAAGATCAAATCATGAATTGATATATTTTAGACATTTGAAGTATGTGTTACAAGCTTCACATCCATATATGACATTTGTATTTGAACCTCATTTAGTATGTGAAAATCATGCGTCAATTAGGTCATTTGTAATTGAACTTCGTTGAACATGTCATTCATAGTTCTAAGTCATTTTGCAATGTTAATGACTTGTGTGATTTCTTTGCATTTCGATTTAAGGTTAAATGTTTTACTCAAATCATTGTCGCATTCAACCTTACATTGCATGCAAATTTCATGCTTTTCATGCATTGTTTAAGTAGTCTTATAGGTTACCAAACATGCATTATGTTCTATTTTGTAAATGGCCAATTCGCATGCCTTCACAAACATTAATTTTTGACCATCAATTTGAATCACGACACCTTCCATTGTCATGCAGGATATGAGCTTGGGAGAGCTTGCGACTATGAATGAGGGAACTCTTAAGGGTTCGTCCCGAAAGGTGAGGTGATGACGCCTTTTACAATGCGAATCGTGAGGAAACTCTCATGGTCAAGTATCTCTAAATCCGACCTTTCCCCTCTCATGGTATGCGAGGTCGGGTCACGACAAGGGTAAAATCCCTATGTGCTCTAGAATCTAAAAAGGTCCTACATACCTTAGACTTAGCTTCCCTTTCTTATTGAAACGCGATGTACCTCACATAGATAACACCTTAAGGAAAACATAATCACCTACCTAGAATTCTAATGGTCTCTTACGCTTGTCGACGCAACTTTTTTGGTTGCTTTGGGCTATCTTTGGCCTGTCCCTATTAATCTTAACCACATCCGCATATTGTTGAACTAGTTCGAGGTCAACAATCTTCCTTTCTCCAACTTCATCTCAACAGACTAGTGTTCTATAGGCACGATCGTATAATGCCTTTAATAGTGCCATTCAATGCTCTATTGGTAGCCGTTGTCGTACGCGAACTCGATGAGGTGTAGTTGATCTACTCATCTTCCTTTGAAATCCATAAACGCAAGCTTGCAACATACCCTCGAGTGTCTGAATGGTCCTCTCAAATTGACTGTCTATTTGCGGATGATAAGCTATGCTAAACTACAGCTCTATTCCCATGGCAATATACGGGCTTTTCCAAAATGCCACCGTGAACTTAAGATCTCGATCTGAAATGATCGTCACAGGTACTCCCTGCAGATGAATTATTTGTCGCACATATAACCCTGCATCTCTGTCCATGGCAAAGTCTTTTTGTACAACAATAACGTATGCTAACTTAGTCAATCTATCAACTACAACCCAAATAGAATTGATACCTCTCTAACTTCTCAGTAGTCCCATCACAAAGTCCATCATGATGTGCTCCCATTTCCACTCTGGGATTCCTAGGGGTTATAGTAGTCCACCCGGTTTGCAGTGTTGCTCTTTCACTTGTTGGCATGTCAAGCACTTGGCCACATACTTGGTGACATCTGTCTTCATGCCATTTCACTAATAAAACTATCAAAGATTCCTATACATCTTTATTCTATTTGGATGTATGCTATAGTTGCCTCAATGAGCTTTTGTCAGAATCTCTTCCTTGAGTTCTATATTGTGGAGCACGCATAATCATCCTCGAAATTTCAATATCTCATCCTCTACTATTTGAAAATCTGGTTTCCTCTTTTCCACACTCACTTACGGAATTCTTTGGATTGAAAGATCCATTGACTATAGTACTTTAATCCTGGTTTGCACTTCGGGTTCTATTTGGAGGGTAACCATAAGGTTAGGGAGATAGCTTACCTCAAATTTGAAATCCAAATCTCATACACTTTCGAGAAGGGTCCCTTCTTGAACCATTATTTGCACATTTGTCAACTTTTGACTAAGCACATATACTATCTTGTTGGTATTTCCAAGATGATACATGATGTCGCAATCGTAGTCCTTAAGAAGTTCCATCCAGCGTTGCTATCTCATTTTAGCTCCTTCTCAGAAAATAGATACTTCAAGCTTTGGTAGTAGTGTAAATCATAAACTTTTTTCCACACAAGTAGTGCCTCCGGATCTTTAAAGCAAAAATGATTCCTACTAATTCCAAGTCGTGAGTCGAATAGTTCTGCTTGTGAGGCCTTAGTTGTCTAAACACATAGACTACCACTTGTCTATGTTACATCAAGACGCAGCCTAATCCTTTATATGAAATGTCACTGTAGATCTCGTAACCTCCAAGATTAGACGGTATTGTCAATATTAGGGCAATAGTTAACTTGTGCTTAAACTCTTGAAAACTTTTTTTGTACCTATCCATCCATTCAAACTTCACTCTAATCGCATCAGGGGCATATCTATCCTAGAGAAACTTTCTATGAATCGCCAATAATAGCCAGCCAATCCCAAAAAACTCTGAACTTTGATCACCGTCGTTGGTCTTAACTAGTTCATGATTGCCTCAATCTTTGTTGGATCCACAGAAATTTCTTTGTCGAATATTACATGACCTAGAAAGCTACCTAATTGAGGCAAAACTTGCACTTACTAAAATTGGCATAAAGTGCGTGTTCTCGGAGAGTCACTAATACTAGCCTCAAATGTTGTTTATATTGATCTGGGTTCTTCGAGTACACTAGTATATTGTTGCTGAAAACTATGATAAATTCATTAAGTCCATGAAAGCAGTTAAGGCATTGGCTAATCCAAACGGCATCACCATAAACTCGTATTGGCCTATTGTGTTCGAAGCGTAGTCTTGGAAATATCCTCATTCTTGACCCTTAGTTGATGATAGTCTATCCTCAAGTCTATTTTTGGAGAATACTGAAGCGTCTTAAGATTGATCAAACAAGTTGTCAATCCTTGGCAATGGATACTTGTTCTTGATCGTCACTTGGTTCAGTTGTCGATAGTCAATGCATAGCCCGCAATGACCCATCTCTCTTCTTCACAAACAAGATTGGTGCTCCCCATGATGATGAGCTTGGGCAAAAGAATCCCTTATCGAGTAACTCTTGCATTTACACCTTCAATTCCTTCAGTTTTGAAAATGACATTTGATATGGTGCCTTGGAGATTGGTTCCATTGCAAAGGCCAACTCAATGATGAATTCCATCTCCCTTTCCGAAGGCAATCTTGGTAATTTCTTCGGAAAGACGTCCACAAAATTTCACACCACGAAAATATCTTCCAACTTTGATTCTTCTATCATCATATCCACTATTGTTGCCAAATAGCTCTAGCAACCTTCCTCTAGTAATGGTTCTACCTCAAGTGATGCAATCAAGGGTATAAAGGATCCTCCTTCTTTCCTTACGAATTCTTAACAAGAACTATTAATCAGATTAACTGTATTATCTTACTATAGCAATCAACCATGGCTTGCTACTTCTTAAGCCAGTCCATTCCGATAATAACATCAAAGTCATACATGGCCAAAAACAGCTGGATCTATCAATTCTGTTTGACCACTAATAACTATCTTGCACCCTTAACAGTCTAACACAGATAACACCTTATCCTTCATAGAGGTGGAGATGCTAATGACTGTTTCTAATGGCTGCTCTTCTAATCCACCTAATTTAACAAACTATTCCACCAGCTTATGCATCTATTAGTCACCATTCGCATCTCCAGCTAATAGGGCATTGTTGGTGGCAGTGGTGGCGATAGCAATAACCTAATTCTAAGCTTGCTATCCCATCAATTCAATTGCCTTTAAGGCTTGCAGAATCCTATCCATTATGGGATTCCTTCATGCCTTTCCTCCAGCACCAGCTTAGCCTAAGTTTGCCCTTCTTCCATACATTCCAGAGTTTGGATTATTCTTCTCTCAAAGTTCTAATGATGGCCGGTTCCATAATCCCAACGGTACAGTCAGGAATTCGGAACCATAAATTAACAAAAAGATCAGCAACCACAAGCATAACTTGTGTTTCGAGATAACTATCCCAAAGTCTCAACGCGCCTTATCACTCTAAGTAATGACCATGCTCTGATACTAACAAACGCAGGATGTCATGCCTCGATCGCCAAGCGCATGACAACTCTCTTTCTCTCTAGTCATTTAATTGTGATGTCCCAAGATGTATCATTAACCCATTCATTTTATCTTTCAATTATATATAAGCAAAAACAGAATTAACACCACACAATCATTCATATCAATAGGAATAGCATTGAGCACAAATCAAAACACACTTTCATTTAATATATACATTATACTTTAGCTGAAGCATCGTAAATTCACATTTACATGTCCACTTTACATATCCTTTCTGATTCATTCAAAAAGGGGCTTGGGGTTAGCTAGGCACCTCTATGCTACAAGGGCAATCTCAAAAAGTGGTATCCTCTATGTGCCTAGCACGCGTCCACCTTAAAGTATCATGGCTCAGACTCGGCTACTCATGATTAGGGCCTGAAAATTTAAACAATGACAAATGAGATATACTCAACAAATAAACTCCCTAATCCTCACGTAGGAAGGTATTTCGCCTCGGAGATGCCTTAAACGTGCACTTTAATTATCGATGGCAAATCAATAGTGAAGCCTAAGCTTTGCCTTAACTAAAACATGAAGGGATCTACCTTGACCTATATTCCTCGAGTCCTAACACAAGTATACAAATCCACATACTTCTCAATTCATAGGTAGGATTAATCGAGCATGCACGTGCCATATAAACTACCAAAATGCCATGTAATTCACGCACAAGTCTCGTGCAACACATATAAATCCATGCCACACATGTGCAAGCTATAGCATCACTCTCAAAATATGCATTCAGCACTCATGCACTTTGCACATGTGATGCTCAAGAATCGCATGTCATCCCATACTATCTTGCTATTCTCGAGATCATAATTCTAGATTATTACAACCGTTGTCGACCATGACCAACACTCCCGTCAGTGGTCTTATGACGTAACTGGGTATCATCTCGTCCCATTAGACATAGCATCATCTCAAACTTACTCGAAGATGACATTCCAATTAAGAAGTTTCGTACTAAAGTCCTTTTGCAAACAGCGTCCCATTTACATGGGGGCATCTGAAATCCATCGAATATCGTCCTTCATAATTATACAAGTACGGAACCATTACATGATCACACTAGCGCATCAACCACTCAAGTCAATTCTTATCTTTCTCATTAGCCAATGCAAGAGTGTTTTGTGCTCACACGTCATATACTAGCAATCCTTGAACACAAAAATGCCATGAAATATTCTCACATGATCACTCAATGATTACTTATCCACCAAAGTAATCATGCATCAACCTCATCACATATAATATTACTCCATAATTGCAATTATCAACTTAGCACATCACTTTCAAAATAATATTGTTCAATTGTCAACTTAATGAGTCACCTTTTAAAATAACATTCTCAAAGCACATATCATTTTTTAAAATGAGCATTTCGTAAGCACATATCACCTTTAAATTTAGAATTTAGTAAGCACATACCAATTTAAAAATTACAATATAATGTACATTTGTCATAGTCAAAATAGCTCGCATCCAATTATCACTTATCATGAGAGCTTATCACCCTAATCCACTTATCACCTAATCTAACTATTATTAACCTTAATCTAATCCTAATCCTAATCCTCAACATAACTACTACCCTAAATAAGGTTTAGGAAGCCACTCACGGCTCGGATATAGGCTTGTCAGCAAGTGGCTATGACGACGGTGTGGCAGTGAGGGCATGGCAACGGCGAGGCAAGTGCAGTAGTGTGGGTGCACAGTCAAGGGGACAACTCACATCGATATGGGTGAAATTATTTGAAAAAATATAAATTGTGTTTGGTTAAAAATTCTTTATAAATAAACTTTAAATAAATATGTATTTAGCACAAAAAATTTCATGATAAATTTAAATTTACATTTTTAACAGTGAGGATAACACAACACGGCAATGACAATGCGATAAGCGACGGTGGACAACCAACCAAGAGAGAAAGAGAGAAAGAAAAATGGTGTGAGGGGGAGAAATGGACATGGGAGGATTTAGTGGTGAGAGAGAATGAGAGAAAAAAGGAGAGAAACTTGGGGAAGAAATAGAAAGGAGAGAGAAATGGGTCTTCCGAGCATTAATGGCAAGCTTGTATGATTGTCCTTTCTTCTTGATGGCTCTAAACTTGAGTTGCAAGAAAAGATCATAGCCCTTTATTTGTCAAAATCATCATCCGAGATCAAAGGCCAAGATTGCTTCTTCACTTCTCTCCCCTAATTGGCGCCAATCTCTCCTCTTGCGGGACCAAAGTCTTTGTCTCCTGTAATCCTGGCTTCTAGAGGGCATTAATGAGGCAAGATTTTGAAGACAAGCCTAAAATTAGACTGTTAGAAGCTAGTTTACTATTTGTGTGAGTTACTATTCACATAGGTTACTATTCACATTGGTTACTATTCACACACATAGGACTTGGGTTTGGGCTTGATGAAGTTGGGCTCGGGCTTAACTCATACAATTTAGGCATTAACAAGCTTAATGGACCTTACTAAGATTAATGGGCTTCTACTTAGACTTGACAAACTTGGACTTAACTCATCTAACTTGGGCCTTAACAAGCTTAATGGGCCTTAATGAGCTTAATGGGACTTTACTTGGGCTTGACAAATTTAGGCTTAACTCATCCAATTTGGACCTTTAATTAAGCGTGAGGCCCATTAGGCTTCCAATGGTTGACCGACTTTTCCAAGACCAAAGATTTGGGGGCCCAAAACTATTCACGGAGTTAAACGTTGGCTAAACCAATTAAGGATGTTTCTTAATTATCCACAAACGATACCCATACCCAAACCGAGGTTCCTGGCTAAATTTGATTGGAAATGGCTTTAATGAGGCCTAAGAATTAGGGGGTTGCTTAGGGGCTTCCACAACTCATGGTTGATTCTAAACCAATCCATGTTTAAGCCTAATCGATCCATGGATAATCCTTGATTATCATGTAGCCGTGTGACATCCTGAATTTTAGGTTCTGTTTTCGATGGGATAAGTTAGGCTTTTCATCGACGCACTGATAGTTCTTTTCTCTAAGTTGGCCACTCATGAAATAACTAGCCTATTATGTGAAGCCATTAAGGGATTTTAATACAATAGGCTTGAGAATTCGACTAGGAATTGACTGCTCGACTGTGCTAGTTTGCAAGGGTCATTACGACACAGTTAAAAATTGATTAAAGACCGCAGATAGGTCAACTCGAAAGAGGTATGTGGTTAGTGTGTGGGTGATTCTACCTAATTACAAAATTTCTATTGATTGGCACCATACCGATTTTTCTGTCGTTTTGATACCCTATATCCGTATTTGAAACTTCGAGATTTTCACAACAAGTGAGAGTCGCCAATATGTCAAATATGTATAATGTGGCTCGAAAATAATCGACCACGGGTCAATTGCAATAAAAATTCCTAAAAGCTACTCGGTAGGTTAGGTCACGCTAAAATCACGTCGAATTGAAATTAATGGCGAATTTGAACCCGATTTCAGATATTGAAAGTTTTGTCATATCAAATTAGGAACGTCGGCTCCTCTTTTGAAGAATTTCAATGAGTTCAGACAATTTTTACAAAAAATCGATCTGGACGATTAAGAAAAGAATGAAAATTCAGATGGGCCAAATTGAAGAGATTTTTGGCTTCTAAACCAACCTATTTGGTGAAGGGAACTTATAGAAATTGTGTAGGCTTCCTCTGTAGCAAATTTGGTCACCAAGTTGGAGAGATTTGTTAATAAATTTAATTTTGGACATTTCGGGAAAAAAAATGAAATATAATTTAGATAGGTGAGGGAAATGACCAATCTTGCTGTCTAAAGTTGGTTATTTGGGGGAAATTTACATGCAGGAAAGTAAGTGAGGACCAAGTCTATTAGCATGGTGATTTTTGGAGACCAAATTGGATTGAATTGAAGTCCAAATTGTGAAATTCGTATGCTTGAGAGGGGGCTACAACTTTGGCACTAAATTGGACTATTTGTGAAATATTATGTAAGAAAAAATTATAGGGGACAAGGGGGTATACTTGTGGACTATTTAGGGGACCAAGCATTGATTAATATGGATAATTCTTGTTGACTTCCCCCCCTCTCCTACGACTTCTCCAGCACGCCAACCTTCCGCCCTTCTTCTTTAAGCGTCCCCACCGAACTGATCTCCTTCGGTCTTTTCTCCCTTTGGTCTCCATTTCACACTCGTTCTTCCCCGCTCCACCACCAAACTACACACCCCACGCTAGTAGTTGCCACTCATCGACAGCTCACCTCTCTTTAGTCAACTCCTCTCCTTCAGCGAAGCCCGAAGTTGACCCTTTGCTCGACTCCACCACCTGCTCCACTACCATTGCTCCCTCTTGCACCGAGTTGAATTCCCCAAGCTCATGCTAGCATCATTATCATCATCCCATCTCCCACCGCAACTCCATCCACCCGATCCATTAGTTGCGTCATCATCACCCCCATCAACTAACACCCCATCCCCTTCTTCCTGCCATCTCCATGTGCGGCGCACCCCTCCACCGAAGTCAAACCCCACATTCTCTATTTGAATTCTTCAATTCACGTCTTATGTCCCTCCACCGAAGCAGCCCATGCCCCTCCAAGCTTCAGTCACCAGCAGCCCCTTTTTGTTGTTTTTTTGGCCAGTGTTTCCCTCGCAACTCAGCCAAGCCAAGCCAAAGCCAGCTTAGTCAAGGACCAGAACTAGCAGCTTCGTCATGGGTTTTGTGGCCGATTTCGGGCCCCCTAGACTCTCGTTCATGTCGCCGTGAGTTCAAGTTTCGACCGCCGTCACGCTGCCTTCGCCATGGGCTCACTGGCTCACAAATCCGGTGAGTTACTCACTAAACTCTGCTTCATGAGTTAATAGCGTTTAAGGGGTGATTAGTTTAGACTAACTATGGTTTAGGTGATTAGTTAGAACGGATTAGCAATTTAAATATTCGTTTTTGCATGTTAGGAGGTTAGAACGGCTTAATTAGAGACTAGATAGATCGTAGTATTTATCTAGATTGGTTCGAAAATTTTCCGAGCCCGTTTTGGTATTTAATTAGGCTTTTCTGGCCTAAGTTTCTATTTTTGGTATTTAAATGTATTTATTTAATTATTTTTTATATTTATTTAATTATTTATTACTTTTCAAAAATTACACCTGGATAGCTAATGATTGGAATTTCGTGATGATTGCAATGGTATGATTGGTTTATTTAATTGAGTGTTGATTTGTGCAAATTGAGTGAGAATTATAATTTTGGCTAATTATCCCAAAATTAAGTAATTTTAGTAATTAATTAGAAAAAAACTGGGCATCAGTTTACAACGCCAAAAATGTGTTTATGGACTATACTAAATAGTGGGATTTTCTAAAAGACGGGCATTATGTTTTTGGCTCAGGCCGACCGTGTACCCACATACGATTATTTTTATCGAGTATTTTTAACACGAAAAAAATTTGCCAAGACATTATTTTAATTGAGGAATTTAAGTGCGAAGCACAATATCCTTGGTCGTGAGTGAATAATTGTGTGATGGTTTTATAGTCAGGGCATGTTGACTAGTGAAAGTTGAGGTGATTTGTGTCGTGTTGAGGGAACCCAATGGGTTATGAGCAGGTAAATGACTAAATACTACATGACTATAAGACTCCATGTGAGTCACTTCTAGTGCCTTATACCATTGCTTATTGTAGTCAAGGGCTAAGTGTTACATGGCGACCTGAGTCACATGGGAATTACCTTTAGTGCCTTGCAGTATTGTAATGCATAGTGAAGGGCTAAGTGCTACATGAGGATGAAACTTTGTGTAAGTCGTCTGCCTTATACTATTGTCTAATGCAATTAAGGACTAAGTACTACATGATAGCAAGACTTTGTGTGAGTTACCTCTAGTGCCTTATGCTATTGCTTTTTGTAATGAAGGGCTAAATGCTACACGATAACAAGATTTCATGTGAGTTACCTTTAGTACCTTATACTATTGTTAATTGTGATCAATGAATAAGTACCGCATGATGATAAGACTTCGTGGAGGGACACCTTTAGAGCCTTGAGTTTGGTATTGAGTTGGAATATGGAGTCTGATATTAAGTGGGAATGTTGAATTGGAATGTTGAGAGTAAATACCGGGTGTAGAGGGAACCACTAATATGAATTGTCTATGTATGATTATGGGACTCTTGTGAATTGATTGATTGAGGCGTTTTAAATGCTCGAGTGTTGCTACCGCACCTATGTGATATATGAATTGTGCTAATATGCAAGAGGGAACTAAGGTGGGGTAAGTCTTCTATATTGTGTGCATAGACTGTCTTTAAGTGTATTTCCTTCCTAGTCGGGATTTAGGGGGTAAACTTGCTAAGATATTGTCTCACCCCATCGTGGGCTTAACTTTTTAGGTCCCTAGTATGAAGATTCCAGAACTTGAAGGGGAAGGGTCAGGAGCATGTGTGGCTCGAAAGTTCTTTTTGGAGATAGACCTCCTATGCTTAGACCCTAGACTTGGCATCTGTTTGTAAACCAGATTGTTTATAAAAGCTATGTTGATTGATTTGAAATTTGTTATCTTGCTTTTCGATCACATGTATGTTTCTGTCAGGGGATTAGTTTATACGATTCCGCATGTGCAATAAAATGAAAGGGTTGGTAACTGGTCCTGAGAAGTCGCAATTTTCATCGACCACCAAGGGATGGACATGTGCTCGAGGTTCAAAGCGTGACAAATTGAGTGGGAATCGATTTGCTTACTTTTGGTCCATAGTCACTTAGAATCGATTTAGGGCCGCTCGAAATTAGTATAATGACTATGCAGAATCACTTGCAATTCGACCACACACACACACACACACACACACACACACACACACACACACTTAGGCTGAATCGATCTATAATCATTCATTCATTAATCCGTGTCAGTGTACGGTCGTCTTACATAGATCCTTATAGTTGAGCTATCGTTCCATGGTTGAGTACTCTAGTTGAGTGCGTTTCTCGATCCATAATTACCTTCCCCAATTGGATAGTTGACTTATGGATGATACTTAAATCAGTCCATAATCTATTCCTGTTAGGGGCACATCGAAGCTTTAGACCATTCCTTGAGTCTACGATAGGGGTCAAATTTGAGGATATCATAGAAAACCTAGGCAATATGATAGAAATCATATGCATGATGGTCGTAAGAACACATGCTCAATTAATAAGGAACAAAAATGCATTACTCTTTTGCCCTTGATTCCTTCCATGCTATGTAAAAGCAACCCGAGGAGGGAAACACAAGTAAGGAAAATATGTTCTTGAGTGAAACACAGGTTGAGATTAGCGAACAAAAGAATGTATTTGCTTTGTTTATGCTAGAGAAAAAGAGTGAGATAGAGCGACCTATGCACCCAAAAATGTATTCCTTGTTAAAAGAATTTGCAAATGTATTTCCGGAGGAGTTGCCATATGGATTATTTCCAATAAGAGGTATTGAACATCACATAGATTTGCTACCCAGTGCTCATCTACCTAACAAACCAGCCCATCGATGCAATTAGGAGGAAACAATGAGCTTATCAACAGAGGGTATGTTCAAGAAATAATGAGCTCATGTTTCATTCCAACTCTACTTACAATGAAGAAGGATGGTTCATTTAGAATGTCTATCAATAGCTAAGCCATCAATTGATGGTGTTTGTTTTGATAAACAAGTATATGTGCACAAGTAAATTCAGATCAAATGTTTGATCGCAGCGGAAGTAAAAACGCTTATACATGTGTTTCCATAGCATTTACATGCATTTTAACAAAAATGCATTGAAGAGCTAATAGGGCTAATCATATTTACCTTGTGCCGTGCTCGAAAAAACGCATCCGATGTCCTCACAGCAGTAGTTCTAACGTTCTTCAAACTCTTACCATGAACGTTTGACGCCTTCTAGTAGCATTGGCTTTGACGTTCTTGGATTCTTAACCACGAACGTCAAACATCTTCGAATAATACTAGTTCTAACATTCTTTAGATGCTAAACATCTGATCTCTTCACAAGCTTTAACATTCTTCAAATCCAACCCCATAAGTGTCGGGCCTCTAGTTCAAACACACCACCGATTTTCACATTGAACAAAAGAGAGAAATTGAGAGATGTCACAACTACAATTATGTTAACAATTGCTCTCGTGTGAGTGTTTTGTTGATCAATATCAACACTCTCAATTATTGATTGTTGATTGTTGATCGTACATCATCCGGTGATCTGCTCTCTGTATTATCTTTTATAGATGGTGCAGATCATATTTAAACCGACACATTAACTCTAAACCGTTTTAGAATTAATTTGGCCATAATTCCTAAAGGACATAAGTTCTAATACTGTTACGGACACTAATTCATGCATTAACTCTATAACCGTGCAGAGCATTATTCCAAACATTTATTTGTAACTGTTACAAGTCTTTATTCTGGGTATTAACTTTGTAATTGTCACAAATACTCAATTTGGCTGTTACTTTTGAAATTGTTTCATAGCATTAATTGGTCATTAATCTGAAATCGTTTCAGATCATTAAACTGCCCATTTATTATGAAATTGTTTCAGATCATTAATGTGATTGTTAAGTTCTGAAACCATTTCAAAACTTAATGTGACCGTTACATTTGAAAAACGTTTAAAAAATCTTTAATTTAGCCATTAAGGGTGCACATGACAAAATTTTTGGAACAGAAATCAATTTATAGCCATAAATTGATTTCTCAATTTATATTCCTTTGACGAGTTTCTAAGTAAAGAAACGTGTTTGATAACAATTCAAAATTTCTATTTCTGAAATAAAAATAAGTTTGATAACAGAATAAAAATTATATTTTTAACCGATGTTCGGTGGCCGGAATCTAATGTTCAGCGCCTGGCGTTCAGCGTCTAGTGATCGGTGGCGGGTGGTTGAGGTTCGAAGTTTGACGTTTGGTGTCCAGCGCCAAGTCCAGTGAAGTTCGACACCGGAGTTCGGCAACTAGCAACTGACGTCCAATGTTTGGAGTTCAACGTCTGACGTCTGACATTCGAAGTCCAATAGCAGGAGGCCAGCAGCAAGTGGCTAGTGGCCGAAGTCCGACAGTGGGTGGCAGGTGGCCGACATCTGGCCGTCAATGGCGATCGACGGATGGTTGCCGACAAACATTCGATGGTTGGTGATAAGCCTTTAGCATCTAGTGATTGGCGATGAGTAGTCAACAACCAGTGGGCGTCCAGCATCCGACGACCGACACTTGGTGATGAGCAGTTGGAGTGCGATGCCAGTGGCTAATATCTGGTGGCCGATGGTCAATGGCTGGTGGTCGAGGCCGATGGCGGGCGGCCGGCAACTAACGGTGGGAGTTCAGCATCTCACAAGCGGCAAGTGGGTGACGAGCGGTGACAAGAGTGAACGATAAGAAAAATTTTGATTTCTCATTTCTGTTCCAAAAATAGAAAAGCCAAAAATTTTAACTTCTGATTTTTGCTCCAAATCTTTTTCCAAAATAGAAATCTATTCCAAAAATAGAAAAATGAAATTGTGTTACCAAATGGATTTCTGTTCCAAACCAATTTCAAAGAACAAAAAAATAGAGAAATAAAGAAACATAAATTTTGTCATGCGCGCCCTAAGTCTGAAACTGTTTCAGATTATTGATTTGGCTATTGATTTTGAACTCACTTCAAATCATTAATGATGCAATTAACTTTGAACTCACTTCACATCATTAATGCAGCTATTAATTTTGAACTCACTTCAAATAATTAATTCGGTCGCTAAATATGAACACTCTTCAAAGCTTTGATTCGGCCGTAAAGTCTGAAACCCGCTTCAGACTTTGTAAACTCTAATGCCCCTTCATCAGAACTTTTATTTCTAACCCGACTCAATCTGATTGGCTCAATTGCAAAGACATTTGAAATATTCCCTCTCTCGTTCAAATGTCATTCTAATTGGTTATGATGTGGGACATCCCTAGATTCATCACTGACCTGGTAGTAGGACTTGTACTAACACATTAGCACAATCAAGAAACTGATTATCCATATCAATCTCTTGTTCCTACAAACCATGAATAACATCTAGCAATATATCATGGCTACCCAGATAGTGTGAAATGTTTTCAAAACATAATGAACTTGTTAGTTTTAGCAACCATGTAATTTGATCCTTCTATCTCACCATATCGCAATCGAAAAAAGGCCATAGAACTATTGGTCAAACCACCAATTCTATCATATGCACAAATCTAATTGACATGTATTTCTTTGAGACATGAATCATTCATTCTTGATTACAACCCTGGCTGAGGATTTGAATAAAATGTCATGATTAGATTGCATAAGACATCAATCTATGACTATTGAGTACAGAGATGGTTCAACAAAGCATCAATATATGCACTTGCGAACCATAGCCATCAATACAAGTCAACATCGTGCCTTAGGTCTAAGGATCTTACACCTAACCAAAGCATGAACGATCAGACATTGACCTCACTAAAAAGCTTTCCATGTCATCAATTATTTTATGTATGTCACATTCAATGAACTTGTCCAAGACAAGCACCTATAGCTCAAATAACACAACACCCAATGACTTGTGACTCATCATCCCCTCAAGTATCCAATACTGAAGTGAAGCATGAGAACACATCAATCTTAACAGGATCATCAATATCCTCTCAATGATCCATTGAGTGGGAACTATTTTAAGATTCGGCATAACTGTAACCTGTCACATGTATTCTTAACACCTTAAGAATAAGTTTAGTCGTATTTGATCTTATGGATTTCATTCATATAAATTGGACGATGAATGAAAAAAAATAACTTATTTGCCATCAAATAATCCCTAACATGTAGCTAATACATGATTGCTTTAGTTCATACAGCTAACATCAATAACATCACCATTAAGTATAGGTACCCCATACCTAGACTTGATGATATGCTTGATGAGTTATATGGTTATAGTTTCCTCGAAAATAGACTTGTGAAGTGGCTATCACCATATTAGAATGTGAGAAGGTGATGAATGGAAAAGGAGGCCTTTATGAGTGGTTGGTTATACCATTCAAGTTATCGAATCTTCGAGTACCTTTATGAGACTTATAAATGAGGTTCTTTATTTCTTTATTGGTCGATTTGTTGTTGTATATTTCAACGATATTCTTGTCCATAGCAAGAATGAGGAGGAGCATCTATCTCATTTGATGCGAGTTTTCAAAGTGTTGAGAGAACAAAAACTCTATGGTAAAATGGAGAAATGTGAGTTTCTTGTGACATCTCAAATTTTCAATTACATTTTCAGTTTAATTAATCGGGCTTTTCATCGGCGTGCATATAGTATTGTTCTCAGAGCTGACCACTCCTAAAATAACTAGACCATCTGAAAAAGTCATTAAGAGATTTTAATGCATTAGACTTGAGAATTCGATCAGGACTCAATTACTCGACCATGCTCATCTGCAGAGATCATTACAATCCAATAAAAAAATTTCTTAGAGACTAGAAATAGGTTGGTTCAACTGAGGTGTGTGGTTAAACATGAGTGATTCCACTAAATTGCAAAATTCTCATCGATTGGCACTAGATTGATTTTTCTGTCTTTTCGGTACCTTATGTTCATATTTGAATCCTCGAGATTTTCACAACAACCGAAAGTCACCAATGTGTCAAAATCATTGTGGCTTAAAGAAAATTGACCACGGGTCATTTGTACTATTTTTTTTTAAAGTTACCCAGTAGCCTAGGTCATGCTAAAATCGTGCTCAACTGAAATTAACCACAAATTTGAATCCGATTTCAAAAATTGAAAGTTCTGTCACAAATCATTTTAGAAACGTCGACTCAGTCTCCAAAAATTTTTCTGCAAACCGAGACTTTTTGGAAAAAAATCATCGTAGGGCTGTTTTTGTCCCGAAAATGTCATATACCGTTTTTTTTTTCACAAAATCAGGAAGCAAGATGGTTTAATTGGTGAGGAAAAATATCAATTTGATTGTTGACTCGATAACGGAATTTATAGAAGCCAAATTGAATTTAATTATCAAGCATTTTGTGTCCAATTGGAGGAAAACTTGTACAAATTCGTATGCCTCCACCACCCATGACTATTGGACCATTTCAAGGCTTCTAGAGGAAGCCAAAGGGCTAAGGATTTGACTATAGACACTAGCTGGGTCGGTGGAGACCTCAAGGGGACAAGTTGGAGGAAAATAAGGTCAAGTGATCCCCCCCTCCTTCCCTTTCCTCCCTCATCCGTCGAGAGCCTCCCCCTTCTTCTTCATTTTTGGTTTTTTAGCTCAGCAAACCAGAACTGGTAGAACCAGTTGTTGCACGCCACCGCCAGACCACCATTCACGCCCCCGTTTGCCCACACGTGTCCCTCCGCCATTGCTCGCGCTTCACTGCACGCCACCGTCGTCATCTTCTCTTCCAGCAATCTGCCAAGGTCACTTGGGCTGTTGTGGCTCACCGTCGGAGCTGTTGGGATGCTCGCTTGCAACCGTGAGGCCCCGCCAGAGCTCCGCCTACCCATCGCCAGCCTTGTCTCGCTCAACTGACCCCGGATCAACCACTGATCAGCCTTGAACAATAGCTGAAGAAATGGGTATTCAAGGCACTGTTTGGCTTGTTTTGGCTCGCTTCCCGATCCTGAAAGCCAAGCCTGCTTTGGAGAAGATTATTCCCCGTCGCACCCCCGTTGTTTCGAATCAAGTGGTTCATTAATCAGGTGAGTTTAACTCATTAATCCTCTCTTAGTAGGTTAATGATGCTTAAGATTTGATTAATTTAGAATAAGATTGATTTAATGGATAATTATAATGGTTTAGTGAATTAGTTAATTACCGATGCATGTTAGATGGTTAGTTTTGTGTAATTAGTGAGTAGATAGGCTATAATATTTATTTAATGAGTCTCAAAAAAAATTTGGGTCCATCCAGCATTTAATTAGGCTTTACGGGCCTAAGTTGCATTTTCTGGCATTTATTAATTAATTTCCGTAATTATTTATTTATTTATTTATTATCCGAAAATTAGACTAGGATAGCCGGTGACTGGGATTTTATGTTGATTATAGTGGCATGATTTATTTATTTAATTGGACTTTAATTTGTGTTGATTGTGTATGATTTGTATTTTAGGAATTTTATTCCTAAATTTATTTATTTTCAGTATTTAACTGGAAAATAACTGAGCATCGGTTTACAACGCCAAAAATATTTTAGTCGACCAAATAAAATGGTGAATTTATGGAAAATAAAATAATTGTATTTTGGCTAAAACCGACCGTATACCCCCACATGAGTATTTTTTATCGGGTACGATAAAAGTTGAGAAATGATTGGTTGATTGGCATGGTATACGGTATCAGCTTACAGGCTTGATACCTTAAGTACCGTATAGCTTCGGTGAGCAAAATTAGGGTCCACACAGCTTTGGTGAGCATAGTTAGTATATTTTATCAGCTCGATGGCTCGATAGGTTATTTGAGAGAGAGAAGGCAATATACTATTTTCTTTTATCTATTTTAAGCTTAGAGTAAGCTGTTCATAAGGTGATTGGACTTTACAGATAGTATTGATTTGGCTAACCGTGAAAAGCTCGTAATGACATGTAATCGACTGAGTTGATCTGATTGATTGAAAGATTTATGTGATTTGTGTATCTTTGAGATAGATTAACTTGTAGGAAGAGACTGAGGCCAAGGTAAGTCTTTCAACCTATGTTTGTGCTTAGGCAGCCCTTAGAGTGTATTTTCTTCCTAATCGAGTCTTAGGAGGTAGAATTCGCTGAGATGTCATCTCACCCCCATTGTGGGATAACATTTCAGGTCCTTAGATGGCAGCTCCCGAGTTTTTTGGACGGCCTAAGAGTGTTACAGAGCAGACATCTTATATTTTAATGAATCAGGGCCCTAGGGGTTGGAATTATGAGATGGTAAGGTCCATAGTCTGGATCGATGTAGGTCTCACCCACAAGGTGCCCCATCATTACAAATCATGGTACCGTCAGGCTCAAGATGGCTAGAGAGAGAGGGTCCTATTCCAAAATCTGATATTACTCTATATGCTCTAGAGGTTGCTTTTGGGAAGGGCATAGCTGATCCTCCTTAAGGCTCTATCGTAGACGGGATGGACCCTTTCTTTGAAATTCCAGAGTTCCGGGTGCAGTCTGCTGAAGGCTCCAATTGGAGTGTAGAGGAAAGTGAAATTGAAGATGACAGGGAGGATGAGGACCCGTAGAGTTGTGGAACCCCACCCCTGCTTTTAGACTTGTTTTCTTGAATTGGCTTGTATTATATGAGACATGACATAGTTTGCTATGCACATATATATAAGTGCGGTTGTGTTTCAGTTTGAAAATTTTATGGTCTTACTTTTCTATCCCATTGTGTTATTATCTGGGATTATTTATCTGCTTCGACATATGTATTGGTGATGTGTCCTAAGACGTCACTTTTAATCAACCAAGAAGAGATGGACACATTCTCGGAGGATCGGGGGCATGACATTTCTTCTCTCCAAGCACCGTATTCCTCGATTATTTTGGGGTCAAAAGATGGAATTTTCGTCGATCAATCTAAGATAGAAGCTATGAAGACTTGGTTGGTTCTGAAGTCCATTTCTGATGTAAGGAGTTTTTATGCACTTGTTTCTTTCTATCAACGGTTTGTTAAGGATTTTGGTATCATCATGGCTCCAATTACCGAGTGCATGAAGAAGGGTTCTTTCGAATGGACAAATGCTACCCAAAACGTCTTTAAGGTGATCAAGCAAAAACCTTACAGTCCCATATTCTTGCTCTTCTTGATTTTAATAAAGTATTTGAGGTTGAGTGTAATGCAAGCAAAGTTAGCATTGTCATTGTTCTTAATCAAGCCCAAAAACCTTTGGCCAAAACAATTTGTTCTTTATTCCAATCATGAAGCTCTCAAGTTCATTAGCAGCTTATGCAAGCTCAATTCAAGACATACTAAATGGGTTGAGTTTCTTCAATCCTTTTCTTTTGTCTTGAAGTATAAACCTGCCCACTCTAATGTTGTAACGGATGCTTTATCGAGAAGATATTCTATGCTTGTTGTTCTGAACTCTAGGATTCTTGGTTTTCAATTGATGAAAGAGATTTATTATGAAGATTCTGAGTTCTCATCCATCATTGATAATTGTAAGCAAGGAATTGAAGGTACTTATTCTTTGCAAGATGGATTTCTTTTTAGAGGAAATCGTTTATGTGTCCAAGAGTTCTTTTCAAAAGTTGTTGATTTGAGAAGCACATGGTGGAGGATTGACTGGTCACTTAGGTGTGAACAAAATTCTTGAGGTTCTTCAAGAGCACTTCTATTGGCCAAAGATGAATGGAGATGTGCATGCTATCATCTCGAGGTGTACGACTTGTCATACTTCACTTCCTGTTGTGCCAATACAACCTTAGGAAGATGTTAGTATGGATTTTGTTGTGGTTCTTCCAAGAACTCAAAGGGGAAAAGATGACATCATGGTGGTCATCGATTGGTTCTCTAAAATGGCTCATTTACTGTCATGCCTTGATCCTCTGAGTGCGTGCCCATCTCTCTGTGGTCGATTAAATAGCGACATCCCAAAATGCATTGCCAACCCTTTAATTTTAAAAGCCACGGCACACTTATATACATATCAAACCATGTCTTATACAAACTATCCGATATATATACAAGGTCTACAAAGCAGGGGGTTCTAGAACTACAAATCCTCATCCTCATTGGAGCCTTTAGCTGAATACACTAAAGTCCTTAGATCTGAAAGATTCGGGTCTACCACCGCACCACCAGGAGGATTTGCTGTGCCTTTCCCAAAAGCAACCTCCAGTACATACTAGGTATCTTGGATTCCAGTATGGGGACCTATTTCTATCCATTCCAATCCTAACGGTACAATGATCTGTATCGATGGGGTACCTTATGGGGGAGACCCACATCAACTCAGACCACGGACCTCACGAGTTCATACTTCCATCCTCTCGGGCTCCCATGAAGCAGAATATAGCACCTCTACTCGGTTACTTTATTCGGTTAACCAAAATGCTTAAGAGGAGCTACCATCTAAGGACCTGAAATATTATCCCTCAATGGGGTGAGATGACACCTTAGCAAATTCACCCCCTAAGACCCGACTAGGAAGAAAATATGCCCCTAGGGCTACCTAAGCACAAGCACAAATCAGAGAACTTACCTTTGCCTCAGTTCCTTCCTGCAAGTCAATATGATTCATAAATTCAACAAATCACTTTAGCACATCAAAACATCAAATCATCACATCATATTGAACCATCAATCAATCGACTCAGTTGATTCCATGTCATCAAGACCATTACTTGGTCAATTCATTCAATACTATCTATGAAGTCTGATCACATCAATGACTGCTAACCCCAAGCTGAATATAGATAAAAATGCTCACCCAAAGCTGACACCAACGTATACTGCTCCCTATAAGTTGATATATCGAAAGCCTTAGGCTGATATAGTATACGACTAATGCTCACCAAAGTTATGCAGTACATAATTACTCACCGAAATTGTGCGATACTTAATTGCTCACTGAAGCTGTGCGATACTTAAGGTATACTACTCACTCTAAACTGATATATTGAACCCTCTGGCTGATATAGTATACCATTCTACCTAACCAATTATTTCACCACTTTTATCATACCCAATAAAAATAATCGTGTGTGGGTACACGGTTGGCCTTTGCCAAAAATATAATATATTTACTTTATAATCTCTTCACTAATTATAGCTCTCAAAACAGGCAACTAGTTTACTATTCCTGCGAGAACTCATGTGGTTGATTCTTGACCTGTTGACCGTTCGTTGGGGCTCCTTTTCGGTGGGTTGAAGCGCTTTACATCACTCTCCAAAACCCCCCATAAGCTTTTCCTGGTGTGTATCCTTTTCGGGCTCATTTATGGCCGAGTTTGGTTAGGGTTTTCCCTCATTTGCAACTCTGGTTCGCAATCTACTGTGCTTGATGGACTTCGACTTCTCTCGGGCTGATCTTATTAGTGAGGGGTGTCGTGGTCATAGTAGTACCCCTCCGTTAACTAGACACCCATCTGCGGCCGATACCTCGATGAAGCAATAAGGACGGAACCTTTCGAGGCCTTCTTGTTCGAAGGAAAATGATGAAATGCAACCCCCTCGTGTTCCAATTCGTGAGCATGCTAAAAGTAGGGGCAGATCTTGATCTAAACACCCTCAACGTAAGGATGGATCAAAGAATGCTAATGGCCACACTTGGGCAGCTATTGCCAAAGTGGCAACTAAAGGTTATAGCCTTGAGTATACCCCGCCTTCTTATATCAACAACAAACCAATTATGGAACAAAATGATCAGGATCTTGAAGCTGCTGATCTAAAGCTTCATAAATGTCTTGTAAGGTATTTCTGGGTAGATGTCTCCCGTTCAAGGTGACAGAGGAAGCTCTTAAGAATGCATGGGGTCCAAATCTAGTGGAAGTCATGTCCAATGGACGTGGAATTTTCTTGCTGCACCCTCCGGATAGTGAGTTTCACAAAAAACTTCTTGATGGTGGTCCCATTTCTATTGCGAAGATTCCTCTGGCATTGCAGCAATGGACGCCAACTATGGAACTCAACAAGGATACTCACCTCACGGTTCCGATGTGGGTGAGGCTAAGGAACATTCCATATGGCTTCTAGTCAGCCCAATCTATCGGTAAAATAGCAAGTGTTGTGGATAAGCCTCTATATGTTGATTAGAGGACTGAATAGTTGAATATGTTGGCCTTTGCTCGGGTCTATGTGGAAATCACTGCGAAGCAGTCCTCTTGTGACTCCTTTGATATTGTTCACAATGGAAAATATTTTGAGATTAAGGTAGAATACGAATGGCGTCCAGTTGCATGTTCTATCTGTGGCATTTCTGGCCATAACTATAACCCCCTACACCTCGAACTGCTGCTGCTCGTTCTACTACAGCTAGACCTTCCTTTACAAGTGGTCCTCAAGTCCCATATGATGGTGCTCATCTTGCTAAACAACCGACCCCAATTCCTAGTCTGCCTACCCTTGCTGGTGACCGGTTGCAAACACACCAGAAGCAGACATTGGTAATTTCAAAAATCCCCTTGGTTATTCCAGCTGCTAAATAACCCTCTGCGGCTAAGGCTCCTGACTGCCAAGCCAATGATTTCGATCCCTCTGATGCTGAGATCCCTGGATTGGATGATGGCCGCCTTATACCTTCGACTTCTACCTTTACTCAAGCTCCTACCAACCATACTCCTAATGAGTCGAAATGGAAACAAGTTAAAGGCAAAAATAAATAAATAAATAAATAAGAAGAAGAAACCTACAGCCAAAGATGCTGCTTGGATCGGACTAGCCCCGCCTAGTGATGGGGGCCTTTTTCTAAAGCTCAAGGCTGCTGCTCCTTCAGAATCACCATATGCTCTGCCTCTTAAGGTTACCAAAGGTGCTTCCAAGGCCCCTCCTAGGGGTAGCTCGGGTCGCTCAATAGTTGTTGCTAAGAAGTTTGGACCTCCTGCTTCCGCTAGAAAGCTTTGATGATGAGATCAGTAGCTCTAGTGCTTTGAGTGATGATGAGGTGTCTTCAGCTGAGCCCTCTTCTTCGAAGGATTCCCCACCCCCCAGTCTCGTGTTGCTGAAAGTATGCAAGAGCAGTAGCTGCTGCTTCGACCTGATCCTCCTGGTCCACCTCCCTTGGCTAGACTGAAAGCAACTTACACTAGTCGCAAGACCTCTAAGAATAGGTAAGTTACCCTTCTCCTGTTGTAAATATGTACATAAGGTTCTGGAATATCAGAGGCATTAATGATCTTATTAGACGTGCTGAGATCAGGAAATTTGTGATTTCTAACAGCCTGTGCCTAGTTGGCCTGCTTGAGACGAAAGTCCACGAGCCTCTTTTTGATTCCATCTCCTCTACCCTTATTAGAGGATGGAAATGAGTTGCGAATTATGATTATATTCCGCGTGGAAGATTTTGGGTGGGGTGGAACCCGAATTGTGTTTCTTTTGATCTACTATCTGTTAATGATCAAGTTATTCATGGTCACCTTAAACACAATCTATCCGCTGTGAGCTGTTGCATTTCCGTAGTGTATGTTGAACACACTTTTGTGAGAAGACGACATATGTGGGAGAACCTTATCCACTACAGCGATGTCTTTTAGGATTCTGCTTGGATTGTTGCAGGGGATTTTAACGCCATCAAATAGGATTCCCTATTTTGATGAATTCACTAACTGCCTTGCTCAAATTGATTTAGTGGACCTCAGATGTGTTGGGCTCCGTTATAACTAGTCTACCTCTGCGGGTGATACCAAGAAAAAGAGAAAGATCAACTGGGTTCTTGTTGACTCAAAGTGGAGCCTCGATTTCTCCTTCTTTGAAGCCTCTTTTTTGAACCCAGTGATTTCGGATCATACTCCTATGATCGTCCGAGTTTTCAACCCGGTGGCTAGGAAGAAGCCTTTTAAGTACTTTGATTTTTGGTCGGAACATCCTGACTTCCTTGCAATTGTTAGACAGGTGTGGAATAGCCCAGTCGTGGGGGTTCCCATGTTCAGACTTGTCTCTAAACTGAAGATGTTGAAAATGCGACTTAGAGCGCTTAATCAGGAAGTTTACTCAAATATCTCTTTGAGAACTTCTGAAGCAAGGGAGGCCCTTCGAATCACTTAGGTCGACCTCCAATCTAATCCTTCTAATGTTCATCTGGCTGAGCTAGAAAAATGCCAACATCGTGCCTTTGTGGATTTACAGGGCCAAGAGGAATCTTTCTTTCGACAGAAATCAAGAGTTAAATGGCTCAAATAAGGGGATTGTAACATGAAGTTCTTCCATAATTCTGTTGAAATAAGACATCTTACCAATCGGATTCTCTCTATCAAATCCTTCGGGTTTGGTTATTACCAATCTTGTCCAAGTGCCGCATGTATTTGTATCCTTCTTCTCGGATCTTCTCTCCCCTCACGGAGCATTGTCTAAGCCCTCATTAGAAGACTTGATGGCGGTTGTTCGGACACCTCTTGTGAATGCCCAGGTACGCTCCTTAGCCTTGTCAATCTCTGAGTCTGAGATTAAGAATACCCTTTTTTCTCTCGCAAAAGGCAAAGCTCCAGGCCCGAATGGATTTACAATGGAGTTTTTCAAAAACAATTGGCAAATTGTGGATCCTTTAGTACTTGAGGCAGTCAAAGACTTCTTTGCTACAAGCTGCCTTCTGAGGAAGTTAATAATACTATCCTGGCCCTTGTGCCAAAAGTCCCAAATGCGATTGAAAAGAGAAAAATCCCAAATTGGGTCCTTTTTCTCTTTTCTCAGCTCTCTTTGTCATCTTTTTTTGTGCTACTTTGTTGGGTCATCATTGTCTGTCTCTCGGAAGAACCATATCCTCAAAACGAGAAACACGAAGAACAACGAGAGAAATGAAGAGTACGGCACCGTTTTGTTAATATCCAAGACAAACCAATCTTTTTTCCCTTTCGCGTGAGTCCTATGTCAGCCCCCGTTTGCATTTCTTCGACCTTGTTAGTTGCCGCACAAAATTTTTAATGGGACTCATTGATTGAAAAGCAAGGGAAGGAAAATGTGTCATACGAAACAAGTTTGGGATTCTTTGTTACATATAAAATAAATAAACAAAAATTAGAATATGACATAATTTGGGGTTTTTTTTTTTGTAGCTTTTTCTCTTTCTTTTTTTTTATTTATTCTACGGAAGCGCCGGATGCTGATTATTTGATTTGGCGCCTAGTTTGCGTTTTCCGTTCGGGTGGAAATATAAATCTACCTTGAAATCGGGGTCGAAATTAGTTTTAAAATCAAATATCGTACTAGATAAAGTAGCGTGACCAAAATCGAATAATTTCTACAGTGGATGGACCTTTACTAATTTTCTTTCGAACCGTTTTTCTTTTTTTCCATTCACTTATTTGTCGTAATAGGGAAATGGATATTCCGAACTCACCAGCCATCACCTTCAACGTTCCGCTAGGTGGCTCCCTCTCCGTTCGCCCCTTTACAACACTCCTTCTGCATGCATTGCACATGACACACTCTCGAATATTTCGCGCTTTCTCTCTCTCCCCATCCAGAAGCTTTTCACGTTTTTTAACCTTTCACACCAAACATGCCGTATCATCCCAACTCAGGCTTCTCCCTCCCAAGGTACGTACATACGAATGCACACATTTTTTTTTTTAGTTTGAAATGTTCTTATACAGAGACAACCCTCTTAGAATGTGGGACTTGGTATGATCGCAGGTGGATTAGTGAATTCTTCAAGCCCCGAATGTCAGCCGAAAGCGCCACCGCCATGGCAGCAGCCGTCGAATGCCATGCATGCAGCACTCAGGTGGGCGTCCCTGCCTTCCACTCCACCACCTGCGACGGTGCCCATCACCAGCCGCGTTGGGTCGCCTTCGCCGGATCCTCCCTCGTCCCCATCCAGGCCTGGCCTGGCCCGGGTGATGGAGCCTCCAGGCGCAGGCCAGCAGGGCCATTTGGGTCCGTCCTCGACCCCCGCAGCCCGGAGGTGAAGAAATGGAACCGGGCCTTGCTTATGGCGCGCGGGGTCGCCCTGGCGGTGGATCCTCTCTTCTTCTACACAATATCGGTGGGGACGGGAGCATCGCCGTGCCTCTACATGGACGGCGGGCTGGCAGCTACCCTGGCGATAGTCCGCACGTGCGTCGACGGGGTTCACGTCCTCCACATGTGGCTGCAACTGAGGTTGGCGTACGTGTCAAGGGAGTCCATGGTGATTGGGTGCGGGAAGCTCGTGTGGGACGCACGTGCCATCGCGTCCCACTACGCGCGGTCGCTCGAGGGGCTCTTGTTCGACGTCTTTGTAGTGCTTCCTGTTCCTCAGGTGATGTCTCTCTTTAAAACTGGTCTCATTTCAGTCTGAATTTGAACATTTTTTGCTGGGTTTTTGTGGGAAAAATTAATAATTACGACACAAGCATCCTATTTGGGGTGCGATCTTGCTGCCTTTAACATCTATTGCCACCTTCAAAACACTTGACTTATAGATTAGAATGATTAATTAGCAGGGAGAATTTTCAACATAAGGATTCAATTTTCGTGTTTTGTGGGTATAAGTTATATTAATAAAATTCTGAACTTACGTCCCTTCTAATAAGGCGTGCTTTGCCATAAAATATTCTCATTTTCTAGTGGACCTGATAATATTGCTTGGTAGCATTGCAATGATGAATAAGAAAAGCATCGCATGATCGAGTCAAATCATCCCAACAGTCTTTAACGTTAGATGGTAGTTTCTTACAGTTCTTGTATTCTGGTTGGTTGGTGATTAGGAAGTTAAATTAAACATAACTACAAAGCCATTTGGATTAATGGAATTTTGGCAAATAGCTTGAAAATCCTAATGTGGAAATTTGGAATGTGGACGAAACAATCAAATCCAACAATAAATTAAGCTGCCTAACTACTTAGTTTGCGCTAGTAAGTAATCAAATAGAAGTAGGTTGTAACACTATTCATTTAATATTTAACAATTCAACTAATTTGGGGAATCATATGTACTTCAGGACATCTTCAGTCAGTGTGATACACAAATGTGGATATTGCTTCCAAAAATGGGAGTCTGTTGCTTCTCTTCTGAAACTTGCTGTGCATCCAATGATGGAAAATCATTATGGCAATTTAGCACTTTGCTAGTTGTCTCGTTTAGCTCTCATAAATGTCCAGTTGAAAGAGTGATGTCTTAAGTGAGTTTGGAAGTAATTAACTCGGTGGTTAGAAGATCACTTGCGGGCGGGCATACCTGGTGTGGTGATGAGGAAAGATTGCGTGATGAACTCATGTCATTTCACAACTGACAATTTGAAAGATTGAAAACTTCCATCGGCTTAAATCCTGAGCATCTCTCCAATGGAAAACAATATGAATTTCTGGTAAACAAGAAGATATTTCGAGGGGAAAAACTATTTAGCAAAATATGAGGAGTAACCAAAGAGTCTAACAGGAAATAGCAGAGCGGAAGTAAATTGAAGTGAGGACGTAGATATAGATTTTTGTCAACCCTCAAACAGGTGTGTCTTCTCTGTTCTCGCCATTCATAAGACTGTTTCAGACCTGAACTTGAGGTTGTTCCAAGTTCTCTTCCTATTATGCTTTTCCCTAATGTGCTCTTCAACCATTATAATCTCATGAACTTAAATCGAAGACAAAAAAATCAACAAACTGATACTGTGGCTATGATTTTTTGTTGCCTGCCCCACAAAGCCATATCCTCACAAAACCAGAAGAAGTTTCTCATGCATTTGCTAAAGTTTGTAGCGGAGCAATTTTCCTGAAAGAAGCTCATCGCATCGTTGAAGCACCTAATTGAATTATAAAGTAAATAAGAGTGGAAAAAAAAAGGCAGATAATCTTTTCGATTCGACCAAAAATTAAGATAGGCCATGCTTAACTGACATGCTCCCATTTCTTTTTACTTAAAATGCAGATCATTTTATGGTTAGCAGTGCCGAAGTTGATCAGAGAAGAGCGGGTCAAGATGATACCGATTCTTTTACTGATTTTCTTATTCCAATTCCTTCCCAAGGTTTACCACAGCATTTGCTTGATGAGAAGAATGCGAAAGGTTACTGGATATGTATTTGGCACAATCTGGTGGGGCTTTGGCATCAATCTTATCGCCTATTTCATTGCATCTCATGTAAGTATAGACAACATCCCTATTCTCTACAAGCCCAATTAACACTTGTGTTCTCTTTTTGCCAAAACTGAGTTGTTTCTTTTTTCCCCCCTTCAGTTATATAACAACTGACATCTTTGGTGCAAGCTCATTTATAGGTTGCCGGAGGATGCTGGTATGTCCTTGCGACACAGCGAGTGGTGATGTGCCTCCAGAAGCAATGTGATGTGAGCGCAAAATGCAATTTCTCTATTTCTTGTTCCAAAGTTATTAGTTATCAGTTTCCATCACCAGCTGAATCATTGGGGAATCTACTGGGAGGGAACTGGTCTTCACCATGCTTTGACAATGATGGTCCGTTCAACTATGGAATATATGGTGATGCGCTTCCAGTCATTTCCAGTGAATCCCTCTCTGTTAGGGTCCTTTATCCCATATTTTGGGGTTTACTGAACCTGAGGTACTCCTTCAATCTGGACTTGCTGACGAAATGGAAACAAAAGAGAACTGACTTATAAAAATTACATTTTTCTAGAAAATTTTTGGAGAGACAAAAAACCGTGAAGATTGTTATGTTCTGACTCCTTTCGTGGACTATCAGAAATTTTTTTTTTTTTTCTGGCAATGTTGACTCGGCATCTAGCCTTCAAGAATAGTTCTGTAGATATCAATTTTGCTCCCTCAGAATGTTATAGCAACTGGTTAAAAGTGACGACTCATTTCTAGATCTGCTATTTCCAGCACCTTTGGCAATGAGCTTGAACCAACAAGTAACTGGCTTGAGGTGATATTCAGCATCTGCATTGTCTTGAGTGGCTTGCTGCTCTTTACTTTGCTTGTAGGAAATATCCAGGTATTATAAAATGCCGAATCGCATTACATGTACTCATCCATCAGGTCAAATTTTATGATGGAAAATGAGATTTACTATTTGTTTCTTTAGATATTTCTTCATGCAGTCATGGTCAAGAAGAAAAAGATTCTGCTGAGGTTCCGGGACATTGAGTGGTGGATGAGGCGAAGGCAGCTGCCATCTCATTTGAGGCAGAGAGTTTTCCATTTTGAAAGCCAAAGGTTGACAATCACAGGAGGAGAAGATGAAATGAAGCTAATCGAAGACTTGCCAGACGGCCTCCGCCATGACATCAAGCGGCATCTTTGCCTAGACCTAATCAAGAAGGTAAAATCCAACAGCCCTTCAATGATTGTTACATTAGTGGGCTAAAGCGATCTATAGGCATAATGTGATGCCATGACCTTGAACCTTTTGGTGATTGGCCAACAAATTGATAATGAGGGACAATCACGACCCATACTATTCATAGATTGCTCTCTTTGGTAACTGAATCGTCCTTGTTTGCAGATGAACCTAATTGATATGTAAAAGTAATATGGTGTTTCACTGTTACCCTTCCATAAACATGCTGATGGTTTTTTCAAAGGGTAAAGGAAATGGGACAACATGAACTTGAAGAACTGTTTTCATCAGTCTCTGCTGCAAAATGAATTGACCTATACATGAAAGCTGGGCGTTCAAAATCCATTTGCAGGTACCTCTCTTCCATGACTTGGATGACCTCATTCTCGACCATATTTGTGATCGTGTCAAGCCCCTTATCTTCTCCAAGGGTGAAAAAGTAAGATGCTACGTGCCTTGTGACAATAAGCAGAATTGGTTTTCGCAAGTTTGTTCACTGAAGTTTCCCATTGTCCAAAAAAACCAAAAAACAGATCATTAGAGAGGGAGACCCTGTGCATAGAATAATATTCATCGTCCATGGGCTCGTAGGACGGCACCAGAGCCTTAGTAAAGGCAGAGTGGCCGCAAATGTGCTTGAACCTGGTTGCTTCTTAGGTGATGAGCTTCTCTCTTGGTGCCTCCGCCGACCCTTCATGGACAGACTTCCAGCCTCATCAGCAACGTTCTCATGCATGGAACACACCGAAGGGTTTGGTCTGGATGCGAAAGATCTCAAGTATGTGACTGAACATTTTCGGTACAAGTTCATGGAGGGAGGGCTAAAGAGGATGGCCAGATATTTCTCGTCAAATTGGCGGACGTGGGCGGCTGTGAATATACAATTAGCATGGCGCCGGTACAAGATGAGGACTAGGGGCCAAGTGAGGGTTGTGAATGAAAATGGAGATGCTGAGCACAGGCTGAGGCGGTATGCAGCTATGTTCATGTCCCTCAGGCCTCATGACCACCTTGAATAACGGTAAGAGTGTTTCTGTTTATTGGAAGCCTGACCCAATAAATTAGTACATTTGGGGTGGCACGTGATTACCCTGAATCCTAGCTTTGCATCCTGTAATAAGATTTCCATTTCCATTATCTCTCCTTGCTTAATCTTTGACCTTTATCCTGGGTAACAAAACGTCTTTTCTATGGAGGAATTTTGAGTTCATTTAGCCAGCGGTAGTTGTGATGTTTGTGAAAATCTGAATTATGTTTTTTCTTTTCCAATTGGACATAAGAGTTAATAAAAAAAAAAAAAAGGAGAAAATATTTGATAGACTTGTTCTGTAGATAATGTGACGACCCGGTAGCATACTAACGCAAGCGGAAAGTAATTATCAATACATTGATAGGACTTGTCTTAATCGGACTTGTCTTAATCAATAACATTAATGTTACAGGGTCTTGGAATCTTTTAAGGCATGATCGTCCTGTCTTGTCATTAATATTAACAATCCATTTATAGATATACACGCATCATAAAAGTGGCACCATCTCATCCCATTTCCTTTTAGTAAACGTCACATGTTTCTTAGATACATAAACATGGGAGCTTACATATACCAGGCATACATAGGGAAATATTTACATGACATTAACCAAAAGTATATATGTCAAGCTTGGGAAGGGCTCAAAAGGAGCCTATCTTCACACGAACTAGGCACTCTAAGCAGCACCTGCTTTAATTCTGTCACGTCCCGAACTCCGGGCATATGCACATCGATGGTCAATAGAAATTGCAATTTTCCCAGAACGCGTTGCCGACCCATTAGTTTTATGCACATGCGGAAGCGAATTGAACAAACCCCAAACAATAATCAATACAGGGATAGCAGAAAGATATATGCCAACACCTTTTCACAAAACATGCTTTATAAACATTGGTCCTACCAATCTATACACATAAGTCCTGTTTCAAAAAGAAACTACCAGGCCATCTACACACCAAACCCTTCAGCCGCGGGTCCCGAGTTCTCCATCTAAGGACTTGAAAATGTTAAACCGCAATGGGGTGAGATAATGCCTCAACAAGTCAACACCCTAAACTCCGATGAAGATGAGAATTCACTCAGAGGCAGCCTAAACATGCACTATATAGGACTTACCTCGCATCAGCACCTCCCTGCACATTAGTACATCTCATATACATATATAAACACAGCAAGTGTAACTCAAAAATTGGAACACCTCATATCATTCATCAATTATTCACAGGGGTCCTGATTATAAGACCAAACCGTTATGACACGTCCCATTTCATGTCACACAATTTTGTCCCATAATTAAGCATGACTATCTCAATCACTCAAGCGTGTTTCAATTATTTATGACCCAATGGCACTGCCAACTCAATAGTTGGCAGTCATTCGACATAATCGGGGGTTGTCCCGCTTCATCAAACACGGCGATGTCTACATCTAGACGACATTCCCGAAGGAGTATCAGCTCAACCTCCACTGCGACCAACATCCATTGTCAAGGGTATCCGAACTAAATCAGGCATCATCTCCTCAACTTTCATCGAGTGACGGGTTCCTATAGTGATCACATGCACATCCAAACTCGGCCAAGAACATCGTGCTTTACACTCAAATACTTCCATTTCAAATAATGGACTTGGCCAATTTTCTTCATATTAAAAATATCCGATAAAATAATTGTGCGTGGTCACACCTTTAAATTGAACCATAAAACGTGATATTCTCTCATTTCAAAATCCCACGATTTTATATAGTACATAAAATATTTTTTAGCGTAAAAAACCGATACCTGGTATGTGGCATCCAAGAATTTCAACGATCCTTGGATAGGTGACGGTCGTGACCAATTGATAAAAGTATTATCGAACTATAGCAATGGTATAAATGATGGGCAATCATCCGTATTTGTTTATTTGTCGGATTGGCATAGTATGTTAAGCAATGGATTGATCAACCATGCAACAAGAGAAAATCTTTGGACTATGATTGATTAATATTTTATTTTTGAACCGAAAGGATGGAATTCAGTCTTTCGTAAGGAATATGCGTGCTGAAATTTAAAGAATAAAATTTTTGAGGATGTTGGACAGCACGCAAGAATTTCGATTATATCCTTGTATATGAAACAATTTGATTATGGGGATATTAAATTAATTTCGGTGGGAACCAAACATTTAAAAAAAAAAGATTTTTTGGCTTTTATTTTAAGGACTTTGGGCCCAAAATTTCAGGCCCAAGCAAGCCCAAAGAGCCCCCCAAGAATGTCGACCAGACCAAGTAAAAGGGGGGGATGCCATCCAACACTTGTCTTTGATTACCTTCCACTTGTCCTTTCCATGAGAACACTTGTCACCTGCATGCAAAAAAATGGTGATTAACTATTAATCAAAGAACAAAAGGGGAGGGGGTTTCAGAATTGAAGGACACAGAGATAAAGGGAGTGAACCAAACAATTGAGAGAGGGAGAAAGGGTCGAGTGAGAGACCGAAAGAGAGGGTGAGCGGGCGTACGGGCGTGAGCCGCGAGGGGGAAGAGGAAGGCCATCTTCCGCTGTGTCCAAGCTGCCGCCGTTAACGCCGTTGATTCCCGTTGCCGTTGAGACAAGCTGAGACCCTCCCGAACCCCTGTTTTTTGGCCAGCGATCAAGTAGAGAGGTTTAAGGCAAGTAGAAGTTCTTCAATCTATCTTTTGCTTGCTGTTTTATCTAGCTAAGAGTTGGTAGATGTGAAAAAGGTGAAATTTTAGAGCTGCATGTTGGATTTTGGACATGTAAGATGAAGCTAGATCAAGAAAACTAGGTAAAAATAGGGCATGCATTGTGGATTTCGAATTTTGAGATGGAACAAGAATTTAAAGATCTGACCATGAAGGATTTTTGGAAGTGATAAGGTTGTGTTATAGTGTAATACACTTGTATATATTTGATTGTGGATGTTGGAGGTCGAAATTCAAGTAGGAAAAACTCTCGTTAGGTTAATGGACTGTTTTGTGAAGGACAGTGTGACCCTTGGTGAATTTTTGATCTTCTGTAATTTCCTAGACACAATTTGACTTTGATTCCTTAATGAAAGTTGGAGAGCATATCTGTAGGAGTAACATATCAAAAATTTAGCATAAATGGACAAGATTTGGTCAATGAAATGATTTTTATACCGAAATGTTAAATCTGGAAATTTTACAGAACGTCAATAAGGAATACCGGAATTTTTACTCTTGATACATAAGGAATTTGACATGGTGTTCTTCAAAAAAAAAAATTTCTTAAATACTCATTAATAACATGTTAAAATTTCACAATTTTCCGAGCTCATTTAGTATTTATTTCGAAATTTTTACCACAACTGTGCATGGTAAAATCGAGTTGCTCTGTTTTCGAATTTTCACAAATGTCCCAAAAGCGAATATGTTTTGTAATGGTTATGTGATATGATGATACTGGACTTGGCATATCATGCAATATTGAGATATGGTGAAACTCAAGAGACATTTTGTCATTGCATTGAAAAGTGTTATTTTGAAATTAAGATGTTAATTGTTGCCGTTGGACCCTCGGGTCAACGATGCCCCGGGAGTCGGGATGCCCAGAGGTTCGAATGAGTTTATGCCCTTCGGATGCCTAGTTGTATTATGAATACATGCCCAAAGGTTTTCCCCGGGAGTGTCAAGATGTCCGGTTGTATTATGATACATGCCCGGAGGGTGAGGGATTGTACTATGATGCATGCCTGGAGGTTAGGGGTAACCATGTCTATGGTCCCCAATGATTCCTCATGATGCCGGGTGGGGTGCAAGATGCCCAAAGATTCAAATGAGTCAATGCCATTTGGATGCCCGGTTGTATTTTGAATACATGCCCAGAGGCTTCCATGACCCCAGGTTGGGTGTGGAATCCCAGAAGGATGGAAACATTGGTCCTTTGTGGGATTAAACCTTTTGAATGATAAAACGGATGATTATATTAAGTGTGAATGTGGTCTGGTTATGGGACTAAATTACATGGCATGGAATGGGACGTGTCATTACAGTTTGGCCCCATGATCAAGACTTGTGTGACTGGACACGATGCATCTTATTGGTTGGAAATGCACTGGTCATTGCATTGAAGAGTTATATGGTTTGGATGCATACTCATTCATGGATTGCTTATTTTGTCTACCATACTTGAATCTGGATATAAATAGCAGTGCTTGATATAGCTTGATGAATCTTTTACTGCTGAGTGGTTGTACTCACCCCATTTGGGGACTAACATTTCAAACTAGACAATATACCTCTGTCGCCGCCACCACCGGCAGATAGACCGAGTGGTTGGATATGGCCACGAGGAGAAGGACAGCAGAGGAAGGAACTTTTGGACACTAACACTGATTGATGGACTTTAAGTATACGACTGTTGCAAAAGATATTGATTATCTTTTGAAGTATAGCCGAGTATAGAAGACTATGGCATTTTGATGTACCGTCTAATGATGTCCATCAAGTTATGTAAATAAAAGTGTTCGGCTTTAACTTATATAAAATGTTTAGTTGGTGTGCACTATTTTCTGAATATAGGGAAGGGAGTTGTTGGATACGCTTCCATCATATAAATTACGCAAGGACCGACCTAAAAGATATAAACCCCCAGGATTGATAGACTTTCAGGTCAAGAAAGAGGAAGGTAAGCGAACTGTGGCAACCCCAACGGATTGGAAGCCGTCAAGGGGTGCCACACGGTATTTTTCTAATTAAATACCATAAAATCATATTTTTGCAATAATAATAATAAATTATCACCAAGCACCCAATTGCATAATTTAGCAATCAATTTCACAAATCAATTCAACCATGACGATCAGCGTAAAATTCCACTAACCAGCTATCTCGACATAATTTACGTTAATTAAAATTAATTAAATAAGTTGCAATTAATTAAATAAACTCCAAATTATTTAAATGAAACCACTTAATTAATCTAATTAACCTAACCTGACTAATCTAATTGAGAGAACGCGAAGATAGAACTATTTACTTTGCTCTCTCTAGAGGGTGATCGTGCACTGTTCCTACGAGATCGAGCTCTACTGCAGCGGCTTCACCAGGCGTCCATTGGGGCCAATTTTCGAAGGAGTTGCTCGCCTTCTCTCCCTCTTCGACCTCACCATAGCTTTCTTCCTGGTATGTACTACAGTTCCTACTATGGTCCTCCCGAATTAGGGTTTGAGGGATTTTAATGGGTCTTGGCTGCATTTATGGCCTCTTCTTCTGCTGAGGCTCCTGGGCAGTTGGGGAAGGCCCAACTTGACGTGGGTAGCTTAGATGTAACCCCTCTACCCTGCCCCAAAAAACCCCCACCTCTATGGTTGTGGAACCTTTGGGCCCTCTTATGTTTGGTTCATCCGTTGTGCCAAGAGGACAGAGGAGCTCACACGAAGCCACCCAGTGCTCGGAGAGGAATTGTGCGCATAGCCTCTTAAGGACCTCCACCTCTCCTTCCAGGAACCCCTCTTCCCCTGTGAATGAGCGACCTACGGGGACCGACGTTGCTCCTCCGCCTGATGCGTTGTAGGCCCAGCTTGTTGTTTCTAACACCCATCAACGCTTCGATGGAAGGCGCGGGCATAGCCACGAGAGACCCTCATCCAACAGGGCCCATTCCAAGAACCAACAAGGGAAAGGCTCAAAGCCTCCTCTTGCCCGCACCTGGGCCAGAGTTGCGAAGATGGTTGAAAAGGGCTATGAGTTAGCTTATGTGCCACCAACCTATGTAGATAACAAACTTGTCGTTACCTTGTCTGAGGAAATTCTTGAAGCCACAAATCCGAAGTGGCATGACTGTCTTGTTGGCTATTATGTGGGGAGGAAACTTCCCTTCAAGATGACTGAAAATGCCCTGAAGCAGGCGTGAGGGCAAAAATAGGCTGAGGTGATGGCCAATGAACAAGGATTCTTTTTCTTCCATATCCGTGATAGAGTTTGGAAGAAGATTATTAATGATGGGCCGATCACAATAGCTCGTGTGCCGTTGATTCTTCAGCAGTGGCGTTGTGACATCCCAAAGCGTCACATACTAAGCGCAAGCGGAATTATAATTATTTAGCATCTTACCTAACTTGTAATCTCCTTTTGTGATGACCCATAGCGTTTACCATTGAAGGTTAGCATGTATAAGATGGATTATTTAAAATCTCAAGTTTATATTATGAGGTTATCTTGAAATCACTCTACCTTCATATTCAAAGTATTGGCCAAATCATTCATGCACATAAACAAGGTCACAAGAAACTTCATTTCTTCTTATCATCATAAGGGCTTATAAAATTTATAAACCTGGACTCTTTCCATGTTCATCGCCTATATATATACAACATATACATAACAAAAGTAAGGTGTAACACAAGCCAGGGATAAAGGGTGAGGGTATCTACTCCACGAATTCCCACACTAGCCTGCATCTAACAAAAAACAAAAGTTAGTCAGCCTCTACACGATCCAAGGCGTCTAGGCGCCGTCCATCCATGCTTCAAGTCCTCCTGCTCCAAAGGGTAAAGGTCCGAACATCTCCCCTTCATGGTTGATAAACCATGCAACGAACGTCATCGGTATCAACTCAGCCCTACCGTCATCCATCCATAAAGTCGCCTCATACTTGAAGAAAACCATGTCAATGTCGGGATCATACATGTCATGAAGAGAAACATCAAGACACACTACCGCCCCGTATGGAGCTACTGGCGGTACATCCATGCTATCAATCTAAAAATGTAAGGTATGAGCAAACAACCTTGCCCAGGAAAGAATGATAAAACTCTAACTTAAACAATCCATAACCATCAAAGTTACAAGTGAATCATCAAACAATTTAGGATACTAAGAGAATATATCACAAGCATAAACAATACTATTACTTCATGTAAGAAATCACCTTATATGCATCCATTTCTATACTTACCCTCCACAGACTCAATCTCACATCAATATATAATGCAACAATAATAGATGAACTCACTCACCAAATAGAATTATATTTAGTATGCATAAAATCCACCCTCGAATCAGTCACAACCGGGACTCTACCGGCCTAATCGAGTCATTTCTGGAAAGTACGTTATCTAGACTTCCACAATATTTCTATCATGGGCATCTCACTTCGAGGCATCCCGGCATCACTCAACCGAGGTCCTCCCAAGACCACACAGCAAGGGGCATCTCACTCCGAGGCATCTCAGTATCACACAACCGAGGCATCCTTGATCACACACAAGGGCATCTCAATATCTCTCTACCGAGGCATCCAAGACCACGCAACAAGGGCATCCCAAACTTCTGGGGGCATCATCGGTATCTCGGTACCGATGTGTTCATTCATCTTAAGCACACGTTTCACACCACCACACCTTTGATTAATGCATTTATTGTATGCAAAAGAAAAGACTCTAAAGTATCTATCTAACTCTCTTGAACCTAGCACACGTGCGTGTCTAAATTATAAGACAAAACCCATTACGTCATATCCCATTCCATGGCGAACAGATATTTATCCCATAATCAAGCACTATGCACCGCACTCATTGCACACACATGATACTATATGCACTTATATATCTCAAATAATATATGAGACTTACTCTTATATGACTAACATCTATTATGAGGTTTATTAGACTCTACGTACATCACAAAAGCCTAATATAAAAGACACAACCTCTAATATATGTTCTCGGGTAATTTACTAACTAAATGTACAGTTTCGGTTTCGGACATAGAAGATATATTAATTCTTGTCGAAATATTACCAAATTTTAGTATGTTATATTTCATACATAGACTAACAATTCTCATGAAGAAACTTAAGTCTAATTCTCACTTTTCTAAGAGTAACAATTGCCATAATCTTTACTAGTACCCTGTACCGATGTCCAGATTTCGTATCTACAAAGAAAATTGTTTCACTAGACAAATCTTATCAATTTAATCTCAAATTTTGACATGTCATTCCTTAAGATGTGTTCTACAATTTTCATTAAGGATTTGAAGTCCAAATCTAACTAGGAAAATACAGAAAATTCGTGTAATCAGTAAAGGTCAAACTGTTTCTCACAAAACAGTTTATGGTTTTACTATGTTCAGTTCCATCTCTACGTTTTTATATATTCATATGGTTATAGCTACGTGTATAACTTGATCTTATAGACGTTCTATCATGTAGAATGGTTTCTTTCTTATTTCTATTAACATACATAAAGAAAATTAAGCACAAACAGAAGACTCCATAACTGTTTTCACTTATAACAGAATAGATACACAAATTTTCTCACTTCTAACTCAACGAAACAACTTATCTATCCACAAATCTCTTCTAAAATACTCCAGTGCTTACTCACAGTAACTCAAAGCAACTTCAGCATATCTTTCTCTAACAAATGATCAATTCCACAGCTCGGCTCGAAGTTTCGTTGCATCCGTAAGCCACTTATCACGATTTCTACCAAAACAACACACTCGGCATCTATTTCATCACTTCGCTCAACAAAACAGCATACTCACACAAGGATTTCGAGACACGCGAGACTCAAGAGTGACATGCAATAGCTCCTACCTTCAATCTAACACTCCCTAAGCTTAGATCAATCACAAAACAGCAACTACAAACTATATCCATCACTGTTTGGTTAGATCCTCAAGCTCCCTTTATGAAACAATGGATAACTTTCAATTTAGAGTTAGATCTTTCCTTACATTGTTCAGCAGTTAGACAACACAGAGATGCTTCAAGATCAACACTCAGAATCAGCATGCAAGAAGAAGAAATCACAGGTTTGCTTCTGGTTTGCTTCTGGTTCTACCGCTCAGCCGAGAGAAAAGAAAGAAGAAGATGAAGATGAGGGTTTCTCGGTTTTGAGGAGAGAGAGGATTTTCGGTTTTTATGTGAGGAAATAAGCTATGAGCTAGTCCTAGGTTAGTGTAATGATTAGATTTGGCTAATGATTATGCTTCCTTGGAGTTGCCATCTTCGGTTCTATGGATTTGAAAAGAAACCGTGGGTCTTGATGAGAAAAATGAGAGAGAAAGATGTCATGGCTTTCATGCATAAAGATTTTCGCCATATATCAATCGTCACTAATTAACAGTTAATTGATATCATTAGTTAGTTCGTTAGTTTCTAATATTTTCATCTAATTGCCTTTTGTTTCTACTTAATCCCAATTATACAAATTCATAACATATAACATATCGACTAGTCAATGTCAGTCTATAAAGAATTCATCACAAAAAGAATGCTAAAGTTATAAGTAATTCACCAATCAAATCACCTTAACTATAATCTATAAAATAAAATAAAATCATTTGGGCCTAAATATTCATCTCCGGCCCAATAGGCTTAATCTATAACAATCCCGGCCCACTAAACTAAATCTACAAATCTAATAATTCCGAACATTGGCCCGCTTCAAGCCAAGTCCAAGCCCATAATCTCTCATTAGATTTCTTAAGTCAAATTCGTGTGGCCCACTTATTTCTCAAGCCCACACGTTTCTCATGATCCATCGGGTTCACTTTCTGGCCCAATCTAATTAATCTAAGTTCCTAATAATCTAATTACACTAATGAAGGTCAATGAAATTTGGGATGTCACAGGCATCCCATGTTGGAGCTCAAGAAGGACAGCCAGACTTCGGTTCTTGTGTGGGTAAGGCTCAAGAACATTCCCTATGCCTTTTGGTCTGCACTGGGGATTGGTGCTATTGCAAGTGTGGTGGGAAAACCTTTGTATGATGACCTCTGTACATAACATATGAAGATGCTGTCTTTCACTAGGGTGTGTGCAGAGATCTCAGCCTCGCATCCTCGATGCAACTCAGTAGATGTAGTCCTAAATGAGGAGTCTTGGACTGTCTCTATTGAATATGAGTGGAGACCGATATTATGCCCGATTTGTGGCACCTTCGGTCATAGGTGTGTAGCCCCATCAAGCACAACTACGCAAGATAAAACTCCTCAACAACCCCCTATTCGAGAAGATCCTGCTCGAGTAAGTCCTGCTGGCCGTGTAAAGGGTCAGGTCCTTACCCCTCCGTCGATTATTGCTCCAGGGACCTTGGAGACTGACTGGATCCAGGTCGAAGGAAGGAAAAAGAAGCAGCCTGTAGAGGCTAAAGAATGTTCAATGTTACCAAGAGAGGAGGGCTAGATCTTGAAGCTGCGAAAGCCCCCTTCGAGGGCAAGGATTGCTGGTTCGGCTAGGCCATCCCAGAAGAGAGATATAGATCAGTATAAGAATAGAGGATCCCTCTCTCCTGCTGCTCTAAGCAACAAGGTCAGTAAGGGAGAAAGTTCTTCCTCTGCCTCATCCTTCAACTCGGAGGATGAGCTGGATGCTTTTGATGTACCAAGTTAGATCGACAGCTTGGAAGATGAAGGCCCTAGACACACTCAGTCCCTACGTGCAATTCTTGCAAGGAGGAAGTCGGGGTCGCAGCAGGACGTTCCTCCATCCTTTATCCTTTATCCTATTCCTAACCAACAGAAGGCCCAGACTCCAACCCTTACTCCGCCCCCTACTGATCAGCCAATGGCGATGACTGGCCGACGGTGCTCAACCAAGGGAAGGTAGGCTTCCAATCATCTTTTTGATTATGTATATAGGTATTTGGAATATAAGGGGTATGGTTAACCCCCATCAGACAAGCTGAGGCCCGAAGCTTAGTGTCCTCAAATAGGCTGTGTTTTGTTGAACTAGCTCGGGGCAAATAATCTTCATTTCCTTAACTTCAACCCCATAAACAAGTGTTCTACAAGCACAATCGTATAGTGCCTCGAACGATGCCATTCTTATGTTATACTAGTAGCTTGTGAACTCAATGAGGTGTAGTTGATCTTCCCATCCTCCTTTGAAATCCACGACGCAAGCTCGCAACATGTTTTCCAATGTCTGGATGGTCCTCTCAGATTGACCATCCATCTGTAGATGATTAGCCATGCTAAATTGTAGCATCGTTCCCATGGCAATTTGTAGGTTTTTCCCAAATGCGCCGATGAACTTAGGGTCCTGATCTGAATTGATCATCACGGGCACTCCATACAACCAAATTATTTGCCACACCAACAACTCATCATACCTATTTATGGAAAAGTCTTTTCATACAGTGATAAAGTGTGCTAACTTGGTCAGTTTGTCAACTACAACTCAAATGGACTAATTACCTCTCTAGCTCCTCGATGGTCCCATCATAAAGTTCATTGTGATATGCTCCCATTTCCACTATGGAATTTCTAAGGGTTGTAGTATGTTGTGCTTTCACTCATCGGCATGTCAAGCACTTGGCCACATGCTTAGCGACGTCAATTTTCATGCCATTCCACTAATAACACTATTGAATATTCATATACTATAGTTACTTCGGTGAGTTTTTGCCAAAATCTCTTCCTTGAGTTCTGCATTGTTGGGCACACATGACTATCTTTGAAATTTCAATATCCCACCCTCCACTTCTTGATAGTCTAGTTTCCTTTTGTCCGCACTCTCTTGCAAAACCCTTTGGATTGATGGATTCATTGACTGCAGTGCTTTAATGCCAATTTGCACTTCAGGTTCAATTCAGAGGGTAGCCATAAGACTAGAGAGGTGACTTACCTCGAATCTAAAATCCAAATCTTGTACTCCCTTGAGAAGGATCCATTCTTGAACCATCATTTGCACTATCATCAACTTTCGGCTGAATGCATCCGTTACTTTGTTGGCCTTTTTAGGATGATACAAGATGTTGGAGTCATAATCCTTGTAAAGTTTCACTCAACGTCATTGTCTCATGTTCAACTCCTTTTAAGAAAACAAATACTTTAGGCTTTGATGGTTAGTGTAGATTGTGAACATTTTCCCATATAAGTAGTGCCTCAAAATCTTCAAAGTGAAGATGATTGTTGCCAATTCCAAGTCGTGTGTCGGATAATTCTACTCATGGGGCCTTAGTTGTCTAGATGAATAGGCTACTACTCATCCATGTTGCATTAAGACATAGACTAGTCCTTTATACGAAGCATCATTGTAGATCTCGTACCCTCCAGGATCAGATGATATTGTTAATTTTGAGGCAATAGTCAGCTTGTGCTTGAGCTCTTGGAAACTCTCTTTGCACTTATTCATCCACTCAAACTTCACTTCCTTCTTTAGTAGTCGCTCAGGGACATAGCTATTCCAGAGAACCTTTCCATGAATCATTAGTAACAACTAGCCAATCCCAAAAAACTCCAAACTTCAGTCACCGTTATTAGTTTTGGCCAGTTTATGATTGCCTCAATCTTTGTCAAGTCCACTAAAATTCCTTCGGCGAATATTACGTGTCCTAGAAAAGCTCTCAAGTGAGCAAGAACTCATACTTATCAAACTTAGCATAAAATATGTGTTCTTGGAGGGTCAGCAATACCATCCTTAAGTGCTATTCACGCTCCTCTAGGCTCTTTGAGTACACTAGTATATCATTAATGAAGTTATGACAAATTTATCCAATTATGCCTTGAACACTCGGTCCATTAAGTACATAAAAGTAGCTGGGGCATCGGTTATCCCAATCAGCATCACCATAAACTCATAGTGGCCGTATCGCATTTGAAATGCAATTTTTGAGATATCCTCCTTCTCGATTCTCAGCTGATGATAAACTGTCTTAAGGTCTATCTTAGAGAATACTGAAACTCCTTGAAGTTGATCAAACAAGTTGTCAGTCCTCAGCAATGGACACCTGTTCTCGATCGTCACTTGGTTAAGTTGTTGGTAGTCTATGCATAGTCGTAACAACCTATCTTTCTTCTTCACGAACAAGAAAAGTGCTCCCCATTGCAATGTGCTAGGGCAAATGAATCCCTCAAGCAATTCTTGCATTTGCACCTTCAATTCCTTCAGTTCTAATAACGACATTTGATACGGGGCCTTGGGAATTGGTTCTATTGCAAAGGCCAACTCAATAATGAACTCTATCTCCCTTTCCAAAGGCAATCCTAACAATTCCTTCGGAACGATGTTGGCAAAGTCTCGCACCATAGCGATATTTTCCAACTTTGGCTCTTCCATCGTCATATCCACTACCATTGCCAGATAGCCCTAGCAACCTTCCTCTAGCAATCATTCTACCTCGAGTGATATAATCAAGGGTATAGAGGGTCCTCCTCTATTCCCTACGAATTCGTAACGAGAACTACCAATCAAGTTAAACTATATAATCTTACTATAGCAATTAACCGTGACTCGTTGCTTTTTTAGCCAATTCATCTCAATTATGACATTAAAGTCATAAATAGCCAAAACAGCTAGATCTATCAACTCTTTTCGCCCATTAACAACTATCTTACACCCTTAATAGTGGTGGAGATGTTAAGGATCGTTTCCAATCGCCTCAATTCTAATCTAGCTAATCTAACAAACTGCTTGGCTACGAACGAATGCGTAGCTCTTGTATCAAACAACGCGTAAACAACATGCTACTGTAAGGAGACCATACCTCTCATTATGGCCCAGAAGTCTTTCGCTTCCTCTTTAGTTACTACATACGCCTTTCCCTAAGCAAGGGGGATGATCATGGTTGATATGTGGTATGGCTCTAGATTGTGGTCCCATTAAGCAATTGTTAAGATTGCGTTACAGCTAGTCGATGTGGGCAATTTCGTACCTCATGGCCATATTGGCCACACACAAAGCACGCTCTCATCTTAGTAGGGCACAGTGCAATCCTGTGATCCCTACCACAAAAGCGACACCCATTATTTAGATGGTGCACTAGCTTCCCAATGCCACTTATTCTATTGAAAATGATAAGGTGATTTCCTCTTGTCATCAACCTCTTCTCAAACCAACATTTGTCCCTATTAAAAGTAAACCACGATTCAGATGTGGCTGCTCATTTAGACATATCCTTTTCAATCAGCTAGGCCCTTTCGTACAGCTCGTTGCACTAGCTAGCTATGGATTTCCGATTTCAAACCATCTAGAATCTCTTCACTCTGTCCACTGAATCCTCAATCATCCTTGGTGCATACTTCAACAACTTAGCAAATTTGGCCTCATATTGGTCAACGAACAAGTAATTGTAGTAGAGTTGCAAAAATTCAATCATCTTCTGCTCTGGAACACACTTAGATAAGTACTTTATGTTGAATGCCTCCACGAAGGCACCCTAAGCAAGGACTATGCCCTCAGGAAAGACCATTCCTCAAGTGGCTTCACACTAGTCATTAGCGTTACATTGCAATTGTTATATCGCTAGAGTTACCTTGTCTTCCTTAATGCACCTCAACAGTGCAAAAGCCTCCTCTAACTCCTAAACCCATGAGGCAACAGCTTTAGGATCACCATTTCTAATGAATTGTGGCAGCTTTAGCTTTATGAACTACTCTACAAGCTTATGCATCCCATCTCTTGTTAATAGGTCATCATTGGAAGCAGTAGCAGAGGTAGCAACAACAACATCAGCCTGATTCTAAGCTTGTTGTTTCATTAAATTTCCAATAGCCTCTAAGGTTTACAGAATCTCATCGACTCTAGGATCCCCTTGTGCCCTTCTTGTGGCACTATCTTAGCCCGAAGTTACCCTTCTTCTATACATTATCATGTTTGGGTTTTTTTTTTTTTTTTTGTGACCTAGGAACCGCGTACAGCCGGCAGCTAGCAAGTAAACCTGGGGGGACACGTAAGTTGGAGAACCCACCACCCCCAGCATCCCACTTAAGACCCCAAGCAACCGTGAGGAGATTCGAACTCCTCCCCTTCATGAGATGGAGAGAGCCCAAACCATCGGGGCCACCAAGGCGGTGGTATCAGGTCTAAGTTATTCTTTTCTCAAAATTCTAAGAAAAACTGATTCCACAATCCCAATAATACAATCAGGAATTCAAAACCATGAATCAGCAAAACAATCAGTGATCACAAGCATAGCGTGTGTTCCTAGATAACTATCCCGAGGTCTTAACACACATTATCACTTCAAATTATGACCATACTCTAATAGAAACAAACCAAGTATGTCACGTCCCGACCCTTGAACACACAACAATCATCTTTTTCTTTAGTCATTTAATTGCAACGTTCCAGGAGACGTCACTAACCCATTCATTTTATCTTTCAATTATACATAAACAGAAGTAGAAACAAACCACCCAACCATTCATAAACAGGGGGGTTTGCCAAATAAATCTTCCCCTACCCAAATGTACCAAGCCATAAACCAATGAGATAATTAACCCTTCATACACCCAAATGGTGGTTACATATCTCTCGTAACAAGTGTCAATTCCCGCAATGGAATATAAGGTTACCTTTGTATCCTATTCCTCCAACACTCCAAAACATATATGGTAGCATGCTTAGGCTTAAAACATTTAAACAACAATTATGAGATACTCAGTAAGTAAGTTCCCTAATCCTTAAGTAGTGAGGTATTTCGCCTCGGAGTCGCCCTAAACATGCAACCTATCTACCAATGGCAAATCAATAGGCAACTCAATGTATTTACTTTGCATTATCTATAAATAAGGAATAGGCAACTCAATGTACGGTACTTTACCATGTGTCTAGTTATTGCATAATAAATCACTACATGATTGCACCATTCCAGCAAGCATATGACAATCACAATTCAATAATCTAGACATTGATACTAATACTTCCATGCACAATGCATCACACTAATCCAAATTATTATGATCGCTTTCGGCCACAGCCGACACTCGCGTTGGTAGTCTTCCAGCTTAATTGGGCATCATCTCCCCATCAAGCACAATAACGTCTCAACCTCACTCAAAGATGGCATTTCAATTAAGAAACTTCATTCCGAAATCCATCCATGAATGACATCTTGTCGATTTAAGGACATCTGAAATCGATTGGATATCATCCCTTGTAATCATAAGAGTGCGAAACCATTTTATGATCACACAAGCATCTCACCACTCAAGCAAATTTTATCTTTCGCATTAGCCAATACAAGAGTATTTAATGCTCATACGTCATACATTAGCAATATTTGCATACAAAGATGTCATAAAATAATGTTATATGCTGTGTAGCATGGACACGCAACATGACAAGAGTGTCCGACATGACACGATACGTCGACACATCATTTCTAAAAAAATAGAGAATTCCGACACGTTGCAACACGTTGAATATTAAATGAATATTTTTATTTTTAATTAATTTGATTCAAATTCATAAATAAGTAAATAAATAAATAAAGCCTATAATAAATTTACACTAATAATATTAATAAATCAATTCATTTGAAATTTGAAAGATATATTCATAACTAAGGCGAAACATGTTTTTAATTTTAACAAAAGTTATTAATAAAACTAATAATTAATAATAAAAAATCAGAATCAATTTATTTAAATAAATTCATCATTTTTTAGAATGATCAAAATTTATCATTATTCAAAATTCAATACTTTTACTTTTCGAAATTATTTTTCAATTTCATTTATTTAATTTTTCTATAAAAAAAATTCTCAAATCCACTCTTTCTTTCCTTTGTCCATTTCCCTCCACCCCAAACTTATTTTACTTTTTTCCCTCCCAAAACCATTGACAGACAGGCTGTCAACCTCACTTCCCCTCCCCCAAAACTCAAAAACACGCCATCGTCCCCCTCTTTTTATTATTTCTTATTCCTTTATCACAAACCCTAGCAACCCTCTTTTTCCTCCTCCTTCTACTGCTTACACAAAAAACGCTGGACCAAGACAAACACACAGACAGCAGACCTCGCTCCCCTCTTTCGCACCTCATATCATTTCTCAGCTTCCGACGATGGAGCGGACGCGACGCCGAGGACGAGGAGATACCGTTGCCGCCGCCGCCGCCGCTCGGCGCCCCCTCGGGCCCTGATCCCTTCCTCTTCTCTTCCTCTCTCTGGCCGTCTCTCGCCGCCGCCGCTGCCGCCACTTAGCGCCCCCTCGGGCCTCGTCCCTTCCTCTTCTCTTCCTCTCTCTCGCCGTCTCTCGCCGTCGCTCACGGCCTCTGCTCCCTCCCCCTCCCTCGCCTCCACCCAGAGTCTTCCAGACACGCGTCGACATGCGTGTCGAGAAAAGTTGACCGCATGTCCGAGCATGTCGACGTGTTCGACACGCTCCGACACGTGTCAGACACGACACGGAAGCACGGGCAACGTGTCCGTGCTTCATAGGTTATATGATCACCCATTGATTAAACATCTACCAAAGTAATCATGCATCCACCTCATGATATATATATAACATGACACCATGATTTCATTTAACAAATGAACACCACACTTTTCAAAATAGTCTTTCATAAGCATTCATCATCATCATTTATAAAAATAGAATGCCGAGAGCACTTATCATTTTTAAAATGGAAATTGCATAAGTATATACTACATTTAAAGTTAGCAGTTTATGAGCACTTACCACTTTAAAAATTACAACATATAAGCACTTATCACAATCACAATACTTCATTGCATCCAATTATAACCTATCATGATAGCTTAACACATCCAATTATCATTTATCACAATAGCTTATTGCATCCAATTATAGCCTATCACTATAGCTCATCACATCCAATTTTCACTTATCGTGATAACTTATCGCATCCAATTATAAACTATCATGATAGCTTATCATTTCTACTTATCGCTTATCATGATAGCTTATCATTTCCTACTTATCGCTTATCATGATAGCTTATCACCTTAATCCACTTATCCCCTAATCTAACATCATCAACCTTAATCTAATCATAATCCTACTTCCAAGCACAATCACAACCCTAAACAAGGATTAGGAAGTTACTCACTTCTCTTGGCCAAACAACAAGCAGCGGCAAGGGTGAAGGGCTCTCGGTGGTGACAATGGTGAGTTGGACGGTTAGCGAAGGTGGCTGTGAGGCATCAGGATGAGGTAGTAGCAGATGGAGAAATAGCGGCTTGGCATAACGTAGCTCAGTGATGCGGCAATGGTGAGCACGAGGACAACAGTTCAATAGCGAGATCTCACAGTAAAGGTGGCATGAGGGCGGTGAGTTGAATGGCTCACGGCTATGAATGGCCAAAAGGAACGATAGTGCTTGGTGGTGGCTTAATGGTGAGGATGGCATGGTGACGAGGATGGCGGCACACGGATCAACAAGCTAGACAGTGGACAGCAAGGGGTGGTGGTGAGAACCAAGAGGGAAAGAGAAAGATGGGCATGAGGTGAGATTAAGAAAAAGAAAGGGTTCAGCTACAAGCGTGATAGAAAGAGAGAGCGTAATTAAGGGAGATGGAGGGGGGAGAGGGGGGGAGAGAGAGAGAGAGAGAGAGAGAGAGAGAGTGAGTGAATAAGCCCCAAGTACTTTTTTTCCTTAATTCTGCCACAACCAAGTCCTTTACATGGCCATGCAAGCTTCATGAAGATTGCATATCCAACCTCATAAATGATTAGCTTTTGCACATGCTTGAAATAGGAAGATAGGCTAGGTAGACTACCTATGTCACAACCCCAACTCCATCCCCAAGGTCACAAGCAACAAGGGTTATTTTCACGACGTCCCAAGCTCATCGTTGTCCCGATTCTTTTTATCTTGTTATCATGCACATGCAGAAACGTGAACAAACAACTCCCCGGACAAACAACAGCTAGAAGACTAGGACATACATCACACAAAATACATCGATTTATAATATAACAATACTTTTACAAACCCTTTCTCTACGAGCCCTCTTTTCTTTTACATCACAATACAAGTTTTCCACATAGGCCAAGGAAAATCATTTCTCCTCTAGCGTGACTACAGCTCCCAAAACTGACGGGAGACTTACATGCCTACAAGACTGAAAGATGAGGGTGAGTTTTAGGGAAACTCAATAAGTAAAATTCCTAGTTCTCTACTAGGAAAGCATCTCATCATCAAAACCTAGCAAGTACAATACTCGCAAACAGTGTCAATAGCATATCAATTGCTCACATATCAATTGCAAATCATATATCATGCTTTATCTAAACACATGCCATCCATGCCAAAACTACCATTGGATTATCAATTATCATATCAAAATATCATGCTCATGCATAACCAGCATTCATGCAAATTCATTTATCATCGTCTTGGCTTGACTAGGCCCTCCCGTCTCGACCAAAGCTTCTAGTTTCTTACTAGGCTTCCTAGCTCAACTAAGGCATCTCGGCTCGACCGAGGCTTCTCGAGGCTAGCTTCTCGAGGCTTTTGGGTTCAAGACCCAGGCATCTTAGCTCACTAGGGCATCTCGAATCAACCGAGGCTTCTCGTTCAACAAATGAGGCATTGTTGCCAACATTGTGTGGCTACAGGCACTTTTTTCCCTTTAAGTGCATGCACATATGCATCATACAAGCTGGTTTTTATCTTTTCTCTTAGTCAACACATGCATGGCCCAAAGGCGTGCTCATTCATTCATGTGTGTCATGAGTTTCTTGCACTACACTAATAAACATGCCAAGAACGATCCTTGGTCTGTAACTTGAACTAATCATTTAGCGCTGATCACCGCATTAGACAAGGCTCAGAAACGGCATGCCTCAATGCTGATCCAAGAACTTGAGGCTTAGGTACACCTTGCTTAGGTGACGATCCCAAGCTTAACGGACTTCGGCTCCAACCCGATGTGAATGCACATGTATCAAGAATGACCATCGGCTCACAATTTCGTTCAACGTCAAACACAAAGTCCCCATGTCCACTTGAACTATGGAAATCAACATGCTTAGTGCCTTATCAAGATCTCATAGATTTGGGCGTTCCCCGTACCAATCAAGGCATAAGATCGACCATGCCTCAATGTTGACTTAGGACCTTGCCGCATTAGGCGATCCTTACCCCAAGCGAGACTTAAACCCGGCATCCTATTTATGCCGAAAGCAATGTTTTATGGCTTAGGGCGACCTTGCCTTGCCATGAACTCAACTCGAACAAACCTCAACCTCATTCTAGGTGTGAACAACTCGAGCACACATTCAAGCAAAAACATGAGCAAAACCATACAAAAGATCCAACATTCTATCCACGGCTTGATGGGTGAGCACTTAACTAGACTCGGCAATGGAGACAACCGTACTAGAGGAGACTTCGGGATCTTACTTACCTGGATAAACCTTGAACTAGAGCTTGAACTACACAAGATGGGCGACTTGCCTTGAGGCAAAAAGAGAGAGAGGGTGAGGAGGGAGGAGGGGTGTTCTATGAGAAGGATGGTGGAGAAAATGGAAGGCAAGTGGAGAAAATGGAAGGGAAGTGAGGAAAATAGGAAGTGCTCCTCCTATTTATAGCCCTAGGAGCCATCATTACCAAGCTAAGCAGTCCTCTCTAATGTTTCCAAGTGTCCCACCTAAATTCCTTGGGTGGCAAGGCTATGGGTCCAATAATTGAGGCCTAAGCATGAGTTGGCTAGTTAGGACACTTTACTTGGCACTTGTAGGTGTCATCGATGATGGTCCGCTTTTCATTGTTCCATTGGTCCACCAACACCCCGCATTTAATGGGCAATAAATGAAGCCTAATGATAGTGCCAACTCAGTGGTTCTAGAATATTTAGCCATAATGAGGGCTCGTGTATCACTCTCCAATTGGTCCATGTGTATGCTACTTTTTCTAGAATCTCTCAGATATTTTGGACCACAATCATGACCTTTGAAAAGTCAATGGACACCTCACCATCTTCATGAAGGAATTCTAGACTTATCTTTCTATTTTCTTTTCCTTCTTAAGAAGACAAATTTTCCTTCCTCAAGAAGGCAATCTAGAAAAGTCTATCATCCAAGTTGATTCCGAGGTTGAGGAAGAGATCATTAGGTACACCTCAAAATACTGAATCACGTACACCGAGGTTCAGCCACTGCACCCCATACTCGCCCAAACCGTTCCTTTGGACGATCTGTCGGCCAATAGGTTTGGTTATCCTTTAATTGGTTCGAGACCTATCCTAAGGCTATCCATGGCCTAGCACAAAGCCAAGGTACTCATGGACCTTAGAATAAGTGACGGAATAGCCACATCTATCTCTAGGCTCATTCCAGTCGACACCCGATCCATTGGTAAGGTTCATGGTCAATGCATTACCGATCCATGATTAGACATCACCAATTCGAGATTATGTTACTAAGAATTAAATAAGGAATGATGCATTTTTGGTTGGAAGGAAATCTCATTTGGTCAATTCGAATCGTCCATGCATCAGTACATAACCAGGCGGAATCACCCCGCGACCAGAAACTGCGACCAATCAAATCAACCCATGACCATCCTCCGATCAAAAATCATCCCGTGACCAATTCTCATGATCAAAAAGTCATCTTATAAACTGGTGATCCTATCCCGTTAATATGGTTGGTAGAAATTCATAGCCAACACCTCGACCAATTTGTGACCGATCGGTCGATCAATTAGTCGTGATTGATCTATGATTCCTTGCCGATCGAACCGATCGATCCATGGCCAATGGCCCATGATCAATCGTTTTAGGACCTTATGGCGATCCTCATAGGGTCAGAATTAAGGATGTTACAACCTAGGCTAGACTTTCTCTCTCTCTCACCTCCTTCTTCCTTGGGCTTCAATCCCCTTTCTCATGCCCACCATTTTTGTCTCATTAGATTAGTCATCTTTTAGAAAGGGCAAAATAGCAATTACACTAAACCATAGTCCCATTTCACTATTCATGCACATGGACTTATTAATGTGCAAGCTTACAAAAATCTAAAATGAGCCTAATTGTCCTAATGGGCCTCCTTGGGCCGGGCCATGGGTAGGCATGTGGCCCAATGGGCCCATCCGTGGGCTTGGGCCCTCATGGTTCTTCATTTGTGACTCATTTCCACTTTTCCGAAATTTTGCAATCCACCAATGAAAAATTGAGTTTTCATTCTAAAGTGGCCTTCTAAGCTTTTCTACAGTCTTTCGATCCCCATTGTAATCCCGTTCCGTAGATTGGGGTCAGATTGAGGATGCTACATACGAGTGACGAATCTAAGGGTTAGCTTTGCATTAAGAATAGGGCACAATTGGAAACATGATTGAGCAAAGACAAGTGACGAATTGGAGAATTAGCTTTGCATTAAGAACAGGGCACAATCGGAAACGCAACTAAACAATGTTGGAATCATAACCAAATGAGTAAATTGAGTCGCAGCCGATGAGATGGCTCCATGACGATAAGGATGAGCCCGACGTTGGTGGCGATTGGAGATGGAGCAGCCGTGAAACTAGAGGGAAAGTCCGAGAGAATATTTTGCAATTTTATTTTCTGAAGCTTCTACTACTTGTGCATTCGTTCTCTTTCTCGTTGTGTGAGCGGGAACTAATTTAAGATGGGGGAGCGAGGTAGAGAGAGACTTCTGTTACTGACGTCCCAATTCGCGTGTATCAACCTTCGTCCAAATTCCTGTGCTCGGCCCCCCTCATCCGCGCGCACCTAATTTGAACTTTTAGACAAAGAGAAGGGGGGGCTTGAGGGCCGCTTGATAGGCTCCTGAACTAGGCTGAGGGACTGGATTTCCTTGACTGACTGGTATGGGCGAACCGAGTTTTACTGGAACTGACGTGAAACGGGCTAACGGGTTGGAAACTTGGAACGACTTGAACCATGTGCTTGATGGGCTTGACTGGAGGTCTGCTGTGCTTGTGCGAATTGGACCAGGCCCAACGGACCGGACCAGGCCTTTGCAATTATGACCAAATTGGAGCTTTTATCATTTATTTTATTTTTTATTATTCTAATTTATATATTTTCTACTTTCTATAAAAAAAAAAATGAATGTATGATTGACTGGCAAAATTTCAGATGTCGATAGGTTAAATGATATGTGAAAACTAAATATCTAGGTTTGAAGGTTCAATCATGCATGATAAGAGAGTTAACGGTTCTCACGTCGCCATTTTGGTACCACATTCCTTGGTCAAATTTCTTTTCATGCAATATTATAGAATTTCCTAATTTTAATATATATGTGTAGTTTATTTTGAGTTTGGAAAGCTTAAAATTTCATCAATTGCCCTTAGTTGAAATTGCCGCATCCTATGAGAGATAACGAATTGAGTAAATCTGCCGCGTGTGATTGGTATCTTTTCAAGAATGTACAATATATCTTAAAAAAATTCATTGAGATCAATCAAACATTCAAATGATAGGCAAACAAAGCAGGACGAATCCAATCCAAGTAGCATAGATAAACAATACACCTCAGATATATTCTAACTGAAATGGTTGGTACACATATTGGGAAATTATTCTAAAAGTCTTAAAACGGATTGCGCTTTTGTCAATTCAATCTTAAATCTTTCAAATTTACTAATTGAGTCCTAAATCTTTTCGCATTTTGTCAACTGAGTCTATCCAGCTAATTTTGATTGAAATTTGCTAATGTCGAAGCCAGTCATCCTATATGGCAAGGTCAACGTTGGCGAGAGCGACCATGGCCTCACCAACTACGAGCGACAAGAGAGCCAAGATGCCCTCTCCAACCACGGGCGAAGGCTGCGTAGTGCTTGTGGTCATTGACCTCACCTAGATCTATTTAGGTGAAGGCCATAACAGCATCGGGAGAGGCAACCTCGCTCAAATCTGGATCGGGCAAAGGGCGAGCAACCCTCACTCGTAGCTAGGAAGGGCAAGGCTCCTTCACCAGGGGTGAGCTTCGCCAGCCACTAACAAAGGACAAGCCTCACCTAGCGACGGCAAGGTTGAGCCTCAATAGGGGTAAGGATGAACTTCGCCAAGGGTTGATGAGATCAACCTTGCTGGCCCTCGCTAGTTGCCAAGGTATGATGTTGAATAGAGGAAGAAGGAAGGAAAGAAGAAAAAAAGGATAAAGAAAAAAAAAAGATAAATATATAGATAATTGGAAATATTATTAAAAATTGTTCATGACAGCGCCAATCACGTCATATATGACGAACATCATCCATGTTAGCAATTTCCAACTAAAATTGGTCAGATAGACTAAACTGACATAAATGTAAAAGATTTATGACTCAATTAACCAAAAAAAAAGTTATGATTAGATTGACAATAGGTTTAAGACCTTTTTTGGTAATTTTTTCAACTTTCCATGCATGACATTTGAAGAAGAGAAGAGAGATTACATGATTTTATACATAGAGAAGCAAACCTAAAATCCATATCTCCATGTGAGAGTTTGAAGAGTACTTACACATAGTTTCTCCACCTTCCATGTCGCTATAAAAAGTAGCACGTGCATCGTGCCACTTACAACTGTCTACTGCAGAGACTATCATTGTCATAGCCAATAAAAGAAAACTTTTATAGAGAGTTGTAACGGCGTGAGAAAGTCCCGAGGAGGTAATATTTGCAGAGTGAGATAGATCTCTTTAAATTTTGCCAATGTAGGTGGTATTTATAGGCTTTAGGATAAAATGAAAGGGAAGGTCAGAAGAGAGACATAATAACAGAGAAGATAATTAAGGCAATGACATATTTTGGACAAGATGTGAATTGATTGTGAAGGTATGGAAGTGAAAGAAAATATATGATTTAGCATCATGTCAAAAATATTACTGTTATGTCAAGTTCATGTCTACTTTGATTAATGCTAAAAGTAAAATGAGATCTTATGCCCATTAATTTTGACATTGATGATGCAAGAGCTTTTGTCTTCTATCTTTTGAATATCTGAGAACACTCATTCTCGCATATTGATTGAATGAATTAATCCTTCTCACTGACTGTCTAAATTAATTAGTCCGCAATCTATCTTATTAGAGTCGAAGACAATAATCATTTCAAATCCTTTCTCCGACACTCTCTCTTGAGTTGGTGGCTTATATATATATGTGTATGTATGTATGTATGTATGTATGTATGTATGTATGTATGTATGTATGTATGTATCAAAGACGCCTAACTTGCTTAGTAGATACGCATGTTGTCTATCACACAATGGCTTAGTGAAGATGTCTACCAACTATTCTACAGTTCCAATTTATCAAGTTATGATAACCCTTCTTGAATTTTTTCTTGAAAGTAGCTATCAACTTCTATTTGTTTTGGGGCCATTTGGTTTTTCTCGGTTTACTTTTCACTCACCATCTCTATTGCAGCAATTTTGCCCTATTCACACCGGCTGGTCTTTTGCTCGATCCAGCCGCTCCAGCCCTCCATTAAGCGTGAAATTTAGGGGTTTGCCTCCTCTAGTAAGCCCATCGATTCTCACCAAACGGTTTCAACCTTCTCCCTCTCTTTTGTGAGATCTGAGCTACTCTATATTTATGTGAATCGCCCTACTGTTGTGTTGCTCGATTTTGGGTTGTGCGGCTGCTAGTGCGACTTCGGCCTTCCTTGAAGGGGTATATAGGTGTCTCAGCACCCTCCATCGTCCTAGTCAAGCCCTACCGTGATGCGGCCCTTGTTGAGCTACCCTTCTTCCTTTCAAGTCACGGCTGCGTTAGTCTGCTCAGGCTCTCTGGAGCGTTTGACCGTTGCTACTCCGAGGTTCTAACAGGGGTTATTTGGACTCATCAGCACCTACCTTTAGCCTGGTTAGCCTCTTACTTGTTACGGTTCTCTTTATGGCTGTATTGTAGAGGGTTCGGTGGTAGTTGGCTTGGTTTTGTTGTAGTTATGGCTGCTCCATCTTTTGTGGTTGGTGAGCCGAGTAATGCGGCCCAGTTAAGTGCCGGAACTGAGAAAACTTCTAACCCTCTCACTCGCAACAAGGAGGCCTAGCCCTCCTTGCTCACAGGCAAGGCTCCTATGGTAGCGGAGATTTTAGACCATGGTCGTCACAAGGATGCAATTCATGCTAGGCATTCAAGAGGACGAAGCAAAGCGAGGTTGGCTTCCAAGCGGCCCCAGGCCTCGCAAAAGCAAGTCAGGGACTCAAAGGCCCCAACTGCCCGGATGTGGGCGAATGCAGCGAAAGGGTATGACCTTACTTTTGTTCCTCCTTCATTTGAGGATGATGTCCCTATGGTGAATCTCCCTGAAGAGGTGCTGGATGCGGTGGATCTCAAATGGCATGAGTGCCTTGTTGGGTATTATGTAGGAAAGAGGCTGCCTTTCCAGTTCACGGTGCTCTCGCTCAAGCATAGTTGGGGACCGAAGCTTGTTGAGGTCTTCGCCGATGACTTGGGGTTCTTTTTCTTCTGCATCCCCGACCCTTGTTCAGAATGAAGATTTTGGAAGATGGACCTATAACTATTGCAAGAGTTCCGCTCGTATTGCAACAATGGAAGCCTCTTCTAGAGTTAAAGAGGGAAAAAGCAAACCACGGTGCCAGTGTGAATTTGCTTGAAGAACCTACCTCTTGACCTTTGGACAAACCCAACAATTAGCTCCATCGCGAGTACCATTGGCAAGCCTCTATATGTTGATCAACGTACAAAGCAAACTCGAATGATCTCCTTCACAAGAGTTTGCGTTGAGCTTCAATTTAATCGACCAAGGGTCTCTTCGATCAAGGTAAGACTTAATGGAGTGGCTCGGTCTATTGCCATCAAGTACGAGTCGAAGCCATAGAATGCTTGAAGTGCGGTTCCTTTGGACACACTTGTGTGGCCTCCTCAGCTGGTCTGAAGGCGATACAGGGCTAACAGCAGGCTCGAGCCATTCCCTCCCCACTCGTGGAGGCCCAACCCCCCGAGACCACTCCGATGTTGGTGGAAGATACTAGCGAGGCTGAATTGGGTTAGAAACAAGTTAGGGGAAAGAAGAAGAAATCTCCCCCTCCTAAGGAGACGAGCTTGGCCCATCCGGTCAACTTTGGAGACGAGGGGCGATCCCTCAAGCAGAAAGCGGCAGATGTCAAGAGCTTGCCCTCAACCTTTATCCATAAAGCTCAAAGTGGGCTTCAGAACCTCACCACGGTGGATGCTCCTGGCTCTACCGTGGAGGAAGATCCCATTAACCCTCCTGATGTTTCGATAGCAAAACTGGGTAGTGGAGCGGAGTCAAACGGGTCAGCCAACCACCTTGGTAGCTTAGATGATGATCTTCTCTTGCCTTGTCGGTCGCCGAAGGCTCCTTTGACTAGGAGGAGAGAGGAGACTATCCAGGACAAGCTCTTGGTGCTCTCCCCGGCCCCGCCTCCTTCGTCGGCCTGTGCAGCTCCCCCTCCAAGTCGCCCCAAGCCTCCAATAAGGAGGTAACCCTCACTCTCTTCCTCTTTGTACATATGTATATAGGTTGCTGGAATATTAGAAGCCTTGTCAACCCAACTAGGTAAGTGAAGGTTCGTAACTTGGTTTTATCGAACCACTTGTTCTATATTGGTTTGTTGGAAACTAAGGTGCCACCGAATCTTTTCAATTCCATTTCCGAAGGTTTGTTGAGGGATTAGTGTTGGATTGCTACCCCTAAAAGAATTTAGGTTGGTTGGGACCCCTTAAAAGTTAAGTTTGAAGCCTTCTCAGTTACCAAGCAGGCGGTTCATGAGAACTTTGAGAGCCTGGATTCTAAGGTGGCTTGTTATATCTCTTTTGTTTATGGGGATCACTCATTTTCACTGCAGAGACCTCTTTAGGACGATATCATCTTCAGAAGCATCCATTTCCAAGACACTCCTTGGCTTGTCTTGGAGATTTCAATGCTATTAAGGATCCATCGGACCATGTTGGTGGCTCTGAAGATTGGATCCCTTGTTTTGATGAGTTTGGACAGTGCTTGGAGTAGGCTGAACTGGAAGACCTAAGGTTCGTTGATTTTAGATACACTTTGATGAAATCCTCGAGCCCTTCTAGGAAGGCAAGGAAGATCGACAGGATTCTGGTGAACATCAAGTGAAGTTTGGATCTCTCTTACTCAGAAGCCTCCTTCCTGGCGCTGGGAATCTCAGATCACTCACCTATGGTGGTGAAGGTGCTTAGTCCAACTCCTCGGAGAAAGCCCTTCAAGTTTTCCAACTTCTAGATGAAGCACTCAAAGTTCAACGAGATTGTCTCGCAAGTTTGGGATGCCCCGTGGGTTCGAGTCCCTATGTATAGGCTTGTTTGTAAGCTCAAGGATCTTAAATGTTGACTCAAGCAACTCAATAGAAAATCTTTCTCTAATATCTCCGCCAAAACTCTTGATGCGAGGAAGATGTTGGAGACCACTCAAGCAGGCTTGCAGCAAAATCCATTTTCTATTGATTGCTGAGGTGGAAAAGAACCAAAGGCATATCTTTGCAGAGTTGCGTGCCTTGGAGGAGTCCTTCAGGCAGAAGTCCAGGGTCAGATGGCTTAGAGAGGGAGATCACAATATCAAGTTCTTCCATTAGTATGTCAACAAAAGACATTTGAGAAACAGAGTCATTTCCATCCTCAACTCTTCAGGGAACCAGGTGACCGAGCCACAGCTAGTACATCGTTGCTTTGTAAAGTTCTTTGAAGACCTATTGGCGCTGCAAGGGGAGCTGGTTAGACCTTTGCTGAAGGACCTGAGGGAGGTTATCCAGCATCCACTCTTGGATGATTAGGCTGTGCTCTTTGCTCAGCCAGTTATAGAGTTGGAAATCCGAGACACTATCTTCTCCTTGCCTTGGGGAAAGGCACTTGGATTGGATGGTAGAAAACTAGGAGATAATTGGTCCCTTAACCACGGCTGCAGTAATGGATTTCTTCACATCCAAAAAACTCTAAAGGGAGATTAACAATACCATCTTGGTGTGGTTTTTAAAGTGCTCAACGCCACTTCCATAGAGGATTATAGGCCTATCGCCTACTGCAACACTATTTATAAGTGTATTACAAAGGTGCTAGCTAATCGAGTGACCCTAGCTTTGAAGAGCACGATAGGCCCTTTTTAAACTACTTTTGTAAAAGGCAAGCGGATCGAGGATAACATCTTGCTGGCCTAGGAGCTATTCTCTAGCTTCCACCTTGAGCATTATCTCCTTAGATGTGCGATAAAGGTGGACTTCAAGAAAGCCTATGATACTATGGATTGGGACTTTCTCAAAGGTGTGTTGCTGGCCTTTAGCTTCCCTCAGTCTGTGACGCGACTTATTATGACTTGTGTGCGCACATCCAAATTTTCAATTGCTTTGAATGGAGAGCTCCACGGGTTCTTTGCGAGCGGCTAAGGTCTCCGCCAAGGTGATCCCATCTCTCCTTACCTTTTCACTATGGTTATGGAGGTGCTTTCAAGGATCTTTCTTAGGTACTCTTTGAGGCCTGATTTCAAGTTCTTCTAGAGGTGTAAGGCAACGGGTCATTTACATCTCTTTTTTTACAGATAATGTCTTCTTTTTTTGTGAGGCTGACCTTCCTACAGTGGCTCTCCTCAAGAAAGGTCTTCATATCTTTTCCTCTTGGAGTGGTCTTTGTCCTAACCCGTGCAAGAGTAAAAAAAAAAAATGGCGGGGTGGCGCACCCTCCTTAAGGAATGGTATTCTCTTAGAGTTGGGCTTTCAAGAAGGGAAATTGCCAGTTCAGTACCTGGGGGTTCCCATAATCACTTCGAGGATAAGCAAAGCAAACTGTTGTGCCCTTGTCAATCGTATCACTACAAGGATTCGATCTTGGACTCACCGATTCCTCTCTCTTGCTGGACGTTCAGCTTATTAGGTTAGTTCTTCACGCTATACAAACCTACTAGGCTAGTGTATTTGTTTTACCTATAGCTGTGGTGGACCAAATAGAGAAAATCCTTAGACAATTCCTATGGAAAGGTCTGGACCTAGGCAGGGGTGGTGCTAAGGTAGCCTTCCAAAGGATGAAGGAGGGCCAGGTATTAGGAGGCTCCAAGATTGCAATAAAGCCGCCATGTTGAAGCATATCTGGCTATTGTTCTCTGACAAGGAAGCGCTATGGTATAGGTGGGTCCATTCCACTTTCTTAAAGAACAAGAACTTTTGGGTTGCCAAGAAGCCAACCTTTGGCTCCTAGGCTTGGAAGAGCTTGTTGAACCTAAAGAGTGATTTCCGAATGGTCTTCTACTGGAAAATTGGTGATGGCCAAACAAACTCTCTTTGGTTTAATAATTGACACCCTAGGGGACCCCTAAACCTGCTCTTCTTAGTTCACTTATCTACAGCTCAAGGCTCTCTAGGCAAGCCTATGTTGCTGACCCCTTCTCAGATGATGGCCAAGTGCTCAGGATGGTGCTTAAATTGTGGGGTCATCCTCTCCCGGTCCTATCGGGTGACCTAGATTGTTGCTACTAGCATGGTGGCAACGGCACGGAACTCCATCAAGAAGAAGAGAACGCGGGTCCATTGGCACTCCTTCATGTAGGACAACATCATAGTGCCTCGCTATCAGCTTAATCTTTGGCTCATTTCCAAGCGCAAACTTCCAACCCAGGCTCTCCTTCTATCTTATGGTAGAATTGGAAATGATGCTTGTGCGTTTTACAAGAGCATGTCTGACTCTATTGATCTCCTATTTTTTTATTACTGTGTCACGGCTGGCGTTGCTTTCTTTTGGGCTTCCAGATGCAATTTGCCTTGGCGCAATAGAACTTAGAGGGAGAACCTCCATTGGGCCGCTACCTATTTGATGGGTAAAGATTTCTACAAGTGCATTGCCCGTTTTTCCTTTGGCACGCTTTGTCATATCATTTGGAAAAATAGGAATAATATCATCTTTAGAGACCAGCCCCTAACGATCCCGGCCATAAAGAACCACCTCTTCAAAGTGATCCAAGACGATGCTATCACATTCAAGAACATCAAAAATAATTTCAGAAACAGAAAGTTGCAGAGAAGTTGGGGCCTAGACCCTATTATTTTCACTAGGGCCCATAGGTAGTTTGATCCGACGGTGACCTCTTCCTCACCTGTGGCGTGTCTGGTAGCCAGTTGTCCATGTCGTGCTTCTTTTTGGTTTTGATGTTGTAGTGTATGTGCCGCGCTTTGTGGCTTTTACATCTCGTCACCCTTCCACTCCTTTTGTTCTTGCATTTGGAGTGTAAGTTTCTGGTGACGAGATCGTTTGTACATTTGACATTTCCTCAATATATTCTTACATTTTACCCAAAAAAAAAAAAACTTCTATTTGTTTTGTTCTTTCATGAAAGACTGGATTTGCCGATAGTTTGAATGTCGCATTATTGTCACAAAATAGTTCGCTTGCTCTATCAATTCATACCTCAAGGTTCGAAAGTAAACCCCATATCCAATCTATCACAAACTATTTTTCACCATAGCTTGATATTCCGATTTAGCCTGTGATAATGAGACAATTGATTGGTTCTTTGTCTTCCATGAAATCAAAGATCTTTAAAAGCAACATTTAAGGAGAAAAAAAAAATACTAAAAATGAATCTCATGTTAAGAAAAAGTCAGATGTAGGCCACTAAATTTGTATTGAATGGGTCTTCTAAATTAGACCATTTTCGACTCAATCCATCCGTTTGATGGGCCTATTTTCAACATACAGACAATATTAATTGCCTAGTTGTATCGTCACTTAAAACACCGTTTGATTGGCGAGGCCCTCCTGGAGCTTCGTGGTCCAGCGGAGGAGGGGCGTGGGACAGACGATGAGGACGACGCAAGCGTCACCGGGCAAATTAATACCGTGGAGAGAACCACTTAAATAGTCGTTCTAGGTCACCCTCCCTTTAAGGCAGGAAGTGGTGGCTTTTCCCTTGAGATTTTGATTTAATCAGCGAAACGTAGATAGTGATTGATTGCGCTTGGATCGAAGATGTGAAATCAGAGGTTGAGAAATGTGAGGCAATGAACGGAAAAATGTGTGTTTCCAGCCTTTTAGACTGTGGAAAAAGGTCCCCCAGGAAGTTTTCTAGAAGCATTGTAAATATCGTATAATGCAGATTCGCTGTGTTTCTCGCCACGATGAGAGGTTCTTGTTTTGGCGGGTCTCAACTTTTGATTCGCTGCGAAATGGTTTTAGACACTTTGTCCGCTGGAGATATTGCCAAGAGAAACAGCAAATAGAAGAAAAAATTGTCAAAAAAAAAAAAAAATTACACGGGGCACTTGTATTGTGAAGGATTTGATCCATAATGCCGTATTACATGACATTTAAAATATATATATACATGCTAGCAAAAAAGTAAATGATGGTTGTGTAATACTAAATAATAGACAAAATAGTAATCCCACGAATAAGAAAATTATCATATAATTCAATAAATTTCTTTTAGGTGGAACTCTAAATATAAGTAAATTTCCATATCCTGGAGAAAATTTTGATTTATTTTCTAAAATAACTCAAATCACATTTTTCATCCCCCAATACAATGTTTTCCTTATTTTGCACATGTTAAGCGTGCCATTTTCGCCATTTTTAATGAAACATATAAACCTTTTCTAACGAACCATAGTTGGTGGTGGGGAGGACTGTATCAATCGAATCAGTTAACTTAGATCAACTGATAAGTTTGCTCGGATTGATTTGTTTTAATTTGCTTTCTGTTCAGAGCCACGATGACCTCTTGGACATTTTCCCTTTTCCTAGCCTGCTTGATCACTACCACAATGCTTCATTGTTGTAGGAGTTCAACGTACAAAACTCAATTCTTTTACTTCTACCGACTATTGGAAGTTGATAAGGGAGAGAAACGTAAAGTAGCTTGGCATAGACTAGTGCGGTTTCAAGCAAATATCCCCAAATTTGGCTTCATATGCCAGTTGGTAATGCCACGAAAGAGAGAAGAAACGATGGATTTAGGAAATTTTGCAAAAAGTGTGTTACTTTTTGATAAATACCTTCTATGTATAAGACTATTTATAGTACAATATATGAACGCAATAAAGGAAAAGATATATAAAAGATACTTTTCTAATTGTATGATTTTAGTCCCAACTAAACTGATGTACTCAATCACTCTAGGAAAAGGAGCCGCATCTCCCACAGGTAATTCTGAACAAGCTCCAAATATTTGATATAGTTGAGAAGTGAAAGCGTATTAATGAGACTTGTGTTATAGACCGGAGGTTTCGTGATCCAACTAACCAAAGAGATAGCCTAGATGATTGGCAAGACTTGAAGGCCCTGTTTGTTTAAATATGTTTCTATTCCCCGAAACACAAATTTTTGTTCTTTTGTTCCGAAGAACAAAAAAAGAACAAAAACCCGTTTGTTTACATCTTTACATTTTTGTTCCCGGGAACAAAAAATTTATTTTTTTGTTTATGGGAACAGATTTGGAACAGAAATAAAAAGTAGAAAAAATTTGTTTTTTATTCCCGAGAATAATTTTGAGAAACACTTTTTTTTCTCATTTTTTCTTCTTCTTTTTTCTTTGGCCAGTCGCCAGCCTCATCGGACTGTCACCAAAGCGTTGCCAGATCATCGCCGGCCCCCGGCAAGTCTTCTTGTGGATAGGCGAGGCTGCCGACCAAAAGGAAGAAAAAATAAAATTAAATTAAAATTAAAATATTTAAAAATTAAAAGAAACAAAAAGTTTATATAAGTTTACCAAATGTGTTTATATTCTTTTTCTATTTCACGAATAGAAATTTTGTACAGTTATCAAACGCGTTCTTCTGTTAAAAAATTGTTCCTCGAAACAGAAATAATTTTTTTTGTTTCTATTCTCTGGAATAATTTTTGAATAGAAATGTTACCAAATGCGCCCGAAGTGTCCTGGTCTCTAGGGTTTCATAAGGATTCTAGAATACTACTAAGGACGATATGGGGAATATATTTTTGTATTTAATGGGATAGATGGTAATCGTGTATTTAATAGGACAAATACTGGTTGGAGTAAAATAGTATTTGGAAGACATACATAAATAGTGGTACTCTCCTCTCATTGAAATCATCAACATTTGAACAATAGAATTACAATCTTTCCCAAAACTTCTCTCTTAACACTTCTTCTCGATTCGAGTGAGACTAGCGAGCGAGTGAGCTATAAGGCTAAACTTAGGCGTCCAACCAAGAACCAAAAGGAAGCCGAAGTGCAGCATGGTTCAAAATCTCAAGCATCAACCCGTGACACTTGTCTACTTTGTGGTGTCTCCCCTAAATCATGCCTCCATCTATTTTTGCACTACACCTTTGCAAAGAATGTTTGGATTTGGATCTTAAATCCCAAGGGGATCCACAATTAGTTGGTGAATGGGACGGCGAGCTACATTAGGCATTATAACATTGTAAAGGGAAGTCCTTTGCTTTCCTTCGCTAAACTCTTAGGTTGCACTTAGTAGTAAGGACAAAATTCAAGATAGGATAAAATTCTTCTTATTCCGCGTTTGGCACTTACTCAAAATAAAATAAAGTTAGATATAAAAGAGATATTTGCCATATAAAATTATCTCATAAGAGAGGTAGAATAAAATTGAATAGGATTTCTAAATTTTATAATAAGAAAGTTATTTTTCTTGAATAAAAAACTTCTTAAATAAAAAAATTACAATTATATTTCATCTTAAATAATATTTTAATTATAATTTAAGAAATTCAAAATAACAAAAATAACAATTTAGTTTTTTTATTTAATCTTATTTTTATTTATATATTCGAATTTAATTCTATCTTATAGTATAAATTTAATATATAAATATAAATATATAGTTATTTACATATTTGAGGTATTCCATTATTTTAGGTATATTACTACAATTTACTATTTAATAAAAAATTATTAAAGAATGATGGAAGGGGAAAAAAGAAATAAAAAGAATTAGTTAAAAAAAGAGAGGAAAAATAAAATAAAAAGCAAATAAAAATAAAGTAGGCAAGAATACTACTAAAGATTTTTACTATCTCTACTTGTAAATTTTTAGGTTTATTTATATTGATATGACTTTCATACTAAATAATATATATGATATAATATCAATATATCCGATTTTATTATTTGGATCACCAAATAATAAATAGGACATAACAAAACTCCTAGATTTCATATCATATTTTTATTTAGATTTATTTTGATTAAAAATCTAAATGACCAAAAGTAGCCTTATTAAAGCTTGCGCAAAATGGTACTATTTACCATCTAAAAGAAATGAGGTCATACATATAATGAGTTCGCTCCTCAGCCAGATAAAGTATCTTATTCCATCACTTTTGCTGCCAAGGGGAAGATGCCCTGCTTTATTCAAGGGAGACAATCTGGTCTTTCTGCAGCTGAGAAGACTCTTGTGATTCTTGGGGTATAAGATTGCCGAGGGATTGAGATTGATGCTTCTTTGGTGGCAGTTTCCTAGTTGTCTTTTGTTGGGCTCTCATTAGGTGCATTGGAAATTGGTTACTGTAGTCTTCTGGAACTTTTCTAGAGACTTCGCTAAACTCGTTAATCTCGGACGCTGGAGTAATTCAATCCACAAACGATGCGACATGCTTCAGGAACATGGCGACCATCTTTGCTGTTTTTACCTTTTTTAAATGGATTAAAAAAACAATAGTCTCCTGGAGGGCTTGCGACCGTGCGTGGACTTGTTCATTAATTCAATATTCAAATTGTATACATTGCGAAGATTATTTCTTCCAATTAAAAAATAAATAAATAAATAAATAAATAAACCTAAATTGGTCACATAGAACATTAGAGGTTTTCTGCAATGAGTCTTTTCCCTATGATCTTTATCTTAAAGTGGATTTTCGATGTATCTTTTAATTATAGTTTACCAAACATTATTTGTTTGTCATGAAAGCCTTTTAATGTAAAATCTTTTGTAAATATGCAAAGGCTTTTGGCCCAAAAATTCTCCCAGGCGCACCCTTTATAGCCTGAGGCGGTCGCCTCTTGTCGAGGTGTTGCCGTCCCAATTGTAGGCATGCACACCTCAACCTAAAGCTTGGCAATTTCGAGCCTGTCACTTCTACACCTCGGGTCCCATTAGCGTGAATTTTGTGGTGTTGGAACCCTCGTGACAACGACTTTCCAAGAAGCGCAACATTGACAGGTTAATCGCAAAATGATGGACTTGAGATTTTGTCCTATACGAGGCCTAATGTTCGAATTTACAAATTGTACATCGTTTCGGCAACTTAAACAGTTTAAAAATTCATTATTTACAATAACTTAGTTATATGGAAGGTATCATTCGACTTTGAGACCTCGTAGTATCATTTTAAGCTCTGAGACCCTTTTCACTTCTCACGAAGTTTGACCACAGTTTGACCAGCAATTACTTTCTCATGCAACATTCGATTAGCCTGATTTTTGTTACATTGGAATAATTTAACTTCCATGATGGGCAAATCAAATCTAAAATTTGAAAACTTCGTGACATGTGCGAATGGGCAACTGGCCTCGAAAGGTGAAAAGTTGGTTATTGGATTTTGATGGGAATATGAAAAAAGCCTCGTTAACGCACACAACCCATTCTTGAAGTCGAAAAGTTGTTTTGAGCCTCCTAATTTGTTAGTCAAACATTGCTTTAACTTTTAGTCAACCCTAAGTCAACTTTTTAAATTTACCTAGACCATAGAGATAATTTGAGGTGCCAGCCACATGACATGGCAATATTGACACATATCCTAACATGACAAATTGAATTCAAAATAAGATGATGAAATGACATGATATGGCAATGTCCATAAGCATGACGTGATAATAGCCATATGTAATATGACGTGATATAAATAACATGATATAGAAATAACATCATCACTTTCAAATTATGATGATGTGAGTTTTGTACATCATTCTACTTAAGGAGCCATTTTCATTTAATTTGTGGCTTTAATAGACATGATAACATTTACGTAAAAACACACATTTTCCTTAAGACAAGGCCAAGTCCTACTCATAACTTAATTTAGAATCATTATTCAATTCAAAATCATGAAATTGAATAATCACATGACGAGACCTTAATTCATAGGTTTGAATCACGATGTTTATTGCCTTTTGCTCTCTGGTTACGTTGCCATAGCCTGCCTAGCACCCATTCGCTTTGGTATATAACCCACGGGTTGGCTCACAAATGAGGGGACGTATTCTACTGCAAGCACTTGAATATATTCACTACCTTATATCCGTTAAGAAAAAAAAAATGTACATCTTATATAATTAACAAAGCATCATTCGTTCTAGCACTTTTGCAGCACAACATCACACAACCTAATTTTGTAGCTGAGATTCAAAATTATCATCACGACAGCCTAGAAGCATTCTTTATTTCAAGTAGAATTTTTGCAGCATTACCACGTATTTCATGTTTTGAGAAGTCATTTCGACATTACGATGACTTAAAAGACATTTATTATTAATTTTCTAAAATGATAGCATAACGACATATCTGAACTTTAAGATTTGATACTGGCATTGGCCGACCTAAAAACATATGTTTTTGACTCTTCAAATTGACAACACGATGACAGGCCTCACGACATCTTAACATTCATTTCTATAGGACATTTAAAGAGAGGGCATCGGGAACTTACCTCAAGTGCGACAACCTCGGTGACGACAAGGACAGCAAACCACCCGAAGATTAGAAATGTGAGGACCACCATCAAGACGACAGAAATTCATAAGCGTAAGAGATATGCAAAGACTAACAAGTCTTAGTATGATTTTTTAGCGTTAAAATCGTTTCATGTGAAGACTTTCCAACTAGCCTAAGATAGATAAATTGGCAAAATCATGGATCCAATATTTTATAGCCTGTATGAAGACCTGAGGCTCAGGCTATGAACTAAACGTTGGTTCGACGACTTAACATTTTTAAAATTATTATTTACCATAATTTTGATTTCAAGGCCTCTTAAAATGTTTTGGCTCCGATACGTCTTTCGAATATTGAAAAGTTTCATCGAAGCTTGACAAATGATAACTCCCGTGGCCAACTCGGGGTTTTATTGCGTTGGAATGGTTGCAATCTCTAGTTTCTTGATGTGCAATGGAAATTTCGAAATTGTAAACTTCTCCCGACCCTACAAAAAGCGAGTGATCGATCTCGGAGAGTAAAAGATTGATCGTTGGATTTGAGTGGCAATATACGTGTTGACAACTCATTTTTCTAGAATTAAAATGTGTCCGGCGTCTTGTATGTCATTGATCAAGTCTTGGTCAAATCCTCATTAAACCATGGTCAAATGCAAAGATTTTTAAAAATGGAGGCAAAATTTGAGATGTTAATAGTTTTCACTCAATTTTTCTCGGAGAGTAAGCAAGAGAAGTAAGAACAAGTTTGAGAGCATTTTAATCACTCCTGTCCCCTTTCAACTCTTATTTTAACGAATGTATTTATATAGTCCTCCAAATTTGATTTGCACTATGAAATTTTTCTCACAGTCAAAATAGTCACTGTAATGATTATTCGCAGCTCAAAAAGTTCACTTAGAGATAATTAATGAACTTAGTTCGCTCGCCTTAAGAACTCACCCGACACTTCCTATACTTAGCCAAAAATGGCTGACCTCATCTAATATTTTCCAGATCGTTACTCGTGGATATCAATGCTTGAAATCGGCTTCAAACACTAAAGGGGGAGCCTCTCTTATAGGCGCCTTCACGAAATTAACACCTCCATGGGACCCTAAAGTCAATTAACAGTTCAAATTTCATTTGATTTTAGTCACCAGGTCCTCTGACCAATGGAAAAAATCACCACGATTACAGATGAAGTTTCGCCGAATTACTCACGAATTGCTCCAACTCGATTTGATGATTATTCAACATCAACTTGCTTGACTTTGAGTGAAGCTGAACTCGATCTTGCCAGTTAAATCGAGTTTGAGCTTGCCAATGCGAAGCTCTGCAACCTCATAACCTGATTGAATCCAATCGAGTTTCATTTTTTTGCTTAAAAATATTTAATAATTATAAAAATGGGGACATAATTTCTTAAAATTACACACACCAACTCAAAAGGATGTGTGCAAAAGAACCAATAACTACTTGGACCACATAGAATCAGACCAGAGTGCGGGGTTCCCAAGGGAGTCTGTCCGAATCTCGGTTCCAATTTTATTGAAACCAGTAAGTATCGGTCCAATTCTCATTTTAGGTATCGAATTGTCCACTCGCTCCACCAGACCAGACCGGTAATATATAAATATATTTGATTTGATTACTAAGAGAAATTTTCAATCAAAAATAGTTTAAGAAAAATGAAAACTCCAAAATCCTTAATTTGGAGCTTAATACCCATTAACTAAGTGATCGTCTCATCTCACTCTCACATCATCTAAGTCATTTATCTAACTCCCACTCACGGCCTCAACTTTCAACTTTTAATGAGTTCATTTTTTTTTACTAATATTTGAATATGGATTTTTATTTATTTCATTTTGTCTTTTACTTTGGCTTGCTAGAAAATATTACACTAAGTGAGTGAAATTTCATGGGACAGGTTCCATAGATCAAGTTCTCGGGGACCAACGGGTGGTTTTGTTTCCAATTTTTTGAAATCAATTTTTAATGAACGGTTCTCAAATCTAGAGTGGGAATCACCCACTTCAACTATGCTGACTTCTACCAGCTCATTTATAATTGCACGGAAATAATTAATCTTACTATGTTTGAGCTCAAGTTTATTGATAATCCAGTTACTATCTTGATTTTCTATTACAATCGAGCTCTAGCAAAAATTTAATTTCTTTATTTTATTCCAATTGTATATTTTGTAGTTATTTTTTAATGATGAGTTTTAAAAACATACGCTTGTTTGGAAATTTATTTTCGATCAGCCATCTCTTTTTCCGATTCGACTTGACCGGCCAAACCTCTATTCTCTCAAAGTCAAGACTCTATAGCGTATCACAAGCTAGTAGACTTGGGCTTAACGGAATGAAGGGCAAATACGTAACTTCGTTACAGCCCCTTTTTCCACGCTTAAATACAACTCCATCTTTTTTCCTTTTTCTTTTTTCAGGCATCGCGGACAAGCATTTCGCCCTTAATTCATTTTCCCCGCCATTTACATCATCCAATTTTCTCTCGTTTCTAGGGCTCCGAATCGCTCTCTGCAACTCCACATACAGAGCCAAAATCCAACTCGAAATCGCTCTTGGATCCCCTTCGGATTGCATTCGACCACCGGTGGAAACGCATTGGCCATTCTTCTGGAGCTGCGACGGTCGCGGAATCGCAGATTCGTCAACCGTCGTCGATGAGCAATCCAGTCGGTTCGAGTTCGGGTCCGGGTCCGGGTCCGGGTCCGGGTTGGAGCTACCGAGGCATAGGGCTATCGAACACCGTGCACTCCGATGTGGCCTCGTGCTTGCCGTTGCCTTCGCTGCCGGTGTTCTTCGGTGCGTCCGATCAGGAGCTGAGGCTGTTTGACGAGCAGGGCGCCGCCGGTTCGTTTCCCCGGAGGATTTTAAATCGCGCTGACATCCTCGCTCAGTCGAGTAGAATCGCTCATCTGCTTCGCGACACTGATGTCTCTTACTTGTAAGTGCTTGCATTTCCCTTTGCTCGGCCTTTTATCGACTGACTGTCTTTGAGCTGAAGTTGTGTTCCGGAGGTTTTTTTTTTTTATCCGTCTTCCTTCTTATTTAGGAAATCGAAATTACCTGGTCACTCAGCTTCTACTTATTTTTCAGCTTCAGCAGTTGGCATAGTTCTTTTTATGATCGTATTCTGCTTTTCTCTTCTATTTTGCTTCGCTGAGTGTGGGTTAATGGACAGACATGGTAAATTTATGACTGCATAACGTTGGAATTTTGCAGTTAGAACAGCAGAGCGAATGTTGGAAATTTGTTGTTTTCTGGATTTTCCCCTTAAATTTGGAGATCGTGATTTCCTGGTGTTTGCAATGTAACAGACGAATGCTATATTTTATGAATCTAAATTTTAATTTGTTGACCGGTGTGCAGATGGTGATTCCTCTGCAGCTTTTAGTGTCTTATCTCGAGTTTCGTCATTGTCTTTTGTTACCTCATGATGCACCTTGGCAATGTGGATTTTGTTTATGTCTGATTAGGCATGGATATGTGGTGGTGACTTAGTTAATATCCAGATTATTCTAAAGGATGATGGCTTTTTGAGGATTTTTTTATTGGAAGCATGGCAATACCGATTATTTTGGGTCGTGCTTGTTCTTTTGGGGATTTGTTATGCAGTTATGGCTTTTCCCAGGATCTCTCTGCTGGTGGAATCAGTGATAGAAAATTGGTTTAATATGTGCCATATGAGCCCTATGATTAGTAGTTCTTATTGTGCTTTTCATGCTTAGGAGCTTAGTAGTTTTCACATCGAAGAACATTAGTCTAAAACGTACTTTCTTTGCGTACACTGTTATATCTAAACCATTATCTAAATCAAGGACATAAGGAAAGAAAGGAAGAGAAAGGAGATTTTAATTTTCTTTTTCTTGTTTGGATGCACATTGAGTGGATGGTGTGGGGGGAAAAAGAATTAATGATTGATGAAAGGGTCCTTTGTCCTATTCTATTTCAAAATAGGAGTGAAAGAAAAAATTGCTAAAAAAAAAACTTTGTTGTAGCATTTTCCTCCATTTTCCTTCCACTTTTGGACGAAAATTGAGGGTGGGCCCAAGGAAATACTCCCTTTCATTTCCACCCATTTACCTCTCATTTTATCCACCTAGGCAACAAATGTAAGTTTCTAGGTAAATACTTACTTTCATTTCCTCACATGCCCTTAACCAAACATGCTGAGTTTGAATGGAATGGATGATGAATTATTTTATAGTCCTCGGCAATGCACTTACTGGGTCTGTGAGCTTTCTGGATATATTTATGTAAAGCAGTGTGTTTTTTAGGAAGCAAGCATTTAAGGATGCTCAATCAGAGTCAAGGAGGTCTGTAAGCGAATCTTTAGATAAGATGCTAAAATTTGCTGCTATTTGTGAAGTGACACTGTGATACATCATGTGAGATAGTTTGGTCAATTACACAAGGTGACTTTTCTGCTTTAGGGCATTTTATAGGCTTTTGTTGACTATTAGTCTATTGATGGATGAGGATCTTTGTCTCTATATCATTAGATGGAACTGCCTCAGTGAAATTTAACTTGCTGGCTAAAAATTCTAACTCAAATTTATTTATTTATTTATTTATTTTTTTGCTGTATCTCTTTTGAATTTATGGTCCTGGATTCCTTTACTTATTGGAGTATATGATCTGTTCAGCTTGATATTGACTTATCTTGTTACCTTATTCCAGAAAGCTTAGGGAGGATTTGATGGTGATACCGCACAGCTGTGTGGAGCCGATAAAACTTTATGAAGAAGTTCTTTATCAAAATCCCGAGGCCTTTGACTGCTTTTCTCCAGGTAATGCAGTATATTCTGTTGCTGTTATTGTCTTAAGAGATTACTGTTAATTTTAGCTGACATCTGCTATTTTAGTGGCATGTACCTCGAAGCTTTGCTTTCTTGTTTGGCCACTTTTCTTTGTGGTCTTCTTATTTTGGAAAAAGCTCATATTTAGAAGAATCAATTTGTGTCACCAAATCTGTTTCTTGCGAGACTTGATCGGGTTGCAAGCTTTTCAATTCTTTTCCTTTTTGTAATCTTCAGCCTTTTAAGCATTATGACAAGGTCCCTGAATTTATGTTTCTTGTTAGTTTTAAACAGTGTTATAGGATGTGGTTATGATTATCTTTCTAAATATATGTACTTTTTCTGTTCTTAATGTTCATTGCATTGTTCAAGTTTCTCAGGTCATACCAAAGAGCATATATTTCAAAGTACAGCACATGTTGAGAAGCCTCTTCAACTTAATGTTACTCTTGGAAGTCAAGCGCAAAAAGAATTGCCTCTTTATCGAAATAATCTGCTTGATAATGCTCTTGCTAATGTAAGTGTTCATGCTGCTTCAATGTGCATGACAGCTGTTTTGTTCGCAAATTCATGTTTTTGATTTTGCAGGAAGTCTCTACATCTTCTCGAAAACCAAAGGTTAAGAAAAAAGTACGTGACGAAATCCCTAGAGATGTTGGACCTAGTCCTGTTGAATCCCAAGGTCTGACATTTGATATTTAGTTATCTAACTTCTGACATTCATTCTATTACAACGCAACTAATTCATTAGGTCTCTTCTTAGATGATACGGTTGGAAGGTTTTCTGACATGTTGGAGGACATCTGTAGCAAAGCTGAGATTTCCGGAGATGATAGAGATGAAGCAGAGTGGATCTTAGTGCCTATTGCCGATCTTAGGATACTTGTTAATGAAATAATGTCAGTTCGTGCGAAGAAGCTCCTACATTTAGTTCCTGCAGATACTCTTGTTAAACTATTAAGGGTTCTAGATCATCAGATCCATCGAGCAGAAGGCCTGTCCATCGATCAGTGTGATCATGTATGTTCTATGCAATCTTTGTTGTTGATGAGAAAAATTCATTATGCTTCCAGCAATATCAGTATATGAACTGATTCAATTATGTATGACTTCTGCTTGGTTGGGATAAGCTCCATTCTTATCTTTTAACTAAAACACATAAACAATAATAGTGTAATTCTATAAATTTAACATTACTAACAGTATTCTGTGTTTCCAGTCAGACCCAGATGCAATTTGCTCCCTCCTCTGTGCTTTGGAATCCATACATGCAGCTCTGGCCATAATGGCTCATAATCAGATGCCAAAGCATCTTTATAGTGAAGAGGTAGTTTTGCCTTAGAAACTAGTTTCTTAGCTTTTCACTGTTTTCTCTTTATGCCTAGTGTACTTTATCCATCTCTGGTCTTCAGTAGTTCATGGAAACTCATTATACGTTATTTGTGGCAGATCATTGAGAGGATTCTTGAATTCTCTCGACGTCAAATAATGGACATAATGTGTATCTATGATCCATCATACCGTGCTTTGCATAAACCTGTTGAACAAGGGGCTCCTGAAGGTTAGCCTTTTCGTGAATGATTTGTTGTGTTATCTTTCAATTAGAGATGTACTTTACCTTGAAATGCTGTGGAACCCTGGAACTATTTCTTTGACATTTGGCTTGATGACTTGTATTATCTGATGAAATGCTTTATTTGGTTTTAAATTCCAGTGGATGAAGATGATGAAGTAGATGCAGATATTGGTCCCAGTAAGAAACGCCGTGTTGTAAAGAGTGTCAAAGCAAAGAAATCAGCAGTGAACAAGTCTGCTTTTTATACCATTAATTTAAGAGATTCTTTTCACATATCTCAATTGAGATATTCTGATTCTGTTTTTTTTTTCTCTGTTTGTTGTCCTGTAGGGTCTCAGCTGCTGCTAGTACAGTACTTCAGAAGCTGTGTACTATTCTTGGTTTACTTAAGGATCTACTGTTAATAGAGAAGCTTTCGGACAGTTGCATTCTACAGCTGGTGAAAACAAACTTTACAACGTTTTTGGTGGATAATATCCAGCTTCTCCAGCTGAAGGCCATTGCTTTAATTAGTGGGGTATGACTTTTTGTCTCAAAGTTACATGTGTATTTTGTTGAAATTATACCTTTGCTTCTTCTAATCATTCTCATTGTTGGAGCAGATATTCTATTGGTATGCACAGCATCGCACTTATGTCATTGATGAAATGCTTCTTTTGCTTTGGAAGTTGCCCTTCTCTAAGCGTGCAACACGAGCCTATCACCTGCCTGATGAAGATCAGAGGCAAATTCAGATGATTACTGCCCTGCTGATTCAGTTAGTTCAGTGTAGTGCTAACATTCCTGAACTTTTAAGGCAGGCATCCGACGTTTCTTCCATCATGGAAGTCTCACATGATGGTACTTATCTCACAAAGTGTCATGAAGCAATCACAGAGGCTTGTTGTCTTTTCTGGTCCCGTGTTCTGCAGCGATTTACTAGCGTAAAGACTCAGGACGCATCTGAGATAAAAGTAATGATGGAAAATCTTGTTATGGATTTGCTGACCACATTAAACTTACCTGAGTATCCTGCTTCAGCTCCTATTCTGGAGGTAAAGTGCATATAAATATTCAGTCTTCTTGGTTTGTAAAATTGGGACAATCTACATTTTAAAAGCATTTATTGCAGCTATTTCAGTTTGGAGATTAATGAATGTAAGAAGATCCTCTCAGAACCTTATAAAAATAGGGAAGCTGCAAAGCTTTTCCTCGTGTTATTCACTTGTAGGGTGAGGATATAGAGACAACTGCAATCAGATGCTGCTAAAAAAAGTAATTACATCATTAAGCAATTGACTCTCTCGTAGAATGTCCGGATTCTAAATTAACGAAAACATACATATTGTGTTGTCCTGAGCTCTCTTTTGGCATTGAGCTCGGTTGTATAAATGGGTTGGCGTGCCCTTGGTACTCTTAGTTAATTTCTCTTTGGTTATCAAGGAAAAGAAAGGCAAAAACATAGCAAACAAGCCAATAATTTAGCGATACGTTTTCTTTGTTCAAGAAGAGTCTTAAATTATTTGAAGAGTTTGTTGAGAAATATGCTATGCATACATTGTGAACCACCCATATTCTATTCTTTAGGCTTCTGGAGAAATGGTTTGTTTAAGAGAGCTGTTGTCAAAGCACAATGGCTATTTGTTTTTGTTAGTTTTCAGCATGATCTTCCGCATTGTTCATCACAAGTCAGCCCTGACTTTGAATAATTGTTACTTCTTTTGTTGTTGAAAGTACTTTTCTCCTCTTCTCAAGCTGTGATCTACTCGCAGGTCTTTTGTGTCCTACTGCTACAGAATGCAGGGCTGAAATCCAAAGATATAGCTGCGCGATCCATGGCCATCGACCTTCTTGGGACGATTGCTGCCCGCTTAAAGCATGATGCTGTTATTTACAGGAGGGACAAGTTTCTGTTACTACGAGAATTAGTTGATGGTGATAATGTTGAGCAAAATTATCCAAAGGATGTTTGCTCTGCCTGTGGTGATGGGAGGGTAGAGAGATCATTGTTTACCTGTCAAAGCTGTCGAAGATTGTTCCATGCTGAATGCATGGGCGCGAGAGAGCATGAAGTTTCTGATCATAGCTGGAGCTGTCAATTTTGCATCTGCAGAAAGCAACTTCTCGTATTGCAATCATTTTGCAAATCCCATTGCAAGGACACCAAAAGAAATCGTGTTGATAAAAATCCAGAATCTTTTGGTTCAATTGCGAATATTGAAGTTGTGCAGCAGCTTCTTCTTAATTTCCTCCAAGATTCCAGTTCCACTGACGATGTGCATGTCTTTATTCGTTGGTGGGTGTCCATCTTTAATTCTTGTCTTTTCCTTTTCAATCATTTGATTTTTTTTTATTTTTTATTTACCTTGACATAAGAAATACTTGCATGCAGGTTCTATTTATGCCTATGGTACAAGGATGATCCAAAATTTCGGGAAAATTTCTTTTACTATCTTGCTAGACTGAAGTCAAAGACTATAGTGCGTGATTCTGGTACTGTTTCCTCAACTTTGACAAGAGATTGTATCAAGAAGATCACTCTAGCTATGGGACAAAAAAATTCCTTTTCCAGAGGGTTCGATAAGATCCTTCACATGCTTTTGGTCAGTAATCCTGTCTGCTCTTCAGGTTTAGCGAGCTTGTCAAATGAGTCTGATTTTTCACAATGTGATTGATTTCAGGCAAGTCTGAGGGAAAACTCTCCTATTATAAGGGCAAAGGCTCTAAAAGCGGTAAGTCAAAAGTCTATTGCAAACTGACTTATGGGTAAATAGTTTTTGACAGCATGTTGCATGTGATTTTGTTTGAAAAGAACAGGTAAGTATTATTGTGGAGACCGACCCAGAGGTATTGCGTGACAAACGGGTGCAGCTTGCTGTTGAAGGGAGGTTTTGTGATTCTGCTATATCTGTGAGAGAAGCAGCATTGGAACTTGTCGGTAGGCATATTGCTTCACATCCTGATGTTGGATCACAGGTTAATTATCATACTCATCCATGCAGTTCTTTTGTGAAGACCCTTCTGGTAGTTATATCTATCTCTCATTACATTTTGCTTTTCAGTATTTTGAGAAGGTTGCAGAGAGAATCAAAGACACTGGAGTTAGTGTCAGAAAACGAGCTATCAAAATCATCCGGGACATGTGCACTTCAAATGCTAATTTCTCTGAATTCACTAGTGCTTGCATTGAAATCATTGCTCGTGTTAGTGATGATGAGTCTAGTATTCAGGTAATAAGGAATTTATGCTTAGTTTGGCTTGCTTATTCGAGCTACTGGTCTGAATGTAATTTCCTTGCTTGTCTCTTGTTTCCAAAGTATAGTTATTGTTAAACATGAAAACTTCAGTTTCTGTTCTTAAATTGTAGTGAAAATTTGAAAAATTTATATTTTCTTACATGGTATCTAAGATGACTATTGCTGAGAGGTAGTTTCCTCTTATGTTTCATTTAAATCATTCTTTCTTCTTAAACTATTCTTTTATAGATGATATTTGTCTTTTCCAATTCTTTGTTAGTACCTTGCATTCATCAGCAACAAGTCTTCTTGCGTTTCCTTATGGACTATACAAATTATATAGTTACATGATGGTAGTTCTTTAAGGATATAGTTTACAATGGTCATAATTCAGTTGAGCCTTACTCCCAAAGATCTTGTCGAAAGTACACTACATGATCTCTCTCTCTCTCTCTCTCTCTCTCTCTCTCTTTGCTTCTCTTATTTACAGGATCTTGTCTGCAAGACTTTTTATGAATTTTGGTTTGAGGAACCACCCAGTTCCCAGACTCAGATTTACAGTGATGGTAGTTCTGTTCCATCAGAGGTTGCTAAAAAGACTGAGCAAATTGTCCAAATGTTAAGGAGGATGCCAAATTTCCAACTTCTTGTCACTGTTATTAAGCGCAATCTAGCACTTGATTTTCTTCCACAATCATCGAAAGCTGCTGGAATCAACCCTGTTTTACTAGCATCAGTTCGAAAGCGCTGTGAATTAATGTGTAAAAGCTTGCTGGAAAAGATTTTGCAGGTATCTCTTGTGTTTATTTTTGCGTGCAGTGGCTGTCTTTTTATTGGATCTGAAGCTGTGTTCGGAATTTTATCATTTTCAGGTGGAGGAATCAAGCACTGAGGAAGCAGAGGTGCGGTCACTTCCCTACGTGATGGTTCTGCATGCATTCTGCGTTGTGGATCCAACACTCCTTGCTCCAGCATCTGATCCTTCCCAATTTGTGGTGACTTTGCACCCGTATCTCAAGAGTCAGGTTATAGAAACAAGTTTATGGTCATTAATTTTTATTTCACATTTCGTATCTTCTCATACCATGAGAATGTATAGGTTGCTACCATCAGAATCAGAATGCTCAATTAGTTCTATTCTGAGAATGTGGTGCTGAAACTGAAACACTGCACTGAAATCAATAAGTCGTCAGTTGCCAGAAGATATTTACCTCCTTTGCTGATTGTTACATTTTGAAAAACCTTTTATTGGTAGAACTGCTCAGTATTTTAATATAGACTCATCCAATTGGTTTGAAATTATGTGTCCATTTGACTTACTAATATTTATTCTACTTTACATTCAGAATCAAACTGAAACATCTCTCTGCTCCTCTGTGTGCCTAATGCTTCTTTGTCTTTTAATCTCTGTAGAAACTGAGTTCCTGAAAAAGAGAGCCAAAAGAAGCATTACTGACATGTGATTGGTTTTGTTTACTTTTAGGGTGACAATAGAGTGGTGGCACAATTGCTGGAAAGTATCATCTTCATTATTGATGCTGTTCTGCCTTTGCTTCGGAAGTTACCTCCAAGTGTTATTGAAGAACTAGGGCAAGATTTGAAGAATATGATTGTACGACATTCTTTTTTAACTGTCGTCCATGCGTGCATCAAGTAAGTTTCAAATTCTTGCCCATTTGGGTAATATTCTCTCTATTGCCACAAATAGATGTCAAGGATATAAATGGCCAAGTGGTTTGGCTTTGCACATAAATTGGAACGAACTGAATCGATGTTGTATTTTTAATGCCTGAATTGAACGAAGCCCCAAATTGTCTAACTTGAACTTAATCAGGAAAACCAGTTTTCGATGAGTCAGTTTCTTCTTGTTCTTGTTTCTTTCTTTGATTAGACTTTGCCTCTTTAGAGGGTGTCTTTAGGCATCATGATTTCTGATGCAGTCAATTCCTCTCTTAAATAGATATCCATACTTTTTTCAACAGTAGTTATTGTGAGTCAGTTTAATTTGGATATTTTGGTTCTTCCTGATGTGATATGGAAACCAAATGGAAATCCAAGAAAGAAATGGAAAAACCCACCCAACAGAAAGATTAGGAGCTTCTTAAAACTTTTTCTATATGCCAGTTTGAATTATTCTTATACAGCGGTCTTCACAAGTTATTTCTAAGTAGGAAGTGATACTCACCCGAACATCCTTTTGTGGTGGGTGGTGGACTCTCTCTCTCTCTCTCTCTCTCTCTCTCTCTCTCTCTCATATGCTGCCCTTTCCTTGGGAATGGGTGGGAGGGTGTGTTTGGTTCATAATAGATGGGTCATTTAAAACATTCTAACTGTTGCATATGAGTGGTCATGTGTGCACCTTGATTCTAAGTTTTGGAGTTCAGCTACTATTTTATTCTTCAAAATAGTGTGGTGAATGAATTTTACATAAATGTGTTTAATTGATGCAGGTGCCTTTGCTCTGTGAGTAAAGTAGCTGGAAAAGGTTCTAGTGTTGTTGAGTATCTTATACAGGTGTTCTTTAAACATTTGGACTCACAGGGCTTTGAGAACAAGCAGGTCAGTAGCTTGAATCAAGAAAATTTACTTTAAATTTGTTGCAAATATGTCTGCCGTGAAGAATGCAATGGCTATAAAGAAAGAGTGATGTGCCATATTTGTTCACAAAGCAATGTGGGAAGCTCTGGATTGGTGCTTGAACATAGTTCGCTTATTTGAATACCCACTTAGTATTTGTTGCATCATTTTGTAAAATAAGAATTTGTTTTCTTCGCTCTACTCTGCTGCCATTACTTAGCATGGTGGAACTTGATTAAAAGTTCAATGAGTCGATTTCTCGTTTCTGGTTCCCCATAAAACTCTTGGAGCAGTCCTTTTTCTTTCCAGTTCCAATATGTGGTCTGAAGTGTTTTTTTTTTGCGTTTTCTGTCTCTGATGGTTGTGATATTAGGCATTGTTATTGGATTCAACTCCTTTGTTTCCTCTTTTATTTTTTGTTTTCTTTTTAGCCGAGACACTACTTTTTTTCTCAATTTGCTGGCACTCGCAAATTCACAGATTTCCTGCTTTTTCCAAGAACTCCAGAAATCCAGCTTGGAGTTGAGATATCATGGATTTCTAGGGACAGTTTGAATACTAATGCCCCACTAATATCAAAAGCTTTCTGGCTCCTAATTAGCATTTATACATCTACTTAGAATATGCATTTGGTTTCTGAATATACTTGAATGACAATGGTGCAGGACTTAGATCCCTGCTTTTTTTTTCGATTACTTCATCCTTTTCCCAATTGGTTGATGTGTACGTGGGAAATTGAATTCATTGACATTAGTGTGTCAAATGAGGATCTTATGTCAGGAATGAGGCTCCTATTAGAGGTTACGTGCTTTAATCAGCTTAGGAGCACTCTGTAAATGCCTTTCACTGGCTCATCAGCCAACTAGTTATCAGTCGAGCTATCTAAATTTCCTACTTGATAGTCACCAAATAATTGATCTGTGGACTTTCCTCGTCAAGCTGATATAGGTGGAAGCATATGTGGCGAATGTGATATTTGGAGGGAATCTACGAAGGAATTTCTTGTTTGTGAGAAGATCAATGACTTTTTTCTCACCATAGCCTAACTTAATTTGCCGTGAATTTTTTATAGTTCTCTGCAAAGTTCGAGTCATTCATTGAGTTTCATGAGCGTAGTTCTTCAACTCAATTTAAACACTTGCAAGATGATTTCATTTGGCATAGGTTAACATTCATGTTGTGTGTGTTTTCTACTTCCTTTGATGGGCTTTTACTAATTGTATTTTGTTTTTCAAACTTCAGCAAATGGGTCGTTCTCTTTTTTGTCTTGGATTGCTCATCCGCTATGGCAATTCTTTGCTGGGTTATTCAAGTAACAGGAATATTGATGTCGCAAGCAGTCTGAGCTTGTTCAAACGGTATCTGCTTATGGAGGATTTTGTTTTAAAAATTAGATCTCTGCAGGTAATTACATTCCTAGTTCATGATTATTGAATTTTTGAATTAGCTTTGAAAGGGTTACTCATACTAAGACAATTCTTGTAGGCTCTGGGATTTGTTTTAATCGCAAGGCCTGAATTTATGTTGGACAAGGATGTAGGCAAAATAATAGAAGCCACATTGTCTTCTGATTCTGATGCTCGAATTAAGGTAAGCTGTGCTAGTTTGCTGCCTCTTCCCTCTCATGGTATATAATAATTTGTCCTTTGAACCAGATGCAAGCTCTCCAGAATGTGTATGAATATCTTCTTGATGCTGAAGCTCAAATGGGAACAGAGGTTACAACTAATGAGGCAAATTACACCAATGAAAGCAGTCAGAGCGTTCCTGTTGCTGCTGGTGCAGGAGATACTAACATGTGTGGGGGTATAGTTCAACTCTACTGGGATAGGATACTGGAGAGGTGCTTAGACCAAAATGCACAAGTTCGACAAACTGCCCTCAAGGTGAGAACTTGGAATCAGCACTTCACTGTGGAAATGCTTTCAAGTTGACTTTTTTTGGAAATTTTAATAGCTGATTGATATGAGTGAGAGAGAATATGTTGTGGTGCTCATTATAAGCTTGATTGCTTTCTTTGCGATTATTGTAATCATGATTTACCTTATGTAAGTTTTGTGTTTTTCACAGCTATTTCTGCGCACTTGAATTTTGAGCCTCATCCCTGTTTAATGCAGATTGTGGAAGTGGTTTTACGTCAAGGTCTTGTGCATCCCATTACATGTGTTCCATACCTTATAGCACTCGAAACTGATCCACAGGAGATAAATGCAAAGTTGGCTCATCATTTGCTGATGAACATGAATGAGAAGTAAGTGGTGACAATGAGAATGATTTTGACTGTTCGATATGTAGGCCTTTTGACTAATATGTACTTTTCAGGTATCCTGCTTTTTTCGAAAGTCGTTTAGGGGATGGGCTGCAAATGTCCTTTATATTTATACAAATTATTAGCGATGGTTCCTCTAATGGTGGGAGTGAGAATGTCCCTCATAAGAGTCCAGGGAGCATGAAGGGGAAATCTGATGGTATCTCATTTGCTCAAGCAAGGCTTGGAGTTTCAAGGATCTACAAACTAATTCGTGGAAATCGGGTTTCCAGGAACAAATTTATGTCCTCAATTGTGCGCAAATTTGATAATCCAATATGGAATGATACAGTCATTCCTTTTCTGATGTGAGTTCATTACTGATGCTTGCACTGAGTTTGTTTGTGGCGAGGAGTATATAACATGAATGTTGATTTAATTCCACAGGCACTGCACAGAGATTCTTGCTTCATTGCCGTTTACAATGCCTGATGAGCCACTCTATTTGATTTATACGATAAATCGAGTAATGCAAGTTCGGACTGGGGCCATTGAGGCAAATTTAAAGGCATTTTGTTCAAGATCGTTTCCAAGAGACAGCCAGGATGTGGTTCATGGGAGTGGGATTAGTCAAGGGCCAGCTTCTCAACCTTTCTTCAGTAATGTACGACCACTGGATTTGAATGGCACATACCAAGAGTTGGCTTATCAACCATTTTTAAATCATACGGCATCAGTCGACTTGAATGGAAGTATCCCACAACAGCTAGCAAATCAGTTTGATATGTGCAATTCTAATTTTGTGGAGGCAAAGCCCCATTTTAGTGGGTCCGGTGAATTTTCTGGCAGCTCTGAGGATGATATGCAGAAAATCCAGGTAATTATGAAAATTCTAGTCGTGGCTTTCTGTTATTGTAACCTGGAAGAGAGCAACTAGGTAGACGAGTACCCTCTCCTCTATGATCCTGATGATTACTAGACCCGATGAACAGGTGGGCAGTCTGTAAGGCTGGCCCAGGTTTGAGAGGACCGAAGATAAATGTTGGGTTTGAGCAATGGCCTTACATTGAAAGGCCCGCTCTATGATCTTGATAACCTCTAGACCCAATCAACAGGCTGTGCAGTCCACAGGGTGGCCTAGGTCTAAGAGGCTCAATGGACAAATGGTTGGCTCGGCAATGGCCTCGCAGTAAAAGGCCCGGCCCGCCCAACTTTGTCCCAGGGGCCCAGCCTCAGCCTGGCCTGGCCCCTAGTATCTCAATGCACATTTTGGATTATGGACAGGCTTGGGCAGCTTGGCTAGGCCCACCCAATGACCTCCTAAAAGAAGTATTGATCTCTAGATAAATGAAATAAAGCAATAACTTTCCCTTCTTTTTTAGTACATCTATCTACCTACACCTACAATGCTTCTGGTAGCACCCACTTGTTGCCTTTTCTTGGATTCACTGTTATGGTTGATTACATATGAGTGAGGAGACTTTTGTCTAATATTTCTTTGTGGTGTGCAGGTTGACTGTCTAGCTGCTACAGCATTGCAGCTTCTGTTGAAACTAAAGAGGCACCTAAAAATTATTTATGGCCTCAACGATGCTCGGTGCCAGGTAATCTTTCAATTAGATGGATTGTGATCTTTATGAAAGTGCAACTGAGATGAAACAGGATTATTAACTTAATTTGGTGCAATTTTTTGCTTTGCAAATCAGTCATTTTCTCCAAATGAGACGCTAAAACCCGGCGAAGTTCTCTCCAAGCAGAATATTCCATTTAATATTAGTGGAATACATACCAACTTGCCTTCCACTTCTCAAGAAGTCATGGAAAGATATCAGGTACTTTAAACTATCATAGAAGTTCAGAGCCTTCTCTCTTTGCCTTATTCATGTGTGCCTTAGTGCAATTACTGAACTTATGACCTAATTTTTGGACATCTAAATTGGCTTTGATGCTGCAGGAATTTAAGATTGCTTTGAGAGAAGACACCATTGATTACTCTGCTTACACAGCGAACATCAAACCTAAGCGGCCTGCCTCTAGAAGAGGTTCCAGACGTGTGGGCGGTGGGGATGACGATGATGACGAGGATGATGACAACTGGTCAGGAGGCAGGGTGCGTCTAACTAATAGTGGAAGGAGAGTTACAAGGAGCAGGTTGAGGTAAGACTTGTAAATAACAGGTAGGCTGACATGTAAATTTAGTAGGAAAAATAATTAGGATATGACAAAAGTAGAAATTGATAGAATTCTGGAAAATGAAAATAGAAGTGCCAAAAGAGCCTGGGGTTCTTCTGGCTCTTGAAGGTATTCTGTTCAATTGTCCGATTTCCAGTTTTAGGCATTACAGTGGCAGGCGATTATTCTTTATGTTAACAAAATTGAAATTTGCTAGAGTAGTATCGAGCAATTTTGTTGTCGTTGTAAATTTCTGTTTCTGTGGAGAAATAGGAGATGTATTGTAGCTCATTTTATTTCAGTTACTAAAATTCAACTCCATGCTGTATTGGAACACAATGTATAGTCAAAGTCGATTTTCGCTTGCCAGCGGGTTCACTCTCCCAATATGTTGTTCTGAATGGACATCTGAGTTTGTTCTTTTTCCCCTTTTGGCTTGGGGCGAAAATCATTCAAATCGTTGGTGGTAGCTTTACTGTATTTGCAATGTGTACTTGTTGCGCTGACGCTTTATTGTCTAGTGCCAATCTGCTGAAAGGGTTATGGTTTGCAGAATAGTTGACCTGCCTTGTGATATAATTGGTTCGTACGTCACCACGTTATACTGCGGTCGGGAAAAAGAATGGAGTTGGTGGTCGAGGTTGCACAAGAAAGAACAAAGGTAACTCAAGAAAGCGCTTATGCCAAGGAAGCGAAGCAAGAACATCTTATTGTTAACTGTCTGAAAAAAATTAAAGCAACAATTTTTGAAAAGGGTACATCTCTGACCTATGCGTCTACTAAACAAAAGCCAAGGACAAGGAGCGCTTTATAGCAATTACTGAGGGGATGACGACCCAGTGGTTTCCACATCAAAGGAAATCGAGGTTGCGGCCAATTTGAGAAGAGCGCCATGTCTTATGAAAAGGAAGCAAAGTGCTTATGTAAAGGAAGCGAATCGAGGACATCTTATTTTTAACTGTCTGAAAAAAAATTTAAAGCAACAATTTTGAGAAGGGTACATTTCCGACCTATGCGTCTACTAAACAAAAAGACCAAGGGCAGGGAGCACTTTATAGCAATTAGTGAAGAGATGACGGCCCAGTGGTTTCCACATCAGAGGAAATCAAGGCTGCGGCCAAGTTGAGGAGAGCGCTATGTGGCTTGTCAAGTTCATGGTACAATGACAAAAAGAGGCTGCATGCCACGAAACATATGTTAAGACCGAGTCCTGTAGCATATCTACTGCACGAACAAGTGCAGGAAAGAGAAAACTTACCGTGTCCACACCGACTGGTTTACCGTCCTCTACCAATATTTCAGCTACTGTTCCAGTCTGATCAGCCTGAGAATCCATAGGACCAGAGATTAGTGAAACTACGAAGCAAAATTATAATCCTTTGCTGGAACAGTCAGTCAGGTGTCAAGACACCAACGTTTGAGCTTGAGAACACAGCAAAAACAAAATTAAAAAAAAAAAAATAGCACATGCAGTGAGATTGCATTACTATGTCGCAATATTGATTTTGAGCAATATGCTCTCTCTCTCTCTCTCTCTGTGTATATATGTAATATATGTACGTGTGTACGTTTATGTATACAAGAGAATAATAAACTTAATTACTCATGCAAAAGATAATGTTTTTCTGAGTTGGCAAAAATCTTCGTAGATAGGGAACTGTGGGATTGATCAAGCATCTTGCATGTTACATTTATGCTGTTTATATGTGGCCAGTCCACTTGGTGGGTACAGGCCAGTGCTCTTAAACTGATCAGGCACAAAAAATGCTAAAGTTGGCATATCGCCGTTCAATCATTGCAGCCACATTCGTTTAAAGGGATGTTGATCATGTTAAACATTATTATGTAGGTAAATGACACATGGACATGAATTCCGCATAGTCAACACGACCTAAGAAGAGGTGACTGTAGGTTCAACTCTCCCAAAACGCCAATTTACACTTCAGAAGAGGTCAATTTCATTGGAAATTATTAGTTTCCCATATAACCAGGAAAGAAATCATAGCTGAAGGTTGAGTTAGTGCGGACATCACCACAGTTTTAGATTCAAAAACACAATTGACTAGACCAAAGAAGGCTGAACCAAAAAAACAGGTCACTTATTTTTTGGAAGTAATTTCTTTTAGTGCTAGAGGGGTAAATGACCTTCATAATTTGAATGGGAAAAGGATAAAAACAGATGTCTACATACCTCAATTTCGTTCATCAACTTCATGGCTTCAATAATGCAAATCACCTGGCCTTTCTGTACTTTGTCTCCTACCTGAAAAGAGAATTGATGTCAGAGGAGATTTCTTCATTTCTAATTTATTTGGCAAAACGAAGTTGGATCAGAAGTAGACTTCACTTGCACAGCGTTGAAGGAAGCTTTGAAATTAAAAAAAGGGAAGTATCCAAATAAGCTATTTACTTTTGAGAAAAAAAATAAAAATAAGCTTTTGACTGCTCCAAAAAAAACCAGATATTTCTACAGATGTAGCCCAAGTTACCTTGACAAACGAAGGTTCACCAGGAGCAGGAGACCTGTAAAAAGTTCCAGCCATGGGACATTTGAGAGGGGGATGAGCAGAGCTGCTTTGTTTTACAGGGGCGGGTAATGCGGGTGTTGTAGGTCCAGAACCAGCTGGAGCAGCTGAAGGAGCATGAACTGGAGCTGCTGAAGGTGGAGGTGAAAGCATGGCATGGGAAACAGGTGTGGGTTGTGTTACCACTGAAGCAGCTGCCATCGGCTGCTGTATTGCTTCTTTCTTCCTTATAATGATCTCACAATCCATTTGCTTCAGCTGCAATTCCATAATATCCTTTGTATCCACAAGCCTGGTCAATAGTAATCAAGTCTAAATAAATATTAGGTGCTTCATGATCCTGATTGTTAAGTAACATAGCAGTTCATTTGGGCCCAAATAATTCATTTCACTTACTTGACAAGATCAGATACTTGAGACATGAATACTGATATTGATGATGCATCTGGAACGATTTTTTCTCTGTCAAGTTTTGCTGCAGAACCATTGCTTTCTTGTGATATGGTGGCTCTGGACTTTGTATCAAGTCCAGAGTTAGAGGATTTCTCAGCGGTTACCTTAATTCCAGAAAGTAGAGTAAGGGCACTAAAAATTAAATGTGTTTCGAATACATCTTACTCTAATAAGCTCACCTCATTCAGCTTTGCCTTCACTTTTAAAGCAGTTAAACGCTTCTCGTTAGGCCACTGCAAATTCCAAACAGTGGACAGAAGATGAGTCATGGGGTCAGAAGCTAAATAGTCTTGCCTATATTTCGTCAGATCAAAACTTTTGCAATAGATAAATGGAGGCATAACAATACCATTTTGAAAACAGAATGGGAAAGTGTATATTGTGAAAAGTCTTATGACAAGTAGTCCCTTGAGAGAGAATAACTAAACGACATGATCAGCTGATACATTCTATAAACACAGAAATAACTAAGTGGGTTATAGAATTTGCAAGTGCAGTGTGACATCAGTTTTTGCTCTTTGAGAGCTACTTTAGCTCTCTTAAGGTGTCCGATAGCACATCAATGCCAAAACACTGTGTAAGTAACTACATTCGAAAATGAGTATTTAGGAAGCACATTGGTGCTTTGAAAGACTTATTTTGGGGACCTTAATGAGCTGAACTTTAAATTGACAAAGAGTTACCAAACCAGATACAGTTCAAAATTTAATACAAGCGACAGTCTACCAAATCTAACAAAGAAACAGGGTGACTTAATGACCTCCCTGTGAACCAAAACTCAAAAATTGAACGATCAAACTTATACAAAAGTTGACAGTATCCTCTTTGTTCTTGAAAGCCCCAAGGGTAATTTCCTCGAAAGGGTAAATAAAATTACAATGAATTTACCTGAAAAGCCATTGCATTTTGAGAAACTTGTCAATTCTATCCTGAACTATATAACCATTCGAATGCACTCCTATGTACATAATGCCAGATCAGCAGCTTGCGATCGCAAGTTTCTTATAGATAATTAAGACTGCAACTAAAGCAAGGCGTACAATTTGAATAAAGAGCAACTAAGTTTGACGATGCAATAGTGATCTAAGTATCAAAGATGAGGCAAATAAGAGATGGAACACAGGTTCAAATGCTCGCCGCCCCCACAGATAGTCGCGAAGTAAACTCCACAAAACCCAAACTTTATGGCAGAAAACTCAAAACTCCACCGCTAGACCAAATTAAATCAAACAAATTACTAAAGTGGTACGCCTCTGGGAACAAATTGAATCACCTGAAACCCGAAAGAGTATAGAGGAAACGAGATCTTCTCCACATTTTGCCTCGGAGTCTGCCGGGTCGTCCCCAAACGAGCTGCCGAGGCAGATTTCGGGCACGGAACTGCGCACGAAGCCATTGGGACGAAATGCCGACTCGAGCTACTGGGGATGTCGGTATTCACTCGAAATGTGGGAGCTTTCCGATAGATTTGGGAAAGATCTTTGCGGAGGCAATGTCTTGGGAGGAAGGCGATGAGACCAAAGCGGTTTTTTTTTTTTTTTTTTTGGGCGGTGATTCCAATGAGTCAAGTGCAACAGCTTCGTGGGTGCGTGTGAGGGGTGGGTGAATGCTGAGAGAGGGGGGCGGATTTTACTTAATGATTCGATGGCGATGGCGATGGCGATTGCGATTTCGATTTCGATGACAACGATGATGAACGACCGTCAAAGATCAGCTGAACGCTCCCAACTACGACGCAGACGTGTTCCGTCTTCAACGATGTTGGTACGTCCAAATCCAACTGGCCGAATGTTTCGTCCCGTTTTCTGTTTTGGACTATAAAAATCCCAATTGGGGAAATTCCATACTCTTTCAAGGGAGGAAACATTCTTGTCTAACCGGGGTTCCTTGATCCACTGAAAATTGAGTGAATGTCTCTCGCCCTAAATTCCGGCTATTGGTCAACTGTGTACTTAGGATTTCATTTTGGTTGATTGAGGACTTGATGTTAAAAAAAAAAAGAAAAAAAAGAGAAAGTTACGAATCAATCTCAATCTCACCAGGTGTCGCAATTAATGCGCCCCAAATGACCAAATATTCCACGTGAAATTTTCAATATTCTAATTTCTATTGACAACGAGCTCAAAATTTTAATAGTGTTTTTTCTCCTCAATTGACCAAAATATAAGTTTAAGTTCTTAATTGATTGATGGCCAAAACATTAGTTTTTTAATCTGCAAAATAGCCCATTTGTGTGAATTTGATGCTACAAGTAATTTTCCCTCTAAGAGGGAGTATCTCACTAGTTAGAACTGATGAATAGAGTGATCTAAATTTTCAGTTGAGTATCAAACTAAGTGTTCTTACCAATCTCAGTCATAATTTAAAAATTATTAAATTCTATTATGAAGTGACCGACCCTTTTTCAATTCGAAATGACAGCATGTGTTTTTTTTTTGGTCAGAAGAATAATTTATTCATTTAAGTAGATAGTCTGAAATGTCCCAACTAAGGTGAATCTAAACATAAGAGAACCTAAAGGACTTGCAGGAGAAATGAAAACCAGTTATGGGGAAGAGAACCAAGACGTTTGTTCTTTGCAATTTAATATGTCACTGTATTTGAGGCTCGCAGACAATAGGCTACGTTAACTGAGGGGTCAACCTTGAAAAATTGAAGATAGTCATTAATAAGAAATCGTTCCTCTCTTTTAACCTGATCTGCAAACCCGCTCATTAGAGCTTCCACAAGATTCTCACGATAGGATTCCATAGTTATCAGTTTTGTCTTCGCGAAACGCTGCTTAAATGTCAGTAAGTCAAATAAGCTAGCAACTTATACAATTAATAACTTTCAAGAAATGTTGGTAAGTACCTCAAATAAAGTTAGCAAACTTAAAAAAAAAAAGAGTAGGTAATTAAAAAAAAAAAAATCAACACAAAGTTGGTAAGTAATTCAAGGCAAAGTTAGAAACATAATAGTAAATGGTAAACAAAAGATGATAAATTACGAAAAATTTGGAATTTTAAAAAATAAATAAAAGTTCATAAGAAACTCAAATGAGAGTTGGGAATTTTCTGGGAGAGTTGGTAATCCATAAAATTTTAAAAAAGGTCGATAATGTAAGGCAAATAATAGTTATTAACCTACAATAAAAGTTGGTAATTTAAAAAAATAAACATTGGTAAGTAACTCAAAAGAATTGTTAATGTAAGTGACGAGTTAATTATAGAGAGTTGGAACATAGTTCAAAAAAGTGGGTAATTCTTTCTGACAGTTGGTGAATTATTAAAGACATTGATAAGTAAGTCGATTAAAATTGGTATCTTATGAGAAAAGTAGGTGGTTTGAAAATATGTTTAAAGGTTAGTATGCGAGCTTCTTTAGACTGATATGTACCTTTGACTCTTTTTTTATGCAAATCTTGTAACGCACTCATTTTGACATTTTTTGAGCCTTAAGTACCTAAGACTTCCATTATATATAATTGTCGATATTGATATGTGGATCGCATATATTTTTGAATATTTAAATTATCTATTAGATTTTGACGGGTAAATAACTAGTTACTTTTGACTTATGAGAAGTCGAGGCACAACCCCCTCAATAAAAAAGTTTGTTACCTAAAAGTAGTTGGTAAAAAATCAGTAATAAAATGGTAAATCGATTAACAAAGTTGATATTTTTCTAGAAGAGTTGATACATAATACATTGGTAAATAAGACAATTAAAAGTTGGTAACTTCCTAGAGAAGTTGATAATAAAAGTTAATAAATAACTCAAGGGAAAGTTGATAATTGAAAATAGTTGGTAAGTTAGTTAGAGAAAAGTTGATAGATTACTTAGAAAAAAGTTGGCAGCAAGAAGGACATCCTAAGTACCGAAGCTTGGAATGAGTGGACGCATAAATACTAAAACTTTCAAAAGGTATATTAAGTGCCAACTCTAACAAAACTTATCAAAAATCCGAAGTGGAGTTATTTTATTAATAAGACCAGTTTACATGGTTTGCAGGAATATCCACTCAACAATTTTTAACCCAAAACAACGTTAGTTTGCCCCCAAATTTAATTTTTGATACAAATATTAATTATTTTTTTTAAAGGTAGCAAATCAATGAAGGCCTCTACAACCCTTGCCATCACTACTCCACCATTGCCAGAAAGGGTCGATGCCAATGGGGTGAAGGTCAACCAAGTTGCCAAGCCTCGAGTAGTGGCCGATGACCTTGGCCAATTGTAGGCAAGCCCTCGCCTAGACTGGGCAAAGGTCACTAACGTGAATTGTTGCGGAAAGATTTTTTTACGAAGGCTCGGATGGTGCAAATTGCAAACCTCGACCTCCAATCAAACTTGTGATTGGCAACCTCGGTATGAACGTGACCTGTTGACGAACGCATGTCAACCAACCAACGTTATAAACGCCACAAGCGAAAGAATTCGTTATCTCGCTCGATAAGTCAAATCGACCGTCACAAGAGAACCTTGATAAGGTCAAGTCCTCAAAAGAACAGTTGAAGAGAATCTCTCAATTTTTTTTCTCCAAAAAAATATATCCCCCAAAGAAATTTAGTTAGTCTTAAATATAAGCCTTCTAGCTGCCACACAAACATTAATCTAATGCGTCATATTCTAGATTATACCTAAACAAGAAGATATATATATATATATATATATATATATATATATATATATATTTGATGACCAAATAATCAAATTGCGCTAAGATTTCTAAGATTCTTCAAGATTTGATCCAAGGTCATCTCCACGCTGAAGATCATGAACCATGACGCCAACAGTTTGTCTAAATTGCTTGGCCCGCACTCAAGTAATCGAACTAATAGGAATAGACAATGGGTCCCTAGCACCTCCTTTTCGATATGGCTCGATGTCCACATCATTCCCTCCCCTGTGCAAAGAATTTGCCCTCAAATCATCACTGGCATCAAAAAGAGTCAAGGCAGAAACATTAAATGTAGTACTAAGCTTGTAAGCATTATTGTTAACTCTTTCTAACACCATGAATGGTCCATCCTCTCGCGGTAATAACTTAGAATGCCGCTGCTCAGGAAATCGCTCCTTGCGCATATGAACCTAAACCCAGTTGTTGGGTTCAAACACCACTTCCTTGTGCCCTTTGTTGGCTTACCTTGCATATTGCTTAGTCTTGTGCCTAATATCTTAGCGCATCTTCTCATGCACGCCTTGACAAATTTGGCTTTCTTTGCTCCATCTAAATCCACATGCTCATTAACAAGTAAAGGGATTAAGTCTAATGGAATTAACGGATTAAAACCATAGACAACCTTAAATGGTGTAAATTTAGTAGCAGAATGCATGCTCCTATTATATGCAAATTCAACATGTGGCGGACAATCTTCCAAAGGTTTTATATTCTTTTTAATAATAGCACGTAACAATACCCCTAAAGTTCTATTAACTACCTCGGTTTGACCATCGGTTTGTGGAAGATAAGTAGTAGAAAATAACAACCGTGTTCTTAGTTTTTTCCATAATGTTTTCCAAAAGTAGCTAAGAAATTTAGAATCTTAATCTGAAACAATCAATCTAGGCATGCCATGCAAACGTACAACTTCCCTAAAGAACAAATTAGCAACATGAGATACATTATCAGTTTTATGACAAGGAATAAAATGAGCCATCTTTGAAAACCGATCAACAACCACATAAATAGAATCTCTACCATACTTAGACCTAGGCAATCCTAACACAAAATCCATAAAAATATCAGTCCAAGGATGCGTCGGAATAGGTAATGGTGTATACAAGTCATGCGATTTAGTTGTAGACTTCGATTGCTTACAAGCAATGCATCTCTCACAGACATGTGTGACATCTCCCTTCATATGTGTCCAATAAAAATGTTCATGCAGCACTTCATAAGTCTTATTAATGCCAAAATGCCCCATTAAACCATCATTATGCGCTTCTCGCACCAACAATTCATGCAAAGAACACTCAGGCAAATATAGTTTGTTTTCACGGAAAAGATAACCTTCACGCTTATAGAATTTATCAAATGCAGTGTGTTCACATGCTTCATACACTCTCCCAAAGTCATCATCATCAGTATATAAGCCCTTGATATACTCAAAACCTAGACACTTTGCTTCTAAAATAGTTAGAATTGCATACCTTCGAGAAAGTGCATCAACTACCACATTCTCCTTATCTTAGAAAGTGCATCAGCTACCACATTCTCCTTATCTTTCTTGTACTTGATCACATATGGAAAATTCTCGATGAACTGCATCCATTTAGCATGTCTTTTATTCAACTTTTGCTGCCTTTTCAAGTACTTCAATGTCTCGTGATCGGTGTAAATCACAAACTTCTTCGGCCATAAATAATGTTGCTAAGTTTCCAAAGCTCGCATTAAAGCATACATCTCCTTATCGTAGGTAGGAAAATTCAATGTTACTCCACTCAATTTCTCGCTGAAATAAGCTATGGGATGCCCTCCTTGCATCAACACGGCTCCAATTTCTGTACTAGAAGCATCGCACTCTATCTTAAGAATAGCACTGAAATTCGGCAAAGATAACAAATGGGCATTAGTCAACTTATCTTTTAGCAGATTAAATGCTTTCTCTTGCTCTTCTCCCCACGTGAAACCCACGTGCTTCTTGATAACCTCGGTCAAAGGTGTGGCGATGGTGCTGAAATTTCTCACAAATTGCCGATAAAAACTCACCAATCCATGAAAGCTACGCACCTCTCCTACGGTCTTAGGCGTTGGCCATTCACGGATTGTTTTGACTTTTTCTTCATCAACCTGTATACCATAAGTACTAACAACAAATCCTAGAAATACTAATTTGTTAGTAACAAAAGAGTACTTCTTTAGATTAGTGTATAATTGCTCAACCCTTAAAACCTGCAAAACAGCTCGCACATACTCAATATGGTCATCAGGGCTTCGGCTATATATCAAGATGCCATCGAAATAGACAACCACAAATCGACCAATAAAAGCACGCAAAACATGATTCATAAGTCGCATAAATGTGCTCGGTGCATTAGTTAATCCAAATGGCATGACTAACCACTCATATAATCCATACTTGGTCTTAAATGCAGTTTTCCATTCATCACATTCTTTCATCCTAATTTGATGATAGCCAATTTTCAAATTGATCTTAGTAAAAATGCAAGAACCATGCAACCCATCCAACATGTCATCTAACCTAGGAATATGATGTCGATACTTTATCATAATGTTATTGATTACTCGGTAATCGACACACATTCGCCAAGTTCCATCTTTCTTTGGCACCAACAAAACAGGGACGACACATTTGCTAAGACTCTCTCTCACATACCCCCGTTCCAATAGTTTGCTAACTTGCCGCTGAAGTTCCTTTGTTTCCTCGGGATTTCTTTGATATGTGGGTCGGTTAGGTAATGGTGCACTAGGAATTAAGTCGATTTGATGTTCTATGCCTCGAATCGGTGTTATCCCTCCAGGAAGTTCATTAGGAAAGTCATCTTCAAATTCATGCAATAAAGACACACAATAGGACTAGGCAAACTTGGGTCAAGATCGTTAGTAGAAAACAAAACCCCCTTGTACAAAAGTACAAGTATAAGCCGGTCTAGAACTAAAGCTCTCTTCACCTCACTCGATTTTACATAAAAATTATTTTGCCTATTTTCTTTCCTCTATTCTTTTCCCTCGGTTTTTACCATAATCCTTATCTCGGCCTCTCATTTTCCTTGCGTCTCAGACACACCACGCAAGCCCTTGGATTTCTCACATTTTCTCTTTCTCTCAACTTCTAATTGTAACTTTAACTTATCTGATCTTGATACACCTCACTAGGTGTCATTGGTACCAAGGTATGAGTCTTTTGATTCATCACCAATGAATAACGATTATAATACCCATCATGATATACATTTCGATTATATTACCATGGTCTTTCAAGTAAGATATGACCCGCTTGCATAGGTACAACATCATACTCTACCTCGTCCTTGTATCTCCCTATCTCAAATAAGATTTGAACTTGCTTCGACACTTTCACCTCACCACTATCATTTAATCATTGAAGTCTATAAGGCCTAAGGTGCTTTGTTGTCTTCAAACCCAACTTATCCACCATAATACAACTTGCCACATTTGCACAACTATCTCCATCAATTATCAAACTACAGATCTTACCATTCACCACACATCTTGTATGAAACAAGTTATCTCTTTGTTGATGATACTCCTCCTCCTTTACTTGCACACTAAGAGAACGCCTAACCACCAATAAATCTAATTTTATAGCTATTTCTCCATCACTACAATCCTTCAACGGTGGCATTTCATCATCCTCTTCTTCCCTTTCACTTTCAGACTCAATAACACCATGTCTAGTCACGATCATCACCCTCCTATTAGGGCATTGTTTTGCCATATGACCCATGCCCAAACACTTAAAACATTTAATCTCACGAGTTTTAGTGTTAGGGTTTTCGATTTTACCTGAAACTGAATTTGTTCCAACTTTACCGTCCCTCTCCTTCTCCTTTGAGGTTTCGGTTTTGGTGTTGTTTCCTCTCTAATTTGGCTTCTCATCTCTCTTCCAATTGGATCTCCAATTTTGATTTGAACCTCCTTCACTCTTGTGATTTCAGTCCAACTTCAATTGCCGCTCAACTTTGATGGCTTTATCCACTAATTCCTCCAATTCAACATAGTGTTGCAGCTCCACCACCCTTGCTATGTTTTGGCTCAAACCACTAAAAAATCTTGATATTGTTGCCTCACAATCCTCCACTACATTAGCACTGATCATGGCAATCTCCATCTCCTTGTGATACTCTTCCATGCTCTTATTGCCTTGTGTGAGATTTTGTAACTTTTGAAATAAATCTCGATGGTAATGACTTGGTACAAAACGCCTCCTCATCACCGCTTTCATCTCATCCCACGTCTCTATTGGTCTTTCACCATTGCGCTACCTACTAGTCACAAGTTGATCCCACCAAATGATAACATAATCAGTAAATTCAATAACTACAATTTTTACATTTTTGAGCTCGGAGTATTGTTGGCAATCAAATACCATTTCCATGCGTTTCTCTCACTCTAGATACGCATCGGGATCATTCTCCCCTTGGAAAGAAGGAATCTTCATATTGATATTGCCAAGTTCATTATCTTCTCGGTGTCTAAACCCTTGGGCTCCATTCCAACTTCCAAATCGAGCATCTCAATCATCCTCCATGTCGGCCTCATCATCATCACAATGTCGTTGCCTTCTAGGTTGTGTTCTAGAAGTGTCTCACTGATGTTGCGGCCTTCCTTGGGGTAGCTCTCGGTCACCATCAACCCCCATGCCATTCCCCATCATTTGGCCACTAAGTTCCTCCACTACGGCCCTCAATTGCTGGATGCTTTCCACGAGCGCTTCATCCATTCGTATGGAATCAACCTCCCTTTGATTCATGCTTTTTTCATGTGACATATTTTAAACCTGCAAGTAAACGTTAGTCACAAAAATCCTTACCAATCGCTCCCTCACGTGTTTCTCTCAAGGCGTTTATCACTCCCCTCGTGTTTAACTCAAGTCTATGCTTTTTCCACCCTCAATTAAGCTTACACGCTCTTGCCTTTTTCCCTCTCGTATTATCTTTTAACAAGCTCTTTATTGGACTCAAAACCCATCTCTCAACCCCCTCACGACAATCAATCAAACTAATCAAACAAGATTAGATCACTCATGATTTTATTTCAGCAAGTAACAATTTCAAACCAACAAGTACAACTTTCAAAATTCCAATTGAAACGCAAATCACTACTAATTTTGTTTCAATTCAATCCACTAATAAACGAGTCGCCTTCTTGATTTTTTTTTGTTCGGCTATTTTTCTTTTGCCAAATCTGTTTCTCTTTTCTCTTGCGCACCTTTTTTTGTGTGCGTTTTCTCTCTCTCTCTCTCTCTCTCTCTCTCTCTCTCTTTTACGAACTTCCTCTTTTTTTATTTTTTTATTTTTTTTACTAACTCAAATACAATTTAAGATGCTAGGAAAAACAATTAAAACTAATAGCAAACAACTACGTATGGAAGCACAAAAGTAATCGAATCCCTAAATTGGTTAGAACCGAAACCCTAGTTCAATAAATCTCAAATTGCTGAATATAAACAGAAAATTAAAGATAAATAGACCTTGTAGAAGCAAGCTCTGATACCAAATGATGTGAATCGTTGCGGAAAGATCGTTCTACGAAGGCCCGGATGGTACGAATTGTGAACCTCAACCTCCAATCAAACTTGTGATTGGCAACCTTGGTATGAATGTGACCTGTTGACGAATGCGTATCAACCAACTAACGTTATAGATGCCACGAGCGAAAAAATTCGCTATCTCGCTTGATAAGTCGAATCAACTGTCACAAGAGAACTTTGATAAGGTCAAGTCCTTAAAAGAACAGTTGAAGAGAATCTCTTAGTTTTTTTTTCTTAAAAAAAATATATCCCCCAAAGAAATTTAGTCAGTCTTAAATATATGCCTTCTAGCTGCCACACGAACACTAAAGCCAACCCTATGCGTCATATTCTAGAATATACATAAACAAGAAGTATATATATATAAAATATTTTGACTTGCTCAAATATTTGATGACTAGATAATCAAATTGCGCCAAGATTTCCAAGATTCTTTAAGATTTGATCCAAGGTCATCTCCACACTGAAGATCACGAACCATGATGCCAACAACTTGCCTGGATTGCTTGGCTCGCGCTCGAATAATCGAACTAGTAGGAATAGACAATGGGTCTCTAGCAACTCCTCCTCGATATGGCTCGATGTCCACATCAGTCACCATAGCCAGTGGCAGCCCTTGGCCCCTTTGGGTGAGGTTCAGTGACCCTCACTTGATTTAGGAGAGGACTGTGACCCCTTACTCTAGATATGGGCAAGGGCTTGCAGGCCTTCGCTTATGATTGGCTAGGGTTGCCAACCATTGGTTGGCCAACCTTCGCCCTATTGCCATCAGCTCTTTTCGGGGATGGTAGGGCCGACAATGGTGGGGCAACGACGGTGAGGGCCATGGAGGCCCTTGCTAATTTGCTACATTTTTTATTATAAATTTATTTAATTAATATTTATATTAAAAATTCAAATTCGCTCAAAATGACGTTGTTTTGAGCTTATCTAACCATGTCAATGCCATGTGGATAGTTTTTTTTTTTTTTTAAGAAATGCCACATAAGTTGAAAATCTTGTTGGAAAGAGTTGTTACATTAGTTGTTTGGCTTGAAATTCTTGCCATTGATACTTACATGTTCCTTTATTTTCCGATTTTGTCACCTAATTTGCTAATTTGCTACATTTTTTTATTATAAATTTTATTTAATTAATATTTATATTAAAAAATTAAATTCGCTCAAAACGACGTTGTTTTGAGCTTATCTAACCATGTCAATGCCATGTGAATAGTTTTTTTTTTTTTTAAAGAAATGCCACATAAGTTGAAAATCTTGTTGGAAAGAGTTACATTAGTTGTTTGGCCTGAAATTCTTGCCATTGATACTTACTTGTTCCTTTATTTTCTGATTTTGTCACCTAACTATACCTTTTGGAAGTTTTGATACGTATGTGTCAACCCCTGTAAATTTTGGCACCTAGGGTGTCCTTCTTCCAAAGTTGGTACTTTACATTAGTCATTAAGTTTGAAAGTATTGATAACCACTAATAACTAGTTTACTAGAGAAAAAAAGAAGCAACAGATCATTTTTTTAACAGTAACTCTTGACACTTAGTTTATTGAAATTTCTTGAATCTTACCAATAATTCATCGAAAATATCAAAGTCATGGACCAACAAAATTTATGACTATAACATGCGATTAGGGATGAAAACATGTTCTTATGATATGATGCCTGTTGGGAAAATAGCAATTCATCGAAAATAATGGAATTGGACTTTGAGATATGAAAAAAAACTATTTTTAACGAATTCTTTTCCTCACAAATGATAATAATGGTTATTAGCAAAAGTCTTTTGTGACATATCAAAGTCTAAAGTGAATACCATATAACAATTATGGTATTTCTCTAGGAACTCTCAAAGGGAAATGGTTGAAAACTATGATTGTTTTTTTCAGAAAAGAAAAACGACAGAAATGAAAAGGTGTGAGACTGAAACGTTGCACGTCAAATTTGCAACAATGCTGTGTGAAGAGATGCAACCTTTCGAAAGAGTAACTGAACTACGATAAAAAAAAAACAGTTTTTAAATTTTTTCAATTTTTTATTCCGAATTTTATAGCTTCTAAAAAGATACAACCGATGATTGAAAGCATACACTCTTATATCTTTTTCGTCAATTGAATAGATAAAACTTAATCACGGATTGAATAGATATACACTCATGTCTTTTCGTTAATTGAATAGATGTACAATCAAATCTTTTTGTTAAGGGATAAGGTACCTCATTATTTGTAACCGTCACTCATAGCTATTCGATATAAGACAAGGCACCTATTAATTTTTTTGTAACCGCCCATTATATCAATTCGACAGGGGTTTCTCTTACTAAGAAACGCATTACTCATTTGTATTATATTTCATTAAAAATATAATTTTGCTTAATGGACATAATAGACCACGCTGACTTCAAATGTCCAGGTTAATGTCAGTATCAAAGAATCACTTAAAAGATTTGTATTTACTCATTAAACCTTAGTAATACTAGTTTTAGGTTGGATTACCATTACTAGTGATTTTACTTAATGAGGTTCAGCCCCATTTCTTTCTTTCGAGGTCATCTTTACCATGTTTCTTTATAAAGTCTTTGTAAGCGGATCAATAAAATTCTTGCTTGACGTCACATAGACAATTATTATGGCACAATCATAAATTAATTGTTCCACGTACTCATGTTTGACACTAATATGTCTAAACTTGTCATTATAAGTGCTACTAGAAGCTTTTGTCAAAATAGCCTGACTATCACAATGGATAGAAGTAGGATGCATAGGACTAGGTCGTAATTTGATATCTAACAACAAATTTCTAATCTATTAGATCTCTTTCCTAGTTGCTACTAAGCAATCAATTTCGATTCTATTGTTGAGTGAATTATGTATGTTTGTTTCTTGTTCGCTCATAATACAACACATCCACCTAATGTGAAAATTCATCCAAAAGTGTAATGATATTGTGATATCCGGATTTCGCCGAATGTCGATTACGTAACGGTCCATGACGGGTTGACGAGTTTGTCGTCGGACTATGTAGTTGACACCACTTGTGGATGCCATTTCATCACCGCTCTCATAGTATCGAAATGTCACGTTTCGTCACATTCTCACAATAGCATCTCATCTAGAGATTTCTTCTGCAAGACCAACCCCTTCCGCATTTGTACCTTACTAAAGCGAGCTTTTCATGCACGCGGAGGCGTTGACTTCCGAAATTTCAGCCACGTACCGCATGCATTTCCATTTCCATGCAACAAGACGAGGTTTTGGACATCAATTTTGTAGTCACGTTCCCTCTCTTTAGCCCGCCAACAAGGTGAAGATTTGACCATGCATGAAGGACACCCATGCATAGAGCTGTTTCCGTCCAATCTGCCCCTGAACTTTCATTTCATTGACTAAATGAGTCAACTAACCCAAGCGCACGTCCATAGCCATTCCATGCAGACGAGGCCTTCGACCACCGAAGGGCTGCTTTGCTCTTCTCCCCATCTCCTCTCAACCGGTCAACCAAGGGAAAAATGCTTGACCAAGCGGCCACGTAACCCCATCTTCGGTGGCCAGCAGAGCGGGAGTGTGGGACAGCTGCCTGCAAGCACTTCAGCCGTGTATCATTGCAGAAGCGAATCCATCCACTTGGATCGAGGACTGTTGCGGCTCGGGGACGTCCCAAACTTTTGAAATGATGCACACTAGATACATACATAGATATCAACCAGGCACTCTTTATTTACATATATTTTGTTAGACGATATTTGCCGGTACATCAAAAGCCAAAATTTTATATATTGGTTATATCCAAAAAATGACCAACTTTTCCTTTAGTCATTTACAACGCCATCTGTCTTCAAGTGCTGGTGTCCAAAAATTCACTGATGTCTTCCTATCCCCTGCTACTCTATCCCACTCGACCCTCCATCATCGTCCTCTAGCGGCGGCGGCAGGGGTCCCATGGTACATCCATCCCTCTGAACATACAGGACCACAAACTCTTGATACACAGGACTCGAGGGGAGGCCAATGTCAATTGTCAATATCACTCGTATCTGGATGAAAGTGAGTCCTATCAGATCAGGGTCAGGATGCTCTGATTGTTCCCATCACAGATCGACAGGAATGCCATAGAAGGTACCGGAAGACGCAAGCAGCAGCGGCATTTTTATCACTTTGTAATATGTTAGCCCCACGAGGGGTGAGTATTAACTACCCAACAATCAAACTTCTACTAAACTATATTATGTACCTATATTGCTACCCGATTCCACGCATTCCAAATCAGCACGCATAATAGTAGTAATAAATATGCATCAAATTAGGAAGATATAATAATGAGGTGGCATATCGAAAACAATGAGAATTCAGAAATTCATTTTATCTCATTCCACTAACACCATCTTCCAGACAACCAATGTTTGCGTCCCTCCAGGCATATCGCACCCAACCTAGCATCACGAAGGCCTCCGCTTCCATATTGCAGTCACCGGGCATCTGGAGCATGTTACGGCACACCTCCAGGCATCTCACACCCCACCTGGCATCATGAGGAACCTTCGGCGCTCACCATGTCAATGATGTCCCCAGGCATCCGATACGTGTAACGTCACACTCCCGAGCATCCCGCCTTCCAGGGAACATCGAGGGCTCACCATATTAATGATGTCCCACAGGCATCCAAAGGCATCATCATCACGATCCTCCAAGCAACCCGACATCCGGGGTATCGTCGTCCCAAGTGTCCGACGACATCAATAACACATCAACCATGGTGTAGCAGTCAAACCATTTTAAATGCCAAAATTGTTCACATGGTCAATGTACGAGAATTACATAGATTTTAAAATCCTCAATTCATAAGATGAACCCTAGTGCAACAAGTCTTTAAAAAATATGTCAAGTTCATATCGATGAAATCAACTCATAAACTCAAAAGCATGATATTGAATCCATAAAATCAATTTTCATGTTTAAATCTCCAATGTTTTTTGAAATTCACGGGTATAAACTCAAGACGTACTTGTGCCTCAAGATTTAACATTCATACGTAATAATTTTCATCAAAACCATGAACATTTCTCAAAATATTGGAATTGACACATCGGCAATCAATGATCTCAATTTCGACCCTAAAGTTTTCAAAGTATTTCAGACACATAAAATCTTGGAGCTTTGAAATATCGGAAATCAATACATACATGGCCTCCAATTCGGGCTCGACCACAATAGTTATAAAATCCTTTCCCATATAGCTCAAAATCAACCCGATAACCTCCAAGTTCAAAATTCAGCGCGAGTATGTGGCATCCTAAAATTTCATGACAACCCATGGATACACCATGAACCATGAATAGATGATCGAAGTGCCATCGAACTATATTATAGTCATTAGACCAACGGATTTCAATTAAACAAAGCTGAACATTGAATGGACTATTGTTTTGATTTGGAAATGTATCCTATAACTAAGTGTGATCAAGGATTGTACTAAAGGATAAATTGACAAAAGAATTGGCCGTATACTCTATAAGTTGGATTGTCATTTGATGAATGTTGCAATTTTATATAACCAAGTGAATATTTGAGATTATGAAATTAAGTGGGGAATTAAGGTGGATTAAGGAGCAAATGTGGGCTGATTTAGTTAAGGCCCAAGACAGCCCAAAGGAGGCCCACTCGGAAATACCAACATTTATCTATCCATCCATAAGGTAGATCGGCCGCTACTCCTCCGATACGAAAATACCCCACCATTCGGCCAACCCAAAAAGCTGGCCCAAATCCGGCCCAAAGAAAGCCCACATTGGGCTTTCCCTTAGAGCCAAGTGGCAAGAGGAACTTACCAAGTGTCCTTCCCTTAGAGCCAAGTGGCACTCCATGCAAATCTAATGATTACCTAGCTAATCAAGAACTTAGGAAAGAGAGGGGGAAGACGGATTGCACGAAGCAACTGAGAGAAAGAGAGAAAGAGAGAAAGAGAGGAAGAGAAAAAGAGAGAAAGCCGAGAGAGAGAGAGAGAGAGAGAGAGAGAGAGAGAGAGAGAGAGAGAGAGAGAGAGAGAGAGAGAGAGAGGGTTGTTCGTGTGGGTGCTTCGGTGAGGGAAGAAGAAGACCAAGCCTTGCCTTCGCCATCAACCGTGCTGAGTTCGAAGTCCCCGAGTCACCATTGTGTTTGCTGTGATTTTCTTTGAATTTGAGGCAAGTAGAGTCCATTGATCTACACTTTGCTTGCTGTGATTGTGTGTATTGTATGGTGAATTTCAGAGGTGGTGGAGGTGAGAAATTTCGAAGTTATGGGAGTAGTGCCTTAGTTTAGTAATTTGTTTTTTTGGAAAAACAGTCCGACCTTTGGTGATTTTGTGAGCTGCATGCAACTTTCTAGTTGGAATCGCATTTTGACTTCTTGATGAAAGATGTAGAGGACCTCTTGAAGATTTACATACTAAAATTGAGATGGAACGGACAAGAATTGGATGGTGAAACCATTTTCTTCAAAGATACTAGATCTGGAAAACTGCTATGTTGATCACTTTCGATTCTATGAATTTTGTAATATTATCCAATCCGAATTTGATCTCATGTTGAGAATTGTAGATGATACCTTGAGGAATAACATACTGAAATTTGAGAATAAATGGACAAATATTGATTCAAGAAATGATTTTTCTTTGAAAGAGATTAAATCTGGAGATTGAGTTGAGGGTTAGGGTGAGTTGTAATAATCATAGTTTTTAATATAGAATGAATTAGACTTCAATTTCTTCACGGGAATTTTACCTCTAGGTCTCAGATATAATATCTTAGAATTTTCGGAGTTCATTTAAGGGCTTAATCGAAGTTATTTCCAAAACTGTGCAAAAGTGGTGCTAGAATTTCTTTTGCTGTGAAGTATGGACCTATGTGATTGTTATAAAACATTCTTGACATAGTGTTCTCTATGAAACCTCTTTCTCTAGGTCTTGTCTACATTATGTTAAATTTTCAAAATTTATTAGTATCAATTACTAATTTTTCCAGAATTTCAATTAAAGGAATGCAGGCTGCTTTGTCCGAAAATTTGCTTCATTTTCAAGAACAAATGAATTGTTTTATGAAATGTGATATCGTGGGTGTTGTTTGTATTGCATGTATGGTGACATTTGGCATATCACATGACATCAAAAACGCTGGTTTAAACTTATGGCATTATTGCATCAAATTTTAATTTGAACATGAGATATATATGTGAATATGCAATGTGATGATGATAATACCATGGAAGGTGTGAGCCGACGTGCCCCGGGAGTGTCGTGATGCCCAGGGTGTGTGTGCCAGATGCTCGGAGGTGTGTGTCAAATGTCCTCAGGAGTTTCGGGATGCCCGGTGGTATATCAGTACGGAATTCCAGGAAATGCCTAGTGATATGTCGGTACGTAATTCCAAGAAATGCCTAGTGGTATGTCGGTACGTAATTCTAAAAGGCAGAGGTAACCATTTTCATAGCGAGCCCCGGCGATTCCTCGTAATGCCAGGTGGGACGCGAGATGCCCAAAGGTGTGTGCTGAAGGTTCCTCGCGATGCTGGGTTGGGTGCGAGCGATATATGAGGGATGCAAACACTAGTCCCTGAGAGAAAGATGAGATCCTTTTGAATATCAAATGGGAATTGAATCATGCATGTGTGTGTGTGTGTGCATATGGCATGGGATATAATTGCCTATGAAATTGAGTTGATACTATATGGCATTGAGAATGCGATCATGAAAGCATTGAATGGATCTCATGAGAATATATATGATTGTATGGGTGATATGGATCATGCACATGTATGTGCATATGGCATGGAACATGAATTGCCTTAATGAATGCATCTCATGGAGATATAAGCATGATTGTACGGGTGATATGTGCGTTTCACATGAAATTGTGGTTGTCTTGCTTGTTGCATTATGTAGTTTGATGGATTTTTACTGCTGAGTGGTTGTACTTACCTCGTTTGGGGACTAACATTTTAGACTAAACAAGATACCTCTGCTACCACTGCCACTAGTAGATGGATCGGGTGATTGAATATGATCGCAAGGAGTAGGATAGAAAAGGAATTTTTGGACGCCGACACTGATCGATGGACTTTAAGTACACGACTGTTAGAAAAGATATCGGTCATCTTTTGAAGTATAGCCAAGTATAGAAGATTACGACATTTTGATGTACTGATGAATGATATCCATCTAGTTTAAGTAAATAAAAGTGTTCGGCTTTTACCTATAAATGTTTAGTTGGTGTACATCGTTTTCTAAATATAGGAAAGGGAGTTGATGGATGTGCTTCCACCAAATAAATTGCGCAGGGACCAATCTAAAAGATGTAAACCCCCGGGATTTATGAATTATAATGAAATTCCTTGGTATTGGAGTATTATATTATTAGGCCAAGTGAAAGGTAAGCGGATTGTGGCGACCTTAACGGTTCGGGGGCCGTCGAGGGGTGCCACAGAGTATACTAAAATAATCTTAACATACGGGACGGTTTCACCAAGCAATGACAGCATTCACGTCTTATAGGTTAGTAGATATCGACTTGCCTCAAGTCCGGTGGTGTCGGCGGCGAGTGAACCATGAGTTGCGGCTACAAGCACGGCTGACGACCAGATGACGCAACAGCAGATGGAGACGCGGCTGAAGGCGAGCTACGGAACGGTGAGGAGGCCTGTGATGCGGTGGTGTGGGTGGTGTGGTGCGGGTGGTCGCCGCTGAGTACCAAGGAGGGAAAGGGACCGTGAGAAATTTTCTCTTGAAGTTTGCTGAGGAATCGAGGAGCGAACGACTTCTGAAATGGGCGAATGAAACTCAGACGAAGGAAAAGAAAAAGAGGCCGTCCCTCTCCTGCTTGCTCTCGGTTGAATTTATTAGTCAATAAACTAAAATTCTGTGGCAGCTGAACGAAAGGCACGTAGGGGAAACGTGGCTGAATTCTTGGCGTGAGAATACCTTGATCTTCATGCATGGACGTGGCCTCTTGTTGTTGACTTTCCTAGTCAACTATCCCCTCCACTTCGTGGCAGCACGAAGAGAAGACAGCCGAAGAATTCAACCCTTGCATGAGACACCTTGCATGTCTCATGCAAGAACGTGGCTTCCCATGGTCCAGTCTTCCTTTTTGCTGGCCATCAAAGGAGAAAACGTTGCTGCTGGCTAGGTCAACAATCTTCAATTGCTGTGGCCGCTTGTAGAGGGGACGGGTGGGGGAGACGGGGTCGCTCTCGGTGGCTCTCCTTGCCACTTGAAGACACGGCTGAAGTGCTTGCAGGCAGCTGTCCCACACTCCCGCTCTGCTGGCCACCGAAGATGGGGTTACGTGGCCGCTTGGTCAAGCATTTTTCCCTTGGTTGACCGGTTGAGAGGAGATTGGGAGGAGCAAAGCAGCCCTTCGGTGGTCGAAGGCCTCGTCTGCATGGCATGACTATGGACGTGCGCTTGGGTTAGTTGACTCAATTAGTCAATGAAATGAAAATTCGGGGGCAGCTTGGACGGAAACAGCTCTATGCATGGGCGTCCTTCATGCATGGTCAAATCTTCACCTTGTTGGCTGGCTAAGGATGGGGAACGTGACTACAAAATTGATGTCCAAAACCTCCTCTTGTTGCATGGAAATGCATGCGGTACGTGGCTGAAATTTCGGAAGTCAGACGCCTCCGCGTGCATGAAAAGCTCGCTTAAGTAAGGTACAAATGCAGAAGAGGTTGGTCTCGCGAGTGACATTACGTGATGAAATTTCTAGACGAGATGCTATCGCAAGAATGTGACGAAACATGACGTTTCGATATGGTGAGAATGGTGTAATCCGATGATAAACTCGTCGACCCGTCACGGACCGTTACGTCTTCGAGATCTAGCAAAATCCGGATATCACAGATATCACCCACATTTTAAGATCTAACTAGCATCAATGTATCTTGACAGTTGAAAATTTTTACAGAACAATCCCCAATTTTTAGTTTTCTTATACCCAAAAGTTTTGGTAATAGCTTTATAATGTTCTATACTGGATTACCAACATATCTACTTAACTTGCACACTAAAAAAACAATATTAGGTTTGAGACAATGCACTGCATACATTAAAAATCCTATAGCACTGGTATATTCAATTTGTACTATTGCTCAACCAGTATTATAATTTAATTTAATATTGAAATAAAAACGAAGTACTTATCTCTTTGAAACCAAGATATTTAAATTTATTTAAAAAATTTCAACGTGATCAATTTAATTCTAAGATTAACCCCCACTATATTTTTTAACTTTAATACCCAAGATAGTATCCATTTGACCCAAATCTTTCATCTTACAAAATGGGAGCTAGATACTTTTTAGTCTCAATGACTTCAATCATATTGGTTCCAAAAATAAGTATATCATTAACATATAAGTACAATAAATCATCATAGTCTTTAGTGAAATTAGAATATGCACACTCATTGGCATTATTGTACTTGAAATAATTAGATTAAATGTCTAAATCAAATTTTCTATGCAATTACTTAGGAGCTTGCTTAAGCCAACAATGAGATTTAATTAATTTACATAGTTTCCTTTCATTTCCAAGAAGAATAAAACCTTCTAGTTGTTTCATGTAAATTTCATCTTTTAAATCCACATTCAAGAATGTCTTTTTGACATCCATTTGATGAACACAAAAATCATAAATGGGCACTCAAGAAAAATGAATTTCAATAGATGTTATTCATGCTACTAGAGCAGAAATATCAAAATAATATATTCATTTTTTTTGTCGATACCCCTTCAAAACCCATTTACACCCACTTAGATCTTTTTATTAAATCTACTAATACCCAAGTAGTATTGAATATAATTAAGTCCTTTTCCTCATTTATAACTTCTTTCCAAAAAAAAAAAAAAGGTATCTACAGAAGATATAGCATTGTTAAAACTTTTAGGATCATCTTCTAAATTGAATACTAAAATATGTTTATTTATCACGTTATTATATTTGTCTCCTTCAACAAGGAAAACAGGAGTAATAAAATCTAGACCTAAATCTTTCAATTTCATTGCTCTAGTGCTTCTTCTGGGTTCAATTATGTTTTTAAAATTATTTTTCATTTCCCATGAGAATCTACTTGTATTTCTATAGGTTTTATATTATTTTCAATAATTTCAAAACCCGTAGAATATTTATTCTTAAAGAATTCAACATTTCTTGACTCTAGAATGACATTGAACCTTAAATCAAGAAGCTTATAAGCTTTACCACTTTCGGTTTATTTAAAGAAAACACTTTTGATAGTTTTAGAACCGAGTTTTGCTCTCTTGGGTCTAGTACTCAATAATATACCAAACGCCTTAACACTTTAAGGTATGACAAGTTTGGTCTCTATCTTTCCACAATTTATAGGTGCTAATGTTATTTCTCTTAGATGGTTCTTATTATGAATGTAACATGCTGTAAGCAATGCCTCCCCACAATGATTAATTGGTAAGTTTAAATGTGAAAGCATACAATTAGCCATTTCTCATAGAAATCTATTTTTCTATTCCGTTAAACTATTTTGTTGCGGAGTGTATGGTGCTAAAACTTGATGGATAATACAATTGTCTTCACAAAATGCTTTATCTTTTGATCTTGTGTGATGAACACATGTATACATTTTGCAATCATCCACAAAGGCAATGAAATTCCTTTTCCCACTGCAAGTTGACATGTTATTGAATTCACAAATGTCACTATGCACCAAAATCCAATAAATTCAAATTTATTTTGGCGCTAGAAAAATGTTATTTTGTTTGTCAATTTAGACTTATCAAAGATTTCAAATTTGTCAAATTCACCATTAAAATTTATCAAGTTTAACATTTTCATGTTCGTTAACTGCAACAAGTTAAATGTGCTATTTTACTATGCCACGAAAAAGGAAACTCAACAATATATGCAGATGAATTGAAAGAATTATTGATACCTGGCTCATACATGTCATGACCGACATACCCCTTTCCAATAAATAACTTATTCTTCAACAAGATGGTCTTGTCAAATTCAAACAAAACTTAAAACCCCTTTGTACAAAGAAATCGATAGAAAATAAGTTCTTCCTCATTTCAAGTAGAAACAACACGTTAAGAAGGGTAACCTTCTTTCTAAAAATAAAATCTATCTCTATTGTGCCTTTGCCAACAACCTTGACAAGAATGGTAGTTGCTATCAACACCTCTTGAATATTTGAATTTGTTCATTTGAAATCTGGGTTCTTCTACTTCATTTTTATTTACTTATTTTTTATTATTTTTCCCTCTTTTTTTATTTCTTTTCTTTTTTGATTTCTTTTTTTTATTCCCTTCCATCATTCCTTAAGTCCCATAGGTTTGATCCTGTAGAATCTAACCCGTTTTCTCATTGAGCGAAGGGTACGAAAGATTGATTTTTCGAACAATGTGATATCTCACACCGGGTAAATCCTTAACCCTTCCCCCTCTTACTAAGACTACAGAATGTTCTTGTGAATTATGGCCAATACCAGGTATATAAGCAGTGATTTCAAATCCAGAGGTTAATCGTACTCTGGCAACTTTACGTAAGGCAGAGTTTGGTTTTTTGGGGGTAATAGTGGAAAGGTTAACAAATAAGTCACCCTTACCGCCACTCTCTCGTATCAACAGCCTCTTCAAAATGCTTGAACATTGAATGGTCATTGCACACATGAACTATTGCACCAAAATCTAATAACCAACCAAACTTGAAAGAAGTAATATTAAAAAATCATGGCCAGAAAATCATTGATTTTTTTTTAAAAAATATTCATGTTTGAAAACATAGTTGAAAACATGGCCACGAAATTCTCTTCAACCGAATTAACATTGGTCTTCACCATTGATATGTTCTTGTCCTTGGATGTGTGTTTGCGATGCTACACTCCTCTGCACAGTGTCCCTTTTTGTCACAAACAAAAACAAGAACCATTTTTCTTCTTATGTCTTCTTAAATTTCTGCCCTTTCTTGACTTTAAAATTACGGTGGTTTTTGGATTGAAATACATCACCCTCCACAACATTCACCTTGGTATCATAAAAAACACAATTACCACATACATGTGACTCTTGCTTAATTTGAAGACGTTTCTAAATATCTTCCAGTGTTATGTCCTCTAACTCGTACATCAGCCTTTTTCCATAATCTTTCTAACCCGGAGGCAATTTTGCAATAATTGCTCCAGCTTGAAATGATTCTGGATTATTAATTATGATGGCACGAATTTTGTTGACAAGCACTTGCAATTCATGAATTTGCTCTAACAAGAAACTTAAAATTAAAATATTTGCAATCAAACATATATCGATACCTTAGTCCTCTGCCTTGTATTTGAATTCAAGTGCATCCCAAATGTCTCTAGCATATTTCATCTCAATGAATAACCGATGCAGATGATCGGACAGTGTTTTCATAATATACCCATGACATAGCAATTCATCCTCTTGACGTTTCTTGCTCTCCTTATTGACCCTTTCAATGGCATTTGCACTTAGCTTTCCTCCTTTAGTGGTAGGCCATGGGTCCTTTATAAGCATCAAATTGGATTTGGAACGTAAGAAATCTTCAAGGTAGTGAAAAGGAACATCATCTTGTCCCTCCGACAAGCAAAGTTTTTCCCATCAAATTGATCCAGTTTCACCATGTCTTGATTCATGACTTTGAATGATTCTAATTCCATTGTTGAAATTCCCTAAAATTTTTGGGAAAAAAATCGATAGGGAAAAGTGGAATCCGACTTTGAAGTGTGAAAAGGCATTATCTCTAAGGAATTATTTACTCCACTAACACTGCTAATGTTTACTAGAAAAAATCAGCCAAGATATAACAAAGTCTCAAGCAAGAATAACATATAGCAAATCTAGTATTTCTCCAAGAACTCTCAAAGATATATAATTGAAAATAATAGCTGTATTTTTTTTTTTTGGAAAAATAAAAACAAGAGAAGTGAAAAGTATGAGACCGAAACGTTGAACGTTGAATTTATAACAATATTTTCTGAACAAATGGAATATTTCAAAAGACAAACTAAAATTTGAAAAAAAAAATTATTTTAAGAAAATATATTTTTATTTTATTTTTTTATTCTGAATTTTATAACTTCTGAAAAGATATAACCAACAATTGAAAAGATACACTCTTATATCTTTTCGTCAATTAAGCAGATAAAAAAGTAACCATCAATTGAATAGATACATACTTGTATTCTTTTGTCAATGAAACAGATGTATGATCATATCTTTTTGTTGTGAGATAAGTCAACTCTTTATTTGTAACCACTACTCAAATCTTTTCGAGATGAAACAATGCATGTCTTAGTTTATTTGTAACCACCAATCATATCGAAAAATATGAGATAAGGCACCTCTTAGTTTGTTTACCAACAAAACCTAACACATAAACCTTCTAAGGCCACCTCACCCCAATTGCTAGGGGGTGTGAGGCTGGAGGAGGATGGAATTTTCACCTTGGACGGACGTAAAGTGGGGATGTGGACTACCTCAACCTCGCCCATTCCGTGTTTGCTTGTCGAGCCGCTCCATGCACCCGTGAGCTGATCTTCTCGACCTCTTTTCGGGTACTTTGACCCGGTTGAACGGCCTGATTGCCCAATGCTTGGTCGTCGTGCAGCACGTCCGATCAACGCAGAAAACCATTCTGCTTCCTATGAACTAGAGATTCTAAGTTCAAAGATTTGATTATACTAATCATCTAATCAGTGTGCTTATCAATGTGCACACACATACAGCATTTGCATTATTCCTCACATAACAGAACATGCAATTCATATTCACTCTCGGTGGACGGAATCAGAACATGCTGAACATCCAGATCAATTCAATTTACTCGAACTTGGAGAAAAAACGTCACAATCAATTTCACTTTTTATACATGCGATTCTTGATCACCACTTAAGATCAATTAACAAATAATTATTGTGGAATGAGGCCAATGAAATGGACTAAAACTGAGACTGAAAAATAAGCAGGGACCGAGCAAGCGGCGCACAAACGGAGACTCAGCAGAGCAAAACAATAGATCAACTCAAAGGCACAATGAGGAGATCAAACGAAGTCATCTTAGTTTGAACATCAAACCATCAACCAGGCGCCAACATGCAGGAACTTTACTGAAATTCGTACTCTAGTTTCACTTAGAAAAATCATCGAACATATGGCAGACACTTTCATCCAATGATCTAGATGCAGGAATACGTCAACAGTTCATCTCCATATCATCACCTGAGGTCAAATCGCTAATAGCAACTCGATTACATAAGATCCAGACATGACCAATATCTAAAATTCTTGGCCTCTGTTTGCTAAAGAAAAATATAGCGCGCGTACTTGATTGGATATATCATACTCACCCGTGGCAACTAACGATCTGAAGATCGCAGAAGTTGATTGGCAACCTGGAGAGCAGCTCAAGTTCCCCGGTTACTGTGACTGAGAAAGGAAGGTATGGCTAGAAGGGGAATGGCAATATGCGACGGCCACAGCAACTCTCCAGCTACCGAGAATGATGAAGAAGACTGAAATTGATCAAAACTTTTCAACCGAGAGGATTTCTTACTTCTTATCTATCTATGAAGGTTATGAGGTATCTTGCCTTCCAGTCACGCGTGCTTAGGCTAGTTCTTTGATAGAAATAAATCAGAAAAAGGGCCATGTTGCTGCCATTTTGAAATGATTCTTCTGGCATTACGACCTTTACTACAACGATGCTGTCCATAAATCAAATTATTTCGTGTATTGGATTTCACTTGACATTTATTTCACTCAAGATTGGGTCTCCTTACCAAGTGTTCTGCCCGTAACTTCTGGGGATATCATTGGATTTATACCAATGACCAAAAAAAGAACAACTTGAGCAAAAAATTTCGAAATCAAATGGAAAACTAAAGTTAGTAATCTTTTACTAACGGGATCAAAAACCGGTTTTCTTTGACACAAGAAAGGAATTTTCAGTTTCATACTAATTTCACTTGGAACCTCCCTTATATTCCTTGAACCTTATAACCTATTATGTCATAGGTTCCATGGTTGGTTCCAAGTTCTACCCAGATTCGACATGTATTATTAATTAAATGATTGCAATAAATAATCACATTTAATGACCTCTACCTATTGCTGCTATAATCTACCGACCACAACTTTTATTTAGAACATGAAGAATATGAAGGTAAATGTCTTAGTCATAAAATGAAAGCTTAAGCTAGTAATTTCAAATTATACACTTATTATCGAATGCCTTAGAATACCGCAAAATCACATGAAGACTTAGAACAAGAAAAACACAAAAAGCTTATTTTAGGTTGTAGGGTTCATTTACTTAGAATCTAAAACATATCTCTCAAAATAGATTCTCAAAATTTGGAACATGGAACCTACCATGCATTTGTTGGAACTTGGAATCAAATAGGTTCCCACCCATTCGATTCTTTGGTTCCAAGTTAACTTGTCTGATTCTTTGGAGCCAATTCTACTTGAAACCATACTCAACTCTAGTACTTGCAGTGTTCAATTTGAACGTTCGGAGAGAGAGAGTCCTTGGACTTTCATGTTGAGTTGTTGGACTGAGCCCAACTCTCAGATGGGCTTGCTCTTTACCTTGGGCTTGGCTGAGAGAAATTATTTGGGCTTGTGGTTGTTTGATGGGCTCCAGATCCAGACTTCTCTGATGGGGCTGGCTCAAATATGATGGTTTGGGCTGCTCTAGTGGGCCAGGCCTGGGCTGCGTGAATTGGATGGGCTTAAGTTCTGTCCCATTTGAGACCCCCCCCTTTTTATCTCTTTTTATTGTTTGTCATGTATTTTTTTAGTATTTTTTATATTTTACAAAAAATGCTTAAATATGTTGCTGGCAAAAATTCTAGTGTCAACAACTACTGCAAAGAAAAAAAAATGTTTCTATATTTTTAATAAAAGACTACAAATCTAAACCCATAAATTCCAAAGCTAATTAGAAATTTTGCCACAGGACATAACTGAATTAATTGTGTATTTTTTAAGGATGAAGGCATTGGCGGTTCTTAAGGAGACGGGGCTTTGGGAGTTTTTTTAGCTGCTACCGGTTGCGAAAGGGTGATTTTGTGTTTGCTTCGTGTTGGTTGACAGAGGCCTGTTGGGTTTTGAATGGCCAATGTTTTGAAGGTGAGGTGCAGTGAGACCGCGAGGGCTGGCCAAGCCTCACGCGACAGTGGCGGGCGATGGGCCACCGTTGTGCAAGCACTAGAAAGTTCTCCCCTATGGGCGAGCGAGGATCAGCAACCCTTCCCCAAGCTCGAGCAAAGGTTAACGAAATTAAACAAAACTATTGAAAGTCTTTGATTGTATTAATTGGACAAATTTTAGAACTTGATTACACAATTTGAAAATTTTGAGACTCATTTTGCAATAAATTTTAATACTTCTGATATACTATCCTTGGCTTTAAAAATGACGAATTAATCCCGTGATGTCTTATGGAAGCATTTGAGTGTAGGAGCTAAAGAGTCTGTCCATGGACCTAAGCATAAACAGATGCCATATATCTTGAGGATGTACTTCACTTTTTTCTACGTGAAATCGATTGTCAAGAAGCTTTGCAATAAATTTTAAGACTTCTAGTACACTATCTTCAGTTTTAAAAACAACGAATTAATCTTGTAATGTCTTGTGGGAGCATTTGAGGAGTTACTTGAGGATTTACTTCACCGTTTTGTACGTAAGATCGATTATCAAAAAGCTTGGAAGCCCACCACATGCAAACCACTTTCTCCCTTTCTTGAGGAAACGAAAACTTGGGCGGGCCTAAACTAAGGTTAGGCAACGTTTGAGTCTAATAAAAGACCGAACACACCCCGAACGTTAATTGGATTTGAAGCAGCTGTTGTTTTGGATGCCGGATGAATTTGGGATCCTAGTACAAAACTAAAAAATTATCCAATCATTCTTAAATGAATCGTATGTATGTCAACTAAGTCATAAAATTTTTAATTTTATTTATGCAGTCCTAAATCTGAGCATAAAATTTAAATGTAATCATTTCGATCAATTATCATTGGAAATCACTAACGTGACGGTCCAATTATTGCCGGCTATCCTACATGTCACCTCCCACATCAATAATATTCTGTAAAAATTGGCCGGACTGACTATGTTTGAATTTTGTGTAAATGTTTAGAAATCATTTGACAAAATTTAGAAAGTTTAAAATTAAATTGGCATCTATACAATATGTTTAGAATTGATTGAACAATTTCCTTGTAGCAAAACTTGGGATGCCTTTGAGATTTGTCTTACTTTTAACTCAAAACCCAAAATCGTCTTGCCGAGGGAAATTTTACTAAAATTGCTTTTACCCTTTTTTTCAAAATATAAGTTCACTTATCTATTGTCATATACTTTGAAAATAGTAATAACTTCTACTCATCTACATTATTACTTTATAATACTTGTATCTATACAAGAAACTTTGAAATCGAGGCCGTTGAATAATCTTGGTTTTCATTATTGCGATGTCTATTATTTAGTTGGCTTAGATAATATAAAATTATGTCGGAGAAATAATAAACATATGGTAATTGTCGAGTACTAGATAACTTGTAATAGGTCTAAGATATTATTTAGCAGTCAAGATAAAATTTAGGATATGCCATATGGTAAACTTTATCATATCTTGTTTTTGGTTCCAATCCATGACAAGATAAACTCAAATATAAAAGCGAGATAGCCCAAATAAAGATATTTAGTGGGGGAAGTGGAATAAATGCAAATAGGATTTCTTATATTCATGATATATAAGTTATTTTTTCGAATAACAAACTTCTTAAATTGATAAAATTAACATAATAATAATATATAAATAAGATGTGAACTTTAATACAAAAATAAAATTAAAGATAACAAAAAACTTAGTTTCTATTTATTCCTATTTCATTTTTATATTTGAATTTATTTCTACTCTATAATATATATGCTATATATATAGTTAGTATTAATATTTATTATATATTTTAGATATATTAGTATAGTTTATTATTTAATAAATTTAAGTGAGGACTGATGTGAGGGAATAAAAAAGAAGTCAAAAGAGAAAAGAAGTAAAAGAGAGAGAGAGAGAGAGAGAGAGAGAGAGAGAGAGAGAGAGAGAGAGAGAGAGAGAGAGAGAGAGAGAGAGAGAGAGAGAGAGAGAGAGAGAGAGATGGAAAAATAATGAAACAATAAGTAGGTGAGAGAGTAGAAGCATCTCTTTTCGAAATCGAGAAGATAATTAATTGTATTTTCTCTCTCTCATTAGATATGACATTCGTCTTTACTCCATCGATATTGCTATAACTTATTTATATTTCTTGTCATAGTCTAATGTTGGCTCTGGAACTCTATGATTGGCTCCTTTATTGATTAAGATTTATGTTTATATATATATATTAAATGATGGAGGTTATATCTGCTTGAGCATTTGTGGTTTCTTTAGTGGTGAATCGTAAGAAATTCTTACCATTTATACACCTATATGCCGTTCGTACCAATAAAATATCCAATTTTATTTCTGCATATAATCAAATAATGGATACAACATACAAGATCCCTTAATTTCATATCTTATCTTATGTAATCATATTTTGACTAGAAATTTGAATGATTAAACGCAGCTTATAAGGTTTGGGATGTGGTTGTGAAATAATCAAAAGTTGAGACAGATTTAGGACTAGATAAGTCATCCCAAGCCTGTCTTATTGTTATCCTTATAGTCAAGATGGACTTGAATGTCTTTATCTATGTTGAGCTTGATTGGAAATTAGGGGCCTTTTCAGTAACATCTCTATTTCTCTATTTTTTTTATTATTTTACTTCTTGGAATAAAAAAAATAGAAATATGTTTGTATACGTCAGTTATTTTTCTATTTACCGAAATACATTAGAAGCCAGTAAATAGATTTGTTACAAAAATAAGTTAAAAAAATCTACCTTTTTTGTTCCTAAGAACACATGGATAAATAAGGTCATTTTAGGGGGGGGGGGGGGGGTGGGGAAGCTTAGCGTATCCTAGTACTCATCTTTACATGATTGACACAAGGTCCAGGTGAGACCCACATCCAGATCAATCTCCTAACTTGATCAAATTCCCCATTTTTCTAAGTAAAAAATATAAAAAAAATTAGAAATTTAAGAAAAATTTGAGAAAATTAGATTTTCAGTAGTTTTGCTATATTCTAGTGTTAATAGAATTAGTTTAGCATAAAAAGGTGAAAATATTTTGATAAGAATTGGAATCAAAATTAAATAAGCTCTTAGGCTACCATATGACTTTTGGAATGTCTTTTTTTAAAGAGACTATGCTAGGTCGCAACAACTTGGCGACTTCACTAGGAGAAAATGTTTTATTTTCTTAAGATTCTATTGGAGACATCCTTTAAGATTATTTGGAATTCTATTTTAATAAAAAAAATTAGATGACTCTAAACAAGTATTTTGCATTACCACTTGTCATATGTTTCCAGCAGTCGAATAAGCCTATGCTCGATAGATTTTTGATGTCATTTGCTTGAAGGTTTAATGAGTTTGTGTAGATAAGTGCACCAACTTTAGGATTGCCTACATCCTCAATTGTTTCATCCTTGCTCATTTCCACCTAGTAGAGTTTACTATTTTTCTTGCAACTAAAAATGTTCAAAAGGCGAAAGAAGACTTGGCTTGGGAGGCTTTAAGGCGGAAGAAGGCTCGTGTCAATTGGCAGTGCTTCATTTGGAACAATGCCATTCTGCCTTAGTACCAATTCCACCTTTGACTCATCACCAAGCGTGGCTTCCTACTCAATCTCTCCTTTTGTCATATGGTAGGATTGATGCTGCTTCCTGCCCCTTTTGTAATGATATACCTAACTCTATAGATCATCTAATTTTTTAGTGTAAAATTACGGCTATTTTGGCTTTCTTTTGGGTGGCCAGGTGCAACCTTCCTTGGCAGCAGATCTTGGGAGGAGAATATTCGCTGGGCGATAACCTTGCTTTCGAGCAAAGGGTTTTATAAGTGTGTTGCTCAATTTGCTTTTGGTGCACTTTGCCATATCATTTGGAAAAACATGAACAATATTCTCTACAGAGGGGAGATGCTTTCTGTTTCGACCATGAAGAAACACCTCCTTCAAGTCATCAAGGACAAGGCTATCACCTTTAGGAATGTGGAGGACTCCATTAGAAACATAAGGCTGCAATGCTCTTGGGATTTAGACCCCATTATCTTCTCGTCTAGAGATCTTCAATCACCCATCTAAGCTACTGGTCTTTGTCGGTTGCCTTTGACTGGTAGTTGTTTTTTTCCGCCTAGTGCTCTCTTTTCGGTGTTTTGTTGTAGCCGTTTGGCCTTTTCTCACGGCTTCCTTCCACTCATATTGAGCATATTTATCTTGAGTGCAAGTTTTTTAAGCCATTTCGCTTGTATAGTTTGGCCTTTCCCCAATATATTCTTTACTTTTACCCCAAAAAAAAAAAAAGGTTCAAAAGGCCTATGCACTTTTTTTATTGTAATGCCCAAGGAATTTACAATCAACCTCCTCATATTGTGAATCATAAACCAATTGGACTCTTAGTTGCCATTTTTAGCCATCCATCTTTTATAAACCATCATGTTGGATTTTCCGAGGCCATTTTAGAATATCTTGATCAGTTAAATCCTTACAAAAGTTCAAGTTTTATCCAAACATAAATTGTTGAGTTTCTTCTAAAATTTTTATAATAAAATGAAAAAAATTTGGGAATCAAAATTTTTAGGATCGTACCAAATGTATCTCTTATATTTTTCTATTTCAGGAATATAAATTTTATATAATTATCAAATATGTTCTTCTGCTCAGCAATTCATTTAGGGAATAGAAAAAAACTATCTCTGAACTAAAATTATTTTCGGAAGTAAAAATATTACCAAAGACACACCAATTAGTCCAAAAATATGCCGTGCCCACTAGCAAGCCTTCCTGTTTTGGTACCCGATCCGTAACACGTGGCGGCCATGATCCTGTCTGATTCATAATAGTGCGAATGATCCAAATTCCACGAATGGTGAGAAATTAACAATATTCAGTCGTTGAAATTAGGTCAGTATCATCACTTAAAATTGTCAGTACTTGATATTTAGTGGTTAGAATTTCAACAATTATTTTTCATATTTATCAAACAAGCCCCTATACTTCATTAAATTAGTTGACGACTTATGTGGCTCTTGCCATGTGATTTGAAAAAACCCAGCCAACAGAATAGGAATTAAGAATCAAACTAAACTTAAAGCAGAGAGAGGAAAATAAAAAAGTAGAGAAAACAGATGTGATGTTCTATCTTCCTCAAGTCTTCATAGTCTTCAACCAAGTCAAAATCCATCAAATGGTTCCTTTGAATCGTCGACGTAGGGTTGCTTTCGTCCGCTTGAGAAATGTTGTTGTTCCTCATAGCTCATTAATTTTTCATCGTCTGTGAAGCTCATTACCGATTTAGCTCCCATTGTCGCCCTCGATCTGCTCCACTGGTGTTTCGCCGTTGCCCGTGTCTCTCCCCAGCATACTTTTTCAGCGATTGCGTGCTCCGAGTCGTAAGCCAAGCGCCTTCATCCTTACGAACCATAACCCATTTCACGGGTTCTCTCACCTTCTTTCTTGTCCTCTAAAGGGAATTCCATTAAATTTACGTAAGTTAAAAAATGATAAACATCACGTGGGAAGCATGTTCCCATTAGATCCATCATGGAAGACGTGCAAAATCTTCATCTACCAAAACGTTGTTAGTCTCTTGCCTTCAATAATTGAATAGTACATGATGGAGATGTGCATAAGTTGGTGTTCGGCTGACAAGACGAGCAAGACATCTAATTCAATTTTAATTCTATTGATTTGTCTCTATTTAGCCCACGTAAGCCTATCTCCCAAAATCCATGTGAATTACCAAACAAGTTCTAAACATATTAAAATTATGCTAATTCAGTCATAATTGATCAATTTAGTTCATTCAGTCAATATTGCCAGAAATTGCTAATGTAGCATTGTTGACATTGATGTGAACAATTTTTTTTTTATAATTTTTTAAAAAATTATTCTTATTTTTTTTATCATTTTCTTTCCTTTTTTTCATTTATTTTAAATTTTTCATTTTGGCTGGCAAGGTCCGTGAGCAAGGCAAGAACAAGTTATCATAGCAGCTCAATTACGGATTTCAATATTTGGGGAGCTCGATATGATGATTTGGACCAAAGTTTGATTTGAACTTAAAAAATTTGCCCAGAAAGATGGCTGTTATTGCTCGCTCGTCCACACCTTGCTCACAGCCTTTGGTGAGGTCAAGCCTTACCCTTGTTGACCACAATGAGAAACAAAAAATAAAAAGGAATAAAAGAGAAATTAATAAAAAAATCATAATATTTTTAGAAAACTATGAATGTAAATGCTGGTGGTGCTACGACGCTACGTCAATGATTTCTAGCCAAAATTAGTCAGATGGATTGAATTAGTGAATTGTCAAAAAATTTAAGATTAAATTAGTCAAATTAAAAGATGGACTAAATACACAATTACAATAGTTTATAATTTTTCACCAAAATCCCATGACCATTTCAATCCTTATTGAGCCACCTACTCGAGCACTACCCATATCTAGGGTTAAATATCATGAAATCTGTACATTGGTACACATGTAACAAATTTAATTTAACCTAATTTTTTTAACCAAAAAGCCCCAAATTGGTACACCTACTATAAATTTAGCCCAAAGTAATTTTTTTACCACCAAAAACTCTAAACTGATACACTTATGACAAATTTACATTAAACTGCTATAACTATGATAAATTTATCATTCGTTAATTTTTGTTAAATTTTACAATCAAATTGTTGAGTTAAAGACTCGTGACAGTTGATAAGTATACTAATTTGAGAGTTTACCCTCCGTTTGTCATAGGTGCACTAGTTTTATAGTTTTTAGTGATTTTAATCCAATTTAACAAATGATATATTAGTCAAAAATATATCAGTTTGGATTTTTGGCTATCAAAAAATTGGTTTGATACAAGTTTATCATAAGTATACTAGTTTGAGATTTTTAGTGATAAAAAAATTAGTTTGGAGTAAATCTGTCGCGTGTGTATCAATTTGAGATTTTTTGTAATTAAAAACTTAGTTTGGAGTAAATTTATTAAATATGTATCAGTTTGAGATTTTTTATGGCTAAAAAATTAGTTTGAAGTAAATTTATCACATATATACAAGTTTGGAATTCTTCATGATATTAACCCAACAATCCATCGAAAGCAGAAATCCAATGGACTTGTCTAGACATAGTTTTTCCTTTCTTTCTCTCGTTCCTCTGTGGATTATAAGTTTGACTTGGAAAAAGGGACCCCCCACAAAAAACAAAAAACAAAAAAAAAAAAACAAAACGGAAGAAGATGTCGACTGGAGAGAACAAGAAATTCCCATCTCCAATCCGCTGCGTCTGCTTTTTTTGTGATCCCTTATCATTTTGGAAATTGAGTTTGAGTGTGATTGAAACAATTTTCCGCAAATTCATTCTCTGAACTTTTATATGATTGATTTGCTTGAAATTAATAGTCATTGAAAACCATTCATGCTAATAAAACAATGTGTATACTTAATTAGGAAAAATGAACTCCCTAACTTAAAAATGAGAAAATATTTTCTTAAAATAATGATTTCTAAGCAATTTTCTTTATTGTGAAGTTTTTCTCAAAACAAACACAATCTTAATGTGTAAAGGTAACTCAGACTAATTTCTTGAAACCTGTGTCTTTGATCAATTTTTCGCCATGGACTTTTCACAACATATATTAGAAAAGTTTGATGCTGAAGCTAATGCTTTATAACATAGACCGATAAAATCATGATAAACATCCAAAAAAAAAAATATTACATCATAAAATTCTAGAAGGATTTTATTCTCAACCCAAAATATTTTTAGTAGTGCGAACTAGAGCGCTCCACCATTTCAGAAGGGAGAGAGAAGTGGGAAAGCATAAATTCTACGAAAATAACTGTGTCGTTACTTAATCTTTCCATTATTACTAAAAATTGCACATGCATTTTGTCTATACAACAAATTAACATTTAAAAATGTTGTACAATTGACTAGTTATGAATATTATTATTTATGGAAGGAAATTATCACCATGATATTGAGAAATTGTGCATACATATATAATGAACGGAAAATATTTCAAGATCTGAAATTTTTTGGCAAGGTTGTTCATCAGATAGAGAAATTGTTCAAATTTCAAGATTGAAAGGTTTATTAGATAAAATTATTAATTTACACATATGTCCATGGATAGAATATTTACAAAATAACTACTAGAGTGCATCTTGGGGAAGAAAAAAGGACCACGAGCTCTTAAAAATAGGGGGTGCAATGGAAACCGCCCAAATTGGGAACTGCTCAAACCGAATTGAACCAACCAACTTTGGGCGGTTCCCAAAAAGACAGCAGTCCGATTCCTGATTCCCCTTGGAACCAGTGGCTGATCAGTCTAGTTCCCGATTCTAAGGTGGGAATCAAACCAACTAGATAGACCAGATCAGACCAATCGAACTAGATCAATTATATATATAATATATATTTTTAAATTTCTTAAGAAACAAACCGTAATTTATCACAATTTCTTCCATCTTTCATTTTATTTTTGGCCCAAAACAATTAATTTACTAGTTACACCGCACCTATTGATTGGTCCAATTCCTGAACCTAGGATCAGTCGATCCGATTCCCAATCCCAAAATCTAGGAACTAACCCTTTCGGTCCGATTCTCAATTGGACCAGACTAGGAATCAATTAGTCCTACTTAAAAGTAAGAGGCATTCCTTGCTTTATGTTATATATATAAAATCTACTTTTATAATTAAAAAATTATATGTATATTTGATCGAAAAACTTTTCAATGAAATTCAGTATTTTAAAAAAAAAGTTTCCACATTTTTAGAATGTTTTAAACTTAAATGTGACCGAGAAATTTTTATAATGTGTAATATTATATAGTACATTGATAAATAGATTAAAAATCTCTTCTTTGATTACTTCGTGTTTATGCCTCTTTTTACTATATTATATAGAAAAAAAATAACCGAACGAAGTTCCCAAATGTCATCTAATTAGATGCTACATCATTGTCCCATTTTTTTTGGCAATAATATTATAATTGTGTGTTAGCTGGTGAGCTTGTTGGTCTAATCATGAGTCATAATCAAGCGACCCTTTTCCAGCTGCTTGTGCCTTTCAGTTCAGTCAAAGGTTTTCAACATGGCTTCAACCCCACTCAAACTTCCCTGAAATCTAAAGCAATCTGATTTCTTGATTTTAAAGCTTCTCCTTCCCCTTTACCAGAATAATGCAATCATCATAGCGAGCAATAAAAATTAGTACATGAGAATATATTTTCCTTCTAGGCGCAGCCATTTTCTCTAGGAGCAAGTCCAAAATTTTGTTACTTCTATAAACCCCTGTGAATTTATCTGTTGACACAAGTAACATAAATGATTTCTAGTTAATAAAAGTATATTTTCATCTCATTTCTTTGATGACATAAAATGATGAAAATACACGTTTACCACTCTTATAAGTTACATGTATTACACAAGCTAACAGAAAATATAACAGAGGGGTTAATGGCCTTAACAAAATGGAATTTTAGGGAGAGAGCAAACACGCACTATCCCAAAGTTTGAGAGAGTTTTGTGTGACTTTTCCTCACAGAAACTACTCGAGTTAGAGGACTAAATTTCAACTTAACCCTTTTTCCTGCCGTGTGCATGTATAATTCTTACACTTTTCATATTAAGGAGTTAGTTCAGTTTATTCTGATTGATCTCGACCACCAATCAAGGATCTAATTGACGGGTCACAAGATCTGACCCTCCAAATGTTGTGAAATTTCATAATGACCCTTGAACTTTAGTTAGAAGAAAATGACCATTTTGTCCATTAATTGTGAATTTAGAGATTTGTAACCAATGGCGATCTCATGGAAGAAAAGATTAAGTGAGTCCAATTCAGCCGGAGCTAAAAAAATGACACTGTGATCTATTGAACTGAATATAGAATGTTGTGATCCCATGGTAGAAAATGCTTATCTTGAAATCAATAAGCACTTGAACACTAATTTTTTTATTGCATTCTATTGAGTTACTTCGTATTTTATTATATGATAAATTAGAGATTGGAGATTTACGAGTTAAATTTTTGTATAGGTCATTAACCTTTTTTAATATAAAAAATATAGACGATATGAACAAGACAAGTCCAATAAAAGTTGTACATAAACAATTATTTGAACTATTCTTAACTAATTAAATATTGGCGTTTTCTTTTATGTGAGAAGTAATTTTTGTCGAAATTAAAACCCCTAACGGGAAAATTTAAAAGATGGCAGCTCCATTAACTGTTATGTAATGATCGTTAGTCACCTTTGAAGTGACACATTTTTGGGAAGTTTGGTCAATACGTACATATATAACATGGATTAACACAAGTACGCTATTCTATTCGAGGCATGTCCATATAAACTAAGGAGGGTCTTTAAGAAAACTAAAATAGTCAATAAATCGGTGCAATATCTTCAGTATAATTGTTTTATTGATTTGATTTGGTTACTTAACAAGTACACCAATAATTATTGGTTTGGTTTTAATATTTTTCCATACCTAATCAAGATAACAAACCCAGTGACCTTTTATATTGTTTCTAGGTGAGTATTTCACGAAGGGTCATTTCGTCCTAAGCTACAATAACGTTTGACATCAACAATTAGATCTCCTTTTTTTTTTTTTTTTTGTATGTCCAATAAAGTTAATCCCCACATAAAGTTTACACCTTTGCCTCGTGGGACAACAATATCGCAAACCCTTTCTCCGTCTAATCAATTCTCCAAAATCGTACCGATGACCCAAAATTGCATTTTGTCCACAATGGCCAAGGGCCCTTATGGATAGAAGTGTAATGGATGGTATATTTAGGCCCCTAAAACAGGTTTGGGGGATTTAGCAAGACGAAAGAAAGCTCGGGATATTGGTGTCCCACAGAAAAAAAAAATGGATTTTTGACAGGATCTCCCCTTCTAATAATCGCTTTTTTTTTTTTTTTAAAGGCGAAAGTTTCAAAGAGTTTTAGAACTTGAAATTTTTTTCCAAAAAATCATAAAACTATTACTCTTTTGTCATTCTAATCTTTAACCTTTTATTTGTAGGAATAGAGTTTGAAATATTTTTACATGTTACCAATTGAATCAATTTGATCAATTTTGATAGAAAATCTCTTATGTAGATGTTGATCATTCTAACTACCACGACTAATGCTAAGATGGCCAATTTTTAATAATAATTGAATATATATATATATATTTCCTTTTTGTTTTCTTTCTCTTTCTTTTTTCTGTTCCCTTCTTTTTCTAGCTGTTGCTAGGCCTCAACAACTAGCTAGAGGTGAGGGCTAGCAAGGTAAACCTCACCCTACCTCTAGCAAGCTCGATCCTCACTAGATCCAATGAGAATGAGCTTCATGCCGCCACTAATAAGGCCAACCTTCCCTAGCATTCACTGAGGGCAAGCCAAGCTCACCATCATCAAATTGGCGAGGTCAACCTCGAACTCGCTCAAAAATGGAGACGAGAAGCCTCCCCCAGCCATGGCGAGGTCGACCTCGCAGGACCTCACCTTTGGCCGATCGTCAACCATTGTCGAAGTCCAATGACCAACTAGAAGGAGAAGGGAAGAAAAAAGAAAGAAAGAAAGAGAGAACTAAAAAAAAAAAATCAAAAAATCAAAAAATATTATTAAAAGTTATTTACATTAGGGTTAATCGTATCACGTAAAATGACTAATGTCCACATAATTGATTTTCGGCCAAATTTGGCCGAATGCACTTAATTGTCAAAAAACATAAAAATATATAAAATTCAATTAGCACAATTAAATGTTTAAGATTGAATTGACAAAAATATAATAGATTTATGACTTTTTTGACGATTTTTTTAAGAGCTTTCTTAAATTTTAGGTCATAATTCCGCTAGAACGTACTTGTCTTTTTCGTTCAATCATTCAGAGAAACGAAAAAAACTACAATATGATAAAAGAAAAAACATTTCGTTGTTTGGTAGCCAGAATATCAAATAGAGCCATGATTGCTTATTCTGCAAGCTAGGAATCAACAAACTAGAGCAGGGCGAGACGTGAGTGCTTATTCTATTGCCCATGATCGCCAGGCCTACAAGGGTGGGGGGATGAAACACATTTTTTGAATATGTTTTTGCCCGAAGATGATTAATTCCAGAAAAAAATTATTTATTATTTTAGAAAGAAACCTTACTTGTCTAGTTTCATATGGCTCGACTCCACGATGCATGATTGCATTAGCCCTTTTATTTATTAATCCCTTGTTCCGCAGTTTCTGCGGGCCGACCTGTCTCTGCCCATGTTCTAGCCACGAGTTCCACCAACTTCGGGGAAGTGGAATTTACACCAAACAAATAGTTGAGCGACACATGGCGTAAAGTCAACTGTCTTGATTTAATTGGACCATCCTAATAAAGAAAAAATTGTAAGAAATTCAGAATATCATACGCATCATCATATTTTCTCGCGACCCTATCCTTAGAGAAATTCTTCTTTATTATAAGAAAATACTTTTCCAAAACCTTTAATTGATTTCTAATATAGGCCTTTTGTCCCACAAATCGAAATCCAACATTTTTTTTCAATTGCCCTTCTTCGATGAGAATTGAGGAAGCCATTCCAGCATTAACTCTGCATGCCAAAAAGAAAGATGCTACGTTGGCTTGATGACTACAACTTCTCATTTACCCAAATCAATCATCAAAGTTTCTTTATTTTCTTCCAAATTGATGAAACTTCACATTGGACGGTTGGCTTGGTCTAAGTGGACAAGAACATCATACGCTTAGTTCACTTAAGAATATCCAATATCTAGACATGTCACATAAATAGTTTACAGAGCTGAACTCGATTGCTAAAAATGGGAGTTAGAAAAAAATGATTTTGCAAAACAAAAACTTTCAATGACCAACAGGAAAGCAAACAAAAGAAGTTTGGAGAATTTAATTTAAAAAAATCATAATCGAGAGTAGTTTATAACATGTTTCTAGACTAAAAATATAATATAAATGAAAAGTAATAAAATCAGTCTCACTTCTCGCGCCACGGTTTTATTTTCTCAAAAAAGGATATGCTTCTCACATAAAGTTTTTGGCTTTTGACACCATCGATTACCAATATGGATTTGCACACGAAGTTGCCAGTTTCAACCCTAACTCAGCCACCAGTAAATGCCTAGTCACTAGTCATCTTGAATTTGAGGATCTTGGCCCTACTCCCCCCGTCCACCGATGCCCCTTGGTTCTCTCTCTCTCTCGCGATTTCAAACGAGGTCGTCGTTGTGAGATTTCGCAGGTCAACCGTATTAAACCTCCATTTGAGGTCGTGGCCGCTCGCGACCTCAATTTTACAAGCCACTTGTCGAGGACATTGGGTACCTCAATGAGGTCATTCACATCAATATCACATTGCCCTATCCATATTGAAGCAATAATACTTTGCATCTTAAGAGAAACAGCATAAGTAAGAAGGTTTTCTTCAAATCTTAGCGTCCCAAATCCAAACTGCCCTCCTTAATTTGTGAAGTAGGTATACCCTTATCGTAAAATTTCGAGAAAAACAAACAAGCGTAGAAATCGAGAACGTTGAAGGCATTCAGACACCGTCTTGGAGGCTGACTCTTCAAAAAGTGCGGTAGGTCCGCCCTTATTGAAATGAGAAGGGGCTCCCACAGTAAAAGAACGCACCTCGTGGTGCAGTTTTCGGTGTACCGTACCACAGAATGACGGAATAACAAATATTTAATTAGAGCTCCATGCAGAAGCTGCGCAATTGATGAACGGCTAGCCGATAAACACGGGCTGAAAACTCGGGATGGCAAGCGCGATTTAAGAGCAACGCCAGGGAGGTCTTAACATTATGGCGTCCAGGATTATCACTGAATTTGCTGAAAGTAAGAGCTTGAGCGGGCCTCACGTAAATTTCACGTGCCGCATGAGAGAACAAAGGAGGACTTTTCAATAAACAGGCTAGAGTCCGAAAGTACCCAAAAAAAACCGTAAATCTATTACATTTGCACCTCCAGCCCTAAACTTTTAAATTCAGGCAATTTCATCATAAATCTTTTAAAAATTTGCAAATATAGTTTATTCCGCTAATTTTGGCTAAAAATTTGTGGCATTGATGTCGACTGTCTTATGTAATAGACAAAATATTTTCATTTTTTTTATTTTTCCTTTTTATTATCAAGGGCCCAACAAGGGCTATTGATCTTTGGCCAAGGCTTGGCAAGGCCTCATAGGCCCTTGCCCTAAGGCCGGCGAGGGTAGCTAGGCCTCGACCAATGGCAGGGCCCCTTGCCGACCCTTAACAATTTAAAAAAAAATTAAAATTTTGAAAAATTTTCCACATCAGCATCGACCATGTCACATAGGACAACTAGTGTTTATGTCATTAATTTTAAGCCAAAATTGGCTTAATATACTGCATTGACAAACTGTTAAATGTTTAGGAATAAATTAACCAAACTAAAAAATTTATGACTAAAAAGCACAAGCGCAATATGTTTGAGACTTTTTTCATAATTTTTCTCATGTTAGAGTAGTGGTGAAATTTTCCAATTAGTCCTAAAGGTATTGTATGTATGTGATCTTTTTAATTTTGTTTCTAGAACAAAAATCAATTTTTAGCCAGAAATTGATTTTCTAATTTCTATTCCCAAGACGAGTTTCTGAGTAAAGAAACATGTTTGATAATAATTCAAATTTTTTATTTTTAGAATAAAAATTCGTTTGATAGCAGAATAAAATTTCCATCTCTCGAAAGGCGGTGTCTGACAGTCGGCAGTCAACGAGCAAGCGATGTCCGACAAGGGTTGGTTGGAGTCTATTATTTGGTGGAGAGTGATTGTCGCCCGACAACCGACAATGGGCGAGTAGGTGGCATCTAGTGTTTGGCGGCAATCGGCCGATATTCAGTGGCGGCATTTGATAACCAATGGCGAGTGGCCGTCATCCGGTGGCTGGCAATCGGTGACGAATGGGCAGCCAGTGATGAGCAACCGCCAATCGGTGACGAGCATCCGACATCCCACAGGTGACGAGTGAGTGACAGGCGATAATAAGAGTGAATGATGAAAAGAGTTTTCATTTCTCATTTTTTTTCCAAAAATAATAAAGCTAAAAAATTTTATTTTTGATTTCTGCTCCAAATTAATAGAAATATGTTCAAGAATAGAAAAATTAAATTATGTTATCAAATGAATTTCCATTGCAAACTTGTTTCAAAGAACAAAATAAAAAATAAAAAAATAGAAATTTTGTTATGCATGCCTTTAGTCTTTTTGCACAAAATTACAATGTAATTCTTCCAACCACTTTTTACCAAAAATTGCTAATGTCACCGTGTGCCACATAGGACAGTTGAGGTGATGGGATTGACAAATCAATAATTTTTTTATGAAAATTGACCGGAAGGACTACATTATAATTTTGCACAAAGGCTAATAGTTGAATTGATCAAATTGATAAATTTTATGATTGAGTTAATACTGGCTAGGTTTAAGACTAATGGGATAATTTTCCCTACAGAAGTAAGAAAGAAAAACAAGCTTCTAAAAATCCTCTTTATACAACATTTTCCTTAATAACGCCTAGGATTCTAACTAGCTATTGTTGCCTTATCCTCGTCGCATGCAGTGGTTTTGTTGCACTCTCCACAAGAAAAGGACTTCCGAAAAGGTACCACCAAAGCAAAATTTGTAATGCTACGAATTAATTGTTCTCCATGAATTTCATTTATTTCTACTTTTACCTTTAACCTCTTTCGAAATTTAAAGTCGTAACTACAATTCTCTTTTTTGCGTGTCCCCCAATTTTTCATGAGATTTTTACTAAGGTTTGAATATGCGACTTCATTTTTTGTTTCAATTGATAAGACCGTATTAATAAATGAAACTTTTATTTTGCTATATAAGAAGAAAGAGAATATTTTCATGTTTATTTTTAATCCACAATCTTCTTTTTCTTTTTTGGGAAAAACTCATAATAAGGCTCCTTCCTCTATCATATACTAAAGAGATTTCTATTTACTTCATTGAAACATTTCAATTTACTGCTTTTTGTAATAATTCCAATTCAAACTCCATGTAAATATATAAGAAGTCTGAAGTTATATCTCCATAATCAAGCCTTTTTTTAGGCACAGGATATCACACATCATTATTATGTAGATTGTATTTATTTATTTTTTGGTCGAATGTTGTAGATTGTAATTCAAAACATCCTCTCTTTTTTTTTTGGCATCCTATGCAATTAATCAAGCCTTCTCATCCTTTTGTTCTATGTGGATGTTTCTGTTTTTGGTTTTAGTATGACGTGAGGTAAAACGTCATTTATGTCGCCGCTATTAGCTGCACCTTCTCCGTCGACTTTTCTTGTGATAGGTACAGGGTCAAGTAATTCACTCAAGAATTGATAGATAAAGGACCACTAAGAATTAATTTCGTGGATCTTTGACTAGATGCTTGAAAGAAAAAAATAAACAAGTGACTTGATTGGGAAAAAAATGGAAAATGATATGTGGAAAAATTAGTTAAATTTAAGTGATGTCACGTGGATTGATGAGATTTAAGAAAAGACCTCTTCATTTACCAAGTGAATATAATTATAACATCTTTATCTTGTAAAATACTACTAATTCTTGTTTTTGAGGAGTTTTAGGAGAATGTTCACCATATATGGTAATAAGATTTATATGCATTATTTTTTATTAACCAAATAGATTATCTATAAATTTTTCATGCAAAATGTTTTTTCCTATTATTGTGTTATATTTTCTGTCATGAAGAATAAATTTAATGAAAGAATTAATTCTTTCAATTGCCAATAATTTTGCAATATATTGAACTGACAACTTTAATTAGTAAAATTAATACTTGTACGAGAGAATAATATAAATCTGCAATTATTTTTCAGTTTTCCTTTACTATGTTTTGCGGGTGCTTTAATTTGACCCGCGCGTTGGGCAGGTAAATCATCTAGTGAACATGTAATGCATGGGGACAAGTACACGAAGGGAAGTTCATGACACGAGGGAAGATTCCAAAAAACTTTATGAAGTAGGATCCTTTTTCTACGGTTCCCTCGAGTATGACTTTGTTTCAAAATATCCCGAACTTAATAACCTAAAGTGGCTTTGAATCTCGAAGTTCCCCTTGATTTGACTTTGTTCTATTTTTTTTTGCTTTGAATTTGATTATTTTGATTCAATAACCGTTGAACTCAATGTCGCCGAAAGTAATGACCAGCTAACAATTATGTGCTCATTACCAATGAAGATATGAGATACAATGATCAATGATCAATTATTTTATTTGAAATATCCATTTTTGTGGAACGAGAGTGTGCTTTAGCATCTTATTTTTTGAATTTGGTTTTATCTTATAATATTTTAGACTTTACTCTACGGTTTGTTTTACTATGAAATCTACATACTTCTTATGCATCATTTTGAATAATAAATAAAATTTTGTTTTGATAAAAAATAAAGATAAAATACAATTTTCACCAAGTCACTTTTGTTAAAGAAAAAACCAGCATAATCCTAACCTAAATTGAAATTAAAAAAACTCTCGATTAATCTCACCCCATGTTTCTAGCGAGTGATAAAGCACGTAGCTAGGTTGTAGTCCTCGACATACCCAAAAACCGTTTTCCTCTTAGAGTTACAATAATTTTCCATCTCCAAATTTTCAATCTATACTTGAGAAATCCTAACCATTCAAGCAAGAAATGAAGGATTTTAACTGTTTTTATGAGCACGTGAGTGGTGCGGAAGAATTGCGTCTTTTTTTCTAATTGCCTCGGAAGAAGGGGTGAAATGTGTAAATTTTCATTGTTTAGCGGTAATGAGAGCCACGATGAATTCATTATATGATTATTACGTCATAATGATCGATTTCTGGAAATTTTGAGACAAATATAAATTCAGGAGGAATTTCAAGAAACGCGCGTCACTTTGAAAGGGTCGCGAGTCAAAAGTGCTCAAATTGAGAGAGAGAATTTTAGAACAAAATCAGATTTGGAGAATACATGCCATTTTAGGGGGATTTTGGGGATTTCGCATATGGCGTCGCGTCGTCGGCGCCTTCTTCTTTACAGATTGTATCCTCCCATTAACCGCGTGGACCTGCACTGTAAACCCGAAACGGTGGGGGCCAATTTCGTCTTTCCGCCTCCTCCGCTCAGCTTCGTGGAAGATTAAAATCCTCACCGTCCGTGCAAACGCCACGTGGCGCGTTAGTTTGCGCGTGGAAAGGTCCTCACGAACCGTAAAGGGCAAAAAAAAGGGAAAAATAAAAAAAGGAGGACGAGGAGGGAGGAGGAAGAATTGTCCGATTGAAAATAAGAGTGCGGTGGTGTGGCGTGGGTAGATCTTGAATTGAACGAGCTCAATTCGCGTATTTAAACCCGCCCCGCTTCCTCATTCTTCCTTGTCCATTTCAACTCTCTCTCTCTCTCTCTCTCTCTCTCTCTCTCCCTCTCTTCTGCCCCTCGATCGATCCAGCGATCTTCCTATTTCCGGACGCGGGGAGCAGCTCCTCTTGTCGAAGGTAAATCCCCGATCGCTCATCTCATCCTCGAAACGCAAATGCTCCGGTTTCGGTCGACGATGCTTCCTCGTTTTTTCACCCTTGAAAATTCGTTCGATTGACCGCCCGATCCCGTGTCCCCCCGGCGGCCCGATTGGGCTGTGCGGGTCTGGATCGTTTAGATCTAATGTGGCGTTGCATGTCGCGGCATTGGATCCGGAAGTTTTCGGGTTGTTTAGCTTCCTTTGAGATGCGCGCGCGATGGAGGAGCTTCAGCTGGTCGGATCTGGTGGCAGTTTGGGTTTTGTAGGCGTTCTCCTTCTCAGATCTGTGCTCTTTCTTGTGTCCGCTGCATGGTTCGGGCTCGGGTTGAGAGCTTACGGTCTGGTGATCTTGGTTTGTGCCGTGAATTAGCATTGGACTATCGGATCTGATAGGTTGACCCCACCGCTTGTTGCATTATATGCGAATTTGGATGTTCTGTGTATATTTTTCTACTTATTTGAACCAAGAAAGCATACTTCTTGGACGTTCCTTTTCTTATTGGCGATTATTCGCCTTTCTATAATTCGGTGTGATCTCCGTCTGTTACTGGGTTTTTATTTGCCAAATTGCTCTTGTTGATAGCTTTTCTCTCAATTTTGACTACGTTTTGTCCTCTGGCTTGCTGGGGGTGCTTACTAATTTGATGCTGGATTCAATCTCGCGAGGCTTACCCGGGCTGGTGAAAGAGAGGAAAGAGTTTGGCTAGAGAATGCGGACCTATGTTCATTCTTCAGGCAAATTAGAGCTCTTAATTATTAGATCTAAGATGAGAGTCTGAATGAAGCAGAGTCGGGTGGATACTTGCATGCAGTACACTGTTTTTGCACCTCACCGACATGCATAGGCCACGATAAGTTGCTAGTTTATTTCAGGCAGCGGAGGGGAATATGTGCAGTTCTGTACATATATTAAGTGTGCTTTGCGATTGGTCTGTCTATTTGACTCGCGATACCAAAATTAGCAGAGTTATTTTAGAACTATTTCCTAATATGTTTGACCTCTCTCAGGTTCTAAATTAGTGTGGAGAGATGGTGAAGATCTGCTGCATTGGTGCTGGCTATGTCGGCGGGCCTACTATGGCCGTGATTGCTCTCAAGTGCCCGTCAGTAGAAGTTGCGGTCGTTGATATTTCTGTCTCTCGCATACAAGCCTGGAACAGCGAACAGCTCCCTATCTATGAACCAGGCCTTGATGCGGTGGTGAAGCAATGCCGAGGGAAGAACCTCTTCTTCAGCACCGATGTGGAGAAGCATGTGTTTGAGGCTGACATTGTCTTCGTGTCTGTCAACACCCCTACCAAGACTCGAGGTCTGGGTGCAGGCAAAGCTGCAGATCTGACCTACTGGGAAAGTGCAGCCCGTATGATTGCTGATGTCTCAAAATCTGATAAAATTGTTGTGGAGAAATCGACTGTCCCGGTTAAGACTGCCGAGGCAATAGAGAAGATTCTGACCCATAACAGCAAGGGAATCAAATTCCAGATTCTGTCGAACCCAGAGTTCCTTGCTGAGGGGACGGCAATCCAAGATCTGTTTGCTCCAGATCGTGTCCTTATTGGTGGCAGGGAAACTCCAGAAGGCCAGAAAGCCATCCAAACCTTGAAGGACGTATATGCTCACTGGGTTCCCGAAGACCGCATTTTAACGACCAACCTTTGGTCTGCAGAGCTCTCTAAATTGGCTGCTAATGCTTTCTTGGCACAAAGGATCTCTTCTGTGAATGCCATGTCCTCACTTTGCGAGGCCACTGGTGCAGATGTTGCTCAAGTGTCTTATGCTGTGGGTAAGGACTCAAGAATTGGTCCCAAGTTCCTTAATGCTAGTGTTGGCTTTGGTGGATCCTGCTTCCAAAAGGATATTCTCAACCTGGTGTACATCTGTGAGTGCAATGGCCTTCCTGAAGTGGCTGAGTACTGGAAACAAGTGATTAAGATCAACGACTATCAGAAGGCCCGCTTCGTGAACCGTGTGGTTTCCTCCATGTTCAACACAGTTTCAAACAAGAAGATTGCCATTCTTGGATTTGCCTTTAAGAAAGATACCGGGGACACGCGAGAGACTCCCGCAATCGACGTCTGCAAGGGTCTCTTGGGAGACAAGGCCAGGCTAAGCATTTATGATCCTCAGGTGACTGAGGAGCAGATCCAGAGGGACCTTACCATGAACAAGTTTGATTGGGACCACCCAGTCCACCTTCAGCCGATGAGTCCCACCACTGTGAAGCAGGTTTCTGTAGTCTGGGACGCCTACGATGCTGTCAAGGATGCCCATGGCCTCTGCATCCTCACTGAGTGGGATGAGTTCAAGACTCTTGATTACCAGAGGATATACGACAACATGCAGAAGCCGGCTTACATCTTTGATGGCAGGAACGTCGTCAACGTTAACAAGCTGCGTGAGATCGGATTCATTGTCTACTCCATCGGCAAGCCGCTGGATCCCTGGCTCAAGGACATGCCCGCCGTGGCATAATGGAGACCCACCTGATATTGGCGTCTGTCGCCAGCCAAGATCCTATATTTTTAAAAGCAGCCTTTTTTATCCCTCCATGTTCGCCTTTTGATGGTTTCGAATGTTCTCCTGCTTCCCCAGAGTAGTCAGGGTAATTGGTCCACATGGTGAAGTCAGCGGATTCACTCTTCTGTTCTACATTGTATTCAATTATATTACCCATCTGTCTGTTACTGCTTTTCGGGTATATTTTGATTACATTTTTGTCAGTTCAATATGTTTATGATTGGTTAGCAACTCTGAGAAATAAACTCTCTTGGTGTTGTAGAACCCTTAACTACCTTGTTTTCTATTTGTCTTCATTAACTGGCCAACTGCTGTTTGGTCGACTCTATTCAGGATGATGACTGTTGAGTAAGCGAGGAATCGTCTTCTTACGCCAGTTCGTATGTTAAATTGCGCTAACATTTTTCAATGAACTTGCATGTAAACAAAACATCAGTAATGCAGTGCCGACAATCACGGACTTATTAAGAATTCACCATGAGAATGATTCGGGGAAGCGAGTTCTCTTATTGATCCTTCCATTTAATTTCGCTAGCACCCACGACCTCGTTACTAGGGTTCGTTAGTTTTCCCATTTGGGACGACTTGTGACTCCTAGATTTGATTTGATTTATCCTACATTTTACGGATTCAATTTTTTTTTATTTAACACAAAGCGCTTGGGACTTTTTACAATATTTGCAGGTTGACATATAAAATGTCCAAATTTTTATAATCTTTTGTAATTGAAAATAATTCTTTTACATTTTCGAATTTTGAAGGAAAAGTCATGAGTAGAAATTAGAGAGAGAGAAAAAAAATTGCCCCCAAAAAAAAGGGGTTGTAAGTTTCAATTTCGCTAAACTCTGAAGAGGTCGTATTCTATGAACCATTCATTAGAGGAATAAATAATGATGCGAAATTTGACTTGTCACCTAAAATTCTATCAAGCGATATTTCTGAAATTACTTCAAAAGTATTGTAACGTGATTGAAAAAGTTACAATTTAATAAGAACCATACTTGCGTAATTGTTATGTTCAATTTTTAATATATTCATATGTTAAATAGATCTTATGTGAAGATTGAATCTTTTCTTCCTCCTCTTTCAGGTGAGTGACGTGAACAGATTTCTCAATCTTGGAGAAACTCTTGTTCGAACCTTATCGATGGTTTAAAGACAAACGAAGCCATCGATTACGTGAATTTGTATGTAATGCCATACAATTAATGGTTAAGATAGACACTCAACCCATGCAACAATTTATCTAGTCCTTAGGGTGCTTTGCGATTGCCATGACGTGATTGAAAAGTTAATCATAATTGAATGGCGCAACTACTATATTACATATCCTAATTTTGTTATTTGTTGATTTTTTTTCCTACTTGGAAAAGAAGTTGTATAATTTGTCTAGCCTTATTTATCTTAGTTGCATCTCTAATATTTCACACTATTGTACTTGGTATCTTACTTGGTAAATTGCTTGATTTGGTGCTTAATGGCTTAATATTGACTGGACTCATCACATTATTACATTGCCGTCTTGGATTGTATGCATACTCATTATGATTACCTAAAAGAGAATAGAGTCTCAAAATAGCAAATTCTCTAGATAATTTACCATTTTCTCAAAAGAACTTTCCGTTTCAACACACCGATAGATTTTTGTCATTTTCAAAGCATCGGTTCTCTCGTATTATGTATAATTTGGGTATTGTAAATGAAACTAGTTTACCATTAAGCAAGGATAACCAGTGCTCCAGCGATACTTCTTTCTAAAACTTAGTTTTCTCCCTAGCCTACCCCTTGTGTTTGCGCAGGTGCCTTTTCCAGATCCCATAGAGAAGTTGCTCTTTACTTAATTTATGGCACTAGAGGAGCATATTTGTTGGTACTTTGCTTTTTTAAAGGCTAAATTCTGATAAAATTTTTTGATCCTTGAAATTATTTAGGTGATCTTCTCTCACTAAATCCCAAATATTAGGGAGAACCCGGAAAAACAAAAGAAAATGATATGTTGGATTTAGGAAGCCTGATTCTATCATTATTTAATTTTGTTGGGTTCTATGCATTGACCATTTCACCTGCCAAACGTGGCATTACCCGTTTGAGAGAGCGAGCAACAACAGAGGAATGACAACCAACACATCAATCATCATATACAAACCCAATCACGCTCACTCGTATTTGCACATTTCAGAACCCCAGAGAGAGAAGTCCAAAACCCCCGCTCCTTCTTCGGAGGCCTTTATGATTCCTCTGCTTCCTCCGTAGCCTTCTCTCTCCCGCGCGCTCACCCGCTTTCTGGTGAGAAAGAGTCTCGACCTTTCGAAGTCTCGACAAGCTGTTTGCATTTTTTCTCTTCGATTTCACTCTGTTTCTTTTGCTGCTTTCGTGATTAGATGGCGACTGGAGAGAATTTGGAGAGTATATCCATGCAAGCTCCGCGACAGGATCTTCTCTAGCGGACCAATGTTGGGAGGTCACATGAGGTGCCGCATGATACTGCATGAGACAAAACAAATGTTGTTGAAAATTTTTGACATGAAGAACATTGGTAAGGCATCATTCATCATTGGCATTAAAATTCATAGGGATCGTTCTCGCCGTATGTTATGTTTATCTTAGAAGGCATATGTTGATTGTATTTTAGAAAAATTCAACATGCAGCATTGCAAACTACACATTGTTCCTATTTTCAAAAGTGACAAATTAAGTCTTACAATATCCTCAATCAAATTTTGAGAAAAACCAAATGAAGGATATACCTTATGCTAGTGCACTTGGAAATATCATGTTTGCTCAAGTTTGCACTAGACCGGATATCACCTTTATGACAAGACTTCTAAATAGATATCAGTCAAATCCAAGATTTTGAGATACTTAAAAGGAACAAGGGGCCATATGTTGATTTACTAATATGTCCATGATTTGTGAGCATATTGGGATGTAGACTTTGCTAGTGGTTAGGATGATAGAAAGTCGACAATAGGATATATCTTCATGTTAGTAGGAGGTGCAATATTGTGGAAAAGCGAGAAACGAAAATCTATATTATCCTCTACCATGCAAGCGCAATTTATAGCATGCTTTTCAATTGCTACTCAAGCTATTTGACTCCGAAACCTTATTAGAGCATTAATCGTATTTGATTTTATGGATAGACCCATATAATTATATTGTGATAATAACCATGTAGTGTTATTTGTCAATGACAACATAAGTCTCAAGAGGTCTAAACATATGGAGATCAAGTTTTTTACCATAAAGGAAATGATATAGAATTGTGACATTACAGTAAAGCATATTCCCACGGACAATATGTTAGCAAATCCATTGAGGAAAGGCTTTTCCTTGTGTATTTAAGCGACATGTCATGAACATGGGCTTGGGAGAATTATTGGATACTATCATTTAGTGGGAGCTACTTCAGATTTGCTCTAATAAAGTTTACATCTATGTTTTGTTATATTTGATAATATTTTGATATATGTCAACTCTTTTGGTAAGGATTATTATTGAGTCGTATACATACATCTAATGACAATTTCAAAGTATTGTGTAAACCTTAAATGAAAGCTGGAGGCATCTAGTTGTTAGCCTTATACATATGTATAATTACACATAAAGAAAGGTTAACCATAAATATAAAATATATGTGGGTTCATTAGAACCATAAAGGTATTCTCTAGTGGCACATTTGGTTTTTTTGTAATACCTAAGGTAAGAGAATAGTGATCGACAAAGAGGATAACGTATAAGATATTATTCTTCATGAGGTGTTATTTATTTGTTACATGACCATATGAATCCATATAAGTAAAGTTGAAAGCACTTGTGATCATGGAAGGCTCTGTATATATATATGCAATTACCTCCATGATCCAGTGTTTGATACTTTATGGGATTAGATTGATCATTGAGAATTATCTCTAAACCAACATAAAAGTGCGCACATACAGTGTAATCTCAATTAATATAGCAAAAGTGGGAGAATGTAATAGTTTTCCTAATATAGGCTACATTAATAAAGATTGTGATTTACCATTTTTATGAAGTTAGTCTGATAAAGTAATATATAAAATTTCTTAGCAATCGAATATGGGTCTAGCTTATGTAGGCTGAGTTGGGGTGGCTCAAGATGAGAAGGCCCGGCCAAAACTCTATAAATAGGCTAAGGTCCCTCCTTTAACCCTCGCTTTTTACTATTTTGAAATGTATGCACCCACTACCTCACATAAGGAACGTTTGTGAGAAGCGGTCTCATTGAGTTAGGGTATGGAGAGTGATAGAGGAGAAGATCTTTAGCATCAAAATATCATATTACTGTTGTTTTGCTCCTAGAATCATGAATTCCAAATCAGGTATGCAAATCTTCATCTTCTCCTTCAATATGTTTGAGTTCCTAGCTATGTCGATCTTGAGAAGTCATTTCGATGGCCAACACTTTGATCATGAACCAAGGTGAGACAGACTTCAATTCTTTGGGTTTGGGTGTCAAACCTTTCACGAAGAGTTGGCCTAGATTTCTTTAACGTGGGGAAAAGGGTTGATAACTGAAGCATCCAAGTGGAATGAAAGCCATTCAAGTGGCTATTTGAGAATGGGGCAAAAAGGGGTCGAATTGGAGGTTCCCGCCGACAACCTTTGTGGGGCTAGGGAAGTCGAGCTCAAGAAGCCTTAAGTAGCTAGATCAGGTGATGAGCCGATGGATGAGGTAGCAATGATGGATTGAGGCACGATGGCAACTACATGAATTGCATGTCTTGATTTGAGAGAAAGGCTAAAAATATGGATTGAATTGGTACTAAATTCTTATAGGGATGAGGTCTACGCTGAGGAATCTCGAGTTTTCGGTGAACTAGTTGAGGAAAACAAGTATAAAAGCAGGGATGTCGACAGCTACAAACAGGGACTCCAGTCAATGCATCTCAAGGGTTTGAAGGGAGTCCTTGAGAGCATGAAAGGACAACTCAGAGAAGGTGAACAAGCAATATGCTTGATAAGCTGCATAAGATCAGATATGAAAGCAAATCCATTGAGAAAAGGCTTTTGCTCTTGTGTATTTAAGCGACATGTCATGAACATGAGCTTGGGAGAATCATTGGATAGTGTCATTTAGTGGGAGCTACTTCAAATTCGCTCTAATAAAGTTACATCTGTGTTTTGTTACATTTGGTAACATTTTGATATATGGCAACTATTTTGGTATGGATTATTATTAAGTTGTATACATATATCAAATAAAAATGTTAGAGTATTGTGTAAACCTTGAGTGAAGGCTAAAGGCATCCAGTTATTAGCGTTGTACATATGTCTAATTACACATAAATAAATGTTAATCATAAATATAAAATATATGTGGGTTCATTAGAGCCATGAGATATTCTCTAGTGACACATCTAGTTTTCGATGATAATAAGAGAATAACGACAGACGAAGAGGATAACATATAATATATTATTTTTTATGAGGTGTTATCTATTTGCCACACAACCATATGAATCCATATCAGTAAAGTTAAAAGCACTTGTGATCATGGAAAGTTCTGTGTATGTATATGCATTTACCTCCATGATCCAATGTTTGATGATTTATGGGATCGGATTAATTGTTCAGAATTATCTCTAGACTAACATAAAAGTGTGCACATATAATGCAATCTCAATTAATATAGCCAATGTGTGAGAATGTAAGAGTTTACCTAATGTGGGTTATATTAATTAAGATTGTAATTTACCCTTTTTACGAAATTAGTCTAATAAAGTAATATAAAGCTTCTTAACGGTCGAATATGGGTCTAGCTTATGTAGGCTGAGTTAGGCTAGCTTAAGATGAGAAGGCCCGGCCACAACTGTATAAATAGGCTAAGATCCCTCTTTTAACCCTCACTTTTTGCCATTTTGAAATGTATGCACCCACTACCTCACATAAGGAATGTTTGTGAGAGGCACTCTCATTGAGCTAGGGTATGGAGGGTGATAGAGGAGAAGATCTTCAACATCGAAGTATTAGATTGCCGTTGTTTTGCTCCTAGAATCATGGATTCCAAATCAGGTATGCAAATCTTCATCTTCTCCTTTTATATGTTCGAGTTCCTAGTTATGTCAATCTTGAGCAGTCGTTTTGACGGCCAACATTTTGATCATGAACTAAGGTGAGGCAAACTTCAATTCCCCAGGTTTAAGTGTCAAACATTTCACGAAGAGCTGGCCTGGATTTCTTTGACATGGGGAAAGGGCTAATAATTGAAGCATCTGAGTGGAATGAAAGCCATTCAAGTGGCTATTTGAGAATGGGGCGGAAAGGGGTCGAATTGGAGGTTCTCGTTGACATGTTTTGCGGGGCTAGGGAAGTTGGGCTCAAGAAGCCTCAAGTAGCTAGATCAAATGATGAGCTAATGGATGAGGCGGCAATGATGGATCGTGGCACGATGGGAACTGTAGGAATTGCAGGTCCTAATTTGAGAGGAAAGCTAGAAATATGGATCGAACGAGGGCTAAATTTGTACAAAGATGAGGTCTGTGATGAGGAATCTTGATTTTTCGGTGAACCGGTTGAGCAAAACAAGTATAAAAGTAGGGACGCTAAGAGCTACAAACAGGAGGCTCCAATCAATGCTTCTCAAGGGATTGAAGGGAGTTGTGGCTGCACCGACCTAGAGAGCATCAAAGGACGACTCGGAGAAGGTGAACAAGCAGTATGCTTGATAAGTTGCATAAGATCTAATAATAAAAATGCAACCGATATCAGCATTTGACGCCGGCCCAGGATTATATATTTCTAAAGCAACCGCTTTTATCCCTCCATGTCCGTTCTTTTGATGGTTTTGAGTGGTCTCCTAATCCCCATAGTATTTCGGATAATTGGTCTACATGGTAAAGTCAACCGATTCACTCTGGCTTTGTTTGTTTTGCGAAGATAAATGATTTTAAAAAATATTTTCCTAAAAATGATAGTTTGTATCACTTGAAGTAACCGGTCAATTTAAAATATTTGCATCATCAACCACAATATATGACTAAATATCTTCGTAGACGATGAAAATATTTTTTGTTCATCTATTTTTGTGTGGGTCTCCCCATTGGGTATAGGATGCCTCACAGGGGCATTGAGATGATTGTGCAGGATCCTCATAAGGGTCTTGAGATGACTGTGCAAGATTGTTTGTGTCTACCATTCCCTTTCATGCTCTTGTGATGGAGGTGTCCTTGCTTTGTCATATACTTGTTTGAATTCATTGATTGCTTATTTAGTTTCTAGTGCAAGGCTATAATGATTCCACGTAACAGGTATGAAGTCATTCTTAAAAAAAAAAAAAAATCAGATCATTCATTTTCCGCTGAAGAAATGCACCCTATTATACACTATATTGAATAATATCACCATCTATATATTGCTACTTTTTGGGTATATTTTCATTATGTTTTTTGTCAGGTCAATATGTTTATGATTGATTAGCAACTTTGAGAAATAGACTCTCTTGGTGTTCTAGAACAGTTATCTTCCTCATTTTTATGTTTGCATTTTATAAATGGCGAACTATTGTTGGGTTGAACTCTATTTAGGATGATGAAATTGACCGATAATACCAATTCATATGTTAATTTGCACCTACACTTTTCATTAAACTTGCATATGAACAGAATAGTAGTAACGTAGTGCAAACAATTCTGGATTATTAACAATTGAAACGATTTCTCTTCTTGATCTTCCCATCTAATCTTGTCAGCAGACTCAACCTTGATTTTAGGGTTGATTAATTTCCCTCTTCGAGGTGACTTGTGACTCCTATCATATATTTTTTTGATTTCTTGTAACTTCTATGGAGCCCGGACTTTAATTTTAATTAATACAATGCACTTGAGACCTTTTAAGATATTTTGACGTAATTCTTTTTTAAATCAAAAAGGGTTTTTTCACCTTTTCGAATTGTGAAGGAAAAATTTGAGTAGGAATTAAAAGGGAAACGAATGAATTTGCCTCACAAAAGGGGTCTTAAGTTCCAATTTCACTGGACTCTGAAAAAAATATTTTATGAAATCACAGTTTATAAAACATTCATCATAAAACTAAATAATGATGTGGAATTTAACTTCTCACCTAGTACTCCATCAAGGGCCTTTTTGACAATATTTCAAAAGTATCATAACATGATGGTATAAATAACTTTGTACGACATCTTTCTCTAGTACTTGTTCTCTTTTATCTTATTTGTCATCTTAGTCTTCAATTGGCCAAAATTGAAAGAAACAACTTCTCTGCTCACCACTCGACACTCACCTCATTCGCTTTAGGTCACTCGTGTCGCTCACCGCTCGATGCTCGCTTGGCTTGTTACTCCTCGCTCAACACTCAATGCTTACTCTGTTCAAGCTCACCTCACTCAACCCTCACCCCTTTCCTAGTTGACCTTGCTCGTTATCGAACCCATTGGATCGGTGCAGTCATTGGTTGTCCTTTCAAGAAGTACAAAAAATGAAATAAAAAATTATTGGTTGGTCCGAGATGACCTTGGAATTTGACCAAACCCATTAGATCAGTCCGGTCCTCAATCGCTTTTTTAAAGACTACAAAAAAGAAAATAAAAAATTATTGATTGGTCCTAGATTGACCTTGGAATTGGACCGAACCCACCGGGTCGGTCTGGTCCTCAGTCCTAAGCTCAATAGCATTGGTCCTCGGTCCAAAAAATTGAGGACCAATATTGTGCGGGTTGGTTCTAGAGTTAGGAGGTGGACCGACCCAACCCGGATCATGCTCACCCCTACTAATAATGTGGGATTTATATACATGGCTCATATGTGGACTTACGTCCATGCATCAAATGTTCCCACCATTATGATGCTTTGTGCATGCAGTGACACCTAATTGAAAATTAATCTGTAATTTTTTGTCAAAAATCCATAATCGAATGACTGAGATATAGTATACCCTAATTTTTTTGTTTGTTGCGGTACTTGGAAAATGAGTTGTGTAATTTCTTTAGCCTTATCATTCTTAGTTGTTTTGTTTAGGGGTGAGCATCGATCCAAGGTCAACCCTGGACCAACCTTAAACTAGCCCAACCCTGCCAGTCCTAGTCCGATTCCTAAGGAAACTAGGTCGGTCATTGGTCCTAGAATTTTTGGACAAGCACTGTGTGGGTCAGTTCTCGGTTTTGAGAATTTTGGGTTGGTCCAACTATGACTATATATATAATTTTTATAATTTTTTTATATAGAGAAAACCTTAAAATAAATAGCGTCAACGACATTAAATAGCTTATTAGTGAGGAATTCAAGTAATTTTACATTATTCTTTACTAACTTAGATTTTTAATGTCTTTTACAGTGTTAATAGTCATAATTTATGAATGAGGAAAATGTTTTTGTGTGGAGTCCTCATGGCATCCAAAAAGGAATAAACAGCTCCTTATCGCATCCTCTTCTAGTATTCATTCTCTTCTATCTTATTTGTCCTATTAGTCTTCAATTTGCCAAAATCGAAAGAAACAACTTCTCTACTCACTACTCAACACTCGCCTCGCTCGCTTTGGGTCATTTGTGCTGCTTGCTGCTCAATACTCGCTTGACTTGTTGCTCCCCGCTTGACATTCGATGCTCATTATGTTCGACACCCTACTTGACCCTCACCACTTGCCTTTCTTAGCTGACATCACTCATCATTGAACCCTTAGGTCGGTATGGTCCTTGGTTGCCTTTTCAAGGAATGCAAAAAATAATATAAAATATTATTAGTTGGTCCTGGGTTGACTTAGAAATCAGACTGAACCCATTGAGTCAATCCGGTCCTCAATTGCTTTTTTAAGGAGTAGAAAAAATGAAATAAAAAATTATTGTTTAGTCTCGGGCTGACCCTGGAATCGGACTGAACCCATTGGGTTGATCCCAAGCTCAATAGAGTTAGTCATCAGTTCCAAAAATTGAGAACTGGCGCTATGCGGATTGCTCCTTAGGTTAGGGGGTGGACTGGTTCAACCTGAGCCATTCTCACCCCTAATTTTGTTCATGTCCTCAAACTATCATACTTGGTAAACTTCTCCTAGATTTGGTATTCAAATCCTTGATAGGAATGACAGAATTGGCCGGACTCGTCCTATTATTACATTGCCGCTAGTATCCACCATTTACAACAAGGTGATTATGTACATACTCATAATTACAACCCAATAGATAATGAAGTCTCCAAATAGTAAATTCTCCTAATCACTTACTATATTCTCAAAAGGATTTTCCTGTTAAGCACCTAAATAAAGAAAGTTTGTTGTTATCCATGCACTTTCTATCTCGGATCAAATGCAATTTATGCATAGAAAATGAAAATATTTCATTATTAAGTGGAGCACTCCTTAAGAAAAACTTTCTCAAAATTCATTTTCTCCTATCCGAGGCAATGTGTATGGGCACACACTTTTTCCTAAGAGAGAGTATTAATGCAATCTTTGCAGTAGGACCTTATGGAGTGGACGATAGGTGTGAGGTCACATGAGGTGTCACACAGCCAAGAAGAGACTGGAGAGAGAGAGTCACCATTGGCGATTGATAATGGCCCGGAGGAATCGTGACACCTTGGGTATTCTCCATGACAAAACCCCAAGAAATGGTGGAAATTCTTGGAGCTAAAGGAAAATGTTAGAGCAATTAAATAATAAATCACATTTTTCTCAAACAGTTTAAATTTTTAGAACAGTTAATAGTGATATGTTAGAGTATGAAGGCGTGATTTTAATGCCCAAGAAAATTCGCACCTTGTCTACAACAACCAGTTTAGATCAACCTGTTCATTACTTAATTTATGGCACAAGTAGAGGAGCATATTCCTTGAAATTATCTATATAAACTTCTCCCAACTCCCAAATAAAAGGGACAACATGGGAAAAGAAAAAAAAATGAGATAAGAACAATAGAAGTACCAAAAGCTATGTACAACACTCATTTTAGTATTAATTTTTTTTTTGAATCATGTAAATACCACTTTTTTTGAAAAAACGATCATTAAAGTGCTAACTTCAATCCGAGTCACTAGAAATTTGATGTGGCCATATTTTATTAATTTCTCAGTTCTACATTAATCGTTGGCATGCCCCTTTAGTGCTAGTTGGGGTTAAAAAATGATCCCTGTAGTTCAATCATTGTTAAAAAGTAATCACTTCAGTGTCAAAATAATGCCATCTCAGATGAATTTTTTAATTATAAAACTACATAATTTCCAGCAAGTTATCGCCGGAGGCAATTAAGTGGTCCTCCAATTAGACACTTAAATGAGCCAATGAAAACTTTTGACAGTAAAGTGAGCACCGTATACAACTTTTGACACATCTAGTATCCAAAGAAAAAGATATGTTGGATTGAGGCTATTTCAGCTGCCAAACATGGCATTACTCGTTTGAGAGAACGAGCAACAACAAAGGAATGACAACCAACAAATCAGTCATCATATACAAATTCACTCATTCTCACTCGTATTTGCACATTTAAAAACTCCAGAGAGAGATGTTCAAAGCCCCTACTCCTTCGTGAGCTTTATGATTCCTCTTCTTCCTCTGTAGCCTTCTCTCTCGCGCGCGTTCGCTCGCTCTCTGGTGAGAAAGAGTCTTGACCATTCGGAGTCTCGACAAACTGTCTGCGTTTTCTCTCTTCGATATCCCCCTGTTTTTTTTTTTTTATCCTTTGCTGCTTTTGTGATTTGATTGCGACCGGAGAGAATCTGGAGAGAGTATATCCGTGCAAGCTCTGCGATAGGATCTATTCTAGCGGACCAATGTTGGGAGGTCACATGAGGTGTCACATGGACATGAATCTACCGGAGAGAGAGCCGCCCTTGGTGACCGATAACAGCTCGGCAGATGAGCGACGTCTTGGGTATTATCTCCGAGAAAACCCCAAAAAGACGTGGAAATTCTCAAAGCTGAAGGAAAGTGCCCAGGAAAAGCTGTGCCCGGTCTGTGACAAGCGGTTCAGGTCGATGAGGGCACTTTTTTGCCACATGAAGATTCACTCGGGAAAGGATGACGAGAGCGGTGACTGGTGCAAAGGCCGCGGTCAAGGGTCCAGGTCAATGAAATTTTGCCAGGATCACACAAGGCCGATTCATGACAGGGAGAGATTGAATTTGAGTCTCTTGAATGAAGATCACTTTGTGGGCTCGAGCAAGACCAAGAGTGATCTCCTGCTCATCGTTTTATCTGACGACGAGACAATGCGCGTGACCAGGAGAAAGAGAACACCACGAATCGAGTATGATGTTGATGAAAGAACTGAGGGAATTATGTTTTCTGCACCTAATGGGTCTTCGTACGGTAGCAAGGCCGAACTAGACCCGGGAACAGTAGGAGCAATTTCTTTGATGATGCTGTCCCAAGGTGAGACGGACTTTAATTCTCCAGGTTTGGCGTCAAACCTTTCGGAAAGAGCTTGACCCCAGATATCTTTGACGTGGAGAAAGAGAAAGCGGGAGTAACTGAAACATCCGAGTGCAATGAAAGCCATTCAAGTGGCTATTTGAGAATGGAGCAGAAATGGGTCGAAATGGAGGTTCCCGCCGACATACTTTGCAGGGCTAGGGAAGTTGGGCTCAAGAGGACTAAAGTAGCCAGGTCAGGCAAAGACGTGATGTATGAGGAGGCAATAATGGATGGTAACGTGATGGGAGGTTCTGGATCGAGAGAAAAGGCAGAACTATGGATTGAACTGGGGCTAAATTCGTGCAAAGATAAGGTCTGCACTGAGGAATCCCAAGTTCTTGGTGAACAGGTTGAGAAAAACAACGCCGAGAGCTATAAAGAGGAGGCTCCAGTCGATGTTCTTAGGGGATTAAAGGGAGTCGTGGCTGCACAGAACTCAAGAGCATCAATGACGACTCGGAGAAGTTGAACAGGCAGGTATGCTCGACGAGTTGCGCAAGATCGGATAACGGAGCTGCGCCCAATATTAGCATTTGACGCCTGCCAAGGACCCTATCTCTAAGGCAGCCATTTTTATCCCTCCTTGTTCGTTCTTTTGATGATTCCGATTGTTCTCTACTTCCCCGGAGTAGTCAACGTAATCGGTCCCCATGGTGAAGTCAGCGGATTCTCTTTCACTCTACATCGTATTCAATAGTATTACCCCTTTGTCTGTTGCTGTTTTCTTGGAATATTTTCATTGCACTTTTTGTCGGGTCAATATGTTTATAATTGATTAGCAACTCTAAGAAATAGACTCTCTTGGTGTTCTACAACAATTAACTACCTTGTTACATTTTATAAGTGGTGAACTATTGTTGGGTCAAACTCTATTAAGGATAATGGCTATTGTGTAAGCAGGGAAATCAACTTCAAATACCAATTCGTATGTTAAGTTGCACCAACACTTTTCATTGAACTAGCGTATGAATAGAGTAAAAGTAACGCATTGCAGATGGTTCCGGACTTATTAACAACGGAAGCGAGTTCTCTTCTTGATCTTCCCATCTAATCTTTTCAGCACACTTGACCTTGATTCTAGGGTTGATTAGTTTTCTTGTTTAGGGTGACTTGTGACTCCTATCATATATTATTTGATTTCTAAGTTTTATGGAGCTCAGACTTTAATTTTTATTTAACACAAAGTACTTGAGATTCAAAGGATTTAGGCATATAATGCTTTTTTTTTTTAAAATTGAAAATGATTTTTTTTTTTTATCTTTTCAAATTTTGAAGGAAAAGTCACGAGTAGAAATTAAAAATAGAAAAAAAGAATCTGTCCCAGAAAAAGGGGTTTTGAGTTTCAATTTCATCAGACTATAAAAAAATATTTCACGATGTCATAATTTATAAACCATTTATCATAAAAGTAAATAATGACGTGGAACTTAATTTGTCACCTAGTACTCCATCAAGGGGCCTTTCTTACATTATTTTAAAAGTATTGTAACATGCTTGAATAAACTGAACCATTTACTATGAAGCATACACTTCTAATAAATTCAAATGTTAAATAGATGTATGTGAAGATTAAGTCCTTCCCATCTCTTTTTTCGATTTGAGTGCCACAAACTTCTTATGATTCCTGTATCCTTGGAGATACTCCTACTTGAACCTAGGCCATAATCATGTGGCATTCATATACAGGGCTCATATGATTAATAGTTATGATAGATAAAATCGATGTAGATTTACATCCATGCATCAAATGGTCCTGCCATTACGATGCTTTGTGCATGCTCAAACACCTAATTGAAAATTAATCTATAATTTTTTTTTTCTCAAAAATCCGCAATCGAATGAGTGACTTCTAGAACATCCTAATTTTGTTGTTTTATTTTTTATTTTTTGGTACTTGGAAAATGAGTTGTCTAATTTGTTTAGCCTTATCCTTCTTAGTTGCTTTGTTCATGTTCTCAAACTATCATACTTGGTAAACTTTTGTCAGATTTGGTGCTCAAACGCCTAATAGGAATGAAAAATTTGGCTAGACTCGTCCTATTATTAGATTGCCGCAACACGCGGTGCCTAGTATCCACCATTTACGGCTAGGTGATTATATACATACTCATACTTATTACCCAATAGAGAATGGAGTCTCGAAATGGCAAATTCTCCGGATCACTTACTATATTCTCAAAAGGATTTTCCTGTTAAGCACCTGAATAAAGAATATTTGTTGTTTTCCATGCCCCTTCTATCTCGGATAAGATGCAAACAATGCATAGAAAATGAAAATATTTCCTTATTAAGTAGGCCACCAAAACCTTCTCAAAATTCGTCTTCTCCTATCCAAGCCAATGTGTTTGGACAAACACTTTTTCTAAATCGCATGGAGTTCATCATTGATCAATTGCTGTTGCTAAGAGAAGCATACTTGTTTTTTGAAGGATAAATCTTGATAAAATTTCGTGATTCTCGAAATTATTTGTATAATTTTTTTTCTCATAGAATCCCAAATATTAAGGTGAACAAAGGATTAAAAAAAAGAAGAAGAGGAAAATGATTATGCTGGAATATGAAGAGCCTTTTTTTTTCTTCCAAGTTCCAGGCGTAGGACTATTCCAGCTGCCAAACATGGCAATACCCGTTTGAGAGAGCGCGCAACGAACAACTAATCCATCTTCATATAGAAGCCCACTCACTCTCGTACCTGCACATTCAAAAACCCCTGCTTCTTCGTCGTCTGCTTTCTGATTCCTCTGCTTCCTCTCTGCCCTTCTCTCTCTCTCTCTCTCTCTCGGTGAGGGAGAAAGTCTCGACCAACTGTTTGCGTTTTCTCTCTTCGATTTCGCTCTGTTTTTCTGCTTTTTTCGTGATTTGGTGATTATCGGAGAGAATCCCGCGAAACAGTATACTGGCAAGGTCTGCGACAAGATCTTCTCGAGCGGACGAGTGTTGGGAGGGCACATGAGTTGTCACATGGCCAAGAATATACTGCGGAGAGAGCCATCATTGGCGATCGGTAACGGCTCGGGGAAAGCGAGACGTCTTGGGTATTGTCTCCGAGAGAACCCCAAGAAATCGTGGAAATTCTTGGGGCTGATGGAAAATGCCCAAGAAAATCCGTGCTCGGTCTGCCACAAGCGATTCAGGTCGACGACAGCTCTGTTTGGCCACATGAAAATTCACTTGAGCAAGGACGACGAGCGCGGCGACCGGTGCGCGGACTGTGGCAAAGGGTCCGGGTCGATGAAATCTTGCCAGGATCGTGCGAGGCCGATCCACGACGGGGAGAGATTGAGTTTGAGTCTCTCCAGTGAAGATCGCTATGTGGGCTTGAGTAAGACCAAAGGTGATCTCCTGCTTAGCGTTTTATTTGACGACGAGGCAATGCACATGACCAGGAGGAAGAGGACACCGCGAGTCAGCGGCGATGTCGATGAAAGAACTGAGGGAATTCTGTTTTCCGTAACAAATGGGTTTTCGTTCAGTAGCGAGGCCGAGCAAGACCCGGCAAACGAAGCAGCAGTTGAGTTGATGATGATGTCCCGAGGTGAGGCGGGCTTCAATTCTTCGGGTTTAGGCATCGAACATTTCCGGAAGAGCTCGGCCCTGGATTTTATTGACATGGAAAAACTGAGGATAACTGAAGCATCCGAGTACAATGAACGCCATTCAAGAGGCTATACGAGAATGCAGCAGGAAGGGGTCGAATTGGAAGTCGACCTCGTTACTAGGGTTGGTTAGTTTTCCCATTTGGGACGACTTGTGACGCCTAAATTTGATTTGATTTATCGTACATTTTGCGGATTCAATTTTTATTTAACACAAAGCGCTTGGACTTTTTACAATATTTGCATGTTGACATATAAAATGTCCAAATTTTTACAATCTTTTGTAATTGAAAATAATTCTTTTACATTTACGAATTTTGAAGGAAAAGTCATGAGTAGAAATTAGAGAGGAAAAAAAAAAAAAACAATTGCCCCAAAAAAGAAGGGGGGTCGTAAATTTCGATTTCACTAAACTTTGAAAAAATAATCCATGAGGTCGTATTCTATGAACCATTCATTGAAGGAATAAAGGGAAAAGTACCAAAATAGTCCTAAACCTTTTGTATCGGTACCAATTCAGTCCTAAACTTTTTAATTGGACCAATTTAGTCCTAAACTTTTTAATTGGATCAATTTAGTCCTAAACCTTTTCATATTGGTACCAATTCAGTCCATCCGGCTAATTTAAGCCGAAAATTGCTGACGTGGCCACCGGCGGTCTTACGTGGCGCCACATAGATAAATTTATAAATTTATTTATATATATATTTTTTCAGATTTTTAAATTATTTTTTTAATTTTTTCCTTTTTCTCTTTTTTTTTTCTTTTCTTTTTTCCTTACCCTTGGCCGGCGAGGTTGCCAGCCGACCGACCATCACCGGCCACAAGCTGGTCGGGGCGAGGGGCCCTGCACCCTCGCCGGCCATTGGCAAGGGTCGCCGCGGCCTCACCGGCCACAAGCGAGGGCGACGGCCCCCGCCTAGATCTAGGCGAGGGCCGAAACCCTTGCCCGTTGGCCGGCGAGGGCGCGGCAGCCCTTGCTCGTGGCGGGCGAGGGTGCGGCAGCCCTCGCCCAAATCCAGGCGAGGCTCGCGACGCTATTGCTGCGCTTAATCCGGTGTAAGATCGCCAACTTCCCCACGCCGTTATCCCTCCAAAAGCTACCTGAGCTCGGGACGTCGACCACCTCCTTCAACCTCCAGGGGCCGCGAAGGCTCGGGTGACCACGTCGCGATAGGAGGCGACGGAGCTCCAGATGGGGCAGACGCAGCTCTCTTGGATCTAAGCGAGGGAAGCTGCACCCTCACTCGCCAGGAACGAGGGCTGCCGCGCCCTCGCCAGTGGCCAACGATGGCACAGAGGCCCTCGCCGGCCAACGGGTGAGGGTTTCGGCCCTCGCCTGGATCTGGGCGGGGGCCATCGCCCTTACTTGTGGCTGGCGAGGGCGCGGGGCCCCTCGCCCCGACCAGCTTGTGGCCGGCGATGGTTGGCTGGCCGGCGATCTCGCCGGCCAAGGGTAAGGAAAAAAGAAAAAAAAAAGAAAAAAAAGGAAAAAATAATAAAATAATAAAAAATAATTTTAAAAATTTGAAAAAAATATAAAAAATTATAAAATTTATCCACGTGGCGCCACGTAAGACTGCCGATGGCCACGTCAGCAATTTCTTGCTTAAATTAGCTGGATGGACTGAATTGGTACCAATGTGAAAATGTTTATGACTAAATTGGTCCAATTAAAAAGTTTAGGACTGAATTGGTACCGATACAAAAGGTTTAGGACTATTTTGGTACTTTTCCCAAGGAATAAATAATGATGTGAAATTTGACTTGTCACCTAAAACTCTGTCAAGCGATATTTTTTAAATGACTTCAAAAGTATCGTAACGTGGTTGAAAAAATTACAATTTAATAAGAACCATACTTGCGTAATTATTACGATCAATTTTTAATACATTCATATGTTAAATAGATCTATGTGAAGATTGAGTCTTTTTTTCCTCCTCTTTCAAGTGAGTGACGTGAACAAATTTCTAAGTATTTGGAGAAACTCTTGTTCGAACCTTATCGATGGTTTAAAGACAATCAAAGCCATCGATTACGTGAATTTGTATGTGATGCCATACAATTAACGGTTAAGATAGACATGATCCATGTAGACTAAACCCATGCAACAATTTATCTAGTCCTTAGGGTGCTTTGCGATTGCCATGACCTGATTGAAAGTTAATCATAATTGAATGGTGCAACTACTATATTACATATCCTAATTTTGTTATTTGTTGATTTTTTTTCCTACTTGGAAAAGAAGTTGTATAATTTGTCTAGCCTTATTTATCTTAGTTGCATTTCTAATATTTCACACTATTGTACTTGGTATCTTACTTGGTAAATTGCTTGATTTGGTGCTTAATGGCTTAATATTGACTGGACTCATCGCATTATTACATTGCCATCTTGGATTGTATGCGTACTCATTATGATTACCTAAAAGAGAATAGAGTCTCAAAATAGCAAATTCTCTAGATAATTTACCATTTTCTCAAAAGAACTTCTGTTTCAACACATCGATAGATTTTTGTCATTTTTAAAGCATCAGTTCTCTCGTATTATGTATAATTTGGGTATTGTAAATGAAACCAGTTTACCACTAAGCAAGGATAACCAGTGCTCCAGAGATACTTCTTTCTAAAACTTAGTTTTCTTCCTAGCCTACCCATTGTGTTTGCGCATGATACTGCATGAGACAAAACAAATGTTGTCGAAGAATTTTGACATGAAGAACATTGGTGAGGCATCATTCATCCTTGGCATTAAAATGCATAGGGATCGTTCTCGCCTTATGTTATGTTTATCTTAGAAAGCATATGTTGATTGTATTTTGGAAAAATTCAACATGCAACATTGCAAACTACACATTGCTCCTATTTTTAAAAGTGACAAATTAAGTCTCACAATATCCTCAATCAAATTTTGAGAAAAACCAAATGAAGGATATACCTTATGCTAGTGCACTTGGAAGTATCATATATGCTCAAGTTTGCACTAGACCGGATATCACCTTTATGACAAGACTTCTAAATAGATATCAGTCAAATCCAAGATTTTGAGATACTTAAAAGGAACAAGAGACCATATGTTGATTTACTAATATGTCCATAATTTGTGACTAGTAGCATATTCGGAAGCAGACTTTGCTAGTTGTTAGGATGATAGAAAGTCGACAATAGGATATATCTTCATGTTAGTGAGAGGTGCAATATTGTGGAAAAGCGAGAAACGAAAATCTATATTATCCTCTACATGCAGGCGGAGTTTATAGCATGCTTTTTATTTGCTACTCAAGTGGTTTGGCTTCGAAGCCTTATTAGAGAATTAATCATATTTGATTTTATGGATAGACCCATACAATTATATTGTGATAATAACTGTGTAGTGTTATTTGTCAATGACAACAGAAGTCTCAAGGGTCTAAACATACGCAGATCAAGTTTTTATTTATTTATTTATTTATAGAATTGTGACATTATAGTAAAGCATATTCCCACAGATGATATGTTAGTAGATCCACTAAGGAAAGGCTTTCCCTTGTGTATTTAAGCGACATGTCATGAACATGGGCTTAGGAGAATCATTGTATACTGTCATTTAGTGGGAGCTATTTCAGATTTGCTCTAATAAAGTTTACATCTATGTTTTGTTATATTTGGTAATATTTTGATATATGTCAACTTTTTCGGGTAGGATCATTATTGAGTCATTTACATACATCTAATGAAAATTTCAAAGTATTGTGTAAACCTTAAATGAAAGCAAGAGACGTTTAGTTATTAGCCTTATGCATATGTATAATTACTCTTAAAGAAATGTTAACCATAAATATAAAATATATGTAGGTTCATTAGAACCATAAAGATATTCTCTAGTGGCACATTCGGTTTTTTGTAATACCTAAGGTAAGAGAATAGTGACCGACAAAGAGGATAACATATAAGATATTATTCTTCATGAGGTGTTATTTATTTGTTACATAACCATATGAATCCATATCAGTAAAGTTGAAAGCACTTTTGATCATGGAAGGCTCTGTGTATATATATGTAATTACTTCCATGATCCAGTGTTTAATACTTTATGGGATCAGATTGATGATTGAGAATTATCTCTAGACCAACATAAAAGTGCGCACATATAGTGTAATCTCAATTAATTTAGCAAAAGTGGGAGAAAGTAATAGTTTTCCTAATGTAAGCTACATTAATTAAGATTGTGATTTACCGTTTTTAAGGAGTTAGTCTAATAAAGTAATATATAAAGTTTCTTAGTAGTTGAATATGGGTTTGGCTTATGTAGGCTGAGTTGGGCTGGCTCAAGATGAGAAGGCTTGGCCAAAACTCTATAAATAGTCTAAGGTCCCTCCTTTTAACCCTCACTTTTTACTATTTTGAAATGTATGCACCCACTACCTCACATAAGGAACGTTTGTGAGAGGCTGTCTCATCGAGTTAGGGTATGGAGAGTGATAGAGGAGAAGATCTTCAACATCGAAATATCATATTGCTGTTGTTTTGCTCCTAGAATCATGGATTCCAAATTAGGTATGCAAATCTTCATCTTCTCCTTCAATATGTTTGAGTTCCTAGCTCTGTCGATCTTGAGAAGTCGTTTCGATGGCCAACACTTTGATCATGAACCAAGGTGAGACAGACTTCAATTCTTTGGGTTTGGGTGTCAAACCTTTCACGAAGACCTGGCCTAGATTTCTTTAACGTGGGGGAAAGGGTTGATAACTGAAGCATTTAAGTGGAATGAAAGCCTTTCAAGTGGCTATTTGAAAAAGGGGCAGAAAGGGGTCGAATTGGAGGTTCCCGCCGTCATGCTTTGTCTGGCTAGGGAAGTCAGGCTCAAGAAGCCTCAAGCAGCTAGATCAGGTAATGAGCCGATGGATGAGGTAGCAATGATGGATTGTGGCATGATGGCAATTGCAAGAATTGCATGTCTTGATTTGAGAGAAAAGCTAGAAATATGGATTGAATTGGGGCTAAATTCTTATAGGGATGAGGTCTACGCTAAGGAATCCTGAGTTTTCAGTAAATCAGTTGAGGAAAACAAGTATAAAAGCAGGGACGCCGATAGCTACAAACAGGAGGCTCCAGTCAATGCATCTCAAGGGATTGAAGGGAGTCCTCGAGAGCATGAAAGGACAACTCAGAGAAGGTGAACAAGCAGTATGCTTGATAAGCTGCATAAGATCAGATATGTTAGCAGATCCACTGAGAAAATGCTTTTGACCTTGTATATTTAAGCGACATGTCATGAACATGGGCTTGGGAGAATCATTGGATAGTGTCATTTAGTGGGAGCTACTTCAAATTCGCTCTAATAAAGTTTACATCTATGCTTTGTTACATTTGGTAACATTTTGATATATGACAACTATTTTGATAAGGATTATTATTAAGTTGTATACATATATCAAATGAAAATGTCAGAGTATTGTGTAAACCTTGAGTGAAGGCTAGAGGCATCCAGTTATTAGTATTGTACATAAGTCTAATTACACATAAAAGAATTGTTAATCATAAATATAAAATATATGTGGGTTCATTAGAACTATGAAGATATTCTCTAGTGACACATTTAGTTTTCTATGATAATAAAAGAATAATGACAGACAAAGAGGATAACATATAAGATATTATTTTTCATGAGGTGTTATCTATTTGCCACATAACCATATGAATCCATGTCAGTAAAGTTGAAAGAACTTGTGATCATGAAAAGCTATGTGTATGTATATGCATTTACCTCCATGATTTGATGTTTGATGCTTTATGGGATCGGATTAATTGTTGAGAATTATCTCTAGACTAACATAAACATGTGCACATACAGTGCAATCTCAATTAATATAGCCAAAGTGAGAGAATGTAAGAGTTTTCCTAATGTGGATTATATTAATTAAGATTGTAATTTACCAAACAATAAATTAGTCTAATAAAGTATTATATAAAGCTTCTTAGCGGTCGAATATGGTGAGATAGCTAGTATAAGCACCTAGAGGGGGGTGAATAAGTGTAAAAATATTTTCTCGAGATAAGAGAGTAATACTAAGCAGACAATAGAGAGGAAGTTCTCCTTTCGTTAACAAGGAGAATTATGATCAAAGTAAAGCAGAGAGTAGGGAAGAGAAAATGAACACATAAATTATAGTGGTTCGGCTTATTCCAAGCCCACGTCCACTCTTCCGCACTAACAACCCAGCGGCTGGATTTCACTATGAACAAAACAGATGTTATAGCAAGGTTCTCCCTTGATTCTACAGTGTAGATACTCTACCACATTTCCTCAAGGTTTCTCAATAATATGAACTCTCTTTTGCGTACAAGATTTCGCTTAGAAAATGAATTGACTAAGAACAAAGAGCTTTAGACTTTGGAATTCTTCTATCGCGCACACTCTCGAACAACTGGAACGTCTTCCTTATATACTCCTTTATATACTCCTTTATGCCATTATTCCAAGCCTACGTCCACTCTTCCGCACTGATAGCCCACCGGCTGGATTTCACTATGAACAAAAGAGATGTTACAACAAGGTTCTTCCTTGATTCCATAGTGTAGATACTCTACCACACTCCTCAAGGTTTCTCAATAATATGAACTCTCTTTTGCGTACAAGATTTCGCTCAAAAAATGAATTGACTAAGAACAAAAAGTTTCAGACTTTGGAATTCTTCTATCGCGCACACTCTCGAACAACTGGAACGTCTTCCTTATATACTCCTTTATGCCATCATACCCGTTGACACTTACCAAAGAAATTCTTCCAATCTTCCCGTTGGACATAATCAATTAGGAAGATCATTTTAGCTATTTAAGGAACATGTCGATAGCCCATCAATCCTGCTCGCCCATACAATCAAGATCTTAGTTTTCATAAGTAGAACATTCCAAGTATACTTCGCCAATCATCGGATCTTCAATCTTTGAATCAATAAAGGATTCTGTTATGTCATATTCAGCCAAGAGATCTTCTCCAGTCGATAAGGTCAAATCCTTAATGAAACATCCAGTCCTAGATAGCCATTCTTCGACGGATTAGAAACTGTCAATGAGAATAGACTTTGAGTCTTGAGTCTGGTAGTCCGGAGGTCTTCAGACTTTAAGTAGTAGAGTCTGCAAATCTTCATACTAGACTGATGGAAACGTTTTATCAGCTTCAAAATACTCCAGGAAGATTTCTCCAACAATCTCCCCCTTTTTGATGGTGACAAAAATTTCCTACAGATTTGGATAACTTTGATCTGCAAAACATTACTCAAGCAAATATGGATACCTCATATAGATAAATGGCTTATTGATAACACTAGAATCTCAACCACAGAAAATAGGTTAGTATTGCATATAAGTAAAGCCATCCATAAGATATCAATAGTACTTAATATAAGCAGTCAATCCAAAATCCCAAATCCAGTCCACAGCCAAACACAAAAGTCAAGTCAAGCATCAAAACAAATCAAAAGTTCAAGTTCAAATTTCAAATCACATCTCTCCCCCTCTTTGTCATCATAAAAAAGGTTGAGATGGAATCAAGAATGCTTGGGAATACGAACAAGCTTGAAATCTCCCATTAACTGGACAATGCCTTCCAGCTTTGTCAAATCTTCCTTCAGTTGAGTCACCTCTTCACTCTTAGCATTTGCTTGAATCTGAAGAGCAAGAGCTTGAATCTGATCATTCAAAGAAACTGAAGAAGCTTGACTCGCATTCTGCAAATTATGTACTTCGCATCCCAAAGCATATATCTGATCCTGCATTTCTAGGAGAACATCAAGAATTCTGCGAAAATCGGCTGAATTATCAGTCTGCGTACTGGCTTCTGCACGATCAGATGGAGTAAAGGTAGACGATGACAAATCAGCATAGCCACGCAGATTGAGCGATGAAACATCATGTCCCTCCTCAGGAAATTGATAAGCATAGATGTCCTCTAGATCTGCTGGAGAGCGGCTGACTCTTTCACTGGTAGCAGGATATGAGGACATTCCTCTTTTCTCACGATCTCCCCATGTTTCCATGCCTTCAGGTGGAGAAGAATGTTCCTCATGCTCTCCTTCCTCTTGATCTCCTCTTTCCTCTTCTTCTTTAATTCTTTCCTCCTTTGCATGTCTTTCTTCAGCTTCTCTCTCCTCTGTTTCTTTCTCTTATGCTTCCAAATCTTCTCTTTCTCTAGTCCTCTGTTCAGAGTCTTTCTCTTGTCGTTCCGTTGATTCTGGAACAGAACGACTCAGATTCTTCAATGCCATTGTAGTAATGGTGAGGTCTTCCTCATCTTCTTCATCCTCAACAATGAGAGCTCGTCTTTTCTTGGATAGAGCAACCATGGGCTCCTTCCCTTTTCTTTTTGCTGCCGAAGAGATTTGATGATATTTGACAGGGGTTTTCTCCTTGAATTTCTCCAATTCATTGTTGAGTTCCTTCAGACGCATTTTAGACACCATTTTCAGTCCCACTACCATTTGATCACAGGTTCGAACACAGAGAATCCGGGGAGGTTGAACATTCAAATGTCTGAATAACTTTGTCACAAGAGCTGGATAAGGAAGTTGACCATTGTCCTTCACCACTGCTCTATACATGTGGAATATAATAATGTGAGGAAGAGAGAACTTTTTCCAGCATTGATGGCATACATCAGCTTTGCCTTTGAGTTTGAAACATCATTTTTTGAAGTAGACTTCGGTCTAAGGCAATTGATCACAATTTTGTGAAGCAGAATGTTGAACGCACTCATCCTTGTGTAGGAAACCTTTCCCTCTGTCCTTCTATCCTTAACAAGTTCCAACGTAGTATGAGCAATGGAGACATTGAAAGGTTGATATCTTCCTCTCTCAACCCCAATCACATCAGCCAACATATTTACATCCACCACATAGTCTTGATCTCAGACACTAAAAGAGAATCTATTCGCATCTAAGAAACTGAGATTCGAATAGAAATATGCAGTGAGTTCAGCATATGCTTCTATAGATTCAGAATAGAACTGTTCAAGTTGAAGAAGACTGAATTTTTCCCTTAAATTAACGTTCATAGGGAAATCAAAATCCACAGTTCTAGGGTTTATGACCCCACGCTTCAACAACTTAGAGTATAGACGCTTGTGTTCCTTCGATCGAAACAAGTCTATCCTTTTGCCCCGAATTTTTGACGCAACACCCATTCTTGGTTGAAACTGACTGTACAACTTGTCATCATCATTCCCATCTAGCTGATTCAGCCCTCCAACACGTGGATTGATTGGAATGTTTGCCATTGCCTCTTCTGTTGACCCAGTAGAGGCAATTCCTAACCGTTCCATTGTGCGTAAAAAGAAGGTTTCATTTTTGAACCCTTTGTCTTTTAGAAATTCATCAATGTAGTTCAAAGGAGTTCCACCCCTTTTTCAAAGCACGATAAAACTTGTAGGTAAAAGAGGGCTTAAGAGTTCTTACGGGTTATGCATCTTCGATTATTACTTCTTCTTCTTGACGAGCAACATTCTGAGGTCTAGATGGAGAAGATGGACGCTGCTGAGAATGTTGTGAGCTCTGCTGCTGACTAGGAAACTCTTCTTCCTCGGTGAGATCAAAGTGCGTAGGACCCTCACGCATTTGCTGCGGTCCCCTGTTCGCGATCCTCGAAGACTTCCTTTGAGACGACATCTTTTACAGTCTTTGAAAGATTCCAAACTTGACTTTCCCAAGAAAGATGACAACTTTTCGAAGATTAAACAAGAGAAGAAGACAAAATTGGAAGATCGATGCTTTTTAGGGTTTTTGGAGTTAAACAAAGAGGAACCGACAGTATATAGGCCAGTCGAAGAGAGGCATACAAAACGTCATAGAGGAAAGTAAAAAGATGCCCTTTAAAAAATAACTGCCTTTTTCAAAAAATTGGATAACTGCCATTTAAAAATTAACTCCATTTTCAAAAAAGAATGATTGCACTAATCATGGAAATTGAAAGTAGCAAAAATCAATTATGGATAGATGATCGTACATTTTCAAGATTTAATCTGAGAGAGAATAAAATAACTTACAGTCAAAGATCTTGATTGTATGAGTCTGAGAGACTCTAGACTTTTACTTCTTCAAACCTCAAGATGTTGAGTCTGGAACGAATAATTTCAAGTTGATTTTTCTCCAAAGGCTTTGTAAATATATCCGCCAGTTGGTTCTTTGAGTCAACAAACTGAATCGAAACTTCTCCATTCTGAACATGATTTCGAATGAAGTGATGTCGAATCTCTATATGCTTTGCTCTTGAGTGAAGAATTGGATTCTTGGTGAGATTGATTGCGCTGGTGTTGTCACAGTTAATCTCCGTGCATGAATCTTCAATTCCAAAGTCTCTTAGCTGTTGTTTTATCCACAGAATTTGTGAACAACAACTTCCAAGAGCTACATACTCTGCTTCTACTGTAGAAAGGGCCACTGTATTTTGCTTCCTTGAAAACCAAGACACTGTCCTACTTCCAAGTAGTTGACAGGTACCCGAGGTGCTCTTTCTATCAACTCTGCATCTGGCTAGATCTGCGTCTGAGTATCCAAGAAGAGTAAAGTCTCCCTTTTTAGGATACCAAATACCAATGCTTGAAGTTGATGCAATGTATTTAATAATACGCTTTGCAGCACTTACATGAGATTCTTTAGGGTCTGCTTGAAATCTGGCACAAATGCAAACACTAAACAAAATGTCAGGTCTAGAAGTAGTAGGATAAAGAAGTGAACCAACGATACTCCCGTATAGCTTCTGGTCAACTTTCTTTCCTCATTCATCTTCGTCTATCTTCAAAGAGCTTGACATTGGTATATCAGTCCTTTTGCAATTTTCCACTCCAAACTTTTTGACAAGATCATTAGCATATTTTTCTTGATGAATAAAGGTTCATTCCTTCAATTGTTTCACTTGAAGTCCAAGAAAGAAGGTTAGTTCACCCATCATGCTCATTTCAAATTCATCTTGCATAGACTTAGAGAATTTCTTGCACAGACTTTCATTAGAGGATCCAAAAATAATATCATCAACATATATTTGAACAAGCAGAAAACTTTTGCTTTCTCTTTTGATAAACAGAGTAATGTCTACTTTACCTTTGACAAAGCCGTTTTGAATTAAAAAATTACTTAGCCTGTCATACCAAGCTCGAGGTGCTTGCTTTAAACCATATAAAGCATTTTTCAGTCTGAATACTGAGTCTGGTTTCCTTGGGTCTTCAAACCCAGGTGGTTATTCCACATAGACTTCCTCAGGGATAAATCCATTTAGGAAAGCACTTTTGACGTCCATTTGGAATAACCTGAAATTTTTATAATAAGCAAAAGTAAGTAATAATCTAATTGCTTCTAACCTCGCTACTAGTGTGTAAGTCTCATCATAGTCTATCCCTTCTTCTTGAGTATATCCTTTAGCCACAAGTTTTGCTTTGTTTCTTACAACCTTTCCTTTCTTGTCCATCTTGTTCCTGAAAACTCATTTAGCTCCAATAATAGATTTACCTTTCGGTTTATGAGTCAATTCCCAGACATCATTAATACTGAATTGCCTGAGTTCTTCTTGCATAGCTTCAATTCAGCTTTCATCAGATAAAGCTTCTTCTATGCTTTTGGGTTCTATTTCAGAAATAAGAGCCACAGCACTAGACTCTTCGCGCCTTTTGGATCTTGTGCGAATTCCTTCATTAATGTCCCCTATAATGAGATATTTGGGATGACTTGACTTATGCTTCCAGTTACTGGTTGATTTGTCAGGTTGATGATTACTTTCTTCATTTGAATCTTCAAAAATCATTTGATGCTGGTCTTTTGAAGTCTGAGCTGCTTCTTGAGATTTAAACTTTGTAGAGTTTGGAGCAGGTTGAGATTCTTCAAGATGAGTCTGAATAGATTCATTTTGCATAGAATCTTGGAATTTGAAATTTATTGATTCCTCCACAGATTGAGACTTTTTGTTGTAGACTTTGTAAGCTTTGCTTGAGGTAAAATATCCAAGGAAGATGCCTTCGTCTGATTTTTCTTCAAACTTGCCAACTCGATCATTTGCATTTTTCAATATAAAGCATTTACATCCAAACACATGAAAATATGAAACAATATGCTTCTTTTCTTTGAATAACTCATAGGGGTTTTTTTTTTTTTTTTTCCAGAATTGGTCTTAGAAAAACTCTATTAATAATATAATGCTGTAGAAACTGCTTCGGCCCAAAAATGTGAAGATATGTTACTTTCAAATAAAAGTGTTCTAGCCATTTCTTGAAGTGACCTATTCTTTCTTTCCACAACTCCGTTTTGCTCTAGAGTATATGGAGAGGAGAACACATGCTGAAAACCAGATTCATCATAGAATTTTGTAAAATCTTGATTTTCAAATTCATCTCCATGGTCTGTTCTTATACTTGAAATAACATAGCCTTTTTCATTTTGAATAGCCTTTTTCATTTTGAATCTTTTTAGCAAATTTTTCAAAGTAAGAAAAGGTTTCGAACTTACTTGTCAAGAAATATACCCAAGTAAATCGTAAGTAGTCATCCACAATTACTAGGCAATATTTCTTACCTCCGATACTCTGAGTTTTGGTTGGTTCAAAGAGATCCATATGCAGAAGCTGTAGTACACGATTAGTGAAAACTTGATTTATTGGTTTAAAGGAATTTCTTACCTGCTTTCCCAATACATATGGTGTACATAAATTAGACTTTTGGTATGACAAATTGGGTAGACCATGAACTAGTTTCTTTGCTAAAATTTTGGCTATTTGCTTCATATTGATGTGCCCAAGTTTTCTGTGCTATAAGTTCGCTTCGTCTTGAATTGATATTAGACATTGCGATTCATCTGGTTTCACATCCAAGAGATAGATATTTCCATGTCTTCGACCCATGAATGACTGAGTAGAATCTTTACTGGTTCTTGAACATATTCCTTCTTGAAAGTTGATTTTGAAACCGGTATCCCACAGCTGACTGATACTAAGTAGATTGTAGTTGAGTCCTTTCACTAAGGAAACATTGCTGATTGTGAGGTTTTCAATCTTTACAGTTGTGAATCCCACAATTCTTCATTTGCTGTTTCCTCCAAAAGAGACTTTTCCACCATTTACTTGAATGAGCTTTATGAAGCAATTTGAATCTCTTGTCATATGTCTTGAGCATTCACTATCCAGATACCATTTTACCTTTTTCTTGATAGTGACCCGCATTTAAAAAAGAGACTCAAACTTTATTTGGTACCCATATTTTCTTGGGTCTATTGGTGTTAGTATGATATGCGATTTTTGCCCATACTTTCTTAACAGGTTTCCAAACCATAGGATATTCTTTCTCAAAATGATCTGAACTATTGCACTTTGAACATCTGAGAGCATTACGACCTACTGGTTTTACAAAGGCATTTTTAAAATGATTTTTGTAAGCATATCTTGTGGGTCTTTGCTTAATTCTTTCCTTCACTTTAGGAAAATTAATTAAAGGAATGGTTTCCATAGTCATTCTCAAACCAGATTTATTGAAATAAGGTCTTTGTACTGAAAGAATTTCCTCAAGTTTCTCAGATCCAATTGAAAATCTTTTGGAAATATTTGATATGTCATTTTTTAAAAATACATTTTCTTTCGAAAGGATGTCTTCTCTTTCTTTAAGAGTAGAAACATTCATGTCTAAACATTTCACCTTTTCTTTCAAAATATTTTCCTGTAGTTTCAGTGCAGAATTTTCCTTTTTAAGTTCGGAATCCTTTTAAGAGAAGTCTTAAAACTAAAACACAACTCATCAATGTATTTAGAGACTTTAATAGGGATTTTAGAGTTACTTGCCTCAAATTTACTGTATGAATCTGAGTTTGTCTTGGAGTTTGAATCTGAATCTGATTGTGCCATCAGACATATATTGGCATAATCATCATCACTTTCTCACACTCTGTATCGCTCCAGGTTTCTGCTTTAAGAGCCTTTTGATACTTCTCAGCTTTTCCTTTTTTCTTTCTCAGAAGAGGTTAGTTGGGTTTGATGTGTCCTTTTTTCTTACATTCAAAGCATATTACATCTCTATTTGATTCATCATCCTCAACAGACTTAGTCTGTTGCTTTTGAAAACTTTGTTTCTTTTGATTGAATCTTCTTCATTTTCTGTTCAGCTTTCTGAATCTTCTTATCATGAGAGCAAGCTCCTCATCATCCATATCGTCTTCAGAATCTGTAACATCATAATCATCATTGGATTTTAATGCAATTGATTTCTTATCTTTAGGATCTTCGTCTTCATTGATTTGTTCCACTTCATAAGACTGAAGAGTTCCAACCAACTCATCGACAGAAAGTGGCATAATTCTTTGTGTCTCTCTTATTGAGGTCTTTATGTGATTCAAATCCTTGGAGAGTCCACGCAGTAGCTTGTTTACTTTCATGGGATTAGAAATTGGTTGACCTTGATTTTCAAGACCATTCACGATTTCTGTAAAACAACTAAACATGTCAATTATAGGTTCTCCTAATTTCATTTTGAAGGCTTCGTATTGACCGATGAGTATGTTGACTTTGGTTTCTTTCACTCGATCGATTCCTTCATAGGTAATATGTAATCTATCCCAAACTTCTTTCGCTATAACACAAGAAGATATTATGTTATATTCAGTAGGTGACAAAGCACAATATAAAGAATAAATTGCTTTTGCATCAAGAGCTTGTCTCTTGGTTATCTCTTCCCGAGTCATTTCACTAGACTCAACAACTTCTTTTCCTCTCTCTGAGACAGATGCAGCTTTAGAAATGATTCATTTGTCTACAATGTCCCATTCCAAAGGATCCTTTGATCTTAGGAACGTTTTCATCTTGTTTTTCCATATGTTGTATTCCTTTCCATCAAAGTAAGGCGGTCTGGTATTGCTTTGCCCTTCTACCAGCCTTGGAGCTAACATACTAGCCATGGATCTTTAACTCTGAAGTAAAACACTTCAAACAAAGTGAGTATACAGGCTCTGATACCAATTGAGATAGCTAGTATAAGCATCTAGAGGGGGGTGAATAGGTGTAAAAACATTTTCTTGAGATAAGAGAGCAATACTAAGAGACAATAGAGAGGAAGTATTCCTTTTGCTAACAAGGAGAATTATGATCAAAGTAAAGCAGAGAGTAGGGAAGAGAAAATGAACACATAAATTATAGTGGTTTGGCTTATTCCAAGCATACATCCACTCTTTCGACTGACAGCCCACCGGCTGAATTTCACTATGAACAAAAGAGATGTTACAGCAAGGTTCTCCCTTGATTCCACAGTGTAGATACTCTACCACACTTCCTCAAGGTTTCTCAATAATATGAACTCTCTTTTGCATACAAGATTTCGCTCATAAAATGAATTGACTAAGAACAAAGAGCTTCAGACTGTGGAATTCTTCTATCGCGCACACTCTCAAACAACTGGAACGTCTTCCTTATATATTCCTTTATGCCATCATACCCATTGACACTTACCAAATGAATTCTTCCAATCTTTCCGTTGGACAAAATCAATTAGGAAGATCATTTGAGCTATTTAAGGAACATGTCAATAGCCCATCAATCTTGCTCGCCCATACAATCGGGATCTTAGTTTCCATAAGTAGAACCTTCCAAGTATACTTTGCCAATCATCGGATCCTCAATCTTTGAATCAATAAAGGATTCCATTATGTCATATCCAGCCAAAAGATCTTCTCCAGTCGATAATGTCAAATCCTTAATGAAACATCTAGTCCTGGATAGCCCTTTTTCGACGGATTAGAAACTGTCAATGAGAATAGACTTTGAGTCTTAAGTCTGGCAGTCCAGAGGTCTTCAGACTTTAAGTAGTAGAGTCTGCAAATCTTCAGACTAGACTGATGAAAACGTTTTGTCAGCTTCAAAATACTCCAGGAAGATTTCTCCAACATATGGGTCTAGCTTATGTAGGTTGAGTTAGGCTAACTTAAGATGAGAAGGCTCAGCCACAACTCTATAAATAGGTTAAGATCTCTCTTTTAACCCTCACTTTTTGCCATTTTGAAACGTATGCACCCACTACCTCACATAAGGAATGTTGTGAGAGGCACTCTCATTGAGCTAGGGTATGAAGGGTGATAGAGGAGAAAATCTTCAACATCGATGTATTAGATTGCCATTGTTTTGCTCCTAGAATCATGGATTCCAAATAAGGTATGTAAATCCTCATCTTCTCCTTTTATATGTTTGAGTTCCTAGTTATGTCAATCTTGAGAAGTCGTTTTGATGGCCAACATTTTGATCATGAACCACAGTGAGGTAGACTTCAATTCCCTGGGTTTAAGTGTAAAAAAATTTGTGAAGAGCTGGCTTGGATTTCTTTGACATGGGAAAGGGCTAATAATTGAAGCAAATGAGTGGAATGAAAGCCATTCAAGTGGCTATTTGAGAATGGGGTGGAAAGGGGTCGAATTGGAAGCTCTTGCTGGCATGTTTTGCGGGGCTAGGGAAGTTAGGCTCAAGAAGCCTCAAGTAGCTAGATCAAGTGATGAGCTGATGGATGAGGTGGCAATGATGGATCGTGGCACGATGGGAACTGCAAGAACTGCAAGTCCTAATTTGAGAGGAAGGCCAAAAATACGGATCGAACTAGGGCTAAATTTGTATAGAGATGAGGTCTGCGTTTAGGAATCTTGAGTTTTTTGGTGAACCGGTTGAGAAAAACAAGTATAAAAGCAGGGACGCCAAGAGCTATAAACAAGAGGCTCCAATCAATGCTTCTCAAGGGATTGAAGGGAGTTGTGGCTGCATCGACCTTGAGAGTATCAAAGGACAACTCAAGGAAGGTGAACAAGTAGTATGCTCGATAAGTTGCATAAGATCAAATAACGGAAATGTAGCCAATATCAGCATTTGACGTCGGCCAAGGATTATATATTTCTAAAGTGACCGCTTTTATCCCTCCATGTTCGTTTTTTTTTTTTTTATGGTTTCGAGTGGTCTCATAATCCCCATAGTAGTTAGGAGAATTGGTCTACATGGTAAAGTCAACTGATTCACTCTGGCTCTATTTGTTTTGCGAAGATAAATGATTTAAAAAATATTTTCCTAAAAATGATAGTTTGTATCACTTGAAGTAACCGGTCACTTTAAAATATTTTCATTGTCAACCACAATATATGACTAAATATCTTCATAGATGATGAAATTTTTTTTCGTTCATCTATTTTTGTGGGGGTCTCCCCATTGGGCATAGGATGCCTCATAGGGGCATTGAGATGACTATGCAGGATCCTCATAGGGGTCTTGAGATGACTGTGCAAGATTGTGTCTGTATCTGCCATTTCCTACTCTTGTGATGGAGGTATCCTTGCTTTGTCATATACTTGTTTGAATTCATCGATTGCTTATTCAGTTTCTGGTGCAAGGCTATAATGATTCCATGGAACATGTATGAAGTCATTCTTAAAAAAAACATTTTTCAGATCATTCATTTTCCACTGAAGAAATGCACCCTATTATACACTATATTCAATAATATCACCATCTATTTATTGCTACTTTTTGGGAATATTTTCATTATGTTTTTTGTCAGGTCAATATGTTTATGATTGATTACAACTCTGAGAAATAGACTCTGTTGGTGTTCTAGAATAGTTATCTTCCTCGTTTTTATGTTTGCATTTTATAAATGGCAAACTATTGTTGGGTTAAGTCAAAAGGTCAAATTGGTTTTCTCGAGATACTGTTCACCATCTCTCCCAAGAGGGGCGATTTTGCTACTGTTCACCGTCTCTGGTTCTCGCTTGGCCTGGGCGTTCTAGCCTTCGTTTTGCTCCGATTTTGGAGGGTTTTCTTCTTCTTGAGACACCCATTCTTCCCTCCGAACGGATTGGCAAGTTTCTCGCTCTAAGTGGAGACCTCATCTGCCTTCTTGCACTATTCCGCCCATCACGACACTGTAGTTGCGAGTCTGCTCGAGCTACTATGGGAGTTGTTCCTGGGCTTTGAGGTGGGTGCAAAGGACCGATCAGCTTCCTTCCTCTTCACTTCTCAGCCCTAGTATGGAGTTCCTCCCCTTGGTTGCAGTATAAAGGGCTTCGCTGATTGATGGTTGCTGGTCTTGATGGCATTTATCCCCGCTGAGACCCATCAAGGCTCTAGTAAGGGGAAGGGTCCGAACTCCCCTCGGCAAGCTAGAAGCTTGGCACAAAATCCCCAACCCGTAAAGGGAAGCTCAGTGATGGGCAATAATGCCGAACATGGGCCTTCCTTTAGGCCTCCTCATAATGACAGGTCTAGGGGTCGAAGTCGTTCGCGGGCTCTGAACAAAAGGGTCCCTAGTAAGCCACCAACTCAGCCAAGCCTCCCCAAGCCCGGTCGTGGGCTAATGTGGCGCGGTTGGCTGCGAAGGGCTATGAGCTCCCTTATGTGCCACCTAACTTTGTGGGGGAGGGGGGTGGGGAACCGATTATCAATCTCACTATGGAGGTGCTGCAAGTAGTAGATCCCAAATGGAATGAGTTACTAGTTGGGTATCTTATGGGGAAAAACTCCAATTTCAACTTATTGAACAAGCATTGAAGAATACCTAGGGATCTAAGCTAGTGGATGTACTAGTTGACGATCAAGGTTTCTTTTACTTCCATGTCTCGGATCTGGTGTTCCGAAGGAAGATCTTGGAGGAGGGACCCCTCACTATTGCTTAGTTCCTCTCATTTTGCAGTAGTGGAAGCCTCTCATGGAATTGAAGAAAGAAAAGCAATCTTCCATTCCGGTATTGGATTAGAATTAAGAACCTTCCACTTGGTCTTTGGTCTGCACCGGTGATTGGAGCCATTGCTAGCCCTGTGGGTAAGCCCCTCTTTGTGGACCAGCGTACCATGGGTGAGAGGATGATCTTGTTTGCCCGAGTTTGTGTTGAGATCCAAGCTAACCAACCCAGGGTCTCTTCGGTTGACGTCAATGTGGATGGAGTGTCGAGGTCCATTGCAATTGAATTTGAATGGAGGCCCGTTGAGTGCCTCAAATGTGGGGTCTTTGGTCACAATTGTCACATTGCCTAGAACCCTTCTCAGCCTCCTTTGGCATCGGTGAAGCATCGGTGAAGTCCCGTGCGGCCCTTGCTGTTTGGAACCCTTCTCTGCCTCTCGTCCCTAATCAAGCAGCACCCAATGAGGTGGAACAAGGATGGAGGAAAGTGGAAGGTAAGAAGAAGCCCACATCTCAAGCGGATGATATTGCAACCAGCCATGCTAATTCAAGTGATGTAGGGAGGCTGTCTAAGCTTAAGGCCGTGGCAATGGAAAAGAGACTCCCTAGTGTCTACTCTCGCAAAGGCCCTAGCGGTTCTCTGACCATTTCAGAACCCGCTGAGAAAGCCCCTTCTCCCATGGTTGGGATCGCCACCCCTTTGGAGCCATCCGAACCCAAGCTGCACATTTCGGGCGAGGTGGCTGGGGTCTCGGACAACCTATTTTCCCCCTTCATATGACGATCTTCTCTCCCCTAGCTCTTCACTGAAGGCGTCTACTGGGATCAGGAAGCTCACTCAAGACCCAGATCATTCCCCTTCTATTTTGCAGGATGGAGTGCTCGCCCTAGCACTAGACCCTCCCCCTTCGACGGCCCGCCCTACTTAGCCTTCCACTAAGCATAGCTCCTCTAAAATGAGGTAACTTATCTCCTATCCTATTGTAAATATGTATATAGGTTATTGGAATATCAAGGGGCTGGGTGCCCCTCTTAAGCAAGCAGAGGTTAGGAATTTTGTCTTGGCTAACTAGTTGTCTTTGGTCAAGATAGTTGAGACAAAAGTTCCCCCCAATCTCTTTAATGCCGTTTCTCAAAGTTTGTTGCCAAATTGGTGTTGGCGGGCCAACTTTGAGTACTCTGATCGAGATAGGATCTGAGTTGGTTGGGATTTTGCTGCGGTTTCCTTTGAAATTATGTCTGTGTCGGATCGGGCGATTCATGGGAATATCAGAATGTTAGATATTGGAGTGGCTTGTTATCTCTATTATTTATGCTGAGCATTCCTTCACTACACAACGTCCTCTTTGGGGGAATTTGGTGGCTAGAAGTTCTTCTCTTCAGGACTTGCCTTGGCTGGTCATGAGAGACTTCAATCCTATTAAAGACCCCTCTGACAGGTTGGGTGGTTCGGATCTTTGGTTGTCGTGCTTTGATGACTTCGGACATTGTATTGATAAAGTAGAGCTGGAAGACCTTAGATATGTGGGATTTCGGTACACTTGGTCAACTTCTTTAGGCCCCTCGAACAAGGCAAGGAAAATTGACAGAGTCTTGGTTAACACTAGCTGGAGCCAGGTTTTTTCCTACGCGGACGCTACCTTCCTTACGCTTGGGATTTCTGACAACTCACCTGTGGTGGTTAAGGTTGAGGACTTGATCTTTCGGAGGAAACTATTCAAATTCTTTGATTTTTGGATGCAGCACCTAGACTTTGAATTAATTGTGAAGCAAGTTTGGGAGGCTCCATCTCCAGGTGTGCCTATGTTTAGGCTTGTTTCTAAGTTAAAGGCCTTGAAAGGGCGACTCAAGCAGCTGAATATAGACTCATTTGCCAATATCTCGGAAAGGACTTCTAAAGCGAGAGAAGCCTTAAAGCTGACTCAAGTGGATCTCCTTCAAGATCCTACTAGTGAGATGCTTGCAGAACAAGAGAAGGTTCAATGCCGATCCTTCTTAGAGGTTCGATCCCAGGAGGAATCATTCTTTAAATAGAAATCTAGGATCGGATGGATCAAGGAGGGTGATCACAATATGAAATTCTTTCACCAATGCGTTAGTAAGAGACAGTTGAGAAATAGAATTATCTTTGTGGCGGATTCCTTGGGTAGCCAAATCACTGAGCTTCGGCTGGTTTAGCAACATTTTGTGGATTATTTCCATGATCTCCTTTTGTCGTGGCTAGAGTAGGATACTCCGTCGGTTTCAGAGATTAGGGGGGTTATTCACACCCACTTAAATGTTGACCATATCGCCTTTCTTGAGCAACCCGTTTTGGATCTTGAGATTTGGGATACTCTCTTCTCCCTTCCTCGGGGGAAGGTGTTGCGCTAAATGGATTCACAGTTGAGTTCTTCAAGGAGAATTGGGATACGATGGGTCCTTTGGTCACTGAAGCCATCAAGGACTTCTTCATCTCAAGGAGGATCCTTAAGGAAATCAATAACATCACCTTGGTTTTGGTTCCTAAAGTTCCCAATGCAACTACTGTTGATGACTTCAGGCCCATTACTTGTTGCAACACGGTATACAAGATTATTACCAAAGTGTTGCGAATAGGGTCACCGCCGTGCTTAAGGACCCTGTTAGCCCTACTCAAAGTGCCTTCGTCAAAGGACGAAGAATCAGGGAAAATATCCTCTTGGCACAGGAGTTTTTCTCTAGGTTTCACCTTGAACCCTATACTCCAAAGTGCGCTATTAAAGTTGACCATAGGAAGGCATATGACACCGTTGATTGGCAGTTCCTTGAGAGTGTTCTACTTGCCTTTCGATTTCCTGACCGGCTCATTCACCTCATCATGACCTGTGTGAGGATGCCTCGATTCTCCATTGCGTTGAATAGGGAGCTACATGGCTTCTTTCCTAGTGGGCGTGGTTTGCGGCAGGGAGACCCCATCTCTCCCTACTTATTCACGCTGGTTATGGAGGTGCTCTATGGGATTCTTGGGAGGTGCTCGACGTAACTGGATTTTAGATTCTTTTAGAGGTGTAGGCCCACTAGCCTCTCGCACTTGTTCTTCGCAGATGACGTCTTCCTATTTGTAAGGGTCACTTGCCTTCTATGAAGCTTCTTAGGGAGGGTCTCCAATTGTTTTCTTCCTAGAGTGGCCTTCTTCCTAACCCAAGGAAAAGCGAGGTGTTCCTCTCAAGGGGCTCGACGACCTTGAGGAATCAAATTCTTCTGGACCTCGACTTCATTGAGGGAACCCTCCCACTCCGTTATTTGGGTGTTCCTATCATCTCGTCAAGGCTTGGGAAAACGGATTGTGCGGATCTTGTGGGGTGCATCACCTCTAGGGTCTAGTCTTAGACTCATCGATTCCTTTCCTTTGCTCGACTACTTCAGTTGATCAGGTCAATCCTCCATGCCATTCAGGCCTATTGGGCAAGTGTCTTCATTATTCCTACAGTAGTGCTGGATCAAATTGAGCGTATTATCAAACAATTTTTGTGGAAAGAACCTGAGTTAGGCAGAGGGGGTGCCAAGGTTTCGTGGGAGGACGTCTACCTTCCTAAATTATAGGGAGGTCTTGGTATCCGAAGATTGCGTGAGTACAATAAGGCAGCTATGCTCAAGCACATCTGGAATCTTTTTTTAGATAAGGAGTCGTTATGGTGTAAGTGGGTCCATTCAACCTTCTTAAAAAATAGAAACTTTTGGGTTGTGAAGAAGCCATCCTACTGCTCTTAGGCCTAGAAAAAAAATACTACAACTCAGATTGGATTTCTGACTTCGCTTCTACTGGAGGATATGCAATGGTTTATCGACGTCGCTCTAGTTTGATAATTGGCGCCCTCGAGGCCCTCTGAATTTATTTTTCACATATTCGTTCATCTACAGCTCAGGTCTCTCTATATAGGCATTGGTGGATGATCTCTTCTCTAAGGATGGCTAGGCTATCAGATCAGAGATTGAGTCTTGGGGATCGTCACTTCCTTCCATATCTGGAGTCTAGGATTGTTTCGGTTGGAGGGAGAACTCCACAAGTGTCTTCTTGGTTGCCTCAGCTTGGGAGACCATAAGGTGGACGAAGGAGAGAGTCAGATGGCATTGGTTCATCTGAAACAATGCTATCCTGCCTCGATACCAACTCAACGTTTGGCTCATCACCAAGCGAAGGTTGCCTACACAGTCTTTTCTCATGTCTCATGATAGGATTGACGTTGCTTCCTACTCTTTTTGCAACGAGGTGCCTGATTCTATCAATCACCTCTTTTTTGGGTGTTGCATTACTTCGTGTATTGCTTTCTTTTGGGCTACCAAGTGCAATCTTCCCTAGACCAATAGGACTTGGGAGGAGACTCTTAGTTGGGCTATCTCTCTACTCTCGGGGAAGGAGTTCTACAAAAGTATTGCCCGTTTTTCCTTTGGTGCACTCTGTCACTTCATTTGGAAGAACATGAACAATATTATCTTCAGGGGGGGAGCCGCTTTCTCTTCCGGCCATGAAGAGGCATCTCCTCAAGGTCGTTAAAAATAAGGCCGCTACCTTCAAAGACGTAGAGGACTCCTACAGATCAGGAGGATTCAACGCTCGTGGGAGTTGGACCCCTACATCTTCTCTTCTGCTGTTTGTGGACCGACAAGCTAGACGTCTTATTCTAGGTCGTCCTGGGTGTCGGTCTGTTTTTTGCTTTTTGGTCGTCCTCAGTTGCTTATTGGTTGTTTTTCCTCAGCTTCCTTCCACTCATAATGAGCATGTCTATGTTGAGTGTAAGTTTTTGAAGCCGTTTGGTTGTACAGCTTGACCTTTTCCTAATATATCACTTACTTTCACCAAAAAAAAAAAAAAAACTATTCTTGGGTTGAACTCTATTTAGGATGATGACATTGACTTATAATACCAATGCATATGTTAATTTGCACCTACACTTTTCATTAAACTTGCATATGAACAGAAAAGTAGTAACGTAGTGCAAACAATTCAGGACTTATTAACAATTGAAGCGATTTCTCTTCTTGATCTTCCCATCTAATCTTGTCAGTAGACTCAACCTTGATTTTAGGGTTGATTAATTTCCCTCTTTGAGGTGACTTGTGACTCCTATCATATATTTTATGATTTCTTGTAACTTCTATGGAGCTCGGACTTTAATATTAATTAATACAATGCACTTGAGACTTTTCAAGATATTTTGACGTAATTCTTTTTTAAATCAAAAAGGGCTTTTTTACCTTTTCGAATTGTGAAGGAGTTTGAGTAGGAATTAAAAGGGAAACGAACGAATTTGCCTCACAAAAGGGGTCTTAAGTTTCAATATCACTGGACTCTGAAAAAAATATTTTATGAAATCACAGTTTATAAAACATTCATCATAAAACTAAATAATGATGTGGAATTTAACTTCTCACCTAGTACTCCATCAAGGGCCTTTTTGACAATATTTCAAAAGTATCATAACATGATGGTATAAATTTAACAATTTACTATGAGACATATACTTTTAATAGATTCAAATGTTACATAGATCTATGTAGAGATTAAGTCCTTCCCTCCTCTTTTTTCGAATTGAGTGCCACAAACTTCTTATTGTTCCGCTATCCTTGTTTAGGAGTGAGCATCGGTCCAAGGCCAACACTATGCAGGTTAGTCCTCGGTCCTAGAAGTTTAAGGTCGGTCCAACCCGGACCAACCTTGACTATATATACATATATATACATATATATGTGTGTGTGTGTGTGTGTGTGTGTGTGTGTGTGTGTGTGTGTGTGTGTGTGTGTGTGTGTATCACATACATATATATATACAACACACACACACACACACATATATATACACATATACATGTGTATATATATACGTTTATTATAAAATATATTATTTATTAATTTTTTTATATAGAGAAAACCTTAAAATAAACGGCGTCAACAACATTAAATGGCTCTTTAGTGAGGAATTCAAGCAATTTTACATGGTTCTTTAATAACTTAGATTTTTAATGTCTTTTACAGCGTCAATAGCCATAATTTACTAATGAGGAAAATATTTTTATAATGAGTCCTCACAGTGTCCAAAATGGTATAAATAACTCTATACGACATCTTTCTATAGTACTCGTTTCTTCTATCTTATTTGTCCTCTTAGTTTTCAGTTTGCCAAAATTGAAAGAAACAACTTCTCCGTTTACCACTCGACACTCACCTCACTCGCTTTGGGTCACTCGTGTCGCTCACCACTCGATGCTCGCTTGGCTTGTTACTCCTTGCTCGGCACTCGATGCTTACTCTATTCGATGCTCACCCTACTCAACCCTCACCGCTTGCCTTTCTGAGTTGACCTTGCTTGTTATCGAACCCATTGGATCGGTCCAGTCATCGGTTATCCTTTCAAAAAGTACAAAAAATGAAATAAAAAATTATTAGTTGGTCCCGAGTTGACCTCAGAACCGGACTGAACCCATTGGATTAGTCTGATCCTCAATCGTTTTTTTTTAAATAGTACAAAAAATGAAATAAAAAATTATCGGTTGGTCCCGGATTGACCTTGGAATCAGACCGAACCCATCGGGTCGGTCCAATCCTCAATCCCAAGCTCAATAGGGTCGGTCCTAAGTCCCAAAAGTTGATGACCAATACTATGCGGGTTGGTTCTAGGGTTAGGGGGTGGACTGGCCCAACCCGAATCATGCTCACCCCTACTAATCATGTGGGATTTATATACATGGCTCATATGTGGACTTACGTCCACGCATCAAATGTTCCCACCATTACGATGCTTTGTGCATGCAATGACACCTAATTGAAAATTAATCTATAATTTTTTTTGTCAAAAATCAATAATCGAATGACTGAGACATAGTATACCCTAATTTTTTTGTTTGTTGTGGTACTTGGAAAATGAGTGGTGTAATTTCTTTAGCCTTATCCTTCTTAGTTGTTTTGTTTAGGGGTGAGCATCAATCCAAAGTCAACCCTGGACCAACCTTAAACTAACCCAACCTTGCCGGTCCTGGTCTAGTTCCTGGTTCCTAAGGAAACTAGGTCGATCATTAGACCTAGGATTTTTGGACCAACAATGTGCGAGTCAATTCTCAGTCTTGAGAGTTTCGAGTCGATCCAACCCGGACCAACCCAGACTCTATATATATAATTTTTATAATTTTTTTTATATAGAGAAAACCTTAAAATAAATAGCGTCAAAACATTAAATAGCTTATTAGTGAGGAATTCAAGTAATTTTATATTATTCATTACTAATTTAGATTTTTAATGTCTTTTACAGTGTCAATAGTCATAATTTACGAATGAAGAAAATGTTTTTGTGAGGAGTCCTCATGGCATCCAAAAAGGAATAAACAGCTCCTTATGGCTTCCTCCTCTAGTATTTGTTCTCTTCTATCTTATTTGTCCTATTAGTCTTCAATTTGCCAAAATCGAAAGAAACAACTTCTCTACTCACTACTCAACACTCGCCTCACTCACTTTGGGTCATTTGTGCCGCTTGCCGCTCAATACTTGCTTGGCTTGTTGCTCCCCGCTTGACATTTGATGCTCATTCTATTCAATACTCGCCCCACTTGACCCTCACCACTTGTCTTTCTTAGTTGACATTGCTCATCATCGAATCGTTAGGTCGGCACGGTCCTCGGTTGCCTTTTCAAAGAATGCAAAAAATAAAATAAAATATTATTAGTTGGTCCTGGGTTGACCTGAAAATTGGACTGAACCCATTGAGTCAATCCGGTCCTCAATCGCTTTTTTAAGGAGTATAAAATGAAATAAAAAATTATCGTTTAGTCCCAAGCTGACCCTGGAACCAAACCGAACCCATTGGGTCGATCCCAAGTTCAATAGAGTCAGTCATTGGTTCCAAAAATTGAGAACTGGCGCTATGTGAATTGCTCCTAAGGTTAGGGGGTGGACCAATTCAACCTGAGCCATTCTCACCCCTAGTTTTGTTCATGTCCTCCAACTATCATACTTGGTAAATTTCTCCTAGATTTGGTATTCAAATCCTTGATGGGAATGACAGATTTGGCCAAACTCGTCCTATTTTACATTCCCGCTACACACAGCGCCCAGTATCCACCATTTACGACAAGGTGATTATGTACATACTCATAATTACAACCCAATAGATAATGGAGTCTCCAAATAGTAAATTCTCCTAATCACTTACTATATTCTCAAAAGGATTTTCCTATTAAGCACCTGAATAAAGAAAGTTTGTTGTTATCCATGCACTTTCTATCTCAGATCAAATGCAATTTATGCATAGAAAATGAAAAATATTTCATTATTAAGTGGAGCACTCCTTAAGAAAAACTTTCTCAAAATTCATTTTCTCCTATCCGAGGCAATGTGTATGGGCACACACTTTTTCCTAAGAGAGGGTATTAGTGCAATCTTTGCAGTAGGACCTTCTGGAGCGGACGATAGGTGTGAGGTCACATGAGGTGTCACACAGCCAAGAAGAGACTGGAGAGAGAGAGTCACCATTGGCGATCGATAATGGCTTGGAGGTCGCAACATCTTGGTTATTCTCCATGAGAAAACCCCAAGAAATGGTGGAAATTCTTTGAGCTAAAGGAAAATGTTAGAGCAATTAAATAATAAATCACATTTTTATCTAACAGTTTAAACTTTTAGAACAGTTAATAGTGATATGTTAGAGTATGAAGGCGTGATTTTAATGCACAAGAAAATTCGCGCCTTGTCTACAACAAGCAGTTTAGATCGACCTGTTCATTACTTAATTTATGGCACAAGTAGAGGAGCATATTTGTTAGTACCTTTGCATTTTTAAAAGACTAAATCTTGATATAAAAATTTAATCCTTGAAATTATCCATATAAACTTTTCTCAACTCCCAATTATAAGGGACCACATGGGAAAAGAAAAGAAAAATGAGATAAGAACAATAGAAATACCAAAAGTTATGTACAACACTCATTTTAGTATTAAAAAAAATTTTGAATCACTTAAATACCACTTTTTTGAAAAAAAAAAACGATTATTAAAGTGCTAACTTCAATTTGAGTCACTGGAAATTCGATGTTGCCATATTTTATTAATTTCTCAGTTCGACATTACTCGCTGGCATGCCACTTTAGTGCTAGTTGGTGTTAAAAAATGATTGCTGCAGTGCAATCATTCTTAAAAAGTAATCACTTCAGTGTCAAAATAATGCCACCTTAGATGAAATTTTTAATTATAAAATTGCATAATTTCTAGCAAGTTATCGCCGGAGGCAATTAAGTGGTCCTCCAATTAGACACTTAAATGAGCCGACGAAAACTTTTGACATTAAAGTGAGCACCATACAAATTTTGACATATCCAACGAAAAAGATATGTTGGATTGAGGCTATTTCAGCTGCCAAACATGGCATTACTCGTTTGAGAGAGCGAGCAACAACAAAGGAATGACAACCAACAAATCAGTCATCATATACAAATTCACTCATTCTCACTCGTATTTGCCCATTTAAAAACTCCAGAGAGAGATGTTCAAAGCCCCTACTCCTTCGTGAGCTTTATGATTCCTCTTCTTCCTCTGTAGCCTTCTCTCTCGTGCGCGTTCGCTCGCTCTCTGGTGAGAAAGAGTCTTCTCTCTTCGATATCCCCCTGTTTTTTTTTTTTCCTTTGCTGCTTTTGTGATTTGGTTGTGACCGGAGAGAATCTGGAGAGAGTTTATCCGTGCAAGCTCTGCGATAGGATCTATTCTAGCGGACCAATGTTGGGAGGTCACATGAGGTGTCACATGGACATGAATCTACCGGAGAGAGAGCCGCCCTTGGTGATCGATAACAGCTCGGCAGATGAGCGACGTCTTGGGTATTATCTCCGGGAAAACCCCAAAAAGACGTGGAAATTCTCAAAGCTGAAGGAAAGTGCCCAGGAAAAGCCGTGCCCGGTCTGTGACGAGCGGTTCAGGTCGATGAGGGCACTTTTTTGCCGAAAGGATGACGAGAGCGGTGACTGGTGCAAAGGCCGCGGCAAAGGGTCCAGGTCAATGAAATTTTGCCAGGATCACACAAGGCCGATTCACGACAGGGAGAGATTGAATTTGAGTCTCTTGAATGAAGATCACTTTGTGGGCTCGAGCAAGACCAAGAGTGATCTCCTGCTCATCGTTTTATCTGACGACGAGACAATGCGCGTGACCAGGAGAAAGAGAACACCGCGAATCGAGTATGATGTTGATGAAAGAACTGAGGGAATTATGTTTTCTGCACCAAATGGGTCTTCGTACAGTAGCAAGGCCGAACTAGACCCGGGAACAGTAGGAGCGATTTCTTTGATGATGCTGTCCCAAGGTGAGACGGACTTTAATTCTCCAGGTTTGGGCGTCAAACCTTTCGGGAAGAGCTTGACCCCGGATATCTTTGACGTGGAGAAAGAGAAAGCGGGAAAAACTGAAACATCCGAGTGCAATGAAAGCCATTCAAGTGGCTATTTGAGAATGGAGCAGAAAGGGGTCGAAATGGAGGTTCCCGCCGACATACTTTGCAGGGCTAGGGAAGTTGGGCTCAAGAGGACTAAAGTAACCAGGTCAGGCAAAGACGCGATGTATGAGGAGGCAATAACGGATGGTAACGTGATGGGAGGTTCTGGATCGAGAGAAAAGGCAGAACTATGGATTGAACTGGGGCTAAATTCGTACAAAGATAAGGTCTGCACTGAGGAATCCCAAGTTCTTGGTGAACAGGTTGAGAAAAACAATGCCGAGAGCTACAAACAGGAGGCTCCAGTCGATGCTTCTCAGGGGATTAAAGGGAGTCGTGGCTGCACAGAACTCAAGAGCATCAATAACGACTCGGGGAAGTTGAACAGGCAGGTTTGCTCGACGAGTTGCGCAAGATTGGATAACGGAGCTACACCCAATATTGGCGTTTGACGCAGGCAGCCGTTTTTACCCTCCTTGTTTGTTCTTTTGATGATTTCGATTGTTCTCTACTTCCCCGGAGTAGTCAGCGAAATCGGTCCCCATGGTGAAGTCAGCGGATTCTCTTTCATTCTACATCGTATTCAATAGTATTACCCCTTTGTCTGTTGCTGTTTTCTTGGAATATTTTCATTGCACTTTTTGTCGGGTCAATATGTTTATGATTGATTAACAACTCTAAGAAATAGACTCTCTTGGTGTTGTACAGCAATTAACTACCTTATTTTTCTACATGTATCTACATTTTATAAGTGGTGAACTTTTGTTGGGTCAAACTCTATTAAGGATAATGGCTATCATGTAAGCGGGAAATCGACTTCAAACTTTTGGTGTTTATATATATATATATATATATATATATATATATATATATATATATTTTTTTTTTTTGTTTGGTCGGTCCTACTTTATTCTTACTTTAACACTCACTCTCAGATTTTTGTCTTGCCTCTTTGCAGGGTGTGAGAGTCAAAATCCACTACTGAAACTTAATCGTCCTACTCTATTCGTATGTTAAGTTGCACCGACACTTTTCATTGAACTTGCATATGAACAGAGCAAAAGTAACGCATTGCATATGGTTCTGGACTTATTAATAACGGAAGCGAGTTCTCTTCTTGATCTTCCCATCTAATCTCATCAGCACACTTGACCTTGATTCTAGGGTTGATTAGTTTTCCTGTTTAGGGTGACTTGTGACTCCTATCATATATTATTTGATTTATAAGTTTTATGGAGCTCAGACTTTAATTTTTATTTAACACAAAGCCCTTGAGACATTTCAAAAGATTTAGGCATATAATGCTTTCTTTGAAATTGAAAATGACTTTTTTTATCTTTTCAAATTTTTAAGGAAAAGTCACGAGTAGAAATTAAAAGGGAAAAAAAATCTGCTCCAGAAAAGGGGTCTTGAGTGTCAATTTCACCAGACTATGAAAAAAATATTTCACAATGTGATAGTTTATAAACCATTTATCATAAAAGTAAATAATGACTTGGAACTTAATTTGTCACCTAGTACAGTAGTACTCCACCAGGGGGCCTTTCTTACATTTGTTTAGAAGTATTGTAACATGGTTGAATAAACTGAACCATTTACTTTGAGGCATACACTTCTAATAAATTCAAATGTTAAATAGTTGTATGTGAAGATTAAGTCCTTCCCACCTCTATTTTCGAATTGAGTGCCACAAACTTCTTATGATTCGTGTATCCTTGGAGATACTCCTACTTGAACCTAGGCCGTTAATCATGTGGCATTCATATACGGGGCTTATAACAATTATGATGGATACGATTGATGTTAATTTTCATCCGAGCATCAAATGATCTTGCCATTACGATGCTTTGTGCATGCTCAAACACCTAATTATAAATTAATCTATAATTTTTTTCTCAAAAATCCATAGTCAAATGACCAACATATAGTCTTTACCAAAAAAATAATAATAATTAACTTTACCAAAAAAAAAATGACTAACATATAGAACATCCTAATATTGTTGTTTTTTTTTTTTTTGGGTACTTGGAAAATGAGTTGTCTAATTTGTTTAGCCTTATCCTTCTTAGTTGCTTTGTTCATGTTCTCAAACTATCATACTTGGTAAACTTTTGTCAAATTTGGTGCTCAAACGCCCAATAGGAATGAAAAATTTGGCTAGACTCATCCTATTATTACATTGCCGCAACACGCGGTGCCTATCCACCATTTACGGCTAGGTGATTATATACATACTCATACTTATTACCCAATAGAGAATGGAGTCTCGAAATGGCAAATTCTCCTGATCACTTACTATATTATCAAAAGATTTTCCTATTAAGCACCTAAATAAAGAATATTTGTTGTTTTCCATGCACCTTCTATCTCGGATAAGATGCAAACAATGCATAGAAAATGAAAAAACATTTCCTTATTAAGTAGGCCAGCAAAACCTTCTCAAAATTCGTTTTCTCCTATCCGAGCCAATGTGTTTGGACCAGCACTTTTTCTAAATCGCATGAAGTTCATCATTGATCAATTGATGTTGCTAAGCGAAGCATACTTGTTAGTACTCTTGGTTTTGTTGAAGGATAAATCCTAATAAAATTTCGCGATCCTCCAAAATATTTGTATAATTTTTTCTTATAGAGTCCCAAATATTAAGGTGAACAAAGGATATTAAAAAAAAAGGAAAATAATTATGCTGGAATATGAAGAGCTTTTGTTTTTGTTTTTGTTATTATTATTATTTTTTTTTGCTTCCAAGTTCCAGGCGTAGGACTATTCCAGCTGCCAAACGTGGCAAAATACCCTTTTGAGAGAGCGCGCAACGAACAACTAATCCATCGTCATATGGAAGCCCACTCACGCTCGTATCTGCACATTCAAAAACCCCTGCTTCTTCGTCCTCTGCTTTCTGGTTCCTCTGCTTCCTCTCTGCCCTTCTCTCTCTCTCTCTCTCTCTCCCTCTCTCTCTCTCTCTCACTCGATGAGGGAGAAAGTCTCGAACATTCTGAGTTTCGACTTCTCTCTTCGATTTTGCTCTGTTTTTCTGCTTTTTTCGTGATTCGATGATTATCGGAGAGAATCCCGCGAAACAGAACACTGGCAAGGTCTCCAACAAGATCCTCTCGAGCGGACAAGTGTTGGGAGGGCACATGAGTTGTCACATGGCCAAGAATATACTGCGTAGAGAGCCATCATTGGCGATCGGTAACAGCTCGGGGAAAGCAAGACGTCTTGGGTATTGTCTCCGAGAGAACCCCAAGAAATCGTGGAAATTCTTGGGGCTGATGGAAAATGCCCAAGAAAATCCGTGCTCGGTCTGCCACAAGCGATTCAGGTCGACGACAGCTCTGTTTGGCCACATGAAAATTCACTTGAGCAAGGACGACGAGCGCTGCGACTGGTGCGCGGACCGTGGCAAAGGGTCCGGGTCCATGAAATCTTGCCAGGATCGTGCGAGGCCGATCCACGACGGGGAGAGATTGAATTTGAGTCTCTCCAAAGGTGATCTCCTGCTTCGCGTTTTATTTGACGACGAGGCAATGCACATGACCAGGAGGAAGAGGACACCGCGAGTCAGCTGCGATGTCGATGAAAGAACTGAGGGAGTTCTGTTTTCCGTAACAAATGGGTTTTCGTTCAGTAGCGAGGCCGAGCAAGACCCGGCAAACGAAGCAGCAGTTGAGATGATGATGATGATGTCCCTGAGAAGAATCGAGAGATAGAACAAGATCTGTTTATATGAAGGAATTTTACTTCTAAACAATCAATGAAAATACCTCAACTCTATTATTTCTTCTTCAGAACTTCTGGTTCATCTTTACATGACTTCTGCCATTGTTGAATACAGAAGTTGCAGAGAAAGCTACAGATCAATTGAGGAGAATCAGAAGTGAAAGGGAAGAATGAACAAGAGCACACCCTCTCTTCTTTTCTTACCCTTTTTATATTCACTATTTGTTTAACAACCTCTAGTATAAAACTATTACAACAGAACAACTAATATGAAAACCACGTTCATTTCTTCTGATTGTGCAGCTCCTTTAGTTAGCTTGATCAACTTCTTTGATCCAGGTTTTGATGTCATGGATCGCCAGCTCATCAGTTCAGCCGGATCGCCAGCTCATCTTTCCTCCTATGAATTCAACTGTACTTTTGCACTCTGTTTTATTCCTCTACTTCAGTAACTTCCTCAGGTTTAACTCTTCTACTGTCATCGACCGATGAATTCAATTGTACTTTTGAACTCTGTTTTATTCCTTTAACATCCCCCCTCAAATTGGGAATGGATAGAGTACAGATTCCCAATTTGGTTCGCAGATAAAAGTGTGCTCTCCTTGTGAGAGGTTTTGTAAAAATATCAGCTAGTTGGCAGTAACTTGGAACATATTTGACCAGTAATGACCCTGAGGATACTTTTTCCCGAACAAAGTGAAAGTCCACTTCAATATGTTTAGTTCGAGCATGTAAGACAGGATTGAGAGTAAGAGAAATTGCTGATTTATTGTCACAGTACAGATGAATAGGAGGATTAAGAGAACAACCAACATCTCTTAATACGAAACTAATCCAAGTTAGGTCGGCAGTAGCTAATGCAAGAGCACGATATTCAGCTTCAGTAGAGGATCTGCTTACCATAGGCTGTTTCTTTGCTGCCCAGGATATAAGATTGGATCCAAGATAGGTGCAGAAACCTGTTGTTGATCTTCTGGTTTCTGCACACCCTGCCCAGTCTGCATCCGAATAACCATAGAGATGCATAGTACTTTGAGAATGAATGAATAAGCCAAGCTTTATAGTACCTTTTATATATCATAAGACTCTTTTTAATCTGTTGAAGTCTGCAATTGTAGGTTGCTGCATTTTCTGGCAGAGTATATTTGTGGCATAAGCAATGTCTGGTCTGGTTAATGTGAGGTATTGCAGACCTCCAACAAGGCTTCTGTACTCGGTGGGATTGCTCAAAGGTATAGTCATTGATTAGAATAGATGGCTTTAATGAAAGAGGAGTTGAAATTGGTTTGGATTCTAGCATATGAGCTCCGGTGAGAATGTCTAGAGCATATTTAGTTTGGCAGAGAAATAGGTAATCAGAAGTTCGTTTAGCTTCAATGCCAAGGAAATAGTGTAAAGAGCCTAGATCCTTCATATGAAAATGAATACTCAGAGAAGTGATGAAACTGGAAAGCATTTGGGAGGAACTTCCAGTTAGAATGATATCATCTACATACAGTAATAAGAGAATGGTTTCTGTTTCAGTATGTAGGATGAATAGAGAAGGATCAGTGGAGCTGCAAAAGAATCCATATTCGAGTAAAAAGCTACTAAACCTATCAAACCAGTCTCGAGGAGCTTGGCGCAGACCATAGAGTGACTTTCGAAGAAGACAAACATGGTGAGGCTTTTGTGATTCTTTAAACCCTGGAGGCTGCTCCATATAGACTGTTTCACTTAAGGTTCCATGTAAAAAGGCATTTTTAACATCTAATTGATGAATTCTCCACTGTTTCGTCATAGCTACTGATAGAATTATTCGAATTGTTGCATGCTTCACTACAGGGCTGAAGGTTTCTGTGAAATCAAGTCCTTTTTCTTGATGGAAGCCTTTAGCAACAAGCCTAGCTTTGAGTCGATCTAGGCTCCCATTAGGTGCAAGTTTTGTCTTAAACACCCATTTGTAACCAACTACATTCATATGATCATTTCTAGGAACCAATTCCCAAGTTTTATTCTGATATAAAGCATCCATTTCATCCTTCATTGCTTGATGCCATCCTCTGTCTGCTAAAGCAGACTTTACTGATTTTGGTTCTACAGGAATCTGATACTCAACTAGACAGGCATATTTAAGATTTGCTTTAACAATTCTAGATCGAAGTCTAGTTTGCATAGGATGAGTTGAAGAAGTACCTTGTACATTTCCAGTGTCAGAACCAATTTGGATTTGTTCTATATTAATAGTTGATGTTGAAACAGGCTCTGGATTTGTAGGCACTTGTTCTTCTATGCTTGGAGATGTCTGATGAGATTCAATACAACTGGGAGCATTATTAACATCAATATGCATCTATGTATCAGGTATCATATGTATTTGTGATATATTTGCAGGATTAACTGTACCGATCTCATTGTCCTGTATTTCTGGAGTTGTTGGAGTTAATCTGGTAGGCTGCAAATATTCCCTTGATATGTTGTCTTGTGACTGAGCCTATTTAGTAGAGTTTGAAGTAGAAGACAATACTTCTTTTATCCACTGTTTGTATAGTTCAGATCCCTGCTGATACTCAGTATTTATTGTATGAGTAAAAGGGAAGAATTTCTAATCAAATATTACATGTCTGCTAATGTATACTCTTCCATTAGTCGGTAAGAGACACCTGTATCCTTTATGCTTCTCACTATATCCAAGAAAGATACATGTAAGAGATCTAGGATCAAATTTATGTTGTGTGTAGTGCTTGAGACATGGATAACACGCTGATCCAAAAACTCGAAGATGAGAATAATCTGGTGTCTTATTGTAGAGCTTATAGTGAGGTGAATGCATATGCAGTTTTGTGATGGGAAGAAGATTGATAACATAAACTGCTGTTTTGAATGCATCTACCCAGTATTTCAGTGGTACTTTAGCATGATACATCATTGCTAGTCCCAATTCAGTCACATGTCAATGTTTCCTCTCAACAACACCATTTTGCTCTGGTGTATGAGGACATGAGATAGTCTGCTTAATTCCACACTTTTGTAGATGGTTTTGGAAATTATTACTAGTGAACTCCCCTCCTCCATCACTCTGGAAAACTTTAATCTTGTGATTAAGCTGATTTTCTATAAATCTCTAAAACATAATGAACACATCATAAACTTCTGACTTTTGTCTCATTGGATATATCCAGCTATATCGAGAAAAATCATCCACAAAGATGACATAGTAGGAGAATTTCTGAATAGATTGAATTGGTGATGGTCCCCATACATCACAATGTATTCTCTCTAGAGGAACATTAGAGATATGGTCTGAGCAAGAAAAAGACAGTGCTGAACTCTTAGCAATTTGACAGCTACTACATATATTCTGAGCTTTAGAACTATACTGGATGAGATGTTGTTTCTGTAGAATCTTCACTATTTTTAGATTCGTGTGAGCGAGTCTTTGATGCCAGACATCTTCTCCTATTTCCGGTTGAGTCTGGGTGAAGAAGACTTCTGGAACTTTAGGCTCCACCTGGTATAGCCCCTTGACCTTCTTTCCCAGCTTTACTGTTGTATGATTGTGATTGTCCTTCACATATACCCCATGTTTATCAAAAATAAAAGAGCAGAGATAGTCATCTGTTAGTTTTGATACAGATAGAAGATTCTTTTTTATTGCAGGAACTATTAGTACATCATTCAGTGGTAATTTGCTATTTTCTGTATTCAATATTCCATTGCCAATGCATGAAATTGATAAATGAGATCCATCTCCTATCATGACAGTGTCATTACCACTATATGTATTGTAGTTTCGAATCATACCAGGTTCTGAGGTAATATGTGAAGTGGCCCCTGTATCTAGATACCATTCTGAACCATAGGGTTCTTCAATGTGAACAGCTGCCAATGCAGTTGGTATTTCATCTGCTTGGTATGAGTTATCAAATCTATACCAAAATCTGATTGCTGTATGACTTGACTTCTTACAGATCTGGCATTGCAGAGGACCATTACTTATAGGCTTTGTAATCTGTGTTTGTCTATCACCATTTGAACCTTGTAATGGATAAGACCTAACACTTTGATATCTCTGTGAAGAACTTGAATATGGTCTAAATCCTTGTCCATAGTTAGACCAGTTATCCTTATTAACCTGTCCTTGCTGAGTTGAATTCAGGTTATTCATTTTATTTTGTTGATTTCTTCCTGCTTCTGGAAAATTGACTCCATATTCCCTTCTATTGAAAGACTGACCTCTGCCATAGCTAAATTCCCCTTGAATATTTTCTCTTTGATTTCTGGAGTTAACTTTCTGCAGATTTGTTCCAGTTCTTCTTTGACCATAATAGGCCAGATTAGTATTGTACTCATTTACAGAATATGTCTGCAATCTGGTTTCAAATCTCTCAAGTTGTGAGATAACCTCATCGTATTCTGGCTGAGGTTTAAGACAATACATGGTTGTCCTGAAAGTTTCATATTCAGAACCTAACCCTTCAAGTATGCCAAACATTCTGGTTATATCATCAACATGCTTTCCAATTGCATTTAATTGATCACAAATGGTTTTGAATTCTCGAAGATATTCGCTTAATGATCTGTTTCTTTTTCTGCAAACCTGTAATTTCCCTCTTAACTCAAATTCCTTTGCAACAGACTTCTGTGTAAATCTATTTATGAGAGCCTGCCATACTTCGAATGAGGTTTCTAAGCCAATTATCAGACTTAGAATATTTTCTGATACTGCACCACTTATCCAGGATGATATAAGCTGATCAGTTTTTATCCAATCCAGGTGATCAGGATTCATTACTTCCCCTGTTTCAGTCTGTACCGTTTGATTAGGAGGTATTGTTTCACCATTAATAAAGCCAATCAGATCTTGGCTTTTCAAAAATCTGTTGAATTGTGCTTGCCACAATAGAAAGTTTTCTTCATTCAACTTGATGGTAACGAAGTTAGCTATATTCACATGGATAGGAAATGGATACTTCTGCACTCTGGTTGCCATTCTTATCTGTTCAGAGACTTCAAAGATTCGAAGAAACAATCCAGTAAACTCTGAAGATAAGCTAACTAAGAAACAACAAGATCTTTATAGTGTCTTGCAGTAAGAACATATCAGATCTATTATTCCCAGGATTACATGCTCTGATACCATGAGAAGAATCGAGAGATAGAACAAGATCTGTTTATACGAAGGAATTTTACTTCTAAACAATCAATGAAAATACCTCAACTCTATTATTTCTTCTTCAGAACTTCTGGTTCATCTTTACATGACTTCTGCCATTGTTGAATACAGAAGTTGCAGAGAAAGCTTCAGATTAATCGAGGAGAATCAGAAGTGAAAGGGAAGAATGAACAAGAGCACACCCTCTCTTCTTTTCTTACCCTTTTTATATTCACTATTTGTTTAACAACCTCTAGTATAAAACTGTTACAACAGAACAACTAATATGAAAACCACGTTCATTTCTTCTGATTGTGCAGCTCCTTTAGTTAGCTTGATCAACTTCTTTGATCCAGGTTTTGATGTCATGGATCGCCAGCTCATCAGTTCAGCTAGATCGCCAGCTCATCTTTCCTCCTATGAATTCAACTGTACTTTTGCACTCTATTTTATTCCTCTGCTTCAGTAACTTCCTCAGGTTTAACTCTTCTACTGTCATCGACCGATGAATTCAATTGTACTTTTGAACTCTGTTTTATTCCTTTAACAGTCCTGAGGTGAGGTGGGCTTCAATTCTTCGGGTTTGGGCATCGAACATTTTCGGAAGAGCTCGGCCCTGGATTTCATTGACATGGAAAAACTGAGGATAACTGAAGCATCCGAGTACAATGAACGCCATTCAAGAGGCTATACGAGAATGGAGCAGGAAGGGATCGAATTGGAGTTCCTGCCGGGATGCTTTGTGGGGCTTGGGAAGTTGAGCACAAAAAGCCTGAAGCGGCCAGATCAGACGAACAGCCAATGTATAAGGTGGCGATGATGGATCGTGACATGATGCGAATTGCGGGTTCTGATTCGAGAGCTAAAGCAGAACTATGGATTGAACCAGGGTTAAATTCACGCCAAGATAATGTCTGCGCTGAGGAATCCCCAGTTTTCAGTGAATTGGGTGAGAAAAAGAAGTATAAAAGCAAGGACACTGAGGGCTACAAACAGGATGCTCCAATCGATGCTTCTTGGGGGATTGAAGGGAATCGTGGATGTGCGGAACCCGAGAGCATCAAGAACTACTCAGAGAAGATGAAAAGGCACATATGCTCAATATGCCGCAAGGATTTCTCATCGGGCCAAGCTTTGGGCGGTCACAAGAGGGCTCATTACGTGAAGAATCCCGAAACCAATGCAGAAATGCCGACAAGCGCAGCCACACAGCAAAGGCTCGCAGACATAACTAACATGGTTGATCTTTAGCCTCTCAGTACTGTTTGGAAAAAAGAAACAAAGTTTGTTATTGCTGCTAGTGTTGAGTTCAAGCGATGAATCAGTGCGACAGAGGCAAGCACAGATCAGATGATGGCAAGCTCCATGTGCAGCTTAGCCCATTTATTTTGTTTATGGCAATGAGCTTTCTAGACTTGGGTTCTTTTACCCTGTTCTCTCTCTCTCTCTCTCTCTCTCTCTCTCGCTCTCTCTCTCTCTCTCTCTCTCTCTCTCTCTTTGTTGAAGCTTAGTCCATCCATATTTTCTATTCTGATTTCTCTGTTGATACAGATGGATACATTCCTTTGGCATTCTCATGTCAATGTTCTTGCCATTGTTATTGATGGATTTATGAGATGGGCTTAAGGCCCGTCCACCCAAGTTGGGCCCAGAAAGCCCGGCCCACGGGAATACGGCCCGTGGAAGGGGAAGGTATAAAAGGAAGGAGAGAGAGAGAGAGATGGCACTTGTTGCACATTACGTACGTACGTTTTTCTCCTTGCTCTCTCTCTCTCTCCCAAAACGAAGAACAGTAAGCATACGGCGCACTTTTCTTCCCTTCAATTCGTCATCGGATCGAACAGGACCAGAATTTCTTCCTCGATCTTCAGCATTGGTGTTTAATCTGTGGCTAACAAGGTACGCTCGAATTTGTGGTGTGCTTTACAATCGGTGATGCGTGTTTTCCCGGGCTTCGTCTTCCGCATTGATTTAGGGGTTTGATTTAGTGTCGAATCCGTTTTTCGGGGATCAGACATTCCCAACATTGGTATCAGAGCCCTAGTTCACGTTTTCCCGATCAATTTGATGTGTTTTGATTGATTTTTCGCAAAAGAAACTTCGGCCGTGCGGATCGGGGCGAGCAATCCCGACACTCGAGACTTCTTAGGCCATTTTCATGAGTTTTCAAATGTCAAAAACAAATTCTGAAAGCACTGGGAGAAAGGCGACGTCGAGACAAGTCTGGAGATGTCTCAAGCGCGGCCGGGCGACGCCGCACGCGCCCACACGCGCGGCCGGAAGGTGCTGCGCATGGGCGCGACGCGCCCGGAAGCTCTCGATCGCCAGGCGCGTGCGGCACACGCGCCGGTCGGCGAATCGGCGCGTGCGCGCCGCCGGCCGGCGAACCGGCACGCGCCGGTCCACGGACCGACGCGTGCTGACGACAGCATGACGTCACCCAACGGTCAGTAACCGCTGGGCTGACGTCATCGATGACGTCAGCGATGACGTCGGTTGGCGGGGCGGCGACCCGACCCGCGAACCGACCTGACCCGACTCGCTGACGATGGCACGCGCGTGGCACGTGTCGCTGACATCTGCGTGACGTCAGCCCGCGCACGCGCGCGGCACGTGCGGCCGGTCCGCCGGAACGGTCCGACCGGTCCGATGACCGACGAGCGTTGACCGGCGACGACCGTTGACCGTTGACTTGATCGTTGACCGTTGACCGACCGTTGACCGTTGACTTTGACCGTTGACCGTTGACCCGAAGAAAAAAAAAAAGAAAAGAAAAGAGAGAGGAAAAGAATGTGTTTCTTTTTCAATTAAGTCTATGTGGATTATATGTAATCACTTATTTGTTCTGCATTTGTTGCAGGAACGATGCCTCCCCTGAGGTTGCGCACACCTATTCGCGCAGTGACCGATGAACAAAAGGAAAGGCTGTCTAAGTTGATAGCTGAGCTGACTGATCATCGATGGGAGAGTGGTGACTTAATTGATCACGTCCTTGAAGTCAACGGGAAAATTCAACAGGTCATATGGAATGGTCGTCCTATGTCACAGTCAGAGATGGTGCGATTTTTCATAAGCACTCTTCCACCTGAATGGCAAGATGTGTTGAATTGCATATGGGATGTCAACGGAGCTACTTCATATAAGAAAATCATTATGGATTTTGTAAATGAATATTATTGTATTATGACAAGGGAAAAGATCAAGAAATTGAACAAAAGAGGATCTTTCCCAGTTCATGTGCTGACTTGGTGTTAGTTGTATTTACTGTTTTTTTGTTAAATGTGTTTGTGGACATATTATGTACTGTTTGACTACCTGATAGTTGTTGATGTAGCAACCAATGTATTGATTGTATTATAAGATGAAAGCATTGTTGTGTTATTTGATATCTATTATCTATTGCTTTCTGTAATTGCTGGTTGATATGGGTAATTAGCTGTGGGTAGTTTTAGAAGTTTGTGTAGCTTCTTAGAATTGATTTTGCATATGACAATCATATTAATGATAGTTTTAAGTTAGGATTTTTGGAGGATGATTGGAAACGTAGTGACCTTTTGATTCTGAAGCCTTACTTGAAATTATTCATTAATATGATGGGTCTATGTAAATAAGGATGCATAAATGATAGGCATTAATTATTCGTGCATGTATGTCTGATGTGTTCAGAACGATGGTTCAGCATCTAAGAATGTAATTGCTGATATGAACGGCTACAATTGTGAAATATTGAATATGAAGATTCAATATGTGCTGGAAAAGCAAGAAGCACTAGAAGCTCTTGACCATGTTATGGAAGATCTTGAGAATGCTGTGCGCCATCTTGAGCTAGTAGAGGACCGCCTAACGGTATTTGAGCCGAAAATAGACATTTGCTATGCCGGTTCTAGCTCAGAAAGGGCTTTGTGCTCTAAGCGCAAATGTATTGATTCGTTCGATATGTGGGAATGCAAAGGATCAAGTCCTTATTGTAAGAAATCAAGAATTAACCAACAAGAGAGAGGAAAGCGTCCTCAAGTGAAGAAAATGTCAAGGGTGTGATGTTACAATTGTGACAAGAGAGGTCACTATGCTCGCGACTGTCGTGAGCCAAAGAAGCTATACACCTCTTGTACATTAGAGAACTTTGCTTATGTGTCAAGTTCTGCATTATAGGCTGAATCCAATCCTTTGTGGAATGTAGATTCATGAGCGACAGACCATGTAGCAAAGGATAGAGGATCCTTTGTGGAATTCCGACGAGTACCAACTGGAACTGAGTGGATCCATATCGGAAACAACTCTAGAGCTGATGAAAAGGAATTGACACCGACCAATAGAACATGCATGGTGGACGCATCTTGATGTTCTATATGCTCTGGAGATTCGTCGAAATTTAGTGTCTGTCTTAGTGTTGGTTAAGCTTGGTTTTGGTATGAACTTCCATAATAAATGTGTAGATTTGTGTTTAGATACAAACTACTATGGTTGTGGTCACTTTCTAGATGGTTTTATTGTACTAAATGTTAACTGTGATGATTTCAGTATGTTATCCCCTTGTTTCACGTCTTCTATCTTATATGATAATGATGTGAATATGATGGCATGCTAGACTTGGTCATATGGGCCAACAACATATGAAAAGACTAGCCAAAAAGGGCTTATTGGGCAATATTGAAAAAGTTGATTTGTCCATATGTGAGCATTGCCTAGCAGGGAAAATGACAAGAAAACCATTTGGAAAAGGTAAAAGAGCTAACGTTCCTCTGCATTTAATCCATTATGACGTTTGTGGTTCAATGAATGTGAGAGGAAGGCATGGGACTGTTTACTTCATCACTTTTAATAGATGATTATACTCGATTCGGATGTGTCTATTTGATTTCTCAAAAATCTGAAACATAAGTTGTTTTAGAAGGTTTATGAACCTGGTAGAAAATCAATTAGACAGGAAAATAAAGGTATTTAGATCCGATCGAGGCTGAGAATATTTATCTGATAAGTTCAGAAAATTATGTGATGAAAAAGGAATAGAAAGATAGTTGTCTATTCCATATACTCCTCAACAAAATGGTGTTGCAGAGAGAAGAAACAGAACCTTACTGGAATGGTTAGGTCCATGATGGCGTATGCTAACTTACATATCACTTTTATGGGGTGATGCATTGTTAACTGCTGCCTAAATACTTAACCGGGTGCCTTCCAAATCAGTTAGTTCCACTCCATATGAGTTATGGATAGGTAGAAACCGGACTTAAGTTTACTTAAGCCATGGGGTTATGCTGCCTATACTCATATGTCCTCTCACAAGTTTGGGAAATTGAGTCCCAAATAAAAGTAGAGTATTTTAATGAGATACTCCGAACACTCGAAAGGGTATGTGTTCATAGATGAGCAGGAAAGTGGGAGAATAACTGAATTTGAATCACGGGATGTCACATTCTTAGTGGATGAATTTTCCTAAGAAGGGCGAAATAGGAGAAGATCACTCCCTATTTGAAACCTTGGATCTAGATAATGATATTGGTTGAGTTCATCCAAGTGGGAGTAATATGAGAAGTGATGAATTGAATTCAACTCATTCTCAATTACAACCACATGATGAGATGATATCGTCATTATCTAATCCGAGTGGGAGCATAATGGGGAATGATGTGCTAAGTGTACAATCTCCCATACGGCGAACAAGTCGCCAAAGTATTCCCCGTCGACGTTTTGACATTGAAGGGGAAACTTTTATGATTGCTCCGCAAGATGAGGATGAGCCAAGAAATATTAATGAGGCTCTAAATTGCCCTAGTAAGGAGAAATGGATTTATGCAATGAAAGAGGAAAATGGAGTCAATGAAATCAAACCAAGTCTGGGAACTGGTTGATTTGCCAAAAGGACGCAGAGCTATTGGGAACAAATGGGTTCTCAAAATAAAGCGAAAGGCTGATGGCTCTTTTGAAAGGCATAAGGCTCGCCTTGTGGCGAAGGGGGATAATCAATAGGAAGGAATTGATTATGAAGATATTTTTTCTCCTATAGTAAGATTTGCCTTGATTCGCATAGTTCTGGCAATAGTGTTTAGTATGGATCTTGAGTTACATCAAATGGATGTAAAGACTGCTTTCCTCAATGGAAAATTAGAGGATGAAATATATATGGAGCAACCTGTTGGTTTCATAGTGAAAGGCCAAGAAGAAAAGGTATGTCGACTTTGGGGGTCGATATATGGCCTTAAGCAGTCGTCAAGACAATGATATGTACATTTTCATAATGCCATAATGGCATATGACTTTACAATGATAGATGAGGATCATTGCGTATATATCAAAAGATCCAAGGATCAATTTGTGATCATATCATTATATGTTGATGATATACTAATTGCCGGAAGCAATATGGAGCTAGTCAATACTGTGAAGAATTCGTTGTCTTCCCACTTTGAATTGAATGATATGGGATTGTAAACTCATTGACGCTCCTATTGCAAAAAGTGAAGGATTGAGCCATAGACTGTGTCCAAGGACTCCACAAGAGAAGGAACAAATGAAACATGTTCCTTATGCTAGTGCTGTTAGAAGCTTGTTGTACGCTATGATGCGTACAAGACCTGACATATGTTTTGCAGTTGGAATGGTGAGTAGATACTAATCCAATCCAGGTCAAGCACGTTGGAAAGCCGTTAAGTGAATACTGAGGTATCTAAAGTGGACTGCTGATTATATGTTGAGTTATTATGGAAATGATCTGCGACTCTAAGGCTATTCTGATGTTGATTGGGGAGGAGATTTAAATGAAAGGAAATCTACCTCTAGGTTTGTTCTCTTACCGAATAATGGCACCATGTGTTGGAGCAGTAAGAAACAAAAGTACATAGCCTTGTCCATGATGGAATTGAGTTCATGGCATTATCAGCAGCAGTATAAGAAGATGTTTGGCTTAAGAGATTATTGGATCATTTAGGTGTTATTGGGAGTGCTGCAGATTTGTTATTAGTTAACTATGATAATCAAGCAGCAAAAGTGTACACTAAAGATCCAAATATCATGGCAAGACCAAACGTATAGATACCAAGTATAATTTTGTCATGGATATGATTGCACGAAAAGATGTGAACTTATAGTACATACTACGCATAGAATGGTAGCAGATCCTATGACAAAGCCATAACCTAGAGATGTGTTTTGTGGCCATGTGAAATCTCTAGGATTGCGTAGAGGATGATGTACTGAATATTTTAATTTTTCCCTAAGTGTTCACATATGATGAATTTATGTTTTTCATCATTAATGCCTATGAATCTTTGATTGATCTTTATGCATCTTAATGCTCAGTGCATTATTTTAAGTTAGAAGAAGTATGTCGGACAGATGAGATTAGCCCACTCACACGGGTAATCGCCTCTATTTACTGTGTGATAAATAGAGATGAGACTGTTTTTAAGCTTATTATCTAGGTGATAATCGAGAGCTCAAGCTTAAAACACGTATGTCGCCTTAACTGGGTGTTAAGATGAGGACATAATACTTACTATGTCCGAAAGTAAAATACCCCACATATTTTACTTTATCTGTCTATGATGCCAGATGTGAGTTCTGATGAATTTTGTAAATGAGTAGATACGTGATCTCAAGTTAGACATTGGGTATGTCTGAACTATCATCTGTACGGTATTGAAAAGTGTAGACATACGCTCCATGGGAAAGGAGTTAATACCGTAATACGTATTTCATATTACGTATGCATAAGACGACCAATAAGAGTGGCAAAAGTTTGATCTCAACTTTTTTATGTCGTGTGAAACTCTTGAGGAAAAGAGTTCCTCAATTTTTTAGTCCCCTCATGACTCTTACTTATTCTCAAGATTTCTATTTAGTGTTTGCTATCTTAGGATGTTGCCAATGGTCATGGTTTTGATTCGATCTAATGGGGCATTTCTAGAAAAGCAAGCTGGACTGAAATTGAGAGTTTGAAGGAAAGAGGAAGATCGATTTTGGAGAATCACATTGTAGTTTTGTATTCACCGGTTAACCAATTATGACTGTCTTTGTGATAATCATAATTGTGAATACAATATATATATATATATATATATATCATTGTTTGAAAGAGATCAAGAGAGATATAAATGTGATCGATCGATCTAGGGTACTGCATACTAAATCTACTCAGGAAGTGATGCCTATTATGAGCTGCTATGTATTCCTAACAGATATATGGCAACGAGCTCTCAAAGTATGCTGGTCGCACGGATTATTCACCGATATGAATGTTGAAGAGAGGTAAAGAGAATTCTGTTCGGCCCACCATGTGCGAGTGGGAGATGATGGATTTATGAGATGGGCTTAAGGCCCGTCCGCCCAAGTTGGGCCCAGAAAGCCCGGCCCACGGGAATACGGCCCGTGGAAGGGGAAGGTATAAAAGGGAGGAGAGAGAGAGAGATGGCACTTGTTGCACATTACGTACGTACGTTTTTCTCCTTGCTCTCTCTCTCTCTCTCCCAAAACGAAGAACAGTAAGCATACGGCGCACTTTTCTTCCCTTCAATTCGTCATCGGATCGAACAGGACCAGAATTTCTTCCTCGATCTTCAGCATTGGTGTTTAATCTGTGGCTAACAAGGTACGCTCGAATCTGTGGTGTGCTTTACAATCGGTGATGCGTGTTTTCCCGGGCTTCGTCTTCCGCATTGATTTAGGGGTTTGATTTAGTGTCAAATCCGTTTTTCGGGGATCAGTCATTCCCAACAGTTATTGGATGAAATATTATGAACTGGTTATCATTCTAGCTTCTCGTTTCCATGGCTTGATTTTCAAAGATTATACAGCTGATCATCATCCTTTGTGTGGTTTTTCTTTTTGATCTTTTACTCATTTTCCAAAATGTGGTCGAGAGCAGAACCTCCTGGCCATCTCATCTGATTCTTCTGCTCTAGTCACCTGGTAAAGAGAGGACACAGCCCGCCCCTTCCAGTTTCTGATAGAAAGTGGACACGTAATCAAAGAAGTTTTTGAAGTTTTTTTTATACTTTCTTTATCACACGACATGCTGACATAATATTAGACTCCTAATCAAGTAATACAGTTCTCAATCACAATATACTCCAGAATATTACAATAATAAAGAGCACTGATTAAACTTTGATATCTTGTCAAGCCATATAGCTATTTGCATAACAGTTGATGATGCAGAAAATCTGGCTTATGCCTCTTCTCTCCTCTTTTTGTTCCCCCTTTGCCCCCTCCATGGTCAAACTTTTTTCATGTTATCTTCAATTGCCAGATAAAATACTTTATCAACTTACATTCCTGTACTGGGTTTGTAACCTGTGCAATGCACCTGAATAATTCGCAAAATGGTAAGGAAAAGATGACAGAAAAGAATTTATGACGTGATTTGGGAAATAGATTAAATGATTACATGGAAAAAATTTACAACTTCGAAACTCAAGATATGTACATGGATAATACTATTAACGATGAATTGGCTTAAAGTATTTTCAATAAAAATTAGTCTAATAATAAAGAAAAGAGATTTATATCACGTAGATAATGCTTAACTTCCTAATAGAATAGTCAATTTTAAACTCATACAAATGTTTTAGCTGGAATTCTCATAATATTTTTTTCAATTTGGGATTACTTTGCTAGGATTTTTTAGGGACTCCAATACACATTATGCTTTTTCATGTTGGAATGGGTAATGTCCAATACTTTTTGATTAATCTCCTTTATTTTCTCTTTTGAGTTGAGCTTTTAGTATTTTCCAATAGGAAACAAATTGTGTTAATTTTCTTAATTAACCAACAAAAATGTATTTTTGACTTGTTCCACTTATTGGGCATATCCTTGATCTTTTTTGCTTTGGCATATGAACAGAAATTTGATACTAACACACATATATCGCTTTGATGAAATGGTTCGTGTCATAGATCTTTATCAAATATCCAATATTGCTCAAGAGATGGGAATCCATCTCTACATTTTTCATGTTTGGGAAAATAAGAATTCAAATGTGGATTTGGTGTCCCCATGAAAGAAAATTCCTCAGAAAGTGCGGAATTCGATTACCTTACAATAAATGGTATCGAGATTTTCATAGACACCTTAAAGACTTTTCAAGTTTGACTGACTTTGTCCCACGGCCAAATTTTGTTGAAAGCTCGACCTTACAATACTGTGATTAAATAATAATTGTCGAGAACTTTTCCAAGGTACCAATTTTTCCCCAATTTGGCATTGTCTTAAGACAAACTTAAGAAATTGACCAGATCTCCCAGTGTAAGAATCAACTCCAAACAAACTAGCAATGGGTCAGTATATAAGTGATTATTAACTTCTGTAACTTCTTTTGGAGTTCTTCGACAACTAATTTAAATTTGTTGCTTAAGTGATAAAAAAAAAAAAACCCAATACTCATTTAAAATCTTGAAGTCAAAAACTTGATTTGAGCATATATTTGAAAACTAGAAATCGCAATTTTTCCAATAGCATGAGAATGACGCGAATCTGATATTGGACCAAAAGGTTATGACTTTAGGAAAAAGATACCATGAAAAATTAAAACAAATAATCAGGTTGTGCCACTTTACCCACCCTGATTCAACTGGACCGGGGGTTATCTGTTTGAGGGTGACTTGGGCCAGGGTCATCCGTCCCAGGGTTACTCTGGTCCAAGTTTACTAAGCCCAAGTCATCCCATCCCTTTTGCGCAATTTTAACTATGTCCAAAATTTTGACGCGAAGAGTTCTATTTTCTAGCTTTCAGTTTGATACTCACTTTGATTCAATTTTCTATTGGAGATTTCGATGATATCCGGAATGAAGGTGCGGAAACTCTTTTAATAAATGTGATAAAGGTTATAATGTTGAGGTAATAACTTGAAAATAAAATACATTGTGGTTATGCTGAGATAAAAACGGAGTTTACATATCAAAGTAGTCGTTATTTTACTAAAAAAAAATCTTGAAAATTCCATAATTTCTCTGTGCGGTTATTCTGCTTGCTTTAATTCTTACATTAGAATAATCCTGCGTATGTCACGATTTTCTCAAAATTTGTCGGAAAAGTTACGATTACTTACATGAAACTATTTTCAGCTTTCAAAACCAATCTTATGGGAATGAAAGGACAAAACGCCAATCTACCGTTTAATGTTTACCCTTTTATGAGGTTTGGTCTAAAATGAGATAGAAAGCTTCTTAATTAGTCTAATACGGGCTGCCTAGTGTAAGCCGAGTTGAGCCTAACCCGTAATGAGGGAGCCTGACTGGAACTCTATAAATAGTGCTCAAGTCTCTCCTCTAACCCTAATTCTCGCATGTATCCTCACCTAAAGGGCATTTACCTAACGCTACATGTGAGGGGGCCACCTCATTGAGCCAGTGATATAGAGGGCAATAGAGGAGAAGGACTTGATGCATGGATCCCTTGATATGTGGGTAATCATTTTTCTGCTTCCGCTTTATGTTCGATGAATCCTAAAACAGGTGCGTTAATCTTTCTACTCAATTATGCATGTTCTTGTTTTGGTTATGGAGATCTTGGGTTGCGCAATTTGCGTCCTATATATGGTATTAGAGCCTTCATAACTCTAGAACTTGAACGTATAGTGATTTTGCCATAATTTGTGATTTTCGTGATTTTTTGTTCAATAAAAATAAAATTAAATCATAAATTCGGATTGGACTCGATGAGACGAGCAAGACAGTCGGTGGCGTGTCACCGGAGGAGGCCGCACACGCCCCCACACGCGGCCACACACCGCCTGAGCGTTGAACGCGCGCCGTGCATGAGCTCCACGGGCCACACACTCAGGCGGCGCGTGTGGGCGCATGGAGCCTCTGATCGGCATGTGGATGGCGACGTTGGATTCATATGATTTCCCTCTACATCATGATGTATTTATTTTATATTTTTGATTATTTTATGGGTGTGAAAATACATACAAAATCCTAAATACGTGTATTTTTAGTGTATTTTTGCGTATTTTTCTTGTATTTTCTATGATTTTGGAAATACAAGTGTTGGGTTACTGGTATGTTATCACATAAACATTATAATAGTATGATTCATTAATAAAAATTAAAATTTATTGTAACTAAAGCTAGCTTAATGAGATAAAATCATTATGGGATAATATTTGAACTATATATTGAGGTCATGAGAGACAATAAAAGTTATGAAACTTTTGTTACTCAAGCATAGTTATTTATATGCATCTTGATGTATTTTTTTTTTCTTTTGATAACCTTTGAATGATGAACGTCTTAAGAACTCGTGACCAAATTGATTATATTAGTTATCACATCTTTGAATGTGGGTAATGCATGCCGGTTAAGTTATTGCATATTTTACTTAAATTCATCTGGTCACATGTTAATGTCTATCAAGTTGAGCATTGGTTTATGGTTAAGAAGCATAACAACCTTTACGTAGAACAATAATAGCTATTGTTATAAGATTAGATATTTGATTATGTATTTTGACTCAAAATATAGGCCACTAGTTGATGTAATGATAATTTGTTAATTAAAAAAAATTGGCTAATTAATCAGTTATTGGCCTTGGAGTTATGTTTTGCCTTATAAAACTTATGATCAATAGTTGATCAACTATTAAGCTTGTCAATCTGGATACTCTATATTGCTATTGATATTAACTTATGAGGGATCCTTTGGATCGTCATTCTTTATGTGTTGTTTTGGTTATCAGTAATCGGGGTGCACAAGAGATACTTTCTTCTATATTATGAGAAGTTTATTGTGTTGCTATGATCGATGATCTCATTGTTGACACCTATATTTTAACGGCCTGTTTAGTCATTAAAAATTAAGGTTTAAATTTTATCAAAAAAAAAAAATATATATATATATATATTAATTACATAGCATATAGATTTAGGTGCATTTTATTTTAATTGGCATTTTATTTATTTGGACCGGTGCGGATGGGTTCAAATTGATTGGACTAAGCCCATGAAGAATACAAATTGGCCTAAGCCCGTTTTCTGAAATTGAGATTTGAAATGAGGATTTTTTGGAATTTGAGAAAATCGGATTGTGATCTTATCTTTAAAAAATCAATAGAAAATATTTAGAAGATAGCGAGAATAAAAAGATTTTTGTGATCAAGAGGTTATAGAAATCTTCGAAATATTCCACGAATATCACATTTTTTTTCTTGCTTATAAAAGGGCCGTGTATGGTAAAGCAGGGACGGGCTTTTCGAGGGTTTTCTTTTGAGTCGATCAAGGGAGAAAAACAAAAAGTCAAGTGAAAAGAGGAGAAAGGAGGAGAAAAGAAAAAATCTCCAGCAGAAAGTACACGGGCAGAGAGAGAGTGACGTGAGAGAGGGGCAGAGAGAAAGAGACATGCAACAGGAGAGAGAAAAAAAAACAAAAAAAAGAAGAGAAATCCTAGCACTATTCATCATCTTCTTCAACGCTTCCTCCCCGTTGGCTAGCCGCCCACCGAACCACCGCCCAGCAGCTCGCCACCACGCCGGAGCCCCACTCACCCGCGCCTGCCGCTCCACCGTCGCCGTCGCCGTTCTCCGTCCGTGAGCGCTCGAGCCGCCGGTCTCGACCCGCAAGCCCCGACGACCTGCGCCGCCCCAACGCCGAGCCCCCGGAGCCTCAACGACACGCCGCCGCTTGCTCTGGCCCGCGACCCGCCGCCTCTGCCTCGTCTCTGCCCGCGCCTGCAACAGGAGCCCCCCCGGACGTCGCGCCAATCCCTGCTGTTGCGACCCACCTCTGCAGATCTGTCTCCGCCGTCAGATCCCAAGCCACCGGTGACCAAGAGTCGCAGCCGAGTCGAGATCCTGCACCTGGAGTCCCTCCACTTGCAAATCCAAGGTCCTCGACGACAGAAGCCCCGGACCCAGCTCGACGCTTCCCTTTCGCCTGTGCCGAGCCTCATCGAAGACCCAGATCTTATGCCGCCCTCACTCCGCGCCGTGACGCTCGCCCCCCAATCCGATTCTCTCACTGGACGCCGCGCCCAACAGCCTGATCCAAACGACAGAGCTCCTCATCGCAGCCACCAGAGGCCTCCCGCCGTCCCTGCAGCGCCTCGCTGGCTGAAGCTCGTGATTCGAGCGCCCCGACGCAGCCCCCGCGACGCAGGCCCATGCTGACCCACGACAATCTCCTCGCCGGAGCTCCTCACCGTGCACCTGCTGTGCCCTCACCGAAGCTCTGACGCCGGCCATCCTCCGCCCGGCGCCGTCCACCATTGTTGACTTTTTTTTTTAATTTCCTTTTTAGGTGATTTACTTTTTATACTTTTATTTTTATTTTTTATCTAGTTATTTTAAGTGCTGTCATTTTTGCTTAAGTTAGAACATGGGATGTCAATTTTAATTATTTGTATAGTTTAGGCATTATCCTTAAGGTTTTGCCCAAAACTATATAATTATTAATTTGGTCCATAAGACGTCGGATCATTTTTTTATTATATTAATTTTTGGGCATTTTGTTGATAGTATTTTAAGTGTTGAATCAATATAACTATTAATTTGATCCGTAAGAATTCGGATTAAATTTTTAGTTATTTTGATCTCTTTGTCGTGATAATTAGGGTTAAAGATAATCGTTAATTTGACCTGTGAGGCAACGGGTTATTTTTCCGATTATTTTAATCCTTTATTTGATTGAATATCTTGATTGTTTAGATTTAGTTGATAATTGTTTTTTTTAACCACTAAAAAAATATTTGAATTATGATTCAGTTTGTTTTAGAATATTTTTTGTTATCTTGCGTATCTAGAATAGGGATTTTTATTCCGAATTTAGAAAATATAAAAAAAAAACGCATTCATTTAGGTTGTTAGTTTTATCATTATTTGAATTGCATGTGAAATTTTAATTTCGAAATTAATATAAAAAGATAAAAAAAAATATCATGCATATGTCATATAGAATTAGGGCATGCTCCGCACGTCATTGCATATTAGATCAATTACATGTTAGATTAAGATAATATCTTAGTTTAAATTAGGATTTAATGTGACTTAATCCTTAGTTTAAATTAGATAGAATTTTAATCTAGCTAGATCATTTTTGCATTTTTAAATAAAAATATCAAATGCACGTCATTTAGTTTTTATTAGGTTCATTTAATTAAAACTTCCTCGTCATTAGACTAAGTCATTTAATAAATGTCGCATGACATATAACTTGCATATTAAATTGTATGTTGCGTGTCATTTTAGTATGTCATTGCATCGCATTACCTATCATCATTTGATTAATTTAGATTGCATTTAATTATTGCATTCTTCATGTCATATAGTTTAGGTCATGCTGCCATGTCAGATTAGATCACATGCATTGCATAAGTCATGATTTTCATTAAATAAAGTGAAAACAAAAATTGAAATTGTATGTTAATTAGAAATCATATTTATGGCTGCTGATGTGAATTCTGATTTAACAATACAGATGCTTTCGTTGCTCCTAGGTATGTTTTGCAATATTTAATTGCTTTCTTGAGTGTTAAATTGGTGGTGTGCGCACATGTATAATCACCTCACATGTTAGGAAGTTAAATTAAAATCAATTCAATTGCCAAACATTTTTGAAAATGAAATAAAAGGTACCGAAAGGGCACTAGGATAGTCTGGTGTAACCAAGTCCCCGAACTCATAAATCTCTGGTTCGTAGGAGTAAAGTAAATCTTCCATTACTTTATTTGGGTTTCTAATCGACCCACCAAAAAATAGATTAGTGGCGACTCCTAATTGAAAATCATTTGCATGTTAAGAATTCAAACCTAAGTCGCAAATTGGTATGGGCTTGGGAGAGCCCGAGCTAAGCTTAAAAACTTAGTAATCCATTAACCTAGTTTTAGGTGGTGAACTCGAAAATCTGGTCGCGACACTCATTGAAGTCTGACTTTCAAGTTCTTTATATATAGATATATGATTATTTTTATAAAGCAATATAATTAGCATGATATGTGATTTTGGTGATATAATGTCCTTATCACTGAAGTTAAAATCACATGTATATAATGTATGTGAGTAGTAAATTTTATATCCTTGGTATAAGAGAGTTTCAATGATTCAATTGAGTAGTGACTGCCAAAGTGGCACGCTTGATTGGGTTTGAGAAATTTCGATCTCGTATGCTAATTGGGATGTCTCTTGGTCTAATACATGGTCATATTCCCACAAGAGGTGATTGTATATTAGTTCATGGAAGGATACATGATGGTATGGTAGAGGATTGACTGATCCTAGTGGTTTATCTGCCCAAAGGTGATGAATTCACAAAAATTAGAATATATTCTTATAACCGCTATCATGTGGGGAGTGTACAACTGCATGTCATGTATTCTGCCCAAAGGTGATTATATGATTATGTGTGTAACTCTCTAGATGTGTACTTGTACGTCAAGTTACACGGTACTCACATTATGCTAATTATATATATTGCTTGATTTTCAGTTACCTTCTCTGCAATTAATAACTTCATTATTATTGAAGTTTTTACTGCTTCAAATTTTAAGTAGTGGACATATGATTTGTTGCTTGAGAAAAGAGCCATAGAATTTGTTCACTGTTCATGAGAACACTTGAAAAGAGGTTTGCCTGCAGATTGCACTACTATAAGATGATGGAAGCCTTAGTAGCTTGTAATTATGTTTTTTTTTCTAATATCGAAATTAGAACACATCTGCAAAGATTATATTTAAGTCCCAATGAAATATACATCTCGTATATGATTAAAATGTTATTTCCAAAAGTTTCTTATTTAATGAAAATGGCCATGATACAGAATAAACTGGTTAAAAATTAGTCTTGAAGGTTGTCAAGCCTAATAGTAGCGGTAAGTATTTTGGCAAGTATGACCATACTGAATTGCTTAAAGGGTCAATTGTCAAATACTTGGTAAATTCTGGGGTGGTAATTTAATTACTATGCTTGAAAATCCTGACAAGAAGATTTGGCTAAAAGGCATGAAGTACCATAATAAACATGGTGATGAGTATGATTAGTAAGACTAATTAACCGGTCTTCTGTGGGCTGATATTATGAAAGCAACTTGTTCCCATACAAAAGTGTCTATTATCAAAGTTGTTTCATAAACTTCTTTTGAATTATAGACTAGACATAAATTACTTGAATCATATTAAATTTAGATGTGTCATGTAGAAGTGAGATTATCTAATTAATATTAAGTACATTGGAATTCAGATCCACTCGGAATTATTGTGTATCTTATCTAGATTGTTAAAGGGGTATTGATTTTATAACCCTAAAGAAGGTGCAAGAATTATGGAATCACATACTCTAAAGTTTCTAAAGATTGACGTAATTGTAGAGGATAGCTGCTTTCAGACTATTAAAGATAATAATATGATGGAGGTTACTGTTTTTTGTCTTTACATATACAGATAATTATGAAATCTCATGTACCATAGACTAAACTTGTTGAGGTTCAAGGTACTATTCTTGATATAGTTTATAATGAAATTTCTTAAATCTCTCAAGTGCATAATGAAGTGGTTGTAGCTTTATTAAGGAGATTTGTTAGGGAAAGATAATCAGTTATACCATCAGACTATATAGTCTATTTGTGAGAGCATGATTACAATATACACTATATGGTTGATGTAATGACATATATATAAACGTTGTTTCTTATTCTTAATCAAGTATATGATTAGATGCCATAAAATGCGGTATACAATCTATGAAATATCATAGTGTTTGGAAACTAACTTACTCGCCTAAAGATCATAAGTTCATTAGTTGCAAATTGGCGTACAAAACTAAAAGAATTTCAAAAAAAAGTTTGTGGAATTTAAAGCCAAATTGGTAGCTAAAGTTTTCACTCTGAAAGAGGGGTGGATAGTTAATAGCGAAGAAATAAATATTTCTTTCTAGTATTTTAAAGACTATTTCAGAGTGAACGTGGTAATAATAATTTATTTTGATATGAAGTTATGCCAAATAGATACAAAATCTATATTGTGCAATTGGAGGATTTCGCAACAGATGTTCAAGTAAACTTGTATGTAAACTGAAAAGTCTTATTCGTAGTTTTAAGCAAGTTTCTAAACAATATTATTAAATTTTCATATTATTATTATATTGTTCAATTGGGAACAAAGTAATTCAATATACTGTAAGGTCAGTGGGAGGAAATTTATTTTTCTCATACTCTATGTACATAATATTTTTGCTTAGAAGTTGTGACCTTGAGACATCTTATATCATTTGTACTGAGATCTGTAAGGATTATTTTTGTCATATTATATTAGATTTTCTCGGAGGACATTTACTGATTGTATATTGGAATATACATACAAGCCAGGAATTGCTCATGTTGTTAAGGGTGATGGACTAAATCTATCACATTGTCTTTATTTAGATATTGAGAAAATCTAATTAAAGGGTGTACCTTGTGTCAGTGCACTTAAAAGTATAATATATGCTCGAATTTGCACTAGACTAAATATCGTCTTTGTGACGAGACTTCTAGGCAAATATTAGTCAAATCCAGGATGTGATTACTGGGTTGCTGCCAAGAAGGTTTTGAGGTACTTAAAATGACAAGAAATTATATGCTAATTTATAGATATGTTTAATTCTTGCAATTAGTAGGGTATTTAGATATAAATTTTGTTGTCTGTTTTGATGACAAGAGATCAATAACATATTACATATTTATGTTAGCAGGAAGTGTAGTAAATAAAATTCTATGTCATCTTCTATTATGTAGCCAATGCTAGTAACATTCTTTTAGATTGTTACTTGGGCTATTAGGCTCCGGAACCTCATTAAGGAGTTGATCATTTTTAATTTTATGAATTAACCCATACGGTTGTATTGAGATAACAAATTTGTAGTATTATTTATTTACTACAAAGGTCTTAAGGGGTCTAAATATATGGTGGTCAAAATTTTTTACCAAAAGGAAACGGTACAGTAAGGTGACATAATAATACAATATATTTTCACAGATGATATGATTGCAGATCCACTAATTAAAGCCCTACACCCATGTGTATTTAAGCGACATGTCATTAGTATAGGCCTAGAAGCATCATGAGATGATGTTGTTTAGTGGGAGCTATTTTGGCTTTACTCTGATAAATATTTCATCTGTGTTCGCTACACTTTGTAACGGTTTGATATGTATCAACTTTTGCATTCAATAAAATATTTTTGAATGTGTTGTTATTATGTTGAATACATATTGATAAAGTCTTAAGGGATTGTATAAATCTTGAGTGAAGGCTAGGGGCATTCGAGTATATGTTTATTAGCCTTGTGCATATGTTTTGTGATATATAAAGAAAGGTTAACCGTAAGGACAAGACATATGTGGGTTCATTGGAACCATAAAGCATTCTCTAGTGGCACAAGTTTTGTGACGCCTAAAGTTAAGAGAATGGTGACTGACAAATGGGATCTCTCTATGAGAGATATTATCAATTTGCCACACTACCATATTGAATCCATATTAATAAAGTTGAGAACATTCGTGACCATGGAAAGCTCTATGTGTATACATACAGTTACCGCCATGATTCGGTGTTTAAGACTTTATGGGATAGGATTGATTATTAAGAATTATCTCTGGACCAATGTATGCACATACAGTACGATTTCAATTAATATAGTCCAAGTGGGAGAATGTAAAAGTTTTTTTAATTGTGGACTACATTAATTGATATTGTAATTTACCATATAACGTTTACTGTTTTACAGGATTTGGCCTAAGGTGAGATAGAAGGTTTCTTAATTAGTTTTAATATGGGCTGGCTAATGTGGGCCGAGTTGAGCCTGACCCGTAATGAGGGGGGCTGGCTGGAAACTCTATAAATAGTGCTCAAGTCTCTCCTCTAACCCTAATTCTCACATGTATCATCACATAAGGGGCGTTTACCTAACGCTACATGTGAAGCGGCCGCCTCATTGAGCCAGTGATACGGAAGGCAATAAAGGAGAAGGACTTGATGCGTGAATCCCTTTGATATGTGGGTAATCATTTTTCTGCTTCCGCTTTATATTCAATGGATCCCAAAACAGGTGCGTTAATCTTTCTACTCAATTATACATGTTTTTGTTTTGGTTATGGAGATCTTCGGTTGCGCAATTTGTGTCATATAATAATAACATGGTTCCATCATTTTCAAAACTAATCATGCATCGTCAAATAAACATAATTTGATTAATTGTGAAAGTGTACATTCACAACTTAGCACACATGTATGATTTTTGCACGTCATGCTAGGGGTGTGCAGAACAGATCACCCAAACTAGAAACCTTATGGAACGGATCAAGTATGATGTCGATGAAAGAACCGAGGGAATTCTGTTTTCCACACCAAATGGGTCTTCGTACAGTAGCAAGGCCGAACAAGACCCAGAAACCGTAGGAGCAGTTTCTTTGATGATGTTGTCCCAAGGTGAGACGGACTTTAATTCTCCAAGTTTGGGCGTCAAACCTTTCAGGAAGAGCTTGACCTCGGATTTCTTTGACGTGGAGAAAGAGAAAGCGGGGATAACTGTGCAATGAAAGCCATTCAAGTGGTTATTTGAGAATGGAGCATAAAAGGGTCGAAATGGAGATTCCCACCAGCATACTTTGCAGGGCTAGGGAAGTTGGGCTCAAGAAGCCTAAAGTAGCCAAATCAGGCAAAGACCCAATGTATGAGGCGGCGATGATGGATGGTTACGTAATGGGAGATTTTAGGTCAAGAGAAAGGGCAGAAATATGGATGGAACTAGGGCTAAACTCGTACAAAGATAAGGTCTACGCTGAGGAATCCCAAGTTCTTGGTGAACCCGTCGAGAAAAACAACGCTGAGAGCTACAAATAGGAGGCTCCAGTCGATGCTTCTCAAGGGATTGAAGGGAGTCGTGGCTGCACAGAACTCGAGCATCAAGGACGACTGGGAGAAGTTGAATAGGCAAGCATTCTCGACGAGTTACGTGAGATCGGATAACAGAGCTGCGCCCAATATTGGCGTTTGATGCCAGCCAAGGATATTTCTAAAACAGCTGTTTTTATCCCTCCTTGTCCGTTCTTTTGATGGTTTCGATTATTCTCCTACTTCACTAGAGTAATCAGGGTAATCAATCCCCATGGTGAAGTCAGTGGAGTCTCTCTCTCATTCTACATCGTATTCAATGCCCCTTTGTCTATTGATGTTTTTCTGGAATATTTTCATTAAATTTTTTGTTGAGTCAATATGTTTATGATTGATTAGCAACTCTCAGAAATAGACTTTCTCGGTGTTCTAGAACAATTAACTACCTTGTTTTTCTATACTTATCTACATTTTATAAGTGGTGAACCGTTGTTGGGTCAAAATGGCTATCGTCTAAGCGGGGAAATCGACTTCAAATACTAATTCATATGTTAAGTTGCACCGACACTTTTCATTGAACACATTGCAGATAGTTCCAGACTTAATAACAGCATAACCGAGTTCTCTTCTTAGAGATACTCTTACTTGAACTCACACCGTTAATCATGTGGTATTCATATACAGGGCTCATATAATAGTTATGATAGATACGATCGATGTAGATTTACATCCATGTGTCACGGGCTAATAGATTTACATCCATGCATCCTCTTTGGGAGAATTTGGTGGCTAAAAGTTCTTCTCTTCAGGACTTGCCTTGGCTGGTCATGAGAGACTTCAATGCTATTAAAAACCCCTCTAACAGGCTGGGTGGTTCAGATCTCTGGTTGTCATGCTTTGATGACTTCTGACACTGTATTGATAAAGCAAAGCTAGAAGACCTTAGATATGTGGGATTTCGGTACACATGGTCAACTTCTTCAGACCCCTCGCGCAAGGCAAGGAAGATTGACAGAGTCCTGGTTAACACCGGTTGGAGCCAGGTTTTTTCCTACTCAAAGGCTACCTTCCTTGCGCCTGAGATTTCTGACCACTCACCTGTGGTGGTTAAGGTTGAGGACTCGATCTTTCGAAGGAAACCGTTCAAATTCTTTGATTTTTTGATGCGGCACCCGGATTTTGAATTAATTGTGAAGCAAGTTTGGGAGGCTCCATCTCCAGGTGTGCCTATGTTTAGGCTTGTTTCTAAGTTAAAGGCCTTGAAAGGGCGGCTCAAGCAGCTAACTCCTTTGCCAATATCTCCGTAAGGACTTCTGAAGCGAGGGAAGCCTTAAAGCTGACTCAAGTAGATCTCCTTCAAGATCCTACTAGTGAGATGCTCGCAGAACAGGAAAAGGTTCAACGCTGATCCTTCGTAGAGCTTCGATCCCAGGAGGAATCATTCTTTAGACAGAAATCTAGGATCAGATGGATCAAGGAAGGTGATCGCAATACAAAATTATTTCACCAATGTGTCAGTAAGAGACAGTTGAGAAATAGAATTCTCTCTGTGGCGGATTGCTTGGGTAGCCAAATCATTGAGCTTCAGCTAGTTTAGTAGCATTTTGTGGATTATTTCCATGATCCCCTTTTGTTGAGGCTAGAGCAAGATACTCCGTCGGTTTCAGAGATTAGGGGGGTTATTCACACCCACTTAAATGTTGACCATATTGCCTTCTTGAGCGGCCCATTTTGGATCCTGAGATTTGGGATACTCTCTTCTCCTTTCTTCGGGGGAAGGTGCCCGGGCCGAATGGATTCACAGTTGAGTTCTTCAAGGAGAATTGGGATACGATGGGTCCTTTGGTCACCGAAGCTGTCAGGGACTTCTTATCTTGAGGAGGATCCTTAAGGAAATCAATAACACCACCTTGGTTTTGGTTCCTAAGGTTCCCAATGCAATTATCGTCGATGACTTTAGGCCCATTGCTTGTTGTAACACGGTATACAAGATTATTACCAAAGTGTTGGTGAATAGGGTCGCCGTCGTGCTTAAGGACCCTATTAGCCCTACTCAAAGTGCCTTCGTCAAAGGATGAAGAATCAGGGATAATATCCTCTTGGCGCAGGAGCTTTTCTCTGGGTTTCACCTTGAACCCTATACTCCAAAGTGCGCTATTAAAGTTGACTATAGGAAGGCATATGACACTATTGATTGGCAGTTCCTTGAGAGTGTTTTGCTTGCCTTTCGATTCCCTGACCGGCTCATTCACTTCATCATGACCTATGTGAGGACGCCTCGATTCTCCATTGCGTTGAATAGGGAGCTACGTGGCTTCTTTCCTAGAGGGCATGGTTTGCGGCAGAGAGACCCCATCTCTTCCTACTTATTCACGCTGGTTATGGAGGTGCTCTTTGGGATTCTTGGGAGGTGCTCGACACAACCGAATTTTAGATTCTTCTAGAGGTATAGGCCCACTAGCCTCTCGCACCTGTTCTTCGTAGATGACATCTTCCTATTTTGTGAGGGTCACTTGCCTTCTATGAAGCTTCTTAGGGAGGGTCTCCAACTGTTTTCTTCCTAGAGTGGCCTTCTTCCTAACCCAAGGAAAAAAGCGAGGTGTTCCTCTCGGGGGGCTCGACGACCTTGAGGAATCAAATTCTTCTGGACCTCGGCTTCATTGAGGGCAACCTCCCACTCCGTTATTTGGGTGTTCCTATCATCTCGTCGAGGCTTGGGAAAGTGGATTGTGCGGATCTTGTGAGGCGCATCACCTCTAGAGTCCAGTCTTGGACTCATCGATTCCTTTCCTTTGCTCGACTACTTCAATTGATCAGGTCAATCCTCCATGCCATTCAGGCCTATTGGGCAAGTGTCTTCATTATTCCTACAGCAGTGCTGTATCAGATTGAGCGTATTATCAGACAATTTTTGTGCAAAAGACCTGAGTTAGGCAGAGGGGATGCCAAGGTCTCGTGGGAGGACGTATGCCTTCCAAAATTAGAGGGAGGTCTTGGTATTCGAAGATTGCATGAGTACAATAAGGCAGCTATGCTCAAGCACATCTGGAATCTTTTTTCAGATAAGGAGTCGTTATGGTGTAAGTGAGTCCATTCAACCTTCTTAAAAAAATAGGAACTTCTAGGATGTGAAGAAGCCATCCTACTGCTCTTGGGCCTGGAAAAAAATACTACAACTTAGATCAGATTTCCGACTTCGCTTCTACTGGAGGATAGGCAATGGTTTATCAGCATCGCTTTGGTTCGATAATTGGCACTCTCGGGGCCCTCTGAATCTATTTTTCACATATTCGTTCATCTACAGCTCAGGTCTCTCTAGATAGGTATTGGTGGCTGATCTCTTCTCTGAGGATGGTTGGGCTATTTGATCAGAGATTGAGTCTTGGGGATCGCCGCTTCCTTCCTTATCTGGAGTCTAGGATTGTTTCGGTTGGAGGGAGAACTCCACGAGTGTGTTCTCGGTTGCCTCAGCTTGGGAGACCATAAGGTGGAAGAAGGAAAGAGTTAGATGGCATCGGTTCATCTGAAGCAATGCTATTCTGTCTCAATACCAACTCAACCTTTGGCTCATCACCAAGCGAAGGTTGCCTACACAGTCTCTTCTCATGTCTCATGGTAGGATTGACGCTGCTTCCTACCATTTTTGTAACAAGGTGCCTGATTCTATCAATCACCTCTTTTTTGGGTTTCGCATTACTTCGAGTATTGCTTTCTTTTGGGCTGCCAGGTGTAATCTTCCCTGGACCAATAGGACTTGGGAGGAGACTCTTAGTTGGGCTATCTCTCTACTCTCGGGGAAGGAGTTCTACAAAAGTATTGCCCGTTTTTCCTTTGGTGCACTCTGTCACATCATTTGGAAGAACGTGAACAATATTATCTTCAGGAGGAGCCGCTTTCTCTTTCGGCCATGAAGAGGCATCTTCTCAAGGTCGTTAAAGATAAGGCTGCTACCTTCAAAGACGTAGAAAACTCCTACATATCAGGAGGATTCATCGCTTGTGGGAGTTGGACCCCTGTATCTTCTCTTCCGTTGATTGGGGACCGACGGGCTAAGCGTCTTATTCTAGGTCATCCTGGGTGTTGGTCTACTTTTTGCTTTTTGGCTGTTCTCGGTTGCCTCTTGGTTGTTTTTCCTCGGCTTCCTTCCACTCATAATGAGCATGTCCATGTTGAGTGTAAGTTTTTGAAGCCGTTTGATTGTACAGTTTGACATTTTCCTAATATATCACTTACTTTCACCAAAAAAAAAAAAAAAACTATTGTTGGGTTGAACTCTATTTAGGATGATGAAATTGACTTATAATACCAATTCATATGTTAATTTGCACCTACACTTTTCATTAAACTTGCATATGAACAGAACAGTAGTAACGTAGTGCAAACAATTCTGGACTTATTAACAATTGAAGCGATTTCTCTTCTTGATCTTCCCATCTAATCTTGTCAGCAGACTCGACCTTGATTTTAGGGTTGATTAGTTTTCCTCTTTGAGGTGACTTGTGACTCCTATCATATATTTTCTGATTTCTTGTAACTGGTATGGAGCTCGGACTTTAATTTTAATTAATACAATGCCCTTGAGACTTTTCAAGATATTTTGACGTAATTCTTTTTTAAATCAAAAAGGGCTTTTTTACCTTTTTGAATTGTGAAGGAAGAGTTTGAGTAGGAATTAAAAGGGAAACGAACGAATTTGCCTCACAAAAGGGGTCTTAAGTTTCAATTTCACTGGACTCTGAAAAAAAATATTTTATGAAATCACAATTTATAAAACATTCATCATAAAACTAAATAATGATGTGGAATTTAACTTCTCACCTAGTACTCCATCAAGGGCCTTTTTGACAATATTTCAAAAGTATCATAACATGATGGTATAAATTTAACAATTTACTATGAGACATATACTTTTAATAGATTCAAATGTTACATAGATCAATGCAGAGATTAAGTCCTTCCCTCCTCTTTTTTTGAATTGAGTGCCACAAACTTCTTATTGTTCCTCTATCCTTGGTTAGGGGTGAGCATCGGTCTAGGGTTAACCCTAGACCAACCCTGGACCGGCCCAACCATGCTAAGCCTGGTCCGGTTCCTAAGGAGACGAGGTCAGTTCTTAGTTATAGAATTCCTAGACCAGCACTATGCGAGTTAGTCATCAATCTTAGAAGTTTAAGGTCGGTCCAATCCGGACCAACCTTGACTATATTTACAATACACACACACACACACACACACACACACACACACACACACACACACACACACACACACACACACACACATATACATATATTATAAAATATATTATTTATAATTTTTTTATATAGAGAAAACCTTAAAATAAACGGCATCAACAACATTAAATAGCTCTTTAGTGAGGAATTCAAGCAATTTTACATTATTTTTTAATAACTTAGATTTTAAATGTCTTTTACGGCGTCAATAGTCATAATTTATGAATGAGGAAAATATTTTTATAATGAGTTCTCACAGTGTCCAAAATGGCATAAATAACTCTTTACGACATCTTTCTCTAGTACTCGTTCTCTTCTATTTTATTTGTCCTCTTAGTCTTCAATTTGCCAAAATTGAAAGAAACAACTTCTCCGCCCACCATTCGACACTCATCTCACTCGCTTTGGGTCACCCGTGTCGCTCACCGCTCAATGCTCGCTTGGCTTGTTACTCCTTGCTCGACACTCGATGCTTACTATGTTCGATGCTCACCCCACTCAACCCTCATTGCTTGCCTTTCTTAGTTGATCTCGCTTGTTATCGAACCCATTGGATCGGTCCAGTCATCAGTTGTCCTTTCAAGAAGTACAAAAAATGAAATAAAAAATTATTAGTTAGTCCCGAGTTAACCTTGAAACCAGACCGAACCCATTGGATTAGTCCAGTCCTCAATCTGTTTTTTAAAAAGTACAAAAAATGAAATAAAAAAGTATCGGTTGGTCCTAAATTGACCTTGGAATCGGACCGAACTCACCGGGTCGGTCCGATCCTCAGTCCCAAGCTTAATAAGGTCAGTCCTAGGTCTCAAAAATTGATGACCAATACTGTGCGGATTGGTTATAAGGTTAGGGGGTGGACCAGCCCAACCCGAATAATGCTCACCCCTACTAATCATGTGGGATTTATATACATGGCTCATATGTGGACTTACGTCCACACATCAAATGTTCCCACCATTACGATGCTTTGTGCATGCAATGACACCTAATTGAAAATTAATCTATAATTTTTTTTGTCAAAAATCCATAATCGCATGACTAAGATATAGTATACCCTAATTTTTTGTTTGTTACGGTGCTTGGAAAATGAGTGGTGTAATTTCTTTACCCTTATCCTTCTTAGTTGTTTTGATTAGGGGTGAGCATTGATCCAAGGTCAACCCTGGACCAACCTTAAACCAGCCCAACCCTGCTAGTCCTAGTCCAGCTCCTAAGGAAACTAGGTCGGTCATTGGACCTAGAATGTTTGGACCAGCACTGTGCGGGTCAGTTCTCGGTCTTGAGAGTTCCGAGTCGGTCCAACCTGGACAAACTCTGACTATATATATAATTTTTATAATTTTTTTTATATAGATAAAACCTTAAAAATAAATAGCGTCAATGACATTAAATAACTTATTAGTGAGGAATTCAAGTAATTTTACATTATCCTTTACTAACTTAGATTTTGAATGTTTTTTACAGTGTCAATAATCATAATTTATGAAGGAGGAAAATGTTTTTGTGAGGAGTCCTCATGGTATCCAAAAAAGAATAAACAGCTCCTTATGGCATCCTCCTCTAGTATTCGTTATCTTCTATCTTATTTGTCCTATTAGTCTTCAATTTGCCAAAATCGAAAGAAACAACTTCTCTGCTCACTACTCAACAATCGCCTCGCTCACTTTGGGTCATTAGTGCCGCTCGCCGCTCAATACTCGCTTGGCTTGTTGCTCCCCACTTGACATTCAATGCTCATTCTGTTCAATACTCACCCCCACTTGACCCTCACCGCTTGCCTTTCTTAGCTAACATCGCTCATCGTCGAACCCTTAGGTCGGTACGGTCCTTAGTTTCCTTTTCAAGAAAAGCAAAAAATAAAATAAAATATTATTAGTTGGTCTTGGGTTGACCTAGAAATCGGACTAAACCCATTGAGTCAATCTAGTTCTCAATTGCTTTTTAAGGAGTAGAAAAAATGAAATAAAAAATTATCATTTAGTCCCGGGTTGACCCTGAAACCGGACCGAACCCATTGGTTCGATCCCAAGCTCAATAGAGTCAGTCATTGGTTCCAAAAATTGAGAACCGGCACTATGCGGATTGCTCCTAAGGTTAAGGGGTGGACCGGTTCAACCCGAGCCATTCTCACCCCTAGTTTTGTTCATGTCGTCAAACTATCATACTTGGTAAATTTCTCCTAGATTTGGTATTCAAATCCTTGAAAGGAATGACAGATTTGGTTGGAATCGTCCTATTATTACATTGCCACTACACACAGCACCTAGTATCCACCATTTACAACAAGGTGATTATGTACATACTCATAATTACAACCCAATAGATAATGGAGTCTCCAAATAGTAAATTCTCCTAATCACTTACTATATTCTCAAAAGGATTTTCCTATCAAGCACCTGAATAAAGAAAGTTTGTTGTTATCCATGCACTTTCTATCTCAAATCAAATGCAATTTGTGCATAGAAAATGAAAATATTTCAATATTAAGTGGAGCACTCCTTAAGAAAAACTTTCTCAAGATTCATTTTCTCCTATCCGAGGCAATGTGTATGGGCACACACTTTTTCCTAAGAGAGAGTATTAGTGCAATCTTTGCAGTAGGACCTTCTGGGGTGGACGATTGGTGTGAGGTCACATGAGGTGTCACACAACCAAGAAGAGACTGGAGAGAGAGAGAGAGTCACCATTGGCGATCGATAATGGCTTGGAGGAATCGCGACACCTTGGGTATTCTCCATGACAAAACCCCAAGAAATGGTGGAAATTCTTGGAGCTAAAGGAAAATGTTAGAGCAATTAAATTAATAAATCACATTTTTATCAAACAATTTAAACTTTTAGAATAGTTAATAGTGATATGTTAGAGTATGAATGCATGATTTTAATGCCCAAGAAAATTCACGCCTTGTCTACAACAAGCAGTTTAGATCGACCTGTTCATTACTTAATTTATGGCGCAAGTAGAGGAGCATATTCCTTGAAATTATCTATATAACTTCTCCCAACTCCCAAATATAAGGGACAACATGGGAAAAGAAAAGAAAAATGAGATAAGAACAATAGAAGTACCAAAAGCTATAAAGCTATGTACAACACTCATTTTAGTATTAAAAAAAAATCTAATCACTTAAATACCACTTTTTCGAAAAAACAATCATTAAATTGCTAACTTCAATTTGAGTCACTAGAAATTCGATGTGGCCATATTTTATTAATTTCTCAGTTCTACATTACTCACTGGCATGCCACTTTAGTGCTAGTTGGTGTTAAAAGATGATCCCTACAATGCAATCATTGTTAAAAAGTAATCACTTTAGTGTCAAAATAATGCCACCTCTCAGATAAAATTTTTAATTATAAAATCGCATAATTTCTAGCAAGTTATCGCCGGAGGCAATTAAGTGGTCCTCCAATTAGACACTTAAATGAGCCAATGAAAACTTTTGACACTAAAGTTAGCACCGTATACAACTTTTGACATATCCAACGAAAAAGATATATTCGATTGAGGCTATTTCAGCTGCCAAACATGGCATTACTCGTTTGAGAGAGCGAGCAACAACAAAGGAATGACAACCAACAAATCAGTCATCATATACAAATTCACTCATTCTCACTCGTATTTGCCCATTTAAAAACTCCAAGAGAGATGTTAAAAGCCCCTACTCCTTCGTGAGCTTTATGATTCCTCTTCTTCCTCTGTAGCCTTCTCTCTCGCGCGCGTTCGCTCGCTCTCTGGTGAGAAAGAGTCTTGACCTTTCGGAGTCTCGACAAACTGTCTGCGTTTTCTCTCTTCGATATCCCCCTGTTTTTTTTTTTTTTTTTTCCTTTGCTGCTTTTGTGATTTGATTGCGACCGGAGAGAATCTGGAGAGAGTATATCCGTGCAAGCTCTGCGATAGGATCTATTCTATCGGACCAATGTTGGGAGGTCACATGAGGTGTCACATGGACATGAATCTACCGGAGAGAGAGCCGCCCTTGGTGATCGATAACAGCTCGGCAGATGAGCGACGTCTTGGGTATTATCTCCGAGAAAACCCCAAAAAGACGTGGAAATTCTCAAAGCTGAAGGAAAGTGCCCAGGAAAAGCCGTGCCCGGTCTGTGACGAGCGGTTCAGGTCGATGAGGGCACTTTTTTGCCACAGCAAGATTCACTCGGGAAAGGATGACGAGAGCGGTGACTGGTGCAAAGGCCGCGGCAAAGGGTCCAGGTCAATGAAATTTTGCCAGGATCACACAAGGCCGATTCATGACAGGGAGAGATTGAATTTGAGTCTCTTGAATGAAGATCACTTTGTGGGCTCGAGCAAGACCAAGAGTGATCTCCTGCTCATCGTTTTATCTGACGACGAGACAATGCGCGTGACCAGGAGAAAGAGAACACCGCGAATCGAGTATGATGTCAATGAAAGAACTGAGGGAATTATGTTTTCTGCACCAAATGGGTCTTTGTACGGTAGCAAGGCCGAACTAGACCCGGGAACAGTAGGAGCGATTTCTTTGATGATGCTGTCCCAAGGTGAGACGGACTTTAATTCTCCAGGTTTGGGCGTCAAACCTTTCGGGAAGAGCTTGACCCCAGATATCTTTGACGTGGAGAAAGAGAAAGTGGGGGTAACTGAAACATCCGAGTGCAATGAAAGCCATTCAAGTGGCTATTTGAGAAGGGAGCAGAAAGGGGTCGAAATGGAGGTTCCCACCCGCATACTTTGCGGGGCTAGGGAAGTTGGGCTCAAGAAGGCTAGAGTAGCCAGGTCAGGAAAAGACGCGATGTATGAGGCTGCGATAATGGATGGTAACGTGATAGGAGGTTCTGGGTCGAGAGAAAGGGCAGAACTATGGATCGAACTGAGGCTAAATTCGTACAAAGATAAGGTCTACGCTGAGGAATCCCAAGTTGTTGGTGAACTGGTTGAGAAAAACAACGCCGAGAGTTACAAACAGGAGGCTCCAGTCGATGCTTCTCAGGGGATTGAAGGGAGTCGTGGCTGCATAGAACTCAAGAGCATCAATGACGACTCGGGGAAGTTGAACAGGCAGGTATGCTCGACGAGTTGCGTGAGATTGGATAACGGAGCTGCACCCAATATTGGCGTTTGACGCCGGCCAAGGACCCTATCTCTAAGGCAGCCGTTTTTATCCCTCCTTGTTCGTTTTTTTGATGATTTCTATTGTTCTTTTACTTCCCTGGAATAGTCAGCGTAATCGGTCCCCATGGTGAAGTCAGCGGATTCTCTTTCATTCTACATCGTATTCAGTAGTATTGCCCCTTTGTCTGTTGCTGTTTTCTTGGAATATTTTCATTGCGCTTTTTGTCGGGTCAATATGTTTATGATTGATTAGCAACTCTAAGAAATAGACTCTCTTGGTGTTCTACAACAATTAACTACCTTGTTTTTCTATATGTATCTACATTTTTATAAGTGGTGAAGTGTTGTTGGGTCAAACTCTATTAAGGATAATGGCTATTGTGTAAGTGGGGTAATCGACTTCAAATACCAATTCGTATGTTAAGTTGCATCAACACTTTTCATTGAACTAGCGTATGAACAGAGCAAAAGTAACGCATTGCAGATGGTTCCGGACTTATTAACAACGGAAGTAAGTTCTCTTCTTGATCTTCCCATCTAATCTCATCAGCACACTTGACCTTGATTCTAGGGTTGATTAGTTTTCCTGTTTAGGGTGACTTGTGACTCCTATCATATATTATTTGATTTCTAAGTTTTATGGAGCTTAGACTTTAATTTTCATTTAACACAGAGTACTTGAGACATTTCAAAAGATTTAGGCATATAATGCTTTTTTTTTTTAAATTGAAAATGACTTTTTTATCGTTTCAAATTTTAAAGGAAAAGTCACAAGTAGAAATTAAAAGTAGAAAAAAAAATTTGTCCCAGAAAATGGGTCTTGAGTTTCAATTTCACCGGACTATGAAAAAATATTTGATGATGTTATAATTTATAAACCATTTATCATAAAAGTAAATAATGACGTGGAGCTTAATTTGTCACCTAGTACTCCATCAAGGGGGCATTTCTTACATTATTTAAAAGTATTGTAACATGCTTGAATAAACTGAACCATTTATTATAAAGCATACGCTTCTAATAAATTCAAATGTTAAATAGATGTATGTGAAGATTAAGTCCTTCCCATCTCTTTTTTTTATTTGAGTGCCATAAACTTCTTATGATTCTTGTATCCTTGGAGATACTCCTACTTGAACCTAGGCCGTTAATCACGTGGCATTCCAAGGCTCATATGATTAATAGTTATGATAGATACGATCGATGTAGATTTACATCCATGCATCAAATGGTCTTGCCATTACGATGCTTTGTGCATGCTCAAACACCTAATTGAAAATTAATCTATAATTTTTTTCTCAAAAATCCGTAATCGAATGAGTGACATATAGAACATCCTAATTTTGTTGTTTTTCTTATTTTTTGGTACTTGGAAAATTAGTTGTCTAATTTGTTTAGCCTTATCCTTCTTAGTTGCTTTGTTCATGTTCTCAAACTATCATTCTTGGTAAACTTTTGTCAGATTTGGTACTCAAACGCCTAATAGGAATGAAAATTTGGCTAGACTCGTCCTATTATTACATTGCCGCAACACGCGGTGCCTAGTATCCACCATTTACGGCTAGGTGATTATATACATACTCATACTTATTACCCAAAAGAGAATTGAGTTTCGAAATGGCAAATTCTCCTGATCACTTACTATATTCTCAAAAGGATTTTCCTATTAAGCACCTGAATAAAGAATATTTGTTGTTTTCCATGCACCTTCTATCTCGGATAAGATGCAAACAATGCATAGGAAATGAAAATATTTCCTTATTAAGTAGGCCACCAAAACCTTCTCAAAATTCGTTTTCTCCTATCCGAGCCAATGTGTTTGGACCCGCACATTTTCTAAATCGCATGAAGTTCATCATCGATCAATTGATGTTGCTAAGAGAAGCATACTTGTTTTTTGAAGGATAAATCCTAATAAAATTTCGTGATGCTCGAAATTATTTGTATACTTTTTTTTTCTCATAAAATCCCAAATATTAAGGTGAACAAAGGATTAAAAAAAAAACAAAAGAGGAAAATGATTATGCTGGAATATGAAGAGCTTTTTTTTTTCTTCCAAGTTCCAGGCGTAGGACTATTCCAGCTGCCAAACATGGCAATACCGGTTTGAGAGAGCGCGCAACGAACAACTAATCCATCGTCATATAGAAGCCCACTCACTCTCATATTTGCGCATTCAAAAACCCCTGCTTCTTCGTCGTCTGCTTTCTGATTCCTCTGCTTCCTCTCTGCCCTTCCCTCTCTCTCTCTCTCTCTCTCTCTCTCTCTCTCTCTCGGTGAGGGAGAAAGTCTCGACCTTTCTGAGTTTCGACTTCTCTCTTCGATTTCGCTCTGTTTTTCTGCTTTTTTCGTGATTCGGTGATTATCCGAGAGAATCCCGCGAACCAGTATACTCGCAAGGTCTGCGACAAGATCCTCTCGAGCGGACGAGTGTTGGGAGGGCACATGAGTTGTCACATGGCCAAGAATATACTGCGGAGAGAACCATCATTGGCGATCGGTAACGGCTCGGGGAAAGCGAGACGTCTTGGGTATTGTCTCCGAGAGAACCCCAAGAAATCGTGGAAATTCTTGGGGCTGATGGAAAATGCCCAAGAAAATCCGTGCTCGGTCTGCCACAAGCGATTCAGGTCGACGACAGCTCTGCTTGGCCACATGAAAATTCACTTGAGCAAGTACGACGAGCGCTGCGACTGGTGCGCGGACCGTGGCAAAGGGTCCGGGTCCGTGAAATCTTGCCAGGATCGTGCGAGGCCGATCCACGACGGGGAGAGATTGAATTTCAGTCTCTCCAGTGAAGATCGCTATGTGGGCTTGAGTAAGAAGACCAAAGGTGATCTCCTGCTTAGCCTTTTATTTGACGACGAGGCAATGCACATGACCAGGAGGAAGAGGACACCGCGAGTCAGCTTCGATGTCGATGAAAGAACTGAGGGAGTTCTGTTTTCCGCACCAAACGGGTTTTCGCTCAGTAGCGAGGCCGAGCAAAACCAGGCAAACGAAGCAGCAGTTGAATTGATGATGATGTCCCGAGGTGAGGCGGGCTTCAATTCTTCGGGTTTGGGCATCGAACATTTCCGGAAGAGCTCGGCCCTGGATTTCATTGACGTGGAAAAACTGAGGATAACTGAAGCATCCGAGGACAATGAACGCCATTCAAGAGGCTATACGAGAATGGAGCAGGAAGGGGTCGAATTAGAGGTTCCTGCCGGGATGCTTTGTGGGGCTTGGGAAGTTGAGCACAAAATGCCTGAAGCGGCCAGATCAGACGAACAGCCAACGTATGAGGTAGCGATGATGGATCGTGACATGATGCGAATTGTGCGTTCTGATTCGAGAGCTAAAGCAGAACTATGGATTGAACCAGGGTTAACTTCACACCGAGATAATGTCTGCGCTGAGGAATCCCCAGTTTTCAGTGAATTGGGTGAGCAAAAGAAGCATAAAAGCAAGGACACAGAGCTACAAACAGGATGCTCCAATCGATGCTTCTTGGGGGATTGAAGGGAACCGTGGATGTGCGGAACCCGAGAGCATCAAGAACTACTCAGAGAAGGTCAAAAGGCACATATGCTCAATATGCCACAAGGATTTCTCATCGGGCCAAGCTTTGGGCGGTCACAAGAGGGCTCATTAGGTGAAGAATCCTGAAACCAATGCAGAAATGCCGACAAGCGCAGCCACACAGCAAAGGCTCGCAGACATAACTAACATGGTTGATCTTTAGCCTCTCAGTACTGTTTGGAAGAAAGAAACAAAGTTTGATATTGCTGCTAGTGTTGTGTTCAAGTGATGAATCGGTGCGACAGAGGCAAGCACAGATCAGATGATGGCGAGCTCGATGTGCAGCTTAGTCCATTTATTTTGTTTCTGGCAATGAGCTTTCTAGACTTGGGTCCTTTTACCCTCTCTTTTTTCTCTCTCTTTGTCGAAGCTTAGTCCATCCATATTTTCTATTCTGATTTCTCTGTTAATACAGATGGATACATTCCTTTGGCATTCTCATGTCAATGTTCTTGCCATTGTTATTGGATGAAATAATCTGAACTGGTTATCATTCTAGCTTCTTGTTTCCATGGCTTGATTTTCAAAGATTATACAGCTGATCATCATCCTTTGTGTGGTTTTTCTTTTTGATCTTTTACTCATTTTCCAAAATGTGGTCGAGAGCAGAACCTCCTGGCCATCTCATCTGATTCTTCTGCTCTAGTCACCTGGTAAAGAGAGGACACAGCCTGCCCCTTCCAGTTTTTGATAGAAAGTGGACACGTAATTGAAGAAGTTTTTGAAGTTTTTTTGTATACTTTCTTTGTCACACGACATGCCGACATAATATTAGACTCCTAATCAAGTAATACGGTTCTCAATCACAATATACTCCAGAATATTACAATAATAAAGAGCAATGATTAAACTTTGATAACTTGTCAAGCCATATAGCTATTTGCATATAACAGTTGATGATACAGAAAATCTGGCTTATGCCTCTTCTGTCCTCTTTTTTGTTCCCCCTTTGCCCCCTCCATGGTCAAACTTTTTTCATGTGATCTTCAATTGCTAGATAAAATACTTTATCAACTTACATTCCTGTACTGGGTTTGTAACCTGTGCTATGCACCCGAATAATGCGCAACATGGTTAGGAAAAGATGATGGAAAAGAATTTACGACACGATTTGGCAAAAAGATCAAAATGATTACATGGAAAAAATTTACAACTTCGAAACTCAAGATATGTACATGGATAATACTATTAACGATAAATTGGCTTAAAGTATTTTCAATAAAAATTAGTCTAATAATAAAGAAAAGAGATTTATATCACGTAGATAATGCTTAACTTCCGAATAGAATAGCCAATTTTAAACTCATACAAATGTTTTAGCTAGAATTCTCATAATATTTTTTTCAATTTGGGATTACTTTGCTAGGATTTTTAGGGACTCCAATACACATTATGCTTTTCATGTTGGAATTGATAATGTCCGATACTTTTGATTAATCTCCTTTATTTTTTCTTTTGAGTTGAGCTTTTAGTATTTTCCAATAGGAATCAAATTGTGTTAATTTTCTTAATTAACCAACAAAAATGTATTTTTGACTTGTTTTTATGGGACATGTCACGCCCCGATCCTCGAGCGCATGTCCATCCCTCGGTGGTTGATAAATTTGCAACGTTCTAGGACGCATCGTCGACCCGTTCAATTTTTAAAGCACATGCGAAAGCGAAACAATACCCCTGACAACAACCAACACGGGATAGAAAAACAGGAAACACATTCACAACCAAAACATTTTTATAAACATCCCGGTTTATATACAACAAAAGACTAAGTCAAAAGTCTCCCCAAGCAGAAAAGCCTACAAGTCCTCTAGGCACTCAAATCCTTAACTGAAAACTCCAAGGTCTCCTGAGGATTTGGGTCCACCATTACACCACCAAGAGGGTCAGTTGTACCCACGCCAAAAGAAACTTCTAACACCAACACAAGGACCTCAAAATCCTGCAAGAGACCCTCTTTATGTCCGTTGAGCCTACAATGAGACCCTGGTCTGAATTGATGGGTACCCTCTAAGGTAGACCCGCATCAACCTAGATGATGGTCCTCACAAGTTCATAAACCCAGACTCCGTGGGCCTTGGGAATAGGGATATCGGTGACCTGCTCAATAATCCTCTTGGGCTGGCCAAAACGTTTCGGGGGTTCGTCATTTAAGAACCTGAAAAGGTTGAGCTCACGATGAGGTGAAACAATATCTCAGCAAGTTCAACCCCTAAACTCTGACTATGAATGAAATACGCCTAGAGATAGCTATATGTCACGGGCCGAGAGATATACACACAAGTCAAAAGACTTATCTTGCCTCAGTTCTCTCCTGTACGTTAGTACAGTTCATAATCTCAACCAATATTCCAATTGATCAATTCGATACAAGCAATACCATCTATCACTCAATACCATCTATCAATCGATACCATCTATCAATTCATCGATACGATCACTGCTCACACAAGCTGAAATAGATGGTTATAGCTCTCACAAGCTGATATATAGGTGATACCTCACACAAGCTGATATATAGGCGGTACCTCGCATAAGCTAATATATAGGTGGTAGCTCGCACAAGCCAGTATATATTATAGCTCACCCAAGCTGATATAATAGATTGCTCTCACAAGCTAACATATCAAAGCTTACTTAGGCTGATATAGTATACTGCTCTCACAAGCTGACATACAATAATGCTCGCACAAGCTGATGATTTACTAAGGCTCACACAAGCTGAAATACGATAAATCAATCCCGACCAAAGACATTGTGCTCTACACACCAATTCCTCAATTAAAATAATGAAGTTGGCCTTATATAATCGTGTTAAATAAATAATTAAATAAATACAATTAAATGCCAAAAATGCAAACTTAGGGAGGGAAATGCTTAATTAACCTCCCGAACGGGTCAGGAAAATTTCCAAACATATCTAGATAAATAGCACAACTTATCTAGTCTCTAATCTATCCATTCTAACCGCCTAACATGCACAAATGATTGGGACCACCCAGTCCACCTTCAGCCGATGAGTCCCACCACTGTGAAGCAGGTTTCTGTAGTCTGGGACGCCTACGATGCTGTCAAGGATGCCCATGGCCTCTGCATCCTCACTGAGTGGGATGAGTTCAAGACTCTTGATTACCAGAGGATATACGACAACATGCAGAAGCCGGCTTACATCTTTGATGGCAGGAACGTCGTCAACGTTAACAAGCTGCGTGAGATCGGATTCATTGTCTACTCCATCGGGAAGCCGCTGGATCCCTGGCTCAAGGACATGCCCGCCGTGGCATAATGGAGACCCACCTGATATTGGCGTCTGTCGCCAGCCAAGATCCTATATTTTTAAAAGCAGCCTTTTTTATCCCTCCATGTTCGCCTTTTGATGGTTTCGAATGTTCTCCTGCTTCCCCAGAGTAGTCAGGGTAATTGGTCCACATGGTGAAGTCAGCGGATTCACTCTTCTGTTCTACATTGTATTCAATTATATTACCCATCTGTCTGTTACTGCTTTTCGGGTATATTTTGATTACATTTTTGTCGGTTCAATATGTTTATGATTGGTTAGCAACTCTGAGAAATAAACTCTCTTGGTGTTCTAGAACCCTTAACTACCTTGTTTTCTATTTGTCTTCATTTAACTGGCCAACTGCTGTTGGGTCGACTCTATTCAGGATGATGACTGTTGAGTAAGCGAGGAGTCGTCTCCTTACGCCAGTTCGTATGTTAAATTGCGTTAACATTTTTCAATGAACTTGCATGTAAACAACATCAGTAATGCAGTGCCGACAATCACGGACTTATTAAGAATTCACCATGAGAATGATTCGGGGAAGCGAGTTCTCTTATTGATCCTTCGATTTAATCTCGCTAGCACCCACGACCTCGTTACTAGGGTTGGTTAGTTTTCCCATTTGGGACGACTTGTGACTCCTAGATTTGATTTGATTTATCCTACATTTTGCGGATTCAATTTTTATTTAACACAAAGCGCTTGGGACTTTTTACAATATTTGCAGGTTGACATATAAAATGTCCAAATTTTTACAATCTTTTGTAATTGAAAATAATTCTTTTACATTTTCAAATTTTGAAGGAAACGTCATGAGTAGAATTAGAGAGAAAAAAAAATTGCCCCAAAAAAGAAGGAGGGGTCGTAAGTTTCAATTTCACTAAATTCTGAAAAAATAATTCATGAGGTCGTATTCTATGAACCATTCATTAAAGGAGTAAATAATGACGTGAAATTTGACTTGTCACCTAAAACTCTATCAAGCGATATTTCTGAAATGACTTCAAAAGTATCGTAACGTGATTGAAAAAATTACAATTTAATAAGAACCATACTTGCGTAACAATTACGTTCAATTTTTAATACATTCATATGTTAAATAGATCTATGTGAAGATTGAGTCTTTTCTTCCTCCTCTTTCAAGTGAGTGACGTGAACAAATTTCTCAGTCTTTGGAGAAACTCCTGTTCAAACCTTATCGATGGTTACGTGAATTTGTATGTGATGCCATACAATTAACGGTTAAGATAGACACAATCCATGTAGACTCAACCCATGCAACAATTTATCTAGTCCTTAGGGTGCTTTGCGATTGCCTTGACCAAACTGAAAGTTAATCATAATTGAAGGGCGCAACTGCTATATTACATATCCTAATTTTGTTATTTATTGATTTTTTTTCCAACTTGGAAAAGAAGTTGTATAATTTGTCTAGCCTTATTTATCTTAGTTGCATCTCTAATATTTCACACTATTGTACTTGGTATCTTACTTGGTAAATTGCTTGATTTAGTGCTTAATGGCTTAATATTGACTGGACTCATCGCATTATTACATTGCCGTCGTGGATTGTATGCGTACTCATTCTGATTACCTAAAAGAGAATAGAGTCTCAAAATAGCAAATCCTCTAGATAATTTACCATCTCCTCAAAAGAACTTTCCGTTTCAACACACCGATAGATTTTTGTCATTTTTAAAGCATCAGTTCTCTTATATTATGTATAATTTGGGTATTGTAAATGAAACCAGTTTACCATTAAGCAAGGATAACCAGTGCTCCAGAGATATTTCTTTCTAAAACTTAGTTTTCTCCCTAGCCTACCCATTGTGTTTGCGCAGGTGCCTTTTCCAGGTCCCATAGAGAAGTTGCTCTTTACTTACTTTATGGCACTAGAGGAGCATATTTGTTGGTACTTTGCTTTTTTAAAGGCTAAATTCTGATAAAAAAAATTTATCCTTGAAATTATTTAGGCGATCTGCTCTCACAAAACCCCAAATATTAGGGAGAACCCGGAAAAACAAAAGAAAATGATATTTAATTTTGTTGGGTTCTATGCATTGACTATTCCACCTGCCAAACGTGGCATTACCCGTTTGAGAGAGCGAGCAACAACAGAGGAATGACAGCCAACACATCAATCATCATATACAAACCCAATCACCCTCACTCGTATTTGCACATTTCAGAACCCCAGAGAGAGAAGTCCAAAACCTCCGCTCCTTCTTCGGAGGCCTTTATGATTCCTCTGCTTCCTCCGTAGCCTTCTCTCTCCCGCGCGCTCGCCCGCTTTCTGGTGAGAAAGAGTCTCGACCTTTCGAAGTCTCGACAAGCTGTTTGCATTTTCTCTCTTCGATTTCCCTCTGTTTCTTTTGCTGCTTTCGTGATTAGATGGCGACCAGAGAGAATTTGGAGAGTATATCCGTGCAAGCTCCGCGACAGGATCTTCTCTAGCGGACCAATGTTGGGAGGTCATATGAGGTGCCGCATGATACTGCATGAGATAAAATAGATGTTGTTGAAGAATTTTGACATGAAGAACATTGGTGAGGCATCATTCGTCCTTGACATTAAAATTCATAGGCACCGTTCCCGCTGTATGTTATGTTTATCTTAGAAGGCATATGTTGATTGTATTTTGGAAAATTCAACATGCAGCATTGCAAACTAGGCATTGTTCCTATTTTTAAGGGTGACAAATTAAGTCTCTCACAATATCCTCAATCAAATTTTGAGAAAACCCAAATGAAGAATATACCTTATGCTAGTGCACTTGGAAGTATCATGTATGCTCAAGTTTGCACTAGACCAGATATTGCCCTTATGACCGGACTTCTAGGTAAATATCAATCAAATCCAGGACACAATTACTAGGTTATTACCAAAAAGATTTTAAGATACTTAAAAGGAACAAGAGACCGTATGTTGATTTACAAATACCATGATTTGTGACTAGTAGCATATTCGGATGCAGACTTTGCTAGTTGTTAGGATGATAGAAAGTCGACAATAGGATATATCTTTATGTTAGTAGGAGGTGCAATATTGTGGAAAAGCGAGAAACAAAAATCTATATTATCCTCTACCATGCAAGCGAAGTTCATAACATGCTTTTCAATTGCTACTCAAGCTATTTGGCTCCGAAACTTTATTAGAGAAGTAATGGTATTTGATTTTATGGATAGACCCATACAATCATATTGTGATAATAACCGTGTAGTGTTATTTGTCAATGACAACAAAAGTCTCAAGGGTCTAAACATATGCAGATCAAGTTTTTTGCCATAAAGGAAATGATACAGAATTGTGACATTATAGTTAAGCATGTTCCCACGGACGATATGTTAGCAGATCCACTGAGGAAAGGCTTTCCCTTGTGTATTGAAGCGGCATGTCATGAACATGGGCTTAGGAGAATCATTGGATACTGTCATTTAGTGGGAGCTACTTCAAATTTGCTCTAATAAAGTTTACATCTATGTTTTGTTATATTTGGTAATATTTTGATATATGTCAACTCTTTCGGTTGGGATTATTATTGAGTCATATACATACATCTAATAAAAATTTCAAACTATTGTGTAAACCTTAAATGAAAGCTAGAGACATCTAGTTATTAGGCTTATACATATGTATAATTACACATAAATAAAGGTTAACCATAAATATAAAATATATGTGGGTTCATTAGAACCGTAAAGATATTCTCTAGTCGCACATCCGGTTTTTTGTAATACCTAAGGTAAGAGAATAGTGACCGACAAAGATGGTAACATATAAGATATTATTCTTCATGAGGTGTTATTTATTTGTTACATAACCATATGAATCCATATTAGTAAAATTGAAAGCATTTGTGATCATGGAAGGCTCTGTGTATATATAAGCAATTACCTCCATGATCTAGTGTTTGATACTTTATGGGATCATATTGATTATTGAGAATTATCTTTGAACCAACATAAAAGTGTGCACATATAGTGTAATCTCAATTAATATAGCAAAAGTGGGAGAATGTAATAATTTTCGTAATGTAGCCTACATTGATTAAGATTGTGATTTACCATTTTTACGAAGTTAGTCTAATAAAGTAATATATAAAGTTTCTTAGTAGTCGAATATGGGTATGGCTTATGTAGGATGAGTTGGGCTCGCTCAAGATGAGAAGGCCCAACCAAAACTCTATAAATAGGCTAAGGTCCCTCCTTTAACCCTCACTTTTTGCTATTTTGAAATGTATGCACCCACTACCTCACATAAGAAACGTTTATGAGAGGCGGTCTCATCGAGTTAGGGTATAGAGAGTGATAGAGGAGAAAATCTTTAGCATCGAAATATCATATTGCTGTTGTTTTGCTCCTAGAATCATGGATTCCAAATCAGGTACGCAAATCTTCATCTTCTCCTTCAATATGTTTGAGTTCCTAGCTATGTCGATCTTGAGAAGTCGTTTCGATGGCCAACACTTTGATCATGAACCAAGGTGAGGCAGACTTCAATTCTCTGGGTTTGGGTGTCAAACCTTTCACGAAGAGCTGGCTTAGATTTCTTTAACGTGGGGAAAGGGTTGATAACTGAAGCATTTGAGTGGAATGAAAGCCATTCAAGTGGCTATTTGAAAATGGGGCAGAAAGGGGTCGAATTGGAGGTTCCCGCTGACATGTTTTGTGGGGCTAGGGAAGTCAGGCTCAAGAAGCCTCAAGCAGCTAGATTAGGTGATGAGCTGATGGATGAGGTAGCAATGATGGATCGTGGCATGATGGCAACTGCAGGAATTGCATGTCTTGATTTGAGAGAAAGGCTAGAAATATGGATTGAATTTGGGGCTAAATTCTTATAGGGATGAGGTCTACGCTGAGGAATCCCGAGTTTTCGGTGAACCGATTGAGGAAAACAAGTATAAAAGCAAGGACACCGACAGCTACAAACAGGAGGCTCCAGTCAATGCATCTCAAGGGATTGAAGGGAGTCCTCGAGAGCATGAAAGGACAACTTAGAGAAGGTGAACAAGCAGTATGCTTGATAAGCTACTTAAGATCAGGTATGTTAGCAGATCCACTGAGAAAAGGCTTTCGCCGTTGTGTATTGAAGCAACATGTCATGAACATGGGCTTGGGAGAATCATTGGATAGTGTCATTTAGTGGGAGCTACTTCAAATTCACTCTAATAAAGTTTACATCCGTGTTTTGTTACATTTGGTACCATTTTAATATATGGCAACTATTTTGGTATGGATTATTATTAAGTTGTATACATATATCAAATGAAAATGTCAGAGTATTGTGTAAACCTTGAGTGAAGGCTAGAGGCATCCAATTATTAGTATTGTACATATGTCTAATTACACATAAAGAAATGTTATTCATAAATATAAACTATATGTGGGTTCATTAGAATTATGAAGATATTCTCTAGTGACACATCTAGTTTTCTATGATAATAAGAGAATACTGACAGACAAAGAGGATAAGATATAAGATATTATTTTTCATGAGGTGTTATTTTTTTGCCACACAACCATATGAATCCATATCAGTAAAGTTAAAAGCACTTGTGATCATGAAAAGTTCTATGTATGTATATGCATTTACCTCCATGATCCGATGTTTGATGCTTTATGGGATCGGATTAATTGTTGAGAATTATCTATAGACTAACATAAACGTGTGCACATACAATGCAATCTCAATTAATATAGCAAAAGTGAGAGAATGTAAGAGTTTTCCTAATGTGGATTATATTAATTAAGATTGTAATTTACCGTTTTTATGAAATTAGTCTAATAAATTATTATATAAAGCTTCTTAGCGGTCAAATATGGGTCTAGCTTATGTAGGCTGAGTTAGGCTAACTTAAGATGAGAAGGCCTGGCCACGACTATAAATAGGCTAAGATCTCTCTTTTAACCCTCACTTTTTGCCATTTTGAAACATATGCACCCACTACCTCACATAAGGAATGTTTGTGAGAGGCACTCTCATTGAGCTAAGGTATGGAGGGTGATAGAGGAGAAGATCTTCAACATTGAAGTATTAGATTGCTGTTGTTTTGCTCCTAGAATCATGGATTCCAAATCAGGTATGCAAATCCTCATCTTCTTCTTTTATATGTCCGAGTTCCTAGTTATATCAATCTTGAGAAGTCGTTTTGACGGCCAACATTTTGATCATGAACCAAGGTGAGGCAGACTTCAATTCCCCAGGTTTAAGTGTCAAACATTTAACGAAGAGCTGGCCTGGATTTCTTTGACGTGGGAAATGGCTAATAATCGAAGCATCTGAATGGAATGAAAGCCATTCAAGTGGCTATTTGAGAATGGGGCGGAAATGGGTCGAATTGGAAGTTCTTGCTGGCATGTTTTGCAGGGCTAGGGAAGTCGAGCTCAAGAAGCCTCAAGCAGCTAGATCAAGTGATGAGCCGATGGATAAGGCGGCAATGATGGATCGTGGCATGATGTGAACTGTAGGAACTGCAAGTCCTAATTTAAGAGGAAGGCCAAAAATATAGATTGAACTGGGGTTAAATTTGTACAGAGATGAGGTCTGCGTTTAGGAATGTTGAGTTTTTGGTGAACCAATTAAGGAAAACAAGTATAAAAGCAGGGATGCCAAGAGCTACAAACAAGAGGCTCCAATCAATGCTTCTCAAGGAATTGAAGGGAGTTGTGGCTGCACCGACCTTGAGAGCATCAAAGGACGACTCAGAGAAGGTGAACAAGTAGTATGCTCGATAAGTTGCATAAGATCAAATAACGAAAATGCAGCCAATATCAGCATTCGACGCCGGCCAAGAATTATATATTTCTAAAGCAACCGCTTTTATTCTTCCGTGTTCGCTCTTTTGATGGTTCCGAGTGGTCTCCTAATCCCCATAGTAGTTAGGAGAATTGGTCTACATGGTAAAGTCAATTGATTCATTCTGGCTCTGTTTGTTTTGTGAAGAATAAATGATTTAAAAAATATTTTCCTAAAAATGATAGTTTGTATCACTTGAAGTAACCGATCAATTTAAAATATTTTCATCATCAACCACAATATATGACTAAATATCTTCGTAGACGATGAAAATGTTTTTCGTTCATCTATTTTTGTGAGGGTCTCCCCATTGGGTATAGGATGCCTCACAAGGTCATTGAGATGACTGTGCAAGATCCTCATAGGAGTCTTGAGATGATTGTGCAAGATTGTGTCCGTGTCTGCCATTTCCTGCTCTTATGATGGAGGTATCCTTACTTTGTCATATACTTGTTTGAATTCATTGATTGCTTATTTAGTTTCTGGTGCAAGGCTATAATGATTCCATGGAACAGGTATGAAGTCATTCTTAAAAAAACATTTTTTCAAATTATTCATTTTCCACTAAAGAAATGCACCCTATTATACACTATATTCAATAATATCACCATCTATCTATTGCTACTTTTGGGTATATTTTCATTATGTTTTTTGTCAGGTCAATATGTTTATGATTGATTAAAACTCTGAGAAATAGACTCTGTTGGTGTTCTAGAACAGTTATCTTCCTCATTTTTATGTTTGCATTTTATAAGTGGCGAACTATTGTTGGGTTGAGTCAAAAGGTCGAATTGATTTTCTTGCGATATTGTTCACCGTCTCTCCTATGAGGGGCGATTTTGCTACTGTTCATCATCTCTATTTCTCGCTCGGCCTGGGCGTTCCAGCCTTCGTTTTGCTCCGATTTAGAGGGTTTTCTTCCTCTTGAGACACCCCTTCTTCCCACCAAACGAATTGGCAAGTTTCTCGCCCTAAGTGGACACCTCATCTACCTTCTTGCACTGTTCCGCCATCATGACACTGTAGTTGCGAGTCTGCTCGAGCTGCTGTAGGAGCTGTTCCTAGGCTTCGAGGTGGGTGCAAAGGACCGATCAGCTTCCTTCCTCTTCACTTCTCAGCCCTAGTATGGAGTTCCTCCCCTTGGTTGCAGTATAAATGGCTTTGTTGATTAAAGGTTGTTGGTCTTGATGGTGTCTGTCCCCGTTGAGACCCATAGAGGCTCTAGTAAGGGGAAGGGTCTGAACTCCCCTCGGCAAGCTGGAAGCTTGGCCTAGAATCCCCGACCCGTAGGGGGAAGCTTAGCGATGGGTAGTAACGCCAAACATGGGCCATCCTCTAGGCCTCCTCTGAATGACAGGTCTAGGGGTCAAAGTCGTTCGCGGGCTCTAAAGAAGAGGGTCCCTAGTAAGCCACCCAACTCAGCCAAGCCTCCCCAAGCCCAGTCGTGGGCTAATGTGGCACTGTTGGCTGCGAAAGGCTATGAGCTCCCCTATGTGCCACCTGACTTTGTTGGGGGGGGAACCGATTATCAATCTCACTAAGGAGGTGCTGCAAGTAGCAGATCCCAAATGGAATGAGTTCCTAGTTGGGTATCTTGTGGGGAAAAAACTCCCATTTCAACTTGTTGAACAAGCATTGAAGAATAACTGGGGATCTAAGCTAGTGGATGTACTAGCCGAAGATCAAGGTTTCTTTTACTTCAATGTCCCGGATCTGGTGTTCCAAAGGAAGTTCTTGGAGGAGGGACCCCTCACTGTTGCTCAGGTTCCTCTCATTTTGCAGCAGTGGAAGCCTCTCATGGAATTGAAGAAAGAAAAGCAATCTTCCATTCTGGTGTGGATTAGAATCAAGAACTTTCCACTTGATCTTTAGTATGCACCGGTGATTGGAGCCATTGCTAGCTCCCTGGGCGAGAGGATGATCTCGTTTGCCCGAGTTTGTGTTGAGATCCAAGCTAACCAACCTAGGCTCTCCTCGGTTGATGTCAATGTGGATGGAGTATCGAGGTCCATTGCAATTGAATTTGAATGGAGGCCCGTTGGTCACAATTGTCACACTGCCCAGAACCCTTCTTGGCCTCCTTTGGCACCGGTGAAGCACCGATGAAGTCCCATGCGTTGCTTGCTATTTCGAACCCTTCTCTGCCTCTCGTCCCTGATCTAGCAGCATCCAATGAGGTGGAACAATGATGGAAGAAAGTGGAAGGTAAGAACAAGAAGCCCACCCTTCAAGCGGATGATATTGCAACCAGCCATGCTGATTCAAGTGATGTAGGGAGGTTGTCTAAGCTCAAGACCGTGGCAATGGAGAAGAGACTCCCTAGCTTCTACTCTTGCAAAGGCCCTAGCGATTATTTGACCATTTCAGAATCAGCTGAGAAAGCCCATTCTCTCATGGTTGGGACTGCCACCCCTTCGGAGCCATCCAAACCCAAGCTGCCCATTTCGAGCGAGGTGGCTGGGGTCTCGAACAACCTATTTTCCCCTTTCATATGACGATCTTCTCTCCCCGTGCTCTTCATCGAAGGCGTCTACTGGGATCAGGAGGCCCATTCTAGACCCGAATCCTTCCCCTTCTACTTTGCAAGATGGAGTGCTCGCCCTAGCACCAGGCCCTCCCCCTTTGACGGCCCGACCTGCTCAGCCTTCCACTAGGTGTAGCTCCTCTAAAATGAGGTAACTTATTTCCTATTCTCTTGTAAATATGTATATAGGTTATTGGAATATCAGGGGGCTCGGTGCCCCTCTTAAGCAAGTAGAGGTTAAGAATTTTGTCTTGGCTAACCAGTTGTCTTTGGTCAGGATAGTTGAGACAAAAGTTCCCCTCAATCTCTTTAATGCCATTTCTCGGAGTTTATTGCCAAACTGGTGTTGCTGGGCAAATTATGAGTACTCTGATCGAGGTAGGATCTGAGTTGGTTGGAATCCTGCTATGGTTTCCTTTGATATTATGTCTGTGTTGGATCAGGCGATTCATGGGAATATGAGAAGGTTAGATATTGGAGTGGCTTGTTATGTCTCTATTATTTATGCTGAGCATTCCTTTACTACATTACATCCTCTTTGGGGGAATTTGGTGGCTAGAAGTTCTTCTCTTCAAGACTTGCCTTGGCTGGTCATGAGAGACTTCAATGCTATTAAAGACCCCTCTGACAGGCTGGGTCGTTCGGATCTCTAGTTGTCATGCTTTGATGACTTCGGACATTGTATTGATAAAGCAGAGCTGAAAGACCTAGGATATGTGGGACTTTGGTATACTTGGTCAACTTCTTCAGACCCCTTGCGCAAGGCAAGGAAGATTGACAGAGTCCTGGTTAACATCAAAGCTTGACAGAGTCCTGGTTAACCTATGGCGGTTAAGGTTGAGGACTCAATCTTTTGGAGGAAACCGTTCAAATTCTTTGATTTTTGGATGCAGTACCCGGACTTTGAATTAATTGTGAAGCAAGTTTAGGAGGCTTCATCTCCAGGTGTGCCTATGTTTAGGCTTGTTTCTAAGTTAAAGGCCTTGAAAGGGCGACTCAAGCAGCTGAATAGAGACTCCTTTGCCAATATCTCCGTAAGGACTTCTGAAGCGAGGGAAGCCTTAAAGCTGACTCAAGTGGATCTCCTTCAAGATTCTACTGGTGAGATGCTCGCAGAATAGGAGAAGTTTCAACGCTGATCCTTCATAGAGCTTCGATCCCAGGAGGAATCGTTCTTTAAATAGAAATTTAGGATTAGATGGATCAAGGAGGGTGATCGCAATACGAAATTCTTTCACCAATGCGTCAATAAGAGACAATTGAGAAATAGAATTCTCTCTATGGCGGATTCCTTGGGTAGCCAAATCACTGAGCTTTGGCTAGTTTAGCAGAATTTTGTGGATTATTTTCATGATCTCTTTTTGCCGAGGTTAGAGCAAGATACTCCGTCGGTTTTAGAGATTAGGGGGGTTATTCACACCCACTTAAATGTTGACCATATTGCCTTTCTTGAGCGGCTCATTTTGGATCTTGAGATTTGGAATACTCTCTTCTCCCTTCCTCGAGGGAAGGTGCCCGGGCCGAATGGATTCATGGTTGAGTTCTTCAAGGAGAATTGGGATACGATGGGTCCTCTGGTCACCGAAGCCATCAGGGACTTCTTCATCTTGAAGAGGATCCTTAAGGAAATCAATAACACCACCTTGGTTTTGGTTCCTAAGGTTCCCGATGCAACTACTGTCGATGACTTCAGGCCCATTACTTGTTGTAACACAGTATACAAGATTATTACCAAAGTGTTGGCGAATAGGGTCGCCGTTGTACTTAAGGACCCTGTTAGCCCTACTTAAAGTGCCTTTGTCAAAGGACGAAGAATCAGGGACAATATCCTCTTAGCGTAGGAGCTTTTCTCTAGGTTTCACCTTGGACCCTATACTCCAAAGTGCACTATTAAAGTTGACTATAGGAAGGCATATGACACCGTTAATTGGCGGTTCCTTGAGAGTGTTCTGCTTGCCTTTCGATTCCCTGACCAACTCATTCACTTCATCATGACCTGTGTGAGGACGCCTCGATTCTCCATTGCGTTGAATAGGGAGCGGCATGGCTTCTTTCCTAGTGGGCATGGTTTGTGGTAGGGAGACCCCATCTCTTCCTACTTATTCATGCTGGTTATGGAGGTGCTCTCTGGGATTCTTGGGAGGTGCTCAACGCAACCGGATTTTAGATTCTTCTAGAGGTATAGGCCCACTAGCCTCTCGCACCTGTTCTTCGCAGATGACATCTTCCTACTTTGTGAGGCTCACTTGCCTTCTATGAAGCTTCTTAGGGAGGGTCTCCAACTGTTTCTTCCTGGAGTGGCCTTCTTCCTAACCCAAGGAAAAGCGAGGTGTTCCTCTCGGGGGGGCTCGACGGCCTTGAGGAATCAAATTCTTCTGGACCTCGGCTTCGTTGAGGGCAACCTCCCACTCCATTATTTGGGTGTTCCTATCATCTTGTCGAGGCTTGGGAAAGCGGATTGTGCCGATCTTGTGAGGCGCATCACCTCTAGGGTCCAATCTTGGACTCATCGATTCCTTTCCTTTGCTCGACTACTTCAGTTGATCAGGTCAATCCTCCATGCCATTCAAGCCTATTAGGCAAGTGTCTTCATTATTCCTGCAGCAGTGCTGGATCAAATTGAGCGTATTATCAGAAAATTTTTGTGGAAAGGACCCGAGTTAGGTAGAGGGGGTGCCAAGGTCTCGTGGGAGGACGTCTGCCTTCCTAAATTAGAGGGAGGTCTTGATATCCGGAGATTGCATGAGTACTATAAGGTAGCTATGCTCAAGCACATCTGAAATCTTTTTTCAGATAAGAAGTTGTTATGGTGTAAGTGGGTCCATTCAACCTTCTTAAAAAATAGGAACTTCTGGGTTGTGAATAAGCCATCCTATTGCTCTTGGGCCTGGAAAAAATACTACAACTAAAATCGGATTTCCGACTTTGCTTTTACTGGAGGATAGGCAATGGTTTATTGGCGTTGCTTTGGTTCAATAATTGGCACCCCCGGGGCCCTCTTAATCTATTTTTCACAAATTCGTTCATTTACAGCTCAAGTCTCTCTAGATAGGTATCGGTGGCCGATCTCTTTTCTAAGGATGGTTGGGCTATCATATCAGAGATTGAGTCTTGGGGATCGCCGCTTCCTTCCTTATCTGGAGTCTAGGATTGTTTCGGTTGGAGGGAGAACTCCACGAGTGTGTTCTCAGTTGCCTCGGCTTAGGAGACCATAAGGTGGAAGAATGAGAGAGTTAGATGACATCGGTTCATCTGAAGCAATGCTATCCTACCTCAAAACCAACTCAACCTTTGGCTCATCACCAAGCGAAGGTTTCCTAGACAGTCTCTTCTCATGTCTCATGGTAGGATTGACGCTACTTCCTACCTTTTTTGTAGTGAGGTGCCTGATTCTATCAATCACCTCTTTTTTTAGTGTCGCATTACTTCGAGTATTGCTTTCTTTTGGGCCACCAGGTGCAATCTTCCCTGGACCAATAGGACTTGGGAGTAGACTCTTAGTTGGGCTATCTCTCTACTCTCGGGGAAGGAGTTCTACAAAAGTATTGCCCGTTTTTCCTTTGGTGCACTCTATCACATCATTTGGAAGAACATGAACAATATTATCTTCAGGGGGGAGCCGCTTTCTCTTTTGACCATGAAGAGGCATCTCCTCAAGGTCGTTCAAGATAAGGCTGCTACCTTCAAAGACGTAGAGAATCCTACAGATCATGAGGATTCAGCGCTCGTGGGAGTTGGACCCCTGTATCTTCTCTTCCGTTGATTGTGGACCGACGAGCTAGGCATCTTATTCTAGGTTGTCCTGGGTGTCGGTCTGCTTTTTGCTTTTTGGCCGTTCTCGGTTGCCTCTTGGTTGTTTTTCCTCGGCTTCCTTCCACTCATAATGAGCATGTCCATATTGAGTGTAATTTTTTTAAGCCGTTTGATTATACAGTTTGACGTTTTCCTAATATATCACTTACTTTCACCAAAAAAAAAAAAAACTATTGTTGGGTTGAACTCTATTTAGGATGATGAAATTGACTTATAATACCAATTCATATGTTAATTTGCACCTACACTTTTCATTAAACTTGCATATGAATAGAACAGTAGTAACGTAATGCAAACAATTTTGGACTTATTAACAATTGAAGTGATTTCTCTTCTTGATCTTCCCAACTAATCTTGTCAACAGACTCAACCTTGATGTTAGGGTTGATTAGTTTCCCTCTTTGAGGTGACTTGTGACTCCTATCATATATTTTTTGATTTATTGTAACTTGTATGGAGCTCGGACTTTATTTTTAATTAATACAATGCGCTTGAGACTTTTCAAGATATTTTGACGTAATTCTTTTTTAAATCAAAAAGGGCTTTTTTACCTTTTCGAATTGTGAAGGAAAAGTTTGAGTAGGAATTAAAAGGGAAACGAACGAATTTGCCTCATAAAAGGGGTCTTAACTTTCAATTTCACTGGACTCTAAAAAAATATTTTATGAAATCACAGTTTATAAAACATTCATCATAAAACCAAATAATGATGTGGAATTTAACTTCTCACCTAGTACTCCATCAAGGGCCTTTTTGACAATATTTCAAAAGTATCATAACATGATGGTATAAATTTAACAATTTACTATGAGACATATACTTTTAATAGATTCAAATGTTACATAGATTTATGCAGAGATTAAGTCCTTCCCTCCTCTTTTTTCGAATTGAGTGCCACAAACTTCTTATTGTTCCTCTATCCTTGGTTAGGGGTGAGCATCAGTCCAGGGTTAACCCTAGACCAACCCTGGACCGGCCCAACCATGCTAAGCCTGGTCCGGTTCCTAAGGAGACTAGGTCAGTTCCTAGTTATAGAATTCCTAGACCAGCATTATGCGGGTTAGTCCTCAATCTTATAAGTTTAAGGTCGGTCCAATCCGGAACAACCTTTATAATTTTTTATATAGAGAAAACCTTAAAATAAATGGCGTCAACAACATTAAATGGCTCTTTAGTGAGGAATTCAAGCAATTTTACATTGTTTTTTAATAACTTAGATTTTTAATGTTTTTTACGGCATCAATAGTCATAATGTACGAATGAGGAAAATATTTTTATAATGAGTCCTCACAGTGTCCAAAATGGCATAAATAACTCTTTACGACATCTTTCTCTAGTACTCGTTCTCTTCTATCTTATTTGTCCTCTTAGTCTTCAATTTGCCAAAATTGAAAGAAACAACTTCTTCACTCACCATTCGACACTCACCTCACTCACTTTGGGTCACTCGTGTAGCTCACCGCTCAATGCTCGCTTGGCTTGTTACTCCCTGCTCGACACTCTATGCTTACTCTGTTCGATGCTCACCCCACTCAACCCTCACCGCTTGCCTTTCTTAGTTGACCTCACTTGTTATCAAACCTATTGGATCGATCCAGTCATCGGTTGTCCTTTCAAGAAGTACAAAAAATGAAATAAAAAATTATTGGTTGGTCCCCAGTTGACCTTGGAACTGGACCGAACCCATTGGATTAGTCTGGTCCTCAATCGTTTTTTTAAAGAGTAAAAAAATGAAATAAAAAATTATCGGTTGGTCTCGGATTAACCTTGGAATCGGATCGAACCCACCATGTCCGTCCGATCCTTAGTCCCAAGCTCAATAAGGTCGGTCCTAGGTCCCAAAAATTGATGACCAATACTATGCGAATTGGTTCTAAGGTTAGGGGGTGGACCGGCCCAACCCGAATCATGCTCACCCCTACTAATCATGTGGGACTTACGTCCACACATCAAATGTTCCCACCATTACGGTGCTTTGTGCATGCAATGACACCTAATTGAAAATTAATCTATAATTTTTTTGTCAAAAATCCATAATCAAATGATTGAGATATAGTATACCCTAATTTTTTTGTTTGTTGTGGTACTTGGAAAATGAGTGGTGTAATTTCTTTAGCCTTATCCTTCTTAGTTGTTTTGTTTAGGGGTGAGCATCGATCCAATTCAATCCTACACCAACCTTAAACCAACCCAACCCTACCAGTCCTAGTCCAGTTCCTAAGGAAACTAGGTCGGTCATTGGACCTAGAATTTTTGGGCCAGCACTATGCGGATCAGTTCTCGGTCTTGAGAGTTTCGAGTCGATCCAACCTGAACCAACCCTGACTATATATATAATTTTTATAATTTTTTTATATAGAGAAAACCTTAAAATAAATAGCGTCAACGACATTAAGTAACTTATTAGTGAGGAATTAAAGTAATTTTACATTATTCTTTACTAACTTAGATTTTTAATATCTTTTACAATGTCAATAGTCACAATTTACGAATGAGGAAAATGTTTTTGTGAGGAGTCCTCATGGCATCCAAAAAAGAATAAACAACTCCTTATGGCATCCTCCTCTAGTATTCGTTATCTTTTATCTTATTCGTCCCATTAGTCTTCAATTTGCCAAAATCGAAAGAAACAACTTCTCTGCTCACTACTCAACACTCGCCTCACTCGCTTTGGGTCATTTGTGCCGCTCGCTGCTCAATACTCGCTTGGCTTGTTGCTCCCCGCTTGACATTCGATGCTCATTCTGTTCGATACTCACCCCACTTAACCCTCACCGCTTACCTTTCTTAGCTGACATTGCTCATCATCGAACCCCTAGGTCGATACAGTCCTCGGTTGCCCTTTCAATAAATGCAAAAAATAAAATAAAATATTATTAGTTGGTCCTGGGTTGACTTGGAAATCAGACTAAACCCATTGAGTCAACCCAGTCCTCAATCGCTTTTTTAAGAAGTAGAAAAAATGAAATAAAAAAAATTATCTTTTAGTCCCAGGTTGACCTTGGAACCGGACCGAACCCATTGGGTCGATCCCAAGCTCAATAGAGTCAGTCATTGGTTCCAAAAATTGAGAACCGGCGCTATGCAGATTACTCCTAAGGTTAGGGGGTGGACCGGTTCAACCCGAGCCATTCTCACCCCTAGTTTTGTTCATGTCCTCAAACTATCATACTTGGTAAACTTCTCCTAGATTTGGTATTCAAATCCTTGATAGGAATGACAGATTTGGCTAGACTCGTCCTATTATTAAATTGCCGCTACACACAGCGCCTAGTATCCACCATTTATGACAAGATGATTATGTACATACTCATAATTACAACCCAATAGATAATGGAGTCTCCAAATAGTAAATTCTCCTATTCACTTACTATATTCTAAAAAGGATTTTCTTGTTAAGCACCTGAATAAAGAAAGTTTGTTGTTATCTATGCACTTTCTATCTCGAATCAAATGCAATTTGTGCATAGAAAATGAAAATATTTCATTATTAAGTGGAGCACTCCTTAAGAAAAACTTTCTCAAAATTCATTTTCTCCTATCTGAGGCAATGTGTATGGGCAAACACTTTTTCCTAAGAGAGAGTATTAGTGCAATCTTTGCAGTAGGACCTTCTGGAGCGGACGATAGGTGTGAGGTCACATGAGGTGTCACACAGCCAAGAAGAGACTGGAGAGAGAGAGTCACCATTGGCGATCGATAATGGCTTGGAGGAATCGCAACACCTTGGGTATTCTCCTTGACAAAACCCCAAAGAAATGGTGGAAATTCTTAGAGCTAAAGGAAAATGTTAGAGCAATTAAATAATAAATCACATTTTTATCAAACGGTTTAAACTTTAAGAACAGTTAATAGTGATCTATTAGAGTACGAATGCATGATTTTAATGCCCAAGAAAATTCACGCCTTGTCTACAACAAGCAGTTTAGATTGACCTGTTCATTACTTAGCTTGTGGCACAAGTAGAGGAGCATATTCTTTGGAATTATCTATATAAACTTCTCCCAACTCCCAAATATAAGGGACAACATGGGAAAAGAAAAAAAAATGAGATAAAAACAATAGAAGTACCAAAAGTTATGTACAACACTCATTTTAGTATTAAAAAAAATTCGAATCACTTAAATCCCACTTTTTTGAAAAAATGATCATTAAAGTGCTAACTTCAATCTGAGTCACTAGAAATTTGATGTGGCCATATTTTATTAATTTCTCAGTTCTTTATTACTCGCTGGCATGCCACTTTAGTGCTAGTTGGTGTTAAAAAATGATCTCTGCAGTGCAATCATTGTTAAAAAGTAATCACTTCAGTGTCAAAATAATGCCACCTCAAATGAAATTTTTAATTATAAAATCGCATAATTTCTGGCAAGTTATCGCCGGAGGCAATTAAGTGATCCTCCAATTAGACATTTAAATGAGCCGACGAAAACTTTTGACACAAAAGTGAGCACCATATATAACTTTTGACACATCTAGTATCCAAAGAAAAAGATATATTGGATTGAGGCTATTTCAGCTGCCAAACATGGCATTACTCGTTTGAGAGAGCGAGCAACAACAAAGGAATGACAACCAACAAATCAGTCATCATTTACAAATTCACTCATTCTCACTCGTATTTGCCCATTTAAAAACTCCAAGAGAGATGTTAAAAGCCCCTACTCCTTCGTGAGCTTTATGATTCCTCTTCTTCCTCTGTAGCCTTCTCTCTCGCGCGCGTTCGCTCGCTCTCTGGTGAGAAAGAGTCTTGACCTTTCGGAGTCTCGACAAACTGTCTGCGTTTTCTCTCTTCGATATCCCCCTGTTTTTTTTTTCCTTTGCTGCTTTTGTGATTTGATTGCGTCCGGAGAGAATCTGGAGAGAGTATATCCGTGCAAGCTCTGCGATAGGATCTATTCTATCGGACCAATGTTGGGAGGTCACATGAGGTGTCACATGGACATGAATCTACCGGAGAGAGAGCCGCCGTTGGTGATCGATAACAGCTCGGCAGATGAGCGACGTCTTGGGTATTATCTCCGAGAAAACCCCAAAAAGACGTGGAAATTCTCAAAGCTGAAGGAAAGTGCCCAGGAAAAGCCGTGCCCGGTCTGTGACGAGCGGTTCAGGTCGATGAGGGCACTTTTTTGCCACAGCAAGATTCACTCGGGAAAGGATGACGAGAGCGGTGACTGGTGCAAAGGCCGCGGCAAAGGGTCCAGGTCAATGAAATTTTGCCAGGATCACACAAGGCCGATTCATGACAGGGAGAGATTGAATTTGAGTCTCTTGAATGAAGATCACTTTGTGGGCTCGAGCAAGACCAAGAGTGATCTCCTGCTCATCGTTTTATCTGACGATGAGACAATGCGCGTGACCAGGAGAAAGAGAACACCGCGAATCGAGTATGATGTCGATGAAAGAACTGAGGGAATTATGTTTTCTGCACCAAATGGGTCTTCGTACAGTAGCAAGGCCGAACTAGACCCGGGAACAGTAGGAGCAATTTCTTTGATGATGCTGTCCCAAGGTGAGACGGACTTTAATTCTCCAGGTTTGGGCGTCAAACCTTTCGGGAAGAGCTTGACCCCAGATATCTTTGACGTGGAGAAAGAGAAAGCGGGGGTAAAGGAAACATCCGAGTGCAATGAAAGCCATTCAAGTGGCTATTTGAGAAGGGAGCAGAAAGGGGTCGAAATGGAGGTTCCCACCGGCATACTTTGCGGGGCTAGGGAAGTTGGGCTCAAGAAGCCTAGAATAGCCAGGTCAGGAAAAGACATGATGTATGAGGCGGCGATAATGGATGGTAACGTGATGGGAGGGGCAGAACTATGGATCGAACTGGGGCTAAATTCGTCCAAGGATAAGGTCTGCGCTGAGGAATCCCAAGTTCTTGGTGAACCGGTGGAGAAAAACAATACCGAGAGCTACAAACAGGAGACTCCAATTGATGCTTCTCAAGGGATTGAAGGTAGTCGTGGCTGCACAGAACTCAAGAGCATCAATGACGACTCGGGGAAGCTGAACAGGCAGGTATGCTCGACGAGTTGCGCGAGATCGGATAACGGAGCTGCACCCAATATTGGCGTTTGACGCCGGCCAAGGATCCTATCTCTAAGGCAGCCATTTTTATCCCTCCTTGTTCATTGTTTTGATGATTTCGATTGTTCTCTACTTCCCCAGAGTAGTCAGCATAATCGGTCCCCATGGTGAAGTCAGCGGATTCTCTTTCGTTCTACATCGTATTCAATAGTATTACCCCTTTGTTTGTTGCTGTTTTCTTGGAACATTTTCATTGCACTTTTTGTCGGGTCAATATCTTTCTATATGTATCTACATTTTATAAGTGGTGAACTGTTGTTGGGTTGAACTCTTTTGATAATGGCTATCATGTAAGTGGGAAATTGACTTCAAATATCAATTCGTATGTTTTTTTTTTTTTTTTGGTCGGTCCTACTTTATTCCTACTTTAACACTCACTCTCAGACTTTTGTCTTGCCTCCTTGCATGGCGTGAGAGTCGAAACCCACTCCTAAAACTAAATCGTCCTACTCTATTCGTATGTTAAGTTGCGCAGACACTTTTCATTGAACTTGCGTATAAACAGAGCAAAAGTAACGCATTGCAGATGGTTCCAGACTTATTAACAATGGAAGCAAGTTCTCTTCTTGATCTTCCCATCTAATCTCATCAGCACACTTGACCTTGATTCTAGGGTTGATTAGTTTTTCTGTTTAGGGTGACTTGTGACTCTTATCATATATTATTTGACTTCTAAGTTTTGTGGAGCTCAGACTTTAATTTTTATTTAACACAATGCACTTGAGACATTTCAAAAGATTTAGGCATATAATGCTTTCTTTGAAATTGAAAATGACTTTCTTTATCTTTTCAAATTTTGAAGGAAAAGTCACGAGTAGAAATTAAAAGGGAAAAAAAAATCTGCCCCAGAAAAGGGGTCTTGAGTTTCAATTTCACCAGACTATGAAAAAAATATTTCACAAAAATATTTCACGATATCATAGTTTATAAACCATTTATCATAAAAGTAAATAATGACTTGAAACTTAATTTGTCACCTAGTACAGTAGTACTCCATCAAGGGGCCTTTCTTACATTTGTTTAGAAGTATTGTATCATGGTTGAATAAACTGAACCATTTACTATGAAGCATACACTTCTAATAAATTCAAATGTTAAATAGTTGTATGTGAAGATTAAGTCCTTCCCACCTCTATTTTCAATCAAGGGGCCTTTCTTACATTTGTTTAGAAGTATTGTATCATGGTTGAATAAACTGAACCATTTACTATGAAGCATACACTTCTAATAAATTCAAATGTTAAATAGTTGTATGTGAAGATTAAGTCCTTCCCACCTCTATTTTCAAATTGAGTGCCACAAACTTCTTATGATTCCTGTATCCTTGGAAATACTCCTACTTGAACCTAGGCCGTTAATCATGTGGCATTACTATATGGGGCTCATATGATTAACAATTATGATGGATACGATCGATGTAGATTTACATCTGTGCATCAAATGATCCTACCATTACGATGCTTTGTGCATGCTCAAACACCTGATTGAAAATTAATCTATAATATTTTCTCAAAAATCCGTAGTCAAATGACTGACATATAGTCTTTACCAAAAAAAAATAATAATTAACTTTTACCAAAAAAAAATTGAATGACATATAGAGCATCCTAATTTTGTTGTTGTTTTTTTTTTTTTTTTTTTGGTACTTGGAAAATGAGTTGTCTAATTTGTTTAGCCTTATCCTTCTTAGTTGCTTTGTTCATGTTCTCAAACTATCATACTTGGTAAACTTTTGTCAAATTTGGTGCTCAAACGCCCAATAGGAATGAAAAATTTGCCTAGACTCGTCCTATTATTACATTGCCACAACACTCGGTGCCTAGTATCCACCATTTACGGCTAGGTGATTATATACATACTCATACTTATTACCCAAAAGAGAATTGAGTTTCGAAATGGCAAATTCTCCTGATCACTTACTATATTCTCAAAAGGATTTTCCTATTAAGCACCTGAATAAAGAATATTTGTTGTTTTCCATGCACCTTCTATCTCGGATAAGATGCAAACAATGCATAGAAAATGAAAATATTTCCTTATTAAGTAGGCCACCAAAACCTTCTCAAAATTCGTTTTCTCCTATCCGAGCCAATGTGTTTGGACCTGCACATTTTCTAAATCGCATGAAGTTCATCATCGATCAATTGATGTTGCTAAGAGAAGCATACTTGTTTTTTGAAGGATAAATCCTAATAAAATTTCGTGATGCTCGAAATTATTTGTATAATTTTTTTTCTCATAAAATCCCAAATATTAAGGTGAACAAAGGATTAAAAAAAAAAACAAAAGAGGAAAATGATTATGCTGGAATATGAAGAGCTTTTTTTTTCTTCCAAGTTCCAGGCGTAGGACTATTCCAGCTGCCAAACATGGCAATACCGGTTTGAGAGAGCGCGCAACGAACAACTAATCCATCGTCATATAGAAGCCCACTCACTCTCATATTTGCACATTCAAAAACCCCTGCTTCTTCGTCGTCTGCTTTCTGATTCCTCTGCTTCCTCTCTGCCCTTCCCTCTCTCTCGCTCTCTCTCTCTCTCTCTCTCTCTCTCTCTCTCTCTCTCTCTCTCTTCTCTCTCTCTTTGTTGAAGCTTAGTCAATCCATATTTTATATTCTGATTTCTCTGTTGATACAGATGGATACATTCCTTTGGCATTCTCATGCCAATGTTCTTGCCATTGTTATTGGATGAAATATTCTGAACTGGTTATCATTCTAGCTTCTTGTTTCCATGGCTTGATTTTCAATGATTATACAGCTGATCATCATCCTTTGTGTGGTTTTTCTTTTTGACCTTTTACTCATTTTCCAAAATGTGGTCGAGAGCAGAACCTCCTGGCCATCTCATCTGATTCTTCTGCTCTAGTCACCTGGTAAAGAGAGGACACAGCCTGCCCCTTCCAGTTTTTGATAGAAAGTGGACATGTAATCGAAGAAGTTTTTGAAGTTTTTTTGTATACTTTCTTTATCATACGACTTGCCAACATAATATTAGACTCCTAATCAAGTAATACAGTTCTCAATCACAATATACTCCAGAATATTACAATAATAAAGAGCACTGATTAAACTTTGATATCTTGTCAAGCCATATAGCTATTTGCATATAACAGTTGATGATGCAGAAAATCTGGCTTATGCCTCTTCTCTCCTCTTTTTGTTCCCCCTTTGCTCCCTCCATCGTCAAACTTTTTTCATGTGATCTTCAATTGCTAGATAAAATACTTTATCAACTTACATTCCTATACTGGGTTTGTAACCTGTGCTGTGCACCTGAATAATTCGCAAAATGGTAAGGAAAAGATGACAGAAAAGAATTTATGACGTGATTTGGGAAATAGATTAAAATGATTACATGGAAAAAATTTACAACTTCGAAACTCAAGATATGTCCATGGATAATACTATTAACGATGAATTGGCTTAAAGTATTTTCAATAAAAATTAGTCTAATAATAAAGAAAAGAGATTTATGTCACGTAGATAATGCTTAACTTCATAATAGAATAGTCAATTTTAAACTCATACAAATGTTTTAGTTGGAATTCCCATAATATTTTTTTTTCAATTTGGGATTACTTTGCTAGGATTTTTTAGGGACTCCAATACACATTATGCTCTTCATGTTGGAATGGATAATGTCCAATACTTTTTTATTAAGCTCCTTTATTTTCTCTTTTGAGTTGAGCTTTTAGTATTTTCCAATAGGAAACAAATTGTGTTAATTTTCTTAATTAACCAACAAAAATGTATTTTTGACTTGTTCCATTTATTGGGCATATCCTTGATCTTTTTTGCTTTGGAATATGAACAGAAATTTGATACTAACACACATATATCGCTTTGATGAAATGGTTCGTGTCATAGATCTTTATCAAATATCCAATATTGCTCAAGAGATGGGAATCCATCTCTACATTTTTCATGTTTGGGAAAATAAGAATTCGAATGTGGATTTGGTGTCCCCGTGAAAGAAAATTCCTCAGAAAGTGCGGAATTCGATTACCTTACAATAAATGGTATCGAGATTTTCATAGACACCTTAAAGACTTTTCAAGTTTGACTGACTTTGTCCCACGGCCAAATTTTGTTGAAAGCTCAACCATGCTACTGTGATTAAATAATAATTGTCGAGAACTTTTCCAAGGTACCAAATTTTCCCCAATTTGGCATTGTCTTAAGACAAACTTAAGAAATTGACCAGATCTCCCAGAGTAAGAATCAACTCCAAACAAACTAGCAATGGGTCAATATATAAGTGATTATTAACTTCCGTAACTTCGTTTGGAGTTCTTCGACAACTAATTTAAATTTGTTGCTTAAGTGATAAAAAAAAACAACCCAAAACTCATTTAAAATCTTGAAATCAAAAACTTGATTTGAGCATATATTTGAAAACTAGAAATCGCAATTTTTCCAATAGCATGAGAATGACGCGAATCTGATATTGGACCAAAAGGTTATGACTTTAGGAAAAAGATACCATGAAAAATTAAAACAAATAATCAGGTTGTGCCACTTTACCCACCCTGATTCAACTGGGCCGGGGGTTATCCGTTTGAGGGTGACCTGGGTCAGGGTCATCCGGCCCAGGGTTACTCTGGTCCAAGTTTACTAAGCCCAGGTCATCCCAACCCTTTTGCGCATTTTTAACTATGTCCACAATTTTGACGCGAAGAGTTCTATTTTCTGGCTTTCAGTTTGATACTCACTTTGATTCAATTTTCTGTTGGAGATTTCAACGATATCCGGAATGAAGGTGCGGACACTCTTTTAATAAATGTGATAATGGTTATCATGCTGAGGTAATAACTTGAAAATAAAATGCATTGTGGTTACGCCAAGATAAAAATGGAGTTTACATATCAAAGTAGTCGTTATTTTACTAAAAAAAAATCTTGAAAATTCCATGATTTCTCTATGCGGTTATTCTGCTTGCTTTAATTCTTACATTAGAATAATCCTGCGTATGTCACGATTTTCTCAAAATTTGTCGGAAAAGTGACGGTTACTTTCATGAAACTATTTTCAGCTTTCAAAACCAGTCTTATGGGAATGAAAGGACAAAACACCCTATGTCTAAGTAGGCCAAATAATAACATGGTTCCATCATTTTCAAAACTAATCATGCATCCTCAAATAAACATCATTTGATTAATTGTGAAAGTGTACATTCACAACTTAGCACACATGTATAATTTTTGCACGTCATGCTAGGGGTGTGCAGAACAGATCACCCAAACTAGAAACCTTATGGAAATTCTATTTTCCACACCAAATGGGTCTTCGTACAGTAGCAAGGCCGAACAAGACCTGGAAACCGTAGAAGCAGTTTCTTTGATGATGATGCTGTCCCAAGGTGAGATGGACTTTAATTCTCCAGGTTTGGGTGTCAAACCTTTCAGGAAGAGCTTGACCCCAGATTTCTTTGACGTGGAGAAAGAGAAAGCGGGGGTAACTGTGCAATGAAAGCCATTCAAATGGCTATTTGAGAATGGAGCAGAAAAGGGTCGAAATGGAGGTTCCCGCCAGCATACTTTGTGGGGCTAGGGAAGTTGGGCTCAAAAAGCCTAAAGTAGCCAGATCAGGCGAAGACCCGATGTATGAGGCGGCGATGATGGATGGTGACATAATGGGAGATTTTAGGTCAAGAGAAAGGGCAGAAATATGGATGGAACCGGGGCTAAACTCATACAAAGATAAGGTCTGTGCTGAGGAATCCCAGGTTCTTGGTAAACCGGTTGAGAAAAACAACGCTGAGAGCTACAAACAGGAGGCTCCAGTCGATGCTTTCAGGAGATTGAAGGGAGTTGTGGCCACACAGAACTCAAAAGCATCAAGGACAACTGGGAGAAGTTGAAAAGGCAGGCATTCTCGACGAGTTGAGTGAGATCGGATAACAGAGCTGCACCCAATATTTGGCGTTTGACGCCAGGCAAGGACTATTTCTAAAGCAGCCGTTTTTATCCCTCCTTGTCCGTTCTTTTGATGGTTTCGATTGTTCTCCTACTTCACCGAAGTAGTCAGGGTAAGCAATCCCCATGGTGAAGTCAGCGGAGTCTCTCTCTCATTCTACATCGTATTCAATAGTATTGCCCCTTTGTCTGTCGCTGTTTTTCTGAAATATTTTCATTAAATTTTTTGTCAAGTCAATATGTTTATGATTGATTAGCAACTCTCAGAAATAGACTTTCTTGGTGTTCTAGAACAATTAACTACCTTGTTTTTTATACGTATCTACATTTTATAAGTGGTGAACCGTTGTTGGGTCAAAATGGTTATCGTGTAAGCGGGAAAATCGACTTCAAATACTAATTCATATGTTAAGTTGCACCGACACTTTTCATTGAACACATTGCAGATAGTTCCGGACTTAATAACAACAAAAGCGAGTTCTCTTCTTGATCTTCCCATCTAATCTCATCAGCACACACTTGACCTTGATTCTAGGGTTGATTAGTTTTCCAATTTAGGGTGACTTGTGATAGGGTTGATTAGTTTTCCAATTTAGGGTGACTTGTGATTCCTATCATATATTAGTTGATTTCTAAGTTTTATGGAGCTCGGACTTTAATTTTCATTTAACACAAAGCACTTGAGACATTTCAAAATATTTAGATATGTAATGTTTTAAAAAAAATGAAAATGACGTTTTTATCTTTTCAAATTTTGAAGGAAAAGTCACGAGTAGAAATTAAAAGGAAAAAAAAATTTGCCCCAAAAATTTAGTCTTGACTTTCAATTTCACCGGACTATCATAAAAATATTCCACAAGGTCATAGTTTATAAATCATTTATCATAAAAGTAAATGATGACGCGGAATTTAATTTGTCGCCTAGTACTCCTTCAAGGGGCCTTTCTAACGTTATTTTAAAAGTATTGTATCATGTTTGAATAAACTGAACCATTTACTATGAAGCATACACTTTTAATAGATTCAAATGTTAAATAGATCTATGTAAAGATTAAGTCCTTCCCACCTCGTTTTTCGAATTGAGTGCCACAAACTTCTTATGGTTCCTGTATCCTTAGAGATACTCTTACTTGAACCCACGCCGTTAATCATGTGGTATTCATATACAGGGCTCATATAATTAGCAGTTATGATAGATACAATCGATGTAGATTTACATCTATGCGTCACGGGCTAATCGATTGGGATCGTGACTGTACGGCCACTTTTGGATCAACTTGGATCGTTGAGATGCCTAGGGTAAGCCTTGATCACACACTTTCTAGAGAGGGAAGCTCTGGAAAGAAAATAGCCTTTGTATTACTGAATGATTGGATGGATACAAATGAGTAGGAGGGCATCCATTTTTATATTAAAGTTCCTCTAATTACATCCATTCATCAAGTTTCCATCCGGTGGATGAGATCCCACCACCCCATCTACCAACTACCAACACTAATAGCAGGAGACTTCTAGAATTTGTCGTAATGACTGTATCACCCGCCCCGGGAACGTTCCGGAAGAGCGCTTGTTGGAAATCCTAACAATTGTGGGAGGTCCTCCTCGGAAAGGCATGGCCCTTTAGCTGCAAAAACCTATTGGCCGTGACACATGCATCAAATAGTCATGCCATTACAATGCTTTGTGCATGCTCGAACACCTAATTAAAAATTAATCTATAATTTTTTTTTCCAAAAGATCCATAATCCAATGACTGACATATAGTGCATCTAATTTTGTTGTTTTTTGATTTTTTGGTACTTGGAAAATGAGCTGTCTAATTTATTTAGCCTTATCCTTCTTAGTTGCTTTGTTCATGTTCTCAAACTATCATACTTGGTAAACTTTTGTCAGATTTGGTGCTCAAACGCCCAATAGGAATGAAAAATTTGGCTAGACTCATCCTATTATTACATTGCCACAACACGTGGTGCCTAGTATCCACCATTTACAGCTAGGTGATTATATACATACTCATACTTATTAGCCAATAGAGAATGGAGTCTCAAAATAGCAAATTCTCCTTATCACTTACTATATTCTCAAAAAGATTTTCCTATTAAGCACCTGAATAAAATATATTTGTTGTTTTCCATGCACTTTCTATCTCAAATAAAATGCAAACAATGCATAGAAAATGAAAATATTGCCTTATTAAGTAGGCCACCAAAACCTTCTCAAAATTCGTTTTCTCCTATCTGAGCCAATGTGTTTGGACATGCACTTTTTCTAAATCGCATGAAGTTCATCATTGCTTAATTGATTTTGCTAAGAGAAGCATACTTGTTAGTACTATGATTTTTTTGAAGGATAAATCCTAATAATTTCTTGTGATCCTTGAAATTATCTGCATAATTTTTTTCACATAGAATCCCAAATATTAAGGTGAACAAAGGATTAAAAAAAAAAGAGGAAAATGATTATGCTGGATTATGAAGAGCTTTTTTTTTTTTTTCTTCCAAGTTCCAGGCGTAGGACTATTCCAGCTGCCAAACATGGCAATACCCGTTTGAGAGAGCACGCAACGAACAACTAATCCATCGTCATATAGAAAGCCCACTCACTCTCGTATCTGCACATTCAAAAATCCCTGCTTCTTCGTCCTCTGCTTTCTGATTCCTCTGCTTCCTCTCTGCCCTTCTCTCTCTCTCTCTCTCTCTCTCTCGGTGAGGGAGACAGTCTCGACCTTTCTGAGTTTCGACCAACTGTTTGCGTTTTCTCTCTTTGATTTCGCTCTGTTTTTCTGCTTTTTTCATGATTTGGTGATTATCGGAGAGAATCCTGCGAAACAGTATCTGGCAAGGTCTGCGATAAGATTTTCTCAAGCGGACGAGTGTTGGGAGGACACATGAGTGTTATTTATTTTTTGTGATCCCACATTTTAGACCCACATTTTCTCTTAAAGTTGCAACTATTCGACATGAAGTTTTTCCACGCTTCATACCCTTTTGTGACAACCGTTCATAGGTAACCATCTTGATGGGAGACGGGATATAAAAGGGAACGTACGTTCATTTCTGACGGGTGATGACAAGGTCTAACACAAACTCTCATATTTGGGAATACACCATCAGTACGTGAGGGAATTGGGTTAGTAGCGTGTCCCCAATTTTTCTTTGATTTCAGGTTTTTCTAACGAACGTGAATAAGAACAATGGCTAGAGGTTTGTCTTTAATTGATTTTAGGTTAGAAGCGTGTCCCCAATTTTTCTTTGATTTTAGGTTTTTCTAACGAACGTGAATAAGAACAATGGCTGGAGGTTTGTCTTTAATTGATTATGGCTTGCGCATCATGAATTTTATGTCTTACATTTGGTATCAAAGCAGGTTAAAAGCCTCTGCCTTGTTTTGTTGTATTTTTATGTTTTTTCGGTGTATTTTCGGGCATTTTTTAGGATGACCAGTAACTCGAAGTTTTGAGGCCAAGAGGGATTCGCCGATTCCAGGCAAAATCCGACGACCCACCCCTCGAATTCAGACTTGTACAGTCGCACCGCCATGAGGAATATTAGCCATGAGTTATTTCGGCATATCAGTGTTCGTCGGAGGCTAATCGGGTGGTGGAAGTCCGGTGGTTGAGGAATTGTGTTTTGGGAAATTTTCGTCTGATTTTAGGCCAATTTTTGCTCATTTTCGCCGAAACTTGGACCCATGTGGTCGTGCCGGCATGCTCTTCAAAACCCACTATTAATTTGTGTCTTAGATGGGTTGTCAGAGGAGAAACAGTTGGCGAAACTGCAGCGGAAGGGCGAAAAATGGCGAAGAAATTCATTTTGGGCGCGAGGAAGAAGGCACGTGGAGCCCACGCACATGCTGCGGTTACAGGCACGTGGAGCCCACGCGCATGCTGCGGTTACAGGCGCGTGGAGCCCATGCACCACGCACTCTCACATGCGCTCAACTGCTACCCGCGTGGGATTCATGCGCGCGGCAGTTGCCAAGCGCTTGCAACGCATGCACCTGCGCACTGAACCACGCGCGTGCGGGGCACGCGCCGGCGTAGATTCTAGCGCGTGCTCGGCACACGCTTGTCGTCTCCCACCCGCGACTATATTTTACACTTTTGCCCCAAATTTTTCATGTTTTTACAACCTTGCCCTTGGCCAATTTATTTATTTACTATTCTGCTTTAGATGTATTTGTTTATTATGTCATTTTGTGCATTTTTATGAGCATTTTATGCATGAAATTAAATGTCCAATGGTCCATATATTTAATTAATTAGAGAGTGGCCACAACATCTTTAATTAATTAAAATTATATATTAAAAGCCTCCGGATCATATTTAGAAATGGACATTGATTGTAATTAATTATATTAATATGATGAATTGTATCCCACAGGAATTTTCATTATATTAATATGATTAATTATGATGAAATATCATATTATTTTTCTTAATTTACCCACAGGGATTAAGAAAATGCATATAATATGGTAGTTTCTTCATGAAGTAATTATGAATCTATTTAAATTAAAAACTTAGCCCACAGGTAGTTTATATGTTATGTGATTCATATTGTGACATGTTTACATTGGTAAAACATGATTTATTTATATTTGCCTCAAATTTGTGACATAAGCATGATTATTTGATATGCAGTTTTGCAACCTATGAATTTCTCTGAATTTAAGTTTGAAGTTCCAATACTAAATGGTGAGAACTATAAAGTTTGGAATGAGTCAATTCTTCTTCAATTAGGGTGGATGGACATTGACTATGCTATAAGGAAAGACGAATCACCTGCTCCTACTAATTCGAGCACTTCAGCTAAGATAGCTCTTTATAACCAATGGGAGCGGTCCAACCGCATTTGTGCGATGTTTATAAGAGCTAAAATATCTCTTAGTATTCGTGGTTCGGTTACTCAGCACAGCAATGCTAAGGCTTTATTGAAGGCCATAGATGCGCAGTTTCAGAGTTCTGAGAAGGCACATGCCATGACCCTGATTATGAAATTTTCATCATTGAAGCTCACTAGTGTTAGAGGTGTGCGTGGGCACATCATGCAAATGAGGGACATTGCAGCTCAACTTAAGAAACTTGAGGTTGAGATGTCTGAATCTTTTCTTGTGTATTGTATTCTGAACACTCTCCCACAACACTATGCACCTTTCAAGATCTCTTATAACACATATAAGAATAAATGGTCAATTAATGAACTCATGACCATCTGTGTTCAAGAGGAAGAAAGACTAATTATGGAACTGGGAGAAAGTGCTCATTTGGCAACACAAGGAAAGAATAAGGGCTATGGCAAGCATAAGAGAAAAGGTAAAATACCTCCCCAAGCTGACATTAAGAAAGAATCTAAATGTTTCTTCTGTAAACAGAAGGGGCATATAAAGAAGGATTGTGTCAAATTTAAGACCTGGCTCGAGAAGAAAGGTAATCCAATCTCTTGTGTTTGTTATGAATCTAATATGACTGATGTAAGTCATAACACTTGGTGAATTGATTCTGGATCTACAATCCATATTTCGAATTCCTTGCAGGGTTTTCAAAACCGCAAGAAGCCAATGAAAAGTGAACAAAGCATCTATTCAGGAAACAAGATGCGCTCGCATGTGGAAACTATTGGGACATGTAGACTAGTTCTCAATAGTGGCTTTGTTTTGAATTTGGAAAGAACCTTTTATGTTCCTAGTTTTTCTAGAAACTTAATTTTAGTTTCAAGACTTGTCACCTTTGGGATACTCCTTTAACTTTTCAGATTCAAACTTCTGTTTATCATTTAAATCTAAAATTGTCGGGAGTGGTACTTTGTCTGATGGTTTTTTTCGAATTAATTTACAAGACAATGCCTATTATGATGCGATGCATGTTCACGATAAAGCTGGTATGAAACGATGTGTTGTGAAAGAACATTCCTCTATGTTGTGGCACTGAAGATTGAGACATATCTCCATAGAAAGAATTAAGCGATTAGTAAATGATGGAGTACTCGGTATTTTAGATTTTACTGATTGTGATACTTGTGTAGACTGCATAAAGGGAAAGCAGACTAACAAATCAAAGAAAGGTGCCAAGAGGAGTACAAAAATATTAGAAATCATACATACGAATATATGTAGTCCGGATATGGACTCTTGTGGTCAGAAATACTTCATCTCCTTCATAGATGATTACTCACGTTATATGTATCTCTACTTGATTCATAATAAATATGAAGCATTAAATGCCTTTAAGGTATTTAAGGCAGAAGTAGAGAAACAATGTGATAAACAAATTAAGATCGTAAGATCAGATACTGGTCCATTTGCAAGATTTCTTCAAGAGCATGGGATAGTTGCCCAATATACTATGCTTGCTTCTCCGGACCAAAACGGCGTAGCGGAAAGAAGAAACTGGACCTTATTGGACATGGTGCGTAGTATGCTTAGTAGCTCCAAACTTCTTAAATCCTTGTGGACTAAAGCATTTAAGATGGCAGTATATATATTAAACCGAGTTCCGACAAAGATTGTTCCAAATACACCTTTTGAATTATTTAAGGGTTGGAAACCGAGTTTACATCATGTGCGCGTTTGGGGATGCCCGTCTGAAGTGAGAGTTTATAATCCATAAGAAAAGAAGTTGGACCCAAGGACCATAAGTGGGTATTTCATTGGCTATGCCGAAAGGTCTAAAGGATACAAGTTTTATTATCCATCTCATACCACTAGGATTGTGAAATCAAGAAATGCTAAATTTCTTGAAAATGACTTGATCAGTAGGAGCGATCGACCGAGGGACCTTGTTCCTAAGGAAGATCATTCAGACACTCAACCTTCCACCTCAAGTTTAAGGTTGGTTGTTGCTTATAATGCCCATTCAGTTCAACCGGCTATCGAACAACCAATCGTTAAAGTTCCACAACCTGCTGATATTGATCTAGTAGATCCAATTGTTCAGCAATTACCAGAAATTGTTGAACAACCAGTTGAGCAACATGCTCCTCAAGAGAATGTTGATGCAATCTTGAGAAGATCTGCTAGAATAAAGAAATCGGCTATTCCTAGTGATTATATTGTGTATTTATAAGAGTCTGACTACAATATTGAAGCTGAGAATGATCCCGAAACGTTTTCACAAGCTATGGATAGTGATAAATCTAATTTGTGGTACAATGCCATGAAGGAAGAGATGAATTCTATGGCATCTAACGAAGTCTGGGATTTGGTTCAGTTACCTGATGGTGCGAAGGCCATTGGTTGTAAATGGGTCTTCAAAACTAAGAAGAACTCATTGGGTAACATTGAAAGATATAAAGCTAGACTTATTGCCAAAGGATTCACTCAAAAGGAAGGAATCGATTACACTAAGACTTTTTCTCCTGTATCTAAGAAAGATTATCTTCATATTGTTTTGGCATTGGTTGCCCATTTTGATATGGAATTACATCATAGGATGTGAAAACGGCATTCCTCAATGGAGAACTGGAGGAGGGGGTTTACATAAAACAACTTGAAGGATTCCCCTCTAGTAAAGGTGAGCATTTGGTCTACAAGCTTAAGAAATCTATATATGGCTTGAAACAAGCATCCCGCCAATGGTACTTAAGGTTCCATGAAGTCATCTCTTCATTCGATTTTGTAGAAAATGTCATGGATCAATGTATATAAAAGAAGGTCAGTGGGAGTAAAATTTGTTTCCTTGTGCTGTATGTGGATGATATATTACTTGCAACCAATGATAAGGGGTTGCTACATGAGGTGAAACAATTTCTCTCTAAGAGTTTTGACATGAAGGATATGGGTGAGGCATCTTATGTCATTGGCATTAAGATCCATAGAGATAGACCTTGAGGCATTTTAGGACTATCTCAAGAAACTTATATCAATAAGGTCCTAGAGAGATTTCGGACGAAAGATTGTTCACCAAGTATAGCACCCATTGTGAAGGGTGACAGGTTCAATTTGAACCAATGCCCGAAGAACGATCTAGAAATGAAACAAATGTACAACATTCCATATGCTTCTGCTGTTGGAAGCTTGATGTATGCTCGGGTTTGCACTCGTCCTAACATCGCTTTTGCTGTGGGAATGTTGGGAAGATATCAAAGTAATCCAGGTTTAAACCACTAGAGAGCTGCAAAGAAAGTGATGAGATACATTCAAGGTACCAAAGACTATATGTTTATGTATAAACGAACTGACAACCTGGAAGTGGTCGGTTATTCGAATGCGGACTTTGCGGGTTGTGTTGATTCACGAAAATCAACATCTTGATACATTTTTATGTTAACTGGCGGAGTCGTGTCATGGAGAAGTGCCAAGCAAACTTTGACTGCTACTTCCACTATGGAGGCTGAGTTCGTTTCTTATTTTGAGGCTACCTCACATGGTGTATGGCTGAAGAGTTTCATTGCTGGGCTTAGAATTGTTGATTCAATTTCTAGGCCATTAAGAATATATTGTGACAATTCAGCTGTGGTTTTTATGGCTAAAAATGCCAAAAGTGGCTGTCGAAGTAAGCATATCGACATTAAGTATTTAGCCATAAGGAAATGTGTTAAGGAAAATAGAGTGGTCATTGAACACGTTAGCACTGAATTGATGATAGCCGATCCTTTAACTAAATGCATGCCACCAATGAAGTATAAGGATCATGTAACTAGTATGGGAATAGGTCCCATCATGTGATTTGTCGTCATATGCATGATATTGTTGTATGAAACTCTTATTCAGTTGTAATGTTAATTCTCAATTTTGGTGTACACATTTTGTTGTTTATGAGAATAACATTTATCTTTGGTTTTGGAATAAACATAGGGTTTATTCATTAAGATATGTTATCACATATAGGCTGACATTAAAGAAATAAGATGTATTGTGATACATGGAAGATATTACTCACTCTTAGAGAACATGTCGCCATGATCCATGTGTTTTGTTTCTTTTCTTTAAGCATAAAGTTTTTGTGGAATTAGTTGGATAATCCATATGATGAAAATGATGGGATCAAGTGGGAGAATGTTATTTATTTTTTGTGATCCCACATTGTAGACCCACATTTTCTCTTAAAGTTGCGATTATTCGACATGAAGTTTTTCCACGCTTCATACCCTTTCGTGACAACCGCCCATTTGGTAACCGTCTTGATGGGAGACGGGATATAAAAGGGAACGTACGTTCATTTCTGATAGGTGATGATAAGGTCTAATACAAACTCTCATATTTGGAAATACACCATCAGTACGTGAGGGAATTGGGTTAGTAGCATGTCCCTAATTTTTCTTTGATTTCAGATTTTTCTAACGAGCGTGAATAAGAACAATGGCCGGAGGTTTGTCTTTAATTGATTCTGGTTTCTGCATCATGAATTTTATGTCTTACGATGAGTTATCACATGGCCAAGAATATACTGCGGAGAGAGCCATCATCGGCGATCGGTAACGGCTCGGGGAAAGCGAGACATCTTAGGTATTGACTCCGAGAAAACTCCAATAAATCGTGGAAATTCTTGGGGCTGATGGAAAATGCCCAAGAAAATCCGTGCTCGGTCTGCCACAAGCGATTCAGGTCCACGACAGCTCTGTTTGGCCACATGAAAATTCACTTGAACAAGGACGACGAGCGCGGCGACTGGTGCGCGGACAGTGGCAAAGGGTCCAGGTCGATGAAATCTTGCCGGGATCGTGCGAGGCCGATCCACGACAGGGAGAGATTGAATTTGAGTCTCTCCAGTGAAGATCGCTATGTGGGCTTGAGTAAGACCAAATCGCTACGTGGGCTTGAGTAAGACCAAAGGTGATCTCCTGCTTAGCGTTTTATTTGACGACGAGGCAATGCACATGACCAGGAGGAAGAGGACACCGCGAGTCAGCTGCGATGTCGATGAAAGAACCGAGGGAGTTCTGTCCTCCGTACCAAATGGGTTTTCGTTCAGTAGCGAGGCCGAGCGAGACCCGGCAAACGAAGCAGCAGTTGAGTTGATGATGATGTCCCGAGGTGAGGCAGGCTTCAATTCTTCGGGTTTGGGCATCGAACTTTTCCGGAAGAGCTCGGCCCTGGATTTCATTGACATGGAAAAACTGAGGTAACTGAAGCAGCCGAGTATAATGAACGCCATTCAAGAGGCTATACGAGAATGGAGCAGGAAGGGGTCAAATTGGAGGTTCCTGCCGGGATGCTTTGTGGGGCTTTGGGAAGTTGAGCACAAAAAGCCTGAAGCGGCCAGATCAGACGAACAGCAAATGTATGAGGTGGCGATGATGGATGGTGACATGATCCGAATTGCGGGTTCCGATTCGAGAGCTAAAGCAGAACTAAGGATTGACAAGCTGCGTGAGATCGGATTCATTGTCTACTCCATCGGCAAGCCGCTGGATCCCTGGCTCAAGGACATGCCCGCCGTGGCATAATGGAGACCCACCTGATATTGGCGTTTGTCGCCAGCCAAGATCCAATATTTTTAAAGCAACCTTTTTTATCCCTCCATGTTCGCCTTTTCATGTTTTCGAATGTTCTCCTGCTTCCCCAGAGTAGTCAGGGTAATTGGTCCACACGGTGAAGTCAGCGGATTCACTCTTTTATTCTGCATTGTATTAAATTATATTAGCCATCTGTCTGTTACTACTTTTCGGGTATATTTTGATCACATTTTTGTCGGTTCAATATGTTTATGATTGGTTAGCAACTCTGAGAAATAAACTCTCTTGGTGTTCTAGAACCCTTAACTACCTTGTTTTCTATTTGTGTATTCATTAACTGGCCAACTGCTGATGGGTCGACTCTATTCAGGATGATGACTGTTGAGTAAGCGGGGAATCGTCTTCTTATGCCGGTTCGTCTGTTAAATTGCGCTAACATTTTTCAATGAACTTGCATGTAAACAAAACGTCAGTAATGCAGTGCCGACAATCACAGACTTATTAAGAATTCACCATGAGAATGATTCGGGGAAGCGAGTTCTCTTATTGATCCTTCCATTTAATCTCGCTAGCACCCACGACCTCGTCACTACGGTTAGTTAGTTTTCCCATTTGGGACGACTTGTGACTCCTACATTTGATTTGATTTATCGTACATTTTGCGGATTCAATTTTATTTAACACAAAGCGCTTGGGACTTTTTACAATATTTGCAGTTGACATATAAAATGTCCAAATTTTTATAATCTTTTGTAGTTGAAAATAATTCTTTTACATTTTCGAATTTTGAAGGAAAAGACATGAGTAGAAGTAAAGAGAAATAAAAAAAAATTTGCCCCAAAAAAGAAGGGGGGGTCGTAAGTTACAATTTCACTAAACTCTGAAAAAATAAAATAATCAATGAGGTCGTATTCTATGAACCATTCATTAAAGGAATAAATAATTGTGTGACATTTGACTTGTCACCTAAAACTCTCTCAAGCGGTATTTCTGAAATTACTTCAAAAGTATTGTAATGTGATTGAAAAAATTACAATTTAATAAGAACCATACTTGCGTAATTGTTACGATCAATTTTTAATACATTCATATGTTAAATAGATCTATGTGAAGATTGAGTATTTTCTTCCTCCTCTTTCAAGTGAGTGACGTGAACAAATTTCTCAGTCTTTGGAGAAACTCTTGTTCGAACCTTATCAATGGTTTAAAGACAATCAAAGCCATCAATTACGTGAATTTGTATGTGATGCCATACAATTAACGGTTAAGATAGACATGATCCATGTAGACTCAACCCATGCAACAATTTATCTAGTCCTTAGGGTGATTTGCGATTGCCATGACCTAACTAAAAGTTAATCATAATTGAATGGCGCAATCGCTATATTACATATCCTAATTTTGTTATTTGTTGATTTTTTTTCCTACTTGGAAAAGAAGTTGTATAATTTGTCTAACCTTATCTATCGTAGTTGCTTCTTTAATTTTTCACACTATTGTACTTGGTATCTTACTTGGTAAATTGCTTGATTTGGTGCTTAATGGCTTAATATTGACTGGACTCATCGCATTATTACATTGACATCTTGGATTGTATGTGTACTCATTCTGATTACCTAAAAGAGAATAGTCTCAAAATAGCAAATTCTCTTGATAATTTACCATTTTCTGAAAAGAATTTCCTATTTCAACACACCGATAAATTTTTGTCATTTTTAAAGCATCGGTTCTCTCATATTACGTGTAATTTGGGTATTGTAAATGAAACCATTTTACCATTAACCAAGGATAACCAGTGCTCCAGAGATACTTCTTTGTAAATCTTAGTTTTCTCCCTAGCCTGCCCATTGTGTTTACGCAGGTGCCTTCCAGATCCCATAGAGAAGTTGCTCTTTACTTAATTTATGGCCCTAGAGGAGCATATTTGTTGGTACTCTGCTTTTTAAAAGGCTAAATTCTGATAATATTGTGATCCTTGAAATTATTTAGGTGATCTTCTCTCACTAAATCCCAAATATTAGGGAGAACCCGGAAAAACAAAAGAAAATGATATTTAATTTTGTTGGGTTCTATGCATTGACTATTCCACCTGCCAAACGTGGCATTACCCGTTTGAGAGAGCGAGCAACAACAGAGGAATGACAGCCAACACATCAATCATCATATACAAACCCAATCACGCTCACTCGTATTTGCACATTTCAGAACCCCAGAGAGAGAAGTCCAAAACCCCCGCTCCTTCTTCGGAGGCCTTTTATGATTCCTCTGCTTCCTCCGTAGCCTTCTCTCTCCCGCGCGCTCGCCCACTTTCTGGTGAGAAAGAGCCTCGACCTTTCGAAGTCTCGACAAGCTGTTTGCATTTTCTCTCTTCGATTTCCCTCTGTTTCTTTTGCTGCTTTCATGATTGGATGGCGACCGGAGAGAATTTGGAGAGTATATCCGTGCAAGCTCCGCGACAGGATCTTCTCTAGCGGACCAATGTTGGGAGGTCACATGAGGTGCCGCATGATACTGCATGAGACAAAACAGACGTTGTCGAAAAATTTTGACATGAAGAACATTGGTGAGGCATCATTCGTCCTTGGCATTAAAATTCATAGGCATCGTTCCCGCTGTATGTTATGTTTATCTTAGAAGGCATATGTTGATTGTATTTTGGAAAAATTCAACATGCAACATTGCAAACTAGGCATTGTTCCTATTTTTAAGGGTGACAAATTAAGTCTCTCACAATAATCTCAATCAAATTTTGAGAAAAACCAAATGAAAGATATACCTTATGCTAGTGCACTTGGAAGTATCATGTATGCTCAAGTTTGCACTAGACCAGATATTGCCCTTATGACCGGACTTCTAGGTAAATATCAGTCAAATCCATGACACAATTAGGTTATTACAAAAAAGATTTTGAGATACTTAAAAGGAACAGGAGACCATATGTTAATTTACTAATACCATGATTTGTGACTAATAGCAATATTCAGATGCAGACTTTGCTAGTTGTTAGGATGATAGAAAGTCGACAATAGGATATATCTTCATGTTAGTAGGAGGTGCAATATTGTGGAAAAGCGAGAAACAGAAATCTATATTATCCTCTACCATGCAAGCGAAGTTTATAACATGCTTTTCAATTACTACTCAAGCCGTTTGGCTCTGAAACCTTATTAGAGAAGTAATGGTATTTGATTTGGATAGACCCATACAATCATATTGTGATAATAACCGTGTAGTGTTATTTGTCAATGACAACAGAAGTCTCAAGGGGTCTACACATATGGAGGTCAAGTTTTTTACCATAAAGGAAATGATACAAAATTGTGACATTACAATAAAGCATATTCCCACGGACGATATGTTAGCAGATCCACTGAGGAAAGGCTTTTCCTTGTGTATTTAAGCGACATGTCATGAACATGGGCTTGGGAGAATCATTGGATACTGTCATTTAGTGGAAGCTACTTCAGATTTGCTCTAATAAAGTTTATATCTATGTTTCGTTATATTTGGTAATATTTTGATATATGTCAACTCTTTTGGTAAGGATTATTATTGAGTGGTATACATACATCTAATGAAAATTTCAAAGTATTGTGTAAATCTTAAATGAAAGTTAGAGGCATCCAGTTATTAACCTTGTACATATGTCTAATTACACATAAAGAAAGGTTAGCCATAAATATAAAATATATGTGGGTTCATTAGAACTATAAAGATATTCTCTAGTGGCACATCCGGTTTGTTGTAATACTAAAGGTAAGAGAATAGTGACTGATAAAGAGGATAACATATAAGATATTATTCTTCATGAGGTGTTATATATTTGTTACATAACCATATGAATCTATATTAATAAAGTTGAAAGCACTTGTAATCATGGAAGGCTCTGTGCGCGCGCGCGCGCGCGTGCGCAATTACCTCCATGATCCGGTGTTTGATACTTTATGAGATTAGATTTTTTTTTTTTTTATGAGATTAGATTGATTATTAAGAATTATCTCTAGACCAACATAAAAGTGTGCACATATAGTGTAATCTCAATTAATATATCAAAAGGGGAAGAATATAATAGTTTTCCTAATGTATGCTACATTAATTAAGATTGTGATATACCATTTTTATGAAGTTAGTCTAATAAAGTAATATATAAAGTTTATTAGTAGTCAAATATGGGTCTGGCTTATGTAGGCTAAGTTGGGCTGGCTCAAGATGAGAAGGCCCAGCCAAAACTCTATAAATAGGCTAAGGTCCCTCCTTAAACCCTCACCTTTTGCTATTTTGAAATGTATGCACCCACTACCTCACATAAGGAGCGTTTGTGAGAGGCAGTCTTATCAAGTTAGGGTATGGAGAGTGATAGAGGAGAAGATCTTCAGCATCGAAATATCAAAATACTGTTGTTCTGCTCCTAGAATCATGGATTCCAAATCAAGTACACAAATCTTCATCTTCTCCTTCAATATGTTTGAGTTCCCAGCTATTTCGATCTTGAGAAGTTGTTTCGATGGCCAACACTTTGATCATGAACCAAGGTGAGGCAGACTTCAATTCTCCAAGTTTAGGTGTCAAACCTTTCACGAAGAGCTGGCCTAGATTTCTTTAACATGGGGAAAGGGTTGATAACTGAAGCATCCGAGTGGAATGAAAGCCATTCAAGTGGCTATTTGAGAATGGGGCAAAAAGGGGTTGAATTGGAGGTTCCCGCCGACATGCTTTGCAAGGCTAGGGAAGTCAAGTTCAAGAAGCCTCAAGCAGCTAGATCAGGTGATGAGCCGATGGATAAGGTAGCAATGATGGATCGTCGCACAATGGCAACTATAGGAATTGCATGTCTTGATTTGAGAGAAAGGCTAGAAATACGAATCGAATTGGGACTAAATTCTTATAGGGATGAGGTCTACCCTGAGGAATCCCGAGTTTTCGGTGAATCGGTTGAGGAAAAAAAGTATAAAAATAGGGACACTGAGAGCTACAAACAGGAGGCTCCAATCAATGCATCTCAAGGGATTGAAGGGAGTCCTCGAGAGCATGAAAGGACAACTCAGAGAAGGTGAACAAGCAGTATGCTCGATAAGTTGCATAAGATCATATATGTTAGTGGATCTATTGAGAAAAGACTTTCACCCTTGTGTATTTAAGCGACATGTCATGAACATGAGCTTGGGAGAATCATTGGCTACTGTCATTTAGTGGGAGCTACTTCAGATTTGCTCTAATAAAGTTTACATCTGTGTTTTGTTACATTTGGTAGCATTTTGATATATGGCAACTCTTTTGTATGGATTATTATTGAGTTGTATACATATATCAAATGAAAATCTCAGAGTATTATGTAAACCTTGAGTGAAGGCTAAAGGCATCTAGTTATTAGCATTGTACATATGTCTAATTACACATAAAGAAAGGTTAATCATAAATATAAAAAATATGTGGGTTCATTAGAACCATCAAAATATTCTCTAGTGACACATCCAGTTTTCTACGATACCTAAGGTAAGAGAATAATGACAGACAAAGAGGATAACATATAAATTATTATTCTTCATGAAGTGTTGTCTACCATAAGAATCCATATTAGTAAAGTTGAAAGCACTTGTGATCATGAAAAACTCTGTGTATGTATATGCATTTACCTCCATGATCCGATGTTTGATGCTTTATGGGATCGGATTTATTGTTAAGAATTATCTCTAGACTAACATAAACGTGCGCACATACAGTGCAATCTCAATTAATATAGCCAAAGTGGGAAAATGTAAGAGTTTTCCTAATGTGGATTACATTAATTAAGATTGTAATTTACCCTTTTTATGAAGTTAGTCTAATAAAGTAATAGATAAAGTTTCTTAGCGGTCGAATATGGGTCTAGTTTATGTAGGCTGAGTTAGGCTAGCTTAAGATGAGAAGGCCTGGCCACAACTCTATAAATAGGCTAAGATCCTTCTTTTAACCCTCACTTTTTGTCATTTTGAAACGTTTGCACCCCTACCTCACATAAGAAAGCACTCTCATAGAGCTAGGGTATGGAGGGTGATAGAGGAGAAGATCTTCAACATCGAAGTATTAGATTGCCGTTGTTCTGCTCCTAGAATCATGGATAAGAAATCAGGTATGCAAATCCTCATCTTCTCCTTTTATATGTTCGAGTTCCTAGTTATGTCAATCTTGAGAAGTAGTTTCAATGGCCAACATTTTGATCATGAACTAACATGAGGCAAACTTCAATTCCCCAAGTTTAGGTGTCAAACCTTTCACAAAGAGCTGGCCTGGATTTCTTTGATGTGGGGAAAGGGCTAATAATTGAAGCATCTAAGTGGAATGAAAGCCATTCAAGTGGCTATTTGAGAATGGGGCGAAAAGGGGTCAAATTGGAGGTTCTCGCTAACATGCTTTGCGGGGCTAGGGAAGTCAGGCTCAAGAAGCCTCAAGCAACTAGATCAAGTGATGAGTCGATGGATGAGGCGGCAATGATGGATCGTGGCACGATGGGAACTGCAAGAACTGCGAGTCCTAATTTAAGAGGAAGGCTAGAAATATGGATCGAACTGGGGCTAAATTTGTACAGAGATGAGGTCTGCACTGAGGAATCCAGAGTTTTCGGTGAATCGATTGAGGAAAACAAGTATAAAAGTAGGGACGCCAAGAGCTACAAACATGAGGCTCCAATCAATTCTTCTCAAGGGATTGAAAGGAGTTGTTGCTGCACCAACCTCGAGAGCATCAAAGGACAACTCAGGGAAGGTGAACAAGCAATATGCTCAATAAGCTGCATAAGATCAGATAACGGAAATGCAACCAATATCAGCATTTGACACCGGCCAAGAATTATATATTTCTAAAGCAACCATTATTATCCCTCCATGTTGTTTCTTTTGATGGTTTCGAGTGGTCTCTTAATCCCCATAATAGTTAGGATAATTGGTTTACATGGTAAAGTCAACTGATTCACTCTGCCTATATTTGTTTTACGAAGAATAGATGATTTTAAAAATATTTTCCTAAAATGATAGTTTGTATCACTTGAAGTAACTGGTCAATTTAAAATATTTTCATCATCAACCACAATGTATGACTAAATATCTTTGTAGACGATGAAAATGTTTTTCGTTCATCTATTTTTGTGAGGGTCTCCCCATTAGGTATAGGATGCCTCATAGGGGCATTGAGATGACTGTGTAGGATCCTCATAGGGTGTGGCACCCCTTGACACGGCCCCCGATCCCTAGGGTCACCACAGCCTATTCACCTATCACTTGTCCTGATAACATTCCACTCCGATACCATTTTAATTGCAGCGGGTCCATACAACCTGGGGGTTTACATCTTTTAGATTGATCCCAGCACAGTTCATATGACGGAAGCATACTCAACATCTCCATAACTCGTACACAAACTAAATAATACGATGCAATACATACCAACTACAACCTTTCACATATATATATATATATATATATGCATTTTAGGGCCAAATCACTTTTATTTACATACTAAGATGGATTTCACAAGTCGGTACAACAAAAAAGGCCAAGACTATAACTAAGCTCGACTAAACTCAAAAGGAAACCCGACCATACATCAGACGTGAACATCTATCCATCAACTAGTGTCGGCCATCCTAAAAAGTGTTAACCTCCACCAGTCACACGCTCCTATCACACCCATCATGGTGCATTGGTCGGCGACGGCAGCAGCATCCACATCATCCTCCCATCTCTACGAACATGGACAGACAAAAACTCTTGTACAACGGGACCATCAGGTAAGCCCACATCGTACATGACTAGAACACGGACGCGGATAAACACCAAACCATGAACACCGACGCAAGGGTGCTCCGAGCACTCGACTTCAACATCATACAGTAATCCATAAAACGTACCACGCGTGACAGGTGCTAGAGGCATCTTTCAATCTGAAATGTTAGTCTCCAAAGGGGTGAGTACAACCGCTCAGCAGCAAAGATCCACCAAACTACACAATGTAACAAGCAAGGCAATCAAGATATCACGAGTAAAGCACATATCATCCATGCTATCAAGCATACATCACCATGCAGTCGTGCATATATCACCATGCGGTCATGCATATCTCACCATACCATCGTACATATATCACCATGCAGTCATGCATATCTCACCATGCCATCGTGCATATATCAACATAATTCATATCATCCATGCTATCATGTATATACATCCCCATGAGATCCATTCAAGCCTTCATGATCGCATTCTCAATATCAAATAGCATCAATTTACTTTTATAAGCAAATCATGCATCATGCCATATGCATACACTCATGCACATGATTCAATTTCAATATTTATCTTTCACAAGGATCTCATTATTTTTCATTCAGGGACCAATGTTTGCATCCCTCAATTTATCGCTTGCACCCAACCTAGCATCGCGAGGAGCCTCCGGCACAAACCTCCAAGCATCCAGCACAAACCTCCGAGCATCTCGCACCCCAACTAGCATCACGAGGAATCCCCCCAGCACAAACCTCCAGGGCTTCCGAAATTACGTACCACCATACTACCAAGTATTCCCCCTGGACATTACGTACCATATACCACCGGGTATCTCAAAACTCCCGAGGACCTCCGGGCATGTATTCATAATATAACCAGGCATCCGGCTCAAACCTCCGAGCATCCCGACACTCCCAGGGCATCGTCGGCTCACACCTCCGATGGTCTCATTATTATTACAATTTATGATCACATTTATGTCTTATTTTCAACATGACATTTGATGCAATAATATCAAAGGTCTCAACCAACTTTTGATGTCATATGATATGCCCAAATATCACCATACATGCAGTACACATAACACCCACGTATCACATTTCATAAAGCAATTCATTGGTTTTTGAAAATAGAACTAATTTTCGGAAAAACAGAATGCACCTCTTTAGTAAAAATCCTTGGAAAATTAGTAAAAAATCTCAATAAATTATAAAAATTTTAAAAAAATATAAAAACGATCTAGAGGAAGATATTTCGTGAAGAACACCATGTCAAAAAAGTTCTACATCAATCACATAGATCCACACATCACGGCAAAAGGAATTCCAGCATCGCTATTGCACAGTTTCGGAAATAATTTCGATTATACCATTAAATGAACTCCAAAAATTCTAATATTTTAATATGTTATAGATTAGATCTAGAGGTAAACGTCTCATGAAGAAATAAAAGTGTAATTCCTTCTGTATTAAAATATATAATTTTTTATATCTCTTCCTAACTCTAGGTTCACCGTCCAGGTTCATCCTTTTCAAAGAAAATCGTTTTCCCTGATCAATACTTGTCCGTTTATTCTCAAATTTTAGTATGTTACTCCTAAAGAAATTTTATACAACTCTTATCAAGAACATAAGATCAAATTCGGACTAGATAATTTCACAAAATTCACAGAATCACAATAGATCAACATAACAGTTTCCAGATCTAGCTTTTTCAAATAAAAATGGTTTCACCGACCTATAATTGTTCGTTTCCTCTCATTTTTTAGTATGTTAATCATCAAGAATTCCTCTACAACTTTCATCAAGAAGTCAAAGTCAGATTCCAACTAGAACATCGCATGCAACTCACGAAATCATCAAAGGTCGGACTGTTTTTCGAGGAACAAAACACTAAGCTAGAACACAACTCCTATAACTTCGAAATTTCTTACCTCAACCACATCCGAAATTCACCATTTATCACACATAAACACAGCAAGCAAAGGGTAGATCAATGGACTCTACTTGCCTCTAATCCAAGCAAAAGACAGCAAGCACATGGCGGGGCAAGGCGGCTCAACGGCGGGACTCGGCGCACACACAACAGTGATGGTTCTCCTTCTTCCTTTCTCTCTTCCTCTCTTTCTCTCCTTCTCGCGCATGAGAACTCTCTCTCTCTCTCTCTCTCGCTCTCTCTCTCTCTCTCTCTCTCTCTCTCTCTCTCTCTCTCTCTCTCTCTCTCTCTCTCTCTCTCTCTCTCTCTCTCTCTCTCTCTCTCTCTCTCGGTTCTTGGTTGAAAATCCTCTCTCTCAATCCGCCTCTCCTCTTTTCTTTCCCCTTCATCATTGGCAATCATTTGATTTTGCATGGCTTCTTACACTTGGCTACAACGGACTAACACTTGGCAAGCTTCTCTTGCCACTTGGGGATTTGCATGCAGGTTGATGGGCCTCCCTTTGGGCCAGGCCTCTCCCTCCATCCAGTCGACGACAGCCCTCTCCCTTTGGGCTTCGCGGGCTAGACCTTAATGGCTGAACGGTGGGGCTCTTGTGGACTGGTCTTGGCCTTATAAAATTTCAGCCCACTCCTTCTCTTAATAATCTACTCTAAATCCCCACTTATATAAATACCTAATTGAAATTTATAAAATCATAAAACTTGCAACATAAATTAATAAAATCCAACCTATAAATCACATGGTCAAGAATAGAATTTTCTTATCAATTAATTATCCATCAAAAGATCGGCCTTAATCTTATTGCAAATCATGGGTCAAATGGCTTCAATATACATTGATGGTACTTCCATCACCTATCCATGGCTCATAACATATCTAGGGATTGTCATGAAATTCTAGGATGCCACATAGGGGTCTTGAGATGACTGTGCAAGATCGTCTGTGTCTGCCATTTCCTGCTCTTGTGATGGAGGTGTCCTTGCTTTGTCATATACTTGTTTGAATTCCTCGATTGCTTCTTTAGTTTCTGGTGCAAAGCTATAATGATTCCACTGAACAAGCATGATGAAATTGACTTATAATACCAATTCATATGTTAATTTGCACCTACACTTTTCATTAAACTTGCATATGAAAAAAAAAAACAATAGTAACGTAGTGCAAACAATTCTAGACTTACTAACAATTGAAGCAATTTCTCTTCTTGATCTTCCCATCTAATCTCATTAGTAGACTCGACCTTGATTTTAGGGTTGATTAATTTCCCTCTTCGGGGTGACTTGTGACTCCTATCATATATTTTTTGATTTCTTGTAACTTGTATGGAGCTCAGACTTTAATTTTTTTTAATATAATGCACTTGAGACTTTTCAAGATATTTTGACGTAATTCTTTTTTAAATCAAACATGGCTTTTTTACCTTCGAATTGTGAAGGAAAAGTTTGAGTAGGAATTAAAAGGAAAACGAACAAATTTCCCTCACAAAAGGGGTCTTAAGATACCATTTCACTTGACTCTAAAAAAATTATTTTATGAAATCACAGTTTATAAAGCATTCATCATAAAACTAAATAATGATGTGGAATTTAACTACTCACCTAGTACTCCATCAAGGGCTTTCTGACAACATTTCAAAAGTATCATAACATGATGGTATAAATTTAACAATTTACTATGAAACATATACTTTTAATAGATTCAAATGTTACATCTTCTTATTGTTCCTCTATCCTTGGACATAGTCTTACCTGAGCCCAGGCCACTAATCATTAGGGGTGAACATCGGTCTAGGGTCAATCCCAGACTGACCCTGGACCAGCCCCAACCATGCCGAGCTTGGTCTGGTTCCCAGGGAGACTAGGTCAATTCTTAGTCCTAGAATTCTTGGACCAACACTATATGGGTTGGTCCTTAGTCCTAGGAGTTCAAGGTCGGTCTAACCCGGACCAACCTATATATATATATAATATTATTTATAAATTTTTTATATAGAGAAAACCTTAAAATAAACAGCGTCAACAACATTAAATAGCTCTTTAGTGAGGAATTCAAGCAATTTTACATTGTTCTTTAATAACTTAGATTTTTAATGTCTTTTACAATGTCAATAGTCATAATTTAAGAAGGAATAAAAAAATTTTATAAGGAGTCCTCACAGTGTCCAAAATGGCATAAACAACTCTTTATGGCATCTTCCTCTAGTACTCGTTCTCTTCTAGTTTATTTGTCCTCTTAGTCTTCAATTTGCCAAAATTGAAAGAAATAACTTCTCTGCTCACCACTCGACACTCGCCTCACTCGCTTTGGGTCACTCATGCTACTCACCGCTTGATGCTCACTTGGCTTATTGCTCCCCGCTCGACACTCGATGCTCACTCTATTCGACACTCGTCCCACTCAACCCTCACCGCTTGCCTTTCTTAGTTGACCTCGCTCGTCATCGAACTCATTGGATCGGTCCAGTCATTGGCTATCCTTTTAAGAAGTACAAAAAAAGAAATAAAAAATTATTGGTTGATCCCGAGTTGACCCTGGAACCAGACTGAACCCATTGGATCAATCCGATCCTCAATCGCTTTTTTAAAAAAGTACAAAAAATGAAATAAAAAATTATTGGTTGGTCCTCAGTCCCAAGCTAAATAAGGTCGATCCTCAATCCCAAAAATTGAGGACTAGTACTATGCGAGTTGGTTCTAAGGTTAGGGGGTGGACTGACCCAATCCGGACCATGCTCACCCCTACTAACCATGTGGGATTTATATACAGGGCTCATATGTGGACTTACATCCACGCATCAAATGTTCTCACCATTACGGTGCTTTGTGCATGCAATGACACCTAATTGAAAATTAATCTGTAATTTTTTTTGTCAAAAATCCATAATCAAATGACTGAGATATAGTATACCCTAATTTTTTTGTTTGTTGCGGTACTTGGAAAATGAGTTGTGTAATTTCTTTAGCCTTATCCTTCGGTAGAAGAACAACCCAAGCGCCATAACTTGGCACTGGAGGACACTTAAGTGCCATAACTTCAAAATGGTACACTTGAGTGCCAATTTCAAAGTTAAATGGAACACTTAGGGCCTGTTTGGTAATGTTCTTTTTTTCTGTTTATGAACAAAATTTCTGTTTTTTGTTCCAGGGAACAAAAAAGAACAGAAATGCGTTTGTTTGCGTTTTTGTTCCAAATCTATTTTTTTGTTCCTAGGAACACATTTGGAACAGAAACAAGAAACAAGAAAAACGTGTTTCTTGTTTCTGGAACAATTTTTCAGAATAAATTTTCTCTCTCCGCCCTTTTTCTTCTCTTTTTTTTTCTTCTTTTCTTTTTCTTTTTTCTTTGGCCGGTCGCCAGCCTTGGCCATGGCCAACGACCGGCCGTTGAGGTTTGGCGACGTCGTTGAGGGTCGGCGACCTCGCCGGAGTGTCGCCGACCCCCGGCGAGGCTAAGTGTTGCTGGCCTCGGGCGAGGCTCAGGGCAAGGCTGGGCGAGCTCGGGCTCGCAGATCCGGCGAGCCTAAGCTCGCCAAGCCAAGGCGAGGCCGAGCCTTGCCCAACCACAGCGAGGCTCGGCCTCGCCGAGGGCTAACAAGCCTCGCCGTGGCTGGGTGAGGCCGTCGACCCTCATCAGCCGATTGCTGGCCATGGCCGAGGCCGGCGACCGGCCAAAAGAAAAAAAAATTAAAAAATTAAAAAAATTTAAAAAATTAAAAAATTAAAAAAAATTAAAAAATTAAAAAATTAAAAAATTAAAAAATTAAAAAAATTAAAAAATTAAAAGAAACAAAAAAAAATAACACAAATTTACCAAACGTGTTTCCGTTCATTTTTTATTCTCAGAACAAGTTTACCAAACGCCTTCTTCTATTCAAAAATTTTTCCCCGGAGCAAAAATAGTTTTTTTTTTTTATTTCTATTCCTTGGAACAATTTTTTAACAGAAACGTTACCAAACGCGCCCTTTAAGTGCTATTCCGGCAAAAATCCGGCCAAATGGCTTACGTGGCAATTTTTCGGCGAGTTTGGTCCAAAACAGCGTCGTTTTGCACGCTGACGTGGCGAGAAAATACAAAAACGACGTCATTTCGTGTCTAACGTATAAATAATAATATAAAAATTAATTAAATTAAATTTAAACTTAATTTTATTTAAAATATTCAAAAAATTAAGAAAAATTAAAAGGGGGGGGGGGGGACCCTCGCCCTAAATCTGGCAAGGGCTCGCAGCCCTCACCGCCGGTCAGCCGGGGCCGGCAACCCCGACCGACCCTCCCCCCTCCGTCGCCGGCCCTTCCCGGCAACGACGGCAATGGCTCAACCCTCAGCCGCCCCCTTCGACCTCTCCCCCCCCCCCCCCCCCCCTTTTTAATTTTTAAATTTTTAAATTTTTCTTAATTTTTTGAATATTTTAAATAAAATTAAGTTTAAATTTAATTTAATTAATTTTTATATTATTATTTACATGTCAAACATGAAACGGCGTCATTTTTGCATTTTCTCACCACGTCAGCGTGCAAAACGACACCGTTTTGGACCAAAATCGCCAGAAAATTTCCACGCCAGCCATTTGGCCGGATTTTCGCCGGAGTGGCACTTAAGTGTTCCATTTTACTCCGATATTGGCATTTAAGTGTACCATTTCAAAGTTATGATACTGAAGTGTCCCTCCGTGCCAATTTATGACACTCCAAGTGTCTCAACCTCCTTATCCTTCTTAGTTATTTTTTTAGGAGTGAGCATCAATCTAGGGTCAACCTTGGACCAACCTTGGACCGGCCCAACCCTACCGGTCCTGGTCCAATTCCTAGGGAAACTAGGTCGGTTATTGGTCATAGAGTTCTTGGATCAGTATTGTGCGGGTCATTTCTCAGTCCTGAAAGTTTTAGGTCAGTCCAACCTGAACCAATCCTGACTATATATATCTAATATATTATTTATAATTTTTTTATATAGAGAAAGCCTTAAAATAAATAGTGTCAAAGACATTAAATAGCTTATTAGTAAGGAGTTCAAGTAATTTTGCATTATTCTTTACTAACTTAGATTTTTAATGTCTTTTACAGTGTCAATAATCATAATTTACGAAAGAGGAAAATGTTTTTGTGAGGAGTCCTCATGGCTTTCAAAAAGAAATAAACAGTTCCTTATGGCATCCTCCTCTAGTATTCGTTCTCTTTTGTCTTATTTGTCATCTTCTATCTTATTTGTCCTCTTAGTCTTCAATTTGCCAAAATCGAAATAAACAACTTCTCCGCTCGCTACTTGACACTCGTCTCACTCACTTTGGGTCATTCGTGCCGCTCGCTGCTCAATGTTCGCTTGGCTTGTTACTCTCCGCTTGACATTCGATACTCATTCTGTTCGACACTCACCCCACTTGACCCTCACTACTTCCTTTCTTAGCTAACCTCACTCATCATCGAATCCTTTGGTTGGTATGGTCCTCGGTTGCCCTTTCAAGGAATACAAAAAATGAAATAAAAAATTATTTGTTGATCTTGGGTTGACCTAGAAATCGGATTGAACCCATTGGGTCAATCCGGTCTTCAATCGCTTTTTTAAGGAGTAGAAAAAATGAAATAAAAAATTATAGTTTGGTCCTAGGCTAACCCTAGAACCGAACTAAACCCATTGGGTTGATCTGATCCTCGTTCTCAAGCTCAATAGAGTCGATCCTCGGTTCCAAAAATTAAGAACCGGCACTGTGCATATTGGTCTTAGGGTTAGGGGGTGAATTGGCCCAACCCGGACCATACTCACCCCTAGTTTTGTTCATGTCCTCAAACTATCATACTTGGTAAACTTCTGCCAAATTTAGTGTTTAAACGCTTGATAGAAATGACAAATTTGGCCGGACTCCTCCTATTATTACATTGCCGCTACACACAGCGCCTAGTATCCACCATTTACAACAAGGTGATTATGTACATACTCATAATTACAACCCAATAGATAATGGAGTCTCCAAATAGTAAATTCTCCTAATCACTTACTCTATTCTCAAAAGAATTTTCCTATTAAGCACCTGAATAAAGAAAGTTTGTTGTTATCCATGCACTTTCTATCTCAGATCAAATGCAATTTATGCATAGAAAATGAAAATATTTCATTATTAAGTGGAGCACTCCTTAAGAAAAACTTTCTCAAAATTCGTTTTCTCCTATCTGAGGCAATGTGTATGGGCACACACTTTTTCCTGAGAGAGTATTAGTGCAATCTTTGCAGTAGGACCTTTTGGGGCAGACGATTGGTGTGAGGTCACATGAGGTGTCACATGGCCAAGAAGAGACTGGAGAGAGAGAGAGAGAGAGAGAGAGAGAGAGTCACCATTGGCGATCAATAATGGCTCAGTGGAATTGCAACATCTTAGGTTCTCCATGAGAAAACCCCAAGAAATGGTGGAAATTCTTGGAGCTAAAGGAAAATGTTAGAGCAATTAAATAATAAATCACATTTTTATCTAACAGTTTAAATTTTTAAAATAGTTAATAGTGATCTGTTAGAGTATGAAGGCATGATTTAAATGCCCAAGAAAATCCGTGCCTTGTCTACAACAAGCAATTTAGATTGACCTATTCATTACTTCTATGGCACAAGTAAAGGAGCATATTTGTTAGTACCTTTGCATTTTTAAAAGGCTAAATCTTGATAAAATTTTATGATCCTTGAAATTATCTATAGAAACTTCTCCCAACTCCCAAATATAAGGGACAACATGGGAAAAGAAAAGACTCTCTGGCATGGTAGTTAATTTGCACCTTAAAAAAAAATTAATACTAAAGTGATTGTTGTACATAACTTTTGGTACTTCTATTGTTCTTATCTCATTTTTCTTTTCTTTTAAAAAAAATTCTTAGAGTCAAACTTTATGATCCTTTAAGGTGCGAATTAACTACCTTGATAAAAACTTTTTTGAAAAAAAAATGATTACTAAGTGCTAACTTCAATCTGAGTCACTGGAAATTCGATATGGTCGTATTTTATTAATTTCTCAATTCTACATTACTCGCTGGCATGCCACTTTAGTGCTAGTTGGTGTTAAAAAAATGATCGTTGCAGTGCAATTATTGTAAAAAAGTAATCACTTCAGTGTCAAAATAATGCCACCTCGGATGAAATTTTTAATTATAAAACCACATAATTTCTCTAGCAAGTTATCGCCAGAGGCAATTAAGTGGTCCTCCAATTAGACACTTAAATGAGCCGACAAAAACTTTTGACACTACAGTGAGCACCATATACAACTTTTGACACATCTAGTATCCAAAGACAAATATATGTTGGATTGAGGCTATTTCAGCTGCCAAACATGGCATTACCCGTTTGAGAGAGCAAGCAACAACAAAGGAATGACAACCAACAAATCAGTCATCATATACAAATTCACTCATTCTCACTCGTATTTGCACATTTAAAAACTCCAGAGAGAGATGTTCGAAGCCCCTACTCCTTCGTGAGCTTTATGATTCCTCTTCTTCCTCTGTAGCCTTCTCTCTCTCGCGTTCGCTCGTTCTCTGGTGAGAAAGAGTCTCGACCTTTCAGAGTTTAGACAAACTGTTCGCATTTTCTCTCTTCGATATCATTTTGTTTTTTTTTTCTTTGCTGTTTTCGTGATCTATTCTAGCGGACCAATGTTGGGAGGTCACATGAGGTGTCACATGGCCATGAATCTACCGGAGAGAGAGCTGCCGTTGGTGATCGATAACAGCTCGCCAGATGAGCGACGTCTTGGGTATTGTCTCCGAGAAAACCCCAAAAAGACGTGGAAATTCTCAAAGCTGAAGGAAAGTGCCCAGGAAAAGCCGTGCCCGGTCTGTGACAAGCGGTTCAGGTCGATGAGGGCACTTTTTTCCCACATGAAGATTCACTCGGGAAAGGATGACGAGAGCGGTGACCGGTGCGAAGGCCGCGGCAAAGGGTCTAGGTCAATGAAATTTTGCCAGGATCACACAAGGCCAATTCATGACGGAGAGATTGAATTTGAGTCTCTTGAATGAAGATCACTTTGTGGGCTCGAGCAAGACCAAGAGTGATCTCCTGCTCATCGTTTTATCTGACGACGAGACAATGCGCGTGACCAGGAGAAAGAGAACACTGCGAATCGAGTATGATGTCGATGAAAGAACTGAGGGAATTCTGTTTTCGGCACCAAAGGGGTCTTCGTACGGTAGCAAGGCCGAACAAGACCCGGGAACTGTAGGAGCAATTTCTTTGATGATGCTGTCCCAAGGTGAGACGGACTTTAATTCTCCAGGTTTGAGCGTCAAACCTTTCGGGAAGGGCTTGACCCCGAATTTCTTTGACGTGGAGAAAGAGAAAGGGGTAACCGAAACATCCGAGAGCAATGAAAGCCATTCAAGTGGCTATTTGAAAATGGAGCGGGAAGGGGTCGAAATGGAGGTTCCCGCCGGCTTACTTTGTGGGGCTAGGGCAGTTGAGTTAAGAAGCCTAAATAGCCAGGTCGGGCAATGTATGAGGCGGCGATAATGGATGGTAACGTGATGGGAGGTTCTGGGTCGAGAGAAAGGGCAGAATTATGGATCGAAGTGGGGCTAAATTCGTACAAAGATAAGGTCTGCGCTGAGGAATCCCAAGTTCTTGGTGAATCGGTTGAGAAAAACAACCCAAGAGCTACAAACAGGAGGCTCCAGTCGATGCTTCTCAGGGGATTAAAGGGAGTCGTGGCTGCACAGAACTCAAGAGCATCAATGACGACTCGGGGAAGTTGAACAGGCCGGTATGCTCGACGAGTTGCGCGAGATCGGATAACAGAGCTGCACCCAATATTGGTGTTTGACGCCGGCCAAGGACCCTATCTCTAAGGCAGCCGTTTTTATCCCTCCTAGTTCGTTCTTTTGATGATTTCGATTGTTCTACTTCCCTGGAGTAGTCAGCGTAATCGGTCCCCATGGTGAAGTCAGCGGATTCTCTTTCATTCTACATCGTATTCCCTTTGTCTGTTGCTGTTTCCTTGGAATATTTTCATTCACTTTTTGTCGGGTCAATATGTTTATGATTGATTAGCAACTCTAAGAAATAGACTCTATTGGTGTTCTACAACAATTAACTACTTTGTTTTTCTATATGTATCTACATTTTATAACTGTCGAACTGTTGTTGGGTCAAACTCTATTAAGGATAATGGCTATCGTGTAAGTGGGGAATTTGACTTCAAATACCAATTCGTATGTTAAGTTGCACCGACACTTTTCATTGAACTTGCGTATGAACAAAGCAAAAGTAACGCATTGCAGATGGTTCCAGACTTATTAACAACGGAAGCAAGTTTTCTTCTTGATATTCCCATCTAATCTCATCAGCACACTTGACCTTGATTCTAGGGTTGATTGGTTTTCTTATTTAGGGTGACTTGTGACTCCTATCATATATTATTTGATTTCTAAATTTTATGGAGCTCAGACTTTAATTTTTATTTAACACAAAGCACTTGAGACATTTAAAAAGATTTAGGCATATAATGTTTTTTTTTTAAATTGAAAATGACTTGTTTATCTTTTCAAATTTTGAAGGAAAAGTCACAAGTAGAAATTAAAAGGGGAAAAAAAAATCTGCCCCAAAAAAGGGGTCTTGAGTGTCAATTTTCACCGGACTAGTAAAAAAATATATCACGATGTCATAGTTTATAAACCATTTATCATAAAAGTAAATAATGACATGGAACTAAATTTGTCACCTAGTACTCCATCAAGGGACCTTTCTTACATTATTTTAAAAGTATTATAACATGATTGAATAAATTGAACCATTTACTATGAAGCAAACACTTTTAATAAATTCAAATGTTAAATAGATGTATTTGAAGATTAAGTCCTTCCCACCTCTTTTTTCGAATTGAGTGCCATAAACTTCTTATGATTCCTGTGTCCTTAGAGATACTACCACTTGAACATAGGCCGTTAATCATGTGGCATTCATATACAGGGCTCATATGATTAACGGTTATGATAGATACGATCGATGTAGATTTAAATCCATGCATCAAATGGTCCTGCCATTATGATGCTTTGTGCATGCTCAAACACCTAATTGAAAGTTAATCTAGATTTTTCTTCTCAAAAATCCGTCATCGAATGACTGACATATAGAACATCCTAATTTTGTTGTTGTTTTTTTTTTTTTTTTTTTGTACTTGGAAGATGAGTTGTCTAATTTGTTTAGCCTTATCCTTCTTAGTTGCTTTGTCCATGTTCTCAAACTATCATTCTTGGTAAACTTTTGTCAGATTTGGTACTCAAACGCCTAATAGGAATGAACAATTTGGCTAGACTCGTCCTATTATTACATTGCCGCAACACGCGGTGCCTAGTATCCACCATTTACGGCTAGGTGATTATATACATACTCATACTTATTACCCAATAGAGAAAGGTGTCTCGAAGTGGCAAATTCTCCTGATCACTTACTATATTCTCAAAAGGATTTTCCTATTCAGCACCTGAATAAAGAATATTTTTTGTTTCCCATGCACCTTCTATCTTGGATAAGATGCAAACAATGCATAGAAAATGAAAATATTTCCTTATTAAGTAGGCTACCAAAACCTTCTCAAAATCCGTCTTCTCCTATCCGACCCAATGTGTTTGGACACGCACTTTTTCTAAATCGCATAAAGTTCATCATTGATCAATTGATGTTGCTAAGAGAAGCATACTTGTCAGTACTTTTGGTTTTTCTGAAGGATAAATCCTGATAAAATTTCAGGATCCTCAAAATTATTTGTATACTTTTTTTCTCATAGAATCCCAAATATTAAGGTGAACAAAGGATTAAAAAAAAATTGAGGGAAATGATTATGCTGGAATATGAAGAGCTTTTTTTTTTTTTCCTTCCAAGTTCCAGGCGTAGGACTATTCCAGCTGCCAAACATGGCAATACCGGTTTGAGAGAGCGCGCAACGAACAACTAATCCATCGTCATATAGAAGCCCACTCACTCTCATATTTGCGCATTCAAAAACCCCTGCTTCTTCGTCGTCTGCTTTCTGATTCCTCTGCTTCCTCTCTGCCCTTCCCTCTCTCTCTCTCTCTCTCTCTCTCTCTCTCGGTGAGGGAGAAAGTCTCGACCTTTCTGAGTTTCGACTTCTCTCTTCGATTTCGCTCTGTTTTTCTGCTTTTTTCGTGATTCGGTGATTATCGGAGAGAATCCCGCGAAACAGTATACTGGCAAGGTCTGCGACAAGATCCTCTCGAGCGGACGAGTGTTGGGAGGGCACATGAGTTGTCACATGGCCAAGAATATACTGCGGAGAGAGCCATCATTGGCGATCGGTAACGGCTCGGGGAAAGCGAGACGTCTTGGGTATTGTCTCCGAGAGAACCCCAAGAAATCGTGGAAATTCTTGGGGCTGATGGAAAATGCCCAAGAAAATCCGTGCTCGGTCTGCCACAAGCGATTCAGGTCGACGACAGCTCTGTTTGGCCACATGAAAATTCACTTGAGCAAGGACGACGAGCGCTGCGACTGGTGCGTGGACCGTGGCAAAGGGTCCGGGTCCATGAAATCTTGCCAGGATCGTGCGAGGCCGATCCACGACGGGGAGAGATTGAATTTGAGTCTCTCCAAAGGTGATCTCCTGCTTCGCGTTTTATTTGACGAGGAGGCAATGCACATGACCAGGAGGAAGAGGACACGGCGAGTCAGCTGCGATGTCGATGAAAGAACTGAGGAAGTTCTGTTTTCCGCACCAAATGGGTTTTCGTTCAGTAGCGAGACCGAGCAAGACCCGGCAAACGAAGCAGCAGTTGAATTGATGATGATGTCCCGAGGTGAGGCGGGCTTCAATTCTTCGGGTTTGGGCATCGAACATTTCCGGAAGAGCTCGGCCCTGGATTTCATTGACATGGAAAAACTGAGGACAACTGAAGCATCCGAGTACAATGAACGCCATTCAAGAGGCTATACGAGAATGGAGCAGGAAGGGGTCGAATTGGAGGTTCCTGCCGGGATGCTTTGTGGGGCTTGGGAAGTTGAGCACAAAAAGCCTGAAGCGGCCAGATCAGACGAACAGCCAATGTATGAGGTGGCGATGATGGATCATGACATGAAGCGAATTGCGGGTTCTGATTTGAGAGCTAAAGCAGAACTATGGATTGAACCAGGGTTAAATTCACGCCGAGATAATGTCTGCGCTGAGGAATCCCCAGTTTTCAGTGAATTGGGTGAGAAAAAGAAGTATAAAAGCAAGGACACTGAGAGCTACAAACAGGATGCTCCAATCGATGCTTCTTGGGGGATTGAAGGGAATCGTGGATGTGCGGAACCCGAGAGCATCAAGAACTACTCAGAGAAGGTGAAAAGGCACATATGCTCAATATGCCACAAGGATTTTTCATCGGGCCAAGCTTTGGGCGGTCACAAGAGGGCTCATTACGTGAAGAATCCCGAAACCAATGCAGAAATGCCGACAAGCGCAGCCACACAGCAAAGGCTCGCAGACATAACTAACATGGTTGATCTTTAGCCTCTCAGTACTGTTTGGAAAAAAGAAACAAAGTTTGTTATTGCTGCTAGTGTTGTGTTCAAGTGATGAATCAGTGCAACAGAGGCAAGCACAGATCAGATGATGGCGAGCTCCATGTGCAGCTTAGTCCATTTATTTTGTTTCCAGCAATGAGCTTTCTAGACTTGGGTTCTTTTACCCTGTTTTCTCTCTCTCTCTCTCTCTCTCTCTCTCTCTCTCTCTCTCTTTGTTGAAGCTTAGTCCATCCATATTTTATATTCTGATTTCTCTGTTGATACAGATGGATACATTCCTTTGGCATTCTCATGCCAATGTTCTTGCCATTGTTATTGGATGAAATATTCTGAACTGGTTATCATTCTAGCTTCTTGTTTCCATGGCTTGATTTTCAAAGATTATACAGCTGATCATCATCCTTTGTGTGGTTTTTCTTTTTGACCTTTTACTCATTTTCCAAAATATGGTCGAGAGCAGAACCTCCTGGCCATTTCATCTGATTCTTCTGCTCTAGTCACCTGGTAAAGAGAGGACACAGCCTGCCCCTTCCAGTTTTTGATAGAAAGTGGACACGTAATCGAAGAAGTTTTTGAAGTTTTTTTGTATACTTTCTTTGTCACACGACATGCCGACATAATATTAGACTCCTAATCAAGTAATACGGTTCTCAATCACAATATACTCCAGAATATTACAAGAATAAAGAGCAATGATTAAACTTTGATATCATGTCAAGCCATATAGCTATTTGCATATAACAGTTGATGATGCAGAAAATCTGGCTTATGCCTCTTCTCTCCTCTTTTTTGTTCCCCCTTTGCCCCCTCCATGGTCAAACTTTTTTCATGTGATCTTCAATTGCTAGATAAAATACTTTATCAACTTACATTCCTGTACTGGGTTTGTAACCTGTGCTATGCACCCGAATAATGCGCAACATGGTTAGGAAAAGATGATGGAAAAGAATTTATGACACGATTTGGGAAACAGATCAAAATGATTACATGGAAAAAATTTATAACTTCGAAACTCAAGATATGTACATGGATAATACTATTAACGATGAATTGGCTTAAAGTATTTTCAATAAAAATTAGTCTAATAATAAAGAAAAGAGATTTATATCACGTAGATAATGCTTAACTTCCTAATAGAATAGCCAATTTTAAACTCATACAAATGTTTTAGCTAGAATTCTCATAATATTTTTTTCAATTTGGGATTACTTTGCTAGGATTTTTTAGGGACTCCAATACACATGCTTTTCATGTTGGAATTGATAATGTCCGATACTTTTGATTAATCTTCTTTATTTTTTCTTTTGAGTTGAGCTTTTAGTATTTTCCAATACGAATCAAATTGTGTTAATTTTCTTAATTAACCAACAAAAATGCATTTTTGACTTGTTTTTATGGGACATGTCACGCCCCGATCCTCGAGCGCATGTCCATCCCTCAGTGGTTGATAAATTTGCGACATTCTAGGACGCATCGTCGACCCGTTCAATTTTTAAAGCACATGCGAAAGCGAAACAATACCCCTGACAACAACCAACACGAGATAGAAAAACAGGAAACACGTTCACAACCAAAACATTTTTATAAACATCCCGGTTTATATACAACAAAAGACTAAGTCAAAAGTCTCCCCAAGCAGAAAAGCCTACAAGTCCTCTAGGCACTCAAATCCTTAACTGAAAACTCCAAGGTCTCCTGAGGATTTGGGTCCACCATTACACCACCAAGAGGGTCAGTTGTACCCACGCCAAAAGAAACTTCTAACACCAACACAAGGACCTCAAAATCCTGCAGGAGACCCTCTCTATGTCCATTGATCCTATGACGAGACCATGGTCTGAATTGATGGGTACCCTCTAAGGTAGACCCGCATCAACCCAGATGATGGTCCTCACAAGTTCATAAACCCAGACTTCGTGGCCCTTGGGAATAGGGATATCGATGACCTGCTCAATAATCCTCTTGGGCTGGCCAAAACGTTCCGAGGGTTCATTATTTAAGAACCTGAAAAGGTTGAGCCCATGACGAGGTGAAACAATATCTCAGCAAGTTCAACCCCTAAACTCTGACTATGAATGAAATACGCCTAGAGACAGCTATATGTCACAGGCCGAGAGATATACACACAAGTCAAAAGACTTACCTTGCATCAGTTCTCTCCTGTACGTTAGTACAGTTCATAATCTCAACCAATCCATTTCATTCAATCGATCAATTCGATACAAGCAATACCCATCTATCACTCAATACCATCTATCAATCGATACCATCTATCAATTCATCGATACAATCACTGCTCACACAAGCTTAAATAGATGGTTTTAGCTCTCACAAGCTGATATATAGGTGGTAGTTCGCACAAGCTGATATATAGGCGGTACCTCGCATAAGCTAATATATAGGTGGTAGCTTGCACAAGCCAATATATATTATAGCTCACCCAAGCTAATATAGTATACTGCTTTCACAAACTAACATATCAAAGCTTACTTAGGCTGATATAATATACTGCTCTCACAAGCTGACATACAATAATGCTCGCACGAGCTAATGATTTACTAAGTCTCACACATGCTGAAATACGATAAATCAATCCCGACCAAAGACATTGTGCTCTACACACCAATTCCTCAATTAAAATAATGAACTTGGCCTTATATAATCATGTTAAAAACACCTGATAAAAATAATCGTGTGTGGATACACGATCGGTCTAAGCCAAAATGCTATATCTTTCTTTTCAAAAATCACACTATTTAATATAGTGTCTAAAAACATCTTTGGCATTAAAAACCGACACCCCAATATTTTCTGATTGGGATAAATACTAAAAATTTCGATCACCACTCAATTTGCACAAAATCAGCACAAAATTTCGGTCAACAGTTATCCTAGTATAATTTTCGAAAAATAATAAATAATTAAATAAATACAATTAAATACCAAAAATGCAAACTTAGGGAGGGAAATGCTTAATTAACCTCCCGAAAGGGTCAGGAAAATTTCCAAACCTATCTAGCTAAATAGCACAACTTATCTAGTCTATAATCTATCAATTCTAACCGCCTAACATGCACAAATGAATAATTAAATTGCTAATTCATTCTAACTAACCACCTGAATCATACTTAGCCTAAATTAATCACCCATTAAACGTCAATAACTCCCTAAGCAGAGTTTAGCAAGTAAACTTACCAGTTTAGCAATCCAGTGAGTCCACGACAACGGCGACACGGAGACGAGCGACAAACCTCCTAGCGACAACGCCAAACAAGGCCCAGAAGAGGCCCGAAATGGCCCATGAAGGCTCACGGCTGGGCTGGGATTCTAATTCTGTCCTAGGCCGAATAAGCTGGAACCAACGGCTAAAATGGCAAAACGGGTGGACCGATGGCTGCAACAGGCGACGACGGGCGACAGCGGCTACTCTGGCGACCTGAACAACGATCAGGGGACTTCGACGATGTCCTGAGATGGCTCGGGGGCACGGCTGGGCGCGACAGGAGGCGAGACGGGTGAGACGATCGCGCGAGGGACTCAAGCAGCTGCTCAAGCGAGCGACAGCGCTGGACGGCGGCTTTGTTGGCTTGGTGGGCGTGCAACGGCTAGGAGGAAAGGGCTGCTCAATTTCTCTGGTTTTTTAGGAGTTCAAAAGGTGACAACCATGGAGAAAGCAAGCTTAATGAGGAAGAATGAGACAACTAAAGATTGGAAGGTCCCTCAAAGCCTCCAAAGTCTACCCTTATATCCTATTTGTCCCTTAGCAAGGCCCCACCAGCCATGGCTGTCATCCATGGCCCCTTGGTAGCCTAAGACTTGGTCCAAATGTTCCCTCCCCCATGGTGTACGAATTTTGCACCAAATTCCCCCAAATCCACTTTAATTCTCCTTCAATTGTATCTAAATCAGTCCCATTCAATTTTATTTTATTTTTTTGGTAAAGAGCATTCAATATTGTTCCTCCCAGCTGGAATCCCAAAAACGCAATAAAAAACGGCCCTACTTTGAAAATTTGCCGAAAATCTCAATTTGCAAAATAATTTTTGGAGGATGAGTCGACGATCTTAAAATGAATTGTGATATGACAGAACCTTTAATTTCTAAAATCAAGTTTAAATTCGCGATTAATTTCAATTTGGCACGATTTTAGTGTGACCTAACTTACCGAGTAACTTTTAGAAATTTTTAGTGCAATTGACCCGTGATCGATTATTTTTTAGTCACGTTATATATCTTCGACACATTGATAACTCTTGATTTTCGTGAAAATCTCGAGATTTCAAATATGAACTCCGGGTACCAAAATGACAAAAAAAATCGGTCTAGTGCTGATCGACAAGAATTTTGCAATAAGTGGAATCACCCACACTTAATCACATGGCTTAATCAAGTCGACCTATCTCCGGTGTTTAATCAATTTTTAAATGTGCCGTAATGACCCTTGCAGACTAGCATAGTCAAGCAGTCAATTTCTAGTTAAATTCTCAAATCTATTGCATTAAAATCCCTTCATGGCTTCACCAGATAGACTAGTTATCTCATGAGTGATCAATTACCAAATAGAACTATAGACGCGTCGATGAAAAACCCGATTCTTTTAATTAAAAACAGAATTGGAAATTCAAGATGTCACATGGCATATCCTTGATCTTTTTTGCTTTGGCATATGAACAGAAATTTGATACTAACACACATATATCACTTTGATGAAATGGTTCGTGTCATAGATCTCTATCAACTATCCAATATTGCTCAAGAGATGGGAATCCATCTCTACATTTTTCATGTTTGGGAAAGAAAAAAAATTCAAATGTGGATTTGGTGTCCCCATGAAAGAAAATTCCTCAGGAAGTGTGGAATTCGATTACCTTACAATAAATGGTATCGAGATTTTCATAGACACCTTAAAGACTTTTCAAGTTTGACCGACTTTGTCCCGCGGTCAATTTTTGTTGAAAACTCGACCATGCTACTGCGATTAAATAAAATTTGTCGAGAACTTTTCGAAGGTACCAAATTTTCCCCAATTTGGCATTGTCTTCAGACAAACTTCAGAAATCGACCAGATCTCCCAGAGCAAGAATCAACTCCAAAGAAGCTAGCGATGGGTCAATATATAAGTGATTATTAACTTCCGTAACTTCGCTTGGAGTTCTTCAGCAACTAATTTAAATTTGTTGCTTAAGTGATAAAAAAAACAACCCGATACTCATTTAAAATCTTGAAATCAAAAACTTGATTTGAGCATATATTTGAAAACTAGAAATCGCAATTTTTCCAATAGCATGAGAATGACACGAATCTGATATTGGACCAAAAGGTTATGACTAGAAAAAGATACCATGAAAAATTAAAACAAATAATCAGGTTGTGCCACTTTACCCACCCTGATTCAACTGGGCCGGGGGTTATCCGTTTGAGGGTGACTTGGGCCAGGGTCATCCGGCCAGGGTTACTCTGGTCCAAGTTTACTAAGCCCAGGTCATCCCATTCCTTTTGCGCATTTTTAACTATGTCCACAATTTTCTGACCAAAAAAAAACTATGTCCACAATTTTGACGCGAAGAGTTCTATTTTCTGGCTTTCAGTTTGATACTCACTTTGATTCAATTTTATGTTGGAGATTTCGACGATATCCGGAATGAAGGTGCAGAAACTCTTTTAATAAATGTGATAATGGTTATCATGCTGAGGTAATAACTTGAAAATAAAATACATTGTGGTTACGCCGAGATAAAAATGGAGTTTACATATCAAAGTAGTCGTTATTTTACTGAAAAAAATTTTGAAAATTCCATAATTTCTCTGTGCGGTTATTCTGCTTGCTTTAATTCTTACATTAGAATAATCCTGCGAATGTCACGATTTTCTCAAAATTTGTTGGAAAAGTCAACGTTACTTTCATGAAACTATTTTCAGCTTTCAAAGCCAGTCTTATGGGAATGAAAGGACAAAACACCCCTTGTCTATAGGCCAAATAATAACATGGTTCCATCATTTTCAAAACTAATTATGCATCGTCAAATAAACATCATTTGATTAATTGTAATTTAGGACACATTTACAGCCTTTGCACATCATACTAGGGTGTGCAGAACAAATCACTGAAACTAGAAACCTTCTTGACCGGACCGGACCGATCGGTTCGGTTTGATTCTTGAGAGTATCAATCCAATTCCCGGTTTCTAAAAGTGAAATCGGTGTCTGAGCGGTCCGATTCCTAATTCTATTAAAAACTAGACCAAACTGACTACATATATTTTTTATTATTATTTCTTCTAAAAAATTAGTAACAAGTGAACGATAAATTATCTTGTCCAATGGTACCACAAGTTAAGGCACAATAACTCTTCACTCATTGTCGCTTATGTCAATATCTTAAGATTTGAGTTAATGGTCACTCTTTAGTGAGAAAAAAGAAGTGGCCGATTCCATTAGATTAGACCGCACCGGACCGAAACCAATGGTCCAATCCGATTCCTAGTCCTAAAAACAAACAGTCTAGTCCCCATTTGCCAAAATTGGGAATCGGGAACCGATCAACCCTACGTCATGCATATTTTCAAAAATAGGAAGCACACATACAACGCAAAGACATCGAGGGAATAAAATGTGAGGAATTTTCAACTAATTGCGTTTTTTGAAAAATTAAAAAAAAAATTGCATTCCTAACTTTAGGAAATTGCTTTGATTATTAATTCAAGCAATTAATTTGAAAATTGTGATATGGAAGAGGTGTTCTGTGATCGATAACCCTCACCCACATGTCACTTAGCCCACAGATGTAGATCTTTGGGAAAAGTACAAAACAAGTCTTGAACATATTGCATTGGTATTAATTCAGTTTTACATCTTTTCACATAGGTATCAATTTAGTCTATCAAACTAATTTTGGGTAGCCGGCATTGACATGGATGCTGGCCAGTGTTGGCCATCTGACTAATATTGATGTGGCAATTTTTTAATAATTTTTTATTTTTTTCGAATTTTTAATATTTTATTCTTTTTCCTTTTCCTTTTCTTTTCTATCTTTTTCCTTTAGAACCTCACCAGCCGTTGTGTGAGAGCCACAAAGCCCTCCCCGACGGTCGGCGAGGGTCGCGGCCCTAGCCTAGGGCCTCGGGCAAGATGGCTTCACATGGATCTAGGTGAAGCTACTAGGAGAGGTTAGAGTGAGGTTGGCCTCGCTTGCAACCCTAGGCAAAATTGCTTGCTCTTGGCATTTGGTGAGGCCCGCAACCCTCGCCAATCACTATGGGGAAAGTCCAACAAGGAAGAAGAGAGAAAAGAAAAGAAAAAATAAAATTAATAAAAAATTTTGAAAAATAAAATAAAATAAAATAATTAAAAATAACATGTCAACATTCTATATTATTACCGATTGGTTAAAATTAGTCAGATAAACTAAATTAGTATCAATATGAATATGTTTAGAACTGAATTTGTTCAATTAAAAAATTTAAAAATTTAAAATTAAATTGACATAAATGCAATAGATTTAAGATTTTTTTTTGTACTTTTCCGTGGACCTTTTGAGTTTGTAAAATGATGAGTTTGTTTCACGTATGTACAATAATTGTCCAATCAGTCTAGCTTTCTTTTAAATTGATCGGTAGTGACTACATTCTTATTTTGATCTTTAATTTCCAATTTTCGAACTTCGAAAAACCTTTCCATCGTGGTGCTTCTCGGATCCTGCTTCCGTGGAGAGGCTACAATTCGATTTCCATATTGCTACCACAACGAAGACATCAAAAATCCATATTTTATCATTGGTTGTTGCCGCCGTCGTCTGCTAGGCGCCAGCCATCGTCTGTCTTAAAAAGTCGATTCCCGCCGCCAGTAGCCAGTCATCAGTCGTACTCATAGTCGACTGTGGCTAACTTCTCATTGCCATTGCCACTGTGAACTATTTTTTTCTAGAAGGTTCAAAATATATCGTCATCCAAACAATTTAAAAGAAGCCTCATTGCCCGAATAATATTACTTAAAATAGGAATTCATGTGAATTCCTTGTTCATTGCAAAAACGAGATTCTTTTTCTTGATAAGTGAGTACCTATATTGATCAAGACGGAATTGACATGGCATGAGAAATTCCTAGGTGATTGAGATCAACATCCCACTATGGACTCAAATGGCAAGAGAGTAAAACTAATATAAATCATTGAACTCTAGATGAAACTAAAATTTAAATACGAAAACATAAACCTTGAATTTACGTCAAAATGGCTATTTCTCTCCATTTTCCTTAAATAATTAAACCTGAAACATAGATAAATTTTGGCCTAATCACCACTTACGTGTCTCTATTTTTGCATATATCATTCGCGGACCTTTAAGCAAAGTCCTATATTAAAAAGACCAAAGGCCCTCCTTGCAGAATCATTTGTGTCTTGTTCAGAGTTTGAGTGGTTTGGCTTTTAGTTAAGTTGAATTTTTTGGGTAGATGTGACAATTTGTTATTCAAGGATGGGCATTTTTTAAACGAGAATTTCATCTTTGGAAAGAAAATAGTAATATCGTAAATAGGGACATGAGGATATTTCGTATGAATATTCAAAATGGTCTACAAGATTTTAAAAGCAGGTACTTATTTGGTACTTTCACGAGTGGGGATATGTAAGCGATAATTAAGGTTAAATATGATTCTAGTATTTTCTTTCTTCTTTCTTTTTTGTTCACGAATTCACAGTGCGACTGGAAAAATTGGAAGAATCAGTATTAGGCAGGATCTTCATGAAAGCGATGTGGAGAACTCTCAAATGTGGAAATTTTCAGGACCGGTGAGGTTGAAATTTTATGTCTTTTTCTCGGTAATCTGCTATTTGGGGGACTTAATCCAGTTGCTCAACAACTACTGACAGTTTTGAACTTGCCTTGTACCTCGATTTCGGTTGATATTCTCACGTTTTACCCAGATTAGGCTTTGATTAAGATTAAGATTCCCTATGCACATTGTACTCACTGAGAAAATTAAAAGAGAAAAACAGAGCCTGAATTGAGAAGGGGCCAAAAGTAAGAGCAAATCTTTTTTCTTTTTTACCTGTTACACATGATACCACTCCGCTTTAACCATTTAATTATGTAAACCTTAAGTGAAACTTATATCATTTAATAACCAAGATAAAGTTGGCTAATATGCTCCAAGTGTATATAAGAATTTTTTTCAAAGATCAAGGATTAGAAATTATCTCGTCCTCAATTGAATGAATAGGAACCATGGAGAAATTTACTAGTGCGATAGAAAGCGAAGGGATGACAAAGATGTTGAGAAAATGATATTGGAGAATCAAAGAAATGGAAGTGAAAAATCCCACCTTTATTTGCCGAACCTCTACACTATGACATGATTGCCATTTAACTTTGGAGCATTCACTCGTATTGTTCAGTGGGTTGGGGTGGCGATACTGTAGATACAAACTAATAGCCACTATAATTGAGTGTTACACAGAATTTGGTCTGCCTAATTCACTGTGTTCGCCCTAATACTCGACCACAATGGTCAGAAGCTAAGGCGATCGCAAGGTAAGTTCTCAGTTCTCGTGGATGACTGAGTAAACTCTTCACGGTACTCCAACCGGTGCAATGTTCCATATGTCCCTGGCATACTCATGGATCGTTCTATCGCTGCTGAACTTGTGTGATCCTGCAGTATTCAGAATCGACATCCTCCTCCATCTCTGCAAGACAAGCGAACAAGTCAAAGTGTAAATATGCATAGAGATCATTTGCATAATGCACTCCAAAGACAGGTACATCGACATGGTTTTGTGCAATGATCACCTTTTCGTCTCGATATGCCTCGTCAACTTCTTGACATTCCATGTAACTAAAATGAGCCGACGAAAATAATCTCCTCGACCAAAACCTTCATTCCCTTTGCTTTCTATCACATTAGTAAAAACCACATAATTTCTCTAGCCAGTTATTATCAGAGGCAATTAAGTGGTCCTCCAATTAGACACTTAAATGAGCCGACGAAAACTTTTGATACTAAAATGAGTACCGTATATAACTTTTGACACATCTAATATCCAAAGAAAAAGATATGTTGGATTGAGGCTATTTCAGCTGCCAAACATGGCATTACTTGTTTGAGAGAGCGAGCAACGACAAAGGAATGACAACCAACAAATCAGTCATCATATACAAATTCACTCATGCTCAGTGGTATTTGCACATTTAAAAACTCCAGAGAGAGATGTTCAAAGCCCCTACTCCTTCGTGAGCTTTATGATTCCTCTTCTTCCTCTGTAGCCTTCTCTCTCGCGCGCGTTCGCTCGCTCTCTGGTGAGAAAGAGTCTTGACCTTTCGGAGTCTCAACGAACTGTCTGCGTTTTCTCTCTTCGATATCCCCCTGTTTTTTTTTTTTTTTTCCTTTGCTGCTTTTGTGATTTGATTGCGACCGGAGAGAATCTGGAGAGAGTATATCCGTGCAAGCTCTGCGATAGGATCTATTCTAGCGGACCAATGTTGGGAGGTCACATGAGGTGTCACATGGACATGAATCTACCGGAGAGAGAGCCGCCGTTGGTGATCGATAACAGCTCGGCAGATGAGCGACGTCTTGGGTATTATCTCCGAGAAAACCCCAAAAAGACGTGGAAATTCTCAAAGCTGAAGGAAAGTGCCCATGAAAAGCCGTGCCCGGTCTGTGACGAGCGGTTCACGTCGATGAGGGCACTTTTTTGCCACAGGAAGATTCACTCGGGAAAGGATGACGAGAGCGGTGACTGGTGCAAAGTGTTAAGAACAGCAAGAACAGAAGCTCTACTGACTGAGACTACTACAGACAGGGGAAGTAAGATATACAAGAGCAACGAAGAGAAAATGTATGGAGAAGAGGAAGTAGAGAATATAAATGCTGCTGAGAAGAAGAGAAGCAAAGGGGCTACTGTTAGCATCAAAGAAAGAGAAAGAAGACTAAGTGAGCTAGAGTGATAATCTGTAAAAGTGAGCTAGAAGCTCTGTTTCGAATACTTTGTATAAGCTGCAAGTCTTGGCAAGTCTCAGTAGTTAGTCTGGTGTATTTCGGTACTAGAAGTTAGTTAGTTTCCTTTGCTTCAGTTAGTTAGTTTTTCCATTTCTTCAACTGATTCAATACCTGTAAAGTAGTTTCCAGAGATAGCCATTGTATATATAAAAGGCTAACTCTCGTGATTGTAAAGGATACCAGAAAATACAGAAAAGAAGTTTTCCATCTCAAGAGCTCTCTACTATTCAGTCATCCAAGATTTCTTACTTCTTCTTTGTGCATAAACTTCTTCACAAAGGCCGCGGCAAAGGGTCCAGGTCAATGAAATTTTGCCAGGATCACACAAGGCCGATTCACGACAGGGAGAGATTGAATTTGAGTCTCTTGAATGAAGATCACTTTGTAGGCTCGAGCAAGACCAAGATTGATCTCCTGCTCATCGTTTTATCTGACAACGAGACAATGCGTGTGACCAGGAGGAAGAGAGCACGGCAAATCGAGTATGATGTCGATGAAAGAACAGAGGGAATTATGTTTTCCGCACCAAATGGGTCTTCGTACAGTAGCAAGGCCGAACAAGACCCGAGAACCGTAGGAGCAATTTCTTTGATGATGCTGTCCCAAGGTGAGACGGACTTTAATTCTCTAGGTTTGGACGTCAAACCTTTCGGGAAGAGCTTGACCCCGAATTTCTTTGACGTGGAGAAAGAGAAAGGGGGGTAACTGAAACATCCGAGAGCAATGAAAGCCATTCAAGTGACTATTTGAGAATGGAGCAAGAAGGGGTCAAAATGGAGGTTCCCGCCGGCATACTTTGCGGGGCTAGGGAAGTTGGGCTCAAGACGCCTAAAGTAGCCAGGTCAGGCAAAGACGCGATGTATGAGGTGGCGATAATAGATGGTAATGTGATGGGAGGTTCTGGGTCGAGAGAAAGGGCAGAACTATGGATCGAACTGGAGCTAAATTCGTACAAAGATAAGGTCTGCACTGAGGAATCCCAAGTTCTTGGTGAACCAGTGAGAAAAACAACGCCGAGAGCTACAGACAGGAGGCTTCAGTCGATGCTTCTCAGGGGATTGAAGGGAGTTGTGGCTGCACAGAATTCAAGAGCATCAATGACGACTCCGGGAAGTTGAACAGGCAGGTATGCTCGACGAGTTACGCGAGATCGGATAACAAAGCTGCACCAATACTAGCGTTTGACGCCGGCCAAGGACCCTATCTCTAAGGCAGCCATTTTTATCTCTCTTTGTTCGTTCTTTTGATGATTTCGATTGTTCTCCTACTTCCCCGGAGTAGTCAGCGTAATCAGTCCCCATGGTGAAGTCGGCTGATTCTCTTTCATTCTACATCGTATTCAATAGTGTCGGGAATATCGGATTCCCAAAACGGATTTGACACTAAATCAAACCCCTAAAACAAATGCGGAAGACGAGCCTAGGAAGAACATGTATCACCGATCATAGACACACCACGGAATCGAGTGTACCTTATTGTCCACAGATTAAACACCAACGTTGATTTGAGGAAGAAAAACTGATCTCGTTTTGCTAAGAAGCATGATGATGCTATTAGGGGGAGAAAAACAGAGCGTATTCTTTTTTTTCTGTTTTTCTTCTTTTTGAGGGAGAGAGATAGACTGACGTACGTTCACTTGAAAAGGTACATTCCTCTCTTTTCTTTTCTTTCTTAAATACATCTCTTCCAAGAGACGTAACTCTTCAATGTAATACGTTCCCCCAAAAGTCATAACCCCTCAACATAACACCTCTTCATACATGAGCCCTTATCTAGCAAGCCGGGCTTTTAGGCCCAACATGGGCAGACAGGCCCACTTAGGCCCATCAACATATAAATAAAATCATCATCTCTTACTCGCACATGGTGGGCCAAGTAGGATCCTCTTTACCTCTCTATAACGTTCATACTAGTGAATAATCCGTGCGACCAGCATACTTTGAGATCTCATTGCCATACATCTGTTAGGAATATATAACAGCTCATAATGGGCATCACACTCTGAGTAGATTTAGTATGCAGTACCCTAGATCGATTGATCACATTTATATCTCTCTTGATCTCCTTTTAAACAACGATATATTTATTGTATTCACAATTATGATTATCCCAAAGACAATCATAATTGGTTGACTAGTGAATACAAAATTATAATGTGATTCTCCAAATTCGATCTTCCTCTTTCCTTCAAACTCTCAATTTCAGTTTAGCTTGCTTTTCTAGAAATGTCCCATTAGATCAAATCAACTCATGACCATTGGCAACATCCTAAGATAGCAAATACTAAATATAAATCTTGAGAATAAGTAAAAGTCATGAGGGCACTAAAATTGAGGAACTCTTTTCCTTAAGAGTCTCACACGGTATAAAAGTTGAGATCAAACTTTTTGCCACTCTTATTAGTCATCTCATGCATACGTAGTATAAAATACGTATTACGGTATTAACTCATTTCCCATGGAGCATATGTCTACACCTTCAATACCGTACAGATGATAGTTCAAGCATATCTAATGTCTAACTTGAGTTCACGTATCTATTCATTCACAAAATTCATCAGAACTCACATCTAGCATCTTAGACAAATAAAGTGAAATATGTAGGGTATTTTACTCTTGGACATAGTACATATCATGTCCTCATCTTAACAATTAGTTAAGGCAACATATATATTTTAAGCTTGAGCTCTCGATTATCACCTAAATTATAAGCTTAAAAACTGTCTCATCTCTATTTATCACATAGTAAATAAAGGCGATTACCCGTGTTAGTGGGCTAATCTTATATCTGTCCGACATACTTTCTCAACTTAATGTAATGCACTGAGCATTAAGATACATAAAGGTCAAACAAAGATTCATAGGTATTAATGATGAAAAACGCAAATTCATCAAATGTGAACACTTTAGGGAAATTACAATATTCAGTATATCAGCCTTTACGCGATCCTAAAGATTTCATATGGCCACAAAACACATATCTAGGTATTAGCTTTGTCATAAGATCTGCTACCATTCTATGCGTAGACATGTATTGTAAGTTCACATCTTTTCGTGCAACCATATCCTTGACAAAGTTATACTTTGTATCTATATATTTGGTATTGTCATGATATTTTGAATATTTGGTGTACACTATAGCTGCTTGATATCACAGTTAACCAATAATAGATTTGAAGCTTTCTCAATAACACCTAAATGATCCAAAAATCTCTTAAGCCAAACTCATTCTTGTACCGCTGCTGATAACGCCACGAACTTAGCTTCCATCGTGGACAAGACTATACACGTTTGCTTCTTACCGCTCCATGATATGGCGCCATTGTTCAGTAAGAAAGCAAATCCAGAAGTAGATTTCCTTTGATCTAAATCTCCTCCCCAATCAACATCAGAATAGCCTTAGAGTCGCAGATCCTTTCCTTGATAACTCAACGTATAAGCAGCAGTTCCCTTTAGATACATCAGTATTCTCTTAACGGCTTTCCAATGTGCTTAACCTGGATTGGATTGGTATCTACTCACCATTCCAACTGCAAAACATATGTCAAGTCTTATACACATCATTGCGTACATCAAGCTCCTAACAGCACTAGCATAAAGAACATGTCTCATTTGTTCCTTCTTTTGTGGAGTCCTTGGACACAGTCTATGGCTCAATCCTTCACCTTTTACAATAGGAGTGTCTATGGGTTTACAATCTTGCATACGAAATCGTTCAAGAACCTTATTTATATATGTTTCTCGCGAAAGAGATAACGACCTATTCGAACGATCTTTTAAAATCTTAACTCCAAGAATGTATGCAGCCTTACCCATATCTTTCATCTCAAAGTTGGAAGATAACCAACTTTTGATGGTATTAACAAACTCCATATTGCTTCCAGCAATTAGTATATCATTAACATATAATGATATGATCACAAATTGATATTTGGATCTTTTAATATATACACAATGATCCTCATCAATCATTGTAAAGTCATATACCATTATGGCATTATTAAAACGTATATACTACTATCTTGATGACTGCTTAAGACCATATATCAATTTCAAAAGTCAACATACCTTCTCTTCTTGGCCTTTTGTAATGAAACCAGCAAGTTGTTCCATATATATTTCTTTATCTAATTCTCCATTGAGGAAAGCAGTCTTTACACCCATTTGATATAACTCAAGATCCATAGTAGTCACTATTGCTAGAATAATGCGAATTGAGATAAATCTCACTATAGGAGAAAATGTTTCTTTATAATCAATTCCTTCCTGTTGAGTATACCCCTTCGCCACAAGGCGAGCCTTATGTATTTCTATCAAGCCATCAGCTTTACGCTTTATTTTGAGAACCCACTTGTTCCCAATAGCTTTGCATCCTTTTGGAAGATCAACCAATTCCCAAACTTAGTTTGACTTCATTGACTTAATCTCATCTTCCATTGCATAAATCTATTTTTCCTTACTAGGGTAATTTAGAACCTCATTAATATTTATTGGCTCATCCTCATCTTATGGAGCAACCATGAAAGTTTCCCCTTCGATGTCAAAACGTCGATGGAGAATACTTTTGCGACTTGTTCGCCGTATGAGAGATTGTGCACTTTGCACATCATTCCCCATCATGCTCCTACTCAGATTAGATAACGACGATATCATCTCTTCATGTGGTTGTAATTGAGAGTAAGTTGAATTAAATTCATCCATTCTCATGTTACTTCCACTTGGACGAACTCCATTAAGTTTATTATCTTAATCCAAGGTTTTAAATAGGGAATAATCCTCACCTATTTTGCCCTTCTTAGAAAATTCATTCTCTAAGAATGTGACATCCCGTGATTCAAATTCAGTTATACTTCCACTTTCCTACTCACCTATGAACACATACCCTTTCGAGTGTTCAGAGTATTTTATGAAAATACTATTCTTTCCTCTATGACCCAATTTTCCAAACTTGTGAGAGGGCTCATGAGTATAGGTAGCACAACCTCATGGCTTAAGAAAACTTAGGTCCGGTTTTCTACCCATCCATAACTCATATAGAGTAGAAGTAACTGATTTGGAAGGCACATGATTAAGTATATAGGCAGCAATTAACAAAGCATCACTCCAAAAAGTGATAGGTAAGTTAGCATGCGCCATGATGGACCTAACAATTTCCAATAGGGTTCTGTTCCTTCTCTCCACAACACAATTTTGTTGATGAGTATATGGGATAGACAACTGTCTTTCTATTCCTTTTTCATCACATAATTTTCTGAACTCATTAGACAAATATTCTCGACCTCAATCGGATCTCAATACTTGTATTTTCTTGTCTAATTGATTTTCTACCAAGTTCATGAACCTTTTAAAACAACTTAATACTTCAGATTTATGAGAAATCAAATAGACATACCTGAATCGAGTATAATCATCTATAAATGTGATGAAATAAACAGCCTTATGCCTTCTTCTCACATTCATCGAACCACAGACGTCAGAATGAATTAATTGCAAAAGAAATTCAGCTTTTTTACTTTTTCCAAATGGTTTTCTTGTCGTTTTCCCTGTTAGGCAATGCTTGTCGCGACCTAAATTTGGGGTGTACCACCTAAAACTAGGCTAATGGACTACTAAGTCTTTAACTTAGTTCAAGCTCTTCCAAGCCCATACCAATTCGCGACTTAAGGTTCACATATTTAACATGCAAGAGGTTATTATCTAGGAGTCGCCACTAATCGGTAGGTCGATTAGACACATAAGTAAAATAATGGGAGATTTATTTTACTCCTACAAACCAGAGACTAAGGGTACGGGGACTTGGTTACACTAGAATTTTCTAATGCCCTTTCAGTACTATTTTTTTTAATTTTCAAAATATTTTTGCAGGCAGCTTGGATTTATTTTAAGCTAAATCATTATCATGCAAATGTGATCACACAGATGCTCAAACATTCAATAAATAAATTGCATCACACAAAGCAAACAATTTTTTTGGGATTTTCATTGAAATTAGAATTCTTTTATAAAAATGCATTTTTTAACTGAATGACTTAATCTTATTAATAAGCAAATTCTAATCAAATGATCATATTATGCAAACTACTTAATATGCACCTCATGACCTAATTTTACTAGTAAATAAATTCCAATCAAATGATCCTATTATGAAAACTACTTAATATGCACCTAGTATTTTGTATTTTTTATTGAAATTCAGAATTAATAAAAACCCTAATTAAACTATCTAAAAATGGATAATTTTATAATTTATTCTAGGGATTAATTTGACTTAACCATATCCTATCTCAGAAAACTATATTTTTTTTTTAAGAAAAATGGGATAAGTAAAACGTACGAACATTATCTAAAAAACTAATTTAGATCCAACCCTAACTTAATTATAAAAATGCAACTCTAAGAATATAATCCTAAGAAAAAAATCTAATTTATTAAATCTACATGTCTAATTCACTAAATCTATATGCTCACACAGAATTTTGATTTTTTTTATTTTCTAATTTTTTATATTTTAATTATTAAATAAATATTAAATCTAAAATATCAACAAAAATAAAGAATTAAAATAATCGAAAAAATAACCTGTTGTCTCACAGGTCAAATTAACAATTACTATAACCCTAATTATCATGACAAAGAGGTCAAAATAATTAAAAATCCGATCCAAAGTCTTACGGATCAAATTAATAATTATAATGATTTAGAATTAAAATTCTACTGAAAAGCTCAAAAATTAATATAATTAAAAAATAATAATCTGATGTCTCTCGAATTAAATTAATAATTATAATAATTCTGGACAAAATCCTAGCAGATAATGCCTATAAAATAAACAAATACTTACATTGACAAACCATATTCTAACTTAAACAATAATAACAAAATTTAAAATGAAGAAATAAATGACAATAAAAATAATAAAAATAAACTACCTAGGTGAGATTTTAAAAAGGGAGGAGCGGCGGCAATGAGCGGCCGCGTGGTGGCGTCGAGCTCCGGCGCAGGGGACGGCGGGCAAGGGCAGAGCAGCAATGGCGAGTCGTGGGCTAGCGCGGACGTGTTGGGCGAAGCGGCGGCTGTGCGAAGGTTGGTGATGCCGGGGGCTCACCGGTGCGGCACAGCGATGATGGCGCGGAGGTGGTGCAGGTTGCTGCGGGTCACAGCTTGCTGCGCGGCGACGGTCGCGGGTGCAAGTGCGCGGAGGGAGCGGGGCACAGCGATGCTCGCAGGTGTTGGTGCGCGGAGGGAGCGCGGCGCGGCGATGGACTCAAGCTATCGGCGAAGGGAGAGCAACGAACGGGTGAGCTACTTCGGAGTAGGCGTTCGTGGGTCACTAGCAGAGGCAGGAACAGCAAATCTGGACAAAGACGGGGCTGGCGGCGCTGAAGGTTGAGGCGCGGTGCTACATGTCGAGGGGCAGAGCCGACGGGATGACGATGGCGGAGGGGCAGGCCGCGGGTTGAGCGGGCGCTTCGCAGGCAAAGGGGAAGCTCCGGTGGCAATGGGCAGCGGGCGCTCCGGTGTCGGGTTGCAGGCGGGGGCACAACTGTGAAGCTGCAGACGTCGGCTTGGTGCAAAGATGGGCAGGGGCGTCGGCTAGGGCGCAGGTTGTTACAGGTGGAGAACGGCGTGCGGCTTCATGGAGAAGGAACCCACAAAGAAGAAGCACAGTGCACGTCTTTTTCTTTTTTTCTTTTTTTGTTTTTCTCTCTCTCACCTCACGTCACTCACGTCTCTCTCTGTCGCTGCACTCCCTACCCTCACGTCTTTTCTCTCTTTCTCTCTTTTCTTTTTTTGACTTTTTGACTTTTCCCTTCTCCGAAGCATTTTCTTTTGTGTTACTCCTTCCCTAAGAAAGAATTCTCTCAATTTTTTCAAAATATTCCCCTCCCAGTTACGAAAAATGAAGCTCTCTTTTATACTAATTCCGAACGGCCATTTTGTATGGCATTTTTCGAGTTTCCATCTTTTGTCGCATTAAATCAAAGCTACAAATCAGAGCATGATTTCACAATCAACTCGATTCTACTCAGATTTCTTCCATTTTGCAAAATTTTTGCCTCTTATTCGCTTGATTTTTAAATTGCTTCTGTGTTTAATGAAATTCGAGTGCTGATCAGAATTTCAAATTTCCATGCATAATCAATCAAATAAATTTCCCCAAATTTTTTTTCATTTTTTTCCTTTTATTTGTTCCAATGCAATTTTTATTTTCCTTATTTTCCTAGATTTGCCAAAATTAGGTATCAACAGCTACTCATCTTTGAAAGTGAGCTCGTAAAGGTTGCCTTCAAAGACAAGTTGAGACCTAAACATTAATCATGCACATGTACTGAGTGCCTTTTTTTTTTTTTGAAAAAATGAATCCCATTTGGAAATGAAATTTATATGATGCATGGAAATGTTAATGCAAATTATAAAGGAATTTACCTGGAATTACTTACCTTCAGGGATGGTAGAGTAACTCAAGATAGATTAGTGTTACATGTCCAGGACCCGTACCATTCTACGGTCACCTAAATGAAAAAAAGATTTTCCAGGACCCGTACCATTCTATGGTCGCCTAAGTTGAGGTTGTTTAGGACTTGTACCATTCTACGGTCGCCTAAACGGTGATCTGTTTTCCAAGACCCGTACCATTCTACGGTCGCCTGAACTGAGGTTGTCTAGTTACCGTACCATTCTACAGTTGCCTTGACAAAAAAAAAATTGATTTTTAGGACCCGTACCATTCTACGGTTGCCTGAACTAAGGTTGTCTAGGACCCGTACCATTCTACGGTCGCCTGAATAAGTGTCGTCTAGGACCCGTACCATTCTACGGTCGCCTAAACTGGGATTCATTTTCAAGACTCGTATCATTCTACGATCACCTGAATAGGTGTCGTATAGGACCCGTACCATTCTACGATCGCCTAAACTGTGATTCATTTTCAGGACTCGTACCATTCTACGATCACCTAAATAGGTGTTGTATAGGACCCGTACCATTCTACGGTCGCCTAAACTGGGATTCATTTTCAGGACTCGTACCATTCTACAGTCGCCTGAATAGGTGTCATCTAAGGCCTGTACCACTCTACGGTCGCCTAAACTGGGATTCATTGTCAGGACCCGTACCATTCTACGATCGCCTGATGAATATGAGAAAAATCTTTGGGGGGCGACTCCATCAAGCGCCAATGCTTAAAAAGGAATACCTATACAATGACAAGTATTTAAGGTATGGATAGAGATACACTTACCTGGTGACATCTCTATTCCTTGGGGATACGTTCCTACAAAACATAGTTGTAGGAAAAGCAATATGCATTCACAGACATGCATTAATTCAAATGAGGCTCATGCGTGATGATTTCTATCAATCTTGCATCGCCTAATTTCCATTGGGAAATATCTTAAAAGAATATTCCAATCTGAACACATGAGTGTCATGGATGTGTCAAATGAGGAATCTTTTGGTCTGAAAGGACTTTACACTCATCCTCATTAAAAATGGTCATTTCATCTTGACCTTTGACGCAAGATTTTGACAATCACTCTATCTCACTATCATCATGCTAAACAAAGTTTTGTGCAATCTCGCAAGTGATACGACCTTACCAAACTGAGAGGTCTTGAACGAGGACCGTAATGTGGGCCTGGTCAACGGCTTAACAAAAAGGACTCTTTAAGTCAAGGCCTTTGAAAAAAAGAGTGATATTCTGTAATCATCTCTAGGTTTACAAGTCAAGAACCCTGCAAAATGAGAAAGGAATAATCTTGCTCGCACTTCTTCGAGCGATGCTTAAAACATGTGAACCCCTAGGTTAATTCAAGTGCCCTAATCTGAAGAGACTTTGCAAGAGATGTAACGTAGGCTTGGCTCATGGGTTGAGAAATGAAAGAATCATTAGGCTCAAAAAGTGTTTAGGGGAGAGTCAAAGTTGGTGATCATCTTGACATTTTCACCACTTTCCTTCTCCACTGTCAAAGATTTTTTATCACAACTCCATTGATTGCAACAGCATTTGAGAGTTTTCTTTTTTTTTGTACCACCTTGTTGGGGATACGACTTAAGTGTTTGATTTTTCTTTTTGAGCATTGGCCTTGCTTTTACCAAGCACACTGCTTTTTTATGCCTCTATTTTGCACTTCTTCTCTTTGGACTTACACAGTCTTCTTTTATGAGCATTTTAAACCATGCCACTTGAATGATTGTCTTTCATCTTGCCCTAGTGTGGGGGATAATCACCAACTGGGTTTGACATGAAATGAATTTATAGGCTCGAGTGGGCTATGCAATAGTCAAAAGTGTGTTGGATAAAGAAAAAACTGTTCTTCGTCATCCTAAGGCACTTGAATTACCTCGTAAGTTGCACTGCAAAAGCAATGCTCGAAGATTGATGCAAGTGTGAGCAAAAGGATTCCTACCATTCATTTTAAATTTGCCCTAATATGGGATAATCCTTGACAGGGGTAATTTTAAAAGAATCTTCATAAGTGTATGGGGCTCAAAAGGGTTGAACGATGGATCTCCTATAGTGTTTGGGATAGAGAAAAAGAATGCCTCTCATCACTTTAGTTGATGTACCCTTTGCGAGATAGCCCTCTTCCTTGCTAGCATGGAATTTTTCACACAACTCACTAGGGGTTAGTGTATGAAATAGTGTATGGAACAAATTTTGCCTTCCGTCATTCCAAAGTACCCCATTTGACACATTCAATTTATCTCACACAATTCATCAGGGAAAATATGCAAAGTTTGCAACAATTTAAACAATTCAACTCATTGAAGCAATTTATTGATCATTGAAATGCTTGCAGTTCAAAACATGACATGGCAAATTCTATCATGGGTAATACTTCTTGACAGCATTTGAATTAACAGAAGTGGAAAACTCATGACCATTTATTTCTGCCAAGATCAAGGCACCTTCGAGAAGTATCTTCTTTACCATATACGGGCCACTGTAATTTGAAGCGAACTTGCCCCTAGGATCTGGAATTGGATTGGACCATTTCCACACCTTTATATGCTATAAGATCGTCTTCTTGTGGGCCAAAGCCCATCTTTTCAGGGGGTCCTTCATCAACAGCTCCTATGATGAGGTCATTGAACAAGTTTGTAATCCCTTCCAACACATCATCAGGGTTCTCCGTCTCCGGGGGTGTCGATCCGTCCATGCCACCCCATCCATCGTTCGGCTGCCCCAGGGTGTCCATCACATGCACCTTCAAGCTCTTGATTCGACTAGCGTCATGTTCCAAGATAACATTCACCGTACCCTCATGCTCTGGTAGCAGATTTTTCAGGACATTCGGCCGAGCAGTTTGAAACGAAAATGCCTTCGTGTCCAAGAGATTTTGGATCTTGTGCTTGAGGGTGAAACATTCATTAGTTGAATGCCCTAGTTCACCGCTATCATAATCACACTTCTTCATCAGGTTGTAACCTTGATTACTTTCGCGGCTAGGATGCTTTGGTTCCCTAGAAAGCAAACCTTTCTTTCGGAGAATCACCAACACCTGAGATGGAGATCCAGGGAGAGGAGAGAACTGCCTTATATTATTTGCTTGGGCAAACGATTGACGACCAGTAGTTTGTTGTTGCCTTTGATTCATTTGGATAGCTGGGTTGCGATTAGTACCTTCTGGGCTATAAGTCACATTCACATCCTCAACAACTTCCTTCTCTTTCTTGGCAGAGAATCTTTTAGTAGATGGTTAAGAAAACCATCATTCCCTTATCCCCATCTCAATCTATTCTCCTACAAGAATAAGCTAATTGAAGCTCTCAACATACGTACCGGCCATTCGGTTACAGAACTCAGATGGAAGGGTCTTCACGAATAACTTCATCAACTCCTTGTTGGTGGGCTCAGGAGTAATTTGGGCTACCAAATTTCGCCATATCACGGCATACTCCTCAAATGATTCGTTCCTTTTCTTCTCCATCCTCTCAAGATCTTCTCGGGAAGGTGCAATGTCCATGTTGAACTTGTATTGTTTGAGGAACGCGTCTGCCACTTCGTACCAGGTTTCGAGGAGGTTTACGTTCTTCATCACATACCAGCTTAGTGCAGGCCCGGTCAAACTCGCATGAAATAATTGGATCATGAGGGGCTCATTTTTGACGTGTTGGGGCATGCGCACGTGGTACATCTGCAAATGAGATTTCGGACAATATGTCTCGTCGTACTTCTCAAACTCCAGTATTTTGAACTTGCTCGACATTTTGACCTTTTCATAAACCGAGAGGTTGAAAGGGAGTGAGCTTTGTGACTCCTGTAGCTATCTCACTTTCTCTTCTAGCTTTGCAACGCGCTCATCCTGCTCTGTCTTTGGAACACTATTGGGCTTGGCTTTTCCAACAAGGACCAGGTCATCTTCTAGCTCAGGCATTTCATCATCATCGTTTAGGCCCTGTTCCTCGGGATTACTATCTCAGGGAGAACAGGTGGAGGATTTGGATTCACCTGGAGGGATTGAAGTTGAGTTGTTATAAGCTGCATGGAGACGGCTAACTGTTTGAGTTGATCTTCCATGGAGGACATGCGATCACGCATTTCAGCTTGATCGGCCATTCTAGCTCTTAATCGTGTAATAATGGATGAATGTGGTGGCTCCGTTGTCACCTATTTCGAAGAAATGAACAAAATAAGCACGAAGTGTAAATAGATAGCCAATCCATGACAATGATTCGATTTTTTCATTTATTCATGAAAAGTTCGTATAATAAGGAATTTCCTAAAAGAGAGTTAGAAAAATAGACACTCTAGCAAGACCAAATTTCTTAGACATGAATTGAAAACAAATTTTCCAAAACTTTCTTTTTTAAAATGATTCAGCAATTTCCTCATTTCATTTCTAATTGACAAATGAATTAAATCAATGAGACCTAGATTGTCATGGATTGACTCAAAAGTACAACAAAATAAATTGCATGGTATAGGGATGGAAGACTTACTTCACCAAAAAAAATCAACGGCAATCTTATAGACATGCACATGAAATGTGAGGCTCGATTTCTATCTAGATGGCTTAACAAAATGGAGCTAAGAGGATGATCTGACCGTTGCAGTCTCGCATTAACGTGTCAGGTCCTCCTAACTCCGGCTCAGTCGAATGAAATGCCCAATAGTCACACAGTCTCGCGGATATGGACAAACACATTCGACACCATGAAAAACTTTCGGGGAAGAGAAGGTCAACCTCTACATAGTAGTCTCGCTTTGGAGGAAATATCTTTCTCAACACCATCCTAGAAATCCAATCGCAGCCCAGGTCCGACCACAGGTTGTGTGTGCAATAGTATAGTGCTAAAAACAATAAAACATGCACAATAGTTTAAATGTAAACAACACTTCTAATCATGGAAAAATAAATCATTAATCCCACACTCCAACCTGCAAGACAAAGGTTAGCATAGACTACTCCACTTATACCTCTCATCTACAAGAACATTTAACACCTTAGAAATGTTAGGGACGTACCTGGGATCCTCACTGCCAAACAAAAACATTTTAAAAGAAAAAGAAAAATTGGCCTAAGTCCACTAAGTGTTTGAACACAAGTCCCTAGCGGAGTCGCCAAGCTGTCGCGACTTAAATTTGGGGTGTACCACCTAAAACTAGGCTAATGGACTACTAAGTCTTTAACTTAGTTCGAGCTCTCCCAAGCCCATACCAATTCGCAACTTAAGGTTCACATATTTAACATGCAAGAGGTTATTATCTAGGAGTCACCACTAATCAATTTATGATAGGTCAATTAGACACTTAAGTAAAATAAATGGAGATTTATTTTACTCCTACGAACCAAAGACTAAGGGTACAGGGACTTGGTTACACTAGAATTTTCTAATGTCCTTTTGGTACTATTTCTTTTAATTTTCAAAATATTTTTGCAGGCAGCTTGGATTTATTTTAAGCTAAATCATTATCATGCAAATGTGATCATACAGATGCTCAAAAATTCAATAAATAAATTGCATCACACAAAGCAAACAATTTTTTTTTGGGATTTTCATTGAAATTAGAATTCTTTTATAAAAATGCATTTTTTAACTGAATGACTTAATCATTAATAACCAAATTCTAATCAAATGATCCTATTATGCAAACTACTTAATATGCACCTCATGACCTAATTTTACTAGTAAATAAATTCTAATAAAATGATCCCATTATGAAAACTACTTAATATGCACCTAGTATTTTGTATTTTTTATTGAAATTCAGAATTAATAAAAACCCTAATTAAACTATCTAAAAAGGGATAATTTTCTAATTTATTCTAGGGATTAATTTGACTTAACCATATCCTATCTCAGAAAACTATTTTTTTTTAAGAAAAATGGGATAAGTAAAACGTACGAACATTATCTAAAAAAACTAATTTAGATCCAACCCTAACTTACTTCTAAAAATGCAACTCTAAGAATATAATCCTAAGAAAAAAATCTAATTTATTAAATCTACATGTCTAATTCACTAAACCTATATGCTCACCCAAAATTTTGATTTTTTTTATTTTCTAATTTTTTATATTTTAATTATTAAATAAATATTAAATCTAAAATATCAACAAAAATAAAGAATTAAAATAATCGAAAAAATAACATGTTGTCTCACAGGTCAAATTAACGATTACTCTAACCCTAATTATCATGACAAAGAGGTCAAAATAATTAAAAATCTGATCTGAAATCTTACGGATCAAATTAATAATTATAATGATTTACAATTAAAATTCTACCGAAAAGCCCAAAAATTAATATAATTAAAAAATAATCCAATGTCTCTCGGATTAGATTAATAATTATAATGATTCTGGACAAAATCCTAGTAGATAATGCCTACAAAATGAACAAATATTAACATTGACAAACCATATTCTAACTTAAACAATAATAACAAAATTTAAAATGAAGAAATAAATGACAATAAAAATAATAAAAATAAACTACCTAGGTGAGATTTTAAAAAGAGAGGAGCGGCGGCAATGAGTGGCCGCGCGGTGGCGTCGAGCTCCGACGCAGGGGACGGCGGGCAAAGGCGGAGAAGCAATGGCGAGTCGCAGGCCGACGCGAACGTGTTGGGCGGAGCGGCAGCTGTGCGGGGTTTGGCAATGCCGGGGGCTCACCGATGCGGCACGGCGATGATGGCGCGGTGGTGGTGCGGGTTGCTGCAGGTCACAGGTTGCTGCGCGGCGACGGTCGTGGGTGCTAGTGCCCGGAGGGAGCGGGGCACGACGATGCTCGCGGGTGCTAGTGCGCGGAGGGAGCGCGGCGCAGCGATGAACTCAAGCTATCGGCGAAGGGAGAGCAACGAACGGGTGAGCTACTTCAGAGTAGGCGTTCGTGGGTCACTAGCAGAGGCGAGAGCAGCAAATCTGGACAAAGACGGGGCCGGCGGCGCCGAGGGTTGAGGCGCGGTGCTACACGTCGAGGGGCAGAGCCGGTGGGATGATGATGGCGGAGGGGTAGGCCGCGGGTTGAGCGGGGGCTTCGTAGGCAAAGGGGAAGCTCCGGTGGCAATGGGCAACGGGTGCTCCGACGTCGGGTTGCAGGTGGGGGCACAACCGTGAAGCTACAAACGTCGGCTCGGTACAAAGATGGGCAAGGGCGTCGGCTAGGGCGTGGGTTGTTGCAGGTGGAGAACGGCGTGCGGCTTCGTGGAGAAGGAACCCACGAAGAAGAAGCACAGTGCACATCTTTTTCTTTTTTCTTTTTTCTTTTTTTTTTCTCTCTCTCACCTCACGTCACTCACGTCTCTCTCTGTCGCTGCACTCCCTACCCTCACGTCTTTTCTCTCTTTCTCTCTTTTCTTTTTTTGACTTTTTGACTTTTCCCTTCTCCGAAGCATTTTCTTTTGTGTTACTCCTTCCCTAAGAACGAATTCTCTCAATTTTTTCAAAATATTCCCCTCCCAATTACGAAAAATGAAGCTCTCTTTTATACTAATTTCGAACGGCCGCTTTGTATGGCATTTTTCGAGTTTCCATCTTTTGTCGCATTAAATCAAAGCTACAAATCAGAGCATGATTTCACAATCAGCTCGATTCTACTCAGATTTCTTCCATTTTGCAAAATTTTTGCCTCTTATTCACTTGATTTTTAAATTGCCTCTGTGTTTAATGAAATTCGAGTGCTGATCAGAATTTCAAATTTTCATGCATAATCAATCAAATAAATTTCCTTAATTTTTTTTCATTTTTTTCCTTTTATTTGTTCCAATGCAATTGTTATTTTCCTTATTTTCCTAGATTTGCCAAGATTAGGTGTCAACAATGCTCATATATTGGCAAATCGACTTTATCAGTATTGCCTAACAAGCCCTATTTAGCTAGTCTATTCATACATAGTTGGCCAATGTGACCAAGTCTAGCATGCCACACACTGACATCATTATCATATGAAGTAGAAGACGTGAAAAAGGAATAACAAACATTGATATCATCACAGTCAACATTTAGTACAATAAAACCATCCAAAAATTTACCACAACCATAGTAGTTTATATCCAAATACAAATCTACACCGCTATTATGAAAGTTCACGTTAAAACTAAGCTTAAAAAAAAAAAAAAAAAAAAAAGGACACTAAATTTCGACGAATCTTCAAAGCATATAAAACATTATGTAGGAATAAGGTGCGTCCACCATGCATGTTCAATTGGTAGGTGTCAATCCTTTTAACTTCAGCTCTGGAGTTGTTTCCTACCTAAATCCACTTAGTTCCAGTTGGTACTCGTCGAAATTTCACAAAGGGATCTCTATCCTACGCTACATGGTCTGTCGCTCCCGAATCTACAGTCTACAAAGGATTAGATTCAGTTAAGAATGTAGAACTTGACACATTAGCAAAGCTCTTTAGAGTACGAGGGGTGAGTACCTTCTTTGACTCTCGATAGTCGCGAGCATAATGACCCTTATGGTCACAGTTGTAACACTTCACTCTTGAAATACTATTCACTCGATGACGTTTTCCTCTCTTATATTGGTCAGTTCTTGGTTTCTTGCAAGAATGACTTGATCCCTTGCATTTCCACATATTGAACGAATCAATACGCTTGTGCTTAGAGCTCGAAGCTCTTTCTGAGCTAGAAGCAATATAGCAAATATGTGTTTCCTTCTCAAATGCCTTGAGGCAATCCTCTACTAGCTCATGGTGGCGCACAGCATCTTCAATTTCTTCCATAATATGGTCAAGAGCTTCTAGTGCTTCTTACTTTTCAAGCACATATTGAATTTTCATATGCCATATTTCATAGTTATCGCCATTGAGCTTCTCACCTTTGTTCAGCTCAGCGACTATACTCTTTGTGGCTTAAGCCATTGATTTGAACATGTCAGACATATATGCAAGAATTATTAATGTCTATCATTTATGCATCTATTTTGCACAAAACCATCATATCAATGAATAATTTCAAGTAAGGTTTCAGAATCAAAATGTCACTATATTTCCAATCATCATCCAAAATCCTAACTTTGAGTTATTATTAATATAACATTCTATGCAAAATAAATTCTTTAAAATTACAAAAATTTCTATGAACTACCCACAACAGTTAATAATGACAGAAAGCAAATAGTACTTGATATCAAACAATGATATAATAATAATGCTTTCACATAATACAACTAACATATCAATTGCCACACCAACAATAACTAGGTAGAAAAACATTACATAAGATGTCCACAAAGCACACTAAATAAATACCAGCTAAAACATCTAACACCAAGTCAATATACGAACTGGAAAAGATCCTCTTTTATTCAATTTCTTTATCTTTTTTCTTGTAACAATCCAATAATAATCATCTATAAAATTCATCACAATTTTTCTATACAAAGCAGCTATGTTGACTTCCCATACGCGATTCAACACTCCTTGCCATTCTTATGGAAGAGTGTTCACGAAAAATTACACCATCTCAGACTATGGCATGGGACGACCATTCCATATGACCTTTTGTATTTTCCCGTTGACTTCAAGAACGTGATCAATTAAGTCGCCACTCTCCCATTGATGATCAGTCAGCTCAGCTATCAACTTAAAAAGCCTTTCCTTTTGTTCATCAGTAATTGCGCGAATAGGTGTACGCAACTTAAGGGGAAGCATTGTTCCTGCAACAAATGCAGAACAAATAAGGGATTACATATAATCCACATAGATTTAATTGGAAAAAGAAACACATTCTTTTCCTCTCTTTTTTTCTTTTTTGGTCAACAATTGAGGTCAATGGTCAACGGTCAGCCGGGTTAGAGTCAATAGGCATTCAGGTCGAACCGAACGGGCCAGGTCGGACCGAATGGACCGGTCGGGCCAGTCGGACCGGTCGGGCAAACCGATCGGCACATGCGACATGCATGTGCAACTGACGTCATGATGACGTCAGCTGGCGCGTGCCATGCACGCGCCATCGACACCCCCGCACACATGCATCGCACACGCCCGCGCGAGCGTGTGCCCCACGCGTGCGTGCGACACATGCGTTGAAGATGCCAATTGATTCCGGCCGTGCGTAGGGGCGCATCGGGTGGCCTATGGTGGTGATCCGCCACTCGTCTTGCTCGTCTCGACGAGACCTTCAACCCTACACCATCATAAACTGATTTCGACTTACAGAAAATCGAAAAAATGGGTGAACAGTGCTCGGGTGTTGGGATTTTTCTGTACTCGATCGATGTCGGCCGATTTTTCACGAAAATTCAATCAAAAATCATTCTCAAACATGAAAAAGGGATCAGGAAAACATGAAAAGAGATCGGGAAACATGAACAATGGCTCTGATACTAATGTTGGGAATATCGGATTCCCAAAAACGAATTCAACACTAAATCGAACTCTTAAAACGAATGCGGAAAACGAGCCCAGGAAAAACATGTATCACCAATCGAAGACACACCACGGAATCGAGCATACATTATTGTCCACAGATTAAACACCAACGTTGATTTGAGGAAGAAAAACTGATCATGTTCCACCGAGCGTGCTGTTGCTATTAGGGGGAGAAAAACAGAGCATATTCTTCTTTTTTGTTTTTCTTCTTTTTGAGGGAAAGAGAGAGACTGACGTACATTCACTTGAAAAGGTACGTTCCTCTCTTTTCTTTTCTCTCTTAAATACGTCTCCTCCAAGAGACGTAACTCTTCAACGTAATACGTTCCCCCAAAAGTCATAACCCCTCAACATAACACCTCTTCATACATGGGCCCTTATCTAGCACGCCGGGCTTTTAGGCCCAACATGGGTGGACAGGCCCACTTAGGCCCATCATCATACAAATAAAACCGTCAAATAGTACTACCCCTTTGTTTGTTGCTGTTTTCCTGGAATATTTTCATTGCATTTTTTGTCAGGTCAATATGTTTATGATTGATTAGCAACTCTAAGAAGTAGACTCTCTTGGTGTTCTAAAATAATTAACTACCTTGTTTTTCTATATGTATCTACATTTTATAAGTGGTGAACTGTTGTTAGGTCAAACTCTATTAAGGATAATGGCTATCGTGTAAGCGGGGAAATCGACTTCAAATATCAATTCGCATGTTAAGTTGCACCAATACTTTTCATTGAACTTGCGTATGAACAGAGCAAAAGTAACACATTGCAGACGGTTCTGGACTTATTAACAACGGAAGCGAGTTCTCTTCTTGATCTTCCCATCTAATCTCATCAGCACACTTGACCTTGATTAGGGTTGATTAGTTTTCTTGTTTAGGGTGACTTGTGACTCCTATCATATATTATTTGATTTCTAAGTTTTATGGAGCTTAGACTTTAATTTTTATTTAACACAAAGCACTTGAGACATTTAAAAAGATTTAGGCATATAATGTTTTTTTTAATTGAAAATGACTTGTTTATCTTTTCAAATTTTGAAGGAAAAGTCACAAGTAGAAATTAAAAGGGGAAAAAAAAAATCGGCCCCAAAAAAGGGGTCTTGAGTGTCAATTTTCACCGGACTAGTAAAAAAATATATCACGATGTCATAGTTTATAAACCATTTATCATAAAAGTAAATAATGACATGGAACTAAATTTGTCACCTATACTCCATCAAGGGACCTTTCTTACATTATTTTAAAAGTATTATAACATGATTGAATAAATTGAACCATTTACTATGAAGCAAACACTTTTAATAAATTCAAATGTTAAATAGATGTATTTGAAGATTAAGTCCTTCCCACCTCTTTTTTCGAATTGAGTGCCATAAACTTCTTATGATTCCTGTGTCCTTAGAGATACTACCACTTGAACATAGGCCGTTAATCATGTGGCATTCATATACGGGGCTCGTATGATTAACAGTTATGATAGATACGATCGATGTAGATTTACATCCATGCATCAAATGGTCCTGCCATTATGATGCTTTGTGCATGCTCAAACACCTAATTGAAAATTAATCTAGATTTTTTTTCTCAAAAATCCGTCATCGAATGACTGACATATAGAACATCCTAATTTTGTTGTTGTTTTTTTTTTTTTCTTTTTTTTTTGTACTTGGAAGATGAGTTGTCTAATTTGTTTAGCCTTATCCTTCTTAGTTGCTTTGTCCATGTTCTCAAACTATCATTCTTGGTAAACTTTTGTCAGATTTGGTACTCAAACGCCTAATAGGAATGAACAATTTGGCTAGACTCGTCCTATTATTACGTTGCCGCAACACGCGGTGCCTGGTATCCACCATTTACGGCTAGGTGATTATATACATACTCATACTTATTACCCAATAGAGAAAGGTGTCTCGAAGTGGCAAATTCTCCTAATCACTTACTATATTCTCAAAAGGATTTTCCTATTCAGCACCTGAATAAAGAATATTTTTTGTTTTCCATGCACCTTCTATCTTGGATAAGATGCAAACAATGCATAGAAAATGAAAATATTTCCTTATTAAGTAAGTAGGCCACCAAAACCTTCTCAAAATTCGTTTTCTCCTATTCGAGCCTCAAACTGTTGATTCTGTATGAGCAACACTGCACCACCAGATGGTTTACGCACTTTTTCTAAATCGCATGAAGTTCATCATTGATTAATTGATGTTGTTAAGAGAAGCATACTTGTTAGTACTCTTGGTTTTTTTTAAGGATAAATCCTAAAAAAGTTTCGTGATCTTCGAATTTATTTATATATTTTTTTTCTCATAGAATCCCAAATATTAAGGTGAACAAAGGATTAAAAAGAAAAAGAAAAAAAGAGGAAAATGATTATGTTGGAATATGAAGAGCTTTTTTTTTCTTTTTTTTGCCTCCAAGTTCCAGCGTAGGACTATCCCAGCTGCCAAACATGGCTTCCAAGTTCCAGGCGTAGGGCTATCCCAGCTGCCAAACATGGCAATGGCAATACCGTTTGAGAGAGCGCGCAACGAGCAACTAATCCATCGTCATATAAGACGACCACTCACTCTCGTACCTGCACATTCAAAAACCCCTGCTTCTTCGTCGTCTGCTTTCTGATTCATCTGCTTCCTCTCTGCCCTTCTCTCTCTCTCTCTCTCTCTCTCTCTCTCTCTCGGTGAGGGAGAAAAGTCTCGACCTTTCTGAGTTTCGACTTCTCTCTTCGATTTCGCTCTGTTTTTCTGCTTTTTTCGTGATTCGGTGATTATCCGAGAGAATCCCGCGAACCAGTATACTCGCAAGGTCTGCGACAAGATCCTCTCGAGCGGACGAGTGTTGGGAGGGCACATGAGTTGTCACATGGCCAAGAATATACTGCGGAGAGAACCATCATTGGCGATCGGTAACGGCTCGGGGAAAGCGAGACGTCTTGGGTATTGTCTCCGAGAGAACCCCAAGAAATCGTGGAAATTCTTGGGGCTGATGGAAAATGCCCAAGAAAATCCGTGCTCGGTCTGCCACAAGCGATTCAGGTCGACGACAGCTCTGCTTGGCCACATGAAAATTCACTTGAGCAAGGACGACGAGCGCTGCGACTGGTGCGTGGACCGTGGCAAAGGGTCCGGGTCCATGAAATCTTGCCAGGATCGTGCGAGGCCGATCCACGACGGGGAGAGATTGAATTTGAGTCTCTCCAAAGGTGATCTCCTGCTTCGCGTTTTATTTGACGAGGAGGCAATGCACATGACCAGGAGGAAGAGGACACGGCGAGTCAGCTGCGATGTCGATGAAAGAACTGAGGAAGTTCTGTTTTCCGCACCAAATGGGTTTTCGTTCAGTAGCGAGACCGAGCAAGACCCGGCAAACGAAGCAGCAGTTGAATTGATGATGATGTCCCGAGGTGAGGCGGGCTTCAATTCTTCGGGTTTGCACGTCGAACATTTCCAGAAGAGCTTGGCCCTGGATTTCATTGACATGGAAAAACTGAGGATAACTGAAGCGTCCGAGTACAATGAACGCCACTCAAGAGGCTATACGAGAATGAAGCAGGAAGGGGTCGAATTGGAGGTTCCTGCCAGGATGCTTGGTGGGGCTTGGGAAGTTGAGCACAAAAAGCCTGAAGCAGCCAGAGCAGACGAACAGCCAATGCATGAGGTGCCGATGATGGATCGTGACATGATGCGAATTGCGGGTTCTGATTCGAGAGCTAAAGCAGAACTATGGATTGAACCAGGGTTAAATTCACGCCAAGATAATGTCTGCACTGAGGAATCCCCAGTTTTCAGTGAATTGGATGAGCAAAATAAGTATAAAAGCAAGGACACTGAGAGCTACAAACAGGATGCTACAATCGATGCTTCTTGGGGGATTGAAGGAAATCGTGGATGTGCGGAACCCAAGAGCATCAAGCACTACTCAGAGAAGGTGAAAAGGCACATATGCTCAATATGCCACAAGGATTTCTCATCGGGCCAAGCTTTGGGCGGTCACAAGAGGGCTCATTACGTGAAGAATCCTTAAGCCAGCGCAGAAATGCCGACAAATGCAGCCACACAGCAAAGGCTTGCAGACGTAACTAACATGGTTGATCTTTAGCCTCTCAGTACTGTTTGGAAAAAAGAAACAAAGTTTGTTATTGCTGCTAGTGTTGTGTTCAGATGATGAATCGGTGCAACAGAGGCAAGCACAGATCAGATGATGGTGAGCTCAATGTGCAGCTTTGTCCATTTATTTTGTTTCTGGTAATAAGCTTTGTAGACTTGGGTTCTTTCACCCTTTTTTACTCCTCTCTCTCTCTCTCTCTCTCTCTCTCTCTCTCTCTCTCTCTCTGTTGAAGTTAGTCCATCCATATTTCTATTCTGATTTCTCTGTTGATACAGATGGATACATTCCTTTGGCATTCTCATGTCGATGTTTTTGCCATTGTTATTGGATGAAATAATCTGAACTGGTTATCATTCTGGCTTCTTGTTTCCATGGCTTGATAATCAAAGATTGTACAGCTGATCATCATCCTCGGTGTGGTTTTTCTTTTTGATCTTTTACTCATTTTCCAAAATGTGGTCGAGAGCAGAACCTCCTGGCCATCTCATCTGATTCTTCTGCTCTAGTCACCTGGTAAAGAGAGGACACAGCCTGCCCATTCCAGTTTTTGATAGAAAGTGGACACGTAATCGAAGGAAGTTTTTGAAGTCTTTTTGTATACTTTCTTTATCACACGACACGCTGTCATGATATTAGACTCCTAATCAAGTAATACAGTTATCAATCACAATATACACCAAAATATTACAATAATAAAGAGCACTAATTAAACTTTGATATCTTGTCAAGCTATATTGCTATTTGCATAACAGTTGGTGATGCAGAAAATCTGGCTTATGCCTCCTCTCCACTTTTTGTTCCCCCTTTGCCCCCTCCACAGTCGAACTTTTTTCATGTGATCTTCAATTAGACAAAATACTTTATCGACTTACATTTCTATACTGGGTTTGTAACCTGTGCTATGCACCCGAATAATTCGCAATATAGTTAGGAAAAGATGACGGAAAAGAATTTATTTGGGAAACAGATCAAATTGATTACATGGAAGAAATTTACAACTTCAAAACTCAATATATGCACGTGGATAATACCATTAACGATGAATTAGCTTGGAGTATTTTCAATTGAAATTAGTCTAATTATAAAGAAAAGAGATTTATATCACATAGATAATGCATAACTTCCTAATAGAATAGTCAATTTTAAACTCATACAAATGTATTAGCTGGAATTCTCATACTATTTTTTTCAATTTGGAATTACTTTGCCGGGATTTTTTAGGGACTCCAATACACATTATGCTTTTCATGTTGGAATGGACAATGTCCAATACTTTTTGATTAATCTCCTTTATTTTTTCTTTTGAGTTGAGCTTTTAGTATTTTCCAATAGGAAACAAATTGTATTAATTTTCTTAATTAACTACTTGATCCATTTATTGGGCATATCCTTGATCTTTTTTGCTTTGGCATATGAACAGAAATTTGATACTAACACACATATATCGCTTTGATGAAATGGTTCATGCCATAGATCTTCATCAAATATCCAATATTGCTCAAGAGGTGGGAATCCAACTCTACATTTTTCATGTTTGGGAAAAAAAATTCAAATGTGGATTTGGTGTCCCCATGAAAGAAAACTCCTCAAAAAGTGCGGAATTCGATTACCGTACAATAAATGGTATCGAGATTCTTATAGACACCTTAAAGACTTTTCAAGTTTGACCGACTTTGTCCCGCGATCGAATTTTGTTGAAAACTCGACCATGCTACTGTGATTAAATAAAATTTGTGGAGAACTTTTCGACGGCACCAAATTTTCCCCAATTTGGCATTGTCTTAAGACAAACTTAAGAATCTGACCAGATCTCCCAGAGCAAGAATCAACTCCAAACAAGCTAGCAATGGGTCAATATATAAGTGATTATTAACTTCCGTAACTTCGTTTGGGTTCTTTAGCAACTAATCTAAGTTTGTTGCTTAAGTGATCAAAAAACAACCCGATACTCATTTAAAATCTTGAAATCAAAAACTTGATTTGAGCATATATTTGAAAACTAGAAATCACAATTTTTCCAATAGCATGAGAATGACGCGAATCTGATGTTGGACCAAAAGGTTATGACTTTAGGAAAAAGATGCCATGAAAAATTAAAACAAAAAGGGTTAATACCCTGAAAAATATCAAACTGATACATATGTGACAAATTTACCTAAAACTCTTTTTTGTCCCACCAAAAACCCCAAACTGGTATACCTGTGATAAATTTACCCTAAACTGATATACTTGTGACAAATTTATCCTTTGTTAGTTTTTATTAAATTTTATTGTCAAATTATTAAGTTAAATGACACATGACAGTTGATTGATATACCAATTTGGAATTTTACACTCCGTTTGTCACAATTTACAATTTTTCTGATTTTTTTGTGATATTAATCCAATTTAGATGAGAGTATATTTGTCACAAAGTTATCAGTTTGGAGTTTTTTGCGATCGAATAAATTAGTTTGTGGTAAATTTGTCATAAATGTATTAGTTTATGGCTTTTTATGGTTAGTTAGGGCAAATTTGTCATAAATGTACCAATTTTGAGTTTTTCATAATCAAAAAAATATTTTAGGTAAATTTGTGACTGATATACCAGTTTGAGGTTTTTTAAGATATTAATCCAAACAAATAATCAGGTTGTGCCCCTTTACCCACCTTGATTTAACTAGGCCGGGGTTATCCGTTTGAGGGTGACTTGGGCTAGGGTCATCCGGCCCAGGGTTACTCTGGTCCAAGTTTACTAAGCCCAGGTCATCCCATCCCTGTTGCGCAATTTGAACTATGTCCACAATTTTGATGCAAAGAGTTCTATTTTCTGGCTTTCAGTTTGATACTCACTTTGATTGAATTTTCTGTTGGAGATTTCGACGATATCCGGAATGAAGGTGCGTAAACTCTTTTAATAAATGTGATCATGGTTATCATGCTGAGGTAATAACTTGAAAATAAAATACATTGTGGTTACACCAAGATAAAAATGGAGTTTACATATGAAAGTAGTCGTTATTTACTGAAAAAAAATCTTGAAAATTCCATAATTTCTCTGTGCGGTTATTCTGATTGCTGTAATTCTTACATTAGAATAATCCTGCGTATGTCACGATTTTCTCAAAATTTGTTGGAAAAGTTACGGTTACTTTTGTGAAACTATTTTCAGCTCTCAAAATGGAAGCAATTAATTTTGATTGGCCATTACTGATGTGGATGCTGGTTGATGCCGGTTGTCTGACTAATACTAATGTGGCAATTTTTTAGTAATTTTTTCTTTTTCTTTTTCCTTTTCTTGTCTCTCTTCTTCCTTTAGAGCCTCGCTGGCCATTGTGCAAGAGCCATGAAGCTCTTGCTAATGGCCAGCGAGGGTCGTGGCCCTCGCATAGGGCCGCAAGCAAGATGGCTTCACCTAAATCTAGGCGAGGCTACTAGGTGAGGTCAGGGTGAGGTTGGCCTCACTTGCAACCGTGGACAAAATCACTTACTCGTGGCATTGGACGAGGCCTGCAACCCTTGTCGACCATTGTGGGGAAAGTCCAACAAGGAAGAATAGAGAAAAGAAAGGGAATTTTTTTAAAAATAATTAATAAAAAATTCGAAAAAAAAATATTAAAAAATTATCATGTTAGCGTTCTACATTAATACTGATTGGCTAAAATTAGTCGAATTGATGGAATTAGTACTAATATAAAAAGGTTTAGGATTGCATTAGTTCAATTAAAAAAGTTTAAAATTAAATTGATATTAATGTAATAGATTTAAGACTTTTTTGTTACTTTTTCCGTAGATCTTTTGTATTTGTAAAGTGACGAGTTTGTTTCACACATGTACAATTGTCCAATCAGTCTAGCTTTCTTTTAAATTGATCGGTAGTGACTACACTCTTATTTTGATCTTTAATTTCCAATTTTCAAACTTCCGAAAACCTTTCCATCGTGGGGGTTCTCGGATCCTGCTTCCGTGGAGAGGCTACAATTCGATTTCCATATTGCTACCACAACGAAGACATCAAAAATCCATATTTTGTCACTGTCACTGCCATTATCATTTGTTGTTGCCGCCGTCGTCTGCTAGTCGCCAGCTAGCGTCTGTCTTTAAAAGTCGATTCTCGCCGCCAGTAGTCAGGCATCAGCCGTGCTCATAGTCGACTGTCGCTAACTTCTCATTGCCATTGCCACTGTGAACTATTTTTTTCTAGAAGGTTCAAAATATATCGTCATCCAAACAATTTAAAAGAAGCCTCGTTGCCCGAATAATATTACTTAAAATAGGAATTCACATGAATTCCTTGTTCATTGCAAAAACGAGATTCTTTTTCTTGATAAGTGAGTACCTATATTGATCGATTTTGGCCTAATCACCACTTACGTGTCTCTATTTTTGCATATATCATTCGCGGACCTTTAAGCAAAGTCCTATATTAAAAAGACCAAAGGCCCATGTTGCAGTATCATTTTAGCGTCTTGTTTAAAGTTTGAGTGGTTTGGCTTTTAGTTAAGTTGAGTTTTGGGTAAATGTGATAATTTATTATTTAAGGATGGGCATTTTTAAAACGAGAATTTCATCTTTAGAAAGAAAATAATGATTTCGTAAATAGGGACATAAGGATATTTCGTGTGAATATTCAAAATGGTCTACAAGATTTTAAAAGCAAGTACTTATTTGGTACTTTCACAAGTGGGAATATGTAAGCGATAATCAAGGTTAGATATGATTTTAGTATTTTCTTTCTTCTTTCTTTTTTGTTCACGAATTCACAGTGCGACTGGAAAAATTGGAAGAATCAGTATTAGGCAGGATCTTCATGAAAGCGATGTGGAGAACTCTCAAATGTGGAAATTTTCAGGACCGTTGAGGTTGAAATTTTATGTCTTTTTCTCGGTAATCTGCTATTTGGGTGCCTTAATCCAGTTGCTTAACAACTACTGACAGTCTTGAACTTGCCTTGTACCTCAATTTCGGTTGATATTCTCACGTTTTACCCAGATTAGGCTTTGATTAAGATTAAGATTCCCTATGCGTATTGTACTCACTGAGAAAATTAGAAGAGAAAAACGGAGCCTGAATTGAGAAGGGGCCACAAGTAAGAGCAAATCTTTTTTCTATTTTATCTGTTATACATGATACCACTCCGCTTTAACCATTAATTATGTAAATTTTACGTGAAACTTATATCATTTAATAACCAAGATAAAGTTGGCTAATATGCTCCAAGTGTATATAAGAATTTTTTTCAGAGGTCAAGGATTAGAAATTATCCCGTTCTCAATTGAATGAATAGGAACCATGGAGAAACTTAGTAGTGCAATAGAAAGCGAAGGGATGACAAAGATGTTGAGAAAATGATATTGGAGAATCAAAGAAATGGAAGTGAAAAAACCCACCTTTATTGTTATACTATTCTTTATTTGCCGAACCTCTACACTATGACATAATTGCCATTTCACTTTGGAGCATTCACTCGTATTGTTCAGTGGGTTGGGGTGGTGATACTGTAGATACAAACTAATAGCCACTATAATTGAGTGTTACACAGAATTTGGTCTGCCTTATTCACTGTGTAAACTCTTCATGGTACTCCAACCGGTGCAATGTTCCATATGTCCCTGGCATACTCATGGATCGTTCTATCGCTGCTGAACTTGTGTGATCCTGCAGTATTCAGAATCGACATCCTCGTCCATCTCTGCAAGACAAGCAAACAAGTCAAAGTGTAATTATGCATACAGATCATTTGCATAATGCACTCCAAAGACAGGTACATCGACATGGTTTTGTGCAATGATCACCTTTTCGTCTCGATATGCCTCGTCAACTTCTTCTTGACATTCGATATAACTAGGAAAGTCTTTGCCCACGAGAAAATAATCTCCTCGACCAAAACCTTCATTCCCTTCCAAAGATTCTATCAGCTCATCGTAATTGTAGGGCCCAAATACGCCACTTTTGACGAACGCTTTGACTTCTTCGAATCGTGGGTCAGGGACAAACTAGATGGAGAGGATACAGTCAGTAAATCTCAAAGACAGAGCAAGCACACCCTGCAATTTAACTCAACAGAAACACCAGCTACAATTTTTATCTCCCACCCAGTCGTTTGTCCAAAAGCTTAAGCTATAAGAAATCAGGCCTTCATCAAGCATATCCTCTAGCACTACCTCTCGAGGGTAAGTCAAGTCTTATATATGAACAAAATGATGAACATCACTTTATGAAACAGATAAACAAACACGAATGGAATGAAAGGAATTCTAAGAAAATAGCAACAACAGCCGTTGTGTCAAAATTTGAAATCTTGACGTGAGCTCTAATGTCAAAGTATACAACTATTTGCCCCAAAGGCTGAAGTCAAATGGGTCACGAGGTATATTGCATATATCTTTTAACAGCTTTCATGGTTTTTAGGTAGTTGACAGGTAGACATACCTTTCCCTCGGCTCTTTCCTTCCTAAGCCCTGCTATTTCGTGAGCCTGAGCACCAAAGAGAAAGAAGTTATCTTCTCCAACCTCCTGTCTTATTTCAACATTGGCACCATCCAAGGTGCCAATTAGGACACAACCATTCATCGCAAACTTCATATTGCTGGTTCCACTGGCCTCCATCCCAGCAGTACTGAAGAAGAGAAAATCATGGATTATAAGTATATTTATATGGTAGAGGGTAAATTCCAGGCGCAACAAAAATTAGAAACTGAACTAACGAATGTATTGAGATTATTCTGATCAACCAGCAACAATAGGATCTAATAGTAAGGAGGGAAAGCAACTATATTTAATGGGCATGTAGGAGAATTTCTGCTCATGCAAAGGTTGCACTTTGATCCCTTGAAGCTAACCAATCCCATTTCAACTTGGCAAGAGCGTCAAGAGTGGTTCTTAAGATAAATACAGTCAAGCCACTGAAGATACTGTGTTTTCAGAGTGGAACTCCATCCAAGGTCCCAACTCAAACTGTGATTTATCCGAAATAGATGATAGATGCATACCGTCAGGTATAATTGCTATCAATTTGCTTGTTTCACAATGTAAAGCACCTGTGCCACTGAACAATGGTAGAATTTTCTAGTCTTTGTTTTGCTCATGCGAAGGTTGCACTACAATCCCTATAGGCTAATCAATCCCATTTCAACTTGGCTAGGGGATCAAGAGTGCTTCTTAAGACAAATATTCAGCCAAGCCACCAAAGATGCTGTGTGTTCAGAGTGGAAATCCAGTCAAGGTCCCAACTCAAAATGTGATTTATCCGAAATAGAACATAGATGCATATCATTAGGTATAAATGCCATCAATTTGACTGTTTCACAGTGCAAAGCATCCGTGCCACTGAACGGTGGTAGATTTTCTAGTCTTTTCTAGTCTTTGTTACACATGCAACCAATGGAACTTGTGACCCCAACAATTCCATCACACAGGGACAAGAATGGACAATCAAAAGACTCACTGGACTAAATCCAGAGGAAATAGTTCTCTTTTTTTCTTCCGCAAACAGGAGGTCAAGTACCTGATGTGCTGTGAGAGTTCACTTGCAGGGATCAGCAATTCAGCAACACTGACATTGTAATCAGGAACAAATATCACCTGCAATCAAACAAGTACAGTGAACTGTATAGACGGAATAAAAACCAAAATGAATGAATGATGGTCAAAATAAAAATGTTGTTGACTATTAAGATCACACAGATATGCTGCACACAGATTCTCATACTATATCCCCTTAGAATGCAGTGATCATGAACGACGGTCTATCCAAAATGCAGTAATTAGCACATGCAAAAAAAGCATCAACTTTGGGCCATGCAGGAGTTGCTATGCACCCAAATTAATTACATAGCAAGAGTGTTGCACCTTGATTCACAAAATAAACTTTAGAGGCGCCTATTTACACATGCCAAGAGCAAACAATCAAAGTACTCAACAAGTATAAAACGGTTTAGAAATAGTGAGACAGCCATACCTTAAGCAAATTACCAATTTCAGGATCATGATTAATTGTTGCAGCAACATCTGTGATAAATTTTACAATCCTTTTAGCTTGCACATATGTGGCAAATGCTTTTCCGCCAAAAATACAAACTCGCGGCACAAACTTAGCAGTCCTCTCAGCAGAATTCATAGCTTTCATTTTCTTGTAACGATAAACAATTCCCAATATGTTCAAGAGTTGCCTCTTGTACTCATGGATGCGCTTCACCTGAAAGTAGGAAACATGTTGGATAGTGCTTAGCTAAGAAAGAGAACAATAAAATAAAACTCGTTTGCACTCTGTGCCCTACCACTGGAAATATTTACTCCCTCAAGTGACACAAATGCTCTGGCCAGAAAGAAAAATTGACATATAGCATATTAATGAAAGAAATCCTGCTAAGTGCTAACCACGTCCAAACCCATTTTTTCGTAAAGCAAATCCTGCTATATCCTTTATATATATGTCACGCACTTGTGGCAATATAAGCACCATCATAGCAAATAAATCTTCCGTGCTTGTGGCAACATAAGCACCATGACTACAAATATAATTTCCCACCATATTGCAAGATACAGTGGTAGAAGACCCCTGTTCCATTGCAAAAATTCTCAATTTTGCTCCTTTTAGCTTGAACCATAAGCAATATTGAATATTATTGAATCTCTAGTCTATATTGACCGTTCTATGTTTGTGCACCCTCAAATGCCACTAAATATAAAATTCTGTAGGGAGACATTGAAGCCAAAATGCCTTATGGTCCACAGTGCTGGGTAGTTAAACACCGACAAGTGTACAAAATGAGTGTAGCAAATACAACAAGGCTTCTTTAAATGTGCAGGCACTCATTAAAAGATAAGAAATAAAGTCATTCCAGGAATGGAGGGGGTGATGCCAACTGCAGATGAGAAGCAACTTAGGAGGTTTGACATGTGAAAGGAAGGTTTCTGGATGCTCCAATGAGGAGACATGATTATGAGATGGAGAGCATCTGAACTTTTACCATTCAAATTCTATTCTACAGATTAAATGTGGATGTTGACTGCTCTAGAATCAGCACCTGTCAAATTACCAGTGAGGGGAGAACATAGAAGTCAAGGTTTCCAAAAAATATCAGGAAAAAGTTACATATGTAGACATCAACAAGAATTTAGGGGTTCACCACCACCAACTTCATTACATCATCAAATCAGGTGTAGTATGAGTTCTACATGAGTAAACAAAGAATTGGATGATATCAAATTCTCAGAGACCACTAATACTTATAGTACCTGGGAACAAGACAAACAATACCTAAATTATCCTCTTAACAAGAAAGGAAATAATAAGCTGATGAGAGGAAAAGTTATAGTATGCAGTTCTCATATTTGACATACCATTGGAACCATGGATGACTCTTTTAACTGTTCATGGAAGTACTTGAGAAATCGTTTTCAAAATTAATATTTACTCTTTAGCTGCTTTCACTACATGATCCTCAGTTTCCCCTCCTCCCTCATAACACATCAATTAAAGCAGCCACCCCGAATGATGTCCTTCGTTCATAGAATCCGATGGTTATCAAAACTTGCAGTCCACTATAAAACCATTGTGATGTGCTATCCGTTTTCTCAGGAAAAAGAGTATGCGTCGCTGCAAGGAAAAAGTGTATAGGTTGCCGCAAGAAAAAGTGTTGCGTTACAACATTGTTTGACTGAGATAGCCCAGAAAGAATGCAAATGGCCTTTTGTATGCTGGACTGTTATTACTTGAACTTGCTGGAATTACCAACATGTCATCAGTTGCTCTGCCAGTGTAAAATCTGGGATTTTTTTCTTTTTATTTATAGGCCTGGTGAAGAATTTATTATCTTCAGTAATAAGAATGGTCCGGTCATGAGTTCTATATGCTGGATTCCTCCCGATGATAGGCACATTGCCACACTCAAACAAACTCTTTACATAGCTACGGTATTTTGCAGCTAAAGCCAGATCTACTGGTCGCTACTATTTGCTAATTTTTCTTCTTTGTCTAACTTTTGGTTGATTACGTTCTATTTCCTTTCATTATGTTTCACTTAGCTGAGGATTTTGGGAGGGAACATCGGAACAAGTGGGGTTCCCTGGCTTGGATCGTCCACATTGTACTGACAGGAGGAACTGATAAATCATCAAAGGGACACAACTTTTCGGGGTTTGAAAAGGTTTTGCATCCAGCAAACAGCAAGCCAGCACAGGTAATGCTAATCTGCTACGGTTATGTGATAGATCCATAGGCAGGCAGTGGTGACTCATGTCGGCAATGTATTCACACGTTTAAGGCCAAATGATTGCTGTTATAAGTCCTCACTTGGCGCCCATTCAAGATGACCAGTAGTCATCAGGAGTCAGTGCAGTGACTCTTGAACTAAAATTTAGATGTGCATAGCAATCCTCATGTGCATGCCCACAGAAGGTGTAATAATTGTCAAACATCAGGAGCTTAGGAAGAATCAGCTCGTTTGTGCTGAAGATGGCATGTTATAAGAGTTTATTGTTGTCGCATAGCAAGCTTTTGGGAATTGGCTTGCTCAGTTGTCAATCTATAAATGGAAAATTAGTTCTTATGCAAAGTGTACATGGATGCACATAAACGGTAGCATTTATGGTGGTCTCTGTTTCAAAATGCTGACTTCCCCAACTTAAAAATTGGTTTCAAACGCGACTAAGAAGAAATACACTCTTTCAAATGTTTGCTCGATCGTTTCAGACAACCGCAAAGATGATAAGCAACATTAATTTGGGTATCGACATTAGGGGGCTAATATGGAATGCACATGTCTACCTACGAATTACTCAATACAGGATAAGAGATGAGGAGGACAGAGGCAAGAATGTGACCTGAATATCAAACATTGCATCAGGGCTAACGACATATCCAGTTTTCTCCTTAAGGAATCTCACAACCTTCATTTTGTTGCTCCTCTTTGCTGCCCTCCATTGGGTCTGAAGATCCTCATTATCTGCAAACTGGAAAGTGGCATCATGTAAGATTTTACCTCTCAAGTCCTCACATCACTAGGACACCAATGATGCTACTTCCTCAACCATACTTGTTTAAACTTAACAACAGTTCTCCATCCAAGTGAAGTATCAACTACTCAGAAAGAAACTGCAACTTGAATCCATCCTTCCCACTTCCAATGAACCAAAAAAGAAAGGTGATTTGCAAAGGAAAGTGATGGCAATAGAGTAATTTCAGTCAGAGGAGACCACATGAAAATAAATTAAGGTATCTCAGAATTTGAAAATCAAGGCTGGTGAATCACCTTACGCAACTCAGCTAGTTTATCTGTGTGGAGGATCCAGTCTTCTGTGCCAATCCATCCAGTTATAATCTTACTTAACTCAGGATTGCAGAAAGGAATCCATCTTCTCGGTGTCACCCCATTTGTTTTGTTTTGAAATTTTTCAGGCCATAACTGCCAAGGATCAAGAGAACAGATTAAGCAGACATTATATTGAGGATAGTGTACAATGAACTTGGAACTTCTAATACTTGGTGGATTCTATTTTGAGTTTGAGGGTTATTAAAGCAGAAAGGGCAAGCCAAAGAAAAGTTTTACCTTAAAGAATTCATGAAACACTTCCTTCTTTACGATTTCACTGTGAATCTCAGCAACACCATTAACAGCATGACTGCACACCACACAGAGATTGGCCATCCGAACCATCTTAGGAGGCTCAGGTTCAGGCTCCGGCAATTCTTCATTATTCTCCTGAGCTTGTAAATTATGAGGTTCATCTTCAAGATTAATGTCAAGTTCTTTAGAAGTTTCTGGTTCCTTCTCAGAAGAAGCAACAGGATCCTCTTCTGGTTTTATTAACTCAGCAAAAGCAGGCGGCAAATCAACATTTTCCAGTATCCTCATTTCCTTCAATTTTTTCTCCAGTAAACCAGGATTTTCGGTACCACATTCTGCAATTATTGTCCCAACCAGCTGCAAAGTAACATATTAACAGGACGAAAAAAGAATTTGAAAGATATCAGAAACAGGTATATAGAATTGGGGAATGTCCAAAATATGGGTACTAATTTTTCCTGAAAGGTATCGGTATACCTCTTCATCGATCATCTCTATAATCTCAACATGCCGAGGAAGAAGCTTTTGCATAAGTTCTAAACTCCATTTTTCGAGTGCTTCAGGCAGAACAGTATGGTTTGTGTATGCCACAGTCCTTGAATCGGCAAAAGGGAAGTACACATTTATCACTAATATTGGTAATTTCTATCAAATTATCTATAAGAAGAACAAGAAAGGAGTGGCTTTAAGCAGATTAGACCGTCAGCCGAAGAAAAAAATTAAATTAAACTCTCACAGGACAGAATTCCACAGACCACAAGTTGCACAATTAACATGTGGAAGATGCATACATCAAACTAATTACAAGGCTTATAGAAATCCATCATCCCATGTTCTAGCCTTAAAAATTGATACTCATCTCTGTTTACTTACATTAAACTCATTACCTCAGGGAGTAAACTTCCAAATTAACATGTCAATTCACTTTTAGGTATTTTGATTTGCTTTGTGAAAAAGCTACATCGTTCATGGCATGGCATCTCTGATACTTTTTCTATTTCTTTAGAGAGTGAAAGCCCCCCTTAAATTGCATAAAACATCCCTGTAGAGTGGCCAATCTCCTTTCTCCGTGCTTTGTTTTAGATTAATGTCATGAGACGGGAACTTTCAAACCTAATCACCATGATTCTTTTGTTGTTCTATCTTCTATATCTGAAGGAAATAACTTATAATGTCAAATACAAAGATATGCAGTTCTTATTCTTTAAATATCTAGAGCATTCCAAATCACTAAGAATACAGAAATGACCGTCAATATTTGTCTTTAAGCATGTGGCTTTCAAGAGAAGACTGCTCAAAGTTCATCAATGATAACCTCATATAAGTAGCAATAATTACGGTGACAAACAAACTTTCTCCAGCAAAGTGAGATGTCATTGCACCTATTTATTACCTTCAACAAATTCTAAATAGAATGAAAAGGAAGAAACAAGTGAGATAATCCACTACTTTAAATGCTCTTTAAAAGCTAGAGGAAATAAAATTTGTACTGTGGATACACGTAATGTCAGAAAAGGTACCTCCTAGTAATATTCCAAGCTTCTTTCCAACTTAGACCTTTAACATCCATTAAAATCCTCATCAGTTCTGGGATGCAAAGTGTTGGGTGAGTATCATTCATCTGCACTGCAACCTTCTCAGGGAAATCTTCCCATTTTACATGTTTACCAGATAGCTTTTCAAAACGAGCAATAATATCTTGAAGAGACGCTGAACACAAAGTATACTGCTGCTTCAGGCGGAGGATCTTTCCCTCAATGGATTCATCACCGGGATAGAGTATATAGCAAATCTGACATCAATCAAAATTATTAGCATCAAACCAAAAGAATCTTTTATCGAGGCAACTTAATAGAGAATGCAACAATGTTATTGCAATACTGAAGACCAGTTCTGGACATTGTTAGCCAACAGTCATGTCAGAGACTCAATTATTTTAGCCATGCCAGTGGACCATTTTGAAATGTATCCCAACAACTACAGGGACAGAAAAGAAGGCCACGTCAAAGAAAAATCTCAATCCTCTCAAGCACAAGGGCTTGGCCTAGCTATGGCCTAACCTCACCAAAATCTTAGAGGTCTGGGGTTGGACTCCTATAGTCCCTTGCAAATCTTACACAGGAAAAAAAAAAAAAAAAAAAAAAAAAAAAAAAAGAAGCCATAATGAGGATACCAGTAATCATAATTATTGACTATTTTCGGACCAAGTAGACAAATAAATTATGTGTTCAGGAATCCATCAGCCATATTCAGCCTTTCTATTTATCTTGGAGATAAAGAATCTATATTTGAGAATTAGAGGAAAGGTCACAAACAAAAAATTTAAAAGAAAAAACCCTGGAGAATAACCTTTTCAGCATTCAACAGTGCCTCATTTGCTTTGGTGTGCTCTCCAGCATTAAAAGCAGATAAATCAAATTCTTCAGAAAGAACTTTAGTGGACCAAAGCCGCAGATTGATGGTATTTTTTGTCTTATAACCAGGGATTGGGACATCAAATGCAACTGCACGTATATCTTCTCCCCCAATCCAGCGTCTTTTACCATCAGATCCAGACACAACCTTGCCATAGAATTTTACAGGATAGGATACATCATTTCTCACAACTTCCCACGGATTTCCCATCTACACAGAGTAAGCATGATGAGATCACCAGTGATGTAAAGAAAATCCAAATAAAACCATGTTCTGCAGATTATCATCATATAAATGGAAAAATGGGTAGACGCAACAGCATAAAATAATCATGGGAATAAATATGATAATATGGAATCCAAGTGAAATACCAAAAATAAATGATATAGCAACATCATAAAAAAAATCAGATGTGGCTGAAATTAATAAATAATGCAAACAGAAAGGTTATTTGTTAAGAAAACTCCAATTAAACTCCAAAATTAGATTTCATAGTAGTTAGATTTTAGTGTTGTACTTAAGCAGAGGTTGTTCCAGCAAAAAGGAAAAATGAAATTCTAGACCTATTGTGGAATATGGAACTAAATAACAAGAACATTTCAGCATACCTCAAGCCAGCTTTCCGCGACTTCCTCTTGACCATCTTTGGTTATTCGTTGCTTAAATAAGCCATACCTGTATCTAAGTCCATAACCCCAAGCTGGATAATTTAAAGTTGCCAAGGAGTCCAAAAAGCAGGAGGCAAGTCGCCCAAGACCCCCATTTCCAAGTGCAGCATCAGCCTCCTACCAATATTAACCGCAAATATAAGTGACTTTTGATGTCTATAAAATAATCAAAAAGTATGTACCGATTCATATGCAACATAAAGCAAACAACTACAGATTGAGATCATGGCATAAGCCAGAGATTAGTAGGTCAGGCTTTCAAAAGGCAATGATTAAGAAGGCTTATATTCAGGCAACGAAATGAAGCCTCAGGGAAAAACGTAAATCTGCACACCTCCTGGATCATCCATAAATTGACCCACTTGACTTTTCTTTCGGCAAAAAATCCCCATAACTATAAAAAAATGAGTAATATATCCCTCCATCTACCTTGTTAGGTTATCATCGCTTCATTAAAATGCACATGAGGTCAATTAGAAAGAGTTGATTAAGTACATGAAGTTATTAACTTACAAATTCCTAGATACAGCACATAATGGGATGTCTTACTTAACATCAGGAAGCAGGGGTCAGCAGATGATGATCAGAAAGTTGATGGATTAAGGGCAATACAAACATTTTCAAGTTATACAGCAAGATTTAGCAACAAAGGAAAACAGGAGTCGAGTTACAAATGACCCTCTGGCCCAAATGAAAAGGATACAAATGACGAAAAGAAGTGTAGACAGTTTTACCTAGATTAAAGATAGACAGATCTTTAGCCAACATCATCATGATATTTCCACCACCATTGTTGTAGTGTTAGTACAGTACAGATTAGCCAATTGTAGCAGCAGATTTCACTATGCAAAAATGAAGCAACAGTATCTAATCCAAAATAAGCAAAAAGCACAATATACCTGGGCTGCAACATTTTCGAGGTCATGCCCAAGTTTGCTTAAAGCCTCAGCATATGCACCTGTGAGCTCCAAGTTACCAATCGCATTTAACAGTGCTCTTCCCTACAGAAACCACACTAATGAAGCTATAACTTTATGAGGATAAGTGGAACATAGAGCTCTATCTTTACATGGAGCAATTTCGGTGCCAAACCTGTAGAAACTCCATTGATAGATAATATGCTTGCTTTACGTTCAACTTTTCACAGTAATCATATGTTGCATTCCAATTAATGATGAGAGCATCTCGGACGCTTTGAGCAGTTGCAAAGAAAGCCTTCGGAAGTTCAAATTGATCAGGAGAAAAGGGAGCCGTAAATTCCGCATGATATTTGATACTTGAGGCAATGGATGCAGCATCCGGCTTGAGAGGACTCGGACTGCCGGGCTCTTTATGCCATGAAAACAAGAAATAGAGTTAATGACCGAAAATGGAAGGTTAACTACATATTGATATGCTAAGCCATATATCACCCTTGTTTTTGAGCCCCACAGAGATTTAATGTGTACTTCAAGCTTTATTCTTGCCACTTATGTAAATTATTAAAAGGCTAAGGACCCAACTAGTCCTCCCTATGGAAACCCACAAATTCAGTGAAACAACCTCATTGCTTTCTCTCATGACACTAATACTATGATAAAGCAATGAGCAGAACAGATGTTAAGGACATGAGTGAATCTTATTTCTGACTTACCCACGTGGATGCTTTGCTCTGCCATTAGTAAGACATTGTAGGTTTTTCAAATTAATTTACATGAACTTAATCAGAAAACGTGAGACGCCGACCAGACCAGACCATTCGCTCACTTGATGTGGGCAAATTCTTGCCTAACCTGGTCCATGGGGACTGCGTGAAATCTCAGCCACCAATCATCTGGATTCCACACGGGTCCACAACATCCAACCGTTGCAGTTCACCCAGGACATGTATATGCAAGTATCTCCATAGGATATGTCTCTGGCCAGAACACGTACTTCCTCTGCCCATCCATCACAAGTTACCATGTGAACATCAAATGATCCAGACTACCAACAGGAACAGCTTCGCCATTCAGCTCACTATCAAATCCTACTGCTGAGCATCCTCAAAAAGTCGCAGACAAGTTAGATCAGAAATGGATTGAACGAATATTTCCTTAGCGAGCATCGCTACTGGTCACTTCACTTATCCAAATCACCAGATCGTGACTCGTGATCGTTTCTCATCGCTGAGAAGGCAACATGTCGTACTTAATCTTATCCTCACAGAATACTCTATCGGAAGCGACTCAACTAGTACAGTGACGAGTATCGGATAATTGAAAATTGAAGGCGATCTTAACTTTGGCACCTTTTTCGGCAATTTCACTTGGCACAACGAGATGAACTTTAGAGGGAGAAAACAAAATCAGCATGAGAGAACAAATATCAGCAGTTGAGCAGAACAACCAACAGAAACTCCGCATGCTCGAATATTCAACTGTCCGAGTTCACAAAACGAGAGAAAAACTAGCTTCCAGTCTAATCAGCGTTCTCATCCGGAACTGCGCTCACTGCGGATATGTACGCACTGAAAACCATGATCTCTCCCAATCACGACAATCGCACTAGAAGAGGCAAAAAAAAAAACAGAGCGCAACGCGTATCAAGCCGCTTCAAGCTACGAATGACCGATCGAGGGAAAGAAAGTCGAAAGTCGAAAGTCGAGACCTTCCTCGAGTGGCGAATCCTTGAGCTTCTGCTTCGACTCGCCGGACACGCTCTTCACCGCGGAAGGCCTCCTCGTCCTGAGCGGCCTCGCGTCCCGAGTTCGGAACAAGAGCGCCAACTTCTTCTCTCCGAGGCCGGAGCCGAGCAACCTGCGCTGGTCCTGGCGTCGCGGAAACCGCTCGTCGCCTGACGGCAGCGGCGGCGTCGTCGCGGAGAGCTGCGAAGTCGCCATTGCAGGAGGACGGGGAAAGAAGATCGCCGCGAGCGATGATGCGTCGTCGCGACCTGGGAACGTCGACGTGAAGTCGAGCGACCACATTCACTCGCTGGAAGTATCTCGCTCTCCGCATCATATTAATGGAGTCCCACTCTAAAAAGTGCATCGGATCACGAGTTCTCTCCAACATCGAGGTGCGATCCGCCGCGACGCCGGGCCGTTGATCGGGGGGCTTCTCATTGGCTGAGCCGGAAATCTCTAGTCAGCTGAGTGCGGTGGAGGCATCTCATTGGTTGAGGGTGTAACGAGTGCAGCTAGGACCGTCGCAGCCTAGCAGGTGATACCGCAGATCATTTCGGAAAACGACATTTGCAATAAAACATTTTCTTTTCCCTTCCCGTTCCACATGGAAGCGTTGCAGCGGCATGTGATTATACACTGTGCACTTTCTATATTGACAGGACAACAAAAAGTTGCACTTTGAGAAGTTGATAAGCTTGATAGAAAACACCGGCTGAATATGTGTGAATATAAAAAAATATATACGGTTGTGTGGATATTCATGGAAACTCCTGGAAATTACTGCGTGTGTGAATATAACAGTACTTCGAAATTGACTAATCACCTGCGATTGGATATTTTTAAATATCAATATCAATATCAATATCAACAGTTCCCGAAACTATTTAGAAATATATGAAGATTTGAATTCTTTAAATAATTATTTTTTATATGAAGTGTTTCGACCAAGTTTCAGTATTGACTGGCCAATTGGTAGTTTTGATATTTTTTTTTTTTTACTTATCACGTTAGAATAAGTTTTTCAAAAAAAAAAAATAGCGAACTCGCTCACTTTTTATTTTTATGAGATAACGTATCTGAATCATACCACCGGTTGTGATGGCTCTGTTGGATAAGCTTCTGTGATCTTTTAAGAGAGAGGTGAAGCATTCGAATCCCTTACAACGCAAAGAGGCTGGTAGAGTTACTTGGTGACTTACTCGGTCGTATGAGGTGGTGGTTTTCCATGTTGCCTCTAGGTTCTTCCCACTGATTGTCGGCTTACAGAGTTTCCTGGATTATCAAAAAAAAAAAAGTATCTAAATCGTTCAATTTAATTAATTCTCACTTATCCATGCATGTGCTCTTATTCACGTGCAACAGGTATAGTTACCCTGTCGTCATGGCGGGGCAGGTTACTTTAGGAGGGAAGCACTTAGATTCGGATATGAGACTTGCCGCGTAGGAGTGTCATTTACAATTTTGAAAGCTACTAGCTACTTTTATGAGAATAATTACTTTCGTATTTGAAAAATTATTGACGCATGTGGAAAACTTACCATGACTAATATATTACAATTTATTATTCTAAATGACATGCTAAGGACTAACTTCTCATAAATTTTGGAGAAAATACCACAAAAAACCCAAATTATACTCACTGTAATATATTTACCCAAATTTTTTTGTGATATAAAAAAATCTCAAATTATGCTTATAACATATTTATCTCAAACTTTTTTTTATAAATGTGTACTTATGTGATCTATTTACCCTTTGTTAATAGTTCGTTAGATGATTTTTTAACCAAAATAATATCGTTTTTATTTCACTTAAATCACGTGAACTTTGTTAATAGTTCTTTGTTAATACTGTTTACTTTCCAAAGTCCATGTATTCATATTTTTAATGGTATTCATTAACTAAACTTTGATGGAAAGAAAATATGTTGCATAGTACAAGTTTGGAATTTTTTTATCACGGAAAAAAAATTGTGCAAATTTTTCGCAACGGGAATAATTTGAGTGTTTTAATGGCTTTTGTTCTAAAATTTATGACTAATCGTAATTTTTTTCTTCTCACAAAAAGAGGAAACTTTCCTTCTAAATATAACATATGATACCTAACGTATAAGAATCATTTTATGGTGCTTTTGAAGTCGCTTTTGGTTTGTGAAAGTCACTACAAATGTGGAAAAATTACTAATAGCCGATAAGGGAGAAGTTACAATTGCACTATAGAAATTTGCTGAAAATGTGGAAAGCTTTCTTTGTAACACACTCGTTTCCCATTTGAAAAAGTTACGAAAACGTTCAAAAGTTTTTTTTTTTTTTAATATTTCGTAGTTCCAAGGTTTGACTTCAAAAAGTTAATAAAAGTTTGAAAGAAATTAATAATCACCAAGTGTCAAAAGCTTACTTTCCATCGTGTAGAGAGTACCTACTAACTCGCGATTGATGAAAAGTTGCCTTTGACTTTGATAAAATTACTGAAAACGTGGCAAATCACAAAGAACGTTTACTTTTCTGATAGCAAGATTTACTTAAAAAAAAATGAGAAAAAAGTTACCTCCACTAAAGAAGCGAAACTTTTGATTACTGAAGATTTAAAAGTTGCTAACTTGAAGGTTCTATTTATTTTATAAAAATAAATAATATAAAAATATTTTTCTAAAAAGTGATCATTTGTATGACATACAAAAATTAAACAAATGAAAAATATTGACACTTAAATTGTTGTCTTCTCGATAATGAAAACATTTCTCGTTGATTAAATATTTCAAATGATGCAAATAATCAATTTAAGAATGTATTTTCTAAATCATTCATCTTTCACAAAATAAGCGGAGCCTAATGATGCGTTTATCTGAGTGGAAGTGTTTTTCGAAAATTAATTTTCCATACGTTCACCCGTTTAATCTGTTAAAAATGATTAGTTAACCAAAACACTTTATGGTTAACAAAAATATGCATGTATAAAATTAAGAAAGTAAATTCCTAAATCTTTTGACCAAAGAAAAAATTCATAGATCCTAAAGAAATGAAAATACTTACTAGAATTGCATTCTCTCTCAACTGCTTCCTCTTTCTCTTTCCCTCATTCAACTTGTCTGTGCACCCTCTCTCCTCTCTCTATGCTCGTGCCATGTCGATTGCGCCTTCGTGGTAAGCATCGAAGCCATGGACTTCAGGCCTAGGATATCGTCCGCTGAAGCGGCGCCCGATTCCTTCCGCCCCAGCGATCCTCTCCCTCCATTGGCTGCTATTGCTCTTCGCTGCCATCGAGGACGACGTGCTCTGTCTGGAGGGCGTGCTCAACGATGTCAGGGAAGCGAGTAGCTTGCTCGACGCGAAGGAACCGGAGATGAAACGGGTCGTGATAACTTATTACTTCTGTTGGGCATGGATTTGGGGGATTTGCGATGTGTTTTTGGAGAAGTGCGATCTGTGGGTTACCGAGGTGGGATAGGGATGGAGAGTGAACCATAATGGGCGCAACAAGAAGCCGACGTCACCTCTGCTGAACTTGTATCAAAGACGGGAGAGCTCAGATTGAATGCTGAGCGAGCGGGAAAATATTTTCTAAATAAAATCTTAGTTTCCAGTCACATTTCACCAAATAAAGAAAAATTAAATTTTCTGAATAAATCATTTTTTTTTTTATGTTAGAGTTTTCCCCAAAACAAAAGCACCTTAAATGAGAACTTAAACTAATCTAGCTACTCTTTTCTAGTGTTTAATAATTTTACATGTCAAAATTCATTCTTCATATGTTATTAAAATTTTCAGTAAATTTCCAAATTCTTTTAGTAATTTGTCAATACAAGATGTAATTTTCGTATTATTAGTCCTTAGCAATTTTGAATGAACAGTTGCCAGTCTTTTTTTCCTTAAATAAGGAACATGTCTAAATAAATAGGTTGTATTACATGTCGTAGTTGTGCACATTTATTTGTAACTTCTCAAAAACGGGAGTTCTTCTAGTGTTACTAATTTCAATATTGTGTTAGTAACTTTTTCTATGTAAAAGTAATTCATTCCAATTAGAAGTGAAGATTCAAATCGTTTAATAACTTTGGATGCAAACTTACTCAAATTAATATTTGAACATTCTCAGTAAATTGCAATATCATATTCCGTAAATATTTCATATTGCGAGTTTTCTCTTTTTAGTAATTAGCAATCTTGGTTATTTGTCAGTAACTTTTATTTCTTTCAAAGTAATTTGTAATAATTAATAAATTTCCTAAGTTTTCTATTATTTATCAATACTTTGTTACTAATTTGTTAAGAAACATAATGAAAAACATGTAGAGACAGTTACCATTCGCTTTGCACCCTTCAGAATTTGATGATGAGAAAAAATTAAAAGTTTTGAAAATGAGAGAACAAATCATATGTGCATTGATATTAATGTTTGTATATTTCGAAAGATTTTAAAACATTTTATATTTAGAAATATTCAAATTATGAGAGCAGCAAGAAAAAAAAAACAGAAGGCAAATAAAACAAGATATAACGAAAGCGTTTCTTCTTCTTCTTTTTTTAAATGCGAAAGGCGTTTTTAATTTTATTTTTAGTGCATCCAATCTTTGAAAGAACATAGTAGAGTCCACTCGTCATACATGCATGACACATAAATTGTGTTGAAATGTTTACAAATGCAAATCCAAACTCATTTTATTTCATTGTTAGAGAATGAATTTATAATGAAACTTTATGGAATTGGTTTCATGGTTAAGGATATGACGTATGCATTAGATTAACCACACGACACAAGTTCAACTCTTTGCATCACCGAGTATTAACATTTGAGCCATTCACTAGAATTTAAAGTAGCGTCTTACGTATTTTAAGAGGATGATAGGATCATAGGCCCAAAGTTTACCTATCCAAATCGTGCTAGTTATGGAAGAATTTTATTGTGAATAGAAACATGAAGATAATGGGTTCCTTATGTTATATGACCATTTTATAATTCTTATTTAAGTTATTAGAGTACGTGTATTTTTCGAATTTAATGATGTTAAAAAAGTAATTCAGGAGATCTTGAAGAATAAAAAGAGAGACCTCGCAAAATAGGAGGTTCCGTTCTTTTTTGGCGTATAGGTAAAATTACCTTAAAAATTATTTTATTTATTTATTTGTAGCCAGAAATTCAAAAGTTGGCTTAGACCTGTCATTTATGATGCATCCATTGGACACGGTTAAAGCCAAAATTAAGAGAAAGTTCTTTCCCATGCGCCCAATAGCACTTCACGTTGCCATAGCGTTTGCCATGTGAAATGACATTTGGTACAGTTTTGCCCCTTGGTACGCAGTCGATAAACTTTTGGCTTAATGTTGTCGCTTGTCAATTTTTATTTTACTAGAGATGCTACATTAGCTTTTAGCTAAATGATTTGTTGATCAACAAACTTTTAGCTTAAGACGTGTTTGTTTTGCGAAAAATGATTGATTTAAAAAGTATCTTCTTAAAAATGAGTACTTTTGTCTTCATAAACATAAATAAAAAGATAAATAATTTCATCATTCAAGATAATTTTTAGATAAATTGTTGTGGATAAAGATTTTTTTTTTCTTTGACTAGTTATTTCAAAGATTGATATAGACAATTTTTTTGAAAGAAATGATTTTAAAATCATTCTTTATCCACAAAATAGACAAAGCCTTGATAGTTTCTCATCTTTGGAAATGGTCCTCTGCCATGTCGCGCTCTCCCATTTCAAACCACAACACCAAGAATATTAGGAAAGTTGATTTCCCTACTTTGTTTGGAAATTTGGTCCAATTGGACTTTCTCAATTTCTATCAAATTTTTTCTTCGTGGTCAAAATTGGATGTTGTTCACGGGCTCAAATTTGGGATTTTTTTAATGTATAATTATATGACAAATGATTACATTCGGAATAAATAATACATATGTGACGTAAACATTTTGATTTATCATCGGTACGCATATAGTATGTATTTCTCATGTCACATCAGGATTTCCTATCGATATTTAATTTTTTTATCTCATGTCAGATGTATTCATGTATATAAATCGTGCTCCCAAAGTCGAGGCCCATACAACACAATGTCTCCTTTTCTTTAAGAAAAGAGTATCAAATTATGATGCAAGCAAATTTATTTGGGATGATTAGGTGGTCCGGTAATGGTCGAGGCAAAGTTCGATTATACACCATTCGAGGCAACATAAGTCCTAAGCTTTTCTGTGATATTTTGACATATATCTACAGTTATGTCCGTATGTGATATAATTGCTTCCTTAGACTTAAATCCATAAAAATCGAATATCAAGTGGGACCCCCGTGAATTTCACATATTTATTCTATACGCGAATGCACAATATGCACAGACGCAAATTTAATCTTCCCAAAAGGCTTTGACCAAAGGATAGAATGCCCAAGTTTAGAAAAACTGAGAAAAGAGCAAAACACACGGGCGCACGTGCGAGCATGTCATGCTTGCCCATTAACGGAAGGGGGTGGACGAGGAGAGTCACTCCCCACCACCACCAGTGCACCACCACCTTACCCCAATTCCTTCTCAAAGTCAAAGTCAAACATCTCCCCCCGCGAACGCAACACGGTTTTGACTCTTAAAAATCCCTTTGATTTCTTCTTTTCGAGAATAATACTTTTTTTTTTAATTTTGAAAATTAAATTATCGACTTTTCCAACTCGGGCCGATCCGCCGATCCGCCAATAGGAGAAATTGAATATTCGCGATTTACGAGCCAAAAAAATCGAAAAAAAAAAATCGAAAAAGAAAATAAAGCTGCACAAAACCACCGTCAGGCGAAGCGCATTTTCTCTCTCCTCCGCCTCCTCCTCCCTCCCTCCCTCCTCCGTCTCTCTCTCTCTCTATCCATGCGCGAGAAATGCCCAAAATCTGCGACGACAAGAACTCCTCGATTTGATTCTACGATCCTTCGAATTCCCATTTCTCGGATCGAATCGACGTGAAACGCATGCGCTCGATCTCCGATGCGGTCTCGAGATAGCGGAGACATCACCCCGACAGAGCATTCGCAATCGCCGGGAGATTCGATTGTGGGATCGAGGATCGACGCCGCATCTGATGGTGAACCCCGCGGCCTCATCGGTCGCTAGTTCGTGCTGCGGAGGGCCTGGATTGTCGTCGCGTGATCCCCGCGCCGGTCGCGCTCCCGTCGCCGGGGAGGTGAGGCTGCGGCACCGAAGACCATGCAGCTTCACTTCTCGCCTAGCATGAGAAGCATTACGATCTCGAGTAGCAATGGGTTTGTTGACTTGATGAAGATCAAGGTCGCAGCTCGCCACATCTCCTACAGGACCCTTTTTCATACCATTCTCGTCCTCGCTTTCTTATTGCCGTTCGTGTTCATACTCACCGCTGTCGTTACCCTCGAAGGCGTCAACAAGTGCTCCTCATTCGGTAATGTCTCGTTCCTCGCGTCGGTGCTGGTTTCGTGTGGCAATGTGTAATGGACCTGGACATCGCTAGCCTTTATTGATCCGAATCGGCCGGGATTGGATTATTTGACATTTAGATTAGCCACTTCACGTGTTTGAATTCGTGCGGGTAGATTTGGATATTCTTTGCGCGTGAATTTGCAATAAGAGATGCTATGCCGACGTTGTCATTGAAATGATTGTGTTATTCTTGATGTCCTGTATATCCATCAAGTTTTCCTCTCTTTTTTTTTTTCCTGTTCATGTCTTTGAGATGTGCTTGTGGAGCAGAATGTCAATTCAGCTAAATGCATGTGTAGTTTTGTTTAGCTCTCTCTTCTGTCCCAAATTATATGCACCTGGAATTGCACATGCAAGATGATATTTACTTCTAACTTCAGATTTTGTTCTGTTTCACATGTCTTTTGAGAGGACTTATGGTAGCTCATGAATAAGTTCGTATCTGTCCCTTATTCGTGGAAATCATCATATATTGTCAATTAGAGATTAAATTTTTAATTTCGTGAGCACACTGCACCTTGGGACTGTACTTCCATTGAACTTTAAATTGCTCTTACGTAGTTTTGCAACTTAGTTTCTTGAAAGAAAGACTACATTGAATTCTCTAGAATTTATTTAATTTGTTAGGTTAATTCTGAGATCAGTTCAGTTTATTGTACTATTCAGATACATGTACGAGGACATGTATAGTGCATGAACATCTAGTTTTCTTGAAATTAATTAAAAGAGATTAGCTATATAAGGAAAAAAGGGGGCGGGTGTTTATTCTTTGTTGAGTTGTGAGACAACCACATCCTTCAATCATCACCCTACTTCTCTCATGATCTCTCAAATGGTTGAGAGTTGTAATGTACGGAACAAAGGTTAATACATTGGTTCAATCGAGAAGAGCCACTCTCCTGAGCATAAGACATATTCTGGCCTTAGCGTCTATGTCCTGGCAAATTTTCTCAAAGTTGATTGAAGTTGGAAGATCCAATGTTGTTAATTAACTAATCTTAGAGGATCCTTTTATGATGATTATTTCAGTTGTAGACTTGCAGTACCTTGACATTGGCTTTCTTTTAATTTTTAAAATCCTTCCTGTGAGTTTCTGGGGAATATGAATTTAAGAAAAATGAGCTCATGTAAGCAATGAAGGGTTTCTTATCACTAGCATGGAGGAAAATTAATCAAGAATATGTTTGCCTCTGCCTATGATGTGGAATGAACCCCACCCCACCCACAAGTGCAAATTTAGGTGGAACTCTCGTAAAGTAAAGAAAGTAGCCTGTGCAACATGTTGAGTTCAGTTGAGTACTTAAATTGTGTTTTGGTATAATCTACTATGGTCTTATTTCAAAATCAAAGGTTGTGTTGTTGGGGCATCAACTTCACCATGCTTGAATTGTGTTTTCTACTTTCCATTGTTGCACATGGACAAGTTACTATCAACTAGCCTTTCATTAGTGGATCCTATTTTAAGCCAGAACTTGGTTCTGTAAAATCAAACCAAATTAATTGCCTTGTATTACTTCCTACTCTTTTGACTTACGTTGTAACTATGAATTTACCATTTTTCTTTAGCAGTTGACGAGATGGCTGGGGGCCTTTGGTTCCTTTAAGTTTTGGTTGATAATGTAATGTTTTTCTTGGAAAACTTTCTTGACTATTGTTGGTCTCCTAAGTGCATCCTATCAAAAGAGGGGGAAAAATCCTATTGAGTGTGGATTTGGAGGATGGCTGAATTGTGACGCATTATAAGTTTTCCAGAAGATTTTTTCTTTTTATTATTATTATTATTATTTTTATTTATGTGACCTTTCAGATCTCATGTTGATTGCATTGCAAGTGTCCTACTTTTGATGTGACTTGCTTCTTCTCAAGTTTCAGATTGTTTAGGCCGTCGGTTTGGACCTAGAATTCTTCGCAGGGTTGATCATTCAGGGGTAACTTCTTCTCTCTTATACTGTGCATATCTTTTCATATTGCATTTTCTATTAGAAGTTTGTGAGAATGGATGAAGCATTTACAATTTTTGTGGTATTGGTGCAACAGAGACTGGTTAGAGACTTTCAGAAGATTCTAAACGAAGTGAAGAGTGCAGACATCCCAGATAATTTGAAGCTTCCAGATTCATTTGATCAACTTGTATTAGAGATCCAAAACAATCAGTATGACGCAAGGACCTTCGCACTCAAGTTGAGAGCAATGGTATGTGTCATGCTACAAAAGGATGGATAACTTGTTGAATCTCCACTTTTGGTTTTTGATCAAGGCATATATTCTCAGGGTGACTATGCATAAAATTAGCCCATTTTAGTAGTTGAAGTTTTTGTAAATCATTTCACAATTCTTAGTTGCTTAGTTTTTAGATACCTAATTTTAAAGCAGTTAATCCTGGTTTAAAGCCTTACTTACCTGTCCTTATTACTTGTGGACTCTTGTAGTAATTAGGTTGTTGGTTATCACAATTCTGCTTAAGAAATAGTAAATATGCTTACTTCACATTGCCTGCCAACTTGGTTGCTTGAAACCAACTTCTTATGGTGTCTCTTGAGTGTTCACACTTGGGCAGACATTATTGCTAGTTGGATCTTAGTTCAATTTATTGATGTCCGTGCACCTTTTTACTGTAGTATTCTGTTTTCCTTTGTCGTTTCCTCATAACTAAGTTACTTCCAAATTATCAATAGAGTTTATGTATTATGTAGGATTTATTTTGGGCCTCAAATACTTGAGACGGTGCTTATAATAATGCAAAATATGGTTTTTTTTTTTGGGGTCAATGCAGAATATGGTGTTCATATGGGCCTTTTGAGTTATCTGTAGGATCTGACCCTTTAATTTCATTCATCAGCATTTAACAGCAGGCAACTATGAAGATATTGTTAAGACATTTCCTAACTGAATTATTTGCTTTTCTCTATAGATGGAGAAATTTGAAAGAGAGATAAGGGAATCAAAGTTTGCAGAACTGATGAACAAACACTTTGCAGCTAGTTCTGTTCCAAAAGGCATTTATTGTCTCTCTTTGCGTCTAACTGATGAATATTCTTCTAATGCTCACGCACGCAAACAATTGCCTTCTCCAGAGTTGCTTCCTTTACTCACTGACAACTCTTACCACCACTTTGTGTTATCAACTGATAACATTTTAGCTGCTTCAGTTGTTGTGGCTTCCACTGTCCAGTCATCTCTGAAACCTGAAAAAGTAGTCTTCCATGTTATCACTGACAAGAAAACTTATGCGGGGATGCACTCTTGGTTTGCACTTAATTCTGTGTCCCCTGCTATCGTGGAAGTGAAAGGCATTCATCAGTTTGACTGGTTAACAAGAGAGAATGTTCCTGTACTAGAAGCTTTGGAGGGCCACAGTAGCATCAGGAATTATTACCATGGAAATCACATTGCTGGGGCGAACCTCAGCAGCACAACTCCGAGAACGTTTGCTTCAAAATTACAGGCTAGAAGTCCGAAGTATATCTCTTTGCTCAATCACATCCGAATATATCTTCCTGAGGTAATTAATTGGCATAGGATTAAAAGTACATCATTCTTAAATTTTCTATTGCTTGGTGCGAACTAAATAGTGGAAATGGAACTCAGTGGGCCATCTACCCTGGTGCTTGATACACGAATGATGTCTGATTTTATCCTGATCTGTGATTGAGATATCATTAATGCTTTGGCTAAAAATATTTTAAAAAAACTAAATGCTCTGAGCTAATTTTTGGTTGGGATTTTCTATCAAAACATCTATAAGTTTGATTCCTTGTGGAGTAGAGAAAGAACTCAATCCATCTCGAAACAATGAGCAATGGCCGTAAGTTGATACAGTGATTTATGCATTGCGAGATGGAAGAGAGTCGGGAAATGGTTCAGAGGGTTTTTGAAAGTAGGATTTCTAAGCTCTAATGTTATAATAGGACTTTGCAGATAATACACTTACTAATTTTGTTATCTGCATTCCTACTTACTGTGATTGAGAAATATACCAGATGACAAAATCTGGTACTTTAGCTGATTCTTGAGTTATATATGGACCTTTGTTGTACATTCTTGGTTATTGGATGTATATCCCCTTTTGTGATTGATACTTCTCTATGGATATACATCTGATTATTTGTGTTGGAACAGCTCTTTCCTAACCTTGACAAGGTGGTGTTCTTGGATGATGATGTTGTAATTCAGCATGACTTATCTCCACTTTGGGAGATTGACCTTGGGGGAAAGGTTAATGGAGCTGTAGAAACCTGTAATGGTGAAGACAACTGGGTTATGTCCAAGCGGTTCAAGAATTACTTCAATTTCTCCCATCCCCTCATAGCAGAAAATTTAGATCCAGAGGAATGTGCATGGGCCTATGGGATGAACATATTTGATCTTCGTGCATGGAGGCAAACTGGTATAAGGGAAGCTTACCATGCCTGGTTGAAAGAGGTACTGATCCCAATGTCTGAACTGTTGCACTGTTACCATGTCGTATGGCTTTTGTCGCTTATGACCTCACTTTGTTTAGGCCAGGGAAGATGGAGATAAATGACTGTTAGACAAAGCCTTCATGTAAAATAGCTTTAGTTTCACTTGAAGTGTGCTTCATTTTATGCTCTCTTTGCCCTTAGTGGGAGATCTATGGCCAGTAAGATTACAAGGGTGTTAGAACACCAAAGTTCCTGCTAGGACCTATAGATATGACTTGCCTAATTACGTGTTATGTCTCATGTATGTAACATACCTTCAATCATATTGGTACTTCAGAAGGAGAGGCCTTTAACTTAATTCTAAATTAGTGAGTACCAGTGGAGTGAGGATTATACTTTTGAATAATTACATCACATGGATATAATGGTTGATTACCCATTATGCTTTATGTGCAGAATCTGAAGTCAAACTTGACAATGTGGAAACTAGGAACATTGCCTCCTGCTTTGATTGCATTCAGAGGCCATGTTCACCCAATTGACCCTTCATGGCACTTGCTTGGCTTAGGTTATCAAATTAAGACAGACGTTGAGAGTGTGAAAAAGGCTGCAGTTATCCACTATAATGGTCAGTCAAAACCTTGGCTGTACATTGGCTTTGAGCATCTACGCCCGTTTTGGACCAAATATGTTAACTACTCCAACGATTTTATAAGGAACTGTCACATCTTGGAATCATAGTCTATTAGCTGGAAGATCTAGAAGCTAAAGAGACGCGAGTGGAAAACATGTAAATGGTATTGTGGTGCGCATAAATAGCACTAGAGCTCAAGCTTTTCATCAAGACCCATGTGAATCACAAGCAGCGGTTGGCCATATGGCACCTCTGAAGTCTGGCTTCCTTATTGTCCCTCTCCCCATTCAGACATGACTCAACACAGGCTGGAGAATTTTTTGATTCTGTAACATAGCCATTCATTGGATTTTCGTATTATTAAAGATGATGGCCTTGTGATCTGTCCTGAATGGGAGGTCTTGCCTGATTCGGAAGTCCATATGTCTGAAATCAGGCATAAGATGAGAAGTGCGATGGCGACATGCTCATGGTGCCGGTTTGAGTAAATTCTGGGCCAGGTCTTTGTTAGGTTTCTCTATCAGCTCTCCCACACTTTCATGAGTTCTTCTACGTGTTATTAGTTACCTCCCCTTTTGTTTTACTTGCTTGATTACAGCAAATTCTAGAAGTAGATCATGGAGATTTTTTGTAGCGGTTCCAATTTGTTGGGAACTTTTCTTAGGCTGTTTTTGGGTCATTCATTTTGTACAAATCACGAAGTAAACATTTGAAATGTGCAGAAAATTCTTTGAACTACTTCATTATTGTAGGGCCGTGAATAACATGATGTCCAGGGATTGCCCTGCATTTCTTTTAATATCAATTCTGTTTCTACTTTGTCAAGCATTCCCTGATTATAGCAAAGTGATCTGAGCTGTCGATGTCGAACTGAATCAAACCAAAGTGGTTTTTGTGTCTTGGTTCGATTCAAGAGTACTGATTCAAAAGAACGGTTCACAAGACGATTCGATCCTCCTTTGGCATCTTAAGAAGGACGAGATCAGCTTAAGCACGAATTCGGGAACCGTCTTCCCAATCTTTGTCGTTATTTCTTTTTCGTTTATATATGAAGTGGCTTAAAGTTTTCGAGTTTGTACTGCTCGAAGTTGCTTTGATTTGCCTTTTGTGTGAATGTATGAGTCGTTATGAATGTTGACTTCTTCGTGAAACTAGTATTTTTTTTTTTTGAAATATCAACCAAAAAATAAATAAATAGAAAGGAACACGGTTTATGGTCTTTTTGTTTCATGAAAAGCTTTTTCGTCATTTTTCCGCATTTAATTCACTTATAAAAATGAGTCAATGGAATATGTTTTTCTGCGGTTAAGAGTCTGTTTGCAAAAAACAATTTCTTTTTTTCATTTTTCGACATTTTGTTCATTTAGAAAAATGAGTCCACTAAAAAACAATATTTTCCTACTAAAGTTTTAATTAAAAAGAATGATTTTCTCTTTGAAAGAGACTATATACTAGTGGTTGGACTTTAAACTCTATGTTTGGATATGGAAATTCCAATGTTGATTTTTGGGTCTCGGCGTTCAAGACCAAGTCTTTGGCGACTGATCCCAATTCTACTTGCGCCAAGCCTAGGACGTCGGTGCTCAGGCCTTGGCACCTAACACCCACACCCAAGTCTATTGAGGTTAGGCCTAGACCCTTGTTGCCTGTACCCAATGCTTCGAAACCCAAACTCGAGTTTATAAAGGTTGTGTTTGCGTCCTTGATGCCCTTAGGCTCGGGTTCACAAAGGCTGTGCGTGGATTCTCAATGCTAGAGTTTGGGTCTTCATTATTAAAATGTTTTTTTTTATAAATATATTTTTATAAATTTTTTTGAATTTTTATTATTTTGAATTTTTCTTTTCTTTTATTTTCTTCCTTTTTTTTTTTTCTTTTTCCTTCGTCCTCATATGGTTATCAACCATGCGTGATGGTCAATGAGCTTAGGCCTCGCCAGATTGTGCGAGCTCATGGCCTTTGTTTGGTGCCAAGGCTTGAGCTCGTTGAGAGCTCACTTGAGGCTAGCAAGCTTGCAACCTCTAGTAGGGAGGCTTAAGCCTTACTAGAGGCTGCCAAACTCAAGTCTTGCTAAATCAAGTGAGCTTGCGGCCTCTGGTAGCGAGCCTTGAGCTTGCTTGTGGTTGGTTGCCAACCTTATATATTTGACATTTTTCTCTATCAGATTTTCCTTATGAAATGGAGGAAAATATTTTCTAGGTCTTTTTTAGGTTTTAGCTAAATATCAAAAAACAATGTCATTTTAGGAAAATGAATTTTCAGAAAATATTCTCCAAAAATAATACATTTTTAGGGGAAAAAACTTAGCCTAAAAGTTGATTCTAATCGATTTGAAGTGCATTAATTTAGTTTGGTTTGGCAAGACTTTTAAATCCAACTAAATCGTAACATGCTCACCCTTATATGGAAAGCTTTTCAATCATTAGGATAATTTAAGGATTTATCAATATGCAACAAACAATACCTTTGATTATTTATATGTATTCTTTTTTTGGATTATAGGTATGATGCTTTTCTATAATGAAATAAATGAGTTTGGCTTGCTACAGGGTTAATTCTTAGGACCCTTTATACTAGGGGTGTGCAAATGAACTAGGAATCGCTCGAAACCAGACCAGACCGGCTTCAAATCGAAGGTTCCCATGGGGACCAATCTACTTCCTAGTTTCGATTTACTGGAATTGGTGAGTACTAGTCCAATTCCCAATTCTAAATGTGGGATTGCCCGCCAAACCAGACCGATATGTATAATTAAAATAATTCCACTCTCAATTATAACTTACTTGAAGATTCATCAAGAACTTGTGTCAATTGAAATACATAGGCCTTCTTTGGTATATCCTTCAAGATTTATGGATTGATAAAACTAGAAGAGAATCAAATATCAATTGAAATACACAAGTACTCATCATTTGAATAGTTAACTCACCCTTCATGTGTCTATCGTGCGAGTAGAGTTTCATTTCTTAGTCCGTCTAGACTTCATTTGAAGCACAAAAGAATTCATTTTGTAAGCATACATTGTTTAGGCCTCTGTGACATTTGTGATTGATTTGATTTGTATATATGCATATACCAATTGAAAGGCATTAAGATTTCCAAGGTATGCCATCAATTGGTAAGGTTGTTTTTCGTTTATCGATCAAAGATCAAACAAAATTTGTTTTCACCACTACATTCACACACACACACACACACACACACCACGTTATAGATTGATGAATACAATTTTGTAGGGACGAAGAATTGATTCCATGAACCTACTGGAGACTTGGATCGGCGGTCTAGCTGGTTCTAGGATGGGAAATTTTACTTTGATTTCTTTTACTCATAACAAACCCTCAACTTTTGGTTATGTCTCAATATTTTACCTTAAACTTTTTTTGTTTCATAAAAAACTAACAATGTTTCATTGAGTTACATGTTTGTCCTCGTTAATAATTTGTCCAAAATCACCCTTAGTGATATGGAAAGTGTAACCACATAATTGCTCTAGTCTTTCCCTATATTTTAGATTCAAGAAGATGTCTTTTGGAGATGAATTTCCACATTAGCCCAAATGACGTCTTCTTAAATCTGAAATTTGGTTAAAAACTAGAGCAATTAGAATTGATTTCTTCAATTGCTTACTTTTAAGAAAGTCTTCCTTCTATCTCGCTCGGGGTTATTTGATATTGTGCTTAGTATCCAATCCCTCGCACTCAGGAGTCTTCCATTTCTTGTGGTCTTGAGACGCTCATACAATTCGTACTTAGCAGCGTTTCATTTCTCAATTATTAAGAGAAATTTGGGACAAAAGGTTAACGAGGCAAATTTGGGACTCAAGTTTTTTTGGGTGTCAGAAGATGGTTGATATTCATTACTAGCCTGTAAAATGGGCACCACAAGCTGGTACATCTAGACATAATATTGAAAGCAAAGGCATAGGAGGATAATTAACCCAATTACTAGGAAGGATGTTTGACGATGTGCACGTGCGACCCAATCCACTGCCATTCCTGGGCTCGTATTGAATAGAGATATCACCAATTTGGGCTGCAAGAAGCTTGCAATCCATAATAAAAGGTTGGGCTTGCCAAGAGGGTCTTCGCAGCCCATGATGCTGTCAACAAGTGATAAGCTGTTTGTTGATACGTGGAGTGGCAGATCAAGAGTGTCGAAGACTTGAGAGGCTTCAGTTTGTGCGGTTTGGTTGCTTCTCATTTCCTTTACCCACTATAAAGCCCTGCACAGAGCTAGGGTTTCCATAATCATGGCTGATGGAGCAGAAATCGGCTCGGCAAAGCCCTTGATGAGGCAACCAGCAGCAGTCTGGCATACCCCTGCCACCAATTCTGTCTGGTTCGAGCTACTCCAAGCAGCATCAACGTTGAGCTTCAACGAAAATAGGTCAGGGGGTTTTCCAGGTTTCGTAGCTGGTTTTGTCTAGTGCTATGCTATTTGATGGTTTCTTCCCCTGTTTTCCCCATTTTAGGTGCGGATCTACTGTAATCCAGGCGTTTTCTTGGGTGCGAGAGGGAGCTAGCTTGATTCCCTTAAAGATCGCAGCATTGCGGGTAAGCCAGATGTTCCACAGAAGAGCTGCGAAGAGGGCTTTTGATCTATCATCAATTCTAGTGGTAAGATTCTCAAAAATCCACTTGCCTATTCTGGTTATGTGTTCTGGGTTCGTGTCGGCTTGATTTTGAGGGTCTAACCATACGGGTTTTGTCCAACCACAGAGGATGAAGAGGTGCTCGATGGTTTATGGGGCTTGGCCGTAAATCTGGCACAACGGATCAAGTATCATTTTCCTTCGGTGAAGATTTTCTTTGGTTGGGAGTGAATTGTTGCATATATTCCAAATTAGGAATTGGATTTTTGGGGATATAGGAAGTTTCCATATTGTAGGCCAGAGCGACTTTGGTGTTTGGTATGATGGGGAGGGTTGTTGATTGTTTGGATACGTGGCTGAGCTGTGTATGCGATTGTATCCGCTTTTGACAGTGTAGATGCATGACTTGTTTGCAGTCCATATAAGTTTGTTTGATCTAGAATGAAGGCAGAGGGGTTGAGCTAGTATCTCGTTAGCTATATCTTCCTGAAACAGGGCTGTAACTCTGTTCACGTTCCACTTTTTGCTGTCGCTTTCTATTAGATCAGCCACTAATCGTGGTTCTTCCTTATTAGCTGGACCAATGAGTCTTCTAGTAGGCAACCATAAATCTTCACGAATTTTGATCATTTTCCCATCTCCAATCTCCCACCTGGTAGCTGGTTCAATTACTTCTCCCCCCTGTAAAATACTTTGCCAACCCCATGATGGTCGATTGCCTTTTTTTTGCTACCCAAAAATCACATTTAGGAAAGTAGATGCTTTTAAGCACTTTGCACCATAAGGCATTTGGTTGATTGATAATCCTCAATGCCTGTTTTCCCAGCATGGCTAAGTTAAAATTTTGTAGATCTTTGAAACCCAAACCACCATTATCCTTCTTGATTTTCAATTCTTCCCACTTTTTCCAATGGACACCTCTTTTTTCAGCATGTTGTTTCCACCAAAAGGAAGCTATTCTTTTCTTTATAGTTCGACATATAGAAGTTGGAATTTTAAATATAAACATCACATACTGAGGAATGACCTGAATAACTGTTTTAGTAAGGATTTTCTTGCCAACTTTTGAAATTAGCTTCTCTTTCCACCCTTCTAATTTCCTTTCTACCCTTGTCAACATTCAAGCAAACATTTGCTTTTTTGTTTTCCCCCAATTAGCTGGAATACCGAGATACTTTCCTAAATGTTCAGTGATAGCAACTCTCAATTCTGAAGCTAGATTCTGTTTGAGATGAGGAGGGCAGCTCTTCCCAACAAAAAGCCCAGATTTGTTGAGGTTTATCACTTGGCCTGTCACGTAGCAATACTGATTTACTACATTAGAAACATTCTGAGCTTCTCGGATTGTGCCATCTAGGAATAAAACAGCATCATCTGCAAATAGGAGATGAGATAGAGTTGGGAAAAGTACCAAAAAAGTCCTAAACCTATTGCATTGGTACCAATTCAGTCATAAACTTTTCAATTGGACCAATTCAGTCCAAAACATTTTATATTGGTACCAATTCAGTCCATCCGGCCAATTTTGGCCGGCCGATGCTGACGTGGACGTCGGCCGGTGGCCGGACGCTGACATGGCAATTTTTATGATTTTTTTGAATTTTTTAATGATTTTTTAATGATTTTTTATTAATTTTTTTCCTTTTTTCTTTTTTGCTTTCTTCTTCGTGGTTGCCAGCGAGCCTCACCGGAGGCTCGCCGGCCACTGGGCGAGGGTCGCGAAGCCCTCGCCTATCGTCGGCAAGGGCCGTGGCCCTAGCCCAGCCTTTCCTAGAGTCGCCGGCGAGGCGGCTTCGCCCGGATTTGGGCGAGGCCAGCCTCGCCCGCAGCTGGCGAGGCCATGGCGGCCATCGCCAGGGCGGAGGCGAGGGCCGTGAAGCCCTCAATAGCCGCCGGCGAAGGTCGTGACCCTCGCTCGGCCTCGCCTTGGCCTTGCCGCTGAGTCCCCGGCGCCTCCTCCGTTGTCGACCCCAGAGCTTCTCGACCTCGTCACCGTTGCCCTCACCTCCACGAGATCCCAATTCGAGACCGTGGTTTCCCACCTCCTGCGACTCACGCCGCCACTCCTCCGCCCGATCTTCGCCTCCGAAACCCTAGCCCGCCGCCCCAACACCCTCCTCTCCTTCCTCGCCCGTGGCCCTGGGCGAGGCTGAGCGAGGGCTTCACAGCCCTCGCCTCCGCCCTGGCGATGGCCGCCATGGCCTCACTAGCCGCGGGCGAGGCTGGGCGAGGGCTGTGATCCTCGCCGGCGGCAGGCGAGGGCTTCGTGGCCCTCACCCAATGGCCGGCGAGCCTCACCAGAGGCTCGCTGGTAACAGTGAAGAAGAAAGCAGAAAAAAAAAGATGAAAAAATTAATAAAATATAATAAAAAAATTCGAAAAAATCATAAAAATTGCCACGTCAGCGTTCGGCTGACATCCACGTCAGCACCGGCCGGCCAAAATTGGCAGGATGGACTGAATTGGTACCAATATTAAAAGGTTTAGGACTGAATTGGTACCAATGTAATAGGTTTAGGACTTTTTTGGTACTTTTCCCGATAGAGTTAGACAAGTAGGATTTAACCGAATATCCTTAATAGTTTCATCTTGAACAGCTTTGTGCATTAAGGTGGAGAGGATATTTGTCATGATAATAAAGAGATAGGGTGAGAGGGGATTCCCCTGTCTGATGCCTCTAGTAGGTTTAAACTCAGCCGATGGCTCATCATTAATCAAGATATTAAAAGATACTGAAGAGATGCATATTTTAATCCACTGAACCTATCTCGCATGGAAGCCCAACTTCAGCATGTAATCACAAAGAAAATCCCATTCCACTCTATCATATGCTTTTTGCATATCTAATTTGAGAATAGCTTGATGTTTGCGGGTCTTTTTCCTCACCCTTAATTGATGGATCACCTCTTGAACAATAAAGATGTTGTCTTGGATCAGTCTGTTGCTCATAAAAGCTGTTTGTTCTTCTGCAATGAGCATTGGCAACCATGGTTTAAGCCGGTTAGCCAACATTTTGGCAATGATTTTGTAATTGAAATTGCAGAGGCTAATGGGTCTGAATTAGGTGATGTTTTCTGGGTTAGAGACTTTAGGGACAAGGGTAATATGGGTTCTATTTATTGTTGGTTCAAATATGCCTAGGCTGAGGAAAGAGTTTACCATGTTGAAGAGATCGCCATTGATGATGGGCCACTGACTTTGATAGAATAAGCCAGTTAAACCATCCAGGCCTGGTGCCTTAGAGGTTCCTAGTTGAAAAACTGCAGCTCTAATTTATTATTAAGTAGCTGGCTTGATTAAATTTGCATTTATTTCATCAGTTACCACAACTTGACACTGATCCAATACATGTTGATAATTCCGGTCGCCAACAAAAGTGAATAAAGATTGATAAAAACTGGTAATGTGATGAGTGATGGTTTTAGGATTCCTACACCAGGTATGATCATCTAGCCGAAGCATAGAGATTCTATTTTGATGTCGTTGTTGAATGGTGGTTGCATTGAAAATACTTAGTATTCTGATTGCCCCATTTTAGCCACTCAATTCTTGATTTCATACACCAATATATCTCTTCCTGCCTCCATAGCACTTCAATCTTCCAAGTTATGTTGTTGGTTTCCTCTCTGTAGTGTTCTCCAGTGGTACTGTTTGTTAGTTCCATAAGACGAAATTTGAGGGAGTTAATCTGTTTTTGGGCATTAAGAAAACTGGTAGTAGCAGGGTTATGTACATTCCATACCCGCTACATGACTTGCTCAAAATCAGGGTCTTCAAGCCAAAAAGGTCGAAACTTGAATTGTTGCTAGAATTTCTTGCTTGTTTGATAAAGGGATATGATAATCCGGGTCGATGGCTAGTAGAGCAAATTCCTGTGCATTGGGATGTTGCACTATCCAGTCCATAGTACAGAATACCCTATCTAACATTTTTTAACTAATGCAGTCCCTTCTCTTTTATTTGACCAAATGCAGGCACAACCCTTGCTTTCAACATCCATCAGAGAGTAGTCATCTAAGAAATCCCGGAAAGCTGCAGTGCGATATCGGTTCACCTCCTTGCATCAAACCTTTTTCCCAATGGTAAAGTATTTCATTAAAATCCCAAATACATAGCCATGGTAACGGGTTAGAGGAGTTGCTGTCATTCACTAGGTGCCAAAATCTGAGTCGCTCTTGGAAATTTGTGGGTGCATGCAAAAAGGAAATATGCATTAGGCCACCACTTTGAACATCTTTACATTTAATATTAATGAGATCCTTGTAACTCCCTTCCACTTCCACTTAGATCTGTTCATCCCACATTAGTGCTAAACCTCCAGCTATGCCAACCGATTCAATAATATAGGAATGCTTTAAAAGAGTCTTTTTCCTTACTTGCTCCACGACATGGTTTTGATTTTTTGTTTCCATGATGAACACTAAGTTGGGCCGTTCTTGAGCCGCAAGGGCTCTAAAGTGCTGGATTGTCAAGGGGTTGCCCAGCCCTTGACAGTTCCAGCTAAGAAGTTTCATCTTTGCTGATGTGGCTTTTTGGGCCCAGCCACCAAAGCCCTTGTGCTTACCCCTTCCCAGGACTGGACCGGGGTATCCAACAGCAGAGTTTCATCCAACTTATGCTCTTGCGTCATTTTTTTTCCATAGGGACTGACCCTTTTTTGTTTCTTTGCTGCAGAAGCTTTGTAGATTGCCTTTCCTTTCTTTACATTCTGTGAAGGCAGCTCACTACTAGCTGGACAAAGGAAGAGGGTCTGCTGTTCTTCTGAGGTATGACTTTGATTTAAGCTCAGGTGTTCTGTTTTTTCAGGTTGAGCAAGGACAATCGCCAGAGCGTATGATTCCGCCATTGTTGTTGCGGCTGGTGTTTCCAGAACCTCTGTCTGTGTCTCCATGACAACCTCGTCATCCAACTCCAAAAGATCAAGGTCACCATAAAAGGTTTTCCAGTAGGGGCTATTTTCCTTCACTTCTGCCTTTAACCAGGATCCATAACGACCTGGTTGATCATGAGGTAAGCCAGTTTCTTCAAAAGGTAATGGGGAAGCATAGTGTCCTATTCGGCCACAAGAATAACAGTAATGGGGAAGCCTTTCATATTTATAATCAATCCACCATTGTTTCCCCCCATAGGAGATGACATTGCCTATTTTTAATGGGCTAGACAGGTTTTGTAACACTTTGGCTTTCCCATTTTTTTGAAGAATTTAGACTTCTTGCCTCAATTTTTATCTCCTCTACTTCTCCCAGTTTGGTGCTAAAAGGCGTATGGCATCTTCATTGATCCTGACTCGGGGCAGACCTATGAAGTGGACCCAAAATGCATAATGCGTAAATTCATAACAGTGCTCAGGTATGTTTGGATCACCTTCTTTAAGGACTAAGAGGTTGCTTGAGAAAGACCATGGTCCAGATTGTAGCGCCCTTTTTTTTCTCTTCCTTAGATTGAAAGGTAAAGGAGAAGAAACCTGATTCAATCTGTTCGCATTGGACATAGTCGGTTTTCCAAGCTTATTTCATAGTAGTACTAAAGGCCTGAAAATTGACATTTGGTCTCGAATAAAGATTGCCATATAGGGTTAGCTCACTTTGTTTTTTTGCTGCTTTTGGAAAGTCATCGCCAAGATCCATGAAGTCTTCATTAGACCATAGTCGCCCATTCTACGACATAGAGTTGCTAAACAAAGGTGATTTTCCTTGTTTTCTGCCATATCCTGGTTCCGTAAAACTAAACAGTACTTTTGGCTTTAGAATAAAGGGAGCTTTGGGGTTGCTTATGAACTAATGGAGTGCAATTCACATAAAACCCAAGATTCAACAAGGCACCAAGGGAGAGTACAAACCCTGTGATCTCAAGAACAATCCAGTCGAGCAATGGGAGACCAGGTGTACTGATTCTGCAGGAAGGCTTTGATCTTACCTTTTGAAGAGGGTCGAGCTTCAAATATGCAGAGTCCATGCTAGGGGAGCAGAATCCTGAAGATTTGGGGTTTCGTAGCAAAACCCATCGGTAATGCTTCCCATGGGTACTCATTTAAGTAAAGGAAGAGGAGAATATGACTCTAATCTAGAGGGAGGTGAAGATACACAGCCATGAGTGAACAAAGTTAGGGTTTATGCTGGGGTTGAAAGGGATTTTGGGATACTATCACCACAGGATAGGGAAAAGCCAACCAAGTTGAGAGGGACTAAAGTTAAAATTGATGATTTTTAAAAGGAAAAAAAAAAGGTCTAGAGCAAATTAGTACTAGACCTAAAATTGGAAGTTATTTATGGTTCAAAAATAGTTCAGGATAGAATCAAGACTGGATCTATAGTTGAAAGGTTTTTTTGAGACAAAAACAAGTTTGGGGGAAGAATTGGACTGAATCTAAAGTTGGGGTTTTTTAAGGTATTAGGCCAACATTCTTTTGTTTTCAGTAATCTCTTTTTTAGGAAAATTATATAGTCTAATAGGGTGTTTTATGGGGCCAGTTCTATATAGGACATGGGCCGTCAGTTTGAAGCCGAAAGATCTTGTCCGTTGGATCAATCCTAGAAGTGCTATCACAAACCTGTTAAAGCGGTTAAGAGGAGTAACTCACTGATATTTAAGGAAAATAACTGATGTTAAAAGTGTCAATTTTCATTGATTAAGGAAAATTAAGAGAACCAAGGATAATTATTTACGAATGGGATCCATTAGTTTACGTACATGAAAGGACTGTTACAATCATTTTGGTTAATTTACTACATATAAGGAAAAAGAAATTCACCGAAATGGCTGCTTACTTTTTTTGAAAGTTATGATGGTCTAGACATTCAAACCTATAAAAATTCGAAGACTGTTTCTAATTCTAGATTCCTCATAGTCATATACGCATGGACTATATATTTTATAAATTTTGGGGCCAATTACTAATTATTGATTGTATAACTTATCCTAAAATTATAACTTATCACAATTTTAGGTAAGTTGCTAATGCTATTGGTTAGTTACCAAGCAATTGTATTCTCATGTGACGAACTTTAAAACTAAAGTTATTACAATAAAGAAAGAAATATGTCCATTAAAAGTAATAAAACTTGTCACAAAAGTACAATTGAGTCTTAAAATTTGTAAAAAGTGCAATCAAGTTTTAAAACTTATTAAATTAGTGCAATCAAGTCATTCCATTAACACTATTAATTTGACTAATAAAAATGCTGACATGGCATCTTTAAATAAATTTTTATTTCTTACATGCATAGAATTTTACTAAAATATGAGAAAAAAATGGCAAGGCTGGTGCTTTAGCTGCCGCCGCCCATCAGCGGAAGGGCTGACGACTTTTGCTAGCCTTGGGCGAGGGTGGCTGGCCCTCACCTAGGGCGAGGAATGGTTGTCGACCCCCTGTGAGGGCCAATGTTGCCTAGATTTGAGCACCCTCACTTAGGGCCAATAAGGCTCGCCAGCCTTGAGCAAGTGCTAATGAGGCCTTGCCCAGGCTTGGTGAGGGCTAGCCATCCTCGCCTAAGGTCAGTGAAGTTGCAATGAGCAGCAGTAGCTAAAGCGCCAACCTTGCCATTCTTTTTTTCCCTCCAGTTTTTTTTTTTAATAAATTTTTAGGTTTTCCTTTTAAGTTTTTAAATAATTTAAATAAGAATTGAAAAAAAAATGTTATGTCAAAAATAAAAATTAATTTAAAAATGCCACATCAGCATTTTCTATTAATCAAATTGACTGTATTAACGAAGGGATTTGATTGCGTCAATTTAACAAATTTTAGCACTTGATTACACTTTTTTTTTTTTAAGTTTTAAAATTCAATTGCACTTTCGTGACAAGTTTTAGGAGTTATATTGAACATATCCCAAAAAGAAGGAACCTTTGTTGGCATTCCAAAAGCTTACTCTAGGGAAATGTAGTCCTTTAATGATTTGGCTCCACAAGGCTGAGGGGGACTGAATTAGTCTCCACGCCTGCTTTCCTAACATAGCTTTGTTGAAAGTAATGAGATCTCTAAATCCGAGACCCCCCGTCTATTTTCCTTAGCTTAAGTACCTCCCATCTCTTCCAGTGAATGTCAGCTTTTGATTCGTTCTATTTCCACCAAAAAAAGGCTACCTTTTGTTCAATTACTCTACATACGAACATGGGAATCTTAAAAATTGAAATCACGTATTGGGGTATTGCTTGTGCTACAGCTTTTATCAAAGTTTCCTTTCCCACTCCAGAAATGAGCTTCTCCTTCCAACCTTCTAGTTTCATGTTGATCCTTACCAATATCCGTGCAAACATTTACTTCTTAAAGTTACCCCAATCCAGCGGAATGCCTAGATGTTTTCTTGTCCTTTCTATCACTGGTACTCTCAATTCCGTCTTCTATGGCTTTGTTTATAAGATAGGATAGAGCATTAGCCATGATAATAAAGAGGTAGGGAAAAAGAGGATCACCTTGTCTAATAAGGTGTAAGTGCTACTGGGGTTCTCCATTAAGCTTGACACTAAACATAACGAAGGAGATGCAATTCATGATCATTGCCACCCATTTTTCACTAAAACCCATTTTCAACATCCACTCTCCCAAAAAATCCCATTTCACTCAATTGTTTGCCTTTTGCATGTCAAGTCTTAACACCGCTTGGAATTTCTTTCTCCTCTTTCTGATTCTCAACTAGTGTAGGACTTCTTGGACTATTAATATATTGTCTTGGACTTTACGTCCACTAACAAATGCACCTTGTTCAGCAGAAATGAGTCTAGGTAGCTATGGTTTCAAGAGGTTGCCTAAAACTTTAGAGATGATTTTATAGATGATATCACAAAGGCTTATGGGTTTATATTGGCTCATATTTTCTAGGTAAGGGTGGTAATATTTCAAGGAATTCATAGTGCATTTCGAGCAGAAGAACAGCCCAAGTGCCATAACTTGGCACGTGAGGACAGTTAAGTGCCATAACTTCAAAATGGTACACTTGAGTGCCAATTTTGAAGTTAAATGGAATACTTAAGTGCCACTCCGGCGAAAATCCGGCCAAATGACTTACGTGGCAATTTTCTGGTGAGTTTGGTCCAAAACGGCGTTGTTTTGCACGCTGACATGACGGAGAAAATGCAAAAATGATGCCGTTTTGCGTCTGACGTGTAAATAATAATATAAAAATTAATTAAATTAGATTTAAAATTAATTTTATTTAAAATATTAAAAAAAAAAAGGGTGGAGGTCAAACGGGGCAGCTGAAGGCTGAGCCCTCGCCGCCACTGCCTCCCCGCCGTCACCGGGAAGGGCCGGCGACGGAGGGGGGAGGGTCGACCGAGGTTGCCGGCCCCCGGCCGACCGACGGCGAGGGCTACGAGCCCTCGCCGGATCGCTGCGAGCCCTTGCCCTAGATTTGGGCGAGGGCTTGCGGGCCCTCGTCGCCGGTCAGCTAGCCTCGCCGGTCCCTGGCCAGGGCTCGATGACCTCGGCCGACCCTCCCCACTCCGTCGCCGGCTCTTCCCGATGGCGGCGAGGAGGCGGCGAGGGCCCGCGACCCTCGCCCCATGCGAGCCCTTCCCCAGATCTGGGGTGAGGGTCGCGGCTCTTGCCCAGATCCGGCTAGGGCTTGCGGGCCCTCACCACCTCCCCGCCGTCCCCGAGAAGGGCCGGCGACGGAGTGGGAAGGGTCGGCCGGGGTCGCCGGGCCCTGGCCAAGGGTCGACGAGGCCGGCTGATCGGCGGCGAGGGCCCGCAAGCCCTTGCCCAGATCTGGGGTGAGGGTTGCCAACCGACGGTGAGGGCTGCAAGGGTCCACGAGCCCTCGCTTAGATCTAAGGCGAGGGTCGCGGCCATCGCCGTCGGTCAGCCAAGGGCCAGCGACCCCGGCTGACCCTCCCCCCTTCGTCGTCGGCCCTTCCCGGCGACGACTGGGAGGCGACGGCAGCAAGGGCTCAGCCTTCAGCAGCCCCATTCAACCTCACCCATTTAAAAAAAAAAAAATTATTAATTTTTATTAATTTTTTAAATCTTTTAAAATTTTTAAAATTTTCTTAATTTTTTAATTTTTCTTAATTTTTTTAAAATTTTTTGAATATTTTAAATAAAATTAAGTTTAAATCTAATTTAATTAATTTTTATATTATTATTTACACGCTAGACACGAAACGGCGTCGTTTTTGCATTTTCTCCGCCACGTTAGTGTGCAAAACGACGCCGTTTTGGACCAAACTCGCCGGAAAATTGCCACGTCAGCCATTTGACCAGATTTTCGCCGAAGTGGCACTTAAATGTCTCATTTTACTCCGATATTGGCACTTAAGTGTACAATTTTAAAGTTATGGCACTTAAGTGTCCCTCCGTGCCAAGTTATGGCACTCTAGGTGTCCCAACCTCGTGCATTTCGGCAGTGTCGAGGGTGGGTGTTAGAGCACGTCAGGTCGAACTCCACTAAGTCTAATTGAATTTCTTCCCTTTCTTAAGCTTTTTCAACTTCTGTTTGATAGAAGATTGTGTTTCTTTATACAATGATTTACATTCTGACGAATCTCTCTACATGCTATCATTTGTCCTCTTGCCATCAGACTTGGCTTATGGCTTCAAGAGGTGCTTGGTTCTATTCCTCCCTTAGACGATCCAAGTTGGCAACGTGTCGTGAGGTAGAATGGTCATGTATATTTGTACTTCCACTGATCCTAAATATGGATTCTTGTAAGTTTCTCACTCAAAATTTTGATATTAAAGAGATGGATTTTCTTTTTTTTTTTTTTGGCAATCTCCCCACAGACGATGCCAATGGATGACAATTGAATTTAGATAAGGCCGCAACTCAACTCCATTGTGCGAATTCCTTTTTGCCCGTGACTCCATGACTTTGCATACCACAAATAAGAAGGACTGGTCGTGGTGGACTTTTGAAGCCCCCTTGAGGCTAGTGAGCCTTTAAAGGCTCAAATGATTGACTCAAGGCTATTTATACTTGCTTATTCTTTTCGGTCGGATATTTCTACTTACTTTGATAGCCTAAAGGCTCTCCAATTTTCGAAAATATCGTATCATAGGGTCATCTTTCCTATATGTGAGTGCATATTGTGGCTTTGTTTCAATTGTTGAGCCATGTCAATAGGCTCTTTCAACTATTATTGGGCATTGTGCAAAATCCATTATCGAATACCTATTTAATTCTCCTCTTATTTGTCAACCATTGTAGATTTTCGATATGAAAGGCTGTTTCACCACTGTTATTCCTGTGGCAAACTTGGTCACTACACAATGTATTGTAAAGATTTCCCTTTTGATGAAAGCAAAATGGAAGGAAAGTATAATATGTTTTATGGTCAATGGCTCCGAGCAGAGGTTTAGGAACACAGTCCCTTTTGGCGTTCTTTTTATGAGCCTAACCACCCTCAGGAGGATTCTAACGAGAGTGTCCCGGAAACTCCTCAGCCTGCCTCTATTATGATTCTCGCTCAAGATCCACCTATTTTGGTTTCTACGGACCAACCACAAAAAACCAAAGACAAACAGATCATGGAGTTACCCGTTTGCAGTCAACTTATTACAGCTGTGAAACTGATCCAATGGCAACCTTTAGTTGCGGATTCATCTAGATTTGAAGCTGACTATGAAAAGTTCCCTGCACATCAACAACAAGTTAAAATCACTAAAGCGGCAACAGGTTCCTTCAAATCCAAGAAAGTAAAAAGCACACATTTGAATGTAAGATCAGGTCCCATCAAGAAAGCAAAAAGGTTCAATACATATGAATTACGAACTCAGCTACAAAAGGGGCTTGATGAATCTCATTTACAAGAGACTCCCATCCTTGAGGCAAAAGATCCTGAATGTTGGGCTTTGGTGGCTAGCCTTAAAAAGCCACCAAGTAAGCTGGAACTGTCAAGGTTTAAGCAATCCCCTGACAGTTCAAGCTCTAAGGGTCTTAGTGACCCATGAAAAACCCAATATTTTGTTTTTGATGGAGACTAAAAATCAAGAAGGGAAGCTTCTTCGCCTTCGGAAGAAATTAAGATATAATAATAGCTTTATAGACAATCCTATTGGCTTGGCTGGCGATTTAGCGGTATTCTAGAATGATAGTGTTTCTTTGACAGTGGACCATCATTCCTTGGCTTTTCTTGATTTGATATGCACAGATTTGGACTATGGCTTAACAATGCGCCTTACCTGTTTACATGCACCAGCAGTATACCAACTCAGACAAAGTCTATGGGCAGAAATTAGACAGATCAGTCATTGTAACACTTTACCTTGGCTGTGTGCAAGTGACTTTAATGAAATATTGTATCCTTGGGAGAAAGTAGGGAAGCATCCTATAGAACCTCACTGTATGTACTCCTTCCATGAACTCCTAAATGATTGCTCTTTGATGGACTTGGGCAGCAAAGGTTGTGCATTCACATGGATTAATAATCGAAATGGAGAGGACATTGTAAAAGAAAGATTGGATAGAATGTTATGTTCTAGGGAGTGGCGACTGACATTCTCTAATGTTGAAGTCTTTGCATTACCAACTCTTAGATCTGACCACAGCCCGCTCCTGTTATCAATCGAAGCTACACGAATCAAAAGACAAAAAGCTTTTACTTTTGAAGCTTATTGGTTACAGGACCAGGAGTGTCGCTCTATAATTGCAGACTCATGGGCTTCTTTTCAAGTTGGAACAGTGACGTTACCTCATAAGTTAAAGGCTGTTTATGTTGCTCTCACAAGTTGGAGTCGATCCAAATTTACCAATCCTAGACATCATATCAATTCCCTCAAGTAACAGCTTCAAATTTTGACTAATCAACCCAATAGTCAATACAACAAGTAACTGGTTACCAGCTTGCAAGAGAAAATCCAGAAGTTATGGCAACAGGAGGAACAATTTTGGGCAATGCGATCAAGAGTCAACTGGCTCAGATGGGCGGACAAGAATACGAAGTTTTTCCATGCTACAACTATTCAAAGAAGACAGTGCAATAGGATAAGCATGCTGCAGGATGATTAGCACCTTTGGGTTTGTGACCCGACCCACCTCAAGGAGATGACCTCTCAATTTTTTAGGAACTTATACACATCAGCAGGGCATCGTGACTATGGGCCTGTTCTAGCACAATGCAATCCTGTGGTGACAACGGAGATGAATTGTAACCTTGTTGCAGAAATCACTAGAGAAGAAGTTCGGATTGCAGCTTTTCAATTAGGGGAAGCAAAAGCTCCGGGTCCTGACGGCTTGAATGGTTAGTTCAATAACTCTCATTGGGATATTTTACAGGAAGATATTTTCTCTGCCGTACAGGAATTTTTCAACTCCAGAGTGATGCTACCTGAATATAATAGGACATTTATATCATTGATTCCTAAAATCTCTCACCTAGAACGGCTTGATCAATACAGACTAATCATCCTTTGCAATCTTATTTACAAAATTATATTGAAGGTCCTAGCCAATCGACTCAAGCCTTGGTTACTTGAGCTGATAGCGACATAATAGAGTGCTTTTGTCAGTGGCAATCAAATTCAAGACAATATTCTTGTGGTTCAAGAAGTGCTTCATTAACTTAGGATAAGGAAAAGGAAAAAGACGTTTCAAGTAGTTCTTAAGCTAGATATGTAAAAGGCCTACGATCGGGTGGAATAGGATTTTCTAAAAGACTATCTCCTGCAACTTGGATTTCATTCTCAATGGGTACAATGGGTGTTACAATGTATAACTACGGTCTCTTTGAGTGTCAAGTTTAATGGAGAACCTCTACCCTACTTTCATCAGACTAAGGGTCTAAGGCAAGGTGACCCTCTATCTCCGTACATATTTATCCGGATAGCTAACGTTCTCTCTACTCTTATCAGTCAAGTAGTGGACATGAGAAATCTTAAAGGTATTAAATTAAATCGGTAGTGTCCTACCCTGTCTCATCTTTTTTTCTCAAATGACGCCATATTCTTCTTAGAAGGCAAACTCCTGGAATGTCATAATTTAGCTAATGTACTAAATCAATATTGCCTAGCTATAGGACAAGCAATTAATCAAAACAAATCTGATATGTTCTTTAGCAAGGATTGTCCTACCAACTTGCAAGAGAATTTGGCTAGAGAATTTAGAGTCCCTGTGTTAGAAAAGACTGGCAAGTATCTTGGTATACCTTCAGATTGGGAAAAATCAAAACAAGAAATGTTCGCTTGGATTCTAGGTCAAGTACATTCCAAGTTGGAAGGGTGGAAAGAAAAGCTTATTTCTAAAGGGGGTAAGGAAGTTTTAATCAAAACAGTCGTTCAAGCACTCTCACAATATGCAATGTCTACTTTTAAAATCCCTATGTCAATATGCAAATCAATAGAACAGAAAATTGCTAGATTCTGGTGGCAAACCAACATAGCAAGTCCGGCATCCACTGGAAGAATTGGGAAACTCTTATGAGTCGGAAAGATAATATGGGTTTGGGTTTTCGTGATCTTATTGTGTTTAATAAGGCTTTACAAGGTAAATAGGCATGGCGGCTATTACAGCATCCTTCCTCCTTATGGAGCAGACTATTCAAAGGATTGTACTATCATTCTCAAGATTTTTGGCAAGTTGCAAAAGGAAAAAGGCCCTCCTGGGGATGACAGAGTATACTAGTAGGCCAGGAATCAATTGAAGATAAGATCCAATGGTCTATTGGTGACAGAAAAATAATAAAAATCCAAGAGGATAGATGGCTTGCTAAGGGCGTTATTGGTGGGCCTACACCTAGAGGCGAACCAGAAAAAGTGGTTGATTTTATTGTCCCAGACCAAACTGCTTGGAATACTTCCCTTTTTCGCTAGAGTTTTGATAACCAAATTGTAGAATAAATTCTCTCTATTCCAATTCGACCACAGTGCACTAATGATAGGCTAATATGGAGGGGAAAGCTAAATCGCATGTTTACGGTGAAGAGTTGCTACAATTCTATCAGATCACAACACAACAGAAACAACCAGAACCATGCTTCTTCATCTTTCCAAGTCCCTCGCAAACTGTGGAATGGAATTTGGAATATGAATACTACCCCTAAATTACGATCCTTCCTATGGTCTGTGTGCAACAATGCATTGGCAACAAAAGAAAATCTCCACAATAGACACATTTTATCGAATCTGGTATGATGTATGTGCAATGATCAGGTCCCAAAAACAATAGAACATCTATTCTTGTTATGTCCCTGGACACATGCTATTTGGTCTCACACGCTAGTTAACATCACAATACATTTTCGTGGAGTTCATAGGATAGAAACTTGGCCGGCAGACTTATTAAAAAACAGAGACGGCTTATTAGATTTGGAGACTATTGCATCCATTCTTTGGCAAATCTGGAAAGCCCGCAATAATTTCGTCTTCTGCCAGCAAAGGCCAAACTCTGAGCAGGTGGTGCAGGCGGCCCTAGCAAACATCAGGTCCAGTCGGTGCTACAATGGGATGAAGCCGAAATAAGGCTCGCAGCATTCAGAACTAGATCAACGATGGCGTCCACTAGATCCGGGAGTGTTATAAGTTAACATAGATGCTGCTTACCCATCTGCCCTCAATGAAGCTTCGATGGTATGCGTGTGCCAGGACTCCTCCAGCATCCTGATTGACGGGTTCACAAGAACTGTTATTGCCTCCTCAGCCATGCAAGCAGAGGTGCTCGCCCTTTTTCTCACTCTTCAATTTCTACCGCAGCAAGGGAAATCCACAGATCAAATGGTGCTGGAATTTGCTGCTCAGTTCTCGTGGAAGCCCTCCATAACCCTAACCTGACACCTTGGGAGAACGGAGTCCTTTTCGATGACTGCACGACACTTTTGCTATGTTTCCCTAATTTGCAGGTTCGACACTGCAGACGAGAAGCAAACGCTGTTGTCGACTGAGTCGCCAAAGCCCATGGGGCCTCTTTACTTCCTTCTACCTGGCCTATTTCTCCTCCTCTTTATCTGCTAGATATTATGTACTCGGATATCCTACTGAACGGTTCCACTACTTTGCGTTATTATATAACTACCGTTTTAGACCCCCCCCCCCCCAAAAAAAACTCTTCCAATCTGGTCGATGAGGAAATGTTTATCAAAATTTGGACATCAAATTAAAAATAAGTCATTTTATTAGTGCTTCCCTCGAATTGAGAAATTAGCTTGAAATTGACTTATAAATAGTACTCCAGCCCTTTGTTTTACCAAAAAAATAGTACTCTAGCCCTTTGCAAAGGAAATTGAATCCCAACTTTTTCGAAGCGTACATCTGAAGTTATCATTTATTTCAATACAATCCACGTTGGTCTAATGACATCCATGCAACCCAATTTTAGATTGTCATTGGATGATTAGATGATTTTACCTACGGGAGGTCCGCCGAGAAAAGAATTTTGATTTCTTAATTAAGCCTTTATCTGTCAGTACCAGAACTCACATATAGAATAAATCAACCACATCGTAAAATCAAGATTAAAGGTCACTAAAAACCTCAAAATAACAAAAAATCATTTTTTATGAATATTTTTTTTAAAAAGGGTTATTTTTTATTTGTTTGGTGGTTTAGAAAAAATGATTTCCTCTATACTAGAAGGAAGAATTGTTTTCTACCAGTTTGAACTTATTATTTTCAACCCATGAAAGGTATTTTTTGTAGATCAATTAATTTTTCGTCAACCAAACACCCAAAAATGGAAAACAATTTCCTAGAGATAATTATCCTTCAAATCAAACGCACCCCAAACTTCCCTGATTTTAATGAAACAAGATGTGAAGGTGGCCACTATGCAGGATCATCTATGGGAAAAAAAAAATTCGATTGCCAAAAATAAATCAGATGTTTTTCATACTGCTAGATGTATAGGAACAGCATTAGTTTCTCTTGCTTTAGCTTCAAACAAAGCAAGAATGCAAAACAAGACATACCCACCAATCCAAGTATCATGTTAGCGGACCATCAAGTGCCTGATATTTCAAGCGAAGATACGAGACATGGACAGAGTTTGTTGCTGGAGAACCAGCAGGCGTAGCACTCAAGCCAGTAGACTTGTATTCCCTTGGCCTCCCAAGAATTTTAAAATAATAATAATAATAATAATAATAATAATAATAATAATAATAATAATAATAATAATAATAATAATAATAATAATAATACAGCATACCTGTTAGTGTTTTAGAAGAATTCGAGAGTGAGGAATAGCTACAGATTTCCAAATGAAATCACCAAGTTGAGGACCAAGCGAAGAACAAGCCAAATGATGATGTAGCAGAAGAATTAGCTTCATCCATAGGATTGCCAGAAATATTAAGACTAAATAAGTGCAGAAAACCTTTTAGAAATTTAGATGAGGATGAAACTGAGAAATTATGATTTTGAACAATCACTTTCTCCTCTAAATCAAGCATCTCCTCAAGTACATCATAACACTGTAGGAGGTTCATTTATACTCAGCTTTAAAACGTCACCATCAAATCTTTGTTTGAGAATCGAAACCTTCCCTAGGTATTGGAGGTACAGAAAATTCCACTAAGCTTTCCAGAGGAATTCGACTTCACTGGAAGAACCAAACTTATAAAATCACAGGAATTCTATCACAATTTTAGATCCAAATACCTCTTTAGCACACAAAACCGCATCATTTATCCTGGATCTATCCATATGCAAAGGAGTCCTGAATGAAAGGATTTAATTTTGCTTTTGATTTCTACCAGTATAAATGACATGGACCCCAAACTACCCGGCCCAATACCTTCAAACCCTTAACCACCAGGCTGAGTGCTCGGTACAGTCCCATAAGCATTTTCTTTAGTAAGATCCACAGAGACAACTTTACAACAGCGCAGTAGGTTTCAAAAGTAGGTTGCCCAGTGGTAGTAGGAAATTGTCGATAGTTTAAGTCCCATCTCTAACTGCAGAACCAGGAAATTTAGAAATATAACAAACCACTTTCCCAGTTAATCACTTCTACAGGACCGTCTTGACTCCACAAAATTTGCTAAGGATGAATCCAACCAACATGAACTCAACAACGAAGCAATTGTCCAACAACACATGAATCCCATTGTTCAACTCCCTCATTTATCACTGGTTGAGAAAGTTTAAAAACCTCCTCCCATGACGAAGCTCCGGAGAGAGATAACACAGTTTAGAAGTGGTAACAGGGATATCACTAAATATCTCGATCCAGGAAACGCACGAGTATTCAATATCACAGCAGAAGAATAACATACACTCCAGGAAATTAAACCAGATGAAAGAACATAATGAGTGTGATTCCTCAAAGTCTTGGGTTATGATCATCACAAAAATGAAGTGAGAAATTCGTAGTTGTTGAAGCAATGAGTTGTGCTTTCTGAAACTTAATTTGAAGAATCAGGACATTCCAAGGTATGTCTTCTGAAAAAGAGAGGATTTGGAATAATTGAATTCACATAAAAATCAGGAAAATCCGACGAAGGTTGACTGCTAAGAGTGGACTACAAGCAATTTTGTTTTTTTAGCTAGATTCACTCAATCAGGCTTGTTGGCAGCCAAATTTGATGGAAAAACCTTAAATCCTGCCATTGAGAGAAGTTTTTCTTTCTAGAGGCTCAGCAGGAGAAACTTCATATACACTCATCCAAAACTGCTACCTTCTCATGTTTCATTTTTTTTAAGCCATAATAATTATTAACTTGCCATCGTAAGTTTCCAAATAAGAATTCATGAAGCATAGCGGTGCCACATATACATTATTGAATTCCACAAAGGACTAAAGATACCACTCGCTCATGGCATGACAGCCCAAAGAGAGAAGAAAATATCTTGATAATTAGCCTAACGGCTAGCAGATATAAGGGAAACTAGAAAATAAATCAAAAACCATTCCCGACCTGTCAATCGCGGTTCAACTATCAGATTCAAAGAGACAATGAAAGGGTAATCATCAGAAAACCAGATCCATTCAAAAGGGATAGAGCCTACATATAGACAGAGGGATGTAGGGCATAGAATGCGGAAGGAGGTCAATGCTACAAACCCACCTTCACAAGAAAAACGAAACAATTGGAGGAAGAACAAATTGAGAGAACCAGAAAAAAAGTGCACTATCAATAAAAGACGCACCAATAACTTGACATAATAATCAAAGCAACAGACAATTTCTTTACATTAACATAAGTAGAATAACTTCCCCTGGACGAAACTCAGAGAGAGAGAGAGAGACTACAGACATATACAATCCAAGAGTTGATCCATTTATCTAAGACCATCGATTGCTCGAAAGACAGGACCAAATGCTATGGGCTTGACTCTGAGGCCACATGACAAAGCAATCAAGGAAAGTGGAATGGCAAACATCTGTGTGTCACGCTATAATGCACAGGAAGGAAGACCAAACAAAGAAGTGAACAATGGCAACTGAACCTATTGAAATGGAATACAATTACATGGCAAGCATAAAAATATATAGTGTTCCAACAATTCTTCCAAACTAAGGGATAGTGGATAAAACAGATTGCAAAGCAAAACAAAAAAAAAACAGTAGGCAAGCAGGTATGAAAGAGAAGACTTTCAGCTCAGTTAAGAAATATTGGCATTCAAGACACCAGAAGCCAGGGGAAACTGCTGTTTTAACCCTCCAAAATAGTTGGCTCCCTATTTATAGTCCTAATAATTATCTTGATATGCAAAGATTACAAAGGAAAAAAAATCCAATGTGACATGATAAAATTGTTCAACGAAAAACTAAACATCCGAGAAGAGTAGGCTAGTGTAAAATGTTCACGTTTGAAATGTTAACACGAAAGACATAAATCATTCATATTCTCTGGCTTTTTCAGTGCCAGACCAAATAGTAAAGAAGCAACAAAATTCGGACATTGTCACTGACGAATGCACATTTTTATTGAAATTGGACAGAGACTATGTACAACAGCTGACATGAACTCCACATCAGTCCAGCTAATTGTAGTATTGACAGAAGGCAAATCCCGTAGATATTCCTCGTACTCAGTACCAGTTGCAGCCGCTAAGGAATAGCCGACATACAGAGAAATACATATTAATGAACAAGTTACAGCCGCTATTCTGCTTTCAATGCACCGGTCCCTTATTTCCAATCAAGCATGTCTAGGAGCCAGAGTACCTCTTCCTTGGAGTTTGCCGCATCACAGAAGTCCACTTCGATACCAAAAACATCAATTACACCCTCATTTTGATCCTTGTCCATAAAGAGCAAGGAAATCCATGCTCGAGTATTAGAAATGAAAGGATAGAGAGGAGAAAAGTCGAGGTATTCATATGCCATGAACCTATTTGATGTTCGATCTGTATAGCCAAAATCCGAGTTATTGATGATGCAAGCAACTCTGTCAGAATCCTTGCGTCTTGCGAGCACCGACACAGTCAGGTTTTGGCTGAAAGCCACAGTGAATATTGGTTCTACAGGTAGCGTCATCTTGTACTGAGGACAGTCTAGGTGAAGCCTAATCCCTTCACTCACTCCGGGAGGTAGGTTCTTTATTCCGGCCTCAAGAATAGGGCCTGGGACCACTTCTGAGAAGATCAAATTATCCTCAGTCCACATGTCGATAAAGAATTCCAAGTCCTCGAAGCAAAGCCGCGGGGGAAGGAGCGCTTGCCGTTGCTGGCGTCTGTGGAATGTTTGATATAGTTTGTAATAGGTTACCCGAAACGAGTTCGGTCGTTTGCAAATCGAAGGCCATCTTCTGGCACATAGGCACTTCCAAAAGTAATCATCTTTGGCTATCTCTCTCCATTGCTTACACACAGCCATACAAGAAGCCAGGTCCGTGCCATCCAGAAAAGGAAAAACGGCCTTCAGAACTTCATCAAACGACGACATCTCGGCAATAGCAAAGCAGCAGCTCGTTCACCAACTGCAGCATAAACAAAAACAAGAGCACGGCTAAGACAAACAAATCCAGTGGTCCGTCAATGTCCTAGGTGCCTCTCAGACCGAAGGGTTACCAGAAACCGCTATCACCCACTACCTAAGATCTGATCTAAATCATAATCATCCTGTCAGAGATAAAGATAGCCGCCAATCTTGAAATGGGTCGATGAAGAAAACCGAGGAATTCAACCAAGTTAACCCAGAAAACGAAAAAGTCAAGCAAATGGACCGTAAATTCAGGAAACCAAGATCGGATCAGGGAGAAAATTCGCAATTTTCAAGACTCACTCTCGAATCGGCGAAAATCCTGCGATCCAATCGAAATCGAAACCCGTCGGGCGTCGTTGGTGAGAGCTTGGCCCCGAATTCGAAATGCACGAACTGGGCAACCGGATTTCATCGAAGAGAGAGATTCAGAACGTCGCTACGGAGGTCGATATTGCGGACAAATCAGAGGGAAGAAGAAGGGATAAAAGATTGTTTTTCTTTGGGGCCCGGCGAAGAGGCCGATGGTTTTTCTACGACGTCGCATAAACGGAGCGTCGGCCCATGAAGACCGGGACGAGATTTATGACCATCTGAGCCTGCGGTCCACTCACGTAACAAAATTGGCTTTGGAGACTCGACGAGGCTTTCCATTCTATGAGGAAAATTCCAATTTTTTTTTTTTTTGGTAACCGAGAACTCCATCATGGACCCCTGTGTCCGAACGGGCTTGAGGGCCGGGCCCTTATACCTCGAAGGAGACTAGTCCAGCAATCCACCGCTAGGGCCTCCACTTAAATCGCTAGTAACTGTAGGTTTCGAACTCTTAACCTCTGTGATGAGAAAGGGACTCTCAACTAATGCAATTACCGACGGATGGATGGAAAATTCTAAAGTTGTTTGTTCTCAAAAATTCTAAATGTATATGTACTATGATGAGTCCCTTGCGATGCTAAGAAATTATAGTACCCTCGTTAGTGCATCTAAAGAGAGCCCTCCTACCTTAGTTGAAACGAGAGCAAGAGAGAAAGTACAACGTGGTGTTTCGGATTTTTTCGAGGATTGTTACTATGTATCTATAGTGCGAGGGAGGGGGCTAACTCTGTAATTGCAAAGAATTCTTCACCCTGATCATTTGGGCTCGCATTGTGATGATGCCTCTTGGGCTCCGTTGGCTAACTCCAGTGAAGTTTTGTTATGACCGAAAAACAAATTAGTTGCTTGACATGTGTTTTGCATGGATATATTTAAGAATGTTTATTCTCCTTTTTGTTTTTACCATGAAGAATTTTCACATGTACAACGTTTGGGGTTGTTATATATTGAGCTTAGAAAAGACTGAGTAATAATAATACTTGCTAAATTGGACATGCAAAATGCAGTCTGCAATTTTAAAGTTAACATTAACTAAAATAGACATGTGCATATTTAAAAAGCATAGTGAATGAATATCCAATGATCGAATGTGCATGTACGTGTGATGTGTGTTTAAATCGTAACTCGTAAGATGCGTCAATGACATGGAAATTGAATATTAGATGCATGAAATTCCAAGATGATTGTCTGGACGTGCATTTTGTAGGTCTGTCGAGCAGGGAAGTGAGTCCAGCCGATTTTTTTGACGGAGAGATGGTTTCTGGCGGTTAGTTTGAGGTTGGAAGGCTATCCATAGGGATCAAGGATTGCTGAGGAGTGAGGACTTTAGTGGAAATAAGAAATCTATTCTCTCTCTTTGAATATTCTTGTGCTATACATGTCAAATAGTATCAAAACTCGTTTGGCTTAGTTTTCAAAATGTTGTATTTCATAGCACAAAGATCTTAAACAGCTAAAATCATTGGTGCATGTTTCCTTTATGGTTCATAAGGTTTTGCAATCTATTAGCAATTGTCCTCATTCGCCCTAATTTCTCTTGTTCAGCAATTCTAGATATCCTAAAATCATTGCGATCTTGGTTATACTAATGGCCATTGATATAAATCTCGGATGGTAACTTTCCTAACAGATTCATAACTTGAAAATGTTAATAATTAACTACTAATATTGCAAATCACCTCAAATAACATAAATGATGATACCTACAATAAGTAGTTGTCTTCGCCAATGGTAATTTACATGTACAACTTTGTAAATTAGTTTCGATAGCCTTCAGAGAGAGGTAGTCATGTTCTTTTCTTTACCATCAAGGTATGGAATTGGATGACAACAACATTTGTTCCTCTCTTTATGGTCAGTTCATGCCTTATTAGGAGCACTCTAAAATCTTGAATTTACCTCGTTGACATAGGAAAGTACTGCCCTCAAGATCACTTGGGGCTTGATTGAGTGAAAGCTCACCCGACACCACTTTAAAACTTAAATTAAAATAAAAAAATGTTCTTCCAGTGCTCTCTAGCTTAGAGGATCCTATAATTCGTAACCTTCCGATTAACTTTCTTATGGAGTTCATGAACTACCTCAACTAATGGTAAGCTTCATTTCTTTTATTTATAGTAAACTACTTTTAAGTTCTAACACTTCTTCCTAGTTTTAATTTTCCATTCCTCCAACGATAGTTATGCCCCTAAAGTTCATGGTAATATTCCTTATGTTCTGGTAAATTTGAGGTACTATTGTATGTAACCTCCCTTAAAATTACCTTTTAATTATAACTTTGCTTATTGTCCGTAATTATCGTCACAACAACAATAAATTACTTGTCAACACCCATTTGTAGATTCTTTTAAAAGGTGGTAATTGTCATTATGTTGTCATAAATTTTAAGGGTCTTATTGTTCATAACTTTCAATAGTAAACAACAATTTTCCCAAATTAACAGTACATTTATTTTCCCCTATTTGTAGTAAATTGGTAAAATTTCCGTAACTAGCTTTCCTTAGTACTTCATAAACCCGCCTAACCTATCAGTAAGTAAAGCAGGGCAGACCTGGAGCAAAAATAAAACGAATGAAAATCGCTAGAAGGAGGGCTTGAACCTCCGACCTTGTGGTTAACAGCCACACGCTCTAACCAACTGAGCTATTCCAGCTTGTTGCTGAAGTAGCGGCATTAAATTTTTATCTATTAATTTAGAGGCTTTCCATAAGACCCAAAGAGGCAAAAACCCGACCGCCACGTCGCGCACCGGGGACCGCAGCGATTCACGAAAACTGAGGTCAGCACAGTCGGGATCTGCCCATCGAAGTCGGGGATGACGGAGGACGGCGGCGCTAGGGTTTCTCCCGACGAATCGCAGACGAGGCGAAGGTACTTCCCTTGATCGATTGGGACTTGTCGCTCCGTGTACTGCGGGCTTCGTTGCAGTCTGTTCATTCTCGATTGGAATTTGCGTCATGATCGAGAATCGCATGATGATCAAAATTAGATGTTTGGGGTTTGGGCATTCTGTTCTTGGTGCGCGAGTAATTTCGAATTGTACATGTTGCTCGCCGCAATGCTCATAATGTTTCCGCCGCGCCTTACTGGGGCGTTGCAGAAGGAAGAGAAAATGGGATCAGCCGGCGGAGTCTCTGGCGTCGATTGGGTTGGCATTGCCTGGTGTTCTTCCATTGGCCAGCGTGGGATTTCTTGCTGGGACTGCTGCTCCGATGGTGGCGCCGGTCGCTGCTGGGCTCCTGATGAATTCGCTTCCGGCTAATGGCGTGGCGACGTCCCATCCGCTTCAGTCGCCTGCGGTGATGCAGCAGAGTGCTGCAGTCGTTCCCAAATTAAACCAAGTGAGCCGCTTTTTGAAGTGTTCATCGAATAACTTAGTCCTGGACCTGTGATGCTGGAATGACTCTTTCTGCTTTTCGTTTGCTCATGTGATTAATTAGAATCAAGTAAAAATGGGAAATACCTTCAATCCTTCTGAGTTTATTTTCATCAGAACCTCATATGCTCTTTGTCCTGCATGGCTACGAATGCATGGACAATTTATGAGCTCATAGATTATAATTACTGCTGTGCAACTATGATCCTGAAACTTCTGTCCGGCTGAACTATCTCTTCACTCCTTCCTTCTGTTCTTTTCCCCCACACTTTTGGTTTCTGGCTATGGTAATTTCTTGTTTGGTGATGACATGTTTTCTGTCCAGCAAAAGGTCCAAGAAGACTTGGTAATTGCTCGGGAAATTGTCATAAATGATGCTGAATCTGCTGCTCGGTACAAGCTCACAAAGCGTCAAACACAAGAAGAGGTAATAAGATTTAAATTCTTTTCCATGCCTTATAATTTTGCCACTCTTTCCATGTACTTTTTTGAGTAATTCAAGATGTCTACCTGTCTTGCAGATTCAGAAATGCACTGGAGCTGTGGTAACGACTAGGTATGCAGTTCACCAATAGAATTAAAAAGGACATTAGTGATAACTCCTACTTCTTTCTTACTATTTACACGGTGATTACTCTCTGCAGGGGAAAATACCGGCCACCAAATGCCTTACCTGATGGTGGAAAGCCATTATATCTCCACATTTCTGCTGGCGCACATGTAAGATGCTTTCTTTTTTATTTTCTTGCGTAGCGACGTGTTTCTATAGAATACGATTTAGTTTGTTGGACATTCCAAGTTCATGAGTATTCCTTGCATGTTCAAAGATGAGGTTGAGAACTAAAAAGTGACCTCGTTATTATCCAATCAGGTTGAATTTAAACTATTATTTTACACAACAACTATTGTATTCTATACCTGGAATTATATCTTCATGAAAGATATCGGATGTTCAAACCGTTTATTTCTCTATGAGGACAACAGTGTTCAACATTTCTGGTTCTTTTAGGTGCGTGGTAGGCTTTTTGAGGGATAGTACTACTACAATGACATGCAAGTACTACCCCTTGACTTACATGATGGACATCTTCTTTTTACTGGTTGAGAAAAATTTGCACACCTGAATACCTGTGTTAGTGTAGTAGATCAGGGAGAGTTTCATATTCCTCTCAGGAAGATGCGAAAAAGTTACATGGGAGAAATTTGGTCAATATTGAATCATTTCACAACTATAATGAAGGAACAATTGTCTATTGAGGAGTGCTAGGAGGAATTGTTGAACTTTATTGTGGTAGTCCTTTGTAAAATTGTAGCTTGTCAAAATAATTAGCTTCTAGGTTTTGTGTTTGTCTGTGTCCTATTCTTTACTTTTCTGCAAGGCTACTGTTTTTGCATGTTAAATTCTGCTTTGTGTTAACCAAAATTGACTCCTTACAGTTGAAAGAGACTGTTGAACGAATTATAGCTGTTGACCGTGCAGCCGCCATGATCGAAGAGATGCTGAAACAAGGTCAAAATCCGCAGCCTATCTTCTATACTGACAAGGGAGTAAAGGTGGTTATCTATTGCATCATCTCCTTGTTGTCTCCTGCTGCATTATTTACATGATCCATAGATATGTGAACTCTTTATCTGATTTAGGTTTCTCAAGCTTTAAGCACATGCGTGTATTTGGGGTTTGATGCGGACCCATCATGGAACATTGCTTCCCGCATTCGTGGACCAAATGTAAGTCCAAATTAACCTTTTTTCTGTTCCTGTCTAGCTTTTCTTCTCTGTCACCGCATTGAGTTGGCTTTGGAAGGAGTGTTTGACTTACAATTGTACCAAAACACTTGAAATATTCTTCATTCAAGAAGTCATTGCTAGATATTAATTTTAATTGAGCCTGAAGAAAATTCATCTTTCATGCTTAATCTCAACTTTTGCAAAATGACTCTGTACAAAATGAACTTGTGCTGAATAGAATGTTAGGATCACTTAATTGAGCTAAGTTTGAGCTCTGAAATTACCTTATACATGTGTACATTATTATGAACTTTCTAAAAGGCTATGACATTTGGCTGTGGCTTCTTCACTTCCATGGGTCTTTGGTTTTAGATTTGGCTTGAATTTAGTGTTTGGAAGTTGTAGTGTTGATTATCAGTAGCAGGCAAATGCAGGCCGGAAAGTCCAAGGGGAAAAAGTGAACAATCTTTACAACTAAAAGGATATTAACTAAATTAAGGGTACAATAGAATAATGACAGTTGTATATTTGTGTTTAGGTGTGGTAAATGTCGACATCAATGTAGTAGCATTTTGACTCATACTGTTGCCTTTTCAGAGTGGACCACTGCATCGTCTTGTTGCTAATTTGCTTATGTTGCTCTTTGCTCTGGGTTATTATTTTTTTTTTATCTTTTGATTCAAAGTTTACACTGAATATTATGATGATGAAAGATTCTAATGTCTGAAGCTTTCTCTGACTTCTCCATGCAAATGGGAGAGATTGTTTTTTGTGCTGGTGGTGGTTCGTTTGTATGTGCAGGACCAATATATAAATCACATTATGACTGAAACAGGAGCAACTGTCTTAGTAAGAGGGCATGGTTCTGGGACTTCTGAGAGCTTGCATGGAGAAGGTAGCATCATCTACCATGTGGGTCATTGATTTAACGTTTTGTGATTGTGTTTCTTGTCAGTGACGCCCTTCCTGACTACTTGCAGAAGGACAGCAGCCATTGCATTTATTCTTATCCAGTAACAATGGAAAGAGCCTTGAAAGTGCAAAGAGTCTAGCTGAGAATCTTCTGGATACAATCAGTTTAGAATGCGGTGCCTCCAGGTGAAAAGGGGTGTGATTATGCTGGAATTAGAGTATCCTGACATTCCATCAGCTTGGATGTTGTACATATTAGAGAGTCAACAAGAGCATTTGTTTCTTTTCTTGAGCTTGTTTGCCTCTTAAGGATCAATTGATTTGGAACGTTAAAGGATTTGTTAGTTGGTGATATATGCTGTGTTTATTGGATAACCGTCAATTTATGGCCATGTTGCTGTATTTTAAGCTGATTTTTTTTTCCATTCTTGGGCATGTGTCTTAGTAGTTGTCATGCTTATACTGAATGCTGCATTTGATGATATGTTGTCTCATCAAATTGTAAAATCTTCATTGAGAATTTGCTTGACATAGACCAATATTTGCTGCCAATTGGTATCACCTTTACCTTTTCTTTGCTTTATTTCTTCCAAATAATGAAAGAACTACTTAGAAGAACTCCTTTTCTTGTTGCTAGACTCCATTTGTGTTCTACCATGTGTTATTTCCACTCTTCCTTTTCTGTTCTTTTCTTTTTCATTATACAGATATAAATGAATATTCACCATATTTTGCTCCCAAATGTGTTAGAGGTATCCTCATTGACAAACATTAGTCAATTAAAAAGTGCATTTCCTGTAGCTTTAAATTTCACCTTCTTTTCGTGAGAATTAGAGATGGGCTTCTTCCTTTGTAACCTAAAAAACTAGAAATGTTAACCAGCTGTCAATCACAGTGAAAATTCTTTTTTATGCTGCTTGTTACTTTAACCTTCGATCTGTCCACCTCTCTTTTTTAAAATTAAAAAAAAAATAAAAAATTGTCTGGACCTTTATGGAACCGATTTCTTATTCCTGGAATTATGTTGTAATATACTGTTCAATTGGTCATGGTGATCATTTTGGCTCTACTTTTGCACAGGGTATCGTCCTCTAAGGTGTATGGTGCTGTTCCACCTCCTCAGCAGTTGGTGGGATCAAACAGTTCTGGACGTGAGGTAACAGAAAGTACAAATCCAGCCGCTGGTTTGACATCTACTAGTAGCCTTACTACATCTCCACCCCTTTCGTCACCAATGGTCCCTGGGGTAAGTTCTGCTTTCACTCAAGGGGCAGTGTCAATGTCCGGGGGAGTGCTAGGTTGCGTTCAGACTCCACCAAACATGGTCCACCATTCCCAGCCTTTGGTAACTGGTGGAACAAGATATAGTGGATATGAAGGAATATATCCTCAAGCCACACCTTTGCAACAAGTCGCATTGGTTCTTAAACAGTCAACTTCTGTCACTTCTTCTGTCGCCTCTGCACCCGCATCAGCAACTGTGACGTCTGAGCTGAGTACTAAGCCTGATTCTGAGAAAGAGAAAAGGCCTCCACCGAGGCGGAAGTTTCAGGAGTTGCCAGTTGGTAATAAAGATCCAGCACCAAATTATCAGGTACGAGCAAATTCTTGAGACTGCTTTTTGCTGTGAAGATTCTAGATGCATTTAAAAGTCATTCCGTGTAGAGATCAGTGCCTTGAAAGCTTTAAACCAAATCATGTGGGAAAATGGGGTAAAATCAGCATGATGCAAATTCAATCGAATACAAAAACTGAGCACAAACCCTTATATAATAGATGGGGGTGTTCTTTGTCTATAATTTATGAGAGAATTTTTTTACTTGATGTTCATAAGCGTTTGACTTTGTTGGACGGATGGCAGGCTTAAACTGCCATGGTTAAGGAGGGTTCATATCATTGATAATGTGCTTATGCTTGTCTTCATTCCATATGCCTTTGCTTTTAACATTTATATGCACAGGTTATTCTTCTGATGGTTATTTATCACTTTGCGTTTACTCGCGGCGCTAACTGTTTTTGCTTACTGATCTATGTATTTTTCTCCTCTGACTTTTAATATTTGATATTCCAGGTATTTTCTCTGACCTTCTGTGAAGCTAACTGCCAGATACTGGACTCCTGTTGTAGGAACAGTGGATTTTATGTGTCACAGGGTATTTACTTTTGGAGAGTTCAACAGACAGCTGCAAACTGATTCCCAGCCTGGAACTGATGTCTCCTTTATTTATCGCACCTTCTCATGAAAGGCATTTCATGTTTTGCTACCTTATTGATATTTTAGCTTTCGCATGTCAATGATGCCTGGTTTCGCACAGCTTTGTAGAAAGGAACTTTCCTTGAGCAAGCAATTAATCTGTTGAAATGTTGGTGGAGAGTATTCTTCTTGCTTAACATAGAATAGCAGAGACGAGTTGATCAAAGAAATCACTTAGAGATCCTTCTGCATTGCTGTTATTTTTTAGCTCATCTTTAAGCTACAACATCTTGCTGGCTAGCACTAGATTAGGACCTCCCAAATTTGTCCCCTTTAAAGTTGATCTTTGAAGGGAGAGCTAGTTGTCACTGCTGATTAATGCTAGCCATGTGATTAAAGCTATAAATCTTAGTATAAGCTGAGAGCACTGTTGGCTGTCTGCTGGTTCGTAGAATCAGCAAGGACGCTCAGACTAGATGATCCTGAGTGTAATTGTCATCTGAATGCAAATTAGAATATGCAAGAGCAGGTGGCTAGCACAATTTTCCCTAAGTTGCTATTGTAATTTATGGATTCTTTTTCCTTGGGTTAGTGCCTGTGTCAATATGGCTAGAGACTGAGCAGTGAGCACAAATAATGTATTTAGAGGGTACCTTGTGATGGTTAGTTGTATTTGAGTAGCGTATGCATGCAGCAGTGACGCACAAATTAGGGATGAAGTTCAGGGAGCAGTGGGATAGGAGTTCAAGAGAAGTTCATTACTCTGTCCAATCTAATGTTGCCATTTTTTCTTGCCTTTTTACAGGAATCAGTATATTTAAAGCCGAGAGAGCCAGGGTTAGACATGAGCTCAAGAAATATATCAACCATGCCACCTCCAAAGAAGTTAATACTGCCATCATCAAATGCAATGCCACCGCCTCCCCCAAAAAGCATGCCCCCACCCCCTCCAAAATTTACTGCATCTAAATCTAGTCCGGAAGTACATGATAAGGCTGGGAGTTTGGACAAAACGAGATCTGAGATTATACCTGGTAGGCTACAAAATTAATAGTTTCATCCTGAAACCTTGATTTGGTTGCAGATTTTGATGGTTTTGCTATCAGAAAGATAAAAAGAGGATGAAATTCCTCATTGCTTCCCCCGTGTTCAAGTTATCTACTTTCTTTTCCATTTGGTTGAGCTCTGTATTAATTTAATCTGTCCGTCCCATGAGGTTTTTGCTTTTATTGTCTGCAGAGACTCTGGTCAAATTGATGGAATATGGGGATGAAGATGATGACCTTGATGAAAGCAGCGAAGAATCACTCTGCAGCAATTTGACTACAGTGACAACTCAAAAACCATTTTGGGCAGTGTGATTTGTTCATCTTCAACAGTTAAATGGATGGATTGACCATGTTGCTACTCCATGTGTATCCTGTAACGGCAACCAGGTTGTGACAGAAGCTTCTTCTTTTTCAGCTGATGGCAGTGGCCACTCGTTTTAGGAGGAACAGGAATGTTGCCAGCTCTGACCCGAGTTGTGCTTGATGCCAGTCATCTTGGTGGCCGAGTTTTGTGACGCTAGAAATGGTTTTGTTAGTTTTCAGCCGGCATGGGATTGTGACATGTACATTAGTTTCAATGACTTGCTTGGCTTCCGGAATTGGGGATATGGCTTCTTTAATTGTCATTCTTTCTGCTAATAATATGATTCGTGGTCCTTTGTTCATCTTCATTTTGAATTGAATTGGTGACGCAGTTATGCGTTTGGGAGGTCATCGTCTACTCAGAAGGTCGGGTTGGGTGATGATGTTGAAAAGTTTATATGCGGCAATGCTCGGGGGATTTGCATCATCAAGCGACTGGCGTGATGCATTCATATGATAGACCGAAAAATTATGGCACCATACAAGGGAAAGCTGAACCGTATTAAATGGCGGTCACCTGCCCTGTGATGAAGGTGACCTATAATGTGTCTATGTCGTGACCTGGGTTTCAATGCCACCGTTGCCACCGTTGTATAAATTAAGTTAGGATTCAGTTCACTTAGCAAAATAGATTAAAGGAAAAGAATAAAAGGAGGATTAGGGGATTAGGGTCAGACTGATAAGCTAACGTGAAAAAGAAATGGCAGACGAGAAATCTTCCATTTTGGTAATCACCACATTGAATATTCAACTTCTCTCTCTCTCTCTCTCTCTCTTTGAGAGTTCATGGCTTTGGGAGGGGCTTTCCTCTTAAGAAGGACTTGAAAAGCTGGAGAGCGGCTCTGGGCTTGAAAAGAGGGACTTCATGGCCAGCTCCTCTCACCGTCGCAAATGTCAGCCCGTCATATACCTCTGTCCACCCTCCCACCTACATGACCACATCAGTACCTAAATTGATCAGTCTCATGGACAAACATCAGTAGCACAGCATTCATCAAACATTTCATATATATGATATATCAGTCAATAATCAAAGGGAGACACCGACCTGTTTCTTGACGTACCAAGGGTACCATGGGATTTTGGTTGCCAGTTTGAGCTGCGCGAGCGAGTATCTCGTGGCTGTCACGGGTACCACCGAATCCACATCGCCGCTGTGATTATTTTCGTTTTTTCAATGGGGCATAAGAAAATGTGGAACTTGAATTCTTGCGACGAAATGGTGCACAAATATGCATCAACGAAGAAGAGATAAACCGGCCAACCTGAACACCCATACTCGGAGGCCACCGGCAATCATCTCCCTGTAGATCGGAAGGATGGACACCTCGGTGTCGTTCCAATTTCGGTTCAACAGTTCACTGCCATCAGAAACAGGAACACATTGTCATAATTCTCCATTTTGGACTATGACAAATTGACCATCACTTCATTGTACTTGTTTTGGCAAAAGGAGCTAAAAAAAAAATTGCAATTCAAATTGAACCTGCAAGCAGTCCACTTGTAGGGAATCTTGGTGGTGTTGGCGTGGAGTGCTCTCTGCACATCAGGCCTGTTGTAGTACGTCTCTGCGTATTTCTCTGTACAGGGATCGTACCCAGATATCTGCCTCAAAATCTGTTTTTTTTTTTTCATAGATAAAAGGAGATTTTAGACCTTAGGACAACAGAAAAATAATGAATTAGGAATTCCCAAATGAGTAAAAGGAAAAACAAAATTGATCAATTTCTGCAGTGTGAAGTGATGGAACATACTTGTACTAGTACCACTACATTATTACAAGTATGTATAATAATGTTGGAACAGATACGGAACAGACACGTGAATTGAGAAGCAATACAAACTTCATATGTCATTGCAAGTACACAAAGCATCCACGCAACAACACTCAAGTACCATGCTACGAATATTAGAGGTGATCGGTTCTCGGTTCGGTCCGGTTCCACCTTAGAACCGGGAACCGGACCAGGAGCATCGGTTTCCAAAATTGCGAACCGTGGACCAGATCGTTTGGTCCTAGGATTGGGAACCAGACCGACCATTGGTTCCGGTCTGGTCCAACAAAATCGGCTCTACTTTGTTGCACTAAAGAGTGACTACGCTCCGGAGCAATCAATCCAATTCGGTTCTCAAGCAATTCAACAAAACTAATCACACATGTTTCCACGTGCAAAATATTCAAATGTAATTCACACTTCGTGTGTTTCACACTTAACTTTAATCATGAAAGCCGTGAATAATTTGGCTAAAAGTTATGTTTAGCTTAGATTTTATAGACAATCTCTGCTCTTTAAATGTTTAGTCAATGTGGGACTCTTGGAGGCTTGAAGTGCCTTGTGGGTCTCTTGGAACCTTAGTCCACACCAAGTAGAAGATGAAACTGATAGAAAATGAGAAAGAAAATTGACCAAAACTGAGAAGGAATTGGAGGAATTTTCCGTATTGTGTATTGTTGAGTTTGTACATGTATTACACACCTATTAATAATACAAGAAAAGAGTACGATAGGAAAGAATATACAAAATATGTTGTTTCCTATACTACTGTCCTAATATCCAATCTCATGGATTCATAGAATCAATTAACCGTATTTAGATAATTAGAATAAAGAAACAAATCATATTTCCAACATAAACTAACAAGGAGATTTTTTTCTATAAATAAAAGAGTAATAAAAATAGTTTTAATGGTCTCTTGGCCACATAAGATGATGCTACCTCAAATTGCAATTTTAGTTGCAATAAGTTATCATGTTTATATATTTTATTAATTTTATGTATATAAATTATATATAAAAAAAAAAAAAATTCGGTCCGGTCGGTCCGGTTCGGTCCGGTTCCCACCTTGGAACCAGGAACCGGACCGACCGGCCACCGGTTCCAAGACTAAGACTAGGAACCGGATCGCCGACCATGGGAACCGCCCAAAACCGGCCGGTTCGGTCCGGCCAGGCCAGTTCTCGGTTCAGGCGATTCTCGTTGCACACCCCTAACGAATATCATATTCCATTTTACTTAATGATATGAAAAGGCAGATGAACATATTTGCTTGGGAAAAAAAATATAGAACGGAACGGAACAAGATTTTAATCTTTTTGTTCGGTAAATTATGGGAATGAAATGGAATGAGAATACCCTTGTTTGTTTGTGACATAATGATTCGATAAATTTCACATAGGATTTTCAATTTCATTTATTCGAATTACGCCTTATTATAGCACTGTGCAATTATATATTTCAAATTTTATTGTAAAATGAAAAGTGAATAGACATTTTAGGGTAAGCCCATTTCTTCATACCCGTTTTCGGTGCAAAGGGCCTTTTTCCTTTGGTTTAAACATGAGAGTTGAATGAATATTGCAAGATAGAATGACCATAACAGAATGGATAATTCCATTTCTGTTTTGGATGAAAAAGTAGATGTACAAATTAGGTGATTTATTGTGACAAAATCACTATATATTAAACTTTAATTATAATAGGTAATTATAATATATAGTTCGAATTTGAATAATTGATAAATATAACTTAAATGTAGGAATAATTGAATTTATAACTATTGCTAAAAAAAAGTTTAACTTTTAATTTATAGTTAGTGAATTATAGTTATACGACAGTACACATACGAAGATATTGGTTATTCACACACTTGTTTACGTTGTTTGGACAATCAAGAGTACGAACATAGAGGCTCGATTATCTAAAAGCCAGTGAAACATAATGTAAACCGTGTGAATGAATTAAATTCATGCCTTTAACTTATGCAAATGGTCAAGACCATAATTATTTACATGTAATTGATGGGGTTTAAATATGCATTCAGTGGTTCTTAAGCTAAAAAATCCCACACCCTCCAATCAACTGCGCGGACCATGAGGGCTCACCGGAACTTGTTAAGCAAAATTAAGATTATTTTTGCAACTTTCAAAGCACTGAACAAATTATAAAACGAAATAGTGCATGGCTAATGAAACATCACGCAAATGAAGGGAAGAGGGGAGTACCTTGTTGTGATGGGGGCGGTGAGGGAGGCGAATGGACTGTCGCGTGGCCGCCGCCGCGGCAGCGGAGCCATCGGAGGAGTTGCAGGGGGGAGCGTAGATGTTGTACTGGTCGATGTTGCCGAACTCTTGGTCCATGGCGTAGGAGTAGACCGACTCGCACTCGTTCGACTCCTTCTGTCGACGAAAGTCGCACGTGCTCATCAGCTGCTTGTACGTCTGGTCCGATATCATGGCGTGGCTCCACCAGTACGTCACCGTCCCCATGTTGTCGTAGTAGTTGTCCGTCACTGCATTTCCTACCTGCATTTTTACAAATTAGGATTTTCCTCTTGGTCATATTCGTAATTAGGATTGAGTTGATGAAATTTTGCAGTCCCTGAACTGATTAATCAATCCTCTTCTGCTTGGCTTCTCCAAAGCAGAAGAACGACCTTTTTTCCAACGGAAGAAAGAACTCAAAAACAGAAATGTTTTGCTGATGATGCGATTGAGAAAGTACCATAATGCCCCTGAGATTGATGGTGGAGCGTTTGGGCTTCAAGTTATGGGCCATAATCTGGCGGGCCAGCTGAGGGACGTAATGGCCAGCGTAGCTCTCTCCCGTCAGGAACACCTCCCTCCCTTTGTACCTTGGGAATCTCTCCATCCATCTCACCAAGAACTCCAGTGAATCCTCAGCTGCCCAACACATTTTTACCCCATATGACCCAAGAAGACAAAAAACATATTTTACCCCAGATAATATATATATATATATATATATAAACATAAACATATGAAAAGAAATTTACCACCCTAATGAGAAATACCCATAATTTCACAAAACGAAATGTCTCCCTTGATTTTTTTCATTTTGATTTCATATCGAGTAAAAGATGTAGCCCCTCTGACAAAGAGTAGCACTTCTCTATCCTTTTTCAATTGCAATCATTCATACCCACGAAAAGAGCTGTTGGGTCGATAATGGAACCGGTTCGAATGCGGGACCCGACCAGAAGTTCTATCAAAATCCACAATGATCATGTAAATGAAGAGTCAACGTTCCATTTCGGACCACCTTGCGGGGCCCACAGTACGTCATCACTGTCCCAGTAGTACTGGCTAACACGCTACCCTCCGAAAATTCGGGTCCTACACAAGGTCTACTCATCTCTCCTCCATCCATCGCTTCCTCGAATTGTCAAACTGGCCGATTAAGCCATTCACTATGCAGAAGACACTATCAGTAATGGGAAATGAACGGTTGTGGCCGTACCGGTGCGGCGGTCGCCGGTGTCGAGAAGATCGGAGGAGCGGTTGCTGTAGGAGAAGCCCACACCGGCTGGGGTTTCCAAGAAGAGGAGGTTGGCCTCGGTGTTCCACGAGAACTTGTTGAGGTACAGGCCTGAGGCCGTCTTGTTTATCCGGAATGGCCCGATTTCCTCGGAGGCGCCGTATGCCACCGACGAGCAGCCGGGACCTGTGTGATTGTGCCACCATATCAAACACTTTGCATAAGCAAAATCCAATTCATAATCTTTATATCTTTGTATACACCATCTCGTTCGTCTACTAGCAAACCAATTGTATTATAAGATAAATCACCAGATCATTTAGTCAGAGAGAATTGCAAAACTATCTTGAGGTGGTCACCAGCCTTGAGTTCGAGGAGGGAGACAGCAGGAGGAGCGACCGAGGGGGGCAGCAGGCCAAGATGTGGTAGGAGAGAGATGGTGAAGTGTGGAATTATATGTTAGATTTCGTGAGGAAAAGGTAATTTCTTTAAATAAGTGAGGCTGTGAGCATGCAATTCGATATGGAAGTATTAAAACTTAAAATGCAAATCGTAGGTTTCTAAAGTGGGCATGAAATTCGACATGCGGGTGCAAAACTTTGCAATTATCCATGGGTAAAATATAAATGAAAAGCCTCTTGAATTCTATTTGGGCGATGCTTCTATTGTGAGCATCGTGCACATTGAACGCGACAATCTTCTTCAGACATAAATTTTCGTTTTTGTTTGGGTGAGAAGATATTTGTGGAGTGTGCTGGTAGAGGTGCTCCGAGCATTGTTCCAAGAGCACATGGTCACTATTCACTGAGCAAAACATTTGGTAGGTCCAATTCATATCTGGATTTTTCGGTAGGGGAACGAGTTGGGTAGAGCAGACCCAGTTCTTGCACAAATCAAGCTATTGTTTTCTAAATCAATTAGGATTTATATCACATAACACAACGGAATTGCTGGATGAGTCAAGATAAATTCCAAATTGCAGGAGAATACCAGAGGTCCAAAATGCATCTATGCATGACAACGCACATAAATATAAGCTTCGGTTCATAAAATCTCATCTCTATCCGTGAAAAGGATCAATAAATGTGGGCATCCAGTCGGTCCAAATCAAGCAAATAGCCATCAACTGTTAAATCAATTTTACGATGTGTCAAGATGTTTTTTGTATTTAACTATGGCGACATGTCGTAACGTTGTACGGTAAAATCCAGAGTACGGTAAAACTAGAAGTGCTGTACTTGCTAAACTACAATGGACATGCACAAGCAAGAGCATCAATAGCAAGGTGAAGCCCCCCTTCTCTTCTCAAGAACAGTCTTCTTTTATCTCCTTAGCATTATCGACTCGTTGCCTTGGTTTATCATTCTATCTTGTTAAAAGTTAGGAACACAGTATCCTTATGGGCGGGCCACGTGATGATTAATGCCGTTGTATAATGTGATTCGTCTAGTCAACATCACGAACGAACGTCCGTTAGCTAAGTCAAGAAAGTCCACAAAACACATCCACAGAGAGAGAGAGAGAGAGAGAGAGAGAGAGAGACTCTCTAACGAGTGTCTTAAGAGATCTAATCATAATTCAATCTTTCAGAAAATCAGTTTCTTCTGATGATGCGTGTAATTGATACCTTAAAAATTCAAATCTTTTTCTTTTTATATTAATGCTTAAAAAGTGCCATGGGCAGTAGTAGTACTAAGAAGATAAGAGATAGCATAGGGAACGTAAGGAACTAGGTGAATTCCAATCCATCAAACATTGGAGTGAGTTTCAAGGGTTTCCTTGCGCATGCAGATTTGAAAATTGTGCGGCCGTAGAGGTATTGATGGGGCATCAAACCTCGCTGACAAAGGCCTGCTCATGACGAGCGAGAGAGAGAGAGAGAGAGAGAGAGAGAGAGCAATTAATGATGAATGAAGGGAGTTGTTTGGGTGTGTGAGTGAATGTCGAAGTAATTAAAGCTGAGGCTGTTTATGGTTGCTTCCAAGCATTGAATTTCTTCTGTGAACTCTCACTGCAGCTTCTGCGTTGCGTGAGACCAGTAAGAAATACGGAAGAGAGAGAAAGAGAGAGGTTTGATTCTCTCCCTCTCTCTCCCCCCACGTAATGGGTTTCCATTTACATGATAGGTGGTTGGATCATGTATGGCTCCTTTTGCTTCGGTACATGCCATGCGCACCCCCAAAGAAAAAAAAGGCGTAAAAACATCATCGGTTTTGGGGGACACAGCACATGAGGGTGTTCTATCTCTTTTCTTTTTGACTCGTATAGTCGAATGTCGCTCTTGCAGTTCCAGAGTCTTTAGCGTCCAAAATTAGAACAACTGAAATGATGAAGGGGAAGAGGAAAGAGAAAGATGCCCCCCCGCTTAATCAATGATTTTCCAAAATATGGAGGACTCTACTTCTTTTCTTCTCTGTTAGGGTGGGTTTCGTGGAGAAACTTGAGGAAGAAAAATGGGATGTCACGAGTTGAAAGAACTCACCCCCAGTTCTAGTTCCAGCTGATAACAGTTAGAGAAAAGGAAAGGAAGAGAAAACAAGGGTGTGCCATGCAATCCAACAGTGAAGAGAGAGAGAGAGAGAGAGATAGAGAGGAAGACCTCCGTTGAGCCAGACGACGAGAGGCTTGGAAGAGGGATCGGAGTAGGCTTCGGTAAGCCAGTAGAAGAGGGCTCGACCGGCGGCTTCGTGGACGGTGACGTACCCCGAGAATTGCCGGAACGGGACTTTCGGTTGCCCGGGAAGAGACACTATGCGGTCGGCTTCTTCTGCTGCCGCCGCTGCTTCTCGACTGTCGTGACCGGACGTAGCGTTCAGCCTCGAGATGAGTATCACGACAGCGGCCATGAAAGCCATCGTTTTTCTTCTGCAGTCCATAGCAAATGGCCCTTCTCGACTGAGCAGAGGCAGAGGCTCGAATGAACTTGGCTTCGTTACTGCTACCAGCTGTGCATGTTTGTGTTCTCGATGCTGTTCGATGTGCGCGTGAGAGAGAGAGGGAGAATAAATGGTATCACCCACCGGGAGAAGAACGGAGGATGGGGACAGATAATAGGGTCATCTGCTTCGAACTTTTTATATAGGTCCACACCTAAGTTTTATCGATCTCGTAGCAATCCAACTTGTACTGAGAGATCTGAGTAGAGTAGGGTCCAAAAATTAATTTGTATCTAACAGTCGACAAAATGAATTGAATTTGGCTAGCCGGACTCGAGAACGAATTTGCTTAGACGGCACCCATTTTTGCATTTTTGAGTAACTGGGTCTAACCAGGTCTAACCAGGTCTTGGCTTCGCGGGTCCCGAAACCACTATTGCCTCTGCGGATATTGCTCAACACATTTGCGCAACACTTGTAAATATATGATGCTTTAACTTCATATCACCAAATAAATCAGAGTACTAAAAACTAATTTATGCTTGGGTTGCACGATGATGCTCGTACAATCACACTCTATGTATGTGCATCCAACTTGATTCACAACATCACAACACTAAACTTCATAAGTATAACATAAGCATGTTCTATTTATATGAAATGGTAAATTTAGTAAGTTTACAAAAGTCAAGATGATTTTTTTTTTTTAATGGGTAATATAGCACTTGGAACGAGCTGTTCGTATAGATGTTGAAGGCACCACAATTTTCTTAGATCAAACGATTTCCTTAGATTAAAAGTTATGGCGTTTCTAGTGGTCTACTTAATAGCGTGTCGAGTCTAGGTCCAAAGGAAAATTACCTTAGCAGGAAAACATAAAGAAAAATTACTAGGTTCCTTTTTGGATAGCAAGTACTTGAAAACGTGCCAAAGTATTTTGCATCTATCAACATTTTCACATTTGATGTGTAATATATTAGATTTTGAGGTATTGATTAGCGATATAGCAAATTTTTTTATAATTTTAAGAATTTCAGGAAGTTAAGGGTATCCAAATTTTTACCAAAAGTTTCTTATAAAATGACTGGACAACATAGTTGAGATATCTAAACAGATAGTGTGGCTTGATACGAAATTATTATCATTATATTCACTAATAGTGGCAATACTTGTAATATAACATTAGGGAAAAACATATGTTTAGTACATAAATGATCTTTCTTTTAGTAAACTAGACTGACGGAGTCTTGTTTGTTCAAATTCTTTCTAACAAAAAGTCACTTGTTGACTTGCTCATTCAATTTTAAGACGTTATTTATTTTCTAAATAGTTGTAAAGACAAATATATGTAATTACATTGGTCAATGTTTAATGCATTTGCAAGATACCGGATATTTTTGTTCATTCAAAAATCAGAGAAATATTTATAAATAAAATATAAAAGTCTTTTCAGAGTAGGACTCATTGACTAATCACCAATGGATTTCACAGCACAGTTATTTGTTGAAAAAAATAATATGAAATAATGCTTTTAATCTTCCATCCTTTTCTCCAGTAGACCTGACTAAAGAGGGAGGAAAGATAAGATAAAACGCTCCAATTTGACAGGCTTTGACCACCTTTATTTTCTGATTGGCTTAAACAAGATCATAATTGCCTTCTGGAATTTTCATGGTGATGGGTTGGGACATTTGTAGGTGATGCAAATGGTCACGTCGGGTCAGGTCACATACACTGTTCCATTTTGAAAATGATATCACACCCATGATTTGGCTTCTTCAGCATGGGGCAGGGTCAAATTAAATAATAAAAAAAACGAATATGCTTAGATCGAAGAAAACAATTAGATTTATAAATCGTTGGTCATATTCAACACACAGAAAAATCTGTTCCGTAAATAATGGAGCCACAAAAGGCATGTGCCATTAGGAACACGTTAGTTAGATTAAGATAGTCAAATTAATTGCTTAAATTGATTTCATAGAGGGACATGAGTTTACTCGATATAGTATAGATCATTAAATTCATAATCAGTTGAATGTAAGTAATTATGGTATCGAAAATATGCATCCAAAGTGCTTTTTAAATCTCATAATCTCCAACAACGCTCAAATCTCACATACTCCAACATACGGCAAAGGAGATATGCGTATGCAATGTTTTCACTAACAAACTAAAATCAATCTACAAGATATGATCGCATCAACGTTTCTCGTGATTATTTGCAGCACCAATAATTTGGCAAAGCTAGGTGTAATCTATAGCACCTAATGCTTCACAAACCTAAGGTCAATCTATAGCATCTCAGGTTCTTAAAATCTTATGTACTCTGGATCCTCATAATCTACTAAAATGGTACATTCTTAAATGTATTTCCAAAGTTGTCATTGATCTACTTAGGTCAGCCAGTAGCCTATATCCTACGCATTAGGGAAAGATATCTAACCACCTAGGTCAATTTTTTGCACGAAATCTGGAGTCTTTTAGTTCAAGGGTATGCTTTATGATGGTAAAGATTGGCATCCCATGAAATTCTTTCAGTATTCTTTTATTGGTTAACTTTTAAATTCATTTATTTTCTTTCACTTTCTTAGTACATAACCATCTTGATTTGTTGTAAAACGAAATGGCACTAAAATCACTGTTTTATCATATGAAATGACGCTAAAATACATCGATTTTCTTTTACTTTCTTGGTACCATTTTACTTTCTTAGTAAACAACCATCATGCCCTGTAAAGACTCGTCCTTGTCAGGGCTAATTTTCCCCTACACAAACCCTGGAGGCCATTTCGCAAGGCAGCGGGCAAACTGGTGTTAACGTTGCCTCACACTTCTATCATGCCGCATGCATGCTTTTCTAAAGAAATATATTATATTTAGGTTAATTACAAGTAATTTTAGATCATTATGGTATATAAACTATTATAGAAAATTAGCTAGGCAATCTAAATTAAAGTTAAAATAAAATATATGTTTTAATGTGAAAGAGAAAATTGCGCTAACATCATTAAATGTTTTGCCGAATGGGCAATGGAGTCCTATATATTTTTGATCCAGTGCAATCGAATCCCTTTACCCATTGCTCAACCACTAAAGCGACGAACTTTTTCGGACACCTTTGTTAAAGATAATAAGATTCTTTTGCTATAATCGTTTGTTGCGTTTGCTTTGTTACATTTGCCCGGGATGGTAATATGTTTCCGAAGACGACACAGTCTTTAGGTACCAAACGCAATAAGCAATGAATTCGGAATATGATCATTCGAAAAGGCATTGATTTCATGCCATACTTAGCTAAAGGATAACAAAATGAAAGGCTCAAATGAACTTTCCATGATCGGCCATGGGCCGAGCCTATGCCGTGGACTGTCCTCGCCTAGGCCCCGTCTCGGTCTATTAGCTTTTAAACCTACTTTTTTAAAGCTCGAGGGAGACACGGGAGGCAAGAATTGAGTTAGGTCATGTGTCGAGGTCTTCGCGAATTTTTGCGACGTCATCGGAACACAATCCAACACGGGTATGAAATGTAGGATGTCCCTTACTAATTTTAAAATGAAACAAATGCTGCAGGTGGTTTTGGTTAGAGGTCAAATATCCAACAATAACCACGAATTTAATCCCTGATTTCTAAAATGGGAAAGTTAACTTTTGGGACGAGAAATTTCTGTTTTCAACATCTTTAGATAGTTAGAGAGATAAGCCCTTCCTTTTCTCGTGGATGTTAAAAGAAGAATTTGTGACAACATTCATCCTAGGTGTTGATGAAACCAAAAAATAATGAATTTTCTTGTGGTACAATATGACTAAATACTTTCATGTAGTCAAATTTACACATTTGATTAGGGATGAGCAAAGAATCAACCTAGACTCAGAATTTCTGGTTTGGACGGTTATTGCAGGAACTAGACTATCTCCCGATTCCCATAAATTGTAACCAGTATATATTGATCTAATTAATGTGAACCCATCCATTTGAACTAGACCGATATATATATATATATATATATATATATATATATATATATATATATATATATTTGTGTGTGCACCGTTTTATTATATTTCAAACCCTAATTTACTTCACTTCCCTCTCAATCATGCTCACACAGATTAAGTTCAAAACCTTAATTGTCATTCTTATGTTTAGTGTGTTGGTCATATACTGTGGTTGTAACGTTCATATGTTTAGCGGGCATCATTAGTTAATAGGAAGTAGACAAAGGTAAAGTTTAGTTTAGATCTTGGATGTGTTGGTTATTGATAAGGTCTTGACGATGGAAAATTGGTAAGCATGGAGTTCTCAATTTACAAATGAGTTTAGAGAGTTATGATTATTAAGGGTCTAGTACCGAGCATAATCAGCAAGGATATGAGTGCGTATTGAGGACATCTTAGGTGTTTAATCCGAATTTGTCAAATTCTTTAGAAAGATATGATAGATATGACTAAAGTACTCAAGAGTATAAGAAATGAGGCAAAGATATGACCAAAGTATTTATGGCAGGGGTGATATATGCTTCTGTTTCTCTGTTCTTTACTTTTTATGTATTCAAACGATGATTGATGATGGTTGTTGGTGAAAGAGTATGAACTGGAGTCATCGCTATAATGTAGAGTGGGAGTACTCACAACTAGTTCTTGGACCCACTCAAGAACCATACCAAAATCAGTGGGCCAATTCCTAATTGGGTTTAGGAATCAGTGGGTTGGTTCCGAATTTGCATAATCTACCTTTTAGGTATGGTTCCTTGTTATAGTGTGAGAACCAGTGTTGCAGCTATCTAAGCAACCTAAAGGGGGTGAATAAGTTGTTTTAACGAATTTACAAAAATTAGCAACTATTCACTAGAAATCAAGTGAAGCGGATATTGAGATTATCAAGGGATGCTCATCTGCAGGTATTAGTTAAGAGCGGAAGTAAAAGAGCATGTTAATGTTTACTGTTTCGACTTAATCACAAAGTTTATGTCCACTATCTAGACTAACAAACACAACATGGACTAGATTATACTGGTAGTCATCTAGCTAAGTTACAACCAACAAGCATTGTTCATTTCATTTGATAGATCACACTATTATGATCTAGATGCTGCTATAAAGTGTGTATACTTAATTTTCTCATGATTACAAGGCAACAAGGAACATTACTTTGGAAATATAAAAGTGTAAAACACAATTTGCTCATAAGACGACTCATGACATTTCTCACTTGTTCAGTTGTTCTAAATAAATCTCTAACCCTCTTCGGCTTGAACTAACTATTCTTATATAGATATCTTCAATTTTTCCCATTAGAGATCGTTCAGAGGAGTAGGTAACCCATTAAGAGTCTTTGGTAGCTACGGTATTGTAGCTAGACCGCTCAAAAGGTCCTTTCTTGTGGATATCGGTGAGCTTTTCTGAATCGGGTCTCGTAGGTGTGGTCACATCATCGATGCTTATGACATAAGCTATTTAGCTCTTTGACGATTTTCGATTTTTCTATTGTACTATTTTGGTAGCCAATGGCTAGATTTGACAGTCAAATGAATGAATATCCTCATATGAACATTATCTCAGCATCATCAATGACATAATTGTCTCATAAGTGATCGAAATCATCATAGGCTGATTTTCAACAATTAATTTATTCTATTCATGGATAAGTTGTACAAGGACATCATGCAATCTTCTTCCGATGAATCACATCATGGATATCATGTAGTCCTTGATAATTATCACAAAAATATGTGCTATTCATACTATATGTTATTCCGACAAAAAAAAAATCATAGTAGATATTATACTACAGATAGTTTGCAAATCATCAAAATTTCTAGGGATGTGTCTTCAACAACTAGTTTACTTTAGAATAAATTACCCTGAATTTTGATATCTAATGCTTTTACACGTATCTAGTTTTTTAATCACGCGGTCCTCTGGGCAACATCTCCTATCTTCATCTTTTAGTAGGAGAGCACAAAATCCCTCGTGAAATTTCACGATGATGCCCATATTCATCTTTAATTGCCGTCTATTTCTCCGTTTTCACGAGCATGACGTGTGAACTTTTAAGGGTAAAATTGTAATTAAATTTGAATTTTTAGTGAAATCATCCTTCTGCTTTCAAATGCACTAAAATAAATTTAGAATTACAAAATAAACATATAAAGATTGCTCTGAAAATCTCAAAGTGTAAAACACAATTTGCTCATAACACAACTCAAGCATTTCCAGCTTGTTCAAAATAATCGTCTAACTCTCTTCAGCTTGAACTAACTTTTCTTGTTAGACATCTTCAATCTTCCTAGTGGAGATGGTCTAGAGGAGTAGATAGCCGTTAAGAGGCTTTGCTAGCTGTTGTTTCGTAGCTATACTATTCAAACAGTATTTTTCTACGGACATCAGCGAGCTTTCCTGAAACAAGGTTATGTAGGTGTTGTCATTAATGATTTCTGATTTTTCTGTTGTGTTGTTTTGGTAGTTCATGGCCATATTTGATATTCAAATGAATATCCTCACATGAACATCATCAATGACATAATTTTCTTGTAAGCGATATAGAAAATCATCACTAGCCGTTTTTCAACAATCAGTTGATATTGTTCATGAACAAGTTGTGCAAGGAAATATTGTGATTCTTTTTCCAAGCGAATCATGTCAAGGATATCAAGTAGCTCGTAATAATTATCATGAACATATATACCAATAATAATTTGGAAATCATCAAAATTCCTAGGAGTTTTTCTCCAACAACCAGCTTACCCTAGATCCAATTACCCTGGTTTTGATATCTAACGCCTTTACGCATATCCAGTTTTTTAATCAACGGGTCTTCTAATCAACATCTTACATCTTCGTTTTTTAATAGGAGAAATTATACAAAACCCCTCACAAAATTTCACGAAAATGCGCATCCATCTTTAATCACTGGATATTTTTCCGTTTGCATGGTCGTAACATGTGAACTTTTAAGGCTAAAATTGTAATTTAGTTTGAATTTCTAGTCAAATCATCTTTCTGCTTCCAAATGTGCCAATAATATATTTAGAATTACGAAATAAACATAAAAAGATAAACAAATTTAATGATCTTTAGAAAAGAATTAGCACAAAAATTATTAATATTATCGTTTTATTTTTTATTTGATTATAATTAGCCATTGTAATTCCAAATATATTAATATTTGTTTTCATGTATTATAATATAAAAACCACCCCCGCCTTCAGCATACACCAAAATTCCATTCATTTAGGCTGTGTAAATTATTTCTCTAATTGAAAGATGGCTTAATTTAACCCTTTAATCAGTTTGGCTTCAGAGAGTTTGAATAAATTATGTTGTATAAAGCCGAAAACTATGAGATTGCATAACTATGCCACGCGAATAGTCATTATCTTCTTAAACTGAAGGATATATGAAAAATAAAATAACTATTTTACACATTTCAACGACTACTCAAAAAATTTGGAATAAATTTGATTTTTTTTACACGATATATCAACATCATCATCAGTATAATGTGCTAGTATATTTACAGCGATCATAGCATCTTTTGATTTATGGAGTTTATTCGCAAATTTTAATTTGTTTTAACATATTCGAGGGAAAGGAGAGATTTGACCAAGTTCTTTTTTAAAAAAAAAGTCCCGATTTTTCTCTTGAAAAATCACATGTTGGTCCATGCAAGCGGAAAAACAAATCGAATGTTGATGGTCGTAACAAAATGAAAGTAAAGCGGGATTTTACCTCTTAGTGGAATGTTAAGGGCAAATATGTACCTCCATTTAAAGTGTATAGGACTTATTTTTAAAGTTAATAGTTAAGAATTCTAATTTGAACTTAAATTAGAGGTGAAATGATTAAAAAAAAGGAAAATTCTAAATAAATGTTTGAAGTGCCATCAATTTCTCAAATAAAAGCCTGAAGAGAACTTTGTCTTGAATAAGAGCTAAAGTGTTGTTATTTTCCCAAATAAAAACCTAAAATGAACTTTATTTCAAATAAATACTTGAAGTAAATACATCAGTTTCAAAGAATAACTTAACTCACCAACTAGTCAAAAGCATTTACATCTTTTATATTTTTTTTTTGTTTTTCATAAAAAAGACCAAAACTTACAAAAAAAGAAAATAAGAATTGTAAAAAAACCCAAGAGGGACCTCACTTGCTTGTGGTTGCTATCCCGATCAATGGTGGGGCATTGACCATGGCTAGTGGGGTCATTGGTGTCTTATGAGGGTTGGTGACCTTGCCAACCAGAGGCGAGGGCTAGAATTGAGAGAATACTGAGAATCCTAGATCTAGACTCACGATCCTCTCACAATTCTGGTGAGTATCGTTAGCCCTAACCGAGATGCCAGCGACCCTACAAGCCATGGTCAAACCCCAATGATGATAGGACGATGACCATAAGTTGGGGAGGGCTTCTAGCTACATGTATTTTTTATTTTTAAGTTTTAGCTTTTTTTTTTAAGTTTGTTTTTTCGAAAGAAAAGATAAAAAGGTAAAATTAAAAGGAAAAAATGGAAGAAAATAAGAAAATGACAAAAGTGCCCTTAACCAATTGGTAAAGTCAGGTCTTTTTTTAGATTAACATATCACTTTATCACTCCAGATCCTTATTTAAAAAAATAATAATAATTTGAAACTCTATTTGAAATAGATCCCTTTCAAACTCTTACATGAGAAATTGGAAGTATTTCTTGTCCTTATTTGAAATTTTTCATGGAGAAAACAAATATTTAGAGGCACTTCATTTTAGACCGTTGTCTCACCCTAACGAGAAAAAAACAGAAGAAACAGGAAAGGAGTACCTCGCCCCTCCATCTGTCTCTCCGAGCAGAGCAGAGGCTTGGCAAAGACTTTTCTGGATCCGGAGGTTTAACCAAGAAGAAGAGGGTTTTTCGAACCTCCATTGGAAGACAGAGAGAGCTCGCGAGCTTCTTCTGCGTATCGCATCCATTTTTATGAAGTCTCCGCGAGTCAATTCCAGACCGGGTTGCCCCATTTTCTGGTGGTGGCTGCTGGAGCTCGGTCCGTGAACAATTTGCGGGTGCGGGTCGCAGGGTTCTGAGGATTTCGAAGGTGAGAGCGACCAACTAGTTGACTTTGCTTTCTTTCTCGAGCTCCTTCATGCTCGCTTTTGCGGGTTTCGCTTTTTCGGAGTGCGGGGACATTAGGGTTTGCGTCGTGACGCTGTTGGTTCGCTGATTCCTGCCTTGCTTTGTGGTAAAGATTGACGCGCGAGTTGGGCTTGTCCTGTGTGGTTGCTGGTGTGCGTAGGTTGAGGTTTTGGTCTGTAGGAGCCTCGAGGACTGAGCTTGGTTTGACTTCGTTCAGTTGTGGAATACATGATGAGAGGAGAAAGAAAAGAGAATTTTGGAGAATATGCGTGTAAATGAAGGGCTATGTTTTCCTTATATATCTTTCTTGTTGAAATTCTCACGTTCTTCGTGAGGGTTTTGACAGAATTGTGCTTGAATCGCCGGTTAATTAAATTAGTTAATTTTCTTGCTTTGTCAGAATATCGGTTTTACAGATGGAATTGGAATTTTGAAGTTTGTTACTGAGTTTGTTATTATTCTAGCAGGTTAATAATTGCATTTCTGGGAAACAATGTGGATAATGGGTTATTACTGCTTTCGGTGAGGTGATATGAGAGGCATTGAATATGAGTGATGGGGGTCGGGAGAACAGAAGGGAACATGAAAAATCAAGCGGTCGCAGAAAATCCAGTGTCGACGATTTTGCACGGGCCATTGCAAAGATTGCTGTTGCGCAGGTGTGTCAAACTGAAGGGTTTCAGGCTTTTCAGCAATCGGCCCTCGAGACATTCTCGGATGTAGCAGTTAGATTCATACGTGATGTAGGAAAGACTGCAGTCTTGTATACTAATTTGGCAGGTAGAGCAGAGGTTAATGTTTTTGATGTTATCCAAGGACTGGAAGATTTAAGTTTGGGGCTTGGTTTTGTGGGTGCTTCGGATATAGATCACTGCCTAGCACACTCAGGTGTAGTACGTGAACTTTTGCAGTATGTTGGTGATTCTGAAGAGTTACCATTTGCCTATGCTCTTCCTCAGTTACCTATCGTTAGAGATAGAAAGCAGACTCCAAGTTTCTTGCAAGCTGGAGCGGAGCCTCCTCATGAACATATTCCACCTTGGTTGCCTCCATTTCCTGATACTCAAGATCATGTTCAGTTGCTAGTGCAGGAGAATGGTGCTAAGGATCCTCAACTTGTAGACATTGAACATGCAAAAGACGATATAAAGCCTGAGCAGCAGTCTTCATTGAGTGTGCAGCCACTGCATTCTATCAAGGGATTAGAAGGTCCTTTGCCGTTTGATGAGAGAAATACTGCTATGCTGAAAGAAGCAGCAGTAACTAATCCATATCTCGCCGCACCTCTGAATTTTGGTGAGAAAGAAGTATCTCCAGCTGTTCTTCCTGCTAAGCTCTCCAGTGAAGCAGTGATTGGCGACAACGTAGGACAAAAGCAGGTAATGGATGGTAAAATATCTGCACTGGAAGCATTTGTCTCAGGCACTGATTCGATGAAGAGCAGGTTGAAAGATTCTGATGAGGGTCAGAGAAAGGTCCTTCCAAGCCAAAGACCGTCTGTGCAGTTTAAGATGAGGAGCGGCAAAAGGTCCTTCAATGCAAACCCAAACTTGAGCTTTGAGAATGATGGTATTATTTGGGGTTCCCCTCAGCGTGGGAAAAGTTACTCTGATGATGACAAGAAAAAAAGGTCCAAGGAAAACACACCTGATGCAGCTTAGTTGTACATTATGTTTGTTCAGTTAGACTTTCACCAGTTCTGAGAATCTAGCAGGAGAGCTTCGTTTTGCATTTTAGTTAATGCCAGTGAATTTCTGTGTGACATATTGCTTGATTCTGATTATGGCGACGTGCTAAATAGTAGATTGTATAAGAAGTACATGAGCTCTATGATACCAGTTGAGCAATTAGCTGTTTGTCAGCCAATGATTCTTTCCAAATAAAGGTTCTCACTTCAGATGGATGGTTTAACTGCTTCCATGGCCATGTTGAATGGTGATCACTCTCCGTTGTAGAGCAAGCAATTGTATTGGTTACTCTCAGATTTTGTTAGACTGCTTCTGGTGATACTGTTCCTGTGTTACTCGTATAGAAATTTATGAAGAATTTTATGATGCCTCTGGCACTTTTATTAACATCAAACGGAAAGCGGTTGGGATGGAACGGCAAGAGGAAATAGTTTAAAATTATCCTTGCAATTCCAATGTTTAGTTCTTGCTATGAAATGATGTGGAAACAAATTAGGAGATTTCTTCTCGTGGAAAAAATTAGAATGGCCAGGAATAATGTTGAAACGTCATAGTTGTCTCCTAGATAGGTTGTTGTATAATAATATTAAAAGGAAATAGAGGATTCGCTTGCATAGACTTCTAAACTGGTGCGAGTATTTTTGGTATATTTGAAGGAAGAATGTAGCGTCCATTCTGTGGTTTGAGCCATGGAATGTCCATTCACTCAATTTGGTGGTATGGCCATTTGTGCATTCCGCCCGGTTCTTTGATAAGAGAGACGGAACTGCACAAAACTGGAGTTGGTCAAAAACAAAAACATCGCTTGCCCGCATGCTGGGACTGAACCTGAACTAGTGAGAATGACCGGCGGTTCTTCTTTGGAGGAGAACAGTACCCCATGTGCACGATTTATAAAGCATTGCAAGAAAAGAATAGTGCGAATACAACTGTACAAAATTGACATCTCCAGTGGAAAACGCCAGGTAAAGGGCTGGGGGTATGAATTCTTCGGATTCACTTGACACTGCTCCCTTTCCATTTCCAATTTCCGTAAACGGGCCAGGCTATGTCAAATTGTTCAATGGACTTTCGACCTAATTCCTCTGAATTTCAAATACTATTCAAGATCCTCTGGTTTGGATTATCTAATAAATCAGACTTATTCCACATATCCTGTTCAGTCCGTCATGAAAAACACGTCTTTATCATGAGGGCATTCCAAACTCAAAGTGAGAACTTCCATTTAGAGAAATAATTAATTGAAATAAAAAAAAAAAACTCCAGCAGCCATAATATACAAATGTTCATAAGGTGTCGACATGCTGAGGATCCTGCCAAACCAATCAAAATGGCTACTCTTATTACCGAAAAATAAACATAACTTAAAAAAAAAAAAAAAAACTTTCTGCAGTTGCTTCATTCTTCAATAATTAAAGCTCCGTGCAGTCAACGAGAATAAATCAATATTTGTTGCAAATCAATTAACTCTACTCATCACATTCTTCTATCAACATGTCTATAGTTATGGCATGACCAAAAAAGAAAATTGAAATTAGTAAACCACCTGAGCACTTCACTTCAGAGTGACCACATTGGTGCATGCACGAAGCATAAATGAGACTTGATGATTTGCCACATAAGAAAATTTCTCCAAGAACTTGGATGACTGGACACAGATTCCCATCTATCTGCATCACAGCTGATCAAAACAGAGAGTCATGGGCGAGCCTGAGCTGAGAAGTACGGGTGATCTCGTGGCGTTACTGTACTCATGACTCTGCGGTAGAAACCCCAATATTTACTTTTTGCAGTAATTGCTGTTTGACCGAATGGATGTTGTGCTACATACTGCCGTATATCATTGGCTGCAGCTAGCTCTTCCAGATAAACACGGAGGTTGCCTCCATTACCTGACACAAATGTCACTAATGTCTCAACTCACATTGAGCCAATGTTGGATATTCCTTTAAAAATTTGCAATGACAACCTCAGAACTAAATTTACTTCTCAACAAGATATGGAAGGAGAGGATATTCATGCAACCATGCAAAACGTAAGATTGGTCCAGCCACCATCATTGTTTTGGCCAAAAGCAAGAGCAGAATGAGATTGAGGGTCTGATAAAAGATGACACAGCCTATTCAAAAATTACGAGGGTTGCTGTAACTATTCAAATGGCCCAATGTAGGCACCGTTTCTCTGAAAAATAAACTATTGTGCATCATACCTAACGAAACATCACTCTCATGCTGAAACCTGTAAGAGTTGGGAAAGACTGCAGTGTGTGGCTGCAAGTGAATTTTCATTAGTACAAATGAAACCCAAGACCATGTGAGCAGCCTAACACAAGGATCAGGAAAAGGGGACAACTCACAGGGTTGAGCAAGGCCTTATAAGGGGAATCATCCAATAACAGCGTATTTGATTCATCGTAATCTCCCTTCTGCCATGGAAGGCTAGACTCACGTTTCTCCCAAAGTCTCCTGACTTCCTTAAACACCAAGGCCTTGTGCTTGTTTTCTAGTGTTCGAAACCTTGTAGCAGTGCAATGTGAGAGATCCTACCACATCATTACGCAGCATCAGTTTACTTAAGTACCAATTCTGCATGGTTAGTGTCAGATAAAGATTAAAACCAAAAACAAGGGCATCAACCTAAAAAAATGTCTTTGAATTGCGCACCATTTCTCTCAAATAAGAATTACCATAAAAATAAGGACATCATTGTGAAAAAAATGACTTCAAATTTGCACCTGATTCATATAAAAAGCTAACTGAAGTTTGATATGCAATTAGGATTGCCGTTGGTTAATATTACTCTTCACATTGATGAAGCTCTTTTTTTCACCATTTCTTAAATCTAATGCTTGCCATATGTGAGATCACATTGGACACCAAAATAAGCGATGCGGCAAAGGGGAAATAAAATTACAACTAGAATACAATGTTGTCGTTTGTGTGTAAATATCAGTGCTTGTCAAAAGCAAAACACAAATATGTACATCACATTATGATTGGGACATGCAGAAATTGGGCAGGACCACTGGAACAATTAGAATGGCCATAACTTTCTTCCAAATTACCTGAAGTGGACAAAGAACATTGAAACCTTGTTCAATGTATGTGGGACTAGGTGCACCAGAGAGATTGCGCTCAAATTAGAGGCCCATAAAATTCCCCATTGATTAAAGAAGGACCACAGTCACGCTAGGTGCACCTAATCTATATACAGGTAAATTTTAGGCAAAACTACAGTATCTTGAAGGTACCGGGGTCGTTATCCTGCTCAACTTAGTTATGGAAGTTGGCTGGAACAGCCAAAAACAGAGCAGCCAAATGGTCACAACTATCTAATTAAGTATCCTGGTGGATAAGGTTTCAGAAGACAATTTTCAAGTCAAGAGGAGAATTCAGTGCACATCAAATTTTACAGATGAAATTGTGATCAGCACCACCATGCAGAATGGAAAGCTATAACTCATCTGAAAACCAGCAAGTAGAACTACTGTCTAGGAACTAAATGTGCCATTAAAAGCAAAACAATGCCTACCCAACAAAAAAGCAGCTTATGCTTCATATCTCCCAGAAGATAATCAACCACTCTTTCCACATTCTTCCTGCAGAGATGCACAAACCAAATCAGCCAAATCAGCATGTACACCCTGAACTGCCACAGAGAGAGAGAGAGAGAGAGAGAGAGAGAGAGAGAGAGAGAGAGAGAGAGAGGCCAGGAATTGAATTGGCCTAGTAATACTTGTTTCTTGATGACCATATGCCCACATCAAATCTTTCAAAGCAGAACTTCAGAAAATCAACGCAGAAGGGTCTCTTGAAAACTGAAAAAGAAGCAGCATAAATATAATCTCAGCCAGTGAACATAAAAGACAAGAGAAACCACAAGACTCGATCAGTTCGCAATTCACCTGCTCGTCTTGCAATATTTATGTCTGCTTTGTAGTCCTTGGGAGGAGGAGAAACTATATCTGCAAGAAGCCCATTTATATCAAGAATTAGAAGTTTCCTCCGATGGAGGAAAAGTGGCCGTGCCGGTGAAAAATGGAATATTCCATGATGCTGTCTTCTAATGGAATATTCCATCATTGCTTCATCCTTGCCGGAGAGCTGCTCAAGTAGCTTTGGCTTTGCTTCATGCACCGAATATTCAAATAACTTATTACCATTTCCCAGTACACAGTTTTCACCTGCCACACCAATACTTGGCAGGAGACTGGCTTGACTAAGATCAGCAAGGCCATTGCCTAGTAGTTCATAAGCCGTAGAGCTATTTGACAATGCTTGGGGTGTTTTCATGCACATGCTCAGCTGTTTTGTCTTGTTTCTATCCATGATGCTCACTTCAAAGGGATTGTTCCTTGTCCCCTCTTCCAACTTTAGGTTTCTGAAACGCGACCTTTGTGTCATCAAATCTGCTTGTAAGGGATTCTCTTGTTGCTCAGTCACATTCATCGAAAAAGTGACAGCCTTGCTGGCCAACTTTGAGTTTTCCTGCACGAATATCTTTCTGTTGCTAGAATTAACCATGTCGGTTTCTACAGGTTTGATACTCTCGGTCATCATTTTCAACATGGAGGGGACCTGAAATTTAAGACAAATGAAGTTGTCAAAACAGTTTGGTTCTGGACAAACTGAAGTAGGAGAACTGAATACAGACAAATTTGAAGTTTCAACCGATAAGCACGTCAACTTAAGGCATAAAAGTGGAAATTAGAGATACAGGACTTGAGATTCTGAACAAAGTAAACGAGCTTTAGCAGATGAGGACTCAAAACCAAACCCCATCAAGCAACTCTCAGTAATGCCGAGTCCGCAGGGACCACTGTAAATGTAACTAAATCGCAGTGCTTTACCGTGCAACACGGCAGTGGCAAGATTAAAAATCTCACCTTGACACAACATAGAACATCCATAATGCCGGCAACAGCAATCAGACACCGTTGCAGACAACATCCATAATGCCAGTAACAGCCATCGGACACCGTTGCAGACAATGTGCAAAGCAAAAACAAAACCGAAATAAAACAGCTTTTCAGATGAAAGTTGACGCTATTCCTCCGGACATCTCCAATTCAGACCTCATGAATACTCTATCAGCATTCAAGCCCAAAATAAAGAGCTACACAAACGCGACTCTCGAACTCGAAGATCTGATTATAGTTATGGGCAAAAACCTACCTGCAATCCTCGGACCTCAGTGAACTCCAGAATTCTTCAATGTCGGATAAAATCGTATGCTAAACGAAATGGGGATTCAGCTGTATTGGTGAAGCTCGGGTCTGATTTTAGGAAGAAAAAAATCGCGAGAGGAACAAATCACGATCGAATAAGGCGACGGGCTTGGGCTGCAAAGGCCGGCGCCGACGCCCTCGCCGGTTCGCGACCTCGTCGCCGGCGCCGGCACCTGAGCAACCGGCCCGCAACCCCTCTCGGACTCTCCGGCGAGGGGCTAATGCAGGCGTTCCCGACCGAGGCGAGCTCCGTTCATGGCGTGACGAAGAGGAAGGAACCTGCGTGTGGTTTTTTCTTCTTTTGCTTGCGTGCGGGAGGGAGGGAGGGAGGAAGCGAGGGGAGGTTTTTTGACTTTTGATTGGGGCTTGGATGTTTTTATTTGTGCATGTTTTATTTATTTATTTATTTTTCTATATATATATTTTATATATTTTATTTTAGGTAGGAGAAGATCTTTTTCGTAAAAGGATAATGTCGAGAAAATTCTACATATATTTTTTTTTGTGGATATTAATATTCCCCCCCTCACCAATGCCTTCAATCTTATTCGACTAACAATAAAATAACCTTTTGTTAAATTCCCGGCTGAAATTTCGATATAATTACGTGTGTGGTTACATCGGATCGATATAACGACGTGCACACTTTGTTACATCGGATTCCTTTGTCTGGCGTTATTTTAAAAAAGCCGTCGAAATGAATTTTTAATCAATAACGAAATTGAAAACCCTAGTTTTTTCTTCTTTTTTAACTTTCACTTTCTACTACATACAAATTATCCTCCAAGTCTGTTTTCTCTTTTCTTTTGACACGCTCTAACACACGAGTTCATAATACATATTGTTTGTTTATTTTTTCTTTTAAGTTTTGTGAATTATTTGAATGGAATTGAATTTGTTAAATTAAAACAATGGATGATATTAACAAATGAATTATTTCTAGACACCAAAAAAAAAAATATAAATTATTTCTAGACTTTTTTACATTATTTATTTATTTATTTGTGAATTTGAATCAAATTATAATCATAAAAAGTTCATGCCTGTATAAAAATATACATTTAGTACATAACGTGTCATAATGTGTTGAAATTTTCTATTTTTTAAGAAACAACGTATTGGTGTATCGTATTGTATCGTGTCACATGTTGCATGTTGGTGTTAGTGTTACTTACAATCGAACATAAATTTATTACAAGTGTACCGGTTTGAGTGTTTTTTGTGGTCATTTAGAATAAATTTATTATATATGTAACAGTTTGAGGTTTTTAGTATTAAAAAAAAATTAATTTTTGGTAAATTTGCCACAAACATATATATAAAAGCTGAATAAACTAATATGCGACTGGGAAACTCTATATAAACTAATACAACCATTTTGTTATCATAATAATCAGTAATGTATTATATGAACTGTATAATAATAGTTAATGACAGGTTGGATAATTACATATGAGTCATAATATAACAAGTAATGTAATTATTTTAAATAGTCAAAATATTAGATATTGTGGCCATTTTGGGAATTTTGATACAGTTTCATTGCCAATACAGTTGTGTTTTTACGTGCTTTCTCCAAATGTGATTCATGATGCATTTTGAAACGTGTAAATAGTAAATATTATTACATTGTTGATTCAATATACAATATAATCCTTAAATTTTTAATTTGTTTCACGCGGTCCATAAACTTATGGTAAATGTTTAATCTAGTCCTCCAATTATCTAATATAAGAACTAGATTGAACAAGTATCAAAAGTTTAGAAATCATATTGAACCAATTAAAAATTTAATGATGATCTTACATGCTAATTGAAGTTCAAGGATCACATCGTACATTGGGCTTAAAATTAGGGCTGGTTTTATTTTCCCAAAATAATATACCTGAAGACTCCTTTTAATTTTTACATAGTGTGGTGCAATCACAGGAATGTATTGTTTTGCCACAGGGAAAATATGTCTTGGATTTGCTCACTGAGACAGATATGTTGGGATCAAAGCCTCTTGATTGACCCATAGAACAATGGGTTAAACTGGTTTCTGATGGAGGAGAAATTCTTAATGATCCCGAGAGATATGGAAGATTGGTAGGTAAACAGAATTATCTCACAGTTACTCAACTAGACATTGCTTTTCCTATTAGTGTGGTAAGCTAGTTTTTGTCTTCCTCTCGTATATTTCATTGGGATGTAGTTATTTGGATATTGAGGTATTTGAAGAAAGCTCCGAGGAAAGGAATTGTCTACCAAAACCATGGTTATCTTAAAGGTGAAGGATTTTCTGATGTTGATTGGGCTGGATCTCCAAATGATAGAAGATCAACTACTGGGTATTGTACCTTGGTCGGAGGAAATCTAGTATCATGAAAAAGTAAGAAACATAGTGTTGTTGCCCGCTCTAGTTCTGAGTTAGATTATAGAGCCATGGAACAAGTGACACGTGAATTAGTATGGATTCGACAGTTATTGACTGAGTTAGGCTTTAAAGATTTAGTACTCATGACTCTATGGTGTGATAACAAAGTTGCAGTAACTATAGCTTCCAACCCGTGTTTCATGAGAGAACAAAACACACTGAGGTTGACTGTCATTTTATTCTCGGAAGTTGCAAAGTAGAGTAATTCTTCCCAGTCATATTCGAACCAACGAACAACTTGCAGACATCTTTACTAAATTTTTGGGTAATGAGAGGATAGAACACATTTATAACAAGCTGGGCATGATTAATATTTATGCTCCAGCTTGAGGGGAGAGTGTTAGAAGTACGAAGGGTAAACGAGTCTTTACCACTTTTAGGGTTTATTTTGATGTGTATATAACTTTATTGAATAATACAAAATTAATTTTTCCTCACAGTTAGAAAACAATTATCTCTTCATAGCCATCATAAAATTTTATTTGAACGATGTTCAAACATCATCCAAATGATAAGGCGAAAGTTTATAGTCCATGCATGTTTAAAGCGAGTTCAGCCCAGCATTTGATGGCTACAAACTATCATCACCTTGTAGATGATCAACGTGACAAAGGCACTATGCCAAAAGGTCAACCCTGATATGTTCAGTATAGGTGACACAAATTTCTTGATTAGAAATTGGTAAAGAACAACACAAGGACAAAATACTGAAGCAAGGAGAAGCGTAATATGTCCAGTCGCCAGATCAATGTTCCTAGCGATAAACCACAAATAGAAACAAACAATTACCAAAGAGTAAACTGGACAAAAAAGACACAATTCATCCAATAAAGTAATCGCGCATTATTTAAATAGAGACACACATTGACTTTTGAAGGAAAGCCATCCAGATAAGGCATGTATCTACTGATTACACCATTGAGATCACACCAATAAATGGGAAAAAGGACTAACTAGAGAATGTGGTGAAAAATATTTACTTAGCCAAGATGGAGCAAGCACAGGCAGCCTTTGGTTTGATCTAGTAAAGTCCACCATATCACAGTCATTGGCATCATTATTTGGACAGCGGGCACCCGCCAAGTGACATACATTCTGATTAAAAACATTTCTCGAAGACACTAGCATCCTATTCTGGGAAAAGATGATGAAGTTGACATCTGTATTCAACAGTCATGAGAAATGGTAAAAGATACTACACCTGAGGTGAACTTACTTCCATAGACGCTGTCACGCTGCTCTTTTCCTAGTCGAAAGGCATGCTCTTCAAGGAAATCCATATTTAAAAAAAAAAAAAAACTTAAGGAAGGAGCAATGCCTACGTCAAAATTCCACCAAGGCATGCCAGGGACTATACTTACGATGGATTTGCTGTCACCATCCCCCGGTTATAGTTTGTCCCGAGATCTCCCCAATTATGCTTGATCTATATTCCGCCAATCACAATTGTCGTAGTTGTCCTAATATATTTAATCGCAAAAATTTGCTCGATGAAGTGAGAAACTGAAAATAAACAGGAATAGCTCCACACATCCTGTGCAGGAAGCGTGAGTTCCTATGCGAGGTCTTGAGACCTGTTTATCCTCAAATTCAACATCAGCTAACTTATGCATAACTCAAACATCATACGACCTGCCAAAAGAAACAACAACATACTATCTCAATCAAAGAGTACGCGTGAAAAAGGCGATAAAAACATCCTAACCATCACCCATTTCATCCAAATTCCCACATTCTTGATTCTTGCAGATATATTGAAGGTCTATCAATGCCAGCTTCCTGAGGAGAACTTGGTACTGCTTGACAAGTTTTGGAGAGTAGTTGGAGAATCCATGTGCAGCGATGGAGGAAAATTGTGGCCAAGTAATTCACAATGTCAATAAACAAGAAATAAAAATCATCTGAGAGGCAAATTTAGATCAGGAGAAGATTAAAATAAGAGCATCCAGAAGAGAGAGCTCCCTGAGATAGTGATTACAGAGTGAACCAAACAATTTGAAAGTAGACATGGATAATCTGATCTGCCATAATATTCGTGAATTGTGCAATCAATATCCCATGTCACAAGTGTTAGGTAGAACAATCTGATGGAGATAAGGAACATAGTCAGCCCCGATCCCTAGTCCACATAGTCAAACTCCCAGCAATGCGTGCCACCTAATGACCAAGAAAGCAACAACTAAGGTTGGAAGCACAATTCAAACGCACCCAAAGCAGTGGACACACAATTCAATTGTAGTTTATCTCGTGAAGAGACCACTCATCAAACAACATCAACCATAAGTAAAAAACACTAGATATTTTAACATTTAGTAAAAGATTGGGCAAAAGTACTCAAGTAAATGCAAGAAACAGAGTGAAAAACAAATAAGTTTGGGAAAAAAAACCTATCCTGCACAGTTCTAAATAATATAGAGGAAAAAGTGGCAGTAGGTCACACCTGCATACTACCTGAGTGTAAAAAATTATCATCTAGCCAGAACAATACATATGCAAGAAATGTAGTTAAGCACATTAAATAGCCAGAACAATATATGTGCAACATCATATCTCATCTAATTTAAGCACAATATATAACCAGACGAAAGTGATCAAAGACTACGCAGGAAATCTCCTCCAAGATGAACAGGAGTGCAAAAAAAGGTCACCACTTCTCCAAGATGAATTTCAATCAAAGATAGAAAATGCCTAGAAATCTCCGCATTTTCAGTCCATAACCCATCCTGAAGAAGTGATCAAAGACTACACAAGAACTCAACCAAACAGGACTGCAAAACAGGGTCATCACTCCTCCAAGAAGCCTAAACATATTATTCAATGCAAACTGACCAGTTTTATTGTATTTATCATCCTTAGATGATGAAGAGATCACTCATCAAACAATATCAACTATAAGTGAAAAACGCTACATATCACAACATTTAGTAAAAGATTCCCCAAAATACTCAGGTAAATGCAAGAAAACAGTGTGAAAAAATAATAAGTTTGGGAGGAAAAAAAACCCTATCCTGCACGGTTCTAAATAATATAAAGGAAAAAATGGCAGTAGGTCACACCAGCATACTGCCTCAGCGTAAAAAATTACAATCTAGCCAGAACAATACATATGCAAGAAATGTATTTAAGCACAATAAATAGCCAGAACAATACATTTGCAACAGCAAATCTTATCTAATCTAAGCACAATAAATAATCAGACGAAATTTCTTCAGTTAAGCCAAATTTACCACTAAATTCAAATAGACTTACACCAAGTCAATACATACAGGAGAAATGTATTTTTGTGCAAATGTGTGCCTAAGTATGTCAAAAGCAAAAATTCAGTTAAAGAATAATATTCACAAAAGTTCCATGAATGAGAAAGAAGGTAAGACAAACAAAATATCATTAGTAGAAAGCATACCGTCATAGTACCAAGCCAATGAAAAGTTCTTCATCCAATCCCATAGAGAAAGGCTCTAATCTGCCAAAGCTCAGAAGAGCTATCATCTTACAACATTCAAAAGAGCCATCCAAAAATCAGTTGAAGAAGAAATAAATCAAAAGTCAGGAGTGCCAACCAACACCAAGATTTTCCAAGTATCTATTGGAAGAGCACCATGATGAATAAAACCTACACAAATTATCTGCATGATTTACAAGCTATACCAACAGTGATTGCAGTTCCATTGATTAAATAGAATTTCAAAGGAAAAGACCATGCAGATAAAACATGACTATTGATTCATGTATGCTACTGATGTAGCACATTTACTGATTACACCATTGAGATCACAGCACTGAGGCAACAATAATCATCAAAAAGGACAAACTAGAGGATGTGGCGAAAAATATTTACATAGCCAAGATGGAGCAATTGTAGGCAGCATTTGGTTTGATCAAGTAGAATCCACCATATCAGTCATTGGCATCATTATTTGGACAGCAGGCACCCACCAAGAGACGTACATTCAGATTAAAAACATTTCTCAAGACACTGGTATCCTATTCTGGGAAAAGATTATGCAGTTGACATCAGTATTCAACAGTCATGAGGAATGGTAAAAGGCACTGCACCTTAGGTGACCATATTTCCATAGATACTGCTCTTTTCCTTGTTGAAAGGCATGCTCTTCAAGAAAATCCATATGGAGAAGAAACTCAAGGAACAAGGAATAATGACTGCTTGATAATGAAATGTATGAAGAAAGCAAAATTGAAAGTTTTAACAAAAAGCCTTAAAAAGGATCAGAATGTAAGGCATGTTAGTGAAGTTGTCTAATAAAAGGGGCTCATAATAATATTAATATTGAAAGTTTTACCATCTTGAGATTTACCTCAGATTTTGAAACATCTTTAGGACATATGATTATGATGATGGAGCTATCAGTGGAAGTTTGATGTCTGTATTTGACTTCTTTCAGAATCCCTCATTCTAATTTGTAGTCTGAACATAGTTCTGACTCTCTCTCTCTGCAATCATCTCTTTCATTGGATGACAAAGTGGGAGAAGAGGGTTTTCTTGCTAATTCTGACTGTTTATTTGAAGAAACTGGGACTTTTTATTTGCACGTCCCTTATCTCCGAGTTGTCTTGCTGATTTCTTGCTGACTTTCTCTCTGTGCGTTGTGTGTTCTCAGCTCCTTTGTTTCTTCATCATTGCTGACAAATTTCGAGCATTGTTGATAATAGAATTATATATATGGTGTCGTAAGTGGGCTTAACTGCAACATGGTATTGTCAATCCAACATTGCTGAACTGTTCACAAACTTTCTGCATATTCGTGTTGCTAAGATTTGGACGGGTTAGTTCACTTGACTTAGCAGAGGTGGGATTTAGAATGACGCATGTCCTCTGTACTAGCTTATGTGCTGTAATTCTTATTTTGGATCATAGTTTGTCAAGATTTTTTTTTTATTTTTTATTTGAAGAGTTTCTACGGCAAAAGAAATTTTTGTGCAGATTACGCAACTACAGTGCCCACCCTAGAAAAGGTGGGAATTGCAGCGATGAAGGCTATTCTCAACAATGGTGTGGCTATTGAATTTATTAGAGTGCTAATGCGAATAGGTTGCTAGAGAGAATCCAAGTTGTCTGATTCAAAGAACAATATATGTTGCGGAGCAAATCCTATCTGTGGTTTAAAATTGTCTGCTCTTTTTGAAAATTTCTGTTTTCTTTTGGCGTAGGTACGCCACCAAAACATCCAGAAGGTAAGAGTTATCAGGCCTTCATTGTGCTGTGGCCAGAAAAGAGAAGAAGCAGATCGTTTTGTTGCTGCTCAAGTAGTGATGGATGCCTTGAGATTGTGGGAGATGTGTTGCCAAGGGGGCAATAGACTTGTTTTTGGCATCTAGGCGGCAGCCATATTGTAATTCTCGCTTCATGATGATTATGTGATCTTTTTTTGATCTGTGGGTGAATGTCACACTGGTCAAACCACTTTAATTTTCATGCTTTGTTTATATACGTGTGGATGGTTTACGTTAGATGAAATGACAAAACAGAGAAATAAACAAGATGTTTGGTAGTTCTTCAAATCAAATTAAGTGATGATCCATTGCCTTTTCTGAAAAGTTGAGTTTGGATGGCGAATGGTTCGAATTGATTCTAGTCCCTTCAACATTCAGTTTTTCTTTCTTTTGTAGGTCAGAATTAACTTCAGTGTGGAGTGTCCTTCAATCCGTGATGGTTTTTTCTAGCTGGATGTTGGAGGAATGATTTTCTTGGACAAGATCTTAATTCTCCTGCACTTTTATCTGAGTTCAGTTGGTTTTGGAAGGTCAATAACTATCGACTTTCTTTGGTTGCAGGAATTGTTTAGGAGTCCGGAAAGCATGAGGTCCACATTAGTTCTGGCTCGCTTCTCTTCATTCTTATCTCGTATGTGAACTGCAATCACTGATTGGATTGCTTGTAAATCATGCAGATAGTTTGTGTAGGTTTTTGTTCATCATGGTGCTCTTACAACAGACACTTGGAAAATCTTAGTCTGGCACCTCTGACTTTTGATTTATTCCTTCTGTTAAGTGATTTTGGATGGCTCTTATGAATTTTGTAAGATGATAGCTTGTCTGTGACCTTTGAGTTTTGATTTATTCCTTCCGTTAACTGATTTTGGATGGCTCTTTTGAATGTTGTAAGATGATAGCTTGTCTCTGCTTTTGCAGATCAGAGTCTTTCTCTGTGGGATTGGATGAAGACCTTTTCATTTGCTTGGTACTACGACTGTTATGCTAGGACCTATTAGTAATATTTTGTGTATGTATTGACTTGGTGTAAGTCTATTGAATTTAGTGTGGTAAATTTGGCTTAATTGAAGAAGCGTTGTCTGGTTATATGTTGTGCTTAAATTAGATGAGATTTTATGTTGTTGATTGATTTAGATGTTAATCTTTTACCCCCTTATGCATATATGAGTTGTTCTAATATTTGTGTTGTTTGCTTATAATATGACTGAGAATTTTATTACATCATGACTTGAATGGCTATCGAGTGTGTCAAGAAACATTCATTGTTCAAATAAAAAGGATATGATTCAATTCGTTACATCATGAAGTAAATGATATTGATGGGGATAAAATGAAAAATTCATTATTCAAGAAATTTTCATTCTCCATTATCATACCTTGTCATTCTCCATGTGCATGTATATGGTTCACCCCTGATCATTTTGGTCATGTTTTGATGATAGGGTGTCTAAGGACAAGCTTCACTTTGCTTTGACGGTTTGGAGTTTGATGTAGAATCTCTAGTTGAAATAAGACTAGTGGGTTTGCTTAGCCTAAATTTTTCATAGCCGTTTACTATTTTTTTGGTATAGAAAATTCACCAATTTCTAGATAAATTTCTTTTTACCCAACATCAAATGTAATGTATGATAAGAAAAGCTTTGAGTTAACATAAAAAGTATTATTTATTTTAATTTAAAAGTATATTATAATATCAATAAATTTATGTTATAATAAAAGAATAAGTAAAGGTGTTACTAATTATTTGATTGGTAAAGTTATAAAAATATATGAATTTCTCAAAAAGTCTCCTTAGAAAGAGGCAACTAATTTCACATGAAAAGTAATGTCAATTAAAACTATAATATAATATTAATTTTCCCAATATAATAATGTTAGAGAAATGAGTTTAATATAACGTATCATATATAGTTTACAAAAACAATATTTGGGAGGTATATGACCTGTATTTTGAACTAAGTACTCCTTGTCAAAAAGGGACCGTTGCTTCGACCAACAAAAGAACAAAAAGATGACCGTTACAAGCATCTCCTTCCTATTACAACCCATTCGTCATCTTCTCTCTCTTTTCCCGTTTCGTTCTCTCTTGCGCAAAGATCCTCTTGGGAGAATAAGGGTCTTTTCTTTTGTCTCTGTTTCCGTTCTATTTTTTAATGGGTCAGATTTGCGAGGTATCTGGTTGTAGAAACTTATTTTCTTGTGTGCTATGGAGACCCGTGTGGGTTTGGCGCTTGGCTTCTTTTGGATGATGCCGTTGATCATCAGAACTAACACACCATAGTCCTGCAGGGGATAAAACTTGGTTTGAGGTTTTCACAATTTTGGTGGGCATGGAGTTCAGTTCTCTTCTTTCTGTAAATTTCTATTTATTGCAACTGAAAAAAAAGAGAAAAAATCTTCCCATTTATCCTTTTTGATTCTTATCATATTTTAATCGGATGACCAACGTCTACATTATTTCTATTTTATTTTATCGACCATGAACATCATACTTGCTCAAGTGGGAAAGTCAAGCAAGAAGTTTCCACTTTTTCTTATGATTTCTCATCTTCTCCCAAGAGGATTTTGCGCAAGAGAGAATGAAACGGGAAGAGAGAGAGAGAGAGGGCATGAGGAGCAAAGGAAGGATGACGACTGGATTGTAATAGGAAGGAGATGCATGTAACGGTCATTTTTTGTTTTGTTGGTCGAAGCAATGGTCGTCTTTTTGACAAGGAGTATTTTGAACTTTTTAGTTCAAAATACAGTCATATACCTCCCAAATATTGTTTCTGTAAACTATATATGATACGCTGTTATATTACACTCATTTCTCTAATATTATTATATTGGGAAAATTAATATTATATTATAATTTTAATTGACATTACTTTTTCATGTGAAATTAATTGCTTCTTTCTAAAGAGACTTTTTGAGAAATTCATATATTCTTATAACTTTACCAATCAAATAATTAGTAACAACTTTACTTATCTTTTATTATAACATAAATTTATTGATATTATGATATACTTCTAAATTAAAATAAATAATACTTGTTATATTAACTCGAAGCTTTTTTTATCATACATTACATTCAATCTTGAGTAAAAAAAATTATCTTAAAATTGGTGAATTTGCTGTAACAAAAAATGGCAACGGCTTTGAAAAATTTAGGCTAAGCAGACCCACTTGTCTTATTTCAACTAGATAATACATTGAACTTCAAACCCTCAAAGCAAAGTGAAGCTTGTCCTTAGACAGCCTATCATAAAAGCACGACCAAAATGGGTGAACCATATACACGCACATAGAGAATGACAAGTTATGATAATGGAGAATGAAAATTTCTTGAATAATGAATTTTCATTTTATCCCCATCAATATCATTGACTTGAAAATTTCTTGAATAATGAATTTTCATTTTATCCCCATCAATATCATTGACTTCATGATGTAACAAAGATTTGAGTCATATCACAAAGAGACATCACAAAGAGACACGCTCGATAGCCATTCAATTCATGATGTAATAAAATTCTCAGTCATATTATAAGCAAACAACACAAATATTAGAACAACTCATATATGCATATGGGGAGTAATACCTATCCTGCTAACATACCATAGATATGCCAAAGAATGAAGAGCCTGACCATCAAAGAGATTGCTTCAAGATAAAAGTAACTGCTACCAATCTTCTTTATCATAAAATCCAGAACAGCTGGTGAAACAAGAAAACAGAAGGAGCATGAACGAAAATCATGTGCATGACCACGATAGAGTTACAAAGAGGCAGTGCGAAAATGAAGAAATTTAAGTTTCTGCAACAAGCCAGAAACTTCTAAAATTAGATCGAGACCATTCCTCGACAACCACCTAAATAGTACGCAAGTCATCTAATTGATAGAAACATTTCACCAAAGATTCTGTACCAAAAGAAAACCGGCGATCAAATAAAATGAAAGCCTAGGAGACCTAGGAATTGTGTAGAGCTGTAACAAAGAAAAAAAGCAAGACGAATAAATCCCACATAAACTATCTTCATAATTTAGACAGCGATTGAATTAGTGATTACCCCGAATGCATATAAGAAAGAAGAGAAACTAGCCAGAACTTAGTCGGCCTCAAACTTTGCCGACTTTGTAAAAAATCCTTACAATGGAAGAGAGTCAAGGATTAAACTCAAACCAAAACCAATAGAAGTGCTCAAAGAAAGAAGAGCTTGAAAAAAGAAATAAAGATTATAGGCTAGAAAAAACCATCCCAAATTGAAGACATGCCACATTGAATCTGAAGAGATTTGCGTCCACCAAAAACTCTTATCAGTGCAGAAAAATAGCCCCGATCATCTCACCTTCACTGAGAAAAAAAGAATCTCAGAACAAACTTCATTCAAACCAAAAATTGCCTAGAAGCCAAGAAGTGGCTGCTCATCCAATTTCAAACGATCATCAAGTGAGCCCCACAGAAAAAAAGCAGTAGATCACCACAACTTCAGTCCATAGCCCATCCTGGAGACTACTCAGCAGCTCAACCAAACAGGACTGCAAAAATGGGTCATCACTCCTCCAAGAAGCCTAAACATTATTCGATGCATACTGACCAGTTTTATTGTATTTATCATCCTTAGATGACGAAGAGATCACTCATCAAACAATATCAACTATAAGTGAAAAACACCACATATTACAACTTTTGGTAAAAAATTTGACAAAGAGCTCAGGTAAATGCAAAAAAACAGTGAAAATACTAATAAGTTTCAGGGAAAAAGACCTATCCTGCACAATTCTAGATAATATATTGGAAAATGTAGCAGTAGGTCACACCAGCATACTTCCTCAGCCTAAAAAATTACCATCTAGCCAGAACAATACATATGCAAGAAATGTATTTAAACACAATAAATAGCCAGAACTTTGCAACATCAAATCTCATCTAGTTTAAGCACAATAAATAACCAGACAAATGTTCTTCAGTTAAGCCAAATTTACCACTAAATCAAACAGACTTATACCAAGTCAATGCATAAGCAAGAAATGTATTTCCATGTGAATGTGCGCCTGAGTATCTCAAAAGCTAAAATTCAATGACAGAATAACATTCACAATAGTTCCATGAATGAAAAAGAATTTAAGACAAACAAAATATCATTAAGAGAAAGCACACAGTCATAGCACCAAGCGAATGGAAAGTTCTTCATCCAATCCCATAGAGAAAGCCGCTAATCTGCCAAAGCACAGAAGAGATATTATCTTACAACATTCAAGAGAGCCATCCAAAATCAATAAACAGAAGAAATAAATTAAAAGTCGGAAAACCCAACAAAAACTAAGATTTTCCAAGTAACTATTGGAATAGCACCATGATGAATAAACCTACACGAACTATCTGCATAATTTTCGAGTGATCCAATCAGTGATTGCAGTTCACATATAAGATAAGAATGAAGAGAACCAAGCCAGGACTAATGGGGACCTCATCCTTTCCAGACTTTCAATTCCTACAACCGAAGAAAATCTATAGTTATTGACATTCCAAAACCAACTGAACTCAGATAAAATTGCCAAAGAATCAAGATCTTGTCTGAGCAAATCATTCCTCAAATATTCAGCTAGAAAAAACCATCGCAGATAGAAGGACACTACACATTAAAGTTAATTCTGACCTACAAAGCAAAGACAACTGAATAACATCTTCGTTAATGAAAATTGAAGGGACTATAATCAATAATATCGGAACCACTCACCTTCTGAACTCAATCTTTCAGAAAAGGCAAAAGATTAAAGCTTAATTTGGTTCAAACAACTACACAAGAAAGGTATTGTTTATTTTTCTGTTTTGTCCTTTCATCTAACCTAAACCATCCAACATATATAAACAAAGCACAAAAATTCATGTGGTTCGGATCAAAAAAAGATCACATAAACATTATGAAGTGAGAATTACGATATGGCTGCCGTCTATATGCCAAAAAGAAGTTTATCGCTCCCTTGGCAACACATGTTTCCCACAATCTCAGGGCATCCATCACTGTTTGAGCGGCAGAAAAAGCATGTGGTTCTGCTCTTCTCTGGCCACACCACAATGAAGGTCCAATAACTCTCATCTTCTAGATGTGGTGACTTAACTACGACAAAAGAAAACAGAAGTGTTAAAAAAGAGCAGACAAGTTTTGACACAGATAGGATGTGCTCCACAGCAGATAATGTACCTTGGATCAGACAGCTTGGATTCTCTCTAGCCAACCTATTGGCATTAGTGCTCTAATAAATTCAATGGCCACCCCATTGAAGAGCATAGCCTTCCTCGCTGCAATTTTCCACCTATTCTAAGGTTGGCACTATAGTTGCATAATCTGTTAAAAAATTTCTCATGCCATAGAAACTCCTTTCAAATATGAAAATAAACATGACACTGAAGTATGATCCAAAACAGGAATCATAGCACATAAGCTAGTACAGAGGACATGCATCATTCTAAATCTCACCTCTGCCAAGTCAATTGAAACATGATATGCAGATTTTAGCAACATGGATATGCAGAAAGTTTGTGAACAGTTCAGTAACGTTAGATGGACAATACCTTGTCGCAGTTAAGCCCAGTTACGCCACCATATATAAGAAAGAGCAAAATTCCTCGCATTCCATTATCAACAATGCTGGAAATTTGTCAGCAATGATGAAAAAACGAAGGAGCTAAGAATGCACAAATCAATGCACTTGGCTGCAGATTTAAAATCAGCAAGACAACCCAGAGATGAGGGACGTGCAAAAAGAAAGTCACAGTTTCTTCAAATAAACAGAGTCAGAATCAGCAAGACAACCCTCTTCTCCCACTCATCCAAAGAAGAGATTATCGTCCAGGGAGAAAGCCAGAACTATCTTCAGACTTCAAATTAAAGAGAGGGATTGTGAAAGAAGTCAAATACAGACATCAAACTTCTACAGATAGCTCCATCATACAATCATATATACCCTAAAGACGTTTCAAATTCTGAAGGTTCAAGTAAATCTAAAGACAGTAAAGTAACACCATGGCCGCAAAAACGATTCACAGTGAGTTGAGATTATATCGTGCTTAGCCAACCTGTCAAAAAAAAAGGGGCAGACAACTTCTCAATAACAGATTCAGGTCCCTTAAATGACGGCGCATACGATATCCTTACCAGTTACACATCAATGAAAAGGAAAATGAGTAATAGGACAAATACTTACAAATCAGAATTAGAGATAGCTTCCATATGGCCAGATGACTCAAGGTAGGTAGGTAGTAAATTGAATCCGGAACATTCATTTTTAGATAAGAATTAGGTTACCATAGTGAAAACATGGTAGTGCTCGGCATTACTACAGGTTGTCCATAGTACCAGAAACAGGACATAAGTACTTGCTTCCAGAACATTTATTTTAAAACAAGAGCTAGGTTACTATACCAAAGACTTGGAAGTGCTCAGCATTACTACAGGTTGTCAATAGGACCAGAAACTGGACATAAGCGTACTTACTTCCAGATCTAATGGCATTTCCGATAACCGTGCTGTCAACTAAATTAAAGAAAAATATCAAAAATACTTCCAAGTGCAGCCAATCGAAACATGATTCCACCAGGATCACTCCCTTGAAAAATTCTGCATATGTGACACCAACTCCCGGAGTAGAAGTTGGAAAAAGAAGTTTAAAAGTAAAAACAAAAATTTGGAGCACAGAAAAAGGGGTGACCATTGTGGGTGCTTAAGACAGGAACGACTCAGGGAATCCCTTCTAGTAGGAGTGTAATATGTCCAGCTGCCAGTTCAATGTTCTCAGTGAAGAATCTGTAACAATTGAAAAGATAATAAAATTGCAAATTGGATTTGTAAGAAAAAAGTATTAAACACTAAACATACCACATAAATTAGTTAATGTTTCTGGAAATTTATTGAACAGGGTTAGTCATTCATTGACCGAGAGATCCACATCGACTTTCAAAGTAAGACAGCTTCCTGAGGAGAAATTGGTACTCCTTGACAAGTTTTGGAGTGTAATTAGAGAATCCATGTGCAGGGATTGAGGAAACTTGCGGCCAAGTAATTCACAATGTCAATAAACAGGATATGAACATCATTTGTGAGGCAAATTTAGACCAGGAGGAGATTAAAATAAGAGCATCCAGAAGAGAGAACTCCCTGAAGTAATTACAGTGTGAACCAAACAAATTGAATGGAGACATGGATAATCTGAGCTGCCATAATATTGGGGAATCATTGCAATCAATATTCCACATCGCAAGTGTAAGGTTGAATCATCTGATAGAGATAAGGTACATAGTCAGACAACTCCCAACAATGTGTGCCACCTAATGACCAAGAAAGCAACGACTACAGTTGGTAGCACACTTCGGGAGCACCAAAGCTTTGGACACACAATTCAATTGCAGCTTATCCAGTGAATTTTGCAGACAGGGACAAGAAACGCCAAATGACTTGCACCAAGAAGACTCCAACCTACAAGAGGAGAACACTACACATTCCGCACATTTTCTTTAATCCTTGTAAATAAAGATAAAACAGGATCTCTATCCAGGGTTCTCAAGAAGCTATAGAAATTCCACATTAGAAGGATCCAAATGTCAGCTCATAGCTCCTATAAACAAAGAAGACGATTTAACGACTCAACTAAACCTGATTGCAATGGTTCGTAACCTCCTGTTTTCACTCACTTCACAAACTCTAATTCTTTGGTCACTGAATCCTATGTCATCTTCATGCAACACACTTAACTGAAGAAATCGCTCTAAACTGAAGCAAGCACCTGTCAATGGCTGACTAAGTCCATACGTTTCATGAAAGCAATTTTCTTAATTAAAATGATCAGAGAGAAACTTGAACCGGATAATGTTGATGAACCTCAAGACATTCATACAAATTCAATCAGAAGCTGAACCAATTCTGTTCTCGCAATAGACCGCCCGGATACTACAAAATCCGTGCCTTCAAGGGGAATATAACAAATCAAACAAAACTGTTTGACAATTCCAATCAGAAGAAAAATGAACACTAACCACCCTTCTATCTACGATGAGAAAAGATGCATTTACAAACATAAGTTACGTGATCTGGCAGACAAATCATCTACAACAAAAGGATCATGTTGCAAATGGTGATCTTATTTATAAATAGATTCAACAGCTATGCTTGATGGGTAAAATAGGTTATAAACAAGAATTAATTTTACCATCCAAATATTGAAATATCATAAGAAATCAGAAGGAAAAGTTAGAAACTTCCTGCTCAACATCAAAGAGATAACGCAACAGATCACCACCTCTTGAGCCCGGCAAAATCACAACCAGTGAAAGAACTGGAATTTGTGCTTATTGATATCTAACGTGGGAGTGATAGGCATGTGCCCAATTAGGATTTATTTTCTAATCAGCAAGCACGCATCAATTTTTATTTTTATTTTATCTATGCAATAGATGAATTAATTCATCATTCGGGAATATTTAAAATCGATATTTTGACCTTTAAGGCTTAAGATTAATTTATTGATTTTATCGGCAGAATAATCAAGTTGATTAGATATTGTTTATTAATTTGAACCGTTGTTTTTTTTTTTTTGGTCAAAAGTAGATGTTGCATTCATTCATGGAAATAAACAAGTCTTACAATACAACAATGAATAAAATTCTGAACATAGAATTTCCGAGAGGGATAAAGGAGGGCAACTCACCCAATTTGAAGTAAGTTTTTTGGCTCAATGTGTTCTAGCCAACCAATCCGCCGCTCGGTTTGCTTAGCGTGGGCAGTAGACCACCTGTGCTGATTTACACAACGCTAACTTTGCTTTGCATCTCTCCATAATTTCTTCTAAGTCTCATGGAGAATCGGCCTTGCCCATTACAATATCAACTAGAGTTGAACAATCACTTTCACACGCCCAGCTAACTCTTTGACTTTTCTCTCTCCCCACGTGCCGTGTATCAAGTTCCCTCAAGTATGAGAGCCCATGCAAGAGAGAAAGTGCTTCGGCTTGCAGAGAAGAGGAAGCCCTAACTTCATATGCGAAACCCTCGACCACTTTCCCCGATGGATCTCAAACTATTCCAGCGATTGAGTAGAGGAATTCGCCTGGAAACCATGAAGCATCAACGTTGATCTTTAGCTCGTCTTTGTCCGGCAGCTTCCACCGAACAGGTACCCTTCGATTTGGGGGGGATGGTCTTTTTCGATTATGCCATCTGCTGAAGTTTCTTTGCTGTTCTTGTGCGAGATCCACGAGATTGATTGGTTGCGGACACTTTGCTCTAAAAATAAGGTTGTTTCGGGACTTCCATATGTTCCACAGCACCACCGCAGCGAGTTCTTGTTCGGGGTAAGCCTTCCTTTTCTTCGAATGCCTCCATTAGCCACTGATCGAATCTCTTGATGTTGCTTGGGTTGCTGATGATGTTGATGCGTGGATCTGCCCATATTGTTTTTGTCCACTTGCACAACGGAAATAGATGTTTTGTGGTTTCCATATTTGTGAAGCAAAACGGGCATAAGGGGTCGGGTAACAGTTTTCTTTTATAGAGATTCTCCCATGTGGGTATGACATTTTCACAGAGGCTCCATAGAAATGTACGCATTTTTGGAGGTATTGCAAGACTCCATATTTGAGTCCATAGGGTTCGTGGGGGCTTAAAAGAACAGGATGCCCTGTGTAGGTCGGTTTTGATGGTTTTAGGGTAGGCTTGATTGTATCTGCTCTTCACGGTGTATTTCCCTTATTGATTCCCTGTCCATACAAGGTTATCCTTCTTTGTATTCGAACTCAGAGGTATCGCAAGAATCTCATTGGTGATTTTTTCTTCAAAAAAGTTAAGGATTTGATGTTCCTCCCAAACTCTCAATTTTGCATCAATCAGTTCTGACACCAAAATAGGTTCCTATTGATTAGCTGGTCCTCCGATCACACCATACTTTAGCCATCTGTCTTCCCGTATTTTAATGGATTTGCCATCCCCCACTGACCACTTAACGTCTGCTTCTATAGCTTCTCTTCCTGATAACATACTTTGCCATCCCTAAGACGGTCGCTGCCATTTACTTGTCTTCCATAAATCACCATTTGGGAAGTAGATTCCTTTTAGCATTTTGCTCCACAAAGCTAAAGGAGAGTTGGATAATCGCCAGGCTTGCTTTCCGAACATTGCTCGATTAAAATTAATCAGATCTTTGAATCCCAAACCTCCTTCATCCTTTCTAGTTTTTAAAACTTCCCATTTTTTCCAATGCAAACCTCTGTTTGAATCACCTTTCTGCCACCAAAATGACGTAATTCTTCTTTCTATGGCTCTACATATGGAAATAGGAAGTTTAAAAATTGACATTGCATAAGTGGGAATGGCCTGCACAACACTCTTAATCAGAATTTCTTTGCCTGCTTTAGTGAGTAGCTTTTCTTTCCATCCCTCGAGCTTCGAGTTTACTCTTGCTAAGATCCACGCAAACATCTCTTTCTTTGAATGACCCCATTATGTTGGAATACCAAGATATTTCCCTGTTTTTTCTATGATGGGAACTCTGAGCTCATGAGCTAGGTTTCTTTTCAAAGATAGATGGTTGTTATTGCTAAAGAATTCCCCTAATTTGTTTAAGTTTATAGCTTGCCCCGATGCATAGCAATACTGATTAAGGATATTTGCTAGGTTTTGGCATTCGACAATAGTCTCATCCAAAAAAAATTAGAGGTGTGCAACGGAAACCGCCCGAACCGGGACCGGATCGGACCGGACCAAACTGGCTAGTTTTGGGCGGTTCCCATAGTCGGCGGTCCGGTTCCCAGTTCCAAGGTGGGAACCAGACCAACCGGACCAACCGGATCGGATCAATTTTTTATATATATAATTTATATACATATAATATATAAACACATATAATATATTAATATTATATATGAAACTTGTTGCAATCGGATTGCAACCTCTTATGTGGCCAAGAGACCACCAAAGCTCTTAGAAAACTTATTTATTAGTTTTATCTTCTACTCGATGTGGGATAAGGCTCTAGGAGTTCCTCATGCTCACTCTCTCGCTCCCCTCACTTGCAAACGGAGTCCGACATCGATTAAACATTTAAAGCATAGAAGAGAGATTGTCTATAAAACCTAAGTCAAGCACAGATTTTACTCAAATTGTTCATGGCTTTTACGCTTAAAAATTTAGAGTGAAACACATAAATTATGATTAATATTCATGCAAGTGAAGTTTGAATATTTTGCACGTGAAAACACGTATGAGTAGTTTTATTAGATCGCCCAAGAACCGAATTGGATTGATCGGTCCAGAGTATGGTCATTCTTTAATGAATGGTCGTTATTTAGTGAAAAAAAAAAAAGTGCCGATCCTATTGGACCGAACTGGACCGGACCGGAATCGATGGTCTGTGGTCTGGTCCACAGTTCCCAAAATTGGGAACCGATTTTCCTGGTCCGGTTCCCGGTTCCACCTTGGAACTGGATCGAACCGGGAACCGATCACCCCTAGAAAAAATATAGCATCATCGGCAAAAAGTAAATGAGACGGTGTAGGACATAACCTATTTAGTGTTATCCCCTTGATGCTTCCCTCTTCAATAGCTTTGTTCATTAGCCACGTTAAAACGTTTGCTAGTAGGATGAATAAAAAAGGAGAAAGGGGGTCTCCTTGTCTAAGTTCTCTCGAGGGGGTGAAATATTGAGTTGGTTCCCCGTTGATCTTCACACTTAGGAACACCGTTGAGACACATTGCATAATTAGAGATACCCACCTCGCACAAAAACCCATTTTCAGCATATAATCCTTTAGAAAATCCCATTCGATTCTGTCATAGGCCTTCTGCATGTCCAATTTCAAGATTGCCTGGAATTTTTTCTTTCTTTTTTGTAATTCACAGCTGATGTAATACTTCCTGAACAATTAGTATATTATCTTGAATTTGCCTACTTTGAACAAAGGCACTTTATTCAGGCTCTATAATCTCTGGAAGCTAAATCTTTAGCCTATTAGCTAGGACTTTTGAGATGATTTTGTAGTTGAAATTGCACAAGCTGATAGGTCTGAATTGGCTAATGTTTTATGAAGTTTTTACTTTTGGTATCAAAGATATATGCGTTTTGTTGAGATGAGGATCAAGGGTACTTGTTTCGAAAAAGTCCTGCACTAACTGGAACAAATCTAGCTTTATATCCTCCCATGATTGTTGATATAAGAGGCCATTGAAGCCATCAGGTCTAGGGGCTTTTAGTGACCCCATTTGGAAAATTGCTGCTTTAACCTCTTCCATAGTAATGATGGCTATCAGATTTGCATTAATTTCCTCTCCCACTGGGCTAGGGCACTGATTTAGAATTGGTTGATAGTTTCTGGGACCCTCTGTTTTGTATAGGTTCCTGTAGAAGGATTCGATGTGATCTTTGAGAGCTAAAGGGTCTCTGCACCAACTTTGATCTTCCATTTGCAGCATAGTGATCTTGTTTCTCTGCCTTTGTTGAACAGTAGTTGCATGGAAGAACTTGGTGTTTTTATCACCCCATTGCAGCCATTTAATGCATGATCTCATACCCCATAATTTTTCTTCTTGTTTCCACAATTGTTCTATTTGGTTGACAATGTTGTGGACTTCCTTCCTGCCGGCATGTTGGGACTGTTTATTGGTTAACTCTGTTAATACCTTGTTGAGCTCCCTAATCTGACTTGGTGCATTGACAAACTTCTCTTTACTCCACTTAGTAAGCACTTTGGATGTTTCATTGATTTTCGCGGAGAAGCTTGTCTGGCTTAGGGGTGTTTTGTTCCATATTTGCTGGATGAGCTCACCATAATCTTCATTGTTTGTCCAGAACGCTTCAAGCTTAAAATCTCTCTTGCTTTTCTTGCTTTTAGGATGCAACGCAAGGAGGAGAGGGCTATGATCCGAGCCAATTGCTAGAAGGGCTTGTACTTCAGGGTCATGAAAGGTAATTCTCAATTCCATAGTACAAAGAACTCTGTCTAGTCTTTTTTTTTTTTTTTGAAAAGAGCCTCCCCTTCCCTATTGTTCACCCACATGTATGCACACCCTTTGCTCTCCATGTCTATTAGGGAACACTCATTTAACATATCTCTGAAAGCTGCTATTCGGTAATTATCTACTTCTCGTTTCCCCACCTTCTCTCATACATATAATATTTCGTTAAAATCTCTCATGCAAATCCAAGGTAGAAAATTAGTTGACTGAAAGTCCTTCAACTTTTTCCATAACTACCATTCTTCGAAATTTGTTGGTGCATGAATAAAAGTTATCCTCATTTGATAGCCACTGTTTGGATCAGTACACTCCAAATCGATGAACTCTTTAGAGCTGTCATTCACCTTTAACACCACTTCCTCATTCCACAAAATAGCTAAGCCCCCCACTATTCCTTCTGGGTTTTCTATGAACAGATTTTGGAATTTAAGTCTCTTGCTAACTCCCTCCACCATCGTTGCTTTGTTCTTTGTTTCCATAAGAAAAATTAAGTTGGACCTTTCAAGAGCTACTAAGGCTCTTAGTTCCTGGACTGTCAGGGGATTGCTCAGCCCCTGACAATTCCAGCTTATAATTTTCATATCATCGTCGGTGGCTTATTAGGGCTAGCCACCAAAGCCCACTCATTACCATCTTTGATAAACTTAATTGGGGTCTCCAAAAGGTCCGTGTCATCGATTAAGAGAAGAACTTGCTATGCTATGCATTTTTGTTTTTTTGCCCTTTGCACCTTCATATTCTTCTTATTGCATGATCGGCTTAGGAGCTTCATAACATATTATCTGTTTGTCATGATTTGGATTTTTTGTAAAACAAGCAGCTGGTTCTTCTATTGCCTCCTGCTCATGAAAACTGCCTGCCCTTTTCTTGGTGCAGGTTGTAACTCTCCTTGTATCCACTTCTTCTCTGGCGACTATATCCATTTCTAGTGCTGGAAGGGGGATGTCTGGTACTGTTTCTTCCACTATAGTCTCTTTTTCTACTTTTCCATAAAACGCTTCCCAATGGGGGCTATGGTCGCACACTTCCGCCTTTAGCCATGGGCCATATTTTCCAGGATTGTTGCTGCCCATGGTGATTGATCATATGGAATGTCTTCACAGTTAGTGGCATAGTGACCAATTTTTTCACACGAATAACAGTAGTGCAGTAGACACCCATATTTAAATTCCACCCATAATCACTTGTTGTCGATATTTAGTATAGCCCTGATTTTAGCGAAGCTGTCAAATCTATTTCCACTCTCACTCTTCCTCCTTTTTGTGGTCCATTGCCTTTTGAATCCACTTGGATTTTCAATACATGGCCTATTTTTTTTGCCAGGTCATTGAAAACTTCTTCTAATCTCCAGCCAGGGGGATCCCTCCAATACGCACCCATAAAGCATTCCTGGAAAAATCGTAGTAGTGCTCCGAGATTTCAGGTTTGCATTGTTTAAGAACCAATAGGTTACTGGCAAAAGACCAAGGTGCAGTTTGCAGAACTCTCACTTTTTCCTCCAATTGAAAAACGAAAGTGAATAATCTTGATTCTTTTTGGGAGTGGCCAAAAAATCTGATTTCCAAGAAAAACTGAGAAATTGACATTAGGTCTAGAAAACAATTTCCCAAATAGATCATCCCTCTTATGTGGAGGTATTTTTGTGGACACTTCTACTACATCATTCTCAAACCACATATGACCCAAACTTTTACATAATGCAGCCAATCGCAGTTCATTCTCTTCTTTATCTTCCTTATTGTCTTTTCCACAGGAATGCTGGCTATAGGTTCTCTGAGTGGGTTTTTGAAGTACTTTGGAGGTGACAGTATATGGGTAATAGATTGAAGAGAGCTCTATGATAAATATAGCAGAAACAAGGGAACAAAATTACTTGAAGGGATATGAAGGTTTGAACAGTGAAGATTGCTCCGCAGCCAGACTACCAGACATGACCCCAGGTTTGATAATTTATCTCTTCACATCTAGTGTATAACTTCATCTTCCATTCCACAGCGTCGAAGAAAACCAGATGCCCAGTATAGAATCATGGGAGAGCAACAAAATCCCACCTGTTGCAAGGCATGAGCTCCAAGATCACCTAGCTTGGATTGAGTTCTTCAAAAAGGAAAAACTAGTACTGTGCCATCGCTCGAGACACCTCAGAATTGCAAAGAAACAAACGGAGGGGAGATTTCTAGGTTTTTGGTGATGAGTTTCATTAGATCTTACAAAGATAGAAATTAATGTTGGGTGTTGAGATCAACTTTAGGATTTAGGGTTTTTGAGGAAAAAAGCTACCAGAGAGGTAGAGGAGAGCTCATAGTGGCGAGAGCGTTGTCAACCGTTGTTGATATCTTTGGTGATTTGATGATAATCTGTGATTTTGGTGATTATTTTATTTTATCCATTTTTCTTGTTCGAAAGTACCAAAAAAAAAATACTTATAGATAAATTAGGTCATGTTGAATAATATTGTGTAGATAGCATTGCATATTTTAGATAGGATTGCATATCATGTAAGATTTGTTAGCATAATTAGAATTGTTCTAGATAAGATATTTTAGATAAATCTATAAAGTTTAGGATAATTATCCAATTTAAATTAGGATTTGATTTGATTCATTTCTAGTTTAAATTGGATAACCATCCTAAATTTTCTAGGGATGATATCTAAAAAATCTTATCTAAAATCAATTCCAATTATTCTAACAATCCTATCATGATTTGCAATCCTATCAAAAATATGCAATACTATCTACTCTAATTATGCAAATATTATCTAACATGACCCAATTTACTAATATGCCATCTTTTGGTATTTTTGAATAAGAAAAATGGTTAAAACAAGATAACCACTCAAAATCACGAAATATCATCAAATCACCTAATATATCATCCACATTTCAAATTAGAAAACAATCTAATCAACTTTTCATGGATAAAATTAATAAAATCAATCTTAAGTGTTAAAGATCAAAACATTGATTTTAAATATTCACAAATGATCAATTATTTTATATAGAGCATTATAAATAAAATAAAAAAATCGATGTGTGGTTGCAGATTAGAAAATAAATCCTAATTGGGAGATATGCCTATCGCTCAAATACGGACGTTAGATACCAAAAAGCACAAATTATGTAAAATGATCAAATCAAACCAATTTTGGATGAGATTTTACCTATTCTTCGAAGATGATATACCTAAATTCGAACTAAGGGAATTGGCACGGGATCATAGGACAATGGATGGAGACGGCGCGAGGGGGCGCACTGGTGAGTCTCGGCAGGATGACGGAGGGCCTCGGTTCGCAGTGGTTTGTGGTTTGGTGTGATGGAGGGTTAGCGATGATGGTGACCGGTGCTTGATGATGCTAGCGGCATCTCACGATTGGACAGTAGCTCAGTCTTTGGTTCAATAGCGAGATGGAGCAGCATCGTCATGGTGGGGCTCGCCTGCGGCCTTGCTTGCAACTTGCCAATGCAAGGTTAGCATTGAGGAGCTAAGTAGCACCGTGAAATGTGACACACGATGCAACACAACATAACACACTGATACGTCATTTCTCAAAAAAGAAAGAATTTCAATATGTTGGGATACATTGTATATTAAATGTATATCTTTATATATACATTATAAATTATCATTTTTATGATTATTTTAATCAAATTAATTTGATCAAATTCAAAAATAAATAAATGATAAAAAAGATTTAGAATGAAGTTACACTAAAAATAATTATCCATCATTTGTTAATATTATTCATTGTTGTAATTTGACAAATTCAACTCCATTGCAATAATCCATAAAACTTGAAGGGAAAAAAGAAAACAATCCACATTTTGAACTTGCATGTCAAAACGTTTTGGAAGAGAAAAGATAAAAAAAAAAAAAAAAAACTAACTTGGAGGGCTTGGATGGTGAATTGTGTGTCACGTGAAATGAGAGTCAAAAGAGAAAAAAATACAGTTTTTCTTATTTCCCTTTTATTATTATTTTTTTTACATATTAACATTTTGACTCCTTATTTATTAATTTTTTTAAAAAAAATTGACCATATGCATGTCGAAATTACATGTTGGAATTTCGAACTCATATGTTGGAATTTCAAACTCGTGTGTCAAAGAGTATCGGGAGAGTGGATCAGATGTCAGATTTTCCAATATCTATTGACTAATTGTCAAAAAGTATTGACATGTATTGGAGTGTCTGACAAAACATGACACGACATGAAACCTCTTTAAGAGTGTTAATGCTTCTTAGGGGTGAGGAGTTCCTTGGTTCAAGGTTGCTGGGTTCTTGGTGGAGCTTGGCCGGGTGATGAGCTTGACTGAGGACGATGGTTCAGCGCTGCTCGTGGTGATGTGGCTGGCTCACGGTGATGCTCGGCAAGGATAAAACAGCAACAATGATGGGTCTTTTCCAACGAGGTTATAGCAATTTGGTGGACATCATGCAAGTTACGTAGTAAGATTTCAAGTGGAAAACACGATGGAAAACAAAGGGGCAGGGACAACACGTGATGTTCCCCTAATATGAACCAAGACCAGAGGATTGGACAACTCCTGCAGAAGGAAAATTAAACATAACAGCGAGAATTTTAACGACTCTTGGAAGCACGGTGAGGAATCACGGTTTCAAGAGGCGATGGGCGTTGAAGTGGGTCACAGCTTGCAATGTGTGCTCGCCGACCAGCAAGAGAGCACTACAAGGCGCGTTGTTGTGATGTCGCCGAGACTCGTCGGATGTGCGGCTATGCTGGTCATCGGGAAAGAGGTCAACCATGGGGGTGAATTGCGGAGCATCAGAATAGATGGTTGACAAACAGTGGCAGCGTCGTCGTGGGGTTTAGGTCTGGTAGCTTCATTGTTGAGCCAAAGGGGGCAGCAGGTCGTTGCCTCTGTTGGAAATTAATCCAAAGAAAACACAAACTATTTGTTGCAATCAGAACATGAAATTGGAGGTGAGGTATGGATATCCGAATCTCCTTAAGGCAATTAGTTCTTGCCAATGGTGCTCCGCATATTCACGAACTATGCATTCCAAGACACAACACCTCGAACCTATTTGGATTAGCACTATACAAACAGAACTCAGTCGAACCGTTCAATTGAACAAGCACACTCAGAAAAATTAGAAGACTAGAAAAGTGTATCAGAATCTTTTTGGAACCGAGTCAGAAAAACCCAAAAACGGTAATGAAGGTCTATGCTCCCATCTATTTATAGAGCTTTTTAGTTCATGTACTGAAGAGATACATGAATTAAATAGACACATATATCAACGAAATTCATGAATCAAGAGATACATAAATTCAAGAGATTCACGAATCCAAAGATGTGTGAATTCAAGAGATTCGTGAACTCTATAAATACATGAACTAAAAGATACATGAATCTAGAAAATTCATGAACTCAATAAATACGTGAACATAAAGCTATAGAAAATTCATGAATCCAAAGAGAAACACGTGAACAGAAAAAACGTATCTTAATTTATTGGCTTTCGTTGATCCATTAACCATAATTATAACCATAATTACAACAATCCCCTACATTAATGGATCAATAAAATATTTTTGACTCGAAGGAATCTGAGCATGCCTGTTGAAATACACCGCATCAAGATAGGTAGCTTTCGCTTTGAACCTTTTTTAGTGAAAGCTTATCGGACTTACTTAACTAGTCGATGGACTAAGCCTTGAATCACCAGTTGTTTGTGTAAGCCTAGACCATAAACCTCACACAGAGTATTTCCAATTCAAGATTGGTTCTCGGTTGTGTTCGTTCTTTCGGCCCTGAACCTCTCGAGATTCATGCGTGCTTTAGAAAATCTAGCCTTTAAAAATTTTCATAGAGTCGGTCAGCTCCACGCATATAGGTGCATTCCTATTAAAGATATCCTACCTTATCTTACTTGGATGTTACATTCCAAGTTATATGAATCATTAAACGTATAACGTACCCTTAATAATGCCGTAGGAAAGCACTGTTGCATCATAGGAATGGGAGACAGTGCTTACACCAGAGTTTCCAGAATTTGCGTTGTCCTATTGAACCTAGACCATGGAATCTCCAATCGCATAGGTTAGGTTTCCACCATGGAATTTTTTTTATTGGGTTAAGGCTCTTAAACCCATTCCCCTCGATGTGCAGTTTATTTGCTCTTTTGACAAAATCTTTTGTCAGCGGATCCGCAATAATTTCCTTTGACTTTACAAAGTCTAAAGAAATGATTCTATTTGAGAGCAACTACCTTATGGTATTGTGTCTACGATGATGTGTCGACTTACCGTTATAAATCATATTATGTACCCCCACATTTTTAGAAAATTGTAGGATGTCAACTTTTCATTCCATAACTTGTATAGAGTTTTACTTAGCCTTTTGTGGGGTATCTTATTAAGAATAAAATTTGCAGTTAAAACTGCCCCCCCACAAGTTCTGAGGTAAACCTGAACTCAAAAGCATGGCGTTAGCCATCTCCTCTAGTGTCTCGTTCAATCTTTCAGGAACTCCATTTTGTTGTAGAGTATAAGGTGCAGTCATTTGGAGAATTATTCCAAAACGAACACAAAACTTTTTGAAATTGATTAAACTGTATTCTCCTCCTCTATCAAACCTAAGCACTTTGATTCATTTACCAAGTTGGTTTTCAACTTCATTTTTATACTTGACAAACATGCTCATAGTCTCATCTTTGCTAGTTAGTAAATAGATATAGCAAAGTCTAGTACAATCATCTACAAATGTGATGAAGTACTTTTCACATCTACTTTCTACAAAATTTAAATCATATAGATCACTATGGATTAATTGTAAAGGTTCACTTGTTCTTTCAATGAATTTGAATGGTTCTTGGCAAACTTGGCCTCAACACAAGTCTCACACTTGTAACGAGCATCTAACTCAAATCTTGGAATTAACCCCAAATTTGCTATTTTCTTCATTGTACCATAATTTACATGTCATAATCTACCATGCCATAGATAAGGAGACACAATAATATAAACTGAAGACTTCTTTATTAATAGTCTTTGGGTATACATAATTCGAGTTTATATCAATGACAGCCACATTAGCTTTAAATATGTCATTACACAAGTACCATTTTCCCACATACATCCCTCCTTTCGAAAGTACAAACTTGTCATATTCAAATACAACTTTGAAACCCTTCTTGACAAATATGAGGCTAGAAATTAGGTTTTTTTTTCAATCTCCGGTACATGCAGCACATTTAGCAAAGCGACCTCCTTATTAAATGTAAACTTCAAGATCACATTTCCTTTTTTGGCAATCTTTGCCGATGCAGAGTTAGCCATATAAAAGCTTCTCATTTTCTTCAACCTTCTCATAAAATGAGAACATGTGTTTATCTGCACATATGTGATTTGTGGCACCTGTATCTAGCCACCAGCCATTATTGTTCGACACTAGAGATGCTTCAGACATCACCACAGCAAACAATCTCTCATTAGCTGTAATTGGAGGTGTTGCCATCACAGTAGGCAAGGTTCGTTGAACCATTCCTATAGAAAACGAAGCCAAAAGCCATTTGGCCTATACTATTCTGAAAAACAGTCCCGGGCATACCAGTCATGTGACTTATACCCGCACCACCAAAATTGGTGTTGCTCGTAGCATTGTCTGCTACAAATTCAGACCCTAAGGGTTGAACATCTTCTATAGCAATGGTCGAATCAACCATAGGAACATCTCCTGAAACATTCAAGACATTGAAGGGCACTTGATAGTTTTCAGCCATCTCAATAATATGACAAGAACATCAAACAGTGAGTGATGTAATTGCCTTAAGATTGTAGGAAAGTAATCCAAAGAAAACACAAATTGTTTGTTGCAATCAGAACATGAAATTGGAGGTGAGGTGCGGATATATGAATCTCCTTAAGACAATTAGTTCATGCCAATGGTGTGCATCCCAAAATAAAATACCTCGAACTTGTTTGGATTAGTATTATGCAAACAGGACTTAGTCGAACTGTTCAATTGAACCAACACACTTAGAAAAATCAGAAGAGTAGAAAAGTGTATCAGAGCCTTTTGGGAATCGAGTCGGAAAAACCCAAAAACCGTAATGAAGGTCTATGCTCCCATTTATTTATAGAGCTTTTTAGTTCATGTACTGAAGAGATACATGAATTAAATAGACACATATATCCATGAAATTCATGAATCAAGAGATACAAGAATTCAAGAGATTCACGAATCCAAAGATACGTGAATTCAAGAGATTCGTGAACTCTATAAATACATGAACTAAAAGATACATGAATTTAGAAAATTCATGAACTCAATAAATACAGGAACAGAAAACTATAGGAAATTCATGAATCCAAAAAGAGATACGTGAACAAAAAAAAACGTATCTAAATTTATTGGCTTTCGTTGATCCATTAACCATAATTATAACCATAATTACAATAGCCTCGTGGGGGATTACAGCGGTGCAACGATGCGGGCGATGGAGGAGCAACGACCTTGATGCTCGTCATGCAGCCGCGAGCAGCAAGAGGGGAGCAGCGGCAGGCAAGGCGCCGACGATGGACAGTGGCGCGCAGAGTGAGGCTCGACTGTAACTTGTCCCTATCTCTTTCTATGTCATTTGCACACTTGCACAAATACACCGAAATAGTTACTTAATCAAACTTGGCTCCTCTTGCGGCACCTCAAAGTTTGCCAACCAGAGATTGGCAGTCTGTAGCGACCCCAATTCCTATGGCTTTGCCAAATTCTAGGTAGGAGCTGGCTACCGTATCTAAAATACAAATTGAAAAGCCAAGAGAAGTCCTACCAATCAATTTATTTAACCTAGGTCCATTTTACACTTAGAATGCCTAAAGAATTATACATAAAATATTTTACATAGTTAGTATGCACAAGGTGACTGGTCCAAGTGCGATAACCAAAGGTTGAGTCGAGGGCTTTGGTAATATGACGGACCTAGCATCCCACGACAGCCTTTCAGTACAACAACTTCTTGATTAAGTCGTAGTTTGCACTTGTTGTGGAATTTCCTTAAAAGAGTTTGAAAATCAAAATTTTGGCTGATATGCAATCAGGCTAAAAGATCACATCACTTTACACATCGGCTAATCAATTGTGTGTAAATATGTATCTTGAAAATACGCTATGCAAGATGTGACACGAAATAAGACATGATCGAATAACTTAGAAGTTGAAATCGAATTTGTAAATTTAATTATTTGGAATTTATGTAAAGGCAAGTTTTGAAAGTGAAATTTTTGAAAAATGCTTTTCATGCAATTTCAGTACAAGCTAGCAACTAGAGGTGTGTAAAGGAATCGGAACCTACTAGGATCGTCTGGAATCGAATCGGAACCATCTGGAACCGATGGTTTCTAAGGGAATCAGTCCAGTTCCCAATTCCCGTTTATGGGAACTAGTGGGTACTGGTCTATTCTCGGTTCCATAGACGGATCTGCCCGCCTGGAGCGGATGGTTATATTATAATTTAAATATTAAAAAATTAACCTTACGAAAGAGCTTGTGCTTTCAACCCTTACCAAAATATCAATTTATATCTACATTATTAATCTTATCCTAGAGATCACATCAGCAATCCTTATGTTCACTTCATTACAGTGGCATAACTTGGAAGCATGGGTTGATAGTTTTGAGGCAATGAGGTTAATGTATTGGTCAGAAGAAAAGAGATGCCTATAGTTGAGTCCAATGCAATCTATTCATATTGTTACCATAGAATATATCAATTCATTGTATTAATGCTTCTTGGCTCTTTGTCTTCTGAATATCAAATGCCCAACTTACGTTGGCATGGTTATCATATGTCATTTTTCTTTGATTGCTAGTTCTAATAACTACACTTTATTTCCAAAGGGTTATTAAGCTTGTGAGACTTAAAAAATCATTGGTCATAATCTAAGATAATTTTATCAACAACACTTTATATAACTATTAAACAGTTTTTGGTGAGACCAGCTCCATGGATCTACCTAAAAATTGAACTGAATAGGCAGTCCAATTCTCGGGTGGATCCATACAAATAACGGATGGTTTTCAATTCTAATTTTTCGGACCCGATTTCACTTGGACTATACACACCCCTACTAGCAACATAACAATGTCATTTTCTTTTTACGATTCTAAATGAAGTTTAAGATGTCCTAGCATGCAATTCGAAATTAAATTTCGGGGTTAAAGTGCAAGAACCTTGAAACCGAGAGAAATTTTCGAGAGTGTCGTAGGGACTAGAACTTTCATTTTTTTCATCTGTCCTTCGCCTCAAATGAGGAGAAATGGGAGGTTTATTTAAGCATTTTAAGCTGCCTCGAGATGAGCCACAGCCTCATTGAAATAAGGCAGGCGCTCCTTGACTCGAGGCTCGCTATTTTCGGGCCCGTATATCTTTTCCGTCCGAAGTATGATCGGTGATTTTTGCATCTTTAGAACGCTCGCGTTAAGAGCCTTTCCACGAGCCTAATATTACCAAGTGAAATCGTGAAATCACGAATTTGAGATTTCGACTCATATCGGAGCACCAGACTAGGGTTTATAAGTTAGGCGTTGTTCAATGAGTTATCATTTTCAAAAACCATTATTTACCATAACTTAGGGGTCTAAAAAGTTTATTCCATCCCAAAATCTCTAGGTACAGTTTTAGGCTTTGAGACCTTTTTTCAGGTATCGGAAAGTTTGAGTGAAGTTTGACTGGTGATTACTTCCCCACCCAACAATGTTTCAGCCCTTGTGTTGTGATTCTTGTGGTCCATAGTTTTGGGGTTCCTAATCGGCATTGGGAAATCACAACATTCACAATTCTAAGAAAAATAATGATCGGTGCAGACGGGTCAAAAGTTTTTGAGTGGCAATATGATTGTCAAAAGATTCGTTTTGATGATTAAAACATATTGTTAAGGTTTAAAAGGTATTTTGAGTCTTATAGCTTGTCAATCAACTTTTGGTTAGCTCCTGGGCCGACCCGTGATCAAACATCATGGCTTTTTTGAAAATGGGAGGAGAAAGTTTGAGGTTTCAACACCTATTGGATCAATTGATCACATCAAGAATGATGAAAGGCACATTGTCCAATCCCTTTGGGCCACTTATCCGGTCCTATAAATCCCATTTAGAGTTACCGCCCCCACATCGCGGTCAATGTTCGAACAGACAATCATAGTCGCCTTTGATTTCTCGGGGAAAAACATGTTCAATTTGACTTAACAAAGGGTACTCCATTTCACTGTTCAACCGCATGTTACCCATTATAAACGTCTTCGAGCCGTAAACGCAAGTTTTCATCCTAATACGACCCTGTCAAAGACCGTTTCAAAATGAGGCAATCAAGAAGTTCAACTCGCGACATATTTCAATCATCTTCTGACGTTAGAAAAATGTCAAGGAATGCGATCACTCCTGATGCGTGCGCACGACGTGAGTTTTCATGCTAATGCAACCTTGCCAAAGACCGCCCTAGAATGTTGTAATCAGGAAATCTAATTTGCGGCACGTTTCAATCATCGCTCGACGTTCGAAAATCTTCAAGGAACCCGATCATTCCTAGAATGAAGAGTGGCACTTCATCTCGTTAGCCCAAACGTGGCTTTGTCCATAATCGACCACCTTGAACCCGCATAACGGTGTGCATGCGTTTCATTAAAAAAAATAATAAAGAAAAATAAAAAGCGAACCAATGATCCCCCCTCGTATTTGGGGCCAATGCTAGAACTTACATAATTTCGACTTATGAAGATTTAGGAAGAGACATACTTTGTTTTTTTTGTACTAACAGAGAAATCTTCCTAAATCTACTGTTTTTTATACTTGTACTCGATAAGTAGTTTAGGAAGACTTTTACATCATATTTGAAGATATAGTAACAATTCACGGAAATCAAATTATGAATTCATAGTGCTGCAACGTGCATGACATACTCAATCAACTTTTGGAAAATTTCATAATAACGGAATTTACAAGTACGTCCTTTAATTAACGTGCATCGGCTGAAGCAAAAAAGTTTTCACAGTCCAATTTTTACGTTTTAATAATATTTATTATCATGGCAAAAGTGATTTTGTAGAGGTCATAATGTTTATTCGATTTTCCTTTGAATGGGAGATGAAACCAACCTTATGTTTCACTTTCTTGTGGTCGCGGATGAGACTGAGGTGACATCCATGTTCATACCCATTTGGGATCGGGCCCAATTTTTCGTTTTTCTCTTCCAAAACAGTGATCCAACGATTAAAATTAAATTATTCGTGTTAATTGATTTGTTAATCAATCATAAAATAGGATTAATGCTACGAAAATCCCCAAACCAATTCACCTGTAAAAATTTTATCTTCCGTTAATTTTTATTAAATTTTACTATTAGATTATTAAGTTGAATATCATAAAGCAGTTGAAAAATATATTAGTTTTGAGTTTTGCACTTTCATTTAACATCGGTGTACCGGTTCGTAATTTTTTGTAAAATTAATCCAATTTAACGGAAATTAACAAATGATAAATTTGTTATAAATGTACCTAAGGGTGAAAAAAAAAAAAAATCCTCACTGGCCCAACCTGACCCGATCTAATCCTAAAATTAGAGTATTTTGTGGTTGAGCCTTTCTAGGTGTTGGTATTGTTTGGGTTAGGGTTGGATTGAGTTGGGTCAATTTGGGTTGGGCTAGGCCGATGCGGGCTTTTTCTCTCTTTGCACGTGCGCTACAAGGACGGAACACCTAACTAATTGGCACTAGTGCCAGCTTGACTTGACTCGACCTGATATAATATTTGGATATCGAGTCGAGTTTTCATACCCAACCCATTGACACCCTTAGGTGTATTGGTCTGAGGTTTGTGTTCCTATAATCGTTTTGAGTTTTTTTGCGTTAAAAAATAAATTTAATATAAATTCATCACAAATATATCGATTTGGAAATTTTTGTGATATTAATTTCCTAAAAATATCAAAAAAAGAAATAACAAATCAGGCCCGGGCGTAAATGACCGGCCATCGTCACGGGCCTTGCTGGCCCAAGCAGGGGCCCGTGCCTGGTGTCTGGTGGACCGTGGCGGTTGCAAATTGCGAATATGCTCATCAGTTGCGAGCGCTCTAAAACGTGTGGTGAGAGAGAGAAAGTTGAAGTCAACACCAATTGACTTCCAATCAGGACACGATACAACAACATTCGATGTCCCATTTTACGTCCCAAAAAGAGCCCCTTTTGACCCGGTCGCTCACCTAACTCTAATCCCTTTTGACTTCAAAATTGGAAGGGAGCGACGGCGATAAAAAATGGCATCCATGCACTGTTCAACCACGACCAAAACCAAAACCAAAACCCCCTATGACATAACATGACCAGCAAGCAGCTTCTTCTCCTTCTCTCTCTCTCTCTCACTGATGAAGTAAGAAGCACATGCCGCGCGAATGGGGAATCTCTGCGGGTTGCTGTCGCCGGAACCGGTGAAGAGCGCAAGACCCACGTCGTCGTCGAAAGCCCGGCCGCCATCGCCGCCTTCCGTGATCGCCAGCTTGAGCAACCGGTGGTCGAAACTCCGGTCGTCGTCGTCGTCGCGCAAGGACAATCGCTCCATTCAGGAGCAGGCTCTCGCCGCCGCGATCATCCTCCAGCACCGCCGCCAGAACGGGAAGTCCACGCCCGTCGATCGGTCCTCTTCGCTCCGGTACACGAGCCCCAGCGGCCCCAAGAAGCAGGGCTTGCCCAGGAGCTGCAGCTCGCGGGCCAGGTCCGTCACTGATCCTCTGTTGCAGCCTCACCAGCTCCTTAATCAGGTACTGTCGTTGTCTTGTTTGGGATTTATTGGAGTGATTCTCGAATTGGGTCTTGCTGTATTTGAGGTTCTTGAGCTGGTTTGCTCTTTTTGTGCTCTGCTTACGTTTATACTTTATCTATGATGTCGAATTGGTCTGGCATTGTAGTTGTTTTCAACTGTTCTGTTCATTAGCTTCTGGGAAATGGAAAAGTTGTTTATAGGCCTAAGAGAGAGTACCGCTGGTTGGGGCTTCTTAGGGTTGTTTGAGAAAGGGTGGGCAAGCTAAATTAGCAGCGGCAATTAAGAATCATCGCTATAGTCAATTTCTAACGAAAGCTTCATTTGGTGGTGATAATTTCTTGATCGACCAATCGAGGTTAATTCAGACTCGCCACTTGGTGTAAGTTAAACTATCTTTACGTAAGATCCAACCTCCAATACCTTTCTTTTTTTGAACATGGATCAAATGAGTAAGTTTTTGTTTTTGTTATGATTAAGTTTACAAACCGGCCTTAATGGATTGAATAAACTTGGTAATTGTCTTCGATAAGAAAATCACGCTCTACTGACTGACCTTTGATCCCGATTGAAGATATTGCCAGTCTATCCATGAATACTGCCCTCCGACTATATGTAGTAGAATGAAAGTAGAAAAGTCTCTCATAAAATTCCGATGGTGCTTGAAGGGATGACATGAACAACAGAATGGGAAAAGAAGGAAGCAGCTGAAAGAGAAACATATAGTTATCCGTGGCTGCATGCTCTAATAGTCATCTTCTGAAGATTAACACTGCAACTTGATCACATGCTGGATGTGTGAATTCAGTGAGAACATGGGAGTTAATCACTTGAAGTTAGTTCACTGTGCATGAAACTTTAGCTCAAATGCAAAACCCCTTGTTGCTTGATGCATGGGTTAAGTATCTAGTTGATTTGCTCCATGGATTTTCCCATCCTAATCCTAGATTAGCTTTTTATACAGAAAAGAGGGCCATATGTGATAGTAAAGTGAGCAGTATGTGCTAATTGTGGGGCCTCGTTATTCAAGCACATTTCGGCTTCCTGAGATGTATGTCTTTTCGCATGTCGCAACAGTAGAGCTATGACTTCACTTGCGTTGCCTCTTATGAGCCTGCAGATAGTTGCATGATGATTATTTGCTAGTGAGATTTGGCATTGCTAAATCATTGAGAATTGAGAACTTTTGATTTCTTTGATTTATCAATGAGAGTAATAATTCGTTTATAGTTGTAGATAAATTATATCACACAAATAAAGCAGGTGGGCTGACTCCTATATGCCTCAATAGCACTTTGTAATTACATTTGGATGAATCAATTCTCACAACTTTCGATGCTAATAAGTTTGTGTCTTTCTTTGTAATGCCACTATGGCGTCAATCCCTCAGTAAATTTTTTGCTCCAACACCTTGAACAGAATTTAGAGTTGTGCCATGCACAACTTCATTTCCACTTTCCAAACAAAATACTACTAAGCATTCCAAAATAGGTTTAACAAGAACAACATGAACCTTATGAATGAATAAGAGATATTTGGATACACAGATTTTGATTCACCTCTCTTCTCATTATAGTTTGTGCATGTGTTTTCTTGGATAGGACGTAAAGCTTGATGAATTGGAAACCAATCATTTGGTCCTTGTTCATGGCGGTGGCTTTGGTGCTTGGTGTTGGTATAAAACTATAGCACTGCTTGAAGAAGCTGGTTTCAAAGTTATGCCGATAGACTTAACTGGATCTGGGTTTAATTCCTTTGATACCAGTGAGGTGACAAGTATGTCGCAGTATGTGAAGCCCCTAACTGACCATCTTGAAAAGCTGGCCAATGACGAGAAAGTATGTTTTGGCATCTCTTCTCCCATTTCATATCTGATTTGTCGTGAATTCGAGCATGTGTATTTGTGATGGTCGGATGTTGAAAAGAAATCTTTTGCACAGGTGATTCTTGTGGGCCATGATTTTGGTGGAACATGTATATCTTATGCAATGGAGCTATTTCCTTCTAAAATCACAAAAGCTGTTTTTATTGCTGCTGCAATGCTGAGGAATGGTCAAAGCACTCTTGATATGTGGTCTCAACAGGTTGGTTTTCTGTATATGTTGATTCCATCAGCAGTGTTTCACTGGAAACAATTATTAGTGGTTAGACCTTCAGGCGTTGCACGAATACCTCATTTACACTTAAAAAGCACGAGCATAATCCACACCTGAAAAGTGGAGCCTGAAATTCCATTTTCTGTGTTGATCACTAGGGAACACAGCTAGGACAAAAAGCCTAGCAAGTACCAATTCTTGTGTAAGCATTGAGTGAAGAAGACAAACAGAGATTTGACGTCTTTATCATTGTCAAGTAGTTATTCTCCTATATATGTTGATGGGAATATACTGTTGTTTGAAAAATGAATTGTTCACCAAATATCCTTGAAAAGTGAAAGGGTGTAATTGGATCATGCATTTGGAGGTTGCATCTAATTAAAATTTTTCATTTTACTGCCAACAAGCTTTGGTTGACCTCATAATCATAATTGTTAACAAATGCGCCTCCTCTAATTAAGGGGCATTTTCGGATCTTTTGAACGTTTGCTCATGTTATGTTTACCTTTCCCTTCATGTACAATAGCAGCAGACGCCTGCAAACTTATGTGGACAATAGCCTCAGTGTCTATTATGTAGTTAATTCAGATATTTTCCCATCAAGTTCTTCTACTTACAGAAAAATTGTATTGCAGGCTGGCTCAAACGATTTAATGCAAAAGGCTCAGATATTTTTGTATGCCAATGGGAAGGACCAACCTCCAACTGCTATTGATCTAGACAAATCTTTTTTGAGTGACGTGCTATTCAACCAATCTCCTGCTAAGGTACTTCCTTTCTGTTCAAATGAATTGCTTTGCTGATGGTAATTTATTTCTGCAATTATTGCTTTGTCTTAATTTTCCAAGGAATTTACTCATATTATTTGCATTAAGTGTATTTTCTGAAATTTTGATTTCCTGATCCAGGATGTAGCACTGGCAGCTGTTTCCATGAGACCAATCCCCTTCAAGCCCGTTCTCGAGAAGCTCTCACTTTCAGATGTGAACTATGGGTCAGTGAGGCGGTTTTACATAGAAGCTCCAGAAGACAATGCTATATCTGTTGAATTACAGGAGAACATGATCAAATTAAACCCCCCAGAACGTGTGTTTCGTCTAAAAGGTGCAGACCACTCACCTTTCTTTTCGAAGCCTCAAGCATTACACAAGCTGTTAGTGGAGATCTCAAAGATTCATCCCCTTGACCAAGTCTTGGAGAAAGATGGCTTAGGGTGACCTATTTGGCCCTGGTGCCGTCACTACATCTCACAGTGAATGTCGTTTTTGAGAGGTTTTAATTATTGCAGATATTGGTAGTCTTCCTGTTATCTGCTGCTTGATTTTTGACAGGGATTCTGTATGTGGTATATCAGCTGTTCATGTAGATTAGCCTTTTCCCTTTTTTTCATTGGAAAGAGATGTTACTTGAGGGTTATTTAGCAGAAAAGAGTTGTGTAGCTTTTTGTTGCCTGATATGAAAATAAAATCTGTCTGTCTGTCTGTCTGTCTGTCTCTGTCTCTGTCTCTCTGTCTCTCTGTCTCTCACAACTTCATTGGGCCATATGATCTAGTCTCACATCATCATGGTATTGAGCCAACGACGGAGGTGGCGTCCAGCTTGCTTGAAATTTGATCCTTGAATGAAGTATGCCTCACATTAGTGGCACATGCAAGCTGCTAAAGTAATAAAGGATGTGGCAACATTTGTGACGCTATGGCATAGTTTGAACTGTTATCTTGCAATATATAATATACTAAATATTATTATCCTATTTTTGGTTTTTCCATATATCAATTGCATCTCATTGGATGAACTCCTCCATGAGGGCCAAGATTGGAGTCTGTTAAATGTATCATGGTTGAATATGCAGTTGGGACTCAGGAGCAATGCGGTTCAAGCAAAGCATCTATTTTCCTTTGCCTACCATTTTAAAGAACGGAACAAGTGGATTGTTTCTGAATCCTGAATGGCCGTTTATCTTGGACTGCACTATTGCATTTCTATCTTGGTAATCGAAAAATGTGAATTTGGAATTTTCCGACATTGCTGGTGGCAACATCCTTTTGCAACCACAGTTTGTTGAACTGGTCCTGAGTCCTGATCAATCATATGCTGCTTCTTGGCCTCGGGGACAAGTAAGCATTCAAAATACCCCACAAAAGCAGGAAAGGTTAAAGCTCTTCACCTGCATCTACTTGCCAAGATGGTGCCTGGTGATGCAGAAGTTCCCAAATATATTGAGTGGTTTTACGGCTTCATGTCTAGGCTTCATTCATGGCCAGTCTTTTTTAAACTTCGCAAAATGCTAGTAGCGTGGAAATAATTTTAGTATCTGGCACTGCAAGAAATGTTAGTAAAAAGAAACTATTTCCCTTATCTAATTGGTCACTATAAAATGTTTTTTGGGCATTAGGTGAAGTTGTTCGGGAATTTGATTCTACACAAAAAAGGAACAAAAAAAAACGAAAAAAAAAATCAAGTTTATGTTTCTTTTGTCCGTGACAAATTGACTATCGTGACAATTACTTGTTAGACCAGTTGTTATAAATCATTGCGATTACTGTCAATGATTATCCTAGCATGTACCAACATTGGTTAGCCGCTGGGGCCCCATTCATGTCTCCTCTACCACCACCAGCAACAAAATTTCCCCTGGTCTTAAAAATTGAATGAGATGGGAAATTTGATTCTTGTCAACTTGTTGGAATGGTTGGCATTGAAAGCTAGTTGAGAGCTCCCGAATCTAAACCCTAAAGATCCAAAAATGTAAAATTTTTATTGTGAACAGGGCAAAAGGTGAAGAAAAAAAAGTACAAGAAATTGTACCAATAGGACGGAAATATTTTTCCTTTTCAAATGACAAAAAATTACCCCAACCTTGATTTGGGAGTAATCTAGTTTAAAATGATAAAATTTTTGGGAAAAAAGGTGCTTGAACATTTATTTTGTTTATGCAAACCAATAAAGTTGCATGAAATCATTGATTTGAAACACCTAAATAGGAGATTATTCACTTGTTTTCTAGTTCATTTGATTCAAAGTCTTGAAAAATGAGGTTGTTTTGCTTGTGAGAAATAATGTCATTTAGTCAGTATATTGTGATACGTCAAACCGTTCATCATATAAAATCTCCCATCATTTTGTGTAAACTAAAATATTAAAGGTGAGTATTTTTTTTTTTTTGGATCAATTGAATATTGGTGTATTTTTTAGGGAAAATGTTACAAATGATCCTTATACATTACTTAATGTGCAATTTCGTCCCTAAATTTTTGATCGGCTCAATTTGGTCCCTGAACTGTTGATAAATGTTCGATTTGATCCCTAAATTTTCGATCAGCTTAATTTGGTCTCTGAACTATTAATAAATGTTCGATTTAGTCATTCGTTACTATTTTTCCTTTTTTTTTTTGGGCTTATAGTAACAAAATTGAAAAAATAAAAAAATAACGAAAAAAAAAGAAGAAAAAATAGTAACGAAAAATAATAACAAAAAAAAGTAACGAAAAAAAAAAGAAACCCTAGCGGGTACTGTTCATCTTCCTCGCGGAAGCAGCCTTGCCCGCACCGGCCACTGCGCCGGCAGACCTCGACCGCGCCGGCGAACCACGAGCCCTCTCTGCTCCACCGCCGCTCCACCAGTCTCGCCCGCCGCCCGTCGACCTTGCAACGCCTCAGTCGCCCGCAACTTCCAGATCCGGCGACCTCCGCGTCCCTGCCGCACCTCAACGCTCTGCCCGACGACCGACCTGACGCTTCTGCTACCTCGCCGAGCCGATCCTTGCCACCGCGACCCAGCGCTCGACGTCCCCTGCTCCAGCCCGTGCCGACCTGCGACGCCATCGTTGTCCCGATCTCGTCGCTCGAGTGTCCGACGCCGGCAGATCTGAGAGCCCCGCAGCAGCCACGACCCGAACGCCCCTGCTCGCCTCCGCCCGACGCTCAACCGCTGCCGTGCCGCTGTCCCTGCCGCGACCCGACGCCGCCGGAGCCCACACCGCCGCTGCTCGCCTCTCCCCGATGTCCGACAGCAAGCCTCGCGCCCCGCGTCGCCCCTCGCCGGTGCCCTGCCACGCCGGAGTCCCTCGCCGGCCACTCCCCTCGCCGGAGTTCCGAACCGGCCAAGATTTTTTTTTTTTCTTTCAAAAAGAAAGAAGAAAAAAATTAAATTAGTCGGGTTTTTTTTTTCGTTACTATTTTTTCTTTTTTTTCGTTATTTTTTTATTTTTTCAATTTCGTTACTACAAGAAAAAAAAATAGTAATGAATGATTAAATTGGATATTTATTAATAATTCAGGAACTAAATTGAGCTGATTGAAAATTTAAGGATTAAATCAAATATTTATCAATAGTTCAAGAATTAAATTAAGCCGATTGAAAATTCAGGACGAAATTGTACATTAAGTAATAATATAAGGATTATTTATGACATTTTCCTTATTTTTTAGGATTTCTTAAAAAGTCTTGTCGTACACGTGTAAATTCATGCAATCTTTCGCCTTTTGGTCGTAGAAAAATAATGGCTTAGTTTTAGCCAAAATTTTGAAAATTTAAACCGAGGTTGTTATCTGGATCCCAAAATTCGAATTTTGCAGTGTCAGGACACACGTTAGCATCATGACTTGACAGCCAATGCCGACCGTTCAACGAGCCATGTTGGGAGACAGCTCATGCCATTTTCACACACACACGTACAGCTCCTTCCTTTTTTGTTGTTTTCCTCTTTCATAATATCAAACTTTTAAAATCTTGTATTTTTGAACTGATTTCGTTTCATTCCTCCATACATATATAGGGATAATAGTCTCTTGGTTCACTCGGCATTATCTCCAACCCTATTCTCTCCGCTGCGCAGGCCAGGCCTAGAATTCTTCTTCCAGAACAAGGTGATGCACATTTCCTAACTCACCAATCTTGTGTTTCTGAGCGTCATTGCGCACCCGACGACCGCTTGTTCTTGAAACCCTTTCTGGGTTTAGGTTCTTGCATCACTTTGTACGTTTTTCGATTGTGATGTGGTTTGGAAGAAGTTTATGTGGTGTAGCTTGAATTGGGTTTACATTGAAAGAAGATAAAACGGGCAGGGTTACATCAGCCTAGGGAATGATTGCTAGGTGAATTTGGGGAAGGGGCTGTGAAATTGAAGAAATCATTTCATGTAGGACGAGTTTGATCTTGTTCTTATAGTTTTCTTGGCTGTAAATTACTTAAGACCAGAGTTACTGATGCCGATCTGCTGTTTTATTCTTGGCTAATGGGGCTAAAAGATCATTGTGCTGAGGTCGGATTGGTTTTGAGTTAATCAATTTGGTTATTCGCGAGAAAGCATCAGGTTCTTCATCTGATTTGCAGATTGGGTAGTGCATCTTAGATTGTATTTTTTTTCCTCGTTTGTTCTCTAGTGAAAACTGAAAATGTTGTCTACATGGGCTTTGTTTTTTCAATGAAACGGCATTTGAAGTTTAATCTTGCTGGATTAAGCAATCTCACACCCAATTACAATGGCTGATCTGCACAAAAAATGTAAGCCTTTCAATATGCCACTGTCCAAGGTGTAGTTGGGTTAATGATCTTGCTGGATTAAGCAATCTCACACCCAATTACAATGGCTGATCTGCACAAAAAATGTAAGCCTTTCAATATGCCACTGTCCAAGGTGTAGTTGGGTTAATGATCTTGCTGGATTAAGCAATCTCACACCCAATTACAATGGCTGATCTGCACATAAAATATGAGCCTTTCAATATGCCACTGTCCAAGATGTAGTTGGGTTAATCTAAGACTGCCTTCCGAAATGCCACTGTCCAAGATGTAGGTGGTTAATCTAAGACTACTGAAACAGGTTCCAAGTTCTGCACATATCTACTTTCTATTGAGCAATTAGACTGTTAAATCAAAACGATAATATCAGTCTTTCCAATTTCAATTTTTCTTTCCCTTTCAGACAAGCATATTATAATCAATAACTCATGTTTGTTGGTTGTAAATCTGCCATCTTTCATATACTCAGCATTGGACTGTATCCTATGAACTTCATCTCTCTGCCCAATTGATTGTGCAGTCTTAAGTTTCATGGATCAACTTAGTCCTCTCGGTGGTTGCTTAATCTCCTGTTTTTTCCTCTTTCTCTATCTGTCCCATGGGCCATAGGTACATTATTTCATTTTGCACTGAAATTGGGCATAAAGATCTGATGTGTTTATATTGGCAGGAAAAGAACAAGCGAACAGGATGGGTCGTGGAGTTAGCAGCGGCGGCGGTCAGAGTTCTTTGGGCTACCTATTTGGAAGCGGAGAGCCTGCCAACAATAATCCCCAGAAATCTGCCAAAAGCGAGGGAAATGCTGTGAGCTCCTCAAAAAATGCTCCAACTCCAGCTCCACTAGAAAATGCTCCAACTCCAGCTCCTCAAGCAGTTGATGGCCGCACTCCAGCAGGCAACCCAGGGAGCCTGACCAACAACTACTTTCGCGCTGATGGACAGAACTGTGGCAACTTCATCACTGTAAGTTCTTGCTGTGCTATACCTGAAGATGGCTTAGATATTCATACAGGATTGTAGGGAACTCATGAGCAGGATTTGCTTGACATTTTCACCTGTTGAAAATTTCTAAGACTCTGGGGGTTTAGAACTTCTGTTGTCCTAGAGCAGATGATGATTATGGATCCTGTTATCTCTGAATTGATTGAAAATCAAAAGCAGAGAGCCAAAGCGAAAGCAGGTTCATGCTGACAATTATAATTGAAGCCAAAGGATACTTGTGCATAAGATCAACTTATATACTGACCTCTAGGAAAATCTAAAGTAACATGGTTGATGTAGTAAAAACCACTGTAATCTGCAACATACCAAGTCCACTGGTGAGACTTAATTTATTGGAGATCCAATGGCCCTGCCTGGTGCGGTTGTGCTTCTGTAATTTCTTCTTTTCTTCTTTCCTTCCTTGAAAATGAGATCATTGTGAAGAGTGCTACATCATAACATGGCAAATTAATGAGGATATCTTCTTGCAGTTGTGCTTCACTTACACATGTCCTAGTCGGCAAGCTATGGCTAATCTATATAACTCGCTCCTGTCATTAGATTGTTGAGAAGTTTCATATGTGTTGGTGCAGGATCGGCCATCGACCAAGGTTCACGCTGCTCCTGGTGGCGGTTCATCACTCAATTACCTCTTTGGCGGTAGTGGGAACTGAACCTTTGAAGTTCTTAGCCGGCTAGCTGCTTTTGACTGAAGTATTGCAGCATGTAAGTTGTGGTTTATAAAGTCTTTCGCCATGCGAGGAACAAGTCGACAAATTTGATGAGCTTATTCATCTTATTTGTGTATGATACCACACAATGATTCCCTTCTTTAATTGAAGTATTTGAGAAAAATCTTGTCTTGTCAAGATCAATTAGGGGAAAAAATTTGTTCCTACATCTCCTTTTTATGGGGCGTTCAAATTTTAGACATTTTATTAGAGGAGGTCCTTCTACCTATGATTGGCAGTTACACAGACGTGCTGAGTAATTCCGGACAGAGAAAAGAACAGAGAGTATGTTTCTTTCATGAAAAGTCAATCGATTTGGAATATATTTTCCTAAAGTGATCGTTTGTATCACTTACACAAAACGAATCAATCAAAAAATTGTTTTTATCAATGGCGAACAATGCTTACATATAGATTATTGTTGATAATGAATTCATTTTTGGTTGACTAATTTTTCAAAGGAGTTGGTAAACTATTATATAGGCATAAAGTTTCAAAGAAGTTAGTCATTATCTATTTAATTTGTCTAAAAGCACTTGCAAGTTTCTAATAATATCCTAATGTTTAAGAAATACTGATTTTGAAAGACGGCGCATGAAGGGTCCCTTCCCACTCGTGATTTAGATGCTGACTTTTCCTTCTCACATAGCTTTGACTGAGGATTCCTCAGTGAGGAGTGTTCGCTCCACTTCCAATTCCTTTGAGCCACGATGAGTAACCAGATTTGCGCATTTTCCCCCTAGACAAGCATCGGCCCACTTCATTTTGTGGCACACGTAATGCTCTTTGCCGCCTCGAATTGTGATAATGGTCCTGCTTCGTGATGACCTCTAATAATGCCATCCCAGTCGGGTAAAGAGACAATTGTTCAAAAAAACTTATTATATGACAGCTAATTTAGTTATAAACTTTTCAATTTTGTCAATTCAATCATAAAGTTTTTAACTATTTATTAATGTAATTATTTATAAGCGTTGCGGTTCTTGTCCCATACGATGATAGGTATTCACGTCAGCGATTTTCAATCTAAATTGGTTAGAAGGATTAAATAAAAAAATTGTCAAAAAGTTTAGGACTAAATTGAAAAAATTACAAAGTATAGGACTAAATTGGTTGCTATATAATATGTTTAGATTTCTTGGATTATTATCTTTCCTAAAAGTGCATGATGCTATTTGTGCTTTGTTCATATTAAAGTATTGATCACGACTTGTAAAGTGTTGTTAGCGCTACTATCAATAAAAGCATTCCACCTTTATCCATTAATTTTTTTTTTTTTTTGATAAGGTAAGATTAGTATGGATTTTTAACCAAAAGGAACTTTACAACAAAAATAACTTGGCACCAACAAAACTTGCACTCATGGTGACAAATAAGTCATTACGAGTGGAAGGGTGTCGAGCGAAAAAAGAGAGGGGAAATCAAAACAGTGGCAATCCTCAGGCAACTTTAGAAGGAAAGATCTGACATTTCAGAAGAAAAGATAGAGGGGTCAAGTCCCCAACTTCATTGCATCCTTTGGTTCCTCGGCATATCCATCGATTGGTATCTTATTTTGTCAAAGTTTCTTACGATGAATGAGATATCTAGTCCATCCAAGGGCTAATGACCATTTTGGGGAATTATCATCTCCGATGGCCACATCATCTTTCGAATGCACTTCAACAATCATAATACTTATCAACGTCAATTCTGGATTTAACACTTGATTTTTCGAGTGTTGAAGATCTTGCAAAGTATGATGATAGGGAATGGAAAAGCTACCAAATTGAACTTTAGAGGTAAAAGAATGAAAGGGAGCAACTTTTTCCACACCTATTTTGAAAATACGATTTAAGATTTGTGCTGTCATTTTTTTTCCTCGTGATATTAACCCAAAAAACCTTACACAATTTTCAAAAATCCTCGCCTCTTCCTGAATAATTTTTTTTAACGTGCACGAAAATCTTTAGATATAAATGTTGCCGATAATGAAAAATATTTTTTATTGGCTGATATTTTCTAGCGATATAAATAATTATTTTTAGGAAAATAATTTTTTAAATCATCCACTTTTAAAATCACTTTCAGTGGATTATGCAATCATATATGACGTCACGCTCACAAACTAAAGTAATGAATAGCTTTAATTTTTGCTCTTGTCAAATTATGATGAACAAAGTGGCCGGTCCTACTCCACCAGAAAGCTTTCATTTAAGTGTCTATGCTTAGAATATGTTGGCAATAGGCTGAAGATCACCAGCTATGGAAGGTCTCACCGGGCGCACCAATTAATTGCCCTCTTGTTTTCTATCAATAATCGCTACTGTTGAACTCCGAGGCTTCACCATCCCACGGAAGCAACGCCAGCGCCCCCGCCACCACCATCTTCCATTGCGACTGCAGCCATGGCCGTGCCGGCGACCATCTTACTGGGGACGACATGGAGTTGGGGTATCTGGTCGGCTCACCGCATGCTCGCTGGAAAAACATGCCCATCCTCCAGGACTGGGACCGCTAATGTGAGAGGTCAACCAGCTGCCTGTGGGAGATCTTATGAAAGGGGTAAGCCTTACGCCCCATGCGTTCCTCCACCAAACTGCAAACATCCTTGTGATCCACACAACCGCGCGTGCAATTGATGGTCGAATGACACCGCAGCCGATGCCGCTGGATCGAGGGAATGGAAACAAAGCCGATGCGCATTGCTAAACGTAACAATCATAGTTTATACGTGTTATTGCTTAATGTTGTGACTGTTTTAGTTGATTTCGTAACGTGTATGTTTCGGCATGATTTGGATACTACTAGTCTTTCAGATCAGGGCACTACAGTCTACATCCGCTGGCGTTTTAACCATATTGTGCTGTGCGAAATTTGATTTGCGAGAGAGAACATGTCTCTTGGATCTTATTGTCTGAAGTTGTAATACTGGAATGCTTTTTCATCCAGTGGAAATTTCCCTGAACTCTCGGAGAGGTAATTAAACATCATGTTTTAACATTAAAAGGATTCCCATTTCACATCTCGAATTTCTTTTTTACAAGGTTAGTCAAACCCTTTTTTATTTTTATTTTTTGCCGTTAACATGAGCTGCACACATCTAATAATATAAGAAAAATCGACGTTAAAGTTATCTAAGACAAGAATGTAATTGACCAATCACATTTTTCACTTGATATAGACCCCAAACTACTTGTGTATTGCATAATTTCACTTCATGTCAATTCTACATGTGATGCGGCTATCACATGATATTCCTTCTTGAGGATTATGTTAGTTGGGCCCGTATTCAAACTCGGGTTCTTCTAGGGCCCAAAAAGAAAATTCTGAACCTTCATGAACTATGTACATAACTCTTACATGATCAGTACCAACAGCTAGATATATATTGCTGGAGAGTGGCGCGGAAATGATATAAAATAACAACTTATAATGATTTTAGAGAAAATTCTCCATGATTGCTTTGGTTAATGTCTCTGTTCGTTATTGAAATTATCAATATTCACTCCAATATTGGTGGATCATCCCAAATTCTGGATGAAGTTAAATACCATTAAACGTTCTTTAAGAAAGGACAATTTTGGATATAGGATAAAGGCTCGATTTTTCTCATCCGCAGATTAGAGTAAGCTTGGTGTCGACGATAAATCCAAAATTATATCGTACAACTCTCAAAAGCATACAAATCAAAGGAGGAAAAATCCAAAATGATGAAAAGATGACTCAGACGCAAAAGCGAGAGAGAAAGAAATTGCACCTTTGACCCGGAACGACTTAAATTGTTACACCCAACCGAAAGCAACACGAATAAAGGACCCTCTTTGCAATACAATAGTACCACATTTGCCACATTTACAGAGAGTTACGACGTTTCATTGTGACTACGCGCAAATTAATAAAAATTTGGATTTTCCAAAATTATGGCGGTTTACGACGGATTATGGCCATTTATCGTGACAAAGAAGAAATCTTTGTAAACTAGGATACTTGTTAATGGCCATTATCAATAGAGGTACGACTTCGTAACTTTGAGCAACACCCGTAAGTTTAGATTTATTTTTTTATTTTTATATAGAATGACTATTTACAAAGGGTTGTGATAGTTCAACGTAAATAAGGATAAAAAGCAGCACAATTACGTACTTTTCCAATTTTGATACTTTGTGAAGGTTTATGATATTCCATCGTAACCGTTACCAAAATGTTCTAAATTTTGGAATATTTTTAATAATGATGGTTTAGATAGGTTTACGACGTTCCACATAACCGATAACTTAACACCATAAATTTGAATCTTTTAAATCACGACAGTTTTCAAAGGTTTAGAGCAATCCTCGTAAAATATAACATTGTAAAACGTTATTAAACCTTACTATTACCGTGTCGGACGTTCATTTGTGAAAATTGGCAACCGGTTGCGATCGGCTTAAATTCAAAGGTCAGGATCCCTTGGTCTAAATTTGACAGCCGACATTTGTGGGGTTATGGTACAATATTGTACCTTATGGATGTTTACTAGTCGTAATCAATATCACAACTTCGTAAATTTTGACCTTTTTTTTTTATTACTTGTGACTGTCCGTAGTAACCAAAAGCAAAGCATTGTAAATTTGAGTTATTTCAACACAACAATTATTAACCACTGTTTATCATGATGTTTACTAGTCGTAATCAATTACATAATGTCATAAAGTTTTGTTCTTCTTAAATACATTGGCTTGAAATATTTATGAGATTACATCGTAACCAAGAACACAACACAACATCCTAAAATCAGAAATTTGTTTTTTTGGTAACTATGATTTACAAAAGTTAACGGAAGTCTACAATGATTAAGAAGAAAACATTTAAATTTGGATATTTTTCAATTGCAATGATTTAGAAAGAGTATGATGTTTGTCATAATCAAGAGCAAAACATCTCAAATTTGGGTAAATTTAAATTACGACCACTTACATAGCTTTAAGGTGGTTCACGATAACAGTGAAGAAAACATTGTACAATTGATTTTTTTTTTTTTTTATTATGACAATTTACAGAGAGTTACAAAGAGCAAAGTATCATAAGTTTAGATTTTTTTTGGTCAAAAATACGACAGTTTATAAATGTTTTCAACGTCATGCTGTAACCAAGAACCAAATATCATAAATTCGGATTTTTTTTTTATTCCAACTGCTTACAAAAGTTTACAATAGTTTGTAATGACTAAGAATAGAACGTCATAAATTTTGAATTTTTTGTAGTTATGATAATCTAGAAAGTGTTACGATGTCGCATTGTCACTAAGTGCAAAACATCATAAGTTTACAAACTTTTACGACCGTTTGTCATAAAAGAGAAGAAATTGTCATTAATTGAGAACTTGTTTACAAAGGGTTATGACTTCACAACAAGAGCAAAAATTTCATATGTTTGTTGGCTGTAAGTAAGGGTAAAACTTCATAATCTAGTATTTGTTTTAAACTGCAACGCTCTGTGAAGGTAACCATGAACATAATGTTGTAAATTTTCAATTATGACATTTTTTAAAATTTTTGACGTTTGCATCATGAGCAAGAACTTAACATCGTAAATTTAAATCCTTTCAAACTACGAGGGCTTATAAAGGTTTGCAACAATCTCTGTAACTAACAATAAAACCTCATAAAACTTTTCTAAATTTGATCTTTACTGTGCCATGACGTCAATATTCTAGGGGGTTGGCGCCCATTTGCTAGTGCTTAAAGTATTGTAAATTTCACTTTTAAGTGTGTCCAACGTCCATTTTCTGGTGGAATTGGACATCTAACCTTATGTGATAATTGCAACCGGCTCATTCGACAATTGAGGCCCTTCCATTTCAATCTAGAGACTAAGCATTTGTGGGGTTACGGTATAAGATTAGAACCTTAGAAGTTTCCGGCTAAGCATTGGTGGATTTATCCTATGTACGATACAACAAATGTATTTCGATCCGTGAAGTTTGTTTTAGTGGACTACGTAAAAAAATTCCAATTAATGAAAGATGTAAACCCATTGAGATATCAAAATTACACATATTGGATAAAGTGATTGTTACTATCTACTTTAATAATGAATCATTGATATAAATTTAATTAAATAACTATATAAAATATATAGACTTTTCTCTTCACCTCATATTGATGAATTGTCTCAATTGGAAGATCTCCTGTATAGATAATAGACATTTCAATTGGCCGAGCTTTAGTTACAAAGCAAAGCTATCTACCGAACGGTTCGTAGTATTTGGATATTCTCGACCAAGAGGCTGCTAATGTGTACCGTCCAAGCTAATATTTCAAGCTTGCAGCAGTACCGTCCAAACGCTAGCTGGTTTTTGGACCGGCCCGTTCCAACCCTTTGAATGGATCAAACTGTAAAGACTTGCCAGCACAGGCTTTCTAAGTGGAATTTTCGTGACTTCGGATGTGGAACGAGTCGCGATATTCGCTCCTTGAAAGATGACAAAAGTTGAAAATGGAAGGACGACGGCTTGGTGGTGGTCCCTCGAGGGAGAGCATTATTGCATGGGACCCGGCGGTCGTACTACTGACCTGACCTTTCCAGGCAATTAAACCTTCCACGAAAAGCGCACCGGGAAGGGTACAAATCCCGTCCGCTAATTTTCTTGTGATAGGCGAGGGCCCTATCCCCTTGCAGATATCTTAGCGACGACTTTGGTCTTCCACTAATCTCGTGACTAGCGCTGGCCTTCGCTTACGCGCTCTTTCCTAATTCCCCACGGTCAAAACTTGTTCATCTCCGAGGCTCCGCTCTCCTTGTGAACTTCTATTCATCGATTCAACTGCGACCCTCTCTGTCGTCGAGCAGCGAGATGAAGAACATGAAACCACCACTTCTACTATTCATCTTCATCTCGGTCTCGCTCGAAGCACTCCCGATCTCAGTCACTGGCAACAACGTTGACGCTTACCGGCCGACCGATGATATCGCCGTCGACTGCGGCTCCTCCACCAGCTCCACTGTGGAGAACCGGAATTGGGTTGGAGACGCCGCCGACCGTTCGGCCTACTCTCCAATTGAGAAAACTCACTCCTCTATCACTGCAAAGGCAAGCAGTTCACCTCCCAGCGTCCCTGGCGGAGCCCCATACCTCACGGCTCGCCTCTCCCGCTCCGAGTTCGCCTACACCTTCCACGTCACCGCAGGGCCCAAATTCGTTCGCCTACACTTCTTCCCTTTGGATTACCTCAACTTCAGCCGTGTTGATTCCTTCTTCTCAGTCGAGGCCGCTGGCTACACCCTGCTCCGCAACTTCAGCGCTTCGTTGTTCTCCGATAATACCAGCTCCCCGAGCTTCCATAAAGAGTTTTGCTTAAGTGTCGGAGACGACCAGACATTGAACATAACGTTCACTCCCACTCCTGGTAATTCAGACGCGTATGCTTTCGTGAATGGAATCGAAGTCGTTTCCATGCCCGAAAGTCTCTACTACAACGCCGTCGTCGACTCAACCGAGGGAATCAAGTTGGCAGGTCAGCAGGCGCCATACACCTTGGATACCACTAAAGCTCTCGAAGCGGTGAGGCGCTTGAACGTGGGAGGACAGTTTGTCCGTCCAGCTGATGATACGGGAATGTACAGGACCTGGGAAGCAGATGACGAGTACGTGACTTCCTCGTACATCGGAGTTTTGCCAGTTAACACAACTATCCAACTCAATTACGGTGACCAAGTGCCAAATTACACGGCTCCAGATCTCGTATACACTACTGCAAGGACCATGGGAATGAACAAAACAATCAATCTGAGCTACAACCTCACGTGGTCCGTCGAGGTGGACACGAACTTCTATTACTTGGTCCGGTTACACTTTTGCGAATTCCAGATAGAGATAAATGAGCCCTTAGACAGGGTTTTCAAGATTTTTATAGATTCACAACTGGTCGAGGATCATGCGGATGTCATCAGTTGGAGCGGGAAGGGCGTGCCCGTCTATAGAGATTTTGCCGTAGCCTTGTATGACAGCCGAAAGAAAAGAACCAACCTTTCCGTCGCGTTGGGCGCGCTTCCAGATGGTTCTACTCTTTACTCTGATGCCATCTTGAATGGCCTCGAGATATTCAAGATCAACAATCCTGACGAGAATCTCGCAGGCCTGAACCCGGATCCGGATCCGGTCCCGAATAAACTGCCGGGACCTCCACAGGCAAGCAAGGCACCGTCGAGCCTCAGCAAAGCAGTAAAAATTGCCATCGTTGCCGGTGGAACTTCGGGCTTCACCATACTCTCTCTTCTGGCTTTCTTCCTTTACCGGCGACGAAACAGAGCGAAGGATTCGACCTCGAGCGACGGTACCTCACGGTGGGGCCCGTTCTCCTACGCGACGACCAAGTCAACGAAGACCCAAGGTTCGTCCCTGCCGTCGGATCGGTGCCGCCACTTCTCGCTAACGGAGATTAGAGCGGCCACGAACAACTTCGATGAGGTTTTTATTATCGGCGTGGGCGGGTTCGGCAACGTGTACAAGGGCTATGTCGATGGGGGCGCCACCCAAGTGGCGATCAAGCGGTTGAACGCGGGGTCGCAGCAGGGTCACCACGAGTTCATGACCGAAATCGAGATGCTCTCGGAGCTCCGGCACCTGCACCTGGTCTCCCTAATTGGGTTCTGCAACGACGCGGGAGAGATGATCCTGGTGTACGACTACATGGCGCGCGGGACTGTCCGTGACCATCTCTACAACACCGACAATCCCCCCCTTCCCTGGAAGCAGCGGCTCCAGATCTGCACGGGAGCCGCGCGTGGGCTGCACTACCTCCACACCGGTGCCAAGCAGACCATTATACACCGCGACATGAAGACCACCAACATCCTGCTCGACGAGAAGTGGGTTGCCAAGGTGTCCGACTTCGGGCTCTCGAAGGTCGGGCCGACGTCGGTGTCCAAGGCCCACGTCAGCACCGTGGTGAAGGGCACCTTCGGGTACCTGGATCCAGAGTACTACAGGCGCCAGCAGCTGACTGACAAGTCCGACGTGTACTCCTTCGGGGTGGTGCTATTCGAGGTGCTGTGTGCAAGGCCTGCTGTGAACCGGACGGCTCAGAAAAAGCAGATCAGCCTGGCCGCCTGGGCCCAGAGCTGCTGTAAGAGCGGGAGCATCGACAAGATCGTGGACCCACACCTGAAGGGGGCGATCGCCCCCGAGTGCCTCAATAAGTTCTGCGAGATCGCCATGAGCTGCTTGCAGGACGAGGGAACCAAGCGGCCATCCATGAATGACGTCGTGTGGGGCCTCGAATTTGCACTGCAGTTACAGGTGAGCTCGGAGCAGAGGGTGGTAGACCATGTGGTTGCGTCCATGCACCATGGCGATGGCGATGCCAGTGACGATGACACGGCTCCAATTGGAGGCAACCTAATGGGCCGCAGCGATGAGGTGTTCAGCACTAGCAACAGTGGCGGTGGGAAGAGCCTTGGGGCAGCTGTGACAACGACCAGTAGCGATGGCGTTTATGATGAGAGTACGACTAGTTACGATTCGGATAAGTTGCTCTCTGGGGCTGTCTTCTCTGAGATTCTGAATCCCAATGGTCGTTGAGAGAAGGGCGTTCAGGTTCATCTGTTCCTGCATATCTCTGGAATTTGGATATGGCATGGTTTTGCTACAAAATATCGAGCATGAAATAGTGCTTATTCTTTTTCTGCTTTGGGACAATAATTGTAACTTGTAAAATGCCTCCACAGGCATAAGTTTTGTGTATTTTCCTATGAAAAATAAAATAAAATAAATGTAGTCATTAGGAATGTACTCAAATTCTAATCGATGTTAGATAGTCTCATAGTTTTTGCTGATAATTGAGGAATATCAAGTGATTCCTAGATTAGAAGTCCTGTAATCCGGCTTCAGGCTTGCAGCAAGAATAGTCCACCTGCGAGGGTTCGCTATTCTAGGAGTTGCTCCACGACAGCCTATCGACTGAGGGACCTTCCCACTTCACGAAAGCCCTGTGCTAGTGTTGATTTATTTCATCGCCAAATTAAGCATGTCTTAATTAAGAATCGGGAAAAAGAGTTGGTTGTGGCAACTAGGTTTTTTTCGGATGAAGATGAAGATGAAGACGTAGACGAACAAGATGAAGACGAGAAGATGAAGCAGAAGAGAAGGTAAGTTGGTTAGTTAATTAGTTGTCTTCTACAAACCCCAAACCCACAAGCAAATACTTTATTTCCATCTCTTCTTCTCCCGTATTAAGACATGGTTCGTCAATCTTCTTCTCTGATCAAGCGTCCAAGAGAGACTCGAGGGTTCCATTTTCAAGTCGATAGATATCATTTTTGCCCTTTTTTGCCACATAAATCAAAGGTTGTCCACATCAAGTTTCTTAAAAAACAGAAAAAACATGTCAAACTCGAAATTTAATTCAAAAGAGCACGCAGAGTGAATTGCCCAAATAAACATCTAAATGATCAATATTTCACTAATGAAGTGATCGCTTAAAAAGTTTTAGTACTAAAATGAGTATGGTACGAAAATTGTGGCACTTCTAGTATGATTTTCCCAATTTTTTTACCATGGTTTGACTAAATTTGGGCCAAAATTTAACCTTGCCATAATTTGGACTGAATAGTACAATGTAATCGTGTTCTTCGAGAGCTTTTCAACGACACCTGATTTAACTTAATTGGATGGTTAGATGGCTGGATATCACCACTTTAAACGACTTTAAATGGGAACATCCGTTCTTAAGGGGAATTAGGAAAATCACAATTTTTTGCACATTGGGTAAAGAGATCACGTAAATCTAATCGTAAGTTTGGATTTTTACGAGTTATTATAGTTTATAAAGACTTACGACAGTCTTTTGTAATTAAAAACATTGTCATATTAGACTTTTTTAAATTACAGTATTTCATCATAATCAAGAGTGAAACTCCAAAATATTTATCATACTTTTATTTACGACGTTTTATAACGGTTTACGCTGGTCTATGGTAATCAAAAACGAAATCTCGTATATTTAAATAATTTTGAATGATGATGATTTACAAATAGTTAGGACGATTTATCATAACCAAGAGCAAAGCATTGTAAATTTGGGTTATATTTACCATGGTTTATAAATGGTCACAACATCACCAAGAGCAGGGGGTTTAAATTTCCATTTTTTATAATTTTAACGGCCTATCATAACTAAGAGCGAAGCGTCGTAAACTTGGTTTTTTTTTTTTTTTTTTTCCAGTATAAAAAAGTTTACGAGGTTACATTGTAACCAAGAAGAGGATGTTGTAAATTTCAATTTTTGTCTGATTACGATGGCCAGTCGTAGCTAATAGCAAAGAGTCATAAAGTTGGAATTTTCCAAATTTATGACGGTTTACAACTCTTTACGATGATTGGTTTTAATCAAAAACAGCACGTCATAAATTTGAAATTTATTTAACAACAACGGGTTGCAAAGGTTTACGACAATTTGTAATGACAGAAAACAAAACCTTCTAAATTTAGATATGTATTTCATTACGACAATATATAAAGAGTTATGATGTATCGTCATAACCAATAGTAAAACGTAATAAGCTTAGACAATTTAAAGTACGACCAATTACGGAGGTTTACGATGGTTCGTGGTACCAATAAACAAAACGTGTTAAAGTTAAAATAGTTGACAAATGCTTATAATGATCCATCATAATCAAGAGCAAAATATCATAAATTTGAATTTATTTTTAATAACGACGGTTTGTAATAACTAAGAACAAAACGTCCTGAATTTGGATATTTTTATTAATTATGATAATCTAAAAAGAGCTTTGACATTCCGTTGTATCTAAGCTCAAAACATTGAAAATTTGGATATTCTAATATGATGACGGTTTAAAAAGGGTTATGAAAAGAAGAAATCGTTATACATTCAGATAATTATTTTATTAGGATGATTTATAAAGAGTTATGACTTCATAAACATGAGGAAAAAGTGGTATATTTGGATTTTTTCTTTTCAATTATGACTATTTACAAAAGGCTATAATGATTCCTTGACGCGATTTAAATGTTAATGATGTTTCATCATAACATCATAAACAGGAACTTAATATCGTAAATTCAAATATTTATAAATCATTTACAAAGATTTGCAATGAGCATTGTAACCAAGGATATAACATAATGAAACGTCATTAAATGCTTAAGAACTAGCGAATGAGCATTGTACACCAGATGTACCATAGCATGCCCCTAACTCGTTTCGATGGACTAAGAGACAGCTAACATGCAAATCCAAAGGTTGGATTCGGATCGAGTCGCCATATTAGCTCCTCAAAAGACGACAGACAGAAAATGGAAGGACATGGCTTGGAAAGTGGCATGGGAGAGAATTTTAGGCTTGGACCCGGCGGTCTTGCTATTGACCTGACCTTTCTAAGCAATGGAACTTTTTACAAAAAGCACACCAGAAGAGTGCGAGTCCCCTTGGCTGCTTTTTTTGTGATGAGGAAAGGGCTCCACTAATTGCTTATATTTTAGCGATGACTTTAGTCTTTCAATCAATTCGAGAAAAAATATCAATCTGGTAATATATTTATTATATCGATTTCAGCATAATTCTAAAATTTTCAATTTCACTAATATATTCTTAAATATTTTCTTAAAGTTTTAGCCTAATCCTTCCAATCAATTTGTACTTGAAAATACCGATGTGGTGATCCAATCACCATTGGCTGTCCCATGTGATATGACCAGAAAGCTGACGTGGACAAATTTATTCAAAATGGCTTCGTTTTGAGTAATTTTATAGATTTTCTGATTTTATGCATCATTGGGTAAAAGGACGATCATGGCATTTCCCATATTTGTTGGAGTAGAGGTGTTACAAATATTATAAGTTTGGATCGCTCTTTTAGATATGGGAAAAAGCCACGAAAAATCCTAAACTTTACCTAAAGTGACACATTTACCCCAAACTTTTCTTTGTGACGTGAAAAACCCCAAACTTTTCAAATCGTGACATATTTACCCCATCAAGGGCATTTTGGTCTTTTTATTCTTTTTCTTTTTTTCTTCTTCTTCCCTCCGCCGGCCATGGTAGAGTTGGCAGAGGGAAGCTGGCGTCTGGCAAGGGTCGTCCTCACCAGCGTCGGGCGAGGGCCTCCCTCACCAGTCGCCAAATCTGGCGAGGGCAGGGACACCTTGCATTTTGGCGAGGGTAGGGACACCCTCGCTCGACGCAAGCGAGGACGCGAGGGAGGCCCTCGCTTGACCCAGCTGAGGGCCACCCTCCCCCAACGCCAATGAGGGCGGCCCTAGCCCAACGCTAGCGAGGGTAGCCCTGGCCGGATGCCAGCTTCCCTTCGTCGGCTAGCTGGTAGAGGGAAGAGAGAAGAAAACAAAGAAAAATGAAAAGACCAAAATGCCTTATAATTTTTGGGGTAAATGTGTCACACGACAAAAGTTTAGGGTTTTTTGTGTCACAAAAAAAAGTTTGGGATAAATGTGTCACGATTGGCAAAATTCAGGATTTTCACTTCTCAAAGAAAAGTTTGGGATAAATGTGTCATTTTGGGAAAAGTTTAGGGTTTTTCATAACTTTTTCCCTTTAGATATTAATTAAGTGAAGCAAGGAATTTTCCTTTCATTATGCCCCTGCCGCTGTTTCAATTTTCATCCGAGGCCTCCCTTTGTCTCTGCGCCACTACCTCTGCTTGAATTGTTACTCAGAGCAACTCCCTCAGTCTGCCAAATCGTGGCAAAATCAGGTGGGAATTTGTTTGATTCTGATGAGTCTTCGCCGTTTGCCTTGGTTTCTTACGCCTCCATGCAGATTGGTGCCGGCTGCAACAAAATGGGCTTGGCCGGGATCACTAGGAATTTTTTGGACTTGTTCGCTTGTGGCCAGCTTCAGGGCCATTCACGGGGAATTTGAGCATCATGTGTCGATTATTGAGAGGCGCTTGTTGGCACCGCCGTGAGATCTACCGAACTAGAATGCTTTTCCATAGTCCATGGAGGAGCACCGGCAACCGCGCCACCAGCTCAACTTTAACTCTAGAAAAATCAGCTTTCTTACAATGATCTACCATGTTTCCCAAAGAGCTTCGGGATGAACAGTAGTTTGGCTTAACTATAGAAAAATCAGATTTCTCGCAACGATGTACCATGTTTCCCTGAGAGATTTAGGATGAGCAATAGTGCCGAAAAAGAAAGAAAAGAATAAAAAGAAAAGAAAAGAAACAAAATAAGAAAATTCACAAAGATATTCAAAATCTTGCTATTTTGAACAAAAATAAATTCAGCTTGCCCAGTTCATGTCGCTTAGGATAGTAAAATATGATTGAAATAATACGCGGACATTTTTAAATGAAAATTAGTAAAAAAAAACTCGATTGAAATTCAATGATTTAGGAATAAATTGGTAATTTTCCCAATCTTGTCTGGTCTTCCCTTCTCTCGCTTTGTCCTAGCTCTTTCCTATTCCCAATGATTAAAATTGGTTCATCTTCGAGATTCTACTATTCATGTGAACTTCTATTGATCGATTCAATTGCGACATTCTCAGACAACAAACGGTTTGATAAAGAACATGAAACCACCATTTCTCTTCTCTCCATCTCGATCTTGCTCGAAACACTCTTGTTCTCGGTCACCAGCAACAACGTTGACGCATACTCGACGATTTATGATATCGCTGTCAACTGCGGCTCCCCTGGCAACTCCTCTGAGTCCAATTGGACTTGGATCGGAGACGCCGAGGATGGGCCGACCTACTCTCCAACCAATGAAATTCATTCCTCTCCATCAATGCAAATGCAAGCCGTTCATCTCCCTCCTTCCACAACCTCATCCCATACCACGTTGCTCGTCTGTCCCGCTCCGAATTCATCTACACCTTCCGCGTCACCGCGGGGCCCAGATTCGTTTGCCTCCATTTGACTACCTCGACTTCCGCCGTGCCAATTCAGTCTTCTCGGTCAAGGCCCCCGGCTATACTCTACTCCGCAACTTCAGCGCTTCCCTCTTTTCTGATCATACCAGCTTCACGAGCTTCCACAAAGAGTTCTGCTTAACTGTTAGAGCTGACCAGATCTTGAATGTTACATTTGCTCCCACTCTTGGTAACCCAGAGGCATATGCTTTCGTGAATGGAATCGAAGTCGTTTCCATGCCCAAACATCTCAACTACAACACGGTCGTTGACTCAACCGAGGGAATCAAGTTGGCAGGTTACAAGACGCTGCACAATTTCAGTACTGCTGATGCTTTCGAAGTGGTGAAGCACTTCAATGTTAGAGGACAGTTTGTCGGTCTAGTTGATGACGCAGGAATGTGCAGGACCTGGGAAGTAGATGAATCCTACGTGACTTCCTCGAACATCGGACTTTTGCCAGTTAGCAACTGTCCCACTCAATTACGATGAGCAATTGCCAAATTACACGGCTCCAGCTAGCGTATACAGAACCGCAAGGACTTGATGAGATTACGACTAGTTGCGACTCACAGGAGTTGCTGTCTGGGGCTGTCTTTTCTGAGATTAAGAATCCCAAAGCTCGTTCAGAGGACACCCAAGTTCGACTGTTCCTGCTTTTTTCTTGAAGTTGCTTATGGCAAGATTTTGCTATAAAAAATGGAGGATGGAATAAGGCTTTTTTCTTTCGCTTTTTTTTAGCTTCGGGACAGGAATTGTAACCTGTGTAGATGCATTCCTACTTTTCATCATGATTCGAACCTCGAAGATGCCTAATGGCTTCCCTTAAATCATACAGCCTCCAAATGTGTAGTCTGTGTTGATTAAAAAGATATATTAATTGTAAAAATTTTCTAAATTTATTGGCAATCCCATAATAAACTTCCTAAAATCAACATAATTACTCTATTATACTAACTTCAAATATAGTTAATGAACCACATCACCTGAGCTGTCAATATATGTATACCTAAATCAACACAAATAAAGACATGAGAAAATAATCACATTTGATAATTTATATTAATTATCTAGGTTGTGGGAAAATGTTAGGGCTTTGTTACAAATAAAAATCTAGAATTTCTTCCATGGTAAATAAAGAGCAACATCTTTCATTTAGGTAAGTAAGCATCACAAAAATTAGACACCAATGCTTGTTTCAGTAATTGTGTGACATTAGACACCAATGCTTGTTTCAGTAATTGTGTGGAAGTAGTCAGCAATTCTTTTATCTCCATCGTCTCCACCATCTTCAGTGTCCAATCTCTACATAGGTAGTATCGAATGTAATTCTAATAAGTTTCATTTGATATCGAACGTAATGAAGATTGATAAATCGATCAATGATTGGTTACTCTAATAATTCAAAATAGAAATTAAGAAAAATATCGACGAAAAAGCTCGTAGTAGGCTTGCTATGCCTTACTTGCCACTCTCTTTTGTCATAATTCAGAATGACTAAGTTCATAAAGGTGGAAATAGAAATTGCTCTTTTGGCAGATAGTCTTCAAGAAAGATAGAGTAGGAACAAAAAATAAACTCTCCTGAAATAACCTAAGTTAATGGCCTCCATTAAATCATGCAGCCCCTAAATGCATACTATGTGTTAATTAAATAGAAATATTAATTGTAAATTTTTTTTCTAGATTTATTGGCAATCACACAGTAAAGTTCCTAAAATCAACATAATTACTCGATTATGCTAATTTCAAATATAGTTGATAAACTACATCACCTAGGCTATCAATATATATATATATACCTACTTGAATCAAAATGATATCTCTACGGTGCATTTCACATGGAATAGTTATAAAAAATTAATCATATCCAATAATTTTTATTAATTACCTAGATTGAGGGAAAATCTTAGGGTTTTGTTCCAAATAAAAATCCAAAATTTCTTTCATGATAAAGAAAGGGCAACCTTGTTCGTTCAGGCAAGTTAGCATTACAGTAATTAGACTCCCACCGATTATTTTGGCAAGTGTATGGAAATAGTGGACAATTCTTGCATCTCCATCGTCTCCACTGTCTTCGATGTCCAATCTTTACATAGGTAGTATCGAATGTAATCCCAATAACTTTCATTTTAATATTGAACGTAATGAAGATTGGGAAATAGATTGATGATTGGTTGATCTAAGATTTCAAAATATAAAATTGGGAAAAAAACTGGTGTAAATGCTCGTAGCAGGCATGCTATGCTTTACTTGCTAATATCTTTCGTTCTAATTCAAAATAACTAAGTTCATAAAGGCAGAAACAGAATTACAATATTCTTTTGGCGGATAATATTCAAGAAAGAGGGAATGGAAAAACAAAGTAAACTCTCCTCAAATAACTTGAAATGCATCATCTGTGTTAATTAAATAGAAATATTAATTAAAATTTTGAAAAAAAAAATTTCCACGTCTACGTTGGCACCAACTAGTGCCCAACTCAGCACTAGCCAGCCAAAATTGATTAGATTTATTGAATTAATACAGATACTAAAGGTTTATGACTGAATTGGCAAAATGAAAGGGAAAATGAAATAAATAGTTTATGAATTTTGTCTTAATATGTAATGTGATTCTTGACTCAAATATGTGACGTGACTCTCAAAATTTCAATTTATTTAATGTGATCATTAAAATTTTTGTACATATTCAATTTAGTTAATAAATTAGATAATCTAATGACTAAATTGGATCCAAAGATATAAACAATTTGTTAGGGATTAGATTGAATATTTATCAAAAATTCAGGGATTACATTAAACAAATTAGAAGCTTATGGCATGTTTGGTAACTATTTTGTTCCCGAGAACAATTTCTGATCAGAAATGATTTTTTTTTATTATGTTCCATAGAACAATTTTTAAGCATTTTAAGCTGTTTGGTAACTGTCCAAAATTTATGATTCTTGAATAGAATTGCGTTTGGTACCGTGCTTAAAATTTCTAATTTAAATCATTTTCTTTTAATTTTTAAATAACTTTATTACTTTTTTCCTTTTTTATTCTTTTCTTTTTCTTTTATTTCTCTCTCCTATTCTTTTTCTTCAAGTGATCGGTGACCTTATCGGAGCATTGCCGGCCCTCGTCGATCGAGCCTCACCGGCAGTTGGGCGAGGCTCGCCTGGCCACCGACGGGGCTGGGCGAGGCTTGCCTGGCCATTGGCGAGGCTTGACCTTGCCAAATCGTGAGGCTCGCCTAGCCTTGTCGGTGGCCAAGCGAGGTTGGCGAGGCCCGCTTGGCCACCGGCGAGGCCAAGCCTCCCCGGTGGCTGGACTTGCCTTTGACAATCTCGCCGAACTGGTTGCTGGCGACCGGCAGAATTGGGCGGCGGACGGCAACAGCGGCGGTGGCGGTAGATGAAGAAGAAGAAGAGAAAAGGGAAGAAGAAGAAGAAAATGGCTTGATTCTTAGATTTGTTCCCGGAAATAAAAATCAATTTTTTTTTATTCTTGATTTTGTTCCAAATTTACTTCGGGGAACAAAAAAAATAGAAATTTGTTTTCGGGAACAAAATTTTTATCAAACATGATTATATTCCAAAATTACTCTTGGGAACAAAAAATCAAAATCTGGTACTGTTGGGATGATTACCAAACATGCCCTCAATTATCATGTTAAACGAATTAAAAGTTTAGGGACCAAATTTTATATTAGGACAACTTTAGGGATAATTTATATAATTATTGCATAATTAAATGATGGCTCGATTTCAAAATCAGGTGAAATTTACACATTTTACCCCAAAAACTCCCCATACGAGCACTGTTCGCAGTAATTCTACTTGAGCCTCGGGGAGAGAGAGAGAGAGAGAGAGAGAGAGAGAGAGAGAGCTCTCAAGCTTCGATGGCAGCAAACTCAGGCAGAGTGCGAGTCCCATTGGCTGCTTTTTTTGCGATAGGTAAAGGGCTCCACTAATTGCTTATATTTTAGCGATGACTCTACTCTTTCACTCAATTCGAGAAAAAACATTAATGCGATCATATATTTATTTTATCAATTTCAATGTAATTCTAAAATTTTCAATTTCACTAATATAATCTTAAATATTTTCTTAGAGTTTTAGTCTATTCCTTCCAATCAATTTGTACTTGAAAATATCGATGTGGTAATCCAATCACCATCGACCGTCCTACGTGGTATGGCCAGAAAGCTAACGAGCACAAATTTATTCAAAATGGCTTCGTTTTGAGTAATTTTATAGATTTTCTGATTTTATGCCTCATTTGGGTGAAAGTATGATCGTGGCATCTCCTATACTTGTTGGAGTAGAGGTGTTACAAATATTATAAGTTTGGATTGCTGCTTTAGATCTTAATTATGTGAAGCATGGAATTTTCCTTTCATTGTGCCTCTGCCGCTGTTTCAATTTTCATTTGAGGCTTCCCTTTGTCTTGACGCCACTACCTCTGCTTGAATTGTTACACAGAGCAACTCCCTCAGTCTGCCAAATCATGGCAAAATCAGGTGGGAATTCGTTTGATTCTGATGAGTCTTCGCCATTTGCCTTGGTTTCTTACGCCTCAATGCAGATTGCCGCCGGCTGCAGCAAAATGGGCTTGGCCGGGATCACTAGGAATTTTCTAGACTTGTTCACTTGTGGCCAGCTTCGGGGCCATTCACCGGGAATTTGAGCATCATTGGGTCGATTATTGAGACACGCTTGTTAGCACCACCGTTAGAGCCGTTGAGCTAGAATGCCTTTCCATAGTCCATGGAGGAGCACCGGCAGCCGCGCCACCAGCTCAACTTTAACTCTAGAAAAATCAGCTTTCTTATAATGATTTACCATGTTTCCCAAAGAGATTCTCGATGAACAGTAGTTTGGCTTAACTACAGAAAAATCATATTTCTGGCAACGATGTACCATGTTTCCCTGAGAGATTCAGGATATGCTATAGTGCGGAAAAAGAAAGAAAAGAATAATAAAAAAATAGAGACAAATAAGAAAATTTACAAAAATATTCAAAATCGTGCTATTTTGAACAAAAAATAAAATAAAATTCAGCTTGCCCAGTTCATGTCGCTTAGGATAGTCAGATATGATTGAAATAATATGCCAACATTTTCAAATGAAAATTAGTCAAAATAGATTACATTAAAATTCAATGATTTAGGAATAAATTGGTAATTTTCCCAATCTTGTCTAGTCTTCCCTTCCTTGCTTTGTCCTAGCTCTTTCCTAATTCCCAATGATTAAAATTGGTTCATCTTCGAGATTCTACTATTCATGTGAACTTCTATTGATCGATTCAATAGTGACCTTCTCAGACAACAAAGGGTTAGATGAAGAACATGAAACCACCACTTCTCTTACTCCTCTCCATCTCAATCTTGCTCGAAGCACTCTTGTTCTCAGTCACCGGAAACAACGTTGGTGCATACTCACCGATTGATGATATCGCTGTCAACTGCGGCTCCCCTTGCAACTCCTCTGAGTCCAATTGGACTTGGATCGGAGACGCCGAGGATGGTTCGACCTACTCTTCAACCGACGAAATTCATTTCTCCATTAATGCAAATGCAAGCCGTTCATCTCCCTCCTTCTACAACCTCATCCCATACCACGTTGCTCGTTTGTCCCGCTCCGAATTCATCTACACCTTCTGCGTCACCGCGGGGCCCAGATTCGTTCGCCTCCACTTCTTCCCTTCGGACTACCTCGACTTTCGCCGTGCCAATTCATTCTTCTCGGTCAAGGCCCCCGGCTATACTCTGCTCCGTAACTTCAGTGCTTACCTCTTTCCTGATCATACCAGCTTCACGAGCTTCCACAAAGAGTTCTGCTTAACCGTCGGAGCTGACCAGATATTGAATGTTACATTTGCTCCCACTCCTGGTAACCCAGAGGCATAAGCTTTCGTGAATGGAATCGAAGTCGTTTCCTTGCCCAAACATCTCAACTACAACACGGTCGTTGACTCAACCGAGGGAATCAAGTTGGCAGGTTACAATACGCTGCACAATTTCAGTACTGTTGATGCTTTCGAAGTGGTGAAGCACTTCAATGTTAGAGGACAGTTTGTCAGTCTAGCTGATGACGCAGGAATGTGCAGGACCTGGGAAGTAGATGAATCCTATGTGACTTCCTCGAACATCGGACTTTTGCCAGTTAGCACAACTGTCCCACTCAATTACGGTGAGCAAGTGCCAAATTACACGGCTCCAGCTAGCGTATACAGAACCGCAAGGACTTGATGAGATTACGACTAGTTGCGACTCACAGGAGTTGCTGTCTGGGGCTGTTTTTCTGAGATTAAGAATCCCAAAGCTCGTTGAGAGGACACCCAAGTTCGACTGTTCCTGCTTTTTTCTTGAAGTTGCTTATGGCAAGATTTTGCTATAAAAAATGGAGGATGGAATAAGGCTTTTTTTTCTTTCGCTTTTTTTTAGCTTGGAGACAGAAATTGTAACCTATGTAGATGTATTCCTACTTTTCATCATGATTCGAACCTCCAAGATGCCTAATGGCTTCCCTTAAATCATGCAACCTCCAAATGTGTAGTCTGTGTTAATTAAAAAGATATATCAATTGTAAAAGCTTTATAAATTTACTAGAATCCCATAATAAACTTCCTAAAATCAACATAATTACTCTATTATACTAATTTTAAATATAGTTAATGAACCACATCACCTGAGCTGTCAATATATGTATACCTAAATCAACACAAGTAAAGACATGAGAAAATAATCACATCCGATAATTTCTATTAATTACCTAGGTTGTGGGAAAATGTTAGGACTTTGTTACAAATAAACATCTAGAATTTCTTCCATGATAAATAAAGAGTGGCCTCTTTCATTCAGGCAAGTAAGCATCCCAAAAATTAGACACCAATGCTTGTTTAGTAATTGTGTGGAAGAAGTCGACAATCCTTTTATCTCCATCGTCTCCACCGTCTTCAACGTCCAATGTCTACATAGGTAGTATCGAATTTAATTCTAATAAGTTTCATTTGATATCGAACGTAATGAAGATTGATAAATCAATCGATGATTGGTTATTCTAATATTTCAAAATAGAAATTAAGAAAAATATTGACGAAGAAGCTCATAGTACGCATGCTATGCTTTACTTGCCACTCTCTTTTTTCCTAATTCAGAATGACTAAGTTCATAAAGGTGGAAACAGAAATTGCTCTTTTGGCAGATAGTCTTCAAGAAAGATAGAGTAGGAAAACAAAATAAATTCTCCTGAAATGACCTAAGCTAATGGCCTCTATTAAATCATGCAGCCCCTAAATGCATACTATGTGTTAATTAAATAGAAATATTAATTGTAAATTTTTTTTCTAGATTTATTGGCAATCACATAGTAAAGTTCCTAAAATCGACATAATTACTCGATTATGCTAATTTCAAATATAGTTGATAAACTACATCACCTAGGCTATCAATATATATATATATATACCTACTTGAATCAGTATGATATCTCTACTATGCATTTCACATGGAATAGTCATAAGAAAATAATCATATCCGATAATTTTTATTAATTACCTAGATTGAGGGAAAATCTTAGGGTTTCGTTCCAAATACAAATCCAAAATTTCTTTTGTGATAAAGAAAGGGCAACCTTCTTTGTTTAGGCAAGTTAGCATTACAGTAATTAGACTCCCACTGATTATTTTGGCAATTGTATGGAAATAGTGGACGATTCTTGCATCTCCATCCCGGTAAGTTTCATTTTAATATCGAACGTAATGAAGATTGAGAAATAGATTGATGATTGGTCGATCTAAGATTTTCAAAATATAAAATTGGGAAAAAAAACTAGAGTAAATGCTCATAGCAGACATGCTATGCTTTACTTGCTAATATCTTTTGTCCTAATTCAGAATAACTAAGTTCATAAAGGCGGAAACAGAATTACAATATCCTTTTGGTAGATGGTATTCAAGAAAGAGGGAATGGAAAAACAAAGTAAACTCTCCTCAAATAACTTGAAATGCGTCCTCTGTGTTAATAAAATGTAAATATTAATTAAAATCTTGAAAAAAAATTGCCGCGTCTACGTTGGCACCAACTAGTGCCCAACTCAGCACCAGCCAGCCAAAATTGATTAGATTTATTGAATTAATACAAATGCTAAAGGTTTATGATTGAATTGTCAAAAAAAATATTTATGATTGAATTAGCACAATTACCATAGGTTTAGGATATTTTGATAATTTTTCCTTGATTAGAATGGTTGATAATATGCACTCAAATTAATGAATATTGAAGAATTCAAAAGACTCGCAAAAAAGAATTATGTTACAAGAAAAAAATTGTGAGAGGAATGGGAAAATAACGTCCGTGTACATGAACAAATAAAATGTACTTTTCTCCGATCTGCATTTTGTGCCGATCCACGTTTCTTTCCCCTGTAAAGCAATTTAGTAGTCCTACAACCGTACGGTGTAACTATAATTAATGGATAAGTCAAAAAATCAAACTATAAATAAAGAAAAAAACAAAGGATTGAATATGTCCTATTAAACACTCAGCGGTCTCTTCAACATCTAGTTCGGTTTCTATGTCTCTACTAGAAATTAGGTTTGGCAACAACTCTTTACCAACTTTTAGATTCTGTTTGATGTCTATTTTCCTCATGAAAGAATTCAACAAACTTGTCATTGAGATGTTAGAATCGAACTGAAAAATCGACCCCAAATCAAAACCGAATCAAATCGAAATTTAACGTATTTTCGATTTGCTTCGGTTTTCGGTTTCATTCAGTTAATCGAATCGAAATGAAATTTTCAACAAATCTTAAATGCCTAACTTAAAACCCCTCTTTTTCCTCACCTTTTATTTCGTGTGGTTCTAATAAGTAAAGCAAAAAAAAGAAAACATAAAAATTGAATTGAATAGAACCCAATTTGATTTATATTCTGTTTAGGTCAGATTCACACCTTATCAATTCAGTTTGGTTTCGATTTTCAGGAAAATCAAACTGAACCGAACTGTTGACACCCTTATGTGCAACCACATGAGTGTAATTGCAATTAATGGATAAGCCAAATAGTTGAAATATAAACAAAGAAAAAAAATAAAGAAGTGAGTATATCTTGTGAGAGCTTAAATATTAATAAATCTAAAAAATATCACTAAAATGCTCATTTATGGAGAAATTGGTTTTTGCAGCAATTCTTCACCAACTCTCACCAAATCCCCTAAATTTTTAAGTCCAAAGAGATATATTACCATCCAAAGTGTCATCCTGAATCAGAAGGTAACGATGGTGGACACCAAGATTCTTGTTGTAGATGGGAAGAAACTCATCAATCATTACATTGTTTCCTCCGTGTGAGATATTCAAAAATGAAAAATCCCTTTCTCTATAGAGTCACTTTAATAAGCCTCATTTTGTTCTTTCTCATACGTTGTAACCTTCTTGAGATTTAGTCCACATTCCGACGAATAAGATGAGAAATTTGCTATGCGTTACTACTTTAGCTACATTAGTAGTCCCTCCTGTCACTTCTTTTACTATTTCCATTACTGTGAGCAAAATCTTCAAGCAATATTATTTGGTCTCAATGAATAAATCTAGATCCTAAAGCGTCATATCTTCAAGTAATGACACAATATTTATATTGAGGAATAAAACTTAATAGCCAAAAGTAACATATTAAATCCAAGAAAGAAAATCACTTGATGTTAAAGTCATACCATATTATTTGTAGTGACATCACCATCTACGAGATTAAATTTTGTAATTGAAGTGTAGGCCGTCTGGAAATTATGAGAGATAGATAAATTGGCACTATTGAAGTTGAGATGCATATATCAGAAAGGAGGGCATCTTGTATCGTGGATTTCTTCAACTACAAGCAAGGTTTCAACAATCCAAGTTAAATGAAAACAACTTATTGTCATGATTTGGAGATAATGAAAAAAAAAAATACCTCATGACTTAAAGAATGTGACTCTTTTAAATGACTTAATGTCATACGTCACACTTATAACGTTGGTCAATGTATCACACAATCTCTTCTTCCCTAGTAATTCTCTCATAAAACTGTGTAAATGTATTCTTGCTTTCCATCATGATTTGGACCTCGAAAATGTGTAATTAAGTCATGCAACCTCCAAATGTGTATTCTGTGTTGATTAAAAAGATATATCAACTATAAAATTTTTCTAAATTTACTAGCAATCCCATAATAAACTTCCTAAAATCAACATAATTACTCTATTATACTAATTTCAAATATAGGCAATGAAGTACATCACCTGAGCTATCAACATGTATACCTAAATCAACACAATATCTCTACTATACATTTCACAAATAAAAATCCGAGAAAATAATCATATATAATAATTTCCATTAATTACCTAGGTTGTAGAAAAATGTTAGGGCTTTGTTTCAAATAAAAATCCAAAGTTTCTTCCATGGTAAATAAAGGACGGACTCTTTCATTCGGGCAAGTTAGCATCACAAAAATTAGACCCCAATACTTGTTTCACTAATTGTGTGGAAGTAGTCGGTAATTCTTTTATCTCTACCATCTTTAGCGTTCAATCTCTAGTATCAAATATAATTCTGATAAGTTTTATTTTGATATCGAACGTAATGAAGATTGAGAAATCGATCGATGATTGGTTGCTCTAAGATTTCAAAATAGAAATTAATGAAAACATCGGCGAAGAAGCTCGTAGTAGGCATGTTATGCTTTACTTGCCAATCTCTTTTGTCCTAATTCAGAATGACTAACTTGTAAAAACAGAAATTCAATGCTCTTTTGGCAAATAGTCTTCAAGAAAGATGGAGTAGGAAAACAAAATAAACTCTCCTGAAATAGCCCAGGCTAATAGCCTCCATTAAATCATGCAACCCCCAATGCATACTTTGTGTTAATTAAATAGAAATATTAATTATAAAAAAAAATTCTAGATTTATTGGCAATCCAATAGTAAAGTTCCTAAAATCAACATAATTACTCGATTATGCTAATTTCAAATATAGTTGATGAACTACATCTAGGCTATCAATACATGTATGCATATATATACATCTGAATCAATGCGATATCTCTATTGTGCATTTCACATGGAATAGTCATGAGAAAAGTATCATATCTGATAATTTTTATTAATTACTTGAATTGAGAAAAAATCGCTTTGTTCCAAATAAAATTCTAGAATTTCTTTTATGGAAAATAAAGGGTGACCTTCTTCGTTCAGGCAAGTTAGAGATTCCCAATGATTATTTCGGCAATTGTATGGAAATAGACGGTGATTCCATTCCATGCATCTCCATCGTCTCCACTGTCTTCGACGTCCAATCTTTATATAAGTAGTATCAAATGTAATCCTGGTAAGTTTCATTTTGATATCGAACATAATGAAGATTGGGAAATCGATCGATGATTGATCAATTTAAGATTTCAAAATAGAAATATGGGAAAACACCGGTGTAAATGCCCGTAGCAAGCATGCTATGCTTTACTTGCTAATCTCTTTTGTCCTAATTCAGAATGGCTAAGTTCATAAAGACGGAAACATAATTACAATATCCTTTTGGCAGATAGTATTCAAGAAAGAGGGAATGGGAAAACAAAGTAAACTCTCCGCAAATCACTTGAGCTAACGGCCTCCATTAGATCATGCCACTCCCAAATGCATGCTCTGTGTTGATTAAATAGAAATATTAATTATAAAAAAATTTATAAATTTATTGGCAATCCCATAATAAATTTTCTTAAGATTATACTAATTTTAAATATTGTTGATAAACTACATCACCTAAGCCATCAATATATATATGCCCGAATTAATACAATATCTCTACTGTGCATTTCATATGGAATAGTCATGAGAAAAGAATCATATCCGATAATATCCATTAATTACCTTAGTTGAGGGAAAATCTTACGAATTTATTTTAAAATAAAAATTCAGAATCCGTTTCGCAGTAAATAAATGGCGGCCTTCTTCGTTGAAGTAAATTAACATCATAGTAATTAGACTCCTAGTGCTTGTTCCGATAATTGTGTGGAAGTAGTCGGCGATTTTTGCATCTCCACCGTCTCCACCATCTTTAATATCCAATCCCTAAATAAATTGTATTGAATATAAACCTAATAAGTTTAATTTTGATCTCGAACAATTGAGAAATTCATTGATGATTGGTTGATTTAAGATTTCAAAATAGAAATGAGGGAAAACATCGGCGAAAAGCCCGTTGCAAGCATGTTGTACTTTACTTGCCAATTTCTTTTGTCCTAATTTATAATGGTTTATAAAGGCAGAAGCAAAAATCTAGTACTCTTTTGGCCGCGGGTCTTTAAGAAAAAGGGATAGGAAAACAAAATAGACTCTCATATTATTAGATCGATTTTGTCATATGGATTTCTTTATAAAACAAACTTGTCCTGTAGCCTATTAATTAAAGTGACTAAATTGACATTGCTAGATGATTTTTTTTTTTTTTTATAAAACGATTGTCCCATAGATTTCATATTTATATGTTGGATCACACTCACTTGTCTTTATGTTTTCATGTTTCCTATTTTAAAAGAATAGAAAATAGGATATTGAGTTGTTTGTTCAATTTTGAACCCATCTAAACATATTATCACTGTTATCAAATCTGAACGCTCGTAAAGCTAAAATAAATGAAGAAGAAGGTCATCTTCGAAATACCTTGAGTTGAGACTCCAAGTAATTGAGAATGACTGTGGCAATTACTCCCCTAATTATACCTCCATCGATGCCTAAAATGTCAATAAAAGTCAAGGGCCCTCTATCACTACATAGACCATGGTTTTTGGAAGATGAGACCATACATTGATTGATCACAAAAAAAATTCTTGACAAAGGGTGAGAAAACAATATGCAAGAAGAAAATCATTCACTTTGTAAATGTAATCAAGATAGAATTCAAGCTAAGTTTCAACCTCTATGTCTTTACAAGCAGTTCTTGTGTCTCCACAAGCAATGCTTCGATCTTTACAAGGCAGTGGTTCCCTCTCTACAACCACTATACTCAAGCCTAAGATTACTTAAAAGTCAAATACAACTCATGTCTACAAAACTAAAGTCCAACACTTTAGCAATCCTATTACTAGGGCTCCTTAATGCTATTTCTTTTTCACTTTCTCTTGCGCCCCCTTTCTTGTTGCCAAAGCCCCATCGTTCCCACATCAACTGATATTCGTCCAAACATTCCCAAAACAAACGAAATTGAACTACTCAATTGAACGCATGCAAAAATCAACACCACAGCCTACACAAGCATCATCAAATATCTCTAAGAAAATTGTGACTTAACCCAAAAAGATATCTTAAACTTGATATATATACCCATAATCCCTCAATAGGTTCCCAATGACATTGAATATAAACCTCATTCTTCAATAATCTCACAATCAAAACCATAATTCACCTCATAAATCGATTTTGCAAATCAAATCAAACCAACTTTCACAATTCAATTTATCAAATAGAATGCATTTTATAAAACATTTCACAAATTTATATTCATAACTTTTGGCAATTCCTTCACAAAGCAATTAATTAAGACATTCATAAATAATCATTTCAAACTATTTCAAATAATGCCATTTTCGAGTCCTTATAAACCAAGACATATAACCATTAACAAAAGAGTTTGCTAAATTCATTTTAGGATAATCGACTCGTAAGCCATTTCTAGAAATGCTTTACCATACCATTTCAAAATTAACAGGGTAATAGATGTTTGATCCGAATTTATGTAGCAAGCAACAGTTATGCTCTAAACATCAATTTTTCCACATTATGCCATGACTTCAATACTCATAATATATACAATTATTACTTGAAAATATCAGTTTAAAAATTCATAAAAGAGATAGTGGGAATACCCAAATTAAGTAACACGTGGCTAAATGAGCCAATGATCTCGTAATTCTAATGATTAAATAAGAGTCAATATTACAACCGAATAAAATTCTATCTTAATTATGACTCAAACGTGCCAATAAATCATAATATATACAATTATTACTTTATTTATCTATTTTTAAAATATTTTTGTAGAATGGATAACTTATCGAATCAATAAAATCATGCATCAACAAGCCCTAGAGGTCCAAAGTCCAACCCATTTTCTAGGCCAACATTCCCAAAGTACGGCCTAAACTTCATCAATTTTTAGTCCCAATGGTCCCTAAAGTTCAAACCAAATTGGGACACTATCTAGGCCAACCCAATGTCCAGCCCAAATTAGCCCATTTTTTACTCTAAATAGGCCCAAAGTTCGGCCCACTATCCAAGCCCAATTGGCCTAAACTTGTCCTATTATCAAGGCCCAATGTTGCACTACTACAAGATTCAAATGCATAAAGAACAACTTACAAACCTAAAAAGGCCCGCCCCTGCTCAAGCCCTGCTCTCTGCCAATTAATTGGACACTTCTAACGCTATTCCGCACGTTATGAAATGTCTGTCGATTCCTCTCGTCAGCCTGGGATATAGACATTATATGATCAAATCTAATAATTACATATTATGACGGCCCAAATGCTAAGCTCACAAGAATGCTCAACACGCACCCTAGCTGAACCTTATCAAAACAAGGCCATATGCTATAGACATTATAAAACACAAACACCATTAAACAGCATGGTCATCCAACGAAAGCACTCTCCGAGGTGTTGGCCCCAACTATATGAGGACACTAGTGCCTATTCTGCAGCAATTTGCTCAATTTGGAGGCCAGAGCAAGCGCCTTTGCCCTCATATCCATTGCCATAAACTCTTTTGTCCATACGCCATTGATATTACCTCACGTTCTACGCATGTTTCAGGGTTAACCAATTGTTTCTCTTGAGAAATACCAACCTAAATTTTTCAGGCATCGATAATTCAGATGTTGAGCTACATAGAGGTGCGGAAATCTTCCCAGGTCTAAATTCATAACCACACAAGCCAACGCAACGAATGTGCACCATCTATGATCTCCATGGTGTCAAGTTCCTCCCATGAATCACCATCCACATAGTGCAGCTTCAGTTTCAATATGCCCAAACAACAGCATGCCATGTAGTCACACTCCTTGGGCACCTTCTGCAAGTCAACTTCGATTCATTTCCTGTTAGGAGGTTTATATCCCGGGTCAAACCGGAGAAGCTGGGCTCTAAAATTCACACTATCTATCAAGCATCAGGGCAGAAGTTGAAGCTAAGTAAGCACCATTTTAGAGCAGTAAAAGCACTATACTAATAACAATATTGTTATGGACTAATCATAAAAATTGAGGTGACAAACAAAGGGAAACGCTAATAATGTCGCTCAAGTAAGTTCTTTAGTAGTAACTCTCAACTAATTGTGTTACAAATTCTCTTCCTCTCTCTCCTCAAAAGTATACATATGTTTAGCAACAAAATCAATTCTACCATCTTGTTTATGCCAGTTGACATGCAAGGAGAAATTGATCTCAATCTCTAACTACAGATCCGTATTCAAAGAAGAGCGTCAAGTGCACTTAACATTCAAGAATTCAACCAATAAATGCATTCAATGTTCTTCACCCCTGCCCTAAATACAGTGCTGATTAAATGTAGTACAAGATACACACACAAGGTTCCTCCATTTTGTTAATACACAAGGGTCATTCTAATGCCACACATGATTAGGAGAGATGAGGAGCAAGATGTTTGGGCCACCGGCATTGGGACGTTGTTAATTATTCTATCTCGGAGGAAATGTCGAGATTTATCCAACAATTCATCCACCATGTAGAAGATGCTATTTTTGGACACTTGTGCTTGGAAAGTATGTCTCATTTGTAATTTTAATGGTGACGATAATGGGTCCTATCTATCTGCCACTTATGACTTATTATTCCCTTATGCAACAAGATGATTGGGGAATTGAACCTTAAAATACAGTAATTTAGTGAATTGATTCAGCATTTCTTTGATAAGGTATACATACTAGACTTCTCCTTTTTCTTTGGGTAGTGTTGAATGATGTTTACATGAAATTAATACATTTCATATACCAAGAAAAATTTGATGTGCTTCAAACTTCTAAGCCCTGTTGAGTAGTATTTGACATTGCATATATGCACTTGATTGTTCGTTTGCTTAGATAGGAGAAATTGCACTCTCATTGACATACGGTGAGGAGGACTAGCTAGTTTGGTTGGTATTTATGGATACCTCCTTTTCGGCTCATACAATCATCTTTCCATTGTATAAGTCAACAATAAGGCTCGAATTGCATTAAAAAACACAACGTTCACTAAAATCCAACAAGGCCATTCAACCTTCAAGTCCACAAAAAACCAGTAACCCAGTCACATACATTATAGAAAATATAAAGTCATAGTGCCAAATACAGCAACGCATTTCATTGTTTTTCAACTACTGTAGACTCAATAACTTCTTCTTGTTATTGAGATTACATATGACCACAAACCAGACCAAACCCAACAACACCAAGACAAACATTACTCGATAAATATCTCTTTGAATTTTCATCATTGAAATTTCTTTTTCAAATGATTCGCCAAAGGTTCCAGGCCATTTATTTCCACTTGCATAGAGTCAGTATCATTCAGCTCATTTTTCATTGCTAGCGCAAATCCATGTTGTCCTGGAAAGAGCTCCAAGGTCACCTTTGTTGCTCAATTCGAAAATATCACGTCCACCCACTTGAAATATCCATAATTGAAACCTTTGCTATACTGGCACATCCATAGAACCTTTGCCCGGGATTTTCTCTCATCCAAGAAATTCTTGTTGGACTTCACAATCCAAAAAAACATAAATACTAACTTTCATCTAACCAAAAGCTTCACTCAAATGATCACTTGATCTTAGTACCTCCAAGTCCTTGTGCGCCACTCCTCTTGTCAAGTTCCTCATCCTTGTTAACATCATTCAATGAACTTGTACCTCCAAGTCCTTTTGAACCACTCCTCTTGTCAAGTTCCTCATCCTTGTTAACATCATTCATGAACTTTACTAAGACCAATGATATTATCATAGTCTTCCTAAAATTATCACCACTTCATCACAATGAACATTTTTTCATGTATCAAGTAGTTATTAAACCAATAATAGTTTTGGAATCATATCATAGGGATTTTTCCCGACTTCTTGTTCAATATTCCATTTACATATTGGCCTAGCATCATAGGCCAAGAGAAAATGTACACAAGTAAATGTACACATTAATAGTTTTCAATTATTTTGGCAAATTCAAATATCATAGGATTTTGTCAAAACATTGTAAATTTAATTTTTTTTTTTTTTGCATTACAACGACTTATAGAGAGTTAGGAAATTCTATGATAACCAAGAGGAGAGCATCTTAATTTTGGAATAAATTTATGACAGCTTATGGATGTTTACTAGTCATAATCAATATCACAACTTCATAAATTTTGACCCCTTTTTATTAGTTGCGACTGTCCATCGTAACCAAGAGCAAAGCATCGTAAATTTGAGTTATTTCAACACTACAAAATTTACAAATGTTTATGACGATGTTTAGTAGTCGTAACCTAGAACATAATGTCATAAATTTCATTTTTTCTTTAATACAACAGCTTAAAATGTTTATGAGATTACATCGTAACCTTGAACACAACACAACACAACATCCTAAATTCAAAAAGTTCTTTTTTGGCAACTATGATTTATAAAAGTTAATGAAGGTCTACAATGATTAAGAACAAAACATTGTAAATTTGGACATTTTTCAGTTGCAGTGATTAAGAAAGAGTATGATGTTTGTCATAATCAAGAGCAAAATATCTCAAATTTGGGTAAATTTAAATTACGACCACTTAGCAATTGATTTAAAAAAAATTACGACAATTTACGGAGAGTTACAAAGAGCAAAGCATCATAAATCTAGATTTTTTTTTGTCAAAAATATGACAGTTTATAAATGTTTACGCCGTCATGTTGTAACCAAGAACCAAACATCATAAATTAGGATTTGTTTTTTTAATTCCAACTGCTTACAAAATTTTACAACAGTTTGTAATAACTAAGAATATAATGTCATAAATTTTGAATTTTTTGTAATTATGATAATTTACAAAGTGTTACGATGTTGCATTGTCACTAAGTGCAAAGCATCATAAGTTTACAAACTTTTATGATTGTCATAAAAGAGAAGAATTTGTCATTAATTGAGAACTTGTTTACAAAGGATTATGACTTCATAAGAAGAGCACAAATTTCATATGTTTTTTTTTTTTTTTGGTGACCCAAGAACCCCGCACGGCCGGCAGCCAAAGGTAAAATTTCATATGTTTGTTGGCTATAATAAGAATAAAACTTCATAATCTAGTATTTGTTTTAAATTGCAACGCTCTGCGAAGGTAACCATGGACAAAATATTGCAAAATTTTAATTACGAAAATTTTAAAAATAAAAAATAAAAAATTGACGTTTGCATCGTGAGCAAGAACTTACCATCATAAAATTAAATCCTTTCAAACTACAAAGGTTTATAAAGATTTGCAACAATCCTTGTAACTAACAATACAACCTCATAAAACTTTTTAAAATTTGATTTTTATTGTGCTATGACATCAATATTCTAGGAGGTGGTGCCCATTTGATAGTGCTCAAATTATTGTAAATTTCACTTTTAAGTGTGTCCGACGTCCATTTTCTAGTGGATTGTACATCTAACCTTGTGTGAATACTGCAACTAGCTCATTCGACAGTTAAGGCCCTTCCATCTCAATATAGAGGTGAAGCATGTGTGGGGTTACGATATAAGATTAGAACCTTAGAAGTCTTTGGCTAAGCATTGGTGGATTTACCCGGTGTATGATACAACAAATGTATTTAAATATGTGGAGCTTATTTTGATGGACTACATAAAAGAATTCCATTTAATGAAAGATGTAAATCCATTGAGAAATCAAAATTACGTATATCAGATAAAGTGATTGTTGCTATCTACTTTAATAACGAATCATAGATTTAAATTTAATTGAATAGCTAAATAAAATATATAGATTTTTCTCTTTGTCTCAGGTTGATGAATTTTCTCAATTAGAAAAAAAATCCACTATATAGATAATACATATTCCAATTGACCGAACTTCAATTACAAAGCAAAGATATCCACGGAAGATTTGTACTATTTGGATATCCTCAACCAAGAGGCTACTAGCATGTACCGTCCAAGCTAATATTTCAAGCTTGCAGCAGTACCGTCCAAACGCGCTCCGGTTTTTGGACCGGCCCGTTCCAACCCTTTGAATGGATCAGACTGTAAAGACTCGCCAGTACAGATGGCTTTCTAAGTGGAATTTTCGTGACTTCGGAAGTGGAACGAGTCGCGATATTCGCTCCTCGAAAGATGACAAAAGTTGAAAATGGAAGGACGCAATATAGAAAACGCGGCTTGGGGGTGGTCCATCGGGGGAGAGCATTATTGCATGGGACCCGGTGGTCGTTCCACTGACCTGACCTTTCTTGGCAATTAAATTTAAGCCTTCCACGAAAAGAGCACCCGGAAGGGTACAAATCCCGTCCGCTGATTTTCTGGTGGTAGGCGAGGGCTCCATCCCCTTGCAGATATCTTAGCGACGACCTTGGTCTTCCACTAATCTCGTGACTAGTGCTGGCCTCCGCTTCCGCGCTCTTTCCTAATTCCCCACGGTCAAAACTTGTTCATCTCCGAGGCCCCGCTCTCCTTGTGAACTTCTTTTCATCGATTCAACTGCGACTCTCTCTGTCGTCGAGCAGCGAGATGAAGAACATGAAACCACCACTTCTACTATTCATCTTCATCTCGGTCTCGCTCGAAGCACTCCCGATCTCAGTCACTGGCAACAACGTTGACGCTTACCGGCCGACTGATGATATTGCCGTCGACTGCGGCTCCTCCACCAGCTCCACTGTGGAGAACCGGAATTGGATTGGAGACGCCGCCGACCGTTCGGACTACTCTCCAATTGAGAAAACTCACTCCTCTATCCCTACACAGGCAAGCAGTTCATCTCCCAGAGTCCCTGGCACCGCCCCATACCTCACGGCTCGCCTCTCCCGCTCCGAGTTCGCCTACACCTTCCACGTCACCGCAGGGCCCAAATTCGTTCGCCTGCACTTCGTCCCTTCGGATTACCCCAACTTCCGCCGTGTTGATTCCTTCTTCTCCGTCGGGGCCGCTGGCTACACCCTGCTCCGCAACTTCAGCGCTTCCCTCTTTGCTGATTACCCCCCCTCCGTGAGCTTCTTCTCTAAAGAGTTTTGCTTAAGTGTCGGAGAGGACCAGATATTGAACATAACGTTCACTCCCACTCCTGGTAATTCAGACGCGTATGCTTTCGTGAATGGAATCGAAGTCGTTTCCATGCCCGAAAGTCTCTACTACAACACCGTCGTCGACTCAGAGGGAGTCAAGTTGGCAGGTCAGCAGACGCCATTCACCTTCCGTACCACTGATGCTCTCGAAGTGGTGAAGCGCTTGAACGTGGGAGGACAGTTTGTCAGTCCAGCTCGGGACACGGGAATGTACAGGACCTGGGAAGCAGATGACGAGTACGTGACTTCCTCGGACATCGGAGTATTGCCAGTTAACACAACTATCCAACTCAATTACGGTGAGCAAGTGCCAAATTACACGGCTCCAGATCCCGTATACACTACTGCGAGGACCATGGGAAGGGACAAAAGAATCAATCTGAGCTATAAGCTCACGTGGTCTGTCGAGGTGGACACGAACTTCTACTACTTGGTCCGGTTACACTTTTGCGAATTCCAGATAGAGATAAATAAACCTTTAGATAGGGTTTTCAGGATTTTCATAAATTCACAGCTGGTCGAGGGTCATGCGGATGTCATTGAATGGAGCGGGAAGGGCGTGCCCGTCTATAGAGATTTTGCAGTAGCCTTGTATGACAGCCAAAAGAAAAGAACCAAGCTCTCCGTCGCGTTGGGCGCGCGTCCAGATGGTTCTACTCTTTACTCTGATGCCATCTTGAATGGCCTCGAGATATTCAAGATCAGCAATCCAGATGAGAATCTCGCAGGGCTGAACCCGGATCCGGTCCCGAATAAAAGGCCGCCACCGCCAGGGCCTCCACAGTCAAGTAAAGCACCGTCGAGCCTCAGCAAAGCAGTAAAAATTGCCATCGTTGCTGGTGGAACTTCGGGCTTCACCATACTCTCTCTCCTGGCTTTCTTCCTTTACCGGCGACGAAACAGAGCAAACGATTCGAAAAAATATTGGGTGGTCCCGGACCACCACGTCAGCGTGGTCTCCGACGAGTCATGAAGCGCCATGTGGAGGTGGGGGGGGCACTGAAGATTTTCTCGTAGAAGTAGTTTTTCTCCCCCGCAAAACAATTTTTTTTTTTTTTAAATTTCCCCTATCACTAGACCTGCACATAACAGCCTGCACACATTTATTTCTCTCTCTCTCTCTCTCGCTCATATCCTCTCTCCTTCCATCTCTGAAGAAGAAAATGGACGTCCTCCTCTCTAGGGGTGAGCGGTTTCAGGTTCCGGTTCGGTTCCGTCTGGAACCTGGAACCTACCCTCGGGTACAGGTTCCTCAAAATGAGGAACCTGGAACCTACCTGTCAGAACCGAGAACCTGGAACCTACCCTGTCACAGGTTTCAGGGTCGGTTCCAGGTTCCAACAGGTTCCACATTCCTTTTTTTTGTTTTTATTTTTATTAATAGATTTGAACTATAACATATGCGCACATTACAAAAAAAAAAAATTATAACGTACGCGCACGTTACCAAAAAAAAAAATATAACGTACATGCACATTATCAAAAAAAATTATAACGTACACGCATGTTATCAAAAAAAATATAACGTACGCGCACGTTATAGAAAAAAAAAATAGCGTGCGCGCACGTTATAAAAAAAAAAACTATAACGTGCGCCCACGTTACCAAAAAAAAATATAACGTATGCGCGTGTTACAAAAAAAAACTATAACGTACACGTATACTATACGGTAACTTCTCACATCTTAGCAAACATACCAATGCCAACAGTTTTTTTTTTTTCTATTATTCATTTTTAGAGTTGAATTATAACATACGCACTCTAAAAATGAATAAAAAAAAAATTATAACATACGCGCATATTATCGGACTCTTCAGCATTGTCGCAATAATCCTCTAACATCAAAATCATGCCATAAATATACTTCCCGAGCTATGAAAACAATAAAACAAAACATAGACTCTTTGACAACAATGTTTTTCCATGCATTAAACTTATCAATGGTGAGATCACAACAACCATTTAAAGACTCATAAACTCTTTGACAAAGAATTTCTGCCTCTTATCTAGATTACGAGGAAATCTCTTACATGTGTTTAAGTGCTTCCTCATTGAAGAAGTACCATTAGCAACACGGTACTTAAGCATAGACCCACAATGAATGCATTTCATTTGATATATTTTTCCATCCTTATCACTGATTTTCGAATAATGATTCCAGCATTCAGATATATATTTTTTATCATGAGAATCGGATACCTTATTTGTGGCACTCAAGGTAGGGGGTGCATCTTCTTCAATTTCATTGCCAGAAAACTCAAATTCCATACCCGGGGTCATCTCCTCACGTCCTTCCACCTTCATTGACGTGTTATCTTGATACATTAATTCCGCACTACACAACAATAATATAATATAATTAGAAAATTCAAAACATAATGTGAATTGAGTTATAGAATATGCAAGCAATTGCTAAAAATCAAATCAATACACAATTTTAGGACTATATCATATTATCAATACAAATGCAAAAGATTTATTCAAATATGCCCTTATTTGTGGCCATACAGTTGTCCCAGCATGTGTTTTAAAAACTACAATCGGAAGAAATTCAGATCCAAATCGCAACAACGGATACAAAAAAACAAGACAACGATGACAGAATGCAAGACACGAAAAAAGAAGGCACGACAAAGTAAATCAGCATGAGGTCAGGACAAATGACACGTCAAAGGAAACAAAAACTGATGAAAAACCAATCGCGCGAAATCACCCAAAGTTCCCAAGAGCACAAAATCAGCGCCAACGCAAACAGAAGATCGCAATTCAGTCCAAGTGATCATCTTTCCCCGACTCCTTCGAGATGTATCAACCTCCAAGGCTTTGCCATTAACATCCACTGCTTAACTAACACATACAGATTTATCGGCTCACGAAAGCGACAACGAAGATACTAAGGATTCCGGCAGAAGCAGCAGCAACAGGATTGTACCCATTGCTCCACTTAAGGATCAAGACCCAACAAGAAAACCCAACTCGCAGGCAACACGTCAAACTTCACCGCGAGTTGCTTCCGCCACCGCCTCCACGTTGTCGTGGGTGAAGGAAAAACACACAAAACAGAGTCGAGCATTACCCAAAAACGAAAAAAACAAAAAACCGAAAAACCGCAACACGTTCATGGACGAAAACGAAGACGAACCTCGAAGAGAGAATTCCTCGGGGTTTCCGAGAACGGACGCCGGCCGACAAGGGGGGAACGCCGAAGCCGAGCTGGGGAAACCACGCGAAACAGCTAGAGATCGTCGCTGAAAAATGGGGGATGCGTGATTGCAGAGAGCGTTGAGAAATCGGAGTTCAGCGGGAGAAATCGGAGGTGTTTTGGGGCTTCTGGCGCGAGCGGCGTGGGTCACGAGCAGGGACGTCGGGCAACGGCCGGTCACGAGCAGGGACTTCTGGCGATTCGCGAATGCGGGCGTCGAGGCTCGAGCGACGTCGGGGACTGGTGTCCAGCGGCGTTCGGCGACGGTGGCCGGCGGTGCGGCGCTGAGCAGAGCGACGGGCGTCGAGCGGCGTTCGGCAACGGTGGCCGGCGCTGAGGAGTGAGCAGGGACGTCAATCGGGTCTTCAGGGCAACGACGACTCCAGTGTCGCGAATGCGGGCGTCGAGTGACGTCGGGGACTGGCGTCCAGTCCAAACCAGTGGCGTCCGACGGCGGTGGCCTTGAGGGCGAGCGGCGTCCGGCGGCGGTGGCCTTGAGGGCGAGCGGCGTCCAGCTGAAATCGGAGGACTGAGTGAGGAAGATACAGAGGACAGGAGGCCGCTGGAGACTTGGAGTTGGAGCGCCGAGCGGGGGGGGGGGGGGGGGGGGGTTCCTTTTGGAACCCTAACCGGTTCCGAAACCGGTTCCGCAGCCGGTTCCGGTTCCGGTTCCGCGGCCGGTTCCGGTTCCGGTTCCGCGCCGGTTCCGGTTCCGGTTCCAGTTCCGGTTCCGGTTCCAGTTCCGGTTCCGGTTCCACTTGGAACCGGAACCGGGATTGCCGGTTCCCGGAAAAATGGAACCGGGAACCGGAACCGGTCCTTTAAGAACCGGGAACCGGACCGAGGTTCCGGTTCCGGTTCTCCGGTTCCCGGTTCTACCCGCTACCCGTGCTCGCCCCTACTCCTCTCTGCAACAAAGACGTTCTCTCTCCCTCTCCTTCATTCAAATTTTGGATCTCTTAGATTTTGGTCCTCCAGGCCTCTGCTCTGGCATTCGTTGCAGCTCGAGCACTCTTCGCTGTTTCTGAGCTCTTTCCATGGCAGACATTTATTTCGACGAATCTAAGTTGTTTCAGCATTGAAGAGGCTATCGAGAAGCCGAGGACGGTGACATAACAAATGTCAGGTGTGACTGCTAGTGTTGCCGGCGAACAAGGGTGAGGACCGCTAAGACAAAGGTGGTGGTGAAGGAGAGGACAAAGTCGGTGCTGCTGTTGAGCATGCGGAATGGAGGTTGTAGCAGCCGTTGCTTCTGTTTTGTTTGTTTGTTTTTTTTTTTTTTTAATATTTTAGTGAAAAGGGATTGCTTTGTTGAGTTGTTGAGTTTTGTTGAAGAGGTCTTGCTTTAGTTTTATTTCTAGTGTGGAGCACTGGAATCACGTTCCTTATTATTTTCCCTTGATTTTTACTTTGGACAATTTGAATAAGATTTCAGTTTTGCAAGTATCTTTCTGACATGGAATTGTTCTTCGTTTCATGTTTTGTTGTATACTTGAGTTTTATGTGCGAGATCTTTTGAAAGGTAACAAGGGAAGCAAAATGTGCTATGACTGTCCAACGTCAAGAAGAGCTTATACTAATGTATTATAATCTCTCGTTGTTATGTCCTCAAACCTCGACAAGCATTCACAAAATTACCCAACTTAGTATACATATTTAACAGGGTGTGAGAACAAAAACATCATCAAACATCTCCAAACAAGTACAAACCCACGAACCGATTAAGTTCCCGACTCCCTCACAGGCCTGATCATGGGAGTAGGCCACTAAGGCCATATTTACACATCTCGAAGAATAAAACAAAAACGTCACATACCCGCCAACTCACAACATCTCTCATGGGACACCATAAAAAACCATTTTTGCTTCTTTTGCCTTCCCAAACTTCATCGGAAAGAAAACGCGAAAAATGCAAGGCCTCATCTGAGTGAGAGAAAGGATTTGGACGAACTTGATTCCAATAATGTCCTTTGAGAACTTTCGCATAAGAGATGAAAAACGACTTGCGAGAGATCTCAAGTGAAAGAAAACGAGATTAAAACGTAGAAAACAAGGAAATTTTGGAGGGTTCTTCTGAGCGAGGCGAAGGATTTGGAACGCCCGAGCAGCAACAAACGCCGAAGCAGAGGGCCGGAGGAGCAAAATCTAAGAGCTAACGAAAGACCTAAAATTTGAATGGAGGAGAGGGAGAGAGAAGGACGTCCCTTTTCTTCTTCACAGATGGAAGGAGAGAGGGTGTAAGAGGGAGAGAGAGGGAAATAAATGTGTGCAGGCTAGTATGAGCGGGTCTAGTGATAGGGAAAAAAAAAAAAAGAATTGTTTTGGGCGAAAAGAATTTCCTCTACTCCAGTGGCCCCCACACCTCTACATGGCTGTTTGTGAGTGGTCGGAGACCACGTTGACTTGACGGTCCGGGACCACCCAATATTTTCTCGAAGGATTCGACCTCAAGCGACGGCACCTCACGGTGGGGCCGTTATCCTACGCGACGACCAAGTCAACGAAGACCCACGGGTCGTCCCTGCCGACGGATCGGTGCCGCCACTTCTCGCTAACGGAGATTAGAGCAGCCACGAACAACTTCGATGAGGTGTTTATTATCGGCGACGGCCGGTTCGGCAACGTGTATAAGGGCTATGTCGATGGGGGCGCCACCCAAGTGGCGATCAAGCGGTTGAACGCGGGGTCGCAGCAGGGCCACCACGAGTTCATGACCGAAATCGAGATGCTCTCGCAGCTCCGGCACCTGCACCTGGTCTCCCTGATTGGGTTCTGCAACGACGCGGGAGAGATGATCCTGGTGTACGACTACATGGCGCGCGGGACTCTCCGTGACCATCTCTACAACACCGACAATCCCCCCCCTTCCCTGGAAGCAGCGGCTCCAGATATGCCCGGGAGCCGCGCGTGGGCTGCACTACCTCCACACTGGTGCCAACCAGACCATCATACACCGCGACATGAAGACCACCAACATCCTGCTCGACGAGAAGTGGGTTGCCAAGGTGTCCGACTTCGGGCTCTCGAAGGTCGGGCCGACGTGGGTGTCCAAGGCCCACGTCAGCACGGCCGTGAAGGGCACCTTCGGGTACCTGGATCCAGAGTACTACAGGCGCCAGCAGCTGACTGACAAGTCCGACGTGTACTCCTTCGGGGTGGTGGTTTTCGAGGTGCTGTGTGCAAGGCCTGCCGTGAACCGGACGGCTCAGAAGAAGCAGATCAGCCTGGCCGCCTGGGCCCAGAGCTGCTGTAAGAGCGGGAGCATCGACAAGATCGTGGACCCACATCTGAAGGGGGCGATCGCCCCCGAGTGCCTCAATAAGTTCTGCGAGATCGCCATGAGCTGCTTGCAGGACGAGGGAACCAAGCGGCCATCCATGAATGACGTCGTGTGGGGCCTCGAATTCGCACTGCAGTTACTGATAATTGAGGAATATCGAGTGATTCCCAGAGTAGAAGTCCTGTAATCCTGCTTCAGGCTTGCAGCGAGAATAGTCTATCTACGAGTGTTCGCTATTCTAGGAGTTGCTCCACGGATAATCATTGAACAGACGGAAACGACAGCCTATCGACTGGGGGATCTTCCCACTTCACGAAAGCCCTGTGCTAGTGTTGATTTTTTTCATCGCCAAATTAAGCATGTCTTAATTAAGAATAGGGAGAAAGAGTTGGTTGTGGCAACTAGGTTTTTTTCGGATGAAGATGAAGATGAAGATGTAGACGAACACGATGAAGACGAGAAGATGAAGCAGAAGAGAAGGTAAGGTGGTGAATTAATTAGTTGTCTTCTACAAACCCTAACCCCACAACCAAATACTTTATTTCCATCTCTTCTTCTCCCGTATTAAGCCATGGTTCGTCAATCTTCTTCTCTGATCAAGCTTCCAAGAAAGACTCAAGGATTAGGGTTTCCTTTTCAAGTCAATTTGGGGGAGCAATGGGGTCATACGACATCAAGTTATGATGAAACATCATCAACAGGAACTTAGTATCATAAATTCAAATATTTCTGAATCATTTACAAAGATTTGCAATGAGCATTGTAACCAAGAATATAACATAATAAAACGTCATTAAATGCTTCAAGCACTAGCGAATGAACGGTACACCAGATGTACCATACCCTGCCCCTAACTCGTTTCGATGCAAATCCAAGGGTTGGATTCAGATCGAGTCGCCATATTAGCTCCTCAAAAGACGACAGACAGAAAATGGAAGAATATGGCCAAGAAAAAACGAGGAAAGTGGCATGGGAGAGAATTTTAGGCATGGACCCGGCGGTCTTGCTCCTGACCAGAACTTTCTATGCAATGGAACTTTCCACAAAAAGCACACCAAAAGGGTGCGTTTGGGAGTAGCTTTGAGAAGCTACTTTGAAGCCCCAAAGATCATTGAGCCAAGATAGGGGTGTTTGGCAAAAATTTTTCAAACCCCATTTGCAAAATGTCAGCCTTCACAAGGCAGCCCCCAAACTATCTTCGTTGGTTTTTCATTTTTTCGGTTTTACTCTCACTATTCATCATCTTCTTCTTCTTCCGCGAGCAATTGCCGATGGAGGGCAGGCAGTTGCGGGTAGGCAATCGCCGGCGACCGTCGTTGGGGGTGGCGACACCGACGCTGGGGGGTGGCGCGACCGCCGTGCCATCTGGGTCACAGCGAGGTCTGGGTCACCGTTACCCAAATATGGGGTGTTAAGGTCGCGGGAGGACCTTGCCATCCCCAATCTGGGTCGCATAACCTCGCCGCCCCCGGATTTGGGTCGCGGCGGTGTCGCGCGACCTCCTTCGACCTCGCCGCCCCAGATCTAGGTTGTGGCGGGGTCGCCGGAGGTTGAGGCGACGTCACGAACCTCGCTACCCTAGATTCGGGGTCGCCGGAGGTCGCAGCGGCGTCGTACGACCTCGTCACCCCAGATCTAAGGTTGCCGGAGGTCGCGGCAGCGTCACGCGACCTTACCGCCCCAAATCCGGGGGTGGCGAGGTCGCCGAAGGTTGCCTAACCCCATGCGGCCTTTGCCGATGGTCTTCAGGGGTCACTTGACCTCGAGTAGCCCTCCCCAGTTGTCTCTGGGGCTACTTGAGTCAGATGACGGCTATCGGTGACAAATTTCGATTGCTGACGGCCGCCTACCCTTACCGGTCAAATTTTTTTTTTTTTCTTTTGATATTTTTTCTTTATCACAGAAGTCCTTTTGTAAATGTAATTCTCCTAAACACTATTTTGCTCAAAGGTACTTCACAAGAGACTTTTAAATTGTAATTTACCAAACACAATTTGCATTATGAAAAGTCTTTTCAACATAAAATCCTTTGCATTTTCCTAATGGTTTTCCCCAAAAGTCCAACCAAATGCACCATAAGATTGAAACTGTTGGTTTTGCTTACGAGACTAATGCTAGGAAGACTGTCAGCAAGATTGAACTCTTTGGCAATTGGATTCTTAAACAATTATTAGTGCAAGTCAGAGGCCCTCTAACTTGATTTTCTGAACTCGAGTCCTTTGTCGAATTATTACATTTAATTAATGTGCTTTTTTTGTGTGCCTAGTAGAAGAAAATACTTTTAGAATTCTCAAATTTTTAGTCTGATCGAGGGCAAATATATTTTCTCCTAATGATGTTCCTAGTATTCTAAATTGAATTCTAGACTTCTGATGGCCCTTTTTCTTCTTTATTAGACTAAATTTTAGGACTTTATAAGTATTTTTTTCTCACTTCTTTTACAATGTTAGAAATATAAAACAACCATACAAATCATAACTAAGTGTGATAATTAAAGGGAAAATGAAATAAATAGTTTATGAATTTTGTCTTAATATGTAATGTGATTCTTGACTCAAATATGCGACGTGACTCTTGAAATTTCAATTTATTTAATGTGATCATTAAAATTTTTGTACATATTCAATTTAGTTAATAAATTAGATAATCTAATGACTAAATTGGATCCAAAGATATAAACAATTTGTTAGGGATTAGATTGAATATTTATCAAAAGTTCAGGGATTACATTAAACAAATTAGAAGCTTATGGCATGTTTGGTAACTATTTTGTTCCCAAGAACAATTTCTTATCAGAAATGATTTTTTTTATTATGTTCCATAGAACAATTTTTAAGCATTTTAAGCTGTTTGGTAACTGTCCAAAATTTATGATTCTTGAATAGAATTGCGTTTGGTACCGTGCTTAAAATTTCTAATTTAAATCATTTTCTTTTAATTTTTAAATAATTTTATTACTTTTTTCCTTTTTTATTTTTTTTTTTTTTTCCTTTCTCTCTCCTATTCTTTTTCTTCAAGTGACCGGTGACCTTATCGGAGCATTGCCAGCCCTCGTCGATCGAGCCTCGCCGGCAGTTGGGCGAGGCTCGCCTGGCCACCGACGGGGCTGGGCGAGGCCTGCCTGGCCATTGGCAAGGCTTGACCTTGCCAAATCGCGAGGCTCGCCTAGCCTCGTCGGTGGCCAAGCGAGGTTGGCGAGGCCCGCTTGGCCACCGGCGAGGCCAAGCCTCCTCGGTGGCTGGACTTGCCTTTGACAATCTCGCCGGACAGGTTGCCGGCGACCGGCAGAAGTGGGCGGCAGACGGCAACCGCGGCGGTGGCGGTAGATGAAGAAGAAGAAGAGAAAATGGAAGAAGAAGAAGAAAATGGCTTGATTCTTAGATTTGTTCCCGGAAATAAAAATCAATTTTTTTTTTCGATTCTTGATTTTGTTTCAAATTTACTTCGGGGAACAAAAAAAATAGAAATTTGTTTTCGGGAACAAATTTTTTATCAAACATGATTATGTTCCAAAATTACTCTTAGGAACAAAAAATCAAAATCTGGTACTGTTGGGATGATTACCAAACATGCCATCAATTATCATGTTAAACAAATTAAAAGTTTAGGGACCAAATTTTATATTAGGACAACTTTAGGGATAATTTATATAATTATTGCATAATTAAATGATGACTCGATTTCAAAATCAGGTGAAATTTACACATTTTACCCCAAAAACTCCCCATACGAGCACTGTTCGCAGTAATTCTACTTGAGCCTCGGGGAGAGAGAGAGAGAGAGAGAGAGAGCTCTCAAGCTTCGATGGCGGCAAACTCAGGCAGAGTGCGAGTCCCATTGGCTGCTTTTTTTGCGATAGGTAAAGGGCTCCACTAATTGCTTATATTTTAGCGATGACTCTACTCTTTCACTCAATTCGAGAAAAAACATTAATGCGATCATATATTTATTTTATCAATTTCAATGTAATTCTAAAATTTTCAATTTCACTAATATAATCTTAAATATTTTCTTAGAGTTTTAGTCTAATCCTTCCAATCAATTTGTACTTGAAAATATCGATGTGGTAATCCAATCACCATCGACCGTCCTACGTGGTATGGCCAGAAAGCTAACGAGCACAAATTTATTCAAAATGGCTTCGTTTTGAGTAATTTTATAGATTTTCTGATTTTATGCCTCATTTGGGTGAAAGTATGATCGTGGCATCTCCTATACTTGTTGGAGTAGAGGTGTTACAAATATTATAAGTTTGGATTGCTGCTTTAGATCTTAATTATGTGAAGCATGGAATTTTCCTTTCATTGTGCCTCTGCCGCTGTTTCAATTTTCATTTGAGGCTTCCCTTTGTCTTGACGCCACTACCTCTGCTTGAATTGTTACACAGAGCAACTCCCTCAGTCTGCCAAATCATGGCAAAATCAGGTGGGAATTCGTTTGATTCTGATGAGTCTTCGCCATTTGCCTTGGTTTCTTACGCCTCAATGCAGATTGCCGCCGGCTGCAGCAAAATGGGCTTGGCCGGGGTCACTAGGAATTTTCTAGACTTGTTCGCTCGTGGCCAGCTTCGGGGCCATTCACCGGGAATTTGAGCATCATTGGGTCGATTATTGAGACACGCTTGTTAGCACCACCGTTAGAGCTGTTGAGCTAGAATGCTTTTCCATAGTCCATGGAGGAGCACCGGCAGCCGCGCCACCAGCTCAACTTTAACTCTAGAAAAATCAGCTTTCTTACAATGATTTACCATGTTTCCCAAAGAGATTCACGATGAACAGTAGTTTGGCTTAACTACATAAAAATCATATTTCTGGCAACGATGTACCATGTTTCCCTAAGAGATTCAGGATATGCTATAGTGCGGAAAAAGAAAGAAAAGAAAAAAAAAGAAAAAAAAAGAAACAAATAAGAAAATTCACAAAAATATTCAAATTCTTGCTATTTTGAACAAAAAATAAAATAAAATTCAGCTTGCCCAGTTCATGTCGCTTAGGATAGTCAGATATGATTGAAATAATATGCCAACATTTTCAAATGAAAATTAGTCAAAATAGATTACATTAAATTCAATGATTTAGGAATAAATTGGTAATTTTCCCAATCTTGTCTGGTCTTCCCTTCCTTGCTTAGTCCTAGCTCTTTCCTAATTCCCAATGATTAAAATTGGTTCATCTTCGAGATTCTACTATTCATGTGAACTTCTATTGATCGATTCAATTGCGACCTTCTTAGACAACAAATGGTTAGATGAAGAACATGAAATCACCACTTCTCTTACTCCTCTCCATCTCAATCTTGCTCGAAGCACTCTTGTTCTTAGTCACCGGAAACAACGTTGGTGCATACTCGCCGATTGATAATATCGTTGTCAACTGCGGCTCCCCTTGCAACTCCTCTGAGTCCAATTGGACTTGGATCGGAGACGCCGAGGATGGTTCGACCTACTCTTCAACCGACGAAATTCATTTCTCCATTAATGCAAATGCAAGCCGTTCATCTCCCTCCTTCTACAACCTCATCCCATACCACGTTGCTCGTCTGTACCGCTCCATATTCATCTACACCTTCCGCGTCACCGCGGGGCCCAGATTCGTTCGCCTCCACTTCTTCCCTTCGGACTACCTCGACTTTCGCCGTGCCAATTCATTCTTCTCGGTCAAGGCCCCCGGCTATACTCTGCTCCGCAACTTCAGCGCTTACCTCTTTCCTGATCATACCAGCTTCACGAGCTTCCACAAAGAGTTCTGCTTAACTGTCGGAGCTGACCAGATATTGAATGTTACATTTTCTCCCACTCCTGGTAACCCAGATGCATAAGCTTTCGTGAATGGAATCGAAGTCGTTTCCATGCCCAAACATCTCAACTACAACACGGTCGTTGACTCAACCGAGGGAATCAAGTTGGCAGGTTACAAGACGCTGCACAATTTCAGTACTGCTGATGCTTTCGAAGTGGTGAAGCACTTGAATGTTAGAGGACAGTTTGTCGGTCTAGCTGATGACGCAGGAATGTGCAGGACCTGGGAAGTAGATGAATCCTACGTGACTTCCTCGAACATCGGACTTTTGCCAGTTAGCACAATTGTCCCACTCAATTACGGTGAGAGGACACCCAAAGTTCGACTTTTCCTGCTTTTTTCTTGAAGTTGCTTATGGCAAGATTTTTCTTTCGCTTTCTTTAGCTTCGGGACAGGAACTGTAACCTGCGAAATGCCTCCACACATATGAGTTAGCACATTTTCCTACGTAAAAAAATTTGTTCCTCGGGAATGTACGCAAATTCGATCGAATGTGAGATCGATGGGTTTGGCATTCTGGGAAAATTGCTGACTTATGCTCCAAAAATCACGTATTAGTCAAGACAAATCCATTATTCTATGTAAAATAAGTGGCTTTAGTGTACGGTCAAATGAATAGATCCATGATATATTCTTAATGAACTATTCAACTCTTAGTCCATATAAATTTCTCGAAGTTCCTTATCATTTATTGAAAAACCCTTTTAGAGTCATCCCAAATGGATGGTCTTGGTTGATAGGCAAAAATGAAATCACCATTTCATCCTAAGCCAAGATAGAATCTATGTTTTAGTTCAAGATCCATTTTGTTAGACGGACAGGATTGTCCATTGGATGAAGGATCCTCCCACTTCCACAAAAGCCCTTAGTGTTCATTTTTCAGTAGAGAATGCAAATATGATATGAGAAAGACGGGTAATCGAGTTTTGGATACTGTAATTAAGTAGGTGTTTTCTTTTTCCATCTAACGCTCGAGGAAGTGTCATTTATCCGTAGATGAGAAAATCCCCTGGAAATCGTGGTGGGGTAGCATATGGATGAGGTTGCAAGCAAAAAGGGTGAACTAATGCGAAACATTGTTCTGAAAAATCTACACAAAGTTGAGCAATAAAATAAAATAGAGCTCTACGAGGAAAAGATGGATGAAGCAAAATTTAGCAAGACACGGCCCGATATAGAGAAGCCATTTACATTGCTGCGGGATGCTACAGATGGTATCTGTAATATTAGCCTTGCGTGTGACCCAGATAAAAACGGAAAAAAAATAAAGGAAATGTTGACCTGGTCAACAAAGAAACAAACAGTGTACACCTTAGCTCAAATAAAAAGGCCAAGACACGCACGGGAAAATAAGGAGAGAAGAAAGGAAAGAGAAATAAAAGAAGTAAGAAGGAAGAAAGGGCAAAAAAGAGAGGGGGAAAAGAGTTGAAGGTTTTGTGCGTGCACGCCATAGGGATTTTGCCAAGTTGATTCAACTCTGATTCACAACGTTCAATAAATGTTAGCACCGTTTGTTGTCCAATCAGAGAAATTTTTGGAATTAGGGCTTAAATTCAAAGTTTTATGAAAATTGAGCTGTGGAATTCGATTTTGGAATTGTTGAGTTTTTAGATATCATGGAAATTGTGGATTATGACGTTTTTAGAGCTATGAGTTTTGAGAGGAGTCGTTCTAAAGGAACAGTTTTGTTGGAGCAAAATTGTAGGATTTCGCATGCGAGTTTTGCATTGCGTTTAGATTTAAATAAGCACTTCGAGTAAGCACTTTGTTGTCGCATATAAATCATTTTATTAGTGATTAAGCTCATTATAGTCATTTCATAGTCGAGGGAGTGTTCTACTTGGTTTTAACATTGATTTTCGTTTAATTTTTAGGATTACGAGATTGTCGGCTTGTACAACTACGTGTTATTTGGTCTAGGTATTCTTAGGTGAATGTGCTATCTCTTCTATGAATTTGTAAACATGAGTCTTAAAACATGTTTATTGCATAAAAATCTAGATTGGAAAATTACTACCTTTTAGTATTTGTGAAAGGATTTATAATATATGGCTTTACTAACTAGTCTATGAAATGTGTTTGGAAAAGATTTGAGAAATGCTTTATTAAAAGTTTTTTTAACAAATGAGTTAGAATGTGGAATGTGTTTTGGTTTGTGAAACCGATTTAGGCTTTGTAAATTTTGGAGGATGCTATTGTGAGTTTGTGCTGGTGCTCAATATCACTATGAGCCTATTGATGGGCTTATAGGGTAATAGTAGGTAGAGAGACCTTACCAAAGGGGAATCTTGATTGCCTTGTCACTAGGTGTTGTGTCATGACTATAATTTCATATTGAGTAAAAGATTGATCGATGGATAAACCATTGACGTATGATTTGATATGAGATGGATCAATGAAATATACCATTTGTGTGTGGTATGATATTAATCAATGGAATAAACTATTGATATATGAATTGATAAGATTGTCAATGGATCGGACCACTAATATTTGTTATGATTTTGTTGATTTGACAAAAAAATTTTATATGTATATGGTTATGCTAAAGCGATCTAACTCATTTTTATTTTGTATGTATATTATATATTGGAATTGAAATAAGTGATTTTTTAACATTGTTTTGTAAAGTGCATAGTGGATGCTGAATTTGCTTAGAAAAATATGCATTACTCACTGAATTGTGGTTGCTCATTCTAATCATCCTTTGTGTTTTTCAAGTCTCTTGATTAGTGGTCATTAGAGCGAAAGCATTATTGAAGAAGACTTCTAGGAGTTGGACTTTTTGTTATTTGAAACTGCGTCCTTTGGGTGAAAGGATGACTGTGTCGTTACCCTAATCCTTGTAGGATTTGGGGTATGACAATATCAATCATTTGTTATTGTCAATGATAACAAATTGAAGAACGGAAAGAAAAGTAAAAGCTACGCTAGAGAATCTCAACTAGACATCTAGGCATTCACAGAAAATATAACAAATTGGTGTTGATATAAAAACTTCGAACCCCCAAATAGAATTCTAGGCAAAAAGGCCCTACTTTAAAGGATGATCTTTGCCCTCCTATTTCTACCAAGCTGCTTGTTTTTCTAATCTTGAAAGTTACGGAGGATCCTATCAAAGATAGTCTAGTTGGACCCATGGAGATAGTCTCAATATACAAGTACAATTTCTCAGTTAGAATAGTGCCAAGCCTATTCATCTTCTGAACATATATACTGTGAACAAAAAGCGGGATGAATTGTAAGATTGGAGATGATTCATATCGTAATACAAGGATGTTCGAGCCAAACAAGAAAGGAATAAGAACCACTCCATGATAAAAAGACAATAAAGAGATGAGGAAAAATCAGATAATGACTTCCATTTTTCATGAGGTGCATAATGAAAAACACCAGCTCCAGCTATGCATCTAGATCTAATTTGACAGACACAGATGAATTGGATATTTTAATTTCAAGCAAACATCAAGAGTTAGAACTGAATTGCCTCTAAAATTGGCAACATGAGCATCCAAACAATTCTACTCATTTCTAAAGCACCAAAAAATATCTTGCAGATGCCATGAGACTTGAAGCATTCATACATTCTATTGTCATGATAAGACACCATTTAATCGCAAAAGAAGGGGGGTTGAAGAGTTTAGATGTGTTAGCATAACATCCCACAAAGTTAATAACCTTTCAATTCATAAGTATTCTCATAACATGCGGAGAGAAGAACATCAAAAGTGCCAAAAATTATGTACGGTGCTCACTTTAGTAGCAAAAGTTTTCATGGGATCATGTGAGCGGCAAACTAGAGAAAAAACAATCACTTAAGTGTCTTCGATGAGAAATTTCGGCCAAAATAAGTACATGGCATTTATAATTAAAATTTTAATATGATGTGGCATCTTTTTAAAAAAATTATTCCACATGGACAATCCTACATGGTTCGGTGAAGTAAAATGATGTCGCACACCTTTGAGGAAAGTAATGTTGCACTACTAGGAGAAAAATAGGGCTCAAGTCACTTATATATAGGTAATTTGAAGAAGCAACTCATCCTCGTCATTCACTCATCATCACAATCATCACTCGTCGTTGCTCACTTGATCATTGTCTTTGCTTGTGTGCCATCTCTATTACTCTCACTTAGTTAGGTTTGTCATTTTCTCTCGTTGGCTCAATTGGCTAGAATAATTAGGGCTCACAACAGTGAAGTTGCAGTTGTGGGGAGTTCAATTTGTTTAATCAGTTAAGTGCTATCTTTGTTGCTTTTTGTTCACAAACGACAATCACTAAGTCATTATTTAATCAATTGGATGTGATTATGGGGACCTCCATGGGAAGTTGTTATCATTTTTGCAATGCTGTCCAAAAAGCTAATACCAGAATAACTATTTGAGTGAAGTTTTGTAGGTCTCGTTAGTATTTGACTTTGTTGACAATATGGTTATGTTGTTGTAGCCTATCAGAAGTTTGAAGGTTCTCATTTCTCAAGGTGGCTCAAGTCAAGAGTCGAGGACTGCATCGAAAAGAAGAACCCCACCAAGCTCAAGTCCAAACACAAGAGGATTGGCTTTAAAGGATAGTGCTCCAAAGAAGATAGGTGTTGGTGCAACTTCAAAACTTAAATGAACAAAGAACTCAACACCAGTTCCATCTCAACCAACCAATTGTGGCAATTCCAAAACAGCCACCAACACCATTACTTATGACCAATCCAATCAAGTGACATTAGGAAGACAACGACTGCAGCTAAGAAGAAGATATATGGGATAAGAAGGCTAGTAAAACAACATGTAGCTCCATTTTCAGTTGGAAAGAGTGAAAGGATAAAGAATCAAGCCAAAAATCCATCTAAGGGAAAAGGAAAAAGGAGGAGGGGGATTGTGCATATTGACTGATTGGAGGTTGATATTGACTGAGATAGTTGAATGTTGTTGTTTGGTGGGAAGCCAACCCTTGGATGTGGATGTTTTTGTTTGGTTATCCATACTAACTAAATACAAAGAACCAGTTTAATGTCAAGGGACAGATGTTTATTTTGCTGATGCTTTTGGCAATTCCATATTTTATGTTTGGGTGTGCTAGTTATGCTAGTTGTGCTTGGTGTAGTGCTTGTACAATTTGGTGCAGTTAAATGCTTATGGCTCATCTAGTGCTTGTGTTAGTAATTGTATGTGTTGGTGCAAATACAAGATGCACCAACACTTGTATGTTTTAAAGTGTATTATGTTGGCAACAACACATATAAGTATACATCCAATGTGTCTAGGCTCTTTTGTAGTATATACAAGGTGTGTTGCCTCCCTTGTTGTATATACAAGGTGTGTCGGCAAACGATCCTTAATCAAAAGTTGGGAATGTTTTAGAAAGTACAACCAACACAACCATTTTACAAATTTGTGCAGCATAAGTGATCACTTTTTTTACCACAACTAGTTCTTAAGTGATCACTTTTAACAAAACCTGACACTCAAATGATCATTATTTGCAACTTTTGACATTGAAATAATTACTTATGAACTAGTTGCCAATCCTTAACTTGACTAGTGTTTGTAGTAAACTAGCAACTAGAAAACCATTATTAATAGCAAACATTGTAGCAAACCAAGATTGAGAATATACAACTAAGTAAGAGAACTTGTTATTTTCAATCTTCCATTTCTACAAAAAAAAAAATTGTAGCAAATCTTTTGTTTTCAACAAAAATGATAAGAAATCAACAACACAACTATACTTACAAATTACCCCAATACAAATACATATTTCACTAGTCTTCAACTATGGTAGACTAAGAAATTTCTTTTCATAAGTCATTTTACATTTGACAATAAAATAGGCCAAACAAGAGAACAACAACACAATCAATACTCGATAACACTTTCTTTCAATTTTCATTCTTGAAACTTCCTTCTTCAAATGGCTAGCCAAAGATACTAAAGCCTTCATTTCAGTTTACATTGAGTTAACATCATCCAACTTGTCCATTAATGTAGGTGGAGGTTAATGGATCTGAAGTGGTGGTTGCTATAAAAATGGAACATTCCAAACCATTCACTCTGTCCTTCAAGTTACTCTAAGATCACCTCTGTCACTTGACTTGAGAATTTCACATTGACCCATTTGAAATATTTTCACTTTGAGCATTCTCAATACCTAGCGCTTCCATGGAATCTTCTCATAAGATTCAACTGAGTCCAAGATGTCTTTTTGGACTAAGTTACCCATAATAACAACAACATGCAACTTCTTCATTGCTTCATTGAAATGAATTTGAGCTGTGGCTCAAGCTCCTGCCATCGATTTACAAGATTGAGCTGTTAAATTTGAAGGCAAATCGAATTAGGTGTGAAATTCGGTTGAATAGCTAGTTAGCATTTCAAATTTGGTTTCTTTCAATTTTGCGATTTAGAAAATTCTTATTTGGAGGAAACCTAGTAGATGATGTCCTTTATGGTTTAGATGCTAATTGGACCCTCTGACGAGCCATTTCAGCTCGAGAAATTAATATAAAAAAGCCACATCAAATTTTCGGTGAAACAAATTGGAATCAATATCGAAAAGATCGTTTTTCTAAAAATTTAGCATTCAAGTGATCCAAAAGAAGTTAAGCATTAAAGTGAGCGCTATACATAACATTCAACACTAATATGCGTTATCTCATCATTCATTTTCATTAGAAGTGAATATGGCTAGTGAAAGAGAGGGGAGCGAATACATAGTCAAATATTTATGTGCTAATTTCATTAATGTTCCATGTGTCATCATGCTAAAAAACCTAGGACCTACTCCTCTATGTCCAATTATATTTTGTTATCAAAGTTTCTCACAACCTTCTTAATAGATGTTCCCATCTCTTGCCCATTGCTTGGAAATAAAACAAACCAAATGGTTCAAGGAAGATTACTCCATTGAAAAGGACAAGAAGCTAATAGATTATAATGTATGAGTCAGAGAGTAAATAGAGAGATGGTAGAGGTGAAGAGTTTTAGTCGCAACCTTCAAAATTAAAATTCAAGGAGTGTGTTGCTAATGGGATATCAATAGCCACAACCTCCTTTAGATCTTATTATTGCAACCTACCCTGGTGGTGCACCACCTAAGATTCGGCTAATGAAGTATTAAGCCTAGACTTAACTCGGGCTCTTTTAAGCTTATATCAATTCGCGACTTATGGTTCAAGCTCTTAACATACAAATGATTTTCAAAAAGGAGTCGCCACTAATCAATTTAAGGTAAGTTGATTAGAAATTCAAATAAAGTAATGGAAGATTTACTTTATTTCTGCAAAGCAGAGATTTTGGGTACGGAGATTTGGTTACACTAGATTCCTCTAATGCTATTTTTGGTACCATTTTTTAATAATAATAATAATAATAATAATAATAATAATAATAATAATAATAATAATAATAATAATAATAATAATAATAATAATAATAATAATAATAATAATAATAATAAACCATGCCAAGACTGATGGTATTTGTCGAAATAAGTCTTATTTTATATGCTATTATAGGATGATAATCTACTTAAAGATTTTAAAGGATATAAGATGTGCTTGACAAAAGTGAAACCAATAAATTACTTAATCAAAAAGTTGAGGAACTCAAGTTGTCACTTTCAAAAAGTTAAGGAACTTAAGTTGTAACTTTTAAAAAGTTGATGAACAAAAGTGTTCACTTAAAAATATTGTTGGCACTTGAACGATCATTCGTAAAGTTAATTGAAACTTCAACTGTCCTTCAACATATGCAGAAAAGACAAAATCAACCATAAAATGCAGGACCATCCCTTCTTTTGCTACCGTTGTTGTGAGTTGGTCAAGCCATCTATCCGTTGTATAAATCAACAATAAGGCTCAAATTGCATTAAAAAACACAACGTTCACCAAAATCCACCAAGGCCACTCAACCTTCAAGTCAACAAAAAACCAGTAACCCAGCCACGTACATCATAGAAAAAATAAAGTGATTGCGCCAAATACAGCAACACATTTCATTGTTTTTCAACTGCCATAGACTCAGTAACTTTTTCTTGTTATTGAGATTACATTTGACCACAAACTAGACCAAACCCGACAAGAATTTTCATCATTGAAATTTCTTTTTCAAATGATTCGCCAAAGGTTCCAAAGGCCATCTATTTCCACTTGCATAGAGTCGGCATCATCCAACTCATCTTTTATTGCTAGCGCAGATCCATGTTGTCCTTGAAAGAGCTCCAAGGTCACCTTTGTTGCTCGATTTGAAAATATCACATCCACCCACTTGAAATATCCATAATTGAAGCATTCTCTATACCTGGTGCATCCATGGAACTTTCGCCCGGGATTTTTTCTCATCCAAGAAATTCTTGTTGGACTTCATAGTCCACAAAAACATAAATACTAACTTTCATCTAACCAAAGGCTTCACTCAAATGATCACTTGATCTTAGTACCTCCATGTCCTTGTGAACCACTCCTCTTGTCAAGTTCCTCATCCTTGTTAACATCATTCAATGAACTTGTACCTCCAAGTCCTTTTGAACCACTCCTCTTGTCAAGTTCCTCATCCTTGTTAACATCATTCAATGAACTTTACTAAGACCAATGATATTATCATAGTCTTCCTAAAATTATCACCACTTCATCACAATGAACATTTGCACGTATCAAGTAGTTATTAAACCAATAATAGTTTTGGAATCATATCATAGGGAGTTTTCCCAACATCTTGTTCAATATTCCATTTACATATTGGCCTAGCATCATAGGCCAAGAGAAAATGTACACAACTAAATGTACACATTAATAGTTTTCAATTATTTTGGCATATTCAAATATCATAGGATTTTGTCAAAACATTGTAAATTTAGATTTTTTTTTTGAATTACTACGACTTATAGAGAGTTAGGAAATTCTATCATAACCAAGAGAAAAGCATCTTAATTTTTTAATAAATTTATGACAACTTATGGATGTTTACTAATCGTAATCAAAATCACAACTTCATAAATTTTGACCCCTTTTTTATTAGTTGCGACTGTCCGTAGTAACCAAGAGCAAAGCATCGTAAATTTGAGTTATTTCAACACTACAAAATTTAAAAATGTTTATGACAATGTTTAGTGGTCGTAACCAAGAACATGATGTCATAAATTTCAGTTTTTCTTTAATACAACAGCTTAAAATGTTTATGAGATTACATCGAAACCTTGAACACAACACAACACAACATCCTAAATTCAAAAAGTTCTTTTTTGGTAACTATGATTTATAAAAGTTAACGAAGGTCTACAATGATTAAGAACAAAACATTGTAAATTTGGACATTTTTCAGTTGCAATGATTAAGAAAGAGTACGATGTTGATGTTTGTCATAATCAAGAGCAAAATATCTCAAATTTGGGTAAATTTAAATTACAACCACTTAGCTTTACGGTCGTTCACCATAACAATGAAGAAAACATCGTAAAATTGATTTTTTTTTAAAAAAAATTATGACAATTTACGGAGAGCAAAGCATCATAAATTTAGATTTATTTTTTTGTCAAAAATACGACAGTTTATAAATGTTTACGCCGTCATGTTGTAACCAAGAACCAAACATCATAAATTAGGATTTTTTTTTTAAATTCCAACTGCTTACAAAAGTTTACAACAGTTTGTAATGACTAAGAATAGAACGTCATAAATTTTGAATTTTTTGTAATAATGATAATTTACAAAGCGTTACGATGTTGCATTGTCACTAAGTGCAAAGCATCATAAGTTTACAAAAATTTTATGATTGTTTGTCATAAAAGAGAAGAATTTGTCATTAATTGAGAACTTGTTTACAAAGGGTTATGACTTCATAAGAAGAGCAAAAAATTCATATATTTGTTGGCCATAATAAGGATAAAACTTCATAATCTAGTATTTGTTTTAAATTGCAACGCTCTGCGAAGGTAACCATGGACAAAATATTGCAAAATTTTAATTACGACAATTTAAAAAAAATTTGATGTTTGCATCGTGAGCAAGAACTTACCATCGTAAATTTTTAAAATTTGATTTTTATTGTGCCATGACATCAATATTCTAGGGGGTGGTGCCCATTTGATAGTGCTCAAATTATTATAAATTTCACTTTTAAGCGTGTCCGACGTCCATTTTCTAGTGGATTTGGACATCTAACCTTGTGTGAAAACTGCAACCGGCTCATTCGACAGTTGAGGCCTTTCAATCTTAATCTAGAGGCCAAGCATTTGTGGGGTTACGGTATAAGATTAGAACCTTAGTAGCCTCTGGCTAAGCATTAGTAAATTTACCCGATGTGCGATACAACAAATGTATTTCAATATGTGAAGCTGGTTTTGATGGACTACATGAAAAAATTCCATTTAATGAAAGATGTAAATCTATTAAGAAATCAAAATTACACATGTCGAATCATTGATTTAGATTTAATTGAATAGCTAAATAAAATATATAAACTATTCTCTTTGCCGCATGTTGGTGAATCGTCTCGATTAGAAAATCCGCTACATGGATAATACATATTCCAATTGACCGAACTTCAGTTACAAAGCAAAGATATCCACGTAACGATTTGTACTATTTGGATATCCTCAACCGAGAGGCTGCTAACAGTACCGTCCAAGCTAATATTTCAAGCTTGCAGCAGTACCGTCCAAACGCGCTCCGGTTTTTGGACCGGCCCGTTCCAACCCTTTGAATGGATCAGACTGTAAAGACTTGCCAGTACAGATGGCTTTCTAAGTGGAATTTTCGTGACTTCGGATGTGGAACGAGTCGCGATATTCGCTCCTCGGAAGACGACAAAAGTTGAAAGTGGAAGAACGCAATATCGAAAACACGACTTGGGGGTGGTCCCTCGGGGGGAGAGTATTATTGCATGGGACCCGGCGGTCGTTCCACTGACCTGACCTTCCACGAAAAGCGCACCCGGAATGGTACAAATCCCGTCCGCTGATTTTCTTGCGATAGGCAACCTTGCAGATATCTTAGCGACGACTTTGGTCTTCCACTAATTTCGTGACTAGTGCTGGCCTTCTCTTCCGCGCTCCTTCCTAATTCCTTACGATCAAAACTGGTTCATCTCCGAGACCCCGCTCTCCTTGTGAACTTTTCATCGATCCAACTGCGACCCTCTCTGTCGTCGGACAGCGAGATGAAGAACATGAAACCACCACTTCTATTATTCATCTTCATCTCCATCTCGCTTGAAGCACTCCCGGTCTCTGGCAACGACGTTGATGCTTACCAGCCGACCGATGATATTGCCGTCGACTGCGGCTCCTCCACCAGCTCCCCTGTGGGGAACCGGAATTGGATTGGAGACGCCGCCGACCGTTCGGAATACTCTCCAATTGACAAAACTCACTCCTCTATCGCTGCAAAGGCAAGCAGTTCATCTCCCGGCGTCCCTGGCGCCGCCCCATACCTCACGGCTCGCCTCTCCCGCTCCGAGTTCGCCTACACCTTCCACGTCACCGCAGGGCCCAAATTCGTTCGCCTGCACTTCGTCCCTTTGGATTACCTCAACTTCCGCCGCGTTGATTCCTCCTTCTCAGTCAAGGCCACTGGCTACACCCTGCTCCACAACTTCAGCGCTTCGCTGTTTTCCGATTATACCAACTCCCCGAGTTTCCACAAAGAGTTCTGCTTAACTGTCGAAGATGATCAGATATTGAACATAACGTTCGCCCCGACTCCTGGTTATTCAGACACGTATGCTTTCGTGAATGGAATCGAAGTCGTTTCCATGCCCGAACGTCTCTACTACAACACCGTCATCGACTCAAACGAGGAGATCAAGTTGGCAGGTCAGGCGACGCCATATCCCTTGAATACCACTGATGCTCTCGAAGCGGTAAAGCGCTTGAACGTGGGAGGAGGGTTTGTTGGTCCAGCTGATGACACGGGAATGTACAGGACTTGGGAAGCAGATGACAAGTACGTGACTTCCTTGAACATCGGAGTTTTGCCAGTTAACTTATCTATCCAACTCAATTACAGTGAGAAAGTGCCAAATTACACGGCTCCAGATCCCGTATACACTACTGCAAGGACCATGGGAACGGACAAAAGAATCAATCTGAGCTACAACCTCACGTGGTCCGTCGAGGTGGATACGAACTTCTACTATTTGGTCCGGTTACACTTTTGCGAAATCCAGATAGAGATAAATAACCCCTTAGATAGGGTTTTCCAAATTTTCATAGATTCAGATCTGGTTGAGGATCATGCCGATGTCATTAGTTGGAGCGGGAAGGGCGTGCCCGTCTATAGAGATTTTGCAGTAGCCCTCCTGGATCATAGCCAAAAGAAAAGAACCAACCTCTCCGTCGCGTTGGGCGCGCTTCCAGATGGAACTACTCTTTACTCTGATGCCATCTTGAATGGCCTCGAGATATTCAAGATCAACGATCCAGATCGGAATCTCGCAGGGCTGAACCCGGATCCCGTCCCGAATAAAAGGCCGCCACCGCCAGGGCCTCCACAGTCAAGCAAAGCACCGTCTAGCCTCAGCAAAGCAGCAAAGATTGCCATCATTGCTGGTGGAACTTCGGGCTTCACCGTGCTCTCTCTCCTGGCTTTCTTCCTGTACCGGCGACGAAACAGACCGAAGGATTCGACCTCGAGCGACGGCACCTCATGGTGGGGCCCATTCTCCTACGCGACGACCAAGTCAACGAAGACCCACGGGTCGTCCCTGCCGTCGGATCGGTGCCGCCACTTCTCGCTAACGGAGATAAGAGCGGCCACGAACAACTTCGACGAGGTGTTTATTATCGGCGTGGGCGGGTTCGGCAACGTGTATAAGGGCTATGTCGATGGGGGCGCCACCCAAGTGGCGATCAAGCGGCTGAACCCAGGGTCGCAGCAGGGCCACCACGAGTTCATGACCGAAATCGAGATGCTCTCGCAGCTCCGGCACATCCACCTAGTCTCCCTGATCGGGTTCTGCAACGACGCGGGAGAGATGATCCTGGTGTACGACTACATGGCGCGCGGGACTCTCCGTGACCATCTCTACAACACCGACAATCCCCCCCTTCCCTGGAAGCAGCGGCTCCAGATCTGCACGGGAGCCGCGCGTGGGCTGCACTACCTCCACAACGGTGCCAAGCAGACCATCATACACCGCGACATGAAGACCACCAACATCCTGCTCGACGAGAAGTGGGTTGCCAAGGTGTCCGACTTCGGGCTCTCGAAGGTCGGGCCGACGTCGGTGTCCAAGGCCCACGTCAGCACGGTCGTGAAGGGCACCTTCGGGTACCTGGACCCGGAGTACTACAGGCGCCAGCAGCTGACTGACAAGTCCGACGTGTACTCCTTCGGGGTGGTGCTATTCGAGGTGCTGTGTGCAAGGCCTGCCGTGAACCGGACGGCTCAGAAAAAGCAGATCAGCCTGGCCGCCTGGGCCCAGAGCTGCTGTAAGAGCGGGAGCATCGACAAGATCGTGGACCCACACGTGAAGGGGGCGATCGCCCCCGAGTGCCTCAATAAGTTCTGCGAGATCGCCATGAGCTGCTTGCAGGACGAGGGAACCAAGCGGCCATCCATGAACGATGTGGTGTGGGGCCTCGAGTTTGCACTGCAGCTACAGGTGAGCTCGGAGCAGGGGGTGATAGACAATGTGGTTGCGTCCGTGCACAATGGCGATGCCAGTGACGATGACGCGGCTCCAATTGAAGGCAACCTGATGGGCCACAGTGAAGAGGTGTTCAGCACTAACAACAGTGGCGGTGGGAAGAGCCTTGGGGCAGCTGCGACAACCACCAGTAGCGATGGCGTTTATGATGAGAGTACGACTAGTTACGATTCAGATAAGTTGCTCTCTGGGGCTGTCTTCTCTGAGATTCTGAATCCCAATGGTCGTTGAGAGAAGGGCATTCAGGTTCATCTGTTCCTGCATATTTCTCGAATTTGGATATGGCATGGTTTTGCTATAAAATATCGAGCATGAAATAGTGCTTATTCTTTTTCTGCTTTGGGACAATAATTGTAACTTGCGAAATGCCTCCGCGCGCATAAGTTTTGTGTGTTTTCCTATGCCAAAAAAAAAAAAAAATTGTAGTCATTAGGAATGTACTCAAATTCTAATCGATGTTAGATAGTCTCATAGTTTTGCTGATAATTGAGGAATATCAAAGTGATTCCCAGAGTAGAAATCCTGTAATCTGGCTTCAGGCTTGCAGCGAGAATAGTCTACCTACAAGTGTTTTCTATTCTAGGAGAATTGCCTACTTATTGCTCCACGAATAATCATTGAACAGATGGAAACGACAGCCTATCGACTGAGGGATCTTCCCACTTCATGAAAGCCCTGTCCTAGTCTTGATTTTTTTCATCGCCAAATTAAGCATGTCTTAATTAAGAATCGGAAAAAAGAGTTGGTTGTTGCAACTAGGCAAGATGAAGACAAGAAGATGAAGTAGAAGAGAAGGTAAGTTAGTGAGTTAATTAGTAGTCTACTACAAACCCTAACCCCACAACCAAATACTTTATTTCTATCTCTTCTTCTCCCGTATTAAGACATGGTTTCTCAATCTTCTTGTCTGATCAAGCTTCCAAGAGAGACTCGAGGATTAGGGATTCATTTTCAAGTCAATTTGGGGGAGCAAAGGGGCCATACGACATCATTTTAGCCCCTTTTTGCCACATAAATCAAAGATTGTCCACATCAAGTTTCTTTGAAAAAAAAAACATGTCAAAGTCGAAAATTAATTCAAAAGACCACATAGGGTGAATTGCCCAAATAAACACTTAAATGATCAACTTTTCTTTAATGTGACATTCAAGTGATTGCTTAAAGAGTCTTAGCACTAAATTAAGCATTGCTGGAAAATGGTGGCACTTCCGATATCATTTTCTCAAGTAACTTGTAATACATGTTGTAAGTGCTTTAAAGAGGCATAATTCATGCGAATTGATCATCGTCGGATATGTAAATTGCATGTGTGAAACCATTTTGGTGCTACTATAACTTGTGCACCTTATTATGCGGTTTTGTTTTTTCATTTTCATAGACTCATGTAAACCAAGTTAGGTTTAAGTGTCTACATGAAAAATGTTTGCAACAATGCATTCCACATGTATGATTTTTCTTAAGATTTTTACACACCGTTAGATCATCAAAATGAAGCATGCTCTGTGATGGTTATGATTGGATTAGGGGCTTATCATGAGCCTATCCACATCCATTTGTTTGGGTCTCTTAAAAACCAAATCATGCTATGGTGTCTTCTCAACGTTTGAAGCACGTGTTACAAGCTTTGCATCCATGCATGGTATGTCGTATTAGAACTTCATTTGATATGTGAACATCATACATCAATTTAGCCAATTGCAATCGAAATTTGTTAAGCATGTCATTTCTAGTTCTAATGTCATTTCTAGTTCTAAGTCATTTTGCAATGCTTTTCATGCTTTTCTTGCAATGTTTATGACTGTTCTGTATGTGGCTGATTTGCATGTCTTCACGATTTTTATTTTTTGACCATTAAATTGACCTCGATCAGTCTCGAATTCTCTTAGGAAGTCTTAGGACTCGTCTAAATCTTTCCAATGCCATTGATTTCGTGCGATTTGCTTATCGTTTGGCCCCTTTTCCATTTTTGTCAATTTACGTTAGAAATCTGACTTAGCTAAAATTCGGAACCCCTGTTTTATCCCATTAAGTCTGATTTTTATTATTTTCGTGTGATTTTTCGTTAAGGATTCTTGGGTTGGACGCTTAGCGAACTTTGTTCATCACTCTTTTCTCTACTTTTTGGTGAAATTTCGCATTTTTTAGACTTTGTTTAGTAGGTCTAATCTCTCTTGACATGTCGTGATACTTTGCTGTTTTGTTGAATTTCTGATGAAATGTTGAACTTCATTGAATTTTTATAAATACTTACGTAGCTCGTTTTAAAAAACTTTCTTCATGAAGTTTTTTTCCCACGATGTCATGCATGTTATCTAATTTTCTTAGAACAAATTATTAATGGGTCCATTGTCAATTGCGTCAATTTTTTTTTTTTTTTTTTGCCCTGTTCTGTGATATGTTGTCACAATTTTCTGCTATGTTTTTCTTTTAAAAAAATTTCAGGTTAATCTTCATGTTGACTTTGCTTCACATGTCTCCATGGACTTTGTTCCTCACATTTTGAACTTCACACACAAAAATTTACAGAAAATAAAATACATTTTAATGTGATTTTTCAGACCCTTTGAACATCATGAACGTGCCTGAATTTTTCCGTTCTTGTTGATTTGAACCCGCTTTTAGTTCAAATGTACTAAATGAATAGTTGACCCAATATTAGATTACTGAAATTGATTAATTATTTGGAAAATAAGGCTCAAGCACCTGCCTACATGTTTATTTCCCGTTATGCGTGTGTTTTTATATATGTATAGGTGCGATGCCTGATTTCATGGGATGACCTTAGGATTCATTTAGAACATGATTTAGGGGTTTATAAGCGTTGGTTGCCATGCAAGAACACAAGTGGTGACCGATGGCTATAGAGCATGAAAAATGAATTGGGATAGGTATCTAGAGGGATCGACACATGAATTTTAAAGGCCAACCCCAATGCCCAATGTATTCATTTTTTGCATATCATTTCAATGGTTTGATTGTTTTTGATAGTCTTATACTTGTGATCATTTTTGCCGTGAATGATTGTTTCTGTCCTATTGTATGTACCTAGTTCTAGTTTTTAGATTATAATTAGATTAAGTCTTTGGAGATGGAGATTCCTCAAGACTTGAAGACGACACAAGGTCGATGTCCTATCCAACCGTATCCTTTATATCATTTGTCCCCCATATATGTTTTGGGTTATTTCGTGTTGTATAAACACCCGACCAAGTGCAGGTTTTATTTTATTTTTTTGTTTTATTAATTATTCATCATTTAGGGTTGTATGTTAGATTTACCATTTTCCCTAACTATTCACTTAGTTGTTTACTTCCTACCTTGTTTTTAATTTTCAATTGTGTTTTCTTTTCTCTTTCTTAGAAATAAAATTGAATGAAAATAACCATCCATGCATGATCACTTAGTTAGTGTTATCAACCTAAAAATGTAAAAAAGAAATGTATCGACACCTTAGGAAATGAGACATATTATTAGGTATTGAAAGGCCGCTAATAGAAATATTAACATTACCCAAGTCCCCGAATCTAGAATCTCTAGTTGTGTAAAAATCGAGGGACCACTCTTGACCTTTGATTGAGTTTTTGAGCCGATCCCCAAAAACGAAGTTAGTGGCGATTCTCGTCTTTATTAGATTGATCTAAACAACTAAATAATAAAATTAGAACGCGAGTCCCATTGGCTGCTTTTTTGGTGATAGGGAAAGGGCTCCACTAATTGCTTATATTTTAGCGACGACTTTACTCTTTCACTCAATTCGAGAAAAATTATCACTCCGGTCACATATTTGTTGCAAAGATTTCAATGTAATTTTAAAATTTTTAATTTTATCAATATAATCTCAAACATTTTTGTAAAATTTTAGTATAATCCTTCTAACCAACTTTCGCCTAAAAATAGTAATTCAGTCATCGCCAGCCATCTTACGTGACACGACGAGAGAGTTTACGGAGATAAATTTATTCAAAACAACTTCATTTTGAGTGATTTTATAGATTTGTTGATTCTATGCATTCTAATTTACTTTTTATTTTCTTTCTTTCCTTTTGCGTGCTACTCTTCATGTTCTTCTTTGGGTGTGGGTCGAATATTTTCCATCCTTCATCTTTTTTTTTCAGTAAAAACAGAGGATTGACTTGACAATGCTAGTAATAAACAATCATTGATGTGGTAATGGCTGGCTTTTGACTTAGTCAACATTGACTAGTAAAGGAAAAAAAAAAGTAAAGTGGACTCTCTTTATTAAGAAAAAGGAGTACACGTTAAAAAGAGGGAAATAAAGAAAAAAAACAGAAAAGGACAGGAACAAAGGGAGAAAAGAAGAGAGGAAAAGAAAAATGAGTACAAGCCATGGGAGCCTCGCTAAGCCAGAATAAGGATTTAAGCTCTTGTTCATCTAATGGGAGAAATTTTCGAACTCAAGCCCTAATTTTGGGGTATTGGTAATTTAGCGTGTTGTAAAACTATAGAATTTTACATAACTTGATTCAGGGTTGCATTTTGTCCAAAATGATTTTTTGAAGTTATGTGCACGTGCTAGAGCATTAGCAAGTTTCCTACTTTAGGGATGGTTATAGCCCATCTTCGGCTATCTTTAGAGTCGACAAAGTTTAGGGTATCTAAGTATCTCGAAAGGGCTTTTGTTTGATTGAAGATTTGCTCAAATCAAAGTTTGATGGAGAGTTGTGGTATAAAAAAATCCGACATGTAAGCTAAGCATAGCAAACAGCAGTGGACGTCTACTACAGCAAGCGTTTCATTGTTGTGTAGGAGCTGATTGGTCTACGAATAAGCATAGTTTAAAGTTGTTACCTAAAGTGTTTTACTTTATTATAACATCAATTCTCGTTTAATTGATAAAATTACGAAATCATGGACTCAAATAGCTACGTTATTTGGCTTTGAGCATTCCTAAGTGAGTAGCGTCGATCTCTTTTATGGTTTTATAAAACCCATGTCTTGAAGTAGTAGTAATTCGATATATATATATATATATATATATATATATATATATATATATATATATTTGTTGCAAAAGGTTACATGTTTTGATAAACTCTTCTTGAAAGGTTATGTGTGTTATTTTATAAATATGCTTTATGAGATAACTTTTGAAAAGATTAGAGAAATACTTTACAAAAAGGGATTTTGATCGATGAATTGAGTTGCAAAAGGTTACATGTTTTGGTTGTGATATAGAGTTTGAATTGGTTTTGTGGATTTTGGAGGATGATGTTGTGAGTTTGTATTGATACTCAGTGTCTATGTGGACCCATTTGAGGGCTTTGTGAATATGCATAGTAATTTTGTTACATTTTTGTGAATCGGCCACTAGCAATACAGGTAGAGACCTAGCCAAGGATAGGGGTGTCGAAAATCGAACCGAACAAAAAAGTTTGGTTTTTTTCAATTTGGTTCTCACTCGGTTCGGATAATATTAAAAATCGAAACTTTGTTAACCAGTTCAATTTTTTTCGATTTGATTAACTGAACCAAACCAATAAAATTTTAAAAAAAATTCCTTTTATTTTAAAAAAAATATTTTTTAAAGTTTTTTTTTCTATTTTTCTTTCTTTTTCTTCTTTTTCTTCATTGGCTAAAGACCAACCGTGGTGGTGGCCGTGGTGGTGGCCGTGGTGGCAGCCAATGACTAGCCAGAGGCGAGCCTCGCTAGCCTGACGCCAGCAAGCTCGAGCCCCACCAGATCCGGCCACCTGGGCAGGGCTCGAGCCTCATCGAAAGTCACCAAAGGTCAATTTACTTAAAAGATATTTGTATTACTCATTGGCCTATAGTTGCTTGCCTATAGTTGCTTTCCATTTGCCCTACTTCTTTTTCAAGTTCTTCTAGTAGCCACAAAAAGGACAAGAGTGTTTACATTTTCAAGAGGACATTTCGATAGTGGGATTTTTTTTATATGAGCTATTTATGTCTGAATCAAACTCATGAGTTTAGTTGTTGGTTGGAAATGTGGGTTGGGTGCGTGACAAATGTTATAAGTTGAGATCGACATTTTAGATCTTAATTGTGGGAAGCATAGAATTTTCCTGCCACTGTGCCCTTGCCGCTGCTTCAATTTTCACTCGAGGCCTCATTTTATCTCTGCGCCACTCCCACTGCTTGAATTGTTACATGGAGTGGCCGCCATAGCGTGGCGAAATCGGGTGGGAATTCGTTTGATTCCGATGAGTCTTCGCCGTTTGCCTTGGTTTCTTGCACCTCCATGCAAATTGGCGCCGACCGCGGCAAAATAGGCTTGGCCAAGATCACTGGGAATTTATGAGAGACTGGTTCGCTTGTGGCCAGCATCGGGGCTATTCACCGGAAATTTGAGCATCGTCGGGTCGATTATCGAGACGTGCTTGTTAGCACCGCCATGGAGGAGCACCGATAGCCGCGCCACCAGCTTAGCTTTAACTGCAGAAAAATCAGGTTTCTTGCGCCTCCATGCAAATCCAAAGGTTGGATTTGGATCGAGTCGCCATATTCGCTCCTCAAAAGACGACAGATAAAAAATGGAAGGACATAACCAAGAAAACACGAGGAAAGTGGCATGGGAGATGAATTATTGGCATGGACCCGGCGGCCTTGCTAATGGCCTGATCTTTCTACGCAATGGAACTTTCCACAAAAAGCACACCAAAAGCGTGCGAGTCCCATTGGCTGCTTTTTCTTTTGTGATAGGGAAAGGGCTCCACTAATTGCTTATACTTTAGCGACGACTTTAGTCTTTCACTCAATTCGAAAAAAAATTATCAATTCAGTCATATATTTGTTGTATTGATTTTAATGTAATTATAAAATTTTCAATTTTATCAATATAACCGTAAATATTTTTGTGCAATTTTAGTATAATCCTTCCGACGAATTTTTGCTGGAAAATACCGATGTTATGGTCTAGTTATTGTTGGCCGTCCTACGTCAGTCAAAAAGTTGATGCGAACAATTTTATTCAAAATGGCTTCGTTTTGAGTAATTTTACAGATTTTCTGATTTTATGCATCATTTGGGTGAAAGGACAGTCATGGCATCTCTTATATTTATTGGAGTCGAGGTGTTACAAATATTATAAGTTGAGATCACTCTTTTAGATCTTAATTGTGTGAAAGCATGGAATTTTCCTTTCATTGTGCCTATGCTGCTGCTTCAATTTTCACCCCGAGGCCTCCCTTTATCTCTGCGCCACTACCTCTGCTTGAATTGTTTACACGGAGCAACTCCATCAGTCTGCCAAATCGTGGCGAAATAGGTGGGAATTCGTTTGTCCAAGTCATATCGGTTAGGATAATCAGAGATGACTGAAATGATACGCTAACATTTTCAAATGAAAATTAGTCAAAAAGATTACATTGAAAATTCAATAATTTATGACTAGATTAGTAATTTTCCTAATCTTGTCCGGTCTTCCCTTCCCTCACTCCATCCCAGTTCTTTCCTAATTCCCAATGATTAAAAGTGGCTCATCTTCGAGATTCTAATATTCATATGAACTTCTATTGATCGATTCAATCGCGATTTTCTCAGACATCACCATTTGAGATGAAGAACATGAAACCACCACTTCTTTCATTCCTCTTCATCTTGGTCTTGCTCAAACCACTCACGGTCTTAGTCACTGGCGACAACGTCGACGCATACTCGCCGATTGATGATATCGCCGTCAACTGTGGCTCCTCCGGCAACTCCTCTGGGTCCAAGCGGATTTGGATCGGAGACGACGAGGATGGTTCGACCTACTCTCCAATCGATGAAACTCATTCCTCCAATGCAAGCGCAAGCGATCCATCTCCCTCCTTCCACAACCTCATCCCATACCTCACTGCTCGTCTCTCCCGCTCCGAATTCATCTACACCTTCCGCGTCGCTGCGGGGCCCAAATTCGTTCGCCTCCACTTCTTCCCTTCGGACTACCACAACTTCCGCCGTGCCAATTCGTTCTTCTCGGTCAAGGCCGCCGGCTACACTCTGCTCCACAACTTCAGCGCCTCCCTCTTTTCCGATCATACCGGCTTAATGAACTTCCACAAAGAGTTCTGCTTAACTGTCGGAGCTGACCAGATATTGAACGTTACGTTTGCTCCCACTCCTGGTAACCCGGACGCGTACGCTTTTGTGAACGGAATCGAAGTCGTTTCCATGCCTGAACATCTCTACTACAACACGGTAGTCGACTCAACCGAGGGAATCAAGTTGGCAGGTTACGAGACGCTGCACAATTTTAGTACCACCGATGCTCTCGAAGCAGTGAAGCGCTTGAACATCGGAGGACAGTTTGTCGGTCCAGCTGATGACACAGGAATGTACAGGACCTGGGAACCAGATGAAGCCTACGTGACTTCCTCGTACATCGGAGTTTTGCCAGTTAACACAACTATCCAACTCAATTACAGTGAGCAAGTACCAAATTACACGGCTCCAGATAGCGTATACAGAACTGCAAGGACTATGGGAATGGACAAAAGAATCAATCTGAGCTACAACCTCACGTGGTCCGTCGAGGTGGATACGGACTTCTACTATTTGGTCCGGTTACACTTTTGCGAATTTCAGATAGAGATAAATAAGAGCTTAGATAGGGCTTTCGAGATTTTCATAGATTCACAACTGGTCGAGGGTCATGCAGATGTCTTTATTTGGAGCAAGAAGGGCGTGCCCATCTATAGAGATTATGCAGTATACATGCATGACGGTGGAAAGAAGAGAACCAACCTCTCCGTCGCATTGGGTGCGCTCCCAAATGGCTCTACTCTTTACTCTGATGCCATCTTGAATGGTCTCGAGATTTTCAAGATCAGCGATCCAGCCAAGAATCTCTCAGGGCTGAACCCGGATCCGCTCCCGAATAAACCGCCAGGGCCTCCACCGACAAGCAAAGCACCGTCGAGCCTCAGCAGAGCAGCAAAAATTGCCATCGTTGCTGGTGGAACTTCGGGCTTCGCCGTGCTCTCTCTCCTGGCTTTCTTCCTTTACTGGCGACGAAATGGAGCAAAGGATTCGGCCTCAAGCAAGTCGTCCCTGCCGTCAGGTCTGTGCCGCCATTTCTCCCTGGCCGAGATCAGAGCAGCCACGAATGACTTCGACAAGGTGTTCATAATCGGCATAGGCGGGTTCGGCAACGTGTACAAGGGCCACATCGACGGCGGGGCCACCCAAGTGGCAATCAAGCGGCTAAAACCGGGATCGCGGCAGGGCCTCCACGAGTTCAGGACCGAGATCGAGATGCTCTCGCAGCTCCGGCACCTCCACCTGGTCTCCTTGATCGGTTTCTGCAATGACGCAGGGGAGATGATTCTCGTGTACGACTACATGGAGCGCGGGACCGTCAGCGACCATCTCTACAACACCGATAATCCCCCACTTCCCTGGAAGCAGCGACTCGAGATCTGCATAGGCGCCGCACGTGGCCTGGACTACCTCCACACAGGTGCCAAGCACACCATCATACACCGCGACATGAAGACGACCAACATCCTGCTCGACGAAAAGTGGGTTGCCAAGGTGTCCGACTTCGGGCTCTCGAAGTTCGGGCCGACGAGCGTGTCCAAGACGCACGTCAGCACGGTCGTGAAGGGCACCTTCGGTTACCTGGACCCAGAGTACTATAAGCGCCAGCAGCTGACTGACAAGTCTGACGTCTATTCCTTCGGCGTGGTGCTGTTCGAGGTGCTGTGTGCGAGGCCTGCTGTGAACCGGACGGCCCCGAAGGAACAGATCAACCTGGCTGCATGGGCCCAGAGCTGCTGCAAGAGCGGGGATGTCGAAAAGATCGTGGACCCGCACCTGAAGGGGGCGATCGCCTCCGAGTGCCTTAACAAGTTCTGCGAGATCGCCGTGAGCTGCTTGCAGGGAGAGGGGGCCAAGCGGCCTTCCATGAATGACGTCGTGGGGAACCTCGAGTTTGCACTGCAGCTACAGGTGAGCGCGGAGCAGGAGGCGATAGACCATGCAGGTGCATCCATTGATGACCGCGATGATTACGACCATGGCATGGCTTCAATCGGAGGCGACGCAATGGACAGCAGCGATGAGGCGTTCAGCAGTAGCAATGGTAGTGGTGGGAAGAGCAGTAAGGCAGCTGTGACGACGATCAGTAGCAATGATGTTCGTGACGTGAGTACGAATAATTATGATTCGCAGATCTTGTAGACTGGGGCTGTTTATCTGAGATTATGAATCCCGCAGCTCGTTGAGACGGGCATTCAAGTTTAACTGTTCCTGCTTTGGTTCTTGAAGTTGGTATGGCAAGGTTTCGGTGCAGAAGATATGATGTAAATTTTACCACGTAAAAGCAAATCTAGTCATCAGGAAATGCACGCAAATTCCGATTGATGTTAGATCGGGATCAAGTGTATGGAAAGAGCTAAGTGAGAAATGATAGTTGCGTGGTTTTGGGTTATTATTGAGGAACATAAAGTGATTCCCAGTGTTGAAGTCCTGGAATCAGGCTTGCAGAAAGTTAGTACATCCGCATGTGTTTGGCGCTCCAGGAAAATTGCCTGACTTATTGCTTCTAAAATCATCCAACAAACAGAAACGACTGAGGGAAACCCTTGGAAATCTTAAGGCAACTTCCACAAATACGTGAAGCATTGTTCTAAAGAATCTGCGAAAAAGTCAAGTAAACATAGATGTAAAGCTCTACAAAGAAAAGGCGGATGAAACAAAATTTCATTATAAGTCCACATATAAAGCACAAAGGAGACCCAATTTAGAGAAATCATCTATATTGCTGGTGTAAGAATATACTTACAATGTGAAGCAAACAGGATAGGGGAATGCTACCGTCTAATATCAATCATCAATTATTGTCGATGATAACAAATTGAAAAACAAAACAAAAAGTAAAGGCTATGCTAAAGAATCTCAGCCAGATATCTAGGCATTCACAAAAAAATACAACCAATTGATTTAGGATTTAGAAAATTCGAACCCCTAAAGGATTTAAGGGCAAAGGCCCTACTTCAAAGGATGCTCTTTGCCCTCCCATTTCTCACAAGCTACTCATATTTCTAGTCAGGAAAGCTGTAGAGGATCCTGCCAAAGATGATCCCGTTTGACCCGCGGGGACTGTCTCGATATGTAAGTTTCCCATCAGAATAGTGCCAAGCCTATTCATCTTTTGCACACAAGCGCTCTGTACAAAGAACACGATAAACTGTCAGACTGGATATAAATCATGGTGTCATAAAAGGATGTTCAAGAGAGACAAGAAAGGAATAAGACAACTTGCACTATAAAACCAAATCCAAGAGACAGACAATCACCATCTGCAGATTGGCGTCTAGATCTAATTTGTTAGATGTATGAACTGGACATGCCTTTTTCGAGCAGACATCAAAGGTTTAGAACTAAACCGCCTGCACAATTGACTACACTAACATCTGAATAATTCAACTTAGTTAATAAAGCACCAAAGACCTAAAGCATTCACACATTCTATCATGATGAGGACAATGAAAATGGAATACTAAGAGACAAAGCTGAGGGTCACACAAAGACACCATTTAATCACAAAAGAAGGGGGTGAGGAGTTTAGATCTGCACAGATCGTAGCCACATGACATCCCACAAATTAACAACCTTTCAATTCACAGGTGTCCTGATAATGTGTGTACACCCATCAGTTATTTACTAGAAGTAAATATGATTAGAAAAGAGGAGGAAAAACATACTCAGATATTCATATGTCAATATCATTGAGGTTCCCCAAGCTGACATACTGAAAAACCGAGGACCCAATCCTCTATATAGACCAGTCCAACCGTCCTCTGCAATCAAGTTTTTCACAACCTTCCTAACAGATGTTCTCTTCTCATGCCCCATCACCTGCCAATTAAAGAAACAAAAGGTACACATATGATTAAGTACTTCACTGAAAAGGACAAGAAGTTAATGGATTACAATATGCCAGCGGAGAGAATACACAGAATGGCCCGCTTAACCAATTTAAACACATCAAAACCAACCTAATTTGAGAGCATTCATGCATTATTCATGCTAAGACGATAGATATATACATGCTAAAGCAAGGAGATCTGAATCCTGATTCTGTTACTGAATCTAAAAATTTGGTTGAATACAATTTCTCCATTCCTTTTCTCTTAATGTAGTATCTAGATTCTCTTTTTGATGGTCTATTTTACTGTTATCAATGCCAAAGTGTTGTGTAAATTAAAAATGTTGGATTATACAGGTTAAAACACATCTTCTTTTGAAAATGGGACAGTTAAACCCAACCATTAAGCTTGAGCTATGTGTCACATAGTTTAAACTATCAATCATGCCTTTATTTGTCAATTACCATTATTTTAAAATGACACTAGGGATGACAGTTCCCAAGTTGTTACACCTGGTATCATCACTTCGATTTTTTCTAAAACAATTAAGTGACATTTAACATGACCAATGGCATGGGTCATAAGTGGGGGATTCCTCGACTATCCCACACTGCAATAAGAATGTCTCTTGAAACCAATAGACCTAATCCCATTAACACCTTCCTAGGAGAGCAAGTAAACTATAATGATCTATGCAGCCATTCCCACGCTCCTATTCTCTCTACCCTTTCTCCAACCTAACAATTTTACTCTTACTTTAAAATAATCCAAATGGCAAAAACTAAGATAAAACGACCTGGAGTTTAATGGAGTTCAATATTAGAGAGAGAAGCAGTGGATAGTCCTCATGGTAAAGAGAATTCTCTCATTGGTTCATGAAGGAAGAGTAATCATAGTAATAGCATCTATCACTAGAGGCAGCAAAAAATTACAGGGCCAATAAACAGATTGGATTACCATGCTCCATTCAGATCTTAGGTAGATCTTACAAAAGCGAAATATCAACAGTCAACCTATTTAAAAGTACCTGCAAGCGAGTTTTGATAGTGTCTAATGGGGTGGTAATGCAAGAAGCTGTTGCACCTGCAATGATTCCTCCAGCAGCTTGAACTGACATTATTGTCCAATTACTTGGAGGAGCTTCCTGAAACTCTTCCCCATGACCTAAAAGGCTATTCAATGACAAGCAAATCAAAAAGAAAACTCAAAATGCCAAAGAGTACATAATGCAATTCCAATATAATAAAATTCACGTTAAAAAAAAAGGCATTGTGAAATCTGGTCCTGTATTACATCAGTCCCATTTTCACATTTCCTGTTGCTCCTCTGAAATAAATATAAAAAAATACATCGGATATGCCCTTCCCTTAATCAAACATAATATTGCATTTCAGAACAGAGTACTTTATAATGGAAGGTAAAATCATGTACAGGCAGAAATGTGAAAACTTTAAAAATCTAACAGAATCTGTAGCAAAACTTAAGAGAGGATCTACTATAATTCGAGAACGAAAAAGCAAGTTGCAAAAGGTGCTGACATTCTTTATGACTGGATAGTTCAGAAAATATTGCACACAGGAAAGAGAGATTATGTTGTTTTTGAGATCTGACAATGGAGACAGGATTTATCATTCTTAACAAGAGGAAAAACAGACAACTGTGAAATGACACATGCATGGAGGTAAATCCTTTAAGCTTTAGATAAAGGTAGACTCTCCAAATAATTCACCTGAATCCCATATATCTACAATATTAAAAGGAGTATAAACAAAATTAAACATTTTGTCTTTTGCTACACCAAGATGGCCATGAAAGATTGTCCTTTTTGTCAGTGGAAGGATATAAACATGTGGTTGAAGAAGAAAACATTGACAAATATATAATGGCTCCTTGGTTTATAAGAACAGAAAAGAATTGGAATAATAAAAAATGTAAACAAAGAGAAATTGTGAAAGCATAATGGAAATAAACATGTGAAAGCAATGGATAGAAGAAAAGATTCTTTAAGTAAGATTAGAGTGCTTGAAATCACTCTTCTGGAATGAGACAGATGGAAAAGTACACTTGACAAAAAGGAGGGGATCTAGATAAGGTGTAGGAAGTAGACCTTCTAACAGTGTTCTTCAAAACTAAAGTAACACATCTCCACTATATCATCATATTCTTTTAAATGTATCGAGATCCAAATTATTCCTCTTCAAAACAACCAAATTGTGATTTAAGCACTAGGAAAAGAGGTCGAGTAGGTGCTTTGAGATTAGAGATTCTCCTTGATAAGCACAAATAGAGCTCTAGTAGAAATACACTGACTGCAGAGCCTTCGGAAACAAAGTGAAAGCACGCATATTGTGATAAGCCAAAAATAAAAATCTCCATGTCAGGTGCTTTTAAGGTTTTAAATTCAAAGCTGTCCTGCAAATCCACCATATTTTGTGTCCAAATACAAATTTAAGTTTTCATTTTTGTGCAAAGGTCCCAGTTTTCCATAGGCTTGGTTGACAGGATGTAGCTCAATTACATGTCAGTTGTGAAATATCAGAGTCCTGTTCCAACTAGGGGCACATGGAATGATCAGAAAATGAAGCCATTCAAATAGATTACACTATAATTATAGCATGTTTCAAATAAATAAGGTAGAACTTTCGTCATAACTACACATGATTACTTTGGTAGACACTATTAAGGCCATGAAACACTTCTCCTACAAAGGGGGCCACAAGGCCAAGCCTAGCAAATGCATCTTCAAACAAGGAGATAAATTGTCTGAGTTCATTCCACTGGCATGAGTCAATCATCCATCCAATGCATAGAGGGAACTATGCTAGACCCACAAGAACATGAACTCCATATGCTTACTCGATTACAATCAGCTTGTTTATCATATTAGCAGATGAGTACCTAAGGACAATGTTAAAGAATAGTGCTGAAAAAAGTCGCTGTCAACAGACGATCCATTATTGCACTGTTCACTGTAGAAGGAATCCATGTGACTAGAGACACAACACATAGTGATGAATCAGACTGAAAGGTCACACAGCATTTTCACATCAAAGGAGTAATAACTTATAGATGTTAATGTATCGTATGAGCTCGTAGGTGCTTAAACGAGATACCTCTAAAGGGAACATTAAAAGTCAGTTTTTTATGGTGATGTCCCAACCCCTTCCCACCCCCCTGTGTAGATTGGCCTTTCAGTATCAATGTCCGTTTAAACTTTTTCAAGACATTATCTTACACCTGCTCTTTAAAGGGCCATGGAGGCACAATACCATGAATGTCTGATGGTCCAAGTCCTCTTTTGCGTTGATTTAAAGGCTTGCTAACTGCAAGAGGAGAAAAACATACAAAACACGCCCACACTCTTTGACTTTGATAATTCAAAAGCCACAACATCGATGTTGCGCTGGTTAAACAGTTAAATGTCACATGTGACACTGAAATAGTTATGCAAACATGAAATAGCACATGCACATGCACATGCACATGCACATTCAGTAGAAGAAGGAAGATAATTTAAGAACGACAAATCATATAACATGCTAGTCCAACAAAAGCTCATCAAAAGGTAATCTCTCCACGCCATTAGCTTATTCAATGAGACCCCCCCATACATTGATAAACAGGAAAAAATGGAAGGCAAAAATATGAGAGAGAGAGAGAGAGACTCATATCAAGGTTCACCAGTTATGAACATAACAAAGTAAATTCACATAAGAAGTCTACATTATTCACATTTGAAGAATGGAAGCTTCAGGTACGTTGATAAGATCAGCAATTACATGAGAAAGAATTTCACGGAAGCTAGAAATCCTTTTCGTTTTATTTAGTTTCAGCAGCAGTCCCGGTGTAGTTGAACTTCAACCACATCAAATGAGCACTAAACCAAGTCTTACCTCCAAAAAACACGCTGGCTTGAACCATAACTTGCCCACCAAACAGCACTTGACGGTGAATAAGTCATAACAGAGAGACCAAACCCTCTATACAATCCCCTGATGCCATCAGATTGCAACACCTTGCGAACAACGTCCAAACCTCCACTATACCTTGCATGGCCTGAGTATCCCTGGACCATCAGCTTTTGACTGACCTGAGCAGTATATGTGAGGATGTGAAATTTAGCATCACAACCCCATGGAAACTTATTTCTATCATTATTATTCATTCCAGCTAACCAAAAGTAGGCTCAAATTTCCAGAATATAATGATGTTAAGTTACCATAATTTGGTAATCATTACCATAATACTTATTACCCCATCTATGTGAGCCTGAGGAAAACTGTCAGATAGTCATGAGTCATAATGAGAGATTACATTTCAACATGAACTACATACCACATCAATTGGAACAAACACAGCCTGAGAAAAGAGCGATGCAGTCATGCCAGCAGCACCATTTGCTATGGCTGCTTGGGTGGGCTCAGCTAATTTCATAGTTTCAACCATCTTGAAAGTGGCAACCTTTGTAGTCTCTAAAGCAGTGAGGAAAATAATCCTTGCGGGAATTGCACCAGTGATGACTGTTCCAAATCCTCTGTAAAGGCCAGGAACCCCATCTGTCTTCAATATACCTCTGAGGACTGCAAGCGCGTTCTTCTCAAGAGTATGTTTTGTAGCAACCTGCAGCCTCGTTTTGACAACAGAAACCGGGTATAATGCCACTGTAACCCCCGTGAAGAGGCCAGCTCCTACAACATAAAACTTAGTTTTATCTAGCCTGCAGAAATTGGTGAAATGGATGAGCCTATAAGAGGGAACTAGTACAATACAGATAGAAGTCACATCTTCCTAAGTATCAAACAGATGTTGTAAATCATGGGATTATCAGTGCGCGCACACAAAGTTAACTACAAACATCCTGTTTAAACCTCTGTTGTGTTCATAAGACCTCATAAAAGAACTCATATTCGTCGCACTAGCATATAGGAGAATTCCCACGATACCCAATATAAATACGAAATTGATATACAAAACTAAACATATAAATTATCAATGAAAAGCTTCGAGATGACGGACAAACGTGTTGAACTTACTTTAAAACCTGAAAGATAACATACCATTAAATTTCATTGCTATTCGTTATAAAATCCTGCAGCTCGACATCACCGTATATCCATTCATCAGGAGCTTTGGTTACCAATAAATGCATAATCTTAGAAAAGCGATGTTGGCATACAATCTCATCATCATAAACTCGTACTAAAAGCATCAAACACATATCCCTACAACTGCTAGGACGGAGAAGATAAGCAAGAAATCCAAACTGAGGACCCCCTTAAGCCCAGAAATTTCCCTGATTGCTCGGAGATGAATTCCACACCCCATTCGCCGGGGAACCCAAGAAACAAAAAAATCAAACTGCCAAGAAAGCAAGAACCCAAAAGAAAATGCGACGGGCGACGACGGAAACCAACGAAACAAGAACGAGTCACGAACGAGAAAGAGATCAAATTCAACGAAGAAACGAAGCGACCCACTTGTCCCAATTGATCTCGGTTTGACCAATCGCGTGAACTCGAGCGTTGGAGGCGTCCATGGACGTCGCGGAGGAGCAACGGGGTCAAAAGTCCGTTGCCCAGATGCTGGGAAGACCGAATGTCTGGGGATGAATTTTGATGGGGAAGCTTTCAATCTGGTTGCTTGGAGCGAAAAACTTCCCTCTCCTCTCTTTTTCTTCTCTCCTTCCTCTCGTTTTTTATTATTATTTTATTTTTAACGCCGTTCAACCTGAACCTACCTACGCGGCTTCATGTTGAACGGGACTGCTCACATTAAAATTCTAAGTCACCGCACTTTTATACCTATCAACACATTTCGTAATGTGATTTTTTTAAATGAGATATGAAATGCTTTTGTACTTAATTACGACGACTTGGATCATTTGGGCCATGAAATGGCCTTGGGTCGTAATATCCGGCGACCGATCTATCTCTTGGTCTGATGACCTTTTCTGGTCAATGGAGCGAGGATGGCCCACCAAAGAAAGGGGACTCTGAAAATTAAGCCAAGTTGGGGGAATATGCGGAACCAACGTTTCAGATGGGGTTTTTAAAAGTCAACTAGCGTGAGCTCAACCATTGGATTTACCTAGTGGCGACCCTTTCAAAATAGAAAGGAGAGGTGAGAGATTCGAATCCCCACCTTCTTAGAAGTTGGGGTGGAGACAAATTCATTTTGAGCGTGGGTTTCGACTCCCACGCCTATAATGAAGCAGAGTGAGAATTAGAATAGGAGTAAAGTAAAACTGACAAAAATAAAAAAATAAAAAAAAAAACAACTAACGTGAGCCCGATCTATGTTGGTTAAAAAGGAAAAAAAAACTTATGTAGCACACGAATTTATTAAAATATGGATTCATTTAAATAATTAAAGAATATGTCTATCGACTAGAAGAAATAACATATATCTTTCTCAATTTACTAGTTTTTGTTAGATTAAAAAATAAAGAAAAATTCCAATAAGGGCGTGAAATGTCTTCATTTATTCAAATAAAGGCTCAAAATGAATCGTGTTTCAAATAAAGACTTGTAGTGGGTTTATTTTATCAAATAATAGCTTGAAGCTGATTTTGTTTCAAATAAGAGCCTAAAATAAACATATTAATATGAAAGAATGACTTGACCTTATCAGCTAATCAAGGACATTTCTATCATTTACATTTTTCTTTCTTTCTTTTTTCCTATTTCTTTTTAATGTTTTCTTTAAAAAAAACTAAAAAAAGGCTAAAACTTAAGAAAAAAAAGAAACCAAATAAATAAATAACCAATCCAGCCACACCGCCTATGGTTGCCACCCCATCACCAATAAGGCATCGAGTCACTAATTGTCACCGGGGGAGGGTCACAACCCTCTCCTAGTTTTGGCAAGAGCAGAGCCCTCACCTCTAGTCAAAGAGGGTTGTTGGCCTTCGCTAAGGAACTAGCGACCCTACTCAACGCCCCATTAGTGATGGGGCCGATAACCACTTACGAGGAAGGGTTGTTAGCCACTTCAAGTTCTTATTTGAATAAATGATGATACTTTAGATATTTATTTAAAACAATGTCCACTTCAAACCTTTATTTAAGAAATTAAGACATTCAAGGTCCTTATTTAAAAATTTCTCTAAGATCAATAGCCTAATCCAAATCTTCAATTCCTTTTCCACTAAAGAAATTTTTTTGTAGCATTTGATAATAACATCGTATCATTATAAAACAAACTAATATAAGAAGATAAATTCCCCAATTGATACTCGTGATAATGGGTAAACAAAATTTTATCGAATATCCGTCAAGAATAGAGAAAACGTCGAGAAAAGGAAACCCGAGGGCCAATTTGGTTCGTCAAAACATTTTCAGTTTTCATCTTCATTGAAAATAATAAAAACTATTGTCCCTTTTCAGATTTCAGTTTTTTTGTTTAGTTTTCCTAAAAACGTGTTTCATCCAAAAATATAATCTTCAATATGAACACAGATTTTAAAACATATTTGATTTTAATGCTTTTGATGTTAAGAGGTACGTTTTCATTTTATAAGTAAACTACATTCTCCTTCTGAAGAATAGTTTGAAAACTACGTTTTCAATTTTTAGTTCCAAAGCTGAAAACAAATTCATTTCAAAACAGTTTTCAGTTAAATTCTTAATGTATTTCCAGTTTTGTTTTCATTTGCAAAAGAAAATTAAAATAGAAAACTGGACGATTCCTTATACCAAGTAGACCCTCAATTTTTTTTTTTTTTTGGGGGAAAAAGAGAGAAACAAAAAATAAAGTAGTTGCCCATTACCAAATTTAAAGATCTCAGAATCTAAAGAAACTTTCCATACCTCTTAATCGTGGTCAACAATGATTTTTAGAAATTTCACGTCGCTAAGTTGAGGCTGCGCTCGTAGATTCGAGCCTATGGCCTTTGAATGGGCTAAAATTTCGAGTCTGGATACTACTATTTATTTTACCCTATCAGGGTCGGGCTCATTAAAAGCTTTCGTCATGGGCTTTCCAACAAGGAAAATGATCACGCGAACGGGAAGTTCTTCGATGCAAAAGTGCTCAACATGAGTAAAAGGATATCACAAGTTCTACAAGTTTTATATGGCACTAATTTAAGCGATATACTTTTTTTATTAATTATTTAAATTCTGTACCTTTTTTAAAAACTTTCGCCACAAATATGTGATCTGTGAATGGTTTTTAAAAAATTATAACACATAAGTGATTGATTGAAAGTTATGAGACTCAAGTGAATTAAAGTTATAACACTCGAGTGATAAAGAAAAAAGCTATGACATTTAAATAAGTATTTATAATGTTTTTATTTTCTTGAACATAAGGATCGCTCTCCTCCACCTTAGGTTGAGGACTAGTAAAGAAATCTATATATAGGACCTGAGTTCCTCATTTCAGCACATGGTGAGTTGTTCTCTTGCTTTCACTCTCTATTTGCTCATCTTAACCACTTGTGGTATCCTTGGTGTTTGTAGGTACTAGGGCTCTCGCGCTCCTAAGGTAAGTCTTCACTCCCTCTTTGTTTAAATTCAATTAGATAGCATTTTTATATCGTCGTAATGTCAATTTTAATCTTACATTGCACCGTCATGCTGCCGAGTTATAATGATAAAAATTTCATATGCTTCTTAAATATTGTAATGTCAAAATCAAACCCACAACTTTTGAAATTCATCATGATACTGTCAAGATAGAAATAAAAATTATGCATATATCCTGATCATTGGAATAACGAAACTCAAAGATAGAAATAAAAATTATGCATATATCCTGATCATTGGAATAACGAAACTCAAATTTAGAGCTTGAATTCATGCTATTGGTGCTGCTAAATGATCTTATTATTTGAAAGTCACTAGAATTCATGCTATCGACTGTTGATATACAAATTACGCAATTTGAAGGGTAATATGACGTGGCTGATATATGAAGTGCTTGAATAAACCCCTAGGACGCAATACCGATGGGATTGGTCTCATTTGTGGAATAGGTTACAACCACACGACCAAAGGTCGTGTCGTTGTTATCGCGATGTCAACACATGAATCCAAGCTTCGTGCACATGAATCATCATTTTATCATTCAAATTTCATTTTTGAAATGCAACTACACACATTTCAAAATTGCATTGATGCATCTATATTACACAACACTTGTCACTTAAGTGCATTCAACACGTTGTACATGTTCGATTGACATGTTTTATATCAATTTTCATGTCTCCATGTATATCTTATTCGATTGTTGCATCATTACTTATGTCATTAGTGCATGTTTTCTCCGATGGCCACTCATATCATTTGCACATGTCAAATTTGATCGTCACCTCATCACATATGTCAATCGCACATGTTACTTTTGCTTACCACGTCATTATGCATGTCATCCATACATATTATGTTCGATCCCCACATATCATTCGCACATGTTGCGTTCGATCAACGCATGTAACTTGGATACGCTGTATTCGACTTTTATAAGTCATTGGAACACGTCATATTGCATGTCATATTCACCACTGCTTATTATATTTAATCATCGTATGCCATTTGAGAACATCATATTCGATCCGTGCATGTTACTTTCGATTCATAAGTCATGTTGCATGTCCGTGGCATATGTATTCTATCATTGTGGTCAACTTGTATGGTATTCATATTCGATTTTGGCTTCTACGTGATTTGATCATTTCACATTCGGTGCAACTGTCGGTGTCACGCATCTTGCAACATGCACAGCATTTATAAAAGTACACACGCACACACACAATGGGTAAATCCAGCGCGATCTTTTGGCCTGATTGCGTGTTGGTCAATTTTCAATCTCGTCTCAGTTAACGAAAATGCACGATAATCAGGAAGTAGGACTTCATCGAATAGTTGTGGTACCTAAATGCGTTGTAGGATATATATAAATCAGTACTTTACGTAATCCGACCTCAGCCTCGGGTTGACGCACATAAACTATTCACATTGCATATGTTACCTAGGTAGTTTAATTCCCTGTAACTGCTTAAACATTTTAGCCATCCAATCAACCTAGTTAATAAAAAATGATTGGTGCCGACCCCTCTTTTGTTTTTTTTTTTAGAATCTGATGTATCTAGTTTCATAGCCAACTCGAACATAGATTTTGGAAGACCTTAAGGATCGAGGCATCGACCCAATTTGCAAAAACTACGAGGTGCTACAATTGGATATGAATTAACGGTTACATGCCATTGAATGGGGCAGTTTTTGGGTGTAGTCGATGACAACTTTGCAAATGTACAACATTAAAGGTGTAATTAAGAGGCATGAGAACTTGTTTACGTTTTTGTGCTCCTATGGTATAAGTTATAACGGTAAAGGGGTCTTATATTTCACTCGAGGACGGTTTTGGAATATCGAAAATAGGATTTTTTTTGGGGAAATATTGACAGTATAATTTTATAATTTCTCTCTCTATACAAGCACTCTGAGAAGAAGACAGCATGTTTGATAACGGTGAAGTATAGACAAGGCCTTGTCTATATATATATATATATAGACAAGGCCCATATCCAAGGAATGGCCCGTGAGATGTTGCCTGCCAAGGTTTGTAAGCATTAGCCCAAGTTCTAAGATGTTTGTCCTCCGGGTACAATAGGCCAAGCCCACAAAGGTGCAATTGGCCCAAAGGGAGGGTCGCCTTGGTCGGGGAAGTATCCGAGTATCATTGTTGAGGTATGTCAAGATACCCCAGCACCACCCCCCCTCCTCCCCCAACACCCCCCCCCCCCTCCTTTTCTCTCTATGAATTATATGTACACATGTCGTGATCTAAGATTGATTGTGAAAAAGAAAAGTCATGTCCATGGACCTAGAGAAGTCATCTAAGTAAGATGAAAGACCCAAATTCTCATTATTTCAAAGAAAATAACTTGGCTTGTTTTTATGCATCTAACTCTCTCTCTCTCTCTCTCTCTCTCTCTCTCTCTCTCTTCTATGAATTATACATACATACTGTGATCTAAGATTGATTGTGAAAAGAAAAGTCGTGTCCATGGACCTAGAGAAGTCATTCAAGTAAGATGAAAGATCCAAGTTTCTCATATCTAGAGCTTGGGTTGTTTTTATGGATCAAAATCTCTCCCTCTCTCTCTTTCTATATATATAATAGTGATATAAGAGAAGTATATGTACACATGCAATGATCTAAGAGAAGTAATTCAAAGTAAGATGAAAGACACAAGTTTCTCTTTGTTTCAAGGAAAATAACTCTAAATAGAAGTTGAGGTTGGGTTGTTTTCATGGATCAAAGAGGTACTTGGAATGGGGACATCACTATTGCAGAAAATGCCAAAATATGCATCAATTGAACCATAAGTAGCAAATGATGAAAACAAAATCGAAGTCACACGAGATGAGAGATTTACATGGAAAGTCCAAAATCGAAAAAAACATAGGGAGAGAGGGGGGGGGGGGGTTTCACTATCTTCAACAAAGAGTACGAGAGTATAATCCAAAAACTCTAAAACTACTTGGTGAGCCACAAAATCTAAAGATCTAATATGAAAATAAGAAAAAAGACAAAAGAAAAAATTATATGGAGGTTAGGGTTGGAGATGTGTTATAAAATAGATTCCTTTCACAATCTCTCTTTAAAAAACCCTAAAAAAAGTGCATGATTTAAAATACCATTATTTCTTAATTTGAAAGTCAAAACTTAACAAATCTCCACATTGACTTCAAATCTTCAAAAGAGGATTATGTCAAACATCACAAGATCTCTTTCCCTCACCACCAAAAGTGACCACACAAGGAAATCCCGAAAAAGGTAGAGTCGAGAAAGCACACCCCTAAGCCTATGTGAGCGTACTCTATGTAGGAAATAAGGTATGAAACACTACCAACTCCACCTAAGCAACTCCAATGGCAAAAATGCCAATCAAGTCCAATGCTTGAACTTGGTCAAAAGAGCTAATTTGATTAACATATTTGCTAGATTATCCACCATAGGTATTTTCTTCATCGTAATTGTACCTCATCCATACAAAGCGACACTGTTTGTTGATATGTTTTGTTCTCTCATGATACATTGCATTCTTCATCAATTGGATCGCACTTTGGTTATCGCAAAAGATAACATAGGTTCCCTCCTACTTCACAAATTCTGTGACTAAACGCTTCAATCAAAGAGCTATCTTTACTGCTTCTGCTGCTACCATCTATTCTTCTTCAGTGGTAGATAAAGCAATACAAAATTGCCCTCTAATTAACTGTAGAACCACCAAGCATAAAAACATAACTTGTTAAAGATCTCATTTTGTTGAGATCGCATGCGTAGTTAAAATCAACGAAGCCAATAATTGAATATCCTATATTGCAACCTCTATAAAAAAAAAAAAAAAAAAAAAAAAAAAAAAAAAAAAAAACTAAACCCACATCTAAGGTACCATGGATAGGTACCATGGATATATCAAAGAATACATTTCAAGGCTTGCTAGTGAGCTTTACTCAGATGTGTCATATACCCACTCACAATATTAATAGCCTGTGAAATATTCAAATGAGTGCACATCATAGTATAAATGGAACTACCCACCGCACTAGAATATGAAACTCTAGACATCTCATCTCTTATTCTTTAGTTTTAGGCGACAAAGAAGCTGAAAGCCTAAATTGGGACACCAAAGGAGTACTCACTGGTTTGGCATTCTTCACGCCAAAGTGTTTAAGCACTTTTTCAATAAACTTCTTCTATGAGAGGTATAACTTCCTGACCCATTCATCTCTACGAATCTCCATACCTAGAATTTTCTTGTAAATTCCAAGATCTTTCATCTCAAATTCTCTACTAAGTTACATCTTCAAATTTTGTTTCTCTAACATGTTCTTTGCTGCTATAAGCATGTCATTTACATATTTACAATACACAACTATCATGCGAATTTCGGAAATAGCCATAACTTAACATAAAGCTATCAAATCTCTTGTACCATTGTCATGGAGATCACTTGAGACCATACAAAAAACATTTCAACCTACAAACTTGATCTTCTTCACCCTCAACAATGAATCCCTTGGGTTGAGATATATAAATTGTCTCCTCAAGCTCACATTGTAGAGAAGTGGTCTTGACATCAAGTTGCTAAAGCTCTAGACCATAAAGGGCTACTAATGAGAGCAACATAAGAATGAAACTATGTTTTATAGCTGGAGAGAACACTTCATTGAAGTCGATCCCTTATTTTTTATTAAAACCTTTCCTTATCAAGTGTGCCTTAAAATTTTCATCTTCAACTCTTGGAATTCCCTCTTTTCTTTTGAAAACCCACTTGGACCCCATAGCTCTTTTGCCTTCACACAATTTCATAAGATCCCAAGTTTGGCTCTTATGAAGAGACTCCATTTCTCCATTCATCACAATAAGTCACTTCTCATATTTAAAACTAAAAGTAGCTTCAACGAATATATAAGGTTCTTTAATACTAAGCTCTTCAGCAATTGTAAGAGCATATGTTACCAAATAAGTGAAAATATACCTTTAAAAAGGGTTAATTTGTCATTTAATCCTTTTTTTTTTTTTGGTAAAGATCATTTAATCCTTCATTTAGCCAAACTTTGAGGTTACTCAATTTCTTCTACTTCTTTTTTGATAGAATGTGAGTCTTGTTGCTCATTGCACTTTCTGGCTGAATAAAAACATCTTTAATTATTTGTCATATATGCTCTACATGAATCTACCTCTTTCTAAATGTTCTCCTCATGATACTTGTAGACTCAATAACAACATTTCTCTGTCCAAGCATAGGATTTCCATCAAAAGTAACATCCCTACTAATTATAAACTCTGATGACTGAGGGTCAAAATACTATAGCCTATATCTTTTAATCTCATCTACATAACCAATGAAAATACACTTCTTGGCCCTGGGTTCAAATTTACTCTCTTTTACATGATGATAAACAGGGCATCCAATTATTTTTAAAGTAGAATATCAAAAGGTTTACTTGAACATACCTCATTAGGAGTCTTACATTCAATTTCGGTTGGGCGAACGATTCACTAAATAACACGTGTTCACGGCTTTAGCCAAAAAATCTTTCCAAGTCTAGCATTAGAGAGCATACATCTAGCTCTCTCTAAAAGATTCCGGTTCATGCGCTCCGCCACCCTATTTTGTTGAGGTGTGTACCTGACTATTTGATGTTGGACAATCCTCAAATCTTCACAGTATTTATGGAAATCACCTCTACAAAACTCAAGACCATTGTTCATTATGAGATTCTTTATCTTTTTTTTTTTCCAATTTGATTTTTTTTTTAACATCTCCCACTTCTTGAACGGATCAAAAATGTCACTTCTATGCTTGAAGAAATAAATCCAAAATTTCCTTAAAAAAATCATCAATAAATATTAGTAGATAAATTACACCACCTTTAAATGTTACTTGTGCCGGTCCCCACAAATCAAGTGAATATAGTCAACTGTGCCCTCCGTCGAGTACACTCCAATACTAAAACTAACTCTCGCTACTTCTTAAAAACACAATGTTCACAAAAGTCAAGTGAGATCGTATAATCTCCATAAAGTAAATCACATTTACTGAAGATAGTCATTCCTCTTTCACTCATGTGACCTAACCGCACATGTTACAACATTGATTTTTCAAAATCTGAAGAGAATGATATATTTAAAGAACCTACAACAGCATTTCCCTACAAAACGTAAAGGTTTTTCTTTATGTTATCTCTCATCACAATCAATGAACATTTTGAAGTTTTTAAAAACTCCACATTCACTTGTGTACATGTACCTAGGGCCATCAAATTGGTGGGTTGGGTCGAAAATGGCCTGACCCATATTGACCTATTTAACTAATTTTGACCCATTTTTATGTAATGTAAGTTTGATGACTCATACCCGACCCGACTCATACCCAATTTGACTCATATTATTGAAACACGTTAATATTTAACTCAATCTAGGAAAACCCACTCCCACCCATTTAATCACTTTAAGCTCTCTCTCTCTCTCTCTCTCTCTCTCTCTCTCTCTCTCTATATATATATATATATATATATATATATATACATATATATATGTATGTATATGTATATGTTACTTGAATAAAAAATTCACATCAAATTAAAAATGTAAATTAAACAATAAAAAATTAGTAAATAAAATAAAAAATGTGAAAAACCTTAAATTGAAATACTTTTGAAAAATTCTTGATAAGAAAAAAGTTTGATTAGTTAGTGATTGACATATAACTAATATTTGTTTATAACAAATCTTATCAAATGTGAGAATACGGAACTTCTTAATTGTGATTTACCAAATTAAAAATTACAGTATAATATTTAGAATTTCTATTTCAATATTGATTGAATTTCGATCTAGACAACATTGAGCTTCTTCTAAAAGTACTTCTTCGGTATGTATATGGATATCTACTACCAAAAATATTTTTAAAAAATTGATTTTTTAATTATTTTTAAAATTAATAATAATAATAATAATAATAATAATAATAATAATAATAATAATAATAATAATAATTATTATTATTATTATTATTATTATTATTTTTTTTTTTATTTTTTTATCTTTCTTTCTTCTTTTTCCTTCTTCTTCCCCTTGTTCCTCTGCTAGCGGTGATTGGCTAGAGCTTACCGACCTAAGCTCTGTCGTGGCCAGTGAGCCTAAGATCAACTGACCCAAGCGAGCTCCAGCTCCACCAAGGTTGGCGAGATCCGGCTTCGCTGAGGCCAATGAGCTTGTTGCTCACCCAATCCCAACGAGATCTCAATGAGGCAGAGCTTGCCTATGGTTGTCGCTAGCCTCCCTGTCACCATCTCCACCATTGCGCACCCAAGCACCTAGACGTTTACGAAGGTGAGTGGCGAGGAAGCTTTAGGTCACCGGAAGAAAATGAACGACCTCCCTACACCTACACTTCTATTTTGTTAAGTGTTAAGTGGGCCACTTGATATTTTGAAAGGGTCGAAAATGGGTCATAAGTTCTAACCCACTTTCGACCCATTTAAATAAGACTCACTTTTTGGACAGTTTTAATTGAGTCTTCAAAAATCTCTGACCCATATGCAACCCATGTAGATAAAATATGAGTCCAAAAATGGGTACATGACCCATTTTGACACCTCTACATACACTTAACGGAATCTAAACTATTCAATGAAATAAGGTTTTTTTTTTCCTTCAAATTTGGGATATGCCTAACATTTGTCAAAGTTCTTACTATATTGTCATGACATTTAAATTTGCACTATACCAATACTAATAATCTTGCAAATTGCATTATTGCCCATCAAAACTGAACCACCACTAACTTCCTCATATGTATAGAACCAATCTCTATGGGGACACATGTAGTATGAACATCTAAATCCAAAATCCATTCATTATCAACATGACAATTTGAAGACAAAACAATAAGAACATTGTTTGCATTAGTTAACTCGATATTTTTCACTAGACTAGCTAAATAGAAATTCTATCAACTTCTTCCCCTTCCTTAGCTTTGAGCACCAGATACTCACTTTTGTAGTGTCCGAATTTGTGACAATAGTAAGACTCCACCTTATTCTTATCTCTACATGATCTAGACTTCGAACACCTTTTACTATTACCGTGTCTATCACGATGATTTAACCTTCACCTAACAACTGAGCCATCAACTTTATCCCCACTACTATTCGCATTTAATTTTGTACGCATCTTCGTGGAATTCAACAAGGCTTTCACATCCTCAAGAGTTATAGATTCCCTTCTATATAGCATAGAATTCACAAAATTCTCATACGAGCTTGGCAGTGAGCATAACACAATTAGGGCTTGATATTCATTATCTAACTTCAAATCGAGATTTTTCATATCCATAACGATTTTACTAAATTTATCTAGATGTTCTTGGGTAAGAGTATCTTCTCGCATCTTTAGCATATAAAAATGCTGCTTCAAGAATAATCTTGTTGTAAGGGATTTCTTCATGTAGAGCCTTTCAAGTTTATTCCATGATCCCAAAGCCATTTCTTCATTAGCAACTTTGCGAAGCACCATCAGATGATGGCATTGGAAGGTGCTATGCGCCCTCTCTTTCATCTCCTCGATCTCAACTGTAGTCATATCGTCACGATAATTTCCGTCCAAGGCTCTAATTGAACCTTCTCGACGCAATAACCTTTTTTTATTTTGATCCTTCATAGTCCAAAATTGTTTTGGCCATCGAAGAGTGCTACTTCAAACTTGATAGATGCCACTTAGAATAAGAAGATTGAAATTCCTTCGCTCTGATACCAATTTGTTGTAGGAAATGCCAAAAGATGCACCAATCGATGCACAAATAGCAAAGGATGAAAGCAAAATCGAAATCACACAAGATGCAAGATTTACGTGGAAAATCCAAAATGGGAAAACCATGAGAAGAGAGGGGTTTCACTATCTTCGACAAAGAGTACGAAAGTATAATCCAAAAGCTCTAAAACCACTTGGTGAGCCATAAGATCTAAAGATCTAATAAGAAAATAAGAAAAAACAAGAGAGGAAATAGCTTAAAGTTGGAGATGTGTTATTAAACACATATTTTTATAGTCTCCCTGTGAAAAATCTTAAAATAAAAATATATGGTCTAAAATACCCTTATCTCTTAATTTGAAAGTGAAAACTCAACCATCATTAATAGTGCACCGTTGACAATGCTCTTAATCAGCGAATATCTGATTAGCAAGTGAAACGCCTTCCCTTTACAAGTGGGACATGTCACATTCAATGGCCCGGATGTTTTTTAATATATGTATTACCTCAACTAATGATTTCTTTATGTATATTCTGACATATGTACTGCTCATTGTGAGCAGTCAATGTTTCTGCGTCTTAGACTGAACATTCCAACAATAAAAGTAAAGTAAGGGAGGTCTCATCCTCGACCAAATCCTTTTTCTTTTTTTAAAGGAAAAATGATAGTAAATTAAAACCTCTCCTTTTCCAAATGAAGACGAAGAGGAACTTCTATAGTCCTAAAAATTCATCAATCTCTTCCAATAATAACTTAGCAAAAATGAAGAAATACATGGACAAATGGCCACCTAGTGGAGGTAAGTGTTTCAAGGTGCTAAAAATTTTGGCTACGTTATTTTTAATTGGATATCAATAATTCCCAGATCCATATGGCGAAGAAGATCTTTGGGTTGGCCCAACTGCTTCGCTTGGGTGGCGATTGCATATCATTACTATGTCAATTGATCAGTGTTACGTATACATGTCGTGATCTAAGAGCGATTGTCAAAAATAAAAAACACGTTAGTATTCCTATGAAGGTCATTAAAAGAAAGATGGAAGACCCACTTTTTCTTTTTCTTTTTATCAGAGAAATAACTTAGAATGAAAGTTGAGGTTAGGATTTTTCTCGGCCGAAAGGGGTAGTCGGCAGGGTTTTATGCGATTGCTTCGCAGACAGGCAACGTTAACAATGCTCTTTAATTGGTAAATTTCCATATCACGGTAACTACAAGTAGGGGGAACCCGATTCCAGTCTGGTCGAAACTCCTTTCAAGTAAAGAAACAATAAACTATCACCATGCGTGTTCAAAATGAAGACGGCAAGGAACTTCTAAAAGGGATAATGGCCCTGGAGTGGCGGCAAGTGCTTCCGGGAGTGATGCTTTTGGCTTTGTGATTAACTAATCATTGAATATGACGATTCCCAGATCCATATGGGGAAGAAGAGCTTGGGATGGGCCCAACTGTCTCACTTTGGTGCTTAAAGGACCGGTCATACTTGGGCATCATCGGTGTTCATTGCTATGTCAATCAATCAATCATATGTACTCACGATATGATCTACAATCGATCGAAAAAGACTGAGAAGACACATTCGCATACCTATAGAAATCATTGAAGAAAAGACTCAAGTTTCTCTTTGTATCAGGGGAGTTAACTCTAGAGGAAAGTTGAGGTTGGAATTTTCTTTGGCCGGAAGTGGTACTTAGAACCGGTCTAGGTTATTGCATCCCATTATTGACATTGTTAACAATGCAACGAGCTGTTATATTCAATGACCGATGTATTTTACCTTATGTACTCCGGCAACTAATGATTTTTGCTCGTGCTTTTTAACATATGTACTATTTCAACTGGGCCTATCCTGTTAGTGCCTTTTTAGTGCCTTATAAACTGATCATTCCAACAGTAATGGAAGATAGGTCCTAACTTGATTTAATCCCTCTTATATAAGAAAAATTATAATGATATCATATTAAATTACCAGCTCTCCTTTTTAAAACGAAGATGAAGAGAATCTAGCAAAAATGAAGAAATATATGGATAATGGCCCTCTAGTGGAGGCAAAGTGCATGAAGGCACTGATACTTTTGGCTATGTGATTAATTAATGATTGAATATTTTAATTCACAGATCCATTGGTGGAAATTCGGCTTCCAAAGAATGTGTGACTTGTTTTCTCTAATCCTTCAATATGAAAAGAGAAAATTTATGCAGTGGTTGTTGGATTGATTAAAGAATTCGATGAGAAGGTGAATGAGCCACGATGAGAACCTTTGACCCAAACAATTTTGTCGTGTTTTGGAAGTTCAAACCGTGCATTTTCTTGTAAACTAATGCCATTGATCCGGTCAGAACTCGGAATAAGTTTCATATGATATTAAAATGACTATTATTTTTGCACACGCATCATGGGAATCATGTCTTTTTGTTTATCCTTTATATATCCAAAGGGTGCCCAACATTTTAAAATTTTCAATTTCAAGCCTCATTTAGAATTGAATTTGCGCCAATTTAATTTTACATTTTTTAGTTTGATCAATTTAATCCTATTTTTTTTTGACAATTTGCTATCCAACCAGTTTTGGTTGAAAATCACCGATATAAATAACTTTTTAAATTGTTTTAAAAGCTTATAATTTTTCAATTCTCTTTTTCTTTTTTCTTTTTTTCCTTTCATTGTGGCCTATGGGCGAGGTCTATTGTCCTCACTCCTCTAGGAGAGGCCATTGTGGCTATGGGCAAGGCTAGCCTCACTAGCCGCGGGCGAAGGTGGCTTTGCCCATAGTTGGCGAGGTTTCGCAGCCCTCACAATAGCTCACCAGCCATAGTAAAAAAAAAAAAAAAACCAAAGAAAAGGATTAAGAAAAGAAATAAATGAATAAATGATTCAAAAAAATTGAAAAAAATTATTCACGTCAAAGTTGGTCATACCACTTAAGATGACCAACATCCATGTCAGTTATTTTTGGCCGAAATTGATCTAATAGACTAAATTAGCAAAACATCAAAAAAATTAGGATTAAATTAGCCAAATTAAATGTTTTAGGACTAAATGGCACAAATAAAATACGTGCAATTTTTTTTTTTTGATAATTTTCTGCTTGATTTAGGACTCAAGTTACTAATAAGTGCATGGTAGTTAAAAGTAAAGGACCTATTTTGGAAAATTACGGTCTTATATGTTGTTGTAAAGGATATGTACCATCGATTCAGGCATTAAAGGAAACTCGTAAAGAGCCTTCACTTAAGATCGTCAAAGTAGATTTTGCATTCACCTTAATCATACTTATTATGTGCAGTTTGCAAAATGTCAAACCTCACATCTAAACTAAAATCTAATCTTATATATTGTACTGATACTGACTTTTGCTGCTTACGAGCATTTATGGAGGCAAATTAATTACATAATTCTTTTAGTTGAGTTATTACGTGAAAAAGGAAGGCCGTTGGAGTTTCTTTCCTTTTGGGTTCATTCTCTCTCTTCGTACATAGCACTATATCATTAACAAAATTAAAGGGATTAATTTAATCATCTAGCTCATTATTCTTCATATCTAATATACTTGATTTTGATTTAAAAAAAGAAAAGAAAAGAAAAGGACATCATCTAAATTCAACGTACATGATATGCTTTAGTAATGGGAAAATGTTCATAGTAGTGGATTTCAATTAATTTGACTTGGTCAAGAGAAAATACTGCATACAAAAGCACAAGCATCTATATCTATGCAAAAGCATAAGGACGAAAATACTTTGTTGGGTGCACATACAATTTTTAATTTAGTATAGCCGAGATAAGGTTGGATTTCAATAGAATAATACGCAGTGTAATAGAAATACTATATACAATTGTGCTATAAGTGAATATTACTTTATTATGCACCATATACTTTGTGATGGTGATATATCTCTAATTGTGTAAACATGAATCGCTTCTAATATAGATAGTAAAATTACTTCATCTCTTATGCAACGTAAGATGTGATACACATTGCACCGACAATAGTCCTAATAGTAATTCTAATACTTAGTTGCAACACGTGATGGAGCCAAAGAAGATCTCACCCTAGCAAATTTCCTAGAAACTTTATGGAGTTAAAAGTATGCAATATCGCATACTTTACGGAAAAATGTCGGTAAATTTCCCTACTTAATTGGGATTTTTCTTTCGGTCACTATGACTTTCGATAAAAGATGTTTGAATGTTTTTTTTTTGGGTACACGAGACATTATTCCCATTCCCATGTGACCCATGGACTTCTCCCACACGTTAAGATATCCAAACAATCAACCACGAGATGGAGCTATCGAAGTTTGACATCGTCGCCCTCCCTTTCATTTCTTCCTTATCGATCGGCGGTGAACATGAGTACAGACCTCCCTTTCCAGCGTGCCCTGAGTTTCCACACGGACATCATCCCTGCTTGTCAAATCAATGATCAGTCTAATTTGATAATCCAGTTTATACTGGAGACTTTTGTGCCTAGGTTACCCCTTCTAAATAAATACACACATATTATCAAAAAATAATAATAAATACTCATGTATTCATCGTCAAACATAGGTCAGATAGCCCTCTCTCTCTCTCTCTACATGCCGTGTAATCTCTCTTAGGTAGCAACCCCAGTTTCGTCCAGTCCAGCACCTCACTTAGAAATTTCTCTCTCTCTCTCTCTCTCTCTACATGCCGTGTAATCTCACTTAGGTGAAAGCAACCCCAGTTTCGTCCAGTCCAGCACCTCCTTAAGAAATTTATCAGTGGGCTCAAAAAGTCTCCTCTCTCTCTCTCTCTCTCTCTCTTTTGAATACTACTTTACTCGCCATTGCCGGACAGCGGAAGGCCAGCCCAGCGCCTCCGCGTCATCTCTCTCTCTCTCTCTCTCTCTCTCTCAAGTGGGTCACACGGAGATGTGCTCACGCGCAGAGCACAGACATTCCCGCTCTCTAGAAAGATCGTACAGAGACCCAAAACAAGAACAAGAAGAAGGCATGGGCTTTTGCTCCTCCCCAGCTTCAAGATCCGTCTCCATGTTGTCCAACACCAGCGTCTTGCTCGTGTTGTTGCTCTCTTGCACCTTCTTCGCTTCCACAGGTTCACCGCATTCTTCTTCATCTCTTCTTTCTTCTTCTTCTTCTTCTTCTGGGTGGTCAAATGCGTCGCTGTTTTTTTGTTTTTTCTCTTCCATCTTCGCGTTTGGTGTCAGTCTTGGTCAGCACGAGCTCCCGCTAGTCGGCTGATGCGCGAATGGTCCCAAGGGGGTATCTGATGATCTCCCATGCATGCGTGCTGGGTTGTGATTGTTACGGAAGATTTCTCGGAACCGGACGAGTTCCTTAGAATCTTGGTGCGGTTGACGGAATGGCCAAGCCGTTGAGTAACCAAGATTGTCACTGTTTCAACATTGAGTCGAAAGATTTTGTTGTTGTTTGGGGACTCCTTTGGGTTTCTCTGTAATCGCATTGCCTGATAGTGTGTGAACTTGAATTGAAGGAGCTGTTCTGTGATTTTCTTCTGTTTCAGAATCTTATGATCCTCTCGACCCAAATGGCAATATCACGATCAGATGGGATATTATGAGCTGGACTCCTGATGGCTATGTCGTAAGTGCTGTTCTATTGTTCTTGTTTGTATTCGTCGATGGATGACTCGAATTTGTCCTCTTTCCTTCCTCTCGGACGCCTGTTAGGAGTTCTTGGTCAATTCAAATATCGATTCTCATCTTGTTCAGGCTCGCTCGCGGTTTCGTGAAAGCACGTCTTGTTCCTGCTTGAACCAGTAAAAATGATTCTGTTCTTTTCTGGGATAAGCATGTTCTAAAGACCCATCTTTGCGTATTTCTTCTTGTTGTGGGAAACGCTCGGTGCAACTTCTCAGATTCTACTAGCATTCATTTAATTTTAAAATGATCCCTCGATTTTTTCAAATGCGTGTTTAGGTCTTGAACTGAGCTGCATCCTTTCGAAACCCAAGTTCTTTCATTTGAGGGGGAAATTTGATTGTATCACTCGATCCAACAGGGCGGGAATTGATTTCAGGGCTTTGTCTTTTCCCTTTTCCTTTGAGTTTTGGATTTCTTTATCACTTGTTCCAGATTAGATACCCGTATATGGAATTGTGCTCTTTGCTTGTAACGTGATGGACATAGAGGCAAAATTGGAGCGTTCATGCCACAATCATATCCTTCTTTCTTCCTTCCTTCTCTTTTACTTATAAGAATATCTGTGTATTGTTAAAACTTGCAGGCTGTTGTAACAATCTTCAACTTCCAGCAGTATCGTCACATCCAAGCTCCTGGATGGTCTCTGGGATGGACATGGGCGAAGAAGGAGGTAATTTGGACCATGTTGGGTGGCCAAGCGACAGAGCAGGGGGATTGTTCCAGATACAAAGGGAATGTTCCCCATTGTTGCAAAAAGAATCCTACAGTAGTAGATTTGTTGCCGGGAACGCCGTACAATCAACAAATTGCCAACTGCTGCAAAGGAGGAGTTATTAGCTCATGGCTTCAAGATCCTGCAAATGCAGCGAGTGCGTTTCAGCTGAGTGTGGGGGCTTCTGGAACCACCAACAAAACAGTCAGATTGCCAAAGAACTTCACTCTTAAAGCACCAGGGCCTGGTTATACTTGTGGGCCTGCTAAAATAGTTAAACCCACCAAATTTCCTACTGCAGACAAAAGGAGATTTACGCAAGCACAAAGTAAGTTATGAGTAAGAGATATAGATGATTATTTTTGTATTGGAAGGTTGCATGGGATCTTTGGTAAGTGACCATTAGTTATAAGGAAGATACATTATTCTGCAGCATGTTTGTTAACCTTCTCCTCGCTCTGCAGACTATTCTAGCATCCACTCGGTTTTGTGTTGATAGTATGAAACGATGAATGAATTTTTGTACTTCAAGTGAAGATATCTGTTCTATGAACAATTTCTCATAAATAGTAAACCTATCTGTGGTTATCTGTTTATCTAGGAGTAGAGTATGTTCAGGTAATAACAGAGAAGCCTGACCTTGCTTTAATAACATTTAAGAATGCATTAGTTATTAAAATTTACTTTTCTGCTTTAAATTTAGATTATTGTCTTATGTCAGACCCAATATAGCTCGAACTGAAATGGTCGGGTCTAATGACTCTTCTTTTCTTTGGCAGTGACATGGAATGTTACATGTGCATATTCACAATTCCTGGCCCAAAAAACTCCCACTTGCTGTGTCTCACTCTCATCATTTTACAATGACACTGTGGTGTCCTGCCCAACATGTGCTTGTGGCTGCCAGAACAACGCCACTCAGCCTGGGAGCTGTGTGGAGTAAGTACTTTTCACTTAGCCAACATCGTTTTCTAATAGGGCTTTGTGTTCTTTCATTGAATTCATAAAATTTTTATGCTCATCAGAAATCACTAGAACTCTCAGCATTTATCAGTCATTCAAGAAGTTTTCTTGGCCTTAGCTTGTGATTGTTTTGCTGATTATTTACAGGCCAAACTCGCCATATTTAGCTTCAGTTGTTTCGAATGCTGGAACGAACAGTCCTCTCGTTCAATGTACAAGTCATATGTGCCCAATCAGAGTGCACTGGCATGTTAAACTCAATTACAAGGAGTACTGGAGGGTTAAAATCACAATTACGAATTTCAACTACAATATGAACTACAGTCAGTGGAACTTAGTCGTTCAGCATCCAAACTTTGACAATCTGACGCAGAGTTTCAGCTTTAACTACAAGCCATTAACACCATATGCAGCAATAAGTGAGATCTCTTTCCCTGGTTACTCCTGTAATATATCCTCTGATAGAAGTATTGTGCCATAGTAACCCAAGTCTCATGTCACAATTTCTATGAAAATGCACCTGCCTTTTACATACTAAGCATTCTCTCGACCTTTTTTTTTTGAAACAGATGATACTGCCATGTTATATGGAATCAAGTTCTATAATGATCTGCTTATGGAAGATGGCCCTTCTGGCAATGTTCAGTCAGAACTTCTATTTAGAAAGGATGCATCGACTTTTACCTTTGATAAGGGCTGGGCTTTCCCGAGAAGGATCTATTTCAATGGGGATAACTGTGTGATGCCTCCTCCGGATGCCTATCCGTCACTGCCAAATGCAAGTATTCGATGGGGTGTCTCAAGATTTAGCATAGCAGTGATCTTGTTGGTGCTATTACTTCACTTGGGGCTTTTTTAAGGGAATAATTGAGTGGCAATATTCTTACTCTGTTGATTCAATTTTTGACCTCACAAGATTGATGACGGAGTCCATGCTTGGATGATGATACTTGTTCCAGGGGGTGATTCCGTCAAGTGATCAGATTGCCTTAAGGTGCATTGTCACCTTCACAGAGACCACATTGTTTCTTTTGTACGTTTTTGTACCAAACTGATGAGTCCAACACTTCTTTTGTACTTCACCTTATATCTGTAAAATAGTCGTTCGGTCATGTTGGTGTTACCTACTATTGACAGCAATGTAAATTGAAAATGCATTACATTTTTTGTTTCCTGTACTCCGTGCGATGCAAAACGTTCATGTCATTGGACTGTCAAATGCCCTCGATACTAGGAAGGCAACGTGGAAGAACCGGAAGGAGAAAAAGAAGAAAGAAAAACACACCGTACAAAAGTTAAAGAGCTTTATATTAAATGTCTTCAATAACATGGAGTAAAGGCAAGTTAAACTTCCATGGGATCAAACCATGTATTGATCACGTTCTGCTTCTTTGTCAAGTAGCCGAATTTTAATGAGAAGTTTGTTTGACTATAACGCACCGTATTTATCTGTCAAGGAATCATGAGTCTGTATACATTACTCTCAATAATCTGATCTGACACTGTTCTCAAAACTGCTGAGAATTGCAGCATGTAAAAGAGGGGGAAAATGAATCTGAATACTTGGCAATTCGTGCTCCTGGAAGACGATTACCAAGCAGCAAACATCATGAGAAGGACCCAAGAGACTAAGGTCGAGACAGGCAGTAACTTCCGACGTGCTGAATTTGGCAGAAAAGGGTATGAATCTGGCGGGGGCAGCATGCACTCGTCGCCGTTGAAGTAAACCTTCCTTGGAAATGCCCAACCTTGCTTAAAAGTAAATGTGTTCTTGTCCTTTTGAAGAAGTACCTCGGACTGAACATTCCCAAGTGGCCCCGCTTCCATCAGCAAGTCATTATAGTACTTCATACCGAAGAACATCCCCGTGTCATCTGCATATGGAAACACAGATTAGTTCATTAAATGCCCGGCTCATGAAATGGCACAAGAACCAAAAACAGGCACACTCACTTATGGATTCATACGCCACGAGAGGCTTGTAATCCATACTGAAAACTTGGGTCACGTTGTTTAGGTTGGGATGCTGGACTACGAGAGACCAAAGCGTGTAGTTCATCCGATAATTGAAGTTTGTGATGGCGATCTTGACGCGCCAGTAGTCCTTGTAGTTGAGCTTCACATGCCAGTGTACTCGGACCGGGCACATGTGGTGCGTGCATTGTAATAGAGGTGCATTGTCTTTTTTAGGTGTGTTTACCCCTGCCATGCTTAGAATTTTGGAGTCACTCCTGCATCACCAATAGCCACATCAAGTTTAGTTACTCCAGTAAACAGGCTTCGGGTGATTTATCATTGAGCACATAAGCGCTCGATCCTATTTCGGAAACAGCAAGTACAATAAATGAGTTTTTGGCTTACTTGACACAGGTATTCTTGTTCTGGCAACCACAGGCACAGGAGGGGCAAGGAGTGATGGTTTCGTTGTAGAAAGATGAGAAAGAGACACAGCAGCTGGGATTTTTCCTAGCCAGGAACTGGGAATAAGTGCAGGTCACATTCCATGTCACTGCAATTTAAGAGCACAGAAAAGGTATGTTAGAAGTCACAACCACGTGTTTCAGTGTTACACCATGGTTCTTCGGAACGGAGCTGCAGAATTGCATAAGGAATCAGTAAGAACCAGGAAATACATGTCAATGAGGTGAAACGGTTACGCTTTGCCTTTATTCTTTTAGGCTAAGTTGAGGCATTCCACCATTAGAACAATAAATCAATCTGAAAGTTCTTTTCGCACAACAGGGTTGAAATTTCAAGATAAAAAGATTGTGCAAAGCGAACTTACTCAATGCCTGAGTTTTCCGGCGCTTGTCGGTGGTAAGGAAGTTGGTGGATGGCACGACCTTCGCAGGCCCACAGGTGTACCCAGGTCCTGGACCCAGTAAAGTGAAGTTCTTCGGGAGCTTGACCGTCTTATTTGAAGTACCAGACAGGCCGACGCTGATTTGGAAAGCAGAGACCGAAGCCAATGGATCTTGACCCCAAGCGGCGACAACCCCGCCTTTGCAGCAATTTGCATACTGCTGGTTGTAAGGGACACCGGGGAGCAAGTCCACGACTGTGGGTGTTCTCTTGCAGCTATGAGGTATAGCGGCTTTGAACTTGGAGCAGTCGCCTTGTTCGGTGGTTTGAGCACCCACCATGGACCATATTATTTCCTTCTTTGCCCAGGCCCATCCGATGGTCCAGCCGGGGCTCATTATGTGTCGGTACATCTGGAAATTGTTCAAAGTGACGACCGCCTGCATTAACCGGTAGCATTAGGAAAGGACATCGGTACATTTCCCTTTCTTTTCTACGATGGTGCAGTGGTAGTCGAGGTGACTAGAATCACACAGGCTTTGAAGACGGATTTCGGTGGAGAATCTACGATTTCTCCAGTACATGGGTTTACATCACTGGAGATTAGTGAGAATGTATTCATCAGCACTTACCACATAACCGTCTGTGGTCCAAGACATGATGTCCCATTTGATTGTTACATTGCCATTCGGATCCAGGGGATCATATGCAGCTGCAGCGACGATGAAACACTAATTTTAGAGTGGACAAAAACAACCGCAAGATAATTCATCGATTCCCCTTTGGGACATAGAAGCTTACTTACCCGCCTGGAAAGCGAACACAAAAACGAAGACTAGGATGACTGATCTCATATCGAGAAAGACAAATCAATCGCGTCAATATGGCAAAGGATGTGGGGCGTGAGTATGCTCTCATGCAACTTCCGGCAAATTCTTCCCAGGAGCTGCTGAAGCGAACTCGCAAGATATATGGTGATGAAGTGCTTCTAACTGGGAGATGCAATGGCTAATGGGAAAGCTGCGTGGTTGTGCGCTTATTAATTGGAAAATATGAACAATCTGTGAACAGAATTCTCTTAGGTACGTATCTGGAGATGGCTCACCAACTGGTGGTTGGACACTTATACACACACTCTCTCTCTTGCAGCTTTCTGAATGGGGCTTTCCATATCTTCAAGCAACATTTTTGTGAGAATGGCGGGAGAGAGAGATGGAAAGAGATGTCATGTGTAGTTTAGTTGAGAAGAACTTGCCAACCTTCCAGGTTGAGATTGACTATGACAGGTTCAATGGAACAATAACAGCAATGACTACAAAGTCCCAGCCTAACGAAAGGAAACATCTCTTCTTTTTCCTCCAACAGAGGAAGTTCAATGAATATTCCCTAGTGATGTAAATAGCAGATCATTCTAGATGGTTACGCAGCTAAATTTATACAAAGATCGATATAAAAAAATAAAATAATAAATAAATAAATAAAATTTATGTGCATGACCACGTATCACGTTGTCCTGGAACACGGAACATATAGGCCGTTAGATTTTGGAGAAAGCATGGACACTATTATTTCCTGTGAAAATTGTGCTTTGGTTCTGCTTCTGCTGAAGAAAAAGAAAGACTCGTCTTTGCGAGTCACTTAGCCAGAGAGGGAGAGGAATGAGTTAAGGGGAAGTAAAGAGCGTAGGGACAAGTAGACACTAGTGAGCAATGCTCTTTTGATTTTAATAGAGAAGACATACCCACGGAAAAAGTACCAAAAAAGTCATAAATCTATTACATTGATACCAATTCAATCCTAAACTTTCAATTGAACCAATTCAGTCTTAAACATTTTACTATTGGTACCAATTTAGTCCATCCAGTCAATTTTGGCCGGCCGACGTTGACATGGACGTCGGCCGGATGCTGACGTGGCAATTTTTATGATTTTTTTTTTCGAATGTATTATTATTATTATTATTATTATTATTATTATTATTTTCTGTCTTCTTCCTTGCGTTGGCCGGTGAGCCTTCTATGAGGCTTGTTGGCCACCGGGAGGGCCGCGACCCTCACTGGCTTGCCCAGTCTCTCCTAAGGCCGCAGGTGAGGCTGGCCTCACCCAGATTGGCCGCCGGCGAGGCGGCTTCGCCTGGATCTGAGTGAGGCCAGCCTCGCCCGCGCGGCCCTGGGTGAGGTCGAGCGACCCTCGCCGGCCCTCGCCAGCCGCCGGCGAGGGTCGTGGCCCTCGTTCGGCCTCGCCTAGGGCCGCGGGCAAGGCGGCTTAGCCTAGATTTGAGCGAGGCCAGCCTCGCCCACGGCCTTAGGCGAGGCCGAGCGAGGGCTGTGACCCTTGCCGACGGCTGGCAAGGGCCGCTCGGCCTCGCCCAGATCCGGGCGAAGTGGCCAGCGAGCCTCATTGAAGGCTCGCCGGTCACCGCTAGGAAGAAGACAGAAAAAAAGAAGAAAAAAAATTAATAAGAAAATAATTAAAAATTAAAAAATAATTAAAATATTATAAAAATTTCCACGTCAATGTTTGGCCATCGGCCGACGTTCATGTCAATGTCGGCCGACCAAAATTGGCCGGATGGATTGAATTGGTACAAATAGTAAAATATTTAGAACTGAATTGGTTCAATTGAAAAGTTTAAGACTGAATTGGTATCAACACAATAGGTTTAAAACTTTTTTGGTACTTTTCCTTGTTACAAACTGATAGGCACGAATGCTTCCCAAGTAGAACTTCTCAAATGCCTCTTTGCAGCCTCAGGGCATCTGATGGGTCTATGCGAATTTGGGGGCCAAAGGCTAGTGATAATGTTATAATTTTGGTATGACGCTCATGTTAATGCTATAACTTTTTAATCAATTACTTAAATGTGGCAAGTTTTTAAAAATCAATCACTTAAGTGACGTCGGTTATTTTCCTTCTGAAAATCTCACATGTCATTAATTTCATATCAAATCACATGACATGGCTGGCCACAAATTATTATCACGTAAGAGTTTTTGTTGAGAAAGTCCCTTTAGTGACGTGCTTTTAAAATTAATGACACTTAAATGTTTTACTTACTGTTAAAAAAATGTTTACTTAAAAAAGTTATGACAATAAAATAAATGCCATACGAAAGTGCAATAGGTTTAAGGCTTTTTGGACAATCCCGTGGCTGGAGGACTAATAGCCTACCTTTTGATTGGGACTTGTACCCTTCCTTGGCCCTTTCGGATTTCAAACTAATAGCCTACCTTTGAAGCTCTTGAAATGTATTCACTAAACTTTTTGAAGGGAATGGCAACTATGTATTTCTGACAAAAGAAAAGTGGCTAGGTTGTATGCGATGAAAAATAGATAGAAAAGGGTGTGAACCATTATCTCATAAAAGGTGCCGATTAAAATTTTTCAAACGCTAAATTAGCCTCCCCGATTGTTTTCAGAATAAATAAATTAATTGAATTCCCATCCAGTCACCAAATTCAAGTTCTGAGACGGCTTGCCTGTACTTAGGGGAAAAAAAAACCCTAAAACATCGCGGCCAAGTGCTGCATCCACCATCAATATCTCCAAACTATCACAAGACCACGAAGTTCTTACTTTTACAAACTAATAATTTTTTTTTTTTCGCGAAAAACATTTTCTAAATAAATTTTCCTCATTTTTGGCATTTGGTTTGCTTGGAAAAATGAATCACTAAAAAATGTTTTCCAAGTCAATGGAAATTTTTTTTAATAAAAACTTAAATTCAGGAAAATAATTTCTCCTTTGAAAGAATTAGAAAACGTTTTCCAAAATGATTTCTAAGTCCTTGATTAATGAAACATTTATTCTTATAAAAATAATTTTAAAAAAATTCAAATATTTATTTATTTTTTCTTTTCTTTTTTCTTCTTTCTTTCCTTCTTTTCTCCTTTCTTTCTTTTTCTTTCTCCTTCTTCTTACATCGGCTGCATGCCTAGATGATGACCGACAGCTCAGTTATCGGCCATGATGTGGGCCAGAGAGCTTGAGAATTGGTCGATCCAAGTGAGCCCGAGTTGGCCAAGGCTATCGAGCATGGGGCTCAATAGATCCAGGGGCACTCGTACTTTGCCCAAGGTCGACGAGCTTGAGCTCGCTTGTAACCACCATTGATTGGTTGTGATGGAGGAAGGGGAAAAATAAAACGAAAGAAAAGAAAAAAAGAAAAAGAAAAAGAAAAGAGAAGAATAAAAAATAATTAAAAATTCAATTTTTTAGGAAAAGAAAAAATACAATAAAAATAAGAAATAAAAAATAATCATTTTGTCTAAAATAAAGTCATAAGATTGAAATCATTTTCCAATGAGATCCAAATATCAAAAAATATTTTCGATTATGTATATCATTAAACAAAGGAAAATTAATTGTATTATTAAAAAATGATTCTTGAGTTTTTCGTAAAATAAAGCATCCGAATGCCGAGGAATATATACAATCACAAACAAATTGAAGAGACTTAGGGCTTGAGTTGCACGAACAAGAGGGTTATTTCTAACTAAAAGCCAATGTGGAGTTGCCAATCTGTAGCATTTTGGATTTTGCAAATCATGAGGTCGCCCGCAGGTATTTTTTTTTTTTAGCAGGAAATAAAACTTAATTATAAAGAGAGGAAATAAAGTCAGCAGCTATTAGGTCAGACAATAACAAGTCGAGTAGGGGGGGGGGGGGGGATTCGGCCCAAGAGGAGGAAAGGCAGCCGTTGTTGTGCGCACGCGCTGCCCAATCAGCGACTAAATTTGCAACCCTAGCACAAAACCTAATTTGCAAAAGAGGGACAGAGCGACAAAGGATAGAGGCTTCGTGGAAAAAAGGGCGGATCTCCCATGGAGGCTCTTGCCGGCCGTTGAGGGCATCAACCAAGACGAGACAGTCCGATTCAATCTCCACAGAGGGAGTCTCGGCAGGGAGCTGAAGCACGTACTGGAGAGCACAAAGAAGAGCCTGACTTTCGGTTTGCAGAGCGGAGGCTGCCTGTACAGATCTGGTGAAACCATCCTTCAAAAGCCCCGAATGATCACGACAGATGACTGCAATAGATCCGGTAAGGTTACCAGGGATGAAAGCCCCATCGATATTGATGCGGAGGGTCCCCGGAGGAGGAGATCGCCAGAAACGAGCTAAAGATTCGGTCTGATGACTATGTTGCAACAGAGAGGGATTGGAGATCTGAGCAGAATGAAGTTGGGCTGGGGCGGCAAGGACAACAGAGGATGGATCCAGGCGGCGATTGGAGAAGATGGCGCTATTTCTGGCTTTCCAGAGATGCCAGCAAACGGCGATAATAAGCTCCAGGGCAGGTACGTTTTTTTTTCCAAAAAGTAGGCTAGCGAACCATTCATCTATTCGGTGAAGACCTGTATTTACGATAGAAAGACCGAGTGATGAGTGAGACCATATGTCAGATGTCCAGGGGCAAAGCAAGAAGAGGTGCTCAATCGTCTCCGACTGATGGGTATGACAAAGCGGGCATAGAGGATCCGGGCTTATACGACGACGATATAGGTTGTCCTTAGTGGGCAAAGCGTTATGGCAGATGTTCCAGCAGAAGATCTTGAGCTTCGGTGGGAGATGAAGCTTCCAGATACGCTTCCAAAGTTGAGGAGGCACCTGATACGACGATGAGGCAGATAAGGTTCGAGTCTCTCTTTCTGCTCCTTTGATAGCATGGTATCCACTATGAACTGTGTACTGGCCACTTGATGTAGATGTCTAGATTAGTTTATCATTGATGAGGTGCCGTCGCACTGGAATGCGAAGTATGTCATGTACTGTTTGTGCATCATAATATGTGTGTAGAGTCTCGATATTCCAGTCATTCGAATTCTGAACGAGTAGATCAGCTACCATTTTTGGTTCGTCATGCTGCAGAGGTCCACCAAGAATACCCCTAGGAAGCCACCGATCTTGCCTGATGTTGATGTTAGTGCCATCGCCAACCGACCATTGTAGATTAGGAAGTATTACCTCCCTTCCTAACAGTAAACTTTGCCAGCCCCAAGAAGGGCGAACTCCTTTCCGGGCGTAGCGAAAGTCTTGTGTAGGAAAATAGAGTGCTTTAAGAAGTTTGCTCCACAGTGAGGACGGCTGTTGGATGAGACGCCAAGCCTGTTTACCCAACAAGGCTTTGTTAAAAGCCGCCAAATCGCGAAAGCCTAGTCCTCCCTTCGCCTTAGACTCTTTCAACACAGCCCATTGTTTCCAATGTATCCCCGTTTTCCGACAATCATTCTGCCACCAGAATCTAGCAGTCTGTTTTTCAATAGATTTACAGATAGATATTGGAATTTTAAAAACAGACATTGCATACTGGGGAATGGCCTGCACAACAGTTTTAAGTAGGACTTCCTTGCCACCCTTTGAGATTAGATTTTCCTTCCATCCCTCCAATTTGGAATGAACCTTACCCAGGATCCATGAAAATAGCTCTCGTTTGGATCGACCTCAATCAGTGGGGATGCCTAGATATCTACCCATTCGTTCCAGCACTGGTATTCTGAGTTCACTGGCTAGGTTAGCTTTAAGCTGGGTAGGGCAGTCCTTACTAAGAAAGATACCAGACTTGTTTCGATTGATGGACTGACCCGAGCTAAACAATATTGAGACAGAATACTTGCTAGGTTATGGTAGTCAGTAGTGGTGCCATTTACAAAGAAAATAGCATCGTCAGCAAAGAACAAATGAGTGAGGGTAGGACTAAACCTGTTAAGTTTAACGCCTGTGAGCTGTCCCATGTCGATGGCTCGATGGATGAGATTAGATAATAGGTTCATCAAGAGGATGAAGAGATACGGGGATAAAGGATCCCCTTGACGAATACCTCGAGTAGGGCGAAAGTAAGCCAACTGTTGACCATTAAACTTGATACTAATAGATACAGTTGATATGCATTGGAAAATCCACTGAACCCATTGCGGATGGAAGCCAATCTTATGTAGGTAAGCCATCAAGAAGTCCCATTCAACTCTGTCAAAAGCTTTCTGCATATCCATACGAATGATTGCCGGGAATTGACGCCGACGTTTTCTGGTTTTAATATGATGGATTACCTCCTGGACCACCAAAATATTGTCCTGTATTTGACGGCCACTAACAAATGCTGATTGTTCAGGTGAAATGAGCTGTGGCAATATAGGTTTTAGCCGATTGGCTAGAATTCTAGAAATGATCTTATAGGCAAAATTGCATAAACTAATAGGACGGTAATGGTCGAGACTCTGTGGGAGGGGGAGCTTTGGAACTAAGGTAATAGCAGTCTGGTTGAGAGCTAATGGCATTTTACCAGAAAGGAAGAACTGTTGGACTGAATTGAACACAACATCCTCAAGAGTGTCCCAGTTAGATTGATAAAACAGTCCATTGAGGCCGTCAGGGCCCGGGGCTTTGTTCCCTCCTAGCTGAAAGGTGGCTGCACGGACTTCGGTCTTAGTAACCCTAGCGGTGAGAGCCATATTCATTGCAGGGGTAACTAAACAGGGGCACTGATCTAGAATTGGCCCATAATCACGAAACCCAACGGATTGATATAGATTGGTGAAATAAAGTTGAGTCTTGTCCTTTAAAACAGTTTCATCTCTGACCCAGCCCAGTTCCTCATCTAGTAATATCGTAATACGATTACGCTGCCTTCTTTGAATGGTTGTGGCGTGAAAGAACTTAGTATTTTTGTCGCCCCATTGCAACCATTTAATTCTTGAGCGCATAGCCCAGAACTGCTCTTCTTGTTGCCAAAGCTGCTGAAGTTCTGATTGAAGCGCTGTTACTTCATGTCTGTCATAGGGAGTATCCAATTGATTGGTGATCTGTTCAAGTTTATATTGCAGTTCGCAGATCCTCTTGTTAGCATTTGAGAAGGTCCGGCGGCTCCACGAGGAAAGTGCAAGACTGACCCTTTTTAAGAGGTATGGCAAATCGCGTTGAGCAGTGGTCGGTTGGTGCAAAATATTTGAGATAACTTTGCTGCAGTCAGGGTGATCAAGCCAAAATGATTCAAAAATGAAGGGGCGAGCTCGCCGGGGGGGGGGGGGGGGGAAGCTACTGAATTCAGAAAAAGCGGGCTGTGGTCAGAACCCACCGCTGGAAGTGCACTGACAACAGCATCCGGAAAAGCTAGCCTCCACTCAAAGTTGCACAGAGATCTATCCAGACGTTCCTTAATACTATCTTCGCCCTGACGGTTATTTATCCAGGTAAACGCACAGCCTTTGCTCTCCATATCAATCAAGGAACAGTCATGTAATACCTCGCGAAAAGAGGACATACGATGAAAATCAGCTAACTTTTTCCCGACTTTCTCCCAGTGGTAAATTACTTCGTTGAAATCTCCTATACAGAGCCATGGTAAAGAGTTAGTTGCTGCAATCCGCCGAAGAACCTCCCAGAATTGCTGCTGAAGCCTAAACACTGCTGGTGCATGAATACAGGTAATACGAGTAGGTATGTGGTTCCCCAAATCAGTACAAAACATATCGATAAAGTCAGGATCTGAATGAACTATACTGATATTGAGTTGAGCATGCCAAAAGATAGCTAATCCCCCTGCTAGACCTATAGGGTTAACCAAAAAAGAGTGAGGAAATTTCAGCTGTTTCTGAATTTTTGATAATTTTGTCGGACCATTCTTTGTCTCCATTATGAACAGGAGATCTGGGCGTTCTCGAGCCACAAGGGCCCGAAGGGCTTGAACTATCAGGGTAGCCCCAAGACCCTGACAGTTCCAACTCAGCATTTTCATTTTGCTACCGGTGGCTTTTGAGGGCAAGCCACCTCAGCCCTTGTACTGAGCTTGTCAGCAATAAGTATGGGAGAGTCACACTGCTGTGTTGGGCCAGCTACCAGTGCCCGATTGCAGTCTTCTTCAATGCCAAGCACGGGTGTGTCCATCAGGTTTGCTTCATCGAAGTCATATAGCAATAAACTTTTTTTGTCATAAGGCGTATACCGTTTCTGTTTTTTGGGAGCGTTCATAATAGGTATCATCTTAGAATGCTTGAGCATCCTGTGGGTTTGAGTATCCATAGTAGGAAGCTGAATGCCCTTCAGTTTAACTGTAGCAGGTATCAAAGCGGTATGAGAAGGAACTTCATCCATATTGTCCATCTGAGAATGCAATTGATTTGTTCCTGTAGGGACGTGGGATGGTGGAGCTACCGGGAGGTGGATCATGGCCTTGGTGGTGCAACTGGCCGGGGGCAAAGGAGGAGCATTCGGCAACTGCGACGGAGGTGTCTCAGGTACAGATTCTTCAGGCTGATCTAATAGAGCAGGAGGTGCATAGAAAGATTGCCAAAAAGGACTATGTTCTTTGAGTTCAGCCTTAAGCCATTGCCCATATACCATAGTGTCTCTAGAGTCAAATTTAGCTTCATCATAGGGTATTTCCTTGCAGTACATGGCGTAATGACCCAATCTCCCACAAGAGTAACAGAAATGCGAGAGACGCTCATATCGGAAATCCAACCACAGCAATTTCCCAGCAACACGGATAAGCTTACCTGTTCTAAGAGGGTCTTGAAGTGTTAACTCAACCCGGACACGACCCGTTCTGGTAGTAGGTCCCTCCTTTGTGTCAAGTCGGACTTCTAGGACCCGACCAATATCTTGGACAGCCTTCGTTACCAGACTTTCAGTGGTCCATTCCAAAGGCAGGCCGAAAATTTGAATCCAAAAAGCGCAGGTCGAAAAATCATAACAATGAAGGGGGGTATTGGGCTGCCAGGGTTTTAAAATAAGGAGATGACCTGAAAATAGCCAGGGCCCACCTTCCAGAATATGCTTTTTTTCAGCACCCGACTGAAATTTGATAACATATAAACCTCCCTCTCGTTGAGTAAAGTCAGCTCGGTCAACTCGCCAAGCTTTTTTTATAGTAGTCTGGAAAGCAGGGAAATTGATGGATGGGTTAGAAAGAAGCATGCCAACTAAAGATAAACTGCATTCTTCCAACTTTTCAGGAGGTGGTGCAACATCCCATTCGTCGATGTTCCGCTCAATTGTAAGCCTACCCAGTCTGGAGCAGAGGGCAGCAAGCCGCACAGAATCAGGGACCGCCTCAGAGGCCATGCAGTCATAGAGAAATAGCGGCGCGTCGAAGAAGACTACCAGAAACGAATATCTAGGGTAGCAGAGTCGGTGTGTCGCAACATAGCAAATTCAAGTCGAAGAAGGCATCGACAAGTATGAATAAACTGAGGAGATGAAATTGTACCGAGTACTAGTGGAATGCAGGAGAAGAACGAACAGACACAGAGGAATCGTAAAAGTACCAGATACCTTGTTCAAGTGGGTAATGAACAAACAGGGGCGATGAATGGAGAAACCATCGATAATTCCCAGGAACAGCACATGCAGAACGAATCGACCGACTCCCAAAACCTTAGGAAAGGGAAAAGATGATGAAGGTGCAAAGAGGGGTGGTGGATATGGAGGTAAGGGTTAGGGTGGAGGAGCAAAACTAATCACAAGGTTTGTAATTCTCTGCATGTCGAGAGGAGGAATTCTCTACATTTCGAGAGGATTTTCCAATACCACGTTCTTATTGACGTTTCAAAATCGCCCGCGAGTATTGAGTTCCTAGATTTCGCAAATCTACATGCGACTTATTAGCTTCTAAATCGATTTATTCGAATTCTTGAGATAGAAAAAGTTGCTGGCAATCCTTACCAAAAAAAAAAAAGAAAAAAAGAAAGAAGAAGTTGCCTTGCTGGCAATCATTTTGATTGAATCTAGATTGATTGTGATTTGTGATTGAACACCTACAATACTTAAGCAGTTTCCAGAAATGAAACCACCTAACACGTGTAAGAGGATCCGCCTCCATGGGTAATCGAGAGTTTTAGGTCCTTGAGTTTGGCCAGGTGGGGAAGAGTTACCAACCCATGACGCCTCTATCGGCACCACAAGCTCTAAATCCCTATTTTCTGCCATTTTTAATAAATTCGAAATGAGAATGATGTTTGAAAAAAAAAAATTGAACGTAGAAATCGATCAATTTGCAATTAGGCAAAATATACTGCATATCTTGCTAATTGAAAACTTAATTTGCATGTGTGATTGTGAATTTTAATAATATGCAATAAATGAGACATTTGACGTGTGAAACGATATATGAATGACATAACATATGATGTGGAATTTAAAAATGATAATTTACCAAAAAAAAATGGCATATACGACATGTGCAAATTACATGACATAAGAAGTGAAAAATTGAAAATACGTACAAGTGGCACATGAGGTGATAAAAGAGAGGGAGAGCCGGGGGATTCGGGTTAGGATGATCCCAGCCCGAGCGCCAACACCTTGCCCATCTTCGCCTACGGGGGCAGTATCCTTCGCATCATCCCATCACGTCATAACACAGGGCTCACATCCCATAGTTTGCCCCATCAATCCAACTTTTAATGGAAAAATGATATGATAAATACTTGGTGTTATCACATCATTCTTACCTTAGATTAATCACACCACAATTATATTACTTATTTGCTTCCAACTTTTGATGGAAAAATAAATGGTATGGGTTGTAGACCCCTAATGCTTCGGCGGTGTCATGGTGATGGGATCGCTTACTTCAATGGTGCCGAGTAACAGAGGCTCAACCTCGCTTAAACTAAAACATTCCAGGAAGGATGTGAAACCTTTATGGTTTTGTCTAGATGAGGTAGTCACTGCTGGTCGCTCCTCCAAATTCTCTCTCTTTAAGGACAAAAAGAAAAACACTTTTTGGGAGTTCTATGCGCAAGTCGTGGCGAGGCAGGGTTACAGGAGATTGCGTCCCCACCTCGGCCCCCCTGCAAAATGTAGATTTTTATTCTCTATCCCTGCTCAGGAGTAGGGTCACCCCAATCCGGGGAGAGGTGAAGTGCGCCCCAACAGGGCAGGTCGGCCCAATGTTGTCATCTCCACATGCGAATGACCGGACACAGCAATTGAAAACGACATGCCATTGCCATAGAATGTGATATGGCATTTGAAATCGGAACATGCTAATGATGTGGCGTGTGACGTGGCGCTTGAAAGCAATGTTGGGAAATGAAAATTAGGGGTGATCAGGGTTCCCAAAATTGGGAACTGGGTACCATTGGTCCAGTCCGAACCAATGGACAATTCACTTTCTATTTTTTCCATTACTTGATAAAATATGTTATGAGGAAATAATACAAAAAGCTGGTTAATTTTATTTTTTTGAAGATATAATGAAAAAAGGTATATGTAGTTGGTTCGGTTCTCCTTTGGTACTGAAAACTAGATTGCGCAAACACTGATTCTACTTTTTAGAATCGGGAATTAAACCAACACTTTTGGGAACAGGACACAATTGGCCAATTCAGTTTGGTCCAGGCAATTCCTAGTTCGAACGATTTCTTTTGCACACCTCTAATGAAAATGATATGACAAGTGACTTGGTAACTCAAAATGCATGGCATTTAATTGGCATGTCATCCATCCATGTTACATTTGATTGTCATGCCATCATAATGCATGTCATCCGTACATGGTATACATGATTGACACATCATTTCACATGTAATTCATACATGATTGTTGTTTGTACATTCATGTCACATAGGAGTTCTGCATGTCATTCACACATCATATTTAATATCTACACGTTATTTGCACGTGTCATATTCGATTTCTATGTATCATTCATGTATATATCCTATGCTATTTTTACATAATCGCTTATGACTTCTTCTAAGCCATTCGATCAAGTCATAATTGCACATCATGCATGACATATTTCAAATATATCTTCACCCACGATGGGGTTGCTCGATACGAGATGAGGTGATGTTACAAGGGTGTATTGAGTGATGTTGAAAGAAATATGAATAGATCAGAGTATGTGGGGATAGATGTTGATAGACAAGCGTAAATGAAAGAAAATATAGATTACTATCAAGGCCTAACGGACTCACCACTAGCCAAGGAAGACAAGCAGGATCAACAAAGTTCATCACCAAGACTTAAATGATGAACCACTTGCCAAGGATAAAAGACTCCGGCTAGGCCAGGCCTATAGGATGAACCACTAGTTGAGAATAAAGGGTTTCTTGGCTTACTACCAAGAAGTAATTCAATTTTCAAGGATAAATAAATCATGATAGGAGTTATCCATTTTCCAAAGATATATACTTATGCCTTTACAATGAGATTATGAGATTAAGCCTCAATTTATAGGGATACTTCTAAACAAAAGCAAAGACTTTTCAAAGTCCCATAAACCAAACAGACTCTTGGGGAATGCACCTAATAATGACTCTTAAACACAACAACACAATAAGAACTCATAAAAGTTGCGAATAAAGAAATTTAGATGCATGTGTTTAATTATTAGATGTAATGAAACTTGATAAGAATCTCTAAATTTGTGCTCCAGCCTTGGAAACCAAACATTCAATCTAGAAGATCATTAAATCAGACTGCGCCGCGAAGGCCCATGGGGCTTCTTTACTTCCTCCTAATTGGGTTCTTTACTTCCTCCTAATTGGGTCCTTTATCCTCCTTTTCTGTAAGACCTCATGTACTTCGACTTTATGCTAAGTGTAACCTCAAACCCAAGAATTTAATATATCAGCTGTTTTAGACCAAAAAAAAAAAAAAACCTAGAAGATCATTAAACAATAGTAGAAATCAACCAAATTAGCCTCCCATCATTTAGTTGTCGTTGGGGAGTAAGCCTCGTAAATCGACAACAATGTCGCATAAACAACAACTTTGTCCTCAAACCCACATAATTAAATTGCAATGAAAATTAGCTTTCACTTGCATGAATAGCAAATTGATTAGTCGACAAAATATGAGTTGACTTGTGGGTTGATTGATAGGTTCCAATGCTCCCGCATTAGATGAGGCGACTTTTTTTCTTGGTTGCATACCGGTTAAAATTCGACTTTTCAAACACTTTCAAATAAATTAAGGAAAATGCACGACAAATATGAATTATGGCTTAATCAATAAGTTGAAGTACTGAAATAATATTTTGGGTCACCGATCCATTCTTCACATAATCGAATTCCCAAATCTCAGCCTCTCGTTAAGTATATATAAACTAGTCATCTTACACATGTCACTAGATAGTTTATTAATCTATAACTTTCTGAAACAACGAAATTACTTACGTTCTTTTGACATGATTGCAATAACTCTTTGATGCATGTGAAAGGCCGGGAACAATTTTGTTTTCCGGACGACAGATTCCACATCCAGAAGCCCTAATTGATTCCTCCCTCAAAACGCTACGCACGTACAGCAAATGGAACCCCCCAAAAAATGAACTTGGAAGTGGCAAATAGAGAATTACCTCGTGCTTGGCCCCCACCGAGGTGCATTACAATGAGGATAAAAACATTGACGACTCCATTGGGACGGGGTCATTGACAGAGCTATTATTGCGTGCATAAATTGAGATTAGTCGGAGTTCTAAGGAACACATTAGCCAAATCTGCTCCAGTGTTGTCTGCCATACAGCTCGCAGCCCCGGTCTTCTCGAGGGACTGAATTTTGTGCAAGAAAGATAAAGCGAAGTGCTGGAGATTCAGTCAGACCGTTTGGAAGTGGTCAAAGCAGTGAATATAGAGGCCCGCGAATATTTGGGCCCTCTTAAGAAGGCCAGTGTTTCTCGTGTGGGTAGGAGTATGTATCAAACTGCAGATTGAGTAGCTAAAGTTTAGCGTTTGAATATCCTCCCCATAATTAGGTAACTCAACCGCAAACCTATTAAAATAGCGTTTGATAGTCATAATAAAATTCAAAATAAGATAAATTTTACTCAAGATAAGATAAAGTCGGATATAAGAAGGATATAACTTTGATAAAATTATCCTATGTTGAGGTAGGATAAATATGAATATGATTTATAATATCTATAATGAGAAATTTATTTTTCTAGAATAAAAAATTTCTTATATTAATAAAATTAAAATTATATTTCAATATAGATAATATTTGAATTCCAATATGGGAAATTCGAAATAACAAAAAATGACAATTTAGTTTTCTAATTTAACCTTTTTTTATTTATATATAAAAATTTAATTATATCTTATAATATATATTCAATATATAAATAAAATATATATTTATATTTATTGCAGTTTAGGTATTTTAATATTTTAGGTATATGAGTACAATTTACTATTTAATAAAATTTTATTAGAGAATGATGGAAGGTAAAAAAGACATAAAAAAGAACATAATTAAAAAAAAAGGAGGAAACTTTATTTTATTTTATTTTTTATAACAAAGCAAATACAAATAAAGTAGGTAAGAATGGCCCAAGAGATTTTTACCATTTCTGTTTGTTAACTTCTACATTCATTTATACTAATATGCCGCTTTTATTGAATAATGAATATAATATAATATGAATATGTCCGACTTTAATATTACGGTTTACCAAGCAATGGCTAAGATATATCAAAATTCTTAGATTTTATATCATATTCTATCTAGTTCTATTATGATAAAAAATCACAATAATCAAATGTAGCCTTGGCATTTACTTTGTCATGATGCCCCTTTGTTGGGCTCTTGTGTTTAAGAACTATCTAATAGTACTAGTTTTTCCAACCAAAAACAATTAATCTACAGATTTTAAAGTATTTTAGGTATCCAATCAACCTAGGTTAAATAAATTCATTGATGGTAACTCCTCTCTACTTTTTAATTCATGTATATGGTGTCGTAAGCCAGCTCGAACCTCTCGGGTGAAGACCCTAGGGACCGAGGCACCAACCTTGGTCTACGAAGTTCATGGCGCTAAAATACCAAAGAAATCGCAAGGAAACATCTTCTTACGGGCCCAATTACTAATGCCAGAAAAACTTGGATTGTCGTTAACGGCCAGATCTGTCTTGCCGTTTAGATGACTTCCATGGATGAACAAAGTCATCTTGACTCGTTCAATCTTCCTGCGTAAACGCTAGGGAAATCATAAATTTCAACGAACGAACCAAGGAAAACCTGAAAAAACAAGAGGCTAAAGCCCCTGGTTCTGTCTGAAGTCAAACCCCCGATCGCCGCTGTTTGAGCAGAAGCTTCGTTTGCCGTCCAAAGTGATGGCTGCTCATTCTCGCGAGAGCGTTATATATATACATACAAATTACAGGCTTATAAGCAATTTATACTCAAATCAAGGAAGCAGCTGGAGAATTTAGCACAGTTCCTGAAGCGCACGGACTTCATGATGGGGCGTTGGGTCAAGCCAGACGTGAGTATCTATGTATTTTAACTCTTTTCTTTTATTTTATGAAAAATGAATAATTTAAAAATTATATTTCAAAAAAATAATTACTTTGATCATTTAAAGTAATTACTTGATAAAGAATATTTCTTTATTGATCACTATTTATGTCTAAATATTTTCGTGAATCATAAGAATATTTTTTGTTCTTTTGTTTTTATAACCGATAGAAGTAATTATTTTTACGAAATCGTTTTCTAAATCATTCATTTTCCATAAAACAAACTTATCTGTATTCCCCGAATTACTTGTCAATGTGGTTTGCTTAACAAGTGTAAATATATTTTTATGGGTCGGTGTCTCATTACTTCTATCTTCTAGCACATAGCGTGTATAATCGTAATTCCATAAACAGCCTTATCCATCCTTGGTTTGATGGTTAGTGAGAGGTTGGATAGTTAAAATCCTTAACTCATGGGCCGATAAGTCCGCTTGTGTAAAGTTTTCTTTACATTGTTTGTGTAGGACGAGAATATAGCGACATAGTATTGGTAAGCTAAAATGGAAAAAAGTCTACAGTGCAACAATCAAAATAGCCAGACACTTCCCCACAGGATATGTGTAGGACGAGAATATAAGTTTCTAAACATACTTCGGATAATTCGACGATTGAGTTGTTTAGCCATAATATGATGTTTGTAAATTCTAAACCAGAGAAAATATTGCATGGTTTTCAGATCATGTAGACGAGGGCGAGCGGGACATATCGATAAGACCCTTATAGTTAATCGAACAATACGAGATAATCACTAGCGTATTTTTATTTTTCTTTTACCTCAAGATAGGATATTCATTGACTTAATATCCATGGCCCTGTTCTTATATATAGGTGTATCCACTGATGGCGGCAATGACATTTGTGACAAGTCTTTGCATATTCCAGCTCACAAGAAACGTTATCTTGAACCCTGATGTCAGGTAACGAGCACTTTCTGATACAATAAAATTCCATGGAAAGAGTCCTCGATGACGATTAATCAACAGCATAATCTGTTGAATTTCTTTGGCTCTTTATTGTTTATCTTGAACTGTTCGCGGGAATACAGAATCAACAAGGCACATAGAGGCATGGCAGTGTTGGACAATGCAGAAGAAGGGAAGAAGTACGCCGAGCACGGGCTCCGCAAGTTCCTCCGCACTCGGCCGCCGGAGGTCATGCCAACCATCAACCACTTCTTCTCCAAAGATAAATCTGCATAATTGTACACCTTTTAAAAAATCCTGAAATTTGAAATTATGTTCAGTGTACTTGTGAATGAAACTTATGATGTATAGCTAGATCTGTGATGTGTGATTGTCAAACTCTAAGATGGATTATATTGTAGATGCCGTTCTTGTTTTCTATTTCATGGACATGAGTGTAATCAGGCTAAGGTAACCGCGGGCCTTCATTTTGTAGCCGCAAATTTGCACGAAGAATTGGCCGTGGGTTCCTGATGAACATTGCGGCTATGAAACCACAAATGTTCTTGTCTATGCCTCGATGTTTTGCATGTTTATAGCCCACTTAGCTGTTTGCTGCTTAAACTAGGATTTCCTACTAATCCAGAGATAGACCTGACCGATGGGTGGGCAACCGTGCACCGAGCTTATAAATCTTTAGCCCAGGCTTGCCGATGATTTGAGAAATATTCAATATTATTCATGAGATGATCAGGCCTGTACAGGCCCAAGAAGGAGTTCATTTGCTCAAGTCCACTTAATTCGTGCTTCCGGCTTTTACGGCTTAAGTGGGCCTTGCGGGCTGCCAGGCTCGTGCTAGGTCAAGTTAGGAGCGAGCATTGAGAATTCTAAATGTTTTTTGCATGTGAATTTTATTTAGTATTAAGACATCATAAAACTATTTTAAGTAAACAATAGCTTTGCATTTATAACGGATGTTATAACTTCACACCATATATAATTAGCTTCAAAACTGTAAACTAATGTCTTCTGTAATGATTCTAGCCATCGTCCATTTGGTCGAATGAGTCCTTAATTTCAAATGACATTTTTTTGAATTGAAGACTTTTATTTGTTAATATTATTCGAGGATAACAATTAGGAATCTCAGAAATCGTCTAACATCTATGTCATAGCTTCATCAAATTTAATTTACTAGGAAAACACAAAACCATAATTATATACATAATGCCACATAGATGGCGTAAATTGATGCGACAAATCCTCTTATCTCATCTAGATGCATAAAGTATCATATCGGTAAAAGTTTCAGATTCATACTAATAATGGTTTGCTTTATAACATAAGGATATAGGCGCCTTTAGAGTTAGATGATCTTTACAACTATCTAATTTAACTCTTGAGGACAAGACATTTTTTGTAAAAAAAATATTACACAGATAATCATGAAATTAAAAGATTCCTCCAATAATGGAAAGAAAAGAGTAAGTGAAACGAAAGAAAAATCTGTGTTAGTTTCGTGACACATCTTTTGATTATCCTTCTTCTCTTCTTTTTCTTGGAATTCTTTTACTTCCTTTAATTATCTTTTTTTCCCTTTCAACTTCCCTGATTTTAACTTAGGTTATCAAATGAATATCATCACTTTAATTGTTTTGATGGAAGTGGAGGGTTGGGAAGAGAACTTCGAAAAATACTCATGCAATTACTTATGTAAACAATTTTTTTTTTATTTATTTATTTATGTGGGTGCAAATTTGTAACCAAGTAACCTTTCCCTAGCCAAACACATACGTGAACAAAGTTTTTTGGGCCAAACATGTAGGTGATGAGAAGAAGCGAATGAAAACCCTAGGATAAAGCGCATGTCTGAAAAGGACAAAGCTGCAATGGACAATTGCAATCAGTTGCAATCATCCCACTTGCCACGCAACTCTATAGGTAGCGTAAAGATGCTGGACCCGATGTGTCCAAGGTCCTTGATTATCTCTCTAATTATGATGATGATGGATGTGTGCTTTCTATATGTACATCATTAAATCTTGTGGATTTTATGTGAGATCCGTATCAATACTGGTTAATGTGGGCCGAGGTCACATAGGTTGGGATCGTGCCGGATATTTTCCAAGTTACTTGTGGATTGGTTGGTGTCAAAGGTCATACCGCATTGGCCCACATCTATTCGACCATTTACATCGCTCAACTCCAGCTGAGAAACTTCCTGGAGTCTTTGATTGGGTAATCCGCCATTTGGCTGTTTCCTTCTCTTCGTAGCATATTCCATGTTTTATGCCACCAGCGAAAACAGTGCCGGACATACAGAGTATATATACTAAATCCATTGACAAAAAAGAAAATGTGAGGATATATGAGCATATTCTTGTTGAAATATTTTTATTTTCAATCATTTGTCAATAAAATTTTTTTCTTACTTGGGCTTTTGTTAACAAAATTGTTCTACAAATTTATCTTTAATTTGTGCTGCAAAATTTGCAACTTACCTGCATGCTTCAAAATCACAGTGCTTCGAAGCTGGGAGAGTTAGCTTCCTGATGAGTGGTAGGTTGGGTGGGACTCCAGAACGAATTTGACAGAAAAAAATTGTTTGATGAGTTTGAGGTAAATAAGTTTGCCATGGAAGAGTTCACCAACAAGACATATATGAATATTTTACCTACCAAGGATAAAAAAACTTAAAGGTTCAAACCAACAAACTAGAGAAAGAACCAAAAGACTTTAAGGTTCACTAGATCAAAAAACGAAGGAAACACTCACCTGTGAAAAGTTCTCATATATTATGAATTGAAAAATCTAAGTGCTTAAAAGTAAGAATGCACCTCTTATTTATGAAGGGACTTGGACGCTAGATTAGATAAAATTAAGCTAGAAAAAGGTTAAACTAGGAAACACTAAATATATGGAAAACGTTAAACTAGGAAACACAATCAAATTAGGAAAAAAAAAAAACGTGACCTTAGAAATCTCATCAAATTAGGATACCAACTTAAATTAAGAAACAACCCTTTAGCCTTTGATTCGGGTATTTTTTTTTATCTGTCCTATTTTAACTTTTAATTCACTTTTAGACTTTGCCTCTTTCCATATTATAGGAGTCAAACCCCATAATTGAAACTAAACATCCTCACCCTCCAACTCTTATAAGGTAGGAAATCGAACTCCTCATTTCCCCATTTCCATGTGAAAATGGTTGCCTTTGATTCTGTTGCATGAACCTTTATTCTCCAATTTATAGAAACTACATTTTGGCCATTGGGGTGACCCCCATTGTTGGATCTTGAATGGCGTTGCAGCTGTGAGCAGATTGCCAAACACTTTAAATAGCTACATCCTTTTCACAGCTATAGTGTTTTAAGAAATATGTATCAAATGAGCTCTTAAGGGTGAGTATGACAAAATTTCTATTTCTCTATTTCTTTATTTTTTTATTCTAAAAATAGATTTGGAGTAGAAATCAGAAACTTAAATTTTTTGACTTTTATATTTTTGGAATAAAAGTGAGAAATGAAAACTTTTTTTTTTTTTTTTTATTGTTTACACTCGTCATTGCCTGCCACCAATTTGCCACTCGCCGAACGCCGGCTGCTCGGCGATAGACCCCGGATGTTGAATGTTGAACACCCATCACTGGTAGCTAGATGCCGGCAGCCGCCTCGTAGAAATAGAAATTTTATTTTGTTATAAAACAAATTTTTATTCTAAAAACAGAAATTGTTATCAAACGTGTTTCTTTAATTAGAAACTTGTTTAGGGAATAAAAATTGAGAAATTGATTTCTGACCAAAATTGAATTTTAGTTTCAGAAATTTTGTCATGCGCGCATTTAATAACCACTATTTTACGTTTTAATGCATTTTGTGTGTGTATTACTTGTGCTTAATACTTTCAAAATCAAGGTAACTCTTATTAAACCTGTTTTTTTTTTTTTTTTTCCAAATCTTATTAAACCTTTTTCATAAGTTAAAAAAAGGGGACACGTTAATAAGACCCATAGAAGAAGAATCAAAAGCATTATACCTTTTTCTCGTTTCTCGTTATCACCGTTGGAGTTGTTCCCTTAACAAATGGATAGATTTCCTAGGCGGATGTTTCCCTGTTCTCCGGAGCGAAAGTTTCTATGCATTTTCCATCAGTCCAAAGTCCATCCCACTATTTCCAAGGAAGATCGCTGCCGACCCACACGCGTAGCCCCATCCTCGTTTCCATCCCATTCACATTCAGATGGCTCGTCGCGAGTGCCTTCTCTTGCTCGTACTTTCAGCGACGCTCTTCAGTTTCGGTGCCTCTTGCTCCAATGGAGAATGCAGGGTTCGTATGTCTCTGTCAAATTGTACTTCAGTTTTCGGCATGAATCTTGGGAAAATTTCCGATTTTGTTGCTTGTGTGGTTTTTCGTGAATGAAGCTTCTTGATGAGTGCTCGAGCGATAGCGACTGTGTGGCCGGTCTCTATTGTTTCTCTTGCCCTCAAGGCTTTTCAGGTTCCAGATGTGTAAGATCAACCATTACTGACCAGTTCAAGCTCTTGGTAAGTCATCTCTCCCTCTCTTTCTGTAACTTTTTTCTTTGCCTTTAAAACGAATTCTCTTTTTCTTTTTTGATTGTTGCAATCGACCTTCTCAGTGATATCGGAGAAGTTCAGACTCTTTGGAGGGGAGTTGCTTAAACGTTGAACAACTGAGAAATAAGGTTTTCTATCCAATTCGACATTTTTTCTGAGTGGGCTAAATAAAAGTTGGAGTAGAGCAGCTGAAGTATTGACGAACATGGAGTTAGGTTACCCAAATATATAAGAAGATAAGGAAGCAACTTCTCTGTTCTTATTACATGATCAACCTAAATTCAACTGCCCATGAGCATTCATTTCATGTGTGAAGAAGAATCTGAAGTTTGACTTTTACAGAGAAATTTACATAGCCCATGCCACTGAGAAATTTGCAGTTCATTTTCCCAATTAAAGCCTCAATCATCTATAATATGCCAATTCGTTGCTGTTTTTAATGTATTCTGGTGTTGTTGGGAAATGTATAGATGTCACAATTCAACATTCGGGCTATGTAAGATGTGTTAAGAACTTGACTGGGTAAAGAATGATGGCACTTTAATTATGCTAGATACCGTACACATTTTCCGAAAGATTAAATTAAAGGCCAGAAAACTTTCTGGCATGAGTATTTTGTTTTCCTTTCTTTTTTTTTCTTTTTTTTTTGAGTTTCGGTAGGTGTATTGGAATGGTTGACTGGTATATCATTGTGATCCACTATTTGATCTGCTTCGTCTAACTTTTTATTAGAACAATTCTCTTCCTTTCAACAAATATGCATTTTTGACGACCCACAATGCGTTTGCTATTGATGGAGAGCCACTGCACACGCCTGTACCAAGAGTAACGGTTACAAATCAAGAGGATACCGTCACTCAACAGCTAAACGTATGATATTTCTCATTTTCATTTTCAGGATGTTTTAGGAACATGATCTCAATTTAATGTAGCCAATGGTGTTTTTCCATTTCCAGAATGGAGTTCGAGGGCTGATGCTAGATACATATGATTTTGAAGGAGATGTATGGTTGTGCCATTCTTTTAATGGTCAATGTTATGACTTCACAGCTTTTGTAGGTATTCTGTCCTTAAACTGATTATTTTCTTGTCCACCCTGTGCTTTATGATTTTCCTTTTCTCATTGAAAATTTCTCTTTCCTTCCTTCACATATCTTCTTGGTGCACCTCAAATGCTGAGGATCCTGGTTTGCCATGTAGGAACCGGCTATAGACACTCTCAAGGAAATAGAAGCTTTTCTATCTGCTAACCCATCGGAGATAGTCACTTTGATACTCGAGGACTACGTTCAGGCAGCGAAAGGATTGACAAAGGTCTTTACTGATGCTGGCTTGATGAAATACTGGTTTCCTGTATCAAACATGCCAAAGAACGGGCGAGATTGGCCACTAGTTAGTGACATGGTGGCTAATAACCAGCGGCTGCTCGTGTTTACCTCCATCCGGTCAAAGGAACAGAGTGAAGGGATTGCTTATCAGTGGAATTACATGGTTGAAAATCAATGTATGTGCATAGTCAAGTTTACTTAGAGAGAATCTTTTTGGCTATTTGGCCTAGAATTTTTCAAAAACATGATTCATTGTTGACTGGTTGTGTCCATGCATGTAAATGGCGCATTAATTAATTAGTAATTTGCAGATGGCGATGGTGGAATGAAAGCAGGAAGCTGCCCAAACAGAGCTGAATCGGCTTCTCTTGATGACAGGAGCAAGTCCTTGGTTTTGGTGAATTACTTCCGGTCTCCGCCCATCAAGCTACTCAGTTGCGGGGACCATTCGGGCAACCTCATTAACATGCTTCATACTTGTTATGGTGCGGCCGGCAACAGATGGGCTAATTTTGTTGCCGTTGATTATTATAAGGTACAAGTCCTTTGATCTTCTCAACACTTCTCTCGGTTAATACGACATTCTGAAATTCAAGAAAGTATCAGGGATATCTTGTTTTCCTTGTATGTCCTAGTTGAAAAACTCACAGATAGAATGCACCTTGGGCTCATGCTCTTGTTTGGGCTAGATACTCAGACACGCCTAGAAGTTGGTTATAGTAATACTAATTTTGTCTGACCAAATTGCTCGATAGATTGAAACCTGCATTATTTGGAATTAAAAAGTTTTGGAAAAGCATTGACACAGGGAGCTCTTTGCTTTTATGCAGAGGAGCGACGGAGGAGGATCATTTCAAGCAGTAGACACCCTCAACGGGAAGCTGCTATGTGGATGTGATGATGTGCACGCGTGCGTGGTAAGTGAAACTTGAGGTGCTGATTTATTTCTCTGAAGCGAGAAGAGTGTTCTCTTCTCGATGTTGGCATTATTGTGGATGCGTCATCCTTGTCAAGAGGTCAAGTCAGCTTGAATGGATGTCCCAACCATTTCGGTTGCTTTGATGGTATGGGGAACCAAGCCCGTGACATAGCCTAATCTATATGGACATGCTTTTCTCTCAATTATGAATTTGAATCCATGAAGTTCATTACCAGTTCGGAGAACATTCAGAGACAATTGCATATTTATTTTCTGCAAAATTTGCTGACGTAATTGACATATTCACTTTGCAGCCGGGTTCAACTTCTGGGGTGTGCTCTCCATAGAAAACAAGAGTCTTCTGAATAGAACAGAAGGAACCACAACAGCTGCTGTAACTAGGAGTAGGAAAATGCTCACTGCAATACATGCCCAGCCTCCGGCAAATATGGGAATCAAATCAATAGTTGCTGCATTTTCTTTTTTGTTTTACGCAAAGATACAGTGACTTGGCTGGAATAGCGGATACTTAACACGCAATCAAAGTTCTTCAATTTCTAGACACTCCATCTTGGACTTTTTTGTTGGCCAACCGTGCCTATTGCAACGCCTCTCTTACAGAAGCGAAATTGATAGACTGCGTCCAACTAAAAGAATGAATGGGAAGCAGGCCTGGTCTACTTTTCTCTAGATATCTTTACTTCCCCTGCTTACAATGGGACCTAATCTACATTGAAAGTCCATCGGTAAGCCGTTTAGTATTGCTTGTGATTTGTATCCACCTGTCAAATAAAAATTGACTAGCTAGCCAGGAAAGGCGGGTAAGAGGCCAGTGCCCAAAAACAACGAAGAGGCCGATTTGAGAACAACCCATCCCGCCTTGTGGGGGTTGGGACCTGCCTACTATCCCAATGAACCTGGTTCTGCTTCACTAAAACTTTTTCTTGCTCACGCGTTCTGATTTCTCCTTTCATTCCATCCACCCAAGTTTGTCTATGAGGAGCAGGCCCTCTTCTTCATTGGATCCATTAAACCATGTTGTGGGTGACATGTCCCTTTACTTGCGTAAACATCAAAAGGTCCGTAATGGAATTTGATGCTTCTCCATCACTTCCTAAAAGCTACTAGAATCTGTTGGACTTTGGAGGCTGTTGTAGCCGTGAACAGATTGGCGAGCACCTTTAGTTGCTACAACATCCTTTTTAAAACTATAGTTTTGCCGGAAAGGTGTATCAAAAAGGCTCCTAATAACAAATACTCTGCAGTTTTTTTTTAATGTAATTTTATTTGGCCTAATACCTTAAAAAAAAAATCTCTTAACTTTAGGTCTAGTTCCAATTCTATCCTTAACTTTTTGTTGTTCTATAAAATATCCCCAAAAGTAGGTCTAATCCCAATTTTACCTTGAACTTTCTTTTTGGCTCATAAGAAACCATAAACTTTTACTTGAGTCCTAAAGTTAATCTTCCATCTAAAATCGCCTTCAGTGATGTGGTATTTTCACATTGTTGCTCTATTTTTTTCCCCAAATTTCATATCCAAAAAATTGTCTTTTAGATATAAATTACCATGTAAACGAAAACGTCTTATTTGATCTAAAATTTGGTAGAATCTAGAGCAATTATGGTTGACTTTCTTCAATTACTCTTACATTTAAGAGAGTCTTCTTTCCATCTTGCTTAGGAATCTTCTATTTTGTATTTACTCTTCCATCTCTCATGCTCATGAGCCTTCCATCTCCTACGGTTGGAGAGCTCGTGCTTGAGATGCATGGGTCGGGACGCTCAAACTACTCAAGCTTGGATTTTCCATCTCTCTATTGTCGAAGAAAATACACTATCAATGCCAAAAGTTGTGTACAACACTCATTTTGATGCCAAAAGTTTATTTTGAATCACTTAAGTGCTGAAAATTTTGAAAAACGACCATTTTAGTGCTAATGCCGATCTGATTTGCCGAAATCTGATGTGGCATTTTTTTTTTATAATTGATTTCTTATGTTAATGTGGTTGGCTGGAGGGTCCAGTTAGCATCTAAAGCAAGAAACGACGTCATCTAGTTGCATTTCCCCCCAAATAAGAACCCTAATTTGCCAAATTGAAAGAAATCCCCAATTTCAAACCCTAAGCAGGCATTGAATGAATCCTCCCAACTTGATCTGCCATGCTTTGGCAACTTGCTGATAACAAGCTGCAAAGAAGCTGCTCCACTTGGTCATCTCGACCTCCGCCGTCGTAAGTGCTTGTCCCACCCCTTCTAGAGAACAGAGAATATCAAACCTCAACTTCAACTTTGGTCTCAATAGAACAAAACAGAGAGTCAAACGCTGTCTGGTCTATGGACGATGATGGAGTTGCAATCTGTGACTAGATCAAGGATAGAAAGTTCAGCTATCACCATCGCGCGGGAATTAAAGTGAATGAATAGATTTTAGGAGCGATTTCATCATTTCATATCTCTTGGTTGCAAAGTAGAGTAAAATAGAGCATGCCTCACACTCTTTTGGAATCGATTATTGTTGGCAGCAAATGAAAGTTAGATCAATGTGAAGAGTAGAAGATCATGGCACATCGATAATATTTCGGTGAGCTCTTAAAAAGAAAAAATTGATGACATGAAAACATGGCCTCTCGGCCAAGCTTGCTGAGACAATACGAGTGGCTTGCGAGTGTCATCGACACTCATCCATGGATGAGTGGTTCGCAAGCGTCGGTATTGTTCGACCAGATCTGGTGGTGACAACTGGTGGCAACGATGGAGGAGGGGCAGAGGTCGAACTTGGAGAGAGGGGATGACCGGATGGGTTTTTCAAGCAAGAGGAATTAGAGGCGTTTTGGTGAAGGTGCTCGACCAGATCTGGTGGTGACAATTGGTGGCAATGATGGAGGAGGGGTAGAGGTCGAACTTGGAGAGAGGGGATGGCCAGATGGGTTTTTCAAGCAAGAGGGATTAGAGGCGTCCTGGTGAAGGTGCTCGACCAGATCTGGTGACAATTGGTGGCAACGATGGAGGAGGGGTAGAGGTCGAACTTGGAGAGAGGGGATGACCAGATGGGTTTTTCAAGCAAGAGGGATTAGAGGCGTTCTGGTGAAGGAGAGGGCGAACACCATTGTTGCAGAGAGCGAGCTTATAGAGGGTAACGGAAGAGAGATTATAGAAAAATGCCAATATTTTCTTTTTTCTTTGTTGGACAACAGCCAAGAAAGTCCACATGAAATGATTTTCTATATAAAAAAAAAAATGCCTAATCATATTAAATTTTTAATAAAAAAAGCCACGTCATTTTTTGGCTTGAATTTTTCGCCAGAGGCACTTAAGTGATCATTTTTTTCTCTGGTTTGGTACTTAAATGATCCGACGGAAAATTTTGGTACCAAAGTGAGCGCTGTACACAATTTTTGGCATTGATAGTGTACTTCTCCCGAAATTTTGGATGGAAAATTAATAGGAATAGATTTGAAACTCAAGTAAAGATTGGTAGTTTTTTATGAGACAAAAAAAAAAAAATTAAAGTATGATTGGGAGTATATCTCAAGTTGGGAATTTTTTATAAGATAAAAAAAGTTTACAATTTGAACTGAACCTAAAGTTGGAGTTTGTGTTAGGGTATTATGCCATTTTGTGTGTGTATTACACGTGCTTAATGCTTTCAAAATCAAATTAATTCTTATTAAACCTGCTTTATAAGTAAAAACAAAGGAACACGTTAATAAGATCCATAAAAGAATAATCAAAACGTACATCTTAAAGTTAGAATGCATCAATGAAGTACCAAGGGCTATGCTAGGGCAACAACAAAGAAAGATTGACAACATTGTTAACAAGAGAAACGTCTTTGAGCTTTGGAAGGTATGTTCTCTTTACTACTGCCCTCTCAACTTTCCCCTATCCTCTCTTAACAAGTGAGAGATCAACTAGATACTGATGATTTTGATTGTTATGGGGTTGATGAATCGACCCAATTATCTTAAAGATATTCATGGCGAAAATACTCAAAATTCGAGGTTGGGACACTTGGAGTGCCATAACTTGGCATGGAGGGACATTTAAATGCCATAACTTTGAAATTGTACACTTAAGTGCCAATATCGGAGTAAAATAGAACACTTAAGTGCCACTCCGGCGAAAATCCGGCCAAATGACTGACATGGCAATTTTCCGGCAAGTTTGGTCCAAAACGGCGTCGTTTTGCACGTTGACGTGGCGGAGAAAATGCAAAAACGACACCGTTTTGTGTCTGATGTGTAAATAATAATATAAAAATTAATTTAATTAGATTTAAACTTAATTTTATTTAAAATATTCAAAAAATTAAGAAAAATTAAAAAATTTAAAAAGTTGGGGGGGGGGGGGGGGGGAGGTTGAACGGGGCGGCTGAGGGCTGAGCCCTCGCTATCGCCGCCTCCTCGCCGCCGCCGGGAAGGGTCGGCGACGGAGGGGGGAGGGTCGGCCGGGGTCGCCAGCCCCCGGCCAACCGACGGCGAGGGCCGCAACCCTCGCCCCAGATCTAGGTGAGGGCTCGTGGGCCCTCACCATCGTTCGGCCTGCCTCGCTGGCCCCTGGCCAGGGCTCGGCGACCCCGGCCAACCCTCCCCACTCCGTCACCAGCCCTTCTCGGCGGCGGCAGGGAGGCGGTGAGGGCTTGCGACTCGCGTCCCATGCGAGTCCTCCCCAGATCTGGGGCAAGGGTCGCAGCCCTCGCCTAGATCTGGCGAGGGCTCGAGGGCCCTCGTCGCCTCCTTGTTGCCGCCGGGAAGGGCCGGCGACGGAGTGGGGAGGGTCGGCCGAGGTTGCCGGGCCCTGGCCAGGGGCCGGCTGTGGCACCCCTCAACAGCCTCCGATCCATTAGGGTCGCCACAGTTCACTTTGATACCATTTCAATTGCAGCGGGTCCATACAACATAGGGGGTTTACATTTTTTTTTTGATAGGTCCCTTGCGCAATTCATATACGGAAGCACATCCAACAAACTCCATTCCCTATATTTAGAAAACGATGCACACCTACTAAACATGTTATATAAGTTAAAGCCGAACACGTTTATTTACATAATGCAGATGGACATCTTTAGTCGTTACATCGAAATGCCAATGTTTCTATACTTGGCTATACTTCAAAAGATGACCGACATCTCTTCTAACAATCGAATACTTAAAGTCTATCGATTAGTGTCGGCGTCCAAAAGTTCCTCCCTTTGATATCCTCCTCCTCGCAATCATATCCAACCACTTGATTTATCTACTGGTAGCAGTGGCAGAGATGGATCTTATCTAGTCTGAAATGTTATTCCCCAAAAGGGGTGAGTACAACCACTCAACAGGTAGAGGACCAATAAACCACTCAATACATCATGCTATGCAATCATCACAACCATAGCATCACATGTCATACAAACATCCATGCACAACATACCATGGCATCATGCACATGTCATCATATCTCATGTACCATCATCATCATATAGACATCATCATCATATCATACACTTACCATCAACATATCACATATGGCATCATCCTTACCATGCATCCATGCGTATAACATCATCATCATATCACCATATCACATGTACCATCATCATTACCATGCATTCATGCATGTAACATCATCATCATATCATCATATCACATGTACTATCATCATTACCATGCATCCATGCGTGTAACATCATCATCATTACCATGCATCCATGCGTGTAACATCATCATCATATCATCATATCACATGTACCATTATCATTACCATGTATCCATGCACATCTCATCATCATATCATATGTACCATCATCATTACCATGTATCCATGCACATCTCATCATCATATCACATGTACCATCATCATTATCATGTATCCATGCACATCTCATCATCATATCACATGTACCATCATCATTACCATATATCCATGCACATCTCATCATCATATCACATGTACCATCATCATTATCATGCAAGCATGCACATCTCATCATATCATGCATATATCATCATGCATAATTCAATTTCAATTTCATTTTGGACCGCAACATTTCTCTTTCCCGGGACCAATGTTTGCATCCCACATTCATCACTCGCGCCCAAATCTTGGCATTTTGAGAAACCTCCGGACATGTATCCAAGATACAACCGGGCATCCGACACCCCAATATTTCGGGCATCTCGTATCCCAATTGGCATCACGAGGAACCTCCGGGCATGTATCCAAGAAACAACCGGGCATCCGGCATTTACACTCCCTAACTGGGCATCTCGCATCCCAACTAGCATTGCGAGGCATCCCCCCGGGCACAAACCTCTGGGGCTTCTGGAATTACGTACCAACATACCACCAGGATCCCCCCCTCCTCTGGAATTACGTACCGTATACCACCGGGCATCCCGACACTCCCGAGGAATCTCCGAGGCTTGCCATGAAAATGGTTTCCCCTGCCCTCCAAAATCATGTACCGTCATACCACCAGGCCTCCCCTGGAATTATGTACCGTATACCACCGGGCATCCCGACACTCCTGGGGAATTGTTGGCTCACACCTTTGACGGCCTTCTCACTTATCTCAATTCACATCTTCAATTATAGTTCAATTATAACATGGCATGTGATGTGATGGCAATCAATATCATATTCATCATTGAATTCATACATGCATCTCAAATCATTATCATGCATGCAGCTAGACACCATCATCCATCACAATACAATTCACGGAGTCCATGCAATACAAAATGGTCCATATTTCATGCCTTTTCAAAGTTTACAAAATTCCAGCATGTACCATTTTTAGAAAATATTTAAATTAAATATCCATATGCTTCTCAAAATAATGAGATCAAGGCATGTGATAGACAAGACAATAAGATAGTAATTTCATGAAAAACACATGCCCAATAGAGTTCCACACAAAAGATATAATTCACACAAATACAGCATGACATTTCGGATAGAAACAGAATGTGCAGTTTTTGAAATAATTCGATTAAAATACCCAAACGACCTCCGAAAATTATGAAATTTTTCCAGGTTTTATTTAAGACACTAAAGTATATTTTTCATGAATAATTATAGGCCAGATTCGTTTTAGATAATTTACTATAGTCATCCGAAGCTTCTGGTTCTAGCACCAAAACGTCCAGTGTAGTCATCTCCGATATACCGAGTTTTTACCCACTTATTCTTCTTCGTTTCCTATAAAATTTGGATATTTTTTACTTCAAGAGGTCCCCTACAACTTTCATGAAGAAATCTAAGTCAAATTTCCAAAGAACAGTCACCATATGGGTCCATGAAGTCTCGGGTGTCCAGTACCGCGTCTCCAGATTTACTGTCTTCAAGAGTAAATCGATTCACTAGGCTACACTTGTTAATTTTACTTCAAATTTAAGTATGTTAGTATTTAATATGTTCTCTACAAGTTTCACGAAGAAGTCGAAGAGAGATTCTTGATAAAAATCGACATGCAAACATAGATCTACCAAAAGGTCAGCAAAAACGTTCCAGATCTAGTGTCTTCGTAGGATGAGGGTTTGACCCCTTAAATCTTGACCATTTTGCAGAAAATTTTAGTATGTTGTAGTTTAAGATGTTGGCTACAGATTTTATGAATAAATATAAGTCAAAATCAAACTCAAAACATGCATGCAAGCTCTCACAAGATTCTGGCTCAGGCAGTTCATGCGAAAACAGCATGCATCTCCAAGAACAAACCTCATGTACTTCGATTTCTAGCCTCTAAACATCCAAGAATTCAACCACACATGCAAGGGTGGAAACCAGTCCCAACTTGCCTCCAAAACCGAGCAAACGAGGCACACCGGCGACGGACAGACGGCGTGCGGGAGGCGACGGGTGGACTCCTTCTCTCGGCTTCCCCTTCTCTCTCGCCACTCCCTCTCTCTCTCACATCCTCCTCTCTCTCCCTTTGGCCGAATTCTCCTCCAGCCACTCTCTCTCTCTCTCTCTCTCTTTTTGGTTGTATATATATATGCATGCATTCTTAGTTTGCATGAGGGACACTTGTCCCCAAGGAGGAGACAAGTGTCTCCTTTGTTGAAGACACTTGGAGGAAGCCATGCGGCTCCTCCTTCCCCCTCCATGCGCCGACAGCCCAATGGGCTCTATGGGCTGGGCCTCTTGGCCCACTTTAGGCCAACACACTTGGGCCTAAAAGTCCAAGCTTAAATGGCCCAAGTTTATTTTTTTAATAATACATTTTAATCCTCATTTAAATAAATACCTAATTGCATAATAAAATGGCCAAAAGACTTTGTGACATTAATCCATAAAATCAAATCTATAAAGTGCATAGTCAAGAACAAAGTCTTCTTTATCAAATTGTCCTATAGCACCAACCTTGATCATCCATTAACATTTTCTACTTAAATAAATACCTAACTTGCAAAAATAATAAGGCCATTATACTTGTAGTCACGAATCCATAAATTCCAATTTATGATGCACATGGCCAATGATAGAATTTTCTTTTCTCTCACATAATTATCCATTAAAAGCTTGGCCATGAGTCTTATTGCAAATTATGGATTAAATGGCCATAACTTGATGATATTTCCATAACCTATTCATAGACTTTAATGTAACTAGAGGTCATTATGAATTTTGGGATGCCACACTGACGAGGCCGGCCGGTGACCTCGGCCGACCCTCCCCTCTCCATCACCAGCCCTTTCCGGCGACGGCGGGGAGGCGGTGGTAGCAAGGGCTCAGCCCTCTGCCGCCCCGTTCGATCTCCACCCCCTTTTTTTTTGTTTCTTAAAATTTTTTAAATTTCTTAAATTTTTTTTAATTTTTTAAATTTTTTGAATATTTTAAATAAAATTAAGTTTAAATCTAATTAATTAATTTTATATTATTATTTACATGAAACGGTGTCGTTTTTGCATTTTCTCCACCACGTTAGCGTGCAAAACGATGCTGTTTTGGACCAAACTTGCCGGAAAGTTGTCACGTCAGCCATTTGGCCGGATTTTCACTGGAGTGGCACTTAAGTGTTCCATTTAATTTCGAAACTGGCACTCAAGTGTACCATTTTGAAGTTATGGCACTTAAGTGTCCTCCGATGCCAAGTTATGGCACCTGCGCTGTTCTTCTGCCCTCAAAATTCATATGGAGGTGGGGGGTGGGTGGGTGGGGCGGGGTTTTAGATACTGATGATTTTGATTGGCCAATAGTCTAAATATCTCGAGAGGAGAAAAAATGACTACGTGCCCCTTGGTGCAAAGCTTTGATTATCAAACTGCTTGGTCGCAAAATTGGGTACTCCCTCCTCATTCGACGCTTAATGTGGAAGCCGAGAGGGGAAATATCAATTATTGGTGTTGATAACGGCTTCCTTGTCACTAAATTTAATTTGGCCGAGAATCGCGGGTCAAAAATTTGAAATGGAATTTAGAAGATTTAAATGTTTGAAATGAACTTTCAAGATATGTCCTTCAAGATATGTCCCTTATCAAATTTTATCTTTGATTTTATTTTCCTTTTTTTTCTCATTACTTTGAATCAATCAATTAAATGAGGCATAAGTTTATTGGAAGTTCTAAAATTTGTCACGAAAGTATAGTTGAATTCTAAAACTTTTCAAATGTACAATTAAACCCTAAAACTTATCATGAAAGTGCAATTGAATATTAAAATTTTTAAAAATTAATCAAGTCCTAAAATTTGTCATGAAGTATAATATAGTCCTAAACCTTTCAAAAAGTGCTATCAATGGAAGGACTTGATTTAATCAATTTGATAAGTTTTAGAACTCTATTATATTTTTTGAAAGTTTTAGAACTCGATTGCATTTTGGATTAAATTTTAAGACTTTACTGCATTTTTTAAAAGTTTTAGGATTAAATTGCACTTTGTTGATGGGTTTTAGGACTTTCAATGCACTTATTCCTTAAAATAAATGTATCATTTTGTTTTTGAAAGGAACCCCTATGAACTTTCCTTTAAAGAGAGGCGGTTGTTGATACCTATTTTTAGCCGACAAATCTTAACAAGGGTAAAAACTCGAGATAGAGGATCCCTGATCGTGACAGGGCCCGTTTCTCTGCAAAAAATAGTCATTTCTATATTTTCCAAAAATTTTCAAGTTCTATAGCTTTCTGTCTAAACTTAAAGCATTGTATAATTTTCAAGTCAACCTTTGGTAAAAAAATTTTGAAATTTTTTCAAGTCAACCTTCGTTAATTTTTTTTTTGAAAATTGGAATAATTGAATAAAAATGAATTCTTTGTAAGCTTAATTAGGCTTTCAACTTGTCAATTTTACAAAAAATGATTGAGAATTGACTTTTTGGCCTAACTGAGAATCTTGACTCCCCATAAACAAATTTCAAAGCCATTAATTTCCAATCATTTTCTAGAGTAATTTCCTTCTTGACATTTGGTCTTGAGGTTGTAACACAATTTCAAGCCAATTTTAAGAATTTAAGCTAGAGGTGGGTCATTTAATTTTTGAGTGCCAATTTAGGGCCCCTTTTGGTATTTCATAAGTAATGCAAATTGATACAATTCAAATTTGATTGAGCCAAATTAACTCAATTTTAATATTAGTTTTGGCAAAATCATAATGAATTGGCTTAATTTGACCAAAACAACAAATCGTGACCGGAAAGCTCAAGTTGAGAAAACTCGATTAATCCGACTTGGTTTGACCCACTTGGGTCAAAGCCTAATTTGGCCAATTGGGCCAAATCAAGTGCGATGGCCAAGCCCATGTTTCAATTTGAGAATTAATGCAATTAAAAAACCTCCAACTAACCCAATCAACACAGGCTAGCCCAATCAACCTCGGCTAGCATGATTGGACTCAAATTGATGTGGCCCATTGGGCTGATCCTTAATTGAGTTCACTTGAACCACTTAGCTAAAACGCCAAGCCCAATAAGAAAAAAAAAGGAGACTATTTAATGATTGCACGATCTTGAATCAACTTGGTCAACTTTGGCCAACCCGAGTTAATCTAATTATGTCCGACCCATTGGGCTGAAACCCAATGAAGCCTCTCGTCCCAATGAGCTGAGCATCACTAGCCCAGCCTAGCCATGGCCGGTCCTCTGTCCCTTCCCATTGCAAGGATGACAAATTGCCATTAATGAATTTACTAAAATGTCTTTTTTCATGTCACCTATCCTTGTGAAACTGAACCTCCATCATCCATTAGTTATCAAATCATGGCTATCCAAGGTGTCAAATCATCAATCCATGTCAATCAAATTCAACCAATAGACGGCTTACTTAGTTACTATCTTTACTCTTGATTTAAATGAGCGGTTGTTGGCAAAAATGTCTATTGCAATAGTTCTTGTAAAAGAGTATGACTGGTCACTAGGGTCTAACTTGTTGGCATTTGTAGAAATGGAGGAATTGAAGAATATAACTGGCCACAAGGATATCTAGGGTGCGAATGATAATTATTCTATTTCTCTATTTTTCAATTCTTGAAAATAGGTTTGAAATTGAAATTCGTTTGGTAATGCACTTTCATTTTATTTATTTATTTATTTATGGGACAAATTTTTAGCTTATAAATAGGTGTGAAACAAAATTGAGAAGTAGAAATTTCTTTTTGTTTTTTAAAATTTTGGAATAGAAATAGAAATAAAAACTCTTTTCATTACTTGCCCTTACTGCCAACGGCTGTCGCCACCGACTAGCCGCCACCCTTTGCTTGCTAGCTGTCCGCCACCCATCGATCGCCATCTAGCAATTTTAAGGCCTATCAAACCAATTTCTATTCCGAGAGCAAAAATTTTGTGTTGTTATCAAACGTGTCTCTACTCAGAAACTTGTATAGGGAATAAAAACAGAAAAAATTATTTCTAGCCATAAATTGTTTCTCAGAAGAGAATGGTTATTATTTGCATCCTTAGTCTACTTGATTAGTAGAAAATAGATTGGCTGCCAAAATAAAGAAAAGAGATAACTCAATTCCATTGTGACCACTGGAGGTGATTTGGGTCTAGTTTCAATAAGTGGACTTATTCGTGATGACTCAAGTGATTAGCTTTATAGATCCATGCAAATAGTGGGAGTGTATCTGCCATGTCTCAATCCTCCGAGTGTGTGCGCATCCCTTAGCGGTTGATTAAATAGCGACGTCTTAGGACGCGTCGCCGACCCATTCATTTTAATGCGCATGCGGAAGCGAATAATAATCCCCAAACAACAATTAGATGTGATAGAAAAGTAGAGCCACAAAATTTCAAACCACAACACACTTATATATACATATCAAACTATGTCATATGCAATACTAGCTGACTATATACAAGGTTTGTAAAAGGGGGGGGGGGGGGTTAGAGTGTTGTAGATCTTCAGGCATTCGAGTCTTCCTCAGAATACACTCGGGACCCTGGATCCGACAGATATGGTTCCACCAATGAACCACCTGGAGGGTCAGCTGTTGATTTTCCAAAAGCAACCTTCAGCATATACACAGTATCTCAAATTCCAATATGGGACCCTTTCTCTGTCCATTCTGCTCACGACGATACCATGATCTGTATTCATGGGGTACCTTATGGGGTAGGGCCTCATCAACCCAGACCATGGACCTTATGAGCTCATAGACCCATCTGCTTGAGCTCTCATGAAGCGGGATATAAGATACTTGCTTGGTGACCTTCTTCGGTTGTCCAAAACGCTCGAGAGGAGTTGCCATCTAAGGACCTGTAAAAGTTATCCCACAACGGGGTGAGACGACATCTTAGCAAATTCACTCCCTAAGTCCCGACTAGGAAGAAAATCCACCCCAAGGGCTGCCTAAGCGCAAGCATAAGTTAGAGGACTTACCTTGGCTTATGTTCCTTCCTGCAAGTCAGTACAGTTCGCACACTCAACCGATCAATTCAACCCCCACGATGTTATCTCTCAATTATCTCTCAATCCATCCAATCAATACTATCTATCCGGTACTATCAACATCAACTATGCTCACACAAGCTGAAAATGATAAATAGTAGCTCGTACAAGCTGATATAGATAGATAGTAGCTTGCACAAATTGATATAGATAGATAGTAGCTCGCATAAGCTGATATAGATAGATAAGCTCCCACAAGCTGATATAAGGATTGTTGCTCTCACAAGCTGATAAAGTACACTATCTCACAAGCTGACATATCAATCACTTATAGGCTGATATAATATACTACTCCCACAAGTTGAAAATCCAATGCTCACACAAGCTGAACTACGATAAACCCACTCTGGCCAAGGACTTTGTGCCTTGCACACCAATCCCTTTATTAAATAACAAAATTGGCTCAATTTCATCATGTTAAAATATACCCGATAAAAATAATCTTGTGTGGGTACATAGTAGACCTTTAGTCAAAACTATAATATCTTTAACTTGCAAAATCCTACTAATTATATAGTTGATAAATTTTTTTTTTGGCGCTGTAAACCGACGCTCAATAATTTTCTTATTAAATACTGAAATTATTAAATTTTGGGATAAATACCCCAAAATTGCAATTTACACTCAATTTGCACAAACCGGCACTCAATTAAATAAACCAACCACACAATTACAATCAGCACAAAATTTCGGTCACCGACTATCTCGGTCTAATTTCCAAAAAATAAAAATTAATTAAATAATTACCAAAATTAATAAATAAATACTAATAAATGCAACTTAGGCCAGAAAGGCTTAATTAAATACCAAAACAGGCCCAGGAAAATTTCGAACCTATTTAAATAAATACTACTTATCTACTTGCTAATTGCACTATTCTAACCACATAACATGCAATATCGAATTAATCCATTCTAACTAACCACATAATCCATACTTAACATAAACTAATCAACCCTTAAGCATAATTAACTTCATAAGTGGAGATTAGTGAGTAAACTCACTGGATTTGCAAGCCGATGAGTTCACTTCAATGGCTACGCGCAGATGGGCCACAAACTCCAAAGTGGGGGCACCTTTCGAGATTCAGAAGGGCTTAGAAACGGTCCAAACAATGCACAACAAACCCAGGGGCTTCTGTTCTGGTTGGCGGACTGAAGAGGAGGCAGAGTTGTTGGTTGGGATGGAAACAACCAAGGTAGGCTGGTGACGGGTTGTAGTGACTAAGCGAGGCTTCGTGGTGGCGGAACGGTGACGACAGAGCTCCGGCTGAGCTCGACAAGCACAGGGAACGGCTTGGCATCGTGACTGGAGCAGAATGACACATGGATTAGCGCGGGATGGACGCGGCTTGTGTAGGGCTAATTGTACTATTCTAACTACCTAACATACAATATCAAACGATTAAATTGTTAATCCATTCTAACTAACTACCTAATCCATACTTAACTTAAACTAATCAACCCTTAAGCATAATTAACTCCATAAGCGAAGATTAGTGAGTCAACTCATTGGATTTGTGAGCTGGTGAGTTCACTCCAACGGGGACGCGAAGACGGGCCATAAACTCCAAAGTGGGGGCACCTTTTGAGATCCGGAAGGGCTTGGAAACGGGCCAAACAATGCACAACAAACCTAGGGGCTTCGGTTCTGGTTGGTGGATCGAAGAGGAGGCTGAGCTATTGGTTGAGATGGAAACAACCAATGCAGGCTGGCGATGGGCTGCAGTGACTAGGCGAGGCTTCGCTGCGGCGGAATGGCAACGATAGAACTTCGGCTGAGCTCGACGAGCACAGGGGACGGCCTGGCGTCATGACTAGAGTAGAATGACACTAGTACGACGCATGGACTAGTGCAGGATGGACGCGGCTTGTGTAGGGCTCGTGGACGGCGTGACGATGAGCATTGGTGATGCGAGCAGCTCAGACGGTGGAGGGAGGATGCTGGCTAGTTCTCTCGATTTTAGGGCTTCAAGGGGGGGTCTCTAATGGGGAAAGCAAACCGGTTGGAGAAGAAGGGGTAGCTGGAGGCTTGGAGGGGGCCACTTCTTCTTCAATCCAATCTCTTTATCCCCTTGACCAAGGCTCCACTAGAATCAGCCAACCTTAGCCAATTTTGTGCACATATCAACCCCTAGAACAAGTCTTAAAGGGTCCAAAAGGTGAGGGACCAAGGGAGATACGAAATTGAAGTGTTTTCCTCTCAAATTCTCTTAAATTCTCTCTTGAATTGATTCAATTTGGCCCTAAAAAATTCCACCATCGAGTCCACAATCAAATTGAAATTTTTCCTTGCCAATGGAACCAACTTGAATCCCAAAAACGCGATAAAAAAACAGTCCCTCGAATTTTCTGGACAGAAACGGTCTTATATTGAATTTTCGCCAAAAATCTCGATTTGTAGAAAAATTTTCGGAGGATGAGTTGACATTCCTAAAATGACTCGTGATATGACAGAAGTTTCAATTTCTGAAATTGGATTCAAGTTCGCGGTTAATTTCAATCTGGCACAATTTTAGCGTGACCTAATTTACCGGGTAACTTTTAGAAATTTTTGGTGCAAATGACTCATGGTCGATTTTCTTCGAGCCACAATGAACCTCTTCGATACATTGGCGACTCTCGGTGGTTATGAAAATCTCGAGATTTCGAATACGGACAAAGGGTACCAAAACGACAGAAAAATCAGTTTAGTAATAGTCGATGAGAATTTTGTAATTTGGTGGAATCACCCACGTTTAGCGACACATCTCTGTTGAATTGACTTATCTCTAATTTCTAATCGATTTTTAACCGTGCCGTAATGTTCTCTGCAGATGAACACGGTCAAATAGTCGATTCCCGGTCGAATTCCCAAGTCTAGTTATCTCATGAGTGATCAGTTCAGAGAATAACACTATATGCACGTCGATGAAATGCTGATTAATTTAATTGAAAACAAAACTGAAATTCTAGGATGTCACGGTATCCTTCACCCAAAGCAGAATTATGGGGCATTTTCTTGAGTCTCAAATCGACAATTTCTTCATATATTATCAAACTTATTATGGAAGCGGATTAGCAAGCAACCATTTCTCCGCTTTAGAAATCTTCATTGCATATTTTGGTGACGTACTTATTTCTCAAATTGAAGTTTGCTCAAATATTTTTAACAGGTTAAGATTCTTCACAATTTTAGGTAGGGAAATGTATGTGCAAATTGGCTAGTAAATTGGGTTATCCAATCCAATAATGCAAGTGATAGTTATGTATCAGGCAGATCATTAATAGATTTGCTTTATTTGTTGATAGGGGATAAGATTGAATAATGTTTTATTAGGAAAGTAACGATATGATTTTTGGACTTAGCCCTTTTACTTACGCCCCCGAAAAGCGCCTTTTTGTCGGTTTCTCATTATCAGGGCGTGGGAGTTATTTCCTTTCAATAACGAAGAACGAACTTTATATGCATTTTCCATCCGACCAAAGTCCCTCCCATTTTTCCAAGGAAGATCGCTGTCGACCCACACACGTAGCACCACCATCGTTTCCCTCCCATTCACATTCAGATGGGTCGTCGCGAATGCCTTCTCTTGCTCGTACTTTCAGCAACGCTCTTCGGTTTCAGCGCCTCTTGCTCCAATGGAGAATGCAGGGTTCGTATGTCTGTCAGATTGTTCTTCAGTTTTCGGCATGAGTCTTGGGATTTCTGATTTTGTTTGTGTGGTTTTTCGTGAATGAAGCTTCTTGATGAATGCTCAAGCAATAGCGACTGCGAGGCCGGTCTCTATTGTTTCTCCTGCCTTGGAGACTCTTCAGATTCCAGATGTGTAAGATCAACCGTTACTGACCAGTTCAAGCTCTTGGTACTTATCTCTCCCTCTCTGAAACTTTTTTTCTTTGCCCTTAACACGATTTTTTTTTTTCTTTTTTGATTGTCGCAATCGACCTCCTCAGTAATATCAGAGAAGTTCAGACTCTTTGGAGGGGAGTTGCTTAAATGTTGACCGACTGAGAAATAAGGTTTTTCTATCCAATTAGGCATTTTCTCTAAGTCGGCTAAACAAAAGTTGGATGTAGAGCAGCTGAAGTATTGACGAACATGGAGTCCGGTTGAAAGTGTCGCCAACAAATTCACTATTGTTTACCCAAATATAAAATAAAAAGAATAAGGAAATAACTTCACCGTTCTTATTACGGATCTGTCTAATCTCAACTGCCCATGAGCATTCATTTCTTGTGTGAAGGAGAATCTGAAGTTGGATTCTTAAAGAGAAATTTACATAGCTCATGCCACTGAGAAATTTGCTGTTCTTTTTTCCAATTAAAACGTCCATCATCTATAACATGCCAATTCGTTGCCGTTTTTAATGTATTTTGGTTTTATGTGGAAATTCATAGATGTCACAATTTGACATTTGGGCTTTGTAAGTTGTGTTAAAAGCTTGACTGGGTAAAGAATTATGGCACTTTAATCATGGTAGATACTGTACACATTTTCTAAAAGCTTGAATTACAGGCCAGAAAACTTTCAGGCATGAGTATTTTGTTCTCCTTTTTTTTTTTTGGGGGGGGGGGGGGGTGGTGGGGGAGGGAGGAGTGGGTTCCGGCAGGTGTATTGGAAGGATTGATTGGTATATCATCTTGATCATCTTGATCAGTGATTTGATTTGCTTCCTTTTACTTTTTAATTAGAACAATTCTCTTCCTTTCAACAAATATGCGTTCTTGACAACCCACAATGCGCATGCTATTGATGGAGAGCCACCTCGCACGCCTGTACCAAGAGTGACAGTTACAAATCAAGAGGATACCGTCACTCAGCAGCTAAACGTATGACTCTCTGAAAATCCGATTACTTTTTAGCTTTTCCTCATTTTCATTTACAGGATGTTTTAGGAAAATGATCTCAATTTAATTTCGCCAATGTCGTTTTTCCATTTCCAGAATGGAGTTCGAGTGCTGATGCTAGATACATATGATTTTGAAGGAGATATATGGTTGTGCCATTCTTTTAAAGGTCAATGTTATGACTTCACCGCATTTGTAGGTACCCCATCCTTAAAATGGTTTTTTTTTTTTTTTTTGTCCACCGCATGCTTTATGATTTTTCTCTTGTTCCTTCACATTTCTCCTTGGTGCACCTCAAATGCTGAGCCTCTGGTTTGCCATTTAGGAACCGGCTATAGACACGTTAAAGGAAATCGAAGCTTTTCTATCTGCAAACCCGGCAGAGATAGTCACTTTGATACTCGAGGACTATGTTCAGGCACCAAATGGATTGACAAAGGTCTTTACTGATGCTGGCTTGATGAAATACTGGTTTCCGGTGTCAAACATGCCAAAGAACGGTCAAGATTGGCCACTAGTTAGTGACATGGTGGCTAATAACCAGCGGCTGCTCGTATTTACCTCCATCCGGTCGAAGGAACAGAGTGAAGGGATCGCTTATCAGTGGAATTACATGGTTGAGAATCAATGTATGTGCGTAGTCAAGTTTACTTAGAGAAAATCTTCTCGGCTATTTGGCCTAGAATTTTTCAAGCACATGATTCGTCATTGACATGTTGCGTCCATGTATGTGTATGGCGCCTTAATTAATTAGTAATTTGCAGATGGCGATGATGGAAATGGAATGAAAGCAGGAAGCTGTCCAAACAGAGCTGAATCGGCTCGTCTTGATGACAGGAGCAAGTCCTTGGTTCTCGTGAATTACTTTCGGTCTGTGCCCATCACGCTACTCAGTTGCAAGGACAACTCAGGCGACCTCATTGACATGCTTCATACTTGTTATGGCGCAGCCGGCAACAGATGGGCTAATTTTGTCGCTGTTGATTTTTATAAGGTAGAAGTTCTTTAATCTTCTCAACACTTTTTTCTGTCTATACGACCTTGAAATTTAAGAAAGTATCAGGTCATATTTTCCTTGGTTGGGCTAGATACAAACACGCCTAGCAGTCGATTATAGTAATATTAATATTGTCTGACCAAATTGCTCGATAGACTTAAACCTGCATATTTCGGAATGAAAAAGTTTTGCAAAAGCGTTGACACCGGAAGCTCTATGCTTTTATGCAGAGGAGCGAGGGAGGAGGATCATTTCAAGCAGTAGACACTCTAAACGGGAAGCTGCTATGTGGATGTAACGATGTGCACGCATGCGTGGTAAGTTAAACTTGAGGTGCTGATTTATTTCTCTGAAGCAAGAAGGATGTTCTCTTTTCGATGTTGGCATTATTGTGGATGCGTGGTCCTTAACAAAACGTCAAGTCATCTCGAATGGATGTCCCAACCATTTCAGTTCCTTTTTGATGGTATGGAGAACCAAGCCCGTGTCATAGCCTAATCAAGACGGACATGCTTTTCTCTCAATTATGAAGTTGAACCCATGAAGTTCATTAGTCGTTCGAAGACATTCACAGACAATTGCATGTTTCTTTTTTGGAAAATCTGCTGACGTAGTAAATATTTTTATTTTGCAGCCGGGTTCGACTTCTGGGGCGTGCTCTCCATAGAAAACAAGAATATCCTGAATAGAACAAAGGAAAATCAATAAGGAAATCAAATCAATCGTTGCTGCATTTTTATGTTTATTTTTATTTTTATTTTGGTTTTAGGTAAGACTATGGTGACTTTGTCGGAATAGCGGATACCTACCAATCAAGAGAAATCAAGAAGGTGTGCTGAAATAGAATTATTTCTCTTAAGTACTATGCAGACAGAAACGAAAGCTCCAAAGGTAGGACATCTTTTTGTTTCTCGTGCCCTATGCATTGAGTTTGTGCTTAATTTATCCAAATGGTACTCATTTCCTTTCTGGGGTACCCATGGAGCACAAATTGGATCATATCATGATCGATACAATCAATCACATAGTTGTAATTGGAGTTTCCATTGCTTCTTGATATGAGGAGGGTCTACCCTAGTAACTTCATAAGACAAGGGTCTCGATGTTATGCATAGTAAGTCTGGTTTACAATTTCTGTGTACTAAATGTTGTAGCTTACCACAAGTGACTAATTAAATGAGTGGTCATATTCAATAAGCAATAACAGACTGTCACATCAGTAAATATAATTAGTTTTAACCAATCTAGCATTTCCAATTAGTGTTCGTTTATTTCCAAAAAAAATGTTTTTGGAAAATTGTTTATTTTTTTTTGTCTTTCCAGTGTTTGGTGAAAAACTAATTAATTTACCAAGTCAAAATTCTTCTAAGGCAATTCTAGGTCAAAGCCCTGACGTTGGGTATTGAAAATGTTGCTTGATTGAACTTTTTGACAGAATGATTTTTAAAAAAGAGACATCTATCTAGGCCCACGGGCATGTGTTCGGATCACCTAATCGGCAGATAGATTAGGAGGTATCTTTCATTACCTAGGCTGAAGCATATAATTTTCAAACCCTATATAGAGCTAGACATGATTTATACAGTTAGGGTTCCCCCATCATTCAAGAGTACAATATTGTGTGGGGTCATTAACATTTTTTAGGACTTTCAATATTCAATTTGTGTGATTTTCGAAATTTGGAGTATTGAATCAATATATTAGGATGATTCAGTTGTCCATATAGTCAATAACCTAAAGAAATATGGCATATATTTGAGACTAAGTGTGCAATCAAGTTGATACACTGCCAAACTTGAGCTCAACTCGAGTTACGTACTCTATCGGAAGTTTAGTCAAGCTCAATCAAGTATTAATTTTCCCATTTGAAGTCTACTCAATTAGAAAATTGCATTGCTCAATCTCTAATCACCTCAATTACAATAACTCATATTTAAGGCTTGAGATTTATAAGCTCAAATTTTGTATAAATACTCGGTATTTATTTAGTTGTCACACCCCAATCCTCAAATGCGTGTCCATCTTTCATTGGTCGATTAAATAGCGAAGCATCACCGGCCCATTCATTTTAATACGCATGCGGAAGCAGATATAAATTCCTAGATAATATAAAACAATGGGATAGGAAAGTATGACCGAATTTCAAACTTTTAAAACAACCACACTTATATACAATGCAAACCATAATGCATATATATACAAGGCGAACTACTAGTCAAGTTCAATTTAAACAAGCTCAGAAAACACAGTCTGTAGACAGGGGTGGGGTTTCAGTCCTCTCCAAGATCCTCTTCTGGGTCCTCCTTTGATTCTTCCTCCTCAATCCCACCTTCTTCCATACTCCAGCTGGTGTCCACTACTGAGTTCACCGGAGAGTCAGAATCACCCTCGAGCTTGGGATCCTTCACATCAACAACCGATCCACCCTTAGGATCCGTTGTCCCCTTCTCGAATGCTACCTCTAAAACGTACAAAACTATATCAGATTCTAACACGGGGCCCTCCCTTTGCCCATCATGATAGTGATGATACCATGACCGGTACTTATGGGGTACCTTTTCGGGTTCACCCATGTCAACTCAGACGGTGGATTTCATCAGTATATACTCCAATCCTTCAGGATGGGGGTGTATCGGAATATGATAACCTATCTCAGTAATTTCTTCAAGCATACCAAAATGCACAGGAGGAGGTGGAGGTGCTGCAATTTAGGGTTATGAAATATTGTCCTACAACAGGGTGAGATTACGTCTCAGCAATGTCTACCCTCTTAAGACTTGATTAAGAATAAAATACACCATGAGAGCTGTCTAAGTACAATAATAGGTTGGAGGACTTACCTTTGCCTCTATTCCTTCCTACAAGTTAGTATATATCAAATATACACAAACCATATCAATTCACTTGGTCAGATCGAACTATCGATCAATCGACTCAGTCGATTACATGTCATCACAACCGTCTCCTGATTGGTACATTCAATACTATCTATAAAGTTCTATTAAATCAGGACTGCTCACCCAAAGCTGAAATTAAATAGTATAGCTTGCCTAAAGCTGATAATATAGTATACTGCATATATATTTGTCCAAAACTGATAAATTAGGGCCCTTATGCTGTCATAGTATACTATATATGCTCGCCCAAAGCTGATAATATGGTATACTATATATACTCGTCAAAAGCTGATAAATTTAAGCCCCCTAGCCAAAATAGTATACCACTCCAGTTATATAGCCAAATTATCATTTTTATCATACCCGATAAAAATAGTCGTATGTGAGTACACAGTCGACCTTAACTAAAATACCATAATTTCACTTTCACAATTCCCACCATTTTATATAGTCCACTAAAATATTTTTGGCGTTGTAAACCGAGCTCGGTTATTTTCCAATCAATTACAAAATAAGTAATTTTAGGAATAAAATTCTAAAATTACAATTGAATCAATTTAGCACAGATTAGAGCTCAAATAAATAAACAGATTGTATCACAATAACCGGTATAAAATTCTGGTCATCGACTATACTAGCCTAATTTTTGGAAAATAAATAAATAAATAAATAAATAAATAATTAATTATGGAAAATATTAAATAAATGCTAATAAATCCAACTTAGGCCCGTAATGTCTAATTGGACGCCGAAATGGACCCAAAAGAATTCCAATTCGTTAAATAAATACTAGAACGTGTCTACTTGCTAATTGTAATAACCAACCACCTAACATGCATCGGTAGATAATTAAATTAACTAATATAATCTAATCTATCCACCTAAATCATGCTTAATTAATCTAATTAGCCCATAAGCGTAATTAACCTTCTAAGCGAGGATTAGTGAGTTAAACTCACTTATTCGGTGAGTCGATTAGTTCAAATCGATAGGAACACAATGGGGAACAACTTCCTTCAAAGTGGGCCTAGCAACCGAGGTTCGAAACCACCTCAAAATGGGCCTAACAATGCTAAAATACCCACTTTTCCTACTCTCTATCTACTGCTGTTCTTGGGCAAACAAGGTGGATCGATAGCTGCCGCTTGCTTAGAAACGGTGAGGGAAGGCCGGCGAGGACAGTAGTGGTCTTGGACAGGGGAGACAGCAGCTCACGGTGGCAGTAGGAGCTTCAGTAGTGGTCTAGGAGCTTTAAAGGATGGCGAGCAGAGTTGAATGAATAGATGATGTGGTAGACGAGGGTGTAGCTCGCGCGGGCTTGCGCGCGACTTTGACGAGCAGCGAGCAGCGTCCGTAGCTTCGCCGTTGGCTACGACGGCTGCTGGCTTCTTCTACTGGATTTTTGGACTTCAAGTAGTAGCAATGGAGGTGGGAAAGGGAGTTGCTCGACTCTTGAAGGGGGGAGGAGACCAGTTTAGTAAGTGGGATCGGTGTTGGTCCCCTTGACCGATTTGTCTCAATTCGTTTGGTCTCCCACCACCAGCTGGTGTCCACCCATGATTTTCAGACCCAATTGTCCTCTTCTAGAAGCTTGAAGATGTCCATAAGTCACAGCCATTGGGGTGCTATGAATTTCAAGTGATTTGGCTTCAATTGGACACTTCTTCTCCCTCAAATCAATCTAATTTGGCCTCAATAAAATCCATCGACACCTCACCGATCCAATTGATATTTTTTCTTACCAATTGATCCTACTTACTTCCCAATTTTGTGACAAAAAACAATCCCCGGCATTTTTTGGACAAAAATGACCCTACCTCGACTTTTTCCTAAAAAGTCACGATTTGCAGAAAAATCTTCTGAAACTAAATTGATGTTCCTAAAATTAATTATGACATGAAATAACTTTCAATTTTTTTAAATCGGACTTAAATTCATGGTTAATTTCAATCTGGTGCGTTTTTAGCGTAACCTTGACTATCGAGTAGGTTTCAGAAATTTTTAGTGTAAATGATCCGTTGTCGATTTTCTTTGAACTACAATGAACCCACTTGACACATTGACGACTCTCGGTTGTCGTGAAAATCTCAAGGATTTAAATATGGACATAGGGTACCAAAACGATAGAAAAATCAGTCTAGTGCTGATCGACGAAAATTTTCCAAATTAGTGGAGTCACCCTTGTTTTACCACACATCTCAATTGAACCAACCTATCTCTAATCTTTGATCGATTTTTAATTGTGCTATAATGACCTTTAAATATGAGCACGGTCGAAAAGCTGATTCTTGGTCGAATTCTCAAGTCTATCGCATTAAAATTCATTAATAGTTTCCCTGGATAGTCTAGTTATCTCGAGAGTGATCAACTCTGAGAACAATTATGTAGGTGCGTTGATGAAATGCCCGATTTATTCAATGGTGAACATGATTGAAAATCTGGAATGTCACATTTATAATTATTAAATATATCTTTTGAAATAATGAAAACTCAATTAGATTTGATTGAGCTCTACCCAAGCTTTGTTGTTGAGCCAAGCTTGAGCATTGGTTGATTACACTAGTTTTTGGCCTGTAGATAGCTTTTTCAAATACGCCAGGGTCCAGAGGGGTGTCGAGGGCTTCGAGCTTGAACATAATTTAGTCTCTCTCTACATTAACTGCGATTTTGTCGACATCTCTCTCTTCATTATGTCAGAAGATGTAGAGAAGCAAAGAACATACTGAAGGAAAAGAAGATCGTAAAGCTTTTGGGGAATTTTTTGTTTTTCTTTATATCATTCAATGTTCATTACACTATAATTATAATACATGAGATACATGAATAAAAGGAAAAGAAATATTTTTACAATCGTATCAATATCTCAATCTAATCAATCTAATCCCTAATTGATCTAATGCATGATCATAACTAAGAATAGATCCCGCATATCTTCCAACACTCCTCCTCAAGTTGGTGGCTTGTAGATATCTAAGACTCCTAGCTTGCTTAGAAGATATGCATGCTGTCTTTGACATAGAGGTTTGGTGAAGATGTCTGCAGGTTGTTTTGCGGTTCCAATTCCTCTTGTCTCAATGATTCGTTCTTGAATCTTCTCTCGAGTGAAGTGGCAGTCCACTTCTATATGCTTCGTTCTTTCATGCATCACGGGATTTGTTGCAAGTTTAAGAGCTGCATCATTGTCACAAAACAACTTTGTTGGCTCTCTTAGACTTATCCCGAGATCTCCAAGTAATCCCCGCCGCCACACAATTTCATATGTAGTTTTCACCATAGCCCGATATTCTGCTTCAGCTGAAGATAAGGAGACGGTCGCCTGCTTCTTGATCTTCCATGAAAGAAGAGATTCCCCAAATTTAATACAAAAGCTAGTAATCGATCTTCGACTCATCGGGCAAGTCGCATAATCTACATCACAGTATCCCGTCAATTCCATATTACACTTTCTAGACAGAAGTATCCCGAGTCCTGGGCATTTCTTTAGATATTTCACAACTTTCAAGGCTGCATTCATGTGAGACTCCTTTGGGCTGTGCATAAATTGGCTGAGAGTTTGCACGGCACATGAAATATCAGGTCTGGTCATAGTCAGATATATGAGTTTTCCAATGAGCTTTTGATAACTTGTCGGATCTTTGAGTATAGGGTCATCATTCTGAGATATCCCTCCAAGAAAATCCGCTGTGGTTAACTTGGTTTTCTGCTTGATAGGAATAACTGCTGGTTTGCATCCTGATAATCTAGCTTCTGAAATGATCTTCAATACAAACTTCCGCTGACTAAGAGAAATCCCTTGGTCGGATTGAGCAATCTCAATACCAAGGAAGTATTTCGGTGCTCCCAGGTCCTTTATATGGAATGTAGCATGCAAATATTTCTTAAGATTCCCTATTGCAGTATCATCGTTGCCCATGATGAGAATATCATTAACATATATCATCAAGTAGATAGATGGCATACCTTTAGTCCATGTGAACAGGGCGTAATCATATTTGGATTGTTTGAAGCTTGCAGTTGTGAGAGCATTCGCAAACTTTGCATACCATTGCCTTGAAGCTTGTTTCAATCCATAAAGGGATTTATGGAGACAACATACTTTATTCTTCCCCTGTCTCCGTAAGCCCTGAGGAATATCCATATAGATCTCCTCATTTAAATCGCCATGAAGGAAGGCGTTGTGAACATCCATCTGATGTAAAGACCAATTATGGACAGCTGCCACTGATAAAAAAGAACGAACTGTGACGTCCTTAGCAACAGGAGAAAAAGTCTCGTGATAATCGAAACCTTCCCGTTGCGTATATCCTTTAGCCACCAACCTAGCCTTGTAACGCTCAATGGAACCATCAGATCGATATTTGATCTTATACACCCATTTACATCCTATGGACTTTCTGTTTTGAGGAAGAGTGACTAATTCCCATGTGTGGTGATCAGTCAATGCCTTTAGTCCTGTTGCCATGGCCTATTGCCATCGTGGATCTCTAGATGCTTCATCATAACTAGAGGGTTCTTTCTCATTGGAAATATGGCTAATGCAACATCTATGATCTGATGAAAGCTTATCAAAGCATATGTAAGAAGATATTGGATAGCGAATACCTAGTGAATTAAGCGAAGCACAGGCATAATCTTTAGTCCAAGTTGGCGGTCTTGTGGCTCGTCTTGAACGACGTGGATAAGCTGTCGGTGGTGGTGATGAAGATTGTTCTTCTGCATGTGTCTCAGGGGTATCCTCCGTATTGGTTGTGTCTGCAAGAGCACTATCCAGAAATCCTTCAGGAGAAGCATCATGCAAAGTGGGAGGGAGATCTGCTTCTGGTGACATTGTGAGGATAAAACCAGGGGATGCTTCTTCTTCATTTAGAATCCGATGAGAACTCATTGGAGCATTCAAGTCGTCTTGAAAAGATGAGCTTTCACGAAAGGGAAAGATATTTTCATGAAAAATAACATATCGACTAATAAAAAAAATCTCCCGTTCTTATGTCAAGAACACGATATCCCTTTTGCAAATTTGGATAACCCATGAATACGCATCTCTTAGCTCGAGGACTCATTTTGTCCCGAGTCCCCATTACTGCAGCATAACATAAGCAGCCGAAGACCCTCAGATGATCTAAGATCGGCCTTTTTTCATAAAGCAATTCGAAAGGCGATTTGTCATCCAGTATCCGTGTTGGCATTCGGTTGATCAAATAAGCTGCAGTAAGAACACAATCTCCCCAATAATTTTCTGGGATAGATCCCTAAAATTTTAGTGCTCTAGTGACTTCCAAGAGATGGCGATGTTTTCGCTCTACTACCCCATTCTGTTGTGGAGTATAAATGCAAGAGCTTTCATGAAGATTGCATGGGACAGAAAGAGTGAACGGCAATCATTATTAAAGAATTCTGTCCCATTATCAGTGCGAATCCGTTGAATCGACTTTTTAAACTGATTTTTAGTCAGGACTAGAAACATCCTTAAATGAGAAACAACTTGTGCCTTTGACTGCATCTGGAATACCCATGTGGCATGAGAGTAATCGTCCACAATTGTGAGAAAATATCGTGAACCATCCTGATGTGGGGTGTGATATGGTCCCCAAACATCCATATGAATCAAAGAAAAAATTTCAGTGGAACGAGTTGTACTGGAAGGAAAAGGATTTCGGGATTGTTTTGCAAGCGGGCATATTTCACATATAGAGTAAGGAAAGAATGCACTATGACCCATTCGTGAATGCAAAAGAAAACTGTTATCATTGGTAGATAGATTACACAACTATTTTTTATTCAGGGAAGATAAATCAATATGACTAGGATAACTGATCCAAAAATAAAGTCATTCAGAAAGGTTACCCAAGCCCATCAGTTTGCCAGTCGAACGGGCCTGGAAAAGACAGGTGTCAGAATCGAAGAATATTTGACATGAATTTTCTCTTCAGACTTTGGAGACAGAAATCAAATTGAATTGGAATTGTGGGACATAAAGAATGTTGTGAAGGGTAATTTGATTACTTAATTGGACAGTGCCTGTCAAAGTGACATGAGTAATATTCCCGTTTGGCAATTACACAGAAATAGGTGTATCTAATTTCTTATGCATATTGGAAAAAAGATCCTCTATCACAAACAATATGATCGCTCGCCCCTGAATCAATTATCCAAGCTTTTCTTGAAATAGAATTTATCATGCAATGAGAAATACCTGAAAAGCTTGCTCCTTTATTCCCAACATCGACCTTTTGCAAAGTCTGCATCAGCTGCTGATATTACCCATATGTAATAGGTTGATCACAATTCAAACCGATTGGTCCAGTGACCTGGTAAGTTGCAGCATATTCTTTTTTCTTTCCTTTTTCTCCTGGTTTACCATGCAATTTCCAACAATTATCTATGGTATGATGTGGGCGCTTGCAATATTCACAATATAGTTTGCCTCTCCCCTTTGAATTTTGACCAAAATTCTTTAAGGACGCAGAAAAAACCTGACCGTCCGATCCTTTTAATGAGGAAAAATTCTGACCATCCAATCCATTTAATGGAGAACAGATCTGACCGTCGGATCCCTTCAGTGAGGGATAATATCCACCGTCCGATTCACCGAATTGATGGAGCCCCTGTCCACCGTCAGATCTTGGCGGAAGATTTGGGCCGTTCATCCCTTCTCTTTTAAAGGGACTCGCGAATCCTCCCTGGAACCCTAGCCCCTTTTCGCGATTCTCTCTCTCTCAGGCTAGGGTTTGTCCCGAGTCTCGCCAGACACCGCGCATCGCGAGGGCGATGCTGTCGCTTCCTCGTGTTTGCTCCGGAGCCGTGAGTCTCTAGCTTTCCTCTTGAATGGCCAGTTGGAAAATTCGTCCGAGGGGAGGCACCAGATCCATCGCCAAGATCTGAGATCGAAAGGTTAGATAATTTTCATTCAAAATTAAGAGGAATCGTGTCGCCTTCTCTCTCTCCTTCATAGATCTGTACTGTTGGAGCATCTCTGCGGGTCCCTCGAGCTTCTCCTCCGTTGCTTCGAGTTGGTTCTAGAGAGATGACAATCTGTTGTAGCAGGCCGTGACGGTCGTATTTCCCTGTTTTAACTCGCTTAATTCCTGCATGAGGGAAAAGATCTTGGCTCGATCTAGTTTCCCGTACATTTCTTTGATGTTGTCCCACATTCTTTTGGAATCTTCCGTCGGAGGGAGCCCGGCGGCCACCTCTGGAGAAATGCAATTGCTGATCCACATTCGGATGAGGTGGTTGCATTTTCTCCAGTGCCTAGCCAGCCGCTCGTCCGACGGTATGGTTATTGTTTCATCGAGAAATTCGTCTTTGTCCTTCGTCACAAGGGCCCATCGGAAATCCTGCGACCATTTGGAGTAATTCTCCGACCCGGTGAGTTGTAGACTAATCAATTTCAGTTCTGGACCGTTGGCGGTTGATACGTATAAAGGGTCACCAGGTTCCGGTCGGCCAGTGACGGCAGCGATCGGAAACGGAAGGAAGCCTGGTGGAAAATTTGGGTAGGGGTTCGCCCCTGTACCCGATCCGTTGAATCCGAATCCAAACCACATTAGAAGCACCCGGGTAGGGATTCGACCCTAAACCCGGTTCACTCGACCTGCTCACTTGTTTTGAACCGACGGCTGAGTTTGCCCCATTCGTGGGCAGACTCCCGTCGGGTTGGGGGTTGCTCAGGTTGCTCCCAGTCCCCGGCGATGATGCATTTGGGGAAGTGTCAACGTACCATGGATATGGTACCCATTGGTAAGGATGCCCAGAAACGGGTAACCCCATGTTTGACTGAGCAGGGTGATACTGCCATGGCAGACTTTCAACTTGAGTTTGCTGTTGGATTGCCAGAATTGTGGTTTGAACTTGTTGTGCAGATGTAGCCTCTCCTGTGGATTGTATATCTGTGCTAGAGGGTGGATTTTTTGGTGGATTCATGGTGAGTAACCTCCTCTGCTTCTTTCTTCTCTAACAAATTTTTGATTCCTTCTCTGCTTTGATCTGGTTTTGTAGATCAGGAAGCTTCGATAGGCAATCAATGTATGCAGAAGCGGAATCAAGAGCAGAGCTTTGATACCATGTCAGAAGATGTAGAGAAGCAAAGAACAGACTGAAGGAAAAGAAGATCGTAAAGCTTTTGGGGAATTTTCTATTTTTCTCTATATCATTCAATGTTCATTACACTGTAATTATAATGCAGGAGATACATGAATAAAAGGAAAAGAAATATTTTTACAATCATATCAATATCTCAATCTAATGAATCTAATCCCTAATTGATCTAATGCATGATCATAACTAAAAATAGATCCTGCATATCTTCCAACACATTGACTTGTTAGGGAAAACTGTTGTGATACTTCAACTCGAAACAGAGTTCACGGGATTTTGTTCTATGATTAGGCATGTCCCAGCAGGTCAAATAGGTAATTGCAATGCAAAATCTGTGCCTGACACTTCTCTGCCTATAGATGCATTCATGTGAGGAACTAGACTCAAGTATTTATGTATGATCATCTGCATGTAGCTCATCACCTCGTAAAATATTCCTCTGAATGCGCCTTCTGTGCATTAATATAACAGGCTAAATAAGTTCTGAAGTGACCAGGAACAACGAAGAAGTAAACGCATGGGAGATTTGATAGACAAGAGTGATGACTAGGTAGACCTTGAGCTGTGTATATTGCCTGAAACGAGGGTTGCTCATGTGGCATAAAACTAGGGTTTCAATGGGTAAACTATTGCCATTCTTGCAGTGGCATTTTTCAAATGCAAGCGCAATTTCGTTGCAATGAATATACATTTATCGATTACTTGAACTTCCTGTCCTTGCTAAGTTCGACGTGTAATCAAGTAGCAGGAATTCACAGGGAAGCCACTCTAACTTAAACTCAGAAAGACTACTCAACTTGCTCGAAAATCTAAAGAACCATTAGGGTTTAGCGTAATCCAAATATACCAAGTTTATGAAAACAGTAAATCTTAACATGTTTTATTTCCAACCTTTAATTTCTACACCCATTTTGGAAACAAAGCCTAATCTCTTTATTTATTTATTTATGTAGGTCTTATATCCTTGTCCCACTAAACAAAAGATCCTAATTCCATCTCAACCCACATATTGGAAAAAGAAAAAGGTTTACAAATTTTATGTCAATAAATTCCACATATATAGAAGCACATATAAATCTATTCATATCAGATTTGTTCCCCACGAAATGGAACGGACGAATTGATGGACACATATAAACTATTTGGCTACCTTGGCTGGTACCCGATATATCTTAATCTCCATTTTAATTTTTCTTTGTTGTGATAAAAGTCCGGTGACCTTAAATCCACAAAATGAAAAGGGAAAATAAGAGATTCATTACACATCACATTCATGGTTGTGAGATAGGTTGCATGCTAGGGCCACAATCGGCTCCTGGGGGCAATTAGAACAATAGGGGTTTCAACTTTCAATGCCCCGCCCGGCCTCTTATTTAGGATGACAGCTGAAGGAGCCTCCCTTATAACAAATGCCTTTCCTTAAAAAAGGCTTAGCGTTGTGACCTTCTAGCTTCCTTGTAAATAATTAGAAACCATAAGGTTTCATATTGGATCCTATGAAGAATGACATGATCGAAATGCATTTTCTTAGGTACGATTAATTTTGTAAATAAGTACATAATTAATTCTTAACGTTATAATAAGTCGTCAATTGAAATCTTAACATTTTATTTTGGTTAAATAAGTCCTTAATGTTTTCAAAATATTTGCAATATTGTCTTAAGCTCGCCATCGGTGAGTTTATGATGTTAGAACTGTGGCTTCCGCATTGCCTTCTTTAAATGCCACGTAGCCATGGACCTAAGAGCCATGTAGGATTGCTAATGCTGAAAGTCCTTTGACGGTGAGCTCACGACTTGATTGCACTTTCATTTTCATTGAAGCGTTAATTACGAAAAATTAATTGAAATATCCATCTTTCAAAAATTCAATTAATCCATATGAAATTCAAGATTTTAGAATATTTTAGTTTATTCTAAATATATTTGCTCTTATCAATAGCAAATTGATGAGATAAATTATCTCTAGTTGGCATTTAGTTATATTTACCTGCCATTATATGTGTTATCTAAACCAGTGAATAAAACCTCATGTTTGATATTTTGCTAAGCATCCACATTACATTATTGATGTCATAAATGTGATAACATTTCTAGATAATTTCACAGCTATACCTTCACAAAGTAATATATGAAACATTTCTAGATAACATTTCTACATACATTTACCATTAAACGATTGATATATGAAACAATTTAGTTACAAATCTAACTCCAAACATACATGTTATAAAGATGAAGGTATGAGCATCCCTTTACACTGACGGTGGATCTAAAAATAATTCTATAAATTAATAAACTATATGTTTTCAACACAAAATTTGAAAATGTTTAGTATCAATGCATTATCAAATCTATTGTCAAAAATTTAGATTTTGAACTTGAAACTCAATCATCAAAAAGATTTTACTGCATAAATTACTATGTCCTACATAACAATCATGTTTACATATTTATCTTTGAAATATGGGAACAAGTAACACATTTCTAGACTTCTTTTTTCTTTTATAAAATTTTCGTGAAGATTAAAATACTCACTTAGGAACTTATGATGGACCTTAGATCAAGAGCTATAGAAAATTTTAAACTTATGTTTTTTATATATGCATAATACAAACATTTATCTTTGCTTGTATAAGCTTTTTGTAATTACTAGAATTTCTTACCTAAGAATATATCATTTCCGTAAGTTCAATGGCTTTGAAAATTACTTTTAAACATTTATTTTGAGATATGTGCAATCAGGAAATATGTTAACTCTTTTTTTTTTTCTTTTACAAACTTTTTGTAATTACTACCCATTGTCACTTGTGAACTTATCTTTGTATTTCAACAGCTATAGGGGATGTGAATTTGTTCATTTAGTTTTTTCTTGGTGGTACTTAATTCTAGTATTGTACAATGAGCCTTATTAATAGTGATAAGAATCACCGTGTAATAAAACCTCAATGCAGAACCAATGAAATGGTATCACAGATTCATTTCTATTTTCGTGATAATTAATTGTATAATCATACAATGGGCTTCTGCTATTTTCACCCTTCAAATATCTTTAGACAAACCCTAATATCTATTGGTCTAAATTAGCTCCTCGTTAATAAAAAGTTTGATGAAAGAGGAAAAATATGTCTTTAATGAAGATCAATCAATGTAATGTTCCTAAATTATTGCTTCTTCTTTTGTGTTCAAATGGAGAAGTTTACATGTTCGTTACTTTTTTACAAGAATCGCCTAAGATTCGAGTACTTTGATAAGTTTAAGGATCGGACTCTAATTTAAAAGGATATTAATAAAACATATTTATTTACAATGTCTCTTTAAAGATTAATCTCTAATAATCATTGTAACATTTAATTCTTTAGTCTATCTTTTATGGAAGTCTTTGGTTGAAATAGTAAACTCTTTATTATTATAATGTATTTAAGATATGTTATTTGACAAATATCACAAACAAGATTCATACTCACTATATCGGTTTGAGCAGATTTGTATGCAGAAGAGAGGAAATGAAATTTGTTTAAAAAACGAACAGAAAATAACATAAGGTTGTTGAATAAAACATCATTGTTTTGATTACTATGGACAGTCTTGTATTTTGATGACAATGTGTAACTTTTGCATTTCTAAGAAATTGTAACTTTCACCCTTTTCTATTTCTAATTTTGATTAATTAGTTCTCTTGAGGTTATTTTCATTATTCAATAAGCCAGGAGTGTAACGACCCAGGCCCCATTATGTAATATTGTCCACTTTGGACACTGAGTCCTCATGGACTTAAAATGAGTCACATAAAAAACTAGCCCTAATGACTCGGGCCCCACTATGTAATATTGTCCGTTTTGGAAATTGAGTCCTCACGGTTTTAAAACGCATCACACAAATTAGAGGGACCTAAGTCTTATAAACTAACCCTAGGACTCCCCCTATGCGATGTGGAACAGGAGACGCACCTCCGCGCTTGGGCCGTCACAAGGAGTGTTATAGTCACTTAGAGGGTGGAAAAAGTATGAGCCTATACAATGAGCCTCATTGATAGAGATAGGTATTACCTTTCTATAAAAACTTTGATGGAAGACATTGTTTTCATTAAAGTGATAAGAATTTTACCTACCTAGGTTTTCAATCATTCATCTAGATAGAATCTGTAGATAGAGAACTATCACCAAAATATGCATAAGAATTAGAGACATACTAGGATTAGAGATTTAAATTTTAATTGCTGGGATTTTATTACGAAAGTATACATCGATTAAGGAGTTACTAATAAAATATACATACAAATTAGAGATTTGCTCAGATTTTACCAAAATATGCAGACTAGAGATTTATTACCAAAATATGCATAGATCAATTATTTCTTGTACATCGACTAGAGATTTATTACCAAAATATGCATAACTATTATTTCTGGTACATTGATTAGATATTTATTACCAAAATATAAGAATTAGAGAAACATGTCAGAGTTGTAAATTGATTAGAGATTTATTACTAAAATATGAATAAGAATTAAAGAAACTGTCAACGAACGAACCAAGGAAAACCTAAAAAACAAGAGGCTAAAGCCCCTGTTTCTGTCTGATGTCAAGCCGTTAATAGCCCACTGTTTGAACAGAAGATTCTCTTGCCGTCCAGAGTGATGGCTGCTCCTTCTCGCGAGAGCAGTACATATATGCAACTTACAGACTCACCCACCTTATTGTCTTATAAGCAATTTATACTCTAAATCGAGGAGGCAGCTGGAGACTTTAGCACACAAGTTCTGAAGTGCACGGACTTCATGATGGGGCGTTGGGTCAAGCCAGACGTATGTATGAATGTTTTGGAGTTCTCAAAATCTATTTACACCAATAATATATATCTTCTCTGCTTTATCGAGTGGTATCTCCCAAACTACTTGTCAATGTATTTTGCTAAATGGTTTTCAGACATGTAAATCAAGTCGAGCGGGACATATCGATAAGAACCTTTACTTAATATAATAATACAAGATATTCATTAGTGTACTTTCTTTTTCTTTTCCTTCACAATAGGATACTCATCGACTTAATATTCACGGGTCTGCTCCTATACATAGGTGTATCCACTTATGGCAGCAATGACATTTGTGACAAGTCTCTGCATATTCCAGCTCACAAGAAATGCTCTCTTGAACCCTGATGTCAGGTAACAAGCACTTTCTGGTACAATTAAATTCCATAAAAAGAGTTCTCGATGACAATTAATTAACGACATAATCAACTGAATTTCTTTTGCTCTTTCTTTTTTTCTCAAATTTTTTTTTTGGCACTTATTTTGAACCGTTCACTGTAATACAGAGTCAACAAGGCACATAGAGGCATGGCAGTGTTGGACAATGCAGAAGAAGGGAAGAAATACGCTGAGCACGGGCTCCGCAAGTTCCTCCGCACTCGGCCACCGGAGGTCATGCCAACCATCAACCACTTCTTCTCCAAAGATAAATCTGCATAATTACACCTTGTAGAAAAACTTGAAACTTGAAATTTTGTTTAATGTACTTGTGAATGAAACTCTGTCGTGAAAAAAAAAACGTGAAATATAAATATAAATATGTCTAGTGTACTTTTATTTTGACCAAAAAATATAAATATTAATATAAATAATAATTTTGAGAAAATGGTGACAATATAATAACAACCAAGTCAACATGCTCGCCATGGAAGGGTTCCCTCGACAAATATCTTTCATCGAAGTGGCAAAGCTTCAGCTTTATTATTTGAAATGGGTACTGTGTTGTTCTATAAAGGAAGCAACTTCTTTCAATGGTACGGACAATCGAAATACAGGAATACGGGAGAAAAGTATATATGCAATTGAATGTAAAAGTACATAAAGGAAAAAGTAACTAGTCAAATGTGTCTTTGATAGTTGATTTTGGCCAAAGGGTCATTTACATGAGCACCTCTATGGCTATTTATCGTGAGAGTTTACGAGTAACTACTCTTCAATGGTTAGCGCTTCAATTTTGAATTATTCTGGAAGCTTCAGTTGTCACGGCCCCAACTCTATCTCCAAGGCCCTTAGCGACAAGGGTTACTTTTGCGACATCCCAGGCTCGTTGCCGTCCCGATTCTTTTTATCTCCTTATCATGTACATGCAAAAACGTGAATAAACAACTCTCTGGACAAGCAACAGCTAGAAGACTGGGACCTACATCATGCATAACACACTAATTTATATTATAATAGTACTTTTACAAGCCCTTTTTCTACAAGCTCTCTTTTCTTTTTACATCACAATACAAGTTTTTCACATAGGCCAAGGTAAATCCTATCTCCTCTAGCGTGACTGCAGCTCCCAAAACCGACGTGAGACTTCCATGCCTATAAGACTGAAAGATGAAGGATGAGTTTTGGAGAAACTCAGTAAATAAATTCATAGTTCTCTACTAGAAAAGCATCTCATCATTGTTAAAGCCTAACAAGTACAACACTCACAAATAGTATCGACGCATAACTTAGAACTCGTGGCAATTATTTTCGCCTCGAAGATTTGGAGACACTATTTGTGCAGAGAAAGATTCCAGATGTTCACAGACCATCAAAGTCTCAAATACCTATTCTCTTAAAAGGAGTTGAATATGAGATAGCGTCGATAGATGAAACTTTTGAAAGACTACGATTGTGATATTCTATATCACCCATGAAAGGCGGATAAGGTTGCTGACCCTTTGAGTCGAAAATCTTCAATTGCTCATATGTTGGTTAAGGAGTGAAACCTAATCGAGAGAGCTCGAAATTCGGTATTCAAATTTGAGGTGAGCTACCTTTCGAACCTTATGGCCACACTCAGAATTGAACTGGATGTCTAGATTAGAATCAAGCTACTTCAGCCTACAGACCTGGATGTTCAAAAGATTCTACAAGAGCATACTGAGAACAAAAAACTAGCTTTCAAATCTCTAAGGATGGAATACTGAGGTTCCGAGGACATTTGGTTGTACTTGACGATGTGGAGCTTAGAGAGGATATCTTATCAGAAGCACATCGTAGCAATTACAACATTCATCTTGGTAGTACTAAGATTTATAAGAATATGCGTCAACACTATTGGTGGTCAGGTATGAAGGTAGACATCGCCAAGCATGTCGCCAAATGTTTGACGTGTTAGCAGGTTAAAACTCAGCATTGCAAGCCGGGAGGACTTCTGCAACCTCTCGAGATCCTAAAGTGGAAATGGGAGCATGTCACGATGGATTTCATAACCGGCCTACAGAGGAGTCAAAGAGGTAATGATTCTATTTGGGTAGTGGTCGACAGATTGACCAAGTCGGCTCACTTCATTATAGTTCGAAAAGACTTCAAATTGGATAGACACGTAGATCTGTACGTGTGTTAGGTAGTTCGTCTGCATGGAGTGCAGGTTACGATAACTTTAGATTGAGACCTGAGATTTACAGCCACTTTTTGGAACAGCTTGCAGAGTGTTCTAGGTACAAAGTTACAGTACAATATGACACATCATCCTCAGATGGATGGTCATTCTGAGAGGTCAATTCAAACCCTTGAGGACATGTTGAGAGCTTGTGTACTAGATTTTAAATAAAGTTGGGAAGAACAGCTTCACCTAGTGGAATTTGCATACAACATTAGTTATCAGCAGAGCATTCAGATGGCTCCCTTCGAAGCGTTGTATGGCAGGGTGTGTAGGACACCAGTGTGTTGGGATGACGTTGGGGAGAGAAAGATCACAGGCCCGGAGTTGGTTCAGCAGTCAGTGAATGCCGTTGCAGTGATCAGAGGCAAATTAAAGATTGCTCAGAGTTGTCAAAAAAGCTACGGAGATAAGCGTCGAAAGCTTTTGGAATTCCAAGTTGGTGATCATGTTTTTCTGAAGGTGTCGCTAATGAGAGGAACTTCGTGCTTTAGCAAGAAAGGAAAACAAAATCCGAGGTACGTAGGTCCGTTTGAGATTCTTGAGAGAATCAGGACTCTAGTGTATCGTCTTGCGCTGTTGCCGAGATTGATGCAAGTGCATGACGTCTTTCACATGTTGATGTAGAGGAAGTATGAGCCTGACTCGACCCACGTGCTTAATTTCGAGGAATTGGTCATAGATGACCGAGTGTCATACGTTGAAAGCCCGGTCCATATTGTGGACAAAAAAGAGCAAGTTCTATGTACAAAGACCATTCCGATGGTCAAAGTGGTTTGGCAACACCACGGTACTGAAGGAGCAACCTAGAAGAGCAAAAAGTCGATAAGACAATTGTATCCCTACCTTTTTGCTTAAAGACTATAATGGTTTAAATTTCGAAAACGAAATTTTTATAAGAGAAGAACAGTTGTGACATTCTAGATTTTCAATCTCGTTTTCAATTGAATAAATTGGGTTTTTTATCGACGCGCCTCTAGTGTTATTCTTAGAGCTGATCACTCTTAAGATAACTAGATTATCTGAGGAAGTCATTAAAATATTTTAAGGCAATAGACTTCAGGATTCGACCAGGAATCGACTACTCGACCGTGTTCATCTGCTTAGATCATTACAACGGGGTAAGATCGATTAAAAATCAGAGATAGGTCGGTTCGACTGAGATATGTGGTTAAATGTGAGTGATTCCACTAAATTGCAAAATTTTCGTTGATCAACATTAGATTGATTTTTCTATCGTTTTGGTATCCTGTATCTGTAATTAAAATCTCGAGATTTTCACAGCCACCAAGAGTCGCCAATATGTTGAAGAGGTTCATTGTGGCTCGAAGAAAATCGACCATGAGTTATTTGCACTAAAAATTCATAAAAGTTACTCGGTAGGTTAGGTCACACTAAAATCGTGTCTAATTGAAATTAATAGTGAAATTGAACCCAATTTCAGAAATTGAAAGTTCTGTCATGTCATAGGTCATTTTAGAAATGAGGAATTTTCGATGAGTTCGAAATTTTTACGGAAAATCATTTTGGACGACTCGGAAAACGAACGGAAATTCGGATTGGCCAAATAGAAGAGATTTTTGGCCTCTGGCTGAGTTAATTGGTGAATGAAAGTTGTGTGGACTTTTTCTTCATCAAAATTGGACCTCAATCGGAGAAGTTTGTTTAGAAAATCGGATTCCGAGAAAAAATGAATTAGAATTCAGAATTGAAAGAAATAGTCGTTTTTGTTGCTCAAGACTTGTTGTTTAGGGGAAATTTGGTGCAAGAAAGCGAGGATCAAGTGCTTGAGCTAGGGAATTTTTGGGGACCAAATTGGATTAAATAAGAGCAAGTGGAACCAAGATTTTTGAGTTATAGGATTTTTTCTTTAATTTTTCTATTTCCTTTCCCTTCGGCTGCCCATGTTCCCTCTTCTCTCTCTCTCTCTCTCTCTCTCTCTCTCTCTCTCTCTCTCTCTCTCTCTCTCTCGCGAATCCCCGCCCTCCCCCAAACCGTTGTCCCCTCTCTCTCTCCCGTGTCTCACTTCTCTCCCATTATCTTTGACTTTTTAGTCATCTTTATCTTCTCCCCCACGTTGCCGATGCCACCCTCTCTCCTTTTCCCTCTTTCTTTCTTTCTTTTCTTTTATCATTTGCTGCACATTCATCCCCTTTTGGCCGACACACTCGCACTATCTGCCTCATCGAAACCCCACCTTCGCCCATCTCCCTTGGTTAGCGTCTCCAGCGAGCTTCTCTTCCACATTGATGCCGTGGTCCCCAGCAGCTTCAACAACGGCCCTTATAGTTGCAATTGTTTGGCCCAGTCCACGGCTACACCAATTCAGCTTCAAGAAGCCCGTTTGAGTCGACGAAGGCAGCTCGTTCCAGCAAGATTTTCAGCCACAAGTCGGCCCAACTCGAGGCCGTTTCGGTCACGGCCCGTACCACTACTTGTGGTGGCCGAACCCAACTCAAGCTGTGCCCAATCAACCACTGTTACAGATGTTCAGCCCTTGTTCAGTGGCGGACCAGCAAGGATTGTGTATTGGCAAGCCTATTTTGGCCCGTTTCTAGCCCTGGTTGGGGGAACCGCTTTGGAGAGAATCGAACTTTGTCGCGTGCTCGTCGATTTGGTCCGAGCGAATCTTTAATCAGGTGAGTTTTACTCACTAATTAAGTGGCCTATGGCAAGCCTATTTTGGCCTATTACTAATTATGCTTAAGGGTTGATTAGTGTTAATTAAGTGGGATTATGTGGTTAAATTAGAATGGATTAGTGATAATTAATTAAATGCGATGCATGTTAGGTATTTGACTAATGTAATTAGCTAGAGGATAGTCGATATTATTTATTAAATGCATCTCGGGATTTTTCCCGACCTGTCTCGGGCTTCAACTAGGCATTACGGGCCTAAATTGGATTTTTAGTATTTATTTATTAATTTTCAAAATTAATTAATTAATTAATTAATTAATTATTTTCCGAAAATTAGGCGGGGATAGGCGACGGCTCGAATTTTATGCTGATTGCCGTGGCGCAATCTGTTTATTTAATTGATATTTATTTTGTGCTGAATTGAATTATTTGTGAAATTGGGAATTATTCTTTAATTGAATAATCTTTGGTTATTAATTGAAAAATAACCAGGCATCGGTTGATAATGCCAAAAATATTTGAGTGGACTACAAAAATGTGGGAGTTATGGAAATAAAAATATTATATTTTGGCTAAGGTCAACCATGTGCCCACGCACGATATTTTGTCGGGTATGATAAAAGATGAGAAGAAATACTGTGTGACGTGGCTTGGCGATTATTACATCGCTTTGGTGTATAGGACACCTTAGAGAAAGCAAGGGAGAATTACCAAAAAAGTCCTAAACCTATTGTAATTGTGCCAATTCAGTCTTAAACGTTTTTCTTTTACCAATTTAGTCCTAAACCTTTTATAAATGTGCCAATTCAGTCCTTCCGACAAAAATTGGCCAGCCAGAGTTGACGTGGACGCCAGCCGGAGACAGCTGGCCGGCGAACAATTTTTTAATAATTTAAAAAAAAATTCGATTTTTTTAATTTTTTTAATTTTTTTTTAAATTTTTTTACCTTCTTCTTCTTCCTCTAGCCGGCCGGCGCCGGCCAGAGGCGAGGGCCGGCGAGGTTGACCTCGCCGGCCACTAGCGAGGCTCACCCCCGCCGGCCACTGGCGAAGGCGAGCCTCGCCCAGCGACGGCGGCGCCCGCCATCGCCCAGCCAAGGTGAGGCTCGGCCTCGCCCAGCCATGGAGAGGCGAGCCTCGCTAGATCTGGTTACAGCCTCGCTAGTGGCCGGCGAAGCCGCCGTCGCCAGATCTGGCGAGGCTGAGCCTCGCCTTGGCTGAGCGACGGCTGCCTCGCCGTCGCTGGGCGAGGTTCGCCCTCGCTTGCCACTGGCGAAGGCGAGCCTCGCCCAGCGACGGCGAGGCCGCTGTCGCCAGATCTGGCGAGGCTCAACCTCGCCATGGCTGGGCGAGGCCGAGCCTCGCCTTGGCTGGGTGATGGCGGCCTCGCCGTCGCTAGGTGAGGCTCGCCCCTCCTGCCATTGGCGAAGGCGAGCCTCGCCCAGCGACGGCAAGGCCGCTATCGCCAGATCTGGTGAGGCTCGACCTCGACATGGCTGGGCGAGGCCGAGCCTCGCCTTGGCTGGGCGACAGCGGCCTCGCCGTCGCTAGGTGAGGCTCGCCTTCGCCAGTGGCCGGCGGGGGCGAGCCTCGCCAGTGGCCGGTGGGGGCGAGCCTCGCCAGTGGCCGGCGAGGTCAGCCTCGCCAGCCGGCCAGAGGAAGAAGAAGGAGGTAAAAAAATAAAAAAAAAATAAAAAAAATCGAAAAAAATTAAAAATTATTAAAAAATTGTTCGCCAGCCCACTGTCTCCGGCCGGCATCCACGTCAGCTCCAGCCGGCCAATTTTGGCCGGAAGAACTAAATTGGCATAATTATAAAAGGTTTAGAACTAAATTGGCCAAAAAAAAAGTTTATGACTGAATTGACACAATTGCCATAGGTTTAGGACTTTTTTGGTAATTCTCCCGAGAAAGCAAGTAATTGTGGAATATGTATATCACCTGAAAAAGCATGTGGCTCGGTTGTTAGTACGTTACCATGGTGAAAACAACGCTTGAAAGAGAATGAGCGTGCCTCGGTGATTTGGTATATCGCCTTAGAGAATGCACGTGGCTCGAGCAAACACATATTCATTAGTGGATTTTATCTCATCTAAATCCAAGATCTAGTTAACATCATTTTATCCTTCTAATACAATGGGAAATCCATTATGTAAAATATCACAAACTTGACAATAGTCGCACTTTAACAAAATATTCCACAAAAGACATTAATCTTATTCAATATAAATCTATGTTGGCTATAGGTGCAAGGAAGCAAATATAAATTTCATCTCCACAGCAATCAACTGAAGGAGATTAAATTGCAAAGCTCAAGCAAGTCTTCAAGTACCCAATACATGTTGGCACATAGCTCAAAGCAAGAGGGCTTAATTTCTAGAAAAAGAATTACCACAATACAAAGTTTCAGTTCATGATCATGAAGAGACTATATCAAAACACAAAAAGAGTTAGCATACCTCGTAAAATTACGACTCCCCCATATATAGGTTAAAAATACAACTCCAAATAATATGATACAATCAGAGCCAGAGTTGGTGAAACGACACAATATGTCATTATCCCATCCACCATCTCAATTATCCATTGTCAAGCTAAAGATGTAAGACCTCGAGATACAGCAATTATTTTTCAAACACTGAAGCCAATATATGCTGTAAAAGAACTAGAAAAGAAATATATAACTAACTTTTGAGATCACGCAATTTTATCTTCATTAGTCAAATGATTTTCTCTCTCAACTTTGTACAAGAAAAACACATAAGCCACCAACAACCTGATGAACACGCACAACACTATTTGGCGAGTGAAATATAGACGCTAAGAGGACATGGAAAAATCTTGCCATGCTTGATAATCAAACGCGGCTAATGTTCAATTAAAAAAAAAATATTAACTTTAATATAGAGGCATTTTAAGATAATCGCATGATTCGTAGAAAATGTGAGGAATTATGCAAAGTCAAAACCAAATGTATCCATCCATGGCATGTTATGACTATATTGTCTTTTACATCTTCAACTATCAATAATGATAACAAAAAGACGTAAGAGCAACAATGTATTTCTATGACAACACAATTCAAATGAAATACTTATTTAAGGAATTGTGAATTTGTTACAAGACTCTTTAACGACCTCCTCCATCTAGTAAGATTTAATAAGAATAATGTAACGTAAAATTGAATTTGACATAAAAGAACAACAAGTCACTTTAGAGTAAGTAATTGAATATTTGATTCACACCCACTACTACATCTTAGTCATCGAATATATTGCAATGAACAAATATCAACTCAACATAGAAACACAAAATGGAAGGTAGTTAATTACACTCTAGAAACTCGACAATACACTACAAAGCTCCCATGAAATGCTTCCGTGTGATTATTCTTTCACCTTCATTATGTTGTACTCATTAACCCAATTCAACCCAATACTTTCAAAATGCACATACTAAAATATGAGATTTATAAGTTTACATAATCCAATCCAATCACCACCGATCCAAGCTTTATCCAATCCATTTGCATTCTAATCAACTATATACAGAAACCCAGCAAGACCCAACCAACCCAACATCAATTGGACATCAAAATGTTTATAAATAGAATGCAATAGGGACTAACCATCTATGGGTGGGTCAAGCATTCTATCGATCGGGTAGTGAGCATGCGGTCTGAGGAACCCGATAAACATAATAGCCAACTATTCAAAATACAATATGATGTAGGATACTCAGCTGGACAATATAGTAGAGATAATTTGGCAAATCTGAGTTTAATTGGATACGAAATGACTTGATGGTTCAACGTCGATACTTGGCTTCAATCAACAAGGTGAGATGATCCAGGAATTAATTGCGGCTTACTTAATGGATAAAGACTCAACCTAGTAGCAGTGAGGTGATAACGCGCACAACAATGATCGGGCGGCTATGCGATGGTTCACATTCCTACGCCATGAGTTCATTTCCATTGAATGCCGTGAAGCTCATTGGGTCCCTTTGTTTTCTTATGAATAAAAACAGAACGGATATCAAAAAAAAAAATCCGTAAGAAATCAAAATCAATTTCAAAGTTAATTGGAGACAAAGCGATTTGGTAGGTGTGGTTCTCAGTTGATTGATTCGTCATTTACTGAGCATCACGGAGCAGGATATACGACGGCAGAGCTAGAGACGCAGTGGGAGATCAAATATAAGGCTGCTGAAGTCATCGTTGCCCCACTGGATTCGCAATCAATGGAGTTAATTGAGTCACGGTTGATTAAAAAGAACCACAACGACAGTATTGTTAGCTGGGTTCACTCCTATGTGGAGGAAGCCCAATGAGTTGTAAGCCCAAAAAGGACTTAAGCTAATATGATAAGTTATATGGAGAAATAGGGTTTCTCACTATCTATATAAATAGGTAGCTGCAAAAATAAATAGTAACAAGAGAAAAAGGGAAAGTAGAAAATCTAGGGTTGGGGCAATATCTGATTTACATCAAGCTAGTATCGGAGTTCAATTCGTGGTCCGATTGAGCTGAAATTTTTTCAGCATGTTCGTGGCACAATTTTCTCGAATTTGAATGGTTCATCATTATTTTTTTTTTTGTGGATTGATCAAAACCTGTGTTTTTTGTCAAATTTATCCTTGATCTCTTGTGAAATTCATGTGTATTGCCAAGAATTATGTTCTTAAAATATTTGCTGCTATGTACCTCTAGTATTTGCTAGAGAATAACATTATTCACCCAATTTTGTTGATAGTAAAGAATTTTGAGTGGACTCCGGTCCCGTGGTTTTTGATCTCCTCATATCGAGGATGTTTTCCACGTAAAAAATCATCTTGTGTTCGCATGCTTGGTATTTATTTTACTATACTATATCAATTCCTATTAGGTTTACGCAAAGAGGGGAGATTATTTTATTCCGCTGCGTTGATTTGATATTGTTCGAATTCTTATTATTGTTCTCCCATCATAATGGTATCAGAGCATCTGGTTATTATTTGATTTTTCTGCCTTATGTTAAACAATGGAAACGAATACGAGTAGAATGATTACACTGAATGGTTCGAATTATCATATTTGGAAAGGGAAGATGGAAGACCTTTTATATGTGAAAGATTTTTATTTGTCCGTATTTGCCAAGGAGAAATCAGAGAATAAAACTGATGTTGAATGGTCTATATTTCATCGTCAAATGTGTGGTTATATTAGGCAGTGGGTGGATGATAATGTTTTGAACCATATTATTGAGGAAACACATGCACGCAATTTATGGGATAAGCTCGAATAGTTATATGCTCGAAAGACTGTGAATAATAAGTTATTTTTTTATAAAACATATGATGGCTCTGAGATATCAAGATGGTACTCGTTTGACTGATCATTTAAATTCTTTTCAAGGAATTATAAATCAGTTGGCTACGATGAGAATCAAGTTTGATGATAAGATACAAGCACTATGGTTGCTTGGTACTTTACCGGACTCTTAAGAGACGTCCCGAACATTTTTGTCTAATTTTGCCCCAGATGGTACGATTACCGTGGATTTGGCCAAGAGTAGTATTTTGAATGAAGAGATGAGAAGGAAGACACAAGGATCATCCTCTTCACATTCTGATGTCTTGGTTGTTGAGAAAAGGGGAAGAAGTGAGTCTCGAGATCCAAGAATTAGAGATAAAAGTTGAGATAAAAGCATATGTAAGTATAATAAATTTGCTAATGTTGAGTGTCATTATTGCCATCAGAAGGGACGTATTCAGAGGTTTTGTTGCCAGTTAAAAAGGGAAAAACAAAAGGAGAAAGGTAAAGAGAAGAAAAGTGATAATGACAGTGATGACAATCGTGTTGTTGCACTTAAAGAAGATTTTCTCACTATTTTTTATGGTGATGTGGTGAATTTTGTATCTCATGAGACTGGCTGGGTAATTGATAATGGTGTATCCGTTCATGCTACGTCTCGTAGGGATTTCTTTACATCATACAGGTCAAGTGACTTCGGATTTGTGAAGATGGGAAACAATGGGCTCGCTCAAGTTGTAGGCATAGGTGATGTGTGCCTAAAAACCAGCAATGGCACAAGGTTAGTATTGAATAATGTTAAACATATACTTGATATCCGATTGAATTTGATTTCTACAAGCAAATTGGATGATGAGGGTATTGCAGCACCTTCAGTAATGGTCAATGGAAGCTCACCAAAGGTTCTCTTGTTGTGACTAGAGGTGAAAAATATTCTTCGTTGTACATTATGCAGGCAAAGTTGTCGACAGAAAAAATTAATGCAGTAGACAACGAAAATGCAGCTGAGTTATAGCATAAGAGGCTTAGTCACATTAGTGAGAAGGGTTTGTCATTGTTGGCCAAAAGAAGCTCATTTTAGGATTGAAAAGTTCAGTGCTAAAAAAGTGTGCTCATTGTTTAGCAAGAAAACATAACAAAATTGTATTTAGAAGCTCCCCTCCTTCAAGAAAGTCAAGTATATTGAATTTAGTGCATTCTGATGTTTGCGGTCCTATGAAAACAAAATCACTTTGTGGCTCATTTTATTTTGTTACCTTCATAGATGATTTTTGGAGGAAAATTTGGATTCATACCTTGAAAACTAAAGATCAAGTGTTAGATGCTTTTAAGCAATTTCAGGCTTCAGTTGAGAGATGGACTAGAAAGAAATTGAAATGCATCAGAACTAATAACATGTGAGAGTATATTGGACTTTTTGATGAATATTGCAGACAACAGGGTATTTAACATCAAAAGACACCTCCAAAGACGCCTCAGTTAAATGGCTTAGCTGAGAGAATTAACAGAACATTGGTTGAAAGGGTAAGATGCTTACTTTCATAGTCAAAGCTACCTGGATCATTTTGGGGTGAGGCTTTAAGTACAGTTGTGCATGTATTAAATCTTACTCCATGCGTTCCTTTAGAGTTTGATGTTCCTAATAAAGTTTGGACAGGTAAAGATGTTTCTTATGATTATTTGCGTGTCTTTGGGTGCAAAGCATTTGTGCATATTCCCAAAGATGAGAGGTTTAAACTTGATGTGAAAACATAACAGTGCATATTTATTGGTTATGGCAAGATATGCTTGGTTACAAATTTTATGATCTAGTTGAAAAGAAAATTGTAAGAAGCAGAGACGTTGTGTTTATGGAAGATCAAACAATAGAGGATATTGAGAAATCGAATATGATTTGAGCACTACAGGTTAGTGATGATTTGGATCCAATTCCTTTTACAAATATTCCTACACAGGTTGATGAAGAGCAGCAAGAAATCAATGTTCCAAATAACGCACATGTTCCTGATCATGTTGAAACAGATAATATTATTCCTGAGCCAAAGGCTCAATTCGATGTTCCATTGGATGTTCTAGTCCGGAGATCCGTTAGAGATCGATGACCTTCCATTAGGTATTCTGAAGATGAGTATGTATTATTGATTGATGCAGGTGAACCAGAGTGTTATGCATAAGTAATAGAAGATGAGTTCAAAAGTAGTTGGTTTGATGTTATGCGAGATGAGACGCAATGACTTTATGATAATCATACTCTTGAGTTGGTGAAGTTACCTAAAGGTAAAAGGGCTTTGAAGAACAAGTGGGTATATAGGTTGATGTGAAAACATAACAGTGCATATTTATTGGTTATGGCAAGATATGCTTGGTTACAAATTTTATGATCTAGTTGAAAAGAAAATTGTAAGAAGCAGAGACGTTGTGTTTATGGAAGATCAAACAATAGAGGATATTGAGAAATCGAATATGATTTGAGCACTACAAGTTAGTGATGATTTGGATCCAATTCCTTTTACAAATATTCCTACACAGGTTAATGAAGAGCAGCAAGAAATCAATGTTCCAAATAACGCACATGTTCCTGAACATGTTGAAACAGATAATATTATTCCTGAACCAAAGGCTCAATTAGATGTTCCATTGGATGTTCTAGTCCGGAGATCCATTAGAGATCGACGACCTTCCATTAGGTATTTTGAAGATGAGTATGTATTATTGATTGATGCAGGTGAACCAGAGTGTTATGCATAAGTAATAGAAGATGAGTTCAAAAGCAGTTGGTTTGATGTTATGCGAGATGAGACGCAATGACTTTATGATAATCATACTTTTGAGTTGGTGAAGTTACCTAAAGGTAAAAGGGCTTTGAAGAACAAGTGGGTATATAGGTTGAAGCAAGATGAACATACTTCACAACCACGGTACAAAGCTAGATTGATTGTTAAGGGATTCGGTCAAAGAAAGGATATTGACTTTGATGATATATTTTCTCTGGTAGTGAAAATTTCTTCTATCCGTGTGGTACTAGGCTTGGCGGCTAGCCTAGATTTGAAAATTGAGCAAATGGATGTTAAAACAGCCTTCCTACATGATAACTAGGAAGAGATATACATGGAACAACTTGAGGGTTTTAAAGTGAAAGGGAAAGAGAATTATGTGTGCAAATTGAAGAAAAGTCTTTATGGCCTAAAACAAGCAACGATGTAGTAGTACAAAAAGTTTGCGTTAGTTATGACTGAACAGGGCTATAAGAAGACTTCCTCGGATAACTGTGTGTTTGTCCAAAAATTTTCTAATAATGACTTTATTACTTTCTTGCTTTATGTTGATGATATGTTGATTGTTGGCAAGAATGCTTCAAGAATTGAGTTATTGAAGAAATAGTTGAGCGAGTCTTTTGCTATGAAAGACTTAGGCTCAGCGAAGCAAATTCGTGGCATTAAAATTACCCAAGACAGAGATGCTAGGAAGTTGTTTTTGTCGCAAGAGAAATATATCGAGAAGATACTTCATAAATTTTACATGGACGAGGCTAAAGTGGTTAGTACTCCTCTTGCTGCCCACTTTGAATTAAATATAAAGCAAAGTCCTACGACTGATAAAGAGAAGAAAGATATGGAAAGTGTTACATATGCCTCGGTTGTAGGAAGCTTAATATATGCGATGGTATGTACATGCCCAGACTTGGTGCACGCAGTTGGTGTTGTTAGTCGCTATTTATCAAATCCAAGCAAAGAGCATTGGAATGTAGTGAAGTGGATTATGAGATATCTTCAGGGAACTTCAAATTTGAAACTCAGTTTCAGGATTGGGAAACTTGAGTTAGTTGGATACACAGATTCTAACTTGGCAGGAGATATTGATACTCGTAAATCTACTTATGGTTATTTGATTTCTTTTGCGGATGGAACTATATCAAGGAAGTCAAGATTGCAGAAGCGTGTTGCATTTTCTACAACTGAAGCTGAATTTATTGCAGCAACTGAAGCTAGTAAAGAGATGCTATGGATGAAGAAGTTCTTCGAAGAACTTGGGTTCAAGCAAAAGAGGTATGTGCTATTTTGTGATAATTAAAATACAATTCATCTTGGTAAGAATTCATCTTTTTATTTTAGATTGAAACATATTGATATTAAATATCATTGGATAAGAGATGTTCTAGATGAAAAGTTATTGGAACTTGAGAAAATTCATATGGATCATAATGGCTCTAATATGATAACGAATACTCTACCAAGAGAGAGCTTGAACATTGCCAATTGATAGCAGGGATAGTGAATCCCTCCACATTGTCGTGAGGGGGAGATTTGTTAGCTGTGTTCACTCTTATGTGAAGGAAGCCCAATGAGTTGCAAGCCCAAAAAGGTCTTGAGCCCATATAATAAGTTATATGGAGAAATAAGATTTCTCACTATCTATATAAAGAGGTGGCCGCAAAAAAAGGAAATAGTAACAAGAGAAAAAGAGAAAGCAGAAAATCTGGGGTTGGAACAATATCTAATTTACATCAAGCTGGCATTAGAGATCGATTCATTGTCCGATTGAGCTGAAATTTTGTTAACATGTTCGTGGCGTAATTTTCTCGAATCTGAACGGTTTAATTTTCGTTTGAAGCTCCCTACATCAGGTTTTTTTGTGGATTGATCAAAACATGTGTTTTTTGTCAAATTTATCCTTGATCTCTTGTGAAATTCGTGTGTATTGCCAAGAATTATGTTCTTAAGGTGTTTGTGCTATGTACCTCTAGTATTTGCTAGAGAAGAACATTATTCACCCAATTTTATTGATAGTGAAGAATTTTAGGTGGATTCCGGTGCCATGGTTTTTGATCTCCTCACATCAAGGAAGTTTTCCACGTAAAAAATCTTTTTATGCTCTCGTGCTTGGTATTTATTTTACTCTATTATATTGATTTCCATTAGGTTTACACAAGAGGGGAGATTATTTTATTCCGCTACGTTGATTCGATATTGTTCGATTTGTTATTGTTCTCTCATCAAGTATAACTATGAGCCAACATCAAATTGCCGGAGAAACTGCTGCAAGAGAACATAGACTAGGGAACAATTATCCTTAAAAATTGTTGGAAAAATATTAAAATACATAAAACAATAATGACTATCGGAAATATATTAGAAAATATTAGAAAATAAAAGCAAATGTCTATAGAGTGCAAGCAATGTCTTTAAGGATAATTCTGCCTTTTGGAGTACGAAACTTGGTGCACAAGATTTAAGCAGCGATCCTTTAAGATACAACAGACCCTCTTCTATACTCTACACTGAGTATTAGAAGGAAATAGAACAACTTATGTGTATAGCCCAGCAAAAAGAAAATGAAAGATATGAGAATGTATTGTATCATCAAAGATTGTGGTTTGACATTTAATCTATTTTTAAATAAGAGAAAGAGAGAGCCATTAGGAAACTGTTATAAATCAATTGGTAATTAAAATGATAACCGTTATAAAATAATGAAGAGTTTATGCAGTAATAAATCAAAAGTTATAAAACTGACTGTTATGCAGCCATTAGTAGAAAGCCCTTATATGGCCATTAAAGATAGCCGTTATAAAACCCTTATAAAAATGATGACTTTCATGATGGTTATAATTTCTAATTAATATTAGAAAACTGCTGAAATATCCAAAACATTTAACTTCTTTATGAGAAAAATTCTCTTCCTTCCAACAAGTATGCATTCTTGACAAGGCGCAATTAAACCTGTTAAAATCAGTCCAAAACCCATTTAATAATAAAAAAAAGTATTTAAATGAGTCATAACAAATTCTGTAAGTCAACGTAAATGAATTTACAAAATAGATAGGCCTAAACAAGGGGTTATAAATGGGTACATTGTGAACCTCTCTACAACCCACTTGGCCAAGGTGGTGGATTGGTTGCTAGAGGTGGTGGCGACCCCCGGGCGGGTTTCTCAAGGCAGGCTGAGTCTGCGAGGGGCGGTCGCTTTTGCCTTTCAGGTGCTCTGTCGCCTTAGTCAACTTCATGAGGAACGCGGCACTTGAGCTGGATTCTCTCTGTGTAGAGTCGCCATCATTGAATCCTCTGCACGGCACAGAGCTGGCGTTGATGATCGAACGACGATGCTGTGACTGTTCGAGGAGAGCTTGTTATTTGAATTATCGGCTCGATTTTGATCTCTGGTTACAATGTGGAGCCTCTGATTTATTATCAGTATCCTCCGCCTACATTGGTACAAGCCATTCTAGAAGTGCCGACGAGGTACTCGACGAAATTCTCAAGAGAGAGGAAGAGACGCAGCCGATTCGCTTCATTTTGCTTAAATCGATTTCGAAGCTCACTTCACTTATTGCACCCGCAACTGCTGGTCTATCAGCCTGTAATTTCCAACTCTCTGGCTTCTCTCGGAACTTTTCTTTTGCTGTTCATGGTGTCGGACTCTCATTAGATGTCAGGTCGTTTCCTTTTCTACACGGTCTTGTATTGATTTTACTTGACATGGCTTGGGTTGTTTCTATGCTTTATTTTTTATGAATGTATTATTAAGATTATTGAATTGTTACTTTATATTGTTTGTATGGTATTAGAACTGCATAATCAGTAATTAAAACCGAAAAATATCTAATCAAATAATGTATCATTAAATGGACATTAATAAATATATTAAGATCTCGTTTATGTTTAAACCAAAATCAAAGTTCGAACCCATTTCATGATTTATGGATGCCCTAGGCTAGACTTTCATCAACTCGCGCCCTGATCCATAACTTGACCCTAAGCTCCCTTGCAACCTCGACATGCCGATCCATGGAGCCATTTATTCTTCAAAGTGAATAATATGAAGAGAAAAATGCTAAAAATGAATGTTGAGATGGGTCGGGTATGTGTCAACATATTTGTATTGCAAATAAATCGGTCATGAACATGTAAATATGTCAAATTGGATCGGACCAACTATGACCTAGCCAAGCCCGTCCATTTGATAGATCTTCCCACAAAGCATATGATATTGATGGAGAGCCACTCCACACACCTGTACCAAGAGTGACGTTTGCAAATCAAGAAGATACCATCACTAAACAGCTTACTTTTTAGTTTTTCCTCTTTGATCTCAATTGAATGTCGCCAGTGGCATTTTTCCATTTCCAGAATGGAGTTCGAGAATTGATGCTATGATTTTGAAGGAGAAGTGTGGTTGTGCCATTCTAAAGTCAATGTCATCACTACAACTCATTTGTAGGTACTCTGTCCTTAAACTGATAGTTTTTTTGTCCACTTTGTGCTTTATTATTTTCCTCTTCTCATAGAAAATTTTTCTTTTCTTCCTTCACATATCTTCTTGGTGCACCTCAAATGCTGAGGATCCTTGTTTGCCACGGAGGAACCAGTACTAGACACTCTCAAGGAAATTGAAGCTGTACTATCTGCAAACCTAGCGGAGATATTCACTTTGTACTCGAGGACTACATTCAGGCACCAAATGGATTGACAAAGGTCTTTACTGGTGTTGGCTTGATGAAATACTCTGGTTTCCGGTATCAAACATGCCAAAGAACAGTCAAGATTGGCCACTAATTAGAGACACGGTGGCTAATAGCCAGCGGCTGCTCGTGTTTTCTTCTATTCAGTCGAAGGAACAGAGGGAAAGGATTGCTTATCAGTGGAATTACATGGTTGAGAATCAAAGTATGTGCATAGTCAAAGATACCAGAGAGAATCTTCTCGGCTATTTGGCCCAAATTTTTCAAACATGACTCATCGTTGACATGTTGATGTTATTTAATTAGTAATTTGCAGATGGCGATGGTGGAATGCAAGGAGGAAGCTGTCTAAACGGAGCTGAATCGGCTCCTCTTGATGACAGGAGCAACTTCCGGTCTGTGCCCATCAAGCAACTCGGTTGTGAGAACAACTTGGGCGACCTCATTGACATGCCTTGTTCTTGTTATGGGGCGGCCAGCATCAGATGGGCTAATTTTGTCACTGTTGATTTTTATAAGGTACAAGTTCTTGAATCTTCTCAATGCTTTTCCCTGTCTATACAACCTTCTGAAATTTAAGGAAGTATCAGGGATATCGTCTTTTCCTTGTATATACTAGTTGACACACTTGCAGATAGTACGCACCTTGGGCTCATGCTCTTCTTTGAGCTAGATAGACATGCCTAGAAGTTGATTATAGTAATATTAATATTGCCTGACCAAATTGCTCGATAGATTTAAACCTGCATTTTTTAGAATGAAAAAGTTTTGGAAAAGCATTGACACTGGAAGGTCTTTGCTTTTATGCAGAGGAGCGAAGGAGGAGGATCATTTCAAGCAGTAGACACTCTAAATGGGAAGCTGCTATGTGGATGTGACGATGTGCAGGCGGGCGTGGTAAGTTAAACTTGAGATGCTGTTCTATTTCTCTGAAGCAAGAAGAATGTTCTCTTCTCAATGTTGGCATTACGGTGGATGCGTGATCCTTGTCAAAAGGTCGAGTCAGCCGGGTTCGACTTCTGGGGCGTGCTCTCCATAGAAAACAAAAATATCCTGATTAGAACAAAGGGAACTACTACAACTTTTGCAACTAGGAACGGAAAAATGCACATTGCAATTCATGCCGAGCCTGCAACAAATAAGTAAATAACTTCAATTTTGCTACCTTTTTTTATGTAAGACTACAGTGATACAGTCGGAATAGCGGATACCTACCAATCAAGAGAATTGAAATGGAATTATATCTCTTTAGCGCAATACCGGCAAAAGAGAAAGCTCCGAAGGTAGTATACATTTTTCCGTTTCTCATGCCCTGCAGATTGAGTTTGTTCTTTTTTAGATGGTACTTGTTTCTGTTCCCTTGCTTCTTGACATGAGAAGGGTCTATCCTAGTAAAAGTTCTTCGTAAGACGTGGGTCTCAATGCTAGGCATGGTAAGACTAGTTTACAAATTCTGTATACTAAATGTTGTGGCATTCTGCAAGTAGCCAATTAAATAATTGGGCATATTCAATGGCCAATAACAATTTGCCACGTCATTTAGTATGATCAATTTTAGCAAATCTAGCATTTCTCCTCGCTATTTCTCATACAAGAGTTCATTTGTTTCGAGCAAAACTATTTTCGGAAATTTGTTCTCCAACTTTTGGATGTTTGGATGATGGAAAACTAAGCAATATGTATAAAATGTTTTCCATGGACTAAACTAAATAAGAAGTTTAGATTGAGGGAAAACGACTTCATTTTTAGTAAAAAGGAAATTACTTTCATAAATGGAAACTAACATTTTCATTGAAAATGATTTTAAAGAAAATATTTTTCTTTATTATAAATTTTTTAGTGAAACATACGCGCAAATATGTGTTGAGTTGGTCTCAAAGAATAGTTTTCGGTGTTAGAACTTGAAAACCTTATGCTTGTGGTTGGCCAAGGCCCAAGGGCTTCTGGTAGGCTGTTTGGGAATCCATCACTTTTTTTTTTTTTTTGGGTCAAAACAGCGGTTTTATATATTAACTCACGTTTGAACAACTACTGTACATAGCTTCAGAATACAGAAGATCCAACAGATAATGCGGAGGAGAGACAACCCAATTAGAGGGGAGTAAGGAGAGCCCATGGGCTTTGGCAACCCAGTCAGCGAGGAAATTTGCTGTCCGTCTACAGTGCTGGATCTGAAGGTGCGGGAAACAGGGCAAAAACGACAGAGCTTCAGCAAACAGAGCTTCTTGTTTCCATGGAATCAAATTAGGGTTTCGTACGGCATCGACAAGCACGGAGCAGTCGGATTCCAGCAGGATGCGATCGTGATTCTTCCTTTTCTGCAATAGAAACTTAAGGGTAAACTTACTTGTTGGTAACTCGCAACTGGTTAAGCTCATGCCATTCCTCCTTTCGCTTAACCCTCTCAAAAACAATGATTTGATTTTTAATAGTTGCAAGTGATCTACTCACCATCGAATTAATATTTTTACTTATCATTGAATCGATCACATTTACTTTTAATGAAAATGAGAGCTCACCAAATTCGCGCATATACAAGAAACAAGGACCTACTCAAGAAATGTTACGTTCGTAATGTTGGTCAAATTGTGGCGGTGCTCATTGTCAACAATCAGGTGCTTAACGAAATTTTTTTTTTTCTATTAATCTCGTATTATATGTTTTTTAAAATTTCATGTAAGAATTTCTTTCTCATTTTGGATCAAATGATAAAGACATTGTTAATAATAAGATGGCTTGCTAACGTAATAGATCGTGTACTGATTGATCGGGTGCTAAATTTCTTAGGTGGCTGCCCTCGAAGTAAACTGATGTACACCTAGGTGGGGTTGGCGATGAACCTTATCAGAAATTGACATTGAGATCGAAATTCACGTGGGCAATGAATAGTGTCCTCAAGGACATTTTTTCCAAGACAAAAAGATTAAGAAAAGGAAAAGTGGGCGCTCAGCCAAAATCCTGCCAAGGCAAGTCTAGGTCAAAGCACTGACGGAGGGTATTCGAAAATGTTGCTCTAGGTCAAAGCACTGGCGGAGGGTATTCGAAAATGTTGCTCTAGGTCAAAGCACTGACGGAGGGTATTCGAAAATGTTGCTTGATTGAACTTTTTGACGGAATGATACTCTAAATAGAGACATCTATCTAGTCACACGGACATGTGATCTGATCTGCCAATAGGCAGATAGATTAGGAGGTATCTTTCATTACATGTGCTCAAGCATATAATTTCCAACTCTGCCTAGAACTAGACTTGATATCAACAGTCAGACATAGGGTTCCCCAATCAATCAAGCATTCAATATTGTGTGGGGTCATTTACATTCTTTACGACTCTCAAGAAATTCACTCCGTGTGAATTTTGAAAATTGGGGGACTCGATTTTTATATTAGGATGATTCGGTTGTGCATATAGTCAATAATCTAAAGACATCCGACATATATTTGAGTCTACGTGTGCAATCAAGTTGATAAACTGCAAAACGCTAGCTTAACTCAAGTCACATGCTTTATGCTCGAAAGTCTAGTCGAGCAGGATTGAATATTATTTTTTCTGCTGGAGGTCAACTCGATTAGAAAATTGAAATGCTCAATCTCAGCTCAACTCAATTACAATAACTTATAACAAAAGCTCAAGATTTATAAGCTCAAATTTTAAGTACTCGGTGTTTATTTTATATTTGTTAAATATATCTTTCAAAATACTAAAAGCTCAATTAGGTCTAACTTAGCTCGTGAGCCTATTAAGTTTTGTATTGATGGGCTTGAGGACTCAACAAGATACTCAAATTGCTCCAATCAAAATTAAGCGAATCGATCTAAAATTGTCGTCGAGCTTCACCAGAGCTTCGTTGCCAAGCCAAACGCGAACATTGCTTTTTCTTTTTTCGGTCGACAAACATTGGTTCATTAAACTATTTTTGGCCTATTGAGAGCTTTGTCAAATTGGCCACAGTCCAGAGGCCTGTCCATGGCTTCGAGCCTGAACAGAAACTGGTCTCTCTCTCCGTTAACTGCGATTTTGTCTGCATCTCTCTTATTTATTGGCTGGTTAGGGAAGACTGTTGTGATATTTCAACTAGAAACAGAGTTCAGAGGATTTGGTTCTATGATTAAACATGTGCCGGTAGGTCAAATAAGGTGATTGCAATGCATCCCATGTCTGACTTTGCTCTGCCTCTAGATGCATTCATGTGAGGAAATAGACTCCCAACATTCATGTATGATCCTCTGCCTCTAGATGCATTCATGTGAGGAGCTAGTCTCACAAAATTCATGTATGATCCTGTGCATGTAGCTCATTACCCCGTAAAATATTGCTCTGAATACGCCTTTGGGCATTAATATAGCAGGCTAAAGAAGTTCTGGAGTGACTTAGAACAATGAAAAAGTAAATGCATGGGAGAGTGGATAGACAAGAAGAATGTTAGGTAGACCTCGAGTTGCGTATATTGCTTGAAACAAGGGTCGCTCATGTGGCATAAAACGAGGGTTTCGCTTGGGTAAAGTGTTGCCGTTCCTTATTGTGGCATTATCAAATGCATGCCCAATTTTGTTGCAGTGAATCTACGTTCATTGAATAGTCGAGCATCTTGTCTCTATTAAGTTGGGACATATTTCAAGTAGACTAGATTCAAAAAGAATTTACTCCAGCTTAAACTCGAAACAACTCTACTCGAGTTGCTTGAAAGTCTAAAAAATCGTAAGGTTTTTGCATAACCTAAATATACAAAGTTTATGAAAACAGTAAATCTCAATAACATGATACCTGCTTTTAGTTTCCACATCTAATCTTCTTTTTCTCTTTTTTATTCAGGTCAATTACTTCATTGACCCCACTAAACAAAAGATCCTAGTTCCATCTCGACCAACATTTTGAAAAATTTTGTGATGTAGTCTGTCCGGATCAATAAGGTCTGTAAATTTTATGTAAATAAATTCGACATATATAGAAACACACACAAATCTTTATAGGATATTTTTGGTCCTCCACAAAATGGAACGGACGAACTGATGGACACATATCAACTTTTTGGCTACCTTGGCTGTTCCCCGATACATCATAATTTCCAATTCAATTTCTACATGTAGAGAGAAAAGTCCGGTGACCTTAAATCCACAAAATGAAAAGGGCAAAAATGATATTCATTACACATCACATTCATGGTTGCGATCATCGCTTTATATAATACCTGTCCCGTTGTCGTACCCGAGGACGATCGCGATGCCCCCACGAGGGGGTAACATGCGGTTTGGCTCTGTTTCCTTTGTTGTTTCGTTGTCAAAGATCGCGAGCCCCCACCCCCACGAGCCGATTGTTGGCCCTACCGTGCAACCCCTATCTCACATTGATTTTCGTACCCCTTTCTAGTCAAGAAGAGAAGGGCTTAATCTAATAACAATGGTATAGGCAGATAACAATTAAAATACGGGGATTTGAATGCTGTCCCCCACACCAATCCCCTCCCACCCCTCTCTCTCTCCCCGGGCAACAAAATCAAAAATAAAAAAACACACACACAAGGTTTGACATCGAATCCTATGGAGAAAGACAATGATTGACATGCATTTTCTTATGTATGATTGATTGCGAGGATAAGTACGTAAGCAGTTCTCGGGTCATCTATCAATTGGGTTCTTATCTTTTTACTTTGATCAATTAAGTCCGGAACATTTTGAACAAATTTGCGACCCTATCCTAAGCTCGCCATTGGTGGATTTATGTGGTTCCTACATTGCCTTTTTTAAATGCCAGCTAGCCATGTACCTAAGAGTCATGTAGGATTTCCTGATAGTATATTTAAAAAATTAAACCACATATTCATCTAACAGTATAAGTTTTTGGACACTTAGTTATAATCTTACCAAAACTTGTATCAAAATAGAATGCCCCAATCTAAAGCATGAGGGGGAGTGATTTTTCCATGTGTAGGCAAAAAGACTAGACTAATGTGAGGGAATGATAAAATATTTAAATTTTGAACTACACATTCATATAAATCTTAAGTTTTTAGAATAGTTGGATGTGGTTCCAACAAATATCATATTCCATCAACGACGAGCTCATGACTTGATTGCACCTTTTTAATTGAAATGTTAATTAACAAAAATAAATTGAAATATCCCTCTTTCAAAATTTCAATTAATCCATACAAAAGTCGACTTTAGAAAAAATTATCATTTATTATAAATAAATTTGCTTTTATCAATGGCAAATTGATGAAATTTATCTCTAATTAGCATTTGGCTATATTGACCTACCCTTACATGTGTTATTTAATCGTATGAATAAACTCTTGTGTTTTATATTTATTAAGTATCTATATTGAAATCATAAATGTGACCAAATTTCTATATAATTTTACATCCATACACTCACGAAGTAATACGAATTTGGACTTTTATAACGTTCACAATGCTGGTTCAAGGTACATGTACACATTACTATGAAATTTTTTATATATGGAACAATTTGGTTACAAAACTAACTTCAAATGCATTTGGCACCCATCCAAAGATGAAGGTGCAAATATTTTCTTGTAATGATAGTGGACTTGACTATAATTCTATAAATTTATAAGCCATATGTTTTCAACATAAAGGCTTCGTTCATTTCACGAAAAACATGGCGTTTGTAGAAATTATTTTCCTGAAAACTATTTTCTAGAAAAATTATAATATTTACTGGTTTTTCCCTAAAACTTGAAAATGAACTAGAAAATATTTGCAGCCGTTCGATATGGAAAATTATTTTTGATTATTGTGCACTCCTTTTAAAAATATCTATATTTTTTAAATATAATTTTTAATTTTTAATTTTCTCTTTGCTCTTCTTCTTTTTTCTTTTTCCTCTTTTATTTTTTTTATTTTCCTCCTCCTTCTTCTTCAGATGATTGCCAAGCACGGCGATGGCCAATGAATAGCCACAACAAACCTCGAGCTCACGAATGGCAGCGAGCTTAGCACAACTTGAGCTCACGAATCGACGACAAGCTCACCGGCCTATGGCAAGCCTCAATCTCACCTATGACCAATCGTCAGTCACCACTGTGGCCAGCAACCAATCGAGGAAGAAGCAAAAGAAAAGGAAAGAAATGGAAAAAAAGAAACAGAAAAAGAATAAAAATTAAAGAATTCAATTTTTTTAATAAATATAAAAAATAAGGAAAAAAAAGTGTATGATGAAAAAAAAAAAAAAAACCTGCTTGGCCTAGAGATTGAATAAAGCAAATGGACTTTTGATTGGCGGAAAATGTTTTCTTTAACTAGTTTATTTTCCGTGAACCGAACACCGAAAAATCTGAAAAACATTCTCGAAATTATTTTTCGTGAAACGAACAGGGCCTAAATTTGCAAAAAAAAAAAAAATTACTATCAATGCACTATCGAACTTGTTTTAGGAAATTTTGATTATTTTTTTTTGTCAGTCCTACTCTATTCCTACTTTACACTCACTCTCAGACTTTTGCCCTGCCTCTTGCAGGGCGTGGGAATCGAAACCCACTCATGAAACTTACGTATCCCCACCCCATCACCCCTGAGAATGTGGGAATTTAAACCCCTCATCCTCCCCCTTCCATGTATGAAAGTTAATCATCACAAAAAATTTACTGCATATAGTACTATCTACCGCATAAATAATTATGTTTACATTTTTCTTTTATATATACGTGCAGGTAACATAAACTCTACACTTTAACGTTTGTCTTTTATAAACTTTTTTGTAGCGATTAATAAGCTTATTATAATTCGTAAATCAAAAGCTATAAAAAATTATGGTTAAACTTATATTTTATTGAAAAAAAAAGGTATACTTTATGTGCGCCATCTAACATTTATCTTTACTTCTATAAAAATTTTGGAATAATTAAGAGTACTCTTTGAGGAATATATCATATTCTAAATTCAATCGCTATAACAAATTATTTTCAACATTTATTTTAGTCCTCCAATTGCTACAAGGGATGTGAATTTGTTCATTTAGTTTCTTTTGTCATAATTAATTGTAGTAATGAGCCTCATTAATAGTGATAAGAATCACTGTGTAATAAAATCTCGATGCAGAATCTATGAAATGATGTCGCTCATTTATTTTTATTTTTGTGATAATCAATTGTAGCATTATACAAGCCTTATAGATATTGATAAGAATTAATCGTGTAATAAAACTCGATGCGGAACTTTGGTCTCATGTAAGTGATAAGAATGATCATGTTATATAACTTAAATTCAGAAACTTATATCCAGAAAAAAGAGATTTGAGAATATATATATATATATATATATATATATTATTTTACCTTCCACAAATTTGCAATCATTCATCTAAATAAAATATATATAAGCATATAGAGTTATTTTAATTTTTACCAAAATATGCATAGCTCTATTATTTCATGTACATCAATTATGGATATATTTATAAAATATACAAAAGAGGTAGAGACCTGGTAGTATTTATTACCAAAATCTGCATAACTCCATTATTTATTGTGTATCAATTAGAGATTTAAAACCAAAATATGAATATAAATTGGAGATTTGTTAGGATTAGAGGTTTTCTAAAGTAATCATGAAAATTGAAATTTCTAGGATTTTATTACGAAATATACATCAATCAGGTATTTACTAGTAAAATATGCATACTGCTAAGAGATTTGCTAGGATTTTATTACCAAAATATGAATAACTCTTTTATTCTGTTGTACATCAATTAGAGATTTATTACCAAAACATGTATAAGAATTACAAATTGATTATGATCAAATATTTTCTAAAGTGATCATGAAAACTAAATTACTAGGAAAAGAACGCATATGAGTAGCCTTGTAAAACTGGTGGAATAGGTTGAGGTCAGGGTCGAGTCAAGTTAGATCAAAAATTGCCATATTCAAATTAACTTATTTAACTCATATTGACCCAATTTCATTTAATATAATTTATTAATCCATACCCGAACCTAATCTGGACTCAACCCAACCCAACCCAAGCTCCAAGTTTTAACAATTTTTCTCCCTAAAGTGCTGGTTCTCAAGAATGTGCAACTTCATCAACCAACTCACCAAGTCAGTGAGGGAGCTGGAGTGCTCGGGTCAAGTCAATTGGCTAAGACTTTGCCTAATACATGAGCAACATGGAGACATGGGTGAGCGTTGTGCTACACCTAGGTGGATGGCTTCCAAGGTCGGGTCATAGAATGGAGTATGAAGGTGGAAGTGAGGCGAAGGGTGGTAGATTTTGCAAGGTGATGAACAGTGCCCTCATTCTCGTGAATCAACTCGCTTTTACCCTGGTGATGGAAAAGAATTGGGAGGAAAATAAAGCTCATATCCAGGACCAGCCTGACCATATCAAATCAAATCCAGAGAAGAAGAATTGGAAGGGCCTGAGCATGTACATTTAGGTCTTGGGGAGGTTGTGCATTAGCTCGTGAAGTGGACCAGCAAAAGCTACCAACCATATGCCAACTGTTGGTTGGAAGCACACAGGATTGGAACAAAACCTTGTGGTCAATTAAGGATGATGGTCTGTGTCCTAAAGCACCTGTTGGATTTTTCTTCTTTGTTTCTCTTCCCTCATCGATGATGCCAGCTCAATTTTTACCTTTAGGATAGTTTGGATGAGCTTCTTGATCTGAGGCCAGTAAACTCCCCGCACTGAGGATCAGTAAAATGCTTATTCAAACCTGTTAAAAGTGCTATTGTGCATCACAGGAATACAAAATATCGATGAGTCCATATATGTAGTTTCCCTCCACATGATGATTTAGACCTTTTGGGTTGGATTAGATAGTCTAACATACCTTGTTGGAATATCTTTGTCGATCGGTCATTAATTATGACTGATGTGCGTTACTCCTACCATGATTGGTGAGTGATGAGTAGATCTGATAAAAGTGGTAATATTCTCATTTCTTAACACATATTCAATGGATTTGATTAATTATTCAGTAAATGGATCGTAAATGTTAATAGTCTAAACACAAATCAAGAAGATGCAAGAATTAACGAGGTTCAACAGTGTATCTACATCCTCGAATAAACCTCCCAAACCCTCTTTTTATTTTTCTTTTTCCTCCTTTATCATCAAATATGTACAGACCCATATATATACAACCAGGCGGACTTCTTCTACAAATCAAGCCTCTACAAATTAGTAAAATAGAATCTTCTACAAATCATGAAAACAATAAAATCCCCTACAAATTAGGGGATTCCAGCTCACGCCAACACTCCCCCTCAAGTTAGTGCGTAGATGTCTCACATGCCCAACTTGTCTAGTGAGCTATAGAATGTCATACTTGAAACGGCCTTCGTCAAGATATCTGCTAGTTGGTCTTCAAATTTCACGAATGGAAACTAAATCACATTGGAATCTAAGTTCTACTTAATGAAGTGACAATTCACCTCAATATGTTTGGTTCGATTGATTGGATAGGATTGTGAGAGATATCAATAGCTACTTTGTTATCACAAAATAACTCAATTTTCGGTATAGGAGTAAAATCGAGTTCTATCATCAGTTTCCAAAGCCATAGGAGTTTGAACAGTCCCTTAACCATTCCTCTAAACTCTGCCTCTGCACTTGAGAGAGCTGCAACTTTTTGCTTTTTGCTTCTCCAAGTAACCAAATTCCCTCCCGCAGAGGTAAAGTACCCCGAAGTTAATCTTATGTCCGACACACTTTTAGCCCAATTTGCATCAGTAAAACCTTCGATCTTAAGATGCCCACTCTTCTAAAACTAAAGCCCTCTCCCCAGAGCTCCCCTTAAATATTGAAGGATACCATTTATATGGTACTTGGAGCATGCATAACCTAGTTTACAACACTCACTACATAGGCAATATTAGGATGTGTATGTGACAAATAGATTAATTTGCCAACTAACCTTTGATATATCTCTTTATTTGTAAGCACCTATTCAAAATACTCTCCAAGTCTGTGATTCTAAATAGTCGATGTGTCTACAGGTTCACAATCTAGCATTCCCACCTTAGTCAACAAATGCAAAATATACTTTCTCTAAGATAGAAAAGTACCTCTCTTAGATCTTGCTATTTCTATCCCAAAAAGTACTTGAGTCCAAGATTTTTCATCGTGAACTCCGTTGAGAGCTTCTACTATAATTTCACAATTCCCTCATGATCATCTCCTGTGATAGGCATATCATTGACATAAATAATCAACCAAATTATCTTACCTCAACTTCGCCTAAAAAACAAGGTGTGATTTGAATCACTCTGAACATACCCATACATTTTCATAGCCACATTGAACCATCCAAACCAAGCTCGAGAAGACCGTTTCAATCCATACAATGATTGCTCTAACTTACAAACCAGTCCTAGTTGTGAAGAAGGACTATAACCTAATGGAATATCCATATAGATCTCCTCTTCAAGGTCACCATGGAGAAATGCATTCTTGACTTTAAACTAGTGTAAAGGCCAATCTAAATTAGTTGCAAGAGAAAATAACACTCATAAGGTATCTAGTTTCACAATAGGTGAAAAGGTTTCCTAAAAATCCACCCCATATGTCTGTGTGTATTATTTTGCTACCAACCTCACCTTATACCTTTCAATAGACTCATCTGCTTTATACTTGACCAAGAACATCTATTTGCATCATATTGTTTTCTTCCTTCATAGCTTGAACCCTACTTAGGATCTTTCAAGGCATCATATACTCCACCTGGAATATAAGCTAATGATACATCTGAAACAAATGCCCTCAGTGGCTTGAAAAATTTGTCAACTAAAAAATTGTCTATGATCGAATAGGTGGACTTCTTCTTCCCTTCATCATCTAGTGAGTATCGATTCGGGAGCTTTCCCCGATTGTGCCTGGCAAATAATTTATATCCCATAGAAAAATTATAATCATCATGTAAACTAGTAGTAGGAGAAGTTACCTTAGGAATTTTTTTAGGAGTTGGGCCAGGCACTAAAGAAGATGGGGGAAGCTGTTTTGGAAGAGCCGGCTAGTCTTGCAAACTCAATTCCTCGAGGAGCTAACCTTCCCCTGATGAGATTTGCTTTGAAATTTCCAAAACACTTTGCCTACATTCTAGGCCTTCTTGTTCAATATCGATCAATAAATTCTGGCCTAGTTCAACCCTAGCTATCGGCAACAATACTGATACTCCAACTATTTATACCCTTAAGGCCATAATACCACTAGTCTCCCACCAATTCTTCTTTTCCATTCGTATCTCCCCTTGGAAAGAAGAAGTGGTTTCGAAAGAAGGATTCTGTTTCAAAGAATGTCACATTCATTGTAATATATGTCTTCTTAATAGATGTATTATAGCACTAATAACCTTTCTGATATCAACTATAGCCTAAAAACACACATAACACGGCACACAATTCAAGTTTGTTTCGAAAATGTGAACAAAGGCAACGTAGCCAAACACCTTTGGAGAAATAGTAAGAATTGATGGTAAATATACATGAAAGGTGAAAGCCTCTAATGGTGTCTGAAATTTTAATGCCTTCAATGGAATTTGATTAATAAGGTGGACCATTGTAGCCACTGCATTATCCCAAAAACGGTGAGGGATATTATTTTCAAATAATAAAGACCGAGTTCTCTCAAGGATATGCATGTTCTTCCTTTCTGCTAACCCATTGGGGCGTTCCTAAGCATGATGTTTCATGGAGTTAAGACATGCTGTAAAAAATATTCTTTGAGATACTGTTTAGGGTGCGCATGAGAACATTTCTTGGCTGGGGAACAATTTCTTTTCAGAAATAGTTCTTTTCTATTTCTATTATGGGGAACAATTTCTATGTAAAAAAACCCGTTTGGTAACTACACAAAATTTTTACTCTAGAAATAGAAAAAGAATAGAAATGTGTTTGGTAAAAAACAATTTCTTTTTTATATTTATTTGTTTTTTATTTTTGCCGGTAGACCGCCGCTACAGCTGAACGCCGCTGCCGCCACATGTCCTCGCCAGCCGACCGCCGCCCGCCGACTGCCACCGCCGATTGCCGCCGCACGACCCATCAGCCTCCGGTGGCCAGCGTCCGGCGGTCGATGGCGGCTGATGGGCCGTGCGGCGACAATCGGCCGGTGGCGGTTGGCCGGCGGGGACGTGCGGCAGCGGTGGCGTCCGGCGGCGTCCGGCGAGGACCAGCGACGATCGGCGGCGGCGGCAGCAATGGTCAGCCGGCGGCGACCGGCGGCGACGAAGGTCAGTCGACCTACAGTGACCAGCGGCGGCGGCAACGGTCGGCCGGCGACGACAATCAGTCGACCTCTAGCGGCGGCGGTGGCGGTCAGCCGGCGGCGGCGGCGGTCAGCCGGCGGCGGCGGCGGCTGGCGAGCGGCAGCGAGCAGTGGTCAACAGCGATCAATGGCGATCAGCAAGAGAAGAATAAAAGAAAAAAAAAATAACTTATTTCTTAAACTTGTTCCTATGAACAAGAAGCAGCTTTTTTTGACTTCTCATTTCTATTCCAAAACCATTCCCGGGCTAACTTTTTGTTCCCGGGAACAAAAAACTAACTTGCCGTTATCAAACAGGTTTCTATTCTTTTTTTTGTTTTGGGGAAGAGAAGAATATAAATTTTTGGGCTGGGGAAGGTTACCATGCGCAGCCTTAATATACTCACCATTATTATCACTATGAAGGATCTAGACCTTCCCACCAAATTGAGTTTGCTACATAGCATGAAATTTTTTTAACACATTGGCAACTTCATCCTTAGTTTTCATCAAATATAACCATGTCATTCTAGTGCAATCATCAACAAAAAGGACAAACCATCAACTAACAGACACAAAAGTAAGAGGAGAAGCACCCCCACACATTGAAAATGAATCAAAGAGAAAGGAATTGCACTTTTATTTAAACTAATAGGAAAAGGTACCTGGTGGCATTTCGTGAAAATGCAAGTCTGACAATCAAACTGATAATCATTCGAACCAAAAAATAACTTAGGAAATAACTTATTCATGTAACCAAATGACGGATGCCCCAATTGCTTATACCGAAGTCATATCTATGTTTCCTAGCTTGTAAACGACCCTCGGACCTAATTGACATTCCAAAATTGAAGTCGTTCATGTAATATAATCCTCCCTTAGTACCACACCCAATGAAATCCTTCATGAGAATATCCTAGGACACATAGATATGCGGATACATTAGCACAACGTAATTTAATTCCTCTACAACCTGCCCAACTAAAATCAGTTTCATAGAAAGTGATGGTATAAGGAGTGTATTATGCAGTGAGAGGGAAGGGGAAATATTAACTTCAACCCCAGTTAGTGGATACGGCACTCCGTTAGCATTTGAGACTCTATGGCATCGAAGTCCTATAACACTAACAAAATCATCCGCAGTAAAAGTCATGTGATCAGTAGACCCTAAATCAATAACTCACCTATTACAATAATACGATAAAGAAGCAACCAAAGCAAAACAATAGTTACCTTCACCCTTTTTAGGCATCTTACTCTATGGTTTGAACCATGGCACTAGTGACAATTGATGCTCTCCCATAATTAGAGACTCCTTCCCTTTGCCATTATTCGCTTCTCACTCTGCTTGCTTTTGAGCTTTAAGCTCCTTCCACCAATCAGGATATCCATGAAGCTTGTTTAGCATTCCCAAAATGGGAGTAGCCACCTACTAGAGGGGTTTTTGGTTTCTAGGTTATACTTGTTCGTCCACCTCCTAGTTTAACCATCTATAAAGTCAGCTCCTAAGCTTCTTTGAGGCTAGGCTTGCCTCCTCGCGATAACATAGCCACAACACCATGGATTGTACTCCCATTGTTCAACATCATTGTTCATCATATATCCTCCCTACAATAGGCATGCTCAACTATAAGGAATGGTTGCATTTGTAGCACATTAGCTCGTATCTTATTTAGGTGATCATCTAAACCATCGACAAAATGTACACACAATCCTCCTGAATGGCTTAATTGTATCTTGCAATATCATCCAGTCATACAATTGGGTTTAGGCAACAAAAGTTGATCTTTCTCCACAACCCTTGAAGGGCGTTATAGTAAGCGTCAATGGGTCTTCCAACTTGTCTCATTACATGCCTCTTCAAATCATAAACTGAGAAGCATCAATCCCATCCAAAAAAAAAAAAAAAAACAATAGTCACTGCTCAAAGCTAGGTTTATGGAGTTTATTAGCCATCCTTTGATGGTGGAATCTTCAATCTTCCACTTGCGATACCTCAAGTCCATAGATGAAGGTTGAGGAAGTTCACCATTAATGTATCCTAGCTTGTCCTTGCCCATGATATACATCTCTACCACTTGAGACAATAAGCCATAATTAATCCCATCCAATTTGATTGTAAGTTGTGCTAAAGATGGATCATTTTGTGGTGTCGGGGTCATGGACTAATTCTAGGTCAAAATCTTAGTTAATTTAGTTGTCAAATTTTCCACAAGCACGTCTATTGTAGAACTGTCCCTTTGATTTTGATGGGGAATCCTACTCATGGAGGATTTTCATTTGCCATTGGTCAGTGTATAGGCATGAATTAAAAATAGTAGTGAATCTCTTGGGTCGGTGAGCTAGTTGGCATGGCAACCACATGAAACTAGGGCAGCCATAGCAATCTCCAAGTGTCTGGGATCTAGTTAATACGGCGACTAACATCGCAGCAATGGGTCTAATCAATGCAGCGGTTTGGATTGCAGTGAAGAAATCTAGTCGGGGCAACAATTTGTGTTGCTGCAATCTTAGAGATAAAGTTTCTAGACAACATGACAACAATAGATGCCATAATGGTCTGATCAAGTCATTGTGTAGCAATGACAACCAAGTCTATTGAATTGCAACAGCGGCATAGTGTTAAAGGTTTTTCAGGGTCCCTAGATCTATTGCTCTGATACCATGTTAACAGTCTAAATGCAAATCAAGAAGCATAGGAGAAAAAGACAAGAATTAATGAGGCTTGGTAGTGTGCCTACATCTTTGGGTAAGCCTCCCCAACCTTCTCTTTTTTTTTCTTTTTTCTCCTTTATCATCAAGTATGTACAGACCCATATATAAACAATCAGACAAACTTCTTCCACAAATCAAGCCTCTACTATGACAACCAAAACCAAGGCTAGTACAAAGGAATGGATTAAGATAGCCTTGGCAGTACGTGGGTTAGGCTAAGCACATGTCTCCTGTCCCACATCACTTAGAGGGAATCCTAGGCTAGCTTATAAGGCTTGGGTTCCTCTAACTATACATACATATTTTCTTGGGATAGTATAGGCTATCCCGAGAAAAACAAAACCATGAGAACTTAATGTCCAAAGCGGACAATATATGTATAATGGCAGGCCAAGGGACCTTACAAGTAGTATAGAGCCAACTACTGTAACGTGTGGGGCCATAGTGAGGGCGCTGTGCCGTAAGGAGTAAAGAGTGTGACGACCTAGACTCGGGACAGTACGGAGAGATGGACTAAGATCACCTCGGCATTATGCGGGCGAGGCTAAATGCATTCTCCTATCCCACATCACTTAGAGGGAGAGTCCTCGACTGGCTTATAAGGCTTGAGTTCCTCTAACTGTACATACGTATTTTCTTGGGGTAGTATGGGCTATCCTAGACCCGCCATTGTACATATGTTGTCTGCTTTAAACACTAAGTCTTTACGATTTATCATTCGCTTTGAACACTAAGTCTTTATGATTTTGTTCTTCTCGAGATGGCCCATACCATCCCAAAAAAAAAAAAAAATTGTATGTACAGTTAGAGGAACCCAAGCCTTATAAGTCAGCCCAAGACTCTCCCCTAAACGATGTGGTACAGGAGACATGCATACTGCCAAGGCGATCTTAGTTCATCCCTCCATATTATCCTGGCTCTGGGTCATTACATTCTCCACCCCTTACGACACGACGCCCTCACTATGGCCCCACACGCTACAAGAATCAACTTTGATACCACTTGTAAGGTCCCTAGGCCATTATTGTACATATATTGTCCGTTTTGAACACTAAGTCCTCACGGTTTTGTTCTTCTCAAGGCAGCCCATACCATCCCAAGAAAACGTGTATGTATAGTTAGAGAAACCCAAGCCTAATAAGCCAGCCCTAAACTCTTCCCCTAAGCGATGTGGAATAGGAGACATGTGCTTAGCCTCGCCCACATACTACTTAAGTGATCTTAGTCCATCCCTCCATACTGCCCCGGGTCTGGGTCATCACATTTACAAATTAGAAAAGTAGAATTTTCTACAAATTAGGAGGAAAAGAAAATCCCCTACAAATTAGGGGCTGGAAAATAAAATCCCTTACAAATTAGGGGATTCTAGCTCGTGCCAATAATAAATTGATTCACACCCAACTCTAAGGGTCATAAATGGATTTATCATAGGTGTTAAGAAGGTTCGCAACTTACTTAGACTTAACCCGTCTTTATGACTCTCTCTTCACTTTCTCTTGCCCTCACTCAATCTCACTCGCTTGCTCCATGCTTTTACCTTAGTTTGGATATGAGTTTTTATAAGTTTGAGCAAATATAGAAATGTTTTAATAATATGAATCAGGTTGGGAATGGGTTAGGTCGAGTATGGGTTACTAAATTTATATTGTACGGAAATAAGTTAAAATAAATTAATTTTGGTTAAATCATTTTTGACTTAACCCGACCCAATTTACCCTCTTGACATGTCTGGTGACAAGTAAAAGACATACATTTTTACGATTCTTAAATCTTCCACTATCTCTCCATCTTTTGTTAATTGCGACGGCGGTAGAATGCAAGTGACATACTTGCAACAGCATCGAGTGAGCAAAACATGTGATGGTACAGGATCTTCATCTCGGTGTATCTCTTGTTTTCTCCTAACTGTAAGTGTAGTTTCAGGGGCAACATTATCGTATGGCAAATAATTTGGCGTCAAACTTTTTCAGTCGTCATTTGAGTTTCATTACTTTTAAAAAGTCGATCTTTAATTAAACGGCGCCGGTGCTCTAAAGTTTTACGTGGAATTATTTTAGTAATAAAAGGCCCAAGTCACTTGAATATATGGTCTTAGATAGATGGTCTAACTCATGATTTTTTGGTATTAGTTGAACGTTGATAACGTTTGAGCCATAAACACTATATAAAAATAGAAACTTGACAAACCGACATCGTGAGTTACAAGCAAAAATCGACATATTCTAGCTCTGCCACCATTTTTCTTTGTTAAACTCAGAAGCAATCATCGAGCAAACATTCTCTCTCCAAATAACTTCATTTAGAATCAAAGTATCTATTTGCTTTCCTCCATTAAAGAACGAAATTAGAAAAAAATTCTTGACATCCCATCACTAGTTTCATTTGTTTCTAGTTTGACCTTGCTTTCTTTGGAGAATGAGCAACGAGGCTTGGAGCTTTCTGTTAGTGGACTGTGAAGCAAGGTCACATGTTTGGAAACCAATTTAAGCCTAATGTCTCCATTGGTGGGAATTCGATACATTCAATGACTTTGATAGGTAAGTTGTGCGTTAAACAATTAAAAATGTCTAGTGCAAAGCATTATGAATAATCAATTTAGTGTCAAAACTTTATGAAAAATCACTTTAGTATCAAAACTTTGCAAACTATCAATTTGAGTACTCCTATGCATTCTTATTATTAAAATAATGTTACATCAAATTTTATGGCACAGGGTCATTTAAGTGATCAATTCTAAAAAATTATGATATTTAAATTATGTTTGAAAAAATTTTACACCAAAGAGTGCATCGCACTATAGTTTTGGCGTTAATATTGTCCTTTCCCCAACGTTGTTATCATTCACATTTTTGGGATTTCATTATACTTGAAATTATTTGGAGTCAAGCATATATCCCCCTAAGGTAATGCAAGAAAATCAGTTTTTCCATATTCTCTCACCATTATACCTTTCACTTTTATTTTCAAACTTAGATAAACAAAGAGTAATATGATGAGGCACCCTTATTCATTTTTAAATCCTCTCTATCATTTTCCTTTCAATATACATATCCAAACAGATGATGAAAACAAGTTTCCTACCTAAATTATTAAAGGCAAGACTTTGAATCTCTCAACCCGTCAACATCGTAAACATCATTTTCCCAAACAAAGTAATGGTCGGGATATATGTGAAGTTAAAAGTAGGACGATTAACTTTTATTGCACTTGCCATCAATAGGAAGTGTTGACTTTATGTGTAATTTTAGCCACAAGATGCGTTTCCTCGCACCCTAAAGGCAAGGAATGAGATACTCTAAGGGCATGCATGGTGACTTTCTATTTCTTCCGATTTTTGCTCTTTTGTTCTCCGAAACAAAAAAAAAAAAAAAAAAAACAGAAATCCGTTTGGTAATGCCAACTTATTTTTCTATTCCCCGGAATATAAAAGTGACAGGGGAATAGATTTGGAGCATAAACAAGAAACAAAAAAAAAAAAAACTAGTTTCTTGTTTCTAGAACAATTTCTAGAAATAAGTTTTATTTTTCTTTTCTATTTCTCTTTTATTCTTCTTTTCTATTTCTCTTTTATTCTTCTTTCTTGTTGTAGCCACCGTTGGCCGCCTGCCAACCGCCAGCCACCTCTTGCCGCCTGCGTCCACCATCGACAGCCGACCGCCGGCAACTGCCAACAATGGTCACCACCGCCCGTAGCCCACCGACCGCCACCTACAACCCATCGGCCAACGACCACCACTGTCCGCCTACAACCTACCATCACCAATCGCCGCACGACCACCGTACGACCGCCATCTACCACTACATGACTGCCGACGGCCGGCAACTGCCAACGATGGACACCACCGCCCGTAGCCCACCGACCGCCACCTACAACCCATCGGCCAACGACCACCACTGCCCGCCTACAACCTACCATCACCAATCGCCACACGACCACCGTACGACCGCCACCTACCACAGCATGACTGTCGACCGTCGCTGCCGACTGCCACCCACAACCCATCAGCCGCTACCCCCTCCCGCAATCAGTGGGCGGCAATCCTGTGGCGGCAGTCAGTGACGACGATCGGCAGTCGTGCAGCGATCATGGGGCAGTCGTGCGGCAGTCGTGCAGTGATCGTGCGGTGATCATGCATCGGTCGTGCAGCGACGAGCAACAGTCGATGGTCCATGAGTAAGAAGAAAAAACAAATGAATACAAAAATTTATTAATTTTTACCAAACACATTTCTATTATGTTTCTATTTCAAGAATATAAATTTTGTATAATTACCAAGCACCTTATTTTACTTAGAAATTGTTCTTTGAGTAAAAATAGAAAAAAAAAAAAAAACTATTTCTGAAAAGAAATAGTTCCCCATAATAGAAACATTGTCATGCGCATCCTAAATTTATGGAATACATCGCATGGCAACACTCTCCTTTGTATTCATGAGCCAATTCATCATCCTGACATTAGCCAAAAGAGACCTACCATTAACCTAACTTTGGAGAGGATAAACCTAACTCCTAACTAGAGTTATCCTCTCCAAATTTATAATTTAACTTTACTCACCGATGAACTCAAATAACCGCACATAATTGAATCTAATTGGACTATGACTCTAATTTTGATTAGTGGTAAGCATTAAAGATACTGGTGTGACCAAGTTCACAGGCTTGCGGGGCTCAAAATTAGAGGTATCCGAGCAAAGACTCAGTCCCACATCGCTTGGGTGTGCATATACAAAGTCTAAATCTCCTCTCTTCTCGTACCTTCAATCTCTATATGCACATCACCTTTGTCCCTGAAGCACATGAATTTAGTCTCACGGATATCTGTAGGACTTACGTCTAAAAGTTTATCACTTATATAAAAAACTTGGACTATGACTCAATGCAACTTTTTAACCGGACCCCATGAGTCGAAGGGATTTATTCTCTGAACGAACATGGCAACGCTTTTCCTTCACAGAAGTACTGCATGCTGCCATTTATAAGCAGTAGCTTTGCAATGACGCTAAGTTGCATGCGAGTCTTTGGTGAATCCTAAGCCACTCTCGAATAAAATCCCAGTTGACTTTCATGGTCGGCCTCGAAAAGTGTTTCGAGAACTCGCGTAAATACAGAGTCGATGATAATTCTCTCTCAACATTTATGTCTCTGTCTAAGTCAGCACACACTTTGGTCAGACCACGTCTTTTTTTAATTTGGGCTACAAACAATCCGCAGAAGGTCTGAATCGCAATCTTAAGGTGTTTACTTTTAAGACAATTGTTTACTTCAAAATTATTGGATGAGGATGTGATTTGATGTCTAAATATCCCTGTGTTGCTAGACAACAAGGATATGATAGACGTCCGAGTCATATTAAGGGATATTAAGACCATGGTTCACTGAAAATTTTGGAGGAAAATTGTTAATTTTTGTATACCTAGTTATTCAAAGAAAGTGTATCCCTTCTATTTAAAAGAAGTTATTTTCTTCCAATTTAATCTTAGTGATTTCAGTCTATAGAAAATATTTTTCCTAAGTTAATTAGTTTTTTGTAATATAAATGCAAGGAAAGTGGAGAATAATTTTCCAAAACAGATTTCATTCAAACAAACAGATCTAAAGATTAATTTAAAAAAAACAAAAATGATGCAGCGATGTTGTAAAAGGTAATATGGCGCCACAAATCATGTGAGGGCGATATAATGACTCCTATGACATGACATTGGGAGACTGCTTGACTATTACATGGCATATTATGACATAGAAAACCCTACAGTTTATACGACATGGAAATACTAATAACATGACATGATAGCATGACGATAGTCACGCAATATGAGCAATAATTACATGCTAGATGAGAAGGTGCGGCCCAATATATGATATAATGGTAGCACAGTGACATGACAGAAACGATAATGTGGTCATCATCGGTATTGAAAGGAAAACCATAGCACGGCATGCAAACAATCATATAGTATACTGATGACACGGTAAACATAACATGACGCGTTAGATAGTGATGATGTGTCCTGCACAATATCAAAACGTGATGACATCAAGTGGCATCTAACAGTGACGTGACATATGTTAATAACGTGACCGACAATGTTGTCATGCAATGATGACATGGCATATTAATGATATGGCATACAATGACAACATGACATATTACAGACATGGATGCAGACTCTTGCAACAAGTCAGTCTATTCTTCGGCTTTCTCGGGCCCATGGTAACAACTAAAGAGAAACATTTATCCCCTTTGCAACTATGATTAGAAAACGAAATAAAACACTTCTCTTTAAGCAAATAATTTTTAAAATTATTTCAAAATGCAATGATCAACAAGCTCTAGGATTTGCTCAAACACCTAATCGATTCAGAGACCGGAAGCCTTCAGCTATTTAGCCTTTGGATCAACGGGGACACCTTGCCATTCCTTTGCTATTACAAACTAGGGTTGACTATCATAATATTAGGGTTTTTAATATAGGCGTTTCATGTTTTTTCCTACTACATTCCACCTATAAACTATATATAGAAAAAGCAAACAAATAAATGATAATTCTACCAATTATAAGCTATCTTTGCATGCTCATTGTTTGCTAAGTCAGCTTCTAGAGTCTTAGCTCAAGTATTCTGGTAGTGGATTTACCCAACTTATAAATTTTAATAAACAATTATGCAAAAGAAACTGCCTTAAGCGTTTCCCTTCATACAAAGGTGTAGAGAACTTCCATTAACAGAACACTTCTCTTTGATATTAAATTTTATTTCCTATCTTATGATTTGGAAATTTTTGTTATAATCGTAACTTTGAGGTCAACTATCATCTTCTTTCATTCGAAAAAGCGTATCACGCTTCCCAACCCACATCAATCAAGAAAAGGAGTTAACAAACTACAGTTGTTTGTATTTTCCATATGGTTTATTTATGCAATGATATTCAACCAAGTGCTCAATTTCCATGTTAATTGTTCTTTTTAAGGGAAAATGGCACTAATAATTTATGGACCAACATGCAAGCTTAACCTTGGAATTTTATATTATTTAATGCGGTGCTTGAACTATTCTTAAATGTCACTATAGTCGTGCCCCCGATTTTAGAAAATTTTAATTTCAATGCATTTCCTAAATCAACAAAAAAGAAATGCTATCTATTTATTATCTTGTAAACTCTTTTGTCTTTTTAAATATTGCAGTAGTTCCATTCAAGTGTATTTTAGCTTGTGATCTTTATAATTGTAAAAACTGAACTTAAAGTTGTATCATTTTAATATTCCTGCAATTTAAGTACATTGTTTTCATTAGGATATTTGGAAACAAAATTTTATTTTTCTTTAGATACTCACACTTATATTAATCTAAATCTTGTTCGGTTTTCAAGTTTTTATGATTCGTGTTTTCATAATTAAGGATGTGTATATTTAAGCGAACGAATTTTCTGCAAATTAGTTTTCTATACTTTCACTTGTTTAGTTTGCTGAAGATGATCAATTAACAAAGAATCATTTACAATCAAAGAAATTATGCATGCTTTTAATTAGGAAAATAAATTCCCTAACTTGAAAATGGAAAATCATTTTGCTAAAAAATGATCTTTAAAATAGTATTTTCCCTTATATTATATTTTCTTCGAAACAAACAAACCCTAAGTTAAATATGTGTGCTTACTTTCGTAATATATAGTGAAGTATTAGCTGTAGAGCTTCAAAACGCGTGGCTATCACTATCGGTAATAACCTAAATAGATGAAACTGCACTGATGACCGATAAGAAATAGTGACTATTTTGATCGCATGTTGGCACTATTTCTTACTACATTACTAGGCCCATGATCCATGAAAATGTAATGCTTATTATATGTGATTATGGAAGGTCTTGTGTATGGCATTTTCTTAACATATTGATCTTCATAGTCCTATACTAAGGTTATATAGGATTCGATTGGTTTTGAGATGATGTTATTGATTTTTATTTTATTTTAAAGCTATGGTCACTTAAAACAAAAATTTCAGTTATTAATCCAATAGTGTCGTTTTCAATATATAAAATCATTTTCAAAATAAAATAAGTTAATTAATGTAGCCCAAGTAGGAGAATGTTGGAAATTTTCTATAATATGAGCTTACATTAATTAATTTATTTTTTATTTTAAATAATCGGGTTAATGGATATTACAATATTTGTTAAACCCTACAGTGATCTTATTGAAATGGGTATTGGCATATATTAATAACGGGTCTAATTGAGCAGCAAAGTGAAAGTAATTGTATTCAACTAAAACTCACAATAGAAATGGCCCAGTTTGATTAGGGTTTATTATGTCTCCTCCCTAACCTATAAAAGGGTAGGTTATATCTATCGGTTGTTTTAATCCCATTGAAAGCTACTACATTGAAATAGATCATAAAAATGAAGATCTGACATTCTGATAGATCTCTGATTATTATATTGATCTATTTTTCAAACAGGTACGTTTTATTTTGCTATACTTATTGGTTTCAGCGTTTTACAGTCATATATAAATTTGATTCTTTTTAATTGATTAGTTGTTTATATGCATAATTTTCTACACGAGCCTCTCCCAACTAAATCTTTATTTGAAAAGGATCGCACTTTGATTTTTTTACCTAGCGTAAGACGGTGGAATCTATGTACTTTTCGCATGGACCATCGGAAGGAATGAAAGGCAGCGCCATTTTCAATGTATTTTCAACCGTGTTCATGGTCAGAGCCCGCAAAGTCAATGGCACAGCTCAGCGTCCGAGAAATTCCAGCCATGTCTACAGCTTCAAACTCCTATAAGAAACGAAAATTGTTAAAGCAGCAACCGTATCCTCTCTCATCTCTCACGTTCACATGGTCAAAAAGACCCTGCCGTGTCTTCTTGTGGTTATATTGGGATTTCTGGGGTGGATCTTCTTGACACACTAATAAATATTTTGAGAGCGCCTATGAAAATTCTTGACTACGAGCTGGATTGAATATATTGTACCGATAGGTCTTGTGAGCTTCTTAACAGGGTTCACATGAAATTCACATGATTAATAATAAATTGCATCACACAAATCAAGCAATCATTTTTTTTTTTGGGTTTTCTTAAAAATTAGAATTCTTTTATGAAAATGCATTTTTAAACTAAATGACTTAATCTTATTAATATGCAAATTTTAATTAAATGGGCCTATTATGCAAACTAATTATTATGCACCTCATGACCTAATTTCACTAATTAACAAGCTCTGATTAAATAATCCTATTATGCAAACTAGTTAACATGCACCTAGTAATTTTGTATTTTTTTTATTGAAATTCAGAATTCATGAAAACCTTAATTAATCTATCTAAAAATGATAATTTTCTAATTTATTCTAGGGATTAGTTTGACTTAAACTCTATCCTATCTTAGAAAACTATTTTTTTATTTTAAAAAAGAGAATGAGAATATGAAAATGTACCAATTATATCTAAGACTCTAAAAAGGCTATTTAAGTCTAATCTTAACTTATTTTTTAAAATATCTAAAAAATGCAGTCCTAAAAATATTATCTAAAAATGCAATCCTAGAAATATAATCCTAAAAATTTGATTAATTAAACCTAGATGTCTATTATATTAAACCGTAATGTCCTATATGCTCATGCAAAGTTTTCTTTGAATATTTTGATTTTTGATTTTTTAGTTTCTTTTTAGTTTTTTTTTTTGTAAGTTGAATAATTGTTAAACAATGGTTAAATCTAAACAATTAATATAATCACTAAATAAAGGATTAAAATAATTGGAAAAATAACATGACGTCTCACAGGTTAAATTAACAATTATTCTAACCATAATCGTAACAATAACTTAAAATAATTAAAAAAAAAATATGATCCGAAGTCTTACGGACCAAATTAAATAATTATTGTGATTTAATAATTAAGATTCTACCAAAAAGCCCAAAAATTAAAAATAATTAGAAAAAAGATCCGATGTCTCTCGGATCAAATTAATAATTATATTAATTTTGGACAAAATCCTACAGATAATGCATACTAAATTCACAAATATTAACATCCACCATTACAAATTAAATATCTAAACTAAAAATGCTATAAAATGAAATAAGCAAAAATAGCGTAACAAATAAAATAAACTAAACTATAAAAGTAAAACAAAATAAAATAAAAAGACCAAAAACTACATAAAGGTAAAGCGACGGTGGACGGCGCTGGTCTGTCGTCGGGGCTCCGGCGGGGAGCGGCTGCAGGTAGACGGCGGCGGGCTTGAGCTCGGGGCAGCAGAGATCGGTGGAGCAAGGACACGGCGCGGGGTCCGTCGGGGCAGAGAAGGGTCGCGGCGACGGGGCGCGGGCTGAGGCGCAGCGGCGGAGCTGCGGACGTCGTTGGTGTAGGCGCGGGTGAGGCGACTCACAGAGCTGGGTCGTGAGTTGCTGTGTGGCGGCGTCGTCTGCGGTGCGGGGCTCGGCCGTGGGATCTCGAGCAGCGGACGTCGAGGAGCAGAGCGGCGAGGACGGGAGCGATGGGCTTCGGAGCACCGGCGAGAGCTGAGCAGCAACAGGTCGCGGCGGTGTCGGATTTGGGTGCTCGCGGCGTCGGTGTTGCTGGGCGGAGGTGCAGGCGCGCAACTGACAGTGGTCTCAGGCGGAGGGAGACGAGCGGCAGGTTTTGGAGCTACGGCGTCGCGCTGGGCAGCAGCAGGTCGCAATGGCCAGCGCGGGGGAAGCGGCGACCAGTGGGGGCGGCGCTGGCGTCGGCGAGCGGACCAGCGAGGCGACGGTGCGGAGGCGCGGCGGAGCTCGGAGATCGACGGGTGGCGTCATGGACGGATCAGGAGTGTTGCAGTGGCGCGGCGTCGGCGAGGGCGGAAGCGCGGTGGTCGGGGCGCCCGGCGTTCGGAGGTGCGGCGATGGAGCTGCAGATGCGGGCGAGACCGGCGGAGTGGCAGTGGCGTCGTGGGCAGAGGTGCTGTGATCGGCGGGCAAGTGCTGCAGATGCTCGAACAGAGGGTGGAGACGAGCGGCGGGACGTCGTGCAGCTTTGCGGAGAAGGAACCCAAGAAGAAGAAACACAGTGCACGTCTCTTTCTTTTTTCTTTTTCTTTTTTTGGTTTCTCTCTCACCTCAAGTCTACTCGCACGTATTCCCCGCTAACTTTTGTACTTTTCTTCAGTCAAAAGGGGCAAACCGCCCCTTTGACCTGACCCAGAAAATTGAACTCAAAAGAAATGAAGGAAAAAACTTCCTCACTTTTGCTTTGAAAATTTTTCTTGAGTTCACTCTCGATTTTTTTCAAAATCCACCCCCTCAATTTTTCCTCCCTTGTGCATGTCAACTCCTTTTTATAATGGTTTCGCACGGCCACTTTCTATGGTAAATTTCAAACTTCCATTTTCTGTTACATTAAATTAAGAATGCAAATCAGAGCATGATTTCGCAATCAGCTCAATTTTTCGTCGATTCTTTCCATTTTATCAAAATTCTTGCCTTTTGTTCACTTGATTTTAAAATTGTTTCTGTATTTAACAAAATCTGAATACTCATCAGAATTTTAAACTTCCATGCATAATCAATCAAATCAATCTTTCCAATTTTTATTTTTTCTCTTTTCAAAATGTAATTTTATTTTTCCAAAATTAGGTGTCAACACTTTTCTTTCCTTCACTGTTGAGTTGAGCCGTGTGCCCTGTAAAAAGTGTTGAAAAGAAACCTTTCCTATTCGGCCAATCTAATTCTTGGGCTTGCAGGTCTCCCAAGAGGCTCCGCAGTTGGCCTACTCTCTCTCTCTCTCTCTCCCCTCCCCTTCCCCTACCAGAAGGTAAGAAAGGATGAAAACCACATAGGGTGACAACTTGACTTATTGTCATTATGATAATAGAAGAGCTAATTGTAATCAATTTTAAAAAGATGCTTTTGAACGATCTGGTTTATTTACTTATTGTAATTGCCACCCAAGCAGGCCTATATATACACGTACTTACTTACCGACAGAATCCCAAACTTTCATAAGCTTCGCAACTTTTCTGAAGAACAGAGGAGCAAGTGAGGGCTTGAGCTGAGCTTCTTGAGAGCATCAATGGCCGTTCACGTTCTGCTGCTTCTTGTGGCCTTCACGCTGCTCAGTGCATGCACTGCTTTATTGAAGTGGAATGACGTGAAGTACCGGAGGAAGAAAGGGTTGCCTCCGGGCACGATGGGCTGGCCCTTGTTTGGCGAGACCACAGAGTTCCTGAAACGGGGCCCAAACTTCATGAAAAACCAGAGAGCAAGGTCACTTCACCCACTTTCTCTGCATTGCTGTATTTCATTTCTGTAGAAAGAAGATTTATTCTTGTGATTTCCCCGACTACTTTTTTGTTGGTGGAATGTGCTTCATCCTTTCCTGTTTTTTTTCTTGAGGGTGTGGCTCGTCACTTCAATAGCTGCAGACTTCGCAATTTTTCTATGAATGTTTCCTCCTTTTTTTCCCTTTTTGGGGTTCGGTATGGCCTAGCCACTGGTCCACCTCTCCGGGCTAAGTCTAAAGGCAAACTATACAAACTCGGCCTCTGTTGCCTGCGCAGGACTCGAACCTGGGTATAGCCACGAAACGGTCCTCCTGAGTTCTCTGTAAAATGTAACTGTGAAGAAGAGAAGATTTTCTGATGTCTGAAACAGTTCATTTTTCTCCTCTTATTTCAGTGACCCTACTAAAAATTTGGTCTGAGGTGCTTGATCTTTTTTATACTGTTGTTGACAGGTATGGGAGTTTGTACAAGTCCCACATTCTCGGGTGCCCGACAGTTGTGTCCATGGACCCAGAGCTCAACAGGTTCATCCTCATGAACGAAGCGAAAGGCCTGGTCCCCGGTTACCCGCAGTCCATGCTCGACATATTGGGCAAGAGCAACATCGCCGCCGTCCACGGGTCCGCCCACCGGCACATGAGAGGGGCATTGCTCGCCCTGGTCAGCCCCGCCATGATCAGGGACCATCTCTTGCCCAAGATAGATGAGTTCATGAGATCCCACCTCAGCAACTGGGCTGATCATCACACCATCGACATTCAGGAGAAGACCAAACAGGTATAGAGCATCATATATGATACTGTTGATTCATCTAGTTTTTTACGCTTATAGTGTACAGTCAGTGATCTTGTTCCGTCTTCTTTTCTTCAATTCAGATGGCATTTCTATCATCTCTAAAGCAAATTGCTGGTATCGAATCCGGCGCAAAAGTTAAGGCATTCACGGATGAATTTTTCAAGTTGGTCCTAGGAACTCTGTCCCTGCCCATTGATTTTCCCGGCACAAATTATCGCCGCGGGTTTCAGGCAAGCCCCCCTATTTAGGTCCATTTTGATAGAAAGGAAGAGTTTAAACAGAATTTTCCCGATGTCAATTGACTTGAACTTTTTTTTTTTCCTGCATTTTTTAGGCAAGGAAGAATATTGTCAGCTTGTTGAGGCAACTAATGGAGGAGAGAAGGGCTTCGCGAGAAACCCACCAAGACATGCTTGGCTTTTTTATGAGAGAAGATGAAAATAGATATAAGTTGACGGATGAAGAGATAATAGACCAGACAATTGCCGTTTTGTACTCTGGGTATGAAACTGTCTCAACAACAACCATGATGGCCATCAAGTACCTGCATGATCACCCAAGGGTGCTTCAAGAACTGAGGGTCAGTCTTCCTTTTCGGTGCTTGCTTCCGAATACGCTTCTTCATTTCTTTTCAGTTGCTTGCAAATGTGACTCGGCTTCAAAATCCGGCAGAGAGAACATTTGGCGATCAGAGGGGCCAAAGAGCCTGAAGATCCAATTGACTGGAACGATGTCAAATCAATGCCGTTCACACGTGCAGTAAGACGCAATGCAACATAATCTCGTCTAGGAAACAATCATTATGTGATACAAATGAAAACAGGGTCTTGACTAACTGTGCTTGCTCTGCTTTTTTCTTATGCAGGTGATCCTTGAAACGTCCAGATTGGCCACTGTTGTAAATGGGGTGTTGAGGAAAACAACTCGGGATGTGGAACTCAGTGGTAAAGTTTCATCTAATTCCCAGAGTGCCCAAAATTTTTATTTAAGATAGTTTAAGCATGAACATTTCTTTAAAAGATCAACTTCATATGAACCTGTGATGATGCAACCGTTTAATGTATGTTTTGAGATTCATTTGACTAAACAAAGAACTTGGGAACTATTAAAAAACAACAGGTGCACAGCTGCTGAGGATGCGCTTTGAGTGTTATAACAACAACAGAATCAAATGATGATTGGAAGTTGTTGCTGTCTCTCTCTATGCAGGTTTTACAATTCCAAAGGGATGGAGAATATATGTTTACACGAGGGAGATAAACTACGACCCTCATTTGTATGAAGAGCCCCTCGCTTTCAATCCATGGAGATGGATGGTTCGTGTTGATCGGATCAGAGCCCCTGGTTCAACATCTCTTGCTTTTATTCGCATGAAGATTGTTGACCCTGATATTTTCAATTCTTTACTCAGGACCGAAGCATGGAATCTCAAAACTACTTCTTACTATTTGGCGGAGGCACAAGGCACTGTCCCGGAAAGGAACTTGGGATTGCCGAGATTTCTACATTTCTTCACTACTTTGTAACTAGATACAGGTAAACGATACACCGTCAATGCATTTAGTAGCGACGCTAGAGATGATTGACTTTGCTGACGTGAATGAATGAAACTTAATTCATTCCCTGTGCAGATGGGAAGAAGTTGGAGGAGAGAAACTGATGAAATTCCCGAGAGTTGCAGCACCAAATGGATTGCACATTAGAGTCAGATCTTACTGAGCTTTTTCGTAAGAGGGACGATATGTAAAAAGGAACACATTCGTGAATAACTGGATCTATAGTTAGCATATACCGGATATTAATTGACCGGTGATCAACCGACCATTGCCCGCTTATTGTGTGACCTTGATTTGCACTTTAATGATAGTTTCGTATAAGTTAGGTACACATGCAATTGTGCACGTGGAGATGGGTGATGCTATGAGCGAATCAGGAATCTGGAAATGACGCAATCGCGCATGTTAGACTTGTCCCTGTAGTTCAGCTTTGGGAGAAAAGCACATGGAGAGGTTAATTTCTTGAAGAAAGAAAGTTTGGGCTTGAATTTTTGTCCCCTGCTGCCTCTAGAAAGCCGGTAAAGAAAAACCGAATAGACTCTGAATCCACAAGCAGACCGGCTATATTCAGGCCGAGACATTCATGCAAGCACAAATCCACAAAACTTCTTTCTCTTGCATCGTTCATTGAGCTGAGCATACATCATGCCCGACAAAACCTTTCGATTTTCCAATAAAATGGAATGGTCTACCTTGAAACATACTTGGTCCAAGGTTGGATTTTCCTATCGTGTTTACCCCAGCAAGATATGGGTACTGCGCCTCCGTGTGAACGGGCAAGAGGAAAAACTGCTGGAATTTTCTGCAAGGGCCTCGTTCCTGCTAAATCGGCCCCGACTTGTGTTCTCAGATTGAATCCATGGAACGTGAAATCAACCCAACTGAGCAGCGATTCAAAAGTTCCAGAAACCGGCCTAGAACCATGCTAATAGCTTGTTTAATGGTTTTCCAGGTAGTTAGGATGCTTACCTACCACTTGTACAGTTTGCCTACAATAATAGTTTTAAGGCCAGTATTAGTATGGCTCCCTTTGGTCTCGCCTGAATTACATCCATCCCTGGGATGACCTTGAGAAAGGCCTTTCAAAAACTCTTTTCTTTCTCTCATTAAAGAATGGGTTTCCCATACAAGAAAACAAGGGACAAGTCTAGTGAGACAGGTGACTCTTGCCGATGCGAAAGCTATGATTCCAGCTTCTTTTGGATATTGAAAAGACTTTAAAAGTCCCTATCTATATAAAGTTCTTCCTGCAATCCCACTATTGACGAAAAGATGATTTAAACATTCTATAGAATGAGATATACAAGAAGAAAATCTACTCAAAAGCCACCCCCTTAAAGGATGCAACCAAATTCCCTATAGAAGGAAAGTCATTTTTGTTCCAGGTAGCTTATATCAAAAGCACTCAGTTTGGATCAGGTTTGCTTTTGATAGATGGATTTTCGTCTACGAGGATTTAGAGAACCTTGAACCAAACGTTTCACTGGTGGAACGTGAATGTGCCCATCAAACCTCACCATATACACCTCGCTGGGCTTGTAATAAATCGATGCTTTTTCAAAAGGTAACGCAATCCAGATTGAGCGTACAATAAAATTTGGTGGAAATTAACGGTACTCACTAGTCACCACAACCAGTCATTGAGTACTTAAACAAGAAAGGAAATCGGACAAGCCCATTTTATTGTAGTTAAATCATTTGCAGAATCTTGACTACCTCTTCATTATCAACGCATAGTAATTGTAGCTTGATGATGTCCCAAGGAAACATTTCAAGATACCAAGCCAATCCTTTCCAGCTTCCATCAAGTTCCTAACCTACTGCCGAAACACTGGGCATCGTCATCTCAGAAATTTCAGGACCTGGCCCCCAAGGATATGCCTACAGAAGCAAGTAAATACAAAAAGAAAAGAGGCAAGTACTTGATGGAAGCCAAAACAGAGGCTAAGCAAACAATTTCATATGCACATTCTTAAGCGTGAAAAGGCTTCACTTGGCCAAAGAGCATGGTTTAAATTACACAACCATGGAGCTAAGGCAGGTAATAAATCAACAGAAAGTTCTAGACTCTATGTCACATTACAAGAATAAATGACAATATAGGCCACAAAGAAGGGCATTCCTCCATTGGAGCCAGCCTAGCAAAACCCGAGATCAAAATTTAGGACGACTGCAAATTGAATAGAATTTAAGCCCAAGTTAGACACTCTATTTAGTCAATATCATGAAACTAAGGTGGGTTCTTCAGTCTTTTGACGCTTAGCTTCACCTTGAGCCTCTTCATCATCATCGTCATCATCATGCTTGATAGATCCATTTACCGCCTCCGGACCCAAGATAGAAATGTGCTTGCTGGTGATTTGACGACCTGCTCTCAGCTTTGGACCCCAATGCCTTTCAGGGTTTGGAAGGAAGCGCGCAACCTTCTTGGCTTGTGCCTTGCTCAGAGATCCGACAGCTCGAGCAAAATTTGCCTGCTCCAAACAAAACTGTTAGCTAAAAGAACCACTACAGAAAATTAATACCTCTTATGAGTGAGTGGCGCGTTTGCCAAGATCGTGCACCCGCATGGATCATATAATATTTTCATAGCATAGCATAAGTGAGGGAATCGTATAAGGTGTCATATGTGTAAAAGAAAAACAAACAGAAGAAGAAAAGGAACGGCTGTAAGAGGAGAAACGCACTTGGAAAGCTGGTTCCTTGGCCAGTATCACACATCCAGGCTGATCTGAAGGTTGTTCTTTGACGGGATGACTTTTAACCTACTTAGGAAACACAACAAAAATGCTATGAACTTGTTTTTTTATGACAATGGAATGTGACAGAACATCTGCAAATACCACAAACATCCATGGGGCATCTATCATCTTCCAGTTTGTAGCTCAAGAAGAATCAGGAGAGTCCTTACCCAGCATCGCATGATGTACCAAATAACGTCCAAGGGGGATCTGTCTTCAACCCCAATGGATTCACATGAGTTCCAGAGATTCTATATCCGGCATTAATAACAGCAGAACGGAAGATAACTGCCGATGGTGAGGTGCATTTTAGGGTGGCACTGAGATTGTGCAAACTTAGGAATAAAGGAATATCGGGCAGTTCCTGCAAACACCGTATCCTCCAAGAGTTAACACATTGATCGAGCCAAAAAAGCAAAGTATAATTGTAATGAGCAAGCAAAGCACGCTGGTCAAAGCTTTTATCTGTCTGCGCAAATATAACTGAGTAAAAATGTCATCAAAATAATGAGGAAGCAATACCTAGCATTCAAAGGACAGCCTCCATGAAACAATGTTCAAAAGAAGACTCAGTAGTATATTGAGACATATAAAGACCAAATACGTCATTTGGACATATATTGAACCCGTACAATTTCATTCACTTTGGTCATTAAACTGTATCTTTTCTAGAGCCCACAAAAACTTAATTGCCAATCTACAGTTGAAGAGAGATGAGGCCATGCTACTTCTGTAAAAGCTATTGTTTTACAATTGCAGCTCTTGGTTCAAGTTCATGCAACTCTCAAGTTATTTTGATGAAGAAGAAAAAAGAGGAAAAGTTCACCTCTGAGATTGTTGTCAGTACAGCGGAGATACGATCATAAGCAGGATATCGATCCTTCATGGATTTTGTAATATATGGGTTTTAAAACAAGAAAAGAAAAGAAAAGAAAAGAAAGGTTTGAAAAGTCAAAAAGGGGGCTGAAGAGGGATGTGGAACCTTCGGCTGGGCTTTAAAAAGAGAGAAAGAGGGAGAGAAAGAGAAGAGCAACGAGCAGAAACAGAAACAGGGGAAGACGCGAAACAGAGGAGGAGAGAAAGAAGAGAAAGGAAAAAAAAAGGAAAAGAGGAAAAATTTTGGCGCACTCGTGACCTGGACGCCTCATCAAGCCGACTCAAGTGTGTTTTGCAAGGCCGGTAAGAAATTGAAGCCTTTAATCACTTGCTTGAAGCGATTGCCGCAATTAGGGCTCGAAATTCGGAATTCTTGGGAATTTGTGTGGCGAAGCCCAATTTTTGAGTCGTTAAGCTGTAAATTTTTTTAGAAATGGTACTTTGGGATGTTGCGAAGCTATAGCATCTTTCGGATCGTGATTTGAGCTTGCGGTTTGTTCGGAACGGAGTTTTGAAGTTGGAGCGCAATCTGGCACTGTAGCGAACAGTGGCTTCGAGTCTTTTTTTTTTTTTTTTGTTATTTCCGGTACTGTTTTGGGGCGGCTGAGTTGGGGTTGTTGTTGTACGTTAAGAGAGCTTTCTAACGACTATAAGACGGCTTCAAATGGAATTTTGTGGAGGAAGTTATGGCGTGACAAGTGGGCGCATGGGCCGTGCCTAGCTGAAAATGATGGGTTTATGCTAAATTGTGAGCTTTTGGGGCGCGTAGGTGTCGTTTATCGACTAATAGGCCTAGTATAGATGAGTCGTTATAAGAATATTATTTTTACTCGGCTTTTTGATATTTTCCCGTTAATTGTTAGGAATCCGAATGCGTCGGTTCGTGTGAGCGTCGTATTTGATTTTTGGCTTTCCCCAGGTGAGTGACACTATTTCTTCTTTGTATTTTAAACTCATGTTTTGAGAAACATGGTGGATTAAATACTCTATGAGTTGATAAAAAGCATGTTTTGTTGCATAAAACAAGATCGAGCTATTACTGACATTTTTATTGTTCGAAAGGAATTATATTTTGACGTTGATTTGAATGGTTGTGTGAAAAAGGGATTTGTGAAAATCTTTGTGAAAGAATCTTGAAATGTTGTAGAAAATGCTTTGATATTTATATATATCAAAATTTGGAGTTGTGGTATGATTCTCTTTCTGATATTGAATTACTGGATATTGTAATTGGTGATTGGTGCTCAATGTCACTGTGGACCCTGAGGGGTGTGGGTATGCGCATACTATTCTAGGATATCCTTGTAGGCCGAGCCACCGGCTAATAATATGTGGAGACCTTGCCAAGGGGGGAATCTTGGTCATTTTGTCACGGGCGTTACACGTGACCATGGTTAGACATTTGAGCATGAATTGATCAATGGAGTGGACCATTGACGTGTGATTTGAGTTTGGTCGGTGGATTGGACCATCGATATGAGTTGATGAGATTAATCATTGGAATAGACCATTGATGCATGTTTTACGAGATTGACTAATGGACTCGACCATGGTGCTTTCAATATTTGAATTATGAGTTGGTATTATGATAAAGTGAGTTATGTTTGTGTTTTAAAATGTGCATAGTGATTTCTCGATCCGCTTAGAAGAAATGTGTTACTCACTGAGCCGTGGTAGCTCACTCCTCTCGTCTACTTGTTTTTCAGGTTCTTCAGCGAGTCACGAATAGGCGTGAGCGTTCGTTCGGGGAGGACTTTTTGGTGGAAAATTTGGGTATGGCTTATGCATAGTTCACAAGTTTATAAGTTAGTATTTGTAGAAGGTTTATGTTTTGATGTTTGTGATTATAGATATACTTTGATATAGATATTGTAACCAAGTGCCCCTTTTTGTCAAATATATATATATATATATATATATATATTATATATGGATGTATATATGTTGATATCGGGTTGAATTTTGGTTACCTTGAGGCTGCGTCCTTTGGTAAAAGGGCGGCCGTGTCATGCCCATTTTTCTTGAGAATCGGGGTGTGACATTTGTTGGTATCAAAGCTTAGGTTTTGATTTGTTTGGGTAGATATGGGACGATGTGAGATTGTGTGATAGATTTTTTTTAACGTGTTAGCTTTTTGATATTAAGTTGTAGCTTCGTTATTGGATTCAGGTGATCATGCGTGACTCGGAGACACTTGCTTTGCTTCGTAGAAATAGTAAAGGCAAGCAAGTTGTAGCCCCTGATGCTAGAGACACGCCTCAAGCTTCTCGAGGTGCATCTCTAAGGAGGAGACGGGAGGATCGACGTGAAGAAAGTCCTAACTTGCATGAAGTTAGGGAAGTTGACCAACGGTCATTTCCCCCGAGTGACTTTGAACAAGCCATGATTCATTGGTATCGTCAGGCAAAGGAATTAAGTGGAGATGGAGCAATTGGCTCATACACCTTTGCGCAATTCAGAAAGACGAAACCACCCACTTATGATGGGAAAGCTAATCCTCTTGCAGCTGAGTAGTGGACTAGAAAGATTGAAGGGATCTTTGAAGCTAAAGGTGTTCCCGAAGATAAGAAGGTTACTTTTGCTTCTCGATACTTAGAAGGCGAGGCAGAGCATTGGTGGGAGGGAATGAGGCCAGCTCTTGGAGATAGAGGTGGTGTTATAGCTTGGGAGGACTTTAAGGCCCTGTTTGGTAACCATCCAAACAGGGCCAAATTCTGATTCTTTGTTCCCAGAATCAGTTTCGGCCCAGAATCGCGTTTGGTAACTTTTTTATTCCCGGGAACAAATTTGTTCCCAGAATCAGTTTTGGACAAGAATTTAGAACCAAAAAAAAGTTGATTCTTATTCCGGGAACGAATTTGAGAATCAAAATCAACAAATTTTCTTCTTCCCTTCGGCCATCTCGCGACCGCCGTCCACCACCGCCCACCACCGTCCGCCATCTCGCGACCGCCGTCCACCGCCGCCCACCGCCGCCGCCGTCCGCCGCCGCCACCGTCGGCGTTCGCCGCCGTCCGCCGCCGCCGTCCGCTGGCTGCCGTCCGCCGCCGCCGTCCGCCGGCCGCCGGTCCGGCGAGCTCGTCGGAGGCTCGCCAGACCAGGGCGAGGTCCAACGAGCTTGCCGGAGGCAAGCCCAGCCATCGGCGAGCTCGCCGGAGGCTTGCTCAGCCACCGGCGAGGCTCGGCCTCCCCAGATCTGGCGAGGCCGAGCCTCGCCGGGACTGGGCAGGGGCTGGGCGAGCCTCGCGACGCCCAGCCCCACCGGTGGCCAGGCGAGGCTCGCCTGGCCACCGGCGAGGCTCGCCCAGCCCCGCCGGTGGCTTGGCAGGCCTCGCCCAACCCCGACGAGGTCGGCCTGGCCACCGGCGGGGCTCGGCCTCGCCAAATCTGGCTCGGCCGAGCCTCGGCGGGGCTAGGCGAGCCTCGCCTGGCTGCCGGCGAGGCTCGGCCGATGAGGGCTGGCCTCGCTAAGGGCCGGCGACGCTCCGGTGAGGTCGCCGGCCCTCGTCTGGCCGATCGCCGGTCCGGCGACCGGAAGGAAGAAGAAGAAGAAGATGAGAAAAAGAAAAGAAAAAAAGGAAAAAAAAAAGAAAAAAAGAAAAAAAAAAGGAAAATGAAAGAAAAAAATGAAAAAATGAAAAAAAGAAAAGAAAACAAAGGAAAAAAGTAAAAAAATTATTTAAAAATTAAAAGAAATTGATTTGGAACAGAATTAATGAACACGGTACCAAACGCAATTCTATTCCAGAATAAAAAATTTTGGACAATTACCAAACGGCTTAAAATGCTTAGAATCAGTTTCCGGGAACAGAATAAAAAAGAATCAGTTCTGATCAAAATCAGCTCCCGGGAACAGAATCGTTACCAAACGCGCCTTAAGCAGGCTTTCAACACCCAATTCTTTCCAGTGTCATTTCAGACAAAAATGAAGAGTGATTTTATACACATATCTCAAGGCGACTCCACAGTTTTGGAGTATGCAGCCCGCTTTAATCAGATGAGTAGATTTGCTAAGCAATATGTATCTAATGAGCAAGATAAAGCTGATCATTTTCAGAGGGGGCTCCGGTATGAAATTGGTTCGGCACTCACACCTCTAGCATTGACATCTTATAAAGACGTGCTGGAACGAGCGATCAGAGTGGAACAAAAGATTCTGGAGCGAGATGTGCAAGGCGTCCCTCAGCATAAGAAGTTGAGATTCACTGACTATCAGGATAGCGGCGCCGGTGGCAGCGGAAAGAGGAAAGCTTTTAATGAGCCGGGAAAGCCCAGAATTCAGAATAATCTAGGCCCTTGTACTACATGTGGGAAACGACATAGCGGTCCTTGTTACCGCAAGAGAGGAGCATGTTTCACTTGTGGAAAAATGGGACATATGGCACGTGATTGTCCAACACAGAAGAATGCCCCTGGAGATAGTAGAGTATGTTTTGTATGTGGACAACCTGGACATCGAGCCTATACTTGTTCTATGAGGAAGACCGCACCTCCAGTTGATAAGCCACAAGAAAGCCAGCAAAGGCAAAGGATGACTGGGAAAGTTTTTACGATGACAGGAGAGGATGCTGCGGCTTCTAATACAGTTGTTGCAGGTAATATTTCTATTGCCTCACAACTTGCTTATGCATTGTTTGATCCCGGTGCCACGCATTCCTTTACTTCCATTGACTTTGCAAGGAAACTTGATATGTTGCCTGAGCTTCTAAATTATGAATTGTGTATCGGTACTCCCACTGGTGATTTCTTGATTGCTAATCGTGTGTTCAAGAATTGTTTGTTGCGAATTGATGATGTACCATTGCATGTGGATTTGGTGGAGTTAGATATATGAGATTTTGATGTTATTCTAGGGATGGATTGGTTATCAAAATATCATGCCACTGTCGATTGTTATTTGAAAAAAGTTATTTTTCGACCTCCAAATCAACCAGAATTTTCTTTCTTGGGGAGTTATAAAGGCACTTTTCCAAGGTTAATTTCAGCTATGCGAGCAAGAAAGCTTTTGAGAAAGGGTTGTCGCGGTTATTTGGCTTGTGTAAAAGATACAAGTAAGGAACCGGTAAAGCTAGAAAATGTTCATGTTGTCAGAGAATTTCCTGATGTATTTCCTGAAGATTTGCCTGGCTTGCCTCCTGATAGAGAGATAGAGTTTTGCATCGATTTAATGCCTGGTACAACACCCATCTCTAAGACCCCATATCGGATGGCACCTTCTGAATTGAGTGAATTGAAAACTCAACTGCAAGAGCTTTTGGATAAGGGTTTTATTAGGCCTAGTGTATCGCCTTGGGGAGCTCCTGTTCTATTTGTGAAGAAGAAAGACGGTAGTATGCGCCTTTGCATAGATTATCGAGAACTTAACAAGGTGACAATCAAAAATAAATATCCTTCACCTCGGATAGATGATTTATTTGATCAACTTCAAGGGGCTCAAGTATTTTCTAAGATTGACCTCCGTTCTGGGTATCATCAGTTGAAGATAAAAGTTGATGATGTGCCAAAGACCGCTTTTAGAACAAGGTATGGGCATTATGAATTCCTTGTCATGTCTTTTGGGTTGACGAATGCACCTGGGGCTTTCATGGATTTGATGAACAGGGTATTCAGGCAATTTCTTGACAGATTTATTGTGGTATTCATCGATGATATTTTGGTGTATTCGAGGAGTTTGGGAGAACATGAACAACACTTGAGAGTTGTTTTACAAACTTTGCGTGAAAAGAAGTTGTATGCTAAATTTAGTAAGTGCGCCTTCTGGCTTGATCATATAGAATTCTTGGGTCATGTAATATCAAAGAATGGTATCTCAGTTGATCCAAAGAAAGTTGAAGCAGTTGTTCAATGGAAGTGCCCTACCAATGTCACGGAGGTGAGAAGTTTTCTTGGGCTAGCAGGTTATTACAGGAGATTTATAGATGGGTTTTCTAAAATTGCCAATCCACTTAATCGCCTAACTCAGAAGGGAGTTAAATTTGTATGGTCAGATCAATGTGAATGCAGTTTCCAAGAGTTGAAGAGACGATTGGTGTCAGCTCCTATATTAACTTTGCCTTCAGGAATTGGTGGCTTTACAATTTATTGCGATGCATCTAAGGAAGGTTTAGGTTGTGTACTTATGCAGGATGGTAAAGTTGTGTCATATGCCTCTAGACAGTTGAAGGCTCATGAGAAGAACTATCCTACTCACGATCTAGAGTTGGTGGCGGTTGTGTTTGCATTAAAAATATGGCGGCACTACTTGTATGGTGAAAAATGTGAAGTCTTTACCGATCAGAAGAGTTTGAAATATATTTTTACTCAAAAAGAACTTAACATGAGGCAGAGGAGATGGCTAGAACTTCTGAAGGATTATGACTTATCCATCAATTACCATCCAAGTAAAGCTAACGTGGTAGCCGATGCCTTGAGTCGCAAATCCTCTGGAAATATGGCAGCATTGCTCACTTCTCAAAAGCCTATTCTTGAGGATATGAGAAAGTTGGACGTGGAGGTTTTGGTCCATCGACTTGGTGTTCAATTGGCTAATCTTCGAGTACAACCGACATTGATTGACAAAATCAAGGCTAAACAAAATAAAGATCCTCAATTAGAGAAGATTAAATAAGGTGTAGAAGCTGGGAAACAAGATGACTTTAGTATCCATGTAGATGGGTCATTGAGATTTCGTGGTCGATTATGTGTTCCAAATGATTCAGAATTGAAAAAGGAGATACTACAAGAAGCTCATAGCACTAGATTCTCGATTCATCCAGGAAGCACCAAGATGTACAGGGATTTGAGAGGAAATTTTTGGTGGATCAATATGAAGAAAGATATTGTGAAGTTTGTCGACCAATGTCTAATTTGCCAGCAAGTGAAAGTTGAGCATCAGAAACCAGGTGGTCAGCTACACCCACTTGAAGTACCTAAATGGAAGTGGGAGCATATTACCATGGATTTCATCGTCAGTTTACCAAGGACGCCTAGTGGTAAGAATGCTATATGGGTGATTGTTGATCGATTGACTAAATCTGCACACTTTTTGTCTTATCGATTCGGTCTTTCACTTGAAGACATGGCAAAGCGATACGTCAATGAGATAGTGAGACTTCATGGAGTTCTAGTGAGTATTGTTTCCGATAGAGATCCCAGGTTTGTGTCCAACTTTTGGAAGAGTTTACAAGGGGCGTTAGGTACTCAACTCAACTTTAACACAGCTTTTCATCCACAAACGGATGGCCAGTCAGAAAGAACTATTCAGACATTAGAGGATATGCTACGATCTTGCGTTATTGACTTTGGTGGTTCGTGGGATGAACATTTACACTTGCCAGAGTTTTCTTATAATAACATCTATCATTCTAGTATTAAAATGGCTCCTTTTGAAGCTTTATATGGGCGTAAATGTAGGACTCCTATTTGCTGGGATGATGTTGGTGAGAAAAGATTAACAAGCCCTGAATTCATACAACAATCAGAAGAGAAAATCAGACTCATTCGAGAGCGTTTGAAAATAGCTCAAAGTCGTCAGAAAAGTTATGCAGACCTTAAGAGGCGTAAAGTAGAATTTAATGTAGGAAATCATGTGTTCTTGAAGGTTTCTCCTATGAAGGGCGTCATGAGATTTGGCACGCGTGGTAAATTAAGCCCAAGGTACGTGGGACCATTTTTTATATTAGAAAAGATTGGTGAAGTTGCTTATAAGCTAGCTTTACCTCCAGCATTATCCGAAGTCCATAATGTGTTCGATGTATCCTTATTTCGGAAATATGTGCCAAATCCCGATCACGTATTGGATTTTACACCATTGAAGTTGAGAGAAAACTTAACGTACGAAGAGCAGCCTATTCGTATTATCGATAAGAAGGATCAAGTGTTGCAACGATGCACTATTCCTTATGTGAAGATCCAATGGCAGAATCACACAGAGAGAGAGGCCACTTGGGAACTCGAGGAAGAGGCAAGGCACAAATACCCTCGCTTGTTTCATGATTGAGGTGTCTGTAAATTTCGAGGACGAATTTTTTTTTAAGGAGGGGAGAATGTAATATATGGGTTTTAAAACAAGAAAAGAAAATAAAAGAAAGGTTTGAAAAGTCAAAAAGGGAGGCTGAAGAGGGATGTGGAACCTTCGGATGGGCTTTAAAAAGAGAGAAAGAGGGAGAGAAAGAGAAGAGCAGCGAGCAGAAACAGAAACAGGGGAAGACGCGAAACAGGGGAGGAGAGAAAGAAGAGAAAGGAAAAAAAAAAAGGAAAAGAGGAAAAAATTTGGCGCGCTCCTGACCCGGACGCCTCATCAAGCCGACTCAAGTGTGTTTTGTAAGGCCGGTAAGAAATTGAAGCCTTTAATCACTTGCTTGAAGCGATTGCCGCAATTAGGGCTCGAAATTCGGAATTCTTGGGAATTTGTGTGGCGAAGCCCAATTTTTGAGTCGTTAAGCTGTACATTTTTTTAGAAATGGTACTTTGGGATGTTGCGAAGCTATAGCATCTTTCGGATCGTGATTTCAGCTTGCGGTTTGTTCGGAACGGAATTTTGAAGTTGGAGGCGCAATCTGGCACTGTAGCGAACAGTGGCTTCGAGTCTCTTTTTTTTTTTTGTTATTTCCGGTACTGTTTTGGGGCGGCTGAGTTGGGGTTGTTGTTGTACGTTAAGAGAGCTTTCTAACGACTATAAGACGGCTTCAAACGGAATTTTGTGGAGGAAGTTATGGCGTGACGAAGTTGGCGCATGGGCCGTGCCTAGCTGAAAATGATGGGTTTATGCTAAATTGTGAGCTTTTGGGGCGCGTAGGTGTCGTTTATCGACTAATAGGCCTAGTATAGACGAGTCATTATAAGAATATTATTTTTACTCGGCTTTTTGATATTTTCCCGTTAATTGTTAGGAATCCGAATGCGTCGGTTCGTGTGAGCGTCGTATTTGATTTTTGGCTTTCCCCAGGTGAGTGACACTATTTCTTCTTTGTATTTTAAACTCATGTTTTGAGAAACATGGTGGATTAAATACTCTATGAGTTGATAAAAAGCATGTTTTGTTGCATAAAACAGGATCGAGCTATTACTGACATTTTTATTGTTCGAAAGGAATTATATTTTGACGTTGATTTGAATGGCTGTGTGAAAAAGGGATTTGTGAAAATCTTTGTGAAAGAATCTTGAAATGTTGTAGAAAATGCTTTGATATTTATATATATCAAAATTTGGAGTTGTGGTATGATTCTCTTTCTGATATTGAATTACTGGATATTGTAATTGGTGATTGGTGCTCAATGTCACTGTGGACCCTGAGGGGTGTGGGTATGCGCATACTATTCTAGGATATCCTTGTAGGCCGAGCCACCGGCTAATAATATGTGGAGACCTTGCCAAGGGGGAATCTTGGTCGTTTTGTCACGGGCGTTACACGTGACTATGGTTAGACATTTGAGCATGAATTGATCAATGGAGTGGACCATTGACGTGTGATTTAAGTTTGGTCGGTGGATTGGACCACCGATATGAGTTGATGAGATTAATCAATGGAATAGACCATTGATGCATGTTTTACGAGATTGACTAATGGACTCAACCATTGGTGCTTTCAATATTTGAATTATGAGTTGGTATTATGATAAAGTGAGTTATGTTTGTGTTTTAAAAAGTGCATAGTGATTTCTCGATCCGCTTAGAAGAAATGTGTTACTCACTGAGCCGTGGTAGCTTACTTCTCTCGTCTACTTGTTTTTCAGGTTCTTCAGCGAGTCACGAATAGGCGTGAGCGTTCGTTCGGGGAGGACTTTTTGGTGGAAAATTTGGGTATGGCTTATGCATAGTTCATAAGTTTATAAGTTAGTATTTGTAGAAGGTTTATGTTTTGATGTTTGTGATTATAGATATACTCTGATATAGATATTGTAACCAAGTGCCCCTTTTTGTCAAATATATATATATATATATATATATGTGGATGTATATATGTTGATATCGGGTTGAATTTTGGTTACCTTGAGGCTGCGTCCTTTGGTAAAAGGACGACCGTGTCATGCCCATTTTTCTTGAGAATCGGGGTGTGACAGATTTCAAATCTGCAAGTATTGAAGTCACCCATTCGTGATCGTGGATGGGCGCCGACCATATAGGACCTCCCATATTAAATTTCTTCCCACAGTCGGTGCATTTTTTAGGAACAACAGGACCAATCCCAGGTAAATACCTCATGCTGTTATTCTAGAGGGCAAAATTGTTTAATCAACACATTGACTAGAATGACTGAAAATAAGAAACTGAAGATGCTGACCCTTGACATGGTTGAATATGTAAAAATAGCAAAAATGAATTATAACAAAGGATTTTTATTTATAAACACAAAGATAATCCTGTGTCACACAACCAAGTGGCCACAAAAATTAAGTAAAAGCACAAACAGAAATTTGAGGATACAACTTTTTGATACAACTGCTTCAAAGTGTCTTGGACACTATTGACACTACAGTTACAAACTTATTTTGATCTCAACCTCGGATTAGACATGTGAATCCTTGTTCCAGCCATTCAACATCATGGGCCCATCAAATGAAAACTTATGAGAACTAATAACATATGGTGGACCAAGTCCTGTGCTTTCTCTCAGGCCAAACTAGGAACACACACACGGTATTGGGATGGTCTTGTGCTTATAAGCCCGCGAACTTGATCCCATGACTAGCCAAAAGAAAAATGAGCATCGAAATGCATTGCTTAAACAGGAAAACAACTGAACCATGACCTGAACAGTAATCATAGGTCAAGCTTGATCAACTCCAGCATGCCACAACTCTTATGCATTTTTCAGAGCATAACATTGGTAACCAACAATTAGTTTTTTATCATTTACCTCAGGTCAAGTAAGTTGTAATATTCCCAAGCAACTAGCGACGTGGCAAAGTGCTCTAAAACAGGATACAAACCTTGGAAACTGTTCTTCCTATCTGCTGAAGATGAAAAGAATCACAACCCGTGCATTGATAAACATATGACAGCTTAAGGGGAGTATTCTTCATTGCGCTTGCAGACCTGCATCAATAACGTGACCAACAATGTTGTCATGCAATGATTGATATAGCTAGTATAAGTACCTAGAGGGGGGTGAATAGGTATATAAAAGATTTTTCTCGATAATTGCACAATACTAGACAGTTGATGGATTTAAGACAAACGATAATCAAAGTAAGACTAAGAGAGAGAAAATTGAACACGCGGTTTATAGTGGTTCAGCTTATGTCAAGCCTATGTCCACTCTTCTGTACTGACAGCCTATTGGCTGGATTCCACTATGAACAAAGAGATGTTACAGTATTGTTCTCCCTTGCTTTCTCGGTGTAGATGATCTACCACACTCGCTCAAGGTATCACTAAGTATAGACACTCTTCGTGTATACAATTTTGCTCAAAATGTATCGACTAATAATCAAGGTACTTCAGACTCTGGAATTTCTCTATCGATCATACACTAAAACAACTAGAATGTCTTCCTTTTTATACTCATTTATGCCATCATAACCGTTGGCACTTACCAAAGGAATTCCTCCAATCTACCCATTAGACGGAATCAATCAAGAAGATCATTCGAGCTATTAAAGGAACCTGACGATAGCCCATCAATCATGTCCGCCCATAAAATCAAGATCTTGGTTTCCAAGAATAGAACCTTCCAAGAATATTTCGTCGACCATCGGATCTTCAAACGATCTTGATTACGAATAAAAGAATCCGTTATATTTATCCAGCCAAGAGATCTTCTCCAGAGGATAAGACCAAATCCTAAACCAAATACTTTGGCTCTAGATTGCCTTCGTCATTGGATTAGAAAAACTGTCAATGAGAATAGTCTTAAGTCTTGAGTCTGGTGATCTGAAAGTCTTCAGAGTATAAACAGAAGGTCTGTACTTATCCAGACTAGACTGATAGAAACGTTTTGTCAGCTTCAAAATATTCTTGAAATATTTCTCCAACAATCTCCCCCTTTTTGATGGTAACAAAACTTTCATGTAAATTTGAACAACTTTGACCTGCAAAACATTACTCAAGCAATATGGCTATCTCATAAAATAAATCAACCAGACTCTGCACCCACAGAAAATTGGTTAGTTTTCATGAGTAAGACCATATAACAACACTTGATATAAATGCAAACAGTCAAACATCAAAATCCACACAAGTCAGTCAAATTCAAGTTCACACCCAAGTCATACTCAAATATTCAAACACGTCAAAGTTTAAAGAGTTCAAATTGCAATTCTCCCCCTTTTTGTCATCATTAAAAAGGTGAAAAAAAAAAGTCAAGTCTTCTTGGGAACGTGCACAATCTGGAAATCTCCCATCGATTGGATGATGCCTTCCAGCCTCTTCAAGTCTTCCCATAGATGAGCCACCTCTTCTCCTTTGGCATTGGCTTGAATTTGAAGAGCGAGGGCTTTCATTTGATCTGCCAAGTTAACAGAAGATGCTTGTCTAGCATTCTTCATGACTTGAAGTTCACGTTCCAGAGCATTAGATTTGACCCTGCATTTCCAGAAGAACATCAAGGATACGACGAAAATCTGTTGTATTGTCCGTCTGTGTGCTTGCATTTGCTCTGGGGTGAAGGCAGACGATGGAACTTCGTTGTAATCAAGCAGATTTGGTGTTGACGTATCATGTCCTTCTTCAAGCATTTGAGAAGCCTGAAAATCTTCTGGATTTGCTGGTGAGCGACTCACACCTTCACTGTTGACAGCATGTGGTGTAGTCCTTCCTTGCTCACCATCTCCCCCTATCTCTAAGACCTCAATTGGGGAAGAGTGATGGTCATGCTCTTCTGCACCTTGATTCCCTTCCTCTGTAGCTTCATCTGCAAACTTTTCTTTTTCTGCTTCTCCTTCTGCTTCAGCTTCTTTCTCTTCATCTTCTTTCTCTTTCTCTTGTTGCTCCTATGCTTCTCTGTCCTTTGCTTGTTCCTTTTCTTCTGCAGACTTTTCTTTTTCTTCTGCTTCTTTTCCCTTCTTCTGTTGTTCTGTTGATGCAGGTACAGAACGTATGGTTCTTTTCAATGCAGGGATAGAAAGATCTTCCTCTTCATCTTCATCCTCCAAGATAAGAGTTCTTTTCTTTTTGGATGGAGCACCCATGGGTTCCTTCCCTTTTTTTTTTTTTTTTTGATGCAAAAGATGCTGGAGTCTTCACTTTGAACTTCTCCATTGCCTTACTAAGCTCTTTCAGACGCATTTTAGTCAGCATTTTCAAACCCACCACCATTTTATCTTATGGTCGAACACAAAGAGTATGTGGAGGTTCAATATTCAAGTGTCTGAAGATCTTGGTCACAAGACCAGAATAAGGCAATTGGCCCTCGTCCTTCACCATTGCTCTGTACATGTGAAAGAGAATGGTGTGGGGGAGAGAGAACTTTTTCCTTGAATTGATCGCATACATCAATTTTGCCTCGGAATTAGACACGTCAGTCTTTGATGTAGACTTTGGCCTGATACAGTTGATCACAATCTTGTGAAGCAAAATGTTGATGGCATGCATTCTTGAATAGGTAACTCTTCCTTCTGTACTCCTTTCTTTGACAAGTTCCAGTGTGGTACGAGTGATTGAAACCTTGATTGGTCTATACCGTCCTCTTTCAACTCCAATTATATCTGCCAACATGTCCACATCCACCTCATAGACTTGGTCTCGAACACTGAATGATATTATATTCGCATCCAAAAAGCTAAGATTCGAATAAAAGTATGCTGTTAATTGCGCATAACCGTCTGTGGTATCGGAGCAGAATTGCTCAAGTTGAAGCAGATTTAACTTCTCCCTTAAGTTCACATTAATGGCATCCAAGAAATCGAAATCAACACTCCTGGGGTTTATCACCCCTCATTTCAACAGTCTGAAGAACAGATTCTCCTGTTCCTTCTATTTAAACAAATCCTTCCTTTTTCCTTTCACCTTCGCAGCAACTCCCATTAGAGGTTGAAATTCTCTGAACATTTTATCATCATCGTTCCCGTCAGTGGGATTCAGTCCCGATACACGAGGATCACTTGGAAAATTCGCAAGTGCTTCCTCAGCCTTTCCTTTAGGAGCAATTCCCAAATCCTCCATTCGTCGCAAAAATAGATACTCATTCCCATAATTCTTATCTTTAAGGAAATCATCTATATAGTTCAGCGGAGTCCCAATGCTCTTCATTGCACGATAGAGCTTGTAAATAAAAGAGGGTTTTTGGACTCTTACAGGGTCTGCGTCCTCGATTATTTCTTCCTCCTGTTGATGACTCACATCTTGTGGGGTAGATGATGAAGAGTGACATGGTGGAGAGTGAATCGGGCTCTGTTGCTGACTCGGTAAATCTTCTTCTTCTGTGAGATCGAAATGGGTAGGTCCATCCCTCATTCTCTGTGGTCCCTTGTTTGCGATTCTTGAAGACTTTCTCGAGGAAGACATCCTTTCTTGTCATTGAAAGATTCCTTGACTCACTTTCCCAAGAAAAGATGACAACTTTCTCGAAGATAAACACGAAGTAGAAACAGGATTGGGAGGAGAATGCCTTTTAGGGTTTTGAAGTGTAAGCGAGGAAAACTGTATATATATAATTCAGTTTAAAAAGGAAAAATCAATCGGCACAAAGGAAAATGAACAGACGCCTCTTTTAAAATCAATAACTGCCAAATAGAGGTTAATCCCCTTTAAAAGACAAGATTCAGTTTTTCATGGAAATTATAAACTAATGATCGTACCTTTTCAAGATTGAATATAATAACAACTTACAGTCTATAGCCATTAATGTCTGAGTCTGAGGGTTGGAGAGTCTCTAGACTTTAACTTCCTCAAGCTTCAAAATGTTGAGTCTTGAATGGATGAAATTGAATTGATTTTTCTCCAAAGGCTTTGTGAATATATCCGCTAGTTGATTTTTTGAATCAACAAATTGAATTGAGATTTCTCCATTTTGAACATGATCTCTAATGAAGTGATGGCGAATCTCTATATGCTTTGCTCTTGAGTGAAGGATTGGATTTTTAGTGAGATTGATTGCGCTGGTGTTGTCACGTCTAATCTCTGTGCATGAGTCTTCAATTCCAAAGTCTTGTAGCTGTTGTTTTATCCATAGAATTTGCGAACAGCAACTTCCAAGGGCTACATACTCTGCTTCTGTTGTTGAAAGGGCCACAGTGCTTTGTTTCCTTGAAAACCAAGACACTGTCCTGCTTCCAAGCAACTAGCAAGTTCCCGAAGTGCTCTTTCTATCAACTCTGCAACCGGCCAGATCTGCGTCTGAATATCCCATAAAATTAAAGTCTCCCTTCTTAGGATACCAAAGACCGATGCTTGAAGATGAAGCAACGTATTTAATAATACGTTTCACAGCACTGAGATGGGATTCTCTAGGATCTGATTGAAACCTAGCACAAATGCAAACACTCAACAAAATGTCAGGTCTAGAAGCAGTAAGATAAAGAAGTGAACCAATGATGCTCCCGTACAGCTTTTGATCAACTTTCTTCCCTTCTTCATCTTTGTCTATCTTCAAAGAACTTGACATCGGTATGTCGGTCTTTTTGCACTTTTCCAATCCAAACCTTTTGACAAGATCATTAGCATATTTTTCTTGATAAATAAAAGTTCCTTCATTCAATTGTTTTACTTGAAGACCAAGAAAGAATGTTAACTCTCCCATCATACTCATTTCAAACTCATCCTGCATAGACTTAGAAAATTTCTTGCACAAACTTTCATTAGAGGATCCAAAAATAATATCATCCACATATATTTGAACAAGTAAGAAACTTTTGTTTTCCTTTTTGATAAATAAAGTTGTATCTACTTTACCTTTGATAAAACCATTTTGTATTAAGAACTTACTTAGTTTGTCGTACCAAGCTCGAGGTGCTTGCTTTAAACCATACAAAGCCTTTTTCAGTCTGAAGACTGAGTCTGGCTTCTTTGGGTCTTCAAACCCTGGTGGTTGTTCCACATAAACTTCCTCATGGATAAATCCATTTAGGAAGGCGCTTTTGACGTCCATTTGGAATAACCTGAAATTTTTATAACAATCAAACGCAAGTAATAGACGAATAGCTTCTAACCTTGCTTCTGGTGCGTAAGTCTCATCATAGTCTATTCCTTCTTCTTGCGTATATCTCTTGGCCACGAGTCTTGCTTTGTTTCGTACGACTCTTCCTTTCTCATTCATCTTGTTCCTGAACACCCATTTAGCTCCAATAACAGTTTTACCTTTTGGTTTGGATGTCAATTCCCAGACATCATTAATGTTGAACTGTCTGAGCTCTTCTTGCATAGCTTCAATCCAGCTTTCATCAGATAAAGCTTCTTCTATGCTCTTTGGTTCAATTTCATAAACAAGAGCCACGGCACTAGACTCTTCTCGCCTTTTGGATCTGGTGCGAATTCCTTCATTAATTTCGCCGATAATGAGATCTTTGGGATGACTGGACTTATGCTTCCAATTACTTGTTGATTTGTCTAGTTGATGATCTTTCTCTTTATTTGGATCTTCATGAACAGCCTGATGCTAGTCTTCCAGAGTCTGAGATGCTTCTTGAGTTGTAAGCTTTGGAGGGTCTGGAGCAGGTTCAGACTCTTCTTGATGAGTCTGACTGGATTCATCTTGCGTTGAGTCTTGAAATTTGACATTCATTGACTCCTCCATAGACCGGCTCTTCTTGTTATAGACTCTATAGGCTTTGCTTGATATAGAATATCCAAGGAAGATACCTTCATCTGATCTTTCTTCAAACTTACCAACTCGATCTTTTGCATTTTTCAATATAAAACATTTACAACCGAATACATGAAAGTATGAAACAATAGGCTTCTTATCTTTGAATAACTCATAAGGGGTTTTCTCTAGAATAGGTCTTAAGAAGACTCTATTGATGATATAGCATGCTGTTGAAACAGCTTCAGCCCAAAATCGTGAAGAAATCTTACTTTCAATTAAAAGAGTTCTAGCCATTTCTTGAAGAGATATATTCTTTCTTTCCACAACTCCATTTTGCTGAGGAGTATATGGAGAGGAGAACACATGCTTAAAGCCAGATTCATCACAAAATTTTGTAAAATCTTGATTTTCAAATTCACCTCCATGATATGTTCTTATACTTGAGATAACACATCATTTTTCATTTTGAACCTTTTTAGCAATTTTTTCAAAATACGAGAAGGTTTCAGACTTACTTGCAAGGAAATATACTCAAGTAAAACGGGAATAATCATCCACAATTACTAGGCAATATTTTTTACCTCCAATACTCTGTGTTCTGGTTGGTCTGAAGATATCCATATGCAGCAACTGCAGTACATGATTAGTAGAGACATGATTTATTGGCTTAAATGAATTTCTTACCTGCTTTCCCAGAATACATGGAGTGCATGGATCAGTCTCTTGATATGGTAATTTGGGTAGACCTCGAACAAGCTGCTTTGATGAGATTTTGGCTAATTGCTTCATGTTGACATGACTAAGCTTTCTGTGCCATAAGCTTGCTTCATCTTGAATTGAGATTAGACATTGCGATTCATTTGGTTTCACATTCAGAAGATAGATGTTTCCATGTCTTCGACCCATGAAAGACTGAGTAGAGTCTTCACTGATTCCAGAACATATTCCTTCTTGAAAGAAGATCTTAAAACCAGTATCACACAATTGACTAATGCTAAGAAGATTGTAATTGAGTCCTTCCACTAAGGAAACATTACTTATTGTGAGATTTTCAATTTTCACAGTTCCAAATCCCACAATACTTCCTTTTCTGTTTCCTCCAAATGAAACTTTTCCACCATTTACTTGAGCAAGCTTTATAAAACAATTTGAGTCTCCTATCATGTGTCTTGAGCATCCACTGTCAAGATACCACTTTACCTTTTTCTTGATGGAGACCTGCATTTAAAATAAAGTCTCAAGCTTTCTTTGGTACCTAAACTTTCTTGGGTCCTTTGGTGTTAGTAAGATAAGCAGTATTAGCCCATATTTTCTTAACAGGTTTCCAAACCATAGGACACTATTTTTCAAAGTGATCCGGACTGTTGCACTTTGAACATCTGAGAGCATTTCTTCCTACAGACTTTACAAAAACTTTCTTGAAATGATTTTTGTAAGCCTCTCTCGAGGGTCTTTTCTTAATTCTTTCTTTTACTTTAGGAAAATCAATCAAGGGAATTGTTTCTACTGTCATACCTAGACCAGACTTATTGAAGAAAGGTCTTTGAGCTGAAAGAATTTTTTCAAGTTTTTCAAACCCTATTGAAAATTTCTTTGAAATATTTGATAAGTCAGTTTTTAAAAGAGCATTTTCTTTCAAAAGATTATCTTCATTTTCTTTAAGAGTGGAAACAGTTAAATCTAGACTTTTAACTCTTTCTTCTAAAACGTTTTCCTTTTGTTTTAGAGCTGAGTTTTCCTTTTTAAGTTCGGAAATTCTTTTGAGAGAAGTCTTAAGACTAAAACACAGTTCATCAATGTATTTATAAACTTTGACAGGAATTTTAAAATTACTTGCCTCAAATTAACTATCTGAGTCTGATCCAGAGTCTGAGTCTGATTGTGCCATCAGACATAGATTGGCATATTCATTATCACTTTCTTCACACTCTGTATCACTCCAGGTTTCGGCTTTGAGAGCTTTTCGAAATTTTTCAGCTTTTCCTCTCTTCTTTTTCAGAAGAGACAATTGGGTATGATGTGTCCCTTTTTCTTACATTCAAAGCAGACTACATCTTTGTTTGGTTCCTCATCATCAACAGACTTGGTCTGCTGTCTTTGAAAGCTTTGTTTCTTTGAGTTGAACCTTCTTCCTTTTCTATTCAGTTTTCTGAATCTTCTTATCATGAGAGCAAGCTCCTCATCGTCCATATCATCTTCAGAATCTGTATCATCAGAATCATCATTTGATTTTAATGCAATGGATTTCTTACCTTTTGGATCTTCATCTTCATTGATCCGTTCCACTTCATAAGACTGAAGAGTTCCAATCAGCTCGTCGACATATAGTGGCATAATTCTTTGCGTCTCTCTTATCGAAGTATTTATGTGATTCCGATCCTTGGAGAGTCCACGCAGTAGCTTGTTTACCTTCATGGGATCAGAAATTGTTTGTCCTTGATTCTCAAGACCATTGACAATATCTGTAAAACGGCTAAACATGTCAGTTATAGATTCTCCTGGTTTCATTTTGAAGGCTTCATATTGACCGAGGAGAATGTTAATTCTGGTTTCCTTCACTCGATTTGTTCCTTCATAGGTGATATGCAATCTGTCCCAAACTTCTTTTGCTGTAACACAAGAAGAAATTCTGTTATATTCAGTTGGTGACAAAGCACAATATAAAGAGTAAATTGCTTTTGCATCGAGTGCTTGTCTCTTGATTATCTCTTCCTGAGTCATTCCACTAGTCTCAACAGTTTCTTTCCCTCTTTCAAAGACTGATGCAGCTGTAGGAGTAATTCATTTTTCTACAACGTCTCATTCCAGATGATCCTTTGATCGTAGGAAAGCTTTCATCTTGTTCTTCCAGATATTGTAATCCTTTCCATCAAAGTAGGGTGGTCTGGTATTGCTTTGCCCTTCCATCAGCCCTGGTGCTAGCATACTAGCCATGGATCTTTTACTCTGAAGTAAAACACTTCGAATAAAGTAAGTACACAGGCTCTGATACCAATTGATATAGCTAGTATAAGTACCTAGAGGGGGTGAATAGGTATATAAAAGATTTTTCTCGATAATTGCACAATACTAGACAGTTGATGGATTTAAGACAAACGATAATCAAAGTAAGACTGAGAGAAGAGAAAATTGAACACGCGGTTTATAGTGATTCGGCTTATATCAAGCCTACGTCCACTCTTCTGCATTGACAGCCTATTGGCTGGATTCCACTATGAACAAAGAGATGTTACAGTATTGTTCTCCCTTGCTTTCTCGGTGTAGATGATCTACCACACTCGCTCAAGGTATCACTAAGTATAGACACTCTTTGTGTATACAATTTTGCTCAGAATGTATCGACTAATAATCAGGGTACTTCAGACTCTAGAATTTCTCTATCGATCATACACTAAAACAACTAGAATGTCTTCCTTTTTATACTCATTTATGCCATCATAATCGTTGGCACTTACCAAAGGAATTCCTCCAATCTACCCGTTGGACGGAATCAATCAAGAAGATCATTCGAGCTATTAAAGGAACCTGACGATAGCCCATCAATCATGTTCGCCCATACAATCAAGATCTTGGTTTCCAAGAATAGAACCTTCTAAGAATATTTTGTCGACCACCGGATCTTCAAACGATCTTGATTACGAATAAAAGAATCCGTTATATTTATCCAGCCAAGAGATCTTCTCCAGAGGATAAGACCAAATCCTAAACCAAATACTTTAGCTCTGAATTGCCTTCGTCACTGGATTAGAAAAACTGTCAATGAGAATAGTCTTAAGTCTTGAGTCTTGAGTCTTGAGTCTTGAGTCTTGAGTCTTGAGTCTGGTGATCTGAAAGTCTTCAGACTCTAAACAGAAGGTCTGTACTTATCCAGACTAGACTGATAGAAACGTTTTGTCAACTTCAAAATATTCTGGAAAAGATTTCTCCAACAATGATGACATGGCATATTAATGATATGGCATACAATGACAACATGGCATATTACAAACATGGATGCAGATTCTTAGAACAAGTCAGTCAACTATTCTTCGGCTTTCTCAGGCCCATGGTAACAACTAAAGAGCAACATTTATCCCCTTTGCAACTATGATTAGAAAAAGACATAAAACACATCTCTTTCACCAAATAATTTTTAAAATTATTTCAAATGCAATGATCAACAAGCTCTAGGATTTGCTCAAACACCTAATCGATTCGGAGACTGGAAGCCTTCAGCTATTTAGCCTTTGGATCAACGAGGACACCTTGCCATTCCTTTGCTATTACAAACTAGGGTTGACTATCATAATATTAGGGTTTTTAATATAGGCATTTCATGTTTTTTCCTACTACATTCCACCTATAAACTATATATAGAAAAAGCAAATAAATAAATGATAATTCTACCAATTATAAGCTATCTTTGCATGCTCATCGTTTGCTAAGTTAGCTTCTAGAGTCTTAGCTCAAGTATTCTGGTAGTGGATTTACCCAACTTATAAATTTTAATAAACAATTATGTAAAAGAAACCGCCTTAAGCGTATCCCTTCATACAAAGGTGCAGAGAACTTCCATTAACAGAACACTTCTCTTTGATATTAAATTTTCCTTTCTATCTTATGATTTGGAAATTTGGCATATAATCATAACTTTGAGGTCAACTATTATCTTCTTTCATTCGAAAAAGCATATCACGCTTCCCAACTGTCACGCCCCGAACCTCCGAGCGCATGGCCATGCCTCTCTGGTTGATAAAATTTTGCGACTTCCTAGGACAAGTCGCCGACCCTTTCGTTTTATTGCACATGCGGAAGAGAAAATAAATCCCTTGATAATAATCATCTCGGGATAGAAAAGTAGGACATCAATTCACAAAAGCAAACTTTTATAAATAACGAGATTCTGTTACAAAATGAATTTAGTCGAAAGCCTACAAAAAGGTTGACTCTCAAAAGAGGCTATCCTACAACCTACTGATAGGATGCATCCACCGATCCTCCGTACTCCTCCTCCTCAAACTTTGGGGCCTTGGTCCTCCATGACCATCTTCTAAGGACCTGAAAATGGTTATTTAATAACCAATGAGACAATATCTCAGCAAATCCACGCTCTAAACCCCGATTAGGAGGGTAATAGGCCCAAAGGCGTCCTAACCACTCAATCACGCATTTAGTATAGAGGACTTACCTCGCCTCAAGTCCCACTCTGCAGATCAATACAATTTATATCACAAACAGCCATACAGATATGAGCAACAATTAAGCCCCAATAAGAGGAACGCCACACTCAATCAATCATGCATTCCTAGCTTTACTCTCGACATATAGTACGGCCTACTTTCTGTTCAACGGTCCTCTGGCATTGTCAGACATCGTCTCACACTATTGTGCACGGCATCGTCACTATGTTGACGGCATTCCATAAAGGAGCATCAGTCCAGAGTCTATTACGATCGGCATCCATTGGACCAACATGCAAGCTTAACCTTGGAATTTTATATTATTTAATGCGGTGCTTGAACTATTCTTAAATGTCACTATAGTCGTTTTGTTTGATCAAACAAGAGGAAAGTCACCATAAACTTCCAATTTGTTCAATCTAGTCCCTCAACTTTCCATAATAAAGTCAAATAAGTCCTTCGATACTAATTACAAGTTTTCATAATTATACCATCCCCCCGATTTTAGACATTTTTAATTTCAGTGCATTTCCTAAATCAACAAAAAAGAAATGCTATCTATTTATTATCTTGTAAACTCTTTTGTTTTTTTAAATATTGCAGTAGTTCCATTCAAGTGTATTTTAGCTTGTGATCTTTATAATTGTAAAAACTGAACTTAAAGTTGTATCATTTTAATATTCCTGCAATTTAAGTACATTGTTTTCATTAAGATATTTGGAAACAAAATTTTATTTTTCTTTAGATACTCACACTTATATTAATCTAAATCTTGTTCGTTTTTTCAAGTTTTTGTGATTCGTGTTTTCATAATAAGGATGTGTATATTTAAGCGAAAGAATTTTCTGTAAATTAGTTTTCTATACTTTCACTTGTTTAGTTTGCTGAAGATGATCAATTAACGAAGAATCATTCACAATCAAAGAAATTATGCATGCTTTTAATTAGGAAGATAAATTCCCTAACTTGAAAATGGAAAATCATTTTGCTGAAAAATGATCTTTCAGATAGTATTTTCCCTTATATTATATTTTCTCCGAAGCAAACAAACCCTAAGTTAAATATGTGTGCTTATTCTCGTAATATATGTATATATATATATATATATATATATTGTGAAGTATTAGCTGTAGAGCTTCAAAACGTGTGGCTATCACTGTCAGTGATAACCTAAATAGATGAAACTGCAATGAGGATCGATCGATAAGAAATAGTGAATATTTTGATCATATGTTGGCACTATTTCTTACTACATTAGCCCATAATCCATGAAAATATAATGTTTATTATATGTGATTATGGAAGGTCTTGTGTATGGCATTTTCTTAACTCATTGATCTCTATAGTGCTATACTGAGATTATATAGGATTGGATTGATTTTGAGATGCCGTTATTAGAATTTTTTTTTTTAAAGTTGTGGCCACATAAAACAAAATTTTCAGTTATTAACCCGATAGTGTCGTTTTCAATATATAAAATCTTTTTCAAAATAAAATAAGTTAATTAATGTAGCCTAAGTGGGAGAATATTGGAAATTTTCTATATTATGGGCTTACATTAATTAATTAATTTCTTATTTTAAATAATCGGGTAAATCGACATTACAATATTTGTTAAACCCTATAGTGATCTTATTGAAGTGGGTATTGGCATCTATTAATAACGGGCTTAGTTGAGCAGCAAAGTATAGGCAATTGTGTTTAACTGAAGCCCATAATGGGAATAGCCCAGTTTGATTAGGGTTTACAAAGTCCCCTCTCTAGCCTATAAAATGTTAGATTATACTTATTAATTGCTTTAATCCCATTAAAAACTGCTACATCGAAATAGATCAGGAAGATCTGGCATTCCAATAGATCTCTGACAGGTACGTTCTATTTTGTTGTGCTTATTGATTTCTGTGTTTTGCAGTCGGATCCGATTCTTCTTGATTGATTAGTTGTTTACGTGCATAGTTTTCTACACGAGTCTCTCCCAACTAAATCTTTATTTGAAGAGGATCGCACTTCGATTTTTTTACCCCGCGTCTTACGGTGGAATCTATGTACTTTTCGCATGGACCATCGGAAGGAACGAAAGGCGGTGCCATTTTCAATTGTGATAAATCCGAGTAAGTAGACGCGCGTCAGCAAGTGTTTCTTGACCTCTTGGGGCTGTTGGACTAGCTTTTTCTTATGGGTTCAGTCAACGCTCCGGGCACATGTGCACCTCCTCTCTCTCTCTCTCTAACAAATAATAAAATGATTCCCAAATGATTTTCTTGGAAACCACACTATCAGTCCACGACCCATCTTCAATAACTCTAGTGCTTGTAGCTGCGAATAGTCTATGTCGCACCCCCTACTCTTGCCCACATTTGTCAACAAAGTCAAAATGCAGAGGTGTGTTGGGAGACGAATTGACTCCGCAGTGCGTATTTGCATGCAACTTTTTAAATCCACCGGCTGTTCTCTGATCGCAATAGTCGAGACGATCCGCCTTACTTTTCTTTCCTTCACTGTTGAGTTGAGCCGTGTGCCCTGTAAAAAGTGTTGAAAAGAAACCTTTCTTTTTCGGCCAATCTAATTCTCGGGCTTGCAGGTCTCCCAAGAGGCTCCGCAGTTGGCCTACTCTCTCCCCTCCCCTCCCCTTCCCCCACCAAAAGGTAAGAAAGGATGAAAATCCACATAGGGTGACAACTTGGCTTATTGTCATTGTGATAATAGAAGAGCTAATTGTAATCAATTTTAAAACGATGCTTTTGCACGATCTGGTTTATTTACTTATTGTAAATGCCACCCAAGCAGGCCTATATATACACGTACTTACTTGCCGACAGAATCCCCAGCTTTCGTAACCTTTGCAACTTTTCTGAAGAACAGAGGAGCAAGGGAGGGCTTGAGCTGAGCTTCTTGAGAGCATCAATGGCCGTTCACGTTCTGCTGCTTCTTGTGGCCTTCACGCTGCTCAGTGCATGCACTGCTTTATTGAAGTGGAATGAGGTGAAGTACCGGAGGAAGAAGGGGTTGCCTCCGGGCACGATGGGTTGGCCCTTGTTTGGCGAGACCACAGAGTTCCTGAAACAGGGCCCAAACTTCATGAAAAACCAGAGAGCAAGGTCACTTCACCCACTTTCTCCGCATTGCTGCATTTCATTTTCGTAGAAAGAAGATTTATTCTTGTGATTTCCCTGACTACATTTTTGTATGTGGAATGTGCTTCATCCTTTCCTGTTTTTTTTTTTTTCTTGAGGGTGTGGCTCTTGTCACTTCAATAGCTGCAGATTTCGCAATTTTTCTATGAATGTTTCCTCCTTTTTTTTTCCCCTTTTTTGGGGTTCGGTATGGCCTAGCCACTGGTCCACCTCTCCGGGCTAAGTCTAAAGGCAAACTATACAAACTCGGCATCTGTTGCCTGCGCAGGACTCGAACCTGGGTACAGCCACGAAACGGTCCTCCTGAGTTCTCTGTAAAATGTAACTGTGAAGAAGAGAAGATTTTCTGATGTCTGAAACAGTTCATTTTTCTCCTCTTATTTCAGTGACCCTACTAAAAATTTGGTCTGAGGTGCTTGATCTTTTTTATACTGTTGTTGACAGGTATGGGAGTTTGTACAAGTCCCACATTCTCGGGTGCCCGACAGTTGTGTCCCTGGACCCAGAGCTCAACAGGTTCATCCTCATGAACGAAGCGAAAGGCCTGGTGCCCGGTTACCCGCAGTCCATGCTCGACATATTGGGCAAGAGCAACATCGCCGCCGTCCACGGGTCCGCCCACCGGCACATGAGAGGGGCATTGCTCGCCCTGGTCAGCCCCGCCATGATCAGGGACCATCTCTTGCCCAAGATAGATGAGTTCATGAGATCCCACCTCAGCAACTGGGCTGATCATCACACCATCGACATTCAGGAGAAGACCAAACAGGTATAGAGCATCATATATGATACTATTGATTCATCTAGTTTTTTACGCTTATAGTGTACAGTCAGTGATCTTTTTCCTTCTTCCTTTCTTCAATTCAGATGGCATTTCTATCATCTCTAAAGCAAATTGCTGGTATCGAATCCGGCGCAAAAGTTAAGGCATTCACGGATGAATTTTTCAAGTTGGTCCTAGGAACTCTGTCCCTGCCCATTGATTTTCCCGGCACAAATTATCGCCGCGGGTTTCAGGCAAGCCCCCCTATTTAGGTCCATTTTGATAGAAAGGAAGAGTTCAAACAGAATTTTCCCGATGTCAATCGACTTGAACTTTCGTTTTTTTTTCCTGCATTTTTTAGGCAAGGAAGAATATTGTCAGCTTGTTGAGGCAACTAATGGAGGAGAGAAGGGCTTCGCGAGAAACCCACCAAGACATGCTTGGCTTTTTGATGAGAGAAGATGAAAATACATATAAGTTGACGGATGAAGAGATAATAGACCAGACAATTGCCGTTTTGTACTCTGGGTATGAAACTGTCTCAACAACAACCATGATGGCCATCAAGTACCTGCATGATCACCCAAGGGTGCTTCAAGAACTGAGGGTCAGTCTTCCTTTTCGGTGCTTGCTTCCGAATACGCTTCTTCATTTCTTTTCAGTTGCTTGAAAATCTGACTCGGCTTCAAAATCCGGCAGAGAGAACATTTGGCGATCAGAGGGGCCAAAGAGCCTGAAGATCCAATTGACTGGAACGATGTCAAATCAATGCCGTTCACACGTGCAGTAAGACGCAATGCAACATGATCTCGTCTAGGAAACAATCATTATGTGATACAAATGAAAACAGGAGTCTTGACTAACTGTGCATGCTCTGCTTTTTTCTTATGCAGGTGATCCTTGAAACGTCCAGATTGGCCACTGTTGTAAATGGGGTGTTGAGGAAAACAACTCGGGATGTGGAACTCAGTGGTAAAATTTCATCTAATTCCCAGAGTGCCCAAAATTTTTATTTAAGATAGTTTCAGCATGAACATTTCTTTAAAAGATCAACTTCATATGAACCTGTGATGATGCAAACGTTTAATATATGTTTTGAGATTCATTTGACTAAACAAAGAACTTGGGAACTATTAAAAAACAACAGTTGCACAGCTGCTGAGGATGCGCTTTGAGTGTTATAACAACAACAGAAGCAAATGATGATTGGAAGTTGTTGCTGTCTCTCTCTATGCAGGTTTTACAATTCCAAAGGGATGGAGAATATATGTTTACACGAGGGAGATAAACTACGACCCTCATTTGTATGAAGAGCCCCTAGCTTTCAATCCATGGAGATGGATGGTTCGTGTTGATCGGATCAGAACCCCTGGTTCAACATCTCTTGCTTTTATTCGCATGAAGATTGTTGACCCTGATATTTTCAATTCTTTACTCAGGACCGAAGCATGGAATCTCAAAACTACTTCTTACTATTTGGCGGAGGCACAAGGCACTGTCCCGGAAAGGAACTTGGGATTGCCGAGATTTCTACATTTCTTCACTACTTTGTAACTAGATACAGGTAAACGATACACCGTCAATGCATTTAGTAGCAACGCTAGAGATGATTGACTTGGCTGACATGTGAATGAATGAAACTTAATTCATTTCCTGTGCAGATGGGAAGAAGTTGGAGGAGAGAAACTGATGAAATTCCCGAGAGTTCAAGCACCAAATGGATTGCACATTAGAGTCAGATCTTACTGAGCTTTTTCCTAAGAGGGTCGATATGTAAAAAGGAACACATTCGTGAATAACTGGATCTCTAGTTAGCATATACCGGATATGAATTGACCGGTGATCAACCGACCATTGCCCGCTTATTGTGTGACCTTGATTTGCACTTTAATGATAGTTTCGTATAAGTTAGGTACACATGCAATTGTGCACGTGGAGATGGGTGATGCTATGAGCGAATCAGGAATCTGGAAATGACGCAATCGCGCATGTTAGACTTGTCCCTGTAGTTCAGCTTTGGGAGAAAAGCACATGGAGAGGTTAATTTCTTGAAGAAAGAAAGTTTGGGCTTGATTTTTTGTCCGCTGCCGCCCCTAGAAAGCCGGTAAAGAAAAACCGAATAGACTCTGAATCCACAAGCAGACCGGCTATATTCAGGCCGAGACATTCATGCAAGCACAAATCCACAAAACTTCTTTCTCTTGCATCGTTCATCTAGTTGAGCATACATCATGCCCGACAAAACCTTTCGATTTTCCAAGAAAATGGAATGGTCTACCTTGAAACATACCTGGTCCAAGGTTGGATTTTCCTGTCGTGTTTACTGTGACGACCCAAGCGGCGGTGCGCGGGGAGGAGGGATGGCGGTGCGTCCGCGCCTCCGGTCCTCGGACGTGCGCAAGGGAAGGCAAGGGAAGGGGAAGGGATTCCTCTCCCTCTTGTCCCACATCGCTTAGGGAGGGGTTCTTGGGAGCCTTTATAAGGCCTGGGTGCCCCTTAACTTGTGAAGACGCGTTTTAAAACCGTGGGGACTCAGTGTCCAAAGCGGACAATATCTCACAAGTGGGACCCGGGATGTTACAATGGTATCAGAGCAGACTCCCGACAGCGTGTGGGGCCACAGCGAGGACGCTGTGCTCCCAAGGGGGGGAGAGTGTGACGACCCGAGTGGAGGTGCGCGGGGAGGAGGGATGGCGGTGCGTCCGCGCCTCCGGTCCTCGAACGTGCGCAAGGGAAGGCAAGGGAAGGGGAAGGGATTCCTCTCCCTCTTGTCCCACATCGCTTAGGGAGGGGTTCTTGGGAGCCTTTATAAGGCCTGGGTGCCCCTTAACTTGTGAAGACGCGTTTTAAAACCGTGAGGACTCAGTGTCCAAAGCGGACAATATCACACAAGTGGGACCCGGGATGTTACATATGGTATCAGAGCCGACTCCCGACAGCGTGTGGGGCCACAGCGAGGACGCTGTGCTCCCAAGGGGGGGAGAGTGTGACGACCTGAGCGGCGGTGCGCGGGGAGGAGGGATGGCGGTGCGTCCGCGCCTCCGGTCCTCGGACGTGCGCAAGGGAAGGGGAAGGGATCCCTCTCCCTCTTGTCCCACATCGCTTAGGGAGGGGTTCCTGGGAGCCTTTATAAGGCTTGGGTTCTCCTTCAATTGTGTGACGCGTTTTAAAGCCGTGAGGACTCAGTGTCCAAAGCGGACAATATCACACAAGTGGGACCCGGGATGTTTAGTGTGACGACCTGAGCAGCGGTGCGCGGGGAGGAGGGATGGCGGTGCGTCCGCGCCTCCGGTCCTCGGACGTGCGCAAGGGAAGGGGAAGGGATCCCTCTCCCTCTTGTCCCACATCGCTTAGGGAGGGGTTCCTGGGAGCCTTTATAAGGCTTGGGTTCTCCTTCAATTGTGTGACGCGTTTTAAAGCCGTGAGGACTCAGTGTCCAAAGCGGACAATATCACACAAGTGGGACCCGGGATGTTACATATGGTATCAGAGCCGACTCCCGACAGCGTGTGGGGCCACAGCGAGGACGCTGTGCTCCCAAGGGGGGGAGAGTGTGACGACCTGAGCGGCGGTGCGCGGGGAGGAGGGATGGCGGTGCGTCCGCGCCTCCGGTCCTCGGACGTGCGCAAGGGAAGGGGAAGGGATCCCTCTCCCTCTTGTCCCACATCGCTTAGGGAGGGGTTCCTGGGAGCCTTTATAAGGCTTGGGTTCTCCTTCAATTGTGTGACGCGTTTTAAAGCCGTGAGGACTCAAGTGTCCAAAGCGGACAATATCACACAAGTGGGACCCGGGATGTTACATATGGTATCAGAGCCGACTCCCGACAGCGTGTGGGGCCACAGCGAGGACGCTGTGCTCCCAAGGGGGGGAGAGTGTGACGACCCAAGCGGCGGTGCGCGGGGAGGAGGGATGGCGGTGCGTCCGCGCCTCCGGTCCTCGGACGTGCGCAAGGGAAGGCAAGGGAAGGGGAAGGGATTCCTCTCCCTCTTGTCCCACATCGCTTAGGGAGGGGTTCTTGGGAGCCTTTATAAGGCCTGGGTGCCCCTTAACTTGTGAAGACGCGTTTTAAAACCGTGAGGACTCAGTGTCCAAAGCGGACAATATCTCACAAGTGGGACCCGGGATGTTACATTTACCCCAGCAAGATTCGGGTACTGCGCCTCCGTGTGAACGGGCAAGAGTAAAAACCGTAGTGCTGGAATTTTCTGCAAGGGCCTCGTTCCCGCTAAACCGGCCCCGACTTGTGTTCTCAGATTGAATCCATGGAACGTGAAATCAACCCAACTGAGCGGCGATTCCAAAAGTTCTAGAAACCGGCCTAGAGCCATGCTAGTAGCTTGTTTAATGGTTTTCCAGGGAGTTGGGATGCTCACCTACCACTTGTACAGTTTGCCTACAATAATAGCTTTAAGGCCAGTATTAGTATGGCTCCCTTTGGTCTCGCCTGAATTACATCCATCCCTAGGATGACCTTGAGAAAGGCCTTGCAAAAACTCTTTTCTTTCTCTCACTAAAGAATGGATTTCCCATACAAGAAAACAAGGGACAAGTCTAGTGAGACAGGTGACTCTTGCCGATGCGAAAGCTATGATTCCAGCTTCTTTTGGATATTGAAGAGACTTTAAAAGTCCCTACCTATATATAGTTCTTCCTGCAATCCCACTATCGACGAAAAGATGATTTAAACATTCTATAGAATGAGATATACAAGAGGAAAATCTACTCAAAAGCCACCCCCTTAAAGGATGCAACCAAATTCCCCATAGAAGGAAAGTGATTTTTGTTCCAGGTAGCTTAGATCAAAAGCACTCAGTTTGGATCAGGTTTGCTTTTTATTGATGGATTTTCGTCTATGAGGATTTAGAGAACCTTGAACCAAACATTTCACTGGCGGAACGTGAACGTGCCCATCAAACCGCACCATATACACCGCCACAATTAGACTAGCTGGGCTTGTAGTAAATCGATACTTTTTCAAAAGGTAACGCAATCCAGATTGAGCGTACAGTAAAATTGGGTGGAAATTAACGGTACTCACTAGTCACCGCAACCAGTCATTGAGTACTTAAACAAGAAAGGCAATCGGACAAGCCCATTTTATTGTAGTTAATTCATTTGCAGAATCTTGACTACCTCTTCATTATCAACGCATGGTAATTGTAGCTTGATGATGTCCCAAGGAAACATTTCAAGATACCAAGCCAATCCTTTCCAGCTTCCATCAAGTTCCTAACCTACTGCCGAAACATTGGGCATCGTCATCTCAGAAATTTCAGGACCTGGCCCCCAAGGATATGCCTACAGAAGAAAGTAAAAAAAAAAAAAAAAAAGAGGCAAGTACTTGATGGAAGCCGAAACAGAGGCTAAGCAAACAATTTCATATGCACATTCTTAAGCGTGAAAAAGCTTCACTTGGCCAAAGAGCATGGTTTAAATTACACAGCCATGGAGCTAAGGCAGGTAATAAATCAACGGAAAGTTCTAGACTCTATGTCACATTACAAGAATAAATGACAATATAGGCCACAAAGAAGGGTATTCCTCCATTGGAGCCGGCCTAGCAAAACCCGAGATCAAAATTTAGGACGACTGCAAATTGAATAGAATTTAAGCCCAAGTTAGACACTCTATTTAGTCAATATCATGAAACTAAGGTGCGATCTTCAGTCTTTTGACGCTTAGCTTCACCTTGAGCCTCTTCATCATCATCGTGGTCATCATGCTTGAGAGATCCATTTACCGCCTCCGGACCCAAGAGAGAAATGTGCTTGCTGGTGATTTGACGACCTGCTCTCAGCCTTGGACCCCAATGCCTTTCAGGGTTTGGAAGGAAGCGCGCAACCTTCTTGGCTTGTGCCTTGCTCAGAGATGCGACAGCTCGAGCAAAATTTGCCTGCTCCAAACAAACTTTTAGCTAAAAGAACCACTACTGACAATTAATACCTCTTACGAGTGAGTGGCGTGTTTGCCAAGACCGTGCACCCGCATGGATCATATAATATTTTCATAGCATAAGTGAGGGAATCGTATAAGGTGTCATGTATGTAAAAGAAAAACAAACAGAAGAAGAAAAGGAACAGCTGTAAGAGGAGAAACGCACTTGGAAAGCCGGTTCCTTGGCCAGTATCACACTTCCAGGCTGATCTGAAGGTTGTTCTTTGACGTGATGACTTTTAAACCTACATAGAAAACACAACAAAAATGCTATGAACTTGTTTTTTTATGACAATGGAATGTGACAGAACATCTGCAAATACCACAAACATCCATGGGGCATCTATCATCTTCCAGTTTGTAGCTCAAGAAAAATCAGGAGAGTCCTTACCCAGCATCGCATGATGTCCCAAATAACGTCCATGGGGGCATCTGTCTTCAACCCCAATGGATTCACATGAGTTCCAGAGATTCTATATCCGGCATTAATAACAGCAGAACGGAAGATAACTGCCGATGGTGAGGTGCATTTTAGGGTGGCACAGAGATTGTGCAAACTTAAAAATAAAGAATATCGGGCAGTTCCTGCGAACACCATATCCTCCAAGAGTTAACACATTATGTGACATCCTAATTTTTAGGTTTTGATTTCAATTGAATAAATCGGGCATTTCATCAACGTGACTATATGACCTCACTCAGGAGATAACTGGCCTATCTGGTGAAGCCATTAAGAGATTTTAAATGTAATAGATTGAGAATTTGACCAGGAATTGACTGCTCAACCATGCTAGTCTGCAAAGGTCATTATGGCACAATTAAAAATCGATCAGAGACCGGAGATAAATTGATTCAACTGTGATGGTGATCAAGTGTGTGTGATTCCACCTAGGGGTGAGTGTGGTTCCCGGGTAGAACCGAAAACCGGAGAATCGAACCGGAGGTTTGGGTTCGGTTCCTAGTTCTAAAGGGACCAGTTTCGGTTTTTGGTTTCCTTTTTCTAGGAACCGGAACCGGCACTAGGAACTGGAACCGGTCCAATTAGGGCTCAAAAAACCCCAAATCAAAATTCACTTTCACTTCCACATGACACTTTTCACTCACAGTTCTCTCTTTGCCCATTCAGTCTCCGCCTCTGCTCGTCACCACCGCCGATCGCCCTCAATGCCACCGCCGCTAACCTCTGCTCAAGGCCACCTTCGCTCACCCTCAACGGCACCGCGGCTGACCTCTGGCTCGTCGCTTGCCCTCGATGCCACCATCGCTCACCCTCAACACCACCGCTACTCACCATTGATGCCACCGCTCGCTGGCCCATGCTCGAGGCCATCTCCGCGGCGAACCTCTAGCTCACCGCTCACCCTCGACGCCACTGTTGCTCGCCCTCGACGCCACTGCAGCTAACCTCTAGCTCGCCGCTTGCCCTCAACACCACCATCACTCACCCTCGACACCAACACTCGCCGACCCCTGCTCGAGGCGACCTCCTCTCACCTTCGACGACACCGCTGCTGACCTCTAGCTCGCTACTTGCCTTGATGCCACCGTCACTCGCCCTCAACACCACCGCCGCTCACCCTCGATGCCACCACTCGCTAACCCCTGCTCAAGGCCACCTCCGCTCACCCTTGACGCCACTGCCGCTCGCCCTCAATGCCACCATTGACCTTTGCTCGGCGAGCCACCAGTGACCTCTGCTCAATGCCACCGCTGACCTCTTCTTGTGAGTGTTCTCTCTCTGTTTTGATTATTTATGCTCTTGTTTGTGTTCTAGTGGGTCTTTGAAGCTACCTTCACAAGAGGACAAGTAAATCCAGTCCAAGGAATGGTATGTGTCATGCTATGTGTCTGAACAATTTAATTCCGTGTAATTCTTTGTTTGTCCCTATAGACATGTATCCCATATTCACGCCTGTTTATTTTCTCTAATGTCATAAAGCAATGTATTTGACAAAATGGCAGGATTCAATTCCAAAAGGTGTTGACGAGTGTAATGTGTGCCGCCATAGATATGGTGTCTGCATAAAGGTGAACTTACATTTATGATTTTATGAACTCTGTGTTCATTGTTCATTATAAGTAGATGAAGCTAAGTCTGGCTCTTATGCCTGTAGTGCAATTATGGTCACTGTCATAGCACGTTTCATCCATCATGTACTCGAACTACTGGATTGTTCATGAGTGTAAAAACAGTTGGTGGCAAGTTGCAGCACCGGGCTTATTGTGGAAAGCACAATGTAGAGCAGAGGGCAAAGGGGTGTCTTGCATATTGCATGTGCATTTATTAAGTCAATTCTGGAGATCATAGATATTGAGTTGTGTATCTCATGTCTTCATATATCTTTTGTATTCTAAAATATTGGACAGGCTGAATCGCAAAAGTATGGAATTGAAGAGCTAAAGAGCATCAAGCAAATCTGGGTACAGTTATATTTACGTTGATCTTGATACATGGCCTAATTTTGTGTACTTAGCAAATCAAAGCACCGCTTAAATTTCGGAAAAGTGTAGCAAGTGGACGTACGGGTAAAGTTTTCAAAAGCCAGAAGAAGGCATATGAAGTTTAGTACGTGTTATCAAGCTTTCTTTTTGCAAACTTGTTATCATTCACTTTTCTCGGCCAGTTAACTATTAAATAATATTATATAATCATGTATTATGAAGATATGGGTTTTGACTGTGCTTGAATTTTTTACCTCTGACTAACATCTTGCTTGTTATGGCAATTCATGGCTGATTTTCTCTTGCATATGATGAATATGTGACTATGCTATTCATTCGCGTTATATGTATGTTTGCTGTTTATGTTGTCGATCAGATTACTGAACTTCACTCAATGCTTTTTGCAAGTTGAATTGGAAAGGTTGCGGCTTCTTTGTGAGAGAACCATTAAACGTGAAAAAGTGAAGGTAAGCCAAGCAATAACATAATGTCTGTTTTAAGTTGTGCTCATAATGATAAACACATGACTTCAGTATTGACGAGTGTAATGTGTGCCACCATAGATATGGTGTCTGCATAAAGGTGAATTCCCACGTTTCATCCATCATGTGCTCGAACTACTGGATTGTTCATGAGTGTAAAAACAATTTGTTTATTATTGCTTCTAAAATGATGTTTGTTGTTTGTGTTATATTCTCTTTGATGAATGACAAGTTTGTTTATTGTTGTTGCATTCATTTCCATTTTTTTAAACTAAAAAAGACAACAAAAAAAAAAAACCTGTTGGAACCTGGAATCGGCCCCAGAACCTGTGATAGGGTAGGTTCCAGGTTCTTGGTTCTGACAGGTAGATTCCAGGTTCCAAAAAATGAGGAACCTGTACCCGATGATAGGTTACAAGTTCCAAAAAATGAGGAACCCGTACCCGAGGGTAGATTCCAGGTTCCAAGCGAAACTTGTAAGGAACCAGAAACCACTCACCCTTAATTCCACCTTATTGCAAAATTCTCGTCAATCGACACTAAACCGATTTTCTGTCATTTTGAGTACCATGTATCCGTATTTAAAACCTCAATATTTTCACGACCATCGAAAGTTGTCAATGTGTTAAATGAGTTCATTATGGTTAAAAGAAAATCGACCACGGTTCATTATACCAAACATTCCTAAAAGCTACTTAGTAAGTAAGGTTACAATATAAGCACGTTTGATTGAAAATAACCGCGAATTTGAATTCGATTTCAGAAATTGAAAATTTTGTCATGTCATGAGTCATTCTAGAAACGTCGACTCACCTTTTGAGAAAATTCCAGCAAGCTCGGGATTTTTACGAACAAATCGTTACGAATGATTTGGAAAATGAACGGAAACTCGAATTGGCCGATTTGAAGAGACTTTTGACATCTGGTGTAAGCAAATCGGAGAATGAAAGTTGTTTGGGCTTTTTCTTAATTCAAATTGGACCTCAACTGAATTTATTTGTTCAGAAATCGAATTCCGAAAAGAAAATGAATTAACCAAAAAGTATTGAATCCAAGCTATTTTATTTTTGCTTTATTTGGGCTTTGCTTTTATTTTTTTCCCTTGTATGTGTTCCCCAAACCAATTGCCCCCTTTGCAGCAAATTTTCCTCTCTTTTTATTAATTTCTTCACGTTCATTCCCTTTTTACCGATTCTTTCTTCTTCGCACGAACTCCCCAGCCGACAGCCCTGCAGCTTGGACTTCCATTGGTTTTTGATCTTTGACTTGGACTCTCTCTCTCTCTCTCTCTCTCTCTCTCTCGTCTCTCTTGAAGACCCGCGCGAGGAGGCCCCACCATCAGCCGACGTTTTTCCCTTCTCCCTTATCCTTTTTTCTTTTCTCTCACGTCTCTCGCACGCTTCGCTCTCTCCCCCTCCGCACGTTTCTTTTCTTCACCCGACAACTCCCCCTACATTCTTATATCTTCTCTTCTCTCTGTATGCGACCAAGCCGCCAGCTGCCCCCCAATTTCCCCTTCTTCTCGGTCTACTGTTGACCCACGAAGGCCGAAGCTGTTTCTTTGGCCGTTTTGTTGACCACCGACTCCTCCACGAAACGGCTCCATTTCGCTTTCTCTTCCAGCAGCCAAGGCAGCCCGAATTTGTCCCTTGCGGTGCTCCTCAAGTCCAGCTCAGCTCAGCACCAATCAAGCAGCCCTCCCCGCATCCAGTTTGGCCACATCTCAGCCCCGAACCGAGCCGAGGTCAGCCCATTTGGACCGACTAGCAAGGCCAGCAACGCAAGAGCAGAAAGCTCAGCCCCACCGTGGGTTTGCGGGGCTGATTTCGGGCCCGTCCCGACCCTTGTTTCCGGGACCGCTTTGGAGAGGATTGACCTTTGTCGCATGCTCGTCATTTTGACCAGAGCTGATTTTAATCCAGGTGAGTTTAGCTCACTAATACTTGCTGAGTTTTGCTAATTATGCTTAAGAGTTAATTAGTTATTATTAATTAATTATGATACATGTTAGGTAATTTGATTGTGCAATTAGCAAATAGACACGTGCTACTATTTATTGCATCTCAGGATTTTTCCCGACCCTTATCACGCTTCAATTAGGCATTACAGGCCTAAATTGGATTTTTAGTATTTATTTATTAATTTTCGAAATTAATTAATTAATTAATTTTCGGAAATTAAGCAGAGATAGCCGACGACCGAAATTTTATGTTGATTGTCGTCGTGCAATCCGTTTGTTTATTTGGGCTCTACGTTATGCTGAATTGAATTGATTGCGCAAATTGAAGAATTATTTTGAAATTGATTGAAATTGAGTGAAATTGAGCGATTGATTGGTAGATGACCGAATATGATTATTTAGCATTAATAATGCATTGATGAGTTGTAAAGTTGAGAGAATCGTGAGATTGAACTGGGAATACTCTTAGCTGAGACCGATCAGGTACGAAATATACGTGATTCAGTGATAAGGAAATCACTGGTGAAAACAGCGCCTTAAAGAACGCACGAGTACTGTCTATTACCTGCATTAGTATAGACATATGTGGTTTGGTGATAAGGAAATCACTGATTAAAACGACGTCTTAAAGAACGCACGAGTGCTATCTACTACATGCATCATTATGGACATACATGGTTTGGTGATTAAGGATATTACTGGTGAAAATGGCGCCTTAAAAAACACACAAGTGCTATCCATTACATATGTCACTTCGGCGAAAATGATGCCTAAGAGCATTACTATAACTCTGTGACTGAGTATATAATTGGAGGTTATATAGTGAGGAGTGAAATGATCGGGAAATGACCCAATTGACATGTAATCAACTAGGTCAATTTGATCGATGTTTTGATCTATTGTGATTGTTTGGGTACCTATTGAACTGTACTGATTTGCAGGTGGAATCTGATGCCAAGGTAAGTCCTCTGACCCATGTGTGTATAGGCGGGGTATGGCGTATTGATTTACTAATCGGATCTTATGAGGTAAAACTTGTTGAGATGTTATCTCACTGGTTATTGAATAATCATTTTCAAGTCCCTGGATGGCGGTCACGAATGACCAAAAACCCTGGAGTATGAGAAGATGAAGATCGAAGTATGTGTCCGACTAGTGAGTCATAGAACCATTACCTCTTGTGGAGACGATAGATTTGTACATAGCCTATTGTTATAAATAAACAAGTTTGCTTATGAAAGGCTTATTCGGGTTGTGGAAAATTTGGAGTCCGACTTTCATATCCCATTGTATATTAAATGAATGGGTCGGCGATGCATCCTGAGACGTCACTAGTAATCGACCAAGGATGGATGGGCATGCGCTCGGAGAATCAGGGCATGACACATTGATCGAGCCAAAAAAACAAAGTATAATTGTAATGAGCAAGCAAAGCACGCTGGTCAAAGCTTTTTATCTGTCTGCGCAAATATAATTGAGTAAAAATATGTCATCAAAATAATGAGGAAGCAATACCTAGCATTCAAAGGACAGCCTCCATGAAACAATGTTCAAAAGAAGACTCAGTAGTATATTGAGACATATAAAGACCAAATACGTCATTTGGACATATATTGAACCCGTACAATTTCATTCACTTTGGTCATTAAACTTTATCTTTTCTAGAGCCCACAAAAACTTAATCGCGAATCTACAGTTGAAAATAGATGAGACCATGCTACTTCTGTAAAAGCTATTATTCTCCAATTGCAGCTCTTGGTTCAAGTTCATGCAACTCTCAAGTTATTTAGATGAAGAAGAAAAAAGAGGAAAAGTTCACCTCTGAGATTGTTGTCAGTACAGCGGAGATACGATCATAAGCAGGATATCGATCCTTCATGGATTTCAAATCTGCAAGTATCGAAGTCACCCACTCGTGATCATGGATGGGCGCCGACCATATAGGACCTCCCATATTAAATTTCTTCCCACAGTCGGTGCATTCTTGAGGAACAACAGGACCAAACCCAGGTATATACCTCATGCTGTTATTCTAGAGGGCAAAATTGTTTAATCAACACATTGACTAGAATGACTGAAAATAAGAAACTAAAGATGCTGAGCCTTGACATGGTTGACTATGTAAAAGATAGCAAAAATGAATTATAACAAAGGATTTTTATATATAAACACAGATAATCCCGTGTCACACAGCCAAGTGGCCACAAAAATTAAGTAAAAGCACAAACAGAAATTTGAGGATACAACTTCTTGATACAACTGCTTCGAAGTGTCTTGGACACTATTGACACTACAGTTACAAACTTATTTTGATCTCAACCTCGGATTAGACATGTGAATCCTTGTTCCAGCCATTCAACATCATGGGCCCATCAAATGGAAACTTATGAGAACTAATAACATAAGGTGGACCAAGTCCTGTGCTTTCTCTCAGGCCAAACTAGGAACACACGGTATTGGGATGGTCTTGTGCTTATAAGCCCGTGAACTTGATCCCATGACTAGCCAAAAGAAAAATGAGCATCGAAATGCATTGCTTAAACAGGAAAACAACTGAACCATGACCTGAACAGTAATCATAGGTCAAGCTTGATCAACTCCAGCATGCCACAACTCTTTTGCATTTTTCAGAGCAAGACAGGGTTAACCAACAATTAGTTTTGTATCATTTACCTCAGGTCAAGCAAGTTGTAACATTCCCAAGCAACTAGCTACGTGGCAAAGTGCTCTAAAACAGGATACAACCTTGGAAACTGTTCTTCCTATCTGCTGAAGATGAAAAGAATCACAACCCGTGCATTGATAAACATGACAGCTTAAAAGGGGTATTCTTCATTGCACTCGCAGACCTGCATCAATAACGTGACCAACAATGTTGTCATGCAATGATGACATGGCATATCAATGATATGGCATACAATGACAACATGGCATATCATATCATATCATATCATATCATGGCTGTTTGCTCTTTTGATTTGTTCTGGTTTGTTACCTGTTAACAATCCAATATCAAGGAAGGCAAAAAAATTGATTTCTTTGTCGGGGGGTATTCCCTCGAAACCGGTTCCCAAACTAATTCAAACAGGGTTTGAACTTTGGGAATCAGTTCCCAACCATGTTTTCCGAGTGGGCCGATCCGGGAACCAGGTTGACCCGGTCCGGTTGCACATCCCTAGATGAGGCCAATTGGTCAAGGAAATGATTAAAATGTTCTAAAAGTCCAAGCTTCATCCACTTAATTAAATGCATTGTCCCCCTAATTATTTCTTAAGTTGGATTTTCCATTAAATCAAATTTTGATGCAAAAATTTCCAACATGTTGTCCAAAACCGAATTTCACTCAAGTAAATTCAATTTCCTTACTCAATTTCCCAAATTGAGGTCCGATTTCGATGAAGAAAAATCCCGAACAATTTTCTATAAATCCCCGACACTCACAGTCTCAGTTTAAAAGTCCAAATTTCCATCGATTTAGCCCATCTGAGTTTCCGCTAATTTTCCATAACGTCCGAACCGATTTTCCGTAAAAATTCTGGAATCTTTGAAAAAAATTTGTAGGATAAGTCGACGTTCCTAAAATAGCTCGTGACACCATAGAACTTTCAATTTCTAAAATCGGATTTAAATTCTTGGTTAATTTTACTTCAATGCGATTTTAGCGCGACCTAGACTACCGAGTCACTTTTATGAATTTTTAGTGCAATTGACCCGTTATCGATTTATCTCGAGTCACATTGTATATCTCCGACACATTGGCGACTCTCGGTTGTTGTGAAGATCTCAATGTTTCAATTACGGGCACCGAGTACCAAAACGACAAAAGATCAATTTAGTGTCGATCGATGAGAATTTTGCAATCAGATTGAATCACCCAGACTATGATCACATATCTCAGCCGAATCGGCCTATCTCTGATCTTTAATTGATCTCTGATAGTGCCGTAATGACCCTTGCAGACCAACACAGTCGAGCAGTCAATTCCTAGTCAAATTCTCAAGTCCAATTGCATTTAGATTCCTTAATTGTTTCCCCAAATAGCTAAGTTATCTCATGAATGATCAACTCAGAGAATAACACTATTGGCACATCAATGAAATGCCTGATTTATTTAATCGAAAACAAATTCTGAAAATTCATACTATTACATATATATTGTGAAGTATTAGCTGTAGAGCTTCAAAACACGTGGCTATCACTGTCAATGATAACATAAATAGATGAAACTACATTAAGGACCGATAAGAAATACTGAATATTTTGATTACATATTGGCACTATTTCTTACTACATTTTTAGGCCCATGATCCATGAAAATATAATGCTTATTATATGTGATTATGGAAAGTCTTGTGTATGGAATTTTCTTAACACATTGATCTCCATAGTCCTATACTGAGGTTATATAGGATTGGATTGGTTTTGAGATGCCGTTATTGGAATTTTTTTTTAAAAAGATGTGACCATATAAAACAAAATTTTTAGTTAATAATCCCATAGTGTCGTTTTCAATATATAAAATATTTTTTAAAATAAAATAAGTTAATTAATGTAGCCCAAGTGAGAGAATGTTGGAAATTTTCTATAATATGGGTTTATATTAATTAATTATTTTTTATTTTAAATAATCGGGTTAATGGATATTATAATATTTAGATCTTATTGAAGTGAGTATTGGCATCTATTAATAACGAGCCCAGTTGAGTAGCAAAGTATAGGCAATTGTGTTTAACTGAAGCCCATAATGAGAATGACCTAGTTGATTAGGGTTTACTAGGTCTCTTCTCTAGCCTATAAAACGGTAGGTTATAGCCATCAGTTGTTTTAATCCCATTGAAAGCTACTACATCGAAATAGATCATACAGAGAGATCTGGCACTCCGATAAATCTCTGATTATCAGATTGATCTATTTTTCCAATAGGTACGTTTTATTTTGCTGTGGTTATTAATTTCGGTGTTTTACAGTCATCTATGGATCCAATTCTTCTTGATTGATTAGTTGTTTGTGTGCATAATTTTCTACACGAGTCTCTCTCGATTAAATCTTTATTTGAAGAGGATTGCCCTTCGATTTTTTTAGCCCGCGTGTAAGACGGTGGAATCTATGTACTTTTCGCATGGACCAACGGAAGGAACGAAAGGCGGTGCCATTTTCAATGTATTTTAAACCGTGTTCATGGTCATAGCCCGCTAAGTCAATGGCACAGCTCAGCGTCCGAGAAATTCCAGCCATGTCCACAGCTTCGAACTCCTATAAGAAACGAAAATTGTTAAAGCAGGAACCGAATCCTCTCTCATCTCTCACGTTCACATGGTCGAAAAGACCCCGCCGTGTCTTCTTGTGGTTATATTGGGATTTCTAGGGTGGATCTTCTTGACGCTCTAACAAATATTTTGAGAGCGCCTATGAAAATTCTTGACTGAGAGCTGGATTGAATATATTGTACCGATAGGTCTTGTGAGCTTCTCGATAGGGTTCACGTGAAATTCACGTTATTAACAATTGTGATAAATCCGAGTAAGTAGACCCGGGTCAGCAAGTGTTTCTTGACCTCTTGGAGCTGTTGGACTAGCTTTTTCTTATGGGTTCAGTCAACGCTCCGTGCACATGTGCACCTCCTCTCTCTCTCTCTCTCTAACAAATAATAAAATGATTCCCAAATGATTTTCTTGGAAACCACACTATCAGTCCACGACCCATCTTCAATAACTCTAGTGCTTGTAGCTGCGAATAGTCTATGTCGCACCCCCTACTCTTGCCCACATTTGTCAACAAAGTCAAAATGCAGAGGTGTGTTGGGAGACGAATTGACTCCGCAGTGCGTATTTGCATGCAACTTTTTAAATCCACCGGCTGTTCTCTGATCGCAATAGTCGAGACGATCCGCCTTACTTTTCTTTCCTTCACTGTTGAGTTGAGCCGTGTGCCCTGTAAAAAGTGTTGAAAAGAAACCTTTCTTTTTCGGCCAATCTAATTCTCGGGCTTGCAGGTCTCCCAAGAGGCTCCGCAGTTGGCCTACTCTCTCCCCTCCCCTCCCCTTCCCCCACCAAAAGGTAAGAAAGGATGAAAATCCACATAGGGTGACAACTTGGCTTATTGTCATTGTGATAATAGAAGAGCTAATTGTAATCAATTTTAAAACGATGCTTTTGCACGATCTGGTTTATTTACTTATTGTAAATGCCACCCAAGCAGGCCTATATATACACGTACTTACTTGCCGACAGAATCCCCAGCTTTCGTAACCTTTGCAACTTTTCTGAAGAACAGAGGAGCAAGGGAGGGCTTGAGCTGAGCTTCTTGAGAGCATCAATGGCCGTTCACGTTCTGCTGCTTCTTGTGGCCTTCACGCTGCTCAGTGCATGCACTGCTTTATTGAAGTGGAATGAGGTGAAGTACCGGAGGAAGAAGGGGTTGCCTCCGGGCACGATGGGTTGGCCCTTGTTTGGCGAGACCACAGAGTTCCTGAAACAGGGCCCAAACTTCATGAAAAACCAGAGAGCAAGGTCACTTCACCCACTTTCTCCGCATTGCTGCATTTCATTTTCGTAGAAAGAAGATTTATTCTTGTGATTTCCCTGACTACATTTTTGTATGTGGAATGTGCTTCATCCTTTCCTGTTTTTTTTCTTGAGGGTGTGGCTCTTGTCACTTCAATAGCTGCAGATTTCGCAATTTTTCTATGAATGTTTCCTCCTTTTTTTCCCCTTTTTTGGGGTTCGGTATGGCCTAGCCACTGGTCCACCTCTCCGGGCTAAGTCTAAAGGCAAACTATACAAACTCGGCCTCTGTTGCCTGCGCAGGACTCGAACCTGGGTATAGCCACGAAACGGTCCTCCTGAGTTCTCTGTAAAATGTAACTGTGAAGAAGAGAAGATTTTCTGATGTCTGAAACAGTTCATTTTTCTCCTCTTTTTTCAGTGACCCTACTAAAAATTTGGTCTGAGGTGCTTGATCTTTTTTATAATGTTGTTGACAGGTATGGGAGTTTGTACAAGTCCCACATTCTCGGGTGCCCGACAGTTGTGTCCATGGACCCAGAGCTCAACAGGTTCATCCTCATGAACGAAGCGAAAGGCCTGGTGCCTGGTTACCCGCAGTCCATGCTCGACATATTGGGCAAGACCAACATCGCCGCCGTCCACGGGTCCGCCCACCGGCACATGAGAGGGGCATTGCTCGCCCTGGTCAGCCCCGCCATGATCAGGGACCATCTCTTGCCCAGGATAGATGAGTTCATGAGATCCCACCTCAGCAACTGGGCTGATCATCACACCATCGACATTCAGGAGAAGACCAAACAGGTATAGAGCATCATATATGATACTATTGATTCATCTAGTTTTTTACGCTTTTAGTGTACAGTCAGTGATCTTTTTCCTTCTTCTTTTCTTCAATTCAGATGGCATTTCTATCATCTCTAAAGCAAATTGCTGGTATCGAATCCGGCGCAAAAGTTAAGGCATTCACGGATGAATTTTTCAAGTTGGTCCTAGGAACTCTGTCCCTGCCCATTGATTTTCCCGGCACAAATTATCGCCGCGGGTTTCAGGCAAGCCCCCCTATTTAGGTCCATTTTGATAGAAAGGAAGAGTTCAAACAGAATTTTCCCGATGTCAATCGACTTGAACTTTCGTTTTTTTTTCCTGCATTTTTTAGGCAAGGAAGAATATTGTCAGCTTGTTGAGGCAACTAATGGAGGAGAGAAGGGCTTCGCGAGAAACCCACCAAGACATGCTTGGCTTTTTGATGAGAGAAGATGAAAATACATATAAGTTGACGGATGAAGAGATAATAGACCAGACAATTGCCGTTTTGTACTCTGGGTATGAAACTGTCTCAACAACAACCATGATGGCCATCAAGTACCTGCATGATCACCCAAGGGTGCTTCAAGAACTGAGGGTCAGTCTTCCTTTTCGGTGCTTGCTTCCGAATACGCTTCTTCATTTCTTTTCAGTTGCTTGAAAATCTGACTCGGCTTCAAAATCCGGCAGAGAGAACATTTGGCGATCAGAGGGGCCAAAGAGCCTGAAGATCCAATTGACTGGAACGATGTCAAATCAATGCCGTTCACACGTGCAGTAAGACGCAATGCAACATGATCTCGTCTAGGAAACAATCATTATGTGATACAAATGAAAACAGGAGTCTTGACTAACTGTGCATGCTCTGCTTTTTTCTTATGCAGGTGATCCTTGAAACGTCCAGATTGGCCACTGTTGTAAATGGGGTGTTGAGGAAAACAACTCGGGATGTGGAACTCAGTGGTAAAATTTCATCTAATTCCCAGAGTGCCCAAAATTTTTATTTAAGATAGTTTCAGCATGAACATTTCTTTAAAAGATCAACTTCATATGAACCTGTGATGATGCAAACGTTTAATATATGTTTTGAGATTCATTTGACTAAACAAAGAACTTGGGAACTATTAAAAAACAACAGTTGCACAGCTGCTGAGGATGCGCTTTGAGTGTTATAACAACAACAGAAGCAAATGATGATTGGAAGTTGTTGCTGTCTCTCTCTATGCAGGTTTTACAATTCCAAAGGGATGGAGAATATATGTTTACACGAGGGAGATAAACTACGACCCTCATTTGTATGAAGAGCCCCTAGCTTTCAATCCATGGAGATGGATGGTTCGTGTTGATCGGATCAGAACCCCTGGTTCAACATCTCTTGCTTTTATTCGCATGAAGATTGTTGACCCTGATATTTTCAATTCTTTACTCAGGACCGAAGCATGGAATCTCAAAACTACTTCTTACTATTTGGCGGAGGCACAAGGCACTGTCCCGGAAAGGAACTTGGGATTGCCGAGATTTCTACATTTCTTCACTACTTTGTAACTAGATACAGGTAAACGATACACCGTCAATGCATTTAGTAGCAACGCTAGAGATGATTGACTTGGCTGACATGTGAATGAATGAAACTTAATTCATTTCCTGTGCAGATGGGAAGAAGTTGGAGGAGAGAAACTGATGAAATTCCCGAGAGTTCAAGCACCAAATGGATTGCACATTAGAGTCAGATCTTACTGAGCTTTTTCCTAAGAGGGTCGATATGTAAAAAGGAACACATTCGTGAATAACTGGATCTCTAGTTAGCATATACCGGATATGAATTGACCGGTGATCAACCGACCATTGCCCGCTTATTGTGTGACCTTGATTTGCACTTTAATGATAGTTTCGTATAAGTTAGGTACACATGCAATTGTGCACGTGGAGATGGGTGATGCTATGAGCGAATCAGGAATCTGGAAATGACGCAATCGCGCATGTTAGACTTGTCCCTGTAGTTCAGCTTTGGGAGAAAAGCACATGGAGAGGTTAATTTCTTGAAGAAAGAAAGTTTGGGCTTGATTTATTGTCCGCTGCCGCCCCTAGAAAGCCGGTAAAGAAAAACCGAATAGACTCTGAATCCACAAGCAGACCGGCTATATTCAGGCCGAGACATTCATGCAAGCACAAATCCACAAAACTTCTTTCTCTTGCATCGTTCATCTAGTTGAACATACATCATGCCCGACAAAACCTTTCGATTTTCCAAGAAAATGGAATGGTTTACCTTGAAACATACCTGGTCCAAGGTTGGATTTTGCTATCGTGCTTACCCCAGCAAGATGGATTAAAAAGCACTCTGTTTGGATCAGGTTTGCTTTTGATAGATGGATTTTCGTCTACGAGGATTTGGAGAACCTTAAATCGAACATTTTACTGATGGAACGTGAATGAGCCCATCAAGCCGCACCATATACACCTCCATAATTAGACTAGCTCGGCTTGTAACAAATCGATGCTTTTTCAAAAGGTAATGCAATACAACTTGTCACCGCAACCAGTCAATGAGTACTTAAACAAGAAAGGCAATCAGACAAGCCCATTTTATTGTAGTTAAATCATTTGCAGAATCTTTGACTACCTCTTCATTATCAATGCATAGTAATTGTAGCTTGATGATGTCCCAAGGAAACATTTCAAGATATAAAGCCAATCCTTCCCAGCTTCCATCAAGTTCCTAACCTACTGCTGAAACATTGGCCATCGTCATCTCAGAAATTTCAGGACCTGGCCCTCAAGGATAGGCCTACAGAAGAAAGGGAATACAAAAAGAAAAGAGGCAAGTACTTGATGGAAGCCGAAACAGAGGCTAAGCAAACAATTTCATATGCACATTCTTAAGTGTGAAAAGGCTTCACTTGGCCAAAGAGCATGGTTTAAATTACACAACCATGGAGCTCAGGTAATAAATCAACTGAAAGTTCTAGACTCTATGTCACATTACAAGAATAAATGACAAAATAGGCCACAAAGAAGGGCATTCCTCCATTGGAGCCAGCCTAGCAAAACCCGAGATCAAAATTTAGGACGACTGCAAATTGAATAAAATTTAAGCCCAAGTTAGACACTCCATTTAGTCAATATCATGAAACTAAGGTGGGATCTTCAGTCTTTTGACGCTTAGCTTCACCTTGAGCCTCTTCATCATCATCGTCGCCGTCATGCTTGAGAGATCCATTTACTGCCTCTGGACCCAAAAGAGAAATGTGCTTGCTGGTGATTTGACGACCTGCTCTCAGCTTTGGACCCCAATGCCTTTCAGGGTTTGGAAGGAAGCGCGCAACCTTCTTGGCTTGTGCCTTGCTCAGAGATGCGACAGCTCGAGCAAAATTTGCCTGCCCCAAACAAAACTTTTAGCTAAAAGAACCTCTACAGACAATTAATACCTCTTATGAGTGAGTGGTGTGTTTGCCAAGACCGTGCACCCACATGGATCATATAATATTTTCATAGCATAAGTGAGGGAATCGTATAGTGTGTCGTGTACGTAAAAGAAAAATGAACAGAAGAAAGAAAAGGAACAGCTGTAAGAGGAGAAACGCACTTGGAAAGCTGGTTCCTTGGCCAGTATCACACTTCCAGGCTGATCCGAAGGTTGTTCTTTGACAGGATGACTTTTAACCTACATAGGAAACACAACAAAAATGCTATGAACTTGTTTTTTTATGACAATGGAATGTGACAGAACATCTGCAAATACCACAAACATCCATTGGGTATCTATCATCTTCCAGTTTGTAGCTCAAGAAGAATCAGGAGAGTCCTTACCCAGCATCGCATGATGTCCCAAATAACATCCATGGGGGCATCTGTCTTCAGCCCCAATGGATTCACATGAGTTCCAGAGATTCTATATCCAGCATTAATAACAGCAGAACGGAAGATAACTGCCGACGGTGAGGTGCATTTTAGGGTGGCACAGAGATTGTGCAAACTTAGAAATAAAGGAATATCAGGCAGTTCCTGCAAACACCATATCCTCCAAGAGTTAACACATTGATCGAGCCAAAAAAGCAAAGTATAGTTGTAATGAGCAAGCAAAGCACACTGGTCAAAGCTTTCATCTGTCTACGCAAATATAACTGAGTAATTTATGTCATCAAAATAATGAGGGAGCAATACGTAGCACCCAAAGGACAGCCTCCATGAAACAATGTTCAAAAGAAGGCTCAGTAGTATATTGAGACATATAAAGACCAAATACGTCATTTGGACATATATTGAACCCGTACAATTTCATTCACTTTGGTCATTAAACTTTATCATTTCTAGAGCCCACAAAAACTTAATTGCCAATCTACAGTTGAAGAGAGATGAGGCCATGCTACTTCTGTAAAAGCTATTACTTTACAATTGCAGCTCTTCATTTAAGTTCATGCAACTCTCAAGTTATTTAGATGAAGAAGAAAAAAGAGGAAAAGTTCACCTCTGAGATTGTTGTCAGTACAGCAGAGATACGATCATAAGCAGGATATCGATCCTTCATGGATTTCAAATCTGCAATTATTGAAGTCACCCATTCGTGATCATGGATGGGCGCCGACCATATAGGACCTCCCATGTTAAATTTCTTCCCACAGTCGGTGCATTCTTGAGGAACAACAGGACCAAACCCAGGTAAATACCTCATGCTGTTATTCTAGAGGGCAAAATTGTTTAATCAACACATTGACTAGAATGACTGAAAATAAGAAACTGAAGATGCTGAGCCTTGACATGGTTGAATATGTAAAAGATAGCTAAAATGAATTATAACAAAGGATTTTGATTTGTAAACACACAGATAATCCTGTGTCACACAGCCAAGTGACCACAAAAATTAAGTAAAAGCACAAACAGAAATTTGAGGATACAACTGTTTGATACAACTGCTTCAAAGTGTCTTGGACACCATTTACACTACAGTTACAAACTTATTTTGATCTCAACCTCGGATTAGAAACGTGAATCCTTGTTCCAGCCATTCAACATCATGGGCCCATCAAATGGAAACTTATGAGAACTAATAACATAAGGTGGACCAAGTCCTGTGCTTTCTCTCAGGCCAACCCACAGTATTGGGATGGTATTGTGCTTATAAGCCCGTGAACTTGATCCCATGACTAGCCAAAAGAAAAATGAGCATCGAAATGCATTGCTTAAACAGGAAAACAACTGAAACATGACCTGAACAGTAATCATAGGTCAAGCTTGATCAACTCCAGCATGCCACAACTCTTATGCATTTTTCAGAGCATAACATTGTTAACCAACAATTATTTTTTTATCATTTACCTCAAGTCAAGCAAGTTGTAACATTCCCAAGCAACTAGCTACGTGGCAAAGTGCTCTAAAACAGGATACAAACCTTGGAAACTGTTCTTCCTATCTGCTGAAGATGAAAAGAATCACAACCCGTGCATTGATAAACATATGACAGCTTAAGGGGAGTATTCTTCATTGCACTTGCAGACCTGCATCAATTACATCAGCCATCAGACCATGATTTAGAGAGATCCCTATTCACAATTCATATTCTACCAATATCTAATGCAGATGAGGTTAACCACCTACGTGTATATCCGAACAAAAACTCGTATGTAGAAGTCCATCTGAACAGATAGCACAGGAACAATGTACCGCTTATACCGATTTGCATGGCTCTGCGTAACAAACGAAATTGAAAAGTTGACCAGTAAGTTGTCTAACTTTCAAGAGATACCAAAAAAGTGATCTTGAAAAGACAGAAAGGTTGAGGCTAATATGTCCCTTAAAAAACTTTTCGATGAAACCACCATCTAACATGCTGATATCATGTAGATCACCAATGATAGATGTGCATTCCTAAAAAATTCTGTAAGCTCGAAGAAATATTAAATTCAAGTTCCTTTCAGAAACAACCACACCAAGCGTAGCACTTGAACAAAAAAAAGGCCCAGATGCATGCTTCCGTAAATCTCCTTCTCTTGTAAATGTGGAATTAAATTTATAATTTCATTCAGGAAAAGATAGCTGCTGCTCAGTTATATTGGATTAGATAACTGAGGTACTACTTATGTTTACTAAGAAATCTTTCTTGAGACAAGCCTGATGTCATCCTTAATCAAGATTGACCTTTATTTTTGGGCCAAAAATCAAGATTGACTTGAGAAACACTAAAAATTACCTCAATGCAGGCTAGAAGGATCCTCAAGGCCATTTCATGGCAATACTTCCCTCTTAGTGGATAGGAACCATATCTAAATCCAAGAAAGAAAGACATAAGCAGATATAATGGATTCACTTAAAGAAACTCGAAGGTGATAGGAAAGCAACAACTTCAGAAACTTACTTGGAATAGCAAACCTCGCCATTTCCACCACAGAGCACAGCCATGTCAGTTGCTGTGCACATCAGCATTCCCCCATCAACAACGGATTGCACAGCAGAGTCTAAGAAAACAGAAGGAGAACCATATGGATCAAGATCAACCTGAGACAAGACAATACAGGATGAATGAGGATCATTCTAAACAATTAGAGATTTTGATGAAAGCAATCACAATAGATGATCCGTTCTCCTATATAAGGACCAGCCAGAAGTCAGTTAACAAATATAAGACTTGGGTATAAAAACAGCTCCCTTACCACATCAAACTCTTTTGGGTGGGTGAGCATGAATACTCGAGCATCAGCAAGATGAGATTCCACCTTTGAACAAGCGACAGAACCATTGAATTTAATGTTACGCCGGCAAGCTTCAACTGACGCTGCATGGACAATAAAAAGGGCTGAATATCAACACATATATTTAATCTATACAAGAGGCACTGGGCAGCAAAGAAGAATGCTCAAAATCATGTTAAAGGGAACACATTAACCCAGGACCATTACCCAAAATTTTAAAGAGCAAATTCACCTTTTTATGGAAAGGAAATCAAAGATACAACATTATTAAATGAATGGACATTCAAAAGCCACTCTGCCACATCAGTCACATGCAGATAGACACAAAGGCAGAGAAAAAACTTCCTCTTTGCAAATGACAGAAGTGCAAATGTGCATCCTAGTAAAGGACAAACAGTACATGCATTACCAAAAGTAAACAGCAGGGTAAATTTCTAAGGAGGAGGTCTTATTAAAAGAAAATTCCTTTCCCAAATTGAACCAACCTTTATCATTGTCTAGGGCCACGACTTGACCTATCCCTTCTACTTCACGGGCATATCTTAGAGCTCTTAACCCAGATGCTGATAAAGCCTTCAGTCACAAGGAAACGATCAGAATATATATGCAGCACTATTTCATTAGTGAAATGAACTGAGAGAGGTACACTGGTTAAGGAGTACCTCGAGAACTCTTGGTGGCTTCAGCTCTCTCTTCCCTTTTCCATTTGTGCTCTCAGGAATGTCCTTATGGACACTGCACGGTTCTTCTTGAGGCGTCTCATCAAGCATTTCTTGCTCTCCATTAAATTTTACGTCATCCTTTGGCAGTTCATTGGGTTCTGAATTGGGAACAGATTCCAATTCTTTGTCAAGTACCTTTTCTGCTGATTTTGTCCTTCTTGTCAAGAAGGCCTCATGCTCCAGCTTTCGTTTTTCTATAAATGTCCTCAGAACCGCAATCGATAAGTCCCTATTGTTAACCTGATTACAAGAGAGAACAATCAGGATCCTTTCAAGGAGCAATTAAATACAAGAGACATCTACAACCTTGTTATATTTTCAGTTGCAGTTTTCTAGAGAAAAAACTACTAGAATAAATATAATGCAGGCATGACATGACTTTTTCATGGAAAGCTTTTGCATGTGTAAAGAAGTTACAATGAGATAGGCTAAAATCCCCCTCACACTCACTGACTAGATAACAACTTGTCGAATAAAAGATGAAGAATAATGAACGCCAAAATAACACACACAGAGAACGTCTTTTTGAGTCTTGAAGAAGAGATGACTTTCCACACTGAACTTTTTATGATGCGGGATATACATTACTTACGGTCTTGTTTATACCCCATTCACCACGTCTGGTGCATTTAGTAATTGCTCACACCAGGAGACGCATCAAACATAATTCAAGTATACCGGTGCCACTTTGCAAAACAAGTTCGTTCATTCATCTTCAACTATAAAAAAGGTAGAAATTCATTAAATCGATTGTCAATGGCTAGGCACTTTAACTAGAACATCTCGGAAGGCTACAAAAACAGTAACAAGACATTGCTCAAGTCGGGTGCAGCTATCGGAATAATCACCACCTATGCTCAAACTTGAAACAGGAAAAAGCGTTCAGGAATTCCACTTGATCCCTCACTTCCCAGCTAAAAACCCATTTTTTTTAGCCAGTTTATCCCAACAGCCCGACTGAAAATCAAGCACAAGAATCAAGCCACCACGTGCGAAACTGAATCCCAGCGCCAAAAACCACACCACACCAAACCAAACCAAACCAAACCAGACCAGACCAGAGTCTGTCTTACCTCTTTCTTAAAATACTTGGGGAGAAATCTCAGCAAAAGGTGAAATTAAAGCATTGAAAACTACCGCTAACCAATCAAAGACCCAAATCCCTTAAACACCACCAAACGACTCGCTTCATCAACGAATGCATTCCCAGAAACCACGTACCTGGGTCTTGTTGTAAAAGACTTCATTTTTAGCGTGCATGAGAATCTCCGCCTCCCCTTCTTTGATGATCTTGAAGTCATTGAGATCCGTCGACATGGCTCGCCGCCTGTATAACGATGCGGGGGGGGGGGGGGGGGGGGGGGGGGGGGGGGGTGGGGTGGGGGGGGCGATTATTAGCGAAATCGCCGGGGGAGGCCGGGGTCGATAATCGCTTCGCTAGGGACGAAAGGCAGAGGGGTCGGGACGGAAGGCAGAGAGGTCGGGACGACGACGACGACGACGGTGGGGTTCTTCTTCGCGGAGTTTTATGAGGTGGAAAAGGGAACGTGAAAGGTGCGGAGCTTATGATTTATAGGACGACGACATGCGTGCTGGCTGGCCAGTCGAAAAACCCTACCAGGATGAATGAGTAGCGCCTGTAACCCCTTCCTCTCCCTCGTGCGTTTTGTGTGTCCGTACGAATTTGAAATCTTAAACGCAAATTAGATGGTTTAGATGGTTTGTAAAATATTTAGGAAAAAAGTCATCAAAAAAATCCAAACTTTACTCCATATGATAACTTTATCTCAAATTTTTTTTTGTAACACAAAAACTCACAAACTTACTTTTATGATTGATGAGCATTTTTATCTTTTTTATTTTTCTTTTTTCTTCTCTCTTCCTTTCATTGCCCATAACAGAGGATCAAACTCACACTTGGGCAGCTCTCACCTAAGTCGGGTGAGAATAACTCTCGCCAACCTAGGTGAGGATAGCCCTCGCTCGATCCGATGAGGGCAGCCTTCACTTGACGCTAGGCAAGGGCAATGCTCACTCAGGCCGAATCTTGCAAGGAATGCCCTCGCTTGATGCAGATGAGGGCCGCCCTCACCTACATCAAGTAAGGGTTGCCCTCGCCAGATCCAGCGAGGGCAACCCTTGGTCAACATTGGCAAAGGCAACCCTCACTTAAGGCTAGCTTTCTTCTGTTATGGCCGACGAAGGGAAGAGATAAGAAGAGAGGAAAAAAATTAAATAGTAAAAGACGAAGATGCTTTATAATTTTGGGTAAATGTGCTATGCAAATATAAGTTTGGGATTTTTTGTGTCAAGAAAAAAATTTGAGGTAAATATGCTACAGTTAGTCAAGTTTGGAATTTTTTGTATCACAAAAAGTTGAAATAAATATATCACTCTAAATAAAGTTGGGGATTTTCTGTTGCTTTTCTCAAATATTTATCTAAAATTAATCATTTCTATTACTCATAGAAATTACTTTTCTATACACAAAAATATATTGATATAAATTATTATTGACGTTGAAAATATTTTTTATTGATTGACAACAATCTTTAAAGATAAGTTTCTCGAATCATTCCTTTATCGCAACACAAAAACTCATTATTAAGAATTTTGACTCTTGCTGGTTACCTTCTAAGTTTTATTCCCCAAAAACTAGTAGCTTTTAATATGGGTGTAATGAGTTGGGTCGAGTCAGGTTTTGATAGTATCTAACATGAATGATTAGGGCGTGTGCCCTAACCCAAACTATCCTGACTCGAAACACATTAGACCCGAAGTTAAACCTGAGTTGGGTCTGGTTTTCTTGGTTTTTGTTTTTTGTTTTTTTTTTTTTTTTGGCAACTCTTCTTTAGCAGACAATTTGATAAATACTTTCCAAGTGAAAGGTAATATAACTTTTGAAGAACAACGAATATGATTTTCTCACACAAATTGAAAATGACAATTCCTGCCAGTGCACCCAGTACACCGAGCTGACAGAATAGAGATAAGAAAGAAAACGCATCTCAGTACGCAATCATCATAGAGCAACCAAATGCTCTCTGATCAGGTATTGATATATCGAACAAAAGAAGTTATCCAAAAAGAAGGCCACAGAAGTTATCAACATCATTGAATCAAAAGATTGGCAGTTATGCCCATAATTATCAATAATCAGCTAATCGTCAATAATCATTAAATCAAAAGATTGGCCAGGAGATTTCACATGAGTTGTGACCTCCAGAAGCAACCAAATTTTCTTCCAAAACCTCAATTTTTTTTGTAACATAAAAACTCCCAAACTATGTTAATCATGATATATTTACCCCAAACTTTATTATCGAAAATCATTTTCGTCTTTTATATTTTAAATTTTTTCTTTTCTTGTTTTTTTCCTTTTTTTTCTTATTCTCTTTTCCCTTCGTTGGCCATGGCGAAGGGCCGGACTCACATGAGGGCGGCCCTCACCTAGGTCCAGCGAGAACAACTCTCACCGACCCAAGTGAGGATAGCCCTTGTTCGATCTAGCGAGGAGCGAGGGCAGCCCTCACTTGACGCCAGGCAAGAGCAGCACTCAATTGGGCCGAATCTAGCAAGGAATGCCCTCACTCGACGCCGACAAGGGTTGCCCTGACTTGCATCAAGGCAAGGGTTACCCTCACCTGAGGCTAGCTTCCCTCTGCCATGGTTGACGAAGGGAAGAGAGAAGACGAGAAAAAGAACAGAAAAAACTAAACAGTAAAAGACGAAAATGCATTATAGTTTATGGTATATGTTGTGCGAATACAAATTTTGGGTTTTTATATCATGAAAAGAAAATTAAGGTAAATATATTACGGTTGGCAAAGTTTGGAGTTTTTTGTATTACAAAAATATTTGGGATAAATTTATCACTTTGAGCAAAGTTTGGAATTTTTTGTGATTTTTTCCCAAATATTTATCTGAAATTAATTGTTTATATCATTCATAAAAATTATTTTTACTATACACAAAAATATATTGATATAAATTATTATTGATGTTGAAAGTACTTTTTATTGATTGACAATCATCTTTAAAGATAAGTTTCTCAAATCATTCATTTATCGCAACACAAACAAACTCATTATTAAGAATTTTGACTCTTGCTTGTTACCTTCTAAGTTTTATTCCCCAAAAACTAGTTGGTTTTAATATAGGTGTCAATGAGTCAAATCAAGTTGGATTTTGATGGTATCCCACCTGAATCATTAGGGTGTGCGCACTAACCCAAACTATCGTAACTCGAAACACATTAAACTCGAAGTTAAACCTGAGTTGGGTCTAATTTTCCTGGTTTTTAGGTTTTTTTTTTTTTTTTTGGCAACTCTTCTTTATCAGACAATTTTGATAAATACTTTCCAAGTGAAAGGTAATTTAACTTTTGAAGAACAGCAAATATGATTTTCTCACACAAATTGAGAATAACAAATCCTGCTAGTGCACCCAGTACACCGAGCCGATAGAATAGAGATACGAAGGAAAATGCATCTGAGTACGCAATCATCATAGAGCAACCAAATGCTCTTTGATCAGGTATTGATATATGGAACAAAAGAAGTTATCCAAAAAGAAGGCCACAGAAGTTATTAACATCATTGAATCAAAAGATTCGCAGTTATGCCCATAATTATCAATAATCAGCTAATGGTCAATAATCATTAAATCAAAAGATTGGGCACGAGATTTCACATGAGCTGTGACCTACAGAAGCAACCAAATTTTCTTCCAAAGCCTCTCCTCTGCTCGGGGAATGCTCCATTAAGGACCTACTATAATCTACCAAGAAGAAAGCTCATATCCTTAGCAAAACTCATAGTCAGGTCCACAACAGCAAATAATCAGCTAATCCACCTCAGCTCTTCTGCGCGAAAAAACTTGGTGGCAAACAATTTAGTTGAACATGCATATTACAAATATTATTAATCCAGCCTCTGGTAAACAACCACGATGAAAAATTCCTCCAATTCTTGGATCATGTTGGTTTCCGCTGATCCTCCTCATCCTCGTCATCCTGCAGATTTCCATTGATTAGTTCCCATCGAGAATCAGGTCTGGGCAAAGATCGTCAACTGAACACAAGACCACATTTCGACGAGACAGAAGGTTGAGGTACCATGATAGACTTACCAGATTATCGGTCTTACCAAAATCATCAGCAAAGCTCCCTTCGCCATCATCTAGAAGACCAGAACAAAAGGTTAACATATTAATGATTGCATATGGATTCATCATAAGACCGACTATGAATATTAGGCAAAACTAACGTGAACCTTAGTAAGAAATGAAGAAGACAACAATCACCGAGTCCCTGATGCGAAATATGAAGAAGTGAATTCACGGTAAAAATAAAAACATTGGTTATCAAGTACCCAAGCTCCAACTTCATCGATCATCTAGAGAAATCGATATTGAGTCCGGTTCCTTGCTTTAACTGCCAATTCTGCATTAAATTCATGATAAAAATTAAAATTAACATATCCATTAAAATATAACAAGGTATAAATATTCTACAACTATATTTTTTCACTTGAATCAAAGATTTCAATCCTCAATCAAACGTGAAAGATGGACACGGCCAAATATCTCGAGCAATGGAAGAAATGATAGGATATCTTGAAGAGTTTGCTTTCCACCAACTTAAGATATCAAATTCAGCGTTATAACATTCACTTTCTTCCTCCAAATACTTGTCCAATTCAGATTTTCCTTTCAAATATTATTGTTCAGTTTGGCTAAGATACTTTGCAGTCATATAATTAGCACCAACCATGGGAGACTTCGACACACTTACTATCCTTGCACACTTTAATCTCAAGTTGTTTTAGGAGCATACACCGGTGCGGTATTGCTTAAACAATGAAGTCAAAGATGTTACTCTTATCTCATAAAGTTTATGCGTGCTTGCTTCCATAAACATCATTAATCATTATTCGACCAAAAAAAAAAATCGACCAAAAAAAAAATCAGTAATCATCCACTCCGCATATGCCCACTTATGTCGTAGGTCAAGCATGCATGTAATAAACAAAGTAAAATTGATTTGGTTCACATTACCAAAATACTTAATGAATTTGGTTTTCATTCTCTTAGCCATTTCCTACAAACTTTAGTGCTCATTCTCACAACATTGTCGTATACATCCTTCACCATATCATTATTAGTGATATAAGAAGAACCCAAAACTTATAAAATCGTATCAAAGAACAACTTTAGGAAAGGAAGAAAATCATTACTAGTGAGCGATCCTTTTGCCTTGGAAAGTTCTTCAACAAAATTGCCACCTTGAAGTTCCAATGAGCTAAAAGCTTCATGAAACTTCAAAGCTACTTCTAATATCACGTTTGTTGAGTTCCAATGAGTCTTCACATCCAAAGAAATGAAAAATGAGTACGCATTCTGATTATTATTCCACACAATTGAAATAGAGATACAAATTCAGGTAGAGATGGAAATCACTAACTTGAATCCTCTACAATTGAAATGGAGAAACAATTTCCAATGTTCCGGATTGACGGTGAGATTGTTATATTAAAAAAAGAAAATGCAGAATATTTTTGGGACAAAAATTGAAGATTTCCTTTTTCAACTCTTCGTATTGACCAAAATCACACTAGATTAGATAGTACAAGCAGCCAAAAAGAAAAAGAAGAAAAACATCCTGGATATGCTAGGCTGTTAATGAGCCTATATATATGCACAGGATGCTTATAATTTTACCTTTACCAAACCTTTTCTTTTGTTTGTTGGCCAAAGACAAAAACTTTCCCTAATCCAATTACTACAAAATACTATCTCAGCTCTTATAGGTCATAAACACAAACATATTGCAAGATTGCGTTATTGGAGAGATTCAATCCTCTGTAGGAATAGAAGTAACAAAATTCAATAAAGCTTCAAAGAGAGAAAAAAGCCAAAAGGCATATCTTCCGGATGTGATACTTGCTCTGCAGAAAACGAGGATTAAGAGTAGCTTACACACTATAGTAGCCCATATCAACTTAAAAGAGGGGAAAAATGAGTTGTGTGCCTCTCCTCAAATCTCTTTGATGGTTCCCTCACATTTGTGGAACTCTTATAAAACAGTAGATCAAATTAATGGCCTCAATGCCCATCTCAGCTTTTTTTTTTCCTACAATAAATATAGGCACACAACAAAATTGATCTGTGACGGAGTTCATTCAATCAATGGAAATTTGGCAAAACCAGTGCACTGAGCATGGATAGTGTGGCCGTCGATCTTGTAATATCATAAAAATGGGCCATTTCTCCATCCCCAGCTTCTTCCAGGGACCGCCACTAGTCTCGGCATGTAAACTTGCACGATGAGCATAAAATTCATCTACACATATCCATTTGGTCTCTCGCTGCTCTTTGCAGATCGCTTCTGCAAGTCTGCATCATAATGTTGAAAAGCAGCATCTAAGGCCTGCATCAAATGAAGTTTCTGTTAGATCTCTCAGTCCATTTGCCACCTATGTGCCCCAAGGTACGCTAGCTCTCCAGCATATCCATCAATCAGTGCATTATGTCCCTAATACTCATGGTCCAGTAAGCATTTCTGCATATTTCTGATGAAATAGCTTCTAGTGAAACCACTTAAGTCCAGCACAAAGACTAGAAAACTCACTGCAGGCACAATTGTTATCAAAAGGAAATCCCATACCTGATGCATTTGGCGAACAAGAACAGAAACATGCTGCTTGTGGTGGGCTGGCACAGATTTCTTGATCTCCTGTAATTTGAAGGAGAATAAAAAGGTTCAAAAAAGTTCCAAACAACAGCCAGGGGTTGCTAACAAAGCCATTGAAAATTTGTAATCCTAAAATGAAAGTCACAAGAGAAGCAGATTGGATGATACACCAAGCACCATTGACGTTATTGTAAATTACTTGAATGCTTTGTTGTACCAGTAAGAATGTTGCTGTGGCTAGATAGGTGCTTCAATGATTTTAAGGATGTGGAGTTCTACCTTATGTTGTTCATCATATTATGAGTAAAAAGACAATTATAAAAAAGCACACCCGGTAGCTTTCAGTTGATAATGGAGAACTCTTGAGGACCAAAGCAGAAGTACAGCACAGAGAGGTGAGGCAAAAAGACCAGTTCGTAAAGAGAGAATTGGTGGAAACATAGGTGGCACTTAATTTTAGGTTAAAAAAATGATTCTCTAGTGTTATATTCTTTAAAGTTTCCCTTTTGGACAATTTTTTCTGGCTTTCACGGATATATGAAAGATCTATGGTGATTAAAAAGGTTGAGGTTAGCTGGGGCTTGGCATTCTACTTTACACTGGCCAGCCTCAGAATTGATCAGGCCTGAGTTCAGCCAGGCCCACCCACGAAGGACATCAAGTTTATCCTGGCCCTACCAAGCAGGCCCAACAAGGTATGTATGCCAAACACCCTAATGGACATACAGTAGCTTTTTGGAAGCAAAAAGCAGACTCCCAGACACCTAGCTAGTCACATCCATGTGCAATGACAATAATTTTGACCAGGTATATGATAGTTTCATGTAGTAACATCACTTTACACAAGCAATGCAGAACTTCAACAAATGCCATGAGAATTTCTCAACAAAGCCTGCTTGGATTGAGAACAAATCCATAATCTATATCGGTTGCCACCTTCAAAACAACTGCCTCAGGATGAATTCTCAACTCTTAAAAAGGCTATCTTGCAGAAAAAATTGAAGAAAGTGATTCTTCAAATGCCTAGAAGAAGCTGTTGCTTTTTTTTTAGCAGGAGAAAAAAAAACATTTTATTAATTTGCTTCTAACATTAGATTCCTCTTTAAATTCTAATTCTCGAAGAGCAAAATCATATTAAACACTGTAAGCTTTCAACAAGAGTATAGTGTCATGAAGTTAGTTGACAAGGATTACATACAGACATGACCCTTTACAAGGCCACCAGTGGAAACAGATCAACATAAAATTAAGGATGAGAACCCTACAATACCACTTAAATGAGAAAAGATTAATATTTTTCCCACGAGGTTTATGTAACAAATTCTAGGATATTAACAAGGAACATACTTCAAGCTGTGGGTATATTTGTGACATGGCATCCTTCAGTCTGTTTACCTGCACATTAGTAAATAAACAAGCAAGCAGTGATTAATCCAGTTTAATGCGAAACAAAGAAACTTCAGTTTTCCATAATTCATTGATACTCAAGTTCCTAGGCAAGTGCTGTAACTTAATCCTAATTTTCAGTTCCCCCACCTACTTCACCAACTGAGCAATCGTTCAAAGGAAATGTCTTGGGAAAACCGGTTCCCTGTGTCCTATCTTTTTGCTTACAACAGACAAGGAGGGCCATAACTGGGTAGTCATGTAAGTTCAAAGAGAAATCTACTAATAGGGCTTGCTGTCAAACCCCGCAACTATATTAATGATACTCATAACCTCAATAGAATTAGTGTTATACCTCAGCATGTGACTTCCACACACACAAAATTACCTATCACATTTGCAGTATATTGGCTGTCAAGGGTCCTTTGTTCAACCTTTAATGAGACCCCCTAATAGTGACCAAGGAGAAATAACAAACATTTACCTTTGCATAAAGGTAAGAACTTGTAATTGGATATGATGACCAAAAGTGCCTCAATAATTCTTGTATGGACGTCCAATGCTGTCATCAAGAATAGTTGCAATGATAACATTATTATCAGGAGACATCAAAAGCAAAAGCTTGGGTGAGTTGTCAACTTACATGAAGAAGCTGCTCCTTGGTTGTGCTTGGCAACTTGTCCAGAACACTATCCTGAGGATTCTTTCCAACGTCATATTTGGTTCTTGATATATCATGGGAAAGTGCATTGAAAACCTATACCATGCATTAAGGAAGGGAACTCATATGAGCTAGCATTGGCAAACAAATATTCAGCATACTAGTCCCACAGCTGTATGAGTGCTGAGCAATAACTTAAGAAAAGACTTTTACCTGCAGAGCATCTTTAGTCTTTACAACAGGATTAAGAAGTCCCATTTGTTTAGTCTGTGATATTGAGTCCCTCAGAGATCCGTATGCTTCTCTGGAGCTCAAATTGCACTTTTTTCCCTCTGCTGCTGGGGCTTTAACGGCAATGACTTGCTGGGAATCAAAGTAGTCTCGAGGATCCTGGATGCAAACTGATATGAAGCATCCATTTCACGGTATCTGTTTTGCAACTTAAAAGTTTTCAGAGGTAAATAATGATATACTTTTATGCAGAGTGGAGCAAGTGGCGGGCCATGAGATGCCTGAAGGTCCTCAATCTCTGTGATACGAGCAATCCTTTCCGATATCCCCTGATTGGCGGTCCCATCAGAATCCTCATTAGCGGACTCAACTATATGAATAGTAGAAAATGGAAAATATTGAGTCACGATAGAAGAACCAAAGAATTAATTTGACAGTAGAATTAGGAATTGGGCTAACCCCGTTTCAACTTGGCAAGTGCCTCTGCAACTGTCCTTGTGTCTTCCAATTCCACCTCTGCGTGATCATTTAGAAAGGCATAGGTTTAACCTCACATGCCTAAGTCTAAAGATTAAAAACATTAAGAAAAGAGGAAAAACTTTATTCCAACTCAGACCTCATTTCTCATGTCTAAAATCTAAGATTAACAAAAAGCCTAAAGTTAAAACTTAAAGTGAGGTATTATTGTACATGAAAACACTAATTATTGAAAAGTTATCACCCACCTACTGTTCTTCCCTCAAGCACAACTGCAGCATGCCGATTCAGGTCGTGAGCTAAAGTCCTCCTGTAAAGCTCATGCTGAGATTCAATTATATCTTTGCCACCGTCACGAAAAAGTCCATGATCCTGCATGTCCAAAACATGCAAACTGATTTGAAGTTTAGCTCCATCTTTTGTGTCGACCCTATTGTCAGCATGTCATCATCAATTAAAAACTTGAGACAGTCCTAAAGTAAGCCATGCAATGCCCTAGAGAAAAATCAAATAGACAAAGGTAGCAGAAACTTTATACTTGCTCTTCAAGCAAGGTGATTTCTTCACACAATAGTTACTTGAAAGGCACTTCAAGATGGCTAATTTGATCCCATATAGCTAGCAATAGCAGGTCAACTGGTTCTCCAAGCAATATGGGAAAGGATTTTCAAGGAAACCAGAGTTCAGATGTACATAGTCACAAGGACACATGTGAAATTATAACAAGACTAATGCACAATCATCATACAGGCAAGTGCATGTAGTCATCTCCTTGGTCAGCTTCCATGTTTACAGTAGGATCAACCCGCCGGATCTGCAAAAAAAGCAAACTGTTAGAAAAACTCAAACATCAATGCAGACTAAACAAGAAAGAAGGAAACATGAGAGGAAATTCTCTCAAACATTCTCAAGTATAAGAGTCAGAAGAGTCTCAAATTCCAAAACAAGCACCTTCTGCCGTGCTTCCTTGGCCAATATATCATCATTCCTGAGAAAAATAGCAAGCTCTTCATCTTCAGCAGCCTCCGCAGCAGCAGCAACAGCATTTCTTGTGCTGTGAAGGTACTCTGCTTTAAAGTACTTGGTCCAGAAGTCCTTCTCCGTCATCTGAAGTACAGGAAATGATTCAAGAAACCATAGTTCAGGGTCATGTGTTGCTTTGAACAATCTAACAAACAATAAGCAAATGCTTCATCACAATGTAAGTATTTACAGGGGCGACAAGTCTGGAAAATGATGAAACAAGCAGCAACATTCCAATTACCTTATTGGGAACATATTTCAAGAATGCTGCATGAACAGCAGGCTTCTCAGCAAAAATCTGGGGTACAAGTACACATTAGCAATTCAAAAGTAGAATGGAAATAAGTATTACTTTAATATTAGGAATGTATACATCAGGCCAATCTCCACCAAAACAATACCAACATCTTTCTGTCCTAGACAGATAAAAAAAGAGGTGCAAAGAGAGCGCATCTCATGCTAAACACACTATATACAGATACACAATACTATTAGAAATGTCTCTTCCACATTACTCAAGACTGAGCAGAAATGTCTTTTCCACACTACTCAAGACCGAGACAAAGAAGCATTCCTTCGTTCCAGTAAGCATGGGCACAAGTGTCTAAGCCACATTATTCATAACCAAAATGCATGTTTAAACTTCTCTGCATTTTACATTTTTACTGCCCATTCTTTTGCATTTTATATATTAGACATTCCACCCGGTGATACTCAGATTCATGTCTGAACAAAATGGTTAAGGATTTATGATTCCCTATTAATGACTTGCATCCAAAATTCAGCACTTAGCAAAGATTCAGTATAGTTGTGTGGCAGTGACACCAGGAAATGATCACCCTCTTTGGGAAGAAGGCAAGTATATTAAAGAGCAGCAAGGGAGTGCCCTTCCGTTACAACCTAGAAGCTAGAAAACAACTGAAAAATTGAAAAGAGACTCACTGTCAAAGAGCTCTCAGACACAATGCCAAAAGGATAAGGTGGAAAGCCAACTACCCTTTACAGCACATACAGAACTTTCCTCATTTTTAAAAGCCTGCCTATTTTCTACCTTTCCAGATTACCCAAAAAATGGAATCAGAAATTAAAAAAAAAAAAAAAAAAAAATCCCCCTTTCAGAGAAGAAACAATACCTGAAGGATTACTTCTGGTGTCAAACTAAAAGTAACTTTGTTTGTCTGCAGATAAACAGGAAAGAAACACTCATAAGTTCTTGTTGCAAATAAAACTGCCACAAGTCCCGCAAAATCCAGGATAAAATTATGACAGGGGCATGTTGGTTGGAGAGATTGGTATTATACCCTGCCATCTGTTGCCGGTTTAATGTCTGAAATCATGGCGCTTTTGAAGCCCACACGTTGTTTTGATTTTCTACTTGACTCTCGATCCAGCAACTTCTGCAAAAATAAAATAAGCAGCAGAAAAAACCAAATCACTAAATGTAATCATATGTGTCTATATCATTTCCATTAAAAATAAAAATATATCGAGTCCAAGCAGCTTTCTATCTTCAAATTGCTCACCTTCCTTGTCGCCCAAAACTCTGCTTCTGTCAGGATCCCACCAATCACAAGTTGCTTGTGAAGTTTCTGCAACTCACTGTGATGGGTAAACTTTCATGAAATCAGGTAATTCTAAGAGATATAATGTAATATACAAACAAAAGAATTATTAGAACAGAGAAGTACAGGTTACAGAGTTGATCTGCCAAAGTAACAAACCATTTATGTGATCTAGTCAAAATAGGTATTAGGAAATGATCCTATTTTCCCCAAAAAAAATCTTTTAGGGCATAGGTCCATGATGAAAGCCATTAGAAAATAAAACCAACTAGAGAAGGCCATAATCAACATCAAGCCATTATACGGCCTGTGGATATATAACATTAACTGCTCGAACTGTTCACACCACCAAGCCAAATGGAGAATGAGTGAGTCCTTACCCTAATAATTTTAATATAACCATGGGTGGTCAGACAAGACAACTTTACCTGTTTTCTCTCAAAAGCTTGATGCGGAGCTCCAATTCAGCTGTGCTGATTTGTTCATCAGGAAGTGAGGCATCAGTCTTTCCGGAGGCAGCCGTTGGAGTCTCCCCAGATCTCCCAATGGATTTTCCTATAAGAAGCACCAGATAAAGATTTATGATAGAATGAAATTACAAATAAATTATTACTTGTAAAAGAGAATTACTCACACCAAAAGGTGATAAGGAAAAACAAAACTAGCGCTGTTTACTATGTGGCCATGTAACTAACTGGAACAGAGACAAAGACTTCCATCAATTGGGCCCCACAAAAAGATTTCAAAGGAAAAAAAGAAACGCACAACCTACATAAAGCATGCATCCTTAGGGAGCAACATGAGGCATGCATTTAGCCATCTGCATTGTGTCGGAATCAAATATACTCACAATACTCGGATTCCCTTCCTCATTAAAGGCAAAAATAAAAAAGAAGTGCACTGACCTTTGATACATTAAAACACATGGCAAGAACAAAACCACAGTCATAGACAACTTGTCAGCTATGCACACCAAAGTCATAGTTTCATCCCTCCGGTGGTAGCTAAAATGAAAAATTATATAACCTGGCTTACAATACTATCAGCAAAACAAAAGGAAAAGGAAATAGAATTAATGGACATAGCAAGACAAATTTCTCCCCTGTAGAAAAAAGAATACAGCCTCTAAAAATAACAGAAAGCTGTTCTCTACTGTTTGTTAAATGAAAAGAACTCCTACAACACAGTGAAAACTCTGACACTTAAATTGGAACTAGCCTCTTTGCCAATATAATAGGCTCCAGCACATTAACATGAAGGCAGAAAATGTTTGCTGTCAGAATTAGCCGCACCTACAAAATCTCTGCACGTGTGGAGATCGGTATAGCTTTCAAATTCAAATATGTAACTTCCACCCTGCAAAGAGACGGCAACTGTCATGCCTCAATTATAAAGAGCACCGAATTGTTGAGTATAATTAATGAAACACAAACTAGAGCAGCAAAATACTTGTTCCATAAGTGGAAAATTAATTAAATATAGGTAAGATAAAAAAATGGTCACAATGGCCATGTTACATGTCTCCAAGCTAGATACCCTCATCTCAAGCAAAGTGACAGTAAATAACAATGGGTCATTCAGAAACTTAACTTGATCATTCGTGAGGTTGAGCCATGGTGGTTTATTTGATCCCTCCTTGGTGTTTTTATGACCTGCAACATCCAGAGTTTAGTTTGAAACGTCATGACATGCTATCATCTGCATAAACTTGCACTAAGTAATGGAAATCGCAGGTACTAGTGGGTCAAAACATTTCAAATAATTGGAGAAAGTAATACAGACTGTCCTGCATTAGAAATCGTCAATACTAACAGTACGCTTGTTAAATAATGTTCATATCATACAAAACTCAGCATTTACTTCCAAAAGCAAATCTTGCCTCTGAAGAGACTGGCCTATTAAACTTCACAAAATAACAGACCCACTCATTAAAAAAAGTACCTTTAATAAATCTAAACTCCACATCAAGCTTTGATGCAGAGTTGGGATGATTAGGAGTGAAAATAAATCTGTCCCAAGCCTGCATAGAGCAAAATTTTACTATTAAAAAAGGAGCAAAATATGAATAGTAAGTAGAGTTTACAAAGGCCATAACTTTTATGCCTAAACCAAGGAAGAGACCATAGAAAACAGAAGTATTGACAATGATGGTAATCCTTTCAACTGCTTCTCCAATAACCAACCTGAAATGCCACTTTCTTGAAGGCTCAAACTCTGTATTTCATTATCAAGCAATGTTATATTAAAGGATGACTACATTTCCAACCAGTTTTGAAGCATACTATCGCAACTAACTTAATTTGAGAGCCCATTTACCCACGCTGCCCTATACACGAGTCACATGATCTCACAAGCCGAACCACATCGAAAAAATGTACCGGTGAGCTGAACTAAACGCCGATCACAATGGTTTACAGAACTTCATTCCACATTAATATCCTCGCCACATTCGAAGTTTCCGAATTCAAACGGAAAAACTGAACACCATCACACTAGATTGCGCCACGACTTCAAACATAGTCACACCTGGGCCTCAGAGGTGGATCGATTCATCAAATGAAGCAGCGCACGAGGGACAAAAAGATAACCGACGAGATTACACGAACGGAGAAACGGGGGTACCATTTTGAGAACGCCAGCAGTTCCGGGGTCCTTCACCGTAGTCTTGTACTTGGCACGCTTAATCACCTGCGCGCTGGCCATCTACACCGCCCGATGGATCGATTGTTCTCGAGAATCAACACACGATCAGAGCGGCACGGCTCGTCGAGGTCGTGCTGAAGTCCTAGGGCAATCCACTCCCATAGTGCCAATGCGAGGAGAGACCCGACCGCACGAATTGCTGGGGACGGAACGGCCGATCTAGGGTTTCTATCAGCAGTATCCGAAGGACTACCGATAGACCTCAAGGACGAAGGTATTCGTCAAGATCCTCATGAGAGGATCTCGGGAGAGGAGGAGAAGCTCGTCCAGCTCTGATTCTCTGCGTATTTGCAGAGCGCCAAGAGGTAGAAGACGGGAGCAACGGCGGTTTTATAGAGGCGACGAGGAAACGGTTGGACCGGGAGCGAGCCGGTCGATCGGTCCGGTTCTTTCGGACGAGCCGGACTTTTGTTCTTCGGTTTGATTTCGGTTCGCCGGCTGGCGTTCCGAATCCCCCACGAAACATGGATGCCCTTGGAGTTCGGCGAATTTTACCATCATGCCACTGCGAGCGCTCGGTCTGCAGTTTCGGGCCCAGCGTGCCGTATGCTCCGGTCAGAATAGAATCTCTTCCTTCGGTAAATCATTCTTTTCAAATTGGTGACGAACTTTCCTTTTTACGGTCGGAGCTTTTCATCATGGCTTTTCTCAAATCAGCAAACAATCTCCTTAAGCATTTTATGCATTTCAGAATCTTCCGCGTCTTCATCTATATCCGTATTACTTTGAGAAAAATGTTTGGTTCGTCAATGTCCTCATTATTGGATGCCCATTATGAGTTGCTCCCTACCTATACCTTTAGAGCTTCTTCCCTCTTCGCAAAATTTCTTCTCTTTCTTTTCAAGAAAGGACACTCTAGTTTGATGTGGTCGAGCTTTCTACACTCGAAATATATAGTTTTGCTTCCTTTAGATTCTTCCTTGCCCTTGTAGTTTCTTGTAGACTCATTTATCGTACGAATTCTTTCCTTTGTAATTTTTTCTTTTTCTTTATCAAACATTTTACCTTTTGGGTCAAAAGTACCTTTATAAGTCATCTTTGGACAAAGCTTTCTCCACATAAGAAGCAACGACATAAAAAGCAATAACCTTTTTTTTTAACTTTATGTGATTTCTTCTTCATGGTTAAGTTCCATTTATAAGTCATCATTGTTCATACCTTTTTTTTTTACTTGTTCTAAAGTTCTCTCTCTCTCTAACTTTTATTCTACCTCTTTGCAAAAGTGAGAGTCAACCCAGCACATGTGATGATAGCAGCCCCACCTCCAGCTCCCTTACCACTGGGCTCATGCCCAAGGTGTTGTTGATGAAGCCAAATCTTTTTTAGGGTTTTTTTTATTATTATTTTGTCTTTTCTATTAGATTTGCTTTAAGATTAAAAATTACATCTTTAAATTAGCGATAGAAAGGCTAGCCATCAAGATGTTGATAAAGAAAATAGAGAGGAAATAAAAATAGAGAAGAAAAAAGTGAATTTTTTCTTCGTGAGAATTCTCAATCTCTTTATACCATAATCTTGAGAGAAGATCATCGTTGTTTTCCAACTTTTTTAAAAGTCTAGTTGATTCACAAAGTACCTCTATGTGAAGATGTAGCTTAGGTTTGTGTGAACTTCGACAATAATTTCTAACGTGTTCTTCTGATTTTGTTCTTTATTATTATACTGCTTGGTGGATTGTTTGCTTGAAGTGTTTTTTTGAAATTAGCGCGTGAGTTCATAACAATTGATATCAGAGCTTGGGTTAGCTAATCAAGAACATTGAGGGTTTCTTTGGTGAAGTTTGATTGAAAGTTAATAGTATGGCAAAAGATAAAATCAGAATTGATAAGTTCGATGAGTAGGATTTCAAATGGTGGAGACTCCAAATCAAGGACTATCTTTATGTATGCACCACTTGAGGGTTGGAAACCCAAGATGGCGGAAGTGGATTCGACAATAGAAGTAGGATCGAAAATTATTGATCAAAAGGCATTAGGTGCAATTTGTCTAGGGCTGACGAAAAAGATAGGGTACCACATCGCAAAAACAACAACTTGCAAAAGAAGCCATGAATATTTTAACGAATATTTATAAGAAGTCGTCCATGTCAAATTATATATTTTTGCTGAAGAAATTGGTTAATATGAAGTTATCTAACAGAGGTTCTATGGTAGAGCATATTAATAGTTTCACGAGAATCACGGGTCAATTGAAATCCATAGGCATAAATCTAGATATAAAGTTCCAAGCTTTACTATATGTTCCCTTCTAGAAAGCTACAATACCATGGTGCAAGGAATTTCGAGCACCATGAAGGATGATTTGACTCTGGATGATGCTATGGACAAAGAGATCGAAGGAAAGTCTCAAGTGGAGATTATTTTTTGGCATTTACATCTTCAACAATACTAGCAATGGAGAACTGTGGAAGAAGTAAAAGTAGAGAAAAATTCAGCGAGTGTGGTAGGTCACAATCAAAGGATAAAAGACAGGTCGCAAAAGATAAGTGTTGGTTTTATCACCAAATCAAGCATAAGAGGTTTCAATGTGAAGCCTACCAAAAAAAAAAAAAAAAAGTAGCAAGATGAGGATCAATGAGCTAATGTGGGTAGGGATGAACCTTTGCTAGAAAACTTGTGTTCGTCTATTGGATTTGACTTGATGACAAACAAGTGGTTTATTGATTCAAGTGCTTCTTTACATTGCACCTCGTAAAAAGACATATTTGATAATTATACCAGTGGAGATTTCAGGAAAGTAGTTGTGAAGAAACGGCCACGTGTCCAATTATTAGAAAAGAACTTTGATTGTGAATATCTCAAGAGGTACTTTTGCGTGAAATTATGCATATTCCAAAATTAAAGAAAATCCGTTCACGACCAATAAAATTGACAAAGAAGGCTTGATAACAACATTTGGATGTGGAGAGTGGAAGATAACATGAAGGACAAGAGTAGTAGTAAAGGGAAAAGGTACTAATACACTTTACCTTCTCAAATAGACAATATTAGTAATATGACTGCAACTACAGTGACTATAGGTAATTTGTCTACTCGTTGGCATTATTGTTTAGGACATCTTGATGAAAATGATGTAAAGCAATTACACTCAAAAAAATTACCTTTGAGTTTACAAAAAGTTGAGTTAGATTTCCGTAAGAGTTGTATTTATAGAAAATAGAAGGCAATCAGTTTTCAACTAAATGGGCAACAAAATAAAGGCCGAAAGCTAGAATTAGTTCACACTGATGTGTAGGGACCGGCTTAGGAACTCTCTTGTGGTGATTAGAGATATTTTATCACCTTCATCGATGATGCAACAAGGAAGACTTAGGTCTATGCTCTTAGAAAAAAATCAAAAGTATTCGGGATGTTCAAAATATGGAAGACCATGGTAGAAAAAGAGATGGGTTATAATATTAAAGCTCTAAAGTATGATATTGATGGTGAATATACAAGCAAAGAATTTTCAGAATATTTGAGCCAGGATGGCATACACGGGTTAAAGACTATTTCTAGAATTCCTCAACAAAACGGTGTAGTTGAGAGAATGAACAAGACTATTCTAGAACATGCAAGATGCATGAGGCTACACGCAGGTCTCTCATTACACTTACGGGCTACCACAGTTGATGCAGTTGTGTATCTTATCAACATAAGTTCATTTAGTGAGTTGGATGGAGAAATTCCGTAAGAGCAATGGTCAGGTAAAAAGGTTAATTATTCACATATAAAAGTGTTTGGTTGTATTGTATATTCTTTGATTGCAAGGAAGGATGTGAAGAAACTTGATGCTAAGTCCCAGAATGAGTCTTTATTGGATATGGTGGTGATGAATATGGCTATAGGTTTTGGGATAATAAGATTAACAAAGTTATCCACAGTTGAAACGTGGCATTTTATGAAGAAAAGATGTACAATAATCATCAGACAAAGCATGATAAGGCAATAGAACCAAAATATGTTGAATTGGACACAATGCCTATGAAGGTGGTTACAATAGATCATAATGCATCTAAAGGAAAAGTTCAAGATGAGCCTATTATTAGTGAGGAGACAGTTTAAGAGAACACAACAATGCGGGAGCAAACTAACGACCCTAAAGTGCCTGTCTTGAGGAGTCAAGGGTAATTTTTTTATCCATCAGTTAATATTATTATAAGCCATGTCTTATATACAGATTCGAGAGAACTTGAAACTTGATGAGGCAAAGAAAGACAAATCTCACTTACAATAGGAGAATGCTAAGCTCGTTACTTTAGAACAAAACTTGGGAGTTCACCAAGTTGTCCATAGGTAAAAAAAGCTTTGTTAAATAAGTGGATGTACAAGATTAAGAATGAAGTAGATAGTAGTATCAGATATAAGATGAGACTTAATAGTCAAGGGCTTTTCTTAAAAAGAAGGGAGCGACTACTCTGAGAAATTTTCGCCAATAGTGAAAATGACATCAATTAGAGTTCTACTGAACATAGTTGCAGTGGAAGATCTTCATCTTAAGTAATGAGACATGAAAACAGCATTTTTACACAGTGACTTACATAAAGAATTATACAAGGCACAATCTAAAGGTTTTAAAGTCAAAGGTAAAGAGCACATGGTATGTCGCTTAAAAAAAAAAACTTGTATGGCTTGAAACAAGTTCCGCGGTAAGGGTACCTGAAGTTTGATAGTTTAATAGAAGAAAAATGATTTGCACACTGTAAGTCTAATCATTGTATTTATTTTCACCAGTATGACAATGGTGATATCATGTATATTTCTTTAAAGGTGGATGACATGCTAGTGGTTAGCTCCACTATGAAGAGAATCGTAGAAGTGAAGAAAATGTTATCATTGCAGTTTACTATGAAAGACTTGAGAGAGGCCAAGAATATTTTAGGCATGAAAATCATAAATGATAGGAAAAAAAAAAAGAAATTATGGTTGTTGTAGAAAGATTATGTGAATAATGTGTTAAAGAGACTTAATGTGGACAAGGCAAAATTGATTGTGACTCCTCTAATGAGTCACTTCAAACTTTTAAAGGATATGTCTTCTAGCACTCGAGCTTTGAAAGATGAGATGATGATAGTTTCATATACATCAGCAATGAGAGTTTGATCTATGCCATGGTGAGCATTGAAACCAAACGTTGCACAAGTAATGAGAGTTAAGTCAACATATGTAAAACCGGAGTATAGAGCATTGGCATGCAGTGAAATAGATATTGAGATATCAAGCAAGTACGTCAAATTATTGTCTTTGTTATGATGGTACATCTCTAGAGTTGCAGGGTTATGTAGATGCGGATTACTCGAATGATCGAGATAATAGTAAGAGTACCACTTGCATATCTTTACAATTGCAGGTACAGTAGTGAGTTGGGTATCTCAACTACAAAAAGTAGTGGCTCTATTAACGATAGAAGTGGAATATGTGATGATCACGGAAACCTCTAAGGAAATCATGTGGTTACAAGATTATATAAATGAGTTATATCGAAAACAGTCAGTCAATACATTATGAAGTGATAGTCAAAGTATAGTGCACTTGGCAAAAAATGCAACTTATCGCTCAATGATTAAATATATCAAGAAGCGTTATCACTTTATTAACTCAGCATTCAAAGATAATGAGTTAAAAGTTACAGAAGAATAATGGTTCAAAGAATCCAACTGATATATCAATCAAAGTAATAAATAGAGATAAGCATATTTTTTGTACTACTACCATTGGTATTACTCCATGTTGTTTGATGAGAAGTATCGCAGAGACACAAGTTTTTTAGTTACTAGTTTTTGAAAAAGATAGATGCAAAGTTGCTTGGTATATTGAGTGTATTTGTCTTCAAGTGGGAGATTATTGTAGATGAAACCAAATCTTTATTAGGGACTTTTTTGTCTTTTCTATTAGATTTACTTTTAGGTTAAAAGTTACACATTCATATTAACAATAGAAAGACTGGAAGTTAAGACACTAAAAAAGAAAATAGAGAGGATAGAAACAGAGAAAAGAAAAAAGTAAATTTTTTCTTCATGAGAGGGTTCTCAGTCTGTTTGTGCCTTGATCTTGAAAGACGATCATCATTATATTTCAACTTTCTTCGAAGTGTAGTAGATTCACAAAGTGCCACTACGCAAAGACATAGCTTTGGTTTGAGTGAACTTAGATAACAAATTTTCTAACATGTTTTTCTTATTCTGTCCTTTCTATGGTTATATTATCCTAATGGATTGTTTGCTTGCAGTTTTTTTTTTTTTTTGGAATCAGCGTACGATTTCATAATACAAGGGTCGTGAGTTTTAATTCACTTGGTCAATATTTGTATATGTTGTGCCCCAAGATGAGAGCCCGTTCACAATATCAATGAAGCAAATGAACAATTTATTTATGATTTTTCTTGCCTTCATTTTGAATAACTCATACTACCCAAGAATACTATCCATTAAAGATGTCCATTCCTTTATATGTGAGCTCCAGTCATTTCCAAATCTCCTTAACTATGACACAAGATGATAATTTACCAAACTCAATAGAATATAAGGCACTATGCATAATATGAGTAGCTTTAGCATTTAATGTAAGTCTTCTTTTTTTCTCTTATTGGAAAATCTTTTCTTGTGCTTGAGGAATTGGCACTATAGCAAATATTGAATTTGAAGGTGAGGTTGCTAATGTGGGATTAACAGAGGTGCACTTGTTGTCATTACCCTCGATTACTCAAATGGACCGTTTTGAATTATGTTCCATTGCTCATAATCAATTGGTTGCACGATCACTTTCTTCTTGCATTTTTAATAAGCTTAGTTAGTTATATCAAATACATGTTGCTTTGTGATAGATCGACCTTTACCAAAAGATGCCCACAATTTTGGCCACTAATAGATCATTCACATTTTTTTTTTGGTCGGAAAAAGATATTATTTATATATCAAAATAATTCTTGAGAGGTACATAATAGGCTTTCAAGCCTAACAACTTCCAAATAACTACAAAACAAATCAAAAGCCAAAAAGCAAATGATAAAATACAATTTGTAGCTAAAAGTAAGGGAAGATCGATTCCCAATTCGGTTGGGTTCTAAGGTGGAAATCGAAATCACACTAAGAGAACCCTTTCCCAAAATTTGGAACTGGACACTGGACTAGTTGGTTCTAAGATCAACAATCAGATCACATCATTGGTCCAGTCCGGCTTTGATCCAATCTAATGGAACTGGTCACTGATTCTTTCTTACTACTTTTTTCATAGTACTAGCAATCCAACTAAGATAGTGTTTAATTCGTATTTTACTAATTTTTTTTCTAAGAAATAATAAAATAATAAAAAAGTCTATTTAACTAGTTTGATTCAATTTTCTCTTGGAACTGAGAATTAGGAATCGAACTATCTAGACACTAGTTCCACTTTTAGGAACCGGGAACCAAACCAACACTCTCAAGAATCAAATCAAACTAGCTGGTCTGATCCATGTAATTCCTAATTTGGTTGATCCATTTTCTACCCTCCTAGCTAAAAGCACATTCTCACCCCCTCAAGAACATATTTGATACTGTAAATGATCTACGGTGGATCACCAAATTCAATTATGAGCACACACCAAAATCTCCCACTCCATTTGCAACGACTTACGATGCATGTTTAGGTTCAACGTCTTCATCACCATCACCATGCAAAGACATTAACTTCAAAATATTGAAAAAATACATATCAAATACATGTAAGGAGGTCCCATATCTATATTTAGATCTGATTCGAGAGAGTAAAACCTCTTAAACTTGACCTAAATCTAAATGGGGAGATGAGAACACCCTAATCTCAGAGAAATTATGGAACCGTGTTACAAACATCCTCCTTGGTGGCTATTGACTGGACGGATGGCCAAATTGGTTTACATGTTCACCCAAGATCAAATGCGGGAATTTATTCACACACATAAACTCCCCGAACAAATCTAAAGAGAAAAGAAAGATAGAAAACTTCAAAAGAAGGAAAAGGCAAGTAGAGAGGGAGAGGAGGGAGGGAGGGAGGGACTCTCTCTCTTCCTTTCCCAAGGATGACACTACAAAGATGCAGCAACTTCAAAGGAAAAGAAAGAAAACACTAACTTAAGGTTTAGAGAGAGAGGGGCATCAATCTACCTTCTCTCATATTCACATACTTTGAGTGCTTAGGCTCTACTAATATTTGAAATGGACTAGTCTTAAGAACTAAGAGAGGGGTTTGAATTATTTGCTGTATGATTTTAAACTTTTTTATACTAAACATATGTACAGGATGAAACAGTTTTTGTAAAGCAAGTAACTTCTAGCAACAAAAATGTAAAAGAGTAAGAAATAGAAGATGTTGCAAATCAATTTATAGTGATCCGATCTTTCCATTTGACCTACTCCAATTTCCCCACTCTAACAACCCCATAACAAGTTAAAATTTACTAGTGCACTCCTTGAAGTCTTTGACAATGTTTACAAATGAAGTCACCTCTCTAAAAGTTATGTAACTCACTCCAAATGTGTACACACTTCACTTTACACTATAAACAAACTCTTTACAATGATCACATAAGTGTAACCAAAGATTAAGTACAAGAAATAAAACAAGTTTGAGAACATTCTGATCCCCTCAACCACTTTCAACTTTCACTTTGATGCTTATATATAGCCCTCCTAAGCATGTTGAATACTTCAAATAGGTCAAAGTAACCGTTGCACAATACTATTCTTATTTCATAGTGATCACATGGAGCTAATTAATAAACCTTGCCCAAAACAAACCAAATTGCTGCTACAAACTCGACTAACACTTCCTTTACTTAGCTAAAAATGGCAAACCCGATGTGACTTCTCCACAACATTTTTTGTGGATTTTCCAAAGTTCCAAATTGGCTCCAAAGCACCAATTTGAAATTAAATCAGATCGACTTAGAACTGAGACTTCATTTCCAAATGTGTGGAGTGCTATATACTCTACCTATATAACAAACCTTCTCTCGTTGTGGTTTATCCGAACTTGACAATTCTATTAAATCTCAATATGTTCATTTGTTGCACTTCGATCCTTCCAAGAATATTGATGTATTTATGTTATTCAAGTTGTTCTCATTCTATTAGGCCCATCCAAGCACCTCAGCAATCCCACTTCCTACCTTGTTCACCAAAATTTAAAGGTCTTTCAATTTTGACTTTTTTCCAGCTAGTATCTTGTTCTTCACTTAAAGGCCTCCACTAGCACAAAAGTCCAATTGTTTAGGGGTGTGTAACCAGACCGGGTATACCCGGGAACCAAACCGGCCCACTTGAAAAACAAGGTCAAGAATCGGTTCCGATTGAAACCAATCTAGGAACTGGTTCCCAAAATTCAGAATCGGTTTGAATCGGTCCGGGAACCGGTTCCGAGTGATTACCTACCCGAGAACCGGATCGACTGGACCAGTTCAGGAATTGGTTTGAGAACCGGTTTGTAAGCCCAACCCAAAAGTCTAAAACCCTAATTTGTTCCCAAGTTTCTTTCTTTACCTCTCACACTCGTAGACTTCAGTGTTTTCCTTCATTGTTCATCTGCTTCACAAACCAAACCGACCCTCCAACTCCAGAGTTCTCCATGCCCCACAAGTTTCGTCGAAAATTTCCCAACTTCTTGGGAAAATTCTTGTTCGGACTTCTGTTAGGGATAGACACAAAAAAGACCTCTTCTTCGAGCTCGCCTTGGATTGGAGAGTATTAGGCATGGTTTGAAATTAGCGTTTTCCTTCATTTTGTGCGTCTTCCTCGCTCGCTTCCATCCATCATCAGCCGGCTCATAGTCGCTCCATCCCAACTCCCCGTCGCTCTATTTCATCCATCACCGACTTCCTCATTTGTAAGCTCGCAAATTTCCTCAGTTTTTCTATAATTTTCTTTTAGATTGAAGCTGGGTTCTTCTCGGTTTTTCTCAATGTTTGGCCCGTGTCAAGCTGTAAGTATACATAATTTAGCATCAGTTCTTAGGTTGACTTTGTCCTTTTCATCAGCACTCTATGTCTTCAAAGTTATATTCAGAGATTTGATTTACATGAACTAAGCATCTGCCTGTTGGTTTGGATTTTGAGATTCATATTTACAAAAATAGCCTAACCGCTAGAGCACCTTGTAAGTTCCTTCGAAATCAGCCTCTACAAGAGAGAGGTTCTGGTTCCGTAAGCTTTCTCCGAAAAAGAAAAAAAATGAGGTTCTTTCATCATGTTTATGCTTTCAAAAAATATATTTACCCACGTTAGTTCACGATCTGTGTGATGGCCAATACTTGTTCTTTTGATTCTGCTACTCGAGATTTTTTTCTTTGATACGATATTGCTAGCCTAAGTTGCTTTGCATGTGCCTCTATTCTTTGTAGCCTGCTCGTTTTATATATCAATTATGTACTTGCATACCTATATAACGGTGAAATTCTTCTTGTTAACTGCCTCTATCTTTGTTTACAAGTATGTTGCAACCGAGTTGGCAACTAATATTGTGATCAGCATTGGGAATATCAACTTTTATCTGCACAAGGTAAGAGAGTCAAATCGTGTTTATTTAGATGTACAATTTGTTGTATATTGACTTGCCATGTGGTAATAGAATAAAAATTGGGTCCTTGAGAAGTTTTATTATAAACCACAAATGAAAAGTAAACTGTAGTCCCCAGTTTTAATTATCAATTGGAAATCATGAATCAAATAAATCTTGTAAATCATCTGGATGAACCTTTACAAATCACATAATTCGGAGTTTCTTCCATCGTAACTATGAAAGCTAATTTGTTTTTGTAAAATCTTAATGTTATATAATTTGTTTTCAATCAATTGATCAAGACAAAAACATATCAATGGAAGTAGAGGGACATAATGAAATGAGTCCGCTCATGAAATTGTCATTTCATGGAGCTGATGAAGTGGAATTTGTGACTATGGGTGCAACAAACAATGTGAGGGTACCTAACTCTCATCCTCCTTGGGGTAAAAAGTGAGCTAATCAATAAGAGATTTTGGATAATTTTTCAAGAATCATAGATAAGAAAACACATGAAACAATTAGGGTGAAGTGCATTCATTGCAAGATTGAATATGCGTATAATGTTAATCATGGAACCTCTACCATGTGGAAGCACTTAAGAAAGTGCAAAAAGTATCCTAATGTAGAAAAAAAGCAAATGTTGTTTGCATCACGTGACAAAGATGTGGTTGGCGAGGTAGGAGAAAATACAACTAGTGGTGGTAGTGTCTTAACAACATGGAAGTTTGATCAATAACGTTGTAGGCATATGCTTGCTAGAATGATTACTATTGATGAACAACCATTTTCCATGGTTAAGTGTGTTGGTTTTCGTGATTTTGTTACTAAATTGCAACCTCTTTTCCAACATCTTTCACGATTTACGGTGGCAAGAGATTGCATGAAGTTAATCTAAGTGAAAGGACTTGTTTGAAAGCTTACTTTGGTAAGCTTAAATCTAGGATTGCGCTCACAACGAATATGTGGAGTTTCATTCAAAACTTGAACTATTTGTGTCTCACTGCGCATTATATTGATGAAAATTGGCAATTACATAAAAGAATAATCAATTTTGTGGTGATGCATAGTTACAAGGGTAGAAAGATTGGGGAAATTGTAGAAAAATGCATTTGTGACTAGGGAATAGAAAAAAAAAATGTGTCCACAATAACTGTGGATAATACTAGTTCAAATGGTGTAGTCGTTGGTTATTTGAAAGAAAAATTTTCAGAAGAATGATTTTTTATTTTGAATGACAATGCTTTACATATGAGATGTACATATACTTAACTTGATAATAAGAAATGAATTGAATAAGGTGTGTGATTCTATTGCACGTATTCAAAATGTAGTTTGGTATGTGAGGAGTTCTCCGTCAAGAGTTAAGACATTCAAATTTTGCATTGAAAGTGAGAGAATTGCATACAAGGGTTCAGTCTATCTTAATGTTGCCACTAAATGGAACTCCATTTACATGATGTTAGACACTGCCATAAAGTTCAAGAAAGCTTTTCAAAGATCGGAAGAAGGTGATTTATTTTTCTTAAGGAAAATTGACAATGATTCTCCTCAAGATAAAGATTGGGAAAATGTCATCATTCTTTCTAAATTTCTGAAACAGTTTTATCATGTAACCAGAAGGATGTCGGGTAGTTCATATGTTACTTGAAATGATTATTTTGAGGGGATAGTTTTATTGTATAAGTTTTTGAATAATGCGGTGAATTCTTTAGACCGAAAGCTTCAAGCTATGGGTTTAAAAAGAAAAGAGAAGTTTGACAAGTATTATGGGAGTTTGATCAAATTAATATGATGGTATTGATTGTGATTACATGATCCTACAAAGAAGTTGAATTATGTAAAGTTTTGTTTTGAACAAATTTATGATGATTAAGCGAAAATTGATGAGATGCATAATAAAGTGAAAGCTGCCTTGGAAAATTTGTATAAATCTTATAAACAATCTTTTGTTAGTAAATCTTATGAGCAATCTTTTGCTGGTTTTTCTAGTTAAGAAAAATTTGATGGTTCAAATATGAGTAACAGTAGTAGTGCTTCCAATGCCAATATTGATGATAATGAGTGTGAAATACATGCTTGGCACAAAAGCTTTCTCCACTCGAAGAAAAAAGCGTTTGATGAAAACAAATTTGAGCTTGATCGGTATCTTGAAACTGAAAGTGAAGATGTCCTTAATCTCGATCTTTTGATGAGGCGGAAGAGTACTAGATCTATGTATAAAATATTATCTTTGATGGTTCGAGATGTTTTATCTATTTTCGTGACTACCGTTGCTTCAGAGTCGGCTTTTAGTACATTGGGACATGTACTTGATGGCTTTCGAAGTTCTTTGACTCCTAGAGTGGTGAAAGGTTTGATTTGTACTCAAGATTGGTTGAAAGTTGTTCGCATACCAATTAATGTTGAAGAGTGCATTGAGAATGCAGAAAAGTTTGAGGTGGGTAAGTCATATATATTTATTTCTATCTTGTAATTCATTTGCATAACTATCTATTAAGTGAATACTTGATGTAATCTTTTTTTTTTTTTTTTTAGATTTGGATTGTCTTACCGAGGATATTATTATTGGAAAATAAATTTCATTTTGTGGAAACTTCAATTTTGTGGTAAGTAAATAGACTTGATTAAATCATAACTTTTGCATATGTCTCTAAAGCATGATTTCTTGTTGATTTTTCTTTATATATGAATTTTAGGTTTTTGTCAGAGATTTTGTACCACATGGATTGACTCGCCTAATTTCACTTTTCGAGGAGTTATGTTGATTTCACTTTTGGAGGAGTCATGCTTGCGCTAAAGATTTGTTAATCATTTTTGACAAATGAAAAGCTTCTATATGTAGTATTTTGCTCATGACGAAGAAAGGGAAGAGGTTCAAAGAACTGTACGGGAACGTGAGGCCGAAGAAGGAGAAGAAGATCGAGCACATCGAGGACAAAGTTAAGGTCCCCAGGTCTACTCCTTGGCCTCTTCCTTTCAAGCTCATTTGAAATTCATCTCTCTCTCGTGCTCTCTTTTTCTCTAGTTTCTTTCGTTTGTGTAGTTATAGCTATCCTTTTGATTTACCGATTGGCAATGGAATATGAAGCTATTTGTGTAAATCATCGGCAGATTTTCGGTTAGGATTCACTTTGTATTTCGGTTTTGAGATTAGAGAAGTTCTATTTTCTTTGAGATTGGTTGATCTACTAGTTTGAAAGCGTGCATGGTGATACCTAGGAACTTTTGGATAAGAATGAGAATCATTAGCATTTCGATTGACAGTGTTTTTAATCGCTAGTCCTCACGGCTTGCTGAAAGCGAGTGATTTGACTGTTAATGACTAGAAAAATTGGAGAATAAGTTTGTCTTTGGTGCAAAGCGAGGATAAGGGACATAGGTTAGCTCATTGCTATGCAAATATGGTGCAACGCAATTAGAGAATATTGGTTAAGTATGTGCTTTTGATTAGCTTTGGCTCTGAGCTATTAAGAAATCAAGGAACCTGACATGGTAAGAAAGGAGAGAACTTGTTTTCAAGAAATTGATATGTGAGGTTGCTATACAGCAATTTTTATATAAAATGACAATTTGTGTATAGCTAACCATTAGTGGCCACTAAGCTCATTAGGGGGATGGAGATCATAGCCATCCTAAAATTTTCATCATTAACACGATAGATTATGCTACTGACAAAACTCAGGTCTCGCTACAAGCACATTGATTGTCATTAATGCTTCTGCTGGTGAGAGTTGATTGTAATGCAATTAGATTGTAGAAAGGAGATATTTGGCATCGATGTTGTCATCATCATGGATGGCTCTACAATTTCTGTATTATGACCTGCCTGACAAATCCGGGGTTAGCTCCACAAGGTCTAGTGCAGTAATAAAATAAACCATACTAAAGATAACAGTCAAATTGAAATTGTTAGAGCATGAAGAATTATGTTTTTTTTTTCACGTATTAATATAAAATTCGAAATCGTATAGGATGGGCGGTTGCAAAACATGTTTCAATATAAACAGGGTTAGCCCTAGAACCAGATCGGAAAAACAATGTGAGTTGAGTATAGGGTCCAATGCAAACGTGGTCAGGTACATGATCCAAAAAAGGAGAACCAGTTATAATAAGGTCGGATACAAGGTTCAAGTCTGGAACTTACCCACCCTGAATCCGATCACACCCACCCTGAATCCGATCACCCCTATTATCATCATTTGTATATATTGCCAGACTCAAGTATAAATATTAGTTCTCACTTAATGTCTTATCATCTTCAAAATACATAGTAAGTTTTCTCAACAGAATTAATATCTTGATAAAGATTACATGAGAATCCCAACAAAAATGAACCTAGGTTTTTCATATGTTTGAGTGAACGGTATTTATAACAGTTCACTAATAGCTCTTCCCCAATCAGAGTTAGTTGAAGATAGATGATGATCTCCAAAGAGTCATCCATGGACAAGAGATTAAAAAATGATTAGGATAACAAACATGTTGGACAAGCCCTTCTTGGTGCAAGGGACTTAACCAACATGACTAGTTATCAAGGAAGATTCAAAGTAGTGTCTACTTTGGCATTGATCAAAATATTGCACATGCAAATATCTTGGCAAAAGTATATCACAGGCTAATAGTTCACAATTAAAGTCAACATCGGTTCACTGGCTTTGTTTGTTTCATGGAAAATAAATAATTTTGAAAATAATTTACTAAAATTAATCACTTTAAACAATTAGCTAATGAAAAATGTTTTTATTATCAACAACAATTTATATTTAAATAGTTTTGTGGATGATGAAAATATTATTCATTCATTTATTTTTGTAAGCAATTATTTTTAAGAAAATATTTTTTTAAATCATTCGTTTTTCACGAAGTAAATGGAGCGCAAAAAAAAAAAAGTCCAAAAATAGGCCAAAAAGTGAACATTTCGGCACTCGCAAACATCAATAATTTTTTGTCTATAATTAAATGTCATCAAATCCATTTTTAGTAGAAGATTATATATGGTTACTAGAATATTCACATTTGCCATTGTAAGTTGAGAAATTTCCATATGCAGAAACTTAGCATAATTGTCCAATTAAAATAGGGCAATATGTCATTAATTTGCTAATTGGCTAATTAAATGTTTAGAAGAAAATTAGTCTATTACAAAAATTAAGTTGAGAATTATTGAAATCAAATTTAGAATAGATTGGTTATTTGTTATAGTTGAAAATTGTGGACGAAAATTAACATTGTCTAACCACCGCCCGCGGCGGCAACGCTGGCTTTACGCTCTCACCCTCATCCGAGAGGGGAGGAGTTCAAATCCCAACGCTGTCGTTAGGGATTCTTAAGTATGGTGCCCTGATGGTGAGTCTTGGGCTAACATTACCCTAGTTTACCTTGCCGGCTGCCAACTGTACGGGGGTTTCGGGGTCATCAAAAAAAAAAATTACGTTGTCTAGGTCAAATTTGAAGTAGATTGGATATATGTTCAAATGTAGCATTATGAATGACAAATCTTGAATAAACCAATTAAGGTTAAAAACGATGATCAAAGGTTCTGTTCATCCCCTATATAAAATACTGCTATAATCTCTTAGAAATTGTTGATATACAGAGTGTCATGATAAATGCGGAAACTATAACAAAATAAAAACTGAAAAGCATAAAAAAAAAAAACACCAGATTTATATGGAAACCCTTGTGAGCAAAATCCACTATAGAATTTTAAGAATTATAAAAGCTGGCTCTAAAAGGCTAAGATTTTTTTTTATCTCAACTTCCTAATCTAATAACTTGAGAAAAACAATATTTATATTACCCTTAAGCCCTAATGTTGGCTCAAGCCCATTAAAATTTGACATACTCAATAAACCTCCACATTGGCTTGAAGTGCCAATCTTTAAGATCTTGATATAGCCATAAGCAAGAATGTCTCAAATAAAATGATATCGTACATCAATGTGCTTTGTCCTCTCATGATACATATGATTTTTAGTAAGATGTATAGCACTCTGACTATCGCAATAGACAATTGTCACCTCATGATCCATATTAAGTTCTCCAAATAAGCCTCTTAACCATATGGCATCTTAACTGCTCCTGCAATAGCCATATATTATGCTTGCTACTATATGTTGTACAGTTGCTTTCCAACTAACTACACAACCTCCAATAGTAAAGATGTACTTAGTCAAAAACCTCCTTTTATCAAGGTCATCAACATAATCCTAATCAACATATCATGTTAGAATGTCACAAATTTTCCCAAATTCTAAACCAAAATCAGAAAAACCCTACAAATATTTCAAAATCCACTTCACAACTTGCCAATAAACTTTGTCTAAACATGATAAATATCTACTTACCACACTAATAACGTGTGAAATGTTAGGTTGAATACAAAACATGGCATACATAAGACTACTAACTGCAATAAAGTATAAAGCATGTGATAGATATTTTATATCCTCATTTGTTTGGGAACATAAATTAGCTGATAATCTAACATGAGTAGCAAGAGGAGTACTTACTAGTTTGACATCTTTCATAGTAAAACAATCTAACATCTTCTCAATGCAGTATCTCTAGAAGGGATATAATTTTTCTCTTTTTCGATTTCGCTGCATTTCCATGCCTAAGATTTTCTTCTCTGCACATAAATCATTCATCTTAAATTTAATGCTCAACTATTTCTTCAAATTCTATATATTAGATTTATCTTTAGCCATAACCAACACATCATCAAAATATTAACAAATAAATGAAAAAGTCACTTGGAAGTTTTCGTGAATATATACAGTTATCATATTTGCTCCTATAATAGCCAAGTTACATCATAAACAAATCAAACATTTTATACTACCATCTAGGCCATTACTTCAAGCCATATATAGACTTTTTCGATAAGTAAACATAATCTTCCATACCTTCAAATTGAAAACCATCAAGTCGACCCATAAAAATTTTATTTTCAAGTTCACCAAGCAAGAAAGTTATTTTCACATCAAGTTGTTCCAACATTAAGTCATGCATAGCAACTAATGTAAAAAAAAAAAAAAAAAAACTTGATTGGAGTTGTGTTTAACAACAGATGAAAACATATTATTAAAATCAACTCCCTTAATCTGAGTCTAGCACCAACTAGACGAACTTTGAATCTAATGTCTTCAACTCCAATAATACCTTCATTTTTTAAAAAAACCCATTTACAACCCACAATTTTCTTTTATTTTGGTGGCTTAATAAGCTCCCAAGTTTCATTCTTTTCAAGAGATTTTATTTTTTTTGTTCATGGCAACTAATCACTTTACTGAATCATTTGAAGAGACGACTTCTTTATAGGTTTTAAGCTCGCTATACTCTACTGACTCTACAACTAAAAGAGCATAAACAACAAAATCTGAGAACTCATATTTCTGTGGGGGTTTTGTTGTCCTTCTTAGTCTATCTCTAGCAATAGAATATTGTTTCTCTTCAGGTTTTTTATTCTAAATATTACCAATAAACAATTAAACTAGTTGCAAAGAAATTACTTCAAACTCTACCTTCTCCGCAACACTTTCTAGATTTCATCACAAGGATCAGATGATTCGATAGGATGAAGCACTTGCCAAAAGTAATATATCTACTAATAATAATCTTATATGAATCAGCTCACCAAAATCTATAACCTTTTACACTGGAAGCATAACCACGAAAGATGCATTTTTTTTTTTTTTTTTGCTTTAGGCTTTTCTTTGTCTTCACGAATATGTGCATATGCTAGATATCCAAATACTTGAAAAGAAGAATAATTATCAGGTTTACTTGACCATACCTCCTTAGATGTCTTGCACTCAATACATGTGCAAGTAAAGGGATTTATCAACCAAGCGACTATATTGACTACTTTAGCCCGGAACTTTTTACCTAAACCAATGTTAGACAATAGGCATCTAATCATTTCTAATAAGATTCTATTTCTACATTTGGTAATAACAATCCGTTGTGGTCTATTCACTGTAGTATGATGCCTCACAATCTCTTCAATTTTGCAGAACTCATTAAACTCGCATCCATAAAATTCTAACCCTTTATCTGTTCTTAGTCACTTAATCTTCTTACAAGTTTACATCTCAATCAATGTTTTCAATTATTTAAATGTAGTGAAAACATCATTTTTCTATTTTAGAAAATAGATCCAAACCTTTCTTGAAAAATCATCAATGAAAGTGAGTAAATACCTCAAACCAAGGCCTTTTGAAGGAACTTCTGCAGGCATCCAAAGATCAAAGTGAATATTCCCAAGTGCCCTTTGTTGTGTGAATTCCAGTCTTGAAATTGATCATTTCCTAATTTCAAAAGCCAATGCTCACATAAATCTAGTTTTCCAATTTTCTAACCATGCAAAAAACCTTTCTTACTCAGCTACTCCATCCCTCTGATACCTAATCTTATATGCCATAATTTAGTGTTATATGATTGTCATAGGCAAATGAGACTACAGCTAAACCAGTAAATATAGTTCCTTGTAGCTGATCAAAGTGACAATTTTCAACCATTTCATCAATAGAAGTGGACCTTCCCTAATCTTCATAACTTCACTTTCAGCTATAAACCTACAACCATTAGCATCGAGTGCACCCAAAAAGATGAGATTTTTCTTCAAATCAAGATCATGTCTGACATTATCAAAAGTTATGATGATGCCATTGTGCATCTTAATGACAACAATCCCAATCCAAACTACTTTACATTTGGCATTGTTTCCTATTAGAATAACTCCACTATTATATTATGTGTACATGAAGAACTAGTCACAATTAAGTCACATGTGGTACAAATAACTTGAATAAAAAATCCAGCTATCACTGAATTTGTCTTTATCATTTGCAACCAATAACTTTAATTTTCTTCTTTAGCAACATAAGCTTAAGCGGGATTTTCATTTCCTTGATTATGTCTGATCTGGTAGTTATGATTGTTCTGCCGATTTGCATTTTCTTGATTTTGCTAATTCATATGAGCTTCTCTTTGCTATTTTGCCTTCAATTTTATACAATTTATCTTGATATGCCCCTTAGACTTACAATAGTTGCAAATCAAATCCTTATGCTTCAATTTCGATCTAATCTTATCACAATTACTTCTTTCAACAGATCTTCCTCTAGCAACTAAATTAGGCCCAGGATCATTACGGCCTTCTAAAGTCAATTATGTATCTAATTTCTACTTATTTAGAAGACTAGTCTTGACATCTTCAATATCAATGGTTTCTCTACTAACAATCATGGTCTCTCTAAAATTCTTATAAGAGGAAGTAGTGAAACTAATAATAAGAGAGCCTAATCCTCATCTTCAATCTTAACATCAATACTTCTTAATTATGATATAATAGAATTGAACTCAAAAATATTATATTTAAGAGGAGTACCCTTAGCCTTATGAAGAGTCAAGAGCCGTTGCTTAAGCCTCAATCAATTGGTGAGGAATTTTATCCAAAAATAAAAAAAAAATCTCCAATTTATTCCATAAACCTACATCTATTTTCTTATCTAGTATCGCCTATAGAATTTCATTCATGAGACATAATTGAATAGCATGCATGGCCTTTTCATTCAATTCCCCCCATATTTCATCTTACGTGCCTTTCGGTTTCTTCCATTTCCCAAATAGAGTTTTCTTCAAACCCCGTTGTGTAAGAACAGCCAATATATGAAATTGCCATAGGTTGAAATTGCAACTCCCATCAAACTTCTCAATATCAAATCTCATTGTTGAACTTCAAGCCCTAACCAAAAGATCAAGAACCTAAGGCTCTAATACTAGTTTGTTATGGCAAATGTTGAAACTATAACGAAATAAAAACTAAGAAGAATAAAAGAATACTAGATTTATGTAGAAACTTTTGCAAGAAAAACCACCTGGGGGGGAGGGGGGGCAGAAGCGAAATCCACCATAGAATTTCAAAAACTGCAAAAGATGGCTCTAAAAATTAAGATTTTTTCTGTCTAAACTTCCTGACCTAATAACTGAGAAAAACAATATCTATATTGCCCTCAAGCCTTAATGTTGGCCCAAGCCTATAAAAAATTCAAGACATTCTCAACATAGGGACATACTCAAACTTCGTGAAATTGCTGTCATCAAATATTCAGAGACCAGAACACTTTCAAGAGGGTGAAGGAACCTAGTTGAATTTAGGTCATCATGACCTCGTCCAAGATTGATGTCATTAGGACCTTGACCATCTTTTATTTCAGATCAAGTCATCAACACTTTAGAATCCATCTACTACAAAGAACCAAAAATAGTACAATCTCATTCGACATCACGCCATTGAAGCTGTCCAATTCCGTTCAAAGAAGATAAAGCTTCGTATTGCTCGATCCAAGATGATGCCATCAAAGCTTTCAAATTATATGTAGAATATTATAAAAAAGGAATGAGAGGAATCATTCGTGTCATTTGAAATTGGAAATTGCGTCTATTTTATATGTCAATACAAAATTGATAAACTTTGTCTTTGTTGATTTCATATTGCAGATTTATTAGTGTACAATCGCGTCAGTATGGATGACTTGACAACATGCATGGCAGACATACATGATGATATGGCATATGCTAGATAACATGGCAATGGTCGATGATGCATGACATGGCATGTGCTCATGATGTACATGCATGTTCATGTTTGGTGGTATGCATGTATGCTATTTATAACATTGGGGTAGTTGTTCAAAAAAGTCAACCTATTATATGGTACCCAACTCATTTCTATATATTTTAATTGTACTAATTTGTTCTTAATTCTTTCAAGCCAATTTAATCCTAAACCTTTCTTCGTCTCAATTTAGTCAAAAAAAAAATTGAAGATTTGTGAATTTAGTCTTAAACTCATTATTTAAATATTTGGCCAAAATGACTATATTAGAAAAATCATCAAAAGATTTAAGACTAAATTAACAAATCGTCAAAGTTTTAAGACTAAATTGATACAATTAGTCGAAAAAAAAATGGTACAATAGAAAGGTTTAGGATTGAATTAATTTTTGTACAGTAAATTCAAGATTTTTTGGATAATTTTTCATGTGTAACATTTGAGAGGAGTCGATTTATGTTTTGGCTTTAATTGGGCATCTCCACGTTTAAGTGGATCGATCCCTCTTTTGCCCAATTAAAGCCCAATATATTCCATCCATTCCACATCCATCACATGCAAATGCAAAGGCTGCTACTTAGTTCGTTCGACCTCGTGTCCTAGTTCTAAAAGATGTTCAGCTAGATCGACGTTGAAAAGGACAAGTAGGTGCTCCAGGACAGTAACTTCCCCTGAAAATTCCCCATACGATCCACGAATTTTCCTCAAGATGAACCCATGAGACTTGTGGCTCATCAACAGGATCTCGTGAACCAACAAATGACCTAACTATTCTCTGGACAGAATTCCCAGACCAACAAAGGAACGAACTCAATAAATGTCGAGTGTAACTTCACATTCTAACGCCCAACAGCAATCATGCCAGCACCTCTCTTTTTTTCACTTTTTTTTTCCTCCCTTACCTTTCTCTTGCCTTCTATCATCCAATTCGCATGCTTCGGGGGTGTTTGGTGGGTGGAACCAGCTCCTACATTCACTGCTGCTGTGCTTTTAGTTGACTGGCTTCGGCATGACTGTCATAAAGGAGGACTTTGGTAGGGGTAATGGCTTCTTCACAAGCTGATGAGCATGTTATTTATACGCCTCGGACTCTGCTAAAAGAGGAACAAGTGACGGCGGCAGCGGAATATCGTTCGGGGCCTTGTCTTTTCCCTGTTCTGTCTCAAGAATAACTTCTAGATAGACCATAACAATGTCTTGGTTTCTGATAGCATTCTTGTTCCTGAGTTTCGCATTTAGTATCTCCAAAGCCACTCACGAGAATAAGCTTCCTTCCACCGTGGTCGTCGGCACGGTCTACTGCAACACATGCTTCACGCAAGGGTTCTCGAAGGCCAGCCACTTCATTCCAGGTCCAATCTGCACGAGGCTATACGACATATTAGCCTTGGTTTGTTGTTTCTGTGGACTTTACGGTTCATACATCATGGCTGATAGCGTGTGGTAATTGTTGTGTGCAGGAGCATCTGTGGCAGTCGAATGCAAAGACGGAAGCGCCAAACTGAGCTTTCACAAAGAAGCGAAGACTGACGAGCATGGGGAGTTCAAAGTCTCCTTGCCCTTCTCCATCGGCAAGCACGTGAGAAGAATCGAGGGTTGCTCTGTGAAGTTGATCAGCAGCAGCGAGCCAAACTGCGCCGTGGCCTCCCCGGTGACTTCGTCCTCCCTCCATTTCAAAATGAGAAAGAACGGAGACCACGTGTTCTGGGCCGGGTTCTTCACGTTCAAGCCCCTGCAACGACCCAAACTGTGCAACGAAAAGCCGACCTCAGAATTCGGCTCCGAGAAAGACTTCAGGTTTCCAGCTCCTAGTTATGATCCGACGTTCCCCCCTCCACTTCAAGACCCTCCCACGCCGTACCTCCCACCATTGACCAACCCGGTGCCTTCGATCCCGCTGCTTCCCCAGCTTCCGCCGCTGCCGCAACTCCCTCCTCTCCCTCCTCTTCCAGGGCTCCCAAACCTGCCCCCAGGTTTCTGGCTACCTTCCAAAGGCAAACCCGGCAACGACGGTTCCAAGCCCATGCTCGTCAGTCCATCACTTGATCGAGAGACGAGTTCATCGAAGCTCTTCACTACTCATCATTTGGCAGAGAACCCACTTCAGCCGGACCCAGTCCTGCCACCGAACCCGCTCCAGCCACCATTGGAGCCGGTGACCCCACTTCCGCAAATTCCAGGACTACCAACCCCTTTGCCGTCCTTCCCGGCTCCCCTTCCTCAACTCCCGCTCCAGCCTCCGCCGGGCTTCCCGGGAGTCCCACCCGCTTCGTCTCGTCCAACGAAGACTACTCCTTGATGGAGCATGTGGCACTTAACATATGTCCACGTGAAGCTCTCTCGGAGAGACTATATGCACCTTGTGTATCGTCCGTTTTCTTTCGTGGCCTTTCTATGATCCGGTAACGGCGTTGTAGAGGAAGTGGCTGGAGGATTCGGATCTGATGTTGTAGGGGAAGTTTGTTGGGCTTCTTTTATATTGTAACCTGCGAATAATAATGCTAAAAATAACCTTCCATTTGCACAAGCTGCAGCATCCTGCGAGTGAATGTCCCTTCTTGTTTTATTGCAACATGAATGAGAATTTAGCAGAATACTAATAGTCCGTTTGCCGAAAGCGGAACCAACTTTCATGCATGGTAATTATTTACAGGCAATTCACCAACATTAAAGACAATCATGGTATTTACTTATTTTCAGAAATTTACCGCTGTAAATATTTTACGGCAAAATTAGCAACTTATTGGTGAAATTAATCAAGAAATGATGGGAAAAAAACACCTTGAGTGTCAAAACTTGGCACAAATGGATACTTAATATCAGAAGTTACAAAAATAACACTTAAGTACCAAAATCAAAGCAAAATAAATTAGTTAAGTGTCTATGGTGAGAAAATCCGACCAAAATGCTAACATTGCGATTAGACGACGTGGCTAGACAAGTGCAAAAACAATGTTGTTTTGCTAATGATGTAGGTAGCTAATTAATATAAATATTAATTAAATTAAATTTAAAACTAAATTTCTATTTATATTTAAAAAGGGTAAGATGGAGATGGTAGGCAGACAGCGAGCAACGGCCCTTGGCTCGGCCAAGAGAAGGCCGACGACCCTCTCCGGATCTGAGGCGGGGGTTGGGGGAGGGCCACGACCCTCGCCTCGAATTTGGGCAAGGGCTCCCAAGCCCTCACCACTAATCAGCAAGGGTCGCTAGCCCTTGGCCAAGGCTCAGCCACTCCAGCTGACCCTCCCCCCATTCCTAGTGACAGTAGGGAGGCGGCGATGAGGGCTTTGCCCTAGCTTACTGCCTCCTCCTCCTCTCCTTTTTTTAAAAATAAATATTATGAAGTTTATAAATATAAATATTTTAATTTAATTAATATTCATATTAAAATTCAATAAATAAATAAATAAGACAAAACAAGGTCGTTTTGGTTTGTTATCGTTCACTCAACTCTCTATCGTAACACGTAGGCAAGTGATATTATTAAAAAATTGTCGGCCACCTACGTCAAACTTGGCACTCAAGTGTCTTATATTTTTTTAAAAAAATGGTATTTATGTGTCACTTTTGCAACTTTTGGCACTTAAATATCCCCCGTGTCAAGATTTGGCATTCCAGGTGTCTGACACTTGACAAATTATTGTGTGACAATCTTTAATGTAATGTGAGAATATCAGTCTATTTTGAATCATAAAAAATCAAACCACAAATAATTATAAATTGTTATAAAACACATTTCTTTAAGAATCTGTGACTCATACTAGATTGTTATTCTCACAACATCCCTAGCTATGCAAGCAAAACCCAAATTAATAACTATTTACCAAAGCCGGTCTCTTCACAAGTTAGTAAACTTATCAACAAACCAAGGAATTTGCCATTGGAAATAAAATTGAAATTAGTAACCTATCATTGAAATGAGTTACGTGCCTGCATAGACGCGCTTTTAGTGTAGTTAGCTACCAATAATTCGAAAAACTTACTGACGTTGAATTCAAAATTAAGTTGTAAAGCTTCACCTTTGATGTTAATAGAAGTACCGGTGAAATTAGTGCTTTTGAGGTAGAAACTAGAAAGTGCCAGAAGAAGTACGAAATGTGACAACATCACAAAAAAAAAAAAAAAATCAATAGAAAGTTTATCATTCTATGAAGGATGTCGCTATTGGAAAATATATATATATATATAATCGGTGAAACTAAGAACTTACTAGTAAATTGAAAACGTTTTAAGGAATTTACCATCACAATTGGAATAGTATGTTATTGACTTCTTTAAAATTTTATCACTTAGCAAACGGACCCACTCGCAACAATGTAAGCACTTGATAGTATACTATTAGATGTGTTGTGGTAACATCGTTATTTTATTCGTAATTTATAAAACATTTGATGCGTCCACTAGTAATTTTAAAATACTTGATCATCTACTACTCACACTAGATTTTAAAGTATTTGGTAATTTATTACCTGATGGGGTTGATACCGGATATTGGAAGGAAAAAAAAAAATTGATCTAGCAAGAGCATAATCACAATGACAAAGAAAAAGAATGATTTAAATACTAGATTGGTTGTCAAATGGATAAGCCGAGTTGAGTCAATAGTTGTCTAATTCATATTGACCATTAAATCTGTTTTAACTCATTTTCATGCAATATAAATTTAATGATCTATATATCCGACCCGTTTCATATTAAGTAAATTTATTAATATATAACCCAATCTTGGAAAGCACATGTCTACTCATTTAACTCCACGTGTATATTTTGCTTGGAAAAAAACTTCATATCAAATTGAAAAATATATATTAAACAATAAAATAATTTGTAAATGAAATAAAGAACGTAAAAACCCTATAAATCGAAATACTTATAAAGAACTTGATAAGAGAAAGTCCAATCAGCTAATCATTGATATGAAAATAACATTTTCTTTTTAAGATCTCTTCTAACATGCTCCGAATCCGTTGTCCAAGGAACGAGATTAAGCAAAAGCAAACTTGTTAAGAGAAAGTCCAATCAGCTAATCATTGATATGAAAATAACATTTGCTTTTAAGAACTCTGCTAACATGCTCCGAATCCGTTGTCCACAGAACGATATTATGCAAAAACAAAGAGAAAAATGAAGGAAATAAACTGTACATGTAAACCTATATACACGAGGAGATTGCCAGAGAGGATCCAGACTCCCTTGCTCTCGTCTCTGCGAGCGTCTCTCTACCGCCATGGTAGCGCTTCCCTTTCCCAAACCCTAAGATCCTCCGGCTTTCCATAACCTTCTTCCCCTTTTCTTGCGTTTTTCCTTTTAGTATCCATAAAAAATAATAATAAATAAAAATAAATAAAAATAAAAAGAAGAACCCAAAACTCTACTGATGTTGCTGTGTCGAACTCCGAGCCGCTAATCGAACAGTGGGTTGCGCCGATCCAGCCATTGCAGTCTTGTATAGGTTTGGATATTGCAGCTTTGCCTTCGTATTCACTTTGGGTTTCTTTCCGTCTCTGGTTGATTTTCTTGAGTCTCTGGCCCTGGTTGTGGTGGAGTAGTGGATGCCTGTATTTGTGTGTTTGAGGAAGATGAGCATTCTTGATTCTTCAATGCTAGTAGATCGGTCTAGTAAATTAGTATCCATGGAGAGTGAAGAAGAAAATGAACTGCGAGTGGCAACACTATGTAAACAACTGGGTCACCTTTGGTCTGAGGAGGATGTTGTAGAAGTCTCCACTAAAATTTCTTCGCAAAAAAAGGAGGAATGTAAACATACACTCTTTGGTAAGCTCTATTCCAAACCCAATGTCAATTACCCAACATTTTTATCCACAATGAAAAAAGGATGGAAGACTGAAACCGTAACCTGTTCACAAAAAGAACCTAGACTATTTACTTTTGTCTTTCAAACGGAGGAGGAAAAAGAGAGGATCATGAAGACATCACATTGGTCTTATTCTAGTAACTTGCTAGTTTTAAGACAGTGCGAGCCGGAAGTTCCAGAGCACTGTTATGAGTTTACTAAAGCTGCTTTCTAGGTGCGTATTGGAGGTATTCCCCCTGGCTAGAGAGTGGAGCAAGTCTTCAAAGATCTGGGAAGTAGACTCGGATGAGTTATGGAAGTTAACCTTGATACAACAGGTAATCATCAACAGAAAGGAGGGAGAGTGAGAATAGAAGTTGACCTGAATGTTCCACTGAAATCAGGGGCAATCCTGGATATTGGTTCCAAATGGCTTTGGGTGGAATTCAAGTATGAGCGTCTCCCACATTATTGATATTCTTGTGGGAGAATAGGACACTATGCTTCTAACTGTGCTAAAATTCCTTATGTGCAATCACCTTGGGGAAACAACAAAATAGGACCATTCGGGCCCTTGCTGAAGGCAGAAGCAAGTGAGCACAGCCCTTATTGGGAAACATTTTATGGTAAAATTGACGAAGAAATTATTGTGGAAGAGACAGTATCTGTTACACCTTCCCAATCTAGCGGCATGGATATCATAGCTCATGAGGCAAGTCCTGATATACAACTAGGAGCCTGCAACAAAAGAAGACTAGATAGCTCTCATGACAAAGAGATAGCCCAAGCTAATGAAGGGTCTGCGACTGAAGTTAGAGACTATGACAAGCAGGTGCAATGCTCTGAAAACCATAAACAAGTTCTATCAAAAGTTAGGAAATGCAGTAAGAAGAATATGAAGGTTCAAAAGGCTAAAAAACAGAAGTGTATACCTGAGAAAACCCCTCTCTTGATTGATGATACTGAACTTCTGGATACCCCTGTGAAAGTGATTGCCGAAGGACAAGAATGGGCTTTGGTGGCTAGCTCTAATAAGCCATCAATGACGCCATGAAAATCCTTAGTTGGAATTGTTAAGGGCTAGGCAACCCCCTGACAATCCAAGAACTAAAAGCCTTAACGGCTCAAGAAAAGCCCAGTTTACTCTTTCTAATGGAGACTAAGAATAAAGAAGCAATGGTGGAAAAAGTTTGCAAAAAATTACATTTCCAGAATGTTTTTATAGTGAACCATCAAGTATAGCAGGGGTTTAGCTCTTCTGTGGCATGAGGAAGTATCTTTGAAGGTGAAAGCCAGCTCAAAGCACTATATTGATGTGGATTATACTGATCCAGACAGCAGGCAAAATATGCAAATTACTTTTGTTCATGCATCTACCAATTTTGGAGAGAGACTGACCTTATGGCAAATGTTGGGACACATTAAACCCCACTATTCTTGCCTGTGGATCTGCATGGGAGATTTTAATGAGATTTTGTATGTTTGGGAGAAAGTTGGGAAAAAATAAGCTGATAACAGTCGTATAGCAACATTCAGAAACATGATCAATGAACTTTCTTTAATGGATATGGACAGTCATGGGTGTGCATCTACTTGGGCAAACAACAGAGATGGGGAGGATCTCGTTAAGAAATGACTAGATCGAGTCTTATGCACCTTGGAGTGGAGAATTACATTTCCTGAAGCTGAAGTCCAAGCCCTTCCAGCCATTGGATCAGACCACAGTCCTCTGGTTCTTCGGCTTTATCCTGGGAAGAGAAGACAAATAGATCTTTCAAACTAGAGGTTTTCTGGACAGAGCATGAGGAGTATTATGAAGTTATCCAACAAACATGGAAATCTAAATCTACCCAACCATGCACATTTTCAGAAAAATTACAGGAGACATCAAAAGTGTTGGCACAATGGAGCAAAGAGAAGTTTGCCAATGTAAGGTTGCAGATCAAAGAGATAAATATGGCCCTAACAGAGATTACTAATCAATCTAACCAGCACACCAGCAGAAAGCAAAAACAGAGCATTATCTATCAGATAGAGAAACTGCGAAGGTAGGAGGAACAATTCTGGGGTATGAGGTCACGCATTAAGTGGCTGCAATGGGGAGATAAGAATACCAGCTTTTTTCGTGCATCAACTATACAGAGGAGGCAGAGAAATAGAATAACTATATTGCAATTAGAAGATCCAAACTAGTGTAGAGATCCTATAATGCTCCGCAATCATATTCTGTCCTTTTACAAAGAGCTATATAAATCAGAGGGCCCAAGGCAATACCAACTTGTCCTCATCCAGTGTCCATCACTTATAACACAACACATTAATGAAGATCTGGTGGTTGTACCTTTGATGGAGGAAATTCAGGATGCTGTTTTTTAGATGGGAGCACCCAAAGCACCTAGCCCAAATGGCTTCAGTGGCATTTTTTTATCAACATTCAGGGGATACCGTGAAAACTGACCTGTTACAGTTAGCTCAAAATTTTTTTCAGACAGGTATTCTTGATCCCCTCCTCAACCAAACACATCTTTCCTTAATCCCTAAAGTGAAAAACCCTGAGAATATCGGCCAATACAGACCTATCAATTTATGCAATTTTAGTTATAAAGTAATTTCAAAACTTCGAGCAAACAGACTAAAGAAGTGGTTGCCATCTATTATTGAATCGGAGCAATGTGCATTTGTTCAATGTAGACAGATACAAGACAATATCTTCATTGTGCAGAAAGTATTGCACCAACTGCGCATCACAAAAAAAGAGGAAAAAACATCAGGCCATATTTAAATTAGATATGCAGAAAGCATACGACATAATCGAATGGGATTTTGTGAGAGATTGCATGTTGCACATGGGGTTTTGTGAAAAGTGGGTAAAACTCATAATGCAGTGTGTGTCTACAGTGTCTTTTAGTGTGAAGATAAATGGAGAACCTACCCCTTTCTTCCATCCTTCACGAGGAATCAGACAAGGTGATCCCTTATCGCCTTATTTATTTATCTTGATTTCAAATGTTCTAACTTGGTTGATGAACAAAGCGATCGTAGATGGCAGCATCAAAGGCATACAAATAAACAGGTTTTGTCCTAAACTCTCACATCTGTTGTTTGCAGATGATGTTATCTTTTTTCTAGATGGTACTATAATGGAATGTCAAAATCTGGCACTGATACTTAAACAGTACTGCTATGCTTGGGGACAAGCAATCAACTTAAACAAATTAGGGGTGTATTTTAGTGCAAATTGTCCCTTACCTTTGAAGAGAAATATGGCCACAGAATTAAGGGTCCTTGTGTTTGAAAAAACGGGGAAGTATTTGGGCATTCCCACAGAATAGGGTCAATCTAAAAAAGAACTGTTTGCATGGATATTAGCTAGGGTCAATACAAAGCTAGAAGGGTGGAAAGAGAAATTACTTACTAAGGTAGGGAAGGAGGTGTTGATCAAAAGTGTTGTTCAGTCCATACCTATGCATGCTATGTCCATTTTCAAGCTACCAGTCTCTATTTGCAGAGCAATAGAACAACGAATTGCATCATTCTTGTGGCAAAAAGGTGATCATAAGAGGGGCATTCATTGGAAAAATTGGGAGGTGATGAAAACTCGAAAGGATGAAGGACGAATGGGTTTCAAATATTTGATTACCTTTAATTATGCCATGTTGGGTAAGCAAGTTTGGAGGCTATCAAATTCTCCTTCAGCTCTGTGGAGTAGAGTGTTGAAAGAAGTCTACTGTCCCAAAGGGGATCTCTGGATAGCATGCACAGGCCACCGCCCCTCATAGGGATGGCCGAGTTTGTTAATTGGCCGAGACACAATTAAAGAAAACATTAAATGGTCAGTTGGGGATGGTCAATCTATTCGCAATCGAGAAGATAAGTGGTTAATGCAAGGGGTAATTGGAGGACAAATTAATCCAATAGAACCTCTGATGGTATCTGAGCTAATACATGCAGAGTCCAAAGAGTGGAATATACAGAAGATTCAATAGTTCTATAATACAAGTATTGTCAATGAAATTTTAGCTATCCCACTGAGCCCATAACCGCAATCAGATTACCTAGTCTGGACAGGTAATAATACTGGGAAATATTCTGTAAAGAGTGGCTATAACAGAGCAATTTCAGCAACTACAAATCAAAACCACAATAGGGCCTCCTGTTCGTTTCAACCACCACGCACCTTATGGACCAAAATCTGGAGCCTTGTTGTGCCACCAAAAATCAAAACTTTCCTTTGGGCTCTCTGTCAAAACGCCTTCCCACGAGAGAAAACCTACATAAACAAAAAATTGTTCATGACCCATTATGCCAAGTTTGTCATACGACGGTAGAAACAACAGAACGTATGTTCTTTTTATGTAAATGGACAAAAGGCATATGGGAAGATCCAACATGCAGAGGCATTAGTCCCACAAGTAGAATTAGACGGACAGACCAGTGGATCATGGAAGCTTTCCGAACGAATACAGACATACCTGAACGAGAATACACTGGCCTGGTTCTCTGGCACATATGGAAGGCAAGAAATTGATGGATTTTTCGAGCAAAAGCCCAGAACTCTGCAGATCTCCTGTGAATTGCACAAGATCAGCACTTCACTTTTAACCGAGGACCGAAGACCCATAAACAATTAAACCATAATCGAAACATACCTAGGCGATGGAAACCACCAGATCGACAAGATTTGAAGTTGAACGTTGATGCTTCTTGGACTCCGGGCCAGTTTCTTTGTTCTATTGCTAGAGTCGTGAGGGATTCGTCAGGGAAGGTACTCGAAGGCTTCGCCTGCACTTTTAGGGTTTCTTCATCGCAAGAGGCCGAAGTCGAAGCCATCTTACATGGACTCTTTTATATTAAGGAACTTCAGAAGAGGCATGTGGGAGACTTCCGGAGTCAACCACTTTGCTGGATCTGTGAAAACAACTATTTCCCTACCGTTGAATAGGTTTTGGGCCGAGTCGAAATTCAGTGGAATCTAAAAGAAGCTGTCCTACATTGCAAACATGAATTGGATCAATGCGATAATGTAAAGGTAAGCTATTGCACCCGAGAAGAGAACTGTGCCGCGGACTAGATAGCACGAACCCACCGAGCAAACATGCTTCCTCTTAATTGGTGGATTACTCCTCATTTGCCTTTATGGAATATATTATGTTCGGACATTAGTCCTTATTCGCCTTGTAATACTCTTTTTAAGTAAGAATAGAACGTGACATCTTTTTCGACCAAAAAAAAAAAAACCTATATACACGAGGAGTGAAATTTTGATTGCTCGCCATAATTTCCAACAAAGACGACGGAGACGCACTAGGGCTTCTCAACTTGGGCACGCCCACACGCACACACTCACAGAGAGAAGAAAGGGAGGAGCTCCCTTCGGTCCAAGCACAGAAAAAGAACGGTGCAAATATAACATGTTATATTACTATCAAACACTTGCCAATGGGATTTTGTCTAGTGCATCATACAAAAGGTCAATTTGCAGACCCACATTATTCATCTTTTCATCAGTGTAATTGCATAGTTACTCATATGTCCCCGGGAAGCCAATGGAGTTGCAGACTGGGCCGCAAAGGCCCAGCGAGATGCAACTTGGGCCCTCAATTGGAATATATTCCCTCCTCCTATTTTGATGAATCTGATATATGTAGATGTCCTTGCGGCTGGCTGTAAAATGACGTTACTATGAATATATGGTTTCTTTTGACCAAAAAAAAAACTAATCGAGAACTTCTTACCTTGTCTGTCAATCATGAAGGATACTTGAAGGAATTTATAAGGTCACAAAATCCACCGGGACATATTTCAAATTCTAGAATTTTAGAAGGATAGATATCTTAGTGTTGATGAAACCGAAGAAACATGACGAAATCCGAAAGAATTGCAACATATCTTATGAAACAGAGAAAAAAAAAGTCAACTAGAGTAAGTTTTCCGGAAAAAGAAAAATTAGGGATGAATTTTGACCTAAACAAGATTCGGGATGAGTTATTTTAACGTGCTTGGAATTTATTTCATGGTTGGTTTAAAATTCTGGAAAGTATAAATATTTGTTGATGAGAGAGATACCACTTCAGACTTGATGTGAAACAAAATTTACTCCAAATCCTTATTTGAAAACACGATGGCATTTCAAACCATTCTTTGAAATAATATTTACTTCAAACCATTATTTGAGAAAATAAAGGCACTTATGCCCTTATTTGGAATTTTTCAAATTAAAATATGGTGTTGGTCCGCAAATTTTTCCTTATATTTTTTTAAATGAACTTGACAACATCAACGAGCGATCTCGCATCTAATTTTTGTAAACTGCTCTATATGTTAATAATACGGAACTAAGGTATCTAGTTATCCACGACACCTACATAAAATCCCAAACAAATAAAAACTACATAGAAGAAAAGTTTATTGAGCCCGTCTAAGAAAAACACGCAACTCAAATTATTATTTAGAATTTCAATAAGTAATTAAAATCACTTTTCTATCCATAATTAACTGGTGTCGTTAATGAGGGGTCGACTTTATGTAAATACAAAATCAAAATGATGATTTGGATTTTAAATTTTTAAAATTAATTGACCTCCTTAATGAGGAGGAGTCAATTTTGTATACGAAAACTAAATAATAACTAAGAGATTTTTAATTTTTGATCGATTGACCTCATTAATAAATCAAGTTTTTATATACGTGTAATGGATAAGATAAAAAAATTCTTTGGGTCGGACAGTTTACAGTTGCAAATTTGGAGGGAAAAAACAAAAGGCCGGCTCCTTTTATAATCTTCCCATCACTAATTTAATTTGCTCCTACATTACCCATTCTAATTTCTTAACCACATTTGCGTATGTGCGCTGATTGCCCAACCAATAACCTCCTGAAGGAACTTTTAATGCTACCATCTGAAATTAATCAATTCTTTGAGCATGAGTGGGAGAAAAAAATGTTCTTCCAATCAGATCAATGACTTCCTTATTCAAAATTCTTTTCAATCGAGTTACATTCCTATTCCAAACTAGCAACGTAATCGAGTCAATACAGTACCAAACTTGAACTTAACTCAATTTGTATGCTTAATGCTCCAAACTCAACCCACACTTCATTGAAAATGTAGTCTCAAGCTCGACTCGGATAGAAATTCCAAATACTCGAGCTTGACCCCATTAAAAGAGTTATACATAAACTCAAGCTCAAGTCTAATAAGCGTCGTCAACATTCGGGGCTGAGGCTCTTGCCCTCTTAGAAAGCCTAACTCAAAAAAACGAAGTCCTTGTACTTGTGTCTGACAACTTAAACTTGATCGAAGCTGTGGAGAGTTTAGACAGGTTCCGTCGAAAGCTCATGCTATAGTCCTAGAGTACAAAGATTTGTTATTGTCCTTTTCAAATAGTAATGTCAGCCATTGCATTAGAGAGGTTACCTCAATCACAGATTGAATTGCCAAGGCTCAGAGAAGAAACTCTTTACTTTTGAATTGGGTTTTGTCCCCTCCTAAAAAATTTTGAGAGCTTTTTTGTATTGAAGGCCATTTATCAAGCCCTTCGATATTTTCTAGTTGATGAAATATTTCACTCTATGACATTTACCAAAAACAAGAAAAAAAAAAACTCAATAAGCTTGACTAATGGCCGTGCATTCATATCTACGTGGGTACAACAAATAAATTTAAAGGTTTCTGTCACCTACAATCATACAACATTTTTCAAAAGAAATCTAATAAACATTAAAATTTGATTAGGGTCGATTTTGCTCAGGGCCTATCAAGTTTAGTATTGGCAAAATCGAGCTTGACTTTACAAGAAATTCAAGTACCTCAAACTCAGACTCAAAATTAGACGAAACAATCTCGTGTAATCATTGAGCAAAGCCCGAATTACTGGCGAGTAGCTTGACTCTGTTATGCCCCTACTCCAGACTTTGCAATTTCGGAATAACTGCCCAAGGCATTTCGGTCGATCTCGAGTGATTATCAAGTGGAGCTTGACCTAATGGCGAGTAGCTTCACTCAATTACGCCCCTACTCCAGACTTTGCAATTTCTGGACAATTGTCGGGGGGTAATGCATCGATATCATCCATTTTCTTTGACTATTGTACACTTCCCAATTACATGATGGGGGGACGAGCAACATCGAAATTGGATAATAAACCAACTGGAATGTACCTATACCATCTACCTACCTATGTTAAATGAGAATTTTCTCAGCAGACGACAGACCTCATAAAATCCCGACAAATGTTAGACCCGATGAAGGCTGCGGCTCCGAAAGGGGAAGCTTCGTCTTATAACACAGCTTTGCCGGGAAGAGCAAGATAGCCTTAGAATTGAATTCAAGTAAGGGCACGTTTGATAATGATTTTATTCCCAAGAATAATTTATGATCAGAAATGGTTTTTCTTTTTTTTTTTTTGTTTGTTCTCTAAAAAAATTTACAAGCATTTTAAACCATTTAATAACTATCCAAAATTTTAATTCCCGGAATAAAAGCGAGGCCAAGCCTTGGCTAGGCTTGCCTCCGGCGAGCTCGCCAAACCGGTTGCTGACGACCAGCGGCGGTGGCTGGCAGACAGCAACCGCAGCAGTGGTAGCATATGAAAAAGAAGAAAAAGGAAAGAAGAACAAGAGAAAGGAAAAGAAAATGAGAAAATAGATGCTTGATTTTATAATCATTCCCGGGAACAAGAATCAACTTTTTTTATTCTTGATTTTACTCCAAATTTGGTCACAGGAACAAAAATTTTACCAAACATGATTTTGTCCCAAATCTACTCCCGAAAACATAATAATAGAAATTAGAATTATTTGACCGGTTACCAAACAAGTCCTAAGAGTGCAAAGAAAGGTCAGGCATAACAAGAATAGAGGTCAGAGCAGAAAAATGAAACTGCAACCGTCAAAATAAATTAGAAACGAACTTAAGTCTGATTTACCCATATACTAAGCTTGATCCATGCTTGAGAAATTTTGATATTATATTTAAACAAATGAAGACTGACACTAGAACAAATACAAACCCTGTAATACACTATAAACAAGGGAATTAAATTATTGACACACCACTTGTTCCAGGATCCTAATACAGTCACTATTATGTACAACACTCTGGGAAACTGCTCAGGACAATAAATAACACGTCTTGTAGACATACAAAGAAGAGTTTGCTGTTTGTCTCCCGAGAAAAATGGTGACGGACATGACACTGAACACGAGCTTAGCTTTTCTTACCTTTCATCATTCTCCAAGTCATTTTCCTTTTCTTCCACCTCAAGACAGCCATCCTCTCGCTTTTCCTCTTTCGGTATTTCGCCCTATTCCTCAACCAGCCATTGTAATCCTTCCCTTTCTTCAGCTCAATGAAATCTACTAAATCATCATAATCACATGACTTCTTTGAGCCTTCTTCTAGGAGACACTTAAGAAAGATTTCCCCATTGCAGGTTTCTTCTGTACTCTCTTCCATGCAGAAAGACTCTGTATGATTCAGTCCCAAGGCAATATTAGAAGGATCGCTCTGCACTTCTTGGATGTTGCTGCTTAAGCAACTGGTAGGAACCATCCTGTATACACAATAGGGGGAATAAAAAACTGAAGATAGCAAGGTCAAAAGAACAGCGTTGCATGCATTTCATTTCTAAAACCTTGCTTTCAAATGTCTTTGTAAACTATACAGCATCATAAAATGCTGTCCCCAAAAAGAGAATTGATGGCAAGACCTTACTCTTTGAATTGGAGCATGGTAAAATATGTCAAACAAGAATAATGAGTTCTGTTTGGTAATTGGACCAAAATGGGTGTTGAACCAAAGCAATTAGACGATGTTTGGCAACTTTAGAAAAGATGTAGAAACTAACCTAACTAATATATGAAGGTGCATTTTATCATAGAGGGCTACATGTAAAAAACAGGACAAGAATGCTATGAGAAGGTAAACATTTCATATTCTTATTTGCCTTCAATATTTTGGAGATCCTACTTCAGTCTGTTCATGTAACACTGGCGACCAGCCAAATAACAGAATTTCACACTGACAGACTAGAAAAGACATGACTAGCCCATGAACCAAAGAGCAGATCACAATAGTATTAGACTGATAGTATACTCTTCTGGGTGCCCAGGAATAATAATGTGTAAGCAAGCAAAATCCCGCTAGAATCAAATTAGGCAGGGTTAACATGGACATAAGTACCAATGAGAAAGGAATTATAATCATAAGTGTGGGTGTGAATGTTTGCATGAGTTTGAAACATTCAAAAGTGAAACCACAATCAGATACATGCCTCGAAGACTCAAGCGAACTGGTTCTATTGGTTCAGACCATGGGTTTCACCCTTCTTCTTTTCTCACCCACATGAGAGAGAGAGAGAGAGAGAGAGAGACAGACAGACAGACAGACAGATGGAGAAGGCTAAGCGTCACCATTAAGAACTGGTTCTATTAGTTTGGTTCACCGGTTTCATCCCACTTCTTTCATCTTCCTCTTGAGAGAGAGAGAGAGAGAGAGAGAGAGAGAGAGAGAGAGAGAGAGGGTCAAACTCCTAGATGTGGACTGTCAGAGTCATGGCTTAACACCCAAAAATTAATGATGCCTTTTGAGAAAAATGATAGATGAAAGGTTATCACAATTCAGAAATACAAAACCAGAGGTTCTGCCATACATGGTCAGACCGTGCCTCACGGTCCGCAATTTTTAGATCCAATGGCCTGAACCAAACCCAATAAGCAAAAGAAATTTCACCAAAAAGCAAAATGAGCTTCGTAAAACCAAGATTTCGGTTAGGTTCAACCAGTTTGTTGGTTTTTGGGGCTCACCAGGTATTGTGTACATCCCCGATCATAAGTTCAACTGAATCACCCACTAAGAACAGTTCTAACTGAAACGCCAGTTTATCATCAATCCAACAAAGCTTATACACAATTAAACTAATAAGCAACCATTGTTTTGCATGATAAACAAAAAAACCTCTAACCTCAGATACTGTCTCTGAATTTTGTGAAATGTGGACGCAACTTTTTGAGTAGAATTGTCAACCACAGGGATCTGTCAATTTTAGAAGCATGAAAGATCAAAAAATTGACAAACTAATGCACAAGACCACAAGGATCAAACCAAAACTTACCTCTTCTTTAGAGAAAAATCCGTGAGATGAAGATTCTCCTTCTAGAGCCAGTAACAACCTTACTGCAACTAAATCCCCTTCTTCCAAAATAATTAGATTCAAGAGCACCATGATCATGGACAAGCAAGCCTTAACTAGAAAGTCAAACCTTGTGTCAAAGCATAATGATAGCAGTCCCAAAAAATGAAAGAGTGCCCCTGTACACTCTTCATGCCTCAATTTGTGCACTTTCATCCTCTCAAATAAGAAATGTTGAACTGGTAAATGAATGCCAAATTGTTGAAAGCAGCGAACCATCTCAAGCAAGAAATCATGCTGTCTCTGGAAAGATAAATCCTGTGAGGTCTGTAAGCAACTTGTGTACCCATTAATCCTGAAGAGCCATATTACTTGGAACATGGAATTGCTCATCAAATTCAGAATGGATGAAAGGAGATAGACATCCTGGAAACTCACTCCCCCATTTTTGTGAGGGATGCTATCAATAGGGTCATGATTATACGCTTTTATAATCATGCACTCTAAAACTGATAAGATCTCATTGATGTCTGACCAATTCCCAACATTGCAAATATACTTGACATATGCTATAGATGCAGATAACATGTCTGTTTTGCTTTCCAAAATCATTTTCTGCCTGTAAGAGTTCCATGAATTTTCTAATTTGGCAACATAAAGATCAAGTTTCTCCTTGGTCACGTGCTTAATACAAGATTGAAAGGATGGCTGACTTCTACCAAGCATGTACAAAGGAAATGGATCTTCATCACTTGGAGCATAACAACATACATGAACGTTACACATATGCATCTTGTACAGATTGACAGACCTTTCAAATGCTTTCAGATAGAGATCCATCTCTGCAAGATCTGGCCCTTTGCTTAAAGAGAACATGCGAGTATCCATAACTTCAGAAACTAGCAGAACTAAATGTGCCTGCAGCATCTTTGGCACAAAAGGCGCAATAGGGTTCACAAGTAATGCCAAGGCTGCAGTCAAACTAAGTTCAGGAATTTCGTTTTCCTTCCGATGGCGCCCATCTATTCTGTTCAAAATATTTTCAATTGCTTCCTCATTAGAATCCAGCAGCATAAGATGAGCTGCCATTAGTTCGAGCACCACTCCAACATTATGATGATTACCATTAAGCATAAATAGATTTTCACTAGGGAAGAAAGCAGAATCAACAGATACCAAGAGACCCCTCAGTGATTCTTCTAACAGGAGTTCATCTGCAAAAACCTGAAGATAAGACAACGCTCAACAGGATTCATAATTATAGTCAAAAAGGAATCAACAAGTAAAGGAAACACCTTTACTATTTTCCTTTTTCCCTACTTACCCAGGAAGTTAATTTATGAGCACCAAGTGAGATCTCTAACATGCTATCATAGCTCAATTCTTCGTTCCTATTTTATATTTCGTTTGGCACATGGTTCTTGTTAAGGTTCCCACATCACTTGTCTATGGAGTATTAAGGGGCCTTATATTAATGTAGTCTCACACCATTAATAATTTAAGCTTTTAAATTGGACCTTTTTACATAATAACAAAGCCAGGATCCACCCAGCTTATGTCTCGTGTGAGGTTCTCACATGCCATTCTCAATCCAGTTTGCACATGAGAGGGGATGTCAACAAAATAATCCTCCATGTCATAGATGACTTGCCATGCAGATTATTTCTTAAAGTAGCCCTGCTTAAAAATGATTTACTGTAAATAAGCTAGATCGACTCTAACATCCATCTCAGTTGATTATCCGACAAAGAATTTATCCACTACATGTAAAGTAGCTAGAAAAGAGAAGAAAAAGGATTTAGTATCCCATTCTGGATCCTCATCATCCCTAATGAACTCCACATCCCAACTCCTGAAGAAGCTATTCTTATTGGATTCTTACATTTAATCACACCAGTGATTACTTATCTTTAGGCTCTTGTTATTGCGATTTGTCTCAAGTAAAACAAAGTTTTAGAATATCCACACTTCATACAAAGTGTTACTCGAAACCATCTGAAGGACTTTTAAAAGCTGAGGAAATGAGATCTCGTGCCACCTCCAAAATTCAACCCTAGCCTCTAAAACCTTAAGCATGATTTGAACATCTTGATCTATTTGCAGAGAGTATCTCATGTTTCAGCTTGTATAATGGCCCTTTCCCAACAAGAATAGTACAATAATAAATGCCTAATTGAAAACAAGCCTCAAGCCCTTACACCATAAGAAAGCTGAACGGTGGAAGGTTAGAGGTTGTGCAACATAAAGACATTGATAGCAATATGGGCAAAGTCCTTTTTTCTTAGTTTCTAGATCTAGTGACAAGTCATCCCACTCAACAAGGTTGTACCAGACATAATCGCTTCAGTCTTAACTCTAATAGAGACCTGTCAATAAGCAAGGGAATTTCTTAATTTTGATGAATTACGGTTTTCAAAAATGGCATGAGAGCATCAGAACTTACTTCACCCATCAACAGGTAAATATGCATATTGCACTAATAATAAGAACTTCTCAAACCCAAAAAGTGGAAATTCAATAGAGTCTATTTCTCAGTGAGCAGTTGCACTAAAAGCAAAAGAAAAGAACAAATCTAAACTGGAGAACACACCTGATACTTTCACAATAACATAACAGGGCATGCAAAATTATCAAAGTACCTCTAAAAGCGCACTTAAGAGTGACCTGTGTGGATCCGAAGGTTGAAGAAAATGTAAGGATGCAACAAGGTCCTCTGCAACCGAAGTAGTGCAACCATTTTCACAGTAATTGCATTCCCGATGGAACCTCTTAAAGGAAATAGAAGCGTCCTCATCACTTCCACTTGAAGTAAAAGAAATTAACTTGCTGAGTATTGAAAGAAGAACTTGTGCTTTCTCAAGGATCAGATTTTGGTCGAAGCTGAGAAGAGTTAATACTGACAAACAGCACCTTAACAACAAGGTTAGCTCTTCCACGTTATTCCACAATTCGGGCAATGATGGTGTCCTTGCATGCTCCTGACCAATGGAAGTTTCCCGCAAAGCAGAGAATAGTTGTTGAGACCTTTCACAAAGTTCATCGTATAGGATTTCGGACAGTTTACATATATCCTCTTGAGGTAAAACATTGACAAGGCAAGAGCTGTCCGGCGTTCTCAAAGAGAAGCACATCAACAGTGCACGCAATCGTTTCAAGAGCGGTGGCTTCGGACACTGCAATAACAAACCGCTGCAATTAACAAAAAGAACTAGCTGCACAAGCATTGTCATTTATCACTCATCACTCATCACATCCTATAGAGATGTCAGTCTACACCCATATGCACCTACTTGGGTAAAATCGAACTACCATTTCGAAAGACTTCTGCACAGTAGTTGTTAGCGACGCCATTCACCATGGTAAGAAATTATAGGAAACCCACGTCACATTTCGCTCCTCATATTAGTCAACTCGTAACCAGATAACGGAAGCGCACGCGACTTTGATGATGGATAAACTCAGCGAACAACAAGGGTTCTCGCTATTTAAACCCGACCAATCTCCTTATATATGAATCGCCTCAAGAGAACAAGGTCGAGAAAAGTTCGAAAACTCAAGGCGTTCCAAGCTCGTGACCAGCAGCAGGGATGCATTCGAACGGTGGGAAGAAAGAAAGCAAAAAGATCATTCCTTTACCGACGAATCGGCGGAGGCATGGGAAATAGTGAGGGGGCACCCGAAATTCTCTCGCGTTCCGAAGTGGAAAGATGCGATCGACTGAACGAGAGAGCAGAGATTCTACCGACGGAATTAGGGAGAAGCGACGGAGAAAGCAAGCGAACGGAATCGGAACATCGAGACGCGGCGAGAGAGGCCGGAAACGCCTCGGACGGGGCAGCAAAGGAAGGAGGAGACGTACCGGAGGAGATTGGAGAGCAGAGATTAGGGCTTGGAAGAGGAGATGAGGGGGAGGAGATTCGCGGGAAACCTTCTTCTTCCTCTGGCGACTCATCTCCCCGTCAGACAAAATGAAACTGAACCATGGAAGGAGCCCCTCCTCTCTTCCCTCTTCCCTCTTCCCCGCCTTTTATATTTCCCTCTTCTTTCCTCCTTTTGAAGAACTTTAAAAAATAATAATAATAATAAATAAATAAATTGTCCCAAAAAAAAAGGTGAAAGTGAGATAAATAGTGTCTGAACTTTCACTTGTAATGTGGTCCCTCGTTTTTTAGTTTCATTTAATATGGTATTTAGACTTTAATTTAGTATCAATTTCGTCCTTCTAATTTATTTAATGTAATTCTTAAATTTTAGTACATGTTTAATTTAATCCCTAAATTATATAAAAATGTTTAATGTTGTCTTCAACCTTAGATTAATGAAAGAATAACATGGGTTATCTTCTTATAATTCAAAGCTAGATTGAATATTTATCAATAATTAAGGAACCACATAAAGTAAAATAAAAATTTAGATATGACATAACATATTAAAAAAGTCGAAAACTATTTATATGATTATTTCAAAAGGAAAGAAAATAAAAGAAAATGTGAAACTTGTTAGGGAAATGACGACTTGACCACCCTCGACCAATTAGTACGATAATTTGAACTTTGTAAATTCCTTGCATTGTTAAGTTACTAATTTCATTGATAAACTTTTTTTTTTTTGCAATGATAAACCATATAAATAGGTCGATAACTTACGATTAATGAATGTTGGTAATTTACTTAACTTACTTCCCCAATATGTTTAGCATTCACAGAAAAGTTACTAATTCCAATGGTAAATTACTAACTCAATGGTATGATTTTATTTCCATGTAAGGTTGACAACTTACTATTAAATTGAACGCTAATAAATTCCTTACTCAGTCGATAACTTACCACTATAAGAATTAAGCGCATTTGGTATAGTAAGTTAATAAATTTTCACCAGGTGCGTTTACTAGTTTCGATGGTAAGATTTTATTTTCCATGACAATTTTTTTTAAAAAGCTAGATAACTTGCCATTAAAACTGTCCTTCGTAAATTCCTCAAATCATTGATAACTTACTATAATGTTGTAAGGCATTCGAATTTAGGTTAGTAATTATATATAAGAGTTGATAAATTTAACATGTTGGTAAGTTAAACAAATAAAAAATAGTAAGTTAGTATAAAAATTTCTAATTTTCAAACTATCAAAGAAAATTAATAATTTCATAAAAGTTTATATAGTTGATCAACAAGTTATCAGGCAAAAACGTCTGTGATTAGCATTTTTTTTTTACAGATAATTTTCTATATGTACTAACATTTGATTAAAATTTATTTACAATTAAGAATTTCAATTTTTGGATAGTCAGCAGCACGCTAAAACAAAACCCGATCTTGTCAATCCACATAGGTCCAGTAGAGATCAAAAGTCAATGATCTCATATGAACCCACTAATGTGTTCTGTTTCCTTCCTCTGTTCTTCATATCACCCGACTTATAAACTTCAAACAGTCCGGAGTTTGAGAAAGCGCTCATCGACTAAGCCTGATTATGTTCGGCGAAAGAGGAAAACACTACTTCTAGCGCCGACCTTATCCAAAGGGCCTAAAACTTCCTTTAAAACAGCTAAAACTTAGAAGGTCCCCCAGGTGAAAAAATGCAAAACACAAGGCTTCCTTGGATTTGCAATAATTGTTTCAAGCATGCGTTTCCAGCAAAGGCTTTCAAACCATGAATCCACTCACAAACATGTAATTTCAATGCGGCAGAAACTCATTTGCCTACTGTGAACTTGGCCATCAAGAAATGAGTAACAAAAATTAGCAGGAGCTTTGGATGACTAACACCTTTTCCATTTTGTTTCCCAGCTCTCCCATTACATCCAAACAACGCAAAGCAAGCCATCTGAATTTTGGAATATGAACCTATGAAGTATGAATGTGGTATGAACGTTGACGTGAGCTGGCTAACTTTATGTAAACACAGAGCCTCCAGCAAACATCTTAGCAGTTCATTGCATCGTAATCGTCCAACTTCTCATTGTACTGGAGGACCTTTCTCTTTATCTTCGAGGTATCTACCCACGTCACGAAATCTTCCATATTCCTCGTCACAAGGAATGCTGGATCTGTAACCGTTTCAGGACCAACTCGGATGTGACCTTGCTCGATATATGTAACCGCTTCCTTCAGGTGCTCTGCAAATTTCAAACGCACGAGCACTGTCGAAAGCCTCCGTCTGAGAGCAAAACAGACGCACAAACATGGTGAGTGTTTCGATAAATTACGAAAAGGAGCAAATCTTTGCGTCCACACAGAAAGAATGTGGAACAAAAGAGTTGGATTGTATCACCATTTTCCATCCCATTGGTAATCAGTTGGTAACTCACATAACATTGCAAAAATACACTCACCTACAAAAGGATGAAACTGATAAGTGATCGCACAATGCCAAGCTTTTTCGTGTTGGTATTACTCCCATGTTGTACCTGTCATGCAAAAGCAATAGTTTCAGCAATTCAAAAATCTTCCAGTATTGCATTAAACTGCTCTAATCAGAGGAAAAAACCAAGCATATACACATTTAAATGACTCATGGCGAGCAATCTTAGAGCTCATAAAAGTTGTTTCAGGATGGAAGGGAGGCTGTTAAACAAAGAAACCAGATGGGCAATTATGGACAAAGCAGCACTTTATTTAGCATTGTAATGAGCTGAGAAACTGAGCAGCTGATGAGTTACTTCTAACCATCGTTTTAAGGTTACTGATTACATAAAGACCATCTGAAGCACAAAGTTTGCAGACAAACACCCAGCACACATTGTCAAGCTGCCTGACCAATCCCATACACCTTACCACTCGATGGATATAACATGCCTGAATGTCCTCAATTGGAAACAGAGGAGATGAGGGCTCAGATTAGAAGACTTGCAAATTGGCAAATATTAATGTCTAGACATGAACCTAGGAGAAGCTTCCGGTAATCAAGTCTGGTCAAAATATACATCTAAATCCAGGATTACTCTGATGTAGTTGCAAACCAAGTAACAGTCCTAAAGAAATTCTGATGTACTGATATTACATCTATAAGTAAAATTAGGAATTTGGTTGGCCCTCCCTTCATGGTATTGAAATCATCTAATTTGTTTATGATTCATATTCTACCAAGAAGATTGGATCTAGCAGTCCCAGATCATGACCATAGTACAACTAATTCTGAAGCAACAGTTTATAGATGTTACCACACATGTCCAGATAATCACCTCCATCCAATCAATCATCAACTAAGGTGGTTTTGACAAGTACTTGGTATTTCCCATCCTCGGCATTCACAAGAATTTCAAAGGATATTTGGATGGGCAGAGCATCCTAGCTTGGACATAAGTAGTTTAGGAAAATCAAAGCAGGAAATCATCAAATGCAGAAGAAAGATGTTCAATTGCTACGCAGAGGAGGCCCTGCCAAGTAACAGCTATAGCCACATCTAACTCAATGTCAATCCTTCCAGGGAAAACTCCAGTCTATATGTGAATTAGATCTTCTGGCACGTCATGCAAAAGATTACAACGAAAGGAAGTCGCAAAACCAAAACTGTGCCATTTCTTGTCCATCCTAACCCTTCCCACAACTCATACCCCAAAGCAAATAGCTCTGCTTAAAAGGAAAACTTCCAACAAACCCTCATGTAAAACAATCACACAATCAACAGCCTGATCACCATTAAAACAAGAATCTAAAAACCAGTCTTCCAATTGTAGTTTCCCCACAACATGAAGCGAATAACGAGGTCCTACGATAAGTTCCAATTTAACTCCCCAAAAACAGAACCATCACTTCAGTTTAGCCCATTAAAATAAATAAATAAATAAATAAGGAGAACCCAAAAAGGGAGGAGTCAGAACTCACAACTTCTCAAGAAGCGAATCGGTCATCTCAACACGAAAAGGGTCTCTTGGGTCCATCTGCTTCAGTATGTTGACCAGCTTCTGCACCATTCTGCACAAGCTCAAGTACCTTTTCCACCCCCCCCCCCCCCCCCCCCCCAAACAAAACCATCACCAAATTTTGAATGAGACCCAACATTTTCGCGGCGAAATAGGAACGAAAGGCAGCGTAAGCACAGCAGAATGGGCATGTAGAGATAAAAGGGAGGGTAGAGAGAGAGAGAGAGAGAGATACTTCTTGTAATCGTCTCGACCGGTGACGTGATAGCGGCGCATAACCTGAGCTTCCCTGTGGCCGCCTTCTCTCTTCCATTCCAGAAAGTTGACCTTCTTCAGCAGCTTCTTCTCGTGGAACTTGAGCTTCCTCATGGCTCACCGGAATTCGACACAGGCCAGAGACGACGCAGAGAGAGAAAGAGAGAGGAGAGAGATGGAGATTGAACAGAACAGGAGATGGAAAACCTAGAAAGGCGCCGACTCGGTGGGCTACGAGGCCCATCTGAATCAATTGGATTCGAAGTCAAGCCCACCAATCATAGGTCGGGTCGGGCATCCTAATCGGACGGGTCACCCCGTTAAATCAAATCGGTTCAAAATTTCAGGTTTAAAGTACAGATTATATCCTTTGAAGTTTTGGTATTCATGCAATATTTCTCTGACTTTTAATTTGTTCAATCGGCTCTTCTTACTTTCCAGGTTATGCGATTTGATCCTTTAATCAAACTGGTTGGTCAGCTATTCTAACTAAACCGTCAGATTAATTAGTGACGTGGCATTGCTCGTGCGATAAAAATGACACATGATACATAGCTATATGAAAAAAAAAACCTGAAAATAAGGAAAAAAAATCGTAATTTGGCAATATTAATTATAATGGGTAAACAAGACATTTACGGTGCGTTTATTTCCGTTTCTGTTTAAAAATTGTTCCAAGAAACAGAAATAGAAAAAAGTGTTTCTATTTCGGGGAACAATTTTTGAACAAAAAAACACGTTTGGTAAATTTGTTCCGAGAATAAAAAATAAACGGAAACATGTTTGGTAAATTTGTATACTTTTTTTTATTTCTTTTATTTTTTAATATTTTTATTTTATTTTTTCTTATTTTTCCTTTTTTCTTTTTTCTTCTTTTGGCCGACGGCCTCGCCCAGCCATGGCAAGGCTCACCGGCCCCCAGTGAGGCTCGGCCTCGCCTTGGCTGGGCGAGCTCGAGCTCGCCCAGATCCGGCGAGGCCGACCTCGCACCGAGCTAGGCGAGTTCGATCTCGCCTGATCTGGGCCAGCTCAAGCTCGCCCAGCCAAGGCAAGGTCGACCCTCGCCCAGCTACAGCGAGCCTCGCCATGGTTGGGCGAGGCCGCCGGCCCTCGTCGATCGGTCGCCGGCCATGGCCGAGGCCGGCGACCGACGAAAGAAATAAGAAGAAGAAAAGAAGAAGAAAATTAAAAAAAAAAATGTTTTTAAGTTTTGTTTCAAAAACTGTTCCCTTTTTGTTTCTGGGAACAAAAAAACAAAAAAGGAACAGAAATGCACGCATTTCTGTTCCTTTTTTGTTCCCAGGAACAAAAAAACATAAAAAAGAAATATAAACAAACAGGCCCTTAGGCTACATTTGCTTTTGTTTCTTTTTTCTGTTTCTAAACGCTTTTTTTGTTTTTTGTTTTTGGGAACAGAAACGCGTTTGTTTGTGTTTTTGTTCTAAAACTATTTTTTTGTTCCCAGAAACACATTTGGAACAGAAACAAGAAACAAAAAAAAGTTGTTTCTTGTTTCTGAAACAAAATTCAGAAACACTTTTCTCTTTTTTCTTTCTTTTTTCTTTGGCCAGTTGCCGGCCTCGGCCATGGCTGGCAACCAGCCATTGAGGGTCGGCAACGCCGTCGAGGGCTGCGACCTCACCAAAGCGTCGTCGGCCCCCGGCGAGGCCGAGCGTTGCCGGCCCCTGGCAAGGCCGACCTCGCGCTGGGCTGGCGAGCTCGATCTCACCTAGATCTGGCGAGGCCGAGCTCGCCCAGTGGCCAGGGGGAGCGACTGCAAGTGAACGGCGGCGGACTCCAACTCAGGGCAGCGGCGAAGTTGGGGCTGGGTCGCGGGTTGCTGGGCGGTGGCGGTGGCTGCGATGCGGGGCTCAGCCGTGGGGTCTCAAGCGACGGACGTCAAGGAGCGGAGCGGCAAGGACAACCGGTCAAGTCGTGGGCCAGCGCGGGGTCGACAATCGAGCGGATCTCAAAGTTGTGGGTCACGGCGCGATGAGATCTGATGCAGCGGTGGCGAACGGAGGCTCAAGACCTGCAGATGCGTCGATTGGGCGTGAGGCGGAGGGGCGATCTTTGGGGCTCCAGAGTCGCTGGGTCGTCGGCGAAGGCTTCGAGTGCAGGTCTGGTGTTGTGAGGGGAGAACACAGAGCGGCAGGCGACGAATTTGGGGACGCAAAGGTCGGCGACGCCGTCGAGCACGGGTTCGGCGTCGCAGCGTGCAGGGGGCGCAGTGGCTGCTCCAACGAACGGCCGGTACGGTGGCGGCGAGAAGGCGTCGAGCGTGGTCGTCGATGCGGTGGAGGGAGACGACGGTGTGGCTCTGGGTCATCGTCGGCTCGGCTGCCAACGCAGGCGCGCTAGCACGGTCATGCGAGGAGACGCCAAGGAGGAAGAGTGACCGGCCAAAAGAAGAAAAAATAAAAAGAAAAAATAAAAAAAGGAAAAATAAATAAGAAAAATAAATAAGAAAAATAAGAAAGAAAATAGAAAAAATAAAATTAAAATATTTAAAAATTAAAAGAAATAAAAAATTTATACAAATTTAACAAACGTATTTCTGTTTATTTTTTATTCTTAGAACAAGTTTACCAAACTTGTTTTTTTGTTCAAAAATTGTTCCCCAGAATAGAAATATTTTTTTCTATTTCTGTTTGCTGAAACAATTTTTAAACAGAAATATTACCAAACGAGTCCTTAATTGCTCATATCAAGAAAGTTAAGGGGATTTGATTGCCCAAAATAAAACTTAGAGGATCAAATTGGACAAATCTAGAAAGTTAAAGGACTTGAGTGTATAAAATAAGATCAAATTGTAGAGACACTGAAACTTGGAGGACTAGATACGTACTTGGCCCAAATTAAAACAAGTCGATGGTACTTTTGTAAACAAAAGAAGCCGATGAAACATTTTTGTGTAAACTTAGATCAATGTAAAATTTCGTGAATATGTAATTAAGCCATTGAAGGCGTGCCTTTAGCTTTTATTTTATATTTAATCGAAATCTTGCAACTTGTACACATTGACTCTTTTTGGAATTGAAAAACCCCAAACATTTATGACATAAAAGACACAAGTAAATCGATGTATAACAATTTTAAAAGTTTTAGTAAAATAATTACTTTTGAAGAGTTGATTTCTCGTAAACAAATAACACCGACATTGACAAACAATACGACATATTGACACGTCATTTCTAAAAACATAAAGAGTCCCGACATATCGAAATGCGTTCTTTATTAAATGTGTATTTTACATATACATGATAAATTATCATTTTTATGATTATTTCATTTAAATTAATTTGATTCGAATTCACAAATAAATAGATAATAAAAAAAAGAGTCTAAAATGAATTTACATTAAAAACGTTATTCTGCCATTAGTTAATTTTATTCAGTTTTGAGCAACACCAATGAGAGAAGCAATGCTTGCCAAGGGGGAATAGTGTGTCATGGGAAATAATAATTAGAAGAGGAGAAGACTAGGTTTTTTCTTCTTTTCCTCTTTATTAGTTTTATTTTTTCATATTTAAATATTAATCCCTCATTTATTAAAAACTTTTAAACCCCATGCATGTCAGAACCACGTGTCAGAATTTCAAACTCACATGTCAGAGCATGTCGAGAGAGTTGACGACGTGTTGGATTTTCCGACACCTATTGACTACATGTTGGACACATGTCAAAATATCGATTGACACAAAGGCTCCCGAAGAGTATCAATGCTTCTGAGTCCAAAACCCCTTTTTATCATTTGATGCACTAAATTTTTGTTCGGAAAAGTATTAAAAAAACATATTAACTTATTGTATTTGTATCAATTTAATCATATATCTTTTAATTAAATCAATTCAATCTTAAAACCTATTATGTTTGTACCAATTGACTTTAGGATTAATACCTTGAAAAACCCCAAACTGGTACACCTGTGATAAATTTACCCCAAACTATTTTTTTGACCACCAAAAACCCCAAACTGGTATACCTTTAACAAATTTACCCTAAATTGGTACACTTGTGACACATTTACCCTTTGTTAGTTTTAGTTAAATTTTCTTGTTAAATTATAAAGTTAAATAACACGTGACAATTGACCGGTATATCAATTTGGGATTTTACACTTTGTTTGTCACAGTTTATAATTTTTGTGATTTTTTTGTGGTATTAATCTAATTTTTCGGAGGGTATATTAGTCACAAATTTACCAATTTTGTGCTTTTTATGGTCGAATAAATTAGTTTGGGGTAAATTTGTCATAAATGTACCAGTTTATGGTTTTTTATAATTAGTTAGGGTAAATTTGTCACAGGTGTACCAGTTTGGAGTTTTTCATTGTCAAAAAAATAGTTTTGGATAAATTTGTCATAAATGTACCAGTTTAGGGTTTTTTAAGGTACTAACTCTTGACTTTATTTAGCTAATTTAGTCGAAAATCATTGATGTGAACGACAACTATTCTACGTGACATGACCAACACTGAAATAAATATTTTTTAATAATATATTTAATATTTGGTTTTTTTTATTTTTTCTTATCTTATTTATTCTTTACTCTTCTTTTTTTTTTTTTTTTTTTTACTGAGGGCCAGTAAGAGCTGCCAACCACCCCTCGTTGGCCATAGGTGAGAGTCAAGACACTCTTGCCAACAAGATTCACTTTACGAACCTAATTGCAAAATCTACTTGATTCGAGCTCTTCCAAAGATTCACTTCATGAATCTTATTTCTGTTGTATCAAAGCATCTTTTACCCCCACTAATCGTCTTGTAATTCAGACTTGCCTACTTGATTCGAGCTCTTCCAAAGATTCACTTCATGAATCTTATTTCTGTTGTATCAAAGCATCTTTTACCCCCACTAATCCTCTTGTAATTCAGACTTGCCTACCAAATATGGAAAAAGTGTCTTAAACTTTGACTTTGTTTATTTTGTGAAAAGGGAATGAATGATAAAAGACGTATAGACACTTGGAGTGCCAAAGCTTGGCATAAAAGGACACTTAATGCCAAAAGTTTGGAAAGTGACACTTAAGAGCCAAAATCGGAGCAAAATTGATCACTTAAGTGACAATCCGGCCAAAATGCTGACGTAACGATTTCCGGTAGGTAAATGCAAAACGACATAGTTTTGCACATTAATGTGGTTAAAAAATGCAAAAACAACATTGTTTAGTCTCTAACATGATAAAAAATTAATATAAAATTTTATTAAATTTAATTTAAAACTAAATTTATTTAAAACATTTAAAAATTAAAATGCAAATATATATTTTTTTTAAATGGAGGGGGGTGGGGAGAGGGAGACGGCTGAGGGCTGAGGGCTGAAGGCTGAGCCCTCATAGGCGCCGCTGGGAAGGGGCATCGAAGGAGGGGGGAGGGTCGGCCAGGGTTGTCGGCCGAGGGCCGACTGGCAGCGAGGGCCCACGAGCCCTCGTTGCCTCCCTGCTGTTGTCAGGAAGGGGCGACGATGGAGGGGGGAGGATTGGACAGGGTTGCTGGCCCCCGATCGATCGGTGTCGAGGGCTCGCGAGCCCTCGCCGCCTCCCCGCTATCGCCAAGAAGGGGCGGCGACGAAGGAGGGAGGGTCAGCCAGGGTCATCGGCCCTGGCCAATCAGCGACAAGGGCTCGTGGGCCCTCGCCGCCTCCCTGCTATCGCCAAGATGGGGGCAGCGATGGAGGGGGAAGGTCAGCTAGGGTCACCGTCCGACTAGCAACAAGGGCTCATAGGCCCTCACCGCCTCCCCGCTGTCGCCGGGAAAGGGCAACAACGGAGGGGGGAGGGTCAGTCGGGGTTGTTGGCCCCCAGCCAACCGGCAACAAGGGCCGTGACCTCGCCCCAGATCTGGTCGACCTGGGTCGCCATGCCCTGGCCAGGGGCAAGCAACCCCGGCCAACGCTCCCCCACCATCGCCAACCCTTCCCGGCAACGGCAGGAGGCGGCGGCGCGGGCTTAGCCCTCAGCCGCTACCTCCTCTCCCCCACTTATTTTTTAATAAATTAAAATAATAATTACTTATTTTTATATTAACATTCGAATCCGCTAAAAAATGATGTCGTTTTTGCCATCTTTTGTTGAGTAAGCATTCTGGCGAGCCACGTAGATGAAAAAAATAATAAAAAAATCACCACGTAGGATTTCTGGTGGGGTTCGCCGGAAATGACACTTAAAGGTGTTTTTGGTAACATTTCTATTCCAAGAACAATTTTTAAATAGAAATAGTTTTTTTTTTCTGTTCTAGGAAACAATTTATGAGTATAAAAATGTGTTTGGTAACTACAAAAAATTTCTACTTCAGGAACAGAAACACGTCTGGTAAACTTGTACAATTTTTTTATTGTTTCTTTTAATTTAAAAAAAAAAGCATTTTTTTCATTTTTTTTCTTCTTTCTTCTTTCTTTTTTTTTTTTCCTTCTCTCCTTTGTGGCCGGTCACCGGTGACCGGCTGGGCGAGGTCTGGCAAGCTCACCGGAGCCTCGCCAGGCCACCACAAGGCTCTACCTTGCCAGATTTGGGAGAGGCCAAGCCTCGTTGGTGGCCTTGGTGGCCAGGTGAGCCTCGCAAGGCCACTGGCGAGGCTTGACCTTGCCTAGGTAGCGTGAGGTCAACCTCACCCTAACTTTGCGAGGTTGAGCCTCTTGCTGGGGGCCGGCGACCTTTGGCGAAGTTGCTAACCATGGCCGAGGCCGGCGACAGGCTAAAGGAAGAAGGAGGAAAGAAAAAAGAAAAAGTGCTTCTCGGAATTGTTCTCGAAAATAAGAAACAAGTTTTTTCTACTTCCTGTTTCTGTTCCAAATCTATTCCCGGGAACAAAAATATAAACAAACGTGTTTCTATTCTTTTTTTGTTCTCTGGAACAAAAGAACAAAAATGTGTGTTCTAGGGAATAGATTCAGAAATAAACAAACGGGCCTTAAGTGTCACTTTTCTAATTTTTGGCACTTAAATGTCCTTTCGTGCTAAGTTTTAACACTTGAGTTGTACTTTGTCCGCATGATAAATCATTGCTTGTACTACTCACAGAAATGAAGAATATGAAAAATGCTTTTATCATCTACGAAAATTTGGAGATAAATTGTTGTCAATACTGAAAATATTTTTCATTAACTACTCATTTCATGTGATGCAAGTAATTATTTTCAAATCATCAATTTTCCGTAAAACAAAATTATCCATTAGCTTGGGAGGCCTTCCGATGTTTAAGTAAAATTCTATTTGTTTTGTGGAAAATGAATGTAAAAATAATTGTTTGTAATGCTTGAAATAATTATTCATTGAAAAATGTTTTAATTACCAATGACAATTTATGTTTAGACATCCTTGTGGATAATGAAAATATCTTTTATTCTTCCATTTCTTTGAGTGATGTAATCAATCATTTTTGGAAAAAATAGTTTCTAATTCATTCATTTTCCACAAAATAAATGCCCCATAAATAAATAGGTTCCATCTCCAAACTTCTATCCTAGAGGCTTCGAAGGACCGTTGGAAATATACTAGTTTGTCGGATAAAATAAGTCTAATGATAGATAACCTTGGAACATAGTTGAGGCTCGCCCTTAGAATATGAGCTGAATTGTGGGTTTCTTTTGAACTTGGGGGACAAAGTCTAACCCATCATGCCCTCATTAAGGGCGTGTTTGGCAACTTGTCATTTATTAATCGTTTCTATTATTTTGTTCCCGTAAATAAATTTGGAACGAAAATTCGTTTGATAAATTTTTTGTTCCCAATAACATTGTTCCCGAGAATAAATTTGGAATAGAATCAATGAGTTAAATAAAGTTGCTTCTTTGTTCCCGTGAATATTTCTAAAATCAAGTGAACCCAATTTTTTTTTTTTGTCTTTTCCCTTCTTCTTTTCTTCTTGTTCTTCCTCTTTCTCTCTTCTTCTTCCACCTCCACTGTCCATTGCCGCTGACGATCGGTTGGGCAACATCCAACGAGCTCATCAATGGCCAAGCGAGTCTCGCCCAAGCCTCTCCTGACCACCTGCAAACCTTGCCCAGGTCTCTCCTAGCCAATGGCAAGCCTCACCTTGCCGAGAAAGGCTTGACGAAACTCGCCCAACTGTCGATGAGGCTCGACCTCCCGAGATTTAGGCAAGACTCCTCGCCCAACCAAGGCTCAGCTGAGCCTCGCCTGGCTATTGAAGAGGCTTAGTTGATAAGAAACGGCCTTGCCACACCCCAACCTACTCTGGACTCACAACAACCCACGCTAGTAATTTATTTAGGTCATTCAATTGCAACATCCCAAGAGGCGTCACCAACCCATTCGCGTTTTTGTTTAATTATGTGCAAGCAGAAGCAGAAACCAATCACCCAACCATTCAATACAGAGATAGCATAAAACACACTTATTTACATTCATAACAACATACTTCCATACAAACTTATGTATCACCCACTACACGCAACTTCATACACATTCCAAAAACTTAGCCATACATACGTCCAATAGGGTTCGGGGTTAACCTAGCACTTCTATTACTACAAGGGGGAACTTCAAAAGTAATGTCCCTTACATGTCTAGTCCACGTCTAGGTTGTGATACCACGATTCAAGCTAAGGGTCTGACTCCGGATCTGAGTCCACCTCCAGGTCAATGACCCCATCATCTGGGGTATCCACGACCATGGGGCCCAAACAGCACCCTCGAATCCCTCGCCTGATGATTTATCAAAACACTATAGAGGGCCCTAGCGCTCCCCTCTAAACCAAACGTACTAGGCTTCGAACCTATGGGACACTAGGTTTTTTTTTTTTTTTTTTGAACAAAATGGGACACTAGGTTAAGTAGCCCCTCATTCAACTAAATGGAGGTCGCCTGCTTCTCGTATCTAGTGTCCCTGCCCTCAGCTGGATAGAAAGTCACCTTGGTGTCGTGATTCATAGGCACCCCAAAACGAACATAGTAGAATGGTTCATACATTCTCAAGGCCTGAAAATATTTTAACAACAACAGTGAGATTAACTCAATGAGTGAACTTCCTAGACCTCGCGCAGGAAGGTTATTCACCTCAAAAAGGGCCTAAATGTGCAAGTTATCTATCGATGATTGTTGACACCTAAATTTTGACTGATCATTTAAATAATTAATTGCATAAAATTTAGGGATTAATCTTTAACCCCTAAGAAAAAATATTAAAATTGCATCTCATGTAGTCGCATTTGCATCGGTAATAAGAGGGCAACAAGAAGCAAAAGCCGCTCACAACATATTGTATTATTATAATATATCCATAATATTATACAATATGTCAGTTTTTAGTAACACGTAGAAGGAACCTCCTCATTAATGCATTGCACGTCCACGCACGAAAATTTCCCTGCTAGAGAAAAAGGGGGAAGCAAAAAGAAAGAATAAAAAAGTCCATTGTGAGGGGAGGCTTTCCCTTTCGTTCACGCAAGCGGAGAGAAAGGTGGGGAGTAGTTTGTGAGAGCTATTAAAAAAAGAGAGAACCTGCAGAGAGAAAAAAAAGTGAAATCAGAGAAGGCAGGAAGAAAAGGAAAAGAACGTGAAAGGAAAAGAATAAAAAAAAGAGAGAAGGGTGGTCTTCTTAAAGCAGGAGACGTGCGGCTGGACGGGGAGGGAGGAAGAAAAACACACGCGAAAAAAGTCTTCTTCTTCCTCGCGCAGCAACTTCGTCGACCCCGGCAGCCATCCGAGTTTCTTCTTCACCTGAGCGGTCAGCAATTCGCCGTTCGGACCACTCCGTTTCCTCCACGAGCCGCCGTCTGCAATCCCTCCGCCGCACCTCCATCACCCGCGGGCTCGCGCCTCCGCGAGCCTCTACCCCGTCTAAAAAAGAAGAAGCCGCGGAGCAGCCGACCACCGCAGCGCCCCAGCCTCGCCGGCTGCCCGCATCCGCGCCTCGCTCGCACCGTCGCACCATCGTCTCCACCTCCCCCTCGCGCTCGCCGCGCCTGCAACCCAGCGCCACGACACCCAGCTCCGCTGCGCCTCTGCAGTCACCCGAGCCGGATCTGTTCCTCTTCCCGATCCACAGGAACTCGCGCCGCCGCTCGTGATCCCGACGACAGCAGATCTCGGGCCTTCCACCGCCGGCTCTGCACCCGAACGCTCGCCCCTGCTCGCCGGACGCAGCACCACCCGACGCCGCCTGAGCCCCGAGCGTCGACGCCGCTGCCTCGGCTCCACCCGAGCCGGATCTGCCCCTCCACCGCGACGCCCTGCCACCGCTCCAGCCGTACTTCCGCGCCGCGCCTCCGACACCGCGCCACCGTCCCTGCCGTCGCCGCTCATCACCCCTGCTCGCTCGTCACCGCTTCTGCCCCCCGCCTGCAACTCGTGCCGACACACGACAAACCGACACCCTGCAGCCCGCGCCTCCGACGCCCACAGCCAGCCTCCGTCTCTGCCCTCGACGACCAGCCGGCGCCGCACCTCCTTCTGCCGCGCCTGCAACCCAGCCCCCGACGCCCTCAGCTCCAACTTTGCGCCGCCGCCCCTGCTCACCCACGGGATCTACCGCTGCTGGTTCATCGGTTGCCTCCCCTCGCCGGCGCCCCGAACACCGGTAGCCTCGTCCGCCGTTGCCCCTCACCGGAACACCGGCGACCACCACCTTCGGCTGCGCACCTCCACGAAGCTGCCAAGCCGTGCGTGGGAGAAAACCAAAAAAAAGAAAAAGAAGAAAAAGACAAAAGGGGGTTAGGTAGTTTTTTTTATTATTATTATTATCTTATCTTTATTTTTTATATAGTTTATAGCTTGTTTTTATATAGTTTCTTTAGTGTGATTATTCATTAATGCATGATTGAAGTTCCAATGTGAAATAGCCCCTCAATTTAGGGATTAGGAGTTTGATTTTCGCGCCCGAAATCCGACTCACGATTTCGTATAAAAATCGACAATCCAATCTCATGCCTGAGATTCGATTCGCGATTTAATTTAAAATTGACCAACCCGATCTCATGCGCGAGATATGGTTCGTCAATTTTGGGCATTAATCTTATCTTGATTGAATTGGATATTTTGCATAAAAAATTCAAAAAAAATGCAAGTTAGATCAGGGCTAGGGTTAGCATATTTAGTCATTTCGTTTTTTTAAAAATAATAATAAAAAATCCAAAAAAATGCATTTAGGATATTAGTTTGTAGAATTGCACGTGCCAATCTAGAATTAGAATTTTACTTCAAAATTTTAAAGTAAAAATCCCCAAAAAGAATTAATTAATTTAGGATGCTAGTTTTTAGGTTGTATGTTTAATTGTGTGCAAATTTTTTATAATTTCGAATTTTATATATGAAAAAAAAAAACAAAAATCATCATGCATTTTAGAATGGAATTGCATGTCTCATTTTAAGTTTAGATCAATTTGCATCTTAGGTTAGAAATTGCTAGATTAAAATAACGTCCTAGTTTAAATTAGGATTTAGCATGACTTAATCCTAAGTTTAAATTGGAGGGAATTTTAATTTAGCTAGGTTTTTTTTTTTTTTTTTTTTTTGCACTTTTTCTTAATTTCACATATCATGAAAAATACAAAAAATTTTCTTTAGATAAATTAGTTTCAAGTTGTAGGATAAATTGCATTTTAAGGAATAGAAATATCATGTGCACGTCATGTAGGATTAGGTTCATAAAATGTATGTCATGTAGAATTAGTTTCATTAAAAATTGCACGTCATTATAATTAGGTCATTTTGATTTGCATATTTGATTATTGCATGTTCATTAAGAAAACAAAAAAATTTACCCATGTCATGTAGTCTAGAATGCATTGTCATGCCATTTCATGTTAGATTAGATGCACTGCATGGTCCGCATTGAAAAAAAGTGAAAACAAAATAAAGAAATCGCGTGTTAATTAGAAATCATATCTAGGGTTGTTGATATGAATTCCGATCTAACATTGCAGATGCTTTCGTTGCTATGAGGTAATCCTGTCATTTATTCACTGATTTATCTGGGTGTTAAATTGGTGGTTTGTGCATTCGCATGATCACTTCACATGTTAGGGAGGTAAATTAAAATCAATTCAAGCTGCCTGCAAAACATTTTTTTTAAAAAAGAAAAGGTACCGAAAGGGCATTAGACAAGTCTAGTGTAACCAAGTCCCCGAACTCATTTAATCTCTGGTTCGTAGGAGTGAAGTAATTCTCCCATTACTTTACTTGGGTTTCTAATCGACCCACCAAAAATAGATTAGTGGCGACTCCTAATTGAAAATCAATTGCATGTTAAGAACTTAAACCCTAAGTCGCGAATTGGTATGGGCTTGGGAGAGCTCGAGCTGAGTCTAGGCTTAGCAATCCATTAGCCAAACCCTTAGGTGGTCCAACCACCCGCTTCGGGGAGGTCGCGACAGCTTGGCGACTCCGCTGGGGACTTGAGTTAAAACTCTTAGTGGACTTAGGCCAATTTTTCTTTTCTTTTGAAAAATGTTTTTGTTTGGCAGCGAGGATTCCAGGTACGTCCCTAACATTTAGGTGTTAAATGTTTTTGCAGGATGGGAGGTATAAGGGGAAGTGTTTGCTGACCTTTGTTTTGCAGGGAGGTGTAGGAATGTATGGTTTACTTTCACTTATGAAGTGTTGCTTGATATAAATTGACGTGCATGCCTTACATCTAGCACTACACTATTGCACACACAACCCGCCGCCGGACCTGGGCCGCATAGGATCATCTAGGATGGTATTAAGATGGATACCACTTCGACCGCATGCCCGCGGTACGAGTCGCCTATCTCAATCCCGAAGTTTCTTTTCTGGTGTCAAGAGTACCCACCTCGGTTCGCATGCCCGCAACCCAGGTCGGCTCTTTGACCAAGCCGAAGTCATGGGGACCCGACTTAGTCCGCACGCCCGTGGCTAGTCTGATCATCCTTGTGGCTTCACTTTGTTAAGCCTTATAGACTAGAAATTGAGCCACTTACCATGCGCATGTCTATGTGATTGCCCTTTATTGGTAAAGTAAGTTCTCTAAATTCTCGCCTTTGCAATTTACTTACTCTACTGTATTATTTTGTCGGTCCATGGCATTAGGATTGTCCTGAGTCTTTATCAATATACAATGGGAATACCGGACATTCGAATTATTCTCCCTCCAAAGGAAGAGCTTAGCGCATGGTGGGACAAGTTAGACCAAGTTGGCCGTCAATTTGTAGAGTCACACATTAGTCGACTACTTCCATTGCTGCGTATCAACATCCATGGCGGCCTCATCCAAGCACTTGCTCATTGTTGGTGCCCCGAGACTTCTACTTTCATCTTCGGCGGTAAGCATGAACTCACGCCCACCTTGGAAGAGTATAGTATTGCCATAGGGAAACCTTTGAAAGCTGAATTAATTAGCCCACCTATCGGAATAGACCCCGTTGTGGCCTTATCCGATTTTCTGAGAATTAAGGAGGATAATGTAAGAAAGGTTTTAAAAGCTCACCGCAATACATGTCATTTATCTTTTCTAAAAGAATGTTTTGAAAATGGCAATTCATTTCAAATGAGAAGGGTTTTCCTTTTAGCTTTCTTTGGGTTTATACTTTTTCCCCATTGCAAGAATGCTATTAACCCTTTGATGGCTCACTTAGTTGAACAAGTGTTGGGAGGAAAAAATTTCATAAACGCTATTTTGGCTGAAACCTTTCTTTCCCTCACTCGATTTAAAGGAGGCGGGGATAAGACCTTCCGTTCCTCTCCTGAGCTTTTACAAATTTGGTTCCTTTCTCATGTAAAAGGGTTTGGTGGTTCAATGACTATACTTGATGTTAATAACTCTAATCACCCTATTATGAGATTTGAGAACAACCAAAAACATGCACCGGATTATCATTATTCTAGGTGGCTAGCTTTCATGAAAAAACCAACTTCCAAGGGTTTCCTATGGCATGCTAAGTGGTTCCAAGTTCGTGTGGCGAGACTTTCATGTGGAGGTGTTGGCCCAATTCCTCTACTGGGATTCACTGGAGCAACGGAGTACTATCCAACTAGAGTAACCCGTCAGTATCAAGTTGTGCAAGAGCTTCCCCCGGCATTGCAAGCAGATCCACTCCGAGTCAGCTTCATTGATGGAGACCGAGGCCATGAAGATTTCATTCTCACAATTAAATCAATGTGGGATATGTGCCAGCCACGAAAACTCAAGTGGCCCGAGGAGGAGCTCAAGGGCAAAGAAATGAAGTACTATGCCTCAATTAAGTACATTCAACAACACAAGATTCCAGAGGAGTTACTTCCAAAGATACCAAAGGTGCCGCTAAAGATCACCAACCGCGCTGAGAATAAACGCCTCAAGAGGGTTGCTGAAAAAGCTCAAGAGGAGAATAAACGATTGCGCCGAGTGGTGTCCCGAGTGTATATTGATCAAGCTAGATGAAATGTTTGAGTCAATCTTGTTGTTTCATTTCTAGATTAATGTTTAGGAAGTTGAGTCATTTACTTTCCTAGTTTTTGTTTAGGGCATTTTAAGCTTCTATTTCATTAATGAAGTGCCTTGCTTCTATTTTGTTAGTATTGTAAAAAAAAAAACTCCATTAATGAATAAAAGTTTTAGACCATTGCCATGGACCGGTGTGTTTCATATGAGATACTTATTTTTGTCCATTTCTTTAATTTAGGTGATAACGGATCCTCCACGTTCGCCCATCATTACACGATCAAGAGCAAAAATGGCTGACCAAATCGAAATGCGTGATCGTATGACCGTTGTGGAAAATCAACTCCAGCAGTTGCTCACCTCTATGCAACTTATGACAGATCAAATGCAATCCCTCCAAGTGAAGCAGACTCTTGCACCCGCTCTCCCCGAGATAGTAGTCCCAAAGCAGACGAACAAAGCCCAAATGGGTGATGATGACATGCCAGAACTAGAGGACGACCCACTGTTCGTCACAGCTGAAAAGGTTAAGCCCGACAATGTCCCTAAGGCGGAGCAAGATGAACGCTTCGCCAAACTTGAAGAGAAACTGAAACAATTGCAAGAATCACAGAATTCACTCCCGTTCGACTTATCAGTTTATGAGAAAGTCAAAGTGCCGAAGAAGTTTAAGATGCCGGAGTTCGAGAAATACGATGGTACTTCCTGCCCAAAAGCACATTTGCAGATGTATCACGTACGCATGGCCCAATACGTCAAGAATGAGCCTCTCATGATCCAATCGTTTCATGCAAGCTTGACTGGGCCTGCACTCAACTGGTACATAATGAAAAATATAAACCTTCTCGACACCTGGAATGAAGTGGCTGACGCTTTCCTAAAGCAGTATAAGTTCAACATGGACATTGCACCCTCCCGAGAGGATCTTGAGCGGATGGAGAAGAAGAAAAGTGAGTCATTTAAGGAGTACGCTGTAAGGTGGCGAAACTTGGCGGCTCAAATCACTCCTGAGCCTACAAACAAGGAGTTGATGAAGTTGTTCGTTAAGACTCTCCCATATGAGTTCCGTAACCGGATGGCTAGCACATACGTTGAGAACTTCAACCAGCTTATCCCAGTGGGTGAACAGATCGAGATGGGCCTAAGGGATGGATGGTTCAATGAACCAACTCTTCAGGGCAAAAGGTTCACCATGAAGAAAGATAAAGAACCAACCACTGAAGTCAATGTTGCATATGTGCAACCAGCCCCTAGTAAGCCTCCGATGGTTCGTGTCCCCGGGAATCAGCAGGATGGAGGCCGAGGGCCTGCACAGCGGCAATTCACCAAAAGGCAGTTCTCTCCTCTTCCTGGCCCTCTATCTCAGGTCTTACCGATACTCCGAAACAAGGGATTGATTTCCCACGAACCAAAGCGGCCCAATGCTGAAAAATTCTCCAACTATGACCCCTCCAAAAAATGTGAGTATCATATGGGAGAGGTCGGCCATTCAACTGATGAATGTTTGACTTTGAAACACAAGATCCAAAATTTGTTGGATACTAAGGCATTTTCTTTCCGTACCACCCAACCGAATGTCAAGAAGAATCCGTTGCCGGAACATCAGGGAAACGTGAATGCAATCTTCGAGTTCAATACTGGCAAAAAGATGAACTTGAAGGTGTTTGTCAAAGATATCTATAGCGGATTAGTTAGAGTTGGTTATTATCCGACAGATGAGAATCTTCCCTTGCCTACCATGAAGGAAAGGGTTCAAGAAATGGTTAAGGCTGGCGTGATCATATATGCTGACCAAGCTGGAACAGTGTCAACTATCTCCGAAGTCATCATTGATTGGGAGAAGGAATTTGCTAAGCTAAGTGCTGAAAAGAGTGAACCAGATCCATTGATCGAGGACATGCCCCCACTTGAGGATGCCTCTGACCATGAAGGACTGATAGTGGAAGTGCCTTCAACTGATGAAGAAATAATTATTGAGATGCCCCAGCTGTATGAGTACAAGGATAACAAAGCAGTCCCTTGGTCATACGAGCTAGATGTTGACCTGATTACAAGGTCTGGTCGGACCTATGCTCAAGCAAATGCCCAACCTGCAAAGCCAGTTACTGACGAAGAGGCCAAAGAATTTCTGGCTATAATCAAAGCAAGTGAGTATAATGTGGTCGACCAGTTGCGGAAATTGCCTGCTCAGATCTCTCTACTCGAACTCTTGCAAACATCTCCTACACATCAAAAGTCTCTAATGAAGGTTCTAAGCGAAGTTCATGTACCAGAGACGATCGAGGTAGACAGGTTGGAGGAATTCGTAGGATCGATTCTTCTTAAGGATTTAATAGCCTTTTCTGATGAAGAATTCCCTCCTGAGGGGAGAGGACACACTAAGGCATTATATATATCCGTCAAGTGCAAGGCTTCCCATGTGGCTCGAGTACTCATTGATAATGGGTCTGCCTTGAATATCTGTCCATTGGCGACTCTTCACCGCCTGAAAATAGACCCTTCAAAAATAAGTGCTGCAAAGACCTCCGTCCGAGCTTTTGATGGTACGAGAAAGGAGGTGATAGGGGAGACCCACCTTGATCTGCAAATAGGGCCGGTGATGTTCAACGTCCTTTTCCAGGTGATGGACATTCCTACCGCATTTAATTTTCTATTAGGACGTCCTTGGATTCATACTGCTGGAGCTGTGCCATCAAGTCTCCACCAAAGTGTGAAATTTGTTGTCAAAGGAAAGCTTGTCATTGTTCATGGCGAGGAGGATCATCGGATCTATCATGAGACGGCTATCCCCTATGTCGAGCCGGAACGTAGGGAGGAGTCGAGCTACCAATCGTTTGAGCTCGTATCCACTATCCATGCATCTCGAGGATCGAGAGCACCCATCCCTGATGTGTCAAATGCAGCAGTTATGGTAGCAAGAGTGATGGTTGGAAATGGCTTTATTCCTGGCCGTGGACTTGGTAGACAAGGACAGGGCATCCGAAATCCTATTGAAGCTCCTCGAAGGTTTCGTTCCGCCGGATTAGGGTACCATAGAAGAGGTGGAGGACATGAACAAGAGAGGAACAACTCATTACTCCTCGATATCCGCGAGACATTCCCGGGCCCTGCCAGAATGATGCATGATGAGGGAGGAATGATCAACACCCGAGGTATTGTGCTCGATGGATGGAATGGCATGGACAACCCGACAACTTCAGAGATAGAGGATCCAGATGATGGGATGGAAGGGATCACGACTCTATTCGATGATCTCCTCATAGGTGCCATTGATGAAGAACCATCGGAGGAAATGGGTGCTAGCCCACAAGAGTAACACGTTTACTTTTCTGCACTCCCCTGCGTGGGAATCCTATCTCTTTTAGGATTTGATGTTTTCTAGGGTTTGCTTATCGTATTCTGCATGTCGTTTGTCAGAAGTTGATGTTTGCTAAGGGTTTGATTGTTAGGGTTTCGTTTCACTTTGATTGCCGTACTTTTCAATCCAATAAATGTAATTTGGTTGATGAATATCAATTATGATTACAAGTTTTATTTTGAGGGCATGATGGGGTATACCAAACCAGCCCGTTGATGATATCCAACCGATGAAAGAAAAGAAAAATCCAAGGAGAATTCTGAGGCCTGGGCTTCATCATGCTTCCTCGTGTCAAAAAGTTTTTCCAAATTGTTTTGCCAAAATTCTTTAAATAAAATAAAAATTCGAAAAAAAATCAAAAAAAAAATTCAAAACGAAGGGAGATTCAGAAAAATAGAAAAGAAATTCATGCCTTTTAGCCCTGTTTGTCTTTTTGACCTATCCATTTTATGTTTCAGGAGCAACCTTATGACGGGCAAAGATGTGAAAATGGTCCAATCCAATGTCATGAGCGATGACGGTGATGACCCTGATGATCCAAATGGTGACTCCATTGAAGTACAACAAAGTTGGGAGCACCATGAAAAGCCCAAAGTTCTCACCTCCGAGCAAACTGTCACCATCAATTTGAGTGATAACGAGGATCCTAAAGAAATAAAGATTGGGGCAAATCTTCCCAAAGATGAAGCCGAGCACCTGACTCAATTGTTGAAAGAGTATCAGGATATCTTTGCCTGGACGTATGCTGATATGCCAGGTTTAGATCCGTCAATTGTGGAACACTGTTTGCCCACCAATCCAGACATGCGCCCTAAGAAGCAGAAGCTTCGGAGAACTAAACCGGAGCTCTCGAAGAAGATAGAAGAGGAAGTAATGAAACTCCTCAAAGTGGGATTCATCGAAGTCTCGCAATACCCTGAATGGGTGGCCAACATAGTACCGGTCATGAAGAAAGACGGTCGAGTCCGAGTGTGTGTTGATTATCGGGATTTGAATAAGGCCAGCCCAAAGGACGACTTCCCATTGCCACATATCGATGTTCTCGTGGATAGTACTGCTGGATTTGAATTATTCTCTTTCATGGATGGTTTTTCTGGCTACAACCAGATAAGAATGAAAGATGAAGATAAAGAGAAGACAGCATTTATCACCCCGTGGGGCACCTTTCATTATAAGGTCATGCCTTTCGGACTCAAAAATGCAGGGGCAACTTACCAGCGAGCCATGGTTACTTTGTTCCATGACATGATGCATGAAGAAATCGAGGTATATGTTGACGATATGATTGCAAAAACCCGACCTGGGAAAAGTCATGTTGAAACCCTCAAGAAGTTATTTGATCGGCTTCGTGAATTCAAACTCCGTTTAAATCCTGCCAAGTGCGTGTTCGGGGCAACATCAGGAAAATTACTTGGGTTTATGGTGAGTAGCAAAGGGATCGAAATTGACCCATCTAAAGCCAAGGCAATATGTGAGTTGCAACCTCCGTCGACAGTGAAGGAGGTCCGGAGTCTCCTAGGAAGACTGAATTACATTGCACGATTCATTTCCCAACTCTCAGAGACCGCTAAGCCATTCTTCAAACTCTTGAGGAAAAACGTACGAGTTGAGTGGAATGATGAATGTCAAGAGGCGTTCAACAAGCTGAAGTAATATTTGATGGATCCGCCAGTTCTTGTCCCACCAATATCGGGGCATCCTTTGATTTTGTACCTCACAATCCATAGTGAGTCACTTGGCGCGATGTTAGCTCAGAAAAGCCCCGTGGATCAGAAGGAACGGGCCATCTATTACCTCAGTAAAAAGTTCACTGTCTCGGAGCTAAAATATTCTGATGCTGAAAAAACTTGTGCTGCGCTAGTATGGGTATTGCATAGACTGCGACAGTACACCTTGCATTACCAAACGTTTCTCGTAACTGAGAACGATCCCATCAAGTATTTATTTAATCAACCAGCTTTGGTGGGTAAGCTAGCCAAATGGCAGGTCTTGATTTCGGAATTCGACGTGCAGTTCATGCCACAAAAATCAGTTAAAGGTCGAGTAATTGCTGATATATTGGCTGAGAATCCTAGAACCTTCAATGATGATGATTGCCTTCTAGATGATCGTATTTTGGCCATAAATGAAGATGCATGGTCCATGTTCTTCGATGGAGCTGTGAACTTGTCCGGTTCTGGTACTGGGGCAGTACTGATATCCCCAGACGGACAACACCACCCAGTAGCTGCGAAATTAATATTTCCATGCACTAACAATATAGCTGAATATGAAGCTTGTATTCTCGGACTTCAGGCTGCAATTGAAATAGGAGTGGCCAAATTGAAAGTATACGGAGATTCTGCACTGATCATACTCCAGACTGTAGGAGAATGGAAGACCAGGGATGCCAAATTACTGCCGTATCATAAGTACCTCGAAGAGTTGGTGAAGGAGTTCGATGAAATCTCATTTGACTACTTGGCTAGATCTCATAATCAGTTTGCCGATGCTTTGGCAACGTTGTCTTCTATGTTGCAAGTTACTGATGGTTTGGAAGTTGAACCTTTGAAAATTGAGGTTCTAGCCAAACCTTCTTATTGCATGGCCGTGAATGAAGAGCCTGATAAGAAGCCATGGTATTGTGACATCATGAACTATATCCAAAAGCAGGAATTTCCTGAAGGGAGCACTACAGCCGATAGAAAGTACATAATGAAGATGGCCTCAAAGTTCTTCGTCAGTGGTAAGAACTTATACAAGAGATCTTATGATTCAGTTTTATTGAGATGTGTAGATGAAGCAGAAGCCACCCAAATCATGCAAGAAGTGCATGAAGGAGTTTGTGGCCCACACATGAATGGGCACATGTTAGCCAAGAAAATCATGAGACTAGGTTACTATTGGCTTGCGCTGGAAAGTGACTGCATACAGCATGTTAGGAGTTGCCATCGTTGCCAAATTCATGGAGATAAAATAAATGTCCCTCCAACAGAGTTGCACCAACTATCTGAGCCATGGCCTTTCTCAATGTGGGGGATCGATGTGATTGGCCCAATAAATCCTAAAGCTTCAAATGGGCACCGATTCATACTGGTGGCAATAGATTATTTTTCAAAGTGGATTGAAGCCACATCATATGCTAATGTCACGGCCCGAAATGTTGAGAAGTTTATCAGGCGTGACATAATCGCCCGTTATGGTGTCCCCGAAGCAATTATCACTGACAATGGGACAAATCTGAATAACAAGTTCGTTGATGAGTTGTTCAGTGAGTTCAAAATCAGGCATTTGAATTCGTCACCATACCGCCCACAAATGAATGGAGCCGTGGAGGCAGCTAATAAGAACATTAAGAAGATCCTGGCTAAGACAGCAGAGAATTATCGAGATTGGCATGACAGGTTACCTTTTGCTCTCATGGCATATCGGACATCAATCCGAACATCTACCGGGGCGACCCCTTTCTCTTTGGTTTATGGCATGGAGGCAGTTTTGCCTGTGGAAGTAGAAATCCCCTCTTTGAGAGTCTTATCCCAAGTGGAATTGTCCGAAGCAGAATGGACACAACAAAGGTTCGAGCAGTTGAACCTGATTGATGAGAAAAGATTAAAAGCTCTTTGCCATGGTCAGACGTATCAACAGAGAGTAGCCAGGTCTTTTAATCGGAAGGTACGGCCGAGACACTTTGAAGTGAATGATCTAGTTCTAAGAAAGGTGTTGCCGATTTTTCCTGATCCTGGAGGCAAATTTGCTCCAAATTATAGCGGCCCGTATATGGTGAAGAGGGTACTCCCTGGAGGTGCCTTGATCCTTACAGAAATGGATGGTCGTGAGTTTTCTAATCCTGTTAACTCTGATGCTGTGAAGAAGTATTACTCTTGAAAAAATTTGTTGTGAATTGAAGGAACTCATTTCTTCGTTGAATTGTGTGGGAATGGATCGAATGAGATGAGAAGTAGGCCCTGTTCCATACACATATCGAATTCATTTGATTTGGTATGTCCGACGTGTTGACTCAGTGTCAGTTCAATTAAATAAAAAAGGAAACGCCCTGAGGACACCACCAGCGCCTCGGCCTGGTGGCAAGGGGAATGAAAAGGTCCAAAAGCGACCAGGGTTCGATCCCTGGAAATGGCAACAAGTTTGCCGCAAAAAAAAAACAACAAAAAACAAAAAAAAAACATTTTTTTTTTTTTTACCAATCCTTTTCTTTCTTTTTGAGCTACAAACTCTTTATGTTCAAAGCTATGAGTTCATGAGGTAATTGTAACCTTTCAAAGGAGAATTTTGCATGATAGTTTTACCTGTTTAATTACCAATTTCACTGAGGATTATCACCATCGATCAAGTTAATGAATGATGTGGGATGAATTGAACGTGCTAAATGAGACATGTCAGGATGATGAAAGGCAAGCTTTATCCTATACACAGTCCCTTCCTCATATACTGGTGAGATGAGTGTAGGAAACTCCATGTTTCTAAGGTAAAGAGTTTTCTTGCGAAAGATAAGATGATCGAAATGATGAGAGGCGGTTCATTCTCTATTCCAAACACTATGTGATCATCCATTGTTTAAACCCTTTTGAGCCCACACACGTGAATAATTTTAAATTATCCCTGTCAAGAACCACCCCACATTGGGGCAAGCTGGAGGTAAGACAACATCATGAGGTGAGGAATTTGATAGAAATATTCTTGCTCTCACTTGCACCAATCTTCAGGTATTGCTATTACATTGAATTCATACGATTATTCAAGTGCCTTAGGATGATGAAGAGCAGTTCTTTCTCTATCCTACACACTTTATCCATTGCATAGCCCCTTGAGCCGGTAAATTCGTTTCATTTAAACCCAATTGGTGATCATCCCCCACACTGGGGCAAGGCAAAAGGCAAATGTTCAAGCAGCAAAATCCCAAGTGCTGACAAAAAATGAAAACTCCTCAAGAACCCAAATGTTAAAGCATTACGTGGTTAGTAAAAAAAAACAAAAAAAAAACAAAAGGGGCATGAAAAAGCAGTATGCCTGGTAAAAGCAAGGCCAATGCCCATGGAAAATGAAAGCAAAGAGTCAAGATAAATAATTAAAGGATGTATTCCCAGTAGGAGTGGTAATCAAAGAACTCAAATGCCAAGTTTTTATAGTACCTATGAGGAAAATCCCAATGGTGAAGAAGAAGACCGGTGACAATGCCAAGATGATCACCAATTCTCATCCCCCTATATACACATTTTGAGCCTAATGATCCGTTCACTTCCCAATCCATGAAATTAACCTACGCTACGTCCCTTACAAAGTCTCTTCAGATTAGGGCATTGAAATTAACGTAGGGATTCATATGCTTAAAAGCATTGCTCGAAGAAGTGCGAGCAAGACCGTTTCTATCTCATTTCGCAGGTCCCTTGGCTTGTAAACCCGAAGATGATTGCGAAGTATTGTTCTTTCATTAGCCTTGACTCGAAGAGTCCCTCTTTGTTGAGCCACTGACCGAGCTTACATTACAGTCCTGATAAAGACCTCTCAAATTGACAAAGTCGTACCACTTGTGAGAATATTCGAACCCTTATTGACATGATGAAAGTAAGATTGAGTGATTCCTGTGATCCCACATTAATGGTCGGGACAAAATGGCCTTCTTAATGAGAGTGAGCGAAAGTCCTTTCTAACTGAAAGTCTCTCATTTGGTGTTCTTGAAAATCCATGTCATAAGTGAAAATTGTCATAATCGATGATTCTCCCCAGTGGAAGTTCGGTGATGCAAATATGGTAAAACCATCATGCATAAATCTTGGTTGAATGGATAAAAGCTTTAGTGGATTTTGGAGTGTGCTGAATTGCTTATTTCTTTGGCAAATGCATGTATTTTTGCTCTAATCATGTCTGACAGGTAATGTTTCCTTGAAGACCCAAGAGCTCCTGACATTTATGTTGCTTTTCAGAAGCCTCGAGGTGAGAAACCTCCATGAATATTTGAAGTACCTCCTTGATGTTCCAAAATTTTTGTTTACCAAGAGGTAAGTGACCCTCACGAATATCCCAGGTTTGTCCTAGGTATTCCCAAATTCTTGATATCTTTTTCGTTATACCTTAGTTTGGGTCTAGGTATTTCGAATCTTCTTAATCCAATATTCATCTCACCTAACATTGAGTGTTTATTGGTTAAGTCCCAAAATTCTTGACATCTCAGTCTGGATCTGGATGTCTCAAAACTCTTCGTTAAACATTTCACTCTGGATGTGAATGTTTTTCGATCTTTTTCGTTATACCTTAGTCTGGATCTGGGTATTTCGAATCTTCTTAATCCAATATTCATCTCACCTAACATTGAGTGTTTATTGGCTAAGTCCCAAAATTCTTGACATCTCAGTTTGGATCTGGATGTCTCAAAACTCTTCGTTAAACATTTCACTCTGGATGTGAATGTTTTTCGATCTTTTTCGTCATACCTTAGTCTGGATCTAGGTATTTCGAATCTTCTTAATCCAATATTCATCTCACCTAACATTGAGTGTTTATTGGTTAAGTCCCAAAATTCTTGACATCTCAGTTTGGATCTGGATGTCTCAAAACTCTTCGTTAAACATTTCACTCTGGATGTGAATGTTTTTCGATCTTTTTCGTCATACCTTAGTCTGGATCTAGGTATTTCGAATCTTCTTAATCCAATATTCATCTCACCTAACATTGAGTGTTTATTGGTTAAGTTCCAAAATTCTTGACATCTCAGTCTGGATCTGGATGTCTCAAAACTCTTCGTTAAACATTTCACTCTGGATGTGAATGTTTTTCGATTTTTTTCGTTATACCTTAGTCTGGATCTAGGTATTTCGAATCTTCTTAATCCAATATTCATCTCACCTAACATTGAGTGTTTATTGGTTAAGTCCCAAAATTCTTGACATCTCAGTCTGGATCTGGATGTCTCAAAACTCTTCGTTAAACATTTCACTCTGGATGTAAATGTTTTTCGATCTTTTTCGTTATACCTTAGTCTGGATCTAGGTATTTCGAATCTTCTTAATCCAATATTCATCTCACCTAACATTGAGTGTCTATTGGTTAAGTTCCCAAATTCTTGACATCTCAGACTGGATCTGGATGTCTCAAAATTTTTCCTGTTTGGGCGACCGTAGAATGGTACGGGTCCTAGACACAACCAAGCAATGCTATACTGGGCGACCGTAGAATGGTACGGGTCCTAGGAAAGCAGTTTCTTTGTGAAGTCATGTTACTATTCTAGGCGACCGTAGAATGGTACGGGTCCTGGACATGTAACACCAACTATCTCGAGTTACTCTACCCTCCTCGAAGGTAAGTTATTCCAGGTAAGTTCCTTTTATCACTGGCATTAGCATGTCCATGCATCATATAAATTGCATTTCAAAAAAAAAAAAAACACATAACAAAAAAACAAAAACAAGAGGATCCACAGTCCCGCCAAAATATCATTCATTGCATGTGCATGGTCAAAATTTAGGTATCATATTGTCTTTGAATGCAACCTCTGCGAGCTCACCTTCAAAGAGGGGCAGCTGTTGACACCTAAATTTTGACTGATCATTTAAATAATTAATTGCATAAAATTTAGGGATTAATCTTTAACCCCTAAGAAAAAATATTAAAATTGCATCTCATGTAGTCGCATTTGCATCGGTAATAAGAGGGCAACAAGAAGCAAAAGCCGCTCACAACATATTGTATTATTATAATATATCCATAATATTATACAATATGTCAGTTTTTAGTAACACGTAGAAGGAACCTCCTCATTAATGCATTGCACGTCCACGCACGAAAATTTCCCTGCTAGAGAAAAAGGGGGAAGCAAAAAGAAAGAATAAAAAAGTCCATTGTGAGGGGAGGCTTTCCCTTTCGTTCACGCAAGCGGAGAGAAAGGTGGGGAGTAGTTTGTGAGAGCTATTAAAAAAAGAGAGAACCTGCAGAGAGAAAAAAAAGTAAAGTCAGAGAAGGCAGGAAGAAAAGGAAAAGAACGTGAAAGGAAAAGAATAAAAAAAGAGAGAAGGGTGGTCTTCTTAAAGCAGGAGACGTGCGGCTGGACGGGGAGGGAGGAAGAAAAACACACGCGAAAAAAGTCTTCTTCTTCCTCGCGCAGCAACTTCGTCGACCCCGGCAGCCATCCGAGTTTCTTCTTCACCTGAGCGGTCAGCAATTCGCCGTTCGGACCACTCCGTTTCCTCCACGAGCCGCCGTCTGCAATCCCTCCGCTGCACCTCCATCACCCGCGGGCTCGCGCCTCCGCGAGCCTCTACCCCGTCTAAAAAAGAAGAAGCCGCGGAGCAGCCGACCACCGCAGCGCCCCAGCCTCGCCGGCTGCCCGCATCCGCACCTCGCTCGCACCGTCGCACCATCGTCTCCACCTCCCCCTCGCGCTCGCCGCGCCTGCAACCCAGCGCCACGACACCCAGCTCCGCTGCGCCTCTGCAGTCACCCGAGCCGGATCTGTTCCTCTTCCCGATCCACAGGAACTCGCGCCGCCGCTCGTGATCCCGACGACAGCAGATCTCGGGCCTTCCACCGCCGGCTCTGCACCCGAACGCTTGCCCCTGCTCGCCGGACGCAGCACCACCCGACGCCGCCTGAGCCCCGAGCGTCGACGCCGCTGCCTCGACTCCACCCGAGCCGGATCTGCCCCTCCACCGCGACGCCCTGCCACCGCTCCAGCCGTACTTCCGCGCCGCGCCTCCGACGCCGCGCCACCGTCCCTGCCGTCGCCGCTCATCACCCCTGCTCGCTCGTCACCGCTTCTGCCCCCCGCCTGCAACTCGTGCCGACACACGACAAACCGACACCCTGCAGCCCGCGCCTCCGACGCCCACAGCCAGCCTCCGTCTCTGCCCTCGACGACCAGCCGGCGCCGCACCTCCTTCTGCCGCGCCTGCAACCCAGCCCCCGACGCCCTCAGCTCCAACTTTGCGCCGCCGCCCCTGCTCACCCACGGGATCTACCGCCGCTGGTTCATCGGTTGCCTCCCCTCGCCGGCGCCCCGAACACCGGTAGCCTCGTCCGCCGTTGCCCCTCACCGGAACACCGGCGACCACCACCTTCGGCTGCGCACCTCCACGAAGCTGCCAAGCCGTGCGTGGGAGAAAACCAAAAAAAAGAAAAAGAAGAAAAAGACAAAAGGGGGTTAGGTAGTTTTTTTTATTATTATTATTATCTTATCTTTATTTTTTATATAGTTTATAGCTTGTTTTTATATAGTTTCTTTAGTGTGATTATTCATTAATGCATGATTGAAGTTCCAATGTGAAATAGCCCCTCAATTTAGGGATTAGGAGTTTGATTTTCGCGCCCGAAATCCGACTCACGATTTCGTATAAAAATCGACAATCCAATCTCATGCCTGAGATTCGATTCGCGATTTAATTTAAAATTGACCAACCCGATCTCATGCGCGAGATATGGTTCGTCAATTTTGGGCATTAATCTTATCTTGATTGAATTGGATATTTTGCATAAAAAATTCAAAAAAAATGCAAGTTAGATCAGGGCTAGGGTTAGCATATTTAGTCATTTCGTTTTTTTAAAAATAATAATAAAAAATCCAAAAAAATGCATTTAGGATATTAGTTTGTAGAATTGCACGTGCCAATCTAGAATTAGAATTTTACTTCAAAATTTTAAAGTAAAAATCCCCAAAAAGAATTAATTAATTTAGGATGCTAGTTTTTAGGTTGTATGTTTAATTGTGTGCAAATTTTTTATAATTTCGAATTTTATATATGAAAAAAAAAACAAAAATCATCATGCATTTTAGAATGGAATTGCATGTCTCATTTTAAGTTTAGATCAATTTGCATCTTAGGTTAGAAATTGCTAGATTAAAATAACGTCCTAGTTTAAATTAGGATTTAGCATGACTTAATCCTAAGTTTAAATTGGAGGGAATTTTAATTTAGCTAGGTTTTTTTTTTTTTTTTTTTTGCACTTTTTCTTAATTTCACATATCATGAAAAATACAAAAAATTTTCTTTAGATAAATTAGTTTCAAGTTGTAGGATAAATTGCATTTTAAGGAATAGAAATATCATGTGCACGTCATGTAGGATTAGGTTCATAAAATGTATGTCATGTAGAATTAGTTTCATTAAAAATTGCACGTCATTATAATTAGGTCATTTTGATTTGCATATTTGATTATTGCATGTTCATTAAGAAAACAAAAAAATTTACCCATGTCATGTAGTCTAGAATGCATTGTCATGCCATTTCATGTTAGATTAGATGCACTGCATGGTCCGCATTGAAAAAAAGTGAAAACAAAATAAAGAAATCGCGTGTTAATTAGAAATCATATCTAGGGTTGTTGATATGAATTCCGATCTAACATTGCAGATGCTTTCGTTGCTATGAGGTAATCCTGTCATTTATTCACTGATTTATCTGGGTGTTAAATTGGTGGTTTATGCATTCGCATGATCACTTCACATGTTAGGGAGGTAAATTAAAATCAATTCAAGCTGCCTGCAAAACATTTTTTTTAAAAAAGAAAAGGTACCGAAAGGGCATTAGACAAGTCTAGTGTAACCAAGTCCCCGAACTCATTTAATCTCTGGTTCGTAGGAGTGAAGTAATTCTCCCATTACTTTACTTGGGTTTCTAATCGACCCACCAAAAATAGATTAGTGGCGACTCCTAATTGAAAATCAATTGCATGTTAAGAACTTAAACCCTAAGTCGCGAATTGGTATGGGCTTGGGAGAGCTCGAGCTGAGTCTAGGCTTAGCAATCCATTAGCCAAACCCTTAGGTGGTCCAACCACCCGCTTCGGGGAGGTCGCGACAATGATAGATCAATAGCAAAACATATCTTGCTTTGCCTTAAATATAAATAGGAATGGTTAACTCACACCATCATAACATAAACACATAGGCAGTTCTCACAATAAATCACTAACTTATGTGGTAGAAATAAGAACGTGTTGTGTCACATGTGCAAATGTCTTTTAATTATCTAGACGTATTCAAAGATCATTATCATGGCTTTCAGCCCCAAATAACCAACCCAAGCTATCAAATCAAACTCCATAGGCATTATTACCTTGCCTTAGCACATGCATTGCATACAATCATATTTACAACGTGCCATAGCTTTTTGCAATATCAAGCAGAATTAGAACACTTCCAATAAGTTTTATACACAATGCATTTACACGTCTCAATTATAAGTTAAAACCTATTTTGGCTTGTCTCATACCATGCCTCATAATTTTTATCCCATAATCAGGTGTAATGACCACATACAAATCCCATGCACTTCCACACCATTATGCCCAAATTATTATAGCCACTTAGAGCCCAAGGTCAACCTAAAGGTTCGCAGTCATTCAGTGTAACTAGGCATCGTCTTGCCCCATCGAGCACAATATCGTCCCACGTAAATACATCAAGAAATTACTCCTGTAACCTTCGTTCTGAAATCCATCTACGAACGGCATCTCATTGACTTGGGGGCATCCGAACTTAATCAAGCATTGTCCTGCATGAATGCATCAGGACGGGTTCACTACCCCACATAAATACATCAGGGTCTTTAGGTGATCATACAAGCATACCATCACATAATTCATTGTATATCTTTCTCATTAGTCAATGTGATACCCATACGATATGTAACAATCATTGCCATATGCCATCATGTCATATGCGTGCCTCATATTATATCACATAAATGCACCATTTGATTCACAAACTCATGGCATATAGGTCCCTCATCGATATAGGATAAGTCATTGCACTTGTACATAAATTATTAAATTCACTTATCACATGCCATCATAAACTATCCAATAACTCATTTTATATATCACATCACATATCACACCATACTAGTTTATCGCGTAACTACTTATCGATAAATTGTGATAATCTATCGGCGAAAACTTGATAAGCTATCAACTAAAACATGATGCCTAAAACAAGACAAGTTATTGGCGACAGCATGATAAGCTATCACCCAAAACAAAATAGACTATTGCCCAAAACATGATAAGCTATCAAGATAACCTATCGGAACCCTATGATAATCGATCATACAAAACCCACTCGTCACATCAACAAAACATCATTTAATCCTTAATCTAACCCTAAACTAACTCCAAAATGCAACAACAACCCTATTCAAGGGCTATAAAGCCACTCACTCCCGATTCTAAGCTCGACAAGTGATGGCGAAGGTGAGACAAGGGTTGCATAGCTGCTATGATGCTTGGCGATGGTTGGTCACATTCCAAACAAATCATGGCAAGGCTGTGGGCTACAGCACGACTCACAATGAGGCTTGGCAAGGCTTCGTGATGACTAGTTGACACTTGGCAGCCCACTGTAAGGCCAAAACTACCAAGGGATGGCAATGTGAGGTAGTAAGGACGACGGTTCAGTCGAAACAATAGCAAGGGTGTGTGGCTTTCGATGGTTCATAGGGGCTCCAACCAAGAGGAAAAGAAAGGGATATAGGCGTGAGGCAAGGGATGGGAAGGATGAGAGGGCTCTGCCAACAAGGGAAAAAGGGAGAGAGTTTGAGGGGAAATTTGTCCAAAGGGGTGGAGAGAGAGAGAGAGAGAGAGAGAGAGAAAGAAATGAGAGGATGAGAGAGAAAATGGGTCGTTGAATGAGATAGGGGAGAAAGAGAATAAGGTGAACTCATGTCCAAGCTATTGGATAGCCAAGATGTAGAGGTGTCAAACGGGTGGATCGGGTCAAGTTTAGGTCGGGTCATTAATGGATCGACCCAAATTGACCCATTAACCCATTTATGACTTATTTAAGCCTAATATAAATTTTTCGACCCATACCCGACCCGACTGACCCATATTAATAAAATATTTTCATATTTAACCAAATTTATAAAAACTTATTCTTATGTTTTTTTTTTAAAGATTATATTACTAAAAAACTTCCAAGCTTATTTCTTATATATATATATATATATATATATATATTGTTAAAATAGTTTTATACAACATAAATTTAATGGACAATTTTATAATTTTTAAAATAATTATTTTAAAAATCGAATATTAATTAATTTTATTTTTAAAAAATTAAATTTTAAATTTTAAATTAATTTTATTTTTAAAATATAATTTTCTTTTTTCTTTTTGGTTCTTCTTCTTCTTTGGCCGGCCGGCGGCCGTCCCTAGGCGAGCCTCGAGCTCGCCCGACGCCGGTGAGCTCGAGGCTCGCCAGATCGGCAAGGCTAGAGCCTCGCCCAACGCAGGTGAGCTTGAGTCTCACCAGATCGGGTCATATATGGGTCCAAGACCCATTTTGACACCTTTACCAAGATGCATCCTTATTTCCCAAGACAAGAATGGACGACCAAGATTACTTCTTGCAAAACTTCTCCTCCAAGTCCTATTTAACACACCCATCATGCCTAAGGTAGAAATAAGGTAAATAGGGTAGGGATGATGTCATATTCTCTTTCCTCCTCACCCTTGAACGTCCAACACCTTCTTTATGCACATGGATTTTTGTTTTATTAGGCTAAAGGGCAAAATGGTAATTTCACTATCCCTAGATACTGTTCACTCACTATTCACACGCATGGATCATTAATGAGGGATTTCAAATTACCGAAATGGCTTGGGTGACCCACTAGCTCCTTTGGGCCCCTCATCTTGGGCGTGAGGCCCTTAGGTTGCTCACATGGGCTTAGGCCCATTTGGGTCATCCATAGTGGGCTTGGGCCCATTGGGTTGCCCAATCGTGGGCTTGGGCCCACTTAGGCCTCACTCCTAACCCATTTCCACTTTTCTGAACTTTCGCGTCTTGCCAATGAAAAATCGAGTTTTCACCTCAAAATGGCATTTTCAGCATTTTTAAGTTCTACCAATCCACATTGTAATCTCGTTTGAAGATTGGATACCAATGTAATCCCATTCTGAAAATCGGGATCGGATTGAGGATGTCACAGGTTTTGCTAGGGGCTAGTGACACTCCAACGAGGTCGCTAACCCTCGTCTGACCAATCGTCAGTCATCCCAAGGTTGGCAACCAGCCAAAACTTGAAGAAGAGAAGAAAAAAAAGAAAAGAAGAAAAAAGTAATAAAATTATTTTAAAAAATTAAAAGAAAATGGTTTGAATTAAAAATTTTGAGAATTGTGTCAAACATAATTTTATTTCTGGAATAGAAATTTCAAGCAATTATTAAACGTTTTCAAATGCTTAGAAATTGTTCTTGAGAATAAAATAAAAAAGAATCATTTCTGATTAAAAATTATTTTTGAGAACATAATAGTTACCAAACACATATTAAATTTATACGTTTTTAGCTTCTATCACTTGTTTATTTCGAAAATCACTTTTGAAGTGGTCTAGGCATAATTAAATCCTTAAGGGAAAATTGCACGGACGACAAAAGGGTGCGTGGGAGCAAACCCTTACCAATTTAACATAAAAAGATGATTTTTTCTATGAGGGCACGTCGACCAGCTGGCCATGTATATGAAGATTTTGTTGGCGATGGACACGGAGTCCAGTGCCCTATCCTATTCGGGGGGAATTGTATGCAAGTAAATGAGAAACAGGTCAGCGAATCGGGGATTTGTGCGAGGCGAGTTGGTACCTTGCCCCACGCCACGAGGCTACTTATAAGAAAGAATTAGTAATATGTACATGTACTCGAAGCCAACCCATCTTAGAAATGATGGATATTACTTAGAGTCCAGCATCTTGCCCTTCTCCTTTCCCGCTTGATTATTTTTATTAATATTTCTCCGAAAAAGAAAGCCATGAAAGAATATAAAAAACATAAGAATTGTACCGTCCCATCTTCTTATCGAGCTTTCCTCTCCGCCACCCTCCTCTTTGAGCTTCGTTGCTATCGTCAAGGCCGTCTTTACTTCCTTTGCACATTTAAGCTCCGTTCGTTTCGCGGAAAATAATTTCCAGGAAAATATTTTCTAGATTTTCTGGTGTTCGTTTCGTGGAAAATGAATTCCTTGAAAGAAAACATTTTCCATAAAAAGAAAAAAAAAGTCTTCCAAATTAGGGGAAAATATTTTTTCACTTTTGAAAAGTGGAAAATATTTTTCTTACTTGATCTCTCTTATTTCACACATTTATAAATCCTCACTTCCTCCTCTCCTTCTTTTTCTTATTTTTTTATTCGAATTATTTTTATTTTTAATTTTATTTTTATTTGAATTATTTTAAATTTTATTTTTCTTTTTAATTCAAATTAATTTTAAAATTTCCTTTTTCTTTTATTTGTTTCCTAGTTTCTTCTTTCCTAGCTTGTCGCCGACCACGGCGATGGCTGGCAACTGGCCACAAGCGAGCCTCGAGCTCGCCGATGAGCACGAGGCTCGCTTACCTACCTCTAGTGAGCTCAGGCTTGCCGCTTGTTGGCCAGAAGCTTGCGCTCGCCGATCTGGTGAGTCTCGATCTCGCTGGATTCGAGCATCGCTAGATTGGCAAGCTCGAGGCTCGCTTGTGGCCAATCGTTGGCCATTGTTGTGACCATCGACCAGCTAAGAAAAAAGAAGATGAAAAACAAAGAAAAGAAAAAAAAAATAAAATAAGAATAAAAAATGAAAAAAAATTGAATAATTGATTTTAAAAAAATAAAAAATAATTAAAAATCGATTTTAAAATATGAATAATCCATTTTTAAAAATAAAATAAATGAAAAGAGTATATGGAGGAAAATATTTTCCTTACCGAATAGCGAAAAATATTTTCCACTTCATTTTTAGATTTTATCCGAATATCGGAAATTAACTACATTTTTTTGGGAAATGACTTTCTATAAAATATTTTCCAAAAACGCTGCATTTTCCGCGAATGAACGGAGCGTTAGTCGAAGTCACATCTTGTCGCGGTCCTCTCTCTCTCTCTGTCAGATTCAATCTTCGAGCTTCTTTGTTATCGTAGCAACTAACAATACTCAAATAAATTCCTTACCAAACAAAAAAAAAAAAAAGAAAAGAAAGAAAATAACAATACTCAAATAAACACTCCATTGTCATCCTCACGTTCTCGATCTCTCTTTCTAGTCTAGTGGCTGAAATCCTTTTTCGACCTTTAGTTGCATCCCAGGCCCACCCTACATGGGGTGCGAGCCTGCGAGGCAGTGGCGGGTGGCGATTCGTCCATCCACAGGGCAGAGATAGGTAATGTGATTTCCGGTCCCATGCCCATTTCTAGATCTTGGATATAATCATATAATGGGTATTATACGTATTATAAGACAGAGTTGTCTTTGGATTTGCCCAACCACTCTTTCGACTCCATGTTCCTTCTCTTTTTATCAAAATTTCATAGAGAACGAATTGGACAATTTATTTTACTAGAGTTTTTTCTTAATAGAGTTTCATTAAACTCCTTCACACGATTTTATTGCATAACTGAAATCGATAACTTTTTTTTTTTTATCTTTACCTTTTAATTTCCACTTCTCAATAAAGAGACCGTCGGACCTGAGTAGGTCCTTAAAAGACTCATGAGAAAGAAACAGTTGGGAGAATCGCCCTAGAGTGAGAAACCATGCAATGTCACCTCTTATTCCCTCCTCTTTAGAAAGAAAAAATTAGAGATTGAAATTAGGAGATCTTACAATGATAAAGGTAGACACCATATTAGGATTTTGGCCTTAGTTATCGCTGGGTAAGCTGATATAGTAATAATCATGCCTGGAGTGAATGAGTGAATGAGAATAAGTGAAAAATCTCTTTTTTCATGGGCCCAATTTTAAAAAATTAATAAAATCACTGAGGAGAAAGGCCGGTGTGGTAGAAAGCTGGCGCTTTACAGTCACGGCTCGCGACAAATATCCGTGATCGTGCTTTTGTCCCTGTTTGCTGCTGCGATTCGGCGACAGATGCCGCACGTGATCATCCCGGTCTCTGCATCTTTCGACAAGGACAGGCTGTATTAGGTGAGACCCATTAGTGTCTCGCCCTTTCTGGAAAGCCTGCGCCCCTCCTCTTATCCTTTGCTTTGCACATCTCATCCCCATCTCTTGGCCCGAAAACAGCATCTCCTGCCGAGGTCAGTAACCTTAATTCCTTCAAGAGGAGGGCTCGGAATGGTATAATTTTTATTGTGCGAGTTACAGAACCAATGTAATGTGATGGATCGATTATGATGTCATCGTCCTATAAATGTTATGGTGCATGCGATGCTTAAATTAGCAGTCACCGAATTTTTGTTAACTTGTTTCATCACATACTTTCTGTCATATGATGTGACTATCATATGAAATGCGTCCTCCATCCGAACATGCATGATGACATGTAAAGTACTGTGATAAAATCACATGTGAACATCCATGATGATGTGATGACATGTGCAAAATTATGTGTAGGACATAATGGTGTGGCAATGTGAAACCTAGATTCCATTGTTAAAGTTCATTCGAAGTCAATTTTCGAATATTGACTTTGTAACGCCTCGCAATTTGCATTTTGGATCTTGTAAGTACTTTATTTTCGAAATCGAGGATCAAAGTAGAAAGAATAAAAAGTTTGAAAATCCGTCCCAATCATCTATGGCCTAGAGTTTGCTAGCTTTAGGTGTGCTAATGTGATTTAAAATCTTAAATCATTTCAGGAGTCGCTACCAATTATTTTTTTTAGGTCGATTAAGAACCCAAAATTCTATGTATTGGGAAAAGTCAATTAATCACATATCGGTATATGTCAACTATTCTAAGCAAATTAAAATCTAGTCTAGAGGTTCGATTTCTTGTGGAGAAGAGTTAGCGCTCTGACATCACTCTTTTGGTACCGCCCTCCTTTGTCGAGTTCTATCACGTAATATCACGGGATTTCACGATGCTAGTATTATATATGTAGTCAGCTTGGTCGTGCTGTGATTAGTATCTTTTCAGGAAAAAAAAAAAAATTGCAACTTCTTCTAAGAAAGTTAAACAAAGGGATAAATCCAATTCAGGACGAGTACAAGCTCAAAAGAGACATAAATCCAAGCCTAACCTATGGCCAATACACCTCCCCTACGCTGCCACGCATGCAAGAGCCAAGAGGGATGAATCCAACTAATGGGGACGAATCCAATTCATGTACGGAAAAAAAACTAATAGGGATTAATCCAATCCCGTTCGAACAACGTGCAATCAGACATGCGTGAATCTAATGCCAAATTGGCGTATACGAACAATGTCCTACCATGAAACGACCAACAGGGACTGGTCTAATCCCAACAAAAGAAGCATTTGTTCAAACGTGCATAAATCCAATCCCATCAAAATAGCATTCGATTTTAATTTCATCGTGCAATCCCAGTTAACGTACAATCCGGTATTCGCATGCAATAACAACATGCAATCCCAATCCGCGTCGAGATGATATACGCAGGTTTTACAAATCAAATCAGAATTCTAATTTTGTGAGATTCCAACATGGAAAAAAAGATCCGTTTAAAGCATCTGGATTCGGAGAGGAAAAGTCCATAACAGGTTGGTTGTTGTACGTTCAAAGAAAAAAATTGCAAATAAATAGAAAGGATAACCTCTATGATTCGATCATTGTAATCTAATTTGTTGTTGTTATTATAAAAAACCTCGATTCCTGCAACACCGGCTTGGCATCGGACCGTACAACCAAGCAGTGCTATTGGGTCTAATTCTATTGCTATGTAGGTATAAACAAGTAACAATTACCCACCCACGCATGGCTATGCTGATTGAGGCGTACCCCCTGATTTGGCCATCAAGTCAGGGTTTCAAACTCCCTGAGTTGTCCACGACTCTCAGAAGTTCTGTGATTTAAGCGGGGGCTTTGGTGATACGTTGTTGGGTCAATCTCCACCGACTAGTGCTGTGCTCCCGAAGGTGAGCTAGGCCTAGTGAGCTAGGCCAAATCCTCTATATATAAACAAGTAACAATTCCTAGATGAAGCTTTAAAATTTGTTCATGGGTTAAGTACGATGTTGATTCTCTAAATTTCATCGTTTTTGCCACTTGACCATATGACTCCTTTTTTTTTTTTTTTTAATTCACACTCGCATCCTCCATTTTTATTTTTATTTTTCAATTTGTCAAATTAAGTCATCTAGTCAGTAGCCCCAATTGCCTTATGGCGTCTATGCTATGAAATGGACATGTGGTGCTAATTGGGCATCATATAAGCGCTACCTAAACATGTTAAAATGGGTCATAGACCACTTGCTTGACCTATGTTTGATGGATTGAGTTGTTATATGAATATGTTATATTTAGTAAATAAGTTATAAATTGATTTAATTGGGTTTATAACTTATTTAGATTCAACTCAACTCTATGAGTCTCTCTCGCTCTCACTTAATCTTGCACTCACTTATTCCGTGCTTTTATCTTAGTTAAATATAAAGTGTTTTAACAAAATGGGTCAAGTTGAGTATGTGTTAGGTATGGTTGGGTCATGAATGGATAGATTTTGTATAGTGGATTACAACAGGTTAATGTGAGTTGGATCATTTTCGACTTAACCTGAACTCGATCCGATCGATTCGTTTGATAGGTCTAGTTCTACCAACCAATAAATTGATAGCCAATAGTTTTTTTTTTTTTTAAGAAGAAATGGTTAATATTACGAAAAATCTTAAACTGGTATATTTGTGATAAATTTATGCCGAACTAATTTTTTATCCATCCAAAACCTAAAATTGATACACGTGTCACAAAGTTACCGCAAACTTATTTTTTGACTACAAAACAACCAAAACTGATGTAATTTGATTAATATCACAAAAATCATAAATTGATACATTTATGATAAACATATGACGAATCCCCAAGCTGATACATTCTAATTCAATAATTTGACAGTAATATTTAATGGAAATTAATAGTAAATAAATCTATTATAGATGTGTTTTTTTTTTTTTTAGTCGGTCTTACTCTAATTCTACTCTAACACTCACTCTCAGACTTTTGCCATTACCTCATTGTAGGGCGTGGGAGTCGAAACTTATTTCTGAAATGAAATCGTCTCCACCCCAATCCCCCTTGAGAATGTAGGGATTTGAACCCTCTAGTCACCGATTCAAGTTGGAAGGATGGCCACTGGGGCAAATCCCCAGTGGTTTATTATAAATGTGTTGGCTTGGAGTTGAAAATTTATTGCATATATATCAATTTAAGGTTGTTTGTGATGTTAGAGAGAGAGAGAAGACTTGTTGTAGCTAGTCACCGATTCAATTGCCGCAAAAAGTACATGGAGAGCGAAGGGGGTCGTGATGTTAGAGAGAGAGAGAGAGAGAAAAGACGTGCTGTAACTAGTCACCGATTCAATTGCCGCAAAAAGTACGTGGAGACCGTAGGGGGTTCAACGGCTCTCAAACCCCTCGCGGACGCCAACGAGGCTGTCAACATGACGGTTCCAGTCCTCGGCCTTTTGACTAGCGACGGATACGCAACTCTCGTCAGGAGGTTACGTCCGCAAGCTACCCGCGTCAATCGCGGAGGAAGGAATCAGTGTCGATTCGGATCATTCCCTTCTCAGCAAAGAGGAATTCAAATCCCCAATCGGCGAAAGATCCGCAAGCGCCAAACGATGCGCATGAGCCAAAAAATTGCACGCTAAGGAAATAACGATTGCAATGCAATGACTCTTACCATGCGCCGCCCTTTGGACACCTCCCGAGTCGAGTCAAGCTAAGCTATAATTCGGCAAAACAGCAAGGATCCGACGCGAACCCCATCTTGAGAAATTGTAGATCAGGGGCAAGGCAAGGACTGATGATGCTCCGTCCGCCCGTGTCCGCCCGGCTGTCTGTCATCAAGAGCGTTTGACCCTCTTGCTTAGGATGCATGACTGATTGACGGGGCTCTTGATGGTCATCATATCTTGACACGTATTGTGAAGAATTAGGTCGGGCGGGGTCAGTGTGGATGATTATGATGATTAAGTTGACAAGAAGAGCATACCAACAAACGGTGCGATCCGCCCCCGTACGGCTTTCTTCCCACCTTTCACGCCTCTTTTTATATAATGCGTGTTTCCTTTTTTTTTTTTGGATATCACATCAACGCTTGCGCCTTAATCATAGGCTTTTCCCACTGCCCTTCGCGGTGCTATTTACTGCCACCCCCCTCTCTGTTTCTGTCTCTGTCTCTGTCCCTGTCTCCGTCTTTGTCTCTCTCTTCTTGGGGGTGTTCAGGCCGGGATCTGCTCGGAAAGTCTCGCCGGGAATTTAGTCCGTGCTCATTTCGGGAGCGTGGGTTCTTGTGAAAGCTGAAAGAGGAAAGAGCTTTGTGGTTTTATCTGCTCATGTGAAGGCATTCTTGCTTTCGAACTTATGGTGGGAAAGAATTCGTCAGAAGCCAAAAAGGGTTTTTCTTTTATTTTCTGCAGAGTGTGGGTGGAAGTTGGTTTTAGCTTTTTCCGGGCTTTTTCTTGCTTCAGTAAATGCCTTGTGGATCGGGCGGCGACTTAGACAGAGGGAGTAACGCTCTTCTTTGGTTTAAGTACGAGCTGATGCTCCCGTCCTTTCTGGGTTTTTGTTAAATTCTGGAGATTGTAATGCTGAAGTTGGGAAGATCACGTCGTTTGTTTTTTTTCTGGGAGACTTGAGGTATGAGGACATGGAGATGTGCATTGGTTTTTCTGTGACTGCTGAATAAGTTTATGTACATCGAGGAGGTCTTAGAGTTTCGAGGTGTCTTTACTCTGCTGGTTGAGTTATTGATTATGAGGTCGCCTCGTGGTGATAAATGGTGGCTCTTAGAATATTGCGAGAGCTCAGATTGGGTCAGACTAGATTAGATTCCTGAATTTTCGTATTACCATTTCGATACCCTCTCACGGTTCAATCAAGTGGCACTAATTGGCTCATGGTCATGTTGAATTTACGGATAGGGACAGTTACTTGGTACTGATTCTGGGTTTTTATCACAAGACCTACGAGTGAATGAATTTCGTGGCATGAGCGAGAGATGCTAAGATGTGTAGATTAGAGAAGTGCGTGGAGGATTGTGATCATAGAGACGAGTGTGAAATGGGGATGGGACTCTTGAAAGAGGGTAAGGTTCAGAAATTCAAGAGCTCGGTTGTTTCAAAATCCGGAATGAAGCTCTGGATTCTGCGAGCAACCACAACAGCGTTGATTTGGATTTGCGTCGTTCAGCTAATGGCGATCGGGGAGACTTGGGGTCCGAGATTGTTGAAGGGCTGGCCTTCTTGTTTTAATCCTGCAGATCATTCTTTGGCAGTTCAATCATCTTCTCTACCGGCCAAAGTCCGGCTTCCCCCAAAGAGTAAGTTGGCTTGTGAACACCTTTTCCGTGAAAAGAAAAGATTAGACAGATTAATGAAAGTTAGTCACCAAACAACTGATGCTTCTTTATGCGTGTGCGTGAGCCTTCATCTGGATTAATTTGCTCATTGGGGATGTAGAATTTCAAGAAATTTGTTTACATGAGCTTTTCGATACCCTCCAGACATTTGTATTTAGTTTTTTCTAGGTTGGTAATTTTCTTGATAATATGTATGCTTCTTAGAACCATGTCTCAATCAGGTTGACGCTTCCAATGTTGGTGTTTAGCTTAACCCCATGATTTCTTTTCAGGGGTTTACATCAACAATGGTTATCTTATGGTTTCATGCAATGGAGGGCTCAATCAAATGCGAGCTGCTGTGAGTTGTTTTGAGTCTTCTCAACTTAGTTGCATAAAAGAACCATGTCGACTTTCGGTTATCATTTAATCCTCACCTGCTATTCCTCATGTGAATTTCCATCTCTCTTACTTTTGAATTTGCTTGACAGATATGCGACATGGTTGCTATTGCCAGATACTTGAATGTCACTCTAATTGTTCCAGAACTGGACAAAACCTCCTTCTGGGCTGACCCGAGGTAAGTTCCATATCTCTCCATGGACTTGTCAATGTATGGATGATGCATCTAAATAAGAGAAGCTTAAAGTTTTGTTGAATTTTGATGAGGCAGTGAGTTCCAAGACATATTTGACGTTGATCATTTCATCTCTTCTTTGAGAGATGAAGTCCGTATACTGAAAGACTTACCCCCAAGGCTCAAGAAAAGAGTGGAACTAGGAATTATCTACTCGTTGCCGCCCATCAGTTGGTCTGACCTGTCTTACTACCTTGATCAAGTAAGTCCATACAAATGAAGCTACTATTTAGATCAGTCCTGTCGGGGAATGAATCTCAATTTTTGAACCATCCACGACAGATACTTCCTCTGGTGAGAAAGCACAAAGTTCTACATTTGACTCGAACGGACACTCGGCTCGCCAACAATGGGCTGCCTCTGGAAATTCAGAAGCTGCGGTGTCGAGTAAACTTTAATTCTCTGAGATTTACTCCCCAGATAGAGGAATTAGGTAGAAAAGCCATCAGTATCCTGAGGGAAAAGGGTCCCTTCTTGGTCCTGCATCTGAGATACGAAATGGACATGCTCGCTTTCTCCGGCTGCTCTCATGGTTGCAACAGTGAGGAGGTAGAGGAGTTGACACGACTCAGGTAATCCTTCTTTGCATCTTCGAATTGGCACCTCTTTATTATGACTCTAGAAATCGTCTGACATTTCGCACTTTATAGATATGCTTACCCCTGGTGGAAGGAGAAAGTGATAGACTCAGAGATGAAAAGAAGAGAAGGCTTCTGCCCTTTAACTCCAGAAGAAACTGCTCTTGTTCTAGATGCATTGGGTATTGATCGAAACGTCCAAATATACATTGCCGCTGGAGAGATATATGGTGGAGAGAGAAGGATGGCAACTCTGAAGTCGTCTTTTCATAACTTGGTCAGTTGAAGTAGACAGATTTTCTGAATCTTCTTTAACCACCTATTATGTCTGTGACTGTTTTTTAGATAACTGTTGATTTGGTTCAGGTAAGGAAAGAGACTTTGCTGAAACCCGTAGATTTGAAGTTTTTCCAGAATCACTCATCGCAAATGGCTGCACTAGATTATTTAGTCTCGTTGGCAAGTGATATATTTATTCCAACGTACGATGGGAATATGGCCAAAGTTGTCGAAGGCCATCGAAGGTAAATTAATGTGTAGTCTCTTATATGTTTATGGTACTCTTGTAACCTGCTTTAGTGTTAAGGTTGGTGCATGAAATTTGAGTCTCTACCTCATTTGAAAACTCTGTTTCAGGTTCTTGGGCTTCAAAAAGACTATTTCGCTAGACAGAAAGCTTCTGGTCGGTTTGGTCGATCAGTACATGAATGGATCGTTGGGTTGGGATGAGTTCTCTTATCTCGTTAAGGAAACTCATTCACTTCGGATGGGCAGCCCAAAGTTGCGAGTCGTGATTCCAGATAGACCGAAGGAAGAAGATTACTTCTATGCCAATCCTCAGGAGTGCTTGCAACTGTTAGATGAGCCACTGGTAAGTAGATGATCTGATCACAACCACTGAACATCGGAATACAAATGCGGCAGGACGTGCCCTTCACAATAATGGCATCGATGTGCACGTCATAGTCGAAACTCAGAAACACATCGGGGTCAAGTTTTTCAGAGTTCCGGTCACCGGCGGTTACTGTAAATGAACGAGAAGTGTTGGCCAACAGTTATACCTTGAATTTTAAATAATCAGATTCATGTATCATTCCAAACTTGCCATTGATTAATTACATACATGAGCTGCAAAGATAATTAGGGGGTGGTGCAGATGTCCAACAGTTGTAATACTTCAAAGGATGTAATGTCAAGTTATACATGTTGCAAAAATTTGCCTTCTTAGAACTGTGGACCAGACTCTCTCTCATATCAATTTATCTGTTGTTACACAAGTATTTTCCAGTTCGCAAGCGTGTTAACTGTTTTCATAATCTGCGGCCACATGAAGCAAACAAAACTGGATCACGCAATGCTAACATCATGCTGCACAAAAGAGGTGCTCCATCAGTTCAAAACCCAGAAAATGTTTTCAAAGGTGCAGCACTACCAAACCAATCAATCCCCGGCGCGACTTCATGGAACTAGAGAAAGATTTAACTCAAGAATTCGACAGATGCATTATATATTTCAAGAATTTATTATGCTTCCTCAGCAGCACTCAGTCATACTAGTTGGGTCTGTCCACAAAATCTCCCCCACTGCCGTGAGACTTAGGATAAGCCACGGTCAACATGGTTGGCCGTTCATCTGCATTAAGTATTGCTAGTTTGACCAGAAACCAGAGACGTCTTCATCATATTCCACATAATAAACATTGTGCGCACGATTCGGCGAAACTCACATCCGACTGATGTGTGGAGTGAGAGAAGAGATTGTGCCCTATGGCATCATCCCAAAACGAATCAATGATTGCCCAACATCCACTCAAAGTGGAACAAGAATATAATAATCTCAAGTGCGATCACCAAGGTCCCGACGAGTTTGTCCAGGAGGATATGATAGAGATACCGAGAAATTGGGATCGTGGGTGGAGCAATTAGAATTATTGAGAGAGAGAGAGAGAGAGAGAGAGAGAGAGAGAGAGGAATGAGTGATCCGATGAGCTTTATTTCTGGGTGATCCGAGGACCTTGTTTTTCCGTGCCCTTTCGATGGGCGATCCAAGAAGCCGCCTTCCAATGACTTTGGTCGTGTGTTGAGGGGCTAGCGATCCTCAAATTTCGACTTCAGGTGGTGACTCTTCAACGTGGCTTCCGCATCACACCAACCGTTTCTTTTGGTTCAATTAGGAGTCTACCATATTGAAAAGTCTTGTAAGTCATGACTGTGGAATATTTTTTATTAGATCCGACTTAAAAAGAACTGGATTTTCACAACCGTTAATATTCTGGATCTCACATGGCTTACAAAATTGACAAATGTAGCTTTGTAATGACTTTGGTCATATGACTCATGTTGAGGGCTAGCAATCCTCAATTTCGACTTAAAGAGTGGTGTCCTCTTTCACGTAGTTTTTGGACCACACAAACCCTTTCTTCGGGTTCAATTTGGGAGGCTACCATTTGGAAAGGTCTTGTAAGAGTATGGACTATTCTTGTTTGAACCTAACTTGAAAAAAAGACCGGATTCAATACAACCGTTGATATTTGGATCTCACATGGCCTATAGGATTGACGAACTAAACTTTCCGAAGATTTTGTCGTATGTTAAGGGCTAGTGATCCTCAAATTTCCTCGTCAAGTGGTGCCTTGTCAACGGAGCGTTCGCACCACACAAACCGTTTCTTCGGTTCAAGTTGGTAGGCTCCCATTTTGAAAGGTCTTGTGAGTCACGAGTATGGACTATTCTCGGATTCACTGCAACTGTTGATATTGTGGATCTCAAATGGCCCACAGGATTGACAAATGCCTATATTAATGACTGTAATAAATTTGGTCTAGTAAAAATTAAGTACAAGGAAAGAAAAAAATAAAATCGGGAACCTAGGCATAACTAGGGTGGTGGGAAGTGCAATAGGAGGATTGCATTTTCTCACGCTATACTATGTATATAGGTCATTGTCCCACTTTCTGAAGTGAGCACAAGCAAAATGTGAGTGTAAGGGTAGATGATGCTGACGGCGAAATTGCTTGGCAAGCACATAGGATGCTAAGTGAAAGGAATTTGGTAATTCATCATTTATTTATGACACCATAAGGCACCATGGAATGCTTTGAAAATCTGGCATCCACCAACTCATTTGAAAGTTACTTGTTTTCTTGAAGGAAATTCACTCCTCAAAGTAGGGTCTACTTAGAAATTTGTTCCATCGGCACAGGTGCTCCCGATTGTCAAGCCTTAATAAATGGGTAATCACGGAGTCATTAATTTAAGATGTACTTTTAAAAAATTAATTCGTTAAGTAATTTGATATATTGTTATTTAATTGTCTACATTTAAACATAAATATAATATTATCGTAATATGTTGACTTAAACGACAATGGAGTTTTCTCTCTTTACGGTCTTGGTCTAAGCACTGTTGAGAGTGGTCGAGGATTAAAATCCCGATTGCACCAGGCCAATGTGGAGGAGTGTATCCTTAAAATTGTTGAGGAAAATAGATTAGTTGAGTAACATGAAAACTAACTTGGACATCATTCGACCGCTAATAAGAAAATGGAATACCATTATATCTTTACAGTAAATCATGTAAATTGAAACAACAGTTTTAAACTTTTAATTGAATTCAGCATAGCCCATTACAAACATGAAAAGATAATGTATAGTCACGAACTTAAAAGTACGGAGACATGGCAATACGGGGCAACCCATTCCACTTTTTATCAGGTAGTCAAGCGCGCCGATATGCCCGTGCTTGTCTCCCTATCATGCTCATGCTCGGAAACATGCTAGCCCAACAAGAAAAATAATATGAAGCATACTAGGGGTGATTAGTTCATGTTACAACTGAATGAAACCAGCTGCTTAGCCAAAAAAAATAAAATAGAAATTAAAAAAATACTATAATTATTATAATTTTAGGGTTTATTACTATTTTTAAGAAATTAAATATATTAAAAAAAAAAGAGTTCGTCCAGTTCGGTTTCTCCCTGAAATCGGGAATCGGACTGAAAATCATCAATTCCATTTTTATGGAACCAGAACCAGGCCGATACCCCTGAGAATAGGATCAAACAAGTTGGTCTAGTGTAGTCTAGGCAGTTTTTGGTTTGGGCAGTCCGATATGCTCACCCCTAGAGCATTCCTTAATCCTCTTTTTGAATTTGTAATTCAATGTTCGACCGAAGAAAAAAAAAAGGAAAAAGGAATTTGTAATTCAATGGTTTTTTAAATGGTATACCAACACGATGCTCGCAAGATTGTTGGACATTAAAGGTCAGAAAATTATTGCGGGTTCTCCGCCACTTGGATCGTTCTCTCTTGGGCCGTGCCGATGAACATGGGCCCTTGGCCCAGAGCACGACCGTATCCCCAATGGGTCGAACCGGGAAGGCCCATGTCGTGTTAACTGGGGCATTGGCTGGAATAAGAGTTATTGATTCCACCGTGACATTATCCCGACCAACCTAATTCCAAGTCAACCGGTCCGGACCGCTTAATAAACGAAATTTTATCTCATTTTTCTGGAAAAACAGAGAGTTATTTACATGAAGATTTCACACATTTACCTCCTATTCAGGGTTGTCTATAATTTAATTTTTCTTTTGTTATGGTTCTGAGTGAATGTAGCCAACTAAGGGTTTAAAGTTGAAATAACATAGAAAGGATTCTTGGATAGAATTGAAAATCTATCTCGAACTGTAAAGTGTTCTAAACAAAAACCGCCCGATCTAGCCCCCAATTTCAACTTTTGAGAACAGGTTAGGGCCATGTACTCTTGTTGCTTCTATCCCAGAAATGACCCGCTTGGCCTACTACATAATGTTGGAACATATGGTATAATATCATATCATTATGGTATTATTAAATTATCCCACATCACTATTGTGGGGCTTTTATAGGCCTCATATGTATATAAGTCCTCTTGTCCAGAATTTATATGGAGGCTATACTTATTTAGTCATCCTCCACGTTAAATTAAGCATTATAACAGATAAAATTCTGCTCTGAAAGGATTCAAGGTCATCCAGGTCCAACTTCTCTGGTTGGGTTTTTGCACCGGGGGCATAAGTTCTGGTATAAGATGGGGGCCAAAATCAGCAGATGAAAGCGTTTTATTCAACTCCTAGCCCAATTGCACCCATGAAATGGAACAACCGAATAAGTCAAACTTTGCGATGAGATGTTTATTTATTAAGAGAAAATGACAACTAGTCCCTTTATTATGTATTGATCGAGCAATCTTACACCTGTTGAGACCGGTTTTCGACGTTGATTTACTAACTGATATGTCAAATTATAATCCGTTGACATATCAGTTAGTAATCAATATTTCAAACTGGTTTTAATCAGTGTAGCATTTTGGTCATTCACATCACAATTGAGTCCCAATACAAATATATCTCCTAAGCACCGGACATTGACGAGTCTTCGTGACAATTGCACTCTTCAACTTCCGATCCTCCGTTCAGCGACCGAAGAAGGAAATGCCACCATTCTTAACTTTCTCGGCCTCCTCCTCCTCCTTGATGTTGACTTTGAAAGTTTGAAGTGAATAAAGAACTGGAATTTACCCATATGTCACCTTATGAGGGGCTGAGAAATGCTTAGAGGCAGCAACAATGGCGGCTTCAGGCGCAGTTCGCTTGGCGGGATGCTTGCTATGATCCGCTCTTACTGGCAAAGCCAAGAAAGAAAAGAAGGTCTTGAACCAGGGCATGTTCTTCCGGTCGCCCGTCATCTTCTAACTCAAAATTCTTCTAATTCACAGACCAGCAGAAGGTAAGAAATAAGACAGAAAAAGAGAGTGGAGATGTTTCTTGTTGTGGGGGGTGTGAACTTTTGAACTTGCTTCTTTGATGGGTGATTTGCTGTGCGTTTTCTTGATTTTTCAAAATCAATCTCTCTGTCTATATAGAGGTCATGTTACTTGATGTCCAAGGCTGTAGCACTTGGCGATTGGCAAAATACACTGGACCTGGCGGCGTTGAATAATAGGAGACGCCTGAACGCTTTGACTACAAGAAGATTCAGTTGACTTAGCTCGTGGAAGATTTCTCAGGAAACCATCATTGAAACTTCCACTTCCCCATTGAATTGGTCCACCAATCAAGCGCTGCTGTTTATACAAGTGAAATTACGGAGTTCCCAATTTAGAGCAATTTTCATTCGCCATGTTTGCTAGTGATACATTTAATACAGTTTTAGCCGATGCACGGACACAGGGAAAGTTGTTCTCAAAATTTTAAAACTATTGCCCCAAACTTCATGATGGTGAACAAACATCATGAAAAAGTGAAGATGATGAGGATATGGTATTATTGACTAGAAGGTTCAAAAGCTTCATGTGAAATTGAGAAAACTTCAAAAGCAAAAAGCCAATGAAATTCTCATAGAATAGAAAGTCATACAAAAACAAAGAAGAGTTCAAAGGTAAGGATGTTGTCTATTATGAATGCAGAAACCAGGTCATATAGAATCAAACTACCAATCTTTGAAGAAAAGAAAGGGAAATACTAAAGGAAGAAACAAGCACTAAAGCTTGAAACATGGAGCGATACTAAATGCGAATCCGACAATGATAATGAAGCAAATCTCTGCCTTATAACTGATTTTGACCATGGAGAAGAAAATGAGATAAACGAATTTAAGTTAATATTGACAAATGCTAACAAAGGGTGAATGTATCATGCATGTACCAGTTTGAGATATTTAGTAACTTAAAAATTAGCTTATGATAAATATGTCGTAATTGTACCGATTTAGGGTTTTTGTGATGTTAACCTGTTGATTGATTTAAGTCCACATGATATCCAAGTTAGCAATTTAATAATAATATTTGGCGGAAGTTAACGAGGAGTAAACATATTACATATATACCAGTTTGAGATTTTGATAATAAAAAAATTAATTTATGATAAATTTATTATTACTTTGGGTTTTTTTTTGTGATATTGAAAGGCAATAGAATTCCAATTCTATATCATGTGTAATATAAATTTACCCTTCACGTTGAAAAACAGCATAATTCCATTCCTATGTGTACAAAGATGATCGAAAACCCACAAACGTCATCTCAAGATAACCTCCACAAGACCAATACTGACATGACAACTCTGCATTTAGGGCGCGTTTGATAACGATTATATTCCCGGGAACTAATTTTGACTAGAAATGATTCTTGTTTATTTTATTTTTGGAAACTGATTCTGAATAAAAAAACGCGTTTGGTAACTGTCCAAAATTTTTTATTCTAGAATAAAATTGCGTTTGATACCGTACTAATTGATTCTATTCCAAATTAATTTATTTTGCTTTTTAATTTTTTTTTTACTTTTTTACTTTTTTTCCCCCTTTTCTCCTATTCTTCTTCTTCTTCTTCATGTGGCCGGTCGCCGGACCGGTGACCAACCAGACGAGGGCTGGTGACGCTCACCGGAGTGTCGCCGGCCCTCGTCAGCCGAGCTTCGCTGGTGGCCAGGCGAGCTCACCAAACCTCACCCTAGCCTGGCAAGCCTTCGGAGAGCTCGCCGAACCGGCGATCGACGGTGAGCGGCAACAACGGGCGGTGGTGGACGGCACTCGTAAGATGATGGAAGGGAAGAATGGGAGTTTTACTGTTTTGATTCTTGGACGAAGAATCATATATTTTTTTTTTATTCTCAATTCTCTTCCCAATCTGTTCTCGGGAGTAAATTTGTTCTCGGGAACAAAAATTTTACCAAACACAATTATCGTCCCAAATTGATTCTGAGAACAAAAAATCAGAATCAAACACTCTTTGGCACGTTGCCAAACAGGCCCTTAGCACACAAAATGTTATATCCCTGCACGTGCATTGAGGAAGACTCTTGTAGGCAGCACTAGTAGGCATGGCTTACCAAAATACCTCTGACTGAGAAACTCAGTTGTTCACCTGTTTGAAGGCCGGCCCTCGATTACCCAACCAATTTTAATTACGGAAGTGGAAGCTTCAGTTACGGTTTCCAGCTAAGTCCCACGAAATTGTTGCTGCACCGAAGGTCCCAAGGAATTGCCTGAGTAACACCACAAAAATGGACTGAGTCAACCAACTCGCCCTGAAGTCAAAAAGTCGTTTCCCACGTTTCCACGCGGGTTTGGACCCGTCTCTTTGCTGATTGCTAAGTGCTATAGCCTTGGACGTTACGCAACATGACCTCTATATATACCCATAAGATCGATTTTGTAAAGAAAGCACACGGCAAATCACCCATCAAAGAAGCAAGTTCAAAATTTTACCCTCCATCTTCACTCTCTTTCTCTGTCTTATTTCCTAATTAATTGATACTCTCAGCCGGTGTGCGAGTAGTATAATTTGAGTTAGAAGATGACGGGCGACGGGAAGAACATACCCTGGTTCAAGACCTTCTTTTCTTTCTTGGCTTCGCTCGTAAGAGCGGATTATAGGAAGCATCCCATCAAACGAACCGCACCTGAAGCAGCCATTGTTGCTGCCTCTAAGCATTTCTCAGCCCCTCACAAAGTAACGTTCGGGTAAATTCCACTTTTATGATCACTTCCAACTTTCAAAGTCAACATCAACAAGAAGAAGAAAAAGGAGAAGAAAAAAGAGAAGGATGATAAGGTTGGAATGGTGACGTTTTCTTCCGGGTCGCTGAACAAAAGATAAGAGGTGGTTGTGGCGTGTATTTGGCTGCGCTGGAGCACCAGGACAACCGCGGATTCTTGGCTGATATTCATGTCGGTCTGTTGCGAAATCCATCGAAGACCAACGAGTTCCTCGCGGGCACGAATGGAAGCAGCCGCCGTCTTCTCCAATTTCTCCCATGTTTGAAAGCCCTGGTGTTCACTGTTTAGGAAGAGGCGCTTGGAGAGTCCAATTGCCACGGAGACTTGGGCAATGTCCTTATGCTTAGGAAAAATGATTGTTTTGGGACTCAAACAGTTATGTCAGCAAGAAAATTGGTAGACCCGTTAGAATCGGCGCACAGAATAGATTTACTAAATGATGTGCCTACGATTCGTTCATGAATATAACTTACTTGTTTAAAGAGTTGCTTATAGTTGAACACATCACTTAATAAAACAACCCTCTTGTTCTTATTCACAAAGTGCAATTTATATGTGTTATTTGAGTTTTTTGAATTACGACACATGAGAATAATTAGTAATTGACAAGGCTATTATATTTGCGAATTGTAAGATATATTACGGTCATTGAGGGAAGTCAATAAAAGTTGGAATAAGAGTTGGAAGAAGAGAATATGCAATAAATTAGGAAGTTTACCGTATTTCATGGAAGTTACACAGACGAAAGAGAAAAGGACGACTTTGAGCGGATTACGACCCATAATGGATTAAATTAAAATAAAATTACGATAAATTCCATTAAAACTACTTCTGGTTCATGCCATAATTTTTCCTGTTTTATGGCATGGGCCTTTGTGCCCTTCTATTTCTTGTTCGAGGCCTTTACAGCCTCCGGCCCATTTTATGTACTCGTTTCGATTATACGAACATGATCTTTATTTGTCGAAGGAAAAAAAAAAAGTAGTTAAATTTTTTATTTTATCGCTTAACAAAAGAAATCATAATTTTCTTTACTCTCTACTCGTAACTAAAAGCACAAGAAATATTTAATCATTCTCTGACAAAATCAAATGGAGACCGACTTTGCAAAATTAATCATTCAAAACTAACCTTTGCCAACATATAGAGAATCTCTTATGTCTAGATGCCCTTTCGTTAAGACTTCTGTTTTACATAATATTATTTTTTCCGACCAAATAATATATTTTTTTTCCAACCAAAAAAGTGATTAATTATCATCTATCTCTAGAAAAAATACAAGTGAGAGATCAAGTACCAATACTTGTATCGAAATCATACCATATACGCAAGTATCACGGGCCGATCGATCTAGCGTTCCCTTGCCTATGCGGCCTTAGGAACTTCTCCCAAGTCAGCTTTTCTCATACTCAACTCACAAGGATCGTAGAGAAAACTCTAGAGAGAGAAGCTCTTAATTGTATTTACTTGTAAACTTTTGAACTTGCTTCATTAATAGGTGATTTGCTGTGTGTTTTCTTGATTTTTCAAAATCAATCTCTTTGTATATATAGAGGTCATGTTACTTGATGTCAAAGGCTGTAGCACTTACCAATTAGCAAAATACACTAGACGTGGCCACGTTGAATAATAGGAGATGCCTGAGTGTTTTGACTACTAGAAGATTCGGTTAACTTAGTTCATTTGTGTGTTATTACACTAGCAATATCTATTGACTTTCGCTGCACTCGCAACTTCGTGGATTTCTCAGGAAACCATCATTGAAACTTCCACTTCGCCATTGAATTGGTCCACCAATCAAGCGCTGCTGTTTAAACAAGTGAAATTACGGAGTTCCCAATTTAGAGCAATTTCCATTCGCTACGTTTGCTAGTGATGCATATAATAGAGTTTTAGCCGATGCACGGAGACAGGGAAAGTTGTTCTCAAAATTTTAGAACTATTACATTTTTAAAGCTATAGCTTTAAAAGTCAAACTTGATGATGGTGAACAAACATCATGAAAAAGTGAAGATGATGATGAGGATATGTTATTATTGACTAGAAGATTCAATAGCTTCATGTGAAAATGAGAAAACTTCAAAAGCAAAAAGCCAATGAAATTCTCATAGAATAGAAAGCCATACAAAAGCGAAGAAGAGTTCAAAGGTAAGGATGTTGTCTGTTATGAATGCAGAAACCAGGTTTTTATAGAATCAAACTACCAATCTTTGAAGAAAAGAAAGGGAAAAATATGAAAGGAAGAAACAAGCACTCAAGCTTGAAACATGGAGTGATATTGAATGCGAATCCGATAATGATAATGAAGCAAATCTCTGCCTCATGACTGATTTTTGACCATGGAGAAGAAAATGAGATAACCGAATTTAAGTTAATATTGACAGATGCTAACAAAGAGTGAATGTATCATACATGTATTAGTTTGAGATATCTAGTAACTTAAAAATTAGCTTATGATAAATATGTCGTAACTGTACCGATTGTCGCGACCAAATTTTCGGATGCACCATCTAGAGTTTGGCTAATGAATTGTTAAACATAGACTTAACTCGGGCTCTCTCAAACTCATACAAATTCGCAATTTAGGTTTAAGTTCATAACATGCAAATAATTTTTTAATTAGGAACCGCCACTAATCTATTTCTGGTGGATTGATTAGACACCCAAGTAAAGTAATGTGAGATTTACTTTACTCCTACGAACAAGAGATTGTGAGTTCGGAGACTTGATTACGCTAGATTTCTCTAACGCCCTTTCGGTATCTTTCTTTTTTATTTAAAAAAAAAAATTGCAAGCAGCTTGAATTGATTTTAATTCACTTCCTTAACATGTGAGATTATCAAGCGGGTGCGCAAACCACCAATTTAACACCAAGATAAAACAGTGAATAAATTGCAAGACTTACCTCATGGCAATGAAAGCATCTACAGTGTTAGCTCAGATTTCACATCGACAGTCCTAGATATGATTTTTAATTAACACGCAAACATTCAATTTTTGTTTTCACTTTATTTAATGAGAATCTAATCTATATGCAATGCAATGTTACTAATCTAATATGAAATGACATGGGATAAAAATATGACTTAAACTATATGACATGAGTAAAGTAATTTCTAAAGAAATGCAATAATTAAATGTGCAATCTAAATTAACCGAATGGCCTAACTCTAATAACAAGGAAATTTAAATAAACCAAGTAATCACTAAATGACGTGCATTTCATGAACCTAATTATATACGACGTGCACATGATCTTTTATTATCCTAAAAATGCAACATATTCTAAAAAATAAAATGAATTTATTCTAAGACAAATCTTTTTGTATTTTTCATGAAATTCGAAATTAAGAAAAATGCAAAAATTATTTATCTAGATTAAAATTTTATCTAGCTTATATTGAGGATCAGGTCAGACTAAATCCTAATTTAAACTAAGACATTATCTTAACCTAGCAATCTCTAACTTAAGATACAATCTATCTAGAAAATCAATCTAAACTTAAATGAAACATGCAATTTAATCCTAATATGCAATGATGATTCTTTTGTTGTTTTTTTTTTTAATGAAAATTCATAATTAAAAATCACTAAAAAAACTAATTAAAGTGAAAAATTAAAGTGACGTGTTATATATTCTAAATGCCTTCTAAACATGCATTTTAAAAAAATATAACTAACCTATCATGCAATCAATTCTAATCTACATGGAATGCAAATGCAATTTTTTTATTTTATTTTCGGGATAAATAGAACAATTAAAAGATAAACATCGAACCATAGTCATCAAAAACGCTATCCACCACTCGAATTGAAATTCAAACTTGATTATTTTGCTAATAAAATCAATAAATTGATCTTAACCTTAAAGATCAATATATCAATTTTACTCCCGCGTGAATAATTATTTCATCTAAAACCTTATAGATAGAATAAAAATTTGTGTGGTTGCGATTTGGATATGGAATTTCAATCATGCATTGAAAAATAAATCAAACAAAGAGACAAAATATTAAAAAACTAAAAACAAGATAAACAAATCTACCTAATAAAGTAAAATAAATCTCTTCCTAGATTTGATTTTTTTTCCTAAAAATCCGATCAGTAGAATAGACCACAATTGAAGATGAGGAGATGATGAACATGGGTCTTCACAAAGGCCGAGAAGAATTCCTTAAAGACTTCTTGACTCATGCTTCATGGACACGTCTTATATGCTTCATCCCCTTCGGTTATTCTTCACCAATCAATGCCTCTTTCTGTGCTATTTCTTTTTGACTTTTCTCCCCGAGCAAGTGCTGGAACTTACGGCTCTTGGATGTCTCGTTAGGGTTGGTGGAGATCGGATCAGGTTCTTGATGGTCCCGCGACAGGATAAAGGCGGCGGCTTTGCTATTCACGATGGGGTTTTGGATCACTGCGTCGGATGCTCCACGTCACAAAGAAACTACAACGTTGGGAGAATAACAGCTTCGTCGGGAATTTGCTGAATTTAAATTTGTGGACTCAAGCAACAATTGCAGCAGCAGGACGTCGGCAACGAGGGCGCCGATGCCAGAACAAGAAGGCAACCTCCCCCTCTTTTTCTTTCACGCGTATCTATATTATGCGCTCCCCTCAATGTGACCGTATGTATCAATGTCTGGCCTCTCGAAACCCCACGCATTTTCCATTTTACATGCCACTGATTAGTTTTTTTTTTTTCTAAATCGATATCCACGAAGATTCTTTTTTGCAATATTCACTTTTCCGAACGCAATATTCGCTTTTCACATCTACCCTATCCAAAATATTCATCATATCCCGAAAAACAGGCTTAGGTCAATTTGCTCACTTCGTGGGCTTAATCCGGTCTACCAAGTTAAAGCTTAGAACCACTAATTTGAACCCATCCGCCACCGGTTCAATAAACAAATGCAAAAAATACAAATGCAAAATAAATGCACCTAAAACTATATGCTATACAATTAACTATTTTTCTAGGGATAAAATTAACCCATAATTTTTTAATGCGATAAATGACTAAACGGGCCATTAAAATTTAGGTGTTAACACCGATTTAGGGTTTTTGTGATGTTAACCCGTTGATTGATTTAAGTTCACATGACATCCAAGTTAGCAATTTAACAATAATATTTGGCGGAAGTCAACGAGGAGTAAACATATTATATATGTACCGGTTTGAGATTTTGGAAGTAAAAAAATTAATTTAGGATAAATTTATTATTACTTAGGTTTTTTTTTTTTTTTTTGTGATATTGAAAGGCAATAAAATTCCAATTCTATATCATGTGTAATATAAATTTACCCTTCATATTGAAAAACAGCATAATTCCATTCCTATGTGTACAAAAATGATCGAAAACCCACAAACGTCATCTCACGATAAACTCCACAAGACCAGTACTGACATGACAACTCTGCATTTAGCACACAAAATGTTATATCCCCGCGAGTGCATTGAGGAAGACTCTTGTAGGCAGCACTAGTAGGCATGGCTTACTAGGGGTGTGCAACGTAAACCGCCCGAACCGGGAACCGGCCGGACCGGACCGGACCGGTCGGTTTCGGGCGGTTCTAGAGGGTCTCGGTCCGGTCTTAGGTTCCTATTTTTGGAACCGGTGATCGGTTGGTCCGGTTCCCGGTTTGGGGGTCGGAACCGGACCGACCGGACCGACCGGACCGGACCGACCATATATATATATATATATATATATATATATATATATATATATATAAATATATTAATTTCTAACTAATTTACAATACCCATTACCATATTCATTTTTTCCTCTAAGCTAACTCTTTTCTTGCGTTTCTTTACTCTACAGTAAGCATCACATCAGTTTTTTAATTTTACAATTTTTATTTTCCTTTTCCCTCTTGAATGAAACGGCTAAACGGTAAACCCCTCTCTTTATTTTTTTAAGTTTCTGCTCTCATAAACAGTAACCATCACATCAACCTCCCTTTCCCAAATTTTACAACCTAAATCAGCGGCACTTCTCACTTTCTTTCCCTCTCAAAACCGTAACCCTTCCCCTTGCTCGCTCGACGCCTTGCCCGACGCCCCCAACGCCTCACCTCACGCCCCACTCACACCAACGCTCGGCTCTCTTCCTCCGAGTGCCTCGGACGCTCAACTCTCTTCCTCCTCGGAGTGCCTTGTCGCAACATCTCGCCTCACACCGTCCGATTCTAGCCGGAGGAGGAGGAAGGAGTCGATCGACTTCTGGAAGCTGTTGAAGGCCTCGACATCGACCGGGACGCTGCCGTTCTGGTACATGGCTATGAACCCACTCGGGTCGAGCCAAGTGTAGACCGCACCGGCCCCGTCGACCACCTGCTTCTTCACCTCCAGCGCCTTGTGCTCCCAATACATTTGGTCCAAATCACCGCCGAACTTCGCGTAGAGGGCGAAGAAGTCAGTCCCCATGCGCATCGAGTAGAGCTCGTTCGACGACGTCAGCGACATGGTGGCCGTGAAGTTTTGGTTCTCCACGAGGGTGTCCGCTGGAAAGTCGAAGCTCTGCCACACAACGACAGGGGTCTCGTTACCGCCGTCACTTTGCTTCTAGACTTGAAGTCGCTCCCCCTTTGTCGTAGCCTCGCCCCATGCCTAGCTTCGATCAAGGTTCTTAAGCCTTGACGTCAACCCCGTGCCGTGGTTTCTCTGTCGTTTTTCGAGAAGCCCCACTTCAATTCCTTGCTCTGTTCGTCCAGCAAGTGCCATATCCGAAGACCCTTTGGGTTTTTAGAAAGTGGGTGCGTGAAAAGGTGCGGCCTTAGGAGGAGCCTGAGGAGCTTCGTGACGTCTGCCATCGCCACGCCGAACTCGGTGCTGAGTGAGGAGGCTTTCAAGAAGTTGGGGACCGGTGGGTTCTCGGAGAGCAAGGTTGACGCGAGTGAGGATGAGGGCGGCTTCGTGTCTGAGGGCAGCGAGACTGAGAGTGTGAGCGAGGACAAGCTTGCTCTCTCCAAGCTGGGTTTGCCTCAGAGGCTCGTGGAATCTCTTGCGAAACGTGGCATTACCCATCTCTTTCCCATTCAAGTATGCTTTATCCTTTGTTTCCTTCCCTGTGTTATCCAATATTCTCCTTCTCCACAAGTTGTGAAAATTTTAATTGCCAATTGATTGATTGATTCAAGGGCAATCCTATGATGGTCAGGAATGAGTTTGGTTCAGAGGCAGTAAAGTTTATGTTATCATGTCTGATCTCTCTGATTTGTTGATGCGAATTGCGGATGGTATTTTGATTCAAGGATTTTGATTAGGAAATCGAATATACATCATTTAATTAAACTATGCATATGCATCTCTTTGCTCACTAAGTAAAACCCTAGTTGTTCTTCAATACAAGTTATCATCGCTATCCATTGGTTCATACGATACGTGTGTCTTTGCTCACAAGTATTGACAATGTCAATAATTTATTTATTTTTTGGACGGTTTCAAGTGCAGTAAGGCATTGGAGATGGATTTCACTTCTTTATTGTCCCATTCAATAATTCAAATGGTCTTAGAGCACTTTGTATGAAGTACAATCGCGATTAAAATAAAAGATCAATTTATACCTACATTTACAACAGTTTGTGCGAATGTTCTACGCTCTGGTGTTAGTTAAAGTATGTTAGTAATTAGAATATTAGTAGATATACAAAAGTAAAGCTGAGTGCACAAATCAGAACGGGGAAGGTAAGGATGAAGCAGAACCTAGAGAAGTTATGGAGAATGATAAAATGGTCAATTAGAAGAGAGACCACTCCCCAAATCTCTGCCTTCGTCCAGCTTGGTGTGCTTCATGTGGTATTAAATGTCGCAATCTTTAAGGTCTTTTGCAAATATTTGCAAACTAATCAAAGAAATAATTATGGGGGATAGTGTACTCCATGGTCGACAACTATAGATTATATGCTTCATAACTGGTGGAAGTCTTCAATGTTCCTTTTTCAAGTGAGTTTGCGTTGGAGGAGTTGTAGTTTTGGAGTGTTCATTCAGCACTTTTTCATTAGCATTCTCTATTTGACTGGTTTAAGTATATGAAATTCTGTTTTTGGTTTGTCTATGGTCCATTTTGGAGGAAAAAGTATCACTTTGGCTGCTGAAAATCTACTCTTGCTCGAGTTGCAACTTAATATCTGCTTAATTTTTTAGTATCTATTTTGGTAGGTATAGCTATATGGTAAATATGGACATGACATTAAGAAGTAAGGCTACAATTATATCTTTAGTATCCCTATTGCTGTAAATGCATATGATGGTTTGATAGCTCATTATAATGTTTTGTTTGATTCAGGCGATCTATTTATATGTCAATGGAAGTGGATCAATCAAATGATGATATGAATCCTATGATGGACTCACTAGAACATAAAGATGAAGAAATTGAAAACCTTGAAGTGGCATCCAACACAAACAAGGTATCTAATGCTTGTCTTCCTAGTTCTGGTAAACGAACATCAACAGTCTGGCTTCATTTTCGTAAGGGCAAAACCGAGAAGGAGAAAACTATGGTGATTTGCAATTATTGTGGGGCCAAGTATACGTACTCCGTTGATAATGGTACTTCCGCTATGTTGAAGCACTTGAAAAAGTGCAATAAGTATCCTCGCAACATAGATAAGAAGCAAAAATTTTTCACCCCACGTAGAGCACAAGGGATAACAATGGGGCATACTAGTACTGATAGTAGTGCAACTGTCTTATCAGCATGGGAATTTGATCAAAATCGTTGTAGACAAATGCTTGTTCGAATGATCATAACGGATGAACTACCTTTTTCGATGGTTGAGCGTGTTGGATTCCGAGATTTTATTGATCAGTTACAACCTCTCTTTCATCACATCTCACGATTTACAGTGGCTAGAGATTCCATGAAGTTATATCTCTGTGAGAAAAAAAGTTTGAAGACTTACTTTGGCAAACTTAAGTCTAGGATTGCACTCACGACCGATACATGGACTTCCATCCAGAATTTGAATTATTTATGTCTCACAGCACATTTTATTGATGACGACTGGAAATTGCACAAACGAATAATCAATTTTGTGGTGATGCCTAGTCATAAGGGCAAGGATATCGGGAAAATGATTGAGAAATGCATCTATGAGTGGGGAATAGAGAAAAAAGTGTCCACAATCACCGTGGATAATGCTAGTTCTAATGATGTTGCCATTAGTTTTTTAAAAGAAAAATTATCAAGAGATAGGCTATTGATCTTGGAAGGTGATGTTTTACACATGAGGTGCACGGCTCATATTTTAAACTTGATTGTGAAGGATGGATTGACCGAGGTACGTGATTCTATTATACGTATTCGAAACGTGGTTAAGTATGTGAGAAGTTCTCCTATGAGAGCTAAAACATTTCAAGGTTGCATTGAAAGTGCGAGGATCACTTATAAGGGTTCGGTTTGTCTTGATGTCACAACTAGGTGGAACTCTACTTATCTCATGTTGGATACTGCTTTAAAATTCAGAAAAGCTTTTGGAATGATGGAAGAAGATGATCCTTCTTTCTTAAGTGAGCTTGACTATGACACTCCTACACATGAAGATTGGGAATATGCTAGAATTCTTTCAGTATTTTTAAAGAAGTTTTATGATGCCACCAACAAGATGTCCGGGACTCTATATATCACTGCGAATGATTATTTCAATGAGATAGCAACTTTATATAAAACTTTGAAACAAGCGGAGAAGGCTTCGGATCTTAGTTTGAAAGTTATGGGTGCAAAGATGAAGGAAAAGTTTGACAAATACTATGGGAGTTTTGAAAAAGTGAATATGATGGTGTTGATCGCGGTGATATTGGATCCAAGAAGAAAGATGAGCTATGTACGGTATTGTTATAGATTAATCTATGATGATAGTGTGAAAGTTGATGAAATGTATGATAAGGTGAGAATTGCCATGGAAAGATTGTTTCATTTTTATGAAAAATCTCATTTTAATTCTTGTGATAAAAATTTGGGTATTAATATTGATAGTAGTTGGGATCCTGATAACCATGAGGAGGGTAAGAAGGATGATCTTGATTTGGTTGAGGATTTCAATTCAGACAAGGCATTTGATATATTTCTTCGCGAGGAGAAAAAAGTGTCGGCAGGTAAACTATCTGAGCTTGATAAGTATCTTAAAGCCGAACGTGAAGAAAGTCGTGATCTTGACCTATTGATGTGGTGGAAAACTACTGGCCAAAAGTTTGAAATCCTTTCTTTAATGGCTCAAGATATTTTATCTATTCCTGTAACAACCGTTGCTTCGGAGTCGACTTTCAGTACATCCGGTCGTGTGCTTGATGGCTTTCGGAGTTCTTTAACTCCTACAGTGGTGGAAGCTTTGATTTGTACTCAAGATTGGTTAAGAAAGGCTACCATGCCGATTAATGTTGAAGAGTGCATTGAAAATGCGGAAAGATTTGAATGGGGTAAGTCATCAATGTATCTTTTTATCTTGTAATTCTTTTGTATATCTAATCAATGAATGATCTATTTAATATTTTTTTTTGTTAGATATAAATGATGTTCATTCGGAGCTTACCGGTAAATAGAGTTCGCAAGTTCAAGTGGAAGAAATATATGTGGTGAGATTTTTATTTGAGTTCAATTAAAAGTAATTCTACTTTAAAACTAATGTTGAGTTATCATATATACTTTTTGCAGGACTATTAGCAAGTTTTGGGCTCTCGGATTTGATCATGTTTTGCTTGCTTGAACAAAAAATCTATTCCCCTCGGGCCATGCAACATTGAGTGATTCGGCGAGATGTATGGAGTTTGGTATTTTAATGTTGAATGTCTTTCTCTTGTGCTAATTTTGGAATTTGATTTTGTTTTTTATTCCATGGAGGGTTTGTTCTAGATTAGTTATGACTACTAATGGATGGTATTGAACAATGGCCAAACTACGTGTTGAATTTTTGTTGAGTTCGGATTCTGTTTTTCTTTTGTTTTTTGCCTCTCTAATAACATTTATGTTCATGAGAATGAAGGTGAGTGTGTGAAATATGTTTGGAAAGAAAAACTTCTTTGATATTTCAAATTTGTGTGGATCTTTAGCTTATTTTTTTGTTTCATAATAGTGCAAGGACATAGGGTATGATGCAGAATTTTAATTTTTGTTTCTACAAAGTGGACGTTTATAATTTAATAGGGCGTCACTTTGTTGGTCACAAAGTAAATAAGAAAACTTGACCGGATCATAATCTCATGCATTACTTTACTAGTAATTGCTATTTATTTTTTTTGTTAAATGAAATGAAAATAAGTGATGGTTCATTGGAACCGGACCGGACCGGACCGGACCGGTCGGTCGGTCCGGTTCTCGGTTCCAAGATAGCCGGTCCGGTCCACGGTCCAGAAAAGTGGGAACCGGTCCTCCCGGTCCGGTTCCCGGTTCTTGGGTGGAACCGGACCGAACCGGGAACCGATCACCCCTATGGCTTACCAAAATACCTCTGAATGGGAAACTCAGTCGTTCGCCTGTTTGAAGGCCGGCGGCCCTCGATTACCCAGCCAATTTTAATTACGGAAGTGGAAGCTTCAGTTATGGTTTCCAGCTAAGTCCCACGAAATTGTTGCTGCACCGAAGGTCCCAAGGAATTGCCTGAGTAACACCACAAAAATGGACCGAGTCAGCCAACTCGTCCTGAAGTCAAAAAGTCGTTTCCCACGTTTCAACGCGGGTTTGGACCCGTCTCTTTGCTGATTGCTAAGTGCTATAGCCTTGGAGGTTAAGCAACATGACCTCTATATATACCCATAAGATCGATTTTGTAAAGAAAGCACACAGCAAATCACCCATCAAAGAAACAAGTTCAAAAGTTCACCCTCCATCTTCACTCTCTTTCTCTGTCTTATTTCTTATTTAATTGATACTCTCAGCCGGTGTGCGAGTAGTAGAATTTGAGTTAGAAGATGACGGGCGACGGGAAGAACATACCCTGGTTCAAGACCTTCTTTTCTTTCTTGGCTTCGCTCGTAAGAGCGGATTATAGGAAGCATCCCATCAAACGAACCGCACCTGAAGCAGCCATTGTTGCTGCCTCTAAGCATTTCTCAGCCCCTCACAAGGTAACGTTCGGGTAAATTCCAGTTTTATGATCACTTCCAACTTTCAAAGTCAACATCAACAAGAAGAAGAAAAAGGAGAAGAAGAAAAAGAGAAGGGATGATAAGGTTGGAATGGTGACGTTTTCTTCCGGGTCGCTGAACAAAAGATAAGAGGTGGTTATGGCGTGTATTTGGCGGCGCTGGAGCACCAGGACAACCGCGGATTCTTGGCTGATATTCATGTCGGTCTGCTGTGAAATCCATCGAAGACCAACGAGTTCCTGGCGGGCGCGAATGGAAGCAGCCGCCGTCTTCTCCAATTTGTCCCATGTTTGAAAGCCCTGGTGTTTACTGTTTAGGAAGATGCGCTTGGAGAGTCCAATTGCCACGGAGACTTGGGCAATGTCCTTATGCTTAGGAAATATGATTGGTTTGGGACTCAAACAGTTATGTCTGCAAGAAAAATGGTAGACCCATTAGAATCGGCGCACAGAATAGATTTACTAAATGATGTGCTTATGATTCGTTCATGAATATGACTTACTTGTTTAAAAGGTTGCTCATAGTTAAACACATCACTTAATAAACAATCCTCTTGTTCTTATTCACAAAGTGCAATTTATATATGCTATTTGAGTTTTTTGGATTACGACACATGAGGATAATTACTAATTGACAAGGCCATTATATCTTCAAATTGTAAAATATATCACGGTCATTGAGGGAAGTCGATAAGAGTTGAAAGAAGAGAATATACAATAAATTTAGGAAGTTGACAGTATTTCATGGAAGTTACAGACACTCTAGAGAAAAGGACGACTATGACCGAATTACGACCCATGATGGATATAATATTAAATAAAATTACTATTAATTCCATTGAAAATACTTCTGGTTCTGGCCCTAATTTTTCCTGTTTTATGGTTTGGGCCTTTGTGCCCTTTTATTTGTTGTTCGAGGCCTATTGGCCTTCGGCCCATTTTTTGTACTCGTTTCGATTATGCGAACATGATCTTTATTTGTCGAAGGGGAAAAAATAGTTAAATCTTTTGTTTTTATCGCTTAACAAAAGAAATCATAATTTATTTACTTTTTACTCGAAACTAAAAGCACAATAAATATTTAATCATTCTTTGATAACTCAAATGGAGACCGACTTTGCAAATTTAATCATTCAAAACTAACCTTTGTCAACATGTAGAGAATCTCTAATACTCTTTTAACTTTTTTCAACCAAAAAAGTTATTAATTATCATCTATCTCTGAAAAAAAAAACAAGAGAGAGATGAAGTATTGAAATCATACCACCGTATACGCAAGTACGTTATTTGTACTAAGTTTTGTAGATATTAGCACGTTAGTTTCGAAATTTCGTGATTTTATACTATACTCAGACTCCACTTATTTATGCATTGCTTACGGCTCTTATGATCAAGATGTGTACAATATATGACACTAGGAACGGACCTTGCTTTACGATCACATCAAAAGAATCCATAATTAGGGTTGATCATGAATCTTTTCAACCTCCGGTTCCCTCGGAGCAAATTGGAAAGATTGAGATGAGGGGTTGAAAAAATCTGGTGCCTCAGCTAAACCCAAGAAGTTGCAGAAAAAGAACATGATGAATCTGGTTTATTTTGGCATAATTAATTGTGCCATTATATGCTAGCCGATTTCTCATACTTGCTTCTATTTCTAACCAAGCCACATATTCAATTATTCATCATCAATAGAGCCACCTAATTGTTTTTAAGTGGCTTAGATCCACCTAATTTTTTACTTTCGGTCATCATTTGGCAGATGTCAAGATCAACATCAACTATTGCGCCTCTTTTTCTATGTTACATTTTCTAAAAATGTCAAGAATTCAGTTAAAAATAAAAACAAAAAACTTTATTAAAAATGCACTCTGACAAAGATGTTGAATATTTACAAAATCAAACACGTGAGGCAAATTGATAGGAAATTCCAACTTCAAAAAGTAAAGTGAGTACTAATTAGTTTTAAATAGTAATATAGGATATTATGGCATCCATTGTTAATGATTTAAATATTCTTCTTTTTTAATTCGATGGTGAACGTAAAAAAAAAGGATTTAATAGTTTTTCTTTTTTAGCCAAATAGTAAATTCTAGTTACTTTTTAACTCATGGGCACATCTCGAAACTTCGGACCGAGTGGGACAGGCGACTGACAAAAAGAGGTTCCCGGCCCGGGAAACATCGTCGAATCTCGGCCCTTCATCTTTCACCGTAGCGAATCTCGGCCGTCCCTTCCCGCGGCGGCGGATCGCTCGTCGGCGGCACCGCCGCCGCCGCCTGGCCTCCACTCCTCCGGTGAGTAGATTCGGTTGCGCCGGCGAACTCGCCGGAGAATCCGAACCCTGGACTGATGTAGCGAGTTTTCCGATCGTCGAATTTGGTCTGATTTCTGAACGGGCGGGGGTCTGTGTGATCACAATCGCATTTCCGTTGCCGATGATGAGCTTCTGCTCGTCGGCGGGAAGCGTCAGCATTTCTTCGCTTCTTCTTCTTCATGGTTCTGAAGCCCCTTTAATGCTCGCATTTGATCCCTCTCTCTCTCTCCCTCTCCCTCTCTCTCTTGGAGCGTGCGCGTGCGTCTTGATGGCGGATCGTAACTCATTAGCTCGGATTAAGTGATGAAAGTTTCGGTTTTTTGGCTCCTCGGAGTCGAATTATAGTCATTAATGGATCATGTGGAATTGGGTTTCATAACAGTTTCCTCGCCGTGTACTTTAAGCGTCGAGGTTGGGAATTCATGCTGGGCATTTCGCTTTTCTTGTTCTGGGTTTTCTCCTTAAATGGCGAATGCCTGCGTTTCAGATAATATGAATGCCTAGAGGAGCAGACATAGGGATGATCCAAGGTTGGCTTTGTGGGTATTTGGCAGTGAGGCCTACTTCTCCATTAGCCCTGTTGAAGGCTGACTCAAGGGCAAGAATCCTTTCTCGGTGAACACTCCTGTTCTCACTTAGTATTTAGTTTGTCTCTGTTTTCTTTCTTATTCTGATATTGGGTTTTTGTGGTTGCTTCTTTTTTAACACTAATGTTCTAGTAGGTAATGACATGCCTTGTTTCCGTTCTCCTCGATAGAATGGTATTCCTGTTTCTGAGTGTAAGAGAGGTGATAGAGATCATATAAGATTGTGACAACCCAAGGGAGTCGTCTCTAGATTTTAATACAATTCTGAAACGTAGTATAGGGACATCAAGGTGTGAAACAGTGAGCAACCAACTTTTCTGACCGTCGGAAAAGAGATCAAGTTATATGTCTTATGCATATACTGGAGATGTGATGCGATGGTCATTTAGGATCGAACTTGATTCCTTCTCGGGCTATAAGACTCTTGCAGTTGTTCATGCCGATTTGCCTCTAATGCTTTTGCCTTGTTTCTGTTTTCCTCTATCACAAAGAAAGTGAAAATGCGCGTGGTGCAATGTATTTACTTATATGGAACTTGGAATATGGAAATTTTCCCAAGAACTTTGTGGTTTTGATAACCAGACTTCAGTGAAGACTGCCTTAACCTGGCATTTTTGGGAAACTAATTTAATTTTTAAGAGTGCGATGAAGGTTTTTTGGTTTATTAAGCCAACCTAAGAAGGTCTTCCTGTCACTTTAGGTTTTATTTTCAGTGGGGTTCTACAATGGGATAGGTCATATAGATATGCATGTAATAAACTAAAAGGATTGCATACGCTCTGGCAATGTAGACTCCTAAAAAGAGTGTCGATCTAGGATTTTGGGGGAGGTTGACAAGACTGTTAAAGCATTTACTGTTTTTGACTCGTAGGAGAAAGTTTTATGATCCAACATAAATGTTTTGATTTGCATTTACTTCACCTTAGCTCTCTCCTCGTCAATCCTTTTGACATTTAGTATTTTTTTTATTCAGCCAGCTATATCTGCCGAAGTCTCCAATGTAGCCTTTTTTTCTGATTAATTCTACACCTCCCACCATTTCTGATCAGATGTAAGATAAACTGATCAGATTCAACCCATTGCCAAGCTGAAATGGTTTTCATATATACAAAGGTATCCCAGATTCACTTGTTGCTGGCATTTGTGGTGGTTGTCTGTTTCAGAGAGCAGCTCTCTTCTGCTGCCTCCTCCGACAGCAGTGGATGATCCTTTACTTCTCTTCCTTTTGTTTCTCCTGATCTGGAAATATCTGTACATATTTAATTGGCTGCTGCCCTCAGCGGACTTTGAGAGGCGAGTCTGGTGGGGAGAGGATGGACGGGAAGCCTTCTGGTAGAAGGCGTGTTTTTGTTCAAACTGAAACTGGTTGTGTCATGGGCATAGAATTAGACAGGAGCGACAATGCTCATACAGTAAAGAGGAGATTGCAGCTTGCTCTCGATGTCCCAACCGAAGAGTGTTCATTGTTTTATGGAGATATGGTGTTAAGATATGATCTAAGTGCTGTTAGAAATGATTCTCCCTTGCTTCTTGCGAAGAACTTTTTGCACAGAAGCGCTTCCACTCCATGTCTCTCACCAACTGGGAAAGATCTTCACCAGAGTGATCAGAGTGGTCCAATTGAGTTATTAAAATGTTTTGATAGCTCTGCTGGAAAGAAAAAGTTAATTGAGGAGATTGTGAAGGCTATGAAGAATGGTATTGATCCAATTCCTGTTCGTAGTGGTCTTGGTGGTGCATACTATCTCAGAAACACGGATGGAGATAACATTGCTATTGTGAAGCCAACAGATGAGGAACCTTATGCTCCTAACAATCCAAAGGGCTTTGTGGGAAAAGCTCTTGGACAACCTGGATTGAAGCGCTCAGTACGAGTTGGCGAGACAGGGTTTAGAGAAGTGGCGGCTTACCTACTTGACCATGATCATTCTGCAAATGTACCCTTTACAGTGCTTGTGAAGGTCACCCACTCCATCTTTAATGTAAATGATGGGGTGAGTATAAGTAAGTGTCATTTTAAGAAGCAGATCAGCAAGATTGCTTCACTGCAGCAATTCATCCCTCATGATTTTGATGCAAGTGATCATGGAACATCAAGCTTTCCTGTTTCTGCAGTTCATAGGATAGGAATACTGGATATTCGAATTTTAAACACTGACAGGCATGCTGGAAACCTCTTGGTTAGAAAGCTTGAAGGGACTGGCAGCCTGGCTGACATGGAGCTTATTCCCATTGATCATGGACTGTGTCTTCCAGAAAGCTTGGAGGACCCATACTTTGAGTGGATACATTGGCCACAGGCATCAATCCCTTTCTCTGAGGATGAACTTGAGTACATAAGCAATCTTGACCCGGATAAGGACTCTGACATGCTTAGGATGGAGTTGCCAATGATCCGAGAGGCTTCCCGTCGTGTCTTGGTTATTTGCACAATTTTCCTAAAGAAAGCAGCGGATTTTGGATTTTGTCTCGCAGAAATTGGTGAGATGATGAGTAGGGAGTTTTGTGGCCATGAGGAGAAACCAAGTGAACTTGAGTCTTTTTGCATTGAGGCGAGGCATCGTTTAGACAAGCGAGAGGTAGTGTTTGAAGAGGTTAAGCCAGAAGATGATAACCAGTTTCAGTTTGACACTGACAATGAGGGCGAAGAACTAAAATGCATGTTTAACATAGAAGAAATTTTGGAAACGAAACCTTTTTGGTCTGGCAGAAAAGCTAGAAATGGTTGTAATCCACTGTCAAAGCTGGAGGAGAGCACAGAGGATAATGAAGAAGAAGAGGGGACTGAAAATGGGAATGACAGCACAGCTTTAAGAACATACAAGCACACTGAACTCACAAGAAACCTAGAGCCACGCTTTTCTAAGTTGTACAAGTCACTAAAGTGTGTTCACAATGGAGAGAAGAGCTGGCAGCACCTGGGCACCTGGCAGGGGACCGGCTATTTGGCTGGTACATCATCTGGAAACAGGAGTGTGAATGAGCAACTACCTGCAAATAGCAATTTTGTTAAGTTGGCTGATATGGATAAAGAAGAGTGGGATCAGTTCCTTGAAAATTTTCAGGAGATGCTATTAACTGCTTTTGCTAGTCGTAGATCTGTGAATATGGGTCATATGCAGAGACAGAGGCTTGGAACTTCATGCCAATTCTAGGGAGATTGAACAATTACAGTATGATAGCTTATGTTCAAGGAGAATGTTAGCTGTCGAACATACTTGGAAAGATGAATGCTTTACAAGTCTATTTTCTTACAGGACCATTTCTGCTTAGGATTGACTAGCTGCTGCATCAAATTATATGGTGTAATGATGATAGGATCTGTTTTTTTTTTTTTTTTTTTTTTTTTATATCTTTCACTTTATGTGTTTTTGCATAAATAAATTGAGAATGGGTGGGTGGAAGAGGAACAATGATGTGTATATATCCAATTATGAGAATGAAGTTTACCAGAGTTGCAATATATTTTACTTATTTGTCCGGTGCTGCAGTGTACCCTTTTTTTAACATTGCAGGATCAACAATAGCTGGATTCTAATGTGTGGACACTTACAGTTTGCCCACAGTTTATAGTTGCGAGAAGAAACTGTAAGGGGTGTGCATGGTCCGGGTAGGCGATTCCCGACCTAGAACTAGGAACCGCCCACTAAGAACCAGTTTCAAAAAATTGGAATTGGGAATCGCCCGCTAGTTATATGGATCCACCCGGGAACCGGACCATCGGTCCGGTCTGGTTCCTTAGTGGATCCATAGAACTGGTCTAACCTTCGCGCCTTCCTCTTTTCATCTCCCCACATTTGCTTATTCTAGCTCTCTCTGCCATGGTAGCTTTATTCTCCTCAAGTACTAGCATCGTGGTGGTGTCCACGGCGGCAACGGTTGCTACCCTCGCTCCACTTCCGTCCCGGCCACCACCACCACCTTCGCCATTGTCTCCGCCATTTCCCACTCCTCCCTCAAGACCAACAATGAGGAGGACAATGGGGACGATGAACCGTTCTTAGACCTGGAGTTCGCCCGTCCCCGAAGATAAGGATGATGGGGAGAAGCTTGAGGAGGGGGAGGAGGAAGAGGGAAGGTAGAAGCGGGACGAGCTCAACAACGAAGAGGACAATAGTAACAGTGAATGCGGAGGTGGCGACGACGTGGAGAGAGAGTTCAAGTTTGAGGGAAGAAAAGAGAATCAACTCACTGTTTCGCCGAGTTCGGACTAGGACTCAAAGGGAGATGAGTAGATCCAGAGGTGAATCGGAGAGAAAGAGGGAGCTCGGGGAGATTTTGAACAGAGAGAGACAATATGGAATAGGAAAGTAGTGAATTGAGACAATATGATAATTGGAGTTCTAAATTTTAAATTTGCCAATTTTAATTTTTTTAATATTAAAAATTAATATATTGTTATAATATAATCGGTCCGGTCTAGGTGGGCTGGTGGGCGAATCCGTTCATAGAATCGGGAACCGGACCAGTACCCACCGGTTTTCATAAATTGGAACTGAGAACAGGATCGGTTCCCTTAAGAACCATTGCTTCTGGGCGGTTTCAATCCAGTTCCGGGCGGTCCAGGAGGGTTTTGGTTCTTTTGCACACCCCTAACTGCAACAACAGTATCTCATCCAAATGTTGGGTTGTGGACTATTTTGTTTGTCACATGTGGAAAAGTTGGTTTTCTTGCCATTAGACTTGGCGGATTAGCATCGTGAATACCTAGTAGCGAAGTGTGGATGGACTGATCTAATTTTTCTTATGAGCACATTGTGGTTCTTTTCATTTCCCTTTAGTTGTGCGTCCACACTTTGTGTTACACTTCTTGTGATGTCCCGGGCATTGTCATGTAGTTGGATGTACCTTTTTTTTTTTTTCCTGACTTGCTTATTCTCCACGGACTTTCTTACGACTCACAATGGCTGCTGTTGAGGAACCTTGGCATTGACAAAATCTGCGGAGACCCTTATTAAGTGTTCTTCAATGAGCGTTGACACATTATTTTTAGTTGACATGTCATCATAAGTAAAATGTCGGAAATCAATTAAGATTTCCGATGGCGACGGAATTCGTTTCTCGGGCAAAAAGTAGACACAAAGTGTCGTTTTTTTATTTCTTTTTCATTGACCCTTTATTTATGAGTAATTTCCTAATTATTTTCATCAAAAAATTAAAAAGTCAAAATTGATTTTTGAGTTTGACTTTTTTGTAACCTTTTGACCAAAAAATCAATCCTCGTCAAAATTTGGCTATTTGGACAAAAAGTTCCCAGATAATTCCAATTTCATTTTGGCAATAAAATTTTTTGAAAAAGAAAATCAAAGGTTTGACCATAAATTAACATTTTAGTGATTAATTCCTTTAACCAAAAAAATTTGAAAAATGTGAGAATCCACAAGTTATCTTATTTTTGCTTCAATTTGACTTTAGCCACAAAAATTTATCAAAAATCGATTAAGAATCTATTTTTCCAATTTTTTTTTTTTGAATTTAGGTTCAAAATCGACCAAAAATAAAAATGACTTGTTTTCTAATAATATTTTGGCTTAATTTATTTTATGACATATTATTTAGAGATCATTTCACATTCACTCGCTCGACCAATTTTGTGATTTGGCATGTTGGGATAATTTTTTTCCTTTTTAGGCCTAATCAAGGGTCTTGAGTCATTCTTCATGATTAGTGACATGATGCGTCCAATGAGCATAATTTCTTCGTGGCTATCCATGGCCAACATTAATTTTGGTAAATTTACATGAAAACTTCTCAATTTGATAGATTTTTTTTTTTTTGGTCGGAAAAAGAAACTATATAGATAATCAACGTCCAGTACAGCCAGCTGCTAAAGCATCGGCACATATGATGTCTATTAACTAAAAAGGAGGAAAGACAATCCAACTTTTAAAAGCTGAAGCCCGATTATGGGCCTTTGAAGCCCAATCAGCGGCGACATTTGCCTCTCGTCTACAGTGACAGAGAGATAGGTTAGGGAAGAGGGACAACACCGCCGCAGCTTCTTCGAACAGAGATCGGTTGTCCCATGGCGGCTTCCTTCGACGATTAAGAGTGTCGACTAAGACCAAACTATCAAATTCAAGGAGAAGAGGAGCGTGAGTTAATCCTTGGCGTTGCAAATGTTGGAGGGTCAAAGTGAAAGCTTGGATTTCCGCCTGTAAAGCCGAAGTCGCTGCAAAGTGCGAGGAGAAGCCATCAGTGAGTCGGCCATTGTGATTGTGACAGATGGAAGCCATACTACCCTCGTTAGATCTTGGCTGATGTGATCCATCGATGTTTACTTTCAGGGTACCCAGATTAGGCGGTTTCCAAAGGGTTTCCCCGAGATGGAGCGATCGGCCTTTACTGGTGAAGGAGAAGGCAACAAGACGAGCGGTATGATTCCCAGCAAGCGCTGACTCGGCCACGCGAGAAGGTTGAAGCTGCTGGCTGCGGAAAATGAATCCATTACGAGCACGCCAAATCTTCCACAACACAGATGCGAGGATCTCCAAACCAGGTGAGTTATAGTTGCATTGGACTTGCTCTGTAATCCATTTATCTATTCTCTGTACTGCTGTGGGAGTAATATGTATATCCAAAAGGGGATGAGGCCATACCTCTGACACCCAGGGACATAGCAGAAAAATGTGTTCAAGAGTCTCAGGTGAATTATGATTGCAAAGCATACAAATAGGAGTAGGAATAACATGTCGGTTATATAAATTTGCTCTGGTAGCTAGGGCATTCTGACAAATGGACCACATAAAGGTTCTGATTTTGGGGGGGGGGGGGGGGGGGTTTCATATGCCAGAGTTTTCGCCACAGCCAACTTGGATTCTGATAAGAGGTTGAGGTCGAATGAGAAGGCGGAGATACTGTTGATGCTATAATAGTGTGATAAGCAGTCTTAACCGTGAAAGAGCCATCTTGCAGTCCACATCAGTTGATCTTGAACACAATGGGGTCTGATAGGGTTGGATGTGATCTGGTCTCTAATTTGTTGATCAAAAAAGGTTTCCAGCAGAGTGACATTCCAGGTACTAGAATGTTGATCAATAAGGTCAGCTACGGATTGGGGTTCCTCGCGTAGCGATGGTCCACTTAATATACCCATGGGGAGCCACTGATCATGACTAATGTTGATTGATCGGCCATCACGAGATGAATCAACGATTAACTACAACTGTAACCTTTGAAGAAGTCCATCAAGCCACCTTTCAACTAGGGGCCACCAAAGCTCCGGGTCCGGATGGTCTTAATGGTTTATTCTACCAGATGCACTGGGACATTATCAAAACTGATCTCTTTCGAGAGGTAAGTCATTTTTTCACTTCTGGTATCATGCCTTTATCAATAAACCGGACGCTGATTTCTTTAATTCCTAAAGTTCCCCAACCTGAACGCCTTGACCAATATCGCTCTATCAGCTTGTGCAATTATGTTTATAAGATTATCTTAAAGGTCATAGCCAATCGTTTGAAACCTCTGCTACCAGTTCTAATTTCAGAAGAATAGTCTACATTTGTTGGGGGTAGGCAGATACAGGATAATATTTTACTAGTCCAGGAAGTTCTCCACCAACTTAGGATCTCACGAGGGAAGCGCCACTTTTGAGCTATTCTTAAAATCGATATGATGAAGGCATATGATAGGGTTGAATGAGATTTCCTCCAAGACTATCTTCTTAAATTGGGATTTCATTCTATGTGGGTGCAGTGGACAATGCAGTGTATTACAACCCAATCTTCTTGTGTGAAATTTAATGGGCATCACCTATAGTATTTTAATCCTTCTCAAGGTCTTCGACAGGGTGATCCCCTTTCCCCATATCTTTTTTATATTGATGGCTAATCTTTTATCAGTCCTAATTAACAATGCCATCAGTATGGAAACCCTTAAAGGCATCAGACTTAATAGATGGTGCCCTTCGTTATCCCATTTGTTCTTTGCAGATGATGCTATCTTCTTTCTCGATGGCACTGTTCGAGAAATCCGACCTTTTTTTCGGGAAAGCCTATCCTGCTAGTTTACAACAGAACATGGCCAGCGAACTACGTGTTCCTATCTTGCAGCAGTCTAGGAAATACTTGGGGATACCTTCTGATTGGGGGCGTTCAAAAAAAGATATGTTTTCTTGGGTAATGGGCAGAGTAAATAAGGAGTTGGAAGGGTGGAAAGAATCACTGTTATCCAAAGGTGGGAAGGAGATTCTTCTTAAAACTGTTGTACAGGTTGTTCCTTAGTACGCCATGTCCATTTTTAAGCTCCCACTCTCTATTTGCAGATCGATTGAGAACCCATAGTCATTCACAACTTCTTGGAAAGATGCCAATCTATTAAAATTTATTGGTCGTCCCCCTTGCTTCTCCCAGTGGTAAAGAATCTCGTTAAAATCACCAATACATACCCAAGGAAGAACATTGGCAAGACTTATTCGGATTAGATCACGCCAAACCTGCTGACGAAGGTGATGGACTGCAGGGGCATGAAGGCAAGTAAGGCGCCAAGAAAGACCGTCCCCTCCTTCCTTGCAAGTCATATCAAGAAAAACAAAAGTAGAGCTAAGAAAATCTATAGAAATAGTATCATTCCAAAAAACAGCCAAGCCTACCGGATCAAAGACATGAAAATGACAAAAATGCAAACGACGATTCATTTGCTGAAGAAACACTTCTTGCTGCTTAGTTTCCATAAGAAAAAGAAGATCGGGCTTTTCTTGAGCCACTAGGGCTTTTAATGCTTGAATTGTCAGGGGATTGCCCAACCCCTGGCAGTTCCACCTTAAGAGTTTCATTTATGTCCATTCTAGACTAACATCCAATTGACATAAGCAAGCTTCAATTAATAGAGTTCCATTACAAATGTTAGTTTAGCTTGCGGTCTCATTTTAGTGGAAATTAATCTAATTAAGTCATTTTGTGTACAATTCACAGCTTTGAAGTAATCCAATTGCATTAAATTTAATCCAATTTGCATGGGATAATTTTAATTTCATTTTAATTGGACAAATCCATGAAAATAGGACAAAATTAGGTTTAGAACCAAATCGGTCCAACTTGATCCGACCTGATTAGCCCAGTTTTGATTGGCGTTGACGGATTGACGTTCAATGGCTGTCTCCGACCATTTTTTGATAGTGAATTAAGGCGCGTTTGGTAACGATTCTGTTCCCGGGAGTAGATTCTGATCAGAAATGATTTTTTTTTTTTATTTTGTTCCCGGGAACTGATTTTAAACATTTTAAGTCGTTTTGTAACTGTCCAAAATTTCTAATTCTGGAATAGAATTGCGTTTGGTTCTGTGCTCATTAAGTATATTCCAAATCAATTTTTTTTTTTAATTTTTAAATAATTATTTTACTTTTTTACTTTTTTCCTTTTTCTCCTGTTCTTCTTCTTCTTCTTGTGACCGGCGACCTCACCAGAGCGTCGCCGACCCTTGGCAAGGCCAGCCCTCATCGGTAGCTGGGTGAGGCTCGCCCAGCCCCGTCGAGGCTCAGCCTCGCCGAGGCTGAGCGAGGCTTGCCTAGCCACTGGCGGGGCTGGGCATAGCAAGGCTTGCCTAGCCTTGCCGGTGGCCAAGCAAGCCTCGTTGGGGCTAGGCAAGGCCCACCTGGCCATTGGCGGGGCTGTGCGGCCGACAGCCTACGGCGGTAGGCGGCGGCAGATGGTGGCGAGCGGTGGTGGACAACGGTCGCGAGATGGCCAAAGGGAAGAAGAAGAGTTGTTGGTTTTGATTCTCAAATTTGTTCCTGGAACAAGAATCAACTTTTTTTTTGTTCTTGATTCTATTCCCAATCTGTTCTCGGGAACAAAAAATTTACCAAACGCGATTCTAGGCCCAAACTGATTCTAAGAACAAATAATCAGAATTTGGCCCTGTTTGGATGGTACAGGGCCTTAGTCTTTTTGACCAGCCAATGGCCAGCCCACTCCCTAGTGCAGTGAAATTAACCAAATGCCCTTAAGGTATCAAAATAACCAAATGTCCTTGGTTCAATTTGTGGTTCAAGATGAGATGTAATTCTAGCCATTCATCAAAATATCATCTAGACCATTGGATGTGACATCTCATTAACCCATGTGATAATAATCCTAGCCAATCACAAGATTGCTTAGCCCCTCTTCATAGATCAAATCCTAGCCATTGTTCAAGGATTCAATCTTGACCTAGGTATATAAGACTTTTCCCTCCGAATTTCAAAAGAGAGGATTCATTTTTTAGATATCCTCTCTCTGTGTGTGTTCCCGTTTCCCAACTGACCGTGTATCGTTCTCCCTCAAGCAACACTGACGCGCCAACCTCCCTTACGGTGTCCCTTTGCCTGTCGTAAGCCTTGCCGCCTGCACCTCTTGCCAAAGCCTACTAGGCCAACGCCATTTCCTTTCTAGACCGAGTGACGATCTCCATGTCGAAGGTGGAATCCAACAGTTCGCAACCATCATCCAGCGGTCGACGGTAGTCCATAGGTGCTCTGATCATTTCGACAGCGAGCCTTGACAAGTCTATGATCTTGTGGCAGCCGGAGCTCCTCTGATTCTTGACGAATCATCCTTGATCATCTTCCTTTTCATTTAATCTTCATTTGTTGATTGTTTTAAAGTTGATTCGAACACAAACTTACTCGAATCTTGTCATCTAAATCTAGATCATTGCTAAGCTACTTCAGCCAGGACTTGAGCTAGATCCGGTGGCCAATAGCTCATTGAGCTTGAAGATCAATCGAGTCAAGGTAAAGTCCTCTAGCCTTTGAGTCTGATGAAGTGAGATCATTCTAGATGATCGAGACTAGGATTTAATATCTAGGTGATTATATGTGCTTAGAATGATGATTTGAATGAGCTAAGATGAGTGATGAATGATTCATTGCTTGATGATGATTGATTACCTATTCTAAAAATTCATAGCACTTATGGACCGATCTGTTTCGAGCTAGGATATGAGCTTGAAAATGATGAAATCTTATGAACATACGTTCTAGACATTCGAATTATGCTTACTAAGCTTCGATTTGATATATTATACTTCTAGACCTGGCATCGTCTGCTAGCTTAAACTTATTTCGAAATATCATTATCAGATCTGGAATGTTGCATGTTCTGTTTTAAATGTTTTGTTTTGGTTTTCCTTGTCTAACCGACGTTTGTTGTTTGTCAATATTTTAGGAATTTTTGTGTTAGGATTTTTAAGCCGGCACCTTCATGAAAGTTGTTCATTAGATCCAGATTTACAATAAAATTTTCATGAAATTTGAAAATGATTTGATAGATCCAAACACCTATAAATCATCCATGTTAGCTTTAGTAAAATTGTTTTGCGGACTGGCTTTTATGAGTTTTGCAATTTTCACAAAATTGTGTGATGAGAATCTGGAGTATTATGTCTCTCCATAAAAGTTGTAGGACTTCTGAGATCTGTGTTGCATAAAATTTTCAAATAAAATTAGGTTAATTAGAGATGAGAATTGCCTTGATTTGAACACGGTTATGTTTGTAAGATTGCTGTCCCAAAATGACCTTGGCATGCTCTCCCCGATTTTTGTAAAATCATGTGAATTGAATATGATAATGACGTCTCCATGAAAGATTCTTGTTATATCTTGATCTTTGTTGTCAAAAAGTTTCAGAAAATAAAAATGTCATTTTCTATATTTCATGAGTGTTATAAAGTCCCAGAAAACTCTGAAAATTCTGTTTTTCAGAACTGACCGTCAGTAATTTTTGAATTTTTATAAATTATGTGATGCAAATCTCAAATTTTTTTCTTCATGAGGACATTTCAAACTTCATTTTGACATTAGTTTCATTGAATTTGAAAATCGCTAAGGCATACGAATGACATTATTAGAGTGTCGTTTGTTCCGCACCTAAGTTTTTCTTGGATATGTAAGGGTGCTTTCATAATTTCGATGAAGTTAATATTCCTACTTGAAAATCTTCAAAACACGAAAGTTGAAGGTGATGATCTCAGCTTCTTTTGAGGTCAATTTTGTTGAAATTAACACACGTTTGGTCGTTTAAGGAACTCGATTGGTGTGCTGAATTATCCGTCACCTGAATTCTAGAATTTATTTCCCAAGAACATCAAACTTGTTTAATAATTTCAACAAAATTGATGTCCTTGATGAAAAATCTTCCTTTTAAAAATCCTTTGCAATTATACAAAATTATTGTCTTTGATTGTAAAGATTGAAATAGCCACAACTTGTCCTATGTTGATTAAGTGACCTGTCTTGGTTTACTTCACATTGCTTGATTGAATGAGAAACGGTGCCTGTTGGCCTAAATGCATGCAATTTCATTCTTTTCACATGTGGATTTTAAGTGTATGACTTAGGGATGATGTATTATTGCGGGTTATCCTTGGAACACAATTAGATCCAAATGTGGGCCAAAATGGAATTGGCCACTGCTTGTGAACACAAGGGATGGCCAATCTCTATTGGTCATAAATTAATCAAATATGTGTCTTCAAAATGGGCCTATACATGCAAATCAAAGGCCGCCCTAAGGCCATTTGAGACCATTTGAATGAGTTTTATAGGTTCATTGAATGTTATTGTTTGTATCCTCAATTATCTTTATTTTGTGCTTATTTGCATTGTTCAAATTACTTGCATAGTTTAGTATTAGATTGTCAAAACGACTTGAAATAGGCATGGCCAAGAAGGCTCGAAGATGGTAGTATGGTCGATGTCCAAACCGACATTTGTTCATTTGTATCAATTTATTCCCCGACATATGTCTCTAGTTTTCAATTTATGATGTATAAATACTTGATGAGTTGCAAGTTTTCATTTCTTGCACTTAGAACAATTGTTTACATGCTTTCTTGGGTGTTTACTTTCCATACTACAATTTCATTTTTTGCGTGATTTATTAGTTAGCATAGAATTGCAAGAAATAATTATCCATACATGGTCACTTTTTCCTTCCAAACAAATTGCATGAAAATGTATAAAAGATTGGTTGACCACCTTAGATAAACAATCAAACTCATAGGTACCGAAAATGCGCTAAAAAAATCTTTAGCATAGTCCAAGTCTCCGAACCCACAGAACTCTAATTTTGCAGAAATCAAGGGAGGTCTCTCTACCCTTGATTACCTCCCTTGATTGGGCATTTAGTCGGCCCTCAACAAAGAGACTAGTGGCAACTCATAGATAATGTTTTTAGATTGTCTAAACACTTAAAATGAATCAATGTCATGCGAAGAATTGGTTTGAGAGGACCCACGATTATAATCGATGATCCGTTTGTGAAGTTAGCAAATGGAATCTTGTTTGAAACAGCCATTTGTATGTACCATTCAGATTATATGTCCATTTGCAAGGTTAAATGATGTTTTATTTGAGAATTTATAATTTGATCCGAATGTTTTATAGAAAGGGGAACAAAGGTTGTGAATTAAGGTGGCATGTGGAGGCTCTAGATCATGCCATTTGGTATCTTGTGATGTCACCTTATCTATTATGTCCAAATCTCATATGATTCTCACAATTTTTGAATTATTGCTTGACTTATTATCTAAAGTCTCGAAATTCTCATTCTTAAAAAGCATGTTGTCAAGCTTATCAAGCTATTTTCAAGCTCTCGCATTCTTAAAAATTTAATTTTGGGCCTACCTTTTCTTGTTAGTTTGCAATTGAGATCCAAGAATGTTGGAAATGTAACTAGTATGTATATCCACAAACCCTTCAATGGCTCACAACAATATTAAGCATTAACACATCATTCAATATCAAGAATCAAATCCAGATCAATTTTACAAATTGATTTATCAAAATAGGACTTGTAAACATTCTTAACTTCATTCATCAACCAAGGTACATTTCACAGACAAACATATAATCTTTTGCAATTCAGCTCAACCACCGGAAAAACTTCTTTATAAAATATTTCTCAAATCATTTCAGAACTTGTTTCTTGAACTAGAATATATTTCATAGACCATTTAACAACTTATTTCATTAACCAAGTTCACAAACATATATATATATATATATATATATATATATATATATATAACATTTCACAACACATTTCCTAAATAATTTTCAAACCATTCAAAAATATCACAACGTAGTAAATATTTGATCCAGATTTTATGTAAACTATGAGATTTTCAAAAAGTCAAAATGTCAAAGGGAATAAGTATAAAACAGCAAAAACAAAAACAAAAAAGAAAGAAGACTCGGTCAACAAAGGTACACAATGAATTGCATTATAAGATCGGGAGCCTGCTCACGGAAGGAGAGGACAAAAATAGGAAGAAGACGAATAAGAAGAAGAGAGAGGAAAAGAAAATGGGTTTTTACGTGTGTTTGTTACAAATGCATGGCCAAGTCAACTCAACTATGTATATCAACGCCCGGACAATGTTTGCGCCCCACATTCTTCTAGTAGGAGTAGTTTTCGAAATTAGTCAAAATTGGAAATTTTGTAAAATTTGAGTTGCAAAGTCTAATTTTTTAGTTATGGAGCTTTGAAATTGAATGAAAACGGTAGATTATGATATTATGGAACCGTAGGGTTTGTCAAGAATTGGTTTAGAGTAACAATTACGTCAGAGCCAAATTTTAGGAATTCATGTGTGAGTTTCATGTTAAGAATGGCTTGAATAGTCGTTTTTGGTACGCAATTTGTTAGCGTATAGAAATCGTTTTGTTAGTGTTTAAACACAGTATAATCATTTCGTAGTTGAGGTAGTTTATTACTCAATTTTAACATTGTTTCTCGCTTATTTGTTAGGATCGCAAGTTCGAGAATTCGAGGAACGTTTGTTGTTTGGTTGTAGGCGTTCGAAGATAGGTAGTGCTATACATTCTATGAATTTCTAAACTCATGTCTTGAAAGCAATAAATATTCGATATATTATGAGTTATAAAGAAACATGTTTGTTGCATAAAAGTCTACATTTGACAATTACTACATTTTCGTGTTGGTGAATGGTCTAATAAATGTTTTAAGGAATGTATTGCAAAATGTTATACATATATAGATTTGTGAACCGATCTACAAAATGGAGTTTAAAATTGTTTGTGAAATGTATTGCTACATATGAAATAGTTTTTAGATTTGGTTTTGTGGATTATGGAGAATGTTGTTGTTGATTGCTGTTGATACTTAATATTACTGTGAATCCAATAAGGGACTTGTAGGTATGCATACTAGTTTAGATTATCATTGCGGATCAACCATTGACAATGTAGATGGAGACCTTGCCAATGGGGGGAGATCGGTCGCTTGTCACGGGGCATCATACGTGATCATGCTTGATATTTGAGCTCGAAATTTGTCATTAGAATAGATCATTGACACGTGTATTGAGATTGGTAAGTGGGTTGGACCATTGATGTCTGCTTCGATATTACTAATATAAATGAGTATTTTTGCTATAATATATATATATATATATATATATATATATATATAACCCCTTTTGATCTTGAAGTTTGTTGTATTCTTGATTTGGTGTAAATGAGTTTATGTGTGCATTTTAAATGTGTATAGTAATTGCTTGATATGCTTAGAAGAAATGTATTACTTACTAGACTATAGTTGTTCATTTAACTCATATTTCATGTTTTCAAGTCCTTGAATAGCGGGATGTAGGGCAAGAGTGCTATCGGTGGAAAACTTTTAAGAATTGTATTTTAGGTATGGCTTAAGAGAGTTTTATATTATAGTTATTGATAGTTTGTTGGGTTGACTGAGTTCCAAGATGCGTATATATATGTATTATGGATTATAGAAATTCTGATATTGTAATCAATCTATTGTTTAATCTAAAATATACATAGATCAAGATATATATGTTGATATCAAGTTATTGGTTATGTTTGAGATTGCATCTTTTTGGGTGAAAGGGCGGCTGTGTCATCCCCCACTCTTGTTAGTTTTGAGGTGTGACATTATGCAAAAATTATACTTTAATAATTCACACAATACTCAAATCTTTATCACTTTCAGGACATGAACTTATAAATTCACTAAAGAAATAGCACCACTCATCTGGGAATGCTCAAACCAAATAATGCATAGTTATGCGAGCTAGGGGTGAGCATGTCGGACCGCCCAAACTAGAAGCTGCTCAGAGTGCACTGGACCGACCTATTTGGTTCGGTTCCTAGAGGAATCGGTCTGGTTCTCGCTTCCATAGAAATGGAACTGGTAATTGTTTGTCCAGCTCTCAGTTTGGGGGTCAAAATTGGAGCAAACCAGACTGACTCTTTTAATATATATATATATATATATATATATATATATATATATATTCTTAATTTCTTAAAATAGTGATAAATCTCAAAAATAGTAACAATTCTAAAATATTTTTTTAGAATTTTTTAATTTTTTAGGCTAAGTGATCTATTCTATGAGACTGGACTGGATTGACCGAATCCTAGGATCGTCCGAGTCAGTCCCCGATCCCAAAAATTGAGAACCAATTCTCCAGATTTGGCTTCTAATTCCTAGGTGGAATCGAATTGGACTGGGAACCGATTACCCCTAATGTGAGCAACAATCTCGTAATCTTAACAATTAAATGAAAATCAACATCAAAACTGAAAAAAAAAAAAAAAAAAAAAACTCTACCTCAATTATGAAATGACTAGACTAAGCTTAATCGCTAATAAAATGATTTTCACTCAAATCTAAATGCAACGCATAATTCACACATGAAACCCTAAAATTTTACTTCAACAACACCATTGCTTTAAAACAATTCCCGTCAAACTCCACAACTTCACGGTGTCACAATCCATCATTTCCATGAAATTCCATAGCTCATCAACTCAAAACTTATACTTTGCAGCTTGATTTTGAGAAAAGTTTGCTAATTCCAAAAACTACTTTGATTGAAAGAATTGAAAGCGCAAACACTTATCGAACGTTGGACGTTGCGATGCGATGTAAATCTGACTTGACGAAACTTCCTTTTAACTTGTACGCGTGAAACCACTCTCCTTTTTGGCTTGGCGAAACTTCCTTGACTTGCGCGGCTGAAACCTTCTGCTTTCTTCTTTCCCTTCTTTTCTTTCCGCTCTTTCCCTCTTTTCGCTTTGGGAGCTGTTGGCCCCCTTTAATTGACTGGGCGCCCACCTCCCTTGTTTATTGACCCACTCTTCCTCCTTTTTCTTGGTTTTTCTCCGTTTCGGCCCCACCACTTTTGACTAAGTGAAAAAAAATGACACTGAATCTTTCGCCGGGCCACTTGTCAAGTTCATCTGGGGCTCCCAATGGCAAATGTTAGTCCTAAAATGAAAAGAAAAGCAACATGAAACATAAACGTATTACAAATGCGAATCGTGCATATGATATTCTTATTTAGAAGTCTGATTCGATCCCTAATTTTCTTAAGCGATGAATGATAATAATGTGATTTTAGATCTACTACATTGAACTTTTGTTGTAACAAGATTTTCTGAACTAGAAGGTATTTATGTTCGAGGTCACATTATCCAAGGGTTGATTGGGATGAGTTGAGTGTTCGACAACCATAGATTATGCTATCTTCCTATTCTCTGCACAAATTTGGACCTGAATAACCTATGGAAGTTTATGGTGCGTTTAGTAACGTTTCTGTTTAAAAATTATTCCAGAGAAATTACTTCTGTTTCGGAGAATAATTTTTTAATAGAAGAACACATTTGGTAAACTTGTTCTTGGAATAGAAAAAGAACAAAAACACGTTTGGTAAACTTAAATTTCTTTTTGTTTCTTTTAATTTTTTAATATTTTTATTTTATTTTATTTTTCCTTTTTCCTTTTTTTATTTTTTATTTTTTATTTTTTCTTCATTTTGGCCGGTCACCAGCCCTCATCAACCAATCGCTGGCCGTGGTCGAGGCCGGCAACCAGCCAAAGAAAAAAGAAGAAGAAAAAAAAAAGAAGGAAAAAATAAGAGAGACAATTTATTTTTCAGAAGTATTCCAGGAATAAGAAACAAATTTTTCTTGTTTAAACTTGTTTCTTGTTTCTGTTCCAAATTTGTTCCCTGGAACAAAAACAAATCTCAGGAACAAAAACGTAAACAAATGCATTTATATTCTTTTTTTGTTTGCAGAACAAAAAAAAAAAAAAAAACAGAAATTGTGTTCATGACTAGAAAGAAAGAACACAAACAAACAGCCCCTTAATTAATGGAGGCTAAACCAATTTTTGGAGTTACCACGCATGATGCTTGTACTTCTATAGAAGCTGAGCAAAGATGATAACACTTGACTACTGGTCTCCTCAAGTATTCGCTCGTGTATGGTTCGTTAGAGGGGTGAAGGCAGCACGCCAGTTTCGAAAGCGTCTACAGTTACAATTCGTCGCATTTGTGCTCAATGTGGACCTTTATCAGGTCAGCCACAACATACAACGAAGAACGTGAAGACAACTATGAGAAATGAGATCCATCAAGTACATGTCAGGTGCGCAGAAAAACTAGGATATCAGACAAGGAACTAGACGTGCACAGGAGAAGAGGAACCGTTTCTTGCGTCTTGGGCCACCAAGAAACTCTGCAAAAGCAATATGCTTTGCAAGAACTAGACAGCTGAGCTCACTTGAACATCATGGATGGTCATCTACACCACTCGTTTTGATTCATCTAGTAAAAAAGCTCATTGGCATGTACCTATCTGCATCCTCGTTCTATATGCTATGGCAAAGCTTACCAAAAATTAGAACCGATCAGGATGACAGGAGAAACCAGAAAATTGAAATTAAAACAAGACAAGAGAAGGAAAGGGAAAATAAAAAGACAAAGAAACAAAGGAAGAAAGGAAGAAAAGAAGTGATGAACCAGGAGGGGAGAAAAACAAGCGATAGTTCAATCTCTCTCCTTCATGCTGGCCATATTACTCAGCTCCACCTGATGGTCCTCTATTAAGCTTACAGTTCTGGATATATCTGATCTCGCAAAAGACGCTTCGTCATTTTTAACGAGGCGCCTCTCCTTTATCTTCAATACAGCCCGTGAAACTTCCCCTATCAAAGGCCGTTTTCTCTGTAATTTATGCAGACATCTGTGACCGATGTTAGCTAGTCTTCGTACTTCGTTGGGATTGCATTTCCCAACCAGTCGCTTATCGAGTATTTCGTCAACACCATCTGCACTCATCGAAGCCTATAAACCAGAATATGCAACCAATGAGTTTGAATTGATGTACAGATGACAGAACAAAAAAGGTTGTGAAGATTTAAAAGAATACTCACAAGATCGATATATTCCATCAAGTTTTGGTGGGGGTGAATTGCTGTAATGAGCTCGAAGATGATAACACCAAAGCTGTATATATCACTCTTCGTAGTGAATTTGTTTGTGGATATGTATGCTGGGTCAATGTAGCCATATGTACCTTTCAGGCCAGAATTCCGTCCATCAAATACCTCTTCCTTAGATAGACCAAAATCAGCCACCTACAAAATGCGCAGGGCAGCTTACATTTCATCATCATATACCATAAATAGGACATAAAAACATTAAAAATTGAATGTAAAAGAGCGCAAGATTCTTACCTTAGCTCTCATGGTCCCGTCAAGCAATATGTTTGCAGATTTTAGGTCACGATGTATGACAGGTGGGACTGCCTGCTCAAAACTTTTTTGTCAGAGAACCAAATATTCCATTTATCATAAAAAGCAAGAGCTAATGTCAGAAAACATACCCCTTCATGAAGGTATTCAATTCCATGCGATATGTCAAGAGCAATTTGAAGCCTTTCTTCCCAATCCAAAACCCTTTCCTTTTCATCTGGATCATTGTGCAGCAGAAAAATCTTATTAGCAAATCCATTACTACATGTACAAAAGGGAGCATTAAACATGTAACGAGGGGAAAAATAATAGGCTGAGCATCTACAATAAGCATATGGCTGTACACTTGCATAATTGAGGAAACAAGCAGGTATCAGAAATGGACATGGGCATTTACTGTCACAAGTCATCAACACTAATACTAAGATGACCAATCAATATAAAAATGGAAGTGGATGCCATTTGGTACTAGCTACAAATAGAGTAAACCAATTTTTGTGACAGTGATGCCAAGACTTTACAACCTTTTCTACTTGGCCATCATTACCTATATCTCGTATTTTACTGCACAATGTGCTACAGATGTAGAACGTAGGCAGCCACATAAGCCAGAAACTTTGACATAAGGAATAAGCATTAGAGGAGAATCAAAGAGAATCGACAATAAAATTTTATTTCCTAATTTTGAGTCTAACAGTTCAATGGTCATAGAAATTTGTTGAAGTTTATTTCAATACCCTAATTTTACGAATTTCAACAAGAAAAAATTATCAACAGGGACTCCAAAATAAAGTTAAAGAAACAGTCATGACGAAACAGTGAAGCAGCTTCTGTACCTATCACAAAAATGGAAGTTTGAATTGAGGAAACTTTACATGCATTGCACGTCAGGCTGAAATTTACATGTACATAGCAAAGGTGTAGCATGTTCCAGATCAGTGAGTTTCCTTGAACTTACTGTAAAGAAGATTTGCCAAGCTCCCATTACTCATGAACTCATAAATCAACATGTGCTGCCCTTTATCTACACAACAGCCCACCAAATTTACAAGATTCCTATGATGCAATCTACCAAGCAGAGACACCTGCAAAAGAGGAGACTGTGTCATTGGCAAACTTTTGCTCCAGATGCGATTTATGATAATTGACTATTTCAGAAAGAATATTATATTAATCTCCATATCCATACTTGAGAAAAGGTTGCTCATGCTAAAGATTTGAAATATAAAAGAGGCTAGGGAAAATGCATACAATGGTAAGGATATCACATGGTCGGTAACTGGTATATCAAGTTGCCTTTTGCTACTCTTGGTCCTGGATTATATAAGAAGGTCCCCTCATTTAAGAACTCAATTTCAGCACAGTGCACACATGCTCAATTATGTATTCATGCTGCATTAGTTGAGTAAGTTATAATAGCATCAACAAAGTCAAAAATACTTGGCATGCTTTAGGGCAAATTCTTTTAGAAGATGCTATGAAAAATTTGCTGCAGTAATTGAGTTGATTTTATAGAAGCACAAAAATAATCCCACAAAACTCTGATAATATCCACCATTCCGAACCTTGCCATACATTCTCCTGTGACTATTATCCAGCTACCTATTTGTCCACATATGCATATACTTATTCACAAATGTTTTGCAATATGAAGAACATGGCTAAAGACAAGTACTCTATTATATTTATAAAAATTATACGCTCCTTCAGCCTAATGTTGCTTCAGCCCATACCTCTGTTTGGAACTCCTTTTCACCCTGTTTTGAATCAGAGGCAAGCGCCTTGACAGCTACAGTTTCCCCAGTTGCCATTACAGCTTTATATACAGGACCAAAGGAACCTTGTCCTATGAGAGTAGTGAAGTTTTGTGTAGCTTTTTGTATGTCCCTGCATATGTGCAAAGGCTCACACAACTTTAATAACGAAAATACTAAATTTTCACAAGAGTTTTTGGGAACATGATACGTGTGGAAAAGATCTGATCACCCTGCAATCATTTGAACTATTGCCCATGGCTTGAAATGTAGCATGGAAGAGACATGCTCCCCTGTTTCCCAAATCAGGAGTTGCTATGAAGCAACAATATCATTCATTGAGAAAGACTAAATATACATGCGTACAATAAGAAAAGAGAGATTAACTTATGGGACATTGATCTTCCATTTGACACAACAGAAACCATCTATATATTTTCGCCATATATTTAATAAACTTCAAAAAAGTGAAAATATCCGGGAATCAAATTTCAAATTTCAATGAATATGTAGTTGAAGGGGAATTTTAAGGACATTAGAGCTATTGAGGATAGTCAGTTTGCATACTTGTAAGAATATCGAGGTATGCCTGATGCAGATGCAAGCCATTCTTTGTTCTGGTGACTCCGCCAGTTAAAAGGAGAATTCTTCTGGTGGTTTTCCGATGCCCCACTGGCTATTGAGATCGACAACGATGCACTGAAGTCAGTGCTCGTGTCTAATCCATTCATGCGAATGGGAAGGGTGGTCACACTACGCTCATTCGCACATCTGCGAAGATGAGCATGTTTCTCATACCATCTTATGCCGAAGAATGCTAGCGAAGCTAGCAAAATGACAAGAGCAAGACCGACAGAGACACCAATGATAATGAAATCAGATCGACTCATTCTGCAACAGCTTTTGGACTTCAAACAAATCAAACATCTTGAAGGGCAGATATGCTGCAGAATCCCTGTCATGTATCGGACATTATCATCTTTAGTCAAATAATTTTCATAGAAAGATGTGCATGCTAGTCTAAACAAGCTGTGTCGAGTACAACTGTACAAGTACCTGAACGAGAATTAATAACAAAGTGGAAATAAATCATTTGAAGCGGCATATATCATCAAAACAAGCAAAGACAATTTTGCAGATAATCAGTCTACAAACTTCATGTCGGCAGAATGAAAGAAGGAGAGATAAAAGTTGGATATGGTGCTTTTGTGCGAAATATGTATTGTTCACTAGACTAGAAAGATTCAGGGTTGAAGAAGAGTCCTATCACAATTGTGCTAATTACACAACCTCTTGGCCAATTTCTCTCACTCATTCAAATCTCATTAAAGGATATATGACGAATGTGAAACTGCAACATGAGGGGAGATAAATTGCCTTCCATGGCCTCCCAGCTATCAGTGTGGACTATTCATTTCCAAGAGAAATCGATTCTGTTACTCAATGAATCCAAGGGATCACCAACTAGCCATGGCCTAAGCAAACACGTATTTTCACAAAAACATCATAAGCCCCAGATGGGCACACACCCTCCGTGCTCGGAGGCACAAGATAGGACCCATTCCACCACATACACTCTACACCTCCCCAACTCGAGCATTCAAACATGACAACCATTAAAAAAAACAAGCAGAACCCAATTCCGACCGAACCCAGAAAGCTAGACCCCCCCAACAAAAAGGAAGAATCATATTCAGAACAACCAAAGCACGACGCTTTCTTCCAAGAAAGCAATAAACGCGCAGGAATCACCTCCTCTGCTTTTCTTCTAGCAACCCAAAAACAACAACCGTGAGCTGTACCTGCTCAGCAGCCAATTCAGCAAATTCCCTCGATCAGCTCCTGGCGAAGGGAAGATTCTGAACTTGGGTCGGCACGATCAGTCCCGCAAGCCTCCATCTTTAGGGTGGCTTCTGGGTCAAGAGTCAAGGCTCGAGGGGGGGGGGGGGGGGGGGGGGTGGGGGGGACGACCCAGTTCAAGAAAGAGACTGCGCAGAGACGAGAGAGAGAGAGAGAGAGAGAGAGAGAATAAACAAACACGGCTATTGGCAAGAGGGAAAGTCGAGGTGGGCATGGGCCAATGGTGATCTAGAAGGCATGGAAAAAGATGTGGAATTAAATTTAAACCTGGAATGTGTGTCTGCGCAAGTGGGACGTAACGCACACAACGTTGGCCGAACTGTTGTGTAGCCGCCGGTTAACAAGAACTGATGGTACTTCGGAGCTACCTGCGAGGAGGGGACCGTGCAAAGAAACAAGGGACTTAGCCATATCCGCCTCTCCCCAATTTTTTTTTTTTTTTTTTTTTTTGCTTTTTGCCTTTATTATTATGCCTTTTGCAATCTTGGTGCTCATCCTTGTACTCAATTGGTTTCCTTCGAATGCTTTCGATTCGCCTAAATGGCATTGTTCGGATTGCAGGTGGAATCCTAATCCTGAATTTATAACTTTCTCAACATTGGTGATTTTACTTTTATTTATCATTAAATTACTGAGTTTGATAACAATGGTAGTTAAGTAATGCATTTGTTTGGATTTTATTTTCCATTTATTGCAAACCTATTATTTTGGGATTTTTTGTGATATTAATCCAATTTAACGAAAATTAATAAAGGATAAAGTTATCATAGATATATCAGTTTGAAATTTTAATTATCATTATATATTCATTTAGGGTTTTTTATGATCAAAAAATTAATTTGGAATAAATTTATTACATGTGTACTATTTTGAAGTTTTTCTTGATATTAACTCCAAAAAAAAAAAATCAATGTAGAATTCTAATATTCTCAATATGGGTAATTATCTTATTGGAATTGAATACGAGTAAATTTCAATCACGTTACCTTCTTCTTCTTCTTTTTCAATCGTTGGTTCTCTTTTTGTTCTCCTGTTGATTTCTTTTAATACATTCGATTTCTCTAAATGGCATTTTTTAAAAAGGATCATCCACCGTCCCGTGCCAAAAAGATTCGTGATAAAATCTCAACTTTCTTTATATGGGTAATTATCTTAGTACATGTAGATAATGATTTTTTTGGATGTTTACATAATCGGATTACAAAAGAATTCTCTTTTTGTCACTTCTTTTGTCGCGCCTGAACTACGACCTTTTTCTGACCCCCCCCCCCCCCAAAAAAAAAAAAAAAACCTACGACCTTTTTCAATATTTCCTTTCTTCATGCATGTGTACACTTAGGCCGATTTTGCTTTTTCAACTGTTGTTTCGATGATTGACAATTTGAATATATTGATGTTGTACGCCCCCAAACTATAAATTCCTAAATATCTCTAATAGAAATCTACATGGTGCATTATTAAAGAAGTCCTAAAAATATTATAATTATGCTAATTAGTCTTAAACCTTTTTTCGAATTGAGTTTTAAATTTTTCGCATCAATATCAATTTAGTCCATTTAACTAATTTTAGCCAAAAATCACTAACAGGAATACTGGGCATCCTACGTGATATGATCAATACGTATATATTTTAATAATATTTTGATGTTTTTTCAAATTATTTATTTATTTATTCTTTTCTTTTCCTTCTTTTTCTTTTTTTTTCTCTTTCTTTTTTTTTTCTTTAGTGACTGGTTGGAGGAATAAGGAAGGGAAGAAAAAAAAAGAAAGAGAAAAAGGAAAAATAAATTCTAAAAAATAATAAAATATTATAAAAGAAGTTAACTCAACGATTGCTGGCCAAAATTAGTCGAACAGATGGAATTGCAAAAATTTGAAAGATTTAGCACTCAATTGGCTATAAAAAAAAATTATGACCGAACTACAACAATTACAATAGATTTATGATTTTTTTGGTAATTCTCATGAATTATACTTATAATGAGTATGTTAAAATCTTTTGGAAAAATGATATAAATAGTTCATGAATTTTAATCTAATATGTAATGTGGTCCATGAATTTTTGTCTAATATGCAATGTAGTCCCGAACTTTTAAATGATTTAATATGATCTTTGAATTTTTAGTACATATTTAGTTTAGTCTCTAGATTATATGAAAATGTTCAATATTGTCCCTAAACTTGAAGGATAACATTGAATATTTTCATATAATTCAAAACTACATTAAATAGTGTCAAAAGTTGAGAAACCACATTAAACAAATTAAAAGTTCATAGATCACATTACATATTGAACAAATATTCAGGAACCACATTGAATAAATAAAAAGTTTATGGACTGCATTGCATATTAGGCCAAAATTCATGGACCATTTATGTCATTATCTCAAATCTTCTCTATCTGCAGCAAATTAAATGACTTAATCTTAGTTGTGCTAAAACCACACGAACATACCTTACAAATCAAAACGTTTGGACATAGTTTGATAAAATCCATGACAAGACAACCAAAAGGTTGATTCCAGCGGCTTCCTAATCCGTCTTTGTTTCCATATTACTTTTGACTATTCAAGATCTCCATTTCCAAACATACTTTCTCAATCCATGAATCATTTCTTGAAAAATATATAAATAAATGAAAAATAATTCGGTTTACTAGAGATAGCTGGTCAAATATAGGGGTGATCGGTTCCCGGTCCGGTCCGGTTCCACACAAGAACCGGGAGTCGGACCGGGAGGACCGGTTCCCACTTTTCTGGATCGTGGACCGGACCGGCTGTCTTGGAACCGAGAACCGGACCCGACCAACCGGTCCGGTCCGGTCTGGTCCGGTTCCAATGAACCATCACTTGTTTTTCATTTCATTTAACAAAAAAAATAAATAGTAATTACTAGTCGATGGGACCGGCACGGTCTATGCCTTGGTCGACCCGAGCGGGTTCATAGCCATGTACCAGAACGGCAGCGTCCCGGTCGACGTCGAGGCCTTCAACAGCTTCCAGAAGTCGATTGACTCCTTCCTCCTCCTTCGGCTAGAATCGGACAATGTGAGGCGAGATGTTGCGGTAAGGCACTCTGAGGAGGAAGAGAGCCAAGCGTTGATGTGAGTGGGGCGTGAGGTGAGGCGTTGGGGGCGTCGGGCAAGGCGTCGAGCGAGCAAGGGGTAGGGTTACGGTTTTGAGATTGAGAGGGAAAGAGTCGAGATAGACAGTGAGAATTGCCGCTGAAGTGAATTAGGTTGTAAAATTTGGGGAAATGGAGGTTGATGTGATGGTTACTGTATATGAGAGCAGAAACTAAAAAAAATAAACAGAAGGGTTTAGTTGTTTCGGTTGCAAGAGGGAAAAGGAAAATAAGAATTGTAAAATTGAAAAACTGATGTGACTTTTACTGTAGAGTGTAAAGAAACGCAAAAAATAGGTTAACTTTGAGGAAAAATGAATATGATAATGGGTATTGTAAATTAATTTAGAAACTAATATATTATATATATATATATATATATATATATGATCGGTCCGGTTCTAACCCCCAAATCGGGAACCGGACCAACCGGTCACTGGTTCCAAAAATAGGAACCTAAGACTGGACCGAGATCCTCTAGAACCGCCCGAAACTGACCGGTCCGGTCCGGTCCAGCCGGTTCCCGGTTCGGGTGGTTTCCGTTATACACCCCTAGTCAAATAAGGGAATTTTTTGAAACTCACGACCCCACAAACATGCAAAGTTAGTAGGATACATGGAGGAACAGGAATGTGATGGTTGACCTGTCCGATTTAAAATTGCAAATCTTTTATTTTATTTTATTTTATTTGCTGAAGAATTTGGGGATTTTTAATTTTTTCGAAATAACTAAGAAAACCTCTCGAGCATTTATATCAACGCTTGAATACACGATAGAGGATTTGGTAGGATGCTGACAAATTAGGGAGCCGGCTGGCCCCCCTTGAATAATATAGTCAAAACATGCATGTTTGGATGAACCGTGAGAGAGCACCATATGGTGCAATTCTCACGATGTTGGTGACTGGTGAGGAGATAGCATTCCATTGCTAGAGACCAAACTATACTCAAAAGTCAACCTCTGATATGCTTCTCTTCATTATGTGTAATCATTCAAGCTCTGATCAACGGCGCTTATCCATTACTTTCAGTTCCTTACTTACCCCTTTTCCCCAACGTGTCCACTATCAAAATTTTTGTAGCCATTTGTGTAAACAAAAGAGAAACCCTCCGGCACTGACATCTCTCTAGAAAAGATTCTGAGGTTGACACCGACAAAGTGACGTTGCAATGGAGGGTTAGGTAGCAAGTCAAGCGCCAGAAGCTTCGTGGTGATATCCTACTTCAAAAAATGCCAGAGGAAATGTATCACTGTTACTACTGAATCCTCACTCCCGGAACCACGTGCTAAACAGAAACTACTAGCGAATTTTCAAATCTAATAAGTTTTCCCTTCTTCGGGTCGTTGTCTTGTGCCTCAGGCTTTAGAACTGAATCTTGATCCATTGTGTTCACAGTTTCTGCGTTCAGAATGCATGCAAAGAATGCAGCAGACTGGGTTCGGCTTCAATCTGGTCCCAACTAGACTTAGCATATGCAGGGCATGCAGAATCTCACTCAAGGTACCATCGACAATTTAGACAGATAGAGAGTGGTTGTTTATGCGAGGGAATGCATTCTTTTTTTTTTTTTTTTTTCCCATCAATACAGAGCACGTCATTCATAAATTCGAAAATCTCCTGAGCTTGGATTAGTTCTTCAAATAACAGTCCCCAATCCAAAGCTCAAACTTCTGCGGCACGTAAAAGCATGAGAAGACTCGGCAAATATGAAATATAAGCAGATAACCTAAAAGATCATATGTTAAGATAAAATAGATCCATCTCTTCACGAATTTTGCAGCAGTTAAGAAAAAGGAGAACCTTCTCCTTGTCAGTACAAAATAAAAAAATCATTGAGAAGGCATCACGCAGCGCCTCACCCTTAGGTAAGACCCATGACATGATGGACTATTCGTTATATCTATGATATCAAGCACTTCTAGTCTCCTTTGGCTTTTAGTGGTTATCCACAAAATCACTCTTTGCAGTTTCAAGCATTCTCCCATTCCTATCCCCCACAAGGGCCAAATGTTAGAAGCTTCTATTTTGTCTTTGCACAATCCCAGGCCTGCCTATGTCTGCACCTCCTCCTTGAATCATTTGACATTACCCGTTCGTAAACTACAAAGGTGAAATCATATTAAAGAAAAAACTTCATTTCAGGAAAGGTGCACACAGAAATAGCCTAAACCTGAGGATGTATGTCCCTCTTCTGCAGATTGTCAGAAGTAAAATACAAAATGGTTAATTGAGAGAATGATGGACAACAGAAAATTTCTAATCACTGGCATTTGCTGGTACAAGGTCATTCATTTCGATACTGTAGGCCAAATTTACCTATCTTGTCTAACCTGACAACCAGTAACTAGACTTGGAAGTTGTGAGTTCACATTCTGAAAAGCTCTGCTATATCAACAAACGGTAGATCTTATTGTGATCCTTCACAAATTTTATGTCGTTTGGCAAGCAAGGTTTCTTCTATCTTCCTGGTTTGGTCTTCTTTTATTTAATCTCCGGAATCAAGAACTTCTCAAGTTCAGCTTGGTTGTTTAGTTAAACATAAAAAAGACACAGACAAGTTAATGATCACACAGAATTCAAAATCCAAACGACTAATCAACTCCACTGTTTTAGCTCACACTAGTTGCATCGTCAATCTCATGTACAGAAAAAGAATACTTCAGATCCTTAAGAGCTAGGTTGAAACCTTCCATAAATGGAACTCTCATGCACATTTGGTTTGGAATGAACTTCCTCCAAGGACTGACATAAAATTGTGGCTACTCCTGTTACTTCAAAAAAAACCCCTTTGGACTAGCGTTGAGAAACTGATAAGACTATGTCACATGCGTTTGAGGTCAAAACCAACCCAAAGGAAAAGTCTCAAAAGCATTCAGTAGCAATACACGGCTCATTTGATAGCTACAAGCAGGACATCTAACCAACTAAAAACTTACTAGGATGCATAATTAGAAGTCCTCCCTCATAAAGAACATGAAATTTCTAGGAAATGAAATCCCAATTAAGCCATATGGTCTCCCTCAACAGTAAATTACACAACCCGAACAGGGCAATTATACAGGAATTAAAGAAAAGTGCAAATACATGGCTCATTTTATAGCTTTCAAAGACCAAACCCAAAAGTGAGAACCCTATAATCAGGAACTCAAAGAGTACGCTCTTCTAGTTCAGATTAGCTGAGAGCCTCAGCAAAGTAATATTGCTATTGGGAATATAATAGCAGATAAACAAGATTCAGCAGATTTCAGAGAATTAACTAGCACCTATAAACATTTCCAGTACACTTCATATATCTCAAACATTTCCTGCGACATTCTTACCATGGTACAATTGATCCCATTGTAAACAGTATTAATGAGTGATTGATTAGTAGTTCTTAGTAGATATAGCACAGCAAACAATCTCCACCGTCCATATCCAGCAGTCTTACCCATAACTTCTCAGCAAAGCAAACTTTCTAGTAAAAGGCTCAGATTGCATAATTCGACTGGATTATTCAGCACAGTTAAAAAAATGTTTGACATGAATGAAGTTTTGCATCATACGCACCCTTTTGCACACACAATTATAAGCCAAGTCAATTCATCTTTAGTTTGAAAGAATCAGCAAAATTAGAATTGCATTCTGAGTAAGACTTCTTCTTCTTCTTCTTCTTTGTTTGGTCAGGTATTTGGAAGCAGGAAGCTCATTCTGATAGAAAGCACACTCCTGCTAAGTAAGGATAGGGCCCTGAAGAAGCTGACCACACATAAGGAAACGAAGGACCACTCCATTTATGGATTTTCAGTTCAAGTTCCATTCTATTCTACATCTCAATCCATTTAACCTAATTCCATTTCAGCATACCAAACTTAAGTAAAAGCTGGCGATCGCCTACTTCCATTTTATTGTACTGGACTTAACTAAAAGCTGGTAGTCCATCTACCACATGCCCAATTAAACAAGAAAGGAAAGGCATAGCATACAGCTAGAGAAAACAAATAAAGAGCCAGATTATGTTAGATGAATACTGTCAGAACCAATATAAGCACTAACATAACACTCATACCCCTCATCTTTAGGGACGAGGAGTTTGCATTTCACAATATGCCACTTAGTGCCCAAAGTCAAATCAACTTCTAAGAGTTGTGCTTTATAAGGCATTGATGTGCCTATTACTTTTTTATTCTCTAAATTACAACTAGCTGGAACTATATGACATGAAAGTGAAGAAGACTAAAAATCGACTAAAAATCGAACTCTTCCTGGATTGTTATGAACATGGAATTCCAGCATACGCTTTTGTCAACAGGTAAAAATGCCGTTGGCATATTAAACATTACCATTAAGGAAGGTCTATACTGAAACATTTTTAAATCAAGGAAAAGGCACCATTACAAGGGAAAAAGAACTTTGAAAAATTGGCATGCCAAACTCCTCACACAGATGCAGTAAAAGCACATCTCAAGTTGACGCAGGTATCACTACAACACAAGGAAAGGTGCACACAAACATGCTAATAATAAGCAAAATTCAACTGAACCGGCTATATCGAAATCTGTAAACCAGAAAGGAAGACAAGGTATTTTCCATAAAACAAGTAAGAAATAGCTGGAGAATGGACACATAGAATACACTGAAAATTTCCAACATAGGGACACAATCAGGAGCCAATTGTGATGATAAATAAAGCCAAATAACGAGCCCAGTAATCAAATGATACAACTTCCATATATAATAGCCCCCAAGAGTACAAAAGGAGATATAATTACATACTTTCCCAGAGGCTATTGTCCATGAATTAACGACCCTCAAGAGCCACTTCCATACAAGTGAGTAAACACAATGATCCACAAATAATCGGCACAAAAAGCTGGATGGATAGTGTCATTACTAGTTGTGCTCTTGAATGGAGACAAAACTACTTCTTTCAATCACAGTCATGTCAGAGGATGATCCACAAAGAAGAGCTCAAACAATAGAAATGCCGCTAATTCATGAGGTCAGTTAAAAATTGGAAAAGGGAAGTGAGAGGTAGCTGATATATGCATGTGCCAATGAAGCCAACAATCCAACAGAGTTCTTGTCACATAGAAGCATGATACCATGTTTCTCCATTCAGTTTATGGAAGCATCAAATCTTGGCTCATAGAAGCAAATCTGGCTGTTATATGACTGAAGAGCACAGCCAGCAATCCAAGACCAAACCTTCCTATCTACATCATATATGAGACCCTTCCCTTGATTCCAAGATGTAAAGCAGATCAAGTTATCCTGTCCAAAGCACTCAAATCTCTCAGCAGACAACCTAAAAAGAGCCCGAAAGTATTTTGGTGGCATTCTACTGATCTCCACCCAGGTATTCTTTCCATGATCCAACTCCCAAATCCTCATACTCTGAAGTGTACTGTATAGACCTATCCTCCCAACTAGAAACAAACGTTTTTGACTACCAGCAACCAAGTAGCCATCCAAAAAGGACCTTGGAAACTTAGCGGGGATATGTTCCCATAGCCCTCTGTCCAATCGAAATAACATCAGTCCAAGAGGTGAGAGAGTTTCCAAATACAATGTAGAATCACAAAACGCCATTTTTGAGGAGCACAGATTAACGGCAGGCATAATCTGGTGGAGAGACCATGTGTCTTGCTTCGAATCATACACTTCAGTTGGCAACGACTTGTCACCATATATATCACTTGTTGCAATTACTTTGAAAGACCGATCTGTCCGATCAACAACCATGATCAACTGCCTTTGCTGATTATAATGCATACTTGGCAGTGTCCTCCATGTCTGAGTAAGAGGGTTACAGACTAAAGTTTTAAAAGTCAACCCATCAAGCCCAGAAAAGCAAACGAGACCTCCGGACGAGCCGATCAACCAAAATGCCCAAGGTGGCAAAAAGTTAAATGGAATCCTGTACCATGTTTTCAGAGGCAAACTAAAAACTGAGCATTGCGGGGTTTGTGAATTTTTCCAAAATGTAAGAAGACATGGCCCATGAGACGGCACTTGCGAATGGAACTTTAGAAAGCTACTATCCTGGAGGATAGAATTCCAACGCCTACAAACTGAACGAAGCCGGAAAATCATAAATGGGGGGACTCTAGCTAAAACCTCATTCAGCAAGTCCTCTGGCAACATTGCCCATATATTATCCTCCATTTGAACATCAGGGTGCACTATTTTGCTGAATGTAGCCGCTGTCTCCTCATCTAGACCACGGGGCTTCGTCTTAACAACCTTTTGCCTAGAAGGACTTGTGTTTCTTGATCCTGCCCGGCTTAAGGGGCTAGTATTTCTCGACCCACCACCCCTTATGGGCGATACTTGTTTAGGGCACCTATCATCGACGCGGAAAGCCTCATCTTTGGTCAATTGGGACCTGGAAACATCAGACCCAGATGGACAAGATGACCCAACTTCGTCCGCGCGTGCTGACTCCATTAACCTAGCCCTACCCAGACGAGTTTCAGCTCTACCTCATGGTTCAGACACAACAAAGATCAGAAATTGGCAGCCGCGAGACGTCGATTTAGAGCGTCGCACGCAAAAACCCAACAAGCTCAGACATTTCCCTCGCATGGTATCTTCCAAGGGAGCAAGCACCGAAACCCAGATCAAGAAAGAGATGAATCAACGTTGACAAATTACTTACTGCGCCAGAGATGCAATTGGGAGCTCGAGGGTTCTTGGGCGGACAACGCTTCGCACTCGAAGAACCATCCAGAATTTCGAGATCAGTGGAGTTAAAAAATTTCTGGCGTATAAATAAAAGAGGAGCAGAAACTATAATTTCCTCCTGTTTATCTTTTGGTCTAATTTCCCCTTTTTTTCTCGCTAGTTTCGAGAGGACATGTTTGAACGTTGGAAGAGATCTTTAAAGGAACAAAATATTAAAAAAAAATTATGGAAAAAAAATTTCCACCGTCTCAAACGGCTTTAATTGTCTTTTACATGTGTTTTCATAAGATTCACTTCAGTACTTTTTTTTCCTCAAATTCTACAGCTCCTACTGTTTAACTTTTATTCAAATTCGAAACATTAGAAATCTGTCAAAACATATTAGAATTTGAAACCCTCAACCATATTTTATTTTTTTTCTCAAAAATTTTGACTTCCATTTCGAATATTAAAAAAGGGTCTGCTTTTTCCGAACAGACATTCATATATATAACAGAAGAAAAGGAAAAGGGTAGAGAAAAAAGTGAGTACGTGCGTTCCAAGATTATTTGAAAAATCTAGGATTTCTAAAGCTTACCAGGTCAGAAGAATGGAAAATATCGGTTTTGCAGAAAAGTTCCAGCAAGTTTGGCCAGAAAAAGACTTGAAACAAAACGAGCGGGGCGGATCGACTTGACTAGGTTTGCTTGTGATTGAAACTGCATCCTGCTGCCCCACCAAGCGTCGGTGAATCCGATGGCCAGGAATCAACCGATTGGTTCGTGGGATTGTTTCTTAACGTTGATGCCTGTCAATCAATACGACCCAGCTAATTAATATGATAATTTGTACAGAAGGATATGAATCGGTTCGAATTTGGTGATTGGGGTCCACTACACTGTGGTTGGTGGAGGTGTCAGCTGTGGATGAAGATATAGAGACGAACAGCTGATTCTACATGGGATGAATATTCGTGATTCTACATTTGGCCCTTCTAAAAATCCTTTCAAGAAATAGACACATATAATCCCTGAAATTTACATCCTTAGCATTACATTAAAAGCTACATTTGAGGCCACATCCGAACCTCGAGATCCCTAAAGTATAAAATAGTGTAGAGGTTATTGCCTAGATCTAGGTAAAAAAAAAAAATGAAAGATTTTAATGAGTGCAAGACATGCGAGAGCACTGACATGTAAAAATAAGAAACACATCCTTATAGGCCGTTGGGTTACTAGACAAGCCGGAAGCCCTCATAGGGAGAAACTCCCTTACCTTGGTGTGGCCAAATACATAATATGGACCCTAAACTTTTAAATTATTCAATATGGTCTATGAAATTTAAATCAATGTGCAATGTGTGGTCCTTAAACTTATAATTTGCTTAATATAGTCCATAGTCTTTCAGTATATAATAAATGTAGTCCATGAATTATATAAAAAAATTATATTGTCTTTGAACTTGAAAACTCCGAGGACAACATTAAGTATATTAAAAGTTCATAGAGCATATTACACATTAAATTAAAATTCAACAACTACATTGAACAATTTGAAAGTTCAAGGATCACATTGCATATGTTGCCAAAATTCCAGGTCCATTTGTATCATTATCTCAATCATTTCCGGACTCTTATCTAATTAAAATAATTAATCAATGAAAATAATAATTAAATAATCCTTTTGGAAACGAAAATAGTAGTAGTTAAAGAAATGTCATGTATACTAAAAAATCTTACTGAAATTCTCTCATGAAGTGATGCGGCAATTTCTTTATCACTTGTTGATTATTTGATACATAGGTCCTATTTGCTTCAACAATGAAGAAGTTCAACATGTCATCGGGTAAAGGAGTTAGTAAAGTTCCTTAACATGTCTAGTATCCCTCTTATTTAGTATTTCGTTTAAACCTATTCAATGGATGTGACATAAGTTAAAGACCAATTGGATAGTTCAAACTTCAAGCATGAAATTCATTGACAAACTTATGAACAGTTTTCCACCAATCGTCAATGGAGGGATTCGTGGACAAACTTTACTAATGTGGAGTTAACTACATTTCATCTTGTTGAAGGACAACTATGATTTGTCTCCTCGACCCACACATAATACCACCACTACTCGGTGGCCATCGTCGCCTCACAAGTCACATGTGATTGCGATGTTGCCGAATTAAAAATGTCAAGATGAATATTATCAAAAAACAAGTAAAACAGAGCATGAATATGATCAAAAACCGATGATATTCAAGTTATGGAGTGCAATATTTTTATTGGGTAGTAGATATGAGTAGAAAGATAGAAGACTTTGAAAATAGAGTTTATAGTAATTCTGTTTAGTGTAAGCCTACATTTATTCTCTCACGTTAACAGTCTATTTACTATATTCCACTAAAATCGATGAGAAGTTATAGTCGTATGAGCATGCTATATTCAAGTACTTCTCCACAAAGTAGGTGTTGCTATTACTCAAGCTAATAAGTTTCTCAATCTCACACTAGAGCACACACTTATAACATTGTTCACACCTATCAAAAGATTACAACAATATATGGTTTAGAAGACAATTCAAAATATGTGAAGCTCACTCTTGATCTATCTTGCTCTCTATGCCTTGATTTTTTTTATACTCCTTAGCATTTGAACTTCCCATTGGATTTTTTTTAGGATTGATCTCCAATCCACCCATTGGACAATTGATGGAGAAGATTGGGTAGTCGTTGAAACTAAACAATTAGAGATCCTACTAATTTGGTAGCCTATCCAAACAAATCTCCGTTTTTAAAAATGGGATTCTTCAACTACAAAAGAACATTGAGTTTTTCGAGATGATTGTCAATCAATCATGATATCTTGCATTATGTCGCAAAGATAATCCAAGGATAGAAGATCAATCAATATCTCCTAATGTGAGAATCCAATTAGATTACTAACTATGAGAAATGAGATTAGATATCTCAAAAATGATAAGCTTGAAGATGTAGGAAGAATAGATGTCATGCTAATATTTAGCCATCATATGACTTTGATGATATGAATATTCAAGTGAAAACTCTAATAATATCCATTGTTTGTCTTGTTGATATCCACATTATAACTGGAAACTTCTAATGATATTCAATTTCATCCGTCTAGTGATATCCATGTCTTGAAGACAAGAGGGAATCTTAAGAGCTCTCCCTACCCTATCAATGCAAAAACTCCAACCTATCACATAATAAAAGCTAGCAAGCACATCAATTGAAGCAAAGAAGCCAATATATATGAATTCGTTGAAAATAAGTGACAGATCCACATTAAAGAACAAGTTTGGCTTGTTGGGTTTTGCCAAATCATGAGCTATTGTGATGTTGATCACCTTCTCACTTGAATCGTAATTAATTCATGCCTAAATCACTTCCTCAATCTTTAGATTCAAGTCTAACTTGGTTGAGTTAGAGTTAGTGACATTAAAGGCACCTGGAGTATAAGCATTGGATACCTGGCCGCTAATGTCAATCCCGATGCAATAGTCGTTGATGTTACTGAACTCGAAGTCTAGGATGGTGTTGAGCTTGAAGGCAAAGAGATGGTTGAAGAACCGACATTGCTTGCATTGAGGGGCCTAGGTATTGGTTGGGTAGGGCTTAAAGGTCTAGGACAGTGAAGACAGTGAAGGCAACGTTGTGGCCGCCAAGCTTCAAGGGACAACAACAAAGATGAAGGAGGTGGAGAAGGAGGAGACGTCGCCGTCTCGAGAGTTCTTGAACCAGAGTAGAAGTAGTTAAATATGGGTGCATTTGGGAAACACTTTCCCAAAGCCCCTTGGGCCAAATTATAGGTGTTTGGCAAATTATTTTGAAACCCCATCATGCAAAGACTAGCTTTAAAAGGCTAAAAACCTGAGGTAGCTAGGAGGCTGCCTTGGCTTTCCAACAATTTCGACAAGCCAATTAAGGCAATTAAGGAAAATTTTCATTTTTCCTTTATTGCCCTAAAAATTCTATTAAAATTCTAAACTTAACCATTTTTCAAATAAAAATCCTGAATCTCTACTCCATGGAGCCGCTTACCTTCTTTCTTGCTCTACTCTTCTCAATGAGATCTCACTCTTCTCTACAACTTTGAAGCTCGCCTCTCCAATTGCCTTTCTCTAGTAGTCTCTCTCTTCATTCAAAAGTTGTTGGCTTTTCTCACACTTGCTTCTCTCTTCACTTAGAATCCAAGCGCTCAACTCTCTCTTCACTCAAAACTGAAGCACTTGCCTCTCTCTTGGCTCAAAAGGCGTTGCTCATCTCACCTCAAATCCAAGTCCTTTTGATTCTATTCCTTTAGTTTTAATTCTTTTTCCTCACTTATATGTCTAGCTTGGTGTGCTCTTTCATGGGTTCATATGAATTGGATTTTAAATTTATATGCAGTGTCCATTGCTTTGTAAATTTCAGAGGGTTGTCTTCATGTTTGTTTGTTGATTGGAGAGAGTGATGTGTTGTTTGGTACAAATCACTTGTCTTGTGCGGTGGATGAAAAGTCGCATCTTTGTGTCTGTTTTATTGAATCCTTGCATCTAGTAGAGAAATCTTCTTTTATTGGAATTTGAAATGGTATGTTAGAAGTTGATTTGGGCACAGGAAAATTGGGGAATGAGATAGGGTTGCTCCCATTGCTGAGCACCACTTAGTAACAATGGGTTTTGATCTAGGCAAAGAGGAACCCTCCTCCATCCATACGTCTTCTGTCTCACCAACTCAAAAATAATAAAATAAAACACTACCATTTTGTTAATTATCCACCATATCATATTTTTCACACTCTTCCATATGAAGCACCCATAAGAGGGCATCCTTTATTCTATCAACAACCTCATGCATTGATGCCCTGCCAGGCTCTGAGATTTGGTTGTCTTTCGTCAAGGAGCAAAGCATCTTCTCATGTTAGTCCTCTCTATATACATAAGGTATGTGCTTAAATGCCTGAGAGATGAATTGTGTTTTGTTCTTTTTTATCAACTTTTCGTGAAAGGTTGGTGCTTTCTGTCTGGGAACTAAGTCTCTCCACATGACATATCTGTTCTTTTCCTAGGAAAGTGGGTTTTTTTTTAGGATTTAATTGTCATTTTGTGCTTTTCGTTGAAAATGATTGTCATTCTATTGAGAATAGATTGGTATCTAGAGTTTTCTCTACCAGTTTTGAGACCATGTAGTGTATGTGTTTGTAATATGAAAGTCATATCTAATTTATATTATTGTTGGTGAATCAAGGCATTTGCTATTATTGGATGGGTTGATTGTCTTTCTCATAAAATTTGAAGCTCTTTCATTTTTGTTTTGTTTTTTTTTTTAATTTTATGTATTATTGAATTTCTTTGGACAATATGATTGTTTCACTCAAAATGAACTTCTAAGATTTGAGGGTTGATGACCATTATCTTATCTTGTGACCTTACATATAATGACAGCCTAATGTTCTATCTTTGCATAATTGAAAAAAAAATTGTTTTCCCACAATTGTGTCTAAATTGTCGTTACCATTTTAAGCACTCCATGGTGATTTTGTTGCAAGTAGCATTATGTTGTAGCTTTATGTTTCCTTAATTAGAAGGAAAATGTATATTTAGTGAAGACCTTCATAAAAATTAAGTGGCCTTATGTCTATCTTAATGGTATGTCAAAATCTACATACATATATGTTCATCCATGTCTACAGATTGAGCCATAGTTAATCTCTTTTTTCTTTTTTTCTTTTTTATTTTTCAAATATATTCGTGTTCATTTTATTGGAAGATGGCAATTAATCAAAGGAAAAGGCATATCGAAGCCTTAAAGATGTAGAAACTTTTCGTCAATTGTGCATTAAACAAATTGAAACAGGCAATCGTCTTGTGAACAACAAAAGAGTAAATAGACAATTATAATTAACAAGTTTGAGGAGATAAAGAGAAAAAATATGATAAAAATCAAATGAAGAGTAAGTGGGATAATTTAAAGGAATAATGGAAAATACGGAAGCAATTGGTTCAAAAGGAAATAGGACTAGGTTGTGATCCAAGGAAAAAAACAATTGACACGAGTGATGAATGGTAGTAGAGAAAAATCCAGATGTTTATCCCTTCTTTTGTTACTTTTTTTTTTTTAAGTTCATCTTTTATGATACAAATCATGAAAATATTTTATCATAACAGGCTAATTATAAGTTTAAAGCCTTTCGAACGAAAGACATACATTCGAATGTTGAAGTTTTGCTGGTTCAAATGTTCCAAGGTACAATTGCTATTGGAAGTGTTACTTGAAATCCTACACAAGGTTTATGAAATAATAGGAATCTTGAGGCTATACAAGATGATTTTAGTGGTTGTTCGGGATCTACTAATGATATTTTAGAGCGTGATGTAGATGAAATGAATGTCCAACCAAGTCAAAGTAATAGTCATAAAAGAGCGGTGCCAAGTTCAACGAAGCAAGCTCGAGGAAAGAAAGAAAAAATTGACCAGACCTACAAGTTAGAATCACATATTAATAGACTTTATTCAGCTGTTGAAAGTATGAGCAATGCAACACCAATTGTTAGAGAGTTTGATCCTTACAAAGAATTATGCAAATATTGAAATTCATATATGAGATTAAGTAAGATCGGAAGTTGTTCTTCTTTGTAGTTTCACATTTTACTAAAAAGAAAGACAACAGACATATTTTTATGAACTTGGATGGTAATGAAAAAAAAAAGTTGAGGGGCTGAAATTTAAGTTGTTAGTTTGAACTCTTTCATATTCTACACTGTTGTATTATGAAACTTATTTTCAATTGGTGATTTGCACTACTTGTGAACTCTATTTCTAATTATGTTCTAATGTGAGACATATGTATTTTTAGTTTGTGTTCTTTTGATTGGGTGAAGTTTGTATATAATTGCTCAATTGATGGATGATTTAGATTATTTATAACCTTTTCTATATATATATATATATATATATATATATATATATATATATATATAACTTTTAATAGATATGGACAATTCTCCTAAAAGGGAAATCCATGAAAAAGAGGACGGGGAATATTAGCAACTTGTGGGAGTTGCTTAATTCGCAATCGCTTATCAAGCAATATATCATTACAAAAAATCTTGTATAACATCATCATATACATTAAATGCATGGTTGAAAGAGTTGATGGGCGAATGTGTTAATCCAATTTTATTAACGTGTTATCAAATGTTTAGAATGAATAAAATTATATTTAATATTTTCATGCATGATTTAGTAACACACTATGATTTTGAAGGAACTATGAATATTGGTGTCACAAAAATACTTGGAATATTTCTTCATATTTTAAGACATGATATAGGTAATAGGTAAACATAAGAGCATTTTCAACACTCTGGGAAAATTATAGGCAGGTATTTTAACTTAGTATTAGATAAAATATGTGAAATGGGAAAAAATTTGATCCAATGAGCTGATTGGCAATTTAAGGATGTTCTAAGGAAGATAAAGAATAATTGAAGATTTTGTCCATATTTTAAGGTATGTTTTGAGTATATAATAGGAAGAAAGAACTAAATATAAATTTCAATTATACAATAATAATTGCTTTTTTTTTTTGTTTTAGGATTGCATTAGAACTATTAATTGCACACATATCCAAGTGGCAATGCCTACAAAAGATCAAATTCGTTTTATTAGTTGAAAATGTACACCAACTCAAAATGTCTTAACAATATGTAATTTTAACATTGAATATATTTATGTTTGGGCTGGTTGAAATGGACAAGCATATGATACTCATATTTTCTATGAAATCATAGGGAGACGTGATATGTAATTTTCTCATCATCCTCCAAGTTTGTTAGTTAATGGTTTTTGTACATTAATATGTATTAATATGTTCTATTCGATTAATTTTACATTATATTTGTGTAGCTAAATATTATTTAGTAAATGCCGGATATCCAAATCCAACGGGTTATTTGGGACCATACAACGAAGTTAAATATCATTTACTAAAATTTCAACAAAGTCCTACACCTATAGGTTATTGAGAGGTATTCAATCATGTTTATTCTTTGTTACGATTGAAAATTGACAATCATGTTTATTCTTTACTACAATTGAAAATTGAGTGAGCCTTTGGTGTGTTGAAGAAGAAGTAGAAGATTCTAAAGCACATGCCAAGTTTTCTGTTTGAAAAACAAGGAATAATTGTTATAACAGTAATGACTTTACATAATTATGTATGAAGAAACATCATCAATGGAAGACATTTTGCAAGCACAAATTTGGATCCCAATTATGGATATTCAGTTGACTTTAATGATACAAATGAGGAGACTAATACTTCAAATGATAAATTTATTTTCTAACATGGCACATTTACTTGATTGAATAATAATGATTTTAGTAAATACTTAAAGATGCTTGTAATTTTCAATGATAAACAATTTCTTTTCTCGATGCATATGTAATCATATTTATTATAATGAAATTTCTCTTTTTTATTAAGAAAAAGTCCGCTTTGATTTTTTTATTTATTTTTTATTTATGAAGTTGTTAATGTATCCCTTTTATGTTACATCTCACAAAAATATAAAAAATAGTCATTGTTTTTATTTTTGATTTTGAAAAAAAATTAAAATTAAAAAAGTTTAAATTGGTCACGCTATAGGACTTCCCAAATATATGTTTACAAAATAGCATTTCCCTCAAGTTGCTTCCCAAGACACTTTTTAATTACGGTTTATCAAATAATTTTTGCATTTTATCTGAACTTTTTAGAATAAAGGCCTTTGCATTTTTTTAAAAGTTTTCTCAAAAATCTTTTGAAACGCACCCTATGTGGCCCATCGGGTTTTTGTCTCGTTGGTAAGCTTGAGGACGTCATTGTTGTTAAAGAAGGAGAGAAGAAGAAGGAAAAGATGAGTTTGAGACGTGATCAGTTCAAATTTTTATTATTAGAGATAATTTTTGCTCAAAGGTTCTTTTTTGAGAAAATGCATTCATTTCGGTCTTTATTCGAACCGCTCCTCTGATCAGTTCGATTCCTCGTTAGAAATGGGGAGCGGACCAATTGCTCTTGAAACCGGGAATCGCCAAGAACCAACCGTTTTGGTCCGGTTCGGTGCACGCCTCTCGCCCTTCATCTCTCTCAATCCATCCGACGAGTCCCCATGACACTCTTTTTGGGGGTTCTTTACGAAGCACCCATCAGCGTTCGCTGCCCAATCTCTCCGACTCAGTAGTGCCCCGACTTTCCTTCCTCTGAATTTCGACTTACCCCACTTTTTTTTCCCCTCGATTTCGATCGATGGACGAAGTTTTGAGCGCAAACTACTCGGTGCTTGAGCTGTTCTTCGAGTTGGCCATGCATCTGGAGGTGAGTTCTTCGCCAATCCCCTGCCTTTAGGAACCATAAAGTTTGATGTTCGGCTGCAACTGAGACGTAAATCCCTGTCGGGTTCATGGCAACACTGTCGAACAATTTTGTCTCCGGAGCAACTTTGTCGACTCAGTTCGCGGGTTGCTTATGTACAATCCGCTCTAGGCATCTGCTATGGTTCGGTTCGGTGATGATGCATAAGCTCAGCTTGGTTTCTGATGTGAAGGCCCTGACTTCGTGTTCTAATTTGGTGAGGTTGAATGAGCCTAGTGCTGTAAGGGCTATGCTTAGCGCAGCAACACCGGGGTTAATGGGTGAGGAAGAAAAAGACGAAGATGGGGTCCCGATCGGAGATGAAGAATTAGAGTCGAGTTTCCACGTAAATGGGTTGGTTCCATGGAGAGATTCGGATCTCGATGGCTCTGGGTCGGGGCTCGGAGGTGTAAATGAGGGTCCGGTGACATCAGAATCGGTTATTGTGAACCAACAGGGCGTGCAATTTCTAGAGGAAATGGATGCAGAGGTGTTGTCGAAGCGGGTTTTGGTGCTTAGCAGAAGAAACAAGGTTAGAAGTGCATTGGAGTTGTTTAGGTCAATGGAATTGGCAGGTCTGCATCCAAATGCGCATGCCTGTAATTCTCTATTATCCTCCCTTCTGAGGAATGGTCTTAATGATGACGCAATGAGAGTTTTTAAATTTATGAAGGACAAAACAATCACCACGCAGCATACTTATAGCTTAATGCTTAAAGCGGTTGCACATGCTCAAGGTTGTGATTCATCGCTCAGAATGTTTATGGAATTAGAAGCGGAAGGAAATGGGAATAAAGATTTTGATGCCGTTGTTTACAACACCATTATATCCATTTGTGGAAGGATGAATTATTGGCAAAAGTGTGAGAGGCTTTGGATGAGCATGAAGGAAAATGGCCTTACAGCAACCAAAGTCACTTACTCCATATTAATCAGCGTGTTTGTCCGTTGTGGTCAGTACGAGCTTGCAATTGATGCTTACGAGCAAATGGTTTTAAATGGATATAAAGCCAATGCCAATATATCGCAAGCTATGATCAAAGCATGCACGAAAGAAGGTAGATGGGATTTGGCACTCAACATCTACCAGGATATGTTGAGCAATGCACTCAAGCCAAATCTGATCACATGCAACGCATTGATTAATTTGCTTGGCAAAGCTGGAAAAGTCGAGTTAGCATTCAAGGTCTATAACCTTACGAAATCTTTTGGCCACACTCCTGATGCTTACACAATGAATGCACTTGTTAGTGCTTTGTATCGGGCAGGCCGGCCAGGTGATGCTCTTTGGCTCTTTGACAACATAATGAGAGAGCAGCCCTCTCAGCTCAACGTTCATCTGTACAACAATGCTTTGATGTCTTGTTCTAAACTTGGGTTATGGGATAGAGCTCTTCAACTTCTTTGGAAGATGGAAACTTCTGGGCTATCAGTTTCAACGGCATCTTGTAATCTTGTCATTAACACTTGTGAGGTTGCAAGAAAGCCAGAAATAGCTTTGCAAGTGTATGAACACATGATCCACAAGAACTGCACTCCCAATATGTTTACCCATCTGTCGCTTGTAAGAAGTTGCATTTGGGGATCTCTCTGGACTGAAATAGAGGAAATTCTGAAGGTGAAGTGAACTTCTTTGCATGCTTCAACCATCATACCAATATCCATCTTTCTGTTATTCAAAATGAGGGATAGGTGCCATTTTCTTCTGGAATATCAAAGTTCTGCTTTTTCATCTATTAGTTTTGATGAGACAGTCTATTCTTTTGGAAATTTGTCAGTAGCTTCATTTTTCTTTCACATCCTCAGCTTGTTTACACTCCCAACAACATGAAGTTGTTTCCTTTCTTGGTTTTTGTTATCTTATAGTATTTTGGCACCTTTTTTCTAACAGTTGCTGGTGTCTGCCATTAATATGGTGACGCTTCATGAAGAATGTAAAAGATATATCATACAGTGACACTTTTCTTGTTTGCCGCAGGTTTCACCAAATGCATCTCTATATAATGCTGTCATTCAAGGGATGTGTTTGAGGGGCAAGATTGATTCTGCAAAGATGATGTACACAAGAATGCGTGATAAAGGGCTTAAGCCTGATGGAAAAACACGAGCTTTAATGCTTCAAAACTTACAAAAAAGTTAGCTAGACAAGAGCTTCCATTATGACCTGAGAGCAGAATCTTCTAGCATTCTTAGCAAAAGCCAACACCGAGAGTATGGAGGACATCTTGCGGGAGGGATGATTTTTATATGCAATTGAGTTTTGAGAAAGTTGGAAATTAAGAGTGGTTATGCATACTAATGATTTGAAACCAGTTCAAGAAGAGACCAGTATATCACAGCAAAAACAGATTCATTACATCAAGCATATTTTACAGTTTATGTGCCGATTCCATTCTGTTCTTTTCAACAACATTTCTCTCTCTATTTTGTAACTTTACAGATCAATGCATAGCTGTGTGTGTATTATAGCATTTGGGCTACAGAAGATTAAAAGTTTCAATTGCAAAGTGTTACCATACCAAGACTCTAAACATTTCAAACTGCATCATTCTTGAAGGACTGAAATACGTAGCTCTGTTACAAAGTTTTCTTTTGTTGCCATGATATTGATCATGATTTTTTTTTTGTGCCTTCCTGTATATGTTGTACTTTCTGAGGTTTTATTCTTTGAATAGCTGGGAAAAAGCTTTGCAATTTGCTCACATGAGAAGGCATTGTTGCTTGTCCACTTATGCTGAAAGGTTTGTCAGGGTTATGCCAAAAATAAACTTTCCCTACGAGGTGTGTACAGAGGTTGGTTTTATGTTTCTAGGCTTTACTTGCATTCCTAATTCAGGGACAGTGCTGCAGTTTCCTATGATTTAACTTCAAATTCCTGCTCTCATCCTTTCTGGGTTTTGTTAGCTTTCGAGGCTCGCCAATGCTTGCAATGGTGAAGTTGAAATTTTTTTTCAAGACTTGAGGATTAAGATCATGGAGATGCCTATTGGTTCTACAACAACTAAAGCTTATGTACATTGAGAAGATTTGTAGTGTTTTAATGTGTAATTACTCTGCATACTGAGTTGATTACAAGGTTGCCTCGTGCTGATGAACCTTGCCTGTTGGAAAGTTATTAAGTGCTGATAAGATTCTTTTCTTGATTATTTTATCTTTCAATTCATTCCGTTGATACAATCAAGTGGCAAACTGATTCTGACAAGATTAGAATGAAAACTTGGGGATGGGGACACTGAATTAGGATTAATTCGAGGGATATACTGCAAGAAGAACGAGCATCAGGAATGAGTAAGCATTGTTTAGAAATGTAGATTGGAGAAGCCTGTGGAGGATTGCGACTATAGTGACAAGTGCAAAATGGGAATGGGATCCTTGAAAGAGGTTATAATTCAACATTTGAGACTTCAGTTTTCGAAATCGTGGAATAAAGTTCTGGATCCTGCGGGTAACTTCAAAGCATGTGATTTGATTTTGTGTCCTTCAGCTGATTGCAATCAGGGAACATGGTGTCCGATATTGTTTAAGGTCTGGGCTTGTCCTGTTTCTGCAGATATCTCTCAGGCGCTTGAATCATCTTCTTCTACCAACCAAATTCTGCTTCCAGCGAAGGAGTAAGCATCAGGTTCTGGACAAGTTTTTGTCTAGTGGACTTCATCTTTTTCATAGAAGAAGAAAATTCAGTCATTCTATGACGCTTGAACTTAATAAATCTTTATCAAAACCTGGAGTTTGACCCGAGGTTGGTATCAGAGTTCGCCTTTATTGTGGCTGGGAGAACACCATCCGAAAAGAGGAGCGCTCGGGAAAATGGCACCGCGAGATTTTGCCTGTTTTATAATCGAGCATCTACACTCTTTTTTTTTATTCGATCAAGTATCCAGGTTTTTCAGCTTCTACTCGATTTTAAGGTCTTTGTTACAAAAATTGCCATGTCATCAGATTTTGCTCACATGACTCGCTTACTCGACCAAATTTAAGCAAAATTGGTGATGTGGTTTGCTTACCAAGTAAAAATATGCCACTTCCATTTAAGTGTCGGGTGATGAGAAGAGAGAGAGAAAGTGCATGTGTGCCGGCTTGGACAACGATTTTAGCTGTCCAATATGTCTCTAACAACGTGACATCAACTCATCGACAAATTATTTGCCAATGTGGAAAGTAATTGAGACCAAAAAAAAAAATGTGGAAAGTAACAACTGTTAAACGGCGTCAGTATTCAAATTGGTATTTTCTAGTAGTGATATTAATTGAGGTATCCCGTTGACTCACACTTGAAAAGTTGAAGTGTGTAATTAAACAAAAAAGAAAACGTTTACCAAGGACAAATATTTAGGAACTTGCAGTGTCATTTTCCCAAAATGAGTTAGCACCTAGTACCTTCAAATTAATATAACATATCTTATGTGCAAAAACTAATGGAGAGATTTCATGGTTGTTAGCATCTTGGTGATGGTGTGATGACATTCTTGCTAATATTTGAACTTAGGTAGTAGGTAATGCATGATAGTAATGACTCAAGTCGAATATTCCATAATATGCTGAACTCTTATGATAATACTCTAAAGAGGGTCGATGATGTTGATAGCCCCTCCCACTGTTCTACTAATATCTTTTAATGTTTTTGTTTTTTGTGTGGAAAACATTAGTAGAAAAAGCATCTTCTAATGTTTGTGTGTGGGCAACATTGGTTGCTGCCAAAAGAAGACGAGCAAGTCACACTCATGGTCTCGTCTTGACTAAAAATATAGGTGGATACATTTGAATATTTATGGACTTGTTAAATGCGTGAATTGGGTTGAGTCTGATTTGGTTCCAGATCAACTCATACAGACTTATTTTTATGTAACACAATTTAAACGCTCCATACTCGACTCTATCTTGATCCAAATTATATCCAATCTAAATGGGGCACTAATTCTTAGCAAATTTTCCTTTAAATATGGAAAATAGCATACTACAAAAAAATAACTAATTAAAAACAAATTAACTATGAAATTTTTTTTAGAGAATCAATCAATACAATTAGCACTTAAGGTAAACATTATGCATAAAGGAAAAATTAGAAAAAAAAAAAAAAAGGTAGACTTTTATATTCAAACCATACACATACAATTTCAAATCAAATTTGTGAACAACCTCTTTTGGAAAATTAGAATGTCTGGCCGAGTTATCAAGCAGAGGTACTTCAATCGTCATAGAAAAATAAACAATAAACACGACTTCTTCCAAGACAAAGTGCTTTCAATCAGTATTCTGAAGCGAAAACCTCCGGAAATTATCCGGAAGAAAGAAGGCAGAGGTCTGGAAATCTTCTTATGGTAGTAGCATCACACATACTTGTCGCTGAAAGATTGCCGCATTCAATGCCGAGAATCAAGCATAGCTCTCTCTTTGTGAAGTGTGCAATAACTTGATTTGGTTGAGAGACTAATGCGATCCTACCACCTATAAAAAAACACATATCTAGTTAGGCTTTGCTACTTTTTTACCCAAAAGAATCTATATTTTAATATTCGCTAGCCTATACAAATCAGTTTACTAAATATAAGTTAAAACTTTGACCCATTTTGCCATTTATAGGTCCTCATCAAAATCCTAGATAAGGATGGTTCAACATTTTTGACTTAGATAAAGCATCTCATCGACGCGAATTTTGATTATCTAACTTAATGTGTTACTCCAAAATGCATGTTACTTCTAAAATTTTATAGCTTCATTATTAATTAGTTAATATAATGAGATATATTTCATCATGATTGCGCAATGAATTTGTTGTTTATGGGGCCACAAGCATGAAGCAAGAATGATACGTGCACAAGAACAACCTAATCCTACTTTGTTTGTGGGCCTAAGTAGGTCCGACATGGTGTCTTGACAGGGTTGGCAGGCACGAACCGCGACAAAGTCTAGCCTAGCATCGGAGCAGACGAGTCATAATAACACGATTAGTTAGGCTCTTTTGTGCTTAATGTACTTTGCCTCTCCGAATCATATGAATTGCACGTGATACTCTCAAAAGAAAAAGTATTGAGAACCATCCTTGACATAATTAGCCTGACAGATATAAATCATTGAATCGTGCCTTAGATGGGTGTCACAAGATGCAACGATATGGATGCACCGAGTCTATATGGTTCGAGTGTGCCTAATGATATTCGGCCCAACCACCAGGAGCGGCGCCGCCCATTGTGGGTTGGGTTGGCCTCGACCTCAGCCTTGTCCTCGTCCTCGAACCGATCACCGCGCATCGAGCAACAAAACATCATCAACCGAACCTGAAAACTAGTCCTCAATCTGCCTTAAACTTTCAGCCTTTGAAGAAAAACTTCTTATGTAATAGATTAATAAAAAACGTGCCTAGAAATTTAACCTTATTTTTTACATATTCAAATTTCTTACAAAACAAAATAACTAGATTGTTACACAATCTTGAATTTTAATTCGAAGGCAAGAGATTCAAGAGAATCTCTCTTTTTGCTATGCAATGGTCATTAAAGGTTCATTGAGCAATAATAAAGAAATTAGATATGAGTAATTGAACTGATTTAATTCGAGAATCAAAATAAACTGACATTCTCCCGATTGATTCCTAATCATAAATATTAATTTAAGGTAAAATTCTCATATATTCCTTTACATCATTAATTTTATTTTGTTGATAATCTTGTATAATACTAGTTTTTGATAAAATGACAAGGCTGTATATGCGCCATTGATAGCACCCATATTTATGCTTCCGCAATACTTGTCTGAACCTACGCATGATGAGCTTGCAAACGATACATTGACCGAGGAGGGAAACCAAATATGTACGCTTAGGAAAACAATTGCTAATAAAATGGCAAGGGATAATAATATGCCAGAAATTCTATGAAATTATATTTTCAACTTTTGTAATGTATTAGTATAATTTCGACTATTATTTTCTATTTGAGGATTTCCCATATTGTTTTAGTATTATTTCGACTATTATTTTGCATTTGAGGATTTCCTATGTTATTATTTAATCAATTTCTATTCCTAAAAATAGAAATTTTGTTCTGTTATTAAAGGGATTTCTGTTTTAGAAATAGAAATTTTGAAACGAGTTTTTATGCTCAGAGACTTGCTTGGGGAATAGAAATTAAGAAATTAATTTTTGGCCAGAAATTAATTTTTATTTCAGAAATTTTGTCATGTCCAAGCTTAATATTTAAGCAAATGGCTTTCGACACCATAAAATGCTGGTCCCAAACGCAGTCCGAGGTTGTAGTTTTTTTAACTAATTCTTTATTCCTCTTTAAAATATTATTAAATTTCGAACACTTGCCACCTTTTTCCATTAGTGTTTTTCCCATTCTCCTTTCCCTTTTTTAGAGGAAAACCTCTCACACCGCTTCCGTTCCCTGTTCCGTGGTGCTCCTCGAGCTCGAAGGGGAGACAGAAAAACTGCCCCCCCGGCGATGCTTCTCGCGAGGTCGAGGTGCGTCGGCGAGCAATCCTCTCTCCTCTGAGTGTAATTCCCATCTCTTGCTTCTTGATTTATTTCTTCCCTGAAGTTTTCTGGGTTCTGTTTTTCTTTATCCGATTAACGAATGAAATCTTCCGCCAAGGGATCTTTCCTGCTGTAACGCTATCCGCTCTTTCCGTACGTTTGTTTTAGGCATTTTCTTGAGATGGGTGCTTCGTTCTGGTTGATTTGGAGGGATGTTGTGAGGTGTCTGTGGCGTTATTGGGTGGGTGGAACGAATTCTTTGGAATGATTTTTTTTTTTTTTCGAATGGAGTTGTGCGGACCACTTGACGGTTGTTTATGGGTAACGTTTCTACTGGATGAATGTAAATTTATATATTTGTATATTTGATGGAAATTTCTGGGATTCTGCTCGATCCGCTCATTTGGAAGATGTTCTTATTGCCTCTTTGCTTCTTCATCTGAAGATGGTTTGTATGGATTGTATTTCGTTTTTATGGATATGTTGGATCGATGGAGGAACTTTTTTATTTTTTTTGAAATTGGTGAGTATTTGTTTTTTCTCTTGGCAGCTTGATATTCCAAATGCCTTTATGAATCTTTATTTTATTTTATTTTGGATGGTGCCTTTTTTTTTGTTTTGGGCAGAGTTTTACAATTCGTGCTTGTGTCATTTTTCTTTTTCTCTCCATTGTGTTTCTCAGCTTGGTTGTTGGCCTTTTTGTCCTTCGATTTGGTTTTCAGGTGTTAGGGGCATCTGGAATATTGAGCTTATAAGATGGATGCGGATCCTGTTTCGGATGTGAGCGTTTCTGTCGATGATATTGACACTAATCGCTCGGAGCTAGGGTCATGTAAAGTTGATTCGCTTGTTGGTGCTACGTTTAGTGGAGAAATAAATGGAGAGTTGGGAAGGGCTGGGGAGGTTCTGACAAGGATAGAACTTGATGTGGCATGTACTTCTGAGAAGTTTTACAACCTTAATATACTCATGATGCATGTGGCAACGGAAGAGAGTGAATTCGAAGTACTTGATTTGGAGAGATGTCAGAAGATGCCAAGTTCCTTCGAAAAGGGCTTGGAATGTGATATCTTGTCTGGGTTTTTGGATTCAGAGGTGAAAGAATTGGATGATTTCATCACCACTCTTCAAAAAGAGACTGAGGAGTCTCATAAGTGGATATCTTCGTCCCAAAACCTAGGAACATCTGTCCTAGAGTTGGAGGAGAAGTTAAGTGATTCCGAGAAAACATTGGAGCAGCTGCGGGAGCAGGTCTTTGAGTTGCAAGCGCAATCTTCCACGTTCCAGAAGACATTATCATGCTTTATTAGACAAGAGAGGAGTAAGTTACAGAAACTATTTCTGTTAGAATTTCTTTCTTTCATTTTTCAGTTATTTATTTGTTGTTTACTGTATAACTTGCAGTAGTTGGGAAATTAGTTTGAGCTTGGTATATTTACAGGCTAATGTTAGAGTATTCAATAAGATAGATGAGAAATATATAAATTGAAACAGGCCTCCATTGTTTGAGGGTCATAGGGGTTGTTGGTTACCCCCCTTTCCTTCCATTTGCTCGGATGCCTACTTAGTGATATAAGGAGAGAGTATTTTATGTGACTTTCTCACCATGTGGCAGTGATGGTATAATTTAACTGATCAATTACCATTGCCCACATGCTTTGAGTCTTATTCTACTTGGTGCCATGTGTGTTATGCATCTTGCTTTTGGTTGACTTGTTATACCAAGTGTCACTGCCATGGATTCTCACACAAAATATCTTATAGTGATATAAGGTTGGGTCTTAGTCGTGGTATAGTTTCCATTTTCACCATTTTAACTGAGGCAGTTAATTTGTAGGGTCTCTATAATCAGGAATCTGTGTAAATAGTTGCTGTGTCATTTTGATCTGCTTCTTTGTGCTGCATATGAAGATGAATTTTGTTACATGCATAAAAAAGAGAGTTGTGAATGATCTCTAAGTCTATTTGACAGGGGTAAGGGAGATGGGTGCGGGCTTCTTGGAAAATGGTGGATCGTTGAATGTTGAGACAAAAACCAAAATTCAAACAGCTGAACAGCATAAGCATTTCTTGAGGATGCTGGAGAAATCTTTGGCCAGAGAATTAGATCTTGAGAAGCAATTAAGCGAGACAAAGCAAATTGATGAAGACATGAAACTAAGGCTGCAGTCTGCTGAGCAAGAAGCATTTTGTTTAGAAGAAGAAGTATTTGACGCGTGGAAGAGATTGTTTGAGGCAGATAATTCTGCTGAGGTTCTTCTGGGCATCTCAAGAGATCTACTTGGTCGATTCCAAGTCACACAGTTCAATACAAATGGTTTGATTCAGCGAGAAGCTGAGGTAAGGTCTAAGTTGGAGGACACCACTAAACAGTTGAAAGCGAAGGAAAGTGCTTTGCTAGAGCTTGAAGTCAGTAGAAAGGAACTCAGTGACTCTCTTTCTGCTGAGGTGGACGGCTTAAGAGCCTGTTTGAAGGAAGTTCAAGATAAACTAAATCTTGCCAAATCCGAGAATTCAATTCTTCAGGACAAGGTGAGTTCACTTGAGAGGCAGGTGGAAGAATCTGAAACTGCTAAGGGGTCCGAAGATGGAAGTCAGGAAGAAACTAATGTTGCAGTTCATAGAACGTTGGAAACGGATATTCTTATTGAAGATCTTAAACACAAGTTATCAGAAGCAGAAAGTAGAGTTGAGAATGCAGAAACCAATTACAAATCACTGGAAGTTACAAACAAGGAGCTTAATGAAGAGTTGGTTTTTATAAAAGGCAATTGCTTGACAGCCGAGAAGGCTGAAGCACTTGAGAGGCAGTTGAAGGAGTCAGATATTCTACTACAACGTGCCATCGCATCAGCTGATGCTAGTGAGGAGAAGCAAGCCATGTTTTATGCTGCTATTAAAGATATGGAGAATATAATTGAGGATCTGAAGCTCAAAGTTGCAAAAGCTGAAAGTCATGCTGATAGTGCAGAGGAGAAGTGCATCATACTATCTGAATCCAATGCGGAGCTAAACGATGAACTAATTTTCTTGAGGGGGAGAATGCAAGGCTTGGAGGGGTCCTTGCATCATGCTGAGGAGTCAAAACTAGCAACTGCCAAGAACATTGGAATTCGGACCAAAGTTATTGCTAATCTTGTCATGCAGCTGGCAATTGAGAGAGAACGCCTCCATAAGCAGGTAAATCTGTTTGTCATATGCATACATCTGTTCAAGATGGTCCTTCATCATGCAGCTGAAACTGATTAAATTTTTCGTTGTAGTTCATCCTGTATCAGTTTGCATGATCTGGTCCCTATAAAAAATTGACATTGAGTAAATGAAGTACATTCTTTATGTGCAGTTGACGTCACTAGCAATTGAGAACAAAATTTTAGTGGTGAAGCTGCAGCAAACGAGCAAGGGTTCAACTGTACCTAGAAACCACGGTGGACAAGAAGATCCTGCTTTTGAGTTTCCTGTGGCTGCATCTGTGAGAGAATGCAAAGAAATAGAAAACGAATCCTTAGCCACCTCAACTTTGGTAGTTTATTGTCCTTTTACATGCATAAACTTACATCTTCAGATATTTGGATGGAAAAACTCATATTTTCTTTAGTTCTCTTTTCCTTTCTAGTATATTATCATGTATCTCGATGTCTTCAGTAATTTCATCCATAGTACAGGTCTTTTTGCCTACACAGCATAATCTGTCTTCTGATAATATATTAATGTGAACATAGACTAATTGTTACTAGGGTCGTGAATTCTTGATGTAGGTGTTCCACCAGGAACAACTGTTGTGTGACATTCGTCCTCATCTAATGTAGGTAGATGACAAATCCAAAGATCCATCAGCAGTTGGAACGCAAGCAGAGCCTGGAGAAGTAACGTCTCAGCTTGAAACTGTGAGGAGGGTAGATGCAGGATCCCTCAACTACAAGCATGTTCTTTTTGCTGGGCTGATAGTGCTAATTGCATCAGCAGCTTACATGTTCCTACAACAAAATTCTCCTTCATAAGAATCCTTGAGAGAGCTTCTTTGGGCCCTGGAGAGCACTTACAAGTGCATCATTTTTAGGCTGGCTTTTTGATGTAAGTAACCACCATCTTCCAAGTACGTTACCCTGATCAGTTTTGGATCAATTTTTTCCCCTTATATAAGACATGTCCCAACACTGTGAAGGCGAGGAATACCAATAACTAGCTTAATTATGTGTCGTGGCCTTTCTATCTCATGGCAGAAGTTTCTGGTAGGATTCATCTGAAGGTGCCGGCGCTGAAGAATCACGTCCGGAAGGTGAAGTACGAGTACTCAAAGCTGAACTAGATACAAGGTGCTCGGTCTAAATATAAGTCAGAAGATCAGTCGTGCCTTGAACTGTTCATGCATGTTAAATTAACAGGTTAAGATCACTTTAGCCATGATTTTGTACTTGCCCAAACTATTGCCTTTAGCTGTTCCATACTGAGCGCAATTAAATTTTGTACCCCTTGAAACTTTTAGGCCAATCTAATACTATATGTTCTGTTTATCTTTTCTATCGAGTACGTTTACCGACTCTTGATCTCTTATTCAGCTTCTTCATGTGCTGTATGTCCATCTTCTGTACTCGAAACTTTTTAGTTGAGTATGCTATTACACATGAAATTTTGAATGAAGATAGTGATTGTTTATTCAAGTAATTTGTTTATCGTTGAGGAAGTTTAGGTAGGTATCTTCTCTTCCTAATTCTGTGCTGATTTAGTGTGGAAGTGATAATTATTTTGTTGTAGAAATCAATTTCTATTCCAGAAATAGAAAAATCTGTTTCAATTATCTGGATGAGTTTTTGAGCAAAAATATGTGTTCAATAATGACACAAAATTTTTGCTCTTGGAATAGAAATTCATGAGATAATGATACAAAATTCTCTCTCTTGGGCGGCGGCAGGTGGGCAATTGGCTTGTAGCAAGGGCGAGCGATAAGAAGAGTTTTATCATTTCTCATTTCTATTCCAAAAAGAGTTTTATCATTTCTCATTTCTATTCCAAAAATAGATGAGTAAAATATTTTTACTTCTAATTTCTATTCTAAATCTATTTCTAGACTAAAATTTTATTTTAGAAATATAAAAATGAAATTTCATTACCAAATGGATTTATATTCCATCCTTATTTTGAGAACAGAAAAATAGTTCTAGTCAAAGATAGAATGGTTATCATACGCCTCCTTAATTATAAATATAAAGTTAGAACTGAGATATGTAAAGGGGAGAAATCGTGGATATCAAGTTGATGTTTAAAAAATTTATCGTAGATGAAGGAAAGGAGAAACCTTTGGTCGGTGTCGATTATCAGCTCATCCATGGGACTTAAAAGTTTTGAAAATAAAGATCACAACTGTCAGACCTCTGAGGCGACGAGATTTCCCGGCATGAACACTATACGAGCTTTTCGTTTTGTACCCGATTTTAATAAACATGTCACTTCCAAATAGGTCGATTGGGAAGGAGAAAGGCTTTGTTAGAAAATGGTATACGAATTCAAGATTAAATTAGGCAAAAATAGAAGTACATGGACTTGCATGGAAAAATTCGTAAGTTCGAGGACCAAAAATGAACTCATACCAACAACTAAACGGAGATTGATGAATGAAGGAATATGCTTGAGTTGTAGATTGTGAAATATTTGTGTTTTGAATACTTCGGCTGGGAATATATTGCATGATAAGTTCCAATCACAGTCGTACTCACATTTCGCACGTGTGCACAAAGAGAGTTCAAGGTTCTATACTCAAAAGATCTTATTGTATTATTGTGCACCTGGTTCAGAGATTTAATTTAAGTACTTTCTTTTCCTAGGATATGGTATATCCCCCTAACTAGGGATGAAAGATTTTTGGTCCATTCATGTTTTACCTAGAAACTGACCATGTTGGAACATGTTCTCTAATTTTTGAAATTTAGAATTATTATGTCACAAGTTTAGGGTTGATTTCAAAGTCTATCTAGGTTCCTTATGTGTTCTTAACTTAACAATTATAGTGAATGACCACATCTACTGATTTTTCATTTATATAATCCATTGATTATAACTCATATTTAGATACAAGATTTCGTTGGAAATGGAATTTTAAACTAGTGGTTTCAAATTATACATTTATTATTGGACGTCGTGGAATGTCATGGGATCGCATCAATATATAAACAAGAAAAACACAAAAACTTATTTGAGGTAATAGGTTCCAGGTTATGAAATCTATTGCTCGGAATAAGTTCCTCAATTTTTGGTATTTGGAATCTACTCTGCATATCTTAGAATTGAAATTTGGTTTGATTTTTGGGTTATCACTTCTAGCCTAGAACCATGCTCTCTCCTAACAAGTACCACAACATGAAACAAAAGGGAAACAAAAGGAAGAGAGAATCTTTGAACCAGCCAATAAAGAAAAGCAAGAAAACAAGGTCTTAAATTTTTTAATTAATTGGTCATTTGGATCCTAATCGTTTCATTTGGTCAATTGTTTCTAAAAACTAGTCGAAGCACACGCACGTTATGCCGCATCCTATTATTTTTGTTTATATAATCAAATCAAGAGAGTGAGTGAGATGAAATTAGTTGCAGGATGCTTCACATTATTCATATTAGAAAACAAATGGGCCAGACCAGATGCATAGAATCAGTTCGAGTGGCAGGACGCTGAAAAGGTAATGCAAAAAAAGAAAGGTAGATGGGGTTAAATCAGTCCTCGGTCACTTTTTTTTTTTTTTTTCTGTTGAATCAGTCTTTTTGTCTCGTCAACCTTTGTACGAGAGATGCAGCAATTTCTTTTGACGCTACGAGATCTGCGAATTGAATCCCTTCTTTCTGACACAAATACACGACTTGGGGTGCTGAAAAATTCACCATTCTGGAAGATAAAGATGGAGGAACAGCCTCACGTGAATGACAACCAACAAGAAAAGGGCGTTGCTTGTGGTACTATTCGTGGTAAAATTTTACGGTCGACAATCTGCTGCTTGTCGAAGGATTCTCATGAGGAAAAACTAGTCGGTAGAACAAAAGCTTGGATACGCAACTTCAAGCAACTCTCTGTTCTTGCTTAGAATGACCTTGTTCGTGGTTTTTCCGATACCAAGTTGGGCAAGGGAAGTTGTTGTGATGCATGTTCTTTGAGCAAGCAAGTGAAAGGTTTTGTTTCAGTCTAAGAATTTTATGACCACTAACCATCGTTTGCAAATGCTGCATGTAAACTTTTTTGGTCTTCAAGGATATAGGTTAGACCCGTTAAAATGGATCTCCAATAATTTATTAAACCGAATTTATTGAAATGGGTCATACCATCTCAAATTGAACAGGCTGATCATAATGATTCTTAGATTTAAATAGATAATGTTAGAAACTCATTTCCAAACCATTTAATAAATAAGGCTCAGTGTCCTTCTTCACTTAGTGTCTCCACCACTTTGATGCTCTCGGCCCTTCCTGTGACACAGTCCTTGATGACCTCTACTCCTTGCTTCTAGGTCAAAATCTTTCCTTTTGCCCACCCTTCTATTTCAACATTGCAATTCAATTCTAATTCACTTTCGATTTGTCGGCGGTCTTGATGGGAGATGCATTATTTTTTGTTTTTGGAAATCCTGGAGCCCGTTGAGCACCACGACTCGTGATTGTGCCTAAAACTATTTCTTGTCATTTTGCAGTAACAGTTTTCAATAGAATGGTTTGAGCCGAAAACTATTCAACTCAAAGTTATTGATGAGTTCCTATTCATGCTTGGTATTTGCATGACATGGTGTCATTTGAATACACACGTCCTAATGAAAATTCACGATGTTTTTGGGGTTTTATTTATAAACTTAGTAAGTTTTAATGTTACATTGTGACTTTTGAGGGTTAAAGTACAACTTTAGTTCTCTAAATTTCAGCATTTACGCGACTTGATCTTTTTCTTTTGGTGCAATTGAGTGCTTTATCTTTCTTGATGTATGCGATTCATCCTTGCAAACTTTATTTTGCTCGATCAAATCCTCAATTTTTCTAATTTTGTGCAATCTTTATTCGTTGTAACCAATAAGATCAAATTGGAGTTTTTCCCCTTCTCTTCCTAGTTTGTTTATTACTTAAGGCACATAAACATCACGCCATTTCATAATGATGATTTAGAGAGAGTTGACCAAAGAATACAATTGTGCAAATGAGAAAGTTAGAGGTGTTAATTGCAAAAAATAAAATTTAAAGGACCACATTGCAAATTTTTAGTTGAAAAATAAAATCCTATCAAATCATGACCTTAAGTAACAAATTTTCAAGGCTGCATAAAGACTGTTCCGCTTCCAATTATATATTCCAAGAAAATGACAAATAATGCATGAAATCTAGGCCAATGTCTATTATTGTTACTAAACTTTAAGTTTGTTTAATCGCAGTCTCTAAACAATTGAGAAGTATTCAATGTAACCATTTTGTTGTCTCAAACAACAAATTAAATGTTATATGATGACGTGAATTAGGCATTTTTGTAAAAGGAAAAACTAATCAGGATGTTAACATGTCTATCATTATCCAAAGATGTAAATTATTGTATTTTGATTTGAAATGAATATCTTAAGATAATCCATACATAACATTTTTTTTTTGTTGTTTTAACGAATCGTAAGTGAAGTCGGCAGATTTTTTTAATTTGAATTAACAAAGGAACGGCCTTAAATTTTTTAATATATTATAGAATCTAAACTGAATATTTTACAAATAATAATTTTTTTGGGTCGAAAATATTTACTAATAATTAAGAAGATGATCATTTTTGCTATTTTCCCTTGTATCCTCGACGATTGGACTCTAACTCCTCGGTAGCCCCTACCAGCGTGAAGCGAGCTGAGATTTTCCGGCGGAGCTCTGCAGTTCCCGCTCGCCGCCGTCGAATCATCTTCCCGGCCATGTCTTCTTCCGAATCGGAAATTCAAGGCTTCGACGTCCTCTCCGACCTCGACCTCGACCTCGACCACGGCCTCGACCTCGACCTCCACGACCACCTCGGCCTCGTCGACGCGCCTCGCCACTCCGACCAAGACCACGCCCTCGACGTAACCTCCGACCTTTCGGACGATGAGGGACGCCCGGGGTTCGATCGCCCCGAGGGGCCCTCCGCGCCTTCTCCGTCGTCCCGAGGGGCCGACTCGACGGGCGGCGGAGTCGAGGCCATCGGAATCGACTTGGGCTCGGACTGGGGGTCGGGCTCCGAGCCTTCGGACTGGGTCTCGTCGGATTCGCTGCTCGATGTGAGGGAAGAGTTCGATTGGGAAGAGACGGTCGGAGGAGCGATCGGTGGGATCGAGCAAGCGATGGCGTCGCGCGAGCAGGGATTGCGAGACCCCGATCGGGAGTTCTCGTTCAGTTTCTACCCGGAAGGTTCGGGCGTAAACCCTAATTGGGATTCGGATCCTGTATTTGTCATCCGCGGCGACCGCGTCGATCCCGACGAGAGGTTCGCGGCGGCGGCGGCGGCGGCGGCGCGGCGGATTCGGAGGAATGAGATCATCAGAAGAGGCGATTCGCCGGCGGCGTCGACAAGAGTCGTGGAGGGCCTGCCTCTGATTACCGTGAGCGAAGAGGGATTGGGAGATGGTGATGGGGTTTGTGCGGTTTGCAAGGACAAGTTCGTGCAGGGGGAGAAGCTGAGGGCGTTGCCTTGCGTGCATCGTTACCATCAAGACTGCATCTTGCCATGGTTGAGCATGCGTAACACGTGCCCAGTTTGCCGGTTTGAGTTGCCGAGAGATGACTCGAGGCCGGGAATCCGGAGAACTGTGAGGGATGGAGCTATGAGTGGGGGAGGACTGCACAGTGATACGCCAATTTGAGATGTGCACATCACATGGAAACACAGTGTAATTGATGAATGATCTGAATGGCGATTATCATCAAGCTTTTTATTGGTTCAGTGATGATTGTTTCCAAGAAATGATGTGATTTTTCCAGAGTAGCATGTATTCTGAAGTTTCATCCGGATATGGTGCCTCTTTGTATAGCCTAAGTTGTATTACAGTTGACTGGTAACATGTCTCTGAGGTTCTTCCTAAGTACAATGTACAATTGATATTTTCTTTAGCAGCTTATAACCACCATTTTGCGAACCGATTAGTACATTTCAACTGCTTTTTTCAGAGTGATGAAAGACCGCATATGCATGGATATGGGATGCATATGAGTTTTCTGAGTATGATGCGATATGAAGATGAAAGCTAGTCTTCTGAGAACTTATATTGGACAGGGCTCAGGAAGGGGTTTTAACTTTAACCTGCCATTAGAATGCCTTGAGGGAGCATAGTTCCATAAATTGTTCTTGCAGGTGTTGGAGAAACTCAACAAATTTTGTGTTTGACTGGTGAGCATGATCAAGAGATTGCAGTTCTTGTACAAATTATAACAAACAATTATTTTTAACGCCAGAAACTTGACTGGCTTTCTGACTCTACAGGTAGACAGGAATTTTATCCATATGAACGTACTGTGGCTTTTGATTTTAGTCATTACTTTCTTTATTTTTACATTTAAAAATAATGAGATAATGAAGGTAGCTTTTAGTTTTAGTTTTTGCTTAAACTTTTCTGCCTTTTATCGAGTAATGTTGGGTGAACTAATCAATATTAGAATTCTAGACATGTTTAAGTTACAAACTAAGTATTTCAATGCTGTTACAGTTCAGCCAAAAAGTGCTGTCAGGGAGAAATATATTTGCTCAACAAAATTAATGCTGTTAGGAAGAGACTCTTATTCTTGACAGACTGTAAATGTGCTAATGTCTTTATAGTAGGTTTGAACAAAGTCATTAGGTTTTCACAGGGAAGGCCATCTTCCTTTACATTGGTGGTTTGGCACTTGTGACAAGCTGGACCATTTTTGAGCATTTAGACTTGGTTTCTGACATTTAGATTCAGTTGATTATCATAAGTAAGAGTGTTTCATATATTATACATCTGAAGATAAAAGAAACTGAACTTTCTGTTGAGATTTCTCCTGCAGTTTTCGCCTTTCTTAAGGTACTTCAGTAAAGCGAAGTCGCTCACTATTAGATGGTGGGTGTTGGTAAATATTTACTTGAGTTTTACCTGCATTTCGACAAAGATGTGCAAAACTAAGCTTTTGTGTGTTTTTCAGTAAGCACGAAAAGTAACAGGTCTGCAAAATGCTTCCAGGGTCAGCAGTATGGTTATGTTCTTGCAAAACCTTTTCTTTGCTCTCAAAAATAGAAAAATCTAGGAAATTACAAGTTACAAATTACAAATTACAAACAAGGAGCAGCTTTATCCAGCACTTGTGGCATTTTTCATCACTCCATTTTTTTGTCGTGCAATAGGTTGTATTGAGCTTTATCATCAAGTTCCTCCATTGCCAATGTTTATATGCCTTTTATAGTGGATTTTCATTGCTCTGCACTTTTCAGGAATTTTTTTTGGTCTGTAACTTTCAGGAGTTCACTTGCTACTGTTTTGAAGGTTTGATGTCATCTGAGCAATATCATGCCAGATATTTGTATTATCTATTGGTTTTCTTAGTAGCAGTGCATTTAGTGTCATCTACAGAGATAATATCATTAGTGATGATATTGCTGGATAATTGCTCCTTTCATGAATTTGGTATGATTGCCCAAGTTGAGATATTAAAAGTGGCAATCAATCCATGACCAGTTATTTAATTCTCCTACATTTTCATTTCTGTAGGTTTGCACAAAGGAAATATGTTACATCACAAGGGAAAAACAGAGGACGTGTGAAAGTAGAAAGGAACAAAGATGTCATTGTCAGTAATGGAATGAAGCCCCTATAGCCTCATAGTGTCCACTGAGGCAATCAAACAAAGCACTCACTCTGTCTAGAAACCATTACTGAGGTTGTGTGACTCCTGGGAGTGGCTGTGACACCTTCTGCAAAGTAACTCCTTTGATTCAGGGCGATAACTTTTTAAGAAAGTGGGAACATATGAATTATTATCTCAATTATTTCAGGTTTTGAAGGTTGATGGGGGACTGGGAAAGGTCTACTGCAGGAGTGTCTTTCTAATGTTTCCCTATTTGCTTGTGTTCCTAATCTCTGGCACTCTTGGTCACCTGTTCTTACTGCCAAACTTTGCACCAACTTTCACCGAAGCCCGTCATGTGCTGGTCCCTGCAAGAACTTGTGTATAATGAGGTTCAGCTTACACTAGATATATAATGAGTTGGGAGATTTGCTTGATTTGATAGTCTAATCTTGTTTAAATTTGAAGTTACTTTCAATTAAGTTATTGAACTTTCAAGCTATCAACCAGTTACTAGACTGATGGAAATGCTTTCAATCCAGTCATTCAATACATGCTGCATCGGCACATGTATGATTGTTTTAATGGATGGCTGATGGAGCAAGCTGATTATTAGTACACCTTGAGGTTTCTGGTTGAAGGTTTTGGAGTTTATTTCTTGGCTGGAAGTTTTGAGAGTCCAGTGACCTGATTTAGAGGTGAGAGTGCTAACCATGCAATTTACCCAATTTTCCAGTGCAGACACGGTGTGAGCTTGATTTTTGTTTTTGGCATAACCTTTTGAGAAGCTTATAAGAGTAACTCTCATGTTGGCTAACTTCTGCATGTTATTCTGAAGTCTGCAGAATACAACTACCTGTTTTCGCTATAAATGCTCCTTCCCCCGAAACTACCTTCCTGGCACGTCTGAATGATGCTTGGAGTCTAGTCCGTAATTGCGGAATTCATGAAGTTTTCTTTGACCCTTGCACAATTTACTAAATGAATGCAGTCTTTTGATTATCAACATTAGAGATGAGATCTGTGGAGCGTTTCCTTTTGGATAATCTTCAATTTGTGTTGATATGTGAAGCATATGTCGGGGGAGATCTTTTTGTTAGCTGTGGCCAAAAGATAAATTGTATCTCCTCAAACCTGTGTCGGTAAGTTTATAGTAGATTGGATAGCAATTGATCTGCAAACAGAAGTAAAGTATCATCGAGCAAGTGAATAATTTCTAGGATGTTTCACTGGGACATTCTCTTCAATCATCCATGCTTAAGAAACACCTCAAGCTTTGGTTAGTTAAACATTTCCATTCATCTCCAAGTTCCCCTGGATCTTCCTTTTGCTGTCGAGATCAAGCATTTGGATTTGTGATTTGATGGAAAAGATATCCTAGATAATATCTCGAGCACCGAAAGGTGGGGAAGGGAAACTCAAAGACAAAAGAACTGGGCGAATCAAACAAAGGCTAGTAGAACATAGATAGGTGCGAGCAGTCGAACAATGTCTAGGGTCATTGATGCATGTTGCAGCATATCGCATCATAGGAAAGGAATCTGTATCATTTTTTAAGAGTGTTGTTATCATCAGGGAAAGGATAGAAAGCAAAAACGTGAAATGTCCTTCCTGAATCTGATAAAAACTCTCTTCTTCTTTTCCTCTACATTATCTGTCTGCCTTGAACAGAAAGTGCATTTGCTTTTGTCCGGGTCTAAATTGCCATCCACACTTTGCTTTTCCTTTTTCCCTGCTCGGTTCCTTTGAATGAAAAATGCTGTCTGTGACTGTGAGCCTAGTCCTGCATTAGAAGAGGCAATGGCCACTACATTTCGGCACGTTTCATTAGTTTATCAGAGCACACTTTTAACCGAACAGAATGATTGAAATGAGATTTGATTATGTGTGGATTAGCTTGCTGCAGAAGCCGTGTAAACTGCTGATACATTAAAATAGGACAGGTCGTGCTAATTGGATTAGGTACTAAAGTTCAAGTCTCAAGAAGATTCTGCCACAAGAATACATTTTAATTGTTTGGGTGACTAGGAAGGCGAACTCCCTCAGCCTCTCATTTTGTTATCATTTCTTGATTGGCTTTAGCCCTTATTTCACCAGGTCTTCGGCCATCTGCTCAACCCTAATTCGAGGTTAAAAAACCTTAAAAGCGTTGCGGTCCAGGCACAATAATCAAGAAACCCCACAATTTTGAGCTCGACACTTGGCAATGATGAACAGTGCATGGTTTCTCCTAAGACGATTCATTGTACGACAGCAGTTACCAAGTGACGGGGACATGGGGCAAAACATCAAATGAGAGGCCCGAAAAAGTGTGTCCTGTTTGCCCCATAAAAAAGAATAAAAAGATGCCCATTTGCTTAAATTAACCCAACACCTTTATTATCCACATTGTTAGTGGATCGAGACCTTATTCACAAATACGTAAGCACCCTGTAAAAATGCGTGCAGCTTTAGAATAACTCACCAAAATGTTGCACCACAGCCCCCATTATAATATATTGTGCCCTAGAGATGATGAAAACATGAAAGATTTTTTAGTAGTCACATGAGCAAAAGGTGGGAAAAGACAAGAGGAGGGGGGGATGAATGAAGATGATGCAAGCTGATGATGGGGTTTATCCAAGATTCACCAATCTTTGCCTTAATCAATCTAATAAAATTGGACAAAATTAATCTAATGAATTCGTTCACACATCGACTCAAGTGCCCAGTCATGATTATCATTTCTAATGCATGTTATCCATTTGATTATGGGCCTCCTATGGAATTTGTCAATTGAAAACCATCATGACGCTTGCCTAGGTCACCTAAGTGGGGTACCACGGGGTGCAAGTGACATTGCCCTTAAATTGCAACCTTCTTGGTGGGTGGGGGGAACCTGGAAAAGCCCCTTTAAGCAAGAAAGGATACATGAAGAACATGAGAGAGAGAGAGAGAGAGAGAGAGAGAGAGGCTTTTGGATTGAGTTGACAAGTGGGGCAATGAGGAGGGGATAATGGCTGCATGTGGTGCACCGGCCACACACATAGTGTCTGCCTGCCTCTGCAATTGTGTTTGGGTGGCCATTTGCGGATGTGAATCTGTGATTGGTACTCCACGCCCAGGTAAAGGGGGCTGCCCTCACATCAAGTACCCGTCCGTGCATAACCTCAGCCGTTATTCGAGGGCAACTGTCGCATGCCCGGACAATTTCTTCGCCACTCCATCAAATGATTGCTGATAAATTCTCCAGAATTAAATCATGAGCGTGATGTATATCCCCCCTTCTAGTCCTTAAAAGAGTGACTAGTTAAGCATCGAATTTCATATATTAATAGAAATGTAAGAGATATAAGTATGTTTTCATGTAGATATTGATTACGTATCTCTAATTTTCAAAATATAGACTTCATACTTCAATCCTATTAGAGAGAGAGAGAGAGAGGGGGGGGGGGGGGGTTACTGTGTTTTTGGGAAGGATACTAAAAGTGTTAAAAGTTATGTATGACGATTGTTTTAGTATCAATTTTTTTTTTTTGAATCACTTAGATATCATCTTTTTAGAAAACAATCACTTAAGTGTGGATTCTGATTTGATTTGCCGAATATTTGCCGTGATTATAGTTTGTTAATTTCTCAACCTTATGTGGCTTGCTAGTGTGTTTAGTCAATCTATAACCCTTAAACGACGTTATGTAATAGGTTAAAAAGAGATCACTTCAGTGCTAGTCGTTATTAAAAAAATATCACTTTAGTATCAGTTGTTGTTAAAAAGTGATTATTTTAATGCCAATCTCAATGGAAAAGTGATCACTTCAATGCCAAAAAAATGCTACCTCAAATAAAATTTATAAATATAAAACTCACGTAATTTCTTTGGTTATCATTTCTTGTTGGAGGTACTTAAATGATTATTTTTTCTCCGACTTGGTACTTAAGTGAGTTGGCAAAAAATCTGATATTAAAGTGAGCGCCGTATAACATTTTTGATACTAGTGTCATTGTGTTGGTGCTTTTGCTTAGGGAAATGACAACATGAAAATTTTTGCTCGAGCAATCATGTAAACAAGCATTTTTAAAAGTTGAAGAATGTAAGTTAAATCTAAGTTCAAGTATGTTTTTAGTTTTTTTTTCCTAATATTATTATCTATAATACGATAAAAGCATTGTCTGAATGTTGCTATCCCTTCTTATGTGGATGCTTAACTAGCGGTTAGAGGCATTTTGTCAACAAAATCATGTATCTTTGCCATTTTCTATAAGCCTGAGTAGGCATGCAAACAAAAATTGCTATACTTATATTGATTAAGATGATACAATATTATGTAATTTATATTTATTGACATCTAAAATTTTCATCTAAATTTTTGGTTGTGTTGTAACTAAAGTTAAGAATTGTGTTTACATTTTAAGAATGACCGTCCCCGTTCAGTACGTAATTTTTCGAAAACTCCATTTTTGTTGTAATTTAGAGTTACAATAGTGAGGACAATTTCCATATTTTTAACTTATAAACGACTTCCTCTACACGAGAATTGTATTTTCACTACTAATTCACCTTTAAATGAATTGAAGACACAGAATGATATCACTTTTCCTATACTAAGATTCCATTTCTTTTGCAGAAAATATGATGTTCATTTATCAGGACAACATTTTCCTAGAAAATGACAACATTGCCAATATTTGGTTGAAACCTGAAAATAAATAAGAAGTTATTGTCTATAGTTTGGAAAGGAAATTTTGATTTAGTTGTCCTAAATAAACATTTATTGCTTTCAGGGACTAATGCCCAAGTCAAGGGTGCCTGTGCTCGGGTCCTCAACACTCGATCCCTAGTCCATCAAGGCTGGGCCAAGATTCTAGTGCCCAGGCTCTGCTTGTGTCCCCAACAACCAGGCTTGGCTCTGTAGTGTCTGGGCTAGAGTCCACCGAGGTCGAGCTTGGGTCCTCGACATCTTAGCTTTAGAGTCTCATGCCTATGCATAGCTCCCCAGCACCCGAGCTTGTGTCCATTGAGGCTAAGGCTCGAGATCCCAATGAAGGCTCGAGACCCCACTGACCGTGTTTGAGACATTGATGCACAGGTGCAGGGGTCCATCAAGGTTGAGCTTGGGACCTCGTCACTGGGGTTGAGTCCCTAGCACTTGATTGAGGTCCACTGACGTCAGTCTCAAGCTTTGGCTCAAGTCCTTGGTGTTTGGGCCTAGGTCCATTGAGGCTAGGCTAAGGACCCCGGCAATAGGGCTTGGTTTGGTCATAGGGGACTTCAGCTTGACTGCCCAAGAGCTAGGCATTGCGTAGGGGTCCCAAGCTCGACCCTAATGGACCTAGGCATCAGCATTAGGGACCATCGCCCAGCCTCGACGGACCCGGGCACTGATGTTGGGGGCTTGATCTCGGGTGCTAAGCAGCTAGGGTCCCAATCTTAGGCATCAAGAACCAAGCACTAGTGCTGGGGTCTCGAGCCCAGTATTGATGGAATTGGGCATGGGCATTGGGTATGTAGTCCCAAACCTAGCCTTGATGGACTTGGTCTTGGGGGTCGAGGACTTGGGCTCGGGTGTCAAGCACTTGATCCTATGTGCCAGGGACTCGAGCCGACCTTGTCGGACTCAAGCATGAGAATCATGGACTTGGCACGGGCACCATAGTCCAAGGACTGGCCTCTTTGGACTTGGGATTAGCTTTGATGGACCCTAGTGGACCTAGCTCCGCCTCTAAACTTGACTCCAGTGCTAAGGGCTTGGAAAGAGAGTTAGAGTTCCCATGCTCAAGTACAGAGTTTCTGGTTCAAGTGTCAATATTTAATCATATTTCGGAAAATGATTTTGGATTTTTGAAAGATAAAACTATATTTTTTAAATTTAAGTATAAGTTTTTTATTGATTGAGAAAACATTTTCTATTAATTCATTCTTCTAAGTGATCCAAACATTAGAAATGAGAAAATTTTTTTTTTCGAAATAATTGGGGCATGAAGAAGCGCCAATTTTTCTCCGTTAAGAAGAGATTATGTTTCACGTCAGTTAGCTGATAGCATCATTGGATGGTCTCCATCTCTATCAGTAAACCTACTATATTTTCATATTCACATGTAATACCTGTATACACATCCTTTTCAACGAAAATTATTGCCTTCTACACATTTTCTGAACCATACGAAAAGTTATTTGCTGTTTTGCAGTAAACTCATTTAGATATAATCCGATAGAGATGCTTCAGCTGTAACTTAATTCGTATCTCCTCATTAGCTAATTAATTATGCACGTGAATTATTATTCATATACAAAAAAATTGGTGATATCATGTCCATAGATACAAATAAACATAGTACTTGTTATTATCTTTTTTGTTATTAGGTAGCACGTGCTAGCCACAAAAGTTAATTGTTAGATATGGCATGGAATACTTAGCCCTCTTTTGCATTACTCATTATATAAATGTTTTATCTAAAGTTGTTCCGCATTAATGTATAATCTTTTCCCAATGATAATATACTCAAAATAAAGTCGTGATAGCATCATTTTTCGTTTTATTTTAAAAACCATTTTTTTTGTACATTTAAGAAAATGAGAATATGTACTTGGTCGTGTTCCGAATTATATAATTTCACTTCCGCATGTTATTAAAGAAGTTATGGTCCCTTTTTATAGGTGGCAAAACGGATGCACTAACACCAAATAGGCTAGGAAAATGAAAAGCGGGTCTTCACTCTCACGAGCGCTAATTTTGCTCTTTCTTTCTTTTCTTTATCTGAACCCAAGCACGAGAAGGAGGCCTCGAAATTTTGACAAAATTAGCCAAGCCAATTTCAACCCAAAAAAAGATTTGTTGAACAAAAAATAAAAAATTCAACAAAAAATTATTATTTCTAATTAGCCGCAACGTTTGACCAAATCAATGAGAGAATGATCTTTTTAATGTACCTTTCTCCAATAATTCCATCGACAAAGGCGCCCAACACTTAGGTCAATTTTCAATCCAATGGGACGATTTATTATAGAAACTTCACTTATACGCACCCCCATGATGCGACATTCGGGTGGTATCCTTTTAAGAGGGTCATATTTTTATTTGTGATATAATTTTTCAAAAAAAAAAAAAGAAAGAAGAAAAAGGAATGAAGTTGGACCCTTTCTCCAATAATTCCATCGACAAAGGCGCCCAACACTTAGGCCAATTTTCAATCCAATGAGACGATTTAATATAGAAACTTCACTTAAACACACCCACCGTGATGCGACATTCGGGTGGTATCCTTTTAAGAGGCTCATATTTTTATTTGTGATATAAATTTTCAAAAAAAAAAAAAAGAAAATGAAGAAAAAGGAATGAAGTTGGACCCTTCGAGTACAAAGGACAAATGCACGTCCGTCCAATTATATATATTTGTTTTTTCAAACAGCTTGTTTCATGAGGTGTTGGGAATTTGGGAGAATGTAATCATTCGATCACCAAGACAAGAAGAGAAAGATGTGTGTGATGATGTTATCGACCAGTATTGCCCCACTCGATCCTACTTGCGCTGAAGGATTATTCTTTCCATTTTACATTTCTGGACAGGGACGCATTAGAAAGATTTGCCTGACAAGCTCTAGATTATGCCAACTCTATATAATACCGTATTTTTCTTTATTCATTATGTGTGAAAAATGCATTTTAGATGAATAAACCCAAATTGGTTTATTAATTACCCGATTTATTATTACCTTTCTCTTGTCTTCTTGCATTTTTCGCACAACCTAAATTGCGGAACATATAATTGCATTGGTCATCAATCAATCAATCAATCAATCAATGTCAATAAAAATGGTTTGAGCAATTAAGTTGATGTAGCAAAGGAACATGGAACAAATTCTGCTGCTCGATCTCAGGCAAATAAAATATCTTTGATTAGAGCATATTCTCATGATAGATATGCCTCTTCTCTTTGCGACTCTTTTTAAGGTATCTTCCACTTTTTTTTTATTCTCTATTTTTAAACAAGCAACTCGCAATTATAGTTGTCCTTCTTGAAGTAAGGATTTGTCTTACTAACCCTAATTCCATACGGATAAACAAACGGCCATGAGTGGCCACGAGAGACTAATGACCTTCCCCAGTATGCTATTATATTCAACTACTGGGACAGGAAAAAGCCACCACTTACAGATCTTGCCTTACTTTTTCTTTTCTCTTTTCCTCCCTCCAAGTACTCTCATATCTGATTGAGATCGTATGACGTGAATAATTGGGGGACCCCGCGCCTTTATCTTTCTTCATTAAAATTCATTAATTATTGCCTCATGTGGCCAGAAATTCGTAGGCCGTTCTTCTAGCAATTTGAACATTTTCACTTAAGCTAAAAGAATAGTTACTTTAATCACATAAGAAGATGGTCATTTGAGGTGGGTCTTATTTACAAATCACCTAACTAAAGTCTCTCTCACCTCACCCGGTGTGTGGAATTATGGAATATCACATTTCCACCACTGAAAGAACTGACACATCGATGTTGGTTCATACCCCGGTGATACTTCCCCCATTCCGATGGGTGAGTTGATATTACCATTCTTCATCATTTTAGAAATCTATCAGAGCCGGGGCTTATCTTCACCTTCTCATCTAGGTAATCACTTGCTTGGTCTGAATCAAATACCGTACACATCACTTGTCCAATGAATAGGTCCCGCTCAGATGCTGTTTGTATTGATCCATTGTTTCACATGAGCCAAATCATAAATAGAGTACTCGAATAATCACACAAATTGGTGAACGGTCCTCTCCTATCCTATTTGATATTGGATTTTGTAATGCTAGAATACGATCCTACCAGTATGTGATGTGTTTTATTAAATTAGGACACTAAAACCAGAACTGAGACGAACTGAGAGTTTACAGATGTTCTTTTTTTGTAGTCAAATCTCTCGGAAATTAGGACTGCGCATGGGGCAGGTCGGAGATTACGTTCCCCATCCTCGCCCATTGGCTAAAAACCTTCCCCGCCACCGTCCAAGGCGGGACGGGACAGGGCACTTTTTGCAGGAAATTAAACTAAAGCTGTCCTAAAACTCAAGAAATTAGGGATAGCAGATCAAGTCTCATTGCGCTCAACTTTTCAAAAACACGCTTTTCAATTTTCTAAAGAAGCTTCTCCCCATCAGAGCGTGCCACGTTGTGCCTGCTGCCTAACTGCAATACCATAAAAAAATGGCTGCTATTGGCAAGAAAGGGAAGACGCTCACGATCAGCCACAGACATTAACAAATAAATGAGACTCTGTTAATGTCTGCTTTGAGTGGTAAATGAGTCACTAATTCACAAAAGGAATTTCTAGTTGTAGGAAAGATATGGTCTCTTCCAACCCTCCCTGCTTCACTTCCGTACGTTAGTGTGGCTTATTGGCTGAGAGCGTCGGAGGTGATCCATGTTACCTGGATTTGGATTGGCATTTGAATCTCCACCTAGAGATTAACTTTTTCATACCCGGTTTTAATAATTTGAAAAGTAAAAGGGAAAAAAAAGCACTATGTTAGTTATGACCGTTCACGAAATTAGTACACTAATTGATATTACAAACTATTATTGGATATTGAAAATGTCCCACTTCAGTCGGACATATCATTTTGATACACTAGCTTTGTATATCAATTTTAGTGTACCAAGACTCTTGGACCCTTGTAGCCTGGTTTTCCATTGATAAACTCAGTAGATAAGTCAATACAGCAGCTAGCCTCTGCCTCATCTCCTATCGACACATTAGTCAGGAAATTTACCAAAATATCCTAAATCTATTACACTTGTACCAATTAAATCTTAAACATTTCAATTTGATCAATTTAAAATTAAACCTTTTGGCAATTCACTAATTCAATCAATCCGGCCAATTATGGCTGGAAATTAATAACGTGGATGATGGTAGTCCCTTGCCGGCTCTTAATAATAAAATAAAAGAAAAGAAAGAAAAAAGAATAATAAACATTAGAAAAATTATAAAATAAAAATTTAAAAAATTTCCACATCGGCGTTGGTCGTGCCGCATAAGACGGTTGGTGTCCATGTCATCAATTTCTAGTTAAATTGGCCAGTTGGACTACATTGATCATTTGTCAAAAGGTTTAAAATTAAATTTACCAAACTGAAATGTTTAAAACTGAATTGACACAAATATAATAGGTTTAAAACTTTTTTGGTATTTTTCCCTCGCACAAGTCTGTGTATTTCTCAAAAGGGATTGAATATGGCATTTCTTGAAAGCTTTCATTTCTCATTTTTCATGAATGTCAAATTCGAAAACTTAGATTATTAATCAATAAAGCAAAAATATAATTTATTTCTTGCACTCCTCCTCGGCGACTTAATATATTTAATCAAAATGTAATGACACGACGTGAAATAAAATTTATTTCTTACTTTTTACTCTTATTTATTCAACGACACGCTCACGCTATCCATATAATTATACCACCCATGATCTGAATTCTCTCTCCTTCTCTCTTATGTAAGCAAAGCTTTTCTGATCACAGAAAGGGTGATGATTTTCACATTTCGGATCTCATCCACCACGTAATGATTGATGTTTTTCTAGTGCTTGCAGGCTCACGTATGACCATGACATGCCCCATGGGAGTCAAGGACAATAGTTTATGGATCGCTGTTTAGTTCATGCGCCACATAAAGGACAATGCAATGGTCACTACATCACATGAAATGTGCACATAATCTCGCATAAGTATTATTCCCCCCGCCCTAAATCTCTTCCCTGACGTGCGATAATGGCCATCGGTGGGGCCAACTTCAACCTTTCTTCGGCCTATAAAAACACGCTCTTGCAACTTGAGGTCTCTCATTTTCAAAACGCCAAAGCTTGATCCAATTTGAACTTGATCCTCTTCAAACTCTTGAATCTTAGGGGCAAAAAGAAGAAAAAAGGAAAGAAAAAAAGAAGAGCAGATGGAGAGCAGCGGAGTGTCAGGATTGTATTACTACTGCCCTTCAAACCCATCTCCATACCCATCCCAAGTCACAAATTTGATTCAGGACCAATCTCCGGCATTCAACTTCACCAGACTCTCCAACTCGCTCTACAACTTCCAGTTTCCCCCGCAAGCCCAGGAGCTCAACGGCATCGGCGGCAACGCGCTGGCCTCGTGCCTCAGCAACAACTCGACCTCGGACGAGTCCGAGGAGCAGCAGATGAGCATCATCAACGAGCGGAGGCAGAGGAGGATGATATCGAACCGGGAGTCGGCGCGGCGGTCCCGGATGAGGAAGCAGAAGCACCTTGACGAGCTGTGGTCGCAGGTCGTCTGGCTCCGGCACGAGAACCACCAGCTCGTGGACAAGCTCAACCAGGTCTCGGAGGACCACGACAGGGCCGTCCAGGAGAATGTCCAGCTCAAGGAGGAGGCCTCCGAGCTCCGCCAGATGCTCACCGACATGAGGCTGAGCAGCCCCATCTCGGTGCTGGGGGACCTCGACGACGTCCAGTGCAACGCTGCTTATCTCAGAGACGAACCGTCGAGCCACTCTATCGGGGGTTCCATGGACTTGCTGGGCTAGATACGGCCACAAACGAGATCGTCAAAAAAAAAAAAAAAAAATGAAATTAGAGAGAAAGAGCCGCTTGTGATCCTTCTTGTAGAAAGTGCTGTCCCTGTGTCTTCACCTACCTCTTCAAGAGCTCCATGTATGAGTCTTACTGAGTTGACAATAACATTCGCTTGAGCATTATCATCTAATCCCCTAATGCTCAAAGAGTTCTTTTCTTCTTTTCTTTTTCCTGTCCTGTCGTCTCGTCATGCTGATTTAAAGAACTCTGTCCTAATTCTTGGTTAAAATATGTATACCTTACAAAGTTTCCAATCGAAGGTCCAGACCTACTACCTTTACGTTTCAGCCGCAACTAACCCCTCGGAGAATGGCTCCTTGAAGTATTATAGAGGCGGCCTCCCGAAATAGTTTTAATGGTGAGTCAAGTTACAAGAGATATCTTTGTTAGATTATAAGGATTCCACTGCTCTTTCGTATTGCCTTTATGGTATATAAAAGTTCTCGAGCTTAGGTTCCGTTTTATTTGGCGATAAATGAAATGTTTGGAAAGTATTTTTCTAAGAATAATTGCTTAAAATAATTAGTTAATTGAAATATTTTCATTATGGATGACAGTTTATATTTAAATATTTTCGTGGATGATAAAAATTATTTATGCTCATTCATTTCTTGAAAAAATATTTTTAAAAAAATTATCGTTTAAACCGTTCGTCTACGTATCCTCATTAAAGCCTGCAACTTTGGTGGTTCTTCTCAGTATTGGAATAGTCAATTCACGGATCACTTCATTCAGGACAATGGTTTATTTTTGGGGCCTACTTCATAATTATTAGCTAAGGGCTCTTGAACAACCACTTGAAACTACTTTAGACAGTGGACTCCTGTCCTTTCTTTTTGACTTTTAAAGGAGTGTGGTTGACTCAAATTTCAATGATTTATTTTTTTCTATAGGAAGCCAATTAATTAGTGCAGGGTTGACCAAGGTATTTCAAATATGTGTTTCTAACTTCGTAAATGGAAAAAAAATATATTCATAAATGGGTTTCACGCATCAAACTCAATAATTCGATTCCTAAATCGCTCCATGAGTTTGGTCAATTTTTTACTCCTCAGGATGGGTGGCTCTCTCAATCTCGAAAGCACTCATGAAAATAGAGGTCATAAAGATACCAATACAACAAAAATCAAATCGACAAGAGAGATATCTTTGGTCAAAGTTTGATCAGTATTTCATAGCCAAGAGACTGTGTTTTGGGCTTTTTAATGTGTTTTGGGTTGAAATTAAAGAAATTTTAGCAACACAATGACTGTTTGAAGTTATTTATTATTTTTTTTTTTACTTTTCTCAAAATTCGTGGTGTGCACACTTTTGACTCTTTTTCAATCTTAACCTATGAGATTGTCAGCAATATATAAATATGAATAGTATATTAATTGTTGATGAATAAGAGAGTTGCTTCTCTACATGTGAGAAGTCCTCCATGAGGACCTATTTTTGAGAAATTGGGTACTTGGACTGGAGTTGGAGTGCAGTGCAATTTAGGGTGCAATCGGGCTGAGTTGATTTGATATAGTGCCAAGCTCAAGCGCGACCTAACTTGTATACTCGGTGCTTGAAACTCGGCATGAACTTGATTAAGTATTGACATTTTTACTTGAGCTTGTCTTGAATAAAAAACCAAAATACTCGAGTTCAGTTTGATTATAATCGATTTATAAAGGAACTTAAGCTCCATCTTACAAAGCTTGAATAATCGTATATTATATAATTCTAACGACTTCTGTGCTTATTTATTTAATTATTAACCATTATTTAAAAAAATAATATAAACTTGATAAGGCTTAATTAGGCTCACAAACTTCAAGCTAAGTATTATCAAGCTCGAGTTAAACCTAACAAAATACTCTAATAGCTTGAGTTCAAATCAAAATTCGTTAAATTTGTGTAATTGAGTTCTTCCGTTAACTCCATCTAATTAGACTAGTAGAAAATGTTGACATGACTTTTTTTTTTAATAAATATTTTCTCTCTCTATTGTGGCATCACCTTACTATAACATGAAATACGGGACTAAAACTGTGTTGATTTGGCCTATATCCTATTTTTTAAACTAAAATCTTAATTAAATTAGATTAAACAAGGTATTTAAAAAAAATAAAAAAGAAAAAGAAAAAGGGTGAGGACAAGGGAGGCTGGTCCTCGACACTGTGGGCCCTCACTTGCGATCGGCGAGGTCATCAACCCTTGCTAAGTAGGGTTGAACATGATTCCAAGTCTAGGGTGCCCTAGAATTGGAGAATCAGATTGCTGGGAACTTGTTTGGTTTTAGGTTTTAAAGTATGCATGATGGGTTTTAAATTTAAAATATTAGAAAATCTTAGCGACCCTCAGGCCCCAACGACCTATCCTTCACCGAGCTCCCTTTGATGCTTTTGGGTGACTATAGGGTAGTGATGGCAAAAGCCAATCGCCCTTGGCCTTGCCCTCCACTTTTTGGTCTTTTTATTATATCTGTTAAAAAAAATTATGATTTAGACCAAAACGACATTGTTTTAGTCACATATTTCATACTCTAGTAAGGTCAATGTCACATATGAAAGAAAAAATAATTTTAAAAAGCCACATAGAAAAGAGAAAATATTTAAAAGTCATGTCAGCATTTTTCATTAGTCAAATTGAATAGAGTTAGTAAAATGACTTCGTTGCACCAATTTAATAAGTTTTAAGATTCGATTACATTTTTTGTAAATTTTATAACTTAATTATACTTTCATGATAAGTTTTAAGATTTCCAATGTATTTATCTACTTTTTCCAATTTGGAGTACATTTGTTTTGAGGAAAATGAATGATTTGGACAATATTTTTCTGAAAATGATCACTTATTCAATGAAAACTACTTTTATTATCGAAATAATTTGTGTTAAATAATTTCAAAGATAATTAAAATATTTTGTATCGTTTTATTTTTGTAAGTTATAGAAGCGATCATTTTTTGAAAAATATTTTTCGAATAATTCATTTTTCATGTAACAAACATATTTATTTTCAACGCAATAATCAATTAATGTTCTACAATTTTAATGCAATTTTGATGTTTTCGTAAATGTAATCAGGAAAAATACTTCCTCATTATTTTACGCCTTGGCATAAGTCCGTGGGCCACGTACAATTTATGTTTTAAAAACATGATTAATAATGAGCAAGTATGCATGAATTCTAATTCGTGATGTGTATGCATGTGCAATTGAGTAAACGGTGTATTTTTTAATGATGCATGCTTAGTTTAGAAATTGACGGAAACATATTATAATGCGGTTTACTTAGACATGGGTATTTTCATCATTCCGTCCAATTTTAATGAAGGCTTTGAAATATAAAATACTTTCAAGGGAAAATAACTATAATTTTTAAGAATATTTTGAAAAATTCGTAACAAGCAGGAGGTCTTGACTCACGTCGAATCACGCTCTCGGGACTCTTATGCTCTATTTGATTAAGAGGAAATGAATAATTCGGAAAATGTATTTCTAAAGATGGTCGATTGAATCGCTTGAATTAATTAGTTAGTGAAAATTATTTTCATTAATGATAATAATTTATATCTAAACATTTTTCATAATTGAACGTATGCATATATTATATTTTATGTGTACAAAAAAGGCTGAGGGATAAGTGATCGACTTTGATTGTTTTGGTTGACGGAGACGGAATTGTTTGAGCCTATTGCATCAATTGCTTCATTCTTGGTACCAACAATAAAAAATTGTTTTCCTCTACTTGTTGCATAAAAAGCTAAATTACAAGCTTATTATAAAAAAGGAAATATTATTTATTTATTTTTATAGGCGATACAAGCAATTATATTTAGGAAAATATTATTCAAATCATCTATTTTCGTGAAATAAGTGTCTTAGTTCTCTCGTTTTTGTGTCCGTTTGGATCCCTAGGTATTTCCTATAAGCCTCAAAAACGGAATTCCAAGATCTCTATAGCTAGAATTTTGAATACAACAATCAAGAAAAATAGTTTTGCACATCTAATTTGACCCCAAAATCTCCATATTAGAATCTTAAACATAGTAATAGAGAAAAATAGATTTGCAAACCTAATTTGGAATCCATCGTTCTTGATACGGAATAACAACAATCCAAAACTCAAGCAAGTACTTCTCCTCTATTACATTTTGTATCACTAGCTCAATAAGACTGCTTATCTATGTGAGTTATTTGTGCATGCAATTTAAAAGAAAGACTTGAGTATTATTTATAAAGTTTTGAACCATATACCCTTTTATCACAAGTCAGGCTTTATTTGACTCACACTAGTCAGCCTCATATTATACTAATTAATAATATTTACATCTCATCTTATTATACTAATCCCATAAAATGGTAAATATAGTTCTCAATTAATATAAGTCACATAAAAAAAACTCTTACAATTATACCTATCGGTTGGCTTCATATTGAGTTTTTCTATACAAATATTTTTTGACGAGTAGTTTTTTTTTTTGGGTCGAAAGAGAAACACGATATATTCAAGTGATATGAACAGTACAGCTCGAGGTTATTGCATTAGCATATAAAAGGTCGAGCAAATAAAATGGAGGGGAAATGACCCAGTTTTGGGTCAAGGCTGCGCTACCGTGGGCCTTGGTTGCTCAATCAGCAACCACATTTGCTTCTCACCTGTAGTGTTGAAGGCGAAGATTAAGGAAACGAGAAAACAAAACAACGGCTTCTACAAATAGGGCACGGTCTTCCCATGGCGTCGCTCTGCAAGCATTCATCGTGTCAACTAGGGTAAGACAGTCCAATTCAATTAAAAGATGTGCGCGGTTGAAGACTTGCTGAAGCAGATGCTGGAGTGTGAAAGTAAGAGCCTGGATCTTTGCATGTAGAGTTGGACAAGCGGGGAAGCGTATGGAGAAACCATCAGTAAGTTTTCCATGATGATCACGGCATATACAGGCCATAGTTCCTTCTGTGCTGGCGAGTTGATATGTGCCATCTATATTGATCTTCAGAACGCCCAAATTTGGTGGCCTCCAGAGATTTTCAGGATTCAAGACCGATGTCCTTGTTCTCGTTTGGGTTCGAGCAGATAGTCAAGCAACATGGGTCTGGGCTAAAGCGGCCTCTATCACGTGTGTTGGGTCAAGATGCTCATGATGGAAAATAAAAGCTATTATGCGCTTGTCAAATCTGCCATAACACGTTAGCAATGGCCTCCAAACTAGGTAAGAGCTGCTGTGTTGTAACCTTTGCTGTGAGCCAAGCATCTATTCTTTGTATTGCTTGAGGCGAAAGTTGAACATTGATTTGAGGGTGTGACCAGATACCCTAAGTCCATGGACTGAACATAAATAGATGTTCTAGGGTTTATGGTGTTTGTTGATGGCAAAGATTACAAACTAGATCTGTGGTTATGTGTCTTTGAAATAGGTTAGCTTTTGTTGATAAGGCATTGTGGCATAGAGACCATAGAAAGGTACGAATTTTTGGGGCAATCTTCATTGTCCAAATTTTTCTCCATAACAGCTTGGGGTTCTGATATGATGTCGAGGCCCTGTGGCATATCTTGTTGGTAGCTGTATTTGTAAGAGCATGGTAACCGCTTTTAACAGTGTATTGGCCATGTTTTGTGGCAGTCCAAATGAGTTTATCCATGGCATAGTGGGGTCTTACTGGAATGGTAAGGATATCTGCTATAACATAATTGTCAAAAAACATGTGGAAAAAGGGAACATTCCAGGGGTTGTGGATTATATCGATGAGATCAGCCGCCATCTCAGGTTCTTCTCCAGCAGCAAGTCCACCTAGTTTCCCGGTAGGTAACCACCTATTGTCACGAATCTAATCATTTGCCCATCTCCAACTGACCATCTAATATTGGGTAAAATTGAATCCTTTCCAAGCAGAAGGCTCTACCAACCCCAGGATGGTTGAGTTCCTTTATCCGCGAACCGGAAGTCCTTTGCGTGAAAATAAGTCCTTTGAAAAGTTTACTCTATAGGGATAGTGGCTGTTGGAGTAAATGCCATCTTCCTTTATGCTTTTAAGTACTTCCCAATTCTGCTAACGAATTCTTGATTTGCGACTATCATTTTGCCACCAGAACCTAGCAACTCTTTGTTCAATGAATTTGCAAAGAGACACAGGAAGTTTAAAGATAGACATGGCATACTGTGGTATGGCCTGTACGACGGTCTTAAGTAGGATTTCCTTACCACCCTTAGAAATTAGATTTTCTTTCCATCCTTCCAACTTAGCATACACTCTCCCTAAAATCTAGGAAAACATTTCTTTTTTGGAACGCCCCCAATCGAATGGTATTCCTAGATACTTACCAGTCCTTTGTAGCACTGGTATTCTAAACTCCCTCGCCAAATTTTCCTGTAGTCTAGAAGGACAAGTTTTACTGAGAAAAATTCCAGATTTGTTGCGATTAACAGCCTATCCTGTAGCTAGACAGTATTGATTCAAGATATTGGCGAGATTCTGACATTCTTGAATGGTACCATCTAAAAAGAAAATTGCATTGTCAGCAAAAAATAGATGGGAGAGGGTAGGACACCACCTGTTCAGCTTGATACCCTTAATGTGTCCCATGTGAACAGCTTGGTTAATAATGCGTGATAAGACATGCGCTAGCAAGATGAAGATATACAAAGAGAGAGGACCACCCTACCAAAGTCCCCTTGTTGCATGGAAATAATGTAATTGTTCGCCATTAAATTTAACACTGAAAGATGTTATCGTTATACATTGCATCACCCACCGAATCCAAGTAGAATGGAATCCTAACTTGAGTAAATAATTTTGAAGAAAATCCCATTGCACTTTGTCGTACGCCTTTTGCATGTCCATCTTTAGAACTTCTTGGAAATGTTGCTTCCGTTTCTTGATCTTAAGCTGATGAAGAACCTCTTGAACTATTAAAATATTATCTTGAATTTGCCGACCACTCACAAAAGCACAATGTTCCTCAGAAATCAGATCAAGTAGCAAAGGTTTCAATCGATTGGTAATAACCTTAGAAATGATTTTATATGCATAATTACAGAGGCTGATTGGGTGGTACTGATCCAATTGTTCCGGGCGTGGTATTTTGGGGATCAAAGAAATAATGGCCCTATTTAGAGTGCACTGATAGAACGAGATCATCCTGTATGATATCCCCGTGATTCTAATAAAAAAGTCCATTCAAACCATCTAGGCCTAGAGCTTTTGTAGTCCCTAACTGGAAGGTTGCTTGATGAACCTCCTCACGAGTGACCGTAGTTGTTAATATCTCATTCATCTCTGTTGTGACAACACGTGGGCATTGGTCTAGTATAGGTCCATAGTCTAGATTACCCACTATTGTATATAATCTTGAAAAAAAGGTGGATGTCATCTCTTTTAAAGATTGAGGGTTGCACACCCACCTTTGATTGTCGTCCTACAGCACATTGATTCTATTCCATTGCCGCCTTTGAATGGTAGTTGTATGGAAAAATTTCGTATTCTTATCCCCCCATCTCAACCAATTGATCTTTGAACGCATCGCCCAATACTGTTCTTTTTATTGCCACAACTTTTGGATCTCCTCTTTCAATTTAGTTGCTGTCATTTTGTTATAGTTGCTATGTGGTTGATTGATGTGATTCTGAAGTTGTCGTTGCAAAGCTGTAACTTTAAGTTGGCCTTTTGAGAACTTGGAGTGACTCCACTTAGCTAAAGCAATAGAAACAGCTCGTAATTTATGCGAGAGATAAGAATCTTTTACCTGTTCTGAAGTCCAAGATTTGGCAATGATCTCATGGCACTCGTGGTCCTGGGTCCAAAAGGCTTCAAAATGAAAAAGGTCTTTGTTGTTTACTAGAAGTTGCTGTAGTGTTTAATAATAAAGGATTGTGGTCAAAACCCAAAGTAGGTAATGTAAAAACTTCAGCATCAGGAAACAGGAGGTGCCAATCCATAGTACACAAGACTTGATCCAATCGTTCCTTTACAAGGTCATCCCCATCACGATTGTTCATGCATGTGAAATCACAACCCTTACTATCTATTTCCATGAGGGAGTAGTCAGTCAAGATAGCTAAAAAAGAAAGCAACCGATGAGGGTCTACTAATCTCTTTCCCACCTTTTCCCATTGATAAATGATTCCATTAAAATCACTTGTACAAACCCACAGTAAATGATTAGAGTAGTTGATTTGTCTTAGCTTGTCCCATAAGAGTTGGCGTTGTTGATAAACTGCAGGTTCATGAATATAGGTAATACGCATAGTTCTACCGTCCATTTCAACCATGCAAATCATATAAAAAAAAAAATCTGAAGTAGACCGAGCCACTGTTACGAAAATGTTGTCATTCCAAAAAACTGCCAAAACTTCAGCCAAGCCAACATGGTTATTCACATGATAATTAAGAAAATGTAAATGACGCTGGAGACATTGAAGCAGTATCTCTTGATTTTTAGTTTCCATCAAGAAAACAAGGTCGGGCTTTTCCTTTGCCACAAGGGCCTTTAGAGCTTGAACTGTCAGGGGATTGCCCAAACTCTAACAATTCCAGCTTAGTAGCTTCATTTGTGAGTGGGTGGCTGTTGAGGGCTAACCACCATAGCCCATTTTCCTACCTCCTCTGCCGTGAAGATAGGTGTGTCCAGAAGAAGAGCTTCATCTAGGTTATGTTGTGCTGAATTTCTCATCTCATAGGGATTGTATCGCTTAAGCTTTTTAGCAGCACCTACTTTAGGAGTGAGTCTTGTACTTTTCAATTTCTTGGGCTGCGGTAAGTCCATTGATTGGGTCTGAATCTCCTTCATTTTTGCTGTTGCAGGTATCAGCGCAGTGGTGATAGAGTTGCCCTGCAGTATTCCATCTTGACAACAATGCAACTTTGGAGCTACAGAGATAGTGTTAAGTGCTGCAGTTGGTTGCTGTGGGGTTACTGCTTCAACAATGGCACTAGGAGGCAATAAAGGAAGAGGGTGGGTCGAAGAGGGAGGAGTTTTAGGTACAACCTCGTCTATTTGCTTTGACTTTTCCTGCGGTTCATAATAAGTTCACCAATAAGGGCTGTGTTCCTTGACCTCAGCACGAAGCCATTGGCCAAAGCCATCTTGTCTTTGCCTTCTAGTTTTGCCTCGTCAAAAAGGAAAGTCCTTATAATACATTGCATAATGTCCTAACTTCTCACAAGAGTAGCAGAAATGAGATAGCTGTTCATAACGAAAATCTAGCTAGTGTTTTCCTATTAATTCTGATTAGTTGACTTATTTTCAAGGGTTCCTGCAAATTAATTTCTACCCTCACTCTCGCAGCTCTAAGGGTTGTGCCCTCTTTTGTATCTACTTTCACTTCTAGTACTTTGCCAACATGTTTAACTGCTTTGATGATCATGTGCTCGGTACACCATTCCAAAGGAAGGCTCAGGACTTGCACCTAGAAAGCACAACTGGAAAAATCGTAGCAATGTAGTGGTGTATTGGGTATCCATGGCTTGAAGATGATCAAATGACTAGAAAAAAGCCAAGGCCCACCATCCAGGATTCTCTATTTGTCTAAAGCTGACTGAAATTTCGCAACATACAGGCCCGCCTCTCATTGGGATATCTCCACTTGGTCAGTTTGCTAGGCATGTTTCAACGTACTTTGAAATGCTTGAAAATTAATAGAGGGATTAGATAGAATTTTACCGACTAGCGTTAATCTGCATTCCTCCAATTTTTCAGGTGGTGGCTCATTGTCCCAAACCTCAATTTCTTGCTCAAAGCATAGACGAGCCAACTTGTTACAGAGGGCAGCAAGTCGGGAAGAATCCTCTTGGTCGTTTGGGTCCATAAGGTTAATCAACAGAGCAAATTAGAAGCATGACAGTGTATGTGGAGCTAGTGTCAAGCTTTGAAACCAAAAGCAACCGAAACATGAAGAGACAATGAACGAGAGGAAGCTCGGAATTGGGCAATTGAAGCATGCGAAAGCCGAAATAGGTAACAAAGGAGAAACAAATCCACCAAAACAGTCAGAATTGAGAACAAGGAAGAGCGAAATAGGGTTTGGTCACCGATGGGGAAGGATGGAAACAGTGACGAAGCCCCTTACAAATTCAGGGGAAACCAAATGAATTGAGAACCAGTGATAAAACCATCGAGAGAGGAATGGGTTGGGAAAACAGGGTAATCGAATATGCCATGGTCATGAAGAAGATGGGATGCAAAGGGAATTGTAGGGTTTGGAAAACTGAACTACCACTAAGGGAGACAAAACTTCTGCATATCCAGAGAAAAATCCTTGTCTTAGCATTGCTCAACACTTTTTGACGAGTAGTTTGTATATGCATTTTCGCTTACCAATGTCTTCTCTATTTGAAAACTCAAAGTTGAATGATCTTCAATTTCCAGATGAAGAATTTTCTTCATCCGGCCGCTTGAAAATTAAATTTTTTGTCGCATCAACCACACCCCCACACATACTGCTCGATTCCTATTCTCACAACTGACATAAACTTGTGCACAGTTTTTTTTTTTTTTTGTCGGAGGAATCGGCTTGTAGCCGACAGCCGCGCCGTAAACCCCCAGGTGACACTTAAGCAGGAGGACTCACCACCCATGAGTCACACTTAATACACCTAGCGCCTCCCCTAGGTTTTGAACCCTTCACCTCTGGGTTGAGGATCAGTAGGGCCTTATCTAGCGGAACCACCGTGGCCGGTGGTTAAACTTGTGCACGGTTCATCGCCAGGTTCTTCACAAATTAAACAGCTCAGCCACCAATTGTCTGATATCATGGAAAAAGAACCCTGATATCCACAACTAGAATCTTAAACACAATAATCGAGAAAAATATATATGTAAATCTCATTTGAAATCAATAACAACAATCCAAAACTCAAGTAAGTACTCTTCTTCTATTGTCTTTTGTATTACTAGCTCAATAAGACTGCCTATCTATATGAGGTTATTTGTGCATTCTGTTTAGAGGAGATATTTGAGTACTATTTATCGAGTTTTAAATTATACGCCCTCTTATTTGATTCATACTAACCAGTCCTATATCTGACTAATTAAGAATATTTACATCTTATCTTATTAGACTAATTCCATAAAATGGTAAATATCAATCTCAATTAATAAAAGTTACATTAGAAAAACTCTTACAATTGTACCTATGGGTTGGCTTCATACAGAGTTTTTCTATACAAAAGTTTTTTGACAAGTAGTTTGCGTAGGCATTTTCGCTTACCAATGTCTCCTCTGTTAGAAAAGTCAAAGTTGAATGATCTCCAATTTTTAGACGACGAATTTTCTTCATCCGGCTGCTTGAAAATTCAATCCTCCGTCGAATCAACCACACCCCCATCCATACATACCGCTCGATTCTCATTCTCACAACTGATATAAACTTGCGCGCAGTTCATCAACAGGTTCTTCACAAATTAAATTGCTCGGCCACCAATTGTCCAATATCATGGAAAAAGAGCCCCGATCCGCCGGCGACGCTGAACCCGATGACCACATCCCCGAATTCTTCGAGTTCCGGCTCTTCTATGTCCGCATCGGGGGATGCGACATCGACCTCTCTCCTCCCCACCTCGCTCTCCGCTACATCAGACAGGAACCCTATGAACACCTTGAGATCAATGGCAACCACATGCCCGACTGGTCGGGGTCTGTGCCCCTTCACCGGACCCGCATCGACCGAGAAGGGTCGGCCGTCACGTACACGGGCACCGACTACGTCAAAATCAATGAGTGTGGCGTCAATTGCGAAATAACCGAGGGCGAGTTCACGGTGGCACGCGCAAACGTAGGGAAGTGGCTGTGCGACTGGAAGACGATGGAGGGCATTGGGTTGGAGACGGACATGAGGACTGGGTTCACCCTGCAGTTGCACCCGGAGTCGCTGCTTCCGGAGTTCATGAGGAGAAAGGAAGGGGTTTCGGCGCATCGATCTATCGAGGTTTATGTGGCCGGATGTCGCCAAGACGGCATGCCGGCGGTGATGGCTAGGACCAAGCCGATAATTGATCATTCCGAAAGGTTACTTCGTGGCCCCAATCCTTTCAATCGCGGTCCCGGGGGCCGTCGAGGTCGCGTCTGCGTAGTTTCGGGCACGAATCGTCGGTATTACGTGATGGGTCGTGAGTGCAGTAAAAGTGAATATGAGTCGAGCGCTCCCAATTTGCTTTGAAACATCACCGTTCCTACTCGTCATCTGAAAGTTTCGGGTTTGGTCAATTCGAACAGCATCGCATAAACATTAGCTAGTACGGAAGACGGGTTTGTATCGTGGCAATCCAGTCCTTATTTTTCTAATAATCAATGGAATGTCCTATGAACTAAAAAGTCTTGGTTTCATACCACGAAGAATCCTAAATTGAATGTAGCAATTCAGTCATTATTTTTCAAATGATAAGTGGATTGTCCTATGTACTAAAAAGTATTGGCTTCATATCACGAAAAATCTCAAATTGGTACATCCGTGATAAATATATCTCAAACTAATTTTTTAATCACAAAAAAACTCATAACTGGTATATTTATGACAATCCCCCAATCAATTCCTAAAATATGATAAATTTCCTCTCCTTTATTCTCCAACACTAAAAATTTCAAACCTGTATATTTGTGACAAATTTACCCCCGTTAGTTTCTGTTAAATTAAATTAACATTACAAAAAATCACAAACTATTACATTCGTGACAAACGGAGTGTAAATCCTAAATTGATATACCCGTCAATTTATTTAACTTATCAATTTAATGGTAAAATGTAACGGAAATTAACGGAGACTAAATTTGTCACATGGGTATCAATTTGGTGGTTTTTGGTAGTTAGATAAATTAGTCTAGGATTAATTTATCATAAATGTATTATTTTGGGGTTTTTCGTGGTATTAAAACCCAAAAGTCTTTTTACAAACTTCATACCCATCTAATATATTAGCTGGACCACAATTTGTTAAATGATCCTTAGCATGTGCATACCAATCTGGGGTTTTTGATGGTTAAAAAAGCTTGTATGTCTCATATCCAAAATATTTCAACAAGATAATCCCATGCACAAACCAACCAATTTACCCTAATCTTTTAGGGTTACTGCTTCTACCGAACTTCTAATACATTCGGTATCTGAGGAAATAAACTACTATGCGTTATTCATTGTAGCAGCTGGGAATCATACTGTAGCGCCGTTACACATGCTTCCGGTCGTTACGGGTGCGATTTTGATCCACGCCCAGGCAAGCTGCCGGACGGTAGGACAACATAATGCAAGCTAGATACTGTTATTAATTCTCTATTGAACCTAATAAGCACTTTTTGAGTACATCTTGCTCCCAAAGTTTATTTGGTGAGTTAAAATAAAATTCGATGGATCCACGCAGGTTAACACACCTAATCTAATAATCCAGATGAAGTATGCATTGAGGGCATTCAATAATGATCTGGATCTCTATGAATTCAATGAAGGATAAAGCCTACCGTAGTTACATAGAAAAGTTTGGTCGGATGAAAGTAGGTTTACTATGTATCACACATTCTCTGAAAGAGTTACAAACGAACTCCATAATCGATTTAGCTATTCAATTTTATTTTCTTGTTCAATTTATTTTACTATTTGATCGCTTGTTTCCTTGTGAGTTATCGAGTGTAAGCAAGAGTTCTTAAAACACTACAATATTTGACTAAGTCGAGTATTTTTATTGTAGTGCTTGATTTATGGTGAAATTCTATATTGCTCTCCCTTTAGAGTAGGTCACATTATTATTTGCAGCACATGACTTTATAAACCTAGTTATTTTGGCCCTTATTTCTATAGAGGTCTAACCCATTTCGTTGCAACGGAACTTCATTGAAACGGTGGAGATAAATCCTAAAGAGGCTCGTTATCACATTGCCCTATGGCCATCAACTATGATGTAGATATGCCCTTTCTTTATGGCCATCTACAATGCTTATTGGTCCCACAATTCAAATGATCACTAAAACAAGTTTTCATAGTAACTCGAGTGTCATACGAAAATTATAATGCTTGTAGCATCATTTTTCTAAATTACTTCAATGTTATGATTTCTTTTTTCACCGGTCCTTTAGATCTTAGTAGTACGTATGTTAAGTGTTTTTTCACCCAATTCTTGTAAAAAGAAACTCTCACCATCACCAAGAAGTCTCGCAACCTCGAAATTAAAGTTTCCTTGTTGACTTGGACATGTTGGAAATCTAAATATTTATTTGAAAACTTGCAATTGGGACTAGGGGGAGAACATTCTTGAGCCCATGGCTCCAAATGGGGTGCCATCTCAAGCTTGGTGGAATACTTGTTTCTTGGAAGGCGCACCGACTATTCAATTCGACTGGTTGGTCTCGACCATCTAGCTTTGTGGACGATGACGAGTTTGTCTTCATTTAAACATTTGCACGCTTCATTTCGAGTCGAACCTTGATCAACAGTTGCGAAGTGAAGGCACATTTAACAAATTTCACTCTGGTATATAACACAACCACAAAAGGTGCAATATTCAAATAAATCCTTAAATCAACCTATGTCCTAAACTTTTGTGCAACCATTTCTTATGCTTCACCGTGTTTGGGCCTTCATCTATTTTAGAGCTTGGAACATGGCTCCAGTCTGGGCCTGATCGGCCTTTTTTTCCCTTTTTTTTTGTTCGTAGGGCCTTACCGGCATTGACTTAGCTAGAAATAGCCTTTTATTATTATTATTATCGCTTTTCGATGGTGTGCGTCTTGTTCTCAAAATATGGAACCTTTGTCGCTCTTGCCACAGACAGCGTTGTCTATTGATGTTGGGAATAACAAGTTTTTTTTTTCCTTGGATTAATAACAAGGTGTTGAAAGCCTGCAAAATAGAAAGTTTTGCGGAGGATTGACCGTCGGGAGATCGTTCTTGAAAGAAAATAACTCGGATTTTCTAGAAAATTCCCCAATAAAGAATCTTTTATCGGTTTGCTATGTGATGTCTAAATGCGGCATATTATACTTGCTAACAGCTTAATTGGTAAGGTTTATCAAGACGGACACGCCCGTTTCAACCTTCAAATCATGAGCGTACGGAGTGAATATGGCTCAAACATATCACTCTGTAAAATGCCCAACTGCTTATACCGGTCGCCCCCTCCACCGTCCTTTTTGCCAAAAAAAAAAAAAAAAATCAACTACATTATAACTTGCATTTATGGGAAAAGGTGGAGGATTTGACTAGCGGGGATGTTCCACAAAACTATAATTAGAAAGGATTATCTTCTAGCGAAGTAAAGAAGCTTTAAATGAACTAAACTGAGTTTTGTGCATCATGCGTACGAGGGAGAAAAAGGAATTACAAAGTGGAAACAAGGAGTTGGACCCCCTAAAGATATGGGATGTCGAGCCAGAGGCTTGATGATTGAAATTCCCCCTAAAAAACACAAAGGTTTTCGCGATGGACGGCCAATGATTGTAATAATTAGGAATTTAAAATCGGGAAGCTAGAAATGGTCCAAAATCATGTGGGGTGCAGTAATTTTACAACTTGCATCATTATGTGCACAGCACATAATTAGGGGCTGCCTCGCTGGTTGGAAATGTGTCTTTTTGCACCACCGATGTTTGTTCTGTTTTCCTCCTCAATATCTGTCCGCACATTTTTTGTTGCTCCGTATGGTTGGGACGATTGTCTTTCTAGCTTGATTTTCGCACTTTCCAGCCTATATATTCTTCTGATTCGCAGCTCAAAGCGAAAATTATAAAATTCCCCCCCCCCCCCCCCCCAAAAAAAAAAAAAAAAAAAGAGAGGAAGGAAAAATAAAGGAAAAAAGCGCGCAAAATCATCACCATCAATGATTCATTAGCTTAATTAATTATTACAGAAGGTGCAGGAACAGCCAAATTTGCTTTAAGCTTTGCCTAACCGATTGATACAATTCCATTTATTTTCTGGCTTTCACATGATACTTTACCTGACAATTTATCCATTTAAAATTTATTTCTGGGTAATGCTTGAATTTTAAAAAGTCAGCAAAACGCGTCGTTGTTCTATTCACAACCAGAATTTTCCCCCTTCTATTATTCTATTTAGTATGCAATCAGGGACGTTCATGAAACGGAAGATGAGAAGAAAGAACATTTGAAATTCTGCATGCTCCAACCCCAACTCACTCTGGAACAAAAGCATTTCCTTGAATTATTCATATTCCTCCTGGTAAGTCTTGATCTGAAATAGTTTGATTTACACTGGTAATTCTGCATCGCCAGAAACAATACAATTGCCAAATCGCAAATGTGATCGAAAAACAGAAGTTTGGATTAAGAAATTTATGAGTCAGCACTTGCCAGTTGGTCATACTGGAGCCGATGGTTTAGGAACCCGAAATCTTGATTGAACATGGATGAAGCAGAAATATTCGTCAATCTCCAGATAAATCTCGGGACCCCTTGGAAATCGCAGATTATGATGTTTCAGTAATGAATAAAGGGAGGACCAAAATAGAAGGAAAGTTCAAGAAAATAAGAAAGGACTTGACAATACGCTAATTCCCTCGGCCTCGGCCTTGCTCGGATAAATGAAAATATGAAGAAGCTCATATTGTGTTCAAACCTCCAGCTACATTCAAAATAAAACTTCTTGTTATGCATGCACCTTTTTAATCCTCCTAAGTCAAAACATCAACAAGCGAAAACAAAAAGAAATAGGTATCTCTCAAGAGGAAGCACAAGTCCTCATCGCTTCGGACCCTTCACTACACTTCCTTTTTCCTTTTTCTTCTCTTTCCGTTTCGATTTTTCATTAGAGAACCATTCTTGCTTCTTATCGGGCTTCGAACAACCATCCTTGCCATGTTTTTGCCGATGGTGGCTTGGGCCGGAGGAAGCATCAGAAGCCATTGAATCATCGCTGTCGTCGCTGCCCTCTTTTCTTCTGTTTCCGGGAGGGCTGATGGTGGTGATCTGGTCCTTCTGAGTGACCCAACTCGCCTCGGTGCATCCAGAATCATCTTCTTTCGTTGGAGAAGCAATGTACATGGTCCAACCCGATTCGCTGCTGCTGAATCCCTCAGCTCCTGAATGGTTTGGAGAGTACTCCATCTACTGAGGTTGAAGGGAAAGGAATGGCCACACAGTTTTTTGGAGGGCACACATGGGGGATTCTCTACTTCTTGGCTGGGAGGTTCAAAATCAAAGGCAAACCATTTAATTATTAGAGAGAGAAGGGGGGAGGGGAGGGGAGGGGAGGGGGAAGAAAATGAGAGAGTTAGGTGGTTCTTTTAACACCTATTTCTAGATACACGCCCTAATTTATACTCAATATGTGTAATTTGGAACTATATAAATGTCATGTCAACACATAAGGTATTGGACAATTAATTAACCATCAAACACTTTAAGTGGTGAAAGGAATCTGTTATAATAAATGGACAAGCAGCAATAGACAAACTTCTAAAGAGATGGATGTACTCGAGAAAATGGATTGCAAAATTTTTATCTACGACCATATTATTTGGGTAAACCAACCATGTGTTGAAGAAGAATAATGCATAATTAGAACTCTGAAGAAACAAGTGTTACCAAGAATTTCATGTATAAGGATTGATATTGCCCACCACATAATTTATATGATAAGTTCATACCGTACAATTTCCATGGTCGTTCAGTTTTTGCGCACAAAAGAGAGAACGCACACATGTCAAAACTGATGTGTTTGGCAGAAGACAGCTTCTAATGACATGAAACCTTCTAATTTTGAAAGGAAAAGAATCTGATAGCAACGCAATAATTAGGGCGTCCTCTCCCTTTGGTCGCAAAGAGACATTTCAGCTACAGTTGTCCTAAAAAAAATCCAACTCTTAAATGGGAAAATCAGCTTTTTGTGTGAAATACAGGTGAGCCCATTCCAACAACTGGACTGAACAGCAGACCTACGTCCTCAAGCAATGTGCTCTCTCTCTCTCTCTCTCTCTCTCTCCCTCTCCCTCTTGCTATTCGAAACCTACAATTGTTTTCCTTTTTCTTTTTTTTCTTTTCCTCTGGGTACATGACAGTTGTACAATCCAAGCACCTTGCCATTGGAACAAAATTAGACCCATGATGAATACAAGCCCGTAAACACTAACTGACCATGTCCCTTACCTTTCATTCCTTAAATTCTCTGTCTGTCCATCAATATCAATCAGCTTTAATTTTCTTTCCCTCAACCTCAAGTGCAGTAGTTCAAGAAAAAAAAAAAAAAGTCAAGTGCAGAGAACCTAACTGGATCTTTGGGTTTTGGATCAGGATACAGAAATTTCATTGGTCTTTTCAATCTGTCCTTTACCTTGACATAAAGACGACTTTTCTTGGGCCCAACTGAATGGACATGACATTGCAGTTTTAAGCTCAAACTGTTTGAGGGGTGTACTCTATTTTTGGGCATTTGTTCCTTATTTTGAGAACAATTCTTCTAAATCAATGACAATGATACAACATGGTGTGGGCATAGCTTCTCGGTTTCAATAGATCTGAACTCTGCATCTGTCATTTCTACCAGTTGATCATACTAAGTTGATTTACTTAGCCACTTCCCTATGTAGGCGTCATGTGAGCAAGATAACTATCGTTTGAATTAGTGGCTAACAATTAGCGGAAATTGAGGCAAAATCCATCAATAAGCATAAATCTAAGTTCAAGAATGTAGGCAAACTAAAGATCATGCTTTCTTCATATGTTAGATTTTAGTATTGCTCATTTATTATCACCAATTCATTATTGCTACTATTATGATTTACATATAAATAATGATAAATATATTGGAAATTTTAAAACTTTTAAAAAGTGCAATTAAGTATTACAATTTGTCAAATTGATACAAACAACTCATTCTATTAACAACATGAAACTTGGCTAATGATCTCCTCTTTGTCTCTCTCTTGAGTTTTGGCCTTATTTTGTCTCTTCAACTTCTAGAGGGGAGATTGACCAAAAAAAAAAAAAAAAAAATTCTAGACGAGAGGGATTTGACCTAGATTTCTCTCTCCATTCCCTCCCTAATTTTCCTTTTATTTCCTCTTGTTTCTTTCCTTATTCTCTTGATTTAGTTTTAGATTTGTGAGTTTTGCTCTCCCAATTTTATATATAGGAGCTTTTCGCTCCAATCTAATTCTAAATTTAGGAGTTTTAAAATATAAGCATTTTGCTTCCAATTTCAATTGGGTTCAAAGTTAGTGCCAAATTTATGCTTGTTCAATGTGTTTTTGTTCAAAATTTTGGCGTCTAACACTTGCTAAATGGCTCGCTCTTACAAATGTCAAATTTGAGCTTGTTATCTTCTTATGGTGATGGTGTAAAAGACATTCAAACTAAATGGACATTGCCGAAAGGTAAAGCTGCAACTACAATTAGAGATCTTGGCATGTGCTTTTCACTAAGATATGTAATTCGGTGCTTGGTTGTGGATCTTTTCTTGGATGTAGTCATAGATTTGCTAATGAAGGACGAGCGTATGATTATCTCGACCAACCATGCCTTGATGATGTACCTTTATTTTTTATTTTTTATTTTTGATTTCTATAGGCTTGCCTTGTTATGATGACTTTTGAGATTTCCCATTGATTATTTCATGTATTTTTTGGTAATGAATGGAAATTTCTTTTGACAAAAAATAAAAATAAAAATAAAGAACTTGGCTAACAAAAAATATTAACATGGTTTTTTCATTATTTTCTTTCTCATACATTACGATAACATGACTTAAACATGAAGTATAAGGCTACTAATAACTTAAACATGAAGTATAAGGCTACTAATACACTATTCTAGTCCAAATTTGATTTTTCCTCCCAAATTTTATTTAAACAAGATTAAAATAGTAGGCTAAATTAAAGAAAAGGAAAAGCAGGTGAGGGGTTTCCCTTTTCCTCTTTTTTTTTTTTTTTTTTTTTTTTTTTTAATTTACCTTAATTTTCAATTAATTTCATAATATTTTAGTTGAAGATCATATTTGGACCAAAATGACGTTATTTTAATGCTTCCGCTACTCTTACTCTCTTATATACTCTTGACATCCCATTTCACTTAAAATTGATTATATTATCCCTCAAAGAAGGTTCCACTCTTGACTTAAAATTATTTCCTTTTTTTTTTTCCTTTTCAATTTTACTAGAAAGGAAACTACCCATATTCCTCTCAAACAACAATTATTATGATTAAATATGGGGTCTACTCTTGATTTACAATTATTACTTTCTCTCTTTTGTTCTTTTTCTCCCCCTTTTTTTCTCCATTCGAAACAATATTTGTGTACCTCTTTTTTTTTTTTTTTTTTTTTTTTTTTTTTTTAAAAATTTGGTAGATAACTAACTAATTATTTGAAAAACAAAAGCTAATTATTGTGTTAATGAGTCGTATATTTCTTTTTTCTTTTTACTAGAATTTAGTATGCATTTCGTTTAATTATAACTTTAGTATGTGTTATTATGTTGTAAATTGTGTATTTTAACTACTCAATTTTCATTTTGTTCAGTGAATCCAATAGTCAAAATTTTAATTATTTATTGTGTGATGCATTAAATATAGTGATCTTGATCTGTTCTTTTGTTTATAGTAACATACTTCAAAAGAACATTTAATCAGACTAGAGCCAGTCTTTCTTCTTGACGTTCAATAGAAATATATGTTGATCACAATAATTACCTTCCTTATTGCAACCAAAAAGAATGTATTTATCTCTCTTTGAACTCTGTATAGAGACAACACAACCTTGAGTAAGAAAATGCATCCACACACTACTTGAAGGATCCTCTTGTGTTAGAAAATTACCCAGTGAAATTTCAAATGAAATTGTTGACAGGATTATTTGTTTTTCTTTATTCATAGTTTCATCTTCAAAAAATACACTTAAGCAAAAAAATAATATTGTATTGTCTTCCACAGTAACTACACTAAAAAAAATATAATGAAAAATAAGTAAATTGTGTATAATGCATACATTAACCATAATATAGAAGTCGAAGAATTCATGATCGTGAGGATATTCTAGGGAAATAAAACAAACAATTTGCATATGGAACTAATATTTTTTTAATTTAATATATGATTAGTGCTTGCTCATATTACAACAATGGAGAATAACTTCAGAAGAACCCAAACATGAAGGAAATGTTGAATGTAATGGCGTGGAAGAAGCGACTAGGGTTAACGAAAAGTTACTTAAAAGGGATGTGGGTAGTTTTGTCTTTTAGTAAAATTGAAACAAAAGAAAATGAAAAAAAAAAAGCGAGAAATAATATTAAGTCAATAGTGGGACCTGAAAGGGATAATATAATCAATTCAATATGAAAATGGGTGTTTGGAGTCGAAAAGGGAGTGGAAATAGCGCAAGCCTATTTTAATGTATTTCATGTTATAGCCACGTTAGTGGGTAGAATAAATAAAATAATTTAAAAAGTAACGTCATTTTGGTCTTATGTTTTATGTTTTAGCCATGTTAGGGCGAAAATGAGAGAAAATAATAATAAAAATCGTGTGACCATTTTCTGTTAGTCAACTTGGATAAAATTAACGGAAAGATCCGGTTGGACAAATTCAACAAGTTTCATGACTTAATCGCATTTTTAAAAAAAATTAGGACTTAATTGTACTTCCATGAAAAATTTTATGACTTTTATGGCACTTATTTTTATAAAAAAATGTTACATGTGCCATATAATAGGATAATTAAATTGAAATTGCTGAACTTTATGTATGAGTAAAGAGTCTTAAAACTTTTTTTGTGGAAAGTACCACAAAATCTTTTCTTTCTTCACTTCTTTAATTTTTTTGTTACTTGGCAACCGGTGTAACATTGCGAGTTTTGCAAACTAGAGATTGTTACCCTATTGCGCCTCCAAGTTTCTAAGACTTTCTCAAATCCTAGGTTCGAATTGGCCACTAAAACCAAATCCGTGAATAGAAAAGTAGAGACGAAGTCGCCATTGGTCAGTTTATTTAACCTGACTGATTGTTTACCTACAATGTTTAAATAGTTATAGGAAATTAACTACCTAAGATGCACATGCAAGATGACTGGTCTATATGCGTCAACTAAAGGTTGTGGTCCGATGTTTCAGTAATGTGAAGGATGAATTAGCTTCTCACAACCCACTTTCGTTACAGTCTTTGGTTACACCTTAATTCACATTTATTGTGCATTTTCTTTGAAAGAGTTTGAAAATGGAAATATGGCCAAGGCGCAATCAAGGGGAAAGATTGCATCATCTTACTTATCAGGTGACCGAATTGTGTGTGCATGAATATTTTGAAATATGTTATGTGTAGTGTGTGACATTGAATGCAACAATGAACGTGACATGATTGAAGTTAAGGTCAAATTTACAAGAGTCAAATATGACTTAAGAGTCATAATTGAACACAAAAAAAAAAAAAAATCAAATATGAAGGATATAGAAATCCAAATCATATATGGCTCATAAGTCGTGCGCAATATGACATAGTAATTGAATACATCATGGGTAAACATCATGCGTACTGATGTGATAATCTAATACAATGTGAGTGAATGACGTGTAGCAGTTACAACATGAGCAAATTGACATGTATAGTGACGTGGATAAAATGGTGGAGAATTTGATGGAGTAAGAACGAATGACATGTGTAACGATGAGCAAACATAGCATGAGTGAATAGCATGCTAAATAACTTGACGATATAGTATGACAAGTCTGCATGATGACATGGCTCTTAGATGTTACATGTGCGAATGACATGGTAATTAATGACGTATGTATTATGGCTTAATGAATTGACATGATTCAGAGATTTTATGAGTGAAGGCCATCATTGATCCGTGAACGAGTGACCCTCAATACATCTCCCAAAGTCCTAGGGTTTTTTTGAGTGCTCAAGAATACTATTAGGGGTGGGTAATATGGTAATTGTATATGATTGTAATAAATGTGAGTAGATAATAGTTGGGGAAATATAATTACAATCGTTAGATCAAGAGGAGATCTATATCTACAGTTAGCCTTTTTTTTTTCTCTTTTGGGCATATATCTACAGTTAGCCTTGTATTTGTAAATATAAGGGCCTTTTCCCTTTATTTGTATCTCCTTTGCAAGTGAAATACATTCCAAAGCTTCTCTATCTAAGATCTTTGTGAGTTGAGTGGATAAGGCCGACTTAGGAAGAAATTTCTAAGGCCATGTGGGTTAGGGAGTGTTGGATCGATCAATCTGTGACAAGTGGTATCGGAGCAAGTCGTTCCAAGGCATAATGGTTGATCCACGTTATGATGTTGCGATCATTCATGGTGAGGATCGTGAGGACCATGGAAGGGCTACCAAGAAGGCTGGCATTAAGGCAAAGAATGGCCACGATTGTTCGAATTCGAGGGATTCGATGGGTGATTTGGAGCACTGAATGATGAACATAAAGCTTGTTGTCTTAGAAGTCCAAATTGAGGACTTGACCTAGACTGTTGAAAGAGTTGAGGCTGAAAGGGAAGAGCTTGTGGCCGAGGTGCAAGAGCTCAAGATTGGTATGCGAGAGGTTCAAGGGGAGCTATTGGGCACCTTGACTCAAGAACTCCAACAGCAAGATGATGCCATGGAGGCCATGATGGCGGCCATGCATGACTAAGTGAGCTTAAGGGGAAACTTGTGAAGGTTGAAGCAGCAAGTGTGAATGGGATGATGATTGTGCAAGCCAATTCACGAATGGACATGCCAAAGCTGAAGGAGTTCAAAGGCTCGCAGGTGGTAAAAATGTGGATAACTTTATGTGGTACATGGAGCGGTACTTCTAAACCGTGAGAATAACTGACGACGCATCATGGGTAAACACTATAGCTATGTGCTTGGTTGATAATGCATCATTGTGGTGACGTCATAGGTGCAATGATAGGAGTGGTGATTTTATCACTACTTGGGCAATGTTCATCAAGGAATTTCGATGAAACTACTATCCCACTCATGCGGAGGAGGAAGTTGGTGATGAGTTTGAATGCCTTGAGCAAAAGGGAGGAGTTTGTGGGTATGTAAAGAGATTCTTGTAGTTGCTACTTCAAATCTCATTGAAGAGTGATGTGGATACGTATCATCAATTCATGTGCCGCCTTAAGCTGTTAGTCAAACAAGAGCTTGAGGTGCAACGCAAGGGATCTCATGATGGCCATGACCGTGGTTGAGACTTTTGTGGAGTACAAGTCACTGTTTGTAAGTGAGTTGGACTTTTGTTTGAAGGACAAGACTAATGCTAGAGGAGATTGAAACAAGTTCCATTGCTTGAATAAAGGTAAACCACTAGCTAGCGTTCCTAAGGCTCAATCAAAGTCGAGCAGAAGGGGATAAAGGAAGATATGCACCTATAAATGCTTCTTTTTTGATGGTCCATATATGGCTTGAGATTGTTTGAAAACAAACTTGCGATCATCTTCAAGGAGGATGAGGAAAAGGAGGAGATGTGATTGGGTTCATCGTAGATCCTGAGCACCATCAAGTCTAAGAAGACGAATGAGTCTAAGGGATTGATGTTTGTGAATGTGAAGATTAGAGAAACCACAACGAGTGCACTCATGGATATTGGAGCATCTAATTTTTTCATATTAGAAGAGGCCGCAAAGAAGCTGAATCTTTGGGTCAAGAAATGAGCTAGGTGGCTCAAGACTATGAACTTTAATGAGCCCTGACTAGTAGCTTGGCTAGGGGGTGGAGTTTCACATCAGCCAATGGATGAGCAAGGAAACTATCAAGGTAATCTCGATTGACGATTATGATTTTGTTGTTGGTATGATATTTCTAGATAGGATCAATGCTGTTATTATGTTATTCATGGTTTGTATGTGCATCTGGGATGCATGTTGCCGATGTGTGGTCTCGATCAAAGGGGCAAAGGGAATGATGTCCCAACGGAGGTAGCCTAAGTCATTGACTCATTCAAGAACATAATGCCTCCTGAATTGCCGAAGAAATTTCTCCTTGAAGGGACGTAGATCATCGGATTAAGCTTGTGCCTAATGTTTGATCGACCACCATGGCGCCTTATCGCATGGCACCCTCTGAACTAGAAGAATTGAGGAAGTAGTTGAAGAAATTGCTTGATGCGGGCTATATTCAGCTGTCGAAGGCTCCATTCAGCCACTTGGTCTTGTTCCAAAAAAAGCACGTTGGGTCATTTCAAATGTGCATTGACTATTGAGTATTGAACAAGCTCCAGATCGAGGACAAGTGTTCGATCCCACTCATCATAGATCTACTTAGAGGAGTGGCGTGGCGCACGAAATTTGATCTTCGATCAGGCTACTACCAAGTTTGGATCATCAAAGGAGATGAGCCAAAAACCGCTTATGTGATGCGATATGGATTGTATGAGTTTCTCGTTATGCCATTTGGCTTGACTAATGCTCTGGTCATATTCTGCACCCTAATGAATAAGGTACTCCACTCATTCCTTGATCGGTTTGTAGTGGTTTGCCTTGATGATATTGCAATCTATAGCAAGATGCTTGAGGAACATTGAGCATCTAAAGCAAGTCTTTAAAGTATTGTGCGAGAATGTCTTGTATGTCAAGCATGAGAAATGTGCCTTCACTCAAAGAGAAGTGCTATTCTTGGGGCACATCATTGGAGGTAGACAAGTGCGGATGGATGCAACTAAGATTTGAGCTATCATGGAATGGGAGTTGCCGACTAGGGTGACGAAGTTAAGGTCGTTCCTTGGCCTCATGAACTATTATCTACACTTCATCGGGAGTCATTCAAGCATCGCCGTGCCATTCATGGACACATGCTCGAGAAGGAGAAGTTGTGGGAGTGGACGGCTTGATGCCAAAAGGTATTTGATCGGTTAAAGTAAGCAAGGACGGAGGAGTTGATACTTATGCTACCTAATCATGCCAAATCTTCGTAGGTAGAGACTGACGCTTCGGATTTTGCTATAGGTGGTGTTCTCATGTGAGATGGATGGTGGCGTTTGAGTCTCGAAAGTTGAGTGATGTTGAGTGGTGGGGTGGTGCATTGCCTTCGTATGTGGAGGCACTATCTCTTAGGATCCAAGTTCTTGTGTGGATGGATGAAATGACCATGAGCTATTTTCAGACCTAAAAGAAGTTGAGTCTAAAGCGAGCTCATTGGTAAGATTTCCTGGTAGAGTTTGATTATGTGTTGAGTACTTAGTCGAAAGATGGAGTTGGTAGGCACCATAAGTCAACCCAAATGCCCTTGATCAATCATATCAAGGATGGGCTAAAACTATGTGTGGGAGGGCGAGACTTGACAGTTTTGGTGTGAGGATGATCTTTTCAACACCAAGGGGTATGTTTGTATGTGTTGATGGGAAATTAAGGAAAAAAGTATTGCCCGAGTGCCATGATTCGAAGTGGGCAAATCATCTAGGGATCCACTGCACTATGGCACTCATGGAGGATTAATACTACTGGCCTCACCTTCGAGATGATGTTAAGGCATATGTGAAGACATATTTTGTATGCCAACAAGACAAGTTTGAACAACGTTCATCGTTAGGCTCCTTGAGCTAGTTCCTGTGCCGAAGTGTCCATGAGAGACTGTTTCAATGGACTTCATTGTGAACCTACCAAAGTTCAATACCAAAGTCCGAAGGGTATTGGACTCTCATGGTTGTGGTGGACCGATTCTCCAAGTACACAATATTGGTGCCTGCAATGAAGGATTGCCCGTCAAGGAGGTGGCTAAGCTATTCATTAAGCACATCGTCAAGTATTGGGAAGTGCCACAGATGATCATGATCTTTGATTCATGAGGTGTTTTTGGACTAAGCTCTTCAAGTTAGTGGGGTCGGACCTCAACTTCTCCGCGAGTTTGCATTTTATAATTGATGGTCAGACGGAGAGGGTAAATACACTCTTGAAGATGTACCTTTGACATAATGTGAACACGACAAAAGTTAATTGAGCAAAGTTGATCAACATGGCCTGGTTTTCATACAACTTGCAACGAGGCAAGTTTACGAATAAGAGTTCGTTCGAGATCGGAACGAGGCAACAACTGTTCACTCCAAGTGTGGTTGTCACGAGCTATCAAGGAAGTAGCCCATTCGTGTACAAGTTTGCTAAGGATTGGCTTGAGCAAGCAGTTGGCGTAAACTTGTCTACATAAGGCCTCAAAGTGCATAAAGAAGTGAGCCGATGAGAAGCGATGACACGTGGAGTTTCAAGTTAGGGGATCTAATGTTAGTTAAACTTCACTTGGTTTTTTGATACATTGACATTTATAAGGGGTTGATCCGTCATTACGAGGCCATTGCAAGTGTTGCAATGAGTCGAGAAGGTCACACACAAGCTATAGTTCCCATAAAAACTCAAGGTACATTCGGTATTCCATGTGAGCATGCTTAAATATTTTCTTGTTGATGAGAAAGATCCGGATTGAGAGTAGTCACAACGGGCACCACTTGTGGCGAGAACCTCATATAATTGAGACATTGAATGTGTCATGGTGGATTGAGTTGTATGGAAGAGGTATCGTGCGCCAAAGTGAGAGTATTTGGTTTGATGGAAGGGTCTTCTAAAGAGTGAAGCAAGTTAGGAACCCACTGAAGCATTTTGGCAATTCAAGAAGCATATTGATGCCTTCCACGCTGAAGATGTGATGAGAGTGTCGCTCGAATAGATGGGGAAGAATGTCATGCCCGACGAATTGGCACGATCTAGAGGTTTTCTGAGTGAATGCTATGATCGATCCATGAACGAATGACCCTCAACCAATCTCTCTAAATCATAGGGTTTTCTTGAGTGTTCTAAAATACTTTTGGGGGCGAGCGATACAATAATTGTATACAATTGTAATAAATGCAAGTAAATGGTAATTGATAGATGTAATCTTTATCGTTAGATCAAAAGGAGATTTACGACTACGGTTAATCTCGCACTTGTATTTCATTCGCACTTGTATTTCATCACAAGTGAAATACATTCTAGAGTTTCTCTCTCTTTCTCTCCTTAAGATCCTTGTGAGTCGAGTGGGTAAGGTTTACCTAAGAAGAAATTCTTAAGGCCGCATGGGTTAAAGAACGCTAGATTAATCGACCTGTGACACATGTGTATGACATGCAAATGGTGTGGCAATCGGAAGTAACATGTGTGAATGACATATGGGAAAACATGGCAACCAAATATGACACGTGCAAGTAAAACATAATTGTGACATACAAATTGGATAATATGTGGGTCAATTGGATATGTGTGATCTATCAAAAGCTTGTGTGGTACATTTTAAAGATGCAAGAATGCAATTTTGAAACCCATGTGGAATTGTGTTTTGAATATTGAATCTTTGAACAATGATACAATTATTCAAATGCATGGGGCCTCAATTCATGGGTATGAGTCAAGATGGCAATTGACTTTTAATCTCTAGCTGCATTGCCTTAGCCTATTTATACATCGACCCAATGTCTTCACTTTTGCATCCTAAGGGTTAGCTTTACAAAATTTAGGTTTTGTTCTGGCACTTAGAATATTTAAATGCCTTTATTACTTATCACAACTGCATAGTTTATAGTTGGTGACAACAATAGCAATATGCATTCCAGTAAGAGAAAATAATTAAAAAAGGTCTAAACCTATTGTAATTATGCCAATTTAGTCATAAACTTTTTTTTTTGGCCAATTGAGTCTTAAACTTTTTGTATTTGTGCCAATTTAGTTTATCCGGCTACTTTTAGCCAATTGACATTAACATAGATATCGGCCGTCCTACGTGGTACGATTAGCATTGACATTGATAATTTTTAATAATCTTTTTTGATTTTTTGATTTTATTTTTATTTTTCTTTCTCTTTTCTTCTTCCCTTCCTTCTTCCTCAAGTTGGTTGACATTGCTGGCCTCTAGCAAGCCCCACCTGGCCCCTAACGATGGTCGAACCTTTGTTAGTAGCTAGCTGGAGGTTGAAGGAAGGGAAGGAAAAAGAAATACATAGAAAGAAAGGAAAATCAAAAGAAAAGAATAAAAATTGAGGGATACACATTACACCATGATTTTGAATCGGAAGAGAGATTTCAAGAAATGGTAGATCTTTATGCTCTATCAATAAGCAAGTTGGATCTAGTGCATCATAAGGGATTTGCCTTTTCTATGGATTCTTATGTATTAGATCAAAAACAATTCTTGAATGAGGTATTTAACTCCAAGGATAAATCAAAGCACATGAATTCTCTATAAATAGGATAGAAAAAGATAATTGGGGGTTTGTTATTCAATTGTATAACATGACTTATATACCCGTGTCAACCGATATCCATATTCATAGATATATCTATGATCTTATCTATTGAGATTTATCTGAATTTTTTGAATTTGAATGAACATCAATGAGGTGAGTTACAAAAAGATAATGTGAGAGTATTAAAATACTATTAAAAATTATTTATGTTAGTGCTAGTCGCCCCAAGTAGGACGGTTGGAGTCCATGTCAACGCTGGCTGGCCAAATTGGACAGATGGACTGAATTAGCCTACTAAATGTAAAACATCTATGACTTAATTAGTAAAAAGAAATTTAGATTTGGCTTGGCACAATTACAATAGATTTATAACTTTTGTGGTAATTTTTCCTTTCAGCAACAATTGAATATTGAAAAATAAATTTTGAATACAGTAGTGACCTAGTAATCAATAGATCTAGACTTCGATTCGACAGCGTAACAGCCTGGAACATGCATTGATTAGCAACCTAATGTCACTATTTGAGATCTAGAATCTAGAACAACCTTCTAGATATGATTTCCAAGCATTTTCTCTACCCGTGTGAAACTTTGAGGCTCCTTCGATTGTCTGGCCTTGAGACCACGTCATCCGACGTCCGATTTGCACAACATTTCCGTCAATGAGCCCAATATTGTTGCGTTAAATCGCCAGATCATAGACCTTAGATTTTAGACCATGTGAGGCTTTAGGCGACGGTTCATGAGTCTGGCGTCGGATTCATGATTTTAAGCTTTCAAAAGTCATTGCCTACCACTACTAAGAGATATGGAGAATCTCATTTGATTTCGAGATCTAGATTTTATTTCGAGATCTAAAGTATGGTTGTGTGCATTGGGACCTTATTTGAGAATTAGGAAAGTTTGACTGACGTTTGGCCGGAAACAACTTCCTCATCCAATGTCTGATTAACCCAGTCTTTTGCTGCATTGGAATGTTGCAACTTCTAGCTTCATAAGGTGAGATCGAACCGGAAATTGAAAACTTCACAATACTGCGAAAAACAAGCGACCAGTTCCAAGGGGAACAAGTTAGTTGTTGGATACAAATTGCCACATGGATGTCAAAAGATTTGTTTTGAAAAGTATAACCCATTTTTAAAGCTGCAGAGTTAGTTTGAGCCTTGTAACTTGCTGGTCTAAAATTGGTCAACTTCTGGTGAGCCATAAGTCAAATGTCTATTATTTTTAAAAACTTAAAAGAAATTTGAGGTGTTAACAATCGGGATTGTATGGAAGGGGGCAAGACGGAAGCTTTGGCCCCTCCAAACTTTTCGATTTCCTTAGCACTAGTGCTTACGTACTTCTGCGCATGGATGCAACGGGTGCATGTGTGATGGGAAACAATAAGTAATTTTGTAAGGAAGTGGGTGAAGAAGGAAGTAACTTACGTATTGCCTCTTTTTTTTAATATCTAGCTTATTTTGAAAATTTATATCATAACAATTCAATTCAAATAAGTAATAATTAATATTCTATATATAAGATGCACACTGTTTCTAATACCTGGGAGATTTAGTAAGCGAAGAATATATATTTCGAGACTAATCAAAATAAAATATAACCAATATATCTAGCATCCTCTCGAATTGAAAGTGAAAGGCAGTAAAGCCAACTGTAGTTTGGAAAGTAAGCTGTGAAATAGACCTGGATGATCCGACTTTGGTAAAGATGTCAGCAGTTGGCCTGCGGAGGAAATATGGAGTGAACATAGAACGCCGCGGATTATATGTTGGTGAACGAAGTGATAATCATTTTCAGTGTGCTGAGTTTGTTGATAGAAAGTATCATTGTGAGTGATTTGTACAGCACGGCAATCGTCACAAAGTAAAGTACGTATCGCCTTTCTGTGCGATGCCCACATGTTTCAAAAGCTACTGAAACCCCAAAAATTTGGCATTTATATTGCTTTGGCACGGACCGAGAATTACCATCTTGCTTTTTACTGCGCCACGAAACAAGAGAATTTCTGACAAGCAAACAGAAGCTAGTAGTAGAGAGACGATCAGCAGTATCTCCAGCATAATATGACATCAAAGAAGGAAGTCAAGACGAGAGGACTCAATTGAGAAATGAAATCCATGGAATTCACTCAGTATGGTGAATGACAAGTGGAACTGCTGCATAGTGAGCACTTCCCGGGGCTACATGAACTGACGAACGGTATGAATTGCATAGGCTATATCAAGACTGAATGCCAATAAGTCCTTGGTGGTACAAGAACACGTCTCCTTGGATTGTTGACCATCCCGAGTCTTTAACAAGGGATTCGGCTCGAGAGGTGTCAAAGGATCTTCATCTTTTAATCCGGCACGAAAGTGACGATCAGAAACATACTTGGCTTCAGGATGATAATATCCAGCCGAATCATAAGAAATCAGAAACCCACAAAGATAACCGAGTTTCCATAGATGTTTCATCTTCAAAATGTTGACTGAGGAATCGCTTAAGATTCAAAATACTAAGAGTCATCATTAGTGATTAGTAGTAAGATGATATACCTTGATGGGGATAAGTACACTTAAAAGTGCCAAAAGTTATATATGATACTCATTTTAGTGTTAAAAGTTTTTATCAGATTACTTAAGTGCTACTAATTTTTTTTTATAAAAAAAAATGATCATTTAAGTGCCAACTTCAGTCTTAATTGCCAGAAATCCGATGTGGCTATATTTTATTAATTTTTCAGTTCTACATGGCTCGCCAGCATGTTTAGTGAGCATATAACCTCTAAATGACATTGTCCAAAAGTTGTAAATAATGATCATTTAAGTGCCAAATTTTATTAAAACTAATCATTTGAGTGCCAAATTTTATTTAAAGTGATCACTTTAGTGCCAAGCGTGAAAAGGCCACGTGGACTGGATTTTTTTAAAATTTTGCTAAGTCATATTATAATTTTAATTATAAATAACATGTAATCAATTTGGCCAAAATTTCTTGCTATTGGCACTAAAATGATTGCTTTTCTTCCGATTTAACACTTAAGTGAGTTAGCGAAAACTTTTGGCACTAAAGTGAGCGTTGTACATGACTTTTGATACTTTTAGCGTGTTTATCTCCACCTTGATGAGATTTTCCTATAAATAGGGCTGGGTCATAAGAGATTCGATAGAAAATCAAACTATTTTGCAACAACACTGAATTTAATGAACTAGCTCCAATAGAACCATCAGAATCGGCAGCCATTTAATAATCCAATTGCAACCCATGGTAACTTTTCTGAGCGAAAGATCAACCGAGTCCACGTACCAGCCCTTTTTAAAGACCACACTTCCTCAAACATAGCTTCCTACAAATGACTGTCGCAACGAGCCTATTGATGGCATTGAGGTAAATGAAAGTAAGAATAACAGTGATGATCATGATATAGAAGGTAGTCTTTCTCCTACAGAGTATCGCATCGTAGGTTCAAAATCGAGGTAATCGGATCCTCACACGAAGCGGATTCCATGGGAAGAGCAGATGTATCGGCATTCGTAGGTTTAAGCTCCATGGGAGGATCTGCATTTGTACCAACAGGGAACAACTCAACAGTCTGACTAGTAAAGGAGGAACTAGTGGATGAATTATGCTGGAAGGATGTCGAAGATGAGAACAAGTCATGTAGAGCTTACGCAGTGCTGGTGTGGAGGTGACCTGGTGGTGACAGGTTATTGACAGTGGGCAAATCAGAGACCCACATGTTGCACGACAGAGACAAATCAGTGTAGGCCCGGGAAACTGGATAAGAGCTATCGGGTGCGCGCATGATGGTGGGAGGGCGGTTTAGTTCGCAGTTGCCCGGGTTCTGGCGACTCTTCTGGTGGCTGGTGTATGAAGGCAAAAATCAGGAGGACGGGTGACTAGGCGATGTGCGGAGGCCCGTTCAACGCGGAGCTGGGGTCGCGGTTGATGTCTTTCTGATGGCACACTTCTAGGATTTTGGAGTCTTCCGTTGAACGGTGGATGGTGGTGGTAATTATTTGATTGCACTGCTAAGGGAGGTGGCTGTGGTTTTCAAAGGGTGTCCGTGGGTTTCGATTTTGAGACATAGCTCTGACGATATTATAGTGAAAGACAAAGAAATGAATGGTCTATGTATTTAATCGGAATGCATAATTGTAGCAACTGTGATTCAGATGTCCCAAACTGATATGGAAATGCCTATGATATCAAGAATCCAGACATAACGTCGGTATGAGATCAGTAAATCGTCGAAGATGTCCATTAGACTGAACCAAAAGAAGTCCAATATATTAAGGGATAAGTGTAAAGGAAGTCCCAAAATTTATCATTAAAGTTCAATTGATAATTAAAATTTTTAAAAAGTACAATAAAATTTTAAAACCTGTCCCAAAAAATATAAGTGAGTTCTACAACTTTTAAAAAGTGCAATCAAGTTTTAAAGCTTATTAGTATTTTTCATTTGTCTAGTTAAATGAAACTAATGAAATAACTTGATTGCACCTTTAGAAAGTTTTAAGAGTCAGATACACTTTCGTGATAATATTTTAAGATTTGATTGTACTTTTTGAAAGTTTTAAAATTAAATTGCATTTTTCATGACAAGTTGTAGGACTTATAGTATATGTTTAACACATGTAATAATTTGAAGAGCTGTACATCTCCAAGGAATCGACTTAGGAAAAAAGTTAAAAGTGTCCACTCTAAACTTCCCCTCAAACCAAAATTTCAAATCTACATCCGGTCCATTACGACGACTTCTAACACTAACGTTCACACCATAGTCTTATAGAGCATTCATATGGGGGAGAAAATCCTCAAAACTAAGAAACCCCCACGAAAGCCGCGCGATCAAGAAACGCTGTTGAAGGATTGATTACATTATGGGATCGTAATCTTGTTGTTGGGCCCGTGATCTCTTCTTCGAGGATTGCATCTTTTTGACTTTTACTACTGAAATCAGTGGATGATGTCGTAATCCTCATCCTGTTCTTATGGTCTGTGTGATGCGAACGTCGAGGATGAGTGGTGTGTAATAACCTCCTTTATGGCATGACGACAATTCATTTCCCATTCCAATTCGACTCCTCGGAATCGTCACATGCTTTGTTGGGTGGTCGAGCTGGACTAACGCGATGAACCATTCAAATTCAACTCCACTAATAGATTAGGTTAAACAATCACGGATGGTGAGGTTAGATAAAAGCTTTTGCGTGGCCTGGTCATAACTCTATCCTTTTGCTTTTATCAAATGGTAATGTGAATTACGCATTTGACCCTTTTTATTTTATTTTATTTCAAACTATGGAAACTTTCGCTGTATATAATATATTGATGCGTAATTTATATATGATTTTTTCATAATTTCATAAAACTTGAATGATGTTTTAAAGTTTAGCAGAAAAGTTAAAAGACTTGCTTCTTGTTAGAATCAGATGCACAGACACAATCAAATAGAGAGTAAAGTTGCCAAAGAGAAATCAAGATATTATAAGGTTAATTTTGATTCACCCTTAGATTAAAGCTATATTCAGCAGAAGATTTCATTATAATTAGCACCTCCTACCTCTCTATTAACTCTCAACTATAAGCGAAATAGATTATATATACTCGGTATCCATTCTTGGATTCAAGTTCAAACTATCAATTAAATAAAGGTCCAAACTTTAAAAGCCATATGGCATCTTGGGGGCGCTACCCCCTAAGATCCCCACTTGGGCAGCCCCTCCGCACCTCTGCCTGCTCATTTGGGAGTGGGGCTCGTGCTTTCTTGTTAATGGAGAGTATGAATTATACCCCAATGTTGTTGGTGAAGTCGAAACAAACGGACTTAAAATAAGCATAAACATTGTATGAAGAGTAAATAATCGGGAAAAATCACAATTACAGTGGAAGAATTCGAGAGGCTGCTCAAGTGTAGGCATGTTCGTTTTCCTCTCTCAATATTCTAGTTCAAATCATCATGTTTATCTATTTTCTTGTGGCCACGTCTAGGAGCACCAATCCGTGTGTGCCTGTAATTATCCCCTGTGCATGAAACTTGGGTGTGGGACAAAATCTTGATCCCGCGGCCCCGGGGGGGGGGGGGGGGTGGTTTGTGGTGGAGGGGTGGGGTGTGCTGGCGGGTTTGGCGGTGGTGGGTTTTGGGGAGGACGACCCTTTGGCCAAATTCGGATAAGGTATTAGAATTGGACTCTTTATCGACTAGGTTAAGGTCATTTGGTTTCTCCCAGTCGCTATCAAGGGGAAAAAGCAATGTCATTTTGAGTGGAATAACCTCTCAACACCTGGATAAATTTTAACGTTGTCTTCTGTAGGACTTGACCAAAGACACGACAGGTCCATCTTCTTGGATGGGGTGAGCAACCAAACCCGTTCTATCTTACAATCGGACCAGAATGCCTGAAAAATAGATCTAGGAACTAGTTCCCATTGAAAATGGCTCGAGAATAGGTTCTAAATTTTTGGAAACCGGATCGAACCGTTCTGTTTTGGAACCAGATTTATAAGTTAAAAAGTCAAAATCCTAATTTCCTTTTTCTCTAAATTCTAATCTTAACAATCCTTCATCTTTTCCCCTTCCTTGAAATTCCTTGCCGGTCTTTCCTTTTCCCCTAAATTTTAATGATTGAAAGGGGAATAGAGTTTTATAATTGGGATAATACCCTAAAAAACCCCAAACTGGTACACTTATGACAAATTTACCCTATGTTAGTTTTCGTTAAATTTTATTCTCAAATTATTAAGTTAAATGACACGTGACAGTTAACCAGTATACCAATTTAGGATTTTACGTTCCGTTTGTCATAGTTTACAATTTTTATGATTTTTTTGTAGTATTAATCCAATTTAGCATAGGGCATATTTGTCACAAATTTATTAGTTTAGGGTTTTTTGCAGTCGAATAAATTAGTTTGGGGTAAATTTGTCATAAATGTACCAGTTTAGGGTTTTTTTATAATCAGTCGGGGTAAATTTGTCACAAGTTTACCAGTTTGGGGTTTTTCATGATCAAAAAAATAGTTTGGGGTAAATTTGTCACAAGTGTACCAGTTTGGGGTTTTTCAAGGTATCATCCCTTTATAATTTATGTTTTATGTTATGTGTTTGAACTTTTTATCATTTATAATTATACGTGACTATGTATTCATCTTATGGATTGCTATTTTTGGTGGATATGGATTTCTTTTGTTCATCTTTTACTTCGAATTGTTTTGTTATTGATAACTTTATATGATTTTGTTGTAAAAAAATGAACCAAAAAAAGAAAAAAGAAAAAGAAAACAGGTTCTCAAGTAGAACTTGGAACTTGACCCAAAAAACAAGGTAGGTTCCGGAACTCGTTTTAGGCAAATATGATAAGTTTCAGAGTCTAAAAATTAGAAACTAGTTATAATAGAGTAAGTTTCAGGCTTTAGCTCTGAACAGAACCTACCCATCGGAATTGATCACCCCTATTCTTGGATGTCTGTCGTTTCAACTTGAAGTCACCCCATTTGAGATCCGGTTATATCATAAGGATAATAGACTGATTTGAGGATGAACTGAGGGTCTTCTATCTCCGATCCTGTTTGATGGAACTTATAAGCCATATCTCACTACTTAACCCATGCTAGCTTCTGCACGATTTAACATATTATCGCTATTTCGGTTTGAAGTTTATTATTCTTCGGGCACGCGCGATTAGATAATTATGTAGAGGGAGTAAATGAATAATTCTGTAAGAAAATAATGGGAAGCCATTGGGAGTGTTTGTCATTTTTCTTCTTCTACCATATAATGTAAGGATAATTTAGGAATACCAAATAAATGAGACAAAACCAGATTATCGCTTTAATATATAGATTTATATCTAAATAATTTTTAAAAGTATATATATATATATATATATATATATATATAAAATTATAGTTCAACAGTTGCCATCTATATCTCTTCCGTAGTGTTTCTATTAAAAGAGCAAAACGCGTATCAGCCATGCTGTCCCTTTTTCTATCTTAAATAGTATCTCCTAATATTTGGGATTTATTTATTTACTACAAAATGGAAATTGACAAATCTCATATTAGATGTAACGGCAGCCAAGTTTTTAAGGCAAAATCCATTGCCTTCTCTTTTCGAAAAATTTGGAGATATCAGCTTTATGTAAACATAATCGAAATAAACAAAATTAGCATATAGATCGAGTACAATATGACTGCAAAATTCATATATTGTGTGAGATGTATATGAATGCAAATCTTTAATTGTCTTTGTTACATAATTACAGTAACAAGTTTTCGGATATACGGGTTGAGTTCCAATAAAGCTGACTATACATTTGTCAAAATAGCCAACATGGTTTTCACAACGAACCCAACTTCACTACTTTTGTGATAATATTCACTTATCTATATTTCTCTATGTAGGAAACTACTACGCAATTACAGAGAAATAACTTTAAGTATATGAAGTATGTGGTTCGTTTATGTGGATACGATTGACTTAAATTAAACTTTCTGAGTTTATGTTGAGATCAATTCTTGTTATTGGTGCGTTTTGCAATGAGATGACTGATCCATGGACCATCTGTTTTTTGGATGTCGTGTCACGGCTGGTATTGCTTTCTTTTGGGCGGCTAGATGCAATTTGCCCTAGCGTAATAGGTCTTGGAGGGAGAATCTCCATTGGGCCACCACTTTTTTGATGGGTAAGGATTTCTACAAGTGCATCGCTCACTTCTCTTTTGGTGCATTATGTCACATTATCTGGAGGAACATGAATAGCATCCTTTTTAGGGACCAACCTCTTATTGTTCCGGCTATGAAGAACCACCTGTTCAAAGTGGTCAGAGATAAAGCTATCACATTTATGAAAGTTGATGATAATTTCAGGAGCGGAAGGTTGCAATGGAGCTGGGGCCTTGACTCGATTATTTTCTCTAGGGACCCCTATCCCTGCTATGCCGTTGCTGGGGGTTTTCTTCTTAGCTACGGTGGTTGTTTTTGTAGCGGCGGTCTCCCTCCTCCTTTGAGGAGATTGTGTTATGGTTGTCGGTTGTTCATGCCATGCTTGTCTCTTGTTAGCTTGGCTTCCTTTTCCTGGTTGCCTTGTGTTGTTGCTTTTACATCTTGGCATCCGTTCACTCATTATGTCCTCTCATCTTGAGTGTATGTTTTCAATGCCGTGACCTTTTGTACATTTAGCATTTCCCTTATATATTAATTACCTCTTACAAAAAAAAAAAAAAATTCTTGTTATCAGGATGTATTGTGATTCTTTGTGTCATGTTGAAAATTATAAAATATTTAAAAAGGTATATCTCATAGATAGATGATTAAATAGAAATAAACTATTGTAATGATATGATTAAATGACAAAAATGAAATAGTTGAGAATATGATTGAAGGGGTGCTTTCTCTTTTATGTACGTCTAGCATCAATGTATTATATTTATGTTTCATTTTTATGTATTTTGTAAATAAAAGGGAAAAAGCTAAGTAACCATTTAATTGGACACCATCTATGTGCAATACTCACTCGTGTATGTTCTTATTGTACCGTCCCTGTGATGTGGTCAATTTCCAAATTTTAATGTATTAAGAATTTTACTTATCATCTTGCAAAAATTTTGAAATGAATAAATGTGGTTGCAATTGCACCCGCGATAACACATGATAGATACACATGACTTCAATGATGATTGGCCGGTCATACAACATTATCAGTACCACTTTGCGTGTTTATCCAAAAGTAGTTACTCCAAAGTAATAATACATCAAGTAGAACACAACCTAGATGACTAGAGTCGCCTCAAAGTTAAATTGAGTAGATGGCCTTTTTTTTTTTTTTGGTTAAAAGAAATTTCCATTCATTACCAAAGTAATACATAATATTCATAGGAAATCTAAAAAATTACCATAAAAAGGCAAGCCCATAGAGCTCTAAAACAAACCACAGATAAAAAATTAAGGTACATCATTAGAGTATTGGTGACAGAGATAATCATATGCTCGTCCTTCATAAACAGATTTATCACTACCTCCAAGTGAAAAGATTGGTGGCCGATCACCGAATCATCAGTGATGAGCATATGCCATGGGATCTCTAACTGAGTTCTTATCTTTTAGCGGTGTGCACCTAGGTTCAACATCTCTAACACCATCATCGTACAGAGACAAACAAACAGTTGAATAAGCTCATATCTAACACATGTAAGAGCAAAACCTTTAGCAAGTGCAAGATGCTAAAGTTTTTAACAAAACCACATTTAACACCAAGTTTGCCGTGAATACCATTAAAATTGAAGGTTTCATTAAAACTCCTAAATCTAGAATTAGATTAGAGAGAAAAGTTCGCAGATTTAAAACTAGATTGGGAGAGTAAGGAAATAAATAAAGGGAAATAAAAGGAAAAGTAACGAGGGAGGGTGGGGAGAGATCTAGGTTAATTCCCTCCCCTTCTGAAACTTAGAAGGGGGGGAGGAGGAGAGAGATACGGCTTTACAACTTGAACCATCTCCAGTATCCAAAATAAGTGCTAGATCACTTAGACAGACGGCTTCCAAAGGTGACTATGGAGATAATTCTTCCGTTCCTTTGAACGCGTCGTCATCTGGTTCTCAGATGTAGAAGAAAACGTAAGTGGTGCGCCTTTTGCCGCTTGCACCAGCAGACCGGACAGGAGAATGTTGCCCCCACGTTTGGTGCGAGAGCCTGGCTTCTTTTTCTTCTTACCAGAAGTTGACTCGGAACTCGATGTTTCCCACAGTATTTTAGGACAGATATGACCTGGAATATACTCAGAACATATCCACACTCGAGATATAGAATAGAAGGGCAACTGAGAATTAGTGTCACCTTTGTCCCCCATTACTCACAGTGGAAAATGAGCCTCCTCTCTCTCTCTCTCTCTCTCTCTCTCTCTCTCTCTGTGTTTTCAAGTGGGTCATCATTGACCCATATACAATTTCTGACCGCCGCGTCCCACTAACATCAGCCAAATCAATAAACAATCCCTTTCGCCGAAAACAGATCCTTTTCTTCTCCATCGGAGAGGAATAAACACCCCTTTTGTGCTTCTTTCCTTTCTTTTTCTCTAATAAATTCTTAACTTTGAGAAGCTCCTTGCCCAGAAAAATTCTAGAAAAAATAAATGAGAATTTACGTAGATTCGCTTGCTGATAACTGAACAATATCTTATGCTCATGCCATCGGTTCAAATCCAGCAAATACCACCCACTACTCATCTTGCTAATACTGATATTTCCATATATCTTTATTTAATTCCAGAAAAGAGGCCTTTAATATGTGGAAAAGTAATCTGGATGTCTCTCTTTGAAGCTTCTCTCTTTTTTTTTTTCAATACTTTTGCAGGCTTTTAAAATCACAAGACTAGAGAATTAAAATTTCTTAGAGTTTCAACTGGAAATCTTTGGGAACGTAGAGTTCAGTCATATGAAATCGCCGTACGTCCTTTCTTTGAAAATACTCACATGAGTGGTTCTCAGTTTGTTCTCTCACAGGTTCCAGAGAATTCCATGCATGTAGATAAAAACTAGCATCTACTAGTACAAGATCGAAAACTAACAGCAATCATCAGGCAAAAAAATGAAAAACATCTCTTGATTTTATTGCTCACCAATTTACATAATATTCCCGCAAAGCAAAAGTGGCGGGTGTGCCAGAGGATGGAGAAGATTAAAAGCACTACAAAATCTCGCCCTTTTAGTTCATTCTGATGACTAAATGGGGCCGCAAGTTTCTATTTAGACGTTCTCACAGCAGGAGGGCAGCGAAGTGACCGGCTTTGCCAGATATTTTGGCTTCTCGTCTCCGGGCAGGATAACTACGATCCTTGGCTCCAGATCCAACGGCGGAATCATGGACTTCACTGGCTTTTCATCAGCATCGCCTGAGGCGTTGGAAGGGCGTTTCCAGTATGAGCACGCCAATATGATCAGTGCCACGGCTATGAGGATCAGCATTACTGCTAGCCCTCCAAAGAGATATGGTATTGGAGAGCTCCATATGTGGGTGTTTGATGCAGAACTTGTCGCTCTCATCTCTCTCTCTCTCTCTCTGATTTCTTTCCTTGGGCGGTTTTTAAGGGTGATGGAGTTGGTGAGACTCTCTGTGGGCTTTCGCAATAAGAAGAGAGAAGGTGGTGAGGGTATTTATAGGAAGAAACTCGAACTGCGTTGGGGGTGGGACAAGAAGGGTATTTACACTGATGCCATTTGGTTCTAGGAGAACATTCTTTGTTCCTTCGTAGATTCGCTTCGGCTTATTTGTTAAATATGTGAAAAAGGTATAAGAAGTGTTGGAGAGTCGAAGCACTTTGTGTAGTCATGCAAAATTCGTAATCTTTTGGCAATGATGACTTTATTTTTACTACATTAGTGGTTGCAGCAAAACTTAAGCGTTAAACAAGCTATAGTTAGAGTTGAGTATTCCCTGCCTTTTACAGCTCCTGTTGTACTAGGGTTTAAGCCCCATGAACATGGACATAATGTCATCATTATCCATGATGGGAGTCTCCTATATTACTGGCTCTCCATGACCCATCTCCTTAATTTTGTTGTCATAAATGCAATTCAAACCGATCATAATTGGCAAACTTGGAAAACTATGTTGGCAAACATACTATTGTAGAACTTGTTTTGAGTCTTAATTACAAGGAGTGTAATTTCTCGTGGGATGAATAAATACAATAGAAGTCATCATAACAGCTTCCCTTTTGCTTTGCACCGCTTAATTTCAAAACCCACCACTTACCAAAAGATGACATGACATTTGTTAAATAAAAAAATTATGTTTGTGAAGTGTGGGGTTTGACATTAGGAATTACATGGTGTAGTTAAGGAAAAGGTGAGGATAACGCTATCGGAAGTTAGTGACTAACATGTTTCATGGTTAAAGTATGCCTGATTAGAGAGTGAAATAAGTTATGATATATATGATTAAAGGTGTTGACTATTTTGCTGAGGGAAGTTGAGACGAATCTACCAAGGAAGATTCCTGCAAGTTCAACTTTAGCAGGATTTAAATTGTTGTAATATTGACGTGATGGGGAAAGCTTGTAGTGCTGGTTATCCTCCTTTTATCTTAGGAGTGAAGGAAACTAGTAAAAGGGGATAAGCCCTTTAATTTCATCTTCAATGCACTTCTTGTAGAGAGGCTTTTAGGTGTTTATGGAGCTTGAAATTTTCCATGCACCATAGTCTAATCACCATGAAAAAACTACTATAATCTAGAACAGCATATTGAAATTCATATCACTTGAAATAGCATACGGCGATATTAATTGACTTAGATGAGTGGAGATATAGTACTTGACGACTTGTGTAATACCTAAAAAATTTCTCTCATTCGTAAGTGTGGAGTGAAAAGTTGGCTTTTTTTTCTTTTTAAGTATTGGGTATATTAACTTATAGGCTCGTTAAACACTCAAGTTACCTATCCAAATGTATCGTGGGTGATAATATAATGTTGTTTTCATTTTTGGATAACTCAAGGGTAAGAGAGACCGGACTGCTTGAAGACCCATGAAATACCTTACAAGAATGATGAATTAGTTAAGTCCATGCTTATAACTTGTGCTGGTAGCTTTGACTCAAAGCGGTATGTACGCAATTTGCGGGATTTGAACACACGAACAAATAATCTCTAATTTCTTAATTTGAAATTACCTGATGTCCCAAACAATTAATTACGTCAAATCTTGGGAGAATATAATACAATACTTCTATCTTGTGAGAATGGCAATGGCAACAATAAGGAATTCTTGCCAAAGGGACTAAAGGGAATAGAGAACTGGTCAAACAAGCAATATGAAATGTACAGCAGATTAATGTGTTTCACTGTAAAGAGATTGATCCTGAACGAAGTGTCAATGGCTCCAGCTAATCCCCCACAGACCACAAACCAATGACCTCCCGTCAAACGAGTCTCATGATGCTCCTCCGGACAATTCCTCGTGCTTTTGCCGTGGGTCTCAGTTCAATTTTTGACATTAAAAAAGAATAGTACTCACCAAATGTCCTCACTCTATCGCCATCGCGTCCGCCACCAACCCAATTGTTCGGCTTCCCACTTACACAAGCCAAAACACTTTCTTCATTGCTTTCATATGTCGAAAGTCATAAGTTGTTCTACTATGAACATTACTCAACCCCAACCTTTATCGTTAGGAAATATACAGTCTCCAAATTCTCATTTCTCCGCATAACAAACCACACTTTTGCAATTAGACCCAGCATTATTAAGGCTGTAATACTCTGGCCCATACTTGTTTGAATAGCTATACTGATTTCAAAAAAAGAAAGAAGGTGTAAGATGAACTTCTGAATGCCCCATATAGGAAAAACTCGTGAGTGTGGAAGGGTGGTTTCTTGTGATTAAAGAAAAATCTTCTACAGACTCTTGTTAAAAGAGCACATATGGAAAGAGAACCGACAAAAGTTTTAAAAGCTTCCAAAACTGCATTTGGTTATCCAGATGAGAATTAGAATAAAATAGAAAAAATTGGATATGAGAAACGCTTTTTTTTTTTTCCTTTTAATATCCAGTCATATGTTGGAGAATGTTAGGATATGAAGTCGGATAAAAATAAAGTTATATGAAATTAATGGATCATTTGAAAATGACAAGTCTCTTATCTAGACATATCCATATTCGTCCCATATAAAATTGATCGGTTACACAAAGTCAATATTATCATGTAAAATATCCAACTCATAAATATTTTTGTCCCTCTAGAAAATGGCATGGTATGTGACTTAAGAAAGAAGAAGGAAACTCTTTTGGCGACTTCAGCTGCTCATCAAATCTATCAATCTCTTTAAAGTCGTTATAGGGTTGATGAGCACTGTAATAATTTCTTCTACTTACGAGAACTTTCACCCCTTAGTCTATGTTTATGAAAAAAGAGGAACGGAAATTGGAGTAGAAAGTATTAACAAATTTAAAATATCTGTGACCAAGACAGAGAAATTTCAAAATATGAATTCTTTCCTCGCCAAACTTTCGAACATAGCTTTAATTTGAGGAAGATCCCAATGAGTCCGACAGTTTAGTCCACGAATTTGATTAAGGAGTGCGCTTGACATTATTTTCTTTATTATGCCATTGAAGAGGGTAAAAAGTCACAAAAATCTCCAAATTATGCCCACAGTGATATATTTCACCTAATTTTTTTTTATATAACATCAAAAACTCCTAATCATGTTCACTTTGGCACATTTATTTTAAATTTTTTCTTAAAATATAAAAAATCCTAAACTTGTATTTATGTGATATGTTTACCTTCCATCAAGATTTTGTCACAGATGATTTTTTAGTCAAAACAACATCATTTTTATTTGAATTAAGTCATGTGAATATCATGTCAATACTCTTTGCTCTCTAGTGTCCATGTAGGCAGAATTTTAGTGGTTCACATTGGTAAAACTTTAATGGAGGATAATGTGTCACATGGGTATAAGTTTAGACTTTTTTTTTTTGTCGTAGAAAAAAAATTCTGGTAAATATGTCACGATGAACATAATTTAAGGTTTTGGTGGCTTTTAGTATGAGATTTTGTGGGATTACCACATATTATTTTAAAAGCTTAAGCTATTAGATGAAGATATGGTTTAATATTTAATTATTCTAACACTTTCTTTCACGTTTAGTTTGATCTTTTTGCCTAGTACTAAGCATGTGCATATTTAAGTGGGGAAGCAAATGAGGTCTTATAAGGTTTGAACTTGGGACCTCCAATTCTGATATCATGTAAGATTTTTTGTGGGACTACTGCTACTATTCTAAAAGCTTAAGTTATTAGATAAATACATGGTTTACTATGTAAATATTCTAACACTTGCCCTTATGCTTAGTCTTGTCTTTTGTCTCGTATTAAGGCACCGAATTTAATTGGGGGAGGCAAATAGGGCTCAAAAAGATTCGAACTCAGGACCTTTAGCTCTAATACCATATGAGATTTTGTGGGATCACTATTGACTGTTCTAAAAGCTTAAGTTGTTAGATGAAATCATAGTTCAATATTTAATTATTTTAAAACTCCTTCTCACGCTTAGTTGGTCTTTTTGCTTAGTGCTAAATGTGGATATATTTAATTGGGGGCCAACAAGGACTGATAAGCTTTGAACTCAGGATCTAATATTCTATGATCTTCAAGAGAGAAGGAAAGAGAATTTGTATAGACTACATCTTTACTTAATTGGCTTGACTTTACAAGTTAGTAGAGGAGGGTATTTATACTCGAACGATATGCATAAGAAAGGAAATTAGCTATTTTAGAGAATCACGAAATATCAAATAATATCCCTAAAATCTAATAACATCTCTAACGATATCCTCTAATAAGGAAATCTCTACCCTTCATAAATACACTTTATCACTCCCCCGCAAGTTGGAGCATCCAGCTTGCATATATGATTGGTGCAAATTTCTTCAAAAGTCTATGATCAAGTACTATGTAAGCCAGACCTTACACAAACAAATCAGATTTGACAAGCGCTAAAGTAATGCATGCTTAGAAAGTTGACGTATCGTTCCCATACAACCCTAATGGAATCGTATGGAAACCTAACTTGAATTGCAGCAAATTAAACCACATTATCCCCACAGTGCTCATCTTTGGCTACTTGATGAAGTGTGCTTGACTCTTGCGCTTGCAGCAACCTAGATTCTTGATGACATCACCCCACGACGCTTATCTTTGGCTACCCATGAAGGTGTGCTTGACTCCAATGCTCACAACCACTTGGATATTTGATGGTGACTTTGCTCATCAATGTTGCTTGCAATTAGAAGAGAGTACCACAACAAATAAGTTAGCGAAGATGAGATGACTAAAGACACCAGAAATGAAGAAAAAGCTTAGGTTTGATTTAATTCATTCTCTTGGTGGCTCCGATACCATGTAAATATTAGAGGGTCTTCAAGAGAAAGAGAGAAAATTAGTGAAGACTACAACTCTACTTAATTGGCTTGGCTTTACAAGCTATTAGAGAAGGGCATTTATACTCGAATGATATGCATAGAAATGAACTATTTTAGAGAATCGCAAAATATTAAATAATATCCCTAATATCTAATAATATCTCTAGCAATATCTTTCAATAAGAAAATCTCCAATCTCCATATACTTTTATCATTTGCCCTCGAGAGAGTTGATTAAATTGATATGGCATAAACTCTTTGTTGATTAGAATTGTACCGATAGCTTCTCATCTTGGTGTTACTTTGATTTGGTCAATTAGGAAAACGGTGTACTTAAAAATTACGCAAGACGAATGTGCAATTCCTCCAACGTGTGTACGGCGCAAGTAGTGTCCTGTCCTGCTCAGACCCCGGTCGTTGGCTCGAGAATTCTCGGAAGCTGCTTAGGTGAAAACTGTGGACGACTTTGACAGCGCAGCCAAAGAGCTCCGGTCACGTTCTCCAAGTGGAAAATATGCAGAAAATAGAGCGAACAAAGACAAGATGATTTCGACCAAAAATAAAAAAATGACAAGATGATAATTGCTTTGTGTCTCCTAGTGACATGATGGCGTGGAGCGCACTTCCTGGTTGGAAAATAATGGCCATAAAGCCCGATTTATTTAATAGAGAGTGTAATTAATATATTAGAGAAAGAAGACCCTCCTTCTGTTTTCAGACTTTTTTGGTCCATGTATGTCGGCGAGAGCCAATATTTTCCAAGTCTCCAAATAGCAACAGTGCTGGTAAAGAGACAGCCAAAACGCATTCCCGAGTCCCCACGTCCATCGACCTAATCCAACGATCGAGTATTCTCATAATAATATATCCTTTTGTCAAACTTAGGTTGCTGAGTTTGCAATAATCTGAGACCAAGTCTAAACGAAGATCGAAAACAGTTGTTAGTTTTGACGTCATGCATACACAGCAAAGGAAAACGAAGTTCGCATTTACTTCCTCTTTTCTTCTTTTTCAGCTTAACCTTTCGTTCATATTTCGTCAAATGTACATGGTCATCTAGATCTAATAGGGAATATGCACAGCTGGGCACTTGAAGTTTTGTCAACTGGCTCGATTCATCAATAATATCCAATCCCGTAAATGCTATATTTAGTTAAAAACTCATGTTAGCAAGCTCTTTTAAATTTTTTCGATAGATTGTCTTACGGACGACTTCATGCAATTCTTTCCATATAAAAGTTAGTGAAGAAGAGGAAACAAATCGTTTTTCTTCATTTGGACTTGCAAGCAATATTTTTTTCCATCGACATGCTTCAGAAAGGCACAACAAAGAAATGACCATGAGCTTTCTCTCCCTTTGAGCTCAAACAAAGAAGCGTAAGGGGAAGTGGATTTATAAACTTCGGCGAGGATCCCTCTAGGGAACCCATGGAAGGTAGTTGGATTCCTCACCTTTCCAACTTGCCGCATTCAGATCAACGGCTGCGTTGCTTCGTCCCACCTTAGGCTATCGAGTTCAAACCCTTCCTTACATGTTAGCTTAGCCATATTTGTGTGTAGTAATGCTGATAAAGCGGATCACAGCTCATGTTAAGTGGGTCCTATGTCGAGTGGGTAACTCGTTTGACAATAAATTAGGATAAAATGCGTCAAAAGGGAAAAGAAGGTCTAGTGAGATGGCTCGTGATGGGTTGCTTAAATTATCCATGTTTCAACTCATTTAGCATTCTAAAGATAAAAAAGGTATGGAAACTTATCTCAAAGGAAATTCTCGCCTATCTCCTATTTTAGCCAAACTCTCATCCATAAATACCTAAGCAATTTTCAGTTTTTGTAGCGGGTGAAATCATTCGTGCCCTTTTTCTCTTGACACTAGTGACCCAATAGAAGCATTTGTGCTCTTCTCTTATCACTGCTCTCGAGCTAACTCAGAAGTTACAAATGACTTTCTTTTTTATTTGGTGACACTAGAACCCTAGGTCAAAGTTTTCCATAAATAAAAGAAGGTGCAATTTGAAGTATAATTTGTAAGGATTAATGTATAATTTTTTTTAGCCATCTAGTGGTTTATTGGCCATTTGGCGGTTTCGATAACATTTGAGCCTTTTGGGTTGTAAATTGTGGTTGACGAGAAAAATTACTCAGAATTGGAACCCAGTTGGGTTGAGTACATGTTGGTCCAGGTAGAGCCGACTTTTGACCCACCCAAACTCAACCATCCCATTAGTTTGACACGTCTAATCGCAGTTATGGGGGCCCCGCTACACTTCCGTAGAGAGTTCAAAATTTGTAACTAGCATAAAAAAGATCGATGGTGTGGGTTCCTTCCATAGTCATAAAAAGGAAACTTTGGTGTGGTAATATCACATCAAACACATTATTTAGCTCTATGAACGCGACAATGAGTAATGTAAACCTAATAAAAAGGCAAAATAGAAAATTTTGAGCTAGAGGCAATTTCTAAAACAAATAGATGAATCACTATCTACCTTATTAGATAAATCACTTTTCCCAAAATCTTTATTAAGAAATGAGCCGGCATTTTACAATATTTTTGTAATTCTCCTCATGCCTAAGGCATGAAAGTCTGTCCTTATTCGCACGAGACAAAATCCGGCTGTAGCCTCGTCAAATAGACAACCAAAAACGACAAGGGCAGGAGAACAACAGTAACTAACAGAAAATATTCAAGAGGTGGTGTTAGAATTTGAACTAATAATTTGTGTTTAAATACCATATTAAACAAACTGTTTTTCCTAAAATTTGAGTTGTTAGAAAATAGGACTATAATTCACATGTAATATATTACTAAACACACGTATCTTCGATTTAATAAAAGTAATTTGTGTGGCAGTTACATCACATGACAACGTTTGGATAAGAATCAAGAGTTTTGTTGGAATATATCTTCATTATAAATTTACTCTTAATCCCAGCTTTTCAAGTACATCCTTAATTGTGTATCCCTCTTCCCCAAATTTCTCAAATCAGTTGAAGTTTGAATAGACCCCTAATTAATAAGCTAAATCTTGCAATAATAACACTTCTAAATATCAAATATTGACCATAACAATCAATTTTACAACGTGCTTGAGAATTACATCCTGAATACACATGGAGTCTTTCATAATCATGAGTGCTTTTAACTCTACTGATGTAAATTTTATATAATAGTGTAGCAAATGAATAGCACCTTATAGAGAATGATACTCTATGTGTCATTCCCTTTGTGGGTGCACATTTTCTGAAGTGTCATACTCATGTGTCATTAGATAATATTCTTATGGTTCCAATAAACTTATATATCCTTGAGGCTAGTGGCTAAACCCCCTAGCTTTTACTCAAGGTTTACACGAGACTTTGAAATTTCATCAAATATATGTATTCAACAAGACAACAATAAATTCATAAATACTTTATTGAATGCAAAAGAGTTTATACATATCAAATGTTGTAAAATGTAACAATCACAGATGTAAACTTTATTAGAATAAAATCAAAATAGCTTCCTCTAAATAGCTTCCACTAAATAACATTCCATTATGCTCCCAAGCCAATGCTAAAGACATGTCGTTCAAACATACAAGGACAAAGATCTCTAGTTAATAAAATTGACAATTATATCATTTGTGGATATGTGCTCTACTATAATGTCACAATTCTTAACTCTTTCTATCATGGTAAAAAACTTGACTGCGAAATGTTTAGACCCCTTAAGACCTTTGTTGTTGTCAATAAATAACATTGCAAAGTTATTATCATAATACAATTGTATGGGCCTATTTACAAAGTCAAATACGGTCAACTCTTTAATGAGGTTCTAAAGCCAAATAGTCTAAGTAAATATCCGAAAAACATGCTACAAACTTTAATTGTATGGTAGAGGATGACATAGATTTATGTTCCTCGCTTTTCCATGATACTACACCTTCTACTAATATACATTTGTCAACTTCATGTCATGCTGACAGCCAGAAAAGCTTGCATCCGAATATCCTACTGCTTGCAGATCTTGAACATGTCTGTAAATCAGTATGTAGTCTCTTGTCCTATTTATATACCTCAATACCTTCTTGGTAGCAACGATCATTGGATTTGACTGATGTTTGCCTAGAAGTCTAGTTGCAAAAGCAATGTCTAGTGTGGTATAAACTTGAGCATATAGGATACTCCCAAGTGCACTAGCATAAGGTACCTCATTCATTTGAACTTTCTCAATATCTGAATGAGGATATTGTGATTAACTTAGTTTATCACCCTTAATAATAGGAGCCATTCCTCGTTTATAATGCTATATACTGAATTTTTCTAAAATGCGATCGACATATGCCTTATGAAACAAACCCAACATATGGTGAGAATATATGGATCTCAATACCAAGGAAGAAAGATATCTCACCAAGGTCCTTCATGTCAAAATTCATTGACAACCCGCTTTATCTCAAGTAGTAATCCAAGATCACTTCTCATAAGCAAGATATTGTCTACATAGAGTACGCAAAAAATAAATTTCCTCCTACTGACCTACGATATATACAGTGATCACTTTGTTCTCAATAAAATCGAATGACGTGACAATATAATGAAACTTCAGATACCATTGTTTAGAAGCTTCCTTGAGGTCATAAATTCTCTCTCTCTCTCTCTCTCTCTCTCTCTCTCTCTCTCTTTCCAGTTTATGCACTAGCTCATTTGAATCATTTGTTGCAAAGCCTTTGGGTTGCTTTATATATACCTCCTCATCTAGGTCTTCATTCAGAAAGGTGGTTTTAACATCAATTTATTGTAAATTCATATCAAAATGAGCTACTAATGATCACTCTAAAGAATCTTAAGAAAAGACTAGGGAAGAAGTTACTTCATAGTATACTCCTTTTTTAATGAAACCTCAGTTACTAGTCTGGCTTTAAACTTCTAAATCTATTCTTTGGAGTTCCTTTTGGTCTTACACACCCATTTATAATGGACGAGGTTGTAACCTTTAAGCAATTCAACAAGCTCCTAAAATCATTATGTTTCATAGACTATATCTCGTTTTTCATCACATTCGACCATAATTCTGACTAAAGACAAGATATAGCATATACATAAGTCACTAGATCAACCACACAAATGATATTATAGCTATGCTCACCCAGATAAACTATATAGTCTAGTGGTATAACTAATCGTCTCTACTTGATGGATCTCCTAAGTGGACCAAATACAATTTCATTCTAAACTTGAAGGGCTTAAGGAACTTCATCAGGAGTTGCCTTAACAATAGGATTTTGGACCTTAACAAGCTCAGTCTGTGGTGTAGGTTTAGGGAAAACCGTTTTAGGCTCAATTCCAATCATTTTGTTGGTTGTTTTCGCCGGATCTTGGAACTATGTGTTCATCCCGGCATAGTCTTCAAAACCCACCAATCATTTTGATCAGATATGGGCTGTGGAGGGAGACCGAGGTGACAGAATGGAAGCTGGTCACGGTGGAGTAGCAAAGCAGAAGGAGATCGTGGGAGAAGACCTCAGGTATGTGCAATGTAGCAGTGGGCAAGTGCCCGAGCACTATTAATGGCGTACGTGCAATGTGAGGCCTTGCAACATAGAATTCCAGTTTTGGCCTTGCCCTCGTAAATTACGATTTTGCCGCACCACATAAAGGAAAATCACGGTTTTGCCCTAACTATGGAAAATACTGATTTTGTCCCATTGGACGTGAAAAAATTTATGATTTTGTCCTTTTGGGAGTAAAATTCTGGCTACACCCCTTATAAGTGAAATTCAATTTTGCCCTTGCATGTAACATTTCAGTGTTTACGCATGATTTTACTGTGTTGCCCCTACATGCAATTTTTATGACTTTTTTCTTGAAATTAAATGTCTAGTGATTTATGTATATTTACTTAATTGAAGATTAGCCACAACATTTTTTATTTATATTAAATTATCTACATTAAGAACTTTTGGATTTCATATAATCAAAGACATTAATTGTGATTAGTCACCTTAATATTATAAATTTTATCCTATAGGAATTTTTAATATATTAATATGATTAATTAGATTGAAATATCATTTATCTTTCTCAATTTATCTATAGGGATTGAGGAAGGGAATGTAATTTGATAGTTTTATCGTGAAGTAATTATGAATCAATTTAAATTAGAAAGTTAGCTCACATGTAGTTTTTTTAATTATGTGATTATTATTTTATAACATGTGTTACGTTGGTAAAACATGATTTAAGTTTGTTTGCCTCAAATATATTGATACATAAGTTTTCCTTTTGATTATGATGCAGTTTTGCCATCCATGATTAGTTCTGATATAATTGTTCCCAAGTTGAACGGTGATAACTATAAAGAATGGAGATAATTAATGTTTCTTCAAGTGTGGCGTAAGGATATTTATTATGCTATACAGTCAAACGAACCACCTGCTTCTATTGAAGCTACCACTCTAGCTGAAGTTAATCTTTAATCTTTATGTACATAAAAACAAAACTTCTTGCTAGCATTCGTGGTTCAATCATTCAGCATAACAATGCCAAGGAATTTCCGGAGGCTATTAATGTGCAATTTGAATCTTTAGAGAAGGCGTATGCGAGCACCTTGATTATGAAGTTCTCATCGTTGAAGCTTGCTAGTGTAAAAGGTGTGCATGAACACATCATGAAGATGGGAGACATTGTAGCTCAGCTGAAGAATCTTGAAGTTGGGATATCAAAATCCTTTCTTGTATACTATATCCTGAACACTCCCACAAGAGTACCCTTTCAAGATCTCTTACAACACACATAATATTAAATGGTCAATCAATAAACTCATGACTATATATGTTCAAGATGAAGAGAGATTGCTAATGGAAAATGGAGAAAATGCTCATATGGAAATACAAGATAAGTAGAAGGGAAAAAGTAAAAAACCTTTCCAAGCTGGCATTAAGAAAGAATCCAAGTGCTTCTTCTATAAATGGAAGGGGCACGAGAAGAAAGATTGCACTAAATTGAAGGCCTGGCTCAAGAAGAAAGATAATACACTCTCATGTGTTTGTTATGGATTTAATATGGTTGATGTGAGTCACCACACTTGGCGGATTGATTCTGATTCTACAATCTACATTTGGAATTCTTTGTAAGGTTTCCAAAACTAGCGAAAAACCAGCGGACAGTGAACAAAACATCTATTCAGGAAACATGATGCGTTCGCTATGGAAGCTATTGGGACATGTAGATAAGTTTTCGATAGTGTTTTTTTTTTTTTTGAATTCATAAATGGCCTTTTATATTCCTAGTTCTTTTTCCTGAAATTAAATTTCAGTTTCAAAGCTTGTACCATTGGGATACTCCTTTGAATTTTCAGGTTCAATATTTAGTTTATCATATAAAATTTGAAAATGTTGGGAGTTGTATTTTATTTGACGGACTCTTTTGAATTAATTCACAAGACAATATCATTTAAAATGTGATGCACTTTTATGATAATTCTGGCATAAAGCGATGTGTTATGAATGAGGATTCCTCTATGTTGTGGAATGGAGATCGGGACATATCTCCATGAATAGAATTAAACAATTAGTAAATGATGGAGAACTCAGTACTCTAGATGTTACTGATTATGACCCCTGTGTGGATTGCATAAAGGGAAAGCAGACCAACAAGTCAAAGAAATGTGCTAGGAGGAGTATGCAAATATTAGAAATCATACATACAAATATTTCTAGTTCAGATATGGACTCAAATAATTAGATATACTTCATCTCTTTTATAGATGATTATTCACGATTCATATATCTCTACTTGCTTCGTTATAAGCATAAAGCACCGGATGTCTTTAAGATATTTTAAAATTGAATTAGAGAAATAATACGGCAAACAAATTAAGATCATGAGATTGGATAGAGGTGGAGGATACTATGGTAAATACACTGAAGATGGACAAGTACTTGGTTCATTTGTGAAGTTTCTTGAAGAGCATGCGATTATTGCTCAATACACTATGCTTGGTTCTCTAGACTAGAATGATGTAGCAAATAGAAGAAAATGAACTTTATTGGACATGGTGCAAAGTATGATTAGTAGCTCCAACCTTCCTATGTACTTGTTAATTTGGGCTTTTAAAATAACAATTTACATATTAAATCGAGTTCTGACCAAGGCCATCTCAAAGATGTCTTTTGAGTTAGTCAAAGGTTGGAAATTGAGTTTATGACATGTACGCATTAGGGAATGCCTGTCTAAAGTAAGAGTTCGCAATCTACATGAAAAGAAGTTAGGCTCAAGGATTATAAGTGAGTATTTTGTTAAATATGCCAAAAAGTCCAAGGGATATATGTTTTATTGTCCATGTCACACCGTTAGGTTTATGAAATGGAGAAATGCTTAATTTCTTGAGAATGGTCTAATCAATGGGAGTGATCAATCAGGGACCTTGCTCTTGAAGAAAATCATTTAGATACTCAACGTTCCACCTCAAACACTGGGTTGATTGTTGTTTACAATGCTCCTTCAATTCAATCAGCTATTGAATAACAAATCATTGAAGATCCATAACCTATTTATATTGATTCGATAGACCCAATTGTATAGTAATTACGAGATACTGTTGAGCATCCAATTAAACAACAAACTCCTCATGAGAATATTAATGCAACATTAAGAAGGTCTACTAGAATTAAAAAATCAACAATCCTTAGTGACTACATTGTGTATTTGCAAGAATCAGACTATAATGTTGCAACTGAAAATAATTCTGAAACATTTTCCCAAGTTATGAGTTGTGATAAATCCAATTTGTGGTATAATGCCATGAAGAAAGAAATGAATCTATAGCGTCTAACGAGGTTTGGGATTCAATTGAATTGCCTAATGGTGCGAATGCCATTAATTGTAAATGGATCTTTAAAACTAAGAAGGATTTATTGGGCAACTGGGGGATATAAAACCAAACTCATTGCCAAAGGATTCACTCAAAGGGAGAGACTTGATTACATGGAGATATTTTCTTTTGTATCTTAAAAAGATTCTCTTCGTGCTATTTTGGCATTGATTGCTAATTTTGATATGGAGTTATATTAAGTGAATGTGAAAACGGTATTCCTCAATGGAAAACTAGAAGAAATGGTTTAAAACAAGCATCTCGCTAATGGTACTTGAGGTTCCATGATGTCATCTCTTCATTTGGTTTTGTAAAGAATGTCATGGATCAATGCATATACCATAAGGTTAGTGAGAGTATGATTTGTTTTTCTATCCTATATGTGAATGATATTTTACTTGCAACCAATGACAATGAGCTGTTACATGAGGTGAAACTATTTCTCTCTAAAAGTTTTAACATGAAGAATATGGGTAAGGTGCCTTATGTCATTGGTATTAAGATCTATAAAGATAGACCTTGAGGTATATTAAGACTATCTCAAGAAAACTATATTAATATAGTCTTAGTGAGATTTTGGATGAAAGATTGTTCACCAAGTATAACACTCATTATGAAGGGTGGAAGGTTTAATTTGAACTAGTACCTGAAGAAAGGCTTTGAAAGGGAACAAATAAAGAACATCTTATATGCGTCTGTTGTTGAAAACTTTATTTATGCTCAGGTTTGTAGTCAACTTGGCCTTATTTTTGCTATAGGAATGTTGAGAAAATACTAGAATAATCCAAATATGGACTACTAGAGAGTTGCAAGGAATGTGATGATATACCTTCAAGGTATAAAGCACCGCATGCTTATGTATAGACATACTAAGAGCCTGGAGGTAGTTGATTATTCAGATTAAGAATTCGCTAGTTCCGTTGATTCCCATAAATTAACATCGAAATACATTTTATGTTTGCTAGCAGAGTTGTGTCTTGGAAGAGTGCGAAATAGACATTAGTTGCTACTTCTACTATGGAGGCAGAATTCATTTCTTGTTTTGAGGTCACTTCATATGGTGTGTGGTTGAAATGTTTTATATCGGGGCTTAAAGTTGTGGATTTCATTACTAGGCCATTAAGAATGTTTTGTGACAATTTAGTTGTGGTTTTCATGGCTAAGAATTATAAAAAGTGGTAGTCGAAGCAAGCACATCGATATCAAATATTTAGCCATTAGGGAACGTATTAAAAATAAGAAAGTGGTTATAGAACATGTAAGTACTGAATTAATGATAGCTAATTTTTTAATTAAAGGTACGTCACCAATGAGTTGTAAGGATCACGCAGTCAGAATGGGCATTGGTCCACTCATGTAAATTTTTCTTTATATGAAAGAATTTGTGAGACTTTTATTCATTTGCAATGTTTTTCTTAATAAAATTGTTTACATTCAATTATTATGAGAAAAACAATCATATTTGACCTGAAATGAATGTAAGGTTTCTTCATTAAGTTATGTTATCACATATAGGTTAAAGAAATGCATTGTGATACATGAAAAATAATACTCGCTCTAAGAGGATTTATTGCCGTGATTCTTGTGTTTTATTTCAGCATAAAATTTATGTGGTTTTGGGTTAATATTTCCTTTGATGAAATGTTGTGATCAAGTGGGACACTATTATAATATTTATTAATTAATATGATCCCACATTTAGTATTTCCTAATTGATTTTGATTTACTACTCGATTCATTACTCACATTATTTGTGTGATAACTGCCCGTTAACTGTTAACATAACAATCTTAATAGAATACGTTAGTAATTTGAGAAACATAATTCAAAAGCTAGGCCATCTAAACCTAACCCAATAAGTATAGAAAATACACTATCAAGTTTTGAGGGGTGTTGGGTTAATGGAATGGGACGTTCAGATTCGTGTTAGCTGCATTCACTTCTATGTGAAGGAAGTCCAATGAGTTGCAAACCCAAAAAGGGTTGAGCTCATATGATAAGTTATATGAGGAAATAGAGTTTCTCATTATCTATATAAAGAGGTAGCCGCAGAAAAGAAAACAATAACAAGAGAAAAAGAGAAAGCAGAAAATCTAGGGTTTAGGGTAATATCTGATTGAAATCAAGCTGGCACCAGAGGTCGATTCGTGGTCCGATTGAGCTGAAATTTTGTCAGCATGTTCATAGCACAATTTTCTCAAATCTGAACGGTTTGATTTTCGTTTGAAGCTCCCTAAATTAGGTTTTTCATGGATTGATCAAAACCTGTGTTTTTGGTCAGATTTATCATGATCTCTTGTGAAGTTTATGTGTATTGCCAATAATTATATTCTTGAGGTCTTTGCTGCTATGTACCTCTAGTATTTACTAGAGAACAACAATTTTGTTGATAGTGAAGAATTTCGGGTGGACTCCGGTCCCATGGTTTTTGATCTCCTCATATCGAGGAGGTTTTCCACGTTAAAAATTGTTTTGTGTTCGCGTACTTGGTATTTATTTTACTCTACTATATCAATTCCTATTAGGCTTACACAAGAGGGGAGATTATTTTATTCCGCTGCGTTAATTCGATATTATTCAAATTATTACTATTCTCCCATCAGAATGGTATCAGAGTATCAGGTTTTTGCTTGATTTTTCTGCCTTGTGTTAAATAATAGAAACGAATATGAACAGAATGGTTACACTGAATGGTTCGAATTATCATATTTGGAAAGGGAAGATGAAAGATCTTTTATATGTGAAAGATTTTTATTTACCCGTATTTGCCGAGAAGAAACCAGAGAATAAAACTAATGTTGAATGGTCTATATTTCATCGTCAAGTGTATGGTTATATCAGGCAATGAATAGATGATAATGTTTTGAACTATATTATTGAGGAAACACATGCACGCAGTTTATGGGATAAGCTCGAACAGTTATATGCTCGAAAGACTGGGAATAATAAGTTATTTTTGATAAAACAGATGATGGCTCTAAGATATCAAGATGGTACTCGTTTGACTGATCATTTATATTATTTTCAAGGAATTATAAATCAGTTGGCTGCAATGGAAATCAAGTTTGATGATGAGATACAAGCACTATGGTTACTTGGTACTTTGCTGGACTCCTGGGAGATGTTCAGAACATCTTTGTCTAATTCTGCCCCAGATGGTACAATTACCATGGATTTGGCCAAGAGTAGTATTTTGAATGAAGAGATGAGAAGGAAGACACAAGGATCTTCCTCTTCACATTCTGATGCCTTAGTTGTTGAGAAAAGGGGGAGAAGTGAGTCTCGAGGTTCGAGAAATAAAGATAAAAGTTGAGACGAAAGTAGAGGTAAGTATAATAAATTTACTAATATTGAGTGCCATTATTGTCATCAAAAGGGACATATTCAGAGGTTTTGTTGCTGGTTAAAAAGGGAGAAATAAAAGGAGAAAGGTAAAGAGAAAAAAAGTGATAATGACAGTGATGACAATCGTGTTACTGCACTTAAAGAAGACTTTTTCATTATTTTCAATGGTGATGTGGTGAATTTTGTATCTCATGAGATCAGTTGGGTAATTGATAGTGGTGCATCCGTTCATGCTACGTCTCGTAGAGATTTCTTTACATCATACAAGTCATGCGACTTCGGATCTGTGAAGATAGGAAATAATGGACTAGCTCAAACTGTAGGCATTGGTGGTGTGTGCCTAAAAACCAGCAATGGCACAAGGTTAGTATTGAATAACGTTAAACATATACCTGATATCCTCTTGAATTTGATTTCTACAGGCAAATTGGATGATGAGGGGTATTGCAGCACCTTCAGTCATGGTAAATGGAAGCTCACCAAAGGTTCTCTTGTTGTGGCTAGAGGTGAAAAATATTCTTCGTTGTACATTATGCAGGCAAAGTTGTCCACAGAAAAAATTAATGCAGTAGACAGCGAAGATGCAGCTGAGTTATGGCATAACAGGCTCAGTCACATTAGTGAGAATGGTTTGTCAATATTGGCCAAGAAGAAGTTACTTTCAAGATTGAAAAGTTCAGCGCTAAAGAAGTGTGCTCATTGTTTAGTAGGAAAATAGAACAGAGTTGCATTTAAAAGCTCCTTTCCTTCAAGAAAGTTAGGTATATTGGATTTAGTGCATTTTGATGTTTGCGGTCCTATGAAAACAAAATCACTTAGTGGCTCTCTTTATTTTGTTACTTTTATAGATGATTTTCAAGGAAAATTTGGATTCATACCTTGAAAACTAAAGATCAAGTTTTAGATGCTTTTAAGCAATTTTAGGCTTCAGTTGAGATATAGATTGGAAAGAAATTGAAATGCATCAGAACTGATAATGGGGGAGAATATATTGGACCTTTTGATGAATATTGCAGACAACAAGGTATTCGACATCAAAAGACACCTCCCAAGATGCCTAAGTTAAATGGCTTAGCTGAGAGAATGAACATAACATTGGTTGAAAGGGTAAGATGTTTATTTTCATAGTCAAAGCTACCTGGATCATTTTGGGATGAGGCTTTAAGTACAGTTGTGCATATATTAAATCTTACTCCATGCGTTCCTTTAGAGTTTGATATTCCTAACAAAGTTTGGACAGGCAAAAAAGTTTCCTATGATTATTTGTGTGTCTTTGGATGCAAAGCATTTGTGCATATTCCTAAAGATGAGAGGTCTAAACTTGATTTGAAAACACGACAGTGCATATTTATTGGTTATGGACATGATATGCTTGGTTACAAATTTTATGATTTGGTCGAAAAGAAAATTGTAAGAAGCAAAGACGTTGTGTTTATGGAAGATCAAGCAATGGAGGATATTGAGAAATTAGAGATGATTTCAGCACCACAGGTTAGTGATAATTTGGTTGATTTAGATCCAATTCCTCTTACAAATATTCCTACACAAGTTGATGAAGAGCAACAGGAAGTCAATGTTCCAAATAACACATATGTTCCTGAACATGTTGAAATAGATAATATTATTCATGAACCAGAGACTCAATTAGATGTTCCACTGGATGTTCTAGTCCGGAGATCCATTAGAGACTGACGACCTTCCACCATGTATTCTGAAGATGAGTATGTATTATTGACTGATGCAGGTGAACCAGAGTGCTATGCAAGAGCAATAGAAGATGAGTACAAAAGCAATTGGTTCGATGCTATGCGAGATGAGATGCAGTCACTTTATGATAATCATACTTTTGAATTGGTGAAGTTACCTAAAGGTAAAAGAGCTTTGAAGAATAAGTGGGTATGTAGGTTGAAGCAAGATGAACATACTTCACAATCACATACAAAGCTACATTGGTTGTTAAGAGATTCGGTCAGAGAAAGGGTATTGATTTTGGTGATATATTTTTTCTGGTAGTGAAAATGTCTTCTATCCGTGTGGTACTAGGTTTGGCAGCTAGCCTAGATTTGGAAATTGAACAAATGAATGTTAAAACAGCCTTCCTACATAGTGATTAGGAGGAAGAGATATACATGGAATAACATGAGGGTTTCAAAGTGAAAGGGAAAGAGGATTATGTGTGCAAATTGAAGAAAAGTCTCTATGGCCTAAAACAAGCACTGAGGCAGTTGTATAAGAAATTTGCGTCAGTTATGACAGAACAGGGCTATAAGAAGACTTCCTTGGATAACTGTGTGTTTGTCCAATTTTTTTTTTTTTTTGATGATAACTTTATTATTCTCTTGCTTTATATTGATGATATGTTGATTGTTGGCAGGAATGCTTCAAGAATTGAGTTATTAAAGAAGCAGTTGAGCAAGTCTTTTGCCATGAAAGACTTGGGCTCGGTGGAGTAGATTCTTGGCATTAGAATTACCTGAGACAGAGATGTTAAGAAGTTTTTTTGTTGCAAGAGAAATATATCGAAAAGATCCTTCAGAAATTTCATATGGACAAGGCTTAAGTGGTTAGTACTCCTCTTGCTGCCTACTTTAAGTTAAATATGAAGCAAAGTCCTACGTATGATAAAGAAAAGAAAGATATGGAAAGTGTTCCATATGCCTCAGTTGTAGGAAGTTTAATGTACGCGATGGTATGTACATGCCCAGACTTGGCGCATGCAGTTGGCGTTGTTAGTTGCTATTTGTCAAATCCAGGCAGAGAGTACTGTAATGCAGTGAAGTGGATTATGAGGTATCTTAGAGGAACTTCAAATTTGAAACTCAGTTTCGGGACCGGGAAACTTGAGTTAGATGGATACACAAATTCCGACTTGGCAAGAGATATTGATACTCGTAAATCTACTTCTGGTTATGTAATTTCTTTTTTGGGTGGAGCCGTGTCATGGAAGTTAAGATTGTAGAAGTGTGTTGCACTTTCTACAACCGAAGCTGAATTTTTTGCAACAACTGAAGCTAGTAAAGAGATATTATAGATGAAGAAGTTCTTAGAAGAACTCGGGTTCAAGCAAAAGAGGTATGTGCTATTTTGTGATAATCAAAGCACAATCCATCTTGGTAATAATTCAGCTTTTCATTCTAGATCGAAACATATTGATGTTAGATATTATTGGATAAAGGATGTTCTAGATGAAAAGTTGTTGGAACTTGAGAAAATTCATATGGATCGTAATGGCTTTGATATGATGACGAAGACTCTATCAAGAGAGAAGCTTGAACATTGCCGATTGATAGTAGGGATGGTGAATCTCTTCAAATTGTCGTGAGGGGGAGATTTGTTAGCTGGGTTCACTCCTATGTGGAGGAAGCCCAATGAGTTGCATGCCCAAAAAGGGCTTGAACCCATATGATAAGTTATATGAGGAAATAGAGTTTCTCACTATCTATATAAAGAGGTAGCCGCATGAAAGGAAATAGTAACAAGAGAAAAAGAGAAAGCAGAAAATCTGGGTTTTGGGGCAATATCTGATTTACATCAAGCTGGCATCGGAGGTCGATTCGTGGTCCAATTGAGTTGAAATTTTGTCAGCATATTCATGGCACAATTTTCTCGAATCTGAATGGTTTGATTTTCGTTTGAAGCTCCCTATATCAGGTTTTTCGTGGATTAATCAAAACCTGCGTTTTTGGTCAGATTTATCCTTGATCTCTTGTGAAGTTTATGTGTATTGCCAATAATTATGTTCTTGAGATCTTTGTTGCTATGTACCTCTAGTATTTGCTAGAGAACAATAATTTTGTTGATAGTGAAGAATTTCGGATGGACTCTGGTCCTGTGGTTTTTGATCTCCTCACATCAATGAGGTTTTCCACGTAAAAAATCATTTTGTGTTCGCGTACTTGGTATTTATTTTACTCTACTATATTGATTCCTATTAGTTTACACAAGAGGGGAGATTATTTTATTCCGTTGCGTTGATTCAATATTGTTCAAATTATTACTATTCTCCCATCAATTTGGGAATTCCATCTTCACATAATCGATCAATATACGCTTTGCGCATCCATTCAGAATTTTGGGGTTTCCACATTTATAGAATTTTATCAATAGCTAGAGGTATCTACTGATCCTTTACGTTTCTACAAATCATTCCCGATTTCACATGAATTGTGAATGATAAGGTTAGTTTTTCGTTAAATTTAGTCTAACAAGAGAAGCCACTGGAGAAGAGACAAGAAACCATTCTAATCTCAAAAGATTATACATGAACTTCACGTAAATTCTAGCAGAAAATAGGTTTCAATATTTATTTTGTTATAATATTTAAATAATTATAATTCTTTCTAAAACGCATGTCGACATCGATATCTAATATAGTATTACGAATAATTTTGGGCCATTTTATTAGTTGGAGGAAAAACTCTTTTTAAGATTTGATGTTTTCCTTCTGAAACTTCAACTGTTGTCAGCGGCCAAATATTCAACACGCTAGCTCTGTTACCAAATTCACTTCGAAGGCAAAACCATGCTTGACACTACATTCGGGGCTTCAGGTCAACATTGTTGATCAATTACTTCTTCTTTTCTGTTATTAGTCAATTGCTTTCTAATATCTGGGTTGGGAACTGCACATCTGGCAGCATTTGGAGCCTTCAATTTCAGGGATTTAGTCCTTCCGTCATAATGACAAAATGTGTCGAAAAGTTTAATCCATCGTAATCATGTTTAACCGCATTTTATCTTGATTTAATGCACGTTTAACACCAGTTTGTTCTTGATTAACTTATGGAAGAACAATGGAATAATCTTTTGTGTATTGGTAGCTGACGTAATTGCTGAGATAACTCTGATTGATGCCGGCTGTTTTTTGATTTTTTTTTTTTTTGGTAATCTTATCCTATATCCATTTTACAACTCACTATGTGTAATATATTCTATACGCAGGTAGTGAAAACCTAATCTCTTATTCACATGTTCCCACCCAAGCCTCTTGAGAAAGTGGAGAATCGAATTCTACACCTACCCATTTCCAAGAGAGAAGAGTGTTGACTAGGGCAACTCCGAGTGGTTGATGTTAACTAGTTTGAGTGGTGCGTATTGTTTAGTAATAAACAAAAAGGAACGAAGGAATGTCATTTCTTTCTATTTGTAGGTCATTTATGGCATGCGGGAAAAGTTTGGAATAATAACATAAATAATTCATGAACTTTGGCTCATTGTGTGATATTGATTCATAAACTTTTAATTTATTTAATATAGTCATTGATTTCAACTTAATGTTTAATGTGGTTCTTGAATTTTTAATTTATTCAATGTGATCCCTAGACTGTTGGTATATGTTCAATGTAATCCCTAAGTGATATATATATATATATATATATATATATATATATTCAATGTAATTCTTTCATTAATTCAAGATCAAGAACAACATTAAATATTTTTATATAGTTCGGAAACTAAATTGAGTATATAACAAAAAGTTCAAAGAATACATTAACAAATCAAAAGTTCAAAAATCACATTGCATATTAGTTTAAAGTTTATGGACCACATTGAATAAATTAAAAATTTACAGGCCACGTTGCACATTAGACCCAAATTCAAAGACTATTAGTGTCATTTTCCTTCAATTTCTAAACTAGTGTTGGGCATGATCTAGGCACGTGCACAAAGTTAGATAGATGTGTAAGAGGAAAAAATAATTGAATGAGAGTTATGTCAAAAAAGGAATATGGTAGTAATCTTTTTGAGAGGAAATGGGTGAGGATAATTATTTTTTGATTTGAGGAAATAAGTCTTCAAGCGGTGGATGAAATTTCAATGTCATTTTATAATTATTTTTGAAGGGTAGTTTAAAGGCATAAAAGTGAGAGGACGTGGTGCATTGGCTTAAATGTATACTAACCATGCGTTACATACTCGCGCAACTGTTTTTGAGATAATAGTGTATTCTATATTTAAAATATTTAACAAATATGATTCTAAGATTAAAGTAAGGATTTATGATATATTAGGATATCTTTGCTTACTGAAAACTTAAAATTTAAAAATAATTTGTCTAAAGTATTATTTGTATTACTTATAAAATGAACGAATGGTAAATATTTTAATTACTCATGAAAGATAATTATGCATAAATTGCCGTCGATACTAAAAATTTCATTTACAAATAAGTAAGAATCATTGTCACCTATATCGCCCATTACTCACATTAGAAAAAGATCCTCTCTCACTCATTTCAAGTGGGTCATCATTGACCCACTTACAATTTCTGGCATCCGCGTCTCGCTAAACATCAGCCAATCAATAAACAATTGTCTTTCGCTGAAAACAGATCCTTTTCTTGTCCATCGGAAGTGAATGCACACCCCTTTTTGTGCTTCGTTCTTTTCTTTTCTTCTAAATAATTCTAAACTTTGAGGAGCTTCTTTCCCAGAAAAAGTTAAAAAATAAATGGAAATTTTGCGTATATTCACTTGCTGATAACTGAACAATATCTAATGCTTATGCCGTCGGTTTAAATTCAGCAAATACCATCCACTAATCATCTTGGTAATACTGCTATTTCCATATATGTTATTTAATTCCAGAAAAAAGAGGCCTTTAATATGTGAAAAAGTAATCTGGATGTCTCTCTTTGAAACTTCTTATTGGTTTTTAATTAATCTCTTTGCAGGCATTTAAAATCACAAAATTAGGAAATTAATTCAACTGGAAATCTTAGGGAACGGAAAGTTCAGTAATATTAAATTGCCGTATGTCCTTTCATTTGAAAATATTCACTTGAGTGGTTCTCTGTTTGTGCTCTCATACGTTCTAGAGAATTCCATGCATGTAATGAAAACCAGCCTCTACAAGTACAAGATCGAAAACTAAAAGTAATCATCAGGAAAAAATGACAAACATCTCTTGATTTTATTGCTCACCAGTTTACATGATATTCCTGCAAAGCAAAAATGGCAGGTGTGCTAGAGGGTGGAGAAGATCAAAAGCACTACAAAATCTTGCCCTTTTAGCTCGTTCTAATGACTAAATGGGACCGTAAGTTTTTATTTAGACTTTATCACAGCAGAAGGACAGCGAAGTGACCGGCGTTGCCAGATATTTTGGCTTCTCGTCTCCGGCCATAATCACTACAATCCTCGGCTCCAGATCCAACGGCGGGATCGCGGGCTTCACTGACTTTTCATCGGCATTGCCCAAGGCATTGGAAGGGCGTTTCCAGCTCGAGCACGCCAACATGATCAGCGCCCCGGATATGAGGATCAGCAGTACAGCTAGCCCTCCAAAGAGATATGGTATTGGAGAGCTCCATATGTGGGTGTTTGATGCAGAACTTGTAGCTCTCATCTTTCTTTCTCTCTCTCTCTCTCTCTCTCTCTCCTCTCTGATTTTTTCTCTGGGCGGTTTTTAAGGGTGATGGAGTTGGTGAGACTTTCCGTGGGCTTTTGCAATAAGAAGAGAGAAGGTGATGAGGGAATTTATAGGGTGAAACTAGAACTGCGTTGTGGGTGGGACGAGATGGGTATTTACACTGATGCCATTTCGTTCTAGGAGAACATTCTTTGTTCCTTCGTAGATTCGCTTCTGCTTATTTGTTAAACATATGAAAAGCTAAAAGATGTGTCGGCGAGTCGAAGCACTTTATTTAGTCATGCAAAATTCGTAATCTTTTGGCAATGATGACTTTCTGTGTTCTGCATTAGTGGTTGCAGCAAAGCTTGTGCGTCAAACAAGCTAGAGTTAGAGTTGATTATTCCCTGCCCTCTTACAACTTTTATTGTACTGCGGTTTAAACCCCAGGAACATGGATGACATTATGTCATCCTTATGTATAATGAGTCTCCTCCTATATTACTGGTTTTCCATGACCCTTCTCCTTAATTTTGTTGTTACAAACTGATCATAATTGGCAAATATGAAAAGCTATGCTGGCAAACATATTCTTGTAGAACTTGTTTCGAGTCTCAATTACAAGGAGTGTTATTTTTTATTTTTATTTTTTGCGGGATGAATAAATATAATAGTAGTCATCAAAACAACTTCCGCTTTAATTTTCACGATTTAATTTTAAAATCAATACTTATGAAAAGATGACATCACATTTGTTAAAAAAATGAAGTATGTGAAGTGAGGGATTTGAAATTAGGAATTACATGGTGTAGTTAAGGAAAAGGTGAGGATAACACTATAGGAAGTTAGTGAATAACATGTTTCATGGTTAAAATATGCCTGATTAGAGAATAAAATAAGACATGATGTGTATGATTAAAGTTGTTGACTATTTTGGTGAGGGAAGTTGAGACGGATCTACAAAGGAAGATTCCTGCAAACTAAACTTTAGCCGATTTTAATTGTTGTAATATTGACGTGATGGAGAAAGCTTATGGCGCTGGTTAACCTCCTTAGATTATCTTAGCAGTGAAGGAAACTAGTAAAAGGGGATAGGCCCTTTAATTTCATCTTCAATGTACCTACTCGTAGAGAGGCTTTTAGGTGTCTTTGTAGCTCGACATTTTCCATCCACCATAGTCTAATCACCATGAAAAAACTACTATAATCTAGAATAGAATATTGAAATTCGTATCACTTGATAATAGCATGTGATGATATTAATTGACTTGGAGGAGTGGAGATAGAGCACTTGACGACTCGTATAATACTAATTTTTTTTTCTCATTCATCCATTTTAAGTAAAGAGTTGTTTTTTCTTTTTCCTTTTTTTAGTTACGGGCATTTTAACTTATAGGCTCGTGAGGCAATCAAGCTACCTATCCAAATGTATCAGGGGTGATAATATAATGATGTTTTTTATTTTTTGATAACTCAAGGGTACGAGTGCAAAGACCGAATTGCTTGAAGGCCCTTTAAATTCCTTGCAAAAACAATAAATTAGTTCAGTTCACACTTATGACATATGCTGGTAGCTTTCACTCAGAGCAACACTTACATAGTCTGTGAGATTTGAACACGCGAACAAATGATCTTTAATTTCTCAATTTCGAATCACCTGACGTCCCCAACAAATAATCACATCAAATTATGGAGAATATAATACAACACTTCTATCTTTTGAGGATGGCAATGGCAATGGCAATAATGAGGAATTCTTGCCAAAGGTATCAGAGGAAATAGAGAACCGGTCAAACAAGCAATATGAAATGTACTGCAGATTAATGTGTTTCCCTCTCTCGAGCCACCGCATCCGCCACCAACCCAATTGTCTCTGTTCCTACTTTACTTGCCAAAACACATATTCTCCATTCCTTTCGTACGTCGAAAATCAGATGTTGCCCGGTCAACGCACTTGAGATGGCTCTCGTAATTTGAAGCGTCTGCAATCATCCAATGTACTGTTATGAACATTTGATGATGGATCCAACCCAACCTTTATCATTACGAAATATAGAGTCTTCAAATTCTCATCTCTCCGCATAACAAACCTCACTTTTGCAATTAGAGCCAGCTTTACTAAAGCTCTAATACTTTGGCCCAAAATTTGTTTGAATAGCTATAATGATTTCAAAAAAATAAAATAAAATTGTGAGATGAACTTCTGTATGCCCCATGGAGGAAAAACTCATGGGTGTTTCCTCGAGTTTTAAGAAAAATCTTCTATAGACTCTTATTAAAGAGAAATCCTTATGTGATTGAATTTAATCTACTTTGAGAATAACAATCTGTTTTGAATTTTAAAAAAATAATAAATTCATTAAGAATTTGTGACACATAACATGGTGTGATAGTAGTCCAAAAACTATTACACTCATGAAGCCCCTCATTAAATGAGTATTTATGAAAAGAAAATTGAGAAAAAATTGAAAAACTACCCAAATGGCATTGGATTGTCTAGATAAGAATTAGAATACAATAGAAAAAAATTGGACAAGAGAAACATTATTATTGTTATTATTATTTTATATCCAGTCACATGTTTGGAGAAGGTTAGGATAAAAAATGGGATAAAAATGTAATTCATGAATTAATAAATCAATGGAAAATGACAAGCCTCTTATCTGGACATACTCATATTTATTCAATATGTGATTGATTGATTACACGAAATCAATATTGTCACGCAAAATATCCATCCAAAAAAACATTTTTGTCCCTCTAGAAAACGATGTGTTCTGTGACTTAGGAAAGAAGAAAGAAACTCTTTTGGTGAGTTCAGCTGCTCATCAAATCATATGAATCTATCTGAAGTCAATACAGGTTTGATGAGCACTATTGTCATGTCTATCCACTTACGGAAACTTTCACCCTTTAGGCTATGTTTGAGAAACAGAGAGGAATGAAACTTGGAATATAATGTTTGGGAAAATTTCAAATAGTTGTGACTAAGATAGGGAGAGAAATTTCAAAATATGAAGCATCTTTTTCTATTATTCTTTCCTCGTCATACTTCCCAACATAGCCTTGATTTGAGGAAGATCCCAATGACAAGCTGGGTCCGATGGTTCAATCCGTGAATTTGATTAAGATAAAGTGTGCTCAACATTATTATTTTTCTCTTTTGCTATTCGGGGTGTTGATCAAATAGACAGAAATTTTACCAAAGGCTTCTTCGACTTGGTGCTGTTTTGATTTGGTCAATTAGGATAACGATGTACTTATAAAAAATTACGCACACCGCGTATGTGCAATTTCTCCAACCTGTGGACAACGTCACTAATACCCTGCTCTGACCATGGTCGTTCGCTAGAGACTTCTTAGCAGCAGCTTTAGGTGAATATTGCGCACGACTTCGACGGCGCAGCCGTAGGTGTGCTCCGGTCAAGTGGACGATGTGCAGAACAGAGAGCAAACAAAGACAAGATGATTATTGCTTTGTGTCTCCCAGTGACATGATGGCGTGGAGAGCACTTCCTTTTTGGAAAAAAACGGCCACAAAACCCGATTTATTTATTAGAGAAAATAATTATTATACTAGGGAAAAAAGACCCGCCGTCGGTTTTCACCGACGCTTTTGGTCCATATCTGTTGCCCAGAACCAATAATAACTAAGTCTCCAAACAGCAGCAGTGCTGGTGAAGCAACAGCCAAAACGCATTCCCGTGTCCCCACATCCGTCGACCGAATCCAACGACCGAGTCAAACTTTGGTTGCTGAGTTTGCAATAATCTAAGTCTAAATGAAGATCCAAAACAGTTGTTAGTTTTGACGTCATAAAGGAAAAGAAGTTCGCATTTATTTCCTCCTTTCTTGTTTTTCCGCTTAATCCTTCATTTATATTTCAACGTCATCATAAATACATGGCCATCTAGATCTAATAGGGCATGTAAATTGGTAGGTACCAGGGGTGTGCATGATCTGGATAGGTGGTTCCTGGCCTAGAGTCAAGAACTGCCTACTAAGGACCGGCTCCGAAAAATTAGAACCATGAACCGCCCGTTTGTTGTATGGATCCACCCGAAAATCGGACCGCTGGGTGAATCCATGGAACCGATCCAATCTTTGTGCCTTCGCCTTTTTGCCCTCCCACATTTGCTTATTCCGCCTGTCCTAACGATGGTAGCTTTTAGCCTCATCAAGTACTGGCGTCACGGTGGCCATGACCCTCACGCCACATCTGTCTCGGCCACCACCACCATTTTTGCCATCACCTTTGCCGTCTCCTACTCCTCCCCTGAGACTGACGATGAGGAGGAAGACGGGGATGACAGGCCATTCTTTGACCTGGAGTTCACCCCTGTCCCCAAAGATGAGGATGATGGAGGAGAAGTCCGAGGAGGGGGAGGAGGAAGAGGGGAGGCAAAAGCGGGATGAGTCCAGCAATGACAAGGAGGACAGTGATAATGAATGCAGAGGTGGTGATGAGGATGTCGACAATGTGGAGAGAGAGTTCAAGTTCAAGAGGGGAAAAGGGTATTGACTTACTGTTTCACCAAGTCCGGACTAGGACTTGAAGGGAGATGAGCAGATTCGAAGGTGAACAAAGAGAAAGAGGGAGCTGGGGGACAGTTTGAATTGAGAGAGACGAGATGAAGTAAGAGAGCAATGAACAGAGACAAGATGGAGATTGGAGCACTAAATTTTAGATTTGCTAATTTCGAATTATTTTTAATATTAAAAATAATATATTACTATAATATAACCGATATGATCTAGGTGGGCAGGCAGGCGGATCCGTCCATGGAATCAGGATATTGGACCGGTACCCACCGGTTCCCATAAATTTGAATTAGGAACCGAACCAATTCCCTTAATAACCACTAGTTCCGGGCGATTCTGATATGATTTCGAGCAGTCCGGATGGGTCCCGATTCCTTTGCACACCCCTAGTAGGAACTTGAACTTTTGTCCATTAGCCCAAGTCATCAATAATATCCGATCCCTTACATGCTTCATTTAGTTACAAACTCATGTTAGCAAGCTCAGTTAAAATTGTTCGATAGGCTTGTCTTATCCGTGAGTTCATGCAATTCTTTCTATATAAAAATTAGCAAAGAAGAGGAAACAAATCATTTTTCTTTAATTGGACTTGCAAGCAATTTTTCCTTCGACATGCTTCAGAAATGCACAATAGAGAAATGACCACGTTACGGAACCCTCGTAGACTTTGACGGTTAGTTATATGAGTTCACCGAGCCGGTGTTCCATTCCATGATTTTCACAAGGTATACGTCCACGTTGGATAGACATAGGCTCGTATCACGGGCCGATTGATTGGGATTGTGATTGCCCGACGACTCGGGCACTTTAGGATCGGATTGGATTGCCAAAGCACCTAAGCCAAGCCTTGCTCGATCGAACGCTCACTCGCTTGCCTTACCAGGATGGTAGAGAAAAATAATTTAGAGAGAAGAGCTCTGGAAAGATAGAAGCTTTGTATTGCAGAAGTAGTGGATGTTTACAAAATCTTTGTATTGCGGAAGTAGTGGATGATTACAAATGAAGGAGGACACCCCTTTTTATAGTCGAGGGTCTCGGATTACATCCATTGATCTAGAATTCTATCGGCGGACGAGATCACATTGCCTCAACTACCGACATAAGTGCCAACTACTAGACATAAATGCCAACTACTAGCCACCGACATAAATGAAGCTAGAGTCTTCTAGAATTTTCGGGGAGAAGGCTCGTTGGGAATCCGAGCGAGCACAGGAGATCTACCATGAACATAGGAGGTCTACCATGAACGAGTCACGGTCAACTCCGGAGAACCTCTCAGGTCGACTTTCTTTCGGCCTGTGACCCTTGCCTGTAGGTCGAATAGCCTATCACTTTGTCGCAATATACGCCAAGATTAGAGGAATTCTGATAGGTCCTCTGCCATATCCGGAGGACAGCAGTAGCAAAAGGGTGACAGCTTTAGGAGCCGTAGACGTGGGAGCTGAAGGTGGTAAGGATCCAATTTTGAGGCACGGTCTTGACACTTTACAGGATAGGACTATTGCAGATGGGTGATTGGCGTTGTGGATAGTTTGTGGGGGCATTGCTATGGTGGTAATGTTGATACCACAAGGGAGTAGTGTATCTTTTTGACCTCCCAGCTATAATTCCACCTCCCAGTTATAATTCCAATGAAATCACCTATGTTTATAAATAAGATAAGAAATGAAAGTTATGGTGTTTTGTTCTTCTATTGCGTTCATCCATTATTGTATTCTGTTTGATTTTATACTTTCGGTTTCTGCTTGTGCTAAAAATGGAAAGATTAATAACTCGCCTTCGTGTGTGGCAGAGGGTGGAAAAGATCAAAAGCAGTACAAAATCTTGTCCTTTTAGCTCATTCTAATGATTAAATGGTACCGTAAGTTTTTATTTAGACTTTATCACAGCAGGGGGGCAGCGAAGTGACCGGCTTTGCAAGATATTTTGGCCTCTTGTCTCCGGCCATGATCACTACAATCCTCGGTTCCAGATCCAACGGCGGGATGGCAGGCTTCACTGGCTTTTCATCAGCATCGTTCGAGGCGTTGGAAGGGCGTTTCCAGTACGAGCACGCCAATATGATCAGTGCTACGGCTATGAGGATCAGCATTACAGCTAGCCCTCCATAGAGATATGGTATTGGAGAGCTCCATATGTGGGTGTTTGATGCAGAACTCGTAGCTCTCATCTCTCTCTCTCTCTCTCTCTCTCTCTCTCTCTCCTCTCTGATTTTTTCTTTGGGTGGTTTTCAAGGGTGTTGAAGTTGGTGAGAGTATCTTTGGGCTTTTGCAATAAGAAGAGAGAAGATGGTGAGGGTATTTATAGGGTGAAACATGAACAGCTTTGGGGGAGGGACAAGATGGGTATCTGCACTAATGCCATTTGGTTCTAGGAGAGCGTTGCTTGTTCCTTCGTTGATTCGCTTTTGCTCATTTATTAAAGATGTGAAAATGTATGAGATGTGTTCGTGAGTCGAAGTACTTTATGAAGTCATGCAAAAATTCGTAATCTTTTGGCAATGATGACTTTGTGTGCTCTACATTAGTCGCCACAGCCAAACTTATGCGTTAAAAAAGCTATAGTTAGAGTTGGATATTCCCTGCCTTTTACAGCTTTTATTGTAGTAGGGTTTAAACCCCATGAACATGGACATAATGCCATCCTTATACATGATGAGAATCTCCTATATTACTGCTTTTCCTTGACCAATCTCCTTAATTTTGCTGTAACAAGTGCAATTCAAACTGATCATAATTGGCAAACATGGAAATGATGACTTTTGGGAAGGACGACTTTGTATGTTTTATTTTAGGTGTCGCAGCCAAACTTTTGCGTTTAAGGGCGCGGATGATAACCATTCTGGCTAGAAATTGATTTCTGAAAGAGAAATAGATTTTTCTATTTTTATTTTTAAATGAATTTTTAAGCAAAAATACCTGTTTGATAACGACACAAAATTTCTACTTTAAAATTAGAATTTCGTTTGATAACAATACAAAATTTCTTCTTTTTGGACGACGATTGGCGGCCGGCGATCGGTGTCTAGTGGATGATGGTTGGCGGTGATGAACGATGAGAAGAATTTTTATTTCTCATTTTTATTCCAGAAATAGAGAAGTAATAAATTTTTACTTCTGATTTCTATTCCAAGCTTATTTTTAGAATCAAAATCTATTTTAGAAATAGAAAAGTGGAATAATTTTATCAAACAAATTTCTATTCTAAAAACAAGTCTAGATAGAAAAATTGTTTCTGGAACATAAATGGGTGGTTGTCATGCACCCCCTAATAAGCTATTGTTAGGGTGGATTGTTTCCTGCCTTTTACAGCTTTTATTCTAGTAGGGTTCAAGCCCCATGAACATGGACATAATCTCATCCTTATACATGATGAGAGTCTCCTATATTACTGGTTTTCCTTGACCCATCTCCCCACAAGTTGTTACGAGTGCAATTCAAACTGATCATAATTGGCAAACGTGGAAAACTATGCGTCAAACAAGCTATAGTTAGAGTTGATTATGCCCTGCCTTTTACAGCTTTTATCCTAGTAGGGTTCAAATCCCATGAACAGGGACCTAATGTCGTACTTATACACGATGAGAGTCTAGTATATAACTGGTTTCCCTGATCCATCTCCTTAATTTTGTTGTTACAAGTGCAATTCAACCTGATCATAATTGACAAACATGGAAAACTATGTTAGCAAATGAGAAAATTACCAAAAAAAGTTATAAACCTTTTATGATTGTGTCAATTCAATTATAAATCTTTTGTTTTTTGGCAATTGAGTCATAAAACATTTTATATTTGTGCAAATTCAATCAGTTTGACCAATTTTGGCCAAAAGCACTAATGTGGATACTTAACGTCTTACGTGACATGGTCAATGCTAACATAGACAATTTTTATAATATTTTATTTTAAAAAATTTATTTAATTTATTTCCTTTTTTCTTCTCTTTCTTTTTCTTTTTTTCTCTCTTCTCGTCCTTCTTCCTCCAACCAGTCACTAGACCTCAACAATCAGCAATAGTTGAGAGCCGGCGAGGTTGAACCTTGCCTAGTTGCCAGGGAGGCTCAAGCCCTCACTAGAGATTGTGAGGTCCCGTAGCCTTTGACTCTGTTGCCTTTGGCAAGAGCTCAAGCCACGCCAAGGGCTAGGCAAGGCCACTCTCATGGTTGTTGGCCCCAAGGGTTGGGGGAGGCATGACCTCGTTGAATCTAGTGAGGTCAACCTTGCTAGCCCTTGGCTCTAGTTGGTCGCAGAGGTTTGGCAAACTGCTAGAGGTAGTAGGAAGGAAAGGGGAAAAAAAAGGAAAAAGGAAAAAGAACAAAAATAAAAATTAAATAAAAATTTCAATTTTGTAAAAAATTTATTAAAAATTGTCCACATCAAAGCCTACCACGCCATGTAATACAGTCAAGTCCACATCAACACAGGTTAGCCAAAATTGGTTTAATTGATTAAGTTGGTGTAAATACAAAAAGTAATGACTAAATTGTAAAAAAAAAAAAAAAAAAGAACTGAATTAGTACAATTACAAAAGGTTTATGATTTTTTTTGGTAATTTTCCCATCGGCAAACATATCCTTGTAGAACGTGTTTTGAGTCTTAATTACAAGGAGTGTAAATTTTTTTTTTTGTGTGATGAATAAATATAAGAGAAGTCATCATAACGGTTTCCCTTTACTTCGCACCATTTAATTTCAAAATCCAACACTTATAAAAAGATGACATAATATTTGTCAAAGAAGAAAAAGTTAAGTAATTGAAGTGTGGGATTTGAAATTAGGAATTAAATGGTGCAGTTGTTGACACTTGATTTTTAGTCGACGAGTCACAAAAGTTAAAACTTTAACATTAGGGTTTCCAACCATGACAGAGCTCGTTTTTTGAGCAAAAAGTGTCATTTTTCATTTTTTTTCATTGGCTTTTTCATTTATGGACAATTTTATGGATATTTTAATGAAAGCTCAAAAAATTGACTTTTGAGTTGACTTTTTGGTCAATCTTGTAACCAAAAGTCAACCCTATATCAAAATATGGCTTTTTGCAAGAAAAGTTTCCAATTAGTCCTAATTTGACTTTGACCATAATAATTTTAAAAAAAATCAAAGTTTTGATTATAAAATTAACCTTTTTAGTGATAAATCACTAAAGGGTGGACAATCTTTTCACCAAAAAACTTGAAAAATGTAAAAACTCAAAAATCATCTCATTTTAGCTTTAATTTGATTGTGGCATTGAAAATTTTACAAAAATCGATTAAAAACTTCATTTTCCAAATTGTTCGGTTTTAGGTTCTAAATTGACCAAAAATAAAATTACTTTTTTTCTAGTCATATTTTGACTTAGCTTCTTTTATAACATTTGATCTAGAAGTCATCTCTCTTTCACTCGTGTGGCCAATTTTGAGATTTGACATGTTGGGATCAAAATTACCATTTTTAGCCCTAATTAGGGTTAGAATTGATTCTTTATGACTAGGGAGTTTACACTTCAAATCATTTCATTTGCTTAAACTAAATTCAAATCTAGGGTTGATTTTGGTAAATTCACTTGGGAACTCTCCAATTTAATGGATTTAGCTTACTTGAACTTGAAAATTCAAGCTAATGAGCTTTAATTAGTTCGATTCAACTTGACTGACTCTAGACTAAAGTTTAATTTGATGCGTTGATGTTTAATTTCATCATTGACCATTAATTCAATTTTAAAATAAAGTTCATGTCACCATTCTAGTTTCAATTTGGATGCATTAAGCCATTATGAATATTGGTAATTGAACTAATTGATATGTTGTATCAATTAGATTCAATTTCAATTAATTTGGCTTTTGAAGGTAAGAATTATACAAATTGCACTAACCGGCTAGAAATTCCAAATTTGCGCACCCATTGAGTTTAAGCACAATATTCAATATCCTTATGGAGATTAAACCAATTAAAATCAATTAAGATGTTTTTGAGCAATTTAATTGGTTAATCTCAACGATTTTGGACCTTTTTTTTTTCCTCAAATTAACTCATTTTTATTCCAATTGGACAAGAATTCTTCACAATCAGGTCTAGGACATACTTGCGTAAAATTCTCGAAAGGATCGGCCAAAACCAATGAGAACAGTCCAATCCAATTAACTCGACCGGTTTTTGGCTTCGGCCATTTCTCAACAAGCAATCAACTGCCGACAACCACGTATGGCTAGCCCAAGCCATAGCAAACTCATCTATGTCACTCTTGGAAAAAAATTACAAATTTAACCCTAGTCATATTACAAAATTGTCCTTGAAAATAGGAAGTTACTAAAATACCTCTGTTTAGCTAATAATTTCGAGATTAATTGTAGTCATTCATTGAGGGTTCATCCTAGCCGTTTAAAATGATGTGTGTATTATCATCCAATCATAAACTAGCTTAGTCTCCAAATAATTTGATCTTATTTAGGAAGATTAAATCTTATTCCTTGGATCAATCCAAGAGCTAAGATTTCATCTTGCAAGGGACTATATAACCAATTTTCCCTCCAAAATGGAAAGGGGGCCTCTCATTTTAGATCTAATTTCTCTCACTTCCCCCTCTCTCTCTCCCCTCCTCCGACTCTCCCCCTTTCACCAATAGCCACAATGCAACATGCCGGGCCCTTTTCAGCAACTCACCACTTCACCAACTTCCCTCACAGCCCCTTCTCCTCCGTTGCAAGGCTCGCCAGAACAGTTCTTCACCAGAGAGCCCCGATCGAGACTCTTTTTTTAATTAGCCGACAAGACGGACTCGTACATCAGTAGTCCATTTGGCTGATTCAAATAGCGAAATCGATGGCTGACGGTCCTTTTTTGGTGGTTTGATCATTATCGTGGTGTTCCTTGGTGAGTGCTAAGCCTTATGGTGAACGGAATTTAGCTGAATCCTTGCGGGAGCCACCTCAATCCGGCGTGTCTTCTTGATCGGTTCAAAAACTGTGTTTGGCGTCCAATCCTTTTCCAGCAACTTTGCTAACCGTTCTGGTGTCCATTGGTGATTAATTGGAGTCCCTCAGCTGGTGTCAACGTTAGGTGTGTCCCAATCCTAGAAGTGAAGCTTGGTTAGCTCGATTGAACTTTATGCAAAGGAAAATTAAGGTAAACCTTCTCATACTTGAATCCTATGAAGCAAGGCTATATTAGATAGCCAGGGCTAGGATTCGAACCCTATAATGCTTTATCATGCTCATATAGATGGTATATATGATTTATAATGAACTTATGATGATCTATGATTAGCTGGTGGATTGATTGAGCATGATTACCATTTTTGGGGAATCCTAGCTCGTTTGGACTGATTTGATGAATATCTTCAAATGAGTTGGAAAATGATATCGTTTAACATTGATGTCTTCATACATTCGAAGATGATTTCGCAAGCTTTCCAATGGCATATCATATGTATGATTTATACTTCATTTGATTTGTTGATTGCTTGTTACAACTTCGGTATTGATTTTGGATTTTGGTTGTTTTGCCGCAATGTCATGGTTAACCGACCCATTTGGTTTGATGATTTTTCGTGAGTTTTTGTATAATAATCTCAGATTGGATATCTTATTGAAAGTTGATCATGACATTTGGTTCTAGATCCTACAAAAATATTATGAAGTTTGCAAATCGTTTGTTTAGGTTAATAGTTCTTAATATGCAAAATCTTGTTTCAGATTGGACCTATTTGCTAAATGTCTTCATTTGAGCTGGAAAATGGTTTCAATTATGTTCATGGTCTTTTAAGGATTCATACGAGATTTCATGAGTTTTCTTTTGATATATACTTTGCATGATTTGGTTGCCATCTAGTAGGTTTAATAATTTTTACAAAACCGAACTGCAATCTAAAAAGGATTAGTGTTCTGTTTTATTATTATGTTTTGGTAACCTTTGCTGTTTGTCGATTTTCTATGATTTTTTGTGGTTGGATTCTTAAATCGGTGTCTAAATGAAAGTTTTTCAGAACATGTAGATCAATGACATATAAAAAATTTGTGATGATTGAAGTTCATTTGCTTTGGCCAATTAGGTCTAGAATATCCGTGCTCGTCCCTGCAATTTTGCTTCGTTGATTAACTTGCACTGATTCCTTGATTTTTTATTAAGTCGTGTGTTATGAATCTGGAATTGGTTTCTTCACAAAAGTTGCTCTATAAAATTTTCAAAAGGATTGGACATCGTTAGAACAAGTTGATAATGTTTAAACTGAACATACCCGGTGTTGAGATTTGTTTGTCTCGAGTGGCATATACTTATACTATGATTTTTATAAATTCAAATGAATTGAATTTGCCTTATATGTCTTGATGGAAGTAGTAGGATACTGTATGACGAATTTTGTGTAGCAATTTTAGATTGAATGGGTTACTTTTGGATGATGTAAAAGATTGTGAGCCAGATATGTCTGCTTCTGTGACGTCTTGTTTCCAGAATGATATGCTTGAGTTCTTTGATTTTTAGAAGTTCATGCATGTTGAATCTGTTGAATAACTCTTCATGAGATTTGTTTGGGATATGTTGAACTTCACTATCAAAAAATTTCAGAAAACTAAACTTGATTTGCTATTTTTCCCAAACTTCTCAAAGTTGTAGAGCTTGTCGCTATTTATTAGAAAAGCTTTTTATGCACTATTTGAGTTTTATAAATTCATATAATTCAAGTCTCTGAGTGCATGCTTCATGAAAGTATTAAAAGGATTTTTAATCTTCAATTTGGCATTAGTTTCGTTAAATTTAAAGTTCTTTCAAAAGAGAGCTCGACCAGCGTGCCATTAATTCCATACCCATTCTCATTGAATACTTGAAGCTACTTCACAATTTTAACGAAGTTAATGGCTTTTTTTTTTGGGGTTAAATTCTCAAAATTCGAAAGTTTCAGAGATCGTTCTAAACTTTCCGTTTAAATTAAGTTTGTTGGAATCGAGTCATATTCAATGGAGGACCCGATTAGTGTGCCAATATTGTCCGTACCTAGAACCTGGAATTTATTTTTCAAGGACATTGGATTTGTCTCTAAATTTCAACATATTTAATATTCTTGTTTAGTATCACTTGCAATTTCAAAATTTCCTTTTAAGGACTTAATTGTAAATTTTCAAACTTTTGTCCTCAAATTGCAAATTTCCAAACTTTTGTCCTTGATTGCAATTTCTCACAACTTGTGTGTTTGATTGCTGATGTTTAAGAAGTTTAACCTGTTTTGTTTTCTTCCTTTAAGATCTCATTAAGTGTATATTTGGGTGACTGTTCTTTGCCTTTGGTTCACTTTTATTAATTGATTGATTGAGAATCAAGGTCTTAGGATATAAGTGTATGAGTTTAAATTCCTTTTGCAAGTGTTTGTTAGATTTAAGACCGATGCATGTACATGAAGTAAACCAAAAGGCCACACTTAAACCCAAATTCTAGGAGTCACTCGATCTTCACACCACTTTTGAACATAAGGGATGGCCAAGTATTGATGACTATAATTAATCAAATATAGGTCATTGGATGGCTCACGATGCATGCAAATCAAAGGCCAATCCCAAGGCCACGTTAGATTAGTTGAATACATTTGTCCGATTCTTTGTATTGATTGTCATTATTTGAGTTCATGTGTTCATATTGTATGTTATGTGTGTTAGGGAAATCTCTTATGATGTTTTGAAGATGACAAAATAAATCAAAGGCTACTAATGTGTTTAATGGTTAAGTAATATAGACCATGCAGATGATAGAACATGTAAATGATATTGTCAAAGTTTGAAAACAGCCAGAAGACTGAACGTAACACATGTTCAAAGTATATTATGAAGATTTCCAGACTTCTATATCAAAGTCTGAAAACTGCCAGACTTTAGTGTCAAAGTCTGTCCTGCCCACTTTGACAAATTCCAGATCAAACGTGAATGAAGAACCAGAAGACGGGCTCTATGCTAAAGCTGAAATGTATTCAGAAGACGGACTCTATGCTATATCCAAACCTTAAGGTTAAACATGTTCAGATTTACGTATAGATTGTAAAGTCTATTGCACTTATACTCAGATTGTAAAGTCTACGGCACTTAGACTCTACTTCAGACAGAACATTTTCAGACTTTACATTTAGAATGAGACAGAAGTTCAAAACATAGCGGATTCAAAATGAAATAACTTGACCAAACGTAACACAAGCCCCAAACATATAACGGCTAGTGATCTGATTTGGATTCTACACCAAGATTGATTTGATTGACTCAATCTAATTGATTAACGATTTGATATTGAAGACAATAACTTTCTATATGAAGAAGCTCTACTTATGGAAATCAAGATTCAGTTTGTATGGGTGATCAGAATCAATTTGGGATTCTACTTCTATCACTCAACAGCTACCAAATCTTCTAGATACAGATCTGTCCAATGGGCAGATTGGAAGACAATCCTCAAGATATTGCCAATGGCTAGTTTGGAAGAGGAGGAGTATTTGAGGAGATCAAGGACCGATGAGCAAGTAAGAGATGAAGTGTAGAATTTATAAAATTCCAAAATCTGAGCGACCTTCAATTATACACTTGTCTCTTGTGAGCTTAAACGTTTGTGATCATGAGAAAAATATCAAAAGAGTGACTTAGTGAGATAGTATGTGTTCGCACTCAAAATTGTAATCTCTTGTTGATTGCATAGTGGAATCCAGCTAGAAAGCCGTTAGCGTGGGAAAGTGGATGTAGGCTTGATCTAAGCCGAATCACTATAAACCTTGTGTTCTTATTCTCTTTCATGAACTCCTTTATTTTGTTCGTAGTTCTATTTAACTACTAAAGTCTGAACTTGCTCCAAGTCTGTTGTACTTCATACTTAGTTTCAAAAGTCTATTGTTCTTCAGACTTAGTTTCAAAAGTCTATTGGTCATCAGACTCAGATTCAAAAGCAAAATATTTCTATTGTTCTTTGCGAAAAATTGTCTTCACACCTATTCACCCCCCTCTAGGTGTTCTTACTAGCCATTTTTCATTTGGTATCAAAGCTTTGGTGCTCGTTTTATTAAAGTGTTTTTACTTCTGAGTTAAAGATCCTCTATGGCTAGTATCTTAGTACAAGGACTTATGGAAGGGCAAAGCAACACTAGGCCACCATATTTTGATGGAAAGGAATACAACATGTGGAAGAACAAAATGAAAGCATTCTAAGATCCAAAGATCCATTGCAATAGGATGTTGTGGAAAAAGGAATCATTCCCACTACTGTGTCTACATCAAATAAGATTGGCAAAGACAAATAAACCAAATCCCCTACTCCTATGTCTTGGACGGAGATGTCTAAAAGAGAAGCTCTTGATGCAAAAGCTATTTATTCTTTATATTGCGCCCTGTCTCTTGCTGAATATAACAAAAACTCTTCATATGAAACAGCAAAAGAAGTTTGGGATATAATTCATGTTACATATGAATGGACTACTCGTGTAAAATAGACAAAAGTAAACTTCCTACTTGGCCAATATGAATCCTTTAAGGTGAAGCAAGGAGAGTCAGTTGGAGATATGTTCAGCCGTTTTATAGAAATTATAAATGGTTTAGCGTATCAAGGTCATCCAATTTCTTCCCCAATGAAGGTTAACAAACTTTTGCGAGGTCTCTCAAAAGATTGGAACCATGTCAAGACCTCACTCCAAGAGACTTAGAGGATTATGCCATTTTCTGTTGATGAATTGATCGGCACTCTTCAATCCAAAGTGGAACAAATTGTTGATGAAGATCCCAAAGGTAAGAAGTCCATTGCACTTAAAACTAACATTGATTATGATGATACAGATTCTGAAAATGACATGGACGACGAAGAACTTGCTTTTATGATCAAGAAATTCAAAAAGCTGAGTAGAAAAGGAAGGAAATTCAATGGAAGAAGACAATACAAGCATAATTGGCAGAAAAGAACAATGAAAGAAGATAATGAGTAAGGAAATATATGCTTGATGGCACATTCAGACTCAAACTCAAATTCAGAATCAAAGTTTGACTCAGACACAGACTCAGAATCCGATGAGAAAATTGAGGTAAGTCATTTAGAAATTCCTGCTAAAGTTCTTAGGTATATAAATGAGCTTTGCTTTAATCTCAAATCTTCTCTTAAAAGGATCTCTAAACTTAAAAAGAAAAATTCTTGGCTTAGGCAATAGGATCTTTTTCGAAAAGAAAAGTTTAAAGTTTTGCAAAAAAATTTCTACAAACAAAAGAAAGTCGAGATTTTACTTGTAAAAAAAAAAAAAAGATTCTTTAAATAAAGAATTTTCAAATATTTCAACAAGATTTTCAAATGGATTAAAAACATTAGAGTTTATCCTTTTTTATACAAGTTCCTTACTATAATAAGTCGGGACTTGGTTTCAATAAGGAAAATGATTTTCTAATAGATTTTCCTAAAGTCAAGGAGAGACTTAGACAAAGACCTCCAAAGGCATTTTACAAAAATCATTTTTAAAAAGTGTTTATAAAACCTATTGGTCAAAATGTCCTCAAATGTTCAAATTGTGGAGATTCAGAACACTTTGAGAAATAATGTCCTAAAGTCTAGAGACCTATTAAGAAAGATTGGGTAAAAACAATATACTCTACTAACTCTCATGGACCTAAGAAAAAATGGGTACCAAAGAAAAGATAAATTATTTTTCTAGGAAATAAAGGAAAAGAAGAAAGAGAATTTGGTAAGGAATGCATTTTTTTTTTTGTGTGCATATAATTCTCATTATGCTTGATATTCGATATATTCTTGATTGATTTAGATTTTATAATGACCGTATTCTTTGATTGTTTTATTAAAGAAAGAATCATGTGATTTATTTTTGTGATTCGTGAGTTGCAATTTGATCTAATATGTGTGATTGATTTGATATCTTTCTTAGAGATAATGCAAATTATTTTGTCTAATTTTATGCTCTCTAGTTTTGTCATATTTTGCGAAGTGAAAATTCGTTTTATGTGATATTAATTTATTGTGCAAAGATATTCTTTCCTTAAATTTTTTGTTATGATGAATTAAGAAAGAATATCTATTTATCTATGGAGATTTTCTATTTTACTCTAACAAAATGGAAGGATCTAAATTGATGGATACCAAAAAGGAAATGAGTTGATTGCATGAAATTCAATAAGGCAAGAATGATTGCGAATCTACGCAGATTTTGGTGCAATAAGAAAAGAATCTCAAGCGAAAATTGGTAATGATATACTATATATATATATATATATATATATATATATATTATCAATGTTATATTGCAATCATATGCCTTGGGTAAGAGGATATTTTCCCTGCCTTGCAAATTTTTACTCGATTTTATGAAGATTGTAGATGATTGCCTATGAATAATATATGATTTATATTGCAAATATCTTTTGTCATAAATATAAGGCATTACAAGTTTTTACTTAATTTGGCACATGATAGAAATATCATCTTTCTTTTTATGAAATGCATCAATAATATATTTTTGAGATTTATACTCAAGGAAATCCCTTTGATCTTGGAAGATATTATTGCATATTCATGGATATTGTTGCTATATTTAGAAGATATCTTATATCTAGCAAGTTTGATCCACAAATCAAAGGAAGATATTACGTGACATTTTTGCAATGATTGTTATCCATTATACAAGTATTTGTAGGTGACAGAAGAATCTTTCATATGGATTTTGGAAAGCTTGATCTGAAAATTATGGAGATTTTATACTATTTTTTGGAGGCTTAAAGATTCTCTTCCTTGTGCAAAGTTTTTGCAAATTATTGAGCAAGTCCTCAATGTGTCATATGAAAGGTTGAGTAGCTTTATATTTTTATAATTGATAATTTTATATATGCTATTCAATTTATTTATTTGAAAAAAGGGTATTATATATTATGTGGATATTATTACATCTTATTTGTGCAAAAAGTTCGTTAAGTTTATGCAGGCTGAATTCGAGACGAGCTTGATTGAAGAAAATAAATTTTTACCTCGAATTCCAAAAGGCAAATAATCGTTGTGGATATTGTTGTTACGAAGGAAATAATGAAAAAAAAATATTCCACTCAACGTGCATAAGCCACAATTAGTGCTATTCGCAAATATTGTCATGATGAAAGGGGGAGAAAGCGAATCCAAGATAAAGGAAAGAACCGTGATCATCTCAAAAAGGCAACAAATTGAGAGGGAGCTTTAATCAATTATGGAAAAATCTTTTTGAATTGATCGTGATCTTGATTATTATAGAAGGAAGGAAAAGGTAAATGTGACAGAATTTGTCAAAATACAGTTTTGTCATTAACAAATTTCTTATTGATATTATCATTTTATTATGACAAAAATGGTAAGTGAATTTTTTAATGCATCTACGATTTTTATTGGATATTTGCTGATATATATAATTGAAGTGAGCTATATTGCATATTTTTAATATTCGACTTACTTTGTAAAAGTTGATTTTTTAGAAATTGTGTTTCATAAAAGATATATTTATTATCGTTTTATATTCTCTACATGATACTATTTCCATTGTTATCGCTTTTTGATTATGACAAAAATGGGAGAGAGAATATAAATATGCATATATGTTAATTGGTTGATATTATTTATTGCATAATATTGAGTTGCGATTATTTTTCTATATATTGTTAATGCTTAGTCTATTTGCTGTCTTTTGATTCAAATCGCATTCTTTGAAAATTTAAAATTTCTTGATTGATTTATCAATATTTTAGAAATTGTGATTACACACCTGCATATTCAGAGATTGTTTTGTTATTATCAAAAATGGGGAGATTGTTAGGGAAATCTCTTATGATATTTCAAAGATGACAAAATAAATCAAAGGCTACTAACGTGTTTAATGGTTAAGTAATAGACCATGTAGATGATAAAACATGTAAATGATATTATTAAAGTCTAAAGACAGCAAGAAGAATGAATATAACACATGTCCAAAGTATATTATGAAGATTTCCAGACTTCTATGTCAAAGTTTGAAGATTGCTAAACTTTAGTATCAAAGTTTGTTCCACATCAAAAGTCTGCAAACTCTGACAAATTTCAGACTGAACATAAATGAAGAACCAGAAGACAGACTCTATGCTGAAGCTGAACTCATTCAGACTATGTCCAAACCTTAAGGTTAAATATGTTTAGAAGCAAAATATGTTCAGACTTACGTCCAGATTGTAAAGTCTATTGCACTCAGACTCTATTTCAGACAGAACACTCTCAGATTTTATATCTAGAACGAGACATAAGTTCAGAATGTAGCAGATTCAGAATGAAACAACTTGACAAAACGTAATACAAACCTCAAACACATAATGGCTAGTGATATGATTTGGACTCTATATCAAGATTGATTTAATTGAATCAATCTAATTGATTGACGATTGAATATTGAAGACAATAACTTTCTATACTAAGAAGCTCTATTTATGGAAACCAAGATTCTATTCGTATGGACAATCAGAATCAATTTGGGATTCTACTTCTATCACTCAACGGCTACCAAATCTTCTAGATACAGATATGTCCAATAGGTAAATTGGAAGACAATCCTCAAGATACTGTCCAACGGCTAGTTTGGAATTGGAGGAGTATTTAAGGAGATCAAAGACTAATAAGCAAGTAAGAGATGAAGTGTATAATTTATAATTTCAAAGTCTGAGTGACCTTCAATCATAGACTTGTCTCTTGTGAGCTTAAACGTTTGTGATCGTGAGAGAAATACCAAAAGAGTGACTTAGTGAAATAGTGTGATCTACCTCTAAGTATTTACACTTAAAGTTGTAATCTCTTGTTTATTGCATAGTGGAATCCAAAGAAGGCTGTTAGCGTGGAAGAGTGGACGTAGGCTTAATCTAAGCCGAATTACTATAAATCTTGTGTTCTTATTCTCTTTCATGAACTCCTTTATTTCATTCGTAGTTCTATTTAACTGCTAAAGTCTGAACTCGCCCCAAGTCTATTGTACTTCAGACTTAGTTTCAAAAATCTGTTGTTCATCAAACTCAGATTCAAAAGCAAATATTTCTACTGTTCTTTGCGAAAAATTGTCTTCACACCTATTCACCCCCCTCTAGGTCTTACTAACCCTTTTCCTTGGGATCCTATGTTCAAGCATAGTATTAGTATAGGATGAAAATAAGTTCCAAAGGCAATCCCTTGGAGGAAATGGCCAAAAGAACTTGAAGACGGTGGATAGCTGAAGTCCAATTTGGCTTTGACAATTTATACTCATTTATTTCCCGATATATGTTTCAGGTTTTCTTTAGTATTGTAAAAATACCTGATGAGTTGTGGGTTTACTTTGTTTGTACTATGAATTTTTCTTTCTTGCTTCTTCATTTTATCGTCTTGCAGGTGTTTATTTCCTACAATGCAATTTCAATTTACTTGTTTGATTCTTTCTCTATTCATTTTTATAGTTAGTATAAATCATATGAACGAATCATCTGTGCATGCTTGCCTAGTTTTAAAATTGCACGAAAATGTAAAATGACTACATGACCACCTTACATAACAATCATACTCATAGGCACAAAAGGACACTTAGAAATCTTAAGCGTAACCCAAGTCATCGAACTCGCAAAATCTCTAGTTTTGTAGAAATCAAGGGGAGTCTCTTGACTCCTGATTGGGTTCCTAACTGACCCCCAACTAAGAGGCTAGTAGTGGCTACTCCTAGATAACGTTTTTAAGATTGTTTAAAATCTTAAATGAACTGTTGTCATTCGAGATACAGATTTGGGAGAATCCATGTTCTCGATTGATGGACCTCCTGCACAAACATTAAAAAAGACACTTTCGAGCCTTATTTGTGTGATGCACCTTAAGGACTATCTTTCGAACAAGTATCTCTAAACCTATTCCTTGGGACCATATGTTTGGAGGGTTAGGTCATGATAGTAGTTAGGGAAAAAGTTAAGGATAGCACTATAGGAAGTTAGTGGCTAACATGCTTCAAGGTTAAGGTATGCCTGATTAAAGAGTGAAATAATTTATGATGTATATGAATAAAGGTGTTGACTATTTTGGTGAGGGAAGTTGAGATGGATCTACAATGGAAGATTCCTGCAAATTAAACTTGAGCCGATCAAATTGTTGTAATATTGAAGTGATGGAGAAGGCTTGTAGCGCTGGTTAGCCTCCTTGGATTATCTTGACAGTGAAGGAAACTAGTGGAAAGGGGATGAGCCCTTTCATTTCATCTTCAATACACCTGTTCCTCGAAAAGCTTTTAGGTGTTTTTGGAGCTCGACATTTTCCATCTATCATAGACTAATCATAATAAAAAATCTCTATAATCTAAAACAATATAATTAAAATTCAAGTCACTTGAAAATAGCATACGATGATATTAATTGACTTAAATGAGTGGAGATATAGTACTCGATGACTCATATAATACCTAAAAATTTTCTCTCGTTCATAGTTGTGTAAGTAGTGGGTGTTTTAGTCTATAGACTTGGGGGGGGGGGGGGGGGGGGGCGGGGGCGGCATACAAACTGTCCAAATGTATGACGTTTTCATTTTTTGATGACTCACGAGTAAAAGAGCAGAGACGTGATTGCTAAGGCTTATAAAACACCTCACAAGGACCACGAATTAGTAGTTAAATCCACACTTATGACCTATACAGGTAGCTTTGACTCAAAGTAATATGCATGCGCCTTGCAAGATTTGAACACACGAATAAATGATCTCTAATTTCTCAATTTTTGTTTTTTTTGTTTTTGTTTTTGGTAGTCTTACTCTACTTCTACTCTAACTCACTTTAAAACTTTTGTCCTGCATCCTTATAGGGCGTAGGAGTTGGAATCTATATCTAAAACTAAATCGTCATCACCCTAACCTCTTTAATTAAGGTGTGGATTCAAACCCTCCACCTCTCATTCTCATGTGGAAATGGTGGTCATTTGAAAGGGGGAGGTGGAGAATCACCTAAAATCCCAAACAATTAATTAGGTCAAAATCTCAGGAGAATGTAGTACAACACTTTTATCATTTGAGAATGGAAATGGCAATAACAAGGAATTCTTGCCAAAGGGATTAAAGGAATAAGAGAACTGGTCAAACAAGCACTATGAAATGTACACCAGATTAATTTCTCTCTCTCTCCGCCACCAACCCAATTGTCTATGCTCCTACTCCACTTGCCGAAACACGGATTCTTCATTCCACTTGCCTAGTCAATGCACTTGAGAAGGCTCTATGACGCAGGAGAAAGTGTAGAGAAATAAGAGATAATACAAGTGAGAACTTAAAGGGATAGATTGCTCATTACTCGTAGAAATCCACCTAAGAGATAAGAGCAAATCAAGAAATTCTTCTTGTTCTCAAACCAAAGGCTAAATAAGTTATGAGTCAAAACACGTCTACCTTCTTATTTATCATAGCATGTTTGTATAGATGAACTTTGGAATAATTCTTCAAGTATGAGTAATTACTAAGACTCTCTACAAAGACAAAAGGACTCATAGGGAAGACAAACTAGAAAACAACAAAAATTAAATAGGGACTCTAGAAACCTTAAATGATATTTACTAGACCTTGAGAATACAAAAAATAAATGTTTTTGAGTGTATGTATCCAAGATCTGCTTGTTCCAAAGTTAGTTAATGGCCTTCAAGGAGGGTAGACACCCTCCAAATGCAAAGTAATCGAAGTAAACCCAAAACTGATAATTGCCCTGTGGATCGACAACTAGGTTGTTGGTCAATAATTAATGCGATCAATGATTTGCCACCAAATCGACAACTCACTTCTAGAATCAATGACTTTTAGGATGCTTTGGCATTACTCTCGTAATTTAAAGCGTCTGCAATCATCCAACGTACCGATATAGCTGCACGTTTCCCTCGTTGTACATGCCCTATAAATTATTATGAACATTTTATGTTGGACCCAACCCAACCTTTACCGTTAGGAAATATAGAGTATCCAAATTTTCATTTCTCCGCATAACAAACCACACTTCCGCAATTATACCCAGCAACATTAAGGCTGTAATACTCTGGCCCACATTTGTTTGAATAGCTGTAATGATAAAGGTGTAAGATTAACTTTTGCGTGTCCCATACAGGAAAAAACTTGTGAGTTTGAAAAGGGTGGTTCCTCCTGATTATAGAAATATCTTCTACAGATTGTAAGAAAACCGACAAAAGTCTAAAAAACTTCATAAACTGCATGCAGTTGCCCAAATAAGAACTAAAATAAAATATTTAAAAAAGGGACAAGCAAAACTTTGATTTTTTTATATCCAGTTATATGTTTTGAGCATGTGAGGATATAAAATGAGATAAAAATAATAATTTATGAAATTAATAAATCAATGGAAAATTACAAGTCGTTATCTAGACATATTCATATTCGTCCCATGTGTGATTGATTGATTACATAAAGTTAATTTTGTCATGTGAAGTATTCATCTCATAAAATATTTTTGTCACTCCAGTAAACGAAATGGTGTGCGGTTTAGGAAAGAAGGAAACCTTCTGGTGACTTCAGCTGCTCATCAAATCATATCAATCTCTTTAAAGTCAACACAGGGTTGATGAGTACTGTAGTCATGTCTATCTACTTACGGAAACTTTCACCCTTTAGACTATGTTTGAGAAATGGAGAGGAGTGAAAATTGGAATAGAAAGTTAGGGAAATTTTAAATAGTTGACTAAGATAGGGAGGGAAATTTCAAATATTAAGTATTTTTTACTATTATTTTTCCTCGCCATACTTCCGAACGTAGCCTTGATTTGAGGAAGATCCAAATGATGAGTCAGGTCCGACGGTTTAGTCCATGAATTTATTTAAGACAAAGTGCTTAATCTGATTTTCTTTCTCTTGCTATTTGGAGAGTTGATCAAATAGCTGGGGAGTAATTCTTCATTTATTAGAATTTTGCGAATAGCCTCTTCTTGTTGGTGTTACTTTGATTTGGTCGGCTAGGAAAACGATGTGCGTATAAATTACGACGTATGTGCTATTTCTCCGACGTGTGTACAGCGTAAGTAATGTTCTGCTCAGACCCCGGTCGTTGGCTGGAGACTTCTTGGCAGCGTAAGTTAAAACTGTGGACGACTTTGACGGCGCAGCCAAAGACGTGCTCCGGTCACGTTCTCCCAAGTGGGGAAAATGCAGAAAAGAGAGCAAAAGAAGACAAGATGATAATTGCTTTGTGTATCCCGGTGACATGATGTCGTGGAGTGCACTTCCTTTTTGGAAAAAATGGCCATAGAACCGATTTATTTAATAGAGAAAGTAATTATTTATGAGAGAAAGAAGACCCCCCTCCTGTTTTCGCTGACTTTTTTGGTCCATGTATGTCGTCGGGAGCCAATATTTTCTAAGTTTCCAAATAGCAACAGTGCTGGTAAAGAGACAACCAAAACGCATTCCCAAGTCCCCACGTCCATCTACCTAATCCGACGACCGAGTATTCTCACAATAATATACCCTTTTGTCAAACTTAGGTCGCTGAGTTTGCAATAACCTAAGACTAAATCTAAACGAAGATCCAAAACAGTTGTTAGTTTTGACGTCATGCATACAGAGTAAAGGAAAAAGAAGTTTGTATCTATTTCTTCTTCTCTTGTTTTTCACAGATTAACCTTTCATTCATTTATCAATTTCATCATAAATACATGGCCTATTTCAAAAATAGACAATCGAACAATAAAATAAATGGAATGAGAAAATAAATCAGATATTAGATTTATGTGGCTCAGTCTACTGATCTATGTCCACAAGAAAAGTAACAATGAATTCCACTACAGCTCAAATGATATAACGAAGATTACCATCACACTTAAATCACTCAAATACCCTCAATATTTCTTAACTCTCAATTATAATCAATAACTCACGCAATATTTAGCTTCACAATTTATTGCTAAATAATCTCTCAATCTCATGAAGTAATTATGCATAAATTCTTACCACAAGGATTTAATTTTGACTTCGAACACTAGCACCTAGATGTGATTATCTAAACTTTGAAGCCCCACGATGAAGTCCTCTGCACATCAACAGTCGCACCAAGCATTCACAAAAAATGGCGCTTCAAGACTTTGACAACGGTGTGCCTTCTTACACCTTCTTGCAGCGATAATACAAGATGAGAATAACCCTCCTTGATGCTGAGTCCACTATAGACAAAGAAAGTCGAGGAAAGTCCACGGTCAACTTTCCTCATTTTTTTGTTTAAACTTTAATTTTATTTCTTTCTCCGATACAAAGTGAGACTTCTCCAACTTGGATTCCAACGTACAGTAGAAAAGTTGATTTTCAAAACTTGTCTTAGGTTTCTCCTATTTATTTATTTATTTATTTATTTTCAAAATTCAAATTTTCACTTTGAGTTCATACTCGAGACATATTTTAACAATCTTCACAATGGCTCAACCTTCGAGTCAAGTCACAATTACTTCACTAAAAACTTCTAACTTTACTACTACTCCCCTATAGCCTCCAATGGGCTTAATTGCCACAAACATCTTTCAAATATAAACCTTTCTTGAATTTCACCATAACCTAGGTCCTTATCAAAACACCAGCTTCACATGCACATTCAATTATCCATAAGGACTTTTCAACACAATCTCCTTAACCATTCAAACACATACTTTGTCAACATCAACAGTTACAGCAACTAGTAGCACTATAGGCTCCATCTCACTATAAGGACCATCTATGTAGATTGCAGCTATTGTACCCGCTACTTTAGAAGTTTCTAGTTGCAACTCTACCTCAAGCTGAACATCATTTAGATCGACATAGACATTTCCATATCACCCTACCTAGAAGTACTAAAGACTCTTTAAATGTAACTTCTCCATCAATAAATGGTGTACTTAATTCTAGGCACTAGAACCAATAACCCTGGTCACTTGTGAATAACCTAAGAATGTGCACTTTCTCATCCTTTCATTAAGCTTATAATCACTAACTCAAATATAATATCAGCAACCAAATATTCTAAAAACAACATAATCATCGATTGTATATGACCATACTTTTTTTGGAGTCCAAAATCTTATTGTAGTCAATGTTGATATATTCATTAGGTAGCTCGCCGAAATAAGTACATTCGTTAAAAATCTCCTAACCATGCTAGCACTAGAGATTATTTATGGCATCTCTAATAATGTTTTGTTCATTCATTCCGCAACATGTTGTGATTCATTAGCACTAGTATGATGTTTCACTATGATTTCCTTTATTAAAAATTCATTTAATTGCTTTGAGCAAAACTCCAAGCTATTGTCAGTTTGCACATGCTTCATCGTCTTACTAGTCTCCTTTTCAATTAAAGCTATTGATTGCATGCTTTCGACAATAGCATCAAACTTTTGCCAAAGCAGAAACACCCACATTTTCCTCGAGTAGTCATCCACACCGTCATATATATGATTCTCTTCCTTGAAAAAAAAATTACGACAACTTGCAAACATCCAAATGAATTGACTTTGCAATTTTCATGATTTCTTTGATAGTCATATTAAACTGCTCTTCCCATCATTGATCAAAGTCACATCACCTACGTACATTATGTTCATTAGAAACATAACCATATAGCAAGTTGCTTTAACTTAAAACCTTCAGCATTCTCTTAGATTATGCCCCAAACGCATATGTCACAATTCAAACTCTTGAACATATGCATCCAATGTTTCCGCAATGAAATCTATCATTATCTCACCTTGAAGCTCATATAAGCCACTGTGTTTGTATCATTTCATCATCACCAATGAGTCTTGAATAATTTTCAAAACTCCACATTTTGAAATATATCAACATCTAGCTGAATCCATAATATTTAAGGAAATCATATTCTCCTTCAACTCTCAAATATGCCTTACTCCAATCAATATCCTTATGATACCATCATGCATTTTAATTCTAAAAGAACATCGCATTCAATGTTGTTCCCCAACTGAAGTTTACTATTATTTATGCATTGATAATTGTAAACCAATTTCTATTTGGTGTAGTATGAAATGAGTAACCAAAATCTATAATCTACCCATCAAACAATAAGTAATTAGTGATGGGCAAGATAAAATCAACACTATTCAAATTGCTATTAGCTATAGTTGCAACATCATCTGTAAACTCAAACTCGAGCAAATTTTCAAAATTTAGATTTTCATTGTGAGTTCAAACTTGAGACATATTTTGACATGTTTATTTGGATCTAATAAGGCATATGTACAAGTAGGCACTTCATGTTTTTCCATTGGCCGAACTCATCTACAATATCCAATCCCTGAAATTCTCCATCAATTAAAAGCTCATGTAACTAACTTAGTTATAATCGTTCAATAGACTTTCTTACAGATGAGTTCATACAATTCTTTATATATAAAAGTTAGTGAAGAAGAGGAAACAAATTGTTTTTCTTCATTCGAACTTACAAGAAAATTTTTCTATCAACATGCTTCAGAAAGGCACAATAGTGAATTGACCACGGCTTTTCCCTTATTTTGAGTTCAATCAAAGTAGTCTAGGGGAAGTGAATTTGGAAACTTCAATAAGGATCCCTCTTAGAAACCGGCGCAAGGTGATCAGTTGTGTGATGCCCAAGCATGCCACCCTAATTATGCCATCTTAGGTCCTATTTGGTTATGCTTTGGGAATGGGCTTTGGGACTCTAAAGTCCCTTGACCAAATGCAAATGTGTTTGGTTCATTTTTTTGGGCGACTTTGGCAAGATGCAATTGCATCTCCAAAGTACTCTAAGGGCGGTCTGGAGGTCCTTTGGGAACTTGCATTTTCGGAATGCAAGTTCGTGGTTACTGTTTACTTCGCGGTTACTGTTCATCTATAAGGAAAACCACCACATGGATGGCAACGACCACTGACCAAGGGGTCGCTCGTGTTGGCGACCACCACTTAAGGGTCACCCGACCTCAATGACTATCACCAGACCTCAGGCAACGCTTAGGTCATGCAACCTAAGCGACTGATGGCTTGAATTGCACAACCCAAGTGGCTGCCAGAGGTCGGCTGACCTCAGGCAACGATTGCTAGAGTCAGGGGATCCTAGGTGGCCCGACCTCAGGCAGCTGTTGCTTGGGGTCGCCAAACCCTAGCGACCGTCCGAGGGCCAAAATTTTCAATACTATTTTCAATTGAATAAATCGGCCTTTCATCGATGTGTCTATAGTGCTATTTTCAATTGAATAAATCGGGCCTCTCATGTCACAATAAATTCTAGGAGCATCAACTCAATTTCATAACATACCCAAAAAAAAAAAAAACTAAGTCTCATAATATTTTTCTGAAACTTGAGACTTTTTGGGAAAAAAGTCAACATAGGACCATTTTTGTTCAGAAAAAGGCTTAGATCATTTTTTATCACGAATTTGGAATGCAAGATAGATCTATGGGTGAGGAAAAATGCCAAATGGATTGATGAGATGTCGATTAATTTTATTGAGCCTGGTTGGTGTTGAATTAAGGTCCAATTGAGAAAAAACCAAACAAAATCTGTGCCCTCTTCACCCGCAACTTTTGGACCGCTTTGAACTTCTAGAAGTGAGCCTTGGTGGCTTATGGATAGCCAAGGAAGCCATACTTGGTCGGAAATGGTCAAGGAGACCATGGGATGGAAAGTTGAGGCAAGTGGAGCCCTTGTCCCCTAGATCTTTTCTCTCCAACCTCATCTCTTCCCTCTTACTCTCTTATCCTCTACCCCTTGGCCGGCCAAAAACTCTCTTCATCCCCCTCCTCTCACCTTGTTCGAACCCCACCAGCAGCCAAGGAAGTCACCAAAACAGCCACACCACCACCAAATTGTTTTCCTTCTCAATTTTCACTTATGCTAGTTTCTGCTCCAATTAACCTTTCGCCAAAGATCCGAGTAAAAAGTTGACTTCCTAGATGAATCAGTGAATGAGCCACCCATCTCCATGACGACGACATTTAGACCGTCCCATCAAGCCCGACCTCGCCCCGAACAAAGCTGCCAGTCATCCGGTATGCCGATGTGAAGTTACCGGTCGCCGGTCCGTTGGTCCCTTGCTCGCCTACACTGTTTCGCTTTTTCCCAAGTTTCTCTCAATTCCAACCCTTCATTTGCCCATTCCAAACACTAGCACATCCCCCCTTGACCTCGAGAGCCACCGGTTGCCAACCAATCACTCGCTGAAGCTCCGATCGGCCCATTTTTGCCGTTGAAGCTACCGATTTCCTCTCTGTAGTCCAACAAGTGGAAGCAAAAGCCAAACCAGCCCTTATTTCTCTTGTTTGTAGCTCAAATCAAAAGGGGAAAACAATGGGTTTCCAGTAAGGTGTCAAGCCCGTTTTGAGGTGGTTTTGAGCCTCGAAACCTAAGCCCGCTTTGAGAAGAAACATCCCTCGCGACATTCCCGTCGGTTTGATCCGACCCGCTCGTTAATCAAGTGAGTTTTGCTTACTAATCCTTTATCATGTTGATAGATTAGATTAGAGTAATTAAATTAGAGACTTATCAATACATGTTAGGCAAATTAACAGTGTAGTTAGCAAGGAAATAGGTCTTGGTATTTATTGAACGAGTCTTAGTAATTTTCCAGACTTGTCTCGGCTTCCAATTAGGCATTACGGGCCTAAGTTGGATTTATTGCATTTATTTAATATTTTATGCATTTATTTATTTATTTATTTTTCGAAAATTAGGTTGGGATAGTCGACAATTGAAATTTTATGATGATTATTATGGTGCAGTTCATTTATTTATTTGCGCATTAAATCATGTTGAATTGATTTACATATGATTTTAGGATTTTATTTCTAAATTAATTAAATTTGGTAATTAAGTGGAAAATTACCGAGCGTCGGTCTACAGCGCCAAAAATCTATTTTGAGACAATTGAAAATAGTGGGAGGTTCAAAAGTGAAAATCTTGTATTTTAATTAAGGCCGACCATATACCCACGCATAGGTATTTTTATCAAGAAGGATAAAAATGATGAAGTGATTAAATGATCATTTATCAACATACTATGAAAGTATGGTCGGCAGCTTCTGGCGAGCATATATACATTTATCAATATACTATGAAAGTATGGCTAGCAGCTTCTAACAAGCATATATACATTTATCAGCATACTTTTGAAAGTATGGCTAACACCTTCTAACAAGCATACATACATTTATCAGCATATTATGAAAGTATGGCTAGCAGCTTCTGGTGAGCATATATAGAATAGCGGATCAATGGATCTAGCAACTTTTGGTAAGCATATATATAATACTCAACATACTATGAAAATATGTCTAGCAACTTCTGGCGAGCATATATAATATACTATATCAACAATTGAGGTAGATCTTGGTGAGCATAATATATATAGTACATTTTTCATTATCTCATTATTTGAGGTAGCTTCTGGTGAGCTATACTACCTATTATCGGCTTATATTAAGTAGTCCTAAGTATAATCGGACTTATAGGTAGTATTGATTAAAATGGCCGAGGAATGGTCATCGTTGACATGTAATCAACTAGGTCGATTGATTAATAATTTGATCTGACGCAGTGAATTGATGTGATTCATGTAAATTTGATATATATCGGCTTACAAAAATGAACTGTGACTAAGGTAAGTCCTCCAACTCGTGTTGTGCTTAGGCGGCTTCTTGAGTGTATTGGCTTCCTAATCGGGTCTTAGGAGGTAAAACTTGCTGAGATGTAGTCTCACTGGTTATTGAATAACCATTTTCAAGTCTTTAGATGGCCGTGATGAAGGACTAGAGGCCTGAAGTATAGAAGGTGAAGCTTGAAGAATTGATGATCTTATTGGACTAGTCAGTCATAGGACCATTCTCTTTTAATGGGAGTCGATTCTTTTTTGCAGACCTTGTTTTATGAACTTGTGGTTTAAAACCTGACTTAACAATTCGCCTTGTATATATTTGCACTATAGTTTGCAATGTATATAAGGGTGGTTGCTTTTAAAGTGGAAATTTGGAATCCTACTTTCCTATCCCATTGTTGTATTATCTGGGGATTATGTATATACTTCCCGCATGCATATTAAAATGAATGGGTCGACAATGCGTCCTGAGACGTCGTTATTATATCGAAGGATGGGTGCATGCTCGAAGATCGGGGCGTGACAATATATCTACCCATATCGTTGACATTTGACGTACATATACACACGTTCAAACTCTAGAAATGTATTGTACTCTTTGAGTAAGGCTGTCCATAACAAGCTAGCAGGGGCATGTTCATTTTTCTAATTATCTAAATTATTGTAATACAACAGGAGTAAGCCAAACCTTAGCAAAAGATAGGACAAATTCATAAATAAATCATTTTAACGCACTCTTAATTCCTAATACTCACCTACAGTGATCATATAATGCAAAGGACAAGTACTCAGTACCTAGAATGTACTCACGAGCACGTGTATCACATGAACCGCAATTGCCCTCGACACATGTTCCAATTCACGCATACCACATCATTTGGTCCACCCCCCATCTCATGGTTTCAATCAATGGCAAGTCAATACTATATGGGTTACTTACAACATAACACTCAACTAGACTTCTAGAGAATCCTATTGCCCCCTAGGCATCCCACTTCGAGGCATCAAGGGAACACACAACATGCTAGGAAATCCTCCCGACATCCATTTCGGGCCATCATTGGGGAAATCACACCACATAGGTTTCAAGTACCACACTGATAACCCAATCACATATCGCCACAAGTTGTCATCTGTAACCTCATGGTCACCCATCATCACACATGGCATACACACGATGTGGTATTTTATTCTATCAATTTCGTGCATAGGCTATGACATGCAAATATTGCAACACTTGATATATCATGCACACTCAGTAGTTAGAAATTACAGGTTTTGCCACTTTAATTAATAATTTAAAATCATCATCAAATGACATCACATCACAGTGAATCATATCTTGTTGGAAAGCTCAGAATGTACTGGTTGACTCTCTAGAAGACATCGTTTCAAGATTCTCACGTTTTCCCTTCATAAATGCCTCATTTTGAAAACTGGTAAGAAAAGAATAGTTTTGCCCAATTTTAGAAACTACTTTGATTAAAATAGTAAACGACTTCAAAAATTACAAATTTTGGATTGTTAAAGAAAAAACAATGATAAAGATTTTTCATGAGAACACTAGGTCAGAATCGACATGCAACCTTGTCATTTATTTGCTTGAAGTTCGAGTAAAACATAACCTCAAAATAGATTAAGTAATCCCTTAGTATTTTGCATCCATAGAATTCAAATCACCTTAAAAAAATTCCCAAATTTTGATATGTTGTAGAAAAAAAAAGTTTTGAACAACTTTTTGAAGAAAGTTCGTCAAGATTCTGGCAAGAAAAATCTATGGAAAATCAAAGGGCAGAGAGGGTCACACTAACAGCTGCGCTAGTCAGTAAAGAATTGAAGAGAAACACGACCAATTAGCCATCCAAATCAACACAGAAAAATCTAAAATTTAACTATGTTAAACTTTAGGATGCTAAAAGCAACTTGAAGAAAGAAGTTTCTCAAGATCTACTCTATAAAAATTGCAGCAAAAATGGCAAAATAGAAGGGTAGACATGCACGAATTTTTTTGGGCTTGAACCAAGTACATGAATCAAGTCCTATTGTAATCTCACAAACTTCCACACATTAAAGCATCACACCATAAACTAGAACATCCATGCAAGACTTCTTTTCTAGTTCACCTCACATCCACAAGCCATTAATAACACATGCAAGGCACAAACTCAACATATAACTTACCGTCTAGGCCATACCTGGCTAAATGATTCACATGCAAACTCAAGAATCACTAGGAAACCAACATGCATCACATTAAAAGGACTCAGACCTCTTTTTTATACATCGACCAGAGTTGTTCATCAATGGATCATCAGCTTGGTTGCTCAAAACACAAAGAAAAACAACATAACATAACATACAACACATCAAACATCCACCAAGGCTTGAACTAGACAAAATCAAGAGAATGACAAATCAAAAGGCTTAGGAATGAGTGTCATCTCCTTGCCTTGATATTAAGCTTCATTTTTGGTGAGGATTCAAGCAAGAAACAACAAAGAAAAGAGAAAGAAATGAAGAGGATAGGGCTCGATGATGGTGTGGCTGAGAGAGGAGAAATGGAGAGAATTCTTGGAGCTAAAGTGAATAAAAATAAGGGGGAGAGAGAGAGAAGGTCGGTCAAGGGGTTTAAGAGGGGAAGATGCATCATTTGACTTGTTCAAAACACTTGGTGCATGAAATCTTAGTGGTCTTGCCACAATTCATGCATGATTACATGCATTTAATCCTTTAAGGGTGTCATGGAATCTATACGCGATCAACATGCTCCACCTCACACTATCCAATGAGTCTCTCGACATGTAGAGTTCCCCTCTACCCTATGGTAGTTTCTTCTTCACCAAACCCTTATTCCCACTGTTGAATCCTTCGTTTCAGTCGATTTCATTTTGAATTGCTCGAAGTTTTCTCCCATCTTTAGACATGGCTTTCATCCACCTAACCCACCCAACTCCATCTTTGTAGTTTCCGCCCCAAATCTCCTGCTCTTGACCTTGTTCCATGCTCGATGCACTCATTCCCAGTTGTTGATCCAAGTTTTCCCAATTGCCCTCAATGGTTAACCCATTCATTTTGGTCGATTTCCCTTAGTTGTCCTTAAATCATAGTCTCAACCAGGCCTTTCAATTGCTTCGCATGGTTACTTTCTTTGAATTGGCTTTTTGAGTCGTTTGTCTTAGCCTGTGTCTTGCACGCGACACACACCCACTTCATACTTCCGCTGCCTTCCTACCCATGACATGCTTGCTGATGGACTCCATGAGCCAAGAAAGGGATGCCCGCCTCGCTGCTCTCTGCACCCGATTGGGTAGACTCTAGTCTGAACAAGATGTCGATGTGTGGGATGAAGCTGCCCCTACAGAGAAGTTAGAAGAATGTAAATTAATCTTGGTGGGTAAAATTCTCCCTAACTCCTCTTTTAATTTCTAAGCGTTTCAGAATACACTAAAAATAGCATGGCGAAACAACCAAGTCAAAATTTCTCAATGGGAAGAGGGGTTATATCTGTTTAAATTCAACTCGAAAGGAGAAAAACAGAGGGTGTTAGACAATAGTCCTTGGCTATTCTCAAGCCATCTTGTTATTGTGAAGCCTTGGGTACCCAACACTCATTTACATTGTTATGAATTTACCACTTATGGCTTTTGGGTGCAATTTTTTGGCCTCCCCTTGGAAAGATGTATAGAGGAAATGATAAGTAAAGCTGTGAGGAATATTGGTTAGGTGTAGGAAGTAAAGATTGAAAGTAGAGAAGGCACAACGCTACTGGCAGGCGAGGCTCGTTTGGAAATCAACTTGCAAGAACCACTTAAACCTAGGAAGCTAATCAGATTAGAAGGGAAGAATATATGGCTTGATTTTTTATATGAATGCTTATCCCACTATTGCTACTCATGTGGCATTCTTGGCCATTATGCAATGTACTGTAAAGATATTCCCTTTGATGAGGCAAAACTAAAAGGGAAAGATAAGTTATACTATGGTCAATGGTTAAGAGCTTAAGTTTGAGAACACAACCCGTTTTGGCAAGCCTTTTATGAGGCACAACCTAAACAAGATAGATCAAAAGAGACCATACCTGAAACTCCTCAGCATTCGACTATTTTACTCCCTATTACTCCTCATAGCACGAACGAGAAACAAGCCAATGTGGAAGTTAGCATAGTACCACCTGTTGATCATCCTACAAATTCAATACTCATGAAGGCACCTCTCACTAACTTTCCTCAAGAAGATATGGTGCATAAGTTGAAGGCCCCTGTACCAGACCAACATGAAATGATCAACAATCACGAGGTAGGTTCCTCCAAAACAAAGAAACTAAAGAGTACTAGAATGCATACTAAAGCGAGTCCACTCAAGAAAGCTAAAAGGTATGCTCCTTATGGATAGCATTCTTTAATAACTTAAGATCTTGATGAATCTTATGGATAACCCGATATATGAGGTTGACATGGTAGGTAGTTGGGCTGTGGTGACTTGCCCTAAAAAGCCACCAAGTGACAAATGAAGCTAAATAGCTGGAACTGTCAGGGACTGGGCAATCCCCTGATAGTTCAAGCGTTAAAAGCCCTAATGGCCCATGAACGGCCAAACGTAGTATTTTTTATGGAAACAAAAACCAGGACATTGTGATCCAAAAAATTCAGCGGAGGTTGAAATTCCCAAAATCTTTTGTGGTGAGCTCAATGGGTTTGGCTAGGGGGATGGTGGTCTTCTGGAATGATTAGGTCTCCTTATGTATAGAGAGACATACCACACATTTTATTGACATGATATGCACTATTGCACCGAGTGGACACCCAATGAGACTTACCTATCTTCATGCACCAACGGTCTATCAACAACGACAGCAACTTTGGGCTAATCTACGACACCTTAGTTACTCTAATAACCTATCATGGATGTGCATTGGAGATTTTAATGAGATAATATATCATTGGGAGAAAATGGGTAAGAGACTAGCTAAGTCCTACAAGTTGCAATCTTTTTGGGATTTTATAAAAGATTGTTCGTTAATGAATATTAAGAGTAAGAGTTGTGCTTTCACATGGGTGAACAACAGAGATGGGGAGAATGTGGTAAAAGAATGACTTGATAGGATACTGTGTACAATGGAATGGAGATTGTCTTGCCCATAAGCAAGCTACCTTTCAATTAGGGGCTACCAAAGCCTCGGGACCAAATGGCTTTAATGGGTTGTTCTACATAACTTACTAGGACATTCTACAGGAAGATATCTTTACCTCTATGCAAGAATTTTTCATATTAGGTGTGATGCCCCTAGCTTTCAATAGAACACTTGTTACTCTGATCCCCATGACACCGCTTGCTAAAAGGTTAGATCAATATTGTCCCATTAGTCTCTGCAATTTCATCTATAAAATAATATCCAAAGTACTAGCGAATTGCTTGAAACCTTGGTTACCTGAGTTGATTTCAATGGAATGGAACATAGTGCCTTTTTGACTGGTAGACAAATACAAGATAACAGTTTGGTGGTCCAAGAGGTCCTACATCAACTAAAAATCAAGGCAAGGAAGAAAAACTTTCAGGCCATATTAAAGCTAGATATGAATAAAGCATATGATCAGGTTGAGTGGGACTTTCTGGAGGCTTACCTGCGACAACTGGAATTTCATAGTACATAGGTGTAGTGGGTGATGCAATGCATAACTACGGTATCCCTCAGTGTCAAATTAAATGGTGAGCCATTACCCTATTTTCATCCAACACAAGGGTTTCGACAAGACAATCCTCTTTCTCCATATATGTTCATCCTTGTGGCAAATGTCTTATCTATCCTCATCAAGCAAGCAGTCGACATGGGAAATCTAAAGGGATCAAATTTAACAGGTGGTGTCCTACCCTATCTCATCTATTTTTTGCAGATGATGCAATATTTTTCTTAGATGGCCGACTCTTTGAATGCCAAAATTTAGAGAACATATTACAATAATATTGTTTAGCTACAGGCCAAGCTATGAATAGAAACAAATATGGCCTCTTCCTCAGTAAAGCATGCCCTAGTAGTTTAAAGCAAAACCTGGCTAGAGAATTGAGAGTGCCTATGATTGAAAAAAGTGTCAAATACTTGGGAATACCGTCTGATTAGGGGGCTTCCAAAAAAGATATGTTTGCTTTGATTCTAGGGCGAGTTAGTGCAAAGCTTGCGGGGTGGAAAGAAAACCCCATATTGAAAGGTGGGAAGGAAATATTGTTAAAATCTGTGGTACAGGCCCTCCCACAGTATGCCATGTCGATTTTTAAGCTTCCAATCTCTATCTGCAAGTCCATTGAGCAGAAGATAGCAAAGTTTTGGTGGCAAACTAATTGTACTAGGTCGGGAATACTCTGGAAAAGTTGGGACCTATTTAAAGAGAGGAAGGAAGATGGGGGGCTTGACTTTCGAGATTTACTTACATTCAACAAAACACTTCTTGGTAAACAGGCATGGCCTGTAGCATGCAACTAAAGAACCTAGACCATCTTAGGGCTAGCAAAGTCTACTCTTAGGCTGAGATTCCATTTTAGCTTAACTTCAGTGGTCTATAGGTAATGGGCAGAGCATACAAATTTGAAAGGGTAAATGTTTACCTAGAGGAACTATCGGTGGACCTACAAATAGAGGAGAGCCAAAGATGATGGCTAGCTTTAGAAATCCAGAACAGCCTACTTGCAATGTTCCTCTACTCCGAAGAAGCTTTGATGACCAAACTGTCGAGGATATTGTTGCCATATAACTAGGCCCTACTTCCACTATAGATCAACTTATATGGACATGCACACAGACAGGAGTATACACAGTGAAAAATGGCTACAATTTACTCAGACAAACAGCCTATGGCCATGCTCCCTCCTTTGCATCCACATCCTACCAAACATCATCCCGGTTATGGCGACAAGTATGGAAAGCGAAGACTGCCTCCAAAGTTTGAATCTTCCTACGGTCACTTTGCCACAATGTGCTCTCTATAAGGGATAACCTATATCGACAACACATCATTCCTGACCTGGTATGTCAGCTATGCCCATCTCAACTTCTTGAACCACTGAACATCTATTTCTACTCTGCCCATGGGCATAGGGCATTTGGTCCCATCCCATGGTCAAGATCGACATATCAGCTTACAACACACATCATATGGATGCTTGGCTAGCAGACATATTTGCAAGTGGAGCAAACGTACCTAATCCGGAGACCATCGGAACCCTTCTTTGGCAGATTTGGAAAGCACGAAACCACTTCATCTCCCGACACCAACGCACAAAGCCCAAACAGCTTGTAAATCTAGTGTTCATAAATGTAGAGCTTACTTGTCGAACTCAACAGTTGGCGTCGGCTACAAGGCAACCTTTGCTAAACACCTATAGGTTGTGGACTCCCCTGGAACCAAGAACAATCAAAATCAACATTGATGGGGCTTTTCCTGCAAACAACTTTCTCCCCACTGAGAACGGAGATTCAAGCCCTAAATATTACTCTCCAACATTTGCTACATAAAGGAATGGCAAACGCTCACATGTAATTGAATCCAACTGCCTTGTGATAGTAGATATTGTTAATGATCGCCGGTTGCCACCATGGGATTGTTGAGCGTTGTTCGTGGAGAGCGCCACGCTGATCATCCGATTTCCCCATCTGTGTATCCAACACTGTAGACGTGAAGCAAACTCAATCGCTGATTGGGCCGCCAAGGCCCATGGGCATGGCACACTGGCTCCAAACTGGGCCTTTTCACCTCCTCAAATCCTCTTGGATATGCTATGTACTAAAACCCTGAATATGGGTTGTAATATTTTTCCTACTTAATTGAAATGCTACATATTCTCAGACCCCAAAAAAAAAAAAAATCCTTTTAAGGGTGAAGATGGAATTTTAGGGCTAAGGTTAGGTGATATCGTGGCTAGCCAAGGGTGATTAGGGCTTAATAGTGACTTATCTTATCCTAATTTAATCATTCATTATTTGATACAAGGTATACCTTAGGGAATAATGGCCACATTAATTAAATTGGCCATTATATTCTAATTTAACACGAGAATATAGTCAAAAGTATATTCTATAATTGTCTAATGAATTTTTCTTATATTCTTGGACTCAAATAGGTCAGATAAATTCTCAAAGGCATCTTGCAAAATTTATATTTCCACCTTGACCATTGCCGACCTTAATCTTTTTTAAAATTTTTGCTAAATAAGTAGGAAAAAATTTAGGATGTCACAAGTTGGATTTCTCATCTCTCCAACTTGTCACATGTAGTGATTCATCGACAGTTGTGTTGCTTTGATCCCACCTTTGGGTATCAAGTTCAAACTCTTCCTTCCATTTCAACTTAGCCCTACTTATTTGCAGTAAAGCCAACTAAGTGAATCACAACTCATGTTTAATGGGTCCCATGTGGAGAGGATGACTTGTTTGATAATACATTAGGGTAAAATGAGTTAAAAGGAAAAGAAGGTAAAGTAAGATGGCTCATGATGGGTAGCTTCAATGATCCATATTTTAACTCATTTGGCATTCTAAAGAACAGGTACAGCAACTTTACTCATAGGAAATTCAAAAATCCTAGACCAAGATCTTGCTCAACTCCTCTTTTCACCAATCTCTTGTGCAAAAATAGCTAAGCAATTTTTACTTTTTACAACAATTCAAAGTATTTGTACCCTTCTCTCTTCATCCATTATTGATCTCGACACTAGTGACCCAATAGAGGCAATCTTGTTCTTCTCTCATCACTACTCTCGACGCTAACCCAAAAATTACAAATGAATGTCTTTTTTATCTGGTGACGCTAGAACCCTAGAATTAATGTTTCTTATAATTGAAAGAAGCTAAGATAAAATGGGAGATTTCAATTCGATATCTATTGTTTACCATCTTGGTTTATAGAGACTAAGAAGATGCAATTTGAAGTACAATTAGTAAGGATCCATGTCGGTAATTTTTTAACCATCTGATGGTTTGTCAGCCATTTGGCGGTTTGGGCTTTTTGGGGTTGTGAATTGTTATTAGGGGGAAATTTTGCTTATAACTGGAACCAAATTGAGTTGGGTACACATTGGTCTTGATAGAGTCGGATATGGATCGCAAAAATTGTATTGCATAAAAAAAATGAGTTAAATAAATTGGACCCATATTTTGACCCTCCCAAGCTCAAACCATCCTATTAGTTTGACAGGTCTAAGCACATTTATGAGGGCCCCGTTTCTCTTCCGTGGAGAGTTCACATGCTATAACTAGCACCAAGTAGATCGACGGCACGGGTTCTTTCCATAGTCATATAAAGGAAACTTAGGTATGGAGATACTGCATCCAACACATTATTTAGCTCTATGAACGTGACAACGAGTAATGTAGAGTAAACATAACAAAAAGGTAAAATTGAAAATTTGCGCTAGGCAATTTCTACAAACAATTAGGAACCATTATCTACGTTATTAGACAAATCATTTCTCCCAAAATTTTAATCTGTTAAGAAATGGGTCGGCATTTTACAATATTTTAGCGATTCCCCTCGTGCTTAAGGCTTGAATCCGTCCTTATTCGCACAAGACAGGATCCTGATGTAGCCACGTCAATAGACAACTAAAAACAAGAAAGGCAGGAGAACAACAGTAACCAAAACAATATTCAAGGAGTACTAGAATTGAACTAATAATTTTTGTTCTAAACCATTTTTAACAAGAAAGTGCTAGAATCCGCACTAATAATCTGTGTTCTGATACCATGTCAGACGAACCGTTTTCCCTAAAAGTTTAAGATGTTAGAAAATAGGTCAATAATTCACTTATAACATATTACTTAGCTCCCGTATCTTTGAGTCAATAAAAATACTTTGTATGACAGTCACCTCACATTACGACACCTGCAAAAACAATGAGAATCTAGAGTTCTGTCGGAATATATCTTTGTATGCCTAACCATTGCTTTTCAATACAATTACAATTATATCCTCAACCTCGTACGCCCCGCGCCCCAAATTTTTCACATCTTTTACAAGTTTGAAAGTCTTACAAAGCATTTTTAGGAATTGTGGAATGGAAACCTAATTTAAAAGCTAAATCTTGCAATGATAATGCTTCAATTATCAGATATTGATTGTAACAATCAATCTTACGGCATGCTCGTAAATTACATCCTAATCAAATGGCAAGTGTTTTCGAAGTCAATTAATCTTATGGTAACATTTGTGCATTCCTTTGTGAAATTAAGAGATTAGTTCATGAAATTTTGGGGGGATGCGGACATTGTAAGTGCCAAAACTTAACACAAGGGAACACTAAAGCATCAAAAGTTCCGAACGATACACTTAAGTGCCAAAATTGGAAAAGGGTAAAACACTACCAGTGGTGAGAAATTCTAGCCAAAGTGTTAACGTGGCATTTTTCGGGGATTTTTAATTGACATTTAAAAAAAAATCCACATGGTAATTTAAAAAATATATATATATATATATATATATCCATATGGCACTATAAGACCCCAAAATTAGATTTTTAATATAAATATTAATTAAAAAAAGAAAAGAAAAAAAAAGAGGCAACCACACATTGGCCCTCGCCACTTTTGTCGCCCCACTATCGTTAGAAAGGGCTGGCCACCTTGGTTGACCTTCGCCCCACTGTCGCCAATCCTTTCTGGTGATGGTGGGGCGGCGATGACGACAAGAGCCATAGAGGCCCTTGTTGATTTGTTGCCACTCCTCCTTTTTCTTAATTTGGTTTTTTTAATTTAATTTAATCAATACTTATATTAAAAATCAATTTTGGGGCAAAATGATGTCGTTTTGCACATTCATTGATAAGTAGGCAATTCTAGTTAGCCATGTAGATCAATTTATTCTTAAAATAGTGTCACGTTAGATTTCCAATAATCCTCATTGGAATTGTCACTCAAGTATTGAATTTTTTTTTTTAATGGCACTTAAGTATACTTTTTAGAACTTTTGACACTTAAGTGTTCACTAGTGCCAAGTGTTCAGCATTTGCATAATACTTTGCCCTGAGATTTTGTGAGGGCTAAGTACTTAGGTTATAAGTGTAATTAGGGTCAAAAAACACTAAGAGTGTTCGAATGACTCGAGTATGATTGTAATATTCATTGTGTCACTTGATTTATGGTAGAATCACGTTTTACTCTTCCTATGTAGGAGAGTGCCGACCAAACCATGTAATTATGGCATCAAATTTATCTACTTATTCTGTTTTTTGTATTCTTATCATTTGGTTTTTTGCAATAATTGTCCCTATGAGCGCACTTTGTATGTCAAAAAGAATTTACAAAGAGACTTGCATATTGTGCGCTTCTATATTGATGACTTGTTTCATATGCAACAATGTGAAAAAAGTCTCCAATTTCAAGGAGGCTATGATGCTTCACTTTAGATGACTAATGTGGGTTTGATGGCATATTTTCTAGGCATTGAAGTTGAGCAAACTGACAACGACAGTTTTATATCACAGAAGAAGTATGCCAAAGATATTTTAAAGCCATGTTGGAGCGAAGTTGAAGATTTCAAAATTTGGAAAAGGAGCCATGATTGATGTCCCTAATTAGTGTCTAATTGGAAGTTCGCCTTATTTGACAGCCAGCAGACCAGACATTACATTTGATTTCGGCCTCGTTAGCAGTTTTATGCAGAATCTAAAAATGTCTCCCTTGAAAGCTGCAAGAAGGATTTTGAGGTATTTAAAGGCACTCGAAGTGATGAGATGTTTTACCGTGCCCCAAGAAGGATACGTGGGTTACACCGACAGTGACTGGGGAGGTAACGTTGATTCGACTAAGAGCACTTCATGCTATGCTTTGCGCCTTGGCTCTGGAATTCTTGCTGGGTCTTCCAAGGAACAAGTTGTTGCACTGTCAACAGGCTAAGCGAAATATATTGCTGTGACAGATGTGCTTCTCCAGCTATAAGGCTAATTACCTTATTTCCAGATAACTACATGAATTTTCTCAGCCTAATGATTCATCTAAAGCTTGCTTGCTATTTCCATTATCAATAAAGCCCAAACTCAACCCAGACATTATAATCTTGCAGTGGCTTCGCAGCCAAATCCGAGAGGGAAATCGTCCCACAAGTTGCACCTTTGATCGTCCCTCGCCGGGCTGCAGTTGTTGTGCTCGGCTGAGCCCGGAGAGGGATGCCAGACCTTCGCCTGTGCCTAGGCAGCGGTGGCTCTTCCTCATCCTCCCTCCCCCTTCTCTGAAGGGTTTATGTTTTCTAATTCAAATTTTGCATTTGACCGAAGGATGTAATTTGAACAAGAATGCGTATAGTTAATCTTCCAATTCAACAATGAGTAAATTTCATGGTTTTGATTATTCATTGCAAAAATTCAGGCATTAGTGGTGTCTCCATCCCATGAATAAAGGGGTTCATCATTTGAGGATCAACAACAATTTTAAAATGAAGAAACTGTACCGATCCTTTGAGAAACACTGTAATACTCTTCAATTCTACATATTCGGATAGAACAAATGGCCGAAAGAGGACAAAATTTTTAGTTGTACCAAATGCTTGCCGCGGTTCACATGATCCAAAGAGGACTCGCAGTGATTGGTGAATGTATATTAGACTTGATCACAGCAGATGGGCAGAGGAGTGACTGGTTTCGCAATGTAAGTCGGCATCTCATCTCCGGCCATGATCACCACAATCTTCGGCTCTGCATCCAACGGTATGATCACAGCTTGCGGCAGCTTCTCGTCGGCCTCACGCAATTCTCCAGATGCGTGCTTCTGATATGAGCACACCAATATGATCAGTGCTGTGAATATGAGGATCAACGTTAGAGCCAGTCCTCCAAAGAGATATGGAATCGGAGAGCTCCATATGTGGGTGCTTGACATAGAACTTGTAGCTTCCATTTCTCTCTATGTTGCTCTGAGGTTCTGAAACTTTTTTGGCTTTTTCTTTGTTGGTGGGTGATGACTCTTACCGGAGGATGGAGTTTCTTTAGAGGCAAGGGGGCGAATGAATTTATAGGGTGAATTTCTGCACCGTCCACTGTGTCGTTTTCTTCCATGGGAGTTTCTCCGTCGCTTCAGAGAATGCTTAAACAATCAGTGCGACTTTATTCCCCGCTAAAAAAAAGCTGGTAGTCTACGCACGTGTGAATAGCCTCCACATTGGTGTCTAGACATTTTTACCTAAAAGGATAAGATAGGATTTGAAATATCATATACAGTGTTTACTAATATCTAAATATAATATGAATTCAGATAAATATCATCCAAATTAGAGTTTGAAATATATGGACAGTCTCACTCAACTAATCTCTCTTTCTCTCTCATGGTCGGTGGTGAAGGAAGATGAGATATCACTGATCATCCTCATCTTCATCTTCTAGCAATGAGGGAAATTTATGATTCCACGTCTAGTGTACGCTGCCACAATTGCTAATTTTCTCGTTTTGATTGCTCAATCTTCCTTCTTTGTAGGTTGCCTTTTGGATTAGTATTATGAAATACAATACTTAAGTCCCCCACAGTTAAACTCAAATCATTTATTTCTTCTTCTTCTTTAAAATAGAGTTAAACAAACCATCATCCAAAATTGAAAATCAAAAGAAAAATATATATAAAACTCACAACTGTTTAACCTCAAGAACTTGTTGACAACGCAAAACAGAGTATTAAGTAGGGACAAGGCAGAAATCCAGGAAGTCCCAACAAACAGAACTGGATTGTGGTAAACAACTCTCATTTCGATGACCCATCATCACTGCCATCCTTTTATTCAGATCGAAGCAAAAGAAGAGCATGATAAAAACAAGAGCAGTGTTCCCTCTCGATGACGCTAAAAATTTTCTCGACTTCTGCCATGAAAAAAGAGAACTAAAACCTGTTGGACGAAGTCAATGCTGTGAATGGCTGCACGTGACAAAGCTGGAAGCAGCGATCTAAGGAAATGGCACTCGGGTTCGAGGGCGGTGATGGTGAGCCAACAGCTGGCGGGACGACGGTGAGCAACAAGCAAGTCCATAGGGTTTTTCTCCTCTTTTAATATATATTTTTTTTCCTCTGTTTTTCCATATTCAATATTCTCTCTGATTTTCTACCACCCTTTATCCGGATTATATCCAAACATATCCAAATCCAGTTTTCTCCCAAATACTAGATGGGATATATATATATATATATATATATATATATATATATATATATATATATATCCGATTTAGGCCAAATACAGTACGGGGGAAGTTAACTCTTGAAAAGCAGAAAGGCAAGATAAAATTTTATATGAAAATTGAGGAGAATCCACTGTCAACCAGCTTATTAAAAAAAAAACACACACACACACACTACTTTTTTGGGAGAACTTCCAAAGATATAATATACTACTATACATATGATTAAATCAAAAGAGAAGTGGTGGCCGGTGCAAAACCCACCGATGGAAATTCTTCCCTAGAAGTGGGCGCATTGAATCGAGTGGAATTTCATTATTGATTTTGTGAGTCCTACTGAGATTCCAATTTGGTCTAATAAGATCAACAATATCATTTAATTCAATTTGATTAATTAGGTCCATACAAGAATTTCGCATTTAGCTAAGCCTTGAGAGTCGGTGGGTTGGATTCGCCTCGGGAACAAATCACGCGACAATCTGCCATAGTTTGGCAAGGTAATTATTTCACTCCAAAAGTTCAATGATAACAAAATTAAGAGTTGAATTTTGCCCTCAGCATAAATTTTGTTTACAGAGAATTCGATAATGGGCGTCAACACAATAATAATATTTTTTTTTTCGTCCATTGGTGTTCTACTGTTTTTAATGTTTCTAATCCTTTTTGTTTAGCTAATATTATTACTCCAAAGCATACTTTTACCACAGCAACAACTTCCAAAAATAGTCTGCATTTACACTTTAAAATATATTTTATAAAACCTTATTATAACTTCGAAACAATATCTTGTGCTTCTTTCAGAAGTTGTTAAAGTATGGAAGATTAGATGTTACACTATTATGACATGAATGTCTATATGACATATTAAATATAGTATGCAAGTCATGAGTTATTAATCAATAATAATGATATAACCAAATTATGAAGTTTGAAAAAATAGTTAATTTTTATCATTAGTGAATACGAAATATATTAACAACGCACTATCGGCAACAAAAGTTTCACAAGAAAACCAACGAATGTAGGAATACTTTTAATTAAGGGAAATTCTAGTTATGCCCTGTTTGGGAAAGAATTATTGCAAATCTCTTAAAATTCCAATTGAATATCACACAATCCCACAAGATATCCGATCATTCTCCTTGCGATAGGCCATCATGGATGATGAATATCCATACACTCTTCTTACGAAAGCAAAAAGATAGACATCAAATGGTTAAGAATTCCCATAAAAAGAAACTGAGTATATGAAATTGGAAACTGATCTTGTAGGAATCACCTCTAATTTTCTATGAACAAAGAGGAGCCAATGGAGAAGAGCAAAGGAACCATTCTAATCTCAGACATGAACTTCAAGTAAACTCGGGCGGATATTTGATTGGTTTGAATATTTATTTTGAAATTCTTGGTAAAATTCATGTCAATATCGATATTTAAAATAATATTGCGGATAATTTTGGACCATCTTACTAGTTCGAAGAAAAACTCATTTTTGAGATTTGATGTTTGCCTTTTGGGACTTCAACTGACGTCAGTGGCCAAATATACTGCCCACTAGCCCTATTAACAAATTCACTTAAAAGTCAAACCATGCTTATCAGTACATACATGGCTTCAGGTCAACATTGTTAATCAGTTACTTCCTTCTTTTTTTTTTTTTTTTCTGTTACTGGTCAATTGCTTTCTAATATCTGTGTTGGGAACTGCACATCTGGCCGCGTTTGGACCTACAATTTCAGGGATTTTGCCCTTCCGTCCAGATGACAAACTGTGTCGAAAAGTTTAATACATCCTAATCACGTTTAATGCCTGTCTGTTCTTTGATTTAATGCACGTTTAACACCGGTCTGCTCTTGAATAATTTATGCAAGAATAATGGAACAATAGCTAGACTAAAGTAAGTGCCGCACTGACTTCCTTTTGTACTCGTCGAATATTGGTAGCTGACGTGATTGCTGAGATACCTCTTGTTAATGCTGGATAGTTGAGAAGCGCCCGTTGTTTAACTTCTGAACTAGCGTTGGCCTCGGCCATGCTCTTCGCACGTGCACAAAGTTAAATAGATGTGTAAGAAGAAAAAATAATTGATTGAGAGTTAGCACGGTTGTAATCTTTTAGAGAGGAAATGGGTAAGGATAATTATTTTTTGAGTAGGGCAAATGAGTCTTAGAGTGGTGGATGGAATTTGATTGCTAATTTATATATTATTTTTTAGGAATGAGGACCCTAAATGCCATTGTTTTCTTAAATAAGGGTCTGGAATGGACCTTATTTTAAATAATAGCTTGAAGTGGTTATATTAGTCTCAAAGAATGGCCTAAAGTGATTATGATTATTTTAAATTAAGAACCTAGTCTTGCTCGCCAATCGGCAATAAATTTAGGCGAATCAGGGACATTTTCCTCCAAATACAAGTTGCATTTAAAGTAAATTAGATTAAAAAATTTTAAAATTAAAATTACATAAAAGAAAAAAAGCAAAAATAGAGGCGGGAGGGCTCCCTCCCGCTTGTCGCCACCGCCCCATTGCCAATGGGGTGATAGCGATGGCTAGTGGCATCATCAATGCCTAGGTGAGGAGCGACAACCCTTGTCAACTAGAGGTGAGGGCTAGCAAGCCCTTGCCAGAGATGGGAGAAGGCAGTGACTCTTTCCCAAATCTAGATGGGGGTCATCAACCTTCCCCCGATGCTCCCAAACCTCATTGCGTAGGTTGAGGGGCACTGGAGGAGGGCGAATGACCCTCGCCCAAATCTGAGAGAGGGTCACTACCCTCTCCCATCTCTGGCAAGGGCTAACAAGCCTCACTTCTAGTCGGCGAGGGTCACCAACCCTCATCCAAGCACCGAGAAACCCATTGGTCATTGCAGCTGCCCCACCAACGATGAGGCCATGATCATAGGTGAGAGGAACTTCCTTCTCGTGTGTGTTCATCCTTTTTTTGTTTTAAGTTTTAATTTATTTTTTTAGTTTTTGGAAGGGAAAAAATTAAAAAATTAAAAAGTGAAATTGGCCTTCACTAAACAGTGAGTTCATGCCATTCTTTTAGACTAATATGCTTATTTTAGGCTCTTATTTAAGAAAATGATGACATTTCGAGCCCTTATTTGAAATTTTCTTTTATTTTTTTAGGGTAGTTTGAAGGGATAAAAGTGAGACAATGTGGTGCATTGGCTTAAATGTTTACTAGTTCTAACGCATGCATTTTAATTTTGAAAATATGTAACGATATGATTCTAAGATTAAAGTGAGAACAGTGGTATGTAAAAGTATATGTTAAAAACTTATGGAATGAGGTTAGTGTCAATTTTTCATTGTGGTGAAGAAGTATTAGGACAATGTTGGTATTTTCGAAAATCAAGACAAAATGATGGTTATGTATATGAAATTGTGGGTGGTTACTCAATAAATTAGTATTGTAATTGTAAAGGTAATTTTGAAAATCAAAAGGGTGACAATTATACTTGGGACGTGGACCCCTAGAGTGCCAAAAGTTGGCACAAATGGACACTTAAGTGCCAAAAGTTACGAAAGGTACACTTAAGTGCTAAAATCGGAGTAAAATGGATCACTTGAGTGCCAATCCGGCCAAAATCCAGCCAAATTGCATACGTGACATTTTCCGACGACTTCTTTTGCTGAGGTGGCAAACGTTTAAAGAAAAAAAAAACCCACATGGACAACAAAACGATGTCGTCCATTCACACTGAGTGAGCTGACCTAAATGACGTCATTTTTCGTTGGTGTTAAACGACATCGTTTAGGTCATTTTGGCTTAAGCACACCTGGCCATTGGCGTCCCTTCCCATCAGCGTTCACATTAGATCTCAGTCATCGCCACCCTTCTCTCCATCGCCGTTCACACCTATAGGTGGTCATCGGTCGCCATTGTTGGTTGTCACCGCCACTTAGCATCGTTGGTCGTCATCCCCGCTCACCATCGTCGCTCCTCTAAGTTAGGCCCCTTCTTCCCCTCTCTTGTGATGAAATTAAGGCTTGCTTGATTATTTTATTAAGGCTTCGATGGAAATGCTGTTGAAATGCACGCGCTCTGTTTGGCTACTCCCTTATGTGGAGATGCTCACCTCGGTCGATGATTTATGCAGTCGAGGCTCGATTGAGACAAAATATTGACTAATGTGGAACTAGGAACTAGTGTGTTTTAGTGAAAAGTTATTGAATCAGGTGGCTGGAATAATGGCCCTTAAGTGCTCTGCAAAGAGCATGCAACTTTGCTATCAATCTGTTTTTGTTCCTTTGATGCTAATATTTTCGCTCTTTTAGTCTTCTTTCCTTATTGTTGTTTCTAATCAAATAGTCGACATATATGCAGGGAACATTGAGGAGTGCAAAATTTGTTTTGATACTTTATATAAGTTCATTTACCTGCAAGGGACAAATTTGAAACCACATGTAAGTACCTCCTTTTAAAGTTTATAAACTATTAGCTCTTTTGACATGTAGTATTAGTCTACTGGGCAATGAATAAATTTAGGGCTTGGATTGTGTAATGACCTCTTGACACAATATATTAATGGCCAAACATTATAGATTAAGGTATGATTTCTCCTCTTGGCTGGATGAGAAACAGAACTTTCACCCTATAATTTTATATCAAGCTTGCCTTAATGAAATTATATATGTGTTTTCACAGGAAAATTAGATTTGATTAAGTGGATGTACATTATCACATCGCAGGTTTAGTTCAGCAAAAGATAGTAGACAAAATTGTTTAGGCTGTGCTTGTTGTGGGGACCTGTATATTTTAAGGGAAGGCAAGGCAAGGCAAGGCAAATAATTAAAGTGATGACTTCTTGGCTGTCATGTAAGGGCATATTCTCAGTGTGGGGACCTCTGTTTTTTATTAATATTGTAAGGGAAGCGAGGTAAATTACTAAAGTGGCGACCTCTTTTTTGGTTGTCATATAGGGGTATATTGTCAGTGTGGGGACCTGTTTAATAAAGTCCATGAGAGTGGAGGGACTCCATTGTGCGATTGTCTATTGTTCTTTGTGGATGTGGTCCCAAAAACTAATTATTTTGTCTTGTTGTTGGTGCAGAAATGGCTCATGACAAGGATTATGTCGCTGTCATAGTTTGCTACGGTGGGGAATTTGTAATTGGGGAGGATGAGTGAGAGTATGAGGGTGGAAATGAGAGCACCATTTTTGTCGATATTAAGAAGGCATCTTATATAGGATTTGTTAGGGATATACTAACTTATTTGCCTTGTAAAGTTCAAAAGTTGTTGTATTGTATTCCTAGGAAAGGCTTAAGAGATGGTTTGCGAACCTTAGAAAACGATAACGGTTTTAGGGATATTCTATACCATTATCTTAATTGTGAAGAGGTAAAAATATATATTGAGTACAATGAAAGTGAGGATGAAGATGATGATGAAGAAAGTGTCCAAATAGAACAAGAAGGAAATGGTATTCAAGGTAGTACTGAGGTTGGGGTCGAAGAAAGGCAGGATAGACATGATGGAGAGGAGAGGAGCGCAGATGCAGTTCACCATAGTGATGATGACATAGGTGATGTCACAATCACTGGATTAGATTGGGAAGTAACTGAATCAAGTGATGATGATGATGATGATGAAGGGTTGCCTACTGCAAATTTCACAAGTGATAACGACGATGATGAGTTTGTACAGTCAAGAAAAAGGCAAAGGGATTTTTTGACAAATAAATTTGCAGTTTTATAGGTAGCTGATGAAGTTCTAAATAAGTCCGAAAGCCCTGTAGATGTTGTTACCTATGAAGAAAGCCTTGAGAATGTTACTTCCCAGGATGAGCTTGAAGAAGATGAAGGAGCTATGCATACAAGGAGAAGGAAAAGTAAGTTCCTTCTTATGATCCATATGTTGCCTCTCCTACTTTGTCGGTAGGTATGAAATTTCAAGATGCAAAACAATTTACGGAAGCTATACTGAAGAACTCCGTTGCTACACAGAGGAACATTGACTTCATTAGAAACACTAAGGCCTTTGTAAGAACTAAGTGTTCGCAGCAAAAATGTCCATGGAAGATCTATGGCGCATTTGTTAGGAGAAGTGAATCTTTCTAGATTAGACATACGAAGAGGAACATACTTGTTCCATTAATTTTGAAAATAAAAGGGTAACAAGTGCATGGTTGTCCAAGCACTTCTTTGATTTGATTAAGATGATGCCTCAGATGAATATTACTCAGTTTAGGTTGCTGGTGAAGGAGCAGGTTGGCATCAATATAAGCAGGAATCAATGCAAAAGAATGAAGCAAAAGGTGATGAAGATACTCATTGATCAATACAACATCAAATATGGACAGGTGTGGGATTATGCTTAAGAGTGTAGGCTGCAAAATCCTTCAAGTAAAGTGTATGTAGAGGTTGTGGAGAGACCATTTAATGATATTGGAACCAAGTTTGATAAGTTCTATGTTTGCTTCGATGCATGCAAATGAGGATTTTTATCTAATTGTAGACAGATTATAGGATTGGACGGGTGTTTTTTGAAGGGCTTGTGCAAGAGAGAATTCCTAGCTACAATTGGAAGAGATGCAAACAACTAGATGTTTCCACTGGCTTGGGCTGTTGTGAAGGTAGAGAACAAAGACAATTGGTCCTGGTTCCTAAAAAATTTGATGGCTGATTTGGATATAACAAATGGTGCAGGGTGGGCGTTCATGAGTGACCAACAGAAGGTATTCTTTGAAAGATTTGGTCAATTGTTTGCTTGTTGATATCAACATGTCGTTTGCTTACATTTCTTTTGTTTTCTTTTCTTTTTGAATTATTGCATGGACTGGTTCCAGCAATAGCTGAGTTGTTGCCTTATGCCAAGCATCGAATGTGTGCGCAGCACATATACATAAATTGGGCAAAGAACTATAAAGGAGAGAAGCTGCAGTTCAAATTTTGGCAGCTAGCAAATGGCACAAATATGGCTGACTTTAGGATGGCCAAAAAAGAACTGCTTCAATTGACAAGGGAAGGTTATGATGCACTATTCCAAACAGAACTGAAGTATTGGTGTAGGGCGTTCTTCAGTAAGGAATTCAAGTGCGATAACATAAATAACATCTGCGAAGCATTCAATGGGAGGATAATAGATGCCAGATGCAAACCAATTATCTCAATGCTTGAAGACATAAGGGTTATGGTTATGACTCAACTACACAAACAAAGGGATGAGGCTGCAAACTGGACTAGGCAATGTGGTCCTAGGATTGCTAAAAAATTGGATGAGAACTTGGCTTGCAAGTAGGTATTGTCATCCCATTTAGAACGGGGGTAAAGGATATGAGATAATGAAGGGCTCTAATAAATATGTTGTCCATTTAGGTACGAGGAAGTGTTCATGTAGAGCATGGCAAGTAAGTAGAATTCCTTGTGCACATGCCATATGTGCCATTCAATTGAAGGGCCACAACACAGAAGACTACCTTAATGATTGGTACAAGAAATTGAGATATCTTGTTTCGTACCAATGCATGTTGCAGCCAATCAGAGGTACCAAGTTCCGGGAGCCAACAGATCACGAAGCACCTCAACCTTTGCCATTAAATAAGAGAATGGGAAGATCAAAGCGAAAATGAAGAATGATGGAGGGAGAGGTCTCAAGTCAATGTAGGATGAGTAGGATAGGTGTAAAGATGAAGTGTTCTTTTCGCCACATAGCAGGGCACAATACTAAAGGATGTCAATTAAGGAAGCAGCAAGAACAATTGAGGCCAGTTGAAGGGCCTAGTGAAGGGACAATTGGAGAAGGACAAACAGAAATGCGAAGTGAGTCGTCTGTTCTTCAGTCGACAACAATAAACCCAGTAAGTCATGACAATTGTGTTTATGTTGTTTTATGGTTTGTATAAATAGATATGTACAGCTAATTGACATAATGTTTTTGTCTTTGTCAGGTCAGGAGAATGACACGTGAAGATTTGGTCGAAGCCCCTGCTGTACCTAATATTGAAGGGTCTATTCAAACAAGGCCAGGTAGACAGCCAGCTCAAGGATTGGTTGAAGCAACTGGAGGGCCAGTTAAGTCAATCGTTCTTCAGCAGAAGTAGAGAAAAAAATACCCGGTAACTTAAATAATTTCTATTTAGTTTTCCTTTACAATAGCCTGATGTTATATTTATGATATCCTTTATCTTTTTCTCAAGTTTGAAGAAGGCAGGCTAGTGCTCAACTGTCAACAGAGGGCCCAACTGAAGGGTCACTATAAGATCCATCACCAAGGTCACCACAAAGGCCACTAGAAGGGTCATCAGAAGGGCCACCACAAAAGCCCACATAAGGTGTCATTGAAGCTGAAGGGCTAAATAGAAAAACAATCAAAAGAAAGCCAAATTATGAGCCACCTACAAGAAGGCCATCTACAAGACGTCTAGCGTTCGAATGGCCAGAAGAAGCCCTTGCTGTAGCTGAACAGCCACAACAAGAGCCCAAGAAATCACATGCGAGAAGAAGGGCTAACCAAACACAAGTACCTGAAACTGACGTTCCCCTTTGAACTAGAGGAGCTCTTGGAAAGAGGCTAAAACAGTATGATTATGGGCTTTATACAAATGAGCGTTCTGGAACAATTATTCTTAATGTAAGTTTTATAAGCTTACTAGGTTGTATTTAATTTAATTTATGGTGCAAACTTTTGTTAATAATTGAGTTTTCTTTTTGAAACCTAGGAGAAATTCAGAGGTTCTTATCTCTCAAGGCCCAACTCAAGAATCAACAGTTGCGCCAACAAAGAATAAGAAGACATTGGCTGTGCCAATAAGAAAGAAGAGTAAGAAGAACCCAGTTACAGGTCCATCTGAATCAGTTCGGCTACGACAGTTGCAGCTCCAGCTCCTTCTCAATCAGTTCAGCCTAGGACAATTGCACCTCCATTAGAATCAACGCATCCAGAGACAGTTGAACAAGAAACCTCACGTCTAGTTAGAAAAAGCACAAGGATTATTAATCAAGTGAAAGGAGCACGAACATGAGGCATTGTGCATATTGATTAATGAAATTGGATGGATATGGTTTGTGGGGCTGAGGAGTCAATTGTTTTACTGTGGATGTTCTCTTTTAAATAGTTTGTCATCAACTTTGTGAGACTTCATTTCAATATCAATGAAAGGCTCTCGTTGCTTGTCATCTTTGGTGCCTTTTTTATTTTTTGTATTTTATTTTTACTTTTACTTACTGCTTTCTACTTCTGGTGGTGGATCTGTGGTGATGACTGGGGTGTTTGTGTAGCTGGTGGTGGCGGTAAGTGAAGCCTTATGGTGGTGGGTCCACTATGTGGATTGGGTTGGGGCCTTTTGCTATAGCTAGTATAGTTTGCATGAACCCCTTTTGCAATAGACCCACGACTCACCACCAACAGTGGCTACTAATGGTGGGTCTATAGTGGTGGCTACGTGTTGGTGTGGTAGCTGAGCTGTTGGTGTTGATGCCTATTGATAGGCTAGTGGGTCTATTATAGGGGTTGGGGGTTAGGGGTTTATGCTGCACTTGGTGCAAAATGTAAGTGTGCAATATGCACATCTTGCACCAGGTAGTATTGGTGCAAGCTGGTGTAAGGCACTAGGAACTTCTGCGCTGCAGAATACCAACAACATAGTGGTGGCTCAAGTGGATGCCTGGGATGCTTGATGTGGCTGGTGGTGATGGTTGAAGGCCGATGGTGGCCAGTGGTGGGCGGTCATGGTGGCTGATAGCTGGTGCAATTTATAGATAAAACATACAAACAAAATTGACACTTAACTGATCGCATTCTAAAAAAACTCGGCACTTAAGTGTTCACTTTTAATCACAAATGGCACTTAAGTTATCACTTTTGATACTAACTTGACACTTGAATGACTTTTTTTTAATTACAACTGGCACTTAAGTGATCACTATATACAACTTATAGCACTCGATTAATCACTCATATCTGTCCTATGTAAATGGTGATTTGCAACAAACCAGAGAAGCTACTAGTTTATATATACGAATGTTCAACTTATGCCAACTCCATTCAATTCATTACTATTGGTTTACATTTAGTTGAAGGAAAGAAGTCACCACAACACATCCACCCAATATACATTCCATCATCACCGATTTATATTCGAGAATAAGAAAAAAATATAGTACAAATAGCATCTCATCCATTCATTCATTCACTCCCTTTCTTTGACCTCATTTACAACTATGGCAGTCGGAGAAACTTCTTCTCATCTTCTAATACTTTACATTTCATCATAAAGTATGATAGACAAAAAAACAGCAACACAATAAATGCTCGGTAACACTTCCGTTCAATATTCATTTTTGAAATTTCATTTTTCAAATGGCTAGCAAAAGATGCTTGAGCTTGCATTGAATCAACCTCGTCCAAGTCGTCCATAGGTGTAGATGGAGGTTGATGACATCCATCAAATAGGTCCAATATCACCTCTGTGGCTCAGTGAGAGAATTTCGCATCAACTCATTCAATATATTTGCACTTCGACCCTTCTCTGTATCGAGCACATCCATATAATCTTCTCCCATAATTCATTCGAGTCCACAATGTTCTTCTTGGACTTAGTAACCCACAAAAACATAAACACTCACCTTCTCCTTCGCTTCGGCGAGAGAAATTTGAGCCGTTGCTGAAAGTCCTACTCTCCATTCCCAATATCCGACCGTAGAATTTGGGGCAAATCGAGTTAGGGTTCGGGATTAAGGTTCCAACGCTTCAATAGCAATTTGCCTGATTTAGGGTTTTAGATTTGGGGCAATGGGGGAGACGATGTCGTTTTGGCTGATTTAAGGGCTCTATTTTGGCCAACCTAAGGAGACGACATTCTTTTGGGTGAATTAGAGTTGACTCAGCTCTCCGGCGAGCCACCTCAACGAGAAATAATCATATTTAATTGCCACGTATGATTTCCGCCTGCTTTCGTCGGAGGTGGCACTCAGGTGTCCCACTTTTCTTACAAAGTGGCACTTAAGTGTCACTTTCATAACTTTTGACACTTAAGTGTCCCTTTGTGCCAACTTTTGACACTTGAAGCATTCTTATCCCATTATACTTTTTATTTAAATATTATTTATATTATAACAAATAGGCTCTTGGACATTAAATGCACTAAAGTCTTTTCTAATCAAAATTTGGCAAGGTTTTTACATAAGTGATAATGTGGCATGATCATAAGAAGACCCATGAAGTTAACAAAGAACTAAAATCTAGTATCCGACTATGCAAACAGCTTGGGAAGAATATATGTATATATAATAAAGGTGGTTCAATCTCCTCAACGACAAACCAAAATAAGCATCAAGACCATATCAACTTCTAAACGTGTTCCAACCTCCTCGATGACTCCCAAATCATATCAGAATATAAATGGCGGTCCAACCTCCTCGACAATCCACCAAAACATATGTAAAATATAAATGGCAATCCAACCTCCCAAAAGAAGCATCAAGACCAAATCAGCTTCTAAATGTGTTCCAACCTCTTTGATGACTCCCAAATCATATCAAAATATAAATAGCGGTCCAACCTCCTCGACAATCCACCAAAACATATGTAAAATATAAATGGCAGTCTAACCTCCCAAAAGAAGAATCAAGACCAAATCAGCTTCTAAATGTGTTCCAACCTCCTCGATGACTCCCAAATCATATCAGAATATCAATAGCAGTCCAAACTCCTCGACAATCCATCAAAACATATGTAAAATATAAATGAACTAAAAGTGATGTGTAGGAAAATAATAATATATTCATGGATTCCACAACATCTTCCACCATTTATAATCTAGTCAAATGCAAAAAATTTCAACTTGCGTAAGGAGGGACCACGTCAAACAAACTTTGATAATTCTATAATTTGGGAACCCTTAAAAAGGTAGGCATGAATTATGAGTGAGTCTAGTTATCTATCAACTTTGAAATGATCCTATAATTGCAACAGATAATTCTATAATCAAGAGATGACTTCCTAACTCTGCATTTGCATTGGCCAATGACTTCTAGAATCATATACATGTTTATTCACAAAGTTTATTCTAAATCCCGATTTATCCTCCACAATGCAATGACCTAAGCTCAAGTTGAAGGGGTAATTTTCACTATGCAAAGATGTAAATATTCGACTCTCTTCAACCATCATGAATTCTTCCTTTGTTGGGGCCAACAATTACAACCTAGCAGGGAATGTAGACTATATCAAGATCTATGGAAAAAGTACACCAAATGTACATTGACTTATGTACAACGCTCACTTTGGTGCTATAACTTTTCGTTTGATTACTTTAGTGCCAAAATTTTTTAAAAATGATCTTTTTAGCGCCATCGCCAATCCACTTGACCGGAACTTTGATGTGGAGTTTTTTTTTTTATTAATTTCCTATGCCGACGTGGCTCATTAAAGGCTCTAGTAGCCAAACCACAAATAATGTTGTCTTACTCACTTTCCCTCAAATAAGAACCCTAAATCTCTAAATTGAAAGAGGAATCCATAATTGAAGCCCTAACCGGCCGTTCAACCAAAATCCCACCCTAAGTCGATTTGTCTCCAAAGTGAATAACTCAATCTTGCAAATGGAGGATATGAGCTTTAGTAGTGGCACAAATTTGTTTCAATGAAGCGAAGAAGAAGGTGAGTGTTATTGTCATATTGTGGATTAATAAATCCAATAATAACATCTTGGACTCGATTGAAGCTCATGAGAAGATTTCATGGATGCGGTAGGTATACAGAAAGCTCAAAATACAAATATTTCAAATGGGTTAATGCAAAATTCTCTAGTTGAGCGAAGAGATCATCTTAGAGCTACTTGAACAATGACGTCAACCTTCACCTACATTGATGGGTGAGTTGGAGAATGAATGCTTCAAAATCTTTGACCAACCAGTTAAAAAAGGAAGTTTCAAGGATAAAAATTGAAATGAAGTTTTATTAAGCGTTGATTATATTTTCATTCACTTGGATAGCTTATTTTGTGGTCAAAAGTAAGTGATGAGAATAATTTTCTCCATCTACCATACTTAAAGATCAATGGAATATATACTTATATTGGGTAATTTGTGAGTACAATTGTGTTGTTGGTAAGCTACAATTTTTGTATGCAATTTATGGTGGAAATGGTGGAAATGGAAGGTCGGAATATTTTAGTTTTCATTTGAGATACTTGGTTTACTACAATTGTTTACTAGTAATGGTTTGATTCAATGCTTGCGGGTTAACGGGTTTGCCAATTTGCTGTAATTTTTTATGCAAATGATGGTGAAATGAATGAGTAGTACAAAGTTCTCGAGTGTTTATTTCAATGCCATAAGTTGTAAATAGTGATCGTTTGAGTGTCAATTTTAGCTGAAAGTGATCACTTAAGTGTCATTCATGATTAAAAAAAACAAAAAACAAAAAAAGTGATCCCTCATGGTGCATAAATTTTTAGCAATGATCGTTTGAGAGCCAATTTTGGCTAAAAGTGATCATTTGTGCATCTTGTCCACACCCTACACTAATAGCTTGCTGCATCACCAATAAGCATCTTGTACCAGCATAGCCTACACTAAGAGCGCGCATGACAAAATTTTTGTTTCTCGATTTCTATGTTTCTCTGTTCCCCGGAACAGGTTTGGAACAGACATCCGTTTGGTAATGCAATTTGATTTATCTATTTCTTAAACATATTTCTATTCCAGAAATAGAGAAATTGAAGAAATTAGAAGCTGAAATTTTTAACTTCTCAGTTTCTAAAATAAAAATCAGAAACTAAAATCAAACCATATAAAAGAACCTTGTGCTTTCTTGCTAACTTAATTCACTCATAACCACAACTTCACAAATTATTGCTAATTTTCTTTTTCTTATTTTGCTCGTGTTTTTTTTTTTCAATTTTTTTTATAACTTACTCTTTACGATGAAAGGCAATTGAATTAGGGATGAGCAACTGGACTAATTCAATTCGAGAATCAAAATAAACCGACATTCCCCCGATTGGTTCCTAACTATAAATGTTACTTTAAGGTAGAATTCTCATATATTCCTTTGCACCATTAAGTTTATTTTGTTGATAATCTTGTATAATACTAGTTTTTGATAAAATGACAATGCTGTATAGGCATCATTGATAACACCCATATTCATGCTTCCGCAATACTTGTTTGAACCTACGCAGGATGAGCTTGCAAACGATACATTGACCGAGAAGGGAAACCAAATAAATACGCTTAGAAAAAAATTGCTAATAAAATTGCAAGAGATAATAATATGCCGGAAATTCCATAAAATTGTATTTTCAACTTCTATAATGTATTAGTATTATTTCTACTATTATTTTGTATTTGAGGATTTCCTATGTTGTTTTAGTATTATTTCGACTATTATTTTGTATTTGAGAATTTCTTATATTGTTATCTAATCAATTTCTATTCCTAGAAATAGAAATTTTGAACTGTTAACAAACGGAATTCTGTTTCAGAAATAGAAATTTTGAGTCGTTATCAAACGAGTTTTTTTACTCAGAAACTTGTCCGGGGAATAGAAATTAAGAAATTGATTTCTGGCCAGAAATCAATTTCTATTTCAAAAATTTTGTCATGCGCAGCCTAACAAGCTATTGCACCAAACATCAGCACACCCTACACCAGTAAGCTACCGTATCAACACCAAGTATCTTGTGCTTGTATCAGTATATCCTATAATAGCAAGTTATTACAGGAACACCAAACACCACAAATAGAAGAAAAGAGCATCAATACCTTATGCTTACACCAAGTGCTGCACCAACACCAAGCATAACCACGAATAAACTAGCACATCCAAGAATGCCAACAAAATCATCACCACTAGCATAATTAACATACCACCAAAACCAAAAGGAAAATATGTGTAAGTGGAAGAAATATAAACAAAATAAACATTGGTCCACTAATATTGAACATAGTATCTTATAGTGGGTTAATATCCAACTAGAATTCCCACCTTTAGGGGTTGGCTTCCAACTAAACAAAAAAAAAAAAAAAAAAACAAGTAACTAGACGCCTAAGAATGTCAACTTTAGTTCATAGCAACCTCCCAACAAAAATTAGAAACAACCATATGTAGCACCCTCCCATCATCATCAATATTCACAACCCCGCCAATCCATTTTTTTTTTTTTTATAGACCTTTGGCTTGAATCCTCACACTCTTCCTAACTGCAACTGAACTTGGAGGTTGTTGTACTAGCTTTTCTGTCTTGTGCTTTCGCTTTTTCTTTTTAGTAGGTACCACATTCTTAGTGGTGATGTCATTGGCTATTTTGGAACTACCAATATCAATTCCTTGAGATGGTACTGGTACCGAATTCATTTTTTATGGTTGTTTTGGAGTTGCCACTTGTATCATTTGTTTTGAAGCATTTTTCTTTCTCAATTATGCTCTTGATGTTGGATTTGATGCTCGCATCATTTGTTTTAAAGCACTCTTCTTACTCAACTGTGCTCCAATTGATGTTGTTGTGGTTCTTCTTTTGGATGCGGCGATTGACTCTTGGCTCGGGCCGCCTTGAGAGATGAGCCCTTCCGAAGTTCTCCCAAGCTATAACAATATAATTATATTGTTAACAAAATCCAATACTATAAATTAAATGCATAATACCTGCTAAACTTACATTCAAAATAGTTATTCCAGTGTTGAAATATATATTGCCTTATCCTTCTCCCAATAGATCCTCCAGTTCGAAGTGGTGCATCGGTTTTAGTAACCTAAGCAACTTGTGCAACTTATCTTCTTCTCACCTAAGAATATAACACACATAATCAACCCATAAATAACATTATACACACAACATAAACTGTCACCTAAGTACATAACCAGCCCATAAACCAATATAGCACACACAAGCAGCCCATAAATAACATTACACACACAACAGAAATGATCACGTAAGCACACATGCAACCCATAAAATAATATAACACACAGAGCCAACTCACAACATGACACATAAGAGAAATTATATGACTTATAGGATATTTAGTCATTGTCTATGCAACTGTTTCATTAGGGGTTGGCCCTGTAATTCGGCCTTCAAATAATATTTCGATTGTCTTTTCACTTGATCATTTAGTCATTCCTTCTTTAGCTAGCTCTTCAATAGTTGTTCTTTTAGTTGGCTATTCTTCAACCTCTGTAGATGGTCGTTATTGTTCATATGCCTTCTTCAAATGACAACCAGCCTTATCATGTCCTTCCTTATGACAATAAGAACACTTTATTTTTAGACTCATCCTGCCCATCTTCTTACTTGAGATCTCCCTCTCCTACATTCTTCGTCTCTTTTTTGGCCTACCCATTTGTTTTTTAAGGGGCAAAAACTGAAGGGTCCATGAGTTGTGGGTTCCCAAAACCTGCTGCTTCTAACTGGCTGCAACATGTTCTTGTAGGAAGCAACATATGTGCCTCTCTTGTAGCATCATTTAGGTAGTCATCTACACTATGATGCTTCAATTGGATGGGACAAATGGTATGTGCACATGGAATTCCAATTAAATGCCAACCACAGCATGAACAATTTATCCCCTTCAACTAGATAACGTACTTATTAGCATTGTGCATTATCATATATCCATCATCTTTATTTCAAATCGAATGGCGGAACCTACTAGCAACCATGTTCTCCTCTAATCTCTTTGCAATCTTGGGACCGCACTCTCTAGTTCATTTTATAGTCTCATCCTTCTGCCTTTGAAGCCTAGTCATGACTATTATTCTTATATCTCCAAGCATGTTGATGATTGGTTTGCACTTGGTCTTTGAGATCCTCCTATTGAATGTTTCATTGAGGTCGTTATCAGTGATGTCACACTTGAATTCTTCATTGAAGAATGCCCTATACCAATGTTTAGGTTCAATTTGGAGTAGTGCTTTAAATCCTTCTTTAGTCAACTCAAGCAAGACTTATTTATGTATTCTAAAATCAGCCATGTTAGTTCTTCTTGTTATAAGCTAAAATTGCTTCTACAACTTGTCTCTTGTCTCTTTTATAGTTCTTTACCTAGTTTGCATAAATATGCCTCGCACACATTCTATGTTCAGCATGTGGCATCAACGCTAATGCTGGAACAAGCCCCTACAATAACTCCAAAAACATATATTTGTAAGTTAAAATAAGTAAATAATATGAAAAAATAAACAATTGATAATAGCATTACCTTCTATTGGTCACTCATGAATGCCCAATGTTCCCCATTATTAATGTCTAAGTTGGCTATTATATTCTTCAAAAACCAGGACCAAGTGTCCTTATTCTATACTCTCACAATAGCTCATGCTATTAGAAACATTTAGTTATTGGCATCTCTCTCAACAACAGCCAACGACTCTCCTTTGCATAATCCTTTCAAAAAAAAAAAAAAACATTCATCTAACCCTATGACTCTTCTACAACCAGTCAAATATCCTCTCTTACATGCATCAAAGCAAACACAAATCCTATCAATTGATAATAGCATTGCGTTCTATTGGTCACTCATGAATGCCGAATGTTCCCCATTATTAATGTCTAAGTCGGCCATTATATTCTTCAAAAACCAGGACCAAGTGTCCTTATTCTCTACTCTCACAGTAGCCCATGCTATTGGAAACATTTGGTTATTGGCATCTCTCTCAACAACAGCCAACAACTCTCCTTTGCATAATCCTTCAAAAATAAAATAAAAAAAAAAAACGTTCATCCAACCCTATGACTCTTCTACAACTAGTCAGATATCCTCTCTTGCATGCATCAAAGCAAACACAAATCCTATCAAACTAACTCCCATGGTCAGATAATGGCCTTTCCATAACTTCTATACATGTTCTACTCAATAGATTTTGAAGGTTACACTCAGCAGCATAATTTCAAATCTGAGCATATTCTTCCTTGTACCTAATCATCAGTGTACTCATCACCCTCTATTTGGCTCTTTTGTACTAGTTCCTGGACACATTTACTCTTACTTGCTCCTTCACTAATTGTTTGAACTGAGAACTCTTCATTCGAGGCATCACGTTGATGGTGTTGAAGAAGTGCTTCGATAACCATGCACTTGTTATATTTTTGTTGTCAAACACAATGGAACAAGTATGTTCCTATTGGAAAAACCTAAGTCGAAATGATCTGATGTTCTTATCGCTACATCATAGATCTTTCAAGACCAATTTCTTTGTGAACACCTTGTTCTCACAAATTTATTGGTATTTCTAATGATTTCAACACTCATTTGTTTAGCAATTCAATATTTCACAATAGCTTATTTGAACTGCTTCGCATCATCAAATATCATACCAATAGTTAATACAAGATAGGCAATAGTGGGATCATAATATGGATACTTAATCTTCCTAATATGCACAGCTCATTTGGCATCTTCATTCTTTGAACTATCAATCTCGTCATCACCAGCACTTTCTTCATAATCGATTTGATTACCATCAACTGGAACTCATTCATCCCCTTTTAGAGGTTTAGATTCATACGATTCTCCTAGTACTACAATTTTATTTGTCTGAAAGTCCCTATGCTTTTGCCTTGACTATGCAAGTTCCTCATCATCATCATCATCATCACTCGGGTAATTCACATCTTGCAAAGTTTCATCATCTGATTCACTAGATATAGCAACTTCCCGCTCTAATCCAATGAATTCTTCATCATCTAAGTCTTCACTAGAAACTCTTCTTGACTGTGCTCTATGCCCTGCCTCCGTCTCCTCCCTAACCTGAGCAAGCTACTGTCCTTCATCTAAAACAGATCCATACCTAATCTGAGTAGTCGGTTCAACACTACCTTCTACTTCTCCTATTGAGTACTCTCATCATCTCCCATAGTCTTCATCTTCATCGTCTTCATTGTCTTTGCAATACTCAACGTATACCATAGCTTCATCGCCATGAAGATAATAGTAATTAATATCATTTATACCATTATCATCATCGAAGGTTCTCAAACCCTCATTCAATTCTTTCCCAAAAAGACAATAAAGCAATTTTCCTATTTTGCAACATAACCGATACACTATCTCTCATGAAACTAATATATGATGGCTTACCTACATTGATAGAAATAGTCCCCTCATTTCCACCAGCATACTCCCATTCATCGACGCTAATGAGGAATTCCCCACCATATCTAACAATGATGCTTACAATATTGTTGTCCCCCATGCCAACTTTGGACCCAAAAAAAAAAAAAAATAGCTTTTGGGATCACGTAAAGGACAACTGACAACTTAACATGGAGGTCCCCATATGACATCTAATTTTTTAAAATAAATAAATCGGTGCTTTATCTTTTATCAGAAAGAAAGCAACAACAGAGCAATCAGGGGTTGATGTATTTTATATTGAGGTCTCCACATTGCTAGCTTTGTAACCAAAAGAGTAATGAGGTGGCGAGCACTAATAACCCTAATTTTCCCTCCTCATCGAGCCCTAATTTTTTCCCTCCTAAACCTCTAACTGTTTTCCCTCCGACTGACTTACTTAAAGCAAGGAGGAGGTGGTGAGTGACAACTAACTTGATAGAATGAAAGCAAGGATGCGGCAAGCAACAACAGCAAGCAAGCAAGTGATGGCCAGCAAGCAAGTGGCAGCAAGTGAAGGCAAGCAATGTTCAAACACAAAGTGGCATCGACAATGAGGCAACACAATCGAAGCCCTAATTTTTGTTCATTTGGGGCAGCATCGTGTAGCGTTGTTATGGGCAAATGATGTGGTGCCACACCGTTTACTCCAACCCAGCCACATTGGACTAAGCAACACCATTTAGCCAGTCCACGTGAACTAGAATTTTTAGAAATCCAATTCAAACATTTAAAAAAAAATTGTAAATGCCACGTAATTATTTTGGATGGAATTTTTCGTTGGAAGCACTAAAGTGATCGTTTTTCTCAAATTTTGGCACTAAAGTGAGCCGACGAAAAGTTGTAGCACCAAAGTGAGTGCCGTAGATAAGTTAAGGCACTTTTGGTGTACTTTTCCCTAAAATTTACTCTACTAGTAGTTGAGTTGCCAAGGGATATACTTTCACTTGATTTTGGTTGGAATTTAACAAACACTATCATTTGCATTTTTATAAAAATGTAACATTTGGAATCAAAGAGGTGAAAGTTCGATATGCTTAATTTTCTCTCTTTCAAGAGTTCATAGAGTTTTTTCTCCAGCAATGGTCTTAGGAATACTTGATTCATAATAATAAGTAGCAACCGTGTCTAGTAGAAACACCATTTCCTATCATTATGGTGCTTGCCAAATCTTGGAGAGAACGATTTTTTTTCTTTCTACAATACCCTTTTTATGTGATGTATAAGGTGAGGAAAAATTGTTCTCATAGTCATTTTCATCACATAATTCTAAGAAGCTATGATTTTGGAATTCTCCCTTATGGTCATTTCAAATAAATGAGATACTATATAACTTTCTCATTTTGAACTTTTTGAGCAAATTTCACAAATGAGTGGAAAGCTTCACTCTTTTGTGTTAAGAACATTACTCATGTGAATCTCGAATGGTTATCCACAACCACTAAGCAATACTTTTTTGCTTTTTAGGCTTGTGTTTCTAATTGGTCCAATCAAGTCCATGTGGAGTAGCTGGAAAGCTCTATAAGTAGTAACAATGTTCATAGACTTGAAAGAACATTTTGCTTGCTTTCCCTTGGAACATGTGTTGCATAGCTCAACTTTCTCATACCTGATATTGGGCAAACCTCGCACAAATTTTTTAGCTACTAATTTTGAGATCCATTTCATGGTTACATGACCCAGCTTTCTGTGTCAAATTCCTTTCTCATCTTTAGAAGAGATTAGGCATTAACCATAGTCACAATCAATATCAAGTAGGTAAGTATTACCACATTTCTTTCTTGTAAACAATTGAAATTTGTTTTACCTACCCCAACACATTAGCTTTCCTCAAAATTAATTTTAATTATTTTGTCTGGTGATTGGCTTATGCAGGTAAAATTGTGATAGAGTCCTCTAGCAAGTGAGACATCCTTGATGATTAAATTTTCTGTTTGGATGTTGTTGCTCTTACCAACAACTCTTCCTCTATCCTTACCCTAAAGGTGACAATCCCACCGTCGACTGGTTAAGGTTATAAATTTGGTAGCATCGCCAATCATGTGCACAAACAGCCACTATCTAAGTACTACTTGTTCTTCTTCCTTTTTACCTACAAGAAATAAAGATTTCGATGTCTCTTCGGTACCTTGGTAAATTTGGGTCCTTGCTTGTCAGTTGAATTGAATCTCCAACGGATCTTCTTTGATTTAACTTGCTCATTTGGACATTCATTCTTAAAATGACCACATTCATTGCAACTGGAACAATTGAAAAATTTTCCAACAATAAATCCAACGCAGTTCCTTTCATAATGATTCTTATTGTTATAGATTGGAGGTTTCTATCTAATTCTTTCTTTTGCCTTTGCAACTGGATTCTTTACTTCCTATTCTTCCTCAAATCTCGAGCTAGACTTATTATAATAATAAATCTAAATGGAAATAATGTGCTTGTCTTTGAGCCAAGAGAGAACTTTGTCATGTTCTCCTTAAGAGTAGTTAGGAATGTGCAACTGGACCAGGTATACCTGAGAACCGGACCGACCCACCTAGAAAACAAGGTCAGGAACCGGTTCCCGTTGAAACCGGCCTAGAAACTGGTTCCTAAAATTTGGAACTAGTTTAAACCGGTCTCAGAACTGGGTCCGAATGATTACCCACCCAGGAATCGATTCTTGGACCGGTTTTGGAATCAGTTTGGGTACCGGTTTTGTAAGTATATGTCCAAAACCCTTTTTTTTCCCCTTATTTCTATTTTAACTCTTGCAATCACACATCATTTTTCCTCAACATGCACGGCACTCCTCCTTTGCCGTTCCTCTTCTTCACTTGCTTCGCTCCCTCATCGGCTCCCTCTTTGCACCATCCAACAGATGGACGGTGTTCATCGCCACTAAATTCTCATGTACCACGTAAATTGGCTCGCCTAATTTCTCTCTTGTAGGAGGAGTTATGCTTGCATAAATGAGTAGCTTCATGTAGTAGTTGTGAGAATAAGACTAATATTAGACCCATGTTTGTTGCAAATTCTTTGTCTTATGATTTTATTTATTAGAATTAGCCATGTGGATCCTTAATTTTTCATTTAGTCAAAAAGTTCATGTATTTATTTATTACAAGTGCTTAATGTTTTGATACAAATTAGGAGAATTGCATTATTTTCTCACATATTAATACAAAATTCGAAATCGTATAGGATATTAGAAGATTGCAAAACAAGTTCCAGTGGAAATAGGGTTGACCCTAAAACCGGACCGAAAAAATAAGGTGGGTCGAGTACATGGTCTAATACAAATAAGGTCAAGTACATGGTCCAAAAAAGGGGAACCAATTATAGCAGGGTGGGCTATAAGGTCCAAGTCTAGACCCTACCCACCCTGGACCCAATCACCCCTAAGAATAGTATTCTCATTCTTAGAAAGTTAATATTCACATTTTACAGTGGCAAGTTCCTTTTGCATACTTATAAGTTCTTCCTTTTGTAACGAGTCTCGGCTTGTGAATTTTGAAAATTCTCTTTTTAGCTTAGAGATTTTAAGCCTTTTTGTGATCCTAAAGAAATCTCTTAAAACTTGTTGCATCTTTTCATAAGAGAGTTCAGAAGTATCTACCCCGTCTTCTTTATCAACTTTAGAGATGGCATTAGGCACAGATTTGCTTGTTTACATTATCAACACTTGGTTCGCATTTGGCGTTGCTCCAAGTTTCAGCTTAATGCACGTTTTTTCTTTACATATTTGCCTACTTTCTTCATGAGTAATTGGCAGTTTGGTTTGATATGGCCAAGTTTCCCGCACTTATGGCAAACAATGTATTTACCTTTGTTTTCACCCTTTGTCTTGGAGAGATTTTTCTCTTCTGTGAATTTCATCTGCCTTTTCCCTTAAAAGTTTCTTCTTTTTCTTATCATGCTCTTCAATCTTCTAGTCATAAGCCTCATTTCTTCATCATCTTCATCTTCTTATGATGTATGATTACCTAAATTGTCATAATCAGCTTGGAAAGCAATAACTTTTTTTACATTTTCTTTTCTTTCTTCATTCATATGCTTAAGTTAATAAGACATCAGCATTACTATCAGCTCATCCATGATTATGGGCTGAATTCTTATTGTCTTTCATATAGAGTTATTCACATGACTCCATTGTTTTGGAAGTGCTCTCAAAAGTTTATTCATCGTTTCAACTCTGTGAAAGTTATCCCTTAATTTGCAAAACATTCAGGATCTTAGTAAATCTTGTGAACATTTGTGTTATTATTTCATCATATTTCAACTTGAAAGGTTCATAATTTCCAAGAAGGATGCTCATCTTTGTCCCCCCCCCCCCCTCATTTTGTCCATTCCTTCCAATGTGATTATGAGTCAATCACAAATCTCTTTAATTGTCGCATACGATGGGATTTTGATCAATTTAATTGAAGACATTGCATGGTGCAATAAATGTTTATCATTTGCATTTTGTGCAAGTCTTCTCTATGATTCTTCAAATTGAGCTGCAATAGCAATAGCAGCAGTAGGTTACAACTTCTTGCCTTCCTGTTGAGGGGGAGCTCTTGTTGGTATGGGCATAGCAGGTCCATTTTGAATTATGTCCCCCATGAGGAATTCTATTGCTTCAATATAAGCTTGCATTCTTTGTTTTTGAATGTTAATGTCTTGAATGTGAGCCTGAAAAGTAAACTTTCCTAATTTAAATAGTTTTCTTAGTTAAAGTTGGTTTCCAATTTGACCGGTTACCTAGTTTCAGTTGGTATCCTATCATGGATCCAATTCATGTCTATGTCTAAAAGTAAATTCATTGTGGAAAGCATTCAAGAGGCAACTTCATCAAGAATTACACCTTGAACCAATCCAAAAGGAGCTTGTACTATTAATTAATCCCAAGTGCTCTAAAGCTAATAAATCCAGTAGTGAGATTTGTGAATTCCTCTATGAGATTAAGAGATTGTTTTGTGGAAAATTGTTGGGCTAAACATTCTATGAGTTATTGGGTGAAGTTAAGAATTTGAAAATGCTAAGAGTGTTTAATGACTCGAGTATGGTTTAATCTTTGTCGAATGCTTGATCAATAGTGAAATTCTATCGCACTTTCCCTATGGACATAAGTTACACCAACCAAACCATGTAAAACTTGCGTTTGATCTTTTTATTATTATTATTATTATTCTTTCTATCTTTATTGTTTGATTGCCTGTTTCCAAAACAATTCTCATCAAAGCTAGGCTTGGTTAAGTTCAACCAAATAGATGGCAACAAAAGAAATAAAGAAAAAATGAAAATTGACGGATTAAATGGTAATTATTTTGGTTTCTAGAAGATGGGAAATTAAGAATTATCTTTAGCAGAGAAATTTGATGAGTACGTTATTGATTATTTTGTTCTAAGAATATTTAGTTGTTCATGTTATGTTTGAGCGAGTGATGATTAGCTTGATAGGATGGCAAGAAAGTGCATATTCCCAAGCTATACACAAGGTGAGCAAGGTTATTAGTTGGGGTATTCGGAGTTATATTCACTTATTGTCAACAAAAAAGTTATATTAGATGAGTCTCCAGTACTTTTGAGTAGGAGTATTTATGGTAGTATTTATTCATATTTGGAAAGTGTTCTACTCAAGGTAGAATTGTAACCACAAACTCATGAGCTAGTGAGTAGCTACGTAGTAATTAACATGGATTAGCTTGTAGCAAAGTGGAGCTTGTAGATCCAACAATTACTATAGCCGCTGATTTTTTTAAGGTGTGTGCTAAATCTTGAAACATAGACGGATGCAACGATGGTTTTGCTTTTCTGTGTTAGAGGAAGTTGTATGAGTATTCTTGTGAAATAGCTAAAGGTGCAGGTAGAGTTAGTGTTCTAATGAGATCCATAGTTATGACAAAATTCAAGTGAGCCTTGGATTTGGAAGACCTCTGTGGTGATTGCGTTCATAAGGGATTGGGGGAGAGTAACACTAAAGTTCAGATTTTCCAAGAAGCGATTGTAACTTAGTTCAAATGTTGAGTCGAGGTGGATATTGTTGAAAATAGTCTTGAGTTTGAGCCCAAAAAATCAACTTTCCTAATTTGAATAGTTTTCCTAGTTGGAAATGATTTCCCATTTGATTGGCTATCTTAGTTTGAGTATGTTTCCTATTTTTGGATCATACTATGTATAAGACGCATCTTCATTGTGAAAAGCATCCAAGAGGCAATTTCTTCATGAATTACACCCTAAGCTAATCCAATAGAAGCTTGTACTCATGAATTACATATCAAGTCTTTTCAATCCAATAAATTTTGTTTTGTGAATTCCTTTAGGAGATTGGAGAAGAATTATGGAGTCAAAAAATTTTGTGAGTTATTGGATGTAATCGGGAGTTGGAAAATACTAAGAGTTTTTGAATGACTCAAGTGTTTGGATATCTATTTTGCTCTTCCAATGGACGTAAGTCACTCCAATATAACTAAGTAAATATGATATCCAATTTAGTTTCTTGTTGCGTCCATTATATCATTCGCTTGTTTGTTTCCACAACACTTTCTTGATGACCTTCTCAAATGAAAGTGTCGAGCTTCTACTACGCGTTCTAAAAGTGGTATTAGAGTCAGGCTTAACTAAGTTGAAGCAAATCCATGGCAATAGAAGAAAGAAAAATATAAATTGACCAATTTGATGGGAATGATTTGGTTAACGGAAAGATATAATTGCAAATTCAATATTATTTTTATCACATGAATTTACACTTATCTTGAGAAAGATACCTAGATTAAAAGGGGTATGCCTAACACTAGAGCTCTTATACAAATGGCATTTACTAAGTTATACTTGTAAGTTGTATTAAAGGAGCCCCATATTAGAGATTAGGTCTGATGTGGAGCAATTGACCTTGTTTTACTTAACTCATTACTCATTTGTGGATCAAACTTGAGTTTCTCTCTAGGCTTCTACTGCACATCCAACAAACCATCTTGAATTTATTCATGTTGAATACATAAATTTATATTAGTTTTAGATTAAAAATATACTTTTGAGATATTTGTTAAATAACTAAATAAGAAAACATTGCAATTTTCGGTGCATCAAACAACCTTATGATATGCGTAATCAATATGTTGAAAATCGAATATACTCTTGTTAAGTATTTCTAGCAAGTGACTCGAAAACTCTTATTTACAAGACTTGATATAAACAAGATTTGAAAAATATTGCACCACTCTTCTTTTTTACCATGTAAGAACAGTCAAATTACCAATCGAATGGCAAAAATTACTGGCCTAATACCCATAAAACCTCCTACCCTAGTTCTTGTCCCAATTCTGCCTTTTATCTCATTAAAAACAAAACAAAACAAAACAAAACTTCCAACTTTAAGTCATGTCCCAATCTACCCTAAACTCTTTTTCATTCCATAAAAAACTCTCAACTTTAAGTCAAGTCCCAATTTTATCTTAAACATTTTTTATATCATAAAAAATGATTAACTTTAGTTCAAGTACCAGTTTTATCCCAAACTTTTTTTGTCTCGTAAGAAAATCTCAAATTTAGATCAAGTTTCAGTTTCACTCTAAATGTTCTTTTATGGTCTCATTAGATATCACAAACTTTTACTCAAGTCTCAAATCAGCTTTTCAATAACCTTCCACCAAAACCTTAGGGATTTTGCCCTCGTTGATCTCTCATGCTTGGGAATGTTTCTATATCTCACAATCAAAGAGCTCATGCTCAAGACGTTCAAATAGCTCGTGCTTAGGAGTTTTCCATCTCTCAGTTGTCAACAAGAAATTTTGGACAAAGGGTTGATGTGGGCAAAATTGTGACTCAACTAAAAGTTTGTGGTTTTTTGTAAGACTGTAAAAATTTTAGGGTAAAATTATGATTGGATAGTAAAATTGAGACAAAAACAAAAGGTGATGGTTTTTCGTAGGACCAAAAAAAAGTTTATGGAAGAATTTGAACAAGACCTAAAATTAAAGAATTTTTTATAAAACAAAATGTGAAACTGGAACAAAAGCTATAGTTGGATATTTTTTAGGTTATTACACCAAAAATAACCATATACTAATGATAACTTGACAGCACTACCGAGAAATTAGCGACCTCGATTATCCCAAAATTTTATGAATGATACTGAAAGCAATATAAGTTCAAGAGGATCAAAACTAGGGGTGAGCACAGTTTCTAGATAAAACCGGGTACTGAAGAACCAGACCGGTGGGTCCAGTTTGGTTCTCGGTTCTAAAGGGAGAGATTCCGATTCTCGGATCCATTTTTTCAAGAACTGGCGGTTCCCGGTTTGATTCCCGATTCCTATAGGAATCGAAACCGGGTTTTAGAACCTAAAAGCCCTATATTTCAAATTTGTTTCTTCCCCTTCCCCCTTTCTATTTCTTCCTTTTCCCTCTGTTTCCTATCCCTGACTACCCCATATCACTCTAAAATCTCTCTCCGACGACTTGATTCACTCCTCTTGGCGACACCCCTCGACGTCGCTCGCCACCCTCAACGCCCTTTGAAGCCGCTCAACCCTATGCACCATTGGACGCCCCTCGACACCGTTCACCTCTTGACGCCGCATTACCCTCAGTGCCGCTCAACACCCTCAATGCCCCTTAACACTGCTCGCCCCTCTTGACTCTGCTCAAACCTTGATGCCGCTTGACCCTTAGTGCCGATCGACGCCCCTCAACGCTACTCGCCCCTCTTGAAACTACTCAACCCTTGGTGCCGCTCGCCCTTCTCCATGCCGCTCAACCCTTGGCATAAGTGTGCATTATTTAGGTCCCAAACTACACATTGTGGCCATGAGAAAATAAAGTGTACTGATAGATTTTTGACATCCCTCTTATTATGGCGTTGTGTCAAGAAGTAAAGCATAATGTTTGTGAATGCTTTTGTGGGTGTAGGAGCAAGTATGTCAAGCGCATTTATGTGTTTTATGAAATGAGAAGAAATCATAAAAGACAGAATTGTGGATGTTTACCGTCAAGTGTAGTTTCTGATTGGGACGTGAGTCAAATTTGTCGAAGCTGTTGATCAATCCCTTTTGCTTTTATCTATTGCATAGAGGTTGTAGAATCTTGCTATATAATGTGGATGAAATTAAATTGTGAATTATTGTTGCTATTTCATATGGCAGGGAATAATGAATCAGCTGTATGATGTCATGTATGAATTTAACTTTTTTCACTCCCAGCAGACTATGCCATGGTGTTAAGAGCCCCAGGATCACTAGAAGGGACCGCAAAACTTCTAGACCCTGATTTTAAAGTTATTGAGAGTGCTTACCCTTCTGTCATTGAGAGGCTTCTGGCAGACCCCAATCCTGATATGAGAAGAATTTTGCGGCGACTTGTCATTCGGAATGATGGATCTATAAGGTGGAATCGGTTGGAGCGACTAATGGGCCATTTTGCCTTGTCCCTTTTTTTACCTTGCAAGATTAATCTATTTTTAATAGAGGACATGATTGCATACTGTTGGAAATGTATACTTTTTCTCCGGTTGCATCTGAATGTGAGATTTTTCTATGGTATTTGTGTCACTTGATATATCTTTTATTGGGAACATGAATACTTGGACCTACATGCTAGCCGAGCTGCTGTTGCTTATTCTCTGAGTTATTACAATGAGAAGAAAATTGTTGCATTATTTGCCTATTTTATAAATGCGCCTCTATCTGCAAATTTACAATCGATTTGGAATTTGAAATATCATCAGTGATTGAATCTGGTGATCGGATTTAGTTTATGAGATAATATGCTACATATGCTCTCTATCATGTACAAGATATTCTTGAAGCTGTTTGGGCCAATTATTACTTCTTGATTCTATTATCTCGTGTCATTGCTTTTATGAATCCTCGCTTGCATAAATTGTTAATTACTGTCCAATCTTTCAAAATATGAATGACCTCTTTCTCTTGTTTCATGTTACTTATTTTGCTATTGCAGAGAAATACATCATCTAAGTTGCAAGTTAGATAGTCTCAATTCCCAAGACAACAATGGAGATGGCAATACCAAAAAGGTACTTGTTTGGTAGTATCCATTATCACTTGTCATTTGTAAAATATTCAGCATAGGTCTAATGTGGTATGTGGCATACTCATTTTTGCTAGTATCATCGTGTAGAATGTTGGTTCACATTCCAAAATATTAGACATTTACGAGTATTATAGATTATGTATTCATTATATATTCTCTTTGATGAATGACAAGCTTATTTATCATTGCTACGTCCGTTTCCATTTTTTTAAAACTAAAAAAAAAACCAAAAAAAAACATTTTGGAACCTGGAATCAATCTCGGAATTTGTGACAGAGTAGGTTCTAGGTTATTGATTCTAACGGGTAGGTTTCAAGTTCCAAAAAATGAGGAACCTGTACCCGGGGGTAAGTTTCAGGTTTTAGGCGAAACCAGTAAGGAATCAAGAACTACTCATCCCTAATCAGAACTACATATTTCCTATTTGCCATTATTCTCTTTGGAAAAAACCATTTTCTTATTTATTTTCATGTTAAATGTCAATCTATTTTTCAAAAATACCCTTTCCCCAAGTTTTTGAAGATTTTAAATTTGTTAAATTTGAAATGAATAATGCTTAGGAATATCAGCTAGCCACAATCCTTGTCATGTCATCGAATCAATGACCATTATTAAAGAATTGCAGAAATTGATTCAAAGCGCGGAGTGAAGAAAAAGTGCCTTCTGCAAAATTAAACCTTTTTCAATAATCGCATACGAAAGAACAAAAGGGAAACTTAGTAAGGAATTTGTTTCCCGGATTCTATCCACGGGTGCTTAATGGAACTTGTTAAGCAACTAAATGAAAAAAAAAAAAAATTGCAATTTTCAATGTACAGATTACTCTAGTATTATGTATAGTTAATACCTTCAAGGTTGAATCGTTTTAGATAAAATATAACTTAATATAGTATTTCCGAAATCCAAGTGGGTTTTGATGTATTTTATAGAAGGCTAGTCCCTTGTAAGGCTAGTTACTCATGCAACTGGGCAGTGGGCACATTGGGATGCTGCTTTCATTAAGCAGTTGGACAAACTCAACCAATTAGACTGCCCTAATCGGTTCACTATTACCCATAGAGCAATATCACATGGACAGACACATCCTTACATTAATAATCCTTTCTTAATGATTAATTGCACAATGCACACCTCAAAAGTCAACGATGTTAAGGCTGATTAAATTTGTTAATCATAATTACTTTCTGATGTCACCGATTTACTTCCTCTACATATTGTTATTAAATTACTATGAATTTATCTTTCCGTCCCGTTGACAAACCACATCCCAACTGTTTAATCCACCGTGTTAAACCCAATTTAAAGCATGTTTAACATCAATTCCTTCCCTCCGTGGATGAAAAATGAAATGTATTTTTTGTCCCCAGATGATTAAAGGAAGTGTTGTTGCACTAGCTAATGACTTCCTTCTAGTGTTTCATCATTTGCTGGATGACGTAATTGTTGAGATATCTCTCTAGTCTGAATTCAAACATTAAAGTCACTTTCAATATTGATCTAATAAAATAATTTATAGGAAATACGCAGGACTGTTAATATTGGATCGAGCCGACTCCAAATGCAATTGATCGACCTGATCCTATTAGGGGCAGCCAAGTTTCTATGACTAATATCACAAAATCAATTAATTCTTTTGATTTTTTTTTTAAATTTAAGAATACGTTTTATTTCAAAATGAATAATGATTCCTAAATTTTGATCCGATACGTATTATGATTCACAAAAAAAAAATGAACTAAAAAATTATTAACGACATTACATATTCAATTAAAATTTGAAAATCATATTAAATAAATTCAAAATTAAAGTATCACATTACATATTAAATCAAATTCCAGAAATCATACATCATTTTTCCAATTCAAATTTTCCAAGGGAATAAAGAAAACTTATCTTTTAATGACGAGACGAACAGACCAATGACATCATCTGGCGGTGGCGTGTCCGAAAACCAGGGGCAATTTAGACGTGGTCGGCTTTAAGAGTAGTACGACTCAATAAACTCTGCGGCTCAGCTAAGCGAGCCGAGAGAATTCTGAGGAGCGAGGATGACTTTGACGGCGCGGACAGACAATCATTTCAGGTCACTGTCCCGTGCGACCTGTGAGAGAGACGCGACGCTAGTTTCGCATATAAAAAGAATCGTAGTGGACACGGTAATAATTCCCCATGCCCCCAAGTGAGATCATGACAAGGATTGCACTTTTCCTTTTGGAAAATTTTTCTTCTCCTTGCCCCATCCAGAGAGAGCGATAGGCAATTTTTTTTTTCTTTTTTGCTATTTTTCGAAAAATTCCCGAGATTTTTTCTCTGTTTTGTGTAATCAGTGCATTGCGGATGGGGACATTTCTTCATTATATATGATTAAAAAATTGTCCAGAAAACACCGACTAACAAGCCCCTTTATTCTATCTTTTTACTTACTCATTTGTCTCCAATGTGAAAACCTAACTTTCCGATCGTTTCCAGAGAGCAACAGCTGCCAAAGTAATGACCTAAATTACATTTCCGAGCCCCCACGTCTCTTAATCATCGACCTAATCCAATTAGCCCCCGGACATGATTAAAATACGATATTTTTATCCCAATTTGTCAAACTTCGTTTGCTAATTATGCCTTAAGGACCCAATGAAGGCCCCGAGTAGTACTCATCTTGGACTTGGAGTCGTACCTAATCGAGAAAAGAAGGAGAGCCAACCTAGCCTCACCGCTGGAACTTGCCCCTCCGTTTCCTTCCCTCCTTTATATTTTCTTATCCTACTTTTTGCTGGTGGATATCTCTTTTGCCTTCACTTGATTTGCTCGGTACTTTGATTCCCCCATTCCAACCACCTTGGCACCAATGCTTGGAATTGGAGAAGTTCAACCGGTTTTCTTAGTGCTTATCCGAAAGTGAATGGTGTATGCATCTTCTTTATGACTTTGAGGTACTAGCCGGGGTTGCAAATTGAACCGAAAGTTAGCGCAATAAACAGGACATAAATTGTGATTTGACTTAAAATTAGTGGTAGATATCAATCTGAACTATAATCTACAGCAAGGAAGGGAGAAACTAGTTTATGGATCAACACAAGGTGTATTTGGGATATATATTATATCAGGGCATGTGCAGAAGATTGTTTATTTGGAAGTTCGCGAAATACTTTACAAGCCCTATCAACCAGCCAAAGGCCTTTAACTTGTGTAGGTGGCTCTAACCCAAAACAATTTAAACATAACCAATGATATTTGAATAGGCTGTGCCCAATTCCCTAATAAAAATCCCTCAATGTCTCAACCAATCGTGGTAATCTCAAATGGTTATTTTCACTGCATATTAGCACAAACAAGCAAAATAAGTGAACATTATTTACATTTTGCCAAACCCCTTTAGATTAAAGGCATTTGCATTTCCCCATTGACATTCCCCCAAAGTCAAACCAAACGGGGCCTATATCAAACAATTTCCCCTATCCATAGCCAAAAGTGACTTAATATCGAAACTCATTGTAAAGAGGTAATATATCATTTTTCGAGTTTCAAATTGAACATAAGAGTTGAGTCTATTATGATGTCTCAAAGTCAAGCTTAAACAAACACAATCTACCATAAAGCCCAAGCTCAAATTCTCTTGAATTGTCGTCAAATCTCTCTTCTTCTTCTTTTTTTCCTTTTTTTTCTTTCTTAGTAAATTAATCAAATCAAATTTTCCAAGAGTCTAGTACATATATTAAACTCAATCTGAACCGTTGAATTTAATAAAATTTTCATGAGATATAAAAGATTAGATTGCTATGATAATGAGGTGAATATATTTTGCTGGGACACAGCAAATTTGACAATTGGGTTAGTTGCTTGTCCCTTCCCCACATCAACCTGAGCTCTACTCTAGGAACTGTACGGAATGTGCGGACACAGGCAACAGCAAATGCTTGCCATATCCTGTTTAAGAAAGCTTTGTCCATTAAGGAGGGACAAAAAGGTTCATCTACAAACAGACCGGTGGTATCTTTTATTCCGACCAGCGGAGTTAGCCGATGCGGATGATTTTCGTTTATGTTATTCAGATCATTCAAATCCACACAAATTGATTGGGCATATCACGAGTTTGTAGACGCACTGAAAGCCGAAAGACTTTGCTATTTGATTAGAGTACTTTCCTAATATCCTTATGAGTATGCTAGGGCCCTTACTTGAGCTTGAACGTTGGGATAAGGGGGCACATGGTCTCTACTAACAATGGTTCTAATTTCAAGAAACTTTTCATCAGGTTACAACCCTATTCAATTTTTTATTATTTGTAAGAGCGGAGACATCGTTGAAAACCGTAAATACTCATTGAATTATTAGACTAAAATCATTTTAGTAAAAGGGTTTTCTTTTACATGTAAAAGAAGTTGAGATTAAAGATTTGCCTTTCTCATCTGTCTCTCCCTCTGCAATTTTCCACTCCTTTCTTACGTTCGATGTCTGAGTTTGCGTAATCCCTGAATTTTCTTTTATTTATATATTTAAACTTGCTAAACTTTTGTAGTCAAAATCCTCTGACTTCAAAAGTTAATTGGAGTTGACGCGGTCGTTGGAGCTAACAAATTAATGATGCCATTGCGGATCATTAGTTATTTTGTGGGACAAAAGTATTTGTAAATAAAATCCTCTTCTCTTTTTTAGAGTACTTTGTAGACGCACACAAACGGATGATTTTCGTTTATGTTATTCAGATCATTCAAATCCACACAAATTGATTGGGCATATCACGAGTTTGTAGACGCACTGAAAGCCGAAAGACTTTGCTATTTGATTAGAGTACTTTCCTAATATCCTTATGAGTATGCTAGGGCCCTTACTTGAGCTTGAACGTTGGGATAAGGGGGCACATGGTCTCTACTAACAATGGTTCTAATTTCAAGAAACTTTTCATCAGGTTACAACCCTATTCAATTTTTTATTATTTGTAAGAGCGGAGACATCGTTGAAAACCGTAAATACTCATTGAATTATTAGACTAAAATCATTTTAGTAAAAGGGTTTTCTTTTACATGTAAAAGAAGTTGAGATTAAAGATTTGCCTTTCTCATCTGTCTCTCCCTCTGCAATTTTCCACTCCTTTCTTACGTTCGATGTCTGAGTTTGCGTAATCCCTGAATTTTCTTTTATTTATATATTTAAACTTGCTAAACTTTTGTAGTCAAAATCCTCTGACTTCAAAAGTTAATTGGAGTTGACGCGGTCGTTGGAGCTAACAAATTAATGATGCCATTGCGGATCATTAGTTATTTTGTGGGACAAAAGTATTTGTAAATAAAATCCTCTTCTCTTTTTGAATTTCCCGTTTTTTCTTTTATGTGGCACTAATTATACAACCACTTTCATGTTTGGATAAGCGTGTTTATAGCTACAAGGTATTAAAAACAATACGGAAAGGACATATAGGATTTTTTTTTCCACGAAAAATGGACAGACTAAACGGAAAACCTAAAAATTAGACGAAATAGCATAGATGGTAATAGTGCCAATAATCTGACTTATAAGTTGTAACTCCTCATTTACCAAGTAATTGTAATAAAATATCTTATTATCTCTAATAACATCGAAATTCTAAAAAAGCTTTGCTGGGAGGTCTCTTCTTTCTAAATTGAGGACCTGTCCAGATTAACCTTTATTTATTTATCAAAATTTTGTGGCACATGTACTTCAATTTCATTTTCAACAAGATATTTGAAACTTTCACAAAATGCAAATATTAATCAGTAAAGTCGCACAGAATTTTTTCATGTCTTTTTTTTTTTTTGGAAATTCGAAACAAACAAGCATGCCTTAAAGTTGCAATACGATCTAAGGCGAAGAAGCAGAAGAAGCGCAACGCATGTTATATAAGAAAGAAAAATCCATCCATATACATATTCGCGAAAATGAAAGAATCGATGTAATCTCTACAAAACAATGGAAAAACCCAAAAAACAAGGAAGAAGGGATCCCAAAATCCAGCACCCTCTCTATATAACAGTGCAAGCAAATGAAGATTGATCGGCGATGATGATGATCTCTCATACTTGTTGGCATCCGTTGTGGCTCGCGGTCGAGCTAGAAGCAAGCTTCGCCAAGAACGTGGGATTCTCATGCCCGGGCATTATGACTACGATCTTGGGCGCATTGTCCTCTTGTTCCACCTTTGATGGCTTGTTGTCATCGCTATCCACTCCGGTTTGATCTTCGGGGTCACGACTCAGGCCGGATGATGCCGAGGACTTCCGGTGGGAGCAAGCGAGGACCACCAGTGCGACCGCGATGAGGCCCAGCATGAGAGCCAATCCTGCGAACAGGTACGGGATCGGCGTGTTCCACTTGTGGAAGCCACCGTCCACGGTGGCATCGGAGCTCATCTTTGATGAGTGGGAAGCAAACAGTCTTGTTTTGCTTTCTCAAGTTTGTCTTTCGGGCTCTGGTTTTGTCAGTGAAACGTGGTCAGGGTGGTTGTGCTGTGCGTGCCTGTGGTTATTCTTGGGCGCCAGGATATAAATAGAGAGACGCTTGCTTTTGAGTTGATAACATGTTATTCGATGACAAACCGTGTTTTTAGGGAAAATAAATAAATGGAAAAGATGCACAGTGCTTGTTGGATTAGGACGAAGAAGGTGCAGAGGAGGTTTTGCGAAAGGGAGATTCGGTTTTCCGTGTGCTTCGCTGGTACGCATTGCACTCGATACTAAGTATTTCTTCTTTTTTATCATTGTCTTCGAAGTTTCCTTCGCCTTTTTCTAGTGCCCAGTTTGCCCTCGAGGTTTCCTTGTAATGCCTATTCAGATTAACTTGAAAATGTTATGGAATTGCGTATTTTTTAATAAAATCCTTCCACTTATTTGAACATTATTGGGAGATAAGACTCTATTTTCAAACCCCTATGCTACCGCATTTTTAATAATTGAATTCACATCATGTTACAATTAATCACCCTCTCTTTGTTTCCATTCCTGACTTATGTTCAAACCACCGCCCATCCAATGCTGCCGCCTCCTTTTGTCCAAGATGCCTTCCCCACCCTGATTGTCAGCCTCCATGAACAACGATGCCGCCAATCCCCTCTAAATTGATCGTGCGGCTCTCGCCATCCTCTTTATCTTGGCCCCCTCTCTTATTGCTCAACTCCTTGGCTCGAAGTGTTTTAAACCTCAGAAAGCTCAAATATGACTGCCATGGTCCCAATTCGATCTTAATTTGAGGTTGAGACTTGAGCCATGCCCAATCCGACATGCGATGCTTAGGTTCTTTGTGGAGAATCAAATCTAGAATAGTTTTCTCGTTTCTATTTTTATAGTGGAAATGCATGGGCATTGACGTAATTTGACTTGGTGAGAAATTTCACGTTGTTCCATGAGTGATGGGAAAGGAACCAACAGGGGCGGAAAAGTGAGGGGTGAATATGTGCCGTGGAGCCCTAATGGCTTTTGGCTCGGCCTATGCCAACATCTCCCGTCCCCGCCATCAAAGCGTGTCCTCTCGGCTCAAGTATTAATTCTCTCGATTTTAATTAAGCCCTGTTTAATTCACTGACTGGAGTGCTAATCATAACCCGGCCAGCTTTATTCGTCATTTGATTGTATTAAGGCTACTCGATGTGCTTTTGTGACAGATGATCTTAGCACTTCAGCATTTAATAAACGCAATCGTAGGAGACATTCTATATAGTAATCATGTATCCAATTGATTTCTTGTCGTAGGATCTAATCAATTTATATCATCATTTAACTTCGTGCTGATAGTTATCAATTAGATGTTAAATCAAGTATTAATTAAACGATAGTGCAGTTTCAACTTGATTGAAGCAATATGGTTTGATAATTAGCCCAATGAAAAAAAAAAGAAAGATAAAAGCTACTCTACATTTGTCCTTTGCCACACAAGCTATGTTTGGTAGTCAAGATAAAAGTCAAAATAAAATAAATTTTATCCTATCTCGTGTTTGGTTTATAAGCAAGATAAGATGAAGATGGATATAAGGCAATATTACTGGGATAAAATTATCCCGTAAGGGAGGTCAAATAATGGCGGATAGAATTTCTTATATTCATGGCAATATATAGATATTTGGAATAGAAATCCTTAAAATAATAATTAATTTTAAAACAATATTTGAATTCTAATGTAAAAAGGAAAGTTCAAAAAATAAATAATGGAAATTTTTTATTTATATATTTGAATTTATATCTATTCTATAATATATATTATGTATATATACTTAGTATCTATATTAGTTACATATTTTAGGTATCCTGGTATAGTTTACTACTTACTGAAATTTTTATTAAGGAGTGATGGAAGGGAATAAAAAAGAGAGGAAAATTAATTAAAAGATAAGTACATGAAATAAATAAGAAGAACCCTGAATTTAAATAAATAAATTCAAACTTGAAACGGATCTTTCTAATTCATCTCATGTCCTTCTTTTTTGTATCTCTAGTTCATATTAAAACTTTCCAACTCCTTAGTAATTCTTTGTTTATGTCAATGCTCGATGAAATCAATGAGAGAGTCAAAACTCCTCCTCTGTAACTATTTGATTTACATCAAAAGTACACAAAAGTAGAAAAAGAGTTGAAACTCCTCATTTCTACAGCTCTATGAATCATGTTGAAGTTTCATGAAAGTAGCGACAGAATCAATGCAAAATACTTTTCAGAATCATGAAGGTAAATAATCATATTTTCTCTCTTTTACTGGATTTGGCATTTACAGGCTGACCTACCTCATTAATGTTGTTGTAGCCTATTTAACATTTCTCGTATTGTTGACCTATGGCTTACAATGAGCTCTTTTTTCTTTTTTCTTTTTAAGATGTAATCATACAATATTTATGAATTGCTTGGTAAAAGGTTATCTCCATTTATCTATTTGTGATTTCTTTCACAATGAATCATGAGAAACTTTTACAATCTCCATTTGTGCATTTTCATATTCATTTACATCAATATGTTGTTCATACCTAGGATGTGAAAATATCTTATGTTATTACTGTAATTCACCTAACTATAGGCATAATATAGAAAATTCCTAAATTTTATATCTTATCTTATGCGAAGAATGAGATTACAAAGCAACCAAAAAGTCTTTTTTTCTCTCCCTCTCTCTTTTCTATCCATCGTCTTCTTCAACCTTTAGGCACAAGGGAAGGTTTAAGCTAGTCTCACCCTCCCTTCTATCTATCATTAATTTGATTTGGGTTTTCTTCTTCTTTTCTTCTTTTTTCTTCTCTCCTCATCTAGATCTGATAGCTCTTTTCTCTCGGTCTAATTTTAAATCAGAAAGTTTGAACTCTTCTAATCTAATTTTAAACCTATTAGTTTTTATTTCCTAATTTAGATATGAGAGTTTAATAATATTTTTGGGGATTTGATATCCCCGTGCTCTGTCCTTGTACAGGTCCTTCACCTCAAGTTTTAATGATGATCATAGAATCTCTAACATCTTGCTGAATTATGAAGATTTACTCGTAGATTTGTGTTTATTCAACATATTTTGGTTGTCTCTGTATGACGATAATGTAGAGAAAATTGAACCTAGGCTCATATCACCAACTGACAACACTATAGTTATTAGAGAATGAACTTCTAGTGTGTGCTCATCACTACTGATGATAGTTAATCCAATGATTGATAGCTAATTATTTTGCTTGACATATTTATTCTTATGGAACAAGTGTGTTCTTAACCCTGCCGATGCTCTGTTGAATCTTCTCATTTCCTCGATTTGGCTTTGTTTTGTAGTATTCTGGCCTTTGCTCTGCTTCGATTTTCTTTGTCATGAAAGTCTATACACTTCTCATGTACACTTTTAAGCAATGAATACAATATTATCTCAACCAAAAAAAAAAAAAAAATCTTACCATATCCTATCCAATCCTATTTTACCAAAAAAATCCAAACAAACTACTGCATACAAGGGCTCAAGAGCTGGGCAACATATAGCATGTGATAGTTTTGGTATTTGTTGAAACAAAAAAATTATAAATTCTTATTATGGATGAGTAATTAGCTTGGTCAACAAGAATAAAGTTTGGTTAGATCAGAAGCCATCAATCAACAAGATGAACTTATCAACAATTAAGAGAATCAACAACACCCAATCTCAATAAAGTGAAAAGTGAAATCGATTCAATCATTACGAATCAAGAGATTCATTGAGCAACTAGTGAGTCAAGTAGTAGATTAACCCTCGTAAGGCCACCAATTAGTTCAGTATAGGTGAAAAAGTTATGAATGAGAGCCCCAAGCAATCCCAAATTCTAACTAAGAGTTGAGACAATGCAATTAATGAGCAGAAGCATACCAACATAACAAATAAGGACAGGGCTAATGGATTGACACAAGTGCATAATTGCTTAATGGTTGTGTCAACAATTTTTTTACTAAAACTTTTTGTAGATAATCATCACTAGATAATTGGAGATCGAGTCCAATGTTTGTAACTGTCGAATTAAATTAAGAGGTTATTTGTGGATTTAAAATTGATAATAAATAATTGTGGGTGCGTGGTATAAAAGCCACTTTGTAATTATTGTAAAACACACAATCGATTACAACATGCCTGTTTATCTTTAATTTCCTCATAATGTACATTTCTGCAATATTTCAGTTTCCACTACCCCTTACTATTAGGGCTAATAGTACAACCTAGAGGGGGTAAATAGGTTGAATGAGAACCCTGAAGAACTTTTGCAGAATGTAACAAGTTGAACTTCACCGATAGCAAAAACAGATTAACATAATCGAGTGTACCTCTAATGAATAGATATTGATAATAATGAATGGGTAATGCTAATGGTGAAGAGATAAAAGATAGAATATAGAGTTTTATAACAATTCAGCTTTATCCTCAAGGTTACGTCCATACTCAATATCAACAAATATTGCACCTATCAACTTATAGATCACACTATTAAAAAATAAACACTACTTTTACAATTGAACACTTTACTTTATCACGATTACAACTCAATATCATCTCACGGAGACATTATCAGTAACAAACGGTCACTATCAATCAAAACAAAGCAAAGAAGAACACTCAAATCATTATATAGTCGCCAAGAAAAAATTATTTTCTTGCTCAAACACTTGGTACATATTGAAAAGTATAAGAACAAAACTTACAACATTACACATTGAGATTTATATGCTTCCTAGTTAATAATCAAATAGTAAACACTTTATTGTGTGCAAGTTTAATAAAATGTGTAAAAAAAATAAAATGTTTTACTCCATATTTCAACAATAAATTTTGCTCCCTCCCTCCCAACCTAATCCTGGATCCGTTATTGCCACAGCCCAACGCTACAACCGGCTGTGCCCACTTTAGATATTCCATTTGTTCACTCATTATCTCATTCATAGCGTGGTAAAAACATCAGTACCTTGCTGAGCCTTCTGGTTAAGCGTTCAAGTGTTGCTGGTAAAACATCAAAGACCACTGATTTACCATGACAATCAAATCTTTATCGATATCTTTAGCATACTCTTTACCAAGTAATATTTTATATGTATTCTCCAATTGTCTAGTCCTTCCAAAACACTATATACCAAAAAAAAAAAAGGCAAGTGATGTTCATGTTTCTCCCTTACCTCCATTTAAATTTCGACATCCCTCATCGTTAATCTTTGACAGGATGAAAAAGTGCATTTGCAGAAGGTCCACTTAGGAAGAAAAAAATGTCACATGTGGTCACACGATTCAAAAGTATATGACCTCCTCGTCCTGGCATCAAAAGTCAAACTAATTAGCTGACTCCTTTACCCTGGTCTCTAGGTTGATATTGCCAAGATTGAGGTCAATAGACTTCGCCAAAGAAATTATCCATCAGACAAAAATAATAATCGAAAGGAAATGAGAGGAAGAAGAAATTATCTGACGCATCTCCCATGGTTTGTTGAAATTATGATCTCCATGCAGGGCCAACATGGAAAATTGTTGGCTGAGAACCCTGGTTTTGCTTTTAAAAGATGTATTATCCAGGATTCAGAAATATCTAAAGTGGTGGTGGGATATGCACTAATAGCCCAAAAGTAGCAATTGAGCGGTGGGGGTCCTTTAAGATTAGAAAGTCGATGCTATTTGATTTTGTGTGACCAGGCCTCCCAACACTAATTCATGCACACACCTTTATGAACCAATTTTATATTTGGAGATCTTCACAATTCAAAAGAGAAAACGAATCAATGAGTTGTAGACCATGTAAGTCTCAATGTTATATTGTTAATTTCAAGTTCTCTAGATGAACCACCCAATTTTCGATGTGTTAGCAGAAAAAAATATATATATCTTTAGAAAGTTGTCTCAGCAAACTTTGAGGTGCTGCAGTTTGAGCGAATGTATCACTAAATACATAAATTAAGTCATTTCATTATACAGCTATAGATGTACACCATAGAATTGTACTAGACAGACGCTATATTAAAGTACATATCTTAGAATGAAATGTAGATTTAAGATACACAGTTCATAGGAGAAAAACTCGGGTTACAAAGAAAAGGAATATGTAAAGTGTATATGAAGTTAAAGTTGAGATAGATCGTAGTTTGCTGGCCCACGCGATTTCATTCTTTCCCATGAAACAAGTCTCACAATAGCAGGATGCAAAACGTAGATTTTTCTGAAGATAGGCTACGCAATATAATTTATTTCAAATGGCATATTGCGGAGAGTTTTATCACTTGACACCAGAATAATCATATTTTCATAATCAAATTTTTCATAACACTGTGGGAAATCGTAAGTCCAATACATTACGGTGAGAGATTGCTATAGTTAGCTCTAATATGAGCCATTAGCATTTACGTAATTGGGTATATTTCACTCGAAAGATTCATTCGATGAATTGGGAGATATTATGATGTAATAGCTACTTCAATCAATTAATCCTAACCTAGTGCATGAAGTTTGGTAGATATCCATATGTCAAGTTGATTTATAATAGGGATAAATGCATTGTAAGTCTTATAATTCTTCAAGAAAATATAATTAAGTCGTAAAACCTTTAAAAAAATGCAATCAAGAATTAAAACTTATCAATTTCTAGAAGTTGTTAATATTTTCCATTTGTTAAGTTGGACGGAGCTTCTAAAAGGACTTGACTACACCAATTTGATAAGTTTTGGAAGTTGATTACATTTTTTGAGAATTTTAGAATTCAATTACATTTCCATGACAAATTTTAGGATTTGATTGTATTTTTATTTTTTTTTTAAATTTTAGAACTCAATTGCATTTCGTAATAAATTTTAGGACTTTCAATACACTTATCCATTATTAATATAAGTATTCTACATGATCGAATTGACATTTATCCACTTTTGTATCTGATTCTTTTGTAGAGAACAGTGGATGACCCTTGAGAGAGTTGAATAGCCACATGAAAATATCAAATCCAGGTGAGCCCTAGCACTTGACCTTTAAGTCGCAGGCGGGTCATACATTAATTACTATATCTGCTTAAAAGAAGCAATACTCAAATCTTCCGAAGCGTCGCCTACATTGCTAGAATCTAGCTAGTACATTTAAATAAATTGAAGTTCATTGCTATTCCACCATTCTGTACATTCTCACAGCCCTTTTCTTCTTTATCCTTTTTCTTTGGAGGGCCAAATGATAGAACCCGTTGCCTGTGAATATGTGTTTTATTTACAATAGATTTTGTGACTTATTTTGGTTCGGGTTACTTATGTTTTCATTGATCTATTTAAGTCAAAAATTATTTTGTCTCACTTCTACATTTCCCGCTTAGTTTAAAGAGAAAATTGTAAATTGGCTAAGAAAATGAATAAGAAGGTTAATACCCCATCTGTGAACTTTCTTAATTGTCCGCACAGTGAAATTCCATAATTGCCCAAATTTGCAACAACTTCATCCTTCTCTCACTTTCTTTTTCAAAATTTTGAGTAAATGTTAGATTTTACTTAGTGAAAGTGTACAAACTTTATTCGATGTTTGTTTTGTATACTATATTACCAGTTAAGGACATGTAATGGAGGAATACGATATAATCTTAGACACGAGTCAACGGTTGATGTAAGTGAATGAATGCTTCAGTTAAGGAATGATAGAAGCCCACTTATGTTATAGTAAGGTGGCATTCTCTTGTCTTGCCAAAATTACGATTTGAATGTTTGTATTAATAAATCTAAACACAACGACCTAATTCTTATTCATTTTTTTTTTTTTTATGATTGGGAATATTATTGAACCTGTACTCTATATTAAATTCCTCCCCTTGTGTTTCTTATAGATTGCCCTTGTTTCCCTCGTTGTCTGGTTGTTTGATTGTGAAGTATGCAATCCTTGTTGAATCTTATGAATCGCCTGAAAATGAGATACTCCAATTTTGAGGGTCCAAGGATTTTATAGAACGCTTCTAGTGGAAAAATGTGAATAAAAAACCTCAGCCCAATTTAATTAGGTCAATGAAAATTATAAAAACTGGTAACTTAGCTTTTGCGCTCTATGCATATTTTTTATCCTTAGTAACACCAATAATATCAAATGCGAGTTAAGAGAAGGGATGATACTTATTCAATGGTAATATATGAAGTTTTTCAGAATAAGATCAAAATTAATGGGGCCTGAGATTATCACGATGGAGAAAGACACTATCATTATGTTTACCAAGCACTTAAATATTAATAGAATAAAGTGATATCTTAGCATACAATCATTGAATATTATTTACGATACTAAGTCTAATCAATAAAAATAAATAAAATATAAAATCTCTATCTTATAATAAGTTGTAATTTCAATCTTTTATTTACTTAACAAAGTTTGTTGCAAGTTCAAGATAATATAAATTTTTTGGTAATACCGAAGCAACATGAGTTATTTATTAAATAAATAAATTTAAACAATTGTATTCTAAATTAGCTATATTCGTTTAAAATTTTGTGCATTTATCAAGGTAAATTTATTTGTTTGTTTATGCAATTTTTTTAGTGCATTAAATCAAATTATTATAATAAAATCAGTTATGGTTAAATTACAGATAACATTATTATTATTTACACATACTATTCTGGTGGAATTTATTCAGTTAATGGTAATGTATATATTAAGAATGGATGTCTTGCTGATAAGATATGATTTTAGGTTTCCTCTAATTTTTCTATTTTAATTTAATAATTTATATATTTAAATTTTTGTGTAATTGATATAAGTATTAAATATTAAATATCAGCACAAATTCATTCACATAATAAAATAAGCTACGATACAAACTATATTTAGTAATATGTAAGCAAAATGAGATTTTTAACTAAGATTTATGCGTGTAATGAAATAGGTCATACTTGAAATCATGAACCGTATATTTGTTAAATAGGCATATTATTATTTTTAAGTGTGGTTCATTCAATAATGACATATATGATACATTCGCAAATGGGTAATATTTTAAATTTAATTGCCTTATATTTACCATTTTTTCTTTTTTTGGGGGGGGGGGGGGGAATAAGCTATATTGTTGGAAAAATATTATCCATTAATATGTTCTTTTTATCTATTTTTTCCAGTTTAAGGTCAAACAGGAGATATAGATTTAAAAAAAGAAAAAAAAAGAAAGGTTGTATTACGAAAGTTAAATCTCATGAGATTTTCCTCAATCATTTTATTGAAATATCAAATGAAACTCTAAATTTAAACTAATATATCTATTGAGAACATATGTCTTTAGTTTGTTTTACAATTAACCTTACTTGTTCAGCTTTTATTTTTTGTTTCAAAATTTTATTTTATTCATGTATTTATTTTCTTGGATAACGAAATTTTGCTGAATATAGATATAATCTAAACTATATTTACATCATTCAATAATATAAGCTCTATTAGTATGTATGGTAACACTTTGTCTAATGGGTTTTCTTTTCAAGCTCAACTCGATGAGATATAAAGTAGTGATATACTTTGTGTATATCAATTTTCTGAAATTTAGACACAACTAAAATGGAAATTTGAAGAAGACTAATGACTAAGCGGATGATTTTTTGGTCGAATATGGGCTTCAGACAAAACCATACCACGTGTCATGCTACGTGGCATACACAGACGAGATGACGTACCACTTGGCGAGTACAGAAGAATCACACTCTCAGCTCTGACGTCACCCTTGTATAATAGAATAATGAAAATTGTTATTGAATCAATTTGAAAATCCAGCAATTTTTTTTTTTTTTTAAATCCAGCAATTGAATTGGTGTATTTCCCCTTCACATAAGAAAATAAGCCCAGCCCAGAATTGAAGGTATCCAGTCCCCAGTGACTTGAAGGGGGCCGGGCCATTTGTCTTGAATGGCCCCGCCATTCAAAAAGATGACAATGGCGTGGCTGTCTCACCCTTTTTTCAACAATTCTATATTTTCTAGAAAAAAACTATAAGCCAATTAAATAAATTTAGTATAATTGCCTTTATCGGTTAGTAAATAAAATAAATTTTGGATTTTTTTGTATCTCCATAAGTAAGAACTCAAGATAAAGATGAGTATTTTGTGTCAAGTAAAATAGTGTCGTCAATTAATTTACATGATTTTCTAAAACTATGAACTTCATGAAATAGCGATTTATGAAGTCTTCATTAATTACTTTCAGAAAGTGATAATCAAGACCAGCAATATGAGATAGTAGATGTATGAAACAAAGAACGTCACACACAATTTAGTAGATGTATGAAACAAAGAACGTCACGCACAATTCGAGCCTTCCAAATTGAAATAGTGTAATGGATGTTAAAATTCTCCAAAATAATTTGATAATAGTTGAATCCTACCAGATGTGACATAAACTATCTCCTAATTTTAAATCATGGAAAGTTCCATTCCCGTCCCCAATTACATTGTTGGTTCGGCAATGCTCCTAAATTGAATTGTAATAATCAACTACCTAATTATGATCATGGGAACTACTATCCTCAAGACAATCATAAAATATATTTCATACACACATGTGACCATCTATCTCATGAATATAAAGTCCTAACTGGATCATGTTAATAACAGTGCTATCAGCTTTTTCTATGCGCATTATTCAACGTTGTTTATATGGATGGACCTTGCTTCACGTAAGTTGCTTTAAGTTAATTTATTCAACCTTGTGTTGAAATCCACAATCAGAAGCTAAAGCACATTGCAGATCCTCCTGCTTATATCTGCAAGCCACAACCATAGTTGCTTTCCCTCAGTAACCAAACAATTAGCTACATTGCTGTGAGAAAGAATGAACTACAACCGGTGGAGACCAAACAATGAAGAGACTGCTGAGGAGAAGCTGCCATTTCTTACTATGGAAGATTCAGATGATACCTGAATTCCACTGAGAGGATGGTCATGATAATTGCGAATAATTTTCCAATCTGTTGCAACAATGTTCTCAACCTTCTTCGTTTCAACTCGCTGGACTGAAGTCTCCAACAAACGGATGAGGGATAGATTATGTATGCAGATGAGGCGACTGAATTCTCTATGCTCCAGGAATAGAGTTTATTGAATTTATTTGGAGAGACTTTGGAGAGTATCAGCACTTTGAAGGGAGACATATGTCGAAGAACACTAAGTTGCTGAGGTTGATTATTTATTGTATTAATCAATGGCAAAAGCCTGCCAAAATTGTTTCCGAATGCGATTGGATTTGCGATTCTGTTCATTAGTCCACCACATCCTAACATTTTCGTGTCATGCGTACTCGGAGTACTCTGTTATCCAACCTCTCTCTCTCTCTCTCTCTCTCTCTCTCTCTCTCTCTCTCTCTCTCTCGCTATCTTCTGTGCAGATCATCAATTCCAAACTAGCTGAGTAAATATATAAGGTCTAAGGTCTAGAATGGAATCTACTTCATGTAGCTACTCTACTGTATGCTGATAAGTAGTAGTAATATTGCAAAAAAGATATACATCATTGCCCACCTAGGGAAATCAGAGCGTACCGTTTATGCTTTATTTCATCAGAGAGTCGTGGACTTGTGGTGATGCAAAATTACAATCCAGATTAATTTATTTGTTTCTGCACTCCAAAAATCCTTAGTTGAACATAACCGAAATAGGACTCCTGACAGAGTACTTCCCAGAATCCTACCTCAAATATCCTTGGGAGAAACTGCCGGTCTTGCCAGTGGAATTTGCGCGGCTGAATGTCACTGAATACGTCACTTTCTCGTTTGACTTTGAGAAGCTGAGTATGGAAGGCATCACGCTGATATACATGCCTTGTGGGGGAACAATCACGACAACATAAGACAAATTTCCTTTGCCGACATTAGTCACAGTCCTGTTAAAAGTCTGCGGCGGTCCAAGGGTAACTGAGAACAAAGGGTAATTCAGCTCTCCCCCAGGAATGCTAGATGAGCACTTCACTGGTTCCTGAGCAATTGTAGCCACCTGCTTGTCTGTGTATCCCATACCACGGAGATAAGGAATGTAATCATCGGGTTGAATGTCGTAAATGAATCCGAGGTCAATGGCCTTTATAGGATCCCCATCGCCTCCTCCGATGGCAAAGACATCTGCAGGTTTAAGTCTTTTGTCCAGGATTGGGTTTTCCTTGATGTTAAGCTGCTTCGCCACAGTCATTATCGCAGATTTAATTGCCACTGGAGACCAGTCCAATTGAACGGCCTTTATCAAATCCACAATGCCGCTAAGATGAGGGCAAGAAGTGGATGTGCCAGAAAGGATGTCGAAGTAAAACTTTGTTCTTGTATCATTTCTGATGAGAAATGGCCATGCTCCTTATATATTCAAACCAGGACAAATAATGTCTGGCTTCAGAATTCCGGGGCTAACCAAGCTTGGGCCTCTCAAAGAGAAGGCAGCAAGTGGGAGCAGCAGTTGGATATCCATACATGTTTCCTTTGTACACGATTGTAGTGGTGGGAGTTTTGACCGAATTAATATAGGCTTTGATCTTCATACCTGCAAAGTAGCTGACTTGAGACGCAGAAAGGACGCAAGCATTGGCTACCATGTTGAATTCATAAAATTCTGGGTTCATCAAAATCATAGTGGCTCCCCCAGCTCCTTTCACCTCGATTGATTGTTCAAACTGGCTTACATCCCCATATTCTCAAAAGACAATCTTCCCTTCCACTTGACTGCTTCTTAAATGTCCCAGGACACAATGTATGGATTCTGCTGTACCGTCAATTCCAGGCGATAAAGTTGAAGGGGAGGAAGGTTGATATACAGTCTCACCTTCATATTCCTCTCCACTCCCGAGTTTTATGTTGGAGACTATATTCCTATCGATGGTGCTTTCCCAGACAGTCAGTGAGCATCCATGGAGCTACATTCTTTACACTAGCAGAGTAAGGACCTGACTTCCCAGCAGAGCAGCAGACGAAGATCCCTCTCTGAATGGCTGCAAAAGTTTCTACGGCAATGCTGTCCATATAAAATGGATGGGAGGGACCATTGAGCGAGACTCAGAGCATGTCAACACCGTCTGCAAGGGCAGCATCAAGTCCGGCAAGCATGTCACCCTCAAAACAATATAATGTGAAACATACTTCGTAGATTGCCTAGTGAGCATATGGAACCATGCCAACAGCTGTGCTATCAGCCATCCCAAGCATATTGGCATGCAGCACAGAAGCACCAGCCGCCATGCTGGCAGGGTGAGTGCCGTGCCCAACATCATCCGTTGGTGGCATGGTTGCATTTTTCTTAGCTGAGCTGTTGGAGGCCCTAGCCCCGATCAATTTGTTCTTGCATAGGGATGGCTTGAAGTCACACCTCCCCTTCCATTTGGCTGGCAGCGGTGGCATTCAAGCTCTGCTAAATGAAGGGTGGTCAGGCATTACTCTTGTATCCACCACGCCAATGATAATTCCCTTTTCCATAGTTTAACCATTGAGAGATCCTCCATGCAGCGGTAAGCCTAAGAACTGGGGGCTGTGCATTGTTTGGAGGTGATAAATTTGTTCCAGTTGAGCCGCCATGAATCCCTGCTTGTCCAGCATCGCAGTGACTTCATCCAGAGTCAGTCTTGCTGCGAAACCAATCATCACATTTTGGTAAGAGTACAGCACACGCTGCCATTTCTCCGAGTTGGTAGAGTTTGTCGGCAAAAAGTGAGTGGTACCAAGACTTGAGATCTACCAATTAAGAAGAGTCCTGGTCATTGGGGGGAGTCACTTGGACAACGTAGGTTTGCAAGTTGCTGCTCGTTGATTGAGTCAGAGATGCTAGATCATCAGCAAGACAGAGGTTGTCATGGACATTGGAAAGCAAGACAATTAGGCAGAGGAGATGAATGAAAGCCATATTGTTGATTTATAATGGGAATTTAAGCGTTGGAAAATGATGTCGTTTGTGTTCAGCGACTAACTGGAGCATCTATTCGTACAGAAGCAGGACGGAGATACAGCCAGCTTGTGCATATCAGGTCAGTCATTGGTTACTACTGAAAAATCTCGGATGGGCCCAGAGAATAATCTGTTTTAAGTGGCTTCTATATCTAATTCTAGGAGTTGTCTGAAGAGCATTTTGTTTTATCTATCTAGTTATTGGAGTTACAGTGAACAGGGACTTGCTTGTAAGAGTTCAGTTTAATGGATGATGCGATTCTCAGTGTTTAAATCGGCTAGTTTGCATGAGGTGGGCAGTTGTTGCGGTGATGAGAACATGCGGAGTAGGACCATCATATTTCTTGTAGATTTTGAACCAATTCTTTTCTGTGATTCAGAATCATCTAGGGAAAATTCACTTTGAAGAGACTACCCCTAGAACACAGCTGGCCGGGAGGGAGAGATCAACATCAAAGCTACTAGTTGGAAAGGAAAGAGTAAGACCACCTTTCTCACATTTTTACTATGGAACGATGGAAAGATTTGATAATTCAAGAAAAGGATACGGTGAGAAGCCTTCTAAATCAGGATTGTTAACAGAATGTTTAGAAAGTCCAGCAAAGAATAATCAAAGTAGAAGTTCTCAATTCTCATCCATTGTTAGCTATTCGTTACAGTGATCACTTGTTTTCTTTAATGAAACCCCAAAATCCATTCTCAACAGGAGTTTGTAAAATCTGCAGATGACGCATAGATATACTGAAGTAAAATTTCCCCTCATGTAATCAAGAAAGAAATATTATCTCAATGCTGTCATCTGTCCATGAGGTTTGAGCAATAAACGCAGTTAAGTATCTCAAATAGGATAGAATGTCGTGTCAATTCCCTTTATGCTCTAGTAACAATTTGCAGTTTTACAAATAGGTACTTGTTCAGTGCATCAGAAGAATATTGAGTCGTTACCAATCAGCATCAAGAGCAAATGGAGTTCCAAGTCAGGAAGACATCAGCCGTTGCTTTAGGTTCGGGGCAGGAAAAATGAATGTGAAGACTCGGGAAAGAATTGCCAGAAAAGGTTAAAATTAGGATGTGACATCAAATGTGACATTGAACTTGTTAGAAGGGCACTAGACCAGTGTAACATCAATTGCTTCTGGTAAGTGCCCTGTGTAGGCTTCAGCGGATGAAATCTGTCGAGAATTAAAACTCGAGCTTCATTCGAGATCATAATGTACTGATGAATTTACCCCGAAAAGGGAAAAAGAAACATTTTTACGGCTATATCAGGACATATAATACGAAAAGAGGAAAAAATAAAAGAAAAACAACTTCCCGTAAGAGGGTAGGCGGAACATCTTTGTCATTCTGTGTAGGCTAACTCTTAATAAGTGCTGGTGTGGTGACATGCTCAAATCTCTCATCGAACAACTTTAAAGAATGCATTCACAAAAAGATCTAGATTGAATTAGCAATTACTTGTCATAATTTGGAATCCCAAATTGTTGGAAAAAACTCCTTTTAATGTTTTGAAGTTGACAAAACTTATCCAGAGTCTAGTCTGAAGACTTTCAAACTTTAGTGTCAAAGTCTGAAGTATTCTAGACTTTGTGTCAAAGTCTGCCCACACTGACAAATTCCAGATTGAATGCTACTGAAGAATGAAGACTTATCCAAATGCGAGTTTTTGTTTATTTCTTCAGGAGTTCGATTCTTATGGATTATAGATGTCTTTCTGGTTGGATATATCACCTATAGGATTGATTATCTTTATCGAAATCAATTTAGATAAATCAAATCTTTTCGGATTGTAAGTAAACTTAGAAAGTATCTACTTATGGAAATCAAAATCCCGATTGTATGGGCGAACAACATTGATAGGCTTTCATCATAATATTTAAACGACTCAAGATCTCCTTGATTGATTCTGTCTAATAGGTAGATTGAAAAAATTCATTTGGAAAGTGCCAACGGTCGAGATAGCATGAAAGAGTATTTAAGGAGGACTCTCCAGTTGTTTGATAGAGTGCGTGAAAGTTTGATAGAGTGCGTGAAAGAGAAATTTCAAAGTCTGAAGCTTTCCATTTCCTTGTTACTCCAATTACTGAGCTCAAAGTTGTATACAAAAGAGAGAAACACTTAGTATGACTTCATGAGAGAGCAATAGAGACTCTTCATTGTGAAGTTGAGATTACAAGGCTGCCAAATCTCTTTTAGTTCTTAATAAAATCCAGCCAGTAGGTTGTCAGCATGGAGAGTAGACGTAAGCTTGATCTAAGCCAAACCACTATAATTTATGTGTTCTTATTCTCTTCCCTAAACTCCTTTACTTTGTTCGTAATTCTATTTAACTACTAAAGTCTGAACTTGCTCAAAATCTGTTGTTCTTAAGACTCTGTTTTAGAAACAAAATATTTCTACTGTTCTTTTGAAAAATTATCTTCAAACGTACTCACCCCCCTCTAGGTGTTCATACTAGCTCTAACTATTGGTATCAGAGCTTGTTTGCTTATTTTATTGAAGTATTTTTACTTCTAAGCTAAAGATCTATGGTTAGTATTTTGGCTCCAGGATTAGTCGAAGGTCAAAGCAACACCAGACCTCTTGACACTAGACCTCCTTACTTCGATGGGAAGGAATACAATGTGTAAAAAAACAAGATAAAGGCATTTCTAAGATCGAAATATCCCCTAAAGTGGGATGTGGTAGAAAAATGGATAAATCCCAATGCTACATCAACCTCAGAAAGAGGAAAAGAAGCTGTAGATGCTAGCGAAATAATACAAGCAAAATTAACCAAGAGACAAGCTCTTGATGCTAAAGCTATCTACTCTTTATACTACGCTTTATCTTTTACTGAGTATAACTGAATTTCTTCTTGTGAAACAACGAAAGAAGTTTGGGATAGATTATACGTTACCTATGAAGGAATTGATCGAGTAAAGGAAATGAAAATCAACATTCTACTCAGACAATATGAAGTCTTCAAGATGAAACCTCGAGAATCCATTACTAATATGTTCAGTCGTTTCACTGAAATCGTGAATGAATTGGCATATCAAGGACAACCAATCTCAGGACCAATGAAGATCAATAAATTGCCGTGTGGACTCTCTAAAGACATTATGTGAAGACGTCAATTAGAGAAACCCAGAAGATCATGCCTCTTTCAGTAGATGAACTAGTAGGCACACTTCAATCATATGAAGTGGAGCAGATCAATGAGGAAGAAGATTCAAGAGGTAAGAAGTCAATTGCTTTAAAATCTAATGATAATTCTGATGATACAGATTTAGAAGATGACATGGACTATAAAAAGCTAGCACTTATGATTAAGAAGTTCGGGAAGTTGAATAAAAAGGGAAGAAGATTCAATTGGAAGAAGCAGAACATGCAAAATTTCCAGAAGAGATCGACTGAAGAAAATGAAACTAGCAAAGGAAGTAATATGCTACAAATGCAAAAAAAAAAAAAAAAAAAAGGCATATCAAACCCAACTGCCCTTTGTTAAAGAAAAAGAATGGAAGAACTGAGAAATACAAAAAGGCTCTCAAAGCTGAAACTTAGAGTGACACTGAGTGCGAGGAAAGTGAAGAGGAATATGCCAATATTTATTTGATAGCTCATTCAGACTCAGAATCAGAAACAAACTCCGATTCAGACTCAGACAAAGAACTTAAGGTTAGTGATTTAAAAACTCCTGTTAAAGTTTCGAAGTACATGGAAGAAATTTGTCGCAGTCTCAAAACCTCTCTTAAAAAGATTTCCGAACTAAAGAAAAAAAAATTCCAAGCTAAGGCAATAAAAAACTTCTTGGAAATTTTATTTTTTTTTTGAAAGTTTGGATAAGAGTTTTGTTGATTGAAAGTAAATTATGGTTTTCTTTTGAAGGAAAATGTCTTTTTGAAAGAAGATATTTCAAATATCACAAAAAGATTTTCAAAAGGATCTGAGAAGTTGGAGAAAATTCTTTTAGGACAAAGACCTTATTTCAACAAATTTGGTTTGGGTATGACTTCAGAAACTATTCTATTAATAGATTTTCCCAAAGTAAAAGAGAGACTCAAATAAAGATCTATAAAAGCATTCTATAAAAATCATTTTCAAAAAAATTTTGTAAAACATGTTGGCTGAAGTAATCTCAAATGTTCAAAATATAACAGCTCAAAACATTTCAAGAATGAATGTCCCAAAGTTTGGAGACCTATTAAGAAGGACTGGGCAAAGACTGTTTTTAATGCTAACTCTCTTGGACTCAAGAGAATCTGGGTACCAAAGAAAACTTGAGTTCTTCTTATAGTTGCAGGTTACTATCAAGAAAAAGATCAAATGGTAGTTGGATAGTGGCTATTTGAGACATATGACAGGAGATTCGAACTGCTTTATAAAACTTATTCAAATGAATGGTGGAAAAGTTTCCTTTGGTGGAAATAGCAAAGGAAGAATTATTGGATGTAAAACCGTGAAAATTAGAAGCCGGACTATCAACAATGTCTCCTTAGTGGAAGATCTGAGTTACAATCTACTTAGCCTAAGTCAGCTTTGCGATACTGGATTCAAAATAAATTTTCAAAAATGCATCTATTCGAGAATGAGTAAAGATTTCTCTTAATCTTTCACTGGACAAAGGCATGAGAATATTTACCTTCTGGATATAGAATTAGAAAGTTCTTAGTGTCTTGTATCTATTCAAGATGAAGCAAATCTTTAGCATCAAAAGCTTGATCGTGTTAACATAAAGCAAATTGCAAAGATTTCTTCCAAGAAGCTTGTTCGTGGTCTTCTCAACCCGACTTATCAAAAGTTTGAATTATGCAATCCATGTGTATTGGGAAAACAAGTTAGAATTTTTTTTATACCTGTAAATCAAGTTTCTACCAATCAAGTTTTGCAACTTCTGCATATGGACATCTTTGGACTAACCAAAATTCAAAGTATTGGTGAAAAAAAAAATAATGTCTAGTAATCGTGGATGATTACTCTCGCTTTACTTGGGTTTACTTTTTGGCAAATAAGTCTGAAGTCTTCTCTCACTTGTCAAAGTTTGACAAGAAGGTTTAAATGAAAAATGATATGTTATTTCAAGCATACGAACAGACCATGGAGATGAGTTTGAAAATCAAGCATTTGTGAAGTTTTATGATGAATCTGGTTTCCAGCGTGTTTTCTCTTCTCCATACACTCTAGAACAAAATGAGGTCATGGAAAGGAATAGTAGATCTTTACAGGAGATGGCTAGAATCCTCTTAATTGAGAGCAACATATCCTCTCAATTTTAGGCAGAAGCAATTTTTATAGCTTGCTACATCATCAACAGAGTGTTCGTGAGGCCTATTCTAGAGAAAACTTCATATGAAGTGTATAAAGGAAAGAAGCCAAATGTTTCTTACTTCCATATCTTTGGTTGTAAATGTTTCATTTTGAAGAATCCTATTGATCAATCTAGAAAGTTTGAGGAGAAATCAGATGAAGGAATCTTCCTTGGTTATTCAATCATAAGCAAAGCTTACAGGGTCTTTGATAAAAAGATTCAGTCTGTGGAAGAATCCATGAACGTCAAATTTGAGGAGACTCAACCAAATTAGACTCAATTTGAAAAGTCTGAACCTGTTCCAGACTTTATAAAGTCTACTTCTCCCAAAGAGATTCAAACTTCTGGAGATCAGTAACAAGCAAATCTAGAATATTCAACTAAAGCAGAGGATCAGCAAACTCTCAAATCAACCAGCAACTAGAAGCATAAGTCAAGTCATCCCAAATAACTCATCATTGGCAACATTGATGAAGAAATTCACACCAAATCCAAAAGGCGAGAAGAGTCTAGTGCCCTAGCACTTGTTTCTGAGATAGAACCCAAAAGTGTAGAAGAAGCCCTGTTTGATGAAAGCCGGATCAAAGTTATGCAAGAAAAGCTCAGACAATTCAGCATCAACGTAGTTTGGGAGCTAATTCCTAAACCTAAAGGTAAGTCTGTTATTGGGACAAAATGGTTTTTCAGGAACAAGATGGACGAGGAAAAAAAAGTAGTCAGGAACAAAACAAGACTCGTGGCCAAAGGATATACACAAGAAGAATGGATAGACTATGACGAGACATATGCACCAGTGGCAAGGTTAAAAGCAATTAGATTATTACTTGTTTTTGCTTGCTATAAAGATTTCAAGTTATTCCAGATGGATGTAAAGAGCGCATTCCTCATAAATTCATCCAATAAGAAGTCCATGTGGAACAACCACCAGGATTTGAAGATCCAAGAAAGTCAGACTCAGTCTACAGACTAAAAAATGCCTTATATGGATTGAAGTAAGCACCTCGAGCCTGATGTATGCAGAACGAATTCGAGATTAGTATGATGGGTGAGTTAATTTTCTTTCTAGGATTACAAGTTAAACAATCAAAGAAATGTATATTTATTCACCAAGAGAAGTATGCAAAAAATCTCATCAAGAAATTCGGATTGGAAAATTGCAAGAAAATAGAGACACCAATGTCAAGTTCTTCAGAGCTGGATAAGATGAAAGAGGAAAGAAAGTAGACCAGAAGCTTTACAGAAGCATTATAGGTTCTCTTCTTTACCTTACTACATCTACACCTGATATTTTGTTTAGTGTTTGCATCTGTATTAGATTCTAATCAGATCGCAAAGAATCTCATTTAAGTGCTACAAAACGTATCATTAAATATATTGCAACTACTCCAAAGCTAGGTCTGTGGTATCCCCAAGAATGAGGTATCCCAAAGAATGAGACTTCACTCTTCTTGGATATTCAGACGTAGGTTTAGTTGGTTGTAAAGTCGATAGAAAGAGTACTTTGGTACTTGTTAACTACTAGGTAGCATGCTAGTATCTTGGTTCTCAATGAAACAAAGAACTATAGCTCTATCAACAGCAGAAGCAAAGTATGTGGCTCTTGAAAGCTATTATTCTCAAATTTTGTAGATAAGACAACAATTAAGAAACTTTGGAATTGAAGAATTGTGCACTGAGATAAGATGCGACAACACCAGTGCCATTAATCTCATCAAGAATCCAATCCTTCATTCAATGGCAAAGCATATAGAGATTCAACACCATTTCATAAGATATCATGTCCAAAATGGGGAGCTTATGATTCAGTTCATTGACTCGAAGAATCAGTTGGCAGACATATTTACAAAACCTTTGGAGAAAAATCTATTTAAGTATATTCGCACCAAACTGAATATCTTATCTCATATTAATTAAAGTCTAAAGTTGATCAGACTCAAAATGTCCAGGAACTACTTCGGTAAGTTAATATCTCTTCGATATAGGTAATTTAATTTTAGTATGACCGAATAGGTATGTTGATATTTGAATCGTTGCTTGATTATTTTTAGAAATTATCTTTTTTGAATTTTTAAATTTTTTAGCAATTTTTATTTTTTTAAAAGGCAATTTTCTTTTTTCCTTATGACAGTTCGACTAACCCCGTTTTACTTCCTTTATATACTATCGAGTATTTTTCTATATTCACATCTTTTCGAAAACCCTAAAATACAGACTCCACACTCTCATCTCTACTCTCAAGTTTGCTACGTAAGTTTTCATCTTTTTCATTCGAACGTGTTCAGGAAATCCTTAAAGACTTCGAAGATGTCTTTTCAAAGGAAGTCGTCTCAGATCTCAAATAGGGGACCGCGAAATATGCCTAAAGGTCTTACACATTTTGATTTGACCGAAGAAGAAGAAGAGTCTCCACAGCGTGCTACACAGAATCCTCCGCGCAAATCAGTGGAAGAAGAAATTGAAGAAGACGCAGAACCTCTCAGAACCTTGAAACCCTAGGTTCTTTATAAGCTTTACTTTAATTTGAAGCAAGGTGGTACTCCTATGTCTTTTATCGATGAATTTCTAAGATAAAGAAGATATAAGAACAAGACTCTGTTCTTGCGAGCAACGGAAAGATTAGGAATCGTGCCAGAAGGAGTGATAGATAGGGCATTTCAAAACTTTCCAAATGATCCTCGCTTTAGTTCTTTTAATTAGCGTGAAAGCAAAGACCATGGCGAAATGATGTTTTCAAACTTCCAGCTGAGAATGGGCATTGCTACTGAAGCGACTAGTGATGGAACAAGTCTTTTTCATTCTAAGGATCACAGAAAGGTTTACTCCAAATTGCTGAAAGTAGGGGTGATGAACCATCGATCGGTCAATTTTGATTTTCTGGATTCGATAAAGGTGAACTTGAGGGAGAAGCTGACTCTCCTTCAACTAGAGAACTTTTGCTCTTAAACTGTTGTCACATATCTTGAATTGACTGCATATTTCTATTCGAACTTGTCTTTTCTTGACCCGAATAGATTTCAATTTACTATGCATGATAAAAGCTATGTGGTAAATGTTGACACGTTGGCTGATATTATTGGGGTGGAAATGAGTAGTTTCCAACCAATAAATGTCTCGGTTGGTCATGCAACAAGATTCCTTGTTAAGAATAAACTCCCTGAAGGAGGCATCACTTATGCCAGACTATCTGCCTCGAAATTTTGCTGCACAAAGTTGTGATCAACTGCATCCAACCAAAGTCAACTTCAAAGACAAATGTTTCCCGATCTGAAGCTAAATTGATGTTTGCTATCAATAATGGAATGAAGTTCTCTCTGCCCCATACAATCATGATGCATATGTACAGGAATGTTGTAAAGGATAAGGGACAGCTCCTTTACTCAGCATTGGTCACACAACTATTCAGACATTTTCAAATTGAGTTTCCAGCCTCTCTTTGTGTTCAAACTATTGCTCCTATGGTTATAGGATTGAAGATGGTGTCCAATATGAGGTTGAAAGAACTGAATAAGGCCATCGAGAGCTTGAAGGAAAGTCCTCCAGCAAAACCAAACAAGACTCTACTACAAAAAGGAAAGGCAAAGAAATTGTGTGTGAACCTGTCAAGAAGAGAAGATCTCTTATCCTACAGGACGAAGTGGATGAGAATAATCTTACTATCTTTTGCCTTGAAAAATCTTCAGAGTTTTGTTAGTTTTGAGCAGTAACATGACAAAGAAGGAAGAGAAGATAGAGAAGGAACAGAGGACAGAGAAGAAGCAGGAAAAGAAGCTAAAGAAGAAGGAAGAGAAGAAGAGGAGGGTTAGGATGACTCTCATGAACCAACATTTGCAATATCCCTGTCTGCGGATTCAAAAAAGACGAGGAGTGGAACTGTAGGAGCTCATCACTCTGGTACTACAATTGAGAAGGAACAAGAAGAAGAATTCATTTCTCCACCTGTAGCCACAGAAACAAGGGGAGTTCGTGAGAAAAGAGGTACTTATTCTTCTCCTCTTTTAACAAATGATGATGTTAGTAGATCTCCTGCCAATCCAGAGAATGTCTATGCTTCACATTTTCCTGAAGCTGATATTGGAAAATCTACTCCAAGTCTTGGAAGTAGAAGAGCCAATATCCCATCATCTCTCAACACTCCACAAACTGAACATGCTAAGGCTAGTGTACAATTAGAACCTTCTGCAGACTTTCAAAGGCTGCTAGACCTCCTTGTGGAGTTAAAAGCACATCAATATGGAATGGAGTGTGAGATCCTGAAGCTTCACTCTACTTTGCAATCTACTGAAGAATGAAGACTTATCCAGATGCGAGTTTTTGTTTATTTCTTCAGGAGTTCGATTCTTATGGATTATGGATGGCTTTCTGGTTGGATATATCACCTACATGATTAATTATCTTTATTGGAATTAATTTAGATAAATCAAATCTTTTCGGATTACCAGTAAACTTGGAAAGTATCTACTTATGGAAACCAAGATCCTGATTGTATGTGAGAACATGATTGACGGGCTTTCATCACAATCTTCAAATGACTTGAGATCTCCTTGATCGATTATGTCCAACGGGTAGATTGGAAAAATTCATTTGAAAAGTGCCAACGGTCGAGATGGCATGAAGGAGTATTTAAGGAGAACTCTTCAGTTGTTCAATAGAGTGTGTGAAAGAGAAATTTCAAAGTCAAAAACTTTCCATTTCCTTGTTACTCAATTACTGAGCTCAAAGTTGTATACAAAAGAGAGAAACACTTAGTGTGACTTTGTGAGAGAGTAGTCGAGACTCTTCACTGTGAAGTTGATATCACAAAGCTATAAAATCTCTTTTGGTTCTTAGTAAAATCTAGCCAGTAGGTTGTCAGCATGGAGAGTAGACGTAGGCTTGATCTAAGCCGAACCACTATAATTTATGTGTTCTTATTATCTTCCCTAAACTCATTTATTTTGTTTGTAATTCTATTTAACTACTAAAGTCTCAACTTGCTCAAAGTCTGTTGTTCTTAAGACTCTGTTTTAGAAACAAAATATTTCTATTATTCTTTCGAAAAATTGTCTTCACACTTATTCACCCCCCTCTAGGTGTTCATACTAGCTCTAACACAAATCACGAGTCTGCTTCTAAATTAGCTGCTGCAGGTCAAGTAGGAATCTGATGCTAAAGGATTTTGAGTATAAGGTAACGTTAGTTGTGCAAGATTGATGCCAGAATTTGCTCAAGAAAATAAGCCCTTTCACGAAATTTAACTTGATGTTGCATAAAATGCTTTAAAAAGATATTCCAACGATGGATTTCTTCAATTTTTATTCATAGTTTCATTTCATAGCATGCAGCTTTTTTGTCCATTTGCAAGCAAGATGAAACATTTTAATCATCTTTTCGTAGTATTCAAATACTGTGATTTAATCCAATTTTAGACATAATTCACTGCATTAAAGTTTGAGAAGTTTCAGTTATATGCAAGCGAGTGGCCATAAGTACAAAGGTCAACAGTTAGACCTCTAAGGCACTTTAGGGCTCGTTTGGTAACCGGCCAAACAGTGGCAATTTATATTCTTTTGTTCCCAGGAGTAATTTTGAAATAAAATTGTGTCTAGTAAAATTTTTGTTCCCAGAAGTAAATTTGGAACATAATAAAGAATTAAAAAAAAAAAAAAAGTTGATTTTACCCACTTGGGTGGCGCTGCTGGCGGCGAGCTTCTCCCCCTAACGCAGGGGGAGGAGTTCAACTCCCAAGCATCACAAAGGTGACTTACCCAGGGCACAAGGGGTGGTAGTGACTCACGTGCCTCCCCAGGGTTTACTCCGCCGCGCTGTCGGCGTACGGGGCTTCCCTGGGTCATCAAAAAAAAAAAAACGTTGATTCTTGTTCCCGAAAACAATTCTAGAATCAAGCCCATATTTTCTCTTCTTCTTTCATTTTCTTATTCTTCATTTACTGCCGTCGCCGCAATTGTCATCCACCGCCGCCCACCACCACCAGTCGCTGGCAACCAATCCAGCAAGCTCGCTAGAGGCAAGCCTAACCACCGGCGAGGCTCAAACCCAGTAGGAGGAACAGTTCATTGTTGATGTGAACTAAAACCTAGGATGGAACCTGTTCATTTTCTTCCCTAAAAGTCTATCCATACAAGAATAGGCGTTACAGATCGCCAAATCAATTTCGGTATAGAAAAATCTTTAGCCCTAACTCAAACCAAATTAAAACTTCAGTTTGGTTTGGTTTCAAACCATTAATATCAATTCAACACTTTTGAGAGAACACCTTTCGTATTTTAAGGATGAGAAATATTCAAAGTGAACTATACGAGTACCTGAGGGTGTAAACAAAATATCCTCCGCACACAATTTCGTATTTTGATATTATTTACAACAGAACGCTTATTCTAGCAAAGAGCTTCCTTAATCAGCAAATTGAGAACAAGATACTAAGTAGAAAGTGGGCTAAAGTATACCGCAAGTACTAAAACTTGGCGCAAGTAAGCAAAGTGTTAAAAATTTTCAAAAGATACATTTAAGTGTCACTTAAAAAAAATGGGATACTTAAGTATCAATTTCAGCAAGCTTGCCAGAAGTTCGACGTAACATTAAGATAACACCAAAGACTAGGGGTCAAGACCATTTGAGACCCACTTATTACAAGCCTATTGCTAGAGTGGTGAACAGTGACTAGTACTATAGTAACCTTATCACAAGCCTATTGCTACAATGGTGAACAGTGACCGGCGCTATAGTAACTTTTACAAACCTATCCCAATCCAAAGATTCCAAATTTGACTTCAAAGTCGGATTTTAACTTGTCGGAATGTCCACTCAATAATCCTTGTCTAAAACGACATTGTCTTCCATATTCACTTAAGTGCTAGTCATAGTTAAAAAGGATCACTTGCGTGTCAAGTTATGGTATAAGTGATCACTTAAGTATCACTCGTGATAAAAATTGAACACTTAAGTGCTAATTTTTGTATAAAATGATCACTCAAGTGCCAAAAATGAAGTCATTTAGCACACCATTGGTGTCTACATGGATAATTTTTTTAGAAAGAATTGTCATTTTAGTTAAAGTCTCGCCGGAAAAAGCCACATCAATAGTTTGGCCAAAATTTCTCACCGTTGGCACTTAAGTGTCCTTTTATTATCCGATTTTGGCACCTAAGTGTCCACCCATGCCAAATTTTGATATTTTAGAGTGTCCAGCACTCATAGAAAGTGTTAGAATTGTAGGAATCTTTGGGGAATAAGAGATTGGTTTGCAACATGGACAGATTAGAGGAGAACAACTTGGATAACTCAAGTACATGAATATGCTTGCAAGGACGCAAGGATTGCAGGTGAACAAATTGAAATTGGTAAAATCATAAAGTGCGGATGGATCATGTTGTAGAGAAAGTTCACATTATAGACGAAGTGGCGAATACTCCACGTAACCAAAATGAAGATTCATCTCTATATCAATTTGATTTAAACTCAAATTGATGCTTTGGTACCAATTCCAAGTCTTGGAATCCAGAAAGAAATATTTTAGAGAAGATGGGTTTTGCCATTTTAGATAAGTAGAGAAAGTGTCGGATAAGTTTACAAGTTGTTTGTCAATGTTGGACAATGTTGATTAGCTCACACCAGGTGAAGCTTTGAGTTAAGAGCCAACACTTCAATGTCTCTTTTGACCTAGAAGAAGACTCCAACGTGGAAATTAAGCTTGGAGGCCTACATATTCGTCAAAATGGGAGTTGAAGGTTGACGTTGACCAAAGGGGTCAAAATGGTCTCAAAACTTGTTTTATTCCGTTTGCTTACTCTTTGAGAGAAATTCCGTGATTTTAATTGTAATTCTCTAAAAGACTATTGGTATAACCATTATAAAGAGAGCTTTGAGGTTAGGGTGAAGTGTGAATACTTGTAGAGTGAGCTACATTCCCTCGTAGAGGGGTAATTTCATCTGAAAATGCTTTAAAAGGTTTCAAGAATTGCACTAGTGCATTCCAATTTAATTATTGGGCTGTTAGAGCGAAGAGAGCGTAGTAAGCCAATTGGAAAAGTTGGGAGAGTAGAGTAAACCAATTAAAAAGGCCGAATCCTACCTTACTTTACAATTTCGTCTATCCCTTACTCTTTTTACGTTTCTGTTGATAGAATAAATTTACTCTTCATTGCATATTTCATTTGCCAACATTGTTTCATCCTCTACATGTAGTTTTGCACAAAAACACAAAAAATGTTAAAGAAATCGTATAATAACCAATTTATCCCCTCCTCGGATGTTATGTTCAGTCCATTTCAATTGGTGTTAGAGCTTGTGTGCTTTATTATTTTTATTGTGTTTTACTTTCTAGCAAAAGACCTATAATGGCTGATATCATGGGAGCATCCTTTGGTGAAGCTCAATATATTCCCTCCAAATTTTGATGGAAATAACTCCACTTATTGGAAATGTAGAATGAAATTTTTTTTTAATCAACAAAGTAGGACTAGGACTAGTGGAACGTGATCGAGAATAGTCCATCTGAGCTACCAAGGAGGATCACAATCCCGACACCTCCACCTCAGCTTCCCATAACAAGAATTCCACTTATATATTCAACCTCCACTACTGCGTCAGTTCATCCAACACAACTAAAAATAAAACAAGAGCAGCTAACGAAAAGACTAACATTAATCGCTAAAGCATGTATTGTGCGCTGTCTCCTACTAAATTTAGTAGTGTTTCATCTAGTGTCACAACTAAGGAGATTTAGGACCGACTTGAGCTCCTTTATGAAGGAAGGGAGCATGTACCTGAAACGTGCTGCATAGCTTTATGGTTGCGAGATACTTGTACCAGCACAAGTCATATTTAGACCATGTGTGAGCAAAGACATGCCTGAAATATCTGAAATCCAACATGAGCGTCCACGCAGTTCAAGACATTATTTCGAGGCAAAATTAGAAATGTCATGACACATCCACTTCAACAAACTGCAGTCAAAACTTACGTACTAGAACTTCAGTTCAAGAAAAGAGTGTCCATTTCAAAGACCAAATTCTGTACAGTTGCAAACACTGAAGCCGTTTGGAGCTGACATATATTGGATCGACTATAATACAAATACAAATACTCATCTTGTGCTCACACATTCCAGATAGCTCTCAGATCTCTCATGTAAATTCCTTACAATGTTTACCCCATTTAACTCAGGTATGCTATAAAGTCATACGAAAGGTCACCAACATGAATTCATTTTCTCTATATGCAATAGCTACAAGCTGTTTCAACCTCCTCCGTTTCCAAAACTATAGATTTTGTCAATTCTTCGAAAAAGAACCATAGTCACCTAGGGCCTGAGAGCTCCATCGCTTGGACCAGCAAGGAAGAATCATCGGTGAGATCGGAATATCTGTCTGACGATGAGAACTCATGAGGCTTGCCTTTGTTCGATTCAACTCTCTGAGAGGCTTCCCATCTTTCCGCGAGGCCATCACCTTCGAGCATTCGGACCACTTCCGACATCTTTGGCCTGTGAGCAGGAAGGTACTGGGTGCATAGGAGTGCTACTTGTACTATTTCCTCGAGCTCAATCCGATCATAGTTGCTTCGGAGGTCCTTGTCGACAAGCATTTCCAATTTCTTCTCTTGATGAATTTTCTTCACCTGAAGTGATCGCTCAGTGTTAGCCAAGTGAGGATAACCAAACATCATGAAAAAGGAATGAGAACATTAGGATTGATATCGAGCAAATACAATCTTTGTAATGAAGTTTCGCTTACCCAATCGAGCATCGCTCCTTTCTGATTAGCAGCCTTGCCGAACTCTAGTGCTCTCTGTCCAGTGATCAATTCAAGAAGAAGAATCCCAAACCCAAACACATCCGTCTTCTCAGAGGATTGCCCTGTGGAGAGATACTCAGGGGCTATATGACCCACTGTGCCTCTCACGGCCGTAGTGACATGCGAGTCCTGGTGATCCAAAAGCTTAGCCAGCCCGAAATCTCCAACCACAGCCTCACAATAGTCATCCAGCAATATATTTGCTGCCTTTACATCTCTATGGATTATCTTTGGGTCACATTGTTCGTGGAGGTACAGTAATCCCCGTGCAGCTCCTAAGGCAATTCTCTTCCTGGTGCCCCAATCCAAGACCGGCTTCCCTGAGAAACACAATGCAGGTCTTTCTTATACCTTTGAAAGCTAATGCAACACCAGAACTATCATCATCTTTGGCTTTTCAACTCTAGAAAAGAGGCAGGCTTTACCTTTGAGGCGAGATGCAACACTGCCGTTGGACATGAATGGGTATATAAGGAGCTTTTCTGCGGGCGTGATGCAAAACCCATACAACCTGAGGAGGTTGCGATGCACCGCTAGGCTGATCATTTCAATTTCTGTCTGGAATTGGATCTCACCCCCAACAGCATTTGCGTCTTTAAGCCTCTTGACAGCAACGAGCGTGCCGTCTTGAAGAACACCCTTGTAGACATGTCCAAAGCCACCCTTGCCGAGAATGTTCTTGCTGCTGAAATTATTTGTGGCAATCTGAAGTTCCCTAAAGTGGAACCTCCTCAAGTTCCCCAGCGAAGCTTCCTCATGATGCCCATCTGAAATTCCGAAAGGAAGATACAGAAGCCCAAGTTCCCAGTTAAATTCAGGCATCCAGACATTTATCATACAATACAAAGATTGATTCTAGATTTTGTAATTTTTACAGACCCTTGACATCAAAGAATGTGGGTTGGTTGTGCCTTTGTCTTAACCAAAGAAGTATGCCGAAGGCGAGAATGATGAGACAGACACAACCGATGCTCGATGCCAAGGCAAGGGCTACTTTGTGATTTTCACGTTTGCTGGAGGGTAGCGCTGCATTAAAATTTTAAAGACGGGTTAGGAAGAAGGCACAGAGACCTTGAAAAACATAGTGTAGAGATTCCTATTTAACACAAAAGCAACACGATATAGAACTTTACTGGAAAACAGAAAATAGCATATGGCAAAGCTCAGGCTTTACTTTGAGAAGTATTTAAGCTCATGGACATAGGCATCAGCTGTGTTCCGTAGCAGTCCGGCTCAGTGCCAGTTGCGCATATTTGAGGGTTCCCAACAATGCTGCTCCAGAGATAACCAAATTAAATTGTGACTTTAATCTATATACACACAGAGACGCGAGAGAGAGAGAGAGCATTACTTGAATGTTTTGGCCAGAATTCTAGGGACAGGGCCGCTCAAGTTATTGTAAGACAAATCACTGTAGAAACGACCAAGAACAATGGGCATGAGAAAGTTGTACTCTCCCGAAGCACTTCCTATTTAACGTGTGCACATGGAGTCACAGAATTAGAACACTCACAGGAATTGAAGCTGAGTCATGTTGGCCAAAGAGCTCGGGAATGCACCGGAGAGACTATTGTTGTTAAGCCTCCTACAATCATTTGACACCAACCATGTTATGTTTAGAGGCAAATCAATGCCGAGAAACACGGTTCTCGTGTAAGTGCCACATAGGCTTTATTTCTTTACTTAATACAGTATAAGAAAGGCCTACATGTACTGAAGACTGTTCAGATGACCCAATGAGGAGGGAATTTCTCCGGTGAAGAAATTATTGGAAAGATCGAGAGTGCGAAGCCTCGAAAGCCTCCCAAGCTCTGGAGGAAGAGGCCCCGTTATGTTGTTGTTCTGTAAGAGCCTGCAGGCGTGAATAAAACTTAAATAGCAGTCCTTGCTTAATTACTTCAAAGGGAGCTCTGATCAAAATGCACTCTAAAATACTCACACGATCTGAAGGTTTGTCAAGTTGCCTATGCTTGGAGAAAGAGTACCAGACAAGCTCTGGCTAGGAGTTCCCCTGCAATACGTGACAACATAGCGCTCTGAACTTTCAATTCACCTCGATACTAATTTTGTCAACACCCTTCAGTTTCTCAAGATAAAAGGATGATAAAAACCACCACAGTTTTTCCATTTGATTTGTTGTGTAAAAAAGTGATTCTCCTACAGACACAAATTCCACAAACAGAGTTGGAGAAGAGGAAGAGTGGGACTTAGTACTTACAGTCCAACAACTAAACTGTCAGTTGAACATGTGACCATAGTCCAGCTACATGGATCAACAGCATCCTTATCCCAATTCTCAAGCACATTGTGAGGATCATGTAGACAGTCCTTTATGCGCATCAGAGCTTGCACTAAAATCATTCCAACACGAAGCCGAAAAAAGAAAGAAAGACAACCTTCAATTCTCAGCTTAAAGCCCCAGAAGAAATCTTCAAGCTAATTATGAACAAAACCAGGTGCGAGGTAAAAAAGCGCCCATCTTACCTTCAAAGTTCACACCTTTGGGAGAGAGCAATCCGTTTGCCGAATTCCAAATCCACAAAAAGGCCACTAAGCACAAAGCGGCTTCTTCACCTCTCTTCAGTCTCATCGTATTGAGATTCATCAGAAGCGCAGAAAACCCAGATGGGCTAAGGCTAGATTAGTCCAAATCTGCTTGAAGCAAGTGATGGTGCAGATAGAATGTTAAATCTCTGCAATAACGTCTCTTGGCTGTGAAGTGAGTTTCTAGTATGAATAGAAACTTAAGGTATTCCACAGTTTTGCGTGTCAGACCCGAGAGAGAGAAAAACCTGCTTTCTCTTGTATCATATAAAAGAAGAGAAGCATGCTTTGCGAAACTGAGATGGGGAGGTCATGAAGAAAAGAATATTCAAAAAACCCCATGCTCTTAAAGTGAACAAGGCTTACCAAATCAAGGCGAGACTGTACAGGGGAGAGAATGGGTAATTCCCTTTGCTTTTTCAATATTAATGCATTTCCAACCAAGTTTTTTTCTTAAAAATAAAAAATTCTTTTCAAGTACTAAATTCTTTATAAAAAAAAATGAGAGGTCAGTGCAGGATGTTTTAAGGAATGAAGCACTGAATATTAAGACCATAGAAGTTTACAAATGGTGGTGCCAAAATCTCCAGTACGGTCAAAATCTGTATTGGGTCATATAATTATCCCTGCGCAGGAAGCCTTGTGGTTGTCTTCTTCTATTTCGTTGGATTTTTTTACATATAATTACAACCTGTTCCGCTTATTATTTGCTCAGTGATTCGGACAGAGGACAGAACAAGCTGTGAGAATCACGTTAAGTATGGTAACTGTTGGTTACTCGTTCATGCGTGCATTGGACACAGAATAAACACAGAATTGCTTTTGGCTGTGGCCGGAGCCCATGGGATGCCAACATTCCTTGTGACTGGCCATTTGAGAAGAAGAGTAAAAAGTACTTCAAAAATTGAAAAAGCAGAAAACAGACAGTGCTTTTGATTTGTTTATTTGAGAAAAGAATGTGGGAATCTCGAGGGGCTCGAGATTAGATGATGGATTTGGTTACCCACACTCCCCAGGGCCGCTGCTTTGCTTGAGTATCTTTATTTGGATCTTTCTCATTTTTTTAATGCAATGAAAATGTAAGCATACCTGTTTTCACTTTTGTGCTGTAAGTGTGAGAGGCTTGCTTTATTGATTCCCGCGACCCACTATCAGCTAAACAACCCCACTCCCCCCCTATCCTCTCTCTCTCTCTCTCTCTCTCTCTCTCTCTTTACTGTGTTGTTCAAAAAGAGTGAAGCTTTCAAAGGCAAAAGCTGACACCATTCTCTCTTGAATTATGAGAGAGAATCATGAAATGCTATGCCCGCGTGGAAACAGGGACATAGATCATGCCCTGTGCTGCTCAATTGTTTCGGTCTACTTTTCAGCTACCCTTTCCCTTTATTTTTCTTTTTCTTTTCTCTCTCTTTTTGATTTTGCCCTTTGTGGTGGACCCAAGAGAAAATTCTACTTTTTTTTCTGCTTTTTCACTGTACTTAACTGGATATGGGTTACAGGATTAGTGGCCAAGACCAAGCTATAATTTTCTTTCTGGGATCAAATCGCATCCGGAGATGCACTAGCCAGTAGAGATGCGCAATTCTATTTTGGGTTTTTTTTTTTTGTCTTAATTTCCTCGTACAGCGTCGTGTCACACAATTCATTGAAAACTTACAAGTACTCATATATACAATATTTTAATAAGGAATTAAGACAAACTAAACTTGAGTACAAGTGTGGTATGACAATGAATTAGCTCCTCGAGAGATCATAGAAGAATCTATTATTATCAATTATCTCCTTAAGTAACGTATTATTTGCCAGTAGATAGACTCGATTCAAATATCATATTATAGCATGGAGTACAAAAATCTTTGAAGAAAACTTAGTGCAGAGCACAAAGTTAATTTTAAGCTTCTTCTAGCTTTTGTGAGGAAAGGAGTCCGGTTAGAAAGAGCAAAGCACCAAGCAGGGGCGGTATTGTAGTTCAAATGCTATCATGCTTGCATCGCACATCTTTCCTTTTCCTTTTTGTTTTCCTTTATTTTTTGTCCATAACATGTTTTTTCCCCTTCATTTATTAAAACTTTTTTCTGCTTTAAAAAGAGTGGGGCAGGAGACGTATGGCTTGATGTCACTAGGTCAAGCTCAAACTGAAATCCAAAGAACATCTTGCTCATGGGACAGATGGATGATAGGGACCTCAATGCGATTGCATGATATTGGCCAAGCAAACCATAAGCAGGAAAAAGAGGACATCGACTGAACATAAGAAAAGAACAGGAGGGGCTTTAATATTAGAAAATGACAGAGATGCCCCAGAGATTAGGCCAAAAAATCTGGGAACAGCTTGTAGCATTTTGTCCCCTTGTCTAACATCACCTCCCTCCAAAGAGTCGGTTCAATCTAGAGGAAATCCAGGAGAACCATCACATTTGATTTCCTCCTTTTTAATTCCTTTTTTGCCCTCCCTCGTTTCTTCAATATTGGCTTGTTTACTCAAAACAATTTATGAAGGAAAATTAATAATTCTGCGTACTCTAGAAACATGGCATTCTTATTCATCCACGCCAATTATCGTCTCATACTTAGTTACTATTTTGAGAGATCATAAGAAAATTCATAGCTTCTGAGAACAATGACGAATTTGTGTGGACATTGAGGTTGCGGTCCAGGAATATCTATAAAATTCTAACCAAAAAGAGATTTTAGATTTGTTAGAGAGGTAGTTACCTAAATTGTTAGTTTTGTATCAAGACTTACACGAAAATAATGGTATAGGTAATTTCAGTTTTTGAAACTCATTTCTTTGATTTTATGTTACTAGATTCAAAAACAGGAGATTCTAGTGGAAATAAGCAATTTTGGGCAAAAGTACTTACATATTGAAATACTTGGATAATTACACAGACATTATCTGCTCTATTAGACAAATAAAAGACGTTTTGCAAGTTGTATATTGGAACTTGTACTTAGCCTCCGAGGCTTGACGCATGGTGAACGACATGAATTTTATGTAAACTAGTGAGAATGCTGCCAAAATTACTCGTGTCTTGATAAAAGCCACTCATCTTCGATTGTGGATTCACTCATCATTAGCAACTCCCACATGAATCACTCCCCAAAGTACCAACCATCCAACCCTTTTTCGGTTGAACTTGAACCCCACTTCATTTATTTACACCGATAGAGAAGGACCTCTTGAGGTGAGAAATCGGGCCAGTTTGACCCGGGAAATGGACTGCCTTTACCCAGTCGGTCAGGCTAGAACACATGGAGACGGAGTAAGTTCCTTCACCGATTCAGTTCCTGGTTTTATACCAAGAACCGTCCCAGAATCGGTTTTTAGCGCTCTCTTTTTTCTTCACTTTATTTTAAAAAAGATTAATATGTTAAAGATAGGTTTTGAACCTGCGAAGGTTAAAATATCCATAGCCATTATGCCATAAATTGTTCACAGGATGTGCTTTCAAAATTAATAGTTATATTTCTTCGATTCAGGCCAATTTCCCGTTCCTAAAACTAAGAACTAACAATGACGGGTTAGGTTCCAAGTACATGTTCTAGGACATACTCATCTTGCAACCGGTCACTCCTATAATAATTTAAAATATTATATATATATATATATATATATATATATATATATATATATATATGTTTGACCATACCCCAAAAGAAAGTAGAAAAAGGAAACATTGACATAATGATGGAAATAGAGAGGACTGCGACGATTGTGTATAAAATGTGAGAATATTAATGATAACAAAAAAGGTACACCCCACCCCCTCCCCCCCCCCCCCCCCCCCCCCAAAAAAAAAAAAGAACAAAGAAAACAGAGAATTTTGAGGGGTAACAATGATTGATGAGAAATGGAATATGGGATTGGACAAGAGGGGTTGATGTCAAGTGCCAAGGCTAATTGTTTAATTAGCTTTCCTTGAGGCTCGTGTGTGATTTGATTAGTAATTAGGCTTCGAGAGTGAGCCCAAATTATACTGGAGGGTGGCTATAACGTTGGTCTACGATTCGGAAATTCCGGGAAGAGAGAGAGAGAGAGAGAGAGAGAGAGAGGGTTCATTCAATGCAAGCGTATTGATATTGATGGGAGATGCATTCAAATTTAGATAGAGAAGACCCGCTGGTCGTCGGGTTCTTAATGAACAACACTAAAGTAGTCGAGATGAGCAAAATTATTGGGGAAACAAAGATGGAAAATATTGAAGTGACGTTGAAGCAATGACTGGATTATTATGGTGGACGACAGAGGGTGATGAGAGCTTTCGATTATTCAATAAACAGCTGCCTATCTATAAATGCAATTGAAGTTGTTTCGAATAGAGTTTCTCAAGAGCTCTGCTGTCTCTCGCCATATCACTGCCTATTAGCTACTTCTTTCCTCCCTCCCCTCTCTTCCTGAATTATCCTGCATTTTCCATTGTTACACGTTTAAATTTAATAATACACTTCATTTCGATGTTCAGCATAACGAGAGGAACCCAGAGAAAAAAAAAAGGGTAATTCAGCTCAAAACTCAAATCACATTATGATTTTTAATCTGACTTTAATTGCACTTCTTACCAACTAATCAACAGTTAATTGGAATTTATGGTTAATGCATTCCTGTAGATTAGATCGAACCAAACCTTGCTTGTTGGTGGAGATTACTCTTTAATAAAAGGGTTTCAACATTTTCCTTTATTTTACTATTTTTTTAGGCGAATTCAAAATAGTTAGAATTGTATATCGTTAATTACTAACATTGATAAACAACCACAAGCATGAATACGCCCATGCTTTCATCAAAATTAGAAAATAATGATAACAATAATAGTTACATGTATCTAAGACATGATAAAGAAATGTGTGAACTAAAATTGGTTATCCAACCAAAAAAGTAAAATAAAATTGGTCATGGAATCACCTTTGTTAATTTCATTTACATAAGTTGCTTCAAAATTTATAAGAATATTCAATTACCTATACAAGTTGGTACATTAACTTTGAAGTTGTTTTATTGTTAGATTTTCTCTTTTGGTTCATTTTGGTTATAATTGGTGTGATAGCTCCTGCAAGGCATGAATGTACATTAGCTCTAATTTAGGATACATTTTATTTAGCTTTCTCAAGAGGTTTTCGGCCTCTAAAGCCCTTCGAGAAATGCTAAGATGTTTGGTAAGTATTTTGAAGTAATTTTTGATCAAATGCTGATTTTGGAAATGCCGAAAATAATGCTGATCTTGGAAATGCTGAAAATTTATTTTGTTCTCTTTTATTGAATAAAGGATAGGAAGGGGCAGTCACTTTAAGTGCCCGTGACATTATTATAGAAGTCTTCACACGCATCGGGTGTTCGGGAAACCTTACCATAAAGATTGCATAACCGTCATGCTTTCGGTGGTCGGATTAAAGGACGCCTCAAAAAGAGCCACAAGCCTTCACCACTTGACTACCACACTCAATGTTCGGTTGTTGCTGTTGTTCATGAATTTACATGGACATCCATTCAGACATATCGGGTACAAAACCACATGATGCTTTAGGCAGAGAATCTGGCTTCAGAGAAAGTTGAGACCCCATCTTGTCTGCCGATCTCAAAGGCAAATTCCAAAGTCCTTCCCACCCATTGATTGTTTATACCATATCTGGAGATAAATGGAAGATCCACGTGTTTGTCAAAAACCTTTTTTTTTTTTTTTTTGAAGTCTATTAACATTGAAACTGTTCTATATTATGCCAAATCTCTTTATATGTTGCAGTTGCTTAGGGCAAGGTGTATCTCTTGTTCCTAAGTCGTAATTTCATTGGATAAAACACTATTTAGCTGACTTCATATTCTTTGCCCCATTTACATAAATCTCGTGGAAAAAAATGAGTACATACATCTAAGGGGGCTAAGGCATCACTTCAATCATGACACTCCAATTATGAGCTTCTAGCTCCCAGGCTTTTGAGGCTGTAGCCACACCTAGGAAGTAAAAACCACTGGAAAATTTGTCTGTACCAATGGAACCATCAAGATCCGCCCGGAAAGGAAGGTAGATAAAAATTGCAAGAACGATTGGTCCCCGAAAGAACGAGTAACCTGCAACAAATCTTCAAGGCTTACCATAAACCGTTAATGAGGATGATTTGAGGACTCTCATGCTGTATGGCTCGCTTGTTGCATCCCAAGAAAAGCTGTGACAGAGAAAAACAAAAATGGACGCTCTCCATCATCGCGTTCATCAGCTACAATGAGCACTGTTCATCTCGGTCAAACTTTTTCTCTGGACTAATCCTTTCTGGGACATCTCGGGGTCACCTGAGCGGTGGAAAAAGGAATAAATAAATAAGAAAGAAAGAAGAAAGTGGTGATGGCAATTTAAGATGCTGGAAAGCGAAAGTGAAAAAGTAGTTCGAAGAACAACGATCCCTGCAGGAAAACATTGGGGGGTCCCCGAGCCTTTGCCCCCTTGCAAATGGATGTCATGTTGGCAACAACCTCAAAAGACTCTAAGAAAGGACCCATTTGCATTATTACAACTAATTATGATCTCTCTAGCTTGTTTCGCAACTTTTCTTGTTCGAAGTAATGATTCGGTCTTCGGGCCTGTTGAGAGATCGTTGATCTTATCCGCTGCTTCATCTACCATGTACATCGCAATGTCGGTCCGTTGGCTTACACCGCTCACTACGCAGTTACTCTTTTGCCTTATATACTTTTGCGGACTGATTACACGCTAGAGAGTACGCTCTTTCTTTCCCATCCACAGATACGCCGGTGAGTTCATTTCACTGCACATGTCTACTCTCATGCCTCCACGACCGGACTCGAGCTTCCTCTCCTTATCTACCCATAAGGTGAACTTACCTGAGCTGAATTTTCAAAATGCTTCATTCTTTCACCTTCAGACTAGAATGAAATCTGGGTACCGAATAACAGATTACTCTATATCTCAAGCTACTTGGAAGATTCAACAAAAATAGGTCCATGAATGGCTCATACTGGCAAAGCTATAACTAGTTCAGAATGTACGCATGGGAGGAAAAGTGTCAGGAAAGTCCTTAACCTATTTACTAGTGCTAATTTAGTCATAAACCTTTTAATTGTGCTAATTTAGTTCTAAACATCTGATTTAGTACCAATTTGGTCATTTTCACTAATATTGGTATGATATTGCTGACATAGATCAACCGATTTATGTGGCACCATCGGTACTGACATGGACAATTTTACAGTAATATTTTAATTTTTTTGATATTTTATTATTTTTCTAATATCATCTTTTTTATGATTTTTTTCATTTTTTTATTTATGCCTTAAACCTTTTGTTGGCCAGCAACCATGGTTAGGGTGGGTGGCCTTGCCTGGATGAGGGCCACCACTACCCACCTCGAGTGAGGCTCGGCTGAGTGAGGACAAAGCCCAACAAGGGCTCCCCTCGCTAGGTATCTCTCGAGTGGAGGCAACGTTGGACAAGCTCACCCTAGCCTAGGCTAGGGCCGACCTCTCCAGATCAAGCGAAGGGAGCCCTTGTCAAGGCTTGCCCTCACATGTCTAGGGCTCGCTTGTAGCGGGCGACTCTTCCCTAAGCAAGACCAACCTGCCCAACCATCGCCTCTGGCTAGTGACTAGTCACTAGCAAAAGGAACAAGAAAGGCAAAACAATAAAATGAAATAAAAAATCACAAAAATATTTTTAAAATATTAAAATATTAGTTCAAATTGTCCACGTCAGCACCGATAGTGTCACATAAGCTTGTCGGTGTTCACATCAACAATATCCAATTGAAATTAATTGAAATAACTTAATTGTCAATAAGTCAAAAGGTTTTAGGATGAAATTGACATTAATGCAGTAGGTTTAGAACTTTCTGACACATTTCCCTTATGCATGGATCTTATCTAAATTGAACATTGATCTCCTAGTTCATGTTAGAACGTAAATTCACTTCAGGGTAGCGCATAAGAAGGCAATTGGGCTTTCCAACTCTTTCAGCCGAAAAAATTTAGAATTTCATCTACTTTTTTAATATCATTTGTCCAGCCGAAGCTGGATTTGAGTCGGCTTTAATCTTCACATGATTAACCATCAAAGATTGTCTCAATGGCCACCCTTCCCACATGGGAAGGGGAAGGTGGGGAATTCAATTTCCTTCCTTCTTAGAGGAGCTAAGCGTAAGGATGTCTTATTTCAAGTGTAGAGTTTGACTCCCACACTCTATAAGGAAGCGAAGTAAAAGTTTGAGAGTGAATTGAAAATTAGAATAGTAAAAAAAAAAGAATCTTTACATGAGTGAAATAATTAATTTGTGAAAGCCAATTTTGATTCGTTCCTCATAATACCCATGTGAATATAAAGATTCAAATGCACAGAACTACGTGATAACTAAATTGGTCAAACAGGTGTGGTTCCGGCCGAGTTAGATTTGGGTGTATAGAAAATGGATCTAAGACATTTTCACCTCATATTGAACCATTTTTATATAATACAATTCTAGCAACTCATATCCTACTCAACTCAACTCATTCTCAACCAATTATTAACAATTTACCCCCTTAAATATAGAAAATAGCATACTAAAAGGAAAAAAAGACTAATCAATTAAAAATAAATTAAACATGAAAAAATTGGCAAATAAGAAATTATTGTAAATTTTGACGAATCAAGCTACTAACACATCTTCTATTATTTCTCTTGGTGCTAGAAATTTGATCTAATCTTCTCAGGAGAATATTTTTCTTTTACTTATTTTGAAAAGGGGAACAATCCTTTACTGCACATATATCTTTTAAAATAAAAATAAAGGGATGCTTTTTGTTGTAATATCTATGAAAGCATACCTAAACTATATTAAATAAAATAAAATATGAAAAAGGTCAAAAATGGAATTGCCGTCTTGCTGTAAATCCACCTTGAAATTTGCAACATCTCTTGCAACCACCGACGAGCCGTCATTGCCGCCGCCGTCAAACGATCGGTGTGACTGAGCTGTTGCCAAGTCATCACCGGGGACTTACTCATCACCGGGCCATCACCTCCATCTCTTGACTACTCTTTCTTTCAACTAGGTCACAAGCTCGAGCTCGCAATGCCATCACGCTTGACTGCTAATTCACCACGAGGTCGCTAGCTCGTTGTCAATGGATGCCGAGCTTGATCCCACCGTCAAGCAACTATTTTCGATCATATCTGAAAAGTAGAACAGAGAGAGACACCACTACATCCGCGAGCCATGGACATTGGTGAGCTGCTAACGACGTTGTCGGAGAGATCTACCGCAACTTCGGGCGACGTTGGCGGCAAGATTGACCGATGTAAACGATGTTGCCAATGGCCATGGCACAATCAATGCCCATCGCCGCTCTATCTAGCCCCCTCTCTCTCTCTCTTCCGGAACCATTTCTATTGCTCTTTCTGTTTTTTCTTTTTTCTTTTTTCTTTTTTTAATTTTTTCCCCGAAAGTAATTATGTTGCAATGAAATGGATTTGTAATGTATGTCCTAACCCATTAAGACCTATATGTAATTAGGCATTTATCTTTCAAATTCATTAAGACTGTTTTAAAATTTTAGGCAACTCATTTATCACCTGACCTATTAAGTACCGAGTTAAAAAAAACTCATTTAGCTACCTCTACCGCCTTGGATCACAAACTTATGGTCCCCCACTTCAGTCGGTCACTCTCGACTAGCCATTCTACACCAATGCAGATGAAGAAGATAAGATGAGAGGGAATGAGACCTCCCAATCATCACAGAATGATGGCAGATTTTGTCTTCCTGCGGGTAATTTTTCATCATTTGTCCCTTTCTCTTCCATTTCTTTTACTCTAAACATATTCTACGTCGCAACGAGAAGGAAGAAGGTGTCAAATGGGAAGCTCCAAAAGAAGCTGCACTACTCCATAACGCGATCGAGGCGTAATTCAAATATTGGGAGAGTGACAAAAAGAATTTACTCCAATTTGGCCTCGTTCCGTCTTGGTCACTTCGCTTTTCTCATCGACAGGTCTATTCTGTACAACCAGGCCACAAGATATTGGCGAGCCAAGGAGAGATTCACGCACGCACGATAACAGACGGTCCCAAAAATACGTGCAGAAGCTGCACTAGGTGGGAACAACTATGTAGCAGGCATCTGAGAAGTCGTTTTCCTTCAGAGCTGGACAGTCGAGAGACAAGGTTCGACACATTGGCACATTTCGTCATTCGATCTGTCGAGCTGAATCTCACTACTGACAGCGCAAATTTATAAGGGTGATGTGTTTAATGACGAAATCTATTATCTGCTGCTAGTTTCTGTTTCTATACCCAGCAAATTATTCAGATCTCAGCTGGTTTGATGATAAGCAGTAAAGAGAAGAAGCATTTGCAATCTCTCTGATGGGTAATTTCAGTACCGAATCCTGACAAATTTTGAGCGCCCCAGCGAGCTCAGCTCACCTCTGCTTACTCTTTTGTTTTGAATTGGATTATTTCATCCGAAATATTGTGTAGAGAAACCAGTGGGATGGTTTTCATGTCGCCTGAGTGTGCATATGAGAGGTTGCATGTAACCCCTGTTCCGCATAGCGAGAACACCTAGACCTCCATTTTCTCACATAGAAATGCACTTAATGCCATCTAGTTTTGTCGCACCCCTAACTTTACAAGAAAAGGAATGATAACACGGCCATCTGAAGACGCGGCCTCATACATAAGCATCATCAATCTTTCATCGAAATATAATACAATTATATATTTGATAAAAGAGTCGTATGGTTACAGGATCAAAATTTCTGTAATCCATCAAAAATATATATACATCTCTATCCAACAACTAGACTTACAAGTTCATCTCACACATAAATAACTCATACCTAGAAATCCTACAATCAAAATGTTGTTGATAACCTAAACACTTTAGTCCTACTCACGGCTAGTTGAAAAACTTGAAAAGAAAGTAAGACAAATGAAATAAGCAACTACAGCCAAGTGAATAGTACATCTCTTCTAACCAAATTGAATATTTGCTATGCATTTTTATAAAACGATATCCTAACTTATCAATGCCAAATTCAATATACAATATACGTAAATTATCAAAAGTGGATTATCTCTTTTCAACAAAACTTTTTACATATCAAATCAATCAACACTATCAACTTAACAATATCAAAGCAACCATCAATAGTTCATTTTATTAATCGATATCTATTAAATTAAATGCCAATGGTTCATTCCGTTGACTAATCTAATGCTAAATATCTAAAAATGGTCACACTTAGCACCCGTGACCAAGACGATCCTTTCTTGGCTATGTCTCCACCTACATCAGCTAATAGTTCAATTTAAAAATACACCCTACTAATTGCATGGATACTTGCCTCTCCACGAGTTTTAATTATAGTTACATGAACATAATCCACAAACCTCATTTTCCAATAACCCACAATTAAAACCAAAATACATCACAAGACTCAGGTTCAATAACCAAATCCTACAACTTTTCACGATTCAATATATCAAACAAAATCCTTTCATAAACAAAAATATATAATCTTTCACGACTCAATTCATTAGTTAGAACATTTTTTGTGCAAGCATATCTAAAATCACAAGAGAATTCATTTCATAAACTAGATTCATAAAGAAGTATATACATAAAAGAAAACCTCTCACAATACATTTCCTAAAACGTTTCTCAAACTATTCATAATTACTAAAAGTAATCATTGTTCAATCAAGACTTTTATACAACAATAATGCCATTCCATAATTCATAATATATCTAATATATATCGCTTTCAAAATATAAGTTTACAAACTCAAAAGAAAAAATGGCACTACTTATCTAGGAAAGCCAAAAACTAATTTATAAAGGTTACACGAACCGACAAACTCATATATCTATCAATTTATCGAAAAACATTATTAAAATTCAAGTAAAACATTGCTCTAACAAACAACTCAATGAAATTATGCTTGCTCATAGATCAATTGAGTCTTATGCACTAACAAAAAAAATTCATTGATAGCGAACATTCATCTTTATCCGTTATGTGTAACTCACACACGAGACTTTTTTTTTCTTACTCACACACGAGACTTTAAAAATCCATTTTAATTAAACTATATTTCAAGGTCGATTTTTGTCAAATCCATAACTTCACAACAGCTTAAACTATCATTTTCACATAATTCGCAGCTTAACAACTCTTAAATGGAATTTCATAGTTCAAAATTCACATAACATCAAATTTATGACTTAACTTCAAAAGTTACTCTGATTAGATGGACACCGAGTTCAAGTACTTACCGGATGTTACTAAAGGTAGTTGATTTAGCTTGTCGGTAGTCTGAAACGTGTACACGCAAAAGTTTCACTCACTTTTCCTCGTTTTGTCGTTTCCTACTCACGAACGAGCTCACTTTTCTCTTTTGTCCGCTGCCTTGACTTCACGTGTATCATCTGTGAAGGAAAATGAAGGTGGGCTGAGTTGGCTATTGAAGAGATTGGTTTTGGGCTTTGTTGGGCCCATCTATTACAAGTGCCGCAAGAGTCAAGTTCTAAAACTCTAACATCGAGAGGCTGATATTGAGCTTGTGATGATAAACGGTCAAGCTCAATCTTGAAGAAGTCGCTCATAAAATTTGGGGGAGTATTATCCAAAAAGTCAACCAATTGCAATTGTATCAATTTAGTCATAAACTTTCTTTTTTTTACCAATTGAGTCGTAAACTTTTCACAATTATGCAAATTCAATCATCCAGTCAAATTTGGCATGCCATGCTGACATAGCATAACTAATGCTGACATGATACAATCGACACTAACATAAACAACTTTTAATAATATTTAATTTTTTGAATTTTTTTTTCTTTTCCTTCTCTTTATCTATTTTTTTCCATCTTCCTTCTTCCTCTGGCCAATCAGTGGACTAAGTCGATGGCTCAATCTGATGACCTCACTGACTAGTGGCGAGGTGAGCCCTCACCAGTGGTTGGGAGTTGATCTTGCCGACCCCTCACTAAATGCGAGGGCAAGCTCACGCTACCCCAACCATCGCTAGAGCTAGCCTAGCCATCGGCCAGCAAGATCATTGGACTGAGCCCTCGCCTCTGGGCAATCATCAGACTGAGACAACCAGCTAAAGGAGGAAGGAAGAGGAAAAAAAAAAGGAAAAAGAAAAGAAAAGAGGAAAAAAATTAATTTTTTTTTAAAAACATTCAATATATTATTAAAATTATCTATGTCAGCTCCAATTAGACGAATTATGCTAGTTAATACCAGCTAGCCAAATTTGGCCGGATGAATTAAATTAGCACAATTACAAAAAATTTAAGACTCAATTGGCCAATATATATAAATAAATAAATAAATATATATATATATATATATATATATATATATATATTACTTAGTTTTACATGAAATAAGGTAATTGGGGTCTCTAGTTTAAGCCTATAACTATACCTAGAAATTTATTCAAAATATCCTAAACTTATTACACTTTTGCCAAATTAGTTCAAACATTTTTACAATTTGTCAATTGAGTTTATCCAGTTAGCTTTGACCAGGAATCACTAACTTGGATGCCAGATGTCTTGTGTGGCATAGCATGACATGGCTAGTACTAACGTAGATTTTTTTATAATATGTTAATATATTTTGAATTCTTAATGTTTTCTTTTCTTTTCTTTTCTTTTCTTTGGATTCATATCGGCTAAAAGTGAGCATGGTCCGGGGGCCGGTCCACCCCCTAACCCTAGGACCAACCCACACAGTGCTGGTCCTCAATTTTTGGGACCGAAGACTGACCCTATTGAGCTTGAGATTGATGACTAGACCAACTTAATGGGTTCGGTCCGGTTCCAAGGTCAACCCATGATTAACTGATAATTTTTTATTTCATTTTTTGTACTCCTTAAAAAAAGCGATTGAGAACCGAACTAACTCAATGGGTTCAATCCAATTTCAAGGTCAACCCAAAAAGAACCAATAATTTTTTATTTCATTTTTTGCACTCCTTGAAATGGCAATCGGGGATCGTATCGACCCAATGGGTTTGATGATGAGCGAAGTCAGCTAAGAAAGGCAAGCGATGAGGGTCAAGTTGGGTGAGCATAGAATGGAATGAGCATTGAATGTCGAATGAGGAGCAATAAGCCAAGCGAGCATCGAGCGGAGAGTGGCACGAGTGACCTAAAGCGAGCGAGGCGAGTGTCGAGTGGCGAGCGGAGAAATTGTTTCTTTCGATTTTGGAAAATTGAAGACTAAGAGGACAAATAAGACATAAGAGAACAAACACTAGAGGAGGATGCCATAAAGTGCCTTTTTGGACGCCGTGAGGACTCATCACAAAAACATTTTTCTCTTTCGTAAATTATAACTATTGACGCCATAAAAGATATTAAAAACATAAGTTATTAAAGAACAATATAAAATTACTTGAACTCCTCACTAAAGAGCTGTTTAATGTTGTTGACACCGTTTATTTTAATGTTTTTCTATATAAATATATAGTCAGAGTTGGTTCGGGTTGGACCGACCCGAAACTCTCAGGACTAAGAACCAATCAACACAGTTTTGGTCTAGGAATTCCATGACCAAGGATCGACCCAATCTCCCTAGGAACCAGACCAGGACCGGCAGAGTTGGGCCAGTCCAGGGTCGATCCAGAGTTGACCTTTTAATTAGTAAAAGTTGAAAATATTTAAGATTCAATTGGCACAATTAAAAGATTTAAAATTAAATTGGTAAAAATGCAATAAGTTTAAAAAAATTTGGATAATTTTCTTGAATATGTTGTAACTATCCATTAATTGAGAACTTTTCTAAAGTTCCTGATGCATAGACCAAAAGACATTAGATAGCAATTAAGCTATATCCATTCGAGTGGCTCACGTGCTTGTTCATGTGTTCAATCGAAGGCATCTTCAGTCTATCATCGAAGACATAGTACGGCTAGAACCAAGTCTACTGTGTGATTATGTTGTAATTGGTTCTTTTGCCTCCATTCTCTCCTTTGTCTCCCAGCTCCCAGCTCGATACAAAGTACAAGTTAGGCCTCACAACAAGCATACATTCGAGGACATCAGAAATGAAAGAGTAACTACATTAAAGTCGAAAATGAAGGAGAATTGAACCTAGATTTGTCGAGTTGGTTAGAATTTAGCACCATACTACGTCTATGGAAGCATGACGTGATCTTTTGATGGCAATAGGACTGGGGACAGCTCTAAGGTTCTCGAATCCGATTGGGATCTGTCGAGTAAATCCAAACACTCTAATCCGTTTAAGAAAAAGAAGTGAAAAGAAAAATATCCATTGAAACAATTTATTTCTTTTTTCATCCGGAACAGATCTCTGTTCCAGACGAGCAGGGAGACAACAGTGTGAAACCTCAACAACGAAAGCACGCTCACTTGGCTTCAAAAACAACGAATGACGCCTTCACCGGTCCCCGCCCGTGCAGTTCAAATGGACATATCAATGAAACACCCAATCATGTCAGAAACTCACGCCCCTTGAGCCTGCTTTCAACCGATTCCCTTTCTTCGAAAAGAGGTGGGCATCGCTGCTAGCAGTGCTCCTAATAATTTTTTTCATTCCTTTCAACACATTATCTCACAGAGTCAATGTGCACAAAAGTCGAAAAATTCTTGCACGCTCCTCATTTGAAATCATGTGATCCGAGTCTCTAAATCGTGTGAGTCTCACACAAACCACATCATTTAACATTTAGGCTCAAGTAGATTTACTATATATCAGGATTATGCATGTGCTACAATTTAAACGTTAGTTTTTGAGATTGTGAACCATATACATGAAGTTCTTGGTTGATGAACAAATTTTTGTGCTAGTTGCTCTTCCTACTAGAATAATAATAGACATATTAAATAAAATTGATTTACTAAGTGATGTGATGGATTCATGTTTAGCAATTAGTTTCTACACTGGTCTTTAATCTGGTTCACGCAGTAAAGTACTCTAACATCAATTCTGCAATTGACACTTAATTACACGGACTATATTGCTAACATGTCAATTGAAAATGAAGACAATCTCAATGTATTATGGAAAGAAAGAACTTTTTTTTGTGGAAAAGAGAGAAAAAATGTAATTCAGAGTGTCATAATAGAGGATTAATTTTTGTATCACTAAACTTCTTGGTAGTAATAAGAGTGGTGTTGTCTAGCTTTGTTAGCTTGAATCGGAGTGCTTCTGTGGAGGGGAGGAAAATTGTGGAAGATGTGCTGCTGGCTCATGAGGTCACGAGTTCTCCTGAGAAGTTCACAGACTGGACCAAGGCTTGTGTCACTTCTCCTTACTTCTCAGTGGCTATAAATTGTGCCTTGGAGGATTATTTTCCTGGTGAATATGTTTAGAAATTTATATAAGATGTTTGAACTTAGACTTAACCAAGACACAGCTTTATACTTCTGGTATTTCAAGTGATTCCCCGGAGGAGTTGGCCCATATTAGTGGCTTTAAAGTTGAGGCTTCACCTGTGACTGTGAGGTACTTGGGTATTCCATGAGTTTCAGGTAGACTCACTGAAAAGAATTGTAGAACTTGGACCTAAAAGATTGTAAGTAGAGTGAAAGGTTGGAGTGCTCAAAGGCTCTAATTTGCTGGTACATTTCAGTTTATAACCTCTGTTCTTTATAGTATTGTCTCTTACTGGTGCAACTTTTTGTTTTGCCAAAGGAAGTCATCAAAGCCATGGAGATTGGAGAGGTGCTGCAGCTCCTTGTGGACAGAGCTGATGAGAGAACTAAGGAGGGTGGTTTGGGGCTTAAACAAATTTTTCGGAGGAGCAAGGCTGCCGAATTAAGCTTATCTGGATGTTTTTGATTGAATCTGACACCTTGTGGATTGCTCGGGTGAATCATATTTGATTTAGCATAATAGCTTTTGTGAGTATTAAGCCTTCAGCTACTTCGCCTTACACTTGGAGAAACTGCTCAAATTACAAGAAGAATTGAAGCGCTCTATTAAGGGTGCCGTTGGAGATGGTGGGAAGACCTTCCTTTGGTTGGATCCTCGGCATCCATCTGTCATCTTGTTGGAAGAATTCTCTCCTAGAATTGTATATGGCTCGGATTTCCTCTTTTGTTGAGACTTATTCATGTAGAATAAAATGGCATATGGTCTTGGCCTGCTGCAAGATGAGAGGATTTGGTCCTTATTCAGTCTGCCTTGTGTAACTCTGTCTTCCCTAATCCAAGGCTCTCCGATAAGGTGCTTTAAATTGCTACACCTTCGAGAAACAATCCCAATTCATAGTGCATGGAGTGCGTTGCGAACTGGGGCCGCAGTAAAGTTCCATGGCATAAACTTGTCTGGTTTACTCCTAATATTAGAAAACACAAATTCATCTGTTGGTTGGCTATTTAAAATAGATTAAATTCTAGGTAGGCCTTGGACATGGAGTATCTCTGTTGATAGGTGTGTATGCCCTGTGGTGATCACTCTTGAGACGAGATCATGTGTTTGCAAAATGTGGAGTAGTTAAGGAAGTGTAGCTTTTAGTTACTTCTGTGATCTAAAACCGCCTGGTGTGCTACTATATATCCCTAGTGGCTTCCCAGGAATAAAAAGTTGCATGATTTAGCTTTTATTGTCTCCAGTAGGGCAGTTTTCTCTACAGCCCAGCGTGACGTCTTGCATAGCCTCAATAGTTAATAGTACATTGATTTGTAGTGGTGCAAGGAACCCTGCTCAGCTTCAAATTTGCAATAACTGGGCTTGATGTCATCTTGCCTATGGTGTTCGTTGCAGCAAGGTTCGTGTGTTTTTGATATAGCAAATTTGATCTGCATTCCAAAGTTGTTTCCAATACAACTATTGCTTACATCGCCAAAAAAAAAGGGCGGGGGGAGGGGGGGGGGTGTGTGGAGATGAATGCACCACAACTACATCAAGCACATGTGATAAACGGACAGTGACAGCATCCATTTTCCAAGTTGCAAGTGTAAAGCAAATGTCAAGGTCCAATCATCAATATAATCATATCACCAAAAACTTTGAAATGATGCTATATAATGAACCAAATAAATGCAAGTAAAGAACAGACTTACACCTGGGGCTTTATTTGCAAGAATATTGAGATGCTTGCCACTCTGATGACATGAAATAGTCATATCCAACGAAAACTGTTTTTGTCGAACCAAAATTCTTGAAACAAGATATTCTACCTAATCCTCAGATAGCACAACAGGATTTTTACTAAGGCTTATGCAGCCACAGTGGCAACAGTGCCCTTAGACTTTGAACAAAAGAGATCCAGAACATCTGCATGGTTCCGTATATGTCTCGGGCACTTAGAAAGAAGCTCTTGTGCTTCATTATGCCTCCTAACCTTGAAGAAGGCTTCAAACATTTGGAGAAACACAGTTATAGATGGGAATTTTTTCGAGGTCATTGCCTTTAGAAAAGCAAGAGCATCGTCTTTGGTTCCTTTCTTTGATATGTGCTGAATAAAAGGATCAAGGAAAGGCGGGTATCCATGTTCCTTCATCAAACTCAAAAGTGTCAATGCTTCTTCGAATCCTCCTTGAGCCAGCAATTTCTTTATCAAAAGTTTGTACGTCGTATGCCAAGGCTTCAACTCATTGTTGGATGCACAATCTTTCAAAATTCGGCAAGCATCAAGTGCTCTGTTCTTATCACAATATGCATTAACCAGTGAATCAAGAGCGCGACTAGCAGAAGAACCTGCTTCCTTCTCAACCATCTCATGAAAATAATCAGAAGCCTTTTCAAGATCTCCCGAAACACAATGCCCTTCTATTAGTGATGCAGTGGTTTTGAAATCAGAAGGAAGCCCAGATGATTCTAGTGCATCCATAAATTTACATGCCTCATCCTTTTTACCAGCACTACTAAGCTGGAATGCGATTTTGCTCTGGAGATTGGCACCAGGTAAGAACCCACACTCCTGCATTACTTTCAAAACCTTGTCAGACTCCGCTAATCTTCCAACACTGGTTAAAGACTTCAAAACTGTATAAAGCATGGTGTCTGTCAGCGCATTCCCTTTCTCTGTATAGACCTTCACAACTCTAGAAAAGAGACCCACGTCAAAATCCTTGCTAACAGCTATTTTCTTCAATAGGAATGTACATTCCTGCACTGAAGGCTTATTGACACCACCCATGGCAAACTCATATAAATAGACTGCGTCCTTGATCATCTTCCTCTTACAAAACCGATTCAATACCTTGACATAAGTCTCCATTTCCATTTCATACCCGGCAACCTTCATTTCATCAACCAGCTTCCAAAATCTATCGATACAATCTTCCCTCCCTAAGACAATTGCCATGGCATTATACGTCTGCTTATTGTGATTAAATAAACCACTTTCTTTGACCCACCGGAAAAATATCAACGCTTTCATGGGCTCAGTAGCAAGATTTTCCAGTACCATCTTAACCACATCAGTTGAAAACTCGACATCTAACTCCCGCAGCTTCTTCTCGACATCTTCACTCCAAACCTCATTCTTCACTATCCTAAAAATCCTAGAGGGATTCTTCTCAACAGAGTTATTAATCGATCCAGATGCAAAAATACCTCTCAGCTTCTCCGCATCACTCTCTCTCCCCTCTTTCTCAAACGTCTCCAACACTTGATCTCTAACGCGCCCCGACACGCCATAACCCCGTTTCTTCAGAGTCTCATACAAACCCCAGAATTCAGAAATAAACCCGTTCACACCCAATATACCCAGCATCAAATTATACGATTTTGAGCTCAAATTCTCACTATGCCTCTCCGAAACCCAATCGAAAAACCTACCAGCAGCGCTCGGACTAGCAGAGAGACTCTCCAAGACCTTCAGGACCAAGTCATGGCTCACGGCGACTTTGTTCAACTCCAGCTCCTTCGCCGCATCCGCCGGGTTCTCGCATTTAGCGAAAGCATCGGCGACGACCGTGTGATCCGAGTCCTCCACTTCGACGGCCGGCTCCGACGAGAAGGGCCTGGCTACGAAGGGGTAACTGGGTCGCGCCAAGCTCGGGACTTGGGCATCAAACGGAGGTCCCGAGGGCGAGTTACGAAGAGGGTCGGCGCGGAGAAGCAAGGCGAAGCGGCGGACCGAGTGGGGATTCGGGTTGGAGAGCGAGGAAGGGTGCGGAGAGTGGCTTGGGAGGTTCGATCTTGAACGGAGGTGGGTTCGGAGGAGAAGCGAACGCCATGAATGTCTCATGTCTGCGTGATTTTGGGATGTGATTGCTGCGAGGGTTCTTGAAATGGAGGAGAAGAAGGAGGAGGAGGAGGAGGAGCGGTGGATAGTCGGGTGGGGCTAGCTCGACGACGATGAGAAGGAGGGGACTTGGTTTAGGGTTCTAGCGGGGACTAACACTGACCAGTTAAAACCGTGGAATGGAGGAGATTGGGAGTTCGAATCACGATGCCTGCAAAGGATGACCAAATAATTGTAGACTTGACTTCAATAATTTAACATTCCATTTTATTTTGCCAAAAATGGATAGTTTAAATTATAGTTTTCTGGAAATAATCTATTCGCTTGAAATAGGTAGTCACTAAAAGTTGTGGTGTTTATGTTTAAATGTTTTCATAAACAATGAAAATACTTTTGGTTCTTCATTTTAGTTAGCAATCGAAGCAATCATTTTATTAGAAAATATTTTTCACATCATTTATTTTTTCGTAAAACAAAACTTTTGTCTTTTACTATTATGATTTGCACTAGTATTGACAAGTGATTGGAAATTTATTTATTTTTAAAATATTTGATAGGGAATAAAGGAAATATTGACCAAAAAGTCTTAAATATATTACATTTTAACCAATTTAGTCATAGATTTTTCAATTTTATCAATTTAATCATGGATTGCTTCTGCTAAATGGTAAACTTCCTTCCTAGTAGGAAATCTTGAAATCTTCCGATGGATCTCATATTACTGACTTGTTCTTTATAAGTAGATTCGTTTGCAAGAATGGTGTTTCCAAAACCATTAGCTCGCATCGAGATGTGAAATTATTGATCAATCCCTTATTGTAAGCTCCACCCGGCCTGCATCATGTTTCATGTTGGAGCAAAGGTTGTTGTCGTTGCACAACCTTTTTGTTGTCATCAAAGTGATTCGTGGCAAAGGCAAACGCAAACAACACTGACGTGCAGCAAGAAGGATTTGAGCTGTGCCAATCCAATCTGAGGCCCTTCGAAGGCTCCTCAGGCATTCCGGGATCCTTGAACTTCTTAAACTTCTTAAAGCCGGCGAAATGATTTTTCGAAGATGACTTTGGTGGTGATGCGGACTCCTCTTATTCAAGTTCTGTCCAGGAACCAGCCGTACCCACTCAACCAAATGTCAGTTGATCGACTAGCAAGAGCTTTTGAAAGCAGCAATCGGTCCGTTCAAGTCAATGTGTTAGATTTCAAAGGAAAGCTAAGTGCAGAAGAGCAATGTGATAGGCTTACTTTGAAGCTTTCTTTGATTAGAAACATCTCCCTAATGCAAGGAAAGTCCAGTTCATTGCTCCAAACTGGAAACACCATGCTCTAATCTGGTGGCAACGATACCAGAGGGGTAGGGAGAGATGGGGAATCTAAGGTCTCTACTCGGGCTGAAAAGAAGCTGAGGTTAGATGAGAAGTTCTTTCCTCTTGATCATAAGCGAACTTTGCTTCAAATGCTTCACGAGTTGAAGCAACGGAATGATCAATCAATCGATTTCCAACTGTACTGAGGATATTGACAAGTTGCTGAACTCGATTTGCTTAAACAAAGGTGATGATCCAGACTCGCCATGCAAGTAGCCTTGAGCAGAGCCTAAAGGAGAACTCATTATGCATTAACATTCAAGTGATATACTTGATTTGTCATGGAGAAAATTGCCAAAAATGTGAAAGATGCCATTCTAAGTTATTCCAAAATCTTTTCTTCTTCTCAGTGAGAATTGGTGTATATATATGTGATGCAAAGTAGCAGAGTAATTGATGTAGTCTTCCAAGGTTTGAATATGTCTTCCTATGCTGCAACTTACTGGGCAACTGAATAATACGACTCGCTGAGCAAGTTTGCAGCCAACTGTCGCGACCTATTTTTTCGGGTGCACCACCTAAAACTAGGTTATTGGACTGCTAAGCTTTTACACTTAGCTCGGGCTCTCCCAAGCCCATACCAAATCGCGACTTAAGTCTAAATTTTTAAACATGTAAGAGGTTATTATCTAGGAGTCGCCACTAATCGGTTTATGGTAGGTCGATTAGACACCTAAGTAAAATAAAGGGAGATTTATTTTACTCCTACGAACCAGAGACTGAGGGTACGGGGACTTGATTACACTAGATTTCTCTAATGCCCTTTCGGTACCATTTATTTTTAATTTTTTCAAAATGTTTTTGCAAGCAGCTGATTTATTTTAACCTAAATTACTATCATGCAAATATGGTGACCATACGGGTGCTCATCCATTATTAAAGCATTCGAATAAATTGCATCACACAAAGCAAGTAATCATTTTTTTTTATTTTCTTAAAAATTGGAGTTCTTTTATAAAAATGCATTTTTTTAACTAAATGACTTAATCCTATTGATATGCAAATTCTAATTAAATGGGTCTATTATGCAAATTAATTAACATGCACCTCATGACCTAATTTTACTAAACAAATTCTGATTAAATGCCTCTATTATGCGAACTAGTTAACATGCGCCTAGTATTTTTGCAATTTTTTATTGGAATTCAAAATTTATGAAAACCCTAATTAACCTATCTAAAAAGGGATAATTTTCTAATTTATTCTAAGGATTAATTTGACTTAAACCCTATCCTATCTTAGAAAACTATTTTTTTTATTTTAAAAAAAAGAATGAGAATATGAAAATGTGCCAATTATATCTAAGACTCCAAAAAGGCTATTTAAGTCTAATCCTAACTTATTTTTTTGAAATATCTAAAAATGCAGTCCTAAAAATATTATCTAAAAATGCAATCCTAGAAATATAATCCTAAAAATTTGATTAATTAAACCTAGATGCCTATTATATTAAACCTTAATGTCCTATATGCTCATGCAAAGTTTTTTTAAATATTTTGATTTTTGATTTTTTTTAGTTTCTTTTTAGGTTTTTTTTTGTAAGTTGAATGATTGTTAAACAATGGTTAAATCTAAACAATTAATATAATCACTAAATAAAGGATCAAAATAATTGGAAAAATAACCTAACGTCTCACAGGTTAAATTAACAATTATTCTAACCCTAATCATTACAATAACTTAAAATAATTAAAAAATCTGGTCCGAAATCTTACAGACCAAATTAAATATAATTATTATGATTTAACAATTGAGATTCTACCAAAAAGCCCAAAAATTAAAAATAATTAGAAAAATGATCCGATGTCTCTCGGATCAAATTAATAATTATATTAATTTCGGACAAAATCCCTACGGATGATGCATACTAAATTCACAAATATTAACATCAAATATTACACTTAAATAGATAAACTAAAATGAGATAAAATAGAAGAAACTAAACAAAAGAAAAAGCTAAACCACCTAAGGAAAGAGGGTTTGCTGTAGCGTTGATGGTGCAGACGCGGCGTCGGCTGAGGGAGGAGCTCCGGAGCGGTAGCGAGCGGCGACGGGGCTGCTGATGGCTGCAGCGAGGCGACGGAGGTGGAGATGCTGGTGCGGGTCGCGAGTCGTTAGGCTCCAGCGAAGGGGAAAACCGGCGTTGCAGCGGTTCGGGTTCTGGCCCGCAGGCGGAGGCGGGTCAGCGAGACGCGGAGCAGTGGCTGTGCGGGTCGGGGCTGCGGCGTCGCGGTGGTCTCGTCGTGGCGGCTCCGGGTCACAAACGGCGCGAGTCCAGGCGCGGAAAGGGTAAGGCGGCGACGGCGGTTGCACGATGGTGGCTCCGAATCGCAAGGGGGCTTGCGGAGGTGCAGGCGCGCAACTGACAATGGGCTCAGGCGGAGGGAGACGAGCGGCAGGCTTTGGAGCTCCGGCGTCGTACTGGGCAGCAGCAGATTGCGATGGCCGGCGCGGGTTCTCGGGCTGCTGCAGCGTCGCGGGGGGTCGTCGGGTGTGCGCGAGTTGCTGCGGGTCACAGGTTGCTGCGCGGCGAGGCTTGCGGGTGCTGGTGCGCGGAGGTCGCTGGGTTCACCGGAAGGAGGCTCGGAGGTGGTGCTGTAGTGCTCGCGGGATGTGCAGGCGGTGACGGACGGGAGTTGCAAAAAGCTGGAGCGCCGGTCGAAGGATTGTTGAAGAAGAAGACCCTCCCCTTTTCCTCTTTTTTTTAACTTTCTCTCTCTCTATATTGACTTTTCCTGCCGCAATCTTCCTTCTCTTCCTTCTGCAGCTTGTCAGAAGGATAAGAGAATGATTACTTCAAATGGACGGAAAAGGCTTGTCTCCTTTTTTCTTTCACTCTTTCTCACGCTTTTTCTTTCTGCACTTTTCTTGACTTTTCCCTTTTTTGGTCAGAGAAAGAAAAGAGAAATGCTTTCTCTGACCAAGATGGACGAACGAAGGTCTTTTTTGCACGAATTTTTTTTCTCAAATTTCTCTCTCCATTTTTCGAAAATCACCTCTCTGAAGATTTTTCTGAATTCGCTCTCCTCTGCTCGAAAATTTTTGGTCTCCTTTTATAGTGATCCCGACCACCCCTTTTTTTTTTACGGCAACTTTCGAGCTTCCTTTTTCCTTTGCCTTAATTCATGTAAATTGAAGCAAAATCTTGCAATCAGTTTGATTTTTCCTTGAATATTTCGATTCCTTCCCTTTTATCAAATTTCTTACTTTTTTATTTATCTGATTTCTTTGATTGAAAATTTGCTTCCATATTTATTATGAATTAAATATTCACTGGAGCAAGAATGGTTAATCAGAATTTCCACATTCCATTCATGACCAATCGAATCAATTTTTCCCTTTTTTATTTTTTCTTTTCAAAAAATGCAATTTTATTTTTCCAAAATTAGGTATCAACACCAACAAAGCATAACAAATGTTATGCTCTAGGAACCGGATACATATCAGCCTTGACTTGCTGACTTGTGTAGCGAATCATGACGAGTTGATATGGACGCCACGCCATGCCCCTGCATCGGTCTCTGATGGGGAGTATGCACTTCACGGTCTCCCTTGTCGATAGGGTCTTGGAAGCTCTTCGCCCCAACTCCTGTGCCTTGGCCTTCCAAATTTGCCTCCGAATCAGATCGAGTGTGTTGTCTGAGTTCCTGCGCTAAGAAGCTGGTATGCCAACTTCACCATGGAATCCCTAGACCTACAAGGCCACCATACCACATTATCTGGTTCCATTCTGGAGGCAGACATTTTTGCGATGCTAGTGGAATACGCTGGCGAGAAGAGGTCCTGGATTTTCTGTCCCATTCTCGCATTTAAAGGAAAAATATCATCACCCACCCTAAAATCTAGCATCAAAATGGCCCTTGATCTTTGGTGCCGGAATGTAGTGTGTAGTGCGTAGTGCCCAGACCCGAGGATAATGCCAAAACCGGTGCGGAAGCAAATCTCTGATATGGAATAGAATGCCGCGACAAGGCGTGTTTCTTGTGGAAGCCCTGGCTTTTACAGTTAATAATGATGTTGAAATCCTGACCGTATGCTCTAGGAACGGTCTCTCCTGCCAAGTATTTTCTCTCCAGAACCTTCACTCATAGCTTCTCCCTGTTTTTCAGCATTCCCCAGCCAGATTTGGTGGAAAGAGGCCCACTGAATTATTCAGGAGATCAGAGACTCCAAGCAGATAACGAAAAGGTGGGGAAAGCGGGTCATCTTATCTGATCAAGCGTGATGGCTTGTAGCTCCCAGTCGCCTTACCGTGAAGAAGTGAAGTACAGTGGACAGTGGAAATGCGTTGTCCATAATTCTCCAGAATGATCAAGGTGGAAACCCTCGCTACAGGGACAGTTCATTCAACGCGCTTATAAGCTTTCGACATATCAAATTAGGAAACCAAATGAATTCGAATTAAGTTCATCTTCCAACGTGTTGAGATAATCATGTCATTATTCTTAAGTCTAGCTAGTAGCTACGATTTTTTTTTTTTTTTTGTACAAGAAAGACTTGAATCTAGCCATTAGACTTGTCACCAACTTCATAGTTTTGCTTTAAAGTTGAAAGCATTTCCAAATTCTTCCGAGTAATTTGACTTAAAAGTTCTTCCAAAATGAAGAAGATAATAAAAAGATAGCATTTTTTTGTTGATTTAAAAAATAGATTGAAAATCTAGGAAATAATGTAATTATGAAAGTTTGTAATAGAACTGAAGGGCTTATTTGATTTTTTTTTTTATATGGAAAATTGAGGGAGTAGATTGAACAATTAGAAAGCCAGGGACTAGATTGCACATACCACAATAGTTTAGAGATTAGATTACACCTTCCATAATAATTTAGGGACTATATCGCACATTTTATTGTGGGAGAAACTATTATATATACCCGCTAATAAAAGTACCCATGAGAACGAAAGACGGGATTATCAAAAACCAAGCCTTTCATTCCAAAGAGTCCAAAGGAAGAAATTTTTTTTTTTTTATTCACTTCTTTCTCCTTTCTCACTTCTTTTAGCACTTGAAAAAATATTATTAAACATTTTGGATGGTAAATATTTCTCAAAATATAGAGTGCAAATCAAATCCATGTTTAAATTGAAATTGAGATATCGATACAAGTTCTTCCCTTCTGATTCAGATAGATTCATATTTGAAAGAAGTTGATAATAAGTTCTTATTTGTCTTTATGTAAAGGTGTTTCAGAAATGTCTGCAATTGAGTAAATAGAACTAATGGATTAGAGAAAATTGGAAAATGGAAAAATTTGTATAAGCTAGACCTTTCGTCACCAAATGATATAGTGGAGTCTACAAACGATGTAGGCGGAATTGAAGTATAGTGTTGAACAAGTGAGTGAGCTTCTCAAAACAAGTATTTTTTTATGCCCATGCACACTAATCAAATGGGTCGACTTTTGCCCCTCAGACTGGTCGTCCTTTTTTCATGGTGTCGAGGTCTGCCATTTCTATTTTATTTTTTTTTTTACCCTGAAATCAACATACAGCTAGCAACCAGTGGCGTAAAACCAGGGGAGCACTAGCACGAGGGCCCACCACTCACGACACTCCACTTTAGTCGTGCAATGGGGGCGCAGAGTTTTGAACCCCTCCCCTCCTTGATGAGGGGGCAGGGCACGAATCAGCGCATCCACCGCGGGGTGGGTAGAAGCCTGCCATTTCTTAATCTCGATTAAATAGACTAAAACTCAGGATCACGAGCGTCCTCTTTTACCTTGATTGTGAGTGATGGTACAACTATCTTCAAGTGGTCCTAATAGGTCTTGTAGGATGGTCTTATATCAGGCTGGGCAATTTCTTACTTAAAAGACCCCACCGATTGACGATCGAGTCCACTCGCTCCTTTGTGGACTGAATCCTTCGAAGTATTTTCGAGGTTTTTCCATTGGTCGTATTAAGAAAGTCCACGTTAAACGACCAAGAAAGCTCCTCTTATCCGTCTTCCAGTCGTGCTCAGTCCAAACTGCTGAAAACTCTTCATCACCTCATAGCCCTAAGGTCTTCATCCTTCCAGAAGTGAGGCAGCCCGACCTCGTCATGTTTTGTTTCTTATGTCTTTTTCTTCATCTTTTTACAATTTTATTCTCAAACTCTTCCTTGACAAATATTCAAGATCACCGAAATTCAAACTTGGCTACCCCTCAAGTCAATTCTTATTGGGACGTCAAATTTCAATAAGTAATGCATTGGACATCAAATTTCAACAAGTTATTTCTCATTAAAAGTGTCAAAAGAATCATAAACTTATTGCATGAGTGTCAAACCAGTCTTAAATCTTTTAATTGAATTAATTTAGTCTTAAACATTTTATATTTATGTCAATTGAGCCCATTCGATCAATTTAGGTTGGAAATCACTAACGTGAATACTGACCATCCTACACGGCATAGTCGACACTGACATGGACATATTTAATAACATGCCAATAACTTTTTTAAATTTTTCTGAAAATTGTAATTATATTAATTTTCTTTTCTTTTTCCTTGTTTTCTTTTTTTGTTCTCTATGGCCAGCAAGGGTTGCCGAAGCTCGCCAACCACAGGACAAGGACTATGAAGCCCTCACCGACGGCCTACACGTAGCCTCACCCACGCCCTAGCTGAGGCTGGTCTTCGATCTCCTGTAAGGTGAACGAGAGAGCAACATCAGCTACTGCAAGAGGGAGGGACTTGTCGGAGGATCTCAAAGAGAGAGGTGAAGGCAAAAGTTTCTTCTTAGGTAATGAAGGGACCAAATCAAAAAACAGGTTCAGAGATCCATTAGTGTCGATGCTCAAGTCTACAACCCTCGCCGAGGGCACGAGCAAGGCCATCTTGCCTAGTGGCCAACGAGGGGGCCAAAGACCCTCACTGGCCACAGAAAAAAAAAATTAAAATTTAAAATTTTCAAAAATAATATAAAATTTATTAAAATATTTATTAAAAATGTATACATAAGCACTAATCATGCCATGCAGAACAATCAACATCCGTGTTAACAATTTTCAACCTAAATTAGTTGAATAAACTCAATTGACACAAATGTAAAATATTTATGACTAAATTGGTCATATTAAAAAAATGAATTGAATTAGCATCAATATAATAGATTTAGGACTTTTCCGGCACTTTTTACATTCTCCCACAATAGTAATAATTATAATATTACTTTAGGGACTAGTGTTGCACATTTCAATAGGTAAGTTTATGTATAAACCATCTAATGAATGGAATTTACTCACCAAAATGAGTTTTTTGACACCCATACACCCAAATCACTAGTGAATTGTTTATCCTTGAGATTGGTCGCCCCCATAGCCTCATGAAGTTTTTGATTTCCCGATTTTAATTGCACTTGTTGAAACTTGTAGCAAGCATCCCAACGCAACAAAAATCGGATCGAATAAATGTCGAACGAAAAAGTAATCACCAATCAAACTTCGGTCAAACCTTTCGATACCCGACACAAAGGTCCCAAAGCCCAAAGTCATACCTTGAAGTCTTGGAATTGAACAAACCACAAAGAGAGACAGTGCTCCTGCTACATGAAATTTTATGTCCATTTTCAAAAATCATTATATTTAACCTTGGTTAACTGATAGTTGACCAAAATTTTATTAACGAGCTACAAATCTGCTCAAAATTGCGTTTTACTCATCAAAACGTGTCTTTGACGCCCGAATTGCCGCCCAATCAAATAGTCAATTTTTCATTCCTCAATATCGGTTGTCTGCTTTTTGCAGTGTCGAAAAGTTAACGAATATTTGCTTTTGATCATGCATCCTATAACTATGGATGGCAGCCATCCCCAAACTAGGGATGGCAGCCATCCCCACGCAACAAAAATTGGGTCGAACAAAATGTTGGACGAGGGTGTAATTACCAGTCAAACTTCGACCATTCCTTTCAATGCTTGCAAGAAAACTACATCTAGAGATATCGGAATATGACTGAACTTTCCAAACCTAGGTTATGATAAATGGTGATTTTTTATAATGATAAATAACCGAAACAACACTCGACTGATCAACCCAAGCTTAGGCCCCGGTATGGACCAAAATCTCAAATATGTGATTTTGCAATTTTACCTAACAATGTTGAGCTCATCGGAAAATTCTAACACAAGCATTCCAACATCACAAAAATTACAAAATTAGACATTAGATAGAGAAGATACAGGCCTCAAAAGATGGAATCTTAACTCGAGGCACGTCCACCTCATCTTGAGGCGGCCCATTTTGTCACGCCCCGATCCTCAAACATGTGCCCATCCCTCATCTAGTCGATTTATAGCAACGTCCCAAGATGTATCACCTACCATTTTATTTTAATACGCATGTGAAAGCATAAAATAATCCCAAAATAATAAAATAATGGGATAGAAACGTAGAGCCATATTTTTCACAATTGAAAAACCACAACCACACGTTTATACAAAGCAAATCTCATAGTATATAATACAATACTATTCACAAAAGTCTGATATATCGAGCCAATTCCATAAAAAAGTACGAACTTTAGGGTTTGGGACAAATCTGGCCCGAACTTTATTTTGTCTCGAAAAAAGCACCAACTTTTATTCGTGTCCCAAATCCGGCCTGCTGTTAACTCTCCTTCACAATCATCCAACCTGGCATTTCCACGTCAGATAATCTAACATGGCAAAATTGTTCTGGGCTTTCCCTTCTTTCTCTTCTTCTCTGAACGCACGGCTCATGAGTTTGGGGAAACAATTTTCTAGGGTTTCATTTCGTCGGTGAGTTCGGGCGCGGGAGTCTTCAATCCGTTGGAAGATCTCGCGCACTAGCTTGCTCGCTCATTCTCTCACACGGAGACGCTCGCTCTTGTACATACACACGTTCGATCGCTCGGAGACATCCTTTCCTTTGGAAATTTTGGCCTCGAAGGATTTATGCTTCCTTAAGGTCGAAGGACGGAGCATCTAAAGGTATTCTTCTCCTCCTCCTCCTCCTCCTCCTCCTCCTTCTGTCTACGGTTTCCTTTCTTTAGCAAATAAGTGCGCAAGCAGTCTTCAATCCGTTGGAAGATCTCGGCGCTGACTTGCTCCCTCATTCTCTCACATGAAAACTGTCACTCTCGCACATACTCACACTCGTTCACTCAAAGACATCGTTTCCCTCGAAAATTTTAGGCTCGAAGGATCTGTGCTTGCTTAAGGGTTGAAGTCAACAGAGCGTTGAAGGCATTCAACTCTTTGCTATTGGACATATTAAATTACAGTCACCATGTGCTCGATGGTTTGTCTAGAAGTGATCTACCTCACAGGAACTGAAGTCAGTTGAAATTTTCTAGGCTTAATGAACTTGTGAATTTGCTAGGTCTTTAGAATCTTATGGCTTGGAATGAATTTGATCATGGCCATAGGTGGATATGTCATGACTTGGGAGTCTTGGACTTTGTTGATACTTTCACGCCTATTGGGTATTTTGTCTTCTGTTGTCTACAGGGACATATGAAGAATGGGTGATAAAAGTTGGAAAAACAAGACTTGTCCATCCTAATGGGAGTGTAAAAGTGCAGCGTGCTAAGGTGAAGTGTCATGCTTGTGGGGAAGAGAAACAGAGGAGGATTGATAATGCTTGTAGAGCTCTACGACTTCTTCGGACGACTTGCGTAGTTTGGCCAAATTCAGCCACAGAGGTGCTTTTAGCTAGGTCATTTGATGGTTGGGCCACCCAGGTTAGTTCTCATCATAGGGATCTATGTAGTTCATGGTAAACTTTGGAGTAGTTGTGATTTTCTGTTGTGAACTGTTTGGTTGCACCATATATTTGCTTTGAGCAATTTAGCTACTGGAGTTATCAAAATCGAAAATTCTTTATGAAGATATGAATGAAAGTTACTAAATCAGAGTAGGCAGACATCATCTATGAGCTAATTATTGAACTTACATGCAAATTTTATGTCATGTTTAAAAATATTTTACTGAGGCATTTCCAGAGAAGTGGAACATTTTGTTAGGATAATGACTTGATTGACAAAACCACCAGACACTTAAGTTTTCTAGGAGAATTGCCTCGTAAACATTTAAAAGTATCAAGAAGGACACTTAGGCATTTATTACATCATGATTTTTCTAATTAGTTCATAGATCAAGACAATCAATCTGAGCCACCTGGGAATTTATTATGCTTAATTGGACAGCCTGGGTGTTTTATTAGAACTGTCAAACTATGCATGTAAATTGTCAAAATGAGACTTACAGAGCAGATTGCAAAACGAGGGAAGTTTGGTACTTTGCAAGTATCGCTTCACTTTAAATGCGACATTTCTATGTATTGTTCAAAGCTAGTATGGACTGGTATTCAAATCATTGTAGATGTGATAGGCAATCAAATTAGAATCTACATGCAATAGCACGGTATAATGCCTGTGGAGCTCTAGTTGTGGCGTACATATGACTTTTACATTTCCGTTTTGCTCGTGGAAGTTTGGTACCCTATCTATGAAAATGCCTCATGGCTTCATATCTTTTGTACCCAGATTGGATGATATCGAGTGAATCAGGCACGTGAATCGATCTTTACTCATAATTTTCAAGTTTATTAAATTGGTGTTTCATCCATGCCGAGTAGGAGCACAAAGCATTTTTGTAGGATGTTATTATCTATGCGGTCAATGCATGTCTAGTCCATCTTGCCCCCAAAAATCAAGCAGTCAACCTTTTGTTTGAAGCATCAATGATTCTCAAGCCTTTGGCGTCTTAACAAATTTAACTTAATAACGTTTCTTCTTTTTGTCTTTGTGAAAGTTTCATTTTTGTCTTAACACTGGATCTAAACATATCAACTCAACTAATCCTCACCAATGTGCATATTATCCCATCATATGCACTAGTTAAAAGAAGGGGGTCGGGATCCGCTTTATATGAGTCGAGAAGTTCTTTAGACTTCATGCTTTTAGATTTATATTCTGTGGTTCATACATACAAGTAGCTTTCTCTAAATGATGCTCAGTTGAGTAATGTGCTTCATTGTAGAGAAAGCTGGAGAAGTCAAGCACCAAAGTTTTCTCCATGTGCCTCCAGTTGTATCCTGGAAGATATGAGGTAGGTCTTCTCTCAATTTAGTCTAAGACGGTCTAAAATTACGAGCAGTTGCTGTCTCTGGATGAGCTTCACAACCTCCGTGGTTTTCCTGAAGCAGATAAAGTTCATAGTTGATGGAACATGGAGGATCGATCCATTACGGCCAATTGTTCATAACAATGGATATGAGAATAACTTGCTCATTATCACAAAGCCATCCGAAAGAGAAAGCTAACACAAACATTTACACGAGAAGATTCGTTGTCTTATAACCGATGGAGGATGGTTACATAGATCCTTCTGCCCTTTTCTTTTACACAATTGTAAACTTATGCTAGGCTTTAGATATGTATATACCACATTGATTGGCATCTTATTCTAATGAAGGAATTTCTATTTGTTTCTCTGGGAAAAGAACTTTCCCATCTTTTACCTCGTTTCGATGTTACGGTCTTGAATCAAAGTTGGTTGATGATATTAATGAGTAAGTGTCAAAAAGTCAAGACTGAAATAAACAAGACTGATGCTAACATCTACAAACACAACTATCTGTACATGGTCAAGCCTGCGCAAATTGTGTAAGGAAGAAAAATGCTAAAACCAAATCTGTTTCCCTTGTCTTATCAATCAGGATTGCATTGTCGTTGTGGAAATTTCCCTCCTCATCCTGCCATAGTGCCTACATTTCCAGAATTCGAGACGCTTATCATTCCACACCATATGCACAATTATTCAAGCATTGCCGAGATGTAAATTACAAATCACATCGCTCCCGATTAGCTCAACCAGTTTGCACTCGATGCGAAGAATATTCGTAAGCTAGAAACTGGTTCAACAAGATTCAAATCAACTCACTTTTCTTTTCGATATATATATATATATATATATATATATATATATATATATATATATATATATATATATATATAAACTTTAGATAGAGATTACCCTTAAATAGGAATTCCCAGTATCTTCGAATATGAAAAGTCCATATCCTTGTCGAGCCTAAAGAAACAAAATGAGCATAAAACATTAATGACAATATACACATGATATGAAAATAAAATTATGCTTGATAAAGCACTAGCCTGAGCTCTCTCTTTCCTGATGATAGTGGAGTCCCTATTAGATGGTCTATTGGCCTGTGAACTAACCTATGCGCCACTAGCTTCATCAACTTTCTTTGGTCTTCCTCTTTTTGCCTACATGTGGAAAAACACAAGAAATAACAATGTTATCATTCATAACAACCCAACAAAAATTTTAATTAACAATTACAAAATTGTCCAATAAGACATAATTTGGGTGGCCTTGATGTCATAGGATTCTTGCATGTCTTCTTATTATGCCCATATTGAAGGCAATTTGAACATTGCATTTGAATTCCAACTTTCGTCAACTTCTTACCATCACTACTTCGCTCATCCCTATCCTTGATTCTATTTTTCTTCTCTCTACCCCTTTTCCTTCTGTAAGGTGGGGGTTTGATTGGCTCACCACTAACTTTGGGCCACATTTTTTCCCCCATTCATGACCGAGAAGGGAAATTTATAACAATTTTCATAAGCATCTTTCTTAAAGCAATCATCAACATAATCATTGATCTCTAACTTCATAAAAAGCAATGCAACATATAGCATGTCTACATGGTATTCCAGAGATATCACATTCCCTACAAGCACAAGTTTTTCTAGCCAAGTCAACCACAAATCTATTGCCATCCCCTTTAACCTCAAATTTATTCCCCAAAGATGCTCTAGCAAAACAATACCTAGACTCCAGTTTAGTTTTCTCCAACTTCATTCTAATTCTTGGGCAAATTGGATCCATTCGATCAACCATTAATTGGCTTCTCTCTGTCATCCTTTCCATCAACATGGCTCGTATTTCTTCAAGCATCTCAAGAATGGGTTTTGCTCTCGGTATGCAAATGTATCCATTAAAAGTCTCACTTAAATTATTTTCAACTGCATCACACTTAGTACCTGTCCTAATGAAAGCCCTGCAGAAGTGCTTAAGGTCTTGTCTCATGAAGTCTTCATAACCTTTAGGGCACTCCATCTTCAAATCTGTCATTACCAGGTCAAAATCAGCTTCAAAAGTACACCTCACAGCCCTCTAGAAGAGATTCTTCAAAGCATCCCCTTTATGCTGTTTTTTCCAATTAGCATATATATGTCTTGCACAATTTCAATGTTCTGCTTGTGGCGATAGCCATGAAACTGCATTCATTAATCCCTGCAACCAAAATCAACCAATGAAAAAGAAATATGTCACAGCAATGATTGTACTAGTGTAGTGTAATGGTAATAAAATAAAAAAGTGAGATATCACCTTTTGCTTATCACTAATAAAAGTCCAACCTTCACCTGTGCCCACATTCAAGTCAATAAATAACCGAGTGAGAAACCAAGTCCATGATGCCTCAAACTCAACTTCCACAACTACGCAAGCTATTGGAAACATTTGATTGTTTCCATCTCGTCCAATAGCACATAATAACATACCTTTCAATCCAGTCTTAAGGAAGCACCCATCCAAGCCTATGACACGCCTACATCTTGCTAAAAACCCCTTTTTCAACTCATCAAAGCCTACATAAAACCTCTCAAATACTTTGGTTGATGGGTTGACCTCCATCATGAATGTTCCATTTTTGCTAACTCTCTTGAGCTCCTCCAAATAAGATCTTAGCATATCATATTGCTTTCCTATAGGCCCTCTTATATGACTAAGGGTTGTCCATATGTCTCTATAGCATTTTTTTTTTTTTTTGGTTAAGGATCAGGGCAAACATTTCTCTTGCATCTGTTTGCATTTTAGTAGCTAAATAAGTGAGTCTGGTTCTAATCTTAGGCATGTACTCCCAAGCAAGCCATGTAGAAGTGGCTTGCCTGTTTGTGAGGCTTCTATTGCAGCTATGCAGACTTCCAACTCTCTTTATTGCAAAAGTTTTCTCAACTTGAACCCAACTACCATACAACCTCCAACCACAACCACTTGCACACTTTGCTTCCATTCTTTTCTTTTGACTCCTTGGCCAAAAAATGTCAAATCCATTAATCACAGCATATTTTTGCACAGCATTCTTGAACTATTCATGAGATTCAAATCTCATGCCTAGACTAAACATATTCTCATTATGGTCACACATAGGATCATACCTATTAACCATTTGTCCAATTGTGCTATTAGTTTCTTCAAAATCATCAATAGCGGGACCACTTAGAAGTTCATCATCCAATATTGCATCTTCATCATCATCCCCCCTATCATGTGGAACAGCACCAACCTCCTCCTCCATTCTTATATCGATGGAACCTTCAGGTAAGTCTCCACTATCATCCACCTCCTCTATTATTGCTTCCCTAAATTCTTTCCTCATCTCCCTTGTATTGATCTCTTCATCGTTGGATATATATATTTCATTATCACATAATTCTAATGAACCATCGTCACTGTCACTTTCATTCTGCGTAAAAAACACAAAGTCATACGCTGGAAACTAAAAACAATATTCAAACGTAAAGGGTGAACAATTGAATGAACTCACCATTACTTCTTATTCAACCTGCAACACTTCAATTCTCCACAAGTAAAACGACAATCAACTTAGAATCCCAACCAGCCCAATCCTATAAAACAGAGGTAGAGCAAAAAATTAGACATTTAAAGTTCAATGTCGAACTTATCATGCTAATCAAATTCCTAGTAAGATAGCAATAACTCTACTATTTGTAAAGCATAATAAAAAGTGACGACACACTTCACATTGTGAAGAAGCATTTCACATAACAATAGCTTATTGATCAGAAGCTCTAAAGAAAAGAATAAGTTATGGCTCCCAATATCTAAATACATGACAACCCATTTGAAATACATAACTATTTGAACTAATCCAAAATGATAAAATAGGAGTAAGGGAATTTGAGCTTCCCAAAAAAATATGACCGTAGACATGACAATGAATGAAGAGTTCATTGCAGCCAGGCTACTCTATTTACAAAGTGAATTATATACTGTTTATGGGACATTTTGTGCTTAAGATTTGTACCACGAGCTCTTAGGCATTTTGCTCCTTTTAAATCTTCCATAAGATGAATGTGGTGAAGTGCAAAAGGACAGGTTTAAGCTGGACCAAGATCCTGTGAAATTAGCAAATAGACCAAAGAAAGTGGGCAAATTGAATTTTATACTATATTTGTGGCTAAAAATATTAGCTGCAACATTTCCTATTTCTTTTTTTTGCACATTGCAGATAACTATAAATAACCAGCATGATGTTAGGGGGAAAGTATACTATCATGTAACATGTGACTTATATTGGTGAAGCGATACTTGCAAAGTACCAAACTTCCCTCGTTTTGCAATCTGCTCTGTAAGTCTCATTTTGACAATTTACATGCATAGTTTGACAGTTCTAATAAAACACCCAGGCTATCCAATTAAGCATAATAAATTCCCAGGTGGCTCAGATTGATTGTCTTGATCTACGAACTAATTAGAAAAATCATGATGTACTAAATGCCCAAGTGTCCTTCCTGATACTTTTAAATGTTTACGAGGCAATTCTCCTAGAAAACTTAAGTGTCTAGTGGTTTTGTCAATCGAGTCATTATCCTAACAAAATGTTCCACTTCTCTGGAAATGCCTCAATAAAATATTTTTAAACATGACATAAAATTTGCATATAAGTTCAATAATTAGCTCATAGATGATGTCTGCCTACTCTGATTCAGTAACTTTCATTCATATCTTCATAAAGAATTTTTTATTTTGATAACTCCAGTAGCTAAACTGCTCAAAGCAAATATATGGTGCAACCAAACAGTTCACAACAGAAAATCACAACTACTCCAAAGTTTACCATGAACTACATAGATCCCAATGATGAGAACTAACCTGGGTGGCTCAACGATCAAATGACCCAGCTAAAAGCACCTCTGTGGCTAAATTTGGCCAAACTACGCAAGCCGTCCGAAGAAGTCGTAGAGCTCTACAAGCATTATCAATCCTCCTCTGTTTCTCTTCCCCACAAACATGACACTTCACCTTAGCACGCTACACTTTTACACTTCCATTAGGATGGACAAGTCTTGTTTTTCCAACTTTTATCACCCATTCTTGATATGCCCTTGTAGACAACAGTTGAAAAATTACCCGATAGGCGTGAAAGTATCAACAAAGTCCAAGACTCCCAAGTCATGACATATCCACCTATGGCCATGATCAAATTCATTCCAAGCCATAAGATTCTAAAGACCTAGCAAATTCACAAGTTCATTAAGCCTAGAAAATTTCAACTGACTTCAGTTCCTGTGAGGTAGATCACTTCTAGACAAACCATCGAGCACATGGTGACCGTAATTTAATATTTCCAATAGCAAAGAGTTGAATGCCTTCAACGCTCTGTTGACTTCAACCCTTAAGCAAGCACAGATCCTTCGAGTCTAAAATTTTCGAGGGAAACGATGTCTCTGAGTGAACGCGTGTGAGTATGTGCGAGAGTGACAGTTTTCATGTGAGAGAATGAGCGAGCAAGTCAGTGCGCGAGATCTTCCAAAAGATTGAAGATTGCCCGTGCACTTATTTGCTAAAGAAAGGAAACTGTAGATAGAAGGAGGAGGAGAAGAATACCTTTAGATGCTCTGTCCTTCGACCTTAAGGAAGCATAAATCCTTCGAGGCCAAAATTTCCGACGGAAAGGATGTCTTCGAGCAATCGAACGTGTGTATGTACAAGAGCAAGCGTCTCCATGTGAGAGAATGAGCGAGCAAGCTAGTGCATGAGATCTTCCAACGGATTGAAGACTCCCGCGCCCGAACTCACCGACGAAATGAAACCCTAGAAAATTTTTCCCCAAACTCATGAACCGTGCGTTCAGAGAAGAAGAGAAAGAAGGGAAAGCCCAGAACAATTTTACCTTGTTAGATATCTGACGTGGAAATGTCAGGTCGGATGACCATGAAGGAGAGTTAACGGCAGGCCAGATTTGGGACACAAGTAAAACTTAGTGCTTGTTTTAGAGACAAAATAAAGTTCGGGCCAAATTTGTCCCAAACCTTAAAGTTCGTGCTTTTTTATGAAATTGGTCCTCGATATATCATACATCAGTCCAAAACTCAGGTTTACAAATAAGATGAGATCTCTGTCCTCATCCGGGTCATACTCTACATCCTCTTCCGGATCATCCTCTTCTTCAGATTCTTCTTCTCCTTCTTCAAGTTCGCCCTCAAGCTCTTCCTCCTCAAAATTCACCTCAGGCTCGTCTTCCGGTTTCTCCTCCTTGGGTTTCTCTTCCCAATTCTCCTCTAGGTATATCTCTTCTTGGTCACCCTCTTCCTCTAGCATACTCCAGCTGGAGTCTGCTGCTGATGGCTTGGGAGAGTCGTGATCACTCTCGAACTTAGGGTCTTTTGCATCAACTACCAACTTGTCCTTAGGATCTGCCATCCCTTCTCTGAACACCTCTTCAATATGTACAAGGGCACATTACCTTCCGATATGGGACCCTCTCTTCACTCATCATGATAGTGACAGTACCACGATCGATACTCATGGGGTCTTAAGGCATCATTACTCACGTCAACCTAGACGGTCAACTTAACCAGTACGTACTCCAGTCCCTCGGGATGGTTATGAATATGGAAATGGTATGCTATTTTTGAGATCTCTTCAGGAATACCAAAAATGCAGAGGAGGACGAGGAGGTGGAGGTGTTGTCATCTATGAGCTCGGATGGTTATACAATAACTAATGTGACAAAGTCTCAGTGAGTTCTACCTTCCTAAGACCCGATTAGGAAACCAATACACTATGAGCTGCCTGACAAAGGACAAAGACGGATTTCTTGACAGAACAATACCCATACCTTCGGACGAGCGACTGGCCAGGCACTGGAGAAAGTGCAACCACCTCATCTAGTTGGTCGTCCAAGAGGAAAGCCAAAGGCTCGCGGTTCCGAAGCAAACGTGAGGAAACAACAGCGTCGCCTCATGATGCGCGGCGTCCGGCGAGACTCGAGAAAAACCCTAGCCTGAGAGAGAGAGAGAATCGTGAATGGGGGGCTAGGGTTACAAGGAGGTGTCATCAAACGGCCCCTTAAAAGAGAGGGGATGAATGGCTCAGATCCTCCACCGAGATCTAACGATGCACAAGGGCCCTATCACTTCTGCAAATCGGACAGCGGATATCACCCCTCGTTGAAGGGATTCGACAGTCAGATCTTTTTCTCATTAAAAGGATTGGACGGTCAGATTGTTTTCACATCTTTAAAGAATTTTGGTCAAAATTCAAAGAGGAGAGGTAAATTATATTGCGAATATTGCAAACATCCACATCATACCATAGATAATTGTTGGAAATTACATGGTAAGCTAAAAGAAAAGGGGAAGAAGAAAGAATATTCTGCAGCCTATCAGGTCACTGGATCAACCGGTCTGAATAATGATCAACCTATTACATATGGGCAGTATCAACAGTTGATGGAGGCATTGCAAAAAATTGATGTTGGGAACAAAGGAGCAAGTTTTTCAGGTATTTCTCATTGCCTGATAAATTCTATTTCAAAAAAGGCTTGAATAATTAACTCAAGGGCAAGCGATCATATTGTTTGTGATAGAGGATTTTTTTTTCCAACATGCACAAGAAATTAGATACCCATATTTTTGTGCAATTGCCAAATGGGAACTGTCCAACTGAGTCATCAAATTACCCTTCAAAATGTCATTTATGTTCCACAATTTCAATTCAATCTCATTTCTGTGTCCAAAGTTTGTAGAGAAAATTCTTGTCAAATATTCTTTGATTCTAACACATGTTTTTTCTAAGCCCGTTCGACTGGTAAACTGATGGGTTTGGGTAGTCTTTCTGAAGGGCTTTATTTTTGGACCAGTTATCCTAGTCATTTTGATTTATCTTTAATTCCCCTGAATAAAAAATCATTGTGTAATATGTCTACCAATGATAATAGTTTTCTTATGCATTCACGAATGGGTCATAGTGCATTCTTTCCTTACTTTAAATGTGAAATATGCCCACTTGCAAAACAATCCCGAACTCCTTTTCCTTCCAGTACAACACGTTCCACTGAAATTTTTTCCCTTATTCATATGAATGTTTGGGGACCTTGTCACACCCCACATTAGGATGGTTCACATTATTTTCTCACAATTGTGGACGATTACTCCTGTGCCACATGGGTGTTCCTGATGCAGTCGAAAGCACAAGTTGTTTCTTATCTAAGAATGTTTCTAATCCTGACCAAGAATCAGTTTAGGAAGTTGATTCAACGAATTCGCACTGATAATGGGACAAAATTTTTTAATAATGATTGCCATTCACTCCTTTTTTTCCCATGGCATTCTTCATGAAAGCTCCTATATTTATACTCCACAACAAAATGGGGTAGTAGAGAGAAAACATCGTCATCTCTTGGAAGTCACCAGAGCATTGAAATTTCAGGGATCTATCCCAAAAAATTATTGGGGAGATTGTGTTATTACTGCAGCTTATTTGATCAACCGAATGCCAACACGAATACTGGATGGCAAATTGCCTTTCGAATTGCTTTATAGAAAGAAACCGACATTGGATCATCTGAGGATTTTCGGCTACTTATGTTATGCTACAATAATGGGGCCTCGGGAAAAAATGAGTCATCGTGCTAGGCGATGCATATTCATGGGATATCAAAATCTGCAAAAGGGATATCGTGTCCTCAACATAAGAATAGGAGATTTTTTCATTAGTCAGGATGTTGTTTTTCACGAAAATGTCTTCCCTTTTCATGAAACCTCATCCTTCCAAGACAACTTGGATGCTCCAACCAATTCCCGTCAAATCGTAGATGACGAAGAAGCATCCCCTAGCTATATCCTCATAGCACCTCCAGAAGCAAGTCTTCATCCAACTTTACCTAACTCTCCTCCAGAATAGGTTATGGATAGTGCTCCTGTAGACATAACCAACATGGAGGATACTTCTGAGACAAATGCATAGGGACAATCTCCATCTCCACCGCTGACAACTCATCCACGTCGCTCAGGACGAACTGCTAGACCGCCAACATAAACTAAAGATTATGTTTGTGCTTCACTTAACTCACCAGGTATTCACTATCTAATATCTTCTTATGTATGCTTTGATAAGTTTTCATCAGATCATAGATGTTGCATTAGCCGTATTTCCGATGAGAAATTACCCTCTAGTTATGATGAGGCATCTAGAGATCCACGATGGCAACAGGCTATGGCAGTAGAATTGCAGGCATTAACTGATAACCGCACATGGGAATTAGTCACTCTTCCTCAAAACAAAAATTCCATAGGATGTAAATGGGTGTATAAGCTAAAATATAGGGTGCGTTTGGTTAGACTTTTGGGGAAAGCCATTAGGAAAATGCAAAGAACTTTAGGTTGATGGAACTTTTCAGAATGCAAATTGTGTTTGGTAAATTACAATTTAAAAGTCCATTGTGAAGTATCTTTGAGCAAAATGATGTTTGGGAAAATTATACTTACAAAGGAATTTTGTGATAAGAAAATTATAAATATATATATATATATATATATATATATATATATATATATATATATAATTAATTGGCAATGGCAAAGGTCGGGAGACTCCCGGCGAGGGTTGCCGGACGTCAGGCAAACCCCGGGCGAGGGCTGCCGGATGTCGGGCAACCCCCGGCGAGGGAAGCCAGACATCGGGTGAACCCCGACGAGGCCTGCCGGACGTCGAGCGACCCCCAGCGAGGCAAGCCAGACGTCAGGCGACCCCCGGCAAGGACTGCTGGACGTTGGGCGACCCGCCGCGACACAGATCTGGGGCGGCGAGGTCGCGTGACCTCGGCGAGAGGCTGCTGGACGTCGGGCAACCACGCCGCAACCCAGATCTGGGGCGGCGAGGTCCCGCGACCTCGGCGGGAGGCTGCCGGACGTCGAGCGACCCCGTTGCGACCCATATCTAGGGCGGCGAGGTCCCGCAACCTCGCCGCCCCTAGATCTGGGTCGCAGCAAGGTCGCGCGACCTCCGGCGACCGCCGCAACCCAGATCTAGGGCAGGGAGGTCGCGGGAGGACCTCGTCGCCCCTGGATCTGGGTCGCAGCGGGGTTGCGCGACCTCGCCGTCCCCGGATCTAGGTTGGCAGGTTGCGAGACCTCCCGCGCGACCTCGCCGCGACCCACAGCGATCGCCGCGCCCCAGACACACACCACTCCACGGCAACAGTCGCACCCCTCCCCGACGACGGTCTCCTGGGCCACCGTGACCATGCCGAGTCGTCAGCGGAGCTTCGAGCAACAAGTCCTTCAACAGAGAAGACAATGAACAGTAGAATATGATGGTTTTGAAATAAAATAAAATGATGAACAGTGTAACTTGTATGCCGAGAAAGCTAAAAGCCCAAGGCACCCTTGCACCTGCCTTGGGCTTTTAGCCTTCAGAATGCCAACTTTGGCCTAATGGGAATTGCAAAATGGTTCCCAAACACCCAAACTTTGACCTAAGTATCTTTAGAGGCTCAAAGCCCCTTTGTAAAGCCAATTCCAAACGCAGCCATAGATCTGATAAATCCATGGAGCGTTACAAGGCTAGGTTGGTGGCTAAAGGATATGCCCAACGGGAAGGTTTCGATTATCACGGGACTTTTCCCCAATCGCTAAGGACGTCACAGTTCGTTCATTCTTATCAATTGCAGCTGTTCATAATTGGTCTTTGCATCAGATGGATGTTCACAACACTTTTCTTCATGGCAATTTAGATGAGGAAATCTACATGGACATTTTCAGGGTTTACGGAGACGGGGGGAGAATAGAGTATGTCGTCTCCGCAAATCCCTTTATAGACCGAAACAAGCTTCAAGGCAATGGTATGCAAAGTTTGTGAATGCTCTCATAACTGCAGGCTTCAAGCAATCCAAGTATGATTACGCCCTGTTCACATGGACTAAAGGTATGTCATCTATCTACTTAATGATATATGTTGATGACATCCTCATCATGGGAAATGATGAAACCGCAATAGGGAGTCTTAAGAAATATTTGCATACTACATTCCATATAAAGGACTTGGTTCCATATAAAGGACTTGGGAGCACCAAAATACTTCCTTGGTATTGAGATTGCTCGATCCAACCGAGGGATTTCTCTCAGTCAGCAGAAGTTTGTATTGAAGATCATTTCAGAAGTTGGACTATCAGGTTGCAAGCCAGTAGTTATTCCAATCGAGCAGAATACCAAGTTAACCACAACGGATTTTCTTGGAGGGACATCTCCGAATGATGATCTTATACTCAAAGATCCGACAAGTTATCAAAAGCTCGTTGGAAAACTCATATTTGACTATGACCAGACCTGATATTTCATATGCCGTGCAAACTCTCAGCCAATTTATGCACAGCCCGAGGAATCTCACATGAATGCTGCCTTGAAAGTTGTGAAATATCTGAAGAAATGCTCAGGACTTGGGATACTTCTATCTGGAAGATGTAACATGGAATTGACGGCATACTGTGATGCAAATTACGCGACCTGTCCAATGAGTTGAAGATTGATTATTGGCTTTTGTATTAAATTTGGGGAATCTCTTCTTTCATGGAAGACTAAGAAACAGGCGACGGTCTCCTTATCCTCAGCTGAAGCAGAATATTGGGCTATGGCGAAAACTACATGTGAGATTGTATGGTTACAAGGGTTACTTGGGGATCTTGGAATAAGGCTAAGAGGGCCAACGAAGCTGTTTTACGACAATGATGCAGCTCTCAAACTCGCAGCAAATCCCGTAATGCATGAAAGAACGAAGCATATGGAGGTGGACTACCACTTCACAAAAGAAAAGATTCAAGAAGGAATCATCGAGACAAGAGGAATTGGAACCGCAGAACAACCTGCAGACATCTTCACCAAACATCTATGTCAAAGACAGCATGCATATCTTCTAAGCAAGTTAGGAGTCTTAAATATCTACAAGCCACCAGCTTGAGGGGGAGTGTTGGAAGATATGTTGGATCTATTTTGGTTATGATCATGCATTAGATCAATTAGGGATTAGATTGAGATATTGAATTGATTTGTAAAATATCTCTTTTCCTTTTATTTATGTATCTCTTGTATTATAATTACAGTGTGATGTACATTGAATACAATATAGAGAAAACAGAAAATTCTCCAAAACTCTACGATCTCTCTTCCTTTCTTTGGTCTGTTCTTTGCTTCTCTATACCTTTTGACAGATACCATATATTATATAGGAACATTTTGTGCAACCAAGCGAATCAATGTGGCCTGTCCCTCGCATGATAGCAGGTTCCTTTTCCGCGTCACTAAGATAATTAATGCCATTATTTCCTCTGTCAGAGTCGAGAAGGGGCTGCAAATGCTTCATGTGCCTAATATCTTTCCATTGTCATTTAGAAGATCACCGATGTGATATTTCTATATTAAAGTACCTGCTATGGCCCATTTATTGAGCGTCACAATTTTATCCATTCGCTTATAGACATACACTTTCTCAAAAAGGCACTCATCATGATAATGTTCTAATCTGAACACATTTAGACAAAGCTTACCATTACATCAAAAGATATCTCCGTGAGTTAATTTTAGTTTTTACAAATATATCTCAAGCAATGTCTTCCCCTATCTAGTGTGCAGTTCAATTCATTTCTACTCCCTTCACCATTCTTGAAGTTTGCCAAGAGTTGTTTCTTTTCTAAGTCCTTCAGCCCTTGGCGACCATTCCCCACCCTCATCTGACCGGATTGTTACAACCCATGACCTTGAGAAATTAATGGATTGACCCACACAATATACGACGATCAGGAACTCCAAGCAGACGACGGATATGTGGGGAAAGTGGGTCATCTTGTCCGATCCCGCGCAAATGGCTTGAAGCTTCCCATGAAGGAGTATAGCAGACAAGGGAAATGCATTGCTCATAATGCAGAACTCTCTCTAGAAGGAGATTTCATTCAACACGCTCATAAGCTTTCAATATACGAATTTTGTTTACAACCCGTGCAATGATTGAGTTCTCGTGAATGATTCGGCCAGATTACAAAGCCCGATTGGTGGGTAGACACCATTTTTGTTCAGACACAATATTCTCCTTTGCATTGGTTATTGGAACTTGGAAGAGAAGGAAAGGAGAAAAACGAAATAATCATATCTCAACCGAAAGAATCGAGAGGCAAAAACATAATAAAACACCAAATAAGATCAAGTAAGTTCATTTTTCGGCATTTCGATTAAATAGTTTCATCATTATCAAGTTTATGTAATGTTTGCAATTTAATTTCTTTATGTATAAGAGAACGACTTGAAACTAACCGTTAGACCTACCAGCAACTTCGTAGTTTTGCTTTCAAGTTGAAAGCATTTCCAAACTCTTCCTGATAATTTGGCTTAAGAATCTTCCAAAATAAAGAAGAGTAGAAGTTGCATCACTTAATTTCAAATACTTCTGGTTTATTTATAATACACAAAGAAATGAATAAGCATGAAATTGCCTCTTCAAAAGCTATGTTATTCTCGCTTAGGGCTTTACAAAACGAAAAAACTCTCTGCCGACTATATTTGTTGCGCTTTTTTTTGGTAAGGTTTCGTTTATATAAGTTATTTCTTCTTTGGAACCCTCATCTGATCATCTACGGACGCAACGTCGGCATTAAGTTCGGCAATGATGATTACCCCATGAATAATAATTGTTTTAGATATAAATTTTAAGAATGGCTTTTATAATCAAAACGTTGCGGTATGTAAAAATCCACATATCAATCTCAAACATTGCATCGCCCAAGAGATAACAACATTTTGAACTGAAGAATTGATGAAAAATCGATGTGTATATATATATGTGTGTGTGGGGAGAGAGAGAGAGAGAGAGAGAGAGTATAAAATCAGAATAGCATTATGAGAGAGAACAAAACATTCTCGAAAGGCAACTACATACTGAGACCTTATGAAGCGAGATGAGTACTCTCAAACACAGAGAGTTGCTCTCTTCATGGAACAACCAAGAAACAAAAAGAACTAAGGAAAGAGCAAAAGGACCCTCATAATAAGCTCTTGACAAGGAAAAACAGGACAATAAACGACCAGAAAAGCAAATGATAACCAGAGCTTAATTATTTATTCATTCATGCCTTGAGCTCTTCATTTGTTCATCCCGGTGGCATTCTTCACTGCATCAGCAGCACCCTGGGCTTTGGCCTTCATCTGCTGACCAGTCTGCATAGAGACACAGCAAAAGATCAAGACCCCCGAGATCACTAAAGATTACACGGCACTCGATTTCTTGAATCGTGAACGACGAATTGTCGAATGCAATACAATCAGCCATAAGAGAGACTAAAAAAAGAAAACGAAAAAGGAGCAACAAGCTGTAACCTCTTGCATGGAATCCCTTGCAGATTGAGCAGTGTTGGATGCCTTATCCATCATCTGGTTGCTCTTCTCCTGAGAATCATCCACATCAGGAAGGACAAAAATTTAGATGCTTCACACCAGAAACGAACGCGTAATTACGCAATGTTGCAGAGGGTAATCGATCGAGGAAGAGCTGGACCTGAGTCTGGCCCTTGGCCTGCCCTGCATTGAAGCCCATCTTGGAGTTGTCCATTTCCTCTTTTGTTGCTTCCTCTTGAATCCGCACGCCGAGATGCAAAGTTCAACTCTTCCTTCACAGTCACTCACTCACTCACTCACTTGGGAATTGAACGGGGTTTTCGATGGACTGTGGTGTCGATGGCGTCGGGATTTTATAGTCGCTCGGACCCCTCTGTTTGCTCGACACGCTGCGACGCGACGTGGCGAGACGGGAACGAGCGATCCGTGGGGCCGCGGGACCAAAAGCCTTGCCCCTTGACGAGGGATTCGGTTTGGGGTTTGAGGAGATCAAGAGGCGTTTGTTTTGTCGCCCACCTGAGTTATCTCATTGGCGTCCACGTAATTAAGAGAGAGGCCAACCTCCATTCTCTCTTTTCTCTTTTGCAGAACAAGAGAGGAGAACGCGAGACTCGAGCATCGTTCACGTTCTTTCCACAAGTAGAATTTTTGTTTTCTAAACAACTTCATCACAAAACTCCCAAGAGAAATAATCCAATTTGGTAGGTAATTACACCCTCCATTTAATGCTTGTCTATTTTAAATTGGGTAAAAAAATACATGAAAATATGAGCAATATAGAAATTAATCCGTGACATTCAAACAGTAAATATAATTAATGGGTATCTTTTACTAAAATTCCAAGATTAAGCACTTCAGGGTGAATACAGAGTTAAAAGAGAATTACTGTCTTTGGTAACATAAAATGCCGTCTTTGGTAACATAAAATGCTAGTAGTAGACTTGGGTGAACGGAGATGCTATTTGAATTGGTACATATTAGCATAATTAGTGACAAGCATGTAAAATTGGTACTTGTTCGAACCTAAGTTTTTTTTCCTGTGTGATGGTTTTTTTCCAAGAGTTCAAACCTTATGGGGCATTTTTTTTGGGGGGTGGGGGGAATTTAGCAAAAGGGAAGCAGTAACGGTATTATTTCCCTGTCAATACTTCAACTATTAATGGAATTTCTTCAAAAAAGAAAATGGAAAGGATTATGTGCACGAAATATTCAAGCATTTCAGATTGACAAAAAGTTAAAACTTGCGCATCGCCAAAACTAAGTAAAACAAAATCAAAAGGTAATTTCGCGTAAATATATAAATTCCAATCTGACATAAGCCAAAGTTTTCCATATTAAACTGTTGAGATTGTAAAAGATTCGAAGCAATGATGCGTATCGGTATTGGGGATTGATCTCAAATCATCGGTCGTTGTCACAGAGAATTCTTTACTTCCTATTAACTTCATAGTATTCACGAAACTGACAATTGACGACTACGCGTGCACATAAAATCCTGTAATAAGTAGGCCACCGATTTAAGTCGCACCAACGTTTAAAGTATTTTTCGAAACTGACTGCTACGCGTGCGCATAAAATCCTCTTATAAGTCGGCCTACAATTTAAGTCGCATCAACGTTTTGCTCAAAGAAGCCACGACCCACAAAAGACGAAGACAAAGAAGATCAGGCAAAAGAAGTCGACGAAAACACAGAATGATCCTTCATTAATCTGCAACACATCCGCACCATGACACTGTCTCAGACTCAAGACCGCGAGACTCAACAAGAAGAGCAACTACGACGCCCAATGACAAACGAAGCAAGAAATAAAACGACAATGACAGACTCGAGCTCAATGTTGTGCTCCCAAGACAACACGGCCACAAGCTCTAATTTATTCATACTACTTATTAATTGACCCACTATTTCTCTTCGACTTCTTCATCTTTCTCGTCCTCGCTCCAACAGCACTTGAGGATGGACCTTGGGGATCCACAGCTTCCTGTTCCGGCGAAGCTCATGTACATGATAGAACCACCATTTCCAAGCGCCTCGCAACTCGTTTCTCCAGCACTGTACCCCTTCAGGTCGAGAGGGAACCTCGACACCAGATCCTCGCCAGCTAAATCGGAATGGAGAGCCACAGTGAACTCGGTTGGCTCGAAGCAGACCAACACCCTCTGGATTAGCTGGGACAGATCCGCAGCCTTGAAATCATAGCCAACAGCCTCGAAACTGGCATAACTGAAACCATCTTCTGGAGTGACATGGATGGTTGAGATTCCACTCCCTTCAATAGCATTCATGGAGTAGCCACAGGGATCAAAATCAAAATCGCAGATATCAGACTTTGGAAGAATCTTCCGAATGCCAGACTCCTCTGTCATAGCTGCAGCTGTGGGCGAGTTCTCTTTGAAGAAGACAGATGCCCTTTGCTTGCCAAGACCAGTCATGCACATCTCGAGAGTGAAAACCGAATCTGAGAGGCTCGTCTTCTCAGCAGAAGCAGAATAAACATGCCATTTCTGAGCCTTTTCCGGACTGCCCATCAGATACGCCTTGCTGCCAGCGCCAAGATTACCAAAGTAGGTATCGAGGACAGCTACTTCCTCTGAGAAGTTCCGATGCGGGAAATGCTGGGCACCGGGGAATATAAAGCTCCCACGAGTGTACCTCACAGACTTGACAGAAAGGGACAGGGAATCAGCCAATCTGAGGATGGCTGGAATGGAAAGAAGTAACTTTGTAGTCCCGCAAGTCTTGATGATGAGTTTGTAAGGGTACACAAAGAGGCTAGACTCTGAAAGGACGTAAGAGTCCACGAAATCATTTGACAGCGAAGAAACGATGGTGCACTCAGCTAATTTCAGAAACTCATCCAACTGGGATTTGGACAATGAGCGGAGACCCATCCCTTCAGGATCAGCAAAAATTCCAGGCTCATAGAATGTGAGCTCGAGCCTCTTTTCGTAACCTTCAAACCCGATGGCGGAAGCTGGCAATGCCATCTCGACTTTCAGAAAGCAAGCGAGCAGTTGAGAACGAGTTGCGAGAGAGAACGAGAGGATGATCGAAGTTGAAAAGAAACAGAGACAGCAGAACTACAGCTATTATGACTTGAAACAAAATTGCAGAATCTAAAGGATCACGCCACTGCTTGGGGAATCTCAGGATGGCTTTCTCGCGCACTGCATAAAGAAAAGGCAGAAGTCAGACCAGCACTTGGCTATGAAGCCATAAATCCAAAGGAATGAAATCTAAAAAGCAACGATTAAGGATCATTGCGACATACGTTGGAGTAAGCAGCCGATCTGAACTTCTTGATGCCACCGTGTGGACGAAGGTCTTCGATGCTGTAACCGAGGGGAGCTTCGTAGAATAAGGATTTACTACTGCTAGACTTCTTTTTCCCACCTTTTGACTCCATTAGTTCATTCAGTTTTCCTGCTCAATCAATCAAAATCCACAAGGTCAGAATCTGTAAGACGCCAAAAGTTCAGAAAAAAAGACGACCCTAAGCATCATCCATTGAACCCAACAAGCAAAGAAAGGCAGAGCTCCCAAAAACACACAGATTGACATTCATCCACCTGCACAGATGTCGTGGTGCTAAAACTTGCTTTGAAATGAAAATTACAGCCCGAAATGAAAGAGACGATTGGGCTCAACCATCAAGCTAGGCTCAAATTATGCAACCAGGCGAGAAGCAGCAAGATGACAAATCAAATTAAGAACAGACAGCCCTAGAACGCATAAAGGACAATCTTCAATTCATTAGGCAAAACTAGATAAATCTCTCGAGACAAACAGGATCCGAGAGTCAATCCGTACCATCTTAATATCAGATTCACAATCGCATACATGGCCAAAGCAAATCGCACTATGAAAGCAAAAAAAAAAAATTGAAATCTGCGCAAATTAGGCACCGCAAAACGTATGAAAATCTCCATCGAAATAACTTTAAAAAAACAAAAAAAAAAACAATGCGTGATATATAGGGAACCGGAACAAACAAATCAATCGCCAAACGAAAACTAAACTCGTCCGACAATCACGACAGACGTAAACAAAACAAAAACACAACACAATCCCTAGCCCGATGCAGAAAATCTCCCAAGCTCCAACGCAACAAAACACGCGTGAACAAGAAAAAAAAGGAAAAAAATCAGAAAGAGAAGATCCTCCGCCCATCGCCACGCGAAACATCGAACATCAAAGGCGCGCTAGGCACCCGTCTCGCCAGGAACGGCACACGAAACCGGACACCGACGAGAGGCGCAAACCCCGACGAATCGACCTCATCAAAAACCGACGACGGACGGACGGACATCGAACGAACGGAATCACGACGACAGAACGACGGATCGACGGCGATAACTTACAGATCTGTATTGAGGCTCGCGTACGGGACGCGGTAGAGAGGCCAAGGGAGAAGGACTGATTCGACCGGAGATCCCTCTGGAATTCGGCGGCGGCGGCGGCGGCGGCGGCGGCGAAACCCTAGGAGCTTTTCTAGAGAGAGAGAGAGAGAGAGGGAGAGGGAGGCGGGGAACGAGAAGCGCGGAGAGAAACGAGAGAGTTTGTTGCGGACGAGAAGCGTTGCAGGATGTGTGATCGCGAGGCCTCCAGAAGACGGTGGGGAGGCGCCTTTATATAGTGGGGAGACGGGGGCGGGCTCCGCGTCCACGCGTTCGGCTTATAATCGGCAGGGTAAGGTAGGGCGTATCTCGTAATTTAAATGCCTTTCCCTATTTTCGTTATTTTATTCTCGATTTACTTCCTTATTTAATGGCTTTCCCTATTTTTTTTGTATTTCATTCTGGATTTACTTCCGTCTCTGTCCACGCCTTTCTTTATTTTGCGGGTCGCAATTGATTTCCGTTTCCTGGATTTTCTCGGCTCCCCCCCGTGGTCGTTGCCAGCGGTGCCGCGCGGCCGAATTGACCGTAATGCCCCTCCCTCCCTCCCTCCCTATCGGAGCGGTGGTCCCCCGCTCCTCCCGAAAGTAGATGCTTTAGGTCAACACGCATCTATATCTAACCCGCAATGCACGGCGGAGGGTTGTTCATCGGATTCGCGGGTCGTCTCCACGAGGAAACGCTTGTGAACGTTTGATCCGAAATTGGAATAATTCCTGCTGAGTATGCTAAATAGTTAGTCCGGCACATTGAAATTGTATTACCTTGGATCTTAGGGTTAATTTGAACCGATGTTATATATTGACCTAAATTAGTCAATGCGATCCATAATGCGGATGTGAATGCAAAGCTTTATGATTTCTTAAGGCAATATTTCGTGTCAATACTTTTGGCTTGACCAAATTCTTTGTACCTTGAGAAATTTTTAGATTCTTTTTTCTTTAGCATTGCATAACAAATTCTCTAACTCATCGTGAATTTTACTAATTTTTCATTATAAAAATAAATGTTTCAATATCATTCGATGCTCCGAGCAGTCACATGGTGTTTTAGAAGAAACTTAAAATCTCTCCACGAGTACATTTTGTTTTGTTCTTTTTTTATGAGTAAGAGACTTAATTCCCCTCTAAAATCATCTAATTACTTTTCTTATTTTAGCTCGATATGGTCGTTCATCTTCATTTTAGGGTTCTTTCGCCCATGGGAAGTCCCTTGCGTTGTTCTGTAGAAAGCATCCGTGCATACTATTTTCCAAAAACATGTCGATTGATCTTGAAGCTATGACCTGACAAAACATAAAAGAAGAGGGCAAATTGTTGACGCAACTTTAGATACTTTAATTATCGATGATCCTACTTTATTTCTAAAGTTTATTTCTCATCTTTTTTTGGTGTCCAAACATTCGGAAAAGGGCTTCAATAATCGAGCTGACAATTATATATAAATGGTCAGCATCGGGTGGACAAGAGGAAAGGCATCTCGATATTCTCGAAAAAAAGACAACCGCTGAACATGACCCCGCGATCGGATCATGTCGTGGAATCTCGTGGATGCTAGCGCACTCCATCAAATGACGTCTGGAGTTCAATTTCCTACAGACGGTCCGAAGAGGAGCTTTCCTAAAATAAAGCAGGGAAAAAGGAAATTGCTGAGAAAGTCATATGGAAATAGAATCGGGTGCGTTTTGGCCGGAGTGCAACGAGAATTCGTCATATGGAAATTGCTTGTGGCATAAGTTTAGTGGTGTCGGTGAGATGCCAATTCCTCTGTATATCTTATAATTTAGGAGATTTGGAAGAAAAAAGAAAAAAAGAAAGAGAGAGGGACATTCATATTCATGTGGACAAATTTGATATTCGTGATCTCTCGGTAATCTTTTTCTTTTTTGTCTGATCCTCGTTCATCATCATTTATCTGGATGGTTGGTCGATTTTTCAAATTGTAATTACCCATATCAATGGTGTTGCATATGAGTTGAACAACAAAGATATACCGGTACCGTATAAATATCTCGATTATATTTTCCTCTGATTCGAACTAGATGATGCGCCATATTCATTTGCATAAGTTTAGTTTCACAACGATGACAAAACCTTTATTAGAAGAGAGCATACGGTAATTCTTTCTTGCGAAGAAGGCTGGTAAAACTCCTCGTGTAATGGCATAGTAATTTGGCCATTCAGTTGTATCCTCTAGAAGATAGGGCATGGTCAGTCTTATCCCTTGTGCCACGTTCGTACACATAAGTTTAATTTCACAACAACCAATGGCAAAGCCTTTTAGTAGAAGAGGGCATACGGTAGTTATTTTTTGAAGTGAAGGCCGATAAAATTCCTTGTATGATGGCATGGTAATTTGGTGCTACAGTCTTATCCCTAAGAAGGGAGACCTCCAAGTTTGATCGCCTGTCATCTATTATATATCTAATTTATGATTCTTTTATGTTGTACTTTTTACCCTCAGTGGGTTACAACTCTAGAGAACACATATGTAGACTTGCTACCTATTTCTTAATTCATATTTGTGAGCTGAGTTATTATATGAATTAATTAGATCAAATAAACGGATTAGAGATGAGTTTATAATAGTAAAACCCAAAATATGAGTACTTATGACTCTCTATCCATTCTTTGTTGCCTTCACTTATGCTCGTGCTTGCTCACTTCGTATTTTTCATTTTAGTTTAAATATGAGTTTTTATAGATTAATTTAAATATGTAAGCATTTTAATGATATGGGTGGAGATATAGATTGCATCAAGATATGATCTACTAGATTATATTCCCTTATTTGAATTGGATCATTTTCGATTCACTCGTTTGATATATTTAAACGTGCATTATCTAAAGATATATATGCCCGTAAAAATATGGCAGGTCACGCAATTGCCATATCTGGAGAAAACGACGAGTCACGTCGCCAGCTTTAGGAGTAAAAGAAAAATTACATAATAGAAAGTAAATTGGAGGCCGACGTTTTCTCCCCCGAAAAGAATTTGAATAGGAGGAAAAAGTGGAGAAAGATAAGATGCCAAACGTGAGATTGAGAAGAAGCCCACCACCACAGAAGACACAAGACAGGGGCCGCGTGAAGCTGGTGGTCCTTGTCCCTCCCTCCTTCTCCTATTTTACCTCCTTTTTGTTTTGTCTCTTTTGGCGGCTTTTGGGTCCACGATCGCTCCTTTTCTCTCTCCCCCCACTTTTCCCGCTTTGTCTCGACTCGCTTTTTTACAGGCCAACATATCATCATAACGTTAATCTCGACCTGTCTGCCAATCTCGACGACAACGATGTCCTGGCGTGCGCGGGAGCCCCCCTCTCCCTCCCAGTCTCCGACTGTGGTTGAGAAAAGACCTGTCGATTACCAATTTTCCCAACCGATACGAGCCAATAAAGTCAAGTTAATTCGGAATGCATTTTCGAATCCAAATCCGGAGCACTTCTAGGATGGATTGGATGTACCGTTTCTTAGTTTAAGTACTAAAATATCGTATGGCGTCCTAAAAAAAAATGCAATTTTTGTAAATCTCCGGTTTGAAGTGAAGTGTTTGTATGGTACAACAACGTGTCTTGGGAATTTCCAATGACAGGCGCTTTTCTTGTGTAGATTGGGTATGTAGAACTTGCATCTTCGTGAATTTCATAGTGGGCAAAATATGCTACTTCCTACATAGATTTACCATATAATTTTGGAAAAATGACATAAATTATCTATGAATGTAACTCAATGTGCAGTGTTGTTCAAGATGATATTTGAACTTTAACTAAATGTGTAATATTGTCCATAAAATTTGACCTTATTCAACATAGTCTATAAACTTTGCCTATATATTCAATTTAATTCTTGAACTATATGAAAATATTTAATGTTATCCTTAAACTTGAATAAATTGATAATTTAAGGATTATATCGAACGTTTACCAAAAGTATAAAAACCACATTAAATAAGTTAAAATTTTGAGAATTATATTAAATAAATTAAAATTTTAGAGACGAATTTGCACATCAAATCAAAATTCATAAATCATTTATATTCATTATCCTTATAATTTTCAAAGGTTTTGTCAATTATTTCCCCACGTGGTTTCTCAAAAAAGTACTTGTAGTAGTTTGATTCTACAATTTTCCCCCTTATTGAGTCCCCACATTTAAGGCTCATGACAGACAATTGCAATGTTTCTTAAGATGCCATAGTCACGAAAATAAAAATTTATTTTATATTATGCCGCACTCTATATTAATTATCTTAAATGAATTTATGGACATCGAAATTTTTTATTAAATTTACCCCCACTAAAGAAAATTCTAAATCTGTCCCTATAGATAAGACGAGCAGGGGAGTATATCTAACTACTCGTTCTCGACCCCATGACCCGTTCCATCCCGCTCCATGATCCTTTCACATACTAATTTTAATTAATATTAATTTTTTGGTTAAAATTAAAATTAAGATTTCTTCAGGTAAGATTAAAGAAGCGAACAAACTAAAATGCTCCTGAAAGATGGAAATGAAATATAAAATTTCACTTACCTTGTGTGGAGGCATGAGGCGAATATTTGGGTATCCTCAAATATTGTACATGTTATTTATTTAAAAAAAAATTCAAATAAAGATTTGAAGTGCCTTCATTTTCTCAAATAAGGGTCTAAAGTGAATATTGTTTCAAATAAAAACCCGAAATTCTCTCATTCTCTCAAATAAGAATCTGAAGTAAACATTATTTCAAATAAAGACCTAAAGTAGGTATATCAATCTTAAATAATGACCGGAACTCACTAGATGTGAAGGCTAATTTTGTCTTTTTAAATTTTTTTTTTTTTAATTTTTCCTAAAAACTAAAACTTAAAATATTAAAAAAAAAAAAAAGAACAAGAACGAGAAGGGAAAACACAAGCGGGAGGGCTAGCTACCGCCCCATCACCAATAGGGTTGTAGCAATGGTCGACGGGATTGCCAATGCTTAGGCGAGAGTCGGCGACCCTCGCCAACTAGAGGGGGGGGCCTACTACCTCTCGTCAGAGACAAGAAAGGGCAGCAACCCTCTCTCAAATATAGGTGAGGGTCGCCTATCCTCACGCCGACCTATCGATTATCGCCTAAGTCTAGGGACGCTAGGTGATGGTCAGCAACCCTTGTCTAGATGAGGATGAGAGCAGGTGATCCTCGCCCAAATCTAGGAGAGGGTCGCTGCCTCTCCCATCCCCAGTGAGGGCCAACAAGCCCTTGCCTCTGGTTAGCAAGGGTCGTCGGCCCTCACCTGAGTGTCGGCACCCCACGAACAAGAGCCAACAAGCCCTTGCCTTTGGTCAGCGAGGGCCATCGGCCCTCGCCCAAGCACCGGTGCCCCACGCCCCACTAGTGGGGCAAAGGCTTCCTGCCTATGTTCTCATTCTTTTAAAAATATATATTTTTTAATTTTTATAGAATTAAATTTAAATTTAAATTGTGTTTGGACAAAAATACCCTAATTGATCGGAATTTTTTGCCGATCAATGAGTTGGCGAGGTATGCTCTTATTTTAAATAATTATAACCACTTCGAACCTTTCTTTAAAACTAATATAACCACTTCAAGTTTTTATTTGAAATAAGTCCATTTTATACCCTTATTTGAGATAATTAGAGCACTTCAGATATTTATTTAGAATTCTTCATTTATTCTTTTATGAATTGCGATTGGAAAAACTCACTCCAATCAATTTGCTATGAGTACTTAATAGTTATAAGCATAATCATACTCAAATAAGTAACCGTAGCCAAGACCAGAGGTAGGTTGGGTAAAAAATGATCAAATTCAAATTAACTCATTTACCTCATTTTAACCTATTTCCACTGCAATACAAATCAAATAACTTATACCCGACCCTACTCATATCCAACACATACCCAACGTAAACCATGTTGTTAAAACGCTTACATATTTGACCTAATCTAGGAAAACATATATTCAAAATTATGATAAGAGTACGAAATAAGCGAGCGCAAGATTAAGTGAAGGCAATAAAAAGTTATAAAGGTAAGTTGGATCTAAGTAAATTAAGAATCCATTTAACACTCATATTGTTTTGGATTATGCTATTCTAAACCCATTTATAATCAATATACAAAATATAAATAACCTATTTGACAACTTAGCCTTATCAAATATGAGTTATCTCTCTTCTTTCTCTATCCTTCCTGACTTTAGCCTCACCTACTCTTCTATCCATTGTCGTCACCGATGATGCCTGTGCCCACCCCCACCTCTCTCTCTCTCTCTGCGCAAATCGTGCCAGAACAAAAAGGCGTATAATAGCGAAATGGCACAAATGATCAGAAAAAGAGCATGATTTTTAGGCCATGCTTTTGTGTGAAATTCCTGCTGTTGGCTAAAGTTTATTTTTGGTGACTATGACGCTCGTGAATGAATAACGTATGATTGGAAGAAAGCGTGATCCTTATCTTCGGGGATGCAACCCTCGCGTTTCTTTCATTGCCATCCCTATTTTCATATGATCAAGGTTGAGAGACATATGGTAGGGGAAATTTTATTGGTGACTGAGTTAAATTTATCCAAATTGCTTAGTGGGGGAAAAAACATAAAGGCTAACAGTAAATTTAATTGCTCGACTTGCATCATTCTCATGAATGGTGCTAAAACATTTTATATTAAGTGATTTGAAGCTCCTAGTTATAGGTTCGAATCACACAATCGACTCGTTAATCTCCACTAAATCTTATTTCTTTCCAAACATAAAATTGGTCGGTGCATCAAGTGTAGGAATCTCTCGCACCTTACTCCAACTTGCATCCAGCGGTGTAGCAGTGATGACTTTTATCCAAAATCAACAACACTTGATGTATATCGAATATTTTGATGGTCGATGATAGCCGCCGCTGCCCGCCCTCCATTGCCATAAGAAGAAAAAGAAGAAGAAAACAAGAAGTAGTGGAGATGGGTCCACCGTTGTCCTTCCTCTTTAAATCATTGCGTCGGCTTAGCAGGTTACAGTGAACCCATCCATTGTCTTTCCACATTGATCCCTGGAAAAGAGCGAGCCGCCACCACGCATTCTTCCACGTCCCCCATTCACACAGGGCAGCCCTTGACATTATTGGAGGAGGCGCCAGTGACGATGAACCTACTCCACCAATCTCGAGTACGGTCACCGATTTACATGGATGGCCACACTTTTAACATCTGCCAATGATGAAAAAATAATTAAAAAAATAAAGATGAAGTTGGCCCTGTCAAGTGTCAACAGCATGGGCACGTGCCCAATCGAGTAAATACATAATTGAAGAGGAGGAATTGGACTTGGCAACGTAAGTCATAAAATTCATTGATGGACTAAATTATTATATGAAGTAATCATATATAAATAAATTCAAATATAATATGAATATTAAATGAGTCAAAAATGCAATTTCAATTTACATTTGACTCTTTATTCATTTTCTCTTATTCACTTACTTACTTTACACTTACATTTTAGAATGGATAGGAGTTTTCTTATACTTAGTTGAATATGTCGATATTTTAGCAATACAAATTAAGTTGAGTATAAGTCAAGTCAGACACGAGTCGTTAGATTTGCATTGTATGAAAATGAGTCAAGATGGGTTAATTTGATCTATTTGGTCGGACCATTTTTATTCGACTCATCTTGTTTGACGGGTCCGGGAGAAATCCAGGAAGGCTTGAGTAGTTTCTACATGAATCCTAGACCAATGATAGTTAACTATTATTGGTCAGCTACCAAATAATAAATATATAAATTATATGAATTTGGCCACCCACAATTGCGCGGGGAATAAAGGAGATTAGGATAAAAGATGCCACGACCAGCGATGTGTGACATCCAATCAAGTGGTTCTTAAAAAAATAAAAATAAAGGGCAGATTATTAGATTAGGTCATTAGATATGTCATTGTGGCCCCGTGGGACAGGACTGATCATAGAATTTGGTCTGGTACGACTTCTTGTTTTGTTGACGAACCGAATTCTCAAAAGAAAGTAGGCACGTTCGTGATGTTGCGGTTCACGTTTCAGTGGATGGAGCCCAAAAATATCATTTCGTGCACAAGGAAATGACCAAATTAGGAAAAAAAATTGATTATTTGGCCGTGGGTCTGGATTGGTTTATGTACTTGAATACACGTGTTCATTGGGTTCGTTCTCATTTTTATTGTCGGTGTCAATGATATTTACGTATAAATTATTTGGAGTTCTTGTACATATGAGCATAGAAAAGACTGAGTAAAGTTTTTGTCAAATCGGACATCCATAATGGGACATGAAAGTTTAAAACTCAAAATTTAGATAGAAATAGGCGTAAAGTAAAGTAGAAAAAGTAGAAAAGTAGGATTCTAATTCTTTTGATTCTTCATAATTCAACTCTACTTTAATTTCGATTTCTTTATTCAATGTTATATTCTTTGAATAATATTTTCATTTAATCTCGGTGTCCCCTTATCTATCATCTAAAGTCTATTAGAATTGGAACAATTAAAAACACCATTGCATTAATATATTAGTTCCGTTTCTTTTATAAAAAAAAAAAATTTTTTTTTGAAAAATATATTCCCCAAAATGATTTCTTGTGTCCAAGCAATGAAAAACATTTTCATTTTAAAATTTTTGTCAAATAGATTTGGTTGAATTTTTAAAAGGGAAATTACAAAAAAGAGTTCCATGAATTCTAGGGCAATACATGTTTGCCTCTAACATTCAACCATTACACAATACCTCATTTTATTGCGGCCAATCTTCTGTTGTTTTTTCCTTAGTATGTGCATTGAATTTGACTTTTATGGGGCAAAAGTATATTTTCATCTCTTTTTGGAGGAAATGACTCTTTTTATCATAATTTCTTTAAAAAAAATGGAAAATATAGAAAATGGGCGAAAATTAAAGGACGGTGATATTTGCACACGAATATATTTTCTTCCGCAATTTCCTCAAACTCTATCTCTTGATTGAACTAATTTGCCTTATGGATCATCGATAATCTCCAACAACATTCTTAAAAAGTATGAAAAGGATAAATTTAACGAATTAAGCAACAATCAAAGAAGTCCAACTTACGTTTTCCGTTTCTGGTATTTCCTCTCTCTTTTCATGTTTTGATTATTAATGTTGTTATAGTATTCAGGGAACATGATCCATCTCATGGGTAAATTTTATTTTTCTAATAGTTCACTCATCGACCAGAAAGTGTATACGGCATAATATGTCTTAATAAACTTACTTTTTAGAAAATTTGAGCTGATATATCAACTAATTGTAAATTATTAACTTAGTTAAATAAGATATAATAGTTTTCATGCAATATACAAGTTTTAACTTCTTCTTCTTTTCTTCATTTTTCATTTAAGATGATATGCCATTTATATAGTTTTAGTTTCTATTTGATTAAGTGAATAAGTTTTACTTAATAATAATATACTTTTTTAAGTTGTCTAGCTTTCCATTTTATTTACTAAGATTTTTTTTATGATTAAAATTATTAAAATAATTTTAAGTAAGTGAATTTTATCTAAATCATGTATAAAAGTAAAGCCAATTTATTAATTTGGTGTATATCCCATTATCTCAAAAAAATGTCTTTGACTTTCTATCCTTTATTATTTTGTTGAAATCTATTTATATAAATCAAATTCTTATCATCCGCAAAAAAATCAAAGCAATAGATAAATACGTGTCATTTATCCAGTAATCCGGAAAACGACAATCACTCATAATATTATGCTCCACTTATCCACTATACTTCAAGACTCAGGAGGGCACGAGCACAAAAACACGCGCTCATAATGCGTGCTTGAGACTTGACAGTGAAACTTTTCCCTGTTATGAAGTTAGGTATAAGTCTATGGTAGAGAAAGAGCTAAGTTGCACTTCAAATTAAAATAATTTACTTATAAATTATATCTATTATTATTGTTATAATTGTCATCATTATATTATTTGGGACAAGTGCACCAAAAATCCTAAGATTTATCACAAAAGTGCAATTGAAATCTAAAATTTTCAAAAGTACAATTAAATTCTTAAACTTGTAAAATTGATGCACTTAAATCTCCATTAACTTTATTCAATTTGACTAACAAATATAATTTTTTTATAATGTTTTCTTAAGATGCATGATTGCTCATTTGACTTTTCTTTTTCTTTTTCTTTTCCTTTTTCTTTTTAAAGAGAGAAGTGTTGGTGTGGCATCTTCATAGTCCTCGGTCTAGCAATTCTTCTTTTGAGCTCGAGCTCTTCCATGACGTCGAGCTCCTAGCACGAGCTTGAATGGACAGGTTGACATGAGCTTCGAACCAAATCTGGTGATCTAGGGGTGATTAGTTCCTAGAGTTCCTCGGCCTCGATCCCAAAATTTTGTTCTCTAAATGATTTAAAAGTAACAAATACATCGTATTTTTTTTCCTTGCAAATCAATGTGGGACACCTTTTTAGGACGATTGAAAGTGAAAATAAAAATAACAAAATAGAGTCCGATTCCATATCAATTCACAAACGAGACATGCTACATTTTTACTTTTTGAGATAAAATAGATCAAGAGTGTGAGATCCCACCTCGACTAGTGGGAATTTCTTATAGCTTATGAATTATCATTTGTTAAAAAAGACAAAAGTCAAAGTGTTGATGCCACTTCAATCTAGTTTCACCCTAGAACGAGGACCAGACCTGTCAGTTTCCGCATGAATCATGGACAGAATTGGCCCGCTTGAATCCATTCCCTGGGTTGAAACTAGACAGCTGATGGTCATGGCTGACGACTTTGGCCATGAGCTCGAAGATCGAGCGAGCAAGTGAACCTCGCAGGGCCGAGGCACGTAACGCATAATCCATCTCAGATCTCACCCCTTTCTTCTCGTCAACCAGCTTATGGAGCAAGATCTTGGGTTGTTCTTCTATGGTGTGACTAGAGCACCCTCTGGTGGAAAAGCCGTCGAATCAGGGCTGCAAGTTGCTGCTATACGCAACTATCTCCCCTTTTTTGTTTAACTTTGTTCCCAAAGCAGCACCTGCACTTGCACCCTTTGGCTGCAAGTTCCCACGCATCACTTTCTTTCCCTTCCTTTTTTCACCTTCAACGTAAATTCAAACGTCCCAACAATCCTTTTCAACTTTTGCGAAAATCAGTTCCCGCCGCCCCCACGTGAATCCCAAACCCCGATCGTGTGCTTATGAAGGAAAATTCACGGCCACAATGCCAGATCTAATTCTGAAGGTCGTTGTCATGGCCATTGGCTGATTAAGCTCGAAGCTTGCGCCTACCACGACCTAATTTGACTTTGAAGTTCATGGTGACTATGTTCGCTCAAGGCCCCCTCGAGGCTCACGAGCATGATGGCTCTCGAGCTGAAAGTTCCCTGCCATGGTAGAGCTCGAGCTCAAAGGAAAAAGACTTTGGACCATGGAAGAGAAAAAAGGCTACACTGAGCCATTTGCCTTTACAAAAATAATTAAAAAATATTATTAGCGTTTATTATTCGTTGGACAGAATTAATGAATAGGCTTTAGTGTTCCAATTTAACAGTCTCGACTTTCACGCTTAATGCCCATTGACTCATGGCCTTGACTCTCAACTTTCAAGAGGAGCATTTTTTAAAAAATAAAATAAAATTTGCAACTAAGGTTAGGGAAGTTCTTTGTTTTTTGCATTACTTTGGCTTGTCACTAAGTGTGTAAAGCTTAGTGGGACCAGTTCCATGGACCAGTCCGAGAATCGAACCAACAGTCGGATTTCCGGATGAATCCGACTGAGTCTATGAAATCAATGGATAATTTCCGAATCCAATTTTTCGGAATTGGTTCTTAGTGGGCAAGGTAATTCCTTACTCTAAGTGGGAATCACACACTCAAACCATGCTCACCTTAGGTGAAAGTACAAGGTAATTCATTGTTCCGCTCGTCTGTAGAGCTCTTCTATGTCATTTGCATATCTTTGCCCTATTGCCAACCCTAGGCCTTCCTTCCACAAAATGTCCCTGGCCCTTCATACAAGCTTGAATCGTCTACAATGAAGAAGATTATACATAAGGTATTCTCGTTGATGGCTTATGGATGGAGACTCCTACCCGTTGGCTCCCCTGTCTTGTCCGCAAGTATTATGGTTCGCTATTAATGGAAAGTATCTCTTGCTCGCATGTGATGGCCTCAAGCTTTTATTCAAATTCTGTCCTCTATCTTTCCCTCTACCCCCCTGGATTTCTTCTGTCGTCAGCATTATTATAACTCCGGGTTTGCTTTTTCTAGTAATTTTACATTATGGAAAGAGACAGATCAGGACAAGTGTATGGTTGCCTTATGCAGAGGACTAGGGCATCTTTGCAGGGATAGGCAAAATTTTGTTCTAGATGATGTTGTAACTGAGGAGAAGTTGCACGATTGAACGTACCGTTCTTGGATTGTTCTCCTTTGAATTCTAATATGTGTAGGAAAGAACTAGAATTCTCAGATCAGGGCCCTAGTCCTTTTCTAGCCCATCTATTATAAGGGTGAGTATGTTTTTAGAATAGAATCACGTATTGGACAATGGCTGTACAATTCTTGGTTCCATTTTTCTTTTCTTTTTTTGGGAATATGTATTATGTGGTTTAGTTCCTAGTTCCTATGTGGGAACCAAAAACCGGATCAGGAACCTACAAAATTCTATAATTTAGGTTTTTTGGTTACTTATTTTGGTCCTAAGTTATGAATTGTCACTACCGTCTTGCACAAAGAGCGAAATGCATCTAGCTAGGTATTTGATGAAGTGTAGACTTTCTTCAATTCTGGACATCTTAACCCAGAATTGAATAAAGCTCACATCTCTTTGATTCCGAAAATTCAAAATAGAGATTAGATATATTCAAATCTCAGCCTTTGTAATTTTGCCTACAGAATTATATCCAAGATCTTGCTAATATATTGAAGCCGTGGCTCCCAAACCTTATAAGAAGAGAACAAAGTGTGTTTATGGGGGACTGGCAAATCCAAGACGATATTTTGATAGTGCATGAAGTTTTGCATCAATTGAGAGTTAGAAAAAGGAAAAGAAAAATTAAGGGTATGTTGAAACTAGATGCGAAAAAGGCTTTTAATAGAGTGGAACGGGACTTTCTAGAGGCATGCTTGTTGAAAATGAGATACAGCGAATATTGTGTAAATAGAGTTATGAAGTGTGTTACTTCAATCTGCGTTAGTACGAAGTTTAATGGCAAAACCACTGCCCTTTTTTCAACGATCGAGAGGTATTCGGTGAGGGGACCCCCATGTCTCCCTATTTATTTTGATGGCCAACACACTGTTAGTTTCAATGCCGACAGCAATTTAGGAAGGAACAATATTGGGAATAAAATTGAACAGGTATTGTCCAGTCATTTTCCATTTTCTTTTTGTTGATGACTCAATTTTTTTTCTTAAATGGAAAGGTGAAGTACTGACGGAATCTTGCGTTGCTATTGAATCAATATTGCTATGCGTGAGGGAAAGTTATAAACTTGAACTAATCCGCATTTCCTTTAGTTCAAATTGCCCATAGATCTTAAGAAGAAATCCGACAGCTGGACTTAGAATTCCTGAATTAAAAAGATTGGTAAATATTTAGGGATTCATTTAAATTTGAGTGCCTCCAAGAAACAAATGTTTGCATGGCTTTTAGCAAGAGTAAACATGAAATTAGAAGGATCGAAGAAAAACTTAATTTCGAAGGTTGGGAAGATAATTTTGATTAATTTTGTGATACAAACTCTTCCTCAATATGTAATGTCTATTTTTAAATCCTAGTGTTAGCATGTCAATCTATAGAAAAAAGAATTGTTGCATTTTGGTGGAAAAATAGTGGATCACGAAGTGATCTTCATTGGAAGAGATGGGAGGTGGTCAAAATTAGATAAGATCATGGGGAATAGGCTTCAAAGACCTATTGCCTTTTAAAAAAGCCATGCTTGGTAAGCAAGCATCGATGTTATCTCACAATCAGTCATCTCTATGGTGTCAAAACCTCAAAGGAATTTATATTCCTACAAGATCCTTTTGGCATGTCGGGAGTGGGTGTCTTTGCCCTCTTTGGTTAGCAGAGTTTGTTGATGGGAAGAGGAACTATTTCAGAGTTAGTAATATGATCAGTGGGTACAGGAGAGAGTAATGACATTCGGGAAGACAGTTGGCTAATAAGAGGAGATATTGAGGGACCAGGAAACTTTAGTGAGCAAACAAGCAATGAAGTCTTGGCTGTGCCACTGAATCTTCATGCTACACATGAAAAATTGATGTGGACGGCAACCAAATTAGGCATCTACTTAGTATTTGTTAAAACTCTCTTCCCACAATAGAAAAATCTCTAGAGGTGAAAAATATGACCTTGGCCAGATTGCTCATTCTGTGATCAAGAAGCTAAAATAGTAGAACAGTTATTTTTGCTTTGCTCCTGGACAAACTCAATTTGGATAGATCCAGAAGTGACCCAAATCTCGTGTCAAAATCAAACGCAAATCAAGGTTTGGCACCAAAATCTAAATATACAGTTAGGAAGCATACTTACCTTTGATTAAATTTGCAACCATCTTCTAGTTTATCTTGTATCATTTGAAATAATTAATCAACAATTTTTTCATTATCGATAATAATTTATTTCTAAACATTTTCGTAGATAATGAAAAATATTTTTCTTTCATTTATTTATAAACAATTGTAAGCGACATAACAAATCATACTTTGACAAAAAAATTTCTATATGATTCTTTTCATGAAACAAACGCACCATAAGGCTTTGGAACTTCTCTCTTATCTATTCTTCAAATCAATTTCACATGAAATGAATTTTAGATACAACTACTCATTTTTTGTTTTATTTTGAAGGAATATGTAATAAATAATATTAGCTATAATTAAGTGGATTTGAAAAGAAGAAAATAAAAAACAAAGCAAACGTAAAAATATATATCAAATAAGTAGAAAATTTAATTTCCAAAAGTTTTGCCAAATTATATAAACTGCATCGTTTTTTAGTTAAATATATATTTTATAATATGTTCAGCATATTATTTATTTCCTTATAGTTTTTAAGTTCTAATTTTAAACGGATTTCTTTTGTTTTTGTTTTTGTTTTTGTTTTTTTTGGCAACATAAGTACATCCATGCCAAGATCGAGGGCAACATTATTCATCATTTTCAAGGATTTCTGTTCTGAATGATCACATCGCATTGAGATCGGACATGCGACTCTTAGTAGGCTTTTAGGACATTGCCAAGATCGAGGGCCACTATTTCGTGTGGGTTTTGCTTAAGAATCATATCACTAGAGGTGGGCCACTAAACTCGACCCGTAACTCATTTTCCTCTTGGATCCGAAGATGATGCTCGTTAAGGAGCATCATGTAAGCGAGAATCCTACAAGTCTGATGCTTGTCGGTACAGAAATCCGATCAACCTTCTTTCATGTCGACTTTTATGAACGGTTTTCGCATGCTCGCCGCCCTATGGTGAGGCTCCAACTTGCCTTTGGCCGGTCGCTGGCGATGGTGGCCAATGATGAGATGATGAAGAAGAAGAAAAAGAAAAGAAAAAAAAATCAAACAATCTATTTTTTATAAAATAAAGGGAAAAAATGATTTTATCGGTTTGGTTCAGTTAATTGAACTGATAAAAACTGAATTAGTAAAATATGTTTCAATTTTTAATGAAAATCGAATCAAATGAGAACTGAACAAAAAAAAAAAAATCGAACTTTTTAGTTCAGTTCAATTCGGTGTTTTACATCCCTACGTGTGACCACGTTCAATTAAAGTCGTTAGATCGCGCGAGTCCCATGTGGCACATAATCTAACCCTGAGGATGAATAAGCTCACAAATTTCAATAATTCTCCAGTTTTTCACTTTACGGGTTCTGGCAATCCCCCACTCCTCTGTGCATCAACTTTAGCCCATAAACTTAAGCCCTGGCAAGAGACTTTGGTGGGTCAAAGCCAGCAATGAGGCCCATAAACATAATGGACATAAAGACCCGATAGGCCCATAATTAATCTTTGAAAGTGTATATTACATTTTTCTTAATTGTTAAAATTAATCTCTACGGACCATACAAGAAGTTCACTCTTTATTTTGGTCATGATTTGTTTGAGCTTAAAATTATTGCGATATGCACATCTCATCTAAGCCAAAGATTTTGAGCATACATAACAAGAGACAAATTCCTTGAATCAGTATAACTTATAGTCTAATGCAGTCATCGCATGCATAATTTCATTAGGTGCTTGGACTCTCGATGTCTATTAATTTTACTCTTTCCCTCATAATTTCATGTCCAACTCAAATTTTGAAGTGTATTTTCTGGTTTATTGTGACTCCTCATAGTTCAGCACATTGCAATTTTGATCTTTTGTTTCGTTTTGACTTTTATTTTACTTATTTGATTTATTAAAAAACTAGTTGACTTCTTGCCCGATGTTGCTGATAGGAAATAAAATTTAACCAAGCCATATCATTTGATTAAGAAAACGGATGTGACAACTGACGCATTTGCATTTGGAATGAAAAGTTTGACTGTTCAAGTTTTATCTCTCTTAAGTTATGATGTGACAGCCGAAGTATTTTATTTGGAACACAAATGTTGACTAATCAATTCTATGAAATATGATTAGTAACTTTACGTATCATTACCATTTGAGGAAATCTAATTCTAGGAAATATATGTCTAAAATGTTGTATTCTTGTTTACTCTATAATAAATGCTGTGAGGTGTTAGAATATTCAAAAAAATAATATCACACAACAGCTATTTTGAGAACTGAAATCTCAAATTAAAATCGGATCTTAATCAGTAGAACAGCTCCAAACAACATTCTATTGGACATTTATTGCTTTCATTTTTCATTTTTGAACTTTAGAGGAAATCAATTAGCAAAAATACGTGAAACCAAAGCATAAGTTCGGGCGCTTTTTAGTCATGATTGCCAAGAGCTTTTTATCCTGCATAATAACGCTTGTCATATGATTGAAGCACATAATAAGAATATCAATTTGTTACATTTAAGAACAATTTGCTTAGTAAAATAGATAAATCTAAAAGGAAGAACAGTGGAGAAATAAGAAAAAGAAAAAAAAGGCAAAAACTAAGCTGATCGGAAACACAACCCTAGGCATTAAGAGAAACTCACCAAATCACTTTAGATTGAAACGATAGTCATTTATTTACGTGAAAACCTAAAGTTTAGACTTGGATGGCTAGTTATCCGTGAGGAAGGGTTAATTTCTTAAAAAAATAATTTTTTACATCTAAAAGTTATTTGGAAGGAATTCATTGCGATATTTAAATATGTTTTTTTTCCTTGTGGTAAGTAATTTTTTGCTTTGATACTAAGCGGAGGCCAAGCCAAGCATTATCCACCTTGCATCTATTCTTACAAACGTTAAAAAGTGCATGAGACGAATAAGGAACGCCAAAAGGGCGTTTTCCCCCCTATACACAAGCATCGTTGATCTTTAACAACATGAAGCATTTAGCATTAAAAGTTACCTCAAAACCGGGAAAATTATTTAAAAAGTTCTAAATATATTGTACATCATTCAATTCAGTTTAAAAATTTTATTTTGTATTAATTTAGTCCTCCTAACTTTTTGAAAATTTATCGCTTTAGTCATAAATCTTTTGAAAACATCAATTTAATTCTAATCATTTCAATTGTGCCAATTTAATCTTAGACTCTTTTAAGATTTGTTGATTTTAATTTTAAACATTTGAACAATTTATCAATTTAACACTTCTAGCAAATGTTGACAAAAAAATTACTGATGTGGCAGTCTCATCAATGTCAGCGTCTTATATAGCATGACCGTGGCTAGCATTCACAATTTTTTTCCTTTCTATTCTATATTCTTTTCTTCATTTTCTGGCTGGTTGTTGGGCCTCTCACAAGGTCAGCCTCCCCCAACCATTGGCAAATTTCTTTTTTGTGGAGAAATTTGGCTACGACTCATTTGGCGAAAGGATCAATGAAACGATTGTGTGGATATTGCTCATGCAGCCGAGGTCCATCATCATAACTGAAAAAAAAAATATCAATAATCAACAGGCACGCTCATGCTTCTATCCTCTCTATTTTTTTTTTTTTTGTGATCCGGAAACCCGTGTACAGTCGGCAGCCGGCGAAGTAAACCCGGGGTGACGCTAGTGCAAGATCACCACCATGACGTCACACTTAAGAATCCCTAACAACAATTCTGGGGTTCGAACTTCTCCCCTTTGTGAGGGGGAGAAAGCATGAAGCCAACGTTGTTGTTGCAGGCGATGGTTCTATCATCCTCTTTTCTTCGCTACATTTATTTGAAAAAAAAATCGGTGAAATCAGCGAAATCATGTCGGTAACATGTTTAATCAATTGGTTAGTATGATCCCAATAACGCATGCCATGAAAATGCCATCCGACTGAGCAACCACTAATACTCTGATAGTGGCATCTGCAGTGAGCTAGACAGCGGGAAAGCTAATCATTTTAATTTCTAGTTTGGGGCTCAAAAAGGAAATTTCTAGTTTATCTTTCCATCTTTGACAAATCTGGCACTACACATTTAAATTATCGGAGGGCCAATTTAATGACGAATCGATTCCCAATCTAAAACCTAAAACCGGGTCAGGTGAGATTAGTTATCGATTTGTGGAACTAGGAACCGGCCCACCTGACCTTAAGTTAAGCTATAAAATCAGTATTGGAATTGGCAATTTGTTTTTATTTTTATTTTTTGGTTCTTCAATCCCTACATGTGAGAGTTTGGCAACATTAAAATAAAAAATATTTAACTAATTAGGATTTGTTTCAAAATAACAATTAAAAAAAATTAAGTAATTTTTTTGCTTTGATACTAAGCGAAGGCCAAGCCAAGCATTATCCACCTTGCATCTATTCTTATAGACGTTAAAAAGTGCATGAGACGAAAAAGAAACGCCAAAAGGGTGTTTTCCCCCCCTATACACAAGCATCGTTGATCTTTAACAACATGAAGCATTTAGCATTAAAAGCTACCTCAAAACTGGGAAAATTATTTAAAAAGTCCTAAATATATTGTACATCATTAAATTCAATTTAAAACTTTTCTTTTGTATTAATTTAGACCTCCTAACTTTTTGAAAATTTCTCACTTTAGTCATAATTCTTTTGATAACATCAATTCAATTCCAATCCTTTCAATTGTGCCAATTTAATCTTAGACTCTTTTAAGATTCGTCAATTTTAATTTAAACATTTTAACAATTTATCAATTTAACACTTTTAGCAAATTTTGACAAAAAATTACTGATATGGCGGTCTAATCAATGTTAGCATCTTACAGCACAATCGAGGCCGGCATTCACAAATTTTTTTATATAAATATTTATTTTTTTTCCTTTGTATTCTATATTCTTTTCTTCATTTTCTAGTTGGTTGCCGGGCCTCTCACGAGGTCAGCCTCCCCAAACCATTGGCAAATTTCTTTTTTGTGGAGAAATTTGGCTACGACTTATCTGGCGAAAGGATCAATGAAACGATTGTGGGGATATGGCTCATGCGGCCAAGGTCCAGCATCATAACTGAAAAAAAATATCAATAATCAACGGGCACGCTCATGCTTATGCTTCTATCCTCTCATGTCTTCGCTACATTTGGAACAATATGGAATTCATCAAACTAGCCTTTCTTGGCCATGGATTAACCCATGCGGCGCCTGGCGAACAGAATTCATCAGGCTAGCCTTCTTTCTATAATTGTTTTAATGAACAATATGACGAATAGCACCACCCGTGGTGGTGGCGTAGGTGGTTGGGCAAGGGAACTTTTCACGAGAGGTCCCGAGTTTGATCCACGGCGTCGTCAAGCAATTTACCTGGCAGGCAAGGGTGGTGGTGACTCTACCTGTCCCTAGGGTTTACTTCGCTGCGAAGCGGCGCTCTAGGTTCCCTGGGTCACCGAAAAAAAAAGAACAATATCACGAATAGCTCTTTTTATACGAGATCATACCACGTTCAGCTTGGCTTGGGTGTCTAGTTCATTGAGTGAGACAGCAATATTCTTTAGGCTCAACAACTTATTTCGGCTTGCTAGGGCCTTATTAGGAGAACGGCATCAGCTCCCGAGCAATTTACTTGGCAGGCAAGGGTGGTGGTGACTCTACCTGTCCCCAGGATTTACTTCGCCGCGAAGCGGTGCTCAAGGTTCCTGGGTCACCAAAAAAAAAACAAAGAACAATATGACGAATAGCTCTTTTTATACGAGATCATACCACGTTCAGCTTGACTTGGGTGTCTAGTCTATTGAGTGAGACAGCAATATTCTTTAGGCTCAACAACTTATTTTGGCTTGCTAGGGCTTTATTAGGAGAACGGCATCAACTCCCGACCAGTTTGTGTACGGGAGGCTAACCTCGCTTTTAGAGTTTCTAAGTAATATTATTTTTCTATCCTAGAACTCCTAGCACTGACCATTCTAACGCCACTTCCACAGTCCAGTTGTGTTCATCCTCTCTGCGTTCTCGTTCTCCACTCGATAACCCCAAACTTCACTCCCAAGGGTTCACGGGTACGGGGAAATCATGGACCGTGTCACAAGCATCGTTGATCTTTAACAACATGAAGCATTTAGCATTAAAAGTTACCTAAAAATTGGGAAAATTATTTAAAAAGTCCTAAATATATTGTACATCATTCAATTAAATTTAAAACTTTTCTTTTGTGTTAATTTAGTCCTCCTAACTTCTTGAAAATTTCTCACTTTAGTCATAAATCTTTTGATAACATCATTTCAATCCTAGTCCTTTCAATTGTGCTAATTTAAACCTAGACTCTTTTAAGATTTTTCAATTTAAATTTTAAACATTTTAATGATTTATCAATTTAACATTTCTAGCAAATTTTGACAAAAAGTTATTGATGTGGCGATCTAATCAATGTTTGCGTCTTATATAGCATGACCGAGGCCAGCATCCACAATTTTTTTTTCCTTTTTATTCTATATTCCTTTCTTCATTTTTCTGGCTAGTTGCTGGGCCTCTCGCGAGGTTAGCCTCCCCCAATCATTGGCAAATTTCTTTTTTTGTGGAGAAATTTGGCCACGACTTATTTGGCGAAAGGATCAATGAAACGATTGTGGGGATATCGCTCATGCGGCCGAGGTCCATCATCATAACTGATAAAAATATCAATAATCAACGAGCACGCTCACGCTTCTATCCTCTCTTATCTTTGCTACATTTATTTGACAAAACATCGGTGTAATCAGCGAAATCATGTCGGTAACATGTTTAATCAATTGGTGGTATGATCCCAATAACGCATGCCATGAAAATGCCATCCGACTGAGCAACCACTAATACTCTGATGGTGGCATCTGCAGTGAGCTAGACAGCGGGAAAGCTAATCATTTTAATATCTAGTTTTGGGGCTCAAAAAGGAAATTTCTAGTTTATCTTTCCGTCTTTGACAAATCTGACACTATACATTTAAATTATCGGAGGGCCAATTTAATGATGAATCGATTTCCAATCTAAAACCTAAAAGCTGGCCGGGTGGGGTTAGTTACCAATTTGTGGAACCGGGAACCATCCCACTTGATCTTAAGTCACGCTCTAAGAGTAGTATTGGAATTGGCAATTTTTTTTTTTTTTGATTTATTCAATCCCTACAAGTGAGAGTTTGGCAACATTAAAATAAAAAATATTTAACTAATTAGGATTTGTTTCAAAATAACAATTAAAACAAAATTAAGAAATCTTAACCTATTTATCGGTCGATCACCGTCCCGTTCCCTTTCTGGAAGTTGAACCAGACCAATTATTTCTGATTTAAAAAATTTGAAATCAGGAATCGAATCTGTTCCAAGTTGAAGCAGGATCAATGGACACCCCTATAGAAAACCCAAAAGCGCTTATTTACTGTGGGTGGGCAGAAATTTACTCATGCAGAAAATCCTCACGTTGATTTTCTGACATTACAGCTCAATTGACCTGTGGGCAACTTTAACGTACGTACAACACAGAAAGTTGTACAAACGCTGCCGTGTTCCATTTATTGTCTGAACAACACCAGCAAGCAGACAGATGAGAAATTGAAGAACTGCGGTACCTTGACTTTATTATCCATGAAAGGAAGCATATTTACATTCTTTTTTTTTTCGTTCAAAGCACATTTACACCTTGACATTTTTTCTTTTTACCAAATCAACTATCGCATATTCTTCAACCTCCAGCACCTCTTAGTCTTTTCCCCCTTCTACTTCTGGCAAAATTATTGCAAATCCAGAGGTGCTGCTCAGAGTCATTCTCTTGTCCTTACAGAATTGCAGCTTTTAATCTCCTCCACAACTCCTTTCTGCAAAAATAATAGAATTAAATACCACATCTATGTCAAGATCACATAAGCATGTATCCTTACATGAGGAAATATTGATAATAATGTTGATGCGAGTATAGAGAGAGTTCAATTTACTTCATAAGTCGCCGGTCGAGGGTTGAGGCCGATAACAGCCCTCGGTTCTCTTCAGCCCGCCTCAGGAGATATGGGATCACCATGTCCACGTTCCCGAATGGCATGTACTTGCTCACTTGGAACCCGGCGTTCCTCAGGCCAAGCGAAAATGAGTCCGCCATCCCGTACAACTGCGCGAACTCGATCTTCTTAATTCCGTTTACTATTCCCAAATCTCTTGCTTTCGCTGCCGCCAATTTCCCTATCCACAAACATACAGCAAATATTGATCAGGCTAAAAATTCACGGTCTCAGGATAAATTTGGCGCCATGATCAGAGCAGAGCTCGATCTTTCTTTACCTGAATCGACATTGTGGGTGGCGAGAACGACCGCGCCAGACCTGCTGGCGATTTTCTCGAGCATGAATGATGCGCACTCGTTGTAGCAATCGTGAGTATCTTGAATGGTGTTGTGAATTGGCGACTCCTGACCCAGGGAATGCGCCAGCTTACTTTCCCTAGACATGTAAGCCCCTCTCACCAGCTTGACGCCCATCACGACTCCCCTTCTCTCAGCCTCCTCAGTCGCCAACAATAATCTCTGCCTTGCGTCCTTCAGGTAGGCCTGCATCGTTCCATATACCACTGGCTCGTGCTTGTTGTGCGTGACCACCGCAGAATACGTGAAGTAGTCGATGGCAGGCTGGACGGCCGTGTACTCTGCATCGATGCACAGAGGGATGCTGGCCTCTTGGCATTTCTCGCAGAGAGTCTGCAGTCTCTGGTGGGCTAGTAGTAGATCGCGCTCCTCCTGAGGGGTCAAGTGCTCGGGCCGGCAAGGCGTGTGGTAGAGTGGGCTCAAGGCGGAGAATATCGGGAATGAATCCCTCTTCCAAGAAAGGCGGAACGACGGGTCCTTGCAATGCCAGCGGAGCAGGTCGCTCACACGCTTGAGAAGATCGATGGGGCAGATTGCCGTGATCTTCGCGATGATGAAACTCACCTGGCACGAGCCATTTCAGATTTACAGCAAAATAAGGACCACTAGGGAACATCAAAACGACTTATCAAAAAAAAAAAAAAAACCACAACAACTACATTTTCCACGTCGTTCGAGAAGGTCGAGTTTGTCCGAATGCAATTTGGAAACGTTAATTTCGCAAGTGGGTTACTGAGAAATTTCTCTGGTTGGTCACGAAAGAGACAACACTGCCAGCACCATCATGTCCTGGTGGGCGCTGAGTCATACGTTGGGACAAGAGCAACTCGACTCTCCAAATGTTTTGAGATCATAGTCACGTGAGAAGGAAAGTTCCTCTCTTTTTCTCCTTCTGTCATTAGTCACGAGCCATCAGGACGGAATCTTAGAGAGCAGCGCCCTCACGCACGTTCAAGATTCGCGAATCCGTTTACTTTTCAACCACAAAGAATGCTAGTTTGTCTCGCGTGTTCTACGTTACGTGCAAGAATCTCCCACTCAGACAGACGAAGGTACACCGCAGATTCCTGTCGAAACCGTAGCTGTCGCGGAGAGAGGGTAATTTTTGCTCAAGACGTATAGCATGCTTTGGTACTAATGATTTTGATGCTAACTTCCCTAAGCGGAGAACGCCATAAACAAAAACCCTAAAAACAAGATCAGCGACCGTCCCTACGAACCGCCTTCACGACAAAGACGGCGGAACACACACGATGCCTCTGCTTTAGTTTCCACGATGAATAAGCCTAGCAAGAACAAGAACGAGAAACGCACCCGCGAGAGGAAATTTAAAAAAAAAAGAAAAAGAAAAGAGTAGGGAAAAGGAAATGAACTAACGGAAGATGACGGGCGCGATCTGGCGGACTCGACGGTGCGGAGGAACTCCTCCATGTTCCGGTCGCACGCCTCGTTGTCCTCCGCGTCCTCCAGCGCGTAATCCAGCATCCCCCTCAACCCGATGCGGTTCACCTCCCCCACCGTCCTCACCGCCTCATCCGCGTCCTCCCCGGCGCAGAAGTGCTCGAAGAACGTCGGCCTCAAAGCCCCCAGCACGGCCCCGCGCACGGGCCCCACGTCCATGAGCCCGGACCGCATCACCCACGTGCCCACGTCGATCACGGACTCGACCGCGGCCGCGTGAAGGATGGCCGACGACCGCAGCAGCTTCGTGGTCGGCACGCCGGCGAAGAGCCGCTCGGTGCTGTCCAGGTCGATGGTCTTGGAGGCGGTGGGGCCGGCCGGGGTTGATTTCTCGGTGGCGGGCGCGTGTTTCTCGACGAAAGTCAGGGGAGACACGGCGGCCGCCGCGTCGGAGGAAGGGGTCGAGTTCAGAGACCTGCAATGGAAGCGGAGGGGGCTCGAAGGGAGGCTCCGGATGATGCGTGCTGCCATAAGAAGTGGGAGTGCGCGAGGATTCTGGGGCCTTTGCCTCCTGATTGTTGGATTCTCAAAGAGAAAAGGAAGGGCCCGCAAATAGAGGGACTGTGCGGTTCGAACGGGATCGGTCAAGGGACTCTTGATTCCAGCGAATTTGCGGGAGCAAGAGAAGATTCGAGGGGGCGTTGATGAATGGAAGCTTGGGTTGAGAATCAATGGAGGTTTTTAAAGAGAGGGGGGAGGGGGGGAGGGGGGAGGGGGGGAGGGATTGGACGATGAATAGGCGTGACCGTAAGGTGACAACGATGATGTCGACGATGTGGAGGATGACGACGGTGACGTTGTGCTGCGCTGTGTTACTTTTTCTGGTGTGAGGAAGGAGTCGGTCGGTCGATTTAAAGGGAGTCCAAGTTTAGGTGGGGGTACGCAAGAATCTCGCAGCGCGTCCCGACTTACTGGGAAATGAATCAGGCTGACATGGGAACACCTTTGAAAGGAGATTTACGAATCTTGCTTACCTTTTTGGTGTTGACCAAACATGGTGACTTCTTCATTCCAACTCATCGGTTCCAAAGTAGGTATATTTTAGAGTTGGAATATTGAAACCTACTTGTTATAATCGATTTCCAGTTTTTAGATTTTGGAATCTACCATATTTGCTGCTTTACCTGGATTTTTCGGTCCGATTCCAAGATTAACCTAAGAATCTATTTTCTTTTTTTATTCCCTTTTTTGGTTTATTTTTTCCAGTAAAAATATATGAGGTTATAGTTCAAAGTAAAAGATGAACAACAAAAATTCTTATCTGCCAAAAATAACAATCCATAAAATGAATACGTAGTCATGTGCAATTATAAATGATAAAAAGTTCAAATGTATATTATAAAACTCTATTCCTTATTTATTCATAAAATTAGGGAAAGAGAAAAGATTGATGAGAAATTCCGAAGAAGAACAAAGGATGAAGGAGTATTGAGGTTAGAATTTGGGGGAAAAGAAATTAGGGTTTGACTTTTTTGCTTATAAATCTAGCTCCAAAATCAGTTTTAAAATAGGATGGTCCGGTCCAATCCAGTTCTTGAGTGTGTATTCACTTGAAAAAATTTGAAACTAGTTCTCGAACCAATTCCGTTGTGAATAGGTTCTCGGATATGTTTTTCGGGTAGTTAGGTCTGATTTCTGATAGAACCAATTTGATTGCATACTTCGAGTAAGAACACCCGACTCTTTACACTTAATTAAGAAAGTAAGGTTGCCGTTTCCATTTTTTCTAAAATCAATTTTTGTAAACCCTGATATTTCCAAAAGATTTATGTTTCTTTCTTTATATCATATATTTAATTTTCCTTTGGGTCATCTTATTCACGTGGACTGGACAATTATGTAAAACTTCACTCCGGGCCTATTTGTTCGGGCTCAAGTAAAAAGCAAGAAATGCGATTTCTTCTTTCCTTCAAAATCCAAAATATTATTCGACCAAAAGAGCTACGAACGAATTATATGTGAATTTGCATGTCAGCGGATGCACAAACAAGTTAAGCAGTGCAGATTTCGAAAAAAGTCCAAAATGCACGTGATCCATCGTGTTCCAATTAAGAAAAAAGTAAATTTTTTGCACTGTTTTCTTCACTAGAAACCTACCCACGATGAGGAAGAAAAACTCATGTTTGACCAAGTATGGGATCTCATCTTTGATCATGCCAGATTTACACGCGACATGCATGTGATCGGATGCACGAACAAGTTCAGCATTTAAGATTTCCCAAAAAGTCTAAAATGCATGTGGTCCATCACATTCCGATTAAATAAAATGTAAGATTTTTGCACTGTTTTCTTCACCAGAAACCTACCCACGATTAGGAAGAAAAATTCATGTCGGTCCGAGTATGGGATGTCATCAGTGATCACATGAGACTTACTTGCGACATGCACATTATCAAAACACCCGATGTGCACGGACTTGGATTCAAGCATGGATTTGCAAAAGAATAGATGGGACTGGAAGTTGCACCAAATGCATAGGTCCGATCAAGCATTGTGTGCCATATTGACATGTGGAGACATCGCGTTGAGGGGGAGGAAATGGTCAAACGTGCATCGGTGATGGGATTGGATAGAGACTACATGCCGGACTGACGCGACGTGACATGATTTTGGGAGTCCTTCGTAGGTTGCACTTGTTTTGGAAAATTCCTCTTGTTTTACGACATCATTTGTTTGGAATCTTCGGGCCAATGTCTTGTCACTTCACTTCAAGTGTTGTGAGGGTTCTTTCTCCATACAAGTAATGCCATCCCATGAATAACCTCACAACACAGTAGGAAAATATGACGCTTTTTGGGATAATGTTAGGTATGTTGATATCGATTCTAAAAAAATCGTATACTACATTCTATAATGAATTATTGTCGAATGTTGCATATGATACACGTGACTAACGCCCTGCTTACAATCAGCAATATTATTAATTTGTTTTGTGTTGGAAAAAAAAATGTAAAGTGTCGGAATGAACAAGCATTGCGTGCTACGTTGTGTGTTAACCTTTTGTGGTGGAAGGAAGGAGTTGGTCGGTCGATTTAAGGGAGTCCAAGTTTAGGTGGGGTACGCAAGAATCTCGCAGCGCGTCCCGAGTGACTGTGAAATGAGTCAGGCTGACATGGAAACACCCTTTAAAAGGAGATTTACGATTCTTGCTTTTCCTTTTCGGCGTTGACCAAACATGGTAACTTCTTCAACCCAACTCATCGGTTCCAAGGTAGGTATGTTTTAGAGTTGGAATCTGAAACTTGCTATAACAAAGATCCAATTTTTTGATATTGGAACCTATCATGTTTGCTTGGAACTAGTTGGAACTAGTTTTGTACCTTGTTTTTCCGGTCCAGTTCCGGGATTAACCTGAAAACCTATTTTCTTTTTTGTTCCTTTTTTTGATTTTTTTTACAGTAAAATCATATGAGGTTATAATTCAAAGTAAAAGATGAATAACAAAAATTCTTATTTGCCAAAAATAACAATCCATAACATGAATACATAGTCATGTACATTATAAATGATAAAAAGTTCAAACATGTATTATAAAACTCCATTCCTCATTCATCCATAAAAAAAATAGGGAAAAAGAAAAGTCTGATGAGAAGTTCCAAAGAAAAACAAAGGATGAAGGAGTATTTAGGTTAGAATTTAGGGGAAAAAGAAATTAGGATTTGACTTTTTAGCTTATAAATTTGGCTCTGCAACCAGTTTCAAAATGGGACGGTCCGGTCCAATCCAGTTCTGAAATGGGTATTCACTCAGAAAATTTGAAACTAGTTCTCAGACCAATTCCATTGGGAATAAGTTCTTGGACCTTTTCTCCAGGAAATTTAGTTTGATTCCTGGATAGAACCAATTTAATTGCACACCCCTACTAAGAAAGTCCGATTCTTCGCACTGAATTAAGAAAGTAAGGCTGCGTTTCCATTTTTGCTAAAATCAAATTTTGTAAACCTTGGTATCTTTCCAAAAGATTTATGTTTCTTTCTTTATATCATATATTTAATTTTCCTTTGGGTCATCTGATTCACGTGGACTTGACAATTAAAATTCACTCCGGGCCTATTTGTTCGGGCTCAAATAAAAAGCAAGAAATTCGTCTTTCCTTCAAAATCCAAAATATTATTTGACCAAAAGAGCTACGCTCAGGCTTTTGCCCTGCCTCTTGCAGGGCGTAGGAGTCGAAACCCACTCTTGAAACTTACTCGTCCCCCACCCTATCTCATGAGAATGTGGGGATTTGAACCACTCATCTCCCCCTTCCATATTGGAAGGGTGGCCACTAGAGCGAATCCCAGTGGTTTGCATGTCAGCGGATGTGCGAAACAAGTTAAACAGTTCATATTTCGAAAAAAATCCAAAATGCGTGTCATCCATTGCGTTCCAATTAAGAAAAACATAAAATTTTTGCAATTTTCTTCACTGAAACCTACTCACAATGAGAAAGAAAAACTCATTTCTGACCAAGTATGGGATCTCATCTTTGATCACGCAAGACTTACACGCGACATGCACATGATTGGATGCACGAAGGAGTTAAGCATTTTAGATTTCCAAAAAAGTGTAAAATGCATATGATCCATCGCATTCCGATTAAGTAAAATGTAAGGTTTTTGCATTATTTTCTTCATCAGAAATCTATCCACGATTACGAAAAAAAAATTCATGTCAGATTGCGTATGGGATCTCATCAGTGATCATGTGAGACTTACTTGCGACATGCACATTATCGAAACACCCGATGTGCATGGACTTGGATTCAAGCATGGATTTGCAGAAGAATAGATGGGGCTAGAAGTTGCAACAAACACGTAAGTCCGATCAAGCATTGTGTGCCATATTGACATGTGGAGAAAACGCGTTGTAGGGGAGAGAACGGTCAAACATGCATCGGTGATGGGATTGGATAGAGGCTACACGCCGGACTGACGCGATCTGACATGATTTTGGGAGTCCTTCGTAGGTTGCACCTGTTTCGGAAAATTCTACTTGTTTTACGACCATCATTTGTTCGAAATCTTCGGGCCAATGTCTTGTCACTTCACTTCAAGTGTTGTGGGGGTTCTTTCTCCAAACAGGTAATGCCATCCCATGAATAACCCCACAACACTTTAGAAAAATATGACGCTTTTTGGGATAATGATAGGTATGTTGATATTGATCCTAAAAAATTCGTATACGACATTCTGTAACGAATTCTTGTTGAGTGTTGTATACGATACACGTGACTAACGCCCTGCTTACAATCTGCAATATTATTAATTTGTTGCGTGTTGGGAAAAAAGAAGTAAAGTGTCGGAATGAACAAGAAAAAATAAAAAAGAAATTTTGGAAAATGGTAAGGTGTCTATGCTAGGAAATTAAAGAAAGAAATGAAAATGTAAAGAAAATCAACAAGCCAAAGATTTAATTTAGAGGTAGCGTCAGATTATATATGGCGTTTCTTACTGAATATGTCGAAATGGAAGGGGACGATGAGGTAATTTGCATTAGTACCTACTAATAAAAAATTTGTTGAGTGAAGGGAATTGCGCGAGAGAGTTTTTTTTTATTAGATAAGACGGGGAGGGATGAGTAGTGTTATCGAATCTTTAGACAAACAAAGAAAAAAGAAGGGGTGCTCTCTGAAAGAATGATGTGACAATTGCGTTACGCTTTCTCCATCATTACAGAATGTGTGGCCCCTTAAAAACCATAATTTTAATGTTTCTCTGCATAATTCTCATCACCGAAGAAATGCGAATGAATTCGAGGTGCGGTTGGCGGCGTGGTATAGGCTTAAAGGACAAGACATAGACGCCGCCTCGTGCTCCAGGCATGGAGCACGAGGTGGCAATTTGTCAAAGATAGCTGTCAGTTGAACATAAGAAGATCCCTTCAACACATGGAATGGTTTTTTCTTTTTAAAGAAATGTAAAAAAAATCCCCGCAGCACCGCCAAGGCCATGGACCAATGGAGGGAAATAAAGAAAAAAAAGTAAAAAGGAAAGAAAAACCACCGCCCTGAGCAGCGCAGCTGGCTTGGGCTCTCTTTCCCTCATGAAGAAAGAAGTTTAAATTCTAGATGTGTCGTTAGGGATTCTTATTTGAACTACTGTAGTAGTGAGTTAATTTTAAATATTTTTTATATAACTAATTTAGTCACAAAATTTTTTGCAATTTGTCAAGATAGTCATTTTAATTAATTTTAGTAAAAAATTACTGACATGAATGTTTGCTATCTTTTATGGCACGACCGGTGCTGATGTAAAAATTTATGCAATTATATGTAAATTTTTTGAATTTTTTTTTTTTAAATTTCCCTCCATTGGTACATGGCCTTGGCGGTGCCGCGAGGACACAAGCAAGGGCTAGGACGCCTTGCCAGCAACATTGGGGGCCCACAAGCCCTTGGTAAAAAAATAAAAATAAAAATGAAAGAAAAGAAAAAAAAGGAAAAGAAAAAAAAATAAAAGAAGAGAAAAAAATGAAAATTTTTCCCACATTATCGTTGGTTTTGTCATGTAGGATGATCAGTGTCCATATTAGTGCTTTTTAGCCAAAACTGGCCAAATGACTATATAGGCAAATCGTCAAAAGTTTTAGAATGGAATCGTCAAATTAAAATATTTAGGACTAAATTATGTCATAATAATATAGGTTTATGGGTTTTTGGTATCCCTTAGCCACTTGTTTTTCCTTATTCCAAAGAGAAAAAAAAAAAGATTATATTTATAAGGTCAAATACATAATACTTGAAACTTGCACCAGGTTTTGCATTTTTACCATTTTGTATCCTTCACTTCTATTGGTGTAAATACCAAAAATAGAAAAGAAGAAGAAAGGAGTAATGGAAACATATGACGAAGAAAGCTGTGGCCCAAAGGCCCGCAATCTAAAAGGGCAAAAAGACAAGAAGGCTCGAGTGGGAAAGAACTTAAGGCCACATGACTGCTGCCCCCGACGATTGGGAGAGCAAATGAACCCAGTTGCTTATTTATTATTTATAGAGGGGAAATTGGCAGAAAAAAGTGATGCACTCTGACCAATGATATTTGAGGTGACATGATGATGATTCAGCCCTTCCTAAAGCTATAGAGTTTGGTAGATCTAGAACTAGAACGCGTATATTTACTATTGAATATTGACTCTCTAATTATTTGATAAGTCCCAGTCCTGCCTTCATTTTCGTTTTCCTTCTTTTTGTTAAAACAGGAGAAGCATTATATGCGTACTTCATCTTACTATCCTCGAAATTTACGCATTGTTAATGAAGTGAAAAGGAGGAAGCTCGATGAAATTTGGTCTGTCTGTGGCTGGTAAAGAGTTTTATGCATGTGAAACTGCTTTCCAGTTTCCACGCCGGTCAGCAGATGAGGGCTAAGGTGCAAGGCGCAGCAAATGCAGTTAAGAGCACCGTCGGAGATCACAAATGAACATAACGGATCGTGCGACCCGAGTCCAAGTTCGCTGTCTTGATGTTCCGTTATGATTTATGAGGCGTTTTACTTCTTCGTTTTCCAAGTTTTCGTTTAAATCTTCTTCGTGAAGAGCTGCTTCTGCTGTATCCTGCAAATTAAAAGAAAGCTGAGCTGGCATAAGAGTTTCAAGATCTTCCGATAATTCCTCGACTTCTCAATGATTCTATGCATTCCATCCAATTAGAGAGCGGATGTTACTTATTCAAAGCAACCTTTCGGCATTTGGATGCACAATTATGACTTCAAGACATTTATGTAAAAGCCGAAAGGCAATTTAGAGGAGATCTGCAAGCACCTTCCATCAGCAATTCATTTCCAAGAGACTCATTGTATATTAAATCAAAAGCTAAAATGGAACTCGCCTGGTCATCGGCTTCGATGGGCTTAATTTATATGATTTTAAGAATGGGTGCAAATATAATAATCGAAAGCCCGAAATTCTTAGGCCAGAAATGGCCAGTCTGATTTTTCGGTCTATTCCATTTTTCTGTTTTGGGCAGGGTAGGTCGTTTTGTGCTTCATAAGTGAAGCCTAATGGCCTGGCTCGGTGCAAAAATTTCGAATATTTGAATAAACATGTTAAATGTTTGGTACTTCTAATTGCAAAGTGGAAAAACATTTTCTTCAATTAAACTTACCATTTGACTAAATTATTGAAATAAGAAAAAGACGATACCGATCTTTTGAGGTCGAAAGTGACCTTAAAGCTTCGGATAAGGAAAATAGGTTGTCTATGCTAGCTAAGGATTAAGGAGTTTGAAGAAGATCTGAAAAAAAAAAAAACAAAAACAAAAACAGCTGAGAAGTATAATACTCCGAGTTGTGTAATTTTAACATCATTAACCACTGTGGAAAAAAAAATCTGACCAAAATTTGCATATTCAAAGGTGTTAAACTTCACATGTAAATACAAAATGCAATTCTTCTTCCACCAATTTGTTTAACCTTTTAGATGAGACACCTTAACAAAAAGACAAATTCGCCTGGTATAACATTTTTGATCTCCCCAAAATTATCGCGTGTTAGGTCTCATTTTCTCCTTTTGTATCTATTCTATTGGACGTCCAAGCTTACCCATTTCAGGACCTGGCCTTCCATGCCTCACCCTCGGTCTTGCTTATACCCACCTGTCGCCGGTTTAAACGCGCCTAGGGCCTCCAAAGAGTATTATGTTGCGTATTATATGATTAGAGGTGTACAAAATGAATTCATATTATATGAGCTCTTTGGGATTTGTTGTTGGTGTTTGTTTCGATAAATAAACATACGTCCATAAGTAAATTAAGATAAAAAAGTTTGATCACAATGGAAGTAAAAAACTTATACACATGTTTCCAAAGCATTTTCGTGAATTTTAATAAAAATGCATAAAAGAGTTAAAGTGGCTAATCATATTAACCTTGTTCCATGCTCCAAATTTGGCTCAGAAGTTTCAGGTTCTAAGCACGAATGTCTAATATTCTCACAACAATAGTTTTGGCGTTCTTCAGACTCTGACCACAAACATTTGACGCCTTTTAGTAACACCGATTTTGACGTTCTTAAATTCTTGACCATGAACGTCTGATGCCTTCCAATAATATTGGTTTTGACGTTCTTCGGATGCAGAACGATTGATCTCTTCACAGGCTCTAACGTTCTTCAAATCCAGCCCCACAAAGTGTTGGGCTTCTAGTTCAGACACGCCACCAATTCTCACAATGAACAGAAGAGAGAAATTGAGAGATTTCACAATTACAATTATGCTAGCAATTGCTCTCGTGTGAGTGATTTTGTTGATCAGTATCGGCACTTTCAATTATTGATTGTCGATTATGGATCATCCGGTGATCTGCTCTTTGTATTACATTTTATAGTCAGTGCAAATACATTCAAATTGGCGCATTAACTCTAAACCATTTTAAAATTAATTCGACTGTAACTCCTAACGGACGTAAGTTCTGATACCGTTTTAGACACAAATTCGGGCATTAACTCTGTAACTGTTACAGAGCATCATTCCAAACATTTATTTGTAACTGTTATAAGTCTTTATTCTAGGTATTAACTTTGTAACCGTCACAAATATATAATTTGACCATTACTTCTAAAACTGTTTCAGAGCATTAATTAGTCATTTAAATCAAAAACCATTTTAGATCATTAAAATTTCCATTTATTCTGAAACTGTTTCAAATCATTAATGTGATCATTAAATTCTAAAACCGTTTCAAAACTTAATGTGACTGTTAAACCTAAAACCATTTCGGATCTTTAATTTAGCCATTAAGTCCGAAACAATTTCAGATCATTAATTTGGCTATTAATTTTGAACTTACTTCAAATCATTAATGATGTGATTAATTCGGAACTCACTTCAGATCATTAACCTAGCTATTAATTCTAAACTCACTTTAGATCATTAATTTGGCCACTGAATCTGGACACGCTTCAAATCTTTGATTTGGCTGTAGAGTCTGAAACCCACTTTAGACTTTGTAAACTCTGAAACCCCTTCACCAAAACTTTTATTTCTAGCTCGACTCAATCTGATTGGTTCAATCGCAAATACATTTGCAATATTCTCTCTCTCAAACGTCATTCTAATTGGTTATGGTGTGTGACATCCCTAGATTCATCACTGAGTTGGTAGCAAGACTTGTACTAACATATTAGCACAATTAAGAGAACTTATTGTCCAGATCAATCTTCTGTTCCTGCAAACCATGAGTGATATCTAGCAATATATCATGGCTACCCAGACAATGTGAAATTCAAAACATAATGAACATGTTAACTTTGACGACTGTGTAATTCGGTCCTTCTATCTCACCATGTCTCGATCAAACAAAGGCCATTGATTATTAGTCAAGCCACCAATTCGATCATGTGTAAAAATCTAATTGACATGTATTTCTTCGAGAGATGAACCATTCATTCTCGATTACAACCTTAGTCGAGATTTCAATACAATGCCACGATTAAATTGCATAGGACATCAATCTTGTATATCTATATAAACAAGAAAATAGATTCTATATTGCACACGCATGTGCCTTTGTATGTGAATAATTATGCCCATCAAGTACAGACGATTCGATGAAGCGTCAATATACGCATTTGTAAACCATAGCCATCCAACAAACAAATAAGCATCGTGCCTTAGGTATAAGGATCTTACACCTAACCAAAGCATGAACGATAAGATATTGACCCCGTTAAAAACTTCAATGTCATCAATCGTTCTATGTATGTCATGTTTAGTGAACTTGTCCAAAACAAGCATTTGTGTTTAAGCTCGGGTATCACCATACCCAATGACTTGTGACTCATCATCCCCTAAAGTATCCAATATAGATGGTGATGCTTGAGAACACACTGCTTTGAACAGGATCGTCAATATCCTCTCAATGATTCATCGACTGGGAACTATTTAAATATTCAACATAACTGTAACTTGTCACTTATATTCTTAACACCTCGAGAATATGTTTAGTCGTAATTAGTCTTATGGACTTCATTCATATAAATTGGATGATGAATGAAAAAAATTATTTGTCATCAAATAATGCCTAACATGTAACTATTACATGGTTGCTTTAGGGCATACAACTAACATTTGTCTCATAACATTTGATGTGGGTTTGTGTAAAAGAATTACGATGTGGTTGAGGTCTAGTTCATGGTTTGAGCTAGCGAACTTACAGTGAGTTAGTGCTCAAGAGCGATGTTTAGATAATGGTGAGATAACTGAGGTTTCACTTCAGTTTTCTACGTTTAGCTAGTTGAGATCAATATGGCAAACCTGTGAAATCACGACCACTTCGAAGACGGTCCAGACTGCGATTTCTTTGCATGCTTTGTTTCTGACAACTCCCTACTCAGTCTGTGTTGGAATGTGTTGGAAAATCTTCTATAATCTCTCCCTGATTATATAGAATATTACGTGATATTATGTGATTTGATTTGATTTTGTTAGCTATAAATTAGCTATTGATAGAGATTAGGGGTTAATTAGGATCTTTACCTAAATAGGTTTCTTACCTAATTTAGGTCATCTATTCCTGTATATATACACCTTGTAATCACTCTATGTAAAAATAATAATAGAGATTCTTTTCTACATGGTATTAGAGCCCGAAGGTCCTTTATCTATTTACCTCGGGTAATTTTTTTCCATTGATCATTTTGATCACTATGTTAGACGAATCATCAACCACCCAGTCTAACCCCCCATCACTTCTCAAAAAGTCCACCTAACCTCATCCGATTCAGATTACTTCCATAAAGCTGATTGGTGATAACTTTTTTCGGTGGTCTCAATCTGTTTGAATGTATATACGAGGTAGAGGAAAAATTGGCTATTTGACTGGAGATAATGCAGAACCAGAGACAAATGACCCCACTTAGAATGTCTGGGATGCAGAGAATTCAACAATTATGATGTGGTTGACCAACTCCATGGGAGAAGATATTGGTGCAAACTATCTGGGCTATCATACCACCAAGGAACTCTGGGATGTGGTGTGTGAGATGTATTCAGATTTGGATAATCAATCTCAACTCTACAAGTTAACCTTGAAGCTGGGGAAGATGCGACAAAGGGAGGAAAATGTCACAAAATAGTTTCACTCTTTGAAATGTTTGAGGCAGGAGTTGGATGTATTCAATGACCATGAGTGGACGTGTATTGAAGATGGTAATCGGTACAGGAAAATTGTAGAAGCAGAACGTATCTACACTTTCCTAGTAGGGTTAGAGATGAGTTTGATGAGGTATGCGGCATAATACTTGGGAAGCAACCTCTTCCACCTATTGGAGAGGTCTTCTCAGAGGTTCGAGAGAAGAAAGTAGACGGGGAATATGCTGGGCAAGATAGCTACCGGCCGAAAGGGTGGATCATTGGAAGATTCAGTATCATCTATCTTTGAAGATAAGAAGGGCCGTGTTCCTACAACAATAGTCTCCGAGGCAAATATAAGCAAAATCCCTATTAACTTGCGAAGATCAAATGGAAAACCCCGTATATGGTGTGATGTTTGCAACGAACCCGTCATACACTGGAGACCTGTTGGTGGATTCATGGTTGTCCAACTTCTACAACTAGTGAGGCTAGGAAACCAGCTTTATTCAGCCGTGATAATAAGTCATCTTAGTGTATGCCTCCTATAGCTAATGAGGCCACTGCATTCCCTTTCAGCAAAGAACGACTAGACCATCTTCTGCAGCTACTTCAGGCTGGGTCCATATTGGGTAATCCTACTGCTTCGATTGCCCATTAAGGTATAAATCTAAATGCCCTCTCCTATTGTTCACAATCTATACCTTGGATCATTGATTCAGGGGCATTCGACCATATAACTAGTGTTGACACATAATTTTGGCAAATCTAGGGAAATAAGAAAAATAAAAATCACATTAGAACAAATAAAAGGAAAAAATGGGGAAGATCAACCTAATTGATTATGCATGGAAGTTTGAAATTCTGGTGAATATTCAAATTTTGATAAATGCAGAAGCAATTAGGAAATCAAGTGAGTAAAGGGGAATAATTTTGATAAAATGGAAGGAATTGAGGCAAAATCGAGTTGATCGCGAAATCACGCTCCGATTTACAACCATGAATTAATGCAACAGAAGATGGAAACTTGAAAATTGCCATGGAAAGTGGCCGTCTAGAATCACTATAAAAAGAGCCACATTTTTCGTGACCTAAGGAACGGAAAAAAGAGAAAAGTAGGGAGACTTTGTGCAAAGGGAGAGGAGTGTTTGAAAAGGAGATAAGAAATCGTGAAAGAAAGAAGAAAAGTCAAGTCAGCAGAAGGAAGAAGTCTGTGAGGGAAGTGACAGGCCAGAACTAGAAAAAAGAGAAAAAAAAGAAGAAGTAGCAAGCAGATTGTCTTCCTCGCGTGCGGGTGTCCTTTGCCCCCTCCTGCGGCCTCCATCTGTGAGCGTTGCGGTAGCATCGCCCACACCAACAGCCGAGCCATCGACCACTGCTGCTCTGCCGGCGCCTCACGAGCCCTCTCTGCTCCACTACCGCTTTGCTCCACTTGACGCTAGGAGCCGCCACTCCTCCGTCGAGCACCACCCAGCTGATGCTTGAGTTCTGCCATTGACCCCGCACCATCTACGTCACCACCTCTGCCCGAGCAACACCAATGCTGTTGCTCTCCAGTGTTCGAAGCCCCTCTGCCCACTTGCGCATTTGCTCGACCTAGCAGCTAGCAATGCCTTTGCCTCTGAGCATTGCTGCTGCGGCTGCACCTTTGCTCGACGCCGCGAGCACCCAAATCCGACACCGCCTCTGCTACTCTTGTAGCACCGCCACTCGGAACCCGACGCTATCGTGCCCCTCATTCGCTACTGCACTTTTGCCTCACCTCCACCTGCGGCACCTGACGACCAGCAATCTGCTACCCATCATCACCGCCCACGACGACTTGTGACAACCATGCGTCTCCGCTGCTGCTCCAAGCTTAAGCCGCGCGGTGCTACTGCCCTACCGACACCAGCAACGCTCCTCGCCGCTCTGCTCGCCTTTCGTCAACGCTCACCACGCCACCACCTGCGACCTGCTCGCTCTGACGCCGACCAACAATTGCTCGACGCTGCCCACCATCGCTCCCCTTTTCCCAAGCTCCCCATAGGTAGTTTAGTTTTATTCTTATTTTTATTCATTTTTATTTATTTTATGTTATTTTATTGTTTATTGTTTTTTAAGTTTTGTTATTGTTGCTTAAATTAGAACATGGTATGTTAATATTCATTTCTTGATCTTGTAGGCATTAATCGCTGGGGTTTTGTCCAAAAATATTGTAATTATTAATTTAATTCGTAAGACGTCGGATCATCTTTTTAATTATATTAATTTTTGGGCATTTTGATATTATTTTAATTGTTAAATCATTATAATTATTAATTTGATCCATAAGACTTCGGATCAGATTTTTAATTATTTTGAAATTTTGTCATGATGTTTAGGGTTAGAGTAGTTGTTAATTTGACCTGTGAGACAATAGGTTATTTTTTCGATTATTTTAACCATTTATTTGGTGAATATCTTGATTAGTTTAGATGTAATGTTTATCTGATAATAAAAACACAAAAAATAAAAAAGAATCAAATCTTGCATTAGAGTATGTTGGTTTCATAAATTAGGATTGCATTCTTTTAGGATTGCACATTTAGATAATTTTTGGAATAGATTAGGATTGAATTTTTTTTTAATAAATAGACTCTTAAATAATGTTTGCACATTTAGATAATCTCATTTTTCTCAAAAAAAAAATAGTTTTCTAAGATAGGATAGGGTTTAAGTCAAATTAACCCCTAAAACATATTAGAAAATTATTAATTTTAGATAGTTTAATTATGGTTTTATTAATTCCGAATTTCAATAAAAAATATAAAAATATTAGGTGCATGTCAAATAGTTTGCATAATAGGAATTTGTTTGTTAGTAAGATTAGGTCATGTAGTTAAGTACAAGTTTTAATTTCGAGATAAAAGAAAACCCAAAACATTGTTTGCTTTGTGCATTTAATTCTTTTGATGCAATTTGTTTGATTCATTGAGTGTTGAGCATCTGTGTGATCACCTCATTACATGATAGTAATTTAGGTTAAAATAAATCCAAACTTTCCGCAAAACATTTTTGAAATTAAAAAAAAAAATGGTACTGAAAGAGTATTAGAGAAATCTAGTGTAACCAAGTCCTCACACCAAAGTCTCTGGTTCATAGGAGTAAAATAATCCTCACATTATTTTACTTAGGTGTCTAATCGACCTACCGTAAATTAATTAGTGGTGACTCCTAGATAAATTTCATTTGCACGTTAAAATTTGAAAGTCGCGAATTGGTATGGGCTTGGGAGAGTTCGAGCTAAGTTTAAGACTTAGTAGTCCATTAACCTAAACCATAGGTGGTGCACCTGAAATTTAGGTCGCGACAACTATTATTCCATATTTGTTCAAATACTATATTCCTTGTCCTGGCAACAAAAAAAATTTGGATTGCTGGGAGTTTTTTTATCTATTTGCGGGCAAAGGATTAGTTCCACTTTTTGATTCCATTACACTTCATAATGTACTGCATGTTCCTAAGTTAGCCTGTAGCCTATTGTCTGTTAGTAAACTTTCTAAAAAGTCTAACTGTCTTATTGTCTTTTTTGCTTCACATTATGAGTTTCAGGATCAGATATCGAGGAAGGCGATTGGCAGTGCTAGGATGAGGGATAGTCTCTACTATTTTGAAGAGTTTGTCTTTGATAAAAAAGCTCAGGTGTATGGAACTTTGAGTTCTTCCTCTGTTCAAGAAAAAATAATGGTTTGGCACCATAGATTAGGCCATCCTAGCTTTGGATACTTGAAACATTTGTTTTCTCATTTGTTCAAAGATGTGGATGTTTCTTCATTACATCGTGACAATTGTCTTTTTTCTAAAAGTCATTGTACTCATTATAGTTCAAAACAATATCGTGCATCATCACCATTTTATTTAATCCATAGTGCTGTTTGGGGTCCTTCACTCGTGCCAACAAAATCGAGAAATTATGGTTTGTCACATTTATAGATGATCACACTCGTTTATGTTGGTTATACCTGATGAGCACCAAGTCCGAAGTTGAGTCATTGTTCAAAATTTATTATCAAATGGTTATGACTCAATCCGTACTACTATTAATATTCTTCGTATTGATAATGGTACTGGCTATTATAACTAGTTTTCAGGGAGTTTTTTTGAAGGAACAAGGCATCATTCACTGGTCAACTTGCCGAATTACATCCCAACAGGATGGCATTACCGAATGCAAAAATCGCTATCTCCTTGAAGTATCCCATGCCCTAAGTTTTTCAATGCATGTACCTAAATACTTATTGGGGGGGCGGGGAGCTGTGCTAACAACATCTTATCTAATTAATAAGCTGCTTACTCGGGTATTACACTACACCACTCCCTTAAATTGTTTCAAACTAGTGTACCCCACATCCTTTTTTTTTCCTGATATTCCTCTAAGGGTGTTTGGTTGCATTGCATTTGTCCATCTCCCAATTTTGGTATCGATCCAAATTAGATCCTTGAGCTGAAAGTGTGTGTTTATAGGATATGCACCTAATCAAAGAGGTTACAAGTTTTACAATCCACATACTGGCAAAACTCATATAAATATGGATGTAACCTTTATAGAGCCACAACCGTTTTTTTTCTAACAAATCTCTTCAAGGGGATAATGCCGAGGTTAGTGAAGAGATTCTGTGGCACTCAAACTCTCCTGTCTTTCCCACTCTTTTGTTTGAGTTTTCGAAAACACCTCTGTCGAATCTTGATGTGTCAAAGATAGGGGGAGAAAAAGTTCAAGATCATATATGATCAACAAGCCTGAGCTTTAGGTTTTACTAGAAGAAAAACTCTTCAAAAGGTTGCAGATCAGAACTTTGTCTTGGAGCCTTATCTGTCTACAGCCCTGAGAGATGATCTCTTGCCTTCATCATCAGGTGATCCTAGTAGTACTCATTTTCCCTCCATTCTAGTCTCAAATTCTGATACTAGTACTTCCAATCTTAATATGCCTATAGCTCTTAAAAAATGGGTTAGATCATGTACTCAGCATCTTATATCAAAACATGTGTCATTTCAAAAGTTGTCTCATCATCATAGAGTGTTTGTGTCAAACCTGTCTCACATATCTATTCCTAGAAATATCCAGGAAGCTTTGAAGGATCCAAAGAGGAAGATGGCAGTTGATGATGAAATGCAGGCACTTAAGGAGAATGGCACATGGGAATTGGTTGATGCACCAGAAGAAAAAAAATTGTTGGCTGTAAATGGGTATTTACTATAAAATGTAAACCCGATAGGAGTGTTGAGCAATATAAAGCAAGGCTAGGGCGAAGGGGTTCACTTAGAATTCTAGAGTTGACTATTAAGAGACTTTTGCCCCAGTTGCCAAGATAAATTCTGTTCGGATTTTACTATCTTTGGCTACTGCATTTGATTGGCCCTTACACTAGTTAGACGTGAAGAATGCTTCTTGAATGGCGACTTGGAGGAGGAAGTGTTTATGAGTTTATCAGTAGGTTTGTAGAAAATGAAGGCAAAGTATGCAGATTAAATAAGTCGCTATACAGACTTAAATAATCTCCAAGAGTGTGGTTTGAACGGTTTGGGAAGGTGGTTAAAAAGTTCAGCTATCACCAAAGTCAAGGGGATCACACTCTATTCTATAAACACTCAAAGAAAGGTAAGTGTGCAATTCTAATCATCTATGACTGGTGATGACTAAGCTGAGTTGGATTGCTTGCGAGATAAGCTGGCTGAGAAGTTTGAGATTAAGGATTTAAGCGTCTTGAAATATTTTCTTGGAATAGAATTTGCGAGATCTAAGAAGGGCATATTTGTAAACCAATGCAAATATGGTCTTGATTTGCTCAAAGAGATAGGTCTATTAGGATGTAAAGCGGCAGAGACACCCGTGGAACCAAATATGAAACTTGAACCTGCCAAGGCTGAAGAAGTGACAGATTGAGAAAGGTATCAAAGGCTTGTCGGTCGACTTATTTACTTACTCACACTCGACTTGATATATCGTTTGCCCTAAGTATGGTGAGCCAGTTCATGCACTCACCAGGGCCAAGGCAATTTGAAGTAGTATATAGAATTTTACGCTACTTGAAGGGAAATCCTGGTAACGGTCTAATGTTTGAGAAACATGGACATCTGGAAATTGAGGTGTTCACCGATGCAGATTGGGCCGGAAGCAATATGGATAGGAGATCTACTTTAGGCTACTGCACATTTGTTGGTGGTAATTTAGTCACTCGGAAGAGTAAAAAGCAGAGTGTGCTGGCAAGAAGTAGTGCTGAAGTTGAATTTTGGTCAGTAGCACATGGTGTATGCGAAGTTATGTGGATTAAAAGTATCTTGGATGAACTACGGATCCCGAGTTCCATACCAATGAAATGTATTGCGACAATAAGGCAGCAATTGCAATTGCTCATAATCTCGTGTTACATGAACGGACAAAAGCATGTGGAAGTTTTTTTTTTTGGTAAAAGAATATATATTGAGCTTTGGACAAATATATAGAAAAAACGGCGCCAAAACTTACACTCTAACTACAACAACAGAAAGAGTGGAAGGGAGTTGAACTAAACACCACAAGGGTAACAATAGACGTGGACTAAGCATGTGGAAGTTGATAAACACTTCATCAAAGAAAAAATTGATAGCGGATTGATTTGTATGCTGTATATTTCAAGTGATGAATAGGTTGCTAACATTTTGACTAAAGAACTGCATAAAAAGCAATTTGTTCGTCTAGTGAGCAAGCTGTCTATGGAAGATATCTTCAAGCTAGCTTGAGGGGGAGTGTTGGAATGTGTTGGAAAATCTTCTATAATCTCTCCCCGATTATATGGAATATTATGTGATATTATGTGATTTGATTTGATTTTGTTAGCTATAAATTAGCTATTGATAGAGATTAGGGGCTGATTAGCTATTGCAAATTAGCTAAATAGGTTTCTTACCTAATTTAGGTCCTTTATTCTTGTATATACACACATTATAAGCACTCTATGTAAAAATAATAATAGAGATTCTTTTCTACAGTTTGCAGTGGCTCGGGAGCATGACAATGGCTTGAACTTTTGGAGCTTCATCTGTCTCGGCACTCTATTGTGCTTTTGGAGCTTGACTTGTGGATGGTAGTAATGAATCATAGGTTTTTCTATACTTGATGCATGAAAATATTGAAGTAAGTCATTGTAGCTGGACTCTTTTGAACGGATTCCTTATTACATTCTCCCGATGACCCACCTCATTGCCTTTTCTTTTTCTCTAAGCATTTTGTGGGACTTCCCAAAAAAAATATATTCACTTGAAAAAATATCAATTTTGGGTCCCACCTAATTTGTAAAATTTTCCGTGTGTTAGGAAAATCAGCCGCTCTTGAAGATGCAAAAATAGTACCTAGGAAAAGTTTTTCATAAATCTATCATAGGATTTTGAGTTGAAGACTCATTTACGCAAAAGGAAGGTGTTAGTACCTTCTTAACGCTATAAATTAGGACATATGTGTTGAGGGGGTTTTCTCTTGAGGTACCCGGGCCTTGAGGAAAAGGTAGCGCCGCAGTAGTAAAACCAAAAATGGGAGAAATTTAGATGCGGCAAGAGGAGAGAACAACTACGATGGACTTGGATGTCAGGTGATAGGTGAGGAATGGCGAGTCACTTATTGTTAAGAATTTCTCAGTGGTTTGCTATCAGATATGTTTGTGTGCTTCTTGAACATGTTTGTGAATGGAGTACGGAGCAAAAATTGTGTCATGTTCCCGGGAGAAGTATACTATCAGTGCCATAAGTTGTATACGGCACTCACTTTGGTACTAAAAGTTTCATTTGGATCACTTAAGTGCCAAAAATTTAGAAAAATAATCATTTCAGTGCTAAAGTTGATTTGGTTGGCCGAAAATCCGACGTGGTAGTTTTTTTGTTAATTTTTGAAGTCGACGTGGATCGTCGGAGAGTACAATCAATATACAAATAATAAAATGATGTCGTTTAGCGTATTTTCCCCCAAATTAGAAACCCTAAATTCCCAAATTTGACCCGAACTGGAAGTTGAAAACCCTAAATCCCCAATTCGACTAATTCGAGTGCATACTTCAATTTTCTTCCAAAGTTATTAGCTTGCTTTTACAAATGGAGGGTAGAAGCTTTAGCAGCGGCTCACATTCCTATAAAAAAATGAATTAAATGGTGAGTGTTATTGTTATTGTGGGTTATTAAGTTCGAGAAGAATATCTTGGATTCGGTTGAATCCTAGGAGAAGATTCCATGGGTGCAGCAGATATAGAGAAGGCTCGAAGTGCAAATATTTCAAATGGGTTGATAGGAAATTCTATGATCAAGTGACAGAGGTGATCTTGGAGTTACTTGAAGGCCAAAATCAACCTCCACTTACGTTAGTGGACGAGTTGGAGGATGTTGATTCAATGTAAGCTCAAATGAAGGGTTTAACAGCTCTGGTCGACCATTTGAAGAGAGAGATTTCAAGACTGAAAATTGAAAGAAACTTTTATCGAGTGTTGATTGTGTTTTCATTCAGTTGGGTAGTTTATTCAAATATGAAGTGAGTAATGAGAAGATGTTTGGATGTCTACCATAGTCGAAGATGTGGAATATGTACTTGTATTGGATTATTTATAAGTAAAATATGTTTTTAGTTTGCTGCAATTTTTGTATGGAACAGAACATTTTGTTGTTGTAATTTATTGTAGAAATGCAATGTTGGAGTTGGAATGCATTAGTTGTGAGCACTTAAAAGTTTTATTGTTTAGTTGTGTATTGTCAATGTTTGTTTTGGTTAGTTTTTGCTTCAAATATGATGGTTTGCTGCATATTTTATTTGGTAATGGTTTGCTGGTTTGCTATAACTGCAAACCATGACGAAATTAAGAGATAATGACAAATTCACGATTGATCATTTCAGTGCCATAAGTTGTAAATAGTGATCGCTTAAGTGCCAAGTTTTTATAAAATTGATCATTTAAGTACCAATTGCGATTATAAAGTGATCACTTGTGTTGCACAAGTTTTTTAAAAAAGAACATTCACTTGACTTGCACCTTGTTCTTGCACTAATTGAGTTGCTGGTGCATATTCATGCACTAGCCCATACAAGTGTTGATGCAACAAGATGTACCATCACCAAAAATTGCATCTTGTTCTTGCACAACACATACAACCAGAACTCCATAAATTCATTAGCATCCACAATTGCAACCAGCAACAATATATGTACACATCTATATTTAATAACAACCTCTTAAGAACATTGCATTAATAGCAAAAATAAAATATAAATCATAACTAACTTGCTAGCCGAAACCAACACAAGAGAAAATAACATAAAATAGCTATTGTCATTAACATCGATTGATTATTTACAAAAGAAAAACATGTCTAACTTCACTCTCCAATCACTAAAAGTTTTTTTTTTTTTAATGGGACTGGAGGAACCGCTGTCAGCTGATAGTCGTGACGTAAACCCCTAGGTGACTCTAGTGCAAGATCCACCACCATGGCGTCATGCTTAAGAATCCCTAACGACAATGCTGAGGTTCGAACTTCTCCCTTTCGTGAGGGGGGAGAGAGCCCAAAGCCAGCGTTGCCGTTACAGGCGGTGGTCCCAATCACTGAAAATTCAACACCCTCTTAAAAGAAAAGAAAAATGGCAATATGCAGACAGCAATTACCATCAATGATATAATATTCATCACCCTCCTAAAAAAAGAAAACATGAAAAGAGATCATGTCCAGTACCACATAAGAAGAGATCATGCCCAGCACCCTCCCATCAGTCAATATTGACAACACCTCGATCTCTTTTTCCTCTTGGAGTTTTGAATCGGTTTATAATCCGAGCATTCTTTCGAACTGGATGTGTAGGTTCTTTAATTAGGTTTTCTGTCACCTCATTTTCCTTATTTTTGACGGTGGCTATTTTTGTTCTAGCATCACTATTGCTCCCAATCATTAGTTGAGATGGAATTGGTGCTGTTTTTTTTTTTTTTTGGATGGTTGTTTTGCAGTTATACCCATTGTCTTTTTTCTTTGGAGCACTTTTCTTTGGTTGCACCATTGATTCTTGAGTTGGCCCACCTTAAGGGAGAAGTACCTCTGAAGTTCTCCTAGGCTACAAGAACATAGCGATATTGTCAACCAAATGAATTGAAGTACTACAAATTAAATACATGAGGCCTACAAATCTTACATTCAAAATAGTCATTCCAATATGTTCATCTATGTAAATCCCATAACCATATTGCCTTAATCTTTTTCCAAGAGCTTATCTTGTTTACTGTGGTGCATTATTTTCAGTAACAACAAATGGGGGAGCAACCTTTGCAACTTGTGCAAAAGTTGCTCGTATTCTCACCTGAGAAACATATAACAAATTTAAATTTTAGCCCATAAAAGATAAACACAGTGATGTACAACTTATAGGATATTTTTTTCTCGTTTGCTCAATAGTGGACTTAGTTGTTGTTGTTGCTGTCCTGCCCGTTCCAGTCCCTATCCCTGCACTTGAGCTTATAACAGGGCATTTTTCTGGCCCTTTAGTAGGTTTTACAATAATGTACTATATTAAGATTATGACCAACTATAACGAATAATTAGACATTGACTCATTTTCTTGGTGGAAACAAATAGAGAAAACTTCTCAAATTACAAGTGCATAACAAAGGAAAAGCACAAGAGAAGCCAGTACACATGATCAACCATCAAACTCTATCGAATAAGAACTGTAAAATTATCGAGGCAAAGAGGATACTTACCTTATAACAAAGCTTTATGTTTGCCCTTCAGTAGGCATTACAGCAAGGCCTTCTGTCCTCCCTTCAATAGGCCCAACAAGAAGCTCTTCAGTAGATCCTGTCCTTGGCATTAAATCAGCTATTACATCTTACTGTTGATACTTCTTTTTTAGCTCACAACCTTTTTTATTGTGCCATTCCTTACGACGATATGAGTATTTCATCTTTGACTTAGTCCTACTCATCCTCTGACTTGATGTCTCTTCCTACTGCATCCTTCATCTCCCTTTTGGCCTTCCCGTTTGCTTTTTTAGCGGCAAAGGTAGAGGGCTTTCATGATTTGTTGGCTCTCAAAATTTGCTGCTTCTGATAGGCTGCATCATGAATTGGTATAAAGCAAGGTATGAGCTTTTTTTGTACCAATCATGTAGATAACATTTTGGGTTTTCTTATTTCATCTGAATAGCACTAATGGCATGGACACAGGGAATTCGATTTAGTTGCCAAGCTCGGCATGAATACTTTCTTCTATCCAGGTTGACAACATACTTATCCTGATTTTGAATAATCTCATATCCATTATCTCTATTTCAAACTAGACGACAGAACCTACTAGCAGCAATGTTTGCATCCAATCTCTTCACAATCCTAGGGCCACAGTCTCTAGTCCATTTCGTAGTCTCATCTCTTTGCCTATGCAGTCCAGTCATAACCGTAACTCGAATATCACCAAGCATGCTGATGATTGGTTTGTACTTGACCTCTAAAATTCTACCATTGAAAGCTTCACTGAGATTATTATAAATGATTTTGCATTTGAACTCTTCGCTAAAGAAGGCCCGACACCAGTGTTTAGCTTTTATCTGGAAGAGTGCATCAAAACCATTCTTTGTCAACTGCAACAATCATTGTTTGGTTAATCTAAAATCAACCATGTTAGTACTCTTTACTATCTGCCAAAACTACTTCTGCAGCCTATCTCCTTTAAAGTTCATTGACCAATTTACATATATGTGCCTTGCGCGTACATTATATGCTTAGCTCGTGGCATCAATTCAGCCAATGCATGAATAAGTCCCTATAAAAATTCAAACCAATAAATACAAGTTAGTAAAAATAAACAAGTAATTAATATTAAAAATGGAGTGAATTAATTGACAATAAAATTACCTTCTGTTGGTCACTCATGAATGCCCATCCTTGCCCATCGGTTATCTCAAGGTCAGCTATTAAGGGCGCGTTTGGTAACGATTTTGTTCACTGGAGTAGATTCTAATCAGAATTGATTTTTTTTAATTCTTTTCTTGGGAACTGATTCTAAGTATTTTAAGCTGTTTGGTAACTATTCAAAATTTCCGATTCTGGAATAGAATCGCATTTGGTACCGTGCTCATTAATTCTGTTCCAAATCAATTTTTTTTTAATTTTTAAATAATTTTTTTTTACTTTTTTACTTTTTTTCTCTTTTTTTTTTCCCCTTTTTCTCATCATCATCATCTTCTTCTTTTTGTAGCCGGTGACCTCACCAAAGCGTCGCCGACCCTCAGCGAGGCCGGCCCTCGTCGGCGGAGCCTCGCCGGCAGCTGAGCGAGGCTGGGCAATGCTTGCCAAGCCACTGGTGCGGCTGGGCATCGCGAGGCTTGCCTAGCCCCTACGCAGCCTCGACAAGCTCGTCGGACCTTGCCTTGGTCTGGCTAGCCTCCGGCAAGCTCGCCGGACCGGCGGCCGGCGACGGCGGTGGACGGCGGTGGTGGTCGGCGACGGTGGACGGCAGACGGTGGCGGGCAGTGGTGGACGGCGGTCGGAGATGGCTGAAGGGAAGAAGGAAGAGTTCTTGATTTTGATTCTCAAATTCATTCTCGGAACAAGAATCAACTTCTTTTTGGTTCTTGATTCTATTCCCAATTTGTTTCTTGGAACAAAATTTTTACCAAAAGCGATTCTCGACCCAAACTGATTCTGGGAACAAAGAATCAGAATTTGGCCATGTTTGTATGGTTACCAAACATGGCCTAAAATTTTGAGGAATTAGGACTAAATATCATTGTTCTCTATCTTCACTACCGCCCAAGCTATCAGAAACATTTAATTATTGGCATCTCTTCCCACAGCAGCCAACAACTCCCCCGTGCATAAACTCTTTAGAAAACATTCATCCAATCATATAACTCTTCTACAACCAGCCAAGAAGCCCCGTTTGCATGCATCAAAACAGACATAAAATCTATCAAATCTAGGCTCAAGATCAGGAAGTGGCCTCTCCACAATCTCTACATATACCCGACTAGATGGGTTTTGAAACATGCATTCGCCAGTATAATCCCATACCTATGCATATTCTTCCTTATACCCACCCATCAATCTTTTCATCACCCTTATCTTAGCTCTCTTGCATTGATTCCTTGAAACATTATCCCTACTTGCTCCTCCACTAACTGTTAAAATTGATGACTTTGATCTCAGGCATTGCTTTGATTGTATTGAAAAAATGATTCGATAATTACACACTTGTTACCCTTTTATTAATAAAGATAATTGGACAAGTACGCTCCTCCTGGAAGGACCTAATTTGGAATGACCCCTTCTTACTCAGCCTGCCATAGAGCTTTCATGAACAATTGGGTTGTGAGCACTTAGCTCTCACATATTTCTTCGTTTTTCTAATGAATTGAACGCTCATCTATTCACCAATGGAGTTCTTCACAACAGCTTCCTTGAACTGTTTGGCATCGTCAAATCTCATGCCCACAGATAAAACAAGTTTATCAACAGTTGGATCATAGCAATGGTACTTACTTTTTCTTCGATGAACATGTTATTCATCATCATTGTAAGCTCATTCTTCGAACTAGCAACTTCATCACTGCAGTTTTCTTCATCTTCACTTCTATTACTTTTAGCTGGAGCTCCATCCCTATTTGCTGGCTTGGGCCTCTTTGTTGAGGTTGCAAGTTTTTTTCTCAGAAATTCCCTTTACTTTTGTCTTGACTATGCGAGTTCATCATCATCTTCGTCACTTGGGAAATTTACTGAAGCCAAATATTCATCTTCCAATTCACTGGATAAAGTAATTTCCAATTCTAATCCAATGAAGTCTTCATTGCCCACATCTTCACCCAAATCTTCACCCAAGATTTCAGGACATCTCCCTGTTTGTTCATTTCTATCAATATGACTTCTCTTCATCTCATTTTGCCCTTCATCTAATCTAAACTCATCCCCGACCTAATTACTCTCTTGAATAGGATCCCTTACTTCTCTTCTTTCAGTGGTGGTCTACTCATCTCCATCCTTATCCTCATCCTCATCCTCACCATTACTATAATACTTAATATATACCTTAGTTTCTCAGCCGTAAAGATAATAGTAAATGATATCCTTAATACCATTATCGTCATTAAAAAATCTCAAACCATCCTTCAATTCCTTCCTAGGAACATAGTAATGTAGTTTTTACACTTTGCATCGTAAAAAATACACCAAATCCCTAAGAAAATCAATATATGATGACTTCCGAACATTGACATAAATAGTACATTCATTTCCACCAGTATATTCCCAATCCTCGGTGCCGATAACAAATTCTCCACCATAGCAAACAATGACGCCTACCTGATTCGCGTCAATGTCGATGTTGCATCCAATTAAAAAAAAGAAAGAGAGTCATTCTTTTTGGGACCACATGACAGAATCAATAACTTCACATGCATCTCCTTGTCGTTTTGTTGTCAAGAAACAAATGCGACTAATCTCTCCAATTCGGTGGCTTTACAAAAACAAAATAAACTAAATTGAATAAACAAAGTGAGGTCCCCACCACTCATTTTTCAATTAAATCACATTCAGTCCCCCATAGAAGCAGTCCAATTAATTAAACAAATTTGGTCCCACTATTGTTTCCCTTCGAGTCGAGCCCCCATTTTCCCTTTCGCGCCCAATTTTTCTATTCGGTCCCCACAACAGAAAGTGAACGAACGACGGAACCCTCAATTTTTTTATTTCGTCCCCATAAAAGTGAGATCTCCACCACTTTCCCCACTACTTTCCCCCTAAGCTGAGCCCTCAATCTGCCCTTCATGCCCTAATTTGCCCTTCGGAACCCTAAATTGTTCATTAAATTGACCCACGTAGAGAACATGACAAACTTGAGTGAGCGAGAGTTGGGGATGCAGCCAGCGAACGGCCGTGAATGACGGTGCAACTACAGCGGTAGCCGAGCGACGGTGGGCGAGCGAACGACAGTGGGTGAGCAAGCTATGACCGGCATCAAGCGAGAACCGTATACAAACCCTATTTTACTCCTTCTTTAGCGACACCGTTTTGGCTGTAGAGCAATGCAGCATCATTTCTTATGTGAATCCACGTGGAATGGTATAAAACGACGTTGTTTCTTACGAAAAAAGGAAAACGGCGTCATTTTATACCATCCATCGTGGACCATCTTAAGCCATGTCGACTTTTTTTTTTCGAATATAAAAGCCACGTAATCATTTTGGCCAGAATCTCTCACCGGTGACACCAAAGTAATCGCTTTTTTTCCGATTTGGCACTTAAGTGATCTGATGGAAACTTTTAGCACCAAAGTAAACGCCGTACACAACTTATGGCACTGATAGTGTACTTCTCTCCATGTTGCCCAATTCGTGCAATCACAACCCCTTAGAATTCATTCTCCATCGGAGACAATTGACGGCGTTGTCTTTATAAATCTCTTCCTTTAACTCTTCCATTGACCTTAAGGCTGAATTTACACGGTTGGTGCATGTATCGACATTGCTTAACCATTCTTTTGACTTCACAAATGTAGAATCGCTTTCTAAATTATGTTGCTGAGTTTTGTTGACCTATGTAATTTAGGTAGACATCTTGAATGAAGATTTTGGTTGGTTGGAACACGCATGTAATGAAACATCCACGTGCTTCATCGAATCTAGACAACTTTCTACTAAAAGGAGGAACTAGCTTTGGTTGCATTCTATCATAGATGATTAGTTCACCAATATGATTCTTTGGTCTTTAGAGAGAACGCATCAGGGAGCTCCTTGAAGGTCTCATTCCATCAGAGGAATTTCAGCAGGATGGACAAGCTTGTGATAAGCATATTTGTTGGATTACACATTGACCGGAATGTTTGTTATTGAACCAGAAGTAGACAGGTCAGTAGTTGATGATAGGTCTCTAGTGAACTCAGGTGTGGAGAACCTAGAGTATAGTCTCAGGAGAAAATGCTGGTGGGAAGAAAAACCAAAACATGGACGAGTTGGAAAGTAGTGCATCCAAGAGAAGAAAAATACCAAGATCCGGAGGTTGTCCTACAAAGAAATCAAAGAACATTGCAAATGCAAATGTAGTAGTAATCTCTCTATGAAATTATATCACAGTGTCTAGAACTAAAAGTGTTAATTATAACTAGTGTTGCAGTGAGGACAATTTGATGTTATTTCCATTATGCATTGTCAATGCCAAAAGAATGTGCCCTTTCGAAAGGGTGAATTAGTACAATAGACCCTCCTCATGGAGATTTTTTTTTTTTTTTTGCCTTCAAAGCATTGGCAATCGAAACAAGTAAATTTTCCTAGGGTGTTGTGCTTTCAGTTCTACTATGAGGAAATAAAGGTTTTGCTTGTTAAAAAACTAAGAACAAGAAGGAAGAAGAAAGGAAGTGAAAAAATGAGAATGATGAAGATGTATTTTGGGGTAGATTTTTCATCATCTTCTTTTCATCCTTGTAGATGTATAAATTTATAATACAAAAGATAAGAATAACGGAAATAATAAACAAGATTACAATACGATTACAATTTCCTACTTTATCTCTGAGTATCTTTGATTTTCCTACTTTATCTTTGACTATCTTTGATTGAATCAATTAAGATCAAGGTTAGGGATAAAATTGTATCTATCTCCAACACTCCCCCTCCCTCAAGTTGGTGCATAGATATCTTGGATGCCTAACTTGTCAAGTGAGCTGTAAAAGACCCTACTCAATATAGCCTTTGTTAGTATATTCGCCAATTGATCTTTATAGTTTATATACGGAAACCGAACCACCTTGGTATTTAGGTTCTACTTAATGAAGTGATGATCTTTTTCAATGTGTTTCGTACGGTCATGCTGAAGAGGATTATCAGATATATCGATGGCCGCCTTGTTGTGGTAGAACAACCTCATCTTGGACATATGAGCATAATCGAGTTCCGTCATTAACCTCTTAAGCCATAGAAGTTCACAAAGACCTTTGTGCATTTGATTTAGGAGATGAATAGCTGTCATAACTACATTGTCGCAAAAGCATTTAGGAACGTGACCTTTGGTGAGAAGGGCATGAGCCATCTCTAAGATGTGTTTGTTCTTCTACTCTACTACTCCATTATATTGTGGTGTCTAAGAGCATAACGTCTCATACAGTAGGCCATGTTTTTGAAAATATTCCTTAAGTTGCACATTAGTGTACTCTCCATCATTATCCCTTCTCAAAATTTGTAACTTCCCACTAAATTGTGTTTGCACCATTTTATGAAACACCCAAAAAACATTAGCCACCTCATCCTTACGTTTCAAACAACAGAACCAAGTCATTGAGGTGCAGTCATCCACAAATATAACAAACCAACGTCTTCACGAAAGTGTAGTAACGAGACAAGGCTCCCAAACATCAAAACGAACTAATGAAAATGCAACACTACTCTTATTCAAATTGATTATAAATGGCACACGATGGCTTTAGTCAAAATACAAGTTTGACATTGAAAAATTGAATTCGATAAACTAAAAAATAATTCAGGAAGTAAATGTCTCATATAGCCGAATGAAGGATGCCCCAATCGGCAATGCCATGGCCAAATATGCTTCTCCTTGCTACTAGATAAACTTCGCACTTGTTGCACCCTCCCAAAATTGAAGTCATCCAAGTAATAGAGCCCCCCTCTTAGTACCACGCCCAACTTTCTCCTTCATAAGGATGTCCTAAAAAAGACAAAATTCTACCCCATTGATATCAATTTCCTGGACAAAGATGGCACAAGTAAAGTATTCAATAAACATATAGAAGGGGAAATAGTAACAGTTCCAGCCCCTGTCACTAGTAGGGGTGAGCGTGGTTCCCAGGTAGAACCGGGAACTGGGAACCGAACCGGTTCGGTTCCCGGTTCTAAATGGACCAGTTCCGGTTCCCGGTTCCTCTTTTCTAGGAATCGGAACAGGAACCGGAATCGGCACTGGGAATCGGAACCGGAACCGGTTCGATTAGGGCTCAAAAAACCCCCCCAAATAAAAACTTCTCACTTCTTCCCCAGAATCCACACACACGACACACTGAGTTCTCTCGTCTTTGCCCATCGGTTCTCCATCTTTGCTCGACGCCACCGCCAGTCGCCCTCGAGTCTCGACGCCACCGCCGGTCTCCCTTGACGCCACTACCGCTGATCTCTGCTTGAGGGTCGAGGCCACCTTCACTCGCCCTCGACAGCACCGCGGCTAACCTCTTCGCCCGTCCGTTCTCCATATCTGCTCGATGCCATCGCAGGTCACCCTCGAGTCTCGATGCCACCGCCGGTCTCTCTCGACACCACTGCCACTGATCTCTGCTCGAGGGTCGAGGCCACTTTCGCTCACCCTCGACAGAACCGCGGCTGACCTCTTCGCCCGTCCGTTCTCCATCGCTGTTCGACGCCACCGCTGGTCTCCCTCGACACCACTGCTCGAGGGTCGAGGCCACCTTCGCTTGCCCTCGATGGCACCGCTGCTAACCTCTAGCTCACCGCTTGCCCTCGACGCCACCGTCGCTTGCCCTCGACGCCACAGCCGCTCACCCTTGACGCCACCACTCGCTGACCCCTGCTCGAGGCCACCTCCGCTTTCCCTTGACGGCACCGCCGCTGACCTCTAGCTTGTCGCTCGCCATATTGCTCTGTTGGGTCGAATTATGCAGAGGCCGGCGTTGTTCCGAACGGCCATCCCCCGCCAGTACCAACTTCTGATCAAGTAAGTGTTTTCCTCCATGGTCAATGTTCGCGAATCGCGACTTTCTGTTCAACTGGTCTTTCCTCTTTTGCTCTTGCCTTGAATCGAACTTGGGAAAAGTGTGGGTTTGCAAGAATGCTCACTTAATTTGAAATGTTTGTGCTGTGCGTGCGAGTTCTCGCCTTTCCGTGCACGTCCAATTCTTGAAAATCTGGTACCGATTGTTTGCAGTTGCTCTACGCTGAAAAACGGAAATTTAATGGTTTTGTTTTGTTACTTTGTAGTCACCGTGAATGAAGTGGAAGCGTTGCATGAGCTGTACAAGAAACTGAGCAGCTCGATCATTGATGATGGTCTAATCCACAAGGTAAATCACGGCGCGTCATTCGATACTTACCATACGTGTTTTGTGAAGTCGTTAATTTCATTGGCTTTTTTCTCCCGTTCTATTTACTGAGCCCTTTGGAGGGGAGTTTTGGATTTTCTTTAGCTAGATTGACCAATCCATACATATGGCATGAATTGCCTGGGGACTAAAGATTATGATCATTTACTCGTATTTTGAAGTTAAAAGCTTATAATTTTTGTTCTGTTCATGTAGTTTGCTCACAATCATATCTCTTTGTTGTAAGTTTGTAACATTCAGCGTAGTTACTGTGGTCTACCTAAAATGAGCGTCAAAGAATATGACACCATATGCTTGCTTTATACTAATTAGTTGCAAGGGGCTCAATATTCGTGCTCATATCTCTGCATGGCTGTGACCTTTGTCCAAATCCGCATGCAATGATATGTACCAACCAATTGCATGCATTTTTATCCAATTACCAACCGTTAATTGTAAAACATCTGTTGGGCACAGGAGGAGCTTCAGTTGGCACTGTTCCAGACTCCATCGGGATTTAGGGGAGAACCTTTTCCTCGACCGGGTGAATAATCTCAACGACTCTTGTCCATCTTTCCATTGTTCTCTCAGCTTCTCCCTTTAAATCATGACTACTTTCTTTCTATTAGTCTCTTAGTTGGCATTTGATTGATATCTGACATTCTTTTTGCAGCAAGTCAAAGGATATAATTTGTTTGGCTCAAGGCTAGCTTTTGGGAAACCATAAGATCAGGGTAAATGACAAATCATTAATGCCTTGATTATGCTGTCAAGCATATGATGCACATGCACCCGAATTGCAAATATCAAATTCTTTTCGTTTTCTAGTCATTCATCTTTATTTGAAGAGTTAAATACTATCCTTACTTGTGGTAGTTACATCAGCATGGTTGCTTTATTGGAAGAAACTTTTTATTTGAGTTACTTTGTTTTCTCAAAGCTTTTAGTAGCACAAAACATTTCAAACAAAAGCTCTTTTTATTATATTTTATAAATCTATTTTCTTTACTGAATTGCTTGTTAGTTCTCTTGTGCTGATCTTTCCATTGTTCTCTCAGCTTCTCCCTTTAAATCATGACTACTTTCTTTCTATTAGTCTCTTAGTTGGCATTTGATTGATATCTGACATTCTTTTTGCAGCAAGTCCAAGGATTAAATTTGTTCCGCTCAAGGCTAGCTTTTGGGAAACCATAAGATCAAGGTAAATGACAAATCATTAATGCCTTGATTATGCTGTCAAGCATATGATGCACATGCACCCGAATTGCAAATATCAAATTCTTTTCATTTTCTGGTCATTCATCTTTATTTGAAGAGTTAAATACTTCTACTTTCCCATGATTTGTGTTGTATTATGTTTCTATACACCATCGGTATGCTGTATTTCAACATAATAGACTTAGCTTATGTATAAAAGTATTGTATTATGTTGAAATACAGCATACCAATGCTGTATTTCAATATATTAGACTTAGTTCGTGTATAAAAGTGCTGTATTATGTTTCTATACAGCATTGGTATGCCGTATTATACTGTATTAACGTTGTTATCAACTAAATTAATTATATTCTGTAATTGTTGTGTAGTGCAAAGTTAATGTATCAAGATAACACATCAATGGAGGTAGAGGGACATGAGGATATGACTCCGGAATTGGAGCTTTCTGGCCATGAAAATAAAGAAGAGGCGCCCACTACTACGAGTGCCACGAGTAAGGTACCTGGTTCTCATCTTCCTCAGGATAATAAATATACATCAGAATGCTGGAATCATTATACAAGAATCAATGATAAGGATGGAAAACCAAATCAAGTGAAGTGCATACATTGTGGGAGAATGCTTAAGTATCATGTTGCTAATGGTACTTCTGTGATGAGGAAGCACTTGACCACATGCACGAGATTTCCCCGTAATGTAGATAAGAGATAGAAATTCTTTGCACCACGGAATGTAGACATGGCTGGTAAGTCAGGAGGTGATTCTAATACTGGTAGTATCTTATCAACATGGTCGTTTAATCAAGAACGTTGTAGGCGAATGCTTGCTCGGTTCATCATCAGTGATGAGCAAACTTTTTCCTTGGTTGAGCGTGTTGGATTTCATGAGTTTGTTAGTGAGTTATAGCCTCTCTTCAAACATATATCACGTTTCACAGTGGCAAAAGATTGCATGAAGTTGTATATAGATGAAAGAACTTCTTTGAAGAATTATTTTGGACAGATTAATTCTAGGATCACACTCATGACCGATACATGGAGCTCCATTCAAAATCTGAATTATTTGTGTCTTGCTGCACATTTTATTGATGAAAATTGGAAGTTCATAAAAGAATCATCAACTTTGTGGTGATGCATAGTCACAGGGGTAGGGAGATTGGGAAAATGGTAGAGAAATGCATTCAAGAGTGGGGAATTGAGAAAAAGGTGTCCACAATCACTGTGGATAATGCTATCTCGAATGATGTTGCAATTAATTATTTGAGGGATAAATTTTCCAAAGAAAAGTCGTTGATATTGGATAGTAGTGTTTTGCACATGAGGTGCACAGCTCATATATTGAATTTGATTGTGAGAGATGTCTTAGCTACGGTACGTGACTCGATTGTACGTGTTCGGAATGTGGTTAGGTATGTAAAGAGTTCTCCCGCAAGAGTCAATGCATTTCAGTCTTGCATTAAGAGTGAAAATATCACTTATAAAGGTTCGGTAGTTCTTGACGTTGCTACTAGATGGAATTTCACTTATCTCATGTTAGACACCGCCATCAAGTTCAGAAAAGCTTTTTAAAGAATGGAAGACGACAATTTATCATTTGCAAGTGAGTTGAATCATGAAACTCCTAGTGATGATGATTGGAAAAATGCTATTATTATTTCAGATTTTCTAAAAGTATTCTATGATGCCACCAATCAGATGTCGAGGAGTTCATATATTACTTCAAATGATTATTTTGAAGGAATAGCTCTTTTGTATAGATATTTGAAATATGCGGTCAATGCATCGGATCCTAGGCTTCATGATATGGGTGTGAAATGAAAGAAAAATTTGATAAATATTATGGAAGTTTGGATAAAGTGAATATGATGGTCTTGATTGCGGTTGTGTTAGATCCTAGAGCTAAGTTGAATTATGTGACTTTCTTGTATGCACAAATTTATGATGATGAATTGAAAGTTAAAGAGATGCATTACAAGGTGAATGATGTATTGGAGCGTTTGTATGAATTTTATGAGCAATCTTCTCTTATTTCAAGTGATCGAAAGTTTGGTGGCCATAGTTTGGGTGCAAGTAGTAGTGCTTCTAATGTCGATTCGGGTGGTAGTGAAGGAATAAAGAAGTATGATGGACAAGCTTGGAAGAAAATGTTTTTATACTCGAATGAACAAGGGTGTGATGACAACAAGTCCGAGCTTGATCAATATCTTCAAGAGAAAAATGAAAAGAATCTTGATATTGACCTTTTGATGTGGTGGAAGACTATGACTCAAAATATAAGATCCTTTCTTTGATGGCTTGAGATATTTTGTCCGTTCCTGTAACTACCGTTGCTTCCGAGTCAACTTTTAGTGCATCGGGTCGTGTTCTTGATGGTTTTCGAAGTTCTTTAACTCCAAAGTAGTGGAAGCTTTGATTTGCACTCAAGATTGGTTGAGAACTATTCGTGTACCGATTAATGTTGAGGAGTGCATCGAGAATGCAGAAAAATTTGAGTTGGGTAAGTGACATTGTTTATATCTTTATATATTGTAATTCTTTTTATATATCTATAAATGAATATTTTATTTAATCTCTTTTTCTTCTTCTTTTTATAGATATGGATGGTCTTAATGGGGAGATTAGCGCCGGTAAATAGAGTTTATCACTGGGAGGATGCCTTGCATTGAAAAGTAAAGTATAGCTTTTATTTAAGCTTTTAAGAGATAGTATGAAGTTATGAACCAAATATAACTGTATTGTATATCTTTTTAATGTTTCGGGAGCAATAGGTCTTATGCGGGCCAAGTGAAGGTGCTGATGGAAAGTTAGAAATCATGATAAAGCTTGGTGAGTTCCAGAAATATTGACCAAGCATGGAAACTGAAGAGCATTGTTACGTATGTTGGCTTTCTAGAGGAGCACTCTTCTGCTTACACTTCAATTAAGTGGATAAAAATTTCTCCTATTTTGCAATTTGTTGAGGAAAACTAACCATGCGTGTTCTATTTCAGGATGAGAAGTTTATGATTTGGTACTCAGGGCAAGAGGAAAATCAATTGAGACTAAGCTCAGTTACTGAAGTTATTCGTCGACAGAGGACTGTATGTGCTATTAACATGCATCCGAATGCAAATTGGTTTTTTGATTCAAGTAAATATCTTTCAGTGCTCCTTCTGTTTTACTAACAGGAATTTTCACTTTGCAAGGTAAATTTTCAGAAGCAACTTCAACCAGACAGGGAGGCACAGTCATTTTCTCTCATCTATGTTGATGGTAAACGCTCAATTGATATGGTAAAGTTTAATGTGTACTCAATATGTCCTTGAATGTGGAATCATCTCAACTTTCTGGAGTGTACTTATCTTTCCACATTTTTACTAGACTCAAGGATTTTTATTATTCATCTTGCACTGGTTTTGCAATAGAAGCTTATTGTATGTTCGTCAAAGCCTGGTTGGTTCTTCAAACTCATATTTACTGCTATAGCTATAAATTTCAAACTCATTGAATTTCAAACTCAGGTGGGAGTTTGCTTGGTTGATGCTTAAATGGGAGTTTTACCTGTCGAATGATTTTGACTATGTTTCCTAGAATTCATAATTTTTATTGACAGCAGGTCAGGCTTTATGATTGACTTTCCATTGCTAAATCGAAGCATGTTTGAGAGATTCTCAGTTTGACAGCAACTAATTTACTAATCAATTCATTTCATATTCTGGTTCGATCTTACACCAGTTAATTTTTTTGCTTGTGTTTTGTCCGATCCACAGCTGCTGCTTTACAGGATATGTATTGCTTTCTAAACCAACCTTCTCAACTGACTCAATGGAGTAGCAGCGGTGGTGATCCATGTGGACAGTCTTGGAAAGGAATCACTTGCTTGGGCTCCAAGATCACTGAAATGTGATATTCTAATGTTGACCTTGATTAATCTTTAGCTATCTCTATACAATTTCTGATCTCTAATATGTGCTCTGTCATCATCTTTTGTCAGTAAATTACCGGGTCTTGGCCTCTCTGGGTCGTCAATTGGTTACAAGCTTCAAAGCCTGACATAAGTGACAAATTTGTAAGATGGATGACGTAATTTGCTCTGCCTAAATTGGTTATTCACAAAATGTTTCACATTTTGTTTTTTCACAGAGATCTCAGAAATAACAATCTTGGAGGACAGCTACCTTATGGAGTTCCTCCAAATGTACAAAGATTGTATGTTAAACGCGCCCTTCATTTTCTGTCTTCTCATTCACTTTTTCTTATTTAAAGATTTTTGTATCTGCTATATTTATCTTTCCAACCTGAAGTGGTTGCGTTAATATTTTCTTTTTATAGTGTCGTATATCTTTATTATGAAGGCAAGTATGGACCATACTGTATGGTTACTTAAGATTGTTTGATCACGTCCCCTTTTACGTGACAAAAGTGTTTAAATGTTGAAGTGCTGCAGTATGCTTACATGAGTGTTAAAGGGTAGCCTATCATCTCATATAGCATTGCAATTTTGTAATATTCTTTTACTGAGCTCTGCTTATTGATTGGGTTGTTAACCAAGATACTCTTTTGGCAGATTGAGAAAGGTGACACTGGAGCAGATATCATGGCACTTTTTTCTTATTGTGCTGATAGATGTCGAGACGTGACTGCCAGTTTCTGTTGTAAATTTTCTGTATATATAAATGACATAGCTATTGAAAAGGTATCTACTCGACATAGCTTTTCTCGTCCAGCAGTTGCCCTTGCTTCATTGTATTCACCATTGCTTTCGGAAGTTTCCTGCCTTGCTAATGGATATTCATTTTAAATGGCAGGTTTCAATGCCTATTAGTTTGATTTTGAAGCTTTATGCCTCTTGACTCTGGCACTTCTATATCCTCTGAGGAGAGAGGCGATGAGACTTATTTTATGTCTTACTTAAGTGCATTGAAATTTTTGTGTCAGTTGCTTGCTGAATTGATAAACTCAGAAAGGAAACACATAATTGCTGGAAGTGATGTCGATTCTGCTTCTCCCCAGTTCTGTGCCATGTAGGATGCTTGCAATCATTTCTTGGATGTTTTTGTTCTCTTTAAAAGGTATGTAAAACTAGCAGATTCTACAAGCCTGCAATAAAACAATAAATTTCTCTTTTTGATTCTGCTTTAGTCAGGATGAGCAAAGGCATATTGATCCTTGCTAATATTGTTCTGAATGGCATCTGTCTAACGGATGCAACCTAATAAAGCTTCTCTTGGTTGATTAGGCTTCCATTAATGTGCATTGATTTTCAACAGGGATTTCTTCAAGTAATATCACAACTGTTGGACTCGGTGCTGTCCAGGTAAATTGGCGATTCTTTCGGTGGTAGCAGTTAAACAATGCAATAAACTTTTGACCTAATCTGAGGTGTAAGGACCCTTCATGTTGTAGGTTCTTCGCATTGGGGTAGTGACTTGTCTCCCAGATAAAGCAGGTCGAAGGCTGCTTCTCATAGTGTGTATGACAAAATTCTTGCTAAGTTAAGATTCTCTAGAACACACTCAAATCAGGAACCGAAATCTGTCTTTGCAGGTATCCTCATCCGCAATGACTTTGACCCTTCTTTTTGTGGCCGTGGCGTTCTATATAGAGGTCAGTATCCTGTTAGTACAACCCCTTTTTTTTTTTTTTCCGATTATCTGCTTTTCTGAGGCATTGTTCTTCCATATTCTAGAGTTCTGCTTCAGAAGACTCAATTATACAGCATAATGGGAATATTGTCGGCTGTCAGGCTTGTGGTATGATCATTTATGCTCACTATCTGTATTTATTCATTTGAAACATGGGTGTTGAATTCCTTGGTGATTATTCTAGCCTTAGCTTCTTGGTTTCTTCTAAACTAATGGTGTCACAAAATGGTAGATTGTTAAGCTTCTAAAGAATCAGTAGTACCATATACGAGTTCTGGCTATGAAGATGATTTATGATCTTCATCTTTGTTCTGTTAGTATTGTCTTTCAAGTCTAGTACATCATACTTTCATAAAAGGGGGCCTTTGACAGTTGAGGCTTTTTTGTGCAGTAGCAAATATGGGAAGGACATGGATAGATATGAAGAATACAGTAAAGCAGTACCAGCAATATTGGTGGCTGCTTTCACTCTCTCTTTTGTGACGAAGCTCAACTTGCAGGTTATGCCTTTCCCATGTAATGCTGCCATTCCATTTTCTTTTTGACTCGTGATGCTTCTTGGTCCAACATATTGGCATTATACATGTGGCAATGGGATTGACACGTTTTCTTTTTCTTATCAGGAGAATATGCACTTGATAGATTATGTCATTGCAAGTGAATGGGTTCAACCTCAGTGGCTGAAATTTTTGTTTCCCTCGCTTTATAACCTTAGCATCCTCTTTTACAGGAATAAGCAAGTAGAAGAGGTCAGTGGAAAAATGTCTTTGAAAATTGATAGCTGAAAATGACAATTTACTTGCTTTGCCCATAACATGTTGAAATGTGATTTAGCGACAAACATGTAATTTCTCTATGACCCTGAGATTGGCTTTGCTTATCATGATGATTTTACCCCATGACTTCATAATTACTCATTCTCTTTTCATAAGAGTCTGTATGCGATTCTGACTTGTCTGGAAGTTTTTGTTTTCTTTTTAATCTCGAGTTGAGGAACGCTTACATTAGGAACCATCTTAAAGGCAATAAGTGCCCTTAAAGTTGCTTATAAGTAGAAATATATTATGTGAGAGGAGCCAAGATGTCTGTGTTTAACAACAATGACATCAATTTTTGAGGCAGACATATTAACAAAGCATCCTATCGTTTAATCAACGCTTGAACTTTGTTGAGCATAATGCACTGATTAGCTGCAAAGAAGCTAATTGTTTGAGAATGAAACTAAGGGCAATGTTGTTATGATGAGTAACAAGCTAACAAGTTGATTAGTTATGCCTATGTCCTTTTGTTTAATGATCACTTCTGCAAAACTTTGTATGGTTACTTTCTTGCAACTTACAGTGTCGTGTCTCTGAATGATTTGTCAATAATCTATCCATATCCATTATATTACAAGGTATCTAAAAGACGTGATTTTTCTGAATGCAGGAGCAACGATTTGTAAGGAATGGACATGCTGATAAATAGGAAAAGGTTCACCAAATTCGAGATAAGTTTGAATATGATAGAGAGAGAATCTGTGCAAAAAGATGGCTCCTCTTGTTACGTTACTCTCTGCAGAACCAGAGATACAATATGTTGCCTTAAGAAATATCAACCTTATTGTCCAAAGGCGGCCTACTATTCTAGCCCATGAAATTAAGGTTGGTCCATTTAGTCTTGCCAACTCTAAGTGATCCATATTGGGTGCATTATGAGTAAGAAAGGCATGCTTATTGATCCTCTCGTCATTGCCAGGTGTTTTTCTGCAAGTACAATGACCCAATTTATGTGAAGATGGAGAAGTTAGAAATCATGATAAAGCTTGCTTCGGACAGAAATATTACGTCTGTGGGACATCCTCTTTCTATTCCTACTCACAAATATCATGTGCTTATCAGGACTTGTGGTATGTACTACTAACAATAATATCTCACATGATGTTGACAACTCTAGGGACATCTCATAAAAAATCCGAGTACATAGAGAGCAAAAAGTTTACTTGAGATACCAACTACTCATCGCATTGTCATTAGTGGCACTCCAATTCAGAACAATCTAAGGGTAATCCTTAGGGCTGCTATTTTATGCAGTGCTTTCATATCTGTTATGTCTTAATAATACAGTATACTTTTCTAATATTGTGTGCCATTTTTTGATGCTTAAATAGGAACTATGGGCGCTATTTAACTTCTGCTGTCCTGAACTACTGGGTGATAACAAAGTCTACTTCTCCTGGTTTCTAAATGTCCTCATTATCATGTCTTATATTTTTTTTCCTTTGTTGAGTTTGAAATATTCTTACAGCTTTAAAGAGAAATATGAGAATCCCATACTTCGTGGAAATGAAAAAAAAAAAAAAAGCTTCAGATAGAGAGAAGCGCATTGGTTCTGCAGTTGCAAAGGTATTGAATTCTTTTTTAGCAGTATGTCTTTTGTACTTTAATGTAGTGGTTTCTCCATTAAATGATTTGCCATCTACTTGCCAAAGAGTTATAAATTGGGCATCATTAAGTCAGATGAGTCAGAGCAAGAGTTGGGAATAGGGGCTTGACTAAGTCAAATGAATTAGAAATGCTGTATAAACGGCATCACGGAGTCAGAGTCAGAACAAGAGTTGGGAATATGGGATGAATTACAAGAACATAGGATAGAGTGGACTCCATTATATCTTTGTTTTGACTGAGGTTGCTCTCTGTCCACATGAATCATTGCAGATTGCTGATATATGCTTTCCAAGGAACAAGTTTAATGGCAGGAAAATTAGGACAATGGCTCTGAAACAGGAGCGCCTTACTGGATACTGAGCATATTTCACACTTCACAGTCTTGCAACTTATAGATTTTCTTTTGGCCTGTGCTAAAAGATTAGTAAAGCACGCAATTTCTCAAAAGAGGCCCTATAACCTTGGAAAAGGCAATGTTGAACCATATTGCATAGTTTTCTGGTAAATCCTACCCAATTAAATTCTCCATTGGAAATATGAATTGCAATCTTGAAAGTGAGATTTTGTCTGTTCATTGTCTTGTGCTACCGTAGTTTCCGTTGACTATAAAGCTTAGTAATTTTTCGTGGTCTATCTTATTATGCGGGACTTTACAATTCGTTAGGTTGTCTAATTCTATAAAAGGCATAAGTATCCCTACATGAGAAAAAAATGAAGCCACTTAAGAAAGTATTGGTACTGTTGAAGTTTGAGCTGAATAGATTTCTCTAAGTTGACCATGTCTGTTGATTATTGTGCTTCACTCAATAGTTTCTTGTAAGTGTTAACTTTCATTTCTCTACTAAACATGTGGGGTTTTTTCTTTTTACCTTCTCTGGTTTCATATTGTATATCAGGTACTTGCTTGCTTTACTTCTGTAGAATTTGTGCCAAAAAAAAGTGGAGTAATTCCTTTTGCAACAGGAGCTTAGGGAACGCATTCAACCGTACTTTTTGTGACGCCTTAAGAGTGAAGTATTTCGTGAAGACGATGGAGAAGTTGCCAAATTGTCGAAAAAGAGTGAACTGATCGTGTGGTTAAGATTGACAAATTGTCAGGTACAAGTTGCATTCTTCAGCCTAGGCTCTTACTGCACGGTGTTGGTCTCAGGGTTCAACATGCTGATCCTAAAATTTTGACATTTGCAGCGACGACTTTATGAAGCCACGTAATCAGAAATTGCGGAAGATTACTTGTTTTATTGTCATCCTGAAAATCAGAAAACACCACAAAATCATAAACTGTGGAAATGGTTTGTCCCATTTACCTTTCTTCTTCTACAGTTGTCTGTTCATCAATTTGTTCATGTACATGCCTTCTCAAAACACTATGCCCATTTTTTCCCACGGATTATTTTGTTATTCTTTTTTTTTTTGGATGCTTTTGCTCCCAAGGAACTATTTTTGACAATTTATGTACATAGAAGCTCTGGTTTGTCTCTTTCCTTCTCCGTTATAGTTCAAATCTAAAAATAAACAAAAAAAGAAAAAGAAAAAGAACCTGTTGGAACCTGGAACCGACCCTGGAACTTGTGACAAGGTAAGTTCCAGGTTCTTGGTTCTGACGGGTAAGTTCCAGGTTCCAAAAAATGAGGAACCTGTACCCGAGGATAGGTTCCAGGTTCCAGCCGGAACCTGTAAGGAATCGGGAACCGCTCACCCCCAGTCACTAGATATACAATCCCATTAGCATTTGAAATATTCTATCGCCTTGGTTTGGTAAGATTGACAAAATCATTTGTTGTGATGGTATATGATCTATATCATCTGAATCAATAATCCATTGACTGTATTTATCCTGAGAGTTATTAATGAAAGCATGATCATAATTACCTTCACCTCTAGTGGTTGACTTATTATTCGATTCTACCTGTGGCATCAGTGATAGCTAAGCCTCCCTTGTCATGAGTGATGCTTGCCCTTTTCCTCCATTTGCTACACTCTCTACCTGTTAACGTGCCTTTAGCTCTTTCCACCAATTAGGATACCCAATTAATTTGGAACACGTCTCCTTAATATGCTTTGCACTCCCACAATTGGAGTAGCCACCAATTGTTGTTGAGGAAGATTTGCTTCGTAGTGCTCCACCCGATTGACCTCCTCTTGTCAAACCACCCGACTTTATCATTTGTAAAGCCAGCATTCCCCGAGTTTGGTCAAAGGTTTGCAGTCCTGTCTTGCCTCCTCGAGACACCATAGCTGTAGATGGGTGTGTCGTATCTCCGTGTGCCAACATCACACTTGCCATATGTCCTCCCGTTGAACACAAGCATAGGCCTACTCACCTGAGGGAAAAGGCTGCATATGAAGCACGTTCTCTTGGACTTTATCCAAGCGGTCATCCAACCTATCAAGGAAATGTAGACTCCATCTTCTTGAATAGCTGAATTACATCACTCGATATCAATAGGGCAAACCATCGGATTTGGGCAGCAAAAGTCAATCTCTCTCCACAAACCCTATAGACCGTTATAATAGGTCTCAATAGGTCCTCCAGATTATCTCATCCTAATCACACGCTATTTTAGATCATAAACCTGGGATGCATTAGTTCCATAAAAAAAAAAAAATGTGGTAGCAACTGAATCCCAAACTGCCTTCGCAATTAAGAACTGGATAAAATTCTCAATCAAGGTGGGTTCCATTGAGTTTATCAACCATCCTTTCATTGTGGATTTTGTTGTTTTACATTTGTGAAATTCAGGATCACTAGGTTCAGGATGAGGAAGGTCTCCATTGATGTACCCACTTTATCTTTCCTAGAGATGTACATCTCGATGACTTAGGACCATAAATCATAATTGGTCCCATCCAACTTTATTGAAATTTGTGGAGTAGATAATTCATTCAACGGCGTCTGATTATGAGTTTGATTCTGGATCAAAATCTCCTTCATTTGATTCGTCAAATCCTCCAAAATAGCAGTTGCAGGATTGGAGGTCTCTTCCTGCCCTGATAAGGCACCACATCACCCTAGTTTGACAGAGCTTTGGATCACTCTCCTAGGCGGTTCTCCAACAAAATCGAGTTGCTACCATCGGCATCAGCGCAATGATTGGAGTGACGTCAAACCCTAGCCGTTAGGTTTGGTCTGGTCTAGTCGGTCTGATCAGATTTGGTTTGGGTCGATTTCAAAGTCCCTTATTCGACTCTATTCTCATACCATGTTAACAAAACTAAGAACAAGAAGGAAGAAGAAAGGAAGTGAATAACGAGAATGATGAAGACGTATGCTTAGGGCAAAATTTTCATCTTCTTCTTTTCATCCTTGTATATGAATAAATGTATAATAAAAAAGATAATAACGGAAAGAATAAATAATATTACAATACGATTTCAATTTCCTATTTTATCTTTGAGTATCTTTGATTGGATCAATTAAAATAAAGGTCAATGATAAAATCGTATCTATCTCCAACATTGCTGCCAGGAACAAGTGCCATTATGCAATGGAGAATCTTTTTAACTATTTGAGCTTTCTAGCTACAGGGTCTGATACCAAGTTCCTAACATTTTCTTGTGACGCACAATATCGTAGGAAAAGTATCAACACAGCCAAAGGAAAAGGAAAATTATCGTCATATCTCACTGTATCAATAATCGCCCAAACTATAAGTAGAAATAGCGCAACCTTTCATTTCCTTTCAAGCGAATACCAGTGGATTCCCTCTTCCTCACCAAAATTCTATCAGAGTTAAAAATAGATCTTACAGTATATCTTACATGGAATATCTGTTCAGCACAAACAAGCCGATAAGATACATGACAGGACTTTCAAGAATGGCATAGTAAAGGTCGTTGCTTGAATCTTCATCCTGTCATAAAAATCTTATGCACTCAGTGTCATGGAGACAACTGAAGACAGCTCGACCTTCCCGACTTTGCTGGAGTTCGCAGGCTGGAAGAGAATCTCAGTGTTTGATCTCACGGTCAGTTCTTTCAACTCTGAATATGAGACTCCTTCACTTCGATAATCACGGGGAAAGTACAAAACCTGGAGCCTCAACGGAGCTGCCGACTCACATGAAAGATGATATACAGTAATCAGGACTAAAAGAAAGGGTTGTGCTTCTGTCCAATCTTGGTTGGAGGTCTTATAATTAATGGGTTACAGCTATATATTACCCATATAAAACCTTAGAAGTAAAGCTATTTCTGTTTATCAATCGGAAGCCTAATTGAAGCAAATTTCCTCCAACTATAGATGAAGAAAGATATAGCCCTAAAGAAATAATCCAAGAGCTAAGAACCGCAAAGAAATGTTCGTGAGATTACCTAATCCAACTATGCTTGTCTTTTCAATGATCAAACGATCAATTCTCGATCTTCTGATATTACTCAAAACTCGGATGTCTTCTTGTTTCCCTTCAAATTCCAGGAACTCTCCCAAAACGTACTTATTTTCTTTAAGCTCCAACCTACATAAGGGTTAGAATGCTCAGAGTATCCATAATAATAGCTACAAAGCATGATTAAAGTTGTGCATTTAATTGGTCTTCTCGTGTCCCATTTGTTTCTTACAAGCAGGTGTAGATGAGTCTCATCACATTATATAGAGAGTGGGAAGCAGAAGCACGAATTTCAAAAAGAAGTTGATTTTTTTTTTTTTTTGGGTGAAGCTACTTATAGAAAGTTTGTATGTCTTGAGAGATTTTGATGGATTTCACATTAAGAAAAAAGTCTAAATGTTTGCCATAAAATTTTAAACAATAAAAAAGATAAAAATGATAAAAGTCACTCCAAACACATTCGTCTAAATCGTCAAACGCACGGTCAAAACAAATTGTAAATAACTTCTGGATCAAAGTTGTAATAAACGCTCCTGCTGGATCATGCATAACAAAAATAAAACTGATCTTTCTGGGAAAAAAGAATTATTTATATATGCTTTTTAAAAGCATTCCTAGATATAGGACAAGCATGGGATTGGAGGCTTGCCAGGCTTATGGAATAGCATGCAATTTCAAACTTCAAAAGTGAGCGAGCTCGGGCAACCAAGGTAAGGACTGACTGCAGAATGTGCGTGCACGGCCTGCTCATTTCTTCCCGCCTGCTCAAACATCTTTCAAATACGATTCTTAGATAATCGATTCTCCTTCCCCCTTCCCAGTTCTCAAACACACTTGTTCCTCCACTCACCATTTTGCAATAAGATTTGAGCAAGAGCTTGCACATTACTCTTGCTCGAATCGAGGGGGCACTCTCTTCTGTTCCTATCCTCCGTTCATACTTGCTAGGCTTAAATATTGACATTTGTCATTGGTGCCTTTGGAGAACAAAGAACTCAGGTTGCCATGCTTAAGCAACGGTGGAGGTGATATAAGTCCAGATTCTTTTTGAAAGATTCACCAATTTAACAGAAACCTGTGCTGGCCAGATACGATTGCAATTTGGGCTCTTCCCATCTTTCACTAAGAAGAGCCAAAGAAAAAGAGGAGCAGACTGAAGTCTAGTTCCTAGTTCAACTACATAAACCAGACGGTCTTGTCTGGATTTTAAAACAACGATTACAAACATAATTTACACGGCCACCAGGTCTGGTTCTCCAAGTGCAGAAACTTAACAAGGATGTCAAGAAAAGATCAACAGAAATATCACAACAGAGTACTAAATGTGCAAAACCCACACATTGGCCAAATGCAACCATCAATATTCATTAAACATAAGAAACGAACCTATCCCATATCGGACTGGTGCCAAGAACAAATTTAATTTGTTGATGCATGGGTTCCTGCATTTCTGTCTTCGCACCACAGAAAGCTCCCTTTATCCAACCATAAAGCATGCTTTTTGATTCTGGTTCCTGTTTTAATTCTGGTTTCATCTGTGCCCATTGTGCATATGTAATAACCTCCGGTGGTGGACGATTAAGGTAACTGAGAGAAGAAACGGAAGCTTAAGCAATCCATAGTATGATGTGTCAAAACATTGCATATGATGGTGGTTTAAGATCAATGTATGGATTCAACTGTTGGTGTTACTTCCCACACAGACTCGGTTGCTATCACTCCAATCACTTTTGTCTTAAATATATGATTAAGAGAAGCAACCATTTGCAGGTCCACGTTGAGCAGACTCTATGGTGGATGAGAATCTTTTCTTCTGGTACATCAATTAGAGGTCGGACATGCATTTGCATGTCATGCGCCTTGCACCTTATTAAGGTTTCCTATTCACTAGCAGCTCCTCTCACCAACTATCAAAGAATGAATGACAATCACTGAAGATCAAGATAATTTGTCGCGCCTGAGGTTATAAGGGGGTCCTGCAACCATTTGCCTCTGAATAGCTGTAGTGCAGCAGTCAATAAAAATTCTCTTAATCTATCCCAGAATTATAAAATGCTCATAAACTAAAAAAGGTACTTGAATAGTTGCAATTCCTGAGGCCCTTAAACTTGGTCAAACATGAATAATTTTCCCTTGCAACAAAAATTCTTGCAAATAAGCAGTCATTTCGACAATACGATGTGCCCCTGATTTTTGAAATATATAAAAGTCCAAAATAACATGGGTGAAACACTGTAGTGAGATAGCTAGTACGAGTACCTAGAGGGGGGTGAATAGGTATACACAAAAAATTTCTCGAAGCTTGCACGATATTTAAACAATTAGAGAATTTTTAACAGTTAAAAATTCAATCGCAAGACTGAGTAAGGGAAAGAGAGAATTGAACACTCGGTTTATAGTGGTTCGGCTTGATTCAAGCCTACGTCCACTCTTCTGCACTGACAGCCGATTGGCTGGATTCCACTATGATCAAAGAGTTGTTACAGTGTTGATCTTCCTTGATTTCTAGGTGTAGATGATCTACCACACTCACTCAAGGCGTCACCAAGTATAAACACTCTCAGTATACAATTTCGCTCAGTCTCAACTAACAATCAAGGATCTTCAGACTCTGGAATTTTTCTATCGTTCACACACTTAAAACAACTAGAACGTCTTCCTTTTATACTCCTTCATGCCATCATAGCCGTTGGCACTTACCAAAGGAATTCCTCCAATCTACCCGTTGGACGGAATCAATCAAGAAGATCATCCGAGCTATTTAAGGAATCTGATGATAGCCCATCAATCCTGTTCGCCCATACAATCAGGATCTCGGTTTCCAAGAATAGAATAATCCAAGATTATTTCGTCGACCATCGGATCTTCAATCGATCTTAGATAAGAATTAAAGAATCCGAAATGATTATCCAACCAAAGAATCTATTCCAGAGGATAGGATCAAATCCTCAATCATAAACCTCGACTTTGGATTTCCTTCAACACTGGATTAGAAAGACTGTCAGTGAGAATAATTTTGAGTCTTGAGTCTTGAGTCTTGAGTCTTGAGTCTTGAGATAACAAAGTCTTGAGACTATAAAATCTTGAGACTTTAACTATCGATATCCAGACTTAGACTGATAGAAATGTTTTGTCAGCTTCAAAATATTCTGGAAAGATTTCTCCAACAATCTCCCCCTTTTTGATGGTGACAAAACTTTCTTGAAGATTTGAACAACTTTGACCTGCAAAGACATTTCTCAAGCAATATGGCTAACTCATAAAGATTAATAAACAACCAGACTCTGCATCCACAGCAAATTGGTTAGTCTTTCATGAGTAATACCATGTAACAATACTTGATATAAATGCAACCAGTCAAGCATCAAAATCCACAACCAATTCAGTCTAACACTCAAGTTCAAGTTCTCAAGTCATACTCAAAAATAAACATAAACACAAAAGTCAAATAAAGTTTTAAAATAATGTTTGTTCAAATTGGTTCTCCCCCTTTTTGTCATCATTAAAAAGAGGGTGAGAAAGAAGTCATGTCTGCTTGGGAATGCGCACGATCTGGAAATCCCCAATGGACTGGACTACTCCTTCGAGCTTCTTCAGATCTTCTCGCAGAAGAGCTACCTCTTCTCTCTTGGCATTGGCTTGAAGTTGCAGAGCGAGGTCTTTGTATCTATCTTCCAGAGAGACTGAAGATGCTTGTCCAGCATGCTTCAAAGCTTGGATTTCACAGTCCAGAATATATATCTGGTTACGCATTTCCAGAAGAATATTCATGATACTACGAAGATCTACAGAATCATCCGTCTGAGTACTGGCATTGGCTTTCTCAGATGGTGTGTGTGCAGACGATGGCGCTTCTGAACGATCTTGCAGATTTGGAATCGTCGTATCATCTTCTTCAGGCAATTGAGAGACCTGAACTTCTTCTGGATCTTCTGGAGATTTTCTTTGATCTTCAGCAGCATGAGGTGAAGACCTCTCTTGCTCGCTAACTCCCCCTGTCTCTAGGACATCAAAAGGGGAAGAGTGATGATCAATCTCTTGATTTCCCTTTTCTCCAGATTTATCAGCAGACTGTTCTTTTACTTCTTCTTCTTCTTCCTCAACTTCTTTCTCCTTTTCTCTGTGTTCTTCTTCTTCTCTGCTCTGCTGAAGTTCTGTCGTATAAGACACAGAACGTCTTGTTCTTGTCAGTGCTGGAATAGTGGGATCTTCATCATCTTCATCCTCATCCTCCAGGATAAGAGTTCTTTTCCTCTTTTTCGAAGAAGCACCAATGGCCTTCTTTCCTTTTCCTTTTGAAGCAGACTGGACTGGAGATTTCACTTTGAATTTCTCCATTGCCTTAGAGAGTTCTTGCAGACGCATCTTCATTAACATTTTCAGTCCTACCACCATCTTATCACACGGTCGAACACAAAAAGTATGTGGCAGTTCAATATTCAGATGTCTGAAGATCTTGGTCACCAGACCAGGATAAGGCAATTGTCCTTTGTCTTTTGACACTGCTCTGTACATATGGAAAAGAATAGTGTGCGGGAGAGAGAACTTCCGTCCTGAGTTGATCGCATACATCAACTTTGCTTCAGAAAGAGACACAGAAGTCTTTGAAGTAGACTTAGGTCTGAGACAATTGATCACAATCTTGTGAAGCACAATGTTGATGGCATTCATCCTGGAATAGATAATTTTCTTATCTACATCCCTATCTTTGACAAGATCCAGAGTAGTTCGAGCAGGTGAGACTTTGATTGGGAGATAGCGTCCCCGTTCAACTCCAACTATGTCCGCTAACATATTCACATCTACCACATAGACTTTGTCTCGAACACTGAATGAAATTCTATTCGCATCCAAAAAGCTAAGATTTGAATAGAAATAAGCAGTCAGATGATTATACCCGTCTGTAGAGTCAGAGCAGAAAGTCTCAAGTTGAAGTAAATTTAACTTCTCTCTTAGGTTCAAGTTGATGGAATCCAGGAAGTCAAAATCAACACTTCTAGGGTTGATTACCCCTCTTTTCAACAGACTGTAATACACTTTTTCCTGATCCTTGGATTTAAACAAATCCATCCGATTTCCTTTCGCCTTTGCCGCCACACCCATTTTAGGTTTAAATTCAAGGAACATTTTGTCATCATCATTCCCGTCAATCAGATTTTGTCCTGGCATACGAGGATCTCTTGGAATGTTCGCAAGTGCTTCCTCTGCTTTTCCTTTTGGGGCAATTCCCCATTCCTCCATTTTCTTTAGAAAAAGATACTCATTCCCATAATTTTTGTCCTTAAGGAAGTCATCTATGTAGTTCAATGGAGTACCTGTGCTTTTCAATGCACAATAAAGTTTATACAAAAAGGAGGGCTTTTGAACTCTTACTGGGTCGGCATCCTCGATTATCTCTTCTTCCAGATTATGACTTGCACTTTGTGGCGGAGGAGATGCTGAATGACGTGGAGGAGAGCGAATCGGACTTTGTCGCTGACCAGGTAAGTCTTCTTCCTCAGTGAGATCGAAATGAGTCGGTCCCTTCTTCATTCTTTGTGGTCCCCTGTTTGCGATTCTTGATGATTTCCTCGAAGACGACATCTTTCTTTGTCTATTGGAGGATTCCTTCACTTGCTTTCCCAAGAAAAATGACCACTTTCTCGATGATGAACAAAGAGTAGAAACAGTATCGAGAGGAGAGTGCTTTTTAGGGTTTTGAATATTGGGGAAAGAAAAAAAAACTGTATATATATAACTCAGTTTTTGAAAAAGGAAGTTCAATCGGTGCAAGGAAAGTGAACGATTACTTCTTTTCAAAATCGGTAACTGCCAAAATTAATAAACAAAAGATAGTACATTTTCGAGTTAATTATAACTAAATGACAATTAGTACCTTTTAGATGAAATACAACTTACAGTCTTTAGCCACGAATGTCTGAGTCTCAGAACTTAGAGTCTAAGAGATCAGAGTCTTAGAGTTGGTGAGTCTCTAGACTTTAACTTCTTCAAGCTTCAAAATGTTGAGTCTCGAGCGGATAAAGTCAAACTGATTCTTCTCCAAAGGCTTTGTAAATATGTCCGCTAGTTGACTTTTTGAATCAACAAATTGAATCGAGATTTCTTCATTTTGAATATGATCTCTAATAAAGTGATGACGAATCTCAATATGCTTTGCTCTTGAATGAAGGATTGGATTTTTGGTGAGATTGATAGCGCTGGTGTTGTCACATCTGATTTCTGTGCATGAGTCTTCAATGCCAAAGTCTTGTAGCTGTTGTTTTATCCATAGAATTTGCGAACAGCAGCTTCCAAGAGCTACATACTCTGCTTCTGTCGTTGAAAGAGCTACAGTGCTTTGCTTCCTCGAAAACCAAGACACAGTTCTGTTTCCAAGTAGTTGACAAGTTCCAGAAGTGCTCTTTCTATCGACTCTGCAACCGGCCAGATCTGCATCTGAGTATCCTAGAAGATTAAAGTCTCCCCTCTTCGAATACCAAAGACCGATGCTTGAAGATGAAGCAACGTATTTGATAATTCGTTTCACGGCAATGAGATGTGATTCTCTAGGATCTGATTGAAACCTAGCACAGATACAAACACTAAACAAAATATCAGGTCTAGAAGCAGTAAGATAAAGAAGTGAACCGATCATGCTCCTGTACAGCTTTTGATCTACTTTCTTCCCTTCTTCATCCTTGTCTATCTTCTGAGAACATGACATTGGTATGTCGATCTTTTTGCATTTTTCCAATCCAAACCTTTTGACAAGATCATTCGCATATTTTTCTTGATGGATGAAAGTTCCTTCCTTCATTTGTTTCACTTGGAGTCCAAGAAAGAATGTTAATTCTCCCATCATACTCATTTCAAATTCATCCTGCATAGACTTAGAAAATTTCTTGCAAAGACTTTCATTAGAAGATCCAAAAATAATGTCATCAACATATATTTGAACAAGTAAAAAGTTTTTGTTTTCCTTTTTGATAAACAAAGTAGTATCTACTTTACCTTTGACAAAACCATTTTGTAATAAAAACTTACTTAATCTGTCGTACCAAGCTCGAGGTGCTTGCTTTAGACCATACAGAGCCTTTTTCAGTCTGAAGACTGAGTCTGGCTTCTTTGGGTCTTCAAATCCAGGCGGTTGTTCCACATAAACTTCCTCATGGATAAATCCATTTAGGAAAGCACTTTTGACGTCCATTTGGAATAACCTGAAATTTTTGTAGATAACCAACCCAAATATGATCTCCACCCACATGCTGAGAAAGATAGATGAGAAGGGAATTGGAATGTTACGGAGCACTTTGCATTCAGTCGAATGACATGGATGGATGCCAAGAAGAAGAAGAATTTGGGGGATTGCACGATTACAAGTCGACACTGCCCTTTTTATAGGGTGCGTGGTACAACCTTGGACACTAAGCAAAGGAAGCCTAATGGACGACCGACTCCCCCAAAGCTTTTTCGCAGGTGACATGGCGGGACGGTTCAGACAGAGTCATGACAATGACATACATTAATGCAAGAGGTGACGAGTGCTTTGTCTTTTGCGGTGGATTGGGCCGTGTGGGCTGATGAATACGGATTGTATTCCCTCGTTGGGGGCCCAAACACGCGATACAGTCACATGGATAAACTCGAACAAGATCACTATCACTGACAGGAACTTCATGCAGACATGCTTCGGGAGTAGATGAGTTCGACCCATCGAACGGGCTCAAAAGGCCGCGGGGTTTTAGAACAGGATACTATAGACAGTATACTAACTAGGATGAAAAAGACTGGGTCAAATATCAATTGTTATCAACTTGTACAAAATAGAAAACGAAGAACATCTGCAGTAGATCTCTAATGCAAACTGTTTAGCCTGAGTGCTTTTGGGAGATCTCTATAATACCTTTCCTAGTGATGGTCTGATTTCAACCTTTTGCTATTTGTAATATAGAGACTTCCAAGTGTTCTTAGGTCTATTTAGATAAAAATAAAGGGGATTAGAGATGTGTATTTTCTGCATAAACCATAATGAATAGTACATGAGCGTATTTACAGAGCGACTATCTGAAGTATTAGAATATTATAATATAAATTATAGTCAATCGGGATTAAAAAAGGATATGCATAATAAAAGGAAGATAATGCACAATCCTGCGTATTTTTTTTTTTTTTTATCGTTGATATTTTGTCTTCTTCAAGTGATATTTTGTATGGTGATCTTATTATTTCTCGCTGTCTTGGGACAGGTCAATTCCATAACAGTTATTTTTGATGATATTCTCGCTATGATGTGATTCACTAGAGGAGTCCGTTGATTTAATTTATGCTATTATCTTTTCCAATGCAGCAATACATTGTTGAGGTGATTGAATTGCTGCCAAATGAACTACAACACGGGATTATTTTTTTTTTTTTTTGAAGAAATGAGGCTTTTTTTTTTTTTTCATTGGGTGACGGGGCGATTTGGGAATTTGGCCCGTTCAACCAATTTAGAACTGATTCTTTAGAAAGTTTATTAGTGAATTGAAAATTGTCCCACCATTTGATTTTAACCCTAAAGCATAAGAAACTATTCCTCACATATCAAGGAAACATTTTATATAAGTTATCTACAAAATTATAAAATGAGGAAAGACCATACATTCTTTATACTTTAGTGTAAAAAACGTCATCTTCGCATTGTAATCGCTCACGTGACAAAAAAGAAAAGGAAAAAAGAAAAAACATTGTCATCGCTCAAATGATTTTTATAGCCTTCATGCGTAAGTTTTTACTTTCTATGTGACTATTAAAACAGCCCAAATAAAGATAAGTTTCTAAAAGAAACGTCACGTTTCCGTGACAAGTTTAAAATGATATTTAGCTCTTTGAAAATTTTTATATAATCACTTTCTAAGTGGTTTGCATTCTTTTTTTTAGTTTGGTCTGAATCAAAATAACATTTGGTCATATAGTCAATATCCAAGATACTTCACAAATATACAGTACTAACGTGGTGGAGGGACGCACAAGCCATTAACTAGTTATTGGAAAAATTACTAATAAAGTCTTAAATTTGTTGCACGGACGTCAATTTAATTCTAAACTTTTCAACTTGAACAATTTAGTTTCAAACATTTTTACAATTTGCCAATATAATCATTTTAGTCAATTTTAATTGACAATCGCTAATGTGGATGCCGGCCCTCTTACATGATACGTCTAGTGTTGACGTGAACAATTATTTACATTTTTTTATTTTATAAATTTTTATATTAATATAATTACAAATATTATATTACATTATATTTATTTATTTTTCTTTATTTTTCTTTTTCTTTTTCATCCTGCCTTGGTCCTCGAGCCTTGACAATGACTGGTGACTAGCCAATGGTGAGGGTCAAGCTCGTCTGATCTAGAGAAGTTACCTCTTAAACCTTATAATTTGGTCAATGCAGTTATAAACATTTTCACGATTTGCCAGTGTAGTTATTCCAATTAAAAATCACTTATCTAGATGTCGGTTGTTCTACATGGTAAAGCCGACGTTGATGTAGATAATTTTTTACATTTTTCCTAGTTTTTTATATTTTTTATATTTTTTTTCTTTTGTTTTCAGTTCTTTTTTTTTCCCCTCTTTCTGCCGGTGACTGGCCACTAGTGAGGACAACTAAATAAAGGAAAAAGCGTCACTTCAGATTTTTTCGAGTTCTATTTAGTTTGTTTTCCTCAAAATGCATTATCGATTTCCAACTAATGATTCTTACATAAGTGTTTTCTTTAATGCCATGAAAAGCACTTCTTCTCTATTACCATGAGGAGTCAATTCTTTTCGACATTTATGACTCCTCAAAATGTGTAAATAAAAACATCGTTTTATTTCTAAATTAACCAATATCCAAGTATTATCATTCCCCAGGTAATTTATTTTGCAATTATGTCATCATCATTGATATATATTGTCTCTCATGTTTCCTACTTGGTCAACCATTTTCCATTTGTAATTAACCGTGTGGAAACGCACTAATTCAATTTCACAAGGACGCCCATATATATCTTTGGTTCTACAATACAGCTGTAAGAAAATAATTTTTACGTTAAGTGAGAAATCATCAAGAGAAACATGTTCATTATTTTTTTTTAAAAAAAAAAGGGAAAAAGGAGGGAAAAAGAAGAGAAAAGGGGAAAAAAAAGAGAAGAAAAGGAAAAAAAAGGAAAAATATAAAATATTATTAAAATTGTTTACATCGGTGCCGACAATGTCACTAGGATGGCCAGCATCTCTGTCAATGTTTTTTTTTTTCTAATCAAAATTAACTAGATGGATTCAATTGACAAAATGTGAAAATATTAGAATTTAATTTGCAAAATTGAAAGATTTATGATTGAATTGAAAAAATGTGTAATGAGTTTAAGACTTTTGGACAATGCTCTTGATTAGTTGAAAGGTAAATTTGTATTTGGGATAGAAGAATCAATATCATACAAATTGCATTACCCACAACGATAAAAGAAAAGCAAAGTATCAACAAAGGGGAAGATATTTTGCGCTTCAAAGTTCCTTTAATCTTGTGAAAGGGCTCATGTAGCAGTAAAACCGGAAGCAGGGACAATAAGAGAGGCCATGAAAAAAAAAGAAAAAATATATATTTTTTGACTTGAGATTAAGTTCCGAGATTGAAATCATTTTCCGAATGAAATCCAAACATAGCAAAATGTTTCCAATCACATATTACCAAATAAATAAAAACTAATTATTTTCTTGGAAAGTATTTTTCTTAATCATAAAGTTTCCCCCCAAACAAATACACCCAAGATTGTAATGCAATTAATATCTCTAGCGAAAATTATAAAAATTGGGTAAGAGAAAGGATAAAAAGGTAAAATAGAATAGTAAACTACCCACTTTCCAATAAAAACTAGATTTGGTGAAAATCCTTAATTATTTTGTAGTGCAACAACCAACTGAATCCCAATATCATTAACACTTTTCAAATTTTGAACGAATGTCTGTGTTTAGTTATTTGCAGAATCACAGTATGTTTATTCCATATTTGCTATTTAGAAAAAAATTCGTATGGTGGTAAAATAAAGAAAGTAATGTCCATCCAATCATCAAATGAAAGTCAGTAATTTTGCAATTAAATCACCTTCACATTGCATGAGGATGAAAAAGTGATTGAACAAGCTCATAGCACGTGCATGAATACTATCGAATGCATTATTACAAAGTACTCCCTATTGATGCCTATAACGAGCGTGACTTGAACTTAAGATATTGATCATTCTCCAAGGAAGGAGTTTTATTTAGGGATGAGCATGTTTCGGGATAGAATTGGAAACCTGAGAACTAATTTGACTTTCGGATTTTACGTAATAATATTTATGTGACATTGAGAATTTGTGGTGTCTAATAATTATTTTTTTGTTATAAGGCTAAGGACTGTGTAGCTTAAGAATTAGGCGTACGCGTAGAAATAGTAATTTAATCGTGAATTTAGTGAGGCATGGAGGATGAATTTTCGACAAACATAATTGTCTTGAGTCCAACGTGTTGAATCGGATTGATAAATATCGATATGTGCTTAATAGTAGAATGGATTAAAACTTATTGTCAACTTAATCGTTTATGAGTAGCATTATTGGTTTAAAATCTAGTTAACTAGAGCTAAGGGTTAATTAACTTTATTAATGGCGCCGAAAGTAGGATAATTATATTCATTATGGTTATTCACAAATTCTTTTTGGTTGAAGACACCTAACACATCACGTGGCTTTTCAAGAATAAGTGCATGGCCATGCTAAGTGAATTATGATAACTCATTCCCACACTTGACCATAAGCTAAGTGAATTATGCCACTTGTCCCTGCATTTTCTTATGCATGGCCAAGTGCTCTCTCTAAAGGTGATGTCTCGAGGATAAGTGGACACCTAAAAAACTAAGTAATGATTACTCTCAAGTGAGTCATTGCTTCTTGCTTTCCTCTAGCCACGTACTTGATTTTTGCTTTGTAATTGTGCCACCTCAAATGGGTATCGATATGCTAGCTCCACGTAGCAATTGAAGAACCCATTTTTTTTTTTTATCTTGATAGATTTTTGATAAAACTCGCCTAAGCCGTGGAACTCTCTTTCACCTTTCCAAACCTCAAAAGAATTTTTATGTGTTGTTATCATGTTTTAACCCCAGAAATAGAGATCTAGACCTTCTTGTCGGAAGCTACAAGGTGGTGCGACAATTGGGTGGTTTGCACTTGTTTGTGTTAAGTGAAGTTTCTATATGTTAAGTTAGTTTAAATCTACTTAGTACTTCTATCTTAGTGGGTTGATTGAAATGTGCAATAATGTTTTGGGTATGATAATTGTTAAATTTATTTTGGTGATCTTGTCCATGCTTGTTCTATTTCATTCTAGGTAGTTAGAATATGTTTGTTCTATCATATTTATCTTGATGACTCATTGCATATTCGTTTTGTTTCTTTCTGCTTCGTTCTTGATAATTAAATCTGGTCATTCTATCATATTTATTTTGATGACCCATTATATGTTTGTTTTGCTTCATCTTGAATTGTTATAGGTAGTCAAAAGCTGTCCGTTCTATCATATTCATCTTGATGAGCCATCGTATGTTCATTCTGCTTCCTTTTGTTTTGTTCTGAGTAGTTAAAATTTGGTCATTTTGTCATATTTATCTTAATGACCCATTGCATGTTTGTTGTGCTTCGTCCTGCTTCGCTCTTGGTAGTTAGAATCTAATCGTTCTACCATATTTATCTTAATACCAATTGCATGTTTGTTCTATTTCTTTCTGCTTTGTTATGGGTAGTTAGAAGCTTATAATTCTTTCATATTTATCTTGATGACCTATTGTACGTTCACTTTGCTTTGTCTCGCTTTGTTTTGGGTTGTTAGAATATGATCATTTTGCTATATATGTTTTGATAATCCATTGCATGTTTATTCTGATTTGTCCTACTTCATTTTGGGTAGTCAGAATCTGATCGTTCTATCATATGTGTTTTGATGACCCATTGTATGTTTGTTATGAAAAGTTAAAATCTATTCGTTCTACCATACTTGTCTTGATGACCTCTTGCATGTTCATTTTGCTTCGTTCTGTTTTGTTCTGAATAGTCAGAATCCGTTCGTTTTGCCATACTTGTCTTAATGACCTCTTGCATATTCATTTTGCTTCGTTCTACTAGAATTTTACTAGTCAGAATCTATTCATTTGGCTTGTTTCTGCTAGAATATCCTATGTTAGAATCTGTCCATTCATTTTAGCAGAATTTGCTATATCTAAATCTATTTGTTCATTCTGCTAGAATTTATTGAGTCAAAACATATTCGTTCGTTCTATTGCATTTTTTTTACCTAAGTCTGAGTCTGAATGTACCCATTTAATTATCCAGACTTTAACGACAATGACTTGTTCATTTGTACATCAGATTCTACTCATTCTGGACATTTTAATTTATACATCAAATTTTACTGGGTGTGGACGTGATTATTCAGATTTGACTAAAATTTAAATTTGTTCCTTTGTACAAACAGATTTCACTGGTATGAACATATTTATTTATACAATCAAATTTTACGAAAGTCTGAACTTGTTTCTTTATACAATTAGATTTTATTGAGTCTGGATATATTTGTTTACACAATTAGATTTTACAAAAGTCCAAACCCGTTTCTTTATACTATCATATTTTACTTGATTTAGATGTGTTTGTGGATATAATTACATTTTACTGAATCTAGACTTTTTCAATTATCCGATCAGATTCTTTTTTAGTCTAAGCACCTTTACCTTATGAGTCTAAATATATATGTTTACTCGATTTGAGTATAGTTGCTTTCTCTATTTGATTTGCTTTCTAGGTTTGGTTTTCCTTAAAAAAGCGGATTACCAAATAACATATTCACGTTCTGAGTACGATCATAAGTTGCTTCTTGCCCGATTGTGTGACTAATGCATTCCTTTTCTTTGAGAAGCATGTGCTGAAGTAAGAAAATGGGTATTTGTATTGGAATGCATGTATATGTTTGCTTGTCTTTATAAAATAGAAAGATAAGCATGCTATTATAATGTCCGCATTAAAAAATATGATGAGAAATGAGGTGAGGTAAATTTATAATTTTCATCCTTCACTTATGTGATTATAAAAAAGGGGGTAACGTAAGATTATAGATGAAAAGTGGTAATGCAATGGATGTTGATTGTTGTAATGGTCGTTTATTTCATTGTTGATGTAAGAAGATCAATGTTAACATGTGCATTGTGCATCAAAGTAATGCAATTCCGTCAAACACATATGGTATGTGACGATGCCCTGTGGTGGAAATTTGCAGGATGCCCTAGTGGTTGGGATGCCTTTAGGAGAGTTTCAGGATACATTTAGAGTTGAGATTCCCTTGTGGTGAGTTTGCAGGACATTTCGGAATTGAGATGCTCCAGTGATTTAGGATACCTTAGGGAGTGTTTCAGGATGTCTCGGGAGTCAAGATGCCCTTGTGGTGGGGATGCCTTTGGTGAAAATTTGTAGGATGTCTCGAAATTGAGATATCCTAGTGGTTGGGATGCCTGCCCCAGTGGTTGGGTTCCTCTATGAGTCGAGATGCCCCAGGAGAGTTATGGAGGAAAAGTTAAATGAAAATATTGCTTGTCCATGTGCATGTATAGAATCAAATGATGTTTAATTGGTGGCCTTGCATAAGAATTTGTTATGCCATATGCATGAGCTTGGATGGAATTATTGATGCATGACTATTATTGTGGTAAATGAAAAATGGGAGAGGTAAAGTCTGCCCATATTTTATCATACTTATTGGATTGTTATACATTTTTTTTTTTTTTTGCCTGTATAAGGTGAAGTGATTAGAGTATATATATATATTTGGTAATCGAGGATCCACCGAGCTCACCGGGCTTACGCTAGGTAGCCCACGGCCCATGATTAGAGTATTTTTCTAACTTAAAACTAAAAATTTCATTTACTGGGTTTCAGCTCATCCTTTACTTTTCAGTTTATAGGACAATCATTGGGATTTGATGATGGAAGGGATGAGGCAATGCTTGAGATCATCAATTCCTGAGTCGGATGGTGGCTCGTTTACGGAATAGGATGGAAGTAGAGACGCTAGCTGGTCGAACTCTTTCCTAGGATTTTTGTATTTTGTATTTGCTTGAAAGAGGTGTTAAAGTTGTATTAGATGATGTATATATATTGAAAATAATATATAGTTCACTCGTGCGATTTCTTGTACGGGGGTTTTGGTTGACAAAATTTTTATTAAGCTTATACATGCTATTAAAACAATAATACGAAACGGACAAGCGTCACGGGTGACGTTCTGGGGCGTCACAACTAAATTGATGGGAATCAGTCCAGTTCTAGGTTCTAGGATGTCTAGGGTATGTTCTAGATTTTAAAAATTGAGGAACCTATAATGAGTAAGTTCCAAGTTTCCCTTGGAATTTAAAACAAGTTTTTGTGTTTTTCCTGTTTTCTATTTTTGCACAATCTTGACATTCCATGGCATCTAATGATGAGTGTGTAATCTAAAACTGTTAATCTAAACTTTTTTTTTCTGCGATATCCATGATTGAGACTTTTAATTTATTAGTATTTTATAATTTTCATGTGTTTAAATATGAGTTGTTATTAGTGAATTGTAGCAAATAGTGGTCATTAGAGGTGGTGATTCATTGTAATTGTTCAATTAATAGTACAAGTTCTATCCTAAAATTAATGACAAGGTAAGTTCTAAGTTTTCTAAGTATGTACGCTACATTGCAAGTTCTAAAAATTAGGAAACTTATTTCAATGGGTAGATTCTAGATGGAATCTGGACAGAACCTAAAATCGGCCATTCTTACTTTTATTGTCTTCTCTACTCATTTTGCTTTCAACTAGGATTTCTCCCTCTCTTAGTTGTTTTTGTCATTTAATACCATTTTTTTTAATGAGTTTTGCTGCTACAAATCAGCACTTCTTCTTATCAAGTATTTATATTGATGATTTTTATTATGTTACAGTAATGCCATTAGTAAATAACAACAACAATTAAGAATTTATATATTAAGTCCCTATATTTGGCATTAATATATCATAAACAATTTTAACTAAAAATTTCACCTTTTTTTCTGTATAGAAGAGATGGAATGAGGTATAGTTTAACAAATCATCTATACTAATATATATTCCGATTTTATGGAATTATAAAATTCAAGTTGTGTAGCGCACAAATATGTTGCTAGTGAGATTTGTATCATAATGCAGACACGAATTCCTAAGATAAATGCTATGTTTACTAAGTTTGGATCATAAAAATCGCTGTACGTAAAATCCATGCATTCTACGTACCTTTAGATTATAAAAATTGCACAGAATTAGTTTGCTAAAAAATCGAACATAAAAATAAGTTCAAATGCATATGAGATGATTTCAATAGAAATTCATGTCTATAATTTACGAAAAAGCAACGAAATATGTTATAAAGTTAAAGGAGAAGAAAACTGCTTCTTGAATAAGAGTTATTGATTGAATATTTGGAGCTGTTGCCACTGTCTAATTTTCCTTTCGCATTGCTCTCGAACATTATTTTGCGAATATGCATTACTTTGATAGATTTATTTGCAGTAATTGACAGAAAGCACATAAATAAATTTATATTTGTTGTCATCATCAGAGAGTTTCTACGACACTTAATCATACTCCTTAGATAGGCAATTTAGTTTTGTTATCATCAAAATCTTTTAGAAATCTTTATCCCAACACAAATTAACATGTTTCCATTCATTCTTAAAAAAAGACAAAAATCTTTGAAATGAAAAACTCTTATGACGATACAATCAACATGATAACAATCGTTAGCATAATAGAAATTCAAATCGACGTGTTTCCATTCATTTTTATACAACAAAATCTTTATAATGACAAACTCCTGTATCAATACAACCGACATGATTACTATGACAGGATAGCTATTGCTAGCGTGATAAAAGTGTTGTAGAAAGTCATATTCAACTGTTTCCATTTGTTCTTATGTGACGAATTTTTAGTAATGACAAAAATAGTCTTGTAACAATACAATCAATGCGCGATAGCAATTGCTAGCCAGACAAAACAGAATGGTGAAAAGGTCATCAATTGGTAGGCCCGAACCCAGCTATGGGCCGGGCCCATCCTTCTCCATCACCCGAGAAGATTGAGGAGGTCCGGCATCGACCGGAGCAGAGCATCTCGCCGGAGCAGATTCTCAGAAACGCTATACCTCAGGAATAATTCTCCCTCGAACGAGAAAAAGAAGAATCTCTCTTCCGCCATTGATTTCTGGAAGCGTACTCTGGACTCGTTAGGAAGACGCCACGCTTGGGACGGAGGCCAGTCCCTCTGTGGACAAGTTTACAGATTTGATCGAGCTCTTTATAGGGTGGGAAGCAGCCTGGCCAGCTCCTCACAAGGGTCTCTCTGTTTTGTCCGTGACTGGTGGGTCTCTCACCCTCTCTCTCTCTCTCTCTCTGGGTTGAAATTTCTTCTTTTGGGATTCGTTACTTTGTCCATTTGCTGCATGCTCGTGACCCGCGAACGGGCGATGTTGATGGGTTACTTCCATTTTTCTGCTTCGTTGCAAACGATGGTGTTGTTTATTGCACAGCGTTGTTGTAGGATCGAGTAACTGTCCATTGTTCATGTCCATCTCCGTGTTCTTTCTTTCTCCTTTCCGGTTGTTGCTGGTGATCACCTCTGTGTGCTTTACCGTGCCAATCTGCAATAAGCAAGCAGAGAATTTTCGAATTGGCCGATCTTGAAGTCCACTGTTGTGTCATGCCGCCGCTTTCTGAAACCCAATTTTGATATGCCGATGACGCTGAGAACTTGTCTACTTTACCTTGGAATGTGGCCTGGTAATGGAATTCCATTCCAACTCATGTTTGGTCGGATTCATCAACATGGACTAAAATCACCCGAGAATTGGATTCCCTAAAAAATACGAAATTTGACTGTTCGGGTAGAGCTGATATGGTGATTCGGGGGAGAAAAAAATAGCTTGCGAATTATACCCACTCGTGAAGTGGTGAGCTTCATTCATTTGTTTTGTTACTCCATTCATTATCATGATTGGATCTTTGTCTCAGGACAAAGTGAAGATGAAAATGGGTATCACAATGGCTTGAAGTAACTTTGCCGTCATAGCTTGATTTGGATGGTTTCGTCATGCCGTAGATTCTTGACTTACTCTTTGTTATTATACAATGATATATTGCAGTGTTGCTGATGAAATGTTTGTGAAAATGATTGTGTGAACTGTTCTATTGGAGGATGACAACGTGGAACTCATTCTGAATGTCATTTTTTTTTTTTTTTTCGGTTTACCATTTTGTATACCTGGATTTGATAAACCATTCACAAATTATTTTTATACGTTTTATCTCCATTTTGTGATTCAGATTGATCATTTATCTTCATTTCTAAAGTTGAAACCAAACAACAGAAAAGGAACCCCATCTCCAAGTAATTTGATTACATGGAATGGGGGTACGCTTCATGATTCCATGGCCATGAACCAAACTTAATTAGTTGTGATTTTTGTTTGCCTGTGGCATGTATTACCTAGCGTCACCTGCTGTAGACCGCTTTGCTATTGCATGCCAAAATGCTATAATGTGTCTAAGCAATGCCACCTTTAAATTGCTGTCTAACAGGTGCAGTTTTTTTATTTGTGCTGTTGATAGAGCCACTGTCATAATCATTAAGCACATAAGACATGGCAAGCATCGAGCATCCCAAGAGAAGAGTGGCATTCGTGCTGATTGATGGTGTGGGCGATGTGTCTTTGCCAAGGTTCGGGTACAAGACTCCTCTCCAAGCAGCTAAAGCGCCATATTTGGATGCTATTGCATCCGCTGGTGTGAATGGGCTCATGGATCCTGTTGAAGTAGGATTGGGTTGTGGAAGTGATACCGCTCATCTTTCCTTGTTGGGTTATGACCCAAGAGTGTATTACCGAGGCCGTGGCGCATTCGAGTCCATGGGTGCGGGATTAGCAATGTCACCGGGTGATATTGCATTTAAGGTGTGTATCTGGTTTAAATTGTCCTTCCCTCGTTATCATGGGTTTTGTAATTTGTACTATTTCTTTCTAATTGTGGCAGTATTGTGTTAATCAAAACCTAAGGAGGTCGGTGAGGATATACCTTTTTGTTGCAATTCAGTTCTTGGGTACACTTTTTTTCCGGTTTCTTGTCATTTAGGTGTACAACTACAAGTTCCACTTTCAAGAAGTTCAATCCTTAGGGTTGGATCGTTTGGTTCCTTCATCTTTTAATCCCTGGTTGAGTTGTATGGAAGAGCTGGCTCATTAGCTATTGTTGCAAGATCTTGTAAATCCTACCATTACAAAATTACGTTTGTCATTTTAGCATAAAGGAAAGGAAATATTTAAGTTATGCTGCAATGTTTGTGATATTTGATAAAGATGTCCAGGATCATTAAGTCAGGTTTTTGTTTAATTATTATTGGGATAGGTGTCTGATGAGTCACAATTCTGTCCTTCGTTCTCTTGCATGTTACACATGCATGCATGAATATAGAATAACTTGTTCTCTGTTGAATGAATACTATTGAAGTTTGTGAGTTGTAAAGGGAGGCTTTTCTCCATTTACAGTCTAATCTGAGTGTTGGTATGAACTTTCTTGTACATATTACCATTTTATTGTTCTGTTGTATAGAATGGAGGAGTTTGTTTGGTCATGGTCATTAACGGTATCTCTTGGCCAGTACACCTAATAGCAAGGTCACACCATTTTCTGATCCTCAGTCAAATTTTGCAACCTTGGATGAGAAAACTGGAATAGTCATCAGTAGGAGGGCTGACAGACATTTTGAAGAAGAAGGGCCCATTCTTTGTGCTGCACTGGATGGGATGAAGCTCCCATCTTTTCCCGAGTATGAAGTCAGAGTCAAGTAAGTTCACCAGTATTTCTCTCTTTTGAAATTTCCTAGCCATATCTACATCACAGAATCTTCTGTGAAGAACCTGCCTTGGATATTCATTTGAAACTTCATCTATGAACCGCATGAAGCTGCTAATGGGATCTTTCTTATACTTTTCAAATTGTCAACTTGCTTTACGTAGATAATGCAAACGGTATTTGCCATAAAATGCCGAAACTTATCACAGATTGGTGAAGGTGTCTCTATCCAAGTGACTTGGTGGTTCTATGCAGCTGTTGATTAAGTTTCAGTTTCCAGTCTTTTTTCTTTTTTCTTTAGTGAAAATCTGGGAAGTAATTATGGATTTTTTGACAGGTATGCAACTGAACACAGGTGTGGGGTGGTTGTAAAGGGTCCAAAGTTAAGCGGAAATATATCTGGGACTGATCCATTGAAGGACAATCGCTTACTTTTGCAAGTTGAGCCTTTAGATGAAACTGAAGAAGCAAGGCATACTGCTGCTGTTGTTAATGAGTTATCCAAGGAAATTTCTCGAATTCTAGTTTCTCATCCATTGAATGCAAAAAGAGCGGCAGAAGGGAAAAACATTGCAAATGTTGTCCTGCTTAGAGGTTGTGGGATAAGAATTGAGGTCAGTTTAAACTGTAGGGACAAGGCTGCATGTTTCTCTTTTCAGTTACAGTGAGTTTTTCTTGCTGCAATGTAGAAGTAATCTTTTACTTTCTATGCCTCCTTTTGGCCCTGGGTGTAAGTGTAGCTGCCTTCATGTATGAGATTATTTAGACTTTCTATTGAAACTGTAATTGAAGAATTTATATTTATGCTCATTGTTATTAAAATCTAACGTTGCATAGTCACGAAACTTGTTTGTCATAATTAAAGCTTCCATTGCTTAATATTCCAAGTAGCCATCTAACTTGTCATCCAGATTTGAATCTTGGCATATAAACTTTTCCACATAGGAATGAAAAGTATGAGGTTCGAAATGGCTTTAGGATAAGAGATTCTGGAATGTAATTATGGTTAAAACTAAACTATGATGATGATCTGTCCAAACTCTTGACTTTGCTGCTTCTTCTCTGTGGTTGTTTTCTAAATGAGAAGGTGCACTTTTTGATCTGAGTACGAGGGTCCTGCGAAAATACTGTTTTATGTGCATTTACAGTTCAGTTTTGAATGCATGAGTTGAAATACCCCCAGTAAGTGGCCCTATTCAGCATTATGAGCATCTGAGTGTTATGTGGCAGGTTCTTCCATTTGTTAAGAAACATGGTTTGTGGCCATGCATGGTAGCTCCCACAAAAATCATAGCTGGTCTAGGCCTATCACTTGATATTGATATCCTACAAGCTCCGGGAGCAACTGGAGATTATCGGACGCTTTTGACATCCAAAGTATCTGCAATAGCTAGTGCACTCTCAGCTCCTATGCATGCTTGTCCAAAAGTTTTCGTACCAGGGGAGGACGTGGACAAACCAGGTCGACCAAGTGGCTATGATTTTGGTTTCCTCCATATTAAGGTCAGCACAGTTTTGGGTTCCATCCTAGACGTAAAAAGAACCTTACAGCTTCTTTTTTTCCTCTTTGTTTTGTATGTGCATTGAATTAATTTGCATTAAGTTGAGTTTATAATAGAAGAACTAGAAATGCTTACTCTCTAGACCAATGGTTCTTTAATATCTTTATCATCTTTATTTGGTAAATCCAATAGTGGATGTTTACTTGATTTCCTGAGCATGGATTTCAAGATAATTTAAGAGGCCTTGTCTTTGAAGAATATGACTATTGTGGGTTAGTGATATTCCATTGTCTCAGTGCAGGCTATAGATGATGCTGGCCATGACAAGGCAAGCGTTTTCAAAGTAAAGGGATTGGAATCTGTGGACCGAGCTATTGGGCAACTAGCCAAACTACTTTGGCAAGCGGAATCAACTGGGAAATTTCAGTACGCTCTTTGCGTGACTGGGGATCACTCTACACCAGTCGAATATGGAGATCACAGCTTTGAACCTGTTCCATTTGCGATATGTTGGTTGAAGGACCTTGTCGGTGCTGTAGGTGGTGACTCAGTTCTTGCCGAAACTTCTCTTGATCCCTTTCCCCTTCCTACCGTTAAGAGTGGAGAAGACTCGGAAGAAGATGTGGTTATGCAAAAAGAGGGAGGGACCAATCAAATACGAGCCTTTAACGGTGACTCTGTCTACGAGTTTGATGAGATTGCAGCAGCTAGGGGATGTCTCGGGCGTTTTCCAGGAGGAGAGATGATGGGGATAGTGAAGTCATTTCTGACACTGAATGCTTGACCTTCAGTTTTTGATTGAGGAATAACACGGCCTTCTAGGCCGCTGTATCCAATTAAAATATATTGACAGTCCGATCTTGATCTGGGGATTCTTTTAAACATCAACTGAAGACTCTATCTTCTGTTCTTTATTGAAGAGCTTGCAATGTGTCAAAACCGTGGTGACTTCCCATTGTCTAGACTTCCTTTCAATAATACCTACTTTTGCCACATTTTAATTGACCACTTCCACTTGATGGGAAAATTCTTCCTTGGGGCATCTGATATATTACCACTGAAGTGTAATTTCTGAAATCCTCATTGTCAGTGTTTCTGGTATTTGTTTCTAAAACATTATGCATCTTAGATGCTGCTCATTCTTCTTCCCTCGTTTGTGTTGTTTTGCATGTACCTAAGAAAGTTCCTAGGCAGACTAACCGATTCTCGTTTCTGGATGTCATCGAATGTCCATTCCATGGGTTTTCCATGGAGTGGTTCACAGCTCTATTCAATTCGCAGGATCAAATGTCAGAGAAATCAAAATACTGCTCGATAGCATTGCGGTCGCATCACTTGATCAGTTCAGTAAAAAGAAACAGAAAGGTTTCGCCAAGCTACCCTTTCCTCAATACAGGATTCTGCTCTTCAAATCGAGGAACATAGATGATGCACTCCCCAAGCTCTGGTTCATTCTTTGTGCTTGATTGGCCTTTGTCATCCAACCCTATCTTGCTATTAACTGCAGAAGGAAAATGCAGAGGATATGCCTCTTTTTTCTCTTTTATAATCATCATCCTTAATTATTTGTCTCCAGTATCAAAAACAAGAGGATTGACGCCAATGTACTTCAACGCGCTACAACCCCACTCCGCATGTTATTTTCCTGTTAAATTTCTGTGAGTGGACACAGTCAAGAATATCAATCCTGAGTATCGCCGGAACTCTGCATGCTTTCTACACGGCCAAGATCCAGGTTTGAGCATGTTGAAGTCATTGAACACCGAAAGTTTGATGAACTCATGGGTGAAAACAAACGTCTTGCTGGTTTTGCAGGTAGCCGTGCATGTGCTCGAGGGAGCATGATTATGTTCGGCAGCTGTTTTTGCGAAAGGCCTAACAGAATGAGTGCCTAAACCATTTGATCCGAAAGACGCATTCCGGCAGTTCCGATACTTTTCAATGACACGGCCATGGCCTATTTATATGGTCATCTCATATCCCACAACACTTCTACTGATCTATAAGATAAAAACTATAAATATTTTCAACTGTTCGTTCAAGTCTTTTCTTTTTTTTCTTTTGGGTGGAGAAAGTGGGTCAATTGATTTCTTGTTTATTCAATTGTGTTGGTCAACTGACTTCACACGACACTGGCATCTTCTCTCGTGCTTCAATGGTGTCTGCACTCACAGAAGTGGGTGAAAAGGCTAAAAAAGAGAAGTTCAGTATGGAGTTAAATAGCCTTTTTCTATGGAAAAATTGTCCAAAAAATCATAAACAGATTATATGTTGACCAGTTTAGTTACAGTAAGCTTTTGAAGAGTCATCAATTTAGTTATAAACTTTTTATTGAATTGTGTGGTAGTCTATTCAGCATCAACTCTGCTACATTGTGCGCCTAGTGTTGATGCGGACAATAGTTTTTAGGAATATGTTCTTCGAAAATTTTAAAACTTGTCACAAAAGTGCAATTGAGTTTTAAAACTTACAAAAAAAATGCAATGAAGTCCTAAAATTTAAGAATTTGGTTCAATTGAGTCCTTTCGTTAACTCTGTCCAACTTGGCTAATAGAAAATGCTAACATGGCTTTTTAAAATATTTTCTTTCTCCTACGAGGCTAAATCATGAAGTATAAGGCTAAAACTACATTATTGTAGTCTAAATTTGATTTTTAATACTATTTTCATTTAAATTAAATTTAGAAATGAACTAAATTAAAAGAAGAAGAAGATTTTAGGCGGGTAGGGCTGCAAGCTCTCGATGCTGCTATTGTCCCCTCGCCTACTTGTAGCCCTACCTGTTGCCACCCCACCATTGCGAGGAGGGGCCAGTGAGGATGGGTGATGGCCACACCCTCAGTGAGGGTGGGTGATGGCCAGACCCTCGCCCAACCCTAGCCAAGGGCTACTGGTGGCAAACGACTCTTGCCAATGGCAACTCTTGCCCAAGTCTGGGTAAGGGCCTATACGTCCTCCATTGCCATCAACGATAGTGATAGTGGGGTTGCGGCGATGATGAGGGCTTCCAACCCTTGTTGCTTGAAATCTCCTCCTCCTCCTTCTCCTCCTTTTTCTTTTTCTTTTTAAAATAATTTAATTTATTTTTAAATTTAATTTAAATAAAATTAGAATAGAAAATTAGGTCTAGATTAAAATGACGTTGTTTTCGTCTTATGCTTCATGATTTAGTTGTGTCATTACCACGTGGGAGAGAAAAAATATTTAGAAAAAGATCACATTGGCATTTTTCGTTAACCAAATTAAGTAGAGTTAACAGAATGACTTAATTTAACAAATTTGACTAATTTTAGGACTTGGTAGTACTTTTTGCAAGTTTATAATTCAATTACACATTCGTGACAAATTTTAGGATTTTTAATAAACATGTATAAATATTTTCAAATATTTTATTAACATTTTCCTTTCCTTTCATTTTCTTTCTTTTTACTTTTTTTCTTTACCACTAGCCACTGAGGAATGGCCACAAAGACCTCACAACCCCTAAGCCCTCGTGGGCCTATGGTTGCCAAGGGCTTTGGCAAAGGATGTTATGCTCTCACTATGACCCGCGAGGCCGTCATCGAATCTAACAAAGCAAGGGAGACTTGGCCTTCGCTTGCCCTTGCTATGGCTAGTGAGGACTTGGCCAGGGGCCATGAAGCCCTCACCCAAGAGTGGCAGCCCTCACACAAAGATTGGCGAAGAACAAAAAAAAAGAAAGAAAATAAAAAGTAAAAGAATAAAAAATATAAAAAAATTAATAAAACTGGCAACGCCATATAGGACAATTATCAACCTTGTGAATAAAAAAAGAATAGAAATAAAAATACAAAAATAAAAAAAATGTGAATTTTTTTAAATAAAAAAATTATTTACGTTAGTACCGACCATAGCACATTGGATAGTTAGTTGGCCCTGTGAATAAAACAAAAAGGAAAAAGAGAAGAAGGAAAAAAATAATAAAATAATTTATACGAAAAATAGAAAATTGAAAAAATTGCTCACATCAATATTGACTACATAACATAGGACAGTTGGCTAGCCTTGTGAATAAAACAAGAAGAAAAAAAGGAAAGAAAGAAAAGAAAAAAAAAATAAATTAATGATTATATTATAGAAAACTTTGTAAAAATAAGAAATTTTGAAAAATTGTCCATGTTAGTATTGGGCTAGGACAGCCAGCCCTATAAATAAAAAAGAAAAAAATTTTATGAAATATTTGGAAAACTTTTTTTTTTTAAATTACAAATTTATCCCGTTAGTATTAGTTACGCCATGTAGGATGGTTGGTATTGATTAATAGTAATCTTAAGTCAAAATTAGTCAAAAGTATTACTTGGTAATTCGTTAAAAGGTCTAGGACAAAATTAGCAAATTCTTAAAATATTTAGGACTAAATTGGCACAGTTGAAATGTTTAAACCTGAATTGTCAAGATATTTAGAATTAAATTAACACGATTAAAAAAAAGTAGGAATGAATTGACTCCCCTATAATATGTTTATGACTTTTTAGATAATTTTCCTCTATTTAAACTATAACTGACCATTTGTTAGTTACTCGAAAAGCATGGCCCTAGCAATGAGCTAGGGAAAACAAAAATAGAATTTGTGACATGTATGCTATCCCACATGTACGACGCTTCCGACCTCAGAATAGGAATTGTCTGTTAACCACTAAATTTCTTTTCATTTTTTGACTCATATCATAGAATATTTTAAAGATAATAGAATTCTGATAAGTCTCGAACGATTAGAATCACTGGAAAGCTTATGGATATGCTTCTGCCCATCCTTAAAAAAGCTACCAAATCTTTCCAGCTTACAAAACCTAAGAGAGTTGAATTTAATTGATTGCGACTTGTTGGAAAGTTTACCTACTATGAATAAGGAAATATGTCGTTTGGAATTTTTCCAAATGCAAGATGCTGCCAAACAATTCAAGTCCAGAATTTGAAAGGCTTGCTGAGCTAGTCGCTTCCTGTCGGTATGTTATCGGTGGGAACTATGCTTTGTGATCAACTTCCTTCATGTATCATCTCCTCTATTTATAGGTTGTGTGTACATGACATTTTTGGCCTTGTACCGAGACTGAAAAGTAGCTACGCTTAACTCTCTTTTAATATTTGTACGAGAGACTTGATGAGACTGATCTTTTCGCCGCTAGTAATTTTTTACACCTGAATTTTCGTCAATAGGCGAACTACGCATCTTTTTGCGAGAATGAAAAAATAATGATATTAAATAGAAATATAAAGGAACGGAAAGAAATAAATGAAAGAGAAGAAAGAAAAAGAGTTTGGCCCAGCTCATGTCGCCCAAATCCGCGATTCAGATCTAAACCACAGGACCCATTTTGCTTCATTTTCTTCGAAGTTGAATTCGATCCATTAACCCAAGCTCAGAGCCCACCGATGAGACTCCACAAAGCCAACCCATTTCCTTAGGCAGCCCACCAAATGAGGTTCAATAAGAGTAAGAGAGAAAGGCCCACTGATGGGGAGCCCGTCGAGAAAGACTCGGCCCATTCTCATTTTTCTCTACACACGAAAACAGGGCTCTCATAATTGATGGTGAGAGATCTCGTGGAAGAAGTTTGGTTTTGACTATGTTGAATCTATATAATTTCGTGATAAAGATGATCGTATGTGGTTCAGGGAACCCTCGATTCAGACTTCACAAACCCTATTCATAGACTAGTAATAAAGAAACTTTAGGTTAGACAAAATACATACGCTAAAGGACATAATAAGGAATGACATTTACGCCTTTGAAATAAAAGAACTGATGTAAAATCTCTTGAAAAGATAAGATTTAATTCACTTTCGACTTCCCTCTTCAATTCGGCTAATCTCCACCTAATGCCGAATTTCAAAACATTATACACTTTTACGTGAAATAAATTATGTAGTGAGCGAAGCAATTTGTCTCAGCAAGTGGGAAAACAAACTGTGATTCCATACAAGTCACAAAGTTACAGACTTAGAATTTGTTCGTTATGTCAATTTGATACAAGGAAATCTTAGCTTTATGTACATTTACAGACAACTATTATTTGTGTTAGTCTTGTGACTCTCATTAATAATTCAACATAGATAAAGGAGCTGTCGTATATTGATTCTTTTTCTGTAACTTGCATACAATAAGCATCTCGATTAATTGGCATTTTGGCAACTCGACTAAAAAGTAAAATCAATTTTAAATAATTAGTAAGACTCTCATTGAATGATGAATAGAAACATTGTATTTCAATTTATACAATAACAATAAACACAAAATCAAATGAATATTTAATCGTCAATTTATTATAATATATTGACTGTACTAATATTAGAGTAAGCGGGATAACATAAATAATTTCTCCCTTTTTTCGTTCTAATTAAGGTGGAGAGTATTTCTGATGTGGGAGAGACAGCCATGAGCAGGATTATGGCAATCCAATGAACTTTGTAGCTACCGAAGAGAAAGGCCAGACCGAAACTGGAAGCCACGACTGAAGCTGATTTGCGGGTGACCCTATCAACAGATCACTTACCCCTTGTGCGCTGCTTATCAGGCTTTGAAGAGCCCCCTTGGTCGGCCCAGTCCATTGTGGAAGACTGCAAAAGTTTACTGGCCTAGCTTAAAGGAATTTCGATCATCTATGAGCTTTGGGAAACAAACAAGGCCGCGGATTGGGTCGCTAAAGTTCATTGAGCAAATTCTCTTCCTAGTAATTGGTTTTCATATCCTCCCCAAACTTTAATTTCAATCTTATGCTTAGATGTTCCAACTGAAGATGCCCCTTTAGTGGGCTAGTAATGAATGAACGATATTTCGATCAAAAAATAAAAAAATTAAAAAATTAAAAAAAAAATAAAAGAGAAAGGCCAGACCAATTCCCTCACGACCCCAAAAAACTATACTCCGTACAAATCATGTGCCTGGCCCAATTCGACAGCCACAAACATAAGCGCAACCCAACTTCATATAACAATAGGCTATAGAATAAAACTACCTAAAGATAACAAATACAAATCAAAATTATTACCATGTCTCTAAGGCTCCATTCATTTAAAAAAAAAACAACTTTCAAAAAAAAAAAAAGAAGAAGCTTTCTGAATTTTCCATCATTCAATTCACAAAAAATAAATTAATCAAGGAAAACATTTTTTGTCAATGAAAAAAACACTTTCAAAAGTGGGGAAAGTGGAAAACATTTTTCATCATCCTTCTTTCGCTACTAAGCAAAGCTCTTTATTTCACCAAACACATTTCCCTTTCCCTTTTATTTTTTATTTTTAAAAAATTGAGGTTTTAATTTTTTTTTCAATTTTTTATTTTATTTTCTTTCTTTTTTCTTTTCTTCCTCGACCGGTCTCCAGCCATGATGGCCATCAATAATCAGCCACAGGCAAGCTCAAGACTCACCTGAGTTTGCTAAAGGTTGGTGAGGCTTGAGCCTTGCCTAGCTTGCTTGCTTGGGCGGCTCACCAGCTTTGGCAAGGGTCCACTAGTCAAATCTAGCGAGGTGGAGTCTCACTCAAGGTCGGCTTGGCTCGGCTTAGTTTGGCTTGGCTCATCGAAATCCAGCGAGCTAGAGCTTGCATCAAGCCAAGTGCCATCTGTTGCCATGGCCACCAATTGGTCAAAGAAGAAGAAAAAAGAAAAGAAAAAATAAAAAATATATATTAAAATAATTAAAATTTCAATTTTTTACAAAAAAAAAATACTAAAAGCGGTGCACAAAGGAAACCAAATGAGATTTTTTATATTGAATGGGAAAAAAAATATTTTTTAGCTCATTTTCAAATTTCAGCCAAATATCCTAAAATATTGTCATTTTCCAAAGAAAAAAAAGTTTCTTGAAAAAAATTTTCCACAATTGTACATTTTCCGCAAAACAAATGGAGTCTAGGCTCTATTCGTTTCATGGAAAATAATTTCCAGGAAAACATTTTCCGAATTTTCCGCCGTTCGTTTCACGGAAAATGAATTCCTTGGGGAAAATGTTTTCCATGAATGGAAAAAAGTCTTCTAAATTAGGGAAAAATGTTTTCCACTTTTCAAAAGTGAAAAACATTTTCTTCTCTTGATCTCTCTTATTTCATACATCTACAAATCTTCACTTCCTCCTCCCTTTCTTCTTATTCTTTTCTTTTTTTTTAATTCAAATTATTTTTTAATTTTATTTTTCTTTTTTAATTCAAATTATTTTTTTAATTTTATTTTTATTTTTTTAATTCAAATTATTTTTAATTTTATTTTTCTTTTTTAATTCAAATTATTTTTAATTTCCTTGTTCTTTTCTTTTTTTCTTTTCTTTCTTTGTTCCCATCTTCTTCTTTCTTGGCTAGTTGTTGGCCGTTGCTAGGCGAACCTTGAGCTCATCGATCTCAAGCTCTCTTGCTTATCCTTTTCTTTATTTACTCTATCATGTAATTGTACATTTCTCAAGCAAAAGGCTCTACATGCTTTGCTTCTTTTTTCTTTTGTTTATTGGAACACAAAAGACGCAAGGGGAGAACAGGCCACTCAATTGAAAAATTCTCATTAGGGCTGTACATGCTTTATTTCTTTTCTCATTTGCTTCTTTTTAAAATCCATACGAACATTTTTTTAGAGTAGATGAGCATTTGGTGACAATGAGGGAATAAAGATATGAAGCAAGTTTGCCCGAATTTAAAGGCAAGTTCATATTTGATAGATTTATAGGTCGATAAGTGATGCATGCCTAAGTGGTGAAGTCGAAAATATTTTTCTTATCGAATACCTGAAAATATTTTCTGAAACATTTTCAGGTTTTAGACGAACATCGGAAAATATTATAATTTTCCTGAAAAATGACTTATAAGAAAATATTTTCTGGAAATGACCTATTTTCCGTAAAACGAACGGACCCTTATATAATGCTAAGTTTTTTCAGGCTTTAGTTCTAATATTTGACGTAATTTGGAAAAAGGAAAATAATACGTGAATTTTTTAAAATTGTGCAAGATACCAAAATAGCTTTTCGTTGATCCCAACATATTGGTGTTGAGGAAAGCAAATCATAAATCTTTTTTTTCTGTGATGCACTGACAAGATAAAAAAAAAAAAAAAAACTACTAAACCTTCGGGTTTACATTTTGTCAAGAATGAAGAGCAAAATATGAATTTTTTCCCAAAGGAAAAAGGAAAGACTTGAAAGAGAAAAGAGCAAAATTTAAATGAAAAAACAAGTACGTAAATAGGCGTGTCAATAAATTAATGGAACACATATTCATACCAATATTTTATTTGTCTTCTAGAAGTCATTGTGTGGTCCATAGATTACGAGGATCCATACCATCTAATACATTGACTGTGCGAGTCTCACTGTAAGGCTCACATGAATAATGATAAAGAGGAGTTTGGTCCTTTTGATGTATAGACCATACAATATTTTTTCGAAACCCTCTTTGAAGCAATTCCATGCATACGTTGGTAAATAGTAAGTATTCCATAGTTTTAAATATACGAGATCAAGCCAATCATGTTTAAAAAACATATGGACCCATAAAAATAAACACGAGTTTGCATAACAATTTTGCAATGTGTGATTATATATATCCATCACTTTACGCATAAACAAAGTCCATATGTGATCCTATCATGACTAACTTCCCATGCCCAACAACCCATGAAACTAACTTGGAAAATTCTCTTGGTAGCAATTGATGCCTTTCCTATCACGCTGCACAATTTTGACCCTACGAGATAGCTCCCTCTAAACGTAGTTAATGCTCCATTGACTTGGAGTCATCATTGTTCCGTCAATTCTGCTCCTAGGCCTATTAGCCAGAGAGGATCCAGTTTGTTGCGTACATACTACAAACATTCAAGAAACTTTTAATGCTATATTTAGTCATCCGAATTTTTAATCGGGATAGAATTAGATAAGATATGATATGAAATTTTGAGATTTTTTTTTATATTATCAATTATTTGGTGAATCGCAGTATTAAAGTCAGATATATTCACATCATATCATATACATTTTTTTTTTTATATAAACGACATATCATTATAAATGAACCTAAATATTAATAAATAGAGATGGTAAAAATCTCTCATAACACTATTCCTTAATTTATTTTTATTTTATTTTTCCTCTTTTTTATATTATTTTCTTTATTATTTCTTTGTCCTCCTTTCATCATTCTTTAATAAAATTTTATCAAATAGTAAACTATACTAACATACCTAAAATACAAAAATAACTAAAATATATAATAAATATAAATATTTAATTCATAGATTGAATGTTTATTATAAGATATAATTAAAGTTGAATATATAAATTAAAATAAGATTAATTAAAAATAAATTTTATTTTTTTTATTTTAAATTTCTTAAATTAGAATTCAAATATTATTTATATTGAAATATAATTTCAATTTTGTTAATTTAACAAATTTGTTATTCGAGAAAAATAACTTCCTATTATGGATATTTAAAATCATATCCACCTTTATTCCACCTCCCCCATGGGATAATTTTATTCTGTCTATATCCCCCTTATATCCGACTTTATCCTGTTCTAAGCGAGCACTAAATGTAAGATATGATAAATCATATCATATCATATCCTGAATTTTATCTCGATTAACAAATACAGCCTAAGATCTGACGAGGTGATACACACCTAAGCGGCCAAATCAATTCTAAAACCCTTAAGTCATTCTTTAATTTTTCAATTAGTTTATTAGATTTTTTCTGTTTTTAATAGAATATTGCAATTCTCAAAGATTGAAACAAAACTATCCATTTGTGAAAGAGTTGGTCAGTAAAATATTGGGTCAGTTTTAGTTAATAATGAGTTTACTTGGGCTTGCTTCTAATATCTGATGTAATGTGGAAAAAGGAATGTAAATCATGAATGTTTTCAACTTGTGCAATTTTTTAAAATGGGTTAGCACTAAAAAAGTCCTCAACTAATATACTTATGAAAAGTTAACTCCAAACTAATTTTTTGACCACAAAAAAAATTCTAAATTGGTAAATTTATGACAAATTCACCCTCCCTTAGTTTCTATTAAATTTTACAGTCAAATTGCTGAGTTGGATGACAAATGACAGTTGACAGAAATACTAATTTAGGGTTTTACTCTCATTTGTCACATGTATACCATTTTGTAGTATTAATTTAATTCAATGGAAACTAATTGATGTTCAATGTGTCACAAATGTACTATTTTGCAGTTTTTGGTTGTTAAAACTTTAAATTGCAGTAAATTTGTGACATGTGTACTAATTTGGGGTTTTCGATGGTTAAAAAAAAATTAATTTGAGATAAATTTGTCACAATTGTACCAGTTTGAGTTTTTTCGTTATATTAACTCTTTTAGGAAGCAAATGATATATCTTTCTTTGTTATGCATTATCAGAATAAAATAAAGATTTAATACTACGAAAAATCCCAAATTGATACATGTATGATAAATTTACAATAAACTAGTAGTACACTTATGACAAATTTACCATAAATAACTTTTTTGACCATCAAATTCCCCAAACTAATACATTTGCAACAAATTAACCATTTGTTAATTGTTAAATTGGATTAATACTACAAAAAAATCACAAATTGATACAATTGTGACAAATAGAGTGTAAAACCCTAAACTAGTACACCAATCCATTGTCATATATCATCTAACTCAGCAATTTGACTGTAAAATATAATGGAAACTAACAAAATTATTTGTAGTATTAATCCAAAAATAAATTACTAAAAGTTCGGGTTTAGTTCAATCAGAATTTTTAAGAAATTAATTTTTCTTCTCAATAGAGTGAATAATGAAGAAAAAAGAAGAAGTTATGGATGATTTTTTTTTTAAAGATTTTGTATAACCAGAAAGTTCATATTAAATTTATTTACATTTAACTTTTTCTAAGAAATTAAGTGAAAATATGCAACTTACATTCATCAAGAATGAAGAGCAAAGTATGAATTTTTTACGGAAGGGAAAAGAAAGATACAGAAGAGAAAAGATTAGAATTAATAGAAAATACATAACTGGGCGTGTCAATAAAATAATGGAACACATATTCATACCGACATATTATGTATTCTAGAAGATATTGTGTGGACGTGGATCCATACCATCTAATATATTAACTCTACGGGTCTTGCTACAAGGTTCATATGAATAATAATAAAGTCAAGCTTGGTCTTTATGGTGGATAGACCATATAATATTTTCTCAAAATCCTCTTTGAAGCAATTCCATGCATACTTTGGTAAGCAAGTATTCCATAGTTTTAAATATATGAGATCAAGCCAATCACGTTTAAAAAATGTGCGGAGCCATAAAAACAAACACAAACGTGCATACCAATTTTGCATTGGGTGATTATTTGCATCCATCGCACTACGCATAAACTAAGTCCATGCATTATCCTATCATGGCTAGCTTTGCAAGCCCACAACCCTTAAATCTGACTTGGGAAATTCTCTTGGTAGCAACTGATGTGATGCCTTTCCTTTCACGCTGCACAATTTTGACCCTACGAGATAGCTCCCTCTATTCGACCGACAAAAGGAAAAGAAAAACAGAGAGATAGCTCCCTCTATTCGACCGACAAAAGGAAAAAAAAAAAAAAAGCAGACGGATAGCTCCGTCTGAACACAGTTAATGCCCCCTTGACTTGGAGTCATCGTCTTTCCGTCAATTCCGCTTCTAGACCTATCAGCCAGAGATAATCCCAGTTTGTTGCGTACATACTACAAACGTTCTAGAAACTTTGAAATTTGACGTGTTCATATGTACACAAGTGTCCAATTCAATTCTAAACTTATTTTACAATAGTCAATTTAATTCTAAATCTTCCAATTTTACCAATTTATCATGAATTTTTATACGATTTATCAATATAATCATTTTGATCAAAATTAGCTGGAAGTCACCGATGTGAACGTTAGACGTGGTAGGCCAACACTGACATGGACAATTTGTTTAAATTTAAACGAAAAATTTCGGGATTTTCTTTTTTCCCATTTTTTGTTCTTTTGTTTCTTTTATCTTTTCTCCTTCATTTGATTTTTGGCAATGCTTGCAACACCCTTGCCCGTGGCCGCAAAAGGCTCACTGGCCGTTGTTGGGGCCTTGGTGACCCTAATGGCCGGAAATCTAAAGGAAAAAAAAAAGATAAAAGAAAAGAAAGATAAAAATAAAAAGAAGAAATAATGAAAATTTCAGAAAAATCATTCATGGTCGGAATGAATATATTGGCAAAATTTCTAAAAATCTAGCACTAATTGGCAAACTGAAGATGTTTATAATTAGATTGGCTGCCATATAATAAGTTCTGATTTTTTTTTTAGTAATTATTCTCAATGTGGAACTTACGACATAGTTTCTTCTAAACGTAGCTAACACGCCGTGACTTGGGAGTCATTGTTATGTTCCGAGCCTAGACCTTTTTCTGCCAGAAAAAATCCCAGTTTGTTGTGTACAAACGTTGTGGAAACTTTGAGAGTTGACGGGGACACACGCCCTCAGGGAAAGGGAAGGGACACGCCAGAAGAACGATGACCTCAAAAGCATGTTCCCAGCTTTCTCCCTACGAAAACGCTTCTTCCGTTCAAATTTTTCATGAATGATAATGGCCCGTCATATATTTCCTGAAGAAAGTCCAAATCTGTCGACTTCATCCTCAGCGTGAACAAGTGGGAGAGCTTGGAATGGTCGGTCTACCGCTTTCCAGCGCTTTGATGAGTGTGTTGTGAAAATAATGCCGCGGATTGAAAGATCTTGCAATTGAAGTCTAATCGAGAAGGAAAAAAAAAACAAAGAAATTAGCAATAAATGATAAGAACTCTAGAGATTGGAGATTTATGTTGTTTGATCCTATTATTAGTATCTACTCCGAGTGAGAGATAGCTATCAAGAAACTCACTATGAATTTGGATAATATAGACTTCACAATAGCTCATTCAATCAAGTGTTTTATAGAACTAGATTACTCCCAAAGCAATTCCACAAATCATAATCCTTTAAAGACAACTCATTCAGAAAATTCATAGAGAAAAAAACCCTCGCGCTTCCTTTGTTTGCTTTTTAGTGTAATATATATAGAGGAAACCTACTTTAATCAGTTTCCTTTATAGGTTCAAACTCGGAACATATCCTTAACAGAATAATCCATAATCTCTTGTCAAAGGAAATTGCTCTAATCACTTTTCTAATTGTTGGGTTACAATCATGTTCACTGCCTATGTTTATGTTTAGTTAATTTTTCACACATGGGATATTAGACCTGTCAAAATTGTTCATAAGTATATTTTTTAACCCATGTATGATGAGTTGCGCTGTCATATGAATTAGTTAAATTTAATAAATTGACAATAAATGGGTTTAAACATAATATAAATGTTAAATATGGCATATATGGATTTACAACTAGATCACATGCTCACTTACTTCACACTATCACCTTATTTTGGGTATAATTTTCCTACATTCGGTTAAATATGAAAGTATTTAGCAAAATGGATCATGTCATGTATGGGTTGAGTTTGCATCCGGTCGAGTGTGGGTCACTAGATCTGCATTATATAGAAATGGGTAAAAAAACGATTGAATGTGTCTATTTTGATCAAATCATTGTCGAACCAACCCAAACCCAACCCTGCCAACCCATTTGACGGAATCTATAGGATACACATAATATGTGACCCATTAATTAGAAGAAGGGATGCCCCGACCAAGGATGGAGCATAAGATGAATTGCTCAACTTACTTTGACTTAGGATCCATTTGGTTAATATTCTGTTTTCGAAGACAATTTATGGCCATAAATGATTATTTTATGTTATGTTCCCTAGATAATTTTCTAAGCATTTGAACGTGTTTACTAACTATCCAAAATTTATATTCTCGAAATAGAAATGTGTTTGGTACAACTCTTAAATTTTTCTGTGACTTAGAATTTTTTTAATTTTTTTAATTTTTATTATATTTTTCTCTCTTAATTTTTTTAAATTTATTATATAATTATTTTTTAAAAAATTATTTATTATATTTTTAAATTTATTATATAATTTATCATTTTTAATATAATTTTATTATGTAATTTTATTATAGTTTTAATATAATTTTATGTTATAAATTATTATATTTTAAATAATTTTATTATATTTTGCTAACTAGTTAGAGGAAGAAGAAGAGAAAAGAAAAGGAAAAGAAGAAAATAAAAGAGAAAATAAATGATTTCACTTGATTTTGGAGTTGTTCCTAGAAATAAAGAAGTAACTTTTTTTTTTTTTTTAACTTCTTAATCATATTCCAAAATTATTCCTTGGAACAAATTTGTTCCCAAAAACAAAAAAAGTTACCAAAAAGATTTATGTTCTTTTTTTGTTCTAAAAAATAAAGAATAGAACTAGGCACTATTTGGTATTTACCAAATAGGCCCTTAAAGTCAAGAGAAAGCAACTCACCATACTCTCTTGGCTCTATAAGTCCTAGCGAGGCTTTGTTGATTAAGTAATGAGACAGAAGAATTTACCTCACATTAGCAAATGGAGCTCCTGACAATGAAGAGAAAAAGGGACTCGTCAGACAGCTCGATGACGTTCCTTGCAAATGTTGGTGAGTCGATAGGATCTGAATTTGAGGTGTTCTTGAATTTTAGAGGTCCTGACACTCGCCTCGGTTTCACTAATTGCCTCTATCACTCCTTGGACGGAGCCGGGATTCATGTCTTTAGAGACAACGAGAAGATTCGAAAGGGCAAAGTAATTGGAGGTGAACTTCTACACGCAATTGAAACCTCCAAGATTTATGTGCCCATTTTCTCTAGAGGTTATGCGTCTAGTGCATGGTGTCTCCACGAACTCGCAAGCATCGTAAAGTATCGGAGGGAATCTAGTGGCAAAGTGATTTTGCCCATTTTTTTTTTGACGTGAAACCTTCTGATGTCAAGCTTCAAACTGAACTCTACATTGACGCGCTGAAAAGGCACGAAGCCAGTTTTGGCTACGACGAAGTGGGACGGTGGAAGGAGGCTCTAGCAGAGGTCGCTGACATCAATGGTTGGGACTTGAAAGATAGCGGGTAAGGCCCATGAAAACGTATTGCGTGATCTTTACACCGTATATATTTTGCCTAACTAACTGTTAATATTTAGATCTGTTAATGAGACTCACGTTATTTATGATTCGAATGACCTTTGTCCGTATTATATATAGACCACGCGGCAACTTCTTGAGATTCAAGTTTCTAGGGTCATCGCTACGACTGGTAAAAGGAAATTTTACAATGACTTGGTTTCTTCCATTCTCTTTCTTTTTCTCCAAAAGAGAACCGCGCTATATCTATAATGATCGGGGCCTTTTCTTTGCTACTGTGGCATGAATAATTGGACACATCATGCGGTGATTCCCCACCGTCCAATTATTTTTAACGACATCATGTTAATAGATAGCTTGTCATGCACATATAGTTCTCACAATAATTTTCCTAAATGTCCAATATCATTCTTCCTGGAGAGGACGCTGGGGCTGCTCATAACTTTTCCAGAGTATAGTTAGTTACAGTGGTCACTCATATACTTGAAAGTTGATTTTCTGTGGTTAATCATTATCCACACATGTAGACATTATTGATTATTTACTAATTGTAAGTTATTTTCCTTGTGCAAAATTAATACAAGCGATCATTTTTATATTTTTTTTCCAAATCATTCTTTTTTGGAAAAAGTACCGAAAAAGTACCAAAAAGTCATAAACCTATTGCATTGGTATCAATTCAGTTATAAACTTTTTCATATTAGTACTAATTCAGTCCATCTAGCCAATTTTAGCCGATCGGGCTAATGTGGACGCTAGTTGGTGGCTAGATGCCGACGTGACAATATTTTAAATTTTTTTGAATTTGTTTTGAATTTTTTATTTTCTTTTTTCTTTTATTGCCAGTCACTGGACGAGGGCCGCGAAGCCCTCACCGGCCACCGGTGAGGGTCACAACCCTCACCCAACCTTGCCTAGGGCTGCGGCCCTCGCTTGACCTTGCCTGGGGCCGTGGGCGAGACGACTTTGCCCAGATTTGGGCAAGACCAGCATCACCCTAGCCTTGTAGCAGCAAAAGCAGCCTCACTTGCGGCTAGGGAGGCCATGGTGGCCTTCGCCTAAGCCCTGGAGATGGCCGCCATGGCCTCCCCAATCGCAGGCGAGGCCACCTTCACCCGTGGCCTTGGGCGAGGGCGGGTGAGGGTTGCAACCCTCGTCGATAGCCAGAGAGGGCTTTGCGGCCCTGCTTAGTGGCTAGCCACTAAAAGTCCAAGAGGAAGAAGGAAGGAAAAAAAAAAGGGAAAAAGAAAAGAATAAGAAAGGAAAAAATTAATAAAAAAATTCGAATAAATTATTTTAAAAAGGCCACGTTAACGTCTGGCCACCAGCCGGCATTCATGTTAGTACTGGCAGGCCAAAATTGGCCGGATGGACTAAATTGATACTAATGTGAAAATATTTAGGATTAAATTGGTCAAATTGAAAAGTTTATAACTAATTTGATACTAATGCAATAGGTTTAGAATTTTTTTGGTACTTTTTCCTTCTTTTTCCGTGAAACGAATGCACTCATAAATTTGAATTGATGTGACTCTGTTATGCGCACTACATTATGTGGTATACTAAAAATACTACAAACAAAATTACAAGCATCTATATCTATACAAAAGTATGAGGAGAATATTGGTTGAATTTTTTCGTGCAATACAATTGTAGTATTGCCTAGATTATGCCCAGTTTGAATGAAATTATACAATTTTACAGGATTCATCATATTGGTAACTTTCCAGTATTGACAAGCTTTTTGTGGATAACAATTATCATTCGCGCCTCGTAAAACATCAGGAGATATCAAATTTTAATGGCCACTAGTGTAGAAAATTCTAAAAGAACGATCTACAAATTTCAGAAAGTACTAATGTGTTGTATGTGCCTGGCCACAACAAATTTTTTTTTCTTTGTTTGAAACGTGGCAGTCAAGGTGAACTCATAAAGCATATTACTAGTGAGGTTTCAAGCAAGCTACTGGGAAGAGCTCGAGTTGTGCCCAATCATCTGGTGGAAATTGACAATCATGTGGAAGCCATGATGGACTTGTTAGGTGAAGACTCTCTGGATGTGCGGTTTGTCATAATCCACGGAATGGGTGGAATCGGTAAAACAACTCTTGCCAAAGTTGTTTTCAATCAAATCTCTTCTCAATTTCTTGGTTGCAGCTTTCTATCCGATATTCGAGAGTTTTCGCAACAGGGTAAGATGGCAAAATTGCAAAAACGATTATTGTCTGATGTTCTCAAGTCTAAAGCTGTGAAAATTAATGATACCGACACCGGGATCAACATGATTAGAGAAAAATTCTGCTGCAGAAAAGTTTTGGTTGTTCTTGACAACGTGGATAAGATAGACCAACTTGTGAAATTAGCTGAAAAGCGAGAGTGGTTCGGGCCGGGAAGTAGAATCATAGTGACAACTAGGGACATTAGTTTTCTCCAAAATAATCCTCAAGAGTTTCAACTCTATGAAATGGAGGAAATGCCTTTTCATTATGCTATTCAGCTATTTAGTAAGCATGCGTTCCAAAGAGATGCTCCTCCACGTGACTATGATCGAATGGCAAGAGAAATTGTGAAGACTACTGGCGGCCTTCCTTTGGCTCTTGTGGTTATTGGGTCCTCTCTTTACCGTAGAGGCAAAGAAGCATGGGACGATGCATTGGAAAAGCTAGAGAAAATGCCTCACAAAGAAGTTCAGGACATGCTAATGATAAGTTATGACATGTTAGAATCTGAGCAGAGAGAAATTTTTCTGGATATCGCATGTCACATGGCCGGTGAAGAAAGAAGTGATGCAATTTGTATGTGGAAAACTTGTGAGTTCTTTCCCAACAGCGCCATTACTGTCCTGGTCGAAATGTCATTGATAAAAATTACAAATGATCAGAAAATATGGATGCATGACCAGCTTAGAGACTTAGGAAGGGAGATTGTTCGTAGGGAGAGCATCCAATATCCTGGAAAGCGTAGTAGGTTGTGGTGTCCCACTGTAGCTAATGGTGTCATGCGAAGAAACGAGGTAAATTGCAAGTAAAGCCCTACTCTTTTCATGAGCCATTTTTTTATCCTCCTCAAAGCTTACGCTGATTGGTCTTTGATTTCCATTGACAGGGGACAGAAAACATTGTAGCACTCAAACTCGGGGGAGATTCAAAATTGCATAATATCACACGCGGAGAACTTTTAAGGTTGGTCAAGTTAAGGTTCCTTGAATTGGATGGAGGAAACTTTGTTGGGGACTTCCAGGATGTCCTCTCGGAGATAAGATGGCTTTCTTGGCATCATTGTCCCTCGGAGTTTCAAGCAACTAACTTCTCTCCAAGCAATCTAGCCGTCCTCAAAATTTCAAGAAGTGACGTCACAATTGATTGGGGTGGTTGGAGACAAATCATGGTACATATGATCATAAATCACGTGCGACTTAATTAAAATTACTTTGTTTCTTTATATTATCGATTGTTAGTTTCCGCACATTCTGACATTGAGTCATTCTGCAGGGAAAAAGTAGGTTAAAAGTTCTGAATCTCAGATGCTGCAAAAGCTTGATCAAGACGCCGGATTTCTCAACATGCCTGACTTTGGAGAGACTGATTTTGAAGGATTTTGAAAGCTTGGTTGAAATCGACCCATCCATTGGTATGCTGCAGCACTTGAAGCACTTGGAAATTAATGGGTGTAACGGTTTGAGGATGCTTGAAAGAGCTTCAACCAAGCAAAATCTATGCTTCGTACCCCAATTTTTGCCTAACTCACTAGGTAATCTGAAGTTCCTATTGACGCTAAGAATGGAAAATATGAAACTTCTCGAGCTTCCAGAATCAATAGGAGATCTAACAGGTCTTCATTGTTTATCTCTGAGTCACTCTTCTGTCATCAATCTCCCAAGCTCAATAGGGAAACTAAGGTCTCTAGTTGAGTTGACTTTGTCTAACACGAAAGTTACAGAATTACCTGATTCAATCGGAGAACTCAAAAGACTGGAGGTACTATTGATGCCGGGTTGTAAGTTAAGGAAGCTTCCTAAGGCAATAGGTATGTTGGAGAAGCTGAAAGAGTTAGTCGCTTATGATTGCGAACTTTTGGAGGGAGAAGTCCCAAGCGAAATCGGGGCACTGTCATCTTTGAGAAACCTAGACTTGGGAGGGACCCGTATTTGCAAATTGCCGACATCAGTCGGTCGGCTTCATCAACTGGAGAGTCTGCATCTGTTTCCTTGCCATGAGCTTCCAAAGTTGCCAGAGCTTCCTGCAAATTTGAACACGTTAAAGTTTAAGTCCACAACACTGCAAACAATTCCGAACGTCTCAAACCTGACCAATTTAGTCGCTCTAAGTTTATCCGATTATGGCCGTCCTAGATTTGTTGCACCTTCAAAAGAATTTGGCCCACATCACGAACCGGAGGCTAGTCAAACACCAGATTTGCGGTGGATTGGGAGGCTACGCAAGTTGAGGAGGTTGAAATTAGAACTTTCGGATGTCACCACGTTGCCTGCCGAGGTTAATTCCCTTACTGGGCTCCAACGACTTGACATACCTTGGTCCACCTTTCAATCTCACACGCGTTATCCATCCAATCTTCAGAGGTTGAATCTCATCGGTTTCGAGTCCACGGTGGAATGGCCGCGGGATTACAACTTGCAGAATTTGTCCAGCTTCGAGTTATGCAGATCTAGTTTAACTGACATCACACTGAATAGGCTTGGACAATTTGAAAATCTTGCCGAGTTGTATATAACAGACAGTCGACTTCTCGAGAGCTTGTCCAATATATCTAGCTTGCAAAAGCTCTGGCGTCTGCGGATTACAAATTGCCCGCAGTTAGTTGAGATTCGAGGCCTTGGCCAATTGGAATTGCTGGAGGATTTGTGTATAGATGGTTGTGTCTCCTTGAGGAAGTTACCAGATCTGTCGTACTTGCGCAACCTGATGACGTTGGCTTTCTCTGGTTGCAAATCGCTGGCGAATTTGCCTCCCGTAGCAAATAAAGAAGCATGCCGTGTGAATATTCATTCGTGCAGGATGCTACGTGATTTCGATGGCCCTTATCACCTTTACTAGTTTGAAGAGGGCAGACTCAACTTTTGCAATGTCGTATTTTCTATAGCTCGGGCCACTTGACCAGCTGAAGAACCCAAAAAAGAGTGGAGAAAGAGACTTAACATAAACAACATGTGTTCTTTGTTAAATTTGACAGTTTTCTCCCTTATGTTCTCTTATTTCTTTGCAAGTTTTTAGCTGAGATCAAGGAAGAATTGTCATTGAACTGATTCATACAGTTCAAATTTGCTTGTATACAGCTTGTGTATCGTATCCCACTGTGTCATGCTCATCGGGTAAAATTTCCTGTGGCTTTCTTATTTCAATTAAGCGAAGGGTGTTTTACACACTCCATATGCTTTGAGCAGTGGTGATGTTATTGCTGTAGGATCATAGTTTCCTCCATCTTTAGTTGGAGATTCTAATTGGGGGGTTATAGTTGGTAGACTTTTGGTTATACATAATAACTTCCGGCTTTTAAATTGTTTGAACTCGTATTGTAGTTTTCATGTCCTTCGAAATTTGCTTAAAGCATGTCTAAGTACATCCAACACATAAATGATTGATTGATTTGTAAAAGAAATATATTATGAAAATAACGATGATTCTAGAGATTTGGAGAAAGACCACCCTTTTAAGTACAGTGTAACCCAAGCAAAATCATTTGCCAGCCACTAGTCACGGACAGAGATATTTCTAATTCCACTTATGTTCCTCACAGCTGACTCCAAATCCCCTTAGAGAATGGGCGCTCAAAAAAATAAAAAGTCGTCTTGATTCTCGAGAACAACCCCGCAAAACACGAGATATTGACAGATTCCCACTTTCACTCGACCTATCAAAGGTTAATAATTTGTTGAGAATGGTGTGAAGATGAACAGAGTGGAAGGAAGAAAGATGAAGATGAAGATGAAGATGAAGATGAAAATGAACGAGGAGTTTTGGACTTTCTTCTCTGTATTCAAGGAAAAATGTTCATCTGAGAGCTTGCTTATCTCGCTTGCTCTGTTTTCCTATTTATATTACATGATCTTGACGAAGAAGTAAAACCGACTAACAATTGGAAAAACTAACTAACAAGAAAAGAACCAAAACTGTTGCTCATTCTGTTAAACATGTGAAAACAGAATAATAGTTCGTGTCTTTCCCAGCTAGTTGAACCTGAACACCATGTACATACGTAGCTGGCATAGTCGATGACTTGCGCACTTCACTTCTTCTGATCTTTGTCACGGCAGCAGCACCTGCATTCCTTTCCTTTGTTCAAACAGCAACAGAGTATGCTTGTGCAAAGTATGCTTGTGTAGGCTGTGCTTTCATGAGATTCTTAACAAATGGCCCCCCACACAATGAGAGAAAACTTTGGCATAGTTGGGTTCGACAGCTGACCGATTTCAAGCTCTCAGCATTGGAAAGCACCCCAGAACGGGAACCTGTGAAAATTTACACGATCTGCGGATGGAGAGAGCATGGCACTAAACCACCACATAAAGCAGCGTGAAAGCAGAGTTCAAAACCAAAAATCAACCATGATAACAGAGGAGGCTACAGCATGAACTGGCGGGATACCGGTAACCGTGCCACAATTTGCCGCCCACAATCAAAATCTGACTTGGGTTTTAGAGAATTGGCAAACCTGTAATATCGCTTTTACATTCTTTCCTTCGAAAAGGGAAAAGGAACATATTTAGTCTGCCCACATTGGCAATTGGCATCGAGTTTTGAAAAGGGAAAAAATGAAATCCAATTCAAGACTTTCTATCCGGAATATTATACTCGGATCATGCTTAGTCGATGAATATCCTGTCAATTAGGAACCAAATAATATAAAGTCGTCATCTTCACGAAAAGAAAACAATAAATTATGTTCCTTGCAGTTGGCCAGCCGAATGTCCGAACCAGGTCAACGACTTTAATCTTGGAGAAAACGCCTTCAATTTTCAACTCCATATAAAGAAGATCTCCTTTGGTCTACTCGTGATGTCACTCATTTTCATGGGACTCTTGCTTGAGTACATAAATTACATAACACAGCCATGAACAAATTCCAGTTCCACATAATAAAGGGTAGTAGGACACTAACATGGGGAGTGTCCGTTATACTTTATCACCGGTACACATGCATGGCGACAAGCAAAGAATCCTCTCTCTCCCTCCCCGTGGTCCTCTTACTTCCCCCTCCCTCTCCACGAACGCTCCTCCAACATTTCTCTTGGACAATCTCTTAGTTTTTCTCTCTCTATGGCTCTCTTACTGCCCTACCACTCCCCCTCAATACTTCCAGCTTTTCTCTTCGACGGTTCTCTCTTCGTCGCTCTCTCACTCCCCTCCCTCTCCACAGAACATTCTTCAAACTTTTCTCTCCCAGATTGCTCTCGATGGAACAGTGTCTTGGGGTGTCTTGGTCGCCTTTACTGTTCATCAACTTGAGTTTCAAGCATGAGGTGGAGCTCCTCCTCGGGTGGACATCTTCTTCAAAAATAAGTTTGAGAATTTTTTCCCTCTTTTCTTTTTGCGCATGCTATCGCGACCTAACCCTCTCGTGGCGGGAAGATTTTGTTAGGTTTAAGGGTATTGTCAACTTCGAGTCAACGGCTTTCTAATAACTCGGGCTCTCCTAAACCCATATCTCGCATAATTTTAATCAATTAAGTTTATGTAAATTTTGACTAAGGAGTCGCCACTAGCCTTTTTAGGTTTGGCTAGAAACCTAGTAAGATACAGGAATATATCTTACTATTTACGTAATATGAGATTTTAGACTCAAAGATTTGATTACGTTAACCCTAAGGCTAACACCTTTTCGGTATCTAATCTAATCAATATGCTAACTAAAACCATAGCCACCTATCAAGAAAAATCTAAAGTTTGTTTTAATCATTCTAAAACAAGCAAGTAACGTCCAAATAATGAAAAGCGTAGTCAATTATAATCATAACAGTATGCAAGCATCCTAAAATTGTCCCTAAAAAACAAAACAAGACAAAGCAAAACAAAAATCCCTATTATAAAGCCCTAAAAGCTCATCCAATTTTAGGTTATAATTTTTAAGAGTTTTCTAAATTTTTTTAATGAATTTTTGATATTTTTAATTTTTTTTAATGATTTTCTAAAACTCTAATTTTTTTTATTGATTTTCAAAACTTATAATTTTTTATCATATCCTAATTTTTAAAACTTTTTTTTATCATTTTCTGAATTATTAATTATTAATTTCGTTTTGAATTTTTTAATTTTAAATAAAGAATTTATTCAAAAAATAATGACTGGACCCAGCCCAAACGTAGGTTGAACTTGGACTTCGGGCTTCAGCTACGAACATGATTGGGCTTGTTTAAAGTTAAACCATTTCGAAAAGAAACCCATCTAGCCCATTTTATTGAAATTAAGCACACTAAGCCCATCTCACTAAGCTCAGCCCAAGCATGTTTGAAGATAAAACTAGCCCAGATTTTCCAACCCCAGCTTATTAAACCAATTTAAGCCCAAAGCCCATTAAGCCTAATTAAAATTAGGGAAAATTCCAAATAAGGACCTGAAGTAAATCTATTTTCTCAAAAAATGACCCAAAGTGAACTTTGTGTCAAATAAAGACCCAAAGTGATCAATTTAATCTCTATTGAGGACCTTAGCTTGCCGGTAGACATTTTCCAATGATTAAAATAGGGGCAATTTTGTCAGAAATTTGTGATTGGAAAAAAAGGCAAAATTCTAAATTAATTAAGTTTAGGTTATTCATTTAGATGTTTACGTTTTCTTCTTTCTTCTCCCCCGCTGCTCCTCAACCAAATTGCTGCCCGATCATCATTGTGACTCGATTCTTGTCGCTTCTTGCCTTGCTCGATCGGCGAAGAATTTGGGTCTCCGCAAACAAAGAAAGAAGCATATGGTTTTCTTCTTGTTTTTGAATTCATGCCTCAACCGACAGAGAATTTGGATCTTTGGCTTTGCGGAGGATGGGTACAAGGAATGGGGAGAATTTCGGTCTTTGACTTTGCAAAGGATGGGTACAAGGAACGGGGAGACCGTAGAAAACCTAGGTTTCTTTTTTCTTTTTCTTTTTTTCTGTTTTAGGATTTGTTAATTTTCCCTAGATTTTTTTTTTTTTGGACAAAATTGGCCAAACTTTGGTCGTCGGAAATATCACATGTTTGATAGCTGGCAAATATTTGGTTGACCAGCAAGCTCAGGTCCTTATTTGGAATTGATTCAACCATTTCGGGTTCTTATTTGAGACAATAGATCCACTTTAGGTCTTTATCTGACACAAAATTCATTTCGGATCCTTATTTGAGAAAATTAGTCCACTCTGGGTCCTTACTTGGAATTTTCCCATAAAATTAGATAAGCCCAACGTAGTCATTTGTCACTCTCTTTTCAATTTCCCCTTTTTTTTTTTTTATTTCCCTTTTGCCTGCATCTTCTTCCCCATTGCAGGTCTCCTTTCCCGAATACTTTCCTCACGAGACCTTCACTCGAAGCCTCTCCACCAGTGAACGCCACACAAGAATTTCATCGCTTGAACCCAGACTGGAAATCTAATCAATTCGATGTCAACACCTAACGTCGCCGACCATCACCAAGTCATCTTTGCTGGTCGCTACTCAGGCTAACGCCGGACTCATTCCATCGACATTAGGCTCACCAGAAACATATATCAAAAAACAAACGCTAGGCGACCGAAGAAAGGTTTGGGTCCTGGAAAAGCAATTCCTTGTCAAGGCGATCGAAGAAAGGTTCGGGTCCTAGACAAACCAACTTATTGCTCTAACAGGCGACCGAAGAAAGGTTCGGGTCCTGGAAAAGCAATTCCCCGTCAAGGCGACCGAAGAAAGGTTCGGGTCCTAGACAAACCAACTTATTGCTCTAACAGGCAACCGAAGAAAGGTTCGGGTCCTGGGAAAGCAATTCCCCGTCAAAGCAACCGAAGAAAGATTCGGGTCCTAGACAAATCACTTATTGCTCCAATAGGCGACCGAAGAATAGTTCGGGTCCTGGAGAGGCAATCTCCTCATGCAACAGGTAAGATGACGCCTTGATACTTGTCAAAACTCGGGGTTCACACCCTATCTCACTCAGTCCCGGTAAGTAACTACAGGTATCTTCTTATCTATCTTAGTATGTGTAATATTATATTGCTTATTTTCTGCATAGGACAATATGTCCCAAATAAAATATAATCTATTGCATATGTATAGACAAAATTTAGGTATCAGGTTTGTCTTTGAATGCAACCTCTGCGAACTCACCTTCAAAGAGGGGCAGCTGTTAACACCTAAATTATTTGTTTTTAATTAGGTTTCTTTTATTTTTATTTTATTTTGTCTTTTTTAGAAAAGCAGAAAAAACACAAAAGAGAAAAAGAAGCAGAAGCAGCCCTCACATGGGCCCGAGAGGCCCATTTTTGCCTCAGCCCTGCCCAGCCGAGTCATCTTCTTCCTCTGTCTGCCTTTGCAGCGCACGTGCAGAGGGCGTGACGCTGAATGAGCGAACAGACGGCGATGCGCGTGGGGGGCAGCTGGCGGACAGGTGGCGAATGGGACGCCGATTCGGCTGGCGGAGGCCATTCGGCTTGCAAAGATCAGCGGTCGAAGCTCCGTCGACTGCTCGCCCCCTCGCCTAGAAATAGGCTTCTCCCGACAATGGCGAGGAGCACAGCAAGCTTCGAGATCTTCCCACTGAGAGACTTCGGGGGAGGAATCGAAGAGTAAGCGAGAGAGAAGTCGGGTCGCGAGCTCAGCCGACCTCCCACTAAGAGACTTCAGGGGAGGTCGGCGGCGAGCGAGTCCGAGGAGGTCAGATCTGGCCGATGGAGGCTCGGATTTGGCCGGAGTGAGAGAGAAGTGAGGTTGGAGGAGGCGTAGGGGTTCTGGATTCACGAAGAGGGGTGGAAGAAGAGGTCCCACCCCCCGACGCCGCTGTAGTGCCAAATCCCGTCCAGGATCCACCGTCGCCGTCGTTGTCCGCCGCGGTCGTCACCGTCAGTCTGTCCTTGCCCTTGTTGCCGTTGCTCGTCTTCGCTGTTGCCGCCTTCGATCGATCTAGCATCGTCGCCGTCACCACCCTTGTTCGAGGAAAGGTAAAAAGCCAGTTGCCGTCACCCTTGCTGTTCATCGCAACTGTTTTCCGTTGACCTAGCCACCATTGCCATCGCCGTTGTTGCCCCCGTCGTTGCTGTCACCACTGTAGTCGTCGTCGCTGCCGTAGCGCTTCGGTCCCCATCCTCTGCCCCGCGGATTCACGAACCCTAGGGTTTGCAATTTCCCGGGTCACGATTCAGGTCGGTTCGAGTAAGGTTTTTGCAGGGGAGCCGGGTCGTGGAGCGGCTTGTCGGAGCAGGTCGTCAGGCCGGGCCGGGCGTCCCTAAACGCCCGGCCATGGCGTCGTTTAAAAAAAAAAAGAAAAGTCGGGCCCGCGTAATGGGCCCGTCTGCATTTTGGGTTGACCCGAGTCGGCTTTTATATTATTTTATATAATATCTTAATAAGAAAATCAAAAAATAATTTATTTTCGAAAAATATTAAAAAAAATTAATTTCCAGAAAATCAAAAAAATAATAAAAAATGATAAAAATATTTTATTTTCCAAAAAAATAAAAAAATAAAAAATATTTCATATTTTCCAAAAAATGCCAAAAAGCCAAAAATTCATGAAAATACCAAAAAAATCCCCCAAAAAAAAAATCCCTTTTATGTCCAAAAAATAGGAAAAGACCAAAAAATATTTTTCCTCCCCATTAAATGCATGGAAAACCCTAAAAAATCCAAAAAACCCCAAGGTTTAAACAAAATTAGGTACCGAAAGGGCATTAGTGATTAACTAGTGTAATCAAGTCCCCGATCCTAATTTCTCTAGTTGCGCAGGAGCGAGTATTTCTCATGATATTTCACTTGGGTTTCTAATCAACCCACCCCACATCGATTAGCGGCGACTCTGTTTTTAAAATTAACTTGCAGGTTAAAAATTTAGACTATTAAAGTTGTGAATTGGTTGACTTGGGAGAGTCCGGGCATAACTAATTTTAGCCAAGCCATTAGCCTCTTTAGGCGCTCGTACCCGATTGCGGGCGCCGAAAAAGAGAGGTCGCGACACAATATGCGTTAATTTCCAACTTTTGTTGCAATTGAATCCAAATTACAGCTTATTCATCTGTTACATTCTGATATCCGCACAAGCCTTGATTAATCCAGAGGCTAGGTGTGAGTCAAGTCTACTGACTCCAGGTTTCTTTCAATTACAACGCCTTCTCTTCTTGGAATGTTTCGATAGATAAGATAAAGAACCATCCTTGTTCACCAAAAAGAGGGAAAAAAGAAAAAGAAAAAGAAAGGTTACTGACGAACAATTATCATATCACGGTCTTGCCTGCATCAATTTGCTTGATCACTGACCACCAGTCTTGATATTTCTGCAGGAAATCATGCATATGTTCGAGAGATGGGGACATACAACCAACTTGTTGCGGCACATCCATCAAAGATACCAGACCGAGTCATTTTGACCCCAGAGACACATACCAAGTGTTCCAGATTCACCGTCACGACAGCCGAAGTTTCTTTGCTGAATCGGTGGCTCCAGATGGTTTTCCTCCGAGGTACCTACGGAAGAAATCGTGGCAAGTTAAGACCTCGTACTCTCTCCGACCTCACTTAGAAGAGGCCTTAGGCCTTGACATGACTCTGAGAGCCCGCCTCCCCGACTTCACTTTCCCAATCTCAGGCAATCATCCAGCTTCTGCTCCTATTGTTGTGGGTAAATGGTACTGGCCATGTGTTTTTGTTAGGGATGAAGGTGTCGAGACCAAGCACCAAATGAAGAAGTCGATGTTCTACAAGATGGTACTTGAGCAAAAGTGGGAGGAGCTTCACACGTGCGAGAATAATGTGAACAACAAGGACAATAATAAGGCCAGGGTAAATGTGGCTTTGAAAAAGGAGGAGGCTTCGGTCTTCGGCCTGAGAGCAGTGAAGGATGATGATGGGACTAGTGATGGCTTTGTGTGGTTCAAGGTCATGACACATGACGAGGCACGGAGAGGAATCAGATTGGGGGTGAGTGAGGCCATTGCTGAGAAGATGAAGTGGGTGATGAGGGAAGGAGGGTGGGCTCATGATGATGGTGGATCAGGAAGAGAAGTGAGAGTGGAGAGAGTGGAAGAGTTCAAAGGTGACAGGAAGTGCAAGAGATTCGGTTGCTATGTCTTGGTGGAGAGCTTTGTTATGACAAGATTGGATGAGAGTTTGGTGCTCAAGCGTGATTTTAGGCACACGCACAGGATTCGATGCAAGTGGGAGTGATTTTAGGCACACGCACATAATATAGTGTCTCTGTCCTAGTTACATATGGTTCAGTTCATCTTCATTAATCCTATGTTCGTAATTTGCTCAGCGTTATTCCCACTTCCTTTATAGGGTGAGTGGCATCATGTAGATACACGTTTTACAACGACTGCAGAAGTATTATTTTTTTTTTGTCTGGGGTTTTCCCACTCTGCCTCCGAATCCGTTTTCCTAGGGGAGCGATGGCTGGTGAATCATACAAATCTCAATTGTTTACTGAAAATTCTTCGGCTATTAATTATCTTGTTAGAATATTTAAATATTTTGACACTCTCCCTCACGCATAAGCTAATCTTTAAGAAAATCTCATACGAAATCAGAATAAGAATTTCTGAGTTTAAATCCGTTTTGACCTTTATCTGCCTCCCCAACTGTATATTTCGATGTTTTAGGCTTAGACCAAAGTCTAGCCCATGTATTGAGGAAAAATGTTATAATATTTATATATTAAATTACACATTCATCTAATAACTTAAACTTTTAAAAAGATCGACAGTAATTATAAAATTATTGCAGTTCTTCCACCATGATAACTAATTTTACCAATTGAAAATTAAAGTATAGCGTATCTTGATCAAGAATAGGACACAATTAAATTCAAAAGTGAAACATTCACCAGTCGTACATGTCTGAGTTCTTCCGCCATGATAACCGTTTTTACCAATTTCAAGAATAGTGTATCTTGATCAAGAATATCTAGCATTAATTGAAAATTTACTCTGCCACGCTCCAATTAAAAAAAAAAAAAAAAAGCTCATTTTTTCCTTTTGTTCATCTGTCCGGGATTCCGTATCATATCGATTAAAGGATAATGTCATTGAGAAAAAATAAATGATTGGAAAAAGGAAACCGCGAAAGAGCATGTAATTTACCTTTTACAAGGTATTAATATTATTGCAGGTATATACCCTAAATAATTTTGATTAGCAAAGATTATGAAGTCAATAACATGGACGATCTCTCTTTTCTCCCCTTTCTTACTGGACATGCATGCGCAACTCGGGGAAAATATTTGTTGTCAAAAACTGAATTTATTCTCTACATAGATAGAGCAAGTTGGCGGGTCGCGCGAAACTAGGCATAAGTCCCTTGCACTCTAAAGATTTTTTTTTAAGACTTTCTTCTCAATATCTTCCCTTTAATAATCTATCAATTTGATAAGTTCCAAAAACAAGTTGACGGTCAGGGTCCTTGTCAACCAAATTAGGCATACGTCCCTTGCACTTAATATATATACACTTTAATGACATAAAGACATAAGTACATTGCTGACATGGACCCTAATCGTCATATAAAACATGATCGATATTGACGTAGATAATTTTTAATAATATTTTGATATTTAATTAATTTATTAATATTTTTCCTTTTTTCTTTTCTTCTCTTTTCCTTATTTCCTTATTTTCCTTTTTTTGTTTTCTCTCTTTTTTCTTTTTTTCCTTTTTCCCTCTATCAACCATTGCCATGCCTCATTGATGGCTGCTTGCCTCAAGCAAGGGATGCCCAGGCTTGGGTTAGTAAAGGTTGCCCTTGCCAGTAGACCAAGTGAGGGTGGTCCAATGAGGCTTGGCAGAGGGAAAAAGGGAACCAAAAAAAAAAGTGAAGAAGAAAAAGAGAAGAAAACAACTTTTAAAAAAAATAAAAAAAATTTATTAAAAATTGTTCACGTTAATTTTGACCATGTCACGTCAGATGACTAATGTTCACATCAGTGATTTTAAGCAAAATTTGATTGGATGAATTCAATTGACAAAATGTGAAAATTTATAGGACACAATTATCACAATCAAAATGTTTATAACTAATTTGGCAAAAGTGCAATAAATTTATATGTTTTTGGACAATTTCCTGCTACACCCCATCCACTATTTTAACTATTCCTGTATATTCTCAATAAAAATAACATTAAAGCGCATGTATATGTTTACAATCAGAGAACTCAAAAGAGGTTATTGCATCTTGTAGTTACGTCCACCTATATACATTCAGGCCATTAAACCCAACATAACTCCTTTCGCATATAATTCCTTCAAGTGCGCAATACTGGATCCGAACGTTAATTTTTGTACAAATGTTATGATAATCGGAAAATGTGATCATATACACCAATAACAGAAACACATAACCTGAGAAAAAGAGATCCAAAATGAGGATTTTTTTTTTTCCGCAATGGATTCCCTTATATTGATCCCTGACACACAATAAACAACTAATGTTAAATCCACTACATCAACGTTAGAAATTCATCGAATTTGATCTAGGCATGAACTGTCCAAACTAATCCTACTTGTGCATCATTTTGTTTTATTCTATGCTTGGCAAAAGATGTTATGTAGGAATGACAACGTACAGTTAAAAAATGGAAACAAGTAAATGGAAGTAGAGGGGCATCTCTCTCTGATATATATAAGCCGCACAGCTTCCTCTTCAAAATTTTTCGATTTCAAAAGCATAGACTCCTGCCCGATCAAAAGAAACATATTCATTTCAGCACAACGGTAATGGCTCATTTTGCATCACTGATCGGGGGTGGCAAAAACCTCTGTCCTGACAACGGGATGATTTAGAAGAGACGATTAAGGAAACAAGAGAAATATCATATTAACCTGATGCAGTTTGAAAATTGAAATCTAAAAAGTTGCATTTTATGCCTCTAAAGCAGCATTTTATTCCCATTTTTCCATCAAAATGTGACGAACACGTGAATATAAACGGGATGACCTTTTGCCCCCAATTCAAAATGAGCGATAAACTATCTACATAATGGGTAAATTTACGACCACTAACCATCTATTGTGTTATAATTTATTGAAAGAGATCATGGGAATCTTTCAAAGAGTTAACTGAAAAATAGTATCCATATATAAAAGTTTAGGAAACAATTCTTTGATGTGATTGTTGATTAGAAAGAACAACAAGATTTCTAAACTATATAAAATACGATTGAGTTTGTGACTTGACTAATTAGGACTATTAATCATATATTTCTTTCATGTGATTATTAAACGATGATTGGTTTCATTTTTCTTCCGTAGTCTCTCCTCTCTTTTCTCCGATGTGCAGATAATGCGCAGACAAAGTCACCCTCCTTGAATTTCAGAAAGCTGATCAGATATTCTAAGCCCGCCCAACCCGCATGATTCTTACACATGTATCAGTTCTCTTGATGGGCGGGACCGGACGATATTTCAGACTTTATTTGAAGCTATTCCAACCCGTCCATTGATCATCTCTGCTTAACATTATTCTGTGTTATTTTGTCGCGATCGCTCCACGACTCCTTCCCACCATCACCGTCTCGGGACTTCGTCTTCTTCTTGGTAGTCCTCTTGTCGTTTCCACCTCTCTCTCACCCGTTGCATTCTCCCTCCCTCCCTCTCTCTCTCTCTCTCTCTCTCTCTCTCTCTAGAAGACCAGACGGCATCGAATGCGTCCCCACCGTACGCTCGGAAGCAGCTGATCCTTCTCCCTCGCTCTTCTTCTAATAAGCAAACGCACAGTTTAATATTGACCAGCGCACGTTGCTCTCTCTCTCTCTCTCTCTCTCTCTCTAAAAGATAAGACGGTCATTGAATGCGTCGCTTCTCCAGCCGTTTTGGCGTTATCTCGGATTTCGCACTCTTGGATTCCGGATTTCCGATTTTTCTCCTCTTTTTTGTCCAGCAGTCGACTTTTGAATCGTTCTCCGCCCGCCCCGTTCAAATGTGACCTCAATCCTTGTGTTCTCGAGGCGATGCTTCTCGTTGCTGATTGCGAAATTCGATTTTTTTTTTTTTTAACATTAAGATTTCAATTTCTATTTCGATCTTAGGGCTTATGCGATTGCATAAACAATCGTTAGATAATACATAGTGTTCAGCTCTGACAAAGTAAATAGGTATGGAATTTGATGCGAACCGTAAAAATGCATAGCTTAAGCCATTGCACGATCAAGAAATTATTTTCGGAGTTTCCATTATTGATAACAGAAGATTAATTAATTGACAAAAAATGTTTTCTCTGAATTAAAATAATAAGCTTAGATTGGGGATTATGGCTTTTTGATTGTTATTATTTGCCTCTCCGATCTCTATCCCTCATCAATTTTTTTTTCCCAGCAAGTCCCATATGTTCTCTCGATAATCTTGTCTACTATCTTCATAATAAATTTCCTTAGTGCTTATATTCTTCCACATTCCCTAAAGACCATCATATACAACATTTTTTTCGATAAAATTTCATAATGTTTGTAAGTCCTGCTATTTTGATGAATAACAGAATAACCAAAGCAGATCTTGATTTTAGTTTATTTATTATCATATGCCATTTAGTGAATTATCGAAACCAACTTTTTCAACGTGTTTTCCCTACAAACAAACACTAGAGAATGGTTTCCTTTCTCCGAACCTGAATTTATCGAAAACATTTTCTAGTGACAAGAAATTTTCAGTAAACCAAACACATTTATCTTAAGGGTAATGCATGATACGGAATCGGATGAGTACTTTTAATTTTGCTCAAAAGAAATGCACAAGTAGTCACTAAAGAAATGCATTATGTCCATTTGATTCAACCCTTGGAACTATTCAACAGATATAAACAACTGGTCATACTCCGCCCTCTTTAAAATAAATTTCCGCTCTCTCAACCAAGGATCGTGCAGTAGTCTTCTCATTTTTATTTTTATTTTGGTGGTTTCAATATTAAAGTCGTGGCTAAAACTCACCGCAATCAAATAGAAAGAGATGCATTACCGATGCATTACCACGCATGATACAAAAATCCGATACATAATCTCAATTTGCTCAAAAGAAATGCACGAGTAATCACTAAAGAAATGCATTATGTCCATTTCATTCTACCCTTAAAACGATTCAACAAATACAACATATAAATGTCATATTTGGCCTTCTTTAAAGTAAATTTCCATTCTCTCAATCAAGAACTGGTGCAATAGTCTTCTCAATTGTCGTATAAATGGCATAGTAAAAAATCACCACCATCAGCGAGAGAGAGAGAGAGAGAGAGAGAGAGAGAGAGAGAGAGAGAGAGAGAGAGAGAGAGAGAGAGAGAGAGAGATGTATGCGACTCGGCCTCTGTCTGTGTCACGCCCCGAACCTCAAGCGCGCGCACAACCCTCAGTGGTCGATAGAATTTCGCGACGTTCCCAGGACTCGTCGCCGACCCTTTTCATTTTATTGCACATGCGGAAGCGAATTAACTAATCCCCTGACAAACGACAAACATGGGATAGAAAAGCAAGACAACCATTTCAAATCAAATACACTTTTATAAACACTTCAAGCTTATACAGAATGTCTATGTCATAAAGAATTACTGAGCCACCTGTTGACACCTAAATTTTGACGATTTAGTTTATTTATTTATTGCATAGGAAATTAGGGGTTAATTTTATTAATTGCATAGCATATAGATTTAGATTGCATTTATTTTGTTATTCGCATATTTTGGACCGGTGGTGGATGAGTTCAAATTAGATAGATTAGGCCCACGAAGCGAGCAGGTTGGCCCAAGCCCGCGTTTTTTAATAATTAAAAATTATCTCATGGGAATATAATATTTTACAATTTTTCCGAGATATGAATCTTTTTTGGATAGGGTAGATGAGTAAAAAAAATATTGCGATTTGGCTTTGAAAGATTTGGATTTAGAAAAATTTTTATCTTAAGCTCGAATCCTTATCAATAAGGGATGAATTTTGTGGAAAATATTGCGGATGTTGATTCGAGGAAGAATTTGAAAATCCAATTCCTTCCCTATAAAAGGCCATCCGCGTATGAGCGCAAAAGGGGGCTTCTTTGGAAAAAAATTCAGAAAAAAGGTCAAGAGAGGTTTTGCTTATGCGAAAAGAAGAAGAGCAGAAAAAGGAAAAAACTACAGAAAAAGGAAAAGTCAGAACGTGAGAGAGAGAGAGAGAGAGAGAGAGAGAGAGAGAGAGAGAAAAGGTAAAAGTAAAAAGCAGAGGTGAGGGGACGTTTACTGTTCATCGTCTCCCTCACACTCGCCGCTCTGCTTTGCCCTCCATCTCTCAGACCCGATTCCGCCTCCTGTTTTGCTGCCGACGACCCTGCGTTTGCCTCCCGCCGAGCACCGGTCTGTGTCTATTCCTCCTCGCCTCCGATCAAGTGACCTGGACCGCAAGCCAGGAGGACCCGCGACGCTGATTCACCCAACGCCGCTCCAGAGCACGCGGAGGTGCAGACGACTGGATCGGAATCGGACGACTCGTCATTTAACCTAACGACCTGCGACACTCCACCCTCCGCGAGCAGGCTCGAGCCGTGCTACAACCGAGCCTCGCCGCGCCTTCCCCATGCCGACATAGCTGCCAGTCTCCGTCCACGAGCCCCGACAACCCGCGCCACCGCGACGCCGAGCCTCGCCGCGCCTCCTTCGCGAGCAACCCGCGACGCCTCGCCGACACCGCTCCTGCCCTGCTCTGCCACTTGCCCGTGATTGCCTAGCAACTGCTCCGCCTCCGATCAGTGACCCATATTGAAGCCAGGCGGACCCGCATCACCTCTGCTTCGCCTTCGAAGCTGCTGCCGTTGTCGATCCGATTGCCGACCTTGCTCCAAGTTCTCTGCCCGTGCTCTGCCGTCTGCTGCCGCCGGAATTCACCTTCGCCGGCGATCCCCCTGCCAGACCGACGCCAGTTGCCGTAGGTGACCTCCCACGAGCAAGCCGTGCTTGGGAAGGGAAAAAGAAAACAGAAAAACAAAAGAAAAAAAAAAAGGGAAAATCAATTAGGTAGTTTTTCTTTTTTATTTACTTTATTATTTTTTTTTTTATGTTAGTCTCATTTATTTACTTTGTTTTTTTAGTAGGATTATTCCTGAATGAATGGTTGAGATTCTAACATGAGACTGCCTATGAAATTAGGAATTGACAGTCCGATTTTCGCGCCCGAAATCCGACTCGCAATCCTTTATAAAAATCGACAATCCAATCTCAAGCCCGAGATTCGATTCACGATTTAATTTAAAGTTGGCCAACCCGATCTCATGCGCGAGATATGGTTTGTCGATTTTTAGATATCAATCTTATCTTATTTGATTTCATGGCGTTAAGTTGGTTGAGTTAATCTTATTTTTGTAAATAAAATCCAAAAAAAATCTGAATAAGGATTAGGTTTGTTTTTATTATCTTGCATGTTTAGGATTGCAATTTTATTTCGAATTTTTAAATAAAAAAATCCAAAAAATGCATAGGATGTTAGTTTTAAATTTGAATTACATGTTTAATTATTTGGCAATTTTAATTTCGAATTTTATAAAAAAAAACACAAAAAGAAGTCATCATGCATATGTCATATATAATTAGGACATTGTCATGGCATATTAGATAAAATTGCATGTTTCATTTTTAGATCATCTTTTTTAGATAAATTGCATTTTAGATTTAGATAATGTTTTAGTTTAAATTAGGATTTAATATGACTTAATCCCTAATTTAAATTAGATAGAATCTTAATCTAGCTAGATCATTTCAAATTTCATAAAATTTGGCTTAGGATAAATTAGTTGCAATTTCTAGGATAGATTGCATTTTTAAAATAAAAAATGTCATTTGCATGTCATATAGATTTAGGTTCATGAAATGCACGTCATTTAGTGATTATTGTTAGGTTCATTTCTAATTAGAAATTGATCGTCATTAGATTAGGTCATTTAATAAATGTCGCGTGACATATAGTTCGCATATTAAATTGTACGTCGCATGTCATCTTAGTTTAAATAATTTTGTATGTCATCGCATCGCATTGCATGTCATTAGAATTAGGTCATTTAGATTGCATCTAATTATTGCATTTCTTCATGTCGTATAGTTTAGGACATGTTGCCATGCTATATCATTTCATATTAGATTAAAAGCATTGCATTGCATATGGATTATAGTCTCATTAATTAAGTGAAAACAAAAAAAGAAATTGCGTGTTAATTAGAAACCATATCTAGGATTGTTGATGTAGATTTTAATTTAACACTGCAGATGCTTTCGTTGCTTTAAGGTAAGTCCTGCATCATTTAATTGCTTTCTTGGCTGTTAAATTGGTGGTTTGCGCACTTGTATGAACACCTCACATGTTAGGAAATTAGTTTAAAATCAATTCAAGCTGCCTGCAAAACATTTTTTTAAATAAAAGAAATGGTATCGAAAGGGCGTTAGAGAAATCTAGCGTAATCAAGTCCCCGTACCCAAATCTCTGGTTCGTAGGAGTAAAGTAAAACTCCCGTTACTTTACTTGGGTTTCTAATCGACCCACCAAAAATTGATTAGTGGCGATTCCCAATTAAAAAATTTGCATGTTAAGAACTTAAACCAAAAGTCGCGAATTAGTATGGGCTTGGGAGAGCCCGAGTTAAGTTTAGGCTTAATAATCCATTAGCCAAATCCTAGGTGGTTCACACCCCCGAAAAATTGGTCGCGACACCACCTATGCTCCTGACCCTTCCGCTTCAAGCTTCTGGCTCTTCACACTAGGGACCTGAAAATGGTTATTCAATAACCAGTGAGATATAAATCTCAGCGAGTTCCACCCCTAAGCCCCGGTTTGTACACCAACTCAACCCAGGGTATCTATCCAGAACTACCCCACCACAAGCAACAACCAACAGTCGATTCGCATACAACCTTACCCGGTATGCCATACCCTGCACGTTATAATTCAGCACAATACACGCAATGCACATGGCCATTAGATGATACATTTCATCAATCACATATGAGTCGCATCACAAGCGATCTCACCTGGCCATTGCCACACCCTGCATGTTATCGATTCATGCACGCGTGCCATAAACAATGTGCTTAACTCACGTATGACCGAAATCGCAGATGCCATGATTCTCATGCATTCTTGCACATTATCACAGTTCAACAATATCATGCATATATTCAATGCATACAACAATTGAAACGTCTTATCCACTCAATTAATCACAGGGGTCCTGATTATAAGACCGAATCATTATGACACGTCCCATACCGTGCCACACTATTCCGTTCCATAATCCAGCGCGTCAATCAACACCCAACATGCGTTCCAATTGTTATTCACTGCTACTCAAGGGCATAGCCTACTCGCAGTTCGGCTATCTACTGACATTAATGCCAGGCATCGTCTCCCCCCCATGGAGCACGGCTTCGTCACTACGTCGACGGCATTCCCGAAGGAGCATCGTCTCCCCCCCTTGGAGCGCGGCTTCGTCACTACGTCGACGGCATTCCCGAAGGAGCATCGGTCCATTCGGTCCAGCCTCTACTGCGACCGGCATCCATTTCGCGGGCATCCCATATAGGGGCATGTCCAGCTCAACAGCCCGGGACAGTTTCCTCTTAACCAACACACGACAATTCAATTTCAGCTCAGGACACTTTGCATTTCACTCAAATGCCCCGATTAAAATAGTAATCCTGGCCTCTTTCCTTCGTATTAAAAACATCTGAGAAAGTAGTCGTGCGTGGGCACACGTTAATTCGAACCAGAAAACTGATACTTTCCTTTTTCAAACCCCACTGTTCGATATAATACTTAAAATCTATTTTCGGTGTCAAAACCCGACACCCGGGATTTTATGAATAAATACCAAATTTCCAATCACCACACAATTGCACAATCATCACTCAATTCATGCAGATGCCCATGCATTTTCACATCCATTTACTTCATAGAATCAACACATATGAATTTTAGACACTTTTCGCATTCTGGATGAACAGTGCACGTGAACAGTAACTCGTGAACAGTAAATGGTGAATAGTGTCGCATGAACAGTAATTTTCCAGAATTTAATAAACTATAAATTAAATTCAGAAATCATTAAAAGCATTAATTAAAGCAACCATCAATTAATTAAAGCTAATCATACTTAATTAACCACATAAACCACATTAAGCAAATAAAGCAAGATTAGGCTAGACTAATTTAATTCATCCATCTAACCACCTATCTTAGGGCTAATACAACTTAATTAAATCACTTAAACTAGAATTAAATCTAACTAAACCAACCCTAAGCAAGTTTAGGCACTAATCGAAGGATTAGGAGCTAAACTCACCCGTTAAACGGGCCGGAGACACCGACGCGGTGGTGACGACGGTGGCTACGCACTGGGATCTCAACAACGACGATCCAAGGCAGTCCCAAGCTCAACACAGCAACCACAGCTCGGACTCCCACTGAAAATACTGAAAAACAACCCTGTCGGAGGAGAAACTGAGTTGAACGGCTTGGCCAGAGCTCCGGCGAGGAGGGTGGCTGGCAACCGGTGACACCCAGGGGTCTTGGGAGTCTTGTTGGAGGTTGGGATGAGCAAAGGAACGGCTGGAATGGAAGAAAACGGGCTGTAAAGTCGAAACAGGCAAAGCAAGGCGGAACCAGGCGGTCCGGCGACCGGCGTCTTGAGATGGCCGTACAGGACGACCGGCAGCTCCGTTCGAGATGAAACCAGGCTCGTTGGAACGGTCTGTCTCTCCCGGTCACGGTGATAGGTGGATCGTTGGCTGATTCATCCAGGAAGACCACTTTTGACTCGATTCTTTGACGAAGGGTCAGCTGGAGCAGAAACTGAAGGAGAAGGAAAACAAGGAAGAGAGGAGCTCGTCCGCTTGGAGGCCGAATGGGGGAGAGAGAGAGTGAAGTGAGGGCTGTCAAGACCCCCATCAATGCTTGCTTCAAGTCCCCATGCCAAGCCATCATCATTTTCTCTCTCTTCTCTAGCCTTTTCTCCCTACAACTAGGGGTATTTTGGTCATTTCACCTTGCACAAATTACACATCTGACCTTGGGCTGAAATTGGAGGATGGGCCTAAGAAATGGGCTTGGACATGAATAGGAGTGGGCTTGGGAATTGATTGGGCTTTGAAATGGTTAAGGCTTGGCCCATGGGCTTAGAAGATGAATAGTTGGTTTGGCCCAATGGGCTCATTGCTTGACTTAGGCCCATTTGGTGGCTGTCCCAACTTGGGCTTAAGGCCCACACTAGCTTGGCCCGGCCCACATCCTCACGGGCTCGCTTCCTCGGTCCAAAGATCCCTTTTTTTTCAATTGCTCGGCTTAACTGGCTCTGTCGACTGTCTGAAGTAGCTTCATCCAAAGTCCGTCCCGGACATTCCCGATAATTCGAAGTCCAATCCTAAGTTCTCTTACCATGTCAATTTCGCCCAATGCCATTTTGATAACAACTCAGACTGACAGGTGGCTTTGAGGATTCACGCGTGACCGACTCGTGCCAAACCACATTCAAGACATCTCGACGCATGGACGTCCTTGACTGTATGAAATTACGGAGGATAGATTCTTATTTCAAAGTACACGATTACTAAGGATCGATATAGGGTCGTTCGTGGATTCGATAACAGTAAACGGAATCACCCGTCGTTCCATTATGTTTTGTCCATGAATCGACTTTTAGTCGTCCTTAGAATCGGCCTGCCTATCTACAGGATCGTCCTCACGTAAATCTCATGGTCAAGTCGTTTTCCCAGGTCGAGTCCTTTAGTTGTACGAGTTCTGTCCTCATTAGCCTTTCCCCTCAAGGTCAGTACCCTCAAGGTCAGTATCTCAGGAGTGATCAATTCCGAGTGAGATCAACCAACAATGCATTGACGAAATTCACATCCATTCATTCCTCAAAGGACTCGAATTTCAGGATGTCATAGTCTGCATGCAGGAAGTCAAGGAGCGCTCTTGAGGAGTTACCAAATGAAGGTCCATTTTCAGGCTACCTGGTGATCACAGACGTGGAAGAAGAAGCAGAGAACACGGATTGCTGCGGGTACAAGATCACATGGCTCACGAAGCTTCCATTTCCTCAGGACAGGCTCCTATTCTTCCAGTCATTATGTGACGAGGACTCCGACACTGAGCTCTGGTTCATTCCAGCACTCGATAGGCCTCTCTCATCGAACGTCTATTATGTCATAACTGCGCGGGGCAAATACCGAGGGTATGTGTAATGGTACTAACTACGGTTTGCACTCAACATGTTCTTCCGATATGCAATATGCGTTATTTTCTCTTGACCAATTATAGTCACAGAAACAAAAAGAGATACCATCTATGTTATATTAAACTACTTTTGTTGCAATTGAATCCGAATTACAGCTTATTCATCTGTTACATTCTGATATCCGCACAAGCCTTGATTAATCCAGAGGCTAGGTGTGAGTCAAGTCTACTGACTCCAGGTTTCTTTCAATTACAACGCCTTCTCTTCTTGGAATGTTCAATAGATAAGATAAAGAACCATCCTTGTCCACCAAAAAGAGGGAAAAAAGAAAAAGAAAAAGAAAAAGAAAGGTTACTGACGAACAATTATCATATCACGGTCTTGCCTGCATCAATTTGCTTGATCACTGACCACCAATCTTGATATTTCTGCAGGAAATCATGCATATGTTCGAGAGATGGGGACATACAACCAACTTGTTGGGGCACATCCATCAAAGATACCAGACCGAGTCATTTTGACCCCAGAGACACATACCAAGTGTTCCAGATTCACCGTCACGACAGCCGAAGTTTCTTTGCTGAATCAGTGGCTCCAGATGGCTTTCCTCCGAGGTACCTACGGAAGAAATCGTGGCAAGTTAAAGACCTCGGACTCTCTCCGACCTCACTTAGAAGAGGCCTTAGGCCTTGACTTGACTCTGAGAGCCCGCCTCCCCGACTTCACTTTCCCAATCTCAGGCAATCATCCAGCTTCTGCTCCTATTGTTGTGGGTAAATGGTATTGCCCATGTGTTTTTGTTAGGGATGAAGGTGTCGAGGCCAAGCACCAAATGAAGAAGTCGATGTTCTACAAGATGGTACTTGAGCAAAAGTGGGAGGAGCTTCACACGTGCGAGAATAATGTGAACAACAAGGACAATAATAAGGCCAGGGTAAATGTGGCTTTGACAAAGGAGGAGGCTTCGGTCTTCGGCCTGAGAGCAGTGAAGGATGATGATGGGACTAGTGATGGCTTTGTGTGGTTCAAGGTCATGACACACGACGAGGCACGGAGAGGAATCAGATTGGGGGTGAGTGAGGCCATTGCTGAGAAGATGAAGTGGGTGATGAGGGAAGGAGGGTGGGCTCATGATGATGGTGGATCAGGAAGAGAAGTGAGAGTGGAGAGAGTGGAAGAGTTCAAAGGTGACAGCATGTGGAAGAGATTCGGTTGCTATGTCTTGGTGGAGAGCTTTGTTATGACAAGATTGGATGGGAGTTTGGTGCTCAAGCGTGATTTTAGGCACACGCACAGGATTCAATGCAAGTGGGAGTGATTCACTCATTGGGTTCTCTAAGAATTTAGTGTCTCTGTCCTAGTTACATATGGTTCAGTTCATCTTCATTAATCCTATGTTCGTAATTTGCTCAGCGTTATTCCCACTTCCTTTATAGGGTGAGAGGCATCATGTAGATACACGCTTTACAACGAATGCAGAATTTTTTTTCTTTTTTCAGGGGTTTTCCCACGTTGCCTCCGGATCCGTCTTCCTGGGGGAGCGATGGTTGTTGAATCATATAAATCTCAATTGTTTACTGAAATTTCTTCAGCTATTAATGTTCTTGTTTGAATATACAAATATTTTGACACTCTCCCTCACGCATAAGCTAGTCTTTAAGAAAATATCACATGAAATCAGAGTAAGAAATTCTGAGTTTAAATCATTTTAGGTCTATATTTGCCTCCCCAACTGCATATTTTGACGTTTTAGGCTTAGGCCAAAGTCCAGCCCATGTGTGTGAGGAAAAATGTAATAACTTAAAATTTTAAAACAATTGACGGTAATCATAAAATTCTCAGAATTCTTCCACCATGAAAACTAATTTACCAATTGAAAATTCAAGAATAGCATATGTTGATCAGAATAGGACACAATAAAATTCAAAAGTGAAACACTCGCCAATCGTATATGTTTGAGTTCTTCCGCCATGATAACTGTTTTTACCAATTTCAAGAATAGCCTATCTTGATCAAGAATATGACGCAATAAAATTCAAAATTGAAACGTTCACTAGTCGTATGTGGATGGAAGAAAAACAAAGAACCTATTGAGGTTGGTGAACTCAACCAACTCTAGATTAGGGTTTTATATTTGGAAAAAGACTATTTTTTGTCCATGCACCTTATTGCTTTCTCTAAAAAAATGTCCATGAATTTAATTTTTCTAATCATTCATTTATGCCTGCACAAATTATCTAACGAAATGCGTCCAAGATGAAGTGCGGTCAAATCTAGCTGATGCGGCTATCGGATGACGTGGAAATGTGGTGGGGGCATAACTTGCCAACGTTGCACCCAAATGGACGCTACCATGGGAAATAAGAAGAGAAGAGAATAAGAAAAGAACCCTGTCTTTTATTTTCCACGATAGAGTCCATGTTAGCAAATTGTTATAGATCTCACGCTCCAGAGATATCCCACTGTCAAGTCAGCCGGATTTGGTCAAATTTGGTGCCATGGACACTTGATTAGACAACTTTGCAAATATGAACCAATTAGAAAAGTTAAAGGTTCAGAGACATTAAACCAACAAAAAAATCAGAGACATGATTACACAAAACATGAAATTATAGGAACAAAAGTAGAATAACTTCACATTTTTGCATAAACCACTATTTCAAGCTCAGGGCAAACACTCCTATTTTTTTGGTTAACTGGTCAGGTGGTATGACCTTTTCTAGTGAAACCTTCTATGGTTCCAGCCCATATTGGTTTGGACAGAATAAAGCAAATTAAAGGGAAGGAAATGTTTCTGGCCATTGCATTCTCCTATTTTTTTGGACCTTTTTCTGAGCTTTGTGTTCTATGATCTATCGGAAACTTGCAGGCAGGATTACGCTTGGTCAAAGGAAGAGAACAAACCCAATGTGCCTCTTCGAAGTAATTCGAGATGGAATCCCAAAGCCCTTCAACAGTAACGACATCTACAAAATATCAAAAAATCTTAAACCTATTGTACTTGTGGTAATGAAGTCTTTAAATTTTCAGTTATATCAATTGAGTTCTAAATTTTTTGACGATTTGCAAAATAGTCCATTCAACCAATTTTGACCAAAAATCATTGACATAGATATCAACTGTCATACAAAGCATGACCAACACTAAGGTTGATCATTTTGTTATCTTTTTACAAAATTTATGAATTTTTAGTACTTTTTTGTTTGTTGTTTTATTTCCTTTCTTTTCTTTTTCTTTTTTTTTTTTAACTAAAAGTCGGCATACCTTTGCTGGCTATAGGCAAGGTCTCGCTAAGGACCTTTGGACCCTTGCCCACCATAGGGTAGGGCATTGGGCCCTCAACCAAATCTAGGAGAGAGCTATGACCTCTCTTGTTGGCTAGAGAGGGCCACGATGCCCTCGTTGGCCAAGGGTGAGAGCCATGAACCCCTCGCTTATGGCTAGTGAGGGTGTTATGGCCCTCTCCTAGATCTTAGTGAGAGTGAGGCGGCCATCAACCAACCAAAGGCTTGTTGACTCAAAATTGTGAAAATAAACATAGAAAGGAAAAAAAGAAAAAAATATTTTAAAAATTGTAAAATTTGTCCATATTAACACCATCTATGCCATATAGAACAATCAATATTAATGTTAATGATTTTCGGTCAAAATTTGTTAAATAGACTATACTAGCATATCGTCAAAAGTTTAGAATTTAATTTGTATAGTTAAAAAGTTTAGGACTAAATTGGCATAAATACAATAGGATTAGGACTTTTTTTTCACTTTTCCCTGAGGACATCTCATCAACAATTCAAGATTTATCGTGATGACAATGTGAGGTCCCGTGCAAACTCCGTAGCATCTGATGGTCTCCACCGTGATTCTGAAGAGAAAGAGGACTTCGAGTTCAGACATCGAAACTACATTTACTCAAGTTGGATGAAGCTGTAAGGTTTCGATCGGGACCTCCGGGCAAGTATTGCAGGTTCTTGATTTTCTCATTTCCCTGCCGACGGCTCACCTGCTATTTCATAAACAATGCAGGTTTACTTATGCAATTTTTTTTTTTTTTTGGTAGGATAAAAAGTAGGACGCCCTCATGAGTTGCTACTGCTTTTCAAAACCTTATTGTTATATACGTTTGTAATACCTCGTAATTGGCTTCCGTTTAATGTACCTACACTTCAAATATTTTATTGCCTCTACAATAAAATACTAGTACGAGGTCGTATCATAGGCTAATTTGTCATACTAATGCTAATTTCATCGTAGCATACAATACACCCGACTTCGAAGATGGATTGACCAATATGAAAGAACGACAATCGTCAACATCATTTTATATCGTACAATGGTTTAATATTCAGTAACATAGAAACAACATCTTATAACTTTGATTCTTACATGGCTTGACGGGCTGATGTAGATTTTGGCCAAATTTGAAGATATTAAGGCTTTATTTGTTTCGTGAAAAATATTTTTCTGTGTTTGGTTTGCTTAGAAAAGATTAGTCAATGGAAAATGTTCTCCTAATCAATAAAAAAAAAAAAAAAAAAAAAAAAAAAAAACCCACACTTAAATTCAAGAAAATGAATTCCTCTTAAAATATCAAAAATCATATTTCAAAATATATCTAGGTATCATTGTATAGACCTAAAACTCTACTCTCGGGCACAAAAACCCCAACGTTGGTTCTCAGGTCTCTGACGTCCAAGATTAAGTCTAGAATGCTAAGGCTGGGGTCCATCGAGGCTAAGCTCATGACCTCAATTCCCTTTCCTATGTTCCCAATGCTCGTGCCCAGGTCCATCGAGGTTGAGCCGTAAACCCTTGCAACCATGCCTAGGCCCCCGGCGCTCACATTCAGGACCATCGAGGCTGAGCCCAAAGCCCCAGTGCATTAGCACAAAATGCCTGTGCTCAATGCCTCATGCTCATGCCTAATGCTGCGGCACCCAAGCCTAGGTCCATGAAGGCCAAGCGCAAGATCTCGATACCTAAGCTTGAATCCCCAACACTTGGGCCCGGATCTTCAAAGTTTGTGCTAGGGGTCCTCAACGCTTGAGCTCTAGTCCCCAGCACTTGGGCTTGAGTCCACAAAGGTCCTATTCGAGTCCTTTATGCTCAAACTTAGGTCTTGGTTTTTAAGCTAGGGTCTATTAAGGCCAACACCTGAGATTTCAATGATCACGGCTAGGTCCATTAAGGCCAGGCTTGGAACTTCAATGCCCACATTCAGGTCCACCGAGGCCGAGCTTGGTACCTCGACGCTAGTGCCCCAATCAATCAAGGCTAGCTCAAGAAATAGGTGCCCATGCCCCAATCCCTAGCACCTGGGTTGGGGTCCATGATATTGAACCTAGGACTCCAATACCTGTACCCAATTCCCCGACTGTCCATGTGCAATTTTCTAGCACCTAAATAGTGTATGTCTATTGACAAGTGTACCAGTTTAAAGTTTTACTCTCTATTTATTACATGTATACTATTTTCTAGATTTTTGTGGTATTAATATAATTTAACAAAAACTAATAAATGATAAATTTATCACAAATATATCAATTTGGGGTTTTTTAGTGGTTAAAAAATTAGTTTTGGGTAAATTTGTTATAAATGTACTAATTTGGAAATATACTAGTTTGACATTGTTCGTGATATTAACAAAAAAAGAATGAAAAAAAAAATTCTTTTGACAATCTTTTCCGCCATTGATTTTATTATCTCTTTTTTCTTCGCAATTTGTGAACCACAATCCAATGGTCCATATTTTTTAGGATTAGCTCCTTCAGATCTTTGAAAATCTCCCATTATCCAACGCTTCATTTTTCTATAAAAAACCACAAAAGATGTATAGCTGCCCTCCCATGTTCATCATTAACTGTATAGCGAAGGTAACAGCAGCTTGTTGCATTGTGACCACCCTGGCCATGACCCTGAAGAATCCGAGTCGACATCGGATTCCTTTGATAGAACCCGAATTCGACAAATCCACGTATCGCACCAGTGTCTTGAGGCGGAGAGGAATTGATTACAGTGCTCTTGGTCATTGTCCTTCTGCTTTCTGGCTCGAAACAGTTGACCTGCTGCAGTTTGTCTGTCACAGAGAGAAGATAAAATAGCTTCGCTCTCTTTTCTCTGCAGATTCAGCAACAAAAATCCTCTGTTCAAGAACCCGAAATAATGGTGAGTTGGACCATGTCACTCTCGTCTTTTGCTTTTTCTTTTTCCCTAGTTTTTGTCTTATTTTTTCTTCTGTATTGCCTGGTTTATCTGAAAAAAGACGGAGAAGGGGAAAAGGATAAAGCAAGATTCACGCCGGCAGCTGCCTTTTTAGGCGCTGGAGCCAAATAATAGGTTGCCATTTTTTTCTCTGTTGATCATATGTTACGATGCTTGGTGCTTTAGCTCTGTATTTGTAATGTGGCTTTTGGGAAATGACCTAAAAGCTTTCTCAAAGTATATCTCGTTCTCATCTTTCCATAGCCCATACAGATAAAATCAACTTGTTTTATCACCATACCATTCTAAATTACTTTGAGATTCAAAATGAAAATACCTCCTCGAAAGCGGAATTTGTTCTTTTTTATAAGTAACATATATGCTTCATTTTATTCTTCAATGAAAAATATAGAGGTTACAGCAAACTATATGTCCATACTGATACAACCATACCATTCTCACTGAAAGCTTTATTTTACCCCAACTACATATGCATCCAATATCTTATTCCCAAGCCTATTTCATTAATACTTCACACATGCGTAGATGCATCATCTGACGAATGTCTAGTTGCTGCATATCAAAACGTTTGGACTGGATCCATGAGCACCGAGCGTATGTAATCTTTCAGCATAATATGAGGATTGGTATAATGATCTCCTCCATCCTTGTACAGCACATCCATCACTCGTGTAAGGTTGAGAATTCCCATGAGAAGCGGCTTGGCGACAGCAGTCGGGCAAAGACACTCCTCATTCAGGTCCTTCCACGCATCATCAACTTGCTTGCGAAGGTCATTCTCCGCTTCTTGTTCCGTGACATTGTATTGCTTCATGTAACATTGCACAGCTGAGTCCGCATGTTCTCTTCCTTGCTCAAACTGCGAAGATATAGACAAGAAGACATATAAACGAGATCTGATGTTTCGTAGTAGTTGGGCTTGGGTCAATATCTTCATTCAACGCGTGCAAGATAAAAGGGTACCTTATGAGTGGCCAAATCATCCATGAGCCTGCAAATAACTGTTGAAGCCTTGAGTATCTTTGGGTCGTTGAACAGCCAATCTAAATCGTCTTTTGTTACAATATCTTGCATTCCAACAAAGGACGTGATCGCTAACAAGGGGTAACCACTCGATACTAATGCGACGGACATGTACTCATCCATTGTGGGCTTGTGTTGTTGGTGCAGCCCTTTTGCTTCAGCAAAGTAGGATCTCGCTTGCCTTTTCATCTGAAAATGCAAAGCATTAAATTCCTAAAAGTCGAGAATAATGACACTATGATTGTAGAATACAGTAGAGGTGGTACAATCTTACTGCCTCTTTCGCATAGTCGAGGCCATACGATCTTCTAGTGCAAGCTAGCTTTTCTCCAATTTCAACGTAGACATCGATAAGTGCTTTGTAGAACACTTGCATGTACTCTGGAAGTTCATTTATGCAATCAATGTCCCACCTGAAATTATAAGATAGGAATCCGTTCATGATATTTTGAAAAGCTTACATTACTCGAGGATATTCTAATCACAATATCACCTGAGAAATATGGCAATATTATAGGAATATGTTTCATGATATTTCGAAAAGCTTACAATATACAAGGATTTGCTAATCACAATATCACCCAAGAAATATGACAAGGTTAACCTACCAACCCCATCATCTTCCATCACAAGGACTTGCCAATAATATACATTTTACCCCATCTTGTAGGTCATGCGAATATATAGAAAACAAAATCTACTTGATAAGACTCATTTACGGTACCAGTCTGACCTTTGAACAGCTCGAGTAAAGAGCTCTAGCTCTTCATAGGTGCCATAGACATCATATATGTCATCAAGAACTGAAGTCATTGCAATCACTTTGGTCATCATTATTCTAACAGGCGCTAATTCGGGCTCAAAATGAACTCCCAAAATCCAGAAGTATCCTTCCACGAGCCTATCTCTTGCAAATGGTAACTTGCTCTTGAAGTCCAAACCCATCCACCACCTGCATGTAAAAGGGAAATAGCCATAGTTACTTAAAAAAACCTTCCATAGAGTATAAACAATAAATCAATTTAATCCTGTGATTGCAAAATTGATCAACCTTGCAAGATCAAATAACTCCTCCTGGTGTTGCTTTTGCAAGTGGTTGAAATCCAACTTGGCAAGTGATAGTAACACTTTATTATGCAAAGGCTCCGCTTCATACATGGAGATGTATCGTCTTGCCTCGAGCCTCGGCACCCCTCGACGAATTGTTTGCTTTAAGGCATGTTGGACTTGTGCTGCGAGAGGAGGGCTCAGTTTCTCCTTGTCAATGGATTCCAGATGCTTTAAACTGAAAGAAAGCGCTTGATCGAGAACATCTTCCCCATGCACACTCAAATGGCTAGCTTCATACAAACTTAGTAATCCACGTACGTCACTTGCGTGTTTTTCAGTGAACTTTCCGCTGGTGTCCTTGAACTTGTTGAAGATATCTGCTTATAAATCATAGTGAAATCAGGATTCCTATTGAAACATCCCAATAAGACAAGCAGATAGTAATAATAACGACCAACACATGAATAGTGATTAAAGCCACTTGCAGAGGATTTTTTTTTTTTCCACAGATGCTGTCTATAATATATGTCCCAGCTGGGAAAGGCAAAGAGGACAGATTCTAGACAATCGCAAAGGATCATAGTCTATTGGTTGTAATTTGCGAAATGACGGAAACACAAAAGGGGCCACTCACCGCATGAAATACGGTAACCTTGTTGTCGCAATAAACGGAAGAGGAGAGCGACTGTGTGAGGTCGTCATTATCATAATTTCCATTATTACTAACAAAATAGGTCTGGCTAAGTTTTTTCCATTTGCGAAATGGCAGAAACACAAAAGGGGCCACTCACCGCATGAAATACGGTAACCTTGTTGTCGCAATAAACGGAAGAGGAGAGCGACTGTGTAGAGGTCGTCATTATCATAATTTCCATTATTACTAACAAAATAGGTCTGGCTAAGTTTTTTCAGCACATTATCAATCTCGCTTGCGAAGTGGTACGCAATGCCTAAGCGTTGTATTTGATCAATCATATCCAGTTTCAGGGACGGCTTGTCCGCATGAGCGCATAGCATCCTCTTCACCTCGTCCTTCAGCTTCTGGATTTCTTGTTCCGCCTGCTGATCATGGCCATCATCCTACACATAAACATTCTCACGTGTTAATTTCACTCCGAAAGTGCATGAAACATTCATTGGCCCAAGGCCTATCCTTAAATTGTTTCTTATTCTATTTTCTCCCTCTTTTTCTACCTTATGTAAATAACCGATTTTGTAGTAACTTGCAAGATGCGGAGCAACTTAAATCCTACCATTGAGTTGGAGGGAGAAGAATATTTGGCGAGGTAATCCTCCCACAAGCTCGGATGATAATCTACCGACCGGCGTTCAACCATCTGGCTGTTTTCTTTTTGGTTCTCCTTTGTAGGTAGATGTCAGAAATGGAAAATGAAGTACAGCAGAGGCTTTGATTACTGTCTTGCGAAAGGTCAGTTGGAGAGAATTTATAGACAAGGGGACGCTCCATCATGCCACAGACTCCAAATTTTAAAAATACTTCATTTTTTTAAAAATCACGTAAAGTAATCCCGTCAAATCAGAAATACACAAAAACTTCAAATTTTCTATTAATTTTATACATTTTAAACTTTTAATTTAGGACATGTCAGCTGACGAATTATTCTATAGATTAGATTTGAAATGACTGTAAAGTATGTATAACTTTTTGATTCAAATGCATTCCAAAAAAAAAAAATGATAGGGTGAGATCAACATGTTATGTGCTTTATCTTGAAAAAGTAACAGGTACTCTTTTTCATTTAGGAGTAATTTACCCTTCTAAACTCAGCTTATCTTTTTAGCCAAGGTAACTCATAGCTTAATTGGGCAAAGCAATTATGCGTCTTCAAGAACTTAACTTTTAGGATTGCTCCTTCAGTTACCGATATGCAATATTTAACGTGGCTAAGCTTTAATCACGAGAGTGAAATATGAGCATAACCTTTTCAAGTTTCAATCATGTTCAAGTTTCTACAATACATCGATTCTCCGACGTAGGATTTTTTTAATATGACTCACGTATGTATCTCAACACTCGATGGCCTCGGGACTCTACTGCGATGTCAAGATCTTGACGCCCATAGAGGATTCGCTGAAATCGACATGGTGGAGCAAAGAGAGAAAGCGATGAGCCCGAAACAATGAAGACAATGGCGGACAATGGAGCGGCTCAAACACGTGGCCATGAATGAGCTTGGAGGTGGTGATGGTGACTTCGCTGTTGGCAACGGTAGAGAGAGATGTCACGTTAGGTACGTTCGGTAGGGAGAGAGACGTTTGCAAGTGGTTCTATGAGTGGAACTCTTATTTACTAACATCGAGATGCTAAGCAGCTAAAATATAAACATTATTGGGGCAATCTAACCATTCGTTAGCTTCGAGTAAAGTTTTTTAGGTTGTCTAAATGTGTCATTTGATGGATTTCAACTGTGGCAATGTAGATGTACGCTGCGTTCACTTTCATCGACATGGCACTAGCCATGGAGAAATTCTTCATGAAAACGTACTCCCTAAAACCATGTAGCCTTTCTCTTGAGGCCCAGTAGGCATGTCTAGGTCCGCCTATCCCAAAATGCCAAAATGAGCGAGCTCGGACAAGAGATTCATCCTTCAGCCTGGCTTGCCGACTCTCGTCTACACGAGTTCGATTAATTATATAAAGAAAAACCAGTATTCTTTTGGTCATGTATTTGAGGCAATTTTTTATATACTTTCTTAAGGAATTTCATGTTCTTTTGTATATATATATATATATATATATATATATATATATATATATATATATATATATAAAGAAAAATGTTACTTCCTCTTCCTCTCGAGGCCCACTAGGCATGTCTAGGTCTGCCTATCCCAAAATGCCATACGAATGAGCTTGGACAAGAGATTCATCCTTCAACCTGGTTTGCCGACTCTCGTCTACACGAGTTCGATTACTTTTATAAAGAAAAACCAATATTCTTTTGGTCACGTATTTGAGGCAATTTTTTTATATACTTCCTTTAGGAATTTCATGTTCTTTATTTTTTTTCTTTTTAAACTCGCATAACAAAGCTTTTCACTTTTACCTTGCTCTCCTCAGCTGTGTCTCCATTTAAAACTGGAAGTGCCATTTGGTAAGCGAATTCAAATCAACAAAAAAATTCTAGAAAAAAAAATATCTGCAATAACTGATCAGGATTGACATTACTTGAGGAGCTCACCGATGCAAAGAAAAAAAGATTACGCCTTTTTTTTTTATAATTTTATCAATACAAAAAAATTATTTCTAAGGACTTGTTAATCCAAACTGATGGATTTTATGGCTATTGGGCCGCCCAAGCTAGGCTAACCTGGCCCGTAAATTAAAGGGCCCATAGCCCTCAATTTAAAGAAATTTCTTTAAAAGAGAAAATAACGTGTTTTTCTCTCTAAGCGTGGAAGAATAGAATTGTGTGATCTAAAAGGAAAAAAAGAAGAACGAAAAAGGCTCTCTTCCTTGTGAAAAAAATTGTTCCCACTCGATCTCTATCACAATGCTGCAATAGGTGCATTTAATCTGTGAAAAAATGAAGTACATTCTTTAACATAATATACCTTCGATCAATGATACAATGTTTTCTTGGACCCGTTTTTGTATGCAATTGTACATTACTCGATAGTTTGAGTTTAGAAATTTGGAATTATTTTCCTTCATTGGTATTAAAGCATGTGTTCTTGTTTCCTGATTGTTAAAACATATATATATTTTTTTAATTGTTGGTCAGATATCACAAAATGTGTACAAACGCTTGGGTATGAACAATGACACTCGACCGTGCTGTTCAAGGCTGCTTCTCGAAGTTCTATGAGATAAAAGTCGTTTTTGCAAGTGTAGGGTTGTAGTTCTTGTTAAGACAAGAAAAATGAGTAGCGATACGCCTCCGAAGGATGCCAGATGCACCTCCACGTGTAGCCGCTAAGGGGTGGCTTCGTCGACGCATGAGGCCCCTCAAGCACGTGTATGGCACGCACACACGATAACCATAAGCGCGTGCTGCACATGCACCAGTAGTTGCAAGCGCGTCGTGTGGTTAATGTCATGGTAACATCAGCCACAATAGTTATAGAGTCGAGTCTCCTAACCTAACCCGAAAGCTAAACCGACCCGACACTTAACTCAACCCGGTTGATCCACTTTGACCCGACCTGTTAACCAACTGTTGACCATTGACCGACGTTGATCGTTGACAGTAAAAAAAAAAGAAAAATCAAGTGCTGATGAATAAATGGTGAGACTTGAAAGGCTAAGAGCGAAATTAGCTAATTATTGATGGAATGACGGTGACATAGTGATCCATGTTGTCACGTCCCGAACCTCGAGCACACGAACATCCCTTGATGGTTGATAGAATTGCAATGTTCCGAAGATGCGTCGCCGACCCATTCATTTTATGCACATGCAGAAGCAAACTCATAAACTCCAGACACAATCAAACACATGAGATGGTAAAACATGCTAACAAATTTTTCATAAAACACACTTTATAACAGTCAAGCCAAACCTATGGTTTATGTACAGGAGTCTATATCCAAAAAGGAACTCCTAATCCAACTCTACCCCGAACCCTATCTACTCGGGATCCGGGTCTATTACGACACCATCTGGGATGTCGATGTCCAAAGGATCCGCTATCTCTACTCTGGGCTCTTCAACCTTAGGCCCCGAGTTTGCCACGATATCTTCCAAAATATCAGCATCCACAATGGGGTCGAGCACCTCCTCATACTCGGTATTGACGGCAGGTCCGTCGAAACCCTCCAAGGGGCCCTCCCGAACTTTGTTAGGCCCGATACGAAACCACACTTTGAAGCGATGAGGTACCAAGTGAGGCAGGCCCTTATCGACCTAAAGGGTGGTCATCACAAGCTCACAGGTTCAGGGGGTCCCGTGGAGGGGGAGATGAGTAGTCTCAGTCTTCGCCTCTCGTGGCCACCCAAAACGAACTTGCCATACCTCCATCTAAAGACCTGAAAAATGGGTTAACCACAATGAGGTGAGATAAATCTCAGCGAGTCTACACCCTAAACCCCGATTAGAATGAGAATTCACTTAGAGACAGCCAAAACATACACCATATAGGATTTATTTTGCCTCAGCACCTCCTTACACATTAGTACACCACATATACATGTATGAACACAGCAAGCGTAAATCAATAACTGGAACACATCAATTCATTCTTAGATAATCACAGGGGTCTTGATTAGAAGGCCAAATCATTACTACACATCCTATTATGTACCACACAATTTTGTTCCATAATGAGGTGAGATAAATCTCAGTGAGTTTACACCCTAAACCCCGATTAGAATGAAAATTCACCTAGAGGCAGCCATACACCATATAGGATTTATTTTGCCTCAGCACCTCCCTACACATTAGTACACCACATATACATGTATGAACACAGCAAGCATAAATCAATAACTGGAACACATCAATTCATTCTTAGATAATCACAGGAGTCCTGATTAGAAGGCCAAATCATTACGAGACATCCTATTATGTACCACACAATTTTGTTCCATAATCAAGTGCGGCTATCTCAATCATTCAAGCGTGTTCCAATTATTACGACCCAATAGCCACGGCCAACTCATCAGTTGGCGGTCGTCTAGCATAACCGAGTGTCATCCCACTTTGTTGGGCAAGGCAACGTCTACATTCAAACAACATTCTCGAAGAAGCATCGGCCTAGCCTCCATTGCAACCAGCATCCGTTGTCAAGAGCATCTGAACTTAATCAGGCATCGCCTCCCCAACTCTCATCAGGTGACGGGTTCTGATAGCAATCGCACGCACATCCATGCTCGGCCAAAAATATCGTGTTTTGTACTCAAATACTTCCATTTCAAATAATGGACTTGGCCAATTTTCTTCGTATTAAAAATACTCAGTAAAATAACTGTGCATGGTCACGCAGTCAAATCGATCCACAAAACATGATACTCTCCCATTTATATAGTACATAAAATATTTTTGACGTTAAAACCCGACACCCATTAATTTTCTAATTAAATACCATAAAATCATATTTTTGCAATAATAATTAAAAATAATCACCAAGCACTCAATTGCATAATTTAGCAATCAATTTCACAAATGAACTCAACCATGACGATCAACGTAAAATTCTCATAACCGGCTATCCCGGTACGATTTACGCTATTCTCGAAAAAAAATAAATTATTTAAATAAACTAACCACAATTAAATAAACTAACCATGGTTAACTAACCATGATTAACCAACTAACCCTAGTCAAGTAAACTAACCTAGGGTAGTTAATCCTAACTAAACTAACCCCTAACTAAACTAATCTAACCACCTAGTTCATCTAACTAACTAATCAACTAACTAGTTACATTAACTAAATTAACCATTAATCCTAATTAACCTTAAACTAATCTCCCTAAGTGTAATTAACTCTCTAATCATATATTAGGATGCTAACTCTCGGATTAGCGAGAAAACAAGTTCATGGCGATGGCGGCACGACAGCGGTGAGATCCCGAGCCTACGGCAACTCCAACGGAGGGTCGGAAGGGGTTGAAAAAGGCCAACAAGCCTCACGGCTTGCTGCTGAAAGTTGGTTCTATGAAGGGGTTGAATGGCAGCTAGCGGGGGTCGGATAGGTGATGGCGGCTATGAGGACAAGCAGTAAGGTGCGGACGGCCAGCCTAGTTGAGACAACAGTCGAGCAGGAGCTGGCTTTGGCGGATGGCAGCAGCTCGACGATCTAACGAGCTGGACCAACGGCGAGGGTTGGCGGACTGGCGAACGCTGGAGGCGTTGGGGACGACGTGAGGTGGCTAGGCGGCTACTAGACTGGACGACGCGACTAGCAGTGACTGGTGGCTTCGGTGGGGGCTAAAGTGAACTGGAAATAGAGCTTGAAGAAGGTGAAATGAAGAGGAAGAAAGTATAAGCTCTTCTACAGGGGGCTGTTCATAGCTTGAAGGAGGAGGGGGGGGACAAGAGGCCTTGGAAGCCCACCAAGCAACCAATGGACAACCAAACCAAAAATATCTTGCACTCAAGTGTATGGACACAAAAGTCTTTGGCCACCAAAGTCATGCCTTCCTCCAATGGGTGATTTTCCCTCAAATCTTTACAAAACAAACCCAACTGGCACCCCAAAAATACCCATGTAGCAGCCCTTACGAATTTCCCTCCAAATTCCTCACAATTTAATTCAATTTGGTGGCCAAATTCCTGTAATCCAACCCACAAACTCCAAGCACCAAGCACCAACCAATGAAAAATTAAGTTTCAAATTCTCCCAATTAAACCCTTTTCACAAATTCTAATTTGCCGAAATTGATATTTTCGCCAAATTCCCAGTTTAACAAAAATTTTCCAAAAGATGAGACGAGGTCCTAAAAATAAATCGTGACACACTCGAACATTCGATTCCCAAAATCGAATTCAATTTCGTGGTTAAAATTAACCAGACGCGATTTTAGTACAATCTAACCTACCAAATAGCTTTTAGGGATTTTATTGTGACTATATCCCTTAACGGCTTTACCTAATAGGTTAATTAACTCGTGAGTAATCAACTCAGAGAAAAAGGACCATAGGTGCGTTGATGAAAAGCTCATTTCATTTTATCGAGACGGGATCGAAAATTCAAGATGTCACACATGTGGTCAGAGTTAACGAGATGATATAAGAAATCATCTGAAATGATTACCTTATGCTGGATTTTGAAAAGGTGCTAGCCCTAATTAACACTCTTTTATTTGAATGGCAAGTAGTGTCAAATAGGGCGCGTTTGGTTGTGTTTCTGTTTAAAAATTGTTCCAGGGAACAGAAATAGAAAAAAGTGTTTCTGTTCCGGGGAACAATTTTTGAACAAAACAACGCGTTTGGTAAACTTGTTCCGGGAATAAAAAATAAATAGAAACATGTTTGGTAAATTTGGATAATTTTTTTTATTTCTTTTATTTTTTCTATTTTTTTCCTTTTTTTCTTTTTTTCTTTTTCATTTTTTTTTCTTCTTTTGGCCGGTCGCCGGCCAAGGCCTTGGCCGGTGACCGGCCGGCGAGGTCGAGCTCGCCCAGCGGCAAGCGAGGCGCGGCCTCGCCGAGCCACCGCCAGGCGACACCGACTCGCCCAGATCAGGCGAGGCCGAGCTCGCCCAGCGGCGGGCGAGGCGCGGCCTCGCCGGGCCACCGCCAGTCGAGGCCAAGGCTCGCCGGCCGCTGGGCGAGGTCGGCCTCGCCGGATCTGGGCGAGATCGAGGTCGCCCAGGTCGGCGCGAGGTCGGCCTCGCCATGGCTGGGCGAGGCCGACCCTCGCCCAGCTACGGCGAGCCTCGGCCTCGCCGGGGGCCGGCGAGCCTCGCCGTGGCTGGGCGAGGCCGCCGTCCCTCGTCGGCCGGTCGCCGACCATGGCCGAGGCCAGCGACCGGCCAAAAGAAAAAAGAACAAGAAAATAAGAGAAAAAAGAAAAAGAAAAATAAGTATTTCTCAAAAGTGTTTCAGAAACAAGAAACACAAAATTTGTGTTTCTTGTTTCTGTTTCTTTTTTGTTCCTGGGAACAAAAGAACAAAAAAGGAACAGAAACGCACCCAAACACGTTTTTGTTCCTTTTTTGTTCCCAGGAACAAAAAAATAGAAAAAGTGTTTAAAAACAAAAAAAAAAAAAAGAACACAACCAAACGCAGCCATAGTCTATGGGAGGCCAACATGGTTCCAGCTTATAAAAAACTTGCAATAGAGTTTCTAAAAGAATACTATAGGATTGAGGCAATAGAAACTTCAACCCTTGGGTTGAATGTAACTTGGCACAAAATGAATGCGTCATGTAAGTCATGAGGGATCTCCGAGGGTCTTTTCGTGGCTGCCTAATGTGACCTTAGAATTTTTAGAGGAATTTTCTTAGAATTATGAAAAGTCTTTCCCTGTTTATGAGAAAGTTGAGTATTGTTGAATTTATTTATTTATTTATTTATTTATTTATTTATTTATTTATTTATTTAGGTTGGTTTTAGATATCATACGTATAAATATTTCTTTCCATGTTGATGTTGATATCTTCCTCTTGGACACATTACTTTGTGTAAACGGCATGTTTAATTAATGAAAGTTCAATGTTATTTGGCGTTGTAAATTATTATTTTAATTTACAATTATTTGTCGGAAGTTCAAGAAAATTTTAGGGACTTTGGAAAACTTATTTTTCATAAATGATTATATTAATGATAATTTCAAGTTAAGAATTTTAGATGATGATTGGAAACAAAATGCCATTTCAACTATAAAACCTTATTTGAACTTATTCATTAATATGATTAGTTTATGCAAACTAAATGTATAAATGTTAGGCATTAATAATTCGTCCAAAGATGTCTAAAATGTTAAGATATGATGGCTTCAGCATCCACGAACATAGTGGCTTGAATAAAGGAGAAAAATTGAACGGCAAGAATTATGAGATATGAAATATAAAAATTCAATATATACTAGAAGAGCAAGAAGCACTAGAAACTCTTAACTAAATTATGGAAGAATATGAAGATGGAAATACTGTACAACATAAGAGAGATAAGGGTGCATTTGCTGCTTGGAAGAAAAACTCAATTGCTTGCATCATATCGCTGATAACATAGACAATGATGTTATGTGAGAGTTTAGGTGTTTTGAGAATGCCAATGATATGTGGGTAGCGTTAGTGGCTAGATTGGGTCAAACATCTATGATCAAAATGAGACAGCTTACTATCAGGTTTGACTCGTACAAGAAACCTCATAGATAGACCATGAAACTAAAGTATTAATGAGCTGAGGGATGTTGACAACGTTTTGACTTACGAGCAACAAGTGCAAGCAATGATCCGTTCCTTGTCTTAAAGTTTGGAGCACATGAAGATGCACCTGACCCACAATTAGAACATCAAGACTTTTGAGGATGTTATGCGCCACCTTAAGCTAAAAACTGATATCTATTATGTTAATTCTAGCTCACAAGAGGCTTCGAGCTCTAAGTGCAATCATTTGAATTCGTTCAAAAAGTTGAAAGGCAAGGGAGCAAGCTCTTTAGATAAGAAATCGAGACTTGACCAACGTGAGAAAGGAAAACGTTCTCATGTGAAGAAAATGTCAAGGGTGAATGTGACAATTGTGGTAAGAGAAGTCACTTTGCTCGTTATTGTGGTTAGCCAAAGAATGTAAACACCCTCTATGTTCTTAAGTGCACTATTTTTGTATCAAGTTCAATTTTTCTAACTGAATTTAATCATTTATGAACTGTAGATTCAGGAGCAATAGACCATAAAGCAAAGGATAGAGATGGCTTCATGGAGTTCCAACGAGTCCCAACTGAAATGAAAAGGACCTATATAAGAAACAACTCCAAAGCTGAATTTAAAAATATTGGCATTTGTCAGTTAGTTATGCATGGTAAACACACTTTTTTCCTACATGATATACTAAATGTCCGAAAATTCATCGAAATTCGATGTCTATTTTAGTATTGGTTCAACTTTGTTTTAATTTGAACTTTCATAATAGTGGTGTAGACTTCTATTTAGGTACAAGTTACTATGGTTGTTGATACTTTCTAAATGATTTTATTGTGTTAGATGTCGACTATAGTAATGTCAATATTTGTTATTATCTCTTCATTTCTTCTAATTCATATGATAATGATATGAATGTATGACATGCTAGACTTGGTCATATTGGCCAACAACAAATAAATAAATTAGCCAAATAAAGCTTATTGGACAATATTGAAAAAGTTAATTTGCTTATTTATGAGTATTGCTTAGCGGGAAAAAAGCAAGGAAACCATTTGGAAAAACAATAAAATCTTAATTTCCTTTACAATTAATCTATTCTAACATCTATGGTACAATAAATGTAAAAGCAAGGCATGGGGCTATATATTATATTGTATTTATAAATGACTGTTGTGATGGCCCAATTTTCGTCCATCTAAGTAGTAATGTATTTAAGTATAGATAATTAGGTGGCACCAATAGACACTGGTTAGATTTTAGATAATTATGTATTTAGTATAAAAGCTGAATTTCCTTTACAATTAATCAATTCTGACACATGTAATCCAATGAATGTAAAAGTAAGGCATGGGCTATATATTGCATCACGTTTATAAATGACTATTGTGACGGCTCGATTTTTGTCCACCTAAGTAATAATGTATTTAAATATAGATTATTAGGTGGCACCAATGGACACCAGTTAGATTTTAGATAATTATGAAATTTTAGGAATGATGGCGCTCATTCCGTATATTGGCCAAGAAATTTTAGTTTGTTTTTTTGAGTCATAGACGCGATCCTTGATCGCAAGTATTTGTGGTATGCGAAAATTGGACACGATCGATTTTGAATTTCTGAGGGCACAATCGCCTCTCGTTCTGTCTCTCTTTGTATCTCTTCTCTCACCCCCTCTCTCTTGCTGTCGCCAAGTGGCAACCCCTCTCTTCCTCACCAATGCATGCCCATGCATGCATTTCTCTTTCCCAAGGACCAACAAGGTCTCTTCCCCCAAGGCCATCATGACCTTCCCCTTCTAAGGCAAGTGACCGTCATCATCATATCTCTCTCTCTCTCTCTCTCTCTCTCTCTCTCTCTCTCTCTCTCTCTCTCTCTCTCTCTCTCTCTCTCCAGAAGCTCTATCTCATTTCCCTCTCGCTTGTCTCTTTCCCCTCCCTCACACTCGACCTTTCCCTCTCCCATCCCGAAGCTCCTCCGCCTCTCAACCTCCTCTACCATGGCACCGTTTTGCTACTCCGTGGGGGTTCACACCATGAGGAGTGATGTCAAGCTTCGAGGAAGGCCAAGCCGCAATCGTTTTTCCCCAGTCCGAACCGCGTCGCGTCCAATCATTGTTGTCAAGACAAGTGAAATTCCAACTCTCTATATTGTATTGGTTTGCTCATCATGCAGATATGCTGAGTTGTTGGTTGCATGTTGTTGATGGTTGGAATCGTGTCCCGAGAGTTGGAAGATTGTTGTTGCAGTGAATGGTCAGGATTTTAGTTGACATGCATGATGTTTATGTGGCCCGCATGGTGCTGCACGTGGGTTCTAATGCTTATACTTGACGTATAGAAGTTTTCTATGATTTGTGGTTGAAGATATATGTTGCATGTGGTCTAAAATGTTTAATTTTGGAGTATTCTTGATCTGTAAACTTGTGTGGTTCAAATTTACAAGCATATTGAAATATAACATTTAGAGCCTTAGTTTAGATTTCCAGAAACTGGAATTACTGAACCTTGCTGGCTTGTTAATTTTGTGGAGTTTCATGTGTTTCGAATTTGAGGAAATTTCCTCCTTGAAAGTTGTACAAGACATATTGAAATATAACATATCTTAATTTTGGAATTTTCTGAGATGATATGGATGGTACAATGGCCTACTCTTTCACGGTGTTTGATCTATTTAGTACAGTAGGAACAGTGAACCAATTGTCTTTTTGAATTTTTATAAAATTTTATTTTTAGATTTTGGACTTTGCTTCTTTCATAAAGAGGATGTTCTAATTTATAATTTATCCAATATTCAAGATATTTTGACATGTTTAGGGCTATGAGATGAGTATAATTTTAGGACTGGTTGCTTTGTTCCAATGCACCAGATTTTGCGTGACTTTGTCCAATTTTCTACTCTTTATAAAAACTTTTTTGGACTTAGTCTCCTTCATAAATAAATATATATATATATATATATATATATATATATATTAAGGTCTTCCCTATAACATATTAAAATTTTAAAATTTTCCAGTTCATTTACTATAGTTTTGGCTTTGAATTCCATGACTGTGCAATTCTAGTCGGTTCAGTTCTTTAGTCCAAATTTGGTTAAATTCTATAGGAAGATGATGGAATCTTAAATTGTGGTCTGTTGATCTTCTTATCTCTTATTGTATTTATTGTTTGTATTAATCTTTTATTAATCTATTCCTTTTTGTATTTTTTAAATTTGAATTTTTTATAAGTTCCATTTTTCAACCAAAAAAAATGAAATTCTTATTCTATTTAATAGTCCTATTTAATAGTTGGAATAATTAATAAATATAATTTTCATTTTTTCAAACCATAATAAAAATGGATCTTCTTTAAATATTTCTAACCTCGAATTCTCTTTATTTTTATTCCTATTTCCCATCCTCGCAGTTAGTTCTAGAAAGAACCTTTTGATGTAATACAAGAAAACAATCTGTGCACGATAGAAACTATATTTATTTGACTACCCACTTGTGTGTTTTTGGTGTTAATCTAATGCCGTTTGCTTGTGGAAATTGAGCTAAAATCGTGTAGGCTGATTTAGTAGAGAGGATCATAAGGATTGATTTTGGCCTAGTGGGCCATAAGGCCCGATTTAGGCAATGGGCCACGAGGCCTGAGTGAGTGAGCGAGCTGTGAAGCCCAAGAGTGGGCGAGTGGGCCGTAGAGCCCGAATGGCATGCAAGTGGGCCGCAAGGCCTGAGTGTGGTGTGCATGGCCCGATTGGGTTGTGAATGGGCCGTGAGCCCAAGTGCAACATAGATGAGAGCCATGAGGCCTAAGTGTGGTATTAGTGGGCCGTGGTTCCCAGAGTGTTTTCATGGATTGTGAAGGTTGAGACTTGTCGTGGGGGCATGAGGCCAGTGAAGTGTCTTGTGAGGTCATGAGGGCCACTAAGTAGGTTGTATAAGGTTTGGATTGTCTATTATATTCTGGATTGATTTTGGAAGTGTTGTAGGTTTGGATGAACCAAGTTGCGATGAACCTAGTTATTTCGGCCAGGTTCTCCTTCCCTATTGGAGTCTAGACAATTAGTTTTAGGTATTGATTGCATGATCGATTCTATTAGTGTTAACTAGAGGGCGAGTCCTTGGATGCGGGATGGTATAGATCCCCGTGTAAGTGTGACGTGGTTGTTCTTCGAGTGCTTAAACCAAGATAAATGCGTGAGATTTTGCATACCTAAGACATTGTTTAACAAATACTATCGAACTGTAAACCGATGATGCTTCATAGAGTCAGAGAGAAATTTGGGATGCCCAGGAACAACGAACCTTAGACGCCTAAGGATGGTGAGCCCTAGATGCCCTGTAGTAGGGATGCCATGGTCAATGGACCGCGAAACCTACGTGGGCTGGATATCAAGCTAGTGTACACCATGGCAAACCGAAGTGCGCACTGGAATTCCATTAGATGGGATTATTCCTCCTTGCGTGGTTCGGCAAGTGCACCGGTCATGTGCCTTGGAGTGGAAACAAAAAGTGAAAACTAAAAGACATGTGAAAGATGCTTGTGTGCATGATTATTCTTCAAGATCAATAGATCATGATGGCATAAGTGGAGATTGAGGGTCTAGACCAAACTAGGGTCTTGTTGTTCTAGTTCATTGGTCTTTAGAGTAGTTGGGATAGACCAATTCTTGGGGAAAGTGAGTTGCGTATCTTAAACAGTTTTTCTACATACATATGAAGGGTGAATCGTATGGTATAGCGTTTTAGATATTTCATTGCTAGGCTTTAGCTTACCCTTATGGTTGTTTACATTTTTCAAATACTTAGCCATAGACACAATTCCTACTACCCTTGTTGCATGCTATGGCACCCCAGCTAACTTTGAGGGCATGGATGAAGGCTGAATAGTTAGCCTGTGGGAATAGTATAACCCTTTTGATCCCTCCAGCGTAATTCTATTATCACCCCTAATTATACATAATACAAGACATGAAAGCGGTTGCTTGTTTCTCTCTGGTGTACGTCCTTTATTATTGATGTTTGAAATTGTCTTCTGCATACGCTAAAAAGTAAAGATTAATATCTCACGATAGAAAAGTGGCGGACTAGGATGCCATAACAGTACTCAATTCGGATATGTCGATTTGATTTCTCATAAATTTGAGACATTAAATTGCTTTAAAAAATTTATTAGCTTGGTAGAAAATCAATTAAAAAATAAAATAAAAGCGTTAAGATCCGATTGAGGTCGAGAATATTTATCTGGTGAATTTCAGAAATTTTGTAACAATTATCCGTACCACATACTTCTCAACAAAATGGTGTAATGAAAAGAAGAAACATAACCTTACTAAAAATGGTCAAGTCAATGATGACACAAGCTAACTAAAAATAATTACTTTTTGAGGTGATGCTTTGTTAACTATTGCCTACATACTTGACTAAGTGCCTTCTAAGTCAGTTACTTCTACTATATGTGAGTTATGGATAGGTAAAAAATCCGATTTAATTTTTTAAACATTTGGGATATGCTGCCTGTATTCATGAACCCTCTCACAAGTATGAAAAATTGGGTCCAAAAGGCAAAATGAGTATATTCATGAGATACTAAGAATACTCGAAATAATATGTATTCATTAGTGAGCAAGAAAGTGTGAGTATAACTGAATTCGAATAACAGGATGTCACATTCTTAGATAATGAATTTCCTAAGAATTGCGATATAGGTGATGATTACTCTTTATTTTAAACATTTGATCAAAATAATGAACTTAATGGAGTTCATCTAAATAAGAGTAATGTGAGGAGTAAGGAGTCAAATTCGACTCAATCTTAATTATAACCACTAGATAAGACAATATCACCATTATCTGATTCGAGTAAAAGTATAATGGAGAATACTGTACAAAGTATACAATCTTCTATACAGCGTACAAGTTGCAAAAGTATTCCCCAACGACGTTTTGATATTGGAAGGGAAACTTTCATAGTTGCTCCACAAAATGAAAAAGAGCCAAGGAATGTAAATGAGGCTCTAAATTGTCCTAACGAGAAAAAATGGATGCATGCAATGGAAGAAAAAATGAAATCAATAAAATCAAGCCAAGTTTGGGAATTGGTTAATCTTTCAAAAGGACGCAAGGACATTGAAACAATGGACTCTCAAAACAAGGCAAAAAGCCGATGGCTCAATAGAAAAATATAAAGCTCGCCTTACGATGAATGTATATAATCAACAAGAAGAAAATGATTATGAGGAAACTTTTTCTTGTCGTGAGATTTACCTCATTTCGTTTTATTCTAGCAATTATGGCAAGTATGCATCTTGAATTACATCAAATGAATGCAAAAACTATTTGTCTCAATAGAGAATTAGAAGAAAAGATTTACATGAAACAACCCGATGGTTTCATTTCAAAAGGCCAAGAACAAAAAATATGTCGACTTTTGAAATCGATATATAGTCTTAAGTAGTCTTCAAGACAATGGCATTATGAAAAGGTATATGATTTTACAATAATTAAAGAAAATCATTATGTTTATATCAAAAGTCCAAAGATCAATTTGTAATCTTACCATTATATGTGGATGATATACTAATTACCGAAAGCAATATAGAGTTAGTTAATGCTATTAAGAATTAGTTATTTTCTAATTTTGAGATGAAAGATATGGGCGAAACTGCATATATTATTGGAGTTAAGATTTCAAAAGATCGTTTAAAGATATTATTGTCTCTTTTGCAAGAGACATATATAAATAAAATACTTGAACGATTCTATATGCAATACTATAAACTCATAAATATTCCTATAGCAAAATGTGAAGGATTGAGCCATGGACTATGTCTTGACACTCCACAAGAACGGGGACAAATGAAATGTGTTATTATGCTAGTATTGTTGGAAGCTTAATGTATGCTATGATATGTAAAATACCTGACATATATTTGTAGTTGGAATGGTAAGTAGATACCAATCTAATTTAGTTCAAACACATTAGACTGTTGTCAAAAGAATCCTGAGGAATCTAAAAGGTATTGTTGATTATACGCTAAGTTATCAAGTAAGGCATCTGCAGCTTGAAGGCTATTTAGATGCTAATTGGAAATGAGATTTAGATAAAAAGAAATCTATCTCTACATTTATATTATTAATGAGCAATAACGTCATATTTTAGAACAGTAAGAAACAAATATGTATAGCCTTATCCACAATGGAAGTCGAGTTTATGGCATTATCATCAGCAGTATAAGAATGTGTTTGACTTAAGAGATTTTTGGATCATTTAGGTGTTGCTAAAAATGTTGTAAGCTCATTGTTCGATAATTATGATAGCTAAGCAGCGATAGTTTACACCAAGGATCCAAAATATTATTACAAAACCAAACATATATATACTAAGTACAATTTTGTCAAAGATATAGTTGCATGAACAAATATGAACTTATAGTACATATCTACGTATAGAATGATAGCAGATCCTATAATAAAGCCAATTCCTAGAGATGTTTTTCATGGTCATGTAAAATCTCTAGGACTACTAGAAACTTATGTACTAATATTGTAATTTCCCTAAGTTCGCTATTGATGAAGTTTTCTATCATCATTAATACCTGTGAGTTTGTTTAACGCTGGTGCATCCTAAATGCTTAGTGCATTATGTTAAGAAAGTATATCGGACATATAAGAGATTAACTTATTCACACAAGTAATCTAATCTATTTACTATGTGGTAAATAAAGATGGGGCAAGTTTAAGCTTATTATCTAGGAGATAATTATAAGCTCAAGCTTAATATATATATATATATATATATATATATATATATATATCATAGTAACTAAGTGTTAAGATGAGATCATAATATTTATTATGGCCAAAAGTAAAATAAAAAAAATCCACATGTTTTTACTTTGTCTATCTTTAATGCCAAATATGAGTTCAAATTGAGTCTTTAAATATAATAGATTTGTGAACTCAAGTAAGACATTAAATATGTTGAACTATCATCTGTACAATATTTGATACAAAGACATACACTCTATGGAAAATGAGATAATATCGGAATACGTATTTCATACTATGTATACATTAGATGACCAATAAGAGTTGGCAAAAATTTTGATCTCAACTTTAAACCATGTAAGACTCTTGAGGATAAAAGCTCCTCGATTAAGCGCTCTCACGACTCTACTTATTCTCAAAATTTTTATTCAATGTTTGATATCTTAAAATGTTGCCAATGATCATAGAATTAATTCGATCTAATGGAACATTTTAAGAAAAGTAAATTGAACTGAAATTGAGAGTTTTGAGTTAAGAGGAAAATAAATTTGTTATTGATGTCAGATTCTATATGTATTCATAAGTCAACCAATTATAATTATTTATGCTTAATCGTAATTGTGAATACAATATATACTTGAAATAATTATGCTCAATTTCAACTACTATATATTTTTAACAGATGCATTGTAATGAACTCTCAAAGTATACCAATCGCACGGATTATTTACTAGTATGAATATTGCAAAGAAGAGAGAGCTATATTTAGCCCATCATGGGAGAGCGAGGGATGATGCATTTTATAGCTATCAGGCCTCTCGAGTTGGGCTCACCCAGCCCGTAACTCAAAGGGCCAACAACCCACAATTTAAAGAAAATAACCACTAAAATAATTATTTTGAGGGTTACTTCTTTAAAAGAGAAAAGAACTTGTTTTTTAGTAAGTGTGGAAGAATAGAATTGTGTGTTCTAAAAGGAAAAGAAGAAGAACAAAAAAGGCTCTCTCCCTTGAGAAGAAAATTGTTCCCACATGATCTGTCTCACGACGCTACAATAGGTACATTTATTCCATGGAAAAACGAGGTACGTTCTTTAACGTAATGTACCTTCGATCAATGATACAAGGTTTTTCAGACCCAGTTTTTGTATGCAGTTTTATGGTACTCAATAGTTTGAGTTTAGAAATTCGGAATTAATATCCTTCACAAACAAAGAAAAAATTTCGACTTTGCAGTGTAAACCGATGCATGCTATTTCATAAACAAGTGCAGTTTAAAAAATTGCTTTTTTTTAAAAAAAAAATTCGTGGAATAAAAAGTAGGATGCTATTTCTTTTCGCATCTAATAGTTATCTACAAACGTTTTCATTGGCTTCAATCTGATGTAATTATGCAATAAATATCATATTGGCTATATGATGAAACGGTCGTAAAAAGTTGTACCCTAGGCTAGTTTGTCATACCAATATTCATTTTATAGTAGCACCCGATAAATCTAGCATCAAGTAACAGCGATCATCAAATTGTACCATGTCGTGAATTGATTCCATTTTTTGTAATATAGAGCAATATCTCGTAACTTTCTTTTGCACATGACTTGACAGACTGAAGAAAATTTTGGCCAAATTTGAAGACATTTAATATGTCGCAACCTTCTAAGCAGAGTTCCGTTAAGGGAAGCAGGTTTAGCTAATTGTCGAGAGGGAATTACAGTTACCTCTACTCAAGATTTGCTCGGATCTTCCTCGGCGTGGACTGTCCCATACCCTTACCGCGCACGCGAAATTGGCAAATTTAAATTCAGTTGGTCTAAAGACGGAATTCTATCTTATAAGGTGATGTGGGAGCATCCAACTTAGTTCCATCAACTAACTCGGCATCGTCAATGCTCATTCAAGCAAGATAAGATTTAGGCATAATGTGCTTCAATGGGTCGAGATTAAAGTTTCTGAATAAAGAGATACCGATCCATTCCCTACCGAGTTATCAGTAAGATGATACTAACGGGAACCAAGTAAAGAGTTATTGACAATTAGAGCATTACCGAGTGAAGAGTTACTGATACTTCTCAATACACTATTAGTTGCTAATTTCAAAGTTTATCAACAACCTATCAATGGGAAACTATTCTAGGCAATTTCCATGCATATTTGGTGAGCTTTTAAGATGCGTATTGTATGGTTAAGCTTGGAGGACGGATTTGGAAGATAAGGCACAAGCTTGAAGAGTCAAGAATACAAGTTCCTGCGTTATTAATTACATTTTTTAGTTCCTTGGAGTCTTTGATGATATATATGTAAGTTTCAAAGAGTCAAAGTTATAAATCCCTAGACTCTTTATTATGATTTCTAGTTCTTAAATTCTTTAATGTTTCAGTAGTTCCCGAGATATCATCTTTCCTATACTTAGAGGAAGACTCTCCATTGTAACGGAGACTAGACAATTTTGATGAATGAAAATATTTGAGATTTTCCCTATGTGAGTGAATATCTTCGGAAAGTGGATAACTCCTTTATTAGTCTCTTTATCCTTGGAAAGTGGATTATTCCTCAGTGGTGAGGCAAGAAGCACTTTATTCTCGGCTAGTGGATTTCCTTTAGGCCCTGGTGATGAGCTTCTCTATCCCAAAGTCCTTTATTCTTGGCATGTAGTTTGTCCTTTAAGCCTTGGTAGTAAATTTCATTTATCACGATCATCATCCTTGGTTGGTGGCACATCCTTTAGACCTTGGTGACAATCATTTTCTATCCTCACATTTGCATTTCATCCCTCCTTAACCATCCCCATACACACCATTCTCATATGCTTAACCACAAAATCCCTATATCTCATAATCACTCGCCCACACACACATCATAAGGAGTTGTCATTAACTTATTGAAGCCAGTGAGGAGACAAGTAGAACGCGAGAGATTGTTCCACATCCTACTATCACAACCTCACCAAACAATGCACTACCTAGGGTTTGGTTAATGAATTGCTAAACATAAACTTAGCTCGGGCTCTCTCAAGTCGATACAAATTCGCAACTTAAGTACAAATGACTTTTAACTAGAAGTCGTCACTAATCTTTTTATTTGTGAGTCGATTAAAAACCCAAGTAAAGTATTGAAAATATTACTTTACTTCTTTAAATGAAAATTTTTTATGGATTCAAAGACTTAATAATACTTGATTACTCTAATATCCTTTCGGTACATTTTCTCTTTTATTTTTAAAAATATTTTGCAGGCAGCTTGAATTAATTTTTGACATAACCACTAACATTTGAGGTGTTCATGCAATGTGCTACCATTAATGTGAAACTCAATAATCAAATCATTAAATAAATGGCGAAAGCCACATAAAATCATAAACTATACCTATTATAACCTAAACCTTTTTATGTGACGCCATAAATCCAAAACTTGTACATGTGTGACATAGTTGCCCTCTGTTAAAGTTTTGTCAATGATAACCTTAAAAAATATGCATACATAGATGCCAAAAAGCAAATTGTGTTTACAAGCGCCCATGTAGCTTAAGAGAATTAAAAATGACATTTTGGCTGGAAAAATCATCTAATGGAATCTTAACAGATGTTTAATGTGTTATATAAGTACAAGTTTAGGGTTTTTTTTATATATTTTAAGAAAAATTTAGGATAATGTGCCACAGTGAGCATAATTTATGATTTTTTATGTCCTGTAAAAAATTTAAGATAAAATTTGTCATAGTAGATATAGTTTGAGGCCTCTTGTGGCTTTTTCTCTTAAATAAATCACAAGGATAAGAAAGAAATGCTTACCTTGAAGCAATGCAATCCATCTGCAAAGTTAGTCATGAACACATATTCAACCAAAATATGATTTCTAATTACCAAGCAATTTCACTCAAATATTATGGTTTTCTCTTATTTAATGTATCCGAAGCGACACTAAACATCCAACACAAAGTTCTAGATCAACACAGAACCTATCAAAATTCCAATATTGCAAACAAACCCACATCACTTTTTCGTTGAGAAATGAATTCACTAATCATCATATGAAAACCGACCAATCAAACTCTCAAACAATTGCATTTGCTACACTTGCAATCCTTGGCCACATCACCTAGAAGATGGGTAATTGCATGCACATCACCTAGAAAAACTTCATATCCAATCTCTTCAAAGTCTGGACTAGATGCTTCCTGAGCGAGGAAGGAGAAGCAGACCTCATATGTGATGCCATTCTAGTTGCAAGAATAGGCAAGCACAACTATGGTTCAGACGATGCTAGATTTGGTTGCCAAACCTTAGTGACAGTGACTAGAGCGTCATGAATGTGCCGTCCGACAATAGTGGTTTCTCACCGTCTGGCGATGGTAGTTTTTTCAGTGATGTAACAATGACCGTTAGTGTTTAGGGTAAAAGGTGTATTTTTGTGGCTCTGATACCATGTAAGCAAAAGAGAAGAAAATTGTTATTTTTATAATTAGGGATTACATCAATATATATAGTGAGCATTAGGGTTCACTAATAATGAAGAAGACTAAACTACCCTTCCACAAGGAGTTGTTAAATGATTATAAAAGAGTACAACTTTTGTTATTTCCCACTTTTGAGACTCAACTAGATGTACTTGGACCATTGCTAGGCAAGCATCTTTTCCTTGATCTTGACTTAACCGACTCATTTTCGATCTTGGACCCTTAACGACTGCAACAAAGTACTACACCACTTTTTTTTCCGCCGTTGCCTTTTTTTTTTTTTTTTACATATAATGCCAAATCCCGCTTTTTTAGCAAAATTGTTATAAAATGCATAAGCCTTATCATAAAAATTAAACTACATACCTATGCAAGGTGCAAATTTCATGTTCTTCAATATAGTGACGCTTTCATCACTAGTATCTTCGGTTGCATTGATCATCCCGTCTTCAACTAGAATGGCATCACATATGAGGTCTGCAATCGAAAAAGCATAAATGAACAGATATTTCTCAACAGTTATGACTTATTTAATTACAAAAACCTACAATAATCGAAAGTTCAAAGTGTACAAGCTAATTACACAACTATTTTTTTAGTTATTGAGTTCTTTTTTAATTTGGAAACAATATCTGCATAATATTTTTCTTTGGCCGGAGATAAGATCCACTATTTTGAAAGTTACAATTGAGCTCTTCATATATCTTTTATCCACTATTCGTTCCTTACGATTTAGTCTCTCAATTGTAGCTTGCAGGAAAGAAATAAATGTGGAACCGGCCGAGGAAGTTTACCGGTTTCCTCAAGAAAAGTCTCGTGGCTGAGCTTTGACCGTGTCTCTGTCGTCGTATGGAGACGGTCCTTCAGCATTTTCCCAATGTACATTACATCATCGTATTAATCAGATGGGACAAGAATCGCCCCTCCCATGTTCATTTATTACTCTACAGCGAAACTGGCGGCCGCTGGCAGCAATGTGACCACCCTGACCCTGAAAGTGAAGAGCCCGAGTCAACATTTAATTCTTCGGTGAGGCCCAAATCTGGCAAAAGACTCGTATCTCACCGGTGTCATAGAGGCAGAGACGACTTTCTTCTTCTCTTTTTTGAGCAAAGAGGCAGAGACGACTTTGATTATAGCACGATTGTTCACTGTCCTTCTGCTTTATGGCTCTGGACATTTGACCCGCCGCAGTTGGTCCGTCGCGGTGAGGAAAAAAGAGAATGGCTTCCTGCTCTCTCTTGTCTACAGATTCAGCTGCAGCCATCTTCTGTTCAAGAACCCAAAGTAATGGTGAGTTCGCACCGTACCCCTTACTTCATTTGCCTTTTTCTCTTGGCTTAGTCTTTTTACGTCTGGTATCTCCTGGTTTATCTGGAAGATGACGGAGAAGGGAAGAAAAAAGAGGGCTAGGTTCAAGGTTGTGGGTGCCCTGCTGCTGTTCTTGGTTGCTGGAGCCAAAAAATAGGATGCCATTTTTTTCTCCGTTGTATATGTTAAGATGCTTGGAGCTTTAGCTCTGTATTTGTTCTGCGGTTTCATCTCGGTTCAGCTCAAAACATGAGTAGTCGTACTAGTAGAAGAACAAGAAGAAGAACAAGAAAATGATTTTCCCTTGGGGAAAAAATACTACCTAAAAGCTTACTCTTCTTTGGATCTTACTGTTTTTGTGAGGGGTAAGGAGGAATCAGTTAATTACACCTCTCTTTGTGGAAGGTTTAATTACAAGGAGTGAACGAGGACATATACATCGTAAAATTGCCATCCCTCATCCCTGTGATATGCCGGTTATTTTTGTTCAGCAAGATGTATTTTGCTTGTTTGATTGGGTGATATTATTCAATCTAGGAGAGAAGACAGGGCAAGGGAGTTTCGTGCTGAGGACGAAATTAAACCATCAAAGGGCATATGGCTCTCGTGCTAGCGTGCGGGCATCGCTGAGCGCTAGCTTGAAGCCAACTGAAATTCCTCGTCAATGGTACAATTTAGTCGCTGATCTACCCGTTAAACCTCCTCCGCCCTTGAATCCCAGGACATTTCAGCCGGTTAAACCCGAAGATTTGTCCCCTCTTCTCCCTGATGAGTTGATCAAGCAGGAAGCTAGTCTCGACAGATTTATCGATATTCCTGACGAAGTTCGTGACATTTACCAGCTTTGGCGCCCAACACCTTTAATAAGGTTTGACATTCTGCAATTTAATATGCCGTTTTTCTTTCTCTGACAGTAATGTTGCTATGAAATTGTGAGAAGTATCGCCTGACTTTTAGTTCGGTTCAGAGCGAAGAGATTGGAGAAGCTTCTCGACACTCCTGCCAGGATCTACTACAAGTATGAAGGTGGTAGCCCTGCTGGGTCACACAAACCAAACACATCTGTGCCTCAAGTCTGGTATAATGCACAGGAAGGCGTCAAGAAGATCGTAACTGAAACCGGTGCTGGCCAGTGGGGGAGTGCCTTGGCCTTCTCATGCAGCTTATTCGGCCTCGACTGTGAGGTAAGAAATGTGAAAGTTTCTTGAGCGATTTTATCAACTGAAATCATACAATTGTGAGCTTCTCGATTTCACATTAATAATTGGAGACTTTGAAAGGCCAAAGTAATTACGGTTGTAACTATCTAGATAACAGCCGAACACTAGTCATATTTCATTCTTCTTTTTTCCCCTAATGCCATCTCAGATGATTCTTTAGCTATTACATACAGAATGATTATGTGAACTCATACCCAACTTTTGTTTATGTTTATCGAAAAAATTTCATGCTTAAAGTTGCCAGCTTGCTCGGGATTTGAGTTCTGTAGTGGAAAACTATTCTTGCCAACCATTGTGGACAAAACCTACAACAAAGATTGAAAAATTAATCAGTAGAACTTGAAAATAGCGACTTCGAGATGCTGTCAAATTGAAACTCAACTCTTTGTGCAGGTATGGCAAGTCCGTGCTTCATATGACCAAAAACCATATCGTAGATTGATGATGCAGACCTGGGGCGCAAAAGTACACCCATCTCCCTCAGAAATTACTGAGGCCGGTCGCAAAATCCTGCAAGAAGATCCATCAAGCCCAGGGAGTTTAGGCATAGCTATTTCAGAAGCTGTAGAAGTGGCAGCTAATAATGCAGACACCAAGTACTGCCTCGGAAGTGTCCTCAACCATGTTCTGCTACACCAGACGGTCATCGGCGAGGAGTGCATAAAACAAATGGAGGCAATAGGCGAAACCCCAGATATCATTGTAGGGTGTACTGGGGGTGGGTCCAATTTTGCAGGACTCAGTTTCCCATTCATTAGAGAGAAGCTCAAGGGAAATATCAAACCCATCATAAGAGCCGTCGAACCAGCAGCATGTCCTTCACTAACAAAAGGCGTGTATGCATATGATTATGGCGATACAGCAGGGATGACTCCATTGATGAAGATGCATACTCTGGGGCACGACTTCATTCCCGATCCTATCCATGCTGGTATGTTAACTTTGGCATTTGGATCACTCTATCAGCTGACCTCTCCATTGCCTTTCCGTGTTCTTTATATCTGCATTCCATTTTCTTCAGGAGGGTTGCGTTACCATGGTATGGCACCACTGATATCTCATATCTATGAGTTGGGTCTCATGGAAGCAATTGCCATTCCCCAAATTGAATGCTTTCAAGGTACGTTTTCTCCAAACCCTGCATGAAAAAGGATATCTGCCAATCCACACTGCTCCCGCCATCTCTAGAAGTAACTTGTGTTTGCAGAGTGGCTAATGTCTTGACTTCCTTGGTTGCAGGTGCCATACAATTTGCCAGGTCTGAAGGGATAATACCAGCACCAGAACCGACTCATGCCATTGCCGCTACAATAAGGGAAGCCCTCTTGTGCAGGGAGTCTGGAGAATCCAAGGTTATACTCACCGCAATGTGCGGGCACGGCCACTTCGACCTGGCAGCTTACGAGAAGTATCTGCAGGGAGATATGGTTGACTTGTCATTTTCGGAAGAGAAAATACATGCATCCTTAGCTAAAGTCCCTCGAGTGATTAGAGACTAGGGAGGACGTTAGTTGGTAGTATTATACTGATTCTCAAGTGGCTGTAGTTTCTCATAAGAGTCGCAGAGTGATTATTCAGTGGCTCAAATGGTCAGTGCAATAATCTTTCGGTATCTGACTACTTGACGTCAATTCGAGATTGTATCGGTCCCCCTTTGCAAACTTACGACAAGCATATCGCATGTTTTTTTGGCTACTGTAATAGAATTTTATGGATATTACCTTCACAACAATGAAATTCCATTTTCACCGGGAAGTCAAGCGCGGTGTCTGAGAAATTAGAGATCGGATTTGAATCTGGTGATATCGAGTACTCCATAAAATACCAGGATCATCGGCTGTAGCGCTTAAGGTGCCCAACATCTCCCCTCGGACCTCTCCCATCCTGGATTTAAGCCCTTGCATCTCCACTCGAAGCTCCCCTATTCTGGAATCAAGCCCTTTCATGCTCTCAAATGTGGGGAAATTTATCTAAAAGGTCCTAAACTTATCATTTGATGGCTAAATTCAATTATAAAATATTTAATTTTGTAAATTTAATCCTAAACTGATTATCAATGTAGCTTTCCTGACCAATTTTAGGTGAAAATTGTTTATATGGATGCCAAATATCCTACAAAACACGGTAAAATCACTGACATAAATAATTATTACAGGAATATTCACTCCACCCATCTACAGCCTCAGCAATGGCCGGCGGAGGTCACTGGCCACAAACTTCCATACTTCTACCTACTGACACTTTTGGTTACCCTAACAAGATTCCGGAAGAATTGAATATATTAATAGTGGGGGTAATTGATAAAGCGCCAGATGACGAGGATGTCATATCGGCGAGTGCCGAATGCTTTCGCAATGACAGAAAATCATGACAGAATCACTGCACATAGATTTGGTGAAGGGAATTACGACAAGGTGGGATGGAGAAGTAAGGTGATACTTGTCTCAAAAACAGGACAATTTGGACTAGCTGACAGAGAAGGAGACAGTTATGAAGGACAGCAATATGGACCGAGGGACATTAAAAACAGATAAAGAGGAGGCGAATCGACAGTACTACTGCTTTCAGTGACAAATGACAATCAAACAAGATGAATTTGGCCATGGATGAGGTTGTCCTCAAGATTGGAGCAGTGGCAATAGAAGTCTTGGCACTGCACTCGCGAGCGGAGTCGACATCACCAAAGTAGACTTAGCTACCCACTTAACAAACGTAACCCCCAAAGATGTCTCTCCCAGTGGATAAGAGAAGGGCAGCATCGCTCAAAGGATGACCTGCCTTCACATTGGAGCAGAACTGGTCGAAAAGGATGACATGCTCTCAAAGTCGGAGCAGAAACAATGAAGGCCAAATATAGTATTAGATATTTCTCAGGATGAATTTGGTCTATGCATTGCCTAAAAAGTATAAGCTAGTAGATAAGACTCATTTAAACGCTCCATTGGAAAGGAAAAAATGCCAAATACAGTCCCATTGTCTCACAGCTGTACCTTCTTCCAATCAAGAAGGATGAAGTTTTCATAATTTTACCTTGTTACGGACACTAGATTCACAAAGATTAAACTCAGATGAGCCCTTTTTCCCCTATTTTAGCTATGCCAAAGTTTTGGCAAGTTATCCTGTAAAGTAGACAGATAGCTGGATGAAAGGATCTGATCTCAAGGAAAAATAGATACCAGACACAAGACAAGGTACGCTTTTAAAACTCTCTATTTAGTGAAATTATAGCTTACGTGAAACTGGTTATTCAAACTCACAAGAATTTTAATGATCTCCGGAGAAATAAAGCCACTGAAGAAGAATAAAATAACATTGTGAGCAAAATTTCATATTATATACAAGAATAAAGGATACAAAGAGCATCCACAAGGGTATACATAGACCTGATTCGGCAGGACACCAGAAAACTCTCTTAAAAAGAAATCTTGAGGAAGACTAGGATCTGCAAAGCTAAAATATAAAGCACGAAACCCGACCTAAGCAGAGCAGGTCTCTGCAGGCTGTCCCATCGACCAGTGGTAAAGAGGGGTTTCTGTTGCACGTCAACCATGTAATCTGAAGAAGCAGACCCTCTGTCAAACATGCTTCTTCCAAACCGGTTTCTCGTAGCATTTACCTCCGAAGAATTACTCTCCAGCGTCTTCCACAGCCCATTCAACCTCTCTAGTTCCTTTTCTTTCTGATGAACTTCGCTGACCAAGGCTTCTGCTTGGGCCTACAATCAACAGATAGACTTCTAATGTCTTCCTCCAGGAAAGTTGCCTGAATTTCTTATGTAGGAAGAAGTGCACATCACTTATTAAACAACTAAATTACCTGCTTTGCTGCCAGTTGCTCCAGCAAACTGTGCAGCTGTTTGTCCAATATCTTCTCTCTCTGAGCTGCAAAGGTCAAACAATTTTTAGAATAGAGTTGTCGGTGGCTACCATTTCTGTAGTTCACAGACAACTATGAAAGACTTCAGCAATAATATTAAGAGTAAAAAAGGACGTCCTTGCTTCAATATTAGTTCTCTCATCACTGCATATATCTCTTTTGCTCAATTCTCAAGCCTCAAACATGTCCCTTCCCCACCCTACAATTCAAGCGGCTGGAGAATAAAAGAAAATGTAGATGAGAATGAAGGTGAAGGGGAAAAGAATTATCAGTGAACAAAAAGGCAATGATGATTGAAACTGATCTAGTGACATTTATGTTTAATTAAGACATGCAAACCAATGGGCCCTCTGCGACTATAAGACTCCATCAACAATTCTCAAACCTTTGACGGAGGAGCAATAGGAAAACTGAAGAATTTTGATACTACTAAATGGATTAGCTCTTACTACTTTGTATTTCTCAAAGTTATCCCACAAAGCTTTCTCATGTAGTTTGTAGGGGCTTTACATACGAGTAACTTCCTTCTTTTAATAGCTTAAGTTTTTGGTTGAACATTCCAATGTCTTCACCTAATAGCTTAAGCTTTCAGTTGGACATTACAATGTCATATCAGAGCCCCAAGTTTTAATCTTCATGCCCTTCTATTTCATTTTGCCTCCTCTATTTCCTGTCATTATTTATCCAGTTTGCATGTAAAAGGAGGTACTAAAGTAATTTAAGTCGCTTGAATAATGGGATTTATTGGATCTTATACACATCCAATTTCGCTGCACATGGTGGGACACTCGAACAGCGGTATAGAACTTTTTCTATTTCTTTGTTTAATTTTAGTATTACTATCTAGAATAAGGAGTATGTGACTTTCAATTCACTGCCTAAGATTAAGGGATCTATAATTAGATTAAACCCTTAAGGCTTAAAAGTAGGTGAGCCAAATTCTGTCACATTAATTACTGTAGACTTTTCATTTTGTTGCTTGCTTTTTGAAACCCTAGAGAATTAGTAAAATCTGTTCTAGCTTTGATTATATTGCTGTATCTTGTTATTTTATATCGAAAACTTGATTCCCCTACATCACTTTTGATTCACTCTCACTGCCTCAGTGGCCAGTACTACACCATTCAGAACATCCACTTTATCATTGATTTTGCTCATTAAAAAACAAAACTGACATGTATCTATCATTTGTGTACCCCTCTAGTCAGCATGTGAGACCAAAACCAGCATACCACTAGTTTGACGCCATTCACATAAAAACATCATGTCTTGGTATCCAATTCTTTTACCAAGGCGTTTCACATTCAAACTTCTCTAATGAATTCATAATGACCCAGGCTAGATACCTGGTGAAGGCTGTTTCAGTGCATTTTCCTGAATCAGTGCCCATCTCTTCTCTACATTTTTAACTTTCTCCTCCACTGCACTCTGCAAATAAAGCTCTCAGCTGATAAATAAGGAGAACTCAGATAAAAATAGATAAAGGGGAAAGGGGGAAATCTATGAGCACAAGAACTTAGTAGTCAACTACCAACCAACTCTTTCTTCTTGTTCTCCAATTTCTCTAGCACGGTAGACTTAGAAGTTTCCGCATCCAACCCAGGTTGAATATCCTGTTGGGATTTAGATTCAACCACTATCTCTGAACAATGATCAGATTCGTCAACTTCAATTGCTGTTTGAGCATTTTCCAGTTTATCCTTCAAATTCCTTTCATTCTCATCCATTTCCTGTTAACATATCGTTCAGCAATGATCCCCAAAAGAAAAGGGAAAGAGTCATTATGTGAAGAAGCTTTGTCTTTGGCAGCAACGCACATAAATGTATCCTAGTACACAACAACATATGAGTCCATTTGAACAATTTTTGTCTCACAAAAGAAAAGGTCAGTTTGCCTATTTTGAAAGCCCAAAACTCAAACAAAACATCCTGAAAAAAAGGTGGCCAATACTTCATATGTCATATCATATAATGCAGCGTACCGCATGATATTTTGGGATCTCAAACATACCACTAATTTCCTTTGAAGTGCATCAGCTTCCTGCAATTTCTCTTTGACTTTGTTCTCACAGTTCGAGATAGCCTTTTCGTAGGCAGCATTTTCTTCTTGCAGCGTCACTTCCCTCATTTGGGTCTGACACATGTTAAACCCTAAGTCAACATTTCAATCTACAAAAATATATCCAATTGATGTGAAAGTTCAACCAGCTGGCCACGCATTAAACCTTAACTCAACATTTCAATCTACAAACACATACGCAATTGATCTGAAAGTTCAACCATCCTTTGGAGCTCTGATCAAACACAAGAAGTTGTACTCACTAAAAAGAGCAAGCGCAAGCAAATCAGAGTATGATCTTCCAACGATATTCTCACTACCGCTTTAATTTCGAGCACAAAAGCAAGGCCCTTTCATCTCTATCATCATGTAATGCTTGCTTCTTCGTATCCAGGCAACATGAAAAGCGATCAAAGTCTGAAAATTTTTAGTGGCGCTAAACAATAGGGGTAAAACAAAAGGAAAAGGGCGAAATTTTTCAGGTTGGAGCTCCTGCAACCACCCTTCTGATTGGTGGCTCGGTCAAAACCATGGACATCAACCACATTTATGTTTAGTTTGATTTTGCATGTGGGTGATGGTGGAGGGTCGTAACACACCAATCTCAGGTGCAAAAAAGAAGAGGTTCACTATGTGCAGCAACAGGTTACTGTAACATGATCAGCACAAACAGCTACCAAAATCAATCCGAGTCCTCACCAGCATAATTTCTTCAATTTCTGAGTTCACTAGCACAATTATTCCATTTCTCCAAAACCATCGCACCGGAAAGTGCAATCAACGAACAATTAGAACACTAATAATGCATAACGGATGAATTTCGCTATAGTCGACACAACCAAAAACAAAAGGAAAAGACAGCGAAATCGAGAAGCGAAGCATTGCCACACGCAGTTCGGGCGACCATTACTTGTTCGCGCGTGGCGGAGTGAGAGTTCAGCTGGAGCGCGAGCGCGGCGTTGGAGGCGAGCGAGTGAGCGTGGAGGTGCGGGAGGCGCTGGGCGATGTCCTGCGGGGGGATCCTCCCCCGCAGATCTTGGATCGCGCGGCCGAGGGCGGCCGCCTTCTGATCCAGCTCGCGCACGTACCGCCGTTGCTCTTCGGTGAAGAGGACGGGGACCGAGTCCCGCTCGTCTTCTCCGTCGCTGGATCCGCCGCCGACGACGTCCGCCGCCCACGCCAGCAGCCCCGCCATCGTCCGCTGTGTCTCCCTTGGCCGGAGTAAATGGGTGGGATGAACGAAGTTCAGATCAGAGAGCTCGGAGACGATGATCCGTCGCCGTCGCTCGTGGAACGCGTCGTTTTCGGGATGGAAATGTCGGGCCTACGTGGGCCCCTGAGAGGCTGGGCCCGAGGAAGAGCTGGTTTGTTGAGCCATGTCCAGTTTTGAGATGGAAATGTCGGGCCCATAAGGGCCCGAGAGACGCTAGGCCCGAAGAAGGGCTGCATCGTTATGGCCTGTCCAGTTCAAGCTTCAGAGTGTGGTAAAAGATGGGGAGAAGTGCATAGAAAATTCTAAAACTTATTATAAAAGCACAATTAAGTTTTGAAAATTTCAAAAAGTATAATAGAATCCTAAAATTTGAAGTACAATGAAGTCCTAAAATATGTCATAAAAATGTAATCAAGTTTTAAAATTTTGTCAAATTGGCTTAATCAAATCATTCTATTGATTGCACATTTTAAAATTTTAGTATTCAATTGCACTTTCATAATAAATTTTATGACTTAATTGTATTTTCATAATAAGTTTTAAAACTTCCAATTCACTTTTTCCAAAAGAGATATATGGAGTGCTAGTTAGGGTGCACGTGCATAGCATGTGTCCCTATACTTTTTTTTTTGGTTGGAATTGTCCCTATACTCGATGACTAGAAAAGATACTTGGTTTGCTTCGGTATTATATATTAATTTGAGTATGCATGTGATTTATGAAAAATGAATGATTTAAAAAATATTTATCTCAAAATATGTTTGCTTGTGTTACTTATGAAAATGAATGAAATGATTTCATCGTCCATAAAAAATAAATTTCAAACGATGAAAATATTTTCAAATATTTTTCAAAATCATTCATTTTCTAATCAAACGGAGACATAAAATTCCCATTCCGAGCTTTCCTACATTATTTAAGATAATAAAACTTGGGTTGGGTTTACTTATGGAAGAGGAATCGTTAATAAATGTGGGAAGTCAGATTAACTAGCAACATTTGGTATTGGTAATTACACAACCACCTTTTTTTGGGAATTCCACGAGTTAATAGAATCTAATTCGAACAAATTTAATAAAAAATAGAAATGAAAAAAAAAACATTTGTTTTTTTGGTAAGTAAATGAAAAAACTTTGCATTGTGCTCATTGCCGCCGCTGTTGCCGTCTCCGTAGCAGGGCCACTGCCACCATCATCATCATTTGTTAAGGGAATGGCAATCTAGGATGCTACATGTCATGACTGTTGACTCTAAATTAAGGTTGATGATTAAATTGATTTATCTAATTCCTTTTGTGATTTAGATGTTCGACTCGCTATTTTTTCAGGTTCGGAAGCCCATCTCTTGCCTTAGTATCCAAATGTCCAACTTCGCCAGCGGTCGAAAAACTAGCAATTTTTAAGTGCGATTAACGGCTAGTTAAGTTCGTTTTTCTACAAATAAAGACTCTTAAGGTTCTTGGGGTTTGCTTGATCACATGAACAAATTGCATACTCAAAGGTCCACACTCCTTGTACGCCTACTTTGCTATCAAAATCAACGAGTGAACATTTGTTATGTTGAGAGAGCATTTAAAAGTAGGGGTGAGCATGGTCCGAATTGGGCCAGTCCATCCCTTAACCCTAGGATCAATCCGCACAATGTCAATCCTCAATTTTTGGGATCAAGGACCGACCTTATTGAACTTGGGAGAACTGGACCGATCCAATGGGTTCGATCCGGTTTCAAGGTCAACTCGATACTAATCGATAATTTTTTATTTCATTTTTTTGTACTCCTTGAAAGGGCAACTGATGATCGTACCAACCAAATGGGTTCGATGATGAGCGAGATCAACTAAGAAAAGCAAGCGGTGAGGGTCAAGTAGGGTGAGCGTTGAACAAAATGAGCATCGAATGTCAAGTAGGGAGTACAAGCCAAGCGAGCATCGAGCCGCAAATGGCACAAATGACCCAAAGTGAGTGTCGAGTGGCAAGCGGAGAAATTGTTTCTTTCGATTTTGGCAAATTGGAAATTAAGAGAACAAATAAAACAGAAGAGAATGAATACTAAAGAATGATGACATAAGGAGCTCTTTATGCCTTTTTGGATGTTGTGAGAACTTTTCATAAAAACATTTTATTCCTTCGTAAATTCTAATTATTGACACTTTAAAAAAACATTAAAAATCTAAGTTATTAAATAATAATATAAAATTACTTGAACTCCTCACTAAAGAACTATTTAGTGTTGTTGACGCTATTTATTTTAAGGTTTTTTCTATAAAAAATTATAAATAATATATTATATATAATCATAATTGGTTTGGGTTAGACTTACTCAGAACTCTCAAGATTGTTCCGTCCCACACAGTGCTGGTCCAGGAATTTTAGAACTAAGGACCGACCTAGTCTTTCTGAGAACTAGATCAAGACCAATAGGGTTAGGCCGGTCCTGGGCCGGTCCAGGGTCGATCAAGAGTTGACCTAGATTGATGCTTACCCCTATTTTAAAGTGTGGTGAGCACTGTAACCAATTTGTAAAAGAGAGCTGGCTCTATCGATAACCAACCCGCGTGCAAGTTTTCAGTTAGTGGATTGATTGTAAGTCTGGATCGAGCTGCGGTACCAGAGTAGGCATCGGTTTGAGCCAAAGCGCTATAAATCGGCTGAGCAATTCTCTACCTATGCCCTTCTTTATTTATTTGCGTATGACATGTTTGATAAACTGGCCTAAGTCATAGGTGTTCGTACATATTTTGACATTTGCAATGTGTATTTCACAAATCTAAACCAACAATGGCCGTGCGGAACTTAATGATGGTACAATATATTACATTTATGTTTATTGTGATTACATTTTCAACGGAATGACCAACTGGAAGTTGTACATTTTGCAAAATTGAAAGACTAATCGTGTCCTGATACCTTGGCCCACAATTGAATCGTGGGGGACCATACTTTCGACGGAGGAATTGCCGCCACAAGGTTTGTTTGGTATGCGTTAAAATCTAAAAATACAATTCAAAGATAAGAACATCATGGGAAAAAAAAAAAATACTTGAAGCTAGAACCGAAAAAATAATTGGCCCTAACAAAGAGGAGATAACGAAAATAAATAAATGAAGAGGATGATGTTATTGCATGGCAAATAATTGCTTGCCTACCCATGTCCTGCATGTGCCCACATGGAGAACCGTACGTCATGCAACCTTGGGAGTTGGGAGACGACAAGCCCCGGGACCCATTAAGAAAACCCATTTTTGAAATAGCAAGAGCCATGCAATTAGAAAACGTAAAGCAAGAAACGTTGAAAAAATATATATATAAAATAACAAGATTTTATTTTTATTTTTATATAAATTTTCCTTTGCGTAGGAGGCGACTCCTTAGTTGGCAATCTGGCAACCCGCACTTGCCACTTGCCAGCACGAGGAAGCGGGAAACGTCGCGTCGCTTCGCTTACGTCCACGACTCTGCTCGGAGGTTGAGTTGGCAGAGCGATCCTCGTCGGCCGAGTTCTTCCCGTGACTCACTTCGGCAGAAGTCGCTGTCCCGTCGCCAGCCAATGAGGGAACTGCGTGGCGTCTTCATCTACTACATCTGTCCTCTCATAGCTTCGGCGCAGTTTTTTTTTTTTTTTTTTTTTTTTCTTTTGGTCAAACTTCGGCGTGGATTGAAACGATTTAAAAATTTGATATTCTCTGTTAAGAAACTCAAATGGCTTGTGAATTTGACGTTGATATGCTGTGATGTATATATTAGCGCATAGCTCGAAAAGGGAGATCACAAGCCTTTCATTTTGCTAATAAAATAAAAAGGAAAAAGTCATCAAAAACTCCAACTGCACTTTAAACTTTTTTAATGACATCAAAAACCCAATTTACCCCAAACCTTTACCCTAAAATTTTTATGTTGTATAAAATTTTAAAGTAAATGTGTCATACAAATATAAGTTTGAAATTTTTAGTGTCATGAAAAAATTTTATAGTAAATATATCACACAAGTAAAACTTTGAAGTAATTATGTTATATAATTATAAGTTTGGGATTTTAAATATCATAAAAAATTAAGATAAATATGTTACAATTAGTAAAATTTGGAGTTTTTTTGTGGCTTTAACCTTAAAATAAACGATGTTAGGGCTTCGAACAAGGGAACAATTGGTTGTCTAAAAATTTGGTGATGTTTCGCAAGCATTAATCCTATTGAGTTAAAAGTTGTAAATTATAGGGAAAAAAAGTACATAGAAATACCATAAAAAAAGTACTCCATTGACCATTTCATTTATGTGCTTTCGGTTCTAGTTAAGATAATAATAAAAAAAACTCAAAAAATAGTCCTAGAGCTCGCAATTTTAGGCCTAGTAAAATCAATTCAAATTCAATTTTTTCGACCAAAAAAATCAATTCAAATTCAAATCCATTTTCCTTTTTTTTTTTTTGCTAAAAGAAATCATTTCAAATCCATTTTCGATACCACGGCTATGAAGACCTTTCCAACGGTGCAAAACATCATCGAAACGGGGTGTCCCACGAGGCGCACGTGCGTTTCGAAGATCGCGTGCTGATTGCTTTTCTCCTCTTTCCCTCTCTTTCCGGACAAATTTTAAAATCAATTGACCTTTTCATCTTTTGAGTCATGTATGAATCCAAAAATTGATTTGAATTCAAAACCCTTTATTATGATATGAAAGATTTTATAGGATTACAATCAATTATTCTAAATATAGGTATAATAAATTTATCCCAAACGAATATATTTATGTCGAATTCATCATTCGTTAACTTTTGTTAATTTTTTTATGTGGAAGAAGATATGTTTGGAAAATGATTCCAAAAGATAGAATTTAATTTTGAATATTGAAGTACATATTATAATATTTTAAGTGCCTATTTATGAGGAGGTCCATGAAATAATTAAATAACTAAAATTAAATAACATAACCAATGACAAGATATCGATAAAGAGGAAAAATATTGATAAAATGGATAGTTTTCAAATTTCTAGCTCTTTTTGATGCTTAAAGGTTTCCATATAAGTATTTGCCCATTATTCTACATCAATTTTACCTTTAAATGACTGAGTTGGATGTCATATGATAATTAACGGCGTACTAATTCAAGATTTTAAAATCCGTTTATCATAGTATCAATTTGTGATTTTCATTGTATTAATCAAATTTAACGGAAACAATCGGGTGGTAAATTTGTTGCAAATTTTTCAATTTTGAGTTTTTTGTGATATTTGTCACTAGTGTATTAGTAGTTTGGGCTTTTTGACGGTAAAAAAAATAAAATTAAATTCGGCTAAATCTTGTCACATATGTATTTTGTGATTTTTCATGATAATAATTTAAATTTAAATTAATAGATAAAGATTTCATTCAATATTTAAATATTTTAACGTGAACGATCTCGTCACCTCCTAGTCAAACACGTCAATTAGAGTATCCGAAACCAAGTGGACGACCCTCAATATTTCCAGAGCATTCGCTAAAACTTGCACGCTTCGTTCCCAGCGAATCAGACGGTGGAAACAAAGATGTGGCTGGCGATTGAAATTCGTTGATGCAAAGTGCCAGTCAGTCGCCACTCCACATTGTGGGGCCCCCCTTCCAGAGTCCAAAGCTCATCCAGGGATGTTTTTCTACGTCCTCTCCTCATTGTCCTCAATAGGTCACCCTCATCTCTCTCTCTCTCTCTCTCTCTCTCTTGTCCGTCCATTCACCCTTCATGGAATACCGATTTTTTTTTTTTTGTCAAAGAAGAATATCGAATTTTTTTATTAGCCATGTTCTAATTCTACCCTAATGATCACTCTTAAATTTTTATCTTACATTATTATGAGCGTGGGAGTTGAAACTCCTATCCTAACTTTTAAGAATGTGGGTGTTCGAACTCCTTCACTTTCTTCTACTTATGTGAAAAATGTGGCTACTGATACGAGCCTAATAGTCAGAAATATCAAATTAACAAGTGTGGAAATGTGATACTAGCACCAGCTATAACCCTCTAAATGTTATTTTAAAATATAATTGATTATACATAATCCTTGATCGAAAAATTTGACGTTGGAGATCCTAGCTCTACTTAAATACTAATCGTTGGGAAATTTAAATATTTTCACATGAGATATGTCCAATTAGGCAACACAACATGATTAACTTTTTTGTTCATAAGTTGATAATAAAATTCATATTCTGATAATAGATAAAGAATATGAGTGGTTATTGCGTTGTAAGGAGGACTAAGTAAATTTTATTTATCAAGTGTGCTTTCTTAACAGAAAGTTGATGGTCAATTTTTCCGGGTTACTTTCTCGTCATACTTTGGTTAAATTTACACTTCGTTTTTCCTTCTCAACCTTATAATTAGAAAATCAAGTCCCGTATGACTACCAACCGACCAAAAAAATAAAAAGTCCCGTATGAGTTAAATGATATAAAAATATATGTAAACAGTATCAACGAATTTCTTCTCTGCAGTGGGCCCCGCGGTCCCACAAGGATCCGGCCGGTAACAAAGGTCGGGCGGGACGCGTGGCGACAATCGACACGCTCTGGAGTCTGGAATCGACCTCACCCAGCAATCGCCTCCTCCCGCATATATAACCGTTAAAAAGGAGGCCAACCGCGTTTTCACCGCTGCTCGACACGCGACGCGAATTCGCGTTACGCAGAAACGCTGCACCAGAAAGAGGAATAAAGAAGAAGAAGAAGACGAAGACGAAGACGAAGACGAAGAAGAAAAGGCAGAAGCAGCAGCACTGACAGACGCTAGACGCATTTCGAAAAGGAGAGACGCAGAGAGAGAGAGATAGGGATCGCGAATCGCCGATCGAATCCGCCGACGCCGGTTGACTCGCGAGCCCATGGCCTCGTCGCTGGCGTTCCAGAGCGACCGGCCCCGCGCGTCATCCCTGCCGCCGCCGTCCTCCTCCTCCTCCTTGGGAGGCGACGATCCGGCCACCCCGTTGGGCGCCGGAGCCTCGGTCTCCGGCCGGGGCGCGGGTGGTTACGGCAGCGCCGGCAGCTCTCGCCGGCGCGCCGCCGTGAAGGCCGGTAGTCGTCGGTTCGGCAGGGAGCAGTCCTTGGGTCGGGATATTGGGCACGCCGCGGCGGAGACGTACTTGATCACGCGGCTCACCTTCACGCTCCTGCGGTACCTCGGGTACGATCCCTCCCTCTGTGCTTCTACAGGAGATCCGGCTACGTGGTTTCGTTTCTTGAGTGTGGTGCATCGCTCCTGGCTGCGTTGCTGTTTAGGAATGGATGATTGTCTGGGGTATCGACACGGACGTTTAAATCCAAATTGAACCTCCAAATTAGCTGAAGTTTAAGTTTAGTGGAATGAGGAAGAGAGTCTCCAAAGCTCAATTTTGCCTCTGTTTTTAGGAAATTCTGGGAAGAGTGGATGCAGGGTAGTGGTTCTGTCTACAAGTCTACTAACATTTAAACTGATGTAAAAGAGAGGTTCTGGCTGATTACGACCTATCTTGTTTGGAAATGGAAAATGCTCTTGAAGAATACTAAATAGGCTTTTTAGGAACTGTTAGGGTGGCATTATTAATTGGGTTTCTCAGTGTTGTTTTGTCAATTATAATTTAGGTGAATATAGGTCCATGACAAATATGCACAAATTATGTTCATGTGCTGGTGCTATTGGCTAACTTAATGATAGGCAGGCCATGAGGTTGCCATGGTCTATGCAGATCAATTGGTATTACCATTAGGACGCACTGAGACAAAGATGATGTCTCTGACGAAGAGTCTCAACTGTTCAAATCAAGTGATTATCTGGTTAGAGTGACATGTAGAAGCATGTATTTACATCCTGCAATTGTTGTGATCATTCTGTAGCTTCTTCACCTATGAAATGAAGTTTTTAAGATAATTTAACTGCGATGCTAGCCTCCTTTTTTTTTCTAGGAGCATATTCTTAGTATACGCAATATAGTGAAAAAAAAAAATACAGGCAAGAAATATTGATAAACTCTCTTTTTCAAGTGATTTCACTGGCAACATACATATATATATACGTATACGTATACGTATACGTATATATGTATATGTATATATATGTATACATGGAATGATGATGGTACAAAGTTACTTTGCACCAAATCTTCTAGTATTTGAAGATCCATTATGTTTTGATATTGCAATTTAGCATCAAGTGCTGACTTCACCTAGTTCGAAATGGCTTTGTTTGTTCTAATTGTATGCTTTTTCTCATAAAGTGCTTGTCTTCATCTATGTTGTCCAGGGTAGGCTATCGGTGGATTACAAAGTTACTTGCGCTTGGGCTTTATGCAATGCTACTTATGCCCGGTTTTCTCCAAGGTGTGTTCTCCATATCCTTAAGGTTTCTATTCCTGCACCTTCTTGGCTTCTCATTGTTCCTCCAGAAGTTTGATTTGTTGTCATGCGAAGTGGAGAGTTTGATTTCTGCTCCTTGACCTGGTCACTTTCTCCATTTTGGGAAAATTTTGTGAAATAGTGCCGTATTCTTTCCTGCTTCTTGGTTGTCAAGCTTAGGCCTCATTGATTGTCTCATAACTAAATTCTTAGAATGCTTAGAGATCCTCACAGCTATATATACTTCACTAGTTTTATATTACCACAATTACTAGAGTGGAAAATGGCTGAGAAGAGAAATCACAATAACCTTTTTGTGGTTTGAGATTCTGTGTTTGTACTTCATTAGTGAGCTACAGTCAATTGTGCTCAGACAAGGTGGACATAATTGCCTTGTGATATTTGGCAGTGGCATACTATTATTTTTTCTCAAGTCAAGTCCGGCGTAGCATTGTCTATGGAGACCAACCAAGAAACAGGTATCTGATTTTGCCTCCAGGATAATTACATATAGTGTTGTTTTTGCCATTCCATTCTTTACATGTTGGATTACGTCTTACAAAATCCTCCCGGTTGCTATTTCACAGGTTGGATCTACATCTGCCAAAGAATATGGATGGGCCAAAGCCTGTGGTGGCATTTGTAACGGGTGGAGCATGGATCATCGGGTAATTGGATCAGCCCCTTTTTCGATGCATTTTGATTTTGCACTTTTCATATTGCTTGTTGTTTTGGGGGTAGTTGCCCCTAGATAGAAGATCCTAGACTTCTGTGCCAGGATAACTTACCCAAAAAAATTATGGAGTGAATAAGACAATGTTTAGAAAGTTCAAGGGAAATATGGGCTTAGATATTGGGCACAACATACATTTCTTGTTGGTGATCTTGATCATTTGTTTGCGTTGAAATATCATACTTTGCAACAGAGAGTAAACTTTACAGCTATTGCAAATTCTGCATATATAAATGTTGTCATCTGACACTATGCCTTTTCTGAGATAGATATAAAGCATGGGGTGCTCTTCTGGGTAAACAACTGGCGGAAAGGGATATTATTGTGGCTTGCATAGATTACAGGTGATACATCTAGAGTTTCTTTATTCTTGTTATTTTGGCTTAATATCTTGACTGGGTTTAATAAACTTCACATTTCACCACGTCATTATTGTGCATGTGTGCCTGCAGAAATTTTCCCCAGGGGACTATAAGCGATATGGTTGATGATGCATCAGAGGGAATCTCATTTGTTTGTAATATTATAGCGGAATATGGAGGTGATCCTGATAGGTAAAATTTAATTTTCTTCAACACGTACTCATACTCATCGCATGTTCAAAACGTCTCAATAATCATGTGTCATGGTAAATTCTTTTTTAAAAGTATTAAAGGTTTAATTTTTATTTCAATTGCTTTTATGAAAGTCGTTTGCCTTTGGCAAGTGATACAACTGTTGGAAGATAACTTCCATTAACGGTTAATGCCCAAACATCGTGTTCTTCCTCTGATCAGGATTTACCTAATGGGACAGTCGGCTGGTGCACATGTTGCCGCCTGTGCTCTCGTGGACCAGGCAATCAAAGAATCCAGAGGAGAGAGCATTTCCTGGAGTTTGTCCCAGATAAAAGCATATTTTGGTTTATCTGGAGGGTATGTCTCCTTTTCTGCTAAGAACCTTAAAGTAATTTTTTATTTCATGTGACAGGATTCCTGTAATTTTTGATGTTATCATATTATGCATCCCCAGTGCAGTAACAAGATTAACAAGAATAATAAAAATGTCAACTTTGGTTCATTGCAGTGGTCCACTTGTTTTGTTTTGATCTTGCTAGAAATGGCTGTTACTGATGGTGGAACCTGAGTATGAAATGTAGGTGAAAGAAGTAGTAAAGTCCACTGATATCTAATGATTGTGCTGCATCTTTCTGAAATTCTAAATTCTGGAAAGCATATTCAGCTTCTTCTGTGTCCATATCATGTCTTCTCAGTCAAGGCATTAAAAAACAATGGTCCAACTATTAGTTGTGTTTCGGAAAATACAAATGGATGTTTGGTCAGGATCTTTAAGTTGGTGTTATGAACTTTGTGAAGGATTATGGCAGTTAAAGTGAAATCAATTATAGTTTATGGATGATAGAGTGGGAGAGTGGTCAAAATTTGATAGTTTTTTAAAATTTTGTCTTGCAGGTACAATTTGTTCAGTTTAGTTGATCACTTTCACAATCGAGGCCTATATCGTTCCATTTTCCTGAGGTATTTGGTACTGCCCACTGTTAAATACTTCATAGTTCTTACTCACTCTAGCTTTTGGTTTCTCATTATCACCTCTTTCTTCAATTGTACCACAGCATAATGGAGGGTGAGAAATCATTTAAACGATTTTCGCCTGAGGTTAGGGTGCAGGACCCTAGCATTAGAAATGCTGCTTCTCTGCTGCCTCCGATTCTTCTTTTCCATGGAACTAGTGATTACTCCATACCATCAGATGCGAGGTTTGAATTCTATTTATCATCGACTAGTTGTTAGATGTGTCCTCCGCAGTTATTATGCTTATAGATCTATCTGATACCATATGCTTGATTCTGCACTCGACATTTTAAACGTTAGTTCTTCCTTAAATTATTTATTTCAATCTGTGAGAGAAATTTCTAAGTTAATTAATATTTCTGAAGCCGAGACAGGAACTCATGTGATGGCTGGTCCACATTTTTCCTCACGTTCTATTCTTCTCTCTCACTAAGGAGAATAGCGATTGTTATTCTATATGTCATGGAAGAATTGAATCTAGGAGGGGATTGCTTTGTCTAGACATAGATTTACAAGCAAAATTAGGAAAACCAGTCCAGGTAGAAGCAAACTGGAAATTAAATGGGTCCTGCTTTCTGTTGTTTATATCACAGAACACAATTTCATTCATGACCGCTGAAAGTTTTATTTAAGAGGCACCAGTGCCAAGGAATAACCCATGGACAAGAAAGTAGAATTGCTGGTTATGCCCTACCTTCATAAGAACTCCTGTTCTTTAAAGAGTAGATTTTACAGCTTCACTCTCAATCACCTCCACCACTCCACTCCAATGAATAAAAAAGAAAGATGTGAAGTCTTCACATGGGCAGCATCTCTTAATGGGAAACATCAATGACATCAATGACATGGTCAGGGCATACCTACCTCGTGTGTTACATAAAAATAAAACATAACGTGCCCAGCCCTTGACTGCAAGTGCTTCGTTACACATGAAACTACTTAGCAGTGCCAATGGTTGTAGACAAAATAAAAAATAACAAACATTATTTATAATATGGTGTTAAGGTAAGGTACCCATGACTGTAGTTGTCGTAGCCAGAATATGGACTTTTTTCTGTCCATGGCAGATGATGCCTGAATTGATCAAACTGTCAAAAGCTCAATACTGAAAAGTTTGTCCTTTTTTACTGATTCTCAGTCTAAATGCAACCTTATTGGTGTTTGCAGCAAAAATTTCGCAGCCACCCTCCAAAGTTTAGGTGCTAAAGCAGAAGTAGTGCTGTTTGATGGGAAAACACACACAGATTTGTTTCTCCAAGTAAGGGTTTAAATGTCCTTTTAACAGCTCTATTATCTAGTTGTGGGTTGTCTTCAATTTTATGGAGGCCATCTTCTCTATTATCTTCCTCCAACCAGGGATGGAAGAACATATAACTAGAATATACCCTCTCTTACTCATTATTCCTGTAAACCGGTCATAGCAAGGTCAAGAATGCCTTCTTTTACTCTTTTTTCTACTAAACAACAACGTTAAAGTGGTAAAAGTGCTAGTCCATTTCATGCAGTGAGGAAAAAGAGAGGCAGGTCTAAATCTCTTCAACGCTGTTTCAGACTGATTAGATTTGAATAAATGCCTTTGATACTTCAACGTAAGTAATTAGGCTGTGTTTGAAGATAGACAATTTTCCAGTAGACCATTACCTGAGTTTAGGTTGTCTGGACGATGGTAAAATATGGTCAACAAAAAACTTTTTCCTACATGACGAAACCACAAGCCAAGGTTGAGTAAATTAGTTCTGCTTTCTTGAAAGGGAAATTTATTTTTCCAAAGAGATGCTCTCGTCATCTTGTCATTGGGAGTTAAATCAGATGTATGGGATCCTCCCTCTATGAATTTTCTCTGTTGAATTTATCTCTGCTGTCCCTCTCTCTTTGGATCTTCTTTTTGTATGTTGGATTATTTCTGCTCTCCGTCTCTTTTGAGTCATTTTATTTGCAGAACTTTTCTGTTTTACCTCCCGACTCCCCCCTCCCCGCCCCCCCTCTCCCCGCCCCCCCTCTCCTTCAAAATCTTTCAAAGATCTGTTTCCTCAAATCTTCATGGACCCGGTTACTGTCCCTGTAATTTTGTTGTTTTAGTTCAACTTACCAATCAAATCTGTTACTATTTCTCTGTTCCTAGCAAACGTTTGGAGAATCTCACAAATGTAACATTACTCTTTTTTTTCCTGAAAATGCTGTCCTTGGAATAATTTTTTGTCAATAGTACGGTTTCTTTTACTAGTCTAGAGTAATGTGATACACTTTTAATGTCGTCTATAGAGCCTTTGATCTGAATTATTTGACAATGCTTCGTAGGATCCCTTGAGGGGTGGCGAAGATGAGCTATTCGATCATCTAGTTGCTTTCATACACGCGGACGACCCAGAAGCACAGGCTCAAGATGCGATGGCACCTCCGAGGAGACGCCTTGTTCCGGAGTTATTGTTGTGGTTGGCTCATAGGATAAGTCCCTTCTAGGCATTGTATCAAGGCATTGTATCAATTCTTTCTCCTCAAAATCAAGTGATGCCCCTGGATTCTTTACCTGGATGATCTAACATCTTCATCTGTGATTCTGAGCCTTTTCCTTCTCATTTATTCAATACAAGTCAATTAGTCATACTGTTTCTCCTAGTTCTTTTTTTCTTTTTTGTTCCTTTGGTCCTTATTGGTGACGGTAAACTGGCAGTAGAAAACTGGCAAAGCGAGCATAAATGAGCAGTAGAGGCTACGTATACCGGATTCACAATAGAAGAACAATCTGTCCGGATCAGACGATCTGGTTTCCATGCTCGAACAAAATGAATCTAAATTTGTTGATAAAGCAGAAGGCAGACTTTTGGAATTGGAACCTTGTTGTCGACATGCTCTGTGGATCAAGCTTATGTTGGTTGGCAGTTGCTGGAATTTAACCTCGTTCGATAAGTACAAATTATGTGCATGTATATAGCAATGTATGCCTATATAAAAATCGCGAGCGCTTACGTTTATTTTCTTGCCCCGGTCTCCACCTCTTGTGCGGCAACATTGCTCTAATCGTCCCCTTTAAGGTGGGTACCCGACCCGGTGATAAACGGTGAATCAGGGTGTCTGTAAAGATGAGAGATTTTGACGTACAAGTACAATTAGTTGAAGACATAGTTTAAGATGTATTGTAAGGAACTCTTTATGAAAATTGTACTGCGCAGTTGGTTCTATTATATTTCTTTTTTGATAATCCAAGCCACGATCAATTATCTAAAAGCTTATGGAATATCTTACAAGATCTTTGGACCGGTTCAATTTAGGCCTGCCAAGTGCCCATCTTTGAAGTATCGACACTCTCCAAGAGTTTCCGTGTCGTGTCGGACACTTCGACACGTGTCCGACACTCTCAGACACTCTTGAGCGCGTGTCAAAATATCTGATACCTAATCAATTTTTCCGACACTCTCCGACACTCAAGTCAGAATTTTAACACACGAATTTCTGACACGTGCTTTTGATATCGATGTCAATTTTAAAAAATTTCAATAAATGAGATGTCAAAATGTATATATATGAAAAAATAAAACATAATAATAAAAATAATAAATTGAGGAAGAAAAAAAAATCTAGTCTTCTCTTTTATTCTAACGCCCACTTTCCGTGATACACAATTCACTTTTTAAGTTTTCTTCTTCTTTTTTCCTCTTTCGACATATTTAACATGCGAGTCCGGAATGTCGATTGCTTGTTTTCTCTAAGTTTTATGAATTATTGGAATAGAGTTGAATTTGTCAAATTGAAATAATGAATGATATTAATAAATAATGGACTAATGTTTTTAGTGTAAATTCATTCTAGGCTTCTTTAATTATTTATTTATTTGTGAATTTGAATAAAATTAATTTGATTGAAATAATAATAAAAATGATAATTTATTATGTATTTATAAAAATATATATTTAATATACAGCGTGTCCCAACGCATCGGAATTCTCTGTTTTTAAGAAACGACGTGTCTATGTGTCGTGTCGTGTCATGTCGTGTCATGTTACGTGTTGCGTGTTCATGTCGGTGCTACTTAGGTGCCCATATGGGGGATTCGACCTAGATTGGTTTGTACCCCATTTGTTAGATTTGAACGAATAACTTGCAACGATTTTTAGATGTGCACACTCTCAAACATGAGGTTCCGTGTAACCAATTTTTTTTTTCTTTTTGAGATAATCCATACTACCAATTACACATGGAAACTTTGAAAAACCGCATATGTAAAATAATTTTTTTTTTTCACGATTCACATAACACATCTATTTCTCACTCTTTTCTTAACTTTGATATTTTGTTTTGTGCAGTAATTCTTTTTATTTATTTATTTAATTGAATGAGTAACCACTTAAACATCATGGAAGAAAATACTACATATTTACAAGTTCAATTTACTGATTTTATTTTCGACCAAAAAAAATTTACTGATTTTATTAATTATTGTATTTACTTTTGTTTGTATATCTTGCGTTTTTCTAATCACTGAAAACTCAAAGCAAGAAAGAAAAAAATTATGGGGTTTTAACGTTGTATGTTTGACAAATAACTTTAAAGTGAGTGACGAAAATAATGCCACGCAACTATATAAAATGATTAAAAATAATTTCTTAAATTTTCGGTATATAAAAGTATTTTCCTACTTTAAAATGGAGTTTGGATGGAGTTAAAAACTGAAAAATTGGGATAGGATATGGCGATGGAAAAAGGATTGAAAAAGCGAGAGCGGCCATGCTCCCCGTTCCCGCCAATGAAGAGGGGCGGTTAAATAACCGTCATTTCAATTCAATCCCTCCCCATCCCTCTTCCTACTCAAAAGCTTCCAACGCAAAAGTAAACCTCTCTCTCTCAAACCAGATCATGCCAACTCTCCATTTTCTTCTCCTCCTCGTCCTCCTCCTCCATCCATCGACCTCCATCCGACGCTCTTCTGCAGGTACGTCACGCTCTTGTCCTTCCCTCTATTTCCCATTTCCCATATGCAGCGAACTCGATTATTTCCCCTTTTTTTCTCTTTTCCCTCTTCGCTTTGATACATAAGGAATTTTGGGCTGCCAACTAATCTTGGGTGCTGCTCGTTCAGCCGAAGAGCGCGCGACAAGAACTACTTATAGGCTTTCGAAACCCTCAATTGGTGATGACGGGAGGGTATATACTTGTTCGGAGAAAAACCTGTTCGCGTTCGAAAGCAACGGCACAATTGCCTGGTCGATACATTTGAATTTCACTTGTGACGCTACAGTGGCTCCAGCTCTTGGGGAGAGAGGAAGGGTGAGTTACTGACTGGTCGAGTCAATTCATGTTCCTGCATGTGTATTGAGTAGACCAGCGTGAGGTTCTTCATTCACAGACCATGGTTTCGATTCAGACATATTTATTGGATCAATGTCAGATATTTCCTGTGATATGATAGAGGAGTTGGTCTCAAAACAATTTAGGTATTTTAGCTCAACTGATGAGACAAAGGAGAGACTCCCAGTACGAGGCTGCCTGAGGTTGTGGTCATGTCGCATTTAACCATAATCTTCAATGGTTTATAATACGTGTAGGATACTATTGGCAGATGTACCTGGTTGCGGAGGACAGAGTACTGAGAATTGATTTTTCAGCTGTTAAAGATTCCGGCGCTGCAGTGGAGGTGCTTTTCGGTCCAGCACCAGGCCAAGTGGCCGCCAAAATAATCGGGATCTCAGTGAGCACGTTGAGTTCATGCGTGTACATAAATTTGCTACATCGAGGGCTCTTCGCATACACGACGAGCGGTGAACTGCTGTGGAGTGTTGGGCCTGTGCTTGATCAGTTCGGCTACCGACTAGGTTGCAGGAGAAATCCTACCAACTGTTCCTTCACTTCTGTCCCCGTTATCGACCACTGCGAGGCTAACATCCACGTAAAGTTCTCTAATCACACTCAATTATTTTTTTTAGTCAGATGATATTAATTGAAGGTATTAATTGTGAAAACATGTACATTAGCTCACAGTCTCAAGGTCTGGAAAAACTTAGCAGGCAGATCTGCTTGAAATCCCCTAGTTAAAGCTTGTAATCTCATATTTTGTTTAGTTATTTTCATTTTTATTTATGTGAAGTCCTAGCAGCAAAGTCTTCTTGCTCGCAGGTTTGAGCTTATTACTTAAGTACCACCAACCACTGCAGATAGCAAATTCGGAAGGGGAAATATACTCTCTGTCAACTCGCACTCCTCATTTTAAGTGGATTCAGGATTTGAGTTCACTTGACAAAGTCTTTACCATCACTGCTGGGAACAACGGCCAGCTTTATGTCACTGTGCCAGTCAGGGCGCTTGTGCTGGCACTCGATGTTTCCACAGGAAATGTCCTTTGGCAGAGAACCGTCGGGCCACTAAGCTTATCCAATTGTGGACTGGTCGTTGATTTAAATGGTAATATTCATAACATCGTAAATCAATTGCTCATCAGCAATGAAACGTATGACTCGTTGTCACCCATTTGATGACTACAGTTCATGGAAATTGTTGAGCATTTATGTGCATTATCAATTGCTTGTAATTTGACATTCTCTAGTAAGCCAAGGCTCCTGATTTCTCTCTACTAAGCACCCTTTCTTTCCACAGTTTGTATTCCTTACCAAAGTCCCCAATTTTCATTTGTCTTGCTGTCTTATTTGCTCATTTTCTGTGTAGAAATGCTAATTAATTCGCTAGATTCATCACAGTCCCTTAAGCCTCACTCTCAAATTGAGCAGATACATTCACAACTGACTCTGCTTCCATGCGGTGACTGATGGTTGCAATTCATTGATGACAAAGGTTGGATTTCTATCGGCTCGCTGGATGGGTGTGTATACTCAATTTCACCAACTGGGGATCTCAGGAAATTCCCAAGAGCAGCCAAATTAGACTTGGTCATCCAAGTCAGTCCCGTCCTTGATTGCTCTGGTTATGCGATTTACGTCTCTCAGACACAGCTGGAGGGAAAGACCGACCACGTAGTTGGTGAATATACCATCATCTCAGCAATGAGACCTATAAGCGCGATCTTTTCCTTGTTGGTTCCTGCAACAGGATCCATGTATTGGTCACAAAAATATACAGGTATGGGCGAGTCTTTTGCAACTTCATGGATTCCGATACTGTTTCTATTTGTTGTTCGATGGTATGCTCTCCTCAATGTTTTTATGGTCTGTACGTTTTTGTCTGTTTCAGATCAGTTCACCTCCTCACTTGCTGGAAGCGATCTCAATCATTTTCTTTTGGATGAGGAGATTCTTCTTGCTTTTATAGCTGCTTCAAGTATGCATTCTATACATTTGACAGATTTTAACTATTTGAATTTTCTTGTTATGTACACACTATTTGTCCATAGAGATTAAGCATTAGAAATAGATTGGCTATGTTTCATTTAATGAGTGCTCGTCATTTGCCATAGTAATATGTCCATTACAGTTTTCATGCTGTTATTTGTGAGCTGTTGTATATTGACTATGTTTTGCTCTTTTGACATGGAAGCAGAAACTGGCAATCCACTGGCCTGCCAAGGTAACGGTAATGATTTGCACCGAACTCAGCAGCTCCTACCTTAGCTTCCCTTTGCTTCGATGTACACATTCCACATAAGTCTTCTTTTGATGCAGGGCAGAAACTTGCGTCGAGCTGCTTCAGAGCATGGTCAAAGCATCACAGCGTCAATAAAGGTGCAGTGAGACTGGCTAGTAAAGATGAATTGCGCACAATTCGGCAGTATCATTGTTCATTGTTTCGCTTCTATGATTTCAGGTGATGACAGGAGGATACTCTTGTTCCTTTTCTTTGAATCTGCCGTCTTGCTTGTCCTAGCCAGTCTCGTCAGGTTCTGCTGTGTGTTTTGGAGGAAGAAAAAGCTTCAGGGCGGAGATCTTGGGAATTTCCTGAAGAAGCGGGTGAGGACCAAGCCCCATTATGTCTTTCAATTGCCGCTGCAGTCTTATGCTTTTTCATTAACCACTGTGCCATTTTCAGCGTTCTCTCCAACTCAAGAAGAGAGCCTTCAATAGGACAGTCTCGGAGCTCAAGCAGAAAGCAGACAAGGAAACACTGTCCAGTGAACTGCTTGAAGAACTCGGCAATCTAGAAAGAAAAAAAGATAGCATTGAGAGGAAGCTGTCGACAACCTACAGTTTAGGCAGGGACCGCGCAGCACGTTCAAGCTTGAAATCGCTCCTTCCCTCGCACAAAGCCAAGGGAAGGAGCTATTCCTTTCAAGATGCAAAGAAAGAGAGTGTCACAATACTCTCCACCCTGAGTGACACCTCCTCAGCACCGTCATCCTCTTCTTCTTCCACAGGAAGCAGCGGTGCGAGAGAAGCTGAGGCCGGGAGTTCTAGGGATGATCAGGTTTCGGATGCCAAGGGGAAGGGGCCAATTGAAGAAGAGAGCTCGAGCAGCAACGGTAGCTTTCGGGAGGGTTACTGGAGAAGCCCGTCCGAGCCGGAAACAAGTTCCAAAGAGTTCATGGATGTCTTGAATGAAGAGATTGAGGTGAAAGGAGAGTCAAGGAATGGCAAATTACTGAAGAGGAGGAGGACTCTGTCCTCAAATAACTAAGAATGGGGAAGGCAAGAACAGCCATGGCATTGAAAGAGCAGATAGTTACTAAACATGCCGTTCCTAATTTATATGCTACTCTCTAGGCTTAAGAGGGGATATGGCATTTGTAATGAGTGCTCCTAGAATATTTTTCAAGTGATTAGTTAGAGATACTATAGTTTTCAGTGTATTAACGATATCAAGGAAGTGCGCAATCAGTTTTCTAAAAATTGAAATCCTTTTATATCATGGTATACTTGACGAATGCATGAGAAAAATTAGTTAACTCAAAATGAAAAAAAAAAAATATGATCAGAATTTAATTGGAAGATTGTTATTATCTGAGGAAATAAACGTTGTGCTTAATTCTACAGAAGGATGGATTTCGAATGAATATTATTGAGGCTTGATGGAAGAAGTGTTAGTTTTCTTGACTGCTTTCAATATTAACTTGGAATGGGCAGTAAATTAAAAAAATTGGACTAGAGAAAAATAAAAAATAAAAACGAAAAAGTTCAAATATAAATTGTGGTGATTAATAAAATTTACAATTAAACTGTTGGAATAACTAAAGATTAAACTCGCATTCAATTAAAAATTTAAACTTTTAGAATAGTTAATAAAAGTCTCACTCTCACCAATTCTCACACCGGTATTAGGGTCCAGGTTTGCCAATAAGTTTGGATCTGAAAAAGTCACACGAGAGAGTTATGAGTTGTTACGCCTCCTATTGCCCCTTATTGGTTATGGAATGTGTTGGTAGTTGGTTTATAGATGTAGAGGAAAATCCCATCTTTTGAACTAATTTTTAGGGTGAGAGAGGTCTAAGACTTATACACTATTTAATTAATATTAGAGCTGGACATCTTGAGCTCCACTCTTTTATTAAATTTCTCCATGCTTAGTATTAGACAAAAAGACCGGACTAAGCGTTTTGCCTCCCCAATTAAATTTAGTTAAAAAGACCAGATTAAGTATAAGGAGAAATAATAGAATATAGAAAATTATTTTTAAAAAAGAAAGAAAAAAAGGGCAATGGCAAGGCCTCTCCAAGTGCTTCTGCCGCCACCTATCATTGGAGGGGCCAATGGAGGTCGTCGGCCCTAGGCAAGGGTGGTTGATCCTCTTCAGCCCATAGCGAGGGTTGGCATTGCCCATATTTAGGCGAGGCTCACCCAAGCCTAATGAGGGTTGTTGACTCTTGCTTGAGCCAACAAGGCCTCGCCCAAGGTTGGGCGAGGCCAACCACCCTTGCTTAAGACCGACTAGCCCCTTCGGCGATGGGTGGTGGTAGCAATGCCCCACTAACAAGGTCTGCAATTCTTCTTCTTCTTCGTCTTCTTATTCTTCTTTTTTCTCCAGTTTTGGTTTTTTTTTAAATAATATTTTCGCCTTTTTTAGTTTTTTAATCTAAGATTTGAAAAAAAAAATAAAAAAAATGCCATATAGGAAAGAAAAATTGATTAAAAAAATATCATGTTAATATTTTATATTAGGCAAATTGATAGTGTTTACCCAAAAGATAGATTACATCAATTTGATAAGTTTTAATATTTGATTATATTTTTTAAATTTTTTATAGTTTAATTGTACTTTTATAACAAGTTTTGGCATTTTCAATACACTTATTCTTTAATTATTAGGATTTTCTTTAGTAGCCACCATTCCCACATAGAAAATGAAAGGTGAGGGATTTGAATGCACATATTAGGGTGGAAACGATTTAGTTTCAAGTGTAGATTTTGACTCCCACACCTTATAATATGATCTCCAATGCCGTCAACCTTAGTTACTCGAAAAAATATTAGGCACTCAAGTTGTAGCTAACTCAGCAAAATATTGATCTATTTATCTTGCACAAATCATAAATGTTTAAAACTCTCACTGACCCCATTCTCTCTCATTCGCTATCACTCTTCTATTATTAGACATCCTGTCTCTCTCTCTCCTTCATTTCTCTCTCTTATTCATTATTGCTTTCTTCCTTTTCTTTTTGCCTTCGGAGGCCATAAAGAAAAAAAGAAAAAGAAGAACAAAGGACAGAGAATAGGTGAATACGGTGAAGAGGGAGAAACAAGAGAGAGAGAGGGGGTTCAGGTTATTTAAAGAGTGGGCCCACAGAGGGAGAAACAAGACAGAGAGGGGGTTCAGGTTATTTAAAGAGTGGACCCCAGACCCGGATGTTTTCCCTTTTTGGTACCCAAGGAACTTCCGTGCGCTGTTTCGTGGCGGAATAAACCCCGAAGGAACAGTAGAATCACCACCACCCTTATTACCTCGTGCAAGTCGTGAGTTCCTTTCTTGCAAGGCAGATGATGTAGTGATTCGAACTCAGAACCTTTCTTGAAAGGAACCTGCACTCAACCACTGTGCCGTCACCATGGGTGATTTTTTCCTATTCTATTTTGCATTTTGACAGAATTGCAAGGGACACACATCTCATAAGCAAGACAAAACTGGCCTACTTCAAATTCTCTCTCTCGCTTAGTCTAGACCATTGCCCGGTAAGCCCATTTACATATGAGAATTAACATTTCATTAATGATTAGTATGATATTTGTGTAAACCAAATTAAAGTCCAAATCAATGATTGATTCGATGGAACTATGTTGAAACTTAAAGCTAAGATTACTAGACTTACCAACTGGATGATCCGGAATTCAGGATTGGATGTGGATCGAAAAGGAGCTTCCCAAGCTCTGACTTTCTATTTGGATGATGAGAAAGAAAGTCTCAAGTCTCATCTCACTCATTTAATAATGTGATTTTTCTCTTCTAGGAAAGCTAATATTTAGTTGTCTCAGGGGAATGTGAATAGTGATAACCACTAACGAATGACGCCCCAATAACGAGGAAGCTGTCAACCATGCAACGTATGTGGAGTTGAAGAGTGTGTTGGATAGAGCTTTCGGAGAACTTGTGCTACAAGTGGTTCCTCATCAACAACAGACTACTCACACTCCTAATGAGGCAAGCCCCCACCCCTACCTACACCAACTCCCAGAGGGCGGGGACCAAATTAAATCCCTAGGGCCGGGGACCAATGAATGATACATTTGATTGATTGCATGATGTGACATTTGCCCCTCCTGTATTTGCCAAAAGACAAGACTATATTTAACTCGTTTCCTTATGGAGGGAGCTTTCGCTTTAAATAATCGATCGATTGCTTTGCCTTCAATGGTTTGCCTCGTGCGTACAAGCCTTTCACCAGTTAGTTCCCTATTAATCAGCTCATAAAGGTGTTTGGATGGCCTTTTTGATAGCTTTTAGCCATTCTAGCTAATCATCCACATTTGAGCTAGTTTCGATAATGCTCGTTCGATTCACATATAATCTGCACATACCCCTGCAACTTTACGATGGATAGAATGTGAAATTGTTTGCTCAGGTGGTTTTAAGACCAATTAGTCAACCATCCATAAAAATCGATTTTATGCGAGTAAGAGGACAAGCCAAAATTATAATGAGTGGGTGGGAGAATTAATGGATGGTGTGGGTTGCTATTTTGATGAACCTCGCATAAGAACAAAATACAAATGGACCTTTCTCCTTCTTGACTATGAATTCTAACATATTTACTTTTGGTGGAGCAACGATCTGCTATTTATTTATAAAAGATAAATTGTCCAAAAAATCTTAAACGTATAGCACTTTTGTCAATTTAATTTTCACATTTTGTCAATTGAATTCATCCAAATAATTTTGGTTAGAAATCGTTAATGTGAGAACATGCGATGATTGGTATTAACGTAAGTAATTTATAATAATATTTTAATATTTTTTAAGCACCTTCGAAAGAATTATGCCCACAAGCATGTAATTGAGAACAGTTCCGATTCGTCGTGCTTGCCCATTGGAAGTTGGGCCTCTCATATTCTTCTTTTCTTTTCCATTTAATATAAGTGAAGACGGAGAGAATGGGGGAATTAAAGGGGAGGAGGATGGAGAAAATGCACGCCCTCAATCGTTCATCTACAAATGCTACACCACACTTTGACTTTTAGTTGAGCTTTCAAAGTGAAGGTCCAATTGCTCCCCCAACACTCTCGACTCATGTTATTTATTGTCGAGAGTCCCCCAACGTGACATCGTTCGGATGAAGCATATTGAAAATGGAGCTGAAGAAGCAGCATCCACACGGTTATCTATATGCTATCACTCGCGGTGCCTCCGCCTCCGCGTCCGCCTCCTCGTGCATCGGCTTGTTGATGATCACGGCCACTTTCTTGGGTTGCAGTTGTGGTCGTGAGGATCCTGGTGTGGCTGGAGTCAATGGGGAGGACGACAAGATCATTAACCGGACGAGCTTCCCATCTGATTTCGTATTTGGAGTGGCATCAAGCGCCTACCAGGTAATCAGCGTGAAGATGGACGAGGCATGCAATGTTGATGCATTGAGACTGCGCACGTGCACTGCTGGATCAAATGCTTTCTTCTAATCTGTCGGGTTTTGCGTAACTAGATTGAAGGAGCAGCGGACCAACAGGGAAGAGGGTTGAGCATTTGGGACACCTTCACCGAACTCTTTCCAGGTTAGATGCACACTACCTTTTCGGGTTAGAACATACGGCTTTTTTAACCTTCAACGCACATGTGAACGTAATTGTCGTTTCCCCTTCTTCCCCAGATAAGATTAGCGACCACTCTTCCGGTTTTATAGCTGATGAATTCTACTACAAGTTCCAGGTAACGTGCGCTAAATTGAAGAAGTCATTTCGAGATGCAGTATTGCAGTGTGGGACCACATTTGGGTCGTCGTCTTTGAAGACAGCGATGGAGGCTTTACTAACATTTTCCATTTGCTTCAATAATCCCTCCCTTCTAACTCGATGCACGTGATGCATGCCCTTGTCTCCTTTCCACAGCGACTGGTGGCCGCAAACCATGATAATCGACACCACAAGTAGTTTATAGAAATAATCTGTTGAGTCATGTGTTGTTGCTTAATAATTGATTTTCTTCCATGTGTGTTCTTTAACAGTCATGTGGATGTACAATTTCATGACAAGTTATGTATGGGTGCAAATTTTTTATATATAGGAGGACATAAACCTGTTGAAAGCAATGGGATGGGATTTCTTCAGATTCTCCATCTCGTGGCCTCGTATTGCACCTCGTAAGCTCACTCTCATGCACCCTCCTTTTGTCTTATTCCGACATAAGTAGGCTCCTCCTGTCAACATCAAGGAAAAATATGATCCTTCGTACACCACGTAGACCAACACCATTTGACTGACCAAAAAAAAAAAAAAAAAGACCAACACCATTTGGTTGGAGACTCACACACTGTTAACGACTCGATGCATGTAATTATATGCCTTCCCGACCATTGTCCCCACAACAGATTACCATATATTCTCTTTGGTCTCTCTACATTTACAATTAGTCATGCCGAAACAAATATGAACTGCGGTTTTGCCCTGCACTCAGCTCTTGTGCATGCACTATGAAGCGTATAATTATATCATTCGGATGGTATCTTTTGTATACTAGATGGGAAGATAAGCAAGGGAGTCAATAAACAAGGTGTCGCCTTTTACAACAATCTCATCGACAGCCTACTTGCTGAGGGTAACCTCTACTGTCTAGTCCTTTCACGACTCATTGAATTGCTCTTTTCCAAAGTGTAGTAAACTTTGAGCAGGCATTCAACCTTTTGTGACATTGTTCCATTGGGATGTTCCCCAAGCACTTGAAGATGAGTACGGCGGGTTCCTGAGTCTTAATATTGTGTAAGCCTTGAAATATTGTTGACTTGGAGTTTCTAAAAATCGTGTGTACATGCATCCCTTGAGGTAATTGCCGATCTTAATCATGTAACACCTTGATCATTTGGGTTATTTACTAGGGAGGACTACATCGATTATGTAAACTTTTGCTTTCAAGAGTTCGGTGATAGAGTGAAGCATTGGGTGACAGTAAACGAGCCCAATTACTTTACGATATTGGGGTATGCGATGGGTATCAATGCACCTGGTCGATGTTCTAGTTACATAAATAACTGCACAGCCGGAAATTCAGCAACAGAACCATACATCGTTGCGCACCATTTGCTTCTTTCTCATGCTGCAGCAGTGAAGCTGTACAGGGACAACTATCAGGTACATGGACACCTATCTTGGGTGTATTCCCCTTATTCTTTCGGCAAACTATTGACTTGGCTATGCATGTTTCGACTTGACTATTTGTTTCATGTATCGATACACAATCAGGGTGCTCAAAAAGGGAAAATAGGCATGGTCATTGCAACTTACTGGATGACCCCTAAGTATTCAACGAACGCCAGTAGGAAGGCCGCCTCTAGAGCATTTGACTTTGAGTTTGGATGGTATGTCTTTGATTTATAAGAAAGTAGGTAGCGTTTATGAGATGCTAGATAAGCATTATGAACGAGTCACAGAAGCAACTGATCTAGCAATTGTACCTCAACAAACAAGTTATTGTTTAACTTCCTCAGCAATTTTGTGTGTCCCGTTAGTAAGTGCATTGCGCGTTGATGGTGTAAGGTTTGCTCATCCTATTACCTATGGTGACTACCCGAAGTCAATGAGGAGACATGTGGGCGAGCGGTTACCCAAATTCACAAAAACACAGTCGGAGGCGCTAAAAGGTTCTCGTGACTACATGGGGCTAAATTACTACACAGCGAGATACGTGGATGAATCTGCATCCCCTTTTACCGCTCTCAATCTAAGTTACACCACTGATTGTCAATGTAATATGACTGGTAAGCATGCGCCACCATTGCCCAAATATTTTATCCCCTAGTGTTCTTCAATTGATTCCCTAACGAACTTTGTTTATTATTTGCGATGCTACCAGTTGAGAAAGATGGAATTCCGATTGGCCAACCGGTAATGTGTCTACACAAGCATGAGAAAGAATCTTATACATAATCAATTGTTCATGCATTAATCGCATGCCAAGAATAATGCTAATATAGATATCAACTAAACAAAATTGCAGACTGCCGAGGAATGGCTGTACATATACCCAAAGGGTATCAGAGAGTTGATGCACTACGTGAAGAAGAACTATCAGGATCCAACCATTTATGTGACCGAGAATGGTAAATAAATATATCTATGTCACTAATGGTGACTTTGCTTGGGTTGATAGGTCACCTAGTAATTTGCCTTCCATACATTAATTTTGTCCAACCACAGGAATGGCAGATGCAAATAATAAATCGTTGCCGCTTGAAGATGCACTTACAGATAGATTGAGAGTAAGTTATTTTCAGCTGCATCTCTCGAATCTCTCCAAGGCTATCAAGTAAGTAATTCGATATTAGTATTGGGTATGCATAGATGGTAAACAATGATGATATTTGATAAAAAGTACCATATACACGAATTCGTTGTTGACAGGGAAGGAGTGAATGTAAAAGGATACTTTGCGTGGAGTTTCCTAGACGACTTCGAGTGGGCGGAGGGTTATATAACCCGATTTGGCCTCGTATTCGTGGATTATGGGAATGGACTAAAGCGATACATGAAGCACTCCGCGTATTGGTTCCAAAGTTTCCTACAAATGGATAATGCAACCGTCAATTACTCGTTGCGGAGCGATGCCTAGCAGATTTACTTCTTCCATGATCGTCGTCTTCATCGATATAAATGAGTGGAGAGAGTAATCGTTGGAATTGTTTCTTCAAGTGAAACAGATTGGATTTCTATTTACCTTGAGGATAAAGGGGCTGCGTCCCTCCAACACTTCTTGTTGCCAAATGATAGAATAATTTAGAATGAATTATTGGAGAAAATATTGGGTGGTCTCGGACCATCAACGTGGTCTCCGACCACTTGGGAAGCGACACGTGGAGGTGTTGGACTGGCTCACTAGCAAATGAATTTATGCACAAAAATAATTTCATTTCTCTCTCACTAGCCTGCACACACTAGCCCCCGCGCTCTCTCTCCCCTGCTCTGCAAACATTTATTTCTTTGTCTCATATTCTCTTTCCTCTTCATGCTTTCGTTGTCTTAAGGGTGTTCTCGGTTCAGTCCGGTTCCACCCAAGAACTGGGAACCGGACCGGGAAGACCGATTCCCACTTTTTCTGAATCGTGGACCGGACCGGCTATCTTGGAATTGAGAACCGGATCGGACCAATCGGTCCCGTTTCAATGAACCGTTGCTTCTTTTCATTTCATCTAACCAACAAAAAAAATAGTAATTACTAGTAAAGTAACGCATGAGATTATGATCCGGTCAAGTTTTCTTATTCACTTTGTGACCAACAAAGTGACGCACTATTAAATTATAAACGTCTACTTTGTGGAAACAAAAATTAAAATCCTGCATCATACCCTATGTCCTTGCACTGTTATGAAACAAAAAAATAAGCTAAAGATCCATACATTTGAAATTTCTTATAAGTTTTTCTTTTCAAACGTATTTCACACACTCACCTTCATTCTCATGAACATAAATGTTATAGAGATGCAAAAAACAAAAGAAAAACAGAATCCGAACTCAACAAAAATTCAAAAGAAAAACAGAATCCGAACTCAACAAAAATTCAACACATAGTTTGGCCATTGTTCAATACCATCCATTGGTGAGGCGATGAGTGAGCAAGGGGGAGGAATTACGGTTTTGAGAGGGAAAGACACTCAGAATTGCCGTTGAATTGGGTTGTAAAATTTGAGAAAATGGAAGTTGATGTGATGGTTACTGTACATTAGAGCAGAAACTAAATAAAAAATAAAGAGAGGGGTTTAGTCGTTTAGGTTTCAAGAGGAAAAGGAAAATAAGAATTGCAAAATTTAGAAAAGAAAAGCTGATGTGATGCTTACCGTGGAGTGTAGAGAAACGCAAAAAAGGGGATTAGCTTTGAGGAAAAATGAATATGGTAATAAATATTGTAAATTAGTTTAGAAACTAATATATATATATATATATATATATATATATATATATATATGGTCGGTCCGGTTTTGACCCTGAAACCAGGAACTAGACCAATTGGTCACCGGTTCAAAAAATAGGAACTTGAGACTGGACCGAGACCCTCTAGAACCACCCGAAATCGACTGGTCCGGTTTGGTCCGGCCGGTTTCTGGTTCGGGCGGTTTCCGTTGCACACTCCTAGTCTGAAGAAGAAGAACAAAGAGCAAACTTCTTTCCTCTCTACCGAACGCTCTCAAAAATTGAATCTCTTTCTTCTCTCTTAGATTTGACTATTATTTCGCGCTTGTTGCTGTTCCGGCGTTCGTCAAACGGCTGTTCCGCTGCCATCGCCGACAAAGCACATGAAGGTTGCCCCTCGCGCTCGAAAGGGAGTGAGGCAGAGGCGGAGGGACTGGTGACCGCTCTCAACAGAGCTTCGGGTTATCAGAGTTCTTCGGGAGCAAGTATGAGCTTGATATAATTCCTGACAAAGAGAACCCGAATGAAAACAATGCAGAATCACCATAAGTCAGCAGTTTCTCCGACCCATTTAGAGTTTTTGGAGGTTTCAAATATTTGAAAATGAAATCCTCGAGAGCTTCAAAGGGAGATGGAACTTTCAAGAAGCATTCTGCCTCCAGATAAGTTTAGAACGAATGCGCTGCGAAAAGTTTCTTATTCTTCCCCTCTCCCCTTCTCTTCTGCTATCAAAATAGATGCAAAAGCGTAATTCTTTTTATTTTTTTTTCTATGGTTGGAGAAACTGCTGCAAAAGAGAGATAGAGTATCGATACAGACGAACAATCTGTGGATCTAGTTTCGTCTGGTCCACAAGACACCAATACACCATTTCACTTGGAATCTCTTACGTGAGTTTAACTAATGACTCTATTCATTTGACATCGCCAAGAATAAAAGTATAGTTAGCGTGTGAGGAGAAAGGAGAAAAAGGCTAGACCCAAAAGAAGAAACCGCCATTGGAGCACCACACAACTCAAGAGCTTTTCGATTCCCCATTATCAAACACAACCATCTAATAAAATCTCCCCTAGAAGCTTACATAGAAACGTGCACTAACAAGAATAGATTTAGCACGATTTAAAAATCAAGAGAAAAAGAAAAAAAAAGAAAAAGAAAAGGGCTATGTCAAATGTTGCCAAACCATTTTCTATACACAACCAAATCATGGTCTAAAATCCCGTCCCCTACACAGCACCGACCCCCTTCTTGGCCTTCTTCACCAGCAGCTTCACGCTCTCTGGCTTCTTCACTGGTTTCTTCTTCACCTTCGCGGCGGCAACCTTCTTCACAGCTTTCTTCTTGGGCATTGCCTTTGCAGAAGTCTTCACTGCTTTTGCTGCGGGCTTCAACTTCGGCTTCTCGGCTTCACACCCGCCGCAGCTTTCAGCTTCACAGTTGCTTTGGGCTTGGCGGCAGCAACAAGGATTTCAAATTTTGGCCCTTAACTATCACCATTCGTAAACATCAGCTAACCGTTCTTGAGCAGTAAAATTGCACAAGAACTAGCGGTGGCAATTGGCGATGGACAGCGAAAGAAGCCAAACGAGTTGCCTTGCCAATACTCCAAACTTCTCTTTTCTAAAAGAAATGCCTCTTCTTGAATGCCCTTTCCCAAGCTCGTCCCCAGGCTCGTACTTGCTCTTGAAAAACTTCGAGAACCCTCCTCTGCTTCACTCCTTTTCGGGCGGGCGATAATGTGCTTCGTCGGCTGAATGGCTGCTTGATGAACATCAGAGAAGCAATAAGGGTGCGTTTGGTAAGATTTATGTTTAAAAATTGTTCCAGAAAACAGAAATAAAAAAAAAGTGTTTTTGTTCCGGGAAACAATTTTTGAACAAAAAAACACATTTGGTAAACTTGTTCCAGGAATAAAAAAATGAACAGAAATACGTTTGGTAAATTTGTATAATTTTTTTATTTCTTTTAATTTTTAATATTTTTATTTTATTTTTTCTATTTTTTTCTTATTTTCTTTTATTTAATTTTCCTTTATTTATTTTTTCTTTTTCCTTTTTTCTTTTTTCTTCTTTTGGCCGGTCTTCCTCCCCGGCGTCTCCTCGCACGACCGTGCCAGCGCGCCTGCGCCAGTAGCCGAGCCGACGGTGACCCAGAGCCACAACGTCGTCTCCCTCCACCGCATCGGTGACCGCGCTCGACGCCTCCTCGCCGCCACCGTACCGGCCGTTCATCGGAGTAGCCACCGTGCCCCTACACGCCGCAACACCGGACCCGTGCCCGACGGCGTTGCCGACCTCTGTGTCCCCAGATCCGTCGCCTGCCGCTTTGTGTTCTCCCCTTGCGACACCAGACTTGCACCCGAAGCCTCCACCGACGACCCAGCGATGCCGGAGCCCCAAAGACCACCCCTCTGCCTCATGCCCGATCGACGCATTGCAGGTCTCGAGCCTCCGTTCACCACCGCCACATCAGATCTCACCGCGCCATGACCCACAACTTCGAGATCCGCTCAATCATCGACCTCACGCCGGCCCACAACTCGACCAACTGTCCTCACCGCTCCCCCCGGCTGCTGGGTGAGCTCGGCCTCGTTGGATCTGGGCGAGATCGAGCTCGCCCAGCCAGGCATGAGATCGGCCTCGCCGTGCCGGGTGGAGACACTCGGAGGTGGAGATGCTCGCAGGTGGAGACACTCGCAACGGTTGTCGGTGTTGGAGAGGACGACCGTGGAGAAGCCGGATGGTCTCGAGACAGAGGCAGTTGTCGACGCCGGAGAGTGGGAGGCGCCGGAGAAGACGACGGTGGAGATGCTCATAGGAGGAGAGGCTCGCAGGAGAACAAGATTTTGTTCCTTTTTTGTTCTTCAAATATGTTTCAGAAATAAGAAATATATTCTTATTTCTGTTCCCTTTTTGTTTATGGGAACAAAAAAACAAAAAAGAAACAAAAACGCGCCCAAACGCGTTTCTGTTCCTTTTTTGTTCCCAGGAAAAAAAAAAAACAGAAAAAATGTTCAAAAATAGAAAAAAGAAATGCAAACAAACATGCCCTAAGCGTGGAGTAGCCAAATCTGAGAGGAAGAAAGAGATTCAAATTTTGGAAGTGTTTGCTGGAGAGGAAAGAGGTTTTCTTTACCTCTTCCTCATAGAGGCAACGAAGGAAAGAGAATATGATAGAAATAACTGTGTGCAGAGCAAGAGAGAGAGAGAGAGAGTATGGGGTAGTGTGTGCAGGCTAGTGAGAGAGAAATTAAATTATTTTTGTGCCTAAATTCGTTTGCTTGCCTGCCGGCCCCACACTTCCACGTTTCGCTTCCTAAGTGGTCGGAGACCACGCTGACCTATGGTCCAGGACCAGCCAATATTTTCTTGAATTATTGAAGTACGACGGTCTTATTGTCAGATGATACAATTAATATCGATAATGTCATCTTTTTGGACCAAACTTTCGTTAGTATGATGCATTTAGAAGAGGCCGTTGCTTGTATTGTACATTTGCCATAGCCCTTTGACATCAATAACGATCAAACATTATTTTTTCCTATTGCACGATGATAATATTTCTGCCTTCGCAAAAAATAGGTTTTCTCTATCAAATTGGTTTGGGTCTTATCAAATTAGTTCATTTGGTCAAACAAAGATAAAAAAAATAATAATAATTAATCCGATAAACACACATTACAGTTTCCTGATCGAATTCTTGATAAGCACTTTGCACCACGGAAAACAAGCATGGCAGCCGAGTTTTAAGTCTACTAGCCAGAACTTCAGCAACAACCTTAATGATAAGACTACAAAGGCTTCTAGGGCTGTGTTGGTCAAGATTTCAAGGTTGGGAAGCTAAGGAATCGGTGTAATCTCTGTCTATGTTTATCTCTGGATTGAGGGTCCCTGATTCGGAAAACTTCTGCACCTCTTGGAACACATCTTTAATATTACACCCATTTTCATGGTCATATAGGCAGGCGATTCATACAATCTGGGCCTGTTTGCCTTAAGTGATCCCAGTTCAAAAACAGCTTTCTGAACTTCCTTCATAGTAACATCCCAAGTCTAAGCATTACTACCTTCAGCATTCCCCAAAACGGGACAGTTTGCAATAACTGGTTCGAAGTTTCGAGGCCTCTTCATAAAACCGTGCAGTCATCTGCTTGAGTTGCTGTGATTCTCTGCACCGTTCTTCATCAGAGATTGTATTATTTGGTATTTGATAAGTCTAAGAGATTTCATTATGTTTGGAACAAAGTGGTAATAGACAATGGGAGGTCCACAGCGACAATAGCGATAAAATTTGGTAGTACCGCAATGATAAATTTGGTTGGCACCCAAATGTTAGCCTATACTCCAAGCAAATGGGAGTACCACAAGGTGTGAGCTAGATTCACAAGCCTCAGAAAAAAAAATAGTGGAGAATTACGGTTCTACCAATTGCTGTCGACCTCTAGGCTGGGCATAGTCTAACTTCTTGTTGCTCTGCATGGGTTTGGACACCATTTAACCATTCTAGGACTTTATGATCCATTACAACATACTGGAATTGTATAATCAGGTAGATACCGAGGAGCTAATATGTCAGAAAATTTTCACAGGAATCACAGTTTCACTTTAGTCGTAGCTTTGTTGCGTATAGATATTTTAGTGCCTCTTTTGTTTAATCAAATTACGCCTCCATGCTTAGTACTAGACAAAAAGACTAGACTAAGCGTTTTGCCTCCCCAATTAAATTTAGTTAAAAAGACTAGACTAAGGCCCCATTTGGTTCAGCATTCCCAATGGGCTTTCAGCCTTGAAAGTCCATTGGAAAAAAATTTAGATGTTTGGTTCAGCATTTGGAGGTGTATTTGGCCAAATGATGGCCTTTGAAATGCAAGTCCACCTTTACTATTCATCCATTGACTTCTTCTTCTTTTTTTAAAAAAAAGAAAAAACCCGATCATCTTCCCCACACCCTAACCGCCATTGATCGGCGACGGAGTTTTATCGGATTTTATTTTTATTTTTTTAAAATAATAAAAATCCTTTGCAAATGTTGGGTTCACTTTTTTTTTTTTTTTGCCATTTCTATCTTTTGACAATCAATAACCCAACTTTTCATCAATACACTAGAACGATCATTAATTAATGAAGATACTTAATACTACAATAATTAAAAAAATTATTCAACGTTGAAAACAAACTTTAAAGAACCCTAGGCCAAAAGTTGAGCTTTGCATCTAATTTATAATTAAATTCTTTTAATATAATTTTTAAATAAATATACTAATATATATCTTTTACATTACTCTCAATATGAAAATGTAAAAGTTATATAGTCATTGTTTCATTTTTACAATTTTAAAAATACTAAAACTAAAAAATTTAATTTGGTCACCCTAAAGGGCTTTTCAAATATATATTTACCAAACAGTCTTGCATTTCCCTAAAAGCACTTTTCAATTATAATTTACCAAACAGTCTAGTATTTCGGGAAACTCATTTACCTCAAAGGTATTTGCATTCTCTCAAGGACATTTTCCCAAAGCCGAACTAAACGGGCCCTAAGTATGAGAGGGAACAATAGAATATTTAAATATTAAACTACGCCTCAATCTTACCAAATCTCATATTGTATTAGAATTGAAGGAACTTGCGTGAGGGAGAATAATAGAATATTTAAATATTAAATCACGCTTTCATCTCACCAAATCTCATATGGTATTTAGAGCTAAAGGTTCTGAGTTTAAATTTTACCAAGCTCCATTTGCTTCCCTATTTAAATTTTCATGCTTTGTACTAAGCAAAAGATCAAATTAAGAGTGAAGGGAGTGCTATAATAATTAAATATTAAATAACGCGTTCATCTAATAGTTTAAGATTTTATGATAGTTAGCAATGATCCCATCAAATCTCACATAAACAATATTCTAAGGTAACTAAAATAATGCATTACGTAATAGGAAATGATCATTTAATTAAGCACTAGTACTTCTAATGTAAGAAAAATTACAACTGCCCTACCAATGATTGTACATAAATTTCACTCGAGAGAATATCTAATTAATCTGGTGTTTTCCATGTTGTACCCGTCGTCATGATTCGAGGGATAAGGTGCTGCTGTTGTCAAGAGTTCACTTTGGACACATTTTGCTGTAGTCCATTCTTGCAATAACCAATCATGCATGCAAATAGCCGACTCTTCTTTTTTCACAACCAAACTGCTCCTACTGTCTTCTATAATATTGAACATGAACTCTGATGGTACTGTAAATGCAATTAGGTCAGCATGTCATGAACCATGGTGGAAAGAACCGGATAATGCGAAACTCTACTCTTCCATTACTTCAAGATGTTGAAGTTGGACTCTTTAATGTATTTGGAGTAGTTTGTTGTAAAGTATTGTCTCCAATTCGATGGTAGATGAGGACGAAAAGATAGCGGAAAGCTATGAGGTGCTTTTCTTCACATGAAGCAACGGAGATTTCTAGTAATTACTCGAGGGCACTATCTCCATATGTTGGTGGAGTTTGTCCTATCAAATTGTCTAGCATATCATAATCTAGAGCTATTCTCATGTTGAACAGTAAAACAATTTTTCTCTTCCGTGTTCCATTCTTTTTACAAGAATATAACCACGCATATATACACCGACGTAATCATCCTAGAATCTCCTACAAATCTGGACATCTCCTATAAATCACTACAAATCAAGAGATTTCCTACAAATTAGAAGATACATATGTATATATAAAGACCTTAAATAGAAAAACTCTCCCATTGAGGCCCTAATTAATAGCTCATGTTAACACTCCCCCTCAAGCTGGTGAGCATATATCTTTGATACCCAGCTTGACAAGTGAGCTGTGGAAAGCTTGACTCGATACAGTCTTTGTAAGTATGTCTGCCAACTAGTCTTCAGATTTGATAAATGAAAAACTCACCACCCTATCATCCAGATTTTGCTTAATAAAATGCCTATCAATTTCAACATGTTTAGTGCAGTCATGTTGAATTGGGTTGTGGGAAATTTGAATTGCGGCTTTATTATCACAAAACGATTGCATTCGTGACTTAGGTGGAAAACCAAGTTTTGTCAACAACTTCTTTAGCCACAAAAGCTCAAATAGTCCTTTAGCCATCCCCCGAAACTCGGCTTCAGCACTTGACAAAGCTATTACTTTTTGTTTCTTGCTCCTCCATGTAACCAAGTTTCCTCCCACAAATGTGAAGTAGCCTGACGTCGATCTCCTATTCGAGGTATTGCCAACCCAATCAGAATCTGTAAATCCTTCCACCTCATGGTGATTATTCTTTGCAAAGAAAAGTCCTTTCCCTGGTGCTGACTTCAAGTAGCGTAAAATCCGAACTACAGCATCCATATGATCTTCACGAGGAGCGTGCATAAATTGACTTACAACTCCTACAACATATGCAATGTCAGGCCGAGTGTGTGACAGATAAATTAATCTCCCTATCAACCTTTGATATCGGTCTTTATTGGTCAATATCTGATTAGGGAAAACTCCAAGTTTATGATTCTGTACTATAGGGGGTATCAGCAGGTTTGCAATCCAACATCCCCACCTCAGCCAACAAGTCCAACACATACTTTCGTTGAGATCAGAATATACCCTCCTTTGATCTAGCCACTTCAATACCCAAAAAATATATTTCAAGCCCCCCAAGTTCTTCATCTCGAACTCATTTGCCAGTTTCCTTTGAAGTTTTATGATCTCCTCAAGGTCATCCCCTGTGATGATCATGTCATCTACATATATAATCAATGCTGTCACTTTGTCATGCTGCCGTTTCAAGAACAACGTATGGTCTGAATTACTTTTAGTGTACCCATACTTTTTCATTGCAGAGCTAAAGCGACCAAACCAAGCCCGTGGTGATTGCTTTAATCTGTACAATGACCGCTCGAGTTTACATGAACGCATTCTTTACATCAAATTGATGTAAAGGCCAGTCCAAATTTTCTGCAAATGATAACAATACCCGCACAATGTTCAGTTTTGCAACTGGAGAGAATGTTTCCTGGTAGTCCACGCCATAGGTCTGGGTATATCCCTTTGCTACTAGATGTGCCTTGTACCTCTCAACAAAATCATCTGCTTTATATTTGATGGTGAATACCCATTTACATCCTACTGCATTCTTTCTCTTCGGTAACTCGACAAGTCTCCAAGTCTTATTTTTCTGTAAAGTCTCCATCTCTTCTTGCATTGCTTGAACCCACTTGGGATCCCTTAATGCCTCCTGTACTCCACTAAGAACTTTACTTGCAGAGACATTCGAGACAAATGCCTTTAAAGGTCCCGACAACTGCTTTGTCGAAACATAATTAGTAATCGGATACTTCGACCTTCGTTCTTCCACATCTGGTGAGAGTACCTATTAGGAGCCTTGCCATGATTATGTCTATCGGACAATTTATAACAAACAACTACATCAGTATCAACAGACAAATTCTGTGTGGTAGGAGCACTTACCTCAAGAGTATCCTTAGGAGAATTGTCAGGTACTAAAGAGGGGTTATTTTGAAGTGGAGGGAGCTGTTCTTGAGATTGTTTGTATGTCTCTTGCACCAAATCAACCTAATGATCATATTCCTTAGTGTACTGTTGCTCATTTTCCGTTGTCTCACCATGATCCGTGACCACACCATTGCTGGCCAACATTGCCTACTGCAGCATGTGAACCCGTTTGTCAACTTGCACCTTAGCTTATGTGTTACCAGCCCTTGTGTCACCAGGTGTTGGCATTGCGGGGTCATTTTTTTTTTAAAGCAAAATCAGCCGCAACACCACCTTCCCACCAATTTGTCATTTCTTTGAAAGGTACAATTGGGTGTGGGAAAAAAATAATTCGGACTCGACAAAGGTGATGTCCATTATGATGTGGGTTTTCTTGGTAGCCGGATTGTAACAACGGTATCCTTTCTGATGAATGCCATAACCAATGAAAACACACTTCACTACACACGGATCGAGTTTTGTTCGTTGGTTCTTGTGGAGATGGACGTATGCCACACACCCAAACACTTTGGGAGGTAGTGTCATGATGGAAGGAAGATGAACATAGGATGCAAGTGCTTGAAGTGGGGTCTGAAAGTTCAACACAAGAGAGAGGGCATTCGATTCATCAAATGTACCGCTGTAACCACGGCGGCATCCCAAAAACGAGATGGAACCTGACCACCTATGAGGAGTGCTCGTGCCGTCTCGAGGATATGGCGGTTCTTCCTTTTAGCGATACCATTCTGTTGGGGTGTCCTAGTGCAAGACGTTTCATGTATAAGCCCGTGGTCCTGAAAGTAAACTGCAAGATGCTGGTTAATATATTCCCCACCATTGTTGCTACAAAGGACTTGAATTTGAGTCCCAAACTGTGTTGTAATCATCTGATGAAACATACGGAATATTGTTGCCACTTCATCTTTATGCTTTATTAAATAAACCCAAGACATCTGGGTACAATCATCCACAAATGTTACAAACCAACGAATCCCAGATAGAGTAGTAAGTGGTGAAGCGCCCCACATGTCTGAATGGACCAAAGAAAACGGCTTGATGCTTTTATTAAAACTCAAAGGAAAATAGGCATGATGACTTTTTGCCAAAATACATATCTCACATTGGAACTCAGTATCTAACAAATTATGAAACAAGTCTGGAAATAAATGTTTTAAATACCTAAAAGACGGGTGTCCTAAACGACGATGCCATAACCAAATCGCTCTTTCTTTATTAGTAGACCCACTACTTGTGTGATGTGCTCGGCCTGCATGAAAGTCATCAACATAGTACATCCCCCCCTTTTAGTACCACGACCAATTATCTCCTTCGTGAGAATATCCTAAAATAAGCAAAAAGATGGATACATAAGAACACAACACTTCAAAGCATCAGTGAGTTGGCCAATAGAGAGTAATTGGTTAGACATAGAGCGAACTAATAAAGTGTGAGACAATGATAAAGAAGGTGTAAGATCAACATTGCCAGCCCCAGTGACAGGATAACTAGTGCCATTCGCATTATAGATACTCTATCTCCTTGGAGTGGTGTAGCATATAATATCGTTACAATTGGGTGTCATGTGATTTGTTGCCCTAGAATCAACAATCCACCCCTCCCTGCCACACTGAGAATTACTAACAAGTGCACACCTAGTGTTACCTTCAGGAGCCGCATCAGAAGTATTGGTAGCGTCTACCTACAGAAAGGGGTGAGGTCCCGGTAGCCAATGATGCCTTCCCTTGTCCTATAGCATTTTTTTGTCTTTTTCTTATTTTGCAACTCCTTCCACCAATCCAGATAACCGTGCTATTTAAAACAAGTATCTTTTGTATGTTTTAGTATTACCGCAATGAGTACAGCCTCCTGGATGTTGTGGTTTAGCCTTTGAACCTTTGTTAGTCCTCCCTCCACCAGACGCAGTATTAGGAGAGACCATCTAAAGAGCTTTGGACTCATTGTTGGCCTCGAGGAAGTGTGAGATAACATTTCCACCACACGACACCAGGGTTGCTGCGGTGCTAGATGGTTCAATTGAAAATAACATAACAGCTTGGTGTACATCCTCTCGCCTCACCCTAGCATACGCTTGCTCCACCGTCGGGAAGGGATGCATCTGTAGAACATCAACCCTGACTTTGTCAAGGCGGTCATTGAGCTCGCCAAGGAAAAGATATACACGGTCTTCTTGCACCAGAGCATTGTAGCGCTCGATATCACGAGGACAAGTCATGGGATTAGGCCATCAAAAATCAACCTCCCGCCATAAACCCTGAAGATCATTATAATACTTTTCAATCAGGTCGCCTGCCTGCTTCAGTCGAGACAAATGTCACTTTAGATCATACACTTGGGAGACATCGATGCCATCAAAAAAAGTAGTAGCCATTGAATCCCATACCGCCTTTGCTGTTGGGAAACGGATAAAATTCCCAATCAACGTCGAGTCCATAGAATTGATGAGCCATCCTTTAACTGTACTATTGTTAGTCTTCCACTTCCGAAAATTAGGGTCAGTCTAAAGTGGGGGTGGAAAATTGTGGCACCCCTGAAACAGCCCTCGATCCGTTAATGTTGCCATAGATCATGTCCTTTCTCTTTACCTTAAAGTCTATTACTCTAATACCATAAAAATTTGATAAGTCCATAAATCCTAGGGGTTTATATCATTTCTATCAGTCCCTATGCAGTTTATATAGCAGAAGCATATTCAACATCTCCCTATTACATATTCGAAAACAATGCACACCAACTCTAAAACTTTTTATAAGATAAAAACAAATACTTTTATTTACATAAGCTTGATAGACATCATTAGTTGGTACACCAAAATTTGTCGTGGTTTTTCTATAACCGACTACATATTCAAAAGATAACTGACTCCCTTTTTCTTTTCTCTCCAAACGATCATGTACAAAAGTCTATCAGGTAGTGTCGACGGCCTAAAAATGCTTCATCTGTTAACCGTCACTCTCGATCACACCCAGCCCAGTCCATCAGCTGGCAGTGGTGGCAACATCCCCAGCATGATCCCACCACGATGGATGTGTACTGACAAAAACTCCTGAATCATTGGGCCATCAAATGTACCGATGTCATACATGACTAGAACCTGCACTCGAATAAAAACCAACCCTCGTATCTTGAGGTGATGATGCTCCGCACACTCACACTCAACGTCGACTGGTAGCAAAGGCATATCTCCTAGTTTGAAATGTTAGTCTCCAAACGGGGTGAGTACAACCACTCAGCAGTAAAAGATTCATCAAGCTATATCACACAATACCAACAATATCCAGATTCATGCAAGATAGACAAAATCAGGTAGTTAAAGGATAAGCATGCATCAAAATCATGAAATTCTTCAATGCAATGGCAAATGTAAAGGCCAAACTGTAGTGACGCGTCCCATTCCATGTCATATAATTTAGTCCCATAACCATACTACACTCACACTTAATATAATCATCGGATTTGATCATTCAAACGGTTTTATCCCCCTAGAGGACCAACGTTTGCATCCCTCTAGGATTTCGCATCCACCCTGGCATCGCGAAAGCCTCTGGCATTTAGCCACTTAAGGCCACCGGGCATCCGGAGCGTATCACACCTCCAGGCATCTCACATCCCACCTGGCATCATGAGGAAACCTCCGAGACTCACCATGAGAATGGTTACCCTGGCTCTCCGGATTTATGTACCGACTAGCATACAACCAGACATCCCAAAGCTCCCGAGGAAAAACCTCCGGCATTCAGCCACTTAGGGCCACCGGGCATCCACAAGGCATCGACTCATTCGATCTTTTGGGCATCCCGACTCCCGGGGCATCGTTGACCCGAGAGTCCAACGGTAACAATTAACATCTTAATTTCCAAAAACATGTTCAATATTATGACATTGGAAATCACATGAGTTTCATTAAAATCTTTGGTGTTGAATGATATGCCAAAATCCATCACGTTCAATATCAACTCAAGATGCATTCATCTTTTTGAAATATGTTGAGCAAATTCGGAGTAAAACATCTTAAAATCAAAATGCACAATTTTTAATAAAATTTCGGAATAACCCCTAAATGAATTCAGAAAATTATGAAATTTTGGTATGTTATAGATAAGACCTAAAGGAAGAAATTTCGTGAAGGACACTAGGTCAGATTCGTTGTGTATAAAGAGTACTAGTTTGCTGTTTCTTTCGAAATTCTGCAGTAACTTTCAGGTTTAGTACCCACAGAAGAAAATTCGTTTCACCACCTAAATCTTGTCCGTTTGTTTTCAAATTTTGATATGCTATTCCTAAGGATATTCCCTACAACTTTCATTTAGGGTTCGAAGTCCAATTCTATGTATAGAATTACAGAAAATTTGTGGAATCATCAAAGGTCAAGCTGTTCTCTACAAAACAGTGTACTGATTTCAATAGATTCACTCATATCTTCATGTTTTCACATTCATATGGCTATATTTGGACGTCTAACTCAATCTAATGGGTATTCTATTATGTAAAATGGTTCATTTTCTTATCTTCACTATTATCTAAATTTCTCTAAAACAGAATCGGTACATACGGTTTTCTTCATTTCTAATTCAATCAAACCATTTTTTTATGTTAAAATATGTCTCGAGTTTGAGATTTGTTAGACTCCTTCGAGCTGCACAAAAGATAAAATATACAGTAAAATAAAAAAGGGAAGAAAATTACCTCATCTGCGGAATCCGAAAGTGGATATCTTCGTGGAGACATTCCACGCCAAAGGATGAAGACGTCCCTTGCACGAAGAAGCTTGAAGAATCATAGTTGGTGGGGCCCAAGGTCAAAGGTTTGACCTTGGGCACACTTTCACGCTGATTTTTCCCTTTTACCGCCACGAAAACAAAATAGATGTGGCCCAAACACACACGGACGTTCAACGTGAAGCCGAAGCAAGGAGTGGTGGTGGGCCCCGGTCAAACTTTGACCTGGGTACACATATAAAACATAATATATTTCCTTCTTTGATGGTGTGTGTCGAGCGGCCGAAGACCTACGTAAAAGGAGAAGCCGCACGCCACCGAAGTATCGTTGTTGATCGAAGTGTCGTTCTTATTTTTTTGAGTGCCGTGGTTTTCTTCTTTATTTGTGAGAGACATTCATGGGTGCTGGGTGCTTGGCTTTGGGTCTTCGCATTTCTCGTGCGGCAAAGCTTATTCGTGATTTGCATCCAAGAAAGATTGGTGTATTGGGTGCAATTGGGGCTTAGGAAACACCGAGTGAGTGTTTGAGTGACTCAAGTGTGTAATCTCCTTGTATCGCTTGATTTATAGTGAAATTTGCTGCTGCTCTCCTTGTGGACGTAGGTCTTTACAATTGAACTACGTAAATCTGGTGTCCGATTTATTTTCTTCTTTTATCTATATTTTGTTCGAATGCTCCCTTTTCGCAACAAGTGGTATCAGAGCCAGGCTTGGCTAAGTTGAAGCGAATCGATGGCGATAAAAGAAATAAAAGTGATAATCGACAGATTTGATGGGAAGGATTTTAGTTTCTAGAAGACGCAGATTAAAAATTATCTTTACCAGATAAATCTGCACTTGCCTTTATCTAAGAAGAAACCAGAGACGATGAAGCAAGTTGATTGGGATTTGCTAGATAGATGAGCTATGGGTGTTATTCGGCTGATATTTGCTCGTAACGTCGCATTTAACATCTTGAAGGAGAAGACCACAGCTGATTTGATGCAAGTCATGTTGGATATGTATGAGAAGCCCTCTGCGATTAACAAGGTCTGTTTGATGCAACATCTGTTTAACTTGAAGATGAAAGAAGGTGCGTCAGTTGTAGGTCATATCAATGAATTCAATGTGATTGTTAGTCAATTGAGTTCAGTTGATATTGATTTTGAAGATGAGGTACGTGCTTTGATTTTGTTATCCTCATTGCCTGATAGTTGGAATACTACCGTTACTGTTGTTAGTAATTCCTCTAGGTCAACAAGTTTGACGTTTGATGAGGTTTGAGATTTGATTTGAGCAAGGACATTCGTAGAAGAGAATTTGGCGAATCTATATCTACTGCTTTAGTAAGTGAAAATAGAGGTAGATCTAGAACACGTGTGGGTAACAATAGTACTAATATGAACAGACGTAGTCAATCTAGGATTGCTAATGTTGTCTGTTGAAGCTGTGGCAAGAGAGGGCATCTTAGAAGGGATTGCCTTAAGTTGAAGAATGAGAAGGGTAAGGGAATTATAGTTGATTCTGCAAATAATGTTGCAGTTGTAGCAAATAATGCCGATTATGTCTTGTCTGTCGTTAATGATTCATCGCTTGATGGATGCGTTATGGATTCTAGTTGTTCTTTTCATGTCACACCAAATAGAAATTGATTTATTACTTATCAGTGCACAGGTAGTGGTAAAGTCCAGTTAGGGAACAACGTTGAGTGTGATGTTGTGGGTGTTGGTGATGTTAAAATCATAATGCATGATGGAATTGTAAGGACATTGACTGGAGTAAGACACGTTCTAGAATTGAAAAAGAACTTAATTTCCTTGGATGCTCTAAATTCAGCTGGTTATAGGTATTTTTCAAAATGTGGAGTTCTGAAGGTTGTTCAAGGTGCCTTGGTGATAATAAAATGAATGAAGCACGGAGGCCTGTATAAACTTCAAGGTGAGACAATGACAGGTTTAGCCCTGGAGATGTTAGATGTATATATTTGAGAGTCTATGGACTGTTCGAAAAAGACCTGGAGGTTTGTGCTGATACACAAGTTTGATGCTGATGTCAGGATCACGCAGTCAAGAGTTTTGATCGAGACGGAGACTAGTAAGTCGATTAAGCATGTGCGGACTGACAATAGCATGGAATTCTGCTCGAAGCTGGTAAATAAATTTTGCATGAAAGAGGGCCTAGTGAAACATTGCACTAGTGCCAGTAAATCACAACAATTTGCAGAATTGATGAGCAGAACATTACTAGAGACGGCCTGAAAAATTATCTCTAGTGCCGGTGTTGCTTGGAGAATCTTAGCTGATGTGTTTAGTAACGATAAGCTGCATGGTGAATAGATCCCCATCAATTGCTATTGAATGGCGGATTCCTTAAGAAGTATGGTCAGGTAACGTTGCTGGTTTTTCTATTATTAGAACGTTTGGTTGCCCGTGTTATTTTTGAGTGAGTGATGGTAAGCTCGATTGGAGGGCAATGTGCATATTCCATGACTATACACAAGGTGAGTGGGGCAATCAGTTGTAGTGCCCGGATATAAATTCACATTTTGACAGTAGAGAAGTTACCCTTGATGAGTCTCTAAAACTTCTGGCTATGAGTGATTATGACAGTTTTCAAACGGATCTGAACGGTGTTCAGCTTGAGGTGGAGTTGCGATTAGAAACTCCTGAGGTAGCGTGTATAAGTACTAGCAAAGTAATCAACACAAATGGTGCTTGTAGCGATGTGGAACCTATAGAGCCAATGGTTGCTGTAACTGCTGAAATTAACAAGGTATGTATTCTATCTCCTAATAGATATGGATGCAATAATGGTTTTGCTTTATCTACAGTTAAAGAGGTTGCGTTGAAAAATCCTTGTGGAGCAGTTAAAAGTGCATGTGGAGTTGGTATTCTGGTGAGGTCCTCAATTATGGCGAAGTTCAAGTGAAGCTTGGACTTGGATAATATCTGTGGTGGTTGAGTCCATCGAGGGCTATGGGAAAGTAGCGGCAGAGTTTGAATTTTTGTGAAGCGATTGCGACTTGGCTCAAACGTTGAGTCAATGTGGAGATTGTTAAAAAATGTCTCGAGTTTGAGATATGCTAGACTCCTTTGAGCTGCACAAAAGAGGAAATATAAAGTAAAATAAAAAAGGGAAGAAAATTACCTCATCTGCATAATCCAAAAGTGGATATCTTTGTGGACACATTTCACGCCAAAGGACGAAGACGTCCCTTGCACGAAGAAGCTTGAAGAATCACAGTTGGTGGGGCCCAAGGTCAAAGGTTTGACCTTGGGCACACTTTCATGCTGGTTTTTCCCTATTATGGCCATGAAAGCAAAATAGGTGGGGCCAAAACACACACAGACGTTCAGCGTGAAGCCGAAGCAAGAAGTGGTGGTGGGCCCAGGTCAAACTTTGACCTGGGCACACATATAAAACAGAATATATTTTCTTCTTTGATGGTGTGTGTCGAGCGGCCGAAAACCTACGTAAAAGGAGAAGCCGACGCCACCGAAGCATCATTGTTGATCGAAGCGCCATTCTTATTTTTTTGAGTGCCGTGGTTTTTTTCTTTGTTTGTGAGAGACATTTATAGGTGTTGGGTGCTTGGCTTTGGGTCTTCACATTTCTCGTGCGGCAAAGCTTATTCATGATTACATCCAAGAAAGATTGATGTATTAGGTGTAATTGGGGCTTAGGAAACACCGAGTGAGTGTTTGAGTAACTCGAGTGTGTAATCTCTTTGTATCGCTTGATCTATAGTGAAATTCCCTGCTACTTTTCTCGTGGACGTATGTCTTTACGACTGAACCACGTAAATCTGGTGTCCGATTTATTTTATTCTTCTGTCTATGTTTTGTTTGATCGCTCGCTTTATCGCAATAGTTTCTCTACCAATCTATCTTACAACACTTCAAGTCTCTTCCACAGCATCTAAGAACACTTTCAGCAAGTTCTTATTAATAGAGAAACCTTCCACAGCTCGGCTCAAAGCATATATTCATCCCTAAGCTCACTCATCTCAACATATACCATATCTTTCCACTCGGCAACCATTTCCTCACCTTGCTTGATCAACACAGTCATCTTTCACTAAATTTTCAAGACAAGCAAGACTCAAAAGCAACATGCAATGATTTCTAACTTCAATCTAGTTCCCATCAAGCTCAATCCAACATAGCACAGCAACAATACATTTAGTCCTCCACAGAACAACACTCAATCTTCATCTCAATCATCCAAAAATCCACATGCGGCTCCCAATTATGCATTTTCTCACATCTACCAGCATTTCATAGATAATTGCAGCATGCGAAGACATAGATCAATGAACTTCCACTTGCCTCTAGCTCTTTTACTTGGTTGCAAGCAAAACAGGGGCTTGGGAGGTCTCAAGCTCGGCTCAACGGCAGCGAAGACTAGCGGCATCAACGGCGGTAGCTCGAGCACAGATGGAGGGGCGACCTCCTCCTTCTTCCTTTCGCTATTCACTCCCTCACTCAAACTCTCTCTCTCTCTCTCTCTCTCTCTCTCTCTCTCTCTCTCTCTCTCTCTCTCTCTCTCACTTGCTCGCCCGCTCACTCTCAGTTTCTCTCTCTCTCTCTCTCTTGATTAATCCGCCCCAATTACTCCTTGCTTAATTGATTAATTAATTTTTTTCTTGCATGCAGGTAATCCGGTGGCTTCAAGAGAGAGACAGGTGGAGAGTGGCATGGTAGCAATGGCCACCACCCCCTTTTCGGTTTCCCCTCCTCTTTGTCGACAATTAAGGGGGTTCTTCGGCTTGGGCTTGCAATTTGTGGCTAAAATGTCCTAATTAAATGGCCCAAATTCTCCAAAGATAAGCCCTTAAATTTCTTCACAAAATGAGGCATTTCAGTTTTCATAGAAATCAACTAATATTCCCTTAATCAATTTGCTTCATGTACAAGTACATGACTGAAATCCTCACGTGGAGAAGGGATTCGACTGAGCGGCATGGTGATAAAAATTCATTTCCTCCTTGCCGAATCGCTCAAAGAAAAGACGTGCATGGTCCTCATGCATGGTCCAACTTCTCAAAATTTTATTCATAAATTCAGCATGCGTGTTCCTCATGCATGGCCGAATTCCATCAATCGATCGAAGTCCAAAGACTTCTTTTGTTGCATGGTTGGTCGGTCCAATAGATAAAAGAAAACATGGCTATTGCATATTTGAGGGTCGTCGAAATTTCCGAATGCCACGAAAATCCCCATTGATATATCCCAATTTGTCCTTCCCGAAGATATACATCTCGACAACCTAGGACCAAATGCCATAATTACAGCCATCCAACTTGACTGCAATTGGTGGGGCGGAGTTTTCAACATGAGAAGGTGAGGCTTGATGGTGAGTCAAGATTTGTGTCAACTTGGACGTCAAGGTTTCAAGGAGTGCATCGGTAGTGGAAGTCCCTCTATGAGCCTGATGCGGGACTATAGTGCCTTCCGCTGGAGCTAGAGGAACCATCTCAATGGATGGCTTGTCATCTACCATGAATCTCGATAAAGGGTGTAGTCAGTGTAGCAATTCGCACGAAACCACCACAGCAAGGAATTCAGATCGTGATCAGAACACAAAGTCCCTAGATTGTTTGCTCTGATACCATGTTGAACAGTAAAACAATTTTTCTCTTCTGTGTTCCATTCTTTTTACAAGAATATAACCATGCATATATACACCGACATAATCATCCTAGAATCTCCTACAAATCTAGAGATCTCCTATAAATCACTACAAATCATGAGATCTCTTACAAATCAGAAGATACATATGTATATATAAAGACCTTAAATAGAAAAACTCTCCTATTGATGCCCTAATTGACAGCTCATGTTAACATCTCATACCATCGCCAATATCTACATCACTTGGACCTCCTCATTTAGCCTTTAATTTTCGTAATATGGAACAAAGAGAGTTTCCCCACCCGTTCAACTTGAACTTTGTATCCAAAGCAATTGAAAAATAAAGGTTGAATGTCCTTAATATTTGAGAAATATCACCCAATACTGCTTCATTGAAGAATAATTATTTCAAACCTGGACGATAAAGCATCCATCGTGTTGCTTAAAATCCGCACGAAATTCCTAAAGATTTCAACTTCTCTCCAATCTTGTTATGTTGATGGTTCAAGACCACACTTCCATTATGAGCAGGAGTAGAACGTCAACACATATTGTCTCCTTGCATGTCTTTGTTTACATCCTGTACTCGCGTTCTTACTCTAGAGGAAGTTTCTCAATTGGCCTTGCTTGAGTGATGTGGAAGACCTCCAACTCTCGAATCCTTAATAAAGTGGATCTAATATATTAAAGCCACTAATATCTGGCGGCTGCAAAATCGTAAAACTAGTAAAATCGTCTTACACACACCAGTTAATGTAATAGCACACATACTTACATAACAAAATACCCATAGCAAATGAGATTTTAACTGTTAAACCATACTCTGGATCATAAACGGCATTGATGTTAACATTACCTTGTATTTTATTGGAGATGCCAAACACATTGGTAGCTCTTATTACATTTGGAGAATCATGGGAAAGTACTAACTACTCAAATGTAAGAGGTCGATGACATAATTCCTATTCCTTTTGGACCCAATGACCATGGCAGATATGGCACGCGTGATTCATAGGGTTAGTCTAGGAATTAGAAGTTCAAAAACTCAAAAGTTATGCGTAGACAGCATATGTGCTAACATTGCCCTTTTCTTTCTTTATCGCAACTATCTCCCCCTTTGATACTAGATAGAACTGCAAAATTTAGGTGTGGTAAACTTGAAGATAGAAATTTTAGAACTTTCAAGACATATGATGATGAAATCCTCTCGTTTTGTCGAGCTCTTTCTACCATTATGGTAGCTCAAAACCTGAACCCTAATTGTCTTCTTCTTCCCTAATCCGTCTTTCCGCCATGGCAATTTCATCCATCTTTAACCCCTTCCTTCCTTCTCTCTTAGTGATGGTTTTGTTGCTGTCTGATTTCGCTTATTTTCCCTCATCGACCCTCGCTTTCACTTGCTTCTTCCTTCTCCTGTGACGCGAGTTGTTTCTTTGCCCATCCTTACTCTTCGCCAGAAACAGTTTTCATCCTTCTGCCTTACCTCTGTTCATCGGCCAATCTTTTTCTTAGAAATTGTCTCTTGCTATTTGCATGGACGTTTCTCGCCACTTACGACATTACCCATCTTAATTGCAACCCCAACTTAGGTCATGGACCACAATGATGAAGAGAATTCATCCCGACTTGCTGCGCTCTGCCAACGACTGGGACGATTATGCTTGGAACAGAACATTGAGGTGTGGAATGTCGAGCCATCTCCAGCAACATTGGAGGAATGCCAATTAACTCTTATCGGTAAAATCTATTCCAATCCCTCTATAAATTTTCAGGCTTTTCAAAGCACTTTGAAGAGGGCATGGAGGACAAAACAGGTTGATATTTTGCAAAGGGAGGCGGGTTTATATTTAGCGAAATTTAAGTCGAAGATAGATAAATAGCGAATTTTATAGGGCGGACCTTGGCTATTTTCCGGTCATCTAGTCATTTTCAAGTCATGGATTCCAAATACTCCACTGCATTGCTACGACTTTTCCACTTGCGTCTTCTGGGTGCAAGTTTTTGGTTTGCTGCACTGAAGAAATGATCCATAAAGCAGTTAGAAATGTAGGTCGAGTGCTACAAGTAAAGCTTGATATAACGACTGGTTCTACCCTGAGAGCGGGCAGAGCAAGGATTGAACTTAACTTATCCGAACCACTGAAAATAGGTCAATTACTTAGAATCAACAACAAGACTATATGGTTGGATTTCAGGTACAAGCGCTTATCACATTTCTATTATTCGTGTGGCAAATTAGACCATTATGCAATGTCTTGCCTAGATGTTCCTTTCGATGACGAAAAACTGGATGGAAAGGAAAAGTTGCCTTGCGGTCAGTGGCTTCGTGCAAAGGTTAAGGCGCATAGTCCTTATTGGAAGTTCTACTATGAAAGGTCAGATACAAAGGAGCAAATGGAGGAAAGTGTACCTGAAACACCACCCACGATTGCTCACCACCTCCCTTTACTACCGCCACTAGCCCCCACAGAAGAAGCTCCCCTGCTGCAGCCCACTGCAATCATTACAACTTCATCAACAGCTAAACAAGATCGGCTTTCCCATGGTGGTATCTTGCCAAGTAGCATTATTACCACTACCCTCATACCTGCAGCAGAGAAAATGAAGAGGATTCAGATTCAATCAAGTACTTTACTTCAGGATAAGAAGTCCAAAAGCACTCGTCATACTCCAAAGATTGGTCTTGCCAAGAAGCCCTATGACATGCGAGTTGCAAATCCAGCTGACTTTGATGAATCACTACTGTTAGACACACCTATCATGGAAGCATGCAAAAATGGAAGTTGGGCGAAGGTGGCTGGCCCTCAACAGCCACTTGTTCACAAATGAAACTCTTAAGTTGGAACTATTAGGGTTTCGACAATCCCTTGACAATCCAAGCACTTAAAGCCCTTGTGGCAAAGAAAAAGCTCGATCTACTCTTTTTGATGGAAACTAAAAACAGAGAGGATGTTCTTCAACAACTGAAATGCAGCTTACATTTTGTGCATCTTCAGGTATTTTGTCTAGTTGGTTTAGCTGGGGGTTTGGCAGTGCTCTAGAATGCCAGCCTTTGTTTGACAACTATTAGATCTACTTCGCACCTTTTTACTTGCTATGTAAGGATGTTTCGAAGGACAGTACATGGCGTCTTACTTGTCTACATGCCTCTGCAATATATCACTTACGCCAACAGGTTTGGCAGGTTCTGAGACAAATCAACAATGAAAACCACTTACCATGGGTATGTTTAGGTGACTTTAACGAAATCATGTATCACTGGGAGAAGGTGGGGGAAACGACCAACAAATTCCCATCACATGTCTTCGTTCTCTCCGAGCTGTTTTGAATGACTGTTCTCTCATGGATCTAGATACGAAGGGGTGTACTTTTACATGGATGAATAATCGAGAAGGAGATGCATTAATAAAGGAACGTCTTGATAGGGTTCTATGCAATATGGAATGGCGCTTAATGTTCCTTGGGGAAGAAGTGTATGCTCTACCTGTTGTGGCCTCAGATCATAGTCCTCTTTTATTAAATACTAAGGCTCCTATTGGCAGAAGATAGCAGCACTTTATATTTGAGGCTTTTTGGAACCAAGATTGCGAATATCAACAAATCATTGATAGCTCATGGAATTCAAATACAGTGCAGTATTCGGATCTCTTGGCCAAGTTACAAGTGGTTGCTGCTGCACTAACCTGGTGGAGTCGCACAAAATTCTCCAACAATCATATCAGAGTGGCAGAATTGCAACAACAATTATAGCACATAACCAACCAGCCGCATACATTTTATAATAAATCAATAGTCATGGCTTTGAAGGAAGAGATACACAAGGTATGGCAATGCGAAGAACAGTTTTGGGCCATGAGATCTCAGATAAATTGGTTGAAATGGGGCAACAAGAACACAAAGTTTTTTCACGCCATTACCATTCAAAGACGGCAACAGAATCGCATCAATATGTTGAGTGATGAAATCACATGTGGATTAAGGATTCCACCAAGACATCTACTTTTTTTTTCGAAGTTATATACCACAATGGGCAACCGCAACTATGGACTTGTATTAGATCAATGCCCTAGTGTGGTCACGCTGGAGATGAACGATGTCTTAATAGCAAGGGTGACTTATTCAGAAGTTAAACAAGCCACTTTTCACTTAGGAGCCACCAAAGCTCCAGGTCTAGATGGGCTGAATGGTTTATTTTATCAAGCACATTGAGACATTATTGAAAATGATATTTTCAAGGCACTTCAGAATTTTTTTACTTTAGGTTTTTTACCTTCTGCATTAAATAGGACTGTTATTGCCTTGATTCCTAAAATCCCTAACCCTGAATGTTTGGATCAGTATCGCCCCATCAGCTTTTGCAACTATGCTTACAAGATCATTTCAAAGGTGCTTGCTAATCGATTAAAACCTATGCTACCAACTCTGATTTCTAAGGAACAGTGCACCTTTGTGGGTGGTCGACAAATACATGACAATATCTTACTAGTTCAGGAGGTTCTTCATTAGCTCAAGTCAAAGAAAAGGAAGCGACATTTTCAAGCTGTTCTTAAGATGGATATGCAAAAGGCGTATGATAGAGTGGAATGGGATTTTCTTTTATGATTATCTACACAAACTAGGATTCCATTCCAATTGGATCAGATTGGTAATGCAGTGTATCACAACAACATCCTCTTGTGTCAAAATGAATGGCGAGTATTTGCAGTACTTTCGTCCTACCAGGGGCCTTTGACAGGGTGATCCTCTATCCCTATATCTTTTTATCCTTATGGCGAATCTATCATCTTATCTTATTAACAACGCAGTTGACATAGGTGTTCTTAAAGGTATCAAATTAAATAGATGTCCTATTCTATCACGTCTGTTTTTGGCAGACGATACTATCTTCTTTCTTGATGGTATGATTCACGAATGTCAGAATCTATCCAATCTATTGCATCAGTACTACTTAGCGACGGGCCAAGCTGTTAATCGCAACAAATCTGGTATTTATTTTAGCAAAACTTGCCCTGCTACTTTACAGGAGAATATGGCTAGGGAGTTAAGGGTACCAGTATTGCAAAGATGTGGTAAATATTTAGGAATACGAGGCACTCAAAAAAGGATATGTTTTCATGGATCATGGGTAGAGTTCATACAAAACTGGAAGGATGGAAGGAAAACTTTATTGCAAAGGACAGGAAAGAGATTCTTCTTAAGACTATGGTACAAGCTATACCACAATACGACATGTCTATATTTAAATTATCCATATTTCTCTACAAATTTATAGAAAAGCGAATTGCACGGTTCTAGTGGCAGAATGACACAAGCAAATCAGTGATACATTGGCAAAATTGGGAAGCACTGAAACAAAGGAAGGATGTTGGTGGTTTAGGTTTTCAAGATCTAATAAGCTTCAATAAAGCCATGCTTGGCAAACAAGCATGGTGCCTATTCCATTAGCCTTTATCCTTATGGGGTAAAGTCTTTTAAGGACTCTACTTCTATTCGTCGAATTTCTGCACTGCAGAAAAAGGCTCTCACCCATCCTGGGGTTGGCAGAGTCTTTTGAGTGGAAGGGATGCAATATTACCGACTGTATGTTGGTCAGTAGGCGATGGGCGATCAATTAGCATACGCGAGGACAGGTGGCTACCTATTGGAATACTAGGTGGACCAAAAGTTTGAGAAGAACCTCAAATGGTAGCTGATCTTATTGATCACACCACCAACACCTGGAAGTGCAATCTGCTCAACAGATTTTTTGACTCGAAGGTGATAGATCAGATCACTAGCATTCCGGTCAGACCTACTTTTCCCAAGGATGAACTTATATGGACTGCTACCAATCATGGTGTTTATATGGTAAAAACCGCATATCATACAATTACACAGACAACAATTACTCACATAAACAGAGCAGCTTCTACATCTTATTATAACCCTACCTAGTTATGGTGGAAATTATGGAAAATGCCAACTGCCCCAAAGATTCATACTTTCTTGTGGTTACTTTGTCACAATGCTTTAGCAACCAGAGCCAATATGCATCAACGACATATCATAGACAACCCATGATGTACACTATGTAATCAGAAGACACCATAAACCCTAGAACATTTGTTCTTGCTCTGTACATGGACTCATCATGTGTGGTCACATCCCTAAATCGATATTCACATCTTGCCTCATAGCATTCAGTGCATTGATGCATTGATCATGGAGAAAGTAAGAAAACAGAACCTCTTACCTGGTCTAGCGATGATTGCTAACGTTCTTTGGTAGATCTGGCATGCTCGGAATGGATTCATCTTCAGGCATGCCACTCTTGATTTGACTCAAGTGGCTGAGGTAGTGCTCGCTCACTCCCATGTGGCTCGGGTGTCTACTCTATCATTAACCTGCAAGGGCATATCGCTTCAAAACGGGGGATCACTTTGGCAACCACTAGATCTAGGGGTCCTAAAGGTAAATATTGATGGTTCTCATCAACCAGGGAGTAGGGAAGGTACCATATCTTGCATTTGTAGAGATCACCAGGGAAGACTTACTAATGGTTTCTCCAAAAGCGTAGCTGCAACCTCGGCACTACAGGTGGAGATCCAGGCCTTTTCATCCGCTCTACGTCACCTGCTTCGTCAAGACTTCACTCACGTAACTGTGCTGGTTGAATCGGACAATCTGCTTCTTGTTGAGATGTTGAATCGACAGAGGCAGCCGCCATGAGAGGAGAGGTGTATGTTCTCCGAAGCTGCCTTTTTGCTTTCCCTTTTCCCTAATCTCACTCTATGCTATTGTCGACGTGAAGCAAATGTGGTGGCTGATTGGGCTGCAAAAGCCCATAATCGGGCTTTGTCAAACCAAAACTGGGTTGTTTTTTCCCCTTTTTACCTCATGGATTTGGTTTGTGCTGATGCACTTGTTGCAGGTTGTACAAACTTTATTTCTGGCAGAAGAACAGCCCAAGTGCCAAAACTTGGCACGGAGGGACAGTGCCAAAACTTCGAAAATGTACACTTAAGTGTCAATTTCGAAGTAAAATGGATCACTTAACAAAATCCGGCCAAATTGCTGACATAGCAATTTTCTGGCGAGTTAGGTGCAAAACAGTATTGTTTTGCATGCTTACGTGGCAACAAATTGCAAAAACGACGACGTTTTGTGTCTGATGTGTAAATAATTAATATAAAAATTAACTTACCAAAAAAATAATATAAAATTAATTTAAACTTAATTTTATTTAAAAATATTCTTAAAAAATTAAAAAAAAAAATTAAAAAATGGTGGGGGGCTGAAGGGGCGGTTGAGGGCTAAGTCCTCGTCGCCACTGCCTCCTCACCGCCACCAAGAAGGGACGACAACGGAGCGGGGAGGGTCGGCCAGGGTCGCTAGCCATCGGCTGACTGGCGGCAAAGGCTCGTGAGCCCTCGCCGGATTTGGGCGAGGGTCGCCTGTCGGCCAGCGTCGCCGACCCCTGGCCAGGGCTCGGCGACCCTGGCCAATGCTCCCCCCACCGTCGCCGACCCTTCTCGGCATCGGTAGGGAGGCGGCGAGGGCCCACGAGCCCTCACCCAGATTCGACAAGGGCTCGCGGACCCTCACCATCGGTTGGCTAGCGTCGCCAGCCCTTGGCCAGGGTTTGGCGACCCCGGCCGATGCTTCCCCCATCATTGCTGGCCCTTCCTGGCGACTGCAGGGAGGCGGCGAGAGCCCGCGAACCCTCTCCTAGATTTGGGGCGAGGGCTCGCGGCCCTCGTCGCCGATCGGCTGGGGGACAGCGACCCCGACTAACCCTCCCTCCTTCGTTGCCGACCCTTCCTGGCAACGACAAGGAGGCGGCGACAGCAAGGGCTCAGCCCTCAACCGCCCCTTCGACCCCCCCTTTTTTTAAATTTTTAAATTTTTTGTTTTTTATTTTTTAGAATATTTTAAATAAAATTAAGTTTAAATTTAATTTAACTTAATTATTATATTAATTATTTACACATCAGACACAAAACGACGTTGTTTTTGCAATTTGTCACCACGTCAGCGTGCAAAATGACACCATTTTGCACCTAACTCGCCGGAAAATTACTACGTCAACAATTTGGTCGGATTTTGACCAGAGTGGCACTTAAGTGATCTATTTTACTTCGAAAATGGTACTTAAGTGTACATTTTTGAAGTTTTGGCATTTAAGTGTCCCTCCGTGCCAAGTTTTGGCACTCAAAGTGTCCCAAACTCCTTTATTTCCTCAATATAATTTCTGCTGTTTCAACCAAAAAAAAAAAAAAACTTAAAGATAGAAATAACGAAAGGTTTCAATAAAAGTATTAACAATTGAGGACATCACAAAGATAAAACAGAAATTGAAATTTATCATATAGATATTTGATACTAAGAAATGCTTAAATTGATTCATAAAATTCAATTAACGCTAATCGATACGTAGAATTAAACTAATTGAGACGATTGAAAATTGAAACTGCAAACCACACTAAATTATCAATCGAAAATCTTGCAAATGTGGGATTTGATTGGAGACTATATGCAGGAAATTGAAAGAGAAATGGCGTTTTTTCGTTCTTCCCCTCATCGCATGTTGTTCTATTTTATCGGAGAGGATGGCCTGGTTGTAATGATGGCTTGCTTTAAAAAAAAAAAAAAAATTGGATTTTTCGCACATTTCATTTTTTGTGAATCTATTTTGCCACGTTATTTTGCAGGGTTTGTGCCAATGTTGCTACATGCTGGTTTTGCTTTTGCCATGTTGTTTTGCAAACTTTATGTTAATTCTCTTTTCACCTTATTAACATCATATACTATAATAAACGAATTATTAACTTATGGTCATGTATCTTGATCCTTGTATTAACTGGGCCAAAATGAATCTAATGGTGCTATTATTACGTAAACAATTAAAAAAAAAAAACTCAGCTATGGGTAAGATAGATTTCGATTGTAGTTTGTAATCTAATACTGATGGAGTGAGTTGGAGAAAAGAGGAGAGTTACTCAAGAGTAATAGGGATTACAACTAGGCAGGAATAGACATTATACATGAGGTCATGTAATAATTATTACAACTTGATGGTAATAGTTATTACTGTAATCAAACACCTTAACATGCAGTTTGCATGCAATTGACCTATAATGTGATAGTTATTATTGTAATCAAGCGTGTTGAGAAAGTTGACTTTGATATCATGAGAAGTTATTGTAAGGGTTACTTAAAATGTAAGATGGATAGGGAGAATTACCAAAAAAAGTCCTATACCTATTGCAATTGCGTCAATTCAGTCATAAGCTTTCTTTTTAGCCAATTTAGTCCTAAATCTTTTACAATTATGTCAGTTTAGCCCATCCGACCAAAATTGGCCGGTTGACATTGATGTGGACGCTGACCGTCCAATGAAAACTGACATGGCAATTTTTAAATATTTCTTTGGAATTTTTAAATATTTTTAAAAATATTTAATTCTTTCTTTTCTTTCCTTTTCACCTTCTTCTTCCTCCGGCCGACAACTTTAAAAAATTATTTGAATTTTTTAAATGAAGAAATAAAAAATTCAAAAAATATTTAAAAATTCGAAAAAAAAAAAATAAAAAAAATTGCCATGTCAACTTTCGCCAGACGACCAGTGTCCACGTTAGCGCTGGCCGACCAATTTTGGCTAGATGGATTAAATTGACACAATTGTAAAATGTTTATGATTAAATTGGTTTTAAAAAAAAAGTTTATGACTAAATTCGCACAATTGCAATAAGTTTATGACTATTTTGGTAATTCTCCCAAGATGGATATGTTATCACACAACAATATAAAGGGATTTCCTCTTAGACTTTGGGTGCCATTAAATGGCTTTCAGGCCGCAAAAACCTTATGATCTACAAAGACCCAAAGTGATAAGTGGAGACTAGAGAGGTTACTAGCTAACCAACTCATCTCTATGATTAACAAGATCATTCTAATTCTTTAATCCTTAAAGATGTGTTACGCGATTTATATCTCTAATCATGATGAGATTGGATATGATATAACACGAAATTCATGAAATTTGTTATATTATATTCGTTATTTGATGAATTGCAATAATAAAATTAGATATTTTCATATCTTATTATGCTCATTGTCTAGTATGAGAACTTCAAAATATACAAACAAATATAGGAAGAATCTCTCATGATTCAATGCTAAAAAAAAATTACAAATGCATAAACAGAGACAACTTCATTAATCAATCCATGATTATTGATTATCTTAAATCTTAAACAACAAAGGAGTTCATTGAAGCATTCTAGAACTTCATGTTCAATTATGATAAGTAAACAAGCTATAGTAACAACGACTAGATATATTAATTTATCTTTCTCACCTACTTCATCTTTATTTACTTTTTATTTTATTTCTTTTTAAGTCCATTCCATCATTCCTTAAAATAATTTAATAAGTAATACCCTATACTATATACCTAAAAATATGCGATAAATATAAATACTAAATATATGTTATAAAATAAAAATAAATTCAAATTTATAAATGCAAATATAAATAAGTAAATACGAAAATTGTTGTTATTTTGAACTTACCTTTTTATATTAAAATTCAAATGTCATTCAAACAGACTTATTATTCTGCCCTTTTATTAACTTAAGAAATTAATCATTCGTAAAAAAAAATAATAATAGTTTTTACACACCATAAACATAAACAAACCCTTATTCTTCCATAAGACATCGTAATTCGGGTAATATCACTCTCACATTCAATCTCACCCGGTCTTAGGCAGCAAACGCATCCCGACCGTCAAACCTCGAGGGGCTCACCGTCGCCGCGACGCACGCAATCGCACCACCGGCCTCCGAAGACCTCGTTTTCGCACTCGCTTTGTCCCGTAGTGCACACCTTCCTTGGTCTCTTCTGAGTTCTGACCCCACCTCTCTGGTAGTCCCGTCGCGTCGCCATTCTTCGCTTCGATTCGGTAAGATCGTTAGTGCGCGGAGGCCATAGCCAAGAAATTTCAAACGGAGCCCTAGAAATTCCACCCCACTCCGCTCCTCCCCGGCGAAATCCTCCTCCTGCTGCCCGCACTTCGCCGGGTCTTCGGTGGCGGCGCGGCCGGCGATCTGCGGATGCGTTCCCCTCGGCTTCCGGTGAGGTTCCACGTCCCGAATTCACGAGGCTTCGCTTCGCTTTTTGTGGTGGCGCTTGTTGTTTGTGGAGTTTTGCGGATGGTTGCGTTCTTTGTCTTCCCCCAGGGGACACGACACTGAGTGATTTCAGTGAGATGCGTGGTGTTTGTGGCCAGTTTAGGTGTTGAACGGCAGTCTTTCGTCTTTCTTTTGCACGGATTGCGGAATTTGTGAATACCCTTTTTTCCTCCTCAGAGAGTTTGTTCAAGAGTAGATATGACCATGGCTTTTATTTTTATTTTTGTTGTCTGTACTGGTTGTTTAGGAGTGTGCTTTTGCAAGAGATGTGCCGATATGGTTGTTGGGCTGATACCCTCTAGTGTGCACTCGTGCAGGGATAGCGGATTCGATCGAATTATATAAAAGGGTGTTCTTTCTCTATGGAGACGGGGGATGTGCTTGAGCTCCCGGCATCCTCCAACTCGGGTAGTGGGAATGAGGATGATGGGCGCCTTTGTAATGACCGTGAGCCGGGTGAAGTTGATACCCTCCAATTCGATGCTGAGGATAAAGAGGGACAGAAGGAGGAGGACCAGGGGCAGGGCGACTGTAATGTTGGACATGAAGAGGGAATTTTTGTCATAGACATGGAACTTGACGAGGAATTAGTCGGCAGTTCATCTCTGGCCGGAGTGAATGTTGAATCGACCGAAACTGATTCTGTACAAGTTGTGGAGAAAAATGATCGTTTGAGCTCTGGTCTGCAAGCTGAAAATGGTTGTGCTGCTGTTGAAGAGAAATATGCTCATAGCAGTCATGTGGTGTGTAGCAATTGTATCCTAATATTGACCGCCGATATTTCATCAAAACTACTAAATAGGAGAGACAAATGGGTGCGGATATCAGTGGCTGCATAGAAGATTATCCTGCTGTAGGTTTAAAAGTTTTACCTCTAACTTGTAGCTCCATGGTACTTTTGTTTTCTGTAACTCAACGCCCCAGCAACGTCCGGTCACAAAAGAGCGCGAGTAACGTGTGACGAAGAGCAACCATCTGTTCATGTTGCGTATAGTTCATTGACAAGGTCAGCTTAGAGGTTTCCAGCCTTATCAGTTTAAGTTTTGTTTAATTTGTTGACTTTCACTGGTGGAAATAGATGTGTTGTCTGCTTCAGTGGAAAATCGTTTTGTTGCTTTTGTAAATGAGTGGATACTATTGCAGAGCAAGCAAACAAAAGCTTGAAGAACTGTTGCAGCAATGGTCTGAGTGGCACACTAAGCATGGTTCTTCCCAAGTTAGTATTATATTTGTCTATTTGTCGAATCCCTCTGATGGTATTAAAGTTCTTTACCGTCTTTATACCTTTATGTTATTGTGTTGATTCATTTGCTTGATCACTGGGGTAGTCTCAACATGATAATTACTTTGCTTTCCTTGGTGGGATTGAGAGCTTGCTGTTTTGGCTAAACGTTGGCTGAGTCAAGAACTTCATTGTCTTCAGGATACAGGTGAAGCTTTAGAGTCTGGTGAAGAAACATTCTTTCCTGCGCTGCGAGTTGGCATGGAGAAGCAGTCATCAGTAGTGAGTTTCCTTTATGTTTTTTTTTTTCTACTGCATGTTCTTTATCTCTGTATAAAGGTGGTAAGAAATGCAGAAGCTTCATCGTGCTTGACAAACTTTGTATGACTCTTAGATATTGGTGCTTACTTTGACATCTCCTATTTTTGCAATCATTGAGATTGGATTTACCATTTAAGATAGCAGAAGTTTCAATTACGAGTTCCCTTTCGTGTGTTATTTTTAATTTCTCTTTCATTTGTCATTTTATGTGCAGTCATTTTGGATTGACCATCAAACAAGAAACGTGCTCAATGATGGGGTTATCACTTTAGACAGTAACACCGTACCTCTTTATGACCGTGGTTATGCACTGGGCTTGACTTTGGCTGATGGATCAAATAATGTAGCTGGGTAAATTTCTACTGGTATTTTGATTACAATAGACCCAGTCTCTTTTCCCTGTTTCACATATTTAACAGAAGTGGGCAAGCACCCCAACAAGCTGCCACAACTATAAACAAAGTCCATTGCCTTGGTGGGGTCAACTGCTTGGATATTCTCCCCCCTTACAGTTTTGTGATTCTTTGTAACATTCATATGTTTAAAGGTTTTTTCATGCTTAAAAATTGACTAATGCAGACACAAGGACGCAAGTTTCATGTATGTTTTGTAGTCCACCCTACTTGATTATCTTTTGACTATAAATAGCATTGCTTTTTTTTCCTTTTGCAAAGATGACTTAGTTGCTTTGTTCTTGAAACTGTTAATGACCCCCATGGTCATTTGCTAAGCTATTTTAATGTGCTTTTCAAAATGTGAAGGCCTAATATGTTTCAATTTCCCAAGAGGCGTGAAATTATTGCAACTCATTCATCTTCAATTCATTGAGAATTAAAATTGTGCACTTCTTATGCTTAACAAGGAGGGGCCCTAGGGGATTGGAAAGGAATGTCTCTAAAGAGAACCATGTTCAGTGATGGAGTTTTGATTGATGTTAATTTGAGTATTAAGAAATCATTAATTTTGCGATACTAATGGAGATTAGGTGGCTTGGTTGATCTATATGCACCCCCATTTTTTCGCATGCGTCTCAATTCTTCCAGTGGGAGACCGGCAAACCAACGTATTGCCAGTACTTAAGTACCAAATTGTATAACTTGATCATTCTCCCATGTCCAGACATATGAGCAATTAAGATTAATTTGTGATGCCATCTTCTTGCCAGCCTGTGACTATTCTTACCGAACATATATGATGCCAAAAAGAAACATAAAGAGTGCCTTTGGTGCCCTTGTTAAGTGATCAAATCAGAAAATTGGCAATTTGGAATGCATCTGACCTTTCTTGCCATGTGTATTCAATGCCGTGAATGAGCATTTCCATGTTATTTGTGCTTAACTAGTGTGTGTATTGTGCCATCAACATCTTCTATGTTAAGGAAGGATGTGAAAATCTGGTACTCAGGGACAGGAGTACGTTGCTGGTCATATGTGACTTTGAAAAGCAGTCACGTTGGAATTACATTTATGGTGTTGGATTGGTTGTCGGTATGGTTATTAAGTAACCTGGTTCAATTGACCATGTTCAATGCGGTTAATGAGATGATGAAAGTATTGCAACTTCACCATTATTTTACCTCTTTAAGACTTTTACCTCTGGATTTGTCCCTGACCAAGTGTTTGCATTATAAGTTAGTATGACCATGTACTGGAAAGAATTTTCTGTGACGTTCTCTGTTTGGTCTGTGGAGAAGATCTCCTTTGTTAACGACTCTTCTGTTTCTCTATTTGGATCAAAGCGGACCTTCATGGAGGACCTCATTTATAAGATTTGTGGATAAGCGTCCATATTAGGAAACCATTGGATATTTTTCCCCTTACCACCTGATATTTATGCTATAGTACATTCCGGTGGTTAATACATTGATTAGTTTTGATGAATTTTAGTGACTGGAGTTGTAGCATTTGTATCCTCATATGACTGGCATATATGAACCAAATTGTATATTTATTTTGCAGACGTCTGGAGATAATCGAGGATGCTGCTCGCTGTTTCAACTGTGGTTCTTACAGCCATTCCTTAAGGGAATGTCCAAAGCCTCGAGATAATGTTGCTGTCAATAATGCTCGAAAGCAACACAAGTCCAAACGAGGTCAGAATCCTGGTTCTCGTAATTCTACTAGATATTATGAGGACCCTTCTCCTGGGAAATTCGATGGACTGCAACCAGGCACTCTTGATACTGAGACACGGCAGCTTTTGGGTCTTGGGGTAAGATGATTGCTTGGCATTGATCTCATTTGAGGGTAACAAGCAAGATGTGCCTAAGTAGTGAATGTTAACTCACCTTTTAATTGATATCGAAATGAATTTATAGGCATTCTCTTCATTTGTGCATATAAATTCAGTTAGGTCCAGCCGTAATGCTCTGAGCATATTTTTGTTTTGTGGAGTAATAATTAGTTGCTTATCTGAAATTCAGGAGCTCGATCCACCCCCTTGGCTCAACAGGATGCGGGAACTTGGTTACCCTCCGGGATACTTAGGTAACTCAGATATCTCCTTTTCTACTTCTAGGCGTCATGGTATGCAGGTTTCTGTGTGGGCATTAATTTGTTTTTTTCATTTGACTCTTCTCTTGCTTTAGTTTTTCTAAGGTGTGATTTCATTGTCCTTAAATAGAGAGGACCCGCTGTATTTAGATCTGAGCCATCGTACTGACTGGATTGAAACATTAATCTATTTTTGTCAATGCAGATATTGATGATGAAGATGATGTGTCTGGGATTACCATATTTGCGGATTCGGAGGTCTCAGAAAAGGGTGAAGATGGGGAAATTGTGGAAGCAGAGCGAGAACCAAAGAAGAAAATGACAGTCAATTTTCCTGGAATAAATGCACCTATTCCGAAGAATGCTGATGAAAGACGTTGGGCGGCTGTACCCTTGAGGCCGGAATCATCTAGACACCATCGATCTTATCAGAGATCAAACCATTCCACCGGGCTTGTTGAAAGGGCACATTATCATGAGCATAGATGGTCTGGGTATGTGAGAGATGACTTCCCTCCCGGTTGTGAACCGGGATACAATACTTCCATATCTAGGTACCCCTCAGCATCGGATCGTTTCGATTCTACTTTGTCTTCTCGCAGTCCAAGAAGTAGTGTTCAATTGCCAGGGAGTCCTCCAACTGGATGGTCCTCATACGAGAGAGGTGGAAGGAGCCCATATGGAGATTTTGCCAGTCGAGGTCCCCATAATTCACCTGCCGATTATGGCTTGTCTAGATATGAATATTCACGGGACAATAATCGGGATTATTATGATTTGGATCATCCACATGAGGACAGGTATCATGGCCATCGCCACCATGGTCGGAGATGAATGGCGGTGACTTGGATTTGGATTTTGCTGGAGAGAAGATACTCTGGTGACAGATTAATTTGTGACATCGCCATTGCTGACTGACAGATATGATACCTAGTTTAATATGTTGTACTAAGATGGTCCTAATGCTGCGCAACCGCTTTCGTTTCTTTCTTCTTCTTTTTTATGATTTTTTTTCCCATTTCATTTTTGTCATAGGGGCTAGAGGACTCCAAACAAATCAAATCTCTACAAGAATGCAATAGGAGGAACATTTTAGTTGCAATCTAATTGGGAAAAAAAAAAAAATAGATGATCTAGAGAATCTCGCATACGTCGTGTCTTTGGTATATGGTTTCTGCGTTCGAATAAAGATTTCACAGAAAAAAATCTGACGCTCAGGTCTTGGGCTAGTCCACGTAGATGCATCTCTTTGCATCTCGGGTTCAAACCCAAGCATGCATGCCTGCACGGTGAGAGAGGCATTACCCGCTCTGGACATTAGCACAAAGAGAGAGCTACACGATACATTTTATTCAAACTTTTTGTTGTAACTGCATATGATGCGGGAGCAAAATTTGAGGAAAACAAAGGCCCTTGACCTGTTCGCAAGGTAGAAATCTAGAAGGAGGAAGTAGTACGGAGATCAATGGCTATGTTGTTCAGTCTTTCGGCTTAGGTGCTGCAGAATGTCTCTTTGATGGACTGGAAGGCGGAATTTGGATGCCTCTTGGTACGAAGTTTAAAACTGCTTCATAACTGGTACGCCGCTCCTCGTCTTGCGGGGGAAGCATCGAGTAATCTGGAGCGATCTTGACTGGGTTTGTGGCGCTCGCCGTACTTCCCAACAGGAAGAGTAGGAGGAGAAAGAAGCAGCGGATGAGGTGAATGCGAGGAGGAGCCATTTCGGTATCGATCTTTACGAGAGACAATTCAAGCTGAACGTGGATTTTGGGTCTTATATAGTAGAAAGCCGGACGGGCGAAATAAAGAAGAGTTGGTCGAAAAGAGTGCAAGAGATTGTGACGTGGGTGATTTACTTGCTTTTATTGGGATACGATTTGCCAATGGTTGACAAGGATTGGGTGAGACCTAAGTACACCAGTTTCTTTTGAGAAAAATTAGCACACAGGAAACATAAATATGTTGACAAAAGAACAGACCAGATTAAGGAAACCTGGAAAGTTTGTCCCAAGGAAGATATGGATTATTTGCAAATTAAGCATTTCTTGCTGTTCTCTCTTTCACGCCACGCTTTTAATCGTCTCACACTCATGAGGCAGGACATTTGGCTGTATGTGCAATTATGCATATACATGGGGGAACTTCCAAGGAATCGCACCATACTTTACCAAAAGTTACTTGACCCTTTCAAAAGCATTTCTTCCCGATACCTAAATCCATTTCTTACGGAGAACGTGAACATCGCATGCCATACTACTACCCGTGGACTCGCTTCGCAAAACAAAGTCTCTTCAAAAGAAAAAAAAAATGTGCAATCCTCGGAAAGGACAACAAAATAAAGACATACAGACAACCGCAGTAGAACCAGCATGACATCTCTCAGAATCACTAGAATGTAACCTCCAAAAACATTGGATCACTAGGGATTCTTCCCGTTTTAATGTCATGATACATCACCTCACTGTGTGTTTATTTCTGCAAAAGGATCAATGCTTGAAAATAGATCTATTATGTTAAACTCACGTATAATTCTCAAGGTAGATGAATTCCAGTTTTATATACAGGTGACCCACCTCCCTTTTGGCACAAAGATCTCCCCTATCTTTTTGAACTACCTATATGTACAAATGACAGATTAAACACTACTCGCTTTGCTAGCTTGATGATAGCAGCAGCTCCTCAGGCTTTGTCAACTATCCAGCGGAATTAAAGATGAGAGTAGTTCTGCATGCTTGCTGATGCTGACATCCCTGAAAATGTCAATAATTCATTTATTTCGTACCAACAAACTAGTATATAATTTTGTAGTTGGTCGCTGAAAGTTGATACTTGGTGGAATGGATGGAAAAAATAATGCACTTTCATGCAGATAACAAATCTTGAAAGCACAGCAGGGACAGGTTCTTTAGATAGGTTGTCATGCCTTGCTATAAATATCTGAGTAAAATGAAGAAAGAGGGTACTCTAGAGTTCTGAGATGATTGTAATTTGTAGAGCAACAATGACATATAAATACACTAAATGCAGAGAAATGCTGAAAAAGATCAAGGAATTTCTTTTATCTGTCTAGAAAGCACGTCATATTTCACAATGTGCCTAAATTGGCATAGTGATACAAAAGACCAGTCAGATATCCTGTAAATTACCCCAACAGTGTAGTTGCATGCTGCCATCATATATCCAGGAAAGGAAAGATGGTGCTTGCAACTTATTTTTAGGAAGCTGTCCAGATTAGCAGGGAAATGTTTCTTTAATTGGTTAACTTGCTTTAAAATGTTAACAAGCAATTCTAATTTCAAGACTGTGATGCAGCATGAGGAAATATGTCATAGTCATTAGCTTACATTACCATAAGTTTCAGCCTCACATTATGTCTCTATGTCCCAGGTTCAGGCTGATGTGTAGTGGAAGAACCTTGAGTCAACTGGTGGTCATGAACAAAGTTCTTGTGCCGATAGCACACTTCGCAGACACTGAACTCTGGGCAAATCTCACATTTCCAACTCTGCTTCAATGCAGTTAACTTCCTGCAAATGCTACAGGAAGCCCGGCCAATTATATCCTTTGGGTTGCCAAGGTAATGCAGGATCATCATGGAGGAATACTTGGCATGTCGGAGTGTGTTGAATTGGTATTGATTTTCCTGGCAAAACTTCAAAAATGTATGACGACTGTCAAACAAAGAATTTTCCAAAGTGGTATCCTCATCCTCTGTATCAGAAGGCACACCATTCACTGGAGCCTGAAAGCATATAAATGGTTTAATTGTAACTATAAACCAATAAAGTTTCATAATGTGCATCACTGTGAGTTGTAAACAACAAACAAGGAAGACTATAACTTCTGCAACTAACCTCAGAGACCGAATGTTTTACTTTCTCATTTAACATGTGGATGTCAGTTCCATAGAGAAGTTGCTCGGCATCATGGCATCTGCAGCAGAAACAAAAAAGTTTAGTTAGTCCCTAGCAATTTGTGTATGTGGGTCAGAATCGCATTTTAATTGTGTTAGCCTCAAAGTATTGTTGCTTATAGCTAAGCAATTATAACGAGAATCTGTCAATTCAAGTTGATCTACATGTTAAGTGTATCATATTGTGTCATATTCAGGTTTTTTCTTTGTATTTGGTATTTTATCTTGTGTCCTCCGTTGTATAAATGGGCCATGTGTGACATTGCCAAGACTAATTTCTAGGTCACAGATACAGATTTTAAGAGAGAGGTTAACATAGGTGATATGAGAAAGACCACAACAACCAGATATGAACATAACGATGAAACAGATCCTACAAATGAAAGGAGTGAAACCAGAACCCTCCCCGTGTAAAATTATGCTCCTTGATTATTACCACAGAAAAGCAAGAGAACAGCCTCAAAGTTTAAAAGACTGATTCTTCTGAGTAATGACAATTAGACATATTATGCTACATAAAATCGATTGCTTAGCTATTTGATCCCCAAGAATATCTCTTTAGATTGTGCCTTAAGCCTGAGTGGAGTATCCCTTAGTCGAAAGAGACTTGAACAACCAGTTTTTGCTCTCACCCCGAGTGAGATTATCTTATTTGAGAAAACCAGCAAAATCTAAGGTTGGAATGAAGGTGCCACAAGACTGGTAAGAAAGGGCAACTCAACAGTGATAAAGGGCTCTCTACACAAAGAAACACCAAGTGAAAATGTTAAAAATTTCAATACTAATAAATGTCATAAGGCCTCACATATATGAGCACCAGAAATGACTAAACACACCACCTAACATGCCATGTGTTTCAGATGGCAAAAGGTTAGTCATCTTTCCTATGCTAGTTTTCTTTATGGGATGCAATATGTTTATATGATTGCGAAGCATGCTAAAAGCTCCACTTTGCACTCAGTATGAGTTCTCCGCTCTAGAAACCAGTGAAATCGGTTTTTGGTCTAGTTATCATAACCATGATATGCTTCAAGAAATTTCAATGCACGAGCTGTGGTAACCACACCACATTTATTGACCTTTTCTATGAAATTTCCAAAATGAAAGGTGAAAGATGCATAAGGAATATAAGTGGAGAAACAACTATAATGGGCATACTATTACAGGGAGCCCCATGAACACTGGCAAGCAATGTCCAGGAACAGAATGATACAATGGGAAAATCTTATTTAGATATTACCTCTTGCATAGCTGAAAATTTTTGCATTGACTGCAGAACCATCGTTCTGTAGACAGTATAACTTCACGGCAGTGAGAGCATACATACTGCAAATGGACAACAATGAAGTCTTCCTTGGCAGGCAGGATTTTTTCCCCAAGCTATTATCAATAAGAGAAAAATAATGAGAGCATAATTTAAAGATACAGAAAAGAAGGTAAAATCAACCAGCCATGAAGTTGCTGAACAGATATCATCATTTCTCTAATAAATGAATCTTATTCAGTCTATGACAGAAAATGACAGCATTATATACTGCTCAGTTAAACAAGTTGATGTGGATCTTGACATTTAACTTAGCCTCTCGTATGTTCAGAAAAACACAGGATTAGAAAATGCCACTAGATTTGGCACCATCTAATGAAATAGCATCTTTTTCTTTTTGGTAAAAAAAAAATCAAAAAGAAAAAGATTGCTATTATATCAGAATGAAATAGCAATCTACAATGGGATAGTTCCTCATGTTAATTGTCTGGAACCATTGTGTCCATACAAAGTTTTCAAGCAATTAGCCAAAACCTTGTAGATATCTCGTGACTCGCATTTCTTCATGAGTTTAAGAAAGGTCCAAACAGAACCTAGTGAAACTCAATTATAGCTATGGAACTGTAGATCTCATGGAGTTAGCATTATGCAATTGACATATGTAGACAGAATAGGAAATCTTCAGGGAAAACATAAGATTGCTTATTGTCGTACAAGGATCCCGCAGAAGTAAAGCGACAACTCAAACAAAACATGACATGACATACAGTCATCACAGCATCAATTGCAGGGCACAAAAGCAAGTTAGAACCTACAGTCCTCAGCTTTAACAACTTAAATGGATTTTAAACTAGTCCAGTTTCATCCATGCACTGAGCATCCTCTGCATGCGTTAATTTTGTTAAGAGCTTTAGATCATTGGCAAAGAATAATTGATACTCAGTTATTCGATTGCAAGTTCAGCAGTAATTTAGGAAGGAATTTGCTTGCAATGAAGTGCAGTTGAACCTACACAAAATAGATCAGAAAGCTCCGGTATACAATTTGACATTTGGAACCTGGGTGGCAAAGAGGGAATTCTTCTTCCTCATATTAAGCTCTGAATAAAAGTAAACTGAATAACTGGGAGGGAAACAGAGGCAGAATCTGTATACACGTTCATACCAACAATAATAGGCTAATTAAACCTCCTTGTTGTTCGGGTGTCTGGCTCATAGGTTATAATCAATCTAGAGGCCAGAGCAACAGTACTATATATAACGTTTGAGATGAACAAAATGAGATACCTTTTGCATGAAAAGAATGTCTTTTTTGGCACCATCAGAAGAGCTTTTATGTCCCATGGCTTTCAAAATTCTTGACGAAATTTTTTGTCCTTTCTTTTGCAAGTCATCCACATCTTTTTGTTCAATATCCTTGATCAAATTCTCGGCAGAAGCAGACCAATAGTCGCCTTCGAAGTATGGCAAACGAGCAGCAGTTATCTTGATCATACCTCTTTGAGGAGGAAGAAAATAGTGATCGTAAAGATTTGAAGTGCTTATGACTATATTTTCTTCAACTGCCTTATGCAGCATTGACTGATACCTGCAAATACACAAAAACTATTGGTGTGATAGTGATACATTAAATACAATACAGAGTTTGACATGATAAGCACCATATGGCCAAAGGAAAAAAAAAAAGAATAACAGAATAATCAGTGGGAAAAAGATGGGCATAGTCTTTTGAGAAGGCATGTGCATGAACAAATTGATAAACAGACAACTGTGGAAGGAGAAAGGTCAATGGGACAAACCATTTCCGCAGTTTCTGATTATGTGGAGTTTTCTGATTTTCAGGATGACAGTAAAACAAGTAATCTTCCCCTTTCAGAGGAGGGCATGCCCAGATAAAGCAGCTTCCAAAACCTCGTTGCTTGCAGCATTCGAGATAGCCAATCTGATAAAAGACGACAAAACAGTACTTCAGGAAAACAGTACAGAGCATGCTGAAGCCAGAAGCTGACAGAATAGCAAGGAAGCAAACTAATTACCAATAATTCATGGTAAACAAAAGTCCGGAGTGATTCTCCAGTCACAGTCACTATCTCTGGCTGAAAGTACTTGACAGAATCAAGGTACGAGATGTACACACAACGTTGATTAGGGTGTCCACAATCTGAGCCAAATTCTTGGACATACGCGCCAAAAATGAGGATGTCTACCCCTTCAATCTTCTGAAATAAAAGAATTACCTGAAAATGCAAAACTTCATATAAATTTTATTGGCCTACTCACAAGAATGATCAGAGGCAGTACCAAAAAAAGATTTGATCTTTCCATCTTTCCAAAGGTATTGGCTCCAAGAAAGCGTGCATAAAATCTATGCAGACATGTGTGCATTTTAGTATGTAGAACTTAATTTACAGTTTTTACAATTTATGTGCATAACTCCCCTTGCAAGATTGAGAGGTAATTAATCCTATAAAAAGAAATAGTTTTGATGAAGGAAAATATCATTTTTCCCTGCTTTACTCGCTCCGTTGATATAGGGACAAGAGGATTCATGAGTACATAGTGTATGCACATGTTACATATAATAGCTATTCTTATGATCATCAATGCTACTAAATGAACGTGTCTTATACACAAGAGTCCTACATGAGGGAACGTCAAGTATCTTGTCAAAAACCTGGATATCAAAACAATGCAGAGCACCATTTTAAGTACTAAAGGATACAGACTCCAAAGAAATATGTATACATGATGGCACCAGACCATTTACCAGTACATAATATAAACAGCACACCATGTCTATTACCAATTCTTATAATCATTGATATAGCTAAATGGACATGTTTTTTAGCACAGGAACACTAAATGGCAGAAGGTCAAGTAAAAGAGGTATGTTTTCCAAAATGTAATATCTGATTTCACCTTTAAACAGTATGGAAACTCGGCTGGATAATTCAAGTGAGGAAAGGTATCCAAAAATTGCTTCTTCACTTCCAATTTTCTTTTAGCAGAGACAACCACTCTCACTACAAGATCTTCAGCGCCAGGAACCTAGACATCAAAATGTAGGATCGAAGTGAAAAGAATATAGAAGATCCATATTTCATTAATAAAAATTGCAAACATAACACATGAACCTCCATCTAATGGAAGTTCTATTATTCGTTGACATGATAATTACTAGAGGTAACACATTTTCACAATTCAGTAACATTGGTGTGTATCAAAGCCTTCACTGATTAGCACTTTACCTCGTAAAAGCCCTTTTTTGAGACTTTTGCTCTCTGTTCTCTCTCTTCCTTGAGACGCCTTTGAATTCTTTGCTCTAAGCAATCACTGAGCTTGGTTCTTGGTAGATCTCCAGCTCTAAGAATACCGACCTTCAGTGGTGGAATGGGAGTAGCATTTCCAATTTCATTTAAGGAGCAAATGGGGCATATATACTCAGCATTTCCTCCTAAATTTCTTTTATCGTTAAAAAGGGCACAAATCTGGTGTTGCCAGGCTCCACACTTATCACATTGAACCCACTGCACCAAAATGCCACAATGAGAGACTAAACTTCTGATCCTTATAGTTTATGAAATAGACATTTGATCGAATTAACTTACTGATTCTTCAATTTCCTCATTATTCTTTCTCTTCTGAAGCTTGACCTTGGAAACAGAAATTCCCCCGCACTTAATGGTTCCACCTCTGCAACAATTGTGGCACGATGCGCAGAAAGTACATTGTACATCAATTTCATTTGACGTACAATAATAAACTCCATTTCTTTTGATTAAGACGTTGCATGATGAGCAATATATGGGTGACGGAGCAAAAAGAAGCTTGACTGCTCCACATAGCTGGCATGAATTCTCACGTATGGAATTCGGCAGATCATTTTTCATTTCCTTTTCTGATACCTGTTGTCAAAAAATGCATGAGGAGTTATCAATCAACATTTATATTTATTTCAATTTATGGTTGAAAATAATTTCCTTTCCTTGGATGTCATAATCTCTGATCATGAGAATGTTCTAAGCGCATCACTTTTCCCAGGGAATACAAATCAACATGTCTATTACTCCCAAGCAGTTTGAGCTCATGTTCGCCTAGGAATTTGACACAAAGTGCAGCTATTCTTATATACGCTAAAGTTTAAAGGTTCATTGAGCACTATTGTATTTATAAATACAAAATAAGTTTATCTCCCCATTCCAGACAGCACAAATGGCAAGATTAATTAATATCTACTTCCAGATTCATGCATACTGAAGCTCTCCATCCAGTAGAAAATACTCAAGCCCAAAAGTTTTAGGTTGAATCGTAGTCATTGGAAGTAGTCTGGGATTGCATTGCAATGATAGTTCTTTAAAAAGATTTCTGTCATAAGTCTGCGGGCATCCGAGATGTTCCTTTGCTTTTATTCTATTGAAATGAGCACAACCACATGCGTGAGTTTATAACTATCTTGGATTAAAATAAAATAAAAAATCAAACAGCATAGGCTTCTCCTCCTCCTAGTTGTGCTCCCACCACAGTGACCCCTGAAAACTGGTTTTATGTCCAAATTTCACCCTAGAAGTTCCTACGCCCTTCATACTTTGCCATCTACTAATAGAAAGCTTACAACAAAAGGAACTTGGAAAAACAAATCAAAGTACATACTCTGCATCAACCATCACAAGATATGATAATCTCTAGATGCTGAGCAGTAGCCAATGTATGACTGAAGAGTATTACCTTCATTTTTCATGGAAAAAAAATAAACAAAATGAAGCAAAATAACGATGTAGTCGAGGTTGAGCATTACTAGACATTCTCAAGGAGTACCCTAGTTACATACGCATACACAAACAATGCATGTTAATCAGATGAACTGGGAAAACTTAGAGCCTCAATGAGCACAGAGAGTGCATAATGCATATTCCACGAGAAGTAAATGAAGATTGATTACCAAATGAGAACCGAATCATTCCCCACTAACCTGATGAACGCATCGCTTGAGGCCTGCTATATGTTCCTTTATTTGCTCTTTGGTGAAAAATTCCATCAGTGAAACACCTCTAATCTTGGATTGCTCTGACTCAGCTCTCCAGTTAGTAACATCCATCATTGACACAGTTTTGTTCTCAACTTCCCTATTTTCCTCACCCAAATCATTCCTGAGTTGTCCCACCTCCTCAGGACCAGCTCTATGCTCTTCTAAGACAGCACGCAAACCGCTGGACCTTATTCCAACAGAGTCAACTGAATGATCAGCGATAGTCGAACCAATGTCCATGGGGTCCAAGTCTTCCACAACAGAAGTATTCGGGAGTTCTTCTGATGGACTATCATGAATTTCTACATTTGGCACAAAAGAACGATCCAGAAGATTCTTAATAGTTTCAAAAGTGGTCTGTGTATTTGCAGAGGGACTTGTACTTGGTTTAGTTCCAAGCAACATTACTTTTTGAAAAGATGTGGGAGATTCAGGCAAGTGCTGCAAGCCTGGAAGTCTTCCAGCAGTGCAGTCTTGAGCCATTAGTGGATCAAGTACACAAGAAGTTCCCTCCTTAGATGAGGGGAAACAAGAAAGAACATCCATCTTCTGACGTTTTGGGCATGAAGGAGCTATTTCTGGGGATCTAGATATTGGCTGACTATATAGAGCTGATTGAGCACATAGGCCTCGAGAAAAGCAATCATTACACTGACAAGCATGGAAGTGTGCCGGATAACTTGCCCCAGCATTTGTAGCAGCTTCAGATGAAGATGGCAAAGTGCTTTTCAAAGGAAAAGCAGACAGTAATTGGTATGAAGGGAGCTCAACAAGTCGAGGCTCTGATGCCTGAGAGGATGGAGTGAAGTAATCAAGCACAAGACCATCAGAAGGGACCTCTGACTCCGATGGATTAACAGGCTTCACACTATGCTGATTGTATACTTGCAAGTTCTGCTGACAGCAGAATTGTTTCTCCATACGATAATCTTTAAATAAAGCCTCATCGCAACACTGTGAACTAACACGAGGACAGACTGATCCACCATAAGCAGCAGCATTACAGGGAATATGATCCAAGTAGATCGAGCTGCTTGAAGTTTCTGTGATCAAGGAGACAGTGTCAGCTGCAGCAGCCGGAATATGCATTGGCCCATTGTTGGAGCCAATAAGCACTTTATTAATTCCTTGCCAGTATACACCAGCAGATCCTAAAGAAAATAACCACTTCCTCTATTAGTTAATCAATTGAAGATCAATAGTCCTCTATTGGTTAATGTATAAAGAATCACCTGATTGCTCTCGTAAGTTCACATTCTCAAGCCCAACTGCACCTCCTGATGAGAAACACTGGTCCAAGACTGCATCATAAGCGACATTATGGTTGTTTAAGTCACTTGAAGGAGCATTGGGTGCATTTGAGGTGCCTCTAGCAAATGAACCTGCACTTGGCATAATGCTGAACATGGGGAATGAGGAAGTTGCACTTTCATCCAATCTTTCAGTGGTATCTGATTTGTCAATCATTCGTGCAAGCAATATCTCCAACCGAATATTGAGAGTCTCCAGGTTCATATAGTCAACCTAATAACCATTTGCAAAATGAAAATCCATTAAATGAACTCTGAACTAAATGAACTTTGCGAAGCAACTGAAAGTATAACTATCCATCTTGTACACATGTGCAACCCAAACCACAAACCACAACCCCCAGCCCCAACAAAGCAGAAAAAGAGTCGGGGAGGGGGGCGGGGCTCCAAATGTTCGCCCATACCAGCCTGCTGAGGCTTATGAAAATGTACATGCACTTGCTGGACCACATGCATACCATATGGATGTAATTATGAGATGTAGGGCATGGAAACCAACAAAAATAATTTTAAATGAAACAAGAACTGAAGTTCCCATTCCAGCTCTGAAAAACTTAAAACAAACCTCAGAAGCAGACTCCATGAACAAATTCTCCTCCAAATCATTTGCCAGGCCTACTGCCAGTGATTCCCAGTCCTGTCTTACATTCATGATCCATGGGAAAGCTTCCATTCTGCAGGAGCACGTGAGCAGTCCTAAGAACTTATGAAAACCTTTCCTCAAAGGGTTCAAATTCCAAAGATTTAAAATTAGAGAGAAGATTAAAAGAAACTACAAAAGTTTAAATTGGAAACTTACATTCTCCTTCTAATCAGATCACGACAGCAACCGATTTGTGGATTTTTACGCCAGTCTCTAAAGGTACTTCTTGCAAAGTATTGGGGTGGAACATCACCTCTTGACTGCAAGACGCTGTTGGGGAAGAAACCGTTCCAGCTCTGGCCAAAATTTTGACCAAGCATATACCCTTTTCCCAGCATTTACAATTACTTTGAGGATCTCACACTGCAAATTGGAAAATATATATGTTAAGTGTAGTTATAACATTTCTATGGGATCAAGCCAACTAATTTTAGTCTTCTCATTTTAACCACTTGCATTAGGAGGGAAACATATGTGTAGTAACAACTAAAAAGTACATCAGCATCTTCATCATGATGAGTGGGTAAAATAACTGAAAAATATATTGAAGATTGAAAAGACAAAATGATGCCGGCAGCAAACCTTTTCTTTACCATGTGGGATTTGATCCAGCTCTATGTTTTTGTTTTTTAGTGTTTAACCTCCTACAAGACATTAAGTGTAAACCTTCCATTAAGAATATGCTTCCTCTTCTGACCTTCACTCGTTTGACAAGAAGCGCATACAAAATGCAGCATTTACTTAAGGAATTCCACAGGTAGCAGGTAACATGTCTAAAAACACCTTAAATAAAAAATCCCTCATCTAATCTTTGACAGCAGCAAAACATATTTCCTCTCAACATCCTACTTAATCAAGTCATTGGTAACCCTACATTTTCATGTATGCATACACATGCAGTAACGTGATTGGTGTGCATTCCCTTTATTTATATCAAGGGTCCCAAAGCATTCTCCTCAATCTCGACAGACATGAAATAGCCTTTTCAATTCTATCATCTCTGGCATTCTGTGAGTGACACAAATTTCAACCCTACTGATCAATGGAAAGACAGAATAATGACATCTAAAGGCTCGTGTTTTAACAACATTCCATCTCTGATTTTTTTGCACCTTGAGACTCTGATGTTCAAAACTGATATATCTGTATTAAATCTATTAAAGGAAAACCATCCGATACAATATTTTCCTTCATATTTTGATTCTTACATTTTCCCTTTCAGTTTTGATTGAAAGCAACACTCATTGTGAGATAGAAAAAAAGCACGGTGTGTCATTTTCGAGGGTGATGATGGCAGCTTGAGGACTGGACACGTCAAACTTAGCGTCAATGGGATTACTATGATATAAAATTTAAAAAAGAGAGCTTTATGTTTTCCTTCCCCCAGAAAGAACAGGTGAAAGGAACTACTTGTTCCCATCAGCGAATCAGGTACCTTTTTTCACAATTTGAAGGGAGCCAAAATGCAAAATATAATGTTCATGATATACCACTGCGAAGTTTTTTCAGTTTACCCCGGCGACCTTTCTCCAATCTACATCATCAGTCAGTTGAAGTCAAGCAATCCAGGCAACATTCTGATTAAAGAGACAAAAGAACTAAGAAAGAGTGACCAAATAACCAAAACACATCTTGGAAAAGGAAAATTCTAACTATGTCCATCGGAACATTATTCACACTGAAAACAATAATTGCACACTCTCAAACTGTAATAAATAAGGCATCAATTCATCCCTAGTCCATAATCCTGTGACGACTCAGAAGCACTTCTCTACTCGAATCTAATCCTGTTAAGCGCTCAGACCACTCAAGAAATCGCAGTGACAACATACAGCCTACCCTGCACGAGGCTCATCCAATCAGCTCCGTGGCGTCAACCCTCTTCGTAACGGCAAAACAAAGGAGCTCCCGTAAGAGCACGACCCCTAATATCTCGAACCTCGTGGCAGCCACCAACGCCAAAGATTCTGCCCAAGATCGAAACTTTCGGGCACAAGCTCGCGACTTTCGAACAGATTCCAAACCCCGGACGTCAATCAAGCCTTAAAGCTCAACTGGCAACGATCACAAGACACTCCCCCCACCATCCCGACCGACCGATCGCCCCCCTCTCGAAGGACGCGATCAAACGCGAAGCTCACGAACCCACATTGTCGCAGACACGAAGAAATCGCTCCAGAAATCCCAAAAACACAAAACGCAACGCGCGCGCACACAGGCATGCAGAGCGAGCGAGAGAGAGAGAGAGAGCGAGGGACTCACGCGGATGCAGCGGCGGGGGGGCGCTGAGCGATCGAACGGTAATCGATCGACGGATCGTGCCCTAATTCGAGCGAAGAGGCGATTTTAGGGAAACAAGAAGGGGAGAAACCGGAAGGTTTCGGAGTTCTTGTTTTTTTTGGCGGCAAAAATCGTTTCCTCGCGAAGTCCAGAGAGAGAGAGAGAGAGAGAGATTTTTTTCCTTTCTTTTTTATTTTGTGTGGGTCGCGTTTGACTCACGTAAGAAAGGTAGGGTTGCAGAGTTCAAGGGAAAACGACCGACCGTTTATGTACGGGAAGGGAGAGGGGGCACGAACGCGTTTCCTTGTCCGAGGTCTAGTCTCTGTCGAATCTCGGAGTCCACGGTTCCGAGGCGGCTCGATGAAATTTGGGAGGAATTCTCCGGTGAGCTTAATTACATTTACCGGATGATTTTGAATTGTCAGATCTTTGTGAGATTTGCGTGAAGGTCGAATGATATTTACTATTTTCGAAGGTTCAAATTCAAGTATGATAATTTTTCAGTAGCCAACAAATTTGAGCTACTCGAAAAAAAATAAAATAAAATTGGAAGCCGTTTGAAGCTACATTGACATGACATGGGCGCGTATCTAAAATATATCTTGATGGTTGCATTTTGATCATATGTGTTTCAAGTGGTATGTGTCGTTATTTTGGAAATAAATAGAGCTATTGAATTACAAAATGTGTGGAAAAGGATTCATGTGTAAAAATGAATTTTCAAGAGACTTGCGTCGATTTTTATTATCATAAGATCTAGTGATAAGCTAAAAGTGGTGATGTAATTGACCCTCAATGGTTTAGAAGGCATTCGTGTTTCAAATATAATTGTAATTCGTGCACCTTGACTTAACATCCTAAGTGGGGCATTTTCTCACTTGGTGAGATCATTATAGTCGAGAGTCAATATGTGCTTTGATTATGAAGCTATCTAATTTGAGAAGGAAATAAACTATCTTGATCTAATAAAGGAAATTAATTATCGTACGAAATAACACAACTTTAGATAATATTTATAACATCTAATAATATCTTTAATAATATTCTCAAAAGGGGGATTATCTAATGTTCATAAAAGCTAGAGCATCTAGCTAACATATGATAGTGCAACTTTCTTTCAAAGACCATGACAAAAGCGTTGTGTAAATTGAACCATACAGTAGATAATTAATGTAGATTTCTCGAATCAAATTTAAATGGGAAGAATTGTTGCCAAACCTAGCATGACAAATCAAATACAATTCATATCATCACTTTATTTTTATGTTAGAATCATCACCTGATTGGACAAGGGTTGAAGAAAATATGATCAAAAAGTTGACATATCTTTCTTACACAACCTTGATTAAAACTATGTAGCTGCCCAACTTGAATTTTCGCAAACTAAACTGCATCAAACTAGGTTGCTCGATGAAGGGGAGCTCGACTTCGATGCTCACAACTGCCTAGACACTAATCAGCAACTTCACTTATTAATCATGCTCAGAATTGAAAGAGAGTCGCCAGTAGGGATTGTTGAGTGTTGACAAAATTTGAGGTGCTGTGGATTGGAGCACTATGACACCATAGAAAGCTAAAGCTAGGATTTTGATTTGGGTCCTTCTCTCTTGGAAGATCTTCAGAAAAGATGAACAGAGAAAATACTCAATAAATTGACTTCCTAATGTGATACAATCAGCAGATATTTATAACTAAATAAAAAGTACAGGGAAAGAAGCAATTAATTCTAACAAAAGATTAGCTATTTTAATCTAACAAGAAAACTAGTTATTTAAGGAAATAACAAAATATGAAATAATATCCTTAATATCTAAGGATATCTCTAACAATATTCTCTTACACAAATTTTTTGATACCCATAATATACTTCAACAATAGGCCCAGGCAATGCTAATTAGATTGCATCCTAGGGTGATCACATCAGCCATCTCTCCCATTGTCAATAGCATACTCCGAAAGGTTAAATTGGAAGTAATCTAAACTTACAAGGGTGTCTCAGTGATTGTCAAGAATTAAATTATTCTTGCCTCTTTGAAGTTTTGGTGTGGTACCAACCCAAGAACTATTATCAATGACGACGACCAATGTAGGTACCTCCCTTGAGCGTAATCACATAAGTCTATTTATGGAGAAATCTTCTTGGGAGGGGTCAATCAATCACTATGACTCGACTAATTTACCAGCTAGACATAACCCCCCTTTCGATGTGGATTTGATTGGAGTTAAAATTCTGAACTCAACAGGATTCGAATTTCTAACCACCTATAGCGAAAACCTCTCGACAGTAAGCCATTATATGCGCTAGCTACAACCTTCGTAGTCCTCGTTAGCAACAACTCTATGGTCTAACATCAATTGATTACTATGTATCGATTCCAAAGAAAGATGTATCCTCCCCATTTCACACAAGCTAATTGCCTCAACATCAAGTGCGATAATCTAATGATGAAGAGGTCACTTGTTTTTATAAGGTGACAAATTCAAGTTATGTCATTAGCAAATCTTAGGATTGTTTATGCCACAGACATTTATGACCTGACGTAAAGAGAATCCTAGTTTTGGGTGTAGCCAACCCGACCCTTTAATTACTAGACAAATTTTTATAATTATGACTCTAACCAAATATTTCACAACAATTGTGGGAAAGTCGAAAGAGATAATTCTGTCGGTAGTTTCTCTTCATGATTTTACTTTTAAAAAAAAAATGAAGACATATAATTAGACTCAGACAGTTGGAAATCCTTGGAATAATTGAAAATATATTTTAAAAAAAGTCTGTAGTTGTGACAAATGGTCTGAATCGCATCAATGCCGATGTCTATCTAGTTCAAAGAGGAAACAGGTAAAACCGGGTCAACGACAAAGGAAATAACGAATAAAAAAGCCCGTTAGCCTAGAAACTTGGAATGGGAGGGTCCACCAAATTTTGAACTTCTCTTGTCCGTACAGCTCTCATGCTGTCTGCAACGGCTATTTTTCACATGCCACGACACGACCTAATCATGTTCCCGTCAATTATATAATGCCGTGTATTCAAAATCACCCCTTTTTCTTTCTCTCGCTCACAAACTCAATGCCTTCTTTTCGACAAAAAAGCATACGCTAATCAATTAAGAATGTGCAAGTTTATGGTCCATTTATTTAACGAAGAACATTTTTTTTTTCATTTTCTGACATTTGATTTGCTTAGGAAAATTAATCAATGGAATGTTACTTTAGCCAATGGAAAAGTTTTTCTTATCACAACTTAAATTCAAAAAAAGATAATTTTTTTAAAGAATTGGAAAGCATATTTCCTAGTCTTAAGGTCCTTTTTTTTAAGGAAACGTTTATTATGATAAAAATAAAATTTTCAAAAAATCCAAATTTTAATTATTTCATATTTTTTTAAAATCGAAATTTATTAATTTTTCTTTTTCTTTTTATTTCTCCTTCTTTCTCTACCGGCCTCGGCAATGGCCGATAGCCTAGTGATCGGCCATGACATGGGCCAACGAGCTCAAGGCTCAATTGAGCTGGGTGAGCTTGCAGCTCAACCGAGGTTGGTGAGCTCAGGGCTCACTAGATCCAAGTGAGTTTGGGCTTGGTCGAGGTTGATGAGCTCGTGGCTCACCCGATCCTAATGAGCTTGAGGCTCACTTATTGCCATCGCTAGACAAGCCTTGAGCTCACCTATGGCCATCACCAGCTGGTTGTGGCAGAGGTAAGGGGAAAAAGGAAAATAAAAAATAATTAAATTTTCGAATTTTTCAAAAAAAAAAAAGAGAAAAATAAAAAGCAAAAATAATTAAGAATTCAATTTTTTTTATTTTGTTAAAAATAAAAATTATTGAACTTCGAATTTTTTTTGCTTGAAATAAATTCATGAAATTGAAATTATTTTCCAATGAGATCCAAATATCTAAAAATGTTTTCAATCATATATCACTAAATAAAGGAAAAGTAAATGCATTTCTGAAAAATCCTATTCAAGAAAGCATTTTCTTTTATCATCGAGTTTTCTAAGAAATAAACACACCTAAGTTTCGTTTGTTTCACGAAAAATGTAACACTTTTAGAAAATATTTTCCAGAGAGTTATCTTCTAGGAAAATGCTAATATTTTTCAGTGTTTGATTGCAACCTGAAAATGATCTAGAAAATTTTATGTCGTTTGCTATTAAAATTTCGCCTTGTTTTTTTTTCCTTCCAAATAGACATGCATTATTCAAATTTCAGTAATTTGGGTACGAGCAGCCGAGGAAATGGGTAAAGGATCCAGAGTCCCCATGCTTTATAGCCCAAGAAAATTAGTATAAGGTAATCAGTCAACCTCCACAAAAGCGGTTTTGTGGAAACTTCGGCGTTCTCCTCTTTGGTTAATTGATTCTATGAAACATTGATATCCCATTTTTTATTTTTTATTTTTGTATCACTAAAGATCTCAAATTCATTTTTTTTTTTGTGTCATCGAGACCTCAAATTTTTACCCACACGATCAAAAGATCCTAAATTTTTGTTGCTCCTGTGTAAATTTCGAATATTGATGACACGAGAAAAATTATTATGAAATTGGAGTTGTGATTTTTTCTTTTTGTGGCCAACAAATATACTCTTATCCCGTCGATACAAGTTCAAGGAGTGTTGGTGATCCAAAATAAAAAATAAAAAATTAAGACATTGATGTCATGATTGTTATAGTTTGAAGTTTTTTGTGGTATTTTTAGTTTCCTCTTTCGTTGGGACACACGTTCAATGTTTCTATCTCTCCTAGAGAATTTTATTACTTGGTTCAATCACGGTCTCAGCTTCTATGTCTAGATGATGCACAATACTAGAGAGAGAGAGAGCTTTTGCCAGAGCGGGATAATAAGCAAAATAATTACACAGAATTGACTCAATAATATCCATTCTATAAAAGGTTATAAAGTACTAACAATAACAAAACATGAAAAAAGAAAAGAGAGAGAGAGCACACATGAGTCTTGGTGACAAAGCTCAATAAACTGTATCACTAAATATGTTCTCTTTGCTCAGAAATTTATCAATCCGCACTCTTTGAAGATTTGCACTCTTTACCATAAATGCCTTTCAATTTTTTCATTCTCAATTAGATAGTCAAATCAATCAAAGTACTCGTGAGTTTGTGTACACATAAAGACTGCATTTGAACTTCCACATATTATTTTACTTGATAGAATAAAGATAGAATCTAAATAGAGTTTGCCGCAAGCATCGTTTGGAAAATCATTGATGTAACATGAGTAGCAATATACATCATCTGATTGAGTGTTTAGTGTAAATGCATAGAATTGGATTAAATTGAGATTGGAAAAGGAAAAAAACAAAAAAAATTGTTCGGAGGGAGTACCTCGGCCAAGCCAGCCTCTCACTACAATCGCGAGAGTGGCACGATTGCCCGACCAGATCCAATAGATCGTCGGTGAAGAGAGGGAGAGAACAGGCAACGATGGCTTTCGTGCTCGTCGAATAATGACGACCACCGTCGTGGTGGTCCTAGCCGACACAAAGACCACTGCAATCGTGGTCGCTATTCATACTGATGCCCACCCATCTCTCAGGGAAAATAATCAAAAAAAAAAAAAATTGAACCTAAACATTTTAATTACATCAATTTAGTTTTATACTTTTTGACGATTTGTTAATATAGTCATTCAAATTAATTTTGGTTGAAAATTGTTCACATGATGTCGATCATCTTGGCACAATTAGAGCTAACGTGAACAAATTTTTACAATTTTTTTAAAAATTTCTTTGCATCTTTTCTTTTCTTTTTCTTCTTTTTTCCTTTTTTTTTTTTCATTATCATATCCTCTTATAGCGAGTTTTTTTTTTTCCCCTTTTCCAACTCTAACCGGTGAGGTCATTAGCTAATCCTCGCCCTGCCAAGGTCAAAAAGAAAGAAAAGAACAAAAATAAAATATAATAAATATCAGAAAAATAAAATTAAAATTAAAATTAAAATTAAAATTAAAAATTAAATTAAAAATTAAAAATTGTCAATGTTAACAGTTTCTAATCAAAATTGGTCAAGAAAATTACATTGACAAAGTCCAACCAAAATTGGCTAAGAAGGTTATATTGATAAATTGTCAAAATGTTGTGTATTAAATTGATGCAATTGAAAAGATCACAATACTGTAAGTTCATGACTTTTTAACTAATATTTCTCTCACCTTCCCCCCCCCCCCCCCCAAAAAAAAAAAAACAACCGCCCGTCCTCTTTCTTTTTCATTTTGCTTTTTTAATCAAATGAGGTGAGTCCCAACTCTTGGAAGGGATTTTTTTTTTTTTTTTTATCTGGATCATATCCAGACTTTTCAAACACCAGATAAGATGAAACTTCTGAAATAATTCTAATTCACCGAATATAACCAAAGGGTTAAAAAGACAACTACGAAGTGTCCACGGATCGGCTCACATTCATTTTCTTTGTGCATTGGCCCCACTCTTGCGCCTGTAATCATTACTTTTACAAACTCTAGAACATCTACGATTCTACTTTATTTAACTAGAAAAGCCTCAAACGTTCCAATATTCAAAATCGTTATTCAAAGTCAGGTATAATTTCATGTGATTCCATTTTCAAATTCTAAAGAAAGTTAAAACATGAAAAAAAGAAATTATATAATCCTACCCCATCCTATATTTATTTCACAAGTCGTGTATGCTATGCGTTATGTGTAAATTGTTTGCATTAACAATTTCTGACCGACTAAAATTGACCAAAAAACCTATATCAATAAATTTATCAAAAGATTTAAGATTAAATTGACATAATTTAAAAAATTATGATAAAATGGACCACCTTTTAATAATTTTTCCCTAAACTTCGCCCCCCATCTTTTCTTTTTTCATTTTTTTAAGGATGCTAAAGATCAAATGAGGTGAGTCCCGCCTTTGGAAGGGATATATATATTTTCTAGATCATATCCAAACTATATCCAAATCCAAATAACAGATAGGATAAAACTTCCAAAATAATTTCTACTTCACCAAATACAACCAAACGGTTAAAAGACACCAACGAAGGGTCCACGGACTGGCTCGCATTCATTTTATCTGTGCGTTGGCTCCACTCTTGCGCCCGTAATCATTACTTTCACAAATTCGAGAACGTGTACGATTTACCTTTATTTAACTAGAAAACACCTCCAACTTATTACAATATTCACAATCATCATTCAAAGTCGATTTGTGATTTCATTTTCAAGTTCTAAAGAACGTTAAAACATTAAGTTCTATTTTTTTTTTTTTAAATCCAATCCTACCCTATCCTTTATCTACTTTACAAGTTGTCATGTATGCTACACTGTGCAAATTGCAAAATGCTACCTCCTCACTCACGTCCCAACCCCTCGGAATGTAGGAAATCGAACTCGTGCACCAATGAGGCTTAAGGCAAGAAATACCCACGAACGAGAGAGAGAGAACCCACAATTTCTTTTTAACACAATCTGGTGTACGGCCGTGCGGAATACTTCTTTCAAGTATATATCCGGAGAGCCTGTTGCCTAAAAAGCACGCATGATTATATAACACAACAAACTCTTACAGCAGTTAAATCAAGGAACTGGAGTCGTAGATATCTTCCACCTGCAAAAACATCACGCGACACATCCTGCACGACAGAGCAATCCATCACCAAACATACCCGTTCTCATGCCTGTTTTGCCTTACAGCACTGACTGGCGAAGCTAAAAGTCTCACTGAAAGTCATTAATCATGATCAGCATTCGAGACCAGAACATGCAGGTCTTGGGCTAATAACATTGCACACGGGGACAGAAGGAAAAAAAAAAAAATTAAATCCACAGGTTTCACACACTACGCGACCGGAACAGGGAAAAATTACAGGTATTTGATACAAACAATTTAGAAGCCAGAGACCAAGAGCATCATGACATGCAGTATTATTAACACTGCCAATAGATCACCTAAACAAAAAAGACAAAAAAAATGGTCAAAATATCAAAGCCCTTAACATCCGGAAACCTTCTAAATAGAAAGGGGCGCCAAACCTCTCCTTCCCAAACCTAGGAAAAACCTTTTGTGCTGAACTAACATAAATGGCTACTACACATCAGGGAAGCTCCAGCAGCATTATCTAAAGAAGCTGATGGGGCCACATTGCAGCCCCGGGGTTTCTTCCCGAGACTGGAAAATGATCCTACCTGATTAGGTCGTGAGAAAGTTCCAAAGTTTCTTCCCTATAGAGACTTCGCCCGGGTGCTGGTCCTCACATTCATCATCATCCCCATCTTCATCAAGCGTGACAGCATTAACTCCTAGGGACTCGCTCCTGTTGTCATGTTTGTCTCCCTTATCAGGTGTCCCATTCACCTCCTCACTCAATGCCAGATCCTCAACTATCTCCTTTGTTCCATTGGCGTCTCCATCCTGGGTATCTGCCAACGAGCCACACTGCAAAATGACAAGGCATAAATAAGCTTTCCTAGAGCCAAACAATTATTAAGACACAAACAGAGTGAACAACAACTCATCATGATTCACAAAAATCAGAAAACACGACATGAGAACCAATTACTTACACGCATCAAATGTGCACTTCTGCCATTTTCACTAGCAACCGTAACAGAAAGTGCAGGAGCAGCTTTGGTATAGTGAATCTCCTCCTCTGCACCTTCTCTATCAGCTTCTTTTTTATTGTCCTTGTTCAGGTCATTTGACATGCCAGATGCAGTGGTCTTGACCCCACTGTCAAACATCAAATAAAACAGCTGTAATGTCAAAACGCACAAACACATATGACTGTTATAGCAACATGAGAAAACTGATTATCAAAAATAGAGAAGTAACACAATGACCTTGAGATGCAAAAATAAATTCCGCTACCAAATGTTCATAGGAACTACATGTATTAACTGAACCACAAAAAGATATAGAAAAAACCAGAATCAGAAACCCACCCTTTCGGCCGTCGGAGATTATATCGCTGTTCACCCAAAGCTTGAACGGCAGCAGTATTTCTTTGCCGCCTTTTCCCTCGCTGACCCTTACTCACGCTATCAGAATGTCCTTCAGTGTCATCGGCATCATGCTCACTCACTGTGGTGTTATCACGACCCCTCTTGCGGACATTTCTTGGTCTTCCTTTACCAGCAAGACTGGCTTCATCCCGACTGTCAGCATTCGTAGGAGCAGAGTCCTCCACATTTCCATTCTCCTGCTCGGTCTCATTCGAACCAAAACCTTTCCCAAGAAAGGTATTAGCATCTTTGACAACTGCTTTCATAGTACGTGTCCTGTTAACCCTTGGTCTGCCCCTCTTGCGAGGCTGACGGACACCATTGTTTAAATCAGAAGGCTGAGAATCTTCAGCAATTTCTTGTTTCTTACTGTTGACATTGCTATCGTATGACATATCTTGACCACCTTCATCCTCCCTCTGATACCCCTCCACATCAAAAGAAACACTTGCTACTGCAAAAGAGACCTCAGCATCATTTTCGGTATTCGCTTTGGAGGGTTCTTCGACATTTACATGATCACCATGCACACGTCCTTCTTGAGTCAGATCTTGAACTGGATGAGAATCGGTTTTTTTGCCAGGGGATAAGCTAAATATCTTAGTTGTGCATTTTCGAAGCCAAGACACAGTTCCAGCGGTCAGAGGTGTGCTTGAACCAACAAAATTTGGAGATGCATCAGTATTTGGCCTTCCAGAAGGATTAAAGGTCGTATTTGCCTCTTCCTTTGCATAAGCCTCAGCCAGCTTTGACCGAGAAAGCTCGGCGTTCTCAATTTCAGATATAGATTGTAGATCAGAAAGCAGAAACTCGTGAGTAAGCTCCCCACATGTGTTGCAGCTACTCTGCTGCTTAGCAAAAGAAATAAAGCGATCTCTCTCCTCAATAAATTTCTCTCTCTGGTCCTTCAACTTTTTGCTAAGTGCAACAAGCTGTTCAATGTCCTTTCTTATTTCAACTTGTTCATCCTCCAGATGCTTCTTATTTGCAGCAAATCCTTCCCTTTCCTTTTGCAATTCTGCTCGCTCCTGTTTCATTTCTTCCATTTCTCTTCTGGCTACTTCTCTCAGGTAGTTTATATTGTTTAGTTCTCTCTCCTTTTCTTCCTCAAATGACTTCATTCTACCATGCAAGTTATTTTCCATCTCATCCCATTTATTCTGCATATTAGTCTCAAGCTCCTTTTTCTGAAGCTCAAAGTCCCGAAGCATTTGACTTCTCTCACTTTGCACCTTCTCGGCAAGAACTGAAGTCTCATGCTCCATTCTGGCTTCAAATGATCCCTTAGCCAGTTCTAGATCTTCCAGCTCCCTTTTTATGTAATCATCTTTCTCCATCCTGTCCCTTCGTAGTTTTTCCTCCTCACTATGTTTGAGCTTTTCAAATTTTTCTTTTTGTCGCTCTGCATCCATCCTTTCTTTCTCAATCTGAGCCCTTTTCTCATCAAGCTCATCCCACTCCTTCTCAAAAGCTTCCTTTTGCTGCTTCAAGTCCTCAGCTTCCTTCAAAAGAAGCTCCTTTTGAAGCCTGCACTTCTCTCTTTCTTCCTTCAATTCAGATTGCAAACGCACAAAATCTGACCTTTCTTCTTCACTCACATTCAGTTGATCCTTCTCCATGCGGATCTTCACCAGCTGTTCTTCATTTTCCGCTCTTATCTTCTCAAGAGCAGCCCTAAGGCTGAGCAACTCCTCTTTCTCAACAGCAACCGATTTCTTCTGAGTCTCCAAATTCTTTTCCTCAGACTTGAGAAATTTCTCCTTTTCCTTAAGATCTTTCAACTTCAATTGCAGGTCATCCTCTTTCTCCTTGAGCTTTTCCGTTTTCTTCTCCACTGCTTGTTCTCTTTTCACTAGTTTATCCTCTTTGTGCTTAATTTCAGCTTCCTTCTTCTGTATGTCAAATCCTTTTCTTTCTAAGTCCTCATCGAATTTTTTACTCTTTTGCTCAAGTTCCAACTCAAATTCATTTTTCTTCACATCTAAAACACGAGCATGCTCATCAAGAAGCTTTTGAATTTCATCCTGAAAAGGACCAAGCAAAAGGAGTGTCAAATCTTAAGAATGTTTAGAAGAATAGTTAAATTGCTACAGATATTTGATAATTAAAGTGACTGATAAGGGCTACTACAGTAGGAATAATTTTTCTAGCACATATCTTTACGATGACGCACAGGTCTCTGTAAGCCTGACAAGACTAATCAAGCCCATCGCATTATGCCTTAATAGATATAGTTTCCATTTAATTTATTTTTATTTTGGGGAGCACGGGCAAGGAGGGGAAGGTTGATACTGGAGAGATAGAAGATCTGGCAGTGTGCAGAGACTGAATGTTATGAAGCACCATGACCTGACTGTTAGTAGATAGACAGCAGAAGGAAGGGGAAAAAAAAATAGTGAACTGCACCACAAAAAGTGAGTTATGTAGAACATATTATTCTTGTGTTACTCCGATGATGAGTAAGTCATCAAGACATCTATTTACCAGCAAATACTACGTAAATGCAAATCTCTAAATTTCAAGAACTTACTCTTTCTCTAGCATTGAGCTTTTCTTCTGTAGCAACCAACTGCTTCTCTTTTATTTCTAGGTTCTTTCTAATTGTTTCAAATTCCTGCAGCCAAAAAGAATGCATTAGATTAGAATAGTCCCATTGTCGACATCTTAAGTGACCAGCATCAGAAAGGCTTGCCTTCTCTTTCAACTTTAAATTTGCCAGCCTGCTGCTTATATCCTCTTCCTTTCTTGACAATGTTAGATTAGCTTCATCAATCGTCTTTTGTGCTTCCTCAAGATCCTTCTCTTTTTGCTTATATATCTTGTCCTTCTCATTTGCCATCTCCTCTCTTTGGTTCAGAACCCTAAATCTTTCTCCCAACCTTTCCTCTCCATCACACAATTTTCTTTCCCATTCTTGCAAGTCCTCCCTCTGCTTGGACAAAGTGGTTTCATGTACTTCACGCCTGAGAAAATTTGCAATGAGCTCATTTGTCAAAGAAGACAACCGTATGAACACTATTAAATGGCCAGAGCTACAACCACAAACTAAAATAGCTACAACTGAACATGTGAAATAAGCAATGCACATGCTTTGGACATACTCTGTCATGAATGATAACCGTTCCCTTCGAAAAGAAGCTTCTCTAGCATCCACATCCCGCATCTTCCTCTCGATTTCCGAATTCTTTCGGCTTATTTCAGCAAGTTTGGCATCCGCAGCATGTGACTTAGCCTCTACTTCAAGAGATTTTTCCTCAATGCTTGCAGCCAAAGCATTAGCTTCAGCTAATTTTGAATCAGCTGTAAATTTAATTTCAGCATACTCTGCACGCATCTCACGCAAGGTCTTCTCCAGCTGCAACCAGCATTTCCAACACAAGGAACAATAATTACCAGGTATTTTCTTTCTAACATCATCCATCATGCAAGAAATGGATAACCAAGTGCACATAGGCTAATCTCACTGCAAATAAAAGACTACACACTTTGGAGGTGGGGTGGGGTGGCACGGCAGAAGATGTGATCTTCTAACACAGAAAACCTGGGTATTGCACATACAAACCATTTTCTTCGTCGAATACTAGCCTTGACACATGCATGATTGCTTTTCATCATTTTATGCAAATGCTAACCATCACACAAACCTTCCTACCATATCTAAATGCTACTTCATAATTTTTTTTCTTGTCACTTCCACGGATACAAAGTTCGAGGCACTAAAAACTCCCAACTTAGACTGAGCTGTAAGTTGTAAATGAGCGAAGATATTTTGCATGTGAAACTATATCCGATCCTTCCTCTTCTACATTGTTAATTTGTAAAGTTCAACATCAAAATTGTGCTATAAATTAAATTGCATACACAGACAGCTATAGTTATGTAAATGTTGATATTGTGGATATTCAATTACATTCCCAGCAAATTTGAATGAAGAACAAATTTCTCTGTTGAGAAAAACAGATGATAAAAGCGATCATGTACATGTTGCAAGCCTATTCACTTTTATGTTTTATAGGTAAATATAAAAAGAGATGACTTCAAGATACCAACACTAATTTAATGACTAAATTATGGTCAATTAGATAATCAAAGTGCAACTACAATACAATACACATCTGTTTTCAAACTAGAAAACGAGGGGTATTGAAATCCATATTTTGAAGGCCACATGCTAATGTTATCTTTTATATAAAAGAAAAGGATAGCATCTTAAAAATTAAGGAGACAACCAAATATTGTCCTATGATGCATCAAAGTAGCTTTTGTGAAACCAACTAGCAAGACGTAGTCCAATTTAGGTAGATTCCCTCCCATAGCAAAGAGGGGAGTTATTTCAGAAAAGCACCATAATCTAGACATTGAGTTTGCAATTTTTAGCAATCAAGTTAAACAAAGGGCAGCAAGTAAAAATGCTTGCTGGCATCGCCTCTGAACTCATGCCATCTATTTAGCAATCATAGACATAAAAAAAGTTCAACTATACATTTTTTTGGACTGAAAAGAAAAGGTCAAGTAATTTTAAAACAGAGATCTTACATCACTCACGCACTGCTTCTCGACACCAAGAGCTTTTCTCAAGTCATCTTCTCGTTTTTCAACATCTGACATGGCAATCAAATGAGCCGCTTGCTCGCGTTTAAGAGCATCCTTTATTTCCTCCAATGCTCGTCTCAGCTCTTCATTCTTGGAAGCCCACTCTTTTTTCTCAATCAAAAGAAGTCCCATATTATATTGGTACTCGAAAAGCTGGACCAAAAATCAGGAAATGGAAAGGGTTCTCAACATTAATGCATTCCCAAAATGCAACATTTAGAAAGGCTAAGGACATGAGCAACATGCGCTGATTTAAGATGAGCAATATAAGAAATTGACAAGATGAAAACACAAATTCACAAGGTGAATCCTCCATGAATGACGCCATATAAGTGCATTTCCAAATGCCACACACCACAACTTTCATGGCTTATTATCACTTTTAAACCGAGAAAATATATATATAAATAGACATAGAATAGCCAGAAATTTACAGCAAAGGTTGCACTAAATTGACATAGAACAGGATTTATATAAAACTCACCAAGTTGCAAAAGAAACTTAAGTCTGCTCAGTTCTGATGATGTTCATAGCAAATCTTGTTTTAGTACATGACCAAAGGTGGCTCTTTTCACATGTAATCTTCCCCACTTGTCAGCAATTCTAATGAAAAGCTCACGACCAAGCATGATTTATCTTCACCTACATATTCTCTAGGGCAATCAATTTCTTGCAATGGACCCCATGCCTAATTGCAAAGTCCCTTCTATGGAGATGCCAATTATATTAATCAATTAATCTTCACTACTCCAGTCAAGTCACATGTACTTAAGGAACTTGTTACTCAATACATCTAACCAGAGATATTACTTTCTGAACAAATAGATCTATTGAAGACCCTCACTGCCATCCCTCTCTCACTAATTTTGGAGGGAAAGCTCTACATGGCTTTAAAAAACCTATCGGCACCAGTTTCCCCAGACAACAGCTTTCTTGTCATATTCGACATTGCTTCAAGAATCTTCATCCTCATCGAGTAACTGACACTCCTCACCCGTTTTCTACTCCTATGACGGACCGAGCTTGCCACAAATCTACTATGAATTCCTAGATTATTACATCTCTGAGTTGGCGGAACTTCAAGATTGCCTCGATTGACAGTTTCACGGGAAGATGCAGAGCTTATTACACCTTGAAGTTAGTGTGAACAATTACAGCAGAGCACTAAAAGGAGCAAATGCAGAAAATTCAACCCTCACAGGCCACTACCCAGCCGCCAGAGAACAGGCCCCAACTACCAGAAAGTATAAAAAAACAAACAAAACAAACAGGAATTTTCCACCTACCTCCTTTTCGAGCAGCGAAACCCTGCCGGCCGGATCGCCGCCTCCGTCCACGACCACCATCCCGTTCGAGCCGAGGGGAGGGGTGACGGGCTCGGCGGGGACGATGCTCTTCCCCTTCCCGTCGGCGCTCGGGTCGGGGCCCGACCCGGATCCGCTCCTCGGGGCCTGGCCCCGGGGCGAGAGGGTCCACCCGGACCACGCCTTCCTCTGCGGGGTGAACATCTCACCACACGACAACCCGCGCAATCCCCACAGCAGCGACAGCAGCGACGGCGACAGCGACGCGGCCGAATCCAACAGATCGCGGCTCCAAATTCATAAGCAGCAGCACGAGAACTTCTCGTGCCCAAACACCAGAGAAAAACCCTAAAACCCGAATCGCGCCGCGAGATTCCCAATTCCCGGCCGAGAGAACGCGGGCAGGAGCGGCCGCAGCGACAGCGAGGAGCCCTAGCGGGAGAGGAACTCGAGTCGGTGGTGCGTGCTGGCTGGCTGGCTGGCTGGCTGGCCGGCTGGCAGGCTCCTCGAAATCGGAAGGGAGAGAAGAGAAGAGGCGCTCGTTGCACGCTCTGGCTCGTCACTGTAAAGTGACGGACGCGAAGGGGGGCTCTGAATTCCGGCGAGTAGAGGGCCTTCGAGTCCGATAACGTCTCCAAACGAACTCCTTCGTCCTTCCTCCTCCTGCCTCCCCCTCTTTTCTCTCTCCTCGGCGGGCGGGCTAGCCACCTTTTCGGGGTGCTTTTTTGCGGATGGCTCACGTTCTCCTCTTTTTGGTGTTTTTCCGTCGATTTTTTATTTATTATTGTTATTATTTTTTCATTGAATGAGTTGGTCCGACAGGAATAATTCCTTCCGCGAAATGACGGCACTGCCCTCCTGACGGCGTGTGATTCGGGGGCAGCCCAGCGGGGCAGGGTGGTGGGGGGATTTTGAGGGGGAGCGGGGGCGGCGGTCTCCGGCCGCCAACGTGGGGGCTCGTGGGCTGGGCTGGGCTGGGCTGGGGGTGGGATGGTGAGATGACGAGATTGCCCATGGTCGGCATGGGTGGGGTGAGCGGGCGCCGAGGGGCAATTGCGGGAATTCGGGAGACGCCAGCGGAAGGCGTGCGGGAAGAAAGAGAGGTTGGGGGGCCCGGCTTACTTGGGAATGAGGCGACTGGAGTCGATGCGGATAAGCGCAAACGGTACACACACTCACTCTCTCTCTCTCTCTCTCTCTCTCTCTCATCTCTGTGGGTTGTCAACACGTGGGTTCATTCACTCATACTCTCTCTCTCTCTCTCTCTCTCTCTCTCTCTCTCTAGAAAAGTCGGTAAACTCGTGACGTCAGAGAGGGGGACAGATTCTTTGCATTGAGTGAGAGCTACTTTGGCAAAAACGGTGGTTTGGCAAAAGTGCCAGTCAAATTAATTAGAGGCTTAGATGGATCTGCTCCCTCGGATACGGGGCATTTAATTGGTCTTGTTCTTCGGGTGCAACGGTTGAAATGGCCAATGTAACATAAGAAATGATGTTTTGGGGATTAACCTTCCATGCGGCAATGATAATTGTGTGAGAGCTATCAGCGAAACCATTAGAACGAAAAGGTTGTTGAGTTTAAGATGGTTCAGAACAGAGTCCGAGGGTAAGAGGAATTTTAAGAAAAGTTTGCTCCCCTTTGGAGGGGAGGTTTTCAGAATCTCGCCAATTTCAACTTCTAAATACTAATAATATGGGGTTCGTTTAAATCATCTTCATGTCATTGTTGAAACCCAATGAGTCATCCGTTGTGTTCCTTTATAGCCAAACAAAGGGTTCAAGTTGCAATGGCTTGAGATGACACATCGGAGGTCAAACCCTCAAGAGGAAAATTATCAACAAAAAAAAATTAAATCTATTGTATTTTTGTTAATTTAATCATAAATATATTAATTGTGCTAATTGAATCATGAATCAAATTCATATTTTATCAATTGACTCTATTCTAATATAAATGACGGTTGTCCTACATGACACAATAAAAATTGATATGGAAAAATTTTAATAATATTTTTAATTTATTTTTTCCTTTCTTCTTTTATTTATTTATTTATTTTTTTTACTGTGGTTGGTGAGAGTTACCAAATAAGGGCAACGAAGCCCTTGCTAACCGCTAGCGAGAGTAGCAAAGCCTTCACCAACTGCTAGTGAGAGCCATGACATCCTCACCAATCGTGGACGAAGATGGTCTCATTTAGTGGACTAGGCGAATGAAAAAAAAAAAAGACTCTCCTCCTTTTATCTACGATTCATTACCTCACCGATTTGTTAGAAAGAGAACTCTAGGGTTTTGATTTCATAAGTTCTCCAGGGTTCCATGGAAGCCGACGAAGAAGAAGATACCTTGCATGGGATTGTCGTGCTGGAGAGCAACGACACGCGGCAGGAGCTCGAATTTGCTAAGGCTTAGTGTGAGGGCGAACCTGTTCTATCATTGAGTGGTGGAGGGAGTGCGTTGAGGTACGGAGCCGCTTGAGTAGCCGAGGAGTGGAGAGGAAATCGATGGAGATAGCGTTCGACTTAGGGAATCGGTAGAGGGAGCATCGCCTCGCCAACAATCGAAAGTGGAGCTCGAGTCAGAGAACAAAAGAAGAAAAGCAAAAATATTAAAAACTAATTAAAAAATTCAGAAAAAAAGTATTATAAATCTTTCCGTTAATATTGATCATATCATATAGGACAACTGACGTCTATATCAGTGAATTTCTACCGAATTTGGTTTGAATGAACTTAATTGGAAAAACGTAAAAAATTTTATAACTCATTAGCATAATTAAAATACTTATGATCGAATTAGCAGCAATATAATAAGTTTATGACTTTTTTTATTATTTTCCTACCACTAGGACAAAATGCTCAAGAGACCGAAGAATGGAATTTGTCGTGACATCACAAATAAATTTCTGCTAATTTCTTTCAAAGATTTTCTAGACGGGTTTATGGACCGCTCAGTTTTTGTAGTGTAGTTTAAGCATATAAGGGCTCATCCCTCCTTAAACAATTGGAATTTAGGACAGGAAAATTTGATTGTCATTTAACTTCCGTTGCATTTTGTAATTCCATTGAATATTGGATAGGTTACACTCCAGCACGTTATGAGATTTGGTCAAGTCCTATCTCATATGCTGATTTGAGATCTATTAGATAGATTAAACTACAAATTAGGAATAATTCAAAATTATGGCATACATTGACCGACTAGGATCTTGAGTTAATTTTGCTTAACAAATCAACACGAGTGCTAGCACAACCGGAATTATGTTTGTTGTATTATTTCAGAAGAAAAATGAATTTTGTATGGAATTTTTAATTAATTTTGTTGGGTTGAATGTGGTCAACAAAAAGAGGTGAGAAAGGGTGGTTAAGTGGACGTGTTTGTGGATGAGTTTGCACGTTATTGTTGTACGGAAGGTTCCACTTCCCGATATCGGAACTCCAAAATTGCCTAACAGTTTCTTAAAACTAAGGTTGGCACGTACATTTCTCCCCTTTTCATCAAAAAGCTGATTTTTAAAATGTGGGACCAACACGATCAGTTTCACTTAGGTCAAGCCCGTAAAAGAGATAATCTAAGTAAAGGCACAAGAGGTGGACTTTTTCTATTTGATATGAATCTTTAGATGTTGCAAACTTCCCCTTATAATGGGGCTGATGTTCTTGTCAATGTTGCAAACTTCCCCTTATAATTTGATATGCAGTCCAATCCATTCATGTACCCTTTACCATTGATAGGAATATCAATACCACCCTGAATCCTACTAAAAACAGCATCCTTGTTCGTATCCTCTTGCATTATTAGTCAACTCAATACCCTCATAAGATTGAGGATAGTCCTAGTCCATTCATGGGATGCATATATATTGGGGGAGTCCTAATCAGTTAACATTTACAACGTCCTTGTCCATTTTAAATAAGTTAATTATTTTTTAAAGGGAGGAAGGTGAGAAACTAGATGACAGAGGTTGCACATCGCCGGGAAGGGCCAAAGGTGGCAAGGGTCGCAGCCTTTTCTCAAATCAAGTGAGAGTCACTGGCCCTCGCCCAAATTTGATTGAGGGTTGACACTAGATGCGACCCTTGCTTGATCTAGGGGGTTCACTGGCCTTGCCATCATTGGCCCTTCTCGGTGATGATGGGGGTGGTGAAGGCTTGCCTAATTTCTTACTTTCCTCTTCCTTTTGTCCTTTTTGTTTTTTTTTTTTAATTTAATATTTTTAAATTTAATTTAAACAAAAATTTATATTAAAAATCAAATTTTGACTGAAACAACATCATTTTAGCCTTATATTTCATGTTTTAGTCACGTTATCGTCACTTAGAGAGAGAAATATTAGGTAAAGACATGTCATTATTTTCTATTAGCCAAGTTAGATGAGTTAACAAAAATACTTGATTACACTTAGTGCACCCTATAATTAATTATATTCTATGTCTAAAATTTGATTTTTGGAAAGTATCTTGAATTGTTTGTTAAGTGCCTATAGTTTAGAACATTTCATTTACTCGGGGATTTCTAACTATAGGACATCTAAAACTCTCCCACAAGCTTATCTAGCCATGTCGATTTCGATAGTTTTATGGTCTTCGAAATTCTTCTGCACATCCCCACCAAAATGGCCTCAATGTCAAGGCCATACATCTTCAAAAGAATTTCCTCATTAATTGGTACCCGTTGGCACCTAAAAAGGGCCAAAGTAGGTATCCGCCATTTTAGGAGAGACATTAGCTTTGTGAGGCAATCAGATTATAAGATATCGTTTTATGATTGTGAGAGATCACGCAAATTATGCCAATCAGATTGGCTAACAGAAGGATTGTCTTGTGCGTGATTAGCATTGGCCAATTTTGGCATCAAAATTTGAAATGTCTTGCATGGATTGTTGGTGTAGAAGAGGAGAACGATGATTGATATTAGGGTTGAACTTAGAAACTGGATCGAACCATTGATTTTGAGCAATTTCCAATTCTTAAAATTTGGAACTAATGATAATTAGTTCGGTTCCCCATTTTAGGTGTGGACCAAGCCACCTAGATTGAATTGATAGTTTTTTTCTTTTTTCTTCTTTTTTTTTGGTTGCCAAAAGGCTAGAGAAGATAACAAAAACAAGTTTCATAAACCCATTTGCACCCTACAACAATGTCCCATTCCCTGCGGGAGTTTAAAAACGAGTTCTTACAATCTCTTGTCCGGTTCCAATATTCCATTCCCTACCAGGGAATAGGGGGGAAAAAGAAGAAGAGAAATCACACTAGTTCTCGGACCCACTAGGGACTGACTTGGATTGGTCTGGTCCAATCCAATCTAGTTCCAAGACCAGGTGGACTGATTCCCAATTCCATAAATTAATAACCGATCACTCATAATTGATATGTTAAAAGCGATTGACATGCATGTGGCACAACCAATTGGTGTACATGTGGCACAAGCGACTAGCATATATGTGGCAGCTAGCATAACAACAAACCGGTTAAAAATCGAGAAAAATGTGGGGACAATTATACTTTGTATCATATGTTATCTCTCAAATATAAAAGTAGTGGGGATCGTGGTCACACTTGCCAGAAATGGATTGTCATGCATTGTAGAACTGTTTGCATGAATATGAAAGAAAAGGGATATTAGCCGCATCCAAAACTTGTTGAACACACCCAGAACGTCAGGGACACGACATCAAGAACACATAACAAACATGGAGACCAAGTCTTAGAACATGTAGTTGAAACTTGAGAAGCTCATGGCTATGAAGGACACCTTCAAAACCGATGCCAACCTATAGGGCGTGCACCCAAAAACTGAGTGAGCACATCTTGATGAACACATCCGAAACTTGAGAACAAGTCTTTGAATATGGAAGTGAGATCCTAGAAACTCATGACTGAACCAAAAAAATAAAAATAAAAACATCTTAAGCAAAAATAAGGATATAAACTCAACCAAATTACAAGATGTTAATTATGTTATCTAAAATTTTCCTTACTTTTCTTTTATTTTACTTAACTTGCAACTGTAGAAGTTTGATTTGAGCCAATGCCATTAGCTTTTAGTTCCGAGTTCCTTATAAGCTCAGTTCACGTTCTTTTCCTGAAGTGTAAATTGATTGATTGATAATACAACAACTACGCGTTTTTCATGCTCGCCGATCTTGAATTTGCTCTTCATTGGAGAGTCATCCTCAGAGGGTTTGAGGTCCATTTTGGCGAACTTAGGAGGAAATGGCACCAATCTTTTCAGTTGATGGGACGTGCTCTGGAATATTGGCAACTAGACATTTCCACATGATGGGATGTGGAACTAGGGGGAGAGATCAATGGACGATCACAACTCATGAAAGTCCAAGTCTTCGTTCTTTATCGGTCAATGACCTTGAGCCGCCATTTACAACTAGCATATACTTTTCCAAAGCTCCTCTCTTTTGCTTTTGTTTTTCCCTCCGCTGGTCAAACAAGGTTAGATAGGAGCCATCCTTGTCCAATCTGACTATAGATGTCCCATGGCGGCTTGAATTTTGGTCACAAAGGCAATTCACACACACATATTCGTATAGCTATTTTGTTCAATTACCTTATGAGTATAAATCGAATTTGTTTCGGCTGGTATAAGAAAAGTAGATATTACCTCACTTTCTCTATGTTGTATTTGTATTCTCCTAAGTGGTGGATGATTGGATTCTACGGTTTCACCATTGTCGAGTTTTCACTTGTAATGATGATCTAATGCTATTATTTCTTTTGGTTCAATGAATTGTTCTTCTAACCAATCAAAGAAAAATATATAGACTTCATATTTACATATGTAGTCGTAATATTTTTGCTTAATATCTTTTGCTTTATTAGTAAAGGTTTTGAAGTTGTTGTCTTCCGAATTAAATTCTTTAAAAGGAATGCTCTATTTGGTTCAAATTGTTTTTACAAAACATTTAGTTCTGCATCTATCATTTGTAAATATGTTAGAGAGTGATGAGGAGAGTCTGTTCTTTTTTAAGATTGGTTCAAGCTGGTTTTGTGGATAAACTCGCTTGAAAATCCTTGATCTATTGTCTAAACTACTAATTTCTAGTTCATGTAGTATTGCAGGATTATTTCTATGAATATTAGAAGGTAAATATGTTGTATCTTGTACGGAAGTATTCCTATGAGTACTTGGTGGAATGGTGATTATAGGTGGAAGATTATGATTAAGGTCCACTGATCTTGAAGAGGATGTATGAAATGACAGGTTAGATCTTAAATCGAACGATCTTCTAAGAAACATAATAGTTACCATTCCCTCTGGATGTTGAATAACATTGGTCGGATTTGTATTTTAAATAACTTGTTGGGGAATTTGATTTTCTAATTCCCATTGTTTTGGTAAAGTGACTTGATTCCAATTAAAAAAAAAATAGGAATTGTTGTATTTGCTCTAAAAATGTCAGTATGGAGGAGAAGTGTTCATCCTTGTGAATTATGTTTGAAAGCATTTTCTCTAAAGGCAGAAGACATTTCTTTATAATGAATCCTATAGACAAGAGCTTAGGGGATGGATCTATTGGCTACTTTGTAATTATGTGTTTTTATTTGAAGTGTGAGTGCTTTAAGGATATTCTTATCTTTAAGAGATAGTGAGAAATTGAGATAGCAGTCAAAATGTATTGGTCCTTTGTAGAGACTTGTCTTTACAGTACCGAGTGTGGCTTCATCATAGTTTAAAAGATGTAAGTGTCATAGAATTAAGAGAATCAATGTATTTAGACCTTATTTTGTAAGAGGTTTAATTCCTACTTGGACAAAGCGTATATGAATATAATTGTATTTTTGTCTATGTTTCTTGATAGACTCTTGGTTTAAAAGATGTATTTCCTTATAAGAGTTAGAAAGAGGAACATCTCTTTCTTCAATAGTTATAACATAATTAGATTTTTTGAAAAATTTTAATTTTGATTGCTTGTATATTTCCTTAAGCTAAACTTTAGGAATTTCCCAATTTTCTATAGATTTGTTGAAATCTTCTATCCTTACTTCTTCTATATGTACAGGGCCTAGATTTGATTCCATTTGTGATAGAGAACTAGAGAAAGACATAGATCTTCTAAGTAAGCTCATACTCGCAGATTGGAACTATTCCTTCTTTAGAACCGTTACAAAGTTAAACCAATTGACTCACTGCCTCTCTTGGACTTACAATTTGGACCACTCTGTAGAAACAAGAAGGATGTCAACTAATGGCTCTCGTTCTATGAGTATGAAGACTTAAAAACCTATCTATACCTTCCAATTAGCTTTGATATCATAAATAGTTAGGATCGGAGTACTATATGAGAGAACAATGAGGTATATGAGATTGACAAATCTAATAAAAGGGGTTAAGATCAGAGTACCATATGAGAGAACAATGAAGTATAGGAGATTGGCAAATTTAAGAGTACGAGAAAAGTTAAACTTAATCTAAATGTCTACGTTTGTTTGATCTATTTATTATATGGAAAAATTTTAAAGGCTCTATGTCTCTAAAATTATCAGAAAACTCTAAGAGTTTTATGAAGGTTTGTATGATATGGTATAATAATTCAAAGGATGAAGTTATTATAAAAATGAAATAAACTAAGTCAAGGAATGATGTATATATGCAGATTAAAATAAATAAAATTTCGAACATTATAAATAATATGGAGTGCGAAAGCAATATATAAGATGTAAAGTAAGAGTATAAGCAAACAAAAACCAACTATGTAAGTGGTATGAACTTGTTTTATAAAACTACAAATTACAAGTATTAAAAAGTGGAAAAACTAAAATATCAAGTCATTCACTAGGGCGGTAATCTGCACTAGCGGTGTGCAAAATACCAGGAACCACCCGGACCGCCCAAAACCGAACTGGAACCGCACGGAACCGGCGGTTCTTGAGGGAACTAGTCCGGTTCCCGGTTCCAATTTTTCGGAACCGGTGGGTACCGGTCCGGTTCCCAGTTCCATAGACGGATCCGCCCACCCAGACCAGATCGGAACCTTTTTAATATTAAAAGAAATTATTAAAAGAAACTCTAGATTATATCTCATCTCCTCACTCCCTTCGTCTTCGGTTATCTCTCTCTTTGTCTCTTCCTCGGTTCATCCTAATCCTATCACCATTTCGATTCCTCCTCGAGCGTCGACGCTGCTGCCGTTGCTCCTCTGCCACTAATATTCACCCCCTCGCGTCGGCTGCCACCCGCCACAACTGCGGAAAATTGTTTTGCGATCGTTCTTTGTTGAAAACCCGACCATAGACCTCCTCCCCTCCTTCCCAACTTATAGACCCGACCGTTCTATGTTAAAAACCAAAATTATTTTGCATCAAGATCGGTTCTATGGATCCACTTGGGAACCGGACCGGACTGGCAGTTCGGTTCCCAGGTGGATCCATGCAACAAACGGGTGGATCTCGGTTCCAATTTTTCAGAATCGGTTCTTAGTGGGCGGTTCCTAGTTCTAGGTCGGTAACCGCCTGCTCGGACCATGCACACCCATAATCTGCACTTTAAGGAGTATTGATATCTGTATTACAAGAAAATATTAACCAACTATCATGTAAGTTGATAATATTGTATAAACTACATTAAATGTATTCGAAAACAAACTTACTTTGTGATGAGGGGTATAAGGTAAGAAAGCTTGAAGCGTGAAGGGAGATGAATGATTAAAAAAAGGGGGTGAAAAGGAGAAAGAAGAGATAATTCTAAGATATGGTTTTGAGTCCCCTACTCTCTGATGAGAAAGTGTATTTATAGAGGTGCTATAATAAAAGTGCTATAGTGTTGAACAACATAAAGTGAACAGTATGAGTGAACAATGCTGAGTAAATAGTACTACAATAATATGTCCACTATTTATTATAGTGTATTGTTTTTCTGCTGCTGTAACAGTGTTGGTATGTGATATTCTATCTTATCTCTGGGCAAAATTGATCCCATAACAGTCATTAAGACTGGTTAGTTCCTGATCCAGTTTGGTTTTGAGGTGGAATCGGAAACCATATTGGGAGGACCGATTCCCAAATTCTAGGACTGAGAAATAGACTGATCGGTCTTGGAATTAGGAACCGGTAATTTGTTGTTTGAAGACCAAAAAAACATTGCGAAAAAGCTCTCCTAATTTTCAAAGCTTGCAATGCCCAGCTTACAGTCTCAAGCTTTGATTTTTCAGCAGGTTCTTCACTTCTTCTCAGCTTGTGTTCATTGGAAAAGGAAGGTAAAGCATAAAGCGAAAACTAATAAGGGAAGGTAAAGCATAAGGAGAGGAAAACAAAACTTAAAATATGAAAATGGCAAAGGGTTCTCTCTCTCTCTCTCTCTCTCTCTCTCTCTCCTCTCTCTCTCTCTCTCTCTCTCTCTCTCTCTCTCTCTCTCTCTCTCTCTCTCTCTCTCTCTCTCTCTCTCTCTCTCTCTCTCTCTCTCTCTCTCTCTCTCTCTCTCTCTCTCTCTCTCTCTCTCTCTCTCTCTTATATATATAGCTGGTCCAATTCGGCCAGTCTGATTCCAACCTTGGAACCGAGAACCAGATCGACCGGCAACCAGTTCCAAGAATGGGAACCGAGAATTTGACCGCCCTCTTCGGGAACCGCCCATAACCCATTGGTCCGATCCGGTCCAAGTGGTTCTCGGTTTCGAACGATTCCCATTGCACGCCCCTAGTAGTCATGATTCACATTCTCGCTTTTTACGCCATGAATTAAATACAATCTTGATTTTTCTAAACCTACTATTGTCGTCCTCGCTTTCTACATAGAATTTTAACTCACATTTCTCACCAAGACATAATTTTTCACATTGTCACTTTCTTTTTCAACTTACTCTCGCAAGCTATCATCGGTTATCTCGCGAGCTTCAGGTAGTGGCCGTCGTGTGACTGCCGTGGTCTCCTCTCTCTCCCCAATTTTAAATCCGGAAGCACAGTCATGTCGACATTAGTCGCACGTACATTGTCCCGCCCCAGTCTTGACTCGAGTGTGTTCATTGTCGCTTCACAAACCACCTCCTGTTCGCCATAGCCAACACCTCGGGCGCTTGCCTCATGAACCATCTCTTCCTTCTTTTACAAATCTCAAATCTGAGATCTAGAGTTAAGCACCACCATCACGCACGATTGCCCCAACCAACCGCCATGCGGCGGTCGTACCCCTCTTGCAGGGCGATTGCTGTTGAGATAGCTACTGCTGCTAAGGCGTCGAGTGATCATCGACGGTAATGTCTTAGTCCCCCCTCTCTCTCTTTCTCTCTGTTCCTGCATATATTTCTCTGTCATTCGTTTTTCATATTTGTTATGCGTTTACCTCAGCCCTACGCATTTTAATGGAAGGACTACCAGTGAACCATATAAAAATGTATAAGGACTATTTTGGGCAAAAAAGAAGAAGTAGAGAGACCATTTTAATCTTTGAGCAATAGTATAGAGACCAATGATATGATTACATCAATTTTTTTTTTCCCTTTCAAATCAGTTTTTAATTTGAAATTGCCAAAATCTGCAATTATTGACCCCTTCGTGATCAACGCATTTGGATTTGACTTACAATTATGAACCAAATCATGCAATCATGTTTGCCTCTATTAGGGTAAATGAGATGATTTATAGATTATATAAATCGGGTTCTTCTAAATCATTAATCATGTAACCCTGGGCGAGAATTACGTGGGAAACACCAGGCTGAAATTTGGGAAAAAATTGTGACCCTCTCACGAAATCAAGGGAGCTTCTCAAAGTCAACTGTTGATAAAGCCCCGTCGGCACTTGGACTGCCACGTGGATCTCCCGATGTGTCATTCGATTATTCTCATTGGTTCGTGGGCATTTCACTTGTCGTCATCTCGCAAGTCATCAACGAGGAAAGTGAAGACCGGTCGCCGTCTTCGAACCGCGCAAGAAACCGAAAAGCCCCCCGGCAACCTGGCCGTCTTCTTCTTGAAGTCTCGCTATTGGAAGTGGAAGGAGACAACCTGCAACCTGGGAGCAGTTGAGATTCTGTGCTTTTCTTGAGCTCCCCCACGAGAAGGAGTAAAAGAGAGCCCCCCGCTGCCTCTTCAAGCAACCCCTTTTGATGTGAAACTCCAAAGGCTTTACGCTTCTCTCCCTCTTCAAGCAAACCCCTTTTGGTGTGAAACCCCCCAAGACCGTACTCTCTCTGTCTCTCTCTGTGATTGATCAGCAATGGGTGTACCGGTGGTGAGATTCCCGATCGTACCGATCATAAGAGTGATGGGAATTACCATCATTTCTCTTGTGCTTATTTGGGCTGTCCATTTCAGAGGAGGACTCGCCCTCGTCTCTGACGATAAAGATCTCATCTTCAACGTAACTCTCTCTCTCTCTCTCTCACATCCACATGCACACAAAAAACAGATTTCCCTTTCCGCCATCTTCCGTGTTGAATGAGGAGTGCATATGTTGTCACTGTTGATGGATGCTCTTGGGTTCTTGGCTTTCTGTGGTGGGTACATTTTGCTTTTTTCTGGGTATCGTTTGATTCGGTTCGTTTCGCGTTCTTGCCTGAGTGCATTGGATGGTTGTGACTTGGAAGCTTGGTTCGCGGATTGACAAGGTTTTTTCAATTTGAGTAATGCTTGTGTTGTGAGTGCTGGAGGTTGGGCTGTTGTTGTTGAGAGAGGGGTATAGAGATTCCTGAGTCGGATGTTGATTGTTTAGTGAAACTTATCAATTATAATCTCTTGATGATCATTAGAATTAGTTGACCGGTGTGCCCGTGTGGGTTAAGAGATTGTTTACACAAAATGCTACATTGATGTCTTCAGGCTATTTTTGATTAAATGGATGGACTTGCTTTAGTATTTCCCGAGCACTATCTTAACCGATTGTAATTGGAGGTTGGTATTTCAATGTTTGTTCATGTCGACCTACTTTATCAAAGGGTTGCTATGGGCTAGGTGCAGATGCTAAAATCGTTCAACAGGCTGACCTGGATAAGATAATGACCAGTTGATTTCTTGATGAGTACCATGAATGTAATCGCCCAGTTGATTTCTTGATGTATTCACCATTTAAATACAAGCCGCAATATCTTTCTAAGATCTAAGAATTCTTCCCTAGCTGAATGCTGTGAACTTATATACATTCATAGGTATGCCAAAAAGGATTCAGGAATGTTTAGATATATAGTGTTTTGTGGCTAATTGAAATTAAATTGGTATTTCTAGCCAGCCAGCAGAATAATATGAATAACATTAGGAATTGCTGGTGGAATGTGAAAATGGAAATTGCATGGAAGACGCTTTTGTAGAACATAGACATTTGGGCCCGTTTAGGAGCTAAAGTTTCAAACAAAATGAGAATACTGTGGTAAGGGAATGTGTTATCTTCTTTAGTTAAGTTATTGGCAATTCAAGTTCTTTATCATGAAAATAGAGAACAGGAAATTTGTTGCTTAAACAAGAAGAAGAATAGAGACTGAAACAGATACAGGATCACATCCTGTGCTGGATTGGGGTAGACCTGAGGTTATTTATGCTAGCATACTTTGGGGGTTTTTCCTGTCACATTCCTGTTCTAAGATGCATTCAGTTCAAGAGCAATGCTTGTGCATTTGCTTTGTACATTAGGTTTAGTTTCATACAGATGATTTTTGCGATAAGAATTTTTATCCTGAATTGAAACATGTAAATTGATGCCAGAGATTTACAAAATTGCAATACACTGAAGAGCTCTAATGAGTGGGATCGCAATAATATGAGCTCTGTAGCATCTGTATCTTTCTGTATTATAAACTTGATTCCTTTTTATTGTTATAGGTCCATCCTGTTTTAATGGTGATTGGCCTCATTCTGCTGAATGGTGAAGGTAAATTCTTTTCCCTGCAATTTTTAATAAACTCTGTATAGAGCCATGCGTGAAAGACATGGTGGAAAGAGCATTAGATATTCAGATAACCGTTAGCTAGTACTGTAGTGGAAGGTAGACTACCATTTACTCAGTTAAATTTGGTGTATGCAGCCATGCTCGCATACAAGACAGTTTCAGGAACAAAGAGCTTTAAAAAATTAGTTCATCTTACACTACAACTCCTCGCCTTCTGTCTAAGTATGGTTGGAATCTGGGCTGCATGGAAGTTTCATAACGAAAAGGGCATCGACAATTTTTACAGTCTGCATTCCTGGTTGGGACTCGGCTGCATTCTTTTATTCGGCATTCAGGTAAAATCTATTCTATTGTCTTTCGTGTTTGCTACTGCATCTTAAGCAGTGATTTAGCTTTCACATTGTTTTTTCTCCTCAGTGGGCACTTGGATTTGTGATCTACTGGTACCCAGGTGGCTCAAGGACTAGCAGAGGCACTTTACTTCCTTGGCATGTATTTTTTGGGGTCTATATCTATGCTCTCGCCATTGCTACTGCTCTCACGGGCTTTCTAGAGAAGGCCACATTCCTTCAGACAAATCAGTTAATATCACGGTATTCTCCAGAGGCCTTGCTGATGAACTCACTGGGTATCTTGGTTGCGGTATTGGGTGGTTTTATTGTCCTTGCCATTCTCGCTCCTGCAAGTGGCAAGGTTGGTCCAGCCGAGTAGAGAACCCCTGCAATTCCTTTTTGCCTTTTTGGACTTGTTATAAATCCAGATTGTATTCTTGATCTTGTACCGAGGGATCATCCTCATCACGACATCCATCGAAGTCACAGTAACTCAATGTATTGTTCCTGTATAAACTGATTGTGATCTAATTTCAGGGGAAAGCAAATGATGGAAAACCTGATATTCAGAGTCCGCTTGGTAAAAACGTGAAGCAGTTTCCCTGTTTACTTTTTGAAGGGTTTACGTTCCTAATTTTATCCTCATGGTCAGCCATTCGATTTAGTCCTGCACTGTTGATTGTACATATGCCTTACCGCAGCAAAAGAAAGGGCAAGGAAAAAAAATACTTTCGGCAGCACAAATTTCTTGTTCACCGCATTGAGCGTTCTGCAGAAGTATGTGGCAAATTAAGTCACCGACTCACTCTCTAACTCAAATCCAGTCTGGTAAAACTGTACATATAGTGCTCAAGATTTAAGTACTAAATGACAATCCTAAGTGCTGAACATATAAACAAAGGGCCGTCCGATGATGATGATAAGTGAAAATCAATAGATAAAGATTATCAATCTCTCACCAAACATTAAAAAATGACCATTATTGAAGTTGAACAATATATTTGACAAGATTGTAAATGAATTAAGTTGATTTTTTCACAATATATTATCAGTAATTATTTTGGGTGGCGCTATTTCATCCCGAACTTTGCTACGACACTCCCTATTACAGTGTCTTTCCCGTATACCCCTGCTGTCCCTCTTTTTGTTTGAATGCTTTCCTTTTCTTTCCTTGCGGATCCCACATTCTTCTTTCTTCTTCTCTTTATTCTCTACTTTCAGCTCATAGTGATGCCGTGCCCGATGGAAGCTGCAGATGCTAGCTTCTCAACATTGTATTCGTTTTTTCAGAGGATCCAATGTTCTGTACTTAATCAGGGTGGTACTTTCTGGCTAATGCCACTTTGCCTCTCTTCCCTTTGTGGGAATGAAAAGGAAGAACGGTTTTTAATACTTTCTGTGGAGAAAATCAAAACCCAACATGTGTGGGTCTTCATGGGTTTTGAAACACATCCATTTTCAAACCATTTCATTAAAGCTTAAAATTGACATTATTCGGGAAAAGGAAAGGAAGTATAAAAAGTAGAAACAGAGAATATTTCTCAAGAGAAATTGCGTTTCGAGGGTGGAAGTAGGGTGGGTCTCCTCCAGTGGTGCTTCACCGTGCATGACATTGCCCATGCCCACGGCGGTGGATCTCACCAGCATAGCAGCGTAGAAAGTAGCAGCTGTGGTCTCGCTTTGCAATGTCCGACACTGGAGCTCGCTGCCCCTCTTTCTTCGCGATCTCGCCGTCTCCCTCTCTCTTCTTACTTCTGATCCATTTGACACACTCCTCATTCTCGGCCTTAGTCGCGACCTCATGGCGACGTCCTGCTCGAGAACCAAGCTCGTGTTCAAGCACCGAGCTCGAGTACAAGACGATGACTGGAGGCGACGACTCCGGCCTCGACAACTGCAACATCAATGATCTCTCTCTAGTCGCTTTGAGAGTCATTGCAGATTTGCTTGTAACGCTGACACTACCTTTTTCAGTTTTCTCCTAGTTTTTTTCTGTTGGTTGTTCATTTTCCTGGTTTTTCGTATTCGTACTTCATAATTTTTTTTTTTTGGAAAGCATCTTTCTATTTTTTTTTAATTATTTCATATGAGATTTTATTAAAATAAGACACTCTAGGGATGCAATTGAAGTGTATTAAAGGAGTGAACATGCGTTTTAGTGGTTTAGTTTGAGTACAGATCAATATCCAAACCCAACCCAAACCATTTCCAGCTCTAAGGCGTGATAAGGAAGTCGTGCTTGCACTAAGAAAGCAAACTCCGTGTACACCACATCATTCGGAATCACTAGACATCAACTGACACGTACATCCTGTTTCCTCTCAAATTTCGAATGCCTGATAATTTAGCTTTCACATACAGTTCTAATTGAAAAAATCCACATAGGTTCCTCCAGAGAACAGGACTCCAGTTTCTCAATTGATTTAGCAGAGACTGAAATTACAGGAAACTGGGGCAGGCTGGACCTTTGGAAAGACCGAGGCGGACTTCCGTCCCATGATGCATGTCCAATGGCCGGAAAGATTCAGAGTCACGAGGGTCTGCAGAAAACACCAACAAAAGAATATATAGCCATCATTAAGTGATTCGCAGTGAACAATACGCAAATCACATTGCCGATTAGTTCTTATCAAATTATACCATACATAGTCCAATACCCCATGTTAACACATTCACCAGAATTTGAAACAATATATAATGACTAACATGCTTAACCAGACACCAAAATCATGATTAACATGTCAGCTCTTGCAACTTGCCGCTACACCATGAGATGAAGAGAGCAAGAAAGATTCTAGCGACGAGACACATGTAGACAGTCCGGACAGTGAAGTAATCATAGTACAATTCTTTACCGTTCAAGCAATCCTCAAAGCCAAAATCAACCAAGCTCCCATTGAGAGCCTCCAAACCAAGCATTGAAGATGGGATTGGCCCCTGGGGCCTTTGGAATCTGCAAAAATATCTAAGTTCAGTTCAAAAAGAAAACCTACTTCATGGTAGAATCTGCCTAAAGAATACCGTAGTCAAAAGAGCAAGTGAAAACTATCTACATTCTACACACGGTGAGGCACCACATGCAAACTTTATGAAAGAAAACTATAAAATGCAGATAACTGCACATATGAGTTCCAAATTGTGTAACAGCCACGCAACTATGACAGGAATAACTGACAAAGCAGCAGATATATATATATATATATATATATATATATATATATATATATATGTGCTAATTTTCATCCCCAGCCTACCCAGCATTATGTCAAATATCTTCTGCAATAGTGAGAAAGACAGGCACATGCATAAGCATGCAAAATCTTCAACCTGACAAAATACAATGTTTGGATGATGTTGTAGTAGTTGCCGTGATATGATGCAAGGAGGTCATCTAATACAATGAGGCCTTACAAAAGAGGAGCAGCGTTAAGCAGAGCAAAAAAGGTTTTCCATGAGATGTCCAATGAATAATATTAGTCCCCCACACACCTCAAGATTTCTGGATAGGATATCTCTGTTCTTTGTAATGTAAGACGAAATTTCGACATCTAGGAGCTTTCATTTGAGAATTTCTCGGAAATTCTACAAGATCTATTCTCCTTTCCTCACCAACATAAGGTTAGAGAAGATTTTTTCAACTCACATTAAGTGGAATATATTCCAATCATAAATGCAATGGTTCCACACCTAATCAAAATATAAATAATAGCTTGAAGTCATAAAAGCCCACATTTTACTAGGTGGGAGAGAATAATTCCGTAAACAAGAAGGGGAAGAAGTGAACCATGTCATAATTAAACGTCTAGGATTCAATGATTATAGAATGCCGTACTCATAGGCAGTGAGAAAACAAGGGATTACTCACAGGGAGTTCAGATCAGCATAGCTGAGCCACTTAATTAGCCAATTCATGAACACATAGGATTGAAGAGCTCTCTAACCAAAAAGTTTGTTGGCAAAGTACAATGGAAAGGAAAACTTTATAATCAGCATCTGAAAGACTTACTAGGCCAGTTACATAAAAGACGCTGAAATGGATAAGATGGGATTGTTCAATGCAAGCCTCAGATATTTAAATCCAGGGTTGCTGTTCATTCGGGGCAAGGGATTATACAGATGACATCAGCTCTTGATTTTCAAGAAAGTGAGGCACCACAGTTGCAATGACTTAATAAATTTACTATAAAGAAATGAGGAGTCATAACTTGCAATTACTGTACGCAGTCAAACATAGACACACGATAATCGAGAGAGCTCATTTATATTAAAATGAAGTTTGGTCATTAGTTCTTTCTTTTTTTCCTTTTCATACATACAGATTCTCCAAAGTTAAGATAAAGAGAAGCTACTCCCTTTTAACACTCAATTAGTTCCTATCAAACCCCTTAGTATTATCTACAACAATCACAATGATAATCACAACAGTCCGATGCATGACTTTGCCAGTTTAAAAGTATCCCCAAACTTGGGCCAGACTAGATCTCACCGCCATCTTTTATTTCTTACCTTTTAACATAGGATCCCTGTCAAACAATACCAAAGGATACCTACTCATTTAACAATTTCTCATAGAAAGGACTAAGACAAAAGAAACTGCTGTTCAAGGTCAACTTGTTTTGAGGGAGCACCCACAAGTTTTGTACTCAGTGGATGACAGCCACAGGCAAAGAGAAGACTATGATCTATGCCACTCGCAATATAGCAAAACAAAGAGGCTCCCACCAATCTCATTGTCAAAAATTTGACTGTGGCTAGCTAGACAACAGACATCAGCAAACTATCCCGAAATTCAAAGGACTCCGTATGCTTCCCCAAAAACTGCAGTTGATAGAATCAGAAGTTCAACAGACACTCATTTGGGTTCAGATTGCAAGACATAATCACTCAGAGTTTCCACTACAAAGGTTAAAGACCTAACTTCACCGAATCAAGTATCCTCTTCAAGAAAAAATGGGACAAATGAAGGGTCATACCGGGAAAGGATTTGCCTATCCAGCTCCATCTTCAGGGGGAAAGCCGACCCATAAGTGTTGGCAAGCATTCTCCTTTTCATCTCCTCTTGATTATCCTTTAGCTGTACCCATCGGTTCACGGAGAAAACAAACGTTAAATAAAGCAAACAAATTGACACAAAGGCCGAGGTACTTGTACTCCAGACAAACAGGGAGGCAAAACCCTAAAACTCACACGCTTCACCGTGAAAAACCCAACACCCCAGCATCAAAACCTAGAACAAGTCCCAAAAAGTTCACATTCCAAACAAAGCAGAACATCAACCGACTGATTGGGCAAGTTCACTTCCGACGAGCACCAAGCCCAGTTCACCAATTTCACTTCCCATGCCTATAAGAACCCGACCCAACCCAAGTTTCTCTCTTTATCCAAGCAATTCGCAGACAACAACATGTTGATTCAAAACAGCAGAACCGCAAACGGAAAGGGAGAAAAAAAAAAGGGGGGGGGGGGGGGTTACCGATTGGTAGGCGGATTCGAGAGGGTGAGATCCGACGATCTCGCTCTTGACGCCTTGGAGGCCGAACCGCAGGGCGTCGGCCCGGACACCTCCGATTTCGTGGGCGATGGTCTTCGGCGCCTCCATTGTCGTCTGCTCTTCGATCGCTGGTTGCTGATCCCGTCTCCTCCCTTTCTCTCTCTGCGAGTTTTGGCTTCTGCTGCTGCTGCTTCTTCTTCTTCTTCCGCAGAAAGGAGGAGCCAAATAAGGCTGACACTGACTTTCTATGCAAGCAAGCAAGCAAGCGAGGCCCGGCCCACAGCCTCTCCTCAAATCTCTCGTTTTTGTATATATATATATATATTTTTTTTTTTTTAACAGTCGGTAGCTGGCGATGTAAACCCGAGGCGGCGTTGCAAGTAAGGTGCGCAATGTGCACCCCGGGACTCGAACCTCCCCCCTTCCACAATTAGAGGGGGAAAAGCCCAAGCCAGCGCGCCCACAAACAGAGTGGGTCTCGTTTTTATATAGCTAATGCAGGTTTAATTGGGACCAAAATTATCTTTTTATTATGAATTTTTGGGACTCCAGAGCTTGCCATTATCAAATAGTTCACGTGAATTGCATTAAAAAATATTTACGAAGTTTCATCAATAGAGATCAAAATTCTTGCACCTTGGCTTCGATATGGTATAAACTTCGATTTGGATGGGCTTCAACATGGTATAAACCATATGTAGAATCTTGAAAGCTCACTGGAAGGCATTTCAGGCCATTTTTTGGGCGTGTTTCGAGTAATTTTTGAAATTTGAGCCCTAATATCTTGGAGGGTCCCTCTCTAGGCATGGCTATAAGAGTCTAACCCGATGTTTAATTTACCATAGTTACTCAATCAACTATAAACATGAAGGTTTGAGATTGAGTGCTATTTTTTCGGTCTCCTTAGCTCTAATATCTTAGAGGGTCCCTCTCTAGGCATGACTATAAGGGTCCAACCCAACGTTTGATTGACCACAGTGACTCAATTGACTATAAACATGAAGATTCGAGATTAACGATTCTATTACTTAGGCTTCATTAGCTCTAATATCTTGGAGTGCCCTCTCTGACTATAAGAGTCCAACTTGAAATTTGATTGACCCAGTTATTTAATCGACTATTAACATGAAGATTTCAAATTGATAAATCCATTATGTTAGTTTCATTAGCTCCTGCTTGAAAATTGCACGAGACAAACTAGAATGATATGAAATACTGGATAGGCAATGATTGGAGTAATATATGGGTGGGTTTAGCAAAAGAATGTCAAAATGTTCTTCTCAACATCACGAGTCTCGTCTCCATTAATTTTGATGCAAACAGTTATCATCCATGGAAATCTCAATTTGAACCTATTTTTATTTGTAACAATTTGTTGGGCTATGTGGATGAGTTTTTTTTTTTTTTTTTGGTGTCCACCAAAGCTTATCAATTATCAAAATGGCATTGTGATGGTCAATACATCTGATTCTGCTCAAATCAAGATAGATCGTAGTTTGATCAACTTGACTCTCATGATAGAAATTTTTCATGAAATTCATAACTTTTGAATATCTCTAGAGATTTGGCTTCCTTCAAGATGATGTTTTCCTAATCATAAAGCAGCCAAGGAAATTGGACTGGAACTTGATTTTCAGAACATCATTAAAAAGATTAGGCAATGCTGGACTATTTACGACATCTTAAGTCAATTGCAGACTCTCACCACAATCAATTACTTCGTCTCTAATAGGACTTCGTGATTCAAGGGCTCTGTATGAGCATGACACCTTTGTCACCATGGTCACCAATGGCTCAATAGTCATTTCCTTCGGTGCTCTACAATCATGCCTCCTCATCCAAGAAGAATGATCTCTCATAAATTGATTGCCTCATGTTCATCTAATATTCATCATGCGTTAATTGGTTGGTGATGATCACTTATTGCTTCCTAAGCAAGTCGATAAATCCTTTTTACATACCTGTTCTCGATCTTTGTTGTTATCTCTTATCTATCATGTTCTTAATCTTGCTTGCCATCTCCTCTCAATTGCTCAACTTTGCCATAAAAATTGTTGTTCCATTGATTTTAATGGCTTATCCTTTTCTTTGAAGGATCAATGAATTGGGAAAGTTTTCCTTCAACCGGATTCTTCTTATGTCTTTATTCGATTTCCAACTTATTGGTGTCATGTTGCTCGCATTGTATCGTGACTTCCTCCGCTACACTCACACGCTGGCATGCTTGTCTTGGCCATCCTAAAAAACAAGTTTTGAGTCTCATTTGTAATTCTAGTTCTAAGACGATATCTTTCTAATCTTGTCTTTAGGACAAATTTCATTGATTGCCTTTTAAGTCTGCTAGTCATCGTGTATCTTTTCCTTTAGCTATAATTCATTTAGATGTATGAACGGTCTACTTTTATCTAATTTAGGTTTCAAATATTCCATATTATTCATAGATGATGAGTCTCGTTTTACTTAGGTCTTTTACATGAAAAATAATTTTGAATTGCCTACACATTTTCATTGCTTCCATTGTTCATTTGTGCAACCTACAATTTTTCATTGTTTTTGTTGTTTTATCAAAAATTTCTACAATGTCAAATTTAAATTTGTACAATCTAATGGGGGATGTCAATATGCTAGTAATTTGTTCCGAACATACTTTTATGAAAATGGTATTATTTAACGATTTTCTTATATAAACACCCCATCTCAAAATGATTAGTCAAAACGTAAAATTAAACACTTAATTGAAATGTCCAGAACCTTATCAATCCATGCTCATATACCCCCTTTATATTGAGTTGATGCTCTTCTCGTCTCTATTTATGCTATTAATTGACTTCTCACTCTTGTCATATATGATATTTCTCCTTTGGATTTTAGTTTGATTACTCATTCTTTCATGTTTTTTTGGTGGGTTTGTTATCCTTTTCTTTTGCCCCATGTCTCTCATAAGTTGACACCTCATTTTTTTTTCCATGTGTATTTCTTGGGTACACATCAATTCATATAAATAACCATTGCCTTGTTGGTCAAGTGGTGGTATTTTTATCCATTGTTATGTTGGAAATTTTCTCCCTCTACAAAATCCTTCAACTCTTAGTTACTTAACCAATTGTTCAAGATCAACCTATTCATTTTTTGTTTCCTCCATCAATTTATTTTTCTTTCTACCTCTTTTGGTCTTCAAGCTCCTCATTAGCCTCTCTCCTTTTTTCTTGGTCAACCTCCTAACTCGCCTCTCTCCTCTCAACCCTACCCTACTTCCAATTCCTTTTTGCATCCGCCGCCCCTCTCTTCAAACCTACTCACCATGTCCCAACCCAACTCCTCTCTTGACCAGATTCCTCCCACAACAGATCCAAAAATCCTGTCTACATCTCTATTCAACTCTTTCACTTTTGTTTTTTTGCTTCTTATTCATCTTATGCAAACTTAGACCAAATCTAGAGTTTCTAAACCCATAATTTTTTTTAATCTCTCTTCCTCTTTTCATGAAGAGGCACCAACTTACTACTTTAAGACTATTCTTGAATCATGTTGGAAAGAGGCTGTGGTAAATGAATTTCATACCTTGGTCAATAATCGCACGTGTGACCTAGTACCACTTGATCATTCTAAGAATTTAATTGGTCGTAAACGGGTTCTTAAGGTCAATGAATAATTTGATGGAACTATCAAATGCTTCAAAACTTGCCTTGTTGCCCAAGGATTTAAGTAGTAGGTCAGATTCAAATATGATGAGACATTTAGCCTAGTCTTTAAAACCATTACATTTAGCCTAGTTTCTCTCATCTAGAGTTCTTGAATCACACGCTCCATCTTTAGAAAGCCATATATGGTTTAGAACAAGCTCCACATGCACGCTTCATTGCATCTACAACCTTTTATTATCTTTGGGTAGCATGGCGAGTGAGGCCGATCCTTTGTTATTTGTCTATGCTTCTTCTTAAGGTTGTATGTCGACTTTCACATGAATTTGCTATGAAGGATCTTAGACCACTTCACTATTTTCTTAGCATTGAAGCTATAATAGTAAGCTTTTTTTTTTTTTTTTAATCTCAAGCCAAGTATTTTGATAGCCTTTTGCACAAGCTTGACCTTATTGAGGTCAAGCTTGAATTTATATCCTCCTCTAGCTTCGAAGACTATTATCTGCTAACAATGGTAAGCTTCTCAGTTCTCTAATGTTGTACAACAAATAATTGGTGCTCTATGATATGTGTCCATGACTAGACCTAATATTAGTTTTGATGTGAACTTGGTTAGTCAATTCATGCATCAACCTAGATCATCTCATCTCTAGGCAATCAAACATATATACTACTAGTATTTAGTAGGCACATCCATCCATGGATTGCTTATTGAATGATGTTCTCCCATTTCATTGACTACTTATGCGAATGCAGACTCATCTATATGCTTTGATACTTGACAATCCACCTCAAATTTTTGTTTCTTTTATGGTGCCAATCTTATTTCATGGATTGCCAAAAAACAACGCATTATAGCTTGTTCTAGTATTGTGGCTAACTATCGTGCTATCACTCACTATATTGCTAAGACTATTTGAATTTACTATTTGAATTTGTCATTTACTTGTGAGCTTGGAGTCTTCCTTGTTAATCTTCTCACCATTAATTATGACAACATATTTGCCACCTATCTTGCTCCTAATCCTATGTTTCATGCTCGAACTAATCACATTGAATTGGATTTTACTTTGTTTGAGAGTGGGTTGTTTCCAACGATCTACGTGTCCACTGCATTTCTACAACGAATTAGTTGGCAAACATTTTCACCAAGAGACTACTTAATTCGCGTCATGCGTTATCAAGATTCAATCTCTGAGTTGTTACACCTACTTCCGATTGAGGGTGTATTAATGTGTTACTTATATGTAGTATGGGATTTTTTTATAATTATGTTTCTATCTATACCCTAATTGTAATAAATCACTCATATAGATACATATTGTACAACCCTAATTAGGACTGGACCACCATAAACACTTTGTCATTATTTTCTCTCTGACTCTAAATTACCAACAATTAGCATGCAAATTATCTTAGTAATCGATGCTTTCAAAAGTAAGATTTTTTCACTAATTTTTTGATGCATAGCTTCATTGCTTGGTATTTCTTAATAAACGATCTATCTAGGATAAAGAGTTATAAAGTGATTTCTCGATAGCCACGTTATATACAATTTGGATGTTGAGACCCGAGATCCCATAATCAAATATTTTGTATATGGGGAGCTTGGTAATTGCTTTATGATTCCAGTTGTACAAAGAGACTTCTTAATTATTAAAGTACTGAATAAACCTATTCAATAGGTGGATTTGTGAGGCTTACACCTATCCTTGCCTAAGCTGTCCATGATCACAAAATAACAAACTTCTTTTTATATAAAATTGATCAGGCTTAGTTGGATCAAGAAACTTGGGTTGGGTCCAAAAAAGGGGTTGCTTGCCTAGACTAGCCCATTTCGTCCTTCAAATTATAAAGCTTAGATGGCCCATGGAGCCTCTCAACCACGTTTATACATGTATCTTTAATCTTTACTAAATGTGAAATTGGATCGGTGATTTTTTAATTTCATGAATTTTTTACCCAGTAAACTTGCAAATGTTATTTTTTCTAGACTAAATTAACCAAAAGTAAAGTGAAACTAATAAATCACCTAGTGACCTCGCTCGGTCTCTCCACTCATTTATTTTTCTTTTTTGCACAAAATTCGCTGAAGGTATCCTCAACCCCTATTGCATATGCAGAATGGCCCAAAATCAATTAATAAGATTAAATGTGAACATCAATGAATATGGATAATGTGTTGGAAAATCCGTAAACTCAATTATATATAGTATGCTTGGTAACCTTAAACAACACCATAACATTACATGCAGAAATGCAATACACATATAAGAATATTTTTGGAGTAAATCTCTATTTTCCCTATCCTTTTTTTTATATATGCAAGAAAGACATTTTTTTAAGATTTATGGGTTAACAATTAAATTCATCCGACACTATGAACAACTTTATAAACATGAGCGAATTGCTCGACACAAACCACTTCATTCCACGAGCAACTTTTAATGGTTGTGGAAGATCTATCATTCAAAAAATCGAAATCACCTATAGCACACAGTTAATGTCAACTTTTATTTATAAGAAGATGGGGAAAAGCCACAAAAAATAAAATAAAAATCAAATTATGCCTACTGCGACATTTACTTGAACTTTTTCTTGCAGCATAAAAAAACCCTAAATTTGTACCTATACAACTCATTCACCCTCCTCTATCAAGGTTCTATCAGATAATTTTTCAATAAAAACATTGTTTTTATTTTAGTTAAGCCGTGTGAACGCCATATTGACATCACTTGTTTTCTAGCATCAATGTAGGTAGATTTTAATAGTTCTCTTTGACAAAAAATTTATGAAGGGTAAATGTTTTACGATAGGCATAGTTTAGGCTTTTAGTGATTTTTGTTTTAAAAAGAATCTAAGAAAAGCAATTTACAATTTTGTTTTCCATAACCTTGACAGATCATGGTGAGTCTATGATCAAATCAAGATTGACGATGGATTTCTATCACATAAAACCTCCGTCAAGAATGCTCAATTTCCCGAAGTAGACTATCAAAAAGTTTCCAGAAAGTTGAGAAAAGGACAATAAAACTTGTACATGGTAAAGTGGCTAAAAAGTTGAGAAAATGACGGTAAGCTCTGTAGATGCCTCGTAAATTCCCACTTCATATCTTGTTTTTCCTTAGGTCTTTGGCATTTGTGGTTTTGCAAATTCGGGAAGGCAATAAAGAAGAGAATAGAACACATGAAGGATCATAAAGTACTTCCGCATTGATGTCTGTAGCAGAAGATTGAACATAACCACTGACGATTTAATTTATTTTTTCTTTCTTTGGCTGACTGCGCATCGATTACATGACATGGCACTAGCCACCTTAGCCGTCACCTCATGTTGGTATCCATGTTTTAGCAAAACTATCAATGGTCCTAACCTGAAAACTATCAATGGTCCTAACCTGAGAAAATATTGTTTATACTAGATTTGCCAACTCGGCATTGAAACACTCTACTCAAAGGGTGACGCGTGTTAAGTGGGGCCGCTTATCAGAAATTTTTGGAAGTCCCTCTTTTCTCGCTTCATTCTTGATGACATTCCTCCCTCTGTTACTGATGTCCATCCCGGGCTCTCTTTCTTACCTGCCGTACTTTGCTCTGCAGATTATAGACTCTCTCTCTCTCTCTCTCTCTCTCTCTCTCTCTCTCTCTCTCTAAGTTTTGTGAAAAATTTAAGAGGAAAGGAACCGGAACCGATTCATTTGATGAACTACGCTTCTACCTTCGCCATTGCCTTTGTCTCCTCTGCGTCTCAAATAGGATGATGGCTCGAATTCGTCGTCTGCATCTAACAAGCTCAGGTTAGGATTTTTCCCCTCTCGTTGTGAGTGGCTTTTATTATAATTGTGAAAGCATAATCATCCGTGACTTGTTTCTCCTAGCTTGTACTTTCTCATTAGAAAGATGCAGTAAACAAGACAAACTGGATTTGAAAAGTAAGAAAAGATAAGCAAAACATTGAAATAAAAAAAAATTTAAAGAATAGTAAGTTGGATTTGACAAGAAATATGACATCCTCAATCCGATTCCAATCTATGGAATGAGATTGCGATGATGATCAATCTATGGGAAAGAGATTATGAGGGGGATCGACAAATTATAAAAAAGCTAAGAAGTCCACCTTGGAAAGAAAACTCCATTTTTCATTGGTGGACTGCGAAATTTCGAAAAAGTAGAAATGGGTCGCGAACGAGGAGCCGTGTGGGCCTAAGCCCAAGGAATGGCCCAATGGGCCTCACACCCACTATGGGCAGCCCAAGTGGACCCAAGCATGGGCAGCCCAAGGAGGTCCGTAGCCCACCCAAGCCCACTTGACCACCCAAGCCCACTTTGGGGCAAAAGAACGCTTCAAGTGCCATAACTTTAGCCAAAGGGACACTTAAGTGCCATAACTTACGAAAAGTACACTTAAGTGCCAAATTAGAAAAAAAACGGATCACTTGAGTGCCACTCCGGCCAAAGTCCGGCCAAAACGCCAACGTGGCGTTTTTCCAGTGAAGCGCGCCCAAAACGACGCCGTTTTGCACGCTGACGTGGCCAAAACGGCGTCGTTTTGGGCTGACGTGGCAAAAAGAAAATTAAAAAATTAATTAAATTAATTTTAAAATTAAATTTAGTTAAAATATATAAAAATAATAATTTTAAAATTAAATTTATTTCAAATATTTTAAAAAATAATAATTTAAAAAACTTTAAAAATATTTAAAAAAAAAAAGGGAATGGGGGGAGGCGGCTGAAGGATCAGCCCTTAGCCGCCGCCGCCGCCGGGAAGGGCCGGCGACGGTGGGGGGAGGGTGGGCTGGGGTCGTCGGGCCCTGGCCAGGGGCCGGCGACCCCGGCCGACCGGCGGCGAGGGCTCTTGAGCCCTCGCCGGATCTGGGCGAGGGCTGCGCGCCCCTCCCCAGATCTAGCGGCAAGGGCTCGCGGCCCTCGCCTAGATCCAGCGGCGAGGGCCGCGAGCCCTCGCACAGATCCAGCAGCGAGGGCCGCGAGCCCTCGCATAGATCCAGCGGCGAGGGCTCGTGGCCCTCACCCAGATCCAGCGGCGAGGGCTCGCGGCCCTCGCGCAGACCCTCCCCCCGCCGTCGCCGGCTCTTCCCGGCGGCGGCGGGGCGGCGGCGGCAGCTGAGGGCTGATCCCTTAGCCACCTCCCCTGTTCCTTCTTCTTCTTCTTCTTCTTCTTCTTCTTCTTCTTCTTTCTTTTTTTAAAATTTTTTAAATATTATTTTTAAAAATATTTTAACTAAATTTTATTTAATTATTTATTTATTTTGTTCCACGTCAGTCGAAACGACGCCGTTTTGGCCACGTCAACGTGCAAAACGGCGCCGTTTTGGCCGCGCTTCACCGGAAAAACGCCATGTTGGCGTTTTGGTCGGATTTTGGCCGGATTGGCACTCAAGTGATTCCTTTTACTCCGATTTTGGCACTTAAGTGTACCTTTCGTAAGTTATGGCACTTAAGTGTTCCTTTGGGCAAAGTTAAGGCACTTGAGGGGTCCGCACGTCCCCACTTTGGTCTTTGTAAGTTTGCCTATTATTGAACCTATGTACATGAATAGTAAGATGGACAAGTACATATACCAAATTGCCCCTTCTAGAAGCTTAAAATAAATAAAACAAAACTGATGGGCATAAAGGATGGGGTTGGCGCCCAAGGGAGAAGAAGAGAGAAGATGACCTCATCCTAAGCCTAACTTAGCCTAGTCTACCCCTATTCTTTCATGTGCATAATCTAAACATTAATTTCATTGGATTGACAATTCATGAGCTTTTCTTGGCCAAGTAAATGCTTGAATAAGAGGATTTTAGGGAATTGTTGTACAAGATTAATTAATGCAATCTCTCTTTCATTCTCCCATTCTGTCTCATTCTCTCTTTCCCTCACTTTCCATCACCTTCTCTCTCTCTCTCTCTCTCTCCCCCCCCCTTGGTTGAGCAACCCCCAAACCATTTCTCTCCTATCTCATACCCATTTTCTCTCATTTTCTCTTATATCTTACCTTGCCATCCACTATCTATTGTCGTCCGTGTGTCACCCTCCTGTCACTGTTGTGCCATGTTCTTTGGCCATGACTCGATGTTGTCCAACTTGCCCTCACGCCAGCTTAGCCATGAGCCTCACCAAGCCGTCCACTATCCATCACCACTGTCCTTGCTGTCCAACCACCGTCGTGCTTCATCGTCCTCTTACCGTGAGCCAACGCCACCATGAGCCCTTATCACTATCGCCACTGTTTGTTGTAGCTTAGATTCGGAAGTGAGTGGCTTTCTAACCCCTGCTTAAGGTCGTGATTACATTTATTACTAGGATAAGTTTAAATGATAAGTGGATTAAGGTGATAGGTTATCATAATAGGTGATAAATAGTGGTGATGGACTATAATGATAAGTGATAAGTAGTGGTAATGGGCTATCATAATAGGTGATAAGTAGAGGCGATAAGTGATAATTAGACGTAATAGGTTATCATGATAAGTTACAATTAAATGTGAGAAGCTATCATGATAGATTATTATGGAATGCAATAATTTATCGTGATAGGTTGTACTTAAATGTGATAAGCTATTGTTAGATGCGATATTTTTTCTTAATTGTGATAAGTGCTCATTATATTATAAATTCTAAAGTGGTTAGTGCTTGTTGGATGCTAGTTTTAAAGTTAGTATTTGTTTATGTAATCCCTAATTTGAAAAGGGTAAATATTTTTGGCATTTTATGATCATAAGTAATGAGTACTTATAAAAGGCTACCTTGAAAGATAAATTGTTGAATTGTTTAAAAGATATCATGGCGTGATATATTATGAGATTGATCCATGATTACTTTGACAAATGATTAATTGAGATGTGATCACGTGGTATGATAGCATGATATAATACGATTGTATGAGGTATGAGTATTACACACTCTTTTATTGGCTAATGAGGAAGATAATAATTAGCTTGAGTGATGATATGCTCGTGTGATCACATAACAGACATAGTACTTGTACGATTACAAGGGACAATAACCAATGGATTTCAGATACCCCCACATCAACGGAATGCCGGATGGATTTCGAAAAGGAGTTCCTTGATTAGAATGCCGTCTTCGAGTGAGGTCGAGGTGTTGTCATGCCCTATGGGGTGGGACAATGCTTAATTAAGTTGAAAGACCATTGACACAAGTATCGGTTATGGCCGAGAGCAGTTGTAATAATCTAGATTCATGTGATGCATCGTGCATGGAATTATTGTTATTAATGTTTAGATTATTAAATTGTGATCATTGTATACTTAATGAAATGGTGCACTTTTGTATAGATTATTTATGCTATAATTGCACACGTGGTAGGATGTTGCATGTTAAGTGGCCTATTCATTGTCTAATAGATAATGCAAAGTAAAGGCTTTGCTATTAATCTATCATTGATATATAAGTTGCAATTTTAAGGCAACTCTGAGGTGAATTACCTCCCTTCGCGAGAATTAGGAAGCTCACTTATTGAATTTTATCTCACGTTGTTGTTTAAATATTTCAGACCCTAAGCATGTTTGAGCCATTCAACCACTTTCGATTCAAGGTCCATATGAACCAGAGTTTCGAGGTGACATAAAATCTTATTGTGGGGATGGACACCCGCTAGGAACGGTACGTCACCACTATATAGGTAGATGAAGAGTTAATGGACCTAGTACCCCCACCGCTTTATGGCCTAGCATATTTGGGTTGAGAAGACTTGTATGGCCCCCTTTGAGGCTTTGATAGGCCTTCACATGCAGGACCTGAGAACCTTAGTTGGGACCCAATGGATCTAGATGTCCCTGACGGAGTTGTGATCAATTCGGAGACTAACCCCGATTAGGACCCCGACCTTGAGCCATGGTATATAGAGCCGATAAGATATTAGGTGCATGTTGCATGTATCACTTTTTGAAGTTGCCTTCATTATAGTAGAAGAGCTAGGCCAAGCCGACCCCTTTTGAATGTGGATGAAGAAACTTGCTCCGTGGACACGTGTGTATGGCCAAGTCTTTTTGATGTAAAAAGGTAGTGTGTAATAGCTAATGTAATGTATATATAAAAGTATGTTTGATATGTATATGAGTATTTTATGTTAATCATATTGTTATGAATGGTTGCGTGATTTTATTTTTGCTTCTGCTTACGTATAACTGAAAGATAAAACAAATGGGTCGGTGACATCCTTGGGACGTCGCAATCGAATGATTGAAGTGACCAAGGGATGCTGCGCGTCCGAGGGTTGGGGTGTGATAAGAAATATTGGGCTATGAGTCTTTGATTAAGAAACAGCGACCCAAGTGCATGCTTCTTGTCAGACAAGTAATTTGGGAATGCATATAATGGATGAGTTGTTGGTAGAAATTATAAATCAAGATCACATAAAGTAAAATGACTATTCAAACAATCACGAAAGTTGGTATAGAAGAGGTGAAAGATGGACAAGAACAAAATAATACATGAGGCTTGATGACTTGTTCTTCTTAGAAGGAAAAACATATGTTAAGTGTCATGTGAGATAAATATAATAAAAGTGAACATAAATTCTTTTGCATTTTGTGGAAATGGTGTTCAAGACAACTTGTTATTGGTCATAAATCATGCGGTTATTGTCAAAGACTTAAATTAGACTACCTTGTATTTGAATAGAGATGTGGCATTGTGAACACTTTTTAATTGTGTTCTTTGAGTGTGCTTAAATATTATACTTTAATTGTTTTGCATTTAAACACTTTAAAAGCCAATTTTGAAAACCAAAATGTATTAGGGTTGAGGGATTAATCAATTTGCATGCAAATTTTCAGTAGCCAATTCTAAACAACCAAAGGAAGCCACTATAACATCCATTCATTGTTTGATGAAATTGGTTAATAAACAACATTGGGATTTAAAATGATTTTCATAATAAACATCTTGCTAGTGAATGGGCAAAATCCATTCATAACCCTAGCGGCATGATGTATGGTAATTGTATCTACATAAAATAAATGATCTCATTAGTAGAAGTAATGTGGAGAAAATATAAGTTAATATACTAAAATATTATATACCAAAATGTGGAATGGGTAAAATTCATTCGTAATCTCTTGAGGCATAATATATGGTGGTTGCTTTTTATATAATAAAAAATAACCAAATCAGTATAATATAAATATAAATGGAAAATTAAGAGCAACATACCTTATCATAACAATTTATATTTATTATAGCACTGTTAATTTTGATTTGAATTTCTTGAATAATTTGGGAAATGAGTTCATTATATGTTGCTTGGCAGCCTTCCCTTCATTACAAAGTAATAAATATGTCAATTAAAATTATGAAGTATAAGCGAAATATTTAACAAATTCTGTTAAGAAAATAATGTCACTTACCTCGACTTTCTATCTGCATTGGGGATATTCCTTAGATTTTTCCTCTCTTTTTTTGCAAACCTTTTAAGCATTCTATAATTTGTTCCCTTTCTTTTCCTCTGAAAGAGATCTAATACCGAAATCTCATACAAAGAAACCTTATCATCATCATCATCTCCAATATAATCAATCACAACTAAACTTGATTTGTATAAGAAAATTTTATCCTTTATTTTCTCCAATTTTTTTATTGTTATTTTCATAGTATTCCCATTCCAAACTCATCTCCTTAAATGATTGTTGTAATAACATGGAAAATCGATTAAATTCAAATTGACCTGGCGACATTTGAGGAGATTCATCTTTCATAATTCTTTATTTGACACCTTAATCTATCGTTTCAAAATATAGAAAGATAGAATGCCTATAACTGATATGTTCTTTGTCAACACGTGCAAGACATTCCGATACAATCACCTATTTGATTAAAATAATATGTATTCACAAGAAATTGAAAAGTCTACAGCGTCGCTTTTAACAACATGTTCACACTAAATCTCCTTACACTTAAGATTGTATACATAAACCAATCTATCGAATGTAGTACTTGAAATCTGTTTGGAGAGACCTTGTAAAACTTTGAAACCTTTTAAAAATGGTACGAGTATACAATGAAGTAGCACAATGAAGTAGTACATATCAAGATCCTATTATTCAAAACATGCAATTTGGGTTACACACGAGAGCTATAATTATATTGACTTTTGATTTCTCTCATATGTTTTAGTTGTTCTTTATAGTGATGAACAAATTTTACATGTGTTAATATTTTTGTTGACATATGTTAGAAGACATTATTGATGCTTTTACTCCTTTGGCTTGATCTTATATTACATGTAAAAGTATGATGACCAAATGCTGAATTCCATTTATGTCTAAGATTGTATAATCTCTTAAGCCAATTATTATTTTCAGTATCTCATTCATCTTTCATTTCCTTTCAAGTACAATAAGATTCATCATTCGATCTGCATCTATACATAAGTACTAATAAATGTTTATCCTCAAAATCGACTTATGGTAAACATGTGAAATATTTTAATTGGTACTTTTCCCAATGTGCCAAGTGCACAAATAATGTATATTCGGAAACACCATTTTAATCGCTTTTACCATGGCTAGATCTTGATTAATAAATATGATTTTCAAAATCTTATTTTCCATAAACTTAAAAAACGTCTCAAATAACCAAATAAATGAATTTGCAGTTTCATCTAACAAAAATACAACCGAACATAGCATTCTTCTAATGGTGATTAACCCTCATAAAACATGCACATATTATTTTAAACTTGTTGGTACAACACATGATATCAAACATTAGCACATCACCAAAATTGTCGTAATCAAATTTGGACAAATTATCTACCAAAAATAAATTCGTTAATTTGCCATCTCGATCTACTTGTATAGCATAGAAAAACAATGGGTTTTGCAATTGCATGAATTGTAAATGATTATGATGATGTTAACAATCTCCCCCACTTATACTAATGGATCTTTTCATTTACGAAAATTTGACAAGCATGTTGAATGAAACTCAAGTTTTTGCTCGATCTTTACTTCATTTGCGAATAAATTATATGTCGTAATCCTTCCAATACCATCTTTCATCATGTCAACTAAAATATCATTGCAAATATCACATATCATTCTTCTACATTTTATCAAATGCTTTTGATTTTTAGTATAAATGCATGATTATGTTCGAAAACATATTCTATGATTTCATAGACACCATTGTCAATATTAAATTTGACACAAGCAAGATAGGCACATATAACTTCAAACTTCTCATATTTCTTTTCTTGATTAAATGAGCTAATAGGATGCTCCTTACAATTGCACATGAAAGTTTGTTGGGTTATTTCTCCTTTACCATTTCTCACCATGTTAGCTTTCTTCATTCCAAATCCTTTACCTATTGCATAGGCCACATACTTATGATATGATTTAAGTTCATTTAAAAAAAATCTATTTTTACTACAAATTGAAAATCTTTTTCCATATCACGCATTATATATACAAGATGGGAAGTTTCATGCTGCAACCAAAAGAAAAAAAGTAATTAGATAGTGCTTTCACAAGTGGTATAAGGATATCAAAAGTGCCAAATGTTTCATATGACAATCAATTTAGCGCCAGAAGTTTTTACAAGTTCACTCAAGTGCCAAATCAAATAAAAAAAATGATCACTTAAGTGTCTTTGGTGACAAATTTTGGCAAAAAAATCCTAGATGGCTTTTCAAATTAATACTAACTCTAACGTGGATTTTTTTAAATGAAAATGAAATCCAATGTGGAAACTTTTTCGTCCACCCTGACAAAATTAAAAAAAAAAAAAGGCATAATTCTTTTAGTAAAGAAAACCCCCCTCTCTCAATGAATCTGAAGGGATGAAATTCTATTTTCAGATGGAGACATAGAGCTCTGTCTCAATTTGGGGTTCACCTTTGTGATACTTTGAGTTTTGTTTGTTGTAGCTCGGGATAGTGAAATCTGAAGCATGGGGAAGAATGGACCTATTTTTTGAGCTTGGAGGAGGAAGAGGAGGCCTTGCAATTAATCGTCATTGCCATTGCCATTCATCTTTTCCAAGCCATATCGCATATCCCCTTTTGCTTTGTTTCTTGGCCGGGACGCTTGAAGTACTTCAAGCTCGCACCAATGAAGATGCTTCTAGGATCCTTGCTCTTTGGTTTGAGTACCAATTCATTGCCCACACCTCCTTGCTCTCTTTTGGTGAGCTTAGGTCGGAGAGTTGTGGTTGAATTTTGTGTGAAAATTGATTTTGATTAAGTATCAAATAGTAATTTAAAAATATTCTTATGTGACTGATATTTTGGATCTAAATTGGTGCTTCAAATCTGAGGGAAAATCGAATTAGGTTATATTTAGGGCAAAACATGTAGACAATGTTGTTTTGGTGTATACATGCCATGTTGATTTTCTAACGATCCAAATCAAAATTGGCACTCCCAAATAAAAAATAAAAAACTTTTTGCTACTAAAGTGAGCACCATAAAAAAACTTTTAGCACTTCTAGTGTCCTTATGCATTCTATGACCAAAATAGCATCTCATCGGTTACGTAAAAAAGCAAAATATGTTTCACACAATATAAATGAAGAATTACCTGTAAGTCTGCTATATGATAACTTTACATGTGTGAATTAACAAATGTGATGACTTTAAAATGGAGAAATAACAATAATTTCGGCAAAACCCAAGTTCAATTGGAGCAAAAATCACAATGAATGGATGTTCTAGTGGCTTCCTCTGGTTATTTAGAATTATGTATTGAAAATTTGCACCTAAATTGATTAATCCGCTACTTAGAATAAGTTTGTTCAAAATTGGCTTTAGAATATTTAAATACAAAACAAGTATGATATGACAATTAAGCACACTGAAAAGAATGCCATTAAAAGTGCTCACAACCCCACATCTCTATTTTAATATGAGGTAACCTAGGTTAAGTGCCTTGGCAATAGCCGCCTAATTTATAATCAATACCAAGTTGTCTTGAACACCATCTCCAATAGATGCAAAAGAATCTCGTTTACCTTTGTATTATATTTACCCCACATGACACCATTACATATGTTTTTTCTTCTAAGAAAAACAAATCATTAGGCCTCATCTATTTTTTTTTTTTTTTGTCCCTCTTTCACCTTTCTATACCAACTTTTGTAACTACACTAAAGAGTCCTCTCTATACTTTGTGATTTTGATATGCATTTTCTTCCAAAAACTCCTCCATTATATTCATTCCTAAATTGCTTGTCTAGCAAGTAGAGCATGGCAACCTAAGTCGCTCTCTTTTGATCAAATACTTGTAGCCCAACATTTCTTGTCAAATCACCCTTACTATTTACTCAATGTTTTACTAATCTTTTCTTTCTTTTTAGACTCAAGTTTTATTGTCCTATGCATCTTTCTGATGAGGAAGTGCAAGTTGAGAAGAACAAGTCATGGAGGATTGTGCTTTCATAACTACATTGAAAATCGCTCACAATAGGAGGGGGAAGAACCCAACTTGAGCTCATCGGACACAGATGATGAATCAAAGCCTTCAATGGGACTTCTGAAGGTGGAGATGGTGGAGGTGTGATTGACGAATAGAGAGAACTAATGGGCGGGAAGAAAGGTGGAGGTGATGTGGGAGCATTAGGCTTTGTCAATCGATTCAAGTTGAATATGTCAATTATGCAAGAGAGTTGTTGATTTCATGGTTATCGATATCAACTTGCAAGTTTGTTATCAATTTCAAGACTAGTAATTGACTATCTAGTGACCAAAGGCTATTTTGGACAATTTCCTTCACTATTTGACCAATTTTTAAGACGTCGATTGGGCTGCCCAGGATGATGAACGGATTTAGAGTATATTTTAATTATTTTGCATTTTGTCAAGTGTCATTAGTGAGTCTTAAGTGTATTGTAGTTTTCAAAGAGTCAAAGTTCAAGTCTGTAGATGTTTTAATGCATTTTCTAGTTCCTAGGTTTTCATTGTGTTTTTCTAGTTCCTATGTCTTTAATTTATTAGGTAGTTTATTCTCTTCAATGTTTAATCTATTACCTATGTAATTATCCCTTTATATAATGAGGTGAATTCTCAAATGTAAGATAGTGAATTTTGAGTATATGAATATATAAGTTTTTGCTTTGTGTGAGTGAATATCTTTGTAAAGTAAATTATTCTTGATTTCGATCATATTCTATCTCTTATTTTGCATTTGTCCATTGACATCCGCCCCCATACATTCACCCATCATTGATAATCACTCAAAACAACTCCGCCCATCTCGCAACTGTATCAAATTAGTATCAAAGCTCAAGATTGAACTCATTTTCAGCGATTCCCTTTGTTACTTATCTTGCATCTCCTCTCATATTTCTATTCAGAAACAAAAAAGAAAAGAAGAAGAAGAAGAAGAAGAAGAAGAAGAAAATGGCTAGTTGTCATCAACGTAGACCAAACATTGAGTCTCATATACCATGAGAAAGAAGCTTATGAGACATGGAGTTAGTTGATTTAAGGAGACAAGTGTAGCAATTGCAAAAATGTTTGCTACACTTTGAACTTCTACAAATGGAGAGAGACCTCCCTCTCCTAGAGGAATGACTTAAGGGTGGCAAGAAATTTTCGGCTATGCCTTCAACTAAAAGTACATATTTCTTCAAAGGTACTTATTCTAATCAGGTCAAGAACTTTTCAAAACAGGAGAAACAAAAGGAAAAAGCCCCCTGAGATCGTTAAAGAGCTCCTTAAAGAAACATATGGTGAAGATTGCAAGTTCTTCAAGTGTTATGAATATGGGCATCGTCAAATGGATTGTCCTAACCAAAAGGTTAGCACTGTTGAAGAAATCAAGAAGATTGATTCAAAATTTCAAGAGGCTCAACAAGATCCATACCATGTAGAGTCCATATCCAAGGAGCAAGACCAAACTACTGAACAAATTGAAAGAGGATAGATTTTGGTCATTTACATGTTATCAAGCAATTATGATATTTTGGTTTATGGATCTCCACATAAATTTGTTGAGGCAAATGCTGAGGTCGTAGATGAAGAGGGCATAACTATAGTGGCCGGAGACATTACTTTTCGCTTTCATTCAATATGCCTTGAAGCATTCTCTCTCAACGTGCTCGTCAATTATCAAAATATATTTTATATATTTTTAGCTTTTCAGCAATCCTTGAAGATATTTATTAGTATGAAATTGATGTATTATTTCATTTAATGGAGAGGCTGTCCTAGAAATCAAACAATAGCAAGATTTGAGGACAAATCTTCTGCAACCTAAGGAGATTGATGTGGGAGCATTGGGCTTTGTCAATCAATTCAAGTCGAAGATGTTGATTATGCAAGAAAGTTGTCGATTTCATGGTTGTTGATATGAACTTACAAGCTTGGTACTGATTTTGAGACTACTAATCGATTATCTAGTAACCAAAGGCTATTCTGGACAATTTCCTTTACAGTTTGACAATCTTTCAAAATGTCGATTAGGCTGCCTAGAATGACAAACGAATTTAGAGTCTATTTTAATTACTATGCATCTAGTCAAGTGTCATTATTGATTCTTAAGTATATTGTAATTTTCAAAGAGTCAAAGTTCAAGTCTATAGATGTTTTAATGTGTATTCTAGTTCATGGGTCTTTATAGTGTTTTTCTAGTTCCTATGTCTATTATTAATTGGTAGTTTCTTCTCTTCAATAATTAATCTATTTACTATGTAATTATCCCTTTATATAGTGAGGTCAATTCTCAAATGTAAGATAGTGAATTTTGAGTATATGAATATAAGAAAGTTTCCTTTATGTGAGCAAATATCTTTAAAAAGTGGATTACTCTCGATTTGTATATCCTTGAAAGGTGAATTCTTCCTCAATGGTGAGCCAAAGAGGCACTGTATCCTTGGTTGTTGGTTTTCCTATAGGCCTTGATAGTGAGCTTCTTCAATCTTGAAGCCTTATATCCTTGGCTGGCAATTTCTATAAGCCATGGTGGTGAGCTTCATCAATCCCAATCTCAATCCTTAGCTGGTGGCGAGTCCTGTACTATTTGGTTTTGATCGTATTCTATCTCTCATTTTGCATTTATCCATTGACATGCATCTCTATACATTCACCCATTATCAATAATCACTCAAAACGACTCTCGTCCATCTCGTCACCGCATTAGGAGGCATCGCTTGTTAGAAGAACAAGTCGTGATTCATTTTCTTTGAAACTTTTTAGAAAACTTAGAGGGAAAGAGAGGAGAGAAGGATCGAGTGTCCGCAGTTTGCATAGCAAAATGAAGTAGGGAGAGAGAGAGAGAGAGAGAGAGAGAGAGAGAGAGAGAGAGAGATCATAAGAGGAGAAACAACATCAATCATGGAGGAAGAAAAGAGGTGGCTTTCAAAAATTTCTGACAAGTGTCATTGCTTGACACGTTTTACTCTGAGTGGAGTGTTTCAATGTCGAGTATGCAAATCTAGTATACACAATATATATATATATATATATATATATATATATATATATATATATATATTGTGAAATTAAGTGATATATTAGGAAAAGGTCAAATTGTACAACCAATCGGCTTCAAAAACTTACACTCAAGATGGACATGCTCATTATGAGTGGAAGGAAGCCGAGGAAAAAACCAAGAGGCAACCGAGAACGGCCAAAAAGCAAAAAGCAAACCGACACCTAGGCCGACCTAGAACAAGACGCCTAGCTAGTCAGCCCATAATCAGCGGGGGAGAAGATACATGGGTCCAACTCCCACGAGCACTGAATCCTCCTATTTCTATAGGAGTCCTCGACGTCTTTGGAGGTAATAGCCTTATCTTTAACGACCTTGAGGAGATGTATCTTCATGGCCGGAAGAGAAAGTGGCTTCCCCCCGAAAATAATATTGTTCTTGTTCTTCCAAATGATGTGATAGAGCACACCAAAAGAAAAGCGGGCAATACTTTTGTAGAACTCCTTCCTTGAGAGCAAAGAGATAGTCCAACTAAGAGTCTCCTCCCAAGTCCTATTGGTCCAAGGACGATTGCATCTAGTAGCCCAAAAGAAAGCAATACTCGAAGTAATGCAACACCCAAAGAAGAGGTGATCGATAGAATTGGGCACCTCATTACAAAAAGGGCAAGAAGTAGCATCAATCCTACCATGAGACATGAGAAGAGACTATGTAGGTAGCCTTTGCTTGGTGATGAGCCAAAGGTTAAGTTGATATCGAGGTAGGATAGCATTGCTCCAGATGAACCGATGCCAGCTAACTCTCTCATTCTTCTGTCTTATGGTCTCCCAAGCCGAGGCAACCGAGAACACACTCGTCGAGTCCTCCCTCCAACCAAAACAATTATGGACTCTAGATAAGGAAGGAAGCGGTGATCCCCAAGACTCAATCTCTAATCTGATAGCCCAGCCATCCTCAAGGAAAAGATCAACCACCAACGCCTATCTAGAGAGACCTAAGCTGTAGATGAACGAATCTGTGAAAAATAGATTCAGAGGGCCCTAGGGGTGCCAATTATCGAACTAAAGCGACGCCGATAAACCATTGCCTATCCTTCAATAGAAGCGAAGCCGAAAATCTGATCTGAGTTGTAGCATTTTTTTCCAGGCCCAAGAGCAGCAGGACGACTTTTTCATAACCCAGAAGTTCCTGGTCTTTAAGAAGGTCGAATGGATCCACTTACACCGTAACAACTCCTTATCTGAAGAAAAAAAAATTCCAGATGTGCTTGACCATAATCGCGTTATTGTACTTACACAATCTCTGGATACTAAGACCTCCCTCTAATTTAGGAAGGCATACATTCTCCCACGAGGCATTGACACCCCCTCTGCCCAACTCAGGTCCTTTTTCACAAGAATTGTCTGATAATACGCTCAATTTGATCTAGCATTGCTGCAGGAATAATGAAGACACTTGCCTAATAAACCTGAATGGCATGGAGCACTGACTTGACCAGTTGAAGCCGTCTAGCATAGAAAAGCAATCGATGAGTCCAGGACTAGACCTTGGAGGTAATGCACCTCATAAGATCCACACAATCTACTTTCTCAAGCCTCGACGAGGTGATAGGAACACCTAGATAATGGACTGAGAGGTTGCCCTCAACGAAGCCGAGGTCCAAAAGAATTTGATTCCTTAAGGCCGCTAAGCCCCCCGAGAAGAACACCTCGCTTTTCCTTGGGTTAGGAAGAAGGCCACTCCAGGAAGAAAACGGTTGGAGACCCTCCCTAAGAAGCTTCACAGAAGGCAAGTGACATTCACAAAATAGGAAGATGTCATATGCGAAGAACAAGTGTGAGAGGCTAGTGGGCATACACCTCTAGAAGAATCTAAAATCCAGTTGAGTCGAGCACCTCCCGAGAATCCTAGAGAGCACCTCCATAACTAGCGTGAATAAGTGGGGAAGATGGTGTCTTCCTGCCGCAAACCACGCTCACTAAGAAAGAAGCCATGCAGCTCTCCATTCAACGCAATGAAGAATCGAGGCGTTTGCACATAGGTCATGATGAGGTGAACGAGCCGGTCAAGGAACTGAAAGGCAAGCATAACACTCTCAAGGAACTGCCAATCAACAGTGTCATACGCCTTCTTAAAGTCAACTTTAATAGCGCACTTCGGAGTATAGGGTTCAAGGTGAAACCTAGAGAAAAGCTTTTGCACCAAGAGGATGTTGTCCCTGATTCTCCATCCTTTGACTAAGGCACTTTGAGTAGGTTAACAAGGTCCTTAAGCACCGCGGCAACCCTATTCGCCAACACTTTGGTAATAATTTTGTATACCGTGTTGTAACAAGTAATGAACCTAAAGTCATCGACAGTAGTCATGTTGGGAACCTTAGGAACCAAAACTAAAGTGGTGTTATTGATTTCCTTAAGGATCCTCCCCGAGATGAAGAAGTTCTTAACAGCTTTGGTGACCAGAGGACCCACCGTATCCCAATTCTCCTTGAAGAATGCAACCATGAATCCATCCAGCTTAGGCGTCTTCTCCCGAGGAAGGGAGAAAAGAGTATCCCGAATCTCAAGATCTAAAATGGACTGCTCAAGAAAGTTGATATGGTCAACACTTACGTGGGCGTGAATAACCCCCTAATCTTTGAAATCAACGGAGTACCTACTCTATAGCCCCGGCAAAAGGAAATTACGAAAATAATCCACAGTGCTGCTGAACCAGCTGAGGCTCAGTGATTTGGCTACATGAGGAATCTGCCATAGAGAGAATTATATTTCTCAATTGTCTCTTACTGACGCATTGGTGAAAGAACTTCACATTGCAATCACCCTTCTTGATCCATTTGATTCTAGATTTATGTCTAAAGAACGATTCCTCATGGGATCGAAGCTCTAAGAAGGATCGCCGTTGAACCTTCTCCCATTCTACGAGCACCTCACTGGTAGGATCTTGAAGGAGACCCACCTAAATCAGCTTTAAAGCTTCCCTCACTTCAAAACTTATGGAGATATTGGCAAATGAGTCTCTATTTAGCTGCTTGAGCTGCCCTTTCAAGGCCTTTAACTTAGAAACAAGCATAAACATAGGCAAACATGGAGATAGAGCCTCCCAAACTTGCTTCACAATTGATTCAAAGTCCAGGTGTTACATCCAAAAATCAAAGAATTTGAATGGTTTCCTCTAAAAGATTGGGTCCTCAACCTTAACCACCATAGGTGAGTGGTCAGAAATCCTAGACGCAAGGAAGGTAGCCTCCGAGTAGGAAAAAAATCCGTCTCCAACCAATGTTAACCGGGACTTTGTCAATCTTCCTTGCTTTGCACGAGGGGCCTGAAGAAGTTGACCAAGTGTACCGAAATTCTACATATCTTAGGTCCTCCAACTCTACTTGATCTAGACAATGTTCGAACTCATTAAAGCACGGCAAACAGAGATCTTAACCATCCAACTTGTTAGAAGGGTCTTTAACAGCATTGAAGTCTCCCATGACTAGCCAAGGCAAGTCCTGAAGAGAATAACTTCTAGCCACCAAATTCTCCCAAAGAGGAAGTCGTGTAGTAAAGGAATGCTCAGCATAAATAATAGAAATATAATAGGCCACTCCAGTATCCAACCTTCTCAGATTCCCATGAATCGTCTAATCCAACACAAACATAATTTTAAAGGAAATCGTAGCAGGATCCCAATCAACCCATATCCTACCTTGATCGGAGTACTCATAGTTGGCTCGCCAACACCAGTTTGGCAACGAACTCTAAGAAACGACATTAAAGAGATTGTGGGAGAACTTTGGTCTCAATTATCCCGACCGAAGACAACCGATTAGCCAAGACAAGATTCCTCACATCTGCTTGCTTAAGAGGGGCACCAAACACCCTAATATTCCAACAACCTATATACATATTTACAAGAGAATAGGAGATAAGTTATCTCCTTTTAGAGGAGCTACGCCTGGTGGAAGGCAAAGCAGGCCGAGCTTTCGAAGAGAGAGGGTCCGGTTCTAGGGCAAGCAATCCATCTTGCAAAATGGAAGGGGATGAATATGGATCTTGAGCAGGCCTTCTAAACACCTTTGGTGAAGAGCAAAGGGAGAGAATATTGTCATCTAAAGGAGAAAATAGGTTGTTCGAGACCCCAGCCACCTCGCCAGAAATGGCCAGCTTGGGTTCAAACGGCTCCGAAGGGATGGCAGTCCCAACCATGGGAGAAGGGGCTTTCTCAGCTGGTTCAAAAATGGTCAGAGAACCGCTAGGGCCTTTGCGAGAGTAGACGCCATGGAGTCTCTTCTCCATTGCCACGGTCTTGAGCTTAGATAGCCTCCCTACATCACTCGAACCAGCATGGCTAGTCACAATATCATCCACCTGAGGGGTGGGCTTCTTCTTTTTCTTACCTTCCGCCTTCTTCCATCCTTGCTCCACCTCATCGAGTGCTGTCGGATCAGGGACGAGAGGCGAAGAAGGGTCCAAAATAGCAAAGGCCGCACAGGACTTCACCGGTGCCATAGGAGGCCGAGAATGGTTTTGAGTAGTGTGACAATTGTGGCCAATGACCCCACATTTGAGGTACTCAACGGGCCTCAATTCAAATTCAATTGCAATAGACTTCGACACTCCATCCACATTGACATCAACAAAAGAGACCCTAGGCTGGTTAGCTTGGATCTCAACACAAAACCGGGCAAACAAGATCATCATCTCGCCCACGGTACGCTGGTCCACAAAGAGGGGCTTACCCACGAAGCTAGTAATGGCTCCAATCGTCGGTGTAGACCAAACAATCTTCCATTCCACACCGGAATGGAAGATTGTTTTTCCTTCTTCAATTTCACGAGAGGCTTCCACTATTGCAAAATGAGAGGAACCCAAGCAACAGTAAGGGGTCCCTCCTCTAAGATTTTCCTTCAGAACACCATATTTGAGACATGGAAGTAGAAGAAACCTTGATTGTCGGCCAGCACATCCACTAGCTTAGATCCCCAGGTCTTCAACGCTTGTTCAATAAGTTGAAATGTGAGTTTTTTCCTCACAAGATACCTAAGTAGAAACTCATTCTATTTGGGATTCGCTACTTGCAGCACCTCCCTAATCAAATTGATAACCGATTCCCCCCTTCCCATAAAGTTAGGTGGCACATAAGAGAGCTCATAGCCCTTCGCAACCAACCACGCCACATTAGCCCACAACTGGGCTTGAGGAGGCTTGGTTGAACGGGTGGCTTACTAGGGACCCTCTTGTTCGGAGCTCACGAACGACTTTGACCCCTAGACCTGTCATCCCGAGAAGGCCTAAAGGAAGGCCCACGCTCGGCGTTAGCACCCATTGTTGAGCTTCCCCCTACGGGTCGGGGATTTTAGGCCAAGCTTCCAACTTGCTAAGGGGAGTTCAGACCCTTCCCCTTGCTAGTGCCTTGTTGGGTCTCAGCGGAGGTGGACGCCATCAAGACCAACATACCTCAATTAGCTACGAAGCCCTCTATACTACAGCCAAGGAAAGGAACTGCATACCAGGGCTGAGAAGTGGAAAGGAAGGAAGCTGGTGGTCCCCTGCACCCACCTTGAAGCCTAGGATCAGCACCCGTGGCAGCTTGAGCGGACTCGCAACCACTAGCGTTAAGTCAGGCGAAACGAGACAAGAAGGTAGAGAAGATTTGCACTTAGGGCAAGAAATTGGCCAATCCGTTTGGTGTGAAGAAGGAGTGTTTCAAGAGGAAGAAAACCCTCCAAAAATCGAAGCAAAATGAGGGATGGAATGCCCAGGCCGAGCGAGAACCAGAGACAGTGAACAGTAGTAGAATCGCCCCTCTTGGGAGAGACGATGAACAGTACCACAAGAAACCAAATGACCATGGTGTAAGAGTTATTCCTTAGTGTACACAATATTTTATTGTCCAAGCATTACTAAAAAGAAAGGACTTGTAGGAAAGTGTGAATTGACCCTACCACGAAGCTCCAAATGAAAACAGTTGTCCAGCTCCTGGTAGGAGAGATACATGGTGCATAATGGTGGATGCTTAGTTATTTCTCTTTTAGTATGTTACATTAGTGTTTCTATAGATGTTATGGTATCAAGCTAGACCAATTCTTTTTTTGTAGGGTAGAACCACCAATTAACTCGTAATACTTAAGCTGTCAAGTGATAAGTGAAAATTGTGTATCTATCATAAAAGGGAAATGAAATAAGACTTTATTTGTCTCGCAGAAAATAAATAATTTGAAAAACATTTTTTAAAAAAATGATCGCTAATATCATATAAAATAATCAATTAAATGATACATATTTTTTTAATTATTAATAAAAATTTATATTTAAACATTTTCATGAACAATAAAAACATTTTTCGTCAATTCTTTTTGTAACAGATGCATGCGACAATCTTTAGGAAAATATTTTCTAAATTATTCATTTTTCACAAAATAAACACACGCTAAAAGTCCAATTCAAATAAATAAAAAAAGGCTTATTTTCACATGTCTCAATTGAATGATGCGTAAAGAAAAGAAGATATCTAAGTTGAATTGACTTAACTCGAAATCCTCTTTGATGAATATTTAAAAGAATTAATTCAAGAAATGAATATTATTCTTATTTTGAGCTCAAAAATCTTTTTGTCCTTTCCAGCTAAATATAAGATATATTCACAACAAAATGACTAGATAACCACACCATAGTCAAGGAACATTATCGAGAAATTTAAAAAGAATATTATGATCTAATAATGATCACAAATCCAAAATCTAACTATAAATAATTTGTTGAGAATATGGACAAGTGAGTCGGATAAAATTAGTTGGAAGGAAGGAAAGAGAATTGGACATCGAATTTATGTGATTAGATTCAAATATTGGAACTTGCACTCATGAGGAGAACAATACGAAATTCCACTATAGAAACCAAGTGATATATTATAAATTACAATCATTTGAGCACTCAAGTACTCATTCGGTGTTTTCTAATTTCAATTGTATCCAATAACTTATACAGTAATTAGCCTTTTATAATTTATTGTGAAACCCCACTCAATAAATTAAATAAATTCTACCGTGGGTGTAATTATAATGAGAAAATTTCTCCTATGCCGAGAGCTCCTTCGTTTTGCTTTAAGAAAGCTCTGCCTTTCTCGCTTCTAGTGGCTCCATGGATCCAAATCCCGTGTCGTTGCAACTTTCTTGTTCTTTCTTTTCCAAGAGCTCTTCATTCAATGCAACACGTGAGGCCTCACTTGTTCTTTTCTTTTGTTGGCTACAAGAGAAGAAAATATCAAATGAAAGAAACAAAAGAAGTTAATGAAAGAGGACAAACAAAGCCCCCAATTTTTATTTTGACAAAGCCTCTCTCTCTCTCTCTCTCCATTATTGTCTTCCCTCCTTTTTGACTTTCTATTCTTCTACCATCTTCATTTTCACGTTCACATGGCTGCAGAGATGAGTTGAAGACAACTAAAAAACCTCTTCACACTTGCGGCTCACAAATAAAATCCACATGCAATCTTCTTCTTCCGACAATTTCGGCTAATCAATTCACATATTCTATTTAATTCTCGCATGGCCGAGTTCATATATTCTCATCAGTCCAATTTCATTCAATGAGCATAAATTCGAAATATATTTTTAATATAATTAGTAATTTATGAAATATATGTTATAACCGTTAAATTAATAATTTGTACTTTCTGGGGGAATTAAAGTTTCGCAGTCAAACTTGCTTCAATTCATTCGTTCGTATCATCATGAGTTGGTCATCCATCCGTGCTTTTGGTTATCCAATTAGTGTTTGGCGCGGGGCCGTTCTAGAGTCGCCGAAGCACGACCTGGGAACACTCGAAGGCATGGCAGTGGGCTGAAAACTTACTGTCCGGGCTGCTTGATCTGACAACTGAGCATTTAGCTTAGGTCGTACGAGTCGGTCCTCGATGGCCCCTTTCTCTATTGATCCGTTTCAACATCGCATGGCCCATAGTCACTCATACAGGACTTCCGTTTTCATGAGATTTTAGCATTGAAATAATATGAAATGTCAACACTTTATCCAAGGTTCGACTCATTCACTTGGGTTCGCGTAAGATTGGCCGTCTATGACTTCTTTTTCACAGGACATGAAATTGGAAAAGATTGAACGGGTAGGTTCCACCGATGCCGTTTTAGCGCATGGAATTTAGACATTTTCATATTTTATTACATTTTCCTTATTTTTTCAGCATTTAGATTTAAGGCTTTCACATTAAGATAGTTTGTTTCCAAAGAGAACCATTTGTATACATTTAAGCTTTTCTGGCATTCCATGATAGGCTTATTCTAGTTTAGTTTTTTTTTATCATTTAGAGTTCCTTGAGTAAGTTGTAATATTCTTGTTGAATTTTAGGCATAGTTACTTTTCATGCATAGCTCATTAGGTTCCTCTCTAGGGCATTATAACAAGCCCTTGTATTAATTTTGCCGGATACAATTTGTGTTGTTTTCTTCTTTTTACCTTCATTTATTTATTTTTATACCTGATTGTTCCGTTTTATTGTTTGCAAGCTTATGCATGGCCATAATAGATTCGCATGTTTAGAAATAAAAATTGGAAATGATTGCCTAACATAACATATTACTTAAAGAGAATATGTATGCACATTAAATAAATCTAGTGCAACCAAATTTTCTAGCTCGAAGTATGTGGTTCATAGGAGTAAAGTTGCCCTTTGTGCCTTATTTGGCCTCAAACCAACTTAGAATACATTAGTGGCGGCTCTCATCTCATTCGATTGATAATAAACAACTAACCAAGTTGTGATTGATAGAATTTGAAAGAGCCCATGCTAAGTGCAAGCACACTTAGCAAGAGGGTTATGCAACCCGTTTAGCAATTCGTTAAACCCCCCTCAAGCTTCATCTCAGGAGGGCTGTGGCAAGTAATCATAATTCTTCCTAGACAACAACATTTGTCTGTCGTGTACCAAGTCAAAACTATGAACATATCGCATGTTATAGGAAAATGAGTGAGTTAATATTTCAGGATAACTAGTGTTATCTTAACGAAGGGAAAATGCAATTCAACATAATAGAAAACGACGTAAACAATCAAAGATTAATTACGACAAACTTATGGACCGTCTAAATTGGGGAATGCACGAAATATGAGAAGTATACTGAAGCGCATACAGGCGCGCCATACGTAAGGTAGTTATAATCCAACCAGACCAATATAGTTTGGGTTGGTGTTCCTTTCTTAGTCACACTCAACATGAAACAGAAACGGAATTGAGTTAGCATGTACGATAAGAAAAGGTTGATATTGTAGAATAAAAAACACATATCAACATCACAACGCCGCTTCTATATACTAGAGATCTGAGAACTGCATGCTTGATACATAGGGTTCTTAGTTGTCGTGCAGAGAGAGCTCGATCGATCTGGCACATCTCAGTCACACTCAGAGAGAGAGAGAGAGGATTCAGCAGAACATTCGGGCGAAAAAGGTCGATTTGCCAATATTATAGTGGGATATCGGGTACAGTGCTTGCTATTAAATATTAGATATTCAGTCCAAGAGAATCAAGAAACTCAACTGAAGCCGGCCTATCACGCAATCCCACTGACTTTCGTCAGACCATTACACTCACAAAGTCCAAACCCTATCCATCTGTCCAATCCCAATCCTACATTCAGAAAGATGACCTAAGCATTAAAGAAATATTTAAAAAGGCAAATAAATCCAACGGAGCTCTTCTTCTTCTTCTTTTTCTTCTTCTTCATTGCCCCATTTAATTCCCAATTTAGGCAAACCAGGAAGCAGCAGTTTTTATTTCACACAGTTCACGACAAGCTCTCCACAACCCTCACTTCTCTGCTCCTCTTCAGTCTGGCGAAGTCACTGTTCTTCCCTGTTCAGATGTTCTCAGGAAAAGGCCTCTTACAAGTACATATTTAAGACAAAAAAGTGCACGTTAACGTACATGTTTATCTCTATCTCTGTCTCTCTCTCTGTATGTATGTGTGGGTGCATGTAAAAGGTCATTTCCATTTCGTTGAAATAGTATCATAAACATTCTGTCCTTGAAGATGGCTTTTCAGTGACAGTGGAATAGTATGTCCTGGTGTTCAATCGAATTGACATATATGAAGTTTTAATAGAGATGAAGTATGAAGGAGGCAAAGACTAGAACACAAAAATTTACCGTCTATTGCATGGTATATGCTTCAAAATCACATCCAAATAAATTAAAATCACACACAATAATTGTAGTCAGAGAAACAAATAGATCAGTAAAATTTGCTTCTTTAAACCATTATAATCTTTATTACCATTGATAGTCAACTAACATGACATGGATTATTGAAGAAATGTCAAATCTACATACAACATGAACTTATATGGTAAACGAAAATTTACTTATGCACTATTGTGCAAACACTACCTGTACAATTAAGGAAAGAATAGTAGAAATTGTTTTACGCTTTCTAGTCTATCTTGAGATTGAAAGAGTGGCAATAAATATAAGGGTAAAAAATTTATCTCTTTTAATGGCAAAGACATGTGAATCATATTCAAAATTGAGATATGTTGATTTCACAAGTTGTAGAATATGTTAAATAATCTAAACATATTACTGGACAAAAGTAGTCAAGTTTTTGTCAATTACTAACATCATTTAACCTGAAAAATAAGTAAATCCTATACATGTCCACAGTAATATAGTCAACTGTTACAGGTATACCAATAAACAAAAGTTTTGAAAATAGTATTTTTCATCTTATAGTATAACTTGATGTTTCATATCAAAACTTGTAAAGAAAACGAAACGAGGTACATATTATTAATATTCTTACATCTGTTTAGTACGTGTAAACGCTTTTGCTAGGTACCCTATATTTTTTACAGGGTACCTTGCATAGAATAAAGGGTACTGTGTACTGGGAATTAGAAATTATGGACCCTTGTAATCTTTCATTCCCATTCTTTATTGTATTCTTCTGCATTTAGAATTTAGGGACAAAGACTACAGAATTTTGTGAACCGGGTTGATACGTGATCTCACTTGAAATTTTATGCAAGAACTTTAAGCCCTCAAGGTTCGGATTAAGGTGGTTTTGAGTCTTTTGACCCATTCTCACTCCAAAGGACAAGCCCGTGAACCTCTTACGAGTCCGACCGCTCTCCCTTTCTCTCTCTACTAATCTTTTTTTTTTTTTTTTTGGGGTTTGTTTCTATCCTACCATATTTCTATTTTATATGCCACTATGTGCTGTGCGTAAGTTGCAAAATCCTGCTCCTTCACTCATACTCCCCCGCCTCAGTCCTCAAAGAAGTTGGGGAACCGAATTACTCACCTTCCACTTCCCAAGTGGAAATGGTGGCCATAGAGTAACCGCGGTGGATTCTCTCCACTAATTCAACTTCCTGTCTTTCACTCTCCATTTCTTTGACCGAAATGGCATTAAATCATGCCGAGTATGACATGGTTTGTTGCCAATTAGACCACTTTGAGCAAGGCAAAGAAACGACAGGATCAACATAGATTGAGGGGGATCCAATCTTGGCCACCTCTCAAGAGGGGAAAGATGAGAGAGAAATTGGCATGATGGAGCCGAGATTGATGGAGTGGTATGGGTGCGAGCGTGAATAAAAAAGAAAGCTTGGAAGAGGCACTCAGGAGGAGATGTTCGTTCATGTGCTAGTGAGCGTGAATAAAAAAGAACGCACAAAGTGCGTATCGGTTGTCAACATAACCTATTTATCAAGATAACCTATTTGTCTGCATGCTTGATGCATAGGCTTCTCGGTTGTCATGCAGAGAGACGATCCAGGACTTCTCAGTCACACTCGAGGAGAGAGAGAGAGAGAGAGAGGATACAGCAGCACGTACGAGCGAAAAAAGGTCGTCAATTTGCCTATAATATAGCGGGATATCTACAATATGTACTATTAAATATTAGATATTCAGTCCAAGAGAATCAAGAAACTCAACTGAATCCAGCCTATCACGCAACCCCATTGAATTTGGTCAGACAATATCCCACCTCAAGTCCAAACCCTACCCATCTGTCCAATCCCACTCCTACATTTAGAAAGATGAACCCAACATTAAAGAGAAAAAGAGACAAAAATCAAACAAATCAAACGGAGCTGTTCTTCTTCTTCTTCTTCCTTTTTCTAACCCATTTAATTCCCAATTTAGGCGAAGCAAGAAGCAGTAGTCTTTATTTCAGACAGTTCACAACAAGCTCTCCACAACACTCACTTCGCTGCTCTTCTCTTAAGTCTGGCCGAGTCACTGTTCTTCCCTGTTCAGATGCTCTTAAAAAAGGGCCTCTTACAGGTACATCTGTGTCTATCTGTCTGTGTGTTTTTTTTTTTTTTTGGAGGGGGGGTTGGGTTTTGTGTGTATGTGTGTGATAAAGGTCATTTCCATTTCGTTGTAACAGTTTCATCTTATAGTCTCTGTCCTTGAAGATGGCTTTCCATTGATACAGTGGAATACTGTGTCCTGCTGCCAAATTGAATTGACATATATGGAGTTTTACTAGAGATGATGTATGAAGGATGCAAAGACTTTGAGCAAGAAATATTGAAGGTATATTGATGTCAGTTTCGTTTCCAAACTGGGGGAGGGGCAAAGACCATCAGACAAGAGAAGCTATTTCTTGTTTTCCTCTTCCCCGTTAATGACATATGAAAGCAATGCACATCTTTTTGCCATTAAAAGAGAGCTATTTTTTTACCCTTAAATTTACTGCTATTCTCCTAATCTGAAGATGAGACCCAGAAAGCACAAAAGAATTTCTACTGTTCTTTCGTATGTAGGCTGATATTTCTTCAATAATCCATGCCATATTAGTGGACTCCTAACTGTAATGTAAAGTGGTTTACAGAAGCATATTTCTTACTGATCTATGTGTGTTAATAACCAAAATTATTGTGGTTGGTTTCAATTTATTTGAGTTTAAAGAAGCATACCATACGATACAGTTGCTTCATTAGTTGCCTTTCTAATTCCAACCCCAGCCTCGGTGATAGAGAACAACTCATAGACACTAATTACAGAAACTGGCACCTCTCAAAAGTAAATCTGCCTTAAACATTTAGTAGTCTAGTGCAATAACTTAGACTAATGTGTAAATGAGTCAGCGGGTAAACTAGGGGTGCCTAGATATTACGGCGAGTGGCTAGGAAATTTGCCTTACCGTAAAATCTAAGCCTTTGGACTCTCTGGAGTTCTTGGGATCTGAAATGTAAGTTATAAATTCTTAAAGCCAACTTCAAATTTGAGATCCTTCAATCTGAAAATTTTTAATATTCTTGCATGCTTTAATATTTATAGATAGACAGAATTAGTCACATATATGTCAATTGCTAACACGTTTAAAATGAAAAATAAGTAAACTACATAGCGAAATGCATTTATGTTAAGAATGGTTGTTATACATACTATTGTTGAACTGAAGTATAGACAATAGTGTTTTTCATCTTATAGCATGACTTCATGGTTTATAGCAAAACTTGGAAAGAAAACTAAACAATATATAATTTTCGTCTATTGTTGGATATGCTATATTTCTGTGCACAGTATCTTGCACAGAGTAAAGGGCATTATGTACTATAAGTGAGTTATTCCAAATCCTGCATGGATTCTACCTAGAAGCTAGACTTACCCGTTGAAATAAGTTCTCCAATTTTTGAAACTTGAAACCTACCCTGCATATCTTGGGACCTATAACCAGACAGGTTCCGCAAGTCCGATTCTTAGGTTTCAAGTCTACCTTGAAACCATGCTCATCCCTACTATGTATGAGTAGATATGACCCTCTATGTTGAACACCTATCGTGTGTTTAATGGTTCCGAACTTTTGGAACCCGTAACCTATCTTAGGACTTTAATCTTAGCACTCACCCTGAAACCTATCCAATTATGCTGATTTCATTAATTCCATCAGTTTCATAAATTGTACTACGCAACTCTAGACGAAACAATTACATTCGAATATTATCGTTTTGTATAAAGGTAATTACACGAGAATTTTGCATGATAAGTATTGTGGGTGCAATTTTTTTCTTCGCAGCAAGTGTTTTTATTATGAAGATGTGTGTCTCCAACTATGTTAAGTAATCACCTACGATATATAAGATGTAAAATTTCGTGGGACCATTACTAATTATTTTAAAAGTTTAAGTTATTAAATAAATGCATGATTTGTTATTTAAATATAATAACACTTCCATTCAAGCTTAACTTGGTCATCTTTTGCCTAGTACTAAGCCTGAAAATTTGATTGTGGAAGCAAATAGAGGCTAAATGGGTCCTAAAAAGATTCAAACTACCTTCAACTTTGATATTACATGAGATTTTGCGGACCACTGTCAATTGATTGCACAAAATCTCAAACAAGATATTAGAGTGAAAAAAAATTAGAAAATTAAATTAAAGATAGATTGTTGCTAAATTGATTATCTCTCTCTTTAATCGTATCAAGAGTAAAAAAAAAAAAAAAAACCAAGAATTGCATATTTGGGTCACTCATATAGATTTTAGCTCGTGTCTTATCCAATTCATGCAAATTGGGACCAGTATTGAATTTCATGAGCTTCGAATATAACTATCTAATCTAAGCTTCCTTGTTATACAAGAAAACTCACTAATATATCGAGCATTCTTTTGTCATTGTATCAGATTCTTGCAGTGCTACAGTAATGGATATTTGTAGTGGACAAAATTTGCATAAGTTTTGATTCAAACATGTGGTCAAATACACCTCATAAATGCATTTATATATACATTTTTATTTACAGAATAAACATCGTGTTCTACAAGAATGGAACTTGTAATTCTACTAATGTTTAGTTTTTCCATTTCTATGCAGATGGCTATACTAATAAATGGGCACGCGGGGGCCAGCTAAACTTATAGAAGGGAAGGTAAACTTTTGACATCTCAACATGTATATATATTTACATCTACATGTGCACAGTGTCTTGGCTTAACCACTTGAAAGCTTTCATTGTTTATTCTAGTATTTTATTGAGTTTTGATATTTGGATATATTATGATTTGAGACTAGAAAACAAGTAACCATAAAATTAACGTAATACTATCTTAATTAGTATTCGAAAAAGAATATTAATTTTAAAATGGAATATTCAATTAAAACGACAAATAAATATATCAAGTAAGACCCCATTACTTAGCGTAACTTTTTTTTTTTTTCAAATTATCTAAAGATGAACTTATATTTCAATATGGTTTAATGGAACGGATTTTTTGTTAAGTTGCCTCAAGTAAGGTTACTAGCATTTTCAAATTTTGATATAATAATTATTTTAAAAGTTTTGAAAAGTTTTCATTTGAAAAAGTTTACGTTAAATTCTTTTTGTAAAATAACCAGGCTCGAGCCAACTGTGCTCAGGCCATGCCAGCCTAGGTAGACTCGGTTCCTAGCCGTAACGAATGTGGATAACATATGAAAATATTAGGACTTAATGCATTCATTGGTAATATTAGGATTAAAATGTCGGATCAACATAAATTTTAGAACTTTTGGTGTCATTATCCCATGCTTTTAATGACAGTAAGCATAGTGAAAACTCTACTACCTATATGTGAATAATTTATGGGCTGTAGTTTTCTTTATGTAAAATAAGTTTTCTCTGTTAAACTCCACAAGCTATAATTGCCTTTAAACCTTCTGACTCAAAAAAGAATAATAGTCTTCAAACCTGCATAATTTTATTCTATAATTATATCTTTATTGCTTTTTGATTAAAAAAAAAATAACATCCCACACAAATAGTAGGCTTTGTTAAACTAAGGGCCAAAAAGTTAAAAAGAAGTTTAGAAATTGCTCACCTCTTTTCTTCGACGCCTTTTGTATAAAGCTTGATCTTCTTATCACATATCCGTTGCTAGGTTTTCTTTTTTTTCTTTTTGGACAATTGCTTGTGGGTCCTCCCATAGAGAGTGGATGTACCTTGCTCACTCGTCTTGCAATATGCTTATCAACAATTTGTCCTCTGTGGTGTTGCATACAAGAATCTCGAAAGTGTTCTTTTGGTCTAAAGTCAATTGGGGGAAAGTTCTGTTCGTTGCTACTGGAATTTAGTGAACATTGCGGTAAGGTGATTGAGTGAAAATTCCTCAAACTCCTAATTGAAAACGATAAAGTTAAGATGTTGACATATGTCCTAGTTACATTGATTATGTTAAGTTTAATCTAAATTTCTGAAAAACACAATATTTGAGTTCTTACAACTTCAAGTTCAAGACGAAGCAAGTAACTATATGTTTTATCTTAAACATATACCATAGGAAAACAAAATCTTGCTAGACTAGGATCCTCATACTAATTCTTCTGCTAGGAACAGTTTTAAGAGGACTTGAAGATGCTAAGATAGATAGGGAAAGATCCGAAAATAAACGGATTAGAGCAAACATAAAAGAAGTGCGAATACAAGCAAATGAAAATATCTTGCTAATCATTAGTAATAAATGTGAGTTAAAATAATTTACGTGACACTGTTGAGTTTAGGAAGAGAGCAACGCTTGGTATATTAGAGAATTGGTTTACACAACTATGAAATTTGGCGATATGGCTAATTATAAGTGGAGACATACATAAGAGAGCCATATTCAATAACCAATAACAGTCTGTTACATCACTCAATATATCAATTTTGTGAATTGGTCTTAGTGCACTCAACAAATCTTCTAAACTAGAGCAGTGCTTGGTATCGTAAAATTGATATATTAAGTAATATGGCAAAACATAAGTGAGCATTCAAATAAACGGCCATATTCAAAATACCCAGTAACAATTTAGTCCGACAAACCATTGGATAGATCTGAATTAAATGTTGACAATATACAAATCATTCATGATTTAAGAGGTCTATGATGGGTAGTGTCAAATTGAGTTGCTGGAGGAATATAAAAATTGAAGCCGGTTGGGTTTTATTTCATTCTTGGGCTATGACGAAGCACCTTGTGTTTATTGGGTCAATCGATTACATTCACATAAGTGCCTTATCTTCTCACTTCGATTTTTTTTATTTATTTTTAAATGTCAATTGTTTTTCAATTCACATCCTTCTAAGGGGCGTCTATGTAATTTCCAAATGTGCAAGGTGCAGCAATGTTCATCAAAGTTCAAGGCCATGTCATTGTAATTTAGCCAATAAAAGATCACCACTTGAAATTGAAGAAAATAGTTTGGGATGAAAAGTTAATATCTAGACTAATCAAGACTATCAAATATCAATGATTGATTAGACCTACACTAGACCTTGCTATGACATACACAGCCAAATATGTGAAATATCAACGAATTATGAAATATATGAAATATTGTATAGGTAGATCTAGATTAATAGGGACTACAAATGATAATTTCAAGCTAATGATTTCAAAGGGTAGATTGACCCAAATATATATTCAACATCTAAATGAATACATCCGATTGTTATAGATATCCAAACATTTAAAAACGCAAAAATGCACATTCTGAAGACTGCGGTACTAATTGATATGCAGTTTAGGAGAAATCCAATGTCTAGCTATTGAGGTGGGAGAGCCAAAGACCGTAGATACGACACATTTGGAGACCGATACCGTCTCATCGATCAAAATCTCATTCCCTGCAATCAAGATCATAATACCTTTCTATTAAAATTTGTGTAAAGAGTGATGTGTAAAGAAATAATGATGACTCGAATGTATTTAATCACGTGATCTAAGGACAAACATACGAAAAAATTAATCAGTCCGTGACATAGTAAATGCAACATGATCAACAAGTGAACAAGGCTGCCTATGATTAGTCAGTCCAGAGATTAGGGGCTTGAGCAAACAATTTCCCTCTTGGGCTCGGCCCTCCGGCATCCTTGGCCCAATTAAGACGGAATAAGTTTTGAGCATGGACGAGTCTAGCAAAGGATTTTGAAGCCGGTCCTATACGCAATCCTCCATTGGTTAGGTCTAGATGCAAGTAAGCACATAATTTTTGTTATCCTTCTCTTTGATCAGCATCAATTGGAGTAGATTACCAATATCGGAATATGTTTATCCCAAGAAAATTAGATTTTAAAACGTGTCACCAAACATAGTTCGCATTTTTTTTTCAATTGTGAATTACGTACGCAGCAGGTTTGCTTTTCTTACACACAATTTTTTCTTTAAAAAAATGATTATTTTGTAGGTATGATATTTGTGGTGGAAAAAATTGCACAAGTCCTAAATTTATCTACGGAATGCATGGAGTCCTAAATCTTTCAATTGATTCCCTCAAGTCATAAACTTTTACTAAAAAGTGTAATTGAATCTTGAATCTTTTAATTGTGCTTTGATTGAGTTCTAAACCATTACTAATAGTTACAATTAAGTCCTATGACCTTTGTTAAAAGTCTAATTTAAGGATGCCCAAATAAACATTTTTTAAAGTGACATATAGGTAATCTTAGAAAATATATATCAAAAGAATTTGATTGCACTTTGAACTTAATTAAATCAAAATTAAGAAGTCCTAGGACTCAATTGCGTTCCTACACAAGTTTTAGGATTTTTGATGTATTTTTTTTTTTTTTTTCACTTTTGGACTATGTGGAGTAGTGGTCTAATCAAGTTAAGCTATTTGTCAGTTTACCTAAACTTCACTCATGGATCTCGACTTTTAATTTTCTTGAGTTCGAGTAGTTAACTTGAGTAGTTGAGAGTGTTGAGCTTCAATACGAAAATACCCAATGAAAAAGATCTCAAACCCAACTAAGTAGTTGAACTTTTCCATATTCTAATTGCACCTAAACAATTGATGTATTTGAAAGAACTTATTGGTATTGCTTTGTAAAACATGTTCTAAGAAATTGAATCAAGACTCAAGCTTGGAGTAAAGGTTATCCTTTAGTCAAGTCATGTCATGACAGGCTGTAGCTTATTGAGTATGAGAAGTGGAGCTTGATTACGTTTGAGTCAAGTAATCGAGATGTGCATCATCCAATTGAGTAGAATTTGACTATATTATACCATGTAGATTCAGACTCAATTTCATTACACCCTAGTATTGAAGAGCACAGAGGATTTTTATTTATTGATTTATTTACTTATGTACTTGACTATCAGTTCTTACAGTGATCTAAAGTTCATAAAATTGGTGCTCATAACTTACAATCAACAATTCTAGGTAATTGATGGCCCAAAAATAAAACGAAAGTAGGTCACATTTTGTGGTGTTTCCTTCTAATCAGGTGTAGGAAATTTCAAATTTGTCAATTATTTTCTGAATGACAGGGCAAGATGGTTGTGAAGAAGAAACAGTAAGATAACATTTAAAATCAAATAGAGAAGGTAAGTGAAACATGAAATGTGCCCTTCAACAATGTGATTTTCTCATAGAGTGAATAAAGCATTGAAACTGTATAATGACATTCTATGTTGGATTCCAAAGTTACTATTGCCTAAAACACTCTGGTCTTTTCATAGAATCTCGGTTGCGAACATCAAAAGGTGCACACATTTTATTTCTGTCATCAGGCTTGTGATTAGTTAGCAGAATTTCTTTATTGTCTGTCTTTGTTCCTAGGTTGACAGATCATATAAACATGTTTTTCTTTTGGCAACATGGGGTATGTGAGACTTTCAGCATGACTAATCCCTAAATTTATTCGCAAATCATCCCATTACATGCTTCAAATAAGGCTCCACTAGACGGCGGCATGCAAGGCTCAGTTTAATTACTCTGACGTGGAAACACTTGAGAGTAAACTATATCCTAGATACAGTTTTAGAGGCCAAGGGTATCATTACTAGAGTAAGATGGATTAGATCACTCCAAACTCCAGAAGTGCACGGTTAATAATAATCTATACAACGTGCAACATATTGGAGTCACAAAAGATGGGTAAATCTAAATTCTTTAGATGGTGTAATCTTTTCACAGAGTCAGTTGGAAGAAGGAATTCAACCTTGATCTGTTCCTTCGAGATGATGGAGATGTATATTTTTTTGTCTGTCTCTGCAAAATCTTGATGGTTGAACCAAGAATCTAAACGAGCTTTACTATGTTATACGATATAGAGAAAGTGACAGATTTGGATTCAGAATAACCCCTTATCAGGTAGACATAATTCCGCATGTAAATTTCATTGAGCAACGTGGTGGTAGGAGAAATGATAACGAAGCAAAGTGAGCTAATGGGGCAAAAAAAGGGGAACAAAAAAGAAAAAGAAAGGATCAGAACTTTCCACAACTTACACGGATCAGGTATTGCCCTTTATGATCGTAGACTATGGCTGTTTTGAGAATCCCATTGCTTTCCACATACCAGAACCCCTGTAATTTTATTTTAACAAAATAAAAAATGAAGCCCGCATAAAAATCTGACCGAATTTAATGCACACAATTTAAAGTTAGTGAGGGGAATGTTCTGTTCTTGGAAAAGAAAGTTAATTACCTGATGAAAAGTTCATGTTGGTGAATGAAGAGAAGGTCGATTGACCAATTACGGGGTTGATGTCCCAGTTTTGATGAGCTACATCGTGGTAGTAAAATTGGCTATTGTTGTCATTGTCTAGGTTTTTCTGGTAATTGTTAATGATGACCGAACTTTGCTTCAGCTTCCTATTGATCAGAACAGATTGCTCAATATCGACCTCCTCCTGATGTTCACTGAATGCCTGGTGATCAGCTTGTGCTTGAACATAATGATTTGATTTTTTCTCTTCACTAGAAGCCTGCGAATCAGGGCACAGTTTCTTGTACTGGTCATGGTGATCAAGCTTTGGGTTGTCATTGCTCATTTTTGCTCTGGTCCTAGCCCTTGCCCTAGCCCTTGCCTTTGCCCTAGACTCTTTAGCCAAAACATGAAGCCCACCATCTCGATTTGATGACACCATCTTGAACATCCCTTGGTAGTCATTGTCTCCCACTGGCACTGACCTCTTGTCATCCACCGGAACTATACCATTTCCAGCGATCACAACCCCTGCTGACACAGCCTGATCGCACTCGGAACTAGAACACGACCAGCCCTTCTCATCCTCCACCGGCCTGAGGACCAAGTCCTTGCGCTTGCCCTTGGCCAGATCCTTGATGGCCTTCCTCGACTTCGTAAGGAGCCACTCTAGGGTTTTGCTCGCCTTGTCGAACCCTAGCATGTCCTGGAGGTCGAAGAACCTGCGCGAGATCTCGATCGAGAGCCTCACCCTCCGGTCCCGGAGGCCCTGCGCGGTGCATATCTTTCTGTGCCTGTCCTTCTTCATGGGTTTGTTGGCTGGGTTTGATGAGCTCACTTTCGCACCATTTTTGGGACTCCTAATGTCGATTGGAGCTTCAGTAATTACGGGATAAATGTCGTTGTTGGGGAAGAAAAAGTGGTGATCTGTGAACGGCATTTGGTGGTGGAAGAGGATGGATTGGTTGATTAATTCCTGGTTTGTGGGAGAAGATGAGGTATTGGGGAGTGATGGAGAGAGAAGATGGTGAGCAGGGTTGGAATTGTTGTTGGTCATCATAGATGGGAACATAATGTGCCTGTGTGCGCGCGCGTCTGTATTTTTGGGCCTTTGGAGAACTTTTTGAACACAAAGCGACCAAAGAACCATAGATTTTGTCGAAGAAAGATACAGAGATTCAGTTGGTCTTGAAAGAGTGACCTCTCAGAACCCGTTTTTATCCTCTTTCAGGTTCACTTGGGTGTGCAGAGAGAAGGAATGGCTGAGAGCGACACTCATCTGGACTGTTCTCTCTTCGGTGCACATGAGTGAGAGAGAGATAGAGAGAGAGAGAGAGAGAGAGAGAGCAGATGATTGCACTCTCTTGTGATGAAGATGTACGGCTTGTTTAGTGGTGGGTGACTGGACCCGATCGGAGTGCTTTGGACCCGATCCGAGTACTTTGTCGTTCAGAGAATCCGACAAAAGCTTTACTTAGGGCTTTGCTGAGAATTTAAACACTAGATTTGAAGTGGGGACGAACTCATGAGAAATAAAAACGAATCGTCATGTATTAATGTCCGCAAGTTAAGCATTATTAATTTCTTCAAATAGAAAAATATGGATTTTACATGAAGTTGCAATTGCAACTATATAATTGCTAATATCCAAATTTCTACATAGGGAATGAAGTAGCTCATTTCTCACTGGCTATTAAGCGTTTTTTCACATGACTGAAATCTTTAAGTCAAAGCTATATAATATTAACATACGTGCTTAATAATATTCAATGCTGAATAATTTGATTTTCAGCCCTTGATATAATTAGCAAAAAGAACCTTGGACCAATCCTAATTGATTCAAGTCGGTACATTTCAAGAGACAAATCATATTACGTTAATGGTGAAACAAATCTGCATATAATTTTAATTAAAAAAGGCTAAACTATTAAGGATAAATTCAGATTCGATGTGGTGTGGTCCAGAGATGGTTGGTATACACAACTAGATATGGAAAAGATAAAGTCTAAAGTCTCTTTCGCCACCAAACGGAGGGGGGGCAAAACCCAAGTAACATTCCGCCATAGGGATCTATGACAAGCCTATTAACTTTTAAGCCTGTTAAATCAAAAAAGAAAGCTGCCGAAGTGACTGTAGCGCTAGGGTTTTTATGGGTACCACGCAAACAAACAAAGATTAATCAGCTTAATCAAATCAGATCTATGACAGAATATCGATGCTGAAGCTTGCATGTGCGAGCTAGGACAAGCAAGGAAGCCAAGAGAACAGTGATGGGACTTTGAGCTCTTCAAAGGGCAGGAGCTATTTTTCTCTTTATTATTTATCATCTTATAAGTATATGTATGTATATATATATATATATATACATATATATATACATACATATATATATATATATATATATATCATTGCGGACTAAAATCTATCAAGATGGTATTTTTTTGCCTCTGCATCTGGTATCTTATTGGCAGTAATTAAAAGGAATTCTTCTCTTGTTAATACATTAATTTCAGGAGCTAACTTGTCGAAACGGTTTTCTTCATTTGTCGTTTCAGAAAAAATTTCAATTTCATTAATTCGAAGGCCTTCTTCTTGTTGAAAATCATCTTTTCTCTTTTTTTATTTTCATCTTATACGTGTGCAAGTGTGTGTAGGCCACGCAAGTAGAGGGAAAGCACGGCCATGAGTAGACGTGCTTCTGTCTATAATTACCAATTCCATTTAAAAGAACAAAATCTGAATAGAAAAGAAAAATCTTTTAGTGGCTAATTTGTGGTTTCAAATGACTATTACGGCCGCTGGTCAAAAAGCAGTCAGTAAAATTCAGTAATGTGATGTCAGTGCGATTGATGTAATTAATTTCGGATTTACATGTAGTGTGTTCTTTTATTTTTTCGATATTTATTTGGCATGATTTATTATAAAATAGATAATTGATTAATTGAGTGCAGTTGATCTCTGGATCCTCGGTCTGAGTTTTCATAGGAAAGTGAATATGGTTTATATTTATGGCACTTTGGATAGGATAAAACTATTCGCCCATATTTGTGACTAGGCTAGTTGCACGTATCATCTAATATCCATGTGAAGTTTATGCTGGTAAGCCTAGAAAGCAATGGATGCCACAATTCTTCCATGTCATTTTCTTCCACGTTTCTTGCCGCAGCGAAATCAACGTTTTCACACACTAAGATGACTAGATTTGCTATAATGGTATGGCCACACATAAGCATAGAGCAACTACCGTCACTTCAATTTGTCCTTACGCTCATGAAACAAATACTCAATATGTTTTTCCACCATATGAGAGTCCGTCGTCTTGAAATGGTTTGCCCACTCACTTCTTTCATGCTAACTAATTTCGTGGAACATAAAAAGTTAGGAGTTGCCTAGGTTTGAGCCTCAATTTGAGTATAATGTATTTGCACTGTTTTTTGGGAGACCTTATATGTGTCTCTTTTCTTTGGAATATGACGTGGGAAAGTCATTAATGGGAGAGTATAGAAATCGTGGTGGTTGATACACTAATTCTTCAGCCTTTTTGCAATGGTGGTTGTGGAGTGAGGAACGGATGTATTTTGAGTCGATCGCATGGATGGCCATCATACATTATGCTAATATATGATTATTAAGTATAAAGTTCATCGTGACTTTAGCTTTTTGTTATCTAAGCTTTTCTATGTTTAATTTCTTTCATTTCATGATATACATGTGCGTGTGTGAATCTGGTCATAGTTGAGGTAGAACAATATTCGTGATTAGTAACATACAGAATATTTTTGCTTTGCTAAAATGTGCGTGGTTAGTAATACATAAATTATTAGGAAAAGACCACCAAAAACCCTAAATTTTACCCAAAATGATAAATTTACCCAAACTTTTTTTTTTTGCGATATGAAAAACTATAAACTTTACTAACCGTGATACATTTACTCCTATTAAGAGCATTTTTTTTCTTTTTCTTTTACGTTTTTCCTTTTCCTTTTTTTTTCTCCTTTCTTCTTCTTCTCTCTTCCCTCCGCCACGGTCGGTGGAGGGAAGAGAGAAGAAGAGGACAAAAAAAAAAAAAGTAAAAGTAAAAGATGAAAATGCCTTATAGTTTAAGGTAAATATGTTACATGGACACAAGTTCAAGGTTTTTTGTGTCACAAAAAGAAGAAAAAAAGTTTGGGGTAAATGTTTCATGCTTGGCAAAGTTTAGGATTTTTCATGTTATAAAAATTTTTTTGGATATATTTGTCACTTTCGGTAAAGTTTGGGGTTTTTAGTGGTCTTTTCTCTAAATTATATTTGTTCTTTGCTAAAATGGTATAAAGTAGGTATAAGTGCCTCTTATTAGTAAAATGCTCATACTCGTGCATTAAAATACATGTACCAATGTGATTGTTGAAAGAAAACTTCCGTCTCCTGCATGTTTGCTTAATTTACGATAATTATTCGCTTTCTTAAGACTAGAGCATATTATACACGTACAAAATACATGCTCTTTTATGCATTTTCTCTTGTTTATTAATGATGTAACATGTCAATTACCATTATACACCTAATATATGATTATACAATGTCACATTCACATAAATATACATAATTTTCTTTTGATTCATCAATGGATATCACAAATAATTAACAACAGTACTTGAGAAAATTGCAATTAGAACAGTTATATTATTTAGCAAATTTTACTCATTTATAACATAATTAATGTAAAACCATGACAACAATATTTTTTTCAGATTTTATTCATTTATAATGTAATTAACATAAACTATGAAGGCAATATTTTTAAAAAATTTATCATGATAATGACAATTTCATCAGTTTAAAAAGAATGATCATATATACTTCTCTGGTGAAAATTAAATAAATATATTGCAAATTTATGTTTGTCATTCATACAATAGCCATGGACTAATAAATTGTTGCAATGAGACATAATTTGACACATTTAATAGTTGTCGAAACCATTTTTCTCTCACGAACCTACTTGCTTTTTAGCCATGGAGTTTTTGGTTTTTTGGGTGAGAAGCATCATTAACCATATGGAAAAGCACTTTAATTGCAAATGAGTATGTTGATTGCTGCCAATGATGGCAACTTTCATGGAGAAGATTTTTTTTTTTTTTTGGTAAATTGGGAAGTAACACTGAGTATCTGTATTCTTGGGGATAAGTGTTCAAAAATTTCTAAACTTATTATATGTCCACAAATTCAATCATAAACATTTCAATTATATGACTTTAATCCTAAACATTTTAATGATTTGGCAATGTAGTCTTTCCGGTGAAATTTGGATAAAAATTGCTATTCGAAGACACTAGTCAGCCTAACCTTGAGGTGCCCAATTATTATATTTTATTAAAATTTCTCCGAATTTTCCCTTTGTTTTTTTCCCTTTTCTTTCATTTTGACTAAAAAAAGAGGAAAGTTTAAAAAAAATTATAAAATTATAAAAGTGTTTACGTCAGCGCCAATCAAGTCACGCCATAGTCGAGTCGCGCCATGATGATAGCTAGCCACAAGCTGATGTCCACGGACAATGATTTCCCTTCAAAATTAGTTGGAAAGATTAAATTGACAAAATCATCAAAAGGTTTAGAACTAAATTAATAAATTTTCAAAAGGTTTAGGATAAAATTGGCATAATTGAAATGTATCTACTTTGGTAAATTGTTAAAAGATTTAAAATTAAATTGATACAATTAAAATATTAATAGTGATGACTGAAATGGCCATTATATAATATAATAAGTTTAGATCTTTTTAGAATATTATCGTGAAATTTCCCCCATTGATCTCGCATTTGTTAAGGGACCATAAATCTCTATAGTAATTGGCCGACCATCCTTCAACCCTACGATACTTAGAAGATTAATTGGTTCTGGGAACACAGAACTTCATTAGTTTTCCACTCATTATAGAAAAAAATCAATCCTTTCCTTGACGAGACTCACACAGTTCACTATAGATTTTCTTGCCTGCGAATCAAGGGGACCAGTCGGACCGTACGAAATTGATCCGGACACGCCCACCTGATCGCAGTATCATGAAAGTGTGATGGAGAGGAACCTAAGTGGTACCGGTTCGTAGGCAATCCAACACTAGGTAGGCCTTTTGTCTAATTTTTCACCACCGCGCATGTCTAGTCAAACAGTCGTGCGCAGTAAGAAGAAAGCATTACGCCATGCGTGGCCCGTTCTCTTCCCCTTGTTACGACGCCCATCCTAGGACAGCGGCACCACTAGTTGCAGATGCTCGGCACCTTCGGCATTTTGGAACCAACACGATGAAAATATCGTACCACTGCAACCAGCACGATGCTCAATCCAGTGCTCTTATGTTACTTTCGCTGTAGTGCAGGACCATTCTTGGTTCGCCGTAGTTGAGGAGATCTAGCCAGTGGTGGGAAGTGGGAACCGTCAAGTCAACGGTGATTTGAGAGGGACCTTTAGGGCGAGAGAGAGAGGTCCATCAGAGGAGGGAGAAACTGTGCTGGTCGCAGAAGCATGAGGCCCAGTGAGGCAATCTTGGAGGCTTATTCGCCACGCAGGGTGACGGACGATACTAGCAAAAGATGAGGGTGCGTGCGCAGAAGAGACTGCACTAGAAAGATACAGAGGCGGTGAAAGTCTTTTGGACTCCACTAAGAAGAGGGCAATGAGGAGGACAATGATGAATGGATATTATAGAGAGAGAGAGAGAGAGAGAGAGAGAGAGAGAGATGTTTGCGTCGTGAAATTATATTGTGGCTTGAAAATGTTCTAGCGTCGTCATGTTCATTAGTAGATGATTGGATACTCAATTTTTTTGATGAGAGAACGAGATTCTACCTGTCTTCGGATAGGCTCGGGCCTTCTCAATTTCATGCCTTCTTTCTACAGGTCTCTTGCTCGCTTTATAGCACTCCGAACCAATTGCATACTTCACAGCAGAGGCGCGTACACGGGCTTTAGTCAACACACTTTTTTGTTCCTCACTTGTCATGTCATGACCGACAATTACGTCTCTAAATGGCGGGGATGACTGGAAAACTTTTCCAGCCTTGGGATGACTGGAAAACTTTTCCAACACTCAACCCCGTAAAATCAGGAGTACACTTCAAGCCCAAGCCCAAGCCCAAGCCCAAGCCCAAGCGAAATGTCGTCTTTGGATGAACATTTCTGGATAAATGGGTATAATCTAATCCGATCATAAGTAATTTTGCTTTACCTAAGCTCCTTTTTGTTTTTATGTATAGATGTCATTACACAAATAACTCAAGTATATATTTTACCAACTAATATTTAGGGAATGCGCAATAAAAATTCTTTTTTTTTGTGAAAAATAAATAATTATGAAAATATTTTCCAAAAAATGATTACTTGCATGTCTTGAAATAATTGAATAATGAAAATATATACATTATTGATGAAATTTATGTCTAAATATTTTCTCAAATGATGAAAATATTTTTTATTAATTCATTTTTTGTAAACTATATAAATGATCATTTTTATAAATATATTTTCTAAATTATGCATTTACTGCGGAACAAACACAATCTAAGATTATGAGCATGCCGATACTCTAGCTCTCCTTCACCCACAACTAAAAATCGCCTTTTTCAACTGCTTTCATTTGTATGTGGCGGCAATTTTCATTAGTACATCTGAATGAACAATTTCTGAATTTAATATATGTAGAAAAAAACTAATACTATTTTGACAATATTACATTAGTAAATGGCTTTGATTTACTTGTGAAAACATCATAGATGTAAGAAAACACTCACATTTAAAAAGATTACAAAATTGGTGTGTGTAGACTATTAAAAACGTTCTGACAAAGAAAAAACCTATTAAAAACGAAAACATCAACAATATCCATGATGACTTGTGAACACCCACCGAAAAATTAATTTAGAAACTGTCTTATGTGCATGTCCAACATCGTAAAACGATAATAAATGCTAAAACATTTATGGCATTTTGTACCGTTTGAGAGCCGATCTCACAACTTCGCAAAACATCATAAAGCATTTTTAAAATAGATATTTAAATATTCACGACATGTTGCACGGTGTTACGGAAAAATATAAAAAAAATTTATAAATCATTTCAAATTTTAAAAAATTAGAATAATAAAATAAGACATTTTAAGCTACGTTATGATAACATCGTAAAAATAATAATTTATTTTTTGGTCGGGAACGTAAAACAATAATTATAGTTATATTACTTATGGTACTTTTCACTTTTTAAGAGCCAATGTCATAACTTCATAGAACATCATAAAATATTTTAAAAATAGATATTTAAAGATACACGACATTTTGCATTAGCTTAGGAAAAAAAGTTTTAGTTTCGTGAAAAATAGTAAATTTTTGAAAAATTTGGAATGGTCTACGTTACAACAGAATGCCATGAGCATTTGTAAAATAAAACACGTAGATATATATATACACACACACACACACACATTTATGTATATAAGTTAGGTTATTTGATTATCTATGATATTTTCCGTAACTTTTATGAAAAAATATCATAAGCCATTGCAAAAATTTTAAGCTATAAGAATTAAGATATTTAAAAATATAACCTTCAGGAAATATGTAATGATGAAACGTTAGAAGCGTTTGTAAAACGTTGTAAAGTATAAAATATAATATTCTTTACGGTGCAGTTTATTTCACTACAAGGAACTTTTGTAAAGATTTGAAAACATTGTTGATTATTAGAAATTAGAATATTTAAATTCTTCGAAGTTTTGCACTAGTTACGACGAAAAGGTTAAAAGCCATTGAAAAACGCTAAGAAATATTGACAATCAAATTATTTTGACATTTACAACTTTATGAAATATGTTACCGTGAAACGTAGTTAGCTTATTTAAAATTTCATAAAGATTAAAAAAAATCAATTATTACAACAGTGAAATTGAACTAGTAAATGGATGGCAAGTTTGAGATAGTGGTATCACGTTGGGGTTTCTACAGTGCAGATCTTAGTTTGTAGTGAATGTGTTAAACTAGTACGACTTTTTAGGTGTTTCTATGATATTAGCCCTTAAGAATTAAATATAATACCCAATATTTTCGATCCACTTTTTTAACTTAATTTCAAATGTCGCAAAAGGAAAGACAAGAAATTTATTGAAAATTTGACAATGAACTTTATATTCAATTTTAGAAGGTAAAAACCTGAAAGGCAATTCATGTCCTACATCGTATTTTTTCCTCAAAAGATTACCATTTGTTTTTACGTTTACAATATAATAAGGCAAATTGCTAGGATGAGATTTTATTTGAAATTGACTAACGAAAAAGAAAATCACGGTCATCAAAATGTAGCCCTCACTCAGTTTACTGATATTTAAGGAAAGTTCGTGACCATTAGGCACATCATGTTTAGAAACCTCAAAATTGGTTAAGGAACAATACGACACACATGGACAAGCTGTCATGGTGCGTCATGAACATTAGGACATTCAACCTTCGAGATACAATCAGATAAGTTACTACCTATCATTTATTGGCGTTGAAATTAATTACAAAATATAGGTACCGTAATTTCCGACAAAGTAATTTAGTTCCATCAGGATCATATCACTTTGCAAATAAACATCAAAACTGAATTGCCCTCAATTGGTCATGACCAAGGGATCATCTAAGAAAGCTAAAATAAAAATGCTAAAAACTTAAGCACTTAACTTCAAGTATTGAATATAGAAATAAAAAGTTGTTTGGTAGAAATCAAACAGTGATCACATAATATTATTAATTTCTCACCTTAAATGAAAGTGTGATCATTACCAAAAAAGTTATAAACCTATTGCAATTGTGTCAATTCAGTCATAAACTTTTTTTTTTTGCTAATTTAGTCATAAATCTTTTACAATTGTGCCAGTTTAGTCCATTCAGCCAAAATTGGTTGGCCGGCACTGACGTGGATACTGGCCGTTCGACGAAAGTTGACATGGCAGTTTTATTAATATTTTTTTTTTCAAATTTTTAAATATTTTTTGAAATTTTTAATTCTTTTTTTCTTCTTTTTTTTTTTTTTTCACATTCTCCTTCCTCTGGTTGGCCGGCGCCGGCAAGAGGCAAGGCCGACCTCACCGGCCAATGGCGAGGCTGGCCTTGCTAGATCTATCGAGGTCGAGCCTCCCTAGATCCAAGGCAAGGCTTCTTGCCCAAGGATGGCCTCGCCATCGTTGGGTGAGGCTCACCTTCACCACTAGCCGGTGAGGATGTGGCGAGGCTGACCTTATCAGCCCTCACCTCTAGCTATCACTAGCCGGCCAGAAGGAGAAAGTGGGAAAAAAAAACAAAAATTCAAAAAATTCAAAAAATATTTAAAAATTTGAAAAAAAATAATAAAAAATTGCTATGTCAGCTTTCGTTAGACGGCCGGTGCCCACGTTAGCGTCGGCCGGCCAATTTCGGTTGGATGAACTAAACTAGCACAATTGTAAAATGTTTAAGATTAAATTGGCTAAAAAAAAAGTTTATGACTGAATTGGTATAATTACAATAGGTTTGAAACTTTTTTTTGGTAATTCTCCCTATAATTGGCAAGATCTAGTTGCCAATTGCCATCATTTACATTTTCTACTTAACGAATTACGTCACCCCTTCCTTAATTACCCTATTAAGTAATATTTGTACCCTTTTTTTTGGTCGGTAATAATATTTGTACTTGATTGAGTCTTTTAACTCAAAGTTAATTATAATTATCAAAAAATCTTAATCTCATTAACTACTGGATTATTTCATTTTCAACACATATATTTTATCCTCACACAGGGCCTTGGAATTTCACTACATTGAACGATTGTAATTACCTCATGATTGCGTAATCTCAAATGCACCTACTAATAGTAACTTAAATTTGTAGGTAATAATTCCTCTACGGAATTCATAATATAAGAATGATAATACTTAGGAATTACCAATGGTGTAGTTAATTACCTTAAATTATCATAAATGATAGTAACTATACTTTGTTGATAACTTCATTTATTTTGACCCAAAAGAAAACTTCAAATTATGGTAAATTTGTTGAAATCCTCATAACTTGACTAATCTTATTTTGTAACATTCAATTATGAAAGTCAATTCGTAAACTCTATAATTGTATCATTTAGTAATCATACAATAATATTGTATTTTTCCGCTAGTAGATAACAATTTTAGTTCCCGTTTCTGGTAATTGTAGCTCCATCGATTATGGGTGAGATGAAATTGTTGTAAACTTGCCTCAACAAGTTGTCCGCACCTACTTATAAATTTCCTTTTGAGAATAATAATTTGACTAGAAATATGTAACACGAGAATGCCAGCGCTTAGTTGTTAACTAACAGTATCTTAACTTATGACCGTCATCAACAATAATAATTATCCTGAACACCATGCAAGTGATCGTAAGTAACCTCCTTTTAAAGGGACAATTATAAACAATTCCTAAACATATTACGTATATGATAATTCAGTCATAAAATTTTCAATTGTGTCAATTAAGTTCTAAACATTTTCACATTTCGCCGGTTGAGTTCATCTAGTCAATTTTTACTGAATATCATTGACATGATCACTAGCTATCGACATGATCACCAACGTCTTATATGGTATAATCGGCACTAATGTGGATATTTTTAATAATATCTTAGATTTGTTATAATTTCTTTCTTTTCTTTAGTTTTTTCGACTTAGGGCCGACGACCATCCTCAGTTGCTAGGCGAGGGCTCGGGGGCCCTCAATATGATAAGTGAGGGCTTGGGCTAGGGCTGCAGCCCTTTTTGGCGAAAGCAATGGCATGTAGCCCCTCGCCTAGATTAGGGGGCCGCAACACCCTTGCCAAATCTAGGCCAAGCAAGTACCTGGACGTGCTTGCATGTGGTTGGTGAGGGTTGATCATTGACCCTAGATTAGGGGGCTGCAACACCCTCTATCCTTAAAAAAAAAAATACAAAAATACAAAAAAAAATTAATAAATTATTAAAATTGTCTATATCAGTACTGATTATGCTACGTAAAATGTTCGTTGTTTACCTTAGTTATTTATGGTCAAAATTGATTGGATAGATTCAATTGGCAAAACGTGAAAACATTTACAACTAAATTGATACAATTAAAAAATTTAGAACTGAAACGATACAAATGCAATAGGTTTAATAACCCATCCACGGGCAACGCAGTTAGTGTGACTTCTCTCTCTTATAGTAGAAGTCGAGAGTTCGAACCCTCTTGTTGCTAAAGTATCTAAAATTGGGGGGCCCTGGTGTTGGGGTCCTGAGCTAGCCTCCCCCGAGATTTATGTCTAAATAGCGGCTTGCGGCAAGGCCCGACAGTGCCACCGAGTAGTGGAGAGTCATGTGATCCCCGAAAGATAATCTCTGATGGTTCCTCGGTAAAAAAAAAAAAAAAAAGCAATAGGTTCAATACTTCTTTAGTAATTGCCCTCTTTAAGACATAGTGCTTCATCTCAACTTCTTAGTTTGAAGGTCTTATGATTCGTAAATCATCATGAGAAATCGTAAACTACCTCAAACTATTGCAAATACATTTTTTCCTATTCCATGTAAACTTACTCCAGTGATCTCATGCTCCCTCGCCATTCGTCAGTACAAGGAACCTAGCGATGAACAGTTTTCCTTGCGCGATTGTAAAATCAAACATCTCTTGGTTAGTAACTTTCCTTAAAAGGATAATAAGTAACCATCCCTAGCCCGCTTAGAAGGTGACTGACTAGTCTCCATCTTTTGAAACTATTCGATGGGCAATTATTGGGCAACGAGTCCTATCTCTTCTCCTTCAAATTAAGATCCCCCCATTTTGTTTTTTAGAACGCGAACAAGAGAGCAATTGATGTACTGTTCATTACAAACTGGAAAAAGATTCTTGCCCTTGGCAGATGTCCATGGCCGCGTTTCCAAGTCATCATCATCTTAAAAAGGTCATCTCGAGAGCCATCCCATCTTGTTCCATCATCACATGAAAAGCCTAAACCTTTAGGTAATCGACCTGAAATTCAGCCGGTCTGTTCCCTAGTGCGGTTCTCTATAGGACATCATAATAGCGTCAAATGTCGCGAGGTGATTATGATGTTGACATATTTATTCTACGTTCTACCCAATTATATCTGCCCTATGATCTTTCTAAAGAAGAAATTTATCTTTCGTCCTTCAACTAGGCCCTATGATCTTTCTGAAGAAGAAATTTATCTTTTAGTCTTTCTACTTTCGTTACTTTCTTAATCAAATCCCCTGTGTTTTTTCAGTTTCTTAAATAAGTCCTTCTACTTATGCCAATTGTCTGATCAAGTACCTTTGATACCAAGTCTTGCCAAATCCGGTCAACTTGACATGTGGAAAACACCATAATGTGACTATATTAAATATTGTATACGTCAACACCCACGAGTCACCATAGGTAGTAAATAGGCGAGGCTGGAGGAGATGCCATAACTTATTTGACCAGTTTTTGCTTTAGGTTGCTTCTATAGGTATCCATGGAGGTGATATACCACACTCTAGCATCATCTAATGGTTGTTTTAATCAGATTCTATTGGATTTTGTGTCGGGGGAATTTTATTTGATTAATTATGTGAGTAGAAGAATTTGATTAGAGAAACTTTTTTGGACTTTACTAGTGTAACAGTTTTTGGGCTACTATGAGAATAATAATTTGTAATGAATCACAATTTTTTTTAAAAGTAAACCTTATAATAATTTATAATTATTTGTTATTTAATTTTTTGTGATTTAGAACAAATTGTTATTCTCATAATAGATTAAAAACCATCACCGAATCATTTCTTAAATTTATGTAATCTTTCTAGAGAAACATATACATTATCTTGTCCCGGTGAGTTGATAAAAATTTACAGGGTCGACTATACCCATTTGAGCCACTCAGGACTTTCCCATCGATCAGGTATACTGACGTTGTGCCGACAAAACTGGTGTCATTCAACTTCTGTCTTCGACCATCTCCGAGACATCTACTTTTTGGTGGGTGTTCATTAGTTGCTTGGATTTTGTTGAAATTTAGTAATGTCCAACCACAAATATAGGCTTTCCGTAGCATCAGCTGTTATGTCATGTTGGATGGCTTTTGTCTAGATGCTGTAAAATTCAAATCACGATAAGTGTGAGTGCCGACTAGGCACGAATTGTTCATTGGTGGTTGTCCTTGGAGCACGAAATTCTATCCTTAGGATAGAGTACATTAACAGAGGGCGTTGCTTATCCTCGTGATTCTGGCGAAAGAAGAGACTGCCTATACTTCCTCTTTTGGTGTGCTCTGGGCCGCTGTAGACCCAATGCCTTTGTGTCTGAAGTCCAGAAACCAAGTCTCGCTTCTCATTAAGTTTTAAGATGGTTTGTTTGAAGAAAAATTATTTACTGAGAAGTTTTTTTTTTCTGACTTTCTAATGTTTGGATGATAAAAAACTAATTGGTTTATAGAAAATTTTATCCATGGATCAAAAACAATAAGCTTAGATTGAGGGGAAATGGCTTTCCCTTCTGATAAAAAGGAAATTAATATTATGTAAACCACCAAACAAATGAAAGCTAACCATTTTTTCTTGAAAATAACTTTCAAGGAAATGTTTTCATTTATCATGCAATTTCCAGTAAAATGAACGTACCCTTATTCTGAGTTTCATAATAAAAGGACGATATTATATGGATTACCTTTATAAATTTTAGAAACTAAGTGGATTGCCATCTTAGATTTGTGCAGATAGCGTCAGTCATTAACAATCAAATTAGATGTCAACCAGTAAAAAAAGTTGTAGTACCGAAAATTTGTCGTGAGAATGCTAATTCTCCCTCACATGTGACTGGACATCCGAGTCAAAATATTAGGTTCTCATGCGTATATACAAATAACTTTCAGTTCAACCTGTGTGATTTGTTGGCTTTTTACTGATACCTAGTACTACGCTTCTGATTTACTTACTTTTTGCCTTGTTTACTTTGCTACTTATACACTATTCTTCCTTTTTATTTTTATTTTTATCTCTTTTCTTGAAGAAACATTTCTTAAACCAAATAAATTGGTATTCTCATAATGTGATTCGACCATAAGACAAATATTGTTGTGCAGTATGAAAAACTTTGGCAATAAGAACACTTGAAGTTGTTCTTAGGTTCACGTAATTTTGGTAATTGATTTACTCTAAAATTGGAAACTTCTGTACGAAAGTAATAAGAATGCTCAATAGAATGGTGTTTTGGAGTTGTTATACTGATAAGATCTAATTTTATATATGTGATATCGATTCTCAAGGAAAGGAATAATGTCATGGGCAGTTCCTAAATTTTTCACAATGTTCAATGTCAGATGGACAGGTCAATTGCCAACTTGAACATCTGATGGTGTGAGGCGCCGCATCAGCGATTTTGTTAGTCTTCCTAACAGAAGGATGACATCAACACGATTCAAAATGTTCAAGGATAAATTAAACAAGAAAATTTTTGGAACTACATTAAATATTGAACAAAAATTTCGGGACTACGCATGATATTAACCATTTAAGGAAATTTTCATATGATAGAAATGACTCAAATACTCTATCTTGTCATATCATTTACTCTGAAGTAACTAAAGTAACTAACTAAGAATAAAACATCTCAAACCATTATCTCATAGAAATAGGTTTCTTGGAAAGAGGATTGTATATGAAATGACTGACTTTTAGAGGATTGAATTGCCAATAATTGGGTTCTAGGTACCTTCATCAATTTATTCTCAAACTTTCACCTTGCAAACCAATTTAGGTTTAATGGTACATCCTAATTGGGAACAATCATACTTGTTCAATTTATCTCTCTCAACTTGGATGCCATGAGGTGAGCCTTGGAAAGGTTTCGTATGGGTAGTAGGGATTCACAGATCCTCCGGACATAGAGTGCTTGGAGCTTTGTGTTCTAGGTATCTTCATCAATTTATTCTTAAGCTATTACCTCGCAATTTAAGGATCAAAACAAAATTTGCGAAACTAAAAAAGATTTCATAATAATGTAGATTTTCAACAATATGAAAGAAAACATTGTCGAATTAACTAATAACATGATTCGAGAAAATTTCACAATATATATATATATATATATATATATATATATATATATATTTGTCAGGTTCTTTTGATGTACTAATGTCGCTGGACTCCAGCAGGTACAGTATGGAGGAGGCAAGTGTCATGTGTACCTTCTCTGGGCCCCTTTCTGAGGAATTGAGATGATCAATATTTGAAAGGGGGAGAAATTCAGCCTACAGCCTCCAAGAAGCGTTTATGCTTTATAGAACCACCTATCTACAAAACATCATGTCGCATTCATTCGTTGATTCTATGTTAATGATTTGTCACCGCAGCATGTGATTGTATCAAACTTGGATTTTACAAGAGGGCCTTCTTTAGTAGCATATATTATCAACTTTAAAATATCTCACTAATTTCACGAATCAGAAATACATCATTTGAAATACAAAATGATGTCGTGACGGATCTAAAATAATAACGAATGGGGCCAAAAAGGGCTACAAATAGTAGATGGTCAACCATCATCCGTCGGTGTGAACTTTTTTCTTTAATTGCGGGAAGTGTATGATATAAAATTTTATTATGGTAACAGCTGATACAAGAACCAAGACTTGCAGGTTACCATACTTTTTCTTGTATAGCTATCAAATTAATATTATTTTTTTTTTGCTGAAGTATGACGTTTTTTTTTCTTTTGCATGCTGAAGTATGACGTTGACCCTTCATACTATAAGACTATAAACGCACTATAGTACCTTCCTCAATGTCTCCTCGAGGGCTAATAGAGTTCAAGTTTTCGTACACAATTGACATTATTGAAGTAGGTGGACAGAAGAATATGAACAAAGTAATATCGTGCACTTATATTTGTGTATACTATTTCCATAGACAAGTTATATTTTGTCAAATTGAAGATCAATACTCAATTTTATTTTATATTTCATAATTAAGACCATCATTTGAAAATATTGTTATGGCTAATGATATAACCTGGAGGGGGGTGAATAGTTACAAAATAGGTTATAAAATGAAACTTCATAAATTTAACAGAATTTTTTAAGATCAAGTATAATTATGTAGGAACAATTTAATATATGCTAGAGTAATACAATGATATCAAATACGATATGATTCTATCAATCAAATATGGAAATCAAGCCTAGTCCACTTTTAGAAATTGATGGACACCAACAAGCTAATTTTCACTAGCAATCCTATGAGAGGTTACAATGTAGCTCGCGCTGCTTCCACCCAAAGCTAGCAGATCACACTACTAATTTTCATAAAATACTAAACACTCGTACAATTCTCAACGGTAAGTCATCACAGTAATAGTGAATAATTTGCTTAAGAAGAGTATGAGAAAGAGACTCAAACTGTAAGATGTTCTTCGTGATTGGTATCTCCTTCATTGCATGTTGAGTATTCAAGATCCATATTAACAGTCGGAAAATTTACAAGATGATCAATTAGCTATTGAAGGTAAGTCCCAACATCACCAAGAGACTGGGTTACCCATAAAATTAAATTTCCTAGTGACACTGTGGTTTTCACGAATAATCCTACTCATAATAGGAAATAATCCTTATTAGCAAATTGATTGACAACTGATTAAATCTCACTCTGCATGTACATCTTTGAAAGTCTAGGCCAAAATTAATAATTAATAAGGAAAAAGCCACCAAAAACCCCCCAACTTTACCTAGAGTGATAGAGTTACCCCAAATTTTGTTTTGTGATGTGAAAAACCCCGAACTTTGCAAATTGTGACACATTTACCCCAATTAAGGGTATTTTCGTCTTATTCTTTTTTTCTTCTTCTTCTTCTCTCTTCCCTTCCCTCCGCCAGCCATGGCGGAGCTGGCAAAGGGAAGCCGGCGTCCAGCGAGGGAGGCCCTTGTCTGACGTCAACGAGGGCTGCCCTCGCCTGCGTCGGGCAAGGGTGCCATCACCAAATCCCCTCGCTGGACGTCAGCTTCCCTCCGCAGGCCATGGCGGAGCCTGCGGAGGGAAGAAAGAAGAAGAAAAAAAAAAGAAAAAAGTTTTTAAAGTAAAAAGACCAAAATGCCCCTATGATTTAAGATAAATGTGTCACACAAATGAAAGTTCAGGGTTTTTTGTGTCACAAATAAAAGTTTGGGGTAAATGTGTCACAGTTAGCAAACTTCAGGATTTTTCACGTTACAAAACAAAATTTGGAGTAAATCTATCACTTTTGGCAAAGTTGGGAGTTTTTGGTTGCTTTTTCCCTAATTAATATTCCTTAAGATTTTGACTTATTGGCAAAAGAAATATCTGGGCGTTCACAAGATGGTGTATATCAATTTGCACGTCCTTCTCAGGTAATATAAAATATCACTTATATTAGCAACTTGTAAGTCTATCAAGACTTCTTGCCATTAGTCAACTTGCCTGTTGCCATCCACTTTATTTTCCTGTGTATAAATACAACCGTATGAATTTTTCACCCTGTCACAATACTTTCAAGTCCTCATGAACTTTCCTCGACTCGTTAACATTCATCAAGGTTATTTTTGTCATCTTGAGTTTTTCGTTCCATACTTCAGTAACTATTAGTGGTGATGGAATTTTCCTTATATCCGTAAAATCCAGCGACAAGACAACATTTGCATTTGTCCAATAATTGATAAAACCAGATAGTTTTATCACCTTCAAGATATAACAAGTTTTTTTTAACATATATATCATCATTAATGGCATGTAAAGATGGAAATATTTGCAAGCATTGCAAGAAATATGCAAATGTGGAGATTCACTATATAGGTAACATACTATTCTAATATGTTACGGATAAAATTATGAGAGATCAAATTTGACCATCATGGCAATCACAATGCAGGTAAAATGAAATCATATCATATAACGCAAAAATTATGCAAAATTTTAAACATAAAAATACGATATGCAAATTTCTGTAGGCAAAATGATGCAAAAATCTATCAAGTTCCCAATTAATCGAAACATATGTATTAACTAAATACAGAATTACAAGGCCTACAATACCCAAACAAGACGGTCAATAATGCGTAATGAATGTCAAGATTTATAAATAAAACAGAACAAACGGAAATCGACTATGAGATGAACAAAGGCGAGCTTCTACATGAAACATTCATTAGTTCTTGAATTGATCTGGGAACGATGTTCTTCGTTCAGAACAAGCTGTGTTCAACCTTTTTGATACTGGACTTTTGAGGATGACTGCATCTTCATCGTTAAAATTTTCAAGGTTCACATGATTCAATAGGAAAGCGGAAATTAAAAATTCATTGAGAGCAAAGCAAATGAAATTTAGTCTCTTCTCTGGACTGATTTCCTGCAAAGTGATATAAAATCTCCAGATAAAGTGAAAAGAGAGATGGGAAGCGCCCTAAGATGACCAATTCAACCTGAAAATGACAGAAATGTCCCCAAAACTTACCTTTATGTATGGAATGTGATCTATTTTCATACTAACTCTAATCATGAATTTTAACCACAAAATGCAATGCAAGAGAAAGAAATTAAACCGCGACTTTTGAAGATGGGTAAAAGAGGCTTTATCCGCAAGCTAAATTTCCAAAGGACCCGAAATTTTTGGATAAAACAACATCCAAAGTGCCAAAACTTGATACAATGAAACACTTAATTGCAAAAAATTAGGAAAATGACACTTTAAATGCTACTTTAAAAAAAATGGGACACTTGAGTACTACATTCGGCAAACTTCACTGGAAATTCTACATGAATTTTTTTTTTATATTAATTTTGCTCGTTTACGTGGCTCGTCGGAAGGCTAACTCAGCAAAGAAATACAAAAATGATGTCTTTTAGGCACTTAACGAATTTTAATATAAAAATTAATTTAATTTAATTAAAAACCAAATTTAAGAGAGAGGGAGAGAGATGAACAGCAGCTAGCAACTAAGGGCTTGCTGCCATTGCTGCTCCGCCATCGCCGAGAAGGTGGGGGTAGGGTCGGCCGCAATCGTTGAGCTCTAGCCAGGGGTTGGTGACCCCAGCTAGCCGACAGTGAGGGTTTGCGAGCTCTCGCCCAGATTTGGAGGCAGGTAGCAGCCTTTGGCCTAGCCAGGTGAGGGCCTCAACCCTCGCCCTAGATCTAGGCAAGGGCTCGAAGGTTGTCGCCACCGGTCGGCTGGGGTTGCTACCCCTGGCCAAGACTTCGCGACCTCAGCCAACCCTTCCCCCCACCTTCTTGACAACGGCGGGGAGGTGGCAACGGCGGCAATGAGGATTGAGCTCTCAGCTGTTGGTTACTGTTCATCTTCTTCATTCCATTTTTTTAAATTTTTTTTTAAATTTTAATTTAATTAATTTTTATATCAATTATTTACCCACATTAGCATGCAAAACAACATTGTTTTGCACTTGACTCACCGGAAAATCACCACGTTAGCATTTTGGCTGGATTTTCTCGCCATTGGTACTTAACTGATCTATTTTGCTCCAATTTTGACATTTAAGTATTATTTTCCTAACTTTTGATATTTAAGTATACCCTCGTGTCAAGTTTTGGCACTCCATGTGTCCTGGACTTCTTCTTTGTCTAAACATAAAGTGGGGTACATGCATGTTAGGTGCTTAGTTAAGGGAAGATCCATCATATACACATCCAAACTAAATATTTTAAAATTTACATCTCCATATTTAAATTATTACAAAATAGAATTGATACAAGTGCAAAATTGCGCGTATTCACAAACTTAAAACTTAGTATATCGTATATCAAAATTTCTTTATAAAATAATTATGTAAGGCATTTCTTTTATTACTAGATGATGAGATTATCACAAAATTCAAAAAATTTCAAAAGACCAAAAGTATGAAAATACAGAGGAAGTAAAAGTTATGTGCAAAGTGTAAGATGTAAAATTTGTAAATTTCCTTCATTATGATTCTTTTAAGAATAATTTGAGGGTATTATCAGAACAAATGAAGAAAGATTCCGTAAAAAATAGGAGCATCCCTTCCCATTATTATATTATATGGGCCACAATCTAACTGATAAAAGACCCATCGACAACTAGCTAGAATTAATGAAGCTATAGCAAATTCTTAATATCATCACATACATTGGACTTATAGACACATATATATATGGACCATTAGAGTTTAATCAACTCTTAAATGCCCAAATTTCACATAATAGCCACTAAGTATGCTCTAATAGGGATTCATCTTGTTTGTCATTAGTTGGCCAATCACTCTCCCCATAAGATGGGCATCAAATTATAGCCCACTAAGATTACTATTTTTTGAGGTTACTTCTACTATATGACATGCCGCCACATCAACGATTTCCGGTGAAGTTTGATTAGAATGATTGAATTGGAATTTTTTGAAAAATTTAAGACTTAATCGGTAATTTTACAAAACTTAGGACCGGGTTAGTTGGCATCCGCACTATAAATTTAGAACTGATTGGATAGTTTCCCTCTTCTTCTATCCATTAGATATTAGTGTTTTCTGTCACATAAAAGGAAGAGATATACCCTTTAGTATTCCCTCGTCTTTTTTTTTTTTTTTTCGATAATATCAACAGCTATATATTTGTTTGCAAATGTCAACAACTATTTGCTAAAACAAATTGACACAAAAATCAATACATAGCCTAATAAATCTAATATCTAACAAAGCACATGATATATTTTATATATGTATTCAATTTATTAAGTTCCCTAACTCCCATTTATCTTGGTATTCGCTTTTAATTTTTTTTTTTACTTGGGATGGATACTCAATAATCCCATCTTTAAAAAAATCGAGTATGGAATCTCTAAATTTTTTTTGTTGGGTGTGGGGGGGGGGGGATAAAACCCTCTCAATAATCACAACTACTATTAATATATCCCAAGATTTCAATTTTAAATTGAAGTTTCTTTCACACGATAATCATTTAAGCTCAATGTTTTTTTTTTAAAAAGCTTTTTTTTTTTTTTAAAGCAAGCATCTCTTTGCATAAGTTAAGTTGATGAAGAATAGTGGCTAGCTTTCTCTAACCATAACAAGATGGATTGAAATGTAACAGGATAGAAAGCTCTAAAAAAAAAAAGGATGGCTGGCCCAAGGTGAACTATTTTTTAATAGACTTAGACTACGTTTGGTCATTCAGATTTCTAAAGACGTAGGATAAAAAATCCCTTGATTTCTTCATATCCTATCAATTGTTTGATAAATTGCGGATTTAAAGTCATATATATTTACCTTATTTGGTATAATGGTACATTAGTGTTAATGAATATAAAAGTTCACAAACAAATATGATAAAAATCTCTCGCAGCACTCGTGCCTACTTTATTTTTATTTTTATTTTTATTTTTGTCTTTTTTTCCACTCTTTCTTTAATTATTTTTCTTTATATTTCTTTTTTTCCCTTTCATCATTCTCTAATAAAATTCTATTAAGTAATAAACTGTTAATATACCTAAAATATTTAATAAATATAAATATATATTGAATTTATATGATAAGATAGAATTAAATTTGAATATATAAATAAAAATAAGATTAAATTAAAAAACTAAAATTTTTTTAATTTCTTATATTAAAATTCAAATATAATTTATATTGAAATATAATTTTAATTTTATTAATTTAAGAAGCTTTTGTTTGAGAAAAATAATTTTCCTATTATGGATAGTGTAAATCCTATCCATCTTTATCCCACCTCCCCATAGGATAAATTTATTCAATCATATCCCCTTTTATATACAACGTTATCCTATCTTAAGCAAGTATCAAAAGCAATCTTGAATGTTATCCCAACTGCCAAACGCAGTCTTAATGATTAGTGGATGCTCTTCCCTCAAAATTTAAATCAAAGAAAAATCAAGAAATTTCTTGTTCAATCAAGAAAAAGAAAAAAAAAAGTTTACGATAAGTGTCACCCCAATCAACCAATCATATAATTGTATGATCACCTAAGTACATTAGTTTATACCTTTCTTAACCAACGTTAATAGTTTTCGAGTCTAATCCTAACAACAGACCTGACCATATTAACAATCGTGTCACAAATCACCAAAATCAAATAAAGAGATTTTCCATGTACAATGTCATATTGAGAGACATAAGTCTAAAGCCCCAAAATTAATGGAAACAATGCCTCAATGTTAATTGTCGTGTGAAAATATTTTTTTCCCTTTATCAATTATTTAAATAGAGTCAAGAGAATCTATGTAATAACAATTGAATGTGGTTGGCCTATTAGCGAAGGTTCACCTGTCTTTCATGTTATTAGAAACTCGATGCATGTCATAATCGAATTTGTGGCAAAAGTCATGCTACATTACCTAGTTGCAGCATATCTTGTATAGAGAGACTTCCTAATTGTCAAAGTATTTCAATAGGTATTGGTGAAACTAGAAAGGCTGATGGTAGTCCTCACTCCTTGGGTCCCTAAATTTCCATTAAAATCAAGGGGAAGAAATTGTAAAAGTAGTTAAAATTCATTGTCCAGCCCCCCCAATGTGAAATTCTTGGTTCGCAATTACTGATGGAAATGCGATAAGGGGTTCGCAAACCTCAATATTTTGGGCCGCAAGTGGCACGGAGTAGCTATGTTTGAATTCAGAGATTCGGTAACTTGTGTGGGGACGTCCAATAGGGAACCCTGGCGTTGATGGGCTCTCCCCACCCTTTTACCTTTTGGAAAAAAGAGAATCTTTCTAATAACCTCCGAAGAAAAAAATAAAAAGAAACGACGAAGTCTTTGTCGACCGAACCTATGAGAGAGAGAGAGAGAGAGAGCCAAATTTGTATATAAAAAAACTGAAAAAGAAACCAGAAACTTAAAAAAGAGAAACAAAAAAATCTGAAAGAAGAGCACGATAAAGGAGCGCGGAGAATAAGGATGTCCACGAGGGTTTTTGGCCTCGAATGGAGCGGGGCCCCCGCCCCACCTTCGCCATGACATCGTCGGACTTGCTTTTCGATCACATCCTTGGCAACGCAGATCTATAGATTCCCCCAAATTTTTTTTGATTTTTTCTCTAACTCAATCGTCGAAGATAGTGACTACGGTGTTTATGATGTTGAAATCTAAAGATCGAATCATTCGAAGAGGGATTTTCTTTTTCCTTTCCAAGGATTTCAACATACCATTCCGCCATCGTAGCTAGGAGAAGAAAACATGTGACCTGTATTTTATGAAACGATCAATAGTTCTTTGAAATAGACACACCGGCAAACAGTAACGTAATCAACAGCACACTCTGAAACGATAGATGCATATTTTTGCATGAGTTTCACATAGAAATCATTCAAATTGATGCCAATATCATACATTGTGGAAAATTGTCTAAAAAGTTCTAACTCATTATATTTTTATCAATTCAATCATAAATCTCTTTAATTATGTCAATTAAGCTCTAAACATATTCATATTTTATCAATTGAGTCAATTCGGTCAATTTTAGCTAAAAATTGTTGACATGAATATCAATCATCCTACATGAAATAGCTGATGGTAGCGTGAATAATTTTTATATTATTTTTTCAAAATATTCTTTTCTTTTCTTTTCTTTTTATAACTTTGGCTAGCAAGGTCCCCAACCAACCATTGCTAGCCATTAGCGAGGGCCACAACACCTGTAGCTAGTGAGCTCACGTAGCCAGAGCTGTAAAAAGTGGACAAAGAGAAGAAAAGAAAAAATAAAAATAAATCGAAAAATTAATAAAATGTTATTAAAAATTATTCTTGTTGGTTCCAAGTTTTGTTTAGGTTCTAAATAGAACCTGAAACCAAATTATTCCTATAGGTTTCCTAATTTTTGGAACATAGAACATGACCCTACATACTAGGAATGTAGAATTTATTCTATCATAGGTTAGGGTTAGTTCCAAAATGTATCCACGTTTCAATTGTATTCTTAATTGAACCATTTTTCTAATGACTATCATTTGTTACAATCCACTTATCACAACTCATAATTAGATACATGAAAATTATGAAATATTAATAAAGAAAAAGTCTTAGTCATGAATATTGCCGAAAATAAAAGCTCAAATTAGTGGTTTCATATTATTGTCATAGAATGCCGTATGATGGCATGAAAACATAGATAAGAAAAACACAAAAAAAAAAAAAAAAACTTATTTCAGGTTCGAGGTTTTAAATGAAACTCCTGATTTCACTTGGAATCTATCATTCTGAATAAGATTCCTAATTTTTTAAATTTGAAAACTGTTTTGGATATTTTAGAACTTGGAATCGATTACTCTACCCTGCAACCATGCTCACCACTACAAATTAGCATTGGCTACACTACGTAAACACCAATAATTTTCAACTAAAAGTTGGCTAAATGGACTCAATTATCAAAATGTAAAAATGTTTATGACTTAATTAATAAAATTAAAGTGTTTAGAATTGAATTGGTAAAAGCGTAATAAATTGATGATATTTTGAATAATTTTCTCTTGAGGAAATTGCAAATTTCCAATTTTTTTTTCTTTCATTTCTTTTTGTGTACCAGAAAAGGACCCTATACAAAGTGTCACAATAATGGTCGAGGAACAGATAAGCTGGTGGGTCTTCCTCTCTCTCTCTCTCATATTGATTTTCGATTGATTGGAAAAGAATCAGATGAGGGAAACAGGGGTTGTGCTAGCGCGGACGAAGCATGCAGCGGTCGCAAAGAGAGTTTAGGGTGTGGGGCTTCACGATTAGGATGCGCACGTGGGCGTGGTTAAAGCTGCCTTTGACCAATCAAACCCTTGTCGGATCTACTGCCACCCCCGAATCGTCTTGGCAATTCCTCGCCGGCCCCCCACCCCGCGACCCCACTCCCCACGAATTCACACATCACTTCCTTTCATCTCCCTCTAAAAAAGTTTAAGAAACCCTAAAAATCACCTAAAAACCATCGAAGTAGTAAAGTTCCGAATTGACTTTCCAGCACCCGTTAATTTTGAAGGATCAACTTTGAGCATAGTGAATATTTTATTATTAAATCACACTTTCAATTACAAGATATGATATCAAAATCGAAGGCACCGAGTTTAAATTTTTCAAGCAAATATTTGCCTTCCCATTATATATTCCTATGCTTCCTGCCCAATTGGCCAAGTGTTAGAATATTAATATATCAAATTACGCCTCCATTTATCGGCTTAAAAAGTTTAGAATAATTTACAAAGATCACATGAAAGCTCTTACTATGCATCTTGTATCTGGTACCATCGGCAAATTAAATGTGTAATTTTTTTACTAATTATCCACATATCAACAACGATAGATGTAAATTTTACCAAAAAAAAAAAAAAACAACGATAGATGTGAAGCGATTGAAAAAAGGGTTATGTATCTTGTGTACTCAAATAATCATCCTTATTGCAATACTTGATTCTAATGCATCACCTTACCTAATATATCTATGGCTTGGCATAACAAGTGACATTTATTATAATAATTTTATTTTCTTTTTTATTCGTTTTTTGGGTGGGTCGACAATGTTACTATCTTGGGCCCCACGAGGGAAAAAGCAAGCCCACTTTTCCCCCTCCTTTTCACTCAATTTCGGGGACCAAAATTCAAAACAGTAGGAATACCGACTACTGTGTTGGATTCTGACTTATCCCTGAGCACCCAACACGCGTTGCACGAGCGAAACCACTTAGATTCCAATGTATTCATGGCCCCTTCTTTTTGTTTGACATGAAAGGACCCTCTTGCTTATGCTAAAGGTAAGATCACATCCCCCAAAAAAATTAAAAGTACATATAGAAAAAGGTCTAAAAAGACATCAAAGGTCTCAAAATGTACTTAATAACTGCATTCCAAGAAGTATTTATTTTGAGAGATGATGATATAAGTATGATATGCACTTGAAAGAACCTAACCTCACATAAATTTTTGGGAACACTCTAAATATTTTTACCTCTACATAAGCATTAGAATGAATTCTACATTCTTCCGAAGATTTCATTGACAATTTTTTCATTCCTTCTAATGAAGGATCCTAATTGCATCGCAATAAGAAAAAACCCTAGTTTTTTTTTTCAGGAATAATTATGTAATTGTGAGTTAAGCTGCAAGCGCTAATGGTTATTACTTGGACTAAATTTGCTTGGTTCATGAAGAAATTTAAGCCAAATTTAACCACATCAGCAAACTACGACATGTTCAAGTGTAAGCAGACACATAATCGAGACAAACTAACTTATACACAACGTATAAGTCTTTGGGTATAAGCAATGTTGTGATAAGAATCTTGATTCAACGAACTAGAGCTAATCAAAGCAACTCCCGCTCTTTATGGAAGCATATGCTTCACTTGATATACATCTTTCTAAATATAATAAGATAGCAAAGGAATGACCTGAGAGTCTGCATAAGTCCTTGGAGAAAAGCAGGAGGCATTTGGAAAAAACGAAGAATCAAAACATAAAATTTTTTGCATTTCCGTTCACAATTTGAGACAAGCTTTTGAGATTGTCCCAGATCGAAAGCGCCTCCCCCGCGTTCATTCATTTCATGGAGACGTAAAGGTGTCATAATCTGGTACAGCACTCATGTGATCAGCATAAGTTGCTTTCAGCTTCAAAGATCTGATATATCATAGCTTGACTTGACAATACAAAACAAAAGCAAAACGAAGAGCCTACCAAAAACAAGAAAATGACACAAGCTATTAAAGGGTCGCTCTTTCTTCCTAATAACTGCTTACCCGATACTTGGTACTTACCTAAGTCGAAAGCGTCTAGCTTTGGCATGAATCTCCTTAGTTTGAGATTAGGTAATATCATTTTTTTGAATAAAGGAACTAGATGAAGTGAGATCAGCTACCGGATTAAGTTGCAAAGCCAAGCAGCAGTGTCAAAATGTAATGCAGAAAGGCATGAAAGAACTGAGAAACAGATCGTATGATTCAGGGGCTGTTTCATTCTCTACTCTCTTCTGAGTTACTGTGAAACCTACGAATGTAAAGCTCTTGGTACAAAGAATTTCCCATCAGATAACAAAACCTAACAAAAAGCAACAGCAGTCTAACATTTCTCGCTATTTACAATTGCAAGAACCAGATCGGAACTTGGCTAAGATGGGCTAATTTGGCTCTGATAAAGAAACCTCGAATGATGGAGAGAGAGAGAGAGAGAGAGAGAGAGAGAGAGAGAGAGAGGGAGGGAGAGGGTTTGAGTTTAGTCGTGCCAACAGAGGAGCATGACGACGCATCTTCGGATGATGTAGATCCTGCTCTTTTGTTCTTTCAAGTACCCTCCGAGTCTCCGGCAGGATGCTTTCGATCTCTTGGAGTCTCCTACTGTTGCTGACGAAGACGTGCTGTTCATCATCATCTTCATGTTTTGTTTTGTCCGCGCGCGTAGAGACCCACTTCTGAACTTTGCTGGTATTTCCCAGAGAGAGAGAGAGAGAGAGAGAGAGAGAGAGAGAGAGAGAGAGATTTGTATCAGAAGCACAAGCACAAACGCACACCTCTTGAAGGAGTTGCTACTGCAAATTATTTTCCTCTGCTTGGACTGCGAAGGTGGCATGGGGGGAGGGGCTTCTTATACTGGAAGCTTGTGTGGGTATTCGTGGTCCCTTGATTCTTAAAGCTTAAAAGAAAGGTATAGAATACCGGAGAGAGATTTTTTTTTTTTTTTTTTCGCTTTTGGAAAATGTGCTTGTTTTCTATTAAAGATATAATGACGATATGTTTTTCTTATACATAAAATGAAATTCTTAATTTATGCAATTGAATTTATGATGGGTGGACCGAAACGACCGGTCATTCTAAGGAAGTAAAGTGTAGCTACATGCATGATGCATCTTATGCAATAAATGATGTGAAAAAATGTATAATTATTCAACACTTAATTTAAGTCTATCGTATTTTAGCATTTATTTTTATGAAAGAAAGTAGCTCGATAGAAGTACTTGCTTATGTGACAATTGTCAATGTAATTTTTTTTTTGCCCGGGGGGCGGGGGGTGTTAGGACGTGTGTCTTTTAGCTAACGAATTTTACATCCATTTGGAATGTTAAATGCATGCATCCGATTCTTTCCCTATCACCATCTAGTGAAACGAAAGTCACAAGCATGCGAAGTGGGTCTCATATATACAAATTCACCTTGGCGCAAAAAAGAAAAAGAAAAAGAAAAAAAAAAAACAGGTGTTGTGCTATGAATTGGGTAACCTTACCATCTACCTCCTTTACTGCTTCTTCCTCTTCTTCTTATAGCTATTTATTTTTCTACTTGCTTAACGATCCTTCAAAAACCCACTTTGGAATTAACCTAGTGCCGAAGACATTCTCATGCTTTCGGCTCAGAACTAATTGTAATGGATTTCGATTCTTACTATGGAGACTCGAATTTAAATGGGAGGTTATAACGGCAAGTTATCATTTTAATTTTCTTTCGGATAACCGGTCAACTACAGTTGTGCCTGTAAGTTATAAAAATGAACAATTTTCCAAAGAATAAAACATGAACATATAAAAAAGATTTACATGCATTACAACTCAATGATCCCCAATAATTTCGTCAAACTTAATTGTTATGCACATTGCTTATGTAAATCAAATTGCTTGCTCATGAACCAAGTCAATGGGCAATTATATCTGTCTCTTCTGTTCCCTTTAATAGGTCGTGATATACCAATTATGCAACCATCTGTAACATCTCAGCGACGACATCGTCTCCGCTAAGAATTGCAGAAGAACGAGCTGGAGCTCGTGCAATTCAACTTATGGACCACACAGTACAAACATAGCTACAGGCAAAAAGCCCCTGATCATATTCATCCACGATTCTCACAGGTGTCTTTACGACGACCACAAAACATGGGGCGCCTTCGTTAAAACAAGACCGGTCAAAGTTGGTGTCATGTGATTCCCGCATACGTACGAGAGTAAAATCCGAACTCGAATTCTCTGTCAGGCCAATTGGAATACGCATTTCTTAGCTGTTTTCTTGGTTGTGCTCGTGGCACCAGGAAGACCCTTTCTTCTGACTAAGCTACGGATTGCTTCGTCCTCTGTTGCTATAGTTGTTGAACTGTAGAGCTCTTAATGCAATGATAATGAGGGGGTACTTAGGTACTGAACAAGATCAGTTTAATTATAGGGCTCGAAGCTCGAAGCTCGACGGACCGATTAAATTACTAGGTTCGTCCGCACAGCGACTTGGAACCTAAACAAACTCAAATATTATTTAATCAAAGTGTGTTTAGCAGAGGGAAGTCATAATCCCACACGTCTAATCTCGTGCTCCACAAGACTTGAGTTTTTTTCAACTGCTGCTTCCTTTCGTATCACGCCGTACGAAGAGAGTATCTTCTTTGTGTGCATTTATGTGTTTGTGTTCCTTTTTTTCTTCTTTTTCTATCTTTTTTTCCAGCATCACGACGAGACAGTAATCTCGGGTCTTTCTAAGGATCCTTTGTTAGTGACGCTATGATCATTAATTACCCTCGGCTGACTGCAAATGCAAATAAAATTTCTTTATCACGTGTCTTAATTTTCACAAGATATATGAATGCGGCTTTGAGAAAGTTTTATAAATGTTAAGAGAAACATAATTTTGAGCCCATATATGCTACATACGAAGTAAAGAAATTCAGGATAGAAAAAGGGTAAAATTGTAAAAACCCAATTATAAAAATGAGTACTAACCTAATCCTTCATAATCGTAGGCACGACAGAATTCCACTTTTTTGCCTTTTTATATATTTTTTTGTTGTGCGACCGAAAGAGATATGAAGTTTCTGGGATGTCTTCTCTGGACAGGTGTGCATTGCGTCTCCTTTCCCCCAACACTCCAGTCAGATAAACTGCGGCATAAATTCTACATTATTCACCTTGACTGAGGTTTCATAAATAATAGAGGCTTTTTCCCTCCGATCTACGAGTCAAAGTCCAAGTCAACTTTTTGCTTTCCATCATTGCTGCCTCACTAAGCTAAATAGAACTGACTGAGAAGGGGCTTAAAGGAGCTTTAGAGCCCCTGCAAGTCCCCCGTCACTTTCTTCTTTTTTTCTTCTTAGCATGAGATATAAACCTATAATTTATCTTGTCAGAGGTCCAAAAATCTGGTTCTGTATGCTCTACTGGCCTCATTAAGTTAGAAGAAGATGAAAAGAATCAAACTGAGAAGCCTCGGACATCCATACCATACACGATTCAATAAGTCTGAAGACCTTTTCAGATGCACCACCCATTACTCAACGTAAATAGGATTTCAAATAGAGTCAGCACAAAGTACAAAATGACTAGACCCACAGTTCTTTCAATTCAAATTAAAGTGATTTGGCACGCCTAGAAAATGAAAACACTTTCTCTGGTTGGAGTACTATTGTTTCCTTTTGCCCTAAATCAGTGACCATGACAACACAAGAGCCAACTAACAGACGGCCCCCTTTCTCTCAGTTGAACAATCATATGATGGTGCTCAATGTGGATCCCCTAAAAATCTCCCAGGGGTAGAGACAATGACAAATTCTTATTACCTGTAATGCAAATTCAACCGGGCCATAGATAATTTAATTATACCTATCCTAGGCCCCATTTGATGCATGGGCTTGACTCAAAGGGACAAGATTTCTTTTTCTTATTTGTTTTTATGATCAAAGTGGCATTATTTTTAGGTTTTCTAAAGGGGAAAAAGTGCCACAAAAGAAGAAGAAGAAGAAGAGAATCAAAATGGGCAGAACATAAAATGGAAGTTGGGCAGAACATAAATGGAGATAGCAAAAGCTGGAGATGAGCCTTACTTGTCTAAGATTGCATTGAATTCCATGCGAAAAATGACTCAGATCAATCATGTTAGGTAGGTCCCCCCAACTAAAAATTAAAAGAAATAAGTATAACCCATTTAAAAAAATAAGCAAGAAATAAGGACCCAATAAGAAAGAGAGAGAGAGAGAGAGAGAGAGAGAGATTCTGCGAAAGCAGACAAAGCTCATTAATCTTACTAAAAAAAAATGTTGACTTCTATGACAAAAAGAGGGAACAGCGCTGTTGCTTGTCCCCGAGTGTTATGTTTCTCATCTTGTACATGGGAAAATGAATTTCGGATTAGGGAGAGGACAAGGCTGTACCGTACAAGGAGGGCATGTCAGCACGTGACGAGCTCGTGAGGGACATGGTCGCTGCCCCAACCCTGGTGAGCATCCCAGATTTTTGTTCTGATGCTCTTCACTACCGACTGCTTGTCGACATGATGCCTCGTCAAGCTCCCTTTTGCTCGCCAACACGACATGGGCGTCGAAAAATCTGGTCACTGGAGGTGAGGAGATCGATGGAGATATTTTTGTTTAATCTTCGGTTGGTGATTCTTAGAAAGATTTTTGTGGGCACCTTGACCCTCGAGAGTTGATTGAGTTCAGTGAATGGGAAGTGCTTTGGGTTCAGTGCTGTGTGCTCGGTTTCGTCTTTTGTTCTCGGAAAGTGGGGAGAAGCTTCTTTGCGCAACAATAGATACTGGGATTCGAAATCATGGGAGCAGGTGATATCCAGAGACATCTACTTCTGTTTCGTCATGGGAATTATTATATAAAAGAGACATTTGGAATGAAAGTTGATATTGAAAGTTGAAAATCGTCCAAACTTCCGATTCAAACACCTTAAGTATTTAGGTTAGATATTCTAACATGTTATCGTAGCAAATGAATTCCACAAATAAGTGATATGAGATATTAGGAATAATGCATGCAATTCGACAAGTGGGATTTGAATAAACAAAATAAATTGAGATAGAACTTGGCTCTGATACCATAATTGAAAGCCCAACCCAAAGTTAATAGGTGAAGAAGAGACCATATATCTAAAGAGTATGAAAATCTAGTAGACAAACAATGTATGATACACTAATATCCCTTCTTACGTGCAAGCCAAATTAGAAATAATATGTGAAACTTGATGAGAATGGGGCTAGATACATGAAATAAACTGAGTCGCAACTTGACTTTAATATCGAGATAGACTATACAAACCCAATCAAGGGTGCCGGCCGCATTTGTTGAGGGGTGTAATTGATCCATTCCTCTTCAAAATATATTTATTTGTACCTATAAATATTTTTAGTATATTTAATTTGAGTAATCATTTCTTGAGTCTCGACACCACTATATGTTTTCTTAAAAAAAATCCAAGTAATTACAAGAAAACATGTGCAAATAAACCACTCTACTATCTCAATTCTTAAAAAGAATTAGGTTAACTGAAAATTAAGAATAATGTGATTTTTATTGACCATTTATTTTTAGTACATGAAAAATGCTTTTTATCGCTCAAGTAATTTTCCGTCATTCAAATGTTGGAAAGTTTGGAAGCACTTTTTCTAGAAATGATTTTTCGTCAAACAAATGGATCTTTATATGCTGCTTTAGTTTCTTAAAGCGCTTATTTGTGTGTAGTTTAAGTTGAAACCATCGCATATGCCCTAATTTGAAATAACATGTTGATAAATAGAATGATGAGATTTTTTATTGGTCCGGTGATTGATATTAGTGGACCCTTATTTGGTTGTGCGATCAGAATGCATATATATTGCTAGAGAAGGAATGCATAATTTTGTTTGGAGATCGTCTAAATTTAGAGAGATTGACATCTTAAATTGATCGAATTTCATGATTGAAGGTCTGAGATTATTTTCTTTATTTTCTTAATTTCATTTTTCTCCCCATTTTCCTTTCACTTGCCGCTATAATCCTAAGCTAACATCACCACTGTCCTCAGCCTCTGGTCCCGTAAAATCTCTCTCTCTCTCTCTCTCTCTCTCTCTCTCTCTCTCCACCTTCAACAAAAGCTTCGCTAAGGGTCGAAGGCCTTCGATTTGAGACCTCCAGTCGAGGGCCTCCGATTTGAGACCTCCAGCTCGGATTGGCAACTTCAACATCGAATTCAATGAAGAAGTTTGTTGACCTTTGAGACTAGAGGTCGGCCACGGTGGAGGACCATCAAATCTGAGGTCATCAACAGTCAATCCATGGCAAGCGGGGTTGAGAGAGAGAGGAGCCGCCTAGTGGTTGCCGTGGTGACAAAAGTTCCCCAATAATGAGGATAATCGACTAAAAAATCATAAATTTATTGTATGATAGTCCTCTATCTAGTCCTAAAATTTTCAGTTAGGTCAATTTAAATCAAATATTTTAACAATTTGTTAATATAATCATTTCGGTTAATTTTGGCCGAAAATTATTCATATGAATACTAATCGACCTACGTAGCACGGAATACTATATTAGAAAATCATCAAAAGATTTAAAGCTAAATTGGTTAAATTATAAAGTTTAGGACTGAATTTGCTAACATATAATAGGTTTGAGACTTTTTTGACAATCTTCCTCCAATAGTGGGGTGATGGACCTCCAGGTCGGATCTAGACCTTCAACGTCTAATCCAAGGTAGAACATTGTTGACCTTTAAGATTAAAGGGCGGCCTTGGGCTAGCAAGAGCGAGAGAAAAAAAAAAGAAGGATCAGGGAAAAAGAAAAGAAAAGAAAAGAAAAGAAATAAGGAAATAAATAAATAATTTGATTAGAAATTAATTACATCAATGTCAATCGTGCCATGTAAGACGACTAATATTCATGCTAGTAATTTCGGCAAAAATTGCTGGATGTACTAAATTGGCAAAACGTGAAAAGTTTTATGACTTAATAGCAAATTAAAAGATTTAGGACTACATTAACAAAAGCCTACTAGATTTATGATTTTTTGGATAATTTTTCCTATTACAAAAGGTTTTACACATAAGTATGTGTCTCACCTTGCTAGAGATTCTCAATAACAAATTTATGTATGAGAGATTTCTCACACTTGGATCTGTAGTACCACGTGTAATCTAATCCATCAAAGACCCTAGAGGTCTTATTTACACAAAATCCAAATAGGGCTAACCGTTAGTCACACTCCGAACGACTAATTTTCGAGCATTGGCGAAGTCGGACGTCCGGACACAAAGGAGTCCGTTATCGGTGAAAAATGAGTCGGATGTTCAGAAGACAAATGTTCGGATACCCAATTCGCTTTGGCCTCGCGGCCATCCCTGTTCTTCATGCGATTTTTATTTTCCCTTTTTTCGATTTTTTTTTCAAGGCTATTGTTTTTGGTTTTCTAGAAAAAGGTCTGCCTATTTTCTGATGGGGCGCCACATGTCTCTAAATTATATTAGAAAAATATCATGTCGGCAATTTTCTGCTGCTCAAATTGGATGGAGTCGATAAAGATACCGGATCGATCAATTTAATAATTTTTTTGTATTTAATTATACTTTTCGAAAGTTTTAGGATTCGATTAAATTTTTTGGATAAATTTTAAGACATCTTGTGCACTTATCCCTAATATAAATCAACTTCTAAAATATTATTTACATATAACGGAACCTTTTATCTACGTTTATCGGAACCGTACAATTATCTTTAGTCACATTAGATCTAGACCCAAATCAAATGTACATGGACCGACCCAAATCAAATGTACATGGACCCCTTAAATTTTGTCAATCCCTGTACATTTTATATGATTCACTATTCACACCAACGGAATACCCCACGTTCATGTTCTTAGGGCCCCTAGGCAACTTAATATCGAGAGCGTGGAAGATATTTATGTTAGTGCATTCAACATCACGTGCAATTAGACTCATTAGATGGGTAGTTGGGTTTGAGTTCAAATATTGTCCGGCTCAATAGATCGATTTAATCCGTTTTGACCTATTTGATTGCAATGCAAATTACGCACGATTAAATCATCAAACAGGTATGTCTGGTCAGATTTGTGTTTGGGTCGAATATGGTATAACTCAATAAACTCATTAAAACTTTTTTGACCCATTAATCTAGTGACATATACCCGACCCATATTGCTTCCATATTCAACTAAATTTACAAAAAAAACTCAAACCCAAACTAAGGTAAAGTGCAAAGTAAGTAAGCGTGAAACCAAGCGATGACAATAGAAAATAAGAAGAGTCATAAAAATATGTTGGATCTAAGTAAGTTGTAAATCCATTTATGATCCATCTAACATTCATATTACATTTACTAATTTAATGTCCATTTAATGTATATAATTAACTCATATAACATCACAGTCATCATATATGATTTTTTTTTTTTTTTTTATCATACATCATATATGAGTTAAAGGATAGGTCTAAGACCCATTTTGGACATATGTCACGACACGATCAATCTGGCTATGACCGTATCATATAAAAGCAACCAATTTTGACCAAGTCCTCTCTCTCCCGCATCCCACAGTTCTCAGCCCAACGCTTATCATGGCGTCTCGGAGATGGTACATACCATTATACTCCTTTTATGAAAAATAAAATAAAATTGGAGGATTGTCATTTTGAGATCTCATGTATATTATGTGGAGCTAAAAATTACTTAGCATCAGCATGAAAGAAATTCTAGATGATAGACAAGGTTAGTAACGGCATATTTGGTAAATGTATCAAATGATGCATATTTCTATTATTTTGTTTCTTGAAATAAAAAATAGAACATAATTTCATTTGATAACATATTTGTTTCAGGGAATAAATTTGTTTTTGGGAATAAATTTGGAACATAATTAAGATTTTTTTTTTTTAAGTAGCTTTTTTTTTATGAACAATTCTAGAATCAAGCTTTTTCTTTTTTCTCTTTTCTTTTATTTTTCTTCTTCCTCTAGCTAGTCGTTAACCTTGGTCATGGCTAGCGACCTCACCAGCCCTCAACAAAGTTGAGCCTTGTTGACCCGAGCCTTGCCATGGTTGGGCAAGGCTTGGCCTAGCAAGCTTGGCCTCGCTGCTCGCATAGCCACCAATGAGGCTTGACCTCGCTCCTCGCCCAGCCATCAATGAGGCTTGACCTCTCGCCTAGCCTGCGAGATCGGCATCGCCCAACCATGGTGAGGCCAACCTTGTGATGGCTAGATAAGGCTTGGGCCGATGAGACTCGCCCTTGCCGAGGGTTGGGGAGGCTCTCCCAAGCTTGGCGACTAACTAGAGAAAGAAGAAGAATAATAAAAGGAAAAACAAAAATGTTATAAAATTATTAAAAAAATAAAAAGAAATTCTAAGTCATAAAAAAATGTGAGGGTCGTACCAAACGCATTTTTATTACGGAAATAGAAAATTTGAATAGTTACCAAATGTCTTCAAATGCTTAGAAACTTTTCTAGAGAACAAAATAAAAAAAAATAAAAAATGTACATTTTTAAGTAAAAATAGTTTTCAGAAAAAGAATGGTTATTAAGAGCGCACATGGTAATGCTCATATTTTTTTGCTCTTCAAATGTAGTTTCTTGTTCTCGAGAACAAATTCTAGAAATAAGTCATTTTTTTTCTTTTCTTTTTTCTTTTCTGCTTCTTTCTTGTGGCTTGTCGCCCCCCACTATTTCTGCTTGTCGGCTGCCATTGTGTCATTGGTTGCCTGTTGTTGCCAGTCGCTAGTCACCGGCTACCACTGATAGCTAGGGGAGGAGAAAAAAGAGAGAAAAAATAGAAAAAAAAATATTCTAAAAATTTATTAAAAAATTAAAAGAAATTAAATGGCACAAAAAAATTTATGGGTCATACCAAACGTATTCATGTTCTTTTTCTATTCTCAGAATATAAATTTTGCATAGTTATTAAATACATTATTTTATTCAGAAATTTTTCTGGGGAATAGAAATTAAAAAAAAAAAAAACTATTTTTGAAAGGAAATTGTTTCCCCGAATAGAAATATGATCAAACAAGCCCTAAATACACCCTAAGCATTTCCAAGTCCCCTATTTCCTTTCCTTGGTAAATTCATTGGCAACTGGAGGACCCCCTTCTTCAGCATAGCTCAATTTTCTTCTTCTCCACCTCCAATCCGTTCTCTCTATCGCAAAGCAAGTTCTCAGCAAATCGAAGAGTTGTCGAACGAACCTCTTCGCCGGAAATGCCAGACATAGCTGTGAGACCAAAGCTAAGTTGGCGCCAGAAGGTTTGAAGGAAAATGGAGTAAACTGAACCCCCCCCCCCCCCCCCCCCCCCCCCCCCCCCCCCACCAGGAGTGGGAGAAGCAACACGAGCAGAAGCAAGAATTTCACCAAAAATAAGAATTTCAAGAGGTCACGAGTCATATTTTGTCTATGGACGAGAGGAGATCGTGCTCATGCCTAGCAAGACTGAGACGTTTAAGTTGAGTCGGGGGCAGGTCGCTTCAAAAGATTCGAACGGCCGACCCCGGCGAGATTGACAAAGATAACTTTTTCTTCCACTCCTCCATGGAATTAGGGAGGTCCATAAAGGTTCGGAAGTCGACTTTCGAAGTCTTCTCTGGAAGGGATAGCCCACCAACTCCGCCACTCAGTAGAATGGCCGACTCACGGGCCTTATACAACAGTAAAATTGGAATGGATAAGGGGAGGTCATACAAACTCAATACCTCGATTTTCTGGAGAAGGTAGTCTAAACGGAAACTCAATTAGGGATCCTGTATACATTCCTTAAAGAAATGAGATAGATGATGGCCAGAAAGAGTGCTGAAAAATTCAGAAGCAGGGGACTTATGAGCCTGAGCCATCCTTCAGCATTTTGAAGAAAGAACCTAAAAAACTTAAGAGAAAGTAAAGGACTCTTAAGGTAAAAACGGAAGGATTAAAGGGAAACGAGACTTTAGGAAGCAATCTAAACTTAAAGCGTATCAAAATCTACGGGCCAAGTCCAGAATCTCAAGGGCAAATGATATGGGCCTAGTCCAGAACCACGTGATGGTACATCGGACACGACACGCGTCAACGGTCCAAGTCTATTCAGAAAGCCAAATCCAGCGCACAAAGCCTAAATATGGACTCACCATACATCCATCACCGGACGTGGCCCTCGGGAATTTTGGAGTCCAAACAGCCCGAATATTAGATCGTCAAAATAAATCATAAATCTATTTTTTAATCCATATGGCTGTTAAATGAACTAGTTATTTTGAATTGATGAGTCATAAATGGGTTTAACACAATATGAGTATTAAATAAGTCATAAATGGGTTTACAATTTACTTAAACCTCACATATTTCTATGACATTCTTCTTTTTTCTCGCATTTACTCGATCTCTGCTCATTGACTACACTTTGTCACCTTAGTTGGCTATGAGTTTGCATAGGTGGGTTAAAATAGAAAGTGTTTATGTAATATGGATTGGGTTAGGTATGAGCATACTCACTAAATTTGCATTGCATGAAAATAAATCAAAATGGGTTACATAAGTCTATCGACTATTTATGACTTAACCCAACTTGACCCAACTCATCCATTTAGCGAGTCTATGGGTATAAACGGTCAAGGGTAGCAAAACCCAATGTGCCAAATAAACTAGACCATGAAACTTGAGCATCACTGGAAGTAATAGTTATAAATAGCATTCGCCCATTCTCGACAAGAAAGTGAAATTTTTTAGAAAAAAGCCAAAACTCTATTGGTTTCCCTCAAATTGAGTTTGAACCATATAAAAAATGATCAAACTCAAATTGACACATTTAGGGAGCGTTTTGTAACTCTTCCAAGAATGAATATTCATGTTCTTTTGTTCTCTGGAATAAAAATGCGTTTGATAATTTTTTATTTTATTTCTGAAAATAGGTTTAGAATAGAAATAAGAAAAAAAAAAAACAAAATTGTTTCTTGCTTTTGAGAACAATTTAAGAAACAAGTTTTTCTTTTCTCTTCATTTCTTCCCTTTCTTTTCTTTCTTCTTCCCCCAACCAGTTGTTGGCGTCAGCAATGGGTGGCGACTTGCCAGATGAGGCTTGGGGACCTCGCCGAAGCCTCAATGGCCACCGACGAGCTCCCTCGAGCCTCACCGTGATTGAGTGAGGCCGAGCAAGGCTCGGCCATCGCGAGATTAGCGTCGCTTGGCCTCACGGTGCCAGATCTAGGCAAGGTCACCTCGCCTAGCCAAGTCGAGGCTCCTTTGAGGCTAGCGACCTTGGCGGCTCTCATATGGCCAGTCGCCGGCCGGCCATGGCCAAGGCTGGTTACTCACTAGAGGAAGGAGAAGAAAAAGAAAAAAATAAAAGAAAAAAAGAAAACTGTAATGAAATTATTAATAAATTAAAAGAAATTGTAAGTCACAAAAACATTTGGGGTTGTACCAAATGTATTTTTGTTTCAAGAATATAAATTTTATATAGTTACCAAACTCCTTAAAATACCAAAAATTGTTTTCGCAAACAAAAATAGGAAAAAGTGTTTCTGAAAAGAAATTGTTCCCGAGAATAAAAATGTTACCAAACATAACCTTACATGTCATGCAAATTTAGCAAACCACACCAGCTAGGCTTGTACTTGACCCATATTTGACTTGACCTGGACTCTGATTCTAAGCACTTTTGCTTCTTAAGTTGTTGCCTCCGAAAAATGGATAACTCCATGAATTGGATTGCCAAGTTGGTGAGGGAGCTCAGGTATGTTGGTCAGGTTATAGATAGGGGAGTATGGTGGTGAATTTTTCCTAGGTGACAAGCAATTTCTTATCTCTCGTGAATCAGTTCACTGGCATCGATTGGCCACATTAAGGTCCCACAAAGTGCAAGAAAATACGCGTTTAGATGAATATATTGTACTTGTTCTAGCCTAGCATAGCTAAGTCTTAATGTAATTTTCGTTCTTGAATGGACTATATAGTTGTAGTTATGGACTATATAGTTGTAGTTTCCTCTTTTTCGCGGGAACTCTATGATTTCCTCTTTAAAAGGCCTCCAAGTCTTAATACAATTTTCTATCAAAACAAGCACTAGATATCATTTGCATACTTATAATGCGTTAACCAGTCTGATTTTGTATTTCCATTGATTTGTGGTAGCTCTTAGATCAAAGTGTTACAATGACAACGCCTATATGATCACAAATTAGAACCCTTATTAGTTCACGGTACAGTCAAGTCCTAAAACTTGTTAACATTTTCCGTTTGTCAAGTTGGATAGAGTTAATGGAAATACTTGATCGCACAAACTCAACAAATTTTAGAACTTAATTGCACTTTGTCAAATTTCTAAAACTTAATTGCACTTTCAAGATAAGTTCTAGGTTTTAGTATATTTATCCATTCTCTCTATTATGCAAATGCTCGAATGGTACACAAACAGATCTCCAACAAACAATCAAACACCTTTAATGTCCCTTCTTCACACCTGGTTCAGTTCTTGATTCAACCTAGAAATTGGCTTATACCCTACGATCAAGAAGCAAAGCTAGAAAAACATGTAGTCATTGTTGGGAAAATCTGGTTGGTCGCACACCAATGATGCGATGCTAGACCGTTCCCGATTACCCAATCTAAATTATGGGTCCAAAGATGCATTTATGACTCATTTTAACATCTTTATAGTAACAATCACAGTGCCACAAAATTTAGCTACAATAATGTACATTTCATTTATTGGGTCCTGCAGTCAAAAAGATGGCGCGAATATATGTAGATTATACAACAAAGGTACTGATATCTATTGTTATATTCTTGTTTTTATTTATAGACAGTTTACCACAATGGTAATTTTATCACCTCCTCGAGTCTTTTAGTGCATCGAGCTTATATTTCCTCATTTGGTGGATGGTAGATTAGCTTGCTTTCCAACGAAATTACTGCGATACCCGACATTTCTGACAAAACACATTATAAAGTTTGATTTAGCTCAGTATTTTTATTAGAAAATGTTGCCACAAACGGGTGTGATCATGACATTTATGCGCTTCCCAAAGGCCTTCTTTCTCAAACTTAATAATTTACACAGGCAGCCCACGTGTTGAAAGACTTTCTATGGCACAAATGATTTGTTCGAGATACACATGACAAGATGTCCTTAGAGACATTATTATTTATTCTTGACACTACAAGTGACGACTTTTAGACTGTACTTACGTCAATGTCATTATTTTTCGATCAATCATTTGAATATAATAACTTTATTTTATAGTAATTTTGTATTTTCTAAGAGATTTTTATCAAAATTTTGTATTGAATAAAAAAAAAAGATAGGTCGAAAATGTTACTTGAGTGATAAGATATTATCTATTGAAGTTCTGCCCCCTCAAACTCCTTGCAACATATTGTGGGAAACATTTTTTTAACAACATTCACCTAAGTGACTTGAAATGTGGATAGTAAAAGTTATGATATTTGTGGTGGTCCTTATTTTTAAAAATTATGACACTTGAGTGATTGATTGAAAGTTATGACATTCTTTGTTAGAGAACTAATTATGAGGCAAGGGTTAAAGAGAGTTCACTTCTTTAAAATTTCTAAGCATACTCCTGCATCAACCAAAGAAAACACTAGCAAAATGAAATTTGCATTCTTCGACAAAGTTCGTTCGGAGCGTGTCTTTTTAGTCAAACGGGGCAGGAGAAAATTTCGTCTTCCTTACATTCTTGAGCGTGAAGCAAAAGCAACCCAATCGAAATGGCTTTTCGCCATTGCCATCGAAAGTGGCAAAATTCGCCCTCTTTTCTTTAGCAGCTTTCCTTGACTCCATCTCCCTATTAAGACAGATTCCAACGCAGCTTGTGTGCCCCATCGGTCGCTGAAACTAGCAAGCCCCAAACCCAACAAACCTTCAACGAGATAGCCCCTTATGTCCTCTCGAGATGTCACAAATTAGTGAGCGGAAGAGCACCATCCACGTGGCTCTATTTCCGACCTCCGGCATGGGCCATCTGACGCCGTTCCTCCGCTTGGCCACCTCACTCGTCGCCAGCGATGTCCGAGTCACCTTCATTGCCGCGCACCCGACGGTCTCGCTCGCCGAGTCGCGTGCCCTCTCCAGTTTCTTTGCCAGCTTCCCTCAAGTTAGTCCCATGCAACTGTGTCTTCTTCCCATCGACGAGTCTTCCAGCAGCACCGACGATCCCTTTTATCGCCATTACGAAGTCATCTGTAGGTCGTGCCGCCTCCTCCATCCCCTCCTCTCGTCGATATCCCCGCCTCTTTCTGCTCTCATCACGGACATGAGCTTGATCTCCGCAGTCCTTCCTGTTTCTCGAGCCGTTGGCCTTCCAAATTATGTTTTCTTCACGTCGTCCGCCAAAATGCTGACGCTCTTCATGTCCTTCCATAAAATATCTGTTAGGAAAGCCATGCCTGGTTCTGGGGATAACGAAGATGTCATCAAGATACCGAATCTTGAACCGATACCCGTCTCATGGTTTCCGCCACCCCTATTGGATGAAGAGGACAACTTCCTCAAAAGTTCTCTCATTCAGAACGGCAAGAGTATGAGCGACGCAGATGGGATTTTGATCAACACGTTCCATGGCTTCGAGCAGGATACATTAAGAGCGCTAAACGACGTCAATATAACGAGCGGATTTCCACCTGCGATCGCTATTGGGCCGCTTCCACCAGCTAACTTCGAAGAGCCTCATTCTCATCCACTGGCTTGGCTGGGCGATCAACCGATAGGATCTGTTGTTTACGTGAGCTTCGGCAGTAGAACAGCCATGTCGAGGGACCAGATAAAAGAGCTAGAAGATGGCTTGGTACGGAGCGGCGTGAGGTTCGTATGGATAGTGAAGAGCAAGAAAGTGGATGAAGAAGACACGGAGGGCCTAGAAGATGTGATCGGGCAGAATCTGATGATGGCAACCTCGGGTGCAGTGAACGGCCTAGTGGTGAAGTGCTGGTTGAACCAGAGCGAGGTACTAGGCCACCCGGCAATAGGCGGGTTTCTGAGCCACTGCGGGTGGAATTCGGTCATGGAGGCTGTGTGGCACGGCGTGCCGATGCTGGCATGGCCCCAGCACGGAGACCAGATGATCAACGCAAGCCTGGTGAAGAGGGCGGGGATCGGGATTTGGGAGGAGAGCTGGGGGAGGGGTGAGAAGGATGTGGTGAAGGGAGAGGAAATAGCGGACCGGGTTGAGGAGATGACGAGGGACGAGTCACTGAAAGCGCGAGCCGCGAGAATGAAAGAAGCCGCGAGGACGGCCCTCGGAGCTGATGGGGACTCGGGAAGAGGATTAAAGGCACTGCTCGCTAAGTTGTCGCAAAATGGGTCGCGCTTTGATTGTTGACACGACACTATATTACATTCGTGTAACAAAGATCAAATAATAATCGTTGTTAACGCACCAAATATTATCTTCTGAATCTGTAAGCTGCATGGTTACTTCCATATAGGCCTTCCTGTTTTGAAAATGCTCAGCATCTTCCTTGGCACCAGGAAGACCCTCAATCTGCAGACCGCCACCGAAAACTGCAGAAGGCAAGCCAACTTAGCAGAACAATTTCGTTCAGAAGCAAAGGTATGCACGAAATACCAAGAAATTTAAAATATATTACGCCGATCAAACTCATCGGGATTATTAATCATTGAAGTCAACGGTGAGATCCATATCAACAATGATTAAGATGTTTTGGGTTTCACGCGAACTATAGTCAATACAATATTCTTCATGATCATGGATAGTTGTCCATAAAGACGGTGGAAAAGGAAGCAGCCACCAATGAAAGTTACAACATACGGTGATCGCAAGAGAGTCAGGTCAGATTGCTGAAAAACCGAGTTAGAACCGTTTGATAGGTGCAAAGTGTGGAAAAGGCTATTTGTTGTATACCCAAAAGATGTCATGCCCCGAAACTACAAGAAAAGGGAATGACACGGCCGTCTTTCATGTCAAAAGACGCAGTCTCAAATATAACCAACTATATGATAATAAAATGTATATCCCCAGCTATATATATAAGATAAACTAACAGCTTGGCTATGATATAAGAGTTTTTATAATCCATAAAAAAAAAAGGTAAAAGAATGCTTTAAGGGCCAAGTTGATATAAATGGACACTTAAGTGTCACTTTAAAATAAAAAAAAAAGGACACTTGAGTGTCACATCCGGCGAACCTCGTCAAAAATCCTACATGGCATTTTTTATTATTAATTTTTTCACTTACGTGGCTCGCCGGCAAGTTGACTCAATAAAATGCACACAAAAACGACGTCATTTTGGTATAATTTGAATTTTAATATAAATTTTAGTTAAATTAAATTTAAACAAAATAATAATAATAATTATTTTTTTTTAAAAAAAAGTGGAGGAGGAGGAAGGCAGTCGACGGCTGAGGGCTCAACCCTCGTTGTCGCTGCCGCCACCCCCCCATCATCGCCAGAAGGTGGGGAAGGGTTGGTCGGGGCCGCTAAGCCCTGGTCGGGGGCCAGCAACTTCAGCCGACCAGTGGCGAGGGCCTGCGTGCCCTCACCTAGATCTAGGACGAGGGCCCACGACCCTCGCCTAGATTTGATGAGGGTTGGCAGCCCTTGCTCGGCTGGGCCAAGGGCCACCACCCGCTGGGGGTCGAGGTGAGGGCTCGCAGGCCCTCGCCGTCGGTTGGCTGAGCCCAGCGACCCCGGCCGACCTTGCCCCCTTCGTCACTGGCCCTTCCTGGCGGCGGCGGGGAGGCAGCAGCAACGAGGGCTCAACCCTTAGTCGCCTCCCTCCCTTTCTTTTTCTATTTTTTTTAATTTTTATTTAAAATGTTTTAAATTAAATTAAATTAATTATTTATCACGTCACCACCAAAATGATGTCGTTTTCACACTGTTTAGCCACATCAGCATGCAAAACGACGCCATTTTGCACTTACTTTGCTAGAAATTACGCATATTAACATTTTGGCTGGATTTTGGCCAGATTGACACTTAAGTGTCCATTTATGACAACTTTTGGCACTCCAGGGGTTCGAGTGTCCAAAAATTCTCTACTTTGGCCGTAAATCCTCTTTCACCTTTCTAAATTCTCAAGTACACTTGCATGTATTCTTCTCACATTTTAATCCTAGAAGTAAAGAGCTGAATTTTCTTATTTGGAAGCTACAAGGTGGTGATCGTAAATTGGTGGGTCACGCTTGTTCAAGGTAAGTGAAGTTTCTAGCTATTAAGTTAGTTCAATCTTCTTGGCACTTCTATCGTGGTAGGTATTTGAGATGTGTAATAATATTGTGAATATGGTAATTATTAAATTCTCTTGGTGATCTTGTATAAATTTAAAATGTATGATCAATTTGCTTATAGTGCGGCATAATTGTAATGATGGATTAAAGCGATCTTGTATAAATTTAAAATGTATGATTGATTTGCTTATAATGCGGCATAATTGTAATGATGGATTAAAGCTTGACATTGTTATATTACTAGTTTTAGGCCAATTTGTTGTTAATTATACACACATTTTATCTGCTTGAAATTAATGAAATTGTTCTTGAAATTGTGATTTTTGGGGCCATTGATATTATTCACATCGTGTTCATTTATTCTATCAATATTGATTAAGTTTGAATTTATATGTTCTGTCATATTTGTCTTAATGACCTTTTACATGTTTGTTCCGTCATATTTGTCATTGTTCTAATTCATTCTGAATAGTTGCGGTTTATTTTTTCTGTTATATTTATTTTGATGACTTATTGTATGTTCATTCTACTAGTCAGAATGTGTTTGTTCTGATTCATTTGGTTTCATTTTAAATAGTAAGAATTTGTTCGTTCTACCATATTTATTTTGATGACCTATTGCATGTTCATTATACTTAATTTGGTTTCACTCTTAATAGTCAGAAAATGTTTGTTCTGTCATATTCGTCTTAATTACCTCTTATATGTTCATTTTGCTAGTCAAAATATGTTCATTCTACTTCATTCTCTTTCGTTTTGAATAATTAGAATATGTTTGTCCTGCAATATCTATATTAATGATCTCTTACATGTTCATTTTATTTCGTTTTACTTCATTATGAGTAGTCAGAATATGTTCATTCTATCTCATCATATCATAATTTGGAGTCAAAATTTATTTGTTTCTTCTATTAGAGTTTCAAATCAAAATCTGTTATTTCATTCTTCTAAATTTTATTAAGTCAAAATCTACTTATTTGTTAAAACTCCTCTTTTATTTTATTAATTTTTATAAAGTCTAGATGTACTCACTTAATTATTTAAACTTTAATGAATAGAATATATCTATTGTTTAAACTCATGTACCATTTCACTGTTTAGATTTTGACGATTAGAACGTGATTAAAGGTTATTTCATATCCGGTTATCTGATTGATGTATTAAATTGAGTTGAGAAATGTGTTTTATACTTGTAAGTATGCATATAGTATGGCTTGAATAAGATTAATATCATCCCGTTATCCATATATGATGTCTAGTGGTGAAAGTTTGTGGGATGTCCTAGTAGTTGGGATGCCTCGAGAAGTATTTCGGGATACCTCGAGAGTCGAGATGCCGTTGTGATGGGAATGTCATTTGGTGAAAGTTTACAATAGAATTTAGATACCCATGAGTTAGGATACTCCGAGAGATTTCAAGAGGAATAAATATTAATGAATAAAATATATTACCATGGGTAAAATCAAATATTGTAGAGATTAATTTATTTTATTTGAAACATGGTATGCCATATGCATGAGTCTAAATATATATTGTTGGATGACGATTTATGTGGTAAATAAAAATGAGAAAGGTAAAATCTACTCATGCCTTTATCACGCTTACCGGATTATTATGCATTCACTTTGCTCATGTCAAGTGAAGCCGTAAGATGATTATTCTAAACTTAAAACTAAAGATTTCATTTACTGGGTTTCGGTTCATTCATTTATCTTTTCAAATATGTACGTTGGACACCCCATAACTTTTACACTATAGAGTTTTTATGCATTTTGAAGGTCTTTATGAAAATGTGCTAAAATTATTGATCTATGACTTCGGTCTAGACATTTGTATAGACAGATTTTTGGAGTGTAGTATGGAGATAGATCTCCCCAACCCTTACCCAGACTTTTATAATATGCTCGTAATGTAGTAAAGTTGTGAACTTAAATATGGTATAAATAAAAGAAGTATAAATATGTTATCTATACTTGTACAACTTTCTTTGAAAAGGAATTTGGAAAATGTTTGATTGCACTTCCACATGCTAAAATAAAATGATAGTGTCATAGGTGACGTTTTAGGTGTCACTTTTAGTGTTTCATATTTAGTGGATTTAACCTTTAAGGTCTCATGCTAGTCTATAGAGAGAAGCTCGATTTACGATTTATGGTTTTCTCTAAGCTTTATTCATCATCTTATGAGTATTCTTTTCATCGATCTTTACTTTTTGAAGGTCTTGTTTTTAGCAATTTCGCTTTTTCAATGTGCTCCAAAAGATAAAAAAAAATCTTATGTTTGAACTTTCAGAAGTAACACAAGTTACTTGCTAGTTTAACGTACGACACAAAGCTACATGAACACCAAACAATAGCAAATGTGTGGATCAATTTTATTCATTTGATTAGGAATTTATGTTATTCACATATAATGTTTAGCTTTTGTTTGTTAATTTGCTCATCTTAAATTTTACAAGGTTTATTCCTTAGAATAGATAGCGTTTTTTTTTTTTTATCATATGCATAGCTGCTAAAAACATACATTGTTATTTTTAAGTGGATAAAGAAAGTTGGGGATAAGAACGGTTCAAGTGCCAAAAGTTGGCACAAAGGGACACTTAAGTGCCAAAAGTTACGAAAGGTACACTTGAGTGTCACATTCGAGGAAAAACGGATCACTTAAGTGCCACTCCGGCAAAAGTCCGGCCAAAAGGCTGACGTGGCATTTTTCCGATGAATTTCCGGCCAAGTGAACCCAAAACGACGCCGTTTTACATGCTGACATGGCAAATAATGCAAAAACGGCGTCGCTTTGGGTTGACATGGCAAAAAAATAATATAACAATTAAATAAATTAAATTTAAAATTAGATTTAGTTAAAATATTAAAAAAATAATTTTAATAGTTAAAAGATTAAAAAAATAATAAATTTAAAATTAGATTTAGTTAAAATATTAAAAAAATAATTTTAAAATGAAATTTAGTTAAAATATTAAAAAATAAAAATTTTAAAATTACATTTAGTTATAATATTTTTAAAAATAATTTTAAAATAAAATTTAGTTAACATATTAAAAATTAATAATTTAAAAACTAAAAATTTAAATAAATTTAAAAAATTTAAAATTAAATTTAGTTAAAATATTAAAAAATAATAATTTTAACTATTAAAGTTATTATTTTTTAATATTTTAACTAAATCTATTTTTAAATTTAATTTATTTAATTTTTATATTATTTTTTTTATCACATGAGCCAAAAACGACGTCATTTTTGCATTATTTGACCATGTCAGCGTGCAAAACGGCGTCGTTTTGGGTTTGGTTCGCCGGAAAAATGCCACGTCGGCATTTTGGCCGGATTGGCACTCAAGTGATCTATTTTGCTCCGATTTTGACACTTAAGTATACCTTTCGTAACTTTTGGCACTTAAGTATCCCTTTGTGCCAACTTTTGGCACTCCAGGGGTCCTTGTCCCAAGAAAGTTGACTGGAGGTTATTTGAAGGTGGGGTTAGGGCTAGTGTTGCTAGCTTGGGCAAAAATGAAGCTAGGGTTGAAGTAGGAGATGAATTGGGGTTATGGTTATGATTGAGCTAAAATAATGGAGTGTTAGCTAGGGTGGAAGATAATGAGAGTGATGATGGCTTTTACTTTGAGAGTAATGTTGTTCAGAGTGATGTTGATGAAATTGATGCATTAGTTAAAAGTGATGATGACCATATCCTATCTGATGACAGGAATTACTTTCAAGTAAGGGAAAATGTCACAAATAGTCCATGAACTTTTATTTATTGTTCAATATTGTCCATGGACTTTCGATTTGCTCAATTTGGTCCCTAAACTATTGACAAATGTCAAATCTAGTCCCTAAATTATTTGAAAATTGACCAATTTCGTTCTTCCGTTAGTTAAAGTTGATGGAATTGGCTTACGTGGCTTTTAGTCTCTTAAGTATAGAATAAAAAGGACATGTGGAAAATCCACATGGAACTTACCATTAAAACAAGTCAAACCACCGTCTAAAAAAGAAACACGAGAGCACTTCTTCTCTCTGCTTTTGTGATTGGTGCTCTCATCTCCAGCTAGTCCCAAAACTTGTATCAAGGAGCGAAGAAGAAGATCAAGACACGGAGGAGGAGGATGTAAGGGTTATAGTCCATTAGAATTACGTATCATGATTTTTTTAGGGCATATAGGTATGTTTAGGGTTTAAAACTTGAGCTTGCATTGAATGGCGACTCTATCTTGTCGCACAAGAGAAGTTACTTTGTGCCTAGAGTGTTGTCTCGGGCATAATGCTTCCAATGAAGACTTGGGTCTATATGTGAGGGAATTCTACAAGGATGATATGTCTAGATGGCTTGTCCATGTTTGTTATTTAAGGTTAATTAGGGCTTTCTTCAAGGATGGGTTAATCGAGGTTTTCTTGAAGATGATAATACACGGTTTATTTGACTTGATCGATGCGTGGTTATGACATAAAGTGTGAATAGTTTATTTGAGCATGTTGTGTTATGCAATAACCTAAAAGAGTATTGAAAAAATATTGAATGCACAACAAGTTTTTTTTTTTTATTAATTTAAAGTAGTCCCAACTTGCCATAGTTTTAGATTTTAGCTTTTTCATGGATTTTTAGATATGGCCCCCATTTGTCTTTGTTTAATTGTCTTTAGATTATACTTTCAATGTTTGTTTGTTCTTATTGTATAAACAATATAAATATCTTGATTGGTGTCCTTTTCCTTTTTTAGTTTAGATGATTTTTATGCGTAAGCTTTTGCAGATTTACATGGTTGATGAGATATTCAATTTACTCTATGGGTTCAGGGTAGGTTTATTCATGATAGAATAATAGAGTATGTTGATGGTCATAGGAGTGAGTGGCTTTATGATCCAGACAAATTAAGTTACTTTGAAATTTGCACTTGATACAAGATATGGGTTACTCTAATAATGAGAAATTCCACTACTTAATGCCAGGAAAGAATTTTGAGAATGGTTTAAGATTAATTGAAGATGACACTTCGGTATAGAAAATGATAGGATTTTGGCCAAATTTTGTCAGCACATGTGAGATATTTATTGAACATGGCAAAGACATGAGTGTTGGCATTTGTGATGAGTTAGTTGAGGGAGTAATGAACATAGAAGAAAATGAGGCAGCTGTAACACTTATTAAAGATGATGATGAGCTTGTTGAGGAGCCATGGTTATCTAACAATGAAGAAGAAGAACTTCAAGTGGCTAGGGAAAAATTGAAACTTTTAGGGGAGATAATGCATATGGTGTTGTTAGGTTGCTAGAGATACATAGTGAAATAAATGTAAAAGTAAAACAAAAAAGGAGGAGGAAAGAGGCTCTAGCAACCCATTGTGAAGATAATGTTGAGCTTGAGACTGAATACTTTGACTCAAGTGACTTTAATTGGAGCTTTGTCACAAGTGATGAGGAAGAACTAGAGGTAGAAGAGGCTGCTAGAAAGAAGAGCACACATGTGCAATATGATGAAACCATAAAGATACTTCACTCTACATTGAATATGGTATTTAATGGCCCTAAACGATTTAAGGAAGCTATCAATAAACATGCATCTACCATAAGAGTTGATATTGATTTTATCAAGAATGACAAGGTGCGAGTAAGGGTAAAATGTGAGGCTAAAAATTGTGATTGGTTAATTTATGCAACTAGAGATAACAAGACAGGCTTGTTTCTAGTGAAAACTTTTAAGGATGAACACATGTGCTCCTGGTCTTTCCAAGTGAGGAGGTTCACATCTACATACATGATGAAACATTATCTAAGTTTGTGGAGGGTAGCTCTTTCAATGAAATTGCAGGAGTTCAAGAGAATTGTGCGAGAGCAAATGAGCTTAGATGTTACTATTAGCCAATGTAGAAAGACTAAGGAAAAAGTAATCAAAAGACTAAATGGGATGTATTCCTATGAGTTTAGTAGGTTATGAAGTTATTGTGAAGAAATTATTTATAGAAATCCCTGAAATAACGTGAAGGTAAAGTTTCTAAGAGAATCCCCAAATTCAAGACCCATCTTTCAATGAATTTATATTTGTTTTGATGTCGTGAGAAAGGGATTCCTTAAAGGTTGCAAACCTTTGACAGGGTCGAATGAATGTTTCTTAAAAGAAACGTTGGATGTTTCTTAAAAGAAATGTTGAAGGGTGAGTTATTGATTGATGTTGGGAGTGATGCAAATAATCAATTTGTACATTATCGCATGGGCTATTATGGAGGTCGAGAATAAGGATTCATGGGGCTGGTTTGTAGAGGCCTTGAAGTATAACCTTGGCACAAAGTACAATATGGTATACACTTTGTTCTCAAATCAACAGAAGGTAATGTTATTACTCTTCCTTCATTTTGTAGTTTTCATGTGTGACATATTTAATCTCATTATATAAATGATAATACCATGGATTCATTGTAAGGGTTTGTGCAAGACATATTTATGCGAATTGGCACAAGAAGATGGGGGTAACGATTGTCACAAGCAATTTTGGATGTGTGCAAAGTCAACTACAATCCCTCAATTTGAAAAGCATCTTGAAGAATTAGGTAAGATGAGTAAAATAAGAAAAGCTAACTTGATAAGAATTGCTCCAAAATATTGGTACAAGGCTTTCTTTAAAACTATGTGCAAATCATATAGTGTGGACAATAACTTGTCAGAAGCATTTAATGGATCGATACTGGAAGCTAGATACATGTCTATCATATTCATGCTTGAGGATATTAGAGAAAAGATTGTGACAAGAATGCATGAGAAAAGAGGTGCATGTCAAAGATGGAAAATAGACATTGCGCCTAGGATATTAGAGAAAATAAAAGGCAATAAAAAAGAAAATGCCTTTTGTCATGTGCTTTGGAATGGAGAAGATGAATTTGAAGTGCACCATAGGAACGATAAATTTGTAGTGGAGATATGAAACAACTCATGTTCTTGTAGGGCGTGGGACTTAAGTGGGATTCAATGCCCTCATGCAATCTGTGTCATTCTATTCAAAGGGGAGGAGATAGAAACTTTGTTTCCCACTGGTACAAGAAGGATAGCTATTTAAAGACATATACTTGAAAGCAATGAATTGTGAAACCCTTTGGTGGCACCAATGCCTCGAGTTATGCTTGGTAGGCCTAAACGGAAAAGGATAAGAGAGGAAGGAGAATTTAGAAATGGGTTCAAAGTGTTAAGACAAGGCAAAAAAATCACATGCCATTTGTGCTTCACACAAGGCCACAACTCAAGAACATGTCCATTGAAACAAAAGAAAAAGGTAAGGTTTATTCACTCTATGCCTTTAGTCTTTGTTGGTGTTAATATTATTTTACTTTATTTTCTTAATTGACATGATGAAGAAATAGTGGGACAGAGAGAAATCAACCCACTCGTTATAAAGATGCATCATAACAACGCCACCACTCAAAAGGTACTCTTGACCTTACTTTTAAGTAAGTGACTATGTGCTCCAATAATTATAAGTGTCATTTAAAATTGAGAGTTGATCTTCTTAATAGCCTGAATTGGAAGGTAATCAATCCATTTCTATACTAAGAAATATTGACCATGATGTGGTCAATATGGAGAAGGTGGAGAGCGCATTGCGCAAATTTATCACCATAATGGGACTAAAGGTATAACTTTACAATAGAAAATTGTTGTTATGTAAAGATTTGACATTTGATTATTTAATTGATTGATGCATTTCTTTTGTCTAGCAGCAAAAGGCAAACATCATGAAATAGAAGCACGAAGAAAGGAAATAAGTCGAGTAGCATTTGAACAATATTGGAAGTGTTGGATTAGCAAGATCTCCAAGAAAGAGGCAAATTGACCAAAAGTAGCTGTTTGAAGAGTGGAAATGGGACATACTCTAGTCATTTTTGTTGACATGATACTCTTGTATTTAAGACCAAGAGATATGTTTTTTTTTTTTTTGGTAGTTTTGAAAGTGTTTCAGATGTAGCAATGATGTTAAGAGGACAAGCATTCTTGATTGTTTTTTGTAGTACATTTGATATATGAAAAGAAATGCAAATGGCCTTAGTTTTGTCTAATCTGTAGGTGTTAAAGATTACAGTCAATATTCTTGAATAGTTGGCTTGTCCACGGCTATTTGTTTGTGAGTCCCCCAATCTCTCTAATCTCTCCCCATTATCCACTCCTCAAGTTTCCATCTTTCATCGTATGTGTCTAGTGGGTTGAAGTCCAATTTGGATCAAGTTCTCTACTTGATTTTGATTGAGATGTTTCTTGATCGTGGCATCCTTCTATTCTTACTTGTGCACTTATTGTATTGGATGATTAGCACCCCCGGTTCCTTTGAAAATTCCCGATTGAAGTGTGTTAGAGGAGAGGGTCCCATAATATGAATTCCTAGATTTAAGTAGTAGCACTTGACTAATTGTGATCAGTCCTCTTACATTTTTCTATTATTTCATTTCTTGATTCTCCCACCCTCTCCTCTCTATGCGAGGTCTAATTCTATGTTCTTCGGTAGAAACCTTAGGGGTTTTAATTCATGTTGTTATGTTGGGGGCACATGAACAAATTTAGAGCTCGACATATGTAATTGATGTTGGTAAATTATCTTTTGCATGGACTTGTCATGTGAAAGTGCAACATTCCAAACTAAAAAAGGTTGGTGTTTTACTTTATGCTACTCATTGCCAAACAAGGACCGTGAAAAGTCAGCAAACTCTCTCTCGATGCATTTGAGTTGGACATAAATGAGTTTTTTTTTTTTTCGTTTTTAGGTGAAATCGAACATGTTGAAATGCAAATGTTAGCTTTCATTTTTCATGATGTTATTATCTGATGTTACCTTATTTATGTATTTGTTGTGCTCATTTGCAGGATATTAAAGAAGGGACTCTAAAACTATTGTTTTTTTTTTTTTTTCTAGTTTTTTGTTCCATTGCATATCGGTCTCCCCTTTGATGATAGTGAAGAATTTTTGCGATTTTAGCACATACTAGATTCCCATGGAGGTTCACGCTACTTTTTTCCTCTTTTAGCGGCAATAAGCATTCTCAAGTTGTATGTTACCTTCAAGGATCCCTAAGGAGCAAAGAATGTTGTTCTTCTGTCGGTATGCATTATGTTTTCACATGTTTTAGTTAATTTTTTATTTGCTTTGCTCTTCGTATGTTAGTAGGAAAAAAACCAAAGCACTATCCTACTTTAGGAAGTGTTTGCAGCTCATACTCGATAGCCAACTCTGCTATGAGGAGTTCTACTAGTTGTTTCAATCACACATGCTTTTTGGTAGATATTGAGTCTAAATGGTAACAAGTGGTCACGTCGACAAGGAAAGTGCAACAGTGAAACTTAATTATTTACAGCCGGCATGCACTTTTAAGTGCGAACACCTAATGCAGTGGCGATGGGTTTGAAAACTTGAAATCATTTAGTTTATTCTTCATATTTTTTGCAACACCTGGTTGCTGCATCTTGAAATTTATGCTTACAAGCTCATTTATGTGTTTTACTTTAGTAGAATATATTATCCCATAAAAGAGTGTTTCATTGACTGCTACTTTAGTGAAACATTTCTCAATGAAGGTTTATGAAAAATAGATCTAAATAAAGGTAATTTTAGTTAGCATCCCCATTCTCAAATGGTTTGATAGCCATATACATGTTTATCAATTCCATCTTTCAACTTTTGCAGGTGAATTCATGACCATTATGGTAAGACTTTGTCAATAATAACAAGCCAATTTTATTCAGAGGCAGACATGAAAATTCTTTGTAACAACTTCAATGAATTTTCATTGTAAGAATATCACTTTTCATTGCAAATACCAGCAGTGAATGAATTTAATATTGTCATTCCTAAAAAAAAAACTTTTTATTGCAACCAATCATGATCACTAGGCCTATTGCTATTTGCTAATTTCTCCTCCTCGCTATATGTTTGCTATTAATAGCTCGAGACCATAGAGGAGAAGTTAATGGAGGGAAGAATAATGGATTGAATTTAGAAATCATCTGCTTTTGCTCCTTGACACTAGTATGGTCAAGCCCCCTTTGTTCCTTCTCCTTCAATGAGTGCTCAGTGGCAGTTCACTGAACTATACGAATGTCCAACCTATGCCACTTTTGCCACAGGGTATCAGCTTCAAGTGTCAATTGAGTGTATTCATCTCCACTTCTTGCTCTCTTTCTTTCTTCAATTGTTGCACGTCTTCTTGCTTTTTTGGTTATGGAATTTTGCTCTGAGGAGTATCTGGTGTAATCGGTGTATGAAGGTGAAAATGTCAAAATTGACTCAAAAGATAACCAGTTTATCTGCTTCTAGGAAGCAAGTCCTTCAATTATCGAATTATGAGCAATATCCTATTGGTCAATTCTTGGGTCATCCACGTTTAAGGTAGATGGAACACAAGCTCTTCAAAGTTTTCAGTTGCGATGCTCGCACCGTTCTTCACTTATTTCTCTCTTTTTGAATTCTAATTGAGCAAATTCAAAGTTTCATCTGCATGGGCGGTGTCGTGCCCACCAAGACCCCAAGATTCGAATCGTTGCTAGCGTCAACCTCAACCCAACCATCTTCACTCCAGTCTCAATCCAAGCATTTTGAGAAGTCTGATGTTGAGAAGGAAGAAGAATCATCAATGTGAAAAAGAGGATTGCAAACAGATAAGCTATTCCGACCAAAAGAAATTAAATAAAAAATGCATAAGCTTGCTTTCTACTTCCCCCCTCGAATCAGTTCATCTCTTCCAATCCAATTGTGTCGCCATGAGAGAGAAGGCTTCTTTGAGGGCTAGGGCTTTGATGCACTTGGCTAAGGAGGCGCTGATTGATTTTGCAAACTTAGCAGCCGTATTCCCTTATGGAATCACGATGTATATCGGCGGTGTTTCCTTCTGATTCTCCCTTAAGGATGGATCCATCGATATTAAGTTTCACTGAGCCATTCTTTGGTGGTTTCCACTATAGAAGTTCGCTTTCTCTCTTCTTCCGTCTGTTCGGTGTTGCCAGGTTCCAAAACTATAAGATTTTGTGATTATGTTCAAATCTAGTCCCTTTGAAAAAGAGGGCTTTTGAAGCCCCAATTCGTTTTCCTTTTTTAAAGTATATATTGATCGATACTTTTAATAATCCAACTCAGCTCCATGTCATCAATTAATGCTCCATGCCATCACTTAACGGTTTGAACAACCAGAAGAACTAGATATAACTTTTGTCAATAGTTTAAGGATCAAATTGGGCAAATCGAAAACTCAAGGACAAAATTGAACAATAAATAAAAGTTCAATGACCATTTGTGACATTTTCCCTTCAAGTAAAGGAAATGAGACTGAAGGTGAGTATGATAAGGGAGGCAATAGCATTGACTATTGATATAGTAGAAGAAGACATATACGAGGGTGAAGATGATGAGAACATCAAAGCATATGAAGATCTTAGTCATTCTAACACTAGAGATGAGGATTTATGTGAACAAAACAAGATCTCTGACTATTAGATAAGAACCTAATTGTGACCATATAAATTTACAATTTTAGCTAGGCATGAAATTTGAGTCTTGTACTTAGTTTAAGGGAGTGGTGCAGGCATATACAATCGTTAATGGCAACACTATTGATTGAAAAAATAGTGAATTTACAAAGATGTATATGAAGTGTGTGTCCAAACGTCAATGGTCCGTTTACAACAATTAATTAAAGAGAGAAAACTTTTTTTTATTAAGACGGTTGGAGAAGAACATACTTGCCCTAGAAGCATGAGAAACAAATAAGCATCTTATGGATGGATTGCCAAACAGTTATTGCTTAAAATCAAAGTTAATATGAAATATACATCAATACAATCATGGACAAATGCAATGGAGATGTGCACTCAATCTAAGTAGCATCAACATTAACATGTGATACGTGATAAGACACAACATGACACGATGGCATGTTTTTTTCTATAAAAAAAATAGAATTCCGACACGTTGAGACATATTATATATTAAATGTATATTTTTTATAAATTATTTTGATTCAAACCCATAAATAAATAAATCATAAAAAAGAGTATAGAATGAATTTATACTAAAAATATTAATCCATAATTTGTTAATATCATTCATTGTTTTGAATTGACAAATTCAACTACATTCAATTTCAATAATCCATAAAACTTGGAGAGAGAGAAAAACATGTAGTCTATATTCCACTATTAAATTTGATATTTAACAATAAGTAAAAGAAATCCACATTTTACTATCAAATATAACAATAAGTTATTTGTATACAATATCCCCCCCTTTGTTTTTCAAAAATTTACATTTTGACCTCTATTTTATTGAAAATGTTTAAAATAGAACCTGTGTGTATTGGATTGGCATTCAAGATGCCAGACTCAACTACTGCTGGCATATTCGAAGCGTTAACCACATGTCGGATTTTTAACATTTGTTGACCACGTGTCAGACACCAACATGTGTCCAACACTGACATGAAGGCCTTCAAAGAGTGTTTATGCTTCATAATACTTGACAAAAGAACTTATTACGAAGCAATTGTTACAATTGCTAGAGCTCTTAAGACTATCAAGGGTCAATTTACCAAGCAATATAAGTTAATGATATCTTATAAAGCTCAATTAAAGCAATATAGTAAGAACAACACATTTAATCTCATGCTTAGACACCTACACAATATGTTCAATATATTCTATGTGGCTTCAAAGGGCTGAAAGATGATTGTTTAGAAGGTTGTAGAAAAGTAATAAGACTAAATTGTTATTTGATTAAGACTGTAATAAAGCAAATACTACTTGTACTATTGTAAGAGATGAAAACAATAAGATTTTTCCAATTGCGTGGGTTGTTGTTAAAGCAAAAATAGAAGATAATTGGACATGGTTCCTTAGGTTATTATTCATAAACCTTCAAGTAAGTAAAGGTAATGATTGGACCTTTACAAGTGATCAACAAAAGGTAGAACTAGTCTCCATCTTCATTAGTTTCTTCCTAATAGTAGTTGAATTATATCTTGTAGGGCCTTATCAATGCATTTTAATTATGTCTTGCAAGGCCTTATTGATGTAGTTTCTTCATTGTCTCTTTGTATAGAACATAGAAATTGTTTAAGGCAAATTTTATGCAAATTAGAAAAAATTGCATCGAAGAAATGTGTCGAAATTACTTTTGGAAAGCTGCATATGCCACACACAAAGGTTGATTTCAATTGACATTTGAAGGAGTGAAGAGGGAGTTTGTTGGTGCCTATGAAGACTTCATGAGATAAGGTCCAAAGCATTTCTGCAAGGTATCATAAAGGCTAGCGAAAAATGTGATGCCATTGGGAACAATATAAGCAAGACTTATAATGTGTATATTCGCAAGCAAATAGAAATGCCAATTGTTAATAGGCTAAAGGAGGTGAGAACAACATTGATGATAAGAATGTATGAGAAAATTCAATTAATGGTAGATTCTAGAGATAAATTACATCCTATAATTAGAGTAGAGGTAGAGTAAGCAAAGATGAAGCATAGGTTTTTTGTTGTAAAACCATGAATTGTGGAACATTTTAAAGTTGAAGTGGGTGATGATAGGTTTGTGATAGATCATAGAGGGCGGACATGTGCTTGTAGGCAGTGGGATATCTCAATAATACCTTATTGCTATGCTATTTTATGCATTAATTATATAAAATACGAGATTAATCATTATGTTGATAGTTATTTTAAAAATGATGCATATGAAAGATGTTACCAATTTCCATTGTAAGCATGAAGATTTATGAATAAGGAGCAAATGAGAAAGGCAAAGAGCCCAAGTGAAAAAAAAAAAAAAAAGCTTTATTTTCCATCACTTAATTCACATTCTTGTCACGTTGACACCGTTTGAAGTCTTTCATCCATGTCAACAACCATGTAAGACTTTTAACGGTGACTTCCGACAGAATTACAATCGAGGGTAAATGTCTCTTACAGGTAGAAGTTTGGGATAAATTTATTACAGTGGGCATAGCCTGGGGTTTTTAGTATCATGGATTTTTTTCTTTGAGTAAATATGTCATCATAATAATTACCATTAGCAATGATAAATTTAGTACCTAAACTTTCTCTCATTTATAAATTAAGTACCTAAACTTTTTTATGTTTAATCAAATATCTAAGGTCTTTAAAATTGGCTTAATTAGTATTTATGTTAAATAAATTGTCATATTGCATGCTTTTTAATGATGTGCCTCACATTCCAACAACAATCATCCGCAATTATTGTATGTGACTGCAAAAATTATGCCACCCGGTTGTCTAATGCATATGATGAAGAAAGATGACATGGAAGCATCTCACCAATCTTAGTGTACTAACTAACCTGGTCACATTAGCATTCTCATTCACTGTACAACTAGTGAGCTGATGTAAAAATCAGTCATATCAGCGAACACCGTTGATGTTTCATCAAAAGTAGTTCGGCTGCTTAACTGAACTGGAAAAACGTTTAGGTACTTGATTGGAAAAAAAAAGTGAAAGTTCATATATGTGTGCAAAATTACGGTGTACTTTGGAAATGGCCAATTTCTTAATCCCCAATCAAGAGAAATAAATTGTGTCAGTTTGCATACTAGAATGGTGACCCCAAATGCATAAGTTATTGTGCAATTTGGAAATATGCAATGGAGTTGGGGAATGTGACAATTAAAGCAGAAAATATCGTTCAAATGACGTGGCAAAGTGATATGATAAATAAAGATCAAAGAGGCAGAAAATTTAACATGGCAAATATAGTGTCAAATAATTAAAAGTGATGTACGAATAACATGGTACATGAAGTGACAATGCATGAATGCTGTATTGGAAGACCGCAGAGTCATTTGGAAAATAAAATGAGGTTAGGAACAATCGTGAGTCTTTGATTGACATGTTCGAGACTTCTGTGAAAGACCTTGGTCATTTGGTCTTATCAACGATGAAACACCTAACAACTCTTGAACACGATCTTTTTGATACAATGACTGATGAACTAGCCAACATAACGACAAGGCGTTACTTGTTTTTTTTTTTTTTCCTTTTTAAAGCTCCATTTGTGTAAAAAAAAGAAATATTTGGAAAATATTTTCCTAAGAATAATTGATTGTATCGCTTAGAAAAATAAATGAAAAAAAATATTTTCATCATCCATGAAAATATTTTAGACATACATTGTAGTTGATAGTAAAAACATCTCTCATTAATTAATTATTTCAAGCGATCTAAGTGTTTTTTTAAGAATTTTTTTTTTAAATTATTCATTTTTTTTTTTGTAAAACGAACGCATAAGGAAATAAATTTACTAATTTTTTTTTCTATTTCTGTACTCTCATTACAAAGTGTTCCTCTTTTTATTTTTATTTTTCTTTCCCTCAGTGAATTTATCTAGTTATTTTCTATGTGGTAGCAAACTACCTTCTTTCTGTGGAGATATTTTTAAAAGATTTGGAAATCATATAAATGAATTTTAATTTGATTAATGAAAAATCGAGAAAAGAATTGTCCAATGATTTATTTTTTAATTATAGATGAATGAATATTAAAAAGATATCTTTCGTTTTCTAATTAGAATTATACATATGTACATTGTTTATTTTCAAATGGAAAGTTGGCATTAACCATCGGCTTATTTTACCCCTTTTGTAAGTTATCCCTCTAAAATTCAATAACAAGCATTTCTATTAAAGTAATTTGTTGTGGGAGCCCGTTTAGAGGAGTTATTTTTAAGTAAGTCTATCCATTTAATAGATTTGCCGGTAATTTTGGCATTTTGACAAAACACAGAAATGCGTAATTAAGTAATAATAGACTTTGCGAGCACAATTTATTTTGTTAACATATATTAAATTTACGATGGATATTCCCCTCAAATAAGCCCGGGATTCATTGTGAAAATAATAATGCTTAAATGACTAAAATGCAAACTTTAAATTCAAAATGAAGTAAACTGGTTGACACTAATATCCTCGTTTGAAAGTTTGATTTATGAGCATGTATGTGTAGAATTAGTAAAATTATTATGTTATTGTATGTGTACATGTGTGGGAATTTAAACAATAAAGTTTTAAGTCGAATTGCAGAGCTTACGTTAAAAGCAATATGTGATTTTCCTTGTGCGATTAGTTTATTTTAGGAATGAGCTTGGTTTATGTTGATGCAACATATATAGATCTTATCATCTGCACTATTTTAGATCTTTAATTATTCATATGCATTAAGGGTGAACGGTTCCAAATTTCATACAAGTTCTACCTGAAATATGGAACCAAGTAGAACATATTCCTCATTTTTTTTGGACTTAGAATCTGACCTGCATACCTTGAAACTTAAAACCTACCTTATCACAGATTCTAGAGTTAGCCACAAGGCATATCCAGATTCTACCTATATTATTAATTGAATAATCGTAGTGACTTATTATCTTGAATGACTGTTATTTGCTACTAAAGTTCACTAATCATAACTTATATTTAGAGATATGAAAAATATAAAAAAAAATTAGCAAAATAAAAGTCTCAATCATAAAATGAAAGCTTGGTTTAGTGATTCCAAATTTTATACTCATTACGAATGCCATAGAGTACCATCCATAAGATGGTACGAAGGTATAATGTTTTTTAAAAAAAAAAAAAAAACTTATTCTAGGCTTTAAGTTACAGGTTCCACTAATCTAAAACTTGGAAACTGAAATCTATCCATTGAAATAAATTTGGAACCTAAAACTCACCCTACATACTTAGAACCTAGAACCCTCTATTATGCATTGTTTTTTGTTTCTATTCTATTAGAGATAAGTGTATAGAAGTCCCAGAACTTATTATGAAAGTATAATTAAATTATAAAACTTATAAAAAAGTGTAACATAAATCCTAAAATTTGTCAAATTATTGTAATCGGGTTATTTCGTTAATATCGTCCAACTTGACTAACGACAAATGCTAACGTGTCTTATTTATTTATTTATTTATTATTTTCTCCATCCTATGTGATGATAGTGTGGCTAAAATGACATCTTTTTGGTCTAAATTTGATTTTTATTACATATTTTATTTAAATTTAAATAAAATACTAAATTAAAAGAAAAAAGGGGTTGAGATAGCGAATTGTAAGCCATCGTCGCTGCCGTCCCACCATCTTTGATAAGCCCTCGCCTATAGTCAGTGCAGTCACTTGCCATTGACTAGGGCCTTATGATCTCCACCAGCCATCCCCACCCTTGTCGACCCTTTCAATTTAACTATTTTTAATAAAAACTAAATAAAATGTGTATTAACAAATTATATTTGGATCAAAATGACGATGTTTAAGCTTTATGTTTCATGTTTTAGTGACATCATCATTACGTTGGTGAAAGAAAATATCATAAAAATAGGTCATGTCAACATTTTCTCATTAGTTAACTTGGATGGAAATAATAGAAGGACTCGATTGCACTAAATTAATAATATTTAGGAATTAATTGCACTTTTTATAAATTTTAATACTCAACTCGACTTCACGACGAGTTTTACAATTTCTCGTGCGTCCCCTTCTTTTATGAAACCAAGAGCTTAAATGATTGGTGTTGAACTATGATTGGAAATTAAGTGCTAGAAAATTTGTTTGAGAAAAACAAAAAGCTCTTCCCCGAGGAAGGAAATCTCCAAGCAAAAGCTTTTATCTCATCCCATTTCGAAGCCTCCTAATTTTCGGATTAGAAATCACTAACGAGCACCACAAACTCCAATCACCATGCTTAAACCCAATTAAAATAATAATTAACGACGACCTTGGATCTCCCCACCGTTCTTCCCCTTACTCAAGACCAAAAACCATGTCCGCCCTCTCTCTCCCTCTCTTCCTCCCGATCTCGCACCTGAAATTTCCACCACCATCGACGGCTAGAGCTCCATCACCACCACCACCATCATCATCGTCACCACCGGCCGCCGTCTGAGCTCTCTCATGGTGGTGGTGCAAGCCTCCAAGCTGACCATCCCCACCAACCTCTCCCTCTCCCCGTCCCCGGCCATCACCGCCGTCCTCTATGACCCCCACTCCCTCTCCCTCGCCCTCATGCACGCCGACTCCTCCGTCTCCCTCTACCCCCGCCTCTCCCCTCTCTCCCTCCCCTCCTCCTCCTCCCTCCCCCCTCCCCAGACCCTCGTCCCCGCCCCTTCCTCCTCCTCCGCCTTCCTCCTCCTCCTCCGCCGGCGGGACGGCGGCGGCGGCGGTGGGGAGGGCGAGGGCGAGTCCTCTCGGGTCGTCTTCCTCGTCTCCGGGCCGCACCGGGGCGGGTCCCAGATCCTGCTCCGCTTCTACGTCCTCCAGAGCAGCGGCGGCGGCGGCGGCGACAGGTTCGCTAGGGCTCGGGTCGTTTGCAAGCAGAAAGGCCTCACCTTTGAACCCGGCTTGGGGGTTGTGTTCGATAATCGTCATGGGGTTTCGATTAAGATTTCTGGGTCGACGAATTTCTTCGCCATGTACTCGATTTCGAGCGGCAAGATTTGGGTTTTCGCGGTCAAGGCCTTGGGAGATGGGGGTGCTGGTGGTGGGGGTGGCGATGGGGGTAATTTGGAGTTGATGCGGTGTGCGGTAATTGAGTGTTGCAAGCCGGTTTGGTCGATTAGTTTTTCTTTCGGGTTGATGGTCTTGGGGGAGGAGAATGGGGTTCGGGTTTTCAATCTGATGGCTCTTGTTAAGGGAGGAAGCAAGAGAGTCAGGAATTTGAATTCAAATGGGAAGCTTGGTAATCGCCGCTTGCCTAATGGAGTGACTGGAAGTGGGATTGGGGGAAATTTGGAGAATGCTCGCAATGTTAGTTTGGGAGGGAAGAATGATAAGCACCCTGCATCTGGTGAGTGGCTTTTTCTGTTCTGTTGTAATTTCTTTTGCTGTTTTGTTTTTTTTTTTTTTTTTTGGCTAGAAAGGTATTGCTTAGATCCATGTTCATTGTATTTTAGGTCCTTTCTACTGATTGTGGGTGTTAGTATGTTTGTGATTGCACAATATCCGTTTCAAAATGTGGTTTACTTGGTAGCTATGATTTGGTATGTGCTCCAAAATAAAATTTAATCAGAGAACTTCATAAGGTTAGCTTAACTTAATAAGTCAACTTGACCTTTGTTATAATGTCTTTTAGACATTGAAGATGTCTTAGTCCATGATAACTAGAGAGTTAAATAGCGAATAAGAATGGGAAATGAGCGGAGTGAGAGAAAACTCAGAGGAGGATTAAGAACAAGATGCTGAGAGGAAATCTCCGCCATTTAAATAATTTTGATTTCCGTTTGCAACACTTGCTCCTGTCACATACTGAATTATGAAACAACAAACTGCGAATCGATTCAGTAACGAATTATGACTAACTGCTTACAGAAACTTAACTCATGTTGAATGCATGTCTTTTCCCCAAGCAACTGGCATTCCTAACTCAAGCTGCTTCACATCAATCTTCATCAGTTTCTTAATTGCTGCCATATGGCATCTGCTAACTTGCTCTTGCACTTAATTTTCACTAATTCTTTAAGTTGTTGTGTTAGTTAACAATTTAGAAGGTGTCTTTCTTATGGTATTTCTCCATGTTTTCTTTTGTAAGTTTGCTCATCTAGTCATGAATCTCCATCGTGAAAACTACTGTCGAATTTGAATTGTGGTTATGTCTTGGGAAAGGATGATCAAAAGAAAAGTGAACACCAAGATGATCATTGCTTTTGGAGATTTCAACATCTGCTGATTATCTTCTTTTACCTTCATAAATTGATTGTGTTCTCAAGAAAGACCTTGTCCTCTACAAATGGACTGAAATTCTCCTCATTTATTTTGGAGTATCTTTTAAGTGTAAATCCCCTGCCTCCTTTAAATACCTCATTTACTTAAAATTCATAGTTTATATGACGATTTTTTCCTGGTTATTGAGAGCTTACCAAAGCTCACCCTTGAAGTGGGTCTTCTCCAATCTGGAGGATCTTTCACTTTTTCAGCTGAAGTTAGAGGTAGGGACTTGACTTTACTATGCATAGACCGTTCTGGTTATACTAATGAAAGAAGTGGCAACAATGGCACAATAAGTGTCTTCATTGTGAATGTCTAAATAGTACGAATTGCTCTATGGATATCTTTGCTTTGGAACAAAACAATTAGAATTAGGCTCAGTCAACTGGAATGTGCATTATACATGAAGGGTATCTTCCAGTTGATACGATCCATCAACCTAAGATGAGGAGAAAGCTCTATCTAGTTTATTTAATTATTCAGTTAGAACTTTTAACCATTATTTGAGCAGATAGCAGCAACCATTTCATCTTACATGTGTAGTTTTGATTTAACAATGGATTTACATCATTCATTAATGCAAATGTTTTGATGTAGCAAGTAATGGCTCTTGTTATTCGCTGTTGAAAATCCTTGTTTAGGCAGTTCATACCATCCACACTTAGTGTTAATAGCATATTGTTCCATGGAACTAAGGTCCAAAATAGGGAAGGAAAGGTGTTTCCACAACTCTACCAACCAGTCCATTTTGTTCCACTTATTCCCTATCTCATGGTCACATTTTATGCAAAACCTTTTTTCGGTTAATCCATCTTTTTCTCAAAAATGTGCATGAGATAGGAGGTGATTTGATGAATACTATTAACTCTTGAGTGGAGTATCAGAACGGAAAAATTCATTAGATAATAAACTACAGGTTGCACCACAATTGATAACATTCTAGATTATGCAGGTCTAGCCCCGTGTTTCTTATCCTTAGAAGGGCTTCTTCCACTAGCAGGCTCTTTTGGAGAACTCCATCTAGTTTGGTGTGTATGGGCAGGCAGGTTTATACTTCTTGGTTTCAGTGCACTCTTTACAAGTGTCATTTCTATCCACTATTATTCAAAACTAATCGTGTTACTAATGACTGGAGGAAACCAAGAGAAAACAACTCACTGTGAAATTATAGAAGATCCCCTTTAAGATCAAACAATGAGATCTAATTAAGTATGATTGTATTTGATAGCATCTACTATACTAGGAATATCAAGGAGCCCAATCATCGAAATTGTTCAGGATGCCCTTTTTTAGTCCTATAGTAAGTTGTAAAGCATGTGAGATTGATCTCTACTAATTAATCTAATTGTTTCTGTGAGCTTTTTTGTAACATGTATATAAAGTCATCTCGCTTTTGAAGCAGACCTTTTGACAATTCTTCAGTTATTTGAAATTTTAAATTAGTTGCTTCAATACCTTCAGCAGCCTGGAAAGTACTCTTATATTATTTGATACATATAGAAATTTTGGGAAGATTCAGAGAATGAAATAAATGACAAAAATGGAGAATGAGGGACAAGCAAGAGAAGAAAAATGAGAGGAGGAAGAACTGGATCAAGAGACTAAATATCTAATTCTGATGTTTGAGATCCGGTTTGCAACACTTCCTCGTTTATACTTGATTACACTATGATTACTAACTGACTAGTTTCCTGTTTTGCCTTTGGAGAATAAAAGGACAACTCATCTCAACTTAACAAATGTGAAATGCACATCTTTTTCTACAAGTAACGTAACCATGTCTCTTCCTAAATCTAAACTTAAGCTGCTTCATCCTCAATCTTGATCGGTTGCTTCAGTTCTGCCATGCATCAGTCCTACTGATACTAAAATTTTCTTCACTTTCTAGAATGTTGCTGTATGGTGAACTCTGATAGAAAAGACGACATGCCTTAGTTCCTGGCAACGTTTATCTTGATGGCTGATTAATCCCAGCAGTTGCAAACATTCAGGTTTCCTCTTCATAGTGCATTGATCACTTTAATCTAAACTTGTTGCCTGTCATCGATTGTATGGGAAAAAACAATGAGATTTTACATGTCATCTCACCTATCATTCCAAGGCTTCATATTGTCTTATAAGACAAGCTGTAATTTCCCTATTAGACCCCCTATTTTGAAGTTCCTTTTTATATGGATGTGCCTTTATGTATGTTAAATTCTCTATTTGTAAGGTGTTCTATATGAAGGAAGAAACTTGCGAGTTAGTTCTCTTTGATTTTTCTTCGAGTTGGCACGAAATATGCAATGGAGTGAGTGTCTAGTAATTATGCTGGAAAACCTAAGTCTTCAGGAGAACATGCTTTTGCTTGATAACTGGGCATTAAGTTCGTGATGCTGGTGAAATTGTACATCCATATGTATGAAAATAACTATGAATTTGGATTCCCTTTCAGTCAACTGTGTGATACTGTTATAATGTGCTGCATGTTAAAAAAAAACCAGTCTGACCTTAACTACCAATTCCTAGACTATGCTAAACATTTTCTCTCTTTCCATCACAGGTAAGAATATGTTGCCTCTCTTGCTGTGATTGTTGTCTTTGATTGTTTAATAGTTGGTTCTGTGGTACTTTTTGAGGTGATGACCATGTAAGGCTACTCTTTCTTTGCACTGCAAAATAAAACTAGTTCCATCCTCTGCTGTGAATATGTAATATGAGCACTTCCTCGTCAAAGTTGTTTTACAGGTGTAATGCGCCTGCTCTATTTTGTGTGGTCCCTGTCATCATATTCAGCTTACTTGCATTTCTAACTGCCATTAGATACTACGATTATGTCAAACTTTGTTTTCTTCTTGGGTCCATGCCAGAGTGAGTATTAAACCTTTGGGCAAGATAATACAATAAAAAGCCTGAGTCACCTATCAAGAGAGACAATCATAAGAGGCCTGTTTTCTGGTCTCTGTTTCAACTGTAGCTCGACAGTTAATTTTTATTAAAACGATAGAGATTTTTGTTTTCTAGTTCTTTTTATTTCCATTGGAAAGCTCCTTGGTCAACCATATCCAGGCATCCAGTCATATGCGTGGATGTGTGGTTATTGGAGGCATGGGCCTTTGAGTTTAATTTGGTTGATCATATCTCAATAATGTTGATCCAGCCAGTGAACCATCAAAACGACAAAATTAAGCCTTAACTCACTAAGTAAGGTCAACAATATGAATCATTCTTGGCCATTGCACTCAATTTAGTATCAAGGTTTCTTTAAGTTCGAAATGTTTAATATTTCATATACTCCCTTATTTCCATGCCTTTGTACGTCTCCTTGTCCTCCCTTTTAGATTAAGTATATATCTCCACTGAAGCATCCAAAGGACTATGTTCAAACTAAATAAACCATTTTGAACAAACTTCTATCATCTTATTCTTGATAATTATTTGCAGCTTCTCATAAGATTGATTATTTGCTCGATTGATTATTTGCTCCAATGGCTGGATTTTTAATTCTGTCATGGCTTTACTAGAAATAATAATCATTTGGACATGCAAGTAGCATGAATAGTGAAAGTAATTGTAGACTATCAGATGCCAGATTTGCAGTTCTTACTGAAGGATTTGCATCTTGTCATAAATTTTAGAAGATAGGCTAGGCTAGGGCTAGGTTGGAATAATAAACCAAAGAACAAGCTCTTATACTTAGCTTATCCACTATTGTTTTGCACTGGTTTTGTTGGTGTATAACTGGCTTATGGAATGAGACTCATATAATTGATTTCCTCAAATGGTTCTTTTCATCTCATTCCAGATCTCTGCTTGTGCTTTGTTGAGTGTGCTGCCTTTCTTTTTCTCCTTTTCTTTCCTCTTTTTGAAGAAAGACCTGATACATGGATTATTAGATTATGATTAGTTTTGTTATTTGTCATGTTTTATATTCGCTGTGGTCTAACCTAATCAGTGGCGACCATGTATTATTACTTGCAGTGAAACAGTCAACAGTCAAGTTAAAGCAAGAGGCCAATGATGGGAGTTCTTGTTTTGTGACATTGAAGAGCGAGGATAGTGCAGACTCGACTTTTATGTCCACGCCAGTGACGTCACTTAAAGCACTTTACATCCAGCCTTTGTCCCCAAGATCCTTCATTGTTTTGGATTCAGTTGGAGATTTACACCTTGTATGCCTGCCAAAGTCCAAGGCACCCACTGCTTCTGATGTTAATTTCCATTTGAAGCATATGCCTCATGTCATGAAAGTGCACCACTTGACTGCTTTTCCTGATATTGCAATGAGTATGGTGCTCTCTCATTATTATGATGTTTTAGATTTGAAATGTTGGGAACTGCATTGTGACCCAAGGTAGTAAGATGGTGTAGGTGTCAGGTTCTTGGAAAGTAGCGTCCTTGATTAATTTGTCATTATGCTCTATCTTTCTTGTAAAAATTGCATCAACAATGATTTCTGTAGGTTCGGGAACTATTTGGATAGACGATGGATATAATACTGTGCACATGATGGTTGGATTTGACATGGAGGCTGCTAATGATGCAAATGATGGAAATCAGAGTCGTGAAAGGCTGATGCAGATTTCAGGTTCTCATTACATACAAATTTTAGATTATCTGCAAATAGATTTTTGGTCACGCTGCTTCTACTTTGTATTACCCAAAGAAGATGGGCTTTTACATTTGATGAGTATGATGCATGCCTCTCGTTATGTTAATTCCTTTAAGCTATATAGCGTAGCACTTTGTTTGGCACTTACTGCTTGCTTTTTCTTAACTAATGATAGTCATTTGATTCCTATATTCCAGCAGTGGCTTTTATTTGTGTCCATTTCCTATTTATTCTTTTATTGATACCAATGGAGGGGTTGGACAGTTACATGTATCGTTTTCTTTTGCTAGTTGCCCAAGCAATTTTTACGAGTGAAAAGATCCAAAGTGTCATTTCGCTGGCATCAAATGCTATTTTGATTCTTGGACAAGGTAATCTTGATCTTTCATATATATTTACTGCAAGAGTAATGCAAACACCCCCCCCCCCCCCCCCCCCCCAAAAAAAAAAAAAAAAAATCTGTTCATCAACATGGAGGATAATGTAGCAAATAAAAAGCTCAGACAGCCTTCTTCATTCTAACCAATGACAGTTGGAAGAGAGAGAGAGAGAGATCTAGATGTACATTTTACAAGGAATTCAAGGAAGCTCTCAGAGACAATTAGATTAGTCAAGTTAAGCTTAATCATTTGAAGGATCTGTTCTCTAGCCCGTCAATTCATATGGTCCATTATTTCTGTTGAACAGGAAGCCTGTATGCGTATGCTGTTTCCTAAGTCACTCATGAGTACATTTTACCTGGTGAGCCACTCGCATATTCTGGATTCTCTTGTTTTTACCTTGCCGCCATAGTTATATGCCTATTAATTTTCAGGTCCCTGGGTACGTGCATGTTTTGAGGTTCTGAATTGTTCCTGAACTGAAGTTTAAAATGTAAGTGGTTTTAAATAGCGTGACCTTCTTTCTTTTTTTGTTTGGTTTGAGTTACTTATGGTATGTGATCTGAGATGATAAAACTACTGCATTTTAGCAGTGTGTGATGAAATTAAGTGGATTCGCTGCAATTTCAGTTGGTCATGGTCCTATATCTGCTGTTTGCTGGGCTTTAGATGTCTGGTTGTCAAAATTGGGAGCTGCAGCATTCTCTTGCATCTAAATATTTTGAGGACCTCGAGAAGACTGAGCTCTTGGAGGTACGTACAATTTTTGGTATAATCAGTGGACTGAGGACTCTGAATGTGACCTTTAACTGGACATTGTTTTGGAATAATTTGTGGCCTCAGGGTGCTGTGGGATAAAATATATTAGCAAAATCTTGAAAATAGGGAGAATGTTTTTTTTCCCCCCGCTTTCACTTTACAGTTGAACAATCACCTTATGCTCATTTACGTAGGTTGCGCCTCCTTGAAGAGATGTTTTGTTAGAAGTTACACAAAAGATCAAATTTTTCCCCTTAGAAAGCCCTTTCCTCTTTTAGGTAGTTGACGTGCAATATTTTCCTTTAATAACAGAGCTTTAAAATTTGGTTGAGTGACCACCAGTTTCATAACTCAGAAAGGGGATTATGTAGTCAAAAAACATTAGAGGATTGAACCATATGCAATCTAACGAAATGTGCTTGTGGAAATTGGTTCCTCTTTTGAATTAAATCAAGAGGGGAGAGAGCAGAAAGGGATATGTATTTTAGTAGTAATATAGTGTGCTGCACACCAAAGAAGGACATAGAGAAATTTTGAGACCTCGTGATGTGAGCTTCAGTTTATGTAATCTCAGTTGAACCATTCGTTTTGTGAGAACTCTGGATGAGATTGAAGGACTCGTATAACTGTGATCATACTGAACTACTTCTTGGCTTATAATTCCTTATAACAGGTACTATTGTCACTGCCACTTTCCTTTGTGAAAGTACAGGTGCATGGACTGGTTAATTGCCCATAAAGGATTTCAAAATTTGGATCTCTGACGATTGAAAGCACCAATGTGGCATGCCATGCTTCTGTGTGCTCCTGGCTGCAGAATCTACCACTTTGCTATCCATGTTTATGGGCACTTGCAGAGGCTGCACTTGCATCTCTTCACTGCGGAGGTAGCATTTGCAGAATCTATATGCCTTTCCATCAGATGAAGGTCTGCAATCGATGTGAGGTCAGATAGACTAGAGGCCCCTCTAGTCACTATTATGTCAAAAACAGGATGAGGGCCCAATGCTATATCCCTTCTTCTGTATTCAGAGGCTTTAAGGCTTATCCACCTTTGACTCGTATTGGTCTTTCTCCTTTACAAGAATCACGTGCTCTTCTGTTGAAACAGGACCATCTTAAGTTTGTTATGTAAACAGGAGTCGACGTCATCAGATATTCAAGCCATTTAATGCTTTTGAGTGGTCAAATTAACCTGAGCTTGGCCAAGTTAAGAACATAATGCGAAAGTTCTCAAAGAAAGCTGCAGTTAATTTGGGGTCACCTTATTCTACTTGCTCAGATTTACGGCAGAGCGTTTCGCCATTATATGAATTTTCTGATAAATTTTTTATTGAAGGGATCTATCCGAACCCTAAAATTTTGTTAATAGGAACCGTGGAGTGAGAAAATTGCATCACAAGTGCTAAATCGTATGTACAGAGTGCAATCCAGCTATCGCCCTGTCAATTTATTCAATCATGTGCAATGAAGTTCTAGAAACCTTCCGCATTTGATTAAGTTGTAATATTTTCAGGAATGTGCAATCAAGGTCCGAAATTTATGGGTGCAATTAAGGATATGGTAGGTAATTTTTAAGTGATGAGTACGCAACGTCTAGGATTTTCGCTGCACTTGTCGCTTGGTATCTTTGTGGCGATTCCCGATGAAGTAATTCAAGTGCCGAGGTAAAACCCAAAGATTTTATTGACTGTGAAAAGGCTTGACAGCCAGCCAGCGTAGCTCTCTCCAGTTCAGTATCAGCTTTTAAATTTTACCTTGTTCCTTTTCCTTTAATAAACCTTGGAAGAGCGGCATTGTTTAAATGAAATGATGATCCCGGAGGCTTAACCAAATGCAAATATTAACATTTCCCACATTTTTTTTTACCGAAAAAGAAAAGACAAAACAAAAGAAACTTGTCCCACATTGGGTTCCCCCTTCTCGTGACATAGTTTATGATGAATGAAGTGCCGAAGTTAGTCAACGTCAACATTAGGTTATTTTTACCCTCGGTGGGTGCGTTTTGGAGGGGTTTTTCCAAGTGGCCCTTGGGCCAAAACATAGGTGTTTGGCCAAAATATTAGAAATCCCATTTAGGTAAAGTTAGCTTTGAAAGGCTGAAAATTGAAGGCAAGTAGGAGGTTACCTTAGGCATTTCAGCATTCTTGGCATACCTATGGGTTCATTAATGAAAGAATTTGTTTTGCCTTTGTTGCCCTCACAAATTTATTAAATTCTAACTTTGACCCTTTTTAAAACCCTAGATTTATTCATTGTTGCTTGTGTCACGGGCCGATCGATTCGCTCTCGATCACTCCTCGTTCAATCGATCAGCCCGTGACACTTGCCTTTCCGGCCTCACTTCTCTTTAAGGTTGGGCCTCTTTGGTTCTACTCTTCTTCGAACCTCGCCTCTCCCAACGCCTCTCCGATTGCCTCTCTTAGCACTCAACAATCGCTTGTTTCTCTCGTGCTTGTCTCTCTCTTGGTTGCTACTCTTGTGCTTGTCTCACCCCAAATCCAGGTTTTTTCCCTTTGATCCCTTCTTGTTGTGCCTTTTCTAGTTGTGATCTTAAGTGCATGGTGATTTCATGAATGATACTTTAAATATTGTGCTTGATTGAGGATATTACTACTCAAGAAATACAAATTGTTTGATGGAAATGGAAGAGTGCAAGGTATTAGAAGTAGATTGGGAATCTAGTATTAGAAGTAGATCGGGAATTTATGTATGATTGGATTTTCTCATTCCCTGACTTTGATTACATCCTAATCCAGGTTTTTTTTTTTTTTGAGCACAAGCTATATTCAATAGAAAACTCCCTTGTTGTCTTGTTTGTTGAAGTGCTCGAGGTCCAATCTTTTGGTTTTTATAATGTTTGATTAAACTTTTGGTAAAATATTAGAATTTGGTATTGAAAGATGGCAGTTTCACGAGATACGTTGACTGAGAGAATCCACAACTTTCACGCTTATTAGCTTTTCCAGTAAAAATGATTTTTATCCCTAGCCCCTAAAGCAAACCTACGTAGATGGCATGTTTAATGAACTTTGGTGGATTTAAGATAGGTTTCGTTCAAAGCTATTCTCAAAGCATTGCATTCAAGCTCATGAACAATGGAGCTTCGGTGTGTCGACTCTAAATTGATGAAAATTTTCTTACTTTAATTGATCAAAACTCTTGAACGTTTGAGTTGGGCCAAAACCTTTTTTCAAGGTTGAACAACATAAATGATAATCTAGCAGGGAGAAACTTGCTAAGTCCGTTTGGAACTCTATTAGGTTAGAGTTTATCAGAATGGCTTCCTTTAATTACAAATAGGAATTTAGAGGGGGTAAGTACACTATCAATGCTAAAACTTGTGTACGGCGCTCACTTTGATGACAAAATTTTATTTTGGATCAATTAAGTGCCAAAACTTTTGAAAAAAAAATCATTTCAGTATCAACGCCGATCTGGTTGGTCGGAAATTCAACGTGGCACTTTTTTTTATTAATTTTTGAAATTGATGTGACTTGCCAAAGAGTACAGTCAGCATTTAAATAACAAAACGATGCCGTTTGGTATCTCTCCCCCAATTCAAAACCTTAAATCTACAAATTGAGAGAGAGAGAGAGAGAGAGAGGATAAGCCGCCTGAATCTTCCCTCCTCCTCCCCTTTCAACCGCCCACATCCCTCGCCTCCGCCTTCGCCGACAATGGGCCAGTTGCTATCCTCGACGGTCCCCATGCTCGGCGGTCGCGGCTCTGACCCTAACCCCGACCCCAATGACGGCCACTCGGTGGCCAAGTCGAAGGCCGTGATCTAGCCAGTGCTCGAGGAGGCCGCCGACAAGTGCGCCGCCCTAGATCTCTCCTTTTCCATATTCAATCTTCCCGATGAGTGCGTGGCTTGCATCTTCTAGTACCTAGGCTCTGGCGATTGGGGCTAGTGCTTCCTCATGTGCCGCCGCTAGCTCGTGATCAAAGGCCAGAGCCGCCAGAGGCTTCCCCTCCACGCCCACTTGGAGTTGCTGGACGTGGTCTCGGCACTATTTGCACGGTTCGACTCGGTCATGAAGCTCGCGCTCAAGTGCGACCGCAAGTCGTTGAGCATTGACGACGACACGCTCATGCTGATCTCGCTCAAGTGTAGGAACCTCATGCGCCTCAAGCTGCGTGGCTGCTGCGCGATCACGGACATGAGGATCGCAATCTTCACGAGCAATTGCCGGGGGCTGAGGAAGCTCTCGTGCGGATCCTGTACATTCGGAGCCAACGACATGAATGCCGTGATTGATCACTGCGCCTCCCTAGAAGAGTTATCTATGGAGCAGTTCTAGAGTCCCATTGAAGGTGCTACGGTGGAGCCGATTGGGCCTGGTGCGGCTTCCGCCTCCCTCAAAACAATTTGCTTGAAGGAGCTCTATAATAGATAGTGCTTCAGTTCGTTGATCATCGACTCGAAGAATTTGAGGACGTTGAAGCTGGTGAAATGTTATGGAGATTGGGACACGGTGCTACTACGATGGAGGCCGACTGATGGCGGCCGAGCGAGCTAGGTTGGCGTTGGGCGAGATCGGACCAAAAGAAAAAACCCTAATTTCAATCCCAAAAAATAAAATAAAATAAATCCCCAAATGAGTTGTGTGACGTCGTTTTTGTGAGGCCATCCACTTAGGATGGCAAAATGACATGGTTTTCTTAAGGAGGATGGAAAACGACGTCGTTTAAAAGCCATGTCAATTTTTTTAAAAATATAAAAGCTACGTAATAATTTTGGCCAGAATCTTTTGCCAGTGGCACCAAAATGATCGTTTTTCCTCCGATTTAGCACTTAAGTAATCCAAAATAAAGTTTTGGCACCAAAGTGAGCGCCGTACACAAGTTTTGACATTGATAGTGTACTTACCCGAATTTAGAGTTAGCAATAGTTGTCAAGGCATTCTTTGTAATTTTGAGTAGCTATTAATAGTTTCCAAGTTTTAATTTTTCAAGTGATCCTAGATTAATAGTTTTTTGTAATTATTGTATTTAAATGATCTATTTCTACTTAAAATTCAACTGTTTATCTCTTGCTCAATTACTTTTTCTTATAAGTTCATCTTTTATGATACAGCTCACAAAAATGTTCTATTATAATAGGCTAATTCTAAGCTTATAGATGATAGGAGGAACTCTATAGGGGCTCCAATTTGGTGCAGGCTTCAATGTTATGAGGTTGATATTGGGCAAGGGAAGCCAAAATGGCTAAACCTGATAAATGCAAAGAGGTTGATGAATGCTGAGGTCCTCATAGATGCTAGAGATGATCATGGAATGGACTCGAGGCTAACATTGAACGAAGAGGATCAGTACTACTAGGTTATGACCAAGAACTATTGGAATTTGCTTGCTTGTACCCTTAGTCATGGAATAGTCACCAGGACATTTATGCTAGATTGGGTATCTATAGAAACTTGTTCTTCTCTTTTGTTAAAGCAAAAGTACAATGCAAGTGTCAAAACTTGATATGAGGAGACACTTGAATACCAAAAGTTCCGAAAAGTAAAAAGTGGCATTTAAGTGCCAATTCCAATTAAGGGTGTTGGAAATTCGAGGTGGCTTATTTTTAATAATATAAGTGGCCTACGTGGCTTGCCGAAAAGTTAAGTCAACAAAGAAGAGCCAAAATGACACCGTTTTGCCTTTTATTTGAATTTTAATATAAATATTAACTAAATTAAAATTAAAGCTTAAAAGAAGAAGAAGATTGCAGAAGGCATTCAACAATGGTAGGGGGTAGTTGATTAGGGTCGCCAAGTGGTGAGGCCTTGCAAGCCTTTGGCTAGATTTGGAGCAAGGGTTGCAGCCTTCTCCTAGATCCAACGAGGGTTGCTAGCCCTTGCCTAGTCGGGCCAAGGGCTGCTGCTAGGTGATGGCCCTTGGCCGAGCTACGTGAGGGCCGGCAACCCTCGTCGGATCTAGGGGAGGGCTGTAACCCTCGCCCTAGATTTGGGCAAGGTCTTGCAAGCCTTCACCATCGGTTAGCCAAGGTTGCCCTCCCCTCACCATCACTGAGGGCCAGTGACAGTGAGGGGTTGCATTGCCCTCACTGAATGCCTTTTACAATCCTTTTTTTTTTTTTTTAAAGTTTTAAATTTAATTTAATTAACATTTATATTAAAATTCAAATATGAAACAAAATGATGTCTTTTTCTACCATGCTAGCGTGCAAAAACAACATTGCTTTTAGCTTATCAAGTCACCTTAACGTTAGTTGGCATTTTGGTCGGAATTTCTCATTATTGACACTTAACTAATTTATTTTGCTCCGATTTTGATACTTAAATGTATTTTTATGAACTTTTGATACTTTTAGTATCCTGTCGTGCCAAGTTGTGGTACTTGGGATGTTTGGGGCTCCTTTTGTTGATCTACTTTTGGTTTGTGATAAGTTGGTGATCCGACCAATGATTATAAGTGTCCAACCACGATTTTTATGTAAACTACACCCTTAGCTTCTAGTAGAATTACATGTGCAATCTTTATTTGTGCTTGTCTTGATAAACTCTACTCTAACTTTTGGTTAAAATATACTTATTTGTATTATCACTTGATTAAGATTTCCCTATGGGTTATCGATAAGTGTTTAACCTTGCCTATACCTATTCCTCAGTATGCTCATAAATCGAGCAAGCCTTTGGTGTTTTCATTAAAAAAAAAAAAAGGGAAGATTCTCACTGATTTGTAAACATGTTTCTTTTGCATTACTCCTGGTGCGAAAATATTAAAGTTACAATCATTTTCCCCCAAATTTAAACAAATTAAAGTTAAAAAACTTAAATTAATCACACCAAAGAACCTTCCAAATATATGTTTACCAAACATCATTTTCCCAAAGTTGCTTCCAAAGCACATTTCAATTACAGTGACCAAATAATCTCTTCTTTTTTCATCAAATCCCTTTAAACTAAAGGCTTTTGCATTTCTCCAAAGGCTTTCTCCAAAAATCAAACCAAATGCAGCCACTGTCTGTTTATAGGTTATGTGCTATATTAAAAAAATTAAACTCATCCCAAATTTTATAGTAATTTTTTTTCTAGATATTAAAGCCCGTCTTTGGTAAAAGAATTCAAAGGTGTGGGATAAAGTGATTATATTCAGTTCAAAATGGTGATGACTTAATTAAATGGTTAAGCTCTCAAACTAAATTCAGCGGATATTGAGAGCTGGATTCTTTGTACTTGTGGCTATAAGATCAAATCTTTGGGGGATAATTACCCAAAAAGTCCTTAAATTTATTATACGGATGTCAATTTAGTCCCAAACCTTTGAGTTACGTTTGGTGGTCTGAATTTTTAATCAGGATAAGATTAGATAGGATATAATATGAAATCTAAGGATTTTATTATAACCTATTCATTGTTTAGTGAATCGCAATAATAAAGTTGGATATATTCACATTATATGATGTACATTGTTTGATATAAAACATATCAATATAAATAAATGTAAAAGTTCACAAATGGAAGTGTTAAAAATCTCTCGCGATACTCTTGCCTACGTTATTTTTATTATATTTTTCTTATTTTTGTAATTATGTTCTTTTTTATCTATTTTTTTCCACTTCCATCATTCTTTAATAAAAAATTATTAAATAGTAAATTGTATTAATATAACTAAAACAGGAAAATACCTAAAATATGTAATTAATATATTAATATGTATATATTGAATTTATACTATAAGATAGAATTAAATTCGAATGTATAAACAAAAATAAGATTGAAGTTAAAAATAAATTGTTAATTTCTGTTATTTTGAATTTCTCATATTATAATTCAAATATTATTTAAATTGAATATATTTTTAATTTTATGAATTTAAGAAATTTGTTATTCTAGAGAAAATAGTTTTCCTATTATGAATATTAGAAATCTTGCTCATATTTAACCCACATTCCCCGTAGAATAATTTTATTTGGCCTATATCATTCTCGTACCCGACTTTATCTTGCCTTGAGCAGAAATTAAATGCATCCTAAATTTTATCCTGACTATCACATGTAACCTTAAATTTGGCCTATGTGGTACTAAATTTTTTGATGATTTATCAATATAATCATTCTAAATTGGCCAACAATTGTCGACATAAATGTTGGTCGTCTAGTTTAGTCACGTTGGTGAAGTCGATTTTTTGCATTTGCTTTAATTTTTCTTAATTTTAAATTTTTTTAATTGTATGTCTTCTTTTTCCTTCTTCCTTTGCTAAAAAAGAAAAGAAAAAGAGGAAAAATAATTCAAAAAATTTATGAAAGATTCAAAAAAAAAAATGCAAAAAATTATGCAAGTTAGCATTAGTCATGTTATGTACGATAGCCAATGTCTACATCGACAATTGTTGGTCAAAATTGACTAGAAAAACTACATTAATAAATTATTAAAATTTTTATAGCTAAATTAGTAAAACTAAAAGGTTTATGATTGAATTGGTATCTATAAATAGATTTAGGTTTTTTTTTGTAGTAATTTTTCCCATTGTTTGTACTAGATATGACTATAGTCGTGCAGCCCACTATAGGGGATGGAATCGAGGTGCGAGTACAATCTTATATGTGGATATTCTTCTTACATCTAAGGGAACTTCTGCTTGTCAACTTGCATCAACCTCTTGTACTCAGGCGCCGTAATAAAAATTTACGATTAGTCACGCACTAAAGTAGATGAACTTCACATAATTTTTTTCCCCAAAGTGTTGCAATCGGGCGAAACCTCATGTCTAGCTTTCATGCTCCACGTTTAGTCCGTCTGTCCAATCCAATTGAGAGGACCCGACAAACGCCCGAACACGAAGAAATTCACAAGGAATCATTCCGAATTCGGCTTGTGTCAGAATCAATGTTGGCACTGTCCTAGCCAGCTCTCTGCGGTTCGCACAGTCAAGCAGAAAAGCAGATTCACTGAATTTTTTCCGGAAGCGCAAGTGCTTCAGATGAAAGTGTCGTGTACGTTTTGGGTGGAGGATCCCGAAATGAAATCCTTGGTGGGGTCAGGTGCTGATAGGCTTCCCAGGCTTGGGTGAGAGCTTGAGATTGTGGCCGAGATGTGGCAACATCCCAATGGTCCAACGGAGATAAGGCGGGATCACAAACCGTAAACAGAGACTCCCCACCTCGACTCTCTTGTCATCGCTGTTCCTTTCGGACTTCAGTCCCCACGTTGGTCCTTTGCGTTGTGTCGTTTGTTTCGTTTTTTGTATCGTTTGGCGCTTTCAGAAAAATTACGAGACTTCCACTATTGGAACGCAAGTACAAGACATTGTCGCAGGTTGTTGGGTTGTGCCGCTAAAATGCCTCTCTGCCAGCTCTGAAGCGAGACCCTCCTGATATGGTGAACATGGCAGTAGTTTCCTCTTCTTGATGATGCTCGGTTCGTGAGTTTTGGGTTCCATTTTCTTGTCCTTTCTCGTCCTTTTCTTCACTTGTTTGTGTACAAGTGCTTCATCTTCCATCCTGTTTAGTTCTTTTATCTGTGTTAGAGTTCCGCTGCTTTTTGTCTGCTTCGTTGAACGGTGGGATAATATCAAGTTTGCATTTGGTTTGACGGGCTGGGATTACTTTACTGAAATGAGCAAACAGAAGCAGAATGTGTTCTTTGTTGTGACTGAAATAGCATTTGTGTTCACATGCATGGGCTGCCCAGAAATTTATCGGCTTCAATGAGCGGAAAAGGAACTTTTCGCAGCAATTCAGCAAAGAAAGATTTCTGTGGTACATGGTTCTCTGACCACATACGGCGTGTTTATGGAGAATCAGTCGTCCAAAAGCTTGAAATATGGCTGTCGGTTTTAAGGACTATATCTAGAAGCATGACCTTCTTAAACGAGGATCCACCGATGTCAGTAGTCTTTTATATATTTCACTTAGCAAGTTGTATCATTCCACATGAAGAATTTTCACATGACAATAACTGTCCTCAGGTTTGTTTAAAATTAACCTTTGGTTGAGCTGCTATTCGTCACATCGAGTGGCTTTCCTCCTTGTTCTCCGTGCTGAAGGTGTTGTTTCATGCGCCTTCCCCCGAGCTAGAAATGTTCTTTTCTGCTGCACAAAGCCGAACAGTAGTTGTCATGTTCTATTTTGTTACTGAAACCCACGATTTCAATGAATTAAATCAGGTTAACATGGCTGTGACACCAGTATATTACAAAATACCATATAATTGTCGGCCTCCATTGACCCGGAATATCGCAAGGCAGTGTCATGGGCTGTTCATGTGTGACCACGGTTCCACGAGAGATGGTCCGAGATGGTTCTGTTCTGGTTCTATTGATATCAGCAGAGGATGGTAAGTCTTGTATCCACTGATTAGTATATAGAGGCAACAAGAAACAAGAAAGAGACCGAAGTCCACTAATGCATTAGCCTTGCAGGTCTCTGCAAAATGAGAAAATGAACGGAGCATCCTTTTTACAGCAAGATTATTGGGCAGAAGGCCACCTAAAAGGCTTTCGGAAGAATGCTGCACACAGGAAAAGCGCACAGGTCATATGTCATGCTTCCAAGGATAGTAGTGAGAGCCAAATGCGGGCACTTGATTCTTATTTCGGCAAACTTGGAGATGTCGACAAGACCTTCTTGGACGATTCTGATGTAAAGATAGAAGCCCTTGCAAAAAGTGATGTTTTCAAGTCCCAAAGGGGGCTGGACCTGCAGGATGCTTATCTTGGCAAACTCAAGGAAGGAAACGGCAAGTCAGGTATGTGTGATTGTTTATTTTTTATTCCCACGATCTGGTGATGAAATTTGTTGGCCAAACTTAAATGGAAGAAACTGGTAGATGTTTCGGTTTGTACTCATTGCAGAAGTTGGGTAAGCAGAAATTCTCATACCTGTCCACATTTGTTTGATGACTGCAATTTTCTTTTCTTATTCATTTTCTTTTTTTCGACAAATTAATTTAATGTAAAAGGGACGATAATCTAACATCTACGCATGTTCAGATACCAACTCCGGAGACTCTGCATCAAGTCCTCAGGACGAGATCACTGCCAAAAGCAATGTTATGGAAACTCTGTTGCCTCTCAAAGAAGAATCTAAAATAGGTTATTGGAGGAAAACGAGAGTTCACAATGAACTAAGGCAAATGAGAGATGAGAAAGGGCAGAATTCTCAAGTTTTACGAAACTTCGATGACACTTCGGATCTTTACTTAATGTAATACACGGTCTCTCCAAAGTTCATTGTCCAATATGTAGTGTTATTCAGCAGGGAGTAAGACATCAAACAAAACCCTTTTTTGTGCTTTGGCTGCAGAAGCATCATAGCTTCCATAAACATTGCTGTGTTTCTGTTCGAGATAGCGAGCCCTGTGCGGAACTCAGATATGGACCTATTCTCTCTTCCGCTGCTGTACGGAGCGAAAATCAATCACCTCATCCTGACAGGAGAATGGTGGAGGCTTGTCACACCTATGTTTCTGGTACAAGATTGAGGGTTGGTTTCATTTTCCTTTCTTCTACCGATTCAGTAGCCATATTTCCTAGTTGTTGTACATGCAGCGACGACAGATGATTGTGTCCATACTGTTGTTTATATTCCACAAGATACGAACCAAAGACCTAATTAGTTCTGAGTAGGCATTTGACAGTCGTGAATAGATGCTAATAATCAGGAGCATAATCGCTCTTGCAGTACTCTTCTTTCTAGTGTCATAAAAAAGTTTTGTCACAATGAATTTGCATGAACATTTCTCAATATTCTGTGCGGAGCTCTATATTCCATCTAGAAGATTTTTGTCGAGATGACTTTATGAATGCAGCACTCTGGAGTTTTCCATATGGCTCTTGGTTGTTGGGCGCTTCTCACATTCGGGCCTAAGGTTTGCAAAGGCTATGGTTCATTCACATTCTTCCTGATATACTTACTTGGAGGAATATCTGGCAACTTGACAAGCTTTCTACACACGCCAGACCCGACTGTTGGTGGCACGGTAAGCACCATTACACCCCTTTCTCTGTCTCTACATTTATGTAACTGAGAAACCAAGCTCAGATTCAGCATATATAATCCATCAGTCTTGTATGGCTGTGTTGAATTGCTGTCTGTGAAACTATCTGCATTTTTCAACTTACTGGGACGACAGTTGATTTCAATGTGATATCTTGCCGCAGGGACCAATATTTGCCATGATAGGTGCGTGGCTCATCTATCAAATCCAAAACAAGGACATGATTTCGAAAGACATATCAGAGAGTATGTTCCAGAAGGCAATACTCGCGACGGCTCTCAGCTTCCTGTTGAGCAACTTTGGTCCAATAGATGACTGGTAAGATGATCTCCAGCCAGTTAAGAACATGCGAATCCTCTCTCATTTGCTAGCCACATGATTCTTCAAGTCTGACAGCCCATGACCGTTGCTGCGGTGTTGCAGGACGCATTTGGGAGCAGCCGTCACAGGCATAGTGTACGGCTATTTTACGTGCCCGACCTTACAAATGGACGATGCATCTTCGACCTCTGGACAGGAAGAGGGAATCACTCTCGTTGGGCAACCTGCGGATTCTTGCAAATCGCTGCTCGTCTTTGCTCTCTTAACCCTTGTGTTGGGCTCTCTAGTTTTCGTTATCGAGCCGCCACTAGGCACTCTTGTGACCGGAAACCTAGAATAAACGTGGAAGTATTGTGATGATAGATACAGGACCGTGTTAGATGATTTTACGAAAGGTAGCTGAAACTTTTGAAAGAAACATATTCTGTAATGAATGACTTCTAGTGTTGTGTAATGTCCTGGGGAGGGCCGAATGTCTGGTGATGGACATTTATCAATCTTTAGCAATGCCCTCGAAAAACATTGCTTTGCTATCTACACACAGCGGCAGACAAGAGACTTTCATTTGAAGGTGATGATCGGCCTGAGCGAAGGTAGAAGAACACCACGCGCATTAAAGAAAAGAGATGAAGTATCCGGGCGAGACGTATCAATAATGACAATAATAACGTCTTAAAATTGTGATTTCCCCCAATAGAGTTTGTGATTGAATCCGGTTTCAATGGAATTTCTGTCCCTGGGATTATAATGCCTAGACTTTGGTCTTCCTCATTTAAAATGCCTACAAACCAAGGATGAACACGATTCAAGCCTTGAACCTATGGCGAAACAAAATTCAACAGTTGAGAAGATATGAACCTGGTCTCGGACTGTTGATTTGAATTTGCTCTCGTTGCACAAGACTTATCGGTTCTTTTAAGGCAGCACGTCATGAGTAGTGTGCTTATATCTCGGCTTGGCAAAGAGCTTTGGAGCGATACTGCGACTCATAGGAAGCGACCATGACTGTCCCCCGATCAAAAATGTGAATCCTATTAAGAGTGTTCGTGGCTACCATGTTGTTCTACTTGTGCTACGGTTTTGTTAAGAGCAATTAAGTTCAAACCTCACTTTCTTAAGAACAAAACAATACACATTCCAAGATGGAGTACCAAAAATGGAGTAGGCTACATCTCTGTCAAAGCTTTTGATTGCTTTTCAAGGGTGGTCTCCTAATAAGAGGATCGGCCAACATCAACTCGGTCACCGCATACTCGACAACTTCGCCTATGGCGATATTCGAAGATATATGCTTGGTCTTGCATGACATCTTATTGTTTTTATTAAATTATGTATCAAATGTGAGCTTATAAACTGAATCCGACTCAATAGGAGGATGCAGATCAGTTCAGTTAAAAGGAAGATATCTCATCAAGAAGGGGCTTATAATTATATCTACCCAAGAAAGAAGGAAGCTCTTCTGCAACTAAAAGGACAAAATAAGGGTCTCAATTATTCGATGAAATAACATGGGAGTAGAAAAGAAGTCCTTGTCCAAGAGGAAGGAAAAAAGTGGACGCCACCCCTTTCTTTGATAGTGGTCGGTCAGCAAGGGTTTGACCGGAAAAGGTACCTAAATTAAAATGGATTAATACTTCGAAAAACTTCAAACTGATATATTTATAATTTAACTAAAATTAATTTTATCATAAAAAACCTCAAACTATTATACATGTGATAAATTTATCCTAAATGACCACAAAAAACTCAAACTGATATACTTATGACAAATTTATCCTAATCTAATAAGTTGGATTGCTAAAAATCTCAAACTGATAAATTTATGACAAATATATCTTCCGTTAAATTAAATTAATATCACAAAAAATCACAAAAATTATATAATTATGACAAATGAAAAGTAAAATTTCAAAGCGATATATCGATCAATTGTCACATGTTATCCAACTTAACAGAGGGTAAATTTATCACAAATGTATCAATTTGGGGTAAATTTGTCAAAGATGTATAAGTTTAGGGTCTTTAGTGATCAAAAACTTAATCTTGAATAAATTTGTCATAGATGTACCAATTTGGAATTTTTCAAGATATTAACCCAATTAAAATATATCCTTCCTTTCTTTCTGGCCATCATTATAGCTCTCTTCCTTTGGATGCCACACACAAAAAATCCTAAAGCCGTACAGGGAGGGTTTCATGTGGGTTACATGGAGAGGGAGCCCTAAACACATGGACTTTGTGCCGTGAGTTTTACATTCAAATTGAGTTTTTATTAATTTATCTATTTATAAACATAGTGAGTTTGAGATTTATTATAGGAACACTTGAGCATATTTACAATTGTGACTCTATTATTTAATTATAGTGGATTATTTGCCACTAACTCTTCTCATAGAGTAGCTACCGGCACTCAAACTGTCTAATGTCCTTATCGTTCCTTATTAAATTCTACATTGATTTTACAATAATTGGTATTAGGGCTTGAGGATAGGTTTTTCTAGATTTTGATTTGGGGTGTTTACTTATCTGATTATTATCTATAAATTCCATTGTTACAATAAAGTATGGAGCGAAAGTTGAAAATGAAAAGTTCAATGGAAGGAACAACTTTGGGTTATGAAGCGTCAAGATGGAGGCACTATTGACAACTCAATGTTTGGCCGAAGCATTGAAAAGCAAGGCTAAGTTGCCTAAAACAATAAAAGATGCTGAAAATGATGTGTTAATGAGGAAGGCAATGAGTATAATCCAATTGAACCTCTTGGATGAGGTGTTAATAGAGGTGGTTGACAAGAAGTACGCCACAATGTTATATAATGCGGGTTTGAATAGTTGCTTGTACATGTTGAAGAGAATATTTTAGTTTAGATACATTGAAGATATGTCTATTAGATCCTACCTAAATGGATTTAATAAGCACATGATATATTTAAAGAACGTTGATAAGATCCTTGATGAGGAAGAACATGATATGATATAGTTATGGAAGCACGTACTATGATTACCTCAGAAGAGGTAAAATCCGTTTTATTCTTTAAGGAGTGGTAAAAAAAAGTTGCAAGATGACAATCTACTATAGGTTATAGCACGATGACTATTGATTCAAGATATAGATCAACATTAGTGGTCCAACAACGGCAAAGGTAAAAGCAAGTCGAAGTCACACCATAAAAAGTTCAAGGGACATGTGAAGTGTTTTGAGTGCCACGAAGAGGAGCACATTAGGAGAGATTGTTCAAAGGTAAGAAATAGAGGTAATGGGCATAATGCCACACAAAACATTGTCAAGAGAGTAATAGTGATGCAGAGGCTGTTTTGTGTAACTACTAGCTATAACTACTAGATTTCAAGTGTTCTTATCATGTGGCGTCGTATAGAAATTGTTCACAACTTACCAAACTGTAGATGGTTGAGTTCTAATAAAGAAAAACACAACCTGGAAGGTTATGGGAATAGGGACAGCTCGGATTTGGATGCATGATAGGGTGGTGTGTACATTGATCGCCAAGAGGCATGCATCAAAACTTAAGAAGAACCTTATTTCTCTATGGAGACTTGATGACATCATGTGTAAGCACACTTGATGATGGAATGTTGACTATCTCTCAGGATGTCATGACAGTGATGAAAAGAAAGTGCATGCTGTTGAGGAAAGTAGGATAGTGTATGCATTTTCACTGTGATTCCTGTGAGGGCAAGTGCTTGCGTTTCTTGGGATTGTATATAAAATGGTCATTGTGAAATAAAAATTATTAAGTGACAAGCATGAAACATATCGATGCAAGTAGTCAAAAACATCTGAATGCTCAAAGAAAAATAACCAAGGTATCTGCGGTAGAGCACTCTCAACTAACAGGAAGCAGCAGCATAGACATACAAACAAGAGAAAAATCCATAATTAGGATGGTGAAAGTAGGGATTGGACCCCAAACGCTAGGAAGAGAAATCCACCTAGAAGGGTCACCTGCACCAACAAGCACAAAGGTGAATGGATTGAAGACCACATAGAGGAAAGAAACGAATGTGTGAGCTGAGCTAAGTAGCAAAGAAGAGGGGATTACCAGCCTCTCTGATATCTTAGAAGCCAGGGTCTCTCCCCCTGTAACAGCAGCAACTGTACACAACACTTGTCCACTGAAAAAATAATGAAAATTTAATTAGAAGGATTAGTCCTGGAGTTATGCTTGCATTCACTGGTGGAATAGATTCAATGCAGGCTGTGAAGAGAACAAATAAAGCTGCTCGAATAGCGGTCATGATGATATGATATGAGCAACTACTATTAGAACTGCATTTCTCTGCACTGACACGAAATATCCCATAGTTGTCGGCTGGAGTGCATGATTAGGCATATACTTACGCTATTCCGCCAAGCACCACTGCTAAGATGTTCTCATCAGCTGCCAAGCCAATCGTTGCTAGCTGCAATGTTTTACAGCTTTCAGAATGCTAAGCAGAGTGAATACTCTCAAAGTTCTTGCTTGATTGCAAATTTCACTTCTTCCTTTTCCAAATTGTTATGCAGATCCAATATGTTTAGAATTAAATGAGCACTAATTTGCACAATGTACACTAACCGGAACTTTTCTACCTGGCTTTTGTTGCGCCAATTACGGAAGAAGGTGAGTGAGAACGCTTGCGAAGCAGCCATCCTGAGTTAGGAACGGTCATAACATATAGGTTTCATGGAAACCGACCACATACAGTTGAATTTGTTTTCATTTCTCTACATTTCTCTGGAGAAAGGTGAACCTATTTTTACCATTAGATGGAGGAATCACCTCGAGAAAGACTGGTGAGAAGTAAGTGATAGGCTTCTGTTGCGTCTACAAATCATCATCAACCTGAGAAAAAAACACATACACACACACACAGAATGAGATTCAGATGATCAGTTGAAACATAGGATGCAGAAGTATGATCATTTCTACAGTGAATTGAAGCAATGTCTGAGAGAGAGAGAGAGAGAGAGAGAGAGAGAGAGAGAGAGGAACACCGACCATCCCTTTTCTACTTCCAACTCTTCATTGTCACTGCCAAAAGAAAAAGTAGTTTGCATCACAAAAAAAAAAAAAAAAAATTCCATTGATGCTTCAACTCCTGTACACACAAAGCATTTTGTGATGGAAAAGGAAGAATAATGAAGAGAAAAAAGGCTAAAAAAGAGTGGAAAAAAAGGAGAGAGAGGAAGAATTACTCATCATCCTTAGTGAACCCTTCCCAGAGGGACCGTAGACCCAACAGGAAAAACATGAATGTGGTCACATGATGTGACCAATTCTTCGAGAGCTGCTCAGTAAATCAAGTTAATAGATACCCAAACATCTAATGAACTATGAATCAGTGAGCACTGAGAAGTGATTATAATGCAGACCAGACTTAGAGCAGCCCAGCCGACCATAGCGGAGATCATGGTCTTTGCCTAAATTTTGATCACAATCACAAAAAGAAAGTTCAACTGTTTATCCTGTAAATGAAATTGTAGTGAAGAATTGGAACATAAAATGAGAAGAATGAGAAAGAAAATGCTTACAGTTACTGAAACCAGGCATCCTAGCAAGACACTCTTCCTCGGATATTGCATTGCCAGAATCTTAAGAAGGCAGAGAACGGACGATTTTAGCCTTACAAATTGACCGTCCATTCATGTCTGGTCTATTTCTGATTTAGTTTGCAGTAGCATAGAAGCAGAGTATATGGCAGAGAAATTAACCAAATTTCGGTGACAAAGTAGCTTCATCTCTATTCATTCAAATGACTACTGTAGCCGCCAAAGTGAATCGTCAATGATCATACTGTGACGCATTACCAGGATTCGTCTACATGAAAAACACCAGTGTGGATCCATCATGTATTGATTTGGTCAACATGGATTAAGTGCTAGTGCAGGTATCATTTGGCGTATTCATTGTTCGGTCTCTTTATGTGAACCACGTTGCATTTACTGGATATAACCTTCTCTGCAGCATACTGTGCGCAATTTCAGCGTGCCATTATGCCGGAAATGCCATCATAGAACTGGATCGAGATTGCGAGAACACTTGGAAATTCTACTATTTCATGAAATAAGGTTCTGGGCATGGGACAAGAAGACGAAAAGGGATGTGAGGGCTTACGGCGGCAACGCAGAACGTCCGGCCTCCAACCTCTGAGAGCATAGTCGTGGCAAGCGACTTGGTGAAACCCTGAATTCGGACGGCAGAAAGCACAACATAAGCCACATCACATGCCAATAACCAAACAAAAAGGAACTGAAATCACACGATATAAACCCGAGAGTTTGATCAAACCTGTATTACTAGAGCGTTCATTTTTTGCCTCAGCAACAGAGAGAGCTCTTAGCCGCAAAAATAACCACAGACGCGATCTCACCCCCACACACAGAGGCACGCAGACACAGAGAGAGAGAGAGAGAGAGAGAGGGAGGGAAGGGGGGGGGGGGGGGGGGGTGGGGGTTGGGGTTTGAAGAGGGAGGGAGGGGTTTAAAAAAATGGTTAATACTTTAAAAAATCTCAAACTAATATATTTGTGACAATTTTATTTCAAATTATTTTTTTGATCATGAAAAACTCTAAACTGGTAAATTTATGACAAATTTACCCTGACTAATTATAAAAAACCCTAAACTGGTATATTTATGATAAATTTACTCCAAACTAATTTATTTGACTATAAAAAACCTTAAACTGGTAAATTTGTAACAAATACACCATATGCTAAATTTGATTAATACCACAAAAAAAAATTTGTAAATTGTGACAAACGGAACGTAAAATCCTAAATTGGTATATTAGTTAACTGTCACGTGTCATTTAATTTAATAATTTGAGAATAAAATTTAACGAAAACTAACATAGGGTAAATTTGTCATAAGTGTACCAGTTTGGGATAAATTTGTCAGTTTGGGATTTTTGGTGGTCAAAAAAATAGTTTGGGGTAAATTTGTCATAAGTGTACCAGTTTGGGGGTTTTTTAGGGTATTATCCCTTAAAAAAATTGGTTATGAAAACATTTTGGTTCATCTAATTTTATAAGTAATTCAAGCAATTAAGTTTTGAAAAATATGTTTTGAATTATTCATTTTTTGATTAAAAAAATGCATCATCAGCTTTGGTTGCCTTGCTTATTATCTCCTCCTCTTTTATTAATTTCTCTTTTTTTTTTTCCTTTGGCGATGGATTGACTTGTTTACGTCTCCCAACTAAAAAACGCATTTCCTTTGTCAAACCATCATGCCCCACGTGCTGCATCTTCAATTGCTTGTGCTCCTCCCTAAAAGATAAGTTGAATAAATTATCCACTAATAATAAAGAAATGAGGCTCCACCTTTCGAGACTGATTTACTGACTTTAATTACCACTTTTAGCTCTGGTTATTATATTGATTCTGTGTCGTGATAGATCATTAGAAATGGCCCGATTGGTGCGCTGATTAGATTGATGCTGCGATATTATGTGACTAGATATCCCCTTCAACTTAACAAGGTGTTTAGAGAAGTTAGGGCATCCTGATATTTTTGACTTTAAGGGCTTCGATTGATTCAACTCTTTGATGTGGAATGATATCAAAATAATAAACCACAACGCTCAGTTGAGCACATTATTGCGATAACTAAAGTACCTTGAAAAAAACTGATGTACAAATCCAAATCATTCAAAGAAAATATGCGCATGGAACACCATTACCACTGTTGTCATGATTTATATTGAGTGTTTGTAGAAAGAAAATATTGGGTGCATCTTGTGTGTCAGTATTGTAAATAAAAAAATCCTCGAGCATCTCGAAAGGTGTGGGGTCCATGCATACCTAGAGATAGGGGCCCACTCCCAGGGCTCCCCGAGTTCCCTAGGTTTGCGGTCTCCGGCAATGCGGACGACGAGGTGGAGAGCCCACACCCCTCGAAGAAGCCCCGGCTCCTAGTGCCAATGAAGGCAGAAGCTACCTAAAATGGCTCAGATCGAAAACATGTAGAAACCCACAAATAAAAAAATGGCCATCAGAATCGAAACGAGTACTCAATCGACTTTCAAATATGAATAAAGAAATACTCTAAACGATTGTTTTTGTGCAACTCTTCTTGTTTGTTGGGGAGAGTGGAGTTCTTTTTGGGGGAGAGAGGGAGGCGTACTTACAGCCTCAACTGTAGGAGAAGAGAGAGGAGAGAGAGATTGTGCAGGGAACGTAGAAGAAAGAGCGTGCAACGAGAAGAGAGAGCACAGAAGAGTTTGCAAAATGGGTCCCACACCAGCACATATCGCGTTCTTGAGGATCTTCTTATTTGCCTGACAGATAAGATGCACCAAATATTTTCTGTTTCATAGGTGGAGGTGAAATGCAAGTTCTGTCCAATGCAAAGAGGTCGGGTCATAGAGAAAAACACCACGCCAGGTGTGATGGCAGCGAAACAAGTGAAGCGGTAGGGCGGCATAGTTGGTGGACGGTGGACTGAGGTGACAATTGAAGTGGCGAGCGAAATGACAAACGACATCAAAGTACTGGACACTTGAAGTAGCAAACTTAGTACGAAGGGAGACTTAAATGTCAAAAGTTAAGAAAATAACATTTAAGTGTCAAAATTGGAGTAAAATAGATCACTTAAATACCAACAACGAGAAAAATCTAGCCAAAATGTCGACGTGGCTAGACAAATGCAAAAACGACATCATTTTATTGTTGAGATGGGTAAATAATTAATATAAAATTAATTAAATTAAATTAAATTAAATTCAAAAATAAATTTATTTAAAAAACGAAAAAACCAAAGAGAGAGACAAAAAGAGAGAGATGGAGATTGCAGGTGGTAAGGGTTCAACCCTTGTTGTTGCCTCTCCGCTGTCACTGGGAAGGGCTGACGAAGATGGGTGGAGAATCGGTCGAGGTCGCCAGGCCTTGGCCAAGGGTCGGCGACCTTGGCCGACCGGAAGGAAGGCCCATGAGCCCTCACTCAGATCAACCCCGGCCAGCAGCGGCCCTTGGCCTAGTCGAGCGAAGTTCGCAGGCTCTCACCTTCGGTTGATTAGGGTCGCAGCCTTAGCTAGGGCCTGACAACCCCAACCAACCCTACTCCCACCATCATTGGCCCTTCCCGGTGAGGGTGGCAAGGCTGCAATGGAGAAGGCTGAGCCCTCAGCTACCTACAACTACTCATCTTCTTTCTTCCTCTTCCTTTTAAAAAATAATAAAATAATAATTAATTTTTTAATTTTTATAATTTAATTTAATTAATTTTTTAGATTAAAATTCAAATCCACGCCAAACTAACGTTGGTTTTGTGTTTCTTTGCTAAGTCAACTTTTTGGTAAGTTACATGGACAAGCAAAATTAATAAAAAATTGTTACGTAAGATCTCCTATGAGGTTTGCCAAAGATGGCACTCAAGTATCCAATTTTTCCAAAAGAGTGGCACTTAAGTACCCCATCGTGTCAAGTTTTGGTACTTAAGTTGTACTTTTGCCGCGACATCATCAACATGACAACATATTATAGCTAGGAAGAAAAGCAAAAAGAAAAAGAAAATAAAATTATAGTTCTTTTGATATTGAGTTGGAATTATTTTTATTGAGTAAGCTACCTCAGCTAATATCATTTTTTTTTTGTTGGTCAGAAGCAAATATCCTTTGGCTCGGCAATTTTTTAAAAAAAGCCTCATATGATAATTATCCCAAACTTGTATTTGCGAAATTGGAAAAAATGCAAACAATCGTCAAAGAAAATTTCACAAATCTCAGTTTAATAGAATTTATTCAAATAAGATAGATATTGTAATATGTCCTATAATGCTCTAGAGCATGTCCTCGTTTGCCAATTCCTCTTTCCCATGACTTGGAATGATATGACAAAAAAAAAAAAAAACGTGGTGAGCAAGATCACGGCTTAGTGAGTGACAATCACCACTCCCATGGGATCAAACAACGAACAATGCAACTTTATAAATACAAACATAAAAATACGCGTTGTGAATGTAACTCCAGTACAAATCCTGAAATAGTCATGAAAACTACATGTCTCTTCCTGTAAACCACAACATAGACAAATAATATGGCCGGCTAATATCATTTTTACACAATCATGTCAATAATCTTATGGTCACACTTCGTGTGGCAATATGGTCACAAAAAAAAAAAAAAAAAAAAAGCATGTCGGTTATGATTAAGCTCTGAAAATCAAATCGGCCATATCTAAGCCACAGAAATCACGCAACCATAATTAAGCCCCAAAACAAAACCAATTTGTGCATTATCTCGCTACGGAGACTGATTGAGCCGTAAGAACCAATCACAATCCGATATGCAAGCGTCTAAATGCTTTCCGAGCAACTTTGCACGATGCCAAAATTATCCAATGTCTTATCAAATTTTTGAGAAATAGCATGCTAAAATAATTTATTTTTCCATATCCAAAAATACCTGCCATGTATTAATATAAAAGTTTCGTTCAAGATAAAACATGCCATGCAATTTATTAATAAAGCATAGAGGAATTAAAAATCACTTACTCCATACCTCACAAAGTCACATATTTGAAGGGCCCTTAGAGGTTTGCTCTTAGGTTCATGGACCGCCACACATACAAATAGCTCAAGATTTTTTACAAGTTAGTAAAATAAATATAACTTCCTAGAATTATATAAAAAATTTCTCACCAAATTGTCCTTAGATTGAGTTTTCCAAATTCTCAAAGCTTGAATTTATTTTAGGAATTTACGCCGAAATCTCCAAAACTCACTTCCAAGGAAGTTTCATGGTATGTGACAGAATAATAACCGTTTGATCAGTTGAGACATTTTCACATATGTAAAACATGATTTTCCAAAACCTAATTAGATTTCTGAAATTTCGTCATAGAAAAGTATTTTCATCCAAATATATTTAACATGCCAAAAATTAAACACTTTTACTTTTCCACGAAAAGTAACATCCATATACAGTTCTGCACACTGAAAGCAGCAAAAAATTCCAACCATGCTATTATCCGCACAGATTGCAAACTCGAACGAAAGTTACCCATTCACCAGCCCGCCACTACAACTTTGGATCGTACTACCTTTCAAAGGACTTGACGGAAAAACGCACCGCTGAGTCTTACCAATTCTTGGTGAAGGGAAGTACCTGTTCATGCTGAGAAGGTCATCGGCAATTCGTTGGAGTACTGCTGGCAACGCCAAGGCAGAACTCAAGGTTAATGACAAACAAAGCAATGCACAGTAATGGAGGAGTTTTTGTGGTTCATTCTGAAAACCTACCACAGAAAGGACAATATATTAGCACTAACGGACACTCTTCGACATGACTTGGACCTCTGATGTTTGCCTCATCTATGTCCTTTTTCCCCTCTTCTTTTTTAGTAAGAGAATATGCAACATCTTGTCCTCCATTTTTCTTTTTTTGTTGAGCCCCAAAATATGGCTTATCTAGCATATGCACGTAAGCATCACATGAGACTGGTAGAGGCAATCATGTGCATATAGTGTGAGTACTAATGCAAGTGATGACTATGATGATCGGCATATATCAAATGACCATAGTACCTATTAACACCATATATTCAGTTATCAGAATATGACAACAAATCATCAAAAGTTGCTAATGTGAATGCTAGCAACATCCATTAAGGTAACGTCAACAATCTATTTTGAAATTTAAGATTAGTAAGACTAGAGGCACAATTTTGGAGGGAATGGTTATGGTGTGAAGATCAAATTCTCCAATGGGGCCGCTGAAATCAAAAACACTTTTAAAATGAGAAGTTACTACCTAGAAGAAAGATCATGGAGTGTGAAAGAGTATGAATTTGAGTTTGATTGCATACTCATCAGTATGGGAATTTGTATTATATTTATAATATGTACATGCGTGGAAAAATCAAAATTGAAAAGATTTTACAAAAGAATAACAATCTACAATATTTATGCACAGATTGTGGAAGATTTGCTCTATCAATGGAATTAGCACAAATTGTGGAAGATTGACTCTATCAATAGGATTGGCATAGATTGTGGAAGATTGCACTATCATGGGAGATTTGCTCTATCACACCCCCCTTAAGCAAACTGATGGCAAAGTCACCATAAGCTTGTTGCATAAAATAAGAAACCGAGATATAGGTGGAGGCTTTATCATGACATCAGTTGTTTGCACCTGTGTAGGAATGAAGCGAATTTCCAATTGCTTCTTTTTTATTAAATCACAAACAAAATGATAGTCAATTTCCACATGCTTGGTTTGTGCATGAAAGATGGGATTTGCAGCTAGATAGATTGCCCCCTACATAACCACAATGAACAAACAACCATAGTAATTCACATTACATTAGCCATCTCTTTGTATTCCAATTCAATACTAGACCAAGCAACGGTTGGTTGCTTTTTAGAACTCCAGAAAACCAAGTTGGGACCAAAATGAATGCAATAGTCACTGGTAGATTTTCAGTCATCAAGGCAACCGGCCTAGTCATCATCTATAGATGCAGTGAAGGTCAATTGTTGTATAAGCTGCAAGGTAATCCCATGATGAATAGTAGCTTTGAGATAGCAAAATTGACCAATGATCTACAGTTGGACAATGCATCAATTAGGACACTTTTTCGACAACAAATTATTGATTGTCTTGGTAAGGTGATGTATTAGAGTGCCCTAACCATACTCCGATAAGTAGAGACATCAGCCTGTGGTTCATCACTTTGTTTCAACAACTTAAAAGCTGAGGGAGCCATAAGCGATGAGCAAGGTTTTGCTTCGACCATGCCTATACGAGTGAGAAGAGTGGTGGCACACTTAAATTGAGTGAAAGACAGCCCAGTAAAGGATCTATGGGCTTTGATGCTAAGAAAGTATGATAGATTTCCCAAATCAATGGTTGCAAACTTATTTTTAAGTTAAGCGATTAATTTGGTGATGGAGGAAGTAGAGATGCTAGTAATGATAATATCGTCAACATAGATAAGAAGAAGTAGAACGTGGTTAGATCTATGCTGAATGAATAATGAAGAGTCAGCAGTGGAGGCCACAAACCCAATAGATAATAGATGTGAACTTAGCCGAAAAAATCAAGCTCTTGTAGCTTCTTTTAGTCCATAGAGAGTTTTCCAAAGACAACATATATGGCCAAGATAACTTGGATCGACATATCTTTGGGGTTGCTTCTCGTAGATTTCTTCCTCAATGGTACCTGGGAGAAATGCATTATGGACATCCAATTGGTGTAGAGACCAGTTATATGTAACGGCTAAGGAGAGAACAACTTGAATCGTTGTCAATATGATAACTAGATTGAAAGTTTCATCATAGTCCAAGCCATCCTATTGAGTAAAGCCCTTTGCAATGAGTCGTGCTTTTTATTTATCAATGGAGCCATCGGCCTTGGTTTTTAGGCAATAAATCCACTTGCAGTTGACCACATTCAAGGAAGAGTGATGAGGAACTAGTTCCCAAGTGCCATTTTGAATGAGAGCATTAAATTCACCAGCCATAACTTCTTGCTAGTTGAAATCTTTAGTTGCAACGGAAAAACAAAGGGATTCACTTGGTGTCAAGCTTGAGTGAAAACAAGAACATGGTGGGTGTTTAGTGGAGAGAAAAACATGTGGTTTATGAATGTTATTTTTCATATGAGTAACCATTGGATGGGTAGAAGCTGGTGGTTGATGTTGAGAAGATGGTAACAATTGAGAACCTAAAGAAGAGGATCCTCATGGAATTGTGGAAGTAGATGATCATTGAAGTTGTGATGAGGAGTTGCCCACAATTTTAGATGGAGTTAATGGAATTGATGTTGCAGTGGACACCCTTTGAAGTTGTGGGGGCTTAATAGAGGAATAACCAATGCAAATAGGAATACTAGGCGATAGTGATAACAACTCACCAGATTGTGGTTCAGTAAATAGGAACAAGTGCTCTTGGCAAATCACATGGCAAGAGACATATATTCGGCCATTGATATGATGTAGACAACAATAGCCACGATGATGAGGAGAATAGCCAATGAAGATAATTCTACTATCAAGTTTATGACGAGTATAAAGGCACAACCAAGGATAACAAGGACATCCAAAAACACGCAACTTTATATAATCAAGTTTTTGGCCAAACAATTTCATAAGGAGACAACCCCTCAACACCGTTGTAGGCATGCAGTTAATTAGAAAGACCACAGTGAGGAAAGTTCACTCCAATATAGAGAAGGAACAGAAACTCGAGTAAGCACTATGAGGCCAATTTCCATAATGTGACAGTGTTTGTACTTAGCGTGACCATTTTGTTTCTATGTGTACAGGCATAAAAGACGATGCAAGTTGCCATAAAGACAGAGATAAGGATAAAATTTTTTATACTCACCACCTCCATCAGTTTTAAGTGCCTTGATCACACAATTGAAATATTTTTTCCACTTGGGATTTAAATTGTACAAAAATACAAAGAGCATCAACTTTCACAATAAGTGGAAAAATCCAAGTGTATCCACTATAAGCATCAATAAAAATGATGTAATAACAAAAACCATTCACTAAAGTAGCAAGAGATGATCCCCATAAATCATAATGAAGTATCTTCAAAGGAGCATTTCAAGTCGTTGATGATCTAGTAAGGGAAGACAACGCGACTTGCCCAAGTGAGGTGATTCACATAAACTAGATGAGGAAGAAAAAGATATCGACAAACCATGTTTTGAAATAATTGAAGAAGTAATGCAGACAGTTAAATGACCAAAGCGCTCATGCCAAATAGAAGAAGAAACTTGTTCGTTGATGAAGTAGGATGGAGTTCGTGCTCGTTTATTTGATTGTAGAGGGCCTTATTGGTGGTATGTGCATCATTAAGATAATAGAGTCCACTCTTATTATTGTCTTTGAACAGGAGGTTCCTAAATGATCGATCCTTAACACGACAAAAAGTAGGATGAAATTCAAATACCACATTGTAGTCTTTGGTAAATTGAGAAGCAAATAACATATTCTTCTTGACAAATGGAACATGATAAACTTTCCAGAGTTTAAAAGAACTGGTAAGAGAATGTAAGATGGAAGAACTAACATGTGATATTTTCAAACTTGACCCATTTGCCATACAATTTTTATTGGTGCTAGAATAATGGGTCCAAATGTTCAAATTTGCCACGTTAGCTATAAGATTATGAATGGCATACATTGCTAATGAAAAGTCGGTATTAGCTTTATAACTAGGATTAAATTGCTAGTAGCATTAAAGAGTTGAGTGACCTGCACGACCATAAACCTGACAAATGATTCGAGAATGAGAATAAACTCCATCATAAAAATTTCGATCACTGCCTCGATTGTGTCCTCGTCCTCAGCCATGTCTTCAACCATTAGAGGAAGTATTTAAGGCATAAGATGATTTGACTATAACATTCACAATAGGAGAAGATTGTAATGAAGATTCAGTGGTTTGAAGACTAAGTTCCTGATTGTAAGGAAGGCCAAGGAACTCATAAAGAGGTAGTGGATCAAGACAAGATGTGACTGAGATAACAAGTGCATCATACTTCGAATCTAGGCCATCAATGATGCTGAGAACTAATTGGGAATTGAAGATGGGATGAGCAACTATAGAAAGTTGATCCGCAATATTATTGACTTTTTGAACGAAAGCTTCCAAGAAAATAGAGCCTTTCTTTAGAGATCAAAACAACTATTATAATTGCATTATGCAAGCTTGAGATTAAGGAAAAGCTTCCAAGAAAAGAGAGCCTTTCTTTAGAGATCAAAACAACTACTATAATTGCATTATGCAAGCTTGAGATTAAGGATCATAAATTTTTTTAAGTGAAGTCCAGACATCATGAGAAGTCTCAAGACTAACAATGTGTGAGAAAACTAATCCAATCATAGTGGAGAGGATGCAACTGAGGATGAGCTAATCTTGATAATGCCGAGCAGTTGTCAATCAACGTATTATCAATAGCAATGATAGTGGATGCCAAACAAGGATATTAGCCATCCACAAACCAAAGATACCCATGTAGACGAAATAAAGGAAGAGACTGTGCTTACCATAGAAGTAATTGTTGCATGAGATATATTGTTGAGAGCACAAGTTGGTTGGGAGGGGGACAACAAGGATGAAGAGTTAGCGACAGTGGCGGCGGTAACGGTGTCGGAGGATGTGGAAGAAGACATTGTGATGGGGATGAGAAATAAGATTTAAAAAAAAAAATTGAGAAGCTTTGATATCATGAAAGAGTATGAATTGAATTTGATTGTACAATCACTAGTGTGGAGATCTGTATTATATTTATAATATGTACATGAGAGGGAAAATCACAATTGAAAAGATTTTACAAAAGATAACAATCTATAATATCAGTACAGATTATGAAAGATTTGTTTTGTCAATGGAATTGGTACAATCATGGAAGATTGGCTCTATCAATGAGATTAACATAGATTGTGGAAGATTGCTTTATCATGGGAAATTTGCTCTATCAAAGTGAACACTAATGGAGCAGTTTGTACACTTGGGATCTATAAACATGGATATAACCGGCAGGGGTTATTCAAAAGATTGTAATTGTTGGTAACCGTCAAAGAATAGTTACCATTGAAAATTATAATACCACTAGTTGTCCACCAAAAAGCCCATCCTATGAACAAATCAAATAAAATATTATCCTTACTTATCTTTCCTAGACTATACTTTAGATTTCCTTACTTCCGATTCGTGTTGTTAATTAGATTCCAACATGTATTTTTATCTTAGTGCTGTGTCATCAATTAAATTATGGCGTTGTAACATTCTAAAGCTATGTCGTCAATTAAATTCCAGCATAGATTATTTATATATAGTTACATCCTCGAGTATGTTATTTTTTAATCTTGTCATCAGTTATATTCTAGATCAGTTTGGAATTGTACGATACTGTTTAAATTAAAGAAATCGATCTCCTTTCTTGTGAGATATCCTCTATCTAGAGTTAGCGCAGAACCTTGATTTCTTTAGAAAAAAGTGAAAGAACTATTTTCGATGAAAGATATTTTGTTGTGAGGGCAATTCTAGTGAAACAAATTTCCAAACTTTCTCCTCTTTTCTTTTATTTCCTTCCTTTGTATTGAGGTATTAAAATTTTATATTTTAAACTGAACAAGAAAGCACTCATCTTAGATTAACTTGAAGCAAAACACCGCTTTGTAAAGTTTCATTGATATTTGCGGTCAGTAACCGAACAAAAAATTTTGTTAATTTATAAACATTTAATATTCACCAAAGTAAATAAATAACTCTTATATGACTATAAAATATATTGACATTGTCATTTTAGGATGACGGCACATACTCATATTTGTCAAGAGACATAGTTTTATATATCATATGAATTAAAAAATTTCTCTAAGATTTAAATTGCTTACTATTTCAATTAAGTACCAATATTTGTGACATCATGGATTAACTCGCTTGAGGTATTATTTTCTTTAACCGGTCCCATACTAAGTCTCTCGGTTTTTTTTTTTTTTTTTGTGGTGTATAGGTAGGTAGGCACTTTCCCAATAGATTTCCATCCTAATAATTCTTTAAATTGAGCATGTTAAAGAGTTGTCATTATGTCAAAAAACGTATTCATGAGTTAATTCAAGTTGTCACATATATATCCCAAAACCGCTCTCCCCATGCTCGGTACACAATTCAGTTCATCCTGCCCCCTTTGTCATCCTAGAAGCTTGCCAGGAGCCGCTCCTTGTCCAAACTCTCATGCTTCGACGATCACTCCCAGTCCTCATCAAATATTGTACTTTTGACCAAATGTAAACATTTAAGTAACTAAATTCTTTGGACGGGCCTATGTGCTACTATGTTGTATGACCAGTTTATCAACTATCAAATTATAAGACCCACAGTCAACTCAAGTCACACTATGAAAATCTTGTATGAAAAATATGGGGATGTCTAAAGATGTGAAACTTGGATAAGAGTATCTATAGTTCCTTGAATTGAAGGATCGATTGTTGGAAGAGTACCAAAAAAGTCCTAAACTTATTACATTGGTACTAATTCAATACTAAACTTTTTAATTGAATTGATTTAATCCTAAACATTTTTAAATATGTGCCAATTCAATTCATATGGCTAATTTAGGCCAGACATTGCTAACGTGGACGTCGATCATCTTACGTGGCACAGCCGACATTGACATGGACATTTTTTATAATATTTTAATAATCTTGTTGGATTTAAAAAAAAAAATTCTTTGTCTTTTTTTCCCTCACTCTTCTTTGATTTTTCATTTTGCCAGTGGCCATTGTTAGCTACCAACCACAGCCATGGCCAACGAGGGCTGGCCTCACTTGGGTTGCCCTCACCGACCGCAAGAGATGGTCAACCACACTGGGCCATCCTTATGACATTTTCGATTCAAACATTTATCTCGAATGCAAGGAATAGACTAAGGATCGGTACGCCAATAATGAGAATGGGCTATGAGTCAATCCTAGGGATTGTTTATGAGCCAACTAACTAATTGAGGGTGAGATGACTAAGGATCGGGGTTACATTACACTAGAGTGTTCAACCATAAAAAAAAGCCGCTTGGCCATAAGAATCGATGTGGATGATCACACAATATTACGGGTCAATCAATGGATAGGTATTTCAACTCCAGTATATACCAATCATAGGTAACTCTGCACAGTCATTATACCGTTTGTGAATGACTCTAATCCAATTTCATATGACTATGAACCAAGGTAAGTCAATCGATCCTACACAATTACATGACAACCAAGGGTCATTTATGAATCGACCAAGCTCAAACATGGGTTGGTTCCAAACCAACCATGGGTCACACATGGAACCCTAGACAGGTGCCGACTTAGGTTCAAGTTTGGCTGCTCAAGCACTGTTGAATTCACCCAATTTGTATAGGTCGCTTTAGGGCCACTTCTGATCAAAACTTAGCCACAAACCTAAGTCCAATTACGAGTGCCGATCATGGGTGATTGCAATATATTCCTATCCAATTAAAACGATATTCGGTTGGTCGTCTTCCTCTTGAATTTGGATAAATTAAAAGTGAATATTTATTGGAAGCCAAGGAAGCACCCACATGCCTAAGATGGGAGAGAACTTGAGGATCAATTTGTCTTGTAAAGTTTTAACCTAACCTTAGTTTTTTGGAAGGTAGTCCAAAAGTGCAATAATTGAGACGTGCTTATTTAGGGATTTGGGCTATAATAACCCTAAATGTGATACTTAAAGGGCTTCTTGAGAATAGGTTGAGGATAGACTAATGTTTTAATGGCCATACAAAGGGGGAAGGGCGCCACTTTGAAGAGGAAAGAAAGAGAGGTAAGTCTAGTTTGTGTAACTAATTTAGTTACCCTTGAAACTAAGTAATGATTAATCTATTGAAACTCAAAGGATAAGCTTGGCCGAGATTAGTCCTTAATTGGACACTTGGATGGATAAGATTTAATCTTGCAAACCAAGCCAAGGAAATCATCATTAGCCATCATTGCTTATTTCAATTATTGAGTTTTACATAGAAGGACTTAAAACCGTTTTTTCTCTCTCCCTTTCTTCTTCCCTAAGGTCACTCAACTTTCTTCCTACCTCTCATTTTCTCCCTGTCATGCCTTTCTCCCTCTCTCTTGGTTCACTCCTCCACCCGTTACCTCACATTATTGCCATTGCTACTGCTCGTCGTCATCATCACTGTGAACTGTGAGCCACTCGCTGTCCATCTTTGTTCTCGTCCCAATTTTGTAAGTAGATCCCCTAAATGTTGGCTAGGCCATTGTGTTGTGTAGTTCGCACTTATGTTAGATTTTATTCTTCTTGTTAAGTAGAGTCGAGCCATCCTAGGTAGAGTAGAATCATGTACTGATTTTGTTTGGTTTGCTCATAATTGACTTGAGTTATGAGGTTCAAAAATAGGCGATAACTTGTTATGTGATTGTTGAGGTTACAAGGTTTGTTGTGGTTAGTGGCGCGGTTTGTTTACATGTTATTGTCTATGCTTGGTATTGTCATTGGATGAGGTTTGTCTATACATTATTATCTAGACTTGGTTGTAAGAAATTGTTGTTGTTACTGAATACAGTTTGCCTATATGATATTGTTTATACTTGGTTGCAAGGATTTGTTGTTGTTTAGTGGATGTAGTTTGTTTATATGGTATTGTCAATGCTTGAAAGCACACCACGAGCCTCCGAAAAGAGATTTATGTTGGTCTTAGATTTACGTGAAAGCATGCAGACTGGGTCACTCTCTTGGTTCGGCATATTGAGGTATATTGTTTCCGAATTGGGTTTGACTTAGGTTAGTACTTGAACGTAATGGGTCGAGCCACAATTATCATTTCATGCTTGGCATGTTTTAACAATGCGGTTTTGATAAGTCATGACACACACTTCGCTTGGCACTCTCTTGAGGCACTCTTGCATCGGATTAAAGTAAAGATAAGAACCGTTTGTGTTCTTATTTGCACGTGTGGTTTCCCTCACTGATGGAATTTGGAACGATGCCGTCACCAATGGATTTCAAGACCATGCCTGATGGATTTCAGATGCTGTTCATGGATGGATTTCGAAATGGAGCTCGATGGATTTTGAATGCTATCACCAATGGATTTCGCGATATTGCCATGCCTGATGAGGCGAGACAATGCCTAGTGAATTTTTGATGCCTTATGGATTTTGGATTTTATTCGAGAATGGATTTCGGAACGAAGCTTGATGGATTTCAAGAACTGCCATGCCTGATGGGGCGAGATGATACCTGGTGGATTTCGGAAAAACTGATGGATTTTGGTTATGTGTGTAATAAATGGATGTCGTGTGATATATTGTGGATTCTCGTGTATATATATTATGGAATATTATGTGATTGTTGATCGAGATTGCATTTGAGGCCTTTGAGAATCACGTACACTTTTTAGAAGCAATTATTTGGCACGTACATAATTTATATGTCATTATTTGTGACTTGAGAGGCACATGAATATTTTAAATGTTATTATTGGAGACTTGAGAGCCACGTAAATATTGTAGAAGTTATTATTTGGCAAGTGCGTATTTTATATGTCATTAATTATGACTTGAGAGGTACGTGTGCATTTTATGTGTTATTAATTAAGACTTAAGAAGCATGTGCATATTATAGAAGTTATTATTTGGCATGTATATAAATTTTATGATTATGGAATATTTTTTGGGTCCCTGATCCTGCGGAGTATTTTAGGTCCTTTCACTTACATAGTTAAGGAAAAGTAAGGCCTTTCCTTATTGATCTATCATCGACAGATTGGCATCAAGTATTTGTATGGTTCCGATGTGAGGCATCTTCCTATACCTATTTTAGGTAATTTACTTATTGAGTTTTCAACTCATTTGTTATTGTTTCCCTCTATTTCGGGCCCATGGGTATGGTTACCCCACCTATTCACTTTGGTGCGGCCATGGAAATGAGAGTGAACTTGTTGAGCATAGTAAATGGTAGGAATGACGTCATGTATAGGAGATGTACCACCATGGTATGGGTTGACGATAGTGTAGGGCATTTGGTTTCTCACCAGTTTGAGGCTTGGTATTTCCGGTACAATGGGGGTTATTTTGGACCCCTCCGAGAGTATGACGGACCACCTAACAACCTCGACAAATCCTCACTGGATCCAACAGTGTTGATTCAATCAAACAGCTTGGTGATCGACTCCGACCTCGAGCCATAAGGACGCCAACCTAACCGTGGGGATACCAACTTTTGACACTGCCCTTGTAGAGGAGCTATGACTAAGCATTTACCCCTTTTGGATGTAATCATAATGGTCCCACTAAGCAGGCTTGTAAATGCAACCTTCCGATCCTAATAAAGCATAACATAAGTAGTGTATTTGTATATGTGTTTGTCTTACTATCCGTTTATTGTGTGTTGATTGGGATTATAGTTGTACACTTCTGCATGTGCTTAATTGAAAGATAAAAGTATTGAGATGGCAACATTTCCTAAGGCGTCGCAAATTAATCCCACTAATGTCGTGTTCCTATGGTGAGGGAAGGTCGAGGGGTGACAATCCCTAGGCAAAGGCAAGGACCGGTTGTCCAAGTGTAGCCAAGCGAGGCCTCCATGCCAGATCTAGTTACTGATCATTGCCCAAGCGAGGGCGAGGCTAGCTAGGCCTCGCCTTCACCCAAGTAAGACCCAGTGAAGCCAACCCTTGCTTAGGCAAGGCACGGTAAGGCCTCCCTAGCCTAGGCGATGATCAGCCTCGCCACATCTGGTGAGGGGGCCTCATTTGATCACGTTTGGATAGTCGATGCTTGCCTTCACCCAAGGGTAGCCTGGTGAAGCCAACCATCGCCTATGATCGGTGAGGCCAACCCTTGCTGACCATGGCTGTGGCTGGTGATCGGCGATGGCCCCTAGCAAAAAGAAAAATCAAAGAAGAGGAAGAGGGAAAAATATTTAAAAAAATTCAAAAAATTAGTAAAATTTTAAAATGATATTAAAAATATTCACATTAGCATCGGTCATACCACATAGGATGGCCAGCATCCACGTCAATAATTTTCAACCTAAATTGGTCAGACAGGCTAAATTAGTTCAATTAAAATATTTAGGACTAAATTGTTACAAATATAATAAGTTTATGACTTTTTTGATACTTTTCCCGATCAACTATGTCTCATAGCAGTATGAGAGGTTAGTGTCGATCTGATTCTAGCCAAAATAGGAAAGCTTTAGAAGTTCTTTATCGTTCAACAGTTGAACCTTTTTATCTGCTTAGTTCTACATGTACTACTGGTGCATAAGTAAAGAACGGAGATTGACGAAGATTTAAAAAAAAAAAATAGATAACTCTCAAAAACATAGATTAAACACTTATCCAATGATACTCGTCAAATTAGAGGAAAATTACCCAATCAATCCTAAACCCATTGTACCAACAAATCAATTTTAAACTTTCCAATTTGGCCAATATAATCTTAAACATTTGGACGAAATTTTAATGTGGTCTATCTAACCAATTGCCTTAGGAAATGCTGACGTGGCAATCCACAAGTTATCCACGTTAGAGTGCCACATAGGATGGAAGGTGGTGAGCAGATATCACATTAACAATATCTGGTGGCAATTGACCATAAGAACTACATTAGAATTCCAACGCAAAAAGTTTAAAACTATATTGGCAAAATTGAAAAATTCATAACTGAATTGAAATCTATACAATAAATTTAGCACTAATTGGGTAATTATCCCTCTTACTAGGCTTTGTTCGTTTTGCAAAAAATATAAAATTTTCAGAAATTATTTTCCAAGAGTATGGCATTCTAGGAAAATAATCATATTTTCTGGTATTTGATTGAAATTTGAAAATAAACCAGAAAATATTTTCTACCTTTCGATAAGAAGAATCTTTTCGTCCATGCACTCGTTTTCAATAATTTTTTTATTATTTATTTTTTAAAAATCGATTTTTTACTTTTTAATTTCTTTTCCTTTCCTTTTCTCTTTATCTTCTTCTTCCTTGGCCTTAGCCACTCCTGGCTTTGGCAACAACCAATGACCAGCCATTGGTAAGCTTTGGCCTCACCATAGGTCGGTGAGGCTCAAACTTGCCAAATTCTAGCAAAGTCAAGCCTCGCTTAATCTAGCAAAGCCAAGCTCACCCCATGTTGGCAAGGTCAAGCTCGCTCAAGGTTGGCAAGATCAAACCTCGTTGATCTTTGGCGACCTTGGGGCAAGGTTCATTGATATTTGGCGACCTTGGGGCGAGGTTCGAGCCCTGCCTAGCTCGCTAGATTTGATGAGACCAAAGCTGGCCTATCTCGAGGGAGGAGGAGTCTGATCTTGCCAGCCTTGGGGCGAGGTTCGAGCCCTGCCTAGCTCGCTAGATTTGATGAGACCAAAGCTGGCCTGTCTCAAGGGAGGAGGAGGAGGAGGAGGAGGAGGAGGCTAGAATCTAGAATCTAGTGAGCTTGAGCCTCGCTGGGCCTATGGCCGGTCGCCAGCTAAGGCCAAGGAAGAAGAAGAAGAAGAAGAAGCTAGAATCTAGCGAGCTTGAGCCTCGCTGGGCCTATGGCCGGTCACCGGCTGAGGCCAAGGAAGAAGAAGAAGAAGAAAGGAAAAGAAAACACATGTTTTCCACTTTTGAAGGTGTTTTTCCAAATAGCGGAAAACATTATCATTGACTAAATTATTTTCCATGAAACAAACGCCGAAAAATTTGGAAAACATTTTCCTAAAAGTTAATTTTCGTGAAATGAACGGAGCCTTGATGTAGGATATTTGTGTTAACTTCTTTTAACTTTCTATTTGTGTTACTTCAAGCACAGGTTAGGTATCCTATGTCCCCTGCTGGATGAGGAATTGGTTAGAAAACTCTTTGGGGAGTTCAAGTCCCAAAATCTTCCTCGTCCGTTGTCCCAATCCTTTCGATTGCATTGCTGCTTTTCATTGAATACATAAGGATCGTTGCTTCCTTGTGAAGTAGTTTCGCCACGTGCAAATGGAGCGAGCTCCTTGGTTTTGGAACGTTGCACACTCGAATCTGTTAGTATACCATCCATGAGCGGGGACAAGACCCGTTACATTGCACAGAGTCAGCAGTGCCACTGCCAATTCAAGTTCGGGGAGTGAGGACTCGACTGAGTACTTGGAGTGGTCAGCTTTCTCGTCTGCTACTTGCTACTGAGTAGTCTTTTTTTCTCTTTTGGACCGAAGAACCAAAACGAGGACGGGGAAAATCAAAACGTCCATTGATCAGCTCCAATTTCTGTGTCTCGTAGCTGAGCTTGAGCTTCGAAAATGGCCAAAGGAAGAGGCCTGATGAGCCCTCTTTTGGTGGTGAAATCTGGTTGCATTTCTCATCATTCTCAGACTCGCTTGTTAGTCTCTCGACAAGTACATCGACGGTGAACAGAACCATCCTCGTAAGCCTCCCTCCCTCTTCATCTAATTGTGGCTGTTCTTTCAGTTCTTTTTGTGCCGTTTTGGCTTTGTCATCTTGTGTAACAAGTGTTCATTTAGGTGGAAACACATCGACCAACTTCATGTTGATGTTCTCTCCTATCGCAAGTGTTGGGTGTCTATTCAGTGCGATCTGGCTTCGCCCATCTTCGTGCGTGGCAGAATGAGAGTGGCAAACGCGGCTTCTGTGGCTATCATTGCGTTGGCGATCACAGCTCTGGCATTTGGGCATGTGACTTTGCCAAAGAAGAAATTGAAATGGACGGTTCTGATCACTCTTGGAGTTACCAGAAGTGAAAAATCCAGGAGCAACATACCTTTTTCCCATTGCATATTACTATCATCATCAGAAAGGACCACGGACATTATTTGCTTCCTCTGTTTCTGTTAGTTTTTTAGTTTTACCGCTCAAGTTCATTATGTTCTAGTCTTTAAGCATTTAGCATATAGGCCAGCCCGATTGGCAAGGCCGACAGTGTTGATCCGTGAATTAGTTTATAGTGCTTTGAACCCTTGAAATCTAGGGAAGAGAAAAAAGGTTTATGCTGATTTGACTGCTGCAGTTAACTTGGTAGGACATCAAAACTTGGTTGATGTAGTGTATGTCGCCTGCGCGCCACGCGCAATCATAGTCATCATAAATATTTAGACAATTCAGTGTAATTTGAGAATTTTTTAGCCATATGGGCTGTTAGCAAAGTATCTAGTCCAAAGTGAACATGAAAGTTTCTTGTGATCCCATGTAATTTCAAACAGCAAGGATCTTATTAGACATGGAACGCAAGCCTTGGTTGCTTGTGGTTGCAGTCTTGCTATCAAGGACATCATATTGGGAGGATACAGAGGAAAGTGCTTGGCAAGAGCTTTCAAGACCAGTTGACTTGTCAGTGGGTCGTGTTTTTAACAACCTTGTTGCCTCTTATGGACATTTCTTTACTAGTCTATTTGCTTATTGGGCCGAGAACACTGGAATCCTTCATCATATTTAGCTGTCCATATGGATCTGGGTATCCACTCAATGGATGCTGCTAGGTTCTGGTCACAAGACCAAACCGACCAAACCGACCAACGCTCCAGGCCACCACTCTTTTGTAAAAATCTAGTCTCATGCCTAGTCAATGGATCAATGTAAACTTCTGGAGTCCCCGAGCCTTTTCAGTATTTCTGTGTTTAGAATTGACATCCCGCTGCACAAATGTTAGTTCAGCCTCATAATTTTCCTTCATAAATGATGTGGTGAAAGTTTTAGCTATTGATCTCTGCTTGCAGAGAGTTTTCATTACAATTTGAACTTTTTGTGCTTGGAAGAGGATAGTGTATGCATTTTCACCATGGTTCCTGTGAGAGCATGTGCTTGTGTTTCCTGGGATTGTATATGGAAAGGTTATTGTGGAATACAAAATATTAAGTGACAAGCATGAAACATATAGATGCAAGTTGTCAAAAACATAAGAATGTTTGGAGAAAAATAACTAAGGTATCAGCACTAGAGCATCTCAACTAACGGGAAGCAGCAGCATAGACATACAAAAGAGAGAAATCCATAAATTAGGGTGGTGAAAGTAGGGATTGGACTCCAAACACTAGGAAGAGAAATCCACCTAGGATGGTCACCTGCATCAACAAGCATAAAGGTGAATGGATTGAGGACCACATGGAAGAAAGAAACGACTGTGTGAGCTGAGCGAAGTAGCAAAGGTGAGGGGAACTACCAGCCTCTCTGATATCTTAGAAGCCAGGCTCTTTCCCCCTATAACAGCAGCAACTGTGCACAGCACTTGTGCCCTGAAAAAATGACGAAAAACTTAAGCAGTGGCATCTGTCCTAGAGTGATGCTTGTATTCTCTGGTGGACTAGATTCAATGTAACCAGTGAAGAGAACAAATTAAGCTCTGCTCAAACAGCAGTTATGGTGCCAAGATGTAAGTGGCCACTATTAGACTTGCATTGCTTTGCACCAACATGAAATACTCGATAGTTGCTAGCTTGAATCCATGATTAGGTTAACCTATGTACAATAATACTTACAGTATTCCACCAAGCACTACTCCCAAAGTGTCTTCATCAGCTGCCAAGCCAATTGTTGCTATCTGCAGTATTTTACAGTTGTCAGATTGTTAAGCAGAGTGAATACTCTCAAAGTTGTTTCTCGAGTCCAAATTGTTATGCAGATCCCATAAATTCAGAATTATATGAGCACTACTTTGCATAATTTACTCTCGCTGGCACTTCTTTACCTGGCTTTTATCGCCCCATTCGCCGAAGAAGGTGAGTGAGAATGCCTGCAAAGCAGTCACCCTGAGTTAGGCTGGGTCTTAACATGTAGGTTTCATGGAATCCAACTACATAAAGTTGAGTTTATTTTCGCTTAGCAATACCATTTCTGTGGAGAAAGGTGAAGTTATGTTCAGCATGGGAAGGAGGAATCACCTTGAGAAAGACAGGTGAGAAGAAGTGGGTGAGGAATGGCTTCTGTTTCTTCTTCAAGTTGTCATCAGCCTGAGAAAAAATAAAAGACGCACAAAGAGTGTGATGTAGACGATCAGTTGAAACATAGGAAGCAGAAGTATGACAATTTCTACAGTGAATTGGAGCAATGCCTGCACTTAAATGGATGGCTATGAAAGTAGGTTTAAGTCAAAGAATAAGAGCAAGGAGTGCACCTTAGAAGCTGCTTTTGATTTTTCAGAACTTGCTTTCAAATCCTTTTCCTAATAAACGCCAAAAACGTGCAGGTCAATGATGATGCCTTTCTTTGAAAACAGCTTAATCAGAGAGAGAGAGAGAGAGAGAGAGAGAGAGAGAGAGAGAGAGAGAGAGAGGAACACTGACCAATTCCTTCTCTACTTCCTCCAACTCTTCATTGTCACTGCCAAAAAAAGGGTAGTTTGCATAAAAGGAAAAAATTTGCATTGATGCTACAACTAAAACCACCAAGCGTTTTGTGATGGGAAGGGAAGAACAATAAAGAGAAAAAAAGGCTTGAAAAGAGAACAAAAAGAGAGGGAAAAAAAAAGCATTACTCATCATCCTCATTGAATCCTTCCCAGAGAGACCGGAGACCAAACAGGAAAAACAGGAATGTGGTCAAATGATGTGACCATCCCTTCGAGAGCTGTTCAGTCAACGAAGTTAATAGATACCAACCCGTATAATGAACCATGAATCGGTAAGAATTGAGAAGTGATTGTAATGCTGACCAGATTTGGAGCAGCCCAGCCAAGCAAAGCCGAGATCACTGTTGTTGCCTAAATTTCGATTACAATTGCAAACCGTTTACTTTGAAAATGAAATTATAGTGAAGAAATGGAACATAAAATGAGAAGAATGAGAAAGAAAATGCTTACAGTTACTGAAACTAGGCATCCTAGCAAGACACTCTTCCTTGGATATCGCATTGCCAGAATCTTGCCAAGGCAGAGAACAAATGGTGTTAACATCACTAATGAACTGTCCATTCAAGCCTGGTCTACTTATGATTCAGTTTGCAATAGCATCGATGCAGAGTCTATAGCACAGATATTAACCAAATTTCTGAGACAGAGTAGCTTCAATTCTGTTCATTTTTATGACCGGACTGCAGCTGCCAATGTGAATCGTCAATGACTATTTGTGATGCCTGGCTGAGTTTTACTGAGATAGCATGTAGTCGACATGAAAAATATCTGTGTCAATGCATGATTTGGTCAACATGGGTTGAGTGCTAATGTAGATATCTTTTTCTGGCGTATTCATGGTTCGGTCTTCTTTATATGTGAACAACTGCTTAGCATTTGCTGGATATAACCTTTTCTATTGAACTATCTGCAACGTCAGCGTGCCATAGCAGGAAATGCCATCGTAGATCTTGATTGAGATCAAGAGAACACTTGTAGATTCTCCTATTTCATGAAAGAACCAAGTTCCGGGTATTGGAACAAGAAAACAAAAAGGGGCACGAGGGCTTACGGCGGCAACGCAGAACGTCCGGTCACCAACCTCGGAGAGCATAGTCATGGTGAGGGACTTGGTGAAACCCTGAATTCAGACAGCAGAAAGCAGAACATGAGCCACATCGCATGCCAAGAACCAAACGAAAAGAAACTCCGAACACACGATATGAATCCAGAGAGTTTGATAGAACCTGTACTACTACAGAGTTCATTTTTGTCTCGGCAACAGGGAAAGAGCTCTTAGCGGCAAAGGGGGAGATAGGGAGAGAGAGCTTTGACGAGAAATGAGCTGCAAGTACTATGAGTTATGTTTGACATCTAGTGAAGATGTTAGAGATTCCACATTTCTTATGTCAACGTAAAGCTTTTCCCCGGAAGAGCCGAGCCGACCCTGTCATATAAAATATAAGTTGTAGCTTTGGCTGGCTTGCTTATTTCTTTCTTTCTTTTCTTGCGATTGACTGGCTTCTTCAGGTGGTATACAGAGAGATGCATATAAAATTTTGTTGAGTTGAATGGTAGCTAAGTACGACAGATGATGGAGATAAGCGAGGACGTCGTCATGTGAGGGAGGCGTTTAGTAGAAGCCTACGAGAGGTCATGGGAGTGATGGAATAAGCTGTGAGGACCTCGTCATGTGAGGGAGGCATTTGTTTTAACAGCCCCAACACATGTTTGTCTCCTCCCAAAAATCCTAATTAAATCCTAATTAATATAGAGAAATTAGGCCCCCCACGTCGAGCTTAATTAATTGACCAGCGACTTAAATTCCTCGTACTTGACACGGGCGCGCACGCAAGTTGACAGATTCCATTCATCTTTCTTCGATCGATTAGGGTGGCTGAGATGGAGCTCCCGCTTTCACGATCAATTAATGGGTACCATTATGCTATGGTCATCGTGTTGATTCCGAGCCGTGATTAATCCTTAGACATGGCCCGATTCTTGAGCTGATCAGATTGAATTTGCGGTTGGAACTCAATAACTCTTAGCTGGTAAGTTCTAAATGGGTGTTTCAACAAGTTAAGGCCTCCTGCTCAAGATACGATATTTTGTGACTTCATATTCCATATTACATGATATGACAGAAAGATCCTAATTGAAGGGTTTCGATCATTTGGACCCTTCGGCATTATGCATCATCGACGTAATATACCAAAGGCGGGCCTCTGTTGAGCATATTGCGGTAACTAGAGTACGATCACTTCATCATGAACAAAACTAGTGTATATATTCAAATCATTCAAAGAAAAAACACGCCTAGAGCGCCATCACCACCGCCACCACGACATATTATTTGAAAATCACACCCTTAATATCCTTGATATCAAGACTGGGGGAGGAATCATGTTTTGTGTATCTTACACGTCGGCATTTTCAGTATTAATCTGGGAATCATCTTTGTTTCCCGATTTCTACAGATGACTAGGTAACCCTGGAATATGCATATTACTTGGTTTCATGAGTCTGCCACTCCACAATCGCCAGGGTATGCCGTCCTCCGCAAGCAACAAGCTTGGCAACCCAACTCCCTTCAGCTTCAGCCCCACTGAGATTTCTCGGAGGGGGCAGATTTATCGGCACCTCCCCTGGCTGGCCTGTCGTCACTTTCCTTCCATAGCCAAGGCGCCCATGGTCGCCTCGACCAAACTACATTCATGAAATCGATCGTCATATTAAGGAAGTTTCATAATCATCATCACGCGCATGCCACGCAAGATGAAAGCCTCAGAAAAGAAAAAAAAAAGATCAGGAGTCCAAGGATGTTGAAGTTTACATTATCATTCCGCAACATTCACACTACGATAAATCAAGTGCCAAGAAACTTACCGAAAACATACGCCCATCACGAGTTAATGCGACTGAATGTGTGCCCCCACAAGACACCTAAATCATAGATAAACAAAACAATGTATAGGTTATGGCCCCCAAAAAAAAAAACTGCCGTGTTTGTATAGCAAGTATATCTCAGAACAATGAGAGTGACAGCGAGAAAGTGAAATATCCAAGAAAATTTAATAAGCAAGCACGATCTCTTGAGCTTCCAAGCAACAAATCATGCCAGCAAATACTTGGTCCTTATGCACAATGAATGCAAATCAAGAATAGTTCATTTAAATAGACTGTCCATCTCCCACTTTATTTCCCTACAGAAAAGGGAGTTCAGGTTTTAGCAGGCAGGTTTTCTCAGACACTGGCGGGGTTTTCCCAAAAGATTGCAAATTTTCTGTTTGCACCCACATCTCTTCTTCTGCCATTTCCACTGGGTTTGGTCACATCACCATAAATTCAAACGCCGAATATGAGGTCATTGACCGATGCGTTGGTTTTATGGTGCTTTTGGATTACTGTCTACTTTAATTACAACAAGGAATATTCAGGGATTGAGTTGTCTAGAGATATGCCAGTTGAATTGACTACTTTTTGGACAAAAAAGGCTCTACGCATTAACTTAACCGGGCAGGTTGCACCAAAATATGATTTCATGTATGCTCTCAACCAACATTTCTAAACTCATGGCACAGCTACAAAAGAAATATATGACAGGTAGGTACGGATCAGATGCTTTAACACAACAGGATGCATATGGAATATTACCTGAATAATGTCTTCCCCAGTCAGGAGATGGACCTTCTGGGGTACCATCTTACTGCTCTTATCATTATCTCCAAAACCAAGCCTCCCGTGTTCACCTCTTCCCCATCCATATACCTGCAAGGACATGTGCACCAAAAACACTGTCAATTTTACCAGCCCAGGAGTAAGTATCAAAAGATCAAACTGTCCCTATAAGACTTTACAATCACAGACAAGCACATGGACATTACAGGAAATTTTGCAGCATAAGTTGAAGCCAGATTCTGATATGTGTAAGCATACATTGGCTATTCATGTGCACTAGACAGAGCTCCTCTATCTAGAGATAATTATATGGCAAAGTACTAAATGGTCAAAACTCATTTGGAATTAGAACTCGTTTTAGGCAATAATTCATATGGCACCTCAACTATGCCAAAACAAATGCTATTAGCACCTAAAAGTCATTTAAAAAAACAGTAGAAATACAGAGCGGATAACAGAGCCATGCCAAGAAATTCATCACTGCAGATTCTTACCTCTCCATCATCTGTCAACGCTGTAGAATGCCATCCTCCAGCAGCAATATCAACCTAAGCAGCAGCAGTACAGAAAGTCACTATTTCATTCCAAACAGTGGCTTATAATGACAACTGGTAACAGTTTATGCGCACAAATGTACTGTTCATCCAGTAAACTGAAAAATTGAGGACATTAAAAATGACGAGTTACCTAGAATAATTTATCGGAACATCGACAAGATGTTATAATTCCAGAGTTAAAGCGGTACACACAAAAAGTTCATAAAGCTTTTAGGATTCATAGTGTCTTCTAATGGTAAAACCATTTGCAGTAGTTTTCATGTCTAAAACACTGTCAAATCAGTGTCCTGTTCTTCCACAATGGCAACAAGATGGACCCTCAGTTTAGCAAGTGAAACATGATACGAGATGGCATTCATCAGTAAGCTTAGCAGAAAACACTGAAAGCAAAGACAAAATAGCAAAAATATCATTAGTACGAACCAGAGTAAGACCAGCGAGCCCATGAACAATGACAGGCTGAGATCTAGGTTGAGTGTCACCAGTGCCAAGTTGTCCATACTCATTATTACCCCATGCCAACAAAGTTCCATCTTCTTGAAGGGCCATATTGTGAAATGCACCAACTGAAATAAGCCTTACCTTTTCAAGACCTTGTACTCGCACTGGAACAGAAATCTGTTTTCTGTGAAGACAAGTAATTATCAGATGAATCCGAGAAGGAAGCTACCACGCCTGAAAAACAATTAACTGAAAGAACCATTGAAATTTCCAAGTAATTAGGCCAATGCAAACCATACATGTCACCTGGTGGCCATGGTTGACCCCACGTCCATACTTGTCCGTCGTGTGTAAGTACCACAGAGTGGGTACCTCCAGCGGCCACCTAGAAAAGAAGCACTTGAAAACAGTCACATATCTTGTGACTGGCACATGTAGAAATGGCTCAGAAGCTCAAGAGAAAATCAAGAATTAAGGCCCCAGGAAAGTTGTTAAGAAAGATTTCTTTCGCTTCCTAAAGAGGATGATATGTAGTATTTGAGGGTCATAGTCATACATCACTGCTCAAGTAGACATAAAAAAAAGGCCCGGGGGGGGGGGGTGTTGTTGTTGTCTATCTTGCCATAATCCATCATCACTGGGTTGTCTAATCAAATCTGTGCATTGAGTGCGCTTCATCAACTCTGAATGTTGAATTCAGTGTCTAATGTTTCGCATTAGTGAAAGTTGAGACTAATTTAGAGGATATATCCTAACTGTAAAAGTTCTGTCAGACGGAATGGTCAAGATACCGAACTGTGGATGGTTCTTCTAAGCTCTTACATATCATTAGCTTATTCAAAATATGGGTTCAAGCTTCTTATAACCCCAGATATTCACAATAGCAAGAAATCGCAACGAACTAAATGCGCAAAGTCAACAACTATAAAACCCCTAGCTACTATAGACAAGTATTAGCAATTTGGGGATTTCACCATAACATGATTGCAAGGTTCCATGAATCACCTGGCGAACTATGAGTTGGGAAGCACAGCGTTGGGGAATCACAATATCCCTTCTCAAGGGCTTCCCAGTGTCATCTTTCCTCCCAGGTTCTTCACCACACTGTCCATACTCATTCCCACCTACAAAACATAGCCTTCCATTGATTGAAGTTCAAAATACCAACATTCACAGTTTCTACGGTTCATATTTTGATTGGCTGCATCCCACTGGTCAAACGACCACATTTTGTGCATGGTACAAATGAAGAGCTTAAGAACATAGAGGCAAGTAACGTACCCCATGCGTAAGCACGACCTTGATCATCAACAGCAAGACAATGCCAACCACCAATAGCCGCCTAAAAATCGGAACCAGAAGAGCAACGTTAACCACCCGGAAGACAATTTCATGTGAATCAAATTGGCTAAGCCGGCTTTCATGGTAGACACTGTTCAATACCTGAACAATCTTGACATTGGCAAGAGCTTTAACCTGGCTTGGGGTATTCTCAGTCTTGGTTTCTGGCGGATGCCCAAGAGTCCCTCTCTGGTTCCAACCCCATGTAAACAACTGAAATCCAAAAAAACACAGGGAAAAGAAAAGCAAGGACACATCAGGCTATCATACTTCAAAATCTTGGCCAAACACGAACCGCTCAACAAATAACTAAAACCCAAAAAAATAATTGAAATGACAAACAGGAGAAGCCAAAACGATGAAATCGTGCCAAAGCTAATCATCTCCCATCAAGTAATCACGTTTTTCCCGTTTTCCCGAAGTAAAGTCGCGTTAAGGTGTCGTGGGTCATAGGTCGTCAGCTGAGAATAAAGACGGGGGCTAAAGAACAAGAAACTAATCGCGAGCAGATTTCGACGAAAAACAAATAAAAAGAATATTAAAAAAGGACCTGGCCATCCTCGCAAATGGCGAGAGAGTTTCGGCTCCCGGCGACGACGGAGCGAACTTCGTAAGGGTAGAGAGCGCTGATGTCGCGAACACAGTCCTTCTCCTCGTTGTCTCCGAGCCCAAGCTGCCCATCTTCGCCTGAGCCCCTGAAAGAAACCGAGTTCAAACACTCATTTCTTGACGACCCAGAAAGGAAAAACCGTTACTTTCCAACTCAGAAGAAGAAGAAGAGATTCAAGAAAAGGGTTGAAGATGGCGGACCAAGCGATGACGGCACTGAGGGTAGACATGAGCGGCGAGCAAATGGGTTTTAGGGGGGGAGCCAAGGAGGGGTTGTGTGGAAGAAGACAGCAAGAAAAGGAGGAGCCTCGGGAGTGTAGGCGTGAAGATAGTGCCGCGGCAGCGAGCGTGGCGTCCGGGATTTTATAATGAAATCTTTGGTAGTGGAATTTGTTGCTTTTCTTGAGGCTTTATGTCCTCCCCCACCGTGGCCACAAAATTCTGCAAAAGATTCCTTAACGGGGATTAAAAGACTGGATTCGGACTATCAGCCCTCTCCGTGAGTAATTATCAGGGGAATCGGATCGAGCCAAGTCTTTAAAAAACTTCATTTAAATTCTCATCCAAATCTCACGATCACATGATGTAAAATAAAATAAAAAGATATTACTGAGTGAGAGTATAGGGTGCTCGCACCAACACATTACAATAAGGAACGCTTTACTTTTGTGGGAGCTTCAACTCCTCTTATGTGATGAGGTTACGTTGGGTAACCAACAATCAATGAGACTATAAACTCTTTGCTTAAGTAATTATCTAATGATTTAAACATATTCCCCACACACACACACACATATATATATATATGAATTCAGATCATCAAATTATGAATTTCATGCGAATTCTGTTATGGCCCACTAAATTTGAAAGTACATATATTGTATTCGTGTAATAATTTTTCCTTCGACATTTTGGAACGTGCATGTTTTTAAAAGAATTGCTGGAAAATGAATTGGGTTGCCAATCATTTTAATTGAGCACACAAAAGAAAAATGATCAAAAGGTTGCACAAAAAACTAGAACCGTGCCTAGTTGAATAGTCCTCATATCGGGATGGTCAGGTACCGTTGAACCGATTAAGTCATCCAAATTATGTACGATTATTAAAAAACTAATGAGCATCACAATCTGTTTTTCGCTTGTACAATATTAGATGTGAGTTATGACCACTCGTCTCCCTTTGAAAAGACCTTTTGAAAAGCGGTTGATTTGCATACGACAACGTCAACGACTTATTCATGGCCAAATCACAACCGAATTGCAATATGTTGTATAAATATTCGGATTATGGTAGTTTGGTCGTTATTGTTTCAATTTTTTGCAATGGCCATCCTAACATTTCAAAATCTTTTTTAATGTGTTATTTAACGTTGACTTCAGCCAAAATTCTAGTCTTAACTTGTCACGCTCTTAAATGACTAGTGGTGTCCATCGAGGATGGACCACCTAGATTTTTCAACTCATCAAAATTTAACCCCCTGAGGTTTTAAACATTTTGTAATGTGCCTCCAAGGTTTTCAAAGTTTTTGTAATGTGCCTCTTGATATTTGAAAAAAAAAAAAATTGGCGCATTGTCCTTTCAATAATAAATGTATAATCGAAACAAATTAATTAGCAACTAGAAAAAGTTGAAATGTTAAGAAAACAAAATAAGGGGGTGTACGTTGCAGGATTCAAATTCTAGTAATCTAAAAAGCCAAGGGGCATGATGTTATTCTTCCTTTGAAACGGTGGTTTCGGAAACATGCAGGCCCACTCAACCGAGTCCGGCTTTGGAGAACAGTTTCAGTCGATCTATCTAACTTCAATCAGGCCTTGGTCATTTCAGTCAAGTGCCATTTGATGATCCAGTTCGATTTTCAATACAATTTTGACAACACTAGTTTTAACAAAAATGCGAGTAATTTTCAGTTTTAGTGCAGCGTTCATTTTGCCACTGATTTTTGGAAAGACGATTGTCTTTATCATATGCGCTAAAAGCTTATTACATGCAAAATTACATGCCGCTGATTTTTCGCTTTAGTTTCATTGGGAAGTAATGTTCTATCCATAAAATTGTCAGCATAAAGGTTACTTTTATGTTTTAAACTTACTGTCTAAGAGATGTCATTTCGCAATTATAGTTTCACACCAAAATTCTTGATAAAAATGCGATGGGCAGTTTTACAAATGGAAAAGCGCGATGACAAGTGTGCTAGCCTTTATAATAGTTATAGGGAAAAGAAGCACTTCTAGCGCATCAATTGGTAAATCACTCTTTTCCACTTTGTCAGCTGTCCTCTCCAGCGAATCTGATCCTGGTACTCGTACTGGCTAGTGGCAACGGATAGTGGAAGGATGACTAGGGCAAACACTAAATTCTCCAATTAAACATCGAATTAAGAAAACTTTTGCGGCTCTAACATAATGATTGCTCTCGCGCTATACACAATTAATGTCTTGGAAATTCAAAAAATCCAAATAATAATATTCAACAAGAACCTTGATTATCGAGACTTTAATTTCTTTTATGAAGCCAAAAAGGGATTTCCGATGGAGAGGGAATGGTATAAAATTCCGCATGACCCACTAGGGACAATTTGCCCTAGATGCCAACCCAAGATGCCTCTTCCAACGCTGAGACTTTAAAAGAATACCAGAAGCACCAACAGCGACAGGCACAAAATGAAGGGAAAATTAAATGCTACACTTCAATTTTTTTCATTTTGGTGACAATTGTTCATGATTGCAAGCAAGCAATAGATGTATGAACTTTCGCTGAAGAGTTATACTAGAGACACTAACTCTACCAAAGCAAGAAGATTCACAGAGTGCTGTGGCAAAAGGTGATAGCATTTGACATGAACCGGCGAACCAATTAAAGCACTCGACATATGTCTACCACAATCACTTTGTGAACCATTGGTAGTGTGAGTCTATAGAATTATTCACTTCGCAATAAGAAAACCACTGACATCACTACCACGAGACAAAACACAGCACTGCATCAAGTCAATCTCTTCCCATAACTAACCGGAGAAAAGTACACAGTCCCATAATACTTTCACCCAAAAGCAGTGCAAGTACTAAGATCATGGTGCTGACCAAATGATGTTATAACAAAGCGCTGCCTACATAAGAGTTCACAGTCTTAAAGTACAGAGAAGCCATCTTCGAATGGAGCTTGTCACTGTGGTGGCTGCCCCTCACCAGACTCCTTTTTTGAAGATTCCTTGATCTCATCTCCAGCTTCATCCTGAAACCGTGGACATAATAGTTAAAATAGTGAAACATAATGAATCATTGTCAGGCTACACTGATATGCTTTATCACTCAAAGAATGGGTCAGGTGTTATTTAGCATGATCAACCTCAAATTTCAATTCTCTCATATAATCTGGCAAGGCACTAAAATAGGCAATATAACTAGGATTAAGTGCAATCAAGAACCATTGGTGAACAGTAATTCAGCAGCAAATTAATCAGAAATTACTAAACTAATTGAGACAGTAGATTAATTGCTATTGTGCCAAATTAGTGAACTTGACCCAACCAGAGCACCATGCAAAAAGCAGCCAGTGTGTGTGTGTGTGGGTGAAAAATGCCTCACCTGAGAAACAACATCCTGTAGTTCCATGTAACATATGAGATAGTGCACTGTGAATGGACAAGTACTATGGAAGTGTGAATGATGGATACGTGAACACGTATCCATGTGTGCGTTTAAGAGAGAGAGAGAGAGAGAGAGAGACTCAGACCGTGACATCAGAAGTCCAGAGTGTTAGGTTATCTCGGAGAAGTTGCATAATCAATGTGCTGTCCTTGTATGATTCCTCACCCAATGTATCTAGCTCAGAGATAGCCTCATCGAATGCCTGCCAAACAATTAATGCGTTTTGAGAAATGGAAAGGATGACAATTGAAATGGAAGGATTGAGGTCCAAAATGGAGCGGATTAAACATCAAATACAAACTAATACTTTAAATAAGCAGAAATATTTCTGGTATGACATTGACTCTATCTCATAATGCTGCCTATATCTCATTCCAATCTGGTTCAAAAGGGTCAACAAAAATTACCTGTTTAGCCAGACTGCAGGCACGATCAGGTGAGTTGAGAATTTCATAATAGAACACAGAGAAGTTAAGAGCAAGTCCAAGCCTAATAGGGTGAGTGGGAGCCAGCTCAGCCAAAGCAATATCCTACATCAAACAAATGACAATCAGATTTCTTATTATTATGTGAGTATTAAACACAACCAAATGCCAATGGGAGATGGAAGCAAATAAAAAGCAATTATGATTTAATGAGGCAAGCAGAAAATAAAAACCCACCTGAGCAGATTTATAAGCCAACAAGGTGCTCTCAGCAGCCTCCTTCCTCTCAGTTCCCGCCTTAAACTCAGCCAAGTACCTGTGGTAATCACCCTTCATCTTCAGATAGAACACCTTTGACTCAGCAGATGAGGCTGATGGAACGAGATGTGACTCAAGGAGATTGAGAATGCCATCACAGATCTTGCTGAGCTCAGTCTCAATCTTCCCCCTATACTCCTTGATAATCACAACATGGTCCTCATTTCCCCTGCTCTCTTCCTTCTGCTCAATGGAAGAGATGATCCTCCATGAAGCCCTCCTGGCACCAATCACATTCTTGTATGCCACGGAGAGGAGGTTACGTTCCTCAACAGTAAGCTCCTCGACATCAACCGTCTTGGCCACTTTCTCCATAAATTCCACCATTTCCTCGTAACGCTCGGCCTGTTCAGCCAACTTGGCCATGTACACATTTTCCTCGCGTGAAGAATCAGTTGCCGCCATCTTCAACGTGCTGATCAAATTACAAGAGCTGCAACATGGAATAAGCAAACACCATCTCTGAGAGCGCTAATAAGATGTAAAAGTTAACTCAAGGCCACAAAGAGACCATCCAGCGATTCAGGGGTTACTTCTCTAACCAAACACAGCAAAGGATCATTTATACCAATGTTATCAGCAAACACAACCGCAATGAGACCAACGGATGGTGTAAAGAGGGAGTTACTGAACGCATTAGGCATCAGGAAAAAAAAAAAAAATCTTAATATGGGACGTGTCAAGAAAATACGATGAACCAACATCTCTAGAGCTTATAATCTCTCTAAAAGATTAAGAAAATAGCATATACTCGATATATCAATCACCAATCATCTGGCTACATACTGCTAGGAGCACCACTCCCAAGCTGGGAGCCCTCTTCTCTCCCCCTCGTATGCATTCGTCAGCTAGGTATCAGGAATATCTCATTTAAATCCTAAACCATACAAGCCCATGTTCTGCTTTTTCCCAAAAAAAAAAAAAAGAAAAGAAATTCCTTTTCTTGCCCAAGATCATCCTACCAAGCAAACAGATCGAATCCGCGCTCGACTTGTTCAAGAAATAAAAAAGGAAGCAAAACCCGACTACACTAATTCGCACTCCAGACGCTCTCCATCTCCGGCAGATTCATTTCCCGAGGCCCTTTCGCGGCCCCGACAAAGTCGTCCCCCGGAATCCAAACCCATCAGTTGCCATCAAAACCAGATTTTCAACAGATCCCAATCAACAGGAGCATCAGCTAGGGCTTCTTTTGGGGGAGGGAGTTAACAGATCAGAACGAGAATCCCTTTCAATTCGAACCCCGCCGAGACCCGTACGCGCCGCCGCTAAGGCCGCGAAACTGCAGCCCGATCGAATCAAACAGGAGCCCGCGAAAAGGCACAAACAAATCGACCGATCGCGAACGCGCGACAACGACAGATCTCAATCGTAGCTCTTTCCCCCCCCCCCCCCCCCCCCCCCCCCAAAAAAAAGAAAAAAGAAGGAAGGACCCGAGAGCTCAGAACCGACATCGAACAGCTCGATCCGAGGAAGAGGAAGAAAGGCAGATAGAGAGAGAGAGAGAAAGTACCTGCGAAGCTGCGAATGATTGGGACTCTCTCGTTCGGAGGTGAGCGAGAGACGTGCAGAGAGGCGGAAATGAGGAGGACCGGAAAGCGGAGGAGGGCCTTTTTATAGTGGGGAAAGGAAAAAAAAAAATGAAAAAATTGGGGAGGCGGAAAGTCCAATAGTGGGGCGACGCGTGGTGGGCGGCAGACTTACGGTTGTGTGGGAGGTCGTAGCCGCTCCAACTCGCTCCGCTGGGCTCTGAGTCTTTGACCCTCGAGCTTGACTCGACCATTATGGAAAAACTTGGCCCTCTAATTCTTTTTTACTTTTTCTTTTTTTTTTGTGCAGTTAAATTCGTCGATTGCTTTCAATTGTGCAATCGAATTCTCAACTTGATGTTTAGTAATACAGTGGCCAAGGAAGGAATAGATTTTGAATAAAAACAAAAAGTAAAAAAAAGTTCACTTTTTTATTTTTAGGAATAGAAATGAAAAAAATATTTCTAAAGAGAAATTATTTTTTAAAAATAGAAAGGTCATTAAACGTATCCTAAGTATATACAAAATCAATGAGAAACCGTGTTGCAAGATGTCGGCCATAGCTCCAATTGCATGTTGAGTAATTCAACAATTTACAATCATGATAAGAAAATGATATTAATACAAGGGGACCAATGATGTACTTGTGTATTTGAATCGTCAAACGTCTATAAATCAATGTTGATTGAGAAAGTTCCGTTCCCATCGAATGTCATTTAAATCTATAATGCCAAAAGTTGGGAAAAAGGAATAAAATTTGAACAGAAACAAAAAATAAAAAATGTTCACTATTTTTATTTTTAGGAATAAAAATGAAAAAAACATTTTTAAATAAAAATTATTTTTGAGAATAAAAAGATTATCAAACATACCCTAAGTATATATAAAATCAATGAGAAACCGTGTTGCAAGATGCGCGCCATAGCTCCAATTGCGTATTGAATAATTCACCAATCAAAATCACTATGGGAAAAGGATATTAGTACAAGGGGGACCAATGATGTACTTGTGTATTTGAACTGTCAAACGTCTATAAATCGAGGTTGATGGAGAAAGTTTCATTCCCATCAAATGTCATTTAAATCTATAATGCCAAAAGATGGGAAAAAGGAAAATTTTTATTTTCGTTTGGTATGATGAATTTTTTGCTCTTCAAATATATTTTTTTCATGTAAAATTGCTCCGATTTGAAATGATTTATTTCCGAGCTTGAAGAGAGCTACAAATCCTTTTCGAATGGCGCTTGGGCCTGTTTTGATATTAGACGTGATCGAATTGAGTGGGTCGGGGCTCTAATATTGGGCCTAATTCAACACATCTTACCAATTTCGGTAAGCCCATTAGACCTCCTGATGTATGGCCTTATCGAAGCCAGCCCAACAGTGCCCTTTGGGCCAATTGGGCTTGAGCCAGCGAGAGCCCAAATAACTCCGAGGGCCGCCGGGCGCATGATTAGGTCAGAAAACTTCGAGCTAACAATGCTTCGCCCGTGTTGACTCAGCCGCTTCTCATTAAAGCATTTCAATATTTATTACTTATAAAAATAAGTACATAAATAATATTTTTTCTGACTACAAATATATCTAAGTATAAATTACCGTCAATAATGAAAAAAAAATTAGCAACTAATTATTTTAAGAGATATGAACAATCATTTTTAGCGAAATAGTTTTTCAAGTTGTTGAAACAAACAAAGCCTTGGTTTTGTTAGGGGAATTGATTCAACATCCCGCGAAATATCTATATGGAATTCTGCATTTGATGTATCAGGATCTCAATCCGTGCCTTAGTTTATGGGGTTAATTGTTAATTTTGAAAGAGTCTTTAATTATGTCTTAATTATAAATTCGCTATTTATTTCAGAGTGATTTGAAAAATAATTGCATAAAAATGATCATTTACATCTTTTACAAAAATAAATGAATGATTGGATAAAATTATTAGCAAAAATGAGAATATTTCTCTATTGATTAATTTTTTAAGTGATGTAAATGATGATCCTTTGCAAAAAAATATTTCCAATCATTCACTTTTAAAAAAAAACAGAGTCTAACTAAAGATAATTTAAAATTTCCAATGCAATCAAATATTTGAAAATTTAATTATTAATAGGATTAATACTACGAAAAACTTTAAATTAGTGTAATTGTGATGAATTTACCAAAAACTGATTTTTTTGACTATAAAAAAAATAAAAAATTGATACACCCATGACGAATTTGCCTTCTTTTAATTTTCATTAAATTTTATCGTTAAGTATGTACTAATTTGAAATTTTACTCTTTTTGTGATTTTTTGTAATATTAATTCAATTAAATGGAAATTAACAATGAATAAATTTACCATGAATATACTGGTCCAAGGTTTTATACGGTAAAAAAATTAGTTTCAAGTGACTTTGTCACAAGCGTATTAATTTTTGGTTTTTCCTGGTATTAACCTTTATTAATAATGTTAACTAACGTCCCAGTGTTAACGCTAGCGCAAGAAACGACGGCGTAGACGGAGAGCAGGAAAGGAGGCCTGTTTGGTTAAAATCGAAGGAACGCAAAACCCCAGGCCCTCGCAGTCTCGCTTCTTCTACCTCCGCGCACCTTTCCCCCATGGCGAAGTTTTGAAGCAGGCAGACGTTGCTCCTCCTTCGATTTCCAAGAAGAAGACCCTTCTTCGTCTCTCGATGGGTTACGTTCAGGAGGCGCGCGAGAACCACGTCAAGAAGAAAGTCGAGGAAGGTTCTCCCCTTGATCCCACTCCCCAATTTGTTTTAATTTCTCTTTACGATAAGGAAGGTTGGGATTTTGATGGCCATGATTTGAACTCAATCGGGTCGCCGGTGATCGCTTCTGGTAGCTAAACCAAAGCGTGGTTTTGGGTAATGCGCAGGCGGCTTCGCCGTTCTTTCGGGTGTGCTGTAGCCGTAGATTAGTCTGATTAATGCTTTTATTTTCTTTCGGTTTTCTTTTTTATGTAATGGATCAATGGGGAAGAGAGGGAGATTTTAAGGTTCTCTGTAGACAATTTAAGTTCTACACGTGTGTTATGTTGTTTGCATTTGTTTTCGAATTTCTTCGGCTGGCTAAAGCGCGTCGTGGCGTTCCTCTTTTGCGTCCAGCTTTACGCAGCAAGATGAAGCAGAAGGCTCTGAAAGAGTGCGATTATTATGCTTCGAAGTATGCGGAATGCGCCGTGGGAAGAACCTTTTCTGTGGTCTGGCAGTGCCGCAAGCAAGCGAAAGAATTGAACGATTGCCTTCATCACTAGTAAGTTCTCTTCAGTGAACTCTTTTCTGTTTCGCTGTGGGACTTTGTACCGAACGTTGTTCGCATGAATTTTTCGGGATCGCTTAGCAAGGTTTGGTTTGATGGTGGTGGTTTAATGTATCAGGAATGATAATGAATTTGGCCCATTTACTATTTAATACTCGAGCATGTTCAACTACTCTGGATATACTGGTTATTAACATTACCCCCTTTGGATATTTTACGATTTGTTTGTGTTAAACTGGAAATGTGGTTGGAATAAGATGATCTTGGGCATATCATGGAGTCACTGCTTTCATTTGATGTGAGGGGTTTGGAATCATGTAATTTGTCTGTGATATGTTGTTTAAACACTAGTGGAAGTATGGATTTCATTTGCTTGGAATGTGGCATTGTGAGGTCCTGGTCCTTTCTATCCTATAGTGGCAATGATGGTATGAATGGGATGCAGTGTGTATGATTCCCCCGAAAGTCTTATCTTATGTGGTAGAGTTGTGGGATGCAGTGTGCATGATGCATAGGTGAAGAGCCATCTCGCGTGCTGGGGAAAGCTTTCTTCCTAATGCAATGTGGGATGTCAATTAGAAATATGCTCATATACATCAACGCAAGATAAATTTCCAAGGTTTGATTTTACTATTCTAGATAGTGAAACTTACTTTGGAACATTACATGAGATCTACATCATCAGGTCAAGGTAGAGTTTAATGAAGCTGAGTCAATTGGAGTGACATCGCTTATTTTCCTTAAAGTGCTGAGAAGTCAGGAGAACTTGATGTTGAGTTCATTGACAATAGTACGAAAGTAACAGCATGAAATGAACTTAGAGCTGGAAGATAAGATTGAGAAGTTTCATTTCAGGGCTTTTCAATATTAGATGAGGACACAAGACTGCCACAGAGAGAATTCTTCTAGCAGTTGCTGTCCGCTGAATTTCAAGGAAACATCTGTAATGGCTTAATCTGTGCAGGAATACATGTTAATGTTAAAAATGGAGATTCCCCCAATATCTGACACTTCACTGTGGGTTCTTTGGCAGCACAAATGATGCTGTCTTGGAAGAGATGAAAAGAGAGTATGCACTAAACCAAGAAGGGAAAGGCCCAGCCAAGCCTTAAGTGACACACAGATCTTGCCTTCAGTCTGCTCGTGTAAATGGGAATCAAGCAGTTGTGTACTCATGCCATCTTCAGATGAACTTTTGGGTTTCCATTGGAAGATTTTTCACAGGCACATGTTGTCCAGATTTTGGCGCATTAGAGCATCCTGTTGCAGCTTACCTGACCTATGGAACTGAGAGAGTGTGTCCAAACCAGTTTTAGCCTCACTCTTTAATCAGGTGAAACCTGAAAATAATTATTGCCCTCGATCGTACTCTGTATCATGAGGACTTGTGTTTTCTTTTGTTCTTCCCTGCTTCGCTTCTATTACCTTTGAGGCTGAGTTGCTGCTGCACAGAACAGGATCTACCATTCACTGAGTGATGTACTGCGCAGGGCTATGTACCGATTTTTGGCTAAATAATCATTGATAAATCTGCATGATTGTGTTAATATTCGGTAGAAGGTACAAATCCTTCACTGTCCTAGATTCAATGTCAAACAAAGAGCTTTAACTTAGTGCAGAGTTTGAGCTTTCATCTCTTTATGAATCCATCTCGAGGCTATTTGGAAACTGAAAACCTTTGCAAATTCCAAACTTTGGTATATGAGGGCATCAAACGTCCTCTTACAAGCCAATGAAGACGCTTCTGCAGCTGATTCTTAGGCGGACTTGCAGTTTTCAAACAGTAATATTCATCAAAGATGTTTGAATTTTTGAAAATAATTGGACTGTAATGACATCGATGGGATCTGCAAAATGAGTCTAAACATTTGGAGGATTAAGTACAGATTTAGCTCTCTAAGTTTAGGCATTTGTGCGATTTGATCTTCTATTTTTAATGTTGTGCAATTAAGTCCGCTTAGCTTTTTTGATTTGTGCGATCAAGTGTATTGTTTACTTGTTGTAAGTAATGCTTTCACATTGCGATTTCCTTTTCTCTTGTTTTTCCTATTTGCTTTCTGCTCATTTGGAAGCAGATTAGCATCACCTGTTATTTTTGTCGCATAAACAATGTCACGTCATTGATTAATTTGATGGTTTAGTGGAAGTGGTTGACCGAAGGATTTGATTGTACAAAATAGAACTTGAAGGACCCATATTGCACAAATGTAGAAAGTTAGAGGACTTGATTTAATGAAATAAAAATTAGAGGATCAAATCGCATAAATGCTGAAACTTAAGGACCATAATATGCACTTTACCCAACATTTCTACTAAGAATTGCCTATCGGCGTGCCCGGTCCGTGTTGGGCCGAGGCAAATTATGTCCGGGTCTAGCTTCTATTTTCTATTATTTTATTAAATCTAATATAGAGGAAACAATCAAGTCCCTTTTTGCTAACGGCTCGGCCCCGCCCGGCAAAGGCCGTGTAGGCCTTGCTGGGACCATGCTGTTGCGCTGGTCATTCCTAGTCCGGACATTTGTTTAGCACGATACAGGGTGTTATGCCCTCCCCAGTGTGATTTACTGCTGTTCTGAACAAGCTTTTCTGTTCCTGGCAATGTCACAGCCAAAATTCCCTTCTATCTTGTGTAACTGAGAAAACTGGTAATGAGTAACATCTTGAGCATGTTCTCTTTGAAAACTCAGGCACACGATGCATAAATCCGGCTGTCAAACACAAAAAAAAAAGGTTTGAACTACAATTCAGGCACGCGATGCATAAATCAGGCCGTCAAACACAAAAAAAAAAAAAAAAAAAAAAGGTTTGAACTACATGGAGCACGTAATCTAGTGTCGTAGACATCAATGCCGGAACAGAGCATATGCTTCCTCTTTCTGTGACCGAGAAGAGACTTCCTTGTCAATAGACGGGACATGAAAGCCTCCGGTATGTGCACATTGGCGGTACGAATACACCATTTGAATGATTGTTATGAAAGCCCCTAGCTTCAGAGCTACTTTATTCTTCGGGTTTTGAGACGGCATGCTGTAAAGACCCGAAATGTCGGTTTGCCCTTTCCACTATGCTTGGCCGATATCATGAAAAAAATCAACCAAAGAACAACTTAATATATACGCACCAGGTTGTCATTCATTTTCTCGGAAGTTAACGAAGCCTTTGGAGTGTCTTGCTTGGCACCTTTTGTGTGAAAACAGATTTTAATAGACTCTGGCTATGCCAGCCACGCTAAGCGGAGAAAGGTCCGTTTATGTCATAATTTTTAGGACTGGAGATGAGTTTCACTTAGTTGTATGAAAACCATTTGAAAAGTTTGTTGATCTTTGGCTCATCCAAGGAATTTGCCGTGTATCATCAGGATTGAGAAAAGATGAGACGTCCCTTGACTGAACTATTTGCTCCTTGCAGTTCAGTTCATCAACAAATGCAACCGGAGGAGGTGAGCAATCCTTCGACTCAGCAACAGTTTCGGCTCCAGCAGAATGTACAAACCAGTCCGATTAATCCAATGCAGGCTGTACAATTCCAGCCCCAAAATCAGCAGATGATGCCACTTCACGCGATACCGCAATCTAATCCACAGAATCTGGTTGGTCCTGGACAAATTCCACAAGCGAACCAAAGTTTTGGGGCTCAGTCAACTCTGTACTCAGGGCAACCGATTCCTGTGAGCTCTCAGATTCCAGCCGGTTTCCAGCCATTGCATCCTGTCCCAGGCTTTACTACAGGGCCGATGAATGCTCCGGCTCAACCATTTCACGCTGCTGGTTTAAACTATCCTCATGTGCCATTTCATCCGCATAATGTACCTCTGATGCCTCAAGGGATAATAGTTCAATTGCCACCATCTGCTCCACCGTCTCCTTGGGCAATGGGGTTGTTTGACTGCATGGATGACCCTTTGATTGGTACAGTCGCCTTTTGCTTTTCCTGGGCAAGTTTATGCTAAAATGGACGAGTAACACATGGAAAATTCCCAAGTATTTCTTGCGTGTTTGCAGCGGTTGTGGCCTGTTGCTTCCCCTGCGTAACATTCGGCCAGATAGCAGAGATTGTTGACCGAGGGAGCACATGTTAGTAAGGATGCTTTTACTGACTTTTAAATCCTTTAGTCTACTAGTGTAGACGATAACGGAGATTGGAAAATTCAACATCCTCTCAACATTCTGAGGGAGAGAGCAATCGGAATGAGATATTTTATGCACTTCAGCATATGAGAAGAAAGGGTCTCATTGAACTATTGCGGTTGAGAATGATGTTTGCTTTGCAGCATGTGGAACGAGCGGGCTACTGTAAGGTGGGATCTAGTTTCTCATCAGTTGCCCGTGCTTGCTGTCCTGCACTTACCGAACCAAGTTCCAGAACCGATTCAACGTCATTGAGTCTCCTGCTCCTGACTGGATCACTCACTTCTTTTGCGAATGCTGTGCTCTTTCTCTGGAATACAGAGAGCTTAAGAACAGAGGACTTGACCCTTCCATAGGTAAAACTGATGTCGACTATAGCCATTTGAGCTCCAAACGAGCACTTAATAAGCCAACTTATTGTGAATATGGCACTACAATACTGTCGAGATAGTTTGAATACCATCAACAACAAATAAGAATTTGCATTTTCATCTTTGTTTTTGGCAAGAAATTGCTGATATTTGTTCTTGTCACTTGCCAAGGTTGACAGGGGAATGCAGCAAACATGTAGAATGTGCAGTATCAGGTTGCTATGGTGCCTCCAATGCATCAGCAACCCATGAGAGCTTGACGAGGAACATCACATCAGATCCATCAGTGACTCAGATCATCCTCTTATGTAGTAACCAATGAGTCCAAGAAAGTGAATGCCAGTGGAAATATGAAGTTTCAGTTTGCAGATATGAATAACAAATTTCTTTCTAAAAGTTTCCATCGATTTGAGGAACAAATCAAAAAAAAATTGTCAAAGTATATCTTACGATAGTCCAACAACTATTTGCTTCTGTGCTGTATCGTTGTTGCATCTTGAAACATTACTTTCTTTGCCACCAGTTAGACAGTTTCAGACTCATATCTAGGATCTAGGATCATGGCACTGTGCACAATTCTATGACATCCATCAAATCCATAACATCATTTGTTTTCAGTGGCATGATTTTTTGGAGGTGCTCGGTTCACTAGTCGTTTCTTTGGATTAAGCTTTCCAAACTATGTGCTTTCTTAATTCAACCAATGGAAATTGCACCGAGAAAGAAGGCTCCCATCTAGATGTGAGAGGATGACCACTATGAGGTGATCGCAGCTACCACAAGAGATACGCAACTTGAGATGGATGGCCTCTCGTCGACTGCAACACGGTGGTCGCCATCTCTCTCTCGCACACGCACGCGGCTCTCAGCCTATTTGGCACCATCTTAGCTGCATAAGAGCCACGTGAGCCAATGAAAATTAATGTAGCACATGTACGCTGATTGTCCAACTACTATTCCAACGTGCTCCTCAGCACTATGTATAGAGCTATTCAACCGGAAGACCAACTGCAAACACATTTTACAAAAAAAATTGTCACCTTGTCTGGTTTCTCAAGTACTCATTTTGGGGTTTGGCCCACGTCTGGAGTAGGTTTTTTTTTTTTTTTTTTGGTTGAAAGCACAGCTTTGCATTCACGAAGTAAAAAGGTCAAAACCCTTAGACAGGGCATCAATACAAAGTAGATTCAAGAGTATTGGGGGGGAGCAAGAGCCCAATTCGTAAACAGAGAACTGTGGCCTTGGGCCTTGGCGGCCCAATCAGCAGAGGAATTTGCTTCACGCCTACAGTGCTGGAAACACAGATTAGGGAAACATTGAAGCAGGGCAACGCCGTTCTCAAGCAGAGGTACAATCCAGTGATGGCCGCCGTCGATGATTTACGGTCTCCACAAGCTCCAGACAGTCCGATTCGACGATTAGGTTTGTGGTAGCCATTCCTCTCTGCAATAGATATTTGAGGGTGATTAATAGAGCTTGGGTCTCTGTTTGAAGGGGGGAAGAGGCTTGGACGTTGCTGGAGAAGTTGTCGATCAAGGTACCTGTGTGATCGTGGCAAATGCATGCGATTGAACCCATTTCTTTCCTAGTTGGAAAAGCCCCATCTAGGTTCACTTTAATAAAGCCAGGTTCAGGGGGGATCTGACAACGATTAGGGTTCAACGAGGATACCCCTATGTCTAGAGTCGACTGCAAAGAGGAGAGGTAAAGCTGCGCTGATGTGAGGGCCGATTCCACTATCTATTGAGGGCTCGTACGCTGGCGTTGGAAGATATAATGGTTGAGCGCTTTCCATATCTGCCAGAGAAGGGTTGCAATGATCTCCAAACTGGGTAAGTGAGTCTTATGCTCTACTGTTTCAGCCAACCATGCGTCCATTCTGTGTGTGCTAATGCTGAAACTTTAATTTGTATGTTAGGATGTAATAAAACTTGCTGAGTCAAAGGGCATAGCAAGAATAAGTGTTCCAGTGTTTCTGGGACTTGAGATGAGCAAAGGGTACATACCAGATCATCTGTGATATGTCTCCTGAAGAGATTTTCCTTGGTTGGTAGCGCCTTATGGCATATAGACCATAGGAATATTCTGATCTTAGGTATTGTCTTAACTTTCCAATTTGTTGCCAAAGACGACGGGGTGTGGTATAAGATGATGATGCCTGGGTACTATTTCTGTTGTAGTTTGATTGTTTGATATTGATGTGGACATCAAGCCATATCGAGGAGGAGGTGCTAGGGACCCATTGTCTATTCTTACCGGTTCGATTACTCGAGCGTGGGCCAAGCAATTTAGGCAAGCTGTTGGCGTCATGGTTCGTGATCTTTGGCGTAGAGATGACCTTGGATCAAATCTTAAAGAATCTTGGAAATCTTGGCGCAATTTGATTATCTGGTCACCAAATATTTGACCAAGTCAAATATATATATATATATATATATATATATCTTCTTGTTTAGAAATATTCTAGAATATGATGCATTATATCTCTAGGATTGGTTTTAGGGTTTGTGTGGCGGCTAGAAGGTCTATATATATAAGATTGACTGAATTTCTTTTGGGGGACATATATATATATTATTTTTGAGGAAAAAGTTGAGAGATTCTATTCTACTGCTCTTTTGAGTACTTGACCTAATCAAGGTTCCCTTGTGACGGTTAATTCGATTTATCGAGTGAGATAGCGAATTCTTTCACTCGTGACATCTATAACGTTGGTTGGTTGACACGCGTTTGTCAACAGGTCACGTTCATACTGAGGTTGCCAATCACAGGTTTGATTGGAGGTCGAGGTTTGCAATTCGCACCATCTGGGTCTTTGTAGAATGATCCTTCTGCAATGATTCACATCATTTGGTATCAGAGTTTGATTCTACAAGGTCTATTTATCTTTAATTTTTTGTTAACATTCAGCAATTTGAAATTTATTGAGCTAGGGTTTCTTTTCTAGCTAATTTAGGGATCCGATTGCTTTTGTGCTTCCATAAGTAGTTGTTTGTTGTTTGTTTTAAATTTTCTTTTCTAGCATCTTAAATTGTATCTGAGTTCGTCAAAAAAAAAAAGAAAAAAAAAGAAAAAAAGAAAAAAAAGAAAAAAAAAGAAGAGAAAGAAAACGCACATAAAAAAAAAGTGTGCAAGAGAAAAAAAATAGATTCAGCAAAAAAAAAAAGTAGCTGAACAAGAAAAAAATCAAGAAGGCGACTCGTTTGTTAGTAGACCGAATTGAAACAAAATCAGTAGTGATTTGCGTTTCAATTGGAATTTCGAAAGTTGTATTATTGGTTTGAAATTGTTACTTGTTAAAACAAAATCAATAGTGATCTAATCTTGTTTGATTAGTTTGATTGATTATCGTGAGGGGTTGAGACACAGGTTTTGAGTCCGATAAAGAGCTTGTGAAAAGAGAATACGAGAAGAAAAAGGCAAGAGTGTGTAAGCTTAATTGAGGGTGGAAAAAGCCTAGACTTGAGTTAAACACGAGAGGAGTGACAAACACCTTGAGAGAAACACGTGAATGAGCGATTGGTGATAATTTTTGTTATTAACGTTTACTTGTAGGTCTAATTTTTGTAGGCCTAGACTTGAGTTAAACATGGAAAGCATCCAGCAATTGAGGGCCGTAGTGGAGGAACTTAAAGGCTGAATGATGGGTAATAGTGATCGAGAGCTACCCCGGGGAAGGTCGCAACATCAGCGAGATGCCTCTAGAACACAACCTAGAAGGCAACGGTATTATGATGATGATGAGGCCGACATGGAGGATGATCGAGATGCTTGATTTGGAAGGTGGAATGGAGCTTGAGGGTTTAGACCCCGAGAAGATAATGAACTTGGTAATATTAAGATGAAGATTCCTTCTTTCCAAGGGAAAAATGATCCCAATGCGTATCTAGAATGGGAGAAACGCATGGAGATGGTATTTGATTGCCAACGATACTCCAGCTCAAAAAGATAAAAATTGCAGCTATTGAATTTACCAATTATGCTATAATTTGGTGGGATCAACTTGTGATTAGTAGGAGACGCAATGGTGAAAGACCGATAGAGACGTGGGATGAGATAAAAGCGGTGATGAGGAGGTGTTTTGTACCAAGTCATTACCATCGAGATTTGTTTCAAAAGTTACAAAATCTCACACAAGGCAATAAGAGTGTGAAAGAGTATCATAAGGAGATGGAGATTGCCATGATCCGTGCTAATGTGGTGGAGGATCGTCAGACCTCAATGTCAAGATTTTTGAGTGGTTTGAGCCGAGACATAGTAAGGGTGGTGGAGCTACAACACTATGTTGAATTGGAGGAATTGGTGGACAAAGCTATCAAAGTTGAGCGGCAATTGAAGTTGGACCGAAATCACAAGAGTGGAGGAGGTTCAAATCAAAATTGGAGATCCAATTAGAAAAGAGATGAGAAGCCAAATTGGAGAGGAAACAACACCAAAACCGAAACCTCAAAGGAGAAGGAGAGGGACGGTAAAGTTGGAACAAATTCGGCTTTAGGTAAAATCGAAAACCCTAACACTAGAACTCATGAGATTAAATGTTTTAAGTGTTTGGGTAGGGGTCATATGGCGAATCAATGCCCAAATAGGAGGGTGATGATCATGACTAGATATGGTGTTATTGAGTCCAAAAGTGAAAGGGAAGAAGAGGATGATGAGATGCCACCGTTGGAGGATTGTAGTGATGGAGAAATAACTATAAAATGAGACTTATTAGTGGTTAGGCGTTCTCTTAGTGTGCAAGTAAAGGAGGAGGAGCATCATCAACAAAGAGATAACTTGTTTCATACAAGATGTGTAGTGAATGGTAAGATCTGTAGTACGATAATTGATAGAGGTAGTTGTGCAAATGTGGCAAGTTGTATTATGGTGGAAAAGTTGGGTTTGAAGACAACAAAGCACCCTAGGCCTTATAGACTTCAATGGTTAAATTGATAGTGGAGAGGTGAAAGTGTCGAAGCAAGTTCGAATCCCATTGGAGATAGGGAGATATAAGGACAAGATAGAGTGTGATGTTGTACCTATGCAAGCGGTTCATATCTTGCTTGAAAGACCATGGCAATATGATCGAAAGGTACATCATGATGGGTATACTAATCATTATTCATTAGTGATGAATCAAAAAACTTATACCTTGGTACCAATGACACCTAGTGAGGTGTATCAAGATCAGTTAAAGTTACAACGAGAAGCCGAGAGAGAGAGAGAAAATGTGAGAAATCCGAGGGCTTGCATGGTGTGTCTAAGACGCAAGGAAAATGATAGGCTGAGAGAAGAATTATGGTAAAAACTGAGGGAAAAGAAGAGAGGAAAAAAAAAAGAAAAAATAATTTTTATGCAAAATCGAGTGAGGTGAGGAGAGCTTTAGTTCTAGACCAATCGATATTTGTACTTTTGTACAAGGAAGTTTTGTTTTCTACTAACGATCTTGATCCAAGTTTGCCTAGTCCTATTGTGTCTTTATTGCAGGAATTTGAAGATGTCTTTCCTGATGAACTTCCTGGAGAGATACCACCGATTTGAGGCATAGAACATCAAATTGACTTGATTCCTGGTGCGCCATTACCTAATCAACCCACCTATTGAAGTAATCCCGAGGAGACAAAGGAACTTCATCGGCAAGTTAGCGAACTATTGGAACGGGGGTATGTGAGAGAGAGTCTTAGCCCGTGCGCCGTCCTTGTTTTGTTGGTGCCAAAGAATGATGGAACTTGACGAATGTGTGTCGATTGCCGAGCAATCAATAATATTACGGTAAAGTATCGACATCTTATTCCTAGGTTAGATGACATGTTGGATGAGTTGCATAGTTCTTGCATTTTCACTAAGATTGATTTGAAAAGTGGCTATCATCAAATTAGGATAAAAGAAGGTGATGAATGGAAAACTGCATTTAAGACCAAGTATAGATTATATGAGTGGTTAGTCATGCCATTTTTGGATTAACTAATGCACCGAGCACGTTTATGCGACTTATGAATCATGTTTTACGTGCTTTTATTGGTCAATTTGTGGTTGTCTATTTCAATGATATCTTGATATATAGTCAAAACCCTGATGACCATATTGAGCATGTGTGGGCTGTCTTGCAGGTTTTAAGGGCCGACCAATTGTACGCCAATATAAAGAAGTGCTCTTTTGTTACTAACAAATTAGTATTTCTAGGATTTGTTGTTAGTGCTAATGGTATACAGGTTGATGAAGAAAAAGTCAAAGCAATTCGTGAATGGCCAACGCCTAAGATCGTAGGAGAGGTGCGTAGCTCATATGGATTGGCTAGTTTTTATTGACGATTTGTGAGAAATTTTAGCACTATTGCCGCACCTTTAACTGAGGTTATCGAGAAGCACGTGGGTTTCACATGGGGAGAAGAGCAAGAGAAAGCACTTAATCTTCTAAAAGATAAGTTAACTATTACTCCTTTGTTATCTTTATCGAATTTCAGTGCTACTTTTGAGATAGAGTGCGATGCTTCTAGTACAGGAATTGGAGCTGTGTTGATGCAAGGAGGGCGTCCCATAGCTTATTTCAACGAGAAATTGAGTGGAGCAACATTGAATTATCCTACCTACGATAAGGAGATGTATGCTTTAGTGCGAGCTTTGGAAACTTGGCAACATTATCTATGGCCGAAGGAGTCTGTGATCCACACTGATCACGAGACCTTGAAGTACTTGAAAGGGCAGCAAAATTTGAATAAAAGACATGCCAAATGGATGGAGTTCATCGAGACTTTTCCATATGTGATCAAGTATAAGAAAGGTAAGGAGAATGTGGTAGCCGATGCACTTTCTCGAAGGTATGCGATTCTAACTATTTTAGAAGCAAAGTGTCTAGGTTTTGAACATATCAAGGGCTTATATACTAATGATGATGACTTTAGGAGAGTGTATGAAGCATGTGAACACGCTGCATTTGATAAATTCTACAGGCATGAAGGTTATCTTTTCCGTGAAAACAAACTATGTTTGCTTAAGTGTTCTTTGCGTGAATTGTTGGTGTGAGAAGCGCATAGTGGTGGTTTAATGGGACATTTTGGCATTAGTAAGACTTATGAAGTGCTACATGAACATTTTTATTGGCCACATATGAAGAGAGATGTCACATGTGTCTGTGAGAGATGCATTGCTTGTAAGCAATCTAAGCCTACAACTAAACCGCATGGCTTGTATACATCATTACCTATTCCAATGCATCCTTGGACTGATATTTCTATGGATTTTGTGTTAGGATTGCCTAGGTCTAAGTATGGTAGAGATTCTATTTATGTGGTTGTTGGTCGGTTTTCAAAGAAGACTCATTTTATACCTTGTCATAAAATGATGATGCATCTCATGTTGCTGATTTGTTCTTTAGGGAGGTTGCATGTTTACATGGCATGTTTAGATCGATTGTTTCAAATCGAGATTCTAAATTTCTTAGCTACTTTTGGAAAACATTGTGGAAAAAATTAGGAACACGGATGTTATTTTCTATTACTTATCATCCATAGACTGATGGTCAAATCGAGGTAGTTAATAGAACTTTAGGGGTATTATTGCATGCTATTATGTAAAAGAACATAAATTTTGGGAAGATTGTCTGCCACATATTGAATTTGCATATAATAGGAGCATGCATTTTGCTAGTAAATTTACACCATTTGAGATTATCTATGGTTTTAATCCGTTAACTCCGTTAGATTTAACCCCTTTACCTATTGATAAGCATGTGGATTTAGATGGAGCAAAGAAAGCCGAATTTGTCAAGGCGTTGCATCAGAAGACGCACGCAAATATTGAGCGCAAGACTGAGCAATATTCAAGGCAAGCCAATAAGGGGCGCAAGGAAGTGGTGTTTGAACCCGGCGATTGGATTTGGGTTCATATGCGCAAAGAGCGATTTCCTAAGCAGCGACATTCTAAGTTGTTACCACGAGGAAATTGACCATTCATGGTGTTGGAAAGAGTTAACAATAATGCCTACAAGCTTGATCTTCCAAGTATGATATTAATGCCACATTTAATGTTTTTGACTTGACTCTTTTTGATACCAGTGATGATTTGAGGGCAAATCCTTTGCATGGGGGAGGGAATGATGTGAACATCGAGCCATATCGAGGAGGAGTTGCTAGGGACCCATTGTCTATTTTTACCAGTTCGATTACTCGAGCGTGGGCCAAACAATTTAGGCAAGCCGTTGGTGTCATGGTTCGTGATCTTTGGCGTGGAGATGACCTTGGATCAAATCTTAAAGAATCTTGGAAATCTTGGCACAATTTGATTATCTGGTCACCAAATATTTGACCCAGTCAAATATATATATATATATATATATATATATATCTTCTTGTTTAGGAATATTCTAGAATATGATGCATTATATCTCTAGGATTGGTTTTAGGGTTTGTGTAGCGGCTAGAAGGCTTATATATGTAAGACTAACTGAATTTCTTTAGGGGACAGATATATATTATTTTTGAGGGAAAAGTTGAGGGATTCTCTTCTACTGTTCTTTTGAGAACTTGACCTAATCAAGGTTCCCTTGTGACGGTTAATTCGACTTATCAAGCGAGATAACGAATTCTTTCGCTCGTGGCGCCTATAACGTTGGTTGGTTGACACGCGTTCGTCAACAGGTCACGTTCATACTGAGGTTGCCAATCACAGGTTTGATTGGAGATCCAGGTTTGTAATTCGCATCATCTAGGCTTTCGTAAAATGGTCCTTCCGCAACAATTCACATCAGATATGGTGGTAGCCACTTTTCACTGAGTACGTGCCTACTTGCGTGTCAGTCCATATTAGCTTATCTAAGTTAGAATCTAGCTATAATTGAATGGCGGTAATTTCTTCAACTGTCTATTGATCAAAGCTTTGTTGGAGTCATGGGATATCCCAAGTGTGCAGGTTTGGAATGATAAAACCAGCCACCTTCTCAGGTTCATCTTTGGGTGCCGGTCCACCAATAATCCCTTTTTTTCAGCCATTTATCCTCTCGGACACTTATTTTTTGGCCATTTCTGACTAACCATTGAATCTTGTCTATAATAGAATCCCTTCCTAGAAATAGGCTTTGCTAACCCCAGGAAGGTCGTGGTCCTTTTTCTGCCTGCCAGAAGTCTTTGGAGTGATAATATAATCCTTTAAACATTCTACTTCATAGAGAGGAAGTTTTCTGAGAAAGTCTCCATGCCTGCTTTCCTATAACTGTTTTGTTAAATGTAATCAGATCTCTAAATCCCATCCCTCCACTGTCTTTGCATTCTTTCAGAAGTTCCCAACTCTTCCAATGAATCCCTGATTTGGTGCTATTATTCTGCCACCAAAATTTGGCTATTCTTTGCTCAATAGACTTGCAGATAGATATAGGGAGCTTAAAAATAGACTTAGCATACTGTGGGAGGGCTTGCACCACTGTTTTAAGTAAAATTTCCTTTCCGCCTTTGGATATAAGGCTCTCTTTCCAACCTGCTAACTTTGTATTGACTTGAGCTAGAATCCATGTAAACATATCTTTTTTAGATACATCCCAGTCCGACGGTATATCCAAATATTTTCCAGTTTTTTATGTCAGAGGAACCCTCAGTTCTGTAGCCAGATTCTGTTTTAAGCTCATAAGGCAGTTTTTACTAAGGAAAAGTGCTGATTTGTTCCTATTTACAGCTTGACCTGTGGCTATACAATATTGCTGCAAAATATTTGATAGATTTTGACATTCGAGAAGCTGTCCATCTAGAAAAAATATGGCATCATCAGCAAAAAATAGATGAGACAGAATCGGACACCACTTATTTAGCTTGATCCCCTTCAGATTTCCTATGTCTATCGCTCCCCTTCAGATTTCCTATGTCTATCGCTTGTGTGATGAGGCGTGATAGAACATTAGCTAGTAGGATGAATATATAAGGAGAAAGGGGATCGCCTTGTCTGAGGCCCCTTGATGGCTGAAAATAAGGAAGTGTTTCACCATTGAACTTAATGCTAATGGAGATTGTGGTGATGCATTGCATTATCCATTGTACCCATCTAGGATGAAAACCCAGTTTATAAAGATAGACCTCCAGAAAATCCCACTCAACCTGATCATATGCTTTTTGCATATCCAACTTTAAGATTCCCTGAAATTTTTCTTTTGTTCTATGATTTTCAGCTGGTGTAATACCTCTTGAACCACCAAAATATTGTCTTGTATTTGTGTACCAGAGATAAAGGCACTCTGTTCCGTTGAGATTAAATCATGTAACCAACATTTGAGGTGGTTAGCTAGCACTTTGGATATGATTTTATAAATAAAGTTGCAAAGGCTAATCGGTCTATATTGGTCTAACATTTTTGCTTGCGTTACCTTAGGGATCAAAGTGATGAGAGTTCTGTTGAGAGCTGGTGGCATCAGACCTGATGTGAAAAATGCTTGCACCGTGGTAATTAAATCATTCTACAGGATATCCCAATGACGATGATAGAATAGACCATTGAAGCCATCAGGTCTCGGGGCTTTAGTGGCCTTGCGTTGAAATGCTGCTTGTTTAATTTCCTCCTTAATTACCTCCGCTATTAGAAATAAATTCATTTCTGCAATAAAAGCTTGACTACATTGTGAAAGGATAGAGTCGAAGTCATGGGCACCAACAGAAATATATAAGTTGTGGAAGAAGTTGTGAGTCATTTTCTTCAATTGCGTAGGTTCTCGGATCCACTGGTTATGTTCATCCTGCAGCATACTAATACGATTTCTCTACCATCTTTGAATTGTAGTCGCATGGAAAAATTTAGTGTTTTTGTCCCCCCAACGCAGCCAATTAATCTGCGATCTCATAGCCCAATATTGCTCCTCTTGTTGCCAAACTTGTTGAATTTCATCTTTCAATCGAATAATATGTTGTTTATCAAAGTTGCAGCTTGGTTGGTTGATGTGATCTTGAATTTGCGTTTTTAATAAGTTAATTCGAAGATGATCTTTGAAGAATTTCGCTTTACTCTACCACTGGAGTGCCGATGTAGCAACCTGAGGCTTACGGGAGATAAAGGTAGTACTCAGTGGAAGAGATGACCAAGCATCTTCAATAACCTGACGACATTCATTATCTTGAAGCCAAAAGGCTTCAAAGGTGAAGGCCTTTTTGCGTTTTGCTGCGGAAGGTTCCAACGATAATAACAGCGGGCTATGATTAGAACCTATAGCAAGTAAGGCGTATACTTCAGCTTCTGGGTACTTCAATCTCTATTCCATAGTACACATCACCCTGTCAAGTTTTTCCTTAACAATATCCCTGCCGCCCCTATTATTAACCCACATATAGGCACAACCCTTACTATCTATATCCATTAATGAGCAATCGTTTAAGAAATCTCGTAAGGATCGCAATCTATAAGAATCAGCAAATCTCTTACCCACTTTTTCCCAATGATTTAGGATCTCTTTGAAGTCATCGATGCACGCCCATGGCATGGTGATTGATCTGTTGAGACACTTCAAATCTGCCCTTAACTACTGTCTTTGTTGGAAAGATGTAAGCGCATGGATGCAAGTGAGTCTCATTGGATTACCCCCTCGAGTACCAGTACAAATCAAGTCAATGTAATGGGCTGTGTGTTTCTACACGCTCAAAGAAAGCTGGTCATTCCAAAAGACAACCATACCACCAGCCAAGCCTGTGGGGCTCACCAAAAACTAACTTTAGTAATTCAATTTCCTCTGAACTTTTTTAATAACTAAGTCTTGATTCTTAGTTTCCATCATAAAAATGAGAGCAGGCCATTCTTGGACCACTAGGTCCTTAAGAGCTTGAACTGTCAGGGGATTGTCTAGCCCCTGACAGTTCCAACTGATGATCTTCATTTATCATTTGGTGGCTTTTTAGGGCAAGCCACCATAGACCAACTGCCAACCCCTTCTACTTCAAGGATTGGGGTATATGTGAGTTGGTTGTCATCCAATCTAACTAGTCCATGAGGATGCGACTCATAAGGAAGATATTGCTTAACCTTTTTTAGAGGGCTTCCTCTGGTGAGCCTCCTTGGACTCTTTAGTTTCTTTGCTTTAGAAGATTCTGCTGATGGATCGCCGGTAGTTGTATACAACTCTAAAGTAGGGGATTTCAGTTTTTGTAGCGCAGCTTCTCTCTAAGGAGTCGCCTTGAGTGAATCTCATTGGATAGATGTTGTTTCACAATTGCCTTGATGGTTTGTGCTGACCTCCATTTGTGTAGGATTCTGGTTCGTGCTATTGGGGATGGCAGGTAGCAATAGAGTTGCTGTCGAAGGTGTTTCTAGTACGGTTTCTTCATGTGTTTCTTTATTAATTGGTTTGTCATAGAAAGCTTGCCAGAATGGACTGTATTTTTTGACTTCCACCCGAAGCCACTAACTAAAGTAGAGGTTTTCGCGTCCGTCCAATTTGGCATCGTCATAGGATATAACTTTGTAATACATCGCATAATGCCCAAGGACACCACAAGAATAATAGAAATGGGGCTAGACACTCATAGTGAAAATCTAACCAAATGAGCTTCCCTTCTATTCTTATCAATTTTCCAGGCTTTAAAGGTTCTTTCAAATTAAGTGCCACTCTAGCCCGCCCCGCTCGTAGAGTAGTTCTCTCTTTAGCATCAATTTTGACTTTTAGGACCTTTCCAACGTGTTGCACAGCTCTACTAATCATGGTCTCTGTACACCTCTCTAATGGACGGCCGAAAACTTGAACCCAATATGCACAAGTAGTAAATCATAGTAATGTCGAGGAGTATTAGGAACCCATGGCTTGACAATTAGGAGGTGGTTCGCAAATAACCAAGGATTGTTATCCAAAATCCTATGTTTTTCCGCTACTGAATTGAATTTGAAAATGAAAAGACTAGCTTCCCGTTGCGAGATTTGGACTTGGTCATTGCGCCAAGCACATTTAATAGTAGTCTGAAAGCCCTGGAAGTTAATTGAAGGGTTTGAGTAGAGTTTACCTACTAAAATTTGCCTGCATTCTGCTAATTTATCTTCTGGAATTGCTTCTTCCCAATCATCAATTTCTTGTTCAGCCCATAACTTGCCCATTCTGTTGCAGAGAGCAACGGGTCTGACTTCATCTTCCTGGCCAGTACGGTCCATGCTCATGCAATTGCAATTTGGAAATCTACTGAGGATGATGATTGAAGCGTAGTGCAAATAAATCCCAGCAAAGCCACAGGATGAGTATCAAAAGAAGTGGAGCTTGTTTTGAGGCAGAACAAGGTACGAACATAACCCCAACGAAGCAACAGGAGGATTATCAATGAAGAAAGCGAACAATCCCCCAATGAAATGCCCAAATTGTAGAAGTTAGCAATCGAAGGCACTTGAGAAGAGGGGCCGGCGATGGAGCACATGCAACACTTAATTAACCGGATGCATGGCGTAGAAGAGGATGGCGGAGCTACCAAGGGTGGGAGTTGCAGAGTGGACGAAAGAAGACCATCGTGAGAATTGACGCTTTAGCAAGAGCATTAGGTTGGGGAAAAAGGAGAGGAGGTAAACTGATTTATCGAAAATGTGGATGAAATAACCATGGCAGTGAAGGCGACAGTGGGAAGGTGGGTTTGATCGGAGAAGATAACTACCATAGGGTAGAAGAAGCTACATGACGAGAGAATTTAATCGTCTGGAATAGGTTGAGTCATCGTAGATAGTATCATAGCATGTCTCCTTCCAATAGATCTACAATTTGTGGATGGAATAGGCTCATCCCCAATCCAACGAGGGCAAGGAGTATTGCTCAAGTGAGAGGGATTGGACAAGGTACTGCTCTTGGCAGACTTTTAAGATAGCAAATGGTGCAGGGAAATGCTGCGACAATGCAAAATGTGCAGTATTAGGCTGCTATGAAGCCTCCAATGAATTAGCAACCCAAGAGAGCTTGATGAGGAACATTCCATTGGACTATCAGTGTCTTCAGTAATTGACCAATTTAATTACCAATGAATCAGAAATAATAGACATAGGGAGTTTCAATTTGCACATATGATGCGAAAGTATTTGACTTAACTCCATCGACAAATCAGCACCTTTGATTTTCATTCAAGTCAAAGCAGAGTTTGTTCATAATGTGCTTCAATGGGTCAAGAATGATGTTATTGATATCAATTAGGAGACTATCAACCAGGTTACCTATTAGGGAGTCAACGATTCTTCCCTTCAAATTATTGACTCACCATATTAGTTGCTGATTTCGAAGTTAATTAACAACATATCGATGGGAGGTTATATGGGGAGATTTCCATGGATATTTATTTATCCTAAGAGACTGCTAACATGCAAATTTGATTGGTGCAACTCACATTTTTTTTTTTTATAACATAAAATTTCTTTTAATTTTCTAATATTTTTGTTTTAGATTTTCTGTTTTTCTCTCTTCACCGGCTGCCACCGGCTGGCAGCAAAGGACAAGTAAGAAGAAATATATAAAAATAAAATGACTTATTTCTAGAAATATATCTTGGGAACAAGAAACTATTATTTATTTATTTATTATTTCTATTCCAAATTCATTCTCGGACTACTTTCTATTCTAGAGAATAAAAAAAATTAGTTAACGTTGCCAAATGGATTTCTATTTATTATTATTTTTTTTTACAAAAAAACAAAAGAACAAAAAAATTAGCAAGTTGCCATGGAGGACCTTATTTGCATGGACCGGACGGTCTCACTACCGACCTTACCTTTCCACGCAATGAAACTTTCCATGAAAAACACACCAAAAGAGTCCCCGGCGGCCTTACTTCTGACCTGGCCTTTCTACGTAATGAAACTTTCTACTGACTTGATTTTTCCACGCAATTAAACTTTCTACTGACCTGATTTTTCCACGCAATTAAACTTTCCACAAAAAACACACCAAAAGTGTCCCCGGCGGTCTTACTATTGACCTGGCCTTTACACAATGAAACTTTCCATGGAAAGCACACCAAAAGAGTACGAGTCCCATTGGCTGCTTTTTTATGATAGGTAAAGGGCTCTACTAATTGCGTATATTTTAGCCATGACTTTGGTCTTTCACTAAATTCGAAAAAAAATTATCAATTCAATCCTATATTTCTTGTATAGATTTCAATGAATTATAAAATTTTACCAAAATAATCTCAAACATTTTCATGGAATTTTAGTATAATCTTTCTAACCAACTTTTACTTGAAAATGCCAACGTGGTAAGCCATTATCTGTCCTACGTGCCACGGCCAAAGAGTTGACATGGACAAATTTATTCAAAGGACTTCATTTTGAGTAACTTTAGAGATTTTCTTATTTACTTTATTTTTTCTTTCTTTCCTTTTCCATCCTACCGTTTATGTTCTTCTTTGGGTGCTAATCCAATGCGCACATCCCATGGCTACAGCATTTACAAGAGCTGGTGGAGTTTTTTCTATTCTTCATCTTCGTTTCAGTAAAGATAGATGATTGATTTGTCAATACTAGTAATAAACAGTCATTGATGTTGTAATGGCTGGCTTTTGACTTAGTCAATATTGACTAGTAAAGAAAAAAAAATGTGGCGTCCCCCATTAAAGAAAAGGAGTACCCGTTCAAAAGAGGCAAATAAAGGGGAAAAAAAAAAGAGAAAAGGAGAGAAACAAAGGTGAAAAAGTAGGAAGGGAAAGGAAAAGAATGAAGAGTACATGTCACGGCCCCTCGTCAAATCATATTAACTTTATCTCGCAACGCCCAATTAATCTAATTTAAGAAATTTTCGAAATAGAGCCATATTTTTGGATCTTTGTGAATTTTAAGCCGGTAGGCAAAATCTATGATTTGTTAAATTGAGAAATTATGGGACATTAATAGTTTAGGGTATTTTAAAATTATAGGATTTTACATAACTCGATTCAAGCTTATAGTTTGCCCGAAATGAATTTTTGAAATTATGAGCGCGAGCTGTAACATTAGCGAATTTCCTAGTTTACCAATGATTATGGCCCATCTTTAGCTATCTTTAGAGTTGGCAAAGCTTAGGGAATATAATTATTTGGAAAGGTATTTCGCTTGACAGAATATTTGCTAGAATCATGGTTCAATGAAGAGAGTTATGGTGCAAAAAAATTATGACACGCAAGCTAGGTATAATGGACAGTTTTGAATGACTACTACAACAAGCCTTTCATTGTTGTGTAAAGGTCGATTGGTTGATGAACAAGCATAGTTTAGAGTCATTAGTTAAAGTAGTGTTTTTCGTTGTCTTGACATCAATTCTCATTTAATTGATAGAATTACTAAATTGTTGACTCAAATAGCTACATTATTTGGCTTTGAGCATTCCTAACTAAGTGGTTCTGATCTCTTTTATAGTTTTATAAAATCCATGTCTTAAAATAATAGTAATTTGATATTATATATATATATGTGTGTGTGTGTGTGTGTGTGTTTTTGTGTGTGTGTATGTATGCATTGAACTAAGAAGAACATATTTGTTGCATAAAACTAGATCAAGTGTTTATTATTTTTTAGTTATTGTAAGATGGTCTGATAAACTTTTCTTGAATGGTCATGTGTATTATTTCGTAAATATACTTATGAGATAAATTTTAAAAAGATTAGAGAAATACTTTACAAAAAGGGATTTTGATTGATGAATTGAGTTGTGAAAGATTATATGTTTTGGTTTATGATATAGAGGTTGGATAGGTTTTGTGGATTGTGGAGGTTTATGTTATGAATTTGTGTTGATGCTCATTGTCTCTAGGGGCCCACTTGAGGGGTTTGTAAGTATGTATACTAGTTTTAGGATATCTTTGTGAGTTGGCTACTAGCAACATAAGTAGAGACCTAGCTAAGGAGAGAATCTTAGTCGCCTTTATCGCAAGGCATTGAGCATGATGGACCATTGATGTATGATTTGATGAGATTGATTAGTGGATTGAACCATTAATAATTATTTTGATATTATTGATGAAATTGGTATTCTCTGTTACAAATATAGTCATGTCGAAGTAATATAGTTCATTTTCATCTTGTAAATTTGTTATATGTTGGATTTAGTGCAAATGAGCTACCTTTTTGTGTCCTAAACATAGGGGTGTAAATGGGTCGGGTCGGGTCTCGATGTTACCCGACCCGACCCGAAACATACAGGTCACATAATGTGACCCGACCCGACCCGACCCGAAACACATTAAACTCGCATAGAAAATTCGGGTCGGGCCGGGTCGGGTTGGGTTTTCGGGTCGTTACTTAAAAAAAAAAAACCTTTTTTTTTTACCCTTTTTTTTTCTTTTTTTTTTTTTCGGGTGAGAGTCAAATGGGGCATTCATCTTCATTGTTGTTCGTGACTTCTCGCAACTGTTATACGTTATTACGAAACATTCCAAGCCTCGGCTTGGCTCTTTATTTTTTAGCATTGGATTGATTTTTGTCTCTTTTTTCTTTTGGCTGGCCTCAAATGAATGTATCTTCTACAAATGAGCACAAGCATATGCATGTGGGGAAAAGAAAGAAGTTAAAATGGGGTCGGAGAGAAGTAAATGTTTAAGAAATACATTCATACAATTGGAAAAGAAGATGTCAGAGAATCAGAAATAAGAAAAGCTGCACTTTTTGCCAATGCCCACGAATTCATAAGGTATGGTGAGCTCGGTAAATATGCTGAAAAGGGTTTTACTTTCTAGAGTAAAATATGCAATCTTCTCTTTTCTTCAGAATCTGCTAGGATGATTAAAAACCCGATAGGCAACAAGCTATTATTCAACTAGGAAGATTTTATGACTTTGTATCATTGACAGCAGCAGATGTTCCTTTTGGCTAATATAGCAACAGATAGAGAGGTTCCTCCTTGTGGCGGTGCCTACTACTCTCTGATCAAATTACAGAGCAGCAGCTCCCACTATCGCTAAAAGTAGAACACAGACAGAATGATATCTTGGATCACATCTTGTTCTCCTAAAAGATGAGCTTCATAGTAGGACTATGCCAGTTTACCAATTGATTGGCCTCACAAGGTTTGACTTGATGTCCCCGAGACTGCCCTGTAGAAAAAGGAAAAAGAAAAAGAGATGATGATATGAGAAGCTAAAGGCAAAATCATACTCTTTAGTACAATCATCTTTAGTGTATGCAGAAATCTTCAGTTCACAATAGATAACAGGTCTCTCTTATCATCACCTCAAAAAGTTTCTTATGGTCACATAATCTGTCTAAAAGAAGCAAATTATTTGAACAGTCTGACAAATCTAATACATCACAAGGAAACCCAAATCCACGAACTAGCTTAGCAGCATATACCGCATGTTTTGAATTGCATTCGTTGGCTTTAAATAGTTATTGCCAAAATCTGATACATAAAACATGAAGCAGTGAATTGAAAAGCTAAGTGAGCACTTGTATATTTGTAAGCTGATATAACTAAAAGGATGCTGATCTTGTCAGGTTTTATCCCCGCATTGTGTAAGTTTGACCAGACAGTGAGGGCATCATCTCCCCGCCTGTGAATAATGAACCCCGAAATCAAGCCATTCCATGAAACTATATCATGTGCAGGCATAATGTTAAAGACTTTTTTAGCAGCATCCATATTCCAACACTTTGAGTACCCATCCTATCAGACCCTAAAGTTCCACAAATACCAAGTATTGAAATTGATGCAATTTCATCAAGAACTGTGCTCCCTTCTACTTTACAACGGCAAAATAGTGATATTGCCTCATCCGGCAGCCCATTACGTGCATACCCACATATCATAGAAGTACAAATAATAGACCTATCCCACTCAAAAGGCCATCGTTTGAACATTTTTCCAGCAGCCACCATCCTCCCATAATGAGTGCACATATCAAGCAAAGCTGCTTCCACACAAGCATTGGCCAGGAGACCAAACTTGATAATAAACCCTTGCAACTGCTCACTAAGTTTCCCTTCCCCGAGCAACCCACAGGCCTTAGCAATAGTAGTTAGTTAAGGTGTAGTCAGTCAACTCCAATCCCTCCTCCACCATACTAATAAATAAATCTAGCACTTCAAAAGCTTTGCCATTTTCACAAAGTCCTACCAAAAGGGCATCGTGTGAAACACAATTCTTCTCTGGCATTTTATGAAAAATCTCCATAGCCAGATCAATCAACCCAAACTCTGCATATGCTCTGATCATCTCTGTCCAAGTGATAACATCCCTCGTGGCCATCTTCTCAAACAAGGCCTCCACATCGACTCTAAAACCAATTCTAATGGCATGAGAATTTCTTTTCCTCTAATTAAACTACCAGTGTCAGTACAGGCAGTCAAAAGCACAGAAATGGTCATATGATCGACTCTAAAACCATCCCGAAATTGAAGTATTCCAGGAAGCACAATCTTCCCTCTCCCCGTCACCCTGAACCTTTTCGCCGAAGCCTATCCATAGAATTCCCCATTCACACTCCAACCAACCATTCATTTTAACAAGATAAGCTCGAACAAGAAAGACCCATCAATCAATTTTAAAGAACTTTACCTCCTGTTCATGATGTTGTTCAGAAAGCAAATACTGCTTAGCTAGCTGCTTCAACTTAACTTTTAACCTGAACCCAAAGAATTTCATAGACAACTAAATGCATCAGACAAGCAATTTCCTTAATACAAGAATCTAAAAATTCAAGCGCACAGAAACACAATAGCCGAATCAAATCGCCCCGCAACGAAGAGCAACAGACAATCATCAACAATCGCCCGAGCGAAAAGCGGTGACTTTGCGAAACGCAAAATTCCCGATCTCCACGGCCAATGTTGAGCGCCATCGAGCACAAATTCGGGACGGCATTTGATGAGCAGCAAGAGGGGGCAAGGCGCGTGGATCTGGAGGGGGGGCTCCTCACCTGCCGGGACTTGGAAACGAGGCGAGAAGCGAGCGCCATGATCGCCGAGCGAACCCAGTCCCCAAGCTGTCGACGATGGTCGGCCGCACGAGGCGGCAAGGGTTCCGACGTCGGCGAGGCGGAGGCGAGGGGTGGTGACGGCGATGGCGAGGCGGAGGCGCGTCGATCGAAGGGCGGCAGTGGACTCCACGAGAAGGCACACTCGTCAGAGAAGAAGGCGGAGCCGACGAGGTATGTGCTTCAGTGCTTGTGTTCGACTGTTTGTGTTTAGGGCTAAAGTGTTTGTGTTTTTGGCGTGTTTGGGCTTTAGAATTAACTTGTTTCGGGTCGAACAATGTTCGAACCCTAACCCAACCCGAAACACATTTTTTTGCTTGTTTTACATTTGTTACCCGAACACGATCGAACACAAAACATGTATTATACATGTTTCGTGTTCGGGTTGTGTTCGGGTCGGGTCGGGTCGGGTTTTTTTGACACCCCTACCTAAACATTCATAGTGGATGCCTGATTTGTTTAAAAGAGATTTGTACTACTCATCGGCCTATAGTTGCTTATTCCATTTATCTTACTTCTATTTTTAGGTTCTTTAGTTGGCCGTAAATAGGACAAGAGTGTTTACATTTTCGAGAGGATAGTTTGATAGTGGGATTTTTTTATATGAGTTGTTTATGTCTGCATTGAACTCATGAGTTTATTTGTTAGTTGGAGATATATATATATTTATGTGTGTGTTTTTTTATGGATTATGGAAACTCTAATCTTGTAACAAAATGACACTTTATCAAATATATGGATGTATATATTCCAATATCAAGTTGAGTTATAGTTACATTTGAAGCTACATTATTTGGATGAAATAACAGCCGTGTCATCTCTTATACTTGTTGGAGTTGGGTGTGTGACAAATGTTATAAGTTGACATCGGTATTTTAGATCTTAATTGTGTGAAGTATAGAAGTTTCCTTTCATTGTGCCTCTGCCGCTGCTTCAATTTTCACTTGAGGGCTCCCTTTATCCCGCGCCACAACCACTGCTTGAATTGTTACAAAGAGCAACTCCCTTAATATGCCAAATTGTGGCGAAATCGGGTGGGAATTCGTTCAATTCTGACGAATCTTCACCATTTGCCTTGGTTTCTTGCACCTCCATGCAGATTGGCGCCAGCCGCAGCAAAATGGGCTTGGCCAGGATCACTGGGAATTTATGAGATTGGTTTGCTTGTGGCCAGCTTCGGCACTATTCACCGGAAATTTGAGCATTATCGGGTTGATTATTGAGACGCGCTTGTTAGCACCGCCATTAGATCTACCGAACAAGGATGCTTTTCTGTAATCCATGGAGGAGCACCGGCAGCCACGCCACCAGCTCAGCTTTAACTCTAGACAAATCATCTTTCTTACGATGATTTACCATGTTTCCCAAAGAGATTCGGGATTAACAGTAGTACTTCAGCTTGACTTTAGAAAAATCAGCTTTCTTGCAACGATTTACCATGTTTCCCTGAGAGATTCAGGACGAGCAAAAGTGCGAAAGAAGAAAGAACAGAACAAATAAGAAAATTCACAAAAATATTCAAAATCATGTTATTTCAATTCAGTTTGTCCAAATCATATGATTAGTCATGTTACTAAAGATGGTTAGAGATGATTGGACTGGTATGTCAACATTTTCGGATAAAATTAACCGAAAAGAATATGTTGGAGTATAAAAAAAAATTTGAATTGAAAAGATCTAAGATTATATTAGAATTCGTTAATTTACGACTAAATTGGTAATTTTCCCCATCTTATCTAATCTTTCTGTTTCTCGCTTTTTTTCTAGCTCTTTCCTAAATCCCATTGATTAAAACAGGTTCATCTTCGAGAGTCTACCCTATCCATGTGAACTTCTATTCATGGATTCAATTGTGATCCTCTCAGACATTAAGGTCCTGTTTGGTAACCATCCAAACATAGCCAAATTCTGATTCTTTGTTCCCAGAATCAGTTTGGATCTAGAATCGCGATTGGTAAAATTTTTGTTCCCGGGAACAAATTTGAGAATCAAAACCAACAACTCTTCTTTATCCCTTCGGTCATCTCGCGACCACCGTCCACCACCGCCCACCGCCGATCGCCGTTCGTCGGTCCGGCGAGCTCGCCAAGCTAGGGCGAGGTCCAGCGAGCTCGTCGGAGGCAAGCCCAGCCACCAGCGAGGCTCGCCCAACCTCGCCGGTGGCCAAGTAGGCCTCGCCAAGTGGGGCCACGGGTGTTGGTGTCGCAAGGGGGTGAGTGACGGTGGAGCTTTGGGCTGATGGCAGAACAGAAGCAGCGTCGTAGTGCAGCAAGGCGATGGCTTCGTCGGAGACGTGGCAAGGTGGGCTTGTGGACGCAAGATTTGCGGGTCGCGGGTCGCATGCGAGTCAGAGCAGAATTTGGTCGGCACTAGGCGATCGCAAACAGATCAGGGCAGAAGTGGCTCAGGCGTTGAATTGCACGGTGGTGGCAATTTCTAGCAAGATAGACTAGAGTAGGAGTTGGGTAGTGCTGGTGTGGCGAGACGACGGCATCCGGTGGGCAATAGTTGAAGCTCTGGCAAACGGTAGCAAGGACGCTTGCCCAGCCCCGCCGGTGGCCAGGCGAGGCTCACCTAGCCCCGCCGGTGGCCAGGCGAGGCTCGCCTAGCCCCGCCGGTGGCCAGGCAGGCCTCACCTAGCCCCAACGAGGCCAACCTGGCCACCGGCAAGGCTAGAAGAGCCTCGCTCAATTGCCGGCCCTCGTCTGGCCGATCACCGGATCGGCGACCGGCCACAAGAAGAAGAAGAAGAAGAAGAAGAAGAAGAAGAAGAAGAAGAAGAAGAAGAATAGGAGAAAAAAGGAAAAAAGGAAAGAAAAAAAAGGAAAAAAGTAAAAAATTTATTTAAAAATTAAAAGAAATTGATTTGGAACAAAATTAATAAATACGGTACCAAACGCAATTCTATTTCAAAATCAGAAATTTTGGATAGTTACCAAACAATTTAAAATGCTTAGAATCAGTTCCTGAGAACAGAATAAAAAATAATCATTTCTTATCAGAATCTATTCCTGAGAATAGAATCGTTACCAAACGCGCCCTAAACGGTAAGATGAAGAACACAAAACCACAACTTCTCTTATTATTCCTCTTCATCTCTGTCTTGCTCGAAGCACTCACAGCCTCAGTCATCGGTGACAATGTTGGCGCATACTTGCCAGTTAATGATATCACCGTCAACTGTGGCTCCCTCGGCAACTCCGAGGATGGTTCGACCTACTTTCCAATGGATGAAACTCATTCCTCTATCGTTGCAAGTGCAAACCGTTCATCTCCCCCTGTCCACAACCGCATCCCACACCACACTGCTCGTCTCTCCCGCTCCGGATTCGTCTACAGCTTCCACGTCACCATGGGGCCCAAATTCGTTCGCCTCCACTTCTTCGCTTCGGATTACCTGAACTTTGGCCATACCAATTCATTCTTCTCGGTCAAGGCTGCTGGCTACACTCAACTCCGCAACTTCGGCACTCTCCTCTTTTCCAAGCACACATGCTTCACGAGCTTCTGCAAAGAATGCTGCTTAGCCATCGTAGCTGATCGGATATTGAACGTCACGTTTGCTCCCACTCCTGATAAACCAGACGCGTGTGCTTTTGTGAATGGAATCGAAGTTATTTCCAAAGTGTTACGATTTTGCAGCGTCACTAAGTGCAAAACGTCTTAAATTTACCCACTTTTTTGACCGTTTGTCATGGAAAAGAAGAAATTGTCATGAATTGAGAATCTCTTTACAGAGAGTAATGACGTCATGACAAAGCAAAATGTCCAAAATTGGGATTTTTTTTCAAATACCATTATTTACAAAGGGTTATGTTTGTTTGCCCCAAATAAGGATAAAATGTCATAATCTTGTATTTTTTTTCTTCAACTACAACGCTTTGCAAAAGTAACCATGAACAAAATGTTGCAAATTTTAAACTTTTTTAATTACAATGATTTTTAAAAATTTCAACATTCTATTGTAACCAAAAACTTAACATTGTGAAAAATCCTTTCAAACTACAATGGATTATAAAGGTTTGCAACAATCAATGTAACTAACAATATAACCTCATAAAAATTTATTAAATTTGATTTTTTACTGTGTCATGACATCATTATTCTACAGGTCTGGCACTCATTTGCTAGTGCTTAAAGCATCGTAAATTTCATTTTAGTTTGTCGGACGTGCATTTTCTACTATCAGATATCTAACTTTTAACGGTTGGGATCCTTCCATCTTAATCTAATGGCCGACATTTTTGGGATGCGGTATAAGATTAAAATCTTAGAGAGAAGTCTCTGAGCATCAATGGATTTATCCGGTATACGATATATCAATAATGCGTTTGATTATATTTCTGTTACATAAATAATTTTCCTCCTTGAAAGGACAAAAGTTGAAAAAGGAAGGACACGATATGGAAAACACGGTTTGGTGGTGGTCCCGTGAGGGAGTGCATTCTTGCATGGGACGCGGCAGTCGTACCGCTGACCTGACCTGACCTTCCTAAGGCAATTGAACCTTCCCGGGAAGCGCACCGGAAGGGCACAAATCCCGTCCACTGATTTTCTTGTGATAGGCGAGGGCTCTATTCCCTTGCAGATACCTTAACGACGACTTTGGTCTTCCACTAATCTCATCACTAGTGCCGGACTTCTCTTCCGCTCTTCTTCCTAATTCCCCATTAGTCAAAACTGGTTCATCTCCGAGACCCCGCTCTCCTTGTGAACCTCTTTCCATCGATTCATCTGCGACCCTCTGTCGTCGAGCGGCGAGAGGACGAACATGAAATCCCCACTTCTATTATTCATCTTCATCTCCATCTCGCTCGAAGCACTCCCCGTCGCTGGCGCTTACCAGCCGACCGATGATATCACCGTCGACTGCGGCTCCTCTACCAGCTCCACTGTGGGCATACGGAATTGGATCGGAGACGCCGCCAACCGTTCAGACTACACACCAATTGAGAAAACTCCCTCCTCTATCATTGCAAGGGCAAACAGTTCATCTCCCACCGTCTCCGGTCAGGTCCCATACTACACAGCTCGCATCTCCCGCTCCGAGTTCACCTACACCTTCCACGTCACCGCAAGGCGCAAATTCGTTCGTGTTGGAGTTTTTGCGGAAGCGTGTGTGTGCACGCAAGTTTGTATGTGTGAAATATGGGCTTCAAAGGCAAGAGTTTATGGGTTAAAAAAAAAAAGAGAGAGCTTTTATTATGAAAGGTTTTATTACAAAGGAGGGATTTTGGAAGGAGTGTATAGTTTTTTACAACTCAAAACACACACCCCAAACCCTATTTATAGGTGTGTCACCACCATCCTTCACCGACATTAGTACAAAAAATAATATAAAATTGTCTCGATTATTGGAGTTACTTCTCCCTTATTTTCGATTTTTCTATTCTTTGCAACTCCCAGCCACTTTTGTTGACCTTTCTTCCAAGATTTCCATGCACAAATTTCCCATGCACGAGACTTTTCTAGGTTGTTCTCCTTCAGCCGTTATTCTTGACTTTTCTTTTGCTTTTTGCTGCCCACGTGGTCTGCTGCCCACGTACCAGAAAATTCTTCAGCGTTTGAGAGTCTTCTTTAACTTGTTGCTGCCGACTTTGCTCCTTCTTCATTAAGTATGAGTAGTTTAGTGAGTTCTAGAGTTTTCACAAAATGGATCATATTTTAACACTCCTCCTTGATCCATTTTTGTGATACTCCAAGCATTTCTCGTAATGTCTCAAACTTGGCTCGCGATAGTGCTTTAGTGAAGATGTCGGCTACTTGTTCCTCAGTTTTGCAATATTTTAGCTCGATCTCTTTGTTATTCTGCGCCTCTCGTATGAAGTGATATTTGATGTTGATATGTTTGGTTCTTCCATGGAATACTGGATTCTTTGATATAGCGATTGCGGACTTATTGTCGCAAAGTATCGGAGTTGATTCCGTTTGTGCTTCTCCAATGTCTTCTAAAATTCTTCGAAGCCATATTGCTTGACTGGCAGTCATTGCAGCTGCGATGTATTCAGCTTCGACAGTAGACTGTGCCACTGAGTCTTGTTTTTTGGATATCCATGAAAATATTCCAGAACCTAATGTGAATGCATAACCAGTGGTTCTCCTCCTATCATCAGCTGAACCAGCCCAGTCGCTATCAGTGTAGCCGATGAGCTTGGCATTAGCACTTGGGCGATACCAAATGCCGTAATCTATAGTTCCTCGTAAATATCTTAGAATTCTTTTGGCTGCTCCAAAATGAATTTGGCTTGGACTCTGCATAAATCGTGATAGTAAACTTGTCGCGTACATAATATCTGGTCGTGTAGCAGTAAGATATAGTAGACTCCCAATTAGGCTTCTGTAGAGTGAAGCGTCTACTTTTTCTGCTCCATCTTCTTTCAATAGTTTCTCATTCATCACAAGTGGTGTTGCCACTATTTTGCAATTATTCATCTTGAATTTTTCAAGGAGCTTTTCTGCATATTTCTTTTGTGAGATGAATATTCCTTTATCTTGATTAACTTCAATACCGAGGAAGTATTTCATCAAGCCCAAGTCCGTCATTTCAAATGTCTTCATCATTTCTTCTTTAAATTCTCGGATCATTGTCTCATTGTTTCCTATATATATGAGATCATCTTCATATAGAGAGACAATGAGAGTGTCGGACTTACCTTGAGTCTTGATGTAGAGTGTCGGCTCACTCATACTCCTCCTGAATCCTTGCTTGATAAAGTACTCATCGATTCTACTATACCACACACGTGGTGCTTGTTTTAACCCGTATAGGGCCTTCTTAAGCTTTAAGACTTTTCTTCATTGCCTTTGACAATAAAGCCTTCTGGTTGAGCTACATAAATTTCTTCTTGAAGATATCCATTTAGGAACGCCGACTTCACATCTAGTTGATATATCTTCCATTCTTTTTGTGCTGCTAAAGCTATAAGTGCTCGAATAGTATCAAGGCGGGCGACGGGAGCAAAAGTTTCAGTATAGTCAATACCTGGTTGTTGCAAGTATCCTTTCGCCACAAGCCTTGCTTTATGCTTCTGGATTGATCCATCCGCATTGAGCTTCGTCTTGTAGACCCACTTAACGCCAATAATCTCTTTGTCTTTTGGTCGATCAACAAGCTCCCAAGTTTCATTTTTCTCGATCATCTTGATCTCTTCCTCCATGGCTTTTATCCAAACTTCTTCTTTGGATGCTTGTTCGTAGTTTTTTGGTTCCAAAATAGCAAAATTGCATGTGTCGTAAATTCTTCTAAGGGCTTTTACCCTTAATACTGGAGACTCTGGAGTAGATTCTTCTTGTGTTGCTCTTGGAGAGCTTGGTGGAGTTATATCATGAGTGGTGGAATCCGGTACTACTCCTTCTTGTGACGTTGACTCCTCTTGAGTAGATATGTCTGGCAAAGTTATGTACTTCTTCTCGATCTTCTTGTCCTCCCAATTCCAGGCAACATTTTCATCGAACTCGACGTCTCGACTAATCATTAACTTTTTAGTTCTTAGGTTGTAAATCCGATAGCCTTTTGATTGGTCACTGTAGCCAAGGAATATTCCTTTTTCTGTCTTTTCATCTAGCTTACTCCTTTTTTGAGCAGGGATGTGGACGTAGCAGATGCATCCAAACACTTTGAGATGCTTTGCTGAAGGCTTCCGTCCACTCCATGCTTCGACTGGAGTTTTATTTTGAACTGCTTTAGTTGGACACCTGTTTAGTAGGTATACAGCAGTATAAACTGCTTCTGCCCAGAAAGTGTTGGGAAGGCCTTTCTCCTTTAGCATAGACCTTGCCATCTCCATGACGGTTCTATTCTTTCTTTCAGTTACTCCATTTTGTTCTGGGGCGTAGCCAACAGTTAGTTGATGATGGACTCCTTCATCTTCACAAAATTTATTAAACTCCTTTGAATTGTCTTATGTGCCTCTGTCACTTCTTAGGACTTTGATTCTCGACGTGGTTCTTGAATTTTCTAAAGATAGAGAAAACCTCAGATCTTTCTCGAAGAAAGTATACCCACGTCATTCTTGTGTAATCGTCAATGAATAGGATAAAATATTTATTTTGACTTGGTGTAGGTGTCCTCATCGGACCACACACGTCCGTGTGGACAAGTTCCAATGGCTCCTTAGCTTTCCATGAAACTCCAGATGGGAAGGACCGTCTCTGTTGTTTTCCAAGAAGACAGCCTTCACAAACATCTGAAATTTCTGTGATGGTTGGAAAATCTCTCATCATATTTTTCTGATGGAGAATTTTTAGTCCAGCAAAATTGAAGTGGCCAAATCTTCGATGCCATAGCCATGAATCATCAAGTTGAGCTTTCATGGCTATATCTTTGACATATTTCCATTGAATAGGAAAATTGTTATTTTTCATCTTAACAGAGGCAATGATATTTTTATATTTATCATAGATAATGCAGGTATCTCTATTAAAATATAGAGAATACCCACTTTGTATCATTTGGCCCACACTCAAGAGATTTTGTGCAAGACGAGGGACTAAATATACATTACGTATATATTTTGGGCCTTTATTCATTTCCACGGCGATGGTGCCTTTTCCTTTGACATCTACAAATGCACCATTGCCCAACTTTACTTGAGATTTCACCGACTTATCGATATCGGTGAATATAGTTTCGTCCCCTGTCATGTGATTGCTACACCCACTATCGATGTACCATATTTCGCTTTTATTGTCATTTGCCGCTTGGCCTGCGTAGAATGTATTCTCTTTACTTTCTTTTTTTTTTCTACATAGTTTGCTCGATTATTTGTTTTCGAGCGACAATCTTTTTCTACGTGGCCATATCTTTTACAAAAGCGGCATTGTTTTTTATTTTTAAACCAACAATCCTTCTCCAAATGATTTGTTTTCTTGCAAATACCACAAGGTGGATAATTTTCTTTTTTTTATAATTTCTCCTCCTCTTTTGTTTTTCCATGAGCTCCTTCCATCATTTTTAGTTTGATGAGACCGTATATTTACTTTAGACTGAAAGGCACTTTCGACCGAATCTTCATCTTGTGCCATTAGTCTTTTCTCATATGCTTCTAGAGAGCCAATTAATTCACTTATTGATAGGGTCGTCAAGTCTTTAGTTCCTTCTATAGTTGTAAGTATGGAGTTGTATTTTTTGGTAAGTGACACCAATATTTTCTCAACAACCCTTTGATCAGTTATCCCATCTCCGTAGGCTCTCATTTGATTAACGAGTTCCTTTAATTTTCCACAATATTCTTGTACAGTCTCATAATTTTTCATTTTAGAATTATCAAAATCTCTTCTTAGTGTTTGAAGACGAATAGTGCGTACCTTTTCCGATCCTTGAAATTCTTCTCGTAGTATATCCCAAGCCTCTTTTGCAGTCCTTGCTCCAATTATTCTTGGAAATACGGTTTCCGAGAGCACTTGTTGGATAAAATATAATGCCCTTGCATCCTTTTGTAGTTGATCCTTCGAAACACTTGCACCTTCTGGTGGAGCCTCGTGACCTTTTTCCACAATGTCCCATAAGTCTTGGGCCATCACGAATGTAGTCATTTTTATACTCCAAAAATCATAGTTGTTCCCATCAAAAATGGGAATGGGAAATGAGGACGAGGTAGAGTTGGCCATGGTTTAGTTAGTGGGTATTTGGAAATGGTAGTTTTAGGAGTGGGTAGGTAGGACAAACGCCCGACACCAACCAAAGACGTGGCTCTGATACCACTGTTGGAGTTTTTGCGGAAGCGTGTGTGTGTGTGCAAGTGTGTATGTGTGAAATATGGGCTACAAAGGCAAGAGTTTATGGATTAAAAAAAAAAAAAGAGAGCTTTTATTATGGAAGATTTTATTACAAAGGAGGCATTTTGGAAGGAGTGTATAGTTTTTCTACAACTCAAAACACACACCCCAACCCCTATTTATAGGTGTGTCACCGCCATTCTTCACCGACATTAGTACAAAAAATAATATAAAATTGTAGCTAGGATCTTTGTCTCGGCTTCTCTCGATTATTGGAGTTACTTCTCCCTTATTCTCGATTTTTCTATTCTTTGCAACTCCCAGCCACTTTTGTTGACCTTTCTTCCAAGATTTCCATGCACAAATTTCCCATGCACGAGACTTTTCTAGGTTGTTCTCCTTCAGCCGTTATTCTTGACTTTTCTTTTGCTTTTTGCTGCCCACGTACCAGAAAATTCTTCAGCGTTTGAGAGTCTTCTTTAACTTGTTGCTGCCGACTTTGCTCCTTCTTCATTAAGTATGAATAGTTTAGTGAGTTCTAGAGTTTTCACAAAATGGATCATATTTTAACAGTTCGCCTGCACTTCTTCCCTTCGGATTACCTCAACTTCCGCCGTGTTGATTCCCTCTTCTCGGTTGAGGCTGCTGGCTACAACCTGCTCCGCGACTTCAGCGCTTCGCTGTTTTCCGATTATACCAGCTCCCCGACCTTCCACAAAGAGTTCTGCTTAACTGTCGAAGCCGACCGGATATTGAAAATAAAATTCGCCCCGACTCCTGGTAATTCAGACGCGTATGCTTTCGTGAATGGAATCGAAGTCGTTTCCATGCCCGAAGATCTCTACCACAACACCGCCATCAACTCAAACGAGGGAACCAAGTTGGCAGGTCAGACGACGCGATACACCTTGGGTACCACTGATGCTCTGGAAGCGGTGAAGCGCTTGAACGTGGGAGTGGAAGCGGTGAAGCGCTTGAACGTGGGAGGAGCGTTTGTCGATCCAGCTCATGACACTGGAATGTACAGGACCTGGGAAGCAGATGACCAGTTCGTGACTTCCTCGTACATCGGAGTTTGCCGGTTAACTCAACTATCCAACTCGCTTACAGTGAGCAAGTGCCAAATTACACGGCTCCAGATAGCTTATACAGAACTGCAAGGACTATGGGAACGGACAAAAGAATCAATCTGAGCTACAACCTCACGTGGTCCGTCGAGGTGGATACGAACTTCTTCTACTTGGTCCGGTTACACTTCTGCGAATTCCAGATAGAGATAAATAAGCCCTTAGATAGGGTTTTTGAGATTTTTATGGATTCACAACTAGTCGAGGGTCGTGCGGATGTCATTGAATGGAGCGGGAAGGGCATGCCTGTCTATAGAGATTTTGCAGTAGCCCCGTATGACGGCGGAAAGAAGAGAGCCAACCTCTCCGTCGCGTTGGGCGCACTTCCAAATGGTTCTACTCTTCACTCTGATGCCATCTTGAATGGCCTCGAGATTTTCAAGATCAGCAATCCAGGCAGGAATCTCGCAGAGCCGAACCCGGATCCAACTCCACCGGCAAGCAAAGCATCGTCGAGCCTCAGCAAAGCAGCAAAAATTGCCATCGTTGCTGGTGGAACTTCGGGCTTCACCGTGCTCTCTCTCTTGGCTTTCTTTCTTTACCGGCGAAGAAACAAAGCGAAGGATTCGACCGCGAGCGACGGCACCTCATGGTGGGGCCCGGTCTCCCACGCGACGACCAAGTCAACGAAGACCCAGGGGTCGTCCCTGCCGTCGGATCTGTGCCGCCACTTCTCGCTGGCGGAGATCAGAGCGGCCACGAACAACTTCGACAAGGTGTTTATTATCGGCGTGGGCGGGTTCGGCAACGTGTACAAGGGCTACGTCGATGGCGGGGCCACTTTAGTGGCGATCAAGCGGCTGAACCAGGGATCGCAGCAGGGCCTCCATGAGTTCAGGACCGAGATCGAGATGCTCTCGCAGCTCCGGCACCTCCACCTGGTCTCCCTGATTGGGTTCTGCAAGGACGCGGGAGAGATGATCCTCATGTACGACTACATGGCACGCGGGACCCTCAGCGACCATCTCTACAACACCGATAATCCCCCACTCCCCTGGAAGCAGCGGCTCGAGATCTGCATAGGCGCCTCGTGGGGGCTCCACTACCTACACAGCGGTGCCAAACACACCATCATACATCGTGACGTTAAGACGACCAACATCCTGCTCAACGAGAAGTGGGTTGCCAAGGTGTCCGACTTTGGGCTCTCGAAGGTCGGATCCACGAGCGAGTCTAAGACGCACGTCAGCACGGCCGTGAAGGGCACCTTCGGGTACCTGGACCCGGAGTAGTACAGGCGCCAGCGGCTGACTGACAAGTCCGACGTCTATTCCTTCGGCGTGGTGGTGTTCGAGGTGCTGTGTGCAAGGCCTGCCGTGAGCCGGATGGCCCCGATGGAGCAGATTAGCCTGGCTGAGTGGGCCCAGAGTTGTTGTAAGAGCGGGTCCGTCGAGGAAATGGTGGACCCGCACCTGAAGGGGGCTATCGCCCTCGAGTGCCTCAACAAGTTCTGCGAGATCGCTATGAGCTGCTTGCAGGACGAGGGGCCAAGCGGCCATCCATGAACGACGTTGTGTGGGGCCTCAATTTCGCACTGCAGCTACAGGTGAGCACAGAGCTGGAAGTGAAGGATCATGCGGGTGTGTCAGTGCATGATAGCGATGACAGCGACCATGACGCGGCTTCGATCAGAGGCAGCGGCAGCGATGAGGCGATCAACACTAGTGATAGTGATAGTGGTGGTTGGAAGAGCAGTAGGGAAACTGCGACGTCGACTAGAGCCGGAAGCAATGATGTTTGTGATGAGACTATGACTAGTTATGACTCAGAGAAGTTGCCTTGAGAAAATATTAGGTGCTCAAGTGTGACGATCAAAACGTTGTTTGATACGTGTTTTTTTTTTATATTATTACTCTCTTTTAACATATGAAAGTGTAATTAAATAATTACTGTTATTTTTTTAACAATTAAAGGCCTTACAAGTATAATCAACATATTGATGCCTCTTTTATTTATACCACATTTGAGTTCATAATCTTATTATATTATGAGCAAAAAACAAAAATTTGGATAGGGGTGAGGAGACCTATCTTTGTATTCTACTATACTTCCAAAAGTCCGCCTATATAAATGTAGTCACGGATCGATAACTTCTCCATTTGTTGTGTCTCCATTGTCAAGTCCTAGTACTAGGAAATGAACTGAAAAGGAACTCACTCAAGCAAACCTCCTACATCAACCCACATAATAGAACTACACTTGATATATATTATTCCATATTCCGATTCAAACATATTTCATAAAGACCTTCATAATTCATAGAGACTTTATAGCGTAAAGGTTGAAAGGTGTTCATTCTACATGTTTGAAAAATAAAAGGAATGAGCCAAAACCAAGTAAATGAAAATTCTAGTTTTAAGTTAAAAGAATTCTCTTACCACTTCATTTGATATTTTCACGACCTCTTTTTTTCTTGGCGCCCACAATTGGGTACGGGCGCCTAAGGGAGGCTAATGGCTCGACTGAATTTATTAAGCCTGGACTCTCCCAAGTCCACCAATTCACGACTTTAATAATCTAAATTTTTAACCTGTAAATTAATTTTAAAACGGAGTCGCCACTAATCGATGTGGGGTGGGTTGATTAGAAATCCAAGTGAAGTATCGGGAGAAATACTCACTCCTGCGCAACCAGAGAAATTAGGATCGGGGACTTGATTACACTAGTTAATCACTAATGCCCTTTCGGTACCTAATCTTGTTTAAACCTAAGGCTTTTTGGATTTTTGAGGGATTTTCCATGCATTTTTGGGAGGAAAAACATTTTTGAGTCTTTTTCTCATTTTTGGACATAAAAGGGATTTTTTGGATTTTTTTTGGGTATTTTTTGGAAAAATACAAGTCTTTTTGGCTTTTTCATGAATTTTGGCCTTTTTTGGATTTTTGACATTTTTTTGGAAAATATGAAATATTTTTTGATTTTTTGATTTTTTGGAAAATAAATTATTTTTGGAAAATAAATTATTTTTTGATTTTTCTCGATTTTTTAAATAAAATATTTATTTATTATATTATTATTTAAAATATTATTTTATATATAAGTTGACCCGGGTCGGATCCGCGGGTTGGGTCCGACCCGGGCCAACGATCCGAATGAGGATGGGCTCGTAACGTGGGCCCGACTCGGATTTTTGTCTTTTTTTTTATTAAAAAAAACAAGGCCCAAACCCAAAATAAGCCCATTAAATCCAAACCCTAGCCCAAAAGCAAAGGAACCGGGTCGGACAAGTCCGCGAATTGACCCGACTTCTTATCTGCGACTCGGTTGATGAAACCCTAGGGCGCCGAGTCACATGCTTGACCCGGTTGACCCGATTTTCGCAGCCGTTGCTGCCTTCGCGGTCCAACGGCCGTGACGAGCGACGGGGGGGAAAGACATCTAAACGGCGGCGGAGCGGCTTCGACATGGCTACGGTGAAGATGGCAAGAACGGGAGCGTCTGGGCTACTGTGGAGCGGCTTCGGCGGAGACAGCGGGACGGCGAAGAAAGGGGCGACCGGTAGACGGAGCTTCTGCGAGCTCCGGTGTGCCCAACCCAAAAGCAAGGGGAGGTCAGAGATACTCACTGGCTTCGGGGACTTCAACCGAGGCTCGTCGGTAGGGGGCAGCACGGCGGCGTGTCGCGGTGGCCGGATCTCGTGGATCCTCCTTAGATCTAGTCTTCTGCTTTCCAGATCTGAGGGCAGGGGATGGTAGCGGTGGATAGCGACGGCACAGCAGTTGACTGGAGTTTCGACGTGGACGGTTGACGGCGTAGGGAGGGACGGCAGTGCTGGCGAGTCCTCGGCTTCTCAGATCTGGCACCTTTCCCTCTGATTCCTCTCTCTCAGACCCGACCCTCTCGGATCTCTCCCCCTCGCTTCTCACTCCGGCCAGATCCGAGCCTCCACCGGCCAGATCTAACCTCCTCGAACTCGCTCACCGGCGACCTCCCCTGAAGTTTCTCAGTGGGAGGTCAGCCGAGCTCGCGACCCGAGTTCTCTCTCGCTCGCTCTTCGATTCCTCCCCCGAAGTCTCTCAGTGGGAAGATCTCAGAGCTTGCTCGTGCCCTTTGACGGAGGTGGTGCCTCGTTATTTATAGGTAAGGGGGCGGCCGGTCGACGAGGCTTCGATCGCCGGTCTTCGCACGCCAAACAGACGCCCGCGGCCGAACCGGTGTCTCATCTCAGCATGAAAGGCGCGCATTGAAGGCGCATGTGCGTCGTCCTCTCCTCCGGCGGCCTACCTCCATTCCTCTTTACCGTAGGTTGCCCTTGAGCACGTCGCCGGCCGTCGCGCGTGATGCACAGAGGCACAGAGAAGAGGAAGGAGAAGGAAGAAGGAGGGGGGAAGGGTTAGGTTGTGCGGGCCAGGCCGAGAAAAAAGAAAGAAAATGAGCCTAGGGGCCGACGCGAAAGGGAAAAAGGGGGCTGGGCCTTGCGCCCAGCCCCAATGAGCTGCTGTTTCTGTTTTTTTTTTGTTATTTATTTTGTTTATTATCCGAAAAAGGAAAAACAAAGATTAAAAGAAATTAAAGCCTAATTAATAACCTAAATCAAAATTTAGGTGTCAATAGATATACACAAAGTGAATGCATAATCATCCGATAAGCGTGATAAAAATGTAAGTAGGCTTTACCTTTTCCATTTTCATTTACCATAGAAATTGTTAACCAACAATACATCCATTCAGATTGATCCATATGCACACTATGTTTCACATAAACAAACAAACAATATAAATAATATTTGATTCTACACATGATAATGCATTTTATTCATTAATATTTCCTCCTCTCGAACTTTCCTGTGCATCCCAAGTATTAGGGCATCTCAATTTCGAGGTATTCTACAAACTTCCACCACAAAATGTCCCCACCATAGGGCGTCTCAACTCTGGAGACATCTCGAAACACTCTCACGTACCACTATATGAGTGACGGAATCACATTAATATTAGTTAAAGCCGTAACATACACACACACACACACACACACACACTCTTACAAGCATATCACACATATCTCGACTCAATTTAATACATTAAACAAATAATCGTATATGAAATAACATATGGTCATACTCTGGTCGTTAAAGTTTGGAGATCCAAATGAGTATATTTTGAATTTGGACATTAGTGAGATCCGAATGAATAAATATACTCTAGACATAAAGTTTGAACATGTAAATGGGTACATTTTGAGTTAGAATAACAAGTACATTCTGGCCGTAAAGTCTGAATAATCAAAAAGGTAAATTCTGGCTTAATAGAAGCTTCTAGAACAAAAGAACAGATTCAATAATGAACGGATTTACAAATGAATAGAATCAACAAATAAATAGATTTGACAAAGAATAGATTTATATTTAGTAAAGTTTGTCTGAATCAATGGATAGATTTATTAACAAACGGATTCGCATGTTGGCAGATTCAACAAGAAATAGATTCATACTTGGTAAAGTCTGTCTAAACCAATAAACAAATTTATCAACGAGCATATTCACAAGTTGGCAAATTCAACAAGGAATAGATTCATACTCATTTAAAGTCTGTTTGAACTAATAAACATATTTATGAATGAACAGATTCATAAGTTGGCAGATTCAACAGGTGAACAGATTCAACCAATTGAGTAGATTCACAAAAGGCAGATTCATAAATGGATAGATTCTGTCATAGGAAATTCTAGCAGAAACAAGTAGAATGAACAGATTCTGACTAGTAAAATTCTAGCAAAACAAAATAGAGCGAATATGCAAGTGGTTATCAAGACAAATATGACAGAATGAACTACTTTTGACTATGCAAAATGAAACAAAACAAAGAAGAATGAATGTGTAATGGGTCATCAAGATAAATATGGCAGAACGACCAAATTTTAACTACCCATAATGTAGTAGAAAGAAGCAGAACGAACATGTAATGACTCATCAGGATAAGTGCGTTTGGGAACTGCTTTCTAATGGGCTTTGGGGGGCTAAAGGCCTTTGGGCCAAAATGGAGGTGTTTGGGAACTACTTTGCAAAGGGCTTTGGGGGGATGCTAGCATTTGCAAGGCTAAAAGCCCAAGGTAGGTCTAGGGCTGCCTTGGGCTTTCAACATTATCGAAATGCCTCGAGTACCATTCATGCTACTATTAATCTTCCTTCTCCAGCCACGTCGCCGATCAGAGAGCTAGCCGGCGAGGTCACGGCTGAGGTCGGCGAGCTTGCGGCGACTGTCACCGACCAGTTGCGCGACCCCGGCGAGTCGTGGTGACCGCCCGCGAGTAGCATCATTGCGACCCCAGGCGCGACCCAGATCTGGGTCACCAGAGGTCGCGCAACCTCGCGGCGACTAGCACGATCTAGATCTAGTCGCTGCGAGGTTGCGTGACCTCCGACGACCAGATCTGGTCGCGGCGAGGTCGCGCGACGTTAGGCGCGACCCAGATCTAGTCGCCGCAAGGTCGCGCGACCTCTGACGACCAGATCTGGTCATCTGCTCTTGCCGGCGGTCACCTGCTTTGCCGGCGGCTGCCTGCCCTTACCGGTCAATTTTTTTATTTATTTTTCTTTTTAATAATTTTTTTTATCACCAAAGCCCTTTGAACCCCAAACACCATTTTGCTTAAAGGTACTTCAAATGGGCTTTCAAAGTATAATTTACCAAACATAGTTTGTATTTTGAAAAATACCTTTATCTCAAATGTCTTTGCATTTTCTTAAAGATTTTCCCCAAAAGTCTTCCCAAACGCACCAAAATATGGCAGAGCGACAAAATTCTAACTACCTAGAATGAAGTAGGAAGAAGCAAAACGAATCATCAAGATAAATATGACAGAACAACCATATTCTGATTATCTCAAATGAAGCAGAAAGAAACATAATGAACATACAATGGTCATCAAGATAAATGTAGTAGAACAGTCAGATTTTGACTACTTAGAATGAAGTAGAAAGAAACAGAACAAACCTTTGGAAACTGAATGATGTACCATGTAGGGCTATGTAGCGATTTTTGGCTAAATACTCATTGATAAGTCTGCATGATTGTGTTAATATTCGGTAGAAGGTACTAATCCTTCACTATCTTAGATTCAATGGCAATCAAAGAGCTTTAACTTAGTGCAGAGTTTCAGCTTTCATCTCTTTATGAATCCATCTTGAGGCTATTTGGAAATTGAAAACCTTTGCAAAATGTAGACTTTGGTATATGAGGGCATTAAATGCCCTCTTACAAGCTACTGAAGACGCTTCTGCAGCTTATTCTTAGGCGGACTTGCAGTTTTCAAACAGTAATATTTATCAAAGTTGCGTGAATTTTTGAAAGAAATTGGACTATTATGACGTGGATGGGATCTGCAAAATGAGTCTAAACATTTGGAGGATTACGTACAGATTTGGCTCTCTAAGTTTAGGCATTTGTGTGATTTTATCTTCTATTTTTTATGCTGTGCAATTAAGTCCTCTTAGCTTTTTTGATTTGTGCAATCAGGTGTATTGTTTACTTGTTGTAAGTAATGCTGTCACACTATGATTTCCTTTTTACTTGTTTTTCCTGTTTGCTTTCTGCTCATTTGGAAGCAAATTAGCATCACCTTTTATTTTTGTCGCATAAACAATGTCACGTCATTGATTAATTCGTTGGTTTAGTTGAAGTGGTTGACCAAAGGATTTGATTACATAAATTAAAAAAGTTGAAGGACTTGATTGTACAAAATAAAACTTGAAGGACTCAATTTGCACAAATGTAGAAAGTTAGAGGACTTGATTTAACGAAATAAAAATTAGAGGATCAAATCGCATAAATGCTGGAACTTAAGGACCATAATATGCACTTTACCCAAAATTTTTAGTATGAATTACCTGTGGCCGTGCCTCGTCCGTGTCAGGCCGAGGCAAATTATGTCCGGGTCTGGTTTGTATTTTCTATTCTTTTATTAAATCCAATATCTTCTCAATAGAGGCAACAATCAAGACCCTTTTCGCTAATCGGCCCTGCCCGGGACAGGCCGTGTAGGCCTTGCTGGGACCATGCCGGTGCGCTGGTCATTCCTAATGCGGACATTTGTTTAGCACGATACAAGGTGTCATGCCCTCCCCAGTGTGATTTACTGCGGTTCTGAACAAGCTTTTCTGTTCCTGGCAATGTCAGCCAAAATTCCCTTCCATCTTGTGTAACTGAGAAAACTGGTAATGAGTAACATCTTGAGCATGTTCTCTTTGAAAACTCAGGCACACGATGCATAAATCCGGCTGTCAAACACCAAAAAAAGTTTTGAACTACAATTCGGGCCCATGATGCATAAATCTGGCCGTCAAACACAAAAAAAAAAAAAAAAGAGGTTTGAACTACATGGAGCATGTAATCTAGTGTCGTAGACATCAATGCCAGAACTGAGCATATGCTTCCTCTTCCTGTGACTGAGAAGAGACTTCCTTGTCAATAGACGGGACATGAAAGCCTCCGGTATGTGCACATTGGTGGCACGAATACACCATTTGAATGATTGTTATGAAAGCCCCCAGCTTCAGAGCTACTTTATTCTTCCGGTTTTGAGACGGCATGCTGTAAAGACCCGAAATATCGGTATGCCCTTTCCACTATCCTCGGCCGATACCATGCAAAAAATCAACCAAAGAACAGTTTAATATATACGCACCAGGTTCTCATTCATTTTCTCGGAAGTTAACGAAGCCTTTGTAGTGTCCTGCTTGGCACCTTTTGTGTGAAAACAGATTTTAATAGACTCTGGCTATGCCAGCCACGCTAAGCGGAGAAGGGTCCATTTATGTCATAATCTTTAGGACTGGAGATGGGTTTCACTTAGTTGTATGAAAACCATTTGAAAAGTTTGTTGATCTTTGGCTCATCCAAGGAATTTGCCATGCATCATCAGGATTGAGAAAAGATGGGACGTCCCTTGACCGAACTATTTGCTCCTTGCAGTTCAGTCGGGATAAGTACACTAATGGTGCCAAAAGTTATGTACGGCGCTCACTTTGGTGCCAAAAGTTTCCGTCGGATCGCTTAAGTGCCAAAAAATTTGAAAAACGCTCACTTTGGTGCCAACTCCGACGAAATTGGCCGGAAATCCGACGTGGCCTTTTTTTATTAATTTTTGACGCCGACGTGGCTTGTCGGAGAGTTGAGTCAGCATCCAAACACCAAAACGACGCCGTTTGGTATTTTTCCCCCAACTTTGAAACCCTAATCCCCAAATTGAGAGAGAGTGAAGCTCGTCTTCGTGTCTTCTTCTTCCTCGAAGACCCACACCAGCAGCAGCACCGGCACGGCACCAACAACAGCAGCGGCAGCACACCAGCAACGACACCAGCAACGCAGCAGCAGCAGCAGCGCACCAGCAGCCCCTTCGACCCATCTTCTTCCTCCTCCTCCTCCGCCCTCGCTTTTGATTTTTCCTGCAACAATCTTAGTCTCTCCTCGCTCACCTGGTCAAGCAACTACAATGGTGGCTGAGTGACGGTGGCTGAGTAGCGACGGTGGCCGAGCAGCGACAGTGGCTGAGCGACGGCGGGCAAACGACGGTGGCCGAGCGGCGGAAACCCTAATTTTTCCCCCTAAACGGCGTCGTTTCCATGAAGCCATCCACGTAGGACGGCAAAACGACGTCGTTTTCTTAAGGAGGACCGAAAACGACGTCATTTAAAGGCTTATCGATTTTTTTTTTTTTTTTAAAATCATTTTGGCCGGAATCTTTCGCCGGAGGCCGGAATCTTTCGCCGGTGGCACCAAAGTGAGCGTTTTTCCTCCGATTTGGCACTTAAGTGATCCGATGGAAACTTTTGGCACCAAAGTGAGCGCCGTACACAACTTTTGGCACCATTAGTGTACTTATCCCCAGTTCAGTCCATCAACAAATGCAACCGGAGGAGGTGAGCGATCCTTCGACTCAGCAACAGTTTCGGCTCCAGCAGAATGTATAAACCAGTCCGATTAATCTGAAGGAAGCCGTACAATTCTAGCCCCAAAATTAGTAGACGATGCCACTTCATGTGATGCCGCAATCTAATCCACAGCATCTGGTTGGTCCTAGACAAATTCCACAAGCGAACCAAAGTTTTAGGGCTCAGTCGACTCTGCACTAAGGGCAACCAATTCCCGTGAGCTCTCAGATTCCAGCCGGTTTCCAGTCATTGCATCCCGTCCCAGGCTTTACTACAGGGCCGATGAATGCTCCGGCTCAACCCTTTCATACTGCTGGTTTGGACTATCCCCTCAAGTGCCATTTCATCCGCATAACGTGCCTCCCATGTGAGATAGCTAGTATAAGCACCTAGATGGGGGTGAATAGGTGCACAAACAATACGATCAAAGTAAAGTAAAGGTTAGGGAAGAGAAAATTGAACACAAGATTTATAGTGGTTCGGCTTATTCCAAGCCTACGTCCACTCTTCCGCACTGACAGACCACTGGCTGGATTTCACTATGAACAAAAGAGAAGTTACAACACAGCTTTTCCTTGATTTCACAGTGTAGATGTTCTACCACACTTCCTCAAGGTTTCTCACGAATATAGACTCTCTTTTGTTTACAAGATTTTGCTCAACAAATGAATTGACTAAGAACAAGGAGTTTCAGACTTTGGAATTCTTTTATCGTGCACACACTCGAACAACTAGAACGTCTTCCTTATATACTCCTTCATGCCATCATACCCGTTGGCACTTACCAAAGGAATTCCTCAAATCTACCCGTTGGACGGAATCAATTAGGAAGATCATTTGAGCTATTAAAGGAACATGTCGATAGCCCATCAATCCTGTTCGCCCATACAATCAGGATCTCGGTTTCCATAAGTAGAACATGTATACTTTGCCAATCATCGAATCCTTAATCTTCGAATCAATTATGATCAAATAAAGGATTCCGTCATGCCATATCCAGCCAAGAGATCTTCTCCAGTCGATAAGGCCACATCCTTAATAAAACATCCAATTCTGGATAGCCTTTTTTCAACGGATTAGAAACTGTCAATGAGGATAGACTTTGAGTCTTGAGTCTGGCTGTCCGGAGGTCTTCAGACTTTAAATAGTAGAGTCTGCAAGCCTTCAGACTAGACTGATGGAAATGTTTTGTCAACTTCAAAACACTTCAAGAGGATTTCTCCAACACCATGCCTTGAGGGATAATAGTTCAATTGCCACCATCTGCTCCATCATCTCCTTGGACAACGGGGTTGTTTGACTGCATGGATGACGCTTTAATTGGTACAGTCGCCTTTTGCTTTTCTTGGGCAAGTTTATAATAAAATAGACGAGTAACACATGGAGAATCTCCAAGTATTTCTTGCGTGTTTACAGTGGTTGTGGCCTGTTGTTTCCCCTGCGTAACATTCGGCCAGATAGCGGAGATTGTTGACCGAGGGAGCGCATATTAGCAAGGATGCTTTTACTGACTTTTAAATCCTTGATTCTACTAGTGTAGCAGGTAACGGAGATTGGAAAATTCAATGTCCTTTCAACATTCTGAGAGAGAGAGAGAGAGAGAGAGAGCAATCGGAATGAGATATTTTATGCACTTCAGCATATGAGAAGAAAGGATCTCATTGAACTAATGCGGTTGAGAATGATGTTTGCTTTGCAGCATGTGGAACGAGTGGGCTACTGTAAAAGTTTCCATCGATTTGAGGAACAAATTGAAATAAAATTGTCGAAGAATATCTTACAATAGTCCAACAACTGATTTGCTTCTGTGCTTTATCGTTGTTGCATCTTGAAACATTACTTTCTTTTCCACCAGTTAGACAGTTTCAGACTCTTATCTAGGATCATGGCATGTGCACAATTCTGTGACATCCATCAAATCCATAACATCAGCTGTTTTCAGTGGCATGATTTTTTTGAGGTGCTCGTTTCACTAGTCGTTTCTTTGGATTAAGCTTTCCAAACTATGTGCTTTCTTAATTCAACCAATGGAAATTACACCGAGAAAGAAGGCTCCCATCTAGATGTGAGAGGATGACCACTGTGAGGTGATCGCAGCTACCACAAGAGATACGCGATGTGAGATGGATGGCCTCACGTTGACTGCAACACGGTGGTTGCCATCTCTCTCTTGCACACACACGCGGCTCTCTCAGCCTATTTGGCGCCATATTAGCTGCATAAGAGCCACGTGAGCCCATGAAAATTAATGTAACACATGTACGCTGATTGTCCAGCTACTATTCCAATATACTCCTCAGCACTATGTATAGAGCTTTTCAACCGGAAGGCCGACTACAAACACATTTTACAAAAAGAATTGTCACCTTGTCTGGTTTCTCGAGTACTTATTTTGGGGTTTGGCTTACGTCTGGAATAGGTTGACTCGTCATAGATAGTATCATAGTATGTCTCCTTCCGATGGAATAGGTTCATACCCAATCCAACGAGGGCAAGGAGTATTGCTCAAGTGAAAGGGATTGGACAAGATACTGCTCTTGGCAGACTTTTAAGATAGCAAATGGTGCAAGGAAATGCTGCGACAATGCAGAATGTGCAGTATCAGGTTGCTATGAAGCCTCCAATGAATTAGCAACCCAAGAGAGCTTGATGAGGAACATTCCATCGGACTATCGGTGTCTTCATTCATTGTCTAATTTAATTACCAATGAATAAGAAATAATAGACATAGGGAGTTTCAATTTGTAAATATGATGCGGAAGTATTTGACTTTAACTCCATCGACAAACTCAGCACCTTTGGTTTTCATTTAAGTCAAAGCAGAATTTGTTCATAATGTGCTTCAATGGGTCAAGAATGATGTTATCGATATCGATTAGGAGACTATCAACCAGGTTACCTATTAGGGAGTTACCGATTCTGCCCTTCAAATTATCGACTCACCATATTAGTTGCTGATTTTGAAGTTAATTAACAACATATCTATGGGAGGCTATATGGGGAGATTTCCATGGATATTTATTGTGTCCTAAGAGACTGCTAACATGCAAATTCAATTGGTACAACTCAATTTTTTTTTTTTATAATGTAAAATTTCTTTTAATTTTCTAATAATTTTTTTTAAAATTTTTTTTTCCTCTCTTCACCGGTTGCCATCGGCTGGCAGCAAAGGACAAGTAAGAAGAAATATATAAAAATAAAATGACTATTTCTAGAAATTTTTCTTGGGAGCAATAAACTAATTTTTTTTTTTGTAACCCAGGAACCCTGTACAACGGGCAGCCGGCGAATAAACCTGGGGGGACACGTAAGCGGGAGGACCCACCACCCCTGGCGTCCTACTTAAGACCCCAAGAGACCGTGAGGGGGTTTGAACTCCTCCCCTTCTGAGAGGGAGAGAGTCCAAATCATCGCAGTCACCAAGGCGGTGATAAAAAACTACTTTTTCTTACTTATTATTTCCGTTCCAAATCCATTCTCAGGCTACTTTCTATTCTAGAAAATAAAAAAATTAGTTAACGTTACCAAATGGATTTTTTTTTTTGTTAACAAAAGAACAAAAGAACAAAAAAATTAGCAAGTTGCCATGTAGGACCTTATTTGCATGGACCCGACGGTCTCACTACTGACCTAACCTTTCCACGCAGTGAAACTTTCCATGAAAAACACACCAAAAGAGTCCTCAGCGGCCTTACTACTGACCTGGCCTTTCTATGCAATGAAACTTTCTACTGACTTGATTTTTCCACGCAATTAAACTTTCCATGAAAAACACATCAAAAGTGTCCCCGGTGGTCTTACTATTGACTTGGCCTTTCTACGCAATGAAACTTTCCATGAAAAGCACACCAAAAGAGTACGAGTCCCATTGGCTGCTTTTTTATGATAGGTAAAGGGCTCTACTAATTGCGTATATTTTAGCCACGACTTTGGTCTTTCACTAAATTCGAAAAAAAAAAAATTATCAATTCAATCCTATATTTGCTGTATGGATTTCAATGAAATTCTAAAATTTTCAATTTTACCAAAATAATCTCAAGCATTTTCATGGAATTTTAGTATAATCTTTCTAACCAACTTTTACCTTAAACTTACCAGAAAAAAAAAACTTTTACCTGAAAATGCCAACGTGGCAAGCCAATTATCGTTATCTATCCTACGTGCCACGGCCAAAGAGTTGACATGGACAAATTTATTCAAAAGGACTTCATTTTGAGTAACTTTAAAGATTTTCTTATTTACTTTCTTTTTCTTTCGTTCCTTTTCCATCCTACCGTTCATGTTCTTCTTTGGGTACTAATCCAATGCCCCCATCCCATGGCTACAGCATTTACAAGAGCCGGTGGAGTTTTTTCTATTCTTCATCTTCGTTTTCAGTAAAGATAGATGATTGATTTGTCAATACTAGTACTAAACAGTCATTGATGTTGTAATGGCTGGCTTTTGACTTAGTTAATATTGACTAGTAAAGCAAAAAAAAAAAAAAAAAGTGGGCTCCCCCATTAAAGAAAAGGAGTACCGTTCAAAAGAGGCAAATAAAGGGGGAAAAAAGAGAAAAGGAGAGAAACAAAGGTGAAAAAGTAGGAAGGGAAAGGAAAAGAAAGAAGAGTACATGCCACGGTGCCTCGCCAAATCATATTAACTTTATCTCGCAACGCCCAATAAATCTAATTAAAGAAATTTTCGAAATAAAGCCATAATTTTGGATCTTTGTGAATTTTAAGCCAAGTAGGAAAAATCTATGATTTGTTAAATTGAGAAATTATGGGACATTAATAGTTTAGGGTATTGTAAAACTATAGGATTTTACACAACTCAATTCAAGCTTATAGTTTGCCCGAAATGAATCTTTGAAATTATGCGCGCGAGCTGTAACATTAGCGAATTTCCTAGTTTACCAATGATTATGGCCCATCTTTAGCTATCTTTAGAGTTGGCAAAGCTTAGGGAATACAATTATCTTGAAAGGTCTTTCGCTTGACAGAAGATTTGTTAGAATCATGGTTCAATGAAGAGAGTTGTGGTGCAAAAAAATTATGACACGCAAGCTAGGCATAATGGACAATTTTGAATGACTACTACAACAAGCCTTTCATTGTTGTGTAAAGGTCGATTGGTTGATGAACAAGCATAGTTTAGAGTCATTAGTTAAAGCAGTGTTTTGCATTGTCTTGACATCAATTCTCATTTAATTGATAGAATTACTAAATTGTTGACATAAATAGCTACATTATTTGGCTTTGAGCATTCCTAACTAAGTGGTGCTGATCTCTTTTATAGTTTTATAAAATCCTTGTCTTAAAATAATAGTAATTTGATATTATATATATGTGTTTGTGTGTGTGTATATATATGTATGCATTGAACTAAGAAGAACATATTTGTTGCATAAAACTAGATCAAGTGTTTATTATTTTTTAGTTATTGGAAGATGGTCTGATAAACTTTTCTTGAAAGGTCATGTGTATTATTTCGTAAATATACTTATGAGATAAATTTTGAAAAGATTAGAGAAATTCTTTACAAAAAGGGATTTTGATTGATGAATTGAGTTGTGAAAGATTATATGTTTTGGTTTATGATATAGAGGTTGGATAGGTTTTGTGGATTTTGGAGGTTGATGTTATGAATTTGTGTTGACGCTCATTGTCTCTAGGGGCCCACCTGAGGGTTTGCAAGTATGTATACTAGTTTTAGGATATCTTTGTGAGTTGGCTACTAGCAATATAAGTAGAGACCTAGCCAAGGAGAGAATCTTAGTCGCTTTTATCACAAGACATTGAGCGTGATGGACCATTGATGTATGATTTGATGAGATTGATTAGTGGACTGAACCATCAATACTTATTTTGATATTATTGATGAAATTGGTATTCTCTATAACAAATATAGTTATGTTGAAGTAATATAGTTCATTTTCATCTTGTAAATTTGTTATATGTTGGATTTAGTGTAAATAAGCTACCTTTTTGTGTCCTAAACATTCATAGTGAATGCTTGATTTGTTTAGAAGAGATTTGTACTACTCATTGACCTATAGTTGCTTATTCCATTTATCTTACTTCTATTTTTAGGTTCTTCAGTTAGCCGTAAATAGGACAAGAGTGTTTACATTTTTAGGAGGATATTTTGATAGTGGTATTTTTTTTTATATGAGTCATTTATGTCTACATCGAACTATGAGTTTATTTGTTAGTTGGATATATATATATATATATATATATATATATATATATATATGCTTTTTTTGAAGGATTAAGGAAACTCTAATCTTGTAAACAAACGACACTTTATTAAATATATGGATGTATATATTCCGATATCAAGTTGAGTTATAGTTACGTTTGGAGCTACATTATTTGGATGAAATGACAACCGTGTCATCACTTGTGACATCCAGATTTTCGGGTTTTAATTTGACTGGATAAATAGGATCCTGTCTCATCGCTCGTCAAATTATTGACGAGTCCGAAATTTCAATAAAGAAATTATCAGAGGAAAAAAAAAATTGAAGACCAAAAAGAAAATAGAAAGGAAAAGGAAAAGAGAAAAGGAAAATGTACATAAAGGCATTATGTATTTTATTTTTTCCTTTTTCTCTCTATCCCTTTTCTCTCTTTCTCTCTTTCTCTTCTCTCTTCTCTCCCCTCCCCCTCGTGCGAATCCCTTCCCCACCGATTGCCCTCTGCCGTTTCTCATTTTGCTTCCCCTTTCACTTTTTATTTTGACTTTTCAAACTTCCTTCTCTCTTATTTTCTCTCTCTTCTCTCTCTTCTCCCCCACTCCCCCCCACGTGACCGAAAGCCCCCCTCCCCTCATTTCTTGCCCGTGAAAACCAAAAGCGAGGAAGATGAAGCCACACGGCTGCAGCTCGACGGAGCAGCTCGTCCCGCCGCCGCACCGCCGCTCGCGCCCGCGTCCGCGCCGCGCCCGAGTGCCCGCCGCTCGCCGTCGTCCCGCCGTCCCGCGCGATCCAGCCGCGAATCAGCCCTGTTCCGCCCTTGTCCGCACCGACCAGCCACCGTCCGGCCACCTCCGGCCACCGCCCAACTCCACCCGACCTCCCCGACGTTCCCCTCGCCGTCCGCCGGCCTTGCTCCGCCATCTTGGCCACCGGAACAGCCTCGTTTGGCCATGAACAGCAGCTGGAAAAATGGGTTTCCAGCACTGTTCAAGGCCGTTTTGGGCCGTTTCCCGGCCCCGAACCCGAGCCGTGCTTTGGAGACAATCGTTCCTCGCGCCGCCGCCGTCGGATTAATCCGATTTGCGCGCGATTTGGTGAGTAATCTCACTAATCCTGGATAAGTTGGCTAATTATGCTTTAGGATGGTTTATTTTTAATTAATTATATTTAGGTTGTTAGATTAGAAGTAATTAGTAATTATTAGTCAATTATGATGCGATTTAGATAAATTGATTGTGTAATTAACAAGTAGACGTGGTCTACTATTTATTGGGAGTGTCTCGGGAATTTTCGGACCCCTAATTGGGCTTCAATTTGGCAATTCGGGCCTAAGTGAGATTTTTGGGCATTTAAATATTAATTTTCGGAAATAAATTAAATAATTATTTATTTTTCGAAAATTCAAGGGAGATGGCCTGTGACTGGAAAATTATGCTGATGATTGTGGTGAAGTCTGTTTATTTAATCGGGCTTTATTTTGAGCTAACTTGAATTTTTAAATATTAATTATTTAATTTTCGAAATTAATTAATTAAGTATTTATTTCCTGAAAATTCAACTGGGATGGCCCGTGACCGGAAAATTTTGCTGATGACCGTGGTGGAGTCCGTTTGTTTAATCGGACTTTATTTTGAGCTAAATTGAATTTTTAATGTTAATTATTTAATTGTCGAAATTAATTAATTAATTATTTATTTTCCGAAAATTCAACTGGGATGGCCCGTGACCGGAAAATTATGCTGATGACCGTGGTGAAGTCCGTTTATTTAATTGGGCCTTATTTTGAGCTAAACGGAATTTTTAATGTTTAATAATTAATTTTCGAAATTAATTAATAATTAATTATTTTTCGGAAATTAAGATTGAGATGGCCGACGACCGAAATCTCGTGCTGATTGTAGTGGTGCAATCTATTTATTTATTTGAGCCTTGAATTGTGCCAAATTGAATTGAATGTGGAATTTAGGATATATTCCTAAATGGTTGTAGTTAACTATTTCATTGAGAAACCATTGAATCTTGCAAGCGGTCGAGTGGGACCGTAAAGCCATTGAATCTTGCAAGCGGTCGAGTGGGACCGTAAAGCCATTGAATTTCGAAAGTGGTCGAGTGGGACCGTAAAGCCATTAAATATTGAATGGTTGGATAGTATACTATATCATCCTACGGGCTCTGATATGTCAGCTTAGTGAGAGCAGTATACTGGTGTACTATATCAGCCTACGGGCGATATGTCAGCTTAGTGCGAGCAGTACACTTTATCAGCTTAGTGTGAGCATCGGGGGTATACTATATCAGCCTGCAGGCGATATGTCAGCTTAGTGAGAGCAGTATACCGGTATACTATATCAGCCTACGGGTGATATGTCAGCTTAGCGAGAGCAGTATACCTTAACCCTATCAGCTTAGTGCGAGCTATACTATCTATATATCAGCTTAGAGTGAGCAGTCCTGGACTATGTCGGACTTATAGATAGTATTGAATGTGCCGACCACGCATGGGTCGTGATGACGTGTAATCGACTAGGTCGATTGATCATTGCTTGATCTGATGTTGTGACTTGACTGATTGATTGGAAATGACCGTAAGTGATCTTGTTGGCTTGTGATCGACTAGGATGGTTTGATCGATGCTTCGATCCGTGATATGATTGCTTGAGTGCCTATTAGGAATTGTACTGACTTGCAGGTGGGAACTGATGCTAAGGTACGTCTTCTGACCTATGCGTGTTTAGGCAGCCTTTAGTATAATGGTTTACTAATCGGGCTTAGTGGGGTAGAACTCGCTGAGACGTAGTCTCATCCCAGTTTGGGGAAAAACATTTCAGGACCCGATAAGGAGCTGAGGAGGAGAAGTCTGGGAAGGAGATCTTGGAGGTGAAACTTGAAGGGAAGGATTTTGAAAGAAGAAGATAATACCGAGATGGGCCTTGAGTATGGCATGGATGGATTGAGATCCTACCTTCTTTTGAGATCTTTTTTTTGATGTGAATAGTTTTGAAGTGGTTTTTGTTTTGTATAAAAGTTTGGTTATAAATTTCAATATGAAAAATATGGCCTTGCTTTTCTATCCCATTGTTTTATTGTCTGGGGATTTTAATTGCTTCCGCATGTGCTTAATAACTGAAAGGGTCGGCGATACTAGTCCTGGGATATCGCATTATAAAATCGACCAAATAGAAGGATGTGCACGTGCCTGAGGATCGGGGCGTGACATCACTTACACTTGTTGGAGTCGGGTGTGTGACAAATGTTATAAGTTGCATCGGTATTTTAGATCTTAATTGTGTGAAGTATAGGAGTTTCCTTTCATTGTGCCTCTGCCGCTGCTTCAATTTTCACTTGAGGCCTCCCTTTATCCCGCGCCACAACCACTGCTTGAATTGTTACAAAGAGCAACTCCCTTAATACGCCAAATCGTGGCGAAATCGGGTGGGAATTCGTTCGATTCTGATGAATCTTCAGCATTTGCCTTGGTTTCTTGCACCTCCATGCAGATTGACGCCGGCTGCAGCAAAATGGGCTTGGCCGGGATCACTGGGAATTTATGAGACCAGTTCGCTTGTGGCCAGCTTCGGCACTATTCACCGGAAATTTGAGCATTATCGGGTTGATTATCGAGGCGCGCTTTTTAGCACCGCCATTAGATCTACCGAACTGGAATGCTTTTCCGTAATCCATGGAGGAGCACCGCCAGCCACGCCACCAGCTCCGCTTTTAACTCTAGAAAAATCAGCTTTCTTACGATGATTTACCATGTCCCAAAGAGATTTGGGATTAACAGTAGTACTTCAGCTTGACTGTAGAAAAATCAGCTTTCTTGCAACGGTTTACCATGTTTCCTGAGAGGTTCAGGATGAGCAGAAGTGCGAAAGAAGAAAGAAAAGAACAAAGCAGAAAATTCACAAAAATATTTAAAATCATGTTATTTGAATTCAGTTTGTCCAAGTCATATGGCCAGTCATGTTACTTAATATGGTCAAAGATGATTGGACTGGTATGTCAACATTTTCAGATAAAATTAACCGAAAATAATATGTTGGAGTATTAAAAAAAGAAATTGAATTTAAAAAGTATAAGATTATATCGGAATTCATTGATTTAGAACTAAATTGGTATTTTTCCCCATCTTATCTAATCTTTCCTTCCCTCGCATTTTCCTAGCTCTTTCCTAAATCCCAATGATTAAGATAGGTTCATCTTTGAGAGTCTACTATTCATGTGAACTTCTATTCATGGATTCAATTGCGATCCTCTCAGACATTAAACGGTAAGATGAAGAACACGAAACCACCACTTCTCTTATCATTCCTCTTCATCTCTGTCCTGCTCGAAGCACTCACGGTCTCAGTCATCGGCGACACTATTGGCGCATACTTGCCGGTTAATGATATCACCGTCAACTGCGGTTCCCTCGGCAACTCCTCCGTGTCCAAGCGGACTTGGATCGGGACTCCGAGGATGGTTCGATCTACTTTCCAATCGATGAAACTCATTCCTCTATCGTTGCAAGTGCAAACCGTTCATCTCCCCCTGTCCACAACCGCATCCCACACGACACTGCTCGTCTCTCCCGCTCCGGATTCGTCTACACCTTCCGCGTCACCATGGGGCCCAAATTCGTTCGCCTCCACTTCTTCCCTTCGGATTACCTCAACTTTGGCCATGCCAATTCATTCTTCTCGGTCAAGGCTGCTCGCTACACTCAGCTCCGCAACTTCAGTACTCTCCTCTTTTCCAATCACACCGGCTTCACAAGCTTCTGCAAAGAGTCCTGCTTAACCATCGTAGCTGACCAGATATTGAACGTCACGTTTGCTCCCACTCCTGATAACCCAGACGTGTACGCTTTCGTGAATGGAATCGAAGTTCGTTCCAAAGTGTTACGATTTTGCGACGTCACTATGTGCAAAACATCTTAAATTTACCAACTTTTATGACCGTTTGTCATGGAAAAGAAGAAATTGTCATAAATTGAGGATTTCTTTACGGAGAGTGATGACGTCATGACGAGCAAAACGTCCAAGATTAGGATGTTTTTTCAAATACAACTATTTACAAAGGGTTATGTTTGTTTGCCCTAAATAAGGATAAAATGCCATAATCTTGTATTTTTTTCCTTTTCAACTACAACGCTTTGCGAAAGTAACCATGAACAAAATGTTACAAATTTTAAACTTTTTTGATTACAATGATTTTAAAAAATTTCAACGTTCCATTGTAGCCAAAAACTTAACGTTGTGAATTTAAATCCTTTCAAACTACGATGACTTATAAAGGTTTGCAATAATCATTATAACTAATAATATAACCTCATAAAATTTTATTAAATTTGATTTTTACTGTGCCATGACATCAATAGTCCACGGGTCTGGCACCCATTTGCTAGTGCTTAAAGCATCATAAATTTCATTTTAGGATGTCGGATGTGCATTTTCTAGCATAAGACATCTAACTTTTGACAGTTGGGATCCTTCTATCTTAATCTAATGGCTGACATTTATGAAATACAGTATAAAATTAAAATCTTAGAAGTCTCTGACTAAGCCTCAATGGATTTATCCGGTATACGATACATCAATAAAGCGTTTGATTATATTTCTGTTACATAAATAATTTTCCTCCTTGAAAGGACAAAAGTTGAAAATGGAAGGACGCAATATAGAAAACACGGTTTGGTGGTGGTCCCTTGAGAGAGAGCATTCTTGCATGGAACCTGGCAGCGTACCGCTGACCTGACCTTCCTAAGGGAATTGAACCTTCCACGAAAAGCGCACCAGGAAGGGCACAAATCCCGTCCGCTGATTTTCTTGTGATAGGCGAGGGCTCTATCCCCTTGCAGATACCTTAGCGACGACTTTGGTCTTCCCCTAATCTCGTCACTAGTGCCGGCCTTCTCTTCCGCTCTTCTTCCTAATTCCCCATAGTCACAACTGGTTCATCTCCGAGACCCCGCTCTCCTTGTGCTTTTCATCGATTCGTCTGCGACCCTCTGTCGTCGAGCAGCGAGATGAAGAACATGAAACCACCACTTCTACTATTCATCTTCATCTCGGTCTCGCTCGAAGCACTCCCGATCTCAGTCACTGGCAACAACGTTGACGCTTACCGGCCGATCGATGATATTGCCGTTGACTGCGGCTCCTCCACCAGCTCCACTGTGGAGAACCGGAATTGGATTGGAGACGCCGCCGACCGTTCGGACTACTCTCCAATTGGGAAAACTCACTCCTCTATCACTGCAAAGGCAAGCAGTTCATCTCCCAGCGTCCCTGGCACGGCCCCATACCTCACGGCTCGCCTCTCCCGCTCCGAGTTCGCCTACACCTTCCACGTCACCCCAGGGCCCAAATTCGTTCGCCTGCACTTCGTCCCTTCGGATTACCCCAACTTCCGCCGTGTTGATTCCTTCTTCTCAGTCGAGGCCGCTGGCTACACCCTGCTCCGCAACTTCAGCGCCTCCCTCTTTGCTGATTACCCCCCTTCCGTGAGCTTCTTCTCTAAAGAGTTTTGCTTAAGTGTCGAAGAGGACCAGATATTGAACATCACGTTCACTCCCACTCCTGGCAATTCAGACGCGTATGCTTTCGTGAATGGAATCGAAGTCGTTTCCATGCCCGAAAGTCTCTACTACAACACCGTCGTCGACTCAACCGAGGGAATCAAGTTGGCAGGTCAGCTGGTACCATTCACCTTCCGTACCACTGATGCTCTCGAAGCGGTGAAGCGCTTGAACGTGGGAGGACAGTTTGTCAGTCCAGCTCAAGACACGGGAATGTACAGGACCTGGGAAGCAGATGACGAGTACGTGACTTCCTCAAACATCGGAGTTTTGCCAGTTAACACAACTATCCAACTCAATTACAGTGAGCAAGTGCCAAATTACACGGCTCCGGATAGTGTATACAAAACTGCAAGGACCATGGGACCAGACAAAAGAATCAATCTGAACAACAAGCTCTCGTGGTCCGTCGAGGTGGACGCGAACTTCTACTACTTGGTCCGGTTACACTTTTGCGAATTCCAGATAGAGATAAATGAGCCCTTAGATAGGGTTTTCGAGATTGTCATAGTAGATTCACAATATGCGGATGTCATTAATGGTAGCGGGAATGGCGTGCCTGTCTATAGAGATTTTGCAATAGCCCCGTATCACAGCCAAAAGAAAAGAACCAACCTCCCCGTCGAGTTGGGCGCGCTTCCAGATCGTTTCACTCGTTACTCTGATGCCATCTTGAATGGCCTCGAGATTTTCAAGATCAACAATACAGGCGGGAATCTCGCAGGGTTGAACCCGGATCCGGTCCTGGATAAACTGCCAAGGCCTCCATCGGCAAGCAAAGCACCATCGAGCCTCAACAAAGCATCAAAAATTGCCATTGTTGCTGGTGGAACTTCGGGCTTCACCGTACTCTCTCTCCTGGCTTTCTTCCTTTACCGGCGACGAAACCGAGCTAAGGATTCGACCTCGAGCGACGGCACCTCGTGGTGGGGCCCGGTCTCCTACGTGATGACCAAGTCAACGAAGACCCAGGGGTCGTCCCTGTCGTCCGATTTGTGCCGCCATTTCTCGCTGGCGGAGATCAGAGCGGCCACGAACAACTTCGACAAGGTGTTTATCATCGGCGTGGGTGGGTTCGGCAACGTGTACAAGGGCTACGTCGATGGCGGGGCCACCCAAGTGGCGATCAAGCGGCTGAACCAGGGATCGCAGCAGGGCCTCCATGAGTTCAGGACCGAGATCGAGATGCTCTCGCACCTCCGGCACCTCCACCTGGTCTCCCTGATTGGGTTCTGCGAGGACGCGGGAGAGATGATCCTCGTGTACGACTACATGGCACGCGGGACCCTCAGCAGCCATCTCTATGACACCGATAATCCCCCGCTCCCCTGGAAGCAGCGGCTCGAGATCTGCATAGGCGCCGCGTGGGGGCTCCACTACCTCCACAGCGGTGCCAAGCACACCATCATACATCGCGACGTGAAGACGACCAACATCCTGCTCGACGAGAAGTGGGTTGCCAAGGTGTCCGACTTTGGGCTCTCGAAGGTCGGAACCACGAGCGAGTCTAAGACGCACGTTAGCACGGCCGTGAAGGGCACCTTCGGGTACCTGGACCCGGAGTACTACAGGCGCCAGCGGCTGACTGACAAGTCCGACGTCTATTCCTTCGGCGTGGTGCTGTTCGAGGTGCTGTGTGCAAGGCCTGCCGTGAGCCGGATGGCCCCGATGGAGCAGATTAGCCTGGCTGAGTGGGCCCAGAGTTGTTGTAAGAACGGGTCCGTCGAGGAAATGGTGGACCCGCACCTGAAGGGGGCTATCGCCCTCGAGTGCCTCAACAAGTACTGCGAGATCGCTATGAGCTGCTTGCAGGACGAGGGGGCCAAGCGGCCATCCATGAATGACGTTGTGTGGGGCCTCAATTTCGCTCTGCAGCTACAGGTGAGCACAGAGCTGGAAGTGAAGGATCATGCGGGTGTCTCAGTGCATGATAGCGATGACAGCGACCATGACGCAGCTTCGATCAGAGGCAGCGGCGGCGATGAGGCGATCAACACTAGTGATAGCGATAGTGGTGGTTGGAAGAGCAGTAGGGAAACTGCGACGTCGACTAGAGCCAGAAGCAATGATGGTTATGATGAGACTATGACTAGTTATGACTCAGAGAAGTTGCCTTGAGAAAATATTAGGTGCTCAAGTGTGACGCTCAAAACTACGTGTTTCTTATATTATTACTTTCGCATGTTCCAAAGCGTAATCAAACATTTACTATTATTCTTTTAACAATTAAATGCCTTACAAGTATAATCAATATATTGATGCCTCTTTTATTTATACCACATTTGAGTTTATAATCTTATTATATTACGAGCAAAAAACAAAAATCTGGATAGGAGTGGGGAGACCTATCTTTGTACTTACTTCCAAAAGTTTGCCTATATAAACGTGGTCACGGGTCGATAACTTCTCCGTTTGTTGTGTCTCTGTCATGCCCCGATCCTTGGGCACGCACACATCCTTCTACTTTTGGTCGATTTTATAATGCGATATCCCAGGACTATGTATCACCGACCCTTTCATTATTTAAGCACATGTGGAAGCAATTAAAATCCCCAAACAATAAAACGGTGGGATAGAAAAGTAGGGCCATATTTCTCATGTTGAAATTTATAACCAAACTTTTATACAAAATACAAATCACTTCATAACTATTCACGTCAAAATGGAGATTTTTTAAGAAGATAGGATCTCAACCCATCCAGGTCGTACTCAAGGCCCCTCTTGGAATTATCTTTTTTTTTTCAAAAATCATTTTCCTCAAGTTCGCCTTCGAGTTCTCCTTCCCAGACTCCTCCTCCTCAGCTCCTCAACGGAGTCCTGAAATGTTTTCCCCAAACTGAGATGAGACTACGTCTCAGCGAGTTCTACCCCACTAAGCCCAATTAGTAAACCATTATACTATAGGCTGCCTAAACACGCATAGGGTATAGGACTTACCTTGGCCTCAGATTCCACCTGCAAGTCAGTACAATTCACATACCTTATGTATAGAATCGATACATCCAACAATTGAAACGCATCACTCAACTCAATAAATCACAAGGGTCCAGATTATAAGGCCAAATCGTTATGACACGTCCCATACCATGTCACACAATTTTGTCTCATAATCCGATGCATCAAACTCAACCATCATGCGTTCCAATTGTTAATTACACCCCTCAAGGGTACGGCCAACTCTATTGGCGGTCTTCTGGCATTGCCAGGCGTCGTCTCCCCCGTGAGACGGCAACATCTCTCAATTAGACGGCTTCCCCGAAGGGGCGTAGGTCCAGAATCTACTGCGACCCGCTACCCTAATGCATGGGTAACCCGAAAAGGGATTTAGTAACGTCCGGCATAATTGCTCGAGACTGGTTCTCTTAACCAACACACGACCACTCAATCTCGGCCCAGGACCCTGTACATTGCACTCAAATGCCTCCATTAAAATAGTGATCCTGGCCTATTTCCTTCGTATTAAAAACATCCCAAAAATAGTCGTGTGTGGGTACATGGTCAATTCGAACCAGAAGACTGATACTTATCTTTTTCAAACCCCACTATTTGATATAGTACTAAAAATCCATTTTCGGTGTTAAAACCCGACACCCGGGATTTTCTGAATAAATATCAAAATCCACAAATTTTGGAATTAAATACCAAGAATCCAATTAGTACTCCATTTGCATAATTTAACACTCAATTGCAGACTTTAACCACACCATTTACCAATCCATAATTCAGTCTCAATCAATTCCAATCAATTTAGAGTAAATCTCTAAAATATCACAATCTATTTAATTCCATACAACGCGGAGCTCAAATAAATAAACGGACTGCGCCACAACGATCAGCACGAGATTTCGGTCGTCGGCCATCAAAATCTTAATTTCCGAAAAATAAATAAATAATTAATTAATTTCGAAAATTAAATAATAAATATTGAAAATTCAATTTAGCACAAAATAAAGCCCAATTAAATAAACGGACTTCACTACAGTCATCGGCATAAAATTCCGATTCCGAACCATCTCAGTTGAATTTTCAGAAAATAAATAAATAATTAATTTAATTTCGAAAAATAATATTTAAATGCCAAAAATCACACTTAGGCCCGAATCGCCAAATTGAAGCCCGATTTGGGGTTGGAAAATTTCCGAGATACTTCCCATAAATAGTAGACAATGTCTACTTGTTAATTGCGCAATCAATTGATCTAAATCACATCACAATTGACTAATAATTGCTAATTTATTCTAATCTAACAACCTAAACACAATTAATTAAAATTAAACCAAACTTAAGCATAATTAGCCAACTAATCAAGATTAGTGAGATTACTCCCCAAGTCGCGCGCAAATCGGATCAATCCGACAGCGGCGACGCGAGGAACGATTGTTCCCAAAGCGACTCACGGATCCGAGGCCCGGAAACGGCCCAAAAGCGGGCCCGAACCAGCTGGAAACCCATTTGCTGGGTTGCTGGTTGGCTGCGAAACAGGGGAAAACAGAGATGGTTAGGGGCGGAGAAGGGTTCGGGAGAGCGGGCAGTGCTCCGAGGAGGGCCGGTGGAGGTCCGGCGGCTTCAAACGGCGGCCGGAGGTGGCCGGACGGGTGAAACGAAGGCTGAGTAGAGGCTGAACCACGCGGGGGAGCATGCCCGAGCGTGAGGGACGGCCAGCGGAACGCGCGGCGTCGCGCGGGGAAGGACGACCGGTGAGCGGCTGAGCTTAGGCGGCAACGGTGGCTGCTCTGATCCCAAGCGAGCTGCTTCCGTTTCTGTTCAGCTAGGTCGCACGAAGAAGAGAGGAAGAAGAGGGGTTTCTATCACGTGGGGTGGGGAAGAAGAGAGAGAAGAGAGAGAGAAGGGAAGATGAGGATTGACTGGTCAAAAAGTAAATAGGAGAGAGAGAGAAGAGAAGCCAACTTCAAATTGGCAAGGCAAGTGTTCGGTGGGGGGGGGGGGTTTCGCACGATGAGGAGGGGAGAGGAGAGAGAAAGAGAAGAGAGAAAAGGAAAGAAAAAGAAAGAAAAGAAGAGAGGGAGAGAGGGAAAAATAAAGTAAAACTAATACAATTATTCTTACTTTATTTTCTTTTCTCTTTCCCTTTCTATTTCCTTTCGGATCTTCAATTTTTCTTCCGACAATTTCTTTATTGAAATTTCGGACTCGTCAACAATTTGACGGATAATGAGACAGAATCCTAAAAATAAGAATTATGATGCGCTTAAAATTCAATTCCCGAAATCGAGTTCAATTTCGTGGTTAAAAATCGATCAGACGTGATTTTAGCCAAATCCAACCAATTAGGTAGCTTTTAGGGATTTTACAGCTGATACATCCCTTAACGGCTTTACCCAATAGATTAGTTAACTCGTGAGTGATCAGCTCAGAGAAAAAGGACCATAGGCATGTCGACGAAATGCCCATTTCACTTTATCGAAACGGGGTCGAATTTCAGGATGTCACAGTCTCCATCGTCAAGTCTTCTCCGTTTGTTGTGTCTCCATTGTCAAGTCCTGGTACCAGGAATTCCTAAAAAGGATCTCACTCTAGGAAACCTCCTACATCAACCCACATAATAGAATTACACTTGATATTTATTATTCCATATTCTGATTCAAACATATTTCATAAAGACCTTCATAATTCATAGAGACTTTACAGCGTAAAGGTTGAAAGGTGTTTATTCTACATGTTTGAAAAATAAAAGGAATGATCCAAAACCCAATAAATGAAATTTCTAGTTTTAAGGTAAAAGAATTCTCTTATCACTTCATCTGATATACACAAAGTGAGTGCATAATCATCCGATAAGTGTGATAAAAATATAAGTAGACTTTACCTTTTCCATTTTCATTTACTATAGAAATTGTTAACCAACAATACATCCATTCAAACTCATGCATATGTTTAACATAAACAAACAAACAACATAAATAATATTTGATTCTACACATGATAATGCATTTTATTCATTAATATTTCCTCCTCTTGAACTTTCCTGTGCATCCCAACTATTAGGGCATCTCAATTTCGAGGTATTCTACAAACTTCTACCACAGAATGTCTCCACCATAGGGGATAAGTACACTAATGGTGCCAAAAGTTGTGTACGACGCTCACTTTGGTGCTAAAAGTTTCTGTCGGATCACTTAAGTGCCAAATCGGAGGAAAAACGCTCACTTTGGTGCCACCGGCGAAAGATTCCGGCCTCCGGCGAAAGATTCTGGCCAAAATGATTTTTTTTTTTTTTAAAAAAAAATTGATAAGCCTTTAAATGACGTCGTTTTTGGTCCTCCTTAAGAAAACGACGTCGTTTTGCCGTCCTACGTGGATTGCTTCATGGAAACGACGCCGTTTAGCTCACATGGGGAAGAAATTAGGGTTCCGGCGAGGTTGAAGCCGTGGCCGTCGTCGGGGTTGAAGCTGCAGCCGCCGAGTGGCCATCATCAAGGTCGGGGTCGAGGTCGGGGTCGAAGCTACGGCAGTCGAGTGGCCATCGTCGGGGTCGGGGTCGGGGTTTGAGCCGCGGCCATCGAGTGGCCATCGTCGCGGTCGGGGTCGAGGTCGAGGTCGGAGCTACGGGCGCCGAGTAGCCATCGTCAGGGTCGGGGTCGGGGTCGGGGTTTGAGCCGCGGCCATCGAGTGGCCATCGTCGCGGTCGGGGTCGAGGTCGAGGTCGGAGCTACGGGCGCCGAGTGGCCATCGTCGGGGTCGGGGTCGGGGTCGAGGTCGGAGCCGCTGCCGTTGAGTGGCCATCGTTGCGGTTGGGGTCGAGGTCGGGGTCGAAGCCATGGCCGCCGAGCGCGAGGACCGTCGAGGACGGGGACGGCCGGAGATTAGGGTTTTGAATTGGGGGAGACACCAAAAGGCGTCGTTTTGGTGTTTGGATGCTGACTCAGCTCTCTGACGAGCCACGTCGGCGTCAAAAATTAATAAAAAAAGGCCACGTCGGATTTCCGGCCAATTTCGTCGGAGTTGGCACCAAAGTGAGCGTTTTTCAAATTTTTTGGCACTTAAGTGATCCGACGGAAACTTTTGGCACCAAAGTGAGCGCCGTACACAACTTATGGCACCATTAGTGTACTTATCCCCCACCATAGGGCATCTCAACTCTTGAGACATCTCGAAACACTCTTTGGGACATCCCGCAAACTACCATCATGGGGCATCGTCACGCACCACTATATCAGTGACGGAATCACATTAATATTATTTAAAGCCATAACATATATATATACACTTACAATCATATTACACATATCTCAACTCAATTTAATACATTAAGCAAATAATCGTATATGAAATAACATATAGTCATACTCTGGTCATTAAAGTTTGGAGATCCAAATGAGTACATTTTGAATTTGGACACTAGTGGGATCCGAACGAATAAATATATTCTGCACATAAAGTTTGAACATGTAAATGGGTACATTAAGAATAACAAGTACATTCTGGTCGTAAAGTCTGAATAATCAAAAAGGTAAATTCTGGCTTAATAGAAGCTTCTAGAACAAAAGAACAAATTCAATAATGAACGGATTTACAAATGAATAGAATCAACAAATAAATAGATTCAACAAAGAATAGATTTATATTTAGTAAAGTTTGTCTGAATCAACGGATATATTTATTAACAAACAGATTCACATGTTGGTAGATTCAACAAGAAATAGATTTATACTCAGTCAAGTCTGTCTAAACCAATAAACAAATTTATCAACGAACATATTCACAAGTTGGCAAATTCAACAAGGAATAGATTCATACTCATTTAAAGTCTGTTTGAACTAATAAACATATTTATGAATGAACAGATTCATAAGTTGGCAGATTCAACAAGTGAACAAATTCACAAATGAACAGATTCAATCAAATGAGTAGATTCACAAATGGACAAATTCCGTCATAGGAAATTCTAGCAGAAACAAGTAGAATGAACAGATTCTGACTAGTAAAATTCTAGTAGAACAGAATAGAGCGAATATGCAAGAGGTTATCAAGACAAATATAATAGAACAAACTACTTTTGACTATGTAGAACGAAACAAAATGAAGAAGAATGAATGTGTAATGGGTCATCGAGATAAAAAATGGTAGAACGACCAAATTTTAACTACCTAGAATGTAGTAGAAAGAGGCTGAACGAACATTTAATGACTCATCAAGATAAATATGGCAGAACGACCAAATTCTAACTACCTAGAATGAAGTAGGAAGAACCAAAACAAATCATCAAGATAAATATGATAGAACGACCATATTATGATTATCTAAAATGAAGCAGAAAGAAACATAATGAACATACAATGGGTCATCAAGATAAATGTAGTAGAACAGTTAGATTTTGACTACTTAGAATGAAGTAGAAAGAAACAGAACAAACCTTTGGAAACTGAATGACGTACCGTGTAGGGCTATGTAGCGATTTTTGGCTAAATAATCATTGATAAGTCTGCATGATTGTGTTAATATTCAGTAGAAGGTACAAATCCTTCACTATCTTAGATTCAATGGCAATCAAAGAGCTTTAACTTAGTGCAGAGTTTGGTACATGAGGGCATTAAATGCCCTCTTACAAGCTACTGAAGACGCTTCTGCAGCTTATTCTTAGGCAGACTTGCAGTTTTCAAACAGTAATATTTATCAAAGTTGTGTGAATTTTTGAAAGAAATTGGACTGTAATGACGTGGATGGGATCTGCAAAATGAGTCTAAACATTTGGAGGATTAAGTACAAATTTGGCTCTCTAAGTTTAGGCATTTGTGTGATTTGATCTTCTATTTTTTATGTTGTGCAATTAAGTCCTCTTAACTTTTTTGATTTGTGCAATCAGGTGTATTGTTTACTTGTTGTAAGTAATGCTGTCACACCATGATTTCCTTTTTACTAGTTTTTCCTGTTTGCTTTCTGCTCATTTGGAAGCAAATTAGCATCACCTTTTATTTTTGTCACATAAACAATGTCACGTCATTGCTAATTCGTTGGTTTAGTCGAAGTGGTTGACCGAAGGATTTGATTACATAAATTAAAAAAGTTGAAGGACTTGATTGTATAAAATAAAACTTGAAGGACCCAATTTGCACAAATGTAGAAAGTTAGAGGACTTGATTTAACGAAATAAAAATTAGAGGATCAAATCACATAAATGCTGGAACTTAAGGACCATAATATGCACTTTACCCAACATTTTTAGTATGAATTACCTGTGGCCGTGCCTCGTCCGTGTCAGGCCGAGGCAAATTATGTCCGGGTCTGGTTTGTATTTTCTATTCTTTTATTAAATCTAATATCTTCTCAATAGAGGCAACAATCAAAACCCTTTTCGCTAATCAGCCCTGCCCGGGACAGGCCGTGTAGGTCTTGCTGGGACCATGCCGGTGCGCTGGTCATTCCTAATGCGGACATTTGTTTAGCACCATACAAGGTGTCATGCCCTCCCCAGTGTGATTTACTGCGGTTCTGAACAAGCTTTTCTGTTCCTGGCAATGTCACAGCCAAAATTCCCTTCCATCTTGTGTAACTGAGAAAACTGGTATGAGTAACATCTTGAGCATGTTCTCTTTGAAAACTCAGGCACACGATGCATAAATCCGGCTGTCAAACACCAAAAAAAGGTTTGAACTACAATTCGGGCCCACGATGCATAAATCCGGCCGTCAAACACACACAAAAAAAAATAATAATAAAAAAATAGAGGTTTGAACTACATGGAGCATGTAATCTAGTGTCGTAGACATCAATGCCAGAACTGAGCATATGCTTCCTCTTCCGGTGACCGAGAAGGGACTTCCTTGTCAATAGACGGGACATGAAAGCCTCCGGTGTGTGCACATTGACGGCACAAATACACCATTTGAATGATTGTTATGAAAGCCCCCAGCTTCAGAGCTACTTTATTCTTCCGGTTTTGAGACGGCATGCTGTAAAGACCCGAAATGTCGGTTTGCCCTTTCCACTATGCTTGGCCGATATCATGCAAAAAATCAACCAAAGAACAGTTTAATATATACGCACCACGTTGTCATTCATTTTCTCGGAAGTTAACGAAGCCTTTGGAGTGTCTTGCTTGGCACCTTTTGTGTGAAAACAAATTTTAATAGACTCTGGCTATGCCAGCCACGCTAAGCGGAGAAAAGTCCGTTTATGTCATAATCTTTAGGACTGGAGATGGGTTTCACTTAGTTGTATGAAAACCATTTGAAAATTTGTTGATCTTTGGCTCATCCAAGGAATTTTCCGTGCATCATCAGGATTGAGAAAAGATGGGACGTCCCTTGACCGAACTATTTGCTCCTTGCAGTTCAGTCTACTAACAAATGCAACCGGAGGAGGTGAGCGATCCTTCGACTCAGCAACAGTTTCGGCTCCAGCAGAATGTACAAACCAGTCCAATTAATCTGATGCAGGCTGTACAATTCCAGCCCCACGATTAGTAGACGATGCCGCTTCACGCAATGCCGCAATCTAATCCACAACATCTGGTTGGTCCTGGACAAATTCCACAAGCGAACCAAAGTTTTGGGGCTCAGGCGACTCTATACTTAGGGCAACCGATTCCCGTGAGCTCTCAGGTTCCAACCGGTTTCCAGCCATTGCATCCTGTCCCAGGCTTTACTACAGGGCCGATGAATGCTCCGGCTCAACCCTTTCATACTGCTGGTTTAGACTATCCTCAAGTGCCATTTCATCCGCATAACGTGCCTCCAATGCCTTAAGGGATAATAGTTCAATTGCCACCATCTGCTCCACCATCTCCTTGGACAACGGGGTTGTTTGACTGCATGGATGACATTTTAATTGGTACAGTGGCCTTTTGCTTTTCCTGGGCAAGTTTATAATAAAATGGACCAGTAACACATGGAGAATCTCCAAGTATTTCTTGCGTGTTTGCAGTGGTTGTGACCTGTTGCTTCCCCTGCGTAACATTCGGCCAGATAGCAGAGATTGTTGACCGAGGGAGTACATGTTAGTAAGGATGCTTTTACTGACTTTTAAATCCTTGATTCTACTAGTGTAGCAGATAACGGAGATCGGAAAATTCAATGTGCTTTCCACATTCTGAGGGAGAGAGCAATCGGAATGACATATTTTATGCACTTCAGCATATGAGAAGAAAGGGTCTCATTGAACTAATGCGGTTGAGAATGATGTTTGCTTTGCAGCATGTGGAACGAGTGGGCTACTGTATGGTGGGATCCGGTTTCTCATCGGTTGCCCGTGCTTGTTGTCCTGCACTTGCCAAACCAAGCTCCGGAACCAATTCAACCTCATCGAGTCCCCTGCTCCTGACTGGATCACTCACTTCTTTTGCGAATGCTGTGCTCTTTCTGAGGGATACAAAGAGCCAAAGAACAGAGGACTTGACCCTTCCATAGGCAAAACTGATGTCGACTATAGCCATTTGAGCTCCAAACGAGCACTTAATAAGCCAACTTATTGCAAATATGGCACTAAAATACTGTCGTTATGGTGCCTCCAATGCATCAGCACGCCATGAGAGCTTGACGAGGAACATCACATCGGATCCATCAGTGACTCAGATCATCCTCTTATGTAGTCACCAATGAGTCCAAGAAAGCAAATGCCAATGGAACTATGAAGTTTTAATTTGCAGATATGAATAACAAATTTCTTTCTAAAAGTTTCCATCAATTTGAGGAACAAGTTGAAATAAAATTGTCGAAGAATATCTTACAATAGTCCAACAACTGATTTGTTTCTGTGCTGTATCGTTGTTGCATCTTGAAACATTACTTTCTTTTCCACCAGTTAGTTTCGGACTCATATCTAGGATCATGCCACTGTTCACAATTCTGTGACATCCATCAAATCCATAACATCTGCTGTTTTCAATGGCATGATTTTTTGGAGGTGCTTGGTTCACTAGTCGTTTCTTTGGATTAAGCTTTCCAAACTATGTGCTTTCTTAATTCAACCAATGGAAATTACACCGAGAAAGAAGGCTCCCATCTAGATGTGAGAGGATGACCACTGTGAGGTGATCGCAGCCACCACAAGAGATACGCGATGTGAGATGGATGGCCTCACGTCGACTGCAACACGGTGGTTGCCATCTCTCTCTTGCACACGCACGCGGCTCTCAGCCTATTTGGCACCATATTAGCTGCATAAGAGCCACGTGAACCAATGAAAATTAATGTAACACGTGTACGCTGATTGTCCAGCTACTATTCCAACGTGCTCCTCAGCACTATGTATAGAACTTTTCTACCGGAAGGCCGACTGCAAACACATTTTACAAAAAAACAGTTGTCACCTTGTCTGGTTTCTTAAGTACTCATTTTGGGGTTTGGCCCATGTCTGGAATAGGTTGAGTGTTCATAGCATGTCTCCTTTTGATAGATCTACGGTTTGTGGATGAAATAGGCTCATACCCAATCCAACAAGGGCAAGGAGTATTGCTCAAGTGAGAGGGATCGGACAAGATACTACTCTTGGTAGACTTTTAAGATAGAAATTGGTGCAGGAAAATGCCGCGACAATGCAGAATGTGCAATATCAGGTTGCTATGAAGCCTCCGACTTTATAGATTTTCTTATTTACTTTCTTTTTTCTTTTTCTGTCCTACTGTTCATGTTTTTCTTTGGGTGTTAATCCAATATCCCCACCCCATGGCTACAACATTTACAGGAGCCAATTCACTATGCTACTATGGGTGGAGTCTTTTCCGTTCTTCACCTTCCTTTAGTTTTCAGTAAAGATGGAGGATTGATTTGACAATACTAATAATAAGAAGTTATTGATGTTTTTTTTTTGTTAGTCCTACTCTATTCCTACTCTACACTCACTTTCACAGACTTTTGTCCTGCCTCTTGAAAGACCTGAGAGTCGAAACCCACTTCTGAAACTTACGCGTCCCCACCCCATCCCTCTGAGAAGATGGAGATTTGAACTCCTCACCTCCCCCTTCCATGTTGTAATAGCTGGCTTTTGACTTAGTCAATATTAACTAGTAAACGGAAAAAAAAAAAAAAAAGGACTCAAGAAAAGGTATACACGTTCAAAATTGGGGCAAATAAAGAAAAAAAGAGAAAAGAAGAGAATCAAAGGTGAAAAAGTAGGAAGGAAAAGGAAAAGGAAGAAGAGTACATGCCATGGCGCCCTATGTTGCATGGACACGTTACATGTGTTTCCGTGTCTTGTTCGACATGCTCCGACACGTGTTGGACACATCAACACGCTTGGACATGCGTTGACTATGTGTTGGATTTATGGCTCCCTTGGCAACTCCTCTGTGTCCAAGCGGACTTGGATCGGGGACTCTGAGGATGGTTCGACCTACTTTCCAATCGATGAAACTCATTCCTCTATCGTTGCAAGTGCAAACCGTTCATCTCCCTCTGTCCAAAACCGCATCCCACACGACACTGCTCGTCTCTCCCGCTCCGGATTCGTCTACACCTTCAGCGTCACCATGGGGCCCAAATTCGTCCGCCTCCACTTCTTCCCTTCGGATTACCTCAACTTCTGCAAAGAGTTCAGCGTGGTCCCGGATCACTCATGCGATCCTTTGTTCCCTCCCCTTACATGTGGCGGTCCTGGACCACCCAATATTTTCTCCCTTCCTAAGGCAACTGAACCTTCCATGAAAAGCGCACCCGGAAGGGCACAAATCCCGTCCGCTGATTTTCTTGTGATAGGCTTAGCGACGACTTTGGTCTTCCGCTAATCTCGTCACTAGTGCCGGCCATCTCTTCCGCGCTCTTTCCTAATTCCCCACGGTCAAAACTGGTTCATCTCCGAGAACCCGCTCTCCTTGTGAACTTCAATTCATCGATTCAACTGCGATCCTCTCTGTCGTCGAGCAGCGAGATGAAGAGCATGAAACCACCACTTCTATTATTCATCTTCATCTCCGTCTCGCTCGAAGCACTCCCGGTCTCAGTCACTGGCAACAACGTTGGCGCTTACCATCCAACCGATGATATCACCGTTGACTGTGGCTCCAACACCAGCTCCCTTGTGGGTGGACGGAATTGGATTGGAGACGCCGCTGACCGTTCGGACTACTCTCCAATTGAGAAAACTCACTCCTCTACCACGGCAGAGGCAAGCAGTTCATCTCCCAGCATCCCTGGCGCCGTCCCATACCTCACGGCTCGCCTCTCCCGCTCCGAGTTCGCCTACACCTTCCACGTCACCCCAGGGCCCAAATTCGTTCGCCTACACTTCTTCCCTTCGGATTACCCCAACTTCCGCCGTGTTGATTCCTTCTTCTCAGTCGAGGCCAATGGCTACACCCTGCTCCGCAACTTCAGCGCTTCCCTCTTTGCTGATTACACCCGCTCTACGAGCTTCTTCTCTAAAGAGTTCTGCTTAAGTGTCGGAGAGGACCAGATATTGAACATAACGTTCACTCCCACTCCTGGTACTTCAGACGTGTATGCTTTCGTGAATGGAATCGAAGTCGTTTCCATGCCCGAAAGTCTCTACTACAACACCGTCGTCGACTCAACCGAGGGAATCAAGGTGGTAGGTCTACCGTCTCCACGCACCTTGGATACCACTAAAGCTCTCGAAGCGGTGAGGCGCTTGAACGTGGGAGGACAGTTTGTCGTTCCAGCTGATGACACGGGAATGTACAGGACCTGGGAAGTAGATGACGACTACGTGACTTCCTCAAACATCGGAGTTTTGCCAGTTAACACAACTATCCAACTCAATTACAGTGAGAAATTGCCAAAATACACGGCTCCAGATAGTGTATACAATACTGCAAGGACCATGGGAACAGACAAAAGAATCAGTCTGAGCTACAAGCTCACGTGGTCCGTCGAGGTGGACGTGAACTTCTACTACTTGGTCCGGTTACACTTTTGCAAATTCCAGATAGAGATAAATGAGCCCTTAGATCGGGCATTCGAGATTTTCATAGATTCACAATTGGTCGAGGATCGTGCGGATGTCATTAGTTGGAGTGGGAAGGGCGTGCCCGTCTATAGAGATTTTGCAGTAGCCGTCCTGGATCACAGCCAAAAGAAAAGAACCAACCTCTCCGTCGCGTTGGGCGCGCTCCCAGATGGTTCTACTCTTTCCTCTGATCCCATCTTGAATGGCCTCGAGATTTTCAAGATCATCAATCCAGACAGGAATCTCGCAGGGCTGAACCCGGATCCAACTCCACCGGCAAGCAAAGCAGCAAAAATTGCCATCGTTGCTGGTGGAACTTTGGGCTGCACTGTGCTCTTTCTCCTGGCTTTCTTTCTTCACCGGCTAAAAAACAGAGCGAAGGATTCGACCTCGAGCGACGGCACCTTATGGTGGGGCCCGGTCTCCCGCTCGACGACCAAGTCAATGAAGACCCAGTGGTCGTCCCTGCCGTTGGATCTGTGCCGCTACTTCTCGCTGGCGGAGATCAGAGCGGCCACGAACAACTTCGACAAGGTGTTTATTATCGGCGTGGGCGGGTTCGGCAACGTGTACAAGGGCTACGTCGATGGCGGGGCCACTCCGGTGGCGATCAAGAGGCTGAACCAGGGATCGCAGCAGGGCCTCCATGAGTTCAGGACCGAGATCGAGATGCTTTCGCAGCTCCGGCACCGCCACCTAGTCTCCCTGATTGGGTTCTGCAAGGACGCGAGAGAGATGATACTTGTGTACGACTACATGGCACGCGGGACCCTCAGGGACCATCTCTACAACACCGATAATCCCCCACTCCCCTGGAAGCAGCGGCTCGAGATCTGCATAGGCGCCGCGTGGGGGCTCCACCACCTCCACAGCGGTGCCAAGCACACCATCATACATCGCGACGTGAAGACGACCAACATCCTGCTCAACGAGAAGTGGGTTGCCAAGGTGTCCGACTTTGGGCTCTCGAAGGTCGGACCCACGAGGGAGTCTAAGACGCACGTTAGCACGGCCGTGAAGGGCACCTTCGGGTACCTGGACCCGGAGTACTACAGGCACCAGCGGCTGACTGACAAGTCCGACGTCTATTCCTTTGGCGTGGTGCTGTTCGAGGTGCTGTGTGCAAGGCCTGCTGTGAGCCGGATGGCCCCAATGGAGCAGATCAGCCTGGTTGAGTGGGCGCAGAGTTGCTGCAAGAGCGGGGCCGTCGAGGAGATCGTGGACCCGCACCTGAAGGGGTCTATCACCCCCGAGTGCCTCAACAAGTTCTGCGAGATCGCCATGAGTTGCTTGCAGGACAAGGGGGCCAACCGGCCATCCATGAACGACGTTGTGTGGGGCCTCAATTTCGCACTGCAGCTACAGGTGAGCACCGAGCTGGAAGCGACGGATCATGTGGGTGTGTCAGTGCATGATAGCGATTACAGTGACCATGACGCAGCTTCGATCAGAGGCAGCGGCAGCGATGAGGCGTCAAACACCAGTGGTGGTTGGAAGAGCAGTAGGGAAACTGCGACGTCGACCAGAGCCAGAAGCAATGATGTTTGTGATGAGAGTACGACTAGTTACGACGCAGGGAAGTTGCCATGAGAAAATATTAGGTGCTTAAGTGTAACGCTCCGTTAATTGATATGTGTTTTTTATATTATTATTCTCTTTTAGCGTGTGGAAGCGTAATCAAACATTTATTAATATTCCTTTTAACAATTAAAGGCCTTACAAGTATAATCAACATATTTATGCTTATTTTATTTATACAACATTTGAGTTCACAATTTTATTACTTTACAAGCAAAAAAACAAAAGTTTGGGTAGGGAGGGAGACCTATCTTTTTTTTTTTTTTTTAGCAACTTGGGAACCACCATATGGCCAGTGATGTAAACCTGGGGGAGCACTAGCGGGGGGACCCACCACCCACGACACTTCACTTAAGTCGCGCAAAGTGACAAGAAGGAGAATTGAACCCTAGCCGTTTGTGTGGCCAGTGTGCGCCCTAACCAACTCGCCCACCATGGGGTGGGTGTGGGGAGACCTATCTTTATACTATACTATACTTCCGAAAATCTATCTATATAAATGTCCATACTAAAATCATGGGTTGATAACTTCTCTGCTTGCCGTGTCTCTATCATCAAGATCGAAGTCTCTCGACGGATTGACTAACTCACCTTCAAGGTCCCGGTACTAGGAAACAAATTGAAAAGGAACCCACTTCGTGAAAACCTCCTACATCAACCCACACAATAGAACTATACTTAATATATTTTATTCCAGATTCTAGTCAAAGCATATTTCAAAAAGACCTTCATAACTTATAAGGACTCTATAGTGCAAAAGTTGAAGGGTGTCCATTCTACATGTTTGAAAAATAAAAGAAATGAGCCAAAACTCAATAAATGAAATCTTTAGTTTTAAGTTAAAAGAATTCTTTTATCACTTCATTTGGCATACACAAAATGAATGCATAATCATCCGATAAGTGTGATAAAAACATAAACAAACTCTACGTTTCCCGTTTTCATTTATCATAGAAATTGTTAATCAATAATACGTCCATCCAAACTCATGCATGTGCACATCATGTTTCACACAAATAAACACATGATGATACATTTTATTCATTAATATTTCCTCTCGAACTTTCCTAGGCATCCCAACCACTGGGGCATTTCAATTTCGAGGCATCTTGAAAACTTTCACCACAAGGTATCCCCATCATAGGGGCGTCTCAACTCCCAAGACATCCCAAAACATTCTTTGGAGCATCCCAACCACTAGGACATCTCGCAAACTACCACCATGGGGTATCGTTACACACTGCTATATGGGCGACGAAATCACATTAATATAATTTAAAACCATAATATATGTATACTTATAAGCATATCACACATATCTCAACTCAATTTAATACATTAACCAAATAATCACATATGAAATAACATATAGTCATACTTTAGTCGTTAAAGTTTGGAGATCCAAATGAGTACATTCTGAGTCTGGACATTCAACATGATCCGAACAAACAAATATATTCTAGATGTAAAGTTTGAACATGTAAATGGGTACATTTTGAGTTAGAACAACAAGTACATTTCGATCGTAAAATCTTAACATTCAAAATGGCAAATTCTAGCTCAATAGAAGCTTCTAGAACAAAAGAACAGGTCCAATAATGAATAGATTTACAAATGAACAGATTCAATAATGGACATAATCAACAAATAAACAGATTCAACAAGAAATATATTAATATTTGTAAAGTCAATCTGAACCAGTGGATAGATTTATTAATAAACAAATTCACAAGTTGGCAAATTCAACAAGAAATAGATTCATACTCAGTAAAATATGTCTAAACCAATAAATAGATTTATCAACGAACATATTCACAAGTTGGCAGTTTCAACAATGAATAGATTTATACTTAGTAAAGTTTGTTTGAACCAATACACAGATTTATGAAAATACATATTTACAAGTTGGTAGATTCAACAAGTGAACATATTCAACCAAATGAGTAGATTCACAAGAGGTAGATTCACAAATAAACATATTCTGTCATAGGAAATTATAGTAGAATAAGTAAAACGAACATATTCTAACTAGTAAAATTTTAGTAGAACAAAGTAGATCGAATATGCAATATGTTATCAAGATAAATATGACAGAATGAACCGTTTCTGACTATGCAAAATGAAACAAAGCGAAGAAGAATGAATGGGCAATGAGTCATTAAGATAAATATAGCATAACGACCAAATTCTGATTTCCAAGAATGAAGTAGAAGGAAGCAGAACGAACATGTAATGAGTCATCAAGATAAATATGGCAGAACAACGAAATTTTGACTACCTAGTATGAAGTAGGAAGAAGCAAAATGAACCCACAATGGGCCATCAAGAGGAATATGGCAAAACGACCGGATCTATAATGATGCATAAAGAAACAGAACGAACATGTAATGGGTCATCAAGATAAATGTGGCAGAACAGCTAGATTCTAACTTCTTAGAACGAAGTAGAAAGAAATGGAATGGACATGTAAGATGTCATCAATGTTATTTAACAACTACCATACCCATCCATACACATCAAAGTTTCACTATTTCAATCAACTAACCAAGTTAAGCTTTAAGGACATTTAGGCAACTTAATATCTAGAACCTTTACTTACCTCGAACGAACACAAACCGCGAGCCATCAATTGCCTTCACCACCGTAGTAGCTCTTAAACATGAAGTTTTATTCTCTAAATTCTTGGATTGAAAAGTGAAATATAGCACATGCAAGTTTCTATTTGGATTTTAGAGAAGTGAAAGGGGGCTCTACGGCAAGATAAGAGGAGCTTAATCAAAATGAACTAAGATAATTTGATGTTTTTCATTGTTAGGTGTGACTATGCATGCTAATCACCAACTTGATGTGGCATAAACGCAAGACAAAGTTCTTGCACGTGGCCGAGGGAAATGTAAGAAGAAGTGACTCAATTTGAAGTAAGCATCACTTATTCTAGGTGTCAAAATTAGTGTTAAAAAAAAAATTGTTTTGAAGAAACACATGGCCATGCAAGAGTTCTTATAAAGACATGTGGCACTTATAATTTTAATTAATAATTTTGTAAGGTAAATATAACAAGAGGAACGTAATCGTCTTCTTCCAACATTCATTAGCATAAGTTAACCACTATTATTAATAATTAAGTAAAGTCTACACAATTTATAACACCCATCAACTATTAAGATGACAATATTTTAATTAATACCGTTCTACTATTAGAGCACACATAATTCAATTCACACGTTGGACTTAGAATGACTTATGTTTAGGGAAATTATCTACTGCGTCCAATGAAATTTACAATCCGATGAATTTTTAGGGATCGCTCAGCAAGGTTTGGTTTGATGGTGGTGGTTTTATGTATCAGGAATGATAATGAATTTGGCCCATTTACTATTTAATACTCGAGCATGTTCAACTACTCTGGATATACTGGTTATTAACACTATCCCCTTTGGATATTTTACGATTTGTTTGTGTTAATCTGGAAATGTGGTTGGAATAAGATGATCTTGGGCATATCATGTAGTCACTGCTTTCGTTTGATGCGAGGGGTTTGGAATCATATAATTTGTCTGTGATATGCTGTTTAAACACTAGTGGAAGTATGGATTTCATTTGTTTGGAATGTGGCATTGTGAGGTACTGGTCCTTTCTATCCTATAGATGCAATGATGGTATGAATGGGAGTAAAGTGGTTGTACTAATATGATTCCCCCGAAAAGTGCTCTTCTCTAGAGTCTTATCTTATGTGGTAGAGTTGTGGCATGCAGTATGCATAATGCATAGGTGAAGAGGCATCTCGCATGCTGGAGAAAGCTTTCTTCCTAATGCAATGTGGGATGTGTTGACACCCGAAATTTCCGTCGACATTTTAATCCTCCATTTTGCAAAAATATAAAGAGCCAAAAAAAATAAAAAAATGATGAAAATAAAAAGAAAAAAAGAAAACAAAGAAAACAAATGAAATAAAAAAAATAAATAAGGAAAAACGAAAAAAAAGAGAAAAAAAGAGAGAGAAAACAAAACAAAACAAAAAGAAAAAATGAAATGAAATGAAAAGCAAAAGAAAAATTAGAGCAAAAGAAAACAAAAAGAAAAAAAAGAAAAAAAAAGAATATAAAAGGGGGGGGGAACTCTCGCACACTCTCTCTCTCTCCACGGACTCTCTCTCCACACACGGACTCTCTCTCTCCGGAGACTTCGCACAAAGTTTCTCTCTCTGGCTCGAAAAAAAAGAAGAAAACAGGACGAAGAATCGGAGGGGAAAGGTGAAAAATCGGTGAGAGCCCGCGTCGTCTTTAGCGAACGGAGTCTCCTCCGGCCGGCGGTGGCAGCGAGGGGGTGCGGTCTGCGATTGATTTTAGGACCTCTGACCCCTGCAATGCGAAGCCTCTCTCCCCGTAGCTCCTGGAGATCGCTTTTCCGGAGATTCCCTCTTCTTTGATTCTTTCACTGGTTCGCTCGGTCGCATCGACAATCGGCGAAGACGGTGGCGGTTATAACAACGGCGACGACACCGGCGGTTCTCTATTCGCCGAATCTAGTTCTCTGCTTGCCGGATCTGACTCGATCCAAAGCCGACCGCAGCCGCAGCGACTACGGTGGCGAATTTGGTTCGGTGAATCACTCCCGGAGATCAAAGACCGATGGTTAGGAATCACAAGGGAGGCTCACGATCACTCTCTGTTTAGGTTCAGGCTCGATCACTTGCTCAATCGTGAGCTCTCTTCCTCTCTCTTTTGATTCGTTAGGGTTTTGGTCTCCGATTTCTCGTTCGCCGTTTCTGACTCGAACGATTTTCTTTCGGCTCTCTCTCGCACACCGGATTTGATTCGCTAAAACGGCCGGTCGAGGACCTCGGAGTTCAAGGCTCAGATTCACGCGGCCTGCTCGGATTGCTAACTCCCCTGCAAACAGTGGTGATAGCGTCGTTGGCAGCCACGGTTTCAATCCTTCACCATTCATTCAAGGTTATCTAGCTTTCTCTCTCTCAATCGCTCTATCTTTGGTTCGACCAGGTAGGGAAGAACAAGTTTATTGAGTTTTTCCTAGTAAATGTCATTTGTTTAAGTGCTGCTGTTGTTATCATTGTTATTGATTGATGGATTTAGAGGATTTGTTTTGGTTCTGGTTCGGATTTGACCTTGAGCTGAGTAGATATTGATTAAGCCGTGCTCTTTGCTGTGTAATCGAGACGAACAATTGTTGTATCGTAAAGGGATAGAGATGGCGTTGACATTGAGACCATTCTAGATGTTGTATACAGTCATACTAATGAGGTTAATGATCAGAATCCTTATACAATTTCTTTGCGTAAGATTGATAATAAGGTTTAGTGCATGCTGCATTGCCTCTTTGTGATAAGATGTCTCTCTAATTTCTGCATCTAGCTCATTTGACGGAAATATCTACCATCCGTTTGATAAAATTCATGAATTAGATCAATGTGTGTTTCAATTCAGATTCTGATTGAGAGCTTCACTTTGCTTGATTGATACATTAGTTTTGTCGTATAGACTTTACTCATATTTCGTTTCCTTTTGTTTCCTTTTGTTTCAGAATTTAGTAGCTATTCATTTTTAGGATTTGTTACTGAAATTCTTGGATTAGGTGCATAACCAACGTGTACTTGAAATAAATCTGATATCTAAGTATTCCAGAACTTAGACCAATAGCATCTTGAACGAAAATGAATTGATCCATGCACATTTCCTTCTTATGCCTCACAATATATCGATCTATGTTTACTGTGTCCAACTGCAAACATATTATAAAAAATGTTACTGGGTTGGTTCTTTATACATGTTGAGATCACAAGCATATTGAGCGAATGCTACCATCTCGAATACCGAATACATGCTGTGAGAGCATTAAGTTGCTGCTCTAGTCGTCATGTACACATTCATTTGGGTGCGCCGTGTTACTAATTGATTCATCAACTGTATGTCCATTTCAAATATATTGATGGTTCTGTTTTAATGAAAATTGGATGGTAGTGAATGAGTCTTTTATATCGTTAACAGTGATTGACATGCTTGATTGAGGAAACTCCAAGTATACTTGAACAGAGGTTATGTTTGCTGGCTTTGCCTCTCTTGTGAGTGCTTCCTTTGGTTCATTGCTTCTATACAACGATATTGGATGATTTTCTGTGAATTGATAGTCAATGATCATGAACTTGAGATTGATTGAGCTTGATTTGTCCTGATCTGCAATTTCGGATACCTGATCTGTCACTTACTGTTTTGACTAAAACTAGGTGTTAGACGAGTTTTTTTGACTTCGAGCCCTTCTAGACATATAAAATAGACTTCTCAAGCTTCGATTTGATATGTCACATGCCCATAATTGACGTCGTTTGCTTGCTGAAAACCACCTACAAAGTCTGTTGATTCTGCTCTGATATTCTGTTTCTTTTGCTGATCTGACCTTCTGTGCAAATGACTTAATATGAGCTGGTTGTTGTGGCTTTCTGTGTTCGAAGTCTTCATGAAAGTCGAAGATGGTTCGAATATCTTTCCAATGAGCTATAGAATGCTCTGATTTAATCTCATTTGATATGATTTTCACATGTCCAAAGTTCAGTCCAGAATCTGTCCTGTTTGAGACCTGATGCATGTGTTCAAATTTGAGTTAGTAAACATGCTTTGCTGGAGTTGAATCTTTCATGAGAGTCATTATCATATTTGAACCCCGTTTGATGTGAATATCATGCACCCATTTGGTTAATTGCAATTGATGTTTGTTGTTCATGTGTGAATTTGCTGATATTGAAAGTTGGAATTTGTCTTGGTCTAGAATGCATGCTTTGTTTCTATAACCTCGAATACTTGTGAATTTGGTACGAATTTTTTTATGTGAGGAGTTTGGGATTAGGTCCTTCATGAAAGTTGTCTTTCACATAAAAACTACATAAAAAAATGGTTGTGTTTGCCTTGTTGTTGTGTTTGCCTTGTTGCTCTATTCTACTTTTGATTGACCTTGATCTCTTCCAGGATTTTATAAATTCACGTGCTTTTTGTTACAATATATAATGAACTGCTGTCTTTGATTTTTTAAGTTGTTCGATTATAGAAATGCTATATTTTCTGTGGCTAGTTGCTGTTAGTCTTAAGATGAGATAGTAGATTTGTCTAATTGTTTCCAATATGTTGTGGATTGATGGTGTGACGTTACTATGCTCTATTCTGGATTGACTTTTTTTTTTTTTTTTTTATGTGTTGATATGATGATAGTGTCTCTATGAGATTTATTTGGGATCACATAGAATTTGATTCAGAGACCTTGTGACTTTAGTCACTCTTTTTGAATATAAAAATGTCTTGCTTTTGATTGTTTTGATGCGTTTGCTCGTCTCTTTCCATTGTATGCATTTGGCTAGAAGTTTCCTAAGCTATGTTTAGATTAGGACCCCAAAGATGGAGAAGGCATGAAGATGGTGGAGGTCGATGTCCACTCCGACTATTATCATGTAATGCTCATTTTCCCGACATATGTCTCGGGTTTTATGCATTGTATAAAGCCCGACGAGTTGCGGGTTTCCTTTCTTTCTTGATTGTTTTCTTTTTATATATTCTTTAGAATTGCATGATTAGGTTTACTGTCTTCTTTTGATTGTTTACTTCCTGTCTTGTGCTTTCAATTTCATTGATTGTTTTCTTTTCTTTTCTTTTTCTTAGAAATAGAATAGAATGAAAGCAATCTGCCACGCATGATCACTTAGTCTAGGAATTGATGATCCTGAAAAATGTAAAAAGAAACGCATGGACATGTTAGGAAAAACACAACATACTGTTTAGGTACCGAAAGGGCGCTAATAGCAATATTAGCGTAACCCAAGTCCCCGAACCTAGATATCTGGTTGCGTAGGAATCGAGGGAACACTCCCGACCCTCGATTGGGTTTCTAGCCGACCCCCAAAATGAGGCTAGTGGCGACTCCTGTCTATTTTTTAGGTTGTCATAAATAAGTAGATCGTATAAATAAATCCATTGTCACGCGGGGTATGAGTTTCGATGAAACTCACTATGGTTTAGCATACTCGATGTGGGGGTAGCCCAAAGGATGAAGTGATGCCATCCTAATGGGTGGAGCGTACTATCGAGAGGGCTACCATGGTAAAAGTACCCTTAAATTCGATATCCACATTCGACTCTCTTTTTTAGGTGTGTCGCTTATGTGGGTATGGATCGCGACAACCTACTGTCACGCGGGGTACGAGCTTGGGAGAGCTCATGATCTCGAGATCAAGTACCCCTAAACCCGACCTTTCCCATCCTTGGATACCATTTCAAGGGGGCGGCGAGATCGGGTCGCGACAGGATGTCAATTAGAAATATGCTTATATACATCAATACAAGATAAGTTTCCAAGGTTTTAATTTACTATTCTAGATACTGAAACTTACTTTGGAACATTACATGATCATTAGGTCAATGTAGAGTTTAAGGAAGCTGAGTCAATTGGAGTGACATCGCTTATTTTCCTTAAAGTGCTGAGAAGTCAGGAGAACTTGATGTTGAGTTCATTGACAATAGTACTAAAGTAACAGCATGAAATGAACTTAGAGCTGGAAGATAAGATTGAGAAGTTTCATTTCAGGGCTAATCAATATTAGATGAGGACACAAGACTGCCACAGAGAGAATTCTTCTAGCAGTTGCTGTCCACTAAATTTCAAGGAAACATCTTTAATGGCTTAATCTGTGCAGGAATACACGTTAATGTTAAAAATGGAGATTCCCCCAATATCTGACACTTCACTGTGGGTTCTTTGGCAGCACAAATGATGCTGTCTTGGAAGAGATGAAAAGAGAGTATGCACTAAACCAAGAAGGGAAAGGCCCAACCAAGCCTTAAGTGACCCACAGATCTCGCCTTCGGTCTGCTCTTGTATATGGGAATCAAGCAGTTGTATACTCATGCCATCTTCAGATGAACTTTTGGGTTTCGATTGGAATATTTTTCACAGGCACATGTTGTCCAGACTTTGGCGCATTAGAGCATCCTGTTGCAGCTTACCTGACCTATGGAACTGAGAGAGTGTGTCCAAACCAGTTTTAGCCACACTCTTTAATCAGGTGAAACCTGAAAATAATTATTGCCCTCGATCGTACTCTGTATCATGAGGACTTGTGTTTTCTTTTGTTCTTCCCTGCTTCGCTTCTATTACCTTTGAGGCTGAGTTGCTGCTGCACAGAACAGGATCTACCATTCACTGAGTGATGTACTGCGTAGGGCTATGTACCGATTTTTGGATAAATAATCATTGATAAATCTGCATGATTGTGTTAATATTCGGTAGAAGGTACAAATCCTTCACTGTCCTAGATTCAATGTCAAACAAAGAGCTTTAACTTAGTGCAGAGTTTGAGCTTTCATCTCTTTATGAATCCATCTCGAGGCTATTTGGAAACTGAAAACCTTTGCAAATTCAAAACTTTGGTACATGAGGGCATTAAACGTCCTCTTACAAGCCAATGAAGACGCTTCTGCAGCTGATTCTTAGGCGGACTTGCAGTTTTCAAACTACTATATTCATCAAAGATGTTTGAATTTTTGAAAATAATTGGACTGTAATGACATCGATGGGATCTGCAAAATGAGTCTAAACATTTGGAGGATTAAGTACAGATTTAGCTCTCTAAGTTTAGGCAATTGTGCGATTTGATCTTCTATTTTTAATGTTGAGCAATTAAGTCCTCTTAACTTTTTTGATTTGTGCAATCAAGTGTATCGTTTACTTGTTGTAAGTAATGCTTTCACATTATGATTTCCTTTTCTCTTGTTTTTCCTATTTGCTTTCTGCTCATTTGGAAGCAGATTAGCATCACCTGTTATTTTTGTCGCATAAACAATGTCACATCATTGATTAATTTGATGGTTTAGTTGAAGTGCTTGACCGAAGGATTTGATTGCACTAATTCAAAAAGTTAAAGAATTTGATTGTACAAAATAGAACTTGAAGGACCCATATTGCACAAATGTAGAAAGTTAGAGGACTTGATTTAATGAAATAAAAATTAGAGGATCAAATCACATAAATACTGAAACTTAAGGACCATAATATGCACTTTACCCAACATTTCTACTATGAATTGCCTATGGCCGTGCCTGGTCCGTGTTAGGCCGAGGCCGTGCCTTGTCCGGGTCTGGTTTCTATTTTCTATTCTTTTATTAAATCTAATATAGAGGAAACGATCAAGTCCCTTTTTCCTAACGGCTCGGCCCTCACCGGCAAAGGCCGTGTAGGCCTTGCTGGGACCATGCCGGGCGCTGGTCATTCCTCATCCGGACATTTGTTTAGCACGATACAAGGTGTTATGCCCTCCCCAGTGTGATTTACTGCGGTTCTGAACAAGCTTTTCTGTTCCTGGCAATGTCACAGCCAAAATTCCCTTCTATCTTGTGTAACTGAGAAAACTGGTAATTAGTAACATCTTCAGCATGTTCTCTTTGAAAACTCAGGCACACGATGCATAAATCCAGAAAGAGATAAATGAGCCCTTAGATAGGGTTTTCGAGATTTTTATAGAATTACAATTGGTTGAGGATCGTGCGGATGTCATCAGTTGGAGCGGGAAGGGCGTGCCCGTCTATAGAGATTTTGCAGTAGCCTTGTATGACAGCCAAAAGAAAAGAACCAACCTTTCCGTCGCGTTGGGCGCGCTTCCAGATGGTTCTACTCTTTACTCTGATGCCATCTTGAATGGCCTCAAGATATTCAAGATCAACAATTCTGACGGGAATCTCGCAGGGCTGAACCCGGATCCGGTCCCGAATAAACTGCCAGGACCTCCACCGGCAAGCAAGGCACCGTCGAGCCCCAGCAAAGCAGTAAAAATTGCCATCGTTGCTGGTGGAACTTCGGGCTTCACCATACTCTCTCTCCTGGCTTTCTTCCTTTACCGGCGACGAAACAGAACGAAGGATTCGACCTCGAGAGAAGGCACCTCACGGTGGGGCCCATTGTCTTACGCGACGACCAAGTCAACGAAGACCCAGGGGGCGTTGCTGCCATCGGATCTGTGTCGCCACTTCTCACTAAAGGAGATCAGAGCGGCCACGAACAACTTTGACAAGGGGTTTATTATTGGCGTGGGCGGGTTCGGCAACGTGTACAGGGCTATGTCGATGGCGAGGCCAACCCAGTGGCGATCAAGCGGCTGAACCATGGATCGCAGCAGGGCCTTCATGAGTTCAGGACCGAGATTGAGATGCTCTCGCAGCTTCGGCACCTCCACCTGGTCTCCCTGATTGGGTTCTGCAAGGACGCGGGGGAGATGATCCTCATGTATGACTACATGGCACGCGGGACCCTCAGCGACCATCTCTACAACACCGATAATCCCCCACTCCCCGGGAAGCAGCGGCTCGAGATCTGCATAGGCGCCGCGTGGGGACTCCACTGCCTCCACAGCGGTGCCAAGCACACCGTCATACATCGCGACGTGAAGACGACCAACATCCTGCTCAACGAGAAGTGGGTTGCCAAGGTGTCCGACTTTGGGCTTTCGAAGGTCGGACCCACGAGCGAGTCTAAGACGCACGTCAGCACGGCCATGAAGGGCACCTTCGGGTACCTGGACCCGGAGTACTACAGGCGCCAGCGGCCGACTGACAAGTCCGACGTCTATTCCTTCGGTGTGGTGCTGTTCGAGGTGCTGTGTGCAAGGCCTGCCGTGAGCCGGATGGCCCCGATGGAGCAGATTAGCCTGGCTGAGTGGGCCCAGAGTTGTTGTAAGAGCGGGTCCGTCGAGGAAATGGTGGACCCGCACCTGAAGGGGGCTATCGCCCTCGAGTGCCTCAACAAGTTCTGCGAGATCGCTATGAGCTAGCTGCTTGCGGGACGAGGGGGCCAAACGGCCATCCATGAACGACGTTGTGTGGGGCCTCAATTTCGCACTGCAGCTACAGCTGAGCAAAGAGCTGGAGGTGACGGATCATGTGGGTATGTCAGCGCATGATAGTTATGACGACGACCATGACGCGGCTTCGATCAGAGGCAACGGCAGCGATGAGGCGTTCAACACTAGTGATAGCGATAGTGGTGGCTGGAAGAGCAGTAGGGAAGCTGCGACGTCGACCAGAGCCAGAAGCAATGACGTTTGTGATGAGAGTAGTTACGTCGCAGAGAGGTTGCCATGAGAAAATATTAGTTGCTCAAGTGTAATGGTCAAAAGTCACCCGGTATGTGTTTTTTATATTATAATTTTCTTTTAACATGCAGAGGCGTAATCAAGCATTTACTAGTTTTCTTTTAACAATTAAAGGCCTTACAAGTATAATCAACAAGTATAATCAACATACTTATACCTCTTTTATTTATATCACACTTGAGTTCACAATTTTATTACTTTACAAGCAAAAAACAAAATTCTGGGTGGAGGTGAAAAGACTTATCTTTGTATTATATTATACTTCTAAAAGTCTATTTATATAAATGTCCAGACCAAAATCACGAGTTGATAACTTCTCTGTTTGCTGCGTTTCCATCATCAAGATCAAAGCCTCTCAACAAATCGATTAACTCACCTTCAAGGTCCTGGTATTAGGAAACGAACTGAAAAAGAACCCACTTTGTGAAACCTCCTACATCAACCCACATAATACAACTATACTTGATATATATTATTCTAGATTCTGGTTTAAGCACATTTCATAAAGACCTTCATAACTCATAGAGACTCTATAGCATAAAGATTGAAGGGTGTCCATTCTACATGTTTGAAAAATAAAATGAATGAGCCAAAACTCAATGAATGAAATTTCTAGTTTTAAGTTAAAAGAAATCTCTTACTACTTCATCTGGTATACACAAAGTGAATGCATAATCATCCGATAAGTGTGATAAAAAGGTAAGCAGACTCTACATTTCCTATTTTCATTTATCATAGAAATTTTTAATCAACAATACGTCCATCCAGACTCATGCATATGCATACCATGTTTCATACAAACAAACAAACAATATAAATAATGCTTGGTTCTACACATAACAATGCATTTAATTTATTAATATTTCCTCTCAAACTTTCCTGAGCATTCCAATCACTGGGGCATCTCAATTTCGAGGCATCCTGAAAACTTCTACCACAATGTATTACCACCATAGGGGCATCTTGACTCTCGAGACATCCCGAAACATTCTCTAGAGCATCCCAACCATTGGGACATCCCATAAACTACTACCATGGGGCATTGTCACACACCACTATATAAGTGACAGAATCACATTAATATCATTTAAAGTCATAATATATGTATACTTACAAGCATATCACACATATCTCAACTCAATTTAATACATTGGCCAAATAATTGTATATGAAATAACATATAGTCATACTCTAGTCGTTAAAGTCTAGAGATCCAAATGAGTACATTCTAAGTCTGGACATTGAGCAGGATCCGAACGAATAACTATATTCTAGACGTAAAGTTTGAACATGTAAATGGGTACATTCTAAGTTACGGTACATTCCAAGTTAGAACAACAAGTACATTCTAGTTGTAAAGTCTGAACAATCAAAATGGCAAATTCTAGCTTAATAGAAGCTTCTAGAACAAAAGAACATATCCAATATTAAATAGATTTACAAATGAACAGACTCAACAATGGATAGAATCAACAAATAATATATTTATATTTAGTAAAGTCTGTATGAACCGGTAGATAGATTTATTAATAAACATATTCACAAGTTGGTAGATTCAACAAGAAATAGATTCATGCTCAGTAAAGTCTATCTAAACCAATAAATAAATTTATCAACAATCATATTCACAAGCTAGCAGATTCAACAAAGAATAGATTTATACTCAGTAAAGTCTGTTTGAACCAATAAACAGATTTATGAAAAAACAGATTTACAAGTTGGTAGATTCAACAAGTGAACAAATTCACAAATGAATAAATTCAACCGAATGAGTAGATTCATAAATGGACAGATTCTGTCATAAAACATTCTAGCAGAACAAGTAAAATGAATAGATTTTGACTAGTAAAATTCTAGTAGAACAAAGTAGAGTGAATATGCAATAGATCATCAAGACAAATATGATAAAACAAACCGCTTCTGACTATGCAAAACGAAACAAAACGAAGAAGAATGAACGTGCAATGGGTCATCAAGATAAATATAGTAGAATGACCAAATTATGACTACCTAGAATGAAGTAGAAAGAAGCAAAATGAACATGCAATGGGTCATCAAGATAAATATGGTAGAACAACGAAATTTTGACTACCTAGAATGAAGCAGGAAGAAGCAAAACAAACTTGCAATGAGTCATCAAGAGGAATATGGTAGAACAATTGGATTCTAATTATCTAAAATGAAGCAGAAAGAGATAGAACGAACATGCAATGAGTCATAAAGATAAATGTGGCAGAACAGCCAAATTCTGACTTCTCATAACGAAGTAGAAAGAAATAAAATGAACATGTAAGATGTCACCGATGTTATTTAACAACTGCTATACCCATCCATACACATCAAAGTTTCACCATTTCAATCAACTAACCAAGTTATGTTATAAGGACATTTGGCCAACTTAATATCTAGAAACTTTACTTATATCTAGCGAATGCAAACCACGAGCCATCAATTGCCTTCACCACCTTAGTAGCTCGTAAATATGAAGTTTTATTCTCTATATTCTTGGATTGAAAAGTGAAATCTAGCACATGCAAGTTTCTGTTTGGATTTTAGAGAAGTAAAAGGGGGCTCTACGGCAAGATAAAAGGAGCTTTATCAAAATAAACTAAGATAATTTGATGTTTTTCATTGTTAGGTGTAATTATGCATGCTAATCACCAACTTGATGTGGCATAAATGCAAGATAGAGTTCTTGCACGTGGCCTAGGGAAATGTAAGAAGAAGTGAGTCAATTTGAAGTAAGCATCACTTATTCTAGGTGTCAAAATTAGTATTAAAAAAAATATTGTTTTTGAAGAAACAGATGGCCATGTAAGAGTTACCCACCCCGCCGTGGGCGCATTGGTTCGGGCATTCCCCCTCTTTCGATCGGGGGAGGTTCGAGTCACTGCGGTTGCATTTGCGTGACAAGTGCGGTACCATGGGAGGTGGGTCCTTGTGTTAGCGTTGCCTCGGGCTTACGTCGCCGATTGCCGGCTGTACGATAGTTTCTGGGTCAACAAAAAAAAAAAAAAAAAAAAGGCCATGCAAGAGTTCTTATAAAAACATGTGGCACTTATAATTTTAATTAATAAATTTTGTAAGATAAATATAACAAAGAGCGACTCCCTCAATATGCCAAATTGTGGCGAAATCGAGTGGCAATTCGTTCGATTATGATGAATCTTCACGATTTGCCTTGGTTTCTTGCGTCTCAATGCAGATTGGCGCCGGCTGTAGCAAAATGGGCTTGGCCGGGATCACTGGGAATTTATGAGACTGGTTCGCTTGTGGCCAGCTTCGGCACTATTTTACCCGAAATTTCAGCATTATCGGGTTGATTATTGAGACGCGCTTGTTAGCACTGCCAATGGATCTACCGAACTGGGATGCTTTTCCGCAATCCATGGAGGAGCAACTGGGAGCCACGCCACCAGCTCCGCTTTAACTCTAGAAAATCAGCTTTCTTACGATGATTTACCATGTTTCCCAAAGACATTCGGGATTAACAGTAGTACTTCAGCTTGACTTTAGAAAAATCAGCTTTCTCGCAACGAATTACCATGTTTCCTGAGAGGTTCAGGATGAGCAAAAGTGCAAAGAAGAAAAAAAAGAACAAATCAGAAAATTCACAAAAATATTTAGAATCATGTTATTTCAATTCAGTTTGTCAAGTCATATGGCTAGTCATGTTACTTAAGATGGTTAGAGATGACTAGATTGGTATGTCAACATTTTCAGATAAAATTAGCCGAAAAGAATATGTTAGAGTATTAAAAAAAGAAATTGAATTGAAAAAGTTTAAGATTATATTGGAATTCATTGATTTAGAACTAAATCGATAATTTTCCCCATCTTATCTAATCTTTCCTTCCCTCGCTTTTTCTTAGCCCTTTCCTAAATCCCAATGATTAAAACAGGTTCATCTTCGAGAGTCTACTATTCATGTGAACTTCTATTCATGGATTCAATTGCGATCGTCTCAGACATTAAACGGTAAGATGAAGAACATGAAACCACCACTTCTCTTATTATTCCTCTTCATCTCCGTCCTGCTCGAAGCACTCATGGTCTCAGTCACCGGCGACAATGTTGGCGCATACTTGCCGGTTAATGATATCGCCGTCAACTGCAGCTCCCTCGGCAACTCCTCTGTGTCCAAGCAGACTTGGATCAGGGACACCGAGGATGGTTCTACCTACTTTCCAATCGATGAAACTCATTCCTCTATCGTCGCAAGTGCAAACCGTTCATCTCCCCCTGTCCACAACCGCATCTCACACGACACTGCTCGTCTCTCCCGCTCCGGATTCGTCAACAGCTTCCGCGTCACCATGGGGCCCAAATTCGTTCGCCTCCACTTCTTCCCTTCGGATTACCTCAACTTTGGCCATGCCGATTCATTCTTCTCGGTCAAGGCTGCTGGCTACACTCAGCTTCGCAACTTCAGCGCTTTCCTCTCTTCCGATCACACCGGCTTCACGAGCTTCCACAAAGAGTCTTACTTAACCTAGCAGCTTACCAGATATTGAACGTCACGTTAACTCCTACTGCTGGTAACCCAGACGTGTATGCTTTTGTGAATGGAATCGAAGTTGTTTCCAAAGTGTTACGATTTTGCGACGTGACTAAGTGCAAAACATCTTAAATTTCCCAGTGGGCCCAGAGTTGTTGTAAGAGCGGATCTGTCGAGGAAATGGTGGACCCGCACCTGAAGGGGGCTATCGCCCTCGAGTGCCTCAACAAGTTCTGCGAGATCGCTATGAGCTGCTTGCAGGACGAGGGGGCCAAGCGGCCATCCATGAACGACGTTGTGTGGGGCCTCAATTTCGCGCTGCAGCTACAGGTGAGCACAGAGCTGGAAGTGAAGGATCATGCGGGTGTGTCAGCGCATGATAGCGATGACAGCGACCATGACGCAGCTTCGATCAGAGGCAGCGGCAGTGATGAGGCGATCAACACTAGTGACAGCGATAGTGGTGCTTGGAAGAGCAGTAGGGAAACTGCGACGTCGACCAGAGCCGGAAGCAATGATGTTTATGATGAGACTATGACTAGTTATGACTCAGAGAAGTTGCTTTGAGAAAATATTAGGTGCTTAAGTGTGACGCTCAAAACGTTGTTTGATACGTGTTTCTTATATTATTACTCTCTTTTAACATATGAAAGCGTAATTAAATATTTACTATTATTTTTTTAACAATTAAAGGCCGTACAAGTATAATCAACATATTGATGCCTCTTTTATTTATACCACATTTGAGTTCATAATCTTATTATATTATGAGCAAAAAACAAAAATTTGGATAGGGGTGGCGTGACCTATCTTCGCGCTATACTATACTTTCAAAAGTCTACCTATATAAACGTAATCACGGGTCGATAACTTCTCTGTTTGTTGTGTCTCCATCGTCAAAGTCCTGGTATCAGGAAATGAACTGAAAAGGAACTCACTCTAGGAAACTTCTTACATCAACCCACATAATAGAACTACACTTGATATTTATTATTCCATATTCTAATTCAAACACATTTCATAAAGACCTTCATAATTCATAGAGACTTTATAGCGTAAAGGTTGAAAGGTATTCATTCTACATGTTTGAAAAATTAAAAGAATGAGCCAAAATCCAGTAAATGAAATTTCTAGTTTTAAGTTAAAAGAATTCTTTTACCACTTCATTTGATGTACACAAAGTGAATGCATAATCATCCGATAAGTGTGATAAAAATATAAGTAGACTTTACCTTTTCTATTTTCATTTACCATAGAAATTGTTAACCAATAATACGTCCATTCAGACTCATGCATAAGCACACTATGTTTCACATAAACAAACAAACAATATAAATAATATTTGATTCTACACATGATAATGCATTTTATTCATTAATATTTCCTCCTCTCGAACTTTCCTATGCATCCCAACTATTAGGGCATCTCAATTTCAAGGTATTCTACAAACTTCCACCACAGAATGTCCCCACCATAGGGCGTCTCAACTCTCGAGACATCTCAAAACACTCTTCGGGACATCCCAACTGGACATCCCGCAAACTACTAACATGGGGCATCGTCACGCACCACTATATGAGTGATGGAATCACATTAATGTTATTTAAAGCCATAACACACACACACACACACACAAACACACACACACTTACAAGCATATCACACATATCTCAACTCAATTTAATACATTAAACAAATAATCGTATATGAAATAACATACGGTCAAACTCTGGTCGTTAAAGTTTGGAGATCCAAATGGGTACATTTTGAATTTGGACATTAGCGGGATCTGAACGAATAAATATATTCTGGACATAAAGTTTGAACATGTAAATGGGTACATTTTGAGTTAGAATAACAAGTACATTCTAGTCGTAAAGTCTGAATAATCAAAAAGGTAAATTCTGGCTTAATAGAAGCTTCTAGAACAAAAGAACAGATTCAATAATGAACGGATTTACAAATGAATAGAATCAACAAATAAGTAGATTCAACAAAGAATAGATTTATATTTAGTAAAGTTTGTCTGAATCCATGGATAGATTTATTAACAAACAAATTCACATGTTGGCAGATTCAACAAAAAATAGATTCATATTTAGTAAAGTCTGTCTAAACCAATGAACAAATTTATCAATGAAAATATTCACAAGTTGGCAAATTCAACAAGGAATAGATTCATACTCATTTAAAGTTTGTTTGAACTAATAAACATATTTATGAATGAACAGATTCATAAGTTGGTAGATTCAACAAGTGAACAGATTCACAAATGAATATATTCGACCAAATAAGTAGATTCACAAAACGCAGATTCACAAATGGATAGATTCTGTCATAGGAAATTCTAGCAGAAACAAGTAGAATGAACATATTCTAACTAGTAAAATTCCAACAAAACAAAATAGAGTGAATATGCAAGAGGTTATCATGACAAATATAACAGAACAAACTGCTTTTGACTATGCAGAATGAAACAAAATGAAGAAGAATGAATGTGTAATGGGTCATCGAGATAAATATGGCAAAACGACCAAATTTTAACCACCCAGAATGTAGTAGAAAGAAGCAGAACAAACATGTAATGACTCATCAAGATAAATATGGTAGAATGATCAAATTCTTAACTACCTAGAATGAAGTAGGAAGAAGCAAAATGAATCATCAAGATAAATATGACAGAACGACCATATTCTGATTATCTAAACTGAAGCAGAAAGAAACATAATGAACATACAATGGGTCATCAAGATAAATGTAGTAGAACAGTCAGATTTTTGACTACTTAGAATGAAGTAGAAAGAAACAGAACAAACCTTTGGAAATTGAATGATGTACCGTGTAGGGCTATGTAGCGATTTTTGGCTAAATAATCATTGATAAGTCTGCATGATTGTGTTAATATTCAGTAGAAGGTACAAATCCTTCACTATCTTAGATTCAATGGCAATCAAAGAGCTTTAACATAGGGCAGAGTTTCAGCTTTCATCTCTTTATGAATCCATCTTGAGGCTATTTGGAAATTGAAAACCTTTGCAAATTGCAGGCTTTGGTATATGAGGGCATTAAATGCCCTCTTACAAGCTACTGAAGACGCTTCCGCAGCTTATTCTTAGGCGGACTTGCAGTTTTCAAACAGTAATATTTATCAAAGTTGTGTGATTTTTTGAAAGAAATTGGACTGTAATGACGTGGATGGGATCTGCAAAATGAGTCTAAACATTTGGAGGATTAAGTACAAATTTGGTTCTCTAAGTTTAGGCATTTGTGTGATTTGATCTTCTATTTTTTATGTCGTGCAATTAAGTCCTCTTAACTTTTTTGATTTGTGCAATCAGGTATATTGTTTACTTGTTGTAAGTAATGCTGTCACACTATGATTTCCTTTTTACTTGTTTTTCCTGTTTGCTTTCTGCTCATTTGGAAGCAAATTAGTATCACCTATTATTTTTGTCACGTAAACAATGTCACGTCATTGAATAATTTGATGGTTTAGTTGAAGTGGTTGACTGAAGGATTTGATTGCACGAATTCAAAAAGTTAAAAGATTTGATTGTACAAAATAGAACTTAAAGGACCCATATACACAAATGTAGAAAGTTAGAGGACTCGATTTAACTAAATAAAAATTAGAGGATCAAATCGCATAAAAGCAGAAACTTAAGGACCATAATATGCACTTTACCCAACATTTCTACTATGAATTGCCTATGGCCGTGCCTGGTCTGTGTTGGGCCGAGGCAAATTATGTCCGGGTCTGGTTTCTATTTTCTATTCTTTTAATAAATCTAATATAGAGGAAACAATCAAGTCCCGTTTTGCTAACGGCTCGGCCCTGCCCGGCAAAGGCCGTGTAGGCCTTGCTGCGACCACGCCGGTGCGCTGGTCATTCCTAATCCGGACATTTGTTTAGCACGATACAGGGTTTTATGCCCTCCCCAGTATGATTTACTGCTGTTCTGAACAAGCTTTTCTGTTGCTGACAATGTCACAGCCAAAATTCCCTTCCATCTTGTGTAACTGAGAAAACTGGTAATGAGTAACATCTTGAGCATGTTCTCTTTGAAAACTCAGGCACACGATGCATAAATCCGGCTGTCAAACACAAAAAAAAAGGTTTGAACCACAATTCAGGCACACGATGCATAAATCCGGCCGTCAAACACAAAAGAAAAGGTTTGAACTACATGGAGCATGTAATCTAGTGTCGTAGACATCAATGCCAGAACAGAGCATATGCTTCCTCCTTCTGTGACTGAGAAGAGACTTCCTTGTCAATAGACGGGACATGAATGCCTCTGGTATGTGCATATTGGCGGCACGAATACACCATTTGAATGATTGTTATGAAAGCCCCCAGCTTCAGAGCTACTTTATTCTTCGGGTTTTGAGACGGCATGCTGTAAAGACCCAAAATGTCGGTATGCCCTTTCCACCATGCTTGGCCGATATCATGCAAAAAATCAACCAAAGAGCAGTTTCATATATACGCACCAGATTGTCATTCATTTTCTCGGAAGTTAACGAAGCCTTTGTAGTGTCCTGCGTGGCACCTTTTGTGTGAAAACAGATTTTAATAGTCTGGCTATGCCGGCCACGCTAAGCGGAGAAAGGTCCATTTGTCATAATCTTTAGGATCGGAGATGGGTTTCACTTAGTTGTATGAAAACCACTAGAAAAGTTTGTTGATCTTTGGCTCATCCAAGGAATTTGCCGTGCATCATCAGGATTGAGAAAAGATGGGACGTCCCTTGACCGAACTATTTGCTCCTGGCCGTTCAGTCCATCAACAAATGCAACCCGAAAAGGTGAGCGATCCTTCGACTCAGCGACAGTTTCGGCTCCAGCAGAATGTACAAACCAGTCCGATTAATCTGATGCAGGCTGTACAATTCCAGCCCCAAAATTAGTAGATGATGCCACTTCACTTGATGCCGCAATCTAATCCACAGCATCTGGTTGGTGCTGGACAAATTCCACAAGCGAACCAAATCAGTCGACTCTGTACTCAGGGCAACCGATTCCCGTGAGCTCTCAGATTCCAGCGGGTTTCCAGCCATTGCATCCTGTCCCAGGCTTTACAATAGGGCCGATGAATGCTCCGGCTCAACCCTTTCATACTGCTGGTTTAGACTATCCTCAAGTGCCATTTCATCTGCATAATGTGCCTCCGATGCCTTAAGGGCTAATAGTTCAATTGCAATAGTTCAATTGCCACCATCTGCTCCACCATCTCCTTGGACAATTGGGTTGTTTGACTGCATGGATGACCCTTTAATTGGTACAGTCGCCTTTTGCTTTTCCTAGACAAGATAATACTAAAATGGACGAGTAACACATGGAGAATCTCCAAGTATTTCTTGCGTGTTTGCAGCGGTTGTGGCCTGTTGCTTCCCCTGCGTAACATTCGGCCAGATAGCAGAGATTGTTGACCGAGGGAGCACATGTTAGTAAGGATACTTTTACTGACTTTTAAATCCCTGATTCTACTAGTGTAGCAGATAACGGAGATTGGAAAATTCAATGTCCTTTCAACATTCTGAGGTAGATAACAATCGGAATGAGATATTTTATGCACTTCAGCATATGAGAAGAAAGGGTCTCATTGAACTAATGCGGTTGAGAATGATGTTTGCTTTGCAGCATGTGGAACGAGCGAGCTACTGTACGGTGGGATCCATTTTCTCATCGATTGCCCGTGCTTGTTGTCCTGCACTATCTACCAGGCTCTGGAACTGATTTGACCTCATCGAGTCTCCTGCTCCTGACTGGATCACTCACTTCTTTTGCGAATGCTGTTCTCTTTTACAGAGAGCTTAAGAACAGAGGACTTGACCCTTCCATAGGCAACACTGATGTCGACTCTAGCCATTTGAGCTCCAAACGAGTATTTAATAAGCCAACTTATTGCAAATATGGCACTACAATACTGTTGTTATGGTTTTATTACCGTCACCAACAAAGAAAAATCTGCATTTTCATATTTTTTTCGGCAAGAAATTGCTGATGTTTATTCTTGTTGCTTGCCAAGGTTGGCAGGGGAATGCGGCAAACATGCAGAATGTGCAGTATCAGGTTGTTATGGTACCTCCAATGCATCAACAAGCCATGAGAGCTTGACGAAGAACATCACATTGGATCCATCAGTGACTCAGATCATCCTCTTATGTAGTGACCAATGAGTCCAAGAAAGCGAATGCCAATGGAATTATAAAGTTTCAATTTGCAGATATGAATAACGAATTTCTTTCTAAAAGTTTCCATCGATTTGAGGAACAAATTGAAATAAAATTGTCGAAGAATGTCTTACAATAGTCCAACAACTGATTTGCTTCTGTGCTGTATCGTTGTTGCATCTTGGAACATTACTTTCTTTTCCACCAGTTAGACAGTTTCAGACTCATATCTAGGATCATGGCACCGTGCACAATTCTGTGACATCCATCAAATCCATAACATCAGCTGTTTTCAGTGGCTTGATTTTTTGGAGGTGCTCGGTTCACTAGTCGTTTCTTTGGATTAAGCTTTCCAAACTATGTGCTTTCTTAATTCAACCAATGGAAATTACACCGAGAAAGAAGGCTCCCATCTAGATGTGAGAGGATGACCACTGTGAGGTGATCGCAGCTACCACAAGAGATACGCGATGTGAGATGGATGGCCTCTCTTCGACTGCAACACGGTGGTTGCCATCTCTCTCTTGCACACGCACGCGGCTCTCAGCCCATTTGGCACCATATTAGCTGCATAAGAGCCACGTGAGCCAATGAAAATTAATGTAACACATGTACGCTGATTGTCCAGCTACTATGCCAACGTGCTCCTCAGCACTATGTATAGAGCTTTTCAACCGGAAGGCCGACTGCAAACGCATTTTACCAAAAAAAAAAAAAAAATCACCTTGTCTGGTTTCTCAAGTACTCATTTTGGGGTTTGGCCCACGTCTGGTATCGGTGAAATCGTCATAGATAATATCATAGCATGTCTCCTTCTGATAGATCTACGGTTTGTGGATGGAATAGGCTCATAATCAATCCAACAAGGGCAAGGAGTATTGCTCAAGTGAGAGGGATTGGACAAGGTACTACTCTTGGCAGACTTTTAAGATAGTAAATGGTGCAGGGAAATGCCGCAACAATGCAGAATGTGCAGTATCAGGTTGCTAGGAAGCCTCCAATGAATTAGCAACCCAAGAGAGCTTGATGAGGAACATTCCATCGGACCGTCAGTGTCTTCATTCATTCTCTAATTTAATTATCTATGAATCAGAAATAATAGACATAGGGAGTTTCAATTTGCAAATATGATATGGAAGCATTTGATTTGACTCCATCGACAAACTCAGCACCTTCGATTTTCATTCAAGTCAAAGCAGAATTTGTTCATAATGTGCTTCAATGGATCAAGAATGATGTTATCGAAATTGATTAGGAGACTATCAACCAGGTTACCCATTAGGGAATCACCGATTCTTCCCTTCAAAGTTATCAACTCACCATATTAGTTGCCGATTGCGAAGTTAATTAGCAACATATTGATGGGAGGCTATACGGAGAGATTCCTATGGATATTTGTTGTATCCTAAGAGACTGCTAACAAGCAAATCTGATTGGATTTGGATCCATCGAGTCGCCATATTTGCTCCTTGAAAGATGACAAATGGAAAATGGAAGGACATAACCAAGAAAACACGAGGAAAGTGGCAAGGGAGAGAATTAGGGCGTGTTTGGTAATGTTTTTATTCCGGGAAACAATTTCTTTCAGAATTTTTTTTTTTTGTAACATATAATTTCTTTTAATTTTAAATAATTTTTAGATTCTCTTTTTTCCTCTCTTCACCAGTTGTGGTTGCTCCCTGCCTCAGCCGGTCACCGGCAGCAAAGGACAAGCAAGAAGAAATATAAAAAAAGAAGATGACTTATTTTTAAAAATTGTTTATGGAAACAAGAATTTTTTTTCCTATTTCTTATTTCTATTCTAAATTCATTCCTGAAATGCTTTTCTATTCTAGAGAATAGAAAAATTAGTAAACGTTACTAAATGGATTATTATTCGTTTTTTTGTTACGAGGAACAAAAGAACAAAAAAAATTAGCAAGTTGCCATGTAGGACCTTATTTGCATGGACTTGTCGGTTTTACTATTGACCTGACCTTTCTAAGCAATGAAACTTTCCATAAAAAGCACACCAAAAGAGTCCTCGGCGGTCTTTCTACTGACCTGACCTTTCTACACAATGAAACTTTCAATGAAAAGCACACCAAAGAGTCCCGGGCTATCTTACTACTGGCTTGACCTTTCTACGCAATGACACTCTCAATGAAAAGCACACCAAAGAGTCCCGGGTTATCTTACTACTGACTTGACCTTTGTACGCAATGAAACTTTCCATGAAAAGCACACCAAAGAGTCCCCAGCGATCTTACTACTGACCTGACCTTTCTATGTAAAGAAACTTTCCATGAAAAGCACACCAAAAGAGTTGCGAGTCCCATTGGCTACTTTTTTATGATAGGTAAAGGGCTCTACTAATTGCGTATATTTTAGCCACGACTTTGGTCTTTCACTAAATTCGAAAAAAAATTATCAATTCAATCCTATATTTGTTGTACAGATTTCAAAGTAATTCTAAAATTTTCGACTTTACCAATACAATCTCAAACATTTTTTGTGGAATTTTAGTATAATCTTTCTAAAAAACTTTCGCTTGAAAATGCCAACATGGCAAGCCAATCATCATTGTCCATCATACGTGGCACGGCCAAAGAGTTGACATGGACAAATCTATTCTAAAGGACTTCGTTTTCAGTAACTTTATAGATTTTTCGATTTATTTTCTTTTTTCTTTCTTTCCTTTTCCATCCCACCGTGTATGTTCTTCTTTGGGTGTTATTCCAATGCCCCCACCCTATGGCTACAGCATTTACAAAAACCAATTCACTGTGCCATTGTGGGTCGAGTTTTTTCTGTTCATCATCTTCGTTTTCAGTAAAGACAGAGGATTGATTTGACAATACTAGTGTATGTTGTAGTAGCTGGCTTTTGACTTAGTCAATATTGACAAGTAAAACAAAAAAATTAATATAAAGTGGACTCTATTTTTTTTTTATAAAAAAAAGGGATACCCGTTCAAAAAAGGCAAATAAAGAAAAAAAAAGAGAAAAAGGAGGGAAACGAAGGCTAAAAAGGAGAAAGGGAAAGGAAAAAAAAAGAGTATTGCCACGGTGCCTTGTCGAGTTAGATTAACTTATCTCGTAGCGTCAGTTAATCTAATTAGAGAAATTTTCTAAATAAAGCCCTAATTTTGGATCCTTGTAAATTTTAAGCTGGTATTATGAGTTGTTAAACTGAGAAATTATGGGGTATTAATAGTTTAGGGTATTATAAAACTAAAAGATTTTACATAACTCGATTCAAGTTTATAGTTTGCTCGAAACGAATTTTTGCGATTATGCACGCATTCTGTAACATTAGCAAATTTCCTAGTTTACCAATGATTATGGCCCATCTTCAAATATCTCTAGAGTCGGCAAAGCTTAGGGAATCTAATTACCTCGTAAGGTCTTTCGTTTGACAGAAGATTTGCTGGAATCATAGTTCTTTTTTTTTTTTGGTCGAAGCCAGAATCATAGTTCAATGAAGAGAGTTGTGGTGCAAAAAATTATGACATGCAAGCTAGGCATAGCGGATAGTTCTAAATGACTACTACAACAAGCCTTTCGTTGTTGTGTAGGAGTCAATTGGTTGATGAACAAGTGTAGTTTAGAGTCATTAGTTAAAGTAGTGTTTTGCTTTGTCTGGACATCAATTCCCGTTTAATTGATAGAATTATTAAATTGTAGACTCAAATAGCTACATTATTTTGGCTTTAAGCATTCCTAAATGAGTGGTGCTGATCTCTTTTATAGTTTTTAAAACCCATGTCTTAAAATAATAGTAATTTGATATTTTATATATGTGTGTATGTATATGTATTGAACTAAGAAAAACATATTTGTTGCATAAAACTAGATCAAGTGTTTATTATTGTTTAGTTATTGTAAGATGGTTTGATCAATTTTCTTGAATGGTCATGTATATTATTTTGTAAATATACTTTATGAGATAACTTTTGAAAAGATTAGAAAAATACTTTATAAAAAGGGATTTTGATCAATGAATTGAGTTGCAAAAGATTATATAGTTTGGTTTATGGTATAAAGGTTGGATTGGTTTTGTGGATTTTGGAGGATAATGTTGTGAGTTTTTGTGATGCTTATTGTCTTAGTGGGCCCATTTGAGGGGTTTGTAAGTATATATACTAGTTTTAGGATATCTTTATGGGTTGGCTACTAGCAATATAAGTAGAGACCTAGCTAAGGAGAGAACCTTAGTCGCCTTTATCATAGGGCATTAAGCCTGATGGACCATTGACGTATGATTTGATGGGATTGATTAGTGGACTGAACCATTAGTACTTATTTTGGGCAAAAGTACAACCCAAGTGCTAAAACTTGGCACAGGGGATACTTAAGTGCCAAAACGGAGCAAAATAAATCACTTAAGTGCCAATTTGGCCAAAATCCAGCCAAATTGCTGATATGGCGATTTTTCGGCGAGGTGAGTACAAAACAGTGTCGTTTTGCATGCTGACGTGGCTAAAAAAAAATGCAAAAACAACATCATTAAGTCTCTACGGGGTAAATAATTAATATAAAAAATAATTAAATTTAGTTTAAGACTAAATTTATTTAAAATATTTACAAAAAATAAAAAACTTAAAATTTAAAAACTTCATTTTTTTTTAAAAAAAAGGGGGCCCGAAGGGTGATGGCTGAGGGCTGAGCCCTCACCGCCGTCGTCGGTGGGAAGGGCTAGCAACGCAAGGGGAAGGGTCAGCTAAGGTCGCCGGCCCCTGGTCAATCGGCAGTGAGGGCCGCGACCCTTGCCCAAATCGTTGCCGGTTAGCTGGCGTCACCGGCCCTTGGCCAAGGCCCGGCGACCTCGGCCGACGTTGCTCCCACTGTTGCTGGCCTTCCCGGCAATGGTGGGGAGCTGATGAGGGCCCACAAGCCCTTGCCCAAATCTATGGCGAGGGTCGTGGCCTTCACCCAGATCCGGCGAGGGCTCACAGGCCCTCGCCGTCGGATGGCTAGGGGGTAAGGGTGAGCGGTTCTAAGTTCCGTTTTGGTTCCGTCCGGAACTTGGAACCTACCCTCGAGTACAGGTTCTTCAATTTTTGGAACCGGGAATCTATCCGTCAGAACTGAGAACCTGAAACCTACCCCGTCACAAGTTCCGGGGTCAGTTCCAGGTTCCAACAGGTTCTTTTTTTTTTTTTTTTCATTTTCGTAGTGGGCGTGAATATCTGGAAGCTGAAATAATTCAATAGTTGGCCCTCCATTTTCAATACTTGCCAATACACAACAATGTGAATCTTTTACATCCAAATAGACAACTAAATTCATAATTTTCTAGATAAAACATTGTCTAATGTATAATTTGGTGATTCATTATGGTTAATATGTTTCATAATAATAACTACGGGCATGTTGTATGAGCATATGCTCTTGGCATTTCGCTCTTGATTTGAGTGGGTAAGAAGTAGGTGCCACGTCGTTGCTATGCACTCCTTGTAGAAAGTTATGGCAACATGCTTAGATACACAAAGTACAAGCTCAATATAGCTGCCATGGCGTGCGGTTGGCAAATGCAAGGACAAAACTATGAGGATTGCATCAAAGATCGGCAGGATATATTTCAAGTCCATATGATGTTATGAAACCTCCTTTCCTGCACAAGATCGGTTTATTGTTACCACCCTAAACCTGCATGAAGAGAGACTGACTTTTCAGTTGTCATTCTGAAAATAATAAGTAGCATCACTAAAAGAACAACTTGAAAGCTTAAAACCCAACAAGAGCATACGTATGGTGCTTCAGTAAATGTATCTATCCCGAGACAAGCAAACAGTTGCAAATCCGTTCATTGTGCCATAAACTAGCAGAAGAAGTGCAAAATCATTGTTTTCTTAGTTTGATGCATGAGATGATGGCCTGGACTGCATGTACTGCAAACTTCCTCAACATAAGGATTTAGCTTGTCTGTTGGGTTTAGCATTTAACTAGAGAATCAATCGGCTGATAATTTCTTTCCCATTTCAGGCCGGCAAAAGAAGATGGTCACATCAATATCAGCTGAAGATTCTTCACCCCAAATGGCCAGTGTTGAGTAGAGTGGCAAATAATATAGATACAATGCCAAGTATTTCAGGCACATTGGCTATTCCTTCAGTAGACAATAGCATATACAATCCTATGAAAATATAGCACATAAATAACAATTTGTTCCAACAAGATCCAGCATATGGCTAAGCTGCACCCTACAATACGATTGCTATCATTTTGTCATTGAACAGAAGAAAAAGAATTCTCTTTCCTACAAAGACAACACCAAACTAACCGGTTAAGCAACAGTATGCCTAGTCTAGCAATATAGTGTTGTTGCTCTGCAGCAGTTAGACCTACTCCACATAAATAATGTCTCCATTAGGATCCCCGCCTTCCCAATTGCTTTCATCTTGAGGATGATCCGATGCCTCAACCACGTCGGTGGTGGCGGTTCGGAGCAATGACGGCCCGAACGGCCAAGCGAGCAGCAGGCTGCAGCAAGAGGTGATGACGGTGGCTTGGGGACGGCGGCGGCAGCTCACGTTGCGAGGGGCCGCGCGATAGCTCGTCGAGCGAGACGACCCGTCGGACGAGCGGTGGGTGGTGGTGGTTCGGTGGCCAAGAGATGGTGGTGAGTAGGGTGTGGGGCGACGGTGTGGTGGTGAGTGAAGTAGCAACTAGCAAGAGGAAGGAAGGAAGGAAGGAAGGAAGGAAGGAATGAAGAAGAAGAAGAAGAAGAAGAAGAAGAAGAAGAAGAAGAAGGGGTGGGGTTTTGGCCGAGAGAGGGGGAAAGAGAAGAGAGAGAGAGAGAAGAAAAGAAAAAAGTTGGGGGACAGGAAGTGACGTGAGCAGGAAAAAGGGGGAAAAAGAAAGAGAGAGGAAAAAAGAGGGGGAAAAGAAAGAGGGAAAAAGGAAGGGGAAGGGGGGAAATGACGTGGGTGCTCTTGGGTTTTTTTTTTTTTTTTTGAAATATCTGACCAGTTCCGGTTCCTCCGGTTCCGCCGGTTTTGGTTCCCATTGGAACCGGAACCGGAACTAGGAACGTCGGTTTCTAGAAAAATGGAACTGGAACTGGAACCGGTCTCTTAAGAACCGGGAATCGAACCGGAACCTTCAGTTCCTAGTTCTACCTGGGAACCGTGCTCATCCCTACCAGGGGGTGGCGACCCCGGCTAACCCTCTTCCCTCCGTCGTTGACCCTTCCTAGCGGCAGCGGTAGCGAGGACTTAGCCTTTAGTCGCCTCCCTTTGGCTCCCCCCTCTCCTTTTTTTTTTAAAATAATATTTTAAAGAAATTTTGTCACGACTTACCCCTCGGGGGAAGGGAACAACTTTAGGGGTATTGCCTAAAGGATGGACCTAAGGCCCATGATTAGGCACAAGCTCTTCCAAGCCCATACTCGGCGAGACATTGGAATATTTTTAGGAATTTTGTAAAAAGGAGTCCCCAATAGTCTATTGGATTCGGCTAGAAACCAAGTGAGGTATAAGAGTATACCTCACTTTCTACACAACCAGAGAATCTAGGGTCGGGGACTTGATTACACTAATTGATCAATTAGTGCCTTTATGGTACCTAATCTTGTTCATTTTAAAATAAATGATTTTTGTCAGGCAGTTTAAATTGATTTTATACTTAATCACTAATATGTAAGATGATCATGTGGGTATGCAATCATTAAAGTAACAATTTGCAATAGAAATCCTAATTGCAACAAAATTAACACATGCAACTAAACAATTATAAACATAGTTAAACTTGTAAATTAAACATGCAATAAACATATGAGTAAATAAAGACCTAATTACATTAAAAATACAATACAAATCAATTCCTAAACAAACCATACATTTTTTAGATTTTCAAAAAAAATTATTATTTTTAATTTAATTTTTTTAAATGTTATTATTATTATTATTTTTATTTTTTTGGGATGAAAGGGGTCGGGTCGAGTCTGACTGACTCGGGTTCTGTTCGGTCGACATGGGTAGGGTTCGATCGGAGATCGGATTCGGGTTTGGTTTAGTTGAGGAGGTGGCGGGTTGGCCCGCTCCGAAAAGAGAATAGGCTTGGCCAGAAGTGGCTGGGCCATCTCTCAAATTGGGTTGGGACGGGCCCAACACCCTTCGCAGAAGAAACCCCCTTGCAGGCCCATGACCCAGACAAATCTTGGGCTGTCGGCCTGTGGGGCAAGGGGGGTCACACGGGCTAAATCCACGATTTGACCTAACTCAATTTGTCTCCCTCTAGCCAGCGACTTCCTAGTTGCGACCAAAGGGGACGACGCCATGCCCCAGGCGGCTTTCCGACTCAGGCGCGACGGTGCTGCCTCGGTCCGACGGAGGGAATGGCCCAGCTTCCAGGTAGATCGGCGGTGCTTCGGCGACTGAAGGATCAAGTTGAAGCTGGGGGCTGTTGGACTGGTTTTTGGCTGAGCAAAATAGCAAACAAGGGGGGGGGGGCACCCAGGACTCGCGAGATTTTGGATCCAGTCGAGACCCGCCTCGAGTCCGAGGTCCTCAACACACAACCAACAACTAGCAACGACCTAACTAGGGACTAACGGAGGCCGAAGCTTGCCCAACGAGCGGAATGAGCTCCGGCCAGCTGGTTTTAAACTACGCACACCAGATGCTCGACAAAATGTTTACTAGGGTTCTGGCAGGGTTGGAGGCTATCGTCGGCTCCGGCAGCGATCATAAGCTCTAAGAGGGGGGTCTCTTCCTCTTCTCATTCGTTCTTCGGCGGTACTCTCCTGTTCACGTTCCATTTTCTCACTTCATCTCTCCCTCTCGGTTTTTTCTCTCCCTTGTCTCCTCCTCCGTTCTGCCTGTTTCTCCCTTTCCTTTCGTTTTTTTTTTCTCTTTTCCCGCTCAGCTCATCCGCATGACTTCGTCCGACCAATCAGTCGCCTTTACCAGTTGACCCTCACTCGACGATTCCAACGCTCGCCTGCCCTTGCGAGATGATGCTGTCCCTTCTGCCCTGGCAGCCTCTACTTTCGGCTTCACCTTCCCCGTGCAAACGATGACTAGGGAAGAAGACAAAGGCGCACAGGGGGGAGAAGAAAGAAAAGAAAAAGGAAAAGAGGAGGGTGTGAAAGCTAGTATGAGCACTTAGAGGGAGGTGAATAGGTGTAAAAATAATTTTACGAAATAAGTGTACAACACTAATAGATTATGAAAATGAAATCTGTCTCTTGTAAACAAAACGAGTTACGATCAAGATAAAAAGAGCATATAGTGGTTCGGTTTAATTCAAGCCTACGTCCACTCTTCCGCACTGACAGTCCACCGGCTCGATTTCACTATGAATAAAAAAGTTGTTACATAAAAGCTCTTCCTTGATTCCACGGTGTAGAGACTCTACTATACTTCCTCAAGGTCTCTCAAAGATACAGACTCTCTTTTGCGTACAAGATTTCGCTCAATAGTTTAATTGACAAAGAACAATGAGCTTCAGACTTTGGAATTCTTCTATCGTGCACCTTCTCGAACAACTGGAAGATCTTTCTTATATACTCCTTTATGCCATCACACCCGTTGGCACTTACCAAATGAATTCTTCCAATATACCTGTTGGAGATAATCAATTAGGAAGATCTTCAAGCTATTTAAGGAACATGACGATAGCCTATCAATCTTGCTCGCCCAATTAGGATCTAGGTTTCCATAAGTAGAACATTCCATGTATACTTCGCCAATCAACGGATCCATAATCCCTGGATCAATCTTGATTTGAACAATGGATTCTGGCATGCTATATCCAGCCAAGAGATCTTCTCCAGTCGATAAAGTCAAATCCTTAACGAAACATCCAGTTCTGGATAAGCCTTCTTTGACGGTCTAGAAACTATCAATGGGGATAAACTTTGAGTCTTGAGTCTGGCAGTCCGGAGTCTTCAGACTTTGATGGAAAAGTTTGCAAGTTTTCATACTAGACTGATGGAAACATTTTGTCAGCTTCAAAACACTTAAGGAAGTTTTATCCAACAATCTCCCCATTTTTTATGGTGACAAAACTTTCCTGCAGATTTGGATAACTTTGACCTGCAAAACATTACTCAAGCAAATTTGGATATCTCACAAAGATAAATGGCTTAATAAAAATAACACTAGAATCCGCACTCACAGAAAGTAGGTTAGTCTTGTAAATAAACAAAGCCACGAGATATCAATAGTACTTAAGATAAACCACCGTTTAAACAATTAAACCTAAATCCAGTCCAAATCCAAACATCCAAACACAAAAGTCAAGTCAAGTCATCACAAAAGTTAAAAGTTCAAAGTTTAAAATCAAATCTACACCACATCTCTCCCTTTTTTTTATCATCATTAAAAAGGTAGAGATGAAAAGAGAATGGAATTAAGATTGCTTGAGAACATGAACAAGCTGGAAATCTCTCATTGACTAGACAATCCCTTCCAGCTTTTTTAAATCCTCCTTCAGTTGCGCCACATCTTTACCCTTAGCATTTGCTTGAACTTGAAGAGCAAGGGCATAGAATTGATCATTCAAAGAAACTGAAGAAGCTTGTCCAGCATTCTACAAGTTTTGTACTTCGCATCCCAGAGCATATATTTGACCCCACATTTCCAAGAGAACATCAAGAATTCTACAAAAATTTGTTGAATTATCAGTCTGAGTACTGATTTCTGCACAATCAGATGGAGTATAGGCAGATGATGGCAAATCAGCATGGTCACGCAAATTGGGCGATGAAACATCATGTCCCTCCTCATGAAATTGAGAGGCATAGATGTCCTCTGGATCTGCTGGAGAACGACTTATTCTTTCACTAGTGGCAGGGAATGAGGACGTTCCTCTTTTCTCAGGATCTCCCCTTGTTTCCATGCCTTCAGGTGGAGAAAAGCGTTCCTCATGCTTTGCTTCCGCTTGATCTCCTCTTTCCTCTTCTTCTTCTTCCTCAATTCTTTCCTCCTCTGCTTCTCTCTCCTCTGCTTCTTTCTCCAAAACTTCTTTCTCTCCAGTTCTCTGTTCTGTCTCATCCGTGTCTTTTTCTTGTCTCTCCGTCGATTCTGGAACAGACCGACTTAAGTTCTTCAATGCCATTGCAGAAATGGTGATATCATCATCATCCACTTTATCCTTAATGATGAGAGCTCTTCTTTTCTTGGATGGAGCAACCATGGGCTCCTTCACTTTCCTCTTTGCAGTCGAAGAGATTTGATGAGTCTTGATAGGGGTTTTATTCTTAAATTGTTCCAACGCCTTGTTGAGTTCCTTCAGATGCATTTTAGAGACCATTTTCAGTCCCACCACCATTTGATCGCATGTTCGAACACAGAAAATCCGGGCAGGCTGAACGTTCAAATGTCTGAATAACTTAGTCACAAGAGCTTGATAAGGAAGTTGACCATTGTCCTTCACCACTGCTCTATACATGTGGAACATAATAGTGTGAGGAAGAGAGAACTTTTTCCTAGCATTGATGGCATACATCAGCTTTACCTCCAAGTTTGAAACGTCGGTTTTTGAAGTAGATTTTGGTCTGAGATAGTTAATCACAATCTTGTGAAGCAAAATGTTGGACGCATTCATCTTCAAATAGGAAATTTTTCCTTCCGTCCTTCTATCTTTAACAAGCTCCAACGTTGCACGAGCAATAAACACACTGATAGGTTGATATCTCCCTCTTTCAACCCCAATCACATCAGCCAATGTATTAATGTCAACCACATAGTGCTGATCTCGAACACTAAAAGAGAACCTATTCGTATCCGAAAAACTGAGATTCGAATAGAAATAAGCAGTAAGTTCAGCATAAGCTTTTGTAGTTTCAGAACAAAACTATTCGAGTTGAAGAATACTGAATTTTTCCCGCAGATTGACATTCATAGAGTCAAGAAAATCAAAGTCCACACTTCTAGGGTTTATCACCCCACGCTTTAGCAACTTAGAGTACAGTTGCTTGTGTTCCTCCGATCGAAATAAATCCGTCATTTTGCTTCGGATTTTTGTTGCAACACCCATTCTAGGTGTAAACTGACAGTACATCCTATCATTGTCATTCCCATTTGGTTGACTTAGCCCTCCAACACGTGGATCGCTTAGGTTATTTGCCATTGCCTCTTCTGCCGACCCAGTAGGGGCAATTCCCATTCGTTTTATTGTGCGTAAAAAGAAAGTTTCATTTCTATACCCTTTGTCTTTAAGAAATTCATCAATGTAGTTCAATGGAGTACCATCCCTCTTCAAAGCACGATAAAGCTTGTAGGTAAAAGCAGGCTTAAGAGTTCTTATGGGTTCTGCTTCTTTGATGATTTCTTCCTCTTCTCGATGTTCAACATCCTAAGGTCTAGATGGAGGAGATGGATGCTGTTGAGAATGTTGTGGGCTCTGCTGCTGTTTAGGAGATTCTTCTTCCTCGGTGAGACCAAAGTGCGTAGACCGCTCACGCATTTGTTGTGGTCCCCTATTTGCGATCCTCGAAAACTTTCTTTGAGACGACATCTTTCACAGTCTTTGAGAGATTCCAAGCTTGTTTCCCAAGAAAGATGAAAACTTTTCAAGGTTTAAACAAGAAGAAAAGACAGAAATGGAAGATTTGTGCTCTCTTAGGGTTTTTGTGAGTAAAACGAAGAAGAACCGACAATATATAAGGCAGTCGAAGCGAGGCATATGGAACGTCGTAAAAAGGAAATATAAATATGCCTTTTTGAAAAATAACTGCATTTTCAAAAAATTAGATAACTGTCATTTTAAATAACTTCTATTTTGAAAAAAAAAAGGATTGCAATAATCAAAGAAACTGGAAATAACACCAATCAATTTCGAATAGAAGATCGTACATTTTCAAGATTTGATCCAAGAAATAAATTTCTAAAATAGAAATAACTTACAGTCATAGAGTCTTGATTGTTTGAGTCTGAGAAACTTTAGACTTTCAGTCCTGAGTCTGAATATCTTCAGACTTTAAGATATTGAAATTGGAACGAATAACTTCAAATTGATTTTTCTCCAAAGGCTTTGTAAATATATCCGCCAGTTGATTTTTTGAGTCGATAAACTGAACTGAAACTTCTCCATTTTGAACATGATCTCTAATGAAATTATGTCGAATCTCTATATATTTTGCTCTTGAGTGAAGGATTAGATTCTTGGTGAGATTGATTGCACTGGTATTGTCACATTTGATTTGAGTGCATGAATCTTCAATTCCAAAGTCTCTTAACTGTTGTTTTATCCACAGAATTTGTGAACAACAACTTCCAAGAGTTACATACTCTGCTTCTGCTGTAGAAAGAGCTACTATACTTTACTTCCTTGAAAACCAAGATACTATCCTGCTTCCAAGTAGTTGATAGGTGCTCGAGGTACTCTTTCTATCAACTCTGCATTTGGTTAGGTCTGCGTCTGAGTATCCAAGAAGAGTGAAGTCTCATTCTTTAGGATACCAGAGACCCAAATTTGAAGTTGAGGCAATGTATTTAATAATACGCTTTGCAGCACTTAGATGGGATTCTTTAGGGTCTGCTTGAAATCTTGCACACATACAAACACTAAATAATATGTTAGGTCTAGAAGCAGTTAGATAAAGAAGTGAACCAATGATAATCCTGTATAGCTTATAATCAACTTTCTTTCATTCTTCATCTTTGTCCATCTTCAAAGAACTTGACATTGGTATATCAGTCTTTTTGCAATTTTCTAGTTCAAACTTTTTGACAAGTTCTTTAGCATATTTTTCTTGATGAATAAAGATTCCTTCCTTCTGTTGTTTCACTTGAAGCCCAAGAAAGAAGGTTAGCTCACCCATCATGCTCATTTCAAACTCATCCTGCATAGACTTAGAAAATTTCTTGCACAGATTTTCATTAGAAGATCCAAAAATAATATCATCAACATAAATTGAATGAGTAGAAAAATTTTGCTTTCTCTTTTGATAAACAATGTAGTATCTACTTTACTTTTAACAAAACCGTTCTGAATTAAAAACTTACTTAGCCTGTCGTACCAAGCTCAAGGTGCTTGCTTTAAACCATATAAAGCCTTTTTCAGTTTGAATACAGAGTCTGGTTTTTTTGGATCTTCAAAACCGGGTGGTTGTTCCACATAGACTTCCTCTTGGATAAATCCATTTAGGAAAGCACTTTTGACGTCCATTTGGAATAACCTGAAATTCTTATGACAAGCAAAAGCAAGTAATAATCTAATTTTTTCTAATCTTACTATTGGTGCGTAAGTCTCATCATAGTTTATCCCTTCTTCTTGCGTATATCCCTTGGCCACGAGTCTTGCTTTGTTTCTTACGACATTTCCTTTCTCATTCATCTTGTTCCTGAAAACCCATTTAGCTCCAATGATAGACTTACCTTTTGGTTTAGGAGTCAATTCCCAGACATCATTAATTCTGAATTGTATGAGTTATTCTTGCATAGCTTCAATCCAGCTTTCATCAGTTAAAGCTTCTTCTATGCTTTTGGGTTCTATTTCAGAAATAAGAGCCACAGCACTAGACTCTTCGCGCCTTTTGGATCTTGTGCGAATTCCTTCATTAATATCGCCAATAATGAGATCTTTCGGATGACTGGACTTATGCTTCCAGTTGTTGGTTGATTCGTCAGACTGCTCGGCAAAGGCCGTGGAGGCCTTGCTGGGACCATGCCGGTGCGCTGGTCATTCCTAATCCGAACATTTGTTTAGCACGATACAGGGTGTTATGCCCTCCCAGTGTGATTTAGGCCCTGTTTGGATGGCCAAATTCTGATTTTTTGTTCCTAGAATCAATTTGGGTCGAGAATCGCATTTAATAAAATTTTTGTTCCCGGGAACAAATTAGGAGTGGAATCAAGAATAAAAAAAAACAGTTGATTCTTGTTTCGAGAACGAATTTGAGAATCAAAAACCAACTCTTCTTCTTCTTCCCTTTGGCCATCTCGCGATCGCTGTTCACGCCCACTTGCCGCCGGTCATCGTCCGCCAGTCCGGCGAGCTCACCGGAGGCTCGCCAGGCTAAGGTGAGGTTCGGCGAGGGTTGGCCTCCCCAAATCTGGCGAGGCCGAGCCTCGCAGGTGGCCAAGCGGGCCTCGCCGGGGCTAGGCGAGGTCCACCTAGCCCTGGCGAGGCTCGCTTGGCCACCGGCGAGGCTCGGCCTCATCAGGGGTGGGCAAGCCTCGCGAAGCTCAGCCCCACTAGTGGCTAGGCGAGCCTCGCCCAACTAGTGGCGAGGTCGGCTTGGCCACTGGCAAGGCCAAGCCTCGACGTGGTTGGGTGAGCCTCCCTTAGCTGTCGGTGAGGCTCGACCAACGAGGGCCGACAACGCTCCGATGAGATCACTGGCCCTCATTTGGCCGGTCGCTGGTCCGGGGACCGACCACAAGAAGAAGAAGAAGAAGAAGAAGAAGAAGAAGAAGAAGAAGAAGAAGAAGAAGAAGAAGAAGAATAGGAAAAAAAAAAAAAGAAAAGAAAAAATGTAAAAATGTAAAAATGTAAAAAAAAATATTTAAAAATTAAAATAAATTGATTTGAAACAAAATTAATGAGCACGGTACGAAACACAATTTCATTCCAGAATCAGAAATTTTGGACAGTTATCAAATGGCTTAAAATACTTAAAATCAATTCCCGGGAACAGAATAAAAAAGAACCGTTTTTTATCAGAATCTACTCTGGGAACAAAATCGTTATCAAATGCATCTTTACTGCTGTTCTAAACAATCTTTTCTGTTCCTGGCAATGTTACAGCCAAAATTCCCTTCCATCTTGTGTAACTGAGAAAACTGGTAATGAGTAACATCTTGAGCATGTTCTCTTTAAAAACTCAGGCACACGATGCATAAATCCGACTGTCAAACACCAAAAAAAGGTTTGAACTACAATTCGGGCCCACGATGCATAAATCCGGCCGTCAAACACACACACACACACACACACACACACACACACACACAAAAGGTTTGAACTACATGGAGCATGTAATCTAGTGTCGTAAACATTAATGCCATAACTGAGCATATGCTTCCTCTTCCTGTGACCGAGAAGAGACTTCCTTGTCAATAGACGGGACATGAAAGCCTCCGGCATGTGCATATTGGTGGCACGAATACACCATTTGAATGACTGTTATGAAAGCCCCCAGCTTCAGAGCTACTTTATTCTTCCGGTTTTGAGACGGCACGCTATAAAGACCCGAAATGTTGGTATGCCCTTTCCACTATGCTAGGCCGATATCATGAAAAAAATCAACCAAAGAACAGTTTAATATATACGCACCAGGTTGTCATTCATTTTCTCGGAAGTTAACGAAGCCTTTGCAGTGTCCTGCTTGGCAGCTTTTGTGTTAAAACAGATTTTAATAGACTCTGGCTATGCCAGCCACGCTAAGCGGAGAAGGGTCCATTTATGTCATAATCTTTAGGACTAGAGATGGGTTTCACTTAGTTGTATGAAAACCATTTGAAAAGTTTGTTGATCTTTGGCTCATCCAAGGAATTTGCCGTGCACCATCTGGATTGAGAAAAGATGGGATGTCCCTTGATCGAACTATTTGCTCCTTGCAGTTCAGTTCATCAAAAAATGCAACCGGAGGAGGTGAGTGATCCTTCGACTCAGCAGCAGCTTCGGCTCCAGCAGAATGTATAAACCAGTCCGATTAATCTGATGTAGGCTGTACAATTCCAGCCCCAAAATTAGTAGACAATGCCACTTCACGCGATGCCGCAATCTAATCCACAGCATCTGGTCGGTCCTCGACAAATTCCACAAGCGAACCAAAGTTATGGGGCTCAGTCGACTCTATACTCAGGGCAATCAATTCCCGTGAGCTCTCAGATTCCCGCTGGTTTCCAGCCATTGCATCCTGTCCCAGGCTTTACTACAGGGCTGATGAATGCTCCGGCTCAACCCTTTCATACTGCTGGTTTAGACTATCCTCAAGTGCCATTTCATCTGCATAACGTGCCTCCGATGCCTTAAGAAATAATAGTTCAATTGCCACCATCTGCTCCACCATCTCCTTGGACAACGGGGTTGTTTGACTGCATGGATGACCCTTTAATTGGTACAGTCGCCTTTTGCTTTTCCTGGGCAAGATTAACTAAAATGGACGAGTAACACATGGAGAATCTCCAACTCACGTGTTTGCAGCGGTTGTGGCCTGTTGCTTCCCCTGCATAACATTCAGCCAGATAGCAGAGATTGTTGACCGAGGGAGCACATGTTAGTAAGGATACTTTTACTGACTTTTAAATCCCTGATTCTACTAGTGTAGCAGATAACGGAGATTGGAAAATTCAATGTCCTTTCAACGTTTTGAGGGAGAGAGCAATCGAAATGAGATATTTTATGCACTTCAGCATATGAGAAGAAAGGGTCTCATTGAACTAATGCGGTTGAGAATGATGTTTGCTTTGCAGCATGTGGAACGAGCAGGCTACTGTACGGTGGGATCCAGTTTCTCATTGGTTGCCCGTGCCTGTTGTCCTGCACTTGCCGAACCAAGCTCCGGAACCGATTCAACCTCATCAAGTCTCCTGCTCCTGACTGCATCACTCACTTCTTTTGTGAATGCTGTGCTCTTTCTGAGGGATACAGAGAGCTTAAGAACAGAGGACTTGACCCTTCCATAGGCAAAATTGATGTCGACTATAGCCATTTGAGCTCCAAGCGAGCACTTAATAAGCAAACTTCTTGCAAATATGGCATTTAAATACTGTCGTTATGGTTTGATTACTGCCACCAACAAAGAAAACTCTGCGTTTTCATCTTTGTTTTCGGCAAGAAATTGCTGATGTTTATTCTTGTTGCTTGCCAAGGTTGGCAGGGGAATGCGGCAAACATGCAGAATGTGCAGCATCAGGTTGTTATGGTGCCTCCAATGCATCAGCAAGCCATGAGAGCTTGATGAGGAACATCACATCGGATCCATCAGTGACTCAGATCATCCTCTTATGTAGTCACCAATGAGTCCAAGAAAGCGAATGCCAATGGAACTATGAAGTTTCAATTTGCAGATATGAATAACAAATTTCTTTCTAAAAGTTTCCATCGATTTGAGGAACAAATTGAAATAAAATTGTCGAAGAATATCTTACAATAGTCCAACAACTGATTTGCTTCTGTGCTGTATCGTTGTTGCATCTTGAAATATTACTTTCTTTTCCACCAGTTAGATTCAGACTCATATCTAAAATCATGCCACTGTTCACAATTCTGTGACATCCATCAAATCCATAACATCAGCTGTTTTCAGTGGCATGATTTTTTGGAGGTGCTCGGTGTGAAGATGACGATGAAGATTGAAGATGAAACAGATCTAGTTACAGAAGAATCTGTGAATGAAAAACTCGAATCACTCTTATTTCAACAAGATTGCACTACAAATCCTCTGTTCTTCTTCCCCTGTTTCTATCTTTCTATCTCAACCAGAATCTTCTATTCAGTGCAGAGCATCCATGGCTAATTGCTCTCACTCTCTCTATCTTGCTCATCTTTACATCAATGAAGAAGAAGACTATTTAAAGGAACGGAAAAAACTGAATACAGCTCATAAAGGAAAAACAGAATCTAACTAACTGTTTTACATTTGTTTTCCCTCTTTTATCTGAATAACAACACACGAGTTAGTTTAGATCTGTTATGACTTGGCGATCCGTGTCACTCTTCATCTCTGGCTTCTTCTTCATTGATGTCGATCCATTTGTCTTTATCACGAATTCTTCACCGTTGATCATCTCACCATTGATCATCAGCTCATTGTTGCTTTTCTGTCTGTGTTCTTTCTTTTCCTTTAGCAATATTAACTGTTGAGCTTATAGTAACTGATGATTGAGAAGACTTAGTCCCTTTATATTTAACACTCGGTTCACTAGTTGTTTCTTTGGATTAAGCTTTCCAAACTATATTCTTTCTTAATTCAACTAATGGAAATTACACCGAGAAAGAAGGCTCCCGTCTAGATGTGAGAGGATGACCACTGTGAGGTGATCGCAGCTACTGCAAGAGATACGCGATGTGAGATGGATGGCCTCTCGTCGACTGCAACACGGTGGTTGCCATCTCTCTTGCATAAGAGCCACGTGAGCCAATGAAAATTCATGAAACACATGTACGCTGATTGTCCAGCTACTATTCCAACGTGCTCCTCAGCACTATGTATAGAGCTTTTCAACCGGAAGGCCGACTGCAAACACATTTTGCAAAAAAAATTGTCACCTTGTCTGGTTTCTCAAGTACTCATTTTGGGGTTTGACCCACGTCTGGTCTGAGTCGTCATAGATAATATCATAGCATGTCTCCTTCCGATAGATCTATGGTTTGTGGATGGAATAGGCTCATACCCAATCCAACAAGGGCAAGGAGTATTGCTCAAGTGAGAGGGATTGGACAAGGTACTACTCTTGGCAGACTTTTAAGATAGCAATTGGTGCAGGGAAATGCCATGACAATGCAGAATGTGCAGTATCAGGTTGCTAGGAAGCCTCCAATGAATTAGCAACCCAAGAGAGATGAGGAGCATTCCATCGGAATATCAGTGTCTTCATTCATTCTCTAATTTAATTATCAATGAATCAGAAATAATGACAAAGGGAGTTTTGATTTGCAAATATGGTACGGAAGCATTTGATTTGAGTCCATCGACAAACTCAACACCTTCGATTTTCATTCAAGTCAAAGCAGAATTTGTTCATAATGTGCTTCAATGAATCAATAATGATGTTATCGATATCGATTAAGAGACTATCAACCAGGTTACCCATTAGGGGAGTCACCAATTCTTCCCTTCAAAGTTATCGACTCACCATGTTAGTTGCTGATTTTGAAGTTAATTAACAACATATGATGGGAGGCTATTCCGGGAGATTCCTATGGATATTTGTTGTATCCTAGGAGACTGCTAACATGCAAATCTGATTGGATTTGGATCCATCGAGTTGCCATATTCTCAAGTTGCCATATTCGCTCCTTGAAAGATGACAAATGGGAAATGGAAGGACATAACCAAGAAAACACGAGGAAAGTGGCAAGGGAGAGAATTAAAGCATGTTTGGTAATATTTCTATTTCGGAAAACAATTTCTTTTTAGATTTTTTTTTTCTTATTTCTACTCTTTGAAATAATTTTTAAGTAAAAGAACATGTTTGGTAACCACAAAAATTTCTATTTTCGAAATAGAAAAAGAATAAGAATGTATTTGGTACAATTCACATTTTTTTTTTGTAACGTAGAGTTTCTTTTAATTTTTAAATACTTTTTAGATTATATTTTTTCCTCTCTTCACCAGTTGCCATTGCTCCCCGCCTTAGCCGGTCATTGGCAGCAAAGGACAAGCAAGAAGAAATAATAATAAAAAAAAAGACTTATTTCTAAAAATTGTTCTCCGGAACAAGAAACTATTTTTTTCTATTTTTTATTTTTATTCTAAATCCATTCTTGGGCTGTTTTTCTATTATAGAGAATAGAAAAATTAGTTAACATTATTAAACAGGTTTTAATTTTTTTTTTGTTATGAGGAACAAAAGAACAAAAGAACAAAAAAATTAGCAAGTTGCCATGTAGGACCTTATTTGCATGGACCCGTTGGTTTTACTATTGACTTGACCTTTCTACAATGAAACTTTCCATGAAAATGACCATTCTTCGCAATGGAACTTTCAAAGAAAAGCAGACCAAAGAGTCCCCAGCTATCTTACTACTGACTTGACCTTTCTATGCAAGGAAACTTTCCATGAAAAGCACACCAAAAGAGTTACGAGTCCCATTGGATGCTTTTTTATGATAGGTAAAGGGCTCTACTAATTGCATATATTTTAGCCACGACTTTGGTCTTTCACTAAATTTCAAAAAAAAATTATCAATTCAATCCTATATTTGTTGTATGGATTTCAATGTAAATCTAAAATTTTCAATTTTACCAATATAATCTCAAATATTTTTGTGAAATTTTAGTATAATCTTTCTAATCAACTTTCGCCTAAAAATGCCGACGTGGCGGATCAATCTTCATTTTCTGTCATACGTGGCACGGCCAAAGAGTTGACATGGACAAATTTATTCAAAAGACTTCGTTTTTAGTAACTTTATAGATTTTTTGATTTATTTTCTTTTTTCCTTCCCTTTTCCGTCCTACTGTGTACTTCTTTGGGTGTTATTCCAATGCCCCCACCCTATGGCTACAGCATTTACAAAAGCCAATTCACTGTGCCATTGTGGGTCGAGTTTTTTTTCTGTTCTTCATCTTCGTTTTCGGTAAAGACAGGATTGATTTGACAATACTAGTGTATGTTGTAATGGCTGGCTTTTGACTTAGTCAATATTGACAAGTAAAACAAAAAATAAAATAAAGTGGACTCTATTTATAAAAAAAAAAAAAAAAAGTACCCTTTAAAAAAAAGGCAAATAAAGAAAAAAAAAAAGAGAAAAGGAGGGAAACAAAGGGGAAAAAGTGGAAAGGGAAAGGAAAAGGAAAAAGAGTACATGACACGGCACCTCATCAAGTTAGATTAACTTTATCTCATAGCGCCGAATTAATCTAATTAGAGAAACTTTCAAAATAAAGCCCTAATTTTGGATCCTTGTGAATATTAAGCCGGTAGGTTAAATCTATGAGTTATTAAAATAAAATAAAAAATCTATGAGTTGTTAAATTGAGAAATTATGGGGCATCAATAGTTTAGGGTACTATAAAATTATAGGATTTTACATAACTTGATTCAAGCTTATAGTTTGCTTGAAACAAATTTTTGAAATTATGCGCACATGCTGTAACATTAGTGAATTTCCTAGTTTACCAATGATTATGGCCCATCTTCAGCTATCTTTAGAGTCGGCAAAGCTCAATGAATCTAATTACCTCGAAAGGTCTTTCATTTGATAGAAGATTTGCTAGAATCATGGTTCAATGAAGAGAGCTGTGGTGCAGAAAATTATGACACGCAAGCTAGGCATAGCAGATACTTTTGAATGACTACTACAACAAGCCTTTCATTGTTGTGTAGGAGTCAATTGGTCGACGAACAAGCGTAGTTTAGAGTAAGTAGTGTTTTGCTTTGTCTTGACATCAATTCTCGTTTAATTGATAGAATTACTTAATCGTAGACTCAAATAGCTACATTATTTTGGCTTTGAGCATTCCTAAATGAGTGGTGCCGATCTCTTTTATAGTTTTATAAAACCCATGTCTTAAAGTAATAGTAATTTGATGTTTTATATGTGTGTGTATATCTATTGAACTAAGAAGAACATATTTGTTGCATAAAACTAGATCAAGTGTTTATTATTGTTTAGTTATTGTAAGATGGTTTGATAAACTTTTCTTGAAAGGTCCTGTATATTATTTTGTAAATATACTTGATGAGATAACTTTTGAAAAGATTAGAGAAATACTTTACAAAAAGGGATTTTGATCAATGAATTGAGTTGCGAAAGATTATATATTTTGGTTTGTAATATAAAGGTCGGATTGGTTAATACTCATTTTGATATTGATTGGTACTTTCTGCTATGAATATAGTTATGTTGAAGTAATATAGTTCATTTTTATCTTGTAAATTTGTTATATATTGGATTTAGTGTAAATGAGTTACATTTTCGTGTCCTAAACATTTATAGTGGATGCTCGATTTGTTTAGAAGAGATTTGTACTACTCATTAGCCTATTGTTGCTCATTTCATTCATCTTACTTCTTTTTTAAGGTTATTTAGGTAGGCGTACATAGGACAAGAGTGTTTACATTTTCCAGAGGATATTTTGATAGTGGGATCTTTTTTTTATGAGTTGTTTATGTCTGCAGACAACACTTTATCAAATATATGGATGTATACATTCCGATATCAAGTTGAGTTATAGTTATGTTTAAAGCTATATTATTTGGATGAAATGACGGCCATATCATCTCTTATACTTGTTGGAGTCGGGTGTGTGACAAATGTTATAAGTTGAGATCGGTATTTTAGATCTTACTCGTGTGAAGTATGGAATTTTCCTTTCATTTTTGCCTCTGCCACTGCTTCAATTTTCACTTGAGGCCTCCCTTTATCTCTGTGCCACAACCACTGCTTGAATTGTTACAAAGAGCAACTCCCTCAATATGCCAAATCGTGGCCAAATCAGGTGGGAAGTCGTTCGATTCTGATGAATCTTCACCATTTGCCTTGATTTCTTGCGCCTCCATGTAGATTGGCGCTGACCGCGGCAAAATGGGCTTGGCCGGGATCACTGGGAATTTATGAGACTGGTTCGCTTGTGGCCAGCTTTGGCACTATTCACCGGAAATTTGAGCATTATCGGGTTGATTATCGAGATGCGCCTTGTTAGCACCGCCATTAGATCTACCGAACGGGAATGCTTTTCCTTAATCCATGGACGAGCACCGGCAGCCACGCCACCAGCTCAGCTTTAACTCTAGACAAATCAGCTTTCTTACGATGATTTACCATGTTTCCCAAAGAGATTTGGGATCAAGTACTTCAGCTTGACTTTAGAAAAATCAGCTGTCTTGCAACGATTTACCATGTTTCCCCAAGAGATTCAGGATGAGCAAAAGTGCGAAAGAAGAAAGAAAAGAACAAATCAGAAAATTCACAAAAATATTTAAAATCACATTATTTCAATTCAGTTTGTCCAAGTCATATGACTGGACTAGTATGTCAACATTTTCAGATAAAATTAGCCGAAAAGAATATGTTGGAGTATAAAAAAAAAATTGGATTGAAAAGTCTAAGATTATATTGAAATTCGTTAATTTAGGACTAAATTGGTAATTTTCCCCATCTTATCTAATCTTTCCTTCCCTCGCTTTTTCCTAGCTCTTTCCTAAATCCCAATGATTAAAATAGGTTCATCTTCGAGAGTCTACTATCCATGTGAACTTTTATTCATGGATTCAATTGCGATCCTCTCATACATTAAATGGTAAGATGAAGAACATGATACCACCACTTCTCTTATTATTCCTCTTCATCTCCGTCCTGCTCGAAGCACTCACGATCTCAGTCACCGGTGACAATGTTGGTGCATACTTGCCGGTTAATAGTATCGCCGTCAACTGTGGCTCCCTCGGCAACTCCTCCGTGTCCGAGTGGACTTGGATCGGGGACTCCGAGGATGGTTCGACCTACTTTCCTCTATCGTTGCAAGTGCAAACCGTTCATCTCCCCCTGTCCACAACCGCATCTCACACGACACAGCTCGTCTCTCCCGCTCCGGATTCGTCTACAGCTTCCGCGTCACCATGGGGACCAAATTCGTTCGCCTCCACTTCTTCCCTTCGGATTACCTCAACTTTGGCCATGCCAATTCATTCTTCTCGGTCAAGGCTGCTGGCTACACTCAGCTCCGCAACTTCGGCACTCTCCTCTTTTCCGATCACACATGCTTCACGAGCTTCTGCAAAGAGTCCTGCTTAACCATCGTAGCTGACCGGATATTGAACGTCACGTTTGCTCCCACTCCTGATAACCCAGACGCGTGTGCTTTTGTGAATGGAATCGAAGTTATTTCCAAAGTGTTACAATTTTGCGACGTCACTAAGTGCAAAACGTCTTAAATTTACCCACTTTTTTGACCATTTGTCATGGAAAAGAAGAAATTGTCATAAATTGAGAATTTCTTTACAGAGAGTAATGACGTCATGACAAGAGCAAAATGTCCAAAATTAGGATTTCTTTCAAATATCATTATTTACAAAGGGTTATGTTTGTTTGCCCCAAATAGGGTTAAAATGTCATAATCTTGTATTTTTTTTCTTCAACTACAACGCTTTGCAAAAGTAACCATGAACAAAATGTTGCAAATTTTAAACTTTTTTAATTACAATGATTTTAAAAATTTCAACATTCTATTGTAACCAAAAACTTAACATTGTGAAAAATCCTTTCAAACTACAATGACTTATAAAGGTTTGCAAAAATCAATGTAAATAACAATATAACCTCATAAAACTTTATTAAATTTGATTTTTACTGTGCCATGACATCATTATTTTACGGGTCTGGCACTCATTTGCTAGTGCTTAAACTATCGTAAATTTCATTTTAGTTCGTCGGACATGCATTTTCTACTATCGGACATCTAACTTTTGACAGTTGGGATCCTTCCATCTTAATCTAATGGCTGACATTTATGGGGTACGGTATAAAATTAAAATCTTAGAAGTCTCTGACTAAGCATCAATGGATTTATCCGGTATACACGATATATCAATGCGTTTGATTATATTTCTGTTACATAAATAATTTTCCTCCTTGAAAGGACAAAAGTTGAAAAAGGAATGACGCAATATAGAAAACACAGTTTGGTGGTGGTACGTTGAGGGAGAGCATTATTGCATGGGACTTGGCAGTCGTACCGCTGACCTGACCTGACTTGGCAGTCGTACCGCTGACCTGACCTGACCTTCCTAAGGCAATTGAATTGAACCTTCCACGAAAAGCGCACCCGGAAGGGCACAAATCCCGTCCGCTGATTTTCTTGTGATAGGCGAGGGCTCTATCCTCTTGCAGATATCTTAGCGACGACTTTGGTCTTCCACTATTCTCGTTACTAGTGCTGGACTTCTCTTCCGCTCTTCTTCCTAATTCCCTATTAGTCAAAACTGGTTCATCTCCGAGACCCCGCTCTCCTTGTGAACCTCTTTCCATCGATTCATCTGCGACCCTCTGTCGTCGAGCGGCGAGAGGACGAACATGAAATCCCCACTTCTATTATTCATCTTCATCTCCATCTCGCTCGAAGCACTCCCCGTCGCTGGAGCTTACCAGCCGACCGATGATATCACCGTCGACTGCGGCTCCTCCACCAGCTCCACTGTGGGCGTACGGAATTGGATCGGAGACGCCGCTAACCGTTCAGACTACACACCAATTGAGAAAACTCCCTCCTCTATCATTGCAAGGGCAAACAGTTCATCTCCCACCGTCTCCGGTCAGGTCCCATACTACACGGCTCGCATCTCCCGCTCCGAGTTCACCTACACCTTCAACGTCACCGCAGGGCGCAAATTCGTTCGCCTGCACTTCTTCCCTTCGGATTACCTCAACTTCCGCCGTGTTGATTCCCTCTTCTCGGTCGAGGCCGCTGGCTACAACCTGCTCCGCAACTTCAGCGCTTCGCTGTTTTCCGATTATACCAGCTCCCCGACCTTCCACAAAGAGTTCTGCTTAACTGTCGAAGCCGACCGGATATTGAAAATAAAATTCGCCCCGAATCCTGGTAATTCAGACGCGTATGCTTTCGTGAATGGAATCGAAGTCGTTTCCATGCCCGAAGGTCTCTACCACAACACCGCCATCAACTCAAACGTGGGAACCAAGTTGGCAGGTCAGACAACGCGATACACCTTGGGTACCACTGATGCTCTGGAAGCGGTGAAGCGCTTGAACGTGGGAGTGGAAGCGGTGAAGCGCTTGAACGTGGGAGGAGCGTTTGTCGATCCAGCTGATGACACGGGAATGTACAGGACCTGGGAAGCAGATGAAGCCTACGTGACTTCCTCGGTCATCGGAGTTTTGCCGGTTAACCAAACTATCCAACTCAATTACAGTGAGCAAGTGCCAAATTACACGGCTCCAGATAGCGTATACACAACTGCAAGGACTATGGGAACGCACAAAAATATCAATCTGAGCTACAACCTCACGTGGTCCGTCGAGGTGGATACGAACTTCTTCTACTTGGTCCGGTTACACTTCTGCGAATTCCAGATAGAGATAAATAAGCCCTTAGATAGGGTTTTTCAGATTTTTATGGATTCACAACTGGTCGAGGGTCATGCGGATGTCATTAGTTGGAGCGGGAAGGGCGTGCCCGTCTATAGAGATTTTGCAGTAGCCCCGTATGACGGCGGAAAGAAGAGAGCCAACCTCTCCGTCGCGTTGGGCGCACTTCCAGATGGTTCTACTCTTTACTCTGATGCCATCTTGAATGGCCTCGAGATTTTCAAGATCAGCAATCCAGGTAGGAATCTCGCAGAGCCGAACCCGGATCCAACTCCACCGGCAAGCAAAGCATCGTCGAGCCTCAGCAAAGCAGCAAAAATTGCCATCGTTGCTGGTGGAACTTCGGGCTTCACCGTAGTGTCTCTCCTGGCTTTCTTCCTTTACCGGCGACAAAACAGAGCGAAGGATTCGACCTCGAGCGACGGCACCTCGTGGTGGGGCCCGGTCTCCCGCTCGACGACCAAGTCAATGAAGACCCAGGGGTCGTCCCTGCCGTTGGATCTGTGCCGCTACTTTTCGCTGGCGGAGATCAGAGCGGCCACGAACAACTTCGACAAGGTGTTTATTATCGGCGTGGGCGGGTTCGGCAACGTGTACAAGGGCTACGTCGATGGCGGGGCCACTCCAGTGGCGATCAAGCGGCTGAACCAGGGATCGCAGCAGGGCCTCCATGAGTTCAGGACCGAGATCGAGATGCTCTCGCAGCTCCGGCACCTCCACCTGGTCTCCCTGATTGGGTTCTGCAAGGACGCGGGAGAGATGATCCTCGTGTACGACTACATGGCACGCGGGACCCTCAGGGACCATCTCTACAACACCGATAATCCCCCACTCCCCTGGAAGCAGCGGCTCGAGATCTGCATAGGCGCCGCGTGGGGGCTCCACTACCTCCACAGCGGTGCCAAGCACACCATCATACATCGCGACGTGAAGACGACCAACATCCTGCTCAACGAGAAGTGGGTTGCCAAGGTGTCCGACTTTGGGCTCTCGAAGGTCGGACCCACGAGCGAGTCTAAGACGCACGTTAGCACGGCCGTGAAGGGCACCTTCGGGTACCTGGACCCGGAGTACTACAGGCGCCAGCGGCTGACTGACAAGTCCGACGTCTATTCCTTTGGCGTGGTGCTGTTCGAGGTGCTGTGTGCAAGGCCTGCTGTGAGCCGGATGGCCCCAATGGAGCAGATTAGCCTGGCTGAGTGGGCCCAGAGTTGTTGTAACAGCGGGGCCGTCGAGGAAATGGTGGACCCGCACCTGAAGGGGGCTATCGCCCTCGAGTGCCTCAACAAGTTCTGCGAGATCGCTATGAGCTGCTTGCAGGACGAGGGGGCCAAGCGGCCATCCATGAACGACGTTGTGTGGGGCCTCAATTTCGCACTGCAGCTACAGGTGAGCACAGAGCTGGAAGTGAAGGATCATGCGGGTGTGTCAGTGCATGATAGCGATGACAGCGACCATGACGCAGCTTCGATCAGAGGCAGCGGCAGCGATGAGGCGATCAACACTAGTGATAGCGATAGTGGTGGTTGGAAGAGCAGTAGGGAAACTGCGACGTCGACCAGAGCCGGAAGCAATGATGTTTGTGATGAGACTATGACTAGTTATGACTCAGAGAAGTTGCCTTGAGAAAATATTAGGTGCTCAAGTGTGACGCTTAAAACGTTGTTTGACACTTGTTTCTTATATTATTATTCTCTTTTAACATATGAAAGCGTAATTAAATATTTACTATTATTTTTTTAACAATTAAAGGCCTTACAAGTATAATCATCATATTGATTCCTCTTTATTTATACCACATTTGAGTTCATAATCTTATTATATTACGAGCAAAAAACAAAAAATTGGATAGGGGTGGGGAGACCTATATTATACTATACTTCCAAAAGTCTGCCTATATAAACGTAGTCTCGGATCGATAACTTCTCCGTTTGTTGTGTCTCCATTGTCAAGTCCTGGTACTAGGAAATGAACTGAAAATGAACTCACTCTAGCAAACCTCCTACATCAACCCACATAATAGAACTACACTTGATATATATTATTCCATATTTTGATTCAAACATATTTCATAAAGACGTTCATAATTCAGAGAGACTTTATAGCGTAAAGGTCAAAAGGTGTTCATTCTACATGTTTGAAAAATAAAAGGAATGAGCCCAAACCAAATAAATGAAATTTCTAGTTTTAAGTTAAAAGAATTCTCTTACCACTTCATCTGATATACACAAAGTGAATGCATAATCATCCGATAAGTGTGATAAAAATATAAGTAGGCTTTACCTTTTCCATTTTCATTTACCATAGAAATTGTTAACCAACAATACATCCATTCAGACTCATGCATATGCACACTATGTTTCACATAAACAAACAAACAATATAAATAATATTTGATTCTACACATGATAATGCATTTTATTCATTAATATTTCCTCCTCTCGAACCTTCCTATGCATCCCAACTATTAGGACATCTCAATTTCGAGGTATTCTACAAACTTCCACCACAGAATGTCCCCACCATAGGGCGTCTCAACTCCGGAGACATCTCGAAACACTCTTTGGGACATCCCAACTGGACATCCCGCAAACTTCCATCATGGGGCATTGTCACGCATCACTATATGAGTGACGGGATCACATTAATATTATTTAAAGCCATTATATATATATATATATATATATATATATATATATATACATACATACATACTTACAAGCATATCACACATATCTCAACTCAATTTAATACATTAAACAAATAATCATATATGAAATAACATATAGTCATACTCTGGTCATTAAAGTTTGGAGATCCAAATGAGTACATTTTGAATTTGGACATGAGCGAGATCCAAATGAATAAATATACTCTGGAAATAAAGTTTGAACATGTAAATGGGTACATTTTGAGTTAGAATAACAAGTACATTCTGGTCGTAAAGTCTGAATATCAAAAAGGTAAATTCTGGCTTAATAGAAGCTTCTAGAACAAAAGAACAAATTCAATAATGAACGGATTTACAAATGAATAGAATCAACAAATAAATAGATTCGACAAAGAATAGATTTATATATAGTAAAGTTTGTCTAAATCAATGGATAGATTTATTAAAAAACCGATTCACATGTTGGTAGATTCAATAAGAAATAGATTCATACTCGGTAAAGTTTGTCTAAACCAATAAACAAATTTATCAACGAACATATTCACAAGTTGGCAAATTCAACAAGGAATAGATTCATACCCATTTAAAGTTTGTTTGAACTAATAAACATATTTATGAAAGAATAGATTCATAAGTTGGCATATTCAACAGGTGAACAGATTCGACCAAATGAGTAGATTCACAAAAGGCGAATTCACAAATGGACAGATTCTGTCATAGGAAATTCTAGCAAAAACAAGTAGAATGAACAAATTATGACTAGTAAAATTCTAGCAGAACAAAATAGAGGGAATATGCAAGAGGTTATCAAGATAAATATGACAGAACGAACTGCTTTTGACTATGCAGAACAAAACAAAATGAAGAAGAATGAATGTGTAATGGGTCATCGAGATAAATATGGCAGAACGACCAAATTTTAATTACCTAGAATGTAGTAGAAAGAAGCAGAACGAACATGTAATGACTCATCAAAATAAATACGGCAAAACGACCAAATTCTGACTACCTAGAACGAAGTAGGAAGAAGCAAAATGAATCATCAAGATAAATATGATAGAATGACCATATTCTGATTATCTAAAATGAAGCAGAAAGAAACATAATGAACATACAATAGGTCATCAAGATAAATGTAGTAGAACAGTCAGATTTTGACTACTTAGAATGAAGTAGAAAGAAACAGAACAAACCTTTGGAAACTGAATGATGTACCGTGTAGGGCTATGTAGCGATTTTTGGCTAAATAATCATTGATAAGTCTGCATGATTGTGTTAATATTCGGTAGAAGGTACAAATCCTTCACTATCTTAGATTCAATGGCAATCAAAGAGCTTTAAATTAGTGCAGAGTTTCAGCTTTCATCTCTTTATGAATCCATCTTGAGGTTATTTGGAAATTGAAAACCTTTGCAAATTGCAGACTTTGGTATATGAGGGCATTAAATGCCCTCTTACAAGCTACTGAAGACGCTTCTGCAGCTTATTCTTAGGCGGACTTGCAGTTTTCAAACTGTAATATTTATCAAAGTTGTGTGAATTTTTGAAAGAAATTGGACTATAATGACGTGGATGGTATCTGCAAAATGAGTCTAAACATTTGGAGGATTAAGTACAGATTTGGCTCTCTAAGTTTAGGCATTTGTGTGATTTGATCTTCTATTTTTTATGTTGTGCAATTAAGTCCTCTTTAACTTTTTTGATTTGTGCAATCAGGTGTATTGTTTACTTGTTGTAAGTAATGCTGTCACACTATGATTTCCTTTTCACTCGTTTTTCCTGTTTGCTTTCTGCTCATTTGGAAGAAAATTAGCATCACCTTTTATTTTTGTCGCATAAACAATGTCACGTCATTGATTAATTCGTTGGTTTAGTCGAAGTGGTTGACCAAAAGATTTGATTACATAAATTCAAAAAGTTGAAGGACTTGATTGTACAAAATAAAACTTGAAGGACCCAATTTGCACAAATGTAGAAAGTTAGAGGACTTGATTTAACGAAATAAAAATTAGAGGATCAAATCGCATAAATTCTGGAACTTAAGGACCATAATATGCACTTTACCCAACATTTTTACTATGAATTACCTGTGGCCGTGCCTCGTCCGTGTCAGGCCGAGGCAAATTATGTCCGGGTCTGGTTTGTATTTTCTATTCTTTTATTAAATCTAATATCTTCTCAATAGAGGCAACAATCAAGACCCTTTTCACTAATCGGCCCTGCCCGGGACAGGCCGTGTAGGCCTTGCTGGGACCATGCCGGTGGGCTGGTCATTCCTAATCCGGACATTTGTTTAGCACGATACAAGGTGTCATGCCCTCCCCAGTGTGATTTACTGCGGTTCTGAACAAGCTTTTCTGTTCCTGGCAATGTCACAGCCAAAATTCCCTTCCGTCTTGTGTAACTGAGAAAACTGGTAATGAGTAACATCTTGAGCATGTTCTCTTTGAAAACTCAGGCACACGATGCATAAATCCGGCTGTCAAACACCTAAAAAAGGTTTGAACTACAATTCGGGCCCACGATGCATAAATCCGGCCGTCAAACACCAAAAAAAAAAGGGGGGGGGGGGGTTTGAACTACATGGAGCATGTAATCTAGTGTCGTAGACATCAATGCCAGAACTGAGCATATGCTCTCTCTTACCGTGACCGAGAAGAGACTTCCTTGTCAATAGATGGGACATGAAAGCCTCCAGTATGTGCACATTGGCGGCACGAATACACCCACCATTTGAATGATTGTTATGAAAGCACCCAGCTTCAGAGCTACTTTATTCTTCCGGTTTTGAGACGGCATGCTGTAAAGACTCGAAATGTCGGTATGCCCTTTCCACTATGCTTGGCCGATATCATGCAAAAAATCAACCAAAGAACAGTTTAATATATACGCACCAGGTCGTCATTCATTTTCTCGGAAGTTAACGAAGCCTTTGTAGTGTCCTGGTTGGCACCTTTAGTGTGAAAACATATTTTAATAGACTAAGGCTATGCCAGCCACGCTAAGCGGAGAAGGGTCCATTTATGTCATAATCTTTAGGACTGGAGATGGATTTCACTTAGTTGTATGAAAACCATTTGAAAAGTTTGTTGATCTTTGGCTCATCCAAGGAATTTGCCGTGCATCATCAGGATTGAGAAAAGATGGGACTTCCCTTGACCGAACTATTTGCTACTTGCAGTTCAGTCCGTCAACAAATGCAACCGGAGGAGGTGAGCGATCCTTCGACGCAGCAACAGTTTCAGCTCCAGCAGAATATATAAACCAGTCCGATTAATCTGATGCAGACTGTACAATTCCAGCCCCAAAATTAGTAGACGATGCCACTTCGCGCAAGCGAACAAAATTTTTGGGGCTCAGTCTACTCTGCACTCAGAGCAACCAATTCCCGTGAGCTCTCAGATTCCAGCCGGTTTCTGGCCATTGCATCCTGTCCCAGGCTTTACTACAGGGCCGATGAATGCTCCGGCTCAACCCTTTCATACTGCTGGTTTAGACTATCCTCAAGTGCCATTTCATCCACATAACGTGCCTCCGATGCCTTAAGGGATAATAGTTCAATTGCCACCATCTGCTCCACCATCTCCTTGGACAACGGGGTTGTTTGACTGCATGGATGACCCTTTAATTGGTACAGTCGCCTTTTGCTTTTCCTGGGCAAGTTTATAATAAAATCGACCAGTAACACTCGGAGAATCTCCAAGTATTTCTTGCGTGTTTGCAGTGGTTGTGGCCTGTTGCTTCCCCTGCGTAACATTCGGCCAGATAGCCGAGATTGTTGACTGAGGGAGCACATGTTAGTAAGGATGCTTTTACTGACTTTTAAATCCTTGATTCTACTAGTGTAGCAGGTAACGGAGATTGGAAAATTCAATGTCCTTTCAACATTCTGAGGGAGAGAGCAATCGGAATGAGATATTTTATGCACTTCAGCATATGAGAAGAAAGGGTCTCATTGAACTAATGCGGTTGAGAATGATGTTTGCTTTGCAGCATGTGGAACGAGCGGGCTACTGTATGGTGGGATCCAGTTTCTCATCGATTGCCCGTGCTTATTGTCCTGCACTTGCTGAACCAAGCTCCGGAACCGATTCAACCTCATCGAGTCCCCTGCTCCTGACTGGATCACGCACTTCTTTTGCGAATGCTGTGCTCTTTCTGAGGGATACAGAGAGCCTAAGAACAGAGGACTTGACCCTTCCATAGGCAAAACTGATGTCGAATCATTTGAGCTCCAAACGGACACTTAATAAGCCAACTTATTGCAAATATGGCTCTACAATACTATCATTATGGTTTGATTACCGTCACCAACCAAGAAAAATCTGCATTTTCAGCTTTGTTTTCGGCAAGAAATTGCTGATGTTTATTCTTGTTGCTTGCCAAGATTGGCAGGGGAATGCGGCAAACATGCAGAATGTGCAGTATCAGGTTGTTATGGTGCCTCCAATGCATTAGCAAGCCATGAGAGCTTGACGAGGAACATCACATCGGATCCATCAGTGACTCAGATCATCCTCTTATGTAGTCACCAATGAGTCCAAGAAAGCGAATGCCAATGGAATTATGAAGTTTCAATTTGCAGATATGAATAACATATTTCTTTCTAAAAGTTTCCATCGATTTGAGGAACAAATTGAAATAAAATTGTCGAAGAATATCTTACAATAGTCCAACAACTGATTTGCTTCTGTGCTGTATCGTTGTTGCATCTTGAAACATTACTTTCTTTTCCACCAGTTAGTTTCAGACTCATATCTAGGATCATGCCACTGTTCACAATTCTGTGACATCCATCAAATCCATAACATCAGCTGTTTTCAGCGGCATGATTTTTTGGAGGTGCTCGGTTCACTAGTCGTTTCTTTGGATTAAGCTTTCCGAACTATGTGCTTTCTTAATTCAACCAATGGAAATCACACCGAGAAGGAAGGCTCCCATCTAGATGTGAGAGGATGACCACTGTGAGGTGATCGCAGCTACCACAAGAGATACGCGATGTGAGATGGATGGCCTCTCGTCGACTACAACACGGTGGTTGCCATCTCTCTCTTGCACACGCACGCGGCTCTCAGCCTATTTGGCACCATATTAGCTGCATAAGAGCCACGTGAACCAATGAAAATTAATGTAACACGTGTACGCTGATTGTCCAGCTACTATTCCAACGTGCTCCTCAGCACTATGTATAGAGCTTTTCAACCGGAAGGCCGACTGCAAACACATTTTACAAAAAAAAAATTGTCACCTTGTCTGGTTTCTCAAGTACTCATTTTGGGGTTTGGCCCATGTCTGGAATAGGTTGAGTGTTCATAGCATGTCTCCTTTTGTAGATCTACGGTTTGTGGATGAAATAGGCTCATACCCAATCCAACAAGGGAAAGGAGTATTGCTCAAGTGAGAGGGATCAGACAAGATACTACTCTTGGTAGACTTTCAAGATAGAAATTGGTGCAGGAAAATGCCGCGACAATGCAGAATGTGCAATATCAGGTTGCTATGAAGCCTCCGATTTTATAGATTTTATTATTTACTTTCTTTTTTCTTTTTTTCTCCTACTGTTCATGTTTTTCTTTGGGTGTTAATCTAATATCCCCACCCCATGGCTACAACATTTACAGGAGCCAATTCACTATGCTACTATGGGTGGAGTCTTTTCCGTTCTTCATCTTCCTTTAGTTTTCAGTAAAGACGGAGGATTGATTTGACAATACTAATAATAAGAAGTCATTGATTTTTTTTTTTATCAGTCATACTCTATTTCTACTCTATACTCACTCTCAGATTTTTGTCCTGCCTCTTGCAGGGCATGGGAGTCGAAACCCACTCCTGAAACTTACGCGTCCCCACCCCATTTCCTTTGAGAAGATGGGGATTTGAACTCCTCACCTCTCCATTCCATATTGTAATGGCTGGCTTTTGACTTAGTCAATATTAACTAGTAAACGAAAAAAAAAAAAGTGGACTCAAGAAAAGGTATACACATTCAAAATTGGGGCAAATAAAGCAAAAAAAAAAAAAAGAGAAAAGAAGAGAATCAAAGGTGAAAAAGTAGGAAGGAAAAGGAAAAGGAAAAAGAGTACATGCCATGGCGCCCTAGGTTGCATGGACACGTTACACGTGTTTCTGTGTCTTGTCCGACACGCTCCGACATGTGTTGGACACGTCAACACGCTTGGACATGCGTTGACTACGTGTTGGATTTGTGGTTCCCTCGGCAACTCCTCTGTGTCCAAGCGGACTTGGATCGGGGTCCGAGGATGGTTCGACCTACTTTCCAATCGATGAAACTCATTCCTCTATCGTTGCAAGTGCAAACCGTTCATCTCCCTCTGTCCAAAACCGCATCCCACACGACACTGCTCGTCTCTCCCGCTCCGGATTCGTCTACACCTTCCGCGTCACCATGGGGCCCAAATTTGTCCGCCTCCACTTCTTCCCTTCGGATTACCTCAACTTTGGCCATGCCAATTCATTCTTCTCGGTCAAGGCTGCTGGCTACACTCAGCTCCGTAACTTCAGCACTCTCCTCTTTTCCGATCACACCGGCTTCACGAGCTTCTGCAAAGAGTTCAGCGTGGTCCCGGACCACTCATGCGGTCCTTTGGTTCCCTCCCCTTACATGTGGCGGTCCTGGACCACCCAATATTTTCTCCCTTCCTAAGGCAACTGAACCTTCCACGAAAAGCGCACCCGGAAGGGCACAAATCCCGTCCGCTGATTTTCTTGTGATAGGCTTAGCGACGACTTTGGTCTTCCGCTAATCTCGTCACTAGTGCCGGCCATCTCTTCCGCGCTCTTTCCTAATTCCCCACGGTCAAAACTGGTTCATCTCCGAGAACCCGCTCTCCTTGTGAACTTCAATTCATCGATTCAACTGCGACCCTCTCTGTCGTCGAGCAGCGAGATGAAGAGCATGAAACCACCACTTCTATTATTCATCTTCATCTCCGTCTCGCTCGAAGCACTCCCGGTCTCAGTCACTGGCAACAACGTTGGCGCTTACCATCCAACCGATGATATCACCGTTGACTGTGGCTCCAACACCAGCTCCCTTGTGGGTGGACGGAATTGGATTGGAGACGCCGCTGACCGTTCGGACTACTCTCCAATTGAGAAAACTCACTCCTCTACCACGGCAGAGGCAAGCAGTTCATCTCCCAGCATCCCTGGCGCCGTCCCATACCTCATGGCTCGCCTCTCCCGCTCCGAGTTCGCCTACACCTTCCACGTCACCGCAGGGCCCAAATTCGTTCGCCTACACTTCTTCCCTTCGGATTACCCCAACTTCCGCCGTGTTGATTCCTTCTTCTCAGTCGAGGCCGCTGGCTACACCCTGCTCCGCAACTTCAGCGCTTCCCTCTTTGCTGATTACACCCACTCCGTGAACTTCTTCTCTAAAGAGTTTTGCTTAACCGTCGGAGAGGACTCGATATTGAACATAACGTTCACTCCCACTCCTGGTACTTCAGACGCGTATGCTTTCGTGAATGGAATCGAAGTCGTTTCCATGCCCGAAAGTCACTACTACAACACCGTCGTCGACTCAACCGAGGGAATCAAGGTGGTAGGTCTACCGTCGCCACGCACCTTGGATACCACTAAAGCTCTCGAAGCGGTGAGGCGCTTGAACGTGGGAGGACAGTTTGTCGTTCCAGCTGATGACACGGGAATGTACAGGACCTGGGAAGTAGATGACGACTACGTGACTTCCTCAAACATCGGAGTTTTGCCAGTTAACACAACTATCCAACTCAATTACAGTGAGAAAGTGCCAAAATACACGGCTCCAGATAGTGTATACAATACTGCAAGGACCATGGGAACAGACAAAAGAATCAGTCTGAGCTACAAGCTCACGTGGTCCGTCGAGGTGGACGTGAACTTCTACTACTTGGTCCGGTTACACTTTTGCAAATTCCAGATAGAGATAAATGAGCCCTTAGATCGGGCATTCGAGATTTTCATAGATTCACAATTGGTCGAGGATCGTGCGGATGTCATTAGTTGGAGTGGGAAGGGCGTGCCCGTCTATAGAGATTTTGCAGTAGCCGTCCTGGATCACAGCCAAAAGAAAAGAACCAACCTCTCCGTCGCGTTGGGCGCGCTCCCAGATGGTTCTACTCTTTCCTCTGATCCCATCTTGAATGGCCTCGAGATTTTCAAGATCATCAATCCAGACAGGAATCTCGCAGGGCTGAACCCGGATCCAACTCCACCGGCAAGCAAAGCAGCAAAAATTGCCATCGTTGCTGGTGGAACTTTGGGCTGCACTGTGCTCTTTCTCCTGGCTTTCTTTCTTCACCGGCTAAAAAACAGAGCGAAGGATTCGACCTCGAGCGACGGCACCTTATGGTGGGGCCCGGTCTCCCGCTCGACGACCAAGTCAATGAAGACCCAGTGGTCGTCCCTGCCGTTGGATCTGTGCCGCTACTTCTCGCTGGCGGAGATCAGAGCGGCCACGAACAACTTCGACAAGGTGTTTATTATCGGCGTGGGCGGGTTCGGCAACGTGTACAAGGGCTACGTCGATGGCGGGGCCACTCCGGTGGCGATCAAGAGGCTGAACCAGGGATCGCAGCAGGGCCTCCATGAGTTCAGGACCGAGATCGAGATGCTTTCGCAGCTCCGGCACCGCCACCTAGTCTCCCTGATTGGGTTCTGCAAGGACGCGAGAGAGATGATACTTGTGTACGACTACATGGCACGCGGGACCCTCAGGGACCATCTCTACAACACCGATAATCCCCCACTCCCCTGGAAGCAGCGGCTCGAGATCTGCATAGGCGCCGCGTGGGGGCTCCACCACCTCCACAGCGGTGCCAAGCACACCATCATACATCGCGACGTGAAGACGACCAGCATCCTGCTCAACGAGAAGTGGGTTGCCAAGGTGTCCGACTTTGGGCTCTCGAAGGTCGGACCCACGAGGGAGTCTAAGACGCACGTTAGCACGGCCGTGAAGGGCACCTTCGGGTACCTGGACCCGGAGTACTACAGGCACCAGCGGCTGACTGACAAGTTCGACGTCTATTCCTTTGGCGTGGTGCTGTTCGAGGTGCTGTGTGCAAGGCCTGCTGTGAGCCGGATGGCCCCAATGGAGCAGATCAGCCTAGCTGAGTGGGCGCAGAGTTGCTGCAAGAGCGGGGCCGTCGAGGAGATCGTGGACCCGCACCTGAAGGGGTCTATCACCCCCGAGTGCCTCAACAAGTTCTGCGAGATCGCCATGAGTTGCTTGCAGGACAAGGGGGCCAACCGGCCATCCATGAACGACGTTGTGTGGGGCCTCAATTTCGCACTGCAGCTACAGGTGAGCACCGAGCTGGAAGCGACGGATCATGTGGGTGTGTCAGTGCATGATAGCGATTACAGTGACCATGACGCAGCTTCGATCAGAGGCAGCGGCAGCGATGAGGCGTCAAACACCAGTGGTGGTTGGAAGAGCAGTAGGGAAACTGCGACGTCGACCAGAGCCAGAAGCAATGATGTTTGTGATGAGAGTACGACTAGTTACGACGCAGGGAAGTTGCCATGAGAAAATATTAGGTGCTTAAGTGTAACGCTCCGTTAATTGATACGTGTTTTTTATATTATTATTCTCTTTTAGCGTGTGGAAACGTAATCAAACATTTATTAATATTCCTTTTAACAATTAAAGGCCTTACAAGTATAATCAACATATTTATGCTTATTTTATTTATACAACATTTGAGTTCACAATTTTATTACTTTACAAGCAAAAAAACAAAAAGTTTGGGTAGGGAGGGAGACCTATCTTTTTTTTTTTTTAGCAACTTGGGAACCGCCATACGGCCAGTGATGTAAACCCGGGGGAACACTAGCGCGGGGACCCACCACCCACGACACTTCACTTAAGTCGCGCAACGTGACAAGAAGGGGAACTGAACCCTAGCTGTTTGTGTGGCCAGTGTGCGCCCTAACCAACTCGCCCACCACGGGGTGGGTGTGGGGAGACCTATCTTTGTACTATACTATATTTCCAAAAATCTGTCTATATAAATGTCCATACTAAAATCACGGGTTGATAACTTCTCTGCTTGCCGTGTCTCTATCATCAAGATCAAAGTCTCTTGACGGATTGACTAACTCACCTTCAAGGTCCCGGTACTAGGAAACGAATTGAAAAGGAACCCACTTCGTGAAAACCTCCTACATCAACCCACACAATAGAACTATACTTAATATATTTTATTCCAGATTCTAGTCAAAGCATATTTCAAAAAGACCTTCATAACTTATAAGGACTCTATAGTGCAAAAGTTGAAGGGTGTCCATTCTACATGTTTGAAAAATAAAAGAAATGAGCCAAAACTCAGTAAATGAAATCTTTAGTTTTAAGTTAAAAGAATTCTTTTATCACTTCATTTGGCATACACAAAATGAATGCATAATCATCCGATAAGTGTGATAAAAACATAAACAAACTCTACGTTTCCCGTTTTCATTTATCATAGAAATTGTTAATCAATAATACGTCCATACAGACTCATGCATGTGCACATCATGTTTCACACAAATAAACACATGACGATACATTTTATTCATTAATATTTCCTCTCGAACTTTCCTAGGCATCCCAACCACTAGGGCATTTCAATTTCGAGGCATCTTGAAAACTTTCACCACAAGGTATCCCCATCATAGGGGCGTCTCAACTCCCGAGACATCCCAAAACATTCTCTGGAGCATCCCAACCACTAGGATATCTCGCAAACTACCACCATGGGGTATCGTTACACACTGCTATATTGGTGACGAAATCACATTAATATAATTTAAAGCCATAATATATGTATACTTATAAGCATATCACACATATCTCAACTCAATTTAATACATTAACCAAATAATCACATATGAAATAACATATAGTTATACTTTAGTTGTTAAAGTCTGGAGATCCAAATGAGTACATTCTGAGTCTGGACATTCAACATGATCCGAACGAATAAATATATTCTAGATGTAAAGTTTGAACATGTAAATGGGTACATTCTGAGTTAGAACAACAAGTACATTTCGATCGTAAAATCTTAACATTCAAAATGGCAAATTCTAGCTCAATAGAAGCTTCTAGAACAAAAGAACAGATCCAATAATGAATAGATTTACAAATGAACAGATTCAATAATGGACATAATCAACAAATAAACAGATTAAACAAGAAATATATTAATATTTGTAAAGTCAATCTGAACCAGTGGATAGATTTATTAATAAACAGATTCACAAGTTGGCAGATTCAACAAGAAATAGATTCATACTCAGTAAAATATGTCTAAACCAATAAATAGATTTATCAACGAACATATTCACCAGTTGGCAGTTTCAACAATGAATAGATTTATACTTAGTAAAGTTTGTCTGAACCAATACACAGATTTATGAAAATACATATTTACAAGTTGGTAGATTCAACAAGTGAACATATTCAACCAAATGAGTAGATTCACAAAAGGTAGATTCACAAATAAACATATTCTGTCATAGGAAATTATAGTAGAATAAGTAAAACGAACAGATTCTAACTAGTAAAATTTTAGTAGAACAAAGTAGATCAAATATGCATATGTTATCAAGATAAATATGACAGAATGAACCGTTTTTGACTATGCAGAATGAAACAAAGCGAAGAAGAATGAATGGGCAATGAGTCATTAAGATATATATAGCATAACGGCCAAATTCTGATTTCCAAGAATGAAGTAGAAGGAAGCAGAACGAACATGTAATGAGTCATCAAGATAAATATGGCAAAACAACGAAATTTTGACTACCTAGTATGAAGTAGGAAGAAGCAAAATGAACCCACAATGGGTCATCAAGAGGAATATGGCAAAACAACTAGATCTATAATGATGCATAAAGAAACAGAACGAACATGTAATGGGTCATCAAGATAAATGTGGCTGAATAGCTAGATTCTGACTTCTTAGAACGAAGTAGAAAAAAACGGAATGGACATGTAAGATGTCATCAATGTTATTTAACAACTACCATACCCATCCATACACATCAAAGTTTCACTATTTCAATCAACTAACCAAGTTAAGTTTTAAGGACATTTAGGCAACTTAATATCTAGAACCTTTACTTACCTCGAACGAACACAAACCGCGAGCCATCAATTGCCTTCACCACCGTAGTAGCTCTTAAATATGAAGTTTTATTCTCTAAATTCTTGGATTGAAAAGTGAAATATAGCACATGCAAGTTTCTATTTGGATTTTAGAGAAGTGAAAGGGGGCTCTACGGCAAGATAAGAGGAGCTTAATCAAAATGAACTAAGATAATTTGATGTTTTTCATTGTTAGGTGTAACTATGCATGCTAATCACCAACTTGATGTGGCATAAACGCAAGACAAAGTTCTTGCACGTGGCCGAGGGAAATGTAAGAAGAAGTGACTCAATTTGAAGTAAGCATCACTTATTCTAGGTGTCAAAATTAGTGTTAAAAAAAAATATTGTTTTGAAGAAACACATGGCCATGCAAGAGTTCTTATAAAGACATGTGGCACTTATAATTTTAATTAATAATTTTGTAAGGTAAATATAACAAGAGGAGCGTAATCGTCTTCTTCCAACATTCATTAGCATAAGTTAACCACTATTATTAATAATTAAGTAAAGTCTACACAATTTATAACACCCATCAACTATTAAGACGACAATATTTTAATTAATACCGTTCTACTATTAGAGCACACATAATTCAATTCACACGTTGGACTTCGAATGACTTATGTTTAGGGAAATTATCTACTGCGTCCAATGAAATTTACAATCCGATGAATTTTTCGGGATCGCTTAGCAAGGATTGGTTTGATGGTGGTGGTTTTATGTATCAGGAATGATAATGAATTTGGCCCATTTACTATTTAATACTCGAGCATGTTCAACTACTCTGGATATACTGGTTATTAACACTATCCCCTTTGGATATTTTACGATTTGTTTGTGTTAAACTGGAAATGCGGTTGGAATAAGATGATCTTGGGCATATCATGTAGTCACTGCTTTGGTTTGATGCGAGGGGTTTGGAATCATATAATTTGTCTGTGATATGCTGTTTAAACACTAGTGGAAGTATGGATTTCATTTGTTTGGAATGTGGCATTGTGAGGTACTGGTCCTTTCTATCCTATAGATGCAATGATGGTATGAATGGGAGTAAAGTGGTTGTACTAATATGATTCCCCCGAAAAGTGCTCTTCTCTAGAGTCTTATCTTATGTGGTAGAGTTGTGGCATGCAGTATGCATAATGCATAGGTGAAGAGGCATCTCGCATGCTGGAGAAAGCTTTCTTCCTAATGCAATGTGGGATGTCAATTAGAAATATGCTTATATACATCAATACAAGATAAGTTTCCAAGGTTTTAATTTACTATTCTAGATACTGAAACTTACTTTGGAGCATTACATGAGATCTACATCATTAGGTCAATGTAGAGTTTAATGAAGCTGAGTCAATTGGAGTGACATCGCTTATTTTCCTTAAAGTGCTGAGAAGTCAGGAGAACTTGATGTTGAGTTCATTGACAATAGTACGAAAGTAACAGCATGAAATGAACTTAGAGCTGGAGGATAAGATTGAGAAGTGTTGAAAATATGTCTCGATTTGAGCCCGTCGAACGAGAGTATGTGAACTCAATCACGTGCGAGTCAGTAGAGCATGTGAATTGGCCGAAATTGTCAGAAGAAGATCGCATGCGGATCTATGAGCCGCAAGCGTGAAGAATGAAGAGAGCGTGCAGCCGCGAGAGGGGAAGACCATTATTTTATTCTACTGCTTTAATTGCATGCACATGGACGTGCATGCATGGCAAGAAGTGGACGTTGAAGACCAAGACAAAAGTAAAAGTTTGTAGGCTTGTTTTGTCTTCTTTCTCCTTGTTTTTTTTCTTTGCCATTTGTTTATTCAAGCTGCAAACAACCAAAGAAAAGAAAAGGATAAAATATTACTTGAAGGAGTTCAACGTCGTGGAGATGGTCTTGGAAGACGGCGGCCATCCTTCTTTCGCGCCTGAATTATGGGTGCAAGTTTTCTGCCTTATTAAATGCGTCCCATGCATGCATGCGTGCCCGTAAATTTTGGTGGGCGTCAGTGGTGATTGCGAGCGCCGAATGAGTTTCACATTTTCTATCTTACTTCGTCCTTAAAAGGCAGAGGAGCGAAGGAGAAGATGGCGCCGAGCTGAGTTATTTTCGGTGGCCGAGAGAGAGAGCTGAAGAGAGAAGTTGTGAGGCTTCAGAAGCTCTCGGCAGAGAGAGTTTTTCTCGTTGAAATTATACTCGAGTGTTTTAGTTAGTTAAATTCTTGTGAGTAGAATTTGTATAATTCCTTGAGTGAGATTTCACTAGGAATTGTGAAGGGCTAAACACTGTGTGAGTTATCTGGGTGTAATTTGGGGGCTGGGAAACACTGAGTGTGTTTGAGTACTCGAGTGATTGTAATCTCCGGTGTATCGCTTGTTTCTATAGTGGAATTCCGTGCTGCTCTCCCCGTGGACGTAGGTTCCGATATTCGGACCGAACCACGTAAATCCGGTGTCCGATTTCCTTTCCTTCATTCCGACCATTTTATCCGATTCGCTTGGTCCATCTATATTCCGTGCGCGCGCAACAACAAGTGGTATCAAAGCCTGGTTTGGCTGACGTGAAGCAAATCGGTAACGATGGAAGATGGAAAGGTGAGAATCGACCGATTTGATGGAAAGGATTTTGCTTTCTGGAAGATGCAGATTGAAGATTGTTTGTACCAGAGAAATTTGCACTTGCCCTTATCCGGGGAGAAACCAGACTCGATGAAGGATGCCGAGTGGGAATTGTTGGATAGACAAGTGATGGGTGTTATTCGGCTGACGTTGGCCCGTAACGTCGCATTTAACATCGTGAAGGAGAAAACTATTGCGGGACTGATGAAAGCCCTGTCGAATATGTACGAGAAACCCTCTACGATCAATAAGGTCTATTTGATGCGACGTCTGTTTCACTTAAAGATGGGCGAAGGTAAGTCAGTAGCTGAATATATCAACGAATTCAATGAGGTCGTTAACCTATTGAGTTCGGTTGAGATTAACTTTGAAGATGAGGTATGTGCGTTGATTTTATTATCCTCATTGCCTGATAGTTGGAATACTACTGTTACTGCTGTTAGTAATTCCTCTGGGTCAAGAAGTTTGACGTTTGATGAGGTTCGTGATTTGATTCTGAGTGAAGACATTCGTAGGAAAGAATCTTGTGAACCTGTGTCTACTGCTTTAGTAGGTGAAGGTAGAGAAAGAACTAGCACGTGTGTTAGCAGGAACATGAACAGACGAAGTCAGTCTAGGACTAGTAGGATTGTCTGTTGGAATTGTGGCAATAGTGGGCATCGTAGAAGAGACTGTTTTAAGCTGAAAAATGAAAAGGGTAAAGGAATTAGAGTTGAGTCTACAGAAAATGTTGCAGCTGTAGCTGAGAATGATTCTGATGGTGTCGATTGTGTCTTGTCTGTTACTGAGGATTTGTCATTTGACGGATGGATAATGGATTCTGGTTGTTCATTTCACGTTACACCAAATAAGAACTGGTTTATCACTTATCAGTGCACGGGTAGTGGTAAAGTCCAGTTATGGAACAACGCTGAGTGCGATGTTGTGGGTGTTGGTGATATTAAAATTAGAATGCATGATGGTATTGTGAGGACATTGACTGGAGTAAGACATGTTCCAGAATTGAAAAAGAACTTAATTTCCTTGGGTGCCCTAGATTCAGCTGGTTGCAGGTATTCTTCAGAAGGTGGAGTTTTGAAGATTGTTCGAGGTGCTCTGGTGATAATGAAAGGAATCAAGCACGGAGGCCTGTATAAACTTTAAGGTGAGACAGTGACAGGTTTTGCCCTGGAGATGTTGGATGCATCTGTTCGAGAGTCTTTTGACTGCTCGAGAAAGACCTGGGTGTTTGTGCCAATGCACAAGTTTGATGCTGGTATTAGGATCATGCGGTCGAGAACTTTGATCGAGACGGAGACTGGTAAGTCGATCAAGCATGTGCGGACTGACAATAGCATGGAGTTCTGCTCGGAGCTGTCAAATAAATTTAGCAGGAAAGAGGGCATAGCGAAACACCACACTAATGCCAGTAAATCACAACAATTTGCAGAATTGATAAGCAGAACATTACTAGAGACGGCCCGTAAAATGATCTCTAGTGCTGGTGTTGCTAGGAGAATCCTAGCTGATGTGCTTAGTACGGTAAGCTGCCTGGTAAAAAGATCCCCATCAACTGCTATTGAATGGCGAACTCCTGAAGAAGTGTGGTCAGGTAACGTTGCTGATTATTCTATTTTTAGAATGTTTGGTTGCCCATGTTATTTTCGAGTGAGTGACGGTAAGCTTGATGGGAGGGCAAGGTGCATATTCTATGGCTATGCACAAGGTGAGTGGGGCGATCAGTTGTGGTGTCCTGATATAAATTCATCTATTGACAGCAGAGAAGTTACCTTTGACAAGTCTCCAGTACTTCTGGATAGGAGGGTTTGTGGCAGTGTTAATACGGATCTGGACGGTGTTCAGCTCAAGGTGGAGTTGCAACCAGAAACTCCTGAGGTAGCAAGTACTAGCGGAATAATCGACACGAATGATGCTTATAGCAAGGTGGAGCCGATAGAGCCAATAGTTGTTGTAGCTGCTGAATTTGACAAGGTGCGTGTTCAACCTTCTGTCAGATATGGAAGCAATGATGGTTTTGCTTTATCTGTGATACAGGAGGTTATGTCAGAAAATCCTTGTGGAGTAGCTAATTATGCAGGTGGAGTTGGTGTCTTGATGAGGTCCATGATTATGAGAAAGTTCAAGCGCAGCTTGAACTTGGAAGCACTCTGTGGCGGTTGAGCCCGTTGGGGTTGTGGGAGAGTAGTAGCGAGGTGTCCACTGAAGCGATTATGATTTGACTCAAACGTCGAGCCAAGGTGGAGATTGTTGAAAATATGTCTCGATTTGAGCCCGTCGAACGAGAGTATGTGAACTCAATCACGTGCGAGTCAGTAGAGCATGCGAATTGGCCGAAATTGTCAGAAGAAGATCGCATGCGGATCTATGAGCCGCAAGCGTGAAGAATGAAGAGAGCGTGCAGCCGCGAGAGGGGAAGACCATTATTTTATTCTACTGCTTTAATTGCATGCACATGGACGTGCATGCATGGCAAGAAGTGGACGTTGAAGACCAAGACAAAAGTAAAAGTTTGTAGGCTTGTTTTGTCTTCTTTCTCCTTGTTTCTTTTCTTTGCCATTTGTTTATTCAAGCTGCAGACAACCAAAGAAAAGAAAAGGATAAAATATTACTTGAAGGAGTTCAACGTCGTGGAGATGGTCTTGGAAGACGGCGGCCATCCTTCTTTCACGCCTGAATTATGGGTGCAAGTTTTCTGCCTTATTAAATGCGTCCCATGCATGCATGCGTGCCCGTAAATTTTGGTGGGCGTCAGTGGTGATTGCGAGTGCCGAATGAGTTTCACATTTTCTATCTTACTTCGTCCTTAAAAGGCAGAGGAGCAAAGGAGAAGATGGCGCCGAGCTGAGTTATTTTCGGTGGCCGAGAGAGAGAGCTGAAGAGAGAAGTCGTGAGGCTTCAGAAGCTCTCGGCAGAGAGAGTTTTTCTCATTGAAATTATACCCGAGTGTTTTAGTCAGTTAAATTCTTGTGAGTAGAATTTGTATAATTTCTTGAGTGAGATTTCACTAGGAATTGTGAAGGGCTAAACACTATGTGAATTATCTGGGTGTAATTTGGGGATTGGGAAACACTGATTGTGTTTGAGTACTCGAGTGATTGTAATCTCCGGTGTATCGCTTGTTTCTATAGTGGAATTCCGTGCTGCTCTCCCCGTGGACGTAGGTTCCGATATTCGGACCGAACCACGTAAATCCGGTGTCCGATTTCCTTTCCTTCATTCCGACCATTTTATCCGATTCGCTTGGTCCGTCTATATTCCACGCACGCGCATCAACAAGAAGTTTCATTTCAGGGCTAATCAATATTAGATGAGGACACAAGACTGCCACAGAGAGAATTCTTCTAGCAGTTGCTGTCCACTGAATTTCAAGGAAACATCTTTAATGGCTTAATCTGTGCAGGAATACACGTTAATGTTAAAAATGGAGATTCCCCCAATATCTGACACTTCTCTGTGGGTTCTTTGGCAGCACAAATGATGCTGTCTTGGAAGAGATGAAAAGAGAGTATGCACTAAACCAAGAAGGGAAAGGCCCAGCCAAGCCTTAAGTGACACACAGATCTCGCCTTCGGTCTGCTCGTGTATATGGGAATCAAGCAGCTGTATACTCATGCCATCTTCAGATGAACTTTTGGGTTTCCATTGGAAGATTTTTCACAGGCACATGTTGTCCAGATTTTGGCGCATTAGAGCATCCTGTTGCAGCTTACCTGACCTATGGAACTGAGAGAGTGTGTCCAAACCAGTTTTAGCCACACTCTTTAATCAGGTGAAACCTGAAAATAATTATTGCCCTCGATCGTACTCTGTATCATGAGGACTTGTGTTTTCTTTTGTTCTTCCCTGCTTCGCTTCTATTACCTTTGAGGCTGAGTTGCTGCTGCACAGATCAGGATCTACCATTCACTGAGTGATGTACTGCGTAGGGCTATGTACCGATTTTTGGCTAAATAATCATTGATAAATCTGCATGATTGTGTTAATATTCGGTAGAAGGTACAAATCCTTCACTGTCTTAGATTCAATGTCAAACAAAAAGCTTTAACTTAGTGCAGAGTTTGAGCTTTCATCTCTTTATGAATCCATCTCGAGGCTATTTGGAAACTGAAAACCTTTGAAAATTCCAAACTTTGGTATATGAGGGCATTAAACGTCCTCTTACAAGCCAATGAAGACGCTTCTGCAGCTGATTCTTAGGCGGACTTGCAGTTTTCAAACAGTAATATTCATCAAAGATGTTTGAATTTTTGAAAATAATTGGACTGTAATGACATCGATGGGATCTGCAAAATGAGTCTAAACATTTGGAGGATTAAGTGCAGATTTAGCTCTCTAAGTTTAAGCATTTGTGCGATTTGATCTTCTATTTTTAATGTTGAGCAATTAAGTCCTCTTAACTTTTTTGATTTGTGCAATCAAGTGTATTGTTTACTTGTTGTAAGTAATGCTTTCACATTATGATTTCCTTTTCTCTTGTTTTTCCTATTTGCTTTCTGCTCATTTGGAAGCAGATTAGCATCACCTGTTATTTTTGTCGCATAAACAATGTCACTTCATTGATTAATTTGATGGTTTAGTTGAAGTGGTTGACCGAAGGATTTGATTGCACTAATTCAAAAAGTTAAAGGATTTGATTGTACAAAATAGAACTTGAAGGACCCATATTGCACAAATGTAGAAAGTTAGAGGACTTGATTTAACGAAATAAAAATTAGAGGATCAAATCACATAAATACTGAAACTTAAGGACCATAATATGCACTTTACCCAACATTTCTACTATGAATTGCCTATGGCCGTGCCTGGTCCGTGTTGGGCCGAGGCAAACTTTGTCCGGGTCTGGTTTCTATTTTCTATTCTTTTATTAAATCTAATATAGAGGAAACGATCAAGTCCCTTTTTGCTAACGGCTCAGCCCTCACCGGCAAAGGCCGTGTAGGCCTTGCTGGGACCATGCTGGCCGCTGGTCATTCCTCATCCGGACATTTGTTTAGCACGATACAAGGTGTTATGCCCTCCCCAGTGTGATTTACTGCGGTTCTGAACAAGCTTTTCTGTTCCTGGCAATGTCACAGCCAAAATTCCCTTCTATCTTGTGTAACTGAGAAAACTGGTAATAGTAACATCTTCAGCATGTTCTCTTTGAAAACTCAGGCACACGATGCATAAATCCGGCTGTCATACAAGAAAAAAGAAGGTTCGAACCACATTGAGCATGTAATCTGGTGCCGCAGACATCAATGCCAGAACAGAGCATATGCTTCCTCTTTCTGTGACCGAGAAGAGACTTCCTTGTCAATAGACGGGACATGAAAGCCTCCGGTATGTGCATATTGGCGGCACGAATACACCATTTGAATGATTGTTATGAAAGCCCCCAACTTCAGAGCTACTTTATTCTTCCGGTTTTGAGACGGCATGCTGTAAAGACCCGAAATGTCGGTATGCCCTTTCCACTATGCTTGGCCGATATCATGCAAAAAATCAACCAAAGAACAGTTTAATACATACGCACCAGGTTGTCATTCATTTTCTCGAAAGTTAACGAAGCCTTTGTAGTGTCCTGCTTGGCACCTTTTGTGTGAAAAACAGATTTTAATAGACTGGCTATGCCAGCCACGCTAAGCGAAGAAAGGTCCATTTTATGTCATAATCTTTAGGACTGGCGATGGGTTTCACTTAGTTGTATGAAAACCGTTTGAAAAGTTTGTTGATCTTTGGCTCATCCAAGGAATTTGCCGTGCATCATTAGGATTGAGAAAAGATGGGATGACCCCTGACCAAACTATTTGCTCCTTGCAGTTCAGTCCAACAACAAATGCAACTGGAGGAGGTGAGTGATCCTTCGACTCAGCAACAGTTTAGGCTCCAGCAGTATGTACAAACCAGTCCAATTAATCTGATGCAGGCTGTACAATTCCAGCCCCAAAATTAGTAGACGATGCCACTTCACTTGATGCCGCAATCTAATCCACAGCATCTGGTTGGTGCTGGAAAAATTCCACAAGCGAACCAAATCAGTCGACTCTGTACTCTGGGCAACCGATTCCCGTGAGCTCTCAGATTCCAGCCGGTTTCCAGCCATTGCATCCTGTCCCAGGCTTTACTACAGGGCCGATGAATGCTCTGGCTCAACCCTTTCATACTGCTGGTTTAGACTATCCTCAAGTGCCATTTCATCCACATAACGTGCCTCCGATGCCTTAAGGGATAATAATTCAATTGCCACCATCTACTCCACCATCTCCTTGGACAACGGGGTTGTTTGACTGCATGGATGACCCTTTAATTGGTACACTCGCCTTTTGCTTTTCCTGGGCAAGTTTAGACTAAAATAGACAAGTAACACATGGTGAATCTCCATGTATTTCTTGAGTGTTTGCAGCGGTCGTGGCCTGTTGCTTCCCCTGTGTAACATTCGGCCAGATAGCAGAGATTGTTGACCGAGGGAGCACATGTTAGTAAGGATGCTTTTGCTGACTTTTAAATCCTTGATTCTACTAGTGTAGCAGATAACGGAGACTGGAAAATTCAATGTCCTTTCAACATTCCGAGGGAGAGAGCAATCGGAATGAGATATTTTATGCACTTCAGCAAATGAGAAGAAAGGGTCTCATTGAACTAATGCGGTTGAGAATGATGTTTGCTTTGCAGCATGTGGAACGAGCGGGCTACTGTACGAGGGGATCTAGTTTCTCATTGGTTGCCCGTGCTTGTTGTCCTGCACTTGCTGAACCAAGCTCCGGAATCGATTCAACCTCATGGAGTCTCCTGCTCCTGACTGGATCACTCACTTCTTCTGTGAATGCTGTGCTCTTTCTGAGGGATACAAAGAGCTTAAGAGCAGAGGACTGGACCCTTCCATAGGCAAAACTGATGTCGACTATAGCCATTTGAGCTCCAAACGAGCACTTAATAAGCCAACTTATTGCAAATATGGCACTACAGTACTGTCGTTATGGTTTGATTACTGTCACCAACAAAGAAATATTTGCATTTTCATCTTTGTTTTTGGCAAGAAATTGCTGATGTTTATTCTTGTTGCTTGCCAAGGTCGGCAGGGGAATGCGGCAAACACGCAGAATGTGCAGTATCAGGTTGTTATGGTGCCTCCAATGCATCAGCAAGCCGTGAGAGCTTGACGACGAACATCACATCGGATCCATCAGTGACTCAGATCATCCTCTTATGAGTCACCAATGAGTCCAAGAAAGCGAATGCCAATGGAACTATGAAGTTTCAATTTGCAGATATGAATAACAAATTTCTTTCTAAAAGTTTCCATCGATTTAAGGAACAAATTGAAATAAAATTGTCGAATAATGTCTTACAATAGTCCAACAACTAATTTATTTCTGTGCTGTATCGTTGTTGCATCTTGGAACGTTACTTTCTTTTCCACCAGTTAGACAGTTTCAGACTCATATCTAGGATCATGACACTGCACAATTCTGTGACATCCATCAAATCCATAACATTAGCTGTTTTCAGTGGCATGATTTTTTGGAGGTGCTCGGTTCACTAGTTGTTTCTTTGGATTAAGCTTTCCAAACCATGTGCTTTCTTAATTCAACCAATGGAAATTACACCGAGAAAGAAGGCTCCCATCTAGATGTGAGAGGATGACCACTGTGAGGTGATCGCAGCTACCACAAGAGATGCGCGATGTGAGATGGATGGCCTCTCGTCGACTGCAACACGGTGGTTGCCATCTCTCTCTTGCACGCGCGCGCGGCTCTCAGCCTGTTTGGCACCATATTAGCTGCATAAGAGCCACGTGAGCCAATGAAAATTAATGTAACACATGTACGCTGATTTTGTCCAGCTACATTCCAACTTGCTCGAGCTTTTCAACCGAAAGGCCGACTGCAAACACATTTTACAAAAAAAAATTGTCACCTTGTCTGGTTTCTCAAGTACTCCTTTTGGGGTTTGGCCCATGTCTGGAATAGGTTGAGTCGTCATAGCATGTCTCCTTTTGATAGATCTACGGTTTGTGGATGGAATAGGCTCATACCCAATCCAACAAGGGCAAGGAGTATTGCTCAAGTGAGAGGGATTGGACAAGGTACTACTCTTGGCAGACTTTTAAGATAGCAAATGGTGCAGGGAAATGCCGCAACAATGCAGAATGTGCAGTATCAGGTTTCTATGAAACCTCCAACTTTATAGATTTTCTTCTTTACTTTCTTTTTTCTTTCTTTCCTTTTCTGTCCTACCGTTCATGTTTTTCTTTGGGTGTTAATCCAATGTCCCCACCCTATGGCTACAGCATTTACAAGAGCCAATTCACTGTGCCACTATGGGTGGAGTTTTTTCCGTTCTTCATCTTCGTTTTCGGTAAAGACAGAGGATTGATTTGACAATACTAGTAATAAAAAGTCATTGATGTTGTAATGGCTGGCTTTTGACTTAGTTAATATTGACTAGTAAAGAAAAAAAAAATAAAAAAGTGGACTCAGGAAAAGGAGTACACGTTCAACAGAGGCAAATAGAGAAAAAAAAAAAGAGGAAAGGAGAGAAACAAAGGCAAAAAAGTAGGAAGGGAAAGGAAAAGGAAGAAGAGTACATGCCATGGCGAATGGTCAAGTTAGATTAACTTTATCTCGCAACGCCCAATTAATCTAATTAGAGAAATTTTCAAAATAGAGTCCTAATTTTGGATTCTTGTGAATTTTAAGCTAGTAGGTTAATTCTATGAGTTGTTAAACTGAGAAATTATGGGGCATTAATAGTTTAGGGTATTGTAAAACTGTAGGATTTTGCATAACTCCATTCAAGCTTATAGTTTGCCCGAAATGAATTTTTGAAATTATGCGCGCTTGCCGTAACATTAGTGAATTTCCTAGTTTACCAATGATTATGGCCCATCTTAAGCTATTTTTAGAGTTGGCAAAACTTAGGGAATCTAATTATCTCGAAAGGTCATTCGTTAGACAGAAGATTTGCTAGAATCATGGTTCAATGAAGAGAGTTGTGATGCAAAAAAATTGTAACATGCAAGCTAGGCATAGCGGACAGTTTTGAATGACTACTACAACAAGCCTTTCATTGTTGTGTAGGAGTCAATTGGTTGATGAACAAGCATAGTTTAGATCATCAGTTAAAGTAGCGTTTTGCTTTGCCTTTGACATCAATTCTCGTTTAATTGATAGAATATTATTGACTCAAATAGCTACATTATTTGGCTTTGAGTATTCCTAACTGAGTGGTGCTGATCTCTTTTATAGTATTAAAAAATTCATGTATTAAAATAATAGTAATTTGATATTATATATGTGTTTGTGTATATATGTATGTGTATTGAACTAAGAAGAACATAATTGTTGCATAAAACTAGCTCAAGTATTTATTATTTTTTAATTATTGTAAGATGGTCTGATAAACTTTTCTTGAAAGGTCATGTGTATTATTTTGTAAAAATACTTATGAGATAAATTTTGAAAAGATTAGAGAAATACTTTACAAAAAGGGATTTTGATTGATGAATTGAGTTCCAAAAGATTATATATTTTGGTTTATGATATAGAGGTTGGATAGGTTTGGTGGATTTTGGAGGATAATGTTGTGAGTTTGTGTTGATGCTCATTATCTCTAGGAGCCCATTTGAGGGGTTTGTAAGTATGTATACTAGCTTTAGGATATCTTTGTGGGTTGGCTACTAGAAATATAAGTAGAGACCTAGCCAATGAGAGAATCTTAGTCGCCTTTATCATAGGGCGTTGAGCGTGATGGACCATTGATGTATGATTTGATGAGATTGATTAGTGGATTGAACCATTAATACTTATTTTGATATTATTGATGAAATTGGTATTTTTTTTGTTACGAATACAGTTATGTTGAAGTAATATAGTTCATTTTCATCTTGTAAATTTGTTATATATCGGTTTTAGTGTAAATAAGTTACCTTTTTGTGTCCTAAACAATCAAAGTGGATCCCCGATTTGTTTAGAAGAGATTTGTACTACTCATTGGCCTATAATTGCCCATTCCATTTATCTTACTTCTATTTTTAGGTTCTTCAGGTAGCTGTAAATAGGGTAAGAGTGTTTACATTTTCAGGAGGATAATTTGATGGTGGGATTTTTTTTATATGAGTTGTTTACGTCTGCATCGAACTATGAGTTTATTTGTTAGTTGCAAATATATATATATATATATATATATATATATATCTGTGTGTGTGTGTTTTTTTTTTTTTTTTTATGGATTATGGAAACTCTAATCTTGTAAACAAATGACACTTTATCAAATATATGGATGCATATATTCCAATATCAAGTTGAGTTATAGTTATGTTTGAAGCTACATTATTTGGATGAAATGACAACCGTGTCATCGCTTATACTTGTTGGAGTTGGGTGTGTGACAATTGTTATAAGTTGAGATCGGTATTTTTAGATCTTAATTGTGTGAAGTATGGAATTTTCCTTTCATTGTGCCTCTGCCGCTGCTTCAATTTTCACTTGAGGCCTCCCTTTATCCCGCGCCACAACCACTGCTTGAATTGTTACGAAGAGCAACTCCCTTAATACGCCAAATCGTGGCGAAATCGGGTGGGAATTTGTTCGATTCTGATGAATCTCCACCATTTGCCTTGGTTCCTTGCGCCTCCATGCAGATTGGCGCCAGCCGCAATAAAATGGGCTTGGCCGAGATCACTGGGAATTTATGAGACTGGTTCGCTCGTGGCCTGCTTCGGCACTATTCACCGGAAATTTGAGCATTATCGGGTTGATTATCGAAACGCACTTGTTAACACCGCCATTAGATCTACCGAACTGAAATGCTTTTCCGTAATCCATGGAGGAGCAGCGGCAGCCACGCCACCAGCTCAGCTATTTTTTTTTTTTTTTGTCGAAATGCAAGATTTATTCATTTACTTTGATAAGTTCGGAGCAATAACATTAGAAACATCAGCACATAGTAAATCAACTAAGGCACTTGGGGGGTTGGTTACCCAATTTCGAGGAAGGTAGTTCTTTCTTTGTGCTCTTGCTGTCCAGTCTGCAGGCCTATTGGACTCCCTGCTGCAGTGGGCCAAAGTCAAGCCCGAAAATTGTTTTAGCTTTTCTCGGATCCGGTCCACCACTCCTGCGACTTCCCACGTTGGTTCTAACTGTTCGTGAACTACTTGCACGAGTAACAAGCTGTCAGAATGTACTTGGAGGGTTCTATGAGCTTCAGGGGAAAGGAAAGCTAGGGTTTCCAAAAGGGCAAGGGCTTCAGCGTGTTCGGCTGAGGAGACATCGACGACTTTGGAGAATCCAGCAACCAGCCGGCCCCAATAGTCGCGACAGAGACCGGCGATGGCTCCTCTGTTCACGACCTCTCTTCTTGCGTTCCTGTTCGTGGCCTCTCCTCTAAGCTCACCCTGAAGCGAGGTTGTTCGATTGGATGAGGGTTTTGCGTCTCTGATCTCCTCCTGTTCGTGCATATAGCCGTCCGTCCGGGAAGTAGAGAAGTCTCTTTCGTCTCCGTATAGGGCCTCGCCTCTCGCGCCCCTGTTCGCGGCCTCGCCTCGTCGATCCACGCAATGAACGCCTCTGTTCACTGCCTCTCCTCGTGCACCCCTGTGCACGGCCGCACCTCTCTGTTCCCCGCAGTGTATAGTCGTTCTCTCCACTTGGGTCTCCTCCATATCTTGCGCAGATCCCTCATTCTCAACATCACATACATGAGACGCGCCCCTGTTTTCCTCCAGATCTGGTATGGATCTAGTTTCGGCCGCTTCTCTACTCCCCTCCTGGTATGGTTCTGTGATTTCCTCACTGATGAAGGACGCGTCTATGTTAATGCTTAGGGCATCCTTGTTCGGTGGTTGCCATCTTTGCTTGTGGGTGTCTTTGAGCATCATTTCTGTGGCTTTTTTGTTGCATGCTGTGTAGTTTTCATATAAGGCTATTGCTTTGGACAGGGTCTGGTGCGGATACAGAGGGTGGTGCTCGAAAATGAACCGGTTTCAGTCTTTCCAAATACACCACATAGTAGTGGCGATTAGGTCGAACTTTTGTGCACTGTTTGGATTTTCTGTTTGTGAATAGAGCCATTCGTCGAGTCTTGTTAACCCGAGTCTCGATATGTGAATGTGCAGGGGGTTATCTCGCCATATCTTGACTGTCCAAGGACAAAGCAGTAAGGCATGCTCAGTGGACTCAGCTTCGTTTTTGCAAATTGGGCATAGCGGATCAGGTACAATTCTCCGTCTGTGCAAGTTTTCCACTGTAGATAGTGCATTGTGGCAAGCATTCCATAAGAACTGTTTTGCTCTGGGTAGAGTTTTAGATTTCCAAATACATTTCCAGAGGTCTGGTTTTGCTTGGTGAGAGGAAGATGTTGTTGTGTATACCTGATGTGCTGCTTGATTTCTGATAAAAAGATATCCGCTTTTAACTGAATAAATTCCTATTCTGTTCTTTGTCCACACCATTTTATCCGTTGAATTAGGTGATCCTATTGGGGTTTCAAGGATTTCCTGAACTCGTTGGTCATCGAACAACAGCCTTATCAACTCCTCATTCCATTTTCCTTCCTTTTGGTCTATGAGAGCTCCCACTTTCTCTGGCTCATATCTTGTAGCTGGCCCGCCAATTGGTCCGCTTTTTAACCATTTATCATTTCTCACCGAAATAAGCTATCCGTTGCCAACGTTCCATATAATTTGAGGAGCTATAGAGTCTCTCCCCAAAATGATACTATTCCACCCCCACGAAGGCCGGGACCCTTTTCTTGCTTTCCAAAAGTCGCATTGTGGATAATAGAGGCCCTTCATTAGTTGGCTTAGAATGGAGGAAGGTTGCTGAGATATTCGCCATGCTTGCTTCCCTAGCATCGCCTTGTTAAAATCTAGGAGGTCTTTAAAGCCGAGGCCACCTTCCTCCTTGTTGAGTTTTAAGTTGTCCCACTTTTTCCAGTGAATTCCAGCAGCTTTGGTTCCATTCCGCCACTAGAAATTTGCAATCTTCCTTTCGATAGCTTTACATATCGACACTGGGATTTTGAAAATGGACATAGCGTATTGAGGAATGGCTTGCACCACTGATTTGATGAGGATCTCCTTTCCTGATTTAGACAGCAGATTATCCTTCCAACTTTCTAACTTCTTGTTTACTCTGGCAAGAATCCATGCAAAGATGTCTTTTTTTGAAACTCCCCAATCCGAGGGAATACCTAGGTACTTCCCTGTTTTGTTTATTTCTGAGACTCTTAGCTCTTCAACCATATTTTTCCTCAGGTTCATTGGGCAACTCTTGCTGAAATAGATACCTGATTTGTTAAGATTAATAGCCTGTCTTGTTGCAAAACAATATTGATGTAGGATACTTGCCAAATTCTGACATTCCAATACAGTGCCATGAAGAAAGAAAATGGAATGATCCGCAAGGAGTAAGTGTGATAAAGTAGGGCAGCTTCTGTTTAGTTTTATTCCTCGAAGAGTACCATCCGCAACTGCTTGTTTCATTAGATGAGATAGGACGTTGGCCACTAAAATGAATAGATAAGGGGAGAGTGGGTCACCTTGCCGAAGCCCTCTAGATGGTTTGAAGAAAGGTAGAGGCTCTCCGTTGAAGTTGATGCTGAAAGAAACCGTGGACACGCATTGCATTACCCATTGTACCCATTGATTGCAAAATCCCATCTTAGACAAGCATTCTTGTAGGAAGTCCCATTCAATTCTGTCATATGCTTTTTGCATATCAAGCTTTAGGATAGCTTGGAACTTACTCTTCCTCTCCCGTGCACGCAACTTGTGTAATACCTCTTGTACTATCAATATATTATCTTGGATTTGTTGCCCCCCCCACAAAGGCACTTTGTTCTTCAGCAATAAGGCTAGGTAGCAAGGGTTTGAGTCTGTTCGTTATTACTTTTGAGATGATTTTGTATACAAAGTTGCATAGGCTTATGGGACGGAAGTGTTCGAGCTTTTCTGGGTTTGGAGTTTTGGGAATAAGGGTGATTTGGGTTCTGTTTAGGCTAGGATTCAAGTGTCCTGTTTCAAAAAAATTCTGAACCTCGCTGAAAATTGTCTGACTTATGTTTGGCCAGTGATTTCGGTAAAACAGCCCATTGAGCCCATCTGGGCCAGGGGCTTTATAAGCTCCTAATTGTTGCATGGCTTCAGTAATTTCCTCCATTGTCACAGATTTTACTAGCATCCGGTTCATCATTTCATCAACTGTGATTGGTATTTGTTGAATGATAGGCTGAAAATGGCGAGCCCCCGCTGACAAGTAAAGATTTTTGAAGAAAGCTTTCGTCATGTCCTTCAATGGCTGCTCCTCTTTCACCCATTCTCCTGCTGCGTTTTGCAGCAAGGTAATTTTATTTCTATTTCTTCTCTGGATAGTAGTTGCATGGAAAAACTTGGTATTTCTATCTCCCCATTTCAACCAGTTAATTCTTGAGCGCATGCCCCAATACATTTCCTCCTGCAACCAGAGTTTTTCAATTTCCTGCTTTATCCACTTAGCTTGCTCCCTTTCTGTAAACACTACATGTCCATTGGTCAGCCTTTGCAATTCATTTTTAAGCTCCTCAATTCTCTTCTTTGCATTATGAAATCTGTTTTTACTCCACTTTGCCAACTGTTTGGCCACCGTCGTTAGCTTTTCCACTATATTATAACTTTGTTGTTCATTTTCAGCTCATACTTGCTTTACTAACTACACACACTCCTCATCATCAGACTAGAATGCTTCATATCGAAAACTCCTCCCCTTTCGATCAGTCTGCGAGTTTAGAGATAATATAATAGGGTTGTGATCGAACCCTATTGCTGGCAGTGCTATGCACTCAGCATTAGGATAAGCTATTTGCCAATCAAGATTGCATAATCCCCTGTCTAGTCGCTCTTTCACTAATTGATCTCCTTCCCGATTATTTGTCCAGGTAAATGCACATTCCTTAGATTCCAAATCCATTAAGGTGCATTGGCTGAGGAACTCCCTGAAGGTTAACCGGTAATTTTCAGCTCGTTTTCTGCCCATTTTTTCCCATTGATACAAAATTTCGTTGAAATCCCCCATGCAAAGCCAAGGTAGATGATGATTTCTGCTTTCTCTATGAATAACCTCCCATAGCTGCACTCTTTCTTGGAAGTCATTTGGAGCATGTATAAAGGTCACTTGCATTAGCTGTTTGTTCTCGTTGAGTTGGCATTGTGCATTTATATGATGGTTTGAGAATGAGTCAATTGTTAGCACTACTTGATCATCCCAGAAAAATGGCCAAATCCCTTGCGATTCCTTCTGGATTCACCAAGAAACTATTCTGAAATTTCAACCTCCTCCTTATTCGATGCACTTTCTGCTCCTGATTTTTTTGTCTCCATTAGAAATATAATACTGGGCCGTTCCTGAGTCACAAGGACTCGCAAGGCCTGAATTGTCAGGGGTGTGCCCAACCCTTGACAATTCCAACTCAGTAGTTTCATGGTCTGTTTGGTGGCTTATTAGGGCTAGCCACCAGAGCCCACTAACAGGACTTCTCCACCACGTTGATTGGGGTATCTACCAGCTGTATATTTTCTATATCTGCTGGTTTTGAGCTTTGTGCACCATATGGACAGAACCACTTGCCTTTTTTGACTGTGGGTTGTTTGGTGCCTTTGGATTTATTCCTCATCAGCCCTTTTCCTTTTGCTGAGATCTCTATCATATCGACTTCCGCTTCCTTTTTTGGCTCCTCATAAAGAACTATAGCTAATTCTTCATCAATGCAACAGCTTCCTCTCTTTTGTTGGCTTTTCTCTCCCAAAATTTGTAGTGTTGAATGCTCTGTGGGCATGCTGTTCTCCTCTTGGGTGGGTTGGTTTGCATGCAGCTGTTCCCAACCGGTGTTCAAATTCTGATTTGGCTGCTGTTTGTCATTCGCAGGAAGCGATTGCATAGGAGTTTCTGGCACTATCTCAGTTTCTTCTAGGATTGCCTCATGTTTTCCATAGAAAATCTTACCATAAGGGCTGAGTTCATTTACATCCGCTCGGAGCCAATTTCCAAATCTTCCCGGTAAGTCTTCTGCCAGCCCTGATTTCTCATAAGGTATTTCTTTACAGTAGGTGGCATAATGTCCAATTTTACCACATGAGTAGCAATAATGTGGGAGTCGCTCATATTTAAACTCTACCCATAATTTCTTCCTCTCCAGATTAACAATGACTCCTGTTTTCAGTGGATTTTCTAGATTCAGCTTCACCTTCGCCTTTCCAATCTTGTAATGACTGTTACCTTTTGCTTCTATCTTCTCTTTGAGTACTTCCCCTATTTTAGAAGCTATGTCCCTGGTGATTTCATTAGTAACCCTCCCAAATGGGAGGCCGTAGAGATTAACCCAAAAAGCACAGTGAGTGAATTCATAGCACATCTCAGCTTTAACTCTAGATAAATCAGCTTTCTTACGATGATTTACCACGTTTCCCAAAGAGATTCGGGATTAACTGTAGTACTTCAGCTTGACTTTAGAAAAATCAGCTTCTTGCAACGATTTACCATGTTTCCCTGAGAGATTCAGAATGAGCAAAGGTGCGAAAGAAGAAAGAACATAACAAATCAGAAAATCCACAAAAATATTTAAAACCACGTTATTTCAATTCTATTTGTGCAAGTCATATGACCAGTTGTGTTACTTAAGATAGTCAGAGATGACTAGACTGGTATGTCAACATTTTCGGATAAAATTAGCCGAAAAGAATATGTTGGAGTATATAAAAAAAAATTGAATTGAAAATGTCTAGATTATATCGGAATTCGTTAATTTAGGACAAAATTGGTAATTTTCCCCATCTTATCTAATCTTTCCTTCTCTTGCTTTTTCCTAGCTCTTTTCTAAATCCTAATGATTTAAACAAGTTCATCTTCGAGAGTCTACTATCCATGTGAACTTCTATTCATGGATTCAATTGCGATCCTCTTAGACATTAAACAGTAAGATGAAGAACGTGAAACCACCACTTCTCTAGTTCTCTTATTATTCCTCTTCATATCCGTCTTGCTCGAAGCACTTGCGGTCTCAGTCACAGGCGACAATGTTGGTGCATACTTGCTGGTTAATAGTATTGCCGTCAACTATGGCTCCCTTGGCAACTCCTTCGTGTCCAAGGGGACTTGGATCGGGGACACCAAGGATGGTTTGACCTACTTTCCAACCGATGAAACTCATCCCTCTATCGTTGCAAGTGCAAACCGTTCATCTCCCTCCGTCCACAACCGCATCCCACACGACACTGCTCGTCTCTCCTGCTCCGAATTCGTCTACACCTTCCGCGTCACCATGGGGCCCAAATTCGTTCGCCTCCACTTCTTCCCTTCGGATTACCTCACTTCGGCCATGCCGATTCATTCTTCTCGGTCAAGGCTGCTGGCTACACTCAGCTCCGCAACTTCAGCACTCTCCTCTTTTCCGATCACACCGGCTTCGCGAGCTTCTGCAAAGAGTCCCGCTTAACCATCGTAGCTGACCAGAAATTGAACGTCACGTTTGCTCCCACTCCTGGTAACCCAGACGTTGGTACGCTTTCGTGAATGGAATCGAAGTTGGTTCCAAAGTGTTACGATTTGCGACGTCACAAAGTGCAAAACATCTTAAATTTACCAACTTTTATGACCGTTTGTCATGGAAAAGAAGAAATTGTCGTAAATTGAGGATTTCTTTACGGAGAGTGATGACGTCATGACAAGAGCAAAACGTCCAAGATTAGGATGTTTTTTCAAATACAACTATTTACAAGGGGTATTTTTGTTTGCCCTAAATAAGGACAAAATGCCATAATCTTGTATTTTTTTTTTCAACTACAACGCTTTGCGAAGGTGACCATGAACAAAATGTTGCAGATTTTAAACTTTTTTAATTACAATGATTTTAAAAAATTTCAACGTTCCATTGTAACTAAAAACTTAACATTGTGAATTTAAATCCTTTCAAATTATGATGGCTTATAAAGGTTTGCAACAATCATTGTAACTAACAATATAACCTCATAAAATTTTTATTAAATTTGATTTTTATTGTGCCATGACGTCAATATTCTAGGGGTCCGGCACCCATTTGCTAGTGCTTAAAGCATCGCAAATTTCATTTTAGTATGTTGGACGTGCATTTTCTAGTATCGGACATCTAAATCTCGACAGTTGGGATCCTTCCAGCTTAATCTAATGTCTGTCATTTATGGGGTACGGTATAAGATTACAATCTTAGAAGTCTCTAACTAAGCATCAATGGATTTATCTCGTATACGATATATTAATAATGCATTTGATAACCACCGCCCGTGGTGGCTGTGATGGTTAGAGCTTTCTCCCCCACCGAGGGGGGAGGGCGTTCAAAACCCCGCGTCCCCATTGCTCGACTCACCTGCGATTGGGTCTGTGTTGGCGGCTCAGTTCGCTCTGGGTTTACCCCGCCAGTTGCCGGCTGTACGGGATTCCTGGATCATCAAAAAGAAAAGAAAAAACGCGTTTGATAATATTTCCGTTACATAGATAATTTTCCTCCTTGAAAGGACAAAAGTTGATAATGGAAGGACGCGATATAGAAAACATTAGGGGTGAGCATGGTTTCAGAATAGAACATGGAACTTGAGAACCGAACCAGTAGGAACTTATAGGTTCAAGGTTCCAAGGTATACAAGGTAGGTTCTAGGTTCTAAAAAATGAGAAACCTATTTCAATGGGTAAGTTTCGGGTTCGTAGTTGGAGAAACTTGAAATCTAGAACCTAGAATCTAGAATAAGTTTAAATATTTTTCTCGATCCATGTCTCTGTGCGATCTTCCGATATTCCATAATGTTTGATGATGAGTGTATAATCTGGAAGCACTAGTCTAAATTTCCATTTTATGACTAAGATTTTTACTTTATTAATGTTCATATTTTTCGTATATTTAAATATAAGTTATTATTAGTAAATTGCAATCGTTCAAATAATAATATAAGTGGAACCTAGGTAGACCTTGGAACTTAAGACAGGATAGTTTTCAAGTTCTAGGATATGTAAGGTAGATTTCAAGTTCCAAAAAAAGGAGGAACTTGTTCCGACGGGTAGGTTCCAAGTTTTCCATTCACCCCTACTTTTATTTAATTGAATTCCTTGCCAACAATTATTTTTTTTTTTTATGATAGTTTTGTTTATTTTGTATTCTCTTTGATGAATGACAAGCTCGTTTATTATTATTACATTCATTTTCGTTTTGTTTAACTAAAAATGAAATTAAAAAAAAAATTGTTGGACCCTAGAACCAACCCTAAAATTTGTGACAGTGTAGGTTCCAAGTTCCGACAAATAGGTTTCAAGTTTCAAAAAATAAAGAATTTGTATCCCAGGATAAATTCTGAGTTTTAAGCGGAATATAAAGGAACCTGGAATTGATCGTCTCTTCAAAACACGGTTTGGAGGTGGTCCCTTGAGGGAGAGCATTATTGCATGGGACCCGGCAGTCGCACCGCTGACCTGACGTGACCTTCCTAAAGCAATTGAACCTTCCACGGAAAGCGCATCCGGAAGGGCCCAAATCTCGTCCGCTGATTTTCTTGTGATAGGCGAGGGATCTATCCCCATGCAGATATCTTAGCGACGACTTTGGTCTTCTACTAATCTCGTCACTAGTGCCGGCCTTCTCTTCCGCTCTTCTTCCTAATTCCCCATTAGTCAAAACTGGTTCATCTCCGAGACCCCGCTCTCCTTGTGCTTTTCATCGATTCGCCTGCGACCCTTTGTCGTCGAGTAGCAAGATGAAGAACATGAAACCACCACTTCTACTATTCATTTTCATCTCGGTTTCGCTCGAAGCACTCCCGATCTCAGTCACTGGCAAAAACGTTGACGCTTACCGGCCGACTGATGATTTTGCCGTCGACTGCGGCTCCTCGAACAGCTCTACTGTGGAGAACCGGAATTGGATTGGAGACGCCGCCGACCGTTCGGACTACTCTCCAATTGGGAAAACTCACTCCTCTATCACTACACTAGCAAGCAGTTCATCTCCCAGAGTCCCTGGCACCGCCCCATACCTCACGGCTCGCCTCTCCCGCTCCGAGTTCGCCTACACCTTCCACGTCACCGCAGGGCCCATATTCGTTCGCCTGCACTTCGTCTCTTCGGATAACCCCAACTTCCGCCGTGTTGATTCCTTCTTCTCAGTCGAGGCCTCTGGCTGCACCCTGCTCCACAACTTCAGCGCTTCCCTCTTTGCTGATTACCCCCCCTCCGCGGGCTTCTTCTCTAAAGAGTTCGGCTTAAGTGTCGGAGAGGACCAGATATTGAACATAACGTTCACTCCCACTCCTGGTAATTCAGACGCGTATGCTTTCGTGAATGGAATTGAAGTCGTTTCCATGCCCAAAAGTCTCTACTACAACACCGTCGTCGACTCAACCGAGGGAATCGAGTTGGCAGGTCCGCTGGCGCCATGCACCTTGGATACCACTGAAGTTCTCGAAGCGGTGAAGCGCTTGAACGTGGGAGGACAGTTTGTCGGTCCAGCTCATGACACGGGAATGTACAGGACCTGGGAAGCAGATGACGAATACGTGACTTCCTCGTACATCGGAGTTTTGCCAGTTAACACAAGTATCCAACTCAATTACGGTGAGCAAGTACCAAATTACACGGCTCCAGATCCCGTATACACTACTGCAAGGACCATGGGAACGGACAAAAGAATCAATCTAAGCTACAACCTCACGTGGTCCGTCGAGGTGGAGACGAACTTCTATTACTTGGTCCGGTTACACTTTTGCGAATTCCAGATAGAGATAAATAAACTCTATGATAGGGTTTTCAGGATTTTCATAAATTCACAGCTGGTCGAGGGTCATGCGGATGTCATTGAATGGAGCGGGAAGGGCGTGCCCGTCTATAGAGATTTTGCAGTAGCCCTCCTGGATCACAGCCAAAAGAAAAGAACCAACCTCTCCGTCGCGTTGGGCGCACTTCCAGATGGTTCTACTCTTTACTCTGATGCCATCTTGAATGGCCTCGAGATTTTCAAGATCAGCGCTCCAGACGGGAATCTCGTAGGGCTGAACCCGGATCCAACTCCACGGGCAAGCAAAGCATCGTCGAGCCTCAGCAAAGCGGCAAAAATTGCCATCGTTGCTGGTGGAACTTCGGCCTTCACCGTGCTCTCTCTCCTGGCTTTCTTTCTTTACCGGCGAAGAAACAGGGCGAAGGATTCGACCTCGAGCGACGGCACCTCATGGTGGGGCCCGGTCTCCCGCTCGACGACTAAGTCAATGAAGACCCAGGGGTCGTCCCTGCCGTTGGATCTCTGCCGCTACTTCTCGCTGGCGGAGATCAGAGCGGCCACGAACAACTTTGACAAGGGGTTTATTATTGGCGTGGGCGGGTTCGGCAACGTGTACAGGGCTATGTCGATGGCGAGGCCAACCCAGTGGCGATCAAGCGGCTGAACCAGGGATCGCAGCAGGGCCTTCATGAGTTCAGGACCGAGATTGAGATGCTCTCGCAGCTTCGGCACCTCCACCTGGTCTCCCTGATTGGGTTCTGCAAGGACGTGGGGGAGATGATCCTCGTGTATGACTACATGGCACGCGGGACCCTCAGCGACCATCTCTACTACACCGATAATCCCCCACTCCCCGGGAAGCAGCGGCTCGAGATCTGCATAGGCGCCGCGTGGGGACTCCACTACCTCCACAGCGGTGCCAAGCACACCATCGTACATCGCGACGTGAAGACGACCAACATCCTGCTCAACGAGAAGTGGGTTGCCAAGGTGTCCGACTTTGGGCTCTCGAAGGTCGGACCCACGAGCGAGTCTAAGACGCACGTCAGCACGGCCGTGAAGGGCACCTTCGGGTACCTGGACGCGGAGTACTACAGGCGCCAGCGGCTGACTGATAAGTCCGACGTCTATTCCTTCGGCGTGGTGCTGTTCGAGGTGCTGTGTACAAGGCCTGCCGTGAGCCGGATGGCCCCGATGGAGCAGATTAGCCTGGCTGAGTGGGCCCAGAGTTGTTGTAAGAGCGGGTCCGTCGAGGAAATGGTGGACCCGCACCAGAAGGGGGCTATCGCCCTCGAGTGCCTCAACAAGTTCTGCGAGATCGCTATGAGCTGCTTGCGGGACGAGGGGGCCAAACGGCCATCCATGAACGACGTTGTGTGGGGCTTCAATTTCGCACTGCAGCTACAGCTGAGCAAAGAGCTGGAGGTGACGGATCATGTGGGTATGTCAGCGCATGATAGTGATGACGACGACCATGACGCGGCTTCGATCAGAGGCAACGGCAGCGATGAGGAGATCAACACTAGCGATAGCGATAGTGGTGGTTGGAGGAGCAGTAGGGAAGCTGCGACGTCGACCAGAGCCAGAAGCAATGACGTTTGTGATGAGAGTAGTTACGTCGCAGAGAGGTTGCCAAGAGAAAAATATTAGTTACTCAAGTGTAATGGTCAAAAGTCACCCGGTATGTGTTTTTTTATATTATTATTTTCTTTTAACATGCGGAAGAGTAATCAAACATTTACTAGTATTCTTTTAACAATTAAAGGTCTTACAAGTATAATCAACATACTTATACCTCTTTTATTTATATCACATTTGAGTTCACAATTTTATTACTTTACAAGCAAAAAACAAAAGTCTAGGTGGAGGTGAAAAGACTTATCTTTGTATTCTATTATACTTCTAAAAGTCTATTTATATAAATGTCCAGACTAAAATCATGAGTTGATAACTTCTTTGTTTGCTGCGTTTCCATCATCAAGATCAAAGCCTCTCAATAGATTGATTAACTCACCTTCAAGGTCCTAGTATTAGGAAACGAACTGAAAAAGAACCCACTTTGTGAAACCTCCTTCATCAACCCACACAATACAACTATACTTGATATATAATATTCTAGATTCTGGTTTAAGCACATTTCATAAAGACCTTCATAACTCATAGAGACTATAGCATAAAGGTTGAAGGGTGTCCATTCTACATGTTTGAAAAATAAAATGAATGAGCCAAAACTCAATGAATGAAATTTCTTGTTTTAAGTTAAAAGAAATCTCTTACTACTTCATCTGGTATACACAAAGTGAATGCACAATCATCTGATAAGTGTGATAAAAAGGTAAGTAGACTCTACATTTCCCATTTTCATTTATCATAGAAATTATTAATCAACAATACGTCCATCCAGACTCATGCATATGCATACCATGTTTCATACAAACAAACAAACAAACAATATAAATAATGTTTGGTTCTACACATTACAATGCATTTTATTTATTAATATTTCCTCTCAAACTTTCCTGAGCATTCCAGTCACTGGGGCATCTCAATTTCGAGGCATCCTGAAAACTTCTACCACAATCTATTACCACCATAGGGGCGTCTCGACTCTCGAGACATCCCGAAACATTCTCCGAAGCATCCCAACCATTGGGACATTCCAACCATTGGGACATCCCATAAACTACTACCATGGGCATCGTCACGCACCACTATATAAGTGACAGAATCACATTAATATCATTTAAAGTCATAATATATGTATACTTACAAGCATATCACACATATCTCAACTCAATTTAATACATTGGCCAAATAATTGTATATGAAATAACATATAGTCATAGTCTAGTCGTTAAAGTCTAGAGATCCAAATGAGTACATTCTGAGTTTGGACATTGAGCAGGATCCGAACGAATAAATATATTCTAGACGTAAAGTTTGAACATGTAAATGGGTACATTCTAAGTTAGAACAACAAGTACATTCTAGTTGTAAAGTCTGAACAATCAAAATGGCAAATTCTAGCTTAATAGAAGCTTCTAGAACAAAAGAACATATCCAATATTAAATAGATTTACAAATGAATAGACTCAACAATGGATAGAATCAACAAATAAATAGATTCAACAAGGAATAGATTTATATTTAGTAAAGTCTATATGAACCGGTAGATAGATTTATTAATAAACAAATTCACAAGTTGGTAGATTCAACAAGAAATAGATTCATGCTCGGTAAAGTCTATCTAAACCAATAAATAAATTTATCAACAATCATATTCACAAGCTAGTAGATTCAACAAAGAATAGATTTATACTCAGTAAAGTCTGTTTGAACCAATAAACAGATTTATGAAAAAACAGATTTACAAGTTGGTAGATTCAACAAGTGAACAAATTCACAAATAAATAGATTCAACCAAATGAGTAGATTCATAAATGGACAGATTCTGTCATAACACATTCTAGCAGAACAAGTAAAATGAATAGATTTTGACTAGTAAAATTCTAGTAGAACAAAGTAGACTGAATAAACAATAGATCATCAAGACAAATATGATAAAATGAACCGCTTCTGACTATGCAAAACGAAACAAAACAAAGAAGAATGAACGTGCAATGGGTCATCAAGATAAATATAGCAGAATGACCAAATTCTAACTACCTAGAATGAAGTAGAAAGAAGCAAAATGAACATGCAATGGGTCATCAAGATAAATATGGTAGAACAACGAAATTTTGACTACCTAGAATGAAGCAGGAAGAAGCAAAACGAACTTGCAATGAGTCATCAAGAGGAATATGGTAGAACGATTGGATTCTAATTATCTAAAATGAAGCAGAAAGAGATAGAACGAACATGCAATGAGTCATAAAGATAAATGTGGCAGAACAGCCAAATTCCAACTTCTTAGAACGAAGTAGAAAGAAATAAAATGAACATATAAGATGTCACCGATGTTATTTAACAACTGCCATACCCATCCATACACATCAAAGTTTCACAATTTCAATCAACTAACCAAGTTATGTTTTAAGGACATTTGGCCAACTTAATATCTAGAAACTTTACTTATATCTAGCGAACGCAAACCACAAGCCATCAATTGCCTTCACCACCTTAGTAGCTCGTAAATATGAAGTTTTATTCTCTATATTCTTGGATTGAAAAGTGAAATCTAGCACATGCAAGTTTATGTTTGGATTTTAGAGAAGTAAAAGGGGGCTCTACGGCAAGATAAAAGGAGCTTTATCAAAATAAACTAAGATAATTTGATGTTTTTCATTGTTAGGTGTAACTATGCATGCTAATCACCAACTTGATGTGGCATAAATGCAAGACAGAGTTCTTGCACGTGGCCTAGGGAAATGTAAGAAGAAGTAAGTCAATTTGAAGTAAGCATCACTTATTCTAGGTGTCAAAATTAGTGTTAAAAAAAAATATTGTTTTTGAAGAAACAAATGGCCATGTAAGAGTTACCCACCTCGCTATGGGCGCATTGGTTCAGGCATTCCCCCTCTTTCGGTTGGGGGAGGTTCGAGTCACCACGATTGCATTTGCGTGACAAGTGCGACACCATGGGAGGTGGGTCCTTGTGCTAGTGTCGCCCCGGGCTTACGTCGCCGATTGCCGGCTGTACGACAGTTTTCGGGTCATCAAAAAAAAAAAAAAAAGGCCATGCAAGAGTTCTTATAAAAACATGTGGCACTTATAATTTTAATTAATAAATTTTGTAAGATAAATATAACAAAGAGCAACTCCCTCAATATGCCAAATTGTGGCGAAATCGAGTGGCAATTCATTCGATTCTGATGAATCTTCACGATTTGCCTTGGTTTCTTGCGCCTCAATGCAGATTGGCGCCGGTTGTAGCAAAATGGGCTTGGCCGGGATCACTGGGAATTTATGAGACTGGTTCGCTTGTGGCCAGCTTCGGCACTATTTTACCCGAAATTTCAGCATTATCGGGTTGATTATGGAGACGTGCTTGTTAGCACTGCCAATGGATCTACCGAACTAGGATGCTTTTCCGCAATCCATGGAGGAGCAACCGGGAGCCACGCCACCAGCTCCGCTTTAACTCTAGAAAATCAGCTTTCTTACGATGATTTACCATGTTTCCCAAAGACATTCGGGATTAACAGTAGTACTTCAGCTTGACTTTAGAAAAATCAGCTTTCTTGCCACGATTTACCATGTTTCCTGAGAGGTTCAGGATGAGCAAAAGTGCAAAGAAGAAAGAAAAGAACAAATCAGAAAATTCACAAAAATATTTAAAATCATGTTATTTCAATTCAGTTTGTTAAGTCATATGGCCAGTCTTGTTACTTTTACTTAAGATGGTCAGAGATGACTAGATTGGTATGTCAACATTTTCAAATAAAATTAGTCGAAAAGAATATGTTGGAGTATTAAAAAAAGAAATTGAATTGAAAAAGTTTAAGATTATATTGGAATTCATTGATTTAGAACTAAATCGATAATTTTCCCCATCTTATCTAATCTTTGCTTCCCTCGCTTTTTCTTAGGCCTTTCCTAAATCCCAATGATTAAAATAGGTTCATCTTCAAGAGTCTGCTATTCATGTGAACTTCTATTTATGGATTCAATTGCAATTGTCTCAGACATTAAACGGTAAGATGAAGAACACGAAACCACCACTTCTCTTATTATTCCTCTTCATCTCCGTCCTGCTCGAAGCACTCATGGTCTTAGTCACCGGCGACAATGTTGGCGCATACTTGCCGGTTAATGATATCGCCGTCAACTGCAGCTCCCTCGGCAACTCCTCTGTGTCCAAGCAGACTTGGATCAGGGACACCGAGGATGGTTCTACCTACTTTCCAATCGATGAAACTCATTCCTCTAATGTCATAAGTGCAAACCGTTCATCTCCCCCTGTCCACAACCGCATCTCACACGACACTGCTCGTCTCTCCCGCTCCGGATTCATCTACAGCTTCCGCGTCACCATGGGGCCCAAATTCGTTCGCCTCCACTTCTTCCCTTCGGATTACCTCAACTTTGGCCATGCCGATTCATTCTTCTCGGTCAAGGCTGCTGGCTACACTCAGCTTCGCAACTTCAGCGCTTTCCTCTCTTCCGATCACACCGGCTTCACGAGCTTCCGCAAAGAGTCCTACTTAACCTAGTAGCTGACCAGATATTGAACGTCACGTTAATCCCACTTTTGTGAATGGAATCGAAGTTGTTTCCAAAGTGTTACGATTTTGCGACGTGACTAAGTGCAAAACATCTTAAATTTCCCAACTTTTATGACCGTTTGTCATGGAAAAGAAGAAATTGTCATAAATTGAGAATTTCGTTACAAAGAGTAATGACGTCATGACAAGAGCAAAACGTCCAAAATTAGGATTTCAAATACAATTATTTACAAAGGGTTATGTTTGTTTGCCCCAAATAAGGATAAAATGTCATAATTTTGTATTTTTTTCCTTCAACTTCAACGCTTTGCGAAAGTAACCATGAACAAAATGTTGCAAATTTTAAACTTTTTTTAATTACAATGATTTAAAAAAATCTCAATATTCTATAGTAACCAAAAACTCAACATTGTGAATTTAAATCCTTTCAAACTACGATGGCTTATAAAGGTTTGCAACAATTAATGTGACTAACAATATAACCTCATAAAACTTCATTAAATTTTATTTTTTACTGTGCCATGATGTCAATATTCTATGGGTCTGGCACTCATTTGCTAGTGCTTAAAGTATCGTAAATTTCATTTTAGTACGTCAGACGTGCATTTTCTAGTATCATGGACATCTAACTTTTGACAGTCAGGATCCTTCTATCTTTATCTAATGGCTGACATATATGGGGTACGGTATAACATTAAAATCTCAAAAGTCTCTGACTAATATAATCAATAAAGCGTTTGATTATATTTCTGTTACATAAATAATTTTCCTCTTTGAAAGGACAAAAGTTGAAAATGGAAGGCGATATAGAAAACACGGTTTGGTGGTGGTCCCTTGAGAAAGAGCATTCTTGCATGGAACCTGGCAGCGTACCGCTAACCTGATCTTCCTACGGCAATTGAACCTTCCACGAAAAGCGCACCCGGAAGGGCACAAATCCCGTCCGCTGATTTTCTTGTGATAGGCGAGGGCTCTATCCTCTTGCAGATATCTTAGCGACGACTTTGGTCTTCCACTATTCTCGTCACTAGTGCTGGACTTCTCTTCCGCTCTTCTTCCTAATTCCCTATTAGTCAAAACTGGTTCATCTCCGAGACCCCGCTCTCCTTGTGAACCTCTTTCCATCGATTCATCTGCGACCCTCTGTCGTCGAGTGGCGAGAGGACGAACATGAAATCCCCACTTCTATTATTCATCTTCATCTCCATCTCGCTCAAAGCTCTCCCCATCGCTGGCGCTTACCAGCCGACCGATGATATCACCGTCGACTGCGGCTCCTCCACCAGCTCCACTATGGGTGTACGGAATTGGATCGGAGATGCCGCTAACCGTTCAGACTACACACCAATTGAGAAAACTCCCCCCTCTATCATTGCAAGGGCAAACAGTTCATCTCCCACCGTGTCCGGTCAGGTCCCATACTACACGGCTCGCATCTCCAGCTCCGAGTTCACCTACACCTTCAACGTCACAGCAGGGCGCAAATTCGTTCGCCTGCACTTCTTCCCTTCGGATTACCTCAACTTCCGCCGTGTTGATTCCCTCTTCTCGGTCGAGGCCGCTGGCTACAACCTGCTCTGCAACTTCAGCGCTTCGCTGTTTTCCGATTATACCAGCTCCCTGACCTTCCACAAAGAGTTCTGCTTAACTGTCGAAGCCGACCGGATATTGAAAATAAAATTCGCCCCAACTCCTGGTAATTCAGACGCGTATGCTTTCGTGAATGGAATCGAAGTCGTTTCCATGCCCGAACATCTCTACTACAACACCTTCATAGACTCAAACGAGGGAATCGAGGTGGTAGGTCTACCGTCGGCACACACCTGGGGTACTGCTGATGCTCTCGAAACGGTAAAGCGCTTGAACATAGGAGGAATGTTTGTCGATCCAGCTGATGACACGGGAATGTACAGGACCTGGGAACCAGATGACGACTACGTGACTTCCTCGAACATCGGAGTTTTGCCATTTAACACAACTATCCAACTCAATTACAGTGAGCAAGTGCCAAATTACACGGCTCCAGATAGCTTATACAGAACTGCAAGGACTATGGGAACAAACAAAACAATCAATCTGAGCTACAACCTCACGTGGTCCGTCGAGGTGGAGACGAACTTCTATTACTTCGTCCGGTTACACTTTTGCGAATTCCAGATAGAGATAAATGAGCCCTTAGATAAGGTTTTCAGGATTTTCATAGATTCGCAATATGCGGATGTCATTAAGTGTAGCAGGAAGGGCGTGCCTGTCTATAGAGATTTTGCAGTAGCCCTACATCATAGCCAACAGAAAAGAACCAACCTCTCCGTCGCATTGCGCGCGCTTCCAGATCCTTACACTCTTTACTCTGATGCCATCTTGAATGGCCTCGAGATTTTCAAGATCAATGATCCAAGCAAAAATCTCGCAGGGCTGAACCCGGATCCGGTCCCGGAGGTCCCGGATAAACTGCCATGGCCTCTATCGGCAAGCAAAGCACCGTCGAGCCTCAATAAAGCAGCAAAAATTGCCATTGTTGCTGGTGGAACTTCGGGCTTCACCGTACTGTCTCTCCTGGCTTTCTTCCTTTACCGGCGACAAAACAGAGCTAAGGATTCGACCTCGAGCGACGGCACCTCATGGTGGGGCCCGGTCTCCCGCTCGGCGACCAAGTCAATGAAGACCCGGGGGTCGTCCCTGCCGTTGGATCTGTGCCGCTACTTCTCGCTGGCGGAGATCAGAGCGGCCACGAACAACTTCGACAAGGTGTTTATTATCGGCGTGGGCGGGTTCGGCAACGTGTACAAGGGCTACGTCGATGGCGGGGCCACTCCAGTGGCGATCAAGCGGCTGAACCAGGGATCGCAGCAGGGCCTCCATGAGTTCAGGACCGAGATTGAGATGCTCTCGCAGCTCCGGCACCTCCACCTGTTCTCCCTGATTGGGTTCTGCGAGGACGCGGGAGAGATGATCCTCGTGTACGACTACATGGCACGCGGGACCCTCAGCGACCATCTCTACAACACCGATAATCCCCCAGTCCCCTGGAAGCAGCGGCTCGAGATCTGCATAGGTGCTGTGTGGGGACTCCACTACCTCCACAGCGGTGCCAAGCACACCATCATACATCGCGACGTGAAGACGACCAACATCCTGCTCAACGAGAAGTGGGTTGCCAAGGTGTCCGACTTTGGGCTCTCGAAGGTCGGACCCACGAGCGAGTCTAAGACGCACGTCAGCACGGCCGTGAAGGGCACCTTCGGGTACCTGGATCCGGAGTACTACAGGCACCAGCGGCTGACTGACAAGTCCGACGTCTATTCCTTCGGCGTGGTGCTGTTCGAGGTGCTGTGTGCAAGGCCTGCCGTGAGCCGGATGGCCCCGGTGGAGCAGATTAGCCTGGCTGAGTGGGCCCAGAGTTGTTGTAAGAGCGGATCTGTCGAGGAAATGGTGGACCCGCACCTGAAGGGGGCTATCGCCCTCGAGTGCCTCAACAAGTTCTGCGAGATCGCTATGAGCTGCTTGCACGACGAGGGGGCCAAGCGGCCATCCATGAACGACGTTGTGTGGGGCCTCAATTTCGCACTGCAGCTACTGGTGAGTACAGAGCTGGAAGTGACCATGACGCAGCTTCGATAAGAGGCAGCGGCAGCGATGAGGCGATCAACACTAGTGACAGCGATAGTGGTGGTTGGAAGAGCAGTAGGGAAACTGCGACGTCGGAGCCGGAAGCAATGATGTTTGTGATGAGACTATGACTAGTTATGACTCAGAGAAGTTGCCTTGAGAAAATATTAGGTGCTCAAGTGTGACGCTCAAAACGTTGTTTGATACGTGTTTTTTATATTATTACTCTCTTTTAACATATGAAAAAGTAATTAAATATTTAATATTATTTTTTTAACAATTAAAGGCCGTACAAGTATAATCAACATATTGATGCCTCTTTTATTTATACCACATTTGAGTTCATAATCTTATTATATTATGAGCAAAAAACAAAACTTTGGATAGGGGTGGCGAGACCTATCTTCGTGCTATACTATACTTTCAAAAGTCTGCCTATATAAACGTAATCATGGGTCGATAACTTCTCTGTTTGTTGTGTCTCCATCTGAAAGTCCTGGTACCAGGAAATGAACTGAAAAGGAACTCACTCTAGGAAACTTCTTACATCAAATCCACATAATAGAACTACACTTGATATTTATTATTCCATATTCTAATTCAAACACATTTCATAAAGACCTTCATAATTCATAGAGACTTTATAGCGTAAAGGTTGAAAGGTATTCATACTACGTGTTTGAAAAATAAAAGGAATGAGCCAAAATCCAGTAAATGAAATTTCTAGTTTTAAGTTAAAAGAATTCTTTTACCACTTCATTTGATATACACAAAGTGAATGCATAATCATCCGATAAGTGTGATAAAAATATAAGTAGACTTTACCTTTTCTATTTTCATTTACCATAGAAATTGTTAACCAACAATACATTCATTCAGACTCATGCATAAGCACACTATGTTTCACATAAACAAACAAACAATATAAAATAATATTTGATTCTACACATGATAATGCATTTTATTCATTAATATTTCCTCCTCTTGAACTTTCCTATGCATCCCAACTATTAGGGCATCTCAATTTCAAGGTATTCTACAAACTTCCACCACAGAATGTCCCCACCATAGGGCGTCTCAACTCTCGAGACATCTCGAAACACTCTTCGGGACATCCCAACTGGACATCCCGCAAACTTCCAACATGGGGCATCGTCACGCACCACTATATGAGTGACGGAATCACATTAATGTTATTTAAAGCCATAACACACACACACACACTTACAAGCATATCACACATATCTCAACTCAATTTAATACATTAAACAAATAATCATATATGAAATAACATATGGTCAAACTCTGGTCGTTAAAGTTTGGAGATCCAAATGGGTACATTTTGAATTTGGACATTAGCGGGATCCGAATGAATAAATATATTCTGGACATAAAGTTTGAACATGTAAATGGATACATTTTGAGTTAGAATAACAAGTACATTCTGGTCGTAAAGTCTGAATAATCAAAAAGGTAAATTCTGGCTTAATAGAAGCTTCTAGAACAAAAGAACAGATTCAATAATGAACGGATTTACAAATGAATAGAATCAACAAATAAATAGATTCAACAAAGAATAGATTTATATTTAGTAAAGTTTGTCTAAATAAATGGATAGATTTATTAACAAACAAATTCACATGTTGGCAGATTCAACAAAAAATAGATTCATACTTAGTAAAGTCTGTCTAAACCAATAAACAAATTTATCAACAAACATATTCACAAGTTGGCAAATTCAACAAGGAATAGATTCATACTCATTTAAAGTCTGTTTGAACTAATAAACATATTTATGAATGAACAGATTCATAAGTTGGTAGATTCAACAAGTGAACAGATTCACAAATGAATAGATTCGACCAAATAAGTAGATTCACAAAATGCAGATTCACAAATGGATAGATTCTGTCATAGGAAATTCTAGCATAAACAAGTAGAATGAACAAATTCTAACTAGTAAAATTCCAACAAAACAAAATAGAGCGAATATGCAAGAGGTTATCATGACAAATATAACAGAACAAACTGCTTTTGACTATGCAGAACGAAACAAAATGAAGAAGAATGAATGTAACTTGTTGCGATAGGGCAAGCGATCAAACAAATATAGACGGAAGAAGAAAAATAAATCGAACACCGGATTTACGTGGTTCAGTCGTAAAGACCTACGTCCACGGAGAGAGCAGCAACGAATTTCATTATAGATCAAGCGATATAAGGAGATTACACACTCAAGTCACTCAAACACTCTCTCGGCACAAAATTATCACACAAGCTTAAAAACAAACGTTGAAAAAGAACTCCTTTTCTTGATCGCGCTTCAGCTTGAAGATATGCGGCTCCTCCTTTTCTCTCGTACGGGTGCAACAGCAACACCCCGAAAAGAGGACCTCTTTCGCGGCTTCCTTCTGCGACTTCTACGTAGGGTTTTTGGTTGGCAACCCAACCAACGAAAAAGAAGAAGCAAGAAACCCACGTAAAAAATTTTGTTTTATACGTGGGTGTGCCCAAGGTCAAACCTTTGACCTTGGGCCCCACTACTTGCCTATTTTGGCTTCACGTGGAGATCTTCACGAGTGCAGAGGAGAGGACTTCATTGTTCGGATTTCGCAAGCAATCAACTTTCCTCCTTTATTTTATTTTTATATTTCCTTCGCGAGTCTACCGAATTTCGCGTTTTAGCAAACGCTCAAACTCGAGTCATATTTAACAATCTCCACCTTGGCTCGATGTTTGAGCTAAGTCGCAATCGCTTCGCAAAAAATTCAAACTCTGCTGCTACTTTCCCATAGCCCTCGATGGGCTCAACCGCCACAGATATTATCCTAGTCCAACCCTCGCTTGAACTTTGCCATAATTGAGGACCTCATCAGAATACCAACTCCACATGCACTTTTAACTGCTCCGCAAGGATTTTCTGACGTAACCTCCTCAATCGCAGATAAAGCAAAACCATTGTTGCATCCATATCTGTCAGGAGATCGAATACGTACCTTGTTAATTTCAGCAGTTACAGCAACCGTTGGCTCTATAAGCTCCACCTCGCTATAAGCACCATCTATGTCGATTACTTTGCTAGTACTCGTACTTGCTACCTCAGGAGTTTCTAGTTGTAACTCCACCTCAAGCTGAACACCGTCCAGATCCGTATTAACACTGCTATAATCACTCCTAGCCAGAAGTTCTTGAGACTCATCAAGGGTAACTTCTCTACTGTTAACAGGGGAATTTATATCTGGACACCACAACTGATCACCCCACTCACCTTGTGCATAGCCATGGAATATGCACCTTGCCCTCCAATCAAGCTTACCATTACTTACTTGAAAATAACACGGGCAACCAAATATTCTAATAATAGAATAATCAGCAACGTTACCTGACCACACTTATTTAGGAGTCTGCCATTCAATAGCAGTTGTTGGGGATCTATTCACCAGGTAGCTTTTCATACTAAGCACATCAGCTAGGATTCTCCTAGCAATACCAGCACTAGAGATAATTTTTCGGACCAACTCTAGTAATGTTCTGCTCATCAATTCTGCAAATTGTTGTGATTTACTGGCACTAGTGCGGTGTTTCACTATGCCCTCTTTCATGCAGAATTTATTTGCCAGCTCTGAGCAAAACTCCATGCTATTGTCAGTTTGCACATGCTTGATCGACTTACCAGTCTCCGTCTCAATCAAAGCTTTTGATTGTGAGATCTTGACACCAACATCAAACTTGTGCCTTGGCACAAACACCCAAGTCTTCCTTGAGCAGTCAAAAGACTCTCGAACAGATGCATCCGACGTCTTTGCAATGAAATTTGTCACTGTCTTACCTTGAAGTTTATACAGGCCTTTGTGCTTGATTCCTTTCATTATCACTAGGGCACCTCGAACAATCTTCAGAACTCCACCTTTTGAAAAATACCTGCAACCAGTTGAATCTAGGGCACCAAAGGAAATTAAGTTCTTTTCAATTCTGGAACATGCCTCACTCCAGTCAATGTCCTCACGATACCATCATGCATTCTGATTTTAACATCACCAACACCCACAACATCGCACTCAACATTGTTCCCTAACTGGACTTTACCACTACCCGTGCACTGATAAGTGATAAACCAGTTTCTATTTAGTGTGACATGAAAAGAACAACCAGAATCCATAATCCATCCATCAAGCGATGAATCATTAGTGATAGACAAGACATAATCGGCATTATCTGCTACAACTGCAACATTTTCTACAGAATCAACCATAATTCCCTTACCCTTTTCATTTTTCAGCTTAAGGCAATCCCTTCTAAGATGCCCCTCTTGCTACAGCTCCAACAGACAACATTAGCAGTCCTAGATTGATTGCGTCTGTTCATATTAATACTACCATTACCTACACGCGTTATAGATCTTCCTCTATTTTCACCTACTAAAGCAATAGATACAGATTCACCAGATTCTCTTCTACGAATGTCCTCACTCAGAATCAAATCTCGAACCCCATCAAATGTCAAACTTGTTGACCCAGAGGAATTACTAACAACAGTAACGGTAGTATTCCAACTATTAGGCAATGAGGATAATAGAATCAAAGCACGTACCTCATCTTCAAAATTAATCTCAATTGAACTCAATTGACTAACAATCACATTGAATTCATTGATATGATCTGCAACTGACACACCTTCTTTCATCTTCAAGTTAAACAGACGTCGCATCAAACAGACCTTATTGATCGCAGAGGGCTTCTCGTACATATCCGATAGGGCTTGCATCAAATCAGCAGTGGTCTTCTCCTTCAGGATGTTAAATGCAACGTTACGAGCCAACGTCAACCGAATAACACCCATAACTCGTCTATCCAGCAAATCCCAATTAGCTTGCTTCATCATCTCTGGTTTCTCTCCAAATAAAGGCAAGTGCAGATTCATCTAGTAAAGATAATCTTCAATTTGCATCTTCCAGAAACTAAAATCCTTCCCATCAAATTTGTTGATTTTCACTTTTACTTCTTCTGTTGCCATCGATTCGCTTGAACTTAGCCAAACCTTGCTCTGATACCACTTGTTGCGATAGGGCAAGCGATCGAACAAAATATAGACGGAAGAAGAAAAATAAATCGAACATCGGATTTACGTGGTTCAGTCGTAAAGACCTACGTCCACGGGGAGAGCAGCAACGAATTTCACTATAGATCAAGCGATACAAGTAGATTACACACTCAAGTCACTTTGGGTCATCGAGATAAATATGGGAGAACGACCAAATTTTAACCACCCAGAATGTAGTAGAAAGAAGCAGAACGAACATGTAATGACTCATCAAGATAAATATGATAGAATGATCAAATTCTAACTACCTAGAATGAAGTAGGAAGAAGCAAAATGAATCATCAAGATAAATATGACAGAACGACCATATTTTGATTATCTAAACTGAAGCAGAAAGAAACATAATGAACATACAATGGGTCATCAAGATAAATGTAGTAGAACAGTCAGATTTTGACTACTTAGAATGAAGTAGAAAGAAACAGAACAAACCTTTGGAAATTGAATGATGTACCGTGTAGGGCTATGTAGCGATTTTTGGCTAAATAATCATTGATAAGTCTGCATGATTGTGTTAATATTCAGTAGAAGGTATAAATCCTTCACTATCTTAGATTCAATGGCAATCAAATAGCTTTAACATAGGGCAGAGTTTCAGCTTTCATCTCTTTATGAATCCATCTTGAGGCTATTTGGAAATTGAAAACCTTTGCAAATTGCAGACTTTGGTATATGAGGGCATTAAATGCCCTCTTACAAGCTACTGAAGACGCTTCTTCAGCTTATTCTTAGGCGGACTTGCAGTTTTCAAACAGTAATATTTATCAAAGTTGTGTGAATTTTTGAAAGAAATTGGACTGTAATGACGTGGATGGGATCTGCAAAATGAGTCTAAACATTTGGAGGATTAAGTACAAATTTGGTTCTCTAAGTTTAGGCATTTGTGTGATTTGATCTTCTATTTTTTATGTCGTGCAATTAAGTCCTCTTAACTTTTTTGTGCAATCAGGTGTATTGTTTACTCGTTGTAAGTAATGCTGTCACACTATGATTTCCTTTTTACTTGTTTTTCCTGTTTGCTTTCTGCTCATTTGGAAGCAAATTAGCATCACCTATTATTTTTGTCACGTAAACAATGTCACGTCATTCAATAATTTGATGGTTTAGTTGAAGTGGTTGACTGAAGGATTTGATTACACAAATTCAAAAAGTTAAAAGATTTGATTGTACAAAATAGAACTTAAAGGACCCATATTGCACAAATGTAGAAAGTTAGAGGACTCGATTTAATGAAATAAAAATTAGAGGATCAAATCGCATAAAAGCAGAAACTTAAGGACCATAATATGCACTTTACCCAACATTTCTACTATGAATTGCCTATGGCCGTGCCTGGTCTGTGTTGGGCCGAGGCAAATTATGTCCGGGTCTGGTTTCTATTTTCTGTTCTTTTAATAAATCTAATGTAGAGGAAACAATCAAGTCCCTTTTTGCTAACGGCTCGGTCCTGCCCGGCGAAGGCCGTGTAGGCCTTGCTGCGACCACGCCGGTGCGCTGGTCATTCCTAATCCGGACATTTGTTTAGCACGATACAGGGTGTTATGCCCTCCCCAGTGTGATTTACTGCGGTTCTGAACAAGCTTTTCTGTTCCTGGCAATGTCACAGCCAAAATTCCCTTCCATCTTGTGTAACTGAGAAAACTGGTAATGAGTAACATTTTGAGCATGTTCTCTTTGAAAACTCAGGCACACGATGCATAAATCCGGCTGTCAAAACACAAAAAAAAATGGTTTGAACTACAATTCAGGCACACGATGCATAAATCCGGCCGTCAAACACAAAAGAAAAGGTTTGAACTACATGGAGCATGTAATCTAGTGTCGTAGACATCAATGCCAGAACAGAGCATATGCTTCCTCTTTCTGTGACCGAGAAGAGACTTCCTTGTCAATAGACAGGACATGAAAGCCTCCGGTATGTGCATATTGGCAGCACGAATACACCATTTGAATGATTGTTATGAAAGCCCCCAGCTTCAGAGCTACTTTATTCTTCCGGTTTTGAGACGGCATGCTGTAAAGACCCGAAATGTCAGTATGCCCTTTCCACCATGCTTGGCCAATATCATGCAAAAAATCAACCAAAGAACAGTTTAATATATACGCACCAGATTGTCATTCATTTTCTCAGAAGTTAACGAAGACTTTGTAGTGTCCTGCTTGGCACCTTTTGTGTGAAAACAGATTTTAATAGACTTGGCTATGCCAGCCACGCCAAGCGGAGAAAGGTCCATTTATGTCATGATCTTTAGGACTGGAGATGGGTTTCACTTAGTTGTATGAAAAGCATTTGAAAAGTTTGTTGATCTTTGGCTCATCCAAGGAATTTGCCGTGCATCATCAGGATTGAGAAAAGATGGGACGTCCCTTGACTGAACTATTTGCTCCTTGCAGTTCAGGCTGTACAATTTCAGCCCCAAAATTAGTAGACGATGCCACTTCATGCGATGCCACAATCTAATCCACAGCATTTGGTTGGTGCTGGACAAATTCCACAACCGAACCAAATCAGTCGACTCTGTACTCAGGGCAACCGATTCCCGTGAGCTCTCAGATTCCAGCCGGTTTCCAGCCATTGTATCCTGTACCAGGCTTTACAACAGGGCCGATTAATGCTCCGGCTCAACCCTTTCATACTGCTGGTTTAGACTATCCTCAAGTGCCATTTCATCCACATAACGTGCCTCCGATGCCTTAAGGGATAATAGTTCAATTGCCCCCATCTACTCCACCATCTCCTTGGACAACGGGGTTATTTGGCTGCATGGATGACCCTTTAATTGGTATAGTCGCCTTTTGCTTTTCCTGGGAAGTTTAAACTAAAATGGAGGAGTAACACATGGAGAATCTTCAAGTATTTCTTGCGTGTTTGCAGTGGTTGTGGCCTGTTGCTTCCCCTGTGTAACATTCGGTCAGATAGCGGAGATTGTTGACCGAGGGAGCACATGTTAGTAAGGATGCTTTTACAGACTTTTAGATCCTCGATTCTACTAGTGTAGCAGATAATGGAGACTGAAAAATTCAATGTCCTTTCAACATTCCGAGGGAGAAAGCAATCAGAATGAGATATTTTATGCACTTCAGCAAATGAGAAGAAAGGGTCTCATTGAACTAATGCTGTTGAGAATCATGTTTGCTTTGCAGCATGTGGAACGAGCGGGCTACAATACGGAGGGATCCAGTTTCTCATCGGTTGCCCATGCTTGTTGTCCTGAACTTGCTGAACCAAGCTCCGGAACCAATTCAACCTCATGGAGTCTCCTGCTCCTGACTGGATCACTCACTTCTTTTGCGAATGCTGTGCTCTTTCTGAGAGATACAGAGAGCTTAAGAACAGAGGACTTGACCCTTCCATAGGCAAACTGATGTCGACTATAGCCATTTGAGCTCCCAACGAGCACTTAATAAGCCAACTTATTGCAAATATGGCACTATAGTACTGTCGGTATGGTTTGATTACCGTCACCAACAAAGAAAAATATGCATTTCTTTGTTTTTGGCAAGAAATTGCTGAGGCTTGCCAAGGTTGGCAGGGGAATGCGGCAAACATGCAGAATGTGCAATATCAGGTTGTTATGGTGTCACGCCCCGATCCTCGGGCACGCACACATCATTCTAATTGGTCGATTTTAAAATGCGATATTCCAGGACTATGTATCGCTGACCCTTTCTATTTTTAACCACATGCGGAAGCAGTTATAAATCCCTAGACAATAAAACAATGGGATAGAAAAGTAGGCTATATCTTTCATATTGAAATCCACAACCAAACATTTTCACATGACATAAAGCAAAGTACTTCACAACTATTTACAACTTTTTACTTTACTCTATTCACATCAAAAGGGAGATTTCAAAAGAAGATAAAATTTAAGTCCATCTGGATCGTACTCAAGATCCCTCTCGGAATTATTTTCTTCTTCCAAAAATCATTCTCAGAATCCTCCTCCTCCTCAGCTCCTCAGCGAGATCCTGAAATGATTTCCCCAAACTGGGATGAGACTACGTCCCAGCGAGTTCTACCCCACTAAGACTCGATTAGGGAACCAATACACCATATGGTTGCCTAAGCACAGCATGAGTTAGGTGACTTACCTTGACCTCGGATCCCACCTGCATGTTAGTACAAATCAAATAGACACTCAAACAATCACATCATAGATCGAAGCATCGATCAAATCGACCTAGTCGATTATATGTCAACAATACCACTCACGGTCATTTCCATCCAATCAATCAATTCATATCATCATATCAAAGCAATGGCCAATCAACCTAATTGATTACATGACATCACGACCCATGCTCGGTCGGCATATTCAATACTATCTATAAAGTCCTATCAAATTAGGACTGCTCACCCAAAACTGATAAATAGATAGCATAGCTCACCCAAAGCTGATAATAAGGTATACTGCTCACCCAAAACTGGCATATCGCCCAAAGGCCGATATAGTATACCATATGCTCACCCAAAGCTGATATTATATTGCTCGCCTAAAGCTGATAATGAGGTATACTGCTCACCCAAAGCTGACATATCGCCCGTAGGTCGATATAGTATACCGGTATACTGCTCACCCAAAGCTGTCATATCGCCCGAAGGCCGATATAGTATACCATCTCCATCGTCCAATATTCTCATTATTTTTATCATACCCGATAAAATAGTCGTGTGGGTACACGATCGGCCTTAACCAAAATATTATAATTTCCTTTTTCATAATTCTCACCATTCTCTATAGCCCACCAAAACACTTTTGGTGCTGTCAACCAACACCCGGTTATTTCCCAATTAATAACCAAAATTCAATAATTTAGGAATAAATCCTAAAATCACTCATAAATTGATTTAGCACAAAATCAAGCTCAATTAAATAAATGGACCGCACCACGATGATCAGCTCGAGATTTTGGTCGTCGGCCATCTCAATCTTAATTTCCGAAAAATAATTAATTAATTAATTTCGAAAATTAAATAATAAATATTAAAAATTCAATTTAACTCAAAATAAATTCCAATTAAATAAACAGACTTGACCATGGTCATCAGCATAATTTTCCGGTCACTAGCCATCTCAATTGAATTTTCGGAAAATAAATAAATAAATAATTAATTTCGAAAATTAAATAATTAATATTAAAAATTCAATTTAGCTCAAAATAAATCCCGATTAAATAAAAGGACTTCACCACGATCATCAGCATAATTTTCCGGTCACTAGCCATCTCAATTGAATTTTCAGAAAATAAATAATTAATTAATTTAATTCCGAAAAATAATATTTAAATGCCAAAAATTCCACTTAGGCCCGAATCATCAAATTGAAGCCCGATTAGGGGTCAGAAAATTCATGAACTACCTTCAATAAATAGTAGACCATGTGTACTTGCTAAATACATATTTAATTTATCTAATTCGCATCACAATTGACTAATAAACACTAATCCATACTAATCTAACCACCTAAACCTAATTAATTAAACTAAACAACCCTTAAGCGCAATTAGTTCACTAAGCAAGGATTAGTGAGATTACTCACCGGAATCACACGCAAGACGTATCAATGCGACGGGGATGACACGAGGAACGATTCTTCCTAAAGCATGGCTTGGGTTCGAGCCTGGAAACGGCCCAAAAGTGGGCCCGAAGTTGCTGGAAACCCACTCAGCAACTTGCTGAGTTGCTGCAAAACAGAGGAGAAAAAGAGTTGGTTGCGGGCGGCAAGGGTTCGGGAGAGCGGGCGGAGCTCCGGGGTGGCTGGATGGTGGCCGGAGGGGGTCGGATTGCGGCCTGAGCTGGCCGAACAAGGTTGGGCAAAGGTGAAATAGGGGCTGGATCGCACGGGGGACGACGGCGAGCACAGGCGAGAGGCGGCAGAGTGCGGGGCGTGCGCAGGCGTGCGTTGCGGCGGCGAGACGGGCGGCGACGGACCTCGGTGAGCTGCTGTTCTTCCTCCGTTTCTGGTTTTCACGAGCAAGGAACAAGAAGGGGAGCTTTCGGTCACGTGGGGAAGAAGAGAGAGGAGAGAGGGAAAGAAGAAAGGAAAGAGATAAGAAGAAGGGAAGAGATAGAATTTTGACTAGTCAAAAGTGAAAAAGAGAGAGAGAAAAGCCAATTTAAAATTGGCAAGGGGGAGTGTTCGGTGGGGGTGTCCGCATGAAGGGGGAGGGAGATAGAAAGAGAAAAGAGAGAGAGAGAAAAGGAAGAGAGAGGGAGAGAAAAGAAATAAAATAATATAACACCATGTGGTCTTATTTTTTTCTTTTCTTTTCTTTTCTCTTTCCCTTTCTATTTTCTTTTGGTTTTCAATTTTTCCTCCGATAATTTCTTTCTTGAAATTTCGGACTCATCAATAAATTGATGAACGATGAGATAGGATCCTAAAAATGAATTGTGACACGCTCAAATATTCGATTCCCAAAACCAAATTAAATTTCCTAATTAAAATCGACCGAATGTGATTTTAGTCCAATCCAATCAATTAGGTAGCTTTTAGAGATTTTACCGCGGATAAATCCCTTAACGGCTTCACCCGATAGGTTAGTTAACTCGTGAGTGATCAGCTCAGAGAAAAAGGACCATAGGTGCACCAACGATATGCACATTTCATTTTATTGAAACGGGATCGAATTTCAGGATGTCACATATGATGCCTTCAATGCATAAGCAAGCCATGAGAGCTTGACGAGGAACATCACATCGGATCCTTCAGTGAGTCAGATCATCCTCTTATGTAGTCACCAATGAGTCCAAGAAAGCGAATGCCAATGGAACTATGAAGTTTCAATTTACAAATATGAATAACAAATTTCTTTCTAAAAGTTTCCATCGATTTAAGGAACAAATTGAAATAAAATTGTCGAGGAATGTCTTACAATAGTCCAACAACTGATTTGCTTCTGTGCATCTTTGTTGCATCTTGGAACATTACTTTCTTTTCCACCAATTAGACAGTTTCAGACTCATATCTAGGATCATGGCACCGTGCACAATTCTGTGACATCCATCAAATCCATAACATCAGCTGTTTTCAGTGGCTTGATTTTTTGGGGGTGCTCGGTTCACTAGTCGTTTCTTTGGATTAAGCTTTCCAAACTATGTGCTTTCTTCCCAATGGAAATTACACCGAGAAAGAAGGCTCCCATCTAGATGTGAGAGGATGACCACTGTGGGGTGATCGCAGCTACCACAAGAGATACGCGATGTGAGATGGATGGCCTTTCTTCGACTGCAACACGGTGGTTGCCATCTCTCTCTTGCACACGCACGCGGCTCTCAGCCCATTTGGCACCATATTAGCTGCATAAGAGCCACGTGAGCCAATGAAAATTAATGTAACACATGTACGCTGATTGTCCAGCTACTATGCCAACGTGCTCCTCAGCACTATGTATAGAGCTTTTCAACCAGAAGGTCGATTGCAAACGCATTTTACAATAAAAAAAAAATTTCACCTTGTCTGTGGCATCCCAAAATTCAAGTCATCCTCTAGAGGAAATTAAAGCCAATAATTAGGTAATGAAATTACCTAAGGTTTATGTTTTAGCCATTAGTTTTCTCTTAAGGCTATGTGTTATATGCTTGTGTTCATGAATTTTTAAATTAGAACTATAGGATAAATTAATGAGAATAATCTATGCTTGGCTATGCACCTCATAAAATTAAATTCCTATAAATAAAATGTTACAAGACTTTGGCCATGTGGATTTTAAAATTTAAAATTTATAGAAGAAAGTATAAAAGGGAAAAATTTAATTTTATTTAGGCTTGGGCCTTAGGCCCATTGGCCTAAGCTTTAGTGGGCCAAGCTGGTCGGCCCAATTAGGCCCGCGGATGGGGCTGTCGCCGGCCCAAGGGAGGCCCAAGAAGAGAGTGGCCTGCCCATGCATGGGTCTTGCCAAGTGGCAAGGAGGTCTCCATGCATTGGCCAATTGGAGTGGCAAGCAATCATTGCAAATGATGAGGAATTGGGGGAATAAAAGGGAAGAGGAGAGAGAGAGGTGGCCGGTTGTTCGGCCAAGTGAGAAAGGGAGAGAGGGAGAGAGTGTGGCCGAGAGAGGAGAAGTTGAGAGGGAGAGGAAGGAGTCGCCGTCGCACGCCGTCCGTCCATCGACGGTGTGCCGACTGCTTGCTGCTGTTCGTTTGGTCTAGAGGCAAGTTGGGAATCCACTTTCTACTCTTGCACCAATGTCTTGCATGTATGGTCGAAATCTAGGACATTTGGAGGCATGGGAGTGAAGCTAATGTGTTTTGTTCTTGAGTTGCATGCTACTTTCGCATGAACCGTTTGAGCCAGAACTTTGTGAGAGCTTGAATGCGTGTTTTGAGTTCGATTTTGACTTTGATCTCTTCATGAAAGTTGTAGTTAACATCTTAAAATACAACATACTAAAATTTGGTGCAAAATGATGGAGATTTAATGGGTCAAACTCTCATCCTACGGAGATGCTAGATCTGGAATGCTTTCGCATGAACCGCCTAACCCAGAATCTTGTGAGAGCTTGCATGCATGTTTTGAGTTCGATTTTGACTTTTATCTCTTCATAAAAGTTGTATCAAATATCTTAAAATATAACATAATAGAATTTGGTACAAAATGATGGAGATTTAAGGGGTCAAACTCTCATCCTACGGAGACACCAGATCTGGAACGATTTCACTGACCTTTCGGTGGATTTGTGGTTGCATATTGATTTTTACTAAGAATATCTTTTCAAATTCTTCACAAAACATATAGAGAACATCTTGAAGTTTAACATACTCAAATTTGAAGCAAAATGAACAAGTGTAGCCTAGTGAATCAACTTACTCTTGAAAACCGTAGATCTGGAGACGCGGTACAGGTTACCCGAGACTTCATGGACCCATATGGAGACTTTAATTTGGAAATTTGACTTAGATCCCTTCATGAAAGTTGTAGGGGACATCGTGACGTAAAACATATCCAAATTTCAGAGTAAACGAAGAAGAATAGGTAGGTGAAAACTCAGTATTTCGGAGAAGCATGCACTGGACGTTTCGGTGTTAGATCCAGAAGCTTCGTGTGATTGTAGAAAATAATCTAAAAATAATTTAGCCCAGAAGTCTTCATGAAAAATCCACTTTAGTGTCTTGGCTATAACCTGGTAAAATATCATAATTTTCGGAGGTCGTTTGGATATTTTAATGAAATTATTTCGGAAACTGTGCATTCTGTTTTTATCCGAAATTACATGCTGTATTTGTGTGAATTATAATTTTGTGTGGAATTTGATTGGCCTTGTGTTTTTCATGAAATTATTACCCTATTGTCTTGTCTATCACTAGTCTAATTTCATGATTTTTGAAATCATATGGATATTTAATTTAAATATTTTCAAAATGATACAAGCTGGAATTTAAATAAATTTCAAAAAGGCATGATAAATGGACTATTTCAAGTTGTATGAATTCCATAAATGCTATTTTTATGAATGATTGCATTTTGCTACATGTATGATGATGACTGATAATGCATGTATAAATTAAAGGATGGAAGTGATTTTGTTTGCCATTACATTATGTGCCATGTTAAGTTGAGACCTAAATTGGTAAACATGATCAATGATAAATGAGGAAACTGTTTGTGGTGGATGATAATTCCCTGGGAGTATCTGGATGCCCGGGATGGGGGGTGCCGGATGCCCGGAATGTATAGAGATACATGGCCGGATGGCCCTGGGAGTATCAGGATGCCCGGAATGGTTGGGTGCCGGAAGCCTCGGAGGTCTTTGCCCGAGGGGATGCCTCGTGATGCCAGTTGGGATGCGAGATGCCTAGAATGTGGGGGTGCCGGATGCCCGGTGGCCTTAAATGGTTGAATGCCAGAGGTTTTTCTCGCGATGCCAGGATGGGGTGCGAGTGTAAAGTATGGGATGAAATTGATGAACCCGAGAAAGAGTGATGTGGTGATCGAATTGAAAGTAAAAAGTGGAAATTGGATCATGCATACATGACATGAAATATGATGATCACCTATGGCATGACGACATGTATATAAGATATGATAATGATATGCATATATGATATGATGTGATGATGATCACCTATGGCATGATGACATGTGTATGATGTGATGAGGATCACCTATGGCATGATGATACATGTGTGTGACATAATGATGATCACCTATGGCGTGATGACATGCATATATGACATGATATGATGACGATCACATGTGGCATGATGACATGTATGTGTTATGATTGTGATGAAGATGTAGGATGGCATATGCATGGCTTCGAGGTAAGTATGCTTGGATGCATGAGTGACATGTATGATGTTGTGATTGTATTGCATGATGCAACGAGTGGTTATTGGACTTCTTTACCTGCTAAGTGGTTGTAATCACCCCTTCGGGGACCAATATTTCAGATTAGCAGCATGCCGCTCCCTGCTGTCACGCGGGGCATATTTTACGGCCTACCTTCGGATGTAGAGGTCGAGTGCGAGGAGTTTGACTGTCCTTTTGTTCCTGGTCTTACGTATATTCGAGTGCGCTGTTTAGTTATGTACAATGTGGGCCTCGCTGGGGGCCCTGTTGTCTAGGAGTTCATATCCGTCCATGTTCGACGCAATGGAGCGATGCATGGGATGCTGCCGCCGCCACCACCTGATGCACCGGGATGGGTGTGAGGGCTCGTGTGTGTCAAGTAGGAGCTGAAACTTTTTCGGTTGGTTAACCGACACTAGTGATGGGGGATCTTACACGTTAGTCGTAATGGGTTGAGTGTTTCTTTTTGGGTTTAGGCCGAGTGTGGTTTCATGTCCTGGCCTTTCTTTTGATGTACCAACCCAAGGAAACCCATATTGAAAATATGTAAATAAAGTGTTGTGGCTTTGTCTTTTCTCATGATGATTAGTGGTGTGCAATTGTATTATGGTTGTTGGAGGGAGAGACGGTGATGTTATATTTTGCTTCCGCTAATGAGTCGCACTGGGACCGTGTTCAAAAAAAAAAAATGTCTATGATTTATGATGCTTCTTCTAAGAGGTGTGGCTAGTGTTCCATTAGGTGTAACGTCAAGTGCCTGTGGCGACCCTAGGTGGTTCGGGGTGTCACATTGTCTGGTTTCTCAAATACTCATTTTGGGGTTTGGCCCACATCTGGTATTGGTGAAGTCGTCATAGATAATATCATAGCATGTCTCCTTCCAATAGATCTACGGTTTGTGGATGGAATAGGCTCATACCCAATCCAACAAGGGCAAGGAGTATTGCTCAAGTGAGAGGGATTGGACAAGGTACTACTCTTGGCAAACTTTTAAGATAGCAAATGGTGCAGGGAAATGCCGCAACGATGTAGAATGTGCAGTATCGGGTTCATAGGAACCTCCAATGAATTAGCAACCCAAGAGAACTTGATGAGGAACATTCCATCGGACTTTCAGTGTCTTCATTCATTCTCTAATTTAATTATCTATGAATCGGAAATAATAGACATAGGGAGTTTCAATTTGCAAATATGATATGGAAGCATTTGATTTGACTCCATCGACAAACTCAGCACCTTCGATTTTCATTCAAGTCAAAGCAGAATTTGTTCATAATGTGCTTCAATGGATCAAGAATGATGTTATCGATATTGATTAAGAGACTATCGACCAGGTTACCCATTAGGGAATCACCGATTCTTCCCTTCAAAGTTATCAACTCACCATATTAGTTGCCGATTTCGAAGTTAATTAGCAACATATTGATGGGAGGCTATTCGGGGAGATTCCTATGGATATTTGTTGTATCCTAAGAGATTGCTAACATGCAAATCCGATTGGATTTGGATCCATCGAGTCACCATATTCGCTCCTTGAAAGATGACAAATGGAAAATGGAAGGACATAACCAAGAAAACACGAGGAAAGTGGCAAGGGAGAGAATTAGGGCGTGTTTGGTAATGTTTTTATTTCGGGAAATAATTTCTTTCAGAATTTTTTTTTGTAACATATAATTTCTTTTAATTTTAAATAATTTTTAGATTCTCTTTTTTCCTCTCTTCACCAGTTGTGGTTGCTCCCTGCCTCAGCTGGTCACCGGCAGCAAAGGACAAGCAAGAAGAAATATAAAAAAAGAAAATGACTTATTTCTAAAAATTGTTTATGGAAACAAGAATTTTTTTTCCTATTTCTTATTTCTATTCTAAATTCATTCCCGAACTGCTTTTCTATTCTAGAGAATAGAAAAATTAGTAAACGTTACTAAATGGATTTTTATTCATTTTTTTGTTACGAGGAACAAAAGAAAAAAAAATTAGCAAGTTGCCATGTAGGACCTTATTTGCATGGACTCGTCGGTTTTACTATTGACCTGACCTTTCTATGCAATGAAACTTTCCATGAAAAGCATAGCAAAAGAGTCCTCGGTGGTCTTTCTACTGACCTGACCTTTCTACGCAATGAAACTTTCAACGAAAAGCACACCAAAGAGTCCCGGGCTATCTTACTACTGGCTTGACCTTTCTACGCAATGAAACTTTCAATGAAAAGCACACCAAAGAGTCCCAGGCTATCTTACTACTGGCTTTACCTTTCTACGCAATGAAACTTTCAATGAAAAGCACACCAAAGAGTCCCGGGTTATCTTACTACTGACCTGACCTTTCTACGCAATGAAACTTTCCATGAAAAGCACACCAAAGAGTCCTCGGCGATCTTACTACTGACCCAACCTTTCTATGTAAAGAAACTTTCCATGAAAAGCACACCAAAAGAGTTACGAGTATATTTTAGCCACGACTTTGGTCTTTCGCTAAAGTCGAAAAAAATTATCAATTCAATCCTATATTTGTTGTACATATTTCAATGTAATTCTAAAATTTTCAATTTTACCAATATAATCTCAAACATTTTCGTGGAATTTTAGTATAATTTTCTAAAAAACTTTCACCTGAAAATGCCAACATGGCAAGCCAATCATTATTGTCAGTCATATGTGGCACAGCCAAAGAGTTGACATGGACAAATTTATTCAAAAGGACTTCGTTTTCAGTAACTTTATAGATTTTTTGATTTATTATTATTTTTCTTTCTTTCCTTTTCCGTCCCACCGTGTATGTTCTTTCTTTGGGTGTTATTCCAATGCCCCCACCCTATGGCTACAGCATTTACAAAAACCAATTCACTGTGCCATTGTGGGTCGAGTTTTTTCTGTTCTTCATCTTCATTTTCAGTAAAGACAGAGGATTGATTTGACAATACTAGTGTATGTTGTAGTGGCTGGCTTTTGACTTAGTCAATATTGACAAGTAAAACAAAAAAAATAAAATAAAGTGGACTCTATTTAAAAAAAAAAAAGGAGTACCCGTTAAAAAAAAAGGCAAATAAAGAAAAAAAAAAGAGAAAAAAGGAGGGAAACAAAGGCTAAAAAGTAGAAAGGGAAAGGAAAAAAGAAGAGTATTGCCATGGTGCCTCGTCGAGTTAGATTAACTTTATCTCGTAGCGCCAGTTAATCTAATTAGAGAAATTTTCTAAATAAAGCCCTACTTTTGGATCCTTGTGAATTTTAAGCTGGTACTATGAGTTGTTAAACTGAGAAATTATGGGGTATTAATAGTTTATGGTATTATAAAACTAAAAGATTTTACATAACTCGATTCAAGTTTATAGTTTGCTCGAAACGAAGTTTTGCGATTATGTGTGCATTCTGTAACATTAGCAAATTTCCTAGTTTACCAATGATTATGACCCATCTTCAGCTATCTCTAGAGTCGGCAAAGCTTAGGGAATCTAATTACCTCGAAAGGTCTTTCGTTTGACAGAAGATTTGCTAGAACCATAGTTCAATGAAGAGAGTTGTGGTGCAAAAAATTATGACATGCAAGCTAGGCATAGCGGATAGTTCTAAATGACTACTACAACAAGCCTTCGTTGTTGTGTAGGAGTCAATTGGTTGATGAACAAGCGTAGTTTAGAGTCATTAGTGAAAGTAGTGTTTTGCTTTGTCTTGACATCAATTCCTGTTTAATTGATATAATTATTAAATTGTAGACTGAAATAGCTACATTATTTTGGCTTTGAGCATTCCTAAATGAGTGGTGCTGATCCCTTTTATAGTTTTTAAAACCCATGTCTTAAAGTAATAGTAATTTGATATTTTATATATGTGTGTATGTATATGTATTGAACTAAGAAAAACATATTTGTTGCATAAAACTAGATCAAGTGTTTATTATTGTTTATGTATTATTGTAAGATGGTTTGATCAATTTTCTTGAAAGGTCATGTATATTATTTTGTAAATATACTTTATGAGATAATTTTTGAAAAGATTAGAGAAATACTTTATAAAAAGGGATTTTGATCAATGAATTGAGTTCCGAAAGATTATATAGTTTGGTTTGTGGTATAAAGGTTGGGTTGGTTTTGTGGATTTTGGAGGATGATGTTGTGAGTTTTTGTGATGCTTATTGTCTCAGTGGGCCCATTTGAGGGGTTTGTAAGTATATATACTAGTTTTAGGATATCTTTATGGGTTGGCTACTAGCAATATAAGTAGAGACCTAGCTAAGGAGAGAACCTTAGTCACCTTTATCATAGGGCATTAAGCCTGATGGACCATTGACGTATGATTTGATGGGATTGATTAGTGGACTGAACCATTAGTACTTATTTTGGGCAAAAGTACAGCCCAAGTGTCAAAACTTGGCATGGGAGACACTTAAGTGCTAAAGGTTTGGAAAGTGACACTTAAGTGCCAAAATCGGAGCAAAATAAATCACTTAAGTGCCAATTTGGTCAAAATCCGGTCAAATTACTGATATGACGATTTTCCGGCGAGGCGAGTGCAAAACGGTGTCATTTTGCATGTTGACGTGGCTAAAAAAAATGCAAAAACAACGTCATTTTGTCTCTACGTGGTAAATAATTAATATAAAAATTAATTAAATTAAATTTAAAACTAAATTTATTTAAAATATTTACAAAAAAATAAAAAACTTAAAATTTAAAAACTTAATTTTTTTTTTTTTTAAAAGGGGGCTCGAAGGGTGGTGGCTGAGGGCTGAGCCCTCACTGCCTATGTCGGTGGGAAAGACTGGTGACGCAAGGGGAAGGGTTAGCCAAGGTCACTGGCTCCTGGTCGATCGGTGGCGAGGGCTGTGACCCTTGCCCAAATTGTCGCCAGTTAGCTGGCGTCACCAGCCCTTGTCCAGGGCCCGGCGACCTCGGCCGACGTTGCCCCCACCGTTGCCGGCCTTCCCGGCAACGGTGGGGAGCCGATGAGGGCTCGCAAGCCCTTGCCCAGATCTAGGGCGAGGGTCGTGGCCTTCACCTAGATTCGGCGAGGGCTCGCAAGCCCTCGTCGTCGGTTGGCCAAGGGGTGGCAACCCTAGCTAACCCTCACCCCTTCGTCATTGACCCTTCCCGGCGGCAGCGGCAGCGAGGACTCAGCCTTCAGTCGCCTCCCTTTGGCTCCCCCCTCTCCTTTTTTTTTAATAATATTTTAAATAAATTTTTTCAGGACCTACCCCTCAGGGGAAGGGAACAACTTTAGGGGTATTGCCTAAAGGACAGTCCTAAGGCCCATGATTAGGCATAAGCTCTTCCATGCCCATACCTGGCGTGACATTGGAATATTTTTAGGAAGTTTGTAAAAATGAGTCGCCACTAGTTTATTGGGGTCAGCTAGAAACCAAGTGAGGTATGAGAGTATACCTCACTTTCTACGCAACCAGAAAATCTAGGGTCGGGGACTTGATTACACTAATTGATCAATTAGTGCCATTTTGGTACCTAATCTTGTTCATTTTAAAATAAATGATTTTTGTCAGGCAGTTTAAATTGATTTTATACTTAATTACTAACATGTAAGATGATCATGTGGGTATGCAAGTAACAATTTGCAATAGAAATCCTAATTGCAACAAAATTAACACATGCAACTAAACAATTGTAAACATAGTTAAACTTGTAAATTAAACATGCAATAAACATATGAGTAAATAAAGGCCTAATTACATTAAAAATACAATACACGTCAATTCCTAAACAAACCATACATTTTTTAGATTTCAAAAAGAAAATATTTTTTTAATTTAATTTAAAAAAATGTTTTTATTATTTTTTTGGGATGAACCAGGTCAGGTCAAGTCTGACCGACCCGGGTTCTGATCGGTCGACACGGGTAGGGTCCGATCGGAGATCAGATTCAGGTTCGGTTCAGTTGGGGAGGTGGGTCGGTTGGCCCGCTCCGAAAAGAGACTAGGCTTGGCCAGAAGTGGCCGGGCCATCTCTCAAATTGGGTTGGCCCCGTTGACAGGCCCAACACCCTTCACAGAAGAAACCCCCTTGTAGGCCCATGACCCAGACTAACCTTGGGCCGTCGGCCTATGGGGCGAGGGGGGTCACGTGGGCTAAATCCACGATCTAGCCTAACTCAATTTGTCTCCCTCTGGCCAGCGACTTCCTAGTCGCGACCAAAGGGGACGACGTCATGCCTCGAGCAGCTTTCCGACTCAAGCGCAACGGTGCTGCCTCTGTCCGGCGGAGGGAATGGCCCAGCTTCCAGATAGAGTGGCGGTGCTTCGACGACTGAAGGATCGAGTTGAAGTTGGGGGCTATCGGACTTGTTTTTGGCTGAGCAAAATAGCAAACAACTGGGGGGGGGGGGGGGGCACTTGGGACTCGTGAGATTTCGGATCTAGCCGAGACCCGCCTCGAGTCCGAGGTCCTCAACACACGGCCAACAACTAGCAACGACCTAACTAGGGATTAAAGGAGGCCAGAGCTCACCCAACGAGCGGAACAAGCTCCAGCCAGCTTGGTTTTAAACTACGCACACCAGATGCTCGACAAAATGTTTACTTGGGTTTTGGCAGGGATGGAGGCGATTGTCAGCTCCGGCAGCGATCATAAGCTCTAAGAGGGGGGTCTCTTCCTCTTCTCATTCATTCTTCAGCGGCACTTTCCTCTTCACGTTCCCTTCCCTCACTTCATCTCTCTCCCTCTCGGTTTTTTCTCTCCCTTGTCTCCTCCTCCGTTTTGCCTGTTTCTCCCTTTCCTTTCGTTCTTTTTTTTTCTCTTTTCTTGCTCAGCTCACCTGCATGACTTCGTCTGACCAATCGGTCGCCTTTACCAGCTGACCCTCACTCAACGATTCCAACGCTCGCTCGCCCTTGCGAGATGATGTTGTCCCCTCTACCCTGGCAACCTCTACTTTCGGCTTCACCAATTCCCCATGCAAACGACGACTGGGGAAGAAGACAAAGGCGCACAGGGGGGAGAAGAAAGAAAAGAAAAAGGAAAAGAGGAGGAGGGTGTGAAAGCTAGTATAAGCACCTAGAGGGGGTGAATATGTGTAAAAACAATTTTACAAAATAAGTGTGCAACACTAATAGATTATGAAAAGGAAATTTGTCTCTTGTAAACAAAACGAGTTACGATCAAGATAAAAGAGCGTAGAGAAGAGAATATAAACACAAAGATTATAGTGGTTTGGTTTAATTCAAGCCTACGTCTACTCTTCCGCACTAATAGCCTACCGGCTGGATTTCACTATCAACAAAAGAGTTGTTACAAAAAAGCTCATCCTTGATTCCACAGTGTAGAGACTCTACTACACTTCCTCAAGGTCTCTCAAAGATATAGATTTTCTTTTGCGTACAAGATTTCGCACAACAGTTTAATTGACAAAGAACAATGAGCTTCAGACTTTGGAATTCTTCTATCGTGCACATTCTCGAACAACTGGAATGTCTTCCTTATATACTCCTTTATGCCATCACATCCGTTGGTACTTACCAAAGGAAATCTTCCAATCTACCTGTTGGATAGAATCAATTAGGAAGATCTTCGAGCTATTTAAGGAACATGACGATAGCTCATCAATCTTGCTCGCCCATATAATCAGGATCTAGGTTTCCATAAGTAGAATCTTCCATGTATACTTCGTCAATCAACGGATCCATAATCCTTGAATCAATCTTGATTTGAACAATGGATTCCGGCATGTTATATTCAGCCAAGAGATCTTCTCCAGTCGATAAAGTCAAATCCTTAACGAAACATCCAGTTTTGGATAAGCCTTCTTCGACGGTCTAGAAATTGTCAATGGGGATAGACTTTGAGTTTTGAGTCTGGCAGTCCGGAGTCTTTAGACTTTGATGGAAGAGTCTGCAAGTTTTCAGACTATACTGATGGAAATATTTTGTTAGCTTCAAAACACTCAAGAAAGTTTTCTCCAACAATCTCCCCTTTTTGATGGTGACAAAACTTTCCTACAGATTTAGATAACTTTGACCTGCAAAACACTACTTAAGCAAATATGGATATCTCACAAAGATAAATGGCTTAGTAAAAATAACACTAGAATCTGCATCCACAGAAAGTAGGTTAGTCTTGTAAATAAACAAAGCCATGTGATATCAATAGTACTTAATATAAACCAACGTTTAAATAGTCAAACCCAAATTCAGTCCAAATCCAAATAGCCAAACACAAAAGTCAAGTCAAGTCATCACAAAAATTAAAAGTTAAAAGTTTAAAATCAAATTTGTACCACATCTGTCCCCCTTTTTGTCATCATTAAAAATGTAGAGATGAAAATAGAATGGAATTAAGATTACTTGAGAACACGAACAAGATGTAAATCTCCCATTGACTGGACAATCCCTTCCAGCTTTTTTAAATCCTCCTTCAGTTGCGCCACATCTTCACCCTTAGCATTTGCTTGAACTTGAAGAGCAAGGGCATGGAGTTGATCGTTCAAAGAAACTGAAGAAACTTGTCCAACATTCTGCAAGTTCTGTACTTTGCATCCCAGAGCATATATTTGACCCCACATTTCCAAGAGAACATCAAGAAACTGCTGAATTATCGGTCTGAGTACTGGCTTCTGCACAATAAGATGGAGTGTAGGCAGATGATGGCAAATTAGCATGGTTACGCAAATTGGGCGGTGAAACATCATGTCCCTCCTCAGGAAATTCAGAGGCATAGATGTTCTCTAGATTTGTTGGAGAACGACTTATTCCTTCACTGGTGGCAGGGAATGAAGACGTTCATCTTTTCTCAGGATCTTCCCCTGTTTCCATGCTTTCAGGTGGAGAAAAGTGTTCCTCATGCTTTGCTTCCGCTTGATCTCCTCTTTCCTCTTCTTCTTCTTCCTCAATTCTTTCCTCCTCTACTTCTCTCTCCTATGCTTCTTTCTCTCCAGTCCTCTGTTCTGTCTCATCCGTGTCTTTTTCTTGTCTCTCCGTCGATTATGGAACAAAACGACTCAAGTTCTTCAATACCATTGCAGAAATGGTGATATCATCCTCATCCTCTTCATCCTCAATGATGAGAGCTCTGCTTTTCTTAGATAGAGCAACCATGGGCTCTTTCCCTTTTCTCTTTGCAGCCGAAGAGATTTGATGAGTCTTGACAGGGGTTTTCTCCTTGAATTGTTCCAACACCTTGTTGAGTTCCTTCAGACGCATTTTAGAGACCATTTTCAGTCCCACCACCATTTGATCGCATGTTCGAACATAGAAAATCCGGGGAGGCTGAACGTTATGTTTGAATAACTTAGTCACAAGAGCTAGATAAGGAAGTTGACCATTGTCCTTCACCACTGCTCTGTACATGTGGAACATAATAGTGTGAGGAAGAGAGAACTTTTTCCTAGCATTGATGGCATACATCAGCTTTGCCTCCGAGTTTGAAACGTCGATTTTTGAAGTAGATTTTGGTTTGAGACAGTTAATCACAATCTTGTGAAGCAAAATGTTGGATGCATTCATCTTCAAATAGGAAATCTTTCATTCCGTCCTTCTATCCTTAACAAGCTCCAACGTTGCACGAGCAATAGACACACTAATAAGTTAATATCTCCTCTTTCAACCCCAATCACATTAGTCAATGTATTCATGTCAACCACATAGTCCTGATTTCGAACACTAAAAAAGAACCTATTCGCATACAAGAAACTGAGATTCAAATAGAAATAAGTAGTAAGTTCAACATAAGCTTCTGTAGTTTCAGAACAAAACTGTTCGAGTTGAAGAAGACTGAACCTGCAAATTGACATTCACAGAGTCAAGGAAATCAAAGTCCATACTTCTAGGGTTTATCACCCCACGCTTTAGCAACTTAGAGTACAGTTGCTTGTGTTCCTTCGATTAAAATAAATCCGTCCTTTTGCTTCGGATTTTTACTGCAACATCCATTCTAGGTTTAAACTGACTATACATCCTATCATCGTCATTCCCATCTAGTTGACTCAACCCTCCAACACGTGGATCGCTTGGGATATTTGCCATTGCCTCTTTTGTCGACCCAGCAGGGGCAATTCCCAATCGTTCCATTGTGTGTAAAAAGAAATTTTCATTTTTATACCCTTTGTCTTTAAGAAATTCATCAATGTAGTTCAACGGAGTACCATCCCTCTTTGAAGCACGTTAAAGCTTGTAGGTAAAAGCAGGCTTAAGAGTTCTTACGAGTTCTGCTTAAGAGTTCTTACGGGTTCTGCTTCTTCGATGATTTCTTCCTCTTCTCGATGTTCAACATCCTGAGGTCTAGATGGAGGAGGTGGACCCTGCTAAGAATGTTGTGGGCTCTGCTGCTGTCTAGGAGATTCTTCTTCCTCGGTGAGATCAAAGTGCGTAGGCCCCTCACGCATTTGCTATGGTCCTATGTTCGCGATCCTCAAAGACTTTCTTTGAGACGACATCTTTTACAGTCTTTGAGAAATTCCAAACTTGTTTCCAAAGAAATATGAAAACTTTTCGAGGATTAAATAACAAAAGAAGACAGAAATGGAAGATCTGTGGGTTTTTGTGAGTAAAACGAAGAAGAACCGATAGTATATAAGGCAGTCGAAGCGAGGCATACGAAACGTCGTAAAAAGGAAATATAAATATGCCTTTTTGAAAAATAACTGCCTTTTCAAAAAATTAGATAACTGTCATTTTAAATAACTTCTTTTTCGAAAAGAAGGATTGCAATAATCAACGAAACTAGAAATAACACCAATCAATTTCGGATAGAAGATCGTACCTTTTCAAGATTTGATCCAAGAAATAAATTTCTAAAATAGAAATAACTTACAGTCATAGAGTCTTGATTGTCTGAGTCTGAGAGACTTTAGACTTTCAGTTCTGAGTCTGAACATCTTCAGACTTTAAGATATTGAGATTGGAACGAATAACTTCAAATTGATTTTTCTCCAAAGGCTTTGTAAATATATCTGCCAGTTGATTCTTTGAGTCGATAAACTGAATTGAAACTTCTCCATTTTGAACATGATCTCTAATGAAATGATGTCGAATCTCTATATGTTTTGCTCTTGAGTGAAGAATCGGATTCTTGGTAAGATTGATTGCGCTAGTATTGTCACATTTGATTTGAGTGCATGAATCTTCAATTCCAAAGTCTCTTAACTTTGGTTTTATCCACATAATTTGTGAACAATAACTTCCAAGAGCTACATACTCTGCTTCTGCTGTAGAAAGAGCTACTGTACTTTGCTTCCTTGAAAACCAAGATACTGTCTTGCTTCCAAGTAGTTGACAGGTACCTGAGATGCTCTTTCTATCAACTTTGCATCCAGCTAGGTCTGCGTCTGAGTATCCAAGAAGAGTAAAGTCTCATTCTTTAGGATACTAGAGACCCAAATTTGAAGTTGAGGCAATGTATTTGATAATACGCTTTGTAGCACTTAGATGAGATTCTTTAGGGCCTGCTTGAAATCTGGCACACATACAAACACTAAATAATATGTCAGATCTAGAAGCAGTTAGATAAAGAAGTGAACCAATGATAATCCTGTATAGCTTCTAATCAACTTTCTTTCATTCTTAATCTTTGTCCATCTTCAAAGAACTTGACATTGGTATATCAGTTTTTTTGCAATTTTCTTGTCCAAACTTTTTGACAAGTTCTTTAGCATATTTTTCTTGATGAATAAAGATTCCTTTCTTCTGTTGTTTCACTTGAAGCCCAAGAAAGAAGGTTAGCTCACCCATCATGCTCATTTCAAACTCATCCTGTATAGACTTAGAAAATTTCTTGCATAGATTTTCATTAGAATATCCAAAAATAATATCATTAACATAAATTTGAACGAGTAGAAAAATTTTGCTTTCTCTTTTGATAAACAATATAGTATCAACTTTACCTTTGACAAAACCATTATGAATTGAAAACTTACTTAGTCTGTCGTACCAAGCTCAAGGTGCTTGCTTTAAACCATATAAAGCCTTTTTTAGTATGAATATAGAGTCTGGTTTTCTTGGATCATCAAAACCGGGTGGTTGTTCCACATAGACTTCTTCTTGGATAAATCCCTTTAGGAAAGCACTTTTGACGTCTATTTGGAATAACCTGAAATTCTTATGACAAGCAAAAACAAGTAATAATTTAATTGCTTCTAACCTTGCAATTGGTGCGTAAGTCTTATCATAGTTTATCCCTTCTTCTTGCGTATATCCCTTGGCCACGAGTCTTGCTTTGTTTTTTTACGACCTTTCCTTTCTCATTCATCTTGTTCCTGAAAACCCATTTAACTCCAATGATAGACTTACCTTTTGGTTTAGGAGTCAATTCCCAGACATCATTAATTCTGAATTGCCTGAGTTCTTCTTGCATAGCTTCAATCCAGCTTTCATTAGTTAAAGCTTATTCTATGCTTTTGGGTTCTATTTTAGAAATAAGAGCCACAACACTAGACTCTTCGCACATTTTGGATCTTGTGCGAATTCCTTCATTAATATCGTCAATAATGAGATTTTTGGGATGACTGGACTTATGCTTCCAGTTGCTAGTTGATTTGTTAGACTGCCTGGCAAAGGCCGTGGAGGCCTTACTGAGACCATGCCGGTGCTCTGGTCATTCCTAATCTGGACACTTGTTTAGCACGATACAGGGTGTTATGCCCTCCCCAGTGTGATTTAGGCCCTGTTTGGATGGCCAAATTCTGATTTTTTGTTTCTAGAATCAATTTGGGCCGAGAATCGTGTTTGATAAAATTTTTGTTCTCAGGAACAGATTGGGAGTGGAATCAAGTATAAAAAAACAATTGATTCTTGTTCCGGGAACGAATTTGAGAATCAAAAACCAACTCTTCTTCTTCTTCCCTTTGGCCATCTCACAACTGCTGTCCACCCTCGCCCACCGCTGGTCGCCGTCCGCCAGTCCGGCGAGCTCACCGGAGGCTTGCCAAGCCAAGGCGAGGTCCAGCGAGCTTGCCGGAGGCAAGCCCAACCATTGGCGAGGGTTGGCCTCCCCAAATCTGGTGAGGCTAAGCCTCGCCGGTGGCCAGGCAAGCCTTGCCGGGGCTGGGCGAGGCCCACCTAGCCCCAGTGAGGCTTGCCCAGCCTCAGCGAGGCCCGCTTGGCCACTAGCGATGGTCGACCTTGTCGGGGTTAGGCAAGCCTCGCGACGCCCAGCCCCACTAGTGGCCAAGCAAGCCTCACCCAACCAATTGTGAGGTCGGCTTGGCCACTGGCAAGGCCAAGCCTCAGCGTGGCTGGGTGAGCCTCCCCTAGTTGTCAGCAAGGCTCGACCAACGAGGGCCGGCAATGCTCCGATAAGGTCGCCGGCCCTTATCTGGCCAATCGCTGGTCCGGCGACCAGCCACAAGAAGAAGAAGAAGAATAGGAGAAAAAGGAAAAAAAAAGAAAAGAAAAAAAAGAAAAAATGTAAAAATGTAAAAAAAATTATTTAAAAATTAAAATAAATTGATTTGGAACAGAATTAATGAGCACGGTACCAAACGCAATTTTATTCAAGAATCAGAAATTTTGGACAGTTATCAAACGGCTTAAAATGCTTAAAATCAGTTCTCGGGAATAAAATAAAAAAGAATCATTTTTTATCAGAATTTACTCTCAGGAACAAAATCGTTACCAAACGTGCATTTACTGTTGTTCTAAACAAGCTTTTCTGTTCCTGGCAATGTTACAGCCAAATTCCCTTCCATCTTGTGTAACTGAGAAAACTGGTAATGAGTAACATCTTGAGCATGTTCTCTTTGAGAACTTAGGCACACGATGCATAAATCCAGCTGTCAAACACCAAAAAAAGGTTTGAACTACATTTCGGGCCCACGATGCATAAATTCGGCTGTCAAACACACACACACACACACACAAAAGGTTTGAACTACATGAAGCATGTAATCTAGTGTCGTAGACATTAATGCTAGAACTGAGCATATGCTTCCTCTTCCTATGACCGAGAAGAGACTTCCTTGTCAATAGACGGGACATGAAAGCCTCTGGCATGTGCATATTGGTGGCACGAATACACCATTTGAATGACTGTTATGAAAGCCCCCAGCTTCAGAGCTACTTTATTCTTCCGGTTTTGAGACGGCATGTTGTAAAGACCTGAAATGTCGGTATGCCCTTTCCACTATGCTTGGCCGATATCATGCAAAAAATCAACCAAAGAACAGTTTAATATATACGCAAGAGGTTGTCATTCATTTTCTCGGAGGTTAACGAAGCCTTTGCAGTGTCCTGCTTAGCACCTTTTGTGTTAAAACAGATTTTAATAGACTCTGGCTATGCCAGCCACGCTGAGCGGAGAAGGGTCCATTTATGTCTTAATCTTTAGGACTGGAGATGGGTTTCACTTAGTTGTATGTAAACCATTTGAAAAGTTTGTTGATCTTTGGCTCATCCAAGGAATTTGCCGTGCATCATCAGGATTGAGAAAAGATGGGACGTCCCTTGACCGAACTATTTGCTCCTTGCAGTTCAGTTCATCAAAAAATGCAACTGGAGGAGGTGAGTGATCCTTCGACTCAGCAGCAGCTTCGGCTCCAGCAGAATGTATAAACCAGTCCGATTAATCTGATGCAGGCCGTACAATTCCAGCCCCAAAATTAGTAGACAATGCCACTTCATGCGATGCTGCAATCTAATCCACATCATCTGGTCGGTCCTCAACAAATTCCACAAGCGAACCAAAGTTTTGGCGCTTAGTCGACTCTGTACTCAGGGCAATCAATTCGCGTGAGCTCTCAGATTCCAGCTGGTTTCCAGCCATTGCATCCTGTCCCAGGCTTTACTACAGGGCTGATGAAAGCTCCGACTCAACCCTTTCATACTGCTGGTTTAGACTATCCTCAAGTGCCATTTCATCTGCATAACGTGCCTCCAATGCCTTAAGAAAATAGTTCAATTGCCACCATCTGCTCCACCATCTCCTTGGACAACGGGGTTGTTTGACTGCATGGATGACCCTTTAATTGGTACAGTCGCCTTTTGCTTTTCCTGGGCAAGATTAACTAAAATGGACGAGTAACACATGGAGAACCTCCAACTTGCGTGTTTGCAATGGTTGTGGGCTGTTGCTTCCCCTGCGTAACATTCGGCCAGATAGCAGAGATTGTTGACCGAGGGAGCACATGTTAGTAAGGATACTTTTACTGACTTTTAAATCCTTGATTCTACTAGTGTAGCAGATAACGGAGATTGTAGCAGAGATTGTTGACCGAGGGAGCACATGTTAGTAAGGATACTTTTATTGACTTTTAAATCCTTGATTCTACTAGTGTAGCAGATAACGGAGATTGGAAAATTCAATGTCCTTTCAACGTTTTGAGGGAGAGAGCAATCGGAATGAGATATTTTATGCACTTCAGCATATGAGAAGAAAGGGTCTCATTGAACTAATGCAGTTGAGAATGATGTTTGCTTTGCAGCATGTGGAACGAGTAGGCTACTGTACGGTGGGATCCAGTTTCTCATCGGTTGCCCATGCCTGTTGTCCTGCACTTGCCGAACCAAGCTCCGGAACCGATTCAACCTCATCAAGTCTCCTCCTCCTGACTGCATCACTCACTTCTTTTGTGAATGCTGTGCTCTTTCTGAGGGATACAGAGAGCTTAAGAAGAGAGGACTTGACCCTTCCATAGGCAAAATTGATGTCGACTATAGCCATTTGAGCTCCAAGCGAGCACTTAATAAGCCAACTTCTTGCAAATATGGCATTTAAATACTGTCGTTATGGTTTGATTACTGTCAACAACAAAGAAAACACTCTGTGTTTTCATCTTTGTTTTCGGCAAGAAATTGCTGATGTTTATTCTTGTTGGTTGCCAAGGTTGGCAGGGGAATGCAGCAAACATGCAGAATGTGCAGCATCAGGTTGTTATGGTGCCTCCAATGCATCAGCAAACCATGAGAGCTTGACGAGGAACATCACATCGGATCCATCAGTGACTCAGATCATCCTCTTATGTAGTCACCAATGAGTCCAAGAAAGCGAATGCCAATGGAACTATGAAGTTTCGATTTGCAGATATGAATAACAAATTTCTTTCTAAAAGTTTCCATCGATATGAGGAACAAATTGAAATAAAATTGTCGAAGAATATCTTACAATAGTCCAACAACTGATTTGCTTCTGTGCTAGATCGTTGTTGCATCTTGAAACATTACTTTCTTTTCCACCGGTTAGTTTCAGATTCATATCTAGGATCATGCCACTGTTCACAATTCTGTGACATCCATCAAATCCATAACATCAGCTGTTTTCAGTGGCCTGATTTTTTGGAGGTGCTCGGTTCACTAGTTGTTTCTTTGGATTAAGCTTTCCAAACTATATTCTTTCTTAATTCAACCAATGGAAATTACACCGAGAAAGAAGGCTCCCGTCTAGATGTGAGAGGATGACCACTGTGAGGTGATCGCAGCTAGGGCAAGAGATACGCGATGTGAGATGGATGGCCTCTCGTCGACTGCAACACGGTGGTTGCCATCTCTCTTGCATAAGAGCCACGTGAGCCAATGAAAATTCATGAAACACATGTACGCTGATTGCCTAGTTACTATTCCAACGTGCTCCTCAGCACTATGTATAGAGCTTTTCAACCGGAAGGCCGACTGCAAACACATTTTGCAAAAAAATTTGTCACCTTGTCTGGTTTCTCAAGTACTCATTTTGGGGTTTGGCCCACGTCTGGTCTGAGTCGTCATAGATAATATCATAGCATGTCTCCTTCCAATAGATCTATGGTTTGTGGATGGAATAGGCTCATACCCAATCCAACAAGGGCAAGGAGTATTGCTCAAGTGAGAGGGATTGGACAAGGTACTACTCTTGGCAGACTTTTAAGATAGCAAATGGTGCAGGGAAATGTCATGACAATGCAGAATGTGCAGTATCAGGTTGCTAGGAAGCCTCCGATGAATTAGCAACCCGAGAGAGATGAGGAACATTCCATCGGAATATCAGTGTCTTCATTCATTCTCTAATTTAATTATCAATGAATCAGAAATAATGACAAAGGGAGTTTTGATTTGCAAATATGATATGGAAGCATTTGATTTGACTTCATTGACAAACTCAAAACCTTCGATTTTCATTCAAGTCAAAGCAGAATTTGTTCATAATGTGATTCAATGAATCAAGAATGATGTTATCCATATCTGATGGTTTTATTAATAAATATGATGGGCCTAAGTTGGCCCGTCCGCCCATGATGGGCCTAAAAGCCCGACCCACAAGATTAGGGCCCATGGATGAAGGGATATGTTCCTTTCTGTTGGAGGGACGTATAAAAGGAGAAAGAGAGAGGGAGGAACACAACCGTTGGCATAACGTACGTTCCTCTCCCTCTCTCCCTCCAAAAGAAAAACAGTGCGCAAAACGAGACGTCGTCTTCCCTTAGGCCAATTGACGTCAACGGATCGAACGGGATCGGTTTCTCTTCCTCTTATCGGCGTTGGTGTTTAATTTGTGGCTAACAAGGTACGCTCGATTCCGTGGTGTGCTTTAGGATCGGTGATACATGTGAATTTCCCGGGCTTGTCTTACGCATTCGTTTTAGGGGTTCGATTTAGTGTCGAACCGGTTTTTGGGAATCCGATAATCCCAATATTGGTATAAGAGCCCTAGTTCATGTTTTCCCGACCCCTTTCATGTTTATGAATGATTTTTGATTGATTTTTCGCGGAATTGTTCGGCCAAAACCAATTGGGGCGAAAAATCCCGACACCCGAGCACTGTTCATCCATTTTTTCGAGTTTCCGTAAGTCGAAATCAATTTCTGATGGCATTGGGTGAAAGAGCTCATCAAGACGAGTCCGTCGACAGGTCGACCGCCGCCGAGCGACACTGCACGCGCTCACATGCGCGGCCAGAAGCCGCTGCGCGTGGGCGCCATGCGCCTGAAGCGCTGGCTTAGCCAGCGCGTGCGCCACACGCGCCGATTGGCGAACCGGCACATGCGCGACGCCGTTGGCCGGCGAACCGACGTGTGATGATGTCACCCAACGGTCGATAACCGCTGGGATGACGTCATCGATGACATCATCGCCGACGACCGGCCGGCGAATTGACCCGACCCGATCGGCGAATTGACCCGACCCGAGACACGACCTGACCCAAGATCCGACCGGTTGCTCACACGTGCGAGGCACGTCCCGGGTCAATTTGTCCGATCCGGCCCGACCGGCCTGACCGGTCCGACCCGCCGCCCATCGACTCGTTGACCGTTGACCACCGTTGACCGTTGACCAAAAAAAAAAAGAAATTTGTTTCTTTTTCAATTATGTCTGTGTAGGTTAAAGATAATCCATTTTTTATTCTGCATTTGTTGCATGAATCATGGAAAATTATGTATTTTCCATTATGTTTATTATGGATTATAAGGGCGCGTTTGGTTGTATTTCTATTTAAAAATTGTTCCAGGGAACGGAAATAGAAAAAAGTGTTTCTGTTCTGGGGAACAATTTTTGAACAAAAATACGTGTTTGGTAAACTTGTTCCGGGAATAAAAAATAAACAGAAACATGTTTGGTAAATTTGGATAATTTTTTTATTTTTTTTATTTTTTCTATTTTTTTCTTATTTTTCCTTTTTTTTCTTTTTTCTTTTTCATTTTTTTTTCTTCTTTTGGCCGGCGACCGGTCAGCGAGGGCCGAGCTTGCCCAGCGGCGGGCGAGGCGCGGCCTCGCCGGGCCACCGCCAGGCGAGGCCGAGGCTCGCCGGCCGTTGGGCGAGCTCGGCCTCGCCAGCTTGGGCGAGCTCGAGGCCGGATCTGGGTGAGATCGAGCTCGCCCAGCGGCGGGCGAGGCGCGGCCTCGCCGGATCTGGGCGAGATTGAGCTCACCCAGGCCGGCGCGAGGTCGGCCTCGCCATGGCTGGGCGAGCTCGAGCTCGCCCAGATCCGGCGAGGCCGACCCTCGCCCAGCTACGGCGAGCCTCGGCCTCGCCGGGGGACGGCGAGCGTCGGCCTCGCCGGGGGCCGGCGAGCCTCGCCGTGGCTGGGCGAGGCCGCCGGCCCTCGTCAGCTGGTCGCCGGCCATGGCCGAGGCTGGCGACCGGCCAAAAGAAAGAAGAACAAGAAAATAAGAGAAAAAAGAAAAAGAAAAAAAAAAGTGTTTCTCATTTGTGTTCCAGAAACAAGAAACACAAAATTTGTGTTTCTTGTTTCTATTTCTTTTTTGTTCCTGGGAACAAAAGAACAAAAAAGGAATAGAAATGCACCCAAACGCATTTCTGTTCCTTTTTTGTTCCCAGGAACAAAAAAACAGAAAAAGTGTTTAAAAACAAAAAAAATAAACACAACCAAATGCAGCCTAAGTGATCAATTTTTAGTTCTGCATTTGTTGCATGAATCATGGAAAATTATGTATTTTCCATTATGTTTATTATGGATTATAAGGGCGCGTTTGGTTGTATTTCTATTTAAAAATTGTTCCAGGGAACAGAAATAGAAAAAAGTGTTTCTGTTCCGGGGAACAATTTTTGAACAAAAATACGTGTTTGGTAAACTTGTTCCGGGAATAAAAAATAAACAGAAACATGTTTGGTAAATTTGGATAATTTTTTTATTTCTTTTATTTTTTCTATTTTTTTTCTTATTTTTCCTTTTTTTCTTTTTTCTTTTTCATTTTTTTTTCTTCTTTTGGCCGGTTGCTGGCCAAGGCCTTGGCCGGCGACCGGTCAGCGAGGGCCGAGCTCGCCCAGCGGCGGGCGAGGCGCGGCCTCGCCGGGCCACCGCCAGGCGAGGCCGAGGCTCGCCGGGCCACCGCCAGGCGAGGCCGAGGCTCGCCGGCCGTTGGGCGAGCTCGGCCTCGCTAGCCTGGGCGAGCTCGAGGCCGGATCTGGGTGAGATCGAGCTCGCCCAGGCCGGCGCGAGGTCGGCCTCGCCTTGATCCGGCGAGGCCGAGCTCGCCCAGCGGCGGGCGAGGCGCGGCCTCGCCGGATCTGGGCGAGATCGAGCTCACCCAGGCCGGCGCGAGGTCGGCCTCGCCATGGCTGGGCGAGCTCGAGCTCGCCCAGATCCGGCGAGGCCGACCCTCGCCCAGCTACGGCGAGCCTCGGCCTCGCCGGGGGACGGCGAGCGTCGGCCTCGCCGGGGGCCGGCGAGCCTCGCCGTGGCTGGGCGAGGCCGCCGGCCCTCGTCGGCTGGTCGCCGGCCATGGCCGAGGCTGGCGACCGGCCAAAAGAAAGAAGAACAAGAAAATAAGAGAAAAAAGAAAAAGAAAAAAAAAGTGTTTCTCATTTGTGTTCCAGAAACAAGAAACACAAAATTTGTGTTTCTTGTTTCTATTTCTTTTTTGTTCCTGGGAACAAAAGAACAAAAAAGGAATAGAAACGCACCCAAACGCGTTTCTGTTCCTTTTTTGTTCCCAGGAACAAAAAAACAGAAAAAGTGTTTAAAAACAAAAAAAATAAACACAACCAAACGCAGCCTAAGTGATCAATTTTTAGTTCTGCATTTGTTGCAGGAACCATGATGTGTTATGCACGGATACCTGCATTCCTGAGAACGGACGAAGGAAGAGCAAGACTTAAAAGGCTGATGACAGAGTTAGCTGATTATCGGAGGCATGGCGGTGATTTAGTATCACACGTGGTCAAGGTCAATCAGATGATATAGGAAATCATTGGGAATGGTTATCTTATGCCGGATTTTAAGAAGATACCAGCTTTGATGAACACTCTTCCACCTGAATGCAAGTAGTGTTAGATCACCTATGTGAGGTCAACGTGGTCCCGGGTTATAGGAGGCTAGTGGTAGCTTTTGTAAGAGAGTACTATAGGATTGAGTTAACCAAAACTTCAACCCTTAGATTGAGCGCCACATGGCGCAGAGTCAATGCGCCTTGGAGGCGACATGAAAGCTCTCCAAAAGTTTTTCCATGGTTGGCAAATGTGCCTTCAAATTTCTCAGATATTTTGACTGATAGATTAGAATGGACATTCCCTATTTATTTCTTAGATTAGTTTGAGATGTTTTGGGTGTAAATATCTCTTTCTATATTGATATTTTCCTCTGTATATATTGCTTAGTGTAATGGATAGTTATATTATGTGAAAGCATTATTATTCTATTGGATGTCAAATATTATTTGCTTTCTGTTATTGTTGACTGCTGTGGGTAGTTCATAGAAGTTTTTGTAACTTCATAGAATTTATTTTGCATAAGACAATTATATTAATAATAATTTTAAGTTAGGATTTTGGAGGATTATTGGAAACATAGTGACATTTTGGTTCTGAAACCTTATTTGAAATTGTTCATTGATATGATGGGTCTGTGCAAAGTGGATGCATAAATGATTGGCATTAATTATTCGTACATATATGTCTGATGTGTTCAGATCGATAATTTCAGCAACTAAGAACGTAATTGTTGATATGAATGGCAACAATTGTGAAATATTGAATATGAAGATTCAATATGTTCTGGAAAAGCAAGAAGCACTAGAAGCTCTTAACCAAATTATGGAAGATCTTGAGGATGCCATGCGCCGCCTTGAGCTAGTAGAGGACCGCCTAACGGCATTTGAGCCGAAGATAGATATTTGCAATGCTGGTTCTAGCTCAAAAAGGGCTTTGAGCTCTAAGCGCAAGCGTATTGATTCGTTCAATATGTGAGAATGCAAAGGATCAAGTCCTTATTGCAAGAAATCAAGAGTTAACCAACACAAGAGAGGAAAACGTCCTCAAGTGAAGAAAATGTCAAGGGTGAGGTGTTACAATTATGACAAGAAAGATCACTATGCTCGCAACTGTTGTGAGCCGAAAAAGGTAAAACATCTCTTGTACATTTGAGAACTTTGCTTATGTGTCAAGTTCTATATTATTGACTGAATCCAATCCTTTGTGGACTGTAGATTCAGGAGCAACAGACCATGTAGCGAAAGATAGAGGATCCTTCGTGGAATTTTGACGAGTACCAACTGGAACTAAGTGAATCTATGTGGGAAATAACTCTAGAGCTAAAGTTAAAGGGATTAGCACCTGCCGATTGAACATGCGTGGTGGACGCACCTTGTTCCTACATGATGTTCTATGTGCTCCTGAGATTCGTTGAAATTAAGTGTCTGTTTTGGTGTTGGTTAAGCTTGATTTTAATATGAACTTCCATAATATAGGTGTAGATTTGTATTTGGATACAAACTTCTATGCTTGTGGTTATTTTTTGGATGTTTTCATTGTAATAGATATTGACTATGTTAATGCAAATGTTTGTTATTCCCTTCTCACATCTCCTAATTCATTTGATAATGATGTGAATGTGTGGCATGCTAGACTTGGTCATATTGGCCAACAACATATAAAAAGACTGGCCAAAGAGGGCTTGTTGGGCAACATTGAAAAATGCGATTTGCCAATATGTGAGTATTGCCTAGTAGGGAAAACGACAATGAAACCATTTGAAAAAGGTAAAAGAGCTTAATTACCTCTGCATTTAATCCATTCTGACGTCTGTGGTGCAATGAATGTGAAAGGAAGGCATGGGGCTGTTTATTTCATCACTTTTATAGATGATTATACTCGATTCGGATATGTCTATTTGATTTCTCATAAATCTGAAGTATTAAGTTGTTTCAAAATGTTTATGAACTTGGAATAAAATTAATTAGACAAGAAAATAAAAGCATTGAGATCTGATTGAGGTCGAGAATATTTGTCTGATGAGTTCAGAAAATTATGTGATGAAAAAGGAATAGAAAGACAGTTGTCTATTCCATATATTCCTCAACAAAATGGTGTTGCGGAGAGAAGAAACAGAACCCTACTAGAAATGGTTAGGTTCATGATGGCACATGCTAACTTACCTATCACTTTTTGGAGTGATGCGTTGTTAACTGCTGCCTATATACTTAACTGTGTGCCTTCCAAATCAGTTACTTCCACTCCATATGAGTTATGGATAGGTAGAAAACCAGACTTAAGTTTTCTTAAGCCATGGGTTTGTGCTGCCTATACTCATGAGTCCTCTCACAAGTTTGGGAAATTGGGTCATAAAGGAAATAAGAGTATTTTCATAAGGTACTCCGAACACTCGAAAGGGTATGTGTTCATAGGTGAGCAGGAAAGTGGGAGTATAACTGAATCTGAATCACGGGATGTCACATTCTAAGAGGATGAATTTCCTAAGAAGGGCAAAATAGATGAGGATTACTACCTATTTGAAACCTTGGATCAAGATAATGATATTAGTGTAGTTCGTCCAAGTGGGAGTAATATGAGAAATGATAAATTCAATTTAACTCATTCTCAATTATAACCACATGATGAGACGACATCATCATTATCTAATCCTAGTGGGAGCATAATGGGGAATGATGTGCAAAGTGTATAATCTCCCATACGGCGAACAAGTCGCCAAAGTATTCCCCATCGATGTTTTGACATTGAAGGGGAAACTTTTATGATTGCTCCACAAGATGAGGATGGGCCAAGAAATATTAATGAAGCTCTAAATTGCTCTAGTAAAGAAAAATTGATTTATGCAATGAAAGAGGAGATGGAGTCAATGAAGTCAAACCAAGTTTGGAACCGGTTGATCTTCCAAAAGGACGCAAAGTTATTGGGAACAAGTGGGTTCTCAAAATAAAGCATAAAGCTGATGGCTCGATATAAAGGCATAAGGCTCGCCTTATGGTGAATGGGTATAATCAACAGGAAGGAATTGATTATGAAGAAACATTTTCTCATGTAGTGAGATTTACCTTAATTCGCATAATTCTGGCAATAGTGGTTAGTATGGATCTTGAGTTACATCAAATGGATGTAAAGACTGCTTTCCTCAATGGAAAATTAGATGAAGAAATATATATGGAACAACCTACTGGTTTCATAGTGAAATGTCAAGAAGAAAATGTATGTCGACTTTTGAGGTCGATATATGGCCTAAAGTAGTCATCAAGACAAATGGTATATACATTTTCATAATGCCATAATGGCATATGATTTTATAATTATAGATGGGGATCATTGTGTATATATCAAAAGATCCAAAGATCAATTTGTGATCATATCATTATATGTTGATGATATACAAATTACCGGAAGCAATATGGAGTTTGTTAATAGTGTCAAGAGTTGGCTATCTTCCAACTTGAGATGAAGGATATGGGTAAGGCTGCATACATTCTTGAAGTTATGATTTCAAGAGATCGTTCGAAGAGATCGTTATCTCTTTCGCAAGAAACATATATAATACGATTCTTGAATGATTTCATATGTAGGATTGTAAACCCATAGACACTCCTATTGCAAAAGGTAAAGGATTAAGCCATAGGTCGTGTCCAAGGATTCCATAAGAGAAGGAACAAATGAACATGTTCCTTATACTAGTGTTGTTGGGAGCTTGATGTACGCTATGATATGTACAAGACCTGACGTATGTTTTGCAGTTGGAATGGTGAGTAGATACCAATCTAACCCAGATCTAGCACATTAGAAAACCGTTAAGAGAATACTAAGGTATCTAAAGAACTGCTGATTATACGCTGAGTTATTATGGAAAGGATCCGCAACTCTAAGGCTATTATGATGTTGTTTATGGAGGAGATTTAGATGAAAGGAAATCTACTTCTGGCTTTATTTTCTTATCGAATAATGGCACCATATGTTGGAGCAGTAAGAAATACAAGTGTATAGCCTTGTTCATGATAGAAGTTGTGTTCGTGGCATTATTAGCAGCAATATAAGAAGATGTTTGGCTTAAGAGATTATTGGATCATTTAGGTTTTATTGAAAGTGTTGCACATTCATTGTTGGGTAAGTGTAATAGCCAAGCAGCAATAGTGTACACCAAATATCCAAAATATCATGGCAAGACCAAACATATAGATACCAAGTATAATTTTGTCAAAGATATGATTGCACGAAAAGATGTGAACTTACAGTACATGTTACGCATAGAGTGGTACCAGATCCTATAACAAAGCCAATACCTAGAGATGTGTTTTATGGCCATATGAAATCTCTAGGATTGCGTAGAGTCTAATGTACTGCATTATAATTTCCATGAAGTGTTCAAATTTGATGAATTTGTGTTTTTTTCATTATTAATGCCTATAAATCTTTGTTTGATCTTTATGCATCTTAATGCTCAGTGCATTACTTTAAGTTGAGAAAGTATGTTAGATAGATATAAGATTAGCCCACTCACACGGGTAATCGCCTCTATTTACTATGTGATAAATAGAAATGAGACTGTTTTTTAAGCTTATTATTTAGGTGATAATCGAGAGCTCAAGCTTAAAATACGTATGTCGCCTTAATTGAGTGTTAAGATGAGGACATAATACTTATTATGTCCGAAAGTAAAATAACCAACATATTTTACTTTACCTGTCTATGATGCCAAATGTGAGTTCTGATAAATTTTGTGAATGAGTAAATATGTGCACTCAAGTTAGACATTGAGTATGTCTGAACTATCATTTGTACGGTATTAAAGGTGTAGACATACGGTCCATGGGAAATGAGTTAATACCGTAATACGTATTTCATACTTGTATGCATGAAACGACCAATAAGAGTGGCAAAAGTTTTGATCTCAACTTTTATGTCGTGTGAGACTCTTGAGGAAAAGAGTTCCTCAATTTTAGTGCCCTCATGACTTTTACTTATTCTTAATATTTCTATTTAGTGTTTGCTATCTTAGGATATTGCCAATGGTCATGAGTTGATTCGATCTAATAGGACATTTCTAGAAAAGCAAGTTGAATTGAAATTGAGAGTTTGAAGGAAAGAGGAAGATCGAATTTGGAGAATCACATAATAGTTTTGTATTAACTAATTAACAAATTATGACTGTCTTTGGGATAATCATAATTGTGAATACAATATATATCATTGTTTGAAAGAGATCAAGAGAGATATAAATGTGATCGATCGATCTAGGGTACTGCATACTAAATCTACTCAGAGTGTGATGCCCATTATGAGCTGCTACATATTCCTAATAGATGTATGGCAACGAGCTCTCAAAGTATGATGGTCGCACGGATTATTCGCCGGTATGAATGTTGAAGAGAGGTAAAGAGGATCCTGTTCGGCCCACCATGTGTGAGTGGGAGATGATGGTTTTATTAATAAATATGATGGGCCTAAGTTGGCCCGTCTGCCCATGATGGGCCTAAAAGCCCAGCCCACAAGATTAGGGCCCATGGATTAAGGGGTATGTTCCTTTTTTGTTGGAGGGGCGCATAAAAGGAGAAAGAGAGAGGGAGGAACACAACCGTTGGCATAACGTACGTTCCTCTCCCTCTCTCCCTCCAAAAGAAAAACAGTGTGCAAAAGGCGACGCCATCTTCCCTTCAAGGCCAATTGACGTCATCGGATCGAACGGGATCGGTTTCTCTTCCTCTTATCGGCGTTGGTGTTTAATCTATGGCTAACAAAGTACGCTCGATTCCGTGGTGTGCTTTAGGATCGGTGATACATGTGAATTTCCCAGGCTTGTGTGGCATCCCGGAAATTCAAAGCCAAGCCTTAAGGTGTGTTAAATGTCTTTAATTAGGTGATAGAATTTTATGGCTTATGCTTTAGCCAATTTGTCCTTTAATTTGATGAATTTTGCTTGTGTTTGTGGAAATTTAAATTTAATTAGTTAATGCTTGGCCATATGATTTAAATTTCAATAATTAAAATATCCCAAGACTTTGGCCAAGATGAAATTTGAATTTAGAAATATTTATAGAAAAGAATTCAAAAAAAAAAAGGAGAAAAAGGGTTAAAATTCGAATGGGCCTTGGACCCATTAGCTTAGAGCTTGGTGGGCCAAGCTAGTCGGCCCATTGGGCCCAAGAGGTGGCTGTCGACCAGCCCAAGGGGGAATGGCCGGTTGGGCCTAAGCCCAAGCCCATTAACCCAAATCAAATTTCAAAAATAGAAATGACAAGTGGCATAAAGGAATGGCATGCATTGGTCCCTTTGAGAGGCAAGTAATCATGAGATTAAGGGGATATAAAAGGGGTAAAGAGAGAGTGGCCGGCTCTTCTTTGCTTCATTTTGGCCGAGAAAGGTGAGAGAGTGAGAGAGTGTGCGAGAGAGAGAGCTTGAACGGAAGAGAGGCCGAGAGGAAGAGGAAGGAGGGAGCCGCCCGTCCGCCGTACGTCCGCCTAGTCCGACCGTCCTACGCCGCCTTGTGCTTGCTGTTCGTTCATTTTGGAGGCAAGTGGGGGTCCATAACTTCTCTTGCATGTTGTTTTGATGGTTGCATGTTCGGTTTTAGGGGTGATTTGGGCGAAATACCGAAGTAAGGGTTGAATGTGTTCATGTTATGTGGCTGTTTCCGTCCGGTTGGTGGTAGACAGTTTCTTATTCGGGCTTGCATGTGTATTTTGAGTGTGATTTTGGCTTCGGTGTCTTCATAAAAGTTGAAGCTAACATCTTGAGGTATGACATACTCAAATTTCATGGAAAACGATGGTGATATGAGGGGTCAAAAGTTCTATTTCACGGAGGCTTTAGATCTGCGAATTCCCTACTGACCTTTTGTTGATTTCTTGGTTGCATGTTGATTTCTGTTGGAGATCTCACTTTTTTGTCTTCATGGAAGTTGTAGGTAACATCCTAAACTACAACATACTCAAATTTGAAGAGAAATGAACAAGTATAGCCTAGTTAATCGGCTAGATCTTTGAGACGTTTGGTTCTGTTGAAATATACCGAGACACCCGAGACTTCAAGGACTTAAAAGAGGATCATACTTTGGTTGTTTAACCTAGATCTCTTCATGAAACTTGTAAAGGACACATTGATACATAACATACTCAAATTTCAGAAGAAACGAAAGAGATTTGATGGTTCAAATCTAAGTTTTTCGGTGATGTACGTTCTGGACGAAACGGTAGAGGTTCCAGAAGCTTCATGGAGTTGTATAAATTAATCTAAAAATAATTTGGCTTAGTGTTATTCATGAAAAATGCACGAAAATGTGTTGGCTATCACCCTGTAAAATTTGGGAATTTTCGGAGGTCATATGAGTATTTTAATTGAATTAATTCGAAAACTGTGTGATCTGGCCATTATCCGAATATTGTGTGTATTTTGTGGAAATTTGGGAAATTATGTAAAATGCAAATTGGCCGTGAATTTTGCATAAAATTGTGATTCTAATTGTTTAGTGATTGTTTAATATTATGATTTTGGGAAAAATCATAAATATTAAATGAAATGTTTATTTATTAAAAAAATAAATTAATAATAAATTAATAAAATAATAAAATAATAATATAATAAAAATAATAATAAAAAAATAATAATGGATTATTTTATTAGCCATGTATTCCATTGAATTTATGATGTATTGCTATATGACATTGATACATGTATGATCATGAATTATGATGTATTGTTATATGGCACTGATGTATGAATGATCGTGAATTATGATGCATTGCTATATGACATTGATGCATGTATGATCATGAATTATGATGTATTGTTATATGGCATTGATGTATGAATGATCATGAATTGTGATGCATGTATGTAAATCATATGCCATGAAATAACAAGATGAAAAGGATGATAAAAAGTGGAAAAAATGGTATGTGAGTAAGGGGTTGTGGCGGAGGATGTTGTCTGGTGGCCTGGTGGCGTAATTCCAGAGATTCCCTGGGAGTTTCAGGATGCCCGGAATGTGGGGGGGCCGGAAGCCCTGTCGGAGGTTTCTGCCCGAAGGGAGTGACTCGCGATGCCAGGATTGGGGTGCGAGATCCCCGGTTAGAAGGGTAAAGGCCGGAAGCCCTGTCGAAGGTTTCTGCCCGAAGGGAATGCCTCGTGATGCTAGTTGAGATGCGAGATGCCCGGAATGTGGGGGGCCGGAAGTCCAGTGGCCATGAGATGGCTAGGATACTGGGATCCCTGTCGGAGGTTTCTGCCCGAAGGGATAGTGATGATGGTGAATTTGATGATTTGAGAAAAGATAATGATGATAACATGGCTAATGATGATATGATATGCATGGTGATGCATGGTTAATGATGGTATGATGTGATATGCATGGTGATGCATGGCTAATGATGATATGATATGCATGGTGATGCATGGTTAATGATGGTATGATGTGATATGCATGGTGATGCATGGCTAGTGATGATATGATATGCATGGTGATGCATGGCCAATGATGATGTGATATGCATGGTGATGCATGGCTAATGATGGTATGATGTGATATGCATGGTGATGCATGGCTAATGATGGTATGATGTAATATGCATGGTGATGCATGGCTAATGATGGTATGATGTGATGTGCATGGTGATGCATGGCTAGTGATGATGTGATATGCATGGTGATGCATGGTTAATGATAATGTGGTATGCCATGATGATGATGATATATATGATGTGATGATGCATGATACGCATGATTTCATGGTAGGTGATGCTTGCAACGTGTGATGATATGCATGATGCATTGGAATGTTATTGGATTTCCTTATCTGCTGAGTGGTTGTACTCACCTCTTTTGGGGATAACATTTCAGATTAGAAAGATGCCGCTTCCTACCGTCACGCGAGGCACCTTCTATGGTATTCCGTCAGATGTAGAAGTAGAATGTACAGAGATCAACTGCGTCATTGTCCCTGGACTGACATTTATGCGAGTGCGTGTGCTGGTCATGTACGACGTGGGTCTGGCTGATGGCCCAGTCATCCAGGAGTTTTTGTCTGTTCATGTCCGCCGAGACGGAGTGTTTAGGGGGATGTTGCCGCCACCACCACTCGATGCACCTGGATGGGTGTGATGGTTGTGTGAAGGGTAGAGAGAGCTGGTGTCATCTTTTTGGGAGTAGCCGCCACTGTTGGATGGCGGAAATGTCATGTGATTTTCCTTAGGGGTCGTAGTATCTTTTTGGGATGAGGCCGAGTGTGGCTAAAAGTCTTGGTCTCCTTTTTGTTGTATCGACCCGTGAAAAACCCATCGATATTATGTAAATAATAGTGGCATGGCTTATCTTTTAAATCCTGATGTTAGTTGGTGTGTATTGGTATCATGGTTAGTAAAGGGAGAGATGGAGATGTTTAATTTGCTTCCGCTATGAGTCGCGCATGGGACCGCTTTAAAAAAAAAAAATGCCTGTAATCTGGCAAGGCTTAATTTAGCAAAGAGATAGAGATGGTAAAAGATGTAACACCGGCGCTGGTGACGACCTGCGAAGGGTTCGGGGTGTCACAGCTTGTCTTCCGCATTCGTTTTAGGGGTTCGATTTAGTGTCGAACTGGTTTTTGGGAATCCGATAATATCAACAATATCAATTAGGAGACTATCAACCAGGTTACCCATTAGGGGAGTCACCAATTCTTCCCTTCAAAGTTATCGACTCACCATGTTAGTTGCCGATTTTGAAGTTAATTAACAACATATGATGGGAGGCTATTCCGGGAGATTCCTATGGATATTTGTTGTATCCTAAGAGACTGCTAACATGCAAATCTAATTGGATTTGGATCCATCAAGTTGCCATGATCGCTCCTTGAAAGATGACAAATGGGAGATGGAAGGACATAACCAAGAAAACACGAGGAAAGTGGCAAGGGAGAGAATTAGAGCATGTTTGGTAATATTTCTATTTCGGAAAACAATTTCTTTTTAGAATTTTTTTTCTTATTTCTACTCTTTGAAATAATTTTTAAGTAAAAGAACACATTTGGTAACCACACAAAATTTCTATTCTCGAGATAGAAAAAGAATAAGAATGTGTTTGGTACGATTCACAATTTTTTTTTTTGTAACGTAGAGTTTCTTTTAATTTTTAAATAATTTTTAGATTATCTTTTTTCCTTTCTTCACCAGTTGCCGTTGCTCCCTGCCTTAGCCAATCATCGGCAGCAAAGGACAAGCAAGAAGAAATATAAACAAAAAAATGACTTATTTCTAAACATTGTTTTCCGGAACAAGAAACTATTTTTTCCTACTTTTTATTTTTATTCTAAATCCATTCTTGGGCTGTTTTTCTATTATAGAGAATAGAAAAATTAATTAACATTATTAAACGGATTTTAATTTTTTTTTGTTATGAGGAACAACAGAACAAAAGAACAAAAAAATTAGCAAGTTGCCATGTAGGACCTTATTTGCATGGACCCGTTGGTTTTACTATTGACTTGACCTTTCTACGCAATGAAACTTTCCATGAAAATGACCATTCTACACAATGAAACTTTCAATGAAAAGCAGACCAAAGAGTCCCCAGCTATCTTACTACTGACTTGACCTTTCTATGCAAGGAAACTTTCCATGAAAAGCACACCAAAAGAGTTACGAGTCCCATTGGATGCTTTTTTATGATAGGTGAAGGGCTCTACTAATTGCATATATTTTAGCCGCGACTTTGGTCTTTCACTAAATTTCGAAAAAAATTATCAATTCAATCCTATATTTGTTGTATGGATTTCAATGTAAATCTAAAATTTTCAATTTTACCAATATAATCTCAAGTATTTTTGTGGAATTTTAGTATAATCAACTTTCGCCTGAAAATGCTGATATGGCGGATTAATCTTCATTTTCTGTCATATGTGGTATGGCCAAAGAGTTGACATGGACAAATTTATTCAAACGACTTCGTTTTTAGTAACTTTATAGATTTTTTGATTTATTTTCTTTTTTCCTTTCCCTTTTCTGTCCTACTGTGTATGTTCTTCTTTGGGTGTTATTCCAATGCCCCCACCCTATGGCTACAGCATTTACAAAAGCCAATTCACTGTGCCATTGTGGGTCGAGTTTTTTTTTTTTTTTTCTGTTCTTCATCTTCGTTTTCGGTAAAGACAGGATTGATTTGATAATACTATTGTATGTTGTAATGGCTGGCTTTTGACTTAGTCAATATTGACAAGTAAAACAAAAAATAAAATAAAGTAGACTCTATTTATAAAAAAAAAAAAAAATAGAGTACCCTTTAAAGAAAAAGGCAAATAAAGCAAAAAAAAAAAAAAGAAAAGGAGGGAAACAAAGGAGAAAAAGTGGAAAGGGAAAGGAAAAGGAAAAAGAGTACGTGACACGGCACCTCATCAAGTTAGATTAACTTTATCTCATAGCGCCCAATTAATCTAATTAGAGAAACTTTCGAAATAAAGCCCTAATTTTGGATCCTTGTGAATATTAAGCCGGTAGGTTAAATCTATGAGTTATTAAAATAAAATAAAAAATCTATGAGTTGTTAAACTAAGAAATTATGGGGCATCAATAGTTTAGGGTATTATAAAATTATAGGATTTTTCATAACTTGATTCAAGCTGATAGTTTGCTTGAAACGAATTTTTGAAATTATGCGCACGTGCTGTAACATTAGTGAATTTCCTAGTTTACCAATGATTATGGCCCATCTTCAGCTATCTTTAGAGTCGGCAAAGCTCAGGAAATCTAATTACCTTGAAAGGTCTTTCATTTGATAGAAGATTTGCTAGAATCATAGTTCAATGAAGAGAGTTGTGGTGCAAAAAATTATGACACGCAAGCTAGGCATAGCGGATACTTTTGAATGACTACCACAACAAGCCTTTCATTGTTGTGTAGGAGTCAATTGGTCGATGAACAAGCGTAGTTTAGAGTAAGTAGTGTTTTGCTTTGTCTTGACATCAATTCTTGTTTAATTGATAGAATTATTGAATCGTAGACTCAAATAGCTACATTATTTTGGCTTTGAGCATTCCTAAATGAGTGGTGCCGATCTCTTTTATAGTTTTATAAAACCCATGTCTTAAAGTAATAGTAATTTGATGTTTTTTATGTGTGTGTGTGTATATGTATTGAACTAAGAAGAACATATTTGTTGCATAAAACTAGATCAAGTGTTTATTATTGTTTAGTTATTGTAAGATGGTTTGATAAACTTTTCTTGAAAGGTCATGTATATTATTTTGTAAATATACTTGATGAGATAAATTTTGAAAAGATCAGAGAAATACTTTACAAAAAGGGATTTTGATCAATGAATTGAGTTGCGAAAGATTATATATTTTGGTTTGTAACATAAAGGTCGGATTGGTTAATACTCATTTTGATATTGATTGGTACTTTCTGCTATGAATATAGTTATGTTGAAGTAATATAGTTCATTTTTATATTGTAAATTTGTTATATATTGGATTTAATGTAAATGAGTTACATTTTCGTGTCCTAAACATTTATAGTGGATGCTTGATTTGTTTAGAAGAGATTTGGACTACTCATTAGCCTATTGTTGCTCATTTCATTCATCTTACTTCTTTTTTAAGGTTATTTAGGTAGGCGTAAATAGGACAAGAGTGTTTACATTTTCCGGAGGATATTTTGATAGTGGGATCTTTTTTTTTTTTTTTTTTTTTATGAGTTGTTTATGTCTACAGACAACACTTTATCAAATATATGGATGTATGCATTCCGATATCAAGTTGAGTTATAGTTACGTTTGAAGCTATATTATTTGGATGAAATGACGGCCATATCATATCTTATACTTGTTGGAGTCGGGTGTGTGACAAATGTTATAAGTTGAGATCGGTATTTTAGATCTTACTCATGTGAAGTATAGAATTTTCCTTTCATTTTTGCCTCTGCCACTGCTTCAATTTTCACTTGAGGCCTCCCTTTATCTCTGTGCCACAACCACTGCTTGAATTGTTACAAAGAGCAACTCCCTCAATATGCCAAATCGTGGCCAAATCAGGTGGGAAGTCGTTCGTTTCTGATGAATCTTCACCATTTGCCTTGATTTCTTGCGCCTCCATGTAGATTGGCGCTGACCGCAGCAAAATGGGCTTGGCCGGGATCACTGGGAATTTATGAGACTGGTTCGCTTGTGGCCAGCTTTGGCACTATTCACTGGAAATTTGAGCATTATCGGGTTGATTATCGAGATGCACCTTGTTAGCACCGCCATTAGATCTACCGAATGAGAATGCTTTTCCTTAATCCATGGAGGAGCACCGGCAGCCACGCCACCAGCTCAGCTTTAACTCTAGACAAATCAGCTTTCTTACGATGATTTACCATGTTTCCCAAAGAGATTTGGGATCAACAGTAGTACTTCAGCTTGACTTTAGAAAAATCAGCTTTCTTGCAACGATTTACCATGTTTCCCCAAGAGATTCAGGATGAGCAAAAGTGCGAAAGAAGAAAGAAAAGAACAAATCAGAAAATTCACAAAAATATTTAAAATCACATTATTTCAATTCAGTTTGTCCAAGTCATATAACCGATCGTGTTACTAAAGATGATTAGAGATGACTGGACTGGTATGTCAACATTTTCGGATAAATTAGCCGAAAAGAATATGTTGGAGTATAAAAAAAAAAATAGGATTGAAAAGTCTAAGATTATATTGGAATTCATTAATTTAGGACTAAATTGGTAATTTTCCCCATCTTATCTAATCTTTCCTTCCCTCGCTTTTTCCTAGCTCTTTCCTAAATCCAAATGATTAAAATAGGTTCATCTTCGAGAGTCTACTATCCATGTGAACTTTTATTCATGGATTTAATTGCGATCCTCTCATACAATAAACGGTAAGATGAAGAACATGATACCACCACTTCTCTTATTATTCATCTTCATCTCCGTCATGCTCGAAGCTCTCACGGTATCAGTCACCGATGACAATGTTGATGCATACTTGCCGGTTAATAGTATCGCCGTCAACTGTGGCTGCCTCGACAACTCCTCCGTGTCCAAGCGGACTTGGATCGGGGACTCCGAGGATGGTTCGACCTACTTTCCTCTATCGTTGCAAGTGCAAACCGTTCATCTCCCCCTTGTCCACAACCGCATCCCACACGACACAGCTCGTCTCTCCCGCTCCGGATTCGTCTACAGCTTCCGCGTCACCATGGGGCCCAAATTCGTTCGCCTCCACTTCTTCCCTTCGGATTACCTCAACTTTGGCCATGCCAATTCATTCTTCTCGGTCAAGGTTGCTGGCTACACTCAGCTCCGCAACTTCAGCACTCTCCTCTTTTCCGACCACACATGCTTCACGAGCTTCTGCAAAGAGTCGTGCTTAACCATCGTAGCTGACCGGATATTGAACGTCACGTTTGCTCCCACTCCTGATAACCCAGACGCGTGTGCTTTTGTGAATGGAATCGAAGTTATTTCCAAAGTGTTACGATTTTGCGATGTCACTAAGTGCAAAACGTCTTAAATTTACCCACTTTTTTGACCATTTGTCATGGAAAAGAAGAAATTGTCATAAATTGAGAATTTCTTTACCGAGAGTAATGACGTCATGACAAGAGCAAAATGTCCAATATTAGGATTTTTTTCAAATACCATTATTTACAAAGGGTTATGTTTGTTTGCCCCAGATAGGGTTAAAATGTCATAATCTTGTATTTTTTTTCTTCAACTACAACGCTTTGCAAAAGTAACCATGAACAAAATGTTGCAAATTTTAAACTTTTTTAATTACAATGATTTTAAAAATTTCAACATTCTATTGTAACCAAAAACTTAACATTGTGAAAAATCCTTTCAAACTACAATGACTTATAAAGGTTTGCAAAAATCAATGTAACTAACAATATAACCTCATAAAACTTTATTAAATTTGATTTTTACTGTGCCATGACATCATTATTTTACGGGTTTGGCACTCATTTGCTAGTGCTTAAAGTATCATAAATTTCATTTTAGTTTGTCGGACGTGCATTTTCTACTATCGGATATCTAACTTTCAACAGTTGGGATCCTTCCATCTTAATCTAATGGCTGACATTTTTTGGGTGCGGTATAAGATTAAAATCTTAGAAGTTTCTGAGTATCATGAATTTATCCGGTATAGGATATATCAATAACGCGTTTGATTATATTTCTGTTACATAAATAATTTTCCTCCTTGAATGGACAAAAGTTGAAAAAGGAAGGACGCGATATGGAAAACACGGTTTGGTGGTGGTCCCGTGAGGGAGTGCATTCTTGCATAGGACACGGCAGTCGTACCGCTGACCTGACCTGACCTTCCTAAGGCGATTGAACCTTCCCGGGAAGCGCACCAGAAGGGCACAAACCCCGGAGGAATGCCGTCCGCTGATTTTCTCGTGATAGGCGAGGGCTCTATTCCCTTGCAGATACCTTAGCGACGACTTTGGTCTTCCACTAATCTCATCACTAGTGCTGGACTTCTCTTCCGCTCTTCTTCCTAATTCCCTATTAGTCAAAACTGGTTCATCTCCGAGTCCCCGCTCTCCTTGTGAACCTCTTTCCATCGATTCATCTGCGACCCTCTGTCGTCGAGTGGCGAGAGGACGAACATGAAATCCCCACTTCTATTATTCATCTTCATCTCCATCTCGCTCGAAGCACTCCCCGTCGCTGGCGCTTACCAGCCGACCGATGATATCACCGTCGACTGCGGCTCCTCCACCAGCTCCACTGTGGGCGTACGGAATTGGATCGGAGATGCCGCTAACCGTTCAGACTACACACCAATTGAGAAAACTCCCTCCTCTATCATTGCAAGGGCAAACAGTTCATCTCCCACCGTCTCCGGTCAGGTCCCATACTACACGGCTCGCATCTCCAGCTCCGAGTTCACCTACACCTTCAACGTCACAGCAGGGCGCAAATTCGTTCGCCTGCACTTCTTCCCTTCGGATTACCTCAACTTCCGCCGTGTTGATTCCCTCTTCTCGGTCGAGGCCGCTGGCTACAACCTGCTCCGCAACTTCAGCGCTTCGCTGTTTTCCGATTATACCAGCTCCCCGACCTTCCACAAAGAGTTCTGCTTAACTGTCGAAGCCGACCGGATATTGAAAATAAAATTCGCCCCGACTCCTGGTAATTCAGACGCGTATGCTTTCGTGAATGGAATCGAAGTCGTTTCCATGCCCGAAGGTCTCTACCACAACACCGCCATCAACTCAAACGAGGGAACCAAGTTGGCAGGTCAGACGACGCGATACACCTTGGGTACCACTGATGCTCTGGAAGCGGTGAAGCGCTTGAACGTGGGAATGGAAGCGGTGAAGCGCTTGAACGTGGGAGGAGCGTTTGTCGATCCAGCTGATGACACGGGAATGTACAGGACCTGGGAAGCAGATGACGAGTACGTGAATTCCTCGGTCATCGGAGTTTTGCCGGTTAACACAACTATCCAACTCAATTACAGTGAGCAAGTGCCAAATTACACGGCTCCAGATCGCGTATACACAACTGCAAGGACCATGGGAACGCACAAAAGAATCAATCTGAGCTACAACCTCACATGGTCCGTCGAGGTGGATACGAACTTCTTCTACTTGGTCCGGTTACACTTCTGCGAATTCCAGATAGAGATAAATAAGCCCTTAGATAGGGTTTTTGAGATTTTTATGGATTCACAACTGGTCGAGGGTCGTGCGGATGTCATTAAATGGAGCGGGAAGGGCGTGCCCGTCTATAGAGATTTTGCAGTAGCCCCGTATGACGGCGGAAAGAAGAGAGCCAACCTCTCCGTCGCGTTGGGCGCACTTCCAAATGGTTCTACTCTTTACTCTGATGCCATCTTGAATGGCCTCGAGATTTTCAAGATCAGCAATCCAGGTAGGAATCTCGCAGAGCCAAACCCGGATCCAACTCCACCGGCAAGCAAAGCATCGTCGAGCCTCAGCAAAGCAGCAAAAATTGCCATCGTTGCTGGTGGAACTTCGGGCTTCACCGTGCTCTCTCTCCTGGCTTTCTATCTTTACCGGCGAAGAAACAGAGCGAAGGATTCCACCTCGAGCGACGGCACCTCATGGTGGGGCCCGGTCTCCCACCCTACGACCAAGTCAACGAAGACCCAGGGGTCGTCCCTGCCGTCGGATCTGTGCCGCCACTTCTCGCTGGCGGAGATCAGAGCGGCCACGAACAACTTCGACAAGGTGTTTATTATCGGCGTGGGCGGGTTCGGCAACGTGTACAAGGGCTACGTCGATGGCGGGGCCACTCCAGTGGCGATCAAGCGGCTGAACCAGGGATCGCAGCAGGGCCTCCATGAGTTCAGGACCGAGATCGAGATGCTCTCGCAGCTCCGGCACCTCCACCTGGTCCACCTGATTGGGTTCTGCAAGGACGCGGGAGAGATGATCCTCGTGTACGACTACATGGCACGCGGGACCCTCAGCGACCATCTCTACAACACCGATAATCCCCCACTCCCCTGGAAGCAGCGGCTCGAGATCTGCATAGGCGCCGCGTGGGGACTCCACTACCTCCACAGCGGTGCCAAGCACACCATCATACATCGCGACGTGAAGACGACCAACATCCTGCTCAACGAGAAGTGGGTTGCCAAGGTGTCCGACTTTGGGCTCTCGAAGGTCGGACCCACGAGTGAGTCTAAGACGCACGTTAGCACGGCCGTGAAGGGCACCTTCGGGTACCTGGACCCGGAGTACTACAGGCACCAGCGACTGACTGACAAGTCCGACGTCTATTCTTTTGGCGTGGTGCTGTTGGAGGTCCTGTGTGCAAGGCCTGCTGTGAGCCGGATGGCCCCAATGGAGCAGATCAGCCTGGCTGAGTGGGCGCAGAGTTGCTGCAAGAGCGGGGCCGTCGAGGAGATCGTGGACCCGCACCTGAAGGGGTCTATCACCCCCGAGTGCCTCAACAAGTTCTGCGAGATCGCTATGAGCTGCTTGCAGGACAAGGGGGCCAAGCGGCCATCCATGAACGACGTAGTGTGGGGCCTCAATTTCGCACTGCAGCTACAGGTGAGCACAGAGCTGGAAGTGACGGATCATGTGGGTGTGTCAGTGCATGATAGCGATGACAGCGACCATGACGCAGCTTCGATCAGAGGCAGCGGCAGCGATGAGGCGTCCAACACTAGTGATAGCGATAGTGGTGGTTGGAAGAGCAGTAGGGAAACTGCGACGTCGACCAGAGCCAAAAGCAATGATGTTTGTGATGAGACTATGACTAGTTATGACTCAGAAAAGTTGCCTTGAGAAAATATTAGGTGCTCAAGTTTGACGCTCAAAATATTGTTTGATACGTATTTCTTATATTATTACTCTCTTTTAACATACGAAAGTGTAAGTAAACATTTAATATTATTCTTTTAACAATTAAACACCTTACAAGTATAATCAACATATTGATGCCTCTTTTAATTATACCACATTTGAGTTCATAATCTTATTATATTACGAGCAAAAAACAAAAATCTAGATAAGGGTGGGGAGACCCATCTTCATATTATACTATACTTCCAAAGTCTGCCTATATAAACGTAGTCATGGATCGATAACTTCTCCGTTTGTTGTGTCTCCATCGTCAAGTCCTGGTACTAGAAAATGAATTGAAAAGGAACTCACTCTAGGAAACCTCATACATTAACCCACATAATAGAACTACACTTGATATATATTATTCCATATTCTGATTCAAACACATTTCATAAGGACCTTAATAATTCATAGAGACTTTATAGGTAAAAGTTGAAAGATATATATTGGTAAAAGGTAAGAATTTGAAAGGTGTTCATTCTACATGTTTGAAAAATAAAAGAAATGAGCCAAAACCCAGTAAATGAAATTTCTAGTTTTAAGTTAAAAGAATTTTGTTACTACTTCATTTGATATACACAAAGTGAATGCATAATCATCCGATAAGTGTGATAAAAATATAAGAAGACTTTACCTTTTCAATTTTCATTTACCATAGAAATTGTTAACCAACAATACATCCATTTAGACTCATGCATATGCACACTATGTTTCACATAAACAAACAAACAATATAAATAATATTTGATTCTACACATGATAATGCATTTTATTCATTAATATTTCCTCCTCTCGAACTTTCTTGTGCATCCCAACTACTAGGGTATCTCAATTTCGAGTTATTCTACAAACTTCCACCACAAAATGACCCCACCATAGGGCGTCTCAACTCCCGAGACATCTCGAAACACTCTTCTGGACATCCCAACTCGACATCCCACAAACTACCATCATGGGGCATCGTCACGCACCACTATATGAGTGACGGAATCACATTAATCTTATTTAAAGCCATAACATATATACATATATATATATATATACACACACATACACATGCATATACATACACATACATACACATATACATACATATACATATATATACTTACAAGCATATCACACATATCTCAACTCAATTTAATACATTGAACAAATAATGGTATATGAAATAACATATAGTCATACTTTGGTCGTTAAAGTTTGGAGATCCAAATGAGTACATTTTGAATTTGGACATTAGCGGGATTCAAATGAATAAATATATTCTGGACATAAAGTTTGAACATGTAAATGGGTACTGTTCACACCTTTTTTTTTTTAATCTTTTAAGTAGTAAAAAGAAAATAAAAAAATCAAAATCAAATCAAAATAAAAAAAATTAATTATTAATTTCCTTATAAAAAAACTGTGCGGGTCCGGGTCGGGCCGGATCTAGCCTTGGCTCGACCCGGCCCCTTTTTCCTTTTATTTTCTCCCTGCGTGGGCCTGGGCCCAACCCTCCCCTTTACTTTCTCTTTTTCTTTCTTTTCCCCTTCGCGTAGCCTAGCTCTCTTCTTCCCTTCGGCTTGGCCCGCCTCGTTGCCTTCTCCCTCAGCCGCTTTCTATGCGGGGAACCGGCGAAGACGAAAGTAGAAAGCAGCCGTCCGCGTGGGGAAATGGCGGAAGCCGAAAGCAGGGGTAGTGATGCAGAGGAGACGGCATCATCTCGCAGGGCAAGTGAGCATGGGGAGGGGGAAGAGAAAGGTCAGAGCTGGCTAGCAGGTCGTGTGGCACCCCTCGACGACCCCCGATCCGTTAGGGTCACCACAGTTCGCTTACCTTTCACTTTTCCTTATAACATGTGTTGCGACCTAAATTTTCAAGGCAATCCTAAAGTTTAGGTTAATGGATTACTAAGTCCGAAGACTTGGCACGGACCCTCCCAAGTCCTACCAATCGCGACTTGATAGAAATTAACTCATTTAAACATGCAATTTCAATTTGGAGCCGCTACCAACCAATTAAGGCTGGTTAGAAACCCAAGTAAAGTATGAGAGAATACTTTACTATTGCGAACCAGAGATTCAATAGGTCCGGGGACATAGTTACACTAGATTAGTCTAACGCCCTTTCGGTACCTTTTATTTTAATTTTAAAAATATTTTGCAGGCAATGTTGATTAATTTAAACCTAAGCTACTAACATGTAAATGGTGGTCATGCGGGTGTGAAATCAATAAAATAACATTAAAGTAAAAACTGCTAATAAAAATGCATGTCCTAAACATGATTTGACACCTAATTTTTTTTCTTTTAAAAAAATTAATTAATTATATGCAATCTTAATCTAAATTTAATATGCATTGATTTTACTTTAATGATATGTGAGATGCAATTCATATGGTATGACTTAAACTTATTACTATATATATGCAATTTAATTTATATAATCCTAAATATGCATGTGCTACATGATATAAGATGAATGACATGGTATTTCTACATGCATGCTCTTTTATGATTTTTTTTTTATGATGATTCATTTTTTTTATGCATATATGCAACCTATGCTAAATAATGATGATATGAAATTAGATTAATTATGAATTAACCTATTAACTAACCAAGGAAATGATCTTTAGTTTTTCTTTCTTTTTTAATGACATAATGTTTTTTATTGAAAAGAAAGTAACTTAATGGTGCAATGATCATCTTTTAGCATTTTCCTTTTTATTAAAAAAAAATTAAACTATAACTCATATGGCATGCATAACATTTTTTGTTTCTCTTTTTGTTTTACTAAATGAAAATTGACTTAATCTAAAAATATCTAGGTGTGTTGCTTTAATATGAAATGTGCATGGACCTAAATACTTAAGTTCTAGATATGACAATATTTTACTAATAAAAAAATTCTAATTAAACCTATTATGTAAATTAATTAATATGTACCTAATATTTTTTTTGGATTCTTTTTATTGAAATTCGGATTTAAAAAAAAAACTAATTAGACTAACTAAAGTGAATGATATTCTAATTTATTTTAGGAATCAATTTAACTTAAACTATATTTGATCTTAAAAGCTAAAAAAATTAAGACATGTCAACATTATTTAAAATTAGCCCTAATAAAAATCACCCATCTAAAAATATAATCTAAAAATTATCATCCTATAAATGCACTAATTTACTAACCCTAAAAATATAGTCCTAATTTACTAAATCTAAATGCTCTAATGCAATATTTAGATTTTTATGTACTTTTTGATTTTTTGATTTTTTTAATCTTTCCAAACAAGTAATTATTTTAAAAGAATGAAGATAAGAATTAAAATAACCGAAAAAATAATCCGTTGTCTCACGGATTAAATTATCAATTATTTTAACTCTATAATGATTTAACGATTGAAATACTATTAAAATTTCTAAAAATTAAAGTAATTAAAAAATGACCCGACGTCGTACGGGTTAAATTAATAATTACCTTAATTTGGGATAAAACCCCTAATGTCTACAAGGTCTACAAATTATTGACATACAATACTACAATTTAAATAATTAAACTTAAAAATAAGCTAACATAACATGAAATAAGTAAAAAAAATAAAATAATAAAAATAAAAATAAACTACCTAAGGCTTGGAAAATGGGAGCAGCACGGTGGTTCAATGATGGGTTGTGGTGGCCGGAGTAGGGCGGTCGTCGGAACTCCAGCGAGGCTCGGGTGGCAACTGGACTTGCAGCAAAACAGGGGAGATAGCAGGTGGCAGAGTTTGGGGCGTTGCAGTGGCGGACATAGGCGGTGCGGGGGTCCGGCGAAACGCAACTGACGCGCAAGCTACTGGCACAGGCGTCGGTGGTGAGCGGCGAGGCGTCCGGCGGCTGGGTCGGCGGGGAGGGCTCGCGGGCTGGTGCGTTAGAGGCGTCGGTTTGGCGTCCAGTAGGGTTCTGGTGGTGCTCAGCGACGGCAAGGGGGGAGCGTCGGGCACCGAGTCGAGCAGAGGTGATGCGGCGTCGGGGCAGAGCAGCGCGAGAGGTCTGGGCGCTACAGAGGTGGGCGCAGGCGGTGCGGATCTGGTTCGGGCTACTGCGGTTAGGAGTGGCGCAGCTTCAGCAAGCGTTGGTGAGGGGCTGGGCAGATCACGAAAAGAGCCGAGGTCGTCAGGGAAGAGTCCGGCGAGGTAGCGGTAGCTAGTGTGACGATTGGGACTAGCTGCAGCCGCTGTAGCGGCGTCGTGCTGTAGACAGAATGCGGCGGAAGAGTTCGGGCTGCTGCAAGTCGTGGCAAAAAACCGGTGAAGTGTTGCTGTGGGCGTCGCTTGGCACAAGGGGACTCGAGATCCGCAAAGGCGTCGCAAAAACAGAAGCTTCGTTGTAGCCGAGGGCGAAGCGACGTGCATGGCGAAGTGGACGACGGTGGTCGCGCGGTGAGGTGGAGTGGCAACAGTAGCTCGACCGTGCGGAGGAAGCGAGCAGCAGGGACGTCAGACGGGAACTCACGAGGAAGATGAACAGTTGTTCATCCTTTTGCTTTTTCCTCTTTTTTTTTTACTTTTTCTCTCACCTGACACTCTCTCTCACCTCTCCCTCACGTCACTTGCCTCTTTGCCCCCTGTGCACTTTCCTTTTCCCCAGAGAATCGAAGCTTTCCTTCCTTTTTCTTTCTTTTCCACTTTTCTATTTTCTTTTCTTTCGATGAAAGACGAAGAGAAGCCCCCTTAGTTCCGAAAAATCACCCTCTTTTATAGAGGGATGACTCGAAATTGTTGAAGATTTTTCCGATATTCACTCATCTTCTCAACAAAAAATGGCTCCAAAAATCATACGGTTGTTGAGTTTTTTTTTTTTTTTTAATTCAAAATGAGGAGATTTGTTCAACAATCAAATGTTTTATTATTCAAAAGAATATTCAAAATTTCCCTCCAAAACCAAATGCTCTATTTTTAATTTCTAAAAAACAAAATTTAAATTAGGTGTCAATAGCTGCCCCTCTTTGAAGGGAAGCTCGTAAAGGTTTCATTCAAAGATAAATGACACCTAAATTTAGATCTTGCAAAATGAATATGCAAATGCTAATTGTAATGACTTTTTTTTTTTAAAGAAATGGACTCAAATAAATGCAAGGTCATGCAATAAAGAATGCCATGTAAATGCAATGATTTGGTCAAGAACATATATTTCTATGTGTTCTTGCTTAATGGAATGCAAATGCAAAGAAGAACACGTACCTGTCATACTTATATAGAGATTCAGAAAAGTATTATTAGGTGTGAAATGATTCCTACGAGACCTGACAAACATCTAGAAATCTCTTCAGATAATTGAAAGGCTCAAAGTCTTTAGAGATCTGGAACTCTCATCAGATCTCAAGCACTTGGAATAACCTACCTTCAAGAAGGATAGAGTAGTTCTAGGCAGTCGGTGTTACATGTCCAGGACCCGTACTATTCTACGGTCGCCTAAAATAGTAACATAACTTTACAAAGAAACTGTTTTCCCAAGACTAGTACCATTCTACAGTCGCCCAGTATGACAATGTTTGGTTGTGTCTAGGACTCGTACCATTCTATGGTCATCTAAATGGGAATTTACCTTCCAGGACCCGTACCATTCTACGGTCGCCTGAATAGGGAAATGGGTTTTGCCTAGGACCCGTACCATTCTACGGTCACCTGAATGGGGAAACTGCTTTTCCAAGACCCGTACCATTCTACGGTCGCCTGTTAGAGCAATAAATGTTGTTTAGGACCCGTACCATTCTACGGTCGCCTAAATCAAACTGAATCTGAAGAAAAATCTTTGGGGGATTTGGGACTCTCATCAAATTCAAAGCACCTGGAAATTGCATCAAGTACTTAAAAATTCTAAACATCTGTAAATCACATCAGACGTTTGAAAAGACAAATACTTGGAAGTCACATCAAGCATTTAAGGGTTCAAATATCTGGAGTTCACACTAGACATTTGAAAATATCTTACTAAACATCTGGAAATCACATCAGATGTTTGAAAAGATAAACACTTGGAAGTCACATCAAGCGTTTACAAGTTCAAACATCTGGAACTCAAACTAGACATTTGAAAACATTTTATAAATGGGTACTTGGAATTCTCATCAAGCACCAAGATGACTGAACAAACTCAGGGTTTCAAAGACAATTTTTTTGGTCTTTGAGGAAAAATTCAATGAAGGTCCATGCATGATGGCTTTATCAAGCTTCAACTGGAAAAATTATCACAAGGACAATTTTCAGTTATAGTGTGAATCTCTTGAACATGCTAAATGAGACGCTTTTGGTGTGAAAAGGCTTTTTCACTCGCTCTCATTTAGGAGGGGTTATTTGTCCCGACCATTGATGCGGGAATATATCACTCAATCTTATCATTATCTTGTTGACAATAGTTTGAATTTTCTTGCAAGCAGTATGACCTTACCAATCTAAGAGGTCTTTGACAAGGATTGTAATGTGGGTTTGGTCAATGGCTTAGCAAAAGATACTCTTTGAGTCAAGGCTATTGAAAGAACAATTCTGTAATCATCTCCGGGTTTACAAGTCAAGAACCCTGCAAAATGAGAAAGAAATAATCTTGCTTGCACTTCTTCGAGCAATGCTTAAAACATATGAATTCCTATGTTAATTCAAGTGCCTTAATTTGAAGAGACTTTGTAAGGGACGTAATAGAGGCTTGGTTCTTGGGTTTGAGAAGCGAAAGGATCGTTAGGCTCAAAGATGTGTGTAATGGGTAAGAGTTGGTGATCATCTTGACATTATCACCAGTTTTCTTCGCCACGGATTGTCTTCTTGACAAATTTCTTTATCGGCTCAAGAGTTTATCACTGATGCCAATGATTGTTCAACTGGAGATCTTTTCTCAACATTTTTTCTTTTAAAATCATTTTCTTTGATGATGGGCATCAATCAAGCACACCGCTTTTTTTTTTTTTTCATGCCCCCCAATTCATTAGTCATTTCTCTCTTCTTTTCATGGGCATTGGCATTACTTTTACCAGGCACACTGCTTTTTCATGCCCCTTAGTTCTATTTTTGATTTCAGTTCTTGCGCATAATGCGTGTGTCAAGTATACTATAAATGACACTCGAACCTTCAAGAGTCTTCATCTATCTCTTGCCTTGCCCCAGTGTGGGGGATGATCACCAACTAGGTTTAAAGAAATGAAATTGCAGGCTCAAGTGGGCTATGCAAAGGATATAAGTGTGTAGGATAGTGAAAGAAACGCTCTTCGTCATCCTAAGACACTTAAATTATCACATGAATTCAATGTAATAGCATGACTTGAAGATTGATGCAAGTGAGAGCAAGAAAATTTCCATTCATTTCACTCTCCTTCAATGTCAACTTACCTCCATTTGCCCCGATATGAGGTGGTTCTTGATAGGGGTAGTATGAAAGAAGTTCTTCAAGTGTTTAGGCTCAAAGAAGGGTTAAACAAGGATTAACTATAGAGAAATGAACTGCCCCTCGTCATTTTAATTGTCGTACTTCATGCAAGAAAACTCCTCATCTTAAAACACAAAATGTTTCTATACTCACCTCACAATGTATAGACAGGGGACTGTGTATGGGATTAGGCTTGCCTTTCACACCTCATTTATCATGTTCAAGAAACTTGACATCTTTCACTGAATTATCCATTTTGATAAATTTCAAGTGGAATTGACGAATTGCACATCATGTGAAAACATTCTGAAATGATAAAAATGCCATGCTCTATTCTTGCACATCAAAAGATAAAGTTAAAGATGTTAAGTGTTTCTGTCTTGCCCCTCTTTGCAAGGAAGCTCATAGAGGTTCCTTAAATGTGTGCAGGGCTGTACCTGAAACATAAAGCATATAATTAAATGAAACAAACAGGGTAAATTAGATGCATGCTGGAAGATGATTTTATTTTGAATTTTTTTTCAAGGTAACATGAAGAAGCCTAGCCTTCAGAATTAGCTCCTTGCCGTTTTCTTTTGGGTAGGATTTCATCATAGGGCTAGTTTGGTATACTTCAACATGCCCTTAAAACATGAAAAATCTTCATGCATTTTATTGGATGAAAAACAAATTACATTACTGAAATGAGGGAAATCCTAGAATTGAAAATGCAAATATGCAAAATATGGAAAGCGATAAAGACTCCTGTGCAGAGGAGTGTCCTATTCTCGAGCTTCGTCAATGGCAAACAATTTAGTCATTCCTTCGAATGCGTCATCAGAGCTCTCAATCTTTGGAGGTGCGAGATCATCTATGCTACCCCATCCATCTGGGATGATATCCCGTGGGTCAAAATAGGAGCTGGAAGGAGCCGAATACTTTACTTAGTAATCGAATTTGTCACTTGGTTGCCCCAGGGTGTCCATCACTTCTGCTTCCTCATGCATCATCTGAAACATGGTGGGCTCAGCATCAAAACCGAAAATGACATTCACAGCTTCTGGGTGGTCAGGGAGTGGGTTATTCTGGATGTTCGGCTGTGCATCGCGGAATGAGACCACGTTGGCATCCAAAAGATTTTGGATTTTATACTGCAGCGTATAACAATCGTCAACAGAATGCCCTACCTCTCCCATATGATAAGCACATGTCTTGGACGGATCATAGTTGGGGAATCACTTGGGATTAGGTCGCTTAGGCTCCTTAGCGAGTAATCATTTCTTCTGAAGGGTTGGCAAGATATTTGACAATGGCTTAGGAAGAGGCGTAAATTGACGCTTGGAAGAGTTCTTCTGCTGGCCAAAGAATGGTTCTGCTCCTCCTTGGTGGGTGTTCGCAGTAGGGCGAGGTGGTTGCACATAAGCTGCATTAACCTCCGCTACAAGTTCCTTATCCTTCTTGATTGAGACTCTCCCATATGAGCTGGTTTGATTAGACGCCCATCCATCACGCAATGCTACTTCAATTTGCTCGCCAACAGGGATTAGCTGATTGAATGACTCGGCAGTTGATCCCAACATTCAATTTCGATACTCAGGCGGGAGTGTCTTCATGAACAAATCCATCAGCTCCTTTTCTGTTGGCTCTGGAATTATCTGAGCGGCTACAGTCCTCCATCTCGTGACTTATGCCTTGAAAGATTCCGTCCTTTTCTTCTTAGTGCGAAGTAAGTCTTCCCGAGATGGAGTGACATCAATATTATACTTATATTGCTTGAAGAATGCATTCGTCAAATCCTCCCAAGTCTCTAGCAGATTAATCTTTTTCATGATGTACCATTGCAGCGCCGGTCCTGTCAGGCTTGCTTGAAACTGTTGAATCATCAAGGGGATATTATCAACATACTGGGTCATCCTGACCACATACGTCTGCAAATGGATCTTCGGGCAAGAGGTGCCATCATACTTTTCAAAGTCTGGCATTTTGAACTTCTTCGGCATCTTGACCTTTGCATAGTGGGACAAATCAGTTGGGCTTTGGATAAACGAACCCTGTAGCTGCTTGAGTTTCTCCTCGATTTTTGCCATGCGTTTTTCTTGTTCCGTCTTCGGTATAGCCGAGGGTATCACTTGTACCTCCTCATCAACAACAATTTGAGGCACGTCTATAATTTTCTCCTTGGAAGCATCATTAGAGGTTGATGTCCCAATTGTGAACGTATTCTTGCCTTTATCTTTCGGATCAGCCACAGGAGCATGTTGTGGTAACACCACTTCAACCTGTGAAGCTGGTGGGGCAGTATTTGCTTGAAGAGAGTCGATCTGCTTAGAGAGTTGCTCAAGAACATTCAGGACTTGTTTCATCTCCGATTCGAGGACAGCGATGCGAGTTTGTTTAGCAACACGTGTTTGTTCGGTGTTATCAGCCATTGTTGCTCTGGAACGAGTACGGATTGGTGATCTTGGATTAGCCATGTTGTTACCTAACAATGTAAAATAATACAGTAAGTATCATAACAAATGAGATTGGTCCATGACAACGGTCAATCGCTTATTTTATTAAGTGAAATCAAATTCTAAAGACATCAACTTAAAATGTTAAAATAACTCCCTAGGAAATTAAATTCCTAAAACAACAATCTAAGAAATTGAAATAACATCGTAAAGCCAGAATTAAACTCCTAAATCTAGCGACTCTTTTCTATATACAATTGGGAGATCACAGTCTTTTGAAGCTTCTTGTTCTATCGAACCAACTCAGAAATACGAGCTTCTTTCCTTTCCACCGTTTCTTCAAGATTTTCAATTTGTGCTTTACGAGTGGGCTTCATGGTCACTTCAGGTATCACGGGAAGTAGAGCTTGAGGGATCTCGTGATGGTGGATATAATAATCCGAGGCATGAAAAATCCTCTCATTTCCTTTCAATCTTCTAGGCACCACAATCTTTTCCGGAAGGCATTCCTTCCATGCATTTTCAAGACGCTTGATCTCATCGAGGTATTTGTGATCCTTGCGCACGAAGTGGGCTTGAAATAGATCCATTCGGAGAGGAGGTGGGATATCTTGGAGCACTTGATACTGACGGGCCACTCTATAAGGATAGTAAGATGTTGCACCAGTAATTCCCATCAGCGGAATTGGATTATCAGTCTTGTGAGAGAAACGAGTCACGCTAACATGGAACCATTTAGCATACCATAGGAAGCCCTTGAGATATGGATCTTTAAGAAAAGTCACCTAATCGGAAAATGATTTTCCGGTATACTTTTTCTCTAAGATTGAAAATCTCTTTATTGGGTAACTAGAATCATCAATTTCACCTCGACGCATGGAATGATCAAACTCCTTCATGTGAGAAAGAAACCAAATTTGTAAAAGTTCAGGAGAGGCTTTCATGATTTTTTCTCCATTTTGTTTAAAACGGTTGAGGGACAAAAATGTCTTAGCCAAAATCATGTTTATAAAGTTCATGCCAGCGCATGCTTGTCTGACCACCCATGCAATCGAGGGATCAATAGCATTTTTTCGGTGAGGAAATATTATAAGTCCAAAGAATGCTAAGATGAATATTCTACCATTTTGGCGCATTGAAGACTGATTTAAAAAACGATTAGCCAAAAAGGAGAAAGGGCATGCATTACAATTAGCTTTCAAAACTTTCTTAACCTCATCAGTTTTTGTCACGCCCCGAACCCCGAGCGCGCGCACATCCCACTGCGGTCGATCAAATATGCGACATCCCAGGATACGTCGCCGACCCATTCATTTTATTACGCATGCGGAAGCGAAACAAATCCCTTGACAACATTTAACTTGGGATAGAAAAGCAGGCAATCAATCACAATACTAAACACTCATTTACAAACACATAGGCTTAAATACAACTCTGGGCTGTCTGCGGAATAGACCAGCTCGACAAAAGGGGAACTACCCTCAAACCAACTAGCGGGACACGATCACCGATACTTCAGTCTCCACCTTTCCAGACTTAGGGCTTTGGGTCCTCCACAACCGCCATCTAGGGACCTGAAATTTTAATCCCACAACCGGGATGAGACGATGTCTCAGCAAGTTCAACCCCTAAACCCCTATTAGAAAGAAAATACGCCCCGGGTGGCCTAGCCACATCACACAGAAGACTTACCTCACATTAGCCTTCATCTGCAGGTTAACACAATTTATATAATTCAACCACGTACAATTATGATAACCAAACAACCATGGCCCAATCACATCATCAGAACAATTCAACCACTTGGATCGTCTCAGCGATCAATCGACTTGGTCGATTACATGTCAATTCAGCAAATCAATCATTACTCTTAATCACGGCCCTACACAAAGGTTTAATAACCAGTGGCAATCACGGCCCCACTCGGCACGACCTTTAATTAGGTGGTCCATCACGGCCTCTCTAGGCACGACCTCTCATAGGTGGTCCATCACGGCCTCACTGGGCACGACCTCTAATAGGTGGTCAATCACGGCCTCATTAGGCACGACCTCTCTCAGGTGGTTCATCACGGCCCTATTAGGCACGACCTCTCATAGGTGGTCCATTACGGCCCTACTAGGCACAACCTCCAATCGGTGGTTAATCACGGCCTCACTGGGCACGACCTCTAATAGGTGGTTAATCACGGCCAATCTCCCATTAATTTCCACACTTAGGATTCTATAAAGAATTCATATTTATCACAATCACACTCAATTTGCCACAATTAATCATCAAACTCAAATTCTACATGCACAACAACGATCGGCACGAAATTCTGAGCAAATAAGGTCCCAACGACAATTTTCGGAATTTAATAAATAATTAAATTTATTCCGAAAATTAATTAAATAATACTATCCATATCTTTCATCATCCACGCTCAATTTATAATATCCAATCATCAATTTCAAAATCCAAATGCACCGTAGCGACCGGCACGAAATTTTGAGCAACCGGGGTCCCGACAAAATTTTCGGAATTTAATAAATAATTAAATTTATTCCGAAAATTAATTAAATAATAATATCCATAGTTTTCGAAATCCACCCTCAATTTATAATATCCAATCATCAATTTCAAAATCCGAATGCACCGTAGCGACCGGCACGAAATTCTGAACAACCGGGGTCCCGACAAAATTTTCGGAATTTAATAAATAATTAAATTTATTTCAAAAATTAATTAAATAACAATATTTTAATAATTTCGAATAATGATATATTATTAAATTATTAAATAATTTCGAAATATTTAAATAAATCAAAAGTAATTTCCTTTATGTCACATCAAGCATTATATTAATGTAAACCTTCATTTAGCCTTAAATTAAACTCACTTTAAGCTAATTAAACACATTAATATAATCCACACCTAAATAAATTAAACTAATCACCTAATCACATTTAACATAAACTAAGCACACCTAAAGCATAATTAACCCTCTAAGCGAGGTTTAGAGAGTTAAACTCACCGGATTAACGAACCGAGCGGATCAAAACGACGGGAACGCCGAGGAGAACAACTTTCCTCAAAGCGGGCCGAGCATCCGGGCTCGGGAAGGCGGCCAAAACGGGCCACGAAGCCGCTGCATACCCATTTTCTGCAGCTTCCGCACATGGCGGTTTGAGGCCGAGGAAGGGTAGATCCGGCGCCGGTTCGGGCGGAGGAACGGCGGAGGAGGACCGGCGAGGCTTGGACGGGTGAGGCGGCGGCCCGGTGAGGCCTCACGGCGGCGGAGGGAGCTCCGGCAGCTCCTGAAATATGCGAGCAGGGTAGACGAAGGCGGCGGTCCAGGCGAGGCGCGTGCGGGGCGACGCACGGGCGATCGGGTGTGGGACGACATGGGCGGCGGCGAGCTCCGGCGACGGGCGTGCGGCATCGAGCTCAGCTGGTCAGCTGCTGCACAAGATCTCAGATCTGTTGGGGAGGAGCGGCGAGCTGACTGGTTGCGCGGGCGAGCGGGCGTGGACGGCGACGACTTCGACGACGGCGACGAGTGGCGACTGATCTCGCTCCGGCGGCGGCTGCGATGGTTGTTGCTGCTCTAGTGATGTCCGAAGAAGAAGAAGAAGAAAAATGTCCATGGAGGAATCGCATGGGAGAGAAGAAGAAGAGAGGGAGGAGAGAGAAGAAGGGGGGCTTTTTCCTTTCTTTTTCATTTTCTTTAATCCAACAAATGGCCCACCACCATGACATCATGGGTGACATCACACTCCACTCACCCAATCCTCCACAACCTCTTCCAATGGTTGCAAATTTCATTTTCCGCCGGGGTCTAATTCTTGTACAACCAATTCTCCAATTTCACTTGATTCTCTTCCAATTGAATCAAATTGAAGTCTATAAAATTAATCTAATGTCACCACACTTCAATTCACATCTTCACTTGTCTATAAAATCAACTTGAGTCCCAAAAGTACGACCAAAAGCGGGCTTACTAATCTCTTGAGCCAAATTAGCTATTCTTGATTATTTTGCTGAAAAGCTCGGCTTGCATGAAAAATTTTCCCAAAGATGATTCAATGATCTTGAAATGATTTGTGACACACCCAGACTTCCAATTTCTGAATTCGATCTCAATTCCACGGTTAATTTCACTTTGGCACGATACTAGCCGGCCCAACCTACCGGGTAGCCTTTAGAAATTTTCATGCATTTGACCTGTGGTTGATCATCTCAAGCCACAATGTACATCTTTGAAACATTGGCGACTTTCGGTTGTCGGCATAATCTCAAGGTTTCAAATACGAACACAGGGTACCCAATCGATAGAAAAGTCGGTCCAGTGCCGATTGACAAGAATTGTGCAATCTGGTGGAATCACCCACACCTGATCACATGCCTCTGTCGAGTCGACCTATCTCCGATCTCTAATCGATTTTTATTTGTGTCGTAATGACCCTTGCAGATTAGCTCGGTCGAAAGGTCGCTTCCTGGCCAAATTCTCGAGTCTGATGCATTAGAAACTCTCAACAGCTTCACCCGATAGACTAGTTTCCACATGAGTGGCCGACTCAAGGAAAAGAACTATATGCGTGCCAACGAAATGCCCGTCTCAATTTATTGAAAATAGAATTGGAAAATCGGGATGTCACAGTTTTAATTCTTAAAAATTGAGATAAAATTGATATGGTTCCATACCAAGAGGTGGCCTAACAAGTTCAGTCTCAAGGGGCATTCCTATGATGACGTTATACTCTTCCAGTGTTGGAGTTAGCTCATTCTTAACAAAAATAAATGTAGCCGTCTCGGGACACCAAAAGTGCAATATAGCTTGCAAAACACCACTATGGACTCTGTTATCCAAAAGGGGGATGAGCTGTCCTAGTATCGACTCCACATAATCTTGACCTTCTTTACTTAAATTGTTCCACCACCCTCTGAGCTCAATCTTGGGAGTTAGAATGAATTGAACATCGGATCTCCCAATTGCATATAAAATAAGACCGATGACGAAACCTAATGTCATGGACCAATGAAATTTGCAAGTAAGTAAATTGCAGTAGTGAGAATTTAAACAACTTACTTTTACTGGGAAGAGATGACAATCACATAGACACACACATGAAATGTGGGGCTCGATTTCTGTCTAGATGGCTTTAACAAAATGGAGCTAAGAGGATGACCTGACCATTGCAGTCTTGCATTAACGTGTCAGGTCCTCTTAACCCCGGCTCAGTCGAATGGAATGTCTAATATCACGCAGTCTTGCGGATATAGACAAACACATTTGACACCATGAAGAACTTTCGGGGAAGAGAATGTCAACCTCTATATAGCAGTCTCGCTTTAAAGGAAGTATCCTTCTCAACACCATCCTAAGAATCCTATCGCAGCCCAGGTCCGGCAGTAGGTTGTGTGTGCGATAGTATAGTGCTAAAAACAATAAAACATGCACAACAGTTTAATTGCAACCAACACTTCTATAATTTAATTCAAATATTCATCCTTAACTCCAACCTGCAAAACAAGGGTTAGCAAAGACTACTCCCCTTATACCTCCCATATGCAAAAACATTTAACACTTCATGTTAGAAGCGTACCTTGTTTCCATGCTGCCAAATAAAATATTTTTCTTAATAAAACATGCCTATGTCCACTATGAGTTTTAACTTTGTCCCCAGCGGAGTCGCTAAGCTATCGCGACCTAAGGCTTGGAAAATGGGAGCAGCACGGTGGTTCAATGATGGGTTGTGGTGGCTGGAGTAGGGCAGTCGTCGGAACTCCGGCGAGGCTCGAGTGGCAACCAGACTTGCAGCAAAATAGGGGAGACAGTAGGTGGCAGAGTTTGGGGCGTTGCAGCGGTGGACACAAGCGGTGCGGGGGTCCAGTGAAACGCAACCGACGCGCAAGCTATTGGCGCGGGTGTCGGTGGTGAGTGGCGAGGCATCCGGTGGCTGGGTCGGCGGGGAGGGCTCGTGGGCTGGTGCGTCGGAGGTGTTCGTTAGGCGTCCAGTAGGGTTTTGGTGGTGCTTAGTGACGGCAAGGGGGGAGCGTCGGGCACCGAGTCGAGCAGAGGTGACGCAGCGTCGGGGCAGAGCAGCGTGGGAGGTCTGGGTGCTGCAGAGGCGGGTGCAGGCGGTGCGGATCTGGTTCGGGCTACTGCGGTCAAGAGCGGCGCAGCTTTAGCAAGCGTTGGCGAGGGGCTGGGTAGATCACGAACAGAGCCGAGGTTGTTAGGGAAGAGTTCGGCGAGGTGGAGGTAGCTAGTGTGATGATTGGGACTAGCTGCAACTACAGCAGCGGCGTCGTGCTACAGACGGAATGCGGCGGAAGAGTTCGGGCTGCTGCAAGTCGCGGCAAAAAATCGGCAAAGTGTTGCTGTGGGCGTCGCTTGGCACAAGGGGACTCGAGATTCGCAAAGGCGTCACAGAAACAGAAGCTTCGTTGCGGCCGAGGGTGAAGCGACGTGCATGGCGAAGTGGACGGCGGTGGTCGCGCGGTGAGGCGGAGCGGCAATGGCAGCTCGACGGCGCGGAGGAAGCGGGCAGCAGGGACGTCGAACGGGAACTCACGAGGAAGATGAACAGTTGTTCATCCTTTTGCTTTTTCCTCTTTTTTTTTTTTTACTTTTTCTCTCACCTGACACTCTCTCACCTCTCCCTCACGTCACCTCCCTCTCTGCCCCCTGTACACTTTCCTTTTCCCCAGAGAGCTGAAGCTTTCCTTCCTTTTTCTTTCTTTTCCAATTTTCTATTTTCTTTTCTTTTGACAAAAGACGAAGAGAAGCCCCCCTCGGTTCCGAAAACTCGCCCTCTTTTATAGAGGGATGACTTGAAATTGTTGAAGATTTTTCCGATATTCACTCATCTTCTCAACAAAAAATGGCTCCAAAAATCATATGATTGTTGAGTTTTTTTTTTTTAAATTCACAATGAGGAGATTTGTTCAACAATCAAATGTTTTATTATTTAAAAGAATATTCAAAATTTCCCTCCAAAACCAAATGCTCTATTTTTAATTTCTAAAAAACTAAATTTAAATTAGGTGTCAACAACATGTCACTCTGATACCATTTCATATGTAGCGGGTCCATACAACCATGGGGGTTTACATTTTTTTTTTCTTTTGACTAACGGTCCCTTGCACAATTCATATACGGAAGCACGTCCAACAACTCCCTTTCCTATATTCAGAAAACGATGCACACCAACTAAACATCTTATATGAGTTAAAGCCGAACATTTTTATTTACATAAACCAGATGGACATCGTTCATCAGTACATCAAAATGCCGTAGTCTTCTATACTAAGCTATACTTCCAAAGATGACCGGCATCTTCTCCAATAGTCGTATCCTTTAGAGTCCATCGATTAGTGTAGGCGTCCAAAAGCTTCTTCCTTTGCTATCCTCCTCCTTACGGTCATATCCAATCACTCGATCCATCCATCGATAGCAGTGGCAGTAGATGTATCTTATCTAGTCTAAAATGTTGGTCCCCGAAAGGATGAGTACAACCACTTAGCAGGTAAATGACCAATAAACCACTCAATGCATCATGTCCCACAATCATCACAATCATAGCATCACATGACATTTAAGCATCCATGCACAATTTACCTTGATATCATGCACATATCATCATACCTCATGTACATACATCATCATATTGTCATCACCATTATGTCATACACTTACCATCATCATGTACCCATGCACTCATCATCATCATATCACATGTACCATCATCATTACCATGCATCCATGCACTCATCATCATCATATCACATGTACCATCATCATTACCATGCATTCATGCACTCATCATCATCATATCACATGTACCATCGTGCCATAGGTGCACATACATCCATGCACTTACCATCATCATGTCACACATACCATCATGCCATAGGTGCACATACATCCATGCACTTACCATCATCATGTCACACATACCATCATGCCATAGGTGCACATAGATCCATGCACTTGCCATCATCATGTCACACATGCATACACGTTGCCATACCATGCATAATTCAATTTCAATTTCCCAATTTTATTATTTCATTTTGGGCCACCACATTTCTCTTTCTTGGGACCAATATTTGCATCCTACATTTATCGCTCGCGCCTAAACTGGCATCGCGAGGAACCTCCGGGCATGTATCCAAGATACAACCGAGCATTCGGCACCCCCACATTCCGGGCATCTCGTATCCCAACTGGCATCACGAAGAACCTCCGAGCATGTATCCAAGATACAACCGGGCATCCAGCATTTACACTCCCTGGCCGGGCATCTCGCATCCCAACTAGCATCGCGAGGCATCCCCCCGGACACAAACCTCCAGGGCTTTCGGAATTACGTACCGACATACCATCAGGATTCCCCCCCTCCTCTGGAATTACGTATCGTATACCACCAGGCATCTCGAAACTCCTGAGGACCCTCTGGAATTACCCCACTAGGCCACCGGGCATCCCGACACTCCCGGGGCATTATCAACCGCCTCCAATAGTTTCCTCATTTATCATTATTCATGTTCACCAATTTATGTCTCAAAATTATCATGGCATATGATGTAATGGCAAACAAGATCACTTTCATCCTTTTTAATTCTTATATGCATCTCCAATCATCATCACACATGCAGCAAGACACAGTCACTCATAACAATACAATTCATGGAGTCCATGCAATTTAAAATAGTCTATATTTCATGCCTTTTCGAAGTTTACAAAATTCCGGCTTGTACCATTTTAGAAAACATTTAAATTAAATATCCATATGCCTCTTAAAAATCATGAAATCAAGACATGTGACAGACAAGACAATAAGATAAAAATTTCATGAAGAACACATGCCCAATAGAGTTTCACACAAGAAGATATAACTCACACAAGTACAGCATGCAATTTCGGATAGAAACAGATTGCGCAGTCTTTGAAATAATTCGATTAAAATACCCAAACGACCTCCGAAAATTATGAAATTTTACCAGGTTATAATTAAGACACTAAAGTAAATTTTTCATGCAGACATCTAGGCCAGATTCGTTCTAGATAATTTTGTATAGTCATCCAAAGCTTCTGGTTCTAGCACCGAAACGTCCAGTGTAGGTATCTCCAAAACATCGAGTTTTCGCCCCCTTATTCTTCTTCGTTTCCTCTGAAAATTGGATATGTTTTACATCAAGAGGTCCCCTACAACTTACATTAGGGACCTAAGTCAAATTTCCAAAGAATAGTCACCATAAGGGTCCATGAAGTCTCGGGTGTCCTGTACCGTGTCTCCAGATTTACCGTCTTCAAGAGTAAATCGATTCACTAGGCTACACTTGCTCATTTTATCTCAAATTTGAGTATTTTAGTATTTAAGATGTTTTCTACAAGTTTTATGAAGAAGTCAAAGAGAGATTCTTGATAAAAACCGACATGCAACCACAGATCTACCAAAAGGTCAGAAAAATCGTTCCAGATCTAGTGTCTTCGTAGGATGAGGGTTTGACCCCTTAAATCTCCACTATTTCGTACCAAATTTTAGTATGTTGTATTTTAAGATGTTGGCTACAACTTTCATGAAGGAATAAAGGTCAAAATCCAACTCGAAACATGCATCCAAGACTCCACAAGTTTCTGAGTCGAGCGGTACACACGAAATCAGCAAGCATCTTCAAGAGCAAACCGCATTTGCTTCGATTTCTTGCCTCTAAACATCCAAGATTTTCAACCACACATGCAAGACACACATGCAAGAGTAGAAATTGATCCTAACTTGTCTCTAAGATCAAGCGGATGACAGCAAACGGACGGCACACCGGCAACGGACGGACAGCGTGCGGGCGGCGACGGGCGAGCTCCTTCCTTTCTCTCTTCCTCTCTTCCTCTCTTCCTCTCTTCATCTCTTTCTCTCTTTCTCTCCTCTCTCTCGGCACCTAGACTGACCACTCTCTTTCTCTCTCTCTCTGGTTGTATCTATATATATGCATGCAATCTTATTTTGCATGGGGGACACTTGTCCCTAAGAAGGAGACAAGTGTCTCATTTGTTGAAGACACTTGGAGGCCATTTAGCTCTCCTCCTCCCCCTCCATGCATCGACATGGGCCTGGCTTATGGCCCACTTTAGGCCCATCTCACTTGGGCCTAAAGTCCAAACTTAAATGGCCCAAGTTTATTTTTTATTTTTATAATACATCTTAATCCTCATTTAAATAAATATCTAATTGCATAATAAAATGGCCAAAGGACTTTGTCACATTAATCCATAAAATCAAATCTATAAAGTGCATAGTTAAGAACAAAGTCTTCTTTATCAAATTGTCCTATAGCACCAACCTTGATCATCCATTAACATTTTCCACTTAAATAAATACCTAACTTGCAAAAATAATAAGGCCATTAAACTTGTAGTCACAAATCCATAAATTCCAATTTATAATACACATGGTCAAGGATAGAATTTTCTTTCCTATCACATAATTATCCATCAAAAGCTTGGCCATAAATCTTATTGCAAATTATGGATTAAATGACTATAAAATAACTTAATGGTACTTCCATCACCTATTCATAGACTTTAATGTAACTAGAGGTCGTCATGAAATTTTGGGATGCCACAGGTTAGTGGGGGTTGGGAAAAAGCCGAGGGCACGCGCGCGCAAGTCGGGGGATTGAGAGAGGGAGAGAAACAGAGAAAGAAAAGAGACCAGAGAGGAACCAAAAAGAGGGGGGACTGAAAAACAAAGAGAGGAGAGAAAAACAGGGGGAGGTCGAGGGCGAGGAAAACATAGAGCAAGGAAGGGGAACTCACCGAGGCCACCGCTGTTGACACATCTCTCGACCGGTGCAACCGCCACCGACGCATCTCCGGGCCGCCATCGCTGCCGCCACCGCCGCAGACGCGTCTACAAGCTGCCATTCCCGTCGGAACTCAGGTTGGCATTTCATCGAATACCTGGTCTGCATCTCCGGGCCGCCATCGCCGCCGCCACCGCCGCAGACGCGTCTACAAGCTGCCATTCCCGTCGGAACTCAGGTTGGCATTTCATCGAATACCTGGTCTGCATCTTGAGCTCGAGTTGGCTGGAGTTCGTTCCGTCCATTTCGGGCGAGTTCCGGCCTCCATAGAACCCCCTTAGGTTCCTGTTTGTTGTTAGTTATTTGTTGGTCACTACCGCTGCAGTCTCGAAGCCCCATTAGGTTTGGAAGCCGCTCGTTTCATTATGTCCATCGCCTGTTCACTGTAATACCCAAGTGGGCTCTCCCTCCCCGTTTCCTTGGTGTAGAGTCTAGCATAGTCTCTTGGTCGTCGGAATGCTCTCACTGTCTGCCGAAAAGCCTGACCGCGTCCTTCCAAGGCGAGGCGGCACCGTCGCGATCCCAATCGGATCGCCAGCCCCCCTGCTCCTGTCTTCCCGTTGTCACAGCTCCTTGGTCGCAACTGAGCAGTCGCTGACTAGGAGAGTGCGGGCTGAGCTGCGACCTGGCCCGCTTGGCCTCTCCGGGCCTGCAAGCCCACTATCTGGAATCAACTTGGACCGTGGGCCTGCGAGTTTTTAAAATATATATATATATATATATATATATTTGGGCCCTTCGGATTGGGCCCAAGTCTGGTCTGCTCTCAAGCAGGCCTAGTCGAGTGGACTCGACCCATCTTGCTCAGGTTGAGCCCGAGTCGGACTTGACTTGGTCCGGTGTTCAAAAAAAAATCTTTAAAAGAAAAGAAGAAAACAATTTCGAAAAAAAATGTATATATATATTAAAAATAATTTTTTAAAAAATTAAAAAATTAAAAATTATTATTAAAAATTAATTAAAAAATTAAAATTAATTAATTTAGAAAAATTTTAAAAATTTTAATTAAAAAAATCTTCGAAAAATTAAAAGAAAATGATGGGGTTTGGTTAGGAATTGCTATCTTTTGCATTTTTAGTGTAATTAGGCCTTTAGTTGCTTGTATTTTGATTATATGTTGCAAGTTTAATTTGCATATCTAATTATGTTTAATTGCACGTATTTTATTTTACTGCAATTAGGATCTTGATAGCTATGATTGTTATTTTAATGTTTGTGCACCTGCATGATCACTTCATATGTTAGTGGATAGGTATAAAATCAATCCAAACTGCTTGCCAAAAATCATTTTGTTAAAACGAACAAGATTAGGTACCAAAAGGGTGTTAATTGATCAATTAATGTAATCAAGTCCCCGATCCTAGATTCTCTGGTTGTGTAGGAAGTGAGGTACACTTCCATACCTCACTTGGTTTCTAGCCGACTCCAATAGGCTAGTAGTGACTCTTTTTGTGCAAAATTCTAAAGAATATCCCAATGTCACGCGGGGTATGGGCTTGGGAGAGTTCGCACTTGATCATGGGTTTTAGGCCCGTCTTTTAGGCAATACCCCTAAATCTGTTCCTTCCCCCCGAGGGTAGGTCGCAACAGCTTGGTGACTCCACTGGGAACTTGGTTTTAAACCTTAGAGGACTTAGGCCAATATCAATCTTGTTCATAAATATTTTTGTTTGGCAGCAAGGATTTCAGTTACGTCCGTAACATTAAAGGTGTTAAATGTTTTTGTAGAGTGGGAGGTATAAGGGGAAGTGTTTGCTCACCTTTGTCTTGTAAAAAAGGTGAAGGAATGTATGGTTTATTGCTTATGTATGAAGTGTTGATTGCTTATAAATTATCATGCCTGCATCCCCTGCATTGCACTACACTATAGCACACACAACTTGCCGTCGGACTTGGGCCGCATAAGATCACTTAGGATGGTGTTGAGGTGGATACCACTCCGACTACAACCGTGTAGTATGAGTCGCCCACCTTAACCCCTAAATTTCTTTCTTCATGTCGAAGACACCCATCCCAGTCTGCAACCGCGCGACACGGGTCGATTCTTTGACAAAGCCGGAGTCATGGGTAACCCGACCTAGCCGCGACCTTACTGGTTCAGTCCAGTGATCCCATGGCTCCATTTTGAGCCGTCTAGAGTAGAAATCGAACCACCACCCATGTGTATGTCTATGGCATTGCTACTCAATGAATAGGGTAAGTTTTTCAAAATTCTTTTATGCAATTTATTTATCCGTTTTCTTTTTGGTCGATCCATGAAAAATTAGGTTTGTCGTAACTTTGGTTGGCATACGATGGGGGTACCCGAGCTTCACATCTTTTCCACCCCGAAGGCTAAGCTCCGCACATGGTGGGATGGACTAGATCTGACTGGTCGTGATTGGGTGCGATCTTATGTCGGACGAATACTCCCCCTATTGGAGATAGACTCATTATGGCATTGTGCGAGCATTAGCACATGTTTGGTGCCCTGCAACTTGCACGTTCATATTCGGTGATCACGAGCTCACTCCAACCTTGGAGGAATACAGTATTGCCATTGGAAAGCCCTTAGCATCGGAGTTGGTTAGCCCACCTATAGGAACTGAGCATGCATCGACCTTATCTGAGTTCCTTAAAGTTAAAGAAGATGATGTGAGAAAAGTTTTGAAAGCCAATCGCAAAACCTGCCCATTTTCATTTCTAAATAAGCTTTTTCGAAATGCCCCATCTTTCCAAAAGAATAAGATATTCTTGCTAGCTTTCTTCGAGTTTGTGATATTCCCACATCGTAGAAATGCTATTAACCCTTCTGTAGCATGGGTAGTTCATGAAGTATGTATGGGAAAGAGTTTCGCTAATGCTATATTGACTGAAACTTTTCTTTCCCTTACTCGTTTTAAAGAAAATAAAGACAAAGTTTTCCATGCTCCTCCTGCACTCTTGTAAATTTGGTTTTTCTCTCACATTAAGCGGTTCGGTAGCTTGATGACTGTGAGCGAAATTTCTGACTCTAGCCACCCTATCCTAAAGTTTAGAGATAGGAAAAAGTTTGCCCCTGATTATCATTATTCTGAGTGGCTAGTTTTCATGACCAACCCTAGACTTGAGGATTTCCAATGGCATGCCAAATGGCTTCGAGTTCAAGAAGCGTAGTCCGTGTGTGGGCTTACTAGACCTATTCCTTTGTTGGGAATCACTGGAGTCACCGAATATTACCCGACTCCAGTCACCCGTCAGTTTCAAGAGATTCAATAGCTTTTGCCAGCGATCCAGGAGGACTCGCTCAGGATAGACTTCCCTGACGGATGCCAAGACCACGAAGACTCCGTCGCGTTGGTCAAGTCGATGTGGGATATGTGCCACCCCCGGAAGTTGATATGGCCTGAAGAAGAGTTGGAGGGGCAAGAAAAGACCTATTATGCCTCGAAGGAGTACATCTTTAGATAGAAGATTCCAGAGAGCCTCCGCCCAAAGATTTCTGAAGTGCCATTGAAGATCACCCACCAAGCCGAGATCAAGCGCCTCAAGAGGGAGCTCGAGGAAGCCGAGGAGCGTGTTTCGAAGTTAACCCGAGTTAGTGGAGCTGCCACAAGCAGAAGCGGTCCTCATCAGTTAGATTGAGTCGAGCGCAATATGTAGCAGGACCTTATTCGCATACGTTGCAATATTAAGGAGTTTGTCTCGAGTCTCGATGTTGAAAATTGGGAGTTAGGAGAATGTATTTTTGTCTTTGAAATAGCTTCGTTGTTTAAGGGTTTTCTTTTGCATTTTTTCTTGTATTATGTAGCAACCTGGCTTTCAATGAAACGGGCAAATTGGGGCGATTAGATCTTTATCGTGGACCAACTGCCTAATTATTACTTATACTTATATATGTTTATCTACCTTTATTTCAAGTACTAATAGATCGATTGTCTTCTACTGATCATCAACACAACCAAGCGAAGATCCCCGATTTGCACGTGCACAAAAGTCAGAATGGAGAATGATGACACCAACGTGCGCATGGCCAAGATGGAGGATCAGCTGGCCCAACTCACCGTAATGATGCTTGAAATAAGCCAGAAGCTTAAGGAGCCCCCCGCTGTAGCCATCACTGGAACATCCACTCCTACGTTATCAGGACACGCTTCCCCGTTGACTGGAGGCACGCACGTTGCTGATCTCCCTGGGAAAGAAATTGCCGGAGAAGCTCCTTCTATCACGCCAATCATCATCAATTTGGATCCTCCTCCGAAGGAAAACCCAACATCCCACTTAAGTGACGAGATTGAAAAACGTTTGGCAAAGATGGAAGAGCGACTATGTGTCTTGCAAGGTTACAAGTTGAAAGGAGCTAATAGGCTATCTCCATACACCAAGACGAGCTTTCCTAAGAATTTCCAGGAGCCTAAGTTCACAAGAAAGTATGACAGAACAGGATGCCCAAGGACCCACCTTAGATATTACATGAGAAAAATGGCTCGCTACGATGACAACGTGCCATTCCTCATACACACATTCCAAGATAGTTTGGAAGGTATTGCCCTGACGTGGTTCATTGTGCTGGACATTGAAGAATTCACAAGTTGGGACGACTTAACCAATAAGTTATTGCAGCAATACCGGTTTAACATCGAGCTTGCCCTTACGAGGGAAGAGTTGACTCGTGTTGAGAAGAAGAGGAATGAGTCATTCAAGGCCTTCGCGCAAAGGTGGAGGACCATGGCCTCGCAAGTGAAGCCGGCCTCGAATGAGAGGGAGATGAAGCAGCTATTCCTCAAAACATTGCCCTCTGAATACTTCCAAGGGTTAGTGTTCTCGGGTTGCCAGACATTTTCATAGCTAGTTGAGGTAGGTAAAGGAGTTGAATGGGCAATGGTTGAGGGAAATATTTCAACCGGAGGCACGAAGAAATTTACAGCAAGAAATGATAAGGAGGTTGCAATTGAAGTAGCGCTGTGCAAGAACCACATTTCCCTTGGCTAATTGCAACACCCACGCACAAGCCTGTGATGGTTCCAGGTAGTTCATCACAAGCATACGATAATGGCAAGAGGCCCTTTTAAAAGGGGTTTTCTCCACTATCACGCCCGCTGTCAAAGATTATTGCCATGCTTATTGAAAAGAGGATGGTTGCAAAGGAGGTGCCTAGAGATAACTTCACCGAGATTGATCAATACCAAAGCGCTACACATCTCGGTGAAGCATGAAAGCACTCTTGTTTGTAGAGTATTGATTGATAACGATTTGGTGCTCAATATATGCCCGTTGGCTACTCTCCATCATCTTGGCATTAATCTTGGGAGAATCCGTACTGGCAAGTCAACCGTGCGGGCTTTTGACGGGATGAAGAAGGAGGTGATAGGGGAAATTGAGCTGGAGCTGCTAATTGGCCTTGTACTTTTCCAAGCCGTGTTCCAGGTGTTAGATATACCAAGCACTTTTAAATTTCTACTAGGGAGGCCATGGATCCACACAGCGGTCGCTGTTGCCTCCAGCCTCCATCAGAAGGTACGATTTGTGGTGGACAACAGGCTTATCACGGTCGATGGAGAATCCGACTTCAAGATCTACCACGAGACAACCATCCTATATGTGGAGCCTGAGTGTACCGAGGAATCCATCTTTCAAACTCTCGAGCTAGTATCATGGTCCATGTGTCTGTAGAGTCCTTCACAAAGGCTCCTAAATTGTCTAAGCTGGCCATAGCTGTGGGAAAGATTATGCTGGCAAGCGGGTTTAATCCTGGAGAGGGCCTTGGATCACACGGTCAGGGTGTGCGAAAGCCCATTGAAGCTCATAAAAACTCGAAGAGGAGAGGCCTAGGATATGTTGAGGGGCGAGAAGGTTGTAGTGAGCAAGGTGGTCGTGGCAACCGAGGGGGCCGTGGAAGGTAGAGAGGCCGAAATGCCCGAGGAGGCCGAGGTGGGTATAGAGATTGGAGTGATCGTATTGCCCAAACCGAGGAGGGTGAGGGCGATCAAGGCCCGTTTCATCCATTGTTGGAAGAAACATTTCCAGGACCTCCAAGGATGTTATTCGAGAAAGAGGGGGACATCTATGGTGTGACCGAGCTATTCGAGGAAGACGTCATATGCACCATCCTGGCATGCGAGGAAGCTGAGTTCTTTGAAGTTGTGGATCTCCTTCCAGAGTAGGGCGGTTCTTGTTTAGCCTAGTCTTTCATTCTATGTTTTCTCCCCTGCGTGGAATCTCAAAGTTTTTCTTTATTTATTTTTTGTTTATGTCATTTGTAATGTGAACTATGGTCAACCCCGATCTGGAGCCGTTGGTCGGGGGTGGTGTGTTAAAATATGGCCTTATCTTTCCTCATTCAATAAATATACACATGTTTTAAGGACATGTGGAGGTGCATCAAACTAGTACTATGATGGTTGCTGAGGCCTAGGTCTCCACATGCTCCCTTCTTTGACTGTCTTACAAGGATGAGGAAATCCGAAGATATGAGGATGAGTTCTTGAAACTTTTACAAAAATACTTCAAATTTTTTTTCAAAAAACGACATGCATCATTTTTATTGTTGACATTGCTCTAACTCATCTCATCGCATCTCAGGCATTACATTATGCATAATCATCATAAGGACGCATATGACTTGGACGTGCATGAAGAAAGTCTCTCAGGTTCTGATGACACAAACGATGACGATCAGAAGGGGGTTGAACGCGAATGGAATTGATATGAAGGATCGAAGCCGTTGACAGAAGAGCGAATGATCACCATAAATTTAGGTGATGTAGAGAATGTCAGGGAAGTAAGGATCGGGGCATGTCTCTCAGAGTTAGAGGCGAAAAAGACGACTAATCTTTTGAAAGAATATCAAGATGTGTTCGCCTGGACAAATGCCAACATGCCAGGATTGGACGCAGAAATTGTGGAACATGCTCTACCAACAGATCCTGATATGCCACCCAAGAAGCAAAGACTTAGGAGAACTAAACTAGAATTGACCAAGAAGATCGAAGAAGAAGTAATGAAGCTACTGAAAGTAGATTTTATCGAAGTGACACGTTATCCTGATTAGGTAGCAAATATCGTGCCTATAATGAAGAAAGATGGACGAATCAGGGTATGTGTTGACTATCGTGATCTAAATCGAGCAAGCCCTAAAGACGATTTTCGACTCCCGCATATCGATGTCTTGGTTGACAACACGGCAGGATTTGAGTTATTCTCCTTCATGGACGGTTTTTCTGGATATAATCAAATCCGTATGAAGAAGGAGGATAGGAGCAAAACATCATTCATAACTCCTTAGGGAACTTTCTGCTACAAAGTGATGCCTTTTGGTCTAAAGAATGCTAGGGCAACGTATCAAAGAGCCATGGTCACGTTGTTTCATGACATGATGCATAAGGAGATTGAGGTATACGTGGATGATATGATTGCAAAGTCAAGACGAGGTGAGGACCATGTTGGAGTCTTGCAAAAACTGTTCAAATGTCTTCAGAATTCAAGCTGCGCCTTAATCCCACAAAATGCATTTTTGGGACGAGATCGGGGAAGCTATTAGGGTTCATGATTAGTAACAAGGGCATAGAGATTGATCTGTCAAAGGTTAAGGCTACTTGTGATTTACAATCCTTGACCACCACCAAGGAGGTTCGCAGCTTGATGGGGTGGCTCAATTATGTGGCAAGGTTTATCTGTCAGTTGTCTGAAACAATGAGACCATTCTTCAAGCTCTTGAAAAAGAACGCAAAGATTGAGTGGGATATCGAGTGCCAGGATGCCTTCGAGAAGATAAAACACTATCTCACTCACGCACCAGTCTTAGTACACCCTTTCCCTAAAATTCCCCTAATTTTGTACTTGAACCATACATGATGAATCATTGGGAGCCATGTTAGCACAGAAAAGACCAAATGACGGGAGAGAATACGCGATATACTACTTGAGCAAGAAGTTACTATTTCTGAGATGAACTACACAGAAGTTGAGAGAACTTGCGTGGCCTTGATTTGGGTTTTGCACAGGCTGCGGCAATACACACTCCATCACTAAATTCTGTTGGTGACTGAAAATGATCCCATCAAGTACCTCCTGGAGAAGCCGACACTGGTTGGCAAGTTGGCTAAGTAGCAAATCTTAATTTCAGAGTTTGACGTTCAGAGCCTGGGGCAAAAGTCCGCTAAAGGTCGTGCCATAGTAGACATGTTGGCAGAAAGTCCCGAGAGATCCAGGACATCTGATGAGGATAGTGAGGAAGATGAGCAAATTTTACTTGTATCAAGTGACAAATGGATGATGTACTTTGATGGTGCAGTTAATTTAGTTGGGTCGGGTACCGGGGCAGTTCTTATCTCCCCAGACGGTCAGCACTACCCTATTGCTGCTAAATTGACATTCCCTTGCACGAATAATATTGCCGAATATGAAGCATGCATTCTCGACCTCCAAGCTGCTATTGACATGAAGATTCGAAAGATGCAAGTTTATGGTGATTCAACCCTTATCATCTTACAGACTAAAGGCGAATGGCGAACACAGGATTCTAAATTGATTCCGTATCATGAGTTCCTAGGGAAGTTGACGGAAAAATTCCAAGAAATAGCATTTGAATATTTGCCAAGGTCTCAAAATCAGTTCGCTGACGCCCTAGCTACCTTGTCTTTAATGTTACAAGTGGCTGGAGGCTTGGACATTGAACCATTGAGAATTGAAATCTTTAGACGCCCAGCTTATTGCATGACAATTGAAGAAGAACTGGACGGACAACCTTGGTATCACGACATCTTGAAGTATCTACAGAAGGGCGAATTCCCCGAAGGAAGTGAAGCAACAGATAGAAGGCATTTAATAAAGTTAGCATCGAAATTCTTCACCAGCAAAGATGTCCTCTACAAAAGGTCCTTCGACTCAACATTGCTAAGGTGTGTCGACGCTAAAGAAGCCGACAGTTTGATGAAGGAGATACATGAAGGGAGTGTGGCTCCCATATGAATGGACACTTCTTGGTGAGAAAGGTCATGCGACTCGGTTATTATTGGCTGACCATGGAGTCCGACTGCATTCAGCACGTACGACGGTGTCACCAGTGCCAGATTTATGGAGACATGATAAATGCCCCTCCAAACGAACTTCACTGAATGTCTCAGCCCTGGCCTTTTTCAATGTGGGGAATTGACGTGATCGGGCCCATTAACCCCAAAGCTTCAAATGGACACCGATTTATCTTGGTGGTGATAGATTATTTTACCAAGTGGATCGAGGCCAATTCATATGTTAATGTTACTGCCAGGAATGTGGCGAAGTTCATTTGTCGCGACATTGTCACTCGTTACGGGGTGCCGGAGGCGATCATTATCGACAATGGCACTAATTTGAACAACAAAGTTGTGGATGGTTTGCTTAGCGAGTCTCAAATTAAGCATTTGAACTCGTCACCATACCGTCCTCAGATGAATGGAGCAGTGGAGGTGGCAAACAAGAACATAAAGAAAATCCTGTCAAAGACTGCTGAAAATTATCGTGATTGGTATGATAGGCTCCCTTACGTGCTAGTGGCGTACCGAACTTCTATTCGCACCTCCACAGGGGCAACTCCTTTTTCACTCGTGTACAGGATGGAGGCTGTCTTACCTGTTGAAGTTGAAGTCCCTTCTCTAAGGGTCCTTTCCCAATCTATGCTTGATGAGACTGAGTGGGTGCAACAGAGGCATGAGCAGTTAAACTTGATTGATGAGAAGAGATTGCAAACTGTGTGTCATGGCCAATGCTATCAAAGACGAGTTGCAAAAGCCTTCAATCGAAGGGTGCATCCTAGATACTTTGAAGTCAATAACCTGGTGCTGAGGAAAGTGCTTCCGATTATACCAGGCCCTCGTGGCAAATTCACCCCGAATTATGAAGGGCCGTATGTCATTAAGAAGATTTTGCCTGGTGGTGTTATGATTTTAGTTGAAATGGATGATAGTGAATTGCCTAGACCTGTAAACTCATATGCAGTCAAGATATTTTCCATGATTGAAATCAAGGTCGAAGAACCACTTCATGCGCAATCTAAGTCACATGGCATCATGCATAGCATCATAGATATCATACATATATCACATACATGCATATCTATTTGTGTTTCAGGCACCTTATCGTTCGATGAGAAAATGGCAGAGGGAAAAGTCGGTTCAAAAGACCTATCAAGTCTCCGCACAACTGGTCGAATATCTTTTTTTTCCTACATGAGAGGTAACAAAAAAAAAACGGGGGGCATAGCATCATTCGTACAACCTATTTTCTGGTGTCACTATACGTGCTTCATGTCAGTAATCCTCGAAGAGGGGAGCTCGTAAGAATGATTTTATTTAGATAAAAAGGTGTGATATTGCTAGTACGAGTACCTAGAGGAGGTGAATAGGTTTATAAAAATTTTCTTGAAGATTGCACAATACTTTAGACAGATGAAGGATTTGCAATAATTAAAAATCAATCGTAAGACTGAGTTAAGGAAAGAGAGAATTGAACACGCGGTTTATAGTGGTTCGGCTTGATGCAAGCCTACGTCCACTCTTCTGCACTGACAGCCGATTGGCTGGATTCCACTATGAACAAAGAGATGTTATAGTGTTGATCTTCCTTGATTTCTCGATGTAGATAATCTACTACACTCGCTCAAGGTATCACCAAGTATAAACACTCTCTGTGTATACAATTTCGCTCAAACTGTATCGACTAACAATCAAGGTTCTTCAGCCTCTGGAATTTTTCTATCAATCACACACTTAAATCAACTAGAACGTCTTCCTTTTATACTCCTTTATGCCATCATAGCCGTTGGCACTTACCAAAGGAATTCCTCCAATCTACCCGTTGGACGGAATCAATCAAGAAGATCATCCGAGCTATTTAAGGAATCTGATGATAGCCCATCAATCCTGTTCGCCCATACAATCAGGATCTTGGTTTCCAAGAATAGAACATTCCAAGAATGTTTCGTTGATCATTGGATCTTCAATTTGTCAAAGAATCCGAAATGATTATCCAACCAAGGGATCTTTTCCAGAGGATAGGATCGAATCCTCAACCATATACTTCGGCTATGGATTTCCTTTGTCACTGGATTAGAAAGACTGTTAGTGAGAATAGTCTTGAGTCTTGAGTCTTGAGATTACAAAGTCTTGAGACTTTAAACTGTCGACATCCAGACTAGACTGATAGAAATGTTTTGTCAGCTTCAAAATATTCTGGAAAGATTTCTCCAACAATCTCCCCCTTTTTGATGGTGACAAAACTTTCTTGTAGATTTGAACAACTTTGACCTGCAAAAATTTTTTTCAAGCAATATGGCTAACTCATAAAGATTAATAAAACAACCAGGCTCTGCATCCACAGCAAATTGGTTAGTCTTTCATGAGTAATACCATATAACAATACTTGATATAAATGCAACCAGTCAAGCATCAAAATCCACAGCCAATTCAGTCAAATTTAAATTCACACCCAAGTTCAAGTTCTCAAGTCATACTCAAAAATAAACATAACCACAAAAGACAAAGTTTTTAATTAGTTCAAATTGGTTCTCCCCCTTTTTGTCATCATTAAAAATGGTGAGAAAGGAGTCATGTCTGCTTGGGAAGGCGCACGATCTGGAAATCTCCCATTGACTGGACTATGCCTTCTAGCCTCTTCAAGTCCTCCCTTAGATGAGCTACCTCCTCTCCTTTGGCATTGGCTTGAAGTTGCAGAGCGAGGTCTTTCATCTTGTCCTCCAGGGTCACTGAAGATGCTTGTCCAGCATTCTTCATGGCTTGAATTTCACAGTCCAGAGCATATATTTGGCCACGCATTTCCAGAAGAATATCCATGATACGATGAAAATCTGCAGAATTGTCCGTCTGTGTACTGGCATGAGCTTTCTCGGATGGAGTAAATGGAGACGATGGCGCTTCTGTATAGTCTTGCAGATTTGGTGTCAACGTATCACCTTCTTCAGGCAATTGAGAAGCCTGAAAATCTTCTGGGTCTGCTGGAGATTGTCTTGGACCTTCACTATCGTCAGCATGAGGTGTGGACCTTTCTTGCTCGCCAACTCCCCCTGTCTCTAGGACATCCAAAAGGGAAGAGTGATGATCATGCTCTTGATTTCCCTTCTCTCCAGATTCAGCAGTAGATTTTTCTTTCTCTTCTTCAGCTTCTTTTTCCTTCTCTCTCTGCTCTTCTTCTTCTCTGCTCTTGGTTTGCTCTTCTTCTTCTCTCTGTTTCTTCTAAAGTTCTGTCGGCCGAGACACAGAACGTCTGGTTCTTGTCAGTGCATGGATAGTAGGATCTTCATCCTCTTCATCTTCATCCTCTAGGATGAGAGTTCTTTTCTTCTTTCTCGATGGGGTACCAATAGCCTCCTTTCCTTTTCTCTTTGAAGCAGACTGAACTGGAGATTTCACTCTGAATTTCTCCATTGCCTTGGAAAGTTCTTGCAGACGCATCTTCGTTAACATCTTCAAACCTACCACCATCTTATCACACGGTTGAACACAAAGTGTTTGTGGCGGTTCAATATTCATGTGTCTGAAGATCTTGGTCACCAGACCAGGATAAGGCAATTGTCCTTTGTCTTTCGACATTGCTCTGTACATATGGAAGAGAATAGTGTGCGGGAGAGAGAATTTCCGTCCTGAGTTGATCGCGTACATCAACTTTGCTTCAGAAAGAGACACGAAAGTCTTTGACGTAGACTTCGGTCTTAGACAGTTGATTACAATCTTATGAAGCACAATGTTGATGGCATTCATCCTGGAATAGGTAACTTTCTTCTCTGCGTTCCTATCTTTGACAAGTTCCAGAGTAGTACGAGCAGGTGAGACTTTGATTGGTAGATAACGTCCTCGTTCAACTCCAACTATGTCTGCCAACATATTCACATCTACCACGTAGACTTGGTCTCGTACACTGAATGAAATTCTATTCGCATCCAGAAAGCTAAGATTTGAATAGAAATAAGCGGTCAGATGAGCATACCCGTCAGTAGAGTCAGAGCAAAAATTCTCAAGTTGAAACAAATTCAACTTTTCTCTCAAGTTCATGTTGATGGCGTCCAGGAAGTCAAAATCGACACTTCTAGGGTTTATTACCCCTCTTTTCAACAGCCTGAAATACACTTTTTCTTGATCCTTAGATTTGAACAAATCCATCCGATTTCCTTTCACCTTTGCTGCCACTCCCATTTTCAGTTGAAATTCAAGGAACATTCTGTCATCATCGTTCCCTTCAATTGAATTTTGTCCTGGCATACGAGGATCACTTGGAATGTTCGCAAGTGCGTCCTCTGCTTTTCCTTTTGGGGCAATTCCCAAATCCTCCATTTTCCTCATAAAATGATACTCATTTCCATAATTTTTGTCCTTAAGGACGTCATCTATATATTGCAATGGAGTACCGGTGCTTTTCAACGCACGATAAAGTTTATAGATAAAGGAGGGTTTTTGGACTCTTACTGGGTTGGCATCCTCGATTATCTCTTCTTCCAGAAGATGACTTTCACCTTGTGGGGCAGGAGGCGTTGAATGACGTGGATGAGAGTGAATCGGACTTTGTCGCTGACTTGCTAAGTCTTTCTTCCTCAGTGAGATCGAAGTGAGTTGGTCCCTTCTTCATTCTTTGTGGTCCCCTGCTTGCGATTCTTGATGATTTCCTCGAAGAAGACATCTTTCTTTGTCGATTGGAAGATTCCTTCACTCGCTTTCCCAAGAAAAATGACGACTTTCTCGACGACGAACAGTATCGGGAGGAGAGAGCCTTTTAGGGTTTTGAAGATTGGGAAAAGAAAAACTGTATATATATAACTCAGTTTTGAAAAGGGAAGTTCAATCGGTGCAAGGAAAGTGTACGAACACTTCTTTTCAAAATCAATAACTGCCAAAATTATTTCTTTTTTTAAAAAGACAAGTCTTCAACTTTCACGCAAATTATAGACTAACCGAACGAAAGATCATACCTCTTCGAGTTTAGATAAAATAACTAAACGAAAATTTGTACCTTTACAACTTACAGTCTATAGCCACGAATGTCTGAGTCTGAGGATTTAAAGTCTGAAAGATTAGAGTCTTAGAGTTGGTGAGTCTCTAGACTTTAACTTCTTCAAGCTTCAAAATGTTGAGTCTTGAACGGATAAAGTCGAATTGATTTTTCTCTAAAGGCTTTGTGAATATATCCGCTAGTTGACTCTTTGAATCAACAAATTGAATCGAGATTTCTCCATTTTGAATATGATCTCTAATGAAGTGATGTCGAATCTCAATATGCTTTGCTCTTGAATGAAGGATTGGATTTTTGGTGAGATTGATCGCATTGGTGTTGTCACATTTGATTTCTGTGCATGAGTCTTCAATCCCAAAGTCTTGTAGCTGTTGTTTTATCCATAGAATTTGCGAACAGCAGCTTCTAAGAGCTACATACTCTACTTCTGTCGTTGAGAGAGCTACAGTGCTTTGCTTCCTCGAGAACCAAGACACTGTCCTGTTTCCAAGCAGTTGACAAGTTCCAAAAGTGCTTTTTCTATCGACTCTGCAACCGGCCAGATCTGCATCTGAGTATCCTAGAAGATTAAAGTCTCCCTTCTTGGGATACCAGAGACCGATGCTTGAAGATGAGGCAACGTATTTGATAATACGTTTTGCAGCACTGAGATGGGATTCTCTAGGATCTGATTGAAACCTAGCACAAATGCAAACACTCAACAAAATATCAGGTCCAGAAGTAGTAAGATAAAGAAGTGAACCGATCATGCTCCTGTACAGCTTTTGATCTACTTTCTTCCCTTCTTCATCCTTGTCTATCTTCTGAGAACATGACATTGATGTGTCGGTCTTTTTGCACTTTTCCAATCCAAACCTTTTGACAAGATCATTCGCATATTTTTCTTGATAAATAAAAGTTCCTTCCTTCTTTGTTTCACTTGTAGTCCAAGAAAGAATGTTAACTCTCCCATCATACTCATTTCAAACTCATCCTGCATAGACTCAGAAAATTTCTTGCATAGACTTTCATTTGGTGATCCAAAAATAATATCGTCCACATATATTTGAGCAAGTAAAAAGCTTTTGTTTTCCTTTTTGATAAACAAAGTAGTACCTACTTTACCTTTGACAAAACCATTATGTAATAAAAACTTACTTAGTCTGTCGTACCAAGCTCGAGGTGCTTGCTTTAAACCATACAAGGCCTTTTTCAGTCTGAAGACTGAGTTTGGCTTCTTTGGGTCTTCAAACCCAGGTGGTTGTTCCACATAAACTTCCTCATGGATGAATCCATTTAGGAATGCACTTTTGACGTCCATTTGGAATAACCTGAAATTTTTATAACAAGCAAACGCAAGTAATAGACGAATAGCTTCTAACCTTGCTACTGGAGCGTAAGTCTCATCATAGTCTATTCCTTCTTCTTGCGTATATCCTTTGGCCACGAGTCTTGCTTTGTTTCGTACGACTTTTCCTTCTTCATTCATCTTGTTCCTGAATACCCATTTGGTTCCAATAACAGTTTTACCTTTTGGTTTAGATGTCAATTCCCAGACATCATTGATGTTGAACTGTCTGAGTTCTTCTTGCATAGCTTCGATCCAACTTTCATCAGATAAAGCTTCTTCTATGCTTTTTGGTTCAATTTCAGAAATGAGAGCCACAGCACTAGATTTTTCACGCCTTTTTGATCTGGTGCGGATTCCTTCATTGATTTCACCAATAATGAGATCTTTGGGATGACTGGATTTATGCTTCCAGTTACTGGTTGATCTGCCTGGTTGATGATCTCTTTCTTTATTTGAATCTTCATGAGTTTCTTGATGTTGGACTTCCAGAGACTGAGATGCTTCTTGAGTTGTACGCGTTGGAAGGTCTAGAGTGGGTTCAGACTCTTCATACTGAGTCTGGCTGGATTCATCTTGCATTGAGTCTTGGAATTTGACATTCATTGATTCCTCCACCGACTGGCTTTTCTTGTTATAGACTCTGTAGGCTTTGCTTGATGTAGAATATCCAAGGAAGATGCCTTCATCTGATCTTTCTTCGAACTTACCAACTCGATCATTTGCATTTTTCAAAATAAAGCATTTGCAACTAAACACATGAAAGTATGAAACAATAGGCTTCTTACCTTTGAACAATTCATAGGGGGTTTTCTCTAAAATAGGTCTTAAAAAGACTCTATTTATAATATAGCATGATGTTAAAACAGCTTCAGCCCAAAATCGTGAAGAAATTTTGCTTTCAATTATAAGTGTTCTAGCCATTTCTTGAAGAGATCTATTCTTTCTTTCCACAACTCCATTTTGCTCTGGAGTATATGGAGAGGAAAACATATGATTAAAACCAGATTTATCACAAAATTTCGTAAAATCTTGATTTTCAAATTCACTTCCATGGATCTGTTCTTATGCTTGAGATTGCACATCCTTTTTCATTTTGAACCTTTTTGGCAAATTTTTCAAAATATGAAAAGGTTTCTGACTTACTTGCAAGGAAATATACCCAAGTGAAGCGGGAGTAATCATCCGCAATTACTAGGCAATATTTCTTACCTCCAATGCTCTGGGTTCTGGTCGGTCCGAAGAGATCCATATGAAGCAACTGTAGTACATGATTAGTAGAGACATGATTTATTGGCTTAAATGAATTTCTTACCTGCTTTCCTAGAATGCATGGAGTGCATGAATCAGACTTTTGGTATGGCAATTTAGGTAGACCTCGAACAAGCTTCTTTGATGAGATTTTGGCTAATTGTTTCATGTTGACATAGCCAAGCTTTCTGTGCCATAAGACTGCTTCATCTTGAATTGAGATTAGGCATTGTGCTTCATTTGGTTTTACATCAAGGAGGTAGATATTTCCATGCCTTCGTCCCATGAAAGACTAAGTTGAGTCTTTGCTAATTCCAGAACATATGCCTTCTTGAAAGGAGATCTTGAAACCGGTATCACATAATTGGCTAATGCTTAGAAGATTGTAGTTGAGTCCTTCCACTAGAGAGACATTACTTATTGTGAGATTTCCAATTTTCACAGTTCCAAATCCCACAATGCTTCCTTTGCTGTTTCCTCCAAATGAAACTTTTCCACCATTTACTTGAACAATCTTTATAAAGCAGTTTGAGTCTCCTGTCATGTGTCTTGAACATCCGCTGTCAAGATACCACTTAACTTTCTTTTTGACAGAGACCTGCATTAAAAGAGAGTCTCAAGCTTTCTTTGGTACCCAAATTTTCTTGGGTCCTTTGGCGTTAGTAGAATGAGCATTACTAGGCCATACTTTTTTAACAGGCTTCCAAACCATAGGACACTCTTTTTCAAAATGATCCTTATTGTTACACTTTGAACACCTTAGAGCATTTCGACCTACAGACTTTACAAAGACTTTCTCGAAATGATTTTTGTAAGCCTCTTTTGACGGTCTTTTCTTAATTCTTTCTTTTACTTTTGGAAAATCAATCAAAGGAATTGTTTCTGCTATCATACCTAAACCAGACTTATTGAAGTAAGGTCTTTGGACTGAAAGAACTTTTTCAAGTTTTTCAGACCCTATTGAAAATTTCTTTGAAATATTTGATAAGTCAGTTTTTAAGAAAGCATTTTCTTTTGAAAGTTTATCTTCATTCTCCTTAAGAGTAGAAACATTCAAGTCTAAACTTTTCACTTTTTCTTCTAAAATATTTTCCTTTTGTTTTAAAACTGAGTTTTCCTTTTTAAGTTCGGAAATCTTTTTGAGAGAAGTCTTAAGACTAAAACATAGTTCATCAATGTATTTAGAGACTTTGACAGGGATTTTATAATCACTTACCTCAAATTCACTGTCTGAGTCTGATCCAGAGTCTGAGTCTGATTGTGCCATCAAACACAGATTGGCATATTCCTCATCACTATCTTCACACTCTGTATCGTTCCAAGTTTCGGCTTTGAGAGCTTTTCGAGACTTTTCAGCTTTTCCTCTCTTCTTCTTCAGGAGAGGACAATTTGGTCTGATGTGTCTCTTTTTCTTACATTCGAAGCAAACTACATCTTTGTTTGGTTCCTCATTATCAACAAACTTGGTTTGCTGTTTCTGAAGACTTTGTTTCCTTGAGTTGAACCTTCTTCCTTTTCTATTCAGCTTTCTGAACTTTCTAATCATTAGAGCAAGCTCCTCATCGTCCAGATCTTCTTCAGAGTTTGTATCAGCAGAATCATCGTTAGATTTTAATGCAATGGATTTCTTACCTCTTGGATCTTCATCTTCATTAATTCGTTCCACTTCGTAAGACTAAAGAGTCTCAATCAGCTCGTCTACAGATAATGGCATAATTCTTTGCGTCTCTCTTATTGAAGTCTTTATATGATTCCAATCCTTGGAGAGTCCACGCAGCAGTTTGTTCACCTTCATAGGATCAGAAATTTTCTGTCCTTGATTTTCAAGGCCATTGACAATATCTGTAAAACGGCTAAACATGTCAGTTATAGATTCTCCTGGTTTCATTTTGAAGGCTTCATATTGACCAAGGAGAATGTTAATTCTGGTCTCCTTCACTCGATCTGTCCCTTCATAAGTGATATGTAATCTGTCCCAGACTTCTTTTGCTGTGACACAAGAAGATATTCTGTTATACTCAGTTGGTGATAAAGCACAATATAAATAGTAAATTGCTTTTGCATCGAGTGCTTGTCTCTTGTTTATCTCTTCTTGAGACATTCCGCTGATATCAACAGTTTCTTTCCCTCTTTCGGATACTGATGCAGCAGTAGGAATAATTCCTCTTTCCACCACATCCCATTCCAGAGGATCCTTTGACCGTAGAAAAGCTTTCATCTTGTTTTTCCAGATGTTGTAATCCTTTCCATCAAAGTAGGGTGGTCTGGTATTGCTTTGCCCTTCCACCAGCCCTGGTGCTAGCATACTAGCCATGGATCTTTTACTCTGAAGTAAAACACTTCAAATAAAGTAAGAACACGAGCTCTGATACCAATTGATATTGCTAGTACGAGTACCTAGAGGGGGGTGAATAGGTTTATAAAAATTTTCTTGAAGATTGCACAATACTTTAGACAGATGAAGGATTTGCAATAATTAAAAATCAATCGTAAGACTGAGTTAAGGAAAGAGAGAATTGAACACGCGGTTTATAGTGGTTCGGCTTGATGCAAGCCTACGTCCACTCTTCTGCACTGACAGCCGATTGGCTGGATTCCACTATGAACAAAGAGATGTTATAGTGTTGATCTTCCTTGATTTCTCGATGTAGATAATCTACTACACTCGTTCAAGGTATCACCAAGTATAAACACTCTCTGTGTATACAATTTCGCTCAAACTGTATCGACTAACAATCAAGGTTCTTCAGACTCTGGAATTTTTCTATCAATCACACACTTAAATCAACTAGAACGCCTTCCTTTTATACTCCTTTATGCCATCATAGCCGTTGGCACTTACCAAAGGAATTCCTCCAATCTACCCGTTGGACGGAATCAATCAAGAAGATCATCCGAGCTATTTAAGGAATCTGATGATAGCCCATCAATCCTGTTCGCCCATACAATCAGGATCTTGGTTTCCAAGAATAGAACATTCCAAGAATGTTTCGTCGATCATTGGATCTTCAATTTGTCAAAGAATCCGAAATGATTATCCAACCAAGGGATCTTTTCCAGGGGATAGGATCGAATCCTCAACCATATACTTCGGCTATGGATTTCCTTCGTCACTGGATTAGAAAGACTGTCAGTGAGAATAGTCTTGAGTCTTGAGTCTTGAGTCTTGAGATTACAAAGTCTTGAGACTTTAAATTGTCGACATCCAGACTAGACTGATAGAAATGTTTTGTCAGCTTCAAAATATTCTGGAAAGATTTCTCCAACAAGGTGAAACATTAATCATGCCAAACAAGGAGTGCTTAGGATGAAGAAAGGTAGGTCATTTATAAACACATCATTCAAACACTTTCAAGAGTTGAGTGAAAAACAACCTTCTCTTAGGACGAAGGATCCATTCGCATTGAGCGTGAAGATCAAAATGATAAAGGCATTTCCTTCATCAATCCCAAGCGCCAAGCTGACATATTGCTAACCCTTCAGGCCAAATAGAGATGATCCTCCAAAATACCCCTGTCAAGGACGACCCAACATTGGGGCAGCATAGGAGGTTACAGTAGTGTTGTAAAGCGAATGATTGGGAAAGATCCTATTACTTTCACTTGCATCAATCTTTTGGTGATAGCTTTAAAGGAATTCTCATTAGATCTTGACTCATCCCAATGTGAAGAAAAGCATTTCATTCTCCACCCAAACACTGATACCCTTTGCTTTAACCAATTTGAGCATGATTATTCATTTCTGAACCCCGAGCGGTGATCATCTCCCTTCACTGGGGCAAAGGATAAGAATTGATCAAAAACAATTGACAGTTACGAGAACAATGTGAAAAGCATCTCGAAAGTCATAAGAGCTCCAAAAGTTCAAAAAGTGAAAAAGTTCGACAAATTAGGGGGGCATGAAAAAGCAGTGTAACTGATAAAAGCAAGGCCAATGCCCAAAAAAAAAGAAAAAAAAAAGCCAAAAGGCTGCATCTTATGTGAAAAAAAAAATTATTATCAAAGTCCAAGTGCCTGCGTAAAAAATCATCGCGAGGGCAAAGGAAATTAGAGAAAGGAGCAAAGCTCCCATGCAGAAATGATTAATCAAGGAACTTTCGAGATGCGTTGTATTTCAAAAGCCAAATGATTTGGAAAGATCGAGTGACCTGGTCATGATGCCATGATGATCACCGACTCTTAAAGACCCTATTGAAAGTTTTAAGCCTTTCGAGCCTTTCCCGAGCCAACATTATAACCCTTTTCCGAAGCCTCTTTTGATTGGGATAATTTGAGTGAAAATGAGAATACTACAAAGAAGCTACTACTTGAAAGAGTGGAAGTAATTCTATCTTGTCTTATCTTCCAATATCTTCCAAGCTCTCGACTTGTAAACCCAATGAAGATAATGACAAATGTTCATTTATTGGTCTCAAAGCAACAATTCATTTGTGTGAGCCCTAACCGAGCCTATATTGCGGTTCTTTCAAAAGTCCTTTTTGATCGATCAGATTGTGCTCATTGCGAATGTTTTTGGAAGCCTTCGATGTAGGTTATGTGAGATACCTTTAACCAATTATCTCCCACACAAATGGATGGGATCGAGTAGCCATTTTATTGAGAGTGCGTGAGAAACCCTTTCTGACTAAGAAGCTTTAGTTTGGCATGCTTAATAAACCTTTTTCTCGAGTTGTAGCCATTCTGATGAGAACTTATCTCCTAGAAAATTTGATGATTAATACATCCACGAGCAAGATGACAGTTTTGTACCACATGATGCTGATGGACATCAAATGTTTTCCTAAAGCAATCGGACTTAGCTTGATTATTTTGTTCAATTAATGTTACAATATTGCCAATACATCTCTTGATGACGTCTCTAATGATATTTACTCAAGTTAAGTTTGACAGGATTCATCAGTGAAGCCATGCAGTTTTCTAAAGGGTTAGCGGGTGCTTCCCTAAAAAAAACCAAAGGTTTATGGTTAACCTTAAACCATGTCATTTCCAAGATTTGTGGGTTCATCCGTAAACCATGCTTGTTCGCCTCCTAGTCGAAACCCGTTCGTACACAAGTGAGACTATCATACCCAGTCAAAACTCATTTTACACGATGAGACCTCAGTCATTTCACCCTTCTTATGACCCGAAGAGCCTCATATCCTGGAGTCTTCCTCACCTCTTATGACTTAGAGAGCCTTGTATCCTGGAGTCTTCCACCCTTCTTTTGACCCGGAGAGCCTTGTATCTTGGAGTCTTCCACCCTTCTTATGACCCGGAGAGCTTTATATCCTGGAGTCTTCCACCCTCTTTATGACCTGGAGAGCCTAGTATCCTGGAGTCTTCCTTACTTCTTATGACCCGGAGAGCTTTGTATCCTGGAGTCTTCCACCCTTCTTATGACCCAGAGAGCTTTGTATCCAGAAGTCTTCCTCACCTCTTATGACCCGGAGAGCTTTGTATCCTGGAGTCTTCCACCCTCTTTATGACCTGGAGAGCCTTGTATCCTAGAGTCTTCCTTACTTCTTATGACCCGGAGAGCTTTGTATCCTGGAGTCTTCCACCCTTCTTATGACCCGAAGAGCTTTGTATCCTGAAGCCTTCCTCACCTCTTATGACCCGGAGAGCTTTGTATCCTGGAGTCTTCCTCACCTCTTATGGCCCGGAGAGCTTTGTATCCTAGAGTCTTTCTCACCTCTTATGACTCGAAGAGCCTTGTTTCCTGGAGTCTTCCACCCTTCTTATGACCCGGAGAGCTTTGTATCCTGGAGTCTTCAACCCTTCTTATGACCTGGAGAGCTTTGTATCCTGGAGCCTTCGTCACTTCTTATTACCCGGAGAGCCTTATATCCTGGAATCTTCCACCCTTCTTATGACCAAGAGAGCCTTATATCCTAGAGTCTTCCTCACTTTTTATGACTCGGTGGGCTTCTGCAGCCCGAGGTCTTTCTTCACCTTATTGACAAGACGTGTTTCCATAGTTATGAGTCCTTTTCGTCGACCTAATACGCGCATATGCACTTAGGGTCTTTCTATCGCCACAAATAATTTAGGTGACCTCTATCTTTGATTGCAATCTCTTCGAGGCTACATTCAAAGAGGGGCAGCTGTTGACACCTATTTCTTTTTTATCTTTCAAGTAGTAAAAGAAATAAATCAAAATCAAAATCAAAATCAAATCAAAAATCAAAAAATAAAAAAAAAATTAATTATTAATTTCCTTTAAAAAAAGTTGTGCGGGTCTGGGTCAGGCCGGATTCGGTCTTGCCCCGACCCAGCCCCTTTTTCCTTTTATTTTCTCCCTGCGTGGGCCTGGGCCCAACCATCCCCTTTACTTTTTCTTTTTCTTTCTTTTCCCCTTCGTGCAGCCCAGCCCTTTTCTTCCCTTCGGCCTGGCCCGCCTCGTTGCCTTCTCCCTTAGTCGTTTTCTGCACCGGAAACCAGCGAAGACGAAAGCAGAAAGCAACCGTCCGCATGAGGAAATGGCGAAAGCCAAAAGCAGGAGCAGTGATGCAGAGGAGACAACATCATCTCGCAAGGCAGGCGAGCATAGGGAGGGGGAAGAGAAAGGTCAGAGCTGGCTAGTAGGTTAGCGGGGGTTGGGAAAAAGCCGAGGGCACGCGCTCGCGAGCCAGGGGATCAAGAGAGGGAGAGAAACAAAGAAAGAAAAGAGACCAAAGAGGAACCAAAAAGAGGGGGGACCGAAAAATAGAGAGAGGAGAGAAAAACAGAGGGAGGGCTAGGGTGAGGAAAACAGAGAGCAAGGAAGGGGAACTCACTGAGGCCACCGTCGTCGACACGTCTCCCGACCGTTGCAACTGCCACCGCCGCCACCGCCGCAGACGCGTCTCCAAGTTGCCATTCCCATCGGAACTCAGGTTGGCATTTCATTGAATACCTGGTGTGCATCTTGAGCTCGAGTTGGCCGGAGTTCGTTTCGTCCGTTTCAGGCGAGTTCTGGCCTCCGTAGGACCCCCTTAGGTTCCTGTTTGTTGTTAGTTATTTGTTGGTCACTACCATTGCCGTCTCGAAGCCCCATTAGGTTCGAAAGCCGCTTGTTTTGTTATGTCCATCGCCTGTTCGCCGTAATGCCCAAGCGGGCTCTTCCTCCCAGTTTCCTCAGTGTAGAGTCCAACGTAGTATCTTGGTCGCCGGAATGCTGTCGCCGTCTGTCGGAACGCCAGATCGCATCCTTCCGAGGCGAGGCGGCACCGTTGCGATCCTAATCGGATCGCCAACCCCCTTGCTCTTGTCTTCCTGCCGTCGCAGCTCCCTGGTCACGACTGAGCAGTCGCTGACCAGGAGAGCGCGGACCTAGCCCAGCTCGGCCTCTCCAAGCCTACAGGCCCACTGTCCGGAATCAACTTGGACCGTGGGTCTGCGAGTTAAAAAAAAAAAGATTTGGGCCCTTCGGATTAGGCCCAAGTCTGGTCTGCCCTCAAGCAGGCTTGGTCGGGCAGACCCGACTCGTCTTGCTCAGGCTGAGCCCGGGTCGGGTTGGACACAACCCAATCCGGTCTCCAAAAAAAGAAGAAAACAATTTCGAAAAAAAAAATGTAAATATATATTAAAAAATTAAAAAAATTAAATTAAAAAAATTATTAAAAATTAATTAGAAAATTAAAAAAATTAAAAAATTAAATTAATTTTTTTTTTTGAAAAATTAAAAAAATGATGGGGTTTGGCTAGGAATTGCTATGTTTTGCGTTTTTAGTGTAATTAGGCCTTTAGTTGCTTGTGTTTTGATTATATGTTGCATGTTTAATTTGCATATCTAATTATGTTTAATTGCACGTATTTCATTTTATTGCAATTAGGATCTTGATAGTTATGATTATTATTTTAATGTTTATGCAACTGCATGATTACTTCATATGTTAGTGGATAGGTATAAAATCAATCAAAATTGTTTACCAAAAATCATTTTGTTAAAACGAACAAGATTATTGGTTTAGTCGAAGCGGTTAACCGAAGAATTTGATTACATAAATTCAAATAGTTGAAGGACTTGATTGTACAAAATAAAACTTGAAGGACACAATTTGCACAAATGTAGAAAGTTAGAGGACTTGATTTAACGAAATAAAAATTAGAGGATCAAATCGCATAAATGATGGAACTTAAGGACCATAATATGCACTTTACCCAACATTTTTACTATGAATTACCTGTGGCCATGCCTCGTCCGTGTCAGGTCGAGGCAAATTATGTCCGGGTCTGGTTTGTATTTTCTATTCTTTTATTAAATCTAATATCTTCTCAGTAGAGGCAACAATCAAGACCCTTTTCGCTAATCAGCCCTGCCCGGGACAGGCCGTGTAGGCCTTGCTAGGACCATGCCGGTGCGCTGGTCATTCCAATCCGGACATTTGTTTAGCACGATACAGGGTGTTATGCCCTACTCAGTGTGATTTACTGCTGTTCTAAACAAGCTTTTCTGTTCCTGGCAATGTCACAGCCAAAATTCCCTTCCATCTTGTGTAACTGAGGAAACTGGTAATGAGTAACATCTTGAGCATGTTCTCTTTGAAAACTCAGGCAAACGATGCATAAATCCGGCTGTCAAACACCAAAAAAAGGTTTGAACTACAGTTCGGGCCCACGATGCATAAATCCGGCCGTCAAACACAAAAAAAAAAAAAGAAAAAGTTTGAACTACGTGGAGCATGTAATCTAGTGTCGTAGACATCAATGTCATAACGGAGCATATGCTTCCTCTTCCTGTGATCGAGAAGAGACTTCCTTGTCAATAGACGGGACAAGAAAACCTCCGGTATGTGCACATTGGTTGCACGAATACACCATTTGAATGATTGTTATGAAAGCCCCCAGCTTCAGAGCTACTTTATTCTTCCGGTTTTGAGACGGCATGCTGTAAAGACCCGAAATGTCGGTATGCCCTTTCCACTATGCTTGGCCGATGTCATGCAAAAAATCAACCAAAGAAGACTTTAATATACACGCACCAGGTTGTCATTCATTTTCTCGGGAGTTAACGAAGCCTTTGTAGTGTCCTGCTTGGCACCTTTAGTGTGAAAACATATTTTAATAGACTCTGGCTATGCCAGCCACGCTCAGCGGAGAAGGGTCCATTTATGTCTTAATCTTTAGGACTGGAGATGGGTTTCACTTAGTTGTATGAAAACCATTTGAAAAGTTTGTTGATCTTAAGCTCATCCAAGGAATTTGCCGTGCATCATCAGGATTGAGAAAAGATGGGACGTCCCTTGACCGAACTATTTGCTCCTTGCAGTTCAGTTCATCAACAAATGCAATCGGAGGAGGTGAGCGATCCTTTGACTCAGCAACAGCTTCGGCTCCAGCAGAGTGTATAAACCAGTCCGATTAATCTGATGCAGGCTGTACAATTCCAGCCCCAAAATTAGTAGACAATGCCACTTCACGCGATGCTGCAATCTAATCCACAGCATCTGATCGGTCCTCGACAAATTCCACAAGTGAACCAAAGTTTCGGGGCTCAGTCTACTCTGTACTCAGGGCAATCAATTCCCGTGAGCTCTCAGATTCCAGCCGGTTTCTGGCCATTGCATCCTGTCCCAGGCTTTACTACAGGGCCGATGAATGCTCCGGCTCAACCCTTTCATACTGCTGGTTTAGACTATTCAAGTGCCATTTCATCCGCATAACGTGCCTCCGATGCCTTAAGGGATAATAGTTCAATTGCCACCATCTGCTCCACCATCTCCTTGGACAATGGGGTTGTTTGACTGCATGGATGACCCTTTAATTGGTACAGTCGCCTTTTGCTTTTCCTGGGCAAGTTTATAATAAAATGGACTAGTAACACACGGAGAATCTCCAAGTATTTCTTGCGTGTTTGCAGTGGTTGTGGCCTGTTGCTTCCCCTACGTAACATTCGGCCAGATAGCGGAGATTGTTGACCGAGGGAGCACATGTTAGTAAGGATGCTTTTACTGACTTTTAAATCCTTGATTCTACTAGTGTAGCAGATAACGGAGATTGGAAAATTCAATGTCCTTTCAACATTCTGAGGGAGAGAGCAATCGGAATGAGATAATTTATGCACTTCAGCATATGAGAAGAACGGGTCTCATTGAACTAATCCGGTTGAGAATGATGTTTGCTTTGCAGCATGTGGAACGAGCGGGCTACTGTATGGTGGGATCTAGTTTCTCATTGGTTGCCCGTGCTTATTGTCCTGTACTTGATGAACCATGCTCCGGAACCGATTCAACCTCATAAGTCTCCTGCTCCTGACTGGATCACTCACTTCTTTTGCCAATGCTGTGCTCTTTCTGAGGGATACAGAGAGCCTGAGAACAGAGGACTTGACCCTTCCATAGGCAAAACTGATGTCGAATATAGCCATTTGAGCTCCAAACGAGCACTTAATAAGCCAACTTATTGCAAATATGGCACTACAATACTGTCATTATGGTTTGATTACCGTCACCGACAAAGAAAAATCTGCGTTTTCAGCTTTGTTTTCGGCAAGAAATTGCTCATGTTTATTCTTGTTGCTTGCCAAGGTTGGCAGGGGAATGCGGCAAACATGCAGAATGTGCAGTATCAGGTTGTTATGGTGCCTCCAATGCATCAGCAAGCCATGAGAGCTTGATGAAGAACATCACATCGGATCCATCAGTGACTCAGATCATCCTCTTATGTAGTCACCAATGAGTCCAAGAAAGCGAATGCCACTGGAATTATGAAGTTTCAATTTGCAGACATGAATAACAAATTTCTTTCTAAAAGTTTCCATTGATTTGAGGAACAAATTGAAATAAAATTGTCGAAGAATATCTTCCAATAGTCCAACAACTGATTTGCTTCTGTGCTGTATCGTTGTTGCATCTTGAAACATTACTTTCTTTTCCACCAGTTAGTTTCAGACTCATATCTAGGATCATGACACTGTGCACAATTCTGTGACATCCATCAAATCCATAACGTCAGCTGTTTTCAGCGGCATGATTTTTTGGAGGTGCTCAGTTCACTAGTCGCTTCTTTGGATTAAGCATTCCGAACTACGTGCTTTCTTAATTCAACCAATGGAAATTACACCGAGAAAAAAGGCTCCCAACTAGATGTGAGAGGATGACCACTGTGAGGTGATCGCAGCTACCACAAGAGATACGCGATGTGGGATGGATGGCCTCACGTCGACTGCAACACGGTGGTTGCCATCTCTCTCTTGCACACGCACACGGCTCTCAGCCTATTTGGCACCATATTAGTTGCATAAGAGCCACGTGAGCCAATGAAAATTAATTTACACATGTACGCTGATTGTCCAGCTACTATTCCAACATGCTCCTCAGCACTATGTATAGAGCTTTTCAACCGAAAGGCCGACTGCAAACACATCTTACAAAAAAATTTGTCACCTTGTCTGGTTTCTCAAGTACTCATTTTGGGGTTTGGCCCAAGTCTGGAATAGGTCGAGTCGTCATAGCACGTCTCCTTTTGATAGATCTACGGTTTGTGGATGGAATAGGCTCCTACCCAATCCAACAAGGGCAAGGAGTATTGAGAGGGATTGGACAAGGCACTACTCTTGGCAGACTTTTAAGATGGCAAATGGTGCAAAGAAATGCCGCGACAATGCAAAATGTGCCGTAGTATCAGGTTGCTATGAAGCCTCCAACTTTATAGATTTTCTTATTTACTTTCTTTTTTCTTTCTTTCCTTTTCTGTCATACCGTTCATGTCTTTCTTTGGGTGTTAATCCAATGTCCCCACCCCATGGCTACAACATTTACAAGAGCCAATTCACTATGCTACCATGGGTGGAGTTTTTTCTGTTCTTCATCTTCGTTTTCAGTAAAGACGGAGGATTGATTCGACAATATTAATAATAAAAAAGTCATTGATGTTGTAATGGCTGGCTTTTGACTTAGTCAATATTAACTAGTAAAAGGAAAAAAAAAAGTGGACTCAAGAAAAGGTATACACGTTCAAAAGAGGCAAATAAAGAAAAAAAGAGAAAAGAAGAGAAACAAAAGCGAAAAAGTAGGAAGAAAAAGGAAAAGGAAGAAGAGTACATGCCATGGCGCCTCATCAAGTTAGATTAACTTTATCTTGCAACGCCCAATTAATCTAATTAGAGATTTTCGAAATAGAGCCCTAATTTTGGATCCTTGTGAATTTTAAGCTAGTAGGTTAATTCTATGAGTTGTTAAACTGAGAAATTATGGGGCATTAATAGTTTAGGGTATTGTAAAACTATAGGATTTTACATAACTTGATTCAAGCTTATAGTTTGCCCGAAATAAATTTCTGAAATTATGCGCACAAGCTGTAACATTAGCGAATTTCCTAGTTTACCAATGATTATGGCCATTCTTAAGCTATCTTTAGAGTTGGAAAAACTTAGGGAATCTAATTATCTCGAAATGTCTTTCATTGGAGAGAAGATTTGCTAGAATCATGGTTCAATGAAGAGAGTTGTGCTGCAAAAAAATTGTGACATGCAAGTTAGGCATAGCAGACAGTTTTGAATGACTACTACAACAAGCCTTTCATTGTTGTGTAGGAGTCGATTAATTGATGAACAAGCGTAGTTTAGATCATCAGTTAAAGTAGTGTTTTGCTTTGTCTTGACATCAAGTCTCATTTAATTGATAGAATATTGTCGACTCAAATAGCTACATTATTTGGCTGAGTATTCCTAACTGAGTGTTGCTGATTTCTTTTATAGTATTATAAAATCCATGTCTTAAAATAATAGTTAATTTGATATTATATATGTGTTTATGTATATATATGTGTGTGTATTGAACAAAGAAGAACATAATTGTTGCATAAAACTAGATCGAGTGTTTATTATGTTTTAGTTATTGTAAGATGGTCTGATAAACTTTTCTTGAAAGGTCATGTGTATTATTTTGTAAGAATACTTATGAGATAAATTTTGAAAAGATTAGAGAAATACTTTACATAAAGGGATTTTGATTGATGAATTGAGTTGCGAAAGATTAGATAATTTGGTTTATGATATAGAGGTTGGATAGGTTTGGTGGATTTTGGAGGATAATGTTGTGAGTTTGTGTTGATGCTCATCATCTCTGGGAACTCATTTGAGGGGTTTGTAAGTATGTATACTAGTTTTAGGATATCTTTATGGGTTGGCTACTAGAAATATAAGTAGAGACCTAGTCAAGGAGAGAATCTTAGTCGCCTTTATCATAAGGCATTGAGCGTGATGGACCATTGATGTATGATTTAATGAGATTGATTAGTGGATTGAACCATTAATACTTATTTTGATATTATTGATGAAATTGGTATTTTTTGTTACGAATATAGTTATGTTGAAGTAATATAGTTCATTTTCATCTTGTAAATTTGTTATATATCGGATTTAGTGTAAATGAGTTACCTTTTTGTGTCCTAAACATTCACAGTGGATCCCTGATTTGTTTAGAAGAGATTTGTACTACTCATTGGCCTATAATTGCCCATTCCATTTATCTTACTTCTATTTTTAGGTTCTTTAGGTAGCCGTAAATAGGACAAGAGTGTTTACATTTTAATAGTGGGATTTTTTTATTTTTTTATGAGTTGTTTATGTCTGCATTGAACTATGAGTTTATTTGTTAGTTGCAGATATATATGTGTTTTTTTATGGATTATGGAAACTCTAATCTTGTAAACAAATGACACTTTATCAAATATATGGATGTATATATATTCCAATATCAAGTTGAGTCATAGTTACGTTTAAAGCTACATTATTTGGATGAAAAGACAACCGTGTCATCCCTTATACTTGTTGGAGTCGGGTGTGTGACAAATGTTATAAAGTTGAGATCGGTATTTTAGATCTTAATTGTGTGAAGTATAGAATTTTCCTTTCATTGTGCCTCTGCCGCTGCTTCAATTTTCACTTGAGGCCTCCCTTTATCTTGCGCCACAACCACTGCTTGAATTGTTACAAAGAGCCTCCCTTAATACGCCAAATCGTGGCGAAATCGGGTGGGAATTCGTTTGATTCTGATGAATTTTCACCATTTGCCTTGTTTTCTTGCGCCTCCATGCAGATTGGCGCCAGCCGCAGCAAAATGGGCTTGGCCGAGATCACTGGGAATTTATGAGACTGGTTCGCTTGTGGCCAGCTTCGGCACTATTCACCGGAAATTTGAGCATTATCGGGTTGATTATTGAGACGCGCTTTTTAACACCGCCATTAGATCTATCGAACTGGAATGCTTTTCCGTAATCCATGGAGGAGCACCACCAACCACACCAGCAGCTCAGCTTTAACTCTAGACAGATCAGCTTTCTTACGATGATTTGCCATGTTTCCCAAAGAGATTCGGGATAACAGTAGTACTTCAGCTTGACTTTAGAAAAATCAACTTTCTTGCAATGATTTACCATGTTTCCTTGAGAGATTCAGGATGAGCAAAAGTGCCGAAAAAGAAAGAACATAACAAATCAGGAGATTCACAAAAGTATTTAAAATCACATTATTTCAATTTAGTTTGTCCATGTCATATGACCGATCGTGTTACTAAAGATGATTAGAGATGACTAGACTGGTATGTCAACATTTTCAGATAAAATTAGCCGAAAAGAATATGTTGGAGTATTAAAAGAAAAAATTGAATTGAAAAAGTCTAAGATTATATTGGAATTCATTAATTTAGGACTAAATTGGTAATTTTCCCCCTCTGAACTAATCTTTCCTTCCCTCGCTTTTTCTTAGCTCTTTCCTAAATCCCAATGATTAAAACAGGTTCATCTTCGAGAGTCTACTATCCATGTGAACTTTTATTCATGGATTCAATTGCGATCCTCTCAGACATTAAACGGTTAGATGAAGAACATGAAACCACCACTTCTCTTATTATTCCTCTTCATCTCCGTCTTGCTCAAAGCACTCACGGTCTTAGTCACCAGCGGCAATGTTGGCGCATACTTGCCGGTTAATGATATTGCCGTCAACTGCAGCTCCCTCAGTAACTCCTCTGTTTCCAAGCGGACTTGGATCGGGGACTCCGAGGATTGTTCGACCTACTTTCCAATCGATGAAACTCATTCCTCTATCGTTGCAAGCGCAAACCGTTCATCTCCCTCCATCCACAACCGCATCCCACACGAGCGTCACCATGGGGCCAAAATTCCTTCTTTTCCACTTCTTCCCTTCGGATTACCTCAACTTTGGCCGTGACGATTCATTCTTCTCAGTTGAGGCTGCTGGCTACACCCTCCTCCCCAACTTCAGCGCTTCCCTCTTTGCTGATTACCCCCCGTCCGTGACCTTCTTCTCTAAAGAGTTTTGCTTAAGTGTCGGAGAGGACCAGATATTGAACATAACGTTCACTCCCACACCTGGTAGCTCAGACGCGTATGCTTTCGTGAATGGAATCGAAGTCGTTTCCATGCCCGAAAGTCTCTACTACAACACTGCCGTCGACTCAACCGAGGGAATCAAGTTGGCAGGTCAGCTGGCGCCATACACCTTGGATATCACTAAAGCTCTCGGAGCGGTGAAGCGCTTGAACGTGGGAGGACAGTTTGTCGGTCCAGCTCGTGACACGGGAATGTACAGGACCTGGGAAGCAGATGACGAGTACGTGACTTCCTCGTACATCAGATTTTTGCGATTTAACGCAACTATCCAACTCAATTACAGTGAGCGAGTGCCAAATTACACGGCTCCAGATAGCATACACAAAACTGCAAGGACCATGATACTCGTCAAAAGTGTCAATCTAAACTACAATCTCACGTGGTCCGTCGAGGTGGACACGAACTTCTACTACTTGGTCCGGTTACACTTTAGCGAATTCCGGACAGAGATATATGAGCCCTTAGATAGTTTCCAGATTTTCATAGATTCACAACTGGTCATGGGTCATGCGGATGTCATTGCGTGGAGCGGGAATGGCGTGCCTGTCTATAGAGATTTCGTAGTATCCATGTATCACAGTCAAAAGAAAAGAACCAACCTCTCCGTCGTATTGGGCGCGCTTCCAGATGTTTCTTCTCTTTATTCTGATGCCATCTTAAATGGTCTCGAGATTTTCAAGATCAACAATTCAGGCAGGAGTCTCGCAGGGCTGAACCCTGATCCGGTCCCGGAGAAACTGCCAAGGCTTGCATCGGCAAGCAAGTCGAACCTCATCAAAGCAAAAAAAAATTGCCATCGTTGCTGGTGGAACTTGGGGCTCCATCGTGCTCTTTCTCCTCGGTTTCTTCCTTTACCGGCGACGACAAAACAGAGCGAAGGATTCAACCTCGAGCGACGGCACCTCATGATGGGGCCCCGTCTCCTACGCGACGACCAAGTCAATGAAGATCCAGGTGTCGTCCCTGCCATCGGATTTGTGCCGCCACTTCTCGCTGGCGGAGATCAGAGCGGCTACGAACAACTTCGATAAGGTCTTTATTATCGGCGTGGGTGGGTTCGGCAATGTGTATGAGGGCTACGTCGATGGCGGGGCCACCCAAGTGGCGATCAAGCGGCTGAACCAGGGATCGCAGCAGGGCCTCCATGAGTTTAGGACCGAGATCGAGATGCTCTCGCAGCTCCGGCACCTCCACCTGGTCTCCCTGATTGGGTTCTGCAAGGACGCGAGAGAGATGATCCTCGTGTACGACTACATGGCACGCGGGACCCTCAGCGACCATCTCTACAACACCGATAATCCCCCACTCCCCTGGACGCAGCGGCTCGAGATCTGCATAGGCGCCGCGTGGGGACTCCACTACCTCCACAGCGGTGCCAAGCACACCATCATACATCGCGACGTGAAGACGACCAACATCCTGCTCAACGAGAAGTGGGTTGCCAAGGTGTCCGACTTTGGGCTCTCGAAGGTCAGACCCACGAGCGAGTCTAAGACGCACGTCAGCACGGCCGTGAAGGGCACCTTCGGGTACCTGGACCCGGAGTACTACAGGCACCAGCGGCTGACTGACTAGTCTGACGTCTATTCCTTCGGCGTGGTGCTGTTCGAGGTGCTGTGTGCAAGGCCTGCTGTGAGCCGGATGGCCCCAGTGGAGCAGATCAGCCTGGCTGAGTGGGCGCAGAGTTGCTGCAAGAGCGGGGCCGTCGAGGAGATCGTGGACCCCCACCTGGAGGGGTCTATCACCCCCGAGTGCCTCAACAAGTTCTGCGAGATCGCCATGAGCTGCTTGCAGGACAAGGGGGCCAAGCGGCCATCCATGAACGACGTTGTGTGGGGCCTCAATTTCGCACTGCAGCTACAGGTGAGCACAGAGCTGGAAGTGACGGATCATGTGGGTGTGTCAGTGCACGATAGCTATGACAGCGACCATGACGCAGCTTCGATCAGAGGCAGCGGCAGCGATGAGGCGTCCAACACTAGTGATAGCGATAGTGATGGTTGGAAGAGCAGTAGGGAAACTGCGACGTCGACCAGAGCCAGAAGCAATGATGTTTGTGATGAGAGTATGACTAGTTACGAAGCATAGAAGTTGCCATGAGAAAATATTAGGTGCTCAAGTGCAATGCTCAAGACATCAGCCAATATGTGATTCTTATATTATTACTCCCTTTTAATATGCGAAAGCGTAATAAGACATTTACTAATATTCCTTTAACAATTAAAAACCTTACAAGTATAATCAACATACTTATGCCTATTTTATTTATATCACATTTGAGTTCACAATTTTATTACTTTACGAGCAAAAAACAAAAGTCTAGGTAGGGGTGGGGAGACCTATCTTTATATTATATTGTACTTTCAAAAATCTGTCTATATAAATGTCTAGACTAAAATCACGGATTGATAACTTCTCCGTTTGCTGCATCTCCATAATCAAGATTGAAGTCTCTCAATAGATCAACTAACTCACCTTCAAAATCCTGGTACTAGGAAACGAATTGAATAGGTGTTGGAGAAATCTTCTTGAAGAGTTTTGAAGTTAACAAAACGTTTCTGTCAATCTAGTCTGAAGGCTTGCAGACTCTGTTATTTAAAGTCTAAAGACTTCCGGACAGCCAGACTCAAGACTCAAAGTCTATCCTCATTGACAGTCTCTAATCCATTGAAGAAAGGTTATCCAAAACTTGATGTTTTGTTAAGGATTTAACCTTATCATATGGAGAAGATCTCGTGACTGGAAAAGACGCAACGGAATCCTTTGATTGATCAAGATTGATTCGATGATTGAAGATTCGATGATTGTCTAAATATTATTGGAAAGTTCTACTTATGGAAACCGAGATCTTGATTGTATGGGCGAACAGGATTGATGGGCTATCAACACGTTCCTTTAATAGCTCGAACAATCTTCCTAATTGATTCCGTCCAACGGATAGATTGGAGGAATTCCTTTGGTAAGTGCCAACGGGTATGATGGCATAAAGGAGTATATAAGGAAGACGGTCTTAGTTGTTCAAGGTGTGCGCGGTAGAAGAATTCCAAAGTCTGAAGCTCCTTTTCGTTTAGACAATTCCTTTGAGCGAATACTTGTATACAAAGGAGAGTCTATATTTGTGAGAAACCTTGAGGAGGTGTGGTAGAACATCTACACTGTGGAATCAAGGCAAAGCTGTGCTGTAACTTCTCTTTTGATCATAGTGAAATCCAGCCGGTGGGCTGTCAGTGCGGAAGAGTGGACATAGGCTTGGAATAAGCCGAACCACTATAAATCCTGTGTTCAATTTTCTCTTCCTCACTCTCTCTACCTCGATCGTATTTCATTTTGTTAATCAAGAGAGAATTTCCTTTCTATCGTTTGCGAAGAATCACTTCCGTATCTTGATAAATTGTGTGTGCACCTATTCACCCCCTCTAGGTGTTTATACTAGCTATCTCAATTGGTTTCAGAGCCTGTGTACTCACTTTGTTTGAAGCGTTTTACTTCAGAGTTAAAGATCCATGGCTAGAATGCTAGCACCGGGCGATGGAAGGGCAAAGCAATACCAGACCATCCTACTTTGATGGAAAGGATTACAACATCTGGAAAAACAAGATGAAAGCTTTCCTACGATCAAAGGATCCTCTGGAATGGGACGTTGTAGAAAAAGGAATTACTCCTACAGCTGCATCAGTCTCTGACAGAGGGAAAGAAACTGTTGAGACCAGCGAAATGACTCAGGAAGAGATAAACAAGAGACAAACACTCGATGCAAAAGCAATTTACTCTTTATATTGTGCTTTGTCATCAACTGAATATAATATAATATCTTCTTGTGTTACAGCAAAAGAAGTCTGGGACAGATTGCATATCACCTATGAAGGAATAGATTGAGTGAAGGAAACCAGGATTAATATTCTTTTCGGTCAATATGAGGCCTTCAAAATGAAACCAGGAGAATCTATAACTGACATGTTTAGCCGTTTTACAGATATTGTCAATGGTCTTGAGAATCAAGGACAAAAAATTTCTGATCCCATGAAGGTAAACAAGCTACTGCATGGACTCTCTAAGGATTGGAATCACATAAAGACTTCGATAAGAGAGACGCAAATAATTATGCTACTATCTGTCGACGAGCTAATTGGAACCCTTCAATCTTATGAAGTGAAACGGATCAATGAAGATGAAGATCCAAAAGGTAAGAAATCCATTGCATTGAAATCAAATGATGATTCTGATGATACAGATTCTGAAGATGATATGGACGATGAGGAGCTTGCCCTCATGATAAGAAGATTCAGAAAACTGAATAGAAAAGGAAGAAGGTTCAACTCAAAGAAACAAAGCTTTCAAAGACAGCAGACAAAGTCTGTTGATGATGAGGAACCAAACAAAGATGTAGTCTGCTTTGAATGTAAGAAAAAGGGACACATCAGACCCAACTGTCCTTTTCTGAAGAAGAAGAGAGGAAAAGCTGAAAAATTTCGAAAAGCTCTCAAAGCCGAAACCTGGAGTGATACAGAGTGTGAAGAAAGTGATAATGAATATGCCAATCTATGTCTGATGGCACAATCAGACTCAGACTCTGGATCAGACTCAGACAGTGAATTTGAGGCCAGTAATGTTAAAATTCTTGTCAAAGTTTCTAAATACATTGATGAACTATGTTTTAGTCTTAAGACTTCTCTCAAAAGAATTTCCGAACTGAAAAAGGAAAACTCAGCTCTAAAACAAAAGGAAAATGTTTTAGTAGAAAGAGTTAAAAGTCTAGATTTGACTGTTTCAACTCTTAAAGAAAATGAAGATAATCTTTCAAAAGAAAATGCTCTTTTAAAAACTGACTTATCAAATACTTCAAAGAAATTTTCAATAGGGTCTGAAAAACTTGAAAAAATTCTTTCAGCTCAAAGACCTTACTTCAATAAGTCCGGTCTAGGTATGACAGCAGAAACAATTCCCTTGATTGATTTTTCTAAAGTAAAAGAAAGAATTAAGAAAAGACCCTTGAGAGAGGCTTACAAAAATCATTTCAAGAAAGTTTTTGTAAAATCTGTAGGTAGAAATGCTCTCAGATGTTCAAAATGCAACAGCCCGGATCACTTTGAAAATAAGTGTCCTAAGGTTTGGAAACCTGTTCAGAAAATATGGGCTAATACTGCTTATGTTACTAACACCAAAGGACCCAAGAAAGTTTGGGTACCAAAGAAAGCTTGAGACTTTATTTTAAATGCAGGTCACCATCAAGGAAAAGGTAAAGTGGTATCTTGATAGCGGATGCTCAAGACACATGACAGGAGACTCAAATTGTTTTATAAAGCTTGCTCAAGTAAATGGTGGAAAAGTTTCATTTGGAGGAAACAGCAAAGGAAGTATTGTGGGATTTGGAACTGTGAAAATTGGAAGTCTCACAATAAGTAATGTTTCCTTAGTGGAAGGACTCAATTACAATCTTCTCAGCATTAGTCAATTATGTGATACTGGTTTCAAGATCTTCTTTCAAGAAGGAATATGTTGTGGAATCAGTAAAGACTCTACTCAGTCTTTCATGGGTCGAAAACATGGAAATATCTATCTTCTGGATGTGAAACCAAATGAATCGCAATGTCTTATCTCAATTCAAGACGAAGCAAGCCTATGGCAAAGAAAGCTTGGTCATGTCAACATGAAGCAATTAGCCAAAATCTCATCAAAACAGCTTGTTCGAGGTCTACCCAAATTGCCATACCAAAAGATTGATCCATGCACTCCATGTATTCTGGAAAAGCAGGTAAGAAATTCATTTAAGCCAATAAATCATGTCTCTACTAATCATGTACTACAATTGCTGCATATGGATCTCTTCGGACCAACTAGAACACAGAGTATTGGGGGTAAGAAATATTACCTAGTAATTGTGGATGATTACTCCCGTTTTACTTGGGTATATTTCCTTGCAAGTAAGTCTGAAACCTTTTCGTATTTTGAAAAATTTGCTAAAAAGGTTCAAATGAAAAAGGATGTGTTATCTCAAGTATAAGAACAGATCATGGAGGTGAATTTGAAAATCAAGATTTTGTGATGAATCTGGCTTTAAGCATGTGTTCTCCTTCCATATACTCCTCAGCAAAATGGAGTTGTGGAAAGAAAGAACAGATCTCTTCAAGAAATGGCTAGAACTCTTTTAATTGAAAGTAAGATTTCTTCACGATTTTGGGTTGAAGCTGTTTCAACAGCTTGCTATATCATCAATAGAGTCTTCTTAAGACCTATTCTAGAGAAAACCCCTTATGAGTTATTCAAAGATAAGAAGCTTATTGTTTCATACTTTCATGTATTCGGTTGCAAATATTTTATATTGAAAAATGCAAAAGATCGAGTTGGTAAGTTTGAAGAAAGATCAGATGAAGGTATCTTCCTTGGATTTTCTTCATCAAGCAAAGCCTACAGAGTCTATAACAAGAAGAGCCAGTCTATGGAGGAGTCAATGAATGTCAAATTTCAAGACTCAACGCAAGATGAATCAAGTCAGACTCATCAAGAAGAGTCTGAACTTGTTCCAGACCTTTCAAAGCTTACAACTCAAGAAGCATCTCAGAATCTGGAAGACCAGTATCAGATTGTTCGTGAAGATCCAAATAAAGAAAGAGATCATCAACCAGACAAATCAACAAGTAACTGGAAGCATAAGTCCAGTCATCCCAAAGATCTTATTATTGGCGAAATTAATGAAGGAATTCGCACCAGATCTAAAAGGCGAAAAGAGTCTAGTGATGTGGCTCTCGTTTCTGAAATTGAACCAAAGAACATAGAAGAAGCTTTATCTGATGAAAGCTGGATTGAAGCTATGCAAGAAGAGCTCAGATAGTTCAACATTAATGATGTCTGGGAATTGACATCCGAACCAAAAGGTAAAACTGTTATTGGAGCTAAATGGGTGTTCAGAAACAAGATGAATGAGAAAGGAAAAGTCGTACGAAACAGAGCAAGACTCGTGGCTAAGGGATATACGCAAGAAGAAGGAATAGACTATGATGAGATTTACGCTCCAGTGGCAAGGTTAGAAGCTATTCGACTATTACTTGCGTTTGCCTGTTATAAGAATTTCAGGTTATTCCAAATGGACGTCAAAAGCGCCTTCCTAAATGGATTTATCCATGAGGAAGTTTATGTGGAACAACCACCAGGGTTTGAAGACCCAAAGAAGCCTCAGATTGAAAAAGGCTTTGTATGGTTTAAAGCAAGCACCTCGGGCTTGGTACGACAGATTAAGTAAGTTCTTAATAAAAAATGGTTTTGTCAAAGGTAAAGTAGATACGACTTTATTTATCAAAAAGGAAAACAAAAGTTTCTTGCTTGTTCAAATATATGTGGATGATATTAATTTTGGATCCTCAAATGAAAATCTGTACAAGAAATTTTCTAAGTCTATGCAGGATGAGTTTGAAATGAGTATGATGGGAGAGTTAACATTCTTTCTTGTTCTTCAAATAAAACAGTTGAAGGAAGGAACTTTTATTAATCAAGAAAAATATGTTAATGATCTTGTCAAAAAGTTTGGACTGGAAAAGTGCAAAAAGACTGACATACCAATGTCAAGTTCTTTAAAGATAGACAAAGATGAAGAAGGGAAGAAAATTGATCAAAAACTGTACAGGAGCATCATTGGATCACTTCTTTATCTTACTGCTTCTAGACCTGACATTTTGTTAAGTGTTTGCATCTGTGCAAGGTTTCAATCAGATCCTAGAGAATCTCATCTCAGTGCTGCGAAACGCATCATTAAATACATTGCTTTATCATCAAGCATCGGTCTTTGGTATCATAAGAAGGGAGACTTTAATCTTCTTGGATATTCAGATGCAGATCTGGCCGGTTGCAGAGTTGATAGAAAGAGCACTTCGGGAACTTGCCAATTGCTTAGAAGCAGGACAGTGTCTTGGTTTTCAAGGAAACAAAGCACTGTGTCTCTTTCAACAACAGAAGCAGAGTATGTAGCTCTTGGAAGCTGCTGTTCGCAAATTCTATAATAAAACAACAGCTAAGAGACTTTGAAATTAAAGACTCATGCACGGAGATTAATTGCGACAACACCAGCGCTATCAACCTCACCAAAAATCCAATTCTCCATTCAAGAGCAAAGCATATAGAGATTCGACATCACTTTATTAGAGACCATGTTCAAAATGGAGATGTTTCAATTTAGTTTGTTGACTCAAAGATTCAACTGGCGGATATATTCACAAAGCCTTTGGAGAAAAATCAATTTGAATCTATACGCTCCAGACCTAACATTTTAAGGTATGAGGATATCAAAGTCTAAAGACTTTCAGACTCAGACTTACAAGACTTTATCTGAAAGATAGTCTTAGCACGACCATCAGACTGTAAGTCTTTATCTCCCTAATCTTATCTTGAAAAGGTACGATCGTCAGACTGTGTTTAAATTGTTGCTATATTTAATAGACGTAAATATTGCATCGTTTCATTTTCAAAAAGGAAGTTATTTTTGAAATGGCTATTTTTGCGGAAAAAGACAGTTATTTTGAAAAGGCATTTTTTATTTCCTTTGTGACAGTTCGTTTATTTCTCTTTTTAACCGATCGTGCACTGTCGATTCCTCTTCACTTCACTCTCGAGAACCCTAGAAAGCATCGATCCTCCATTCCCGTTTGTCTTCTTTGTTTAATCTTCAAAAAGTTGTCATCTTTCCTGGGAAAGTCAAGCAAGGAATCTTCCAAAAACTGAGAAAGATGTCATCTTCAAGAAAGTCTTCGAGAATCGCAAGCAGGGGACCACGGCGAATGAGTGAGGGGCCTACGCACTTCGATCTTACTGAGGAAGAAGTGAATCCAGAACAGCAAGCGAGCCCACAACATTCTCAGCAGCGTCATTCTCCACCATCTAGTCCTCAAGGCGTTGATCATCAACAACAGGAAGAAATCATCGAGGATGCAGACCCCGTAAGAGTTCAAAAGCCCGCTTTTATTTACAAGCTATATCGTGCCTTAAAAGGAACTCGTACTCCTTTAAACTATGTTGATGATTTTCTTAAAGACAAAGGATATAGGAACGAGTATATCTTTCTGCGAAAAATGGAAAGTTTGGGAATTGCTCGTAAAGGACTGGCAGAGGAAACCCTTGCGAATATCCCAAGTGATCCTCGTGACTGGGGGCCGAATCCTGTAGATGGGAATGATGATGACAATTTGTACAGCCTATTTCAATCGAAAATGGGTGTTGCGGCTGAAATTCAAGGAAAAATGGGAGATTTGTTCAGATCAAAGGAACAAAAGGATCTGTACTCGAAATTGCTGAAACGTGGGGTAATAAACCCTAGAAGTGTGGATTTTGATTTTCTGGATGCTGTGAATGTGAACTTGAGGGAAAAGCTCAATCATCTTCAACTTGAAAAGTTCTGTTCTGACAATACAGAGGCTTATGCTGAATTAACTGCATATTTCTATTCAAATCTTAGCTTTTTGGATGCGAATAGATTCTCCTTCAGCGTTAAAGACCAAGATTATGTTGTGGATATGAATATGCTGGCAGATGTGTTAGAAGTCGAAAGAGGAAAATATCAATCAATTAAAGTTTCCATTGCTCGAGCCACATTGGAACTGGTGAAGGACAGGAGAACAGATGAGAAGATCACCTATTTAAGGATGAATGCATTCAACATCTTGCTTCACAAGATTGTGGTTAACTGCCTCCGACTGAAATCAACTTCCAAGACTGATGTTTCAAGTTCAGAGGCCAAGCTGATGTATGCCATTCTCTTTGGAAAAAGGTTTTCTCTCCCTCATACTGTTATGTTTCACATGTATAGAGCAATGATGAAGGACAGAGGTCAACTCCCTTACCCAAGCCTTGTTACGAAGTTATTCAGACATCTGAATATTCAGCCTCCACAAATCTTTTGTGTTCGACCATGCGATCATATGGTGGTAGGACTGAAAATGGTGACCAAAATGCGTCTGAAGGAACTGAGCAGGGAGTTGGAGAAATTCAAGAAGAAGACTCCTGCCAAATCTCATCAAATCTCTTCTGCAGCTAAGAGAAAAGGGAAGGAGCCCATGGTTGCTTCATCCAAGAAAAGAAGAGCTCTCCTCGTTGAGGATGAAGATGATGAGGAAGACATCACCATCTCTGCATTGGCTTTGAAGAATTTGAGTCGTCCTGTTCCACAGAAAGAATCGGAACAAATGATGAAAGAAGCAGAGGAGAAGGAAGAAGAAGAAAGAGAAGCTGAAAAAGAAGCAGAGGAGGAAAGACCTGAAGAAGAAAGAAGAGAAGAAGGAGAACCTGAAGAAATCGCTTCTCCACCTGTAGGCATGGAAACAGGGGGAGATCAGGAGAAAGGAGTTAAGTCTTCATATCCTGATGAAAGTGAAGGAGTTAGTCGCTCACCTGCAGACCCAGAGGATGTTTATGCATCTCAATTTCCAGAGGAAGGTCAAGAAGTTTCATCGCCAAACCTGCGAGACTATGCTGATCTACCATCGTCTGCATTTACTCCATTAGATCGAGCCGAAGCAAGTACTCAGACTGATAATGGAGCAGATTTTCGCAGAATCATGGATATTCTCTTGGAGATGCGAGGTCAAATTTATGCCTTGGGATGCGAGGTTCAAAGCTTGAAGAATGAAGGTCAAGCTTCTTCCTGTTCATTGAATGATAAGATGCAAGCCCTCTCTGTTCAGAATCAGGCCAATGCCAAAAGTGAGGAGATTGCACAACTGAAGGAAGACTTCAAAAGGCTGGAAGGCATCGTTCAGTCTATGGAAGATTTCCAGCTTGTCCGCGTTCCCAAGCAATCTTGACTTCATCTCATCCTTTTTAATGATGACAAAAAGGGGGAGAGATGCAAGATTTAATCAAACTTTCAATCATTAAACTTTTAATTGTTTGTTTGTTTGTTGTTTAAACTCTGTTTGACTTTGTTTTGTGTCTGGATGAGAACTGAACTAGACTTGAACTTGACTGCTTTTATTAACTAGTATGGATATCTTATGGATGGCTTTATCATATACAAGACTAACCTATTTTCTGTGGTTGCAGAGTCTAGTGTTATTCATTTAGCCATTTATCTCTATAAGATATGCATATGTGTTTGAGAAATGTTTTGCAGGTCAAAGTTATCCAAATCTGCAGGAAAGTTTTGTCACCATAAAAAAGGGGGAGATTATTGGAGAAATCTTCTTGAAGAGTTTTGAAGTTGACAAAACGTTTCTGTCAGTCTAGTTTGAAGGTTTGCGGACTTTGTTATTTAAAGTCTGAAGACTTCCGAACAGCCAGACTCAAGACTCAAAGTCTATCCTCATTGACAGTCTCTAATCCGTTGAAGAAAGGTTATCTAGAACTGGATGTTTTGTTAAAGATTTAACCTTATCATCTGGAGAAGATCTCGTGGCTGGAAAAGACGCAACAGAATCCTTTGATTGATCAAGATTGATTCGATAATTGAAGATTCGATGATTGTCTAAATATTATTGGAAAGTTCTACTTATGGAAACCAAGATCCCGATTGTATGGGCGAACAGGATTGATGGGCTATCAACACGTTCCTTTAATAGCTCGAACAATCTTCCTAATTGATTCCGTCCAACGGGTAGATTGGAGGAATTCCTTTGGTAAGTGCCAACGGGTATGATGGCATAAAGGAGTATATAAGGAAGACGGTCTTAGTTGTTCAAGGTGTGCGCGATAGAAGAATTCCAAAGTCTGAAGCTCCTTTTCGTTTAGACAATTCCTTTGAGCGAATACTTGTATACAAAGGAGAGTCTATATTTGTGAGAAACCTTGAGGAGGTGTGGTAGAACATCTACACTGTGGAATCAAGGCAAAGCTGTGCTGTAACTTCTCTTTTGATCATAGTGAAATCCAGCCGGTGGGCTGTCAGTGCGGAAGAATGGACGTAGGCTTGGAATAAGCCGAACCACTATAAATCCTGTGTTCAATTTTCTCTTCCTCACTCTCTCTACCTCGATCGTATTTCATTTTGTTAATCAAGAGAGAATTTCCTTTCTATCGTTTGCGAAGAATCACTTCCGTATCTTGATAAATTGTGTGTGCACCTATTCACCCCCCTCTAGGTGTTTATACTAGCTATCTCAATAGGAACCCACTCTGTGAAACCTCCTACATCAACCCACACAATAGAATTATACTTGATATATATTGTTCCAGATTCTAGTCAAAGCATATTTCATAAAAACCTTCATAACTTATAGGGACTCTATAGTGCAAAGGTTGAAGGGTGTCCATTCTATATGTTTGAAAAATAAAAGGAATGAGCGAAACTTAGTAAATGAAATCTCTAGTTTTAAGTTAAAAGAATTCTCTTACCACTTCATTTGATATACACAAAATGAATGCATAATTAAGTGTGATAAAAACATAAACAGACTCTACATTTCCCATTTTCATTTATCATGAAATTGTTAATCAACAATACGTCCATCTAGACTCATGCATGTGCACATCATGTTTCACACAAACAAACAAATAATATAAATAATGTTTGGTTCTACGCATGACAATGCATTTTATTCATTAATATTTCCCTATCGAACTTTCGTGGGCATCCTAACCATTGGGGCATCTCAATTTCGAGGCATCCTGAAAACTTTCACGACAAGGTATCCCCACCATAGGGGCGTCTCAACTCCCGAGACATCCCAAAACATTCTTCGGACCATCCCAACCACTAGGACATCTTGCAAACTACCACCATGGGGTATAGTTACGCACCACTATATGGGTGACGAAATCACATTAATATCATTTAAAGCCATAATATATGTATACTTATAAGTATATCACACATATCTCAACTCAATTTAATCATTAGCCAAATAATCACATATGAAATAACATATAGTTATACTCTAGTCGTTAAAGTCTGGAGATCCAAATGAGTACATTCTAAGTTTGGACATTTAGCAGGATCCGAACGAATAAATATATTCTAGATGTAAAGTTTGAACATGTAAATGGATATATTTTGAGTTAGAACAACAAGTACATTCTGGTCGTAAAGTTTGAACAAGCAAAAAGGCAAATTCTAGCTTAATACAAGCTTTTAGAACAAAAGAACATATCTAATAATGAATAGATTCAACAATGGACAGAATTAACAAATAAACATATTTAACAAGGAATATAATCATATTTGTAAAGTCTGTTTGAACCAATGGATAGATTTATTAACAAATAGATTCACGAGTTAGTAGATTCAACAAGAAATAGATTCATACTCAGTAAAATCTGTCTAAACCAATAAACAGATTTATTAACGAACATATTCACAAGTTGGTAGATTGAATAATGAATAGATTTATAATCAGTAAAGTCTATTTGAACCAATACACAAATTTAAGAAAATACAGATTTACAAGTTGGTAGGTTCAACAAGTGAATCGATTCGACCAAATGAGTAGATTCATGTGGCATCCCAAAAAATTCAAGTCAAGCTCTAAGGTGTATTAAGGCTCATAATTAGGTAATGAAATTACCTATGGTTTATGCTTTAGCCATTAGTTTTCTTAAGACTAAGTGATATGTGCTTGTGTTCATGAATTTTTGAAATTTGGACTATAGGATAAATTAATGAGGATAATCTATGCTTGGTTATACACCTCATAGATTAGATTCCTATAAATAAAATGTTACAAGATTTTTGGCCATGTGGAATTTAGTAATTAAATTCTTAAAGGAAGAATAGAAAAGGGGGAAATTTTGATTTTATTTAGGTTAGGCCTTAGGCCCAAGAAGTGGACCTTTAATGGGCCAAGATGGCCGGCCCATTGGAGCCAAGGAGGGGCTGTCGACCGGCCCATTGGAGCCAAGGAGGGGCTGTCGACCGGCCCATTTGCTGGCCCAAAGCCCAGCCGAGAATGAGGCCCATTCTTGCATGGAGGAGGCCATGTGTCTCTCTCAAATTGCCAAGTGTAGATCATGCATTGGCTTGTGGAGAGGCAAACCATCATTGCTAATGATGGGAATTAAGGGAAAATAAAAGGGAAGAGGAGAGAGAGAGGGTGGCCGGTTGGCTATTCGACCAAGTGAGAGAGAGAACCGTGCGAGAGAGAGAGAGAGAGTGAGGCCGAGAGAGGAGAAGCCGAGAGGAAGGAACTCGCCATCCGTCCGTTGCCACCCATTGCCGCCCGTTCGCCGCCGTGTGCTCGACGGTAGTTCGGTTTAGAGGCAAGTTGGGAATCCGCTTTCTACTATTGCATGAATGTCTTGCGTGTGTGGTCGGAATCTAGGATGTTTGGAGGCAAGGAAGTGAAGCTAGTGTGGTTTGTTCTTGAGTTTGCATGCTGTTTTCGTGAGATCCGCCTGACCCAGTTGTAGCCAACATCTTAAACTATAACATACTAAAATTTGGTACAAAATGATGGAGATTTGAGGGGTTAAACTCTCATCCTACGGAGACACCAGATCTGGAACGATTTCACTGACCTTTCGGTGGATTTGTGGTTGCATGTTGATTTTTACTAAGAATCTCTTTTCGACTTCTTCATGAAACTTGTAGAGAACATCTTGAAGTTTAACATACTCAAATTTGAAGAAAAAATGAACAAGTGTAGCCTAGTGAATCAACTTACTCTTGAAAACCGTAGATCTGGAGACGCGGTACAGGTTACCCGAGACTTCATGGACCCGTATGATGACTATACTCTGGGATTTTGACTTAGATCTCTTCATGAAACTTGTAGAGAACATCTTGGAGTAAAAAAATATCCAAATTTCAGAGGAAACGAAGAAGAATAGGTAGGTGAAGACTCAGTATTTCGGAGAAACATGCACTGGACGCTTCAGTGTTAGATCCAGAAGCTTCGTGTGGCTATAGAAAATAATATAAAAACAATTTGGCTTATAAGTCTGCGTGAAAAATCTACTTTAGTGTCTTGGCTATAACCTAGTAAAATTTGATAATTTTCGGAGGTCGTTTGGATATTTTAATCAAATTATTTCGGAAACTGTGCATTCTGCTTTTACCCGAAATTGCATGCTGTATTTGTGTGAATGATATCTTTTGTGTGGAACTTTATTGGCCATGTGTTTTTCATGAAATCAATGTCTTATTGTCTTCTCTATCACATGTCTTAATTTCATGATTTTTGAAAATCATATGGATATTAATTTAAATATTTTCAAAAATGGTACAAGCTGGAATTTAAATAAATTTCAAAAAGGCATGATAAATGGACTATTTTAAATTGTATGAATTCCATGAATTTTATCTTTATGGATGATTGTACCTTGCTGCATGTATGATGGTGACTGATAATGCATGTATAGATCGAAGGATGAAAGTGATTTTATTTGCCATTCATCATGTGCCATGCTGATTTGAGACCGAAATTGGTGAACGTAAATAATGATAAATGAGGAAATTGTTTGTGGCGGACGATAATGCCCTAGGAGTATCAGGATGCCCGGGATGGGGGGTGCCGGATGCCCGGAATGTATAGAGTTACATGGCCGGATGGCCTTGGGAGTATCAAGATGCCCGAAATGATTGGGTGTCGGAAGCCTCGGAGGTCTTTGCCCGAGGGGATGCCTCGTGATGCCAGTTGGGATGCGAAATGCCCGGAATGTGGGGGTGCCAGATGCTCGGTGGCCTTAAGTGGCTGAATGCCGGAGGTTTTTCTCGCGATGCCAGGATGGGGTGCGAGTGTAAAGTATGGGATGGAATTGATGATCCCGAGAAAGAATGATGTGGTGATCGAATTGAAAGTAAAAAGTGGAAATTGAATCATGCATACATGACATGATATGATGATGATCACCTATGGTATGATGACATGTGTATGATGTGATGATGATCACCTATGGTATGATGACATGTGTATGATGTGATGATGATCACCTACGGCATGATGATATGCATATATGATATGATGTGATGATGATCACCTATGGCGTGATGACATGTGTATGATGTGATGATGATCACCTATGGTATGATGACATGTATATGATGTGATGATGATCACCTATGGCATGATGATACATGTTTTTGACATAATGATGATCACCTATGGCGTGATGACATGCATATATGACATGATATGATGACAATCACATGTGACATGATGACATGTATGTGCTATGATTGTGATGATGTAGGATGGTATATGCATGGCTTTGAGGTAAGTATGCTTGGATGCTTGATTGACATGTATGATGTTGTGATTGTATTGTATGATGTATTGAGTGGTTATTGGATGTGATTGTATTGTATGATGTATTGAGTGGTTATTGGATTCATTTACCTGCTGAGTGGTTGTACTCACCCTTTCGAGGACCAACATTTCCGATTAGCAGCATGCCGCTCCCTGCTATCACGTGGGGTGTATTTTACGGCCTATCTTCGGATGTAGAGGTCGAGTGCGAGGAGTTTGACTGTCCCTCTATTCCTAGTCTTACGTATATTCGAGTGCGCTGTTTAGTTATGTACGATGTGGGCCTAGTTGGGGGCCCTGTTGTTCAGGAGTTCATATCCGTCCATGTTCGACACAATGGAGCGATGCGTGGGATGCTGCCGCCGCCACCGCTTGATGCACCGAGATGGGTGTGAGGGCCCGTGCGTGTCAAGTAGGAGCTAAAACTTTTTGGGATGGTTAGCCGACACTAGTGATGAGGGATCTTGCACGTGAGTTGTAGTGGGTCGACTGTTTCTTTTTGGGTTTAGGCCAAGTGTGGTTTCATGTCCTGGCCTTTCTTTTGATGTACCAACCCAAGGAAACCCATCTTGAAAATATGTAAATAAAGTGTCGTGGCTTTGTATTTTCTTATGGTATTTAGTGGTGTGCAATTGCATTATGGTTGTTGGAGGGAGAGATGGCGATGTTATATTTTGCTTTCACTAATGAGTCGCGCTGAGACCGTTTTTAAAAAAAAAAATGTCTATGATTTACGACGCTTCTTCTAAGAGGTGTGGCTAGTGTTCCATTAGGTGTAATGTCAGGTGCCTGTGGCGGCCCTAGGTGGTTTGAGGTGTCACAATTCACAAAAAGGCAGATTCACAAATGGACAGATTTTGTCATAGGAAATTCTAGCAGAATAAGTAAAACGAATAGATTCTGCTATTTGGTACTCTCTTTTTATTGTTTCTAGTTGTGGCTGCTTGGCCTTTTCTCTTGGCTTCCTTTCACTCATAATGGGTCTGTTCGTCTTGAGTGCAAGTTTTTGAAGCCGATTCGTTTGTACAGCTTGGTCTTTCCCCCAATATATTACTTACTTTTACCAAAAAAAAAAAAAATAGATTTTGACTAGTAAAATTCTAGCAGAACAAAGTAGAGCGAATATGCAATAGGTTATCAAGACAAATATGACAGAACGAACTGCTTCTGACTATGCAGAATGAAAGAAAACGAAGAAAAATGAACATGCAATAGGTCATCAAGATAAATATGGCAGAACGACCAAATTCTGATTTCCTAGAATGAAGTAGAAAGAAGCAGAATGAACATGCAAGATAAATATGGTAGAACGACGAAATTTTGACTACCTAAAATGAAGTAGGAAGAAGAAAAATGAACCTACAATGGGTCATCAAGAGGAATATGGCAGAATAACCGAATTCTAATTATCTAGAATGAAGTAGAAAGAAACAGAATGAATATGCAATGAGTCATCAAGATAAATTTGGTAGAATAACTAGATTTTGATTTCTCCGAACAAAGTAGAAAGAAATAATGGACTTGTAAGATGTCATCAATGTTATTTAACAACTACCATACCCATCCACACACATCAAAGTTTCACTATGTCAACCAACTAACCAAGTTAAGTTTTAAGGACATTTGGCCAACTTAATATCTAGAAACTTTGCTTACCTTGAACGAAAACAAACCACAAGCCATCAATCGCCTTCACCACCATAGTAGCTCTTAAAATATGAAGTTTTATTCTCTAAATTTTTGGATTGAAAAGTGAAATATAGCACATGCAAGTTTCTGTTTGGATTTTAGAGAAGTGAAAGGGGGCTCTACGGCAAGATAAGGGAGCTTTATCAAAATGAACTAAGATAATTTGATGTTTTTCGTTGTTAGGTGTAACCATGCACGCTAATCACCAACTTGATGTGGCATAAATGCAAGACAAAGTTCTTTCACGTGGCTGAGGGAAATGTAAGAAGAAGTGACTCAATTTGAAGTAAGCATCACTTATTCTAGGTGTCAAAATTAGTGTTAAAAAAATATTATTTTAAAGAAACACATGGCCATGCAAGAGTTCTTATAAAGACATGTGGCACTTATAATTTTAATTAATAAATTTTGTAAGGTAAACATAACAAGAGGAACGTAATCGTCTTCTTCGAACATTCATTAGCATAAGTTAACCACTATTATTAATAATTAAATAAAGTCTACACACTTTATCACACCCATCAACTATTAAGATGACAATAATTTAATTAATACCTGTTCTACTATTAGAGCACACATAATTCAATTCACACGTTGGACATAGAATGACCTATGTTTAGGGAAATTATCTACTGCATCCCATGAAATTTATAGTTCGACAAAAGTTTTCACATGTTCGTTTGAATACTAAGTCAAATAATACTTAGCTTAATAATATAAGTATCATTATCATAATGCGAGTTTCCGAATATTATAGTATTACAATTATTTAACTCTGGATATCACACCAAGTGATGACATGTACACAAATCCATTCAACGATCAACATGTGTCACATTTGGGCTGACTTGACCCTGCATCCTCTCTTTCTTCAAATATACAACACTCTAGCTCCTATCTATTCTGCTTCTTCTAAGAAAAACAATAGTTCAATCTCTCTCTCTCTCTCTCTCTCTCTCTCTCTCTCTCTCTCTCTCTCTCTCTCTCGTCAAGTACTCTCTTGCTCACAAGGTTCCACCTGTTGCATTTCGAGCTTAGACTCGCCACCTCTGGCACGTCATCCCCATCTCTGCCTCCATCTTCACCCACTTCCTTTCTAACCTTCAGTGCCACCGCCTCTTGTCCAACTCCCCATGTGCCATATATGTCGGGGTCTACATTGGCTAAGAGGTAAGGCCCTTTGCCGTGTTGACGAACCATGTCTTCTCGTTCATTGCCTAAGCCAACCTCGGTCGACCTTGAATTAGGGTGCTGGTATTACCACCTAGAGGGGAGTGCATATGTGTAAAAACAAATTTAACCAATAAAAATAATCAAAGTTACTTTCTAAAACAAGGTCCGATTAATATCATACTTTTTAGTTCAATTCAGACTCAAATAAAATATTCTGGAATTTAGTAGGACACGGAAAAATATTTCAACAACCAAATTAAAGAAGTTAAGGAAAGAGAAAATTGAACACATAATTTATAGTGGTTCAGCTTATATTAAGTATATGTCCACTCTCCTAGGCTAACAGCCTTCTGGCTAGATTTCACTATGAAATCAAAAGAGAATTATAGTGATTTGAGTACAACCACTCAATGAAGAGTTTCTTTCTCTCTCACTAAGTCATTCCTTTATGTTTTTCTCTCTTTGAGTACAGTTGTAAGCGCAATCGATGAAGAACAAGTGATTTGGTAACTTCAGACTTTGGAATTTTTATCCTCGCGCACACACTAAAATGAACTGCATGACCTTAAATACTCTTCCATGCCTTTCTATCCGTTGGCAATTTCTGGAGGAATTTCTTCCAATCAATTCGTTGGACAGAATTAATTAAGGAAATCTTATAGCCGTTTGATGATTGAGGTGAAGATCCGATGATCCTAGTCGCCTATACAATCAGAATTTAGGTTTCCAAAAGTAGATGTTTCCTAAAAAGGAACTTGTCTTCAAAATTGATTTCATCAATTCATGATTAATTTCATCAATATATTTAGAAAAGATATGTGAGAATCTTTGTTAGAAAGCCAAATATGTCTTGATTGTACTGAATCATAGTTGGAAGATCAATAAACCTGAGTCTGATTATGTCTTCATTCTAGACTTGGTTCAGTCTGGATCTTTGTCAGAATGAGAAAGATTTCTGATGTAAAATAAACTTTGACAGCATTCCATGATATAACACAGAAGTCCAATATTCCTCAGAACAAGAATAAGAATAAGATAATGAAAAATTTTGTCAACTTCAAAATCAAATAGGAGTTTTCTCAACAGAATCAGGGTTGATTCTGAAAGGGCTAGTACGAGCACCTAAATGGGGTGAATAGGTGATCAAAGAAGTTTTTACAAATCTTATTAAAACAAATTAACTTCTAAGAATAATAAACTGAAGTCGCAAACAACTATAAACAGTTATATAGAGTTGCGAATTAAAGTAAAGAGTTTAGGGATAGAGAATCAAAACACAAGGTTTATAGTGGTTCGACTTAGACCAAGCCTACGTCCATTCTCCCACACTGACAGCCCACTGACTAAATTCCACTAAGAATCAAAAGAGATTTTACAGTCTCACGTCCTTGATTCCACAGTGTAGAGACTCTGCTACACTTCCTCAAGGTCTCACAAGTCTCTAATATCTCTTTTGAGTACAAATATAAGCTTAACAATTGAAACGGCAAAAAACAAGGAGCTTCTGACTTTGGAATTTCTCTATCATTCACATACTCGAATAACTTGAGCATCTTCCTTATATACTCCTCCATGCCTTCATAACCGTTGGCACATTCCAAAGGAATTCTTCCAATCAACCCGTTGAACATAATCAATTAGGGAGATTTCGAGTTATTTAAGGAATATGATGATAACCCACTAATCCTGCTCACCCATACAAATCAAGATCTAGGTTTCCATAAGTAGAACATTCCAAGTATACTTCGCCAATCAAGGGATCTAAAACGCTCGGATTAATTTCAATACGAATAATAGATCTTGAGGTCCAATCTCCAGCCGTGAGATCTTCTTCAACGGTACGAATCAAATCCTTAAAGATATACCCACATCTGGATAAGTCTTCTTCAACATATAATACTTTTCTTCGTCGATCTGGAAACTGTCAATGAGGGCATACTTTAAATCTTAAGTCTGGAGGTCTTCAGACTTTGACGATAGAGTCTTCAAGTCTTCAAACTAGACTGATGGAAACGTTTTGTCAACTTCAAAACAAATAGGGAAGTTTTCTCCAACAGATTCGAGGTCGAGTTGACCTCTATATCACAAGTCTAGGGCTTGCTCGAGCTTAGATCCAAAAGTAGAGGCTCAAATTCACTGGTCGAGCTTGATGAAAGAGGACTGAGAAGGTGATGAGGTGCTGGTGGAAGGAGATTCACATGATTAAGTTGAAAGCGATTATGAGTTTATGGGCATCCGCTATCGTCCCCTGCAATTTGAGAGGAAGAAGAAGGAAGAAAAAAGTAAAAATGTACGATTGAAGAAAGGGGAAGCAAGATTTCTTGACATGTGGGCCCAATGTGACACATGTCAAATATTGAATGGACTTGTGTAAAATTGACATTTGATTGCTTGTGCTCCCAAAGCTCGTGCAGTAGAGGACATTCAAGTTCAACTATTCCTGGTTTTTTCTTGGAGTTGCTTATGGCAAGGTTTCGCTATAAAAAAATAGAGGATGAAATATGGTTTTTCCTTTTCTTTGGGACAAGAATTGTAACTTGCGAAATTTCCCTACACATATGAGTGGGGCATTGAAAAGAAATCTGTTCCTCCGGAATGTATCCAAATTCAATCGATGTTAGATCGATGGGTTTGGCGTTATAGGAAGATTGCCGACTTATGCTAAAAAAATCATATATTGGTCAAGACAAGTCCATTATTTTGTGTAAAATAAGTGGCTTTAGTATGCAGTCAAATGAATAGATTCGTGTTATATTATTAATAAACTATTTGACTCTTAATGAACTTTTTTGATTTGTGCGATCAGGCGTATTGTTTACTTGTTGTAAGTAATGCTGTCACACTATGATTTCCCTTTTTCTTGTTTTTCCTGCTTGCTTTCTGCTCATTTGGAGGCAAATTAGCATCGCCTGTTATTTTTGTTGCATAAACAATGTCACATCATTGATTAATTCGTTGGTATAGTCGAAGTGGTTGACCGAAGGATTTGATTACATAAATTCAAAAAGTTGAAGGACTTGATTGTACAATATAAAACTTGAAGGACCCAATGATAAAATGAAATAAAAATTAGAGGATCAAATCGCATAAATGCTGGCACTTAAGGACCATAATATGCACTTTACCCAACTTTTTTACTATGAATTACCTGTGGCCGTGCCTCGTCCGTGTCAGGCCGAGGCAAATTATGTCTGGGTCTGGTTTGTGTTTTCTATTCTTTTATTAAATCTAAAACTTCTCGATAGAGGCAAAAATCATGTCCCATTTCGCTAACAGCTTGGCTTTGCCCGGGACAGGCCGTATGGGCCTTACTGGGACCATGTCGGCGCGCTGGTCATTCCTAATCCGGACATTTGTTTAGCACGATACAAGGTGACATGCCCTCCTCGGTGTGATTTACTGCGGTTCTGAACAAGCTTTTCTGTTCCTGGCAATGTCAGCCAAAATTCCCTTCCATCTTGTGTAGCTGAGAAAACTGGTAATGAGTAACATCTTGAAAATGTTCTCTTCGAAAACTCAGGCACACGATGCACAAATTCGGCTGTCAAACACAAAAAAGGGGGGGGGGGGGTGGTTTGAACTACGATTCAGGCACACGATGCATAAATCCGACTGTCGAAACACAAAAAAAAGGTCTGAACTACATGGAGCATGTAATCTGGTGCCGCAGACATCAATGCCAGAAAATGTGACTAAGAAGAGACTTCCTTGTCTATAGACAAGACATGAAAGCCTCTGGTATGTGCATATTGGCGGCACGAATGTACCATTTGAATGTTTGTTATGAAAGCCTCCAGCGTCAGAGCTACTTTATTCTTCCGGTTTTGAGACGGCATGTTGTAAAGACCCGAAATGTCGGTATGCCTTTTCCACTATGCTCGGCCGATATCATGCAAAAAGTCAACCAAAGAACAGTTTAATATATACGCACCAGGTTGTCATTCATTTTCTCGGAAGTTAACGAAGCCTTTGTAGCGCACTGCTTGGCCCCTTTTGTGTGAAAACCAATTTTAATAGACTCTGGCTATGCTGGCCATGCTAAACGGAGAAAGGTCCATTTGTTATAATCTTTAGGACCGGAGATTGGTTTCACTAAGTTGTATGAAAACCATTTGAAAAGTTTGTTGATCTTTGGCTCATCCAAGGAATTTGCCGTGCATCATCCGGATGGGACGTCCCTTGACCATACAATTTGCTCCTCACAGTTCAGTCCATCGACATATGCAACCGGATGAGGTGAGTGATCCTTTGACACAGAAGTCTGGAAATCTTCAAAATATACTTTGGACATGTGTTACGTTTAGTCTTTTGGCCGTCTTCAGACTTTGACAATATTCTTTACATGTTTTATCATCTGCATGGTCAATTATTTAATCATTAAATGCGTTAGTAGCCTTTGATTTATTTTGTCATCTTCAAAACATCATAAGGAATTTCCCTAACACATGCGACGCCACAATCTAATCCACAGAATCTAGTTGGTCCTAGACAAATTCCACAAGCCAACCAAAGTTTTGGGGCTCAGCCAACTCTGTACTCAGGGCAATCGATTCCCGTGAGCTCTCAGATTCCAGCCAATTTCCAGCCATTGCATCCTGTCCCAGGCTTTACTACAGGGCCGATTAATGCTTCGGCTTAACCCTTTCACTCTGCTGGTTTGAATAATCCTCAAGTGCCATTTCATCCGCATAATGTGCCTATGATGCCTCAAGGGATAATAGTTCAATTGCCACCATCTGCTCCACCATCTCCTTGGACAACGGGGTTGTTCGACTGCATGGATGACCCCTTGATTGGTACAGTTACCTTTTGCTTTTCCTGGGCAAGTTTATGCTAAAATGGACAAGTAACACATGGAAAATTTCCTAGTATTTCTTGCGTGTTTGCAGCGGCTGTGGCCTGTTGCTTCCCCTGCGTAACATTCGGCCAGATAGGGAGATTGTTGACCGAGGGAGCACATGTTAGTAAGGATGCTTTTACTGACTCTTAAATCCTCAATTCTACTAGTGTAGAAGATAACGGTTATTGGAAAACTCAATATGCTTTCAACATTCTGAGGAAGAGAGCAATCGGAATGAGATATTTTATGCACTTCATCATATGAGAAGAAAGGGTCTCATTGAACTAACGTGATTGAGAATGATGTTTGCTTTGCAGCATGTGGAACGATGGGCTACCGTACGGAGGGATCCACTTTCTCATCGGTGGCCTGTGCTTGTTGTCCGGCACTTACCGAACCAAGCTGCGGAACCGATTCAACCTCATTGAGTGTCCTACTCCCGACTAAATCACTCACTTCTTTTGGGCAAAAGTATGCTTCAAGTGCTAAAAGTTGGCACAAAATGACACTTAAGTGCTAAAAGTTACGAAAGTGACGCTGAAGTGCCAAAATCGAAGCAAAATAAATCACTTAAGTGCCAATTCAGCCAAAATGCTGACTTGCGCAATTGCTAGTGAAATAAGTGCAAAATGGCATCGTTTTGCATGCTGACGTGGCTAGACAATGCAAAAACGACGTCGTTTTGGTGCTGACATGGTAAAAATTAATATAAAAAATAATTAAATTAAATTTAAAACTAAACTTATTTAAAACATTAAAAAAATAAAAATAAAAATATTTTAAAAAATATTTTTAGAAAAAGGAGGGAGGCGTTTGAGGGGCCTGCCTCCTCATCGCTGCCGAGAAGGGTTGGTGACGGAGGAGGGAGAGTCGGCCGAGGTCACTAGGCCCTCGCCGCCAGTCAGCTGGGGTCGCTGGCCCTTGGCTAGGGCCCGAAGACCTCGGCTGACCCTCCCCCCTCCGTCGTCGACCCTTCCTTGCGGCGGTGGGGAGGCGGCGGTGGCTGAAGGCTCAACCTTGAGCTGCCTCCCTCTTTTTTTTTTTAAATACTTTTTTTAATATTTGTATTTGTATGTTTAAATGTTTTAAATAAATTTAATTTAAAATTTAATTTAATTATTTATATTAATTTTTTACCACGTCAACACCAAAACAATGCTATTTTGCACTTGCTTGGTCGGAAAATCACAATGTCAGCATTTTGACCAGATTTTGACCGAATTGGCACTCAAGTGATCCATTTTGCTCCGATTTCGGCACTTAAGTGTCACTTTTATAAATTTTATTTATTTTGTGTTAACTTTTTGCACTCTAGGGTCCTGGTGTCCTTCTTTTGTGAATGTCGTGCTCTTTTTAAGGAATACAGAGAGCTTAAGAACAGAGGACTTGACCCTTCCATAGGTAAAACCGATGTTGACTACAGCCATTTGAGCTCCAAACGAGCTCTTAATAAGCCAACTTATTGCAAACATGGCACTACAATACTGTCGTTATCGTTTGATTTCCGTCACCATCAAAGAAAAATCTCCGTTTTTGTCTTTGATTTCGGCAAGAAATTTCTGATTTTTGTTTTTTTTTTTTTACTTGCCAAGGTTGGCAGGGGAATGCGGCGGACGTGTAGAACATGCAACATCATGTTGCTATGGTGCCTCCAATGCATCAGCATGTTAGTTGGGTTCACTTCTATGTGGACGAAGCCCAATGAGTTGCAAGCCCAAAAAATGATTTGAGCTCATATGATAAGTTATATGGAGAAATAGGGTTTCTCACTATTTTTATAAAGTGGTAGCCACAAAAGAAAATAGTAACAAGAGAAAAAGAGAAAGCAGAAAATCTAGAGGTTGGAACAATATTTGATTTACATCAAGCTGGCATCGGAGGTCGATTCGTGGTCGGATTAAGCTGAAATTATGTTAGCATGTTCGTGACGCAATTTTCTTGAATCTAAATGGTTGATTTTCATTTGAAGCTCCATACATCAGGTTTTTCGTAGATTGATCAAAACCTGCGTTTTTTTGTCAGATTTATCCTTGATCTCTTGTGAAATTCATGTGTATTGCCAAGAATTATGTTCTTGAGGTTTTTGTTGTTATGTACCTCTAGTATTTGCTAGAGAAGAACGTTGTTCATCCAATTTTGTTGATAGTAAAGATTTTCGGGTGAACTCCGGTCCTGTGATTTTTGATCTCCTCACATCGAGGAGGTTTTTCATGTAAAAAAATCGTCTTGTGTTCGCGTGCTTGGTATTTATTTTACTCTACTATATCAATTCCTATTAGGTTTACACAAGAGGGAAGATTATTTTATTCCGTTGCGTTGATTCGATATTGTTCGAATTGTTACTGTTCTCCCATCATAGTGATATCAGAGCATCTAGTTATTGCTTGATTTTTTCTACCTTGTGTTAAACAATGGAAACGAATACGAGTAGAATGGTTACACTGAATGGTTTGAATTATCATATTTGGAAAGGGAAAATGGAAGACCTTTCATCTGTGAAAGATTTTTATCTAACCATATTTGTCGAGGAGAAACTAGAAAATAAAATTGATGCTAAATGGTCTATATTTCATCGCCAAGTGTGTGGTTATATTAGGCAGTGGGTGGATGATAATGTTATGAACCATGTTATTGAGGAAACACATACACGCAGTTTATGGGATAAGCTCAAATAGTTATATGCTCGAAATACTGTGAATAATAAGTTATTTTTGATAAAACAGATTATGGCTCTGAGATATTAAGATGGTACTCGTTTGACTGATCATTTAAATTCTTTTCAAGGAATTGTAAATTAGTTGGTTGCGATGGGAATCAAGTTTGATGATGAGATAGAAGCACTATGGTTGCTTGGTACTTTGCCGAACTCCTAGGAGACGTTCTGAACATCTTTGTCTAATTCTGCCCTGGATGGTACGATTACTATTCCAAGAGTAGTATTTTGAATAAAGAGATTAGAAGGAAGACACAATGATTGTCCTATTCACATTTTGATGCCTTGGTTGTTGAGAAAAGGGGAAGAAGTGAGTCTCCAGGTTCGAGAAATAAAGATAAAAGTCGAGATAAAAGCAGGGATAAGTATAATAAATTTACTAATGTTGAATGCCATTATTGTCGTTAGAAAGGACATATTCAAAGGTTTTGTCGCAAGTTAAAAAGAGAGATACAAAAGGAGAAAGTTAAAGAGAAGAAAAGTGATAATGACAGTGATGACAATTGTGTTGCTGCACTTAAAGAAGACTTTCTCATTATTTTTTTTATGGTGATGTGGTGAATTTTGTATCTCATGAGATCAGTTGGATAATTGATAGTGGTACATCCATTCATGCTACGTCTCGTAGGGATTTCTTTATATCATACAGGTTAGGTGACTTTGGATTTGTAAAGATGTGAAACAATGGGCTAGCTCAAGCTTCAATACTAACCTTGTGCCATTGCTGGTTTCTAGGCACACATCACCGATGCCTACAGCTTGAGCTAGCCCATTGTTTCTCATCTTCATAGATCCGAAGTCGCCTGACCTGTATGACGTAAAGAAATCCCTATGAGACGTAGCATGAACAGATCGGTGATGTGTGCCTAGAAATTAGCAATGGCACAAAGTTAGTATTGAATAATGTTAAACATATACCTGGTATCTGCTTGAATTTGATTTCTACAGGCAAATTGGATGATGAGGGGTATTGCAATACTTTCAGTAATGGTCAATGGAGCTTACCAAAGATTCTTTTGTTGTAGCTAGAGGTGAAAAATATTCTTTGTTGTACATTATGCAGGCAAAGTTGTTCACAGACAAAATTAATGTAGTAGACAACGAAGATGTAACTGAGTTATGGAATAAGAGGCTCAATTACATCAGTGAGAAGGGTTTGTTAATATTGGCCAAGAAGAAGCTTCTTTTGGGATTGAAAAGTTTGGCACTAAAGAAGTGTGTTGATTGTTTAGCAAGAAAAAAAAAACAGAGTTGCGTTTAAAAGCTCCCTTCCTTCAAGAAAGTTAAGTAAATTGGATTTAGTGCATTATAATGTTTGCGATCCTATGAAAACAAAATCACTTGATGACTCTCTTTATTTTGTTACCTTCATAAATGATTTTTCAAGGAAAATTTGGATTCATACCTTGAAAACTAAAGATCAAGTATTAAATGCTTTTAAGCAATTTCAAGCTTCAGTTGAGAGACAGACTGGAAATAAATTGAAATGCATTCGAACTGATAATAGGGGAGAGTATATTGGACCTTTTGATAAATATTGCAGACAATAAGGTATTCGACATCAAAAGACACTCCCAAGACGCCTCAGTTAATGAACAAAACACTTGTTGAAATGGTAAGATGCTTACTTTCATAATCAAAGCTACCTGAATCCTTTTGGGGTGAGGCTTTAAGTACAGTTGTGCATATATTAAATCTTACTCCATGCATTCCATTAGAGTTTGATGTTCCTAAAAAAGTTTGGACATGCAAAAATATTTCTTATGATTATTTGCTTGTCTTTGGGTGCAAAGCATTTGTGCATATTCCTAAAGATGAGAGGTCTAAACTTGATGTGAAAAAACGACAGTGCATATTTATTGGTTATGGACAGAATATGCTTGGCTACAAATTTTATGATCTAGTTGAAAAGAAAATTGTAAGAAGCAGAGACATTGTGTTTATGGAAGATCAAACAATAGAGGATATTGAGAAAGCAGAGATGATTTCAGCATCACAGGTTAGTGATAATTTGATTGATTTGGATCTAGTTCCTCTTACAAATATTCCTACATAGTTTGATGAAGAGTAGCAGGAAGTCAATGTTTCAAATAACGCACATGTTCTTGAACATGTTAAAACATATAATAATATTCTTGAACTAGAGGCTCAATTAGATGTTCCACTGGATGTTCTAGTCCGGAGATCCATTAGAGACTGATGACCTTCCACCAGATATTTTGAAGATGAGTATGCATTATTGACTGATTCAGGTGAACCAGAGTGCTATGCAGAAGCAATAGAAGATGAGTACAAAAGCAATTGGTTTGATGCTATGCAAGATGAGATGCAGTCCCTTTATGATAATCATACTTTTGAGTTGGTGAAGTTACCTAAAGGTAAAAGAGCTTTGAAGAACAAGTGGGTATATAGGATGAAGCAAGATGAACATACTTCACAACCACAGTACAAAGCTAGATTGGTTGTTAAGGGATTCGGTCAGAGAAATGGTATTGACTTTGATGATATATTTTCTCCAGTAGTGAAAATGTCTTCTATTTGTGTGGTACTAGGCTTGACGGCTACCTTAGATTTGAAAATTGAGCAAATGGATGTTAAAACAACCTTCCTACATGGTGACTTAGATGAAGAAATATACATGGAATAACTTGAGGGTTTTAAAGTGAAAGGGAAAGAGGATTATGTGTGCAAATTGAAGAAAAGTCTTTATGGCCTCAAACAAGCACCGAGGCAGTGGTACAAAAAGTTTAAATAAGTTATAACAGAACAGGGCTATAAGAAGACTTCCTCGGATAATTGTGTATTTGTTCAAAAAATTTCTGATGATGACTTTATTATTCTCTTGCTTTATGTTGATGATATGCTGATTGTTGGCAGGAATGCTTCAAGAATTGAGTTATTGAAGAAACAGTTGATCAAGTCTTTTGCCATGAAAGATATGAGAATTTAGAATAACTTGGGTTCAAGCAAAAGAGGTATGTGCTATTTTGTGATAACCAAAGCACAATTCATCTTGGTAAGAATTTATCTTTTCATTCTAGATCGAAATATATTAATGTTAGATATCATTGGATACGGGATGTTATAGATGAAAAGTTGTTGGAACTTGAGAAAATTCATACGAATCATAATGGCTCTAACATGATGACAAAGACTACCAAGAAAGAAGCTTGAACATTGCTAATTGATAGTAGGGATGGTAAATGCCTTCACATTGTCATGAGAGGGAGATTTGTTAACTGGATTCACTCCTATGTGGAGAAAGCCCAATGAGTTGCAAGCCTAAAAAAGGGCTTGAGCCCATATGATAAGTTATATGGAAAAATAAGGTTTCTCACTATTTTTATAAAGTGGTAGCCACAAAAAGAAATAGTAACAAGAGAAAATGAGAAAGCAGAAAATCTATGAGTTGGAACAATATTTGATTTACATCAAGCTGGCATTGGAAGTCGATTCGTGGTCCGATTGAGCTGAAATTTTGTTAGCATGTTCATGGCGCAATTTTCTTGAATCTGAATGATTTGATTTTCATTTGAAACTCCCTACATTAGGTTTTTCATGGATTAATCAAAACCTACGTTTCTTGTCAGATTTATTCTTGATCTCTTATGAAATTCTTGTGTATTGCCAAGAATTATGTTCTTGAGGTTTTTGCTGCTATGTACTTTTAGTATTTGCTAGAGAAGAACATTGTTCATCCAATTTTGTTGATAGTGAAGATTTTCGGGTGAACTTCGGTCCCATGATTTTTTATCTTCTCACATCGAGGATGTTTTCCATGTAAAAAAATTGTCTTGTGTTCGCGTGCTTAGTATTCATTTTACTCTACTCTATCGATTCCTATTAGGTTTACACAAGATGGAAGATTATTTTATTCCGCTACATTGATTCAATATTGTTCGAATTGTTACTTTCTCCCATCACAGCAACCCATGAGAGCTTGACGAGAAACTTCACATCGGATCCATCAAAGGACTTGACCCTTCCATAGGTAAAACCAATGTTGACTATGGCCATTTGCGCTCCAAACGAGCACTTAATAAGCCAACTTATTGCAAACATGGCACAACAATACTGTCGTTATTGTTTGATTACCGTCACCAACAAAGAAAAATCTGCGTTTTTGTCTCTGATTTCGGCAAGAAATTGCTGATTTTTGTTTTTGTTACTTGCCAAGGTTGGCAGGAGAATGCGGCGGACATGCAGAATATGCAGCATCATGTTGCTATGGTGCCTCCAATGCATCAGCAACCCGTGAGAGCTTGACGAGGAACATCACATCGGATCCATCAGTGACTCAGATCATCCTCTTATGTAGTCACCAATGAGTCCAGGAAAGTGAATGCTAGTGGAAATATGAAGTTCAATTTGCAGATATGAATAACAAATTTCTTTTTGAAAGTTTCCATTGATTTGAGGAACGAATCAAAATAAAATTGTTGAAGTATATCTTACCATAGTCCAACAACAGATTTGTTTCCGTGCTGTATCATTGTTGCATCTTGAAACATTACCTTCTTTTCCACCAGTTGAACAGTTTCAGACTCATATCTAGGATCATGGTACTGTGGACAATTCTGTGACATCCATCAAATCCATAGCATCAGTTGTTTTTAGTGGCATGGTTTTTTGGAGGTGCTCTGTTCACTAGTCGTTCCTTTGGAAAATTTTTCCAAACTATGTACTTTCTTAATTCATCTATCTACCGGAAATTACACCGAGAAAGAAGGCTCCCATCTAGATCTGAGAGAATGACCGCTGTGAGGTGATCGCAGCTACCACAAGAGATACGCAACATGAGATGGATCGCCTCTCGTCGACTGCAACACGGTGGTCGGCATCTCTCTTTTGCATGCGCATGCGGCTCTTAGCCTATTTGGCACCATATTAGCTGCATATGAACCAATGAAAATTAATGTAACACATGTATGCCGATTGTCCAGCCACTATTCCAACGCGCACCTCAGCACTATGTATAGAGCTTTTCAACCGAAAGACCAACTGCAAACACATTTTACAAAAAAAAATTGTCACCTTATCTGGTTTCTCAAGTACTCCTTTTGGGGTTTGGCCCACATATGGAATAGGTTGAGTTCGTTATAGATAAGAGTATCATAGCATGTCTCCTTCCAATAGATCTGCAGTTTGTGGACGGAATATGCTCATACCCAATCCAACGAGGGCAAGGAGTATTGTTCAAACGAGAGGGATTGGACAAGGTATTACTTGTGGCAGACTTTTAAGATAGAAAGGGTGCAGGGAAATGACGCGAAAATGCAGAATGTGTAATATCAGGTTGCTATGAAGCCTCCAAAGAATTAGCAACCCACGAGAGGTTGACGAGGACCATTCTATCGGACTGAGTGTCTTCAATCATTCTCTAATTTAATTACCAATGAATCCGAAAAAAAGTTTATACCAATAGACATATGAAGTTTCAATTTACATATATGATGTGGGAGCATTCAACTAACTCCATCAACAAGCTCAGCACCTTCGATTTTCATTCAAGCCAAGGCAGAATTTGGTCATAATGTGCTTCAATGGATCCAGAATGATGTTATTGATATCGATTAGGAGACTATCAACCAGGTTATCCATTAAGGAGTCATTGATTCTTCCCTTCAAAGTTATCAACTCACTATATTAGTTGCCGATTTCAAAGTTAATTAACAACATATCGATGGGAGGCTATTCTGGGAGATTTCCTTGGATATTTGTTGTATCCTAAGAGGCAGCTAACATGCAAATCCAAAGGTTGGATTTGGATTCATCGATTAGCCATATTCTCTCCTTGAAAGATGATAGATAGAAAATGGAAGGACATAACCAAGAAAACACGAGGGAAGTGGCAAGGGAGAGAATTATTTGCATGGACCTGGCTGTCTTACTACTGACCTGACCTTTCTACACAATGAAACTTTCCACGAAAAGCACATCAAAAGGGTACAAGTGTCATTGGCTGCTTTTTTTATGATAGGTTAAGGGCTCTACTAATTGCTTATATCTTAAGGACGGCGTTGGTCTTTCACTAAATTCGAGAAAAATTATCGGTTCAATTCTATATGGATTTCAATATAATTCTAAAATTTTCAATTTTACCAATATAATTTCAAACTTTTTTTGGAATTTCAGTATAATCCTTTTAACTAACTTTCACCTGAAAATGCTGACGTGACGGTCTAATTATTGTCATCTATCCTACGTGGCATGACTAAAGAGTTGACATGAACAAATTTATTCAAAAGGACTTCATTTTAAGTAATTTTATAAATATTCTTATTTACTTTCCTTTTCCATGCTACCATTCTGTTCTTCTTCGGATTTTAATCCAATTAGGAGTGAGCATCGGTCTAGAGTCAACCCTGAACCGGCCCAACCCTGCCAGTTTTGGTTCGGTTTCTAGGGAGACTGGGTCGGTTTTTGGTCCTAAAATTTCTGGACCAACACTGTGCGGGTTGATCCTCGGTCCTGAAAGTTCCGAATCGATCCAATCTGGACCAACCCTGAATATATATATAATATTAATTATAATTTTTTTATATAGAGAAAACCTTAAAATAAACGATGCCGACAACATTAAACAGCTCTTTAGTAAGGAGTTTAAGTAATTTTACATTGTTATTTAATAATTTAGATTTTTAATGTCTTTTACGGCGTTAATAGTCATAATTTACGAAAGAGGAAAATGTTTTTGTGAGGAGTCCTCACAGTGTCTAAAAAGGTATAAACAACTCCTTATGGCATCCTTATTTAGTATTCATTCTCTTCTATCTTATTTGTTTTCTTAGTTTTCGATTTGCTAAAATCGAAAGAAACAACTTTTTTGCTCGCCACTCAACACTCACCTCGCTTGCTTTGGGTCACTCGTGTTGCTTACCACTCGATGCTCACTTGGCTTGTTGCTTCCCTCTCAACATTCGATGCTCATTCTGTTCGACACTCACCCCACTTGACCCTCACTGCTTGCCTTTCTTAGCTAACCCCACTCATCATCAAACCCATTAAGTCGGTAGTTCTCAGTTGCCTTTTCAAAGAGTATAAAAAATGAAATAAAAAATTATTAGTTAGTCCTAAATTGACCTTGAAATCGGACCAAACCCATTAGGTCAGTCCGGTCCTTAATCATTTTTTTAAGGAGTACAAAAAATGAAATAAAAATTATCAATTGGTTTTGGGTTGACCCTGGAATCGAACCGAACCCATTGGGTTGGTCCGATCCTCAGTCTCAAGCTCAATAGGATTAATCCCCGATCTCAAAAATTGAGGACTAGCACTATGCGGGTTAATCTAGGGTTAGGGGGTGGACCGGCTCAATCTGGATCATGCTCATCCCTAAATCCAATGCGCCACCCTACGGCCACAACATTTACAAGAGCCAATTCACTGTGTGCCACTGTGGGTCAAATTTTTTCCGTTTTTCATCTTCGTTTTTAGTAAAAACATAGGATTGATTTGACAATACTAGTAATAAACAATCATTGATGTTGTACTGGGGGCTTTTGGTTGAGTCGACATTGACTAGTAAAGAAAAAGAGTAAAGTAGACTATTTTTACAAAGAAAAGGAGTACACGTTCAAAAAAGGGAAATAAAGAGAAAAAGAAAAAAATAAAAGGGGAGAAACAAAGGCAAAAAAGTAGAAAGGGCAACGCAAAGGAAAAGGTGTACACGCCATGGGACTGGTCAAGTTAGATTAACTTTGTCTCTCGATGCCCAACAAAAAATTAAGTCCTTTATTCATCTAAGCGGAGAAATTTTCGAAATAGAGCCCTAATTTTGGATCCTTGTGAATTTTAAGCCGGTAGGTTAAACCTATGAGTTATTAAACTGAGAAATTATAGGACATTAATAGTTTAGCATGTTGTAAAACTATAGGATTTTACATAACTTGATTCAAAGTAACAGTTTGCCCAAAACGAATTTTTGAAGTTATGCGTGCATGCTATAACATTAGCGAATTCCCTAGTTTACTAATGGTTATGGCCCATCTTTAGCTATCTTTGGACTTGGCAAAGCTTAGGGAATGTAAGGGCGTGTTTGGTAATGCTCCCAGGAGTAGATGTTTCCGTTCTTTTGTTCCCGAGAATAGAACTAGAACAGAAACGTGTTTGGTAAATTTTTTGTTCCCCGGAACAGAAACAAGAAATAAAAAAAAAAAAAGCTGATTCTTATTCTCGAGAACAATTCAAGAATCAATTTTTTTTCCCTTTTCTTTTCTTCCTTTTTTTTTTCTTTCCCTTCCTCCCTTCTTCCCTTAGCCGATCGCTGGTCTAGGCGCCAACTAGGAACTAGCCAGACGAGGCCCAATGACCTTGCCGGAGCCTTACTGACCCTTGGCGAGGTTGCCTTGAGCTCGCCAGCCACCGGCGAGGCCCCTCCCCGAGCCTTGCTCGGCCATTGGGAGGGCAAGGCTTGGCCTCGCGTTGGCCAAGCGAGGCCAAGACTCGCCCAGCCACGGCAAGGCTAAACCTTGCCGATGGCTAGGTGAGGCCACCTTGCCTAGCCAAGGCGAGGTTGAGCCTTGCCCAGTCACGACGAGGCTTCAGGTGACCTCGCCGGTGGCCAGCAAGCCTCCCCCAAGGCCGACCTTGCTGGCCCTTCTCTAGCCAGTTGTCAACAGATGACCGGTTGGAGGAAGGAGAAGAAAAAGAAAAAAAAGAAAAAAGTAATAAAATTATTAATAATTTAAAAGAAATTCTAAATTATAAAAATGTATTGGATCATACCAAACGCATTTCTTTCCCGAGAACAGAAATTTTGTATAGTTACCAAATGCATTCAAATGCTCAAAACCCGTTCTCGGGAACAGAAATAGAAAAAAAATGTTTCTAAAAAAAAAAGTTCCTCAGAACAGAAATATTACCAAATGCACTCTAAGTATCTCACTAAGTCTTTTGTTTGACAAAATATTTGCTAGAATCAAAGTTTGATGGAGAAAGTTGTGGTGCAAACAATTACGACATGCAAGCTAAGCATAGCAGACAACAATGAATGTCTACTACAGTAAGCCTTTCAATGTTGTGTAGGAGTCGATTGGTCAATGAAAAAGTACAGTTTAGAGTCTTTAGTTAAAGTAGTAATGTACTTTGTTATGACTCAATTCTCATTTAATTGATAGGATTACCAAATTGTCGACTCAAATAGCTACGTTATTTGGCTTTGAGCATTCCTAAGTGAGTTGCTCTGATCTCTTTTATGGTTTTATAAAACCCATATCTTAAAGTAATAGTAATTCAATATTATATTTGCATTAAATAGATCAAGTGTTTATTACTTTTTACTTATTGTGAGATGGTTTGATAAACTTTTCTTGAAAGGTTATGTGTATTATTTTGTAAATTTTCTTTATGAGATAACATTTGAAAAGATTAGAGAAATACTTTACAAAAAGGGATTTTGATCGATGAATTGGTTGCGAAAGATTATATATTTTGGTTTGTGATATAGAGTTTGAATTGGTTTTGTGGATTTTGGAGGATGATGTTGTGAGTTTGTGTTGATGATCATTATCTTTGTGGGCTCATTTGAGGGGTTTGTGAGTATGCATACTAGTTTTAAGATACCTTTGTGATGCGACTACTAGCAATATAGGTAGAGACCTAGCTAATGAGAGAATCTTAGTTACCTTTATCATAGCGCATTTAGCGCAATGGATCTTGTACGCATGATTTGATGGGATTGATTAGTTGATTGGACCATTGATACTTATTTTGGTATTATTGATGAAATTTGTATTTTTTGCTGTGAATATAGTTATATTGAAGTAACATAGTTCATTTTCATCTTGTAAATTTGTTATATATTGGATTTAGTGTAAATGAATCACCTTTATGTGTTCTAAAGGTGCATAGTAGATGCTCAATTTGTTTAGAAGAGATTTGTATTACTCATTGGCCTATAGTTGCTCATTCCATTTGTTTCACTTCTTTTTTTAGATTCTTCAGGAAGCTGTAAATAAGACGAGAGTGTTTACATTTTCGGGAGGACATTCAGATTGTAGGATTTTTTTTATAAGTTGTTTATGTTTGCATTGAACTCATGAGTCTATTTGTTAGTTGGACCACGCGCATGTGCGTGGTTTTTTTTTTTAATCGATTATAGAAACTCTAATCTTGTAATCAAATGACACTTTTATCAAATATATGGATGTATATATTCCAATATTAAATTGAGTTATATTTACGTTTGAGGTTACATTATTTGGATGAAATGATAGCCATGTCATCCCTTATATTTGTTGGAGTCGGGTGAGTGACAAATGCTAAGTTGAGGTCGGTATTTTAGATCTTAATTGTGCGAAGCATGGAATTTTCCTTTCATTGTGCCTCTGCCGCTGCTTCAATTTTCACTTGAGGCCTCCCTTTATCTTTACGCCACTGCCCCTGCTTGGATTGTTACAAAGAGCAACTCCCTCAATATGCCAAATCGTGGCGAAATCGGGTGGGAATTCGTTCAATTCTGATGAATCTTTGCCTTGGTTTCTTGCGCCTCCATGCAGATTGGCACCGGCCGCAGCAAAATGGGTTTGGCCGGATCACTGGGAATTTATGAGACTGGTTCGCTTGTGGCCAGCTTCGGCACTATTCACCGGAAAATTCAGCATTATCGGGTTGATTATTGAGACGCGCTTGTTAGCACCGCCAGTAGATCTACCAAACTAGAATACTTCTCCATAATCCATGGAGGAGCACCAGCAGCCACACCACCAGCTAAGCTTTAACTCTAGAAAAATCAGCTTTCTTACGATGATTTACCATGTTTCCCAAAGACATTCGGGATTAACAGTAGTACTTCAGCTTGACTTTAGAAAAATCAGCGTTCTTGCAACGATTTATCATGTTTCCCTGAGAGATTCAGGATGAGCAAAAGTGCAAAAGAAGAAAGAACAGAACAAATCAGAAAATTCACAAAAATATTAAAATCATGTTATTTCAATTCAATTTCTCCAAATCATATGATCAGTCGTGTTACTAAAGATGGTTAGAGATGATTGGACTGGTATGTCAACATTTTTGGATAAAATTAGCCGAAAAGAATACGTTGGAGTATAAAAGAAAAATTGAATTGAAAAAGTCTAAGATTATATCAGAATTCATTAATTTAGGATTAAATTGGTAATTTTCCCCATCTTATCTAATATTTCCTTCTCTCGCTTTTTCCTAGCTCTTTCCTAAATCCCAATGATTAAAACAGGTTCATCTTCGAGAGTCTACTATCCATGTGAACTTCTATTCATGGATTCAATTGCGATCCTCTCAGACATTAAATGGTAAGATGAAGAACATGAAACCATCACTTCTCTTATTATTCCTCTTCATCTCCGTCCTGCTCGAACCACTCAGAGTCTCAGTCATCGGCGATAATGTTGGCGCATACTTGCCGATTAATGATACCGCCGTCAACTGCGGCTCCCTTGGCAACTCCTCCGTGTCCAAGCGGACTTGGATCGAGGACTCCGAGGTTGGTTCGACCTACTTTCCAATCGATGAAACTCATTCCTCTATTGTTGCAAGCGCAAACCGTTCATCTCCCTCCATCCACAACCGCATCATACACGAGCATCACCATGGGGCCAAAATTCGTTCTTCTCCACTTCTTCCCTTCGGATTACCTCAACTTTGGCCATGACGATTCGTTCTTCTCGGTCAAGGCTGCCGGCTACACTCAGCTCCGCAACTTCAGCGCTTTCCTCTTTTTCGATCACACTAGCTTCATGAGCTTCCGCAAAGAGTCCTGCTTAACCATCGTAGCTGACCAAATATTGAACGTCACGTTTGCTCCCACTCCTAGTAACCCAGACGCGTGTGCTTTTGTGAATAAATCTAAGTTATTTCCAAAGTGTTACGATTTTGCGACGTCACTAAGCGCAAAACGTCTTAAATTTACACTTTTATGACCGTTTGTCATGGAAAAGAAGAAATTGTCATAAATTGAGAATTTCTTTACAGAGAGTAATGACGTCATGACAAGAGCAAAACGTCCAAAACTAGGATTTTCTTCAAATACAATTATTTACAAAGGATTATGTTTGTTTTTCCCAAATAAGGATAAAATGTCATAATCTTGTATTTTTTTTTTTCAACTACAACGCTTTGCGAAAGTAACCATGAACAAAATGTTGCAAATTTTTAAATTTTTTTATTACAATGATTTAAAAAAAATTCAACGTTCCATTGTAATAAAAAAAAAAAAACTCAACGTTGTGAATTTTAAATCCTTTCAAACTACAATCGCTTATAAAGGTTTGCAACAATCAATGTAACTAACAATATAACCTCATAAAACTTTATTAAATTTGATTATTACTGTGCCATGACGTCAATATTCTACGGGTCTGGCACCCATTTGCTAGTGCTTAAAGCATCGTAAATTTCACTTTAATACGTCGGACGTGCATTTTCTTGTGCCGGACGTGCATTTTTTAGTATTGGACATCTAACTTTCGACAGTTGGGATCATTCCATCTTAATTTAATGGCTGACATTTATAGGGTACGGTATAAGATTAAAATCTTAGAAGTCTCTGACTAAGCATCAATGGATTTATCTAGTATACGATGCATCAATAAAGCATTTGATTATATTTCTGTTACATAAATAATTTTCCTCCTTGAAAGAACAAAAGCTGAAAATGGAAGGATGCGATAAAGAAAACACGGTTTGGTGGTGGTCCCTTTGTTTTTTTTTTTTTTTTTTTATAGTAAGAGGTGGTGGTACTTTTTTTTTTTTTTTGGTCGGTCATACTCTAATCCTATTATAACACTCACTCTTAGACTTTTGCCTTACCTCCTTACAGGGCGTGGGAATCGAAACCCACTCCTGAAATGAAATCGTTCCCACCCCAATTTCTCCTAAAAATGTGAAGATTTGAACCCCCACTTCCCCCTTTCAAATTGGAAGGATGGTCACTTGGACGAACTCCCATTGGTTAGGTGGTGGTTGGGAGCATTCTTGCATGGGACCTGGCAGTCGTACCGCTGACCTGACGTAACCTTCCTAAGGCAATTGAACCTTCCATGAAACGCGCACCCGGAAGGGCACAAATCCCGTCCGCTGATTTTCTTGTGATAGGCGAGGGCTCTATCCCCTTGGAGATATCTTAGCAACGACTTTGGTCTTCCCCTAATCTCGTCACTAGTGCCGGCCTTCTCTTCCGCTCTTCTTCCTAATTCCCCGTTAGTCAAAACTGGTCCATCTCCTCTCCTTGTGCTTTTCATCGATTCGTCTGCGACCCTCTGTCGTCGAGTAGCGAGATGACGAACATGAAACCACCACTTCTATTATTCATCTTCATCTCCGTCTCGCTCGAAGCACTCCTGGTCTCAGTCACTGGCGACAACGTTGACGCTTACCGGCCGACCGATGATATTGCCGTCGACTGTGGCTCCTCCACCAGCTCCACTGTGGAGAACCGGAATTGGATTGGAGACACCGCCGACCGTTCGAACTACTCTCCAACTGGGGAAACTCACTCCTCTATCACTACACAGGCAAACAGTTCATCTCCCAGAGTCCCTGGCACCGCCCCATACCTCACGGCTCGCCTCTCCCGCTCTGAGTTCGTCTACACCTTCCACGTCACCGCAGGGCCCAAATTCGTTCGCCTACACTTCGTCCCTTCGAATTACCCCAACTTCCGCCGTGTTGATTCCTTCTTCTCAGTCGAGGCAGCTGGCTACACCCTGCTCCGCAACTTCGGCACTTCCCTCTTTGCTGATTACACCCGCTCCGCGAGCTTCTTCTCTAAAGAATTCTGCTTAAGTGTCGGAGAGGACCAGATATTGAACATAACGTTCACTCCCACTCCTGGTAATTCAGACGCGTATGCTTTCGTGAATGGAATCGAAGTCGTTTCCATGCTCGAAAGTCTCTACTACAACACCATCGTCGACTCAACCGAGGGAATCAAGTTGGCAGGTCAGCTGGCGCCATTCACCTTCCGTACCACTGATGCTCTCGAAGCGGTGAAGCGCTTGAACGTGGGAGGACTGTTTGTCAGTCCAGCTCAAGACACGGGAATGTACAGGACCTGGGAAGCAGATGACGAGTACGTGACTTCCTCGGACAAAGGAGTTTTGCCAGTTAACACAACTATCCAACTCAATTACGGTGAGCAAGTGCCAAATTACACGGCTCCAGATCCCGTATACATTACTGCAAGGACCATGGGAACGGACAAAAGAATCAATCTGAGCTACAACCTCACGTGGTCCGTCAAGGTGGACACGAACTTCTACTACTTGGTCCGGTTACACTTTTGCGAATTCCAGATAGAGATAAAGGAGCCCTTAGACAGGACTTTCAAGATTTTTATAGATTCACAATTGGTCGAGGACCATGCGGATGTCATTAGTTGGAGCGGGAAGGGCGTGCCCGTCTATAGAGATTTTGCAGTAGCCTTGTATGACAGCCAAAAGAAAAGAACCAACCTTTCCGTCGCGTTGGGCGCGCTTCCAGATGGTTCTACTCTTTACTCTGATGCCATCTTGAATGGCCTCGAGATTTTCAAGATCAGCAATCCAGACAGGAATCTCGCAGGGCTGAACCCGGATCCAACTCCACCGGCAAGCAAAGCAGCAAAAATTGCCATCGTTGCTGGTGGAACTTTGGGCTGCACTGTGCTCTTTCTCCTGGCTTTCTTTCTTTACCGGCGAAAAAACAGAGCGAAGGATTCGACCTCGAGCGACGGCAACTCATGGTGGGGCCAGGTCTCCCGCTCGACGACCAAGTCAATGAAGACCCAGTGGTCGTCCCTGCCGTTGGATCTGTGCCGCTACTTCTCGCTGGCGGAGATCAGAGCGGCCACGAACAACTTCGACAAGGTGTTCATTATCGGCGTGGGCGGGTTCGGAAACGTGTACAAGGGCTACGTCGATGGCGGGGCCACTCTGGTGGCGTTCAAGAGGCTGAACCAGGGATCGCAGCAGGGCCTCCATGAGTTCAGGACCGAGATCGAGATGCTCTCGCGGCTCCGGCACCTCCACCTAGTCTCCCTGATTGGGTTCTGCAAGGACGCAAGAGAGATGATACTTGTGTACGACTACATGGCACGCGGGACCCTCAGCGGCCATCTCTACAACACCGACAATCCCCCACTCCCCTGGAAGCAGCGGCTCGAGATCTGCATAGGCGCCGCGTGGGGACTCCACTACCTCCACAGCGGTGCGAAGCACACCATCATACATCGCGACGTGAAGACGACCAACATCCTGCTCAACGAGAAGTGGGTTGTCAAGGTGTCCGACTTTGGGCTCTCGAAGGTCGGACCCACGAGTGAGTCTAAGACGCACGTTAGCACGGCCGTGAAGGGCACCTTCGGGTACCTGGACCCGGAGTACTTCAGGCACCAGCGGCTGACTGACAAGTCCGACGTCTATTCCTTTGGCGTGGTGCTGTTCGAGGTGCTGTGTGCAAGGCCTGCTGTGAGCCGGATGGCCCCAGTGGAGCAGATCAGCCTGGCTGAGTGGGCGCAGAGTTGCTGCAAGAGCGGGGCCGTCGAGGAGATCGTGGACCCGCACCTGAAGGGGTCTATCACCCCCGAGTGCCTCAACGAGTTCTGCGAGATCGCCATGAGCTGCTTGCAGAACAAGGGGGCCAAGCGGCCATCCGTGAACGACGTTGTGTGGGGCCTCAATTTCGCACTGCAGCTATAGGTGAGCATAGAGCTGGAAGTGACGGATCATGTGGGTGTGTCAGTGCATGATAGCAATGACAGCGACCATGACGCAGCTTCGATCAGAGGCAGCGGCAGCGATGAGGCGATCAACACTAGTGACAGCGATAGTGGTGGTTGGAAGAGCAGTAGGGAAACTGCGACGTCGACCAGAGCCACAAGCAATGATGTTTGTGATGAGAGTATGACTAGTTACGACGCAGAGAAGTTGCCATGAGAATATATTAGGTGCTCAAGTGTAATGCTCCGGACGTCAGCTGATACGTGATTCTTATATTATTACTCTTTTTTAGTATGCGAAAGCTTAATCAAACATTTACTAATATTCCTTTAACAATTAAAGACTTTACAAGTATAATCAACATACTTATGCCTCTTTTATTTATACCACTTTTGAGTTCACAATTTTATTACTTTTCGAGCAAAAAACAAAAGTCTAGGTAGGGGTGCGGAGACCTATCTTTATACTATACTATACTTCGAAAAATCTGTCTGTATAAATGTCCAGACTAAAATCACGGGTTGATAACTTCTCCGTTTGCTACGTCTCCATCACCAAGATTGAAGCCTCTCAACGGATCGACTAACTCACCTTCAAGTTCCTGGTACTAGGAAACGAATTGGAAAGGAACCCACTATGTGAAACCTCTTACATCAACCCACACAATAGAACTATACTTGATATATATTATTCCAGATTCTGGTTTAGGCATATTTCATAAAGACCTTCATAAGTGATAAGGACTCTATAGTGCAAATGTTGAAGGGTGTACATTCTACATATTTGAAAATAAAAGGAATGAGCTGAAACTCAGTAAAGGAAATCTCTAGTTTTAAGTTAAAAGAATTCTCTTACCACTTAATCTGGTATACACAAAGTGAATGCATAATCATCCGATAAGTGTGATAAAAACATAAGCAGACTCTACATTTGCCATTTTCATTTATCATAGAAATTGTTAATCAATAATACATCCATCCAGACTCATGCATGTACACATCAAGTTTCACATAAACAAACAAATAATATAAATAATGTTTGGTTATACACATGACAATGCATTTTATTCATTAATATTTCCTCTCGAACTTTCCTAGGCACCCATCTCAATTTCGAGACATCCTGAAAAACTTTTACCACAAGGTATCCCCACCACAGGGGCGTCTCAACTCTCGAGGCATCCCAAAACATTCTCTGGAGCATCCCAACCACTAGGACATCTCGCAAACTACCACCAGGGACATCATCACGCACTACTATATGGGTGACCGAATCACATTAATATCATTTAAAGCCATAATATATGTATACTTACAAGCATATCACACATATCTCAACTCAATTTAATACATTAACTATATAGCATACTCTAGTCATTAAAGTCTAGAGATCCAAATGAGTACATTTTGAGTCTGGACATTGAGCAGGATCCGAATGAATAAATATATTCTAGATGTAAAGTTTGAACATGTAAATTGGTAAATTTTGAGTTAGAATAACAAGTACATTCTACTCGTAAAGTCTGAACAATCAAAATGGCAAATTCTAGCTTAATAGAAACTTCTAGAACAAAAGAACAGATCCAATAATGAATAGATTTACAAATGAACAGATTCAACAAGGAATATATTCATATTTAGTAAAGTCTGTCTGAACTCATTATTAATAAACAGGTTCGCAAGTTGGTAGATTTATACCCAGTAAAATCTGTCTAAACTAATAAATAGATTTATTAATGAACATATTCACAAGTTGGCAGATTCAACAATGAATAAATTTATACTCAATAAAGTTTGTCTGAACCAATACACAGATTTATGAAAAAACAGATTTACAAGTTGGTAGATTTAACAAGTGAACATATTCGACCTAATGAGTAGATTCACAAAAGACAGATTCACAAATGGATAGATTTTGTCATAGGAAATTCTAGTAGAATAAGTAAAATGAACATATTCTGACTAATAAAATTCTAGCAGAACAAAGTAAAGGGAATATGCAATAGATTATCAAGACAAATATGACAGAACGAACCGCTTCTGACTATGCAGAATGAAACAAAATGAAGAAGAATGAATGTGCAATGGGTCATCAAGATAAATATGGCAGAACAACCAAATTCTAACTTCCCATAATGAAGTAGAAAGAAGCATAATGAACATGTATTGGGTCATTAAGATAAATATGGCAGAACGACGAAAATTTGACTACCTAGAATAAAGTAGGAAGAAGCAAAACGAACCTGCAATGGGTCATCAAGAGGAATATGGCAGAATGACCGGATTCTAATTATCTAGAACGAAGCAGAAAAAAAATAGAACGAACATGCAATGGGTCATTAAGATAAATGTGGCAGAATAGCCAGATTCTGACTTCTCAGAACAAAGTAGAAAGAAACAGGATGAACATGTAAGATGTCATCAATGTTATTTAACAACTACCATACTCATCCATACACATCAAAGTTTCACCATTTCGATCAACTAACCAAGTTAAGTTTTAAGGACATTTGGCCAACTTAATATCTATAAACTTTACTTACCTCGAACGAACATAAACCGTGAGCCATCAATTGCCTTCACCACCTTAGTAGCTCTTAAATATGAAGTTTTATTCTCTAAATTCTTGGATTGAAAAGTGAAATATAGCACATGCGTGTTTTTGTTTGGATTTTAGAGAAGTGAAAGGGGGCTCTACGGCAAGATAAAAGGAGCTTTATCAAAATGAACTAAGATAATTTGATGTTTTTCATTGTTAGGTGTAACTATGCATGCTAATCACCAACTTGATGTGGCATAAATGCAAGACAAAGTTCTTGCATGTGGCCGAGGGAAATGTAAGAAGAAGTGACTTAATTTGAAGTAAGCATCACTTATTCTAGGTGTCAAAATTAGTGTTAAAAAATATATATTGTTTTGAAGAAGCACATGGCCATGCAAGAGTTCTTATAAAGACGTGTGGCACTTATAATTTTAATTAATAAATTTTGTAAGGTAAATATAACAAGAGGAACGTAATTGTCTTCTTCCAACATTCATTAGCATAAGTTAACCACTATTATTAATAATTAAGTAAAGTCTACACAATTTATAATACCCATAAACTATTAAGAAGACAATAATTTAATTAATATCGTTCTACTATTAGAGCACACACAATTTAATTCACACGTCGGACTTAGAATGAATTATGTTTAGAGAAAAAATCTGCCGTGTCTCATGAAATTTATGGGTCGACAAAAGTTTTCACGTGTTTGTCCGAATACTAAGGCAAATAATACTAAGGCAATTATAGTCTTACAATTACGAAAACTCTGGATGTCACACCAAGTGATGACATGTCAATTTTACACAAATCCATTCAATGATTGGCATGTGTCACATTTGGGCTCACTTTGACCCCTGCATCCTGTCTTCCTTCAAATATACAACACTCTATCTCCTATCTTGCTTCTTCTAAGAAAAAGAATAGCTGAATCTCTTTTTTTTTTTCTTTTTGTCAAGTACTCTCTTGCTCACAAGGTTCCACCTGCCGCATTTCAAGCTTAGACTCGCTGCCTTCGGCACGTCACCTCCATCTCTGCCTCCATCTTCACCCACTTCCTTTCCGACCTTCAGTGCCACCGCCTCCTGTCCAACTCCCCCGTGCCTTATATGTCAGGGTCTGCATTGGCTAAGAGGTAAGGCCCTCTTCCGTGCTGATGAACCACGTCTTCGCCTTCGCCTCGTTCATTGCCTAGGCCAACCTTGGTCGACCTTGAATCAGGATTGATTCGAGGTCGAGCTGACCTCTATATCACAAGTCTAGGGCTTACTCGAGCTTAGATCCAAAAGTAGAGGCTCAAATTCACTAATCAAGCTTGATGAAAGAGGACTGAGAAGGTGATGAAGTGGTGGTGGAAGGAGATTTACATGGTTAAGTTGAAAGCGATTATGAGTTGATGGGCGTCTGCTATCATCCCCTACAATTTTAGAGGAAAAAGAAAGAAAAAAATGAAAAAAAAAAGAAGAAGAAAAAAAGTAAAAACATACAATTGAAGAAAGAGGATGCGAGGGTTCTTGACATGTGGGCCCAAATGTGACACATGTCAAGTGTTGAATGGACTTGTGTAAAATTTACATTTGATTGCTTGTGCTCCCAAAGCTCGTGGAGTAAAGTACATTCAAGTTCAACTATTCCTGGTTTTTTCTTGAAGTTGCTTATGGCAAGATTTCGCTATAAAAAATAGAGGATGAAATAGGGTTTTTTTCTTTTCTTTGGAACAAGAATTATAACTTGCGAAATGCCCCCACACATATGAGTGGTGCATTGTAAAAGAAATCTGTTCCTCCGGAATGTATGCAAATTCGATCAATGTTAGATCGATGGGTTTGGCATTCTAGGAAGATTGCCGACTTATGCTCCAAAAATCATATATTGGTCAAGACAAATCCATTATTTTGTCTAAAATAAGTGACTTTAGTATGCAGTCAAATGAATAGATTTGTGTTATATTATTAATGAACTATTTGACTCTTAATCCAAATAAATTTCTGCAAATACCTTTTCATTTGTTGAAAAACCTTTTAGAGTCATCCCAAATAGATGGTTTTGCTTGATAGGCAAAAATGAGATCCCCATTTCGTCCTAAGCCAAGATAGAATCTATTTTTCAAGAGCCATTTTACTAGACGGAAAGGATTGTCCATTGGATGAGGGATCTTCCCACTTCCACGAAAGCCCTTAGCTTCATTTTTTAGCAGAGAACACAGATATGATATGATAAAGACGGGCAATCAAGTTTTGGATACTGTAGTTAAGTAGGTGTTTCTTGTTTCATCTAACACTCGAGGAAGAGTTATCTAGCTATAGATGACAAAATTTCCTAGAAATCATGATGGGGCAACTTATGTATGAAACCGCAAGCAAAAGGATGGGACTAATGAGAAACATTGTTATAAAGAATCTACGCAAAGTTGAGCAATAAAATAAATCAAGCTCCACGAGGAAAAGACGGATGAAACAAAATTTAGCAAGACAAGGCCCGATATAGAGAAACCATCTACATTGCTGCCTTTAGGATATACTTACACTGAGAAGCAAATGGGATGGGGGAATGCCACATATAATATCAGTCATTTGTTATTGTCAATTATAACAAGTTGAAGAACGGAAAGAAAAGTGAAGGCTATGCTAAAGAATCTCAGCTGGACATCTAGGCATTCACAAAAAATGTTGGAGTCAACACCTAATATGAAAACAAGAAGCCGGAAGCATGAGGAAGCAACGAGAAGCCATTGAAGATTGTTGACATCCAAAATCAACCCTAGCATCACGTGTTGGTCACCAGGGTAAAAGGCATGGAAAGTTAGGCAAAATCACACTAGATTACCAAGGGGATATTACTGTATGATCGATGAGCCCGTAAAAAAAAAACTAATATTCAACAATCGATGGCAAAGACATATTCCACTATGAATTCAAAAGTTAAGGTTTGACAGCGGTTACTTGGTGGTTACTAAAATTAAGCAGGTGGCAAAAGAAGTTCAAGATATCCCCGAAGTCCCAAGAAATGAGAAGCGGTTGATATTTGAAGACTTAGTTACGAGACCGTTATCGATAAACAAGGGGGCATCAAGACACGATTGGATCAGTCACACAAAAAAGTAAACACATTACCCATGAAGAGAATGGAACGTGGATATGACATAGAGCGACTACTGGAAAGTATCTTTATAAATACCGTAGGTCAGCCAACGAAGACCTCAGGAAAACAAGATACAAAAGCTATTTCACTACTTTATTTTTAACATGTTCTAGTGTTCTTAGTTGAAGTTACTAGGTTCCCGTCATTGATTAAATTCTGGCGTTCCTCATATCCCAGTCCAATGTCGTTGATTAAATTCCGGCATTATACTTTTTATTTCAGCACATTGCTATCGATTAGATTTGCATTGTGTTATTATCATCCTCAAACAAAGCCGCTGATTCGATTCCGGCATAGCTTGGGTTCTGTCAGTGGATTAACAAGACTCCAGTTAGGATTCTACAGTGGTGTTTGAAGTTGAAGTTGAACATTTGCACTGCATTTGATATCCTCTCTCCAAATTTAGCACGGAACCCTCGTCCCTTACAAATAAAGCTGAAGAAGAACTCTCAATAAAAGATATTTCGTTGTGAGAATAAAACCAGTGAAACATCTTTTTGGCATGCCTGTCGAATCTTTGTGCTATTTTGAGAGGATACTATGCCACAAACTAGAAGTCAGCCCAACTTCAATTGCTTAACTGACGAATCACCAACAAAAAAGGTTTGAACTACAAAAAAAAAAAAAAAAAAAAAAAAAAGTTTGAACGACAATTCCGGCACACCATGCATAAATCCGGCCGTCAAACACCAAAAAAAAAAAGGTTTGAACTACATGGAGCATGTAATCTAGCGTCGTAGACATCAATGCCAGAACAGAGCATATGCTTCCTCTTTCTGTGACCGAGAAGAGACTTCCTTGTCCATAGACGGGAGATGAAAGCCTTCAGTATGTGCATATTGGCGGCACGAATACACCATTTGAATGATTGTCATGAAAGCCCCCAGCTTCAGAGCTACTTTATTCTTCCGGTTTTGAGACGGCATGCTGTAAAGACCCGAAATGTCGGTATGCCCTTTCCACTATGCTTGGCCGATATCATGCAAAAAATCAACCAAAGAACAGTTTAATATATACGCACCAGGTTGTCATTCATTTTCTCGGAAGTTAAGGAAGCCTTTGTAGTGTCCTGCTTGGCACCTTTTGTGTGAAAACATATTTTAATAGACTCTGGCTATGCCAGCCGCGCTAAGCGGAGAAAGGTCCGTTTATGTCATAATCTTTAGGACTGGAGATGGGTTTCACTTAGTTGTATGAAAACCATTTGAAAATTTGTTGATCTTTGGCTCATCCAAGGAATTTTCCGTGCATCATCAAGATTGAGAAAAGATGGGAAGTCCCTTGACCGAACTATTTGCTCCTTGCAGTTCAGTCCACTAACAGATGCAACCGGAGGAGGTGAGCGATCCTTTGACTCAGCAACAGTTTCGGCTCCAGCAGAATGTACAAACAAGTCCGATTAATCTCATGCAGGCTGTACAATTCCAGCCCCACAATTAGTAGTCGATGCCACTTCACGCAATGCCGCAATCTAATTCACAGCATCTGGTTTGTCCTGGACAAATTCCACAAGCGAACCAAAGTTTTGGGGCTCAGTCAACTCTGTACTCAGGGCAACCGATTCCCGTGAGCTCTCAGATTCCAGCCGATTTCCAGCCATTGCATCCTGTCCCAGGCTTTACTACAGGGCCAATAAAAGCTCTGGCTCAACCCTTTCATACTGCTGGTTTAGACTATCCTCAAGTGCTATTTCATCTGAATAACGTGCCTCCGATGCCTTAAGGGATAATAGTTCAATTGCCACCATCTGCTCCACCATCTCCTTGGACAACGGGGTTGTTTGACTGCATGGATGACCCTTTAATTGGTAGAGTCGCCTTTTGCTTTTCCTGGGCAAGTTTATACTAAAATGGACGAGTAACACATGGAGAATCTCCAAGTATTTCTTGCGTGTTTGCAGCGGTTGTGGCCTGTTGCTTCCCCTGCGTAACATTCGGCCAGATAGCGGAGATTGTTGACCAAGGGAGCACGTGAGTAAAGATGCTTTTACTGACTTTTAAATCCTTGATTCTACTAGTGTAGCAGATAACGGAGATTGGAAAATTCAATGTCCTTTCGACATTCTGAGGGAGAGAGCAATCGGAATGAGATTTTTATGCACTTCAGCATATATGAGAAGAAAGGGTCTCATTGAACTAATGCAGTTGAGAATGATGTTTGCTTTGCAGCATGTGGAACGAGCGGGCTACTGTACGGTGGGACCCAGTTTCTCATCAGTTGCCTGTGCTTGTTGTCCTGCACTTGCTGAACCAAGCTCCGGAACTGATTCAACCTCATCGGGTCTCCTGCTCCTGACTGGATCACTCACTTCTTTTGCGAATGCAGTGTTCTTTCTGAGGGATACAGAGAGCTTAAGAACAGGGGACTTGACCCTTTCATAGGCAAAACTGATGTCGACTATAGCCATTTGAGCTCCAAACGAGCACTTAATAAGCCAACTTATTGCAAATATGGCACTACAATACTGGCGTTATGGTTTGATTACCGTCACCAACAAAGGAAAATTTGCATTTTCTTCTTTGTTTTTGGCAAGAAATTGCTGATGCTTCCTCTTGTTGCTTGCCAAGGTTGGCAAGGGAATGCGGCAAACATGCAGAATGTGCAGTATCAGGTTGTTATGGTGCCTCCAATGCATCAGCAAGCCATGAGAGCTTGATGAGGAACATCACGTCGGATCCATCAGTGACTCAGATCGTCCTCTTGTGTAGTCACCACTGAGTCCAAGAAAGCGAATGCCAATGGAACTATGAAGTTTCAATTTGTAGATATGACTAACAAATTTCTTTCTAAAAGTTTCCATCGATTTGAGGAACAAATTGAAATAAAATTGTCGAAGAATATGTTACAATGGTCCAACAATTGATTTGCTTCTGTGCTGTATCGTTGTTGCATCTTGAAACATTACTTTATTTTCCACCAGTTAGACAGTTTCAGACTCATATTTAGGATCATGGCATGTGCACAATTCTGTGATATCCATCAAATCCATAACATCAGCTGTTTTCAATGGCATGATTTTTTGGAGGTGCTTGGTTCACTAGTCGTTTCTTTGGATTAAGCTTTCCAAACTATGTGCTTTCTTAATTCAACCAATGGAAATTACACCGAGAAAGAAGGCTCCCATCTAGATGTGAGAGGATGACCACTGGGAGGTGATCGCAGCTACCACAAGAGATACGCGATGCGAGATGGATGGCCTCTCGTCGACTGCAACACGGTGGTCGCCATCTCTCTCTTGCACACGCACACGGCTCTCAGCCTGTTTGGCACCATATTAGTTGCATAAGAGCCACGTGAGCCAATGAAAATTAATGTAACACATGTACGCTGATTGTCCAACTACTGTTCCAACGTGCTCCTCAGCACTATGTATAGAGCTTTCCAACCGGAAGGTCGACTGCAAACACATTTTACAAAAAAAATTTGTCACCTTGTCTGGTTTCTCAAGTACTCATTTTGGGGTTTGGCCCACGTCTGGAATAGGTTGAGTCGTCATAGTATGTCTCCTTTTGATAGATCTATGGTTTGTGGATGGAATAGGCTCATACCCAATCCAACAAGGGCAGGGAGTATTGCTTAAGTGAGAGGGATTGGACAAGGTACTACTCTTGGCAGACTTTTAAGATGGAAAATGGTGCAGGGAAATGCCGCAATAATGCAGAATGTGCAGTATCAGGTTGCTATGAAGCCTCCAACTTTATAGATTTTCTTATTTACTTTCTTTTTTCTTTCTTTCCTTTTCCGTCCTACCGTTCCTGTTTTTCTTTGGGTGTTAATCCAATGTCCCCACCCCATGACTACAACATTTACAAGAGCCAATTCACTATGCTAATATGGGTGGAGTTTTTTCTGTTCTTTATCTTTGTTTTCAGTAAAGATGGAGGATCGATTTGACAATACTAATAATAAAAAGTCATTGATGTTGTAATGGCTGGCTTTTGACTTAGTCAATATTAACTAGTAAAAGGATAAAAAAGTGGACTCAAGAAAAGGTATACACGTTCAAAAGAGGCAAATAAAGAAAAAAAGAGAAAAGAAGAGAAACAAAGGCGAAAAAGTAGGAAGAAAAAGGAAAAGGAAGAAGAGTACATGCCATGGCGCCTCGTCAAGTTAGATTAACTTTATCTTGCAATGCCCAATTAATCTAATTAGAGATTTTCGAAATAGAGCCCTAATTTTGGATCCTTGTGAATTTTAAGCCAGTAGGTTAATTCTATGAGTTGTTAAACTGATAAATTATGGGGCATTTAGGCCAGTAGGTTAATTCTATGAGTTGTTAAACTGATAAATTATGGGGCATTTAGGGTATTGTAAAACTATAGGATTTTACATAACTCGATTCAAGCTTATAGTTTGCCCGAAATAAAATTTTGAAATTATGCGCACATGCTGTAACATTAGCGAATTCCCTAGTTTACCAATGATTATGGCCATTCTTAAGCTATCTTTAGAGTTGGCAAAACTTAGGGAATCTAATTATCTCGAAAGGTCTTTCATTAGAGAGAAGATTTGCTAGAATCATGGTTCAATGAAGAGAGTTTTGGTGCAAAAAAATTGTGACATGCAAGCTAGGCATAGCAGACAGTTTTGAATGACTACTACAACAAGCCTCTCATTGTTGTTAGCAGTCGATTGGTTGACGAACAAGCGCAGTTTAGATCATCAGTTAAAGTAGTGTTTTGCTTTGTCTTGACATCAATTTTCATTTAATTGATAGAATATTGTCGACTCAAATAGCTACATTATTTGGCTTTGAGTATTCCTAACTGAGTGTTGCTGATTTATTTTATAGTATTATAAAATCCATGTCTTAAAATAATAGTTAATTTGATATTATATATGTGTTTGTGTATATATATGTGTATATTGAACTAAGAAGAACATAATTGTTGCATAAAACTAGATCGAGTGTTTATTATTTTTTAGTTATTGTAAGATGGTCTGATAAACTTTTCTTGAAAGGTCATGTGTATTATTTCGTAAAAATACTTATGGGATAAATTTTGAAAAGATTAGAGAAATACTTTACGGAAAGGGATTTTGATTGATGAATTGAATTGCAAAAGATTAGATAATTTGGTTTATGATATAGAGGTTGGATAGGTTTGGTGGATTCTGGAGGATAATGTTGTGAGTTTGTTTTGATGCTCATCATCTCTGGGAACTCATTTGCGGGGTTTGTAAGTATGTATACTAGTTTTAGGATCTCTTTATGGGTTGGCTACTAGAAATATAAGTAGAGACCTAGTCAAAGAGAGAATCTTAGTTGCCTTTATCATAAGACATTGAGCGTGATGGACCATTGACGTATGATTTGATGAGATTGATTAGTGGACTAAACCATTAATACTTATTTTGATATTATTGATGAAAGTGGTATTTTTTGTTACGAATATAGTTATGTTGAAGTAATATAGTTCATTTTCATATTGTGAATTTGCTATATATTGGATTTAGTGTAAATGAGTTACCTTTTCGTGTCCTAAACATTCATAGTGGATCCCTAATTTGTTTAGAAGAGATTTGTACTACGCATTGGCCTATAATTGCCCATGCCATTTATCTTACTTCTATTTTTAGGTTCTTCAGGTAGCCGTAAATAGGACAAGAGTGTTTACATTTTGATAGTGGGATCTTTTTATATGAGTTGTTTATGTCTGCATTGAACTATGAGTTTATTTGTTAGTTGCAGATATATATGTGTTTTTTTTAATAGATTATGGAAACTCTAATCTTGTAAACAAATGACACTATATCAAATATATGGATGTATATATTCCAATATCAAGTTGAGTTATAGTTACGCTTGAAGCTACATTATTTGGATGAAATGACAACCGTGCCATCCCTTATACTTGTTGGAGTCGGGTGTGTGACAATTGTTATAAGTTGAGATCGGTATTTTAGATCTTAATTGGGTGAAGTATAGAATTTTCCTTTCATTGTGCCTCTGCCGCTGCTTCAATTTTCACTTGAGGCCTCCCTTTATCCTGCGCCACAGCCACTGCTTGAATTGTTACAAAGAGCAACTCCCTTCATACGCGAAATCGTGGCGAAATCGGGTGGGAATTCGTTCGATTATGATGAATCTTCACCATTTGCCTTGGTTTCTTGCGCCTCCATGCAGATTGGCGCCAGCCGTAGCAAAATGGGCTTGGTTGGGTTCACTGGGAATTTATGAGACTGGTTCGCTTGGGGCCAGCTTCAGTACTATTCACCGGAAATTTGAGCATTATCGGGTTGATTATCGAGACGCGCTTGTTAGCACCGCCATTAGATCTACTGAACAAGAATGCTTTTCCGTAATCCATGGAGGAGCACCGGCAGCCACGCCACCAGCTCAGCTTTAACTCTAGACAAATCAGCTTTCTTATGATGATTTACCATGTTTCCCAAAGAGATTCAGGATTAACAATAGTACTTCAGCTTGACTTTAGAAAAATCAGCTTTCTTGCAACAATTTACCGTGTTTCTCTGAGACTGAGAGATTCAGGATGAGCAAAAGTGCCGAAGAAGAAAGAACAGAACAAATCAGGAGATTCACAAAAATATTTAAAATCACATTATTTCGATTCAGTTTGTCCAAGTCATATGACCGAACGTGTTACAAAAGATAATTAGAGATGACTGGACTGGTATGTCAACATTTTCGGATAAAATTAGCCGAAAAGAATACGTTTGAGTATAAATAAAAAAAAATTGAATTGAAAAAGTCTAAGATTATATCGGAATTCGTTAATTTAAGACTAAATTGGTAATTTTACCCCTCTAATCTAATCTTTCTTTCCCTCACTTTTTCCTAGCTCTTTCCTAAATCCCAATGATTAAAACAAGTTCATCTTCCAGAGTCTACTATCCTTGTGAACTTCTATTCATGGATTCAATTGCGATCCTCTCAGACATTAAACAGTAAGATTAAGAACATGAAACCACCACTTCTCTTATTATTCCTCTTCATCTCCGTCCTGCTCAAAGCACTCACAGTCTCAGTCACCGGCGACAATGTTGGTGCATACTTGCCAGTTAATGATATTGCCGTCAACTGCGGCTCCCTTGGCAACTCCTCCGTGTCCAAGCAGACGTAGATCGGGAACTCCAAGGATGGTTCGACCTACTTTCCAATGGATGAAACTCATTCCTCTATTGTTGCAAGCGCAAACCGTTCATCTCCCTCCATCGACAACCGCATCCCACACGAGCGTCACCATGGGGCCAAAATTCGTTCGCCTCCACTTCTTCCCTTCGGATTACCTCAACTTTGGCCGTGACGATTCATTCTTCTCGGTCAAGGCTGCCGGCTACACTCAGCTCCGCAACTTCAGCACTCTCCTCTTTTCCGATCACACCGGCTTCACGAGCTTCTGCAAAGAGTTCTACTTAACCTAGTAGCTGACTAGATATTGAACATCACGTTTGCTCCCACTCTTGGTAACTAGGGGTGGCAAATGGGTGAGTCCGGTCGAAAATGGGTTGACCCATATTTGATTAATTTAACCCGTTTTGATCCATATTCTTGTAGTGTAAATCTCATGACCTATACCCGACCCGACCTGACTCGTACCCGACTCAACCCGTATTGCTAAAACCTACTTATTGTTAAAATATTTTTATGCAATACAAATTTTCTAACAATTTTTATGCAATACAAATTTAATGGAAACTTTTTATAATTCTTTTTAAAATATTTAAAAAAATCGAATTTTTTAAATAAATTTTTTTAAATTACTTTTATTTTAAAAAATATAATTTTTATAATTTTTATTTTTTAATAATTATTTTTTTTTCTCTTTTCTCTCTTTTTTTTTTTCTTCTTCTTCGGCCGGCCGCTGGCCATGACAACGGCCGGTGATCGGCCATAGGCGAGATTGAGCTTACCGGCGTCGACCAAGGCTCAATCTCACCAATCCGGCGAGGCCAAGGCCTCGCCTAACGCCGATGAGCTTGAGCCTCGCCAGTCGTCGGTGAGGTCGAGCCTCGCCAGATTTGGCGAGACTCAAGCTCGCCGGCGTTGGGCGGGGCTCGATTTCGCTAAATCTGGCGAGGCTGTCAACGAGGCCGAGCCTTGCCGGCGTCGGGTGGGACCTCGGCCTTGCCAGATCTGGTGAGATTGAGCCCTGCTTGATATCGGCGAGCTCGAGCCTCGCCAGTCGTCAGCGACCTTTGAGGGAGTGGTGGAGGTGAGCTGCGGTGGCGGGCGGCGAGTGGCGGAAGCGACTCGGAGGCGAGTGGCGGAGGACGAAGGTCGAAGGGTTATGTTGCTGAGGATTTTCATGTTTTTATAGGTTTTAAAAATGGGTCGAAAATGGGTAAATGGGTCGAATGTGGGTCATGGCCCATTATAACTTCATAATCCACATTCGACCCATTTGTGAAAAATATGGGTGCAAAATGGGTCCATGACCCATTTTGCCACCTCTATCAAAACATGTGACCCATTTTTGACCCATGTAAAACTGAACTTAAAATGGGTTGAATGTGGGTCATGGCCCATTACAACTCCATAACCCACATTCGACCCATTTGTGAAAAATATGGGTGCAAAATGGGTCCATGACCCATTTTGCCACATCTACTGGTAACCCAGACGTGTATGCTTTTGTGAATGGAATTGAAGTTATTTCCAAATTGTTACGATTTTCCGATGTCACTAATTGCAAAACGTCTTAAATTTACCAACTTTTATGACCGTTTGTCATGGAAAAGAAGAAATTGTCATAAATTGAGAATTTCTTTACAGAGAGTAATGACGTCATGACAAGAGCAAAACGTCCAAAATTAGGATTTTTTTCAAATACAATTATTTACAAAGTTTTATGTTTGTTTGCCCCAAATAAGAATAAAATGCCATAATCTTGTATTTTTTTCCTTCAACTACAACGCTTTGCGAAAGTAACCATGAACAAAATGTTTCAAATTTTAAAGTTTTTTGATTACAATGATTTTAAAAAATTTCAACATTCCATTGTAACCAAAAACTTAACATTGTGAATTTAAATCATTTCAAACTACAATGGCTTATAAATGTTTGCAACAATCATTGTAACTAACAATATAAACTCATAAAACTTTATTAAATTTGATTTTTACTGTGCCATGATGTCAATATTCTATGGGTTTGGCACCAAGTTGCTAGTGTTTAAAGCATAGTAAATTTTATTTTAGTACGTCGGATGTGCATTTTCTAGTATCAGACATCTAATTTTCGACAATTGTGATCCTTCTATCTTAATCTAATGGCTGACATTTATGGGGTACGGCATAAGATTAAAATCTTAGAAGTCTCTCACTAGCATCAATGGATTTATCCGTTATACGATATATCCATAAGGCGTTTGATTATATTTCTGTTAAGTAATTTTCCTCCTTGAAAGGACAAAAGTTGAAAATGGAAGGAGGCGAGATAGAAAACACGGTTTGGTGGTGGTCCTTTGAGGAAGAGCAGTATTGCGTGGGACCCAGCAGTCGTACCCCTGACCTGACCTGTTCTTCCTAAGGCAATCGAACCTTCCACGAAAAGCGCACCCGGAAGGGCACAAATCCCGTCCGCTGATTTTCTTGTGATAGGCGAGGGCTCTATTCCCTTGCAGATATCTTAGCGACGACTTTGGTCTTCTACTAATCTCATCACTAGTGCCGGCCTTCTCTTCCGCTCTTCTTCCTAATTCCCCATTAGTCAAAACTGGTTCATCTCCGAGACCCCGCTCTCCTTGTGCTTTTTATCGATTCGTCTGCGACCCTCTGTCGTCGAGCAGCGAGATGACGAACATGAAACCACCAGTTCTATTATTCATCTTCATCTCCGTCTCGCTCGAAGCACTCCCGGTCTCAGTCACTGGCGATAACGTTGGCGCTTACCATCCCACCGATGATATCGCCGTCGACTGCGGCTCCAACACCAGCTCCCCTGTGGGTGGACGGAATTGGATTGGAGACGCCGCTGACCGTTCGGACTACTTTCCAATCGAGAAAACTCACTCCTCTACCACAGCAGAGGCAAGCAGTTCATCTCCCAGCATCCCTGGCGCCGTCCCATACCTCACGGCTCGCCTCTCCCGCTCCAAGTTCACCTACACCTTCCCCGTCACCACAGGGCCCAAATTCGTTCGCCTGCACTTCTTCCCTTCGGGTTACCCCAACTTCCGCCGTGTTGATTCCTTCTTCTCAGTCGAGGCCGCTGGCTACACCCTGCTCCGCAACTTCAGCTCTTCCCTCTTTGCTGATTACACCCGCTCCGCGAGCTCCTTCTCTAAAGAGTTTTGCTTAAGTGTCGGAGAGGACCAGATATTGAACATAACGTTCACTCCCACTCCTGGTAATTCAGACGCGTATGCTTTCGTGAATGGAATCGAAGTCGTTTCCATGCCCGAAAGTCCTTACTACAACACCGTCGTTGACTCAACCGAGGGAATCAAGTTGGCAGGTCCGCTGGTGCCATTCACCTTCCGTACCACTGATGCTCTCGAAGCGGTGAAGCGCTTGAACGTGGGAGGAATGTTTGTCAGTCCAGCTCAAGACACGGGAATGTACAGGACCTGGGAACCAGATGACGAGTACGTGACTTCCTAGGACAAAGGAGTTTTGCCAGTTAACACAACTATCCAACTCAATTACGGTGAGCAAGTGCCAAATTACACGGCTCCAGATAGTGTATACACAACTGCAAGGACCATGGGAACAGACAAAGGAATCAATCTGAGCTACAACCTAACGTGGTCCGTCGAGGTGGACGTGAACTTCTACTACTTGGTCCGTTTACACTTTTGCGTATTCCAGAAAAAGATTGAGCCCTTAGATCGGGTTTTCGAGATTTTCATAAATTCACAATTGGTCGAGGGTTATGCGGATGTCATTAGTTGGAGCGGGAACGGCGTGCCCGTCTATAGAGATTTTGCAGTAGCCCTCCTGGATCACAGCCAAAAGAAAAGAACCAACCTCTCCGTCGCGTTGGGCGCGCTTCCAGATGGTCGTACTCGTTACTCTGATGCCATCTTGAATGGCCTCGAGATATTCAAGATCAGCAATACAGATGAGAATCTCGCAGGGCTGAACCCGGATCAGGTCCCGAATAAAAGGCCGCCACCGCCAGGGCCTCCACCGTCAAGCAAAGCACCGTCGAGCCTCAGCAAAGCAGCAAAGATTGCCATCACTGCTGGTGGAACTTCGGGCTTCACCGTGCTCTCTCTCCTGGCTTTCTTCCTTTACCGGCGACGAAACAGAGCGAAGGATTCGACCTCGAGCGACGGCACCTCACGGTGGGGCCCGTTGTCCTACGAGACGACCAAGTCAACGAAGACCCAGGGGTCGTCGCTGCCATCGGATCTGTGCCGCCACTTCTCACTAAAGGAGATCAGAGCGGCCACGAACAACTTCGACAAGGTGTTTATTATGGGCGTGGGTGGGTTCGGCAACGTGTACAAGGGCCACATCGATGGCGGGGCCACCCAAGTGGCGATCAAGCGGCTAAACCAGGGATCAAAGCAGGGCCTCCACGAGTTCAGGACCGAGATCGAGATGCTCTCACAGCTCCGGCACCTCCACCTAGTCTCCCTGATTGGGTTCTGCGAGGTCGCGGGAGAGATGATCCTCGTGTACGACTACATGGCACGCGGGACTCTCAGCAAACATCTCTACAACACCGATAATCCCCCACTCCCCTGGAAGCAGCGGCTCGAGATCTGCATAGGCGCCGCGTGGGGGCTCCACTACCTCCACAGCGGTGCCAAGCACACCATCATACATCGCGACGTGAAGACGACCAACATCCTGCTCAACGAGAAGTGGGTTGCCAAGGTGTCCGACTTTGGGCTCTCAAAGGCCGGACCCACGAGCGCGTCTAAGACGCACGTCAGCACGGTCGTGAAGGGCACCTTCGGGTACCTGGACCCGGAGTACTACAGGCGCCAGCGGCTGACTGTCAAGTCCGACGTCTATTCCTTCGGCGTGGTGTTGTTTGAGGTGTTGTGTGCAAGGCCTGCTGTGAACCGGATGCCCCCAATGGAGCAGATCAGCCTAGCTAAGTGGGCCCAGAGTTGCTGCAAGTGCGGGGCTGTCGAGGAGATCGTGGACCCGCACCTGAAGGGGGCTATTGCCCCGGAGTGCCTCAACAAGTTCTGCGAGATCGCTATGAGCTGCTTGCACGACGAGGGGGCCAAGCGGCCATCTCTGAACGACGTTGTGCGGGGCCTCAATTTCGCACTGCAGTTACAGGTGAGCAAAGAGCTGGAAGTGAAGGATCATAAGGGTGTGTCAGTGCATGATAGCGATGACAACGACCATGACGCGGCTTCGATCAGAGGCAACGGCAGTGATGAGGCGTTCAACATCAACACTAGTAATAGCGATTGTCGTGGTTGGAAGAGCAGTAGGGAAGCTGCGACGTGGACCACCGCCAGAAGCAATGATGTTTGTGATGAGACTATGACTAGTTATGACTAAGAGAAGTTGCCTTGAGAAAATATTAGGTGCTCAAGTGTGATGCTCAAAACATCACGCGATAGTTGTTTCTTATATTATTACTCTCTTTTAGCATACGAAGGCGTAATCAAACATTTACTATTATTCTTTTAACAATTAAAGGCCTTACAAGTATAATCAACATACTTATGCCTATTTTTTTTATACAACATTTGAGTTCATAATTCCATTATATTACGAGCAAAAAACAAAAATCTGGGTAGGAGTGGGGAGATCTATATTCATTCTATACTATACTTTCAAAAGTATGCCTATAAAAGCGTAGTCACGGGCCGATAACTTCTCCGTTTGTTGTGTTTCCATCGTCAAGATCGAAGCCTCTCAACGATGAACTGAAAAGGAACCCACTCTATGAAACCTCCTACATCAACCCACACAATAGAACTACACTTGATATCTATTATTCCATCTTCTGATTCAAACATATTGTTGGAGAGAACTTCCTTATTTGTTTTGAAACAGACAAAACGTTTCCATCAGTCTAATCTGAAGACTTGCAGACTCTCTCGTCAAAGTCTAAAGACCGCCAAACCGCCAGACTCAAGATATAAAGTCTATCCTCATTTACAGTTTCTAGACCGATGAAGAAGACTTATCTAAAATCGAGTATTTCTTTAAGGATTTGATTAGAGCGGCTAAAGAAGTTCTCACAGTTGGATATAGCATCTCAAAATCTATTATTCGTTTTGAAATTAATTCGAGTAATTTGGATCGGTTGATTGGTGAAGTATATTTGGAAGGTTCCACTTATGGAAACCTAGATCCTGATTGTATGGGCGAGCAGGATTGGTGGGCTATCATCACATTCCTTAAGTAACTTGAGATCTTCCTAATTGATTCTGTCCAACGGGTGGATTATAAGAATTTCTTTGGAAGGTGCCAACGGTTATGAAGGTATGGAGGAGTATATAAGGAAGACGCTCTAGTTGTTCGAGTGTGTGCGCGATAGATAAATTCCAAAGTCTGAAACTTCTTGTTTTTTGTTGATTCAATTGTTGAGCGTAAATTTGTACTCAAAAGAGAGTTTAGATACTTATGAGACCTTGAGGAAGTGTAGCAGAGTCTATACTATGGAATCAAGGACGAGATACTGTAACGACTCTTTTGATTTATAGTGAAATCCAACCGGTAGGCTGTCGGTGCGGAAGAGTGGATGTAGGCTTGGATTAAGCCGAACCACTATAAACTTTGTGTTCTTATTCTCTTCCCTAAACTATTTTATTTTGCTCATAACTTTATTTAATTGTTAGAGTCTGATTTCCACTACAAAGTCTATTGTCAACCAGACTTAGGTTAAAAGTAAAGTTTTATACTGTCACGCCCCAAACCTCAGGCACACGCACATCCCTTATCTTGGTCGATTTTAAAAAATTTGTTCGTAAAATTCTAAACGCAAGTGCACGTATCGAACAAGTAATATAATGATGAGATAAAGTATCGTCCCACGGAGATCGATGATTAATAAACTAATTAAATACTAAAATAGATTAATTCTAAAATTTATCTAACAGATCAAAGTATAATTAAGAATAAATTAAAAACGAAACTTGAAGACTTTGAAGACTAAATGCAGTAAAATCAATCAGATCAATATGTTAGAGCATCCGATTTCACCATAACCACTAGATATGAATTTCAGATTGTTGTGAATACAAGAACGATATCAAACATGTGATAGCGGAATTTCCTAACCTATTTACTATCCTATCTCTAGGTATAACAAACCTACTCAGCTTATTAATCCACTATATCTCTATGTGAATTAAAATAAACATGGGTGCATTAAAAACTATGAATATTCCCGGTTTACAATGAGTCTTTTGGATCACCTTATCACCGAAAGCTATACAAATAACGCAGTATATTTCTATCAACGTTTAATTCATGGTTATATATTATAATGAGCAATTGCATATTATCACCTCTCAGTCTCAAATATGCACATCAGATCATTCAAGTGGTGGCCAGTCACTCAAAAGCATTAAACGCAATAATATATAACTCACATGAATGAAATCAATTGTAAAACATAAAAATCATGAAATTCATATCATCATGGTTAGGCTACATCGTAGCCCTAACAAAAGAAAATTAGAACATAGTAGAAGAAAAAATAAAAATAAAAATATAGATCAAACCCAGCATCTTGAATCAAAGGACAAGAATTATGTCACCACTTTTGTCTTCTCTTCAAAATACTTGAAAAACTCTCAGAAGAATGAAAAACAATCTAACTCTCCCCCTCTCAAAGAAACCTAGTTGCTCTCGCTTCCTATTTATAGGAAATCTAAAATATCTATCTGTCAATGCTTGCAGATAACATTAGGAAACAAAATCAAGAATTTCCTGATTTGATATTCATCTTCCACTGCTTCTTTTATTTGAATTCTTGATAATTGCCATTTTTTTCCTTATCTTCTCCATATCTCATTATTATGCATAAACAAGGAAAATTTAAATAATCAGAAGGAAATCCAAATATTTTCTCATAGATAATGCATTAATGGTTGCCTAAAATTGGTAAAATAACTCTATTTTTATAGAGTTATCAATGCGATATCTCAGGATTATATATCGCCGACCCTTTCCTTTTTAATAGTACATGCGGAAGCAGTTATAAATCCCCAGACAATAAAACATTGGGATAGAACAGTAGGACTAAATTTCAAACTCTTAAAAACCTTCACTCTTATATACAAGGTGAACTATTAGATTCAATTCACAATAAGCTAGATTAAAAACAAGGTCTACAAGCAGAAGTGGGGTTCTACAAGCTATGGGTCCCTGTCCTCCTCGTCATCGTCCTCCACACTCCAACTAGAGCCTTCAACAGACTGCATCGAACTTTTGAGATCTTCAAAATCCAAGTCTACTGTATCTAGGGGCCTAAAATGATTATTCAATAACCAATAAGACTACGTCTCAGCAAGTTCTACCCCCTAAGACCCGATTAGTAAACTAATACACCTTAGAGTTGCCTATGCACAACATGAGTCAGAGGACTTACCTTGGCCTTAAATTCCACCTGCATGTTAGCACAGATTACAGAGGCACCCAAACAATCATATCACTGATTGAAACATCGATCAAATTGACCTAATCGATAACACACCAACAAGACCACTCACGGTTATTTCAATTCAATCAATCAATTTACAATATCATACTCAAGTAATTATCAATCGACCTAGTCGATTATATCTCAATTAACCATTCACCGATCATTCCAATTAATCAATCATTTCACAGCATTGAATCAAAGCAAAGACTAGTCGACTTAGTCGATTACATGACACTCTAACCATTTCCTGGGTCATTCTAGTCATTGCTCTACAATCTTAACTGATAAAACCAATCACCAAGCCACGTGCATTCTTCGAGGCGATATCCCTTATCACCGAGCCACGTGCATTCTCCGAGGTGATGGAACCGATCACCGAGCCACATGCATTCTCCAAGGTATTGCATTAATTTATCGAGCCCACGTGCCCTTTAAAATGCCATTCTGAATTAGTGAGCCCACGTGCATTCTCCAAGACGATGCATCAAGTCATCGAGCCCACGTGTCTCTTCAAGATGCCAAATGTACTCATTGCGACCACGTGCATTCTCCGAAGTAATGCATCAAATTACCGAGCCCACGTGTCTCTTTCAAGATGCCACACTTAATCACCGAGCCCACGTGCATTCTCCCAGGTGATAGACCAGCTCACCGAGTGCACGTGCCTTCTCCAAGGTGATATAGAACCTATCATGGATCCACTATACCCATGATTAAATTCCTAGATGACATGCCTAGTCATCAGGTCGGCATACATCTTACATACCCACTTTCATTTCCACAATTTCTAGTATGATCGGTAGTCTACCACAATACCTTTATCACTGGCAACCAATACTCAGTTATTCACCAGTCAATTACTCAAATTAATTCGATTTAGGAATAATCCCTAAAAATCCACAATTGAATTAATTCAGCACAACGTAGAACTCAATTAAATAAATGGACTGTACCATGACAATCAGCACAAAGTTTCGGTCACTGGCCATCTAAGTTGAATTTCCGGAAAATAAATAATTAAATAATTAATTTCGAAAATTAATATTTAAATACAAGAAATTCAATTTAGCACAATATAAAACTCAATTAAATAAACGGACTGTGCCATGATCATCAACATAAAATCCCGGTCACTAGCCATCCTAGTTGAATTTTCAGAAAATAAATAATTAAATAATTAATTTTGAAAATTAATATTTAATTCCTAAAAATTTCACTTAGGCCTGAATTGCTTAATTAACACCCGATAAGGGCCGGGAAAAATCCCCAGCTACCTTCAATAAATAGTAGACCACGTCTACTTGCTAAATGCACACTCAATTTGTCTAATTCGCATCACAATTGACTAATAAACACTAATCCATACTAATCTAACCACCTAAACTTAATTAATTAAAACTAAACAACCTTAAGCATAATTAGCAAACTAAGAAAGCATTAGTAAGTAAAACTCACTCAAAACGATGGGCTCGATGTGAGGATCGACTTTCCTCAAAGCGGGCTGAGCATCCGGGCTCGGGAAGGCGACCAAAACGGGCCAAATAGGTGCTTCCATACCCATTTTTCCAGCCCTCTATCCATTGCGGTTGAGGTCGAGAAAGGTGAGGGGAAGGCTCGGGTTGAGGCGAGCAAGGGCGGCTAGGGCCGGGCGAAGCTCCGGCAGTTCGAGGTGGCAGCGCACGGTGGTCGGAGGGAGCTCCAGCGGGCCTCTACTGTTCCTCACGACCACTGAGCAGCAGCTGGCCAGACGGGGTCGTGGACGGTAGCTCGACTGGACGAGGGTAGACGGCGCGGCTGGGCGGCTGTGGAGCTGCGATGGCACACGGCGTGAGGCCGCGACGACAGCCTTGGCTCTGATTTCGGCTGCTGGTTGTGACAACAAGCTGCTCTCTCTGTTTCTGCCCTTGCTGGTTCTAATGGCTGAGAGGGAGAGGAGGAGAGAGAAGGGCGGAGGGCGTTCGAGCGGGCTAGAGGGAGACAGAAGGCGGCGGTACTTCGGCACGACGGCTACAGCAACTTCAGTCTTCAGGCGAGCTGCTGTCCTGTTTTCGCTTCTGTCTTCGTTCAAATGGTGAGGGGAAAGAGAGAGTGTCGAGGGAGAGAGAAGGAGAGATAAGAGAGAAGAGAGAGAAGAAGAGATAAGATTGACAAACTTTGAAAAGTCAAAGTGAAGAAAGGAAAAGCAAAGTGGGAGCCAGCATACATTTCGGTGGAGGGGGGCTGCGCACGAGGGAAAAGAAAAAGAGAGGGAGAGAAACATAAAAAGAAGAAAGAGAGAGAGAAAGAGAGAAAAAAGGAAAAATAGAGTGTTTGGCTAAAAATGGAAAAGAAATGGGAAGATCACCAAAAATAAAAGGATTTCCTCAAATAGAAAATCCTAATCCCAATTTCTTTTAAATGAGCTCATAGATTCTCAAAAGGATTTTCCAACTTAGAGTTCTTGATCCCCACTTGCAATTGTATCCAATTTCCCTCTTGAATTTCTCTCAAATGACTCTAAAAAATCAATTGATGTCTTACTTATCAAATTGATTATTTTCCTCATTCAAGAATCCCTCGTGCTTCTCAATTTCACAATCCCGGCTTCAACTGAACGAAAACGGCCCCAAATTGACTTTTTCCCAAAGAATCTTGATTGTCAGAAAAATTTTCTAAGACTAATTCGACGTTCCTTAAATGACCTGTGACATGACAGAACTTCCAATTTTTGAAATTGAACTTAGACTGGCGGTTAATTTCACTCGGACGCGCTTTTAGTGTGACCTAGACTACCGAGTAGTTTTCAAAACTTTTTAGGACAAATGACCCGTGGTCGATTTTCTTCGAGCCACGACGAACCCACTCAACCCATTGGCGATTCTCGATTGTCGTGAAAATCTCTAGGATTCAAATACAGACACAGGATACTAAAACGATAATAAGATCAAGTTAGTGCTGGTCGATGAGAATTTATCTCAGTCGAACCGACCTATCTCTAATCTTAATTCGATTTTTAACTATGCCGTAATGATCTCTAAAGATGAGCACGATCGAGAAATCGATTCATGGTGAATTCTCAGTTTATTTGCCTTAAAGTCCTTAATAGCCTACCCAGCTAGTCTAGTTATCTCGTGAGTAGCCAACTCAGAGAAAAACACTGTAGTTGCGTCGATGAAATGCCCAATTTAACCAATTGAAATCAGAGTCTGAAAATCAGGATGTCACATATACTATATTTTGCAAAAGTTGTTTTCGCACCTATTCACCCCCTCTAGGTGCTCGTACTAGCACTATCAATTAGTATCAAAGCCTGTGTACTCAATTAAATTGAAGTGTTTTTACTTCAGAGTTAAAGATTTATGGCTAGTATGTTGGCTCCAAGTTTGGTTGAAGGGCAAAGTAACACCAGACCGCCTTACTTTGATGGAAATGAATACATCATATGGAAAAACAAGATGAAAGCATTCCTAAGATTGAAAGATCCTTTGGAATGGGATGTGGTAGACAAATGAATCATTCCTAAAGCTACAACAGTCTCAAAAAGGGGAAAAGAAATTGTAGAAGCTAACTCAAGAAGAGATAACCAAGAGACAAGCTCTTGATGCAAAAGCAATTTATTCCTTATATTATGCATTATCTCCTACTGAATATAACATAATATCTTCTTGTGAAACACTAAAAAAGTCTGGGATAGGTTGCACATCACCTATGAAGGAACCGATTGAGTGAAAGAAACAAGAATTAATATTCTGCTCGGTTAATATGATGCCTTCAAGATGAAGCCAGGAGAATCTATCATTGACATGTTTAGTCGTTTTACAGAAATTGTGAATGGTCTTGAGTATTAAGGTCAAGCAATCTCAGGACCCATGAAGGTTAACAAACTGCTGCATGGACTTTCCAAAGATTGGAATCATGTAAAGACCTCAATAAGATAAACACAAAGAATCATGTCACTCTCTGTTGACGAATTGATTGGCACTCTTCAGTCTTATGAAGTGAAGCAAATCAATGAAAATGAAGATCCTAAAGGTAAAAAATCTATTGCTTTAAAATCTAATGATGATTATGATGTTATAGATTCTGAAGACGATATGGACGATGAAGAGCTTGCCCTCATGATAAGAAGGTTCAGAAAACTGAACAAAAAGGGAAGAAGATTGAATTGGAAGAAACAAAGCTCTCAAAAGTTTCAAAATAAATCAGCTGAGGATGATGTATCCAATAAAGATGTGATTTGTTTTGAATGCAAGAAAAATGGACACATCAGACTCAACTGTCCCTTGCTGAAGAAAAAGAAAGGAAAAGCTGAGAAACACAGAAAGACACTCAAAGCAGAAACTTAGAGTGATACTGAATGCAAAGAGAGTGATGATGATTTTGCTAATATTTGTTTAATGGCAAAATCAGAATCAGATTCAGACTCTAAGACAGATACAAACTCAGATTCAGACAGTGAAATCAAATTAAGTAATTTAAAAATTTCTACTAAAGTCTTTAAATATATTGATGAACTGTGTCTTAGTCTCAAAACCTCTCTCAAGAGGATTTCCGAGCTAAAAATGAAAAATTCTACACTGAAGTAACAGGAGATTGTTTGGAAAGAAAAGTTCAAAAGTTTAGATAAAATTTTTATTACTTTGAAAGAAAATGCAGATTCTCTTTCAAAAGAAAATACATTTTTGAAAAATGATATTTCAAGTATTTCAAAAATGTTTTCTATAGGATCTGAGAAATTGGAAAAGATTCTTTCAGCACAAAGACCTTGCTTTAACAAATCAGGCTGGGGAATGACTTCTGAAACCATTCTTCTAATTGATTTTCCAAAAGTAAAGGAAAGAATCAAACAAAAAACTACAAAAAGCCTTCTATAGAAATCATTTTCAAATAGTCTTTATAAGACCTGTTGGCCGTAGTGCTCTTAAATATTCTAAGTGCAACAACTTAGAACACTTTGAGAAAAAATATCCCATGGTTTGGAAACCTGTTAAGAAGGATTGGGCAGAGACCGTATATTGCACTAACTCCATTGAACCCAAAAAAGTGTGGGTACCAAAGAAAGCTTCAGTTTCTTTTTTATATGCAGGTCATTATCAAGAAAAATGTCAAATGGTACTTGGATAATGGATGCTCAAGACATATGACAGGAGATTCAAGTTGTTTCATAAAACTTGTGCAAGTTAATGGTGGAAAAGTCTCTTTTGATGGAAACAGCAAAGGAAAAATTGTTGGATGCGAAACAGTAAAGATTGGAAGTCTCATAATCAACAACGTCTCCTCAGTAGAATGGCTCAATTACAACTTGCTGAGTATCAGCCAACTGTGCGACACATAGTTCAAAATCAATTTTCAAGAAAGAATATGTTCGGGAACCAATAAAGACTTCTCATAGACTTTCACGGGGCGAAGACATGGGAACATCTATCTTTTGGACATCAAACCAGAAAAATCTCAATGTCTAATTTCAATTCAAGAGGAAGCTAATCTCTGGCATAAAAAACTTGGCCATATCAACATGAAGCAAATTGCCAAGATCTTTGCAAAGAAGCTTGTTCGTGAATTACCCAACTTAACATACCAAAAATCTAAATTATGCACACCATGTGTGTTTGGAAAACATGTTAGAAGTTCTTTCAGACCAATAAATCAAGTTTCTACTAATCGTGTGCTGCAGCTCCTACATATGGATCTCTTTGGACGAACTAGAACTCAAAGCATTGGTGGAAAGAGATATTGCCTAGTAATAGTAGATGATTATTCACGATTTACTTGGGTATACTTTCTAGCAAGTAAGTCTCAAAACCTTCTCTTATTTTTTAAAGTTTGCTAAGAAAGTACAGAATGAGAAATGGTATGTTATTTCAAGCATACGGACAGACCATGAAGGTAAGTTTGAAAATCAAGACTTTGCTAAATTCTGTGATGAATCTGGTTTTCAGCATATGTTCTCCTCTCCATACACTCTCGAACATAATTGAGTTGTGGAAAGGAAGAATAGATCGTTGCAAGAAATGGCTAGAACACTTTTAATTGAAAGCAACATTTCTTCTCGTTTTTGGGCTGAAGCAGTTTCTATAGCATGTTATATCATTAATAGAGTTTTCTTAAGGCCGATTCTGGAGAAAACTCCCTATGAGTTTTTCAAAGGAAAGAAGTCAAGTGTTTTCTATTTTCATGTGTTTGGTTGTAAATGTTTTATATTGAAAAATGCAAATGATCGAATTGGTAAGTTTGAAGAAAAATCAGACAAAGGAATCTTTCTTGGATATTCAACCACTAGCAAAGCTTATAAAGTATATAACAAGAAGACTCAATTTGTGGAAGAATCGATGAATGTCAAATTTCAAAATCTTATACAAAATCAATCGATCTAGACTCAACCTGAAGAATCTGAACCTGCTTTAGACTCTACAAAGTCCAATTCTCCAGAAGCAGCTCAGATTACAGAAGGTCAACAACAAACGAACGTTGAAGAATCAAATGAAGAAAAAGATTAGCAATCTGTCAAACCAACAAGTAATTGGAAGCATAAGTCCACTCATCCCAAAGAACTCATTATTGGTGACATTGATGAAGGGATTTATACAAGATCTAAAAGGCATGAAGAGTCTAGCGCTGTGGCTCTTATTTCTGAAATAGAACCCAAAAGTGAAGAAGCTTTAATTGATGAAAGTTGGATTGAAGCTATGCAAGAAGAGCTTAGACAGCTCAGTGTTAACAATGTTTGGGAATTAACTCCTAAACCAAAGGTAAATCTGTTATTGGAGCTAAATGGGTTTTTGGGAACAAGATGGACGAGAAAGGAAAAGTTATAAGGAACAAAGCAAGACTCGTGGCCAAAGGATATACGCAAGAAGAAGGGATAGACTATGATGAGACTTACGCACCAGTAGCAAGGTTAGAAGCAATTAAATTATTACTTGCTTTTACTTGTTATAAGAATTTCAGGTTATTCCAAATGGACATCAAAAGTGCATTCCTAAATGGATTTATCAAAGAGGAAATCTATGTGGAACAACTTCCCGGTTTTGAAGACCTAAGGAAATCAGACTATGTATTCAAACTGAAAAAGGTGCTATATGGTTTAAAGCAAGCACCTTGAGCTTGGTACAACAGGTTAAGTAAATTTTTAATCCAAAATGGCTTGTTAAAGGTAAAGTAGACACTATTCTGTTTATTAAAAGAGAAAGTAAAAACTTTCTACTTGTTCAAATCTATGTTGATGGATCTGAACACTCTCTCGCTCGAGAGCTCTCCTTACCTTCTATGGTAGCTGCCCCTAAACCCTAATTTTGCCCGGCTGATTTTGTCTGAAAAACCCAAAACCCAAAACCTTATGTGCTTTCTTCGGTCAGCTTTGCTTTTCTTTTCCTTAGATCGCTGAAGATGTCGACGCCTCCTCGCTAGCTTCTTGTGAGAGTTCCTTCGGGGCTGTCTTGAAGTATCTATTGAATGGGGCTTTCTCCTTCAAAACATGGCTGGATGGCTACATTCGATAGGATTTTTGCAACGGAAGGAAGGTGGAAAGTGGGCAAGGTCTGGTTCTGATCTCTGGCTCTTTTGGTGTTTCTTCATTGCTGCTTATTAGGGATTTTAAATGGATGAATCTAGGGAAAAAGACTGTTGCCTAGCCTCATTGTGCAAGAGGCTTGGGAATATGAGAACAGAGATGGATGCCCAGCCTCAGGAAAGAGTCATTTCAGAGGAGATGCTAGATGAATGTAAACGTACGGTGTTTGGTAAGCTGTATTCGGGAGGAAATATAAATTATCAAGCATTTCTTACCACTATGACGCGAGCTTGGAAGGTAGACTCTCTGAATTTTGTGCAATGCGAATCTGATATCTTATCCTTTACCTTTGAGTCTAAAAGGGACAAAAACAGAATATTAGTAAACAGCCCATGGTCCTTTGCGAGTAATTTACTGATACTTAAACCATGGGAGCCAAATAAACCTATGCAATGTTACAAGTTTACAAGCTGTGAATTTTGGGTTCAAGTTCATGGTTTACCAATCGAATGGTGTAGTGAAGAGATTGTGTCTCTTGTTGCCCAACAAATAGGAGGTGTAAAGGAAGTAAAAGTGGAGAAAAAAGGAGTGGCGTTTCAGAAGGTGGGGAGAGCTAGAGTAGAATTGGACCTAGAAAAACCTTTGAAACTAGGTATTTTATTTAATTTGGGAGAGGAGAAGGTTTGGTTGGATTTTAAGTATGAGAGGTTACCTAGATTTTGCTACTCATACGGAAGAGTTGGGCACTTTACAACCAATTGTGAAGAAATTCCATATGATGTGACAAAAATTGAAGATAGGAAGAAAAATAAGTTTGGCAATTGGTTAAAAGCAGAGGTGAAAGAGATTAGCCCTTTTTGAGAGATATTTTATGATGAAAAGGTGGCTGAAGAAGAGGAGGAACTACATGAGGACAACAGTATATCCTCTCATGATACTCAAGTAGTTATATTCACAAGAAAGCAAACAGAAGGAAAAAATTCAGACTAAACACAATCTCTAAACAAGGCACAAATGGATATAAGCTTACCTGAACACCAAATGGAACGGCAACAAGAGAAAGGAAAAGGCATCATGAAAGTAGATGAACCAGCATAGCAAGTCCAGCAAGCTGTCATTTCCTCTTCCAGGGAAAAAAAAAACAGGTTTAAAGAAGGAAAGTAGGATCGTGGAAAGTTCACCAACAAAGAAGTTAAAGAGGTATACTCCTTATCACCCTTCAGTTGTAGATTTGGCTAGTTTGGATGAAGCAAATTTGCAGGATACTCCTATCAGTCTTTCAAAAGAAACCAGGGGAAGGGCTTTGGTGGCTAGCCCAAATAAGCCACCGGTTCACAAATGAGAGCGATTTGCTGGAACTGTCAGAGGTTGGGCACACCATTGACAGTTCAGAATTTGAGAGCCATGGTGGCTCAGGAAAGGCCCAATTTAATCTTGTTAATGGAAACAAAAAAAAAAAAAAAGAAATAGTGGTAGCTCGTCTTAAAAGACAACTGAAGTTTAAAAATAGTTTTGTGGAGGAACCGCAAGGCATTGCGGGGGGGATGGCGGTGTTATGGAATGAGGAAATGATGGTGGAAGTGGAGTGCAGCTCTCAAAAAATGATAAATTTGATCTGTTTTGATTATGAGAGTAAGATAAAAATGCGGATAAGTTGTGTGCATGCTCCAAACATATATGGGGAAAGACTACAGCTATGGGAGAAACTGAGATAGATAGCTTCTTCTAATACACTCCCATGGGTGTGCATGGGGGATTTCAATGAAGTACTTTATTATTGGGAGAAAGTGGGGAGAAGGATGGCAGAGAGCTCTAGAATGCAGGCGTTTCAAAATTGTATCAATGACTGTTCGTTAATGGAAATTGACTGTAAAGGGTATGCGTTTACCTGGTCTAATAACAGAGAATGGGTTGATTTGGTCAAGGAGAAACTGGATAGAGTATTCTGCTCAATGGATTGGCGGCTTATGTTCCCGGAGGCTGAAGCTTTTGATCTACCAGCTGTGGGGTCCGATCATAGTCCACTCCTTGTGGTAAGTAGTGTTGAATCTGTCAAGAAACAAAAAGATTTTAACTTCGAGGCTTTTTGGGTTGAAGATGGTGAATGTAGGGAGATAGTTAAACATGCATGACAATCTCAACCTTGTATCTAAGGAGGCTTAAGAGATAAATTACATTCTACCCGCTAAGCATTAAAAGCATGGAGCAAAAAGAAATTCCCCAATAATAATTCTCGTATTACAGCACTAAAGAAGGAGCTTCAATCCATAACAAACAGCCACCGAAGTTATCAAGTGTGGCACCCCTCGACGGCCCCTGATCCGTTAGGGTCGCCACGGTTCGCTCACCCTTCACTTTCCCTATTAACATGTCACTCTGATACCATTTCAATTGCAACGGGTCCATACAACATAGGGGGTTTACACTTTTTTTTTATAGGTCCCTTGCGCAATTCATATACGGAAGCACATCTAGCAAACTCCATTCCCTATATTCAGAAAACGATGCACACCTACTAAATATCTTATATAAGTTAAAGTCGAACATATTTATTTACATAAAGCAGATGGACATCTTTAGTCGGTACATCAAAATGCCATAGTCTTCTATACTCGGCTACACTTCGAAGGATGATCGACATCTTCTCCAACAGTCGAATACTTAAAGTCCATCGATCAGTGTCGGGGTCCAAAAGTTCCTCCCTTTGCTATCCCCCTCCTTGCAATCATAACCAACCACTTGATTCATCTATTGGTAGCAGTGGTAGCAGATGTATCTTATCTAGTCTGAAATGTTATTCCCCAAAAGGGGTGAGTACAACCACTCAGCAGGTAAATGACCAATAAACCACTCAATACATCATGCCATGCAATCATCACAATCATAGCATCACATGTCATACAAGCATCCATGCACAACATACCATGGCATCATGCACATGTCATCATACCTCATGTACCATCATCATCATATAGACATCATCATCATATCATACACTTACCATCAGCATGTCACATATGGCATCATCCTTACCATGCATCCATGCATATAACATCATCATCATATCACCATATCACATGTACCATCATCATTACCATGCATCCATGCATGTAACATCATCATCATATCACATGTACCATCATCATTGCCATGCATCCATGCATGTAACATCATCATCATATCGCATGTACCATCATCATTGCCATGCATCCATGCACACATCATCATCATATCACATGCATATACCATCATGCATATTTCAATTTCAATTTCTCAATTTCATCATTTCATATTGGACCGTCACATTCTCTTTCCTAGGACCAATGTTTGCATCCCATATTCATCACTTACGCCCAATCCTGGCGTCGCGAGAACCTCCGGTATTCAGCCATTTAAGGCCACCGAGCAGCCGCCCCCCCCCCCCACATTCCGGGCATCTCGTATCCCAACTGGCACCACAAGGCATCCCCTGGGGCAAAAACCTCCGAGGCTTCCAGCATTTACACTCCCTGGCCGGGCATCTCGCATCCCAACTGGCATCACGAGGCATCCCCCCGGGTACAAGCCTCCGGGGCTTCCGGAATTATGTATTGACATACCACCAGGCCTCCCCTGGAATTACGTACCGTATACCACTGGGCATCCCGACACTCTCGGGGAATCTCCGGGGCTCGCCATGAAAATGGTTTCCCCTGCCTCCGGAATTACGTACCGACATACCACCAGGCCTCCCCTGGAATTACGTATCGTATACCACCGGGCATCCCGACACTCCCGGGGCATTGTCAGCTCACACCTCCAACGGTCTTCTCATCACCACAATGCATGTTCTTATACATCTCACTTTCAATTTCACATTCACAATTATGGCTCAATTTCAACATGGCATGCGATGTGATGGCAACCAAGATCAAATTCATCATTGAATTCATACATGCACCTCAAATCATTATCGTACATGCAGCAAGGCACCATCATCCATAACAATACAATTCATGGAGTCCATGCAATTTAAATGGTCCATATTTCATGCTTTTTCGAAGTTTACAAAATTCCAGCATATACTATTTTATAAAATATTTAAATTAAATATTCATATGCTTCTCAAAAATCATGAAATCAAGGCATGTGATAGGCAAGACAATAAGATAGTAATTTCATGAAAAACACATGCCCAATAGAGTTTCACACGAGAAGATACAATTCACACAAATACAGCATGCAATTTCGGATAGAAACAGAATGTGCAGTTTTCGAAATAATTCGATTAAAATACTCGAACAACCTCCGAAAATTATGAAATTTTACCAGGTTATAGTTAAGACACTAAATTAGATTTTTCATGCATACTTCCAAGCCAAATTATTTTTAGATTATTTTCTACAGTCACACGAAGCTTCTGGATCTAACACCGAAATGTCCAGTGCATGCTTCTCCGAAATACTGAGTCTTCACCTATCTATTCTTCTTCGTTTCCTCTGAAATTTGGATATGTTTTACTTCAAGATGTTCTATACAAGTTTAATGAAGGGATCCAAGTCAAATATCCATATTATAGTCATCATATGGGTCCATAAGGTCTCGGGTGTCCTGTACCACGTCTCCAGATTTACCGTCTTCAAGAGTAGGTTGATTTACTAGGTTATAATTGTTCATTTTACTTCAAATTTGAGTAAGTTGTAGTTTAAGATGTTCCCTACAACTTTCATGAAGAAATCAAAGAAAGATTCTTAGTGCAAATCAACATGCAACCACAAATCCACTGAAAGGTCAGTGAAATCGTTCCAGATCTGGTGTCTCCGTAGGATGAGAGTTTGACCCCACAAAATCTCCATAATTTTGTACCAAATTTTAGTATGTTGTAGTTATAGATGTTGGCTACAACTTTCATGAAGATATCAAAGTCAAAATCGAACTCAAAACATGCATGCAAGCTCTCACAAAGTTCTGACTCAGGCGGTTCATGCGAAAACATTCCAGATCTAGCATCTCCGTAGGATGAGAGTTTGACCCCGTAAATCTCCATCATTTTGTACCAAATTTCAGTATGTTGTAGTTCAAGATGTTGGCTACAACGTTCATGAAGGAATCAAGGTCAAAATCGAACTCAAAACATGCATGCAAGCTCTAACAAGATTCTGTTTCAGGCGGATCTCACGAAATCAGCATGCAAAGTCAAGAACAGCCACATTTTAGCTCCGATTTTTGCCTTCCCTATGATCCGAAACCTACCACAAACAAATCATACATGCAAGGCACACATGCAAGGGTGGAAATCAGTCCCAACTTGCCTCTAAGACCAAGCAATTACGAGCACACGGACGGCACACCGGCGACGGACAAACGGCGTGCGGGCGGCGACGGGCGAGCTCCTCCTCCTTGGCCTCCCTCTCTCTCGCATCTCACTCTCTCTCTCGGCAACTCTCTCCCTCTCTCTCTCTCTTTTTGGTGGCTTATATATTTGCATGCATTCTTTTCTTGCATGGGGGACAAGTGTTCTCATGAGGAGAACAAGTGGCAAAAAGGAGAGAACAAGTGTTGGAGGACATGCAAGGTTAATGGGCTTCATTCTCGGCTGGGCTTTGGGCCAGCAACAGCCCCTCCTTGGCTCCAATGGGCTGACCATTTGGCCCTCCAAAATCCATACTCTTGGGCCTAAGGCCCAACCTAATTAAACCCACAATTTCCCTTTCAATTATTCATCTTTAATTCTTTCTTTTAAGAATTTAATTACTAAATTCCACATGGCCAAAATCTTGTAACATTTTATTTATAGGAACTTAGTCTATAAAGTGCATAGCCAAGCATAGATTATTCTTATTAATTTATCTAATTTAAAATCTCATGAACACAAGCATATATCACTTAGTCTTAAGAGCAGACTAATGGCTAAAGCATAAACCATAGGTAATTTTGTTACCTAATTATGGGCTTTAATACACCTTAGAGCTTGTCTTGAATTTTTTTGGGATGCCACATCAAGATACAAACACGGTCAAGAGAATAAAAGAAGAGTTGGAAACCTTATGGCATAGAGAGGAAATATTTTGGGGTTTGAGATCACGGATCAATTGGCTTCGTTGGGGAGACAAAAATACAAAGTATTTCCATGCAGCAACGATCCAACGGAGACAAAAAAAAAAAGAATTAATATGCTGAAAAATGCAGAAGATTAGTGGGTCAGAGGAAAACAGCAACTTCAGCACCTTACCATGTCTTTTTTCAAGGAGCTATATACCTCGGTAGGGCCTCGCAATTACAACCTTGTATTGGATCAATGTCCTACGCTAATCAGAAATGATATAAATGAATGTTTAGTGGCGAAAGTAACTATAGAGGAAATTCATGCTACTGTTTTTCAACTAGGAGCTCAAAAAGCCCATGGTCTAGATGGTTTAAATTGACTTTTTTTTATCAACATCACTGGGATATAATCAGTCTCGATGTCTTAAAGGAAGTTCGAGGTTTTTTTTTTTTCTCTCGGGGGTTTTGGATCCAGCCCTTAACATAACGCATATTACTTTAATCCCAAAGATTCCCCACCTAGAGAGACTTGATCAATATCGCCCTATCAGCCTATGCAATTTTGCCTACAAGATTATAGCCAAAATCTTGGCAAACAGACTGAAAAAATGGCTGCCTATGCTGATTTCAGGAGAGCAAAGTGCTTTTGTTAGTGGAAGACAGATTCAAGACAATATTTATATTGCACAAGAGGTGTTCCATCAATTGAGGAAGAGGAAAAGGAAAAAGCACTTCCAAGCAGTGCTAAAACTTGACATGAAGAAAGCTTATGACAGGATTGAACGAGATCTTTTAGAAGGTTGCTTGTTGAAAATGGGGTTCTGTGCTCAATGGGTTCATTGGATAATGCAGTGTGTCACCACAATTACATTTAATATTAAGCTTAACGGGGAACCTCTTCCTGCTTTCGCTCCCACCAGAGGCATTCGAGAAGGAGATTCTCTCTCGCCTTATCTATTTATTTTGGTAGCAAACAGCTTATCAACTTTGATGGGAAAGGCACTACAAGAAGGAAATATCAAGGGAATTAAGTTGAATAGATTCTGCCCTACTTTAACTCATTTGTTATTTGCAGATGATTCAGTTTTTTTTCTTAGATGATTCTCTCCAGGAATGCCAAAACATTGCAGCTGTCATTAATCAATATTATTATGCTTCAGGACAAACTGTCAACTTAAATAAGTCGGGAATTTTCTTTAGTAAAGACTGTCCACCTTTATTAAAGGACAATATGAAGAGAGAACTAAGGGTACCAGAGCTAGAACAAACAGAAAAGTATTTGGGAATCCCATCTGATTGGGGAGCATCGAAGAGGCAAATGTTTGGGTGGATTCTGAATTGGATCAATATGAAATTGGAGGGTTGGAAGGAGCAACTCATATCAAAAGCTAGTAAAGAAATTCTCTTGAAATCAGTGGTGCAAGCAGTACCACAATATGCCATGTTAGTTTTTAAAATTACAGTGTCAATTGTAAGGCTATAGAGAAAAAAATAGCTAATTTCTAGTGGAAAAAAACAATGATTCAAAGGCTGGTTGCATTGGAAACGATGGGAAATCATGAAGATGAGAAAAGATAGAGGAGGAATGGGTTTCAGAGATTTGTTCACTATTACTAAAGCCTTATTGGGGAAACAAGCTTGGAGGATGGTAAAAAATCTGAATGCGTTATGGAGTAAATTATTGAAAGGGCTGTAATTCTGTCGTACAGATCTCTGGCATGCTGATATAGGTTGTAATTGATATAGCTAGTATAAGCACCTAGAGGGGGGTGAATAGGTGTAAAAATAATTTCTCGAGATATGAAAACAATACTAGGCAAACAATAGAAATGAAGCTCTGCTTTAGTTAACAAAACGAACTATGATCAAAGTAAAGCAGGAAGTAGGGAAGAGAAAATTTAACACAAGGTTTATAGTGGTTCGGCTTATTCCAAGCCTACGTCCACTCTTCTGCACTGATAGCCCACCGGCTAGATTTCACTATGAACAAAAGAGATGTTACAGCAATGCTTTCCCTTGATTCCACAGTGTAGATACTCTACCACACTTCCTCAAGGTATCTCAAAATATAGATTCTCTTTTGCGTATAAGATTTCGCTCAGTAAATGAATTGACTAAAAATTAAGGAGCTTCAAACTTTGGAATTCTTCTATCGTGCACACTCTCGAACAACTAGAACGTCTTCCTTTTATACTTATTTGCGCTATCATACCCGTTAGCACTTACAAAAGGAATTCTTCCAATCCTTCCGTTGGACATAATCAATTAGGAAGATCATTCGAGCTATTAAAGGAACATGTCGATAGCCCATCAATCCTGCTCGCCCATACAATCAGGATTTTGGTTTCCATAAGTAAAACCTTCCAAGAATACTTCACCAATCATCGGATCCTTAATCAATCTTGATTCGAATAAAGGAATTCGTTATGTCATATCCAGCCAAGAGATCTTCTCCAGTCGATAAGGCCAAATCCTTAATGAAACACTCAGTTCTGGATAGCCTTTCTTCACCGGATTAGAAACTGTTAATGAGAATAGACTTTGAGTCTTGAGTCTGGTAGTCCGGAGGTCTTCAGACTTTAATAGTAGAGTCTGCAAATCTTTAGACTAGACTGATAGAAACGTTTTGTCAGCTTCAAAATATTCCAGAAATATTTCTCCAACAATCTCCCCCTTTTTGATGGTGACAAAACTTTCCTGCAAATTTGAATAACTTTGACTTGCAAAACATTGCTCAAGCAAATATGGATATCTCATAAAGATTAATGGCTTAATGATAACACTAAAATTTGCAACCACAGAAAATAGGTTAGTTTTGCATGAGAGTAAAGCCATTCATAAGATATCAATAGTTCTTAATATAAGCAGCAGTCAAATCCAAATCCACATTCAATCAGTCCATATCCAGACACAGACACACAAGTCAAACATAAAAACAAACTAAAAATTCAACAAGTTTAAGCTCAAAGTTCTAAGATTTCAAATCTCGCATCTCTCCCCATTTTTGTCATCATAAAAAAGGTTGAGATGGGAGAATAGAGTCAAGTTTGCTTGGGAACACAAACAAGCTGGAAATCTCCCATTGACTGGATGATGCCTTCTAGCTTTTTCAATTCTTCCTTCAGTTGATCCACCTCTTCACCTTTAACATTAGCTTGAATCTGAAGAGCAAGGGCTTGGATCTGATCAGATAAGGAAACAGAAGAAGCTTGTCCTGCATTCTTCAAGTTCTGAACTTCGCACTCCAAAGCATATATCTGACCCTGCATTTCCAAGAGAACATCAAGGATTCTGCGAAAATCTGCTGAGTTATCAGTCTGCGTATTGGCTTTGGCACGATCTGATGGAGTAAAGGCAGACGATGGTATATCAGCAAAATCATGCAGATTTGGCGATGAAGCATTATGTCCCTCCTCAGGAAATTGAGAGGCATGGATGTCCTCTAGATCTGCTGGAGAGCGGCTGACTCCTTCACTGGTAACAGGATATGAGGACATTCCTCTTTTCTCACCATCTCCCCCTGTTTCCATGGCTTCAGGTGGAGAAGAGTGTTCTTCATGCTCTCATTCCTCTTGATTTTCTCTTTCTTCTTCTTCTTCAAACCTTTCCTCCTCTGCTTCTCTTTCTTCAGCTTCTTTCTCCTCTTCTTCCTTCTCCTCTGCTTCTTGCTCCTCTGCTTCTATCTCTTCTTCTTCTTTCTCCTGTCCTTCTCTCTCCTCTGCTTCTTTCTCCTATCATTCCATTGATTCTGGAACAGAACGACTCAGCTTCTTCAACGCTATAGCAGAAATGGTGAGGTCATCCTCATCATCTTCATCAATGATGAGAGCTCTTCTCTTTTTGGATGGAGCAACCATGGGCTCCTTCCCTTTTCTTTTCGCTGCAGAAGAGACTTGATGAGGTTTGATAGGGTTTTCTCCTTAAATTTCTCCAACGCCTTGTCGAGTTCTTTTAGATGCATTTTGGACACCATTTTCAGTCCTACCACCATTTTGTCACACAATCGAACACAGAGAATTTGTGGTGGTTGAATATTCAAATGTCTGAATATCTTTGACACAAGACCTGGATAAGGAAGTTGGCCCATGTCCTTCACCACTGCTTTATACATGTGGAACAAAATAGTGTGAGGAAGAGAAAACCTTTTTTCCAACATTGATGGCGTACATCAGCTTTGCCTCTGAGTTTGAAACATCAGTCTTGGAAGTTGATTTCAGTCTAAGGCAATTGATCACAATCTTGTGAAGCATAATGTTGAACGCACACATCCTTGAATAGGAAATCCTTCCCTCTGTCCTTCTGTCTTTAACAAGTTCCAATGTGGCACGAGCTATAGAGACACTGATGGGTTGATATCTCCCTCTCTCAACCCCAATCACATCCGCCAGCATATCCACATCCACCACAAAGTCCTGATCTCGGACACTAAAAGAGATTCTATTCGCATCCAAAAAACTAAAATTTGAATAGAAATATGCAGTTAATTGAGTATAGGCTTCTATGGTGTTAGAACAAAACTGTTCAAGTTGAAGAAAACTGAACTTTTCCCTCAAATTGATATTCACAGCATCAAGGAAATCAAAATCCACACTCCTAGGGTTTATCACCCCACGCTTCAACAATTTGGAGTATAGATCCTTCTGTTCCCTTGATCTAAACAACTCTGTCCTTTTTCCTCGAATTTTCGCCACAACACCCATTCTCGGTTGAAATTGGCTGTACAATTTGTCATCATCATTCCCATCTATCGGATTAAATCCCCCAACACGCGGATCACTTTGGATATTTGCAAGGGTTTCTTCTGCCAACCCCTTAGGAGCATTTCCCAAACGCTCCATTTTTCACAAAAAGATGTACTCATTCCCATATCCCTTGTCCTTAAGAAACTCATCGATGTAGTTCAATGGAGTACCAATCCTCTTTAAAGCACGGTAAAGCTTATAAATAAAAGAGGGCCTTTGAATTCTTACAGGATCTGCGTCTTTAACGATTTCTTCCTCTTGTTGATGACCAGCACCTTGTGGACTAGTTGGTGGAGAATGACGCTGCTGAGAATGTTGTGGGCTCTACTGCTGACTTGGTGACTCCTCTTCCTCGGTGAGATCAAAGTGAGTAGGCCCCTCACTCATTCGTTGTGGTCCCCTGCTTGCGATCCTCGAAGACTTTCTTAAAGACGACATCTTTCTCAGTCTTTGAAAGATTCCTTGCTTGACTTTCCCAAGAAAGATGACAACTTTTTCGAAGATCAAACAAGGGAGGAAGACAGGAATGGAAGATCGATGCTTTTTAGGGTATTCGAGTTAAGTGAAGAGGAACCAACTGTATATAGCTCAGTCGAAAAGGGAGAATACTAAACGTCATAAAGGAAAGTGAAAAGATGCCTCTTAAAAGTAATTACCTTTTTCAAAAATAGATAACTGTCTTTTTTAAAGAGAAATTAACTCTTTTTGAAAATGAAAAATTGCACTTTTCACGGAAATTGAAGATAGCATAAATTAATTATAAATAGATAAATGATCGTACCTTTCCGAGATTTAATATAAGAGAAAATAAAATAACTTACAGTCAAGAACCATGATTGTCTAAGTCTGAGAGTCTCTAGACTTTAACTTCTTCAAGCTTCAAGATGTTGAGTCTGGAACGGATGATTTCAAATTGATTTTTCTCCAAAGGCTTCGTAAATATATCCGCCAGTTAGTTCTTTGAGTCAACAAACTGAATCGAAACTTCTCCATTTTGAACATGATCTCTAATGAAGTGATGTCGAATCTCTATATGCTTTGCTCTTAAGTGAAGAATTGGATTTTTGGTAAGATTGATTGCACTAGTGTTGTCACAGTTAATCTCCGTGCATGAATCTTCAATTCCAAAGTCTCTTAGCTGTTGTTTTATCCACAATATTTGTGAACAACAACTTCCGAGAGCTACATACTCTGCCTCTGCTGTAGAAAGAGCTACTGTATTTTGCTTCCTTGAAAACCAAGACACTGTCCTGCTTCCAAGTAACTGACAGGTACCCGAGGTGCTCTTTCTATCAACTCTGTAACCGGCTAGATCTGCGTCTGAGTATCCAAGAAGAGTAAAGTCTCCCTTTTTAGGATACCAAAGGCCGATGCTTGAAGTTGAAGCAATGTATTTGATAATATGCTTTGCAGCACTTAGATGAGATTCTTTAGGGTCTGCTTGAAATCTAGCATAAATACAAACACTAAACAAAATGTCAGGTCTAGAAGCAGTAAGATAAAAAAGTGAACCGATGATACTCCTGTATAGCTTCTAGTCAACTTTCTTTCCTTCTTCATATTTATCTATCTTCAAGGAACTTGACATTGGTATATCAGTCTTTTTGCAATTTTCCAGTCCAAACTTTTTGACAAGATCATTAGCATATTTTTCTTGATGAATAAAAGTCCCTTCCTTCAATTTCACTTGAAGTCCAAGAAAGAAGGTTAGTTCACCCATCATGCTCATTTCAAATTCATCTTGCATAGACTTAGACAATTTATTGTATAAACTTTCATTAGAGGATCCAAAAATAATATCATCAACATATATTTAAACAAGCAGAAAACTTTTGCTTTCTCTTTTGATAAACAGAGTAGTGTCTACTTTACCTTTTACAAAGACATTTTGAATTAAAAACTTACTCAGCCTGTCGTACCAAGCTCGAGGTGCTTGCTTTAAACCATACAAGGCTTTTTTCAGTCTAAATACTGAGTCTGGCTTCCTTAGGTCTTCAAACCCAGGTGGTTGTTCCACATAGACTTCCTCACGGATAAATCCATTCAGGAAAGCACTTTTGACATCCATTTGGAATAACCTAAAATTCTTATAACAAGCAAAAGCAAGTAATAATCGAATTGCTTCTAACCTTGCTACTGGTGCGTAAGTCTCGTCATAGTCTATCCCTTCTTCTTGCGTATATCCTTTAGCCACGAGTCTTGCTTTGTTTCTTACGACTTTTCCTTTTTCGTTCATCTTGTTCCTGAAAACCCATTTAGCTCCAATAATAGATTTACCTTTTGGTTTAGGAGTCAACTCCCAGACATCATTAATGTTGAATTGTCTGAGTTCTTCTTGCATAGCTTCAATCCAACTTTCATTAGATAAAGCTTCTTCTATGCTTTTTGGTTCTATTTCAGAAATAAGAGCCACAGCACTAGACTCTTCGCGCCTTTTAGATCTTGTGCGAATTCCTTCATTAATGTCGCCAATAATGAGATCTTTGGGATGACTGGACTTATGCTTCTAGTTACTGGTTGATTTGTCAGGTTGATGATCACTTCTTTCATTTGAATCTTCAATAACCATTTGTTGCTGGTCTTTCAAAGTCTGAGCTGTTTCTTGAGATTTAGACTTATAGAGTCTGGAGCAGGTTCAGATTCTTCAAGATGAGTCTGAACAGATTCATTTTGCATAGAATCCTGGAATTTGACGTTCATTGATTCCTCCACATATTGACTCTTCTTGTTATATACTTTGTAGGCTTTGCTTGAGGTAGAATATCCAAGGAAGATGCCTTCGTCTGATTTTTCTTCAAACTTACCAACTCTATCATTTGCATTTTTCAATATAAAGCATTTGCATCCGAACACATGAAAATATGAAACAATAGGCTTCTTTCCTTTGAATAACTCATAGGGGGTTTTTTCCAGAATAGGCCTTAGAAAAACTCTATTGATAATATAACATGCTGTTGAAACTGCTTCAGCCCAAAATCGTAAAGAGATGTTACTTTCAATTAAAAGAGTTCTAGCCATTTCTTGAAGTGATCTATTCTTTCTTTCCACAACTCCATTTTGCTCTAGAGTATATGGAGAGGAGAACACATGCTGAAAACTAGATTCATCACAGAATTTCGTAAAATCTTGATTTTCAAATTCACCTCCATGATATGTTATTATACTCGAGATAACATACCCTTTTTCATTTTGAACCTTTTTAGCAAACTTTTCAAAGTAAGCTCGCTTCATCTTGAATTGAGATTAGACATTGCGATTCATCTGGTTTTACATCCAAGAGGTAGATATTTCCATGTCTTTAGCCCATGAATGACTGAGTAGAATCTTTACTGGTTCCTGAACATATTCCCTCTTAAAAGTTGATTTTGAAACCAGTATCATACAGCTGACTGATACTGAGCAGATTGTAGTTGAGTCCTTCCACTAGGGAAACATTGCTTATTGTGAGGTTTCCAATCTTTATAGTTCCAAATCCCACAATTCTTCCTTTGCCATTTCCTCCAAATGACACTTTTCCACCATTTACTTGAACGAGCTTTATGAAACAATTTGAATCTCCTGTCATATGTTTTGAGCATCCACTATTCAGATACCATTTTACTTTTTTCTTGATAGTGACCTGTATTTAAAAAATAAACTCAAGCTTTCTTTGGTACCCATATTTTCTTGGGTCCATTGGTGTTAGTATGATATGCGGTTTTTGCCCATACTATCTTAACAGGTTTCCAAACCATAGGACACTCTTTTTCAAACTGATCTGCACTATTGCACTTTGAACATCTGAGAGTATTTCGACCTACTGGTTTTACAAAAACCTTTTTGAAATGATTTTTGTAAACATCTCTTGTAGGTCTTTGCTTAATTCTTTCCTTCACTTTAGGAAAATCAATTAAATGAATGGTTTCTACTGTCATTCCTAAACCAGATTTATTAAAATAAGGTCTTTGTGCTGAAAGAATTTTCTCAAGTTTCTCAGATCCTATCGAAAATCTTTTTGAAATATTTGATAAGTCATTTTTTAAAAATGCATTTTCTTTCAAGAGATTATCTTCGCTTTCTTTAAGAGTAGAAACATTCATGTCTAAACATTTCAACTTTTCTTTCAAAACATTTTCCTGTTGTTTTAGTGCAGAGTTTTCCTTTTTAAGTTCGGAAATCCTTTTAAGAGAAGTCTTAAGACTAAAACATAGCTCATCAATGTATTTAGAAACTTTAACATGGATTTTAAAGTTACTTACCTCAAATTCACTATCTGAATCTGAGTCTGTCTCGGAGTTTGAATCTGAATTCGATTGTGCCATCAGACATATATTGGCATAATCATCATCACTTTTTTCACACTCTATATCACTCCAGGTTTCTACTTTAAGAGCCTTTCGATACTTTTCAGCTTTTCCTTTATTCTTTCTCAGAAGAGGGCGGTTGGGTCTGATGTGTCCCTTTTTCTTACATTCAAAGCAGACTACATCTTTGTTTGATTCATCATCATCAACAGACTTGGTATATTGCTTTTGAAAACTCTGTTTCTTTGGATTGAATCTTTTTTCTTTTCTGTTAAGCTTTCTGAATCTTCTTATCATGAGAGCAAGCTCCTCATTGTCCATATCGTCTTCAGAATCTGTGACATCAGAATCATCATTGGATTTTAATGCAATGGATTTCTTACTTTTAGGATCTTCGTCTTCATTGATTCGTTCCACTTCATAAGACTGAAGAGTTCCAACCAACTCATCGACAGATAGTGGCATAATTCTTTGTGTCTCTCTTATTGAGGTCTTTATATGATTCCAATCCTTGGAGAGTCCACGCAGTAGCTTGTTTACCTTCATGGGATCAGAAATTGGTTGACCTTGATTTTCAAGACCATTCACGATTTCTGTAAAACGACTAAACATGTCAGTTATAGATTCTCCTGATTTCATTTTGAAGGCTTCATATTGACCGAGGAGAATGTTGATTCTGGTCTCTTTCACTCGATCAGTTCCTTTATAGGTGATATGTAATCTATCCTAAACTTCTTTTGCTGTAACACAAGAAGATATTCTGTTATATTCAGTAGGTGACAAAGCACAATATAAAGAATAAATTGCTTTTGCATCAAGAGCTTGTCTCTTGATTATCTCTTCCTGAGTCATTTCAATTGACTCAATAGTTTCTTTTCCTCTCTCTCAAATAGATGCAGCTTTAGGAGTGATTCCTTTTTTTACAACGTCCCATTCCAGAGGATCCTCTGATCATAGGAACGCTTTCATCTTGTTTTTCCAGATGTTGTAATCCTTTCCATCAAAGTAAGGTGGTTTGGTATTGCTTTGCCCTTCCACCAACCCTGGAGCTAGCATACTAGTCATGGATCTTTAACTCTAAAGTAAAACACTTCAAACAAAGTGAGTACACAAGCTCGGATACCAATCGATATAGCTAGTATGAGCACCTAGATGGGGGTGAATAGGTGTAAAAATAATTTCTCGAGATATGAAAACAATACTAGGCAAACAATAGAAATGAAGCTCTCCTTTAGTTAACAAAACGAACTATGATCAAAGTAAAGCAGGAAGTAGGGAAGAGAAAATTTAACACAAGGTTTATAGTGGTTCGGTTTATTCCAAGCCTACGTCCACTCTTCTGCACTGATAGCCCACCGGCTGGATTTCACTATGAACAAAAGAGATGTTACAGCAATGCTTTCCCTTGATTCCACGGTGTAGATACTCTACCACACTTCCTCAAGATATCTCAAAATATAGATTCTCTTTTGCGTACAAGATTTCGCTCAGTAAATGAATTGACTAAAAATTAAGGAGCTTCAGACTTTGGAATTCTTCTATCGTGTACACTCTCGAACAACTGGAACGTCTTCCTTTTATACTCCTTTGCGCCATCATACCCATTGGCACTTACAAAAGGAATTCTTCCAATCCTCTCGTTGGACATAATCAATTAGGAAGATCATTCGAGCTATTAAAGGAACATGTCGATAGCCCATCAATCCTGCTCGCCCATACAATCAGGATCATGGTTTCCATAAGTAGAACCTTCCAAGAATACTTCGCCAATCATTGGATCCTGAATCAATCTTGATTCGAATAAAGGAATCCGTTATGTCATATCCAGCCAAGAGATCTTCTCCAGTCGATAAGGCCAAATCCTTAATGGAACACTCAGTTCTAGATAGCCTTTCTTCACCGGATTAGAAACTGTAAATGATAATAGACTTTGAGTCTTGAGTTTGGTAGTCTGGAGGTCTTCAGACTTTAATAGTAGAGTCTGCAAATCTTTACATTAGACTGATAGAAATGTTTTGTCAGCTTCAAAATATTCCAGAAAGATTTCTCCAACGGTAATCCTTCATGGGGATGGAAAAGTTTGCTTATTAGAAGAGAGGCTATTGCGTATTCAGTCAGATGGTCAATAGAAAGTGGAGAAACTATTAATATTAGAACAGACAAATGGCTGAAAAGAGGATTAATAGAAGGGCTGACAAATAGATATGATCCCTAGAAAGTTTCGGAGCTAATACTATCGGAGACACAACAGTGGAATGAACCACTGCTAAAAAATCTTTTTGATGATCAGACTACTCAGGAAATCCTTGCAATACCAATAAATGGTCCTTTTTTTTAGTGATGAATTAATATGGATGGGCACAAAAAAATGGGTCTTTTATAGTCAAGAACGGCTATAACTTGCTAAAAGACACCACCACAGAAAACAGAGTAACTGAGCACCCTTCTTCCTCATATCAAACTCCAACAACATTATGGAATACAATTTGGCATATGAAAACCAGCCCAAAAGTGAAGTTATTCGTATGGCATGCTTGTCAAAACGCTATACCAACCAAGGAAAATCTATGGAAAAGAAAGATCTCACCTGACCTAATGTGTGATCTCTATAAAGCCAAGGTGGAAACGGCCGAACACACCCTTCTCCTTTGTCCATGGGCTGCCGGGGTATGGAATCACCAGGAAATCAACTTGCGAGTAGATGCATAGGAAGTTAAACAAATAGATGAATGGTTGGTAAAATTTATAAGCAAAAAGTCGCACCTCCCCTCTATGGAAATAATCGGCAATCTTCTGTGGCAGGTATGGAAGGAGCGCAACAATTTTATCTTTCGAGGTACAAAACCAGAGGTCTGCAAAGTAATAGATCTCAGCAAAACAGCTACCAAAAATGGGGATGTGGATATGCACTAGCCGAAAAAATTGAAGAACCGCAGAACCCACCTACCTGGCGAGCTTCGAAAACTGGCTGCCTCAAGCTAAACGTCGATGGGTCGTTGGGGGAAGGGTCGATAGAGGGAGCAGTAGCCTGCGTCGTTTCGGACTCCTCCGGCACCTTCTTAGATGGATTCACGAAGATAGTATAGGCAGAATCAATTTTACAGGTTGAAACCCTAGGGGTTCTTGAAGCCCTAAAGTTTTTGAAGGAGAAAGAACTCAAGGAAGCAATTGTGGAGACTGACAGCAAAGTCTTGGTTGCTAGCTAGAAGCATGAACAACAGATAGAGTGGAACACACGTGGGGTGTTGATGGAGTGCTATTTACTTCTATAGCAGTTGTCGCGAGTGGGCCTGGTTCACTGCCCACATTCAGCTAACTCAATGGCGGATTGGGCCGCACGTCACTAGCGCACAAAGACAATTCCTCCAAATTGGCGGGCTTCCCCTCCCTCAGGCATTTGGGCTCTGTTATGTGTTGATGCCTCAATAGTGGGCTTTCACGGTTCTCTGCTTATGAAATAAATAAAATCTCCCTTTTGACAAAACAAAAGAATCTATGTTGATGATATTATTTTTGAATCACCTAACGAAAATCTGTGCAAGAAATTCTCTAAGTCTATGCAAGATGAACTCGAGATGAGCATGATGGGTGAACTATCATTCTTTCTCAGACTACAAGTAAAACAATTGAATGAAGGAATTTTCATTCACCAAGAAAAATATGCTAAAGAACTTGTTAAAAAGTTCGATTTGGAGAATTGCAAAAAGACTGATATACCAATGTCAAGTTCTTTGAAGCTGGATAAAGATGAAGAAGGAAAGAAACTTGACCATAAGTTGTATAGGAGTATCATTGGTTCACTTCTTTATCTTACTGCCTCTAGACCTAACATTTTGTTTAGTGTTTGCATTTGTGCAAGATTTCAATCAGATCCTAAAGAATCTTATCTAAGTGCTGCAAAATGCATCATCAAATACATTACTACAAGCTCCAAGTTAGGTCTATGGTATCATAAAGAATGAGACTTTACTCTTCTTGGATACTCATACCAGATCTAGCAGGATGCAGAGTTGATAGAAAGAGCACCTTGGGCACTTGTCAATTGCTTGGTAACAGGACAATATTTTGGTTTTCAAGGAAGCAAAGTACTGTAGCTCTTTCAACAGCAGAAGCAGAGTATGTGGCTCTTGGAAGTTGTTATTCTCAAATCTTATGTATAAAATAACAACTAAGAGACTTTGGAATCGAAGACTCATGCACTAAGATCAAATGTGACAACACCAGCACGATTAATCTCACCAAGAATCTAATTCTTCATTCAAGAGCAAAGTATATAAAGATTTGACATCATTTTATTAGAGATCATGTTCAAAATGGAGAAGTCTTGATTCAATTCATTGACTCAAAGATTCAGTTGGCGGACATTTTTACGAAGCCACTGGAGAAAAATCTATTTGAGTCTATTCGTTCCAGATTTAATATCTTAAAGTCTGAAGATGCTTAGACTCATGGATAAAAGTCAAAAGATGCTTAGACTCAGAAGTTCAAGAATCACGACTGTAATTCATTTCAGTTCTAGCAATCTATCTTTTGGATAAAATCTCGAAAAGCTACAATTGTTTATTAATCTGCAATTGATTGATGTTATCTTTCTAAGTTTTTGAAATTGTAGCAATTATTCTTTTTCAAAAAGGAAGTTATCTTTTTAAGATGACAGTTATCTATTTTCAAAAAGGAAATTATTTTTTAAAAGACATTTTTTATTTTTCCTTTTGTGACGATCTGTATACCTCATTTCGATTTCTTTATATACTGTTTTTCTTCCTCTTTTTACTTACAAACCCTAGAAGCATAGAACATCACCTTCTTACTTTTTCTCTCTAGTTTAATCCTTAAAGTTTTCATCTTTCTTGCAAATCAAGTTCGGAAACTCTCTCAAAGACTGTGATAATTTCTTCCCAAAGAAAGTCGTCAAGGATTGCAAGCAGGGGACCACAGCATATGCGTAAGGGTCCTACGCACTTTGACCTTACAGAGGAAGAAGAATCTCCCAGGCAATAGCAGAGTGCACAACATTCTCAACCGCGCCATACTCCTTAGGCTAGACCACATAATGTTTAGCAACATCAAGCGGAGGAAGAGATTATTGAGGATGCTGAACCTGTAAGGACTTAAAAGCTTGCTTTTACCTTCAAACTCTACTATGCCTTAAAGGATGGAGGTTCTCTAATGAACATTATTGATGAATTTTTGAAAAAAAATGGGTACAGAAATGAAACCCATTTCTTACAAACGATGGAACGTTTGGGGATTGCTCCTGTTGGCTCAGCAGAAAGGGCTTTTGCGAATTTTCCAAGTGATCCACATGTTGGAAGATTTAGTCAATCTGATGGAAATGATGATGAAAAGATGTTCACTCATTTTAAGCCTAGAATGGGTGTTGCTGCGAACATTCGAGGAAAAAGAACCGATCTGTTTCGTTCTGAGGAACATAAGTGAGTTTACTCTAAGTTGCTAAAGCGAGGGGTGATGAACCCAAGAAGTGTGGATTTTGATTTTCTCGACTCTCTGAACGTGAAGTTACGAGAGAAATTTTTCTTACCTTTTACCAAAAAAAAAAAAAAGTTTCGAGAGAAATTTACTTTACTTCAATTAGAACGATTTTGCCCTGAGACGAGAGTTGCTTATCCAGAACTTACTGTGTATTTCTATTCCAATCTAAGCTTTTTTGATGCGAATAGATTTTCTTTTAGTGTTAGAGACTAGGATTATGTGGTTGATATGGACATTCTGGCTGATGTGATTGGAGTAGAGAGAGGGATGTTTCAATCAATTAGTGTGTCTATTGGTCGTGCAACTATGGAGCTTGTTCGAGATGGAATGGCAGAAGGCCCAATTTCATATTTGAGGATGAGTGTCTCAAATGTTTTGCTTCACAAGATTGTGATTAACTGTCTTAGACCAAAATCCACAACAAAGACTGACGTCTCCAATTCAGAAGCGAAGCTAATGTATGCTATCAATGCTGGTAAAAAGTTCTCTTTGTCGCACACTATCATGTTTCACATGTATAGATCAATGGTGAAGGACAAGGGTCAACTTCCTTATTCAGCACTTGTTACTCAGTTATTCAAACATTTTTACATTCAGCCTCCCAAAATTCTGTGTTTAAACTTGTGATCAAATGGTGGTGGGACTGAAGATGGTTTCAAAGATGCGTCTGAAGAAGCTAAACAAGGCTTTAGAGCGATTTAAGGAGAAGACTCATGCCAAGACTCGTCAAGACTTTGTGGCTGCAAAACAAAAAGGCAAGGAGCCCATGACAACTCCATCTAAAAGAAGAAGAGCACTCATCTTACAAGATGAAAAAGATGAGGATGACATCACCATTTCCACTCTTGCCTTAAGGAACTTACAGCGTTTTGTTCCAGAGACAGAAGATAAAGAGAACCGAGACAAAGAAGAAGCAGTGCAGAGGAGTGAAGAGAGAATCGATGAGGAAGGAAGCAGAGGAAGAAAGAACTGCAGAAGAAGAGCAAAGAGGAGAACAATGTCATCATGTCATTGATTAAGAGATAGAGCATGAAGAGTACTTCTCTCTACCTGAAGGCACTAACACGGGGAGCTGCTGAGAAAAGAGGTACTCCTTCACGTGTTTTTACTAGTGATGATGTCAGTTGTTCTCCTGCCGATCTAGAAGATGTATATGCCTCTCAATTTCCTGAATAAGGTCATGAGGTTTCATCTCCGAGTCTGGGTGCTTATGCCAAAATGACATCATCTGCCAATACTCCACAAACTGATCATGTTGAAGCAATCACTAAAACTGACAACTTAGCAGACTTTAGAAGATTGCTTGATGTTCTTATGGAGCTGCGAGGTCAGATTTATGCCTTGCGATGCGAATTTCAGAATATGCAGAATGCTAATCAAGCCTCTTTAGTTTCTTTGCTCAATCAAGTTCAGGCCCTTAATCTTCAAGTTCAAGCAACTGCCAAGGGTGAGAAATATCGCAACTGAAGGAGGATCTAAGAAAGCTGGAGGAGACTATCAAGTCAATGAGATATTTCCAGCTTGTTCGCATTCCAAAACAATCTTAATTTTATCCAAATCTCTTTTTCGTCTCTACATTTTTAATGTTGACAAAAAGGGGGAGAAGTTGGTGCAAATTTGATTTGATTTGATTTCACTTTTGGATTTGACTTTAATTCTTGTTTAGTTGTGACTGGTTTGGACTATGTTTTGGTTTTGACTGTTTGATCATTTAATGCTTGCAGTATCTTAAGCGTTGTTGGTATTCATGGCAAAGATAGTTATTTTTACAGGATTAACTCATTTCCTGTGGATGCAGATGCGATACTATCTTTATCCTAATCCATTTATCCTTTATGAGATATCCTTGTTTGCTTGGGTATCATCTTGCAAGTCAAAAGTATCCAAATCTGCAGGAAAGTTTTGTCACCATAAAAAATGGGGAGATTGTTGGAGAAAACTTTCTTATTTGTTTTGAAGCTGATAAAACGTTTCCATCAATCTAGTCTGAAGACTTGCAGACTCTCTCGTCAAAGTCTGAAGATCGCCAGACCGCCAAACTCAAGATATAAAGTCTACCCTCATTGACAGTTTCTAGACCGATGAAGAAGACTTATCTAAAATTAAGTATTTCTTTAAGGATTTGATTCATGAAGAAATACTCAAGTATATTTAGAAGGTTCCACTTATGGAAACCTAGATCCTGATTATATGGGTGAGCAGGATTGGTGGGCTATCATCACATTCCTTAAGTAACTTGAGATTTCCCTAATTGATTCTGTCCAACGGGTAGATTGGAAGAACTTCTTTGGAAGGTGCCAATGGTTATGAAGGCATTGAGGAGTATATAAGGAAGACACTCTAGTTATTCGAGTGTGTGCGTGATAGATAAATTCCAAAGTCTGAAGCTCCTTGTTCTTTGCTAATTCAATTGTTGAGCGTAAATTTGTACTCAAAAGAGAGTTTAGATACTTGTGAGGCCTTGAGGAAGTGTAGCAGAGTCTCTACATTGTGGAATCAAGGATGAGATACTGTAATGACTCTTTTGATTCATAGTGAAATCCAGCTAGTGAGCTGTCAGTGCGGGAGAGTGGACGTAGGCTTTGATTAAGTCGAACCACTATCAACCAGACTCAAATTAAAAGTAAAGTTTTATACTATATTTTGCAAAAGTTATTTTCGCACCTATACACCCTCTTCTAGGTGCTCGTACTAGCACTAACACACATTTCATAAAGACCTTCATAATTCATAGGGACTTTATAGCGTAAATGTTGAAAGGTGTTCATTTTACATGTTTGAAAAATAAAAGGAATGAGCCAAAACCTAGTAAATGAAATTTCTAGTTTTAAGTTAAAAGAATTCTCTTACCACATCATCTGGTATACATAAAGTGAATGCATAATCATCCGATAAGTGTGATAAAAATATAAGTAGACTTTACCTTTTCCATTTTCATTTACCTTTGAAATTGTTAACCAACAATACGTCCATCCAGACTCATGCATATGCACACCATGTTTCACATAAACAAACAAACAATATAAATAATATTTGGTTCTACACATGATAATGCATTTTATTCATTAATATTTCCTCCTCTCAAACTTTACTATGCATTCCAACTACTAGGGCATCTCAATTTCGAGGTATTCTACAAACTTCCACCACAGAGTATCCCCACCACAGGGGCATCTCAACTCCCGAGACATCTCGATACACTCTTTGGGGCAATCCAACCACTGGACATCTCGCAAACTGCCATCATGGGGCATCGTCACGTACCACTATATGAGTGACGGAATCACTTTAATATTATTTAAAGCCAATATAGGTATGTATATTTATATATAGACACACACACACACACACACACACACACTTATAAGCATATCACACATATCTCAACTCAATTTAATACATTAGCCAAATAATCGTATATTCTGGCCGTTAAAGTTTGGAGATCCAAATGAGTACATTTTGAATTTGGACATTAGCAGGATCCGAACGAATAAATATATTTTGGACGTAAAGTTCGAACATGTAAATGGGTACATTTTGAATTAGAATAACAAGTACATTAAGGTCGTAAAGTTCAAACAATCGAAAAGATAAATTCTGGCTTAATAGAAGCTTCTAGAACAAAAGAATAGATCCAATAATGAACGGATTTACAAATGAATAGAATCAACAAATAAATAGATTCAACAAGGAATAGATTTATATTTAGTAAAGTCTGTCTGAATCAATGGATAGATTTATTAACAAACAGATTCACAAGTTAGCAATTTAACAAGAAATAGATTCATACTCAGTAAAGTCTATCTAAACCAATAAACAGATTTATCAACAAACATATTCACAAATTGGCAAATTCAACAAGGAATATATTCATACTCATTTAAAATCTGTTTGAACCAATAAACATATTTATGAATGAATAGATTCATAAGTTGGCAAATTCAACAAGTGAACAAATTCACAAATGAACAGATTCGACCAAATGAGTAGATTCACAAAAGACAAATTCACAAATGGACAGATTTTGTCATAGACAATTCTAGCATAAACAAGTAAAATGAATAGATTTTGATTGGTAAAATTCTAGCAGAACAAAATAGAGCGAATATGCAAGGGGTTATCAAGACAAATATGACAGAACGAACCACTTCTGACTATGCAGAACGAAACAAAATGAAGAAGAATGAACGTGTAATGGATCATCAAGATAAATATGGTAGAACAACCAAATTTTAACTACCTAGAATACAGTAGAAAGAAGTAGAACGAACATACAATAACTCATCAAGATAAATATGGCAGAACGACCAAATTCTGACTACCTAGAACGAAGCAGGAAGAAGCAAAACTAACATGCAATGGGTCATCAAGAGAAATATGATAGAATGACCAGATTTTGATTATCTAAAATGAAGTAGAAAGAAACAGAATGAACATACAATGGGTTATCAAGATAAATGTAGTAGAACAGTCATATTTTGACTACTTAGAAAGATGTAGAAAGAAATAGAACGAACCTCTGGAAACTGAATGATGTACCGTGTAGGGCTATGTAGCGATTTTTGGCTAAATAATCATTGATAAGTCTGCATGATTGTGTTGATATTCGGTAGAAGGTACAAATCCTTCACTATCTTAGATTTAATGGCAATCAAAGAGCTTTAACTTAGTGCAAAGTCTCAGCTTTCGTCTCTTTATGAATCCATCTCGAGGCTATTTGGAAACTGAAAACCTTTGCAAATTGCAGACTTTGGTATATGAGGGCATTAAATGCCCTCTTACAAGCCACTGAAGACGCTTCTGCAGCTTATTCTTAGGCGGACTTGCAGTTTTCAAACAGTAATATTTATCAAAGTTGTGTGAATTTTTGAAAGAAATTGGACTGTAATGACGTGGATGGGATCTGCAAAATGAGTCTAAACATTTGGAGGATTAAGTACAGATTTGGCTCTCTAAGTTTAGGCATTTGTGTGATTTGATCTTCTATTTTTTATGTTGTGCAATTAAGTCCTCTTAACTTTTTTGATTTGTGCGATCAGGTGTATTGTTTACTTCTTGTAAGTAATGCCGTCACACTATGATTTCCTTTTTACTTGTTTTTGCTGTTTGCTTTCTGCTCATTTGGAAGCAAATTAGCATCACCTTTTATTTTTGTTGCATAAACAATGTCACGTCATTGATTAATTCGTTGGTTTAGTCGAGGCGGTTGACCGAAGGATTTGATTACATAAATTTAAAAAGTTGAAGGACTTGATTGTACAAAATAAAACTTGAAAGACCCAATTGGCACAAATGTAGAAAGTTAGAGGACTTGATTTAATGAAATAAAAATTAGAGGATCAAATCACATAAATGCTAGAACTTAAGGACCATAATATGCACTTCACCCAACATTTTTACTATGAATTACCTGTGGCCATGCCTCGTCTGTGTCAGGCCGAGGCAAATTATGTCCGGGTCTGGTTTCTATTTTATATTATTTTATTAAATCTAATAACTTCTCAATAGAGGCAACAATCAAGACCCTTTTCGCTAACGGCTCGGCCCTGCCTGGGACAGGCCGTGTAGGCCTTGCTGGGACCATGCTGGTGCGTTGGTCATTCCTAATATGGACATGTAATCTAGTGTCGTAGACATTGTTGCGATAGGACAAGCGATTGAACAATAATATAGACAGAGGAAGAAAATCAATCAGACACCGAATTTACGTGGTTCAGTCGTAAAGACCTACGTCCACGGGGAGAGCAGCAGCGAATTTCACTATAGATCAAGCAATACAATGAGATTACACACTCGAGTCATTCAAACACTCTCTCGGTGTTTCCCAAGCCCCAATTACACCTAATAACGCACACAGTGTTTAGCCTCGAAATTCCTCAAGAAATAATCTCTTAATTTCACGAAGGAATTACATGCAAATCTTACAACAAGATTTAAATAAGCTACAAACACTAATCTTTCTTGGATGTAATTCACGGACAAGAACGACAAAGAAAATCCCTCCTAAGCACTCGACGACGAGACGACGCTTCAAGACCAATTCTTCATGATCAACCCTCTTCCATCCATGGCCATAGGTCTATATATATAAGTGAGACCCTTATACCTTTGCCAACTTCTCATAGGATTTTGTTTCCTATCTTAAACGATTTTATCCAAAACATATCTCTGTATATTTTAAACAAAATCCAAATTCAAGTGAAAGTTGGACTTTCCTATTTTAGCGGCCAGACTCTCCAACGCAGATTCAAATTTAGGGAAGTTGATCTTCGGATCTTCTTTGCTCAATTTCGAATGTCTGCAATATATTCAATTCGGAATATTCAGAATTTCACATTGAACTCAAACTCGAGACATATTTCAACAATCTCCACCTTGGCTCGACGTTTGAGCCAAGTTGCAATCGCTTCGCAAAAAATTCAAACTCTACTGCTACTTTCCCATAGCCCTCGATGAGCTCAACCGTCACAGATATTATCTAAGTCCAAGCCTCGCTTGAACTTTGCCATAACCGAGGACCTCATTAGAATACCAACTCCACATGCACTTTTAACTGCTCCGCAAGGATTTTTTGACACAACCTCCTTAACCGCAAATAAAGTAAAATCATTGTTGCATCCATATATATTAGGAGATCGAATACGTACCTTGTTAATTTTAGCAGTTACAACAACCATTGGCTCTATAGGCTCCACCTTGCTATGAGCACCATATGTGTTGATTACTTTACTAGTACCCGTATATGCTACTTCAGGAGTTTCTAGTCGCAACTCCACCTCAAGCTGAACACCGTCTAGATCCGTATTAACACTGCTACAAACACTCCTAGCCAGAAGTACCGGAGACTCATCAAGGGTATATTCTCTGCTGTTAACAGGTGAATTTATATTTGGGCACCACAACCGATCGCCCCGCTCACCTTGTGCATAGCCATGGAATATGCACCTTGCCCTCCAATTGAGCTTACTATCACTCACTCGAAAATAACACGAGCAACCAAATATTCTAAGAATAGAATAATCAGCAACGTTACTTGACCACACTTCTTTAGAAGTCCACCATTCAATAGTAGTTGATGGGGATCTATTCATCAAGCAGCTTATCATACTAAGCACATTAGCTAGGATTCTCTTAGCAATACCAGCACTAGAGATCATTTTTCGAGCCGTCTCTAATAATATTATGTTGATCAATTCCGCAACATATTGTGGTTTACCGGTACTCATGCTATGTTTCACTATGCCCTCTTTCATGCAGAATTTATTTGTCAACTCCGAGTAGAACTCCATGCTATTGTCAATCCACACATGCTTGATCGACTTACCAGTCTCCATCGTGATCAAAGCTTTCAGCCGTGTGATCCTGACACCAGCACCAAACTTGTGCATTGGCATAAACACCCAAGTCTTCCTCGAGTAGTCAAAAGACTCTCGAATAGATGCATCCAATGTCTCCGGAGCGAAACTTGTCATTGTCTCACCTTGAAGTTTATACTGGCCTCCATGCTTGATTCCTCTCATTATCACTAGGGCACCTTGAACAACCTTCAGAACTCCACCTTTTGAATAATACCTACAACCAACTGAATCTAGGGCACCCAAGGAAATTAAGTTCTTTTTCAATTTTGGAACATGTCTTACTCCAGTCAATGTTTTCACAATGCCATCATGCATTCTGATTTTAACATCACCAACACCCACAACATCGCACTCAGCGTTGTTCCTTAACTGGACTTTACCATTACCCATGCACTGATAAGTGATAAACCAGTTTCTATTTAGTTTGACATGAAAAGAACAACCAGAATCCATAATCCATCCATCAAATGATGAATAATCAGTGATAGACAAGACATAATCGGTGTCACGCCCGATCCTCGGGGACACACACATGCTTCTACTTAGTCGATTTTATAATGCGATATCCCAAGACTACATATCGTCGACCCTTTCATTTTTAATAGCACATGCGGAAGCAATTATAAATCTCCAGACAATAAAACGATGGGATAAAAAAGCAAGGCCAGATTTTTCATATTGAAATTCACAACCATACTTTTATATAGAGCATAACTCAAAGTATTTTACAACTATTCGTGACTTTCTAATTTCACTCTATTCACATAAAAATAGGGTTCACAAAAGAGGATGGGATCTTAGTCCTCATTCGGGTTGCACCTAGGATCATCATGATCCTCTTTTGACTCTTCTTCACTAAGCTCACTTCCTTCAAGCTCTTCATCTTTTTCTGGCTCATCGTCCCCTTCCGGTTCCTCCTCCTCAAGCTCATCTATGAGCCTGAAATGTTGTCTCACAACTAGGATGAGACTACATCTCAGCAAATTCTACCCCACTAAAACTCGATTAGGAAACCAATACACCACATGGTTGCCTAAGCATAGCATGAATCAGAAGACTTACCTTGGCATCCGTCCCAACTTGCAATTCAAGGTTATACGCATATGCCTCATACATTTCATCAAACAATCAATCATTTCACGATAAGCGGATCAAATCATTGATCAATCGACCTAGTCGATTACATGTCAGTTGGATCATTCCCCAGTCAATTCACTCCTCATTATATAACCTCCACTCGTATATTTAGTCACAGAGCTATAATACTTCTCTCGGGCGTCGTTTTCGCCAAGGTGACGTACTTAATAGACAGTCTATGTGCATTTTTTAAGGCACCGTTTTTGCATAGTAATATCCTTAATCACTGAACCACACCTGCCCATAAGTCATAAATAGTCTACGTGCGTTCTTTAAGGCACCGTTTTTGCCAATGATATTCCTCATCACAGAACCACGCTTGTCCATGGGTCATACCTGACTGGTCTTAGCTAAGAAAATTCCCATTTTGCCCTTGAAATTCTCTCTACTTTAGCCTAGCAAAGCATTATTGACACTAAATAATTATAATTGGCCGTCTACTAGTCAATCACTCAATTTCTATTCAATTTCAACCAATTTAGGAATAATTCCTCAAATTGCACAATTTATTCAATTCAGCACAACGTAGAGTTCAAATAAATAAATGGACTGCACCACGACAATCAGTATGAAATTTCGGTTGTCAGCTATCCCTGCCTAATTTCCCAAAAAAAAAAATAAATAATTTCGAAAATTAATAAATAATTACTAAAAATCCAATTTAGGCCCGTAATGCCTAATTGAAGCCCGCGAATGGTCGGGAAAACTCCCGGGATACATTCACTAAATAGTATAGGCAATTCTCTAGCTAGGTACACTAACCACCTAACTAATATGCAATGCAATTAACTAATAATCACTAATCCATTCTAATCTAACCACATAATCCTACTTAATTAACACTAATCAACCCTTAAGCATAATTAGTCTACTAAGCAAGGATTAGTGAGATTACTCACTTGATTAAAAGTGGTGACCAGGACACCGCGACGACAGTCGAAATCTGAACTTTCGGTGGCGTCGATGGACACTCTGGCTAGGCCTACAAGTCTCGCAAGCCCACAGCAAAAACTGGGCTGGGGCGAACTTGGGCTGAGATGGGCTTAAAAAAAAGAATTAGGCTTCAAAGTTGTGGGCTTGAAGATGGGCCGAAAATTGGGCTTGGGCTGTTGCAAACTGGGCCGAATTCCAATGGGCTAAACTACTAGACTTTTGGGCTTCAAATGGACCAATCTTGAGGGCTTGTTGGGCTGCAGATTTGGGCCGTGCAAGAAGCAGCAAATGCTGTCATTGGGCCCTTAGAAATCGACGACCGACGCTGCTGAAGTCTTCGAGTAGCTAGACTCCACGACGTTGAAGACTGGTGTTGCTTGGTGGAACTTCTCGCGGATGAAGACGTAGGTTTTCCTTGGTTGAATCGGTGGCAGCGAGCTGGTGGAGAGAGGATGCGGACGAAGCTAGGCTGAGGCGTGAGTGGCCGACAGAGTCAACTAATAGCCTCTGGTTGACTCGGTGCTAGCATGGAGGAAGGCTTCGCTGGCAGACAGAGGAGATGGAGGCGTGCAGTATGTGGAGAAGACAGTGGTGGCGATAGGCGAGATGATGCGCAGGGATTGCTTTGGTGAAAGAAATGAGGGAAAGCAGAAGTTGCGGAAGGGGGGAAAGCCGTGCGTGAGGGAAAAGCCAAGGAGGGAGAGAGAGATGAGTGAGGGACCCTTTGGCTTGATATTTTCCACAAGTCTATTCTTTTAAACTCAATCTTGACCAAGTATCATCCTTGGCTCACAATCACCCACACATACACCCCTCACCACTTCTCAATTGGTGCTTTTTGCTAGGGGGAAGGGAAAGCTACGGAATTGGCTTCCCTTGGCTTCAATTGCTCATCGTGTGTGGCGAAAACTCTAGCTTCCGTAGCAGGAGCGCTTCAATTGACTCTCATAATTTCCATTGATTCCTCAATGCCTCAATTGCTATTTTTCCTCATCCAATAACCCTTATTGCATCTCAATTTTGCGATCGAAAACCATCTTCGGCATTTTCTACACAAAAATAACCACGCGATGATTTTTTCCCAAAAAGTTTCGATGGTCAGAAAAATCTTCTGAGACTGAGTCATGGGTCTTAGAATTTATTGTGACATAACAGAATCTTCAATTTCTAAAATCAGACTTAAATCGGTGGTTAATTTCCATTCGGCACATTTTTTGCGTGACCTAGACTACCGGGTAATTTTCAAAACTTTTAAGGCAAATGACCTGTGATCGATTTTCTTCGAGCTACTATGAACCCACTCGATTCAATGGCAACTCTCACTTATCATGAAAATCTCGAGGATTCAATTATGGATACAGGGTACCAAAATAACAGTGAAATCAAATTAGTGTTCGTCGATGAGAATTTTCCAATTTAGTGGAGTTACCCACGATCGGCCACACATCTTTGTCGAATAGACCTATCTCTAATCTCAAATTGATTTTTAACTGTGCCGTAATGACCTCTAAAGATGGATACGGTCGAGAAGCCGATTCCTAGTCGAATTCTTAAGTCTATTGCCTTAAAATTCTTAATAGCTTCCCCAGCTAGTCTAGTTATCTCGAGAGTGATCGACTTTGAGAATAGCCCTATAGACGCGTCAATAAAATGCCCGATTAATTCAATAGAAATCAGGTTGAGAAATTTAGAATGTTACAATCGGCATTATCTACTACAGCTGCAACATTATTTGCAGAATCAACTATAATTTCCTCACCCTTTTCATTTTTCAGCTTAAGGCAATTCATTCTAAGATGCCCCTTGCCGCAACTCCAACAGACAACATCAGCAATCCTAGACTGACTATGTCTGTTTATGTTCCTGCTAACATGTGTGCTAGTTCTTCCTCTACTTTCACCTACTAAAGCAGTAGATACAGGTTCGCCAGATTCTCTTCTATGAATATCCTCGCTCAAAATTAACTCTCGAACCCCATCAAATGTCAAACTTGTTGACCCAGAGAAATTACTAACGACAGTTCAGTAGTATTCCAACTATCAAGCAATGAGGATAATAGAATTAAAGCACGTACCTCATTTTCAAAGTCAATTTCAACTAAACTTAATTGATTAACAATCACATTGAATTCATTGATATGATTTGCAACTGACGCATCATTGTTCATCTTCAAATTAAACAGACATCGCATCAAATAGATCTTGTTGATCACAGAGGGCTTCTCATACATATCTGACAGGGCTTGCATCAAATCAGCAGTGGTCTTGTCCTTCAAGATGTTAAACGTGACGTTATAAGCCAACGTCAGCCGAATAACACCCATAGCTCGTCTATCCTACAAATCCCAGTCAGCTTGCTTCATCGTCTTTGGTTTCTCCCCAGATAAAGGCAAGTGTAGTTTCATCTGGTAAAGATAATCTTCAATCTGCATCTTCCAGAAACTAAAATCCTTCCCATCAAATCTGTCGATTCTCACTTTTACTTCTTCTGTCACCATCGATTCGCTTCAACTTAGCCAAAGTTTGGCTCTGATACCACTTGTTGCGAAAGGGCGAGCGATCAAACAAAAATATAGACAAAAGAAGAAAGTAAATCGAACACTGGATTTACATGGTTCAGTCGTAAAGACTTACGTCCACGAGGAGAGCAACGACAAATTTCACTATAGATCAAGCAATATAATGAGATTACACACTCTCGTCACTCAAACACTCTCTCGGTGTTTCCCAAGCCCTAATTACACCCAATAACGTACGCAATATTTAGCCCCGAAATTCCTCAAGAAATAATCTCTCAATCTCATGAAGGAATTACATGCAAATCTTACCACAAGATTTAAATCAGCTACAAACACTAATCTTTTTTGGATGTAATTCATGGATAAGAACGACAAAGAAAATCCCTCCCAAGCACTCGACGACGAGACGGCGCTTCAAGACCAATTCTTCATGATCAACCTCTTCCATCCATGGCCATAGGTCTATATATATATATATATATATATATATATATATATAAGTGAGACCCTTATACCTTTGCCAACTTCTCATAGGATTATGTTTCCTATCTAAAACGATTTTATCCAAAACATATCTCTGTATGTTTTAAACAAAATCCAAATCCAAGTGAAAGTTAGACTTTCCTATTTTAACGGCCAGACTCCCCAACGTAGATTCAAATTTGGGGAAGTTGATCTTCGGATCTTCTTTGCTCAATTTCGAACGTCTGCAACATATCCAACTCGGAATATTCAGAATTTCACATTGAACTCAAACTCAAGATACATTTCAACAGATATCACTGCCAAAACAGAGCATATGCTTCCTCTTTCTGTGACCGAGAAGAGACTTCCTTGTCGATAGACGGGACATGAAAACCTCCGGTATGTGCACATTGGCGGCACGAATACACCATTTGAATGATTGTTATGAAAGCCCCCAGCTTCAGAGCTACTTTATTCTCCCGGTTTTGAGACAGCATGCTGTAAAGACCCGAAATGTCGGTATGCCCTTTCCACTATGCTTGGTTGATATCATGCGAAAAATCAACCAAATAACAGTTTAATATATACGCACCAGGTTGTCATTCATTTTCTCGGAAGTTAACGAAGCCTTTGTAGTGTCCTGCTCGGCACCTTTTGTGTGAAAACAGATTTTAATATCCTCTGGCTATGCCGGCCACGCTAAGCGGAGAAGGGTCCATTTATGTCGTAATCTTTAGGACTGGAGATGGGTTTCACTTAGTTGTATGAAAACCATTTGAAAAGTTTGTTGATCTTTGGCTCATCCAACGAATTTGCCATGCATCATCAGGATTGAGAAAATATGGGACATCCCTTTACGGAACTATTTGCTCCTTGCAGTTCAGTCCATCAACAAATGCAATCGGAGGAGGTGAGCGATCCTTCGACTCAGCAACAGTTTCGGCTCCAGCAGAATGTATAAACCAGTCCGATTAATCTGATGCAGTCTGTACAATTCCAGCCCCAAAATTAGTAGACAATGCCACTTCACGCGATGCCGCAATCTAATCCACAGCATCTGGTTGGTCCGGGACAAATTCCACAAGCGAACCAAAGTTTTGGGGCTCAGTCGACTCTGCATTCAGGGCAACCAATTCCCGTGAGCTCTCAGATTCCAGTCGGTTTCCAGCCATCGCATCCTGTCCCAGGCTTTACTACAGGGCCGATGAATGCTCCGGCTCAACCCTTTCATACTGCTGGTTTAGACTATCCTCAAGTGCCATTTCATCCGCATAACGTGCCTCCGATGCCTTGAGGGATAATAGTTCAATTGCCACCATCTGCTCCACCATCTCCTTGGACAACGGGGTTGTTTGACTGCATGGATGACCCTTTAATTGGTATAGTCGCCTTTTGCTTTTCCTGGGCAAGTTTATAATAAAATGGACTAGTAACTCATGGAGAATCTCCAAGTATTTCTTGCGTGTTTGCAGTGGTTGTGGCCTGTTGCTTCTCCCGCGTAACATTCGGCCAGATAGCGGAGATTGTTGACTGAGGGAGCACATGTTAGTAACAATGCCTTTACTGACTTTTAAATCCTTGATTCTACTAGTGTAGCAGATAACGGAGATTGGAAAATTCAATGTCCTTTCAACATTCTGAGAGTGAGAGCAATCGGAATGAGATATTTTATGCACTTCAGCATACGAGAAGAAAGGGTCTCATTGAACTAATGCGGTTGAGAATGATGTTTGCTTTGCAGCATGTGGAACGAGCAGGCTACTTTATGGTGGGATCCAGTTTCTCATCGGTTGCCCGTGCTTGTTGTCCTGCACTTGCTGAACCAAGCTCCGGAACCGATTCAACCTCATCGAGTCTCCTGCTCCTGACTGGATCACTCACTTCTTTTGTGAATGCTGTGCTCTTTTTGAGGGATACAGAGAGCCTAAGAACAGAGGACTTGACCCTTTCGTAGGCAAAACTGATGTCGACTATAGCCATTTGAGCTCCAAACGAGCACTTAATAAGAACTTAACAAGCCAACTTATTGCAAATATGGCACTACAATACTGTCATTATGGTTTGATTCCCGTCACCAACAAAGAAAAATCTGCATTTTCAGCTTTGTTTTCGGCAAGAAATTGCTGATGTTTATTCTTGTTGCTTGCCAAGGTTGGCAGGGGAATCGCAAACGTGCAGAATGTGTAGTACCAGGTTGTTATGGTGCCTCCAATGCATCAGCAAGCCATGAGAGCTTGACAAAGAACATCACATCAGATCCATCAGTGACTCAGATCATCCTCTTATGTAGTCACCAATGAGTCCAAGAAAGCAAATGCCAATGGAACTATGAAGTTTCAATTTGCAGATATGAATAACAAATTTCTTTCTAAAAGTTTCCATCGATATGAGGAACAAATTGAAATAAAATTGTCGGAGAATATCTTACAATAGTCCAACAACTGATTTGCTTCTGTGCTGTATCGTTGTTGCATCTTGAAACATTACTTTCCTTTCCACCAGTTAGTTTCAAACTCATATCTAGGATCATGGCACTGTGCACAATTCTGTGATATCCATCAAATCCATAATATCAGCTGTTTTCAGTGGCATGATTTTTTAGAGGTGCTCAGTTCGCTAGTCGTTTCTTTGGATTAAGCTTTCCAAATTATGTGCCTTCTTAATTCAACCAATGGAAATTACACCGAGAAAGAAAGCTCCCATCTAGATGTGAGAGGATGACCACTGTGAAGTGATCGCAGCTACCACAAGAGATGCGCAATGTGAGATGGATGGCCTCTCGTCGACTACAACACATTGGTTGTGGCATCCCAGAAATTCAAAGCCAAGCCTTAAGGTGTGTTAAATGTCTTTAATTAGGTGGTAGAATTTTATGGCTTATGCTTTAGCCAATTTGTCTTTTAATTTGATGAATTTTGCTTGTGATTGTGGAAATTTAAATTTAATTAGTTAATGCTTGGCCATATGATTTAAATTTCAATAATTAAAATATCCCAAGACTTTGGCCAAGATGAAATTTGAATTTAGAAATATTTATAGAAAGGAATTCAAAAAAAAAAAAGAGAAAATAGGGTTATTTTCGAAATGGGCCTTGGACCCATTAGCTTAGAGCTTGGTGGGCCAAGCTAGTCGGCCCATTGGGCCCAAGAGGTGGCTGTCGACCAGCCCAAGAAGGAATGGCCGGTTGGGCCTAAGCCCAAGCCCATTAACCCAAATCAAATTTCAAAAATAAAGATTACAAGTGGCATAAAGAAATGGCATGCATTGGTGGGATTGTAGGCAATCTCATGATTGCTAATCATGAGAAGATGGGGATATAAAAAGAGAGAGGGAAGAGAGAGAGTGGCCGTTTTCTTCATTTTGGCCAAGAGAGTGTGCGAGAGAGGGCTTGAGCGGAAGAGAGACCGAGAGGGAAGGAGGCGGAGCCGAGAGGGAGGTGCCGCCCGTTCGCCGTCGCCGCCTAGTCCGACCGTCCTACGCCGCCGTGTGTTGCTGTGTGTTCTTCTTTAAGGCAAGTGGGGGGTCCTTAACTTCTCTTGCATGTTGTTTTGAGGGTTGCATGTTCGGTTTTAGAGGTGATTTGGACGAAATACCGAAGTAAGGGTTGAATGTGTTCATGTTATGTGGCTGTTTCCGTTCGGTTTGTGGTAGACAGTTTCTTATTCGAGCTTGCATGTGTATTTGGAGTGTGATTTTGGCTTCGGTGTCTTCATGAAAGTTGAAGCTAACATCCTGAGGTATGACATACTCGAATTTCATGGAAAACGAAGGTGATATGAAGGGTTAAAAGTTCTATTTCACGGAGACTTCAGATCTGCGAATTTCCTACTGACCTCTTGATGATTTCTTGGTTGCATGTCGATTTCTGTTGGAGATCTCACTTTGTTGTCTTCATGGAAGTTGTTGGTAACATCCTAAACTACGACATACTCAAATTTGAAGAGAAATGAACCAGTGTAGCCTAGTTAATCGGCTAGATCTTTGAGACGGATGGTTCTGTTGAAGTATACCGAGACACCCGAGACTTCAAGGACTTAAAAGAGGATCATACTTTGGTTATTTAACCTAGATCTCTTCATTAAACTTGTAAAGGACACATTGATACATAACATACTCGAATTTCAGAAGAAACGAAAGAGATTTGATGGGTCAAACCTAAGTTTTTCGGTGATGTACGTTCTGGACGAAACGGTAGAGGTTCCAGAAGCTTCATGGAGTTGTATAAATTAATCTAAAAAGAATTTGGCTTAGGGTTCTGCATAAAAAATGCACGAAAATGTGTTGGCTATCACCCTGTAAAATTTGGGAATTTTCGGAGGTCATATGAGTATTTTAATTGAATTAATTCGAAAACTGTGCAATCTGGCCATTTTCCGAATATTGTGGAAATTTGGGAAATTATGTAAAATGCAAATTAGCCATGGATTTTATGCGAAATTTGATTCTAATTGTTTGTTTAATGATTGATTGAAGATTATGATTTTTGGAAAATCATAAATATTAAATATAATATTTATTTATGAAAATAAATAATATAATAATATAATAATAAAATAATAATAAAATAAAAGGTGGATTATTTTATTGGCCATGAGTCCTATGGAATTATGATGCATTGCTATATGACATTGATGCATGTATGATCATGAATTATGATGTATTGTTATATGACATTGATGCATGTATAATCATGAATTATGATGTATTGTTATATGGCATTGATGTATGAATGATCATGAATTATGATGCATTGTTATATGACATTGATGCATGTATGATTATGAATCATGATGCATGTGTGTGAATCATATGCCATGAAATAATAAGATGAAAAGGATGATAAAAAGTGGAAAGTGGTATGTGAGTAAGAGGTTGTGGCGGAGAATGTTGTCTGGTGGCCTGGTGGCGTAATTCCAGAGATTCCCTGGGAGTTTCAGGATGCCCGGAATGTGGGGGGCCGGAAGCCCTGTCGGAGGTTTCTGCCCGAAGGGAGTGACTCGCGATGCCAGGATTGGGGTGCGAGATCCCCGGCTAGAAGGGTAAAGGCCGGAAGCCCTGTCGGAGGTTTCTGCCCGAAGGGAATGCCTCGTGATGCTAGTTGAGATGCGAGATGCCCGGAATGTGGGGGGCCGGAAGCCCAGTGGCCATGAGATGGCTGGGATACTGGGATCCCTGTCGGAGGTTTCTGCCCGAAAGGATGGTGATGATGGTGAATTTGATGATTTGAGAAAAGATAATGTGGGGATCAATTGATAAGTAAAAGTGGAAATTGATCTATGATGATGTGATATGCATGGTGATGCATGGCTAATGATGATATGATGTGATATGCATGGTGATGCATGGCTAATGATGATGTGATATGCATGGTGATGCATGGCTAATGATGATATGATGTGATATGCATGGTGATGCATGGCTAATGATGATATGATGTGATATGCATGGTGATGCATGGCTAATGATGATGTGATATGCATGGTGATGCATGGCTAATGATGATATGATGTGATATGCATGGTGATGCATGGCTAATGATGATGCATGATATGCATGGTTACAAGGTAAGTGATGTTTGCAACGTGTGATGATATGTATGGTGCATTGGAATGTTATTGGATTTCCCTATCTGAGGGATAACATTTCAGATTAGCACTATGCCGCTACCTGCTGTTTCGCGTGGGGTATTTTACGGTCTACCGTCTGATGTTGAGGTGGAGTGTACGGAGATAGATTGTCCCTCTGTGCCCGGATTGACGTTTATCCCAGTACGATGCTTGGTCATGTATGATATCGGCCTGGCTGGGGGCCCTGTCATACAATAGTTCATTTCTGTTCACGTCCGTCGAGATGGTGTTATGCGAGGGATGCTGCCGCCGCCACCACCTGATGCACCGGGTTGGGTGTGAGACCTGCACGCAAGGAGTAGGAGCTAGATCACTTTTTGATGTAGATAGTTGACGCTGGTGATGGGAGGGTTTGTGTTCATGTGATGTTAGGGGTCGAGGTTTCTTTTTGAGATTTTAGGTAGGACATGGCAGAGTCCTAACCTTTCTGGTTTTTGTACCGACCCGAAGGAAACCCCATCTCGCTATATGTATGTATGTAAGCAAAGCGTCAACGTTATTTATAAAATCATGATGTTTAGCTAGTGTGTATTTGTATCATGGGTTAGAAGGGAGATAGATGACGATGTGAATTTTGCTTCCGCTATGAGTCGCGCATGGGACCGCTTTTAAAAAAAAAAAATGCCTGTAATCTGGCAAGGCTTAATTTAGCCAAGAGATAGAGATGGTAAAAGATGTAACACCGGCGCTGGTGACGACCTGCGAAGGGTTCGGGGTGTCACAGTGGTTGCCATCTCTCTCTTGCACACGCACGCGGCTCTCAGCCTATTTGGCACCATTAGCTGCATAAGAGCCACGTGAACCAATGAAAATTAATGAAACACATGTACGCTGATTGTTCCTAATTGATTATGTTCAACGGGTAGATTGGAACTCCTTTTGAAGGTGCCAACGATTATGAAGGCATGGAGGAGTATATAAGAAAGATGCTTTGGTTATTTGAAGTAGTGCGTGATAGAAAAATTCCAAAGTCTGAAGCTCTTTATTTTTTGTCAATTCATTTGTTAAGCGTAAACTTATACTCAAAAGAGAGTTTATACATTTGTGACACTGTAGAATCAAGGAACTGTTACTGTAACAACTCTTTTGAATCTTAGTGGAATTCAGCCGGTGGGCTGTCAGTGCGGGAGAATAGACGTAGACTTGGATTAAGCCAAACCACTATAAACCTTGTGTTCTTATTCTCTTCCCTAAACTCAATTACTTTGTTCGTAACTTTATTTAATTGTTAGAGTCTCATTTCCTCTTCAAAGTCTACTGTTAAAGAAACTCAGGTTAAACGTAAAGTTTTATACTATTCTCTACAAAGATTTATTTTCGCACCTATTCACCCCCTCTAGGTACTCATACTAACATTTACAATTGGTATCAGAGCCTGTGTACTTATTTAAATTGAAATGTTTTTACTTCAAAGTTAACGATCCATGACTAGTATGTTGGCTTCAGGTCTGGTTGAAGAGCAAAGCAACACCAGACCACCTTACTTTGATGAGAAGGAATACAGCATATGGAAAAATAAGATGAAGGCATTCCTAAGATCTAAAGACCCTCTTAAATGGAACGTGGTGGACAAAGGAATCATTCCTAAAGCTACAATAGTCTTAGAAAGAAGAAAAGAAGCTGTTGAGTCCAGCAAGATGACTTAAGAAGAGATAACCAAGAGACAGGCTCTTGATGCAAAAGCAATTAATTCTTATATTGTGCATTATCTCCTACTAAATATAACAGAATATCTTCTTGTGAAATAGCTAAAGAAGTTTAGGATATGTTGCACATCACTTATGAAGGAATCGATCGAGTGAAAGAAACTAGAATTAATATTCTGCTCAGTCAATACGAAGCCTTCAAGATGAAACTAGGAGAATCTACCATTGACATGTTTAGTTGTTTTACAGAAATCGTGAATGGTCTTGAGTACCAAGGCCAACCAATTCTGGACCCATGAAGGTTAACAAATTGTTGCGTGGACTTTCCAAAGATTGAAATCACGTAAAGACCTCAATAAGGGAGACACAAAGGATCATGCCACTCTCTGTTGATGAATTGGTTGGCACTCTCCAGTCTTATGAAGTGGAGCAAATCAATGAAGATGAAGATCCCAAAAGTAAAAAAAACCTATAGCATTAAAATCTAATGATGATTCTGATGTTACAGATTCTGAAGATGATATGGACGATGAATAGCTTGCTCTCATGATAAGAAAGTTCAGAAAACTGAACAAAATGGGAAGAAGATTCAATTGGAAGAAATAAAGTTCTCAAAAATTTCAAAATAAATCAGCAGAGGACGATGAATCCAATAAAGATGTGATTTGTTTTGAATGCAAGAAAAAGGGACACATCAGACCCAACTGTCCCTTGCTGAACAAAATGAAAGGAAAGATTGAGAAATACATAAAGGCTCTCAAAGTAGAAACTTGGAGTGATACCGAGTGTGAAAAGAGTGATGATGATTATGCTAATATTTGTCTAATGGCACAATCCGAATCAGATTCAGACTCTGAGATAGACTCAGACTTAGACAGTAAAATCGAGGTAAGTAACTTAAAAATTCCTACTAAAGTCTCTAAATATATTGATGAACTGTGTCTTAGTCTCAAAACCTCTCTCAAGAGGATTTCCGAACTAAAAAGGGAAAATTCTGCACTGAAGCAACATGAGATTGTTTGGAAAGAAAATGTCGAAAATTTAGATAAAAGTGTTTTTACTTTGAAAGAAAAGGCAGACTCTCTTTCAAAAGAAAATGCACTCTTGAAAAATGATATTTCAAGTATTTCTAAAAGGTTTTCTATAGGATCTGAGAAACTAGAAAATATTATTTCAGTGCAAAGACCTTACTTTAACAAATTAGGCTTGGAAATGACTACTGAAACTATTTCTCTAATTGATTTTCCAAAAGTAAAGGAAATAATTAAACAAAGACCTACAAAAGATTTTTATAGAAATCATTTTCAAAAAGTCTTTATAAAACCTGCAGGCTGTAATGCTCTTAAATGTTCTAAGTGAAACAGCTTAGAACATTTTAAGAAAGAATGTCCTATGATTTAGAAACCTATTAAGAAGGTTTTGGCAAAGACCGTATATTGCACTAACTCCATTGGACCAAGAAAGTGTGGGTACCAAAGAAAGCTTGAGTTTCTTTTTTAAATGCAGCTCACTATCAAGAAAAAGGTCAAATGGTACTTGGATAGTGGATGCTCAAGACATATGACAGGAGACTCAAGTTGTTTCATAAAGATTATGGAAGTTAATGGTGGAAAAGTTTCATTTGGTGGAAATAGCAAAGGCAGAATTGTTGGCTATAGAACTGTAAAGATTGGAAGTCTCACAATCAGTAATGTTTCCTTAGTGGAAGGACTCAACTACAACTTGCTAAGCATTAGCCAACTGTGCGACATAGGTTTCAAAATCAACTTTCAAGAAGGAATATGTTCAGGAACAAGTAAAGACTCCTCTCAAACTTTTACGGGACGAAGACATGGGAACATTTATCTTCTGGACATCAAACCAAAGAAATCCCAATGTCTAATTTCAATTCAAGAGGAAGCTAATCTCTGGCATAGAAAACTTGGTCACATCAACATGAAGCAAATAGCTAATATTTCTACAAAGAAGTTTGTTCATGGACTACCCAACCTGACATACCAAAAGTCTGATCTATGCACACCATGCATGTTGGGAAAACAAATTAGAAATTCCTTCAAACCAATAAATCAAGTTTCTACTAATCGTATACTGCAGCTCTTGCATATGGATCTCTTTGGACCAACCATAACTCAGAGCATTGATGGTAAGAAATATTGCCTAGTAATAATGGATGATTATTCACGATTTACTTGGGTATATTTCTTGGCAAGTAAGTCTGAAACCTTTTCTTATTTCATAAAGTTTGCTAAAAAAATACAGAATGAAAAATGGTATGTTATTTCAAGTATACGGACAGACCACGGAGGTGAGTTTGAAAATCAAGATTTTGCTAAATTCTGTGATGAATTTGGCTTTTAGCATGTGTTCTCCTCACCATACACTCCAGAGCAGAATGGAGTTGTGGAAAGGAAGAATAGATCGTTGCAAGAAATGGCTAGAGCTCTTTTAATTGAAAGTAACATTTCTTCTCATTTTTTGGTTGAGACAGTTTCTACAGCATGTTATATTATTAATAGAGTATTCTTAAGGCCTATTCTGGAGAAAACTCCCTATGAATTGTTCAAAGGAAAGAAGCCAATTGTTTCCTATTTTCATGCGTTTGGATACAAATGTTTTATATTGAAAAATGCAAATGATCGAATTGGTAAGTTTGAAGAAAAATCAAATAAAAGCATCTTCCTTGGATATTCAACCACCAACAAAGCTTATAGAGTTTACAACAAAAAGACTCAATCGGTGGAGGAATCAATGAATGTCAAATTTCAAGACCTTATACAAATCAATCGATTTAGACTCAACCTGAAGAATCTGAACCTGCTCCAGACTCTACAAAGTTTAAATCCCCAGAAGTAGCTTAAACTTCAGAAGATCAACAACGAACGATCGTTGAGGAATCAAATGAAGAAAAAGATCAGTTTGTCAAACCAACCAGCAACTAGAAGCACAAGTCTAGTCATCTCAAAAAACTCATTATTGTTGACATTGATGAAGGGATCCGTACAAGATCCAAAAGGCGTAAAGAGTCTAGTGCTGTAGCTCTTATTTCTGAAATAGAACCCAAAAGCATAGAGGAAGCTTTAACTGATGAAAGCTGGATTGAAGCTATGCAAGAAGAACTCAGGCAATTCAGTATTAATGATGTCTGGGAATTGACTCCTAAACCAAAAGGTAAATCTGTTATTGGAGCTAAATGGGTTTTCAGGAACAAAATGAACGAGAAAGGAAAAGTCATAAGAAACAAAGCAAGACTCGTGGCCAAAGGATATACGCAAGAAGAAGGGATAGACTATGATGAAACTTATGCACCAGTAGCAAGGTTAGAAGTAATTAGATTATTACTTGCTTTTGCTTGTTATAAGAATTTCAGGTTATTCCAAACGGACGTCAAAAGCACTTTCCTAAATGGATTTATCCAAGAGGAAGTTTATGTGGAACAACCTCCCAGTTTTGAAGACCCAAGGAAACCAGACTTTGTATTCAGACTGAAAAAGGCGTTATATGGTTTAAAGCAAGCACCTCGAGCTTTGTTAAAGGTAAAGTAGATACTACCTTGTTTATCAAAAGAGAAAGCAAAAACTTTTTACTTGTTCAAATCTATGTTGATGATATTATTTTTGAATCACCTAACGAAAATTTGTGCAAGAAATTCTCTAAGTCTATGCAGGATGAATTTGAAATGAGCATGATGGGTGAATTATCCTTCTTTCTCGGACTTCAAGTAAAAGAATTAAAGGAATGGACTTTCATTGACCAAGAAAAATATGCTAAAAAACTTGTTAAAAAGTTCGGATTGGAGAATTGCAAAAAAATTGATATACCAATATCAAGTTCGTTGAAGCTGGATAAAGATGCAGGAGGAAAGAAAGTTGACCAGAAACTATACAGAAGTATCATTGGTTCACTTCTTTATCTTACTACTTCTAGACCTAACATTCTGTTTAATGTTTGTATTTGTGCCAGATTTCAATCAGATCCCAAATAATCTCATCTAAGTGCTGCAAAACGCATCATCAAATACGTTGCAACAACCTCTAATTTGGGTCTCTAGTATCCTAAAGAAGGAGACTTTACTCTCTTTGAATACTCAGACGCAGACCTAGCATGATGCAAAGTTGATAGAAAAAGCACCTCAAGTACTTGTCAATTGCTTAGTAATAGGACAGTATCTTGGTTTTCGAGAAAACAAAGCACTGTAGCTCTCTCAACAGCATAAGTAGAGTATGTGGCTCTTGGAAGTTGTTGTTCTTAAATCTTGTGGATAAACAACAGCTAAGAGACTTTGGAATCGAAGATTCATGCACTGAGATCAAATGTGACAACACCAGCGCGATTAATCTGACCAAGAACCCAATTCTTCATTCAAGAGCAATGCATATAGAGATTCGACATTATTTTATTAGAGACCATTTTCAAAATGGAGAAGTCTTGATTCAATTCATTGACTCAAAGAATCAGTTGGCGAACATTTTTACCAAGCCACTAGAGAAAAGTCAATTTAAGTCTATTCGATCCAGACTTAATATCTTAAAGTCTGAAGAAGTTCAGACTTATAGATAAAAGTCTAAAGATGCTCAAACTCAAAATACCAAGAATCACGACTGTAAGTTATTTCTGTTTTAGGAATTTATCTTTCAGATAAAATCTCGAAAAGGTATGATTGTCTATTAATCCGTAATTGATTGATGTTATTTCCCTAGTTTTCATAATTATAGCAATCATTCCTTTTCGAAAAAGAAGTTATCTTTTGAAACGATAGTTATCTATTTTCAAAAAGGCAGTTATTTTTTGAAAAGGCATTTTCTATTTTTCCTTTTACGACGATCCGTATACCTCGTTTCGATTGCCTTATATACTGATCGTCTTCTTCTTTATGAACCCTAAAAGCACAGACCATCACTTTCTTACTTTTACTCTCTAGTTTAATCCTCAAAGTTCTCATCTTTCTCACGAATCGAGTTTGAAATCTCTCAAAGACTATGACAATGGCCTCTCAAAGAAAGTCCTCAAGAATCGCAAGCAGGGGACCACAACATATGCGTGAGGGTCCTACACATTTCGACCTCACCGAGGAAGAAGAATCTCCAAGATAGCAACAGAGTCCACAACATTCTCAACCGTGTCATTCTCCTTAGACTAGGCCATAGGATGTACAACAACAAGCGGAGGAAGAAATCATTGAAGATGCAAAACCTGTAAGAACTCAAAAGCTTGCTTTTACCTTCAAACTCTACTCTGCCTTAAAGGATGGAGGCTCTCATTGAATTTCATTGATGAATTTTTGAGAGAAAAGGGGTATTGAAATGAAACCCACTTTTTGCGAACGATGGAACATTTGGGAATTGCTCCTGCGGGCTCGGCAAAAAGAGCTTTTGCAAATATTCCTAGTGATTCACGTGTTGGCATACATAATCAACCTGATGGAAATGATGATGAAAAGATGTTCACTCATTTTAAGCCTAGAATGGGTATTGCAGCAAATGTACGAAGCAAAAGGACGGATCTGTTTTGGTCTGAGGAAACAAGTGACTTTACTCTAAGTTGCTGAAGTGAGGGGGGATGAACTCGAGTGTGGACTTTGATTTTCTCGACTCTCTGAACGTGAAGTTGCGAGAGAAATTCAATTTACTTCAACTTGAACAATTTTGCTCTGAAACGACAGTGGCTCATCCAAAACTTACTACGTATTTTTATTTAACTCTCAGCTTTTTGGATGTGAATAGATTCTCTTTTAGTGTTGGAGACCAGGACTATGTAGTTGATATGGATACTCTGGCTGATGTGATTGGAGTAGAAAGAGGGGAGTTCCAATCAATTGGTGCGTCTATTGGTTGTGCAACGGTAGAACTTGTTCGGGATGGAATGGCGGAAGGACGAATTTCATACTTGAGGATGAATGCCTCAAATATTTTGCTTCATAAGATTGTGATCAATTGCCTTAGACCTAAATCGACTTCGAAGACTGACGTCTCCAACTCAGAAGCAAAGCTGATGCATGCTATCATGTTTCACATGTATAGATCGATGGTGAAGGATAAGGGCCAACTTCCTTATTCAGCACTTGTTTCTAAGTTATTCAGACATTTGAATATTCAACCTCCCAAGATTTTGTGTGTTCGAACCTATGATCAAATGGTGGTGGGACTGAAGATGGTTTCCAAAATGCGTTTGAAGGAACTGAATAAGGCCTTGGAGCGATTTAAGGAGAAAACCCTTGTCAAGACTCACCAAGTCTCTATGGCTGCAAAACGAAAAGGAAATGAGCCCATGACAGCTCCATCCAAGAAAAGAAGAGCTATCATCTTGCAGGATGAAGGAGATGAGGAAGATGTTGCCATTTCTACTCTTGCTTTAAGAAGTTTACAACGTTTTGTTCCAAAGACAGAGGAGAGAGAGGATCAAGACAGAGAAGAGACAAAACAAAAGAGTGAAGAGAGGGAATCGATGAGAAAAGAAGAAGAGGGTAGAGGAGAATAAGAAGAGACAGAGCATGAAGAGTACTTCTCTTCGCCTAAAGGCACTAAAATAGGGGGAGTTGCTAAGAAAAGAGGTACCTCTTCAATTGCTTTTACTAGTGAAGATGTTAGCCGTTCACCTGCAGATCCAGAAGATGTCTATGCCTCTCAATTTCCTGTGGAAGGTCATGAGGCTTCATCTCCAAATCTGGGTTCTCATGCTGAAATGCCATCATCTACCAATACTCCTCAAACCGAACATGCAGAAGCAAGCACTCAGACTGACAATTTAGTGGACTTTCGAAGATTACTTGATGTTCTTATGGAGATGCGAGGACAAATTTATGCCTTGGATGCGAAATTCAGAATATGCAGAATGCCAGTCAAGCCTCTTCAGTTTCTTTGCATGATCAAATTCAGGCCCTTACTCTTCAAGTTCAAGCTAATGCCAAGGGTGAAGAAGTGGCGCAACTGAAGGAGGATTTGAAAAAGCTGGAAGAGACTGTTCGGTCGATGGGAGATTTCCAGCTTGTTCGCATTCCAAAACAATCATAATTTTATCCGTCCCTCTTTTTATCTCTACCTTTTTAATGTTGACAAAAAGGGGGAGATGGTGCAGATTTGAAGATTTGAGCTTTAACTTTTGTTTTGACTCTTGATTGACTTTACTTTTGTTTGGTTGTTTGATTGTGACTAGTTTGGATTTGGATTGTTTGATGTTTAATGCTTGCTTGCAATACTTTAAGCGTTGATGGTATTCATGGCAGAGATAGTGTTTTTATAGGACTAACACTTTTCCTGTGGATGCAGATTCAATACTATCTTTACTAATCCATTTATCTTTTATGAGATATCCTTGTTTGCTTGAGTATTGTCTTGCAGGTCAAAAATATCCAAATCTGCAGGAAAGTTTTGTTACCATCAAAAAGAGGGAGATTGTTGGAGAAAACTTCCTTATTTGTTTTGAATATGACAAAACGTTTCCATCAGTCTAGTCTGAAGACTTGCAGACTCTTTCGACAAAGTCTGAAGACTGCCAAACTGCTAGACTCAAGACTCAAAGTCTGCCCTCATTGATAGATTCTAGACCGATGAAGAAGACTTATCCAGAATTGAGTATTTCTCTAAGGATTTGATTCGAGTGGTTGAAGAAGATCTCACGGCTGGAGATAGCATCTCGGAATCTATTATTTGTCTTGAAATTAATTCGGGTAATTCAGATCCATTGATTAGCGAAGAATACTTGGAAGGTTCTGCTTATGGAAACCTAGATCCTGATTACATGGGCGAGCAGAATTGATGGGCTATCGTCACATTCTTTAAGTAACTCAAGATCTCTCTAATTGATTCTGTCCACCAGGTAGATTGGAAGAACTCCTTTAGAAGGTGCCAACGGTTATGAAGGCATGGAGGAGTATATAAGGAAGATGCTCTGGTTATTTGAAGTAGTGCGTGATAGAAAAATTCCAAAGTCTGAAGCTCCTTGTTCTTTGTCAATTCATTTGTTGAGCATAAACTTGTACTCAAAAGAGAGTTTATACATTTGTGAAGCTTTGAGAAAGTGTAGCAGAGTCTCTACAATGTAGAATCAAGAAAGTGTTACTGTAACAACTCTTTTGAATCTTAATGGAATCCAGCCAGTGGGCTGTCAGTGCGGGAGAGTGGATGTAGGCTTGAATTAAGCCGAACCACTATAAACTTTGTGTTCTTATTCTCTTCCCTAAACTCATTTACTTTGTTCATAACTTTATTTAACTGTTAGAGTCTCATTTCCTCTTCAAAGTCTACTCTTAAAGAGACTCATGTTAAAAGTAAAGTTTTACACTATTCTCTACAAAGATTTATTTTCGCACCTATTCACCCCCTCTAAGTTCTCATACTAGCATTTACAGACGTGTTGTGTCGTGTCGTGTCGTGTCGTGTCGCGTGGCCATGTCGCGTGTTGATGCAACTTAGATGGCGCCTCGTCAAGTTAGATTAACTTTATCTTGCAATGCCCAATTAATCTAATTAGAGATTTTCGAAATAGAGCCCTAATTTTGGATCCTTGTGAATTTTAAGCCAGTAGGTTAATTCTATGAGTTGTTAAACTGAGAAATTATGGGGCATTAATAGTTTAGGGTATTGTAAAACTATAGGATTTTACATAACTCGATTCAAGCTTATAGTTTGCCTGAAATAAATTTTCGAAATTATGTGCACATGCCGTAACATTAGCAAATTTCCTAGTTTACCAATGATTATGGGCCATCTTAAGCTATTTAGAGTTGGCAAAACTTAGGAAATCTAATTATCTTAAAAGGTCTTTCATTAGAGAGAAGATTTGCTAGAATCATGGTTCAATGAAGAGAGTCGTGGTGCAAAAAAATTGTGACACGCAAGCTAGGCATAATGGACAGTTTTGAATGACTACTACAACAAGCCTTTCATTGTTGTGTAGGAGTCGATTGGTTGACGAACAAGCGTAGTTTAGATCATCAGTTAAAGTAGTGTTTTGCTTTGTCTTGACATCAATTCTCATTTAATTGATAGAGTATTGTTGACTCAAATAGCTACATTATTTGGCTTTGAGTATTCCTAACTGAGTGGTGCTGATTTCTTTTATAGTATTATAAAATCCATGTCTTAAAATAATAGTTAATTTGATATTATATATGTGTTTGTGTATATATATGTGTGTGTATTGAACTAAGAAGAACATAATTGTTGCATAAAACTAGATCGAGTGTTTATTATTTTTTAGTTATTGTAAGATGGTCTGATAAACTTTTCTTGAAAGGTCATGTGTATTATTTCGTAAAAATACTTATGGGATAAATTTTGAAAAGATTAGAGAAATATTTTACGGAAAGGGATTTTGATTGATGAATTGAGTTGCGAAAGATTAGATAATTTGGTTTATGATATAGAGGTTGGATAGGTTTGGTGGATTTTGGAGGATAATGTTGTGAGTTTGTGTTGATGCTCATCATCTTCGGGAACTCATTTGCGGGGTTTGTAAGTATGTATACTAGTTTTAGGATCTCTTTATGGGTTGGTTACTAGAAATATAAGTAGAGACCTAGTCAAAGATAGAATCTTAGTCGCCTTTATCATAAGGCATTGAGCATGATGGACTATTGACGTATGATTTGATGAGATTGATTAGTAGACTAAACCATTAATACTTATTTTGATATTATTGATGAAATTGGTATTTTTTTGTTATGAATATAGTTATGTTGAAGTAATATAGTTCATTTTCATCTTGTAAATTTGTTATATATCGGATTTAGTGTAAATGAGTTACCTTTTTGTGTCCTAAACATTCACAGTGGATCCTTGATTTGTTTAGAAGAGATTCGTACTACTCATTGGCCTATAATTGCCCATTCCATTTATCTTACTTCTATTTTTAGGTTCTTCAGGTAGCCATAAATAGGACAAGAGTGTTTACATTTTGATAGTGGGATCTTTTTATATGAGTTGTTTATGTCTGCATTGAACTATGAGTTTATTTGTTAGTTGCTGATATATATGTGTTTTTTTATGGATTATGAAACTCTAACCTTGTAAACAAATGACACTTTATCAAATATATGGATGTATATATTCCAATATCAAGTTGAGTTATAGTTACCTTTGAAGCTACATTATTTGGATGAAATGACAACCGTGTCATCCCTTATACTTGTTGGAGTCGAGTGTGTGACAATTGTTATAAGTTGAGATCGGTATTTTAGATCTTAATTGTGTGAAGTATGGAATTTTCCTTTTATTGTGCCTCTGCCGCTGCTTCAATTTTCACATGAGGCCCCCCTTTATCTCTGGGCCACAACCACAGCTTGAATTGTTACAAAGAGCAACTCCCTCAATATGCCAAATCGTGGCCAAATTCGGTGGGAATTCGTTCGATTTTGATGAATCTTCACCATTTGCCTTGATTTCTTGCGCCTCCATGCAGATTGGCGCCGGCCGCAGCAAAATGGGCTTGGCAGGGATCACTGGGAATTTATGAGACTGGTTCGCTTGGGGCCAGCTTCGGCACTATTCACCGGAAATTTGAGCATTATCGGGTTGATTATCGGGGCGCGCTTTTTAGCATCGCCATTAGATCTACCGAACTGGAATGCTTTTCCGTAATCCATGGAGGAGCACCGCCAGCCACGCCACCAGCTCCGCTTTTAACTCTAGAAAAATCAGCTTTCTTACGATGATTTACCATGTTTCCCAAAGAGATTCGGGATTAACAGTAGTACTTCAGCTTGACTGTAGAAAAATCAGCTTTCTTGCAACGGTTTACCATGTTTCCTGAGAGGTTCAGGATGAGCAAAAGTGAGAAAGAAGAAAGAAAAGAACAAATCAGAAAATTTACAAAAACATTTAAAATCATGTTATTTCAATTCAGTTTGTCCAAATCATATGGCCAGTCGTGTTACTTAAGATGGTCAAAGATGATTGGACTGGTATGTCAACATTTTCAGATAAAATTAACTGAAAAGAATATGTTGGAGTATTAAAAAAAGAAATTGAATTGAAAAAGTCTAAGATAATATCGGAATTCATTGATTTAGAACTAAATTGGTAATTTTCCCGATCTTATCTAATCTTTCCTTCCCTCGCATTTTCCTAGCTCTTTCCTAAATCTCATTGATTAAGGCAGGTTCATCTTCGAGAGTCTACTATTCATGTGAACTTCTACTCATGGATTCAATTGCGATCCTCTCAGACATTAAACAGTAAGATGAAGAATATGAAACCACCACTTTTCTTATCATTCCTCTTCATCTCTATCCTGCTCGAAGCACTCACGGTCTCAGTCATCGGCGACAATGTTGGCGCATACTTGCCGGTTAATGATATCACCATCAACTGCAGCTCCCTCGGCAACTCTTTTTGGAAAAAGTTTAAAATACATAAAAAAATAATAATAATTGTTAATATATTGCAAATGATTAGAAAATTAAAAACAAATGTCTGAGGCATGCAAGGACTGTCCTTAAGGATAATTTCGCCCCTCGGAGTACGAAACTCGGTGTGTGAGGCTTCAGCAGCTATCCTCTTAAGATACAACAGACCTTCCTCTATACTCCGCATTGAATATTAGAAGGAAACATGACAACTTTTGTGTATAACCAAGCAAAAAGAAAAGGAAAGATATGAGAACATATGGTATCTTCAAAGATTGTGATTTGAAGTTTAATTTATATTTAAACAAGAAAAATAGAGAGCCATTAGGAGATTGTCATAAATCAATTTGGTAATTAAAAAGATGACCGTTATAAAATAATGAAGAGTTTATAAGGTAATAAATCAAAAATTATAAAGCTGTTAAACGACCATTATATGCAATTAGAAAGCCGTTATATGACCGTTAGAAAGCCGTTACAAAAATGATAACTTTCATAACAATTATAATTTCCAAATATTTCAAAACTGCTGAAATATCCAACAACTCCTCCGTGTCCAAGCGGACTTGGATCGGGGACTCTGAGGCCCAGAAAGCCCGGCCCACGGGAATAGGGCCCGTGAAAAGAAGGGGGTATAAAAGGGAGGAGAGAGAAAGAAAAACACACCATTTTTTTTTGCAATTCAACGTATGTCTTTTCTCTTGTCACTCTCTCTCTCTCTCCCAAAAGGAAAGAACAGTAAGCATACGGCGCGCTTTTCTTCCCTTCAAGGCCTCCTTGGATCGAACAGAGTCTGATTTCTCTTCCTCCATTGGCGTCGGTGCTTAATCTGTGGCTAACAAGGTACGCTCGAATCCGTAGTGTGCTTTACGATCGGTGATACATGTTTTCCCGGGCTTCGTCTTCCGCATTGATTTAGGGGTTCGATTTAGTGTCGAATCCGGTTTTTCGGGGATCAGTCATTCCCAACAGGGCTCTCGAAGGTCGGATCCATGACCGAGTCTAAGACGCACGTCAGCACGGCCGTGAAGGGCACCTTCGGGTACCTGGACCTGGAGTACTACAGGCGCCAGCGGCTGACTGACAAGTCTGACGTCCATTCCTTCGGCGTGGTGCTGTTCGAGGTGCTGTGTGCAAGGCCTGCCGTGAGCCAGATGGCCCCGATGGAGCAGATTAGCCTGGCTGAGTGGGCCCAGAGTTGTTGTAAGAGCGGATCTGTCGAGGAAATGGTGGACCCGCACATGAAGGGGGCTATCGCCCTCAAGTGCCTCAACAAGTTTTGCAAGATCGCCATGAGCTGCTTGCAGGACAAGGGGGCCAAGCGGCCATCCATGAACGACATTGTGTGGGGCCTCAATTTCGCACTGCAGCTACAGGTGAGCATAGAGCTGGAAGTGAAGGATCATGCGGGTGTGTCAGTGCATGATAGCGATGACAGCAACCATGACGCAGCTTCGATCAGAGGCAGCGGCAGCGATGAGGCGATCAACACTAGTGATAGCGATAATGGTGGTTGGAAGAGCAGTAGGGAAACTGCGACGTCGACCAGAGCCAGAAGCAATGATGTTTGTGATGAGACTATGACTAGTTATGACTCAGAGAAGTTGCCTTGAGAAAATATTAGGTGCTCAAGTGTGATGCTCAAAACGTTGTTTGACACGTGTTTTTTATATTATTATTCTCTTTTAACATATGAAAGCGTAATTAAATATTTACTATTATTTTTTTAACAATTAAAGGCCTTACAAGTATAGTCATCATATTCATGCCTCTTTTATTTATACCACATTTGAATTCATGATCTTATTATATTACGAGCAAAAAACAAAAAATTTGGATAGGAGTGGGGAGACCTATATAAACGTAGTCTCGGATCGATAACTTCTCCGTTTGTTGTGTCTCCATTGTCAAGTCCTGGTACTAGGAAATGAACTAAAAAGGAACTCACTCTAGCAAACCTCCTACATCAACCCACATAACAGAACTACACTTGATATATATTATTCCATATTTTGATTCAAACATATTTCATAAAGACATTCATAATTCATAGAGACTTTATAGTGTAAAGGTCGAAAGGTGTTCATTCTACATGTTTGAAAAATAAAAGGAATGAGCCCAAACCAAATAAATGAAATTTCTAGTTTTAAGTTAAAAGAATTCTCTTACCACTCCATCTGATATATACAAAGTGAATGCATAATCATCCGATAAGTGTGATAAAAATATAAGTAGGCTTTACCTTTTCCATTTTCATTTACCATAGAAATTGTTAACCAACAATACATCCATTCATACTCATGCATATGCACACTATGTTTCACATAAACAAACAAACAATATAAATAATATTTGATTCTACACATGATAATGCATTTTATTCATTAATATTTCCTCCTCTCGAACTTTCCTGTTTATCCCAACTATTAGGACATCTCAATTTCGAGGTATTCTACAAACTTCCACCACAGAATGTCCCCACCTAGGGCGTCTCAACTCCGTAGACATCTCGAAACACTCTTCGGGACATCCCAACTGAACATCCCGCAAACTACCATCATGGGGCATTGTTACGCACCACTATATGAGTAACGGAATCACATTAATATTATTTAAAGCCATAATATATATATATATATATACTTACAAGCATATCACACATATCTCAACTCAATTTAATACATTAAACAAATAATCGTAAATGAAATAACATATAGTCATACTCTGGTTGTTAAAGTTTGGAGATCCAAATGAGTACATTTTGAATTTGGACATTAGCGAGATCCAAATGAATAAATATACTCTGGACATAAAGTTTGAACATGTAAATTGGTACATTTTGAGTTACAATAACAAGTACATTCTGGTCGTAAAGTTTGAATAATCAAAAAGGTAAATTCTGGCTTAATAGAAGCTTCTACAACAAAAGAACAAATTCAATAATGAATGGATTTACAAATGAATAGAATCAACAAATAAATAGATTCGACAAAGAATAGGTTTATATTTAGTAAAGTTTGTCTGAATCAATGGATAGATTTATTAAAAAACCGATTCACATGTTGGCAGATTCAATAAGAAATAGATTCATACTCAGTAAAGTTTGTCTAAACCAATAAACAAATTTATCAACGAACATATTCACAAGTTGGCAAATTCAAGGAATAGATTCATACCCATTTAAAGTACGTTTGAACTAATAAACATATTTATGAATGAACAAATTCATAAGTTGGCATATTCAACAAGGTGAACAGATTCGACCAAATGAGTAGATTCATAAAAGGCGGATTCACAAATGGACAGATTCTGTCATAGGAAATTCTGGCATATACAAGTAGAATGAACATATTCTGACTAGTAAAATTCTAGTAGAACAAAATAGAGGGAATATGCAAGAGGTTATCAAAATAAATATGACAGAACAAACTGCTTTTGACTATGCAAAACGAAACAAAATGAAGAAGAATGAATGCGTAATGGGTCATCGAGATAAATATGGCAGAACGACCAAATTTTAATTACCTAGAATGTAGTAGAAAAAAGCATAACGAACATGTAATGACTCATCAAAATAAATATGGCAGAACGACCAAATTCTGACTACCTAGAACGAAGTAGGAAGAAGCAAAATGAATCATCAAGATAAATATGATAGAACGACCATATTCTGATTATCTAAAATGAAGCAGAAAGAAACATAATGAACATACAATAGGTCACCAAGATAAATGTAGTAGAACAGTCAGATTTTTACTACTTAGAATGAAGTAGAAAGAAACAGAACAAACCTTTGGAAACTGAATGATGTACCGTGTAGGGCTATGTAGCGATTTTTGGCTAAATAATCATTGATAAGTCTGCATGATTGTGTTAATATTCGGTAGAAGTACAAATCCTTCACTATCTTAGATTCAATGGCAATCAAAGAGCTTTAACTTAGTGCAGAGTTTCAGCTTTCATCTCTTTATGAATCCATCTTGAGGCTATTTGGAAATTGAAAACCTTTGCAAATTGCAGACTTTGGTATATGAGGGCATTAAATGCCCTCTTACAAGCTACTGAAGACGCTTCTGCAGCTTATTCTTAGGCGGACTTGCAGTTTTCAAACAGTAATATTTATCAAAGTTGTGTGAATTTTTGAAAGAAATTGGACTATAATGACGTGGATTGTATCTGCAAAATGAGTCTAAACATTTGGAGGATTATGTACAGATTTGGCTCTCTAAGTTTAGGCATTTGTGTGATTTGATCTTCTATTTTTTATGTTGTGCAATTAAGTCCTCTTTAACTTTTTTTATTTGTGCAATCAGGTGTATTGTTTACTTGTTGTAAGTAATGCTGTCACACTATGATTTCCTTTTTACTCGTTTTTCCTGTTTGCTTTCTGCTCATTTGGAAGCAAATTAGCATCACCTTTTATTTTTGTCGCATAAACAATGTCATGTCATTGATTAATTCGTTGGTTTAGTCGAAGTGGTTGACCGAAGGATTTGATTACATAAATTCAAAAAGTTGAAGGACTTGATTGTACAAAATAAAACTTGAAGGACCCAATTTGCACAAATGTAGAAAGTTAGAGGAATTGATTTAACAAAATAAAAATTAGAGGATCAAATCGCATAAATGCTGGAACTTTAGGACCATAATATGCACTTTACCCAACATTTTTACTATGAATTACCTGTAGCCGTGCCTCGTCCGTGTCAGGCCGAGGCAAATTATGTCCGGGTCTGGTTTGTATTTTCCATTCTTTTATTAAATCTAATATCTTCTCAATAGAGGCAACAGTCAAGACCCTTTTCGCTAATCGGCCCTGCCCGGGACATGCCGTGTAGGCCTTGCTGGGACCATGCCGGTCGGCTGGTCATTCCTAATCCGGACATTTGTTTAGCACGATACAAGGTGTCATGCCCTCCCCAGTGTGATTTACTACGGTTCTGAACAAGCTTTTCTGTTCCTGGCAATGTCACAGCCACAATTCCCTTCCATCTTGTGTAACTGAGAAAACTGGTAATGAGTAACATCTTGAGCATGTTCTCTTTGAAAACTCAGGCACACGATGCATAAATCCGACTGTCAAACACCAAAACAAGGTTTGAACTACAATTCGGGCCCACGATGCATAAATCCGGCCGTCAAACACAAAAAAAAAAAAAAAAAAAAAAAAAAAAAAAAAAAAAAAAAAAAAAAAGGTTTGAACTATATGGAGCATGTAATCTAGTGTCGTAGACATCAATGCCAGAACTGAGCATATGCTCCCTCTTCCTGTGACCGAGAAGAGACTTCCTTGTCAATAGACGGGACATGAAAGCCTCCGGTATGTGCACATTGGCGGCACGAATACACCATTTGAATGATTGTTATGAAAGCCCCCAGCTTCAGAGCTACTTTATTCTTCCGGTTTTGAGACGGCATGCTGTAAAGACCCGAAATGTCGGTATGCCCTTTCCACTATGCTTGGTCGATATCATCAAAAAATCAACCAAAGAACAGTTTAATATATACGCACCAGGTTGTCATTCATTTTCTCGGAAGTTAACGAAGCCTTTGTAGTGTCCTGGTTGGCACCTTTAGTGTGAAAACATATTTTAATAGACTAAGGCTATGCCAGCCACGCTAAGCGGAGAAGGGTCCATTTATGTCATAATCTTTAGGACTGGAGATGGATTTCACTTAGTTGTATGAAAACCATTTGAAAAGTTTGTTGATCTTTGGCTCATCCAAGGAATTTGCCGTGCATCATCAGGATTGAGAAAAGATGGGACTTCCCTTGACCGAACTATTTGCTCCTTGCAGTTCAGTCCATCAACAAATGCAACCGGAGGAGGTGAGCGATCCTTCGACTCAGCAACAGTTTCAGCTCCAGCAGAATATATAAACCAGTCCGATTAATCTGATGTAGACTGTACAATTGCAGCCCCAAAATTAGTAGACGATGCCACTTCACGCAAGCGAACCAAAGTTTTGGGGCTCAGTCTACTCTGCACTCAGAGCAACCAATTCCCGTGAGCTCTCAGATTCCAGCCGGTTTCTGGCCATTGCATCCTGTCCCAGGCTTTACTACAGGGCCGCTGAATGCTCCGGCTCAACCCTTTCATACTGCTGGTTTAGACTATCCTCAAGTGCCATTTCATCCGCATAACATGCCTCCGATGCCTTAAGGGATAATAGTTCAATTGCCACCATCTGCTCCAGCATCTCCTTGGACAACGGGTTTTTTGACTGCATGGATGACCCTTTAATTGGTACAGTCGCCTTTTGCTTTTCCTGGGCAAGTTTATAATAAAATCGACCAGTAACACACGGAGAATCTCCAAGTATTTCTTGCGTGTTTGCAGTGGTTGTGGCCTGTTGCTTCCCCTGCGTAACATTTGGCCAGATAGCCGAGATTGTTGACTGAGGGAGCACATGTTAGTAAGGATGCTTTTACTGACTTTTAAATCCTTGATTCTACTAGTGTAGCAGGTAACGGAGATTGGAAAATTCAATGTCCTTTCAACATTCTGAGGGAGAGAGCAATCGGAATGAGATTTTTTATGCACTTCAGCATATGAGAAGAAAGGGTCTCATTGAACTAATGCAGTTGAGAATGATGTTTGCTTTGCAGCATGTGGAACGAGCGGGCTACTGTATGGTGGGATCCAGTTTCTCATCGGTTGCCCGTGCTTATTGTCCTGCACTTGCTGAACCAAGCTCCGGAACCGATTCAACCTCATCCAGTCCCCTGCTCCTGACTGGATCACTCACTTCTTTTGCGAATGCTGTGCTCTTTCTGAGGGATACAGAGAGCCTAAGAACAGAGGACTTGACCCTTCCATAGGCAAAACTGATGTCGAATATAGCCATTTGAGCTTCAAACGGACACTTAATAAGCCAACTTATTGCAAATATGGCACTACAATACTGTCATTATGGTTTGATTACTGTCACCAACCAAGAAAAATCTGCATTTTCAGCTTTGTTTTCGGCAAGAAATTGCTGATGTTTATTCTTGTTGCTTGCCAAGATTGGCAGGGGAATGCAGCAAACATGCAGAATGTGCAGTATCAGGTTGTTATGGTGCCTCCAATGCATCAGCAAGCCATGAGAGTTTGACGAGGAACATCACATCAGATCCATCAGTGACTCAGATTATCCTCTTGTGTAGTCACCAATGAGTCCAAGAAAGCGAATGCCAATGGAATTATGAAGTTTCAATTTGCAGATATGAATAACATATTTCTTTCTAAAAGTTTCCATCGATTTGAGGAACAAATTGAAATAAAATTGTCGAAGAATATCTTACAACAGTCCAACAACTGATTTGCTTCTGTGCTGTATCGTTGTTGCATCTTGAAACATTACTTTCTTTTCCAACAGTTAGTTTCAGACTCATATCTAGGATCATGCCACTGTTCACAATTCTGTGACATCCATCAAATCCATAACATCAGCTGTTTTCAGCGGCATGATTTTTTGGAGGTGCTCGGTTCACTAGTCGTTTCTTTGGATTAAGCTTTCCGAACTATGTGCTTTCTTAATTCAACCAATGGAAATCACACCGAGAAGGAAGGCTCCCATCTAGATGTGAGAGGATGACCACTATGAGGTGATCGCAGCTACCACAAGAGATACGCGATGTGAGATGGATGGCCTCTCGTCGACTACGGCCCCGTTTGGTTCAGCATTTGGGAAATGGCTTTTCCCAAATGCAAATGTCTTTAGCTCAAAGAGCTTTGAGGGAATGCAAGACTGTTTGGTAAACTATAACTGGAAAGTGCTTCGGGGAAATGTAAGACTGTTTGGTAAACATATACTTGAAAACCCTTTTGGTGTGACCGAATTAAAATTTTTACTTTTAATATTTTAAAAATTGCAAAAAAGAAATAATGACTATATAACATTTTACATTTTCATATTGAGAGTAATGTAAAAGATACATATTAATAAATTTATTTAAAATTATATTAAAAGAATTTGATTATAGATTAAATGCAAAACTCAACTTTTGGCCTGGGGTTCTTTTAGGTTTGTTTTCAACTTTGAATATTTTTTTAATTATTATAGTATTAATCATTTTCGTTAATTAATGATCATTTTATTTTATTGATAAAAAGTCGGGTTATTATTATTAAAAGATAAAAATGATATAGAAAAAAAAAAGATGAACTTATTCGGTGGGCGATGAAGCGACCGAGTGTGGATGCTAATTTTTTTGAATAAGCACTGGATATAAAAAAGAAGGTCATCATTAAGAAAAATAAAACAAAGTTCATCTCATACAAATTTGACTAAAAAGAGTCATTTCATAATAGTACACATGGTCATATATGTCCGGAAAAAAGAAATACGTTATACTTAATATTACAAACGTTAATGATTTTGTAAACTTATGGCTATTTCATCACGTAAATGTGCCATGTCTGAAGATGCATACGGATTCGAAGCACCCATCCCTTCATTTGCATCCTCATCGTCAACTGAATATTCATAATTAAGATCCATCAAAATCCGTATCAGTCACGTTATTTCTCCGTATATAATTGTGCAAAGTCATTGCCGCTACCACAATTTGTACTTGCTTTTCATATGGATAACTTGGCATATGAGTTAAAATCCCCCACTTATGTTTTAATACACCAAAGGCTCACTCAATTGCTGAGCGTAACGAGGAATGGGCACGGTTGAACACTTCTCGATATCCCGTAGGTGAAGGACCTCCTCGAAACTCTAGCAAATGATATCTAACTTCTTTATATGGCCCCAAATAACTAGTCGGATTTGGATATCCAGCATCTACTAAGTAATATTTACCTATATAAATATATTGTAAATTTAATCAACATACGCCAATTAGATTTATGGATGTATCTAAACCATTAAATAACATACCTAGAGGAGGATGGGGAAAATGTGCATCACGTCTTCCAATAGCTTCATAAAAGATACGAGTATCATGAGCTTGTCCCTCCCAACCGGCCCAAACATAGACAAATTCCATATTAAAATTACATATGGCTAACACATTTTGAGTTGTTGCTCATTTTCAACCAATAAAATGAATTTGATCAAACGCAGGTACAACCGCTGGAATATGTGTACCATCAATAGCTCCAATGCAATCCTTAAAATATGGATAAAATCGTCGATCTTTCTTGATATTCTCTGGAACTTTTCTATATTGTGGATCAGTTGGTTGGATCAAATATTTTTCCATATCACATACTTTATCTAAAACTAAACTGAAGTGCCTACTGATGGTTTCTCCGGAGCTTTGAAAATGCTCTTGTACTAATCTATTACCTATATCGTGTCCTATAACATGAAGAAACATACCAATCATTTCTCTAACATCGGTATTCCTAGATCCTCGAATGCCATAACGTGTTACTAAATCATACGTTAAATTGTTAAATACAATCTTATGCATTCTAAACATATTGTAGCACCTTATCAGATTAGCATCTTCGCTAATCAACTCTTTTAACCATATATAACCCGTATATGTTGAGGTCATGCAATGTTGTTTGCAAAGGTTGGTTGCTTGATAAAGAATTGCGGCTTCAGTGACCGAGATAAGATCACGTAATTCATTTTCTTCTTGCCCATGATTTTCCTTTGTATGTGAATCATCCATAACTGCTTTAAGTAACAAAATATAAAGAAAAACAATGTATTAACCATCACATATATGCAAACTATCACATTAAGAGAACACCAAATGAAAACCATTATAACATCAAACATCAATTGAAATTAGGTTCACAATAACTGCAAATAAAGATCCATAGATAGAAACAAAATGGAATGACTAAACTTCAAATATTAAAACAATAAGATGCTAACATCCTATCCACGAAGACTTGATTCTTTTCTCGACTCATATTTGAGATACTTTACTTTCTTTGCATTATCCTTTAAGCTCATAAAAACTTGCCTATTGTCTATCTTTTCCTTTAAATGAGAAATTGCAAAAAAGTACAAGTCTTCGTCTTCCACAATCTCAGGAATAGAATCCAATATCTCTATGAGATCCTCATAAGGACCGACTAAACTGGTTGCTTTGGATGCAACACTAGTGGTGCTCCTACTGTCAACAACTGTAAGCAGCCTGTTAATCTGTGCTCCGAGCTCCTCTCTTGTGTTCAATTTCTTATCTTTTTTTCCTCGAGTTTGCATCTTTGAAGTCTGTGCGGCTCTCTTACGAGTTTGAGTTCCAGTTGGTTCAACGGTTTCATCCACATGATCCTCAAAGTTTTCATCAATAGACCCTACAATATCCTCGATACAAGGTTGTGTGGTCTCCATATCATTATCAACACATAAACCTTGTGCAGGATTCCATGTGATTCCTCCAGTAGCAACTGTATCTCTGAACATCATATCTAACTTTACTTCAAGATCAGGATGTATGCCTTTCATCCTAAAAGCCTTAAACTTTGGATTAGCCTGTTGTCATGAAGCATTTGCATAAGTTATATTATTAAATGTGAGCTTAACATGAAAGTAAAAAAAGAAGTGAGGAAAACCTGAATTTTACTCTCCCACCATTCGTCACTCGCATCAATGGTTTTCTTCCTTGAATCCCATCCTAATCTAGTTTCATTGTAAAGCAATGACCTCCATCTTTTCCAATCTTCCTTGAGGGTATCTCACTTACTCTTCATTTTATGTTTATCATACTTTTTGCTCATTAGCTCCTCAAACTTACTAATTATGATTGTCCATCCATCTCTTTTGTTGTTTGCAGGACGATTGCATTTTTCAATTTGTTCGATGCATAACTTACAAAATATTTCTACATCTTCCGAGCTCCAAAATGCCTTTTCCTTTGATGAACTCATCTACTAGTAAAGAACAAATTTAAGAGACACAAACAAACAATATCAACCACTCAAGCCCTCTCTTATTAAAAAACTAGAAGATATTCACTTAAAGAAAAGAAAACTAATATTGAGAAAAAATAAGGACACACAAAAACATTATACTTAAAAACAAAGTAGGATGTCAATGTGGAGGAACTATATATCTCGCATGAGCTGAATCCACCTCAATTGATCTTCCCCGATACACATACGTGGAGTTTGTTGCTTAATATATCTTAGCACTTACTATCTCAAGCAGAACAATTGCCATATAAGATAATCATAAGAAACTATATCTTATGTCCAAATATGCTTTTCATTTGTTTATTCATTTGCTTTAATTATAACAACAAATTAAACCATCAAGGAGTCATGTTGAGCATTTCGTTATTGTTTCTAAGTTATCCCTCCTGCAATTCGGGCAAAATGAAACCAAGACGTGGGTGTCGAATAGGTAGGTGTTTTTTTATGACCATATATCATCTTGCAAACCAAAACAAAGAATATTGCTGCTCTCACCCTATTCTGTTTCCCTAAAGTAGATAACACACTTTAACTTCTTGAACCGTAGGGAATAGGACTACCTAGGAAATAGTTCACTTAGAGACATTACTTTACCTAGACAAGAGTATATAGAGACTTTCACATAATTACTGAATAGATACTATAATTTACTTGCCCAAAACTATTCTTACAGTGCATTCATATGGCAGACCTGTTACAACAACATGTTTAAGAGGCATGATCATGCTGAAAGTATTGATGATATCACATATTTTGCCTTAAAAAGGAGTATTTTGCCTTAAAAAAGGAGAATCTATCAGCTCCAATTACCATTATTTCAGTGGCAAAACTAACTTTACTTTGGAATTGTCATAAACATCTTAATTTATAATAGGACCCTGTTACAATTTCTTCGGTCAAAAGTCCGCAACTTCTTCAAAAAGTAATTCACAGAATCAGCACAATCAATCACAACCGCACAAGTAAAATTGCAGTGCCAAAATTTTCCCCTCTCATCACGCCAAATCTGATAAAGCCGATCAGCAATCATATGGCCCCATATCAAGCCATGCCGCACAAACACCCCATGCTACCGATACTCCGCCATAATCGAACTCGCCACTTGGAAAATAGTTTCCCACTCAGAAAATTTCTAAAAAGGCCTACACAACTGATCCAATCCCGAAACACACCCACCAGCACATAAACCACCGAAACGCATGCATGCAAAGAGGGGGGAAACAAAAACCCTTCTTCCCCAGAACACACAGACAAGAAAAAAAATCTGAACAAGTCAAAAAAGTACAAAGCTTGCACCTGGTCTGCTGCTGCTACTGCTTCCTTCTTCCTCCCCTTTCCTTCAGCGTCCCCACGGATGCGACTCTAAATTCTGTCAATCAGGAAAACACACGATCGAAGTCAAGACCCGAGTCTCTCTCTCTCCCACATCGGGCAAAAACAAGAAAACATTAAATACCCAGCGAAGCGGGGAGGGGCAAGAACGACAACACCAGAAAAACAAAATCATACCCACGAATTGAAATTAAACAAACACCCAGACGAACGAACAAGAATAGGGGGAGAAAAGAGAGAGGGATCGCCATTGCGGAGTGGCAACTGAAGAGAGAGAGAGAGAGAGAGAGAGAGAGAGAGAGTGTGTGTGTGTAGAGAAACCGAAATGAGATTTCAAAGGAAAAATCCAGCAGATCTAGAAAACCAGAGAGAGAGAGAGAGCTGATTTGGGGACCCGAGAAACCCTAGGGATCAAACCCAGAGCGAGGGATGAAATCAAATGATCTCTTGCTCTTCGCGAAGGCAACAACGTAGAGAGAGACGATAGGAGAAATCAACTCAGCAGAATTGCATTCCACAAGGGAAGGCTTCTTCTCAAGGAGGTCCACTCACCCAAGGATCGAACTGAGAGGGCGTCGGCCTTGTGATCAGCGAACCTGTGCGGCGCCTTGGGGGAGAGAAAGAGACGAGGACGACTGGTTGCGAGAGTGGAGGCGATGTTGCGAGAATCGGCGAGAGCGGATGTGCGAAGAAGAAAAGAGCGGACTTGCGAAGAACCGTGCGGAGAAGAAAAGAGCGGACGTGAAAGGTAGGGTTATGTTTTGTATGGGATAAAATGGGACTTTTAATAAAATTTTGGGGGCAAAATGGGCAATAAGCAAAAATTCATTAACCCTCCCACCAGCATCCTGAAAATGCTGAAATGCCCAAAGCAAGTCCCCACCAGCTTTGGGCTTTCAGCATTTTAAAAGCAAGCATTTTGGCAAGGAGCCTTCAAATGCTGAACCAAACGGGGTTAATTTTTTCCCAAGGGGCTTTGGGGGCTCAAAGCCCCTTGGGAAAGCTGAACCAAACGGGGCCTACAACACGGTGGTTGCCATCTCTCTCTTGCACATGCACGCGGCTCTCAGCCTATTTGGCACCATATTAGCTGCATAAGAGCCACGTGAGCCAATGAAAATTAATATAACACATGTACGATGATTGTCCAGCTACTATTCCAACGTGCTCCTCAGCACTATGTATAGAGCTTTTCAACCGGAAGGCCGACTGCAAACACATTTTACAAAAAAAAAAAAAAAAAAAATTGTCACCTTGTCTGGTTTCTCAAGTACTCATTTTGGGGTTTGGCCCATGTCTAGAATAGGCCGAGTCGTCATAGCATGTCTCCTTTTGATAGATCTACGGTTTGTGGATGGAATAGGCTCATACCAATCCAACAAGGCTAAGGAGTATTGCTCAAGTGAGAGGGATTGGACAAGGTACTACTCTTGGCAGACTTTTAAGATAGCAAACGGTGCAAGGAAATGCCACGACAATGCAGAATGTGCAGTATCTGGTTGCTATGAAGCCTCCAACTTTATAGATTTTCTTATTTACTTTCTTTTTTCTTTCTTTCCTTTTCTGTCCTACTGTTCATGTTTTTCTTTGGGTGTTAATCCAATGTCCCCACCCCATGGCTACAACATTTACAAGAGCCAATTCACTATGCTACTATGGGTGGAGTTTTTTCTATTCTTCATCTTCGTTTTCAGTAAAGACGGAGAATTGATTTGACAATAGTAATAATAAAGAGTCATTGATGTTGTAATGGCTGGCTTTTGACTTAGTCAATATTAACTAGTAAAAGGTAAAAAAAAAAAAAAAAGTGGACTCAAGAAAATGTATACACGTTCAAAAGAGGCAAATAAAGAAAATAAGAGAAAATAAGAGAAACAAAGGCGAAAATGTAGGAAGAAAAAGGAAAAGGAAGAAGAGTACATGCCATATTGCCTCGTAAAGTTAGATTAACTTTATCTTGCAACACCCAATTAATCTAATCAGAGATTTTTGAAATAGAGCCCTAATTTTGAATCCTTGTGAATTTTTAGCCAGTAGGTTAATTTTATGAGTTGTTAAACTGAGAAATTATGGGGCATTAATAGTTTAGGGTATTGTAAAACTATAGGATTGTACATAACTCGATTCAAGCTTATAGTTTGCCTGAAATAAAATTTTGAAATTATGCGCACATGCTGTAACATTAGCGAATTTCCTAGTTTACCAATGATTATGGCCATTCTTAAGCTATCTTTAGAGTTAGCAAAACTTAGGGAATCTAATTATCTCGAAAGGTCTTTATTAGAGAGAAGATTTGCTAAAATCATGGTTCAATGAAGAGAGTTGTGGTGCAAAAAAAAATTGTGACACGCAAGCTAGGCATAGTAGACACTTTTGAATGACTACTACAACAAGCCTTTCATTGTTGTGTAGGAGTCGATTGGTTGACGAACAAGCGTAGTCTAGATCATCAGTTAAAGTAGTGTTTTGCTTTGTCTTGACATCAATTCTCATTTAATTGATAGAATATTGTCGACTCAAATAGCTACATTATTTGGCTTTGAGTATTTCTAACTGAGTGTTGCTGATTTCTTTTATAGTATTATAAAATCCATGTCTTAAAATAATAGTTAATTTGATATTATATATGTGTTTATGTATATATATGTGTGTATTGAACAAAGAAGAACATAATTGTTGCATAAAACTAGATCGAGTGTTTATTATGTTTTAGTTATTGTAAGATGGTCTGATAAACTTTTCTTGAAAGGTCATGTGTATTATTTCGTAAAAATACTTATGAGATAAATTTTGAAAAGATTAGAGAAATACTTTACAGAAAGGGATTTTGATTGATGAATTGAGTTGCGAAAGATTAGATAATTTGGTTTATGATATAGAGGTTGGATATGTTTGTTGGATTTTAGAGGATAATGTTGTGAGTTTGTGTTGATGCTCATCATCTATGGGAACTCATTTGAGGGGTTTGTAAGTATGTATACTAGTTTTAGGATATCTTTATGGGTTGGCTACTAGAAATATAAGTAGACACCTAGTCAAGGAGAGAATCTTAGTCGCCTTTATCATAAGGCATTGAGCGTGATGGACCATTGACGTATGATTTAATGAGATTGATTAGTGGACTAAACCATTAATACTTATTTTGACATTATTATGTTGAAGTAATATAGTTCATTTTCATATTGTAAATTTGTTATATATCGGATTTAGTGTAAATGAGTTACCTTTTTGTGTCCTAAACATTCATAGTGGATCCCTGATTTGTTTAGAAGAGATTTGTACTACTCATTGGCCTATAATTGCCCATTCCATTTATCTTACTTCTATTTTTAGGTTCTTCAGGTAGTCATAAATAGGAAAAGAGTGTTTACATTTTGATAGTGGGATTTTTTTTTTTTTATGAGTTGTTTATGTCTGCATTGAACTATGAGTTTATTTGTTAGTTGCAGATATATATGTGTTTTTTTATGGATTATGGAAACTCTAATCTTGTAAACAAATGACACTTTATCAAATATATGGATGTATATATATTCCAATATCAAGTTGAGTTATAGTTACGTTTAAAGCTACATTATTTGGATGAAATGACAACTGTGTCATCCCTTATACTTGTTGGAGTCGGGTGTGTGACAAATGTTATAAAGTTGAGATCGGTATTTTGGATCTTAATTGTGTGAAATATAGAATTTTCCTTTCATCGTGCCTTTGCCGCTGCTTCAATTTTCACTTGAGGCCTCCCTTTATCCTGCGCCACAACCACTGCTTGAATTGTTACAAAGAGCAACTCCCTTAATACGCCAAATCGTGGCGAAATCGGGTGGGAATTCGTTCGATTCTGATAAATCTTCACCATTTGCCTCGGTTTCTTGCGCCTCCATGCAGATTGACGCCAGCCGCAGCAAAATGGGCTTGGCCGGGATCACTGGGAATTTATGAGACTGGTTCGCTTGGGCCAGCTTCGGCACTATTCACCGGAAATTTGAGCATTATCGGGCTGATTATCGAGACGTGCTTGTTAGCACTGCCATTAGATCTACCAAATGAGAATTCCTTTCCGTAATCCATGGAGGAGCACCGGCAGCCACGCCACCAGCTCAGCTCCAACTCTAGACAAATAAGCTTTCTTACGATGATTTACCATGTTTCCCAAAGAGATTTGGGTTTAACAGTAGTACTTCAACTTGACTTCAGAAAAATCAGTTTTCTTGCAACGATTTACCATGTTTCCCTGAGAGATTCAGGATGAGAAAGAAGAAAGAACAAAACAAATCAGAAAAATCACAAAAGTATTTAAAATCATGTTATTTCAATTCAGTTTGTCCAAATCATATGATCATTCATGTTACTAAAGATGGTGAGAGATGATTGGATTGGTATGTCAACATTTTCGGATAAAATTAACCAAAAAGAATATCTTGGAGTATAAAAAAAAAAATTGAATTGAAAAAGTCTAAGATTATATCGGAATTTGTTAATTTAGGACTAAATTGGTAATTTTCCTCATCTTATCTAATCTTTCCTTCCTTCGCTTTTTCCTAGCTCTTTCCTAAATCCCGATGATTAAAACAGGTTCATCTTCGAGAGTCTACTATACATGTGAATTTCTATTCATGGATTCAATTTCGATCGTCTCAGACATTAAACAGTAAGATGAAGAACACGAAACCACCACTTCTCTTATTATTCCTCTTCATCTCCATCCTGCTCGAAGCACTCATGGTCTCAGTCACTGGTGACAATGTTGGTGCATACTTGCCGGTTAATGATATCGCCGTCAATTGCAGCTCCCTCGGCAACTCCTCTGTGTCCAAGCAGACTTGGATCAGGGACACCGAGGATGGTTCGACCTACTTTCCAATTGATGAAACTCATTCCTCTATCGTTGCAAGTGCAAAACCGGTCATCTTCCCCTGTCCACAACCGCATCCCACATGACACTGCTCATCTCTCCCGCTCAGAATTCGTCTACACCTTTCGCGTCACCATGGGGCCCAAATTCGTTCGCCTCCACTTCCTCCCTTCGGATTACCTCAACTCCGGGACGATTCATTCTTCTCGGTCAAGGCTGCTGGCTACACTTAGCTCCGCAACTTCATCTGCAAAGAGTCCTGCTTAACCATCGTAGCTGACCAGATATTGAACGTCACGTTTGCTCCCACTCCTGATAACCCAGACGTGTACGCTTTCGTGAATGGAATCGAAGTTGTTTCCAAAGTGTTACGATTTTGCGACGTCACTAAGTGCAAAACATCTTAAATTTACCAACTTTTATGACCGTTTGTCATGGAAAAAAAGAAATTGTCATAAGTTGAGGATTTCTTTACAGAGAGTGATGACGTCATGACAAGAGCAAAACGTCCAAGATTAGGATGTTTTTCCAAATACAACTATTTACAAAGGGTTATGTTTGTTTGCCCTAAATAAGGATAAAATGCCATAATCTTGTATTGTTTTTTTTCAACTACAACGCTTTGCGAAAGTAACCATGAACAAAATGTTGCAAATTTTAAAATTACAATGATTTTAAAAAATTTCAACGTTCCATTGTAACCAAAAACTTATCATTGTGAATTTAAATCCTTTCAAACTACAACGGCTTATAAAGATTGCAACAATCATTGTAACTAACAATATAACCTCATAAAACTTTATTGAATTTGATTTTTACAGTGCCATGACATCAATATTCTAGGGGTCTGGCACCCATTTGCTAGTGCTTAAAGCATCACAAATTTCATTTTAGTATGTCGGACGTGCATTTTCTAGTATCAGACATCTAACTTTCGACAATTGGGATCCTTCCATCTTAATCTAATGGTTGACATTTATGGGTTACGGTATAAAATTAAAATCTCAGAAGTCTCTGACTAAGCATCGATGGATTTATCCGGTATATGATATATCAATAACGCATTTGATAATATTTCCGTTACATAAATAATTTTCCTCCTTGAAATGACAAAAGTTGAAAATGGAAGGACACAATATAGAAAACACTAGGGGTAAGTATGGTTCCAGGATAGAACCTAGAATCTGAGAATCGAACCGGTAGGAACTTGTAGGTTCAAGGCTCCAAGGTATGTAGAATAAGTTTTACGTTCAAAAAAATGAGAAATTTATTTCAACGGATAGGTTCTGGGTTCTTAGTTATAGGTTCCAAGTTCTTAGTTGGAAGGACCCAGAACTTGGAACCTAGAACCCGAAACAAGTTTAAATATTCCTTTTGATTTATGTCTTCATGCAATCTTCCGATATTCCATGATATTTGATGACGAGTGTATAATATGAAAGCACTAGTTTGAGTTTCCATTTTATGGCTAAGTTTTTTACTTTATTAATATTCATATTTTTCATGTATTTAAATATAAGTTATGATTAATGAATTGTATTCGTTCAAATAATAATATAAGTGTGATCTAGGTAGACTTTGGAACCTATGACAGAATAAGTTCCAAATTCTAGAGTATGCAAGATAGTTTCAGGTTCCAAAAAAAATGAGGAATTTGTTTGGACAAGTGGGTTCCAAGTTTTAGATGAAACATGTTCGACACTTAGAACCATTCACCCTACTTTTATTTAGTTGAATTCCTTGCCAATAATTCTTTTTTTATATAGTTTTGTTCATTTTATATTCTCTTTGATGAATAACAAGCTTGTTTATTATTATCGCGTTCAATTTCATGAGAAAAAAAAATCCGTTGGACCTTAGAACTGATCATGGAACCGATCTTGGAACCTGTTACAGTGTAGATTTCAGGTTTTAGGTCCCGATGGGTAGGTTTTAAATTCCAAAAAATGAGAAATTTGTATTCGAATGTAAGTTTTAGGTTTTAGGTGGAACCTTTAAAGAATTTGGAACTGCCCACCTCTAGAAAACACAGTTTGGAGGTGGTCCCTAAGAGCATTATTGCATGGGACCCGACAATCGCACTGCTGACCTGACGTGACCTTCCTAAGGCAATTGAACCTTCCACATAAAGCGCACCCGGAAGGACCCAAATCCCGTCCGCTGATTTTCTTGTGATAGGCGAGGGCTTTTTCCCCGTGCAGATATCTTAGCGACGACTTTGGTCTTTCACTAATCTCGTCACTAGTGCCGGCCGTCTCTTCCGCTATTCTTCCTAATTCCCCATTAGCCAAAACTGGTTCATCTCCGAGACCCTGCTCTCCTCGTGCTTTTCATCGATTCATCCGCGATCCTCTGTCGTCAAGCATCGAGATGACGAACATGAAACCACCACTTCTATTATTCATCTTCATCTCCGTCTCGCTCGAAGGACTCCCAGTCTCAGTCACTGGCGACAACGTTGGCGCTTACCATCCGACTGATGATATCGCCGTCGACTGCGGCTCCAACACCAGCTCCCCTGTGGAGAATCGGAATTGGTTTGGAGACGCCGCTGACTGTTCGGACTACTTTCCAATTGAGAAAACTCACTCCTCTACCACAGCAGAAGCAAGTAGTTCATCTCCCAGCATCCCTGGCACCGTCCCATACCTCACGGCTCGCCTCTCCCGCTCCGAGTTCGCCTACACCTTCCATGTCACCGCAGGGCCCAAATTCGTTCGCCTGCACTTCGTCCCTTCGGATTACCCCAACTTCCGCCATGCCGATTCCTTCTTCTCAGTCGAGGCCACTGGCTACACCCTGCTCCAAAACTTCAGCGCTTCCCTCTTTGCTGATTACACCGGCTCCGGGAGCTTCTTCTCTAAAGAGTTCTGCTTAAGTGTCGGAGAGGACCAGCTATTGAACATAACGTTCGCTCCCACTCCTGGTAATTCAGACACGTATGCTTTCGTGAATGGAATTGAAGTCGTTTCCATGCCCAAACATCTCTACTACAACACCTTCATCGACTCAAACGAGGGAATCAAGATCGTAGATCTACCGGCGCCACACACCTGGGGTACTGCTAATGCTCTCGAAACGGTAAAGCGCTTGAACATAGGAGGATGGTATGTCGGTCCAGCTGATGACACGGGAATGTACAGGACCTGGGAAGCAGATGACGAGTACGTGACTTCCTCAAACATCGGAGTTTTGCCAGTTAACACAACCATCCAACTCAATTACAGTGAGAAAGTGCCAAATTACACGGCTCCAGATAGTGTATACAAAATTGCAAGGACCATGGGAACAGACAAAAGAATCAATCTGAACTACAAGCTCACGTGGTCCGTCGAGGTGGACGCGAACTTCTACTACTTGGTCCGGTTACACTTTTGCGAATTCCAGATAGAGATAAATGAGCCCTTAGATAGGGTTTTCGAGATTTCCATAGATTCACAATATGCGGATGTCATTAATGGTAGCGGGAATGGCGTGCCTGTCTATAGAGATTTTGCAATAGACGCGTATGACAGCCAAAAGAAAAGAACCAACCTCTCCGTCGAGTTGGGCGCGCTTCCAGATCCTTTCACGCGTTACTCTGATGCCATCTTGAATGGCCTCGAGATTTTCAAGATCAACAATACAGGCGCGAATCTCGCAGGGCTGAACCCGGATCCGGTCCTGGATAAACTGACAAGGCCTCCATCGGCAAGCAAAGCACCATCGAGCCTCAACAAAGCAGCAAAAATTGCCATTGTCGCTGGTGGAACTTCGGGCTTCACCGTACTCTGTCTCCTGGCTTTCTTCCTTTACCGGCGACAAAACAGAGCTAAGGATTCGACCTCGAGCGACGGAACCTCATGGTGGGGCCCGGTCTCCTACGTGATGACCAAGTCAACGAAGACCCAGGGGTCGTCCCTGTCGTCCGATTTGTGCCGCCACTTCTCGCTGGCGGAGATCAGAGCGGCCACAAACAACTTCGACAAGGTGTTTATCATCGGCGTGAGCGGGTTCGGCAACGTGTACAAGGGCTACGTCGATGGCGGGGCCACCCAAGTGGCGATCAAGCGGCTGAACCAGGGATCGCAGCAGGGCCTCCATGAGTTCAGGACCGAGATCGAGATGCTCTCGCAGCTCCGGCACCTCCACCTGGTCTCCCTGATTGGGTTCTGCGAGGACGCGGGAGAGATGATCCTCGTGTACGACTACATGGCACGCGGGACTCTCAGCAACCATCTCTACAACACCGATAATCCCCCACTCCCCTGGAAGCAGCGGCTCGAGATCTGCATAGGCGCCGCGTGGGGGCTCCACTACCTCCACAGCGATGGCAAGCACACCATCATTCATCGGGACGTGAAGACGACCAACATCCTGCTCAACGAGAAGTGGGTTGCCAAGGTGTCCGACTTTGGACTCTCGAAGGTCGGAACCACGAGCGAGTCTAAGACGCACGTCAGCACGGCCGTGAAGGGCACCTTCGGGTACCTGGACCCGGAGTACTACAGGCGCCAGCAGCTGACTGACAAGTGTCACGGGCCGATCGATCAACTCTCGATCAACTCTCGATTCACCCGTGCGGCCTTAAGGTTTTACCCCTAAGCAGCCTTTCACACTCGACTCACAACAAACTTCTAGAGAGAGAAATACTTGATGAGAGAGAAGCTCTAGATTTTCATATATGTTGTGAATGAGAATACAATGAGGGAGGACACCCCTTTATATACAAGTATACGGCAAACCCTAGCCGTAGATCTCCCTTAAATCTAACGGTGGAGATTGCACCTCCCCATCTACCAACTACCGGCATTTATAGCCAACTACCAGCTACTCGCATTTATATCGTATGCGTACAAATACGGTATCACCCGCCCCTAGGAGAATACTGTACATCTCGGGAACAAAGGTCGAGGGTCATCACGTGTCACGCCCGTGCCATGGAAACCTCTTGGACATGCTAACTTTCGGGCCGTGACATTCTCCCCCACCTAATCGGGCGACGCCCTCGTCGCATCTTCGGCATGGAAATCTTCTATCGCTTTCTTGAATTGCCAAAGACTCTCCTCGGGCTCCCAACTAGCTTCGCTCTCCGGAAGACCTTTCCAGCGGATCAGATACTCGCGCTTGGCCGGGCAATATCTCTTCCGTATGACTCGATCCGCCAAGATGCTCTCGACTTCTCAATCGTACGAGGTCTTTGCCCCGAGCGGCGCTCGATGTGACTCCCCTCGATCCGGATCTTCCTCATCAATTTGGAAAGGTTTGAGCATACTTACATGGAACACCGGATGCACCTTGAGCTTTGGTGGTAGCTCCAGCTTGTATGCGACTCTTCCAACCCGTTGTAGCACTCGAAATGGCCCTTCGTAGCGACGGATCAACCCCTTGTGCACGTCTTTGTATCGAAGAACCAGGTGCAGCTTGGCCAACACTTGGTCCCCAACTTCGAACTCCACGTGCCGTCGCTTCTTGTCCGCCCATTTCTTCATGCGCTTGGAGGCTTTATGTAGACACGCCCGGGCCAAGTCCGCCTCTTCTTGCATGTTCTTGGCGAACTTGTACGCGGGCGGACTACTCCCCCGGTAACCCGAAGCAATTGTGCTCGGGGTGTTCGGTTGCTGCCCAGTTGCAACCTCGAACGGACTCTGGCCGGTTGATTCACTTCGCTGCAAGTTGTAGGAGAACTGGGCTACATCGATCAGCTTGGCCCAGTTTGCTTGCGTGGTGCTCACGTAGTGCCGGAGGTAGATCTCCAAGAGTGCATTGACCCGCTCCGTTTGACCGTCGGTTTGGGGATGCAAACTCGTGGACATGTTCAGCTCCGACCCCAGCAGCTTGAACAGCTCGGACCAGAAACGTCCCGTGAAGCGGGGATCCCGATCGCTCACGATCGTTCTTGGCACTCCCCAGTACTTCACCACATGCTTCATGAATAGCTTGGCCGCCTCCTCGGCCGGGCAATCCTTTGTCGCAGGCACAAAGGTTGCATACTTTGAAAACCGGTCGACCACCACCATTAGAGTCCGGCACCCTTCGGACTTCGGTAGGTTGACGATGAAGTCCATGGAAATGCTTTCCCATGGACGAGTTGGGATGGGAAGAGGCTCCAACAAACCCGGCGATGACCGTTGCTCCAGCTTGTCTTGTTGGCAAACCAGACAAGTTTTCACATACGCCTCCACATCGTCGCGCATTTGTGGCCAATAGTACCGATCTTCGACGAGGGCCAATGTGCGGTGGATCCCAGGATGACCCGCCCACTTCGAGTCGTGGCACTCACACAAGATTTCCTCCCTCAGCTTCCCATGGAAGGGCACGTAAAGCCGCCTTCCCTTGGTGTAGAGGAGCTCGTCCTCACACCAAAACTGTCGGGTCTTACCTTCCTTGGCGTACCCGATGAGAGCTTGGGCTCTTGGATCATGTTCCAGCCCTTCTTTGATGCGGTCGACCCAAGGACAGCTTGGTCGACTCACCATGTGGCTCATCAACTCCATCCTTCGACTCAACGCGTCTGCCACAGAGTTGGCCTTCCCCGGCTTGTACTCCAGCATGTAGTCGAACTCTGCCAGAAAATCCTGCCATCGAGCTTGCTTCGGACTCAACTTCTTTTGGGTCTGGAAGTAACTCGTGGCCACATTGTTCGTCTTCACGACGAACTTCGATCCTAGGAGATAATGTCTCCACATCCGGAGGCAATGGACCACCGCGGTCATCTCCTTCTCTTGAACGGTATACCGTCGTTCGGCATCGTTCAGCTTTCGGGACTCGAATGCCACCGGATGGCCATCTTGCATAAGGACACCTCCTATGGCAAAATCCGATGCATCGGTCTCCACTTCATATGGCTTGGTGTGGTCGGGCAATACCAACACCGGCTCCTCGGTCATGACGGTCTTCAATCGGTCGAAGGCTCTTTGGCATTGATCCGTCCACTCCCACGCCCTCTCTTTCTTTAGCAGGTCCGTGAGTGGCACGGTGATGCTTGAGTAGCTCCGAATGAACCGTCAGTAGTAATTGGTGAGGCCCAAGAACGACCTCAACGTAGGTACCTTCGTCGGCGGCTCCCATTCGACGATCGATTGAATCTTCGCCTTGTCCATCCGCACACGTCCACCCCCAACAATGTGCCCCAAGAACGGGACTTCTTTTTGTGCAAAGGCACACTTCTCGCGCTTGACGAACAGCTCATTCTCGCGCAAGACTTGGAAAACTTGCCTCAAATGCTCGACATGCTCTTCCAACGTCCGACTATAGACCACAATATCATCCAGGTAAACCACTACAAACCGATCTAGGAAAGGGTGGAGTACCTTATTCATCATTGTGCAGAAAGTGGCCGGAGCGTTGGTCAAACCGAACGGCATCACGAGGAACTCGTAGGATCCATACCGCGTCACGCAGGCGGTCTTCGGCTCATCCCCTTCGGCGATCCGAACTTGGTAGTAGCCCGATCGGAGATCCAGCTTGGTAAACCATTGAGCTCCCCCAAGTTGATCAAAGAGATCCGCAATGAGCGGGATCGGGTACTTGTTCTTCACCGTCAGTTTGTTCAGCGCCCGGTAGTCGATGCACATCCGGAGTGACCCATCGTGCTTCTTTTGGAATAGGACCGGCGCACCGAACGGGGCCTTTGATGGCCGTATATAGCCCGCGTCGAGCAGCTCCTTGAGTTGCTTCCTCAATTCTTCCAACTCGGGTGGCGCCATGCGGTACGACGCCATGGCAGGCGGTCGAGCGTCAGGCACAAGCTCGATCCGGTGATCCACCTCCCTCTTGGGTGGCAGCTTCTTTGGCAGCTCCGAAGGCATGACATCCTTGAACGAGTCGAGGACTTGGGTTGCTTCCGTCGGGACTTCCTCCCCTTCACCCTTGCCGTCCTCGATCTTCAAGGTTGCCAGGAAGGTCACCTCACCCTTCCTTGCTCCTTTGGTGAGTCGGATGGCCGAGATCATCTTTCGATCACGCTCCGACTCGCGATGGACCGGAATCATGCATTGGCTACTCTTGTCCAACACACATATACATTCCGCAAAAGGAACTACAACCGCTTGGATCCTATCTAGAAATTTAATTCCAATGACAAGATCATAGTCGTCAAGTGGAATTACCTCTAGAGTCTCCTTGCCTTTCCATGATCCAAGTTGTAGCTCCACGTCCCTTGCAACCCCGATCGCAGGGACTTCCTTTGAGTTCACGGTCTTGAGCCAACCGGCTCCCTTCTCAACCCGTAGGTTAAGTTTCTTCGCGGCCTCCTCCGATATGAAGATGTCGGATGCTCCCGTGTCCACCAGCGCACTCACCGTGGTCACTCCGATCTTCACGTCCGCGAACATCAAACCCTTAGGTTCTTTGGCCTTCTTGGCCTTGATCATGCTAAGGAGGCGCAACGATCCCAACCGCGCTTCCTCCCTAGGCTCATCCTCTTTGCAAAGAGCAGCCAGCTTGGCTTTGTTCAGGCAATCCCACGCCATGTGCGGACCGTCGCAAAAGAAACAGCTATATGAGCGTACCTTCCTTTGCCCACCTCCGTTTTGTCCCGCATTAGCCCGGTGAGGATGAGGACCATTCGGCGGTCTAGCTCCAGTCGGGCGATTGTTGAATCTACCCCGATCTCCCCCACCAGTGCCCTTGTCCCTTGGATGGTTGTCCGGTCGGGATGTGGAAGGCGACGCCTTGTACTCCACGAGCAACTCGGCTACGGTCATGGCCGTAGTGAGATCTCCCACGTTGTACCGCTTTAACTCCTGCTTCGTCCATGGCTTGAGTCCACCCATGAACTGGTGAAACGCTTCGACTTCATTCATCGAGGGGATTTGGAGTAGCAACTCCGAGAACCGCTTGATGTAGTCGCGCACACCGCCTTTCTGCTCGAGACGCTTCAGCTCGTCACGAGCTTCCTCCTCCGCATAAGCGGGAAAGTAGTTCCGTCGGAACTCTTCGACGAAACCAACCCAGGTTGTGATAGGATTCCCGCACCTATCATCGGACCGACGACGCCACCACAACAAAGCACTATCCGCTAAGTACATAGATGCAGTGTTTACCCGTGTTTGGTCGTCGTTGATTCCCATGGCCTGGAAGTACCACTCCATGTACCACAGAAAGTTGTCCACATCCTTGGCCACCCGCGAGCCCCGGAACTCCTTTGGCTTCGGCGTGTCCACTCGTGGACCTTGCACCGTGATGACACCATTCACGCGTGCAGCTTGTGCTTCAGCGAGCTTGCCCGTAAGCTTCGCAATCTCCGCGCGCATGGCCGCCATTGCAGCCTCCAAGGGTTCGTACCGTTGCGTGAGTTCCTCCTGTAGGGTCCCCAGCAACTCGTGGCGGAGTTCTCCCATGCCGGTCTTGAGCTCTTGCACTTCCGCAACCAGCTCCTCCCTTCCGGCGTCAACTCTGTCCACGGTCTGGGTCAGGTCATCCACCGATCCTTGGACATCGGAGACGAACAACTCTAGCTTCGCCATCCTTTGTGCAAGATCCCCCATAGGCTCTTTTGAACCACCACGGGTCTTCTTCCCTCGGACATCGCCCTTCTCGGCGTTCCGCCCACGATCAGCACCGTCATCACCCAAGACCAGCGCCTCATCAAATCGTGGATCAGCCATTGCACTTGCGCTTGGATCGCAAATCAGCTCTGATACCACTTGTCACGGGCCGATCGATCAACTCTCGATTAACTCTCGATTCACCCGTGCGGCCTTAAGGTTTTACCCCTAAGCAGCCTTTCACACTCGACTCACAACGAACTTCTAGAGAGAGAAACACTTGATGAGAGAGAAGCTCTGGATTTTCATATATGTTGTGAATGAGAATACAATGAGGGAGGACACCCCTTTATATACAAGTATACGGCAAACCCTAGCCGTAGATCTCCCTTAGATCTAACGGTGGAGATTGCACCTCCCCATCTACCAACCAGCGGCATTTATAGCCAACTACCAGCTACTCGCATTTATATCGTATGCGTACAAATACGGTATCACCCGCCCCTAGGAGAATACTGTACATCTCGGGAACAAAGGTCGAGGGTCATCACGTGTCACACCCGTGCCATGGAAACCTCTTGGACATGCTAACTTTCGGGCCGTGACACAAGTCCGACGTCTATTCCTTCGGCGTGGTGCTGTTGGAGGTGCTGTGTGCAAGGCCTGCCGTGAGCCGGATGGCCCCGATGGAGCAGATCAGCCTGGCTGAGTGGGCCCAAAGTTGTTGTAAGAGCGGGTCCGTTGAGGAAATGGTGGACCCGCACCTGAAGGGGGCTATCGCCCTCGAGGGCCTCAACAAGTTCTGCGAGATCGCTATGGGGCTAATTCCATAAAAACAAGCATCAACTTTAGGTCGATGGACAAATCTGGCCCGAACTTTTTTTTGTCTCGTAAAAAAGCACAAATTTTAGGTTAAGTGACAATTCTGGCCCCATTTTTGTTTTGTCTCATAAAAAATAACAAAAACCCATACCATTAACTTTCTATTTGAAGTTAACCTTATTTCAAGAGAAAAGGTTCTAGCTGTGAGGTTGGTGGATCTCATTCATGGTTTCTCTTGACAGGCGGTGATCTACAGTTTCATATTACGACAAAACAATAAAGTCTAGCAAGAGAAATTCAATTAGGAGATTTTTTTACTTGCTAGTGAAGTATAGGAGATGGCATAGTTTCACTGTTATTCTTCAAGTTATGGCTCAAACAAGAAGAAAATGGATGGTGTTAGCCAACAAGTGCACATGGATTAAGGACAATCAATGAATATAAGTTAAGGGTGGCCAGATTTAGAATTTAAGTGAAAGTTAATGATTTTTTTTCCAAACAAAAAAAAATTGGGCCAAAATTGTCACTCGACCTAAAGTTTGTGCTTTTTTACGAGACAAAAAAGAGTTTGGGCCAGATTTGTCCATCGACCTAAAGTTGGTGCTTTTTTTGGGAATTAACCCGATCGCTATGAGCTGCTTGCAGGACGAGGGGGCCAAGCGGCCATCCATGAACGACGTTGTGTGGGGCCTCAATTTCGCACTACAGCTACAGGTGAGCACAGAGCTGGAAGTGAAGGATCATGCCGGTGTGTCAGTGCATGATAGCGATGACAGCGACCATGACGCAACTTCGATCAGAGGCAGTGGCAGCGATGAGGCGATCAACACTAGTGATAGCGATAGTGGTGGTTGGAAGAGCAATAGGGAAACTGCGACGTCGACTAGAGCCAGAAGCAATGACGTTTGTGATGAGACTATGACTAGTTATGACTCAGAGAAGTTGTTGAGAAAATATTAGGTGCTCAAGTTTGGCGCTCAAAACGTTATTTGATACGCTTTTCTTATATTATTACTCTCTTTTAACATACGAAAGTGTAATTAAGCATTTACTATTATTCTTTTAACAATTAAAGGCCTTACAAGTATAATCAACATATTAATGCCTCTTTTATTTATACCACATTTGAGTTCATAATCTTATTATATTACGAGCAAAAAACAAAAATCTGGAAAATGGTGGGGAGACCTATCTTCGTACTATACTATACTTCCAAAAGTCTACCTATATAAACGTAGTCACGAGTCGATAACTTCTCTGTTTGTTGTGTCTCCATCGTCAAGTCCTGATACTAGGAAATGAATTGAAAATGAACTCACTCTAGGAAACCTCCTACATCAACCCACTTAATAGAACTACACTTGATATATCTTATTCCATATTCTGATTCAAACACATTTCATAAAGACCTTCATAATTCATAGAGACTTTATGGCGTAAAGGTTGAAAGATATATATATATATATATATATATATTTGGTAAAAGGTAAGAATTTGAAAGGTATTCATTCTACATGTTTGAAAAATAAAAGGGATGAGCCAAAACCCAGTAAATGAAATTTCTAGTTTTAAGTTAAAAGAATTCTCTTACCACTGATATACACAAAGTGAATGCATAATCATCCGATAAGTATGATAAAAATATAAGTAGACTTTACATTTTCCATTTTCATTTACCATAGAAATTGTTAACCAACAATACATCCATTCAGACTCATGCATATGCACACTATGTTTCACATAAACAAACAAACAATATAAATAATATTTGATTATACACATGATAATGTATTTTATTCATTAATATTTCCTCCTCTCGAACTTTCCTGTGCATCCCAACTACTAGGGCATCTCAATTTTGAGGTATTCTACAAACTTCCACCACAAAATATCCCCACCATAAGGCGTCTCAACTCCTGAGACATCTCGAAACACTCTTCGGGACATCCCAACTAGACATCCTGCAAACTACCATCATGGGGCATCGTCATGATCCACTATATGAGCGACGGAATCACATCAATCTTATTTAAAGCCATAACATATATACATATACATACATACACATACACATACATACATACATACATACATACATACATACATACATACATACATACATACATATACATACACATACATACACATACATACACATACATATACATATATATATATATATATACATGTATATACTTACAAGCATATCACACATATCTCAACTCAATTTAATGCATTAAACAAATAATCGTATATGAAATAACATAAAGTCATACTTTGGTCGTTAAAGTTTGGAGATCCAAATGAGTACATTTTGAATATGGACATTAGCGGGATCCGAACGAATAAATATATTTTGGACATAAAGTTTGAACATGTAAATGGGTACATTTTGAGTTAGAATAACAAATACATTCTGGTCGTAAAGTCTGAATAATCAAAAAGGTAAATTCTGGCTTAATAGAAGCTTCTACAACAAAAGAACAGATTCAATAATGAACAGATTTACAAATGAATAGAATCAACAAATACATAGATTCAACAAAGAATAGATTTATATTTAGTAAAGTTTGTCTGAATCAATTGATAGATTTATTAAAAAAAGAGATTCACATGTTGGCAGATTCAACAAGAAATAGATTCATACTCAGTAAAGTCTGTCTAAACTAATAAACAAATTTATCAATGAACATACTCACAAGTTGGCAAATTCAACAAGGAATAGATTCATACTCATTTAAAGTATGTTTAAACTATTAAACATATTTATGAATGAACAGATTCATAAGTTGGCAGATTCAACAAGTGAACAGATTCACAAATGAACAGATTTGACCAAATGAGTAGATCCACAAAAGGCAGATTCACAAATGGACAGATTATGTTATAAGAAATTCTAGCAGAAACAAGTAGAATGAACAGATTTTGCCTATTAAAATTCTAGCAGAACAAAATAGAACGAATATATAAGAGGTTATCAAGACAAATATGACAGAACAAACTGCTTTTGACTATGCAGAACAAAACAAAACGAAGAAGAATGAATGTGTAATGGGTCATTGAGATAAATATGGCAAAATGACCAAATTTTAACTACCCAGAATGTAATAGAAAGAAACATAACGAACATGTAATGACTCATCAAGATAAATATGGCAGAACGACCAAATTTTGACTACCTAGAATGAAGTAGGAAGAAGCAAAACGAATTATCAAGATAAATATGACAGAACGACCAGATTCTGATTATGTAAAATGCAACAGAAAGAAATAGAATGAACATACAATGGGTCATCAAGAAAAATGTAGTAGAACAATCATATTTTGACTACTTAGAATGAAGTAGAAAGATATAGAACAAACCTTTGAAAACAGAATGATGTACTGTGTAGGGCTATGTAGCAATTTTTGGCTAAATAATCATTGATAAGTCTGCATGATTGTGTTAATATTCGGTAGAAGGTACAAATCCTTCACTATCTTAGATTCAATGGCAATCAAAGAGCTTCAACTTAGTGCAGAGTTTCAGCTTTCATCTCTTTATGAATCCATCTTGAGGCTATTTGGAAATTGAAAACCTTTCCAAATTGCAAACATTGGTATATGAGGGCTTTAAATGCCCTCTTACAAGCTACTGAAGACGCTTCTGCAGCTTATTCTTAGGCGGGCATGCAGTTTTCAAACAGTAATATTTATCAAAGTTGTGTGAATTTTTGAAAGAAATTGGACTGTAATGACGTGGATGGGATCTGCAAAATGAGTCTAAACATTTGGAGGATTAAATACAGATTTGGCTCTCTAAGTTTAGGCATTTGTGTGATTTGATCTTCTATTTTTTATGTTGTGCAATTAAGTCCTCTTACTTTTTTGATTTCTGCAATCAGGTGTATTGTTTACTTGTTGTAAGTAATGCTGTCACACTATGATTTCTTTTTTACTTGTTTTTCCTGTTTGCTTTCTGCTCATTTGGAAGCAAATTAGCATCACCTTTTATTATTGTCGCATAAACAATGTCACGTCATTTTGATTAATTCGTTGGTTTAGTCGAAGTGGTTGACCGAAGGATTTGATTACATAAATTCAAAAAGTTGAAGGACTTGATTGTACAAAATAAAACTTGAAGACCCAATTTGCACAAATGTAGAAAGTTAGAGGACTTGATTTAATGAAATAAAAATTAGAGGATCAAATCGCATAAATGCTGGAACTTAAGGACCATGATATGCACTTTACCCAACATTTTTACTATGAATTACCTGTGGCTGTGCCTCGTCCGTGTCAGGCCAAGGCAAATTATGTCCGGGTCTGGTTTGTATTTTCTATTCTTTTATTAAATCTAACATCTTCTCAATAGAGGCAACAATCAAGACCCTTTTCACTAATCGGCCCTGCCTGGGATAGGCCATGTAGGCCTTGCTAGGACCTATGTAGCACCGAAACGCGATACCACACGAGTGTCTGACACGACACGACACGTCGACACGTCATTTCTAAAAAAATAGAAAATTCTGACACGTTGCGACATGTTGTATATTAAATGAATATTTTTATTTTTAATTAATTTGATTCAAATTCATAATTAATTAATTAATTAATTAATTAAAAAAGAGCCTATAATAAATTTATACTAATAATATTAACAAATCAATTCATTTGAAATTTGAAAGATATATTCATAATTAATACGGAACATTTTTTTAATTTTAACAAAAATTATCGATGAAACTAAAAATTAATAAGAAATTAAAATCAATTTATTTTAATAAATCCATAATTTTCTACAATAACCAAAATTTATCATTATTCAAAATTTAATATTTTTATTTTTCGAAATTATTTTTTAATTTCATTTATTTAATTTTCTGATTGAAAAAACAATCCCCAAAATCCACCCCTTCTTTCGTTCGTCCTTTTCCCTCCACCCCGCGTTTATTTTACTTTTTCCCCTCCCCCACTTGACAGTGACAGGTGAGCTGTCACTTCCCCACCCCCCCCCTTTCTCTCTCACGCCATCAGACCTCCTTTCTTATTTTTTTTGGATTTCTTTATGAAAAACCCTAGCAAGCCGCCGAGCCCTCCTTTTCCTATCCTCCTTGCCACGCCGCATGACCCCCATCCCTCCTCTCCTCTTCCTCTCGTCGCCGATCCATCGCAATAGTGGCGGCCCTCACCTCTCTCTGGCCGTCTCTCGCCATCGCAGTGGTCCGTTCGTGACTTCGTCTTGCCGGGGGAGTTTGCCTTCTCTCTTCTTTCTCTCTGTTCAGCTCTTTCTCTAGCCGTCTCTCGCTGTCGCGGTGATCCGTTCGTGGCTTCGTCTCGCCGGTGCTCGCGGCCTCTGCTCCATCTCGCTGGCGCTCGCGACCTTTGCTCCCTCGCCCTCCCTCGCCTCCACCCTCCATCAATCTTCCGGACACGCGTCGACACGCATGTCGATAAAAGTTGACCGCGTGTCCGAGCGCATCGACGTGTCCGACACGCTCCGACACGTCTCGGACACGACATGGAAGCACGTGTCCGTGCTTCATAGGCTGGGACCATGCCGGTGCACTGGTGATTCCTAATCCGGATATTTGTTTAGCACGATACAAGGTGTCAGGCCCTCCCCAGTGTGATTTATTGCGATTCTGAACAAGCTTTTTTGTTTCTGGCAATGTCAGCCAAAATTCCCTTCCATCTTGTGTAACTGAGAAAACTGGTAATGAGTAACATCTTGAGCATGTTCTCTTTGAAAACTCAGGCACACGATGCATAAATCCGGCTGTCAAACACCAAAAAAAGGTTTGAACTACAATTCGGGCCCACGATGCATAAATCCGGCCGTCTAACACACAAAAAAAAAAAAAAAAAAGGTTTGAACTACATGGAGCATGTAATCTAGTGTCGTAGACATCAATGCCAGAACTGAGTATATGCTTCCTCTTCCTGTGACCGAGAAGAGATTGTCAATAGACGGGACATGAAAGCCTCCGGTATGTGCACATTGGCGGCACGAATACACCATTTGAATGATTGTTATGAAAGGCCCCAGCTTCAGAGCTGCTTTATTCTTCCGGTTTTGAGACGGCATGCTGTAAAGACCCGAAATGTTGGTATGCCCTTTCCACTATGCTTGGCCGATATCATGCAAAAAATTAACCAAAGAATAGCTTAATATATACGCACCAGGTTGTCATTCATTTTCTCGGAAGTTAACAAGGCCTTTGTAGTGTCCTGCTTGGCACTTTTATGTGAAAACAGATTTTAATAGACTCTGGCTATGCCAGCCATGCTAAGCGGAGAAATGTCCATTTTGTTCATAATCTTTAGGACTGGAGATGGGTTTCACTTAGTTGTATGAAAACCATTTGAAAAGTTTGTTGATCTTTGGCTCATCCAAGGAATTTGCCAGGCATCATCAGGATTGAGAAAAGATGGGACGTCCCTTGACCGAACTATTTGCTCCTTGCAGTTCAGTCCATCAACAAATGCAACCGGAGGAGGTGAGCAATCCTTTGACTCAGCAACAGTTTCGGCTACAGCAGAATGTACAAACCAGTCCGATTAATCCAATGCAGGTTGTACAATTCCAGCCCCAAAATCAGCAGATGATGCCACTTCACGCGATGCCGCAATCTAATCCACAGAATCTGGTTGGTCCTGGACAAATTCCACCAGCGAACCAAAGTTTTGGGGCTCAGTCAACTTTGTACTCAGGGCAACCGATTCCTATGAGCTCTCAGATTCCAGCCGGTTTCCAGCCATTGCATCCTGTCCCAGGCTTTACTACAGGGCCAATGAATGCTCCGGCTCAACCATTTCATGCTGCTGATTTAAACTATCCTCAAGTGCCATTTCATCCGCATAATGTGCCTCCGATGCCTTAAGGGATAATAGTTCAATTGCCACCATCTGCTCCACCGTCTCCTTGGGCAATGGGGTTGTTTGACTGTATGGATGACCCTTTGATTGGTACAGTCGCCTTTTTCTTTTCCTGGGCAAGTTTATGCTAAAATGGACGAGTAACACATGGAAAATTTCCAAGTGTTTCTTGCGTGTTTGCAGCGGTTGTGGCCTGTTGCTTCCCCTGCCTAACATTCGGCCAGATAGCAGAGATTGTTGACCGAGGGAGCACATGTTAGTAAGGATGCTTTTACTGACTTTTAAATCCTTGATTCTACTAGTGTAGACGATAACGGAGATTGGAAAATTCAATATCCTCTCAACATTCTAAGGGAGAGAGCAATCGGAATGAGATATTTTATGCACTTCAGCATACGAGAAGAAAGGGTCTCATTGAACTATTGCGGTTGAGAATGATGTTTGCTTTGCAGCATGTGGAACGAGCGGGCTACTGTAAGGTGGGATCCAGTTTCTCATCGGTTGCCCATGCTTGCTGTCCTGCACTTACCGAACCAAGCTCCAGAACCGATTCAACGTCATTGAGTCTCCTGCTCCTGACTGGATCACTCACTTCTTTTGCGAACGCTGTGCTCTTTCTCTGGAATACAGAGAGCTTAAGAACAGAGGACTTGACCCTTCCATAGGTAAAACTGATGTCGACTATAGCCATTTGAGTTCCAAACGAGCACTTAATAAGCCAACTTATTGTGAATATGGCACTACGATACTGTCGACATAGTTTGAATACCATCAACAATAAATAAGAATTTGCATTTTCGTCTTTGTTTTCGGCAAGAAATTGCTGATATTTGTTCTTGTCACTTGCCAAGGTTGGCAGGGGAATGCAGCAAACATGCAGAATGTGCAGTATCAGGTTGCCATGGTGCCTCCAATGCATCAGCAACCCATGAGAGCTTGACGAGGAACAAATTGAAATAAAATTGTAGTCACCAATGAGTCCAAGAAAGTGAATGCCGGTGGAAATATGAAGTTTCAATTTGCAGATATGAATAACAAATTTCTTTCTAAAAGTTTCCATCGATTTGAGGAACAAATTGAAATAAAATTGTCGAAGTATATCTTACGATAGTCCAACAACTGATTTGCTTCTGTGCTGTATCGTTTCCACCAGTTAGTTTCAGACTCATATTTAGGATCATGGCACTGTGCACAATTCTGTGACATCCATCAAATCCATAACATCAGCTGTTTTCAGCGGCATGATTTTTTGGAGGTGCTCAGTTCACTAGTCGTTTCTTTGGATTAAGCTTTCCAAACTATGTGCTTTCTTAATTCAACCAATGGAAATTACACCGAGAAAGAAGGCTCCCATCTAGATGTGAGAGGATGACCACTGTGAGGTGATCGCAGCTACCACAAGAGATACGCAACGGGAGATGGATGGCCTCTCGTCGACTGCAACACGGTGGTTGCCATCTCTCTCTTGCACTCGTGCGCGGCTCTCAGCCTATTTGGCACCATATTAGCTGCATAAGAGCCACGTGAGCCAATGAAATCAATGTAACACACGTACGCTGATTGTCCAGCTACTATTCGAACGTGCTCCTCAGCACTATGTATAGAGCTTTTCAATCGGAAGGCTGACTGCAAATGTAACAACCCGAGCCCCATTGTGTAATATTGTCCCCGGGCCCCACTCCATTGTGTAATATTGTCTGTTTTGGACACTGAGAAAATAAACTAGCCCTAGGATTCCCCCTTAAACGATGTGAGACTAGGCGATGTGAGACTAGACAGGTCCTCTCCCCTTCCTTGGGCCGTTACACTCTCCACCCCTTAAGGGCCCACACACGGTCGAGAGTCGACTCTGATACCATTTGTAACGATCCGGGCTCCACTGTGTAATATTGTCCGCTTTGGAAATTGAGTTCTCACAGGTTAAAGAGACCCAAGCCTTATAAACTAGCCCCAGACTTCCCCCTAAGCGATGTGGGACTAGAGAGAACCTCTCTCCTTCCTTGGGCTGTCACAGCAAACACATTTTACAAAAAAATTTGTCACCTTGTCTGGTTTCTCAAGTACTCATTTTGGGGTTTGGCCCATGTCTGGGATAGGTTGAGTTGTCATAGATAGTATCATAGCATGTCTCCTTCCGATAGATCTACAATTTGTGGATGGAATAGGCTTGTAGGGAATAACGGATTCCCTAAAACGGATCCGATACTCAATTAAACCCCTAAAACGAATGTGGAAGACGAACCTAGGAAACACATGTATCACCGATCGAAAAGCACGTCACGAAATCGAACGTACCTTATTTTCTACAAATTAAACACCAATGCTGAAGTTTGAGAAAGAGTTCTGATCACGTTCCACTGAGGAGCGTACTGTTGCTATTAGGGGAGAAAATTCTGTTCCTTTTGGGTACTGCTCTTGCGTTACTTTTTGGAGGGGGAGAGAAAAGACATGCATACTTCCAAAAGTACATTCTCTTTTTTCTTTTCTCCCCTTAAAAACGTATTCTCCAAAAGACATAACTTTTCAATGTAAAACGTTCATCCAAAAGACATAACCCCTTGTATCTAAACAATGTAGCCTTTCACATCACAACTGTTCCTCCATGGGACCTAATCTTGTAGGCCAGGCTTTTAGGCCCAACATGGGTGGACGGGCCTACTTAGGCCCATCAACACATAGATAAACCCATCAAGGCTCATACCCAATCCAACGAGGGCAAGGAGTATTGCTCAAGTGAGAGGGATTGGACAAGGTACTGCTCTTGGCAGACTTTTAAAGATAGCAAATGGTGCAGGGAAATGCCGCGACAATGCAAAATGTGCAGTATCAGGTTGCTAGGAAGCCTCCAATGAATTAGCAACCCAAGAGAGCTTGATGGGGAACACTCCATCGGAATATCAGTGTCTTCATTCATTCTCTAATTTAATTATCAATGAATCAGAAATAATAGACAAAGGGAGTTTCAATTTGCAAATATGATACGGAAGCATTTGATTTGACTCCATCGACAAACTCAACACCTTCGATTTTCATTCAAGTCAAAGCAGAATTTGTTCATAATGTGCTTCAATGGATCAAGAATGATGTTATCGATATCGATTAGGAGACTATCAACCAGGTTACCCATTATGGAGTCATTGATTCTTCCCTTCAAAGTTATCGACTCACCATATTAGTTGCCGATTTTGAAGTTAATTAACAATATATTGATGGGAGGCTATTCCGGGAGATTCCTATGGATATTTGTTGTATCCTAAGAGACTGCTAACATGCAAATCTGATTGGATTTGGATCCATCGAGTCGCCATATTCGCTCCTTGAAAGATGACAAATGGAAAATGGAAGGACATAACCAACAAAACACGAGAAAAGTGGCAAGGGAGAGAATTAGGGCATGTTTAGTAATGTTTCTATTTCGGGAAATAATTTATTTCTAGAATTTTTTTTCTTATTTCTACTCTTTGAAATAATTTTTAAGTAAAAGAACACGTTTGGTAACCACACAAAATTTATATTCTCGAGATAGAAAAAGAATAAGAATGCGCTTGGTACGACTTACAATTTTTTTTTTGTAACGTAAAATTTCTTTTAATTTTTAAATAATTTTTAGATTATCTTTTTTCCTCTCTTCACTAGTTGTCATTGCTCTCTGCCTTAGCCGGTCACCGGCAGCAAAGGACAAGCAAGAAGAAATATAAAAAAAAAAAAAAAGAAAATGACTTATTTCTAAAAATTGTTCTCCGGAACAATAAACTATTTTTCCCTACTTTTTATTTCTATTCTAAATCCATTCTTGGGCTGCTTTTCTATTCTAGATAATAGAAAAATTAGTTAACATTATTAAACGGATTTTTATTCTTTTTTTTTTTTGTTATGAGGAACAAAAGAACAAAAAAATTAGCAAGTTGCCATGTAGGACCTTATTTGCATGGACCCGTCGGTTTTACTATTGACCTGACCTTTCTACGCAATGAAACTTTCCATGAAAAGAACCTTTCTACGCAATGAAACTTTCAATGAAAAGCACACCAAAGAGTCCCCAGCTATCTTACTACTAACCGGACCTTTCTATGCAATGAAACTTTCCATGAAAAGCACGCCAAAGCGTCCCCGGCGATCTTACCACTGACTTGACCTTTCTATGCAATGAAACTTTCCATGAAAAGCACACCGAAAGAGTTATGAGTCCCATTGGCTGTTTTTTTTTTTTTTTATGATAGGTAAAGGGCTCCACTAATTGCATATATTTTAGCCACGACTTTGGTCTTTCACTAAATTCGAAAAAAAATATCAATTCAATCCTATATTTGTTGTATGGATTTCAATGTAATTCTAAAATTTTCAATTTTACCAATATAATCTCAAATATTTTTGTTGAATTTTAGTATAATCTTTCTAATCAACTTTCGCCTGAAAATGTCGACGTGGCGGACCAATCATCATTTTCTGTCATACGTGGCACGGCCAAAGAGTTGACATGGACAAATTTATTCAAAAGGGCTTTGTTTTTTGTAACTTTATAGATTTTTTGATTTATTTTCTTTTTTTCCTTTCCCTTTTCTGTCCTACCGTGTATGTTCTTCTCTGGGTGTTATTCAAATGCCCCCACCCTATGGCTACAGCATTTACAAAAGCCAATTCACTGTGCCATTGTGGGTCGAGTTTTTTCTGTACTTCATCTTCGTTTTCAGTAAAGACAGAGAATTGATTTGACAATACTAGTGTATGTTGTAATGGCTGGCTTTTGACTTAGTCAATATTGACAAATAAAACAAAAAAAAATAAAATAAAGTGGACTCTATTTATATAAAAAAAAAAAAAGAGTACCCGTTCAAAAAAAAAGGCAAATAAAGAAAAAAAAAAGAGAAAAGGGGGGAAACAAAGGCGAAAAAGTAGAAAGGGAAAGGAAAAGGAAAAAGAGTACATGCCACGGTACCTCATCAAGTTAGATTAACTTTATCTCGCAGTGCCCAATTAATCTAATTAGAGAAACTTTCAAAATGAAGCCCTAATTTTGGATCCTTGTGAATTTTAAGCTGGTAGGTTAAATCTATGAATTGTTAAACTGAGAAATTATGGGGCATTAATAGTTTAGGGTATTATAAAACTATAAGATTTTACATAACTCGATTCAAGCTTATAGTTTGCTCGAAACGAATTTTTGAAATTATGCATGCGTGCTGTAATATTAGCAAATTTCCTAGTTTACCAATGATTATGGCCCATCTTCAGCTATCTTTAGAGTTGGCAAAGCTTAGGGAATCTAATTACCTCGAAAGGTCTTTCATTTGATAGAAGATTTGCTAAAATGATAGTTCAATGAAGAGAGTTGTGGTGCAAAAAATTATGACACACAAGCTAGGCATAGCGGATAGTTTTGAATGACTACTACATCAAGCCTTTCATTGTTGTGTAGGAGTCAATTGGTCGACGAACAAGCATAGTTTAGAGTAAGTAGTGTTTTGCTTTGTCTTGACATCAATTCTCGTTTAATTGATAGAGTTACTGAATTGTAGACTCAAATAGCTACATTATTTTGGCTTTGAGCATTTCTAAATGAGTGGTGCTAATCTCTTTTATAGTTTTATAAAACCCATGTCTTAAAGTAATAGTAATTTGATATTTTATATATGTGTGTGTGTATGTATTGAACTAAGAAGAACATATTTGTTGCCTAAAACTAGATAAAGTCTTTTATAGTTTAGTTATTGTAAGATGGTTTGATAAACTTTTCTTGAAAGGTCATGTATATTATTTTGTAAATATACTTGATGAGATAACTTTTGAAAAGATTAGAGAAATACTTTACAAAAAAGGATTTTGATCAATGAATTGAGTTGCAAAAGATTATATATTTTGGTTTGTAATATAAAGGTCAAATTGGTTTTGTGGATTTTGGAGGATGATGTTGTGAGTTTTTGTTGATGCTCATTGTCTTTGTGGGCCCATTTGAGGGGTTTGTAAGTATATATACTAGTTTTAGGATATCTTTGTGGGTTGGCTACTAGCAATATAAGTAGAGACCTAGTCAAGGAGAGAATGTAAGTTGCCTTTATCACTGGGCACTAAGCCCGATGGACCATTGACATATGATTTGATGGGATTGATTAGTGGACAGAACCATTAATACTCATTTTGATATTAATTGGTACTTTTGGGTATGAATATAGTTATGTAGAAGTAATATAGTTCATTTTCATCTTGTAAATTTGTTATATATTGGATTTAGTGTAAATGAGTTACATTTTTGTGTCCTAAACATTTATAGTGGATGCCTGGTATGTTTAGAAGAGATTTGTACTACTCATTGGCCTATTGTTGCTCATTCCATTCATCTTACTTCTTTTTTAAGGTTCTTTAGGTAGGCGTAAATAGGATGAGAGTGTTTACATTTTCCAGAGGATATTTTGATAGTGGGATCTTTATATATATATATATATATATATATATATATATATATATATGAGTTGTTTATGTCTATAGACGACACTTTATCAAATATATGGATGTATACATTCCGATATCAAGTTGAGTTATAGTTACGTTTGGAGCTACATTATACTTGTTGGAGTCGGGTGTGTGACAAATGTTATAAGTTGAGATCGGTATTTTAGATATTAATTGTGTGAAGTATGGAATTTTCCTTTCATTTTTCCCTCTGCCACTGCTTCAATTTTCACTTGAGGCCTCCCTTTATCTCTGCGCCACAACCACTGCTTGAATTGTTACAAAGAGGAGCTCCCTCAATATGCCAAATCGTGGCCAAATCAGGTGGGAATTCGTTCGATTCTGATGAATCTTCACCATTTGCCTTGATTTCTTGCGCCTCCATGCAGGTTGGCGCCGGCCGCAGCAAAATGGGCTTGGCCGGGATCACTGGGAATTTATGAGATTGGTTTGCTTGTGGCCAGCTTCGGTACTATTCAACGGAAATTTGAGCATTATCGGGTTGATTATTGAGACGCGCTTGTTAGCACCGCCATCAGATCTACCGAACGAGAATGCTTTTCCGTAATCCATGGAGGAGCACTGGTAGCCACGCCACCAGCTCAGCTTTAATTCTAGACATATCAGCTTTCTTACGTCTTACGATGATTTAACATGTTTCCCAAAGAGATTCGGGATTAAAAGTAGTACTTCAGCTTGACTTTAGAAAAATCAGCTTTCTTGCAACGATTTACCTGGTTTCCTTGAGAGAGTCAGGATGAGCAAAAGTGTGAAAGAAGAAAGAACAGAACAAATCAGAAAATTCACAAAAATAGTTAAAATCACGTTATTTCAATTCGGTTTGTCCAAGTCATATGACCGATTGTGTTACTAAAGATGATTAGAGACGACTGGACTAGTATGTCAACATTTTCGGATAAAATTAGCTGAAAAGAATATGTTGGAGTATAAAAAAAATTGAATTGAAAAAGTCTAAGATTATATCGGAATTCGTTAATTTAGGACTAAATTGGTAATTTCCCCCCTCTGATCTAATCTTTCCTTCCCTCGCTTTTGCCTAGCTCTTTCCTAAATCCCAATGATTAAAACAGGTTCATCTTCGAGAGTCTACTATCCATGTGAACTTCTATTCATGGATTCAATTGCGATCCTCTCAGACATTAAACGGTTAGATGAAGAACATGAAACCACCGCTTCTCTTATTATTCCTCTTCATCTCCGTCCTGCTCGAAGCACTCAGAGTCTCAGTCATCGGCGACAATGTTGGCGCATACTTGCTGGTTAATGATATCACCGTCAACTGTGGCTCCCTCGGCAACTCCTCCGTGTCCAAGCGGACTTGGATCGGGGACTCCAAGGATGGTTCGACCTACTTTCCAATCGATGAAACTCATTCCTCTATCGTTGCAAGTGCAAACCGTTAATCTCCCTCTGTCCACAACCGCTTCCCACACGACACTGCTTGTCTCTCCTGCTCCGAATTCGTCTACACCTTCCGCGTCACCATGGGGCCCAAATTCGTTCGCCTCCACTTCTTCCCTTCGGATTACCTCAACTTTGGCCATGCCGATTCATTCTTCTCGGTCAAGGCTGCTGGCTACACTCAGCTCTGCAAAGAGTCCTGCTTAACCATTGTAGGTGACCAGATGTTGAACGTCACGTTTGCTCCCACTCCCGATAACCCAGACGTGTACGCTATTGTGAATGGAATCGAAGTTGGTTCCAAAGTGTTACGATTTTGCGACGTCACTAAGTGCAAAACGTCTTAAATTTACCCACTTTTATGACCGTTTGTCATGGAAAATAAGAAAGTCATAAATTGAGAATTTCTTTACAGAGAGTAATGACGTCATGACAAGAGCAAAACGTCCAAAATTAGGATTTCAAATACAATTATTTACAAAGGGTTAAGTTTTTTTTTTTTTTTGGTAAAGTACAAAGGGTTATGTTTGTTTACCCCAAATAAGGATAAAATGTCATAATCTTGTATTTTTTTTCCTTCAACTACAAGGCTTTGCAAAAGTAACCATGAACAAAATTGTTGCAAATTTTAAACTTTTTTAATTACAATGATTTAAAAAAATCTCAACATTCCATTGTAACCAAAAACTTAACATTGTGAATTTAAATCCTTTCAAATTACGATGGCTTATAAAGGTTTCTAACAATCAATGTAACTAACAATATAACCTCATAAAACTTCATTAAATTTGATTTTTACTATGCCATGATGTCAATATTCTATGGGTCTAGCACTCATTTGCTAGTGCTTAAAGTATTGTAAATTTCATTATAGTACATTGGATGTGCATTTTCTAGTATTGGACATCTAACTTTCGACAGTTGGGATCCTTCCATCTTAATCTAATGACTGACATTTATGGGGTACGGTATAAGATTAAAATCTCAGAAGTCTCTGACTAAGCATCAATGGATTTATCAAATATACGATACATCAATAAAGCGTTTGATTATATTTCTGTTACATAAATAATTTTCCTCCTTGAAAGGACAAAAGTAGAAAATGGAAGGACGCGATATAGAAAACACGGTTTGGTGGTGGTCCCTTGAGAGAGAGCATTCTTGCATGGGACCTGGCAGTCGTACCGCTGACCTGACGTGACCTTCCTAAGGCAATTGAACCTACCACGAAAGCGCACCCGGAAGGGCACAAATCCCGTCCGCTGATTTTCTTGTGATCGGCGAGGGCTCTATCCCCTTGCAGATATCTTAGCGACGACTTTGGTCTTCCCCTAATCTCGTCGCTAGTGCCGGCCTTCTCTTCCGCTCTTCTTCCTAATTCCCCGTTAGTCAAAACTTTTCATCTCCGAGAACCCGCTCTCCTTGTGAACTTCAATTCATCGGTTCAACTGCGACCCTCTCTGTCGTCGAGCAGCGAGATGAAGAGCATGAAACCACCACTTCTATTATTCATCTTCATCTCCGTCTCGCTCGAAGCACTCCCGATCTCAGTCACTGGCAACAACGTTGGCGCTTACCGGCCGATCGATGATATTACCGTTGACTGTGGCTCCAACACCAGCTCCCTTGTGGGTGACGGAATTGGATTGGAGACGCCGCTGACCGTTCGGACTACTCTCCAATTGAGAAAACTCACTCCTCTACCACAGCAGAGGCAAGCAGTTCATCTCCCAGCATCCCTGGCGCCGCCCCATACCTCACGGCTCGCCTCTCCCGCTCCGAGTTCGCCTACACCTTCCACGTCACCGCAGGGCCCATATTCGTTCGCCTGCACTTCTTCCCTTCGGATTACCCCAACTTCCGCCGTGTTGATTCCTTCTTCTCAGTCGAGGCCGCTGGCCACACCCTGCTCCACAACTTCAGCGCTTCCCTCTTTGCTGATTACACCCGCTCCGCGGGCTTCTTCTCTAAAGAGTTCTGCTTAAGTGTCGGAGAGGACCAGATATTGAGCATAACGTTCACTCCCACTCCTGGTAATTCAGACGCGTATGCTTTCGTGAATGGAATCGAAGTCGTTTCCATGCCCAGATATCTCTACTACAAGACCGGCGACTCAACCGGGGGACTCGAGTTGGCAGGTCCGCTGGTGCCATACACCTTGGATACCACTAAAGCTCTCGAAGCGGTGAAGCGCTTGAACGTGGGAGGAGCGTTTGTCGATCCAGCTGATGACACGGGAATGTACAGGACCTGGGAAGCAGATGACGAGTACGTGACTTCCTCGGTCATCGGAGTTTTGCCAGTTAACACAACTATCCAACTCAATTACAGTGAGCAAGTGCCAAATTACACGGCTCCAGATAGTGTATACACAACTGCAAGGACCATGGGAACAGACAAAAGAATCAATCTGAGCTACAGGCTTACGTGGTCCGTCGAGGTGGACGTGAACTTCTACTACTTGATCCGGTTACACTTTGCGAATTCCAGATAGAAGTAAACGAGCCATTAGACAGGGTTTTCCAGATTTTTATAGATTCACAACTGGTCGAGGATCGTGCGGATGTCATTAGTCGGAGCGGGAAGGGCGTGCCCGTCTATAGAGATTTTGCAGTGCCCTTCCTGGATCCCAGCCAAAAGAAAAGAACCAACCTCTCCGTCGCGTTGGGCGCGCTTCCAGATGGTTCTACTCTTTACTCTGATGCCATCTTGAATGGCCTTGAGATATTCAAGATCAGCAATCTAGATGGGAATCTTGTAGGGCTGAACCAGGATCCGATCCCGAATAAACCGCCAGGGCCTCCACCGGAAAGCAAAGCACCGTCGAGCCTCAGCAAAGCAGCAAAGATTGCCATCATTGCTGGTGGAATTTCGGGCTTCACCGTGCCCTCTCTCCTGGCTTTCTTCCTGTACCGGCGACGAAACAGAGCGAAGGGTTCGACCTTGAGCGACATCACCTCACGGTGGGGCCCATTGTCCTACGCGACGACCAAGTCAACGAAGACCCCGGGGTCGTCCCTGCCGTCGGATCTGTGTCGCCACTTCTCACTAAAGGAGATCAGAGCGGCCACGAACAACTTTGATAAGGTGTTTATTATCGGCGTGGGCGGGTTCGGCAACGTGTACAAGGGCTAGTCGATGGCGAGGCCACCCCAGTGGCGATCAAGCGGCTGAACCAGGGATCGCAGCAGGGCTTCCATGAGTTCAGGACCGAGATCGAGATGCTCTCGCAGCTTCGGCACCTCCACCTGGTCTCGTTGATTGGGTTCTGCGAGGACGCGGGAGAGATGATCCTCGTGTACGACTACATGGCACGCGGGACCCTCAGCGACCATCTCTACAACACCGATAATCCCCCACTCCCCTGGAAGCAGCGGCTCGAGATCTGCATAGGCGCCGCGTGGGGGCTCCACTACCTCCACAGCGGTGCCAAGCACACCATCATACATCGCGACGTGAAGACGACCAACATCCTGCTCAACGAGAAGTGGGTTGCCAAGGTGTCCGACTTTGGGCTCTCGAAGGTCGGAACCACGAGTGAGTCTAAGACGCACGTCAGCACGGCCGTGAAGGGCACCTTCGGGTACCTGGACCCGGAGTACTACAGGCGCCAGCGGCTGACTGACAAGTCCGACGTCTATTCCTTCGGCGTGGTGCTGTTCGAGGTGCTGTGTGCAAGGCCTGCCGTGAGCCGGATGGCCCCGATGGAGCAGATCAGCCTGGCTGAGTGGGCCCAGAGTTGTTGTAAGAGCGGGTCCGTCGAGGAAATGGTGGACCCGCACCTGAAGGGGGCTATCGCCCTCGAGTGCCTCAACAAGTTCTGCGAGATCGCTGTGAGCTGCTTGCAGGACGAGGGGGCCAAGCGGCCATCCATGAACGACGTTGTGTGGGGCCTCAATTTCGCACTGCAGCTACAATTGAGCACAGAGCTGGAAGTGAAGGATCATGCGGGTGTGTCAGTGCATGATAGCAATGACAGCGACCATGACGCAGCTTCGATCAGAGGCAGCGGCAGCGATGAGGCGATCAACACTAGTGATAGCGATAGTGGTGGTTGGAAGAGCAGTAGGGAAACTGCGACGTCGACCAGAGCCAGAAGCAATGATGTTTGTGATGAGAGTATGACTAGTTACGACGCAGAGAAGTTGCCATGAAAAAATATTAGGTGTTCAAGTGCAACGCTCAAGACGTCAGCCGATATGTGATTCTTATGTTATTACTCTCTTTTAATATGCGAAAGCGTAATAAAACATTTACTAATATTCCTTTAACAATTAAAAACCTTACAAGTATAATCAACATACTTATGCCTATTTTATTTATATCACATTTGAGTTCACAATTTTATTACTTTACGAGCAAAAAACAAAAGTCTGGGCAGGGGTGGGGAGACCTATCTTTTTTTTTTTTGGGTAAAGAATGGGGAGACCTATCTTTATACTATACTTTACTTCGAAAAATCTATATGTATAAATGTCCAGACTAAAATCACGGGTTGATAACTTCTCCGCTTGCTACGTCTCCATCATCAAGATTGAAGCCTCTCAACAAATCGACTAACTCACCTTCAAGGTCCAGGTACTAAGAAATGAACTGAAAAGGAACCCACTCTATAAAACCTCCTACATCAACCCACACAATAGAACTATACTTGATATATATTATTCCAAATTCTGGTTTAAGCATATTTCATAAAGACCTTCATAACTGATAAGGACTCTATAGCGCAAATGTTGAAGGGTGTCCATTCTACATGTTTGAAAAATAAAAGGAATGAGCCGAAACCCAATAAATGAAATCTCTAGTTTTAAGTTAAAAGAATTCTCTTACCACTTAATCTGATATACACAAAGTGAATGCATAATCATCCGATAAGTGTGATAAAAACATAAGTAGACTCTACGTTTCCCATTTTCATTTATCATAGAAATTGTTAATCAACAATACATTCATCTAGACTCATGCATGTACACATCATGTTTCACACAGACAAACAAATAATATAAATAACGTTTGGTTATACACATGACAATGCATTTTATTCATTAATATTTCCTCTTAAACTTTCCTGGGCATCCCAACCACTGGGGCATCTCGATTTCGAGGCATCCTGAAAACTTTTACCACAAGGTATCCCCACCACAAGGGCATCTCAACTCTCGAGACATCCCAAAACATTCTCTGGAGCATCCCAACCATTAGGACATCTCGCAAACTACCACCATGGGGCATTGTCACGCACCACTATATGGGTGACTGAATCACATTAATATCATTTAAAGCCATAATATATGTATACTTACAAGCATATCACACATATCTCAACTCAATTTAATACAGTAACCATATAGTCATACTCTAGCCGTTAAAGTCTAGAGATCCAAATGAGTACATTTTGAGTCTGGACATTAAGCAGGATCCGAACGAATAAATATATTCTAGATGTAAAGTTTGAACATGTAAATGGGTACATTCTGAGTTAGAATAACAAGTACATTCTGGTCGTAAAGTCTGAACAATCAAAAGGGCAAATTCTGGCTTAATAGAAGCTTCTAGAATAAAAGAACAGATCCAATAATGAATAGATTTACAAATGAAGAGATTCAACAAGGAATATATTCATATTTAGTAAAGTCTGTCTGAACCAATGGATAAATTTATTAATAAACATATTCACAAGTTGGCAGATTTATACTCAGTAAAATCAGTCTAAACTAATAAATAGATTTATCAACGAACATATTCACAAGTTGGCAAATTCAATAATGAATATATTTATACTCAATAAAGTTTGTCTAAACCAATACACAGATTTATGAAAAAACAAATTTACAAGTTGGTAGATTCAATAAGTGAACAGATTCAACCAAATGAGTAGATTCACAAAAGACAAATTCACAAATGGACATATTTTGTCATAGGAAATTCTAGCAGAATAAGTAAAACACACATATTTTGACTAATAAAATTCTAGCAGAACAAAGTAAAACGAATATGCAATAGATTATCAAGACAAATATGACAGAACGAACTGCTTCTGACTATGCAGAATGAAACAAAATGAAGAAGAATGAATGTGCAATGGGTCATCAAGATAAATATGGTAGAACGACTAAATTCTAACTTCCCAGAATGAAGTAAAAAGAAGCAAAACGAATATGTAATGGGTCATCAAGATAAATATGGTAGAACGGCGAAAATTTGACTACCTAAAATAAAGCAGGAAGAAGCAAAACAAACCTGCAATGGGTCATCAAGAGAAATATGGCAGAACGATCAGATTCTTATTATCTAGAATGAAGCAGAAAGAAATAGAACAAACATGAAATGGGTCATTAAGATAAATGTGGTAGAACAGCCAGATTCTGACTTCTCAAAACGAAGTAGAAAGAAACAAAATGGTCATGTAAGATGTCATCAATGTTATTTAACAACTACCATACCCATCCACACACATCAAAGTTTCACCATTTCAATCAACTAACCAAGTTAAGTTTTAAGGACATTTGGCCAACTTAATATCTAGAAACTTTACTTACCTCAAACGAACGCAAACTGCGAGCCATCAATTGCCTTCAACACCTTAGTAGCTCTTAAATATGAAGTTTTATTCTCTAAATTTTTGGATTGAAAAGTGAAATATAGCACATGCACGTTTCTGTTTGGATTTTAGAGAAGTGAAAGGGGGCTCTACGGCAAGATAAAAGGAGCTTTATCAAAATGAACTAAGATAATTTGATGTTTTCATTGTTAGGTGTAACTATGCATGCTAATCACCAACTTGATGTGGCATAAATGCAAGACAAAGTTCTTGCACGTGGCCGAGGGAAATGTAAGAAGAAGTGACTCAATTTGAAATAAGCATCACTTATTCTAGGTGTCAAAATTAGTGTTAAAAAAATATTGTTTTGAAGAAACACATGGTCATGCAAGAGTTCTTATAAAGACATGTCGCACTTATAATTTTAATTAATAAATTTTGTAAGGAAAATATAACAAGAGGAACGTAATCGTCTTCTTCCAACATTCATTAGCATAAGTTAACCACTATTATTAATAATTAAGTAAAGTCTACACAATTTATAACACCCATAAACTATTAAGACGGCAATAATTTAATTAATACCATTCTACTATTAGAGCACACATAATTCAATTCACACGTCGGACATAGAATGACTTATGTTTAGGGAAATTATCTGCTGCGTCCCATGAAATTTATGGGTCGACAAAAGTTTTCACGTGTTCGTCCGAATACTAAGGCAAATAATACTTAGCTTCATAATATAAGTATCATTATCATAATGCGAGTTTCTGAATATTATAGTATTACAATTATGAAAACTCTGGATGTCACACTAAGTGATGACATGTCAATTTTACACAAATTCATTCAACGATTGACACGTGTCACATTTGGGCCCACTTGACCCCTGCATCCTCTCTTTCTTCAATTATACAACACTCTATCTCCTATCTCTTCTGCTTCTTCTAAAAAAAAAGAATAGCTCAATCTCTCTCTCTTTTTTTTTTTTTTCAAGTACTCTCTTGCTCACAAGGTTCCACCTGTTGCATTTCGAGCTTAGACTCGCCGCCTCTGACATGTCACCTCCATCTCTGCCTCCATCTTCACCCTCTTCCTTTCTAACCTTCAGTGCCACCGCCTCCTGTCCAACTCCCCCTGTGCCTTATATGTCAGGGTCTGCATTGGCTAAGAGGTATGGCCCTCTGCCGTGTTGATGAACCATGTCTTTGCCTTCGCCTCGTTCATTGCCTAGGCCAACCTTGGTCAACCTTGAATCAGGGTTGATTCGAGGTCGAGCTGACCTCTATATCACAAGTCTAGGGCTTGCTCGAGCTTAGATCCAAAAATAGAGGCTCAAATTCACTGGTCGAGCTTGATGAAAGAGGACTGAGAATGTGACGCCCCGAACTTTGCGCGCGCCCACATCCCACCATGGTCATGCAAATGCGACATTCCCAGGTAGTGTCGCCGACCCCATATGAATTTATTAATGCGCAAGCGGAACGTATAAGAAACCCCTTACCAAGAACATACGGGATAGGACAGCAGGAACATCAATTCAAAATCAACAGCATACTTTCACACATCCATTACAATTCAGGGCTTACATACACCAACAGGATTCGGAGGCTATATGCACCAAAAATGGGTCAGAGTCTATGTGCATCAAAAAGGGTTAGCCTACACAACATGGAACAGTCCGCCAAAAAGAAAAGACACAGTCCTAAGACTACTGGGAATCCCCGTTCGTCGATCCCACATCCTCCGGATCAGTCACCCAGGATTGCGGGGGCGTAGCGTTGATCACTCGACCATCGGGCTGATCTACCACATCATCTCCCAAAATGGCGGTCATCACCGCCAATGGAATGTCCATGCTGTCTAGAGGGCCAATCCTAACACCATCCGCTCCGGTACGAAACCAAGCCCTAAACGTATAAGGCACTCTACTATCCACGCTCACCTCGACCCAAATGAGGGTCCTAACCAACTGGTAAACCCAGGGACTTCCAGGATCAGGGGCACTCTCAGTCGTCTGGTCAATCACCGTCGGTAGGCCGCTCATCTCCGGGGGTCTCGCCATCTACGGTCCTGTAATGTTTTCCCCAAACTGGGATGAGACTTTGTCTCAGCAAGTTCACCCCTCCTAAACCCCTATTAGAAAGTAAATACACCCCAAAGTAGTTTAGCCACGACATCGAGAAGACTTACCTCGTCTTAGCCCTCATCTGCAGGTTAGCACAGTTTATATAATTCAACCATGTGCAATTATAATAACCAAACGACTGCAGCACAATCACATCATCAGAACAATTCAACCACTTGGATCGTCTCAGCGATCAATCGGCTCGGCCGATTACATGTCATTCTAGCAAATCAACCATTGCTCTTAATCACGGCCCTATAGGAAGGTTTAACAACCAGTGGCAATCACGGCCCCACTCGGCACGACCTTTAATTAGGTGGTCCATCACGGCCTCACTAGGCACGACCTCTCATAGGTGGTCCATCACGGCCTCACTAGGCACGACCTCTCGTAGGTGGTCCATCACGGCCCTATTAGGCACAACCTCTAGTAGGTGGTCAATCACGGCCCCATTAGGCACGACCTCTCTTAGGTGGTTTATCGCGGCCCTATTAGGCACAACCTCTCATAGGTGGTCTATCCCGGCCTCACTAGGCACGACCTCCAATCGGTGGTTAATCACGACCAATCTTCCATAAATTCCCACACTTAGGGTTTTCTAAAGAATCCTCATAAATCACAATCACACTCAATTCACCACAATTAATCATCAACTCAAATTCTACATACACAGTAGCAATCGGCACGAAATTTGGAGAATTTAGGGTCCCGACAAAATTTTCGGAATTTAATAAATAATTTAATTTATTCCGAAAATCAAAATAATAATAATAATCATATTTTCCACAATCCACATTCAATTTATAAGATCTGGCCATCAATTTCATAATCCGAATACACCGCAGCGACCGGCATGAAATTCTGAGCAACTAGGGTCAAAATAAATTTTTCGAGTTTTTTTTTTTTTTATAAAACAATATTTTAATGAATTTCGGAATAAGATATATTATTAAATAATCCAACAATTTCGAAGCTTTTATTTAAATCATAAATAAACTCCTTTAAGTCACATCAAGGTTATTTAAAAATAAACATACTTAACCATTAAACTAAACACCATTTATCTTAATAAATCCTCTTAATATAATCCATACTAATTAAGCCAATCTATCCACCTAATCACAATCAACCTAAGTTAAACATACTTAGGGCATCATTAACTCGCTAATCGCGGATTAGTGAGGTAAACTCACCGGAATCGCTTTCCGATGGGTCTCCGGCGAAGAGCACGACGACGCCGACGACAAACCTACACGGATCAAGACCAAACAAGCATCAAAAGGGGACCAAAATGAGCCCGGAAGATCCTAGATCTTGCTGGTTTTTCTTTCCAGCACTAACCGAGCTTGAGGGGATGGCGGAACGGCGACGGAACGATGGAGAAACGGTGGCGGCATGCGACGGCGGCGAGACGGCGACGGCGGGCGAGGCGGTGATGAACGGCGACCAGCAGCTCGGCGAGGGGACGACGGCGACGAAGGCGCGACTTGCTCGCACCCGGGGCCTCACACGCGAGGCTTCGCACGCGGACGAGCGGCGACGGAGGTGGCGTGCGACGGCGACGACGGAGGCGAGCGGCGGCGTGCGGACGGCGAAGAAGCGGACGGCAGCTCGGGCGAGGGAGGATCCGGCGATGGCTTCTCCTTCGTTTTTCTTTCTTTCCCTCCCAATCTCTCTCCTCTCAAGGTTGAAGATGAAGTGGATGGGACACCCCCACTTTTGGTGGGCCAATCGGCTGGCGACACTTGTCAAGCTCTCCTTAATTTTGGCCTCCACCATGACATCACCTACTGATGTCATTTTCCACTAACTCAATTCCTCACAACATCTTTCAATAGGTCCAATTCATTTTCCGCCGGGGTCCAAGCTCTTGCACATTTAATTATTTCAATTTCCATCAATTCTCTTCTAATTGAGTCCAAATTAAAGTCCATGAATTAATCCAATCTTCCTAATAAGATTTGCAACACCCTTAGACTTTCAAATTTCAAAAATTCAATTTCAATTTCACGGTTAATTTCACTCTAGTGCGATTTTAGCGCGCCTAGTCCACCGAGTGGCTTTTGGGAAAATTTTCTTGCATCCGACCCGAGGGTGATCAGTCCCCAAGTCTGACGCGATAAAATTCCTTAATTACTTCACTCAATGAACTAGTTCTCTCGTGAGTGGCCAACTCTGAGAGACAAACTATATGCACAGATGAATTGCCCGACTCAATTGACTGAAAATAAACTTGAGAAAAATCGGGATGTCACAGAGAAGGTGATGAGGTGGTGGTGGAAGGAGATTCACATGATTAGTTGAAAGCGATTATGAGTTGATGGGCGTCTGCTATCATCCCCTGCAATTTGAGAGGAAGAAGAGGGAAAAAAAAAAGGAAAAAAGAATACGAAGAAGAAAAAAGTAAAAACATACAATTGAAGAAAGAGGATGCAAGGGTTCTTGACATGTGGGCCCAAATGTGACACATGGAATGGACTTGCGTAAAATTTACATTTGATTGCTTGTGCTCCCAAAGCTCGTGGAGTAAAGGACATTCAAGTTCAACTATTCCTGGTTTTTTCTTGAAGTTGCTTATGGCAAGGTATCGCTATAAAAAAATAGAGGAAGAAATAGGGCTTTTTCTTTTCTTTGGGACAAGAATTATAACTTGCGAAATGCCCCTACACATATGAGTGGCGCATTGTGAAAGAAATCTGTTCCTCCGGAATGTATGCAAATTCGATCGATGTTAGATCGATGGGTTTGGCATTCTAGGAAGATTGCCGACTTATGCTCCAAAAATCATATATTGGTCAAGACAAATCCATTATTTTGTCTAAAATAAGTGGCTTTAGTATGCAGTCAAATGAATAGATTTGTGTTATATTATTAATGAACTATTTGACTCTTAATCCAAATAAATTTCTGAAAATTCCTTTTCATTTGTTGAAAAACCTTTTAGAGTCATCCCAAATGGATGGTTTTGCTTGATAGGCAAAAATGAGATCCCCATTTCGTCCTAAGCCGAGATAGAATCTATTTTTCAAGATACATTTTACTAGACGGAAAGGATTGTCCATTGGATGAGGGATCTTCCCAATTCCACGAAAGCCCTTAGCTTCATTTTTTTAGCAGAGAACGCAGATATGATATGATAAAGACGGGCAATCAAGTTTTGGATACTGTAGTTAAGTAGGTGTTTCTTGTCTCATCTAACACTCGAGGAAGAGTTATCTAGCTATAGATGACAAAATTTCCTAGAAATCGTGATGGGGCAACTTATGTATGAAACCGCAAGCAAAAGGATGGGACTAATGAGAAACATTGTTATAAAGAATCTACGCAAAGTTGAGCAATAAAATAAATCGAGCTCCACGAGGAAAAGACGGATGAAACAAAATTTAGCAAGACAAGGCCCGATATAGAGAAACCATCTACATTGCTGCCTTTAGGATATACTTACATTGAGAAGCAAATGGGATGGGGGAATGCCACATATAATATCAGTCATTTGTTATTGTCAATGATAACAAGTTGAAGAACGGAAAGAAAAGTAAAGGCTATGCTAAAGAATCTCAGCTGGACATCTAGGCATTCACAAACAATGTTGGAGTCAACACCTATATGAAAACAAGAAGCCGGAAGCATGAGGAAGCAACGAGAAGCCATTGAAGATTGTTGACATCCAAAATCAACCCTAACATCACGTTTTGGTAACGAGGGTAAAAGGTATGGAAAGTTAGGCAAAATCACACTTGATTACCAAGGGGATATTACTGTATGATTGATGAGCTCGTAAAAAAAAAATCAACAGTCGATGGCAAAGACAGATTCCACTATGAATTCAAAAGTTGAGGTTTGACAGCGGCTACTTGGTGGTTACTAAAATTAAGCAGGTGGCAAAAGAAGTTCAAGATATCCCCGAAGTCCCAAGAAATTAGAAGTGGTTGATATTTGAAGACTTAGTTACGAGACCGTTATCGATCAACAAGGGGGCACCAAGACACGATTGGATCAGTCACACAAAAAAGTAAACACATTACCCATGAAGAGAATGGAACGTTGATATGACATAGAGCGGTTACTGGAAAGTATCTCTATAAATACTGTACGTCAGCCAACAAAGACCCCTCGGGAAAACAAGAAATAAAGGCTATTTCTCTACGTTATTTTTAGCATGTTCTAGTGTTCTTAGTTGAAGTTACTAGGTTCCTGTCATCGATTAAATTCTGGCGTTCCTCATATCTCGGTCCAATGTTGTTGATTAAATTCCGGCATTATACTTTTTATTTCAGCACATTGCTATTGATTAGATTGCATTGTGTTATTATCATCCTCAAACAAAGCCGTTGATTCGATTCCGGCATAGCTTGGGTTCTGTCAGTGGATTAACAAGACTCCAGTTAGGATTCTACAGTGGTGTTTGAAGTTGAAGTTGAACATTAGCACTGCATTTGATATCCTCTCTCCAAATTTAGCAAGGAAGCCTCGTCCCTTACAAATAAAGCTGAAGAAGAACTCTCGATAAAAGATATTTGGTTGTGAGAATAAAACCAGTGAAAACATCTTTTTGGCATGCCTGGTCGAATCTTTGTGCTATTTTGAGAGGATGCTATGCCACGAACTAGAAGTCGGCCCAACTTCGATTACTTAACTAACGAATCACCAAAAAAAAAAAACGTTTGAACTACAATTCAGGCACACGATGCATAAATCAGGCCGTCAAACACAAAAAAAAAAGGTTTGAACTACATGGAGCATGTAATCTAGTGTCGTAGACATCAATGCCAGAACAGAGCATATGCTTCTCTTTCTGTGATCGAGAAGAGACTTCCTTGTCAATGGACGGGACATGAAAGCCTCCGGTATGTGCATATTGGTGGCACGAATACACCATTTGAATGATTGTTATGAAAGCCCCTAGCTTCAGAGCTACTTTATTCTTCCGGTTTTGAGACGGCATGCTGTAAAGACCCGAAATGTCGGTATGCCCTTTCCACCATGCTTGGCCGATATCATGCAAAAAATCAACCAAAGAACAGTTTAATATATACGCACCAGATTGTCATTCATTTTCTTGGAAGTTAACGAAGCCTTTGTAGTGTCTTGCTTGGCACCTTTTGTGTGAAAACAGATTTTAATAGACTTGGCTATGCCAGCCACGCTAAGCGGAGAAAGGTCCATTTATGTCATTATCTTTAGGACTGGAGATGGGTTTCACTTAGTTGTATGAAAACCATTTGAAAAGTTTGTTGATCTTTGGCTCATCCAAGGAATTTGCCGTGCATCATCAGGATCGAGAAAAGATGGGACGTCCCTTGACCGAACTATTTGCTCCTTGCAGTTTAGTCCATCAACAAATGCAACCCGAAAAGGTGAGCAATTCTTCGACTCAGCAACAGTTTCGGCTCCAGCAGAATGTACAAACCAGTCCGATTAATCTGATGCAAGTTGTACAATTCCAGCCCCAAAATTAGTAGACGATGCCACTTCATGCGATGCTGCAATCTAATCCACTGCATCTGGTTGGTGCTGGACAAATTCCACAAGCGAACCAAATCAGTCGACTCAGTACTCAGGGCAACCGATTCCCCTGAGCTCACGGATTCCAGCCGGTTTCCAGCCATTGCATCCTGTCCCAGGCTTTACAACAGCCGGAGCATTCCCCTGAATGCTCCGGCTCAACCCTTTCATACCGCTGGTTTAGACTATCCTCAAGTGCTATTTCATCCACATAACGTGCCTTGGATGCCTTAAGGGATGATAGTTCAATTGCTACTCCACCATCTCCTTGGACAACGGGGTTGTTTGACTGCATGGATGACCCTTTAATTGGTACAGTCGCCTTTTGCTTTTCCAGGGCAAGTTTATACTAAAATGGACGAGTAACACATGGAGAATCTCCAAGTATTTCTTGCGCGTTTGCAATGGTTGTGGCCTGTTGCTTCCCCTGCGTAACATTCGACCAGATAGTGGAGATTGTTGACTGAGGGAGCACATGTTAGTAAGGATGCTTTTACTGACTTTTAGATCCTTGATTCTACTAGTGTAGCAGATAATGGAGATTGGAAAATTCAATGTCCTTTCGACATTCTGAGGGAGAGAGCAATCAGAATGAGATATTTTATGCACTTCAGCATATGAGAAGAAAGGGTCTCATTGAACTAATGCGGTTGAGAATGATGTTTGCTTTGCAGCATGTGGAATGAGCGGGCTACTGTATGGTGGGATCCAGTTTCTCATGGATTGCCTGTGCTTGTTGTCCTGCACTTGCTGAACCAAGCTCCGGAACCGATTCAACCTCATCGAGTCTCCTGCTCCTGACTGGATCACTCACTTCTTTTGTGAATGCTGTGTTCTTTCTGAGGGATACAGAGAGCCTAAGAATAGAGGACTTGACCCTTCCATAGGCAAAACTGATGTCGACTATAGCCATTTGAACTCCAAACGAGCACTTAATAAGCCATTTGAGCTCCAAACTTATTGCAAATATGGCACTACAATACTGTCATTATGGTTTGATTACTGTCAACAACAAAGAAAAATCTGCATTTTCAGATTTGTTCTCAGCAAGAAATTGCTGATGTTTATTCTTGTTGCTTGCCAAGGTTGGCAGGGGAATGCGGCAAACATGCAGAATGTGCAGTATCAGGTTGTTATGGTGCCTCCAATGCATCAGCAAGCCATGAGAGCTTGACGAAGAACATCACATCGGATCCATCAGTGACTCAGATCATCCTCTTATGGAGTCACCAATGAGTCCAAGAAAGTGAATGCCAATGGAACTATGAAGTTTCAATTTGTAGATATGAATAACAAATTTCTTTCTAAAAGTTTCCAGAGGAACAAATTGAAATAAAATTGTCAAAGAGTATCTTACAATAGTCCAACAACTGATTTGCTTCTGTGCTGTATCGTTGTTGCGTCTTGAAACGTTACTTTCTTTTCCACCAGTTATTTTCAAACTCATGTCTAGGATCATGGCATTGTGCACAATTCTGTGACATCCATCAAATCCATAACATCAGCTGTTTTCAGTGGCATGATTTTTTGGAGGTGCTCGGTTGACTAGTCGTTTCTTTGGATTAGGCTTTCCAAACTATGTGCTTTCTTAATTCAACCAATGGAAATTACACCGAGAAAGAAGGCTCCCATCCAGATGTGAGAGGATGACCACTGTGAGGTGATCGCAGCTACCACAAGAGATACGCGATGTGAGGGCCTCACGTCGACTGCAACACGGTGGTTGCCATCTCTCTCTTGCACACGCACGAGGCTCTCAGCCTATTTGGCACCATATTAGCTGGATAAGAGCCACGTGAGCCAATGAAATTAATGTAACACATGTACACTGATTGTCCAGCTACTATTTCAACGTGCTCCTCAGCACTATGTATAGAGCTTTTCAACCGGAAGGCCGACTGCAAACACTTTCACAAAAAAATTTGTCACCTTGTCTGGTTTCTTAAGTACTCATTTTAGGGTTTGGCTTACGTCTGGAATAGGTTGAGTCGTCATAGATAGTATATAGTATGTCTCCTTCCGATGGAATAGGTTCATACCCAATCCAACGAGGCAAAGAGTATTGCTCGAGTGAGAGGGATTGAACAAGGTACTGCTCTTGGCAGACTTTTAAGATAGCAAATGGTGCAGGGAAATGCTGCGACAATGCAGAATGTGCAGTATCAGGTTGCTATGAAGCCTCCAATGAATTAGCAACCCAAGAGAGCTTGATGAGGAACATTCCATCGGACTATCGGTATCTTCATTCATTGTCTAATTTAATTACCAATGAATCAGAAATAATAGACATAGGGAGTTTCAATTTGCAAATATGATGCAGAAGTATTTGACTTTAACTCCATCGACAAACTCAGCACCTTTGGTTTTCATTCAAGTCAAAGCAGAATTTGTTCATAATGTGCTTCAATGGGTCAAGAATGATGTTATTGATATCGATTAAGAGACTATCAACCAGGTTACCTATTAGGGAGTTACCGATTCTGCCCTTCAAATTATCGACTCGCCATATTAGTTGCTGATTTCGAAGTTAATTAACAACATATATATATATAGGAGGCTACATGGGGAGATTTCCATGGATATTTATTGTATCCTAAGAGACTGCTAACATGCAAATTCGATTGGTACAACTCACAATTTTTTTTTATAATAAAATTTATTTTAATTTTCTAATAATTTTTTTTAGATTTTTTTTTCTCTCTTCACCGGCTGCCACCGGCTGGCAGCAAAGGACAAGTAAGAAGAAATATATAAAAATAAAATGACTTATTTCTAGAAATTTTTCTCGGGAACAAGAAACTATATATTTTTTTTTGTGACCTAGGAACCCCGTACAGCCGGCAGCCGGCAAGTAAACCTGGGGGGACACATAAGCGGGAGGACCCACCACCCCGGGCGTCCCACTTAAGACCCCAAGCGACCATGAGGGCATTTGAACTCATTCCCTTCATGAGGGGGAGAGAGCCCAAACTATCGCAACTACTAAGGCAGTGGTAAAAAACTACTTTTTCTTACTTATTATTTCCGTTCCAAATCCATTCTCAGGCTAGTTTTTATTCTAGAGAATAAAAAAATTAGTTAACGTTATCAAATGGATTTCTATTTTTTTTTTGTTAACAAAAGAACAAAAGAACAAAAAAAAAAAAAAAAACCACCCACTGCGGTGGCGCAATTGGCTTGAGCTTTGTGCCTCCCATGAAAGGTGCCAAGTTTGAATCCTAGCGGTGTTACTTAGTAACTTAATCGCTGGCGTGAGTGTGGTGGCCAACTTGTGTCAGCCCTAGGTTATTTCCGCCGACTGTCGACTTTCGGGGTTTCTTGGGTCATAGAAAAAAAAAAAAAGAACAAAAAAATTAGCAAGTTTCCATGTAGGACCTTATTTGCATGGACCCGACGGTCTCACTATTGACCTAACCTTTCCACGCAATGAAACTTTCCATGAAAAACACACCAAAAGAGTCCCCGGCGGCCTTACTACTGACCTGGCCTTTCTATGCAATGAAACTTTCTACTAACCTGATTTTTCCACGCAATTAAACTTTCCATGAAAAACACACCAAAAGTGTCCTCGGCGGTCTTACTATTGACCTGGCCTTTCTACGCAATGAAACTTTCCATGAAAAGCACACCAAAAGAGTACGAGTCCCATTGGCTGCTTTTTTATGATAGGTAAAGGGCTCTACTAATTGCGTATATTTTAGCCACGACTTTGGTCTTTCACTAAATTAAAAAAAAAAAAAAAAATTATCAATTTGAATCCTATATTTGTTGTATGGATTTCAATGAAATTCTAAAACTTTCAATTTTACCAAAATAATCTCAAACATTTTCATGGAATTTTAGTATAATCTTTCTAACCAACTTTTACCTAGAACTTACCAAAAAAAAAAACTTTTACCTGAAAATGCCAATGTGGCAAGGCAATTATCGTAATCTATCCTACGTGCCACGGCCAAAGAGTTGACATGGACAAATTATTCAAAAGGACTTCATTTTGAGTAACTTTAGAGATTTTCCTATTTACTTTCTTTTTCTTTCATTCCTTTTCCATCCTACCGTTCATGTTCTTCTTTGGGTGCTAATCCAATGCCCCCATCCCATGGCTACAGCATTTACAAGAGCCGGTGGAGTTTTTTCTATTCTTCATCTTCGTTTTCAGTAAAGATAGATGATTGATTTGTCAATACTAGTAATAAACAGTCATTGATGTTGTAATGGCTGGCTTTTGACTTAGTCAATATTGACTAGTAAAGCAAAAAAAAATAAAAGGTGGGCTCCCCCATTAAAGAAAAGGGGTACCCGTTCAAAAGAGGCAAATAAAGGGAAAAAAAAAAAAAAAGAGACAAGGAGAGAAACAAAGGTGAAAAAGTAGGAAGGGAAAGGAAAAGAGAGAAGAGTACATGCCACGGCGCCTCGTCAAATCATATTAACTTTATCTCGCAACGCCCAATTAATCTAATTAAAGAAATTTTCGAAATAGAGCCATAATTTTGGATCTTTGTGAATTTTAAGCCGGTAGGTAAAATCTATGATTTGTTAAATTGAGAAATTATGGGACATTAATAGTTTAGGGTATTGTAAAACTATAGGATTTTACACAATCAATTCAAGCTTATAGTTTGCCCGAAATGAATTTTTGAAATTATGCACGCAAGCTGTAACATTAGCGAATTTCCTAGTTTACCAATGATTATGGCCCATCTTTAGCTATCTTTAGAGTTGGTAAAGCTTAGGGAATATAATTATCTCGAAAGGCCTTTCGCTTGACAGAAGATTTGCTAGAATCATGGTTCAATGAAGAGAGTTGTGGTGCAAAAAAATAATGACACGCAAGCTAGGCATAATGGACAATTTTGAATGACTACTACAACAAGCCTTTCATTGTTGTGTAAAAGTTGATTGGTTGATGAACAAGCATAGTTTAGAGTCATTAGTTAAAGTAGTGTTTTGCGTTGTCTTGACATCAATTCTCATTTAATTGATAGAATTACTAAATTGTTGACTCAAATAGCTACATTATTTGGCTTTGAGCATTCCTAACTAAGTGGTGCTAATCCCTTTTATAGTTTTATAAAATCCATGTCTTAAAATAATATATGTGTTTGTGTGTGTATATATATGTATGCATTGAACAAAGAAGAACATATTTGTTGCATAAAACTAGATCAAGTGTTTATTATTTTTTAGTTATTGTAAGATGGTCTGATAAACTTTTCTTGAAAGGTCATGTGTATTATTTCATAAATATACTTATGAGATAAAATTTGAAAAGATTAGAGAAATACTTTACAAAAAGGGATTTTGATTGATGAATTGAGTTGTGAAAGATTATATATTTTGGTTTATGATATAGAAATTGGATAGGTTTTGTGGATTTTGGAGGTTGATGTTATGAATTTGTGTTGATGCTCATTGTCTCTAGGGGCCCACCTGAGGGGTTTGTAAGTATGTATACTAGTTTTAGGATATCTTTGTGAGTTGGCTACTAGCAATATAAGTAGAGACCTAGCCAAGGAGAGAATCCTAGTCGCTTTTATCACAAGGCATTGAGCGTGATGGACCATTGATGTATGATTTGATGAGATTGATTAGTGGACTGAACCATCAATACTTATTTTGATATTATTGATGAAATTGGTATTCTCTATTACAAATATAGTTATGTTGAAGTAATATAGTTCATTTTCATCTTGTAAATTTGTTATATGTTGGATTTAGTGTAAATAAGCTACCTTTTTGTGTCCAAAACATTCATAGTGGATGCTCGATTTGTTTACTAAACATTCATAGTGGATGCTCGATTTGTTTAGAAGAGATTTGTACTACTCATTGACCTATAGTTGCTTATTCCATTTATCTTACTTCTATCTTTAGGTTCTTTTTGTGTTTACATTTTTAGGAGGATATTTTGATAGGGGGATTTTTTTTAGGGTTAATATCCTGAAAAACCCCAAACTAGTACACTTGTGACAAATTTATCCCAAACTATTTTTTTGATCACAAAAAACCCCCAATCTGGTATACCCCAAACTGGTACATTTGTAACAAATTTACCCTATGTTAGTTTTCGTTACATGTTACTGTCAAATTATTAAGTTAAATTACACGTAATAGTTGACTGGTATACTGATTTAAGATTTTATGCGTCGTTTGTCACGGTTTACAATTTTTATGATTTTTTTGTGGTATTAATATAATTTAACGGAGGGTATATTTGTCACAAATGTATCAGTTTGGAGGTTTTTTGCGGTTGAATAAATTAGTTTAGGGTAAATTTGTCATAAATGTACCAGTTTATGGTTTTTTATGGTCGGTCGAGGTAAATTTGTCACAAATGTACCAGTTTGGAGTTTTTTATGGTCAAAAAAATAGTTTTAGGTAAATTTGTTACAAGTGTACAAGTTTGGGGTTTTTCAGGGTATTAACCCTTTTTTTATATGAGTCATTTAAGTCTGCATTGAACTATGAGTTTATTTGTTAGTTGGAGATATATATATATATATATATATATATATATATTTTAATGGATTATGGAAACTCTAATCTTGTAAACAAATGCCACTTTATTAAATATATGGATGTATATATTCCGATATCAAGTTGAGTTATAGTTACGTTTGAAGCTACATTATTTGGATGAAAATGACAACCGTGTCATCCCTTATACTTGTTGGAGTCGGGTGTGTGACAAATGTTATAAGTTGACATCGGTATTTTAGATCTTAATTGTGTGAAGTATAGGAGTTTCCTTTCATTGTGCCTCTGCCGCTGCTTCAATTTTCACTTGAGGCCTCCCTTTATCCCGCGCCACAACCACTGCTTGAATTGTTACAAAGAGCAACTCCCTGAATACGACAAATCGTGGCGAAATCGGGTGGGAATTCGTTCGATTCTGATGAATCTTCACCATTTGCCTTGTTTTCTTGCGCCTCCATGCAGATTGGCGCCAGCCGTAGCAAAATGAGCTTGGCCGGGATCACTGGGAATTTATGAGACTGGTTCGCTTGGGCTAGCTTCGGCAACTATTCACCGGAAATTTGAGCATTATCGGGTTGATTATCGAGGCGCGCTTTTTAGCACCGCCATTAGATCTACCGAACTGGAATGCTTTTCCGTAATCCATGGAGGAGCACCGCCAGCCACGCCACCAGCTCCGCTTTTAACTCTAGAAAAATCAGCTTTCTTACGATGATTTACCATGTCCCAAAGAGATTTGGGGTTAACAGTAGTACTTCAGCTTGACTGTAGAAAAATCAGCTTTCTTGCAATAGTTTACCATGTTTCCTAAGAGGTTCAGGATGAGCAGAAGTGTGAAAGAAGAAAGAAAAGAACAAATCAGAAAATTCACAAAAATATTTAAACTCATGTTATTTCAATTCAGTTTGTCCAAGTCATATGGTCAGTCGTGTTACTTAAGATGGTCAAAGATGATTGGACTGGTATGTCAACATTTTCAGATAAAATTAACTGAAAAGAATATGTTGGAGTATTAAAAAAAAAAATTGAATTGAAAAAGTCTACGATTATGTCGGAATTCATTGATTTAGAACTAAATTGGTATTTTTCCCCATCTGATCTAATCTTTCCTTCCCTTGCATTTTCCTAGCTCTTTCCTAAATCCCAATGATTAAGACAGGTTCATCTTGGAGAGTCTACTATTCATGCGAACTTCTATTCATGGATTCAATTGCGATCCTCTTAGACATTAAACGGTAAGATGAAGAACACGAAACCACCACTTCTCTTATCATTCCTCTTCATCTCTGTCCTGCTTGAAGCACTCACGGTCTCAGTCATCGGCGATAATGTTGGCGCATACTTGCCGGTTAATGATATCACCGTCAACTGTGGCTCCCTCGGCAACTCCTCCGTGTCCAAGCGGACTTGGATCGGGGACTCCGAGGATGGTTCGATCTACTTTCCAATCGATGAAACTCATTCCTCTATCGTTGCAAGTGCAAACCGTTCATCTCCCCCTGTCCACAACTGCATCCCACACGACAATGCTCGTCTCTCCCGCTCCGGATTCGTCTACACCTTCCGCGTCACCATGGGGCCCAAAATCGTTCGCCTCCACTTCTTCCCTTAGGATTACCTCAACTTTGGCCATGACGATTCATTCTTCTCTGTCAAGGCTGCCGGCTACACTCAGCTCCGCAACTTCAGCACTCTCCTCTTTTCCGATCACACCGGCTTCACGAGCTTCTGCAAAGAGTCCTGCTTAACCATCGTAGCTGACCAGATATTGAACGTCACGTTTGCTCCCACTCCTGATAACCCAGACGTGTACGCTTTCGTGAATGGAATCAGTTGTTTCCAAAGTGTTACGATTTTGCGACGTCACTAAGTGCGAAACATCTTAAATTTACCAACTTTTGTGACCGTTTGTCATGAAAAAGAAGAAATTGTCATAAATTGAGGACTTCTTTACAGAGAGTGATGACGTCATGACAAGAGCAAAACGTCCAAGATTAGGATGTTTTTTCAAATACAACTATTTACAAAGGGTTATGTTTGTTTGCCCTAAATAAGGATAAAATGCCATAATCTTGTATTCTTTTTCAACTACAACGCTTTGCGAAGGTAACCATGAACAAAATGTTGCAAATTTTAAACTTTTTTAATTACAATGATTTAAAAAAATTTCAACGTTCCATTGTAACTAAAAAGTTAACATTGTGAATTTAAATCCTTTCAAATTATGATGGCTTATAAAGGTTTGCAACAATCATTGTAACTAACAATATAACCTCATAAAACTTTATTAAATTTGATTTTTACTGTGCCATGACGTCAATATTCTAGGGGTTCAGCACCCATTTGCTAGTGCTTAAAGCATCGCAAATTTCATTTTAGTATGTTGGATGTGCATTTTCTAGTATCGAACATCTAACTCTTGACAGTTGGGATCCTTCCATCTTAATCTAATGGCTGACATTTATGGGGGTATGGTATAAGATTACAATCTTAGAAGTGTCTAACTAAGCATCAATGGATTTATCTGGTATACGATATATTAATAACGCATTTGATAACCACCACCCGCGGTGACTGCGATGGTTAGAGCTTTCTCCCCCACCGAGGGAGGAGGGGTTCGAAACCCCGCGTCCCCATTGCATTTGATAATATTTCTGTTACATAAATAATTTTCCTCCTTGAAAGGACAAAATTTGAAAATGGAAGGACGCGATATAGAAAACACTAGGAGTGAGCATGGTTTCATAATAGAACCTGGAATCTGAGAACTGAACTGGTAGGAACTTGAGAACCGAACTGGTAGGAACCTTGGTAGGAACTTGAGAACCGAACTAGTAGGAACTTATAGGTTCAAGGTTCCAAGGTATACAGGGTAGGAACTTATAAGTTCAAGGTTCCAAGGTATACAGGGTAGGTTCGAGGTTCCAAAAAATGAGAAACCTATTTCAACGGGTAAGTTTCGGGTTCTTAGTTGGAGAAACCTGAAATCTAGAACCTAGAACCTGGAACAAGTTTAAATATTTTTCTTAATCCATGTTTCCGTGCGATCTTTCGATATTCCATGATGTTTGATGATGAGTGTATAATTTGGAAGCACTAGTCTGAATTTCCATTTTATGACTAAGATTTTTACTTTATTAATGTTAATATTTTTCGTGTATTTAAATATAAATTATGATTAGTGAATTGTAATTGTTCAAATAATAATATAAGTGGGATCTAGGTAGACCTTGGAACTTAAGACGGGATAGTTTCCAAGTTCTATGGTATATAAGATAGATTTCAGGTTCCAAAAAAATGAGGAACTTGTTCCAACGGGTAGGTTCCAAGTTTACCATCCACCCCTACTTTTATTTAGTTGAATTCTTTGCCAACAATTCTTTTTATTTTATTTTATAGTTTTGTTCATTTTGTATTCTCTTTGATGAATAACAAGCTCGTTTATTATTATTACATTCATTTTTATTTTGTTTAACTAAAAATGAAATTAAAAAAAAAAAAAACCTTGTTGGACCCTAGAACCAACCCTAAAATTTGTGACAGTGTAGGTTCTAAGTTCCAAAAAATGAAGAATTTGTATTCCATGATAAATTCTAAGTTTTAGGTGGAATATAAAGGAACCTGAAATTGATCGTCTCTTCAAAACACGGTTTGGAGGTGGTCCCTTGAGGGAGAGAATTATTGCTTGGCACACGGCAGTCTTACCGCTGACCTGACGTGACATTCCTAAAGCAATTGAACCTTCCACGAAAAGCGCACCCGGAAGGGCCCAAATCTCGTCCACTGATTTTCTTGTGATAGGCGAGGGCTCTATCCCCATGCAGATATCTTAGCGACGACTTTGGTCTTCTACTAATCTCGTCACTAGTGCCGGCCTTCTCTTCCGCTCTTCTTCCTAATTCCCCATTAGTCAAAACTGGTTCATCTCCGAGACCCCGCTCTCCTTGTGCTTTTCACCGATTCGTCTGCGACCCTTTGTCGTCGAGTAGCGAGATGAAGAACATGAAACCACCACTTCTACTATTCATTTTCATCTCGGTTTCGCTCGAAGCACTCCCGATCTCAGTCACTGGCAAAAACGTTGACGCTTACCGGCCGACCGATGATTATGCCGTCGACTGCGGCTCCTCCAACAGCTCCACTGTGGAGAACCGGAATTGGATTGGAGACGCCGCCGACCGTTCGGACTACTCTCCAATTGGGGAAACTCACTCCTCTATCACTACACTGGCAAGCAGTTCATCTCCCAGAGTCCCTGGCACCGCCCCATACCTCACGGCTCGCCTCTCCCGCTCCGAGTTCGCCTACACCTTCCACGTCCCCGCAGGGCCCATATTCGTTCGCCTGCACTTCGTCCCTTCGGATTACCCCAACTTCCGCCGTGTTGATTCCTTCTTCTCAGTCAAGGCCGCTGGCTGCACCCTGCTCCACAACTTCAGCGCTTCCCTCTTTGCTGATTACCCCCCTCCGCGGGCTTCTTCTCTAAAGAGTTCGGCTTAAGTGTCGGAGAGGACCAGATATTGAACATAACGTTCACTCCCACTCCTGGTAATTCAGACGCGTATGCTTTCGTGAATGGAATCGAAGTCGTTTCCATGCCTGAAAGTCTCTACTACAACACCGTCGTCGACTCAACCGAGGGAATCAAGTTGGCAGGTCAGCTGGCGCCATACACCTTGGATACCACTAAAGTTCTCGAAGCGGTGAAGCGCTTGAACGTGGGAGGACAGTTTGTCGGTCCAGCTGATGACACGAGAATGTACAGGACCTGGGAAGCAGATGACGAGTACGTGACTTCCTCATACATCGGAGGTTTGCCAGTTAACACAACTATCCAACTCAATTACGGTGAGCAAGTGCCAGATTACACAGCTCCAGATCCCGTATACACTACTGCAAGGACCTTGGGAACGGACAAAAGAATCAATCTGAGCTACAACCTCACGTGGTCCGTCGAGGTGCAGACGAACTTCTATTACTTGGTCCGGTTACACTTTTGCGAATTCCAGATAGAGATAAAGGAGCCCTTAGACAGGGTTTTCAAGATTTTTATAGATTCACAATTGGTCGAGGACCATGCGGATGTCATTAGTTGGAGCAGGAAGGGCGTGCCGGTCTATAGAGATTTTGCAGTAGCCCTCCTGCATCACAGCCAAAAGAAAAGAACCAACCTCTCCTTCGCGTTGGGCGCACTTCCAGATGGTTCTAGTCTTTACTCTGATGCCATCTTGAATGGCCTCGAGATTTTCAAGATCAGCGCTCCAGATGGGAATCTCGTAGGGCTGAACCCGGATTCAACTCCACGGGCAAGCAAAGCATCGTCGAGCCTCAGCAAAGCAGCAAAAATTGCCATCGTTGGTGGTGGAACTTCGGCCTTCACCGTGCTCTCTCTCCTTGCTTTCTTTCTCTACCGGCGAAGAAACAGAGCGAAGGATTCGACCTCGAGCGACGGCACCTCATGGTGGGGCCCGGTCTCCCGCTCGACGACTAAGTCAATGAAGACCCAGGGGTCGTCCCTGCCGTTGGATCTGTGCCGCTACTTCTCGCTGGCGGAGATCAGAGCGGCCACGAACAACTTCGACAGGGTGTTTATTATCGGCGTGGGCGGGTTCGGCAACGTGTACAAGGGCCACGTCGATGGCGGGGCCACTCCAGTGGCGATCAAGAGGCTGAACCAGGGATCGCAGCAGGGCCTCCATGAGTTCAGGACCGAGATTGAGATGCTCTCGCAGCTCCGGCACCTCCACCTGGTCTCCCTTATTGGGTTCTGCAAGGACGCGGGAGAGATGATCCTCGTGTACGACTACATGGCACGTGGGACCCTCAGCGACCATCTCTACAACACCGATAATCCCCCACTCCCCTGGAAGCAGCGGCTCGAGATCTGCGTAGGGGCCGCGTGGGGGCTCCATTACCTCCACAGCGGTGCCAAGCACACCATCATACATCGCGACGTGAAGACGACCAACATCCTGCTCAACGAGAAGTGGGTTGCCAAGGTGTCCGACTTTGGGCTCTCGAAGGTCGGACCCACGAGCGAGTCTAAGACGCACGTCAGCACGGCCGTGAAGGGCACCTTCAGGTACCTGGACCCGGAGTACTACAGGCGCCAGCGGCTGACTGACAAGTCCGACGTCTATTCCTTCGACGTGGTGCTGTTCGAGGTGCTGTGTGCAAGGCCTGCCGTGAGCCGGATGGCCCCGATGGAGCAGATCAGCCTGGCTGAGTGGGCCCAGAGTTGTTGTAAGAGCGGGCCATCGAGGAGATGGTGGACCCGCACCTGAAGGGGTCTATCGTCCCCGAGTGCCTCAACAAGTTCTGCGAGATCGCCATGAGCTGCTTGCAGGACGAGGGAACCAAGCGGCCATCCATGAACGACGTTGTGTGGGGCCTCAAGTTTGCACTGCAGCTACAGGTGAGCACAGAGCTGGAGGTGACGGATCATGTGGGTGTATCGGTGCACAATAGCGATGACAACAACCATGACGTGGCTCCAATCAGAGGCAACGACAGCGATGGGGCGTTCAGCACTAGTGACAGCGATAGTGGTGGTTGGAAGAGCGGTTGGGGAGCTGCAATGTCGACCAGAAGAAGTAATGATGTTTGTGATGAGAGTACGACTAGTTACGACTCAAAGAAGTTGCCCTGAGAAAATATTAGGTGCAAAAGTGTAACGCCAAGAACATCACCCGACACATATTTCTTATATTATGACTTTCTTTTAGCATGTTGAAGCGTGATTGAACATTTACCAATATTCCTTTACCAATTGAAGGCCTTACAAGTATAACCAATATACTTATGCCTCTTTTATTTATACCACATTTGAGTTCACAGCTTCCTTACATTATGAGCAAAAGACAAAAGTCTAGTTAGGGGTAGAGAGACTTATATCTATACCATACTTCCAAAAGTTTGCCTATACAAACTTCCATCACGGGGCATTGTCACACACCACCATATGGGTGATGCAATCATATTAATCTCATTTAAACGCATAATATATGCATACTTACAAGCATAACACACATATCTCAACTCAATTTAATGCATTAGCAAAATAACTGCATATGAAATAATATATAGTCATATTTTAATTGTTAAAGTTTGGACATCCAAATGAATACATTTTAAATCTAGACATTGAACAGGTTTTAAACGAATAAATATACTTTGGACATAAAGTTTGAACATGTAAATGGGTACATTATAAATAAGAACAAATACATTTTGGTCGTAAAGTGTGAATAATCAAATGAGTAAATTTTGGCTTAATAAAAGTTTCCGGAACAAAAGAACAAATCCAATAATAAATAGATTTTTCAAATGAACATATTTACAAATGAAAAGATTCAACAATGGACAAAATCAACAAATAAACAGATTCAATAAGGAATATATTCATAATTAGTAAAGTTTGTCTGAACCAATAAACATATTTATTAAGCAACATATTCACAAGTTGGTCAATTCAACAAGGAATAGATTTATACTCAGAAAAGTTTATTTGAATGAATAAATAGATCTATCAATGAATAGATTCACAAGTTGGTAGATTCAACAAGGAATATATTTATACTCAGTAAAGTCTGTCTGAACAAATAAACAAATTTATGAACGAATAGATTCATAAGTTGGCAGATTTAACAAATGAATGGATTCACAAATGAACAAATTCGACTAATTGAGTAGATTCACAAAAGGGCCACTTCATAAATGGATAGATTCTGTCATAGGAAATTCTAGCAGAAATAAGTAAAACGAACAAGTTCTGACTAGTAAAATTATAGCAGAACGAAGTAAGGTGAATATGCAAAAGGTTATCGAGACAAATATGGCAGAACAAATAACTTCTAACTATGCAGAACGAAACAAAACAAAGCAGAACGAACATGTAATGGGTCATCGAGATAAATATGGCAGAATAACCAAATTTTAATTGTCCAGAACGAGATAGAAAGAAGTAGAACGAACATGCAATGGGTTATCAAAATAAATATGGCAGAAACAATCAAATTTTGAATATCTAGAACGAAGTGAGAAAAAGCAAAATGAATCTACAATGGGTCATCAAAAGGAATATGGCAGAACGACTAGATTTTGATTACTTAAAATGAAGTAAAAAGAAACATAATGAACATGTAATGAGTCATCAAGATAAATGTGGTAGAACAACTAGATTATGACTACCTAGAATGAAGCAGAAATAAACAAAATGAACATACAATATGTCATCAATGTTATCCAACAACCACCATCCCCATACATACACATCAAAGTTTCACCATTCAACCAACTAACCAAGTCTAAGTTTTAAGGATGTTGAACCAACTTAATGTCTAGAAACTTTACTTACCCCGAACGAACGCAAACCATGAGCCACCAATTGCCTTCACCACCTTAGTAGCTCTGGAATATGAAGTACTTTTTTTTTTCTAAAATCTTTGATTAAAAAATGAAACATAGCACATGTAAGTTTCTATTTGGATTTTGGATAAGTGAGAGGGGGCTCTACGACAAGATAAAATGAGTATTATCAAAACGAACTAAGATAATTTGATATTTTTCATTGCTAGACATAACTACGCATGCTAATCACCAACTTGATGTGGTACAAATGCAAGGCAAAGTTCTTACACGTGACAAAGGGAAATGCAAGAAGGGGTGACTCAATTTGAAGTACCCATCACTTCAGCTAAGTGCCAAAATTAGTATTAAAAAAAATATTGTTTTGAACAAATACATGGTCATGCAAGAGTTCTTATAAAGACATGTAGCATTTATAATTTTAATTAATAAACTTTGTGTGGTAAATATAGCAAGAGGAACGTAATCCTCCTCTTTCAACATTCATTAGCATAAGTTAACCACTACTATTAATAATTAACTAAAGTTTACATAATTTATAACACATGTCAACTATTAAGATGATAATAGTTTAATTAATATTGTTCTACTATCAGCGCATACATAATTCAATTTACATGTAGAACTCGAGAAGACTTACGTCTGTAGAAATTATTCACCGTGTCCCACGAAATTTATGATTTGACTAAAGTTTCCATGTGTTTTTCCAAATACTGAGGCAAATAATACTAAGTTTCATAATTTAAGTATCATTATCATAATGCGGATTTTCGAATATTATAGTATTACAATTATGAAAACTTTAGATTTACACCAAGTGATGACATGTCAATTTTACACAAATCTATTCAACGGTTCAAATGTGTCACATTTGGGCCCACTTAACCCTTACATCCTCTCTCTCTTCAATTATGCAACACTATTGCTTCTTTTGGGAAAAGAGTAGCCTAATCTCTTTTTTTCTTTTTCAAAAACTCTCTCTCACGAGGTTCCACCGGTCACATCTCGAGCTTAAACTTGTCGCCTCCGGTTTGTCACCTCCATCTTTGCCTCCATTTTCACCCACTTCCTCTCCAACCTCTTGCGCCACCATCTACTATTTAACTCCTCCCATGCCTTATATGTTGGGCTGTGCGTTGTTTAAGAGGTCAAGGCCCTCCACCGTGTTGATGAACCACGTCTACGCTTCCACCTCATTCGTTGCCTAGGCCGACCTTGGTTGACCTCGAATCAAGGTTGATTCCTTGATTCAAGGCCGAGTTGAACTCTGTATCACAATTTTAGGGCTTGCTGGAGCTTAGATCTAATATTGGAGGCTCAAATTCACCAGCTGAGCTTGATGACAGAGGACTAAGAAGGCGGTGAGATGGTGGTGGAAGGAGATTCATGTGATTAAGTTGAAAGCGATTATGAGTTAATGGACGTCTGCTATCATCCCTTGTGATTTGAGGGGAAGAAGAAAAAAAAAGGAAAAAAGAAAAGGAAGAAAAAAAAAGTAAAAACATATAATTGGAGAGAGAGGATGCAAGGTTCTTGACATGTGGACCCACATGTGACACATGTTAAACGTTGAATGGACTTATATCAAATTGACATTTAATTGCTTGCGCTCCCAAAGCTCGTGGAGTAAAGGACATTCAAGCTTAACCGTTCCCGAATTTTTCTTAAACTTGCTTATGGCAAGGTTTGGCTATAAAAGATCGAGGGTGAAATAGGGTTTTTCTTCTTTCCTTTAGGACAAATTGGAACTTGCCTAATGCCTCCATACATATGAGTAGGCACATTTTCCTACGTAAAAGAAATTTGTTCTGCCAGAATGTACGCAAATTCAATCAATGTTAGATTGATGGGTTTGACATTCGAGGAAGATTAAATCGCGTATTGGTCAAGACAAATCCTTTATTCTAACTAAAATAAGTGGCTTTAGTATGCGGTCAAATGAATAGATCTGTGTTATAATATTAATGAATTATTCGACCCTTAATCCGAATAAATTTACTCACCCATGGGCAACTACGTTGATATTTGTTCTCCCTTGCAACATTGCGGTCGAGAGTTTGAATCCCCGTGTTGCTATCGCGATTCAAGTGGGGGGCCTTGACAGTAGAATGTTGGGCCAGTCTCCCCTGAGGTTTACATCTAAATAGTGCTCAGCACGACATCAGCTTGTGTCACTGAGCATGGGCGGGAGGTGTGACGCCAACTAGCGCAAGTGAAAGGAAGTCTTTGGCGGTTCCTCGGTCACAAAAAAAAAAAAAACAACAAAAATCCGTATAAATTTCTCTAAATTCCTTTTCATTTATTGAAAAACCCTTTTAGAGTCATCCCAAATGGATGGTTCTACTTGATAGGCAAAAATGAGATCATCATTTCGTCCTATGCCAGGATAGAATCTATTTTTCAAGATCCATTTTACTAGACAGAAAGGATTGTCCACTGGATGAGGGATCTTCCCACTTCCACAAAAGCTCTTAGTCTCCATTTTTGTAGAGAATGCATATATGATATGATAAAGACGGGCAATCAAGTTTTGGATACCGAAGGTGTTTTTGGTTTCATCTAAGGCTTGAGGAAGAACTATCTAGCTATAAATGAGAAAATTTCCTAGAAATCATGGTGCGGCAACCTATATATGAGACTGCAGGCAAAAAAAGGGGACTAATGCGAAAAATTGTTCTAAATAATTTACGCAAAGTTGAGCAGTACTATAAATCGAGCTACACAAGGAAAAGACGGATGAAACAAAATTTAGCAAGACAAGGCCTAATATGAGGAAACCATATAGTCGTTGCCTTTAGGATATACTTACATTAAGAAGCGAATGAGATGGGGGAATGCGACTTATAAAACCAGCCATTTGTTATTGTCTAAGATAATTTGATAGTTTTCATTGCTAGACATAACTACGCATGCTAATAACCGACTTGATGTGGTACAAATGCAAGGCAAAGTTGTTACACGTGACAAAGGGAAATGCAAGAAAGATTGACTCAATTTCAAGTACTCATCACTTAATCTAAGTGTCAAAATTAGTATTAAAACAAATATTGTTTTGAAGAAATACATGGTCATGCATGAGTTCTTATAAAGACATGTAGCATTTATAATTTTAATTAATAAATTTTGTGCGGTAAATATAGCAAGAGGAACGTAATCCGCTTCTTCCAACATTTATTAGCATAAGTTAACCACTACTATTAATAATTAACTAAAGTTTACATAATTTATAACATACGTCAACTATTAAGATTATAATAGTTTAATTAATATTGTTCTACTATTAGCGCATACATAATTCAATTCACATGTAGAACTCGAGAAGACTTACGTCTATAGAAATTATTCGCCGTGTCCCACGAAATTTATGATTTGACCCAAATACTGAGGCAAATAATACTAAGTTTCATAATTTAAGTATCATTATCATAATGCGGATTTTCGAATATTATAATATTACAATTATGAAAACTTTAGAATTTTACACAAATCAATTCAACGGTTAATGTGGGTTACATTTGGGCCCACTTAACCCTTGCATCTTCTCTCTCTTTAATTATGCAACACTATTGCTTCTTTTGGGAAAAGAGTAGCCTAATCACTTTTTTTCTTTTTCAAAAACTCTCTCTCATGAGGTTCCACCGGTCACATTTCAAGCTTAAACTTGTTGCCTCCGGTATGTCACCTCCATCTTTGCCTCCATTTTCACCCACTTCCTCTCCAACCTCTTGTGCCACCATCTACTATTTAACTCCTCCCATGCCTTATATGTTGGGCTGTGCATTGGTTAAGAGGTCAAGGCCCTCCACTATGTTGATGAACCATGTCTACGCTTCCACCTCATTCATTGTCTAGGCTGACCTTGGTTGACCTCGAATCAAAGTTGATTCCTTGATTCAAGGCTGAGTTGAACTCTGTATCACAATTCTAGGGCTTGCTAGAGCTTAGATCCAATATTGGAGGCTCAAATTCACCAGCCGAGCTTGATGACGAAGGATTAAGAAGGTGGTGAGATGGTGGTGGAAGGAGATTCACGTGATTAAGTTGAAAGCATTCCGAGTTGATGGACGTCTGCTGTGGTCCCTTGTGATTTTACGAGAAGAAGAAAAAAAAAAAGGAAGAAGAAAAAAGTAAAAACATATAATTGGAGAGAGAGGATGCAAGGTTCTTGACATGTGGACCCAAATGTGACACATGTCAAATGCTGAATGGACTTATATCAAATTGACATTTAATTGCTTGCGCTCCCAAAGCTCGTGGAGTAAAGGGCATTCAAGTTTAATTGTTCCCGATTTTTCCTTAAACTTGCTTATGGCAAGGTTTGGCTATAAAAGGTCGAGGGTGAAATAGGGTTTTTATTTCTTTCATTTAGGACAAGAATTGTAACTTGCGAAATGCCTCCATACATATGAGTTGGCACATTTTCCTGTTAGCTAGGTTCACTCCTATGTGGAGGAGGCCTAATGAGTTGTAAGTCCAAAAAGGGCTTGAGCCCATATGATAAGTTATATGAGAAAATATGGTTTCTCACTATCTATATAAAGTGATAGCCACAAAAGGAAATAGTAATAAGAGAAAAAGAGAAAGCATAAAATTTGGGGTTTGGGGCAATATCTTGTGAAAGCTAGTATGAGCACCTAGAGGGGGGTAAATAGGTGTGAAAACAAATTTCCGAGATAAGTGTTCAACACTAATCAACAATAGATGATGAAAAGGAAGTTAGACCCTTGTAGACTAAATGAATTACAATCAAAGTAAAAGAGTGTAGATAAGAGACTAAGAACACAGAGTTTATAGTGGTTCAGCTTAATCCAAACCTACGTCCACTTTTTCGCACTGACAGCCCACTGGCTGGATTTTACTATGAATCAAAAGAGTTGTTACAGTAAAGCTCTTCCTTGATTCCACAGTGTAGAAACTCTGTTACACTTCCTCAAGGTCTCACAAAGATATAGACTCTCTTTTAAGTACAAGATTTCGCTCAATAATGTAATTGACTAAGAACAAGGAGTTTTAGACTTTGGAATTCTTCTATCGTGCACACACTCGAACAATTGAAATGCCTTCCTTATATACTCCTTTATGCCATCTCATCCGTTGGCACTTACCAAAGGAATTCTTCCAATCTACCCGTTGGATAGAATCAATTAGGAAGATTTCGAGCTATTTAAGGAATATGACGATAGTCCATTAATCCTGCTCGCGCATACAATCAGGATCTAGGTTTCCATAAGTAGAACCTTCCAAGTATACTTTGCCAATCAACGGATCCAAAATCCCTGAATCAATCTCAATTTGAATAATGGATTCCGACATGCTGTATCCAGCCAAGAGATCTTCTCTAGTCGATAGAATCAAATTCTTAACGAAACATCCAGTTCTGGATAAGCCTTCTTCGACGATCTAGAAACTGTCAATGAGGATAGACTTTGAGTCTTGAGTCTGGCAATCCGAAGGTCTTCAGACTTTGATGGAAGAGTCTGCAAGTCTTCAGACTAAACTGATGGAAACGTTTTGTCAACTTCAAAACACTCATGGAAGTTTTCTCCAACAATCTCCCCCTTTTTATGGTGACAAAACTTCCCCGTAGATTTTGATAACTTTGACTTGCAAAACAATACTCAAGCAAACATGGATATCTCATAAAAGATAATTGGCATAGCAAAGATAACATTAAAATTTGCATCCACAGAAAGTAGGTTAGTCCTGTAAATGAACAACTATCTTTGCCATAAAATATCAGTAGTGCTTAAGATAAACAAACGTTTAAACAGTCAAATCCAAATCCAGTCCAAATCCAAACAGTCAAACACAAAAGTAAAGTCAATCAAACACAAAGGTCAAGAATTCAAGAGTTTAAATCTCAAACTTGCACACATCTCTCCCCCTTTTTTTCAGCATTAAAAAGGTAGAGATGAAAAAAGAATGGAATTATGATTGCTTGGGAACACGAACAAGCTGTAAATCTCCCATTAACTGGACAATCCATTTCAGCTTTTTCAAATCCTCCTTCAGTTGAGCCACATCTTCACCCTTAGCATTTGCTTGAACTTGAAGAGCAAGGGCATTGAGTTGATCATGCAAAGAAACTGAAGAGGTTTGACCTACATTTTGCAAGTTCTATACTTTGCATTCCAGAGCATAAATTTGTCCTCGCATCTCCAAGAGAATATCAAGCACTCTGCGAAAGTCTGCTGAATTATCAGTCTGAGTACTGGCTTCTGCTCAATCGGATGGTGTATTGGCAGATGATGGCAAATCAGCATGATCACGCAGATTGGGCGATGAAACATCATGTCCCTCCTCAGGAAATTGAGAGGCAAATATGTCATCTGGATCTACTAGAGAACAACTTACTCCTTCACTGGTGGCAGTAAATGAGGACGTACCTCTTTTCTCAAGATCTCCCCCTATTTCAATGCCTTCAGGAGGTGAGAAATACTCCTTATGCTCAACTTCTTCTTGTTCTTCTCTGACCTCTTCTTCCTCTACCTCAATCCTTCCCTCCTCTGCTTCTTTCTCCAATTCTTCTCTCTCTCCAGTCCTTTGTTCTATCTCATCCTTGTCTCGTTCTTGTCTCTCCTCTGTCTCTGAAATAGAACAACTCAAGTTCTTCAATGCAAGCACATAAATGGTGATATCATCCTCTTCCTCTTCATTTTCCAAAATGAGTGCTCTTCTTTTATTCGATGGAGCAACCATGGGCTCCTTCCCTTTCCGCTTTGCAGCTGAAGAGACTGGATTAGTCTTGATAGGGGTTTTCACCTTGAATTGCTCCAAAGCCTTGTTAAGTTCATTCGGACGCATTTTAGAGACCATTTTCAGTCCCACCACCTTTGATTGCATGTTCGAACACAAAGAATTCGGGGAGGCTGAATGTTCAAATATCTGAATAACTTGGTCACAAGTGCTGAGTAAGAAAGTTGACCCTTGTCCTTCACCATCGTTCTGTACATGTGGAACATAATAGTGTGTGGAAGAGAGAACTTTTTGCCAGCATTGATGTCATACATCAGCTTTGCCTCCGAGTTTGAAACGTCGATCTTTGAAGTTGATTTTGGTTTGAGGCAATTAATCACTATCTTGTGAAGCAAAATATTGGATGCATTCATCCTCAAATAGGAAATCTTTCCTTCTGTTGTTCTATCCTAAACAAGCTCTATCGTTGCTCGACCAATAGACACATTGATTGGTTGATATCTCCCTCTTTCAACCCTAATCACATCAGCCAATGTATTCATGTCAATCACATAGTCCTGATCTCGAACACTGAAAGAGAATCTATTCGCGTCCAAGAAACTGAGATTCGAATATTAGTAAGCAGTAAGTTTAGCATGAGCCTCTATCGTTTCAGAACAAAACCATTTGAAGAAGATTGAATTTCTCTCACAGATTAACATTTGGAGAATCAAGAAAATCAAAGTCCACACTCCTAGAATTAATCATACCACGCTTTAGCAACTTAGAGTACAGTTGCTTGTGTTCCTCTGAGCGAAACAAATCTGTCCTTTTGCTTCGGATTTTTGCCGCAACACCCATTCTAGGTTTAAACTGACTGTATATCATATCATCATCATTCCCATCAGGCTGACTCAGCCCTCCAACACATGAATCGCTTGGGATATTTGCCAATGCTTCTTTCGCCGACCTCGCAGGGGCAATTCCCAATTGTTCCATTGTGCGTAAAAAGAAAGTTTCATTTCGATACCCTTTGTCTTTCAGAAATTCATCAATATAGTTCAACGGAGTACCACTCCTCTTCAAAGCACGATAAAGCTTATAGGTAAAAGCGGGCTAATGAGTTCTTACGGGTTCTGCATCTTCGATGATTTCTTTCTCTTCTCGATGTGCAACATTCAGAGGTCTAGATGGAGAAGATGGACGCTGTTGAGAATGTTGTGGGCTCTGCTGCTGTCTAGGAGATTCTTCTTCTTCGGTGAGATCAAAATGCGTAGGTCCCTCATGCATTTGCTATGGTCCCCTGTTCACGATCCTCGAAGACTTTCTTTGAGACGACATCTTTCATAGTCTTTGAGAGATTCCAAGCTTGTTTCGCAAGAAAGATGAAATCTTTTTTAGGATTAAACAAGAGAAGAAGACAGAAGTGGAAGATCTGTGCTCTCTTAGGGTTTTTGTGAGTAAAACGAAGAAGAACCAATAGTATATAAGACAATCGAAGCAAGGCATACAGAACGTCATAAAAAGGAAATATAAAAATGCCTTTTAAAAATAACTACATTTTCAAAAATTAGATAACTGTCATTTCAAAAATAACTTCTTTTTCAAAAAGGAATGATTACAATAATCACGAAAACTGAGGAAATAACATCAATCAATTACAGATAGATGATCGTACCTTTTCAAGATTTGATTCGAGAGATAAGTTTCTAAAATAGAAGTAACTTACAGTTGTTCTTCTTGTGTATATCCCTTGGCCACGAGTCTTGCTTTGTTTCTTACGACTTTTCCTTTCTCATTCATCTTGTTCCTAAAAACCCATTTAGCTCCAATGATGGATTTTCCCTTTGGTTTAGGAGTCAGTTCCCATACATCATTGATATTGAATTGCCTGAGTTCTTCTTGCATAGCTTCAATCCAGCTTTCATCAGTTAAAGCTTCTTTTATGCTTTTGGGTTCTATTTCAAAAATAAGAGCCACAACACTAGACTCTTCATGCCTTTTGGATCTTGTGCGAATTCCTTCATTAATATCACCAATAATAAAATATTTGGGATGACTGGACTTATGCTTCTAGTTGCTAGTTGATTTGTCAGATTGTTGATCATTTTTCTCATTTGAATTTTTGATGATCATTTGTTGCTAGTCTTTTGAAATCTGAGCTACTTTTGGAGATTTAGACTTTGTAGAGTCTGGACCAGGTTTAGATTCTTCAAGTTGAGTCTGAATCGATTCATTTTGCATAAAGTCTTAAAATTTGACATTTATCGATTCCTCCACAGATTGAGTTTTTTTTTTTTTTTAGTATATTCTGTAAGCTTTACTTGTAATAGAATATCCAAGGAAGATACATTCATATGATTTTTCTTCAAACTTACCAACTCGATCATTTGCATTTTTCAAAATAAAACATTTACATCCAAATACATGAAAATACGAAACAATTGGCTTTTTTTCCTTTGAATAACTCATAGGGAGTTTTCTCTAGAATAGGCCTTAGAAACTATAGAAACTGCTTCAGCCCAAAAACGAGTAGAGATGTTACTTTTAATTAAAAGAGTTTTAGCCATTTCTTGAAGCGACCTATTCTTTCTTTCCACGACTCCATTTTGCTTTGGAGTATACGGTGAAGAGAACACATGCTGAAAACCAGATTCATCGCAAAATTTTATAAAGTCTTGATTTTCAAATTCACCTCCATGGTATGTCCGTATATTTGAAATAACATGTCCTTTCTCATTTCGGACCCTTTTAGCAAACTTTATAAAATAGGAAAATGTTTCAAACTTACTTGCCAGTAAATATACCCAAGTGAATCATGAGTAGTTATCCACAATTACTAGATAATATTTCTTACATCCAATGCTCTAAGTTCTGGTTGGTCCAAAAAGATCCATGTGCAGGAGCTGTAGTACACGATTAGTGGATACTTGATTTATTGGTTTGAATAAGTTTATTACCTGTTTTCCCAACACACATGGTATGCATAGATCAGACTTTTGATATGTCAGTTTGGGTAGTCCACGAACAAGCTTCTTTGTTGAGATTTTGGCTATTTGCTTCATGTTGATGTGCCCAAGTTTTCTGTACCATAAGTTTGCTTCCTCTTGAATTGAGATTAGACATTGGGTTTCATCTGGTTTGATATCCAAGAGGTAGATATTCCCATGTCTTCGCATTGTGAAAGATCGAGAGGAATCTTTACTGGTTTCTGAACATATTCCTTCTTGAAAATTGATTTTGAAACCAGTGTCGCATAGCTGACTGATGCTCAGTAAATTGTAGTTGAGTCTTTCCACTAAGGAAACATTACTACTCGTCAGGCTTCCAATCTTTACGGTTCCGTATCCCACGATTTTCCTTTGCTATTTCATCCAAAAGAAATTTTTCCACCACTAACTTGTACAAGCTTTATGAAGTAATTTGAATCTCCTGTCATATGTCTTGAGCATCCACTATTCAAGTATCATTTAACCTTTTTTTTTTATAGTGACCAACATTTAGAAAATAGACTCAAGCTTTCTTTGGTACCCATATTTTCTTGGGTCCATTGGTGTTAGTGTAATATACAATCTTTGCCTATACCTTCTAAACATGTTTCCAAACCATAGGACATTCTTTCTCAAAATAATCTGAGCTATTACACTTAGGACATTTAAGACACTGCAACCTACTGGTTTTACAAAAAAAATTTGGAAATGATTTTTGTAAAAATCTTTTGTAGGTCTTTGCTTTATTCTTTCCTTTACTTTAGGAAAATCAATTAGAGGAATGGTTTCTGTAGTCATTCCTAAACCTGATTTGTTGAAGTAAGGTCTATGTGCTGAAAGAAATTTTTCAAGTTTTTTAGATTCTATAGAAAATCTTTTAGAAATACTTGAGATATCATTTTTCAAGAATGCATTTTCTTTTGAAAGATTATCTGCATTTTCTTTCAAAGTAGTAACACTTTTGTCTAAACTTTTGACATTTTTTCCAAACATTTTTCTGTTGTTTTAGTGCAAAATTTTATCTTTTAAGTTCGAAAATCCTTTTGAGAGAAGTTTTGAGACTAAAATACAATTCATCAATGTATCTAGAGACTTTAGTAGGGATTTTCAAATTACTTATTTCGATTTCACTATCTGAATCTGAGTCTGTCTCGGAGTCTGAATCTGAGTCTGATTGTGCCATGAGACAAATATTAGCATAATCATCATCACTTTTCTCACATTCTGTATTACTCCAAGTTTCTACTTTAAGTGCATTTCGATATTTCTCCGCTTTTCCTTTCTTTTTCCTTAGAATGGGACAATTGGGTATGATGTGTCCCTTTTTCTTGCATTCAAAGCAGACTACATTTTTATTGGATTCATCATCCTCAATTGACTTAGTCTGTTGCTTTTGAAAACTTTGTTTCTTCGGATTGAATCTTTTCCCCTTTCTATTTAGTTTTCTGAATCTTCTTATCATGAGAGCAAGCTCTTCATCATCCAAATCGTCTTCAAAATCTGTGACATCTGAATTATCATTAGATTTTAATGCAATGTATTTCTTACCTTTAGGATCTTCATCTTCGTTGATTTGCTCCATTTCATAAGACTGAAAAGTCCCAACCAATTCGTCAACAGAGAGTGGCATGATTCTTTGTGTCTCATTTATTGAGGTCTTTATGTGATTCCAATTTTTGGACAATCTACGCAGTAGCTTATTTACCTTCATGGGTCTAGAAATTGGTTGACCTTGATATTTAAGACCATTCACGATTTCTGTAAAACGACTAAACATATTAGTGATAGATTCTCCTGATTTCAATTTAGATGCTTCGTATTGACCGAGCAGAATGTTGATTCTGGTTTCTTTCACTCGATCAATTCCTTCATAGGTGATGTGTAATCTATCCCAAACTTCTTTAGCTGTTTCACAAGAAGATATTTTGTTATATTCAGTAGGAGATAATGCACAATATAAATAATAAATTGCTTTTGCATCAAGAGCTTGTCTCTTGGTTATCTCTTCTTGAGTCATTTCACTAGACTTAACGGCTTCTTTTCCTCTTTCTAAGACTGGTGTAGCTTTAGGAATGATTCATTTGTCTACCACATACCATCCAGAGGATCCTTTGATCTTAGGAATGCCTTCATTTTGTTTTTTCATATGTTGTATTCATTTCCATCAAAATAAGACGGTCTTGTATTGCTTTGCCTTTCAACCAGTCCTGGAGCCTACATACTAGTCATGGATCTTTAACTCTGAAGTAAAACACTTCAACTTAAGTGAGTATATAGGTTCTGATACCAATTGTGAAAGCTAGTACGAGCACCTAGAAGGGGGTGAATAGGTGTAAAAATAAATTTCCGAGATAAGTGTTCAACACTAATGAACAATAGATGATGAAAAGGAAGTTAGACCCTTGCAGACTAAATGAATTATGATCAAAGTAAAATAGTGTAGAGAAGAGAATAAGAACACAGAGTTTATAGTGGTTCAGCTTAATCCAAGCCTACGTCCACTCTTCCGCACTGACAACCTACCGGCTGGATTTCACTATGAATCAAAAGAGTTGTTACAGTAAAGCTCTTCCTTGATTCCACAGTGTAGAAACTATGCTACACTTCCTCAAGATCTCACAAAGATATAGACTCTCTTTTGAGTATAAGATTTCGCTCAATTAATTAATTGACTAAGAACAATGAGTTTCAGACATTGGAATTCTTCTATCGTGCACACACTCGAACAACTGAAATGTCTTCCTTATATACTCCTTCATGCCATCACACCCGTTGGCACTTACTAAAGGAATTCTTCCAATATACCCGTTGGATAGAATCAATTAGGAATATTTCGAGCTATTTAAGAAATATGATGATAGCCCATCAATCCTGCTCGCCCATACAATCAGGATCTAGATTTCCATAAGTAGAACATTTCAAGTATACTTTGCCAATTAACGGATTCAAAATCCCTAAATCAATCTTAATTTGAATAATGGATTCTGACATGCTGTATCCAACCAAGAGAACTTCTCCAGTCAATAGAATCAAATCCTTAACGAAACATCCAGCTCTAGATAAGCCTTCTTTGACGGTCTAGAAACTGTCAATGAGGATAGACTTTGAGTCTTGAGTCTAGCAGTTCGGAGGTCTTCAGACTTTGATAGAAGAGTCTGCAAGTCTTCAGACTAGACTAATGGAAACGTTTTATCAACTTCAAAACACTCAAGGAAGTTTTCTCCAACATATATGATTTACATCAATCTAGCGTCAGAGGTTGATTCGTGGTCCGATTGAGTTGAAAGTTTATCAGCATGTTCATGGCGTAATTTTATCGAATCTGAACGGTTTTATTTTCGTTTGAAGCTCCCTACATGTGGCATCCCAAAATTCTTAACAACCTCTAGCTATATTAAATTCTATGAATATGTGATGGAAGTACCATCAAATTATGGCCATTTAATCCATAATTTGTAATAAGATTTATGGCCAAGCTTTTAATGGATAATTATTTGGTAGGAAAGAAAATCCTATCATTGGCCATGTGTTTTATAAATTGGGATTTATGGATTTGTGACTATAAGTTTAATGGCCTTATTATTTATGCAATTAGGTATTTATTTAAATGATGATTAAGATATATTATGAAAATAAAATAAACTAAATTTGGGCCATTTAAGTTTGGGCCTAAAGTGGGCCATAAGCCCGGCCCATTGTTGCATGGAGGGGGGAGGAGGAGCCGCATGGCTTGCTCCAAGTGTCTTCAACCAAGGAGACACTTGTCTCCTTCTTAGGGACAAGTGTCCCCCATGCAAGAGAAGATTGCATGCATATATAAAGATACAACCAAAGGGAGAGAGAAAGGGAGAGAGAGAGAGAGAGAGAGTGGCATTCGGCCAAGCCAAGTGAGAGAGAGTGAGTTGCAAGAGAGAAGAGGAAGCCAAGAGAGGAGGAGCTCGCCCGTCGCCGCCCACACGCCGTTTGTCCGTCGCCGGTGTGCCGCTGTTCGTGTGGTCTAGAGGCAAGTGGGAGTCCTCTAGCTTCTCTTGCATGTTTGTATGTTGCTTGCATGTTGAATCTTTGGGTGTTTAGGTGAGAAAAACCGAAGCATAGATGATTTATGTTTGAATGGCATGGATGTTCTTGCTCGAACAGTGTGAGTCAGAATGTTGTTTGAGCTTGCATGCATGTTTAGAGTCAGATTTTGGATTCGATTTCTTCACGAAAGTTGTAGCTAACATCTTAAAATACAACATACTAAAATTTGGTGGAAAATGATGGATATTTGAGGGGTCAAACTATCATCTTACGGAGATGTCAGATCTGAAACGTTTTCGCATGAACCGCCTGAGTCAGAATGTTGTGTGAGCTTGCATGCATGTTTGGAGTCAGATTTTGGCTTCTATCTCTTAATTAAATTTGTAGCTAACATCTTGAACTACAACATACTAAAATTTGGTGGAAAATGATGGAGATCTAAGGAGTTAAACTCTCATTCTACGGAGACCTCAGATCTGGAACGATTTCACTGACATCTTGATGAATTTGTGGTTGCATGTTGATTTGTGCTAAGAATATCTCTTCGATCTCTGGATGAAAGTTTTAGGGAACATCTTAAACTACAACATACTCAAATTTTAAGTGAAATGAACAAGTATAGCCTAGTAAATCAACTAGATCTTGAAGACTATGATTCTGGTGATGTATTCCGAAACACCCGAGACTTCAAGGACATAGATGATGACTATACTCTAGTTATTTGACCTAGATCTCTTCATGAAAATTGTAGAGAACACCTTGTTGTATAACATATCCAAATTTCAGAGGAAACGAAAGAGAATAGGTAGGTGAAATCTCAATATTTCGGAGATTTGTACACTGGACGATGTGGTAGTGGATCCAGAAGCTTCATGAGACTGTATAAAATAATCTAAAAAAGAATCTGGCTTGGAGTTCTTCATGAAAGTTGTATGAAAATGTCTTGGCTATAACTCTGTAAAAATTTCGTAATTTTTGGAGGCCATATGAATATTTTAATCGAATTTCTTCAGAAACCGTGCATTCTGGTTTCATCCGAAAATTGTATGATGTTTTGTGAAAATTGGGAAATTGTGTGAAATGCTAGTTGGCCATGAATTTTGTATGAAATTATCATCCTATTGGCTTGTTTAATACTTGCTGTGATTTTTATAATTTTGGGAATTTGTTGATATTAAATTTATGGAAATGACAAAAGTTGGAATTTAAATAAATAAATAAATAAAATAATAAATAAATAATAATAAAATAAAGTAGATTATTTTATTGGCCATAAATTCCATTAAATTTATCTTGTTGCATGTATGATAAAGTCTTGGTGTATGTATGACATTGAATCGAGATGCATATGATAAAGTCTTGGTATATGTATGACATTGAGTTGTGATGCATGTGAGAATCCTATGCCAAGTATGACTTGTTTGATGTCACGCCATATGCCATGTTAAATTGAGATCAAAATAATGGTAAATGTGGATAATAATAAGTGAGGAAGTGGTTGTGGTGGAGGATGAGGCCGGAATGTATAGAGATGCATTGCCAGATTCCTCGAGAGTGTCGGGATGCTCGGTGGTATACGGTACGTAATTCCAGGGGAGGCCTGGTGGTATGTCAGTACATAATTCCCGAAGCCTTGTCGGAGGTCTTTGCCCGAAAGGAATGCCTCGCGATGCCAGGGTTGGGGTGCGGGATGCCCGGCCAGGGAGTGTAAATGCCGGAAGCCCTGTCGGAGGTTTCTGCCCAAAAGGAATGCCTCGTGATGCTAGTTGGGATGCGAGATGCTCGGATTATGGGGGGCCGGATGCCCGATGGCTTGGGAGGCTGAATGCCGGAAGCCTCGGAGGTCTTTGCCCGAGAGGATAATGAAATTGATGATTTGAGGAATGGGTGATGTGGTGATCAAAATTGAAAGCTAAAAGTGGAAATTGAACCCATGGCATGATATGCATGATGATGATGATGATGATGATGATGATGATATGTGATATGGAATAATGATGATCACCCATGGCATGATATGCATGATGATATGCATGATGATGAAGATGATGATGATTATGATATATGATATGGCATAATGATATGCATGATGATATGCATGACGATGATGATGATGATGATGATGATGATGATGATGATATGTGATATGGAATAATGATGATCACCCATGGCATGATATGCATGATGATATGCATGATGATGATGATGATGATGATATGTGATATGGAATAATGATGATCACCCATGGCATGATATGCATGATGATATGCATGGTGATGAAGATGATGATGATGATGATATATGATATGGCATAATGATATGCATGATGATATGCATGACGATGATGATGATGATGATTATGATGATCACCCATGGCATGATATGCATGATGATATGCATGATGATGATGATGATGATGATGATGATGATGATATGTGATATGGAATAATGATGATCACCCATGGCATGATATGCATGTCAAATATGGAATAATGATGATCACCCATGGCATGATATGCATGATGATGAAGATGATGATGATGATGATATATGATATGGCATAATGATATGCATGACGATGATGATGATGATGATGATGATGATATGTGATATGGAATAATGATGATCACCCATGGCATGATATGCATGATGATATGCATGATGATGAAGATGATGATGATGATGATGATGATGATATATGATATGGCATAATGATATGCATGATGATATACATGACGACGATGATGATGATATATGATATGGCATGTGTGATGTGATGATGTCTTGATGATGAGGACATGTATATGATATGATGATGCATGATAACGCGCATGGTTTCAAGGTAAGTAACGCCTGCAATGCATGTATTATTTGCATGATGCATTGAGTTGTTATTGGATTCTTTTACCTGCTGAGTGGTTGTACTCACCCCTCTTGGGGACCAACATTTCAGATTAGTAGATGGATTGAGCGGTTGGATATGACCGCAAGGGGGAGGATAGCAAAGGAGGGAACTTTTGGACGCTAACACTGATCGATGGACTTTAAGTATTCAACTGTTGGAGAAGATGTCGATCATCCTTTGAAGTGTAGTCGAGTATAGAAGACTACGGCATTTTGATGTACCGACTAAAGATGTCCATCTGCTCTATGTAAATAAACGTGTTCGGTTTTAACTTATATAAGATATTTAGTAGGTGTGCATCGTTTTCTAAATATAGGGAAGGGAGCTTGTTAGATGTGCTTCCGTATTTAAATTGCGCAAGGGACCGATCTAAAAGATGTAAACCCCCAGGTTGTATGGACCCGCTGCAATTGAAATGGTATCAGAGTGATATGTTAATAAGGAAAGTGAATGGTAAGCGAACTATGGCGACCCTAATCGGATTTGAGGGCCGTCGAGGGGTGCCACACTACATCAGGTTTCTCGTGGATTGATCAAAACCTGCGTTTTTGGTCAGATTTATTCTTGATCTCTTATGAAATTCATGTATATTGCTAAGAATTATGTTCTTGAGGTCTTTGATACTATGTACCTTTAGTATTTGCTAGAGAAGAACAATTTTGTTGATAGTGAAGAATTTCGGGTGGACTTCGGTCCCGTGGTTTTTGATCTCCTCACATCGAGGAGGTTTTCCACATAAAAAAAATCGTCTTGTGTTCGTGTGATTGTTATTTATTTTACTCTGCTATATCGATTCATATTAGATTTACACAAGATGGTAGATTATTTTATTCCGCTGCATTGATTCGATATTGTTTGAATTATTACTGTTCTCCCATCAAAGTGACATCAGAGCATCTAGTTATTGCTTGATTTTTCTGCCTTGTGTTAAACAATGAAAACGAATATGAGTAGAATGGTTACTCTGCATTGATTCGATATGTGAAAGATTTTTATTTGCCCGTATTTGTCGAGGAGAAACCAGAGAATAAAACTAATGCTGAATGATCTATATTTCATCGTCAAGTGTGTGGTTATATTAGGTAGTGGGTGGATGATAATGTTTTGAACCATATTATTGATAAAACACATGCACGCAGTTTATAGGATAAGCTCGAACAGTTATATGCTCGAAAGACTGGGAAATAATAAGTTATTTTTTATAAAACAGATGATGGCTCTGAGATATCAAGATGGTACTCGTTTGGCTGATCATTTAAATTCTTTTTAAGGAATTATAAATCAATTGGCTGCGATGGGAATCAAGTTTGATGATGAGATACAAGCATTATGGTTGCTTGGTACTTTGCCGAACTCCTGGGAGACGTTTCGAATATCTTTGTCTAATTCTGCCCTAAATGGTATGATTACCATGGATTTGGCCAAGAGTAAATTTTTGAATGAAGAGATGAGAAGGAAGACATAAGGATCATCCTCTTCACATTCTGATGCCTTGGTTATTGAGAAAATGGGAAGAAGTGAGTCTCGAGGTCCGAGAAATAGAGATAAAAGTCAAGACAAAAGCAAAGATAAGTATAATAAATTTGCTAATATTGAGTGCCATTATTGTCATCAAAGGGGACATATTCAAAGGTTTTGTCGCTAGTTAAAAAGGGAGAAACAAAAGGAGAAAGGTAAAGAGTAGAAAACTGATAATGACAGTGATGACAATCGTGTCGCTGCACTTAAAGAAGACTTTCTCACTATTTTTGATGGTGATGTGGTGAATTTTGTATCTCATGAGACCAATTGGGTAATTGATAGTAGTGCATACGTTCATGCTACGTCTCATAGGGATTTCTTTACATTATACAAGTCATGTGACTTCGGATCTGTGAAAATGGGAAACAATGGACTAGTTCAAGTTGTAAGCATCGCTGATGTATGCCTAGAAACCAGTAATGGCACAATGTTAGTATTGAATAATGTTAAACATATACATGATATATGCTTGAATTTAATTTCTACAGGCAAGTTGGATGATGAGGGGTAGCACCTTCAGTAATGGTCAATGGAAGCTCAGCAAAGGTTCTTTTGTTGTGGTGAAAAGTGAAAAATATTTTTCTTTGTACATTATGCAAGCAAAGTTGTCCACAGACAAAATTAATGCGGTAGACAACGAAGATGCAGCTGAATTATGGCATAAGAGGCTCGGTCACATCGGTGAGAAGAGTTTGTCAATATTGGCCAAGAAGAAGCTCCTTTCAAGATTGAAAAGCTCAGCGCTAAAGAAGTGTGCTCAATGTTTAGTAGGAAAACATAACAAAGTTGCATTTAAAAGCTCCCCTCCTTCAAGAAAGTCAGGTATACTGAATTTAGTGCATTCAAATGTTTGCGGTCCTATGAAAACAAAATCACTTGGTGACTCTTTTTATTTTGTTATCTTCAGTGACTCTTTTTATTTTGTTATCTTCATAGATGATTTTTCAAGGAAAATTTGGATTCATACCTTGAAAACTAAAGATCAAATGTTAGATGCTTTTAAGCAATTTCAGGCTTCAGTTGAGAGACTGACTGGAAAGAAATTGAAATGCATCAGAACTGATAACGGGGGAGAGTATATTGGAACTTTTAATGAATATTGTAGACAATAAGGTATTCGACATCAAAAGACACCTCCCAAGACGCCTCAATTAAATGGCTTAGCTGAGAGAATGAACATAACACTGATTGAAAGGGTAAGATGCTTACTTTCACGGTCAAAGCTACCTAGATTCTTTTGGGGTGAGGCTTTAAGTACAGTTGTGCATGTATTAAATCTTACTCTATGCATTCCTTTAGAGTTTGATGTTCCTAATAGAATTTGGACAGAGAAAGATATTTCTTATGATTATTTGAGTGTCTTTGGGTGCAGAGCATTTGTGCATACTCCCAAAGATAAGAAGTCTAAACTTGATGTGAAAATACGACAATGCATATTTATTGATTATGGACAGGATATGCTTGGTTATAAATTTTATGATTCGGTTGAAAAGAAAATTGTAAGAAGCAGATACATTGTGTTTATGGAAGATCAAACAATAGAGGATATTAAGAAAACAGAGATGATTTTTCATCACCACAGGTTAGTGATAATCTAGTTGATTTGGATCCAATTCCTCTTACAAATATTCATATACAGGTCGATGAAGAGCAGCAGGAAGTTAATGGTCCAAATAACACACATGTTCCTGAACATGTTGAAATAGATAATAATATTCCTGAATCATAGGCTCAATTAGATGTTCAATTGGATGTTCCAGTCCAGAGATCCGTTAGAGATCGACGGCCTTCCACAAGATATTCTAAAGATAAGTATGTATTATTGACTGATGCAGGTGAACCAGAGTGCTATGCAGAAGCAATAGAAGATGACTACAAAAGCAATTGGTTCGATGCTATGCGAGATGAGATGTAGTCACTTTATGATAATCATACTTTCGAGTTGGTGGAGTTACCTAAAGGTAAAAGAGTTTTGAAGAACAAGTGGGTATATAAGTTGAAGTAAGATGAACATACTTCACAACCACAGTACAAAGTTACATTGGTTGTTAAGGGATTCGGTCAGAGAAAGTGTATTGATTTTGATGATATATTTTCTCTGGTAGTGAAAATGTCTTCTATCCGTGTGGTACTAGGCTTGACAACTACCCTAGATTTGGAAATTGAGCAAATGGATGTTAAAACAACCTTCCTACATGATGACTTGGAGGAAGAGATATACATGGAACAACCTGAGGGTTTTAAAGTGAAAGGAAAAGAGGATTATGTGTGCAAATTGAAGAAAAGTCTCTATGGCTTAAAATAAGCACCGAGGCAGTGGTATAAGAAATTTGCATCAATTATGACAGAACAGGGCTATAAGAAGACTTCCTCGGATAACTGTGTGTTTGTCCAAAATTTTTTAGATGATGACTTTATTATTCTCTTGCTTTATGTTGATGATATGTTGATTGTTGGCAGGATTGCTTCAAGAATTGAGTTATTGAAGAAATAGTTGAGCAAGTCTTTTGCCATGAAAGACTTGAGCTCGACGAAGCATATTCTTAGCATTAGAATTACCCTAGACAAAGATGCTAAGAAGTTGTTTTTGTCGCAAGAGAAATATATCGAGAAGATCATTAAGAAATTTTACATGGACAAGGCTAAAGTGGTTAATACTTCTCTTGCTGCCCACTTTAAGTTAAATATGATGCAAAGTCCTACGACTGATAAAGAGAAGAAAGATATGGAAAGTGTTCCATATGCCTTAGCCGTATGAAGCTTAATGTATGTAATGGTATGTACACGTCTAGACTTGGCTCACGCAGTTGACGTTGTTAGTCGCTATTTGTCAAATCCAAGCAGAGAGTATTGGAATGCAGTAAAGTGGATTATGAGGTATCTTCGGGGAACTTCAAATTTGAAACTCAGTTTCGGGACCGGGAAACTTGAGTTAGTTGGATAAACAGATTCCGACTTGGCGGGAGATATTGATACTCGTAAATCTACTTCTAGTTATTTGATTTCTTTTGCGGGTGGAGCTGTGTCATGGAAGTCAAGATTGCAGGAGTAAGTTGCACTTTCTACAACCGAAACTGAATTTATTGCAGCGACTAAAGCTAATAAAGAGATGCTATGGATGAAGACGTTCATAGAAAAACTTGGGTTCAAGTAAAAGAGATATGTGCTATTTTGTGATAATCAAAGCGCAATTCATCTTGGTGAGAATTCATCTTTTCATTCTAGATCGAAATATATTGATGTTAGATATCATTGGATAAGAGATGTTCTCGATGAAAAATTATTGGAACTTGAGAAAATTCATATGGATCATAATGGCTCTGATATGATGACGAAGACTCTACCAAGAGACAAGCTTGAACATTGCCAATTGATAACAGAGATGGTGAATCCCTCCACATTGTCGTGAGGGGGAGATTTGTTAGCTGGGTTCATTCCTATGTGGAGGAGGCCGAATGAGTTGCAAGCCCAAAAAGGGCTTGAGCCCATATGATAAGTGATATGAGGAAATATGGTTTCTCACTATCTATATAAAGTGATAACCACAAAAGGAAATAGTAACAAAAGAAAAAGAGAAAGCAGAAAATTTGGGGTTTGGGGCAAAATCTAATTTACATCATTCTGGTGTCGGAGGTTGATTCGTGGTTCGATTGAGCTGAAATTTTGTCAGCATGTTCATGGCGCAATTTTATCGAATTTGAACGGTTTGATTTTCGTTTGAAGCTTCCTACATCAGGTTTTTCATAGATTGATCAAAACCTGCATTTTTTGTCAGATTTATCCTTGATTTATTGTGAAATTCATGTATATTACCAAGAATTATGTTCTTGAGATCTTTGCTGCTATGTACCTCTAGTATTTGCTAGAGAAGAACAATTTTGTTGATAGTGAAGAATTTCGGATGGACTCCGGTCCCGCCGTTTTTGATCTCCTACATCAAGGAGGTTTTCCATGTAAAAAAAATCGTCTTGTGTTTGCATGATTGGTATTTATTTTACTCTGCTATATCGATTCCTATTAGGTTTACACAAGATGAGAGATTATTTTATTCTGCTACATTGATTCGATATTGTTTGAATTGTTACTATTCTCCCATCATTTCCTACGTAAAAGAAATTTGTTCCGCCAGAATGTACACAAATTCGATCAATGTTAGATTGATGGGTTTGGCATTCTAGGAAGATTGCTGACTTATGCTCCAAAAATCATGTATCGGTCAAGACAAATTCTTTATTCTAACTAAAATAAGTGGCTTTAGTATGCGGTCAAATGAATAGATCCGTGTTATAATATTAATGAACTATTCGACCCTTAATTCGAATAAATTTACCCAACGGTGGGCAGATGCGTTGGTGTTTGTTCTCCCTTGCAACGCTGCGGTCTAGAGTTCGAATCCCCGCGTTGCTATCACGACTCAAGTGGGGGGCCCTGACAGTTGGATGTTGGGATGCTGGGCCAGTCTCCCCTAAGGTTTACGTATAAATTGTGTTGGGCATGGGCAGGCGGTGTGACACAAGCGAAAGGAAGTCTCCGGCGGTTCCACGGTCACAAAAAATAAAAAATAAAAAAACAAAATCCTTATAGATTTCTTAAAATTCCTTTTCATTTATTGAAAAACTCTTTTAGAGTAATCCCAAATGGATGGTTTTGCTTGATATGCAAAAATGAGATCATCATTTCGTCCTATGCCAGGATAGAATCTATTTTTCAAGATCCATTTTACTAGACGGAAAGGATTGTCCACTGGATGAGGGATCTTCCCACTTCCACAAAAGCCCTTAGTCTCCATTTTTCAGTAGAGAACGCATATATGATATGATAAAGATGGGCAATCAAGTTTTCGATACCAAAGGTGTTTTTGGTTTCATCTAAGGCTTGAGGAAGAACTGTCTAGCTATAAATGAGAAAAATTCCTAGAAATCATGGTGGGGCAACTTATATATGAGACTGTAGGCAAAAAAAAAAAGGGGACTAATATGAAACATTGTTCTAAAGAATGTACGCAAAGTTGAGAAGTAATATACATTGAGCTCCACAAGGAAAAGACGGATGAAACAAAATTTAGCAAGACAAGGCCTAATATGAGGAAACCATATAGTCGTTGCCTTTAGGATATACTTACATTGAGAAGCAAATGAGACGGGGGAATGCGACATATAATACCTAGGGAAATGCAAGAAGGAGTGACTCAATTTGAAGTACTCATCACTTAATCTAAGTCTCAAAATTAATATTAAAACAAATATTGTTTTGAAGAAATACATGGTCATGCAAGAGTTCTTATAAAGACATGTAGCATTTATAATTTTAATTAATAAACTTTGTGTGGTAAATATAGCAAGAGGAACGTAATCCTCTTCTTCCAATATTCATTAGCATAAGTTAACCACTACTATTAATAATTAACTAAAGTTTACATAATTTATAACACACGTCAACTATTAAGACGATAATAGTTTTAATTAATATGGTTCTACTATCGGCACATACATAATTCAATTCACATGTAGAACTCGAGAAGACTTACGTCTATAGAAATTATTCGCCGTGTCCCATGAAATTTATGATTTGACTAAAGTTTCCACATGTCTTTCCGAATACTGAGGCAAATAATACTAAGTTTCATAATCTAAGTATCATTATCATAATGCAGATTTTCAAATATTATAGTATTACAATTATGAAAACTTTAGATGTCACACCAAGCGATGACATGTCAATTTTACACAAATCTATTCAATAGTTAACATGTGTCACATTTGGGCCCACTTACCCCTTGCATCCTCTCTCTCTTCAATTATGCAACACTATTGCTTCTTTTGGGAAAAAGAGTAGCCTAATCTCTTTTTTCTTTTTCAAAAACTCTCTCTCATGAGGTTCCACCGGTCACATCTCGAGCCTAAACTTGTCGCCTCCGGTATGTCACCTCCATCTCTGCCTCCATTTTCACCCACTTCCTCTCCAACCTCTTGCGCCACCATCTACTATTTAACTCCTTCCCATGCCTTATATGTTGGGCAGTGCGTTGGTTAAGAGGTCAGGGCCCTCCACTGTGTTGATGAACCACGTCTATGCTTCCACCTCATTCGTTGACTTGGTCGACCTTGAATCAAGGTTGATTCCTTGATTCAAGGCCAAGTTGAACTCTGTATCACAACTCTTGGGCTTGCTGGAGCTTAGATCCAATATTAGAGGCTCAAATTCACTAGCCGAGCTTGATGACAGAGGACTAAGAAGGTGGTGAGATGGTGGTGGAAGGAGATTCATGTGATTAAGTTGAAAGCAATTCTGAGTTGATGGATGTCTACCGTCGTCCCTTGTGATTTGAGGGGAAGAAGAAAAAAAAAGGAAGAAGAAAAATGTAAAAACATATAATTGGAGAGAGAGGATGCAAGGTTCTTGACATGTGGACCCAAATGTGACACATGTTGAATGCTGAACGGACTTATATCAAATTGACATTTAATTGCTTGCGCTCCCAAAGCTCGTGGAGTAAAGGACATTCAAGTTTAACTGTTCCCAATTTTTTTCTTAAACTTGCTTATGGCAAGGTTTGGCTATAAAAGATTGAGGGTGAAATAGGGTTTTTCTTCTTTCCTTTAGGACAAGAATTGTAACTTGTGAAATGCCTCCATACAGGTGGACTTCTTCAACAACTTGTAGTCTTCAACAGGTCCTCAGAATTTTCAGCCTATTTTAAATCATATTCCAACATCAGTTGATGCAGTTATGAATCTTCAACTTACTAAAGCCGTTACTATGGAAGAAGTTTATGCTGCAACTCACCAATTGGGTGCCACCAAAGCTCCCGGCCCTGATGGTTTGAATGGCCTCTTCTTTCAGCAGCACTGGCATGACATAGGCAGAGACATTCTCAAGAAAGTGCAGTTTTTCTTTGAATTTGGAACCCTCAACCCAACCCTGAACAGAACCCAAATCACTCTTATTCCAAAAAAAAAAAATCCAAAAAGATTAGAACAGTTCCGGCCCATAAGCCTGTGTAACTTTATTTACAAAATCATCCCTAAAATCCTCGCCAACAGACTAAAACCTTTTCTACCGAACATCATTGCTGAAGAGCAAAGCGCTTTCGTGGGGAGTCGACAAATCTAGGACAATATTTTGATTGTCCAAAAAGTTATCCACAGACTAAGAACTAGAGACAGGAGGAAAAAATTCCAAGCCATTCTTAAACTCGATATGCAGAAGGCTTATGATCGAATTGAGTGGGACTTCCTACAAGAGTGCTTATGTAAGATGGGCTTTAGTGTTGACTAGGTAAAGTGGGTAATGTAATGCGTTTCTACAGTGTCCTACAGCATCAAGTTTAATAGCGAATCTTTACCCTACTTCATGCCATCTTGAGGTATACGCCAAGGCGATCCTCTATCCCCATATCCATTCATTATTATAGCTAATGTCTTATCACATATGATGAAGACAGCCCTCACAGAGGATACAATGTAAGTTAGCTGAAGCTTATAAGCAAGAATAGGATGTTGACCAAAACCTCACTGCAGTGGCTTGCAGACTTGCTGCCGATCCATGGCATTAAATTGAATTGGAATTGCCCAACCCTTTCCCACCTACTATTTACAGATGACTCCATTTTCTTCCTAGATTGAATGGTATTGGAATGCCAAAAATTGGCATCTATTCTCCACCAATATTGCTATGCATCTAGCCAGGCCATCAATCTGAACAAATATGGGACTTTTTTTTCAGCAAAGGTTGTCTAGACAGCCTTAAAAGAAATATGGTATTGATGCTGAGGGTTCCTGAAATTGTGAAAGCTAGGAAATATTTAGGCATCCCATCGGACTGGGGGGCCTCGAAAAAAGATATGTTCACATGGATACCAACAAGGGAAACTCGAAATTGGAGAGCTGGAAAGAAAACCTCCTTTCAAGAGCTGGAAATGAGACTCCTCAAATCGATAGTTCGGGCAATCCCTTAATATGCAATGTCAATCTTTAAAATCCCAGTTTCCATTATCAAAGACATTGAGAAAAAAATTGCTAATTTTTGGTGGAGAAATACTAACAAGACAACTGGTTTGCATTGGAGAAAATGAAATATCCTAAAACTTCGCAAGGAGGAAGGCGGTCTTGGCTTTAAGGACTTAATGGCTTTTAACACCGCTATGCTAGGGAAACAAGCTTGGAGGATTTCTTAAGGTCCGAACACACTTTGGACCTAACTCATGAAAGGTCTTTACTTTCCCAATTGTGATTTTTGGCGAGCAGGGAAAAGTTCCCGTCCATCGTGGGGCTGGCAAAGCCTTTTAGGTGGAAGAGATGCAATTACTCCCTAAGTCATGGGGCAGTGGGGAATGGGCAACATATTTCAATTAGAGAGGATAGGTTGCTGAAAATAGGCCATATTGGAGGATTTGTGAGCCCATTTGAACCAAGTAAAGTCGCCAACTTGATTGATGTTGAAGCTGGACAATGGAAGGAAGACCTATTGCGCTCTCTATTCGAAGAACACCTAGTGAAGGCAATCAAAGCAATACCTCTAGGCCTCCAAACAACAGAAGACAAATTGGTTTGGACAAATAACAAGTTGGGAAACTATACGGTAAAAAGTACCTACTTCTCAAACAGAAAACCAACTAATCATCGGGAGTTGACACCAACTACATTACACCAGTTTAATCCAGACTTATGGAAACGTATTTGGAACTCCTTCATACAATCGAAAATAAAATTCTTCCTCTGGAGTGCCTGCCAAAATGCACTTCCCACTTTGGATAATCTTTATAGGAGGAAGATTGTACCTGAACCATTATGCCCAACATGTAAGCAGGAACCGGAGATGATTGAGCACACCTTGTTGCTTTGCCCCTGGACAACACAAATTTGGAATGAGCCCTCTCTGCAAGCCCGAATGGATCGAGTGGGTCTGACAAGATTTGATGAATGATTATGCAAGTATTTGGCAAGACAAAAAAGCTCACCTAACTTTGAACTAGTTGCCACAGTTTTATGGTGCATATGGAAGGATCGTAACCACTTCATTTTTAAGAAACATACCCTCAACCCGCACCAAACCCTGTTCAATGCCATAATATCACAGGAGAGCTTCTCAACTTGGAATAGAAAATCACCAAGAAGGAATCTCAGACAAGACAAACCTGGAATGTGGCAACCCCCTGCCACGAGAGTACTAAAAGTTAATATAGATGCCTTGTTCGAAGGTACCTAGAATACTAGCAATTCGCCTGAAGGATATCCAAATGAGGTGGTGTGTCACAATGACACAATTTCAGATCCTTCCTTGCCTTCAACCTCTAATTGCGACACAAATCTGACTAGCCAAAATGCCTTCCAATCCCTAATCCAAGTTCACATGCAGACATGATTGAGCAAAACTCTTATATAACTCCTATCATGAAGGTCCACAGTTATGCTAGTAAGGATTAAACACATATAGCTATAGTACAAATTCGAGAAGTCCAGTCTGGACCCAATGCCTACCTAATTTGAACAGAAAGGCGACCATATCACATCTCAACCCAAGTCGAGGTCATACCTGTAATGACACACACATGATGCCCAGTAGAAATCGAGCAAGACAAAATGGAAAACAACTCCTGGTCCGGAGCCCCGTTAATGCACACCATCTGCCACCTGCAATGACTAATAACCAAGTCAAGCTTAGCAAAGATGCATCTGCAACACCCAGTACACAACATTCCAATAAAGGGAATTCCCAAATGCCACTTCTATCTAAGAATAATCGTACGAGGAACATAGACAGAAGTAGCCCTTACTTGTTCGGCAATGCTAACCAAATGGAGACGCCACACTCTTCCCGGTCTATAATACAAATCACTCGCCTGAGCAGTGCAGTATAGATGTCGTCCCAGATAGTGAAACTCCCCCTTAAGATGCGGCACTAGTGACGAAACATATACTGACATTGCGGTTGCGGAACACAACATCGGATCTCCTGCTCGGAATGGGTCTAAACAACTGCAGTCACCACCCTCTTTCCAAATCTACAGCGAAAAGCCCCCGATTGAGCTGCACAGTACAAATGCCATCCCTTCTTATGGGAAGCGTCCCTTGAACAACACCACCATCAAAGAAACATTTACCGCCTCTGCTATGGAGTATCACAAACTCAGATCAACCAAATATGGTCTCCCAACACAGCAGCAGCACGACAGAAGCATCCAAGATGGAAGGACTTGCAGATCGGCAAAGCAAGTTGGGAGCATGACCCACCAGCACAGCAACGACGCAGTTGAAGGAAGCAACCCAGATCTGGCATTCAGCCATGCCCCAAACAGAGTGATGATAGGAGCCTCCTCCACTCCTCAACAGATGTGATCGAAGGAGGGAAGGACTTCCAGATCAGAAGAGCAGGTTGGGCGATCGACCCCCCAGCATAGCAACGACGCAGAGGAAGGACGGGACCCAGATTCGGCTTTCAGCCATGCCCCGAATAGCGTAATGACAGGAGCCTTCTCCACTCCTCAGCAGATGCTGTCACGCCCCGATCCTCGAGCACGTGCACATCCTTCTATTTGGTCGATTTTATAATGCGATATCCCAGGACAATGTATCGCCGACCCTTTCATTTTTAAGCACATGCGGAAGCAGTTAAAATCCCTAGACAATAAAACGATGGGATAGAAAAGCAGGGCCATATTTTTCATATTGAAATTTATAACCAAACTTTTATACAAAACACAAACCAATTCATAACTATTCACTTCAAAAGAAATTCTCAAAAGAAGATAGACTCTTAGTCCACCCAGGCCATACTTAAGGCCCCTCTCGGGATTATCTTCTTCTTCCAAAAATCCTTCTCTTTAAGTTTCACCTCCGAGTTCTCTTAGATTCCTCCTCAGCTCCTCATTGGGGTCCTGAAATGTTTTTTTCCCCAAACTGGGATGAGACTACGTCTCAGCGAGTTCTACCCCACTAAGCCCGATTAGTAAACTATTATACTAAAGGCTGCCTATACACACGCACAGGGCAGAAGACGTACCTTGGCCTCATGTCCCACCTGCAAGTCAGTACAATTCATAATAGGCACACAAGCAATCTTATTACCGATCGAAGCATCGATCAAATCGACCTAGTCGATTACAAGTCAATAAGACCACTTACGATCATTTCCAATCAGTCAATCAATTCACAACATCAAATCAAAGCAATGATCAATCGACCACATCGATTACATGTCAGCTTGACCATTTCCCGGTCATTCAAGATATTGCTATTCAGACTCAATTAACAAAACCAATCACCGAGCTACGTGCATTCTCCGAGGTAATGCATTACTTTACCGAGCCCACGTGCCCTTTAATGCCATTCTGAATCAGCGAGCCCACGTGCATTCTCCGAGGCGATGCATCAAGTCACCGAGCCCACGTGTCTCTTCAAGATGCCAAAATGAACTCATTGGGACCACGTGCATTCTCCGAGGTAATGCATCAAATTACCGAGCCCACGTGTCCTTTTAGATGCCAAATGAACTCATTGGGACCACGTGCATTCTCCGAGGTAATGCATCAAATTACCGAGCCCATGTGTCCTTTTAGATGCCAAATGTACTCATTGAGACCACGTGCATTCTCCGAGGTAATGCATCAAATTACCGAGCCCACGTGTCTCTTTTAGGATGACACACTTAATCACCGAGCCACATGCATTCTCCAAGGCGACATACTTCGTCACCGAGCAATGTGCATTCTCCGACGTGATATATCTAATCATCAAGCCCCGTGCATTCTCCAAGGCGACGTACTAACCATCGAGCCACGTGCATTCTCCGAAGTGATATACCAAATCACCGAGCCACGTGCATTCTCCGAGATGATGTACGATTCACCGAGCCATGTGCCTTTCATGATGATTCATCCCATTTCTAAAGTAATTATCCACAATTAAATCAATTCAGCACAAATTAAAGCTCAATTAAATAAACGAACTGCACCACGACGATCAGCACGAGATTTCGGTCGTCGGCCATCTCAATCTTAATTTCCGAAAAATAATTAATTATTAATTAATTTCGAAAATTAATTATTAAACATTAAAAATTCCGTTTAGCTCAAAATAAGGCCCAATTGGATAAACGAACTTCACCACGGTCATCAGCATAAATTTCCGGTCACGTGCCATCCCAGTTGAATTTTCAGGAAATAAATAATTAATTAATTAATTTCGAAAATTATATAATTAATATTAAAAATTCAATTTAGCTCAAAATAAAGCCCGATTAAATAAATAGACTTCACCACAGTCATCCGCATAATATTTTGGTTCTGGACCATCTCCCTTGAATTTGCGGAAAATAAATAATTATTTAATTTATTTCCGAAAATTAATATTTAAATGCCCAAAAATCTCACTTAGGCCCGAATCGCCAAATTGAAGCCCGATTAGGGGTAGGAAAATTCCCGAGATGCTTCCAATAAATAGTAGACCACGTCTACTTGCTAATTGCACAATCAATTTATCTAAATCGCATCACAATTGACTAATAATTGCTAATTTATTCTAATCTAACAACCTAAACATAATTAATTAAAACTAAACCAACCTTAAGCATAATTAGCCAACTAATCAAGGATTAGTGAGATTACTCACCAAATCGCGCGCAAATCGGATCAATTTGACGGCGGCGACGCGAGGAACGATTGTTCCCAAAGCGACTCACGGATCCGGGGCCCGGAAACGGCCCAAAAGCGGGCCCGAAGATGCTGAAACCCATTCCGTGGGTCTTGCTGGTCGGGGTTGAACGAAGCCGCTCCGGCGGCTAGGGCGGCGAGGAGAAGCCGGCGGAGGGAGAGGGGGTCGCGGGGGTGGTCCGGCGAGGTTGGGCGGTGGCCGTAGGTGGCCGGACGGGGCTGGAACAGGAGCGAACAGAGCTAGGTCCGCTCGGGGAAGTGCTGCAGCGAGCGACGGACGGCGAGACGGCAGGACGACGGCGAGCGGCGGGCGCACAGGCGCGGCGCGGGCGGTGCGGCGGCGGGACGGCTGGCTGCTGTCTTCGTCTGGTGGTGATGCTCGCTGCTTCTGTTCTTCTTCGGCCTCTGGTTCGCACACGAAGAAAGAAGAAGAAGAAGCTGGTTCACGAGGGAGTTGGGGAAAAAGAGGAAAGAGAGAGATAAGGGAGGGGTTTGACCGGTCAAAAGGATAAGAAGGAGGAGAAGAAGCCAATTTAAAATTGGCAAGGGAAGTGTTCGGTGGGGGGTGGGGCTGTGCACGAAGGGGGAGGGGAGAGGAGAGAGAAGAGAGAAAGAGAAAAAGAGAGAAAAAGGAAAGAAAAAAAAGGAGAAAGAAAAAGGGGGAGAAAGAGAAAAAGGAAAAATAGAAATGCATAATGCCTTTACGAAATTTTCCTTTTCTCTTTTCCTTTTCCTTTCTATTTTCTTTTGGTCTTCAATTTTTCTTCCCATAATTTCTTTATTGAAATTTCGGACTCGTCAATAAATTGACGAGCGATGAGACAGGATCCTAAAAATAAGAATTATGACGATCTTAAAATTCGATTCCCGAAATCGAGTTCAACTTCGTGGTTAAAAATCGATCAGACGTGATTTTAGTCCAATCTAACAAATTGAGTAGCTTTTAGGGATTTTACTGCAGATACATCCCTTAACGGCTTCACCCAATAAGTTAGTTAACTCGTGAGTGATCAGCTCAGAGAAAAAGGACCGTAAACACGTTGATGAAATGCCCATTTCACTTTATCGAAACGGAGTCGAATTTCAGGATGTCACAGATGCGATCAAGAGCTTGGGCTTTGGTAGCTTGTATCTACAGAGATTCATTTGGCCAAATACGAGATGTGTTTGCAAAGGATATCGAGGTAAGTTCAGCAGAACAAGCGGAGGTCGTAGCCTTGGTTGAAACCCTAGATTTCATCTCTTCCACGCTCATCCCAAATTCCCCAGAAAAAGAAATAGTACTTCTGTTTGATTGTTGGATGTTAGTGGAAAGTGTTCTATATTTCATAGACTTAAGCTGGACAGTACAACCTCTCGTGGATCGGGCCAAGCACAAGCTGGAGAATATTTCGGGCCTGACACTCGCACACTATAGTCAAAATACTAATAAAGTGGCTAATTGGGTAGCTAAAGCACAACGTTTGCGTTTTCTTCCTAGGAACTGGGTCTTCAACCCTCCATCTACTCTTTTGGATTTACATTGTTGGAATTCGAGTCGGTGGAAGACGACTTACTTGATTCCGATGCGCAAACAGCAAATGGCCCCGAAACGAACGTTGAATTGCGAATAAATCACGAACAACACTACCTCACGTTAGTCTGGATGCAATCACAAGGAAAACACCCGATTTCCATGGCGTAAATGCCGATCGTTCTTGCAAAAGTGAAATGGAATTCCTTTTTCTTCTTTGATGGAAATGGAGAGAAAATTTAGTGCGAATGAATTGCCAACAAACCCAACGGTTGTGTTCGGGAGGCTTTTATACGTCTCCCTTCGTACCCCTCCATTTGTGTCTTTCCATCATAGCATAACAAGTCCAAATGGTGCGGTCCAATCGCACCCCATTATGGACGTACTAGCTAACTAACTAAAGTACAACATCTCCCACTCGGACATGATGGGCTTGATAGCTCTCTATTAAGAATATAAGGCATTCAACATTCATCAACTTTACAAAACAATTCATACTGGCAAATAAGCCGTGAGACCAGTGAGTACACTTGCACTTGGGAGCTCATATTATGCACCTGTTAAGGATGACATAATGGCTACAACCCTGAAAAGAAATAAACAATCGATGTCTTACAATGCCCCAGACACATTTTGTTACATCAGTCCAAGTATACTTATCCCTTAAAGGCTATACTTGACTATTCTCAAAACACCATGTATTTACAATTACATCCGCAGCCACATAGGACGATATAATTGGTCGACCAGTAAATACATGTGATAGATGTAAAACAACAATAGTCTTCCTTCGCACTCATGTCTCTCTCAATTTCCAATAGGGTTCTATTCATTCTCTTAGCTACCCCATTTTGTTGTAGAGTACCAAAAATAGTCAATTGTCGTACAATTCCATTTTCATCACAAAGAGCCTTGAATTGCTCTAATAAATACTCACGTCCACGATCGGTTCTCAATGCCTTTATTTTTTTGTTCAACTGATTCTCTACCATCACTATATATCGTCTAAAGCAATCTAATGCTTCTAACTTATGGGAGATTAGAAAAATATAACCAAAACGTGTGAAGTCATCTATGAAAGTGATGAAATATAAGGCTCTATGCCTCGTCCTCACATTCAAAGGACCACAAATGTTAGAATATAGGAGATGCAATGGAAATTCAGCTCTAGTCCCTTTACCGAATGATTTTCTAGTTGTTTTTCCCGCTATACAATGTTCACATACAAATAGACTAACATTAGTGAGTGACCCTAAAAGGCCTTCTCTAGCTAATCTGTGCATTCTTTACAATCCAATGTGACCTAATCTAGCATGCCAAGTACTTGCATTAATCTCAACATTGTTAGAAGACGCAATTAAAGAAAAACAACAATCAACGTTAACATTGTACTGATCATAGTCAATGTCTAACACCATAAAATCATTTGATATATGACCTGAACCATAATAAACTATTCCATACAAAATGTCAACACAATCATCATGGAAATTCAATACATAACCTAAGCTAAGAAGAACAATTACAGAGACCAAGTTTCGTCATATCTGGAGTATAAAGGACATCATGCAGGAACATGTTTCGACCACCACGTAAGATTAATTTACATGTGCCAATACCCTTCACTTCAACTCTTGAGTTATTCCCAACATATATCCATCTTCTTCCAAGCGGTATCCGACGATACTCCACAAATGCTTCTCGGTCTCTAGCTACATGGTCTGTTGCTCCTGAGTCTACAGTCCACATTAGATGAGATTCAGTAAGCATTACAGTACTAGAAACAAAAGCATTACTAAAAGTAATGGAGTAATAGGGTACCTTTTTCGACTCAGTGCATTCTCGAGCAAAGTGACCCATCTTGCCACAATTGTGGCATTCCATCTTGGCCTTGTCCTTCTTCCCACCACGCTTATTGCGTCGGAAGGTCTTAGCCCTCTTGGGTCCCTAATCATTCATCTTCCCTTTATTGTTGAACTGAAGATTCCTCTTGCGCTTGAAGCCTGAAACTTTGCACGAACTTGATTCAGCAACATAAGCATGGGTAGAGGATCTCGCATCCTCTAGGCGCTCGTCCTCTAATTCTAAATGGCGTGCAATATCATCAAAAGTGACGATGTTCTCATTATGCGTCATATTGATCTTCATATGCTCCCAATTATCAGGAAGAGACCTTATAACAGCATGAACTTGATGTTCATTAGTAAGGGAGTGACCTGCCGACTTCAGCTCACGAATCATGTTTGACATCTTCCAAAGATGTTGCCTCATCGTTACATTTAGTTACTTTCGGAATGTGTTAAACTTGATGGTGAGTCTTCTCAGCTTAGTGGCAGATGTACCCCCAAACTTATCTTTCAAGGCAACCCACATATCTTGAGCTTTGTCATAACTCTCAAACTCACACAGGAGATCATCTTGCATACAGCTCAGCAACGTGATGCGAGCAATGCTATTTTTCTTTTTCCAAGCTTGATAAGCTTCCAGATCTCTCCTGTGTTGAGCTGAAGTTCCATGCTCAGGTTCATCCATGGTATGGTTGAGGGTTTCTAAAACCTCTTGCTCCTCAAGAATGTACTGAACCTTTCGGTTCTAAATATCATAATTGTCACCGTTCAGTTTCTCACCCTTATTGAGGTCAGCCACAATGGTCTTGGATGCCGAAGCCATAATCAATTGCTATAACACATTGACATAATAAACACAAAATCAATACTAACACACTTTATAGAGTAACACACATATTTAATCTGCAGCAAAGACAAATTAAATTAATGATAATTCAACAAAAGACACAAAAGCAAAAGTTCACAATGTTCCCAATCAACTTCTATGTACAATTGTTCTATTATCATTAGTTAGTTTAATTTGCGCAAATTTTAAGTTCTAGGTTAGAACTCCTTTTAATTCTACCAACCTACGAACTCCCACTAGGAAAAATAATTACATGACCTTATGTAATTATCTACATTTTTCCTTAACACAAAAAACATTGCATGATAATAATTAGCGTATAAACAACAATTATGCTTCAATTATAACTAAAATTGCAATTCAACATGTAATGGAATTCCTACCATTGTTCTAATTTTCTAGCAACTAGAAAATTGTAAGTATATTAAAAAAATATACATCATATCATTGAACCAAGCTCTACACAGCATATATAACAACATTTGCATACAAGCTAGCTATTGTATTTCCTAAACCACAAGAAAATACAAGCTACAAATGAATAAAATATGCATTAAACCCCAGAAAATACGCGTACATAGGGTTTCCTACGCATTTTCATACATTTATAAAATTCAAAAATATAAAATAATTATACCACTGTGTAGAAGAAGACACTCATACGAACAAAACACCACCGACCACGCTCTAATCAAAGCTCACACGTGCCCCCACGCGCTGCCTGAGTGTGTGGCGCGTGTGGCGCACACTCCAGCGAGCCAAACGGCTCCTGGTCGGTCCGACCGGTTCGACTGATGACCGATCCGATCGATTCGACTAGTCCGACTGGTTTGACCGCCGAACCAATTGACCGGTCAACGGTCGGGTCGGGTCAACGGGTCGGGTCTCAAGTCGGGTCGGGTCGCCGGCCGGTGACCGGCCGGCCAACCGTCACCGGCGCTGACGTCATCGATGACGTCATCCCGGCGGTTGCCGACTGTTGGGTGACATGATCACGCGTCGGTTCGCCAGCTGGCACAGGTCGCGCACACATCGGTTCACCGACCGGTGCGTATGGCGCACGCGCTAGCTTTGCCAGCACTTCAGGCGCGTGGCGCTCACGCGTAGCAGCTTCTGGCCGCGCGTGTGGGCGCATCTAGCGTCTCCTGTCGGCGCTCGACCCATCGTTGGACTCGTCTTGACGAGCTCTTTCATCCTGTATATTCAAAAATTAATTTTGACCAAAAAATTATTTCGAAAAACGGCCAAAACCTCACGGATGCACGCGACCCCGAACCCGTTCTTTGCTCCGGTTCAATTTCAAGTTTTTCATATGGCAATTCTGACTATCAGAGATCCAAACAGTGTAGAATACAATCTCTTGATCTCAATATCAAATGGTAAATGAGAAAACTCAATGAAAAACAAGGCAGACTTCACAACCTGGCTCTAATACCAATGTTGGAATTCGAGTCGGCGGAAGACGACTTACCTGATTCCGATGTGCAAACAGTAAATGGCCCCGGAGCGAATGTTGAATTGCGAATAAATCACGAACAACACTACCTCACGTTAGTCTGGATACAATCATAAGGAAAACACCCGATTTCCACGGCGTAAATGCCGATCGTTCTTGGAAAAGTGAAATGGAATTCCTTTTTCTTCTTTGATGGAAATGGAGAGAAAATTTAGTGCAAATGAATTACCAACAAACCCAACGGTTGTGTTCGGGAGGCTTTTATACATCTCCCTTCGTACCCCTCCATTTGTGTCTTTCCATCGTAGCATATCAAGTTCAAATGGTGCGGTCCAATCGCACCCCATCATGGACATACTAGCTAACTAGCTAAAGTACAACATACATTTTCCTATATAAAAGAAATTTGTTCTGCCAGAATGTACGCAAATTCGATCAATGCTAGATTGATGGGTTTGGCATTCTAGGAAGATTGCTGACTTATGCTCCAAAAATCACGTATCGGTCAAGACAAAATCCTTTATTCTAACTAAAATAAGTGGCTTTAGTATGCGGTCAAATGAATAGATCCGTGTTATGTTATTAATGTACTATTCGACTCTTAATCCGAATAAATGTACCCACTCGTGGGCAGATGCGTTGGTGTTTGTTCTCCTCTGCTATGCTGCGGTCGAAAGTTCGAATCCCCACATTGCTATCGCGATTCAAGTGGGGGGCCTTGACAGTTGGATGCTGGGCCAATCTCCCCCAAAGTTTACGTATAAATAGTGCTCAGCACGACGTCAACTTGTGTCACCAGGCATGGGCGGGTGGTGTGACATTGACTAGCACAAGCGAAAGGAAGTCTTCGGCGATTCCTCGGTTACAAGAAAAAAAAAACAAAATCTGTATAAATTTCTTAAAATATTTAAAAACCCTTTTAGAGTCATCCCAAATGGATTTGCTTGATACGCAAAAATGAGATCACCATTTCGTCCTATGCCAGGATAGAATCTATTTTTCAAGATCCATTTTACTAGATGGAAAGGATTGTCCACTGGATGAGGGATCTTCCCACTTCCACAAAAGCCCTTAGTCTCCATTTTTCAGTAGAGACCGCATATATGATATGATAAAGACGGGCAATCAAGTTTTGGATACCGAAGGTCTTTTTGGTTTCATCTAAGGCTTGAGGAAGAACCATCTAGCTATAAATGAGAAAATTTCCTAGAAATCATGGTGGGGCAACTTATATATGAGACTGCAGGCTAAAAAAGGGGACTAACGCGAAACATTGTTCTAAAGAATCTACGCAAAGTTGAGCAGTAATATAAATCGAGCTCCACAAGGAAAAGACGGATGAAACAAAATTTAGCAAGACAAGGCCTAATATGAGGAAACCATATAGTCGTTGCCTTTAGAATATACTTATATTGAGAAGCAAATGAGATGGGGGAATGCGACATATAATACCAGCCATTTGTTATTGTCTAAGATAATTTGATATTTTTCATTGCTAGACATAACTATACATGCTAATCACCGACTTGATGTGGTACAAATGCAAGGGAAAGTTGTTATCCGTGACCAAGGGAAATGCAAGAAGGAGTGACTCAATTCCAAGTACTCATCACTTAATCTCAGTGTCAAAATTAGTATTAAAAATAAATATTGTTTTGAAGAAATACAAGGTCATGCAAGAGTTCTTATAAAGACATGTAGCATTTATAATTTTAGTTAATAAATTTTGTGTGGTAAATATAGCAAGAGGAACGTAATCCTCTTCTTCCAACATTCATTAGCTTAGTTAACCACTACTATTAATAATTAACTAAAGTTTACATAATTTATAACACACATCAACTATTAAGACGATAATAGTTTAATTAATATTGTTCTACTATTAGCGCATACATAATTCAATTCACATGTAGAACTCAAGAAGACTTACGTCTATAGAAATTATTCGCCGTGTCCCACGAAATTTATGATATGACTAAAGTTTCCACATGTGTTTCCGAATACTAAGGCAAATAATACTGAGTTTCATAATCTAAGTATCATTATCATAATGCGGATTTTTGAATATTATAGTATTACAATTATGAAAACTTTAGATGTCACGCCAAGTGATGACATGTCAATTGTACACAAATCAATTCAATGGTTAACATGTGTCACATTTAGGCCCACTTAAACCATGCATCCTCTCTCTCTTCAATTATGCAACACTATTGCTTCTTTTGGAAAAAAGAGTAGCCTAATCTCTTTTTTCTTTTTCAAATACTTTCTCTCTCACGAGGTTCCACCGGTCACATCTCGAGCTTAAACTTGTCACCTCTGGTATGTCACCTCCATCTCTGCCTCCATTTTCACCCACTTCCTCTCTAACTTCTTGTGCCACCATCTACTATTTAACTCCTTCCCATGCCTTATATGTTGGGCTGTGTGTTGGTTAAGAGGTCAAGGCCCTCCACTGTGTTGATGAACCACGTCTACGCTTCCACCTCATTCATTGCCTAGGCTGACCTTGGTCGACCTCGAATCAAGGTTGATTCCTTGATTCAAGGCTGAGTTGAACTCTGTATCACAATTCTAGGGCTTGCTCAAGCTTAGATAAAATATTGGAGGCTCAAATTCACCAGCCGAGCTTGATGATGGAGGACTAAGAAGGTGGTGAGATGGCGGTGGAAGGAGATTCACGTGATTAAGTTGAAAGCGATTCTGAGTTGATGGACGTCTACTGTGGTCCCTTGTGATTTGAGGGGAAGAAGAAAAAAAAAGGAAAAAAAGAAAAAGGAGAAGAAAAAAGTAAAAACATATAATTGGAGAGAGAGGATGCAAGGTTCTTGACATGTGGACTCAAATGTGACACATGTCAAATGTTGAATGGACTTATATCAAACTGACATTTAATTGCTTGCGCTCCCAAAGCTCGTGGAGTAAAGGACATTCAAGTTTAACTGTTCCCGATTTTTTCTTAAACTTGCTTATGGCAAGGTTTGGCTATAAAAGATCGAGGGTGAAATAGGGTTTTTCTTCTTTCCCTTAGGACAAGAATTGTAACTTGTGAAATGCCTCCATACATATGAGTTGGCACATTTTCCTACGTAAAAGAAATTTGTTCCGCTGGAATGTATGCAAATTCGATCAATGTTAGATTGATGGATTTGGCATTCTAGGAAGATTGCTGACTTATGCTCCAAAAATCGCGTATTGGTCAAGACATATCCTTTATTCTAACTAAAATAAATGGCTTTAGTATGCGGTCAAATGAATAGATCCGTGTTATATTATTAATGTACTATTCGACCCTTAATCCGAATAAATTTACCCACCCATGGGTAGATGCATTGGTGTTTGTTCTCCCTTGCAACGCTACGGTCGAGAGTTCGAATCCCCGCATTGCTATCGCGATTCAAGTGGGGGGCCTTGACAGTTGGATGTTGGGCCAGTCTCCCCCAAGGTTTATGTATAAATAGTGCTTAGCACGACGTCAGCTTGTGTCACCAAGCATGGGCGGGCGGTGTGACGCCGACTAGCGCAAGTGAAAGAAAGTCTCCGGCGGTTTGTCAGTCACACAAAAAAATCCATATAAATTTCTTTAAATTCCCTTTCATTTATTGAAAAACCCTTTTAGAGTTATCCCAAATGGATGGTTTTGCTTGATGGGCAAAAATGGGAAAAAGTACCAAAATAGTCCTAAACCTTTTGTATTAGTACCGATTCAGTCCTAAACTTTTTAATTGGACAAATTTAGTCCTAAACCTTTTTACATTGGTACCAATTCAGTCCATCCAGCTAATTTAAGCTGGAAATTGCTGACGTGGCCACCGGCAGTCTCACGTGGACAAATTTAATAATATTTTATATTTTTTTTCAAATTTTTTAAATTATTTTTTTCCTTTTTTTCTCTTTTTTTTTTCTTTTCTTATTAACCCTTGGCCGGCGAGGTCACCGACCGGCCGACCATCGCCGGCCAGAGGCCAGTCGGGGCAAGGGGCCCCGCGCCCTTGCCGGCCACGGGTGAGGGCCACCGTGCCCTCGCCGGCCACAAGCGAGGGCGTCAGCCCCCGCCCAGATCCAGGGGAGGGCCTCTACGCCCTTGTTGGCGATAGGTGAGGGCACGGCAGTCCTCGCCCAAATCCAGGAGAGGGCCGAAACGCTCGCCCGTTGGCCGGCGAGGGCCTCTACGCCCTCGTCGGCGACAGGCAAGGGCGCGACAGCCCTCGCTCGTGGCCGACGAGGGCATTGGGCCCTCGCCTGGATCTGGGCGGGGGCCGACACCCTCGCTTGTGGCCAACGAGGGCGTTGGGCCCTCGCCCAGATCCAGGCGAGGGCCATGGTGACCTTGCCTGTGGCCAACGAGGGCCGCCGCGCCCTCACCAGCCATCGAGCAAGGGTTTCGGCCCTCGCTTGGATCTAGGCGGGGGCCAACGCCCTCGCTTGTGGCCGGCGAGGGCACGACGGCCCTCGCCAGTGGCCAGCAAAGGGCTAGTGAGGGCGTGGGGCCCCTCGCCCCAACTGGCCTATGGCTGGCAATGGTCGGCCGGCTGGCGAGGGTTAAGAAGAAAAGAAAAAAAATAATTTAAAAAATCTGAAAAAAATATAAAAAAATTATTAAATTTGTCCACGTGGCACCACATAAGATTACTGGCGGCCACGTCAGCAATTTCTGGCTTATTAGCCAGATGGACTAAATTGGTACCAATGTAAAAAGGTTTATGACTAAATTGGTCCAATTAAAAAGTTTATGATTGAATCGATACCGATACAAAAGGTTTAGAACTATTTTGGTACTTTTCCCGGCAAAAATGAGATTCTCATTTCGTCCTTTGCCATGATAGAATCTATTTTTCAAGATCCATTTTACTAGACGGAAAGGATTATCCACTGTATGAGGGATCTTCCATCTTCCACAAAAGCCCTTCGTCTTCATTTTTCAGTAGAGAACGCATATATGATGCGATAAAGACGGGCAATCAAGTTTTGGATACTGAAGGTGTTTTTGGTTTCATCTAAGGCTTGAGGAAGAACTATCTAGCTATAAATGAGAAAATTTCCTAGAAATCATGGTGGGGCAACTTATATATGAGACTGCAGGCAGAAAAAGGGGACTAATGCGAAACATTGTTCTAAAGAATCTACGCAAAGTTGAGCAGTAATATAAATTGAGCTCCACAAGGAAAAGACGGATGAAACAAAATTTAGCAAGACAAGGCCTAATATGAGGAAACCATATAGTCGTTGCCTTTAGGATATACTTACATTGAGAAGCAAATGAGATGGGGGAATGCGACATATAATACCAGCCATTTGTTATTGTCAATGATAACAAGATGAAGAACAGAAAGAAAAGTAAAGGGTTTGCTGAAGAATCTCAACTTGACATCTAGGCATTCACAAAAAAAGTTAGAATCAACGCCTAATATGAAAACAAGAAACTGCAAGCATGAAAAAGCAAAGAGAAGCCATTGAAGATTGTTGGCATCCAAAATCAACCCGAACATCACTTGCCGGTCACAAGGGTAAAAGGTAAGGAAAGTTAGGCGAAATCACACTTGATTACCAAGGGGATATTACAACATGATCGATGAACCCGTAAAAAGAAATTCAACTATCGATGGCAAAGACAGAAACCACTATGAATTCAAAAATTAATGTTTGACAGCAATTACTTGGTGGTTCAAATATCCTTGGAGTTCAAGAAATGAGGCAAAAGAAGTTCAAATATCCTTGGAGTCCCAAGAAATGAGGAGCGGTTGATATCCGAAGACCCAGTTACAAGACCCTTTATCGATAAAAAAAAAAAAAAAAAAAAAAAAAAAAAAAAAAAAAAAAAAAGGGGAAGGGGGGGGGGGGGGGGGGAACCAAGACACGATCGAGTTAGTTACACAGAAAATGAGACAGATTAACCATGAAGAGAATGGAACGAGGACATGACAGAGCATGTGACATAGAGCGGTTACTGGAAAGTATCTTTATAAATACCGTAGGTTAGTCAACAAAGACTCTCCCGAAAACAAGAAGAAAAAGCTATTTCTTTACGTTATTTTCAACATGTTCTAGTCTCCTTAGTTGTAGTTACTAGGTTTCCGTCGTCAATTAAATTCCAATGTTCCTCATATCTCGATCCAGTGTTGTCGATTAAATTCCGGCATTGTGCATTTTATCTTAGCACATAGCCATTGATTAGATTCAATTTCGGCATAACTTGGGTTCCGTCAGTCGATTAACAAGACTCTAGTTTGGATTGTACAGTGGTGTTTCAGGTTGAAGTTCAACATTTGTACTACATTTGGTATCTTTTGTCAAGAATTAACACGGAACCCTCATCCCTTACAAATAAAGCCGAAGAACTCTCCATAAAAGATATTTCGTTGTGAGAGCAAAACTGGCGAAACATCTTGTTTACGTGCTTGGTAGAATCTTTGTGCTATTTTGAGAGGGTACTATGCCATGAACTAGAAGTCGGCCCAACGTCAATAACCTAACTGACGAATCACTCACCTTAATGGCTGAAGATCTAGGACATGTTGGGTTGTCATCAACCTAGCCGCCTCGAGCCATTCTCAAGAGGAAGACATTGATGTCCCAAGACACTGCTCAAAGGAGCTAAGAAGGCTAACGGAGTTTACCCCTATGATGTTATCGTATATAAGGAGAACGTTTGAAGAAACTCAGAACAAGTTTGTAGATTATGCCGTCAAATGCATGATGGATGTGGTCAGGCCATCAATCATTAATACCTATCAGAAGTATGCTCAAGGGCAGCACGAAGTGCTGGTAAAGACAATTCAGCCCCAAACTAAGGCAGGGACCACAACTTCCAAGTGCGTTCCTCCTTCGACTGGTACTTAGATAACTTTTGGTACTATAGGATAAGGCATGCCTACTATAGCTCCCTTTAGGATTTTGTAAAGAGGAGAAAATGTCGCAACAGCCCATACTTGTGCACTTACTACTTCAAAAATGTTGCCCGGTATAACCCAACCAGCTCCTATCAACAATAGTAATGGGATTATTAACCAGACTTCCCACCAGAATACGCTATTCCTGGCCAATGAGAATGCTCAAGTCCATGGTGTTATTCATCAGCATAATCCTACACCGATGCTTGTTACTGCTGTTGATAACCAAGAAATGTTGTTAGTTCAACCAAGGGGGCAGAAGCAGCTTCCACAACCAGCCCTTCTTCATACTGCGTACAATAGACGTTGCATCAAGTAAATCACCCACCAAATCTGCAAAATAATATGAAGCCCGTGCAATTCCAGGTTCTATAGGAACCTCCACAACCTCAAATCTAGTAGATGCCTAAATTTCAACAACAACCACCCAGGCTATGCCTCAATATAAATCAGATGTGGTAGCCTAATTACGGTATTTAACATGCTGTGAGGTTACCCTTGCACACACTAGGTCAAAATCAAATAAGTGTTGATTCGACGATAAGGCAGTATGCCAATGATGTGCGACTCGTTAGGAACGCTACAGGAAACCATACCTAGATTGAATGGATGCAGTCCCATATCCAAAGGGGTTTTAAGATGTAGGAATTTACGCTATTTAACGGAGATAATGACTAGTCTACCTTCAAGCATATTAATCGATTTACTACGTTATGTGGTGATGTCGCGCATGGGGATCATTGGAAATTGCGATTATTCCCTCTTTCACTATCGAAAACTGTTTTGATATGGTATACACTTTTACCAGCAAATTCAATATTCTCTTGGGAACTGATGGAAAGGCTTTTTAATACTTAGTTCCAAAGGGCCATCTCTGATTTATTGACCATGAAGCAAATGGGGAATGAATTAATTGATCAGTTCATATCAAGGTTCAAGAGAGTTAGGAATTTAGTTGCTTTGCCAGAAAGACCTTTGCCGACCTGGCCTTCAATGGTTTGACATTAAAGATAAGAGAAAGAATGGTAGAATAGCCTTGCTTAGATTTATTCCAGTTACTCACCATAGCAACCAAATATGAAAGTTTACTGAAGGAAAAGGATAAAAGGCATGCACGAAGGGGTGATTTTAATTTCGTCGGAACCTCTGAATTTGATGAGGAAGTAGAACCAGTAGAGCTAGTAGAGGTGGCTGTTGCCAAGATGGTAATAGATAAGCCATATACTTGTCAGGCATTAAAACCCCCAAGAATCAAAGAGAAATCGGCCATTATGGCCAAAGCCAAAGAGTCTACATATTATTCCTTTGATGTTAATAAAACTGAGGAAATCTTTGATATGCTGCTGGCGAACGGACAAATAAGATTGACTGAAGGTCAACTATACCAAACAAAGATGAATTGACAGGCAAGTATTGCAAATGACATCATTCATTGAGTCATAATACTACCGATTGCATAGTCTTGAAGAAGAATAATCAAAAGCAACCTGTCTGTGGAAAATCAAATTTGCTAATGACAAAGGTAAGGCCCTAATGGAAATTGACATTGATCCATTTCCAGTTATGACAAGAATAGTGTCATTAACACGCAAAAATGGGCGATGGCAAACATCAAACTTGTGTGCACAATGCACATAGGAGCTTGAAGGGCTGCATTGACGTTATCCTAAAAGGTTAGATGATCCAAAGATGACTACAGTTGAAGGAATTTATGATGCCGATCAGCCATAAGCCGGCCAATAGACTCATTTTGGAAATAGAAAGGGTTATTTAGAATGGTAGCATGACTATTTAAAAGTCTAAAGTCGTTCAGGCAAAGATATGAAGATGGGGATCCTATTGTAGACACGTTGAGAGAGCCCAGTGATACGTTTGATTATTTTGTTAGATATGGACCACTACCTTTGTACTCTCGTGATTGTGTTCCTACTGGATGGGGGAGGAATTTGATGACCCTAATCCTGAAGGTTTTAGTTCACCCATCTTGCCATATTGACAGCAAACCTTAAAGGCACCTTATGACCCATCAGAGGGCTAATGGTATGAAGAGTTTAGTGGGTAATATAACACGAACTCAAAAGAGAATGATGCAAAGAAAGAGGAGAATGCACCAGTTATAAGAACAAGTTAACTAGATTCGTATCACATAAGTCAAACCAGCATTGGTTGCAATAAATGGCTCAAAGCCATATAGAACTAAAAACCTGGTATGGAGGAGGAAGACAGAAAAACGGTCCTTAACACTTGACGGAAAAAGGGTTCAACTCACTTGGGAACACGAGTAGAGGCCAAAGACATTGTCAAGGTCGGTGTTTCCTTTGAGTTCATGCATGGCCCAAGTTATACTACCTCAAGATTTTCGAGGCAATCTTACTAGGTCCTAGGAAGTTGAAGAAGTGTTGACTAGTGAAAAACAGGGAGCTGAATTTCATTTTGATAATAAAGAGGTTATGGAGTTTGAGAAGTTACCTGCGAGTAGCTCCAATCACCTAAGAACTTTGAATATTGTTGCTAATATCAATGGTCGCCCATTATCTAGGGTATTGATTGATGGTGAGTCCACTTTGAATCTTATCCGATATATGTTTTTTAAAAGGCCAGTCAGAAGAGACGAAGAAATAATTCTGTTGAATATTTAGTTATCAGACTTTACTGGAGAGGTTACCGATGTCAAAGGAATATTTGTGGCAGATTTGGCCATTGGATCCAAAACTTCGAAAACGTCCTTAACTATAATTGATTCTGATGGGTCATATAACTTGTTGCTAGGGTGAGATTGGATTCATGGGAATCAATGCGTCCATCAACGTTGCACTAGATGGTAGCATTTTGGAATGGCGGCAAGGTGGAATATGTAAAAGAGGGATAAGTACACCAGAATTGCCAAAAATTGTGCATGGTGTTTACTTTAGTACCAAAAGATTTCATCAGCTCACTTAAATACCAAATCGGAGAAAAATGATAACTTAAATGCTTTCGATGAGATATCCCCGCCACATTGATTACCTAGCAGTTATAATTAAAATTTTAATATAATTTGACAATTTTTTAAAAAAATCCAGTCCATGTGGACAAGCAAAACGACCTTTGCACAATGATCATTTAAATGAGATTAACACTAAAATGATCACTTTTTAACAATGACCAATGTTAAAGTAATCATTTTTATATAACAACTTACACTTAAGTAATAACTTTTAACAATAATCACTTAAATGATCCATATTTACAATCTTTGGTACTCAGATGATCACTCGTCAACTTGTCTACATGGCGTTTCTGAGAAAAAATGTCATTTTTCATTTTTTTTTTTGCATTGCTCCTTCATTTGCATTTTATGTCCTTTTCATCTTCATCAAAATCCCAAAAAGTAGAGAATTGACTTTTGAGTTGGCTTTTTGATCAACCTTTTGACTAAAAAGTCAACCCAAGTCAAAATTTAACTTTTTGCACAAAAAGGCCAAAGATAGTCTCAATTTCACTTTTACATTGCAAAAAAATAATAATCAAAGTTTGACCTATTAATTGACATTTAAGTGATTAATTAGTAAAATATTAACATTGGTTAACACTTCGACAAAAAAATCTCAAAAATTTCAAAACCCTCAAATCATCTTATTTTTACTTTTATTTGACTTTGGCATAATATTTCACAAAAATGAATTAAAAACCTAATTTTCCAATTTTTTGGATTATGTTCGAAATCGGACAAAAATAAAATAACTTTGTTTCTAGTCATTTTTTTAGTATAACTTTATTCGCAACATTTGATCAAGAGGTCATTCTAAATCCAATCGTCAAACCAATTTTGGAATTTCAGTTGGTATAAAAATTTCCAATTTTAGCCCTAATCAGTTGTCTTGATCAATTCTTCATTGTTTGGGCAATTATGCCATTAACTATCTTATTTTTTTAGTGGCAGTTCAAATCCGGCACCAATTTTGGCAAATTTAGATGGGAACATCTCAATTTGGCATATGCGCTTGAAGGTTATGAAATCAAGCTAGTGTGGTTTGATTGAGTCGATTCGACTAGTTCAAATCAAGTCAATTCTAGACTAGGGTCCAATTGAAGTAATTAAGCTTCAATTTGGCCAATTGAAGTTCAATTGCAAATAGGGGTCTAACTTGCGGCATCATTTTATTAGGAATTTAATGAATTTGAGGATTTTGCGCACAATTAATCAGCATGGGATAATCTAATTGCGTTTAATTTTAATTTCACTTTAATTAAAAAATCAGAAAATTAGAACAAAATTAGGATTACGATTGAGGTGGTTTAAGTTGGTCAAACTCAGGTCAAACCGGTTTGAACAGTTCAACTTGGTTTTGACTAGCATTGACCCGTGGCCATTTTCCGACCATTTTCCAGTGACTGGTGACAATTTCAGACTAGTCATGCCTTGGCTGATGACCAACTCTCTACCATGCATCAAAATTATGAAAATGCCCTAAAGTGAAAAATTACCAAAATGCCCTTGTCTAGTCATCCAATCTTGGCCATCCATTAGACTCATCACTTGAGATAGTTATTTTGGTCAAGGTTGATGAACGAATTTTGAAGATAAACTGCAAGGCTAAAGAGTCAAGAATTCAAGTCTCCATTCAGGTTATAATTGCTAATTCTTTAGTTGCATTTCTTAGTTTTTAGGAGTCTTTACTATTATGTAAGTTTCAAGAGTCAAAGTTCTAAATTCCTAGTTCTCGAATTACTTTCCAGTTCCCATGCTTTAATGTTTCGATAATTCCCATGTCATTATCTCTCTTATATATATAGAGGAAAGCTCTCAATTGTAATGTAAAAAGTTGTTTGAATGATAATCTTTCTTTGTAAGTTGAATTATTTATCTGATTCTTTATCTAACGTTGTTGGTAGTGAATCAAATAATTCTTTATCCTTAGCTGGTGGAGCAATCCTTTATGCCTCGGTGAGGAGCTTCCATCTATCTCAGTTCTTTATCCCTTGCTGGTGGTTTCTGCCTTTATTCATTAATAGTGAACCTCCCTATCCCTCAACATTTATATTACATTAATTCGTCCATCTCCATACACCCTTCATGCACACAACCCATAAACCCCATTTCTAGAATCACTCGCCCACGTATGCATCAAATATGAATAACATGATGTTTTTAAAAATTTCATCAATTTGAGAGAAAATTTGTCAGAGAATATCTTGCAATAGTCCAGCAACCCATTTGTGTCATGTACAGTATCATCGTTGCAATTTGGAACTTTACTTTCTTTCTACCAGTTAGGCAGTTACTCATATATATGAGATTATGAAGCTTTGAAAAATTCTGTGACGTCCATTATATTCATAACAACGTTTGTTTTTCATGTGGCATGATTTATTTTTCTGGAGGTGCTCTTGTTTCACTAGTTTCATCGGTTCTTTGAAAAACTTTCCGAACTTCGTACTTTCTTAATTCGCTAATTTAATGGAATTACGCAGAGCACAGAACTCTCAGATCCAGATCTGAAAGGATGATTACCGTGCGGTGATTGCAGTTTCCACAAGAGATAAGCGACGGGAGATGGATCCCGTCTCGTCGACCGGACCGCAACGCGGTGATTGCCATCTTACACACCACACGAACACGCACACGCAGACGCACACGCAGACACACACGTCCGTGCACGCAAGCTGCTCTCAGCGTGTTTGGCACCATATTGGCCACAACGGCGCCACGTAAAGCCGATAAAGTTTAATGTAGCACGTTTACTCCGATTGTCCAGCTACTGTTTCGACGTGCACCTTACCAGTCTGGCAGAGCTTTGTAACCGGAAGACTTACAGTGAGTACTTTTTAAAAGGAAATTACTGTGATTGATTTCATGGGTTTGGCCCACATATAAAACGAGTTGAGTTTACAAATAGTACCAAAGCAAGGCTCCCTCTTATAGATGTGTGGTTCATGAATGGAATAGGCCCATACTTGATCTGATAAAGGCAAGGAGCAATGGTGGGAGTGAGGGGTTTCGAACAAGGTGCTACTCTCAACAGGCTTCTAGAATGGTGGAGGGACCATGCATGGACTAGACCACACATCGGATTAAGGGAGTGTCACTAGGCAATATAGTCCAACACTAACGTTCTCACATACTATAACGGTTCTTTATGTGAGGGAGTTTGTGAAATCCTAAATCCCATATTAGTCGGGAAAAAGGCCATATGGAGTTATTTATAATTCAACATCGACCCTCAAATGGCCACTACTTTATGTGGTTATTCAAAGTACTCCTTTTAGAGGACTTGGTCCACATGGAATGGATTGAGTTGTTATAGTCATTTGGATTATGTATGACAACACCCTTTTTAATACACTTAATTATAACCTATTTAAAGTTTGAACTTTTGATAATTCAATCTTAATTATCATTCTTTATATCGTATTCAAATATAAACTTAAAAATGAGCAATACATAATATGGGATAGTTATTTAATTAGTCCTAAACATATTATATAAATGTCAATTCAGTTATAAACTTTTTAATTATGTAAATGCAGTACTAAACTTTTCTGCAAAACTTCAATTTAGTCCTTCTAGGCAATTTTCAGGCCAATTGCCCGTGAAAATTGCTACCATGATGTCCAGTCGTTGCTAGTTCTCCTAAGTGGCTTGCTAACGTGAACAACTTGTGGATTGCCATGTTAGCGATTTTCGATGGCCTAGAAGGACTACATTAGAATTCCACGTAAAGGTTAGGATTATATTAAAAAAATTGAAAATTTTAGAATCGAATTAGCATCCATATACTAAGTTTAGCACTGAAATAGTAATTTTTTCACGGAATATATTATTACGACAAAGTATGCCATTTCTTTTGGCAAGATAATGCAGAATTATTTCTTAGCAATGGTTGTAAGCCTCTTTAACTGAAACGGCCGTTGCTAGTAAACCTAATGCATATGCCACTCAGAAAAGTTCAAAGCAACTTCTAAAAGGGGTTTGGCAAAATTAGTTCCAAATTTATTCTTTCTTCCAGAATCAGAATGAAGCTAATGAACTTCACTCTTAGTTTTTCCACACCTTTTCCCACATTCTAGATGACTTTTGTTTGCATTAATCAAAGACCTCGACCGTCCCTTTACCAAGAACCTAGGGCAACGTGTGAAAACATTGAAGTAAAAGCTTCATTGACCAAAAAGAAGAAATATGCCATTTGGCTATCCATTTGTTCTCGAGGGCTTCCCACGTCACGGGTCGCGTATGGTTGATGCTTGGTCAAAAAGGTGGAGAAGAAAGGAGAAGGAGAATATTAATATGTGATGGGAATAAAGATGACAAACGTAATTGGCTTATCTATTGGGTTTGAAAAGACCTCCTGGTTTTGAAGAGACTAAAAAAATGGGATGACAAAGAATCTTTAGCTTTTACCATCTAGGCGGTTCATCTGATCCTACAATTGGATTTTTTAAACGTGTTTTTCTTTTTTTTTTCTTTTGCGGTATCTCGATGACTCGATTTAGCATGGTTCCACGTCCAAGATTATGCGTTTGTAACAGACATAGAATATGGTATAAAATCTTGTTGTGATAATTCGATGGTAAAGTGATGAGGTGCCCATAAGAGATGTTAAGTGAGAAAAAGTCTCACATTGTAGATGTGGTGTGGTATGAATTGGTTGATGTATCCTAGCCGGAGCTTAACTTATTGATTGAATGAATATGGATCCTCAAGGATTTGAGAGTGATCTCCTTGTTGAGTTGATGTAGCAAAAGCCCAATATCTTTATTTATGGAGATCATAAAAAGGGAGCTCAAGTTCAATCCTATCAACAAATCTAGTTGGACATATGCGTAACTTAATGAATCTCCTCCTTATGTGTGAGCCTTCTTTGTTATACCCACTCCCCTTTTATTTAGGTATCTCTTCTGCATTGACATTATCTCAACTTGAATTTCCACGTTGGCTTGATCAAGCTTGACAATTATCGGAGACAGGAACAAAATTCACCTTTACGATTCCACCCCAATCGCCATAGTTAGCCCAACCAAGTTTGGTTGTAGACTAAAAGAACGATGCGCCACCTCGGTTAAAGAGTCACATTTGAATTTTTTTTTTTTTTTTTTGAGATCTTCAACAAACACATATTTACATTGGGGACACACTAATCTATTTTAAGTTTTGAGACCATTTATTGGACCGACGCATCATAAGTCTAATACTTTCATCTAGGGTGATCACAAAGAAGAGAGTCTAGATTCGAGCTTGTCAACATATCTCGTTGGAACCACTTTCATTTAAAAGATTAAGCCAATGAGTAACGATCCAAGTAAAATATATTAACTACTTTGCATCACCATACATCCTTGATGTGAAACTTCTTTTGCCTAACACCCTCATATGTACACCTTAACACTCCTAGGATGAAAGTATTGGACTTCTGCAATGTTGGCCCAACATTAAGTTGATTTGTCTCTAAAAAAATCACGTTAATCCCATGTAATTTTAGTTGTATCAACCTATAAAATATGTTGAGTACAGATAATTTGAGCTGATTCACATTCATAAAGTAATTTCTTATGGTTAGGCCAAATGAACAGTGGATGGCATGCCTTCTAGCTGGACTAGATAAGAAAATGCGACTCCCACGTTCGTCTACTTTCTTCCTTAGAATGTGGTGGTTGGTGCCACAACACCCATGTCTCAGCCCAACAGAACTGGACAAACATTGATGCCGCCTCAAAGAATAAAATGTGAGGAAAGTGTCATAGAATATATGTCAGAATCAATGGAGAACTGTCTCACATTGTCGCATTGTGATAATTACATTCCTTACAAAGCTCCCCAAGAATGTGGACTATCGAGAAAATATTCTGTGGATCTTGCTTTTGGGAATGCCTTCCTTACCCTTCCCATTAAACTCAGGATTTGAAGCTTCAATTCACCAGGTCACTAGTTAAGAAATAGATTGAGAGACTTGAGAAGATGGACATGAGGTCTAGATTCTTGAGGCAAGTACGAAGAACAAAATCTTGACGATTCAGTCCCACATTATGGACCTCTCTTTCAATGGATCTGTTCTTTTTTCTAAACCTAAAGAGTGATACCGATAAAAAGTCTCGGAACAAACTGTGTTCTTCATCTCGATCATGACCTCTACGTTTTGGTGGGGAATCATATTCATGCAGCCGTGACATGCGACGTCTAAATTCTTTATTATTGTCAGCGAGATGATTTTTGGAGCATCTTGGGGATCAGATGCTGCGTACCCGGTCAATTTTGATCACCGTAGAAGAGCATTAAAAGTCTCAAACAATTTTTGAGTTCAGATAAATATTTTATCAATGGTATATAACTCACCGCAGCATCTAAATGTTCTACATGGAAGAAGCATCTGGGAAAATCTGAAAACTTTTGTGTCTGACCCTTAAAAGCAAAGGTTTAGGGAGAAGATAAAAAAGGAGGAGGATAGTTTCAAGAATATAAGAGTCCACCCTTCGTTTTGGGGTTGAATGTTGAGATTGTGGAATATATATATTTCCTGACTCAAGTTCCACCCATAACAGTGTAAGTCAACCGTGTCTTAAACATGAGGACATGGCATGAATTGGAGCAATCTTCCCATCTCTGGCTGGGAATAGGCACAGTAAAATCTAGGCAAACGGTTATGAACGAGCTTTCTTTGCAATTTACAGAATCCTCTCACATATTTCTGAAAAATGAGAACTTTTCCATATGAAACTTATCGAGCAACTCAAGATGGCATTGTCCTGAGTCCTGGCACAAGAACAGGACCCTCTGCTAATGATCTCCCAACAATGTAATCACATGCTAAAGTTTTAAATGCCATGAAGAACGAGGCAGTTTAGTTATACTAGATGATCAAGATGCGATCTCCTTGCTATATCGGCTAGCAATTCAAAAAATGGAATAAGTGTTTATGACATCAGTCCTTCACGAAAACAAGACAAACTGTTACTGCAAAGAATGTGATCCATTTAATAAAGAAAAAAAGGGAATCAATTTGATGACATAGGGGGAGGTTCTACTCCACCCACTTGCCTCAAATAGAGATTGGAAACTTTTTTTACCCGCATTGAAAGATCTCTCTAGGGTCTTTGCCCAAATTCTTTTCCTATATAAAGAACCCTACATTGGCAAATTTTCCATCCAAAACCAATAAGTCCGTCTTCTCACTAATTAGAAGAAAAAGAATGGCTTCTCTATCTTTTGATGCCAGGCTCAACCTCCAACTGAGCAAAAGCCATCAGCAACAACAATCATTGGTCCTCGAAGAGATTGAAGGCCTAATTAGGGTTTACAAGGATGGGCGAGTCGAGAGGTTCCCCATCATCCCTAGTGTCTCCTGCACAATTTCCTCAGGAGTCGACACGCATGCCAGAGACGTCACAATCGACAAGTTCACCAACTTGTGGGCGCGTGTCTATGTTCCAAACCGGTCCGGCAAGTACCCCTTGCTTGTCTACTTCCATGGAGGGGGATTCTGCGTTGGATCAGCTGCGTGGAGCTGCTACCATGAGTTCCTGGCCAATCTGGCGTCCACCGCAAGTTGCGTGATCGTATCAGTCAATTACCGCCTTGCACCTGAGAACCGTCTCCCAGCTGCTTATGAGGACGGAGTCAATGCGATCATGTGGCTTAAAAGGCAAGTTGCCAATGGATCCGACGAGCACAAATGGTGGGTGAGCCAGTGCAATCTGTCCAACTTTTTCCTAGTTGGCGACAGCGCCGGCGCTAATATAGCCTTTAACGTCGCTGTTCAACTAGGAAACATCAGTGCTTCTGTGTCCAATGCCATCAAACCATTGCATCTGAAGGGTGTTATTTTAATCCAACCTTTCTTTGGAGGAGAGATCCGGACCGGGTCTGAAAAGATGGCCTCTCAGCCGCCCAATTCGGCGCTGACTCTATCTGCTTCTGACACCTATTGGAGGCTGTCACTTCCTTCAGGGGCAAATAGGGACCATCCCTGGTGCAATCCTTTGTCGAATAGGATCAATTCGAACATCCCATCGGCGATGGTGTGCATATCGGAGCTCGACATCTTGAAGGACCGGAACTCGCAGCTATGTAATGCCTTGGCCAACATGGGTAAGGCAGTGGAAATGGTCATGTACAGAGGGGTGGGACATGCATTCCAAGTCCTGCACAAGTCCCAGATGGCTCGCTCAAGAACTCAGGAGATGATCTCAGATATCAAAGCCTTCATCAATCAATGATCGCTAACAAAATGAGAGAAGCTGGGTGCATTTTCTTTTGTCAATTAGAAAATGGTACATGTTTTATTTGTGTCGGAGGTCAGGACCTAGGAGGCATGGTGGTGATTGTTGGTCATTTTCAGTCAGCCAGTTTTCTTCATTGGTCACATTTGTACATTATCTCTATAGATATGCATTGTGTAAAGTCGATGAATTTGTCATCTTCTCATAAAAAAAAAAAGGTCAATCAGTTTGTCATCATTTCATTACTTTCTCTACGTTGCGGCTTCTTTGCATCAGCATGGGTACAGTCTAGCATCGATCACAAATGATAAATGTTCTCAGATGCGTATGTAACTTTTGTATATTATGTGTACTTGCTTTACCACAAGCATAAAGGATTTCCTAATGACATTACGGTATTTGAAACTTCTACTCAACAAGATCTTCATTCTTCTCTTTTAAGGGTAATTGCAGAATTAGTTTTGAACATATTGTATGAAAACTAATCCAGTTCTCAATTTTTCAATTGAACCATGGAAAAAAATCAATCAAGTCCTCTCAATAAAATCTTGCCTAATTTATTTGACATGATAACCTAGTCATTGCCGGCTATTGTACATGTAGTGGTGATAACATAACATGGGCTATTTTCAATAAAACATTGCCAGCCATTTTTTCTAGTTATTTTCGAGAAAATGTTAACACAAGTGTCATTACTTTCGTATAACGATATCCTTAATGCCAAATTTTTTTAATGGATTACTAAAACGTTACTTAAAAAAAATGATAATTTAAGTGCCAACTTCGATATGGAATGCCAAAAAATATGACATGGCATTATTTTATTGCAGATTCATTTATGTGATTCATCGGAGAAATCAAATCAGCAAAAACCACAAAGAAATGATATTGTTTTAGATCTAGCGATTAAACAAATATCTGAACAAATGCTAAGTTCAAAAAATTGCTTAACCAAATTAAAGAGGAAGAATCGAAGCCAATGTAGACAAGCGTAACCAAGCCACCAATCCAGTAAAGAATAAAACAATCTCTCAGCTACTTTCGGTTCGATTTTCCCTTATCCTTCACGATGGAAAAACCATTTTTTTATTGCATATTCTCATTCCATTAGCACAAAACGAGGATATGGAGACGACTGAATGAAAAAGTGATCAAACTGATTGATGGGTAAAAAAGAAGCAACAAAATGTGAAAGAAAAATCACCAACACTTCCAGTGAATCCAGAAACAAATTTGAAAAACAATGGGGGCAAAATTGCGTATCTTCTTCAAAAGACCCTAACCCAAATTGCTTAAATTAGAGCAAAATTACCTTCTAAAATTTGAAATTGAGAGCAGGAGTAGGAGAATCGGCCCATAATCATGCAACGCGAAACAAATTAAACATGTTATATCGTTGATTTTTCCAACTTGTTGGGGAGATCCTGGGTACAACAATTCACCACGGCCAAACGCAACCAGGATCAATTTCTCCCCCGAAACAAAATCAACTAAAATCTCTTAACCCCCAGCAACAACCAGCAATGTATAGCCTCACAAAATGCAAATATAACGCCAAAATGATAAGTAGACAAAGCAAATAATGACACCAAAGATTTAACGTGGAAAACCCGATGTGGGAAAAACCACGGACCGCCCAAAAACATCCACTAATCACCAAGAATAGCAAGATACACAAAGTATTCTTCTCTAGTCACACACTAGAGTCTCAACATCAACATTACAATCATCTTCTTCTCACCACATCGGTAGACAAACAAGTTTGGAGCAAGAAAACCTTAACCGCAACTGGAGAATTTGGAGATGGTTCTCGACGAATAAAAACCATCAACTCGTAGCCCTCGGTCTCACGAACAACATACTGAAATTTGAGCCGATTCCGACAATATTTGGCCTTTGAATCAAAGCCGCAAAGTTGCAGCGCTCTTCCTCTCTTCCCTTTCTCCTTTGCTGCAGTTTTCTTTTCTGGTTGTTCTCTCTCCTCTCTTTGGACGCACACAGCGCACGACCCCAACTTCCACTTCTTTTGTTCTTTTCTTTTCTTTTTTTTTTTAATGCTGGCTGGGCCCCACATGAAGGTGGACCCAGCCAACAAATCTCCCCCTCCACCTCATGTGGGAAGATTTGTCATGCCCGCTTTTCTTCTACAAGCATCAAAGCTTCATCACGGGCAAGGCTTTGGTCATCATGTCGGACTTATTGTTGTCGGTATGAACTTTCTCAAGTAGGAAGAGCTTCTCTTCTAGCTTTTCTCGGATCCAATAATACTTCACATCAACATGCTTCAATCTTGAATGAAACATCGGATTCTTGCTAAGATGGATGGCACTCATGCTATCGCAATATAGAACAAACTTCTCTTGCTTCAAGCCCAACTCTTGTAGGAATTTTTGCATCCATAAAAGTTCTTTACCTCCTTCGGTAATAGCAATATACTCCGCTTCAGTTGTAGACAAAGCGGCACATTTTTGCAATCTCAATTGCCATAAAACAGCTCCCCCTGCAAAGATTATTATAAAACCCGATGTGGATTTTCGGGAATCAACATCACCGGCATAGTCCGCATCCGAGTAGCCACTCAACTCAGGCTTTGCATTTCCATAACACAAGCAAAATGTAGAAGTGCCTCTAAGATATCTCAGAATCCATTTAACAGCAATCCAATGCTCCTTACCTGGATTAGAGAGAAATCTACTCACAACACCAACTGCATGAGCAATATCCGGTCTTGTACAAACCATGGCATACATCAAATTACCCACGGCCGATGCATAAGGAATTTTCATCATCTCAACCTTCTCTTTCTCACTTGAAGGACACTCATTACTACTCAACTTGAAATGGCCTGCAAGTGGAGTACTCACCGGTTTACATGTGCTTATGTTGAATCTTTCAAGCACCTTCTCAATATACTTCTCTTGAGATAACCACAGTTTCTTATTCTTCCTATCACGAGTAATTCTCATGCCTAAAATTTGCTTACCCAGGCCTAGGTCTTTCATTGCAAGAGCTTTACTCAATTCATTTTTCAAACTCTTGATTTTCTTGGCATCATGCCCAACAATCAACATATCATCCACATAAAGTAGGAGAATAAGAAAATCATTATTTGAGAATCTTTTCATAAAAACACAAGAATCGGAATTTGTCTTACCGTATCCTTGTTCTTCCATGAATGACTCAAACTTCATATACCATTGCCTAGGCGCTTGCTTGAGACCATATAAGCTTTTCCTCAATCTACATACAAGGTGCTCCTTGCCTTCAACTTCAAAACCTTCTGGTTGCTCCATATATATCTCCTCTTCTAGGTCTCCATGAAGAAAAGCCGTCTTTACATCAAGTTGTTCAATTTCTAAATTTAAACTGGCGGCCAACCCAAGAACAACTCGAACAGAAGACATCTTTACAACCGGTGAAAAAATCTCTTCAAAGTCTATGCCCTTCTTTTGACGAAAGCCCTTCACAACAAGTCTAGCCTTGTATCGTGGTTGTAAACTATTTTCTTCCGTCTTCAACTTATACACCCACTTATTTGTGAGTGTTCTCTTACCCTGAGGCAACCTCACCAATTCAAATGTGTGGTTCTCATGCAAGGATTTAAGCTCCTCTTGCATGGCTTCATGCCACTCATTCTTTCTTTCACATGATATAGCCTCTTCATAAGTTTCTGGCTCCCCTGCATCAGTGAGTAACACATACTCATGTGGCAAATATTTTTTAGAAGGCCTACGCTCTCTTTCAGATCTTCTAACTTGAGGTAGGATAGATTGCTCTTCCTCAACTATTTCACCTGTATCAGCTGAAGAATCAACATTATGTGAGGACTCACCATCTTCATGACTTCCTTGCACTTCTCCCCCATAATTTCTATCAACATTAGAAGGATTTGGGCTGAAACTAACTGAACGTTGAGTTGTATTCTTTGGTCTCTCCACCTTGTCAATGTCTTCAATAGTTTGATACTCACAAAACACCACATCTCGACTTCTAATGACTTTCTTTGCAACTGGATCCCATAACCTGTAGCCAAATTCTTCACGTCCATAACCTAAGAAGATACACTGTTTAGACTTGTCATCAAGCTTGGATCTTTCATCTCTTGGAACATGCACAAATGCCCGACAACCGAACACTTTTAGATGGCTGTAGGAAACATCTTTGCCACTCCAAACTCTTTGCGGAACATCTCCCTTAAGATGAACTGATGGAGAAAGATTTATCAAGTCTACTGCTGTTCTCATCGCTTCACCCCAAAATGACTTAGGCAACTTTGCACGAGAAAGCATACACCGAATCCGATCATTAATTGTCCGGTTCATTCTCTCTGCCACTCCATTATGCTGTGGTGTTTTTGGAACAGTCTTCTCAAGCTTGATACCATAATCCCTGCAATAGTGTTCAAATGGGCCTCTATATTCACCACCGTTGTCAGCCCGAACACATTTCAGCTTCTTTCCGGTTTCTCTTTCCACATTGACAAGAAATTGCTTGAAAGCCTCAAGCACCTGATCTTTAGATTTCAAAGCAATAGCCTACACTTTTCTAGAACAGTCATCAATAAATGTCACAAAGTATAATGCACCTCCAAGAGTTCTTGCATCCATGCAAAAAACATCAGTGTGAACTAAATCAAGTACATTTAATTTCCTGTGTGAGAGGAACTCTGAAATGAGAATCTATGTTGCTTACAAGTCAGACAATGAGTGCATTCCTTTAGATTTTTCTCTTTCAAAGGTAAAAGGTTCTTTCTAGCAAGAGTTTCAAGTCCTTTCTTGCTAAGATGACCCAACCTCATATGCCATAAATCAACTAAGGAATCCTCCACTGCATTTACCTCTTCTTTAATCAAGTTAGGTTGCATGGTGTAGAGAGAGCCTGTCTTCTTACCTTTTGCCACTACCATGGAACCTTTAGTCAACTTCCATTTGCCATCAAATAATGAATTACAATAACCATCATCATCCAAGTCACCCGTAGAGATCAAATGAAGTCGAATATCTGGAACATGTCTCACATTTTTCAAAAGCAAATTACATCCGACATCGGTTTTCAAATAAACATCTCCCATGCCAATAACCTTGGAAACATCACTATTTCCCATCCTTATGCAACCAAAGTCGCCGTTACGATAAGAAGCAAAGTAATCATGCCGTGAGGTGACATGAAAAGAAGCTGCGGAATCAACAACCCACATAGAGTCTTGGCATGTAAAATTCACATATCCGTCATCACATACAAACACAATATCGCCATCGGATGCAACCGCCTTTGTAGCTTGTTTCTCTTCTTGCTTTTGATCTCCATTTCTATCATGGAATCTATCTCTCTTTGGCAACCAACACTCTTTTGCATAATGTCCCATTTTGCCGCAATTATAACACTTGACACTCTTCTCGGTCTTGATTTCGACCTTCCTCTTGACTTGCCTCGGGTATCATTTCTTTGAAACCTTCTTGATTGACTTCTCCCCCTGTTTTCTATAACAAGAGCATCCGATGTAGAGGCATAATTCAAGCCTTTTCTTCTTGTTTCTTCATTGAACAAGCTTTCTTTAACCATGCTCATAGAAAGCACACCAAAAGGAGCCGAGTTATTTAATGCCACAACCAAGGTGTCCCAACTATCAAGAAGAGTACCAAGTAATAAGCATGACTGCAATTCATCACCAAGATCAATCTCAAGATTTTTCAATTGATTTACAACATCTTGAAATTCACTCAAGTGTTCCGCCATGTTACTCCCCTCCTTGTATCTCAAATTCACAAGTCACTTAACTAGAAGAGCTTTATTTTGTGGAGTTTTTCTCTCATAAAGATCTTGTAATTTCTTCCACAAAGTGTCCGCCCTCGTTTCTTGAGCAACATGATGAAAAACACTATCATCAATCCATTGTCGGATAAACCCAACTGTTTTCCGATTCATTCTCTCCCATTCTTTGTCTTCCTTATCTCCTTTGGCTTCATCACCCTCAATAGGATCAAATAAGTCTTTGCAATATAACACATCTTCCATCCGAGGCTTCCAAATAGAATAATTCAAGGCATTTAACTTAAACATGGTGCTGTTGGTTTCTTCCATTTAACACTAAAATTCAACCATGCTCTGATACCACTTGTTGGGGAGATCCCGGATACAACAATTCACCACGGCCAAACGCAACCAGGATCAATTTCTCCCCCAAAACAAAATCAACTAAAATCTCTTAACCCCCAGCAACAACCAGCAATGTATAGCCTCACAAAATGCAAATATAACACCAAAATGATAAGTAGACAAAGCAAATAATGACACCAAAGATTTAACGTGGAAAACCCGATGCGGGAAAAACCACGGACCGCCCAAAAACATCCACTAATCACCAAGAATAGCAGGATACACAAAGTATTCTTCTCTAGTCACACACTAGAGTCTCAACATCAACATTACAATCATCTTCTTCTCACCACATAGGTAGACAAACAAGTTTGGAGCAAAAAAACCTTAACCGCAACTGGAGAATTTGGAGATGGTTCTCGACGAATAAAAACCATCAACTTGTAGCCCTCGGTCTCACGAACAACATACTGAAATTTGAGCCGATTCCGACAATATTTGGCCTTTGAATCAAAGCCACAAAGTTGCAGCGCTCTTCCTCTCTTCCCTTTCTCCTTTGCTGCAATTTTCTTTTCTGGTTTTTCTCTCTCCTCTCTTTGGACGCACACAGCGCACGACCCCAACTTCCACTTCTTTTGTTCTTTTCTTTTCTTTTTTTTTTTAATGCTGGCTGGGCCCCACATGAAGGTGGACCCAGCCAACAGAACTTAACCTAAATGTGATTCCTCTCGATTTGTTCCATCAACTTGCCTTCGACTGCTCTCTGCAACACATAATTGAGAAGATTGCTAGGCAATTTGTAGTCATCTTCGGAGTTCTGGAACACGATATCCTCGGCTATGTCATTAATAGTGCACTAACAAGAGTAGTATAGAGAAGACCAAAAACGCCCCAAATAAAAAAATAAAAATAAAAAATAAAAAACATATTGAGATCACACAAAGAGGGAAAGAAGGAGACAGGAAATAAAAGGTGACCGTTTAGTCCCATTTGCCAAATCATCTTCTTCATTTTCCACTTTGGACTTGAATTTGTTTTAGAATAACCATGTAAAACTAGAAAATATATTATTAAAGTTACCTTGAACTTTTAGCTAGAATTTGTCATTGGGGGCATTTAAATGATCTACCGAATATTTTAGCATCAAAGTGAGTATCGTATAAAAGTTATGGTACTACTATTGTAATTTTCTGATCTTTTTGATGCAAGCCTACATCTACTCTTCTGCACTGACAGCCGATTGGCTGGATTCCACTATGAACAAAGAGATATTACAATGTTGATCTTCCTTGATTTCTCGATGTAGATGATCTACTACACTCGCTCAAGGTATCACCAAGTATAAACACTCTCTGTGTATACAATTTCGCTTGAACTGTATCGACTAACAATCAAGGTTCTTTAGACTCTGGAATTTTTCTATCAATCACACACTTAAAACAACTAGAACGTCTTCCTTTTATACTCCTTTATGCCATCATAGCCGTTGGCACTTACCAAAGGAATTCCTCCAATCTACCCGTTGGACGGAATCAATTAAGAAGATCATCCAAGCTATTTAAGGAATCTGATGATAGCCCATCAATCCTGTTCGCCCATACAATCAGGATCTTGGTTTCCAAGAATAGAACATTCCAAGAATGTTTCGTCGATCATTGGATCTTCAATTGATCTTAGATAAGAATCAAAGAATCCGAAATGATTATCCAACCAAGGGATCTTTTCCAGAGGATAGGATCGAATCCTCAACCATATACTTCGGCTTTGGATTTCCTTCGTCACTGGATTAGAAAGACTGTCAGTGAGAATAGTCTTGAGTCTTAAGTCTTGAGTCTTGAGTCTTGAGTCTTGAGTCTTGAGATTACAAAGTCTTGAGACTTTAAACTGTCGATATCCAGACTAGACTGATAGAAATGTTTTGTCAGCTTCAAAATATTCTGGAAAGATTTCTCCAACAATCTCCCCCTTTTTGATGGTGACAAAACTTTCTTGTAGATTTGAACAACTTTGACCTGCAAAAACATTTCTCAAGCAATATGGCTAACTCATAAAGATTAATAAAACAACCAGACTCTGCATCCACAGCAAATTGGTTAGTCTTTCATGAGTAATACCATATAACAATACTTGATATAAATGCAACCAGTCAAGCATCAAAATCCACAGCCAATTCAGTCAAATTTAAATTCACACCCAAGTTCAAGTTCTCAAGTCATACTCAAAAATAAACATAACCACAAAAGTCAAAGTTTTTTTTTTTTAAATTGTTGGTTCAAATTGGTTCTCCCCCTTTTTGTCATCATTAAAAAGAGTGAGAAAGGAGTCATGTCTGCTTGGGAATGCGCACGATCTGGATATCTCCCATTGACTGGACTACGCCTTCTAACCTCTTCAAGTCCTCCCTTAGATGAGCTACCTCCTCTCCTTTGGCATTGGCTTGAAGTTGCAGAGCGAGGTCTTTCATCTTGTCCTCCAAGGTGACTGAAGATGCTTGTCCAGCATTCTTCATGGCTTGAATTTCACAGTCCAGAGCATATATCTGGCCACGCATTTCCAGAAGAATATCCATGATGCGATGAAAATCTGCAGAATTGTCCGTCTGTGTACTGGCATGAGCTTTCTCAGATGGAGTAAATGTATACGATGGCGCTTCTGTATAGTCTTGCAGATTTGGTGTCGACGTATCACCTTCTTCAGGCAATTGAGAAGCCTGAAATTCTTCTGGGTCTGCTGGAGATTGTCTTGGACCTTCACTATCGGCAGCATGAGGTGTGGACCTTTCTTGCTTGCCAACTCCCCCTATCTCTAGGACATCCAAAGGGGAAGAATGATGATCATGCTCTTGATTTCCTTTCTCTCCAGATTCAGCAGCAGACTTTTCTTTCTCTTCTTCAGCTTCTTTCTCCTTCTCTCTCTGCTCTTCTTCTTCTCTACTCTTGGTTTGCTCTTCTTCTTCTCTCTGTTTCTTCTGAAGTTCTGTCGGCTGAGACACAGAACGTCTGCTTCTTGTCATGCATGAATAGTAGGATCTTCATCCTCTTCATCTTCATCCTCCAGGATGAGAATTCTTTTCTTCTTTTTCGATGGGGCACCAATGGCCTCCTTTCCTTTTCTCTTTGAAGCAGACTGAATTGGAGATTTCACTCTGAATTTCTCCATTGCCTTGGAAAGTTCTTGCAGACGCATCTTCGTTAACATCTTCAAACCTACCACCATCTTATCACATGGTTGAACACAAAGTGTTTGTGGCGGTTCAATATTCATGTGTCTGAAGATCTTGGTCACCAAACCAGGATAAGGCAATTATCCTTTGTCTTTCGACATTGCTCTGTACATATGGAAGAGAATAGTGTGCGGGAGAGAGAATTTCCATCCTGAGTTGATCGCATACATCAACTTTGCTTCAGAAAGAGACACGGAAGTCTTTGACGTAGACTTCGGTCTTAGACAGTTGATTACAATCTTATGAAGCACAATGTTGATGGCATTCATCCTGGAATAGGTAACTTTCTTCTCTGCGTTCCTATCTTTGACAAGTTCCAGAGTAGTACGAGCAGGTGAGACTTTGATTGGTAGATAACGTCCTCGTTCAACTCCAACTATGTCTGCCAACATATTTACATCTACCACGTAGACTTGGTCTCGTACACTGAATGAAATTCTATTCGCATCCAGAAAGCTAAGATTTGAATAGAAATAAGCGGTCAGATGAGCATACCCGTCAGTAGAGTCAGAGCAAAAATTCTCAAGTTGAAACAAATTCAACTTTTCTCTTAAGTTTATGTTGATGGCGTCCAGGAAGTCAAAATCGACACTTCTAGGGTTTATCACCCCTCTTTTCAACAGCCTGAAATACACTTTTTCTTGATCCTTGGATTTGAACAAATCCATCCGATTTCCTTTCACCTTTGCTGCCACTCCCATTTTCGGTTGAAATTCAAGGAACATTCTGTCATCATCGTTCCCTTCAATTAAATTTTGTCCTGGCATACGAGGATCACTTGGAATGTTCGCACGTGCGTCCTTTGCTTTTCCTTTCGGGGCAATTCCCAAATCCTCCATTTTCCTCAGAAAAAGATACTCATTCCCATAATTTTTGTCCTTAAGGAAGTCATCTATATATTGCAATAGAGTACCGGTGCTTTTCAACACACGATAAAGTTTATAGATAAAGGAGGGTTTTTGGACTCTTACTAGGTCGGCATCCTTGATTATCTCTTCTTCCAAAAGATTACTTGCATCTCGTGGGGCAGGAGGCGTTGAATGACGTGGATGAGAGCGAATCGGACTTTGTCGCTGACTTGTTAAGTCTTCTTCCTCAGTGAGATCGAAGTGAGTCGGTCCCTTCTCCATTCTTTGTGGTCCCCTGCTTGCGATTCTTGATGATTTCCTCGAAGAAGACATCTTTCTTTGTCGATTGGAAGATTCCTTCACTCGCTTTCCCAAGAAAAATGACCACTTTCTCGACGAAGAACAAGCAGTAGAAACAGTATCGGGAGGAGAGTGCCTTTTAGGGTTTTGAAGATTGGGAAAAGAAAAACTGTATATATATAACTCAGTTTTGAAAAGGGAAGTTCAATCGGTGCAAGGAAAGTGTACGAACACTTCTTTTCAAAATCAATAACTGCCAAAATTATTTTTTTATTATTTTTTTTTAAAGACAAGTCTTCAAATTTCACACGGATTATAGAATAACCAAAAGATCGTACCTTTTAGATAGAATACAACTTACAGTCTATAGCCACGAATGTCTGAGTCTGAGGATTTAAAGTCTGAAAGATTAGAGTCTTAGAGTTGGTGAGTCTCTAGACTTTAACTTCTTCAAGCTTCAAAATGTTGAGTCTTGAACGGATAAAGTCGAATTGATTTTTCTCCAAAGGCTTTGTGAATATATCCGCTAGTTGACTCTTTGAATCAACAAATTGAATCGAGATTTCTCCATTTTGAATATGATCTCTAATGAAGTGATGTCGAATCTCAATATGCTTTGCTCTTGAATGAAGGATTGGATTTTTGGTGAGATTGATCGCACTGGTGTTGTCACATCTGATTTCTGTGCATGAGTCTTCAATCCCAAAGTCTTGTAGCTGTTGTTTTATCCATAGAATTTGCGAACAGCAGCTTCCAAGAGCTACATACTCTGCTTCTGTCGTTGAGAGAGCTACAGTGCTTTTCTTCCTCGAAAACCAAGACACTGTCCTGTTTCCAAGTAGTTGACAAGTTCCAGAAGTGCTTTTTCTATCGACTCTGCAACCGGCCAGATCTGCATCTAAGTATCCTAGAAGATTAAAGTCTCCCTTCTTAGGATACCAGAGACTGATGCTTGAAGATGAGGCAACGTATTTGATAATACGTTTTGCAGCACTGAGATGGGATTCTCTAGGATCTGATTGAAACCTAGCACAAATGCAAACACTCAACAAAATATCAGGTCTAGAAGCAGTAAGATAAAGAAGTGAACCGATCATGCTCCTGTACAGCTTTTGATCTACTTTCTTCCCTTCTTCATCCTTGTCTATCTTTTGAGAACATGACATTGGTATGTCGGTCTTTTTGCACTTTTCCAATCCAAACCTTTTGACAAGATCATTCGCATATTTTTCTTGATAAATAAAAGTTCCTTCCTTCATTTGTTTCACTTGGAGTCCAAGAAAGAATGTTAACTCTCCCATCATACTCATTTCAAACTCATCCTGCATAGACTTAGAAAATTTCTTGCATAGACTTTCATTTGGTGATCCAAAAATAATATCGTCTACATATATTTGAACAAGTAAAAAGCTTTTGTTTTCCTTTTTGATAAACAAAGTAGTATCTACTTTACCTTTGACAAAACCATTCTGTAATAAAAACTTACTTAGTCTGTCGTACCAAGCTCGAGGTGCTTGCTTTAAACCATACAAGGCATTTTTCAGTCTGAAGACTGAGTCTGGCTTCTTTAGGTCTTCAAACCCAGGTGGTTGTTCAACATAAACTTCCTCATGGATGAATCCATTTAGGAATGCACTTTTGACGTCCATTTGGAATAACCTGAAATTTTTATAACAAGCAAACGCAAGTAATAGACGAATAGCTTCTAACCTTGCTACTGGAGCGTAAGTCTCATCATAGTCTATTCCTTCTTCTTGCGTATATCCTTTGGCCACGAGTCTTGCTTTGTTTCGTACGACTTTTCCTTCTTCATTCATCTTGTTCCTGAATACCCATTTGGTTCCAATAACAGTTTTACCTTTTGGTTTAGATGTCAATTCCCAGACATCATTGATGTTGAACAGTCTGAGTTCTTCTTGCATAGCTTCGATCCAACTTTCATCAGATAAAGCTTCTTCTATACTTTTTGGTTCAATTTCAGAAATGAGAGCCACAGCACTAGATTCTTCACGCCTTTTTGATCTGGTGCGGATTCCTTCATTGATTTCACCAATAATGAGATCTTTGGGATGACTGGATTTATGCTTCCAGTTACTGGTTAATCTGCCTGGTTGATGATCTCTTTCTTTATTTGAATCTTCATGAGTTTCTTGATGTTGGATTTCCAAAGACTGAGATGCTTCTTGAGTTGTACGCATTGGAAGGTCTGGAGTGGGTTCAGACTCTTCATACTGAGTCTGGCTGGATTCATCTTGCATTGAGTCTTGGAATTTAACATTCATTGATTCCTCCACCGACTGGCTTTTCTTGTTATAGACTCTGTAGGCTTTGCTTGATGTAGAATATCCAAGGAAGATGCCTTCATCTAATCTTTCTTCAAACTTACCAACTCGATCATTTGCATTTTTCAAAATAAAGCATTTGCAACCAAACACATGAAAGTATGAAACAATAGGCTTCTTACCTTTGAACAATTCATAGGGGGTTTTCTCTAAAATAGGTCTTAAAAAGACTCTATTTATAATATAGCATGCTGTTAAAACAGCTTCAGCCCAAAATCGTGAAGAAATTTTGCTTTCAATTATAAGTGTTCTAGCCATTTCTTAAAGAGATCTATTCTTTCTTTCCACAACTCCATTTTGCTCTGGAGTATATGGAGAGGAAAACATATGATTAAAACCAGATTTATCACAAAATTTCGTAAAATCTTGATTTTCAAATTCACTTCCATGATCTGTTCTTATGCTTGAAATTGCACATCCTTTTTCATTTTGAACCTTTTTGGAAAATTTTTCAAAATACGAAAAGGTTTCTGACTTACTTGCAAGGAAATATACCCAAGTAAAGCGGGAGTAATCATCCACAATTACTAGACAATATTTCTTACCTCCAATGCTCTGGGTTCTGGTTGGTCCGAAGAGATCCATATGAAGCAACTGTAGTACATGATTAGTAGAGACATGATTTATTGGCTTAAATGAATTTCTTACCTGCTTTCCCAAAATGCATGGAGTGCATGAATCAGACTTTTGGTATGGCAATTTAGGTAGACCTCGAACAAGCTTCTTTGATGAGATTTTGGCTAATTGTTTCATGTTGACATGGCCAAGCTTTCTGTGCCATAAGACTGCTTCATCTTGAATTGAGATTAGGCATTGTGCTTCATTTGGTTTTACATCAAAGAGGTAGATATTTCCATGCCTTCGACCCATGAAAGACTGAGTTGAGTCTTTGCTAATTCCAGAACATATGCCTTCTTGAAAGGAGATCTTGAAACCGGTATCACATAATTGGCTAATGCTTAGAAGATTGTAGTTGAGTCCTTCCACTAGAGAGACATTGCTTATTGTGAGATTTCCAATTTTCACAGTTCCAAATCCCACAATGCTTCCTTTGCTGTTTCCTCCAAATGAAACTTTTCCACCATTTACTTGAACAAGCTTTATAAAGCAATTTGAGTCTCCTGTCATGTGTCTTGAACATCCACTGTCAAGATACCACTTAACTTTCTTTTTGACAGAGACCTGCATTAAAAGAGAGTCTCAAGCTTTCTTTGGTACCCAAATTTTCTTGGGTCCTTTGGCGTTAGTATAATGAGCATTACTAGGCCATACTTTTTTAACAGGCTTCCAAACCATAGGACACTCTTTTTCAAAATGATCCTTACTGTTACACTTTGAACACCTTAGAGCATTTCGACCTACAGACTTTACAAAGACTTTCTCGAAATGATTTTTATAAGCCTCTTTTGACGGTCTTTTCTTAATTCTTTCTTTTACTTTTGAAAAATCAATCAAAGGAATTGTTTCTGCTGTCATACCTAAACCAGACTTATTGAAGTAAGGTCTTTGGACTGAAAGAACTTTTTCAAGTTTTTCAGACCCTATTGAAAATTTCTTTGAAATATTTGATAAGTCAGTTTTTAAGAAAGCATTTTCTTTTGAAAGTTTATCTTCATTCTCCTTAAGAGTAGAAACATTCAAGTCTAAACTTTTCACTTTTTCTTCTAAAATATTTTCCTTTTGTTTTAAAACTGAGTTTTCCTTTTTAAGTTCGGAAATCTTTTTTAGAGAAGTCTTAAGACTAAAACATAGTTCATCAATGTATTTAGAGACTTTGACAAGGATTTTATAATCACTTACCTCAAATTCACTGTCTGAGTCTGATCCAGAGTCTGGGTCTGATTGTGCCATTAGACACAGATTGGCATATTCCTCATCACTATCTTCACACTCTGTATCGCTCCAAGTTTCGGCTTTGAGAGCTTTTCGAGACTTTTCAGCTTTTCCTCTCTTCTTCTTCAGGAGAGGACAATTTGGTCCGATGTGTCCCTTTTTCTTACATTCGAAGCAAACTACATCTTTGTTTGGTTCCTCATTATCAACAAACTTGGTTTGCTGTTTCTAAAGACTTTGTTTCCTTGAGTTGAACCTTCTTCCTTTTCTATTCAGCTTTCTGAACTTTCTAATCATTAGAGCAAGCTCCTCATCGTCCAGATCTTCTTCAGAGTCTGTATCATCAGAATCATCGTTAGATTTTAATGCAATAGATTTCTTACCTCTTGGATCTTCGTCTTCATTAATTCGTTCCACTTCGTAAGACTGAAGAGTTCCAATCAGCTCGTCTACAGATAATGGCATAATTCTTTGCGTCTCTCTTATTGAAGTATTTATATGATTCCAATCCTTGGAGAGTCCACGCAGCAGTTTGTTCACCTTCATAGGATCAGAAATTTTCTGTCCTTGATTTTCAAGGCCATTGACAATATCTGTAAAACGGCTAAACATGTCAGTTATAGATTCTCCTAGTTTCATTTTGAAGGCTTCATATTGACCAAGGAGAATGTTAATTCTGGTCTCCTTCACTCGGTCTGTTCCTTCATAAGTGATATGTAATCTGTCCCAGACTTCTTTTGCTGTGACACAAGAAGATATTTTGTTATATTCAGTTGGTGATAAAGCACAATATATAGAGTAAATTGCTTTTGCATCGAGTGCTTGTCTCTTGTTTATCTCTTCTTGAGACATTCCGCTGATATCAACAGTTTCTTTCCCTCTTTCGGATACTGATGCAGCAGTAGGAATAATTCCTCTTTCCACCACATCCCATTCCAGAGGATCCTTTGATCGTAGAAAAGCTTTCATCTTGTTTTTCCAGATGTTGTAATCATTTCCATCAAAGTAGGGTGGTCTGGTATTGCTTTGCCCTTCCACCAGCCCTGGTGCTAGCATACTAGCCATGGATCTTTTACTCTGAAGTAAAACACTTCAAATAAAGTAAGAACACGAGCTCTGATACCAATTGATATTGCTAGTACGAGTACCTAGAGGGGGGGTGAATAGGTTTACAAAAATTTTCTTGAAGATTGCACAATACTTAGACAGATGAAGGATTTGCAACAATTAAAAATCAATCGTAAGACTGAGTTAAGGAAATAGAGAATTGAACACGCGGTTTATAGTGGTTCGGCTTGATGCAAGCCTACGTCCACTCTTCTGCACTGACAGCCGATTGGCTGGATTCCACTATGAACAAAGAGATGTTACAGTGTTGATCTTCCTTGATTTCTCGATGTAGATGATCTACTACACTCGCTCAAGGTATCACCAAGTATAAACACTCTCTGTGTATACAATTTCGCTTGAACTATATCGACTAACAATCAAGGTTCTTTAGACTCTGGAATTTTTCTATCAATCACACACTTAAAACAACTAGAACGTCTTCCTTTTATACTCCTTTATGCCATCATAGCCGTTGGCACTTACCAAAGGAATTCCTCCAATCTACCCGTTGGACGGAATCAATTAAGAAAATCATCCAAGCTATTTAAGGAATCTGATGATAGCCTATCAATCCTGTTCGCCCATACAATCAGGATCTTGGTTTCCAAGAATAGAACATTCCAAGAATGTTTCGTCGATCATTGGATCTTCAATTGATCTTAGATAAGAATCAAAGAATCCGAAATGATTATCCAACCAAGGGATCTTTTCCAGAGGATAGGATCGAATCCTCAACCATATACTTCGGCTTTGGATTTCCTTCGTCACTAAATTAGAAAGACTGTCAGTGAGAATAGTCTTGAGTCTTGAGTCTTGAGTCTTGAGATTACAAAGTCTTGAGACTTTAAACTGTCGATATCCAGACTAGACTGATAGAAATGTTTTGTCAGCTTCAAAATATTCTGTAAAGATTTCTCCAACACTTTATCACACACAAGCTCCTCTTATTGTTCATTACTTGAAGCTCTCGCTCGCTCTGCCAAAGCTCATCTCCTGCTTGTCCATCACTGCCCACAATGTTGCCTGGAACTTCGGCGGCGTTCTTCTACCACTGTTGACCTTGCTCAACCGTCGGCACCCATCGTCGTCATCTCCAATGAGCCAAACCGAGTGCCCATGTTTTTGGTTCTCTATTTTTAAAGTTCAAGAGAGTGTTGGCAACCTCCATGGCCAAAAATGGCGACCTTGAACTCCATATTCGCGGGTGAGAGAAACAAAGTCAGAGAGACTAATCACAGTGGTAGAGGCTCTCGGCCTCGTACAACGATGGTGGCTGCGGCTGTTCGAGCAAGGCCGACAATTGTGGCAACACACCGCTAGAAGCCCATGCGGGTGTAGGCAGCGCGGACAAGCATCGGAGGAGCCTTAGCCGAGCGATCGAGAAGATGATGAACGTAAAAAGAGAAGCTCATGTGTGGAAAATAAGCAAATAAGACAGAAAAAATGCAAAAGAATTTCAAAAGATTCAGTAAAAAAATGCCGTCATTTCAATTGAAAATAGTCCATATAAAGCCGTCACTGATATACTTAGGAGGGTTGACAATCTGGACTCCCAAGTTAGATAAATTAGACAAGATTTGACCGAGATGTCTTGATTACATTTTCTGTTTATTTAGGATTACGTTGACTCGACTTAAAGGTTGAGGTCTCACTTGATTTTCTTAGGTTTATGATTGATTGTGCAAATACCCCCTTTCTTTTCACCTCTTTTTTGACAATGGCGTTGAACGAGTTTTGAATGACTTGTCAAAAGAACCCACGTGTCAAGGAAATAAACCAACGTTACGAGAAGAGGTTGACAGAAAATAAAGCACACGCAACCGTATGGCATCTAAATTAAACATCACAAAAACCTCATAGAATTAGCAACCAGAACAATATCTCAACTAATTAAAAGGTTACGCGTGCATTGATTCTCAGAACAATTTGATCGCTACAGAGCATTTTACATTGTCAGGATGCCAACTGTCCTTAATGGCGGACATTTGTGTAGATATATTGACAATTGTCGATGAAAGTCAACCCTTGCCAGCCGCAATGACCCACGTAGAAAGTTGTCTATAGAAGGAAAGAGAGTCGTCTAGGTAAGGGGTTGGATTATTTAAAATCCTAATTTGAGTATTAGCATCCTCCTTCCCATCCAATCACCGACTTAATCATCCAAGGCGCCACTTCCGGTTCTAAACCCGGATGTCTTATCTCGAATTTGTTCTGCAGATCCATTTTAGAAGTTCAGCATTAGCAGTTTGGCGCCGTCCTTACGAAATGGCAAAGCTGTTTTGTCTTTCTTTAGAATTTCAAAACTATTCCTTCCGTAGTCTTTTGTTATTCCGTTCCGGGATGGATGGCCAATGCTGCTTTCTCAGTTCTCAAAATACCAAGACTGACCCGGCGATTCCCGGACAAATGTCTCCACCATTCTCAACAAAATTTTCCCTACCATACAGTGGATCATAAGGCTATCCCCATCATCCTCCGAATCCTTCTCCACAACCTTCTTACGGTTATGAATTCTATGTTCCTCCACGTTGTGCTCCTCTCTTCGGGGTTAATTATGTTACTTGCTGGAAAGCAATGTGGATCAGCTTCTGATAGCTTTTCCTGGAGGGCCCAGATGTAAGACCCTGGACTAACGATTCCTGGAAATGCTTTGACAGATGATTGGACGAGTTTTGGGAGTGAGTCCGGTGTGAGGGAAGAAGGGTCAATCTCGGTGGGAAAGCAAAGGGCCGACCACCGCTTTAAAGAAATGGAATGTAAGATCCTAGATGTTCTCCGGAGGCTCAACGAAACAAAGCCGTGGGGGTCAAGTTCTGGCTATAATGATCTCCATTTATCGAAGAAATAATGGCGGCTAATCTCTGGAAGGGGTTTAGACTCCCTCATTTGAATACTTATGATGGTTCGAGAGATCCCCTTGATCACCTGGAGGCATTCCGGGCCATGATGATGCTACATGCCGCTCCCGACGCGATTATATCCCATGCCTTCCCAGCCACTTTGACCAAGGCGGCAAGAATATGGTATAGTCACCTTTCGTCTGCGCTCTGTCAGCTCGTTTTGTGAAGTGGTTGATCTATTCTTAGATCACTTTTCCAACTGCCTTCCGCTTCAAAAAATGGAAAACTACTTGTTGACTGTAAAGCGAAAAAGCCCTGAAGAAGCCCTTAAAGAAAACTTGCGCGAGTTTAGCCATTGCGAGCTAATCTCGACCTTACCCCGACCCTATCCCAAATAGTACCAACTCGGGGTTTTAATCTCAAATACCACTTATAGAATGAGAGGTCGGAAGAAGGAAAAGCCCTGCACTTGCCTGATTTGGGAGATTACACACACTCCCTAATGGTCTCCCCATGTATAAGAAGAACCTCGCAGGTAAATCGAGGGAAAGGGGACCTAAATGGCCGAGGAATATGTTTTTTTTTTTTTTTAAGGATTAATACTATGAAAAAACCCAACTGGTACACTTGTAACATATTTATTCCAAACTGATTTTTTGACTACTAAAACCTCAAACCAGTACATGATAAATTCACCTAAAACTAATTTTTTTATCATAAAAAATTACTAAATTGAATTAGTATCACAAAAAATCACAAACTAACATACCTATGACAAATAAAGGGTAAATTTCTAAACTAGTCTGCTCATCAATTGCCACGTGTCATCCAACTTGGCAATTTTATGGTAAAATATAATGGATACTAACAGAAAGTAAATTTGTTTCAAGTGTATCAATTTGGACAAATTTTTCATAGATGTATTAATTTAGGGATTTTAATGATATTAACTCATTTTAAATTAAGGGCCCGAAATCACTTATCCCGGAAGTCGTCAATTTAGTCGAAGACTTGAAGGAGATAATCCCCATGTTCGTCCTCATTTTGAGTCTGTCGAAGATAATCAAGTATGCATGTGGCCTAAATGTAAGGTTTTCGGTTTTCGGAGCCATGGGATTAGCAAGATGAATTGCTATGAAGGTTTTGGAGCTTAGAATGGATTGGAATAAAACAATCTCATGTGTCTCTATATGTGTTTTCTGAATTATCAGTCTGTTTTCGGAATTAGGAATTGCCGAACTCAAATTATGAAGACCTAATGTCTTAATATCGTGTAAATCTAGGTTTTTCACATTCTTTCAATTTCAGCCTTAATTAAACAATGGACTTTAAATCACAGGGGCTAAGTCTCATTGAATGTAAATGAGTGGAACTTTGATTAAACCGAGCTCAATTAAGGCCCTCCCCATCTTTATGAATTTCGGCCAGCCCTTAGTGTGCATGAGCTTGGCCAAATTCCACTTTTTGTGGGTTCAAGTGATGATAGACTGATTCCTTTAGGGTTTATTTTGATTAAACTCAAAGCCTTTTAATTTTAAGGAGCTAAATTCAACTTAATTAAAACTTAATTGCTATTTTGGCTTGAAAATTTCGGCCACTTGCTTCCCTTGTGCTGGCCAAATCTTGCTTGTAGTACAGGCCCAATCCACATTACTGATTTAGGTCCACTCAATGCTTCTTAAAGTCATATACTATGCAATTTAATAATAATAAATTTTTTTTATGCAATCAATTTTAAATGGTTAGCCAAAATTTAAGTGTGAGCACTTAGTACATATAATAAACTCAATTTGAATGTCAAATCTAATAGGTTCTACATTGACCAATCATTTTCAATTATCGATATCCCACTTACTAAATATACTGGCCGTATAATAATCTCCCCAACACCAGAGAATGGGAATGAAAAGACCAGGAGTCGACCATGCTTTTCACCAGAGCATCCCTTCTTTTTTTCTCTTTTCCGGATGACCAGACCGACCCATTACTCCGCGCTGAAGTGACTCTTCGAAAGTAACGAAATAAAAAAGAAAGAAATTAAAAGGGGAAAAAAAAAAAAGAAACCGACAAGACTAAAGCAGAGGAATAAGTGATGAGGAAGAAGATAGCATGCAAAGATTGCGCGGCGGTCCTTTACACCACGTTGGTCAAAAGAATATCTGTCAACTTTCTGTCGACATAATGTTCTCCTCTCATGTCGATTTTTTTGCGTGACATCGCAAAATCAAGCGGCTGAGAATTAGAAATTAAAAAAAAAAAAAAGACTTTTTGGAAAGCATTTTTCTTAGAAAAGTTGGATGATAAACATTAAAAATGTTTTCAAAAGGATAATCGAAACTCACAGAAATTCTATGCATTTTATTTTAATAGATAACCCTAGCAAGAGAAACGACAGATACTCAACCATATATATTATAGGAGTAAATGCACTCAAGGTCCCAAAATTTGTTAAGAATGTATAATTGAGTCCTACAATTTTCAAAATATACAATCAAATATTTATGTTTGCTTCATTCATCTTTACTAACGAAAAATGCTAATACAACTTTTATTTATTTATTTTTTCTTCCTTACTTGGCACTGACGTCTGTTTGGTCCAAATATGATTTTTTAATCTAAATATTATTTAAATTAATCTTTGAATGAGTCCATATGTAACCTTTGAACACATTTTTTTTTTTTTATGGTGGACTAAATCAATCAAATTGATGATCACCCATTTAGTCCCTCTAACATCATTGGTGCAGATAAGGTAATTATAAACGCCATCATTTTCTAGATGCCATGGAATGTTTAATGTCTATCTTAACTTTAATATAAAAAGACTAAGTATGGTAGCTAAAATTTAGGCATCCCCTATAGGAAATAGCCATCTCATGATAAACTCTTTGGTCTTCCTTGCCATGAATCGTGACTAGCTTCCCTTCAATTACAAACTTCACCATTTGATTCAAGTTTGAAGGTATTGGCACCCACATTGTGGATCCATGGATTAAGAAATTAAAAGTAGTAGGGATGTCCAATGCTTGGAATTCAATATTGAAAAGTGATCTGTAGGTCAAGATTAATTTCACCCACCACCTCCTTCGTCGTTCCATCAAATGCTCGTAAGAAAGTTTTAGCAGCACAAATTTTGGACAACTCCACACCAAGACATTGCAGAGTCGCCAAAGGGCATATGATTAAAGCGGATCCATTATCAATAAGCACTAGAACTAGATGAGTAGCCTTGCACTTAAACAAAATGTAGAGAGCTTTTACATGCCCCTTTCTTCAACAGGGAATTCTCTGTTGGAAAAGGCTATTTGATTTTTTAGCAGGATGGATCCCATGAATTTCTCTAGTTTGTCGTGCTCGATTGTCTCGGGAACACATACTTTGCTTAACACTTTCATGAAGGACTTTTGTTTAACAGAAGCTACAAAAGCTTGAGTAGGGAGATTTGCACAAGTATCTTATGCAATTGGTCTACCACATTATAGTCACTTGCCTTGATTGCGGCTGGGAATTTCTTAGGCTCTTCACCAATAATAGCTTGATAGGTTGTGAGTTGGCTTGAGCATAAGCACTCCCAGGCCTCGTAAGTAGATTAATATCCATGCCACATGACCAAGGAATTGCTTTGTTGTGAGCATAGGCATAGGGTTGTGGAACATCAGTCATTATCCTTTCATCGGTTGGTGGCACATCAACTGTTAGATTATTCATGGTATGATTCGTCTTCATGTGGCAGCATATAAATCAGCAAAGGATCTACCTTGTCCTTCCTGATATTCAGTGCAGTGAATTCCTCATCTTAATCAATAATTACTTGGATGATAGTAGGAGCTATACCGGTGTTGTCAGTATATACAATCATCCTAGTTCCGACCATCTATTGAACCCTTTCCTGAAGCTGAGGTATTTGCAGTACCTACTGTAGGATCTAACCATAGTCCTTTGTTGCTAAATACAGAGGCTAAACCGACTCGAAGACGCAAACCTATTGTATTTGAAGCCTATTGGTTTCAACACCAGGATTGTCGCAGCATCGTGGCAACAGCATGGGCCTCAGCAATGGGTGTTGGTCATAACCTGCCACACAAATTAAGAATTGTTAGCTTAGCGCTACAAAAGTGGAGTCGAGCCCAGTTTCCAATGCCTCTTCACATATCTCAGATTTGCAACAGCAACTACAAGCTCTGACGAATCAAAACCAAGGCTTCTATGACAACCAACTAGCTGCAAAGTTAAAGGAAGAGTTACAAAAAGCATGGCAGCAAGAGGAGCAGTACTGGACGATGCGGTCTAGACTAAATTGGTTAAAGTGGGGAGATAAAAACACCAAATTCTTTCACGCTACAACTATTCAATGCAAACAAAGAAACAAAATCAGCATATTACAGGACAATAATCAGTAATGGGTAAGCGATGATCAAACTCTCAAAGAGATGACTACGGATTTTTTTTTTCTAACCTTTACAAGTCAGTAGGTTACCGAGATTATAGTCCAATCCTGGACCAATGCTCAAGCATGGTCACAGCTGAGATGAATGCTCTCTTAACTGCTGCAGTCACACCAGAGGAGGTCCATCGAGCCACTTTCCAGTTGGGTAAAACTCAAGCCCCCAACCCCGATGCTTTAAATGATCTTTTCTACCAATCTCTCTAGGATATTCTTCAAGAAGATCTTTTCCTTTCGGTCCAGAACTTTTTCCAGACGGGAGTGATGCCCACAGACCTTAATCGAACCATAATTTCTCTTATCCCAAAAGTCCTTAACCCAGAACGATCAGATCAGTTTCGACCCATTAGCCTATGCAACTATGCATACAAAATAATATCCAAGGCCATTGCCAATAGACTCAAACCCTTCCTTCCTACCCTAATATCTACAAAACATAGTGCCTTTGTAGGCGGCTGCAAGATACGGGACAACATTTTAATTGTTGAGGAGGTGCTACACCAACTGAAAACCCAGATCATAAAGAGGAAATTTCAAGCACTTTTAAAAATGGACATGCAAAAGGCATACGACATAGTAGAGTGGGACTTCCTTAAAGAGTACCTTCTCAAGCTTGGTTTTCATTACACTTGGGTGCAGTGGGTGATGCAGTGTATCGCGACAATCACTATAAGTGTCAAGTTCAATGGTGACCAACTAAACTACTTCCATCCCACTCACGGCCTTCGACAGGGTAATCCCCTTTTCTCCCTATATATTCATTTTGATGCGAATTTATTATCAACGCTCATACATCAAGCACTTAATATGGGACAACTCAAGGGAATCCAATTGAACAAGTGGTGTCCCACTCTTTCCCACTTATTTTCGCAAATGACGCTATTTCTTTCTTAGATGGGAAAGTCCTAGAATGTCAGAATCTAGTAAACATTCTGAATCAATATTGCTTAGCAACTGGTCAAGCAATCAATAGGAATAAATCAAGCATTTTTCTTAATAAAGATTGTCCTAGTAGACTAAAGGAAAACCTGGGGCAACAATTCCGGATCCCTGTGCCTCAAAAGACTGAAAAGTACCTTGGAATATCGTCTGACTGGGATCGATCTAAGCGAGATATGTTTGCCTGGATTATGGGGAGAGTGCACTCGAAGTTATGGCTGGAAAGAAAAGCTTATGTCGAAAGATGGGAAAGAGATTCTAATTAAAAGTGTTGTTCAAGCCATCCCCCAATACGCAATGTCCCTTTTTAAAATTCCTGTGTCTCTATGCCGGTCCATTGAACAAAAGATAGCGAGATTTTTGTGGCAAAATGATAGTAGAAAGCTGGGTTTTAATTGGAAACATTGGGATTTACTGAAGGACAAGAAGGAAAAAGGTGGACTGGGGTTTAGAGATCTTATTGCTTTCGATATAGCAATGCTCGGAAAATATGCTTGGACACTTATACAACATCCTTTGTCTCTGTGGAGCAAGCTGTTTAAAGGCCTCTACTTCCACTCTCAGGACTTTAGCAGTGCTAATAAAGGTGTCCGCTGTTGGAGAAATCTTCTTGAAGTGTTTTGAAGTTGACAAATCGTTTCTATCAGTCTAGTCTGAAGGCTTGTAGACTCTGTTATTTAAAGTCTGAAGACTTCCGAACAGCCAGACTCAAGACTCAAAGTCTATCCTCATTGACAATCTCTAATCCGTTGAAGAAAGGTTATCCAGAACTGGATGTTTCGTTAAGGATTTAACCTTATCATCTGGAGAAGATCTCGTGGCTAGAGAAGTCGTAACAGAATCCTTTGATTGATCAAGATTGATTTGATGATTGAAGATTCGATGATTGTCTAAATATTATTTGAAGGTTCTACTTATGGAAACCGAGATCCTGATTGTATGGGCGAACAGGATTGATGGGCTATCAACACGTTCCTTTGATAGCACGAACAATCTTCCTAATTGATTCCGTCCAACGGGTAGATTGGAGGAATTCCTTTGGTAAGTGCCAACGGGTATGATGGCATAAAGGAGTATATAAGGAAGACGTTCTTAGTTGTTCGAGGTGTGCGTGATAGAAAATTTCCAAAGTCTGAAGCTCTTTTTTTGACAATTCCTTTGAGCGAATACTTGTATACAAAAGAGAGTCTATATTTGTGAGAAACCTTGAGGAGGTGTGATAGAACATCTACACTGTGGAATCAAGGCAAAGCTGTGTTGTAACTTCTCTTTTGATCATAGTGAAATCCAGCCGATGGGCTGTCAGTGCAGAAGAGTAGACGTAGGCTTGGAATAAGCCGAACCACTATAAATCCTGTGTTCAATTTTCTCTCTCTCACTCCCTCTACCTCGATCGTATTTCATTTTGTTAATCAAGAGAGAATTTCCATTATATCGATTGCCACAAATCGCTTCCATATCTCGATAAATTGTTTGCGCACCTATTCACCCCCTTTAGGTGTTTATACTAGCTATCTCAATTGGTATCAGAGCCCGTGTACTCACCTTGTTTGAAGTGTTTTACTTCAGAGTTAAAGATCCATGGCTAGTATGCTAGCACCAGGGCTGATGGAAGGGCAAAGCAATACTAGACCACCCTACTTTGATGGAAAGGATTACAACATCTGGAAAAACAAGATGAAAGCTTTCCTACGATCAAAGGATCCTCTAGAATGGGACGTTGTAGAAAAAGGAATTACTCCTACAGCTGCATCAGTCTCTGAAAGAGGGAAAGAAACTGATGAGATCAGCGGAATGACTCAGGAAGAGATAAACAAGAGACAAGCACTCGATGCAAAAGCAATTTACTCTTTATATTGTGCTTTGTCACCAACTGAATATAATAGAATATCTTCTTGTGTTACAGCAAAAGAAGTTTGGGACAGATTGCATATCACCTATGAAGGAACAGACCGAGTGAAGGAAACAAGAATCAATATTCTTCTTGGTCAATACAAAGCCTTCAGAATGAAACCAGGAGAATCTATAACTGACATGTTTAGTCGTTTTACAGATATTGTGAATGATCTTGAAAATCAAGGTCAACCAATTTCTGATCCCATGAAGGTAAACAAGCTACCGCGTGGACTCTCCAAGGATTTGAATCACATAAAGACTTCGATAAGAGAGACGCAAAGAATTATGCGACTATCTGTAAATGAGCTGATTGGAACTCTTCAGTCTTATGAAGTGGAACGAATCAATGAAGACGAAGATCCAAAAGGTAAGAAATCCATTGCATTAAAATCAAATGATGATTCTGATGATACAGATTCTGAAGATGATGTGGACGATGAGGAGCTCGCTCTCATGATAAGAAGATTCAGAAAACTGAATAGAAAAGAAAGAAGGTTCAACTCAAAGAAACAAAGCTTTCAAAGACAGCAGACCAAGTCTGTTGATGATGAGGAACCGAACAAAGATGTAGTCTGCTTTGAATGTAAGAAAAAGGGACACATCAGACCCAACTGTCCTGTTCTGAAGAAGAAGAGAGGAAAAGCTGAAAAATTTCGAAAAGCTCTCAAAGCCGAAACCTAGAGTGATACAGAGTGTGAAGAAAGTGATGATGAATATGCCAATCTATGTCTGATGGCACAATCAGACTCAGACTCTGGATCAGACTCAGACAGTGAATTTGAGGCAAGTAATGTTAAAATTCCTGTCAAAGTTTCTAAATACATTGATGAATTGTGTTTTAGTCTTAAGACTTCTCTTAAAAGAATTTCCGAACTTAAAAAGGAAAACTCATCTCTAAAACAAAAGGAAAACGCCTTAGAAGAAAGAGTTAAAAGTTTAAACCTGATTGTTTCCACTTTTAAAGAAAATAAAGATAATCTTTTAAAAGAAAATGCTCTTTTAAAAACTGACTTATCAAATACTTCAAAGAAATTTTCAATAGGGTCTGAAAAACTTGAAAAAATTCTTTCAGCTCAAAGACCTTACTTCAATAAGTCCGGTCTAGGTATGACATCAGAAACAATTCCCTTGATTGATTTTCCTAAAGTAAAAGAAAGAATTAAGAAAAGACCCTCGAGAGAAGTTTACAAAAATCATTTCAAGAAAGTTTTTGTAAGACCTGTTGGAAGAAATGCTCTCAGATGTTCAAAGTGCAACAGTCCGGATCACTTTGAAAAAGAGTGTCCTATGGTTTGGAAACCTATTAAGAAAGTATGGGCTAATTCTGTTTATCTTACTAATACCAAAGGACCCAAGAAAATTTGGGTACCAAAGAAAGCTTGAGACTTTATTTTAAATGCAGGTCTCCATCAAGAAAAAGGTAAAGTGGTATCTTGACAGTGGATGTTCAAGACACATGACAGGAGACTCAAATTGTTTTATAAAGCTTGCTCAAGTAAATGGTTGAAAATTTTCATTTGGAGGAAACAACAAAGGAAGTATTGTGGGATTTGGAACTGTGAAAATTGGAACTCTCACAATAAGTAATGTTTCCTTAGTGGAAGGACTCAATTACAATCTTCTCAGCATTAGTCAATTGTGTGATACTGGTTTCAAGATCTTCTTTCAAGAAGGAACATGTTCTGGAATCAGTAAAGACTCTACTCAGTCTTTCATGGATCGAAGACATGGAAATATCTATCTTCTGGATGTGAAACCAAATGAATCGCAATGTCTTATCTCAATTCAAGATGAGGCAAGCTTATGGCACAAAAAGCTTGGTCATGTCAACATTAAGCAATTAGCCAAAATCTCATCAAAGCGGCTTGTTCGAGGTCTACCCAAATTGCCATACCAAAAGACTAATCCATGCACTCCATGTATTCTGGGAAAGCAGGTAAGAAATTCATTTAAACCAATAAATCATGTCTCTACTAATCATGTACTACAGTTGCTGCATATGGATCTCTTCGGACCAACCAGAACTCAAAGTATTGGGGGTAAGAAATATTGCTTAGTAATTGTGGATGATTACTCCCATTTTACTTGGGTATATTTCCTTGCAAATAAGTCTGAAAGCTTCTCGTATTTTGAAAAATTTGCTAAAAATGTTCAAAATGAAAAAGGATGTGTTATCTTTAATATAAAAACATATCATAGATGTGAATTTGAAAATCAAGATTTTACAAAATTTTGTGATGAATCTGGATTAAAGCATGTGTTTTCCTCTCCATATACTCCTCAGCAAAATGGAGTTGTGGAAAGAAAGAACAGATCTCTTCAAGAAATGGCTAGAACTCTTCTAATTGAAAGTAAGATTTCTTCACGATTTTGGGCTGAAATTGTTTCAACAGCATGCTATATCATTAATAGAGTCTTCTTAAGACCTATTCTAGAGAAAACCCCTTATGAGATATTCAAAGAAAAGAAGCCTATTGTTTCATACTTTCATATATTTGGTTGCAAATGTTTTATATTGAAAAGTGCAAAAGATCGAGTTGGTAAGTTTGAAGAAAGATCAGATGAAGGTATCTTCCTTGGATATTCTACATCAAGCAAAGCCTACAGAGTATATAACAAGAAGAGCCAGTCTGTGGAGGAGTCAATGAATGTCAAATTTCAAGACTCAACGCAAGATGAATCAAGTCAGACTCATCAAGAAGAATCTGAACCTGCTCCAGACTCTCCAAAGCTTACAACTCAAGAAGCATCTCAGACTCTGGAAAATCAGCATCAGGTTGTTCGTGAAGATCCAATCAAAGAGAAAGATCATCAACCAGACAAATCAACAAGTAACTGGAAGCATAAATCCAGTCATCCCAAAGATCTTATTATCGGTGAAGTTAATGAAGGAATTCGCACCAGATCTAAAAGGCGAGAAGAGTCTAGTGCTTTGGCTCTCGTTTCTGAAATTGAACCAAAGAGCATAGAAGAAGCTTTATCTTATGAAAGCTGGATTGAAGCTATGAAAAAAGAGCTCAGATAGTTCAACATTAATGATGTCTGGGAATTGACATCCAAACCAAAAGGTAAAACTGTTATTGGAGCTAAATGGGTGTTCAGAAACAAGATGAATGAGAAAGGAAAAGTCGTACGAAACAAAGCAAGACTCGTGGCCAAGGGATATACGCAAGAAGAAGGAATAGACTATGATGAGACTTACGCTCCTGTAGCAAGGTTAGAAGCTATTCGTCTATTACTTGCGTTTGCTTGTTATAAGAATTTCAGGTTATTCCAAATGGACGTCAAAAGCGCCTTCCTAAATGGATTTATCCATGAGGAAGTTTATGTGGAACAACCACCAGGATTTGAAGACCCAAAGAAGCCAGACTCAGTCTTCAGACTGAAAAAGGCTTTGTATGGTTTAAAGCAAGCACCTCGGGCTTAGTACAACAGATTAAGTAAGTTTTTAATTCAAAATGGATTTGTTAAAGGTAAAGTGGACACTACTCTTTTTATTAAAAAAGAAAGCAAAAGTTTTCTGCTTGTTCAAATATATGTCGATGATATTATATTTGAATCCTCTAATGAAAGTCTGTGCAAGAAATTTTCAAATACTATGCAGGATGAGTTTGAAATGAGTATGATGGGAGAATTAACATTCTTTCTTGGACTTCAAATAAAACAATTGAAGGAAGGAACTTTTATTTATCAAGAAAAGTATGCAAATGATTTAGTCAAAAAGTTCGGTCTGAACAATTGCAAAAAGGCTGACATACCAATGTCAAGTTCCTTGAAGATAGACAAAGATGAAGAAGGGAAGAAAGTCGATCAAAAGCTGTACAGGAGTATCATCGGATCTCTTCTTTATCTTACTGCTTCTAGACCTGACATTTTGTTTAGTGTTTGCATTTGTGCCAGATTTCAATCAGACCCAAAAGAATCTCATTTGAATGCTACGAAGCGTATTATTAAATATGTTTCATCAACTTCAAGCATCGGTCTTTGGTATCCTAAGAAGGGAGACTTTAATCTTATGGGATATTCAGACGCAGATCTGGCCAGTTGCAGAGTTGATAGAAAGAGCACTTCGGGAACTTGCCAGTTGCTTGGAAGTAGGATAGTGTCTTGGTTTTCTAGGAAACAAAGCACTGTGTCTCTTTCAACAACAGAAGCAGAGTATGTAGCTCTTGGAAGCTGTTGTTCGCAAATTCTATGGATAAAACAACAGCTAAGAGACTTTGAAATTGAAGACTCATGCACGGAGATTAATTGCGACAACACCAGCGCTATCAACCTCACCAAAAATCCAATTCTCCACTCAAGAGCAAAGCACATAGAGATTCAACATCACTTTATTAGAGACCATGTTCAAAATGGGGATGTCTCAATTCAATTTGTTGACTCAAAGAATCAACTGGCGGACATATTCACAAAGCCTTTGGAGAAAAATTAATTTGAATCTATACGTTCCAGACTCAACATTTTGAGGTATGAGGATATCAAAGTCTAAAGACTCTCAGACTCAGACTTACAAGACTTTATCTGAAAGATAGTCTTGGTACGATCGTCAGACTGTAAGTCTTTCTCTTCTCAATCTCATATTGAAAAGGTACGATCATCAGACTGTGTTTTAATTGTTGATATATTTAAACGACGTAATTATTGCATCGTTTCATTTTCAAAGAGGAAGTTAATTTTGAAATGACTATTTTTGCGGAAAAAGACAGTTATTTTGAAAATGCATCTTTTTATTTCCTTTGTGACGGTTTGTTTATCTTTCTTTTTAACCGATCGGGCACTGTCGATTCCTCTTCACTTTACTCTCAAAAACCCTAGAAAGCATCGATCCTCCATTCCCGTTTGGTTTCTTTGTTTAATCTTCAAAAAGTTGTCATCTTTCCTGGGAAAGTCAAGCAATGAATCTTCCAAAAACTGAGAAAGATGTCATCTTCAAGAAAGTCTTCGAGAATCGCAAGCAGGGGACCACGGAAAATGAGTGAGGGGCATACGCAATTCAATCTTACTGAAGAAGAAGTGACTCCAGAACAGCAAGCGAGCCCACAACATTCTCAGCAATGTCATTCTCCTCCATCTAGTCCTCAAGGCGTTGTTCATCAACAACAGGAAGAAATCATCGAGGATGTAGACCTAGTAAGAGTTCAAAAGCCCGCTTTCATTTATAAGCTATATCGTGCCTTAAAAAGAATTCATACTCCTTTGAACTATGTTGATGACTTTCTTAAAGACAAAGGATATAGGAACGAATATATCTTTCTGCGAAAAATGGAAAGTTTGGGAATTGCTCGTAAAGGGGTGGCTGAGGAATCCCTTGCGAATATCCCAAGTGATCCTCGTGACTAGGGGCCGAATCCTATAGATGGGAATGATGATGATAATTTGTATAGCCTATTTCAACCGAAAATGGGTATTGCGGCTGAAATTCAAGGAAAAATGGGAGATTTGTTCAGATCAAAGGAACAAAAGGATCTGTACTCGAAATTGCTGAAGCGTGGGGTAATAAACCCTAGGAGTGTGGATTTTGATTTTCTGGATGCTGTGAATGTGAACTTGAGGGAAAAGTTCAATTATCTTCAACTTAAAAAGTTCTGCTCTGACTCTACTGAGGCCTATGCTGGATTAACTGCATATTTCTATTCAAATCTTAGCTTTTTGGATGCGAATATATTCTCTTTCAGCGTTAAAGATCAGGACTATGTTGTGGATATGGATATGCTGGCAGATGTGTTAGAAGTTGAGAGAGGCAGATATCAACCAATCAAAGTTTCCATTGCTCGGGCCACATTGGAACTCGTGAAGGACAAGAGAACAGATGAGAAAATCACTTACTTAAGGATGAGTGCATTCAACATCTTGCTTCACAAGATTGTGATTAACTGCCTTCGACCGAAATCGACTTCCAAAACTGATGTTTCAAGTTCAGAGGCAAAGCTGATGTATGCCATCCTCTGTGGAAAAAAGTTTTCTCTCCCTCATACTATTATGTTTCACATGTATAGAGCAGTGATGAAGGACAGAGGTCAACTTCCTTACCCAAGCCTTGTTACAAAGTCATTCAGACACTTGAATATTCAGCCTCCACAAATCTTTTGTGTTCGACCATGCGATCATATGGTGGTAGGACTGAAAATGGTGACCAAAATGCGTCTAAAGGAACTGAGCAAGGAGTTGGAGAAATTCAAGGAGAAGACTCCTGCCAAATCTCATCCAATCTCTTCTGCAACTAAGAGAAAAGGGAAGGAGCCCATGGTTGCTCCATCCAAAAGAAGAAGAGCTCTCCTCGTTGAGGATGAAGATGATGAGGAAGACATCACCATCTCTGCATTAGCTTTGAAGAATCTAAGTCGTCCTGTTCCCCAGAAAGAATCAGAACAAATGACGAAAGAAGTAGAGGAGAAGGAAGAAGAAGAAAGAGAAGCTGAAAAAGAAGCAGAGGAAGAAAGACCTGAAGAAGAAAGAAGAGAAGAATGAGAACCTGAGGAAATCTCTTCTCCACCTGTAGGCATGGAAACAGGGGGAGATCAGGAGAAAGGAGTGAAGTCTTCATATCCTGATGCAAGTGAAGGAGTCAGTCGCTCACCTGCAGATCCAGAAGATGTTTATGCATCTCAATTTCTAGAGGAAGGTCATGAAGCTTCATCGCCAAACCTGCGAGATTATGCTGATCTACCATCATCTGCATTTACTCCATCAGATCGAGCCGAAACAAGTACTTAGACTGATAATGGAGCAGATTTTCGCAGAATCATGGATATTCTCTTGGAAATGAAAGGTCAAATTTATGCCTTGGGATGCGAAGTTCAAAGCTTGAAGAATGAAAGTCAAGCTTCTTCTTGTTCGTTGAATGATAAAATGCAAGCCCTCTCTGTTCAGAATCAGGCCAATGCCAAGAGTGAGGAGATTGCACATCTGAAGGAAGACTTCAAAAGGCTGGAAGGCATCGTTCAGTCTATGGAAGATTTTCAGCTTGTCCACGTTCCCAAGCAATCTTGACTTCATCTCATCCTTTTTAATGATGACAAAAAGGGGGAGAGATGCAAGATTTGATTAAATTTTCAATCATTAATCTTTTAACTATTTGTTGGATTGTTTTGACTCTGTTTGACTTTGTTTTGTGTCTGGATGAGAACTAAACTAGACTTGGACTTGACTGCTTCTATTAACTAGTATTGATATCTTATGGATAGCTTAATCATATATTAGACTAACCTATTTTCTGTGGTTGCAGATTCTAGTGTTATTCTTTTAGCCATTTATTTCTATAAGATATGCATATGTGTTTGAGAAATGTTTTGCAGGTCAAAGTTATCCAAATTTGCAAAAAAGTTTTGTCACCATCAAAAATGGGGAGATTGTTGGAGAAATCTTCTTGAAGTGTTTTGAAGTTGATAAAACGTTTCTATCAGTCTAGTCTGAAGGCTTGCAGACTCTGTTATTTAAAGTCTGAAGACTTCCGGACAGCCAGACTCAAGACTCAAAGTCTATCCTCATTGACAGTCTCTAATCCGTTGAAGAAAGGTTATCCAGAATTGGATGTTTCGTTAAGGATTTAACCTTATCATCTGGAGAAGATCTCGTGGCTAGAGAAGTCGTAACAGAATCCTTTGATTGATCAAGATTGATTTGATGATTGAAGATTCAATGATTGTCTAAATATTATTTGAATGTTCTACTTATGGAAACCGAGATCCTGATTGTATGGGCGAACAGGATTGATGAGCTATCAACACGTTCCTTTGATAGCACGAACAATCTTCCTAATTGATTCCGTCCAACGGGTAGATTGGAGGAATTCCTTTGGTAAGTGCCAACGGGTATGATGGCATAAAGGAGTATATAAGGAAGACGTTCTTAGTTGTTCGAGGTGTGCGTGATAGAAAAATTCCAAAGTCTGAAGCTCTTTTTTTGACAATTCCTTTGAGCGAATACTTGTATACAAAAGAGAGTCTATATTTGTGAGAAACCTTGACGAGGTATGATAGAACATCTACACTGTGGAATCAAGGCAAAGCTGTGCTGTAACTTCTCTTTTGATCATAGTGAAATCCAGCCGGTGGGCTGTCAGTGCGGAAGAGTGGACGTAGGCTTGGAATAAGCCGAACCACTATAAATCCTGTGTTCAATTTTCTCTCTCTCACTCTCTCTACCTCGATCGTATTTCATTTTGTTAATCAAGAGAGAATTTCCATTATATCGATTGCCACAAATCGCTTCCATATCTCGATAAATTGTTTGCGCATCTATTCACCCCCCTCTAGGTGTTTATACTAGCTATCTCATCCGCCCCTCCTAGGGATGGCAGAGCTTACTAATAGGGTGACACTCAATTCCAACTAAGCAACAATGGTCGGTTGGGGACGGGAGAAAGATCAGAATCTATGAAGACCGCTAGCTGACCAAGGGAATTATTGGAGGACCAGTAAACAGAGATGAGCCGCAAATGGTGGCTGATTTGATTTTCCCGGAACATAACAAATGGAATGAAAATCTACTACATCATTTCTTTGATGCAGACATCACGACTGAGATTATCGGCATCCCAATGAGACCTAATTATACAGAAGATCAAATAATATGGGCATTACACAGTGAAGAGTGGATATCATACTATCAGACATGCAGCCATTTATCTGTTCCACTTGAAGTTGTTACCCCCTGTCCATAAGTACTACTTGACTCATCATCCAATACATCTATCTGCATAGATTCTAACAAGGCTCTGTCGTCCTCTTCATCCTCAACATAACCTTTATATGTAAGTCGAAGCAGTAGCTCCCCCGAGGATCCCCTTCTAAACACTCCCCAACCTCCTTGCAAGACCACAACTCTATCTGTGGGTACGGTATCTTGGAGAGAGCCCAAGTCGACCCAAATATGCAGTCTAATTCAGAAAGATCTTTCCGATGAAAATGTGATACACTCGAGGAAAGATACGTATATGAAACTGACTAACTCAATCTTATTAGCAAGTCAATAATTTGCCATCATATGATTCAACTTAAGCTACAAATTCTATGAACAAGAAACTATCTGGTGGATGAGAAAAAGGTCTAACTTGGTTGTCACATCGGAAGATTTTACAAATTTGAAGCTTGGTGGTAGCATTTTCACATCACGTACAAAAATTTAATCTCCAAAACACACTGAATGGAACTTGAATTCTTAATGACATTAGGCAAAGCCAAATATGGGTTGCATTGTGGAGGACAGAGTAATAATCAAGCATGATTACCTGTATTACATGTCTAACCTTAATATCTCGAGTGTTTAGCATTCTGATAAATGCTGAGTTTCAGAAGAAGAAATAGTAGACATATACCCAGCCCAATTTTCAGTCATTTAGAATCTATATAGAGTCAAGATCAGGGATCTTTTCTAAAGCAACTTGAACTTCATATCAGAAAGACATTTTTCTCTTCCTGTCTCTTGTCTCTATGGAGAGCTCATAAATGTGACCTAAGAGCATTCTAAAATTTAAAAAAAAAAGGTAAACCAAATTTCTGGATTATCCTTAGAGACTAACATATCATTATCCTCGACAAGATTCACAAAGCATTCCACATCCAAATCCATTCTGAAGTTTGAGCTAAAATAGACTCAGGGCAGGATCCGAATCACAGTCGAAGCTTGACTTTTTGTGCCCATCACCTGCGCAATTTTGGGACTTTCCAGCTTACTAAAATCGCAGTTTCTATATTTCCATCCAGATTTTGTCAAAATTTAGCAATATGGGAATGAAGTCCATATGCTATCGATTAGCAAGTCAACATGAACCAGCTGTTTCTGTTCCAATTCTTTTTCATTGTTTATAGCTAAGAACTCAATACTACAAACAGATGTCAAGCCAGAACGATGATCCATAGTCATATTCTGAGTCGAAAGGACGTGAACAGGGAATCCCCACAACGTGTTTGGATGGAGGGAAGGCGATGGAGGGGAAGGGTTGGGATGGATTAGGAAAGACTAGGAGGGATCAGTCCGGTTAATTTAAATCTCTGCGAATCTGTCCAGATTATGGAGGGTTTCAGTGGGGAATTGGAGAGACTTGTGTATTAACAGATAAATTTATTCTCCTTTCTCACTTATACCCTTCTTTTACATCTATTTATAAGTAGATAAAATGATTATTTGTCATAATGCATTCTCTATCTCGCTAGCATCCATATAATATCATAACATGATTACTCAAAATCCTCTGTTTTTTTAATTAATCCATGCAAATTGAGTGTGAGCTAATAAGTAGTCGAGGGAGACTACATGAACATAAAATCTATTGAAATCCCATGGATAAGTGAAGCGAGATACTTAGACATATGTATGCATGCACATGCACGCATGCACATATATATAAAGCTTATAAACCCCACACACGTGCCCAACAGCTCTAGTTTACGCTAGAGTCAAACCTAAAAATTTAAGCTGATAGGAGGGAAGACTACATGAATATGAGGCCTATCAAAACCTTATAGATAAGCGATGTGAGACACTTCAACAATTTAAAAGCAAATCAATTCTGCATGACTTAGGAAGAAAGCGCAATAATAATGCAGCAATTTGTAAACCAGTTATTACGAAAAGCAAAGGCACTGTGGGATAAATGTCTAAAACCATAGATGTAGCTAAAAGCTAAGGTGAAGCTTGAGATCGTTACAAGGATGGAATAAACTCAAGAAAAACTAAGCTAAAAAGTATGCATCTGAAAGAAGGCGGACCTAGTTCAACAAAAAAAAAAAAAAGAAGGCGGACCAAGTTGAGTGTAACCCCTGGGATTTTTTTCTCAGATGCATACAAAATGAGGACAAAAGAGACCAAACTGCATCATAATAATCACTTTTTCTTGCAAAGTACCATAAATAATGTCCACAACGAACTGCAAACTTATCATAGTGATACTGCTTTTATGGTTACTATACCTCAGCTGTGCCAATAGTAAGATCTGCAAATCCAAGAGTGTCCTTCACTTGAATATGCAGCTTTTGCTTTCTAGGATTTGCAATGAGCTTATGAAAATCCTGCCAAATGAAGTGATTATAATGAGACATACCATGCACGTACGGGTATCATGCAAAACTAGCAAACCAGCGCATACAGCTTTACCTGATTCCAGATTGGCTCTCCAGGAGGCCGAATGACAGTGGTCTGGCTGTTCTTTTCGCTTCTATTTATTTGATCCCCCAAGCTTAGGATAATATATGGATCAGTTTGCCTGCCACCAGAAGGAGAACAGTGATATTTCCAGTGCAGTAAAGAATGGCTCAAATGACAATGAAGAGGTCCAATCTTGTATAACATACTAACAACTTGAGTTTAATGCACAATTGCAATTAGAAAAATTTTTACTGTCCATGACCAGCAGTTATAGCCATTACTAACGAGTACCAGGAAGTAATTACCATAGAAATAACTAAGTTTCCGAGCATCAACCAGTAACTCTCCAACATAATCCTTGTTTCCTTCATTCATCTCTCCAGGTCTGAAATCATTGTGACCAGACCAACTGCTTTTCCTTTCTGAAAATCTAAAACAATCTTCTTTGGTCTTACAAATAGCTTAGGCAAATTCTTAGTGAGAAACTTCGTTAAAAACCTAGAACAAGTGCACGCAGATATTATTAGTCCAAACCTCAACATATCTTCAAGTACACACGATGGGAACCAAAACAAAGACGCATATTGAATCAAAGCCAGCATAAACAAAACCCTATGCGTTACTCCTGCTCCTAATCAAGATGGAGGAGTATCATGATTCAGGAACTTTACATAAGTCTTAATTTAACTTTATGACCATTACTCATTTCTCTAAACCCCACAATACTTCGGTGGAGTATAAAACTTACGACAAATCATCATTTTAGCAAGTCCTGAACTGGCAGATTGACATGCGGTTTATGCAGTCATCGGTTGTTATGGCATTCGATAACACGTAAAAAGGTGAAGACGCCAATTTTCGACATTCGACGTTACACATGCTCAACGAACCTTGATCAGGTAATACCAAGAAAAACCCCCAAGTTCTTAATAATCCCATTCCAACTTGTTCAATACCATATAATCATGCTACGGACATGTGACATCCACCTTGACTCTCAACCCAGTTGATAGACGTTCGGCCAAAAAGGAAAATGGCCAGTTGAATAATAAATAAAAAGAAATTCAATCCCTTCACAGATTATACAATAGAATGTGGTGGTTAAAGTCCAGATTCAACTTACATGGAAAGAACAGGAATTAATAAACAAATAAAAAGGTCACCTCGAATTTCTGACCAATAAAATAGGCATTGGTATTGAGATGATTGTTTTTCAAAAAAATTTGCACTTAAATAATCCAAAATAAACTTTTGGCATCAAAGCGAGTGTCATACATAACTTTTGACTCTTATAGTATACTTATCCCAGAAACATCCAATGGCCGCATCATCTATTCCATTTTCTCTCTCTTCCCTTGCTTGGAGCCAAGGTCTGCCTTTAGATGCCGCTATCCCTACCACTACCGCTACCGCCTTGCCACCACCTCCATTGAACCTCCAACTCAGCCGCGATCACAACACCGGCGCCGCCTCCGCACTCGCGTGTTTGCCCGCCTGCACACTAAGGTCGTGACTTTGCCTGAGGTGACGACCTCAAAACTGATTAAATGCATATGCGCGCGCCTGAGATTGCCCACCCATGTGTCTGAACACATCCCGTGTTATCACGTGCATTATTAATTATGATTACAAGCTCAAAAACTATGGCGAATGTCAATACTTAATTAATTCGAGATATCAAAAGCCATGATATTACAAGTATGATGTATTGCATTATTTACATACTAAATCACTACATTTAATAGTTTTAATTTTTAGAATAGTTGGTAAAGGTTGTAATATCAAAAAATATTAGAGCAGAAGGTCTAGGTTCATATATTTGTAGGTCCCAAATATGTTTCCACACTGAAATCTTAAGATAAAGACCAAATAAAGCGTGAAGAAAAATGTTAAAACATCTTAATATTATGTTACACCTTTATTTATCTACTTAAGGGTGTGCTTGTTTCATTGAAAACTTTACGATAAAGGAAAATATTCTCCATGGTAATCATTTTCAAGGAAAATTGTTAGTTTTCATTTGTTTGGTAGTAAGGGCATGTAGACAGTGAATCAGATTGAAAGTGAAAGTCGCCAAAAAGTGGCGAAATGCTCTCGAAACCAATTCACTTGAGTGAGACAGAGGAGGGTAAAGTGATTTCCTTCTTGCTAGAAAGGGCAGTTGTTTTCCTGTCGTCCAAACTTGTTGTTTTTAGTCAAGGAAAACATTCTTCATATATCGATTAGTTTTTCGTCATTCAAATATAAAAACTTCAGAAAACAATTTTTTGTAAACAATTTTTGCTTCAAACAAGTGGACGCTAAACTTTAAATAAAGTTGGTAAGGTCTCACAAAATTTTTTGTGATGAGATAACTTTATACAAAATACTCTTTCATATTAGCAACTCAAGCTCTAAGAAAAACCATAAATGAAGAGACCTTTCCTCTAGGATGAACTGCGTGCATATATTCGCAGGCACACTGATACAAATAACGGCTCAATCAAACACCAATGAACATTTTGTTGAAATATGGTTTGTACTCTTTATCAACAGGAAACCATAAGGGGTCCCACTTTCAATGAGCGGACCAAGGTTACAAGGGGCAGTGCTCCTAGCTCATTAAAGATTTTTTATAGTTCGGCCCCATATTTTGTTGATAGTTTGGCTGGGGCCATGAGTAGCTATTGAGTGACCTCGAGCTTTCTTGACCTCTAGTTTTTTTTTTTTCTCTCTTTCCCCTATATATTATCTCTCTCTTATAATTAAAAGCTATAACAAAGAAGTGGGGGTGCTAATTATAGTAGAATCATGTAGTGTATATAGCCCTATTTAAGGATGAATCAAAATAAACCTTGTATCTTGATTTCTCATTTTTGCGTTTACTCTCTATTTCATTGTGTTTGTGTACTTAATTCCAATAGATTGGATGATATCTCTTGTGACAATGCTTGAATAAATCATTTAGACTTTCTACATCATGACTTGTCAGTATAAAGTTCGAACCATTAAGTTGATAACTCTTAGAAGGAGATAATCCCTCAAGAATCACATATTATGTAACTATTCTTTCTTTCCAAGATAGTCCGCATCTTTACAGACATGTCTATTTTACCGAGTTTTTCTTTGAAATAGTGCCCAAATTGTTTCACCTTTTATATGGGTCGGAACTTACTCGACAAGAAATTTTCCTACTTTAGGACTATTATAGTTACGACCACCGTTCACCTAGACTTTGGTCACCGGTTCCCCATCATCAGGTGACCAACTTTCTTAATCTTTCAGTAGCACTGAGCAAGCGCTAACCCCCATACAAGGTCTTATGACTTAGCGGAGATCTGTATTTTTGGTAAATAATTGCTCCGGCCTAGTCATTGTGAGCCCCTTTGTGAGGAGACATCTTTTCTCCGCAAATTGTGGGGTTATTCTGCCGAGTTCTTTAGAGAGTTTTATCTAGCCCCTAGGCATTTCTCTACTTACCCAATATGATCACATCGATAATGGCTATTATAGCTTTCGAGGTGATGGGTCGGTCGGTAAAAAGAGCCGAAAGCGCTAACACATGTTTAGCTTAGTTCGGCACAGTAGTCATAAATGTGATACGAGAAAGTGGTTGAGTGATAATCTGTCACTCCAAAAGTCCAGCTGTCCTTCCTAAATATGGCGGATGAGGAATTAATGGTGACCAAAATTGTCGCCCCTCTTATTCTGTTTGGCAGTTCTAGGTTTCGAAGAACGGATTTCCGGATTATAATGGATCGTAACTATTCATAGTTTTTCGCAATTCTCACACAGAAAAATGTCATGACACGCGAAAATATAAGAGGTTTCGTGATTGATGAGCGAGATTGTGCTTTTGTTCAGCTGACGGTCATCGAAACATCGAGATCCATTTCTCACGGATACTTTAGATAAATCCCGGTTTGTGCGGCACCTTGTTTCTCTGGATTGCCAAACAAAAGATGCATGTGGCAAGCATCGCAATTCACAGGTCTTAAGTTATTATTTCCACTGTTCAATCTAAGGCTAGAGTCTAAGCTACGGATAAGCAGATATTGAAAATCTAAACATTAAAATGACGCATTCATTTATCAACTTAATCTTTTGAAAAGTTAGTAAGGATCCGAAATAACCTCACCCGAAATGCTTTTTCTTTTTTTGGTACATCAGCAACTTAGGCTCTCAGGGGACCATCATTGAAAGAAGCTTATCTCTTGAGGGAACCGTGTGCATATGGGTCGGTGCATAGAGACAAATAAAATCATGCAGGTATTTCTACATCATGAATTGCACGTGTCAATTTTCGAGTCCTTCGAAAACAGCTCCTCGTGCGCCTTCGTGACTTTACGAAATGGGATGCATCGTACATGCACGCGGCACGCAACGCCGTTCACGTGGGCTTGCCTCTGGTTCGTCCACATCATGCTGCGCCGACCGCCAAGCACTCACCGATCATTTTCGTCTGCAAGTGCATTGTGGGGCTCAGCGTCCGGTCCGAATAATTGTTTGATTGAGTCGACAAGATAAATCGAAATGGAGCCACACGTTTGTCACTGGGCCAACGACCTTCGCAGATAAATCCCCATTCATTTTGTGAATTATAGTATATCAGTCTCCATTCTAATTCGAAGCAAAGTACCGAGTCGTTCTCTACCGTGACATGGCTTATTTTGTTTTCCCATTTAGGGCTTTAAGGGTGATATTGGGTTACTTTGATTGTTCAGATTAGAGATCAGATAAGATAAATAATTGTAGCATCCAGCATTTTTTTTTTTTTTTGTGACCTGTAGAATCCAGCATTTTGTATGCACTTCAAGCCAGATATAGTTCAAATTCCAAAATTATGACTTGGCTCAAACGTCGAATTAAGGAAGAAATTGTTAGAATATGTATGGAGTTTGAGCCCGTAAACAAAACCTCGTTTGAGATAAATTGCAAGAAAGCCCGATCTATTAAAGTCAAAAGTTTTGGATATTTTTCGGACATTCAAAACCGAGCAAAGCTAACTTCCTTTGGCGAATTAGAGCCGGTGACGGAAGAAAATATAAAAGGAAATAAAATATAATGATGTCCTAATTAAAATCGCCAAGGAGAATTCAAAAGGGAGACTTGGACTTTGCTGAGGTTGACCGAATTTGCTTCAGCGCATGGATATACACGTTTCCATAATTGGAGACGATTACTCGATTTTGGGCTGTTGATGTGAGTAGAGGTGTGCTGTGTGTGCAAAGCGGCAACTCTTCTCGTACATTACACTGTGATTCAATTGAAAGCGTTCTAGCGAAGTAAAATCTTATATTAAGAATTATTAATTCTTTCATGAGATTAAGAGATTATTTCGTGAGAAACTATAGAGTTAAACACTATGTGAGCTATTAAGTGTAATTGGGACTGGAAAACATTGAGTGTTTGAATGACCCGAACGTGGTTATAATCTTTATTTATCGCTTGATCTTTAGTAAAATTTATTACTGATTTCTCCGAGGACATAGGTTATTATGATCAAATAATGTAAAGCTAATGTCAGATTTATTTCTTGTTCTGTCACTTACTTTTGCAACAATACTAGTTTGAGATTTTTTATGATACAAAATAATTTTGAGTAAATATGATATGAGTATACCAGTTTGAATTTTTGTTGTATTAACTCTAAATATAATAACTCATTGATGACATAAATCAATTAGAGGTGGTAGGAGTTAAATAATTGATTAAATAATTGATTATTTGTTGATTGAAAATAGGCAACGGCAAATTTCTTCAATTTGTTATACGTTGTTTAGGTGACAGCACACTTTTTGGAGAATGCAATAAACCCTATTTCTTGGGATGAAGAGAAGACATCTCTAGCTATTTAGAATTGTGGGGGCCAAGTTTTTAAGGTAACCCGTATATATATGTCCAAGCGGCCGACGTGCTACCCGTTCTTTGTGGAAGTGCTTGGTTTAAATATCATACTTTTGGCTAACTCTGTGTAAGACATTTGATAATTGGATTGGATAATTTTTTGTACTGGTTACAATTAGTTTACTCAGGTGGAAAAATAAGGTATGCAGATATTTCCATCTCAATTGATGCTGATGGCATGGTGTAACGATAGCGATACAAAACATAACACCAAATTATTGCTTCTGAAAAGACATATCGCCCCACAAATGAGATTTGTACAACGAAGCTCTCGAATCCAATCACTGTGAACAAGTAGCTGATTGTTTCAACTTGCAGTCTCTGGAATTTTCCATATTCTTCTGTATTTCTCGTCAAACAAATGGCATCTTCTTTTAGAAAGCCTGCCTAATTTTAGTCCAATAATTTGAACTTTGGACTTTGGAACCCAAGCATTATTCAACAACATTTAGCTATGATTGAGGAAAGCAATTTCATCCCTTTTGCTTTACACTGAAACAAGGATAGAAGATTAACCTCACTTGAATTTTAACAGTGTGATCTAAATCACTCATTAACAAAAAGCCGAAAGATACACTCTAAATCTTATTCTACTCTCAAATACTTTCATCCAAGAGTACATACATCATAAGAATTAACCATCAAACAAGTAAAGTCTTCGTTTATCTGTGAATTTCATAAGACCCCACTAGTAGTAGAGCTACTCCGAATGCCTCGACCATGATGATGGTCCAAGGTCGAGGCCAGGTGACTATCTACTTATGTAGTATTTTAAGAACACAAGTAGATCGTGTAGTCTTGCTCAAATGAGTATTCCAAAGAAGCATTCCACTTGCACTTCCAGATATCCTTTTTCTGCAAACAAAATGATGGCCAAAGTCAGATGAAAATCGTGAAATTACACTCTCAAACACATATGCGCCCGAACGACACACAATTGCTACTTGACTCAAAAGGTTCTCCTGAAGGTCAAAGATATATGGTTAGAAGTTACAGTTTTCTAGAGAGAGAGAGAGAGAGAGAGAGAGAGAGAGAGAGAGATCACATGCTTATTTGTATATGCATAGTTGATTACAAACCATGAGGTATTTCACTGAAGGAGAAATAGGAAAGGAGATTGGTGGAGCTAAACTTTCTTGCTTCCCATGGACAGGGGAAGTACCGAAGATAAAGGAGACAGATGTGATCTCCCAACCGTGTTTTACAAGGTTCAGTGCATAAAACCTCTCAGTCTCGAGTACGTCGGTCCGAGCTCAGATTCAAGAACAAGGGGTTACCTGAAGAATTGTCGGCTGAGAAGAGACAGTCTCGGCGTCGCCACCATTCCGATCGCTTTCGCCATTTCTTTTGCCCGAGCTAGTGGCGCTGATAAAACGCCCCATCATCTGAGCAAATTCAAGAGGCTCTTTCACGGGCTAGGGGGATGTCTAGGGCTTCCCATTTATAGCTGCTGTGGATAAGGAATCTCACCTCATCAAGGAAAAGTCTTACACATTAGGCGTAATTGGCTTGTTTGGATTTGGGCCCCGGAGGAGTGACAGCCGGAATTGCTATTTTTGAAATCCGGGTATCCACGCTAGTCACTACCCACGCATTTGTTCGATCGACACATATGAATTATATTTACCAATAATTAAATATTTTCTAGCTAAGCCACACGAAGGCATGACATGTAGCGCGCGAAACATCCAACGGACCCTCAGTATTTTCCATCTTCTCCCTCTTCCTTGCATGGAGTCCATAGTCCGCCTTTTGATGCCGCCGCCGCTACCGCCCTGTCGCCACCTCCATCGAACCTCCAACTCAGCCACGATTACACCCCCGGCGCCGCCCCTGCGTGTGCGCGCTCGCCCGCACTTTCGCTAAGGTCGTAACTTTTGCTTGAGGTGAGCGACCTCAAAATTGACTAAGGTCGTAACTTTCGCCCGTATGTGCGCGGGGCTGTGATTGCCCACCCATGGTCTACACATTTTCCATTTTATGATTACATGCTCAAAGATGAATGTCAATACATAATTGGTTTGAGATATCAAAAGTCAAGATATCACAAGTGTAATGGCCCTCCTCTCTTGTTCCACATCGCCTAAGGAGGGAGTCCTGAATTAGCTTATAAGGCTTGGATCCCTCTAAACTATACATACACGTTTTCTTGTGGGTAGTATGAGCTGCCTCGATAGGAACAAAACCGTGAGGACTTAGTGTCCAAAGCGGACAATATGTATACAGTGGAGACTCGAGATGTTACAACAAGTGTGATGTATTAAATTATTTAATGATAGATCACTACATCATTTAGTAGTTCTAATTTTTAAACATATCTATTAACACTCAAAAATGTCCGATTTTTAGTTATTATCGATATGCAGTGATCGTTCGGAAGCAACAAAAATAGACTTGACAACCTCATATACAACTGTGAAAATTAGCAAAGAAAAGGAAAAATAAAGCAGAATATCCTATCCAAGTATGTCTAGTCATTCGTGGAGGAAACCAATTGAATGGATTGAAAATTGCTTGATATTATATGCAATTGATGACTTGGATGAAAGTATTAGCACACGTCAACTAGTGGCAAATGATGGTAGATTATTTTACCAAAGTTGTTGATAGTGTGTTAACTAAGGAGTAGATGATCAATTTAGAGGACTGTATCTACTGCTCAAGTATGTGTAAATCCATTAAGGAGATCGTGAAGAATAGTTAGATGAAAATAGAGATTAAGATTGTTATTTTGAAGGGAATTGACAACATGGGAAACGAACAACTTCTTGGAGATAAGACTGCTATTTTGAAAGGAGTTGACAACGTGGGAATATGGGATCATTATTTTCAAAAGCGTTGAACTATAATTTAACCACAAAGAAACTACTCTCAAACAGTTATGATAGAAGGTCCATATATGCCAAGTTCTCATCAATCGAAAAGGATCCATTGGACAATCAAAATGTAATCTTTTATTATCTTTACTTTCTTGCACTTTATTTTTCCTTAGTTATAACTTTCCAATTCATGTCATCGATTAAATTCCGATGCGTATCTCTATGTTGGTACCGCATCGTCGATTAAATTTTGACGCATATCTCTATACTTGATATTTTGCCATCAATTCAATTACGACATTACATATTTGCATGTTCACAAGTTTTGTCATCAATTAAATTCGGATGCAATTCATGTACTGTGTTGCCATGGACGTGGTTACATTTTCAAGCTTTCTTGTTGATTGAATTTCAGCATGGTTTGTATATATAGTTTGGTTTGAAGTTCAAAATAAAGGTTTGTAATTATTTCTTGTTCGCGGGATATTTTCTATCTAGAGTCACCATAGAACACGTCTCCTCTCATTAAAAGCTGAAGAATGACTTTCGAAAAAGAGTTGTAAATTAAATTATGGTGAAACAATTTCATAAAGGTCCAACAAAATCTTACAAAATATTAGAGCAGAAGGTCTAGGGTTTTTAGGTCTCAAATATGACTCCCAAAGTATATTTCCACACTGAAGCAAGAAGGAAAATGTTAGAATATTTGAATATTAAATTACACCTTTATTTATTAGATTAAGGGTACATTTGTTTCACTAAAAACTTCATAATAAAGAAAAATGTTCACCATGGAAATTATTTTTAAGGAAAATTGTTAGTTAATTTATTTAGTAATTTAAGAAAAGTGATTTCCTTCTTGCTATAAGGGGCAATTGTTTTCCGTTAATATAAACTTGTTATTTTTAGTTGATGAAAAACGTTTTTTTTTTTTAATATCGATTAGTTTTTAATCATCTAAATATCGAAAAGTTAAAAAAAAAATTCCAAAAATAGTTTTTACTTCAAACAAATGGACCTTAAACTTTAAATAAAGTTGGTAAGGTCTCATAAAGTTTCACGTGATGAGATAGCTTCACACCAAATACTCTTTTGTATTAGCAACTTAAGCTCTCAAGAAAACCATAAATGAAGAGACTTTTCTCTAGGATGAACCGCATGCACATATTCGTGGGCATACCAATACAAATAACCGCTCAATCATACACCCCATGAGCATTGTGTTGAGGTGGCACGAGGGTCTCGCTTTTCAATGAGCGAGCAAGGGTCCAAAGGGGTCTCGAGGGGCAGCACCTCTACATAGGTAGAGGGCTTTTATAATTTGAATCTATATTTTATTAATAATTTAGGTTTGAGCTCATGAATAGTTATTAAATGACTTAAGACTTTCTCGATCTCAAAGGTTTTCTTGTGTTGTCTACATATAGTCTCTTTCTTGTTAGTTGAGAGTTGTAATCATGGAATTCATTACTAGATATTTCCCTAATTTAAAGATGAATTAGGATAGAAATTGTGTTTTGATTTCTATTTCTTGCATTTACTATCTTTTGTTGTATTAACATATAGGATGTCATCTCTCGGGACAATGCTTGGATAAATCGTTTAGACTTTATGCATCATGAGTTGTGAGTCTGAAGTTCAAATCGTTACTTCGAGAATCGCTGAAGGAGAAACTCCTTCAAGAATCATAGATTATCATAACTATTAATTATAGTCGCATCAAGAATGGCTTTTACCGCTTTGGGGTTGATGGGTCGGCTGTAAGGAGCTGAAAACATCACTCATGCTCAGGTTGGTTTGGTACAGTAGTCATAAATGTGATATGCTACCTAAAAGTGAATGAGGGAAAGTCTGTCCCTTCAAAAGCCCAGCCCTCCTTCCTATTTATGGCCGATGAGGAATCAATGGTGCCCAAAAATGCCGCCCCTCTTGTTCTTTTTGGCAGTATTACGGTCCCGAAGAACGGAGTTTCAAATCATAACAAATTGTGACTTTTTATAATAATTTTTCGCAATGCTCACACAGAATATCCTGACATGCAAAGATATAAAGATTTTTATGATTGATATGCAAGATTTTGCTTCTTTTGTTCAGCGAATGATCATCGAATCGAGATCCATTTCCCAAGAATGCTTAAGATGAATCTCGGTTTGTGCAGCTACCTGAGAAAGTGCGAAACATATATTACATATGGCATGCATCAAAATTCACAGGTCATAAATTATTATTTCCATGCTTTAATCTCAAGCCAAAATCTAAGCTACTAACACACAGGTGTTATAAATCTAAATATTAAAATCAGAAATTCATTTATCGACTTAATCTTTTGAAAATTTGGCAAGGGTCCGAACAAACCTCACAATAAATACTTTGTTTTAATGGTACATTAGCAACTTAGCCTCTCAGGGGCACCATCATTCAAAGAGACTTATCTCTTATGGGAACCATGTGCATATTATTAGACAAAATGAGCTATTCATGTACTGACAAACGGAATTTTAAGCATCAATTAGATCATATGCGGAAAATGGGATGTAAAATAAATTTGACCTCTAGTCATTGTTTGAGTTTGTGTGCAATGGAAATCCGAGGAGATTCAACAGCAACTCAACAGCAATTATGGGCTCCTTCTACTAACCACCCATTGATAACTGATTGTGTATTTCCAAAAGAAAGAGTTTGGCTTAGACCATGTCATGCCCTTACGTAAACGAATGATCGTCTTTTATAAACTGTCTTTCATCAATGCAATTTCCAATAGGCGGTTGTCAATGAAAGGGTATAAACATGAAAAACCATATGGTGGAATAACTATCACTCAAGAAAGAAAATGTGGGTGAACGTCAAAAAATAAGTTTTTATTTTAAAAGCCATATCCCTAAACAAATGTGGGATTATATTACAAATAACATTCTCTCACTTGATCCTAACATTTTCATCATACAATTTATCTAACAAAATCCATGAAAATTTTACGTTTAAAGAAAAGAAACAAAACGCATAAATCATGACAACATATTATCTAAGAACAAGTAATATTTTTCATGTATCACAATGCATCTTATTTCTTTAATATTAGTCTATACTTAACAACGCATCTTAATTGAGTTAACCTTATATTTATTCTAGATCTAAGGATAATTCCTATTCTCATTAAAAAAAATAGAAAAGGTACACCAAAAATTGATAATAACATTACAACTGATTAAGAGATTCATACAACAAAAGTTGTTTATACAATGACAAATCATATGATGGGACCAATTCTCATCCTAGCTATATGATTATTGTACTTCACTGGTGGCATGCATTTAGTTAAAAGATCAGCTATTATCAATTCAATGCCAACGTGTTTATGACTACTTTATTCTCCTTAACACATTTCATTATGGTTAAATACTTGATGTCGATGTGTTTATTTCGATTGCCACCTTTGGCATTCTAAGCCATAAAAATCGTAACTTAATTGTCACAATATATTCTTAATAAGCTTAGAAATAGAATCAACAACTCTAACCTAAGAAATGAGACTCTTCAATCATTCACCATGCAAGGTAGTCTCAAAACAAGAAAGGAATTTAGCCACCATAATTGAAGTAGCAACCAAAGTGACTTCGCACTCCTCCATGATACGGCTTCGCCAACTAATATAAAAATGAATTTAAATGTTGATTTTCGAGTATTAACACAACCAGCGAAATCCATATCTAAATAACCAATTATGTCCAGGTTGTCAGTTCATCTATACATAAGCATATGATCTTTGATACCTCGAAAGTATCTCATCACTTTCTTTGCCACTCACTAATGGTCCATACTTGGATTATTCTAATATCTCCCCAACATTCCCACGACAAAAGAAATGTCAAGTCAAGTACAAACCTAAACATGCATCACACTTTCAACAATGGAAGCATATGGGATGTTCTTTATTTGTTCCCTTTCTAGACCATTCTTCGGGAACTTGGTTCAAATTGAACCTATTGTCATTCACAATAAATGCCAAATTTGATGAATAATCTTTCATCTGAAATCTCTCTAGGACATTATAGATATAGATTTCTTGAGATGGTCTTAAAATTCCTCGAGGTCTATCTCTATGGATCTTAATGTCAATGAAATAAAATACCTCATCCATAGTCAGTATATCAAAACTTTTAGAGATAAATTGTTTCACATCATGTATTAACCATTTATCATTGGTTACAAGTAGAATATCATTTACATACAGTACAAGGAAACAATTTTTTTCTCTTACTTACCTTCTGGTATATACATCAATTAATGACACTCTTTAAAAAAACAACTAAAGAGATAGCATCATAAACCTTAAGCACCATTGGTGGGACACTTATTTCAAGTCATATATAAATTTCTTAAACTTGCACACCAAATGCTCTTCTTTACTAGAGAAGAATCATTTTAGTTGTTTCATGTGAACCTCCTCCTTTAATTCCCCATTGAGGAATGCCATTTTCATAGGGAAAGCCATGTGTAATGAAAAATGCAAGCATGGCTTATTGTAATACCCTGTCAAAATGGGCAACCAATGTCAAAACAATACAAATAGAATCTTTCTTAGATTCAAGAGAAAAATCTTCATGTAACCGATTCATTTCTTTTGAGTGAATCATTTGGCAATGAGTATAACTTTATATTTCTCAATGTTGCCCAATGAGTCCTTTGTTTTGAAGACCTATTTATAACCAATGGACTTTGCATCATTAGGCAATTTAACCAAATCCCAGACTTCGTTAGATGCCATAAAACTTATCTCATCCTTCATGACACTATACCACAGATTGAATTCATCATTACTCATGGCTTGTAAAAATGTTTCAAGATCATTTTTCAGCTCCAATATTATAGTCAAAATCTTGTAAATATACAATATAATCACTAGAAATTGCTAGTTTCTTCATTTTATAGATCTTATTAATATTGCCTCGGCATTCCCTTGAGGAGCGTGTTGTTCAACTAGTTGTTCAATAATTTTTGGTAATTGCTGAACAACTAGATCTACCAGATCAATATAAGTAGGTTGTGAAAATTAAATAATTAAATGTTCAATAACTAGTTGAACTAGAAGAGGGTTATGAACAATAATCAACTTAATACTTGAGGTGAAAGGTTGAGTATCTAAATAATCTTTTTAAGGATAAGGTTTCTGAACTAATCGCTCCCACTAATAAAGTCATTTCAAGAAATTTAGCATTGTTTGATTTCACAATCCTAGTAATGTGAGATGGACAATAAAATTTATATCCCTTGAACATTTCGGTATATCTAATGAAATACCCAATTATATTCATCGGGTTTAATTTATTTTCTAATGGATTATACACTCTTACTTCAAATGGGCATTCATAGATGCATACATGTCGCAAATTCGGTTTCCAACCTTTGAATAACTTAAAATGCGTCTTTAGGACAACCTTGGTCGGAACTCAGTTTTATATATATATTTCCATCTTAATAGCTTTAATCCACAAGGACTGAAGAAATTTGGAGCTGCTAAGCATGCTTTACACCATATCCAATAAAGTTCGATTTTTCCTTTCTACCACACCATTTTGGTCTAGAGAACTAAGCATAGCGTATTAAGCTATTATCTCATGCTCTTGAAGAAATTTCACACATGAACCAGATGCTTGTCCATTTTTAGTGTATTTACCATAGAATTTTTCAAATATAACTGATCTCATTATCTTAATTTGCTTATTGTATTATTTCTCTACGTTTGTTTAAAATGCTTTAAAGACATCTAATCATGCTTATTACGAAGCAAGTAAAGATACATAAAACATGAGCAATTATATATGATAGAGATGAAGTATTCCTAATCATATGAGTTCATAAAAAGATTACATATATATCATTTCTAATATTTATGTACTCCTTTTGATACATTTCTTTTATCTTATTGGTTTGCTTTTCCTTTATGCAATTGACGCAAGTGTCCCGAGCCAACAATTCCTTGATCTTGGAATAGCCCGTGTGACACCTGGTGAGCAACAACACTAGGTCAGCCGTTGTTTAATAGGTATTCTAGAGAACGTGACAAATAATGTTTTTATATGAGATTATACCATGCCCAACTTAACCCGAGCATCTAGTCCACGCCTAGCTTAACTTGGGCGTCTAGTCCATTGAGTGAGACAGTCAATCACTTTAGGCTCATTGGCTTCGACCTACCATGTGACATCATGGATTTTTTACTCTACTTTCAATTCAATAAATCAAATATTTTATCGACGCGCCTATAGTGCTATTCTTAGAGTTTATCATTCATGAGATAACTAGATTACCTATGGAAGCCATTAAGGATTTTTAAGGCAAATAGACTTGATGATTCGACCAGGAATCGGCCGCTTAACCGTGTTCATCTGCCGAGATCATTACGGCATAGACATAAATTAATTAGAGATCAGAGATAGGTCGGTTCGACTGAGATGAGTGGTTAAATGTGGGTGATCCCACTAAATTATAAAATTCTCATCGACCGGCACTAGTTTGATTTTTCTATCATTTTGGTACCATATGTCTATATTTGAAACCTCGAGATTCTCACAACAACCAAGAGTCACCAATGCATTGAGTGGATTCATTGTGGCTTGAAGAAAATCGACAATGGGTCATTTACATTAAAATTTTCTGAAAACTACCTTGTAGATTAGGTCACGTTAAAAAAGCGCCAGATTGAAATTAATCGCGAATTTGAGTCTGATTTCAAAAATTAAAAGTTCTGTCATGTCACAATTATTCTAGGAGCATCAACTTAGTCTTAGAATATTTTTCTGCAAACCGAAACTTTTTGGGAAAAAGTCGGCATAGGGCCATTTTTCTTCAGAAATTATCGAGGGTCGTTTTTTATCGCAAATTAGGAAGCAAGTGAGTTGTATGGGTAAAAAAAAATGCCAAGATGATCGATGGTAGGTTGATTGATTTTATAGAGGCCAAATTGGATTAAATTAAGAAGGATTTAATGTCCAATTAAAGCAAGATCAAGGCAATTCGTATGTCCCTCACCCCCACAACTTATGGACCAATTCAAGCTTCTAGATGGGTGCATGGGTGGTTGAACTTGGGCCTACGAAGTAGTTGGTGGTGGAGGATGATCAAGAAAGACAATTGAAGAGAAAAATGCGACCTTGTGGCCCAATTGTTCCCTCTCTCTTTCCTCATCTCTTCTCATCTGCTGTTGCCGACCCCCTCATCCCTCCATCTTGCCATTTTCGAACTCAGCAACCAAGAGAGAGACCAGTTGGAGTAGCCACACCACCGTCGGACCGCTTTTCTCCTCTATTTTCACTTCTGCTAGTTTTTGCTCTAACTAACTTTTCGCCAAAGATCCAAGTGAAAAGTCGACTTCTCATGCATATCAGCCAACGATCCACCCATTATCATGACCAAGAAAGATAGCTCATCCCAATGAGCCTGACCTTGCCCCGAACGGAGCCACCGGCCTTCTTATACAGCCGCCACAAGCCGCCAGTCGTCGGTTCGCCGGTCTACTACCCGCTTGCACCATTTCATGTTTTTCTTCATTTTTCTCTTATTTCATCCCTTCATTTGCCCATCCCAACATCCAACAAGACCCCTAAGACAACTAGGAGCCGCCAGTTGCTGACCACCCACTCGCCGAAGCTTCGATCAACCTGTTTCCTCGCCGTTCAGCTGTTAGTTCTCCTCTGTCCAGCAAGTAAAAGCAAAAGTCGAACCAGCTTTGTTTCCTCTGTTTTGCAGCTCAAAACAGAAGCTAAAACAATGGGTTTTGCAGCAGCTTCTAGGCCAGTTTTGAGGTGGTTCCGAACCTCGAAAATTAGGCCCGCTTTGGAGATAATCGTCCCCTGTCGCGTCCTCATTGATTTGTACCGATCGGCTCGCCGAGCAAGTGAGTTTAACTCACTAATCCTCGCTTAGTACGTTAATTGTGCTCATGAGTTGATTAGTTTAGACTTAAATGGATTAGGTAGTTAGATTATATTAGATTAATGAATTTAATTATTTGCCATTGCATGTTAGGTGGTTAGTTAGTGTAATTAGTGAGTAAATAGACTTTAGTATTTATTGAAAGAGTCTCAAAAATTTTCCAGGTCCGTTTTGACATCCAATTAGGCATTACGAGCCTAAGTTGGATTTATTGACATTTATTTAATATTTTATGTAATTATTTATTTATTTATTTATTTTCCGGAAATTAGGTTGGGATAGCCGACAACCAGAATTTTATGCTGGTTATTGTAGTGCAATCTGTTTATTTATTTGAGCTTTAATTTGTGCTAAATTGATTTAATTGTGATTTTAGGATTTTACTCTTAAATTAATTAATTTTGGCAATTAATTGAAAAATTACTAGGCGTCGATCTACAGCAACCAAAATCTATTTTAGGACTGCTGAAAATAGTGGGAGGTTCAAAAGTGAAAATCTTACATTTTGGCTAAGGCCAGCCGTGTACTCACACACGTGTAATTTTATTGAGTATGATAAAAAGGGTAAATTGATTGTGTCTTGAGAACAAAAATACTATAATAGCTCAATGATTCGTATGTCATCTTGGAGAATGAACGTTATACTATAATAGCTCAATGACTCTCTTGTCATCTTGAGAAGGAATTGCATGTATACCGATTAGGTGACTCTATATGTCATCTTAGAGATAAGACGATATGACTTAGCAGCACGATGACTTTATATGTCATCTTGAGAAGAAATTGCTTGTATACCGGCTCGGTGACTCTATATGTCATTTTGGAGAAAGGACGGTATGACCCAACGGTGTGTTATAATGGCTCGATGACTCTAAATGTCGTCTTGGAGATAGAATGTTATGCACAGATATGTTATAACGGCTCGATGACCCTATATGTCGTCTTGGAGATAGAACGTTATGCATACCTGCTCGATGACTCTATATGTCATCTGGAGATAGGATAATATACTATATATATATATATATATATATATATATATATATATATATTTCACTTGCAATGAGGAGTCCTGGATTTTGATCAAATTCATAGATAATATTGAATGGGCTGACCAAGAGATGGTCATATTGACATGTAATCGATTTGGTCAATTGATCAATAGTTTGATCTAATTTGATTGAGTGATATTATTGTCAGTAATTATCATATGAACTGACCTGCAGGAAAGAACTGATGCCAAGGTAAGTCCTCTGACGCCTATATGTGTTTAAGCAGCCCTTAAGACATAATTTTCTTCCTAATCTGGTCTTAGGAGGTAGAACTCGATGAGACGTAGTCTCACCCCCATTGTATAATCAATTTTTCAGGTCCCTAGATGGTGGTCGTGGAAAGCTTGAAGTCTCGGAGTTTGGGAAAGTGAAGGAAACAGAATTGGCAAACCTGTATGACTAGTTAGTCATAGGATAGTTCATTTTTTATTAAATCGATACTTTTGTAAATAACCTGATGTTGTAAATAAACATGTTTGCCTATATAAAGGTTTTTGTTGGTTTGGAAAATATATAGCCCTACTTTCCTATTCCAATGTTTTATTGTCCGGGGATTATTTATATGCTTCCACATGCGTATTAAATTAAATGGGTCAGCAATGCATCCTGGGACGTCGCTATTAATCGACCAAGGAGGGATGGGCACGTGCTCGGAGAATCGGGGTATGACATACCAGGGTCTTATTAGAAAAGCAACATCAACTCCCGATTAGTTTGTCCACGAGAGGTCAACCCCACTTTCAAAGCTCCTAATTAATATGATATTTTTATCCTAGAACTCCTAGCACCAACCATCTCAATGCCACTCTCACGAATCAGTTGTATTCATTCCTTTTGCATCACTCACTCTTCACCAAATAATCTTATGCTCCACGCACAAGGGTTTATGAGTTTGGGAGAATTACAGATCATGACACAAGTACCATAATTAGTAAAATCTAAAGTACCGAATACTCCATCATTTACATATTACTTAATTCTATCTATGGAAATATATCCTAATCTTCGGTGCCATAACATTGAAGAATCTTCATTCGTATCACATCATTTTATACTAGCGTCATCATAAACATGTATCACATTACAAAAGGTATTGTCTTGTAAATCGATTCAAAAAAGACAATTTATCAAAATACCACTCATAATAATTTCATATTTAGATAATAAACTAAATTTTGAATTTGAAAAGTTAAAGGGATAACCCAATGGCACAATTCTTGAAGCTGAAATCAAATTTCTAGAGAAACTAGTAACATAAAAGATATTTTTCCAAATTCAAAACAAAACCATTATCAAGAACTAATATATATGTCTCAATAGCTTCCACATGTGAACGTATCTTATTACTAGATATATGATTTGTTCACTTCCCATTGGTTTCTAGTGTTATGACTCACATGAACCATATTAGTTTCATAATAAACATAAAATATTGGATTACATTTCTTTTTTAGTTAGGTCTTAAAATTGACACAATCCTTCATCATATGTCCCTTTTTTTTAACAGAAGAAACATTTGGATTCCTTCTTAACGTTAGCTCAGGGAGGTATTTTGCCTTTTCCCTTCTACTTTCCTTGCCTCTTATATTTTTCTTGCGTTGCCAAACAAGCACTTTCTCCTAATTCAGCAGCCTTTCTTCCTCTTGAACATACATGATCATAAGTTATTTATTTTTATGTGTCTTATAAGAGATCTTGCATAGTGTATACTATTGTGGGAGAGTGTTCAAAATATAATATACAATGAATGATTCAAATATCTCAACCTCAAAGTTTTTCAGGTGAGCTACAATGTCCTTCATCTTCATAATGTGCTCACACACATCTCTAATATTGTTGAGCTTCAAAAGTTAAAACTCCATAATTAGGATTATGACATGCACCTTTTAAGAAATTTCAAACTACACATCAATGACCTCCAACAAAGCCTTAGCATTACTATACTCAGCGACGAACCACAAATATTAGAAGAAATTTTAGTCCTTACGAACATCATACCAAGGCGGTTGAACCATTCCCATTGTTCATAAAAGGTTATCTTAGCTGCAGTACTCATATCAGTAGGAGCAGGTGATTTGTCCTTGCTTATAGTGTAGTCAATATTCATCCACCCCGATTAAAAAAGGATTAACTCCTTTCAAACTTTATAGTTTTTATCATTTAGCATGGGAACATCTTTTTTAAATTCAAAGAAATTCATAGGTTGCAAAACTGCATATCAAACAAACATGCTTATGTCACAAAAATATGAGACAAAATTTACATAAATCATGTTTTACTAATATAAAATATATCATGTGATATGAATTACATAACATTAAAAACTGCCTAAGGGCTAAGTTTTTAATTTAAATAGATTCATAATTACTTTATGAAGAAATTATCATATTAAAATCATTTTCTTAATCTTTGTGGGTAAATTAAGAAAGCTAATATGATATGGCATCTTAATCAATTATGTCAATATAATAAGAATTCCAGTGGGAAAAAGATTTATTATACTGACCTTTTTTTTATTCTACTCTACTCCTATTTTAATTATCACTCTTTGATTTTTGTCTTGCTTTTTTGCAGGATATGGGAGTTGAAACCCACATATGAAACTAAATCGATAAATACAAGGCAAAGATACTAATCTCACTCTAATACCAAAATGTAAGACAAATTGAGCAATTCTAATCATGAATTGAAGAGCGAAATTTGACCATCAATTAGAATCACATGCGAAAAACAAGATGTAAAATAAGTCTAGCCTCCAGCCATGTTCAAGTTTGCACGCAATGGAAATCCATGGAGATTTGATGGCAATTCGACAGCAATTATGAGCGCACTCTACTAACTCAATCCCTTTGCGAACTGATGGTGTAATTTCAAAAAAGATGATTTGGTTTAGACCTTGTCATGCCTGTATTAGACAAATCGTCTTTTATAAATTGCCTTCCATCAAGGTGGTTTCCGGTGAGCGGTTGTCAATAAAAGTGACGAATGTAAAAAAATCATATAGTAGATTAACCATCACTCAAGAGACAAAAAATGGATTAATGTTAAAGGTTAATTTTTTAAAAATTATATCCCAAAGAAATAAGGGAGCACACTATAGATAGCACATGTGGGCTGATGCACAGACAAATAAAATCGTGTAGACTTTTCTACATTGTGAATCGAACATGTCAATTTTCGAATCCTTGAAAAATAATTCCTCGCGCGCCCTTTGTGACTTTCTGAAATGGGATGCATCGGGTGCCCATGGCATGCAATGCGGTTCGCGTGGTCTAGCCTCCAATTCGTCCACATCAATGCTACGCCGACAACCAAGCACTCACCGATCATTTTCATTGGCAAGTGCATTATGGAGCTCAACGTCCGGTCCAAATAGTCGTTTGATTGAGCCGACAAGAGAAATCGAAATCAGGCCACGCATTTGTCAAAACATGAGGATTTGAAAGAAAGACATGTTTGCTTGGATTTTAGGGAGAATAAATTCAAAACTTGAGAGTTGAAAAGAAAGATTTCTCTCCAAGGGAGGCAAGGAGATCCTAATCAAATCTATTGTACAGGCAATTCCTCCATATGCAATGTCAATTTTCAAGCTTCCTATATCTCTGTGCAAACTTATTGAACAGAAAATTTCTAGATTTTGGTGGATGACTGATTATAGTAGGGTTGGGGTGCATTGGCAAAAATGGGAATTACTTAAAGCTAACAAGGACGGTGGAGGACTTGGCTTTCGAGACTTAATGGTGTTTAACAAGCTGATGCTTGGGTAGCAAACTTGGCATTTAATTCAACAACCTCACTCGTTGTGGAGTCAAACATTCAAGGGGTTGTATTTTAACTCAGAGAACTTCCAAACAGCAAATAGAGGTACACGCCCTTCATGGGGATGGCAAAGTCTTCTCGGAAGAGAGGTCATCCTACCTAATGTATGATGGTCAATTGGGGATGGTAAGAAGATAAAGATTCGGGAGGATAGTTGGTTACCTATAGGAACTATAGGTGGACCAGCAGCACGAGAGGAGCCAGAGAAGGTAGCTGATCTTTTTTATCCTCTCCACCAGACCTGGAAACTTCCTCTACTTCAACAAATGTTTGATACTCTGGTTATTGCATAAATCATTAAAATCCCTATCCGACCTTCCTATGCTACTAATAAGTTAGTCTGGACACCTATTGTAGATGGAAATCACATAGTGAAAATCAATTACAAATCCATGGTCAACACGGCATGTATAGTGACTGATCAACAGGCATCTACCTCACACCAACACCCCAGAATACTATGGCGCAAGATATGGTCTATGCAAACATAACCAAAGATTCACACTTTCTTATGGACAGCTTGCCATAATTCCCTTGCTACTAAAGCAAATTTATTTCATCGTCATATTACCCCCAATCCTATATGCAGTCTCTGTACTCAGCGGTCTCTAGAAACTCTCAAACATCTTTTCTTTTTCTGTTCATGGACTAAAGAAGTATGGAATCATCTTAAACTCAACATTTCCGTCTCACCTTATACAGTACATCGTATGGATGATTGGATCGCAGAAAGGGCCACAAACCAGAGGCTCTTACCTGGATTGGCAACAATTGCATAGGTCTTGTGGCAGATCTGGTGTATGCGCAACAACTGGATTTTTCGCCGACAGTGTCCAGACCACAATCGAGTAGTTGAAGACACCTTTGCACAAAACTGAGTCCAAATCCGGTCCTACTCATGTTTTATGTTAGCTTCGGAAAAAAAGGGTCAAATGTGAACGAGACTATATCTATTATATAATCCTGAATCTAAAGAAGTCACTTAATACACTTAACGCGAGCTTAATACCAAAGATAAGCAATGTTGAAACATAATCAACACTGCCGTATAAACTCACTTTAACATAATAATGAAAGCCTATTAAAATTAAAGTGGTTTATACAATATTAAAAACAATTCGACAACGCTAGATATTAACAAAAGCATTCAAAAAAACAGTACCTTCTAATTAGTTCGAGGACACAACGTCAAAATCTAATCAATGATGCTGGACAATGAGGATAACACCTAGTAGACACTACTCCTATATGGATATGAGGACACAACATCATAATCTAATTAACAACATTGGACAATGGTGACAACACCTAGTAAACAGTGCTCCTAGATAAATATGATGATACAACGTCGAAATCTAATCAACGATGTTGAATAGTGGCAACAACACCTAGTAAACACTGCTCCTAGATAAGGATGAAGACATAACATCGAAATCTAATCAATAACGTTGGACAGTGGGTTAGCACTAGAATCTAATTAACAACACTACTTGGAATATAGACACTTGCCATAATTGAATTTATGATGGAAATCTTAAGCTACAGCTAAGCTAGATTAAGCAAAGATAAAAGTAAGATGACATAATTTTGTGTGTTGTTTGAGGGGCTTCTCTATTGGACTGCCTGTAGTATTTATAGGCCAATTTGGTAATCATTGGTGGTTGATTGCTTCCTCATCAATAGTCACTCCACGTTCTATATTGAACCACCTTATCGATATCTAGTTTTTAATTTGTTCAACAATGCTTTCATGACTTGTCTAGCAAGAATTAACTGCTCCTCTTGAGTTTGGCGCCTTTTTAACCATTCCCGCTTAAATTCACTATTAATGTTATGTCTTTAACAACGTCTCTTAGCTTCAACATGTGGCAACAAACTACTTCATTTTGTTGGGACAAGTGCTCCAGAAGTCCTAAAACTTGTTACGAAAATGCATTTGAGTCCTAAAACTTGCAAAAAAATGCAAATAAGTCCTAAAACTTGTTAAAATGTTTCATTTGAGTTCTAAAATCACCGCCGTCAATTTTATTGATGGAAAATGTTGACGTAGCATTTTAAATTTTATTTTTCTAACTGGCTTTTTAAAATAATTTTTTATTCAATTTTTTAAAAAATTATATTTAAAATTAAAATTCAATTTTTAAAAACTGTTAAAAAAGGGAAAAAAAAAAGGACAGGAGGAGCTGGTCACCAATTGTTAGAAGGGCCGACGACAGTCGCTAACCGCCGCTCGACCAGGGCGAGGGCCGGTGACCCTCACCTGACGTTGGTGAGGGCACCTAGATCTAGGCACGCCAGCCCTCACAAGGGGTCGGTGAGCGTCGCCAGCCCTGGGCAAGGCCTCAACGGCCCTTGCTTGGGGCCAGCGGGGCTCACCCAGATTCGAGCAGTGCAGCCCAGATCTGGGTGAGCCCCGCCGGCCCCGGGTGAGGGCAGTTAAGGCCTCGAGGTGGGGTGCCACGGCGAGGGGGAGGATGCCGCCACAAGCATCAAGGAGCTACTGAGCCGAGTGGAGTCAGCGTGCAAGCCAGCCTACAACAACGCTGAACTGCGGGAAACATTCGAGTTTTTCAACGCAGACCACGACGGGAGTATCACAGCGGAGGAGCTCCTCGTGGTGTTCGCGGCATTCGGGGACGAGCGATGCACCCTCGCTACAAGGGTGCCCAGATCTAGGCTCGCCCGCCCTCGTGAGGGACTGGCAGCCGTCGCCCGCCCTGGGCAAGTCATCGCTAGCCCCCCATGAGGGCTAGCAAGGCCCGCCTAGGGCCGACAAGCCCCTTCAGCAATCGACAACGGCAGCAGCGGCAGCGATGGGGGAGAGGAGCCGCTGATTTTTTTTTAAATAAATTTTTTAGCTTTTCTTTTTAATTTTTGGTGAAAATAAAATAAAATGAATAAATCTAATTATTTAGTTTTTAAATCTAATTTTTTATTTAAAAAATGAATAAAAAAATCATTTAAAAAATCCACGTGGAAAATAAAAAAAATATTTAAAATGCCACGTCAACATTTTTAACGGAAAATACTAACGATGTTAACTTTAGGACTCGTTTGAAACATTTTGACAAATTTTAGGACGTAAATGTACTTTTTGCAAGTTTTAGGACTCAAATGCATTTTCGTGACAGGTTTTAAGACTTCTTGAGCACTTATCCCATTTTTGTTTGTATGTCCATCGAAATCTAGCTTAAGGATTCTTGAAATCCTTGGCTATCCTTTGTTTTCATAACCACTATGGGTTGTGCTGTTGTAAATTACAGCCTACATGTGGCAATGAGGGTGCCTCTCGTGACCAGCATGTGTTTGTAGGGGTATTTTTGGATGTTAATAACTTTGTTTTCCCATTTAGGGCTTTAAGGGTGATATTGGGTTACTTTGGTTGTGCAGATTAGAGATCAAATAAAGAATGATGTTCCTTCTTGTTTAATGAAAGAGATAGTGATGCCATTGTGGCACCACCAACAACCGTTTCGAGGTGGTTGTTGCATCGCATCCCAAGCAACCACCAACATGGTGGTCGCTTGAGTCTCTCTCATGCACACACAATGGTATCAAGCGACTAAGGCAACGACCATGGGGCAGTTGATATGCGACCCTCAAGTTTGAGGTTGATGAGCTTGTCGCTGCAGCCCACCAAGATGTTAGCAATCAAAAAAATCTCTGCACCGTCTCGAGCCAAATACCTCACACAGGGTCTTTAAATTTAGAAAGTTCTTCCATTCTAGTAGCATAAGGTACGCCATAGTTATATAACACAGTGCAAGCCATTCAAATATCACGGCGTGAATGGAACTCCTGACATCATGGAAGACAAATGACTAATTTGCCACGATGCCACTTTCATCATGGTCGTTTCTAGCATGGTTTCTGGCATTTGTGTTTGGTTACTCTTTTGTGATTTACTTGGTATCTGAGGGTTTGGTTTCTATTTTACTTACTCTGTTTGTTATTATCAAATCTTACGATAGGCCAACTAAACCTCAATATTGGGGCATAGAAATATCCCCTCAACTTATCCAGTATTTTGCCAACTAAGAAATAATATATCTTATTAGATTCAATCATATGCAATGTTGCTTTATTTCTTAAAGGCCGAAAGGAGGTATTAGAGTTTACGTCTCCCCGCGATACCAAATTTGGCTTGTGTGCGACTTCCAAGTATGGCTTCTTTGAATTCGTATTTTTCCAATAGGACGTAGGCTGATTCTACACTAGGCTGCCTGGAAAAAATGGTGATGTTGGGCCTTCTAAAGCGAACTATTCAATATCCGTTTGGCCTGAAATTTTTACCTATGCTACATCGACATGTTGAATAACTCCCCTGAAAATTTTCAGCAAAAACGGATGAACGACGAGCGTTCAATCGCCGTTTGTGCGCAATTGCACAGTCTGCCTTGAGATGCACGCTCTTCCTTCTTGTGGTCGGTTACCACCCTCTAATTGCCTATTTATTCCCACACTTTGAATCATATGCCAAAAAAATAAAAATAAAACTAAAATAAAATAAAATAAAAAAGCAAATGACACAGAATAGGACACCGCCTATTTAATAATGCATTTGATACTGCCAATATCCACTACTTCTTGATAGGGAGGATAGACCATTGGCCACCAGAAGAAACAAGTAGGGGGAAAAAGGGTCTCTCTGTCCTAATTTTCTTAAATGACTGAAAGTACTCTAGAGGCTTCCATTAAATTTCACACCAAAATAAACGGTACTGTACCTCTTCCACTCATTTTTCATGAAAGCCCATCATTTTCAAACATGACTAAAAAAAACACATTCAACTCATACTTAGGCTTTTTGCTTGTTGAGCTTTAGTATAGCCAAGAATTGGAGTAACAACAGCAGAAATGTCATAAATTTCGTATGTCATGACATTTTTTTTTCGTTCAATTAAGTGCCACATCAGAATAAAATCGATCATTTTAGTGTCAATTTTAGCAAATCGACCTATGTGGATTTTTTTTTAATTAATTTCACATGCCAACAAGAATGTTTTTAAAATTTTTGAATTTTCTTATTAATTATCCACATTAGTACTAGATATGCCACGTAGAACGACCAATGTTCACGTCAGATTTTCCGGCAAGGCAAATCACCAATAGTACTTAAGTGATCAATTTTTCAAATCTGTAGCACTCAAGTGAGTGATGCTCAAAAGTTATGATACTTCTAGTATACTTATCCCAAAAATATTTTTACATGTGTCCATTCAAAGAGTGATTAATTAAATATTTGGAAAAATTATCAATTTAGTCTTATACTTATAGTACATATGTCAATTCAGTTTTAACTTTCTAATTTTGTCAATACAATCCTACACATTTGCGCAATATTTAAATGTAATCTTTCTTGTCAATTATCGTCACAAATTATGGTGTGGAAATCAACAAATTGCCCACATTAGCATGCTACTTAGGAAGGTCGGCAATGACTAGACACCACATTAGCGATTTTTTATGGCAATTGACAAGAAAGAGTACATTGAAATATGGCCTAAAAGTTAGGATTACATTGACAAAACTAAAAAAATATGGCTCATTAAGTGGAATAATTAGTTGTTGACAAGAAAATTATGACAATTGTAATTACATTATAAGACAATCCAATTAAACCTTTGGCAAATACATATTTTTTGTCAATTCTAAATGCATCATAATTTCCGAAGAAAGAGAAGAAGAAAAGGTAAAAATAAATAATTTTAAACATAGGACTTGTAAGAGATATTATGGACTATTTAAGGTTAAGCGGGTGTCAAAAGTCAAAATATGGATGGAAAGGCTTGACATTTATACGTCTATCCTTTTTACATAATTGCTCATTTAAATGTTAAACCTAACTTATTTATATTTGAGTTTATGCAAGTAAAATAAGGAGTGACTATGATGGATTTCTTGAGTTAAGGGCCGTACGGTGGTTGGAAAAAAGAGAGGCAAAAGAGGTAATCTATAATTAATACTACTTATGTAATAATACATTATAATTGTTTTGATTATCTTTTAATTTCGATCCTTGTTGAAAATTAATTTAAAATATTTTATATTTTATATGCAATGAGCCTCATTCATGAAAAGTACCTAATTTTATGTATATGGTACCACTTTCTATTAATATGTCTTATAAAGAACTAATTGATATAAAATATTTGTCTAAGTGGGACCCTTATGGTAAAGTTCATAGGAATAGCTGCATTAGGTCTCTCCAACCATTTCACTTTATCATAAAAATACTGAGATAAGAACAGTAAGAGTGCCATAACTTTTGTATATAACTCACATAAGTACCATAACTTTTTTTTTCTCACTAAAGTGCCACATTAGAGTAAAATTGATCATTTGAGTATCATTCCCAGCAAATCGTCTTATGTGGATCTTATTATTAATTTACATTTTGAAGTGGATTTTTTAATGTTTTTAATTTTTTTATTAATTGTCCATGTGAGTGACAACAATGCCACATAGGACGACTGGCTTGCACGTCGGATTTTCTTGTGAGACAATTCGCTAATTGCATTTAAATGATCGCTTCTTCAAATTTATGCTACTCATGTGAGCCAAAAAAAAAGTTATGGCATATAAGTAAGCACCTTACAAAATTTATAGCACTTTTAGTATACTTACCCCGCTTAAGTTTCTTCCTCCTTCAAGTTCTAGAAAGGATAGTGACTTGACTTAAACACGTCAGCGGCATAACCATTACTTAATACAATCAATTCTAAACCAATTGTACAAAAATCGTTTTAAATTTTTCATTTGTTCCAATATAGCCATAAATTTTTGTGTGAAATATCCATGTAGTCAATTCAGTCAATTGCCACCAAAAATTACTGATGTAGTGTCTAGTCATCACCGATCGTCCTACGTAGCATGCTAACATAGATAATTTATGGATCGCCATGTTAGTAATTTGTAATGGCAATAGTTAGAAGATATTGAAATTTTGCGCAAAAATTTAGGACTATATTGACAAAATTGAAAATTTTAGAATTAAAATGACATTCGAACAATAAATTTAGAATTATATTGGTAATTTTCTCCATAATCTTTTCCCCTAAAAATTTGATTGAAGGACTTATTTGATTGAAGGACTTTCTTTGTCATAACAGAAACGGTATCCTGCTAAAGCGATCGACGTAGCGACGTGAAGCTCACTGGGATGGGAAGATTTTTCCTCTAGACAGGCAAGAACCTTTTGATTTATAACTCTGGCTCATATCATTACTAAACAGCAACCTACGCACTGCACTGGGCAATTCTAATGATATTTGAGTGTTAATACTGCAATATTACATGAAAAGTTACCAATCAAAGCTGAATATTTTAGATGCAGTTATGATTTTTTTTTTTTTGGGGGGGTCTGTCCCTTATCGAATTTAATTAGCAAGGAATGTTAGAAACAGAGTCCTTCTATATTTTCGATGCATATTGTCATAATGAAAAATGAAAAAGCAGAATATGAGCCGCAACTTTATAGGAAAAACTCGAAAGCATAGTCAAAATATCATATCAACTACATGTACGTGCGTAAATCATACACTTAATAGCATTTAGAAAGTTCTTAATTATGATGACTATCGATATAAATCCTTTCGAGATGGTGAGAGTTACATAATTGATTCGCCCTTGGTTGAAAATATTTTATGAAAAATTTTTCAATTGCTTAGGTGACGTCTGGGTGACAACCCCTTTTGTGGAGAATTCTATAAAAACTACTCTTACAATGAATAGAAGACATCTCTAGCTATTTAGAATCTTGGATATCGAGTTTTTTAGCGACCTTTAAAAGATAATCTATACTAATAGATTTATTTCTGTTTGTTGAGCTACTTGGTTTTTTTTTTTTTTTGGTCGAAAAGGAGGATACATTGCTATTCACGTAGGGAAAAAAGAGCAACCCTTAACTAGGGCTTCGGTACAAAGCATGTCTAACATAATATGAGGAGGAGAATTGACCCAATTTGGTAAAAGGGATCCTCGTCCATAGGCCTTCACGACCCAATCAGTTAGGTCATTAGCTTCACGGCGACAGTGATGCACCTTTAGGTTTGGGAAACAGAGCAACAACACTTCGCTTTCGGCAAACAGGTTTGAATATCATACTTTGGCTAACTCCATAGAAGACATTTTTGGATTGGACAAACTGGTTACAATAGGCGTCCTTAGGTTGGAAGAACATGGCATGCACATTTCCATCTCAATTGTGCTAATGACATTATATAGCAATAGAGATACATAATGCTATCGAAATCCCATGTAATAACACCAGGCTATGGTTTCCAAAAAGACACATATCATTGCCCCAAAAACTGATGTACGTACAACCACGAATCAGCTCTCGAAACCATTTCATTCCTAACGGGGATTTCTCTTATTTTTCTTCTTTTTTTTTTTTGTTTTTTTTTCTTTTGCCTTTCGCATCGACAAAACAGTAGAATCTCCATTTTATTATATCAATCGGTATTGATTAATGGGATAGATACATACGTGGATTGCTACAATTATTGGAAGTATCCTAATTAGTCTAGGATTTCAAGAGATAATCGTTGCGAACAAGTAGTTAGCTATTTCAGCTTGCAGTCACTCCAATTTTCATTTTTCCTTTTTTATTTCTCGTGGCATCTTTTTCTACAATCATACCTAATCTTAACACGATACTTGAGACTTTGGAACCCTAGCATTATTCAACGATATTTAGCTATCATCAAGGAGAGGGACTTTATCTTTTTTTTTGCTTCACATCGAAAAGAGGAAGAGAAGATTGACCCCTCTTGAAACTCAATGACGTGGTCTTCATTCATATAATTAGACTATACATTCTATTCTACCTCTAAATGTTTTCATCGGAGAGTACATATATAAAGGAGTTTTACAATTTGACAAATCAAGTCCTTATTTCTATATAAAAGGGATTCATAAAACAATGCTAATAGAAAAGCTACTGCTAATTTCTCAACCATGACAAATGTCCGAGGTTGAGGCACAGCAGCCATCTACTTTTATAGCCCTCTAAGGACCTAAGCAGATTCTGTTATCTTGCTCAAATGAGTGTTCCAAAGCAGCATGCTACTTGCCCATCCAGATTTCCTTTTCCTGCAAACAAAATGGCCAGAATCGGAAGAAAATTGTGAAAATTACACTCTCAAACGCGCATAATCTTCCTAAAGATCAAAGATACCTGGTTACAAGCTTTCTTAGAGAGAGAGAGAGAGAGAGAGAGAGAGAGAGAGAGAGAGAGGACGCACATGCTTATTTCTATGTACATAGGTTTTCCATTGAATGAGAATTAGGAAAAGAAACTATACAGCAAGTACTAAAGATTAAGGAGACAGATGTGATCTTCGCACGGATTGTATCGAGGTTCGGTGCATAAAACGTCTCGGTCTTGAGTAGACGAATGCTGTACGAAAGTGTCGGCTTTCATTTACGGTGGTCCGAAACTCAGATTCAAGAACAAGGGGTTACCTGAAGAATCGTCAGCTGAGAAGAGACGATCTCGGTGTTGCCCCCGCTACGGTCGCTCTCCCCCATTCCTTGATCTCTCGCCTGGGAAAGGTTTGGCCGAGCCGGTGGCGCTGATAAAACTAGCCACCATCCGAGCAATTCAAGAGGCTTTTTCACGGGCTAGCGGGGTGTCCAAGGCTACCAATTTATACCTTCTGTGGACAGGGAATGCCGCTTCTCACCATATCTTTAAATAGGGAGCAATTCAAGAGGCTCTGACGCGTAGCACGTTAGACATCCAATGTTTCCGTAATATCTGCCATCTTCTCTCTTCCGCTTGCTTGGAGTCGACAGCCCGCCTTTGGTGACACGGCCGCTGCCGCCGCCGCCTCCTTATCACCGCCTCCATTGATCCTCCAATTCAGCTGTGACCAAACCGCCGATGTCGCCTCTGTGCGTCAGCACGCGTGCGTGCGCGTCCGTGCCACCCACGCGTCTACACATTTTCTGGGTCGAAATTGTGCGTATGCACCTTATCATCTACAAATGAGTGTTTCTCAATAATTTTTCTTCTTGCATAAGTAAATAAATTTTTATGCATGTAAAATTAGTAAAAATGACGGGATACTTATACACGTCCAAATGGTATCACCAATCCACACATCTTGCATGTTGTTTAGTATGTTATCACATGCATTATCAGTTATGAACACATGCTCAAAACTACAATGAATATCAGTACATAATTGGTTTGAGAAATCAAAAGCCAAGATTTTGTAAGCATGATGTATCAAATATTAAATCGCAACTGCATCTTATAGTTTTAATTTTCATATTAATTCATGGAGGTTCCATGAAATGCAGTAAGATATTAGCTCAGGAGAATTAGAGAGTCAATTTTTCCATATCCCCAATTTTTTTCTCTCCAAATGTATTTTCATGATTTAGGGTCCGTTTATTTCATTGAAATGAATAATTTAAAAAATATGTTCCTAAAAATAATCCCTTTTATATCTCAAAATAATTGGTTGATATAAAAAAAAAATCCATTGTCAATAACAATTTATGTCTAAATACTTTCATAAGGAAAAGAATACCAAAAGTTAGGGGGTGTCAAAAACCGAACCGACCTGGACATAAATTTTTTCGATTTTTTTCTATTCAGTTTGGTTTTCATTAAAAAAAAACAAAAATTTTTTAACCAGTTTGATTTTTATTAAAATCTAATAAAATTTCATTTTATTTTTTTTATTTTATTTAAAAAAATGTGATTTTTTCTTTTCTTTTTTTGCTTTTCTTTCTTTTTCTTCGTCTTCTTCATTGGCTGGTCGCTAGCCACAATGGCAGCCAACGACTAGCTAGAGGCGAGCTGAAGCCTCACCACAAGCCAGTGAGGCTCAAGCTCAAATAGCTAGAGACTGTCGAAGGGAGAGGTGTGACGATGACTGTCAGTTGAACATGATGGAAAGAAAGGGGTCATTTTTTTGTTAAGCCATGGAATAGTGTCGTTTGGGGACTACTGATGCAACATCGTTTTTAGTTGACCCACGAAACTGGATCGTTTTGGCACCATGGTGCCATGTTGGATGAACCAACATCATTTTGCAAGTCCTCGTGGATGAGATTTTTCATATAATGCCAACTCATATAAAAAAAAAATTAATTAGAAAAGCCACGTTAATTTGGACTAGAATTTCTCACCGTTGGCACTTAAATAATCATTTTTTATCCAATTTAGCATTTTAAAACTTTTGGTACTAAAATATGCTCTGTACACAACTTTTGACACTTCTAGTATCCTTCTCCCTGCTTTTGCAAATAATGAAAATATTTTTATTTAATTTATTTTTAGAAGCGATACAATTGATCATTTTAGGAAAAAAAATTCCAAATCACTCATTTTTCGCAAAATAAACACGCTCGTTATGTCAAAAGTCCAGAATATGCATGAAAAGGAGGATTAGAATATTTAGGTATCAAATCATGTAAGAAGACTTATAAAGGCGAAATAACTCATACGGGCGAAATACCTTATTTAACATCGGCATAGCTCCGAGGGATACCGCCAGTGAGAAGACTTTGTCTCAAGGATGCCTCCTGATCTCACACGGGACGATGCTTTGATAAATTATTTTCACTTTGCACATCATAAATACAGGAAAGTCCGAAGTTGGAATCACTACGTGGATTATTCTTAGATGGAAATACTCCGTTCTCTGTAACTTTTACATAAAAATACCGTGGCACATAAAGTTATAAAAAAAAATTGCAATTAACAGATGAGATTTTTTTCCCCTGGTCGAACGGTTATTGAAAGGTTGGACATCCATTTTCCAAAATCATTGAAAACCAACTCCTAGTTATGTGGCCGTCATGACTCTCCGAAACATCATACTTATGATGATATCCATTTGTGTGGCTGTCATGACTCTGAAATGTGAAACATAAGACATAGAATGACCTCAACTTGCATGACCATCGTGGCTTTGAATGTGACTTTGAAATGTGAAACTTGAAACGTACGACGATACTTATTTGTGTGGTCGTCGTGACTCTTTGTAATTAGAGATGTCAGACGTACTATGATATTTATTTGGGTGGCCATTGTGACTTTGAAATGTTAAAGATAAGACGTACGATGAAATTAATGCACGTGACCATTGTAGTTTTAAATGTGACTTTAAAACATGAAATGTAAATTGTACGATGATATTTATTTGTGTGGCATCGTGACTCTGAAAAGTCGCTGGTGCATAGGACTTGTGATGGTACCGTGTCAGCCCTGTGTGATGTGCTTCGCGTGGCGTGGCCTATGATTCGTCCCCATCAACTCAGTATCACCAATGAAGTACCACTTAAGTGCCATTATGGAGCTCAGCGTCTGGTCCAACACCTCTTTGGTTGAGATGACAGAAGAAATCGAGATCTCCACATAATTTTCTTGTTTTTTGTTTGGAAATGCGAGGCGAGGGGACCGGTGATAGCGATTTTTCTCGAGATATGCCACAATTAGATAGTGCAGCATGAACTGTTCAAAAGGTTCGCTCAAATCTCGTGATTTCATGGAAAACAGATAATTCATTTATCACTAGACCAATCACCTCAACAGTGAAAATCTCCATTCATTTGGACCTCGTAACTATACCGTTCTCCCTTCGAATTTGAAGCAAAAGTACCCGGTTGATCTCAATTTTTGACTTGGATTCCTACTCCTATGTGATTTGGGACCAGATCCTTGAGAGCCACTCGTGGGCTCAATTTGTTTTCCTGGTTTAGGGTTCCGGCCGTTATGAACATTTTCTTTGTAATTTAATTATTCAGGTAAACAAATTGAGACTTTCAAGTGCATCATGGGAGGCTACGGCTTTAGGGGTATGTTTGGTTACTTTGGTTTTTGAGATTGAAGACTATTCCGCATTTTGTGGAGAACTTCAAGCCAAATAAGTTTGGATGCCAAATAACTTACTTGAGATCTATGTTTGGGAAAAATTATCAAGCTCTGTCAAAATTAAATACATGAAACATAAAAAGGAATGAATGAACAAAATCCCTTCTTGTTTAAAGAAAGAAATAGCGATTGCGCAATGGCACGACCGATGACCGTTGCGAGGTGGTTGCTGCAATGCTCCCAAGCATAGTCACTTCAATGTCTCTCTCACACTCAAGCATATGCGCGTGCACACACGAGACAATATCAAGGGACAATCAAGGCCGTAGTCGATATGACATTCGTCTTCTAGTGTCGGTGTTTTCTTTTTTATAAGCTAAAGGGAGAGGAGGGATGGCCCGCACTAGCAGAACCAACATAGGCTCTAATATAAGTGTCCCGCATCCGTTATGAAATGCTTAGATTAAGCCATTGCTAATCTACCACCAGCATCCCGTAGATTAAGGTCAGCAAGCAACCCAACCAAGACGTTAGCAATCAGAAAAGCCTCTTGATCATCACCGAGCCAAATATCTCACTACCAATGTCTTCCATATTTAAGAATTCGTCCAACTCAGCAGTACAAGGCAGGTCGGAGTCGGGCAAAGCATCGAGAGCCATTCAAAGGTTTGCTCACAATATAAATCGAATACTTGATCTTGCGAAGGACAAATGACCAATTAGTCATTATGCCAATTCCATCTCTGTGGTTTGTAGCATAAGTGTTTGGTTACCCTCCTGTGATATGCTTGGTTTTTCAGGGTTTGCTCACTTTTCAATTTAGTTGGTTTTTAATCGTCAAACCTTATGATGGGCCAACTAGCCAGACCATGGAGCTGTTTGCATTTCCGTGAGATATATAGATTCGTTTGGACCATTCGGGCCTTTCTTCTATCACTCAGTCACTCCTCGTTTCCAAGCCAATCCCAACTGAAAAAACCAAGTTTCTTTTTCTATTTCTGGGGTCGGGGGAAAAACCAAGTTGTAAATAAGATTTTGATCTTTTTTCGGGATGTGATCGAGCGAAAATTCCACATCAGTTTACGGCCTGGAATGTGCCAGATCTGCATGGCGAATGTGAGTGCGTCTTGAGTGCGATCTGTACGCATGTGTAATTGACTGATGACGCATTATTTAATGATGCATGCATATAGTTTTGAATTGAAGGAGCCAAGAAATTATTTGGCCAAGTAAGATGGGAATACTTTTGCGTTTTAGACTATATATAATATTAGGTTTGAAAGCTTAAAACAATTCTAAAGAAAATATCATAAATATTGAAAATAATATATATATTAAAACATGACTTGCACGGGGCCTAGGTTCAAGATCAGGCAATCATTTTGGCTGATCGGCTTTAGGTCTACCTAGTTTGATCCGCTTGGTACTTCCACCTTTGGGTTGACTTACATGCAAAAAAAGGTTTCCATATGCAAATTTGATAGTAGATAGAGCTACAATCTAGAGAAAGTATAAAAACCTCCCGGATTTTATTTAAGCTTACTTTTATTTTGCATTTTTTTGGAATCTATTTTGAACGTAACAGCACCTTACCCATTTAAGAAAAGTCTATTCAAGATCTAGTACAATACCGGCTACATTTATTGAATTCTCTAATTTTTATTTCCAGCGTTATTACGATACTAGCTTTATTTGAAGAAGGTTTAGGACCCTAAGAAGATTAATAACTTGAAGATAGAGAGAAATGAGAAAGGAGCAAATGAGGAATGGACTTACCCTGGGTATGAAAGGATGAGGGAAATGCTATACTGAACAGGCCCACATAGGAGCCTTACAAAAAAAAGGCTTTTCAGGCCATGCCAAAGGCCGCATTGGGTTCGACAGTGTAACGGACGATCCCTGGGCCACAATGTCGAAGCCCTTGTGCAACAAAAAGGGGTGGCTGGGCCGCGCCCAGTTGCCGATTTGCGGTGCTGAAAGCTTGTTGGGCTCGTGTTGCCACCGCCTATCGTCGATTTCTCTCGTCCCTTTTTTTTTTTTTTTGGTTCGTGGAATTATATATGTATATCTAAAAGTTGATCAAATTTTTGATTGAGCATATCTTTTCTATTCAATAAAATTAAACCTTCTTTTGGATTCCTAAACTTCCCAAAAATACAATCTAATGTTCTAAATGTGCCAAGTAGCGGATTTTCGAAAATTGAGCCTAACAAACAGTTGTACTAAAAGTCTATGACGTTTTCTACGTTAAATATTTTATCAACTTGATTCTTGCCAAGTCATAAAGTTTGTTTGGTCTTTCCTATATAACTTTGTTGATCTGCTTAAATCGCAAAATTCTCAACTTCTCAAGAATAGAAAACTGAAAGTTGCGATGTCTTAAAAACTCATCATTCAATTTGGGCAAATGTGGTTTGTTGGTAATCACTTGATGAGTACAACACTCTTATACCCTTAGTTGAATTGTTAGGGGAGTTCTATTTCCGATAAATGTGGTTCAAATTTTTATTAGACATTAGATTAAAAAAAATTATGTGTCTACAATTTTTATAAATAGGATAATTGCATTAAATAGGTGAATTTCGCTCATATAATTTCCTTCTTAAATCATGGACTTGTATATAGGAGCCAAACTCCTTACTCCTAATTTCTAATAACACATTTGGTTGTAGTAATGACTATTACATTATAGGTTTGATTGGTTGTTTGCTTGTAGTAATAGCTATTACAACGTAATTTCAAAGCTGTAATGGTTTTTATATGGACCCCCTGTGTGATAGTTATTATAGCCACCGAAATGCCCTTGTTTTTAATCTTTTTTTCTTCTACTCACTCTACCACTATTAGACTGTTCAGATAGTACAGAAAACACCCTCGAACTTTGGAGGTAGTACTTATTTGTACATGAACTTTTAACCAGGGTATATTATCCGTGCATTTTGATTTTGTTACGCCCGTTAACTCCCAGTGATATTTCATCTCATTTTTTTGATAGAAATCACTTTTTTTATCTTTGATTTCTATAAACATAAAAAAATCAAGAAGATCAAGAAAAATAATATTACTAAATATTAGTATCAAAGAAATAGATATCGATCATAACTTAATAGAAATGTTATAAATTGATGAAAATATTAATAGAACTCAAATATTTCAAGAAAAAAAAAACACAATTAATTGAAAGGAAAAAAACCTCAATAACAAAAAAGGTTAAGTAATAAAAAAGTAATCGGCCAAAAAAAAGTAATAAAAATTGGACAATGATCGTGTATTCTTAAATGGTTAATCAATGCAAAAAGAAAAAAGAAAAAAAAAAGAAACGGTTGATAAATAGAAAACATTTAAAAATCAACTTGGCTTTCAGTTAATTATTTCCTTTTATGAGTTGAGAAGATCATTTAATATTATAATATTTTACATATTTTTATTAATCATCGCTTTTTACATTAATTAACTATAATATGCATAATAACTCAGCAATTTTTGCCATTAACTTTTTGTTTTTTAGGCCTTTTCCCTTTTTATTTGATTTATGTATATTTGTTTTCTCAGAAAATTGTATTTAGTTCCATTCAAATGACTATATGTATCAAGTTTCGTGTAATCAAACCATAGAGTTTATATTGTATGTATTGTTAGTATCTAGATAATGTGGTATGCTCTTATCTTCTATCTTTTTATTCATTCTTCTACAGCAATTAAGGGTAAAAGATATATTTCTTTTAAAAAATGAGATGAAAACATACTTTTGACTCTTAAAAGTTCCATGCATTCCACATGCTAATAGAAAAAAGAGGAAAATTGTCAAAGAAGTCCTAAACCTATTTATAATTATGCCAATTTAGTCATAATTTTTTTTGTCAATTAAACCATAAACATTTTGCATTTGTATCAATTCAATGCATCTAGTTAAAATTGGTTGGCCGGTGCTAACATAAGCGCCAACCATTTTACATTGCACCATCGATGTTAATGCGAACAATTTTTAATAAATTTTTCAATTTTTTTTCCTTTCTCTTTCTTTTTTTATTCTTCACTTCCTTTTTCCTCCGACCGATTACCGGCAACAATTGGCCAAAGGCAAGGCTAAGGAGAGCTTTGCCATAGCTAGGTGAGACTCGCCCTCACCAAATCCAACAAGGATCAACCCTCACCAGTGGTTGGGTGACCTCACTAAAGGCTATGCGAGGTTGCACCTTGCCCATGACTGGTGAGGCTTGACCCTTGCCAAATCTAATGAAGGCAAGCTTCACCAGCCTGGTGGGCGGCTTGGGCGAGGCTAGAGCCTGGCCAAGGCATGACCTCATTGGATCTAGCAAGATCGATCGAGCCTCACCTAGCCATGGCCAAGCTTCCTCAAGACCAACAAGACCTCACCAACTCTACCTCTAACCGACCACGAGTTGGCAATTGGCTAGAGGAAGAAGGAAAAGAAAAAAAATCAAAAAATATTAAAATATTAAAATATCATTAAAATCGTTAATGTCGGCACTAGTGACACCACGTGGATGGTTAGTGTCTATGTCAACATCTATTGGCCGACTAAAATTAGCCGGATAGACTAAATTGGCATAAATACAAAAGGTTTATGAGTTTTCTTTTAATAAATTCCCTACAAAAAATAATGAAGGGTGGACCTATGTAATAAAATGAAAGTTCAAGGGGACATTGCTTAACACTTGAAAGTTCAAGGACAAAGGTTACTACCCCAAAAGTTCAGGGGTTTTGTGTAATTTCCTCTAACATTAGTCAAGATTTCTATTAACTATAACTAGTATGATGTATATTATTTATATAAAGCTACCCAAATTATTACTATTTTGACTTAATCAGCTATTATATTATTAATAAATAAAATAATAATCAGTAAGTAAATAAGTAATATTAAATTAATTATGTTATCTTGATAATACATAAGTACTTATTTTATTGAAAATTAGCATGACATTACTTGTTTACTATTAGGTACAATTATGTAAATTCCTATAGCTTAGTATAACATTTTCAAAATAAGATGATTACCTCAAATATTATTATATTGATAAATGCTGGTTAAACAATTATAAATTTAATTATAATCTCAATTACATAATTCATAATATTCATTCAGCATAATCAAATTTTATATTTAAGTCATAATAATAAGTTAATTGTTACAAAATTGATACGAACATATGCATTAAATTGCAATATCTTGATAAGATATATGGGACACTACATTCATAATTGGCCATTAAAGTAATACTTATTGTTATATATTATTTTAGCATAATCACATGTTATGTCCTTCATTTTGTATTACTATTATAAATAAATTATCAAAAAAAAAAAAAAACATCTGACGTAATATGCTGTATAGCTACTATTATATGCAAGATATTAAGCTTTTATTTTAGGGGTGTCTGAGAAATGCAAATGTTATCTCTAATTTATATACCGGTCGGGCCTTTCTTCTATCACTTATATGCTTCTCATCAACAAACCCAAAACCACAGGCCCACTAAAACTTTAGAAGTCGATGGACAGTGGGCGCTCATCAAAGGCTGATGCTTGAGATCGCAAATCATACGGCACTTAGGCTTCCTTCGGTTCTTGGACGCCTAAGCTTAGCCTTCCTTGATGTATCGCTCACTTGCTCACTAGTCCATTCAGATAGTAAGGAGAAAAAGTGTTTAGAGAGAGAAGCTCTAAAAGATAATGTACATTTATTACTCAAATGTTAAATGATATAAATGAGACGGAAAACACCCCCATTTCTACATGAGATCTTCCAATTACAATTATTGATAACCTCTTGATCAAACAGTGCTCCCCATCTATCACCTATTCTATTGAAAATAAGATTACCATTTACCCCATTAAATACAAGAAATTTCTTGAATACAAATATACATCTCACATACCATCCCTAGGGGTATTCCATAATCCTCATGAGCACACTAGAGCCCTAGATACTTCAAGGCTTGCCAATCATCCAAGCTAACTCTTTGGCTGGTTAGGGAAACCTCCAATTCATGACATTCTCCTCCACCCAGTTGAGCAACATGCTCTCAACTCTTTCACTTACCCATTCACATCCTTCACTTGGACCATTGGTTTCCTTGAATAGGCAATTCTTCCATCTTCAATGCCACTTGGTCTTTCTCCTCCTGACTTCTCAACTATACAGCTCTTGAATCCCAACTCGTTCCACAAGCAACTCCTTTTTGGGTTCGATCATTTCCATGTTACTTGGCAAGTTCTCCACTTCTGGAAGCACATAGAAGGCATCTCACTTTGAGTTGGCATAGGTCTGCCTCAACTCCACCTTTGGTTCCTCCAAAGGTTGTAGCTTTTTTTTCGACTTAACTACGAGCTCCTCAATTCTCGCCCTTCATCCACGTGTCGTATTGTGGAGATGCCCTTGGCCTCCGTCAACCCGAAGATCATAGACACCACTTATGGGCATTTTGGGTTAGGGATAGCAAATTTTTTGTCTTAATATTGATCATGACATCCACACTATCAAAGAATTCCAGATAAGATTATATTCATCAAGTGGAATTACCTCAATAGAAAATTTGCCCTTCCAATCACCAATACGTAGTTCCATGTTTTGAGTAATGCCAACAATCAGTACATCAACCAAGTTGAACTCCTTGAACCGATGTTTGGTTGGCTACATTTGAAGTCCCAAACATTTTTCCTTCCACAAGAACATGTTTGGTGCTCCCATGTCAACCAAGTTCTGAGTAACCTTGGCTTCTACGAGTAACAAACTTGCAGTTGGAGGCTTCTTGAGCTACACTTGAGTCTTCCAGGAGTTGACAAGCTTTACTGCCCCAAGCCGCAATTCTCTCTTCTCTTACTCTGGTTCTTCCTCTTCCTCTTCTTCCTCTTCCTCCTCACATCGAATTGCCAAAAGTTTACCCCTCTTTGGGCAATCTTGAGCAATGCGCAGGCGTTCGCGAAAGAAGCACTTGATTGGCTTTCCATACACTTTACTTTGTGGCTTTGTTAATTGCCATGCAAAGGCCTTCCATACTTGTCCCATCAATCATGGATAGCTTCGTCCTTTCCAATTCCATCATGATGATGGATCCGCTCCTTGATCTTTTTACTTGGACTTAAGATCTTCAAACTAATGGAAATCAATCAAGGACTAGGTTATGGCAGGAGCTCTCGATAGCTCTTTTACTCCCCCAACGTCCCGATTCCAACCTTCCCCCAAGGCTTAAGCCCATCCAGGAATGTGAATAGTGCCTTGGACTTAGTTATATCCAGAACCTCCAACAATAGCTCGAAAAACTCTTGCACATACTTGTGAATATCTTCCTCGTGAGAGAGAAGGCGAAGCTTACCCGGGCTTCATTCTTGGCACATTCTAAGAAGAATTGCTTGCAAAAAGTGGCAACAAAGTTGAACCATTGAATGATCGATTTGGCACCTTGCCTTTCATCATTACATTTACTCTGCCACCATAGCAAAGCAACACCGGTGAAGTACATAGTCGAAGTGAGTAACTTAGTCTCACTACCCATGATTCCCACAGTGTCGAAGCATTGCTCCATGCCACATTATGAATTTGTCCAACTCTTTGGCAAATCAGTCTCCCTTGAACTCCTTTGATTTAGGAACATCCACCTTTAAACTCCACTAACCACCCCTTGTGCCATGGCCGCTTTTGCAAGCCTTGAGTTCATCCTTGACCACCTCTAGCTCACTTGTAATGACCAACTTGTTAGCTTTGAATTCATCTTTGACAAAATTTTGAGCTCATCTTGCAAGTTATTGCTAGGTCTTGAGGGCATCACCTCTTTCGATCATCGATCTGACAATTGCATTCATGGTACCCAAAATTTCTCCATGGAACAACTCTTTAATCTTGTCAATTTGCTTCTTCACCTTCTCGCAGGAATTGTGCATCATCGATTTCATCCGAGTGAGTCTCTCTTCAAAGGAGGACATGACATCCCCTGAGGAAAGCTCTCTGAGCCCTCACGCAAGTGTCCTTCTATTGGACAACCTTCTCTTGGACAACCTTCTCTTGGTCCTTGTCATCAAGGATATTCTCTCGAACGCTTGGTATGCATCCCAAGCTTTTCTCGATCACGCTGTTTATAACTTGCGCCGAAACCATTTGTCATAGGTTAATGCTTGAGATCGCAAATGACTAGCTCAATTACTATCGTTAATCATCCTTTAATCAAACAGTAAAAATTCACTCTCCCCAACTATCATTTATCTATTAAATACAATACTATCATCTACCTCATTAAATATAAAAAATATTTATATATACACATATTTCTAATACTATTTTGAAAATTTTCCAAAAGAAAACTGATTACGTAACAGTCTTTAATATATTATAAGTATAATAATCTATGACCATAAAAAAATAAACTATGTATAATTATAAATTATTATGAAATTCACTCTCAAGAATTTGAATATTATTCGACTCCCGACGTACATCGAGCTGAATACGTACGCTAGCTCTTCGGCGGGTTTTGTCTTGAAACCTCCGGTCCGTGACAAACCGGCCCTCTTCTCCGTGCCTGCCTACACCCCGCCGGAAATTCCGAAACCCAAACCGCTCGAGCTCGCCGGAGAAGAAAGAGAGAGATCGCTCGGCGGTCACCGGGCGACGGCGAGTCTCGCCATCGGGGTTCAGCCGATCGTCGCTCACTCGTCGTGGCCTCAATCTCGCTCCCGACGAATCACGTCGGTTCGCATCCCCCAGGGCCATGACGGAGACCAAGTCCAAGAAGCTGCTGATCCTGTACGCGACTCAGACCGGAAACGCCATGGACGCGGCGGAGCGCGTCGGCCGCGAGGCCGAGCGCCGGGGCTGCCCCGCTTCGGTCCTTTCAGTGGACGAATATGACGCCGTGAGTCTCGAATCGGCCTCTCCCGCTCGCATCGGCTTTATTAGGATGAACGGATTTGCGTTGTTTGATATTAGTTCGAGAGCCAGTGATGATTTTTCAGTCGTCCGTACGTTGATTTGCGATGGTCGTATCATTCGGAGGCGATGCGTTGGCTCATGCTGAGTATGTGTTTGCTTTTATGCGTGGCAGAGCTTGTTACCTCTCGAGGATATGGTCGTGTTTGTGGTTTCGACCACGGGCCAGGGGGATCCGCCGGATTCCATGAAGGTGGGTTTAGGTCTCATCTTGGGTTTTGAGGCTTTCTGATTTCGAGTTGCTGTGGTGATTGGATTGGTTAGCGTTTGTAGCTCCTGACATTCCCTTGTTTTGTGAAAAAAAAAAAAAAAAAAAACAGGTGTTTTGGAGGTTTCTTTTGCAGAGAAATCTGAACCAGCATTGGTTGGAGGGAGTGCGTTATGCCGTGTTTGGGTTAGGTGATTCTGGTTACCAGAAATACAATGTAATCATGTTTTCGCTGCTTTCTAATGAGATTGGCGTATATGCTTTAATGATGGCATCAAACATTCTGGCCCTGACTTCCACTGTCATGCAACTGCTGCTTCTGTGCTTATTCTACGGAAAATAGGAGAATTTATTGAATTTTGTGTAATAGGATTGTGACCTTTTGAAGTCCTACGATGCATTTATGCCCAGCAAAGAAAATTGCTTTCAATTGAAGTTGATCTTCAAAGCATTTGGTGTCTGATGCTAATTCTGCTCTCAAGGCCCAGCACCATCTTTCTAATAATCATAGTTGCATGACAGCAATTTGATCCTTAGATGTACTTAGATGTAACTGCCAACATTGTTTGTGGGGATCATCTGGCGTCTATAAATTTTACCATTAGGTATTCTGAGTGTGTTAATCCATCATTGTTATATGTTCCTCGTCCCTTGTAGAATTGTAGTTCAAAGGAAGTGCTTAGAGTAGGCTTCTATTGACTTTTTATGGTGCCATTTGCTGGTATTTTTCTTTCCACAGGAATAAGCAACCATTTTAGTAATTTTCTTTTTGGTGGAATCAAGTAATGTTGCATATGCTTTAAGCATAATTGATAGTGTGTCAAGTTCAATGCTGTCATTGTAATTTAGCTTGAATTCTACCCAGACTTTGTCTTTTTTGTTATTCTTTAGTGAAAACGTATCTTGCCAACCATTTCTCTCATCCCATTCCTCTTCTCTTCCTGAATAATTCAGCTTCCTTCAAGTTTAAGTGCCTGGGTGTCTCTTGGATTCATCCTAGCTTTCAGTGCTACTTTGTTAACTCATACCATTTGTTGCAATATTCATTTCTCCCTCTCATTTACTTCAGCTGGAGGAACTTATCTTCATCTTCATGACTGATGACTGCAGTTTGTTGCCAAAAAACTTGATAAGAGACTTTCTGATCTTGGAGCACAGGCCATTGTTGAAAGAGGTTTAGGGGATGACCAGCATCCTTCAGGGTATGTCACAGTACTATAAACAAAATCCTTAGTAAAAAATTGTTATGCTAGTTCTCACGCGATTAAATGGAGAAACTTTGCTTTGCAAACTATAGTCTTGGTAATCTATCAAATGACATTTTTCCCCTCGGAATGCAGCTTCCAAGTTCTGGCTAGTATTATGGAATGTGACCATGTGACTATGTGAAATCATTGGTATTTTCTGGCTCATGCTTTTGGAGCTCATCTTACCTATTTATTAGGATGGTTAAGTTTGGTGGCATGTAGTTCTTTGTCATGACTGGTTGTATTATATGCTTTCTCATTTCTATGTAAACCTGTCTTTTATGTTACTTGTGTAGTTGTGAACCACTGTTGCTTTTCCAATAATAAAACTTCAAATACACCGTCAGAGGAAAGTAAGTATATCTTCATGTCTTTCTTTTACTTTCGAACTAACATGGTTGATTAGTTTTTGAAATGCAGTGTCCAGTGTTTATGAGTAGCTTATGCCTCAATGAAATTGGAGCTTTGTCAACTGATTCTAATAGTTTTATTTGGTTTTCTTTTATAATCAATATTTTGTTGTGTTTAAGGAAGTGTGACTTAGAATCCCTTCTTTGTTGCACTGTACTTTTATTCACAATTGTTTCTCTGTCACTTCATTGGAGTTTCATGGTAGTTGACTCTTCATGCTAGAGTCTTTCACCTTAAGATAAGGTCAAAATTTGAATAAGCTAAGCAAACAACATATTTATTTGTAATTCAAGGTATGAAGGTGCTCTGGACCCTTGGTTGTCATCCTTGTGGAGAATGTTATATCAGATGAATCCAAAGCTATTACCCGATGGTCCAGATTATGTGATATCAGATAAGAAATTTCTGGATCTGCCAAAGGTTCAGATCAGATACCATGCCGCTGATGAAGTGAATCCGCAATATGCAGTTGGTTCAGGTAATTTGGAATCTGTCTAGCACATATTGATATAGGGTATACAAGTGGTGTGGATCTAGGTTAAAAAATTCAAGCTTAGCCAAAAAATGTACCGGGTGTCAGTCAATCAATCTATTGCTAGAACTAGATGTGCTCTTCTAGCTAAGTTGGGGTATTAGGAGTGTTAGTATACACGGTTCTTCATTGTCTGTACTAAGTAGAGATTGCAGGGTGCAAAAGAAGAGATCACCGAGTTGTTTATTCAATTTATTTTTATATATGTGTTCAGGCTGTATTGTCATTTGGACTCTTTTTCTTTCTCAATTTTGCAGGCGTGTCATGCACAGAGATTGAAATTGAGAAGGCTCGCTCTATGTCTCCTGCAAGATTCTCTGGTCGCCAAACAAGACCTGATTGCTTTCTTAAATTGGTAATGTCCTACTTATATGATATAGCCAATTTATAATTTGCAATTTCAACCCTTTGCTTTCGAGTTATGGTTGATTTTGCTATCAAACATATGCTATAACTTTGTCTTAACTCCATTGGGGGTGAGTTCAGCACTTCCAGAAGTGAGAAGGATAAGTAATCAAAAGCAAATAATCCAATATTCTGAGTAATCAAAACCAAATAATCTAATATACTGACAAGCCGAAGTTTCCCTATCAACCATAATCATTTGGCAAATCTACTAAGGCCTTGTTTGGTAAATTTTATTTCTATTCCCTGGAACAATTATTTATGTTCTTTTGTTCTAAGGAAAGAAAAAAGAACAGAAACTTGTTTGGTAAAATTTTTGTCCCCGGGAACAAAATACTTATTTTTTTGTTCTCGGGAATAGATTTGGAACAAAAAAAAAAGTAGAAAAAAGTAATTTTTTATTTCCGGATACAGTTTCTAGAATCTATTTTTTCTCTCCTCTCTTATTTTCTTTTCTTCTCCTCTTTCTTTTCTTCTTCTTCCTTTTGGCTGCGCCAGCAACCTCGCCGGAGTGTTGCTGGCCCCCGGAGACGCCGAGCCTCGCCGGTGGCTAGGCGAGGTCAGGCCTAGGCCTCGCCCTCACCATGGCCACGAGAGGCTCCACCTCATTAGGCCTAGGCGAGGCCCCGGGCCTCACTCAGCCGGCCACCAGCCACGATGGCTGGCAACCAGCCAAAGAGAAAAAGAAAAAGGAAAAAGGAAAAGAGACAAAATAAGAAAAAATAATTAAATAAAAAAAAAAAAAAACTAAGAATCCTACCAAATGTGTTTCTATCCCGGGAATGGAAATTTTGGGAAATTATCAAATGCGTTCTTTTACTAAAAAGTTGTTCCTAACAACAGAATCGGAAAAAACCATTTCTGATAAAAAATTGTTCCTCGGAACAAAAGCGTTACCAAACGCGCCCTAATTCTATTTCTTTCTTTCCTTCTTTTTCTTCTTCTTCTTCTTCTTCTTCTTCTTCTTCTTCTTCTTTTTTAATTTAATTACTACGTTTAAGTGAAGATGCATTGGTGATGCCCTTTTCTTTAAAAAATTTTGGTCGAAGGTGATGTGCTTAATGAGTGAAAAAGAATATAAAACACTTTGCTGCGTGCTGTGGAGCTGAATTTGGATTAGGAAAGCACAATTATGTTGATTAATCCTTTTTCTTCTTTTCCTGAGTAGGTAAAAAATCATTGCTTGACCAAGGCAGGCTGTGGAAAGGATGTGCGTCACCTCGAATTTAACTTTGAGTCATCCGTAAGATTTTTAGATGTACTGTTCAAAAATTTTGGAGATTGATTTTCTCTTTCTCATATAACGTGTAATGATGAATTTTCAGGCTATTGAATATGATGTAGGTGATGTTCTGGAAATTCTTCCTGGTCAAGATCCTAAGGCAGTTGATGCTTTCTTGGAGTGTTGTCATTTGGACCCTGAATCATTAATTACGGTAGGGACTGTTGCAGTCAGACTGATTATTTATCATTACTGCCATGATCTTGCTGTAATAATAGGAAATTCTTCTTTAAAATGGACATATTCTTTGCTACAGTCACTGTGTTGTTCACCTCCTTTACGATTTTACTATGCATTCATCTCCAGCAGATTTTAGCTGTACTCCGATCGCATGCTTATTATGTTTCTGTGCATATGCAGCCACATATATCTATCGCTAATGAAGGACCACTATAAAGTATGTCCATTTGGACTAATAATTTGGAAGCTAAAGTATATGCTCTATGACTATTTTCCCTATAGAAGCCAAATAAGTATATTATTCTTTTGACTGGTCATGCTGTCTTTATGGTATTCTTTTTCTTTCGAATGTTTCACTTTGACATGCATGAGCACTCTTGGACAAAATCTCATGCAGGCACACATACTAAACATCTTGGTAATGGTGTTCAGATAATTCAATTCCTTTTCATATTTTGCTCCAACTGAAGAGCAGTGCTACTTGCTGGTTTCTTATCTTTTTATTACTAAATAAATTGCAGGTAGTTATTGTTCCTCATATTAGATTATAAAATCCCCTCAATTACTCGTGCATAAAATTAGTTAAGCTCATTTTAGAGGGTTGTTCTAGTCTTCAATATCTTCCCTCCACTCCCTATAAAATTTCGGGCTTAATTCAAAGATAAGCCAATTAGATTTAGGGTGTGTCTTGATTGACTTTTACTTTATACTTTTTGCTTAATCAGAATTTCATGGTGTACACATTTTGAATTTTATTGTATCCCAAAACACCTGGAACTTTCATAGCATATAAATGTGGCCATGTAAGTTAGCATTTTTTACTCATAACTTTTCTGGTATCAGATAGTATTTTAAGTTTTGGTGGGAAAAACTTTCTGTCTATACTTAAAACTTACATGAACAACCAATTATAATCTAGAGAACACCAAAGCACATAAAAAAATGCCATAATGACTAAATCTCGAATGAATCCTAGCTAATTATAGAAATCAAGGCAGGAAAGTCCCTTTCCCTTCAAGAACTGTTATCTGAGTTTCTCATACACCTCTGTGCATGATTACTAATTGCTGCTTGAAACCATTTTTCTATGCTTCAGATTCATCCAACCAAAAAGGATAATCGAGTTCTAGCCAATGGAACAAGGGCCTCAACAGTCCCCATCAAATTAAGGACCTTTGTTGAGTTGGCAATGGATATTTCATCAGCATCACCGCGACGTTACTTATTCGAGGCAAGAGTCTTTTATGTCTGACGTTAGAATCCCTATGCTTATCAAATTACGATCAACTCCTTTATGCACCTTTTTTTGCTTGTGAATTGGCCATGCTTTTTGGTGATATATTCTATAAACCTTGAATGTAAATTGACACAAAAGTGGAAGAAGAGTAGTTCATCTGCAAGATATTGATTTGTGTAGTTTCACTATAATTTTGGTATGCATATCGTCTTCCATGTTTCTCCATCCAATGATTGTTTTGTCCAAAATTTCTTTATCTGGACTGTTGTTTTTTTGTTTGGTAAAGTCTTTATCTGGACTGTTGTTTTTTTTTTTTTTGGTAAAGATTATCTGGACTGTTGTTGTTTGCTGCTATATCAAAGAAAAAGCCTAGCATTGGGATTTGTTTGGCATATAAGTCACATGAGCAGCTTGATTTTAGTGAATATATGAGTTCAGTTTGAAATTTAAGTACTCATTGCTGTGTCGTATGATTAGTGGATTTTCCCTTTTGGGTGTTTAACAAGCTTCCCTGCTATGTTTTCTCACATACCGTTTCGTACTAGTAAATACAATCTCGCCTGCATAGATTGAAGCTACATTCTCATGACCTACAGATATCCATTACTGATGCAAATTATGCTGGGAAATGCTGGAATAGATAGTTCGTGAGCATTAATAAATAGTTGAAATTTGTACCTATTGATCATGGCTTTGGTCTGGTGGTTTTTAACTCAGTATGTCTTGCATATTTTTGCTCTATTTGTACTAATAGCACCATCTATCAGGTAATGAGTTATTTTGCTACAGCCGAACATGAAAAGGAAAGGCTTCAATATTTTGCATCAGCTGAAGGAAGAGATGATCTATACCAATACAACCAAAAAGAACGAAGAACCGTTTTGGAGGTGAGGAAACTAAATTAATTGTACGAGATTTTATTATTTGTGAAACATTTGGAAAGAAATCTTACCTTTCATGAATGTATTTGTCCTCAATATGCTCCACAAAAGAAATGGAGATTTTTTAGCTTTGTCAAAATGGTATCAAATCATTCTTTAAAATCATGGTATTCCTCCCTTCGATTACACTATTGACATCACCGCTTGTATACATGAGTGAGATTTATGCTACATTGAGGTATGTATCCTGCTAGAGGTTTTATGTTAATCTTTTCCCTGCATCAGGAGAGGAATTCATTAATAAATTTTCAATTTTAAATAGGTATTACAAGATTTCCCTTCTGTACAACTGCCGCTGGAGTGGTTGGTCCAGTTGGTTCCTCCATTAAAAACAAGGGCTTTCTCCATTTCATCTTCTCCTTCAGCCCATCCCAATCAAGTCCACTTAACTGTGAATGTTGTGTCATGGAAAACGCCTTTTAAGAGGAATCGAGCAGGGCTCTGCTCAATGTGGCTGGCCAATCTTGATCCTAATCAGGGTGAGTTAATAACTAAGCAGACATACTCTACAACAATATGTAGATGGAATTATCAATTGTACATATTGCAACGCTAAATGCTGAATCTGACATGGTAGGTGCTTGTATTCCGGCATGGTTTCAGAAAGGTTCACTTCCTCCCCCACCACCATCACTACCTCTCATCCTCGTTGGACCTGGAACTGGATGTGCACCATTTCGTGGTTTTGTCGAGGAAAGAGCCATTCAAAGTCGGTCTATCTGGACTGCTCCCATCATTTTTTTCTTCGGTTGCCGAAATGAGGAAAGTGATTTTCTATACAGAGATTTTTGGTTAGATCAATCACAAAATGATGGGGTTCTCTCTGATGCCAAGGGCGGGGGCCTTTTCGTTGCTTTTTCTAGAGACCAACCTCAGAAGATATATGTGCAACATAAGATACGGGAGCACAGCCAAACGGTCTGGAATTTGTTGAACTCGGGAGCTGCTGTCTACGTTGCAGGTTCTTCAACCAAAATGCCCACTGATGTTTGGTCAGCCTTTGAAGACATTGTATCTAAAGAAGGTGCCGTTTCAAAGGAATCTGCTGGTAGGTGGCTTAGGGCCCTGGAGAAGGCTGGTAAGTATCATGTTGAAGCTTGGTCTTAAATTTGTGCCAGCTCGTCCTCAGACAGACATTGGTGGAGGATAATGAGGCTTGACCCTGCCTTGCGCGGAAGAGCTGTTTTGGGGTACTTTGAGTTTTTCGATCTTCAACCAACAATACACATCCTTCTTCTAATCAGAAAGTCAATTTTTTCCCGGTGTTACCAGGCTTGCGAGCTCGAAGGAGGATGATCTTCATTTAATTTCTTAGAAACGCTTTACAATATGGTCTCTTGTAATTTGGTGCTCGATATGAAGGGCTTATAGAGATGTTGGAATGATTGTTGTGAAAGGAAAAAGTGGACTCCCGTCGAGATATATTGATTTCCAATATAAGATGTCCATGAGACGTTTGATTTCTCTGCCTTACGCTGACTTCAGAGGAATGTGGATGCCTTGCTTTTCATCCGCTCATCCGGGGACGTTAGCTGGGACTCGGGATGAGTCGAGACGCGACTCAGTTCGCTGCTTCAATTCGACTCGATTCTTCAGAGCTTAAGTACTTGACGAAAATATACTCATATTAATAATGCAGGTCCGTAAGGGGGAAAAAGGAGCCAATTCATGTCAAGAATTTGATATCAATCAAGTATTAAACTGATGCATTGCAACCATTTTTAGCATGAACCCTGAAAAAGACTAAATTGCAGCTTGTTGAGCAAGTTGATGATCACGGATGGGATCGTAGGATCGCGGCAAAGTAGAAGGTAATTTTAACCTTCACTTTGATTAAAATTCTTTAACTTCATACCCGTAATGTGATTAGAACTTAAAAGTAAATTTCGTGGAAAACTATGCCAAACTCACAGGAACTTCTAAGGTACAATGTCACACCGTAGCCCTACAAATTTGAGCCTTTTAAATGGATATGAGAAAATCTCATACATGATGGTACCTTTGTTCATTGAAAAATATTTTATACTAGCTTAAAATAATTAATCAATGTAATGAATTATTTTTATTTATTTATTTTATAAGCAACACAAACAATCATTCTTAGAAAAATAATTTTCAAATTATTCATTTTCCACAAAAAATTATAGTTACTTAATTTTAAAATATTGCAAATAATCAAATTAACTATTTTAAACCAGTAGATAAAGTGATAGATTAAGAATTTTCCGTTTAAAATGTACAAATAAATCTATCTGTTTAATTCCAAATTAAGCCATAAGAGGGAGTAATACAATTTTGTAAATATGTCCATGTTGGAGTTCCCAAAAGAACAAATAATTTTTCTTCATGAAGAATTTTTGAAGAAAGATTGGAGGTAAACATGCAAATATTACCCGCAGTGAAAACTGCAAATTGACTCGAATAATTAATTTCAAATTGGGCTGGGCTGAGAATACTTTCATAATGAGCCCAATCAGTCCATGAAGTGAGGCCTCAACAAAAGCCCAATTCCTTTCTTCCCGAACATCATCTTATCCTCCCACCATTATATCACCAAAATCCAGAATCTCCCTCTCCCTCTCTACATTTGAGACTTCCCTCGCTCAAAGCTTTGATACAGTTTCAATTCCGTCCAAGACAATGCTGACCATGGCCGTAGAACCCAAGGTCAGCGCCGCTCTCGTGCAGCGCCCGCCGTTTCTCTGCTCGAACGTTGTCTCGAAGCCGTCCAGAGCTTCGTTCTTCGCCGCGAGGAAGACCGGGACGTGTGCTGGACTCAAAGTGGGTCGTTGCGGGTCGAGAGGAATCAGAATCTCGGCGGTATCCGCGGCCGCCGAAGCGGTCGCCGCGGAGGAGACGCCGGCGGCGGACTCTTCCCCGGAAGTCGTGCAGGACAAGGAGGTGGAGCTTTCTTGTTCTTTTTCTTTTCTTTTTTAAAAAACTCTTTCTTTGTGTTCTAACGATAGTTTTCTGTGTTTGTGGTTATGCCTATGAGAATTGCGACAGAATGTTCATTGTTTGGCCCAGGATGTGATTTGGACTCTTTTTCTTCTTATGTGGCTTAGCTTATTTGGGAAATGGAGTGATCAGTAGCTGATAAAATTAGAGGAAGCATTAGCTCAATCTCAAGTAGGTAGCTAAGTTCTAATGATTCCAAATCGGTTTATGGAAACCGAGGAGGGGAGGATCAGTTGGTTGAAGATCATAGCGTAAAGCGAAGAGCAGCCTGTGGAATCAAATCCTGTACTATAGCAATGGCGTTACACCTGAAAATGTTTTACACTTGTTGCTCTATTTCGCTCCTAAAGAATCAGTTGATGTTATAACATAGTGATATCCCAGCGGTAGTTGACGCATTTGGTAGGGGACAATAAGGAGGGATAAGGAGATTGAACCAAGTGTTTAAAGAGATTTGGCTGTACATGTGTATGTTCTCATTTCCAGCTCTAGGGGCCTCGAACTAAAGCTGAGCTCCACTACTTCAATCAAGCAGTACAGGAGTTGCAATATATTTTCCCCTGCAACGGTAGCAGTTGCTTCTGTAATTCCCCCCTGGATACAAAACCACCTCCCTTTCTGAACACCTCCAGTAAGAACACAACCTGATTTGTGTACAACTCAAGTACAGTGAACCCATTCCTTCTCTATTGACACACTGAGTGGCATTATGCTTTTCTTCTCATAAAAAAATTTAGTCTCGATTTCACAAGTTTTTGATCCCTCAAAATGTAATCAAGAAATACTCTTCAGAAATTCAGAAGTGTATAAATAAGAATAAATGCGATAATCAGGGCATGCTTCTTTGGGTGCTGTCTTGTCTTAGCCTTTTTCTCTTTTCCTCCACTTCAATTTCCAGCCCTTATATGCTTCAAATTTGAAGATTTTCCTTATGATCCACTAGCTGTTGCATCTTATGCTGACTTTCATTAGGATGTGCATTCATGTTTCTAGAATTCTTAGTAGCTTGATTGTCAATCACATAAACAACTCTCCATATATGTGCTTCAATCAAATTTTCAATCACATCTTCAAGCCAACTAGCCTTTTCTCACATTTAGCGATTCCCTAGCCCAAATTTTTTTCAAATAACCGCAAACAGGATCAGATATGCGGATTACAAGTCCCATAAACAAATGTAATCAATCTCCAATCACCTTGATCCTCTCCTTAATAAAAAGATATCTATCTTTTGTTTGGTCTATCTTTGATCAATGCAATTTCATCAATCAACTATTTGTGTCTCGCATTGAGTCGATCCAAATTCAAAATTTGAAAAGTTGTTGGTTCATTAGAGCACCTCATGCTACTAAGTGACAACACTTCCCACTTCTATTTTTCGTAGCACTTCTTTACGTTTCTATTGTGACCTCCTCAATGGAGATTTTGCTTCTGTGTTTTATTGCATTAGTTATTGAAGTTTGTTATCAAGCTCCGTGTTAGAATGTATAATCGAAAGACTTGAGTTAGCGGGACTGCATGTATGTGAGGCACATTATAACTATGTATTGAAGCGGTGTGAGAATATGATCGACACTCCCCTCGCATTTAAGCTGATCCTTTACAGTCACACAGCTCAAGCTCTGTTATTGTGAAATGGGCACGACTCTTATTTTCCGTGAGCTGGTTGTTGTGAATCCAACATGAGGAATGAGTTTGAGAGGGCAGTGCTGGGATTCAACCTCTTGACTTGTGCTCTGATACTATGTAAGAATGCCCAACCCAAAATTTTAAGTCAATAGGTGGAGGAAGACTGTGTGTATAAAAGACACATTATGTATTTATACAATTTAAAATTATACTTAACACTCTAAATCTCCCTCATGTTGAAATTCATTCTTTTCACATCTGACCTCTTTGCTTACCAAGGACACACAACTGGGAAATTAGAGACACAATTTGCACCTTTGTGAGCTTGGGGCACTTGTTTGATTTGCTGATATTAGTCTGTTTGCATCTTTAGGTTCTTCGGTTTTTTTAAAATGCATTCTTGCTTGGTTTAACAGGTCTGTTTGTTGGAATAATTTGTTTTTATATTTATATTTTTGGATGGTCCAGAAGCTTGGAGTGGTTGTAAAGCCAATGGATAAACCCAGACTTGTCTTGAAGTTTATTTGGATGGAGAAGAACATTGGGATTGCACTAGATCAAATGATACCCGGTCACGGCACAATTCCGTTGAGTTCCTACTACTTTTGGCCAAGGAAAGATGCGTGGGAGGAGCTTAAGGTCTTACTCGAAAGCAAACCATGGATTTCACAGAAGCAGATGATTATTCTTCTTAATCAGGCTACTGATATCATTAATTTGTGGCAACAGAGCGGTGGTGATTTATCGTAAGCTGTAGCAGTAGCATACCGGAGTCTGTATTTCTGTGGTCTATTTGATTTTACCGGTTGTTATATCCAAATTAGCCAAGTTTCATCTAATCTGGAACACTTGTAGCTTTTGTTAATGTGTATTCTTCCTGTTGTATCAGCCTATCAGGTTCTGTTTAATTACGTATCTTATTTGAGGTAAAGTTGAGAGTGGAGCATAATGCATTGGGTTCGATACTATACAAAATTCCTGCTGTAATATATTTTCTACCGCAAAGTTCTGGGTGGCTCAATGCATTTTTACCTCTTTGATTGCGGCTGTATTGCATATGACTTTGCTTTTCTGCAGTCCAGTGATAATGCTTATGTAACGGGCGTGAAGGAGAAACTTCTTCTGGAGCCCTACACGCGCAGAAATACCTATGCTACAACAATCTGGGTTCCTTTAAGCAAGTAATTCATTTTGCCCAGCTTTACTAGTTTCTGTACAATCAGTAGGGAATGGAACCTGTGTTCTCCACACCATGCGAGAATTAGCTCGGGATGAAAGCTGGTAGGGGTACATACTAATGCAACAGTAGGTAGGGGTAGACGAATACATGATAAATCATCAAAAGAATAGTTGAACCTAGAAGCGAATACATGATAAATCAACAAAGGATAGCGGAACCTGGGGACAGACATCTTTTTATTCCGTGCACTGAACTAGTCCCCCTGTTTCTGTTTTTGTTTAGATCTGCTTATTAGCTCTGTACTTTGAATCCTATTCAGGAAGCATTCATCTGCAACTTCCGTTATATTTTGCAGGATTAAGGAACTCATTCATGGATGATCTAAGCTTTCTATCTATGCCCCATACCCTACCACCCGCACTTTTTGTTCGATTGGTTGTTATTGGTGTCAAGCCACATTCTATTGTCTGAGGGCTCTGTCTGGCTCCATGGTCTCGAAGATACAAGCATCTCGTTTAGAATGTTCCTATCCTAGTTTAAGCTGACTTTCTCAATGCATTTGCCTTTCGTTCTTCTCCCTCTTTTCAAGATGAATCCAAACAGCTTCCGTTTCTTCTTCTTCCGAGTCCGAGTAATAGACTGGATGGATGTTGTCATAAATTGGCCTGTCAGAAAGGGGATCTGCGTCTACCTCCTCTGAAGTTTCATACAGGTCATTTTTATATGTCGATGGTGATGGTTCGTCACAGTCATTGAAGTCACAATGATCATCGGGATCACGGTCCCCTGATACCGATGCTGATAGCCTCACAGCGGTGACCACGTCGTTGTACTCCCTCCACTTCATGGAGTACGAGAAGCTCTCATCCTCGCCTATCTTTTCAGATGCATCACAGGAGTCATCATCTGTGAGTACAGAACTTGTTTAACTGTTTTCAGGTTGCTTGTCCTCATAATCTATGCCTGCGTTTTCCTGCAATATAGGATTTATATATTTTAAAAACTGTCCAACCAATTTCGATTCATCGAGCGGTCCCTGAATCTACTGCTTTAATTCAATGACCTACCTCATCATCAGCATCCTTGAAGTGCAAAATCATTCCATTTTCGTAAGCGATTTCTTGTAGTGCCTTCATCCTACTTTCCACGCTTGGTTTTCTCGTGGAGAACTTCTCAATAATCTGAATTCATTGAGCTTTGAGTCACTACACATTAAAGAAAGTGGCCAATTTTGATCAAGTGATCAGAGTCAAATCATTTACCTTAGGATTCACTCCAGAGTCTTTGTGTAGGTCGACTGCTCGAGCCACAAACTCTTCCCCGTATATCTTTGTGATGACAGTGCGGATCCCCTGGAGCTCAGGGAAGTCCCCGCACCTTGAAGCTGCAAACGTCAAGCTAGATACTGCCTCTTTGAGCTCCTCGGGACATTCCCTGTTTGTAAAAGTGCAGCGAAAAGCCTCAGGCGTCATTTGATTGGTTCTTTAGTTTTCTTACTGAAAATTGCGAAGGCCTTGGCAAACTTACATGTTCTTTTGAATGAGCATTCCCCTCTGCACAAGGATGTGGCAGTAGCATTCCAAGATGCAAAACGCATCCACCAGATTCTGCTCCTTAATTACAAGCTCAACCTGTACAAAGATAATCCATATTAGAACGATTGTGCCTGCACGCAAGCACGAGAGAGAGAGAGAGAAGAGAGAGGTGAAAACATACGCGGAGGAGAGCGTGTTCTTGGTGTCCAAGGCTCAGTAGCTGAACGACATCTGACCAGGCATGGAACAGCCGCACTTCTCGATGTTTTCTGAGGATGGCGATCCTAGAGATGGCGAGTTTTGAGAGGGTCTCGATCCTGGATTCCTTGCTGTTCCTGCCAAGAAGAACATCTAGCTTCCTCCCCATGATCTCTTGGTCTGCTGTAGCAGTTGTTATGAGCTCTTAACAGCAGAAAAGTTTCTCAAGTGCAGACTCAGGCCGTCGCCGTTTGCAGGCCTCTTCAGACTTTATATACCCCAAGGATATAGGAGACGCGTCTGCCGAATGCGCAATGCTCGGATACATTAAATAAAAGAACATGTTCAACTCGCCGGCGTTATTTAATGTACGCCTAGGTCCATGCAAAGCTTTTTTAAGCCAGAGAAGACGCAGTCAAAGCTCGGCAACGCTGACGTTCCCTATCAAGACAGTTAAAAAAAGAAGGGTATAGTTTACAATAAATGTTTTGACCTGAGGGTTTGTGACTTGAAGATGTCCAGGGCGAGTTTCTCAGTGTACATACAAAGTCAGCAAGCGAATGCCAACGTACGAAGCTCCTGGAGGAATCATTCCTCCCACCTTCGAAGGGACGAAATGGTCGGGTCAAATGGCGGCGAACTACGTCTAGAAGGGACAAAAGGTATACTGCGGAAATCGTACAGATTGGTCCTTCATGCGCTGTACTGCGTTGGAAAACATTGATTTCTAGCGCTCTGACTTGGCGGAGGCGATGAAGGCTTTGTCAGCCCTTTCATCGACCATTTCTTCGCACGTCGATACTGATGCACAAATGTAGCGTGGTGTTTTAACATGGCACGTGAGTTTAGGAGGGTTTTTGTTACGCAAAACATGAGTAGTTTGAACATTATTTTCATAAAAATAATCTTTTATATCATTGCAAAAAAGAATCAATAAATAATATTTTCATCATCCACTAAGGTACTTAAACATAAATTGGTGTCTATAATGAAAATATTTTTCAATAACTAATTATTTTAAGTTATAGAAGTGATTATTTTTAAAAACAAATTCTTTTTAAATCATTTATATTTCATGAAATGAACGGAGCTTAAGGGTTTACATTTTTCTAAGAAAACCTTCACACATTATAAAGGAATTATGGAATAGGAGGAACATCAAACCCAAAAGATCCTGTTAACTTTTGGTCATTGATTAAGTGGTGTGGGAAGAACCTAAAAAATTTTCCCAAAAGAGAATCTTTTGCATGCTACCCCGACTATCTACCAAGCTAAGTACCACAAGACGAGCTTTATCAAATTACCTTTTGTTTGAGGAAAATAAGGGGGTGTTAATAGCTTTCGATTTGTGATGATTGATCGGGTATATGATGTTATCTAAGAGCATATGAAAAAGATTTCTATCTAGAATACCCGATTTTATATTATATCGGCTAAATATTTGTTGTACGGTTGTGGATTCATTAATTGCGAACATAAAGGTATTATTATGACTAAAGTGGCATGGCATGATTTCATATCTTTAGAATCATTTACTCTTCTCAAGTTGTCCAATTGTGTAAAAAAGACAAGGCCGCTTGTATAATATCATAAATATAAATTTAAAATAAAAAATAGAGAGAGGAAGAAGAAGAAAACGTAGCCCCGTGTGGAAGTGTTCGCGGAAGGAGTCAACTTTGACCCCGACACCTTCCATTTTTATGGCTTTCCTCGGCCAAGCGCCGGCGCCGTGGGGATCCTCTCATGGTCCACACGATACGGACAATTGGACATGATTTGTGTTTTTCTCTATCTCTCGATGATATTGGATAAAATTGATCATTAATTTTGTTATTGATTTAGAGGATTTTCTATCTCGAACAAGCACACCATAATAAAAACCTCATCAGAGAGAAATTGGAACAAAAGGTTATCGTGTTGAAGAAAACTGACACGTGGGTTAATAGTGCATATTTTTTTACCAAGATAGTAAGTGCAAAAAAAATTGAATGGTATATAAGTGTGTCGAGTTTAAAAAAGTATGTGGACTGTTTACCTAATAAAAAAATATTTGGATGTGTTTCATACTTTTCATTGATAAGAAGACATAGAGGTCCCGGGTGGGGGTCCAAGAGGCCCACCCCGGCGAGGGTTGTGAGTTTAACACTCCTAGGTTGTCAAAAGGATTTTATAGTTTGAGCTCATGTTTTATTAATAGTTTAGGCTTAAGCCAATGAATGACTACTTAGGATATATATATATATATATATATATATATATATATATATATATTAATCCATTTTTCTAATGTAATAGAGAGGTACAATGTGTTAATTATAGTGGAAATCTCTATTGGATGGAACCCTAATTTAAAGGTAAACCAAGATAAAACCTTGTGCGTCAATTTTTTTTTCTTGCTTTTACTCTCTATTTTCTTATGATTGTGTGCTGAATTCTAATATTAATTATCTACTTTACCCCCTTGAAATAAAATCCAAAAGAGTTTGAAATTGATTATTGTCAAACTGTGTCAATCATCAAACTTTTAATTCATGTAAATTCAATCGTTTTATCATCCATCATTTTGATCATAACTGCTGGATGCTGACCACCTTGTTTTTCAAAGAGAAACTTAAGTTTAATGCCCATTTATGATTCAGATTAGAATGTAACATCAAAATATTTAGAAGATAAGAATAATGAAAATGTCATAACTTTCATACAATATTCGTTTAAATACCATAATTTTTTTGCACTCACTCAAGTGCCACATCTTTTAAAAGACACTCACTTGAATGTCATAAGCGGTTTGTTTTGCCGGAGAATCCAACACGGCATTAATTTATCAAATAAGATCCAAAATGGCTCACCAACAAGATAATCAACCAGTAAGAAGTTAAAATGATGTCTTTTAAAGATGTATTCAAAAAGCCCTAACTCAATTTAAAGAAATTGGGGCAAAATTTTTCAAAATCGAAAAAGTTGGTGAAGAAGCCTGACTTTGAAATTGGGGATAAAATTCTGTCAAATACAAAATTGGGGTTCTTAGACCAAGTGAGAGAGAGAAAGAGAGGGTTTGTGCCATCTGTTGGTGAAGAGCCCAGACTCAAAACGAGATTCTCTCACGCACTCTCTCAGGAGTTGTCATCGCCATTTCTTCTCCACGAACAGATTTTGGGATCTCAGAGCAAGCTCAGGGATAGAGAAGTGAGGACAACCATGGACAATAGAGGAGGAGCAGTATCGAAGTTGTCGGACTATGCTTCCAAAGCTAAAGTAAGAGAAGACAGTGCGCGAGTGACAGGAGAGGGAGAGGGAGAGGGAGAAAGCTTCATAAGTTTTCCTTATGTAGTCAACCATTTTCACACACACAGAGTCTTCCCAAAAGAGTCGTTTTGTTAGCCGTTGCCACTCGGACAATAAAAAATTTCACACCGAACGCCAATTTCTTTTGAAAAATCACGTTAGATACAAAACATAATTTAAAAGCTACGTGGGAAAAATTGCTAAAATAGGCACTCAATGGAACGATTTTACATTTATGTGACACTCAAGTGAGTAAATAAATAAAAAGAATTATGATACTTAAGTGAACACCATATAAAAATTACGATAATTTTAATATTTTTACCCCAAACAATTAGAGTACTTCCAATGATAAATTAGCGTTTCTGTCATGAAGATCATAATACCATAGACATTATTTTCCACAAAAATTTACATAATTATAAAAAGAGTTTCTCTTGAGAATCATTCGATTTTTACTTGGGCAGCAATAAAGATGCAATTATTCCTTGGGCGTCCACGACTTGATTTGCTTCTCTTTAGTAGATATACTTGGTAATCCAACTCCCGAAGCTATTGATAATTAATTATGCAAGAAAGATTGTTACCAAGATAACATCTCAACACCTTAGTTTGTTCTTGTATTTCCAAATCGGTATCTAATATCACTAGGATTCGGAATATTATCATGATTTATCTCTCTTTTCATGTCTACTTTCTTAGATGAATTGTTATCAAAGTTGTATATAAACATAGGCCTAAACATTTATTTCATTTAGCATTTTTATTGATGAATTGAGAATTCTATTTATGTGTTAAGCTACCTAAATTGGTATTTCCTCTTTCTCAATTGGATTGAAATTTCAATTTCTTTAAATATGTCTTACTCGCTATGCGTTAATGTTCTGCATCAATTAGTGTTAGAACGAGATTTGTGGTTGATCAATCGATATCAGAGCCATTCATTTGTTTTGTCCATTGGTATCGGAACATTGCATATTAATTTGCAGGAAATTATTTGCGCAATCAAATTACTTTTTTAGGCCCAGCCCAATCTCAAACTCTGTAGTGGGCTTAGCTTGGCTCAACTGGTGGGCTCTCTCACATGGATATAATAAATGAAGAAAAAGTCAACTAGATTTCAATAGTCCCAGACAAGGGCTTTTCCAAGCCCAATGTTTGGTGAGAAAAATAAGAAAAACAATTATTTTGGACGAGCTATTTCCACCTCCTCTTTAGCCGAATAAATACTTTCTTTTGTTAACAGATCAAAATAATATTCTACACTTTTCAAAATAAGTCAATCCGATCCCCGATCATCCTACTTTTTCTCTCTCATCTTCACTATTCACCTTTTTTTTAGTTGCTAACAGATTAAAATGACCTTTTATATGTTTCAAAACCTATTAATTGTTAATTAACCTAACCTTCCCTCTCTCACATTTTGTTTCTCATCACCACTTGTCGCATCTTTTTTTTCCGTCATTTATATTATTTTAAATGTACTTTTGTATCATAAAATATTCAATAACAAGAAATGCAATTAAACTTGAAAATTCCTCTTATTAGTTTTTCCATCACAGACCTAACAACTCTCTCTTCTTCTTTTTTTTTTTCAAATGACAATACTCTTATTTATTTTTCAATTTCCAAATGGGTCATCGTTTTTTCCACCTCTAGTTTCCCTAAAATGCACCCCCAATAAAGTGTTATGACCATTTCACCCATTATGGGTCCCACCTTTCAGCATTTTAGGCATCCCCTTGATGTCTTTTCCTTTTCCCTTTTGTTTTCTTCTTTTGCGGGTCCAACTTTCCTTCTTCATCCTTCTCTTTCATTACTCTCTTGCAGGGAATTATATTCCTCTCTCCTGTGGCTCCTACTTCTACGCTTTTTGGTAAAACGTCATCGTCTAGCAAAGTTGAGGACAATGCAAAGCACTGGAGTCAAAGAGAGTCAAAATTGTAAAGCAACCTCCGAGCAAGCGGCAATTTCTTGCCGAAATAGTTATTATCGCACCGGAGATTGGACTCCGAGATGAGAGCCATGTAAGAATCAAATATGTTGGTGAGAAGAAGTCTATAATACAACATAAATCTATGAGCAAGAGAATTGCAACCAATTTGATGACTAAAAAAAACTCAGACAAAGGAGTGCCTCATTTTTTTATGATTTGACCCATCTTTATGAGATTTAAGGTTAAAAGCATATCGATTGAGCAGTTCCATGTGAAGCCTGTAAAGTGTTGGTTTGATCTGCCTATGTGAAATGACCCTAAAAGGAGACAACAATGTAGGCCATTTGAATTTGTCAAAAAAAAAAAAAAAAAGTAGGCCATTTGAAAATTAAAAGAAAAAATGCATAGATGAAATTGCATAGATTTCCTAGCAATTCTTTTTTGTAGAGAAAATGCCACCATAATCACCTCCGTAAAAGCACAAAACTTGGTCGAATGATGATTTCTGGGGTCTAATTAGTGGTTGTGCAACAGGCAAAAGCCCTTCTTTATTAAACCTACCCAATATAATAAAGAGGAGGAATCCAACCACCCTTTGCCTCTTCACCAATAAACTTTACCAGCTGATTTGCGAAAATGCATTTAGCATACGCACTTGTTTTCCACTTTCTCAAGAATCGGAAACAAATCATAAAAAGTTTCAATCAACCTACAAAAATGAGAAGAAAACTCAAATTTCTTGGGGAAAAAAAAAACCCTTCATTATTTACTAAGTCCGAACCATGATTAGACCAATAGTATGAGAAGATATCAAAATGTGCATCTTGAAATCATTCTTCCAAACAGAATGTAGAAAAGAAAGAGATCAACGAAAACAAGTCCGCGAAAATTTTTCAAGAAAAAGAATACTCAAAAAACCAAATGCACGCTTTGTCCCAACAAGTCAAAGAAATCAGTAAGTTCTATAGTTGAAAGTTAATGGGATGATAAACCTTTTTCACTTGGTGAAAGCAAAACTTTTTAAATTCGGACAAGATCCGCTTTTCTTCTATCCACTCTTGTCCACAAAATTTCGAAAACTTTAACTAACTGAGAATTCCTAGAAGGAGAGACACTCGACAATGCCAAAAAGGCCGCACCAAACATCCTCAAAAATATCAACTTTAATCAAATTCAACTATTAACAAGGAATGAATCAATACCCAATCTTTTTTCGACATTGAAAGAGAGAGATGAAAGAAGAAAAAGAGGTAAAAATACCTTCAGGCTTCTTTGACCCGAAACCATCACAAGGAAAATTGCTACATTACTCAACATTAACCAACACCCTAAATTTATTCAACTTATCTAGCACCCGAACATGGAAGGGAATAAAGTAAAAGGAGAGAAAAAGGGGGAACGATTAAGATCGAGGAAAGTGGACCCAAGATGGCACCCACCACAATGGGTAAAACGGTCAAGACGCTTTGTTGGGAGTGTCTTAGTCAAATTACAAATGAAAAAGGCGCAACTCCGAATTGAATGCATGTTATTTTTATAGAAAAAGTGACATTCATAAAGTGATCTAATCAAGTGGGTTCTGACTGAAATTCATTCTCGACCTTTTATTTCTAATCAGGATCAGATTTTATTTTATTTTTTTGAAGGGGGGTTGTTGGGACGGGGGTTTGCCCTCTCCCGACTTTGAGAGTTTGTTTGAGACCCTAATAATAAAAATTTCTTTTACAAATATGTTTCTAAAGTTAAAGTTTTATTCCCCTTCCCCCCCCCCCCCCCCCCCCCCCGAGATTTTCATATTCCTTGAAACTCAAAATTTAAGGACATTTTATAATAAAAGAAATGGAACATCAGTTTTCCAACCTGCCATGTCAACAAAATGGGATGAGAAGTCCACGAAAGGGAAAAAAAAAATTGCACTAGCTACAATTCCATATAAGATTTTAATTGCGCTTTTCAAAATGTTTTGAATTAAATTGTAATTTGAGTCAAATTTCGAGACTTTTGTTGTATTTCTATTTAATTAACTTTCAAATTATACTTTAGAAAAGAGAAAAGAGATAAATTTCTTTAGGTATTTATTATCGTAATATGGCAGCATATTTATATAGAAGGACATATTGAGTAAATTAAAAATACTTTTGCGTCAAACTTTAACCAAAATATGAGAACCCATGTTTATTATATGACAAATCATAATCTATTCGTGTTAAATTATGGACAAATTGGTACTTCAAAAGCTGTCAATATATTATAAAAAAAACAAAAGAGGTATCTCTAGATAGTTAAAACATTCCAAGATCTTATACTTGTTAGAGAGATCGAATCTCCAAATAATTACTTGTGAAAATATTTTATTTTCTGAGAAATTGCAAAAAGTGGTCACTGTTGTTATTGCCACTTTCCAATTTTGGTCATTGTCCTTTATCTTTTGACGAATTCGATCCTAGGTTAATCTTTTGTCTCGATTCTAGAATAAATCCCCTTACATTTCCACATTTCATCGGAAATGCTAACTATGCGCCGAAGAAGAACACGTGGCCCTGACATCGAATAAAAAAACTAAAATGGTGGAGAGATTTGGAAATATGGATTGCCTATTTTTTGAAGCTTTCTCAACCTATTTTATTTTGTGACCGGTTTGGTCCCTAAACTAATTTTCGATCCAACAATCAAGATAAATTTCATATTTTCATCAAAATTATATATTTCATATCATCATTTAACATCCATGTGTTCATGTTAAGCCATAATTACTTACTCCATGCGTAGGAGCAAGAGCCCTCACCACAATATGATCATGACTTTCTTATGTCACAAGAATTACATTGCTCCTAACTCTACCGACGCAACTTTCTTGCCTAGTTGCAGGATCACTTGATCGAACCTGTCACAATCATTTATATCACGAGCTCGGGTATGGGATCCACATGAGATCCATAAAATGAATGGCCATGATATACTTGATTCGTGAATATGGGTCCTATGAAGAAATTTCCGCTACTAACTATTCATTTTCTTAAGTAGCAATGAGAGGTTCACCCTTTTTTAGCGAACCAATTCTATTGACAAAGACTATTCATTTTCTTGAGTAGCATTCTATCGACAAAGACTATTCATTCCTTTTCACATCTAGGAGGATGAGCCCTCACTGCAGTATCGCCATAAGTTCAACAAACCATTCACTTGCACAATAATCAGCACAAGAATCACATTGCTCCTAGCTCCACCGACGGAACTTTCTTGCCTGGTTGTGGGCCCACTTGACGGGCCTATCACGACCATCTATATCACGAAGTTAGATACGAGATCCATGTGAGACCCATAAAATGAATGGTTGTAATATATTTGATCCATTGAATCGAGTCTTATAAAGAAATTTTCGCTGCCGACTATTTATTTTCTTGAGTAACGATGAACATGCAGAGGTTTATCCTTTACAGCAGACCAATTCGGTCAACAAATTCCTTTCTTTTCCACACGTAGGAGCACAAGTCCTCGCCACGGTACCACCATAACTTGGACAAACCATTCACTAGCACAAGAATAGCATTGCTCCTAGCTCTACCAATGGAACTTTCTCGCCCTATTGCGGGCCCACTTGACTAGGCCTATCACAACCATCTATATCACGGGCTCAGGTACGGGATCCATGTGGGACCCACACAAAAGGGATGGCCGTGATATTCTTGATCTGTCGGATCCAAATCTTACAAAGAATTTTCCGTCTGCCGACCATTCATTTTTGTCGAACAGCGATGCATGTTCAGAGCCTCACCCATTTTTCCTGGCGGACCAATTCGGTGGATAAAGTCCTCTTCTTCTTTTTTTTTCCCACTCGTCTGTCCGCAGACACCACAGGAGGGCGCGGATTCACCATCAGCGGGCGATGAATCATAATGTACCTTTCCGCCATCGATGACAATGCGCACAGCTTCACGTTCTTTTCCGCAAAAGCGTCTCTCGAGGAGAAAGGAAAAAAGGCCATCTTGGCTGTCCTCTTACAACGTGAATGATGGTGAGGGAGGTTCACGCACCGACGAGAAGTCTCCAACTTTGATCGGTTTTTCCAAATCCTGGCTTCGTCCTTCTGCATCGATCCCTCTTTTTTACCCCGTGATAAAGACGTTACTTTGTGGGCGTGGACCAGCCATGGCGATTCTCAGTCTACACGGGAGCGAGACCTTCGACTCCATTTTCATGGTGCTGCCAAAGGCTCTTTTTATAAAGGGCTTCGAGGAATGATGACATCACGCCCCAATATTTTTCCTTTTTTGCAATTTCCACCCCGACATTATGAATCCGTTTCAATATGACCCCAACCGTCGAATCTGGCCTAGTTGCTCCTTGAAAATCCGGTGACGTGCTCTCACGTGGTTAGGTGGTGCTCGTCGTGAAGAGCTACAGTGTCCCGCAAATTCGGAAGTATTACTATGTTCCCGAGGGTTTTTTAGATGGTTACGATTTTGCAATGTGGCCCTTGATTTTCTGGAACTCGTTGATAAGTTCCCACTAACATTAGTTGTAAAGTCAACAGAAAATGAAATTGATACTATTGCTACTTCCAGAGAAGTCGACGGTGGTAGTGGACATCATCACTTTTTTAAGCATCATAAGGTCCCACAAAGCAGTGGGAGAAGATAACTAGAAATCTGATCATATGGTGGTTGAAGAGGGAGCCGGTGACTCAGAGGGAGTGATTGGTTAAGAGAAATCACCAAAGCCGTCACGAAAGAGAATCTTTATCGTCTAATAACATGAGAGAGAGAGAGAGAGAGGGGATGGGAGATGGGAGATGGGTCCTTGGCTGAAAATAAAGATAAGCAGTTCTACATTCCATCCAGATTCCATATAAAACCTGGAACCTACTGTTGGAATAGGTTTTTAGAACCTATAACCTACTCTACATACTTAGGAATCAAGAATCTATCATATCACAAAGTTCTAGGGTCTATCCAAATGCTATCTATACTCTTGATTGAACGACAACAGTTCTTATCACCTCTAATATTTATCATTTATTATAATTCACTAATCACAACTTCTATTTAGACACACGAGGATTATGAAATATTAATAAAATAAAAGTCTTGATCATGGATATTACTGGAAACAAAGGCTCAGACTAGTTTGAGATTATGCACTCATCATTAAATGTCATAAAATACTGCAAGATCGTGCGGAGATATAGAACAAGTAGATTTGTTTCAGGTTTCAAGTCCATGCTGCCTATCAAATAGATTTTCTAATTTTTTTAAATTTGAAACCTATCCTATATATGTTGAAACTTAGAATGGAACCAGTTTTCAAGTCTTGGTTCTACTTTAGAAGCATGCTCCCCTCTAGCTAAAATTACTTTAATTTCGACGACAATGACTGCCATGAATCTCTACGGACGTAGCTAAAGCACCCGTTCCCTTTGTCCCTCTCCTATCATTTTCTTATTTATTTTATCCTATTGTTATGTTTAATTTATTTTGACTGTACAATTATGGAGGAAACATAGCAGGAGATTTCAAAAGGGAGGGGCACATTTGGGGGGGGGGGGGGGGGGGGGCGAGTGGGGGCGCACTTTATAATAATGTGAAGAATTCGAAATTGACGAATGAAATTCTAATTTTGTAAGATATTTCTTTCGTTCACCAAGGGCACTCACAACTCACGGGAAAGCATAGAATTGAAATTCCGACAAGAATTTAATCAGAGTCAAACTTTGGGAGCCCATCGAAATTGATTTTTATGCAAGTCGCGACTATGACAACCGGAGTGACATAACTTAATTACCTTGAGCTTAGAAGTGACAAATATGTATTTCAATCGAGAATAAATTATGCCAATTCTATCTAACAATGCTGTGTCATCCAATCGGATCTAGGATCTATCTTATGCAAATCACAACTATCCTATCTTCTCGGGAGAAATGAAATATAGGTACTCCACGCTCGACTGGGCTAGTATAGACAGGACCAAACTTTCCTCGGTATCCCGTTGCATGCGTATTTGGACCTAGAATCACTCAACAACCCAACTAGATAAGTTTCTTGCTTTCCTTGCAAGATCTTTTCACATGTCACTACTTTGAACCTATGATCTTGTTTCCTATCTTCGGGATTTGTGCTCGAAAGAAAAGGATTCAAATCTACCTTAAAGATATGGTCTTCCCTTAAAATTCCACAATCTTAGGTCAAAAGTACGTCGGCACTTGGAAAAGTCAACATCACGCCTCCTCCTCTTCCTCGATAGAAAGCAGTCTGTCATGGCTTGGCCAATCCCTTCTTAGTCTTCACGTTAATAGGAAACAATTAGGCCCTGCTTATTTCACAAAAAATAAATAATTTAAAAAATATTTTCTTAAAAATAATCCCTAATAATGCTTACAAAAATTAATAAACAAAAAATATTTTTATCGTCTAAGAAAATATTTAACATAAATTGTCATAGACAATGAAAATATTTTTCATTAAATAATTATTTCCATCGATACAAGAAATCATTTTTCAAGAAAATATTTTTAATTTTTAATTTTATTTTTACAAATAGAGGGTGGAGTGCTCTTCATTATTTCGGTTTGCCCTTGTGGGCATGATGGACAATCGAATTTCCTTAATACTTGATAATTAACGTGATTAGATCAATCGGGGAACTCCTTTAATCATGAGAAAAATAAACAAAGAAGGGAAAATCTCATCACGGGCGTGGACTTTCAACCACATCATCTTTACTCGAAGAGTTCTCGATAGAAGGATCAATAGATGATGATCCTGGTAGTGGTAGCTAATTAATAATTAATATAGTCCCAGAATTTTAATTAATTCCAAGATCAAATTAACATAACAATTATGATAATGACGAATGCTGGAAATTTTTTGCGAGTTTTCAGTCAAAGAAGAATCAAGACCGAAGTGAAGTAAGGCACCGATTCTTGTTCTAGATTCAAGAACATGATTTAGGATATACCCTAAATTAATTAAAGTGGATCTTGGTGAATAATAAGAGTGTGTATTAGAGACTTAGTCGCATCAAAAGAGACAGAAAAAATGTACACAAAGTATATGTCCTTTATCACTTCTGATGTTGTTAAAGCAAAGTTTGCATATCCAAAGATGCTCTATGTTGGATCTCGGCACCCCATCTCGGTCGACGGAACGACAGAAATTCGAAATATATGGACCCTTTGTATTCTACGTTTAGCGATGTAACTGCACAAACGGGGTTACGAAATTAACAAAGTTTTATTTTGGCATAACTTTATTCTTTTCTTTTTATTAATAGAATGGTATTTCACAACTATTCATATTTGCATTGATAAGTTAATTGGATACGGACCGGAGAGATAGATAAAGATAAGAGGATTTCATGTAACAAAAAAAACATTTGGAGCACCAAGCCATGTATCAACATTCCTCACTATACACCTGCATTCTAGTATTATGTAAAGGTTTTGCTAGGATAACGATTTTTAGTTATTATGAGAATAATAGTATGTTGTAAGTCACATATTTTCGAATGAGTAGGATCAATAACAATTTATAATTATTTTTTATTTGATTTTTTATGGTCCAGAACAGATTGTATGTAAAATTTTAAACATTCATCCAAGATGTGGAGGTAAAAATCCAAAAGCAAGCGTCCTGTCAAAACCAAGGCACCCGTCTGTTGAAGACTATAAATAGGGCATTCAGGACCGCTTACCCTACATTGCGTATCAATCTCTCCCTCTCCCTCTCGTCTGGTCGAGCTTGTGCAGTGCAGAAGACTCTTACGTGCCATGGCAACCACCATCGCCATGGCGGTTATGGCAACCCTTCTGCTTCTGCTTGTGTTGCTAATCGTGAGAGCCATGTATGCGACGTTCTCGTTTTACTTGCTGACTCCGAGACGCATCAAGAAAATAATGGAGAGGCAAGGAGTGCATGGCCCTGAACCGCGGTTTCTCGTTGGCAACCTCGGCGATGTGTCTTCTTTCGTTGCTGAATCTACCTCCAAGGACATGGAGTCCATACGCCACGACATCGTGGATCGCCTCTTGCCTCATTACGTCAGATGGACCAAACAATACGGTCTGTCCTTGATTTCTTCCTCGTATGATCTAGTTGCGATGAAATGATCGTTATGATAAGAATTAGCTCATCTTTTTCGAGCGTGTACTGATAAGAATTTTGTTCACAGGGAAGAGATTCATATATTGGAATGGGGTTGAGCCTCGCCTGTGCTTGACCGAGGTCGACCTCATCAAGGAGTTGCTTTTCAAGTACAGCACTCAAACTGGAAAATCATGGCTTCAGCAACAAGGATCAAAGCACTTCATCGGGAGAGGGCTCTTGATGACTAATGGGGACGATTGGATTCACCAGCGCCGCATCATCACTCCTGCTTTCATGGGAGACAAACTCAAGGTTTGTCCAAACATCAGCAATTGGTGTTTTGAGCATATTTCATGAATTCTTCTGCAATATATCAGTGAACTGTCTTCATGTCTTCCGTATTTGTGAAAATCAGAGTTATTCTGGGTTCATGGTGGAGTGCACTAACCAGACGCTGCAATCACTGCAAAAGGACATAGACTCAGGTCGAACCGAGATCGAGATCGGTGAGTACATGACTAGGCTCACGACCGACATCATTTCTAGGACTGAATTTGGGAGTAGCTACGAGAAGGGAAAGCAAATATTCCATCTTTTGACAGTTTTGCAGCAACGATGTGCTCAAGCAAGCCGGCGTTTGTGTCTTCCTGGAAGCCGGTGAGTTGCAAAATATGTCTTCTTTGTGATACAATGAATTTTTTAACCATCACTTGTGTTCAACATCAAAATACACAAAATTCTGTCTCTATAACATGTTCAAAATTTGTATGCAGGTTCTTTCCCACTAGATATAATAGGGAGATCAAGACATTGAAGATGGAGGTGGAAAGGCTCCTGATGGAGATAATTGAAAGCAGAAAAGACTGTGCCGAGATTGGACGGAGTTGTACGTATGGCGATGATTTACTCGGCATGCTGTTAAGCGAGATCAAGATGACGGCCAGGAATAAGAGTGCATGTAGTCCTAGCATGCAAGTGATCATGGATGAGTGCAAGACGTTTTTCTTTGCCGGGCATGACACAGCCGCGCTTCTGCTCACATGGACCATCATGCTACTGGCAACCAACCGGTCTTGGCAAGATAAGGTCCGTGCTGAGGTGACTCGGGTCTGCGACGGTGAAAATCCTTCAGTCCGTCATCTTCGCGAACTCAGCTTGGTAAGCACTAAAGGCACATACTCTATATGAAATATGGTCATTTTTTGATTTGTTATTGGAGCTAACCAATATGAACATCATTCACAAACCAAGTTAAACTAGATATTGGACTCCGACCAAATAAATAAATAGAAATTGGACGTGTGCTGTGTCTATATTCCTAAGTAGCAAATCAATATGCCATGTAACATAAATTCACAATCTTCACGAAAAGCAAATTCTGGCGGTGGTGGCACTCAATAAAGCACGATTGACTTCAAAAGAATGTAAAAAACTCTCAGGATGATTTCATGTTCATTTATTTGAAGTGTATTGCAAGAATCTGTGGTGGTTTTTTTTTTTTTTTGGTGATCCAAGAATCTGTGGCGGTTTTTGGTTGAGAAATGCTAAAGGGACATTGAAGATGTCCACGTCACAGGAAAGTTTTGGTAAGTCCCACGAAGTCGAATTTGGACTAGTTCTTTCAACTCATGGGACCATCGAATCTTAGAATTATTTCCTTAATAGGTTCCTCCAAGCACTTTTATTGTTCTTTTTTGGCGTAATTCATGCACCCTTTCGAGAACGGCCCCAGAAAAACTGATTTCAGAAAATTTACCTGAAGAGATTGTCAAATGGGTGACCAAAGTAGAGAAGACCAACCAGTCAGAGTCAAGAACTGCGTCTTTCTTTACTTTGAAAAATTTGCATGCAAAACGCGAGAGGGAAACCGGGATAATGATCCAAAAGTATCTCAACTTTTTATCCGTTTCACAATCAAGTATCAATCTCTTTTCTTCGTCAAATCAAGTATTTCCATTGTTCAAATTTAGCTCAACGTGAGGTCTACTTCGGTCACAGTAAAGAAAAACATATATTTTTGAGCTAATTACGCCGCAAGCACTCGAACTTGCGACAAGGAGGCCGCAGTTGGGGGAAGGGTGGTGGTGGTCCTATGGCAAGGACTGTAGTGGCCATGGGCGGCGGCTGCATTCTGAGAGAGAGAGAGAGAAGAGAAGAGAAGGGCTAGATGGGGTTAGGGTTTACTTGCATCGACTAACTTTGCATGTTAGGGTTTTTGTGAAAGCATGAAATTATGCTACCTGTCCTGATAGCAACGTTAATATTGCTGCGCGGCGGCAGCAACAGCTTCTCCCACATTACAATTTCAAATGGAAAAAGCCCATATTTGAATCGTGAGAATCCTTTTCCCCACTCCAGTCATGCCCTCATCGCATGTTGCATCCTCTTGATCATGACATTCACCAACTTCACAATAGCTTTACTATTAGTATTAACATGTGAGTGAGTTGTGTTACCCCATATTAGAGAATTGATGTGATATAAAGTAGTTAATATATTATAATTGATCATAACTCATTGACTTAAACTTTTTGAATAAAAGTGGGTCCAACTTAATATATTAACGGGCTCCAACTTAAGCTTCCTCTTAGTAATCCCTCTAAGTGAAGATTGCATGTTCCCAATATTTAACATACCAAATCAAAACTAGAACCACCCTAACACCATACACCTCTCTCTCTCTCTCTCTCTCTCTCTCTCGTCAAGATCTTGGCCATGGAGGCAACGTATATCCCTGAGATTCTCTCTCTCTCTCTCTCTCTCTCTCTCTCTCTCTCTCTCTCTCTCTCTCTCTCTCACATCAAGATCTTGGCCATGGAGGCAACGTATATCCCTGAGATCCAGAGGCTTACCTCTCTCTCCCCACCTTCCATTGTTGTCGAGATCTTGGCCAAGGAGGCAACGTATACCCATGAGATCCAAAGGCTTGTCGCCTTTGGCAATGAGAAAATGGATCTCCGGCCCCCCTCCCTCCCCAACCACCCCCCCCCCCCCCCCCCCCCCCGCCCTTCCCTCGGGCGAAGTCCACTTTCCATTGTCGTCGAGATCTTGGCCATGGAGGCAACATATACCCCTAAGATCTGAAGGCTTATCACCACTGACAATGAGAAAATGGATCTCTCTCTCTCTCTCTCTCTCTCTCTCTCTCTCCCTCTCTTGATTTCCACTTCCCATTGTCGTCGAGATCTTGGCCATGGAGGCAATGTATACCCCCGAGATCTGGAGCTTTGATGAGAAAATGGAGCTAAGCATGCAGAATGGGGTCGCCTAGTAGTGCTAAGTAGTTTTTTGCTGGATTACATAATCCATTCAATATCAACATATCAATGAAAATTAGAGTATAAATGATTGTGTAGTTAAACCTATTAATGTTATTCATAGCTAATAAATTGAGTGATGTCCATGTATGTAACTTATCAATCATAAGACCGATTCCTCCGGTAAGAGATGGAGTGAAACATGACCTTATTCGCAGCCATTATATTTTCTTTAAAGAACCTAATACGATATTTGACATATTCTTTCAGCCATTATGAAAAAACAAATTGTTTCATTTTCATCACTTAAGATTGTCCACTTAAATTTTCAATAGTTATTTTTTCAGTTTTATCAAATGAGTATCTTCATGTGGATAGGGAAAATCAATGGCCAATAACATTTACATTTGATGATTAAGGTGTGCAAATCAATGGCCGAAAAACCTAATGCGGATATTGACTAATGTCAGCACTATGTTGATTATATCTTGTGACGAGTTGCTGAATAATTCAAACTTCATGCAGCTGAATATGGTTATTAACGAATCCTTAAGACTCTATCCAGCGGCATCACTTCTTCCGCGCATGGCCTTCGAAGACATCAAGCTAGGCGACCTTCACGTCCCGAAGGGATTATCAATCTGGATCCCGGTGCTAGCCATTCATCACAGCGAAGAATTGTGGGGAAAAGATGTCAACGAGTTCAATCCCGAGCGGTTCGCATCCAAACCATTCTCATCAGGTCGGTTCATGCCATTCGCGATGGGCCAGCGGAATTGCGTTGGCCAGTCTTTCGCTATGATGGAAGCGAAGATCATATTAGCAATGCTGGTATCGAGGTTTAGCTTCACAATCTCAGACAGTTATCGTCATGCCCCTGTTACTGTCCTCACCATAAAACCTAAGTACGGGGTTCAAATATGTTTGAAACCCCTGAATCCATGTGAGAATGGTTGTTCTGATTAGATATGCTTCTTTTTCGTATCTTGGTTCATGTTTCGTCAAGAGAGGTACAATGAGTAATGTTCCTCGTCAGGATTGTCGCAAATTCGCTCTTGTTACTGCAGATGGGATTAAACTGGCACATGAGAGCAATATTAGAAATCTGGAAATCGAATGATGATAAATTGGTGCATAAAATGCAGTCATGCAAAGATTCAAGTGAGGCTTCATACGGCCTCTTGTTATTCTTGAATGAAGGGCGTCGTTACAAGGATTGCAGCAAGTTCAGATGAAGCATTTCAGAAGATGCGTGGATACTTTTGACAATCCTAGGTTGACACCAAAAGCAAGAAATGCATATTTTTGGTGAAGTATCTATTGGAGATTTGGAATTTGAGAGGGATTATTACCGAAAAAAAAAAAGTCCTAAAATTACTATATGAATACCAATTTTGTTATAAACCTTTTAATTTGGCTAATTTAGTCCTAAACATTTTGATGTTTTTTAACTAGCAATGTTGATTTGGATCGTCGGTGTTGATGTGGAATATTTTTTTGCATACTTTCTGAATTTTTTATAAGTTTTTTCTTTTCTTTTTCTTTCACCAATCATAGGGTAGTGACTAGGGGTGTGCAAAAGAACCGAGACCCGCCCAGATAGCCCGGAACCGGATCGAAATCGCTCGAAACCGGTGGTTCTTAAGGGAACCAATCCGGTTCCCAATTCCAATTTATGGGAACCGGTGGGTATCGGTCGGGTTCCTGATTCCATTGGTGGATCTGACCACCCACCCACCCAGACTAGACTGGTTATATTGTAATAATATATTAATTTTTAATATTAAAAAAAATTGAAATTAACAAATCTAAAATTTAGGGCTCCAATCACTATCTTGTTTCAATTTAGTACTCTCCTACTCCATCTCGTCTCTCTCAGTTCAAAATCTCCCGAGCTCCCTCTTCCTCTCTGATTCACCTCCAAATCTACTCATCTCTCTTTAAGTCCTAATCCGAACTCGGCAAAACAATGAGTTAATTCTCTTTTCCTCCCTCGAACTTAAACTCTCTCTGCACGCCGTCGCCACCTCCGCATTCACTGTCGCTATCGTCCTCTTCGTTGTTGGGCTTGTCCCGCTTCTACCTCCCCTCTTCCTCCTCCCCCTCCTCAAGCTTCTCCCCATCATCCTCATCTTCGGGGACAAGCAAACTCTAGGTCAAAGAACGGCTCATCGTCCCCATTGTCCTCCTCATTGTCGGTCTCGAGGGAGAAGTTGGAGACGACAGTGGCTAAGATGGTGGTGGTGGCCGAGATGGAAGCAAAGCGAGGGTTGCAACCGGTTGAAGGTGAAAAAGGGAAGGCATGGAGGTTGAACCGGTATTATGAATCCACTCAGGAATCGAACCGGACAGGTGGTCCGGTTCTCAGGTGGATCCATGCAACTAGCAGGCGATTCCCGGTTCCAATTTTTCTTTCGGAACCGATTCTTAGCGGGTGATTCCTAGTTCTAGATCAAGAACCACATGCCCGGACCATGCACACCCCTAATAGTGGCCGATGAAGAAAGAAGGAAAACAAGAGCAAAAAATTCAAAAAAAAAATCATAAAATTTCAGAAAATTTAAATAAAAAAAAATCTCCACTTAGCACCATTGTTTGGAAAGTGTAGGTTTTGGGGGGGGGGGGGGGTCTAAGATAGGTAATTCATTCATTCATAAGCAAGGATTACAAGTAGACGATAGGTTTGATTCAGAGCATAAAATACTAAAAAGAGGACAGGGAAGTGCATATAACCAATTTGTAAGAAGGGATTTAAAACGATGCGATTTCGCTACCCAATCGACGGCTTGGTTGTCTTCTCTCGAGCAATAAGATAGCTTAACGAGAGGTAGATTTTGTAGCATAATTCTACTTTCATTAATCAAGCTACTCACAGCCCATGGAACTTCGGCCCGGCCCAGCGTTGCTTCAACAAGAGCTTTGTTGTCACTTTGTACTTCCCAACCACTTCCCTTGTTCTAAACTGTTCCCACATGAGTTGTTGTTTGGTGGGTGAGAAAACACAAACCGTGTGAAAGGGCTAAGGCTTCAGCGCACAGAACAGTCTCCGCTTGAATCTCAGTAGCAAAGCCATCAATCAGCAAACCTCTTGAGTCGTGCACGACCTCAACCACGGAGTTCTTCTCTTCCCCTTTCACCTAGGAGCAATCGATGTTTAGTTTAAAGCCATTGCTGTCCGACAATCTCCACGATTCAGGCGAAAGTCGACTGCTGGTTCTCTTCTGCTCTTTACTCGAAACCCATATGGCGAAGGCCCTGACTTGTGCATGGGCAAGATCTGCTATGGAAACAACTTTGGGAGGTTTGGATCTAAAGACATGGTCGTTCCAGAGCTTCCAGATTAGCCAGATCATGCTGGCCACCATTTCCACTGAGGGTAAGTCAGTTTTTTCAGCAAATAAGTCTTCAAACCACTTGTCCATTCGGGTTACTAAGGTTGTTTTATTTTAGAGGTTGAGGCACAAATCAAGCCATATGTGTCGAGTTCTTTTGCAGAGGAAGAAGAGATGCTTATGTTGTTTGCTGAGAACATAGGGGGCACAATGGATCAGGTAATACTCGCCTCTTGTAAAGATTGTCCTTTGTGGGTACTGCATTTTGACATATGCTCCATAGAAAAAAGTTAACTTTGGGAGGAACTAGAGTACTCCATAATCGGGTCCATAGAGATCTAGGTGGCTGGTAGAAAGTTGTTGCTCTGTTGGGATCTGGAGAATTAGTCAATGAGCAAATCCTATTGTAGCCACTTTTAACTGTATAGGAGCCTAACTTATTTCCCATCCATATCATCCTATCTTTCTGTGGAATTGCTAAAATGGGGATTGAAAGAATTTCATTAAATACTTGGTCATCAAAAAGTTCGCAAAGTTTAGGCTCATCCCATGCTCTTCCTTCATTGCACATTAATTCAACAATTTTCTCAGGATCATTTATATTCTCCGGGCCTCCTATTGCTCCCCTTGGAAGCCATCTGTCCTACCGGATGTGAATACATTCCCCATCCCCCACAATCCACCTTACCTCCAGTGCAATAGTGTCTCGACCTATTAGAATGCTTTGCCAGCCCCAAGATGGTCGCTGTCCTAATTTTGCCCTCCATAAGTCCCCATTTGGATGGTAAGCGCCTTTTAGAATCTAGCTCCATAGTGCTAAGAGTGATTGTAATAATCTCCACGCTTGTTTGCTTAACATAGTCTTGTTAAACTTAATTAGTTCTTTAAAGCCAAGACCCCCTTCATCTTTTCTGGACTTCAAAACTTCCCATTTCTTCCAATACAGACCTCTTTTAGAATCATTTTGTTTCCACCAGAAAGCTGCAATCCTTTGTTCAATGGCTGAAAATAGACATTGCATACCGAGGAAGAGCCTGTACCACAGCTTTTATCAATACTTCTTTGCCGGCTTTAGACAATAAGTTTTCTTTCCAACCTTCAAGCTTCATGTTCACTCTTGCAAGAATTCATGAAAACATCTCCTTTTTTGTTTGTCCCCAATCAGATGGAATTCCCAGGTATTTCCCTATTTTGTCGATAATAAGCACATGTAACTTATATGTCATATTCCTCTTCAAGCTTAGAGGGCAGCCCTTGCTGAAAAACACTCCCGATTTGTTTAGATTGATAGCTTGGCCAGTAGCATAGCAATACTGATTCGGAATGTTTGCCACATTTTGACATTCTCTAACTGTCCCATCCATAAAAATTATAGCGTCGTCTGCAAATAATAGATGAGACAGAGTGGGACAATACCTGTTCAATTTTATTCCTTTGATACTGCCATCTTCTATTGCTTTGTGCATCATCCAGGAGAAATCATTTGCCATTAATATGAACAAGTTCGGGGATAATGGATCTCCTTGTCTTAAACCCCGTGTGGGATGAAAATATCGTGTATGATCGCCATTGATTTTGACTCTAAAAAACATTGTGGAAACACAATACATCACAAGCTCAGTTTATTTTTCACTAAATCCCATCTTCCTCATACTCATTTTTAAGAAATCTCAATCAACCCTGTCATAAGCCTTTTGCATATCCAGTTTAAGAATTGCCTTGGAATTTCTTTTTTGGTTCTCTAATCCTCAACTGATACAATACCTCCTGAACAGTAAATATGTTATCTTGTATTTGTCGTTCTTTAACAAATGCGCTTTGTTCAATAACTATTATCTCAGCAAGCCATGGTTTTAGTCTATTTGATAGCACTTTAGAGATAATTTTATAGCTGAAATTACATAAACTGATTGGCCTAAACTGGCAAATACTTTCTGGATTTTTCACTTTTGGAACGAGAGATATATGAGTCTTGTTGAGCATGGGGTCAAATTTACCTAATTCAAAGAAGTTTCTAACCAAATTCAACACATCCAGCTTAATCTCTTCATAATAATGCTAATAAAATTGTCCATTGTGACAATCCGGACCGGGGGCTTTTAGGGTACCTAGCTGGAACACCGCTTCTTTAACCTATTCCATTGAAATAGGGACCAATAGGCTTTCGTTCATTTCCCTGGTGACTAGATATGGGCATATGTTCAGCATAAGCTGAAGATTTCTTGGGCCTGCCGATTCATATAGTGAGCAATAGAAATCTTCTATGTGTTGCTTCAAATTTTCTGATCCCTGCACCAAATATCTTCATTTAGTTTTAGCACAGTAATTCTATTCCGTTGTCTTTGTTGAATCGTTGTGGCGTAGAAATATTTTGAGTTCATGTTGCCCCATTAAAGCCAATTTACCCGAGACCTCATACCTCAATACATCTCTTCTTGCCGCCAAAGCCGTTCTATTTTCTCCTTGATTTCCTTACTTTCCTTTTTGCTGGACAATTGGGGATCCCCATTCGTGATCTCAATTAGTTTCTGTTTGAGACTTCTGATTTGGATAGAGGCATTAGAAAACTTGTTTTTGCTCCATGCGGTCAATTCCTGTGTAACATGATGTATTTTCTGAGAAAAAGTCACATGACAATGCTGGTAGTTTACCTAACAGCGTTTTATTATCTCCCGACATTCTTCTTCCTCCATCTAGAATGCTTCAAACTTAAATTCCGTTCTTTTTTTCTTCCAACCATGATGTAAAGACAGCACCAGGGGACTATGATCAAAACTTACCGCTGGGAGGGCGACAACTTCAACATTTGGGAAGGTAATTCTCCAATCCATAGAGGCTGGAAAGTGTAGGTTTGAATAGAACATTGCCATTGAGGTAGGGTGGATTTCCTCTTTCATTGAACAAAAGAATTTGAATTGAAGGGTCTCAAAAAGCTCAAAGAGAGAGATTTTATGATTGTCTTAAAACTCAAAATCAACAAAGCAGTGAGGAATATTACCTCAATCGTAAAAAGCAGATCAAACTCGAAAGTTTTATCTTTTTCAAAATCAATTGTAGGTTCAAAATTTTAAAATACCCGGTCATCATCATCTTTTCAACGCTCGTGTCTCAAGGCTTCTGCAAATGGTTTCATTAACCATAGAGTCTCTTGCTTGGTGCTCCATGCTAGTTATGATTAGCTTAGAAATGCACATTTACAATCAAGAGTTTAGATGGTACATGCGCTTTAAAGTGATCTACGTTTTGGTGGGGGAAGCCACGATGCTCAATCTCATCCTCTCAATGAGAGACCACTATCAGCCAAGCCACATAGTGGTCGGTGTCCACATTAGTATCACCAGTTAAAATTAGTTAGAGGGATTACATTAGCAAATCATCAAAAGTTTAAGTCTAAATTAACCAAATTAAAAGAATTGGCATCTATATAATAGATTTAGGTTTTTTTTTTTTTTTTGTAATTTTTCTGACTTTTATGTAACTTGTTCTAAAGAGTTTGGACTTCTTGTAATGTAGAAGTGGATAGGAGTCAAGACATTTTAGTCCATGGTTTTAATGTCCTTCTTTTTCTTTAGGATAACTGCATTATAAGTCTTAAAATTCATCAAAAAAGTGCAATCAAATTTTAAAACTTTAAAACCATATAATTAAATCCTAAAACTTGTCAAATTGGTACAATCAAGTCATTTTGTTAATTCCATCCAATTTGGTTAGCGAAAAATGCTAACGTGACTTCTTCTTTTTTTATTATTTTCTCTATCTCGCTACATAGTTTTGGTCTAAATCTAATTTCCAAAATTAATTTATTTAAGTTATATTAAAAATTTTAAAGAAATACAAAAAAAATGGCAATATATAGCCAAAAAAGGAAGAATTATCGCTAGCCCTTCCCAACAATCCTCACCTAGATCTAGTCAAGGGCCGCCACTAGCCAAGATTAGCCACTAATGGTAGCCCTTAGCTAGACTAGGGCAAGGGCTAGTAGCCCCCGCCAACCATTTCTCCACCATCACCGGCCCTTCCCAACAAGTTTTTTCTTTTTTCTTTTTTTGTGTGTTTTTTAAGTTTGCTTATTTTTAATGTATTTTAAGTAAAAAATTATATTAAAAAATCATATTTAGTCCAAAATGATGTCGTTTTAACCTTATGTTTTATGTTTTAGCCACGTCATGACCATATGAGAGAGAGAAATTAATAATTAAAAAAAATGATATTAGTATTTTCTGTTAACCTAATCAAACAGAGTAAACAAAATGAATTGATTGCACTAGTTTTAAGATTTAAATACAATTTTTAAAAGTGTTAAAAATCAACTGCACTTTCATGATAGAATTTTAAGACTTTTAATATACTTATTTCTTTTTTTTTCTCTTTTGTCCCACCAAGAAAGGACCAACATTGGTGGGTCAACACATTCTCTTACTTTCTTTTGTCTTTTTTTTTTCTTTTTGTCAACACTATTATGCACGGCTGCTCTGTTCTGTTGTTCTCTAGCACGTACACATTGCGCGTGTTTTGGACAGATCGCCGACGAGCGGTGGCTCGGTCAACAAAGGAAAAGCAATTCGACGGGGACACTCATCATTAGCATTTTTCCTCAGTTTAACTTTTGTTTCTCAGCGATTTCCGCGAGGGATAGAGAGATGGGAACGCTTAGACTCAAAATTCAAAAGGAGAGAGAGTCCATGATGATGATTTTATGATCGGTCTGGTTTCAAGCCTTGCTGGGGGGATTCGCTTGCTTACTTTTGGTGCTGCATGCATAACGATGCACTTTATATCTTGCGTGATGAAACACGATTTCCTTATGTATCTCGTCCTAGTCTACTTTATGTTCAACACGCTCACCAACTTTTTGGTACGCACCTATCGACTTTCAAAGGAGAGAAGGAGAATCGAAATACCGCATGTGGCTTGGAGATCCGTGATGGTTTTGCTTTTTTCCGGTGAATTCATGATTGAGATCGACCAAAATATCCTCTGCGATCCTACATTCTCGCTCCGCGGTTGGTTTATGTGAACTGGGTTTATTTTTTTTTGGTCTTTCTTAGATAGGGTAAATCGAGCATTAAAGCTACTTCAGCTGAATATTGTGATAGATCGGATGCAAGAGAACCTGTATACCCGATCCATGTAACAAGACCGCATGTGTCGGATTATGGCTTAAGTAGAATAAGCCTTAAAATTTGAAACTCGGCCAACTTGTTAGGCGTGGAGCACGGGGCCAGCCGGGGGCGGGGATCACATTCCCGGTCCCTACGACTTGGGGTGCTTTGAGCCGTAGCCTCCTCCTCCCGTGAGGCTCGCGGTATATCCTCGCTAAGGGCAGGATGCCTGCGCTACATGGGGAGAAAAAATTTCATTAATTTTATTTAAATTATACAATGAAAATATATGTATTTGTTAAAGTTTGACTATCTAAGCACGAATACCTTCCTTTAAGAAAATGTTTTTGGTATAGAAAGTTTCAAATTTAGGATCTTTGGGATTTCGTGCAAAACGAAGTCATAAGCATGTAGATTCAAAGCGAAACTACTACTCCAAGAGCACTCATCCAAGAATCGATTACAGGTACAAATAACATGAATAAATGTAATCAATGTGTATCGGAAGAAGCAACCCCAAAGATTTGGGACCAAAAGCATTTAGTGGTGACCAATAAATAAGTTTTTTCGGCTTGAATTGTGTTTTTTTTTTTTTTTCAAGGGCTTGAATTGTGTTGAAAGCATGGAATTATTTGCACCATCGCCATTTTCAAATAACAAGAACACCATGAATAGGGCATACGAGAGCAGCGGCTAATATTTCGGTAAATCCAATCATATAAAATGGGTTCAATGTTCAATTTTGAAACTAATGAAAAAAAAAGGATGAAGCATAATATAGCAGCTTCGCCAAAACTTTTTACAATCATACAAAGAATAACTATCCAACAAGCTAAACTGTACTTACATATATTTGACTTTAAAAAAAAAAAAAAACTCTACTTATATATAGGTAGGAACGTATTTGTATTATTCACTAGGTGCCATATGTTTTAATTTTATCTTATTTTTAAATTAAGTAGATAATAAATTATATTAAGTTAAATGATATAATAATCTAAATTCTAGTGTATCACTTATAACTAAATAATTTCGTTTTAGAACATACAGGCGCGGTGCGGCGCGACTAACACCAACTTCGTCCCGCCCCTCCGATCGCCTCGTCCTGTGTCACTCGATGGAAATTTTGCCCATTCAATCATCATTTGGAACTATGATTAGCAACGTCCGGCGAAATGAAAATGCCGTCGCCTCTTGCTCAACCCAGGCACGGCAAAAACGATTTTTCATTTGCCTAATGGTTTTGTCTTGGTATGCTGCTGTAGGGTGGGTCATGGGAGACATGTCAAAAAAATTCTAAATCTATTTTATTGATATCAATTTAATCATTTCGACTAATTTTAGCTAAATATTGTTAACGTGAATGTTGTCCGACCCACATGACATGACCAACGCTAACGTGCATAATTTTTAATAATTTTTTATTATTTCTTTTTTTCCTCCTTTTCTTTTCTTCTTCTCCTTTTTACCAATGACCGACCATCAGCCATGGTTGGGCTAGTCTCACCTAGGCAACTCTTACCTCCACCCGCCACAACCGAGGCCCTATTGAGCGAAGGCAAGCCCCAACGAGTGCTTCCCTTGCCAAATTTGGCATGGGCACCCAAGCGAGGACCAACAAAAACTCTCTCACCAAACATGGCAAAGCCTCATAAAAAAAAAAAAAAAAAATGGCAAAGCCAATCCTCACCTAGGCTAGGGCAGTCTCGCCGAGCATTGTCTGAGCAAAGGCAATGCCTAGCACAATTGCCTTGGCCTAAGCAAGAGTCGGCCGCTCCAAATATGGCCTAGGCAAGGCTTGACTAAGGCTTGGCCTTGCCCAAGCCAAATATGGTGAGGCCAGCCTAGCTCAGCCATGGCCCGGTGGCCAGTCACCAACAATGAAGAAGAAGAAGGAAACAAATTCAAAAAAAAAAATTGAAAACATATTAAAATATTAATAAATATTGTCCACATCAACACTAGTTGTGTCATATAAGTTGGATGGCATTCACATCAGCAATATCTAGCCAAAATTAGCCGAAATGCCTGAATTTACTCTATGTTAAAAGATTTAAAACTAAATTGGAATTATTAAAAGGTTTAAAATTAAATTAGCATTAATTAAATTGTTTTAGGACTTTTCTAATACTCTTCTAAGTGAATTGAGGGCAAATAAATTCGCATTTCACGGCAGTGGGTCTCTTAATGGGCAACGAGGCTTGGCGTATGGCGACCAAGTCTGTTTTCGTCGCCATAATTTTCTTCCACATGGATTGCGTTGCTGGCGCAAGTTGTGAAGTCACTCTCCAATGGCGGAGACATTCTTGGGAGAAGAGGATCAAAACTATTTTCCCAGAAAAAGAAAAAAGAAGAAGGAAAAAAAAAAAGGCCTTCTCCGTTTTCTTGTGACAAGATAGTTCTTGAATTGTTCGTGGGCCTTGGCCTTTCTTTTAGGCCCACTTTGTTCTTCCAATTTTTAACATTTTGCTAGCCCAAAAAAGTGGACGAGTGTCTAATCCATTTTCACCAATTAGCCGTGCTGCGCTTGTTTTTCAGTGTCCAAGGCCTTCTTCATATACCTTTTTTATTGTTCTACGCCATCATTTTTTTTTCTTACACCTTAGATTAGAGATGAAATCCAATTTTTTCCACTACTTTTATTTCATATTGATAATTAATTTTAGTACAATCGCTAAATTCATCAATCTGTTTTGACAATTCGATCAACGTGCTCCAGTTATTTCATTATAATTATCTAAACATGGGTGTAAGCAGAGTAGTACGAATGAGATCTAAATCTTTTTCAAGTCAATTTAGCCATTTAGAAAGGTACCATAGAGATTTGAAATTTCATTTTCTTCGTTGCGGAATGTACGGTCCATTTTTATTATAAATTTTGGAGCGAGGACGAAAATACATACTGGCATAGTGTGGGAAAACGCGCACCGTGCTCCTCTTGTAGAGGATACACTTCGTGTTGTCGTGTTTTGGCTTTAAAAAAAAAATTTGATAATTCTTTCTTTTACACATTTGCATTTCCACAAAGATCGCCTACCCATAGATATTTTCAATTCTTTCATTTACTTTCATTCCTTGAATTCTCTATCCATCCATTTTTCCTTTCTAATTTTTCCTGATAAATATAAAAAATCTCGCGCAATCGCGCCGCGTGCACATTTTTTCTGGGAAAGAAACAAATTCGGCTTACAACTTAGACTTTACAAGATTTTACAAAAGGCAAGAGGACCCGATTCGAGAAAAGTAAGAATCGTCCGCCCCAATGTACACTATTATGCAAGGAACATAAGCACAGCATTAGAACATGCACCGATGATTCGAATCCGCCCCATAGGATCAGCACGCGACACCGGTCCGATTCTCCAGATTCGCCGCATTATAAATCGATATTGATTAACGAGGCAATTTGCCTCATCTACCTGTCGTTTTGCACTTTTGCACAACCATGGAAAAGGTATAGTCTCCATCTTTGTTTTACTCATCTGAAAGACACTTGCATTTTGTACATCTCATTTCTCAACAGCTAAAATTCACCCCCCAAAAAAAGGGAGGCGAAAATAAAAAGGGAAAAAAAAGAAAAAAAAATAAGGGGGAAAAAGAAAAAGAAAAAGAAAGGGAACTCAGTTAATTAACAGAGAGCCGTCCAGAGTCAAAACTGCACGCTGCTGACTTCAAAGGATTGATTTTGGGCTTCCGCCTAAATGGGCCGAGCAGTCCAGGCCCAACTCCATCTTAGAGCTCGCTCCGCAATCCTCGAACCTTCTCTTCTTCACCGGGACCACGTGATTGGCACGCGCCACCGGCTCAAACCCCAGGGTCAGCTCCAGCCCGATCTCCTCGGCCCCGCCCGGCCGGCGATCGGCCAAGTCCGGCTCCCGCTCGGCGGCCCGGAACAGTAGCGGCGGCTCGGCAGTCTCCTCGGACACCGCGCTCAGCGTCTCCTTGCTGTCGCCTTCCGCGCTGGCCGCCGCCGCCGCGGCTATTACCTCGGACTGGTGGCTCAGCGAAGACTCGTGGCTCGTCGACCGGTTGGGCTCGTCGTCGGAGGACTTCGCCGGCTCGTCCTGAACCGGCGCCAACTCCGTCGCCGCCGCCGCCGCCGACGCGGACGACGTCGACGACCTAGCCTTGGCTAAGGATCGCTTGAACCGGCAGCGAGCCCTGACGCGGTGGAGATCGGCCGCGGCGGCGGCGGTCTCGTCCTTGGAGACGTGGCGGATGTCGTAGACCTTGGAGGGCGGGGCGTGGCTGCTGGCCGCCGCCTCGGAGGCGATCGGGGTGATGGGCACGCCCTTGAGCACGGCTTCGACGGCGGCCTGGCAGAGCTGCCAGCTCCCGGACCACAGGAGCCCAACGGAGCCGTATATCGGGTTCACGATCCGGCCGCACGCCTCGTAGAGCAAGGACCTAAAGATCGCTGCAGGAACCAAAGCAAACACAAGAACCCATCAGAAGGGGGAACTCTTTTCTAAAAGGGGAGTGAAAAAAAAAAAAAAAAAACACAGTAACTTGAAATGCATGAGGAAAGTGGAGGGGGGACAGAGCACGGACCAGGGCGGAGGTGGTCGGGGCCGGCGTTGAGGAGGTTGAGGAGGCCGGCGCGGCCGTAGAACTTGGCGAGGAAGACGGTGGCGTGGGCCTGGGACTCGGGGCTCTTGATCCACTGGAGGCAGGGCCGGATGCTGCAGCTCTCGCTGCAGCCCTTGCGGAGCACCCTGCACCCGTTACAGCTCATCCGCATTCTCGAACCTCTGTTTCTCTTGGTAAACAAGCTATAGAACAGAGAGGAAATCAAGAAGGAAGGAAGGAAGGACGAGAGAGAGAGAGAGAGAGAGAGATTTCCTTGGTGGGATGGATTGTGGGAGAAGGGTTTGGAGGCGATGGGCGATGGGGAACTTGGGAGGGAGGGAGGGAGATTGTCGGGGGGTTTATAAACGAGGGGAGGAAGGAGGGAGACGATGGTACTGTGGGTATTTCTGGGTGCGGGGGTTGGATTATACAGGGGGAAGGGACTGAGAGAGCAGCAAGCTGTTTTCCCACGTTCCAGTGTTCATAAACCCCAAAAACAAAAAAAACAAAGAAAAACCAGTTTTTTGGATTAGGAAGTAACCACCCTTTTTTTGCGCTGTATTATAATAAGAGCCTGCTGATCGTACAATCCTCCTTACAACCCCCACTCGCGGCTCTTTGGCGCGTGGACGGAGCCTCCCGCTTGGATCAAGTGTTGCCGCGGTAAAAACTCCTCGAAACTGAAGCTGCAGTTTCTGCGAGATAGCCTGGACGGCCTATCCGTTTCACATACAAGGACAGCGGGTTTTACGGATACATTTTTTATTTTAACATATTGGTGAACACATCCCTAATTATTCTTATATCTTTTTCTTCTCTATTAACAGGAAACATCTTCTCGTTATTTTACATTTTGATGATCTCGAAATTTGAATGAAGCCTTTTAGGTCCAATGATGAATGTTGAGAATAAAATTAATTTGTAGACTATTAAAGGGAAAATGACACAAATTGAATCTTGAATTTTGATCAAATGTATAGTATGATTTCTAAACTCCTATTTTATTCAATATCATTCCTCAATTTTAGCCAAATATATGTAATGTCGCTCTTAAACTTTTGATTTATTTAATATAATTTCTTAATTTTATGTTTATGTTCAAGCTAATCTCTAAATTGTAGAAAATATTCAATGTTAGTCCTCTATAAATTTTAGTTTCGAGAAGATATTAAACAAGTTAAGGATAATTTCAAACGCACATTAAAAATTTAGGGATCACGTTAAACAAATTAAAATTCAATACGTGTAAATGGTTAAGAGCATGAATCATATTATATATTTGGCCAAAATCTAATTATCTTCTATATCATTTTTCCAACGGTGAGAGAGGCGTGAGGAAGGAAGGTAGAGTGGGGAGAGAGGGAGGAAGGGGGGGGGTTAATCACGAGGAACGGGGCGGGGCGGGGGCGACACGTGGAGCTGCGTTGCGAAAATTGAGGAGAGAACAGGGCGGGCGCGTGGCGAGCACGTCATGGGGGTCGGGGTGCGGTCGAATCGCCACATCTGTTACGTGAACGCAGAATGATCCCCCCACCCCGCCCCCCCGCAATTAAAAAAATCAAAAGTTGTTTGAATTTTCGAGAAAAAGAAAAAAAGAAAAAGGGGGGAGGAGCTCCCGGTTTTCGGGAAGTCTATCTCAAGTAAGTTGGAAGAGAGAGAGAGAGAGAGAGAGGGAGGGAGGAAAACCAGGAGCTGGTTTTGCTTCGCGGGACTGTGGGCGCAAATCATCACCGCCTCCCCCGTCTCGCCAACAGATTTGGAGCTTCTCTCTCTTCCTCTCCCTTTCTCTCTCTACAACCCCCTTCCCCCACAAGATTTGATGGGAGTCGTCTTCGAATAGCCTTTCTTTGAAGTTCCATGCTTTCCAATGTACCGTCTCATGGGTTCATACTCCTAGTCCTTATCATCAATAATAATAATAATAATTTAAATCGGATTTATTCTGTTTTTCTATAAAACAAAACAAGAAATTACATGCGCCTGATTTTGCGACTCCCATTTTCCTTCCCGTCCATTTTCTGTCAGCTCTACCCTGAGATTGAGGCAGTTGTTCGGCGCGACTCCGACTCGACGTGTAGAATACCCATGAATTGCCAATCCCGACTAATTTGGATCCAGACATGGTGCCCAAGTCAGACATTGACTTAATTAATTTATGGATTTCGCTAGGTAATTCTATACGCCACTCAGATGGTCAAATCTTTGCTTCTGCGCTTGTACCTTAGGTGAAAAAAAAAATGACTACATTAATGATTGGATACTTCAATGAGATTTCAGTTCCATTTGTTTCATAAAAAATTAATAATTTAGAAAAAAAAATTCAGAAAAATAACTGGTTATATTGCTTAGAAAATTTAATTAATAAAAAATTCATTATCAATAATAATTTATATTTAATGATTTTCTTAAATGATTAAAATATATATATATTTTTTCAAATGATATTGGTGATTTTTTTCAAATACTTTTAAAATTTTAAGTTTTTTCACGAACCAAACGTATCAAAAAAAAAAAAAACGTATCATAAAAAAGTTATCTCTGAGGCGGTGCGGGGGAGGAATCGAGTGATTAGGTAAAAAGTGGAAACATCTTCAAACATTACTTCGGAACTCGTTTCCTTGTCTTGTAATTATGAGATTCACCGTTCTTTTTTCTTTCTTTAATTATTTTTTTTATTTAACAAATATTCAAAAAAACGCTAGGTGGGGGGTGGCGGTGGGGTCCATCTTATCCGAGAAGGTTGGACTTAAATTTTCCAACTTGGGATTAGAATTAGATTGAAAGCCTATCAGTGGTGGGGAGGGCGGCCTAGACCAGATCGGGACGCAAACACCACGTCGTCGTTTCCTCGCCTTTTCCAATTTCGGGCCGGGTCGGGTCGGGTACCGGACCCACCAACCTAACGCGACCCACCAAAATTCAGCGGATCCTGTCCTGTCCCGACGTGGAGTAGCGACAAAAACCCAGACTAATTCTCGCAGAACCAATAATGCAAATACGAGTATTAAATTTCCTAACGACAAAACGCAGATTAATTTTGCAGAATAAATAAAGAAAATGAGATTTTTAAATTCCCTCGTAAAGATGGGAAAAGAAAATTTTAGAAAAAGAAAAGAAGAAAGAAAAACCTGCGGGGAATTCAACGTGACATATGCGTGGCAGGTGGGGGTCCACGGAGAGCGCATGCAAGTTGGGAAGCCGACCGCGTGGAGCTGCTCTTCTCGGCTGCTTCGAGGTGCTCTTTCTCCTCATTTCTTGGGAATTTCGTTTCCTAACCCGACACCCGTCCCCCCTTATTTAATTGTAATGGTCCAGAAAATGAGTTTAAAGGTCCGATTATTTGAATGCCCATGAAATTCCGCTCCATAACCCCACTGGTCTCTACAAGCATTTCTTACCGTAAGTGATTCCCACACAATTGATGAAATTTGAACAAGTAATCTTCAAATTTTGGATCAAAAATTTTTAACACACAGTTAATGAAAGCCAAATGAATAATCTTTAATTTTAGAACTGAAAATTTGCCAATATTCTAATTAATAGTGGCATGGTGGGGTCAATTTGAGAGTTAAGCATAGGTAAGAAACAAAATTGGGTTTTTAACAGCGATTTTAACTTTTTTCTATCTGAAAATTAAAAAAAATAGGGTTTGTAAAGATTTTTTAAAACCACGTAAACATTATCACGTGAAATCACTTCGAATCACTCTAAAATTTTATCTATTTATTTTTCTCACTTTTTCGGATACAAGAACTAGTTGCACGTTGAGTAATATAAAGTATAAAACAAAAACCGCACTCTCATTTCAATTTCCCGTTGGAATTCTAATTTAATATCAATATTTATATATTAGTAAGTTTTATAGCTAAATATCTTTAATATGATGAATGACTAGCTCTTGTGTGAGTTCCCTGGCCAGCGATGTTACCCATATCCCAATGCTTATGTCCATATTTTGTTTTACAATGTAAATAATAGGGAAATAATTTATCATTAAAATGAAAGAATGTACCCACTTAATGTGGAATCTCAAATTATAGAAAACTAGTAAATTTCATAATTATCTCAAATGTGCCCATTTAATGTGGAATTTTTTACTTACAGAAAATTAGTAAATATTATAATTATCCTGCAATAAACTATGTAAAACATTGCCTAGATTAATATATCCATATTTTGTCCTTTGAAATTTTCTCTTTTTTACGAGCCATTCAACACGAAGTTGAGTTCATAACTAATCAAATTTGTCTTGATCTAATGTTTTTTTGTTATCGTTGTTATTGGTGTTACGAAGTGCAAAAGAAGGAATTTGTTTAGTGGTTTAGCAAAGATTTATAGAGAAAGTGACAAAATCATTGAGCATCGAGATAGAGGCGAGGGAGACTAATGAGAAGGTGTGGATGGAGAGAATATTCAACGACTCTAATAATCTTCTCAACCACATTAGAGTCTAGTTTCTTCTGAAAGAGTAAGTTTTATATTTCATGAAGAAGCTTTGGAAAAAAAAGAATCACTGCACATTTCTTAAAATATAGTGTAGACGTACTTATAATCTTAACAATTTGCACATGTTTCTCCTCACCCTCTTGCATAATGGTTTGTGAAAAGATTAATTACCCTCGTCCTCTTCATCCTTATTTAGTTTCGCATCCTTTAATTGTTTCCGAAGATAAAATTATACAATTTGGGAAAAAAGTTAGTCACCACTAAAACCACGCATGAGCAAAATTTTAGTTTCCAATTACACCACCATCCGTGACAAAGGACCCCCCCCCCCCCCAATTGACATACCAGTGACTTTCATTAAGGTTTTGAATTTTGTGACGGATTATATCATAGAGAAAATTGTCTAAAAAAAATTTAAACGTGATATACAATGGTCAATTCAATCCTAAACATTTTGATTTGATCAATTTAGCAATTAACTTTTTGAGGATTTGTCAATGTAATTATTTCGGCCAAATTTAACTGAAAATCACTAACGTAGATACCAAGCATCTACATGGCATAATCAGTGGCCAATGAATGTTAGCACTAAGGTGAGTAATTTTTACAATTTTTTTAATTTTAAATTCTTTTTATTTTTTCTCTTTTCCTTTCTTTCCTTTATATCATTGAGTAATTTTTTTATATTTTAATTTTCTTTTCTTTTTCTCAGCAATGGTTGATGACCTCACCAGGGACAAGCACGGAAAATGACAAATTGGTATACTTATGATAAATATATCTTAAATTAATATTTTAACCACCAAATAACTCAAATTAGTATAATAGTGATAAATTTACCATTCATAAGTTTTCATTTAATTTTATCATCAAATTTATGAGTTGAATGATACGTAACATGATTTTACCATTTATTTGTGGTTTTTCATAATATTAATCCAATTTATAGAAACTAACAAATTATCAATTTGTCACAGTTTAGAGTTTTTGATGATTAAAAATGAATTTAGAGTAAACTTATTTCAACATAACAGTTTGAAGTTTTTTGTGATCAAAAACTTAGTTTAAAATAAATTTGTCACATATGTATTAATTTAGAGTTTTTTGTAGTATTATTCATATATTTTATATCCGCCGGTACATATTGTTAAATGGTGTTTTACTATATATTAGGAAAAAGGACAATTGTGAATAAAAAGCACAAAAACGATTGATGTAAGTTGCTAATTGCTGTCTGACACTTGTGTTTTTGAAAATATATAAAAATAAAGTGCAATTAGAGGTGAAATTTAGAAGGGTTAATTGATCTCTCTTATAAAATTCTTCCAATCACGTTCGTCGTTTTCCTTCTTCTTCTTTTTCTTTTTTTTATGGCTTAATTACATTTGTTTTCTCACATCTCGAACAAAAAAAAAAAAAAACTGTGGGAGATAGACAATGAGCTTACATCCGATAGGCACATGGAGAGCATGGGACGAGCTCCTCCATGATGCGGATGCCGTCAGAGATAGACAAGTACGTCAAGGGCGTGGCCGTCGCCACCACAAAGGCGGGGCGAATTTATACTGATGACGTGGCAAAATATAAAATCCTCAAAAATTTACTTGTCGACATGTCACAGCTTTGGAGTAGGTAACTCTTTCTGGTCAAAAGAGGGGGGTAGGACGATAATGTCTATCCATTCCTAAACGGATAGATCCAATCCTTGCAACCCACACGCCCAAGTTGCTGGTAATTTAGATATGTATGGCCAATAATCTTCATTCTGATATTTTAATCATTGCCACTAGGTGACAAAGAAATCAGGGTCTCATTTTCGATCTTGGCGCTGTTCATCCATTAGAGCATATAGACGTTAAATCACACATTCATTTAATAATATATAATTTATAATTAATTTGTGTTAAAATATATGTGTAAGTTTTGTAAGAAAAATCTCACATCAAATAATTAACATTGTGCAAAGTAGTTAATATATCGTAATTAACTTATAATTCATTGATTTAAGTTTTTGAGTAAAGATGATGAGCTCGGACTTGAGCAATCTATTGGCGATCTCACTTATCAGACTTTTGCTACTGACTCTCAACAAATGGTATTCAAAGCCCATGATTGTGGTTTCCAAGTAAGTGGACATTGTGGAAATTGATGCGGAAGGATACATGAATTATCGAGCTTACATGTAAGGGGAAAACGATGTGGTATAGAGCAATTAGTTGACACATAACTTATTGACTTATGTTTTTTTAGTTAATATGGATCTATGTGGATATGTTAATGGATCGGACTTCCTTCTTGGCGATCCCTCCAGGTGAAAGTATCGGACTTCCGCTACATACTCTCAAAGTGTGCAATGACCCATCAAATCTCGTATTACATCAGAGCGTGAGAGTATAAGTTCCAATCTTTCTAATTTCTATAACATGGAAGATCCTTGTTTCGGAAGATAATCGGATTAGGGATCCTCTCGGGGAGGTCCAGGCAACGCGGAGATGGTCTTTTCACACCTGGACAAAACTGATGCTCCTTCTGGTTGGAGTGTTCACGGTAAAAACAGTTGTTTGACCTTGAATGTTTCCGTGAAAGATCAACACCTTCTTCCCAATTTGGTATCAGTCAATTCGAAATGCGGACAAGAAAATAAAATTTCTGAATAAAAGATTAAAGATACTTTTCGACTCGCGATCATTCCGGCTTACACGCGGGAGGCCGTGATGGGGGGGCATGTCGACCAAGCCCACTGTTTTGGGAACCAATCAAATGGGATTCTCCTGTGTTGTATTCCACGAAGTAGCCTCTCGAAATCCAATGTATCATCTTGTCATCATTTGACCGATCTACATATGTTTAAGCTCAGGTTCATCCCCCCCGACTCTCCTCCTCAAGTTTAGTGAGTTGTCCAAGCTAATCAATGTCGCCGAGGTGGGCCTGGCCGGCCGTCTCTTGCGGCCATCCATGGTTTTGGCGATCTAGACCTTGTCATTAGATTCACGTGTACCATGATCGTATTTTTTTTGTCAATGACAGAGGCATCATCAACTCAGTCATCTTGATTGATCTTCATGTGACAATTTTCTACAGAGGATGACCAACCGTACCATGAGATTCCGAGTAAATCAACGACCGGTGATTGATGTAGCTCTTGCGTCACTATGAATAGATCCATCGCTCTTCGATAGGCCTTTTGAACGAAAAACTCTACGATTGATGCTGCTGGCCGAAGCGCATCTCGCTGTCATCTCATTGGAACTGGGTCACCGTGGAGAGACACGAGTGGGGCCGGTAAAATCCACGTATCTGCTGCCGGGGATTAGAGGTTATGCAAATATTCCCCACGCGAGGGCACGAGACCGGGGCGAGGACATGGGATGCAATTCCCCCGCACCTGCCCTACCCCCGTCCGATCCCTGCTTCTGGGCTTTGATTCTTATGTACTTACTAACGTTTGGAAAATCCAAAGGGTTATTAACATGGTGTCCAGACGGAGAAGTGAAGGAATATTCCTCACCAAAATATAAGCAACTTGTCGCGAATAAAAAAGAGACGGAAAAAACACGGACATATCATCGGGGTCCGCTTCGATTATTGACTCCTGACTTTCAGGAAATGAAATTGGAAGCGGAACCGCCTTTTTCATTTTATATTCTTTTCCCCTTCCAAAACCAGCGAATGGTTTTGTTTTGTTTGGTGGGGGAGGGGTGGTTTTCCCCATCCCTCCAAGAACCGTGGGCGGCGACACCGCAGCGCGACACCAGCAACCACCGTCGTCGGCATTTGGTGGGTCCGAAAGGAGGACGCGGCTTTCACCGCTATTATCCTCAACTCGTCGTTTAATCTAATCCCACATTCGATATGCTTATCTTTCCTGGTTTTTGTCTCCAAGTTGATTTAACGTGCCCTAACAGTGCGGTGGCCTTAGGGAACTTGAACAGGGTGAGAATATCTTCCTTTTTCTTTTCTGGTTGTTGAATTTTGGAGGTTTGTTCGACATATATCCATCGAGGATATGTTTGATTGAAGAAAAACTGCTTTCGAAAAATTATTTTCCGATTTTTCAGTATTTGGATGCGGAAAATTAATTGATCGAGGGAAAATGACTTCCAATTTTACTAAAGAAGGAAATCATTTTCTCTAAACTACCAAACAAATGAAAGCTAACTATTTTTATTGAAAATGATTTTACTAGAAAACTAATATATTGCGGGAAAATAACTTCCCCCGCGTATCGAGCTTTTCATCACATAAAGATTCCCTCGCCACTCCAATAGTATTTTGTACAATATTCAGGGATTTTCAGCTTAGAAACTAGAAGGTTTTCCACTTCGAATGTTACCGATTGCATGCAAGCTGATCTAAGTCAAGCCTATCGCACATACCAAAAGTCTAAATTTGATTGGTTCACGGGGTAGGCGCATTTCATGGGTGTCCAAACAATTAGATCGTCACGCCATTCATCTGAATTATAAAAAGATTAAAAGAAAGTTGCTCCAATTCTAGGGATGAACGTCATAAGATATCTAAATTTTTTCTATCACAATCGTTCATTCTTAGCTTAGTAAAGATGAAAGTTATTTTAAGTGAATATTTTATCAACGTTTACTTTTTCCGGAGAATGTATTCATTAACACAAATAGTATGAATAGGATGTTGGACAGGAGAACAACATATGGTCGAAATTGTATATGTATGAATTAAGTCAATTAAGTCCTATATCTTTTGATGATTCTATATAGTTCATCTAGTTAATTTTGGTCAGAATCACTATTATAGATGTTGGTTATCTCACCAAGATCCAAGAGAGGGCCATGACTCTCGCTTGTTGGTCGGTGAAGGCACAACACTCTCGCTGGCCATAAGCAAGGGCATCTTGGCAAGGGTAAAAAGGACCCTCGCTCAAACCAAGTAAGGGATAGCAACCCTTGCCTATAGCTAGCAATGATCGGCCGATGACCTCGCTAGCCCAGAGTTGTAAAAAAAAAAAAATCAAAAAAATTATTAAATAGTTATAAAATTTGTGTGCATCAATATTAGACATTCTAGCGGGTCATGTCATGTAAGATGTTCGGTGTTCATGTTACAGATTTCGAGTTAAAATCAATCGGATAAACTATATTGGCAAATCATCCGAAGATTTAGGACTCAATTAGTACAATTGAAATATTTTGAACTAAATTGGCACTAATCCATTAGATTTAGGACTTTTTTGTGAAATTGACTATATGGCTCTTCTAGGGTACTTGGTTTTGGACCCCATCGTTCTGGCAAAGACAAAGGCTTAAGTGAACACGCTAGCAATGACAAATGAGTCCTTCCAATTATATCAAAATAGCTTTGGTGGCAAATTTATGACTCAATTAGACAATCAGAAAAATGTTGAAGGCTTAATTGACTAAAATAATATGTTAATGACTCAATCGCTTAGTAGCACTAAAAGATGACTTTACATGATATTTTCAAAATAATTGAGAAATCAAGGTGCAATAATTTATTATTAGGTTGGATAATACACAATGCAAAGTGTAATTGGATTATACTCGGTGATGAAGGCAAAATGCAATCTTGAAGATATAATTTTTTATGCAATTGGCTCAAGAAAATTAATTAAGCACTACTAGTTTACTAAATTAATCTGAAATGCAAATTTTGTGCAATATACTGAAAGTAACTTTTGGACACTATGTATACTTAGGTTTAATGACATGAGTCTTTTCTCTTATAAATAAAGATCTAAGATTTTTATCAGAAAAACCAAAAAGTTTGGAGGAAAATATCACGATAATAAGTAGTAAACTTCACTTTATTCAGAGAAAATTTTTTAAGATATTAACAAAGTTAAAAATATTACATCTTTCCGGTAATATCTAAAGTCATAGATCTGTTCTTAAAAGACGAGTCTATGATTATTTTTGCCCACCATGCTCTAATGAAATGTCTTGAATTCTGATTTTTGGTTTGTTTTGGAACTCTATGAGATTATCTTTGTTATTGTGACTTTTGAGATTTTCTATCATGTATCATTTTGATAATGAATAGAAATTTCGTTTTGATAAAAAAAGAAAATTAATTATGTCCATAACTTCACACAAAATTGACTTTATAACGCACTCGCATGCAATGTGACATAGATAAAGGAAAATCTATTGATGCATCTATAGAATAATATATAGAGAGAGAAAAGTTGACTTTGTTACCTTATAATACAATACACTTTTAGTTTCATAAAGATCAATATGTAGTAAGAAATGTAATATTAAAAATATGTTAAAGAACAATGGTTACTAAAGAAAGTGACCTTACAGTGTGCTTTGAACTAAATAGAAATAGCCCGTGATAAATTAAGTTTTTAAAAGGAGAAAAGCCACAAAAAACATCAAAATATGTCCACTATAACACATTTGTCCTAGCTTTGTTTCGTGACCTAAAAAACTACAAACTATGTCACTATGACATATTTACCCTAAAATTTCTTGTGATATAAAAAACCCAAAATTTTTATCCATGTGACATATTTACCCTCCGTTAAGATTTCGTCAAATGATATCCCAGATTTTTATTTCATTTAAGTCACATGAACATCATGTTTGGTACTCAATAGCAGAATTTTGATGGAGGGTAAATATGTTACATGGATACAAATTTAAAAAGTTTTATGTCACAAAAAACGTTTATGGTAAATACGTCACAATGGGTATAGGTTGGGGTTTTTTGTGATTTTTTTCCTTATAAAATATGACTGAAGAGATGTTATAAATTTTTTTGTGAATTTATAACGCAAATGACTTCATAATATTCAATTACCAACGAAGTTATATATATTATATTTGCAAGTGATACTTCCTTCCCTCTAATAAAATTTCATAATCGTCGTCATCCTCTAAAAGTACTATATTTTCATATAACCCATATTTGCAAGAGGCCACAGGCACTTTTAATGAACATAAGGTTTATATAAATTTGAGAAAGTAATCTCATGCTCAGCACGAGCAAGTATACTAGAGAACAAAGACAGATAACCTTTTTTTTTTTGGGGGGGGTAAAAAGGCATACGGCTACAGAGGGTTCTCCTTAACCAAACCACTGCCCATGAGTTAAACAACCAGCCATAGGTAGCAACTAGCAAGTACCCCTTTTTCAACCCTACGAAGAAGCATCATAAGGATTTTCAATAAGTATTATTCTAAATGTGTTGCAAGCAAGTAGATTGTTTAAGGTCGACTTTACAAGGTTTTGATGTTTTCTAGGATATTTGGAGAATGAAATGTTGATTTAGTGGCATCTCTCTTTGATGGAAAGGAGAGGTAGGGTTCAAATAGGGTGCAGTAAGAAAAATGTGATTTATATGAAAATCGCATACATCTTCTTTTTCTTAATCAGGCAAAAAACAAAAAGGATCTATAGTCAAAGTCAATCAATATAATTAATATTTCACTTAACATAGAACAATAATTCTCAAGAAAAACATTAAGATTCCCCTCGTACTAATCATAAAAATTAAACTAATCTGAATTATCTGAAAATAATCCTCACAAAAAAGTAATTGAAATGTTTTTGTAATAGAAAACCAGGTACCATTCTCTTGTCATCTCCACTTTTTTTCTTAAGGATGGTCGTTGGGTTGGGCTTTGGGCCTATCTAAATGCGCCCCGAACCTTACTCTCTCATCGGCACTAGCAAAGCGTTACAAAATGAAGCCGTGTTCCGAGATTTCCAGCCCAAAAACTGGAGATGTTCTGTTCGAATGTTGCCGATTGCATGCAAACTATTCTAGGTCAAAGCCACTTACACAAAGTGTGTCCAAATAATCGAATCCTCAGGCCATTCACCTAGATTAAAAAAGACAAATAACAAAAGGAAAATTGCTCCAATTCTAGGGATGAACGTGATTAGATATCTAGATTTTCTCTATAATAATCGTCCATTCTTAGTCCTAGTAAAGATGACAGTGATTTTAAGTGAATGTTTTATCAACATTTACTTTTTCAAGAGAATGTATTCACCACAATCTTCCTTATTGAGCACAAACAACATGAGTAGATGTTGGACGGGAGAGCAACATATGGTCGAAATTGACAGCAAAAGTAAAGTTCTATACCTATTGCATTTTTTGATAAAAAAAAAAAAAACTCTGTATATATACTAATTAAGTCACAAACTTTTAATTATATCAATTGAGCATTAAACCCTTTGATGATTTACCAATATCCAATTAATTTTTGTCAGAATCGCTAACATGGACACGATTGTCCTACATAGTGTGGCATAAGTTGACGTCAATAATTTTTTAAATTTCTTGTTAATTTTTCTTTTCTTTTTTTCCTCAATTGCGGGTCAACGACTGCCACAGGCTCTATGTGAGGGCCTCCACGCCCTTGCCAGCCATGGGTGAGGACGTCCAACCCTTGCCTAGATCCAAGATAGGGCTGCAACTTTCTCCTATTGGCCAATGAGGTCCACAATGATGCCCTTGCTTGATTTGGGCAAGGGCCACGATACAATTGCAAGTGATGGGCGCCTGGCTCTTGGTGGGGGCGTGGACACCCTCGCCCATGCTTGCAAGGGCCACGACGCCCTCACCTATGGCTAATAATGGTCGGCTAATGACCTTGCTATCCTCAAGTTGGTAAATAAAAATTAAAAAAAAATGAAAATTTTGCCTATGTTAGTGTTAGTTGTATCATGTAGGTCAACCGCTCATCTATATTAGGGATTTTCAACCAATAAAAGCCACATAGACTACATTGGCAACTTGTCAAAAAAAAAATTACTACTCAATTAGTACGAAATGTTTAGAATTGAATTAGCATAAAATCATTATATTAAGACTTCTCTCCATAATTGACTATATGACCATTTCCGGGTACTTGGTTTTGGACCCCATCGCTTTGGCAAGGACAGACGCCTTCAGCCAACACGCTAGCAATGGCATATGAGTCTTTCCAGTTAGACAAACATTGAAGACTTAATTGACTAAAATAATATTTTAACGACTTGATTGCTCAGCAGTATTGAAATATACTTGATAACCTGGAAATAATTGAGAAAGTACGATTGTAATAATTTATTATTAGGTTGGAATCGTTGGATAATATAAGATGCAAAGTGTAATCATATTGTACTCGATGATTTAGGCAAAAATGCAATCTGGGAGAAAGATATTTTTCGTGCAATTGGCTCTGGAAGATTAACTAGCTTTTAGCAATTTATAAGTGTACTAAACACTAGTAGTTTACTAAAATATGAAATGCAAATTTTATGGAATATACTAAAAGTGACTCTTGAACACTATGTGTACTCAGTTTTAATGAAATGAATATTTTCTCTTTTAAATAAAAATCTAAGAGTTTTATCAAGAAAAACTAAAAAGTTTGGAGGCAAATATTACGACAATAAGGGGTAAACTTCTTCACTTTTTGAGAATGAAGATTTTTATACAGAGTTAAAAATATTACATCTTTTCAGTAATATCTAAAGTAACATGTAAAAAATTGACTCTATGTGAATGAGGAAATTAATTATTTCTATAACTTCACAAAAGATTGACTCTATAATGCACGGCATGTGATGTGGCATTAGATAGAGGAACTAGAAAGAAGTTGACTTGTTTAGTAAAATATAACACACTTTTGGTTTTATAAAGAATAATACATCTTATTTTCCTTAATTAGGAAAAAAAAGAAAGGGATGTATAGTCAAAGTCGATCAATATTATTAGTATTTCACTTGACATTACATGTACGACTCGCTTGTTATTTACAAAAAAAGGGGTACCATACTCTTGTTTTTTTTTATCTTTTTTCGTGAGGATGGTCGCGTTTGGTTGGGCTTTGAGCCTATCCCTACCCAACTCCACGACATCAAATGCAATCCCTGCAAATTTCTTTCCCCCTCCCTTCTTCACTTGCCTACATTATTTGCACATATAATGGAAATATCTCTTTTCCTAAATTTAACACCACATCTTACGTTTCACGAGTCAATTTTTTATTTGAGCTTTTACACCATTTTTTCATTAATGATTTTGGGATATGAGAAGAACCCCTTCTCTAAATTCTTCCCCCCCCCCCCTCCCCCCCAAAAATAAATAAATAAATACATAAATAAATAAAATTGGGGACATTTTCTCATGTTAAAGGTCCACAAAAGAGAAATAAAAATAAAATCCGATTGAATACATGATTGAATTATTATAATTCTAGGGTTGATGACTACATGTGATTGAAAATGACAGATGGGGCATCAATGGAATGGCTTAGATCCCTCAATTCCTCAACACCAGTGCTTGCAAAGGAGTGGGGATCAGCTTGAGAGACTTCAACTTCACCAGTCACCACCATCACACATTCAGTGTCCTCCCTAGGATGAGATAAGATCGCCGAGAGCCCGCCACGTGGCGCTGTCATTGCGCTGGTAACGATAAGGCTAGATCAATAACCTTCCCCCCTTATGTGGCCAGCAAGCGGTAATGTCATCACCTATCAGAACCGACGACCAGGATCCGCCGCCTTTCAAGGCCGGGGATTTGTGGCCCTAGGATACGTGAAGGGGGACCTTGTGTTTATATATAGGATGAATCCCACAGTGGAAGTTCCATAAGAGAGCATAGAAGTTCTCACTCACCACAGGAAGAAGAAGAAGAAGAAGAGGGAGAAGATGGCCTCCTCAATGCTCTCCTCGGCTGCTGTTGCCACCGTCAAGAGCACCAGCCCGGCTCAGGCTGCCATGGTGACTCCGTTCACCGGCCTCAAGTCTGCATCGGCCTTCCCGGTCACCCGCAAGAGCAATGACATCACCTCTCTCCCCAGCAACGGTGGAAGAGTGCAATGCATGCAGGTATACTCGTCTAGCTTTAGCTTATAGAATGATTTCTCGGCACTCGAAACAATTCAGGCATAGATCGATTTCTATAACATGTGCCTTTAGATGGAAATTCTCATGAGTAGCCTTAGTTCCAGCTGACATGGAAGAACGTTCTCTTTGCTGGTGTGCATAAAAAAGGCGGGAGTGAATCTGGCCAGCGTTGTGAGCGCGAGTTGTCGGGCTCATTCTTCATTAGAATCAACCGGAAGTTAATTCCATTTTCGTGCTGTTTGTAGAAAATGAACATCTTAGGAGAATTTCCTAACGACGATTCTAGTCAGTGAGGTTATTAGCAGCAACAGTGTCCTGAATGTCCTGAATAAGTTGAGACTTACGTCTATGCACATGGGCAGGTGTGGCCACCGATCGGGAAGAAGAAGTTCGAGACGCTGTCCTACCTTCCTCCCCTGTCTCCCACACAATTGGCGAAGGAAGTTGACTACCTGCTCCGCAAGGGCTGGGTTCCTTGCTTGGAATTTGAGACTGAGGTCCTTGTCTTCAACACCCTTTTTCAATTTCAAGCTCGACACAAGTCGCAACGCCATTATGCAATTGCTTTGCCTAGGTATATGATCTTTAACTCGTAGTACATATTGTGATGGAATGGTGGGATTTCGCTTTTTGTTTATGCAGAAGGGCTTCGTCTACCGTGAGCACCACCACTCCCCGGGGTACTACGATGGGAGATACTGGACCATGTGGAAGCTGCCCATGTTCGGGTGCACCGACTCGGCCCAGGTGTTGAAGGAGCTTGAGGAGTGCAAGAAGGCTTACCCCAACGCTTTCGTCAGAATCATCGGCTTCGACAACAAGCGTCAAGTGCAGTGCATCAGTTTCATCGCCTCCAAGCCCGCGGGCTTCTAAGCAAGCTTATGTCATAGTGGATCGTGGGGTTACCCTCGAAGCGGCATCGTTCCAAACGTTTCAATTGTAGCTAGATGTCGAATGATCCATTTTTCCCTTATTACCCAAGTCCTGTGATATTTGTTTACTTTTGAGTTCGCAGATGCGTTGCATTAAGACCCGATTTATTCTATGAATGAATTCAGCTGTTTGCTTGCTTGCTTACTTTCGTTGTTGATGTCCTCCACTGAGTGCAAATTGCTTGATGATGCCGGGTGTGTCCACGACGAGTACTGTTTCTTTTGGTTATCGAAAGATGACTTCGTTAATCCTTCCAAGCTAGATGTTGAAGGAATTGCAATGGATGCTAGCCATTCATGAGCTTACATAATGAAGTGATTGAGCCAAGCTTCAAATGGAGGAGAAGAAGGGAAACATCTGAGCGACGGTAGAGTACCTTGAAGAATCTCTAGAGTTAAGACGTAAGAGTAAAAGTGATTGCTTAGTTGCGAACTAGAACTCGCCTCGATTCCAACCGAGCATGAGTAGGTTGAGTGTCAGATCTCGTTGAGCTCGACAATCGACTCGAGCAACATCAGCTGCTTTTAAAGCCTTTTCACTTATAAATGAAGTATCATGTGGAGTTTTAAACTACCATTTGCTTTTTTTTTTTTTTTTTTTTTGAGCAAACCATTTGCTTCAAGAGTTAGGAAGTAAAAGTTAACGCTTGACCTCAAGCATAAGTGATCTTGAACTAAAATTGAGTATTTAGTGCTATTACTGCATTCTGAGTGTCAAGCCTTGAATATTCTCACGTGTAGTCAAGTGCTGCGACGTACGGACATGAATGGGCTACACCCTCAGTAACTCCAGATACAATAACACCGTTGGCACTCGAGGCAATAATGGATCTACTTCACCAGAAAAAGCACACCCATTCTAGCACCATTGAAGCTTCTGTGGCTGAACTGGTGCCGGCTTGCAACTCGATTCTTCTAAGCATCAATTTATCTTGTAACGCATACATCAAAATGAGAAAGTTTGAGGCACAAATAGAGAGAGAGAGAGAGACAGAGAGAGAGAGAGAGAGCGAGAGCCATAAGACACTATCTAGGATAAACATTTTTCAAAGAGGAAAAGTTGCCGGAGAACGTCTCCAAGACTGTCGTCAAGTATAAAGTAAGGGACGAGATAGACGGAAATTTCTTGCCTTGATCCTCTGTAGATTAAGGTACCCGGAATGGGCTCTTGATCTCTAAAAGGATCTCCTATAGCTACTCAATCTCAATCATAGATCTCTCTCTACTTGAGTACTCATAACAGTATATAAAACTCTTATTGTGAGTCTCCTCACATCATCCAACAAGTCTGCCAACACGGCATCCATGATGGACCGAGGTAAACATAAGATTTGATGAAAGATCCACATAACAGTATATAGAACTAGAAAACTAGTTGTGCACTAGTGAAACAACCGAATGACATAAATTTTCAACAAGCTCATTTGCTGGGAAACTGCGGACTATGGAGATTTCCTCCCTTTTGTTCTTTTTATCTTTCTGTTTTTTTCATTGGGATTCAATTCTACCGTCATATTAGGAGTGACCTGTTTAATGATGGATTGGTTCTCAACGGAGAACCTAAAACTTACCTGATTAGAATCGCTTACAGATTTTTGGAAATAGTTGGATTTAGGGTAGATGCCTTCATTACTGATCCTCAGTGATGGCCATGATCGGCCACAAGCAAAAGCCAACCTTCCCAGCCTCAGGCCAAACTCAAACTAGCCACATTTGACAATGTGGAGCCTTGCCCAAGGCTAAAGAGGGTCAACCTCACTAAGAGTTGGTGAAGTTGAACCTTACTCAAGGCCAGCAAGGTTGGCCCTCACCAACCTTTTCCTATGGCTAGTAATCATCAAGCCTATCATTGGTTGTTGCTAAGCCTTGGCGAGCGACGAAAGAAGAAAATTAAAAATATATAAAAATATCGGTTATATCACATAGGACGTTTAGCGTCTATGTTCGTAATTTCCAATCAAATTTGGTTGGAATGACTAAATTAGCACATTATTATAAGATTTAGAACTCAATTAGTGTAATTAAAAGATTTATAACTAAATTAACACAAGTGTAATAAATTTATGATTTTTTTTTAAAATTATCCATGAACTTGCTTAGCTCACTGAGAACAAGATCAATGCTCACCCTTACCTCATGTCATCGTCATTTGTACGTTTCATCCTCCATTATTTATCTATTTATTTTGAGAAATGAGCCTCACAAAACTTGCTCGGCTCATGCAACGAAACTTTTACATCATGTCGGAGGATTTTTGACAGAATAGATAGGTATCTTGAAATTATAAATGGTTTGATATAAGACGACCTTATCAAAATTGCCCACATGAGTCCACTTGTCCTATCATTTCATGTCCATGTCGTGGTGTCAGATGTGGTGCCACACAAGCAAAACAAAAGATTGATAAAAGATAAAAATATGGAAAAATAATACAAATGATCTATGAATTCTGACCTAATATTTTATATTGTTCTTAAACTTTTAATTTATTTAATATGATCCATGAATTATTAATAAATATTTAATGTAATCTTTCCATTTGGTTAAACAACAAACTGTATGTTTTTTTATAATGTGGCTCATTATACAATGAGTTGAATTTCTAAAAATGACGAGTCAACAAATTCATATTTTTGTCCATCTAATTTAGAAAAGGGAAAAAAAATTAGAGCATTAACATGTCCATCATTAATTGATATGAATATCTTATTTGGATATATATAATTTTTTCTTTTTAGTCTAATGCTCAAACTTAAAGGATTGGAGGCCGTATCAACAATTCTATTAACTTGAATCAATGAAAGGTCAATATTGAATATTTTCGTATAACTAAGAAACTAGATTGAACAATTATTAATAGTTTGGGGGACTGCATTATATGAATTAAAAATATAGGAATGGCATTATACATTGAATCAAAATTCTCAGATCATCTGTGTCATTTTTCTTAAACTAAAAGATGGGGAGGTAGTTCCTCCTAGAATCTAGTTGAGCGTGGTGGGACTATAGAGGCTATGATTGAGAACTCAGGAGACGAGAAAAATAGGAAAAGGGGGATTGAAAATATCCATAGATGTAAAAATTTCCCCTCATACACCTTGCCAATTCATCGAGTCCAATGTTATGCCATTCAAACTTGACCATTGTGCACTAGAGTCGCAAACTAATCTTTCAAGATGTACCCCCTTGGATCGAACCATCGACCACCCTAATGTAAACCACCTGGGAGCAAGCTCTTAATCACCAGAACTAAATGGTTTTGTATTTAGAGATCTATCTAAGTATCTCTGTGTAATTGAAAGAGAAAAATTGATTGGTGCTACGCTCGGATCATTCCCCTTGCGATTTTATTGGACATTAGTTCCCACGACACAAGCCCTCTCGTTGATGCAATTCAAGACTAAAAATTTGCTATCAAGAGCTTCCAATAGCGTATAACTCTCCATCTGAATTATAACATAAGTTCATCATCAGGTAACACTATTAAAAAGCCAATACACGATTTCTTTGAAGTCATCTTATCGGTTCATCAGGCACAATAATGCAGGGTACAGTACAACTTGCCGAGAATACGACAGGCAATGGTTCAGCGTGTCAAGGACGTTTAACTTTTCATGCGGACTGAGTCTTATTTTTTGAGTAGTCAAGGCAAACAGCCAACTTTTCTAGCGGAGATAGGCCCAAGTTCGTCGTCTTCGAAGGCTGATTTCCCGCGCGACATGGGCACGATTAAGGCCACATCTGATCGATATGCGCAATAAACAAATCCCGCTTGCTGATTTGACAGTCGAATAGTTACGGACATGTCATCGGGTAAAGAACCAAGTCCGCACGTGAGGAGAAAATATTCAGTGGTTCGTGCGCGCCACGTCATCCGCTGACGTGGCGATATCACTCAGTTTTCGACACCTGTCCTGGGGATCCGCAGGAAAATGAAAAGACTTTCTCCGCTCGGCTCGGCTCGGCTCGGCATGGGACCCACAATCTGGTCAGACTGAGGAGAAAATCAGGCGCCATTTTAAAAAAATTTCGGACCGAGCGAGGGTTTCTTCTTCTTCTTCTCTTTCTTCGCCCCTCTCACTCTACCCTCCCTCTCTCTCTCCGACGAACAGGACGCGACCTCCCAGTCTCTCTGTGCCCTCCTTCTTTCCGACCGGCGAACCACCGCCAGCAACCGACGAACCACCGCACCGGACCGGCGAGAGGACCGCGAGATCTAGCTCCCTCCCTCTGCCCTCCCTCTTTCCGACCGGCGAACCATCGCACGGGACCGGCGAGAGGACCGCGACCTCTCTCTCTCTGCATTCCCTCTTTCCGACCGACGAACCACCGCACGGGCGAGAGGACCGCGAGCAATCGACAAACCGCGGACCTTCGCTTCCCCGGCCCCTCGCCGCCGGCTTCTCCCCGCCTCCTTCAAGATGCGGCAGCGCGGCCTCAGGTGCTCCGCTAGCTGGCTGATTTCCTCGGTTTCCATGGTGCGTGTTCGGGATTCTCATTTTTTTTTTTTTGTTTTTCTTTTTGTTTCGTGTGTGGATGACTACTAGTTCTAGGAGCAGGAAGGCTTCGCCGGATAGGCCGCCGTCGATTGTGGTTAATGGAGAGGGCAAAGAGGACGCTCCTTTGGCGGAGAGCGTGCGTAGCGCTGATTGGGAAATTGTGGCTGATGATTCTGAGGACGATGATTCCGATGGAGTCGTGATTGATGTGGAGAACCAGAATGCTGATAGAACAGAAGCTTCCGACAGTACGGCGATGGAGACAAATTTGGTATTTTTCTTGTAGCATTTCTAGTGCTTTCTTGGGAAATTTCTATTTTTTTAATCTGTCTAGATACGCGTATGCAATGTGCACATTGGTTCTAGTTCATGAATATCTCGCAAATTAAGAATTTGAGAGCATGTTTCCTTCGGGGGAGCTGCAATTGTTTTACAGGTTCAAGCACAGTGACACTATTGATGGTCGATGGTTGATGTTGCAGTGCCGCCTATCCTATATACGGGCTTTACTTTTTGCACTATAGCATCAATGTGGTTGAATTGCAATACATCTACATTGCTCAATTATTAGGTTGTTCTTTCCTTAAAATTAAGGGCTTGGTTCACTTGCCCTTCCTTTTTTGTTCTGTTAAAAACTAGAGAGCGAAGGCTCCATTTGCCTCTGTAATTTATTTTCCCGTCTGTTTTACCTATAGGAAATATGCTCTCATTCCTAGTCTTTTGAATATCTGTACATGTTCTTATATGGCGTGAATTGTTACTTCTATAGTAGGCCATCAATAGTTCTTTAAAGATATATTATTAATTCCTTCAATTTTTGTGGCTTCAGGCACCATGTTTCGTCGATGGAGTAACTCTCACCACAGTGAGGAAGATGACTCGCTGCAGTTTGAATCTAAGGTAATTAAGATTTCAAAATTGCAGCGCTTGTAAGGACTGGACATTTCGCAGAGTGTATCTCCTTGATCGATTGCTCATATTTATCTGATTTCCATGGCTGACCATGTGGTTGACCTGAGTCAGTAGTTTTTCTGGCCATGAGAAACCATGAAGTGGCCCTTTTTGCAGATAATACTTTACCATCAATACACCCCTTATCTGTACCCCTTTTTGCAGATCATGGGCATCGGAGGCAAAGTTGGCAGGAATTACAGCGGGAGTGATTCGACTTCGTTGACTTTCGTCGGGACACTTCATCCCGGAACGCCTGGTCCTAGAGGCCAGTACATGGTTCCAAGCAGTTACAGTTTCCCAAGGTCGATGAGTACTCCCTCAAGGAAGATTGAAGGGAGTTCGGCCACGTCTGGCGGTTCCAGAAGCGGTGGTTTCCCAAAGTCCAGGACTATGGTGGACCCTGATGCTCATTCAGGATCTTCGGTTCTCATCTGCCACAAGTGCGGGGAGCAATTCAAGAAGTTGGATGCTGTTGAAGCTCATCATCTCTCCAAACATGCTGGTAAAATAACATCTTACCTTGAACCACATGATCATATCTGTTTCTGCATTGCCTTAGCAGTTTCTCATTCTCTGGTCTAGATAAATATAAAATCGTTTGTTTAATTTTGGAGTAGCCTGAACGAACTGGGGATTGAACTTCTGGTTTTTAGCTTATCTGAGGATGGAAATTCTTAGACTGAACTGTCAATTTGATTAATGTCATTGCAACTTTTTCTTTTTCCAGTAACTGAACTAAGTGATGGAGATTCATCCAAAAGGATAGTGGAAATAATCTGCCAAATGAGCTGGTTGAAGTCTGAGCACAGCAGTTGTGAACAGATTGAGAGGGTCTTGAAAGTCCACAACATGCAAAGGACCCTCGCCCGGTTCAAAGAATATTGAGAGATGGTCAAGATCAGAGCCAGCAAGTTATCCAAGAAGCACCCCCGCTGTTTGGCTGATGGGAACGAGCCCCTAAGATTCTATGGCATGGCCGTGGCTTGCTCGCTTGGTGCCAATTCTCTTGTGCCAAATGTCAAACAACTGTGTTGATATGAATTCAATATTCTATCAAACACTCTTGAGGCAGTCATTAGTTGGTCCAATTCCTGGTAGAGATACATTAGCAGACACTACTTTTTTGGTGCACCACCAAGAGGCCATATTCAACTTATCTCGTAGTCCAGCGGCCAGCAAAGAATAGAACAACATAGATTAGTCCCATTTTAAAGTTTGCCTGCTCTCTCATGCCATGCCCGTCTCTTTTTGCATTGCTCTTGGCTCTTGTTTCATCTTTGGCTTGGTACATCATTTATCTGTGCATGAGATGCTGTTACAGTTGTAGAAATGCTTTAAATCCATCATTTTGAAGGCTAATATCCCGAGACTCCTTATTCTCTCACTTCGTTGTGCTGTTAATATGAGAGGATGTATTTCCTCCTCTTTTTAAATCCAAGTTACGAGAATTCTCCTGATCCAAGACTGACGCTTCACATTTTTTGGCGCAGGTTGTGAAGTACTTCTTGGACGCTAAGACTTTTCAAAAGGTTAAGTTTGTGTACCTGAAGAACAACGACAGTGTCGAGCTCATGAGTTCATTCTTTGATGAGGAGAACCTTCCTACTGAGTTCGGAGGAAGAGCAAAACTGAAGTACGACCATGAAGAATTCTCTAGGCTAATGGGTTTGAGTTTTTGGCTTTAGCTTTGACTTTAAAGAAATGAAGTTGGTAGAAGACATAACTTCTAACTTGAAAGTGACTGGCTCATTTTGAGAATTTAATAGTACTGAACGCTGAACCTTAAATCATAGATGTTTGGATTCTTGGATAATTTTACTTCTAAAATGAAGCATATAATAACTTTGAGTGACCAAAAGCCATAATACCTGATGTGCAGTCCCTATCATCCCCCCCCCCCCCCCCTTCAGTGCAAAAAAAAAAAAAAAAATGAAAACACACACAAAAGAAGAAGAAGTTACAACATAAGAACTATCGGTAGTTTTCCGTAGCTGTCTGAGTGGCTTCTCTACTGACACTGATCAAAGGATGGTTCTTGCCTTTTGTAGTCCTGTGTCAGCAGAAATAACCTTTTTCTTTTCCAGGTGAAGAACAACCCTGCTGCATTGCTTGCTTTATGTTGGTATTGGGCTTCTGATGGTGTAGGATCTAAGGTGTTATATTTGAATGAGAGTGTCTTCTGAATTGTTGTTTTTTCCCTTTCAGTTTGCAGTCATTGACAATTGTTTCACTATGTAAATTGCTGCTGTCAGGACATGGTAATTCTTCCTTACAAAGACAGCCTTCTGTTATTCAGTTGGTATCTGCAACAATTTGATTTGGATGGCAATCGGGTATGTGTTTAATTTTTTGGTGAAAATAAGGAGTTCCATCTCCATCTCTAGTTTCCAAAATGTTAAATCTCAAATTGTTCATTTCACAGGTCAATCAAGGGCTTACTGTTTATGGGAATAAAGGAAGCACAGATCAGCATGCGTAAGTTATTTTTTGATAAAGTAATGCCACTATTACTTTTACATGCTGGTGACGTGATTATTCCTGATGCATGTTATTGTCTAATTTCCATATAGCTACAAACAACAGCTGAGAGAGGGTGTGCACAACTTCTTCGTAACATTCATTGAAGTGCTTTGTGATGATTGGGAGCTTGAACCTAGTGTTACCTGTGGTGACTATCTGTTTGGAATGCTTCAAGTTAGTTTTTACAATAAGAGCTACTAATATTTACCTTTAAGAAGATTCTAGCAATAGTCGAAGTTCTTATGTCTATTGTTTCTGAAGTTTAAGATCTCACACTTCTCTTGGAAAGGAGACATGAGTTCAGTGGATGATTTACTTATAGTCACTCGGTTGTTTTCTGCAATTGATCCCTTTTAGATATGGTGAACTTCTGTAGGGAACGGGCTATGCTCTATATGCCAATGATCGTGAGTCTATAACAGTCACTGTTGAAGAAGTGACCCCTAGATCAGTGGGGGCTCTAATAGCATTGTATGAGTGAGCAGTTGAGATATACGCCTCATTAGTTAATATTCATGCCTATCATCAACCTGGTAAATAGTTTACCTTATAATTCTTATTTAAATTAGATGATTGCTATATGTTTTGGGCTTGTTGCTGTTGAGAATATGTGTGGCCTCTCTGAGTTAAGAAATCAAATCAATTCATCCAACTGGCTGTCTTTTTTCTTGGCCCCCGATGTGCGACTGAAATTCTTAGGTGTCGAAGCTGGGAAAAAGGCAGCAGCAGAAACATGGATAAGAAGAAAAGCAAGCTCGTAGGCATTGCAGATGATGGATAGAAAGAGATCCGCATTGAAAGGACAGATGAATTTGGCCAAATAGTAAGTTTTCAACGAAAAAAAGATATTAATCATAAAGCCTTGTAATACTAAATTGTCCATTATAATTTCTTTTGCGTCTGACAAAGAAACACCAATTCATTACTTTGATATTTTTATGCCAATCTTCTTGTTTTGAATGTTTTGCAACAGTTAACCCCAAAGGAAGCTTTCCAATTGCTTTCCCGTAAATTTCATGGAAAAGGGCCTGGCAAAATGAAGCAAGAGAAGCGCATGAAGCAATACCAGGAAGAATTGAAGTTGAAGCAGATGAAGAATTCAGACACGCCTTCTTTGTCTGCAGAGAGGATGAGGGAAGCTCAAGCCTTTCTTTTTCTTTTTCTATTTTTCTTTTTTTCCCTAATAGTAAGCCATGCTTACAAAGTTTCTTGATGCATATTAGTATGTTAACTTCCTATGCAATAAACTTCCTCCCAGTTCTTTACATGTGTCCACTTTTGATAGGATTTGGAAGAAGATTTGGCAGCAGAACATGATCATCTATCAACTGGAGTCCAAGATAAGGGAATTACGGCAAGTCATCAAAAGTTTAATCATGCAGTACACACAATTGATTCTCTGTAGTCAACATGATTCCAAGAATCTGGATATTTGTTGTTCTGTATAGCACGCTGTGGAAGAGAAAGATGAGTTTTTAACACCGGCAAATGAGGAAGAGTCAATTGTATCATCTGAACCTATTGTTGATGCTGAAAGCAAGGTGGCTAATGGTTATATAGATGCAGAAGTACTTTTTCTCAACTCTTTTGATTTTATTGCTTTAATGTGACTGCAAACCCGACATGTATTCAGGCACATTCACTTTATCACCGTATTCGTCACTCCCATCACAGCAGTCTGAGTATCACGGAGCAGGCAAAGAACATATTTTAGGAGGAAACATTAAGGAGGCAGAAAAAGAATGACCACCTGCTAGTTAACCTTTGTCCAGCGTATGCTAAAATCAGTATTACAAGAACCAGAACGATCTAGTAATTCCGTCAACCTATTGAGGTCACATGATGTCAGCATATAAATCTTTTATAGGACCTTAGCATGTAATTTTGAGTGCTTTGAGTACGGGAGCATGTACGAATTTATTTTCGAAAGCTTTAAAGAAAAAAAAAAGAATTGCCCAAGTTTATTTCAAAAAGGGTTGTTGGGCAAGAAATAAAAAAAAAATAAAAAATGAGGTATCATGTTTGGATGCCAAGTTTATTTTAAATTAGATGCGTGTAAATTTTCTTTTTTTTTTGGTGCGTGCAAATTTTATATGCTTAGTTCCATGAAGTGATCATGGGAGTCATGAAAATTCGTTATTTAGATTGAGTACAGATTGGAATGCTTCAATCCACATTCTCCTCGTAAATCTTTTGACTAGAAAAAGAGATTTTAAGAATCAGGATCGGCACCGATACTCATTAGTCGCCCCTTTCGCTTCATGCATTGCCATCACCTCTGGCAAAGCATTGTGCAATCTCTCCTTCTTAAGCCACACTGTCCTTCATACTCCTTGATGATGATGAGTGTAAAGCTAATGAGGCGGGAAAGTTAAACGTCTCATGATGAGTGTAAAGCTAATTAGGCAGGAAAGTTAAACGTCTCATTTGATCAAGTGTTCACTTGAAAAGAAAAGTGCGTTATATTTCAATTCACTAGTGAAAGGGTAAACGGAAAAGAGCGAAGTAACAAATTGCTTTTGAGAAAAGAGACCATGGCGTCAAGAATCAACAGATTAACATCAATCGCATTGACAAAATTTTGTGGAGAAGCTGATACATGCATCCCCATGAAATGTCAACAAGCATTAAAACTCATGCCAACAACTTGGCGAGTTCATCAACCCTCAAGCTTCCTAGTGGTGATACATACAAGTGGTGTTCATCCAACTCTTTTTTCCTTTGAATTTTCGTATCTCTCTACTTGTTTCCTCTCTCCGTAAGTGTAGAAGAAGGTTCGCCTTCGGCATCTACATTTCCATCTTCTTCCTTCACAATCTTCTTGGACACAGCTCTCCTAGGTCGGTGCCTGAAAATGGGGCCAGGTGGAGCAGTCTTTGCAAAAGCAACCGCCCTTTGGTAAGCAATGTCAACATCCAATGAATTACTAATCAAGATAAGTGCACTGCCGTTCTCAACAGCCTGCCTTAACATCGTGCAGTTTCTCTGTTTCCACCATGGTCTCGGATTCTTCCGCAACAACATCGTGCATAGCAACAGCTGCATTGATGCTCTTTGCATCTTCTGATTCTTCTGCTTCACTGCTTTTGCCGCCTACAGTGATTTTATTTCCATCAACCTCCCTCAAAATTGAATCTGCATCAGTAACTCCATATACCTCGTTTTCTTGAACAGAAGGAGGACTAGTTTTGCCAGGAACTTCCTGTTTTTCATCCTGTTCTGAGATTACTGGAAGAGGAGATCCTTCACATGCACGATCAACACTAGATGGATAATCCTTGTAATAAACTTCGGGAGTTGGAAAGGAAGACTTCCACTCTCTTCGTCTCCGCGTAAGTATGTGCTCATCTTCAAATGAGATTAACACACATGGGACTAGGTCCTGGAAATGAGGAACAATGAACAACACATCTTAACCATCAATAAGGAAATCCTCGTCTCACCCCTACAAGACACACCCACCTTGCATTTCAATTTTCTTCTTACATGTGATTAGAAAGACTCCTCTCAGGTCAAAAATGTTTCACAACATCCAAGAAATCTGCTTCCGACCACAAGCAGGGGTGCCTGGACAATCTGCGAGGATGATGGAACTAGAAGAAAAATAAAGAAGCTAACTCATTTGCAAACATCAATGATCACTGTAGCAAAGGCACGACTAAACCAAATACCCGTGTGAAAGCAACATATTGCCCGACTCTTGATCGATGATGCAGGAACTAGTGACTTAATGTTCCATAGCATAATGAACCTAAGTGAAGATGAGTGCATGTGATATGTTGCTTGCCTAATCAAGCAAGGAAGCTATGTAAGTAAGTGAAGACGAGTGCATATAATATGTTGCTTGCCTAATCAAGCAAGGAAGCTATGTATGTGCCAAGACGAACATTCCATCAGAACCTCAGTGATGAACTGACCAACTATATTCTATAGCCAAAAAGATAAAAAAAAAGGTGACCAAATATGCTTGAGACATATTTCTGATTCAATAATATGCTCAACTTCTTCTGAGCTAGTCTTCCTCAGACAATTTGCAAAGAGGGGAAGGTATAACCAGCAGTAAAAATTACCAATTTTTTTTCATGAACAAGCTTCTTAATTCCTTCAAGTGTCCTCCACACCACTGTCATAAACTTTAAGATATGCCTCCTCTCCTTCATCCTGATTTCGAATTATAGAAAAGGTATCAATCATACGAAGGTTATGCTAGAAATTACTAAGGATTGCTGCGACAGAAAGATCTTGCAAACTTCCACCAAATGTCATCCAGATAGAAGTAAAGCCAAACAACTGAACCATGCATTAGGACATCACCTTTAGAGAGTATTGCTACCAAAGAAAAGAAAACTGAATCTAAGTTCAGATAGCAACATTCTACAAGTTAATACAAAAGTAAGCCTTTTAAGGTTAATTGCCTCGAGATACATGCTGATTCTACACGTAGAGGAGCAAATGTACTCCAAAGGATGAGAGACAGATACCTCAGATGTGTCATCTATTGTCGCTCCGGCATTAAATGATCTAGAAAGTTTTTCTTCATCAATTTGGTTGTTTACTCTCATATCTTCCTGTGAAGGAGGAAGAGAATGCATTACTGAAATAAATGCTAGTTTTTTGTCTCATCAAATTTCTAAAAGGCAAGAGCTCGTACAAGTTCGTAATTTAGTAGCTCAATCCGCTCCTGCAAGTCTGAAATATGATGCTTAAGTGCCTGCAGTAAAAGAAAATTTAATAACATAGAATAGGATAAGCATTGTGACAAGCTTAAGGATAAGGGATTAAGAATAGTTTTTCAATCAGTTTCACCTCATGTCTCTGAAGTTCAATAGAGCGAGCCAATGCCTGCCTTCTAGTCAGCAAATTTCTGGGTCTCACTGCATGAGGCCTTTGATAATTCTTCCCACGATAAACGATGATAGCATAGCTTTTCATAGTCTTATCTAAGGATACCAGCACTCCACCACTTTCAGCCTCTAAAGAAACTACAAGATGCTTCACTTGTGCAAAACTTTTTCCCCTCACTATTAGTTTCACCAACTCGCGATACTTCCAATGCAAGTGCATGTTCTCTACGGTACCATCAAAAATGCCACGCCTTCCTGGATTAAATCAAACAGAAGATGAAAAGCGAGTCATGAAAGCTGACTTTTTTACATTGTTCAATCAAGAGGCAAACCAGCTATTCTTACCGATAAGCAGGAAGGGCTTCATACTCAGACCAATCTTACGTAGTAAAGATCTCTCCTCATCACTTATGGTTTCCAGATCAACTGGAAGGTCTGCTGGTCTAAGATTCTCCTGCACTTTTGCTAGAGCTTTCTCAGCCCTTTTGACCTTCCCTTTAGCCTGGAAAGAAGAGGAAAAAATAAATGGAAAATGTGATAAATAATTAAGGAAATGGAGCAGAATTTTATAGCATAAGTTTGTTCAATCTCGTAACTTACAAGAGCAAGTTTCTTCTCAAGATATTTCAAGAGTGCAGCGTGCTCATTGAGTGATTCATCTCTACGCATATGCTCAACATCTTTGCTACTTATTTCATTCCCCCACCGAGAGGTAGCAGCCAGAGTTTCAGTAAGAGTGCCAGCAACAAGTGGGCTTTTAGAAGCTTTTAATTTTGATTCAATTGCAGCTGAGGCCCTCTGACGTGCTTGGTCTTCCTCATTTGCCTTCACATCTGTTAGTTTTTCTCTCTCTTTCAATGCTTCTACCACCACAGGAGGCACGAAGTCATTGCCCCTGTAAAACACAATATAATCTTTGTTCCTAGAAAGTAGTGTTCCCCCAGTTAAATTCTGCATTCAAAATGACACAAATCAATAACAAGAGCATCAAATTTTCCTTACCTAAAGAAAAAGGACGGAATATGCAACACTAAACAGAAGTTGATATTATCATAATGCCAGAACATTAAGATTGGAACAAAATGCTCGGAGAGATAAGAACTTGCATAACCAATCCTTCACAACACTACACAAGTATGTCCCAGAATGGTGACACACTAACCTTGGCTGAGTTTTACCATTATGATAACAATTATAAATTCCATGGTCAGAGATGAAATAGAAAATTCAGCATTGTACTGTGGGCTTGAAGGATAATGATTTAGTCAAACTACCACTCTATGGCAAATAGTAGGCAATTCTTTCTGTCAGGCAAATCAAATAAAGTACAGACTCTGAGAGGTTCTGTGCTCGATGAAAGCAACAGAACACCCATTTTAAACAATAATTAGCTCATACATATATGCTAAAAAGTCAACATATGTAGATTGTCCAACCTTCAGTTCCTCAGCCATTCTATCATTGCAAGTATTTAGCATGCCGCGTTTAATTGCTATTTTTGCAATGGCACTGCTCTCCCACAACTTTACCATGGCCTCAGCAAGACCTTGCAGCTTTCTGTTTCTTCCTACAAAAAAAGTAGGATTAGTTTTGAACAATTTTGAGACATAGTATAATCAAACCAGTTTGTCAGCCATTAACCAGCAATGGCAGAAAAGCACAAACTTTATTGCCATTGATGCACACATACCCAGGGCAAAATGTGAAGGCATCGTTCTTGCAAGTCTACGAAACCTGGTCATCTCTTTGTTTCTCAGACAATGTCTAACCCCATAAGGAAGAAGCTTAACTGGAGGTTTATATCCAGGAACCTCTGAAGGGAGCAAGTCAGCATCAACTGGAACTGGCTCACAGCCTGACCAATCCTTGAACCGTGGACCCAACTCATCTAATAAACTGTTAGGGTCATTCATATCCATGCGTTTTTCCTTAGACAGATCCTTCATATATTCTGCAGAAACACATAAAATCCGGCCTCCTCTGCTATGAAAAACATTACTGGCTGTGTCCTCATTTTTCAGAGAATTCACACTGGTCTGTATTTTTTCGTTGTATGATTGGACACAAGAAAGCGTATACGCCATCCCTCAGTACAACACCACTGAACTTCCAGATCTCCATATAACAAAGCCTCCAGTCCTACTCTGACAAGGCAAGTGTATTAGAGGCTCATTATCTCAGTGCATCAATGATTCATGATTAAAATAAAGACTCTCAAGTCTCCAACGCCAACGGAGATTTATTCAAGTGATTGCATCTTTTGAAGTCATGATTTTATATCCATTCCAGATGTCAAATACGGCACTTAAATGCACGCAAGCAATCAGCAAACTCATGAAAGTTCCAGGCTCATCAAGATTCAACCTTCATTTACTTACTTATCCATAAGCAAAGAAGAGACCAGCACTAACCTCCAAAGTTTCATGGGTTCTTTTCATGTTAAGTGACTGGGGACCTTCAAATTTCAACTTCACCACTTCATCCTCTCTCCACTTCTCATGTATAGAATCCACCAAAGCCTGGGTAATCCCTACATCCCCAACTTCCATCCTCTCCATCCTGAGAGCAATTTTCCTAAGCCTCCTGAGCTCATGTTGCGGAATTACTCTCTCCGCCAAGTCCACATGCTTCCTCGACTTGGAAACAGCTGCAGAAACAGCTTCCATAAGGAAGCCGGAGCTTGAACCCAAATGGGAGAGAGGACAGAAGAGCCAGACCACTGCCCCCGGAATGCTGGAGATAGAGAACTCCGCAACGCTCTATGGCCACAAGCCTACAATGCTTGCGAAATCGTGCGGTCCGTAATTTCTCGCGCAGATGGCACGCGAAAGAAGAGATATAAAGTGAGACTGCCCGTGAATTTTCTGAATCACCGACGGATGCTGCAATCCATCGGCCATGTCTGCAACAGAGGATGGGGACATGCAATTGGAGCTCCTGAGTATGCAATATTCACACAGGACCACAAAACAAGCAGAACATCTTGCGATTGATCAAGGCAAGAAGCTCCTTCAGTGCACAGAAGCATTCCCATCATCCATTACTTTTGCGTTCTCATGTTGATCATGGCGTATATTCATCTAACTGTCATAGGTAGGGAAACATACAGGAGAACATCACGGCGAACATGAGTAACCACAGATATACGCCTTTAGCATGAAGATCTTAGAGTCTGAGGTAATTGGAACGAGCATATCATCTTGAAGATCCTAGAGTCTGGAGGGCGTCGACGCTGCTCTGCAGGTGGTTGCAGAAATGGGATCCCCCAAATCTCGGCCGCCCAAGCAGATTAACGCGCGAAGGAAAGCGGCGCCGGAGCAGAGATGGAGCGAGCAACGGAGCAAAGAGCGAGCGCCGAAGCAGAGACGGAGGAAGCGACAGGACCAGCGAGTGAGCGAGCGCCGGGCGACGGCGGGGAACGGCGGCTTGACAAACGCAATGCACGGAGTCGAAGCTGATGACGAGTTCGTCAGAGGGACGCAATCGGATGGAGGTCCAGAAGTTGCCGAGAGACCAACGCGGGCACAAAACTTGTGCTCGATCTCCGCGTTGGAAACGATCGGAGGTGGAGGGGGTTGGGACCAGCTGCGACTGGCGGCGCTCTTGGACGAGGCGACGTGCCAGAGGCAGATGGCGGCGAGGCTTTTGGGGGAGGCGGAGGCGGAGTTGGAGACGGAGGCGGAAGTGGAAGGGGTGGGATGCGCGGAGAAGAAACAGAGGAGGTGTCGATTGTTATCTGTTTGCGAGGGGAGAGGAGAGAGAGAGAGAGCGAGAAAAAACCCAGCAAATTCAAGTGAGGAGAGAGATTATTTGAGCGGGAGTGTTACGCATTTATTGTCCCACTGAGCTGTCTGTCCTTTCTTCTGCCAGCGAGCCGAGCCGAGCCGAGCCAGCCGAGAGAACCAGCCTCTCCATTTTCCGGCGGGTCCCCCACAGGACGCGTGTCGATATCTGGGTGGTACACGCGCGCCACGTCAGCAGATGACGTGGAGCTCACGAACCACTGAATATTTTCTCGCACGTGAGAGAGATTCTCTTGTCATTCTCAGAAGGTGTACGCAAGGGAGCTCATGGACCGTTTCAATTACAGAAGTCGAAACAGCAATGACAGCCGCCGTTGGCAATCGTCGCAAGAAGCAGATCTCGAGTGCCCTCTTCCTACGAGAAATAGTCATACTTTTTATTGCCGGCTTAAATACCAAACAACTTACGTGTTATCGCATTGACATGGATAAATTTTAATTATACTTTAATAATTTTTTGATTTTTGATTTTTAATTTTTGATTTTAATTTTTCTTTTAATTTTTCTTTCTTTTGCCAATGACAAACCAGTGACTACGGTAGGGCGAGCTGGCCTCGCTTGGCCATGGTGAGGTCAAGCCCTAGCGAGGTTCAGCCTCTCCAAATGTGGCTGAGGCGAGGGGAGCCCTTGGTGGGGCTACCCTTGCATAAGCAAGGCTAGCCCACTCGGCCATGGTTGGTTGCCGGCCATTGCTTGTGGCTAGTGGCTAATGGCCGGTCATCGATAAAAAGGAGGAAGAAAGAAGAGAAAAAAAGAAAGAAAAATAAAATATTAAATATTATTAAAAATTATCAATTTCAATGCCGAAACGGACTGCCCAAACTGAAAAACACTCAAACCAAACTAGACTAGTCGGTTTGGATCGGTTCTCGTGAGTGTCAGTCCGGTTTTCAATTCCTAAAAGTGGAATCGATGTCTATGCAATCCAGTTTGTGATTCTAAGGGGAAACTAGACTGGACCGACTAAATATATATTTTTATTTTATTATTTCTTAAAAAAAATAGTAAAACATGAACTAAACACTATCTCGATTCGGTTCCAAGTAGTAGGAAAAATAGTAAAAGGAAAAAAGTAGTGGGAAGAAATAAGTGATCAATTCTATTGGATTAGATCGGCACCAACCAGATTGAATCGATGATTTGGTCCAATTCCCAATCTTAAGACCAACCAATCTAGTCTTTGGTTCCAATTTGTAGGAATCAGTTGTCTTAGTCTAGTTCTTGGTTCGATCTTCCTGGTTCCACCTTGGAATCGGATCGAACCAAGAACTGATCGCCCCTAGGCAATGTCACGTAAGTTGATCGGCATTTATGTCAGTGATATCAAGCCAAAATTAGCTAAAATGACTGAATCAGCATTATGTTAAAAGTTTTAGGAATAAATTAGCACTATTAAAAAGTTTAAAACTAAATTCACACAAATATAATAAGTTTAGGACTTTTTGGATACTTTTTTTTATGGGTTGGTTCTTGACATAAACCTAGAACTAGAGGTGATTGGTTTTAAGACGAGTAGTTTTCAACCCAAAACCAAGAACCGACCACTAAAAACCAATTTCGAAAAATTGAAACTGAACTACATGTTGGTTCCATAGATTGGCTGGGTTAATGGAATTGGTCGAAACGTCCCCACTTTAGAAGAAGCATGAGACTTGAGAGTGAGAGACGAGGTTGGAGGAGGAGGTGACTAAGAGCGAAAGTGACAAAGGGAGCGACAAGGCCAGAGGCAATCTAGAGCAAGAGTGAGAGAGGGATCAACGAGGTCAAATGCCAGTAAGAGTGAGAGTGAGATTGAGAGAGGGAGGCAAAGCCGCGAGATAAACAAGGTAGGAGATGGAGAGAGACAAAAAGGAAATTAGCATTTTGGTCAAAAAATGTTAAGACTTAAAAAAATTAAATACACACATGTACAAGTCCAGTCCGGATGGACAGTCTCACTCCCAGAACAAGAACCAAACCGGTACTCACTCTATTAAATTGAAATTGAGAACCAAATCGATTCCCATGGAAACTACCGATTTTAGGCTGGGTGGTTTCTGATTATTTTGCACACCCCTATTTAGAACCCACTCAAAATCAGCTCGATTTAAAGTAGATGTGAAAGCCCAATTGCAATTTCTTTTTTTTTTTTTTCATTTATAAGATATATTGAATGTATTTTACACACAATTGGTACACTAGCTTTGTCTTTACAAATGGATTGAAGCACATCAAAGCTTTGCATGCCACTTAGTTCGAATCTCCTTTATTGAACTTTTATATATTTTTTTCTTTACAAAGTAGAAAAATAAGGTTAAAATAGGAGATTTGGGGGGATATTTGGGAATCAAATTGTCCTTGACCAATACTTTGGTTTTCTAAGGAAGTACCAAAAAAATCATAAACATACTGTACTTTTACTAATTCAGTTATAAACATTTTAATTGAATTAATTTTTTTTGTCAAATTTCAATTGTGCCAATTGAGTTCTAAACCTTTGAATAATTTGTTAATATAGTTATTTAAATTTTGATTGGAAATTGTTGACGTTGACAATTTTTATGATTAAAAAATTCCACATTTTTTAAATGATATTTTATTTTATTTTTCTTTTATTTTTTCTCTTTTCTTTCTTTTTCATTTTCCCATTTCCTTCACTAACTGTAAACCTTAGCGATGACCGATGACTAGCCACAAGTGAGAGTTGACCTTGCCAACCTTGGTGAGGCTCAACCTATCGAGATTTGGTGAGGTGAAGTCTTGCCCAAGCTTGGCAAGGCTCGAGCTTCCCAAGATTGGACAATGCTTGACCCTCCCAACCTCGAGCCAGCTCGACCTCTCTGGGATTTAGCAAGCTTGAGCGTTGCTTAAGGCCTGCGAGGTCGACTCTCGTTAGCCCTTTCTTGTGGCTAGTCATTGGCCATTATCAAGGCTTGGCGGCCACCATAAGAAGAAAGAAAAAGAAGATTAAAAAAAATTAAAAATTCAATTTTTTTAAATTGTAAAAATAGTCCACATCAACATTAATCGTGTTACATAAGGCGGTCAACATCTACATCTATAATTTCCAACCAAATTTTGGAAATTAGTAAATTGTCAATATATTTAGGACTAAATCGTCTCAATTAAAAAGTTTAAAACTAAATTATCACAAATGCAATTAGTTTAGATTTTTTTTTAATTTTCTTCAATTTTTTACCCATTAACCTATTTAGCTCACCCATGAACTAGATCAATGCTCAACCTTACCTCGTGTCATTGTCATTTGAACAATTCATCCTCCATTTTTTTTTTCAAAAAAGCCTTACAAACTTGCTCGGCATATGCAACAAAACTTTTACATCCTGTAAGGACTTTTGACGGAATAGATAGCTATCCTGAAATTATATATGGTTTGATATAAGGAGACTTTATCAAACTGCCCACACGACTCCACTTATCCAATTGTTCGTATCCATGTCGTGGTATTAGATGTGGTGCCACCCGACCAAAACAAAAGATAGATAAAAGATAAAAATAAAGAAAAATTGCATAAGTGACCTATAAGCTTTGGTTTAATATGAAAGGTTGTCTTAAAAATTTTAATTTATTTTATATTATCTTTGAACTATCGATAAATAATTAATGTAGTCAATTCATCTGCTCGAACAACAAAACAAATATTATTTGATGACATGGCTCTAAGTTGAATTTCTTAAAAAGACAAGTCAACAAGTCCATTTTTTTATTCATATACTTTAGAAAAGGAAAAGGAATTAGGGCATTAACATGTCCACCATTATTTGATGACATTAATTATTATATTTTGATTTGAGATCTTATTTGGATAATCTATATATAATTTTTTTCTTTCTTTTTCTAATGTTTAAATTTAATGGATTGAAAGCCGCATTAGCAATTTCCATTGGCATTTAATATTTTCATATAATCAAGAGACTAGATTGAGTATATATTAATAATTTATGGACTATATTAAACAAATAAAAATATGAAAATAACATTTTATATTGGATCAAAACTCATGGATCATCTATATATTTTTTCCTAAAAATAGAAAAATGGTGAGGTGGTGCCTCTTGGAATCCAGTTGAGCGTGGCAGAACTTTAGAGGCTTTGATTGGGAATTCAGGAGACAGGGAGAAATTAGGAGAAAGGGGATTGAAAATATTAATAGTTTCTAAAATTTCCCTCCATAAGCTAAGTAGGTTTGTATATGAAGAGCTATCTAATTATCTCTATGTGTAATTGAAAGAGAAAAAATGATTCGGCCTTCGATCAACTGTGCTACCGCTCGGATTGTCCTCTTGCGATTCTCTTAGACATTAGTTGCCACTACACATGCCCTCTCGTTGATGCAATTCGAGACTGGAAAGTTGCTGTTAAGAGCTTCCAATAGCGTACAACTCTCCATCGGAATTCTAACGTAAGTTCATCATCAAGTAGCACTATTAAGAAGCCAACATACGATATTCTTGGAGTCATCTTATCTGTTCATCAAACACAATAATGCAGGATTCAGTACAATTTGCCGAGAATATGACAGGCAATGGTTCAGCTTGTCGAGGACGTTTAACGTTTCATGCGGGTTAAGTCTTGCTTTTTGAGTAGTCAAGGCAAACGGCTGACTTTTCTGGAGGAGATAGGTCGAAGTTCGTCGTCTTCGAAGGTCGATTTCCCTGTGCCAAAGGTAAATGGTACGATTAAGGCCACACCCGATCGATACGCGCGATCAATAAATCCCGCTTGCTGATTTGACAGTCGAATGGCCATGGACATGTCATCGGGAAAAGAACCAAGTCGGCACGCAAGAGAGATTCTCTTGTCGTTCTCAAGAAGGCACGAAAGGGAGCTCCTAGACCGTTTCAATTGCAGAAGTCGAGATAGCAGCGAGGGCTGCTATCGGTAATCGTGGCAAGAAACAGATCTCAGAGGACCTCTTTCTCCTAAAAATAGTCAAATTTTTAATGATATCAATTTAATACTAAATCTTTTGATATAATATCAATTTAGTCTTAAACTTTTGGATCTATTATCATTTCAATCATTCTAACTAGTTTTGGCCAAATATTATAAATGTAGATGCCGGACAATTTACATAATACTATTGGCGCTGACCTAGATAATTTTTATTAATCCTTTAATAATTTTTTTCCATATTTTATATTTCTTTCTTTTTTCAATCATTTCTTCCATTTTTAAGTCATTTCTTCTTTCTTTGGCCAGTGACTTGCCACTGGCTACAACAAGGCGAGCTAGCCTCGGGGAGGGGAGACCATGTCAAGGCTACCCTCGCAAGGCAAAGCTAGCCCGCCCTGCGATGGTCAGTTGCCAACCATTACTTATGGCTAGTGGCCAATTACTAACAAAAGAAGAAGAAATGAGAGAAAAAAAATCATTAAAATATTATTAAAAACTATCTACTTCAATGCTAGTGTAAGTGAGCCGACATCCACATCAACAATATCTAGCCAAAATTAGTCAAAATGATTGAATTAGCACTATGTCAAAAGGTTTATGACAAATTGGCTCTATTAAAATGTTTAAGACTAAACATTTAGGACTTTTTTAATACTTTTCATTGGTGGGTTGGTTCTCAACAGAGAGCCTAAAACTAGAGGTGATTGGTTTCAAGATGGGCGGCTCTTGCCCTAAAATCACGAATCACTCATTAAGGACCGATTCCAAATAATTAAAACTGAACCATCCATTGGTTCCAAGGATGGGGCAGTTAATGGAAACGGTCAAAATGTCCTTGCTTTAGAAGAAGTGTGAAACTTGAGAGTGAGAGACGAGGTTGGAGGAGGAGGTGACCAAGAGAGAGAGTAACAAAGGGAGCAACGATGCGGAGGTGATCTAGAGCAAGAGTGAGAGAGGGATTGACAAGGTTGAAGGCCACCGAGAGCGAGAGTGAGAGAGGGAGGCGTGACCATGAGATGAGTAAGAGAGGAGATGGAAAGAGACAAAAATGAAACTTGGGTTTTGGTCTAAAAAGTTAAAACTTAAAAATTAAATAGACACATATATATAGGTCTAATTCGGGTGGGCTATTCCACACTAGAGCTGGCAACTAGATCAGTACTCTCTAATTCTTTTAAATTGAAATCGAGCTCCGAATCAATTACCATGGGAACCACCATTTCTAGGCTAGTCCAGTCTAGTTCTAGGCTGTTTCCAAATCCTTTGCACACCCCTATATAAAACCCACTCAATTAGAATCACTTACAAACATTTGGAATTGGCTGGATTTAGAGTAGACCTAAAAGCCCAATTGCAAGTTCTTTTTTATTTTATTTTTTTTCATTTATAATATATTTTGGATGTATTTTTAAAACAATTGGCACATTAGCTTTGTCTTTACAAAAGGGTTGGAGCACGTCAAAGCTTTGTAGGCCACTTAGGTCGAATCTCCTTTATCGAACCTTTATATTTTTTTCTTTAGAAAATAGAAAAATATGGTTAAAATCAAAGATTTAGAAGGATATTTAGGAATGAAATTGTTCTAAATTAAAATGTTTATAACTGAATTGGTAGTGCAATATATTTGTGATTTTTTAATTTCCCAAAAAACCTAAGTATTGGTCTAATTTTGGTAATTTTTTTTAGTCAAATTTTAATTATGTCAATTGAGTTCTAAACATTTTGATTTTTTTTTAAATTTAGTTATTTTGACTGATTTTTGCTAGAAATTGCTAATGTTGATAATTTTTATTCTTTTTAATAAAAATTATTTATTTTATTTTTTTCTTATCTTATCTTTTTCTTCTTTTCTTTCTTCTTCTTTTTCATACTTCATCTGCCAGCGATGGACCTTAGCAATGGCCGACGATTGCCCACAAGTGAAAGCCAACCTTGCCAGCCTTGACGAGACTTGACCTAGCTAGATTTGGCAAGAAGCTTTGCCTAACGTTGGCAAGGCTCGAGCTTGCCAAAAGCAAACAGCACCCGACCTTGCTAGCCTCAGGCCAACTCAATCTCGCCAAGATTTGGCGAGCTTGAGCCTTGCCCGAGGCCAATGAGGTTAGCCCTCGTCAGCCCTTTCTTGTGGCTAGTCATCAACCATTGCCGAGGGCCAGTGACCAACAACAGAAGAAAAAAAATTAAAAAAAAAAAATAGATTTTTTTAAATTGTAAAAATTGTTCACAATAACATTAGCCGTGTCATGTAAGACCACCAACATATATGTCAGTAATTTCTAATCAAAATTGGCTGAAACGATTAAATTGGCAAATTGTTAAAATATTTAGAATTCAATTGTCATAATTAAAAAAATTAAAATTGAATTATCACAAATACAATAAGTTTAAAATTTTTTTGATAATTTTCTTCAATTTTTTACTCATTAAGGTATTTAACTCTCCTGAGAAATAGATCTATGCTCACCCTTAACCTCATGACATTGTCATTTGTACACTTCATCCTCCATTTTTTTTTTTTGGGGAAATGAACCTTACAAACTTGCTTGGCTTATGTAACAAAACTTTTAGGTCATGTTGATGGATTTTTGACAGAATAGATAGGTATCTTGAAATTATATATTGTTTGATATAAGGAGACTCTATCAAATTGCCCACATGACTCCACTTATCCAATTATTTCATATCCATGTCATGGTGTTCCATGTGGTGCCACATGAGCAAAACAAAAGGTAGGTTAAAGATAAAACTAAAGAAAAATGGCATATATGGCCTATGAATTTTGGTTTAATATGTAATGTTATCTTTGAATTTTTAATTTATTTAATATGATCTGTGAACTATTGGTAAAAATAAATGTAGTCACTTCATTTGCTCAAACAACAAAACAAATGTTATTTAATGAGGTGGCTCTGAGATGAATTTCTATAAAAGACGAGTGGACAAGTCCATGTTATTCATCTACCTTAGAAAGGGAAAACAAATTATGGCGTTAACATGTCACATTGATTGTTATATTGTGATTTGAGATCTTATTTGGATAATTTATATGTAGAATTGTCTATTTTGTCTAATGTTCAAATTTAATGGCTTGGAAGCTGCATCAGCAACTTATGTTACTTTGAATCGACGAAAGGTCAATATTGAATATTTCATATAATCAATAGACTAAATTGAGCATTTATTAATAGTTCAAAAACCACATCAAACAAATGACAAGCATGGAGATGATATTGTATATTGAATCAAAGTTCATGGATCATCTATGTCATTTTCCCTAAAAATAAAAATATGAGGAGATGGTGCCTCCTAAAATCCAGTTGAGCGTGGCAAAATTTTAGAGGCTTGAACTAAGGGACAGGAAAAATAGGAGAAAAGTTCCCCTTCATAAGCTAAGTGGTTTTGTATTTGAAGAGCTATCTAATTATCTTTCAGTGTAATTGAAAGATAAAAGGGTTAATATCCTGAAAAACCCAAAACTAGTACACTTGTGACAAATTTACCCAAAACTATTTTTTTGACCATAAAAAACCCCAAACTGGTATACATGTAACAAATTTACACCGACTAACTAAAAAAAAAAAAAACCCTAAACTGGTACATTTATGATAAATTTGACTGCAAAAAACCCAAAAATGGTAAATTTGTGACAAATATACCATTTGCTAAATTGGATTAATACCACAAAAAAATCACAAAAATTGTAAATTGTGACAAACGGAGCATAAAATCCTAAATTGGCATACTGGTCAACTGTCAAGTGTCATTTAACTTAATAATTTGAGAATAAAATTTAATAAAAATTAACATAGGGTAAATTTGTCACAAATGTACCAGTTTTTGGTAAATTTGTCAAAAGAATATAGTTTAGGGTTTTTGGCGGTCAAAAAAATAGTTTGGAGTAAATTTGTCATAAATGTACCAGTTTGGGGTTTTCCAGGATATTAACCCAAGATAAAAATTGATTCGACCTTCGATCAATTGTGCTACCGCTCGGATCGTCGCTTGGCAATTCTCTTAGACATTAGTTGCCACTACACATGTCCTCTCATTGATGCAATTCGAGACTGGAATGTTAAGAGCTTCCGATAGCGTACAACTCTCCATCTGAATTCTAACGTAAGTTCATCATGGAGTAGCACTATTAAGAAGCCAATATACGACATCCTTGAAGTCATCTCATCTGTTCATCAAACCAATAATGCAGGATTCAGTACAATATGCCGAGAATATGACAGGCAATGGTTCAACGTGTCGAGGACGTTTAACGTTCCACGCGGGTTAAGTCTTGCTTTTTGAGTAGTCAAGGCAAACGGCTAACTTTTCTAGTGGAGATAAGCCGAAGTTCGTCGTCTTCGGAGGTCGATTTCCTGTGCCAAATGGCACAATTAAGGCCACATCCGATCCATACGCGCGATTAACAAATCCCGCTTGCTGATTTGACAGTCGAATGGCTATGAACATGTCATCAGGTAAAGTATCAAGTCAGCACGCGAGCGCGATTCTAAAGGGAGCTCTCAGACCGTTTCAATTGCAGAAGTTGAAACGGCAGCGAGGGACGCTGCCGGCAATCGTCACGAGAAGCAGATCTCGAGTGGTCTCTTCCTCCTAGAAATAGTCAAACAGCTTGAGGAGCACCACCACCTCATTGTCTTCTAAAGTTTTAATACCCTCTGAAGATTCTGAATGGGACGACAAGGCCCGATACAAGACGAGAAATCTTTAACTGGACAGGCACTTTGTAATTCCCTATTGCCGTTCAAGCCGGCCATTTTTAGATGCCAATGCAACATCTCCCCTCCTAATATCCTACATAGCAACACACGAGATCATTTATCGGCACAGGCTATGACAACTAATTGTACCTTCAGAAAATACATGAATATGAAAGATTATACGCTGTGCTGATGTCAATAAGCACGTTCTTTCTGGCCCTTGAGCCTTCGTAGAGTCAATTTCGATGAATAAGCAGCTCGGACGTCAATTTAATCGCATCATGCTAGACCCCTTACCCGAAATTAGCCGTGGAAATAGTCGGTTGGACATGGAACGATGTTCTCAAGTGGTTGTCGGAGGAGGAATTGCGAATTTGGATCTTTTGTGGGTATCATTCCATGTATTCGAAGGGGTGATGCTGTGCACGTCAGGCTTGGCTTGAATGACCAAGTGATGACGACCTCATCGTCATTGTCACCGTCACCATATTGGGTTTTCAAAAGAAAAGTTGAGAGATTTGCTTGTTTCTGATAAAGCAGCAAATCTACTGGACATGGCTGCCTTGCAGGTGAGAGCGACTCGCCAACCTCCAAGACTCGAACGAAATAACCAAAAACAGATGGACTTCGGCTCCACCAAGATAAGCCCCGGTCAGACGATTCGGTTCATGTCAGTCCCTCCCTCCCTCGCTCCCTCTCTCTCTCTCTCTCTCTCTCTCTCTCTCTCTCTAGACATTTCAAAAACTTTCTCTTTCAACTTTCCAGGAAACACCAGGAAAAGGAGGAGAGAAAATCCAACCCAAACTTTTGACATCTCTCGTGACTCCTGTATAAAGAGATCCTGTGACTCCACGACTTGCTTTTTTTTAGTCTCCCCCACTTGTTGGTTCTTGATTTTGAGTGGACTATCATAAGATTGTGGTCTATAAAACACCCTTCATGGCATGATAAGAATCCTCCCATCGATTCGAAGTTAGGTGCACAAATGTCCGTCGATCAGCTGAACCCCGAGAACTTTTCTGCTTTGAGCCCGAGGATTTCGTTCTCTTTCAATCTGTGCGACTTGGATGCAGCACAGAAAGCAATACACTCTTCTCCATCGAACCCTACTACCACCTGTCTTCCGGCATTAGATTCGAGGAATGACTTTGAGTTCTGTCTCTCGGAGAGCTTTGAACCCGAGTCGTCCTCCGCAGATGAGCTCTTCTCCGATGGCAAGATTCTCGCAGCCCCCGTCAAGAAGAAGAATGGTCCTGAGAGACGGAGGCACTGTAACTATCCGCTGCCATCGCTGCCTTCTCCTAAAGAGAGTATACCTTGCAATCCGACAAGGCATGCTAACATGATATCGCCGGATCCGGAAGCTAATTGCGATGGCGACATGCCACATGGTGGGAACATAAAGGACGCGAGGTCGAGAGGAGGACGGGCTGACGACAAGCAGTCGAGGTCATTCTGGAGGTTCAGGCGAAGTAGCAGTTTGGGGTCGGTGAATTCGCACGGAGCTCGCTTGTGTTTCCTGCCGCTCATGCCGCGGAGCAACTCGAGCGGGTCATCTTCCCCGGACATGAAGCAGCATCGGCAAGGACTGCCTCCACCGCAGTGTTCGGCGACAAAGAACAATCAAAAGGCCTCTTCGTCCAGGTGTTGCGGGTCTCATCACCAACAGAGAGGAGCTCTTCAAGTTAGTCCCGTCGTTCTCAACGTTCCTGCAGGGGATATGTTCGGGCTGAGCTCGCTATTTGGGAGTAGGAAGACCAAGAACAATCACATGTGATCCTCGTTCTGTGTCGCGAAAATCGTGTGCTATGGCTTAATGAATAACAGTCGTTCTAGAAGTTCATGCCGTTGGAAACGTCTATGATACATCAGGTACATGGTTTTTATTTTTCTTTTTTGCCTCTTTAAGCGTGCTAGGCAATGGCCTTACGGCATAGGCGTTATTAAGAGGATAAGGTTTTGCATGATTTGTGGACCGTGCATACCAATATCACATCGTGGATCTCACCATAACCTCCACATGATCGATGGTAGATATAGATGCATAGTGTACATGGCCTATGAACCGTACGGATATTCTTCCGTGTAAGACGCAGTTGGTCCTCTTATTGCTGCTACAAGGATAGCCCTCTGACTCTAGGATGATGCCTTATGTCTTGAAAATATTAATGCGAAAACCATAAGATCTTACCCATAGAGTCAATGCAAAAAATATCAAAGAAATAAATGAGAAATAATAAGACACTGAGGATTTACATAATTCGATCCGAATTTCGATATCTACGTTCACGAAAAGAATTAATAGTAAATAATCCATTATGATCGAAAAATTATAATTATAATTGCTCACATGCTTAAATTTAAGCTCAAATCTAAAGTATTACAAATAAATAATTCAATTAGATGTAAATTCATTGCACAAAATCACTTGTGTCCGGCCCAAGCAAAAGCTTTTCTGGTACGGCTGAAAATCAAGAATGTTGCACGTTCCTCTTTTTCCCTTCTTCATAGGGCGGCTGTTTCACTATTGGAATCTTCTTCGGCCGAAGGAACCTACAAACCGTTGTTTTTCTTTTACATATGGGCACAACTAGTGCAGGAGAGAGGAGTAAAAAGTAAACGCTTGCTTTTGTTTCTTTCTCACACATGTCCTTTTTACCCTTGCATGATACCAAATAACAAACTCTCAATGGCAAGGTTGCGGATGCTGATCCATATTCTAGAACATACAAATATCCATATATAATATACATGTGTGCCTCTTATTTTGTCTTTTAGTGCAAAACCTTTTGAGTCAAACTCGGATTCATATTTGCAGCGCTGCCCCACTGGATAAATATGGAGAACCAACGTCCAAGAATGAAAAAGAAAAACATATTTGATTTGGATGAGGGATCTTCCAATAAATTGGATCCGTGAGAACTCAAACTCAAGATATTGATTTAACAATTCTCCACCTTAACTCGATAATTAAAGCCAAGTCATAGGGATTATTATCCATTCTATCTCCCCAATGCCCTGATAAGGTCTTATTCTTCACAAAAGCCAATTGAAAGCTTAAGTTCTGTTAAAGGAACAAGCTTAGTCAAGACATATGTTGGGTTTTTTGTTGTGCAATCTATTTCGCAATAACATTACCCATCGTTAAGATATTTCAGATGAAGCAGTACCTGATGTTAATATGTTTTGTTCGCACATGATAAACTGGATTATATATCATGCCTTAGTTATCATAATGTATATCGACACTTTTCTAATCTAACTCAAAGTCCGATAGCAAACTTCGTAACCATATCGCCTCCCTCACTATAAAAGTTATTGCCATGTACTTTGCCTTAATCAAAAATAAGACAACATGACCCTATAATGATGCCTTCTAACTGACTGCACTATCTGCTAGTGTAAACATGTACCCTACTAAAAATCTACAATATTTAAGTCACTGGTGTGATCTAAATCCACAAAACCATTGGCATCACTACCATTGTTATACATTCGGTATACTAACCCCAATTATGTTGTTCCCTTCAAATATCTGAGGATCTACTTTGCAACTTTCTAATGAACTTCACCAAGACACTTCATATAGCAACTAACTACACTTATAACTTGTGAAATATCATACTTAGTGGTTATACATAATACTACACACGACACTAAAATAAAGAACATGGCATAGATGCTCCTCCTTCTCTTCAATCTGTGGTGATAATTTATCTGAAAGTGTTGCGGAAAAATGCCAATCAAAGATGCATCAATCTAAGAACAAGTAGCAAATGATAAAAGTGATGTAGCTAGAAATAATACTTACTGGGGGGGTGAATAGGTGTTCAAATCTTGACAAATAAATGCGAAAAACAATAAGTTGTAAGCAAAGTTTGGAAGATGATCATAATCGCGAAACACCATACTTCTGCAATAACCAGAAAGTGTGCAATAGATTTTAAATGAAATAGCTAACGGAAGAGAAAAATGCACACTAATTTTATAATGGTTCGACTTAAATTAAGTTTACGTTCACTCTCTCACAATGATAGCTTACTAGTTGGATTTCACTATAGGATCGACAAAGAATTACAATTTATAAGTACAAACACTCAATGATAGAACTCTCTAACCGACTAAGACACTTTTTTTTGTGTATTTCTCTTGATCACAATTTGTAATACTCATGGTCGAAGACAGGTAATAGAGAGAAGTTTCAAACTTTGGAATTCTAAATTCATGTTCCTGTTTAACTTGACCAAATGACCTCCTTTAAATATTCCACCATGCAACATTAGCTATTGATATTCTCCAGAGGAAATCAATCAAACCATTAAACAAAATCTTTCAAGGAGATTTTATGGTTGTTGAAGACGAAAATGGAAATTCCATTTGATTCTAGTCGCTCATACAGTCATAATTTTGATTTCCATAAGTGATGCTTTCTCATATGAAACTTATCTTCGAAATTGATTTTATCAATATATAATTGACTCCATCAATGTTTTTGAATAAGGTAAGTAAAATCCTTAACCAAAAGATAGTCACTGACGAATTGTTCCCAAATAAAGTTTATTCTAGATTTGCGTTGCAATGTCATTAAGTCTAGTTCTAGATTCTTCCTAGCTCTAGACTTGATCTCGTTTTAGGCTCATGGGATATGCTTCTAGAAAGGAATAGACCTTAACAAAAAAAAAAAAAAAACAACTTATAAATAATCTATACGGAAGATAGGCATTAGAAACAAAAAGTTTTGTCAACTTTAAAATCTTGATATGAGTTTTCTTAACAATCTCCTCATTTTTTATGGTGACAAAACTTCCATACGAATTTAAACACAAAGTCTATATTAACCTGTAAAACAACACTTAAGCAACGCAGTTTATATCATTTGTGAATAAGCAATCATTAAAAAAGCATAATATTTATTAAAAGCAATCACCAACTCAAAGAGTCTGCAAGTATCTACACAATCACACCAAAGCACTTAAAATCTACGTAGTCTCCCCCTTTTTGTCAATGGCAAAAGAGAAGATCAAACCAACACAAAAACGAATCAAAACACACAAAAGTCACTAAGAGATAAAGATTTTTGAAAAGATCAGGGGTTTCTTTGAACTCAAACAAAATAGAAATCCTCTAAGTTCTGCATGGTCTCCTTAAGCTTGGTCATGCATTAACCAAAGGTAGTCTTGACCTTAGCAAATTTTGAATGGCTAGTTGGTTAACATTCTGAACCTTTTCATCAAGAGGTTGTACCTTTTCACTAAGAGATTGTGCTGTAGTATCAAGAGATGTGTGCAGTTTTTGGATTTCAACATCTATGCCATACTGTTGCGCTTTAATCTCCATAATGATTTCAACTATCCGAGGATAATTTGGATTTGATTCTGTCTGAGCACTAGCCTCTATAAAGCGAACTAGAATGATATTCAAACTTGAAGGAAAATCAATTTGTACCTTGGAAATATTTTACTCCCCCTAAATATCAGCTTGTTGTTCCTTGTTGCCTATATAATCCGCAGGGAAATGAGAAACAAAGATGTCCTCTCCGTCTGGTGGAGAACGGCCAATATCATCTCTTAAGTTTAGTTCTGAATCCTGCCCCCAAAGAGGAGTTTACTCAACAACTCCTCGTTTTTGTGCCTTTAGTCTAAGCAATGATATTTCCACCTTCTATATCACTTTCCTTTTTGGTATCCTCAACACTTTTTTGTTGATCATTTCCCTCGGTCTCATCTCCTACAACATCATCTGCTTCTTTGTCAGACTCTTCCTTATTTTGGTCACCTTCTTCCTCTTCTTCATCATTATCTTCCTTCTCTCCTTCCTTTCTCCCACTTCTTCTTCTTCTTCACTCTCTTCTTTTTGATCTTTCTCAATGTCTTCAGCTTCTTCTTTAGATTCTACCACACCTGTGACAAGGTCTCTCGTAACAATGTTTGCTACAATATCATAGAGAGTATTTTTGTCAGTTCTTCCTCATCCTCATCTTGTAACAATAGAATAGGTCTTTTTCTTTTGGGGGTCCTGAAGACTACACTTTTTCCTTTCCTCTTTTTCTTAGCCATAGACCCTATCTTAGTCGAACTAGCAAACCCCTTCTTTATAACTTCCCAAACATACTTTTTCCTTTCCTCTTTTTCTTAGCCATAGATCCTATCTTAGTCGAACTAGCAGACCCCTTCTTTATAACTTCCCAAACATTAGTGCTTTGGTGTACAAAAAGTACATGACCAGTGCCCAGTCATGCCACAACGATGGCAAATACTTTTATTAATCACCTTCTTTGGCTTCTTTGGATTATGTTTTTACCTGCACTTATAGCTCTTAAAATGGTCAGTATTTTTCTCAAAGTTAGCATATACTTCAGGCAATATTTTTGAGCGAGGAGGTCTAAAATCATGATTTTTTAGTAGCAATTCATTAGTTTGCTCTACAGTAAGGAGCACTAATTAATTCAAAGTATGTGGCAAACTAACATTACCGGTATTACTATTGCAATATAATATTCGAAGCATGGAAGGTGGAGAAAGTTTAGCTTGATACCACGTAACTTAAGCTGAGATATAATATCAAATAAAGCAGAGTTATAGTTAGATATTGATTTAAAATTTTACAATCTGAGATTTTGCCAATGAAATTGTGCTTAAGGGAGGATAACAGTCTTGGTATGATTACACCTATCCTTCAACCTCTTCTTCAGGGTTTGAGAGTTTCGAACGGATAAATAGTGAGTATACAAACTTTCATGCAAATGACAACGAATAAAAATCATTGCATTTGCTTTATCTTTTGCTTTATCTTTTGTGTTATCTTTTACGTTTAAGGTTCCGTCTTCTATAATTGCATTAGCAAGACCTTGCCATTGGAAGTGCATTTCTATGTCAATGTACCAAGATAGATAATTATTTTCACTCACTTTTAAGATGTAGAATTTGGGTTTTCCAAATATGTGTTGTAAAATATTGCGTTACAAATATATAATAGAGAAAATAGATAAATTGAGTAAAGAAAGTACTCAAGATAGTAGAGAAAGCCAGATGAGAAAATTTCATTTTCACTATCTATATACTATGACAAAACTAAGCTCTTACTTATAATAAAACAGTGATGCACTTATCATTAATATATAATACATGTATTGGATAGGAAGATGAACATTCATTGAATATGAAGGTGTACTTAGAATGTAGGATATAAATGTACTATAATAAGTACATTAGATAAGATGAATATAATAAATATCCATTCATGTATTTCATAACAAGTATGTGTTTAAAGACAATATAGAAATGAATTTTTAATAGTTAGAGTGATTATCGCAATTTTGATTACGCGAGGATGAATGTGAACTGGCAAGTCTACGAGTATGCAACACCTCATCCTCCCCGTCTTTCACGGCTTCTCTCGTCCTTCTCTATGTTATATAATTCATTTTCATTTTGGCCAGATGTTTATTTTTTAAAATTTTTAAAAACGCCTGCTTTATTTTATAACTTTTTGAAACTTTTCTATTTGCCACATGGGATGCCACCGCTGCACTTTAATCGCAACTCCGGGACCACGTCAACATTTTAGTTTATTGTTTTGATAGAAAGACCGATTCGAATTAAATATATATATATATAATTCAATGATCTAGACAGTCGAAAATGATATTCAAGCGCCTCATCGCACAAATTGAAAATATCTTGAGACTATTGATGTCTTGTCCCTTCTTAACACGTATACTTGATTAACGTATAACAAATTAAGCTAATTAACGATACACCACTCATTTAGACCGAAACTGTCACTATCAAAGAAAGCGATGCATTTGAATTCCAAATAATAAGTATTCATTTACATACAAACTTGTAATATCCCCGCCGGTTCTTCGAAACCCAAATGCCGACACATCCGGAAAAATTCAAACTGCACGATGTAAACAAGATTTCATATGAAACCGGGCATCAAATTAGATCAAAATGGCAAACGTGATGCAAGATTTGCATGTCAATTCCAAAATGAAACAACAGATCAGCGCTCAATTAGAATATGCTTATTCAGTCTCAAGGTAAGATCAAAACCTTCATACTGGAATTTTTCATGATCTGAATCACATTCCACCACGGATCTTTGTGAATGAAGCATGTGATCACAAAAGACAAAAAGCCCCGAACTAATTTTGTCGTGTAAACAACCGGAGAAATTGAACTTCGAAGCTTGAAAATGGTTGTTCATGTACTTTATCTCGGCTTTAGTGAAAACTTCAAGTTCTTAGTTCTCAATGTACATGTCGAATTAGGACACAAAATTTGATAGTATAAAACATCACCACATGGGTAACAAAAGCCCTCGATCAATTGGGCGAAATAACAAGCACGGAAGCGAAAATGCAGAATATCATTTTTCGGCTCCTACGTCCTTCAATTTTCGAAATTCTCAAAGGATTGACCAAGTTATTGCACGAAAGTTGCAAAGAACTATTTCCACCGTTTCAGTAACTATACCCAATTTAACAAATCACAGTCGTCAAATCAATCGATTCGGGCTAAGCCATATGAATCGAGGACCGGTCAATCATCTTTTCCTCTTCCCTTGGACTGCATTGATGGATATATTGTAATTGTTACATGATCAGGACGCGAGATGAGACCGTGGCTTATAATGTATAGTGTATTACAACAACTCCATCCATAAAACATTACCATTAAAATAAAATTCTGCATTGACCATCGAGATGTGCTAAGCGCAATATAAATTTATTGGATAGCTGTATCTAGGAAACCGAGCATTGTCTCGTTTACTTCGTAAGAACCCGTTTTAGACGGCAGACCATATTTATAAGAATTTCCATCGGACCTATCATTCACATCAGCTTTGCTTCATCCGGTTTCGAGGGAGATTAGCTAAATGGTGACTGGCTTTGCATGATAGCCATGTCCCTCGGTCAGCAGCTTACTAACTCATTCAAAATTAAACAAAAAATTAAAAACTCGACATGAATGGTAAATACAAGGGAGATATGATAGTAAATGCGTAATTCGCGTATTGAAAATAGAAACTCTTTGTTATATTAAGGGCGCGTTTGGTAATGATTCTGTTCCCGGGAGCTGATTCTGATCAGAACTGATTCTTTTTTATTCTGTTCCCGGGAACTGATTCTAAGCATTTTAAGCCGTTTGGTAACTGTCCAAAATTTTTTATTCTGGAATAGAATTGCGTTTGGTACCGTGTTCATTAATTCTGTTCCAAATCAATTTCTTTTAATTTTTAAATAATTTTTTTACTTTTTTCCTTTTTTTTCTTTTCTTTTTTTCATTTTTTCATTTTTTTCTTTCATTTTCCTTTTTTTTTATTTTTCTTTTTTTTTCCTTTTTTCTTTTCTTTTTCTCATCTTCTTCTTCTTCTTCCTGCCGGTCGCCGAACCGGCGACCGGCCAGACGAGGGCCGACGACCTCACCGGAGCGTCGCCGGCCCTCAGCGAGGCCAGCCCTCGTCGACTGAGCCTCGCCGGTAGCCGGGCGAGGCTCGCCTAGCCCCGCCAAGGCTCGGCCGAGTCCCGCCGGTGGCCAAGCCGACCTCGTCGGGGTTGGGCGAGGCCTGCCAGGCCACTGGCGGGGCTGGGCGAGCCTCGCCGGTGGCCAGGCGAGCCTCGCCGGTGGCTGGGCAAGCCTCCGGCGAGCTCGCCGGTGGCTGGGCTTGCCTCCGGCGAGCTCGCCGGACCTCCCCCTGGTCTGGCGAGCTTGCCGGACCTCCCCCTGGTCTGGCGAGCTCGCCGGACCGGCGGCAGCGGTGGGCGGCGGTGGCGGATGGCGGACGGTGGCGGGCGGTGGTGGACGGCGGTCGCGAGATGGCCGAAGGGAAGAAGAAAATTTGTTGATTTTGATTCTCAAATTCGTTCCCGGAACAAGAATCAACTTTTTTTTGGTTCTAAATTCTTGTCCAAAACTGATTCTGGGAACAAATTTGTTCCCGGAAATAAAAAAGTTACCAAACGCGATTCTGGGCCGAAATTGATTCTGGGAACAAAGAATCAGAATTTGGCCCTGTTTGGATGGTTACCAAATATGGCCTAAGTTAATGCCCCTCAAAAGGCATTCATTCTGAAAAAAAAAAAAAAAAAAAAAAAAAAAAAGTTATAAATTTAAACCTTGGGCCCAAAAATCACCGCCAAAATGTGAAGTTAGGAGTCTAGGGGACACTAGGCGGACAGAATCACGGACAAAACGGCTTCATAATGAAGCAAACAGCAGTTCTACCTAAAGATAGCCCTAAAAGTCCTCTTCCTTTTTTCTCCCTTTTATATTTTGGTGAAAATAATAATGATGATGATGATGGCACGTGCGGAGGAGCGCATTTTCAATTGCTTCATCATTCGATGAAGCGGGGCCCCACACAAGTAGAAGCTAACAAAAGGCGTTGGGTAGGTCAAACGCTCAACACTCAAATCCAAGACCCTTTGTCCTCATTCCACGTTATTCTTTTTTTTTTAATGAATAATGTAAAAACTAATTATCCCAAATATTAATACTATGAAATAATAATATCTTTTTTAATGACTTGGGAACCACCGTACAACCGGCAGCCAGTGACGTAAATTCGAGACGATAAAAGAATAAAAGTTCATATCACAAAGAATTTCAAATTAATATACCTATAATGAATTTATCATCTATTAGTTCATATTAAATTTTATTTTCAAATTACCGAATTGGATGATATAAAGTAGTTTATAGATGTATCCATTTGAAATTTTTTGCTATAAATCTAATTTTAATGGAAAAATTTACAAAGAATAAATTTATCACAAATGTAATAATTTGAGATTTTTTATGTTCAAAAAATTATTTTGTGGTAAATTTGTCATACATGTACTAAGTTGAATTTTTCAAAAATTTTGTTTGGAATACAATTGTTACACATACGTAAAGTTTGGGACTTTTTATAGTCAAAAAATTAGTTCATAGTATATTTATCATTGACATATAAATTTAGAATTTTTTGTAGTTTAAACTCAAAAGATAAACATTAATAGCTGCAAATTAAAAATGGTTAACATTTGATGAATATATGTTGATTGAACTGGTGAGATGCTACAAGAAAGGGAACGCGGTTGAGTGCAAAAAGGAGAAAACGCGTCAATGAAATCTAGAGAACGTGTTCTCTACCCCCACATAATTGAGGACATTTTTCCAAGAACTATTAATGAAGTGATCGTACGGTTCTCAATTCACAAGTCTCTCGTGCCATGAATATGAATAATAATTACCGTTTTCCAAATCGGATCATTCCAAAAAAAAAAAAAAAGAGGCTTTTTCTTCAAAATTTCAAAAGGAAAAAAGTAAAAAGAAAAAACTCAAATTATATTCATTATGATATATTTATCATAAAATATTTTTTTTTTGTAACATTGAAATCCCAAACTATATTTATTAGTGATACATTTACCTGAAATTTTTTTGTGACATAAAAAAAATTCTGAATTAATGCTTATGTGGAACATTTACCTTTCACTAAAATTTCGTTAAATAATTTTCAGCCGAAAACATCAATATTATTTGCTTCTAAAAGTCCACGTAAACTAATTTTTGTCTGTTATTATCGACAAACTTTATCGTCAGATAAATCTTAATCTATTTAATAAGTATAAGCTTAGAATTTTTTCCACCATCGAGAAAAAAAAATGTAAAGTAAATATGGGACGTAATCCAAGATTTTTGCGATAGTTTTTTGTCATTTTCAAAACTCGAGCACCGCATTCGCACGCACGCACGAAAACAGAGCAGGACACTTGCCTCGTGGATTCTGCTTAGCTGTCTCCTCACGCGGACCCACGCGCTCCCGCCGGCGCGTTGCCAGCAGCCCGAAACCGATGCCCACGTGTCCCTCCTCCGCGCCCCGCCTCGGCCCTCGGATACGATCGGCGACTGCGAATGTACGGAATTGCCCCCGGCGAGGCCACGTGGCGCTCGGACGGAGCGAGTTCCCGGGTTCTCCCCGACCGAGGCGAGTGGGTGAGGTTGGGACTTTCGGGGCGATTTTTGTCTTTTCGGGAAAAGGGAGAAGATGACGGCAAACGCTCCTCGACAGCGCCATCTGGCGGAGAGAGACGTGGACTCGACGGTAAACGAGAAGGTGGCTCCTTGTTTTTGGCCCTTTTCCCTAGCGGGGGTGCCATTTGCCTCTTTCAAAATAAAAGGAAATTTCTGCGTACGCAATCCTTTAATGAAGACAGAAAAATGAAAAGGTAGGTTGCACTTACAAAAAGAAAGTCAACAGATATCCTAAATTATATTTATCATGACACATTTATGTCAAAAAATTTTGTGACACAAAAAATTTCGAATTTATACCCATATAATACATTTATTTCAAATTTATATTGGTGTGACACATTTATTATGAACGTTTTTTTTATAATATCAAAAATCCTAAATTTGTATATATCCTACATATTTACCTTAAAAATTGGAATAAATATATCAGACACGTATAAATTTTGGGTATAATTTTGGATTTTTGATAGTTTTTTTTTCGAAATATAAATAGATGTCTAACATTCATAAAAACTAGGTTTAATTACGAAATAATAGTATAATTATCTATGTGACGATATCGTACATATTTTGAATCTTTTAAGCGATTCGTGTTAAATAGAAGTTTGATTGTGATGGTATTTACATAAATATCTAGGTACATGATGTGTGTTCGATACAGTCTGCTTCGTATTCAAGGACAAATGTGTTGCCCGAGCTTGTGCATATGGGGAGAATTTGTTGATCTGCGGATTCACGAACCTAACTCAAGCCCCGGTATCAAGAAAAAGCTAGATGTCAAAATAAATAAATTGTCAAGATCAGGACTATACCCGAATAGCTTAAAGCAAATGATTGCACATTTAATTTCAAATCAAACCTTATGTAACATAGCTCGACTTTCAACTTGACTCAACTTTTTTTGTTTGTTTGTTTGTTTGTTTTTTTGGGCAAGGCTAAACTTAATTCATCTGTGAAAATAAGTTGTGACCAAAGTTTTAGTACATGCCCATTTGATACAGCGAAAAATAATTACTCCAAATTTCAAGTACTAAATTTCTAGTTTTCAACCATTTTAAACGCTTATAAAAATGAAATAAAACGTGGTTTGATGATAGTTGAAAATTAATATTGGACAGTACTTGTTAGTTACCAAATACGAAATTGTGAATATTATTGGTAGGCCTTAGGTTAATAAGCAAAATTTCAGTTGCTAAATCAATTAAATTAAGCAAACCCCTCCTTACTTAATAAATTGAGATATTTTTTCATTCAATTCAGTTTTTTTTTTAAGTCGAAACTAATTTTGATTATTGAATATACTTAATTATATTAAGCCCTAAATACTTATTTCAAAGCTTAATGGAAACGTGAAGCGTACCCAATTAATTCATGATGCGTTGACTTGGAGGACACAACCACTGTCTGGTAGTGGTTGAGTTGAGGTCCCTCGGCCACCACCACCGCATGGTCGCTGTGGTGAAGTGATGGCGGTGTGACTAATTAATTCTATTTTTATTTCTACTTTCGATTCTTTCGTAAATTTATATTTTTAAATCGGATCTAACTATGTATGAGTCAACCGCAACCAAATAAGTCTTAAGATATAAGAAATCTTATCTCATTTAGTTCCATGCGACAACTAGGATTTTATGAGAAATTTAAAGTCTTTGAGAATTTCAACTGAATTTAATGATTTACAGTTTTTAAGTTTAGAACTTGATAATTTTCATTTATTTATTCATGATTTAAGTGCTAACGTACATTTTTCCCCATCCAATTCCCCCTATTTTTGCCTAATTGGCTGAAAAAAACACTACATAATAAATGTTGATACTCTATCCAAAAAGTAAATTAAGTCAATTTGCCTTTTTAAAATCATGATATATCACCTCAAAAATTGCCAACATTTGAAATGCATATATCAAAAGTGTTTAAGATTTCGTAGCACATATTGAATTGAGTGATTGAAAAGGATTTCGGCTTATTCATGTACTAAATGCATATCATCAATCATTATAATTAATTATAATTGAGTTAATAATATAAATGATCTGTAAATCTTTTCATTTAATTCGGAAATTTAAATTAAATATGTATTAAAATGAATATATAGTATTAAATAAATTAAAATTTAAGGATGATATTGTATATTGAGTCAACGTAACTTTCGTGACTCACCCGGCTTATCCGTATCCTCGGTCCAAGGTTTAACAAGTGAAAATTATCAAATATCATATGACCACAATTCAAAAGTTCAACCCCAATTATGCAAAGCTACGGTTTCGCACGTGTGGAGTAGTCAGAACCGGACAAAAAATCGCTCCTCCGGATCTGTCTCTATTCTGCAAACCTCACCGGTCCATCTCCTCCGTCCCTCCGTTTCCCCCACCACCTCGTGAAAGTCTCTCCCCTCCCCACCCCTGCTCCTTCCCTCTGACCACCGCGCGTGGCCGTGCATCCCTCTCTCTCTCTCTCTCTCTCTCTCTCTCTCTCCACTGCTTATCCTGCGCACCCCTCCCCTCTCTCTTCTCTCTCTCTTCACCCTCTGCCACTTCCTCTCTCTAGCTCAACTAATCACTGACAGAGAGAGAGAGAGAGAGGCTGCGAATGGTGCAGCCTGGAGCTGCTCCTGCCACGCCATTGCACTTGCTTCGAAAGCTGTCGAGACCATCCGCCTCGCCCTTTTGGTTCGCCCCTCGGTGCGACTGATTCGATCGTCGTCGTCGTCATCCATCAGTCGCTCGCTTCTTCCCCCCACTTTCCGTTCCTTTTTTCACCTGCCGCCAGCGCCATTGCAGGAGTAAGCTTTATCCAGGTTTTACGGCCTGCCTGCGAGCGTCTGGGACCTTGCGTGAAGAGAAGTACAAAAGGTGAGAGAGAGAGAGAGAGAGAGAGAGGCTGGGGAAGGGAGAAAGTGCACTGCAGTAGGAGTGGTGCAGTGTCCATGCTGTGCAGATCGTGCCGTCTTTGTTCTTCGCCGGGTCGGCTTTTTCTCTGATCCGTCGCTTTCGGGTTTCAGGGTCTGCTCTGCTTGCTCCGTTCTCGAAGTTTTTTGAAGAGGGCGAGGCTCGGATTCCTGGGAAACGTAAAGCTGTTTGCGGAGACGATGATGCTCCGCGACGACCGTTTTAGTTTCCGGAGGTGGGCTTTGTCGGTAGAGCATTTGGAAACGTTCGCATGGTGATTTGGAGAAATGTAAGTAATTCAGCGAATACGAAGCGCATTACGGTCTGGTTACTGATTTGGATACGCCGCTGAGGATCGATCTCGTCCGGGATTCCGTTCTTTTTTTCTGGGTCAGCGCTGGAGTTAGATCTCGGGATTGGGTTTGGGACTAGCCGGAGTCGTTTCACTAGGGTTTTCCACCGGGCTAGTGCATTCTTCGTTTTCGGTTCTTGGCGCAGAAGATGATGGACGAGGGTGCAGGGAAAGCGGCGTCGCGTCTGGCGATTACGGAGAAGCGTCAGGCTACGACGAGGCCCGGCGGTTGCGTCGGCATCTTCTTTCAGCTCTTCGACTGGCACCGGAGGTTCGCCAAGAAGAGGCTCTTCTCCAGGAAGATGCTTCCTCCTGGTAATTTCCTTTGTTCTGCCATACGTTTCTTCTTTGCTTGGTTTTGCTCCGTCGCTCTCGGTAATGCGCAAATCTCCGCCCCTGCAATGTTCACATTGTTCTTTAAATTCGATGTGTCAGTTCGCGCGAAGCAAGTGTCGAGGAACTTCCACCTGGACGAGAAGATGCCCGGTGCTAAGCTACATTTGGTAGGCCTTTTCTGAAACTTTATCCCTCATCTTCTTTCTGTTGGTTTGCCGTTGAGCACGACTGGCTGTGCTTAATATTTTCTTGAACATGGCATATCTTGAGTTTTTAGATTGCCGATGAGAACAAAGGGGGTTTCCCTACTTCGAGGAGAAATGGGTATAAGAATCTTGATCTGGAACAGAGGCCAAAGCATGAAACTCAAGCTCCTGGGTTGGTTGCTAGGCTAATGGGTCTCGAATCCATGCCTACTGCGGCGCAGAAGAAGGTTACCAGGCCTCTGTCGTCCGACCCTCGCCATGGTAAAGCGGAGAAGTTTCTCCTTGGTACCAAAGGGTCCGCAAAGGAAGACGGCTTGAGTAATGAAAAGGGACATCTAAAGCATGAGCCGAGGCCTCAGAAACTTCAGAAGACCGGTTTATTGGAGAGACGGGCTGTTACTCGCTTTGGAGCGGAGGCTTTGCAAATTAGAGGTGTCTTGACTAAATCGAGGAAGCAGCATCATCCCAAGCTTCTCTCCCCTGTGAAGAGCCCAAGAATCTCTTCCATAAGGAATGCATCACGGACTTCTCGGTTGATCGATGCGGCTACTAGGATACTAGAACCTGGATTGCAAGCCAGAAACAGGGATAGATGTGCCCTGCCCTCCCCCACCTCCGCATATCCTTCCAGTGAGGTGGGTATAGCAGAAAGGTCTCCATCTGAGTCACAAAATATCTTTACACGGGCCATATGTAGTGAAGCGGAGTCTGCAGGGCAAGCTTCATGCATTAACCGTGGTAATTTGTTAGATATAGACCTCAGACAAAACACATCACAACAGATGCTAGATCATGCAGCCATAACCTTGAATCCTTTTCATGCTTCTTATCAAGACTCTGGAACCAATAAACCAAGACCACCCCCAGCAGCTGTCATGCGAGAAAAAGACGTAACTTATAGGAGAAGGCAACGAGAATCTGTTGCTCCGTCTTCCCCACCAAATTGCCACTTTCAAGCCTTTAATGTGCCCCTTAAGGATGCGAAACCGGTTCCTAAAGAACGCCTGGAGCAGCCGTGCATACCAAGCCATAAGTGCAATCCTCACCAGGAAGAATCGCCATCCAATGCTTTGAAGAATAGTCCCGCCACCCAGAATGAGATGTTAGAGACTGGTAGGACTCCTCCAATTGTCAAATGCAGCAATTCCAATGGCAGGAAAGCCTCGTTAAGTGGAAATTCTGCTACTGGAGCCAAGGATTTTGTAGCTCTGAACCGCAGCCTAAGTGGCCGAACGCGTCCCAGGTTGCCTGTTAAAGCTGAGAACTCTGATTCTGATGCAGCCAGAAAGACTCGTGTTAGACGACCTGATTCTTTGCCTCAATTCAGATCTCCAGTACGGAAGATAAGGTCCTCTAATGTTGACGGACCAGTCGAGAGTCCAAGTTTTGTCAGTGCTGAAGTCGGTAAACAAAATGATGCTCGGTACGATGCTGTTCCCAGGACCAGGGTCAACCCTCGCGCTTCCTCCAGCGACAGAAGTTGTGAAAGAAGTAAATTGGTAGGTGAAGCAGATAGAATTAAGGCTGGTGGCACTAACAATAATGGTGTGGTTTCTTTTACATTCAAATCTCCAATGAAGCAAAAGAGCAGTTTTCCTGAGGGCAGTGATGACAAGAGAACCGAGAAGAGCCTTCCTGGTGGTGGAAAGGCATCTGATTCCGTAGAGCCGGTATTTGACAGAAGTGATGATGAAGCAGCATGTCAAAAGCAGTTACCCTGGAATGGAGATGCTCTAGGTGCCCTTTTAGAATGTAAATTGAAGGAATTGATTTCTCAAGAAGAAGATGAGCTGAGCACGGCATGTGCTACACCTAAGCGATCAACTGCTATGATTCTCCAAGAACTGATTGCCGCTTTAACTGATGCTCCACCTGTATCTCAAGATTGCAATGTGCTTGATGCTGGAAATGCTTTTAAGGTTGGTTTTCTCGGTCTCAATGGTTGTTAAGCGGTCCAATATGCTATCATTTAGGTAATCACATGTGGTTTTCTGACTGGAGGACAATCTAAGATGGCAAATCTTACATGAAATGATTAGTATAGTTGATTTAATATTTCTATGGGGATTTGTACTTTGGAAAAACATACTTCATTATATTTTATTTCTTTTGATTGAACTTCCCTGTCTGTTCTGTTTATGCTATATGCTGTTTTCCAGACTGATGCGTCATCTTCTAATGATGCCTTAAAACATGCTAGACTAATAACTACTGTTCTTCCTGTCAGAAAAAGGCAAAGATGGACGGGACATTGATTGGATTTTTGAGTGATGTGAATCATTTGAGCCCAGGTTCGGTCCTAGATGCATCCTTTTCCAATGACAGCTGCATCTCCAGTAGCTTGGATGATGGCACAGGTAACACACAAGGACTTGTGTTGCTTTTGTTTTAACTCACAAACCATCCTACGGGAATCTTCATGTACTTCTCACTGAATATCAGCTTCCCTGGACTAAACAAATTATAGTGTTTTCAGGATCGAAGTTGCAGTATGACTTTATGGACTATCCTGATCTTCTGCAATCACTCAATCCGGGAGCTGACCTTTTGGACTCTGCTACATCACTCGATGAGGGAAGAAGCTCCCGAAATGTGTTGATCGATCTTATTGACCGGATAACTAGAGTGATAGGGGGCCGAGATCTTGTGGTGTTGGGATTGGCGGGGAGCAGGTGCACATATGCAAAGGATGTGATGTTGCATGCTGAACTGCTCTTTACGGATTTGACTCGACTTCATTCCGATGGGACAGAAGATTTTGTCATTACCGTCTTTCTCCTTGACGAACTCGAACATGCTGCTGCCACTTCCTGGACAGATATGAAATCTTTCTTTGGATCGGAGGAAGCCAAAGAGTGGAATCAGCTGAGGCGGTTTCTTTTTGACTGTTTGTTGGAGTGCTTGGATTTGAAGTACCGGAGATACTGTAACTTTGGATATCAAGGGTGGATGAGACAATTGGTGTTCTTGAATGTAGAGAAGCTGATCAGAGATTTTGGAGGGGAGATGAGAAGGTGGGCCTGTTTAGCTGGGATGACTCCCGACGAGATAATCGAATATGAGATGAGTCACGCCCTTGGGAAATGGACAGATTTCGACATTGAAGCATTTGAGAACGGTGCTGAACTGGGCGAGGATATTCTCTGTAATCTGGTAGAGGAAATTCTGATAGATCTTTGAGGACGAACGTCATTCCTGGGTTTAAGACCAGCCAACTCTTTTTGCGTGTCCATGATGCTGCTGCAATTTCTAATGTACAAAATGCCGAAACGGCTAGCGGTGGAGGCTAATTATTTGTAAATGAGCATTCTATGCAAAGACACTAACTGAATTTCTAGGTCAGATGATTCCCCCCCTTAAGGCCATTTTTATGGACTGTCGTCAAATGTCGATGTTTCATCTCAAGTTGTTCTTGTTTCGGTTTTCATAAGTTGCTGTTTATTTTACCAGATGTGTGCTTTTGTTGTAAGAAGATTTCGTGAATAGTATTTGAGTGAATAGTTACTGCATTTATTAAATGTAATAGCCTTAAATCTCTCTCATCCATTTATTAAATGTAATAGCCTTAAATCTCTCTCATCCATTTATGAATGCAAGTGTTGCTGCATTGAAATTGATTCGCCCACAATTATATACAGGGCTATTTTTATGCTTCCACAATCACTCAACTGGAACTGGAAGGCCAAAGTTCCCATTCATTACATCAGAAACAAACCCCAGAAACAATGAAAGCTCTATAGCTTCTTTTATGAAGAAAGAAGGGAAAAAGAATATAGTAAAGAATTCATTATGCTCTGAAGATGACGGTGATGGTGATGGTGATGATGATGATCAAACACCTCCTCAGGACGTGTAAAAGATTTTGTGAAACCTCGATCAAACATGTTGGAAAACAAACAGAACTAACTGTCGACCCCAGACCCTGAATTAAATCACGGCACTTTTCAGAACTTCCGGTAACCCAGGACGGTCCTCCCGATCCCGTTCCCTCTCCCGATCCTCCCTCTGTTGTCGCCATTGATGGCGCTCGCGGCGGCACAGGACAGCCCCTTCAGTTCTTCCATGCTCGCGTAGCTCTTCCTCGCCATCAGACCGCCCTTCTTCTCCCCCGCCGCTGCTCCGACCGACTTGCTCCCCCTAGCATTGGAGCCGCTGCCTGCCTTCGACCAGCTCTTCGATGGCGGGGTGATCTCGGCCAGCGAGGGGAGCGGCGCCGTGGGCTTACGGTTCTCCTTCCTCAGAGCTGCCGAGAAGTCCGGGACGGACTGAGCCAAAATAGAAGCGGACCCTCTTCGGGTGCGGCCCAAATTTTCGCCGCCGCCGCCCAAATTCCCCTGAAACCTGACCTGTTTCTTGGGCGGCGGGGTGAGCTTGAGATCCCTCTCTTCAGGCTCCTCCTGCCTCGCGTGCTTCATCCTCAACCTGGATTCCCTCAGCCGAGCGTAGGCGTTGTACCGGGGCCCTCTCTCCATGAAGTAGTGGTCGGTGGTGAGCGTCAGCGGGACGATGTCGTCGGTGGCGGAGTTCTGGGACAGGAGCAGAGACACAGGGTCGACGGTGCGGACGACAGGCTGAACGGCCGGGGCGGCGCACCCCGGGTGCTTCTGCGGAGGAGCCGCGCCGTCGAATCCGCTCTCCGCCGCCATCGACGGCGAGACTTGAGCGGCGGGGCAGCGCTGCTCCGTCCCGCCTTCCTTCCCGGCGGTCTGGGAGCGGAGCAGGGAGACGGGGTCGAGGGCGTGGAAGAGGGCTTGGAGGGCTTGGGAGGTGCTCGCCGGGTGGAGCGGAGGCGGGCCGTTGCTCTCCGCCATTGTCGATGGATGGGGCAAAGCTGGAGCGGCGGAAGAAGACGGAGAGAGAAGGATTTTGCAGGGGTTGGATCGGTTCTTGGTTTCTGCCGCAGAAGAAGAGGAGGAGGAGAAGATCAATGAGAAGAAGAAGAAGAAGAAGAAGAAGTGAAGTGAAGTGAAGCAGCAACGGTCTGATTGAGGGGGGAGAGGGAAAGTCGTCTGCTTTTCGCCGACTCTTTTTCTTTCCTGTTTTTTGGTTTTCCGAATTCCTCACCCAACGTTCGTCTTTGGGGTGGGGCCCGCCCGCCCCATCTCGCTCGGATCATCGGAGGAGGGAGAGGTGGGCCCCCCCCGGGGGATCTCATAGGATCCTCTACCAACCGTCTGATCTCGGTGGGAGTTTCTATGATTGTGTCTGTCCGTGAGAGGAGAGTTGTTTCCTCCTTTTTTTTTTCGAACCCTTCGTCCTACGTGTCGCGTTCTGTTCTGTTTTTTTTGTGGGCCCACGTGTCCGTGGATTTTTTTTTTCCACACACGTGTCCGTGGAGTTGACTAAGCTGGGATCTTATTGGGAAGTACCATGACGACTTCCTTCTCCGTGGGATGAATGGATATGATGTACAAGCAAATTGTTCTTGTGCCTCGTGCATAATACATAATTACTAGCTCAGGAGGAAATATACTTATTTATAATAGAAATTAAAAAAGAGCTAAGGAGAAAAATAAATCTGAGAAGTGGGTTTTTGGTTTTTTGTTGTTTTGAGGGATGAGGAGCTGGCTAAAATAAGTTTCTTTACATATGATATGGAATGATAGAGTAAGGCTTTCAATTTCAAAATTGTAAGTAATCAATATAGAAAAATTTAATTTTTTTTAATGTAGTTTCAAACAACACTTAGGGCCAAATATTGTTAGAAGGCCATGAATTTTGATTCATGCGACCAAAAAAAAAAAAAACAAAAGGAATAGAGTTGACCTATCATTCATTTTAAAAAAGTTTCTTTCATGAAAATCAATTGATTCCTGGTAATTTAGATTGGGGAGTTAGGATTTCAAAATCTCTCCCACACGCTATGAGATGGCATTGGTGTTGATTCTTTGAAGATGAGGATGATTCCTTGAATACCTTTTGGGGATTAGAAATTGGGTTGTTGAAGGTGAGAATGAGTTAGCTTCCGCTCAAATCAAATCAAAGAGTTACACAATGGACTTGGCATTGAAGTGTGTTCAGAGAGAGATTTTGGTTCGACGGCTAATTGAAGAATTCGACCATTCATTCAGGTCTGGAGTTCGAAGAAATCTATTGATTGACCATTCACGGCATCGTTCTTGGAGAGAAGCTACGCCCGTCACCGTGCACATCAGCACGGCGACTGCCATGCGGCCTGACACGTGGACAACCTGCGATTGGTATTGGATAGAATCGCGAAGGATGTTACTTTGGTCAAGAGTGCCGGATTGTACTCTGATTTGGTAAATTTGAAAGCTTTGTCAATTATATTCAGAATAACTTATTTGAAGGCTCTAAATTTTTTGTTGTGCTACTAAAAATCATAAATCTACCCATTACAATACAAATATCCCAAATAATTATTCATTATAAAAGAACTTCAAACTTAGTAATATGATAAATATATCATAGATGAACTGAAATAGATGGTATATATATATATAGTACATGTATAACTTTTAAGTTTTTTCATGATACAAAAATGTTAAGGACATACATAGATACACATAATAGGCAAGTTTTGATAAGACAAAAAAGATTTAAGGTATTTATGTTATAGCGAGTATAGTTCGAAATTTTTTATGACATTTTTCTTTTTTTCTTTTTATACGAGCTGGAGTTATTGTTTCTCTTTGGCTGTTTTGAAAGTTAGTCTTGCCCAGCTCATCTCTCGAGCGTTGTGGTTCCAAAGGACATCCAAAAGAAAAAAGTAGGGCCGATAGACTTAATTTGAAGAAGACCCATATCAAAAGTAGGTTGGTCGGATCGAAAATGGTCCGTCATAAAATAATCCATTTAATTCCTTTTGACTTATTTTCATACAATATAAATCTAATAATCCATCTCCAACCCACTTATACTCAACTAATATTCAACACATATTACTAAAGCAATTCTATATTAAATCAATTTAGAAATAACTCCTGCTCAAACTAAAATAAGAGTGAAATAGGTGAGCAAGAGATTGAAAGAAGGCTAAAACAGTCATAAAGGTAAATTGAATCCAAATAAGTTGTGAATCCATTTAATACTCATATTATTTTAGATTTTGCAATTCTAAAATTAATTTATGATCCATTTACTAAAAATAATAAATCCGTATAACAACTCAACCCATTAAATATGAGACAATTCATTTTGACATGTCTAGTTAAGATACCAAGAGGAAAAGATGGAGATCACCCTTCTTCATTCACTATCGGGCGATCGAGAAGACAAAAGATTCAGGTTTGTTCCCACAGCTGCTACAAAGCGAGATACCGATCGTCTTCTCCGCAGACCGCTTGCAAAACAGCGTGTTTCTGAGTAGGTAGAACCATACTGATAGAGAGACCTCTTTGGACCGTTTTTTTTATTACATTTGGTCATTCGCGCATTTCGATCGGATGGACAAAATGAAGGACGAGGACCCTCTGAATTTCCATCTTAGATTCATTCTCTCCAAGTAAATGACCCATAGGTCATCAACTAAAGGAGCAAATAATAAGTCACATCCTCCATTTAACCTGATCTTACAAGTACCTGCGCACTTCAAACCTTGTGGAACTTGTACTTCTGTCCTAGGTTGAATCTTTCAATACTTTGATCAAACCCATTGAGCACCAGGTTCCGCACAGCCTCGACTCCCTGCTCGAGTGCAATGTCAATCTGTGCAGGTAACCGATAACAGTCACAAACCTGCCGGCACTTCTAAGCATCGATTTGCCCAACCTCAACTCAGGAATAAAAGCTCTCCCACCCAAGGAGACTGGATGTCAGTAACAAGTTGCGTACCTGTTGTCGCTCAAGGGAACTGAATTTCTGCAAAAGGAAAGCTTTCACGTCCATGGTGCCAGGTGGATTTCCGATGCCTGCAAACACCCAACATAAAATGGCACTGCATGATAAATAAAATCAGACCGAAGAAAGGAGTTGTGGAATGGATCTAAACTGTGCACCAAACCAACCTATGCACAACCTAGGAAATTCGCGGCGGCCATCCAAGTGGGCCATCACACTTTTTACCCTGCAAGGTGAGAGAAACACGATAAGTTGTGCGGCTTGACAGAATACTCTGAAAATGCGAGCTGGGGAATATCAAGACATGAAGAGAATTTTGAATATCAGGGTATGCAGACTGAATACCCGTTATGGTAGCCATGCCCTGCTTTTGGTTGTACCCTTAAAACACCATTTGGCAAGCTCATCTCATCGTATACCTACATGAGAAAACATGGAAAATCTTGTAGAATTTAGATGCAACTTAGTTCTCCCAGACCTGCATTCTTGTAGGCATTATACATGCACATACCAATAAGATATGACGCAGGGGAACTTGATAATATGCCGCCAGAGCCCCAACCTTCCGGATTAACAATGATAAAAGAGAAAAGAGTTAAGAATTAGAAATACTCAGCATGTATCTAGAAAAAATGGTAGCAAACATCAATCACCACGAGGGAAGAGTACGCAATCAAAAGTGATTTAAACTGGCGGAAAAAACCAAGCGGAAGAAATCCAATGCCAACCACCAGCCCCCTCCCCTCTTTCTGGTCCCTTTCAAAAGACAATAACAGAAAAAAAATGAAAGATAATAAAAAGGGGGGAATCGAAATACAAGTAATTACTAAAAATCATTCATGGAGTTGGAACAACTTTGTTAATTGATGCACCAGTAAGGATCTGCCTAAACAGTCAAACACTCCCGTACTCTTTTTGGAGCTTAATCTATGTCATTTTTATCTGGAATGGTTCAATGATATCGCGCCATGAGCTAGGCAACAGAGCATCCCAAGGCCATTTAGCATAACCAGGACAACTTTCAGGCAAACAAGGTGATGGCTGAGGACTTTGCAGTCTATTGGGGTGACTGGTGAGTCCACAGTCTTCTGCATTCAGGGGTCTCATGTTTCAACAAGTGCATTGAGAATGAGACAGTGGATGATCTGCAATCTCCCAAGTCTTCCTTAAAGTGGTAAAAAGATTTTAAACTATTAATAAGTAGAAATCTAATATTAAACACACAGTACTCCTCCTGCGCTTTTTATGTGATTTTGAGCTTAAGATGTCAGATAGAGGTAAATGGGTAGAGAAATTTCCATAAACAAAAACCCCTCAATCCGTAGTACTTTTTCACACTCCCAACAAATTGCACTACTAGTTTGCCTCATTCACTCAAAGAAACAAAACCAGTGCTCGTAGGAGACACTGCCAAACTGACCACATCCCATTCACACAAAATCGACAAAAAAGATTTGTCTAAGTCACTTCGTTTCGTTTTTTCCAAGTTACTTCTCTTTTTGTCCAAGCTTCAAATTCCCAGGCTCTTAACAGGCATTTCTATCTGAACCAAAAAGAAGTGACATCTCTGTTAAAAATTCTTCAATACCATGAGGTGCACCAACCTCAAAACAAGTTTTAGAAACTAAAACCAGATGTAGATATTAGTTACAGCATGAGGGCATCTTTTCCTTAACCTTGAAATTAGTATCTAACTCGCAGATAAGCAGTAACAGTTAATACATCTCTAAGTGAATTTTTATGACCTAACTGTAGGTATCAAAGGAATAAATCTCAGTAAGATAAAAAATGAAAAAAAGTCAAACAAAAGATGATTTATATAAACGAAGTTTGGTCAGTATCATTCAAGCAATGAGCAATCTCATAACTTAATATTTTTGGCTCATCATCCTCCAATTATATGAAAAGAAAACTTCAGCAGCCTTTTGATTAAAATTCAATAAGTCTCACATGGAGATAATGACTCTTCTCTATTAAAACGTTGGCTTCTTCATTCAAATGTTCATAAAAATGATTACATCTCAATGCAACAGAGCAGCCACTTCAGTGATTGAAAGAACAGAATGGAACAACTTACTGATTCTCCACAGAAGTTCATGTAAGTCTGAGGCTTCGCTAACAGAATTGGTACCTCTCCAGTGGAACCTGCATTTATCACGCAAGAAGATCAACTATCACTGGACAGAGACTGAAATGAGCCCTAATTTCATTTCCAATAATGAAAAAAGAAGCAAGGAAAAAACAGTGTGTTATCGCAGTCGAAGAGTACCTATGCCAACCAAACATTTTGACTGGATAATGTTCATTATGATGCCCTCTTCTTGAGATATTCGATCGATCATTTCAAAACCAACCTAAGCGAGAACCTTCCATGTAAATAACCGAATAGAATGGATATAATGACATTGAAACTTAAGGAAAATTCCAATGTCAACTCGTACATTGTGCCTAGTACCAGAGTACTTATTTCCAGGATTTCCCAAACCAGCTATGAGCCAAGGCGTATACTCAACTTTCAACCCATTGATGTTATCCGGCGGCGATGAAGCAGACGTGCAAGCCCTAATTGAAACAAATCGTTTCCTCTGGAAGTGATGAGAGTGAGGCTCTTTTCGAAAGGAAATGCACGTACTGGAGGCAGACAATGCACACACCATCGACCTATATACTCAGAGAACAGCACGCAATTACTTGGTTAAGCTCATGTGGTCCTGAAAAATAAAAATAAAAATTCTCAGCAGCCCAAAATTCAGAACTTTTTTGCCCCTAGAGCTTAGCCATCATTCCCCAATACGATTAATCAAGAACACAATAACATTTTACGACTAATCCCACAATTCTCATCGACCCAAATATCATCTCCCTGAAAGAGCTGAAACCCAAAAATAACTAGCTGAGCAAGACTTCGGTCTTGCATTCCGAAAAGGGTACTTTTTCACAAAATCTTCGGCTTTTGATAAATAGTTCGAAGGTAAACGAGAACCCTCCCTTGTTTTCGCAGACTGGGGCACCTTTCCCTGTCCTATTCGAGTCGAAATTTACAATCCAAGGCACGGAGGCCACTGAAGGAACGCAGAGAGACGTGCTTAGAAGAGAAGACTGCAAACCCAAAAGGGCAAAAACAGACCTTTTCACTGAAAGCGGAGGAGAGACTCGACGACGCACGGGCGAGCCGATGACGACGGTTTGAGGATTGGAGGCGTCGGAAGCCTTTTCTTGAGCAGTTTCGTTGCGCTGCTACGGCCAAGGGACTGAGATTTATCATTGAGACATCCTTTTCTTTTTCACATAATGCAGGGATATAATATATAAATATAAAAATGAATTGGTAATTTTTTTTGGGAATTTTTTTTGGTAATTTACTTGGACAAAATAAACACAATTCGGTGATATATAAATATATATGCATTAAGAATTCCATATAGACATAAAAACTCATGGTTTAATATATGTAAATGTTATATTATTGGACAGTCGGGAATATATGATTTTATTTATTTATTTAGAGGACATTATGATGTCTTGTAATTAAAAATAATTATATGTGACAACATCAAGATGAGTTTTTTTTTTTTTGAGTCATAACAGAAATTTGTTTACTTTTTAGATATTTATTTTTGTAATCTAAGATTCAAAATATGTTTCGAATAACACAGTTTAAATTTTTATATTTAATATATTATCAATTTATTGGAATCCAATATAAAAGGGCAAAAATACCCAAAAAAAAAAGTCTTAAACCTATGATATTGATGTCAATTTAGTTTTAAATCTTTCAACTAAGCTAATCTAATCTTAAACATTTTCATATTAATATCAATTTAATCTATCTAGCCAAATTTGGCTAGTTGGCACTAACGTGGACGCCGTCCTATTGGCAAATGTTAACGTGGCAATTTTTAAGTAATTTTTTAATTTTTCTTTTTCCTCTTCTTCCCTCTTGGCCTTCTTCTCCTATAGTGGCCGGTAAGCCTTTGGCAATGGTCATGGCCCTCGCTTGCCGTCAACGAGCATTTCATTGCCCTCGCTCAACCTTGCCCAAGGCTACAAGCTAGGCAAGGATCTAGGCGAGGCTGCCTTCACACGCAGCAAAGCCATGGCAAGGTGGCCTCACACATGGCCCTTGGCGGGGTAAGTGAGGGCTTCATGGAAACGTCAAAGGCTCACCGGTCATCAATTGGTTGATGTCCGTGTCAGTGTTGGTTGATCAAATTTAGCTAGATTGATCGAATTGATATCAATGTGAAAATATTTAAAACTAAACTGGTTAAATTGAAAGGCTTATAACTAAATTGGTACAAATATCATAGATTTATGACTTTTTTGGTAAATTGTGTAATTGGGCGACATAGGCATCGATATAAACGATTTCCATTGAATATGTGAGCAGCAATATATTGAAATTGTTTTGTTAATTTTCGCTAAAAAATTGTTGTTGTTGTTATTTAGGTTCCGTAATTATTGAGAATGTCAAAATCAATAGAAAGAAAAACTATTTGTTGATAGGTGGTAATTTCGATACTAAATCATCATTAACCATCTCCAGATCATTCATGGTCATCTCAAGTCTCTTGGGACGGTCCACTTTCTCAAAATCCTTAAAGACATAATTACAACCTTATGGACAATTGCCACAATTGGCAATCAATCTTCGCAAGGAATTTGATGCCTGCACTAGCAATGCCAACAAGAGTCGAGTATCCCCGGATAGTCCAAATGGTCCTGGCCTAGAAAAAACTAGAGCTTTCTTTACAGCTAATACGGATGAGACGTGCAGAATACTCCGATGAACCCAGTTCATCTGATGAGCAACGTAGGCTCTCATCGCAATGCATCTTTAAGAAAGCTTGTCGGTCATATCATGATTTTATTGTAAAATAAGAGGTTTGAAAAGGCCTCTTGCATGATGCATTTGTAATCATCTTTCGTGTAGATTGTATTATTGTCCTAGAATCGCATCTTGACCACTAAATCGATTCATGCAACAACTTAATTGATTAAATTCATCTATCACAAATTAACTATACTTAAAGAAAAAAAGAATATTAATAGTTTAAGCTAAAAAAACGACTAAACACGCTCGGTTGTTTGGTGAGTTTAATTGTATTTTCACATGGACCATTATTTCCCTAACTTTTTCTTCAATATTGCCAAACTGGACAAGCTACCACCTTCTCCTAAAGCCTTTTTATTCATAAATTAATGCTGGTTTTGTAATAATTTAACTTGTGTCTAATATATTGAGTATGATTGATTTATTATGAAGCAATTTACTTATTATTTTGATTCCGAATTTTTCAAATAAAAAACCAGGCGCCTCTCATTTTGCTAATTAAGTTTACATTAATGAAACTAAAATTCTATGTTAATTTCAATATTATGTCCATCTTTTGCTAAAAGCTGATTGTAATTTTATTTATTGGTCATGTTGGATATCAAGCAACGAAAGTAAATTCAGACATCGAGCATTGATTGAACAGAAAATTATAATAAATTATTATTCATAAAAATTATATTATAAATACACAAAAAAATTGAGCAACAAATTAGTATCGGCAAATGAAAGATGAAAACAGAATTTCCGTGCCTTCTTCCATTTCATCCATCTTCCTCTGAGAACATGAGTCACAGTACAAGTCAAATCTTGGTCAGAAATAGGCATTAGCAAAGGTAGAACGGTCACAAAATGCAAGGCCCACAGTGTAGTCTCTAAATAGCAATCCTTTTCAAGTCCCAGATAGGAGAACTGCTCGAGAAATACTCGGACTAAACTTTCTCTCGCACTTTGCGCATACAAGTATTTGGATACTCGCGAGAGAGATCTCATGGCAGTAAGTTGGTGATCCCGATGTCCTCACGGCATGTAAAGAAGGGAGACTTGACAAATTTTTGAGTGGCCTTGGACTCGATCATCCATGTGACTGACTTTAATGTTTTGGCAGATGCTCGTTTCGATCTGCATTTCTGCCGGAAGAAACGACTCTACATGTTGGATTTCCTTTCCCATCTCTCCTTCACGTCAAGCCTATCAAGAGCAGAAAAGCAAAGATCAACTCTTGTGAACAAAGAACGCCTCAATAACATGGGTATTCGGCCAACATGGTAAATGTACATTCACTATATAGATCACAATGCAGAGGCAAGATCGATGGAAATATTAAGGCCATGGATTAGTGACGGGCATGTGTTTTAAGATGACTCATTAACAGAAAACTTGAAAAGAGAAGCCATGAGTAATGTTGAGATACTTGCAAGTACTCCCTCCCCAAGAGTGGTAATTTCATTTTTCAAATCAGATAAGCATAGCCAACTGTTCTTCTGGTCAACAAAAATAACTTGAATTCCTGAATTTTACTATCAAAGCAGCACTAATTCAGCAGATAATATGGAAGAAAGTGAGTGGTACCCCCAATGTAACTTCTGGCGTTTCGTTGATGTAATCAGCTGTTGCATATCCTGCTGCTCTACTGAGGAATTTTCTTTGCTATTGAGACTAGAGTTGGACAAACTGGAATCTTCAACTGATGTATCTTTGTCAATCCTATTTTTGCTATGTGGCCTTTTTATGAATTTCCCGGTCTCATCTGCAACACCAAAAATGTCAGGTGAATAATAAGCTCTGAATTATGAAATAAAGTCACAAAGCCGCAAAGGAGACCTTTCCATCTCTTTTGCTCTGACTTTTTCTTTATTTGCATGCGCTTCTTATGCAGCTCCTGCCAGTTGAAAAGAGAACATCAAAAGGTGTCTTTTCTTTGGCAAAATAGCACATAAGGTAATTGGTGAATTTATGAAGGGAATACTAGGGAAGAATCATCTAGTATTTAGTTTAGCAAGAGAAAGAGAGAAGAAAAAAGTTACAAAGCTACGTTATTGGACTTGGAAATGGGTTTGGTGGCAGAGAATGCATATGTCACATTGGTTTTGAGTTATCTACATATCTAAATGTAGGACAATTAGATTCAGACGAGAAAACACAAACGGTAGGCTAGAACAATGGGACATAAAAATAATGTCATAACTATGCAGTATCCTTGGTAGCTTTTGCTATTAGCTTTATCTTTCAGGTTAAGCTTCATATGTCTAATAGACTTTATTACGACCAAATTCCCACACAAAGAAAGTGACATATAAATAAAGACCAAATTCCCACACAAAGAAAGTGACATATAAATAAAGATCCAGTCAAATGCCATCGATTGAATACATGGAAATTCTACTGACATGATTGGGGCTACGTTGTAATAACTGGCATCAGAACATTGAGCCTCCTAGCATGGAGGGATGCACAGAGCATCCCATTTGATAAAGCAATGGGAATTAGACGCTGAGCCCATGGCCTCTCGTGTAGCCCATGTGAACTGTTGAGAAGTAAAGGAAACAGACACAGCCCGTAGTAGGTATAAACATGTTAGTTCAGATGTGAGGAGAGAGTTAAACCAATGAATAACTGAAAACTCAACCCCAAAAGTTGTTGCTTATTACTTTTTTGGGGAGTTTTGATAAGTACTAAGTTGTTACAAATTTCTTTGAATGAACAGCATTAAGCACACAATGGACCCATGTAATATCTTTAGAAATTGACATTGGCAGTATGCACGTGACCTCTATAGAAGAGTCAGACTAACAAAGTTACAGAGGAAAGAGATATAAATAATAAATAGACACCAGAAGATTTCTTATGCTCCTGATGATCTCCTATAACTGAGAGACTTGTTTTATTGACATAGCTGGACCTTCATCACAGTTATTAGTCATTTCGCAGTCCTCTCTAATAAGTTAATGCTGAGGCAATGACATCAAATATCAGAAAGTCCGTTTGTCAGCCATTTATCGTCAGAACATAGAACCCAGAGGTAGAGTGATTTTAGGGCTCTTAACAAAGTCACGTCAGTCAGAGGATAATACAAACTAATACACCAAAGAAACAAAGGCCAATGATATCTCAAGAACTAATGCCTAATTGAAGTATAAGTCAGAAGAGCCCAGCCACATATATACCATCATTGTTTACTCGTCACTGAAGGAGAAAACCTCAGAAATATTACTGCGTGATTAACTGATCACCGCAACATAAAGGCACCCATCTACTAAAGTAGTCTTTCCTGATCCTTGCCAGAGCTAGTAAATCAGAGCCACTAATAGACGTAATTTAACAGCCAACAAGGTTTGCAGCCTCTTTTCCAAGTTAGCGACTCAAACCAAATAAACCATTCTCGATTCATCCATTCTACAGATTTTTCCATCTTATTCGTTGAAATCAGTAAGCAGTTGATGGCAAACAAAAAAACATGGTCAGTTCGCGATGCTGTTGGGCTTTCTGCCAGAATCTAACTGAAATCCACATGAGTAGAGTAAGACATGTTGAAACAATCAGCTTGTCATGCGATGGCTTGTCCTAAAATACTATGCCATAAAGAAACAATCTCACAGCGGACATCATACATATTCCTCAGCAAGAAACTGGCTCGTGAATGGAGTCCATAAACATTAGCTCTTCGCCATACTTACTACCCATTCTCCGAAACAGAGAACCCATTAATAAACAGGCTCGCAATGCATGCCAAGCAGGCACATTCATTAAGATACACGTCTAAGGATTAGACAGCAAGAGTCTGAAATTGAAGTAATGTCATTCACACGTCTTTCAGCTCAAGTTACGAATTTCCTCCCGCCGAAGCATAGATAATGACGCGAAACAGACATCCCAGTTCACAAGCCTGAGGCGCGAAAACCCGACTGATCAAGAACGACGACATGAACGGGGATCAAGCAATCCATACCCCCCAAAAAGATACGGACTTCCTTCCAGAATCGAGAAAAAGGGATGATGGGCATACTTGGAATTTCGAGAGCTGGTCCTTGGTGACCCCGGGGGACTTGAAATTGGGTTGCAGAGAGGGGGCTGAAGCTATCGCCGCTTCTCTTCGCACGTCTTCTTCCTCCATCTCTCTCTCTCTCTCTCTCTCTGCTCCATAAGATGCTTACAGAGAAGTTCGGCGATGCCCCCGCGGAAACGTTGCAAGCCTCACGCCAGCGGTCACTGTTCGGCCCACGTTTGGATTGGGCTTGGGCCTTGAGCACTGTTCAGTTAAGCTTGGCTGGTGGGCCTCATATAGTCCAGTTCTCCTTACTCCAGAGGCAAGTGGTGGGCATTCCATTCAAACCCGTATTACTTCATTAGAAAAAAATTTGATTACTCTCTACATATATGTAATTTTGTACCTACGTAAGTCCTTAAATTACTTCATCTCAGCATCCCTTGGACGATAAAGGCTTAGGGGGTATTCCCTCCTCCTGGGAAGATAAAGATACAATAAGGAACATGGGGGCTTTTGACAGGAAAGGCAAATTCCGCATCACTTCTTCGGAAGTGGCCACCTTCACGTATAGTCGGTATTATAACCTCCTGCACCTGAGACGAGAAAGTAGAATTCGAAAGGGTTCCCACTAAGTTGGTATGTGCTTCGCACATGTCTTGTAATCGATAGCCAACCCAGTGCCCCTGGATTACAAGACATATGCTTCGCACATCTTAAGTTATGGGATTGTGTTATTGATTTTCTTCATGTTAGAACAATAAAAATCTATAGTTCGAATCCTTTCCCTTTTGGTTTTTCTTTTAAATCGTGTTCAGTGAGATTGGAAGGAACAAAAGTAATGCATCCTAAATTGAGTTCCTAACTAAATTCATGTTTTATGGCATTTTTTTAATACCTTTCTTAAGGAAGAAGTTAAATTATTCTCTTCGACGGGAATTCAATTCAATGTAAAAGTAGCAATTCATGGATCATAATTGCATACAAAATATATATTGTTATATATGAATATGTATTTAATTGAAGTAGAAAGGTAATTTGATTAATCAATTTTAACAAAGTGTGTTGTATCCACACCCAAAGAAAAGGTATGGTAATAGCCCCATCGGGGGTTCAATACCCCCCCCCCCCCCCCAACAAACAAAAAAGGGTTAAGTTTCGAAAGTAATTTAAACATATGGTAATTGAAAAGAAGGTCGGTGGCTAATTGGGAAAATTAATTTGCTTGCTGTGACAATTGATGGGAAAAAAAATCCATCGGTTATAAAATCAAAACAAGGAGATGGAGACTGTAAATGGTAAAGTACCCCCTCAAGAATTACTATAGACCCTCCCATGCACATGATGTCATCTTATAGATTAATCATCTAGTATCAACAACATCGATTAAAAATAGTACAAATAATTCGTGAATATTAATTCAGTTTGTAATAAGGATGTCCTTCATGAACTTTCTCTCAATAATTCTTGAATTATTGGTAAAAGTTTAATATTATCTTTAGATTATATCAAAATATTTAAAAGTTCAAAAATTATATCAAAGTTTAAAAATCAGTCACGTCATTTTCCCCTAATCGAGATCATGTGATCGAGAAAGATGGGGTTGGAATCCATCTCCACCCTTGCCGAGATCATGTGAGTGACAGATTCCGGAGCTTCCGGAACGTGCTCCTGTCGTGTTGCGTCAGGGATCAGAAATTTGCAATCAATTCAACAACACCCCGCACCGCCAGTTGACCACCATGCCCCTGTGAAAGTGAGTCCAAAATTGCAGAACCAGGTTATCCCATTCTTCAATGCCTCGCCACCTGACCCGAGTACAAGGTTTTATGGTCCAGAAACAAAACCGGGTTGCAAGTCCCTTGAACTCTGTTGGCTATGCCCCCCACCACGTGTCAGGCCAGCATCCATCACGAATTCGAATCACATCGGGAGAGAATCTCTTTAGTTTGTTCCCTTTAATTCTATGGGCATGTTCATGGAATCGCCGGCGATGGGCTTGCCAAGTTGGGATAAATTAGTGTATCAAAACAGTGTCAGGCACTTATAATGTAAAACCGAGCGCTCCTTAGGGAATAACAAGTATGAGAATCTTATGGGGACGCTTAAGGTGCCACGCCAGCCGTATCTCTTCGTCCTTTTCAGTGGCGAAGAAAAAATCTATGGGCCGTATGATGGAATCACTTCTGAGTTCACGTGCCAAACTTCATTTTACACGCTAGAAGCTGCTGTCATTGAGTTGGGAGATATTTCGATACTGTGGGCTAGAAAGCAAAATGCCAACAATCAGTCAAAAAGTCAACAGATCTCGATGCCATAAGATGAAGTTGGCCATTAAAAATTGATCAATCTCGGGCCCATGAAACTATGGCATGCCTCGATAACGCGAGTCTATGTTCCGGTGAATGGTCCAAACATGGTTATACTTTTTATTTAGAGATTAGTGCATTCAAAAAAAAAAAATCGTTATGAAAGTGCGATTGAATTTATATACTTTCAAAAGATACGATTAAGTTTTAAAATTTAATAAATTGATGCTATTATATCTTTTTGTTAACTTCATCTAATTAAGCTTATTTTTACGATTCTTACTAAAATATGAAGTATAAGACTAAAGCAAAATTGTTTTGGTCTAAATCTTATTCCTTTTACCGTGAATCTTCATTAAATTAGATTAAAAAATAAAAAAGAATACAAAGAAGAAAGGAAAAAAAAAAGGGGTAGGCCCCCGACCCCATCGCCCTATCATCACTAGAAGGCTTTGCAACCACTACCACTCTTTTTTTGGCAATGGTGGGGTACTCCCACTACCGTTGGTGCTTTTTTTTTTGGAGGAACCGCCTCAGCCGGTAGCCGAAGTGTAAACCCTCAGGTGCTACGTAAACGAGAGGACCCACCACCCCCGGTAGCATACTTAAGTTACCGAGTAACTCCGTCAAAGCCTTTGCTTTGCAAAGGTTTCAAACTCCTCACCTCTTTCGCAAAGGTTCACTGAAACCTACCTAGCTGAGCTAACGGTTGGTGGTCTATTGGCGCTTTTTTGTGTTCCGTTTTTTCAGAGAAAGTTAGCCCTTTTTATTTATTTTTTAACTTACTTAACATAAGATTTTGGTTGAAAAATTAGGATTTGGATCAAAACGATGCCGTTTGATGTTTTAGTAAGATCAAGCACACATAAGAGGGAAAACAATTAAAAAAAAGTCATATAAAGAGAGAAAATAATAAAAAAATGATATTAATATTTGACAAATTTTAAAACTTTTTGTACACTTATCTTCTTTTATTTACTCTCAAGTATTCCCGTACTAACAGGAAGACTCGAGCTTTGCATGGAAATATTTTAAATATAAAATATAAAGTTTGAAAATGATGGCTCTCAATTTGTAATATAATATTAAAATCACATTGATTTGCTCCCTTAAGAGCTAGAGAGAGAAAATATTAAGGGCATCACCCAAGAATCTTTTAAGTAGTAGGTGTACTCTTTTTTTTAATCATTTCAATGTTTGAATCCTATCCATGCACTCAAATATGACGTTTCTTTCTTCCGGTTGAAATATCCACTTCAAATATAAATTACGGGGCACGTCACCAAAGTTAAGTCACGTATGACCAAAAAAAAGAAAAAGGAAAAAAAAGAAGTTAAGTCATTGGAGATACAGTTGATTTTACTTTGGGTTACTAATGCAAATTGTTTGAACAGTATAATTTTATTCCCCATGGTAATTTTCATTCCATCGAATATAGTTTCATTTTATTTCTAAGGACGTTATCAATTGACGTCTATATGGTTATCGTTTCAATTTTTTTCTTATTTTATTTGGTAAATCTCAAATAGTAATTTCAAACTATAACAGCTAATAACACAGGTGCAATTTCTTGTATTTGGATCTTGTTTTGCTTTTAGAATATTGATTTGTTACAAACGATTCTACTTGAAAATATGCATGAAATTATGCGAAGATTTGTTTCTATTTCTATATTTGATTGGTTTAGGCTGATTTTTTTTTTCCTTTTAGCTTTCTTTAGTTGCAAATATTCTTCAAAATTATGTGTCCTCTTTCGTCTTCTCTTCATGTTGTTGCCACAATGCCGATCTGTCATTTCGAAAGTTACTTTTGTCAATTCCCATTTCGCTAGTTAGATATGTACATTCAAATTTACCAAATTTAATTGATTTGCATGTTAGCAATTCATATTTGAATTATGCTAGTGGTTATAAAAAATTACCAAGATTATCCACATATAAATATCCACTGAAGTTAGTAAACACATTGGAAGTTAACAATGAGCTTGTTATAACTATAGCTGTGAAAAAGTGTAATGTAATTATTATAAGACAGTCGACAATCTCCTCATTGTTGCGGTACCCTCCCAACACAGCAGTTTACAATAGTTTTTAGGAAATAACCTCACCCAACTTTAAGGTATTGTGCTCTAAAATATTTAATTTCAAACATACACGTTTTCAGCACTTTACAATACATGTGACATCCAAATTTTCGGGTTGAAAATGTAAAGTGTTGAAAATGTGTATGTTTGAAATTACAAGTTTTCCTTGGCCCACATAGGAAAGTTGGGAGGAAATGAGCACTTTATGAGTGTGAGCTTCTTCTAATTTGTTCAAAAGAAAAGAATGGATTATGGGTTGGACCTTACAATACTTCACTTTGTGTGCGCGTAGTCTAATTAGCACTAACTCTTTTATTTTTATTTTTAATTTTATTTCATATGATTATCTTGTTAACCTTTATTAGTCGAAATGTCATATTTGTTCATTTAGTATTTTCGGAAATTATGAAATTTGGGATTTTAATTATTAAAAAATTAATTTTTCCTATAGAGATCCTAGAGAAATATTAGAATTGCTATATAATATTTTCAGTTGAGACTTTGTTGTCATGGAGGAAATTTATCTTTGACCATTAATAACTTTGTGGGGCAAATAATTTCTTAAGGGAAGTGATATCACGTCTCAAAGTCTAATTTCGTTCTATCCAATTCGAAGCAATATCTTCCAACATATCTAACACAAAAATATCACAGGTTGGATTTACAATTGCAAGATAATCAACTCTTGATTTTGTTAGTCTAACACTTTAATTTTGACAAGTAAATTCCAACAACTAGGGGGAAAGATTTAAATCGCTGTGTTATAATTGTTTCACATCATACTAAGGTTTAATTTGAATAACATACATCAAATTGTGTGATATTCTAGAAAAACACGATATGTTGATCAAATGATCAAATGGGTCACACAACATGACATGTTTAAGATGTAACTTTTTTGTACAAATGCGTAAAAACTCACGAATGACGAATCAACATCTTTTCATTCAATGTATCTAGACGTATATTAACATGTTGTAACATATCTAAGGGGTCATGTTGACATGAATAAATTGGTATATCGTGGAAGCTTACTATACACAAATTTAAAGAATGAATTCTTGAACGAAATATCAACACGTCATCAACAGTTCATGTCACCAAGGCGAATAAGCTCAATTTAAAAATATTTATTCCCTAGTGGAGTTTGATTGGATGCATATGTTCTAGACTGGAATTGAAACCTGCCCAATTATAGTTGATTCTCAATTTTTGAAACTGAGAATCAATCTCGTTAGCCACAGAATCGACTTGGAACCAAATTGGCCCAAGAAGGGGCATTTTTCTTTCTTTCTTTTGGTGTCTTTTTTGTTACGATATACACACACACACATAGATATATGTCAAACAAGGATATGATTTTTTTTTTTTTGCTCAATAAATATATCCAACATGTTTAATTTCAACAAATATTTTCTATTATAAAGAAAGAGTAAAAGAACTTAATTAGAATCAGGAATTAACAGGTTCAAAATCAATTTAGTTTCAAGTTCACCATTGTTAATTATGGTTTCTCAGATACCCTAAACCAGTAAAGACCGATTTCCAATTTTTGGAACCAGGCTTGGTTTTTGGGTACGGAAAACTAGATCAGTCTTCTTGAATCGGTCGAGTAAGGCCGATTTGGACCAGTTATGAGTAGAATGGGTATGATTGCTTGTCACTTTTTGAGAAAAAAAATTCAAATATAAGTATAAAGTGGATATTGTTTCAAATAATAACCTAAAATGCCCTTATTTTCAAAAATAAAAGTGTAAAGTGACATTGTTTTCAATAGGAGCTTGAAGTAGTAATGTTGGTTTAAAAGAAAGACTTGACTTCACTAGCTGGTCAATGGCATTTTCGTCCTTTGCTTTTTTGTCTTTTTTTTTCCCTTTATATATATATAGGTAGGAGGGTTGGCAAACCTCTGTGGTTGTTGTTCCATTGCCTATGGGGTGTTAGCCATGGCCAGTAGGTTTGTTGGTGCCTTGGCTAATGCTAGAGATCTAAGTAGCCTCAACATTGACACACAACATGAGACATGGCACGTTGGCATGTTGTTTATCAATAAATAGAAAATTGCAGTACACTAGAACACGTATATATTAAATGTATATATATATATATGTGTGTGTGTGTGTGTGTGTGTGTGTGTGTGTGTGTGTGTGAATGATAAATTATCATTTTTATGATTATTTGAATCAAATTACTTTGATTTAAATTTATAAATAAATAATAAAAAAAGAGTCTATAATGAATATACGTTAGAAACATTAATCCAATATTTGTTAATATTATTCATCATTTCAATTTGACAAATTCAATTTTACTCAAATAATCCATAAAACTTGCAGGAAAAAGAAAACAAGTAATCTACATTATGGATTCATGTGTTAAAGTATATTGGAAGAGGAGAAAAAAAAAATAAACTTGGGGTGAATTGTATGTCACGGAGAGTGAGAGTTGGAAGAGAAGAAAAAGTTAGGGTTTTCTTCTTTCTTCATTTATTATTATTTACATATTTACATTTGACTCTTCATTTATTGATTTTTTTTTTTTAAATTTGACCCTGTACATGTCAGAATTCCAAACTCCTATGTCGAAATTTCCAACTCGCGCGTCGAAGAGTGTCAGGAGAGTTAATTAGGTGTCATTTTTTTGACGCGTAGAGTGTCCAACTAGATAGCAACCCTCGTCGACCAGAGGTGAGGGCCTGCTGGCTTGCTAGAATCGGGAGAGAGTCACGATCCTCTCCTAAATTTGTGCAAGGTTCGATAATCATGGGCTATTGCTGTCGCCCCACTAGCGATGGGCCAATGGCCGTTGTTTGTTATTTTTGTGATTTTTTTTTAAAGTTTTATCCCTTTTTTTTGAGTTTGTCCTTTTATGAAAAGAGAAAAACTGAAAAAGGACAAAAAGAAAGAAAAAAAAAGGATAAAACTTAAAAAAAAAAGAAAAAACTCACAAAATCATATGCTTTATTTTTTAGATTGACATGACCATATGATGCAATTATTTAAAAATATGAAAACACTTTAAAATTCTTATTTAAAATAAAATTCACTCAATTCTTTTGGATCTTTATTCGAATATTTTCCCCCACTTTTTAATGAGGCAGGCAAAATGATCCGCGCTGGCTCCGACCGCGGTGGCTCCGTAGAGTGCACGCACTCGGGGAAGAGATCTTTTGGGAAGCGGTGGCCGGCCCCACTCCAATTTGTCAACTTCCGTCCCAAAGTCCGACGTAGAAATATTCCTCCCCCCACCGTCTCTCCATCTCGATCTCTGTCCCTCCTTCCCTCTCTGTCTGTCAGTCTCCCCTGTCCCCGTCTCTCCGTCTCATCATCCTCCTCGTCCCTCGTCATCGCTTTCTCCATCAAATCAGCGTCCCCCCCTCCCTCCCTCCCTCCCTCGCTCACCGTGATCCCAGCCCAGCGCCGGCTGCTCCCGGGCTCGAAATCTCCGGCGACGTCGCCCGCCCCCCGACCGACCGACCGGTCGAGCTCGCCGGAGCGATGGACGCCGGCTACCCGGGCCTGTTCACGGAGGAGACCTCCCTTTACAACCGCATTGTCCTCGGCAGCCTCCTGCCGGCCTCGGCCTGGGAGCCGATGCCCCGGTTCCTCCAGACCTGGCTCCGCAACTACATCGGCGGAACCCTAATTTACTTCCTCTCCGGCTTCCTCTGGTGCTTCTACATTTATTACCTCAAGCGCAATGTTTACGTCCCGAAGGGTAGGTTCCTCTTTTAAAGTCTTCTTTTTGATTTTTTTCTCTTCTTGATTCTTCTCGTGGCGTGTTGGGTTTCTGTTACTTCTACTTTCGGTAATCCTCGACACGGACACAGTGGGTAACTTGATGTTCTTGCGATCGATGGAATGAATTTGCTACAGAGATGTCGCGCTGATGTGTTATTTGCGCGCGTGTGAATCCACGCACTGTCGCTCGGACGTTCTTTTGTTGGTTTTACTTCTATTGGCTGATTCCTGGGAGTACTGTTCCCTTTTGTCTCTTTTGGAATTGATCTAGATTAGTTTCCTCAATGATTTCATCTGTTCCTGTTAAAATGGTTGATGCAGAATATCTTACAATTTCAGGTGCTGAAAGTGCTGTTAATAGTCGCTTTATGCTTTCTAAAAGATTTGATTTTACATTTACTTCCTTGACCTTGAAGGGTTTTCTTTTACCTAGATATTTAAATGGCCGGACCATTATTTAACAGATTCTGTGCCTTGATGCATTTCTTCGAAACATTTGGTTAGGTTCTTAGATGTAGTGCTGTCCATTCTTCCTTCCTTCACGATCTGTGAGATGTGTCCTGCAGATATTTCATTTTCTTTTTCCTTTTGGAATTTCCTGGTATCTTGCTATAAATCATCCAACTAACTTCTAGGTCATCTACTTCATCCATTCAAATGGGAAGTGCTGCTAATTCAGCAAGCACCAGTATTGAGTATTAATAATTCCGTGCCCTCTGGATCTTGACATTATACCATTCTTGGGCTCAGCTTAACCAGTCGCATTTAACAGGCTATGATTGAGCTTATTGATGCATGCTTTTATTCATCAAGAAGACACTTTGAAATGTTTCATGCTTTAAAAGTCGTGATAATGTTCAGCTGATCATCAAACGAATCTGCTAGTTGGATCCCTGTCGCCAATCTTTTGTCAAACAAATGGCAGTCATCAACATTCTTTGTAGGGCTTAAACTACTATATGACTGCTTCTTTGCTGGTGGTATTTTTCCCAGAGAGAATTTTATGCATTATTTTCAGCATGAGTTATGGTGTATGCACTTTTAGCTGGGCTAGCCTACAGCATTTTTGTCTATGTAAACTCAGTAATGAAATCTAGGTGCTAGACTCTTTTGTGATTTATCTTGGATCTGGCAAATTCTCTTGCTGCAGATGAGATTCCTACGAGGAAGGCAATGTTGCTGCAAATATATGTTGCAATGAAGGCAATGCCATGGTACTGTGCTCTTCCAACACTTTCCGAATACATGGTTGAAAATGGATGGACGAAATGCTTTTCAAGAATAAGCGATGTTGGTTGGCTTGCTTACCTAGTGTACTTGTCAATATATCTTGTAATGGCGGAGTTTGGGATATATTGGATGCACAGAGAGCTGCATGACATTAAACCTCTTTACAAGCATCTTCATGCAACACATCACATCTACAATAAGCAGAACACACTTTCTCCTTTTGCCGGTGAGTTCTCAGTCTGCTAAGTGCAGTAACATGCCCTTTTGTTGGTAGACCTTATTTTTGTTCAATGAGCAGAATTAAGCAAATGACCATACAATTGCTTACTTTTACTGCGGAAAGTCCAAATCCAAGATTTTCAATTATATTCTGCTGCTGCTTAATTTGAGTGTCATGCCCGGCTACTGCATGATCTAACAGTATATGGTTTTGTACTCGTGCACTGTTAATTTGTACTGATTGATGCATTCTGAAAACTTAGCTTACAGTGTCCTTGGATCTTTAGATACTACAATGCAACCGAACCTATAAAAAAAGTTTTATTAGTTATGAGTAGAGAAATGTTTAGAAGATGTTATGGAAAATCACTTTTTCTTTCATGTGCATGTCATATTATATATTTTAATCACTGTCTTTTGTGTCAAACACGTGGCCCCTTGTTGCCGCTCTTATGTAATTGAAGTACCCTCTAGATAAATGTTGCTAAGTACTTCTCCTTACATAGATTTTGATATCAAAGGACAAGTTGCAGACTTTTCTCGCCAATGCAAAATACTTTGAAAGCAGGATAGGGTGATAAGTTCATCAAATGTATATCATCACCCTCCATTTTGCAATGACATCACAAGACAAAAGTACTGCTTTGAGCTCATAGGACCTACGTTCTCTTTAGAGAGAGTGAGTCAAGTCACTTGCGATGACTCAAGTTTTAGATGTAGTTTTCTGGTTTATTTTTTGGTTTGATGTTTGCATCAGCTATGGCCTGCATATGTTTCAAAGCTGCATCTTTTAAAATTGTCATATCTTTGACTTCATCAAAAACTAATAAAGTTGGACTATATGTTTTAGTTTTACACTATTCAGAATGGTAATTCTAATACTTTTCACTTTTATGTTTACTCAAAAGAAAACCAGCCACAAGCTGCTGGCCCTGGTGTTTCTTCAACTTCTATGTCTTCAGAAGTTGGTTTTTGATGCTGTAAATAAGTTAGATCCCAATTAGATGGCAGAAACAGATGTTGGGCCATAAACCTCCTATCTAGGCAAACTGTAGTTTGCTGAAAAATGTTGGATTACATTTTAGGAGCTACCCATGATGTAAGAATTATAGTGAATCTCATGTAAATCTAGATGCAAAGAAAAATCACACATATGTAGGAGGGAAATATTGGTTTGTGTTGACACAATCTCTGAGCCACCTTGCCCTGGAAAGATGTGTAGCGCACTTGTCAGGTGAGTACTTTGTGCAGTAATGTCTGAGAGGTTAAAAAATTACTTTGGAGGCACTAGCATGTCGATTCACTGTATATTGGTCATCTTTGCGATTTTTCAATTTGGAGTGCTATTCATCCAAGGAACAAGTCTCCTGGGGCTTTTTGTACCCAAGATGTGGTTTTCTTTGGAAAGAAATTCTCAATACACTCATGCGATTACTCTTCCCAGTGTAATTCCTGCTTAACATCCATATTTCTCAAGAATATCAGGTTAGGCATCTGCAGATTATGGACATGATGTTGGCGATCTGAAAAATGGTTGCTCTGATGGGTTGTTTATCAGAGCCGTTTCGTGTTATCTTTCCCCAAATTCTTTACTCATCCATTAGCATTAATTATATGATTTACTAGTTACTTTTAATGTTCACCTAGTCTTCCCATTTCTTCGTGCACTGCTTCTTTCTTGTTTGTCATCTCACCTTGAATGATGCTCACGCTATGTTTTTCTCCAAGCCCTCACCTTGCCAGTAATACAAGTCCTCTCCATTTTGTCTCTTTTGTTTGTGTTTTCATGTAAGCATAAAGTGCAAGACCAATTGTAAGTTGTTTCTTCATTTTAGGCTTGGCGTTTCATCCTCTAGATGGGATACTGCAGGCGGTGCCACATGTTATGGCACTATTCCTTGTGCCAACCCATTTTACAACGCACATTGCTCTCCTTTTTCTCGAGGCCATATGGACAGCAAATATCCATGACTGCATCCATGGTAAGCTTTGGCCTGTGATGGGCGCTGGTTATCACACCATCCACCATACCACCTATCGCCACAATTATGGTCACTACACCATCTGGATGGACTGGATGTTTGGAACACTCCGAGACCCCATAGATGATGGATCCAAGAAGGAGATGTGATTTATGAAGGGTTTTGTGCCAATTGTTGTCCAAATTCTTATTTGACTTGGGTACTTGAATTTTTATTTGCTTTGCTTCTTAATCGTAGTACTTGCTTGTAAATGTTGGTCCCTATTGAGATTGTTCAGCATCCTGGACTAGCAAAGACTTTTAAAGTAGAAGAGGAGATTTATACTACAAATTATCTGGCTCTCAATAGCCATCAATGTGTTATAGACTCAATGTCCATCGTCAACGCAAATAACAGAATGTAGAGATAGTAGATCCTGAGTGGCTTAAGCTCTGGCGAGCAATACTGGCTTGCCTGTATGTTCAGATACTTTGGCTTCTCTGTCTCGGAAGGGGCCTGAAACTCGTCTCAAGTATTTAATGGTCGAATTTATATGTGATGGGGATGAATCAATAAAGCGAAGCTTCTTATGATAAAGTGGGGATGGTTTGTTGTTTTGGTTCAGAAGCAATGCTTCTCCGTGAATGTATGCAGTGTAAATGGGACTATACTTAAGCTGTCAAAATCTCTCTAAAATGAATTCACAAAGAGAGCGCAGACTGAAGCTGCAGATGCAGCCTTATGTGGTATTATGGAATTCCAGTCTTCTTTATGCACCAGTACATGAATCATCTTTAAAGTGGCAATCTTTTACATTCAAGTGTTCTGGATCTGCCCAAGAATAAATAATATGAATATCTTTACGTACATCATTGAAACAGAGGTTTTGGACAGTGGTTAGCTTATCTGCAATCGACTCCCTTCCTAGTCTTGTGAATAGTGTGAAAGAGGCTTTGTGCTGTCTTGTGATGAATGAAGAGTAGTAGATGTTGCAGCATTGATGTGCGATGCAGGAGAAGAAGGAAATGGTTTCGGTGGTACTCCGAGAACTTCATGCCTTCTCTCCAGCATATCGACCACCCTATCCATCGAAGGCCGGTTCATTGGATATGTCTGGGTACACCACAGGCCCACCTGAATCATCTTTTTCGCTACTTCTTTTCCTGTTTCATTCATATTCCATTGCAGTTTCAGATCCTCCTCCAAAGTCATTCGGCTGTGAACCCAGTGCGGGAAATAAACTTCGCTGCTGTTTGTAAGTCCAGCCTCAGTGTTTCTTCTTCCACCCGCCATTTCTAGGATCATCATCCCAAAGCTATAGACATCGGACTTGTCCGAAACTACTCCGAAATTTCTTGAGAAGACTTCCGGGGCAATGTACCCCACAGTTCCTCGGGCGCCCATCATAGACATGGTGCTCTCTTTCCTGTTGCTCAGCTTTGAAAGACCGAAATCGGAGATCTTAGGGCAGAAATCTTCATCAAGAAGGATGTTTTGCGGCTTGATGTCAAGATGGAGTATTCTCGAGTTGCATCCTCTGTGCAGGTACTCCAGTCCATGGGCGACACCAATCGCAATTTGGTAAATTTTCTCCCACCCCAGGTGATCAACATCCGTTGCCTGATCCTGTGCAAATATATACTTCTCCAATGATCCATTAGGCATGAACTCGTAAACAAGAGCCCGTTTCGACCCCTCAGAACAGAACCCGAGTAGAGTAACGATGTTGACGTGCGAAGTTCTGCTGATGCTGGCGACTTCATTGAGGAATTCTTTCCCGTCGCCTTTGGACTCGGACAATATCTTCACCGCCACTAGCGAGCCATCGGGCAGTTTCCCTTTGTAGACGCTGCCATAGCCTCCCTGGCCTAGCTTATCTCTGAGGGAGTTGGTCATTTTCTTGACATCTTTGTAACTGTACTGTTTCGGGGCGAAGCCTCCGCATTTCTCTAGGAACGCCTCCATCCTGTAGGCGCCTGATGATTTCTTCTTCCAGAAGAAGATCACAGTCTTCGACGTCGGTTTTCTCATCAAGCAAAGGACGAGGAATATCATCCCGACTATACTTCCGAGTCCAAGCATTATCGCACCTTAAAATGCAGGATCCATAAGTACGGGGTCCAAAAGTAGAAAACACGAATGCTTTGCTTTCGTGGATTAGGTGAAAAAGTATATCAGAAAGCCAGACAGATCAGATCAGTTTACCTATGAGAACTCCAGCTTCCATGCTCAACTTGGATCCTGAAACATAAAAAATTGCGGGACGTCGTCATTTCGCATCCCAGAAAAAACCATGTCCGAACTGCGCATTAATGCAGACGAGGAGTTAAGTGGTAAAGTAAATGCAGCTGTTACCTGATTTGGAGAGACATCTCAATAGATCAGGCCGATCGGGACAGAAGCAGATGGGCTGGAAAAAGCTCGTGTTGTATCCACATCGTCCGCCGGAGCTCTGGCATTCCGTGCACGTCGTGTGATCCACGACCCACTGGACCTCGAATCCTTCTCTGATCACTTCGCCAAGCGAGGATGTCTTATTCTCCATCAGGATCTCTGATGCTGTCGGAAGGACCGGAATGGTCACACTGGCATGGCAAGAACCGAATTCACCGCCACTTGGAACCGAACCGATCTTGTAATAGTTGCTCTCATTGTATGCATCGTTTCCATAACAACTGAATTTGCCGGAGGCAACGGATGTGTTCACGGACGAGCAGTTGTAGAATAGCGTGAGGTTACCAGAGTCGCTGGTAGGCTTGAAGAGGTAGTTCATGGTGGCGTTGACGATCCTCGGGGGGCATAAACTATCGTAAAATTCCAATCTCGAGAGCCTCAGGACGTGGTTGTTGTGGTCGATCTCGAGGACCTGGTACTTCTGCGACGCGATTTCCATGGTCGCGACCCCATCCTCGCAGAGGAGCTTGAATTCCGGCAGGCCACAGTAGAAGGGCTGTGGATTACCCCAGAAAGGAAAGCTTGCGTTCCGGATGTTCCCGCAGCTGAACTGGCGCCTGCAGTCGACGTAACGCTCATCGACAGCAGCCGAGAATGTGGGAAATGTCGAGAGGAAGGCGGTGCCGGCAGCGGCAAGAAGATGGGGAATGGAAGGGCGAAGCATTTTCTGAATGTGTCAGTTTACTACAGCGGGGGAGAAGGAGGATTCAGCTTTTGAGAGAGAAGATTTTGTGGCTAACTTGGGAAGAAATGCGTCTTCTTGCTGAGCGTTTTCTTTTGGTAACTTGGGTTGATTTGAGTCGATTCTTCGAACATTTATGTCAAGGAAGTGGCCCGCCTTCTCGTGCCGTGGAGGTGCACCGCCGTGGCCTGTTGTCATATCAACAGTCACGATCAAAACTGAGGCCAAACCCAGCAGAAGTTGCCAAGCTGGACTGGTCAAAGAATGCTTATGGCGCTGCTGGATGCTGCGCTCAGATCATTTTTGTCTCCCTAACTTGATCAAAGGGAGTCAAGTTTGCCTGCTTGACCCTCTTAATCGAACGGCACACTTCAAAAGGACAGGGGCTAGTGTCAATTCCTCCTCCTCAACGCGCAGCTAATCCGGTCGGATTACGGCCCGTTTCGTTTAGCTTTTGGGGAATGCATTTGTAAAAATGCAAATACCTTTAGATAAATGGGGTTTTTTCAAAATACAAATGCCGTTTGGTAAAATTTGCATTGAGAAACATTTTTGGCCAAAATACCGTTTGGTAAAATTTGCATTTGTAATTAACTTTTAGGGTTAATACCCTGAAAAACCCCAAACTGGTATACTTGTGACAAATTTACCCAAAATTATTTTTTTTACCACCAAAAACCCTAAACTGGTATACCTTTGACAAATTTACTCCAAACTAGTATACTTGTGACGAATTTACCCTCTGTTAGTTTTTGTTAAATTTTAATTAAGTTAAATGACACTTGATGGTTGACTGGTATACTAATTTGGAATTTTACACTTCGTTTGTTACATTTTACAAATTTTGTGATTTTTTTGTGGTATTAATTCAATTTAGCGGAGGGTATAATTGTCACAAATTTACTAGTTTGGAGTTTTTTGTGATCGAATAAATTAGTTTAGGATAAATTTGTCATCAATGTACCAGTTTAAGGTTTTTTATGATTAATTGGGGTAAATTTGTTACAAGTGTATCGGTTTGGGGTTTTTTTATGGTAAAAAAAATAGTTTTGGGTAAATTTGTCACATGTGTACCAGTTTGGGGTTTTTTAGGGTATTAACCCTAACTTTTATTAAATTAAAAAAGCAAAAATATGTTTTTATTTTTTTTTTAAGTTCGGCCACTGGACCGCTGAATTCGGCGGCCGAACCGCCTGAATAAAAAATATAAAAATATAAACATAAAATATATATAAAAAATAGATATGTTTATATAAATATATATTTATATAAAAAAATAGGAGAAAAAAATAGACATGTTCATAAAAAAATAGATATGTTTATATTTATAAAATATATATTTTATATAAAAATATAAACATATTTATTTTTATATTTATTTTTATTCAGGCGGCCGATCGGCTTCTTCACCGGAGATATGAACAATACCAGAAGTTACATTCCAAAGATGCAACTTTTCAGAGGACCTCAAAAGCTGCATTGGACTAAAGACCCTTAGAACCACTTGGAGATGTAATTACATCTTGCCAAAGTCATACAAAAAAACAAATCAAATACTTTTGCATTTGGCCAAGGGACTTTAGAGCCAAAATGAACATTCCAAATGCTGAACCAAACAAAGGTGTAGTGATCCTGTGGTTTCGCGCGCATGGTACAGTCATCCGGCCATGTAGGCCCCCATCGCGAATTTTGTTACTTGTAGAAACGGTGTTAAGTTTAGGTCTCGCTCGCCCAGAAAGCCCGACTTGCATCTTGACTCGTTCAAACTTGGTGTGCCCTTTAATCAATCGGATTTGTTGGGCGCTGGACTTTCTTCTGGGGACAAATGACGAAGGTCAACACCAAAGGTAAATATACATCCTTGGAACCGCGCAAAAAGAAAATTTATTCTGCTGATATTAGGAGAGTCTACAAGGTTTTGACGCGTGGGAGAATATCCATCATCCAAACTTCACCGACTAAAACGATGGGGACAACTAATATAGCCGCCGGCAGCTCTGATATTCTTCAGCAAAAGATACGTATAGGGACATTTTCTTCGAGCAGCACACGGTTGCTTGTGCAAAGAGAAGTTTACACACAAAATTGTGACGTTTTCTTTATGAGAAATACTCAAAGATATGAATGATTATAACTTTGAATATAATATTATATATCAGCTCTTTCAGTGTTACAGTGATATAAATAATGACACTCGAATTCTCTATTATTTCTTATTTATATCTCTTGTGTTGATTTGAATTGCAAAATCCTATTGACGTCTTTGTGACTCTAAAAACTAAAAGGTTTGAAGTTAAGACCAAAGGTACTCTGGCTTGGAAGCAATCCGCACCAGAATATCTTCCAAGGACGTGGAATTAGCTGTTTCGAGGACCCCCACATTCTTGACTCTTCTTGAGTTAAAGGACTGACTGGTTCAAATGGAAGAAAGTTTCACCCTTCCAACAGAAATTGGTGCACCCAACCCCACCTGCCCCTTTCAGCTAGAAAGACCAATGTTGCGAACGCAAATCGCAACGAGGACAAAACGCTAAGAACCGAAAGAGTGAATCTACCAAATTCCAAAACGAGAAAGGTTTCTTTCCCATATTTAACAGACAGCTTGTTCAAGCATGGAACGTGCTGAGACATTCTCAGGCAGCATCTTCTTTGCTTTCTATCCTTTTCTCTCATCTCGTTTCAAAAAATACTGCAAGTTGCACTCGTTTTATAGGTAGCGTGACAGATAGAATTGATCACAATGTAGGACGTATGTAAGAACTTTGCATTGCTATGTACAAGTTAAGCAGTATCATATGCTGATATGTGATTACCCTAGCATAATATGATGCGTACAGACAATACTTCAGCATCTTTCTCTGCACTCTTTTCAACATCCTAACAAAGGGCAGAGTGCAGGAGTGCATCCTCTTAGTTAAGTCAACTCTAAAAACATACTCCAAGAGAAAAAAAGGGTTGGTGCTTCGTACGGCTCGATAATGAGAGCCCTTGAGGTACTCAATAACTCCCCTCCCTTTTTAAATTCGGTTTGAATAATCAATTCGACAGTGAGACAGTACATTTAATAGACAGTACATTTAAGGTAGCGACGCATGTCTTGGGACAGCGACGTCAAACAGGGTGCGTCAGTTGTGAATTCCATATGTTCTAGCGGCTCATGTAGAGTGGGCTAACAAGCCAGTTAAGAGCTGAGCAAGGCGTGAAAGCCCAACTTACTTTGAGGACTTGATTTTGCTAACTTTACCTAATGTCCGTTTCCGATACCTTCCGTTTTTTTTTTTAAGAAATGCATGTGCACATGATCTTTTCAATTTTACTCCTACTCATGCAAATCGATACGACATTACGTAAGTGCATAAAAACTTAAAATGAAACGATTAATGCAAATAATGCTAATAAATGCATATTTAAACTAGTAAGAGAAACCAAAACATCCCTAAATTCAGGCCAAGCCATATCGGGCAAAATTGATACAAAGCCTCGTCCTGACAATCCCGTGTGTGGATGCATGAATATGTGATGCACCTTCCTTGGATTTGTTTATCTTTGTGATAAAAAATATCTCTTAAGGAGAGCCTCGACTCCCAATTCCCTATACAACTTTTGTTTTTTCAACTTCGTTGTGATTCTCAATATATAAATATGCCCTAATCTAAAATGAATACAGCTAAAAAAATCCGAAACTAAAGAGTAAATAGTCAACATTGCCTCCTAATTTTGTCCCAGGGCAGGACACTTGAACGACAATATGCATGAAAAATTATTTTGAGTGCATGAACCCGAGCTAAAGGCGAAATGAAAATTATAACGCCACATGTAAATGCTGATCCTACATAGCTTGTGACACCACCAGACACATGAATAATCCAAGTACACCAAATCAGATGACGAGCCATCACATGGACACATGCTTGCCTAAGTTCTTCAATCTTGGATTTGAACTGGTTAGCATGCTCCGATCAGCAATTTCATAATCTAAAGTGAAACTAGCACAAAATGAATCCAAGACCAAATTGACCAGCAATTCTCTCCTGATTGTAAACCTCCAACAAGTAAATCTCAATATCAACTCCACTCAATTAAAGGATCTAAAGTAATGACCTAAAGAATCTCTAAATGCAAAAATGCACGTGTGATGTGCTAAATTAAACATAGTATTTACTTTTTCCCTTCTCTTTTTCTTGCTGGGATTAAATTTCAAACCATCCAACCAAAATTTTGAAACTTCTAGTAAATGCCCTAGTGATGCAAAATGCAAGAATCCAACACGTAATGAATAAAATACTTTTTTAAAGGAAATAAATTCCACTTTTTTTTTTTTTGGAAAAAAATACAGAAATGACCTCCAGGCAGATATTTAGGTGTCAACACAGTTGCACTTCAGATAAATCCTCCCTGTATTTTTTAAAAGGAGAGAGCATCTTATGTATCTAATGAGAAATGGTTGGACAAGCTGATTAACCTGGAAACTATCCCAAAATCCAAGCACAAGCGCAGGATGCAAAATCATTTTATTGAAAAGAGATTGCTCCATCACCCATATAACAGAAGCACAAAATACAGTACCCTCATCAAGATATTGCCAATGGTCAAGTATGTGTTTCCTTCTATTCTGACCCAAAAAGTGCAGTAAAACATGGTGGGATCTCGAAGGACAGGCATTGCTTCAAAAGTAGATAAAGAGAGACTTACCTCCCGAAGTAGTTGCTCTGCACAAAATTTGCAAGAACTGATAAGATTCTGAGACAGGAGTGCATTTGAACAAACAAGAACAAAGATGGGCGAGTGTATATAGAAGAAGATGATCTGTCTAATTATGAAATCATTCCCTTTGAGTTTCAACTATGCACTACCTCCAAAGGAGTACAAAGGATTTATTATGTTCAATTGAACTTCTACATTGCACACATACAGATTACAGCTTAGCTCAAATCACACTTCAGTGTTTTGTTTCCATCTACATTGATACATTGTTACAGAGCAAATAAAGAATATATACCTTCTTGGGTGAGTAAATACGAAAACCAAAAACCTGTTCTGGTGCGAGTTAAATGGCCAGCTGTATTTTCACCAAATTAAGCCCCTTTTCCTCCTAAACCATTCAAGACGATCAGTGCTCATGCGAGATTGTTCAGGCTTTACTGACTTCTTAGACTTCTCCAGCCGACTATCTAAGCTGTTCCTGGAAACTTCAGGAAGATCTGGAGCCAACTCAAAAGTATCTGAAGCTCCAGTATCTGGTGGTTTCTTTTCGGCTTCAGAGTCTCCATTGTTCTCCCTTGTATTGTTTGTTGTGACTTTTGCTTTGTTCAAGCTCAGTACAAACTTTCTTAGATGCTTAATGTATTCTGTGTAAAGCTCGAGATTGCAATGTCCACCCCCATTTATCCACAGCGGTTCATACTTAGTCTTGCAAAGCTCCGATAGCTGTCTCCCGTGTGAACAGTCAACTACTTCATCTGCAGTTCCCTGAATAAGGAGAAGAAGGAGAAAGAGATCATCAGAAAATTACTCTTCAAAAATAGCCTCCAATCATGGCGAAGTTGCGGCTTGAAACACCACCACCATCATAGCTAAAGAGATACACAAGAAAAACCACAAAGAGTGAAATAACAACCCAGAACATCTCACATATAACTGGCCCAAGAATAATCATCCCAAGAGGCAAAATTTCCATCTTTTCATGCAAAAGTATGAACTAGTTCCAAAGAAAGTACACTGAAGAGTTCCTCCAACCAGTTCATAGGTTGAATTATTGCAATGCTTGTCAGGGGATGGAAAGAAACTATCAGCGTTAAGTCATTACTTCTAATTGTTTCTCCCAAATCTCAAGCATATTTTGTTGATTCTTTTCCTCTAGAATTTAGTTTGCTTAACAATCTTTTCTGAATTGAGAAGAACAGAGAATTAAACTAAAGATCATCACAGGGACAGAGCCTGGAGTTTTCGCCAGTGAGATCAACAGTATAAGAGCAAATTACCTTGTCATAATTTGTTTGCAATAATCTTAAATGATGTCATAACAATTAGATTTAACTTTAATGACAAGTAATATATCATCAGTCAAATACGATGTTTCATGTCATTGTAGAAGGAGATTCTCGTTGATAAGTTCTCATTACATCAAAGCACTTTAAAATCACTTGCTGGTGCTAGCATTTTCATAGGAATTACCAGTTGAAAATTAAAAGAAAGTACCGTTTTCCCAAATTAGAACCAGAACATTACTTGGTGGTTCTTTTAAATTCCCTTTTAATTCATTTGATTTTAAGTAGAGGTGGCAACTTCTGAAACAACATGAGAACATATCAAACATGACATATATTACTAGAGAGAAATCCGAAGTCGAGACGACTTAACTCCACATCGATACATTCACATGTTTTAATCCATTTTTAACGAAAAGCACATTGTAGACAAATCGAATTGTTTACGTAATAACATGAAATGACATGAATAGCTGACACATATATGACACAAAACACGAATTGCCAACCCCATTTTAAGCTTGGAAGAAATACTATGGTGTGTAGCATTTTTTTATTTTGTTTCCAATTGATCGATTTCAAGTCCGTGTCTCAGTATCGTGTTCCTATCATCATTACCACACTATTACCATGTGAATACAATATATATCTTTTGACATTTGTGATCGCGTAGTTAGCAGTTGAAATTGTTAAAATGGATACATGATACAGGGATAGAGGATCTTTAACCAATTTCAAGCGCTCACACTTGTTTAAAATGTGATCTTTGGACATATTCTCTATTGGAATTTGGGCTCTGTCAAACTCTAAATGGCGAAATTTCAGGTGTCTAAAATTGTGGGGTCATAACTTCTAAAAAGTAATGTCGAACAAATATTTAGGTTTCCATCCCTGGATCGTTATCTAGTTGGTGTAATCTCTTGCTCATAAGAAAAAAAAGGTTATGGCCTAAACAAAAAAGAAAAATAGTTGGTTTTGTACTATAATTTGGATATTGAATTGTTCATATGTTCACAGAGAGAGAGACAGAGACAGAGACAGAGAGAAAGACAGAGACAGAGAGGTGACAACAAGATTGCAGTATTTAAAGGGAAGTTGACTTACATGAATTACAAAAACCGGACAATTCACCAGTCCTATTTTGTCAAGATTCTGTAGAAAACAAAGTTCAGTAACCTGTATCGGGGAAGAAAAGCGAGTTGAAAACTATCAGTATAGAAACATTACCTTGTAGATATCAAACCAGTACGTCCTCTTGACCGGGTACAATACTCTGAGTCCTGAAAGAATAGGACTATGTAATACAACACCCCTCAAATTTGGAACGCGTGATGCGAGGTCGACAGTAGGTCCACTGCCAACTGACTGGCCATATAATATTAACTTTTCATCTTGAACTCCATACTGTTCCTTAAGGCACTTATATGCCGCATCGATGTCGGCATATGTGTTATATTCAGTTGGCTGATGAGGAAAAACACAAAGAATTGGACTCTCATTATTTTGTGCCCTGATAGCTATTTATGTAAATCGTAGAACCGAGTTAATTATATTTGAAGAATATTATCTGGTTGTTCTAATAGCACGTTTACCCTCTGCAGAGAGAGATTATATTTCGCAAATCAAGTGATCAAAAGAAGCACATTACAAAAATCAGAGTAGAATGGGCTCAAAATTTTTTGTCAGTAAGCTCTGAATGCTATTATAAATAAAGGATGCACTTAAGAGTAAAAGAAAAATGTAGATGCAAATTATACCCATGAGGCAGTAAAAGTCACAGTGATTATGAGATTTATCAGTGTATTCTACAATTTTGAATGGGTCTCATTTTGCAGCTGCGCCAGTGGGTCATTTTTGGTTGGGGGGGAGGAGAGGTTCAAACAAGATAATAATTAGAATCGGAGATCAGGAAATATAGAAGAGTGCACTCTTTCATATCTTGGAACCATTTTGAAAAAGGATTGGGAAGTTGACGAAGCATCTCCTCTTATAGTATAAGCTAGATGGTTGAAGTAGATAAGTGCATGTGGTCCCATGTACTCCCATGTGCAACCACAGAATTTCACCAAAACTTAAGGAAAAACTCTATAGGACTGTAGTAAGATCAGTGACACATTGATGTTATGGAATATTGGATGATCAAACACCAAGACAAGCACAAATGAGCATTAGAGAGGACAATGCATCTTTGGATGTGTCGGCACCTCACAAAAGATGAAAATATAAATGAATTTATTTGAGGGAAGTGGGGTGTGGCCAAGAACACTAAGGTTTATCAAAATGAAAATTGGACATTACAAGTTAAAAGAATTGCGGATAGACCCAGAATAAAGTTTGAAGGAGATAACAAGGAAAGACATGAAGCTTTTCATTGTTATACTAGAAACAATTCAGAATCAAGTGCACTGATGAAAATTAATATACTCGATCCTACCAAATGAAATAACATTTACTTCGTCATTATTTCAGTTTTAGGATTTGGGTTGTTTTTTTTTGTTGAGTTTCACTGAGGGTGTCAGACGTAATGTGAATTGCTACAAAACAACTGCAGATTCACCATGCATTAGATGAAAATTGTTTTGTAGCACAATATTCCCATCTCGTGCCACCAATAAATGCCAAGTCAGCTAAAGTCATCAATACAATATGGATGTTTAGCTGCTAAATCTTTCCACAGATCTTTCATCATACAGCAACTGGACTCTGTATTTATCTTGTAATATTTGGATATCTGTCGCAATGATAATGCTAAATATATTACAAGCATTTGTGTTTGACAGCATTTTTTGTTACTTTTGAGGAACATGGTGATGATATGGCAGTTACTATGAAACATGGAGCTCACCAGATGACTTTGAATACAGAGTATATATTCAGAATTACGACTACACTTCATGTTCAACAAGTCATGCAGGAAGCTCAATCATAAGTTTCTTGAATAAATAGAAATTGAAGAATTACTAAAATGAGAGACAAAATAAAAGCTATAAAGGGACCATCCACCAACCTTTCCAGTAGATTGCCCATAACCAGAATAATCATACCTGAAACACACAACAGAGGAACAGTGAGCAAGCCTTTCCATCAATCATTGGCTGATCACAGTGGATAATACATCAAGAGCAAAGACCAGCACATAAACTAAGAAGTTTTTAATTTATCCTGTGGTCTCACAAATTAAGGAAGAGATACTATCCTTATTGAGTATGGTCTTAACAGAGAAAGACTAGGATGTAATGCTAAGACCATGTGGCATGCTGAGGTGATGCTAGCTATCCAGTCAAACACCCTGGCTGGTTATGATGAATGACACCACGTCAACATGCCACAATGAATAAGGGTCACAAATTAGACATTCCCCTCCCAATGATCTGGGGACATCAATATTGGAGCAATCCTCAGATCATTCACATGGAGCAGGCAGGAGAGATTCAGCATCCTCCAATTCATCCAGCCCACCATCTTCAGTTCAGGAATAACATTCCCCACAGTAATACCCAAACCAAAATTGGTTATCTGGTGTCTCAGGGAAAATAAAATGCAAAGAGCCTCTCCTTACAGAAACTTACTGGAGCACTAGTTGAAGAAGCTAACAGTTACTACACCTACAAATGACCCCAAAAAGGAACTTTGCCATTGGTTTTTCATCAAACTAAGAAGCAACAGATTCAGCCACCAAGAAAACGAAAATTGAGAGTCATGATTTTTCTATTTCCATCCAGATTCAAAAAGAGTTCAAAAACAAACAAGGTCAGTTGAAAAGGCCATGAAATTCACTTGATCAGCCGGAAAAATAGCAGATTCTTACAACAAAAAGTGACAAACCACATAGCTCCTTTTTATGAGCAAGCATCAAACTAAGCAAAGATCGCCGAGCTCCAATTCTCCAAATTCTTTACAGAGAACTGAATCCCATCCAATTTGAACTCACCCCATGATATTGACCCTCAAGCGCTTGCTCAATTCGACGAAAAGCTCCATCATTTGCCCCAAATCCGCGGCATTCCCATGGGAGTACAGCATGGTGGCGGACGCCTTGGGGTGTGCCACGTGCACGGCCACGATCTCGTTCCCCCGCCGCGTCCTCAGCTTCATCACGTCGATGGGGGCGGCGGCGTCCCCGTCGGCACACTCCGGTATCCGCAGCTTCCGCCGCTGCTCCCCCTCGCCCCCGCCCCCGGCCCCGGCCCCGGCCCCGCCCCCGCCGCCGTCCTCCTCGACGACGGTGTAAGACGGCGGCTGCGGCGGGAAGAAGGCGAACTTCGCTGCAATGGACGACGTGACCCCGCCCATCTCCTTCTCATCAGAGAAGGCGACCGATTCATGCAACCCCGGGGGGACGCTGTTCAGCAGATCCCGAGAGGAGAATCTCTCGAGCTCCGGAAGAGAGCGGTGGATCGGAGAGCGGGCCCGCCGTCCTCGGAGCGGATGAGGATTTCGCTCCGGATGAAGAGGGACGGGCGGCGGCGCGTGAGGACGGCGTCGGCGGCGCGTCGGGTGGAGTCTGTGAGGCAGCGGGTCGGGTCACGGGCGGGAATTTTCCGGATAAGTTCCTGTTTTCCGGGAAGGACGGGTCGAGAAGAGGGGCGGCGCGTGAGGTCACTGCGGCGGACGGAGGAGGCGTGAAGGTTTTATCGAACGTTAGAGAGAGAGAGAGAGAGAGAGAGAGAGAAGAGCGTTGGGATGGTCGCCTGACGGCGAATTTCAGGTTCTAGTATATTCCAGTTTAACTGGTGCCAAAAACATAAAAAAAGAAAAAGAAAAAGACTAGGCGTATTGATGATGGGGATGCAGGGAGATCAAAAGGAAGAAATTTAATATTTATTTGACAATAACCGCAGATAAAATGAACGAAAAATATTTATATTATATGTTTAGATATCAAATGTTATCAATATTAATAATATTTTTCATTAACTCATTATTTTAAGCGATTTGAAATAAGAATGATCGATCTTTGAATAATTTAATTTTCATTCGCGAAAAAGCATTTCATTTTAGCATAAATTATAATCAAACAGAGCGATGAGATGCGAAAATAGAACATGACATATGCCAAGATGGTGGCGGGCCAGTTGCCAGCTATTCAGGGCCAAGATAGAGCGAGAGTGACGCAAGAAGGTCGAGCAAGAGTCCAAACTCAAAGTGAGAGGGACTTAGGGCTTGAGGCACAGTGGAGCTTTGAGTTAAAGGTGTGAGCAACTCAATTCGAGCAAGAGAGTCAAGTAAAATGACGGAAGAGCAACTTAGGCGAGGCCGCGAGGAGCGATGTATGGCTTGGAGTTTGTCAAGCTGTGAGTTGTGATTACTGCATTGAAGAGCATGCGTGGGATTAGGGGTTGGAGGCGGAGCAAGAAGATTGAATTGAAGAAGAGCAAAGACAATGAAGAGCATTCGTGCATGTGTGAGAGACAGAGAGAGTCGAGCTTTATTGCTCAGATAAATTAGGTTTAGATTTTATTTTTAGCATTTTACATATTTGTAAAAAAAAATTTAAAAAGATCGACCAAATTTGAGTAATCTAAATGGGTAGTTCCATTCTTAAAATTGAGAATCAAATTTTAATTAACTGGTTCTATGAAAATTGAATTGGTGATTTCGAGAACTATTTATAATCGTCTAATTTGGATTTTTCTTTTTGTTCATCTCTAATAGGAGTTTTTTTTTGAAATATTTTTGAAATTATTTATTTTTTACAAAATAAATCGAAAGGGTTTCGCATGCGAAGAAAATATGCAAAGAACTTTCACGACAAGGTGTTTTATTTTACTTTTCGTAAATTAAATTAAATACATCTCACACTCACGGTAGATTTGCTTTCAATCACCATGGATTTGACATTTTATTCATCTAATATATATATATATATATATATATTTTTTTTTTTCCTTTTTTGCAATTGATGCCTTTCGTCCGCAGTCTAGTCTAGCAATTCCCGATGAATTCTGACTGCACCACCAGACTTGACATCACATTGCTATCGTTTATCCTCCTCATCACCACTTTTGTCGGAAAACCAGTCAAATCCCATCAATGTGCATTAGCTGAAAAGGATAACGCATTTTCAATGAATTGGGTAACGTTAAGGATGAGCATTGGTCCAAGATTAACGATTACGACCTTGGACCAGTCTAATTCAACCGATCTTGATCTAATTCACAAGAGGACTGGGCCTGTCCCTAATTCTCGAGTCATTGGAACTTTCACTATATAAGGTTGGTTCTTGATATCGAGACTTAAGATTAGTCCAATTTAGATCAACATTGTAGACATATTTTTCAAATTTTAGTATATAACTTAAAGTGCCTAGCGATTCCTCCTTTTTTATCATATTTGTAAGCCTATCCAACCAGAATCAACTTTGTATATATATATGTATAATTTATGTTCTACATTATGTATTTTTTATTTCACACGTCCGTTTTCAATTTATTGTTACTTTTGGCAAGTAGAAATTGTTGTCGTCACCTTATGTTATATTTCTATACGATTTGTACTGATATTTATAGTTTGGTTACTCATTATTGTGTTATCACTGAATATATAGTTTTAAGGAGCACGTTTGTCCTTTTAAATAATAAAATAAGAAAGAGAAAAGAATCCGTTGGTTTTGGGTTAATCTTAGAATTGGATTGGATTGGTAGGGTCAATCCAATCTTGATACCAAGCCTAACAGGATTAATCTCCAGTCTCAAAAATTGGAGACAGAAACTGCGGGTTGATTCATGAGTCATGTGAGCAATTAGGAGAATTACTTTTTACAAATCGATCTTGGCGTCTGCTGGCCAATTGGAAAGGAAGAGAAAGGACCGCCCGTGATGTCCCCCGCCACCGAGCGCTCGGTCTTCGATAACGGAGACTCGTCGTTCCTTGGGAAAACGAAGGATAAAAGAGACGTGACTGTCAAGAAGTGCTTTTTGGTAGTTAAACGTCCGCTTTACATAAAGAAAAGCAAGGACCGTGGACGGGGAAAAAGATGTGTAAATGTCCACTTTCTCTTGTCTCAATATGAAAGCCTCACGAACTTTCGAAAAAGAGAGGCTTCCACGGAAAGATTGGACTTACTTCGGGGTCAAATTGGTCTTGTTTCTACTGTTTCGGGTTCGAATTTTTTAAAAGATAATAGTGATTGTGCGAGCGCGCGCATGATAATGCTTGAGCTGAGGAACGAATTGAAAAGATAATAGTGCTTGCGCGAGGGCAAGAGTGAGCGAATTTGCTAAGATTGCGCGCACGGTGATGCTCGAGGAATGAGAACTTGGATCAAAGGGAAGTGAGATGGTTAAGTGAAATAGAAGTCTAGTTCCACAATCCTGGGTTGAATCCTTTTCATTTTGCCGTGTTTTGGATCTTTGTGTTTCGCTTTGTGAATCTTCAGATGGTATATCTTCCGATAAACTCCCATCACTCCCCTTTTTTCTAGGTTGATTTCTCTATATATTGCTTATTAGAAAAAAGGATAGAAGAATATATTATAGTGATTCATGTCATGTTATAAAAGTTTTATATAGCGATGGTTCTTGACACGTTGTAGTGCTAATATGACTTAAGCTCTAATAAGTACTGATAGAATAAGTAAAGAAAATTATTGGGAAAGAATTTTAGAAATTTTTTAAAGTATTGTTACGGTGATGAATTTGTATTTTTATTACTGTACTATTAGAAGTTCACACTATTTTTTCTGGTTATTGTGTAGTAATCAAGTGGTGTCTCAATTAGTCTTTGCTCACTCCAACTAGCCTATATCTCCATGCGATCTTAAGGATGCTTTTTCCTCCATCAATCCGACTCGACAATATTTGAATTTAAAACTTTAGAGAGAAGCAAACCCTCTTATAGTCTGATTTAATGTCTTGGGATAAGTTTTGATCATGAAATTCATACAATTTAGAATTACTTAAATTTATGTGTACACATACATATATGTTTACAACAATTATGGCCAAGATAAAATAAAAGGGTTCTAATGCCATCCACTGATGGATGGATTCTCCACACGCAGCAATAACGGAGGGAGGGCGGTGACAATGACAAGAGCACAGCATTTTGCAGGTGTCATGGCCATACATTCCGGACACCAACGCACCAAAGTGCAGTGTGCAGTCCACATGGGAGTTAGAATCATTGGAGTCCAGAATCGGGGGGGAAGGGGAATAAAAAACACAAGAAAAAAAGAAAGAAAAAAGGAGAGAGAGAAGAGAGAGAAGCACACTAAGTCCTCCATAATTGAGAAGTATCTTCTCCTTTTTCCAAAAGCCAAAAAGGAAAAATCAAAAGTCTCTTCTTATCTTGAAAGAGAAAAGGATTACTTAAAAGAAGAGGACAAACGTCCCCCCCCATCCCATCAAGAGAGAGGGGCCAGAGTCTCCTCTTGGTCAATTGGGTTAGTGGGATTTGGTCCCACTTTGCATCTAAATTGGAAATTGTTGGGATGATCGATACAAGGGGCGAGTGTGCCAGCCGGTTTGGATTCTCTTGGTCGAGTGGAGGGACAAGGGTATATTTAAGGTTTAATATAACGAAAACTTCCTGATAAGTATATTCATAATAAATTTACTTTAAATTAATTTTTTAATTATAAAAAATCTCTTATACAAATTTATCTCAAATTTATTTTTTGTCCACCACCAAAACTGATATAGTTTTCGTTTAAGTTACATTAATATCACGAAAAATCACAAATTGATACATCTCTTACAAATAGAGGGTTTTAAATTATCTGTTAACTGTCATGTATCATCCAACTAAATAACTTGACTATAAAATTTAATGAAAATTAATGAATGATAGATTTATCATATAAATGCCAATTTAAGGTTTTTGGTAGTGGTTATAGGTGCATCGGTTTAGAATTTCTCGTGATATTAACCCTTTATTTAATGGAAAAAAATGGGGAAAAGGATGTTAGAAGTAGAATGATTTTCATGCAACACTTACTTCAATTAGGTAAAAGATCAATCACTTAGCTATTTGAGCGTTTGGAGAATCTAATGCGTCATCAATTTATTATATAACGTCTAACGTGACTAGTCAACAAATAATAAGTGTCAATACTCTCTGGGAACCTTCATGTTGTGTCCAATATTTTGACATGTGTCCAACATGCTCCAACATACAGTTAACAGGTGTTGAAGAGTTTGACATATGATTCACTCTCTCGACAAGCTTTGACACGCAAGTCTGTAACTTCGACACTTATGGGGTCAATTTTAAATTTTTTTAATAAATGAATGGTCAAAATATAAATGTGTAAAAAAAAAAAAGTAGGAAAGAAGAAAAACCTAGTCTTTTTTTCTCTTATGACTCTCACTTCACATGACTCACTTCCAAGTTTTATGGATTATTGGAATGGAATGTGATTGAATTTGTCAATTTTGAAATAATGAATGATATTAATAAATGATGGATTAATGTTTTTAGTGTAAATTTATTATAGGCTACTCTTTTATCATGTATTTATTTGTTAATTTGAATCAAACTAATTTGATTGAAATAATCATAAAGATATCAATTTATCATGTATATATAAAAATATGTATATTTAATATATAACGTGTTGGAATTCTCTATTTTTTGAAAAATGGCTTATTGGCATGTAATGTTGTGTTGTGTGTCAATGTCGATGCTAGTTAGGTTGGCAAGATGAAGCTAGCAAGCGAGCTTCTAAGCATTTGTTATTTAGATCCTTTTCTCGCAAATTAATGAATTGGGGCAATACTCCATAACCCCAAATTCTTATACTGGGGCATATCCACCTAATCAAATTACCAATGAAGAGCAGAAACAGTTCACGATTTTGTCAACAAAGCCAAGAGGAAAGTTAATGCAGCGTCATTGTAGACTCGGCCCTGAACTTCGAGACATAGAAACCATCATCAGCAAGGAACATAGTTGGCATTACTTAAGCACTTTCAAGCTTGTAAGTGGTACCCACATAGCCGACCTGCATCACCACTTTCTTCTTTCGAAATGTGTTCGCATCGATTGTTGCAATTCATATGGTCGTTATTAAATCCTTAAAATCGGACGACTTCAGCTTTTGCAACAAAGACTCGTCTCGTGTTGCTCCACTCGGACTGTGTCTTCTTCGCAGTCTTCACCTTCCCTTCTTGAAACTTATCCCACGCAGGAAAAATCAAAGCCGTTGAAATGATAAAAGATTGAAGAAATGAATGTAGATGCTCAATATATTATGAGAGAGAGAAAGTTTCCCCCAACTCTATATCAAACATTGTCGTTTTGGTTACTTATGCCACGTCGAATGAAGAATTTTCCACTTTGGGTTTCTATTTCGTTTTAAAAAGCCACATTGAAGTGAAAAATTAGTTTAATAAACTACGATAGGACGAACGGCTAGAATAAAGAGTCAATGGGGAAATTATTAAAAAAAAATCATAAATTTATTACATTTGTGTTAATTTAGTTATAAACGATAATTAGAACTATAAACAACAATTGAGTTCTAAACTTTTTCATGTTTTGTCAATGGAGTCCACTTGGTCAATTTAAATGGAAGTTGCCGATATGAACGTTGATAGTGCTATGTGGTATTTTTTTAATAATATTTTAATAATTTTTTTTGTTTTGTTTTTTCTTTTCTTTACTTTTTTTTTTTAATTGAAGACCGGTAAGGATCACTAATAGATTCTCACTGGAGATGCCCTAACCAAATTGGGGTGAGGGTTGCAACACTTGGCTCAAATCTAGCGAGGGTATCACCATGCCCTTGCTTAAGCCGGTGAGGGCATTAGGCAAAGGCTGCCGAACCCTTGTTGGCCATAGCAAGGGCCAACAAAACAAGTCCTCGCCTAATGGTTGGCACTAACCTTAATAAAAAAAAAAATGAAAGTAAAGAAAAAGCAAAGAAAATAATAAAAAAATGATTAAAGATGTGCACCGCAATGCTGGTTGTGTCATGTAAGATAACTAACGTTCATATCAGTGATTTTCAATCAAAATTTATCGGATAGACTCAATTGATAAAATATGAAACTGTTTAGAATTTAATTGGTACAATTGAAAAGTTTAAAACTGAATTGTCACAAAATATAATAGGTTTATGACTTTTTTGGTAATTTCTCCAAAACTCAAATAAACGATTTTTCACCAATATGACCACTCAAATGATCGCTTGAAAAATTTTGACACTAAAATGAGTATCGTACAAAAAGTTATAACACATGTAGTGTTCCAATAGGGTATACATTGTCATTGTGTAGGATATTTTGCACAAGTAACTTTATTTACTTTTGATACGAGAATTATAACTATTAACTTTTTGAGATGTATAATTTATGAAGTCACTTGTATAAAATTCTTTTTATGCTACCGGTATGCTATGACTACTCTTACTTCATCAATCCTAGAGCCTTGAGGTTGAGAGACGCCATCGAGTGGGCTTGACCTCCCAAACATAAGCCCATTACCCAGATGGGCAAAATGGATGACAAGTTCATATTTTGACTCATATTTAGTAAGTTGGGTGATATATGAATTGACCTAGAATTTAAAAGATAACATGAAATGGATCTAATAAAGCTAAATTTTATTAAAGATGGGTTCTAGTGGGTTTGGAAAGAGTCCGCTTAAACTCAGTTAAGCAAAAAGCCATGCTAAGGGCATCTCGCTCTCACACCCTTCGATAGATGCTGTAGTTGAGAAGACCACATGGCCAATTGCAGTGGTCAGCATAATACCACTTCTAGAGGTTTTGAAGTCTGAAAATTCATTTAAGAAAAAAAAGAAAAGCATAAAAACGCGATAAGCGAAGACTGAAATGACAAACTTTGCCGGTCAAAGTCAATGGTCACGTTGGTGATGGTTGCGCAAGCAGATTTATCTCACATCATCGCCGACAACGGAGAGAGTGAACATCCCAGATCTAGTTCGTGTGTTCCTATACATATTGGCTGAAGAGTCGAGGCCTCACTTGTGCGGTATGGCTGGGGCAACCCTCTTCCGCCGATGGCGTAGGCGGCAATGGCGAGGGCGATGCGATCCTTGCCACCTTTCTACCGGATTTCTGTCTCCGCTGAACACAAAGAAGCAACCAAGAACTAAAGCCAAAATCAGAGGGAAGAGAGCAATAATTCCTCTTGCTCTTACTTGCCAAAATCATTTCTCAAATCCATACACATACACAACCGATTCGAGGGACTGTCGTTCTTTTGATTCCCTTTTTTCTAATTTTTTTTTTCATATCTAGCTTTTGGCGTTGAGATGGAAGAGAAAAAAATAAATGGAATTTGACAATAAAAAACAAAACCTGAGTGGCTGTTCTTCTGGTTTTCGTTCTCTATGCTTTCTTTTTCCCTGAAAAACTTACAAACGCCACTTTAGTTATAAATTTTATAAATTTACTAATTTAGTCATAAATCTTTACGCAAAATTATAATGTGATCATTTTGATTAATTTTCATTTAAAATTATTGATATGATGATTAGGTTATTTTTGGCATTCGTACGAAATGATTTTAAGCAAAAATTGATTATAAAGATTACATTCAAATTTCGCCGGAAGGATTATTATCAAAATTCGGTGTAAAAGTTTATGATTAAAATGATAAATTGAAAGTTTATGATTTTGTTATATTCGTATAATAAGTGCAGGAGTAAATCATTTTTTTTTTCTGTTGGTCTCCAGCTTTGGGTGTCAAGTGGAAGAGGAAATCAAACTCATAATAGAAAAGATCTGTGTTCCACACGCAAAGAAACCGTTGCTTTCCTTGATATGTGTGTCCACGTGGCCCCATAATATAGTGAGAGTTTAAGCGCAAGTGTAAAAGTAAGTGGGGCTCTATTCCTCGGAATGGCAAAATTATAAAAAGGAAAAAGAGTAGGTTTAAAATGCCTCTAAAATATGAATTATTCCCACCAAAATTTAAAAAAAAAAACATGAATTTTTTGAGTTGAATGAGCTCATAAGTCGGGCTTCGTATGCATTATTAAATTTATATATATATATATATATATATATATATAAATCGATATGGATTAAAATTATGTCCCATCCATTCATACCCGATCCAACCACTTGAAATCTCTAAACATAAGCCTATTCTATAGTCACAATCTCGAAGTCAAGTAACCAACGAGAGCTAGAATGGACTAGATTACTAGGCTAAATTGGAAGATTTTTTTCAGTATCCAAGGTTGTGTTTATTTGGAAGATAACTTCACGGTAAAAGAAAATTCTTTTTACATAATTCTTTTTCAAGTTATCATTTCCATGTTCATGTTAAAGAATTCATTTTTCTAATAGTTAAATATGCATATTTTCTTTGATCATAAATGATTTCCGGTCAACTGATTATTATTGGCAAACCAAACGCATGAAAGTTCAGAAATCTAATTCGTAGAAAAATTCTTTCGCTCGAACAAACACACCCTGATGTGTCCCTTGACCCTTTTGCAAATGGATCAAAACTCGGAAACACTCGGATTATATAAGCATCCTCGCGGGCGTTCCTTCAAGTAATAATGCACCAACGGTCAAGTTTGCGTCATCTCTCAAACCTTGCAATTGCGAAGAAAGAGGACAGAGAGGAAACCGGAAAATCCACATCTGCATGCGGCCTAAATCTCAGTTCTCGACCCGGCACGACCGATGGGCTTTCTCCACAGTCAGTCCTCTCATCCACCGCACTTCGCCGCCCTGAATCAGCCGAGAGAGGAGCCTCTCACATGTTTGGTATTGGTACAAGAAGCATGCACCGAAACTGAAATTTTGCACCACTCATGCGATAATCATTCCAACGAACCCAGTAGCCCCAACTCAAAGCCTCAAGGAAGCATGATTACCATCTGCAGTCCATGCCTTGAATCAAGAATCATTGCCTAAAATCGCCACATATGCAGGGCCATGATGCCCGCTTTGCTTCACGACTAATCATGCCTGGGACGACCGGATCATGGCGCAGGAGCACACTACGACACACTCGATCTTTCTCATGCGGCCCTTCATCTCTCCTTCCCTCTGCACCGATTCAAATGGCACAAGCTCGTCTGCCCACCATTCGTCACCGCTCCTCTCGCGTCAATTCGACCCCGGTGACAAGACCTGGCCGGTCCATCAAGAAACATTCGACCATAATTCACAGACATCTCAGACTAAGCCGCGAACCAGAAGGACAAAACTCAACCAGCACGATTCACCTCCCCGAATTCTGCAAATCCCCTCGCCCTCCTACAACAGAGCTCGTCCCGGGCGCCAAGGCAAAACCCACATCATTCCACACAAGCCATTGGAGATACAGAAAGCAGCCAAGAAGTTTCAATTTCAATCAAACGAAAACCCATCAAAGCGCGGGCGCGCATGGAGGCCGCGAGAGGGCGACAGCAGTCATTTCGTCGAACATTTGTTTATTTAAGGAGCGGAGGCCATCATCATCATCATCATCATCAATCATCATCCTCATCCCGTCCCTGTCTTCGGACACCCTTTTTTTTGTCTTCGCGATCTAATGGCTCCCCCTCCAAAGACCCAGCACTGTCCCTGTCCCACCCACTCAAAACTAACCACAACAGTCTCGCAGTTGACTAAAAAAGCCCCATCGCTAATTCTGCCCCCCCGCGTTAGGAAAATTCAATGCGCTGATCGCGTCTTTTCCCGTCTCGGTGGCGCCGCCACCGCCACGCGCGACCCGCGGCCGTGAACGTCACGCCCCCCTTTCGACGTCTCGACCGCCCTCGCGGCTCCCCCGTGGCGCCGTGCCCCGGCGTTGCCCTAAGCTTCTCTTCTAATCTAACGTACACGCGGTGGTGCGGAGGTACATGGAAGAAAAAGGAGGAAGAAGAGATGGAAACTATGAACGAAAACATGCTTCAAGAAATAAAATTTAATATTATTTATCGAAGAGAAAATTTTTTGAATTTCACATCACATTGCTACTCCGGAATCGCTACCAGTACCGGCCGCCATGGTCTCCTGAGCAATCTGTACCGGAAGGCAGCCGACAGCGGCCTGATCGAGCCGCCCCCGCCGCGCCGGGCCGCGAACCCCCCGCCGCCGCCGCCGCCCATCGTCTCGGTCCCCGTCGCATCGGCCAGCAGCCGCTCGCGCGCGTCGAGCCTCCTCTCCGACCGGGCGGCGCCGTCGAGCGGCGGGGGCGGCGGCGGGGACGACACGAACAGGTCCCGCAGCTTGTGCCGGGCCCGGAACCTGCCGGGGTTCTGCGGGGGGCTCTGGCGGGGGAGGTCCCGCTCCGGGGAGCCCTCGCGGCGGGGGAGCCGGCGGCGATCCGCCCGGTTGAGGAGCATGCGGAGGGTCTTGCGGCGGCGGAGGTGGACGACGGGGCTGGTGGTGGGGCTGCGGGAGGGGCTCCCCACGACCGCGCACTGCGTCGCCAGCAGCTTGAATTTCTGCAGGGTCGTCATCTCTCCCTTCGCTCCAGAAGCAGAAAAGACCGAAACCCGGCTCGAATCGACCCGTTCAACGGAGATGGGCAAGATCCGATTGAAGAGAGCAACCCAATTTCATCCCCAATCACTCCGACGATGGCTCCTTCTCCGGCAGCACAGTGCGGGACGGACGGCGAGAGAGGAGTCGGAAGGAGGAGGAGGAGGAGGAAAGCGAAGGCGATAAAGGAATGGGCCGAGCGAAGGACGGCTTTAGCGGTTTCCTCCGCACACGCGCTCCTTATTGACACGTGGCGGGCCGTCGGAATTTTGGGAATTTATGTCCTTCCTCCTTTTTTTTTTTGTTTTTTGTTTTTTTGGGCCCGCGGGGGAGGAGAAGATGCTTGCTGCGATGGGGACTGCACGAATGCGATGCGCAGCCCGTGACGGAAAGACGCAATTGGAGAATGGGGTTAACTTCGATTCCTTTGATGCCTTCCTATCCTGCGAAGGAAGAAACCCAAATTCTGTTTTTTTGGGCGTTTGATGCTTGTTATCTTCTCACTTGTCCTGATGCTTTCCCAGGGTTCCGCAGGGAATGACAGTTCTTTGAGCTGGTTTTGATGTTGATGGTACCGCGGAGACGGTCCAAATCTCGATACCGTGTTTTCGTTTGAAGTGATGCGCAATTTTATTTTTGGCATGTCTGTGATCGCATTATGGTTATATCTCAATAAATTTAGCTAAAAACACAGTGGTATGGGTCTATTTTTGTTTTTAATATTTTCTTAATTTCGAGACTTATGCGATTTGATTGTTATTTAACACAGATCATTTGGAAGGTATGCATATGTGCTTATTCCAAAGTACATGATTATCCATATGTAAAATCATGCACGAGGTTTTTATAGTTTTAAGAGATGTTTTTATTTCCCCTGGAGTGAATATTGAAACTAAAAGGAAGAATTTGCAAGAAATAGGCCTTGTCCATGATGTCACACATAAAGTTGACAGATACTCTTTTGAACACTCTCTCTTTTCAGCCACCTCTCTTTGGTTCTGTTTTTTCTTCCACTCCAACCTCTCTCGACCCTCCCTTGACCGAGACATGACTTTTAGTCGAGGGAGGCTCCATCTTCTCAACTTGATTTGGGATTTTCTCTCCTGGTCCAATTTAGGAGAATTTTGTTGTTCACATATTCTTCTTCTTCCTTTTTCTTTTTTTTTTTTAAATTTTTTTATGGGCGTTTTCTTCTTTGCTTGCTTGGCGTATTTATGGCTTCTATTATTAGGGATCAACATGCTGCTTTTAGATCCTCCAAACCAAGAAGTCTGATGGGATTGAAGAGGAACGCAATGAGTTTATGACAGAAGCGTTTATATGACTTAACCGAGCTTTGGAATCTCTCATCTCCCAATCTAGATTCAAATTTGGGAACTCTTCTCTCCCGATTTAGATTTATGAGTTCCTTAGAGGTCTTTCCATACTCGTCCAACCTCTCTCGATCTAGATCTGGAAGTATATTCAACTTGTCTTTGGTGTTTTCATATGGTGATGGTGTTGAGGATACTAAGCCTAGGTATACATTGCCCATGAGGTAAGCCGAGATGCAAATAAAATATTCACCGATGATGATGTGAGATTCACTGATTGATTGCCGTTTGTTTTGTTTTGATGTTAAGACAAACATGTTGTTATGAGATGAGAGGGAGCTTCTAATAGGAAATTGTGCTTTATTGTTCTAGTTTGTTATTTGGGATATACTTTATTTGAAATCTCTCATATATCATCTTGAGATATGAATGGAATATTCACTTTCGACCAAAAAAAATTGCCACATTGGAGCCTAACATGATGCTTACATTATGCAAAGGGAAAAAAATAGTAGAAGTCATAACGGTAGATTCATTGGACAAGAATAGAATTGTTCCTTAACCATTTTGGTTGTTCGTCAACTGAGTCTTTAATATTCTAGCTTGGTCAATTAAGCATTTTATTCATCGGCCAATTGGGTCATTAATGTTTTACTTCAATCAATTGAATTCTTAATATCTTAGTTTGCTTATCTAAATCTTCTAAATTTGAAAAAAAGAAAAAGAAAAAAAGAAACCGGCAATGATGTCCTGGCAAGCAAAACTTCTTCTCCCCAAAAATGAGCACAAACCTTTCCCTCCAAACCCCCATCAAAACGCAATTAAGCAAACTCTAAATTACACTCAAATATAAAATAACAATTGTAAGTTGTAATTTCAAGAAATGACATTCTTTTACTAGAGAGTGAGCCATTGTGGCAAGATCTCGATGAGAATAGATGGGGAGGAATTGTCCAATTAATCCTAAATCTATTGTACGAATGTCAATTTAAAACTTTCCAATTTTGCCAATTTAGTTTTAAATCTCCGCACGAAATTCCAATATAATTCTTTTGGCTAGTTTTCATTGAAAATCACTAATGTAACAGCGTGTCATGCAAGACAGCCAATGATGACTAGACTGTTTGTAAATAATTTCCAGTGAAAATTGATCGGAAGGATTATATTGGAATTCCATGCAAAAATTTAGTATAACTGAATTGATACAATTAAAAAGTTATTACTGAATTGGAATTCGTATAATATGTTTATGACTGATTGGATAATTTTCCTGAATAAAGTGAGATTAGGGAGAATCATGTTGATTGCCACACCTAAAAAGACTTTAAAAAGACTTGAAAAGGAATATGGCCTTAGAACTTAGAGTCCCGATAAGTGACAAAATAGGCAAGTAACTAGGAATGCCTTCCGACTGGGGCAAGTGAAGAAGCAAATATTTGCTTGGATCTTAGCAAGGGTGAACATTAAACTAGAGGGTTGGAAAGAGAAGTTAATATCAAAAGCTAGAAAATAAATACTGGTCAAGACTGTAGTGCAAGCCTTGCCTCAATATGAGATGTCTATCTTTAAAATCCCACTCTCGATATGTAGAGTGATTGAACAAAGAATTGCCACCTTATGATGGAAGCAAGATGAAACAAAGGCTGGGATTAATTGGAAGAATCGAGAACTCTTAAAATGAGGAAGGATAGTGGTGGATTGGGATTCCGAGACTTAATCTCGTTTAATAAGGCAATGTTAGGCAAGTAGGCTTGGAGACTTTCTAAGTTCCCGCTAGCTCTTTGGAGTTGTTTGTTCAAAGGAGTACATTTTCTCAAAGAAGAATTTTGGAAGGCACAAAATGGTTCAAGACCCTCTTGGTGATGGCAAAGTATGCTTATTGTTAGGGACTCAATTTATGGAGACATTAGATAAGCTGTGGGTTAAGGAAAAAAGATCAACATAAGAGAGGATAGGTGGCTAGAAAGGGGAATTATTGGTGGACCGGCAAATATTGAAGAGCCCCAGTGGGTGGAGGAACTCACTAACCAAGAGGATAGAACTTGAAGTGAGCATGCGTTGCGGAAGATGTTTGGTGGGACAGTGGCTAATGAAATCCTAGCAATTCCTCTCAGCAGAAACTCTGAGGAAGACCATTTGGTCTGGACAGGGAAGAAAACTAGGCATTAGACAGTCAAGAGTGTATAGAATAAACTATATCCATCCAACAAAAAGCAACAACCAACTTTAGCCTCTACCTCCTTCCAAGCCCGAAGATCCTTTTGGACATGGCTATGGAAACTAAATATTTATCTTAAAATTCTCATCTTCCTATGGAGAGTTTGCCGAAAGTAGAGGTGAGTATGGTCCGAGTGAACGGTTTTTACCCTGAAATCAAAAACCCACTTATTAAAGACTAGTTTTGAAAAATTGAAACCGGGAACCTCTAGTTGATTTTATGGATCCATCAAAGAATTGGACTATTGGTCTAGTTTGATTTCCAAATAGATCTATGAAACTAGTCCTACCAAACTTTACACAACATCCCTGCCTTGGCTGAGTCATCTACGGCAAACCCAATGACTTTTAGTGCTCCACCGTGACGGTCAGCGGTGGACCTCCATCAGCATTATTAGACTTGTTATCATTAAGTAACACTGTGCAGGTTTTCCAAAATTACTGTGGCTTTGGTGGCATTAGCCTAGTTCCTCCTGACGTACCTAGTCTCGACGACGCAAATCCGACAACACCGGCGTCCTTTGCCTTCCCCCTCCCAACAATTCGGAGAGGAATTGGAACCGGGATTGAGGGTGAGGAGATCGCCCAAGCTGTACCGTTCGATGCGTACTTTCCATCTTTATTTTTATCCATCAAAACCCCCCTTCCATTGTTGCATCAATTGCGATTTTGTCCTTGCAAGCTGGAAAGAAAAATTCTTTCGTTTCCTTTTTTGGTGTCGACCGATTAATGCTTGCCACCAGTCTTTCCCATCAAAATTGTTCCCAAATCCATCCATTGAAATTCTCTTCATTCAAATATCTCACTACCCATTCACAATTCTTTCCTCAAAATTCTCTTTATTCAAATATCTTTTGACTATATTTGTTGCACTTTTTCCAACTTATGTAGGTTATCGAATGCAATCAAATCTCTAGTTTGCTTGTGCAAGGTTGTCAATCGCCGAATTTCTATCAATCCTCGGTCCATCATTATCTTGTGCCCATCTCAATTCCCATATTTGACATTATCACCATTGAAATTGATGCAAAATGGTATACTCTTTGTGATAAAATACCAAAAATGCAAATGCACAATATTACAAATCCAGTCCGGATGAGTGAGCGAGCAGTTCCTCAATTGGAATTGAAAACCAGACTTGTACTCACTAATTTCAATAAATTAGAATCAGGAACTGGACTATTTCCCTTAAAAACCACAGGTTTTGGACCGGTTCAGTCTAGTTCTAGAGTGGGTTTGACAGTTCTTGGTAACCTTGCACCCCGAGCCAAAATGTCCTACTTGCCCGAGAAAACCTCTATAAAAGGAAGATCTTACCAGACCCCTTGTGGCCATTATGCCACCATGTGCTGGAGACTATTGAGCACACGCTCTTGCTTTGTCCTTGGACAGCTTTGATATGGGCAGACAAAAAAATCAAGTTACAATCTTTAGACATACCCATCACTCGACTGGACAAATGGTTATTGAAATGCTTTGAAGCTAATACATACCAGGTCTCGCATGAGGAAATTGCAAGCATCCGGTGGTCAATTTGGAGGGCACGTATGGGTTTGTTCTTAGCTCTCGCTAGCTGAACTCGAGCAGAACGTTGAATCTTGCAATTACAAAGCACGCCAGTTTTCTTGAGATGGAATCCAAGGCCGAAAAGTGCAATTAGGAACAGGAAAAGCTTATCTTCTTCATGGCAGCCACCAGAGGGAGGGTCTTTGGTAATTAACGTCGATTGCTCCAAATCGGAGAACTCGTCGGAAGCAGCCGTAGCAGGGGTGATTCGAGACTGCAGAGGAGTGTTGGTGGATGGTTTCGCAATTTCTATCTTGGCTGGATCAGTCGAAGCGGCTGAAACTTGGCTTTGGTCATTGGTCTACGATTTATCGAAGAGAGAAGCAAATGTGAAGAGTTCTGTGGAGTTCAAATTCAAGTACAATCAGATTGTACTTCGCTAGTTAACTGCATTATGGAAGAAGAGCGGAACCCATGAGCTCTACGGGCCTGGATTGATGACTGCAAAGCAAATCTGACCCAACTAAACTTTGTGAACCTAGCCTGATGTCCCCAAGATTAAAATAGTCTTAGCGATTGGGTAGCCAAAGCCAATGAAAGAAGGAACTCCCCACAAACTGCCTATTGTGCCCTCCAAAACCTTTGTTGGATATCTTATGTTGCTATGTGAGCAGACAATTTTAAGGCTGTGTTCTTTTCATGAAAAATGTGTCATTTCTAGAAAATGCTTTACAGAAAACCTTTTTTTAAGGAAATTAATGATATCACCGAGATTGTCTGTAGGCGAAAAAGGAAAAAAAGAGAAAGAAAAGTAAAGGAAAGAAAATTTAAAAAATTATAAAACATTATTGATGTCAGTGTCGGTTATATCATGTTGAAAAGTTAGCATTTGACTGGATTGTCAATTAGCAATCTTTGATCAAAATTTATTGGAAGGATAATATTAAAAAATATTGAAATTGAAAAAATTGAAATTTAATTAGCTGTCGTATCATAGATTTAAGACATTTTAGACCATATTCTCATTTTGAGTTGCATTCGGAGATATCCAAATGAAGCACCAAAGGTGAGAAGCTAAGGTGGGTCCGAAATGCTTTGTTCAGACAAATCGATTCGAGACTGGACGCCCGACGGCCCACGGGCTAAACGCCAGTTGATCAATGATTAGTCAATACTCTCTGGTTGCCAGACAACTTTCGCATGAAAGCCAATGGACAGAGGCCACTTACATGGTATATATAGATTTTGATCAATTTTTCAAATACGATTTAATTGTCTATTAAACGAGAGATGAGAGATTTGTAGGATACTCAGCAATTTTTGTGAATGTAAATTTAAACAATAAGAAGTTTAATGATTACTTGCCAATTATCTTGATTATCGTAAAATGCGATTTTGTTCATCTGTAATTCTTTTATTTTTTATTTTTCGTTTTGGATCAGTGGTCCATTCATAATTATGTGTGGTGAAAAGATATTTAAAACTTGTCCATGTTTTTTTTTTCATGGAATTTTGTTTCGGAGAAAATTGTGGTCGAAGTGGAAATTGGATTTGTTTAATTGTAGTATAAGTGTGATTCAAAGGTTTGACATGCATAATTCTGGGAGTGTCGAAATATATATCTAAATATGCCAGGTAAGTTACAAATATATGATTTTATAAGTTCAAAGAAGTTCATTTAACAAATTACAAATTTTAAATGATTATAATTCGTGGGTGATACCTTAATAAAATTTTTAGATTTTGAGCAAAGTATATTAGGGCGGTCAGTGTATCTTCCACATTGGTTGGCTCTAAAGCAAGAAAGGCAAACGTAGAATTCAAAATAAAAAAGAAAATTAATATATGGTTAATGACAATTTAAAATAATTGATCCATGATATCTTGCATGCATCAGAAGTCATGATTTTTTTTTTTTGGGTGCAAAAATTATCCATCCTATTGATCATATTAGAGAAATAGCGGACAACTCCAAGACCATCAAATTTAAAAATTCCCTATGCTTTGTCTGACCTGAAGGGAATCGTTGCCGTGAATCGACTGAAAGAACATGAATAGGTCAGAAAACAGTCAATTCAGGGAATACAAATTTAACAATGTTACGTACACCGAATGTGTGTATCAGTCATTTGATAAACCCCCATAACTTCTTATGGGAATCTAAGGAAAACTTGTTCTACGAACATCGGCAATCGTTTCCCTTGCAAAATGATGCAAGTTCTCCATTGTAGTTACCTTCCCAGATGAGATATCGGAGGACAAAATGTCAATCGCTGAATAATCGATTCATCTTTAAGGAAAGCAACACGAGAAGCCGGGTCGTATGTATCGTGTTCTACCGCTGCCACATTCTGATTTAGCTGAGTCACTTCCTGCGACCAAGTCACAATTTTTCCCCCGACCAAGTCACAATTTGGCAAGCAGTATATGTCGGATGACTAATTCTTGTTTTTTCAGATTGATAGGATTAGCAGGAACCACCAAGTTGGAGCTGTTCGTGGACAGTAGGCTTTACTGGCTTGCTGCAACTAAACTGGAAAAATAAACGTGCTTACGACGAATTATAATCCCAGCCACCATACCTCGAGGGAGGGACCAGACGCGTGCCCTGCCAATGAATATCAACTGAAGTTCACATACAAAACGAAACCATGTAGTTTTTTTCTCCTGCTACTTCTGCTTTTTCAGTCTAAAATGCATAAACAATTTTGACAACTGGAAAACTGAACAAAGGAGGATGCTTTGGCTTCTACATATGTAGACCACGCCATCATACTCTTCCTAGTACATCAGCAACACCAAATACTAGCATGGTAAATCCATTAACATTAGTAGTAGCTTGTAAAATGACATCATTTTGGACAATCTTCGAATGAATTCCTCCTGTGATACCGGAGGATTATCACTCAAGATAAGTGCGCTGCACGGTCTGGTTTTCTTAACATTTTTGAGAGAGAACAGACAGCAAGTGTATTCACCAGAAAATATCATAAAACAGATAAGTACTGCGGGCCGCCTTTAGTATGTACATTGCTCTTAGTGGCTCCTGTCCACCTGCGTAATCACCACCAGACTAGAAGGCCAGAGAGCTTATGGTCATCATACATGAAATCACTTTTCCGGCTTCAAGATTTACGAAATAAACAGACTAGCAAATCTAATCGCTAAATGGAATTAGGTGGGGTTGAGCTGCTTCCCCAAATAGGCGAGACCTCTGAGTCCGGGGAAAACAGGGGAGGCATATTCTTTAGAAGCCCAACATCATCTGACCTGATGTCAATCACCTCGGCTTTCTTCACTGTTGCATTCTTGTACTGAAATCCCCTCAAGGTGTCTAGAACTTCGTCCATAACCTCGGCCTTCTGCTCTTTTATCTGCTCAGTCCCAATTCTTTTCAGAGAGTCCAAGACTTCTTCCATAGTCGGCCTCATATCCCTTTCCTCCTGCAAACACCGAAAAGCTAACTCTGCCACCAAGGTTATCATCCTCCTAACTGCATAATCTGTTTCAAACCCCAGAGAAGGATCGATCAGTTCGTGCAATGTACGATTTTGAATTCTGTTGACAGACATGTTGGCCAAATTAATGTCTTGACGATGCCTATTAGTGTCGACTGCAGGTCTTGATGACAAGAGTTCACATAGGACAACACCGAAACTATATACATCACTCTTGTCTGTAAGTTGGTAGCACTGATAATACTCTGGATCCACATAACCAGGAGTTCCTTGTGGAGCAGTAGATATATGGCTGACATCTGTGGGGAATAACCGTGAAAGACCAAAATCGGCCACCTTTACACGGAAATCGTTCTCTAGGAGAATGTTATTAGTCTTAACATCACGGTGAATGACATCAGACGCATGAAGGTAAGTGAGTGCATCTGCAGTCTCAACAGCTATATTCAACCTAACACGCCAAGGAAGAAAATTAGAACTCGCTTGCTTTCCATGGAGATGATCGGCCACTGTTCCATTTGGAATATATTCATAGACAAGAAGCAGCTCCCGGCTCCGTCTTGAGGTGCATCCATACAGCTTCACTAGGTTCTGGTGTTGCAGACGTGTTAGGATGTCTACTTCATTCATGAACTGCTCAACACGTCTCAAATTGTTCTCGTACAGGCGCTTGACTGCAACTACTCGCCCATCACGAAGCTCACCTGCAACGCAATCATTACTACTTTGATTAGCGGGCTAGTAATTTCCATGGTTCATTACATTAAATGACTAACAGTGCATCCCCCTACCATAATAAACTGTCCCAAAACCTCCATCTCCGAGTTCTCGAGAAGGATCGAAATTTTTAGTTGCCTCTTCAAGTTCCACGTACTCAAAGACTTTAACTCCAAAATAGGTGCTTCCCTTCTCAAGGTCGGACTTCAAAGAAGGATAAGATGGTATGCTTCTAGTGAAATTACTCGATACGAGAAGGTTTTTGCTTGAAGGAGTACTGTGAAGATCTTTGGTTTGAACTTCGAAAGCAGCTTTCTTTTTCTTTTTCCGCACTAAACAGATGAACAAGAAACCTAGCAGAATCGCCACAAAACCAGCTCCGCCAATGCCAAGGCCTGCACAATATGAATGAACATTCACTTTTCATCACTTATTGGACATCATTAATTCGCTCATGATCAGAGAGTATATTACCTATGCTGAGTGATTTAGACTCCTTCCCTGTGTCAGAGATAAGACTGAGAATTAGAAATCGAATCACAATTGCTAAAAGAGCAAGAAAACAGACAAGTAAAATGTGAGTTCTCTAATAATAATACAAGTATTTAAGAATGGAATTAGTTTTCAATGCAAATTCATATCCACATCCATGACGACAGTCCATAAAACAGTAACTTCAGAATCAGGCAAATACTTTAAGTCCAATATGACGTGTTCTAATAACAACATTACCTCCAAGTCTCAAGAACCTATGTTTGGAAAATCACCCATGAGAACAAACTGTTTACTGGATTGACCAAACTGAACTTTTCAATTGCTGAACACTGAAGTAGAATACAAAAAAGTTATAATGGCATCAATTGGTGAACATTATTTTGAAACTGGAGCGTGCCAAATCCTTCTGTTCTTAATAAGAAATTAAGTGGCTTTGTCGCCCTAAAGATGTCCTAATAATTATTCTAGAGAATAAGAAAGGACACCTGAACTTGAGAGCGATCAGACAGGACAAGGGAAAAAAAAAAATAATTAGTCATGTATCTGTCTTTAAGTAGCCCTCCAGCCAAATAAATTACAAAGATTCTATGGTAATCATCTCACAAAATCCAACTTTTCCTAGATTTTCAAGTTTATTCCAGAGAAAAAACAGTGATAATCATTAGAAAGAACCAGTCTCATCTGAAGCAATGTACCAAACATGATAAATATTGATTCAGCATGATAGTATATCATCTGATGGTAAATGCTCTCTCCAAATTTAATCAGGTCAAAACACAATTTGCCTCCCCTCACATCCACAGAGCAACACTTAAAGTTGTTCCCCCAAATTTGATTCTTTCTTGGACAGAATTCAAGGGAAACTCAATGAATTACTCGATGTCATCTACTCAGTATCATGACTCATAACCTACAAGGCTATTGTTTTTAAAAAGGCTGGATGTGATAGATGGGTTTGACTAAGTACAGAGATATCAACCTTTACCAACTTTCCATGTTCTCCACCATTTCCTCCTAACGATACCATATCTTAATTAGGAGAAAAAAAAAAAATTTCTCCGTTGAGCATCGATTGGCAGACTCTAAGGGATATCTACTAGAGCATCATTTTAGATGTGGCTGGCCGATAAAATATCAATTACTAAAGTCACGGGGAAAGTGATGGTTTATTAAAATCACTCAAGTGTGGGTGAGCCTTCCAACAACCAATCTTTGCTTAGTCCAAAGGAAACTTATGGAAGCTAAGCAGTTACCAGGACCAGCCAAACTCTGGTCAAAAAGTACGAAGGGGTCTCTTTTTTCTAATATTTTTAAGAGGCTAACCCTACGTTTGGAAAAAAAGAGCAAGGAAGGTAAGAAAATGATGAGGGGAATAAGAAGAAACTGAGATTGGAAGCAGAGAAAACATATCTTCTCGACCTTGTTTGGATGGAGAGGAAATTGGAGGGATTGAAGTGAATAGAAACATCTAATTTTACAAGTAAAATAAAAATTCGATACTTCAAATTGACCTCGTTTGAGATTGTTTCTTGTGGGATCCAATTGAAATCTTTCTCTCCGCCTCATTTCTCTCCATTTTCTGTCTTCTTCCAAACAATGGCATATTTAATTTCCCCCATGTTTTCCTCTACCCTTTTCTTTTCATCCTATTTCCGCGCTCCCAAATTGCACGGCAAAGTAAAATAAGTGATAAAGAAAAGTTAAGACGAATCACCTCGTGTAGATTTAGCAGTTGTTGCTTCTGGTGTCGCAGCCGGTGTCGATGAATTACAGGTTTTGGAAACAAAGAGCTGGTCAGGACAATAGCAAGTGGTCCCTTTCAGGGCGGGATCGTAACCACACACTCCATTCGATCGAGTGCACTCAACACATGCTTCACTATCCACCTTCAGCTGAACCTCAAAACCATGCTGCAGCAATTCACTCAAACCGGACGAGGTATTCCCGACGATGTTCCAAAAATACAAAGAAACCGGGACTACCACGCTCTTGAAGCACGCTCCGATGCTAACACTCAACCCTGACGAGCCAACATCCAACCCTGACCACACATAGCCCGCTGTGTACGGAACCCCCTGAACAGGGCACGAGAATTGGCCCAAGAAAGGTAGGAAAAACGATTGGCAACCGTAGAGGAAAGTGAAGTTGGTGAAGCCCTCGGTGATTTGAAACAGTGAGGGGTCGAGAGTCGTGTTGAGGAAGTTCGTGGAACAGATTCCCTGCATAAAGTCGTCCCTCGCGATTCTCAGCACAGGATCCACCCCCAGGACACGGTACTTCACTCCCTGTATCACGATCGTCGTGTTGCTTCCGTTCTCGCACTTAAGCTCCAACTCGGGATACCCACAAGAGCTCCCCCTGTTGCCTCCCCAGAAAGGATAGCCGACGCCATCAACATCCCCGCAGCTGAACCTGCCGCTGCAGCTCGTGTAGTTATCCACGCCCTGGTAACGAGGAGTCTTGATCAAGATCAAGAACAGCGGAAACAGCAAGCGTAGAGCAAGAGACGAGGATGAAGGAGGAGCCCAGGAAACGGACATCGTGCTTCACCACGAAATGGGAATGCGGATGCTGGAGAGAGGAAATAAAAGGCGAGTTGAAGGGGTGACATGACCTGGGTTTGAAGAATAGTCCAAGAAAAAATGAGACTGGGAGAAATTGTACGTCGGGTTGACTTGGTGTGAGTTCCAAGTGTCATAGGTTGAACAAGACATGGGATTTTTAATGGGGTTTTCTGTCCTGAGGTGCGGTTGGAGAGAAGACGGGGCCTGTCATTAACTAAAAGGATGAGTGCCATTCGTTCACCTCCCAACTGTCCCCCGAATCGAACCGTCCCGCGTCCTTCTGCGATCGCACGCTACCATCTCTGGATTGCTATGTGCTAACCACCGGAATATCGCGGATTATCATGACTCGAGACCGCTCAAAGAGTTGTTTAAGCGATAGGTGTGTTTGTTTTACTTGTTCAAGATATAACATCATCAAATTACTGTGATGCCTTGAGGTTACTAGAGATCACATTCATTTGGCATTCATTCAATTATCATATGTTAGCAGCACGATGGTACAGTGGATTACCATTCAATGAAGATTTTGATACGAGATTGAAAAAAAAAAAGATATGGGTGAATATACCTCAAAAGATAAGTTTTAAAAATGGTGGAATTAGAAATGAGGATTGAGATGGAACCAATTTGTGAGTTGGCATAATTGCTAATCAGGATGGAAGTCAAACTAAACAATAATGCGATTCGGCATTTAAGAAAAAGGGAAAAAGGTGAAGCTGCTTTCTTTCTAGTTGCTGGTAAAATAGACTTATCACATGGTTAAAGGAAGGAGGAGGTGGTTGAAGATCAATTCAATGACCTGTTAATTCAACTGCTTCTTCATCGTCAATTAGTGTCGTAATTATGATGGTGCCTGCTACCGCTATTGCTAGCCAAGTTAGTTGGGCGAAAGCTTTGAAACTTCTTTCCTCTTTATTCTTGCTCTTTGCCCTTTCTTTCCCTTTCTGTCATTATCTTTTGAAGAATTTTGATTCCGGGTTTTGTTTGCTCCGTATATGTTCCGCAATATGCAAATGGGTGAGGCTGTTTTCACACCCTTTTTTTCGTTTAGGGCAAAAGGACACTCTTTTTAACATGATCGACCAAATTAGCCTTCAATTGAGGTCTAGCATGAACTGCTATTTAATGACACATTTTCTAGGTAATTTTGATCCTCAAATCGCTACTTTCTTATCTCAGTTTACCTCAATTTTTTTTTTTTCCCTTTGGAAGTGAACAATTTACTTCCTTCTTCATATTAGCAAAAAACATCCTTAAAATGTGCTTTAAGTTAGAAACTCAACTGGGGACTTATTTCTTTTGTTCCTTTCAATCTTAAAATCATAAAGACTAAACAAGATTATAAATATCAATATTAAACTTTTATATAATTTGACCATGGAGAAAGTCATTTTTTTTTTTGGTCGGTTGGAGAAAGTCATTAATACTATTCACAATCCCATAATTCAATATGGCGGGCCAAGTTTTTTGATGAAGAATTATGACTTTGACTATAAAGAAATTGGAATTAGGTTTCACCCTCCAACAAAATTAAAAGCTCAAATAAAAGCACAAATGAATGATATCTTAACAACAAATAGCATTATAATGTCAATAAGCCAGTTGATTCGTGATCAAAGAAAGATAATTTTTATTACTACTAATTTTTTCGGGTCAAAACTAGCCACTTTGTTTAACTAACAGAACTAGTAGAATAACCACAATTAGCATCAAAACATAGAAAATACCAACGGGGTTGGGGGCTTACAAAGCCAATTAGGAGGGATGTACCCTAGGCCTTCGCGATCTAATTTGCACGTCAATTTGCTCCTCGTGGAGAATAGACAACTATCAATCCTTTTAGCTAGGTCAAAAGGCCCTTGCACTCTTCAATAAGGTTTTAGAGGGCCAAGGACCATGGGCTTCACTTGATGAGAGCTCTACCGTTGATAATTTGTCATAATGGAGTTTAAAGAATAAAATTTGTACTTCTCTATTTCTCTATTTTCCAGAATATGTTTGGAAAAGAAATCCGTTTGGTAATACAATTTGATTTTTCTATTTCTAGAACAGATTTCTATTCCAGAAATAGATTTGAAGAAAAAATCATAAGCTAAAATTTTTAATTTCTCAATTTCTGAAATAGAAATTGAGAAATTAATTTTTGGCTAGAAATCAATTTTTATTCCAGAAATTTTGTTATACACACCTCAATTGGCCAATCAACACTTCTTCCCCATAGATTAGTTCTCATAGCTTCTGACAGACAAAGAAGACCCTCATGAACTGCTTGAGTTTTCCGCCATTGAGGGCTATTTTACTTGAACTTACTTCGTGACGCCAATGACGAGCAGTCCATTGGTGTCTCTACATATGCCAGCGATTGAGTCTTTCGATGAGTTGTCTACCCATAAGTCATCGACGTTTAGACTCCAAGAGCCTTGGTCCGGTGGCCCTCACTTCTCATGTAAGAAAATCCCTTCCTTTTCTGCTTGTTTCGACCTTAGAGGCTGTCGCGACCGATTTTTTTCGGGTTATGAACCACCTAGAGTTTGGCTAATGGATTGTTAAGCCTAAACTTAACTCGGGCTCTCCCAAGCCCATACCAATTCGCGACTTAGGTTTGAATTCTTAACATGCAAATTGATTTTATTTAGGAGTCGCCACTAATCAGTTTATGGTAGGTCGATTAGACACCTAAGTAAAATAATGGGAGAATTACGTTACTCCTACGAACCAGAGACTAAGGGTACGGGGACTTGATTACATTAGATTTCTCTAATGCCCTTTCGGTACCATTCTTTTTATTTTCAAAAATGTTTGGCAATTGAATTGATTTTAAATTAACTTCCTAACATGTGAGGTGATCATACATGTGCGCATACCACCAATTTAACACTCAAGAAAGCAATTAAATATTGCAAAACATACCTAGGAGCAACGAAAGCATCTGCATTGTTAAATCAGAATTCACATCAGCAGCCCTAGATATGATTTCTAATTAGCACTCAATTTCAATTTTTGTTTTCATTTTATTTAATGAAAATCATGACGTATGCAATGCATCTAAGATGACATGGCAGCATGACCTAAACTATATGACATGAAGAAATGCAATAATTAAATGCCATATAAATGACTTAATTCTAATGACATGCAATGCGATGCAATGACATACAAAATTATTTAAACTAAGATGACATGCCGCATATAATTTAGCACGCGAGTTATATGTCATGCGACATTTATTAAATGATTTAGTCTAATTACGAGTAAGTTCTAATTAAATGAACCTACATGACATGCATTTGATATTTCTATTTAAAAATGCAAAAATGATCTAGCTAGATTAAAATTCTATCTTATTTAAACTAAGGATCAAGTCACATTAAATCCTAATTTAAACTAAGATATTATCTTAATCTAACATGTAATTGATCTAATATGCAATGACGTGCAGAGCAAGCCCTAATTCTACATAACATATGCATGATTTTTTTATCTTTTATTTTTATTTAAAATTCAAAATTTAAAATTGCCACGTAATTAAACATGCAACTAAAATCCTAAATTAATGCATTTTTTTATATTTTTCGAACTAAGATCCCTATCCTAGCTATGCAAGATAACAATCTAAAACAAACTGAATCTTAATTCAAATATATTTTTTTTAGATTTTTTTTTAGTGATTCTCTAAAACAAGTAATTATCATCTAAGCAGTAAATCTAAACAATCAAGATATGCAATCAAATAAAGGATCAAAATAATCGAAAAAAATAACCTGTTGTCTCACAGGTTAAATTAATGATTATCCTAACCCTAATTATCACGACAAATGGTTCAAAATAACTAAAAATCTGATCCGAATTCTTACGGATCAAATTAATAATTATATTGATTTAGTACTTAAAAAACTATCAACAAACCCCGAAAATTAAAATAATTAAAAAATGACCCGACATCTTACGGGTCAAATTAATAATTATAATAATTATGGAGAAGATCCTGCGGATAATGCCTACAAGACTCATACAGTAAACATTGGGATTCAATTAAATAACTAAACTACATAATATAAACAAAATAAAGTAAATATAAAAAGAAGATAAAAACTACCTAATTTCTTTTCCTTTTTCTTTTATTTTTTCTTTTCTTGCTTTCTTCACCCACGGCTTGCTCGTGCGGCTGATCTTCAGGTAGCGGGTTCGGGTCGGTGGGTCCTCGGCTCCTAGGCGATAGGCGATGCTCGGTGCGGCGGAGCGGTGGGTCGCGACGAGCTTCACGGGCGTCGGAGACGAACGAGAACAAGCAAGGCACGGCGGTGGGCAGATCTCGGCCTCTGGACAGCAGCTGGAGCACGAACTCGCGGGCGATGGAGCGACGGTAGCAAGGCAGCAGGGCTCGGCGTGGCACGAGAGCAGCAACAGCAAAAACCCGTGGAGCAAGGGCGCTCGGGCGGGGGACTCAGGGGACACTCCGGCGTCTCGAACCAGCAACTCGTGGGCGAGATCGGCTCGGGCTGCAACGGCGTTGTCGCTCGGGCGGAGCTGATCGTGGTCAGATCAGGGGCGAAGCTCGGGCACTGGGCTCGCGAGGGGGGTCGCGGGTGCTCACGGACAGAGGTGGCCGGCGAAGATACAGCAACAGCGGAGCGTCGGTTTGGTGCGAGCAGCGCGGCTGGGCGGCGGTGCGAGCTTGCGGAGACGAAAACCGAGGGAGTCCGGCGGTGCAGCGGTGCGGCGGCAAGCGGTCGCGGGCGAAACGGCGTGCGGCTGACGGTGGAGGAAGCTTCGCGGATGGAGGTTGCAGAGGAAGGGCAGTGATTTGGGGAAGATGGTGAATAGTAGGGGTCAAATCACTCCTTTACTTTTCTCCTCTCTCTCCCTCTCTCTCACGTCACTCTCCTTCTTCCTTCGTACTCTTTCTCTCTTTTTACTTTTTAAACTCCACGGATGGCTTCTCTCCCTTCTTTCACTTTTTCTTCTCTGTCTTCTTTTTTTCGACGAAGAGAAAAACACCTCTCTTGACCTTTCTCTTGACCTTTTTCTGATTTTTTTTTTTTTCAAGAAGCCCCCTCAGGTCATCGTACACGGCTGCTTTTATAGGGGGTAAGAGATAAGCTTTCGATTTCCTCTTCAAATCTACATCTGCGATACATCTTCACCAACCGATTACTATTGATAAAGATTTAGGATTATGATAAATATTTTCTCGAAATCCAAATCTCACAAAGATAAATCGCAATATCGCAATATTTTTTCATAAAATTCATCCCATAAGGATTCAAGATTAAGATGAGATTTTTTTCTAAATCCAAATCTTTCAAGGCCAAATCGCAATATTTTTTAACCATTTATCTTATCTAAAAAAGATTCATATCTCGGAAAAATTTTAAAATATTATATTCCCATGAGATAATTTTTAATTATTAAAAAACGCGGGCTTGGGCCAACCTGCTCGCTTCGTGGGCCTGATCCATCTAATTCGAATTCATCCGCCACCGGTCCAATAGATAAAATGCAAATAACAAAATAAATGCAAATATAAATCTATATGCTATGCAATTAATAAAATTAACCCATAATTTCCTATGTAATAAATAAATAAACTAAATCGTCAAAATTTAGGTGTCAACAGCTGCCCCTCTTTGAATGTGAGCTCGAAGAGGTTGCCTTCAAAGACAAATTGAGATCTAAATTTTGACCATGCAAATGCACTGAATGATTTTTTTTTGTCGGAAAATGAATTCCATTTTTTAATGCAATTTATATGATGCATGGAAATACTAATGCAAATGATAGATTAACTTACCTGAAATAACTTACCTTCGAGGAGGATAGAGTAATTCGAGGTAGTGGGTGTTACTTGTCCAGGACCCGTACCATTCTACGATCGCCTAGAATAGTAACATGACTTTGTGAAGATGCTGCTTTTCCAGGACCCGTACCATTCTACAGTCGCCCAGTATGGCAGAAATGAGCTGCTTTCTCAGGACCCGTACCATTCTACGGTCGCCTAATACGGCAGAAATGAGCTGCTTTCTCAGGACCCGTACCATTCTACGGTCGCCCAGTACAGCAGAAATGTTTTGTAAAGAAATGCTTTCCCAGGACCCGTACCATTCTACGGTCACCCAGTACGGCATAAATGTTTTGTAAGGAACTGCTTTTCCAGGACCCGTACCATTCTACGATCGCCTAGTATGACAGTGTTTGGTTGTGTCTAGGACCCGTATCATTCTACGGTCGCCTAAACGGGGATTTACCTTCCAGGACCCGTACCATTCTACGGTCGCCTGAATAGGGAAATAGGTTTTGTCTAGGACCCGTTCTATTCTACGGTCACCTAAACGGGGATTTACTTTCCAGGATCCGTACCATTCTACGGTCGCCTGAACGAGGTTTTGCTTGGCCAGGACCCGAACCATTCTTCGGTCGCCCAGCCTTGCAACAGAGGTCAACTGACCAGGACCCGAACTGTTCTTCGGTCGCCTTAATCAGATTGAATCTGGAGGAAAATTTTTGGGGGACAACTCAGTCGAGTGTCGGTGTTTTCAAAAGGGACTCTAGGCTATGACAGCACGCCAGGTCAATATAAAGGGACATCGGGCTACAAAAGCACGCCGAGTCGATAAAGAGGGACTCTGGGCTACGAAAGCACGCTAGGTCAATATAAAGGACACCGGGCTACTGAAGCACGCCGGGTCGATAAAGAGGGACTCTGGGCTACGAAAGCACGCCAGGTCAATATAAAGGACACCGGGCCACGAAAGCACGCCGGGTCAATAAAGAGGGGAACTCTGGGCTACGAAAGCACACCAGGTCAAGAAAGAGACATCGGGCTACGGAAGCACGCCGAGTCAATGAAAATGACTCTGGGCTACGAAAGCATGCCAGGTCAATATGAAGGACACCGGGCTACAAAAGCACGCCGGGTCTATTAAAGGGACTCTGGGTTACAAAAGCACACCAGGTCAAGAACTCCGGGCTACAGAAGCACGCCGGGTCTATTAAAAGCGACATCGGGCTATGGAAGCACGCCGAGTCGATGAAAATGACTCTGGGCTACGAAAGCATGCCAGGTCAATATAATTAGACAACTTGACCAAGTCAAGTGTCGATGTACTTGAAAGAGAATACCTGCACAAATGACAAGTATTTTAGAGTATGGTAGAGATATATTACCTGATGATATCTCTGATTCTTGGGGATATGTCTTTTTGGAATTTGGATATCCTGTGGAGGTCTTTCACCTCCTGGTGGAGGTTTCTCATCTTCTAATATCATGAAACACTCTGAAAGGAACTTGAATTACTTGTCAGACATGAATTAGAGCAAAAGCTGATATGCATTCATCAAAGAGATAGACAATCTAAGCTACTCTAGAATGCACATTTCAAAATTCAGTGAGGTTTTCATCAATTCAATCAGGGTTTATGCATAATGACCTTTGCATCACCCAAATTTCCACTGGAGAGAATTATCATTTAAGACAATCTTCACTCATGACATGGATTTCTTAAGAATACTAAATGAGAGACTTTCGGTTAGAAAGGACTTTCACTCACTCTCATTTAGAATGGTTATGAGAATCACTCAATTTTATCATATCGACATGGGTCCAAGTATTCTCGCAAGCGGTACGATCTTACCAATCTGAGAGGTCTTTAACAAGGACCATAATGTGGCTTGGTCAACGGCTTAACAAAATGACCCTTTGAGTCAAAGCTATTGAATGATCTGTCTTGTAATCATCTCCGGGTTTACAAGTCAAGAACCCTGCAAAATAAAAAAGAAAGGTACCGAAAGGGCGTTAGAGAAATCTAACGTAACCAAGTCCCCGTACCCTTAGTCTCTGGTTCGTAGGAGTAAAGTAAATCTCCCATTACTTTACTAGGGTTTCTAATCGACCCACCAAAAATAGATTAGTGGCGACTCTTAATTAAAAAATTGCATGTTAACAATTCAAACCTAAGTTGCGAATTGGTATGGGCTTGGGAGAGCCCAAGTTAAGTCTAGGCTTAACAATCCAGCGCCAAGCTGTCGCGACCAATTTTTCGGGGTTTGGACCACCTAGGGTTTGGCTAATGGATTGTTAAGCCTAGACTTAACTTGGGCTCTCCCAAGCCCATACCAATTCGCGACTTAGGTTTGAATTGTTAACATGCAATTTTTTAATTAAGAGTCGCCACTAATCTATTTTTGGTGGGTCGATTAGAAACCCTAGTAAAGTAATGGGAGATTTACTTTACTCCTACGAACCAGAGACTAAGGGTACGGGGACTTGGTTACGTTAGATTTCTCTAACGCCCTTTCGGTACCTTTCTTTTTTATTTTGAAAAATGTTTGGCAGGCAGCTTGAATTGATTTTAAATCTATTTTCCTAACATGTGAGGTGCTCATGCAGGTGCGCAAACCACCAATTTAACACCCAATAAAGTAATTAAATATTGCAGGATTTACCTCAAAGCAACGAAAGCATCTGCAATGTTAGTTTAGAATTCACATCAGCAGTCCTAAATATGATTTCTAATTAACACGCAATTTTTGTTTTGTTTTCATTTAATTAATGAAAATCATGCAATATGCAATGCATGCCACTAATTTAACATGAAATGATATGACATGGCAACATGACTTAAACTATATGACATGAAGAAATGCAATAATTAAATGCCATCTAAATGACCTAATTCTAATGACATGCAATGCGATGCAATGACATATGAAATTATTTAACCTAAAATGACATGCGAGCTATATGTCAAGCGACATTTATTAAATGACATAACCTAATGACGGCAATTTCTAATTAGAAATGAACCTAACAATAATCACTAAAATGACGTGCATTTCATGGACTTAATTCTATATAACATGCACATGATTTTTCTATTCTAAAAATGCAATCTATTCTTGGAAATTGCAACTAATTTATTCTAAGACAAATTTTATGAAATTCGAAATTTAAAAATGCAAAAGTGATCTAGCTAGATTAAGATTCTATCTAATTTAAACTAGGGATTAAGTCATATTAAATCCTAATTTAAACTAAGACATTATCTAAATCTAAGATGCAATTGATCTAATATGCAATGACGTGCGGAGCAAGCCCTAATGACATATGCATGATATTTTTTATTTATTTTTTATTTTTTTAAAATTCGGAATAAAGTCCCTATTCTAGATATGCAAGATAACAAGAAATATTCCAAAACAAACTGAATCCTAATTCAAACATTTTTTAGATTTTTTAGTGGTTTTCAAAGACAATGCGATTACCAATTAAAAATCAAATCTAAACTAATCAAGGCATCAAATCAAATAAAGAATTACAATGATCGAAAAAAATAACCTGTTATCTCACGGGTCAAATTAACGATTACTATAATCCTGAATGTCACGACAAGAAGATCAAAATAACTAAAAATCTAATCCGAATTCTTACGGATCAAATTAATAGTTATATTGATTCAACAATTAATATGCTATCAACCAAAGTCCCAAGAATTAATATAATTAAAAAAATGACCCGATATCTTACGGGTCAAATTAATAATTACAATAATCTTAGGGAACACTCTTATGGATAATGCCTGTAAGATATTTTGAAATAAGCATCGATATCCGATATTACAATGTAAATGAATTAAAGAAAAGCTATCAAATAAAGCACAATAAATAAACAAGAATAATAATAATACTAATAATAATAAACTAATCTACCTAATTGGATTTCCTTTTTTCCTTTTTGTTTTTCCTTTTCCTGCTTGTAACCGTGAGTCTCCAAGGCAGCAAGTCGTCGGTCCGGCAAGGGGAACTCCGGCGAGGCAAGGCAGGTGGGCGTCTGGCGCGGGGCAGTGAAGATTGACGCCGGCAAGGGACCTCAGCGAAGTAGGGCACCGGCGAGTGGGTGTCGCAGGGCGCGGGGCCTGCTGTCGGGCACCGAGGAGACGCGAGCAAACGCGATGTGGGCTCTGGCGGCGTTGGGTCGCGGCAAGAACAGCGGCACGGCGGCGGCTGAACGTCGGGGCTCGGCGCGGTTCGGCAGCAGCGTCGGCGGGACTCAGCTGGGCGAGCAGATCACGGACTGAGTGGTGCAGCAGCAGCTTTACCGGGATCTCGCAGGTTGCCGGTGAGGCGGAGGCGCGACGGCGATTTGAGGGATGGTGATGCGGCGTTCGGCGAGCAGGAGCGTCGGATCGTCGGGTTGCAAAGCGGCAGTGGCTGGATCGGCGGGTTGCAGCGGTGGCGATGTGGCTGGATCGGTGGGTTGCAGCGGCGGCGATGTGCCGGTGCACGGTCGGTGCGTCGAGGTCTCCGCAAGTTGCAGCGGCGGAAACCCGGCTAAAACCGCCGGCGACGGGGCCGGCGTGGATGCTCGCGGACGGAGGCCGGGAGGGGCCAAGGACGCCTGCACGAAGGAGAAAACCCTTTTTCCTTTTCCTTTTTGACTTTTCTCTTTCTCCCCCTCTCCCACGTCGCTTTCACTCTCTTTTTTTGTACTTTCTGCAGAAGCTTTTTCTTCTCTTACTCTTTTCTTTTTCTGAATTTTTTCCTCGAGAAGCCCCCCCAAGCAAAAACTGAACCCCCTTATTTATAGAGCAAGAGCAAATCAATCCGTTCTACCAACGAAGATTTCGTATATTGACTCAACAATTGAAGATAATCTCAAATTTTTTTGTGAAGATTTTCCAGATAATTTACTCAAGATAAAGCTTCATTATCCAACTCTAAAATCTTCCAAAATCTCTATCCGCAACAAAATATTTTAGATTATCCCTTATCCTCTTTAACATTCCCAACGATTTTACCACCAAAAGACTAAAGATAAGATTGCAATATGATTTCTTTAAATATAAAAAACTACCGTAATATCGCATCAAATCTCAATTTTCCATGAGATAAATTTCAATAAAAAAAACATGGGCTTGGGTTAATTTTATCCTTTCATGGGCCTAGCCCGGCCTATTAATTTAAAATTCAAAACCACCAATTCGACCCATCCGCCACCGGTCCAATAGATAAAATGCAAATAACAAAATAAATGCAAATATAAATCTATATGCTATGCAATTAATAAAATTAACCCATAATTTCCTATGTAATAAATAAATAAACTAAATCGTCAAAATTTAGGTGTCAACAGAGACTATCAAGCTTCTGCTCATTGAGAGGGTGTCGTCCACGATCGACTGAGGGATTGGCTTGTGCATTTGAAAGATGAAGGAGTTCTGGGTTTTCCGCATCGACCAAAGTATGCTCGCAACTAAATCTCTCGAAGGGGGCATTGGAATCCTCGATCAATATTTCAAAAACCCATTTCTCCATTTGGTAATTTTCTGCGGAGAGGTCTTGATGTTAATCCTCGGGTCTGACCAGATAACTTTGCTTCACTTGCATAGAGTAAAAAGGCGTTCAACTATTTCTGGAGCTTGTCGGCACATGGGACAAATCGGATCAGACATTAGCTTCTGTTTGTACAAGTTTTCTTTTGTAGGTAGTGCATTCAGACCCGCACTTCACATAAAGAAGCATCCTTATAACAGATATTCAGTTGCCAAATAATAGACCATAGCACGTGGGGAGGCTGATAGGAATATGGTGCTTGGTTTTTGCTTGATTCCTTGTTGACTGAAGAGCATTGTACCAACTTTTGATTGTAAAGGACCTATCTTTGTTGCCTGTCGAAACAAGCTTATCATTCATTAGATTGGAACAAAGAGGAATAGTTAGGATCTCTTATATAACGTGTTCATCAAAGAGTGTTTACAGCTTTTGACATTCCATTCGCTTCTTGGTCAATTAAATCAACTACCAATAGGGGCACCTCATGGTTTGCTAGGCCACCAACCAAACCAGTTGAAAGCCATCTATCCTTGAGTATTTTGATACTCTTTCCGTTTCCACCATCCATCTCACGTTTTGGCTAACTACATCTCTTCCTAATAATAGGTTTTGCCATCCCAGAAGGGGTGGAAACCCTTGCTTGCCTTCCAAAAATCTCCTCTCGAGAAGTAGATTCCTTTTTAAAATTTGACTCTATAGGGTTGAACGAGACCATGACAATCTCCATGCTTATTTACCCAGCATGCCTTGTTAGAAGAAATAAGGTTTTTGAAGTCGAGACCCCTTTGTCTTTCCTAGTTTTTAAAATATCCCATCGTTCCTAGTGTACTCTCAATTTGAAAGCATTTTGTTTCCACTAGAATGAGACAATTTTTTGTTTGACTGCTTTACAAATAGAAATGGGTATCTTAAAGATAGACATGGCACAGTAGGGGCAAATCTTTTACCAACGACTTGATCAATATCTCCTTACCAGATTTTGATATTGGTTTTTCTTTCCGCCCTTCTAACTTCATATTGACAAACGCTTGTTTCTTTGATTGCCCCAGTTTGAAGGAATGCCTAGATGCTTTCCAGTCTTCTCAGTGATTGGAACTCTCAACTCATTTGCCATACTTCTCTTTAGATTCTAAGACAACCACTACTGAAATAGACACCCGATTTGTTTAAGGGTAATGGCTTGACCCAAGGCAAAGTAATATTGGTTCAACAAATATTCTAGCACTCCTTGATAGTCCCATCCAAGAAGAAATTGCATCATCTACAAATAAAAGATGAGAAAGTGTAGGACAATGTTTGTTCAATATAATCCCTTTGATGCTTCCATCCTCAATTGCTTGATCCAATAGATATGAGTAAATATTCGCCATAACTATGAACAAGTAGGGGACAAAGGATCCCCTTGTCTAATATAAGCATGATTGATTCTCGAGCAGTCCGCTTCCCACTCTAAAATTGGGAACCAGACTATCTGGTCTTGGATTGATTTGGTTCAGTTCCCTAACTGTCCAATAAAATTGGTGGATTCATAATAACTCATATTCTTCAAATGTGTTAAATGCATTAAATTCCACAATAATAAGCCCTCATACCTTTATGAAGCAAGAAAAGTAGATTTTGGTTGGGCACCTGAAAAAAGCATTTGCCTAACAACTTTCATAATACAATGTTTGAAGCGTAAAGATTCATTTATAAAGTCACAATCCATAGAGTTGTATCAACTCATATGAGTCTTTTTGCATTGTAAGCTGAGTTGCTCATATGACATAATTAATTATGCCAACTCTTAGATGGTTGGCCAAAAGAAAAACTTGGAACGAATGCATTATCGCATCAAAGCTCAAGCTCGTTTATAATGCAATCCAAAGACCTCTAGTGAGCATAGATCATAGATTCATAGTAAAAGAAAACTTGCTTTTCTGCTAGTTTGTTGTCTACATCATTATAGTAGTTTAACTAATTTGTATCTAAAAGTCAAGTATTCGCATGTGATATGGGAACAATAAGGATATATCCCATCAAATTATAATTCATACTTCATTGAAATTAGACTTAGAAAAAAAACCCAGTTAGGGTTAAAATAATGCTTAAATTTAGCAACAAATAAATACTTTATGAAAACACAACTTTTTCCCACTTCTTTCCAAAACTAAATCATAGCCAAGAGAGCGTAAAATAGGCACATGAGTTAGATTCCCAACAACTATGTTAAGTGTTGAGCATATATAAGTAGACAACATCATAAATAAGATTTCTATTTTTCTCGAGAAACATCAAATACCGTTCAACAACTACATCAATAGATGAACACACATTAATAGAATCATTTTCATGATTTTAATCAACTATATCGATAGTCGAACACACATCAACATACAACTAAATAGACAATTAGTGTAAATAGACAATGGTTTGCATCTTATAAATTGCCATGCCAAGTTAATTCCTTTCTTGATAGTTGATGGATGAAGTGAATCAACGGCCAAACTGCATTAAGTTTATATGATCATTGAACATGAGTTTTATATTATAATTAATTGAAATCGAACTCAAATTATTAATAGAAAATCTCACCAAGTATATTCCTTCCTTTTCAACTTGTAAACTCTATTTACCAGTAAGCTCTAAGTGAACATCATCCATATCTAACAAAAACAAGATATTAAATAAAGCATTCATTCATTAGATATACAAAAGAATTATAAGATAAAAAAATATATTTATGACTTACTCTACTCAAACTTTTTCACATTCTCAATGCATTCTTCGACATTAATTGGCTTGGTAACCGCTCTCAACTAATATTGCGTGCAAATCAAAACTTCCACCACTCTAGGAGTCTAGGGTGAGCATGGTTCGAGTTGGGTTGGTCTAGCACCTAACCCATGGGCCAACTTGCATACTATTGGTCATAAATTTTTGGGATCAGGAACTGATCCTATTAAGCTTGTAGTTGAGGATTAGTGAGTTCGGTTTGGTTCCAAGGTCAACTTGGGACCAACCGATTATTTTTTGTTTCATTTTTTATATTCCTTGAAAGAACAAACATATTTTTTTAAATTACATATCCATTAACAATACAACATTGAGTAATCAAATTATGAATACTGGTACATATCAAACATTTAAGATAAGGTAACATCAAAAGTCTTCATTTGTGATTGTTAAGCTGCGTTCGTGAGGCGGGCTAAGACAAACGAGCGATTTTACTGATTGAACGGCACTCGAGAGGCGGGTAGCGAGGCGAGTGGCAAGCAAGACGAGTGAGGCTGAGGCAAGTGAAGAGGGATTATATATATATCTATATATATATATATAAATTTAATATATATCACATATTACATATTCATAGAACCAACCCTCATAGGATTGGCCTAGATTCCTTGGGAATCGGACTAGGATTGGTTAGGTTGGGTCGATTCAAGGTTGACGCTGGACTGATACTCACCCCTATAGGAGTCAAAGAATTTTGATAGCCGTCAGGTGCACGGCCAAATGCATTGAAAAGTTGACTTCAAAGCAACGATTGTTATTGGAATAAACAAAATATCACGACCAATCAAAGAGAAGATCTTAAACTTTTGGCTAGCAATTTTCCACCACACCAAAAGGCCAGGATTATGAACTTGTTCACATTCAACTTTAAGATATGTATTGATTTCAAATAAGTTACCCTTGGACACCTTTTTCTCATCGTCATGAAAGCCTTCGTATGTCTTTTTCAAATCGAAAACCACATTAAAATATGCTTGTCTTTGTTAGCCTCCTCATGGTTATCAAAATCCCAACTATTACTAGTATCAATCAAAAGTTGACCACCTAAATTTTTGTTGCAAGAAGTAGAAGCAAAAGAAGATTTCTCATAAAAGTGAAACAAACGTTTGGCAATACTCACCTTCTCATACATCTCATCAACTTTTGCACCATTAAGATAGATTAGTCTATAATAATATTGCACGTAATTCATCTTTTTTCTTAAATTCAATACTACTGCAATCAACAACATTCTACTTGCTTTTTAAAAAATTCCATAAAAATTTTGGAACTCATCCTTCATCTTTGTATCATAGCTTTCACCCTAGGATCTGAAACCTTCTCTGCTTATTTTGGATTTTTATATAAAGCAATTATCTCCTCAAAATAATTATTTGAAGTGATATATAGAGCCTCGGACATTTTGTTGGTGGCATCATAGAACTTCTTCAAAAATATGGAAAGATTTTTAGCATTTTCCTAATCTTTATGTTTATGAGTTTCCATAGTCAATCCTAAGTAAGAAAGAAAGATTGTTTTTTCCATCCTTTTAAAAGCTTTTCTTAGCTTTGAGGTAGTTTCCAACATAAGGTAAGTGGAGTTGCACCAAACAGTGACATAAAGACAAATTGAACCCTTAGAAGTGATCCTTGTATTCTCAATACAATATTGGAATGATTTAGCTCTCATGAGAGAACTCATTACATACTAAACTACGTTTTGGATTTGTGCAATAGAATCATGTACTTTAATTAAGTCATCCCTCATAATCAAGTTTAATTTATGAATTGTGCACCTTGTTGCGACTTACCCCATGGGGGAGAGAAATAGGTTTGCAGGTATTGCAAAATTTGAGCCAATCACCTTCAATTGACTCAAGTTCCCCCAATTCTATATCTTGTGTGACATTGGACATTCAATTTATATTTAATTAATCCTACGTGAATTTCTACGTAGTTAGCACTAACTTATTTTGTTCGACTAGAAACCAAGTAATAAATGGGAAAATATCTAGCTTTTTGTGCAATAATATATAATTGGAATGGGGACTTGATTACATCAATCCTAATTCTAATAACCATTCGGTACCTAAATTTGATTAATACTAACTAATGCTGAGGCAACCTATCAAAGACTTTTAGATTTCATCCTAACTTTTATAAAAACAAAAGTAACACGCAAGATATTTTAAAGTGTGCAATCAAGTACAATTGAAAGTAAACACACAAACAATCTAATATTGTCTCTAAAAAGAAGCACTTGAAAATCACTATTGTAAAAGCCTTAAAAACTTATTTAATTTCAGGTTTCAACTTGAAGGATTTTCCATTTTTTAAGAGAAAACTACTTGAAAACTAATTTTCTAAACCTTTTCCAATAGTTTATGATTCTTCCGAATTTTATGAATTTTTTTAGAGTTTTCTAATTTTTTTTTTATGACATGTCATGAATTTCTAATTTTTTATCTGAATTTGTGATAATTTTGAATTTTCTGAATTTTTTAAAATTTTTTATTTATTATTATTTTTTTATTATAAAGAAAAGGGAATTTGGACCGGGTCAAGAGATCTGGCCCAACTAGCTAACCTGGACGTTATCGGTTTAGGTTGGGTCAAAATCTGAACCAATTATAAGGCCCATTCCAAATTGACCAAAATGGCCCGTGAAGTTTTTAAGCCACTCGCAATTCAACCTATTTTCCTTTCTATGATTCTTGGCCCAACCTGTCTTTCTCGCTCGACTGGCCCACCCGATGAATCCTTAACCCAAATTTTCATCTCTTAACCGAGCCGGTGAAAAAAAAAAAACCTAGCCGGTGATAATGTAAGCCCATCTTCCATTAAAATTCGACTAGCCCATTTGGTCCTAGCCCATGACACCACCTGGCCCAGTCTCAGTCTACTCAGTCCATAACTCCCAACCCAACCTTTTTTTTATCTAATCTTTATTTTTTATTTTCTGTTTCTATTTTCTTTTTTTTTTTTCTCTCCACGCACTCGGTCTTCTTCTTCCCGATAGCTCCTCTTCCCCGAACTAGCAACACCATCTTCCAATTGTGTTGTCGTTGGCACCCTGCCGTCGAACCACCACAATCCGCCGATCATCCACTTTGACTAGTGTCGATCACCGCCGGCCGCCTACTTCGGTGATGGTCAAACCGTTGGCCATCTACTCTGATGAAAAAAGGCTCACCGAATCCTTACTTTTAATACTAGCAATTCCAGCAAACAAAGAAACATGAACATACTAAAATGAGGTAAAATAAGCCAACTAGGGCGGCCTTGAATTGCTGGCTTTGCCGACGAGGGAAAGGCTTCCAGCGGAGGGCAGGATATACCGACTCAATGATGAGTTGTTGTTCCACGAAATCACATGGAAACATATCGAAAACACGAAAATTAGACATGATTCAACAAGTACAAAAGCACGTACGTATTGACTCGAGTTTAAACATGAATTGCTTTTCGGTCCTCTCTTAGGCATTTGATCAAATAAGCGATGTGTAGCACTGAGATTAGCTTCCAATCCAATTTTGAAATGATTCTTAATCTAGAAAAGATATATGGAAACTCACATCACGTCATTCCTTGACGAATTAGCCCTATTCTATCAAAATTATCTCATGATTTCATCACTCGAACTTAACATCTCCCTCTCAGCCAAAAACAGGGCAAGTGCAGAGCACATGGAGCGAGGAGCCAACCTGATGGAGAGTGGAGTCGTTGTTGCCGTACATTCGCCGTGGAGACTTTAGAAGATGCGTGGTATCCTTCCTCTTCGTCTGAGGAATGAGCTTAAGGGATGCGAGCTTTCACTTGACCACGGACAGACAAGGTGACTGATGGTCACGAATTGTAATCTTCGACTGATGGAGGGTGACCGGAACGAAAGGAACTCGGCTGATTTTGCTGATTTTGCTTCACTTTCAGAAATTTCTCGTCTTCCATTCAAGATCTTTTTTTGTTCCCTCCTGTTTTCTTCCCTCTTTGTTTTTTGTTTTTGGCCAGAGCCACCTCTAGCAGCCCCTATCCTCTCCCCTGCGAGCGTTCCCCTCTCCCTTCTTCGGTGAGCCAACACCCCAAAAATAGAATCTTATTCTTTTATCTCACCGCATTCCTTCGGTTACTGCTCGTCTGCTCATGGACGTGAGCGTGCGCCAGGGAAGTAAAAGGGACCAGGGGTTGGGCTTTTTAAGTTCTGATAGGCTATGAAGAAAGCAAAAAGAATGAAAGAAATGGGCTCCAAAGGTGGCAAAAATGAAGTGAGACTGCAAATTTTTATTTACTAGAAGGACAAGTATGACGTATCTTCTTTTCGTCGGATGCCTCTTGGAGTTCTTCTTCACCTTCATGTTCTAGTGAGTCCATTGTTAGAGTCATCGCATTATTGAATTTGTCCCCTTCTGTTGACGTGTAAATAGATTACCTGAATCAAGCATAACATAGATTGGAGCCAATAACAAGAATTGATTGAGACTGACGGAAATCAATCTACTCAAAGAAGAGATGTGTTGGTGTAGTGTAAACGTCAAAAGAAGCACAAGCTACCGAGTACTTAGATTAAGCAATACAGAAACTGCATACTCAGGGTAATCAACTCAAGTCCCTCATTTACATTTCTGTCAAAAAATATAGCATGATAGAACTAGAACAAATTATGGCTGCAGTTATTTTCTAAGTAGAAAAACAAATCACCCGTACTTAAAATATCCCTACCTCCGTGGTTGACAAGATCCAAAAATAGAAATTAAAATTGAAGTCCACTAACCAAAATGGAGGATAAGCTAAAACCCAGCTACATGGAACGATTCAATTAGAAATGGGATTATCAAGCACGATACGATGGGAATCTAATTCAGAGATGCATATGAAACTCGCAACCCAAATTTAAAGAACACCTCACAGTACGGCCATTACCAAGCAAAAGCATAGAGGTTTGTGGAATTAGCACAACGATAGATAGACAAGGACAACGAAAGCACGAACACACTTAGCTAGAACCTAGAGGTGTTAAATGGGTCATTGACCCATTTATGGACCAATTTATGTTCAAATGGGTCGTTAATGGATCAAGCATTATCTTTTAAAGCACCTATAATAGGTTTTAAACCTAAAGAGAGTGAGATATATGGGTCTTAAATGGGTAAGCTCTACACCCATTTAAGACCCATTTATTAACCCATTTATTTTCACCCAAAACCAAAACCTCACAATCTCTCTCTTCTCTCTTTAACTTTACAATTGTTTTTAGACCGAAATTATAATTATTTTTTTACTTTTTCTTTTTCTTTCTTCTTCCTACGGTTGCCGGCACGGTGATGGCCGGCAACCGGCTAGGCGAGCCCCGAGCTCGGGGGCGTCGGGTGAGCTCGAGCTCGCTGGATCTGGCGAGGCCGCCGATGCCTGGTGAGCTCGAGGTTCGCTAGATCCGGTGAGATTCGAGCCTCGCCCGACGCCGGCAAGCTCGAGGCTGGCCAGATTGGTGATGAGCCCCGAGCTCACCAGATCTGGCGAGGCGAAGGCCTTGCTCAACGCCGACGAGCCTCAAGCTTGCCAGATCTGATGAGGCGGAGGCCTCGCCGACGTCTGGCGAGGCTTGAGCCTCGCCAATCTGGCGAGACTCGAGCTCACTGGATCTGGTGAGCCTCGAGCTCGTCGGGCAAGCTTGAGGCTCGCCTGTGGCCGGCCGCCAGCCGTTGTTGTGGCCGGCAGCCGGCCAAAGAAGAAGAAGAAGAAGAAGAAGAAGAAGAAGAAGAAGAAAGAAAAAAGAAAAAAGAAAAGTTATATTTAAAAAAATAAAAAAAAATAAAAATTTGATTTTTTGAAATAACTATTTAAAAAAGTTACAAAAATTGTGTATTAAATTTGTGTTGTATTAAATTATTTTAGCAATATATATTTATATATATATATATATATATATATATATAATTAAGTTTAGTTAAATGGGTCAGGTATGGGTCAAATTTTTTGCATTGTAATAAACAAGTTAAATGGGTCGATTTGGGTCGGACCATTTATGACCCGACCCGGCCAACCTATTTAATGGGTCTACTAGAACCTGATGAATCTTGCGAAAATGAACGGTGGAACATGGAAAATGCAACACGAAAGTTGGCAGAAGATAGAGCATTGAATATTACCTTGATGATATGCAAAAAACAGAGCAAGAGAGGGAGGTGTTAGAGTTTGAGTGAAAGGGGTGCGACTCAGGTGAGAGAGGGTGACATTGTCTAAGAGTTGAGTGAGAGGGACATGATTAAGGCAAGAGAGGGAAAGAGCGAGATGTGAGAGGCGGGAGTAAAAGAGGCATGACTGTGAGAGCTGAGACGGAAAGGGGAGGTGTGAGAGGTCACTAAGGTTTATAGTTCTTTAAGAAATAATTTTTTTTAAAAAAAATTCGGCTTGATCTAGGTGGTCTGATTTTTACCCTGGAATTGGGTTCTAAATCGAAAGTCATCGATTCCAATTTTTTGGAGTAGAGAATCATACCAGCGCCTCCGAGAATCCCTAGAACCGACTGGCTTGGTCCAATCAGGTAGTCCTAGTTCAGGTGGTTCTATATGCTTGCCCTTAGTAGAATACTCAAGTTGGCTAGAAGTAAGGAAGTGGTTCTCCATTCACTTTAACAACAAATGTAATCGTGGAGATGCATTGCCTTACCTAGGAAACTCATTGATCACAAAACCCCATCTTTAATATGCATGCACACAAGAAATCCTACTCCACGAGGTCGTATGTCTTTTGCTTATCTAATTTAAATAACACTTCCTCTTCCTCTTCCTCGTTCTCAATTGATGTAGAACTTCCTAAACTATGAAGATATTATTCTAAATTTGCCTGTCATTGACAAAAGCACTTTGTTCCATGGCAATTATATTGGGAAGCCACTGTTTAAGGCATTTGGCCATGACCTTGGAAATAATCATATAGCTAAAGTTGCAAAGGCTAATAGGTCTAACCTGAAAAATAAACTATGTTGAAATCTTGAAATGAGAGCAATGAGAGTTCTATTGAGTGTGGGGTTGAGTGTACCTAAGTCAAAGAAGTTGGTGACCATCTAGAATGCATCCTATTGTATATATTCCCAATGATGATGGTAAAATTGCCCATCAAGTCCATTTGATCCTGATGCCTTAGTTACTCCCATTTGCAGTATTGCATCTTTCACTTCCTCTATAGTGATTGAAGCCATCAAGGACTCATTCATATAATCTCTAATCGGACCAGGCTGGAAATTTCTGGGGCCAGGAACTTGGCACTAATTATGCTCATCAATTTTCAGCAGGGAGATTTTGTTCCTTTGTCTTTTGTGTACAGTAGTGACATGGAAAATTTCATACTTTATATCTCCCCGTTTAAGTCAGTTAATACGAGATCTCTACATCTTTTCTTACCTCCATAGTTTTTCAATTTCTTTAACGATTTGCTAGGCAACCACTTTACAAGAAATATCCTCTGTTTTATTAGTAACTACAATAAGTATCCCTCAAAGCATTTCAATATGTTTGATTTGCTTACAAGCTCTTTCCCAACATTACACTAATCACACCATGCTCTCCAGACTACTCATTTTCTAGATCCGCAAGCCAAAATGCTTCAATTTTAAATTCTTTCTTCCTTTTGGTTCAAATTGGGGAATTCCAAAGAGTATTGGGTAGTGCTTGGGGCCAATTGCAGGCAAAGTGTAGGCTTTTGTATTGGGGAATAACCCTTTTTTTAACCAATGTTTTTTTTTTCTTTATTATTAACTCATGTGAATGCACAACCGTCGCTTTCAATATCCCTAAGTAAGCAAACATTTAAGAGTTCATGAAAAGCAACAAGCTTATAGTAATTTGCTTCTTTGCTGCCTTATCTTTTTTTTAGTGGTATAATACCTCATTAAAGTCACCAACGCAAATCCAATGAAGAAAATTAACAAAGGAAATGAAGCACAATTGTTGCCAAAGGAAAAAGCCTCTCCTAAAAGTTAGTCGGTGCATGCAAGAACTTAGAAGAAATTTACTCACGTTAAAGCAAAGTAATCTACAACAATGTCAGTTAAAAATGCATATCTAACCTAAATACGATTTTTAATAATCACTCAATTCCAATTAATTCTTTTTGAGTTTTTCTTATTAATGAAAGCAAAATTATGCTATTTTAACCCAGGGAGAACATGCATGATGTACTATTCTATGACCTAATTCTAACATGGCATGCAATTTTAAATTAATTATTTTTAAGCATGTAATCCTGAAATAGCATGGCATCAATGACATAGAATACATGCAACAATTTCTATATGGCATGTGCATGATATTTTTTCCATTTGTTGTTAGAATTCATTGTTAAAATTCATAATTAAAAATGGAAAAACTATCTCACATGAGATATTATCCAATTTCAATTAGGAAATAAGATTAAATCGTATTTTTATCAAATAATTATGTTAACTCGATAAATGTTATCTGATCATGAAATCTATTCTAAAAGATTAAATCTTTCTAACATGCAATGTCATCTAAAAATTTAACCTAATCTAACATGTGATATGTTGAAGAGTAGTTTAGTCTTCTTCATTGTTAGTCAATCCTAATGCTCACTAAATATATATGTAGTCTCTAATTATGAAAATAACAATTTTATTCTCTTTTGTTTACATGCTATCACAACCACAAAAATACACCTTTTACCCTAGTCATGGATGATCATCATTACATTATTGAAGAAACCACCGTTGTTGGATGGTAACATTGATGGCACTCTAGTCACTGTCGCTGAGGCTCGACGACTAGATTTGGTATCGTCCGAACCATAGTTGTGGTCGCCTATCCTTGCAACCAAATATGACATTGCGAACGAGGTCTGCTTTTCCTTTCTCACTTGAGGAGCATCCAATGTGTCGGACTTTCGAAGCACTTCGAAGCAATAGGACATGAAGTTCTTCTAGATGATGTGCACGTAATTACCCATCTATCACAATATTCTCTTCTGGTGATGTGGCCGAGGATTGCAAGTGTAGCGAATGCAATCATTTAAGAGTTTGGTTGGTTTTCATATGATAATTAGTGGATTCACTTCTCAATGAAAAGTGACGTGGGTTTGATTGTAGTTACGGAATTTTGATAGGTTTTGTTGTTGATCTAGAACTTTGTATTGGATGGTTTAGTCTCGCTTCGGATATCTGAATAATTTAATGCCTTAAGGGATTTCTTTATGTCCAGCACCAATTTAAGTTCTCTATTTACCATTGAGTTATGGCTAGAAATTTTGAACTTGGTGTGAACATGGATACCGGTCTTACTAATCTGAAGTAAAGTTCGTCAAGCTAGGTGGGACCAATTACACTTCTTGGTCTATGACGGTTGAGTCGTATTTATTAGCCACCAAACAATTGAGTTAGCCGACTTCACCTCCACCTTTGGATAAAATAGATAAAACGAAGGTGGATGATTAGTGCTTTGGTGATGCTGCCATTTTTGGATGTTGTTATGGAATACCATGGATCTCAAGATTAGTCCTCAGTTTATGCGGTGTACATCAGCTAAAGCCATTTGGGACAAGTGTTTATGTTTTCAGAAAGAGAGAACATGCCAAGTGCTTGTGATGTTTTGGAGAAATTATATGATCTATATGTAGGAGATATGTCTATATCCAATTACTATTCTAGGTTTACCACTCTTTGCGAGAGATTGGACACTTATTTGCCTGCCACTAACGACGTTAGAGAGTTGGACAAGTATTAGGAAGATATGAGAGTTATGTTATTTCTCTAGGGGCATGGTCCTAGTCATTCTTCTCTCCGACAACATATTACTTCTCTAAGTATTCTTCCATCAGTTGATGAGGTTTCTCTCGGGGCCTTTGATACATGCCTACTTCATCATCTGCACCTACAGCAAGTGCCATGGATTCTCAATCTTTTGGTGGTTGTAGAGGCCAAGGTGTAGTCCCATGGCCGTGGCAGATCTGGTTTCTCTTCGAGTCATGGCTGTGATGGCGGTAAGGGTGTTGGAAGTTTATGTTATTGCAACCATTATTAGCAAGTTGGCGATACTGAGGCCTATTGCTATGCTCTATATGCCGAGCTTATCCGTAGGTTGCTTATGCCAATGTAGGTGAGCCCTTAGTGTAGAAGGTTGCTGATCAGTCACAGGACTACCTAGCACTATTATGTTATCTTGTGCTGAGTATGAGTCCTTAGTACATTCATACCAAGTGGTGGATTCCTTAGCTCCTACTACTACTACTTTGGCATAGACTTCTTTAGGTAGTTCATCTTGTTTACTCTCTTCTGCGCCCACTTCTTGGGTCATAAAAGCTCGCGTGCTACGAAACATATGATCAGTAACTCTAACTTATTATCTGGTATTATCCCTATGTCACCTAGTTTTGTTACACTTGTTAACAGTTCACAATCCCATATCACTAGTCAAGGGGATGTAAACTTGGGTCCCTCTCTTTCTCTTTTGTCTATTTACCATTTACTAGTTTTACCATATAACTTACTTTCTGTCAGTTCTCTTACTAGAGATTTGAATTGTTTTGTAATATTTACCTCCATTGGTTGTGTCTTTCAGGATTTGAGGATTGGATGAATGATTGGTGGAGGGCATGAGTCCAATGGCTGTACTACCTAGATAAAGACCTTATTGCTACTGCCGTTCAGAAGAGCACCGCCTTTGACTTCTTTAGGATGCATTATCATATGGGCCATCCACCGCCTGACATACTTCATCATTTTTCTCTTGTTTCATCGTTTATGAGTCCTATCCAATATGATGCTTGCCAATTTGGAAAACATCATCGCATATATTTCCTTTGCCGTATCTAGAGTCGTGTGTTAAGTCCTTTTGAGTTGGTCCATTAAGATGTTTGGGAAACATATCGTGTCAATGATATGTCTGGTTATAAGTATTTTGTTACACTCGTTGATGATTTTTCCTATGTAACATGGTTATATTTGATAAACGATTGAAGCTTTTTCTTGTTTCTGTATGTTTTACTTTGATATTCTCACTTGGTATCAGGTTTCTGGTCAATGTTTGCACTCCGATAATGCTGAAGAATATATGGTTGTTTCCTTTGGTTTTCAATCATTTCTTACATCTCATGGGATTTTATATCAAACCTCTTGTTCCTATACTACCCAGTAGAATGAGGTAGTAGAACGAAAAAATCGCCATCTCTTAGATGTTGCTCGTTGTCTACTTTTCCATATGAACCTCCCAAAACATTTTGGGGGGCATGCTATTCTTATAGCATGCTAACTCATAAATCACCTCTCATCCTTTGTGCTTCATGGGGGCATACCTTTATGTACTCTCCACCTTACAAGTCCACTTTTTTCTTTACCTCTCCGTGTGTTTCTGTTTGTTTTGTGTATTATCTTGCTCCGGTCATAATAAGCTTGATTTATGAGCTGGCAAGTGTGTGTTTCTTGGGTACTCTTAAACTTAGAAAGGGTACAACTGCTATAGTCTGATTAGTCGACGGTTGTATGTCTTGGCAAATGTAACATATTTTGAGGATCGGTCATATTACTCCTCTACTGCCCAACCGATGACTCATTCTGAAGATTCATTATTCTAAGCCATAGCCCTTCTATCGCCTATCCCCTTGCCGAGTATACTTAGGGAGTCGCTCAATTTTTAGTTCATTGATAGGACTTATTAATGGCGTCATCCTATTCAACATGACATAGTACAGTCATCGCTTGCATTAGATATACATGATTCTCCACCATTAATCCCTTGGCCTTTGATCCACTAGTTTCTTTTGAGCCAGATTCTACTACTAATATTCCCATTGCATTGCACAAAGGTACATGTTCTTGTGTCGGTCCACCCACTTCTCGGTTTAGCCCCAATACTTCTTTGTCTTATCATACACATACTAGTCACCCTCTTTCTCAATTTTTATCCTATGATTGTCTTTCTTTTACATTTTTCTTGTTTGTTACTTTTTTATCTGATATATTTGTGCCGGGTACTGTTGCAGAGGTCCTTGCTCATCCAAGTTGGTGGTGGGCTATGGAGGATCAAATGTAGGCACTGTATGATAATGGGACATAGCACTTTTATTCCGTTACATGTTGGCAAACATATTGTGGGGTGTTGTAGGGTTTTCGTAGTGAAGTTTCAACTGGATGGTTCAGTTGAGCGTCTTAAGGTGCGTTTGGTTGCCAAAGGTTAAACTCAAACTTATGGAGTTGATTATGATGATACGTTTTCTTCCGTCACAAAGAAATATTTTGTTCGTGTTTTCATTTCTCTTGCTGTACGATATGGTTGGACTTTCCATCAACTTGATGTCAATAATGCCTTTCTTCATGGTGACTTGGCAAAGGAGATATATATGGAGCGACCTACAGGGTTTGTCGCTCAGGGGAAGTCTACTAGTGTTTATTGCTTGTACAAGGCATTATATGGGTTGAAACAATCTCTTTGTGCCTGGTTTGGTCATTTATGTGATGCGGTTATTCGGTTTGTTTTATGGTGTTGTACTGTGGATCATTCTGTGTTTAATTCAATTTCCTCTACAAGACGTGTTCTCTTAGTTGTGTATGTGGACGATATCATTATCACTGGTAGTGATTTTGTGGCCATACAAAAGTTGAGACAATTTTTACAGACAAAGTCAGTACAAAATATATGGGTTGTTTGCGGTATTTCTTAGGCATTGAGGTGGCCTACTCACGTGATGGTATCTCATTATCACAACGGAAATATGTTCTAGATATCTTACCGTATTAATGAAAACTTCAATTAAAGTAAAGAGAAGGTACTTCGATTCAAAAGGAAATGGGATAATTAATTAATTAATTTTGAAGACTTAATTAAGTGTGGTAAGTAACGGAGAGTGCATCTAATCGGTGTTGATCCAATTAAATTCGGTTCCTAAGTCACATTTGGGTTCAAGTAATTTCAGATTATAAGATTTCAAGTGCACGTCAGGCTTGATCTGGATCCTCTCAAGCTTAGCTCATTACGTGTTCTTCGCGTTTCAAATCCAAGTAGAGACATATTGGTGGCGATGGAGATAGCGAGGAAGACGGAGGGGGAACGGGTGATGTGATGAAGAGAGATGGGGTTCGATGGGTTTCTTTATTTCGAAGAGGACAAATTTAAAAAAAAAAAAAAACATTTTATCCTCTCTATCTATTTTATAACTTTGAAAAATCTTTCGGCTAAATAATCGGTCATTTCTTATTAGGAAAGAAAAAGCAAATCCTCCTTTTAAATCTTTTTGTTCCAATTTTTGTCCTCCCTATTATATCACTTGGAGATATTTTGGCTGGATAATCAGCCAGGAAAAGAAGTATCGAACAAATTTTTCGGTGTTAATTTGAAATTTGTAGGAAAAGGAAGAAAACATATGTCTAGTGGATACGTCCACTAGATCCAATTCTATTGTGTTATGCTATCAAAAAGGAAATGCTATAAGATTAAGATCATGCCTTTTACTTGAATTCGATTTAATTATTGATAGGAATAATACCCACTTCAAATACAAAGATTTTGTCCCATCCCATCGCTCGAACTAACTAGAAGTTTTGACCATTATGATGGTAATTCAAACTATTTAAATTTAGAATCAATTGATTCGAGTCAATTTTTGCTACCGTTAAAAAAATATTAGGTGCTTTAAGAGTACACTTGTGTTTTTAAGGCAAGGTCCAAGCATTATATAATCTAAGGGAACAGAGCCAAGTGTAAGAAGTCAAGTTATGTTTGTTAGGGAAATCCCTTATGATGTTTTGAAGATGAAAAAATAAATCAAAGGCTACTAATATGTTTAATTGTTGAGTAACGGACTACGCAGATGATAGAACATATACAGGATATTATCAAAGTTTATACTTGGAAGAATCAGAAGACAGACTCTATACTGAAGCTAAATCTATTCAGACTTATGTCCAGATTGTACAATCTATTGCACTCAGACTCAGATTGTAAAGTTTATACTCTCAGATTTACATCCAAAACGAGACAACGTAACATAAGCCCTAAATGTATAACGGCTAGTGATCTGGTTATTGATTTGATCGACTTAATCTAATTGATTGATGTCGCGACTCGATCTCGCCGCCCCTCGAAATGTCTAAGGAGAGGAAATGTCGGATTTAGGGATATTTGATCTCGAGAGTTTCCTCACGAGATCACGAGCTCTCTTAAGCTCATACCCCGCGTGACAGCGGATTTATTTATATGATCTAGGTATTTAACAACCTAAAAAAATATATAGGAGTTGCCACTAGCTTCATTTTGGGGGTCGACTAGAAACCCAATCGAGGGTCGGGAGTATTCCCTTGATTCCTACGTAACCAGATATCTAGGTTCAAAGGCTTGGGTTACGTTAATTTTGTTATTAACGCCATTTCGGTACCTAAACAGTATGTTGTGTTTTTTCTAACATATTCATGCATTTCTTTTTATATTTTCAGGATCGTCAATTCTATACTAAATGATCATGCGTGGTGGATTACTTTCATTCTATTCTATTATATTTCTAAGAAATGAAAGGAAAACAATCGATGAAAATTAAATCGCAAGACATGAAGTAAACAATTAAGGGAAAACAGTTAAACCTAATCATGCAATTCTAAAAATGTAAAAGAGAAAACAATTGGGGAAAGAAAGAAAACCCGCAACTTGTCGGGTTTTCTATAATGCGTGGAACCTGAGACATATGTCGGGAGAGAAATGAATATTACATAATAACGGTCGGAATGGACATCGACCTACACCATCTTCACGCTTTCTTCACCTTCGGAATTCTAATCTAATCCTAGCCTAAAAAAACCTATAACTAGGTGCGTACAAATGAAAAAAACAATCAAACACATCAAGCAACCAAAAAAACAATACATCATATCAAAATTAATTGTTTAAAAGAAGTACAATGCAAAGTCAAGTTTCGAGTGATATCCTAAAGTTCAGTATTTATATGTGTCGCACCAAAACCATTCATCAAATGATCACATGCAAAGTATATAATATGACAGATTTCCAAGTCATATAACCTTGGTTTTCAATTAATCAAACAAATAAATTAGTTGACAAAAGATTATTCACTAAACAATATGCATCATTGAACATGTTCATGCTACATGTATATTCATCTAATATATACTTAATCCACAACTTTCAGTATGCAATCAGAATTGTAACAGAGCACATGAGATTATAAATTGTGATTGTTTGATGACAAATCGCCATAAAATTGAAGCCATATCTTACCGCAAGCACGTATGAGTCTTCTTGATCAAAATTGCATCAGTTCACAACCAAACTAACCTCAAATTGGAATCAAACGCACACTCAATTATGGTAACAACTTTCATGGCAAAAGCATTTTTTTTTTTTAACGTGAGCTACATGGAAGTTAAAGAAAATTCAAGAATGCATAATATCACGTCGGAATTGCAGCAAAATATCAGGATGTCATGACACATTAATAGTGATTTGATCTAAAAAGAAAATCTAAAGAATATGAAATTTTACCATAGCGCGAACAAAAGAGAGACAAACAACTTTTGTTAATGATCCAATCTTAGAATTTCTTAACAAGAAAATCATAGAAAAATAATGAGGTCAGCTTTAACAAGGGAAAAACATGGGTTATGAATTTCATTTTATGACAAATTTCTATCATGCGAATCACAAGAAAAGTTGAGTCCAATTGATATGCAAATAATGTGAAATCAGCATCATAGGAACAAATTTCACGAGGAAGCTTCTAAATTTTTTTTAACACACGAGTTTCTAAAAATTCAAGAACATGAACAAGTTAATCAAGAATAGAACATGGTAGCATGTAACATAGGTATTTTATAATATAGTGAATGCAATTGGACACATTTACTATCTCATTTCAAGACTAACAACAACTATCCACAGAAAAGACAACAAGCAAAGAAAAACTGACACTAAAGAACAACAAATCAACCTAAAAAAAACTACTGCAGAATCAACAGATTTTGTAAGTGTTTTTCAGTGACCAAATGACATCCGTTATGGGCGTGCGATATATCAAATCGAAGCTCTAAAAGTTTATTTTATATGTTTAGAAGGGCTTGAAGTCAAAAAACCTTATCTAACACCTCGTTTCAGCCAAAACAGAAAGTGATATATCAGGTATACGAATTTGCAGATCAATGCAAATCAAGTTCAATCAACTTCAAGTTCATCATCAATAATCATCAACTCATTGCAAAATCATGCGAGATCAGCATCATAGGAAAGATTAAAACAAGCTCACTTCTTAAGAGAAGTTGAGTCCAATTGACGTCAAATTAATAGTCGAAAAATGATCATCATGAGGACATACAAATCAACCACAAATAAATTAGAACATAATGCATAACTAATGGTTTATAAAACCATCTAGACAATGCTCAAAGAGTAGTTCTAAAAATGAATCACAACAAACCTTACAACCTTAAAAAGGTCGACAAAAGTAACAAACCATGTTTTTATTTCTACAAATTTCTGCTCATATCCGCCAACTCTAACCGTAAGTTTTATCCATCAATTGATCTTTGCTTGATCTAGAAAAACTTCCCAAATTTGAGTAAAACCAGACCAGAACAGAGATTTATTATTTTCTAAGACTCAATCTGGTTCAAAGTGAAAACGAATATTACTCACAATTAACAAGGCCAATGAGCACAGGTTTTAAGCATGCCATAATGCTGAAATTGCTTAGATTGATGAGATCGATAGTAAACAAGATGAAATCAATTTGGGCATCATGATTTAAGTAAGCCATGAATATCTTGCATGTGGACTGATGAAGACACTATATTCATTCAGGCATCTTCAGAAACATACGATAGGCATCTCATTTTAGTGGCCAAAACGCGAGGGCGAATCAGCAACTTAAAATCACGTGAGCACAACGTCATCCAAGCAAGATCAAATCAATAGTACATCCTCAATAAGATGTTGTTTTCACTCTAAAATTCTTGATATGCACTTTTGAATTAATGACCCATACTTGTTTATTCAAACCCTCAGCTTTTGCCCTCACACGACTAACATTCGCAGCAACATTACTCTTATATTTTGACCATGAAATCCAGTCACAACTAGTTCTGCTCTACAATAGAAATCCTGATCTACTTCAACACCAGATACAGAGCCTATCGGTTTTCCACATACAGATCATGATTGAGCCAAAGAGAACGATTCAAGAGAGAGAAATAGAGAGAAAAAGAAATTAAACTTCAATAGAGCAAAAATATACTCAAAATAGAACCTCCACTTATAGACTTTTTTGTCATTTATCAGTAGAGCACTTCTCAACAGATCGTTTCACAAGTTGCATATATCTTGACATATGTAACTAGATACACCGCAGAAGACAACTAACGGTGAAAATGAAAAGGGACAGATCAAGCATGTTGAGAACGTCGATTCACGTAGAACTGGAGAGGGTGATCAGTTCACTCACCAATCTGTACCGCCGGGAAGGGAGATCACTGAACCGCGGTGAGTAATCGGGCAAACGGAACAAAAAAAATGATCGGAAGCCATTGTCAACACCGCCGTCGCTGCCACCGTCGCTTTCGTTGCTATCACAGGGGATTTATCTAATCTGCAAACCGAGCGGATCGCGCGAATCTGAGCCTTGAACTTCGAGGTCCTCGAACGGCCATTCTAGCGGATCAGATCCGGTGCCAGAGAAAATGTGCGAGGTCAGAGAGAGAGGACGAGAGAGAGAAAGTAGAGGCCAAAAATTTTAATGGATCGAGAGAGAAAGAGGGCTCACGTGCGATCCTCGGCCGCCAGTCTTCGATTGATTGAGCGAGCGAGCGAGAGCTCGAACCAGAACAGAGAGATTATAAAAAACAGAACGGGAAGACGATCGGAAGCTGTTGCCGCCGCTGTTGAATCCACTGTTGATCGTCGTCACTGCTATCGTCGCCACCGTCTTCGCCGATGGCGCCGCGATCGAGCAAACCAGAGAGAGAATTAGAGAGAGAGAGGGAGTCCGAGAGAAGAAACCCTAGCCAATCCTAGAGAGTTGGCCTCCAATCTTCGATCCCTCGCCAATGGAGGAAAAACCCTAGCCGATCGAACCCCCTATCATCATCGTTGTAACCACCAATGTCTCTACCGGTAGTTGCTTCGTCTTTGGGAACTGATCGAGCGAGAGTCAGCAATTGAGAGAGAGATTCCTCAGAGAGAACCCGTGAGAGAGAATTCGCGCGCCTCCGAGGAGAGAGAGAGCGATCGGGAGCAGAGAGCCCCTTAGGGGAGAGAGAGAGAGAGAGCGAGCGGAAGCAGAGAGCCCCTCTGAGAGAGAATTCGCGTCCGAGAATTTTTTTAGAGAGAGAGAGAGAGTCTAAGAGAGCAAGAGATTTCTTTTCTTTTGAGAGAGCGAATCCCCCATCCCCTTTTCTATTCTTTTTTTTTTATATTATTATTTCCTTTACTTTTTTTCTTGTTTCCTTTTCCTTTTCTTTTTTTTAATGTTTTCATTCATTCATTTTTTTTAATCTTCTTGAATCTTTATTATTCTTTTCGTTTTCCCTATTTCATTTCTATTTTTTTTCTTTTTTCTTCTTTTTTGTTTTCTTTTTACTTATTATTATTTTTGGCTCTTTATTTATTTTTTATATTTTTGTGAAATGGATGATTAAAATGTCAACGAAAATTTTGGGTGTCAACAATTGACAATTAGATCTTGAAAATAAGAACTTTTCATATGGAGAAGCTCTGCTTATGGAAATCAAGATTCTGTTTGTATAGGCGATCAGAATCAATTTGGGATTCTACTTCTATCATTCAACGGCTACTAAATCTTTTAGTTACAGATCTGTCCAATGGGTAGATTGGAAGAAGATTTTCTAGAGACAGATTTGTCCAATGGGTAGATTGGACGACGATCCTCTAGATACTGTCTAATGGCTAGTTTGGAGATGGAGGAATATTTAAGGAAATCAAGGACCGATGAACAAGTAAGAGACGGAGCGTAGGATTTATAATTCCAAAGTCTGAGCAAATTTCGATCATACACTTGTCTTTGGTGAGCTTAAACGTTTGTAATCGTGAGAGAAATACCAAAAGAGTGACTTAATAAGATAGTGTGATCTACCACTAAGTATTTGCACTCAAAGTTGTAATTTCTTGTTGATTGCATAATGAAATTCAGCCAGAAGGCTGTTAGCGTGGGAGAGTAGGCGTAGGCTTAATCTAAGCTGAAACACTATAAACGTTGTGTTCTTATTCTCATCCCTAAACTCCTTTATTTTGTTTATAGTTCTATTGAACTGCTAAAGTCTAAACTCGCTGAAAGTCTATTGTTTTTCAGGCTCAGTTTCAAAAGAAAAATATTTCTACTGTTCTTTGCAAAAAATTTTCTTCACACCTATTCAACCCCCTATAGGTGTTCATACTAGCACTTTCAATGTTAAGTTCCCACTTGACTTGGAGCTAATCCAACCTAACTTCGACCTGAAACTTACATAATCTTATCGTATTAATGAAACTTCAATTAAAGTAAAGAGAAGGTGCTTTGATTTGTATGAATTGAGAGTTGCAATAGTTATTGAGTTAAATTGGTTCATGTGTGTAGGGACATTTTTTGCAAGATTCACAATCCGCGTAAAAGTTACTAAGATCATGGAAATGAAGAAAATCATGGAAGTGGGAGTAGTGGGTATTGTATTTCAACTGTAGTAAGCCTTGAGGACGTTTCAAACGGGTGGAACACTTTAGTTCTATCTGCCTGTGCAACTTTGGTTCATGTGTGTAGGGACATTTTTGCAAGATTCACAATCCACGTAAAAGTTACTAAGATCATGGAAATGAAGAAAATCATGGAAGTGGGAGCAATGGGTATTGTATGTCAACTGTAGTAAGCCTTGAGGACGTTTCAAACAGGTGGAACACTTTAGTTCTATCGGCCTGTGCAACTTTGCCTATAAGATATTTAAAAAAAAAATACTGGCAAACCAATTAGACCTTGGTCACCAAAATTGATTGTTGTGGTGCAGGATGCATATGGTAGCGGATAGCAAATTCATGATATCATCTTGATTATTCAAGATGTGTTGCATTAACAAAGGATTCATAAAAGAAGAGGAGATTTCAAGTAGTTTTTAAGCTAGACGTGAAAAAAGACCATGACCATGTGAAATGGGATTTCTTGGAAGCTACGATGCTTAAAACAGGTTTCCGTACTAAATGGGTTAAATGATGATGCAGTGTGTGTCAATAGTCACTTTGAATGTCAACTTTAATACAGAATTAATGCCCTCATTTCATCCCTTGCAAGAAATAAGATAAGGCGATCCTCTTTCCCCTAACTTGTTTATCATGGTATCTAATGTACTATCTCAGATGAAGAAAGCTATGGAAGATGGGAGCACTAAAGGTTTCGAGATGAATAGTTCATGTCTCACTCTCTCTCATTCATTATTTGTGGATGATTCAATATTTTTCCTAGATGGGAAAATTAGGAGAAAAGTAAAAAAATAAAAATAAAAATTCTAACCCTATTTTATCAATACTAATTTAATTATAAATATTTCAATTGAACTTATTTAGTCCTAAATTTTGTCATATTGATATTAATTGAGTCCATCTTCGTGATTTAGGCTAGAAATTGCTAATATGGATGTTGATCATTTTACATGACATGACTAGCACTAATGTAGATATTTTTTTTTTTGCAATTTTATATTGGAATTTTCTAGGTGCTACACTAATGTTTTGATGAAGACGCGGCTCAAACTGATGTGAGTTGCAGACCAGAGCAAGGAAATTGATTTGGAAAGGTCTGAGTTCAATACCCAGCGTTTGAAGAATCAATCCTTGACGCCAGAGGATGGCCTGGTAGTTACTGTGGCAATCAATCATCTGGTGCTCGACCATGCCGTAGAATCCCCAGTGAGCACAGAGTCTTGGTCTGGTATGGCCAGGCGGCCAGCAAGTCGAGCGCCTAAAGGCGTCCTTTCTCGTTTTTCCAGCGCTTGGTGCATTTTCGAGGGTTTTGCTGTGTTACCTACTTCAGAGCTTTTGACAGTATTTTAGGGTTCACTTTATTATGAGTTTCTGTGAGGAAACAATACTAGAGACTCTGACATTGACTGAGCTTTGGACGTACTTGGAAGTTGGTTTGAAAGTTACAAAATGGCCTTTCCCTGTGGATTTTACTTTTCTTAGCGCTGCTACTTACTCTCCCTATGAATGTATATCACACAGGTCAGGTCACATCTTAGGGTTAGATTTTCCTTATTCGCCACTTATTTATCGCAAATTGCCCTTCAATCTCATAACAAACTTAATGCTCCGTAATCATTTGGGCGGACGGTCAGTGCGGCTCGTCAGCCATGTTTTTCCCAATTCAGCGTAAGCATCGACGTCAAAGTTCTCATGCACACAAATTATGCAAGCTAAGCACCAAGTTGTAGCACATATATCTTATTCATATCCAAATGTCTGATTACAATCACTCATTCTTCACCCAAATGCAATCCCATTGTCATTACTCCCGTGCTACGTTGGAGCATTCCTTCTTTCTTTGGGCCTGTCCAATTAACACTGAGGGTAGGGAATTTGACAGGTTTGCAAGATTTCCTTGGCCCTGGGAGAATCCACGTACTTTCTGTAGTGCGGGTCCTTCATGAAGTCGCAGAGGCACGGCTGCTGCTCTTTCAGCCTGCCGCAGCACTCAGCCGTCGGGTGCACGTATGGGGAACCGAACGCAGGCAAGCAGGGAAGGAGCCGGCTAGCGTCGCACACGGCCTCCGCTCTTGGCGCGAGTTGGCTCAACAGGATGAGCGCCGTCACGAGAAGCGAGGTGACAAGAGGAGCAGGTCCCTTCCTCGTCATAGTCATTGAGCGAGTGCGATTAAGATAGAGAGTAGGAAGATGGTGCATTGGGAGTTAGAGGCGAGGGAGATATATATATATATATATATATATATATATATATATATATATATATATATATATATATATATAGAGGGTTTGGTGATCGGGGGGGTCACGAAATGGAGCCTGCCTTCGAGTCACACCAGAAGTCCAAGGGAGAGTGCGTGGGTCATGTGGTTGGGGACCATGCAATGAGGAAGGAAATCGGGGAACGAGGTGGAGTAACCGATGAGGGGACTGGGAGGCGAGAGGCATGTGTGCTCTCGGAAAGTGCCAAAGTTACTGTCCACGGCCAAACCATGACCGAGTGGTCTTGAAATTGTATATGTTCCATGCCCTCGCCAAAACAATGTGCCGCGTTTGGATTCTTTCTTAATAATGTCTCGTGCTTTCGAGATAAGCCCCAGCCCCCTTGATTTGAATCACGATTAAAAATACATGTTAGGACGTCCTAATTTTCATTTGGAATTGATAAAAACATCAGTATGCTGTTTGCTTGAGTAAATATAAATCAGATATACTTAGCCTGATGTAATGCTGGAATGATATTTCTAGTCTTAAATATGTCGTGATATTGCCGAAATACTTTTTAAAAGTGATGCATGGTTCTATGCCATCTAAATGACATTTGAATTTTAGATTTGAATTAGGTGGTTAGGACGCTGGTTGTACTAAAATTGCATTTAATACATCATTTGAATAGTTTCTTTTCCAAAAAGTGATCCACATGGATTTTAAAAGTTGTATCCGCAAGTTCAATTTCGACTTCTAAGTCATTCAATCACGTTTCATTAAATGTCTATTTCTAGGTCATTTGTCATGCATAGCATATTTGCCCCTGTAAAATGATGTTGGTTGCAAATGGGCATATAACATCAGATGAAGGCCATTGGCATCGTGAAACACTACAAAGCTCAACTTGTAGCAAAATGCTTCACTCTTTGAGTATGGAATTAATTATGTTTACACCTTTTTTGCTCTTGTGGTATGTCTTACGCAATTTGGAGTATTTTGTTGTTACATCTATTAAGCAAGTGATCCTATTTTAAATGGATGCCAAAACTACGTTTCTCAATTATAGTCTTCTCAACAAAGTCTACATAGAGCATTCTCTTGGGCCCGTATTCATCTAACAAAGTGTGCCATTTACATAGAGCATCATATGGGCTTAGGTAGGCTCCTTATGCGTGGTATGCCAAGTTTAGTTTTGTCGTGGAGCGCCTTCAGTTCACTTCTAGTCCTTCTAATCATGCTTCCTTTGTTTGGAAAACATCTTGTGGATTTATCATGCTGTAGACGACCTGATCATTACTAGTGTTGTGATCATTTGCATTGCAGCGCTCACACAGTATCTTGACCTACAGTTTGGAATGAAGGATCTCGAGAAACTTAATTATTTTCGAGGCTTCGAAGTTGCTTCTGATTCATATGATTATAATCTTTGCAAGCCAAGTACAACACTACTATTCTTCCACAAGTAGTAATAGCAGGTTGCTACCGCTTCAATTGAGACAAATGCCAAATTTTGCGACACAAATGAGATTCATATTAGGACAGTCTACTGGCAACTAGTCAGTAGCATTCATATGTTACTAACACTTGTGCTCGGATATCACTTATGTTGTTCACATTTTTAACCATTTCATGTCTGTGCTATGCACGGCTGGAAAATTATTCAAAAAATCATAAGCCTATCGCACTTTTGCCAATTTAGTCCTGTTGACACCAAAATTTTGGTTATGTATTTTGAATTAAATTGCATAAGAATATTAGGGACCAATTTAGCCCTAACAAAAAAGATTTTGGCATTACCTAGGTCTTAGTTTTTATTTGCAACCATCAAGTTTTACTTTTTATTTTTATTTTCCATTTTCTTACCTTATTTCAGATAACTAGAATTAGATCTGATAGAAGGAGGTCCGGGAGAGAGAAACTAGGGTGGAGAGAGAGATTTGAGTTGGCAGGACAGAAGTGGGACTCGTCCCAGCGACTCGTCGCCGCTGTGGCTTCACTTGTCATCGGCTCGGCTACCTGCCGTGTTGAGCTCGCTGGCTCAATGCTAGCCGCTTCGCCGATTTGTCGCCGTCCTTGCGCCGAGTCGATCTGTGCCATTGCTCGTCGTTATACCGCCCCTCTCGCATCTCAGCCTCGAGCATGCCCACAGCTGAGACCGAGGAACTTCGACTTGTTGAGCTGCTTCGTTAGTGCCTACGGTGCCTCCGCATTCAAAATTTCCAGGCCAATCGCCGTTGCACGTCACGGCCGTCTCCGTCGGGTGAGAGAAAGAGAGAGACGAGGGAGAGATTCGGGTCGACGGCTGTGAATCGGGTCGGACGTGGATATCCAGTCGAGTAGGGTTTTGGCAGATTCGGGCGATACGTGTGGGCTAGGTTTGGATTGACTTAAAACTTGGGCCGGGCATTTTCTTTTAATTAAAAGAGAGCCCAGTTTTGTGTAAAATGGGCTTGGATTGTTCCTATTTTCCAAAAAAAAAGAGGATCTCGGGCCGGGCCCACGCTTTAGGCCCATTTTGGGCCACTAGCTTTAGCAAACTGAGTCGATCCCAACCCATGAATTCGACCCGGGTCATTTTTATAATATATTATTATTTTAATAATATAGGGTTAATACTCTAAAAAACTCTAAACTGGTATACATGTGACAAATTTACTAAAAACTATTTTTTTGACTACCAAAAACCTTAAACTGGTACATAGGTAACAGATCTACCCTCCGTTAACTTCCGTTCGATTTTGCTGTTAATCTTGCTGACGTGACAAGCCATGTGGAAATTCATAAGTTTAATACCATTAAAAGCCCTAAATTGGTATATTTATGACAAATTTACTCCAAGCTGGTATATTTATGATAAATTTACTCTAAATTAATTTTTTCAATCATAAAAAACCTAAATTGGTACACGTGCAGCATATTTACCCTCTTTCAATTTTCTCAAATTTGACCAAGTTGTTGTGATGTCCAATCAATTTTATTTTCCGGATTACTTTAACATTGCCTCCATATCATTAATACTTGATTTTTTTTCTTTTTATTGGAATCATTATTACAAAACTACTCAAAAACTACCAAACGTACACTTCATTCTTGTGCTGAGAGTATGTCCATTAACTAACAGATGGACAGATCGATTGCGCATATATACAAAAGTCATTTTGTTTCACAAAAAATATAACATTTATGTAAAATATTTTCTGCAAAGTCATTTTCTATAAGAATGACTATATTTACCGCTATTTGGCTGAGATTTGGAAATCACTTCAAAAATATTCTCCGTCATTTGGTAAAGAAAAATAACGTTTGATTTTTTAGCTACTTTTTCCCTCTCTATTCACTAATTCGTTTCTCCAGGACGGAATGAGCTGTACCAATTGGGTGTAAGATCAAATCCCACGAAGAAGACGAATCTGCCTAATTTACATCAATAGCGGCACCAAAACAAACCCATGATAATAAATAAATATAAGTACATACACAGGTCCATGTATATATGTGTGTGTGTTAAACTGGGAAACAATTTGTTCACTGACTCCAACATGGAAATGATTTTCCATTTAATCTTTCTCTGGGATGAGAAGTGTTGCGCCAAGTGAGCGTAAAGTCTAATCCCACGAAGAAGACAACTTTGCCTAATTCCATCACCAATGGCACCAAATGAAACCCGAGATACATATTTTAATCTAGGAAACTCTTTGCTCACCGGCTCCAACGTGAAAATCAATTTCCACGTCTTTTTCCCGACTCAATCAAACAACTCCGGCAAGTGTCGTTGTTGCCAAGTCCAACGGAACTTTTTTCCTTATTTGAATCAAATGGCCGGGCTTTAGATCAGATTTCTCTTACAGGCTCAAACGCGAGACTTGTTTTAACATACTCAATAAATACTAATAAAGTGTCCCCGACTTGTGATGATTGTGTTAGGTGGCTAGGCTGGTATTTCAAGAATTTCTGGTTGCAACTCCATTTGGAGCTAAATACTGTCCAGATTTGTTATGAACAATGCCGCAATCACTCCAACCAAAAAGTGTTGAAGACTCATCAAATATATATTCTCTACTGACAATAGATGAATTTAATTTTGGACATTATAATCAACAATCTCAATCACTTTGTGCATAGCCTTGAATATGCACTTTCTTACCCTCCCATCGAGTTCACCATCATTCATTTAAGCATAGCACAACCAACCAATTCTTTTTAGAATAGAAAAATTAGCTATGTTACCTAATCATACTTTTTTCTTACTCTTTTAGTGAGGACTCAAGCGTCCTCATCCAAGCTCTTAGTAGCCATAGTGAGGGCATCGCAGCCCTCGCTTTGGCCAGTGAGGGCCATGAGCCTCGCCTAGTGGTCAACGAGCGCTGCGACCTACACATGGAGGTCGACCTACACTTCCCAATGTTTTCCTAGTGGTCAGAAATTACTCACATGGATATCGGTTATCTTACATGGTCCGACCTGCACTGATATAGACTTTTTTTAATATTATTTTTGTAATATTTTGAATTTTTTATATTGATTAGTCATCTATTGGAACATTATTTCCCAATGGCCGGTGAAGGCCATGAACTTCCTAGTTTAACAACAACTTTTTAATATTATTTTTGTAATGTTCCATTATTTTTTTCATACGCTCTTCCTTCAAAAATACTAACACCCCATGTGAGGCTCATGGCCCTCAGATGACCACTAGATGACCGATATCCATGTGAGGGCCATGAGCCTCACATGGGCTGTGAGTATTTTTGAAGGAATAGCGTATGACATATTCACCTTCTCTTCTTGGATTATTAATTACTTCTATAGAGTACAATCAATATAAAATGATGTTCCAATTGAGCTGAAGAAAGTTACAGAGCCTCGAAGGATTATTGTTTACTTCCCAATTGCTCCGAGAAAAGCACATCTCTCACCCCATGGAAAACATATCCTTACATGTTAAACTAGGAAGTTCTTTGTTCATCCACTCCAACATGGAAATCAATTTCCAAGTCTTTTTGGCCGACTCCATCGTCTAGCTCTAGTAAGAAGTTGTTGTTGTTTCAAACGTTCGGTCAACTGAATGCACCAAAAGAATTTCCTACTGACTTTATTCAACAGCTCAAAATTAACAGTTCTATAAGATTAATGACACTTGAAATATTTCACTAAGGGCCTGTTTGGTAACCATCTCAACAGTGTCAGATTCTGATTTTTTTTTGTTTCCGAGAGTAGTTTTGGAACAGAATCATGTTTGGTAAAACTTTTATTTTCAGGAACAAATTTTTATTTTTTTTGATCCTGGAAGTAGATTTTGAATAGAATCAAGAATTAAAAAAAAGTTGATTCTTGATCTCGGGAACAAATCTAAGAATCAAACCCTTTTGCTTTTTCTTATTTCCTTTTCTTCTTCTTCATTTACCGCCACCGCTGCGGTTGTTGTCCGCTGTCCGCCACCATTCGCCGTCCATCGTCGCTGGTCGCCAGCACCCAATTCAGCGAGCTTGCCAAAGGCTCGCCAGGCTAGGGCGAGGTTCGGCGAGCTTGTTGGAGGCAAGCTCAGCCACTGGCAAAAATGGGCGAGCCTCGCGATTTGGTGAGGCTGAGCCCCATCAGTGGCCAAGCGAGCCTCGCCCAGCCCCGATGAGGCTTGCCTAGCCACCAATGAGGCTTGGTGGGGCTAGGCGAGCCTCGCCTAGCTGCCGGTGAGGCTCAATCAATGAGGGTCGGCCTTGCCAAGGGTTGCGATGCTTCGGTGAGGTCGCCGACCCTTGTCTGGCTGGTGACCAGTCACTTGAAGAAGAAGAATAGGAGAGAGAAAGGAAAATAAGAAAATAAGAAAAAAATGAAAAAAAGTAATAAAATTATTTAAAAATTAAAAGAAAATGATTTGGAGTATAAATTTTAAGCATGGTACTAAACACAATTCTATTCTAAAATCAAAAATTTTGGACAGTTACCAAACTGCTTAAAATGCTTAAAAATTATATACGAGAACAGAATCAAAATGAATCATTTTTGTTCAGAAATTGTTTTTAGAAACAGAATCGTTACCAAACGCGTCTTAATATGACAAATAGGGGCATAGAAAGATTCAAACTTAAGATCTCCTACTCTAATATTATGTGGGTTTTTGTGGAATCATTTCTAACTTTTCTAAAATTTCAACCTATTAAATTAAGGCGTAATTTAATATTTAAATATTTTATCATGTATTCTACCATGCTGAATGAAGATACTATTAATGCGTCCCCAGCTTCCGATGATTCACGTGGTTAGGCTGGAACACCTCTTTTCTTACATCCTAGTCATGAAGAAGGGGCAGGTGTATAAATGGGAAGCTCTTCCTTCGGAATTTCACTCAACTTTATGATGACTCCTTCATTGCAAATGGAATTTCTGCGTCAAGACCTGAACTTCACCCTCTTGTGTATGCTTGCCATCCTCATCCTATCAATTCATGTAAGGTACAAATCAAGGTCATCTCGCAAGCTCAAAACACCACCAGAAGTTGTAGGTGCATGGCCCGTTGTAGGGCATTTGCCCATAATAGCAAAATCTCATCTTCCTCACAAGACCCTTGGTTCCATGGCCGACAAGTATGGACCAATCTTTACTGTCAGGCTCGGGTTATTCCCAGCTGTAGTGGTTAGCAGTTCCGAGATAGCCAAAGAATGTTGCACCAAGCATGACCATGCCCTCGCGTCTCAGCCACAGCTAATAGCCAGTGAGGTCATGGGCTACAACTCTGCCTCTTTTGGGTTGGCTTCTTATGGTCCGTATTGGCGCGACATGAGGAAAATCGTTACCTTGGAGATGCTTTCTGCCCGAAGGATCGAGTCGTTGCTCAACCCTATAGTGGCCTCGGCCACAAATATTGCCATTAGAGAGTTGCACAAGATTGGACAGAGAAGAAGAAGGATTCAGGTATTTTCATGTATATAACGAAAGTTTAAGATGCTTTATTTTCCAGTTTACATGGTAGTGTATTCAATCATAACATAGTTATAGGCTCAAATTGGAGGAGAAAATATTTTATGGAACAATCGAACTACTGCTGTAGAGAAACAAACCAAGCCAAGCATTTTCAGTAAACTGAATATTTGCTACAGTAAACAAAGAAATGTGTTATCGATTTAAAAAGTCTTAACACTATGCCCGTTTATACCCCAGGCCATATCCTAGTTGACTTGAATCAGTGGTTCGGAAGGTTGTCTATCAGCATTGTCCTCAAAGTTGTAGCCGGTAAGGGCTCCTACAGCGGCAATGCCATGGTGGATGAGGAAGAGAAGCAGCGATGCCAGCATGCCTCTAGGGAATTCCTGAAATTTATTGGGATGTTTACGGTGGCGGATGCTCTTCCTTTCTTGAGATGGTTGGACTTAGGTGGCCATGAGAAGTCCATGAAGAAGATCGCCAAAGAATTTGACACGATCCTAAGTGGTTGGTTAGAGGAGCACAAAAAGAACAGCAAAAGTTCGAATGAGAATAGGGGCGATCAAGATTTCATAGATATCATGCTTTCGACCCTTAAGGGCATGGAAGTCGGAGGTTTCGATGCTGATACAGTTATCAAAGGGACACTCACGGTAAGTTTGTTTTCCAACTCTTGAAATTTACTGTTTTCTACTTCAAATCTGCAGTGTGTGTGCATAATTAATGCTTGCTTATTTGCAAGCATAGGGTATTTAGCAGCACAACCAGCAAGTTATCGTAGAGGAGATGGAGATCGGCTGGCATATAAGTGTGAAGCAAAAAGAGTTTCACATCGAAGAATTTATGCGGTGTGAAACAATTGATATAAATTTAGTTGGTCCAACTTATTAAGATGAGCTTGTGAGTAAAGATGGATCAAACTGATTATTCTACAAGTTTAAATTTAAACTCTATCTTAGTACTTTTGTAAGATGAGTATCTGACTTCGATCGCACCTTCTTGTATTACTACGGTGATTAAGATTGCAAGGTGATGTTTAACACACGTTGCATTGACGTACCTTTTATACCAGCTAGCAAGTTTTCTAGTGAATGTACAATCTATGTGTCGTTGTTTTACTTGATCAATATTTTTGGGCTTCTATTTTATAAAACAACATTCAAGTCTCTTCTAAAACTCTACAAGTGATGGGCGAAAAGAAATCTGATTGTTTAACCAGCCGGGCGTATATTTTTAAATATCATAATCGTTATATATTTCCTTGTCTTTCTTTATTTTAGAGATTAAGTTAGGATATGAAGTGATTTCTCTCAACTTTTAGCGATTGTAATTTAGATTTTAATATTTAGTACGATAGAATTTTTTATAGTTTATCTTTTTGCTATTTTACAATTAGCGTTTCTTTACCCTTTTTTTTTCTTCAGATATAACTTGCACTCTGGTCTTAATAGTTTTGTGATTTGGTCTAGTTAGTCTTCATACTTCACACCTACAAATGACATGCATTTCTTCTTTGAAGTCAATTATAGCGGGTGGTACTGATAATACAACTGCCACCCTCACCTGGGCGGTTTCCTCGTTGCTAGACAACTTTCACGTTCTGAAGAAGGCTCAAGAAGAACTTGATGCTCAAATTGGCAAACGACGACATGTGAAAGAATCAGACTTTGCCAACCTAACTTATCTACATGCCATAGTGAAGGAGACCCTTCGATTATACCCAGCAGGCCCGCTTGCCGCACCACGCGTATCAATAGAAGATTGCGTTATCAAAGGGTACTTGGTTCCGAAAGGCACGAGGTTGATCTTGAATGTTTGATAAATTCAAACCGATCCAAAAGTATGGCTTGAACCAATGAAGTTTCGGCCCGAGAGGTTCTTGAGTAGCCATAAAAAAAAATGATGCGATGGGCCCTAATTTTGACTTCATGCCCTTTGGAGGTGGTAGGAGAATTTGTCCCGGAATATCCTTTGGCCTTCAAGTGGTGCATTATGTGCTTGCTAGACTCCTGCATGCATTCGATGTATCAACTCCCGACAATTCGCCGGTGGATATACCAGAGATCAACGGACTAATGGTTTGCAAAGCAATGCCGCTCGAAGTAATGCTCACACCAAGATTGCCTAATGAGTTCTATGAATTGACATGAAGCATCAGAAGAGTGAGAAGAAAGCCGATGGGCAATTACCACTAAATAAATTGGCTCTTCATGTCGAGCTTTTATCCAGTCTTTATTAGTTGCACATTCAGACAATGGATGATCTTGATCCAGTATGTCTTTCGTGATAAGTAGGGAGTCTTCACTACGGTAGCTGCCAAGCTAATAGCTTCCCTGATCAGGATGGAGTACATCATCCGTGGGATTTGCATTGAAATAATAAACTGGGCCGCTAAATATTAAGTGTTTCGTCAAGCCGTGAGTATGTACTAATTTTTTATGCTCGCATGTCCCTGAACGGGCATTACAAAAGATGCCATGAATTTTAAATTTTTCATATTACAGAGTCATACAAAGTTGAAACCACTATAATCTTTCTTCACGTCTCTATTTCAACGCCCAATAAAAAGAACATAACAAAATGTAATTGGAAAAAAATGAAATAGAACTTCAGGGACACTGCCAATGATCCAAACGAAAGCTCTGTAATTCCCTGCAATTCTTAGAAACAATTCAGTTAAAAGATCTGCTTGCCTAGCCCCCACAATCATGAAAATTAGATTCATCTATGTTTCTTAAAAGGAAAATGACACAAATGATCTCTAAATTTTGGCTTAATATACAATATGGCTCATGAACTTTTAATTTGTTTAATATGATCCTTAAATTTTGTTGGAAAGAACTTGGAGACAATAATTCAGCACAAGTCAAATGCAATCCAGGATCAATTTCTCTCCCGAAACTAAATCAACTGAAATTCTCTTAACCCCCAACAAGAACCAGCAATATATAACCTTATAATATGCAAATATAATACTGAAATAATAAATAAACAACACAAATAACGAAAGCAAAGATTTAACGTGGAAAATCCGATGCGGGAAAAATCATAGACCGCCAAAACATCCACTAATCACCAAGAATACATGATACATAAAACATTATTCTCTAGTCACACACTAGAGGCATAACATCAAGATTACAATCTTATTTCATTATCATATAGGTGAATAAACAAATGTATAGCAAGAAAACTTTAACCGCAATTGGAAAATTTGAAGGCGGTTCTCAATGAACGAAAACCATCAACTTGTAGCCCTCGCTCACCTGAACAACATACTCAAATTTGAGCCAATTCCGTCAACGTTTGGCCTTTGAATTTGGATCAGAATGATTCGGTCATCTCTTCTCTCTTTTTTTTTTTCTATGTTTTCTTTTCTCTCTTCTAGTCTGCACAAAGCAACACCCCATTTTATTTTCTCTTTCCCTCTCCTCACTTTGGGCGCACACACCCGCGCACGAAGCCCACTTTCTTTTCAATTTCTTTCCCCTTTTTTTAATGCTAGCTAGGCCCCACATGCAAGTGGTGTGATATCCTATTTTCAGGTTTTGATTTCGATTGGATAAGTTGGGCTCTTTATCGACGCGACTATAGTGCTTTTCTTTAAGATGACTACTCATAAGATAACTAGCTTATTAGGTGAAGCATTAAGAAATATAAATGCAATAGACTTGAGAATTTGACGACGAATCGACTGCTCGACCGTGCTAGTCTACAAGGGTTATTACGACATAGTAAAAAACTGATCAGAGATTAAAGATAGATTGGTTTGACTGAGACGTGAGGCTAAATATAGGTGATTCCACTAATTTGTAAAATTCTCGTCGATTGGCACTAGACTAATTTTTTGTTGTCATTTTAGCACCCTATGTCAGTACTTGAAACTTTGAGGTTTTTATAACAACCGAGAGTTGTAAATGTGTCAAAGAGAGACATGTGGCTTGAAAAAAATCGACCATGATCAATTGCACTAAAAATTCTTAAAAGCTATCCAGTAGGTTATGTCACACTAAAATCGCGTCAGATTAAAATTAACCGCGAATTTGAACCTAAATTCAGAAATTGAAAGTTCTGTCATGTCACAAGTTATTTTAGGATTTGGAATTTTCGACGAGTTCGGGATTTTTATGAAAAATCAATTTGGACGATTCGGAAAACAAATGAAAATTCGGATTGGCCAAATCGAAAGGATTTTTGGCCTTCGATGTGAGTTATTTGGTAAAAGGAAGTTGTGTGAGCCTTTTTTTTCAACAAAATTAGACCTCAATCAGAGAGGTTTGTTCAGAAATCGGATTTCAAGAAAAAGGAATTAAAATTTGGAATTGAGGGAAATTGCCGTTTTTGTTGCCCAAGACTTGTTATTTGGGGGAATTATGATGCAAGAAAGCAACTGAGGATCAAGTATTTTAGCATGGGGATTTTTGGGGACCAAATTGGATTGAATGAGAGCTTATGGGACCAAAATTTGTAATTATAGAAAATTTCACTAAATTCTTCCTTCCCCCCCCCCCCCCCCCCCCCTCTTCTCCAGTCTCTCATTTCCACACGTCTCTCTCCCTTGTGTCTTTTTCCCCCTAGCCGACGTTCTTTCTTTCCCTGTATTCGGCCAGCAACTCCTCCACGTCTCTCTCTCTCTCTCTCTCTCTCGTGTCTTGCAGCTCACGCGTGAAGGCCCCACGTTAGTCGACGTTCCTTCTCTCTCCTCCCTCTCTTCCATTCTCGCACGCCCCTTTTTCCTCCCCTCCTCATCCGTTCTTTCTCTCTCTCTCTCGCATGATATAAATTTCATGATTTTTATATTTTGCAATTTCATACAAGTTATATATTATCATGTATAATGTTTTTAAGTAACTAACCACCACTTGAATGATCTTATGTGCATATTTAAAACTAAGAAGTTATAATATATAATTACTCATTATAATATATAACCATGAATTAAACGTATATATATATGTGTGTGTGTGTGTGTGTGTATGTAGCTTTCGGTGATAAAGTGATCTAAAAGACTCATTATAAGCTTGGAATATTCATAATTTTTAATGCACTTATGTTTATTTTAATTTACATATAGATATAATGCATTAATAAATTGAGTATATTTGCTATACCTAGAGATATGATAGTAAATATATTTGAAAATTCCATTGTCACATTTTTGATATTGTTCTTGTACCCATAACAATCTGAAATTCATATCTAGTGGTTATGGTGAAATCAGATACTCTAACATATTTATCTGATTTATTTATTGCATTTAGTCTCCAAATTTTGTTTTTAATTTATTCTCAATTATATTTTGATCTATTAGATAAAATTTATAATTAATTTATTTTAGTATTTAATTAGTTTATTAATCATCAATCTTCGTGGGATGATACTCTTTTTTATAATTATATTACTTGTTTGATACGTTCACTTGCGTTTAGAATTTTACAAACAGTTCGCTTTGATAAGCCATTGACCAAGCTTACATTACAGTCCCGACAAAGACTTCTCAAATTGGTAAAATCATACCGCTTGTGAGAATACTCAAACCCTTGCTGACATGATGACAATGAGATGGTATGATCCTTATAAATCATGTATTAATGGTCAAGATAAAACGGCATTTTCCATGAGAGTGAGTGGAAAGTACTTTTTAGCATACTCAAGACATCCATATTCTGAATGAAGATTGTCTTTCAAAATTTTCCCAATGAAACTTTGGTGATGCAAAATTGACAAAATTATCATGCATGAATCTCATTTGAACTCATGAATTTACAATATGTACAATACATATTGTGTGTTGTTTAATAGGAGACATATTTTTAGAGATCAAAGATATTGCTAGGTAAGCATATCTCTATCTTTATTTCCAAAAGCCTTGTGTCTGACCAAGTGTTTTATTGCCCCTCAGTACTTGCTACTGTTCGACTACTTTGTCTTATGGACACTCGACCTATTCGAGTTGTTTTCGGAGATTGAATACTTGCTGCTGTTCAGGTGTCCCATTAAGTTTTATTTTCTATTTTTATTTTCCTTTTTCTTACCTTATTTCAGATAACGAGAATTATATAATAATAATAATAATAATAAAAAGGGCCCGCGGGGCCTGGCCCTTCACACCCAGCTCCTCTTCTTCTTCTTTTTCACCCACACGGGCCGAAGGCCCATTCCCACGTTTTTTTTTTTCCTTGGCCCGACCCCCTCCTCCTTGTCTTCTTCTTCCTTGCCTTTGCAACACGCGCAGAGGAGGCCGGACGCGCGCGAGGCCGAACAGAAGAAGAGAATGGCGACGCACATGGAGCGGCGTAGACGGAGGGGACGCGTCTTCAATGCGGTAGAGGAGGCGGCCTAACTAGAGCCGCCTCGACTGGTGGTATGCCAGTTCGGCTGGGGGAGGCTGCTCGGAGCACCAAGGACCGGTGGTCTGAGCACCTCCGCCGAACGGCGGGGGGGGGGGGGGGGGGGGGGGTGGGGGAGGCCAAGAACACACAGATGAAGAGAGAGAGATTGGAGGAGGTCCGGGAGAGAGAAACCAGGGCGGAGAGAGAGAGATTTGAGTTTGCAAGAGAGACGCGGGACTTGTCCCGGCGACCCGGCGCCGTTGTGGCTTCACATGCCGTCGCCCCGGTGACCTGCCGCAAGCCCCGCCGTGTTGAGCTCGCTGGCTCGACGCTCGCCGTTTCGCTGATCTGTCGTCATCCTTACGCCGAGCTGATCCGTGCCGTTGCTCGTTGTCGCCGCCCCTCTCGCGTCTCAGCCTGAGCGTGCCCACAGCCGAGACCGAGGAACCTGGGCCTGCCGAGCCGCCTACGGTGCCTCTGCATCCAAAATTTCCGGGCCAGTCGTCGTCTCACACCTCGGTCGTCTCCATCGGGTGAGAGGAAGAGAGAGACGAGGGAGAGATTCTGGTCGACGGCCGCAAACTGGGTCGAACGCGGTTATCCAGTTGGGTAGGGTTTTGGCAAATTCGGGCCATACGTGTGGGCCGGGTTTGGATTGACTTAAAACTTGGGTCGGGCATTTTCTTTTAATTAAAAGAGAGCCCGATTTTGTGTAAAATGGGCTTGGATCGTTTAAAAAAAGAGGATTTCGGGCCAGGCCCACGCTTCAGGCCCATTCTGGGCCACTAGCTTCAGCGAACCGGGTCGGTCCCAACCCGGGAATCCGACTCGGGTCGTTTTAATAATATATTATTATTTTAATGAAAAAGATAATAAAAAAAATGAAAAACATAGAAATCCAAAAATAATTTATATTCTCCAAAAAATCAGAAAAATCAGAATTTTTTTTTATTTTCCAAAAATAAAAAAGACCAAAAAATGTGGTTTTTGATTAGCTTTCTCCGTAAATGCATAGAAAACCCTTGAGAAACCCAAAAAAAGAAAAGAAAAATAAATCATATTTAACTTCTTGGAAGCAAATATTGACTTATTTCTTTCATTCCAATTGCACCTTTGTGATGCATGGATTTCTCAGTTTGATTAGGAATTGAGTCCTATAATTCGTGATAAGTATAAAATGCTGCATAAATACTTTATTTAATATTTAAAAAAGATTAGGTACCGGAAATGTATTAGTGATTAATTAGAGTAATTAAGTCCTTGATCATAATTTCTCTAGTTACGTAGAGGAGAATTATTTCTCCCAATAGTTCATTTGGATTTCTAATTAACCCAACATAAATCGATTAGTGACGACTCCTATTTGAACTTACAAATTAAAATTCGAATCATAAGTCGTGAATTGATGGGTTTGCGAGAGCCTGCTCTAAGCTTAATAAACTTGGCGTGCCATTAGCCTCCGCATGCGTAGAGGGCGCTCGAAAAATGAGGTTGCGACAATTCCTAAATATTTAATTTTATTGAGTGAGTTCTAAATATTTTCACTTTTTGTTAATTGAGCTCATTTGGCTAATTTTGATTGTAAATTGTTGATGTGGACATTGGTGATGCCACGTAAAGTAGCTGACACCGATCTATATAATATTTGATAATATTTTCATATTTTTTGAATTTTTTTTTGAATTTTTTTTCTTTTTTCTTTCTTTGGCTAGTGGTTGGTGGCCAGCCATCGGCAAGGGCTTTGACGATTTTGATGAGAGCACCTGTGGCCGTCTAAGAGATGCAAAACGTTAGGCTTCTATGGACTTTCGCTGCAGAACGAAGGTTCGACCGAAACCGCGTCTTCCATGTCTCGTCTCCGGCCACAGACCAAAGTCAACCCAAACTTTAGGCAATCCTGCAGGGCAATTTGCAGGTTCTCCCTCGAATTCAACGACCATCCGTCCTCGCGATCATGATCTCATTCATCCCTTCCCCTCTTCGACCCTGGCCTTCCTCGGCTTGGGGCTCTCAATTTCCTCACTAGGCAATACCTCAATCCTCTGCCTCATGCGGCACTGCCACATTGGCGACGGCCGTTCTCCGAGGGATGCGGCACTGCCACATTGGCGATGGACTTGAACTGCCAAGGCTCCAGTATCTGCAGCCTCGAGCCCTGGGAGCTTGGCTCCATCGGAGCCTACGGCTTATTCTCTGCCTCATGTGGCCGTTCTCAGAGGGATGCGGCACCGTCACATTGGGGACGAACTTGAACGGGAGCTTGTCTCCATCGAAGCCTACGGCTCACACTCTTTGACCACACCGCAGCAAATTCCAGCCATTGCAAGAATGATCTCACTCCTGATCAACTAAACAAACTGAACCTCTTCAAATTTCGATCATAGCGTCAATTGAATTTTAGCTCGCGAGCTCTTAAAGACAAATGGAATGAAACCTAGAAAATTAGCAAGGAAAGCAATGGAAGCAAGTAAGAAGATTTTAGTGAAAGTAATGGTTTGCATCTCTTTGCTAGATCTAGCCTAGCCAAGAGCTACCCTCTCTAGATTTGGGGAGGCTAGCCCTTGCCCAGGCCAAGGCGGCCTCGCTTGGCCTGTCGCCTTGGCCTAGGCGAGGCCAACCCTTGTTGGGCTGGGCCTAGGCGAGAGCTCTCCTCATTGTGCTTCATCCTCGTTCAAGTAGGCTTCCCTTGTGACAAGCGAGGCCAGCTTACCTAGCCATGGTCGATGGCTAGTCACCGGTAGAAAGAGAAGAAAGGAAAAAAATGAAAGAAAAAAATAAAAAAAATAGAGAAAATATTTAAATATAATAAAAAATTATACATGTTAACATTAGTCGTGCCATGTAGGACAATTAGTGTCCATATTAGGGAATTCTCATCAAAATTGCTTGGATGGACTTTAGCAAAATAGGAAAATGTTTAGCACTTAATTGACAAAATTGAAATATTTATGACTGAATTGGTAATTGTACAATGGGTTTATAAATTTTTAGACAATTTTCTGACGCATGACTCATTTTGTGGCAATCCTCCATATCTTTCGCTACGTCAAGGTATCTTATATCATGGCTTTCATTTTTTTGCTCAATCTACCATAGAGCTCCAAGCTTATTTTTGTTAGTAATATTAGGATATTTAGATTTCTCTTATAGATATTTAGGATATTTAGATTTCCTTTAGAGATATTTAGGATATTTGCTCTTGTTTTAATATCTCTTTTGATTATACAAATATGATATAATATCCTTTGATTTCCTCCATTTAAGCCTATAAATAGCTCTCCATTACTCTTTTCATATATTGAATTATACAAAAAATTCCCCGACTCTCTTTTCTACTTTATATGTAACTTGGTATATAGAAAATTCCACAATCCTAGAGCATTGGGTGCACTTCGCACTAGGTGCACCTAAGAAATTTTCCAATTCTATATTTCTTTGGGGCTTGGCCCATTCCTACTGCTCGACAATGTTCACCCAAGTGCATCATTCTCATCTGAGTAAGCAACACGGTGGTTGTGTTATGTCGCCATGTCGAACTTTTCTTTTTCTATAGAGGTATTTTTTGACGCCATATAGATGCATTTCTGCAGAGTAGCTTTTCCTTTAGCAAAGCCTATCTTATCTCGCTTACCGTAATCATGCCAAATCTATTAGCTGTGTTTAAGTTATTGTCTCGATAGCAGAGTCGACCACAAGGGATGCATGCTACTCGACTCCATGTTCTTTGATTCTTGACTTTTAACTTCTTATTTTGAGAAGCCAACACCTTCACCAAAATCGTAGTACTTAGGTGAGATACATATTCAATTATTCTCATCCGCAGAATCTGGGAGGCATCATATGTGTCACCTCGTCTTGTATCTATAGAAGCTTATTTTAATCGAAGAGTTTGTGACATTGTTTGGATTACTTTTCAAACTCAAGTCAATTTGTTTCAATTCAACTTGGGTTTGAGGGGGAATATTAGTAATATTAGGATATTTAGATTTATCTTGGAGATATTTAGGATATTGTCTCTTATTTCAATATGTGTTTTGGTTATGCATGTCTGATTTGATTTCCTTTGATTTCTTCTATTTAATTCTATAAATAGGCTCTCTACATACTCTTTTTCGTACATCAAGTTATATGGAAAATTGTTCAATTTTGTTCTCTACTTTATATGAAACTATTTTGATGCAAACTGTGTCCGTGATCTTTCAGTTCAATAAAAAGCAGACCATTGCGCTTGATAATATAAATGAATTGTTATGGTTGTGATGGTTAGTATAAGTAGGGGTGTCAAAAATACTCAAACTGAACTGAAAATTTTGGATCTTTTTGGTTCGAGTATCATTTGGTTAATAAGTAAGGAAATTTACATATATTGACAGTCGGTTTGGGTTAGGGTTACGGATTTCCTCTTTTTATTCTTTTATTTTTTTTATTTGCTTCATCTTATTCCCTTCGCACCTTCTTCTCCCTTTAATTTCAGTTCCTTTTATTTGTAATTTTTTTTGCTAGATTTTAAAATATCTACTCTCTCTGTCTCTCTTTCTCATTGCCTCCCCCACAAACCTTTTGTCAAACTCTCCCACTCCACCAGGCGAACCCAAACCCCACGTTTCAAAAACTCACCAGACAGCCCAGGCGAGTCACCTCCCTGTGGCCACAACCGCCCATCTCCACCCTTTGCCAACGTCAACCGCCCACTCCGCTTCTCTCTTCGCCGGTCCTCGTCCTCCTCTACCCATACTCGCCCTTTTTCTTTTGTTCTTTGTGATCCACTTGTTCGTCTCCTTCTCCTCCCATGTCCTCTGAGCCATCACTACTAAAGCGTTCTATATGTATGACTTTTTAGACGCTTTTCTCTCTATAAAACCGTCCATCTTGTCTCTACTCCATCTGTTAATCAAACTTTTGATATTTTCACTAAGGCACATCCGTTGAAGCATTTCTTTAATCTTTTTCTCCAGACTTAAGCTGATGTTTTCCCTCCCGCCTCGATGTTGAGGGAGATTTTAGAGATATCTGTAATCTCTCCAAATTGTGCAGTATCTATAATTTGATATCGATTTACTTAGGATAATAATTTAATATTGCCATTGAATATGATACATTGAATATATCCTAACCATAGATTGGTTTCCCTAAAGCCTATATATATATAGCCATGTACACCTTCATTGTCATATATAGGAAACGTGCATTTCTCTCTATTCGTTAATTGAAGATAATTTTTATATATCTAATATCATCCTAACCAAAACAAAGGTTGAATTTTCCTTTTTTGGCCATATGAGTTCTTGCTATATCTGGTCAATGCGAATGAAAACCCCACTTTTTGCGCATTCTCAGGACCTCCGCTGATTCAAAGTCGACCGCCGTTGCGTGAAAGTCGACTTTTCATAATCGTCCACATGTCTTTTTGATCTCGGACTTTCATGCAAGAAGCAGAGAAGGCAAACTTGTCTGATTGCAAGTGGAGGCCGAATGATAGTCAAACAGTCCTTGCCAACCTCTTCTTGAATATTTCCACTCCACCTACTTGGCCACAATTAACGCCGCCAATCACGCCTACAGATTGAAGGACCCCTCGACAAGGCAGACCATCACATGGAATCTTGACTATTGTCCCTAAAGTTTTGAATATGGATTCTCAGTCTATAAAAGAAAAAAAAAATTCTAAATTACCCGGTTCGACGAAGGTGACAGTGTTCATGGGGCTAAAAGACTTGGACAAACAGTAGCTCATGACATGTTTCTAAAATGGCAAAAAGGGTAAGAACAAGTCGAATTGCGTATTAACAAGAGGAGTGTGTTTTTGGAATATATACATGAACCTGGAATTAATTCTCAAGAGGCTACTGGGATGGATGACCTCTAGTGTCAACTTGTATGCCAAATGACAAAACTATGAGTCTCGATATTGGACAAATCAAAATAGACAATACATCAAAAGAGTTAATTTACATATGTTGCAAAATTAGGTAAAGTTCTGAACGGATTTTATTCAATGCATGACATGTTAACCATCATTTCTAATTTAGGATGACGGACGCCATTCATCCAGGAAATCTAAATCATCTTCTTTTCTTTACGTAGGCCGTGCACGACTGGAAATCCAGTTAAGATGAGGGCTAATGGCAAAGTCATGCCTAGAGACTTCAGTTCCCTTATTAGAAAAGAACCTAAGCGTTAATTGGTGGGGACAAATTGACCTTTGGGACCTAAAAGGGGAAGCACGACGTGCCTCTAGCTGTCGGTTCTCAAGTTGTGATTTGGCTCCAGCACTCGAGTTTGCGTTCATTGAAAGAGTGTCTCATGGGTTCATGTAGTTAATTTTTTTATAGCACTATGATAACGAATCTCTTCCTTTATTCATCCACCCTTGTCCCCAGAGATAAGCAATGAGAGCGACGTTTCCTCCGTTGAACCCATGACAAGGCAAAGGAAGAGGCTGCAAGTTTCTTAGGTCTCGCATCTTTGGACACGTTTGCTTGTCAAAGGTCCTCCACACTACAAAAGCTTTTAAAGTTCTGCAAATGTCCCAGTTCATAAGTTTTATCGCCCTTTCCCAACTTTTGAATTACCCTTTTCAGTTTTTTGATAACCGATCATCATCTCTCAGAGTGCTTCTGCACAAGATGGCGCTCTTCTGTAGCCTGGTGATCCTTCTCATGACCAACCTCTTTTACATGCCGGTGCAATCTCTGAACACTGAAGGCGTCGCGCTCTGGTCCTTGAAACCGTCCATCCGTGCAGACGCCGGCAGGTTCCTAAAAAATTGGAACTCGTCCGACGAAACTCCGTGCAATTGGAAAGGAGTCGAATGCATAAGAGACAGAGTCGTTTCTCTCAGCCTTTCAAATAAGAATCTCACCGGCTTCCTTCCTCAATTCTATGTAAACCTATCGGCGCTCCAGCATATCGATCTCAGGAACAACAACCTCTCGGGAAGCCTACCTGTCACGCTCTTTGATGTGAATGGGTTACAAAGCCTGGTGCTCTCAGGGAACTCTTTCTCCGGGATGATTCCTGAAGAACTTGGAAAGCTCGGTTCACTTCAGACCTTGGATTTTTCCGGGAATTCTTTCAACGGTTCGGTCCCAGCATCATTACTTCGGTGTGGGCAACTTAAAGTCCTCGATTTGAGTCGGAATGGATTCTCAGGATCCCTGCCTGATGAGTTCGGGACTAGATTAACTCATCTAGAACATCTCGATCTTTCATTCAACAAGTTCAGCGGTTCCATCCCCAGTGATATGGGGAACTTGTCGAGCTTGCAAGGGACTCTAAATTTGTCAAATAACTTGTTCAGTGGCCTGATCCCAGCAAACCTAGGAAACCTCCCTGAGACAGTCTACATTGATCTCAGCCACAACAAACTCAGTGGACCAATACCGCAAAATGGTGCTCTACTCGATGCAGGGCCGACTGCTTTCATCGGTAATCCTCTGCTCTGCGGAGTGCCACTCAAGTCGATGTGCCCACCTGGCATTCCCACCCCACATTTCCCGCCAATTCCTTCGATTCCATTCCAGGCTTTGCCTCCTGGGCCTAAAAGAGGAAGTGCCATGAGTAAAGGGATCTTGATCTCAATAATTGTGAGCTCCATGGTCGGAAGCTGCTTTCTCGGGTGGTTGTTGTCCCACGTAAGTCGAAAGTATCGTGATTGCAGGGTATGTGACAGTATTACTAACAGTGTTAATGAAGAGAAAGTGATGTTTAAGAAGGAGCTCTTCTGCTTTGGAAAGGAGACTGTCGAGGGTCTCTCGCAAAAGATGGAGCAGTACAACTTCGTGGCACTGGATTCGCAGGTTAATTTCAATCTTGACAAGCTCCTGAAAGCATCTGCTTTCCTTTTGGGCAAGACTGGGACCGGAATAGTTTACAAAGTTGTTCTTGAGGACGGGCTGACCTTAGCAGTCAGGAGATTGGGCGGAGATTCTCAGAGGCTAAAGGAATTCCAAACTGAGGTCGAAGCAATAGCGAAGATCAAGCACTCGAATATCATGCCTCTTCGAGCTTATTGCTGGTCTGGCGATGAGAAGCTGCTCATATACGATTTCATACCCAATGGTGACCTCTCTGCAGCAGTACATGGTATAATTTGCATATTTTATTTTTTATATTATAAATGAAAGAATTGTAAAATTAGGTGGTATGTTCTCTAGTTCTTGGAACAGAACTCACCAAAATGTTGAACAATGATTATGCAAGTCGATCTTATCTGTGCACTACAAATTTATTTTGTTTGGCAGGGAAGGCTGGGACAACAAATTCAATGCCGCTTTCGTGGAGCACACGTCTAAGGATCATGAAAGGAGTAGCAAAAGGCATAGCCCATCTTCATGAGTTCAGTCCAAAAAGGTACGTCCATGGAGACTTGAAACCGAGCAATGTATTGCTTGGGAAGAATATGAAGCCCTTCATCTCTGATTTTGGCATCAGTCGACTTGCTAATTTCACTGGAGAATCTCCAAAGTTTCACCTTGAACAAGTAGCAATGGGGACGCCAGAGCCGAGCTCTCCCTATGAGTTCACAGCAATAAACACCACTGAGAATTTGAGATCCTATTATCAAGCGCCTGAAGCATCCAAACCGACGAAGCCATCGCAGAAGTGGGATGTCTACTCCTTCGGGATGATTTTACTAGAGATGATCACAGGGAAGATGCCCATAGTTGAAGTGGGGTCTCTCAGATTCGATCTGGTCCGATGGGTGCAGATGAGTATTGATGAAAGAATTCCAATTTCCAGCATTATAGATCCCATCTTGCTCCACGATCTTGACAAGGAAGAAGAGATGGCCACAGTGCTTCACATGGCTCTTGCTTGTCTGAACAAGAGCCCTGAAAGGAGACCTTCCATAAGGCATGTCTTGAACAATTTGGACAAATTGGCCATCTTCACCAATACTTAGGCATTACAGTTCTTAATACAACAGTGGCAAGCGTTCATCGTCCTTTGCTTGGAAGCTGGTTGTTAAACAAGTTGTGCCTCTTCAGAGTTTGCTACTGCAGAAACAGGTCTGGGAGTAGAAAGGCCCGGGCTGATACAATCTAATCAGGCTCAGAGAATCTACCGGGGATTGTTTCATCTCTTCATCTCCCGTGGCAAGATTTTTTTCATTCTCATGTTTAAATATGAGCCTAAGAGGTTGCTTGGTGGCAATTCTCTCCCATTTCTGATCCTTGCTTATACAGTTAGATGATAAATATGGTAAATTGAATTCGACATATATATATTGTTGTACCTCCATATCTAGCAGTAAAGGTCGTTGTTCCAAGCAGTCTTGATGGCAATGTTCTTTCAATTTGTTAAGCGATGCAATGATCCTAATGGCAGAAATGGACAGGCACCAAGAATCAACGGGACTTTAATTATGATAGTTGTGGAGCGCTGTTTTCTTTTCATCAATCGGCATTTAAATTGATACTTGATTCAACGAAACGTGTACCCTCCAAATCTCCATTCAGAGCAAGCTCGCCCAAAAGTTTTCACCATGCAAAGCAGGGCTACAACAGGCGTTCCCTGGTCCAACTAGAGGTTACACAACATTTCGTTGAGATAACTATCTCGGATCACAATAACAAAACGTTCATCATTAGAATAATACAGAGAAAAGTGAAATTGAATCTCACCCAGTGAGAAAGTGAAAATTCATTAGTAGAATCGACTTTCCGATGACTAGCTCTGGTCAATAGCTGCGAACAACATACTAGAATTTGGTCGAAATCAAGACTGAAATGGCCATCTGATTCTTAATAAACGCAGCCCCACACAGGGTCTTTTTTTCCCCCTTCTCTTCCTCTCAGTGTTTTCCTCGGACGAGCTCCCTTTTCTCTCAAATGCTTCTGTTCACTCAGCCGACTCTCCTCTCTTTTCATTTTTGGCCGAGTGGCTCAAGGCCACAATTTGACCAAGTTGATGAGTGCCTGGAGGAACCCACACACACAACAGCTCTCCCTCCAACTCACTTAAAGGGAGGCTCTCCATGCCTGCTGTCACCCTGCAAGTAAGTTTTTCTTAAGGCAAAGCTTTCGTCATCATATTTGACCTGCTGCCACCAGTATGGATCTTCTCTTACTGCAGTTCATTTCAGAGCGAATCTTGAATCCAGTGATACCTCACTTCTTACTGCTTCGTATGTGAATGAAACATCCAGTTCTTGCTTAGATGGATCACACTCTGGCGGCCGCAGAACAGAGTATAATTCTTTTGTTCATGGCCTGACTCTTGTAGGAACCTGTTCATCCACAAGTTCTCCTTGCAGGGTTCTGCCTCAGTCGTTGACTAAGGAACGCATTTCTGCAACTTTGGCTACCAATACACTGCTCCCCCTGCGTATGTAACCAGATATCTTGGACAAATTGTCCAGAGTCAATGCTACATACCCCATCTGCATCGTTGGATCCTTATACCATAGGTTTGCCATTGTCAAGGCACAGACAAGAGTAGGAGGTGTCTCTGAGATACCCAAAAGTCCATTTCACAAAACTGCCCAATGTTCTCTGCCTGGATTGGAGAGGAAGCAATAACGAGCCTACTGCATGAGTAATGTCTGGCTGGTACATACCATGGCGTAAGTCGAGCTACCAACCGCCAATGCATACGGCACTTCATTTCTTCTTTGTCCATCTCATTTGTAGGACACTAACTCAGCTTAAACGGCATACGAATGGAGCGCTAACTGGCTTTGACTTGCTTATGTTGAATCTCTCCAGCACCTTCTTGATGTATATCTCTCCTGCCATAATCAGGGTTACTTCTTGCAGGAGTGATTCATATATTAAGGATCTGCTTAGTTGGTCCGAAGTCCTTCATAGCAAATGACTTTCTCAACTCTTCTTTCATACTGTGAATCTTCTCTGCATCCCAGCTGAAAATCAACATATCTTCCATGTAGAGTAGAAGGGTAATGAACTCACCATCTGCAAATGTCTTCATGAACACGCAGGGATCTGCAGTCATTTTGCCGTATCCATGATCTGCCATGAACAAATCAAATGTTCTACATCACCGTCTTGGAGCCTGTTTACACCCATACAAGCTCTTCTTCAATTTACACACCAAGTGCTCTTTTCCCCTCACTGCAAATCCCTTGGGTTGCTCCATATAGATATCCTCCTCCATATCACCATGAAGGAAAGCAGTCTTCATGGAGACCTCTTTAGTCTCTAGATTCATGCCGGCAGTGATGCCTGACAAATTACAGAGCAAAGACATACATCCTACCTATGGGTGAGTAAATTTGCGCAAAGTCAGATACCTTCTTCTGGTCAAGTGCCTTAACGAGCAGTTGCATTGTAGCTTGGCTTTTGGCTCCTCTTTGGCTTTCAATCTAAAGACCCATCTATGCTAGAGTGTTCTCTTCCTTTGGGCAGTTTCACCGACTCAAAAGAGTGCTTCTCATGCAAGGATTTCATCTATTCTTGTATGGGTTTTAACCAATCTTCCTTGAGCTCATGCGACATCACCTCTTGGTAACTCTGGCTCTTCCCCATCAGTAAGCATGATATTTATACAGGGAGGATATAAATGGGACGGTGCTCTTTAGCGGAACGTCTCAACTAAGGCTGAACTGCTGCTTCTGGAGAACTTCCTGAATTTGCTCATCTGCCACATCGTTATGAGGTGCAGGTACTTCTTTTGTAGGACTATCATGTTGTTCAACTTCCCCACCATCAAGGGTAGTGTTACGAGGTACTTTTTGCAGATCAACACAAGTTCTGGAATCTTACTTTGGCTTCTCGTATTTCTGGAAATGTTCAATGGTTTCATCCTTTACATATACTCCGTTGTGACTCCTGATAATCTTCTCTTCCACTGGAACTGACAGCCTGTAACCACACACTCTATGAGCAGAACCCAGTAGCATACATAGTTTGGACTTCACATCAAGCGTCTAACTCATCCCTTGAGATGTGCACAGAGGCTGTGGCCAAACACTCTCTAGTGCTTGTAAGGGACATCTTTTGCTGTCCGAACTCATTCTGATATGTCACCATCCAAAGGAACTGAGGCAGAAAGGTTGGTCAATTAGCTACAGTTGTTATTGCCATACCCCAAAATGATTTAGGGATTTTTGCATGAGAGAGCATGCACAAAATTCTCTCGAGAATGGTGCAGTTCATTCTCTCTACAACACTATTCTGATTTGGAGTCTTTGGAATGGTCTTCTCCGGCCTAATGTCATGATCTCTGTAATACTTCTCAATGGGACCTCAGTATTCATCGCCATTATCTGCACAAACACATTTCAACTTCCTTTTCGTTGCCCTCCTGATACTGAAATGAAGCTGCTTGAATAGATCAAGTACCTCAGCGTTGATTGTCAAAGAAAATGCCCGGACTTTTCAAGAGTAATGACCAATAAATGTAACAAAATACAGGGCACTGCCAAGAGTTCCAGCATCAATTGTGCATACGTCAGCATGAACAAGATCTAAAACCTGTGATCTTCTGGAGGGATAACAACTATAAAATGCAGCTCTACGTTGTTTGCCAGCCAGACAATGAGCACAAGCTTCTGAAGGCGTACCTTTCAAAGGAAGCAATTCCTTTCCAGTGAGAATTTGCAGTCCCTTCTCACATTTGTGACTAAGCAGCGTATGCCACAACTCTACTGAGGCATCCTCAACTGCGTTCACCTCTCCATGGCACGACCTGAGCTTCTGTCGTATACAGAGTGCTTGACTTGACACCTGGTGAGAGAACCTTTGGCGATCTTCCATTTTCCTCAACTGAAGTGGCTATGATAGCCCACGTTGTCAAGTGCACTAGCAAACATCAACTGAAGACAGAATGTTTTGGAGCATGTCTAACATGTCTCAGTACCAACGTGCATTGGGTATTGGTTTGTGAAGAGATGCTACAACCACGTAACGTCTTGGCTTGTTGGCTTGTGAGATTAACATAACCATCACCTCACACAATGGCTACATAATCATTAGATGCTGCTGCTGTAGAATCTTTTTCTTCTGTCTCTTCCTCTCCAACCTACTTCTGCTCCCTCTTGAGCAATCTGCACTCTAAAATATGCAAAAGACCTCATCAAGAAGTTCGGATTGGAAAATAGCAAAAAGACTGAGATACCAATGTCAAGCTCTTCGAAGCTGGATAAAGACGAAGGAGGAAAGAAAATTGACCAGAAGCTTTATAGCAGTATTATTGGTTCACTTCTTTATCTTACTACTTATAGACCTGACATTTTGTTTAGTATTTGCATTTGTGCTAAATTTCAATCAGATCCCAAAGAATCTCATCTAAGTGCTGCAAAACGCATCATGTTGCAACGACTTCAAAGCTACGTCTGTGGTATCCCAAAGAATGAGACTTTACTCTCTTTGGATATTTAAACGTAGATTTAGCAGGTTGTAGAGTCGATAGAAAGAGTACTTCAGGTACTTGTCAACAGCTGAGCAACAAGCTAGTGTCTTGATTCTCAAGGAATACTGTAGCTCTCTCAACAACATAAGAAGAATATGTGGCTCTTGGAAGCTGTTGTTCCCAAATATTGTGGATAAAGCAACAATTAAGAGACTTTGGAATCGAACACTCATGCACCGAGATCCAATGCGACAACATCAGTGCCATCAATCTCACAAAGAATCCAATTCTTCATTGAAGAGCAAAGCACATAGAAATTCGACATCATTTCATTAGAGATCATGTTCAGAATGGAGAAGTTATGATACAGTTCATTGACTCAAAGAATCAGTTGGCAGACATATTTACAAAACCACTGGAGAAAAGTCTATTTGAGTCTATTCGCATCAAACTGAACATCACATCCTTCAGTTAAAGTCTGAAGATGGTCAGACACATAACGCCCAAAGGTCACGACTGTAAGTTAATTTCTTCTTGCAAGTAATTTAAATTTTAGGAAGAAATTTTGAAAATGTACGTTTATTTGTTAATCACTACTTGATTGTTTTGTTTTTAGAAATTATATTTTTCGGTTTTTGAATTAATGGCAATTTTTCATTTTCAAAAAGGCAGTTTTACTTTTTCCTTTATGACGATCCGTATACCTCGTTTCATCTGCTTTATATACTGTCGATTTTCTTCTTCTTCATTTTCACTCACAAACCCTAGAATACAGAACTCCATTTTCTCACACTTTCTCTCTAGTTTAATCCGAAAAGATTTCACCTATTTTTTTTTCACGATCGAGTTGAGAAATCTCCTAAAGACAGTGACAATGTCTTCTCGAAGAAAGTCTTCTAGAATCGCGAGTAGGGGACCACATCATATGCGTGAGGGTCCTATGCATTTTGATCGGACCAAGAAAGAAGACTCTCCTCAACAGCAGCAGCAAAGTCAACAACAACATTTTCAACCGCGTCATTCTTCTCAACCTAAGACTCAAGTTCCTTCGCAGCATCAATCAGAAGAAGAAGTCATCGAAAATGTTCAACTTGACAGTGGTGAAGGACAAGGGACAACTTCCTTATGCTGCTCTTGTCACTCAATTATTCAGACATTTCACATTCAACCTCCTAAAATTCTATGTGTTCGAACCATTGCTCCAATGGTAGCAGGACTAAAGATGGTTTCCAAGATGTGTCTAAAGGAGCTGAACAAGGTGTTGGAGAGCATTAAGGAGAAATCCCTTGTCAAGGCAAAGCAAGACTCTGCAACGGGAAAAAGAAAAGGCAAAGAGCCCATGAGCGAACCAATCAAGAAGAGGAGAGCACTCATCTTGGAGGATGAAGAAGATGAGGATGACATTACTCTCTCTGCTTTTGCCTTAAAGAATTTACAGAGTTGTGTTAGCTTTCAAGCGCCAGAGGACGAAGAGCACGGAAAAAGAGAAGAAACAGAGAAGAGAGATGAAGAAAGAGAAGCGAGGAGAATAGAGGAAGAAGAGGGTCAAGATGATTATCTTGAACCTACATTTGCTGGAGAAGAAGGAGAACAACATCACCTTGATGCTGAAGAAGAGCATGAATAAGAAGAAGAATATTTCTCTCCACCTGAAGGCATAGAAACAGGGGGAGTTGCAGATAAAAGAGGTACTTCTTCACTTGCTTTTACTAGTGATGATGTTAGTCGTTCTCCTGCCGATCCAGAGGATGTGTATGCCTCTCAATTTCCTGAAGCTGGTATTGAGGCATCATCCAGCTGAGGTTCCATCATCAGTTAATACTCCTCAATCTACACGTGCTAAAGCGAGTACTCAAACTGATAATACAACAGACTTTAAGAGACTACTCGAGCTTCTTGTGGAGATCAAAGCTTAGCTTTATGGATTGAAGTGTGAATTTCAGAACATGAAGTCAGTTCATCAAGCTACTTCAGTCTCTCTACACGATCAAGTACAAGCCGTGAAGGATGACTTGAAGAAGCTGGAAGAGATGTCAAGTCGATGGGGGATTTCCAAATCGTTCGGATCCCCAAACAGCCATGATTTCACCCAACTCTTTTTAATTTTTTTCTCTACTTTTTGCTGATGACAAAAAGGGAGAGAGAGTTTGTGCATATTTGATTTGAATTATCTTTTGATAACTATTTGCTTGGTTTGACTTTGGTTTGATTTTGGTGACTTTGGACTGGATTTCTGACTGCTATTTGGGTTTGAATTTTTGTGCTTGCAGTAACTAAGCTTGTAGATGTGATTATGGATGGATAATTACTTATCTTGTGGATATTTACTTATTATGCAGGTTTAACATGTTTTCTGTGGTTGCAGAATCAATACTATCCAGGCCTTAATTTATTTATTGTCATAAGACATCACGTTTTGCTTAAGTGTTGTTTTGCAAGTTAAAAATTTTTCTGCAAATCTGCAGGAAAGTTTTGTTACCATAAAAAAGGGAGAGATTGTTAGAGAAAACTCATTAATTGTTTTGAAGCTGACGAAACATTTTCTAAAGTCTAGTTTGAAGACTTACAAACTTAAGTGTTATAGTCTAAAGAACTCCATATACTACCATAAAAGTCTGAAGACCGCTAAACTTTAATCTCAAAGTCTGACCTCACTGACAGTTTCCAAACCGACGAGTGAAGACTTATCCATATGCGAGTTTATCTTCAAGGATTCGGTCTGTATGGTTTGTGGAAGATCTTATGGCTGGATATAGCATCTTATGATCAATTATTCTTATCAACTCGGATAATCAAATCTCTTGAAAGGCGAAGTATACTTAGAAGGTTCTACTTATGGAAATCAAGATCCTGATTGTATGGGCGAGCAGGATTGATGGGCTTTTATCACATTCTTAAAACGACTCGAGATCTTCTTGATTGATTTTGTCCAACGGGTAGATTGGAAGAACTCATTTGAAAAGTGCCAACGGTTATAGAGGCAAGGAGGAATATATAAGGAAGACTCTCAAGTTGTTCGAGTGTATGCATGAAAGAAAAATTTCAAAGTCTGAAGCTTCTTAGTTCTTTGCTATTTCAATTGTCGAGCTTAACTTTGTCGACACCTAATTTTTGCCCAAAAATATTTCATTCCAGCATATAGATTATCTAGGTGTTTAATATCGTGTTTTAAATGAAAGATGTTTTTCCTATAAAAAAAAAATTTTAAAAAAAGAAAAAAAATCGAAAAAAAAAAACAGAGAGAGCAAGTTGGGGCCAACGATCTAAATGTGACTAGCCAAGCCTAGGAGGTCAGATTGGAATCCAAATGACAAGTTGGGGCCAAAATGCAATTTCCAAAAGTTGAGGGACCAATTCGCAAATTTTGTAAAATTTGCGCCCGAGCCCTTAAATCATCATCTTGGTCATCAATTAAGTTGAAATTGAATTTGGGCCAAGTAGAATCAATCAAATTGAGCCAAAAAGACCACATTTGTATTGAATTTGGTATTTTCGGATAAGAAAATGGCCAAATTTGAGGGTCTTTTTTGCAAAATTGGGTGGGCATAATTGCAAAAAATGGTCAAGATCTTAAGCTACTATACATGAGGTTGCTAATTGATTAGAAACCGCGGCCAAATTGATGGATTAAAGCACTCAAACCAGCTACCAAAACTTAGCCCACGGTTAGGTCTTAATTCGGAGCTGCTAAGTAGGCATATTGGTGGCCCCACCATATCTCACTCAGCCGCCCATTTAGCTCGATATTTGCACGTGAGGGAAGACCATATATAGGAGTGCAAGTGGACGGAAATTGGCCAGGGATAAGCCACTGACAGCACGGGAAAATCGCAGCAAAGTTCGCACACTCAACAGTTACAGAAGTTAAAAAATTTGGCCAAGTCAGAAGAGTAGGTGAAGTAGCCCTGTTGACAGGCTTGGTAGGTGGACAAAAGGCTGACCAAAAATCCCTTAATTCGGGGGATAAGATCACTGAAGCAAGGTCTTTGAAGGCATGAGAGAGAGGAGACGAGAGGGGGAGGGGAGAGTTCGCGGTCGTTCCCCAAAGAGGCCCTTAGAAGCAACTCCAGAAAAGCAAACCCAGAAATTCCAGATGAACCTTCTGAGAGAAAAGTGATATTTGCGCAAACTTGCAGCCAAAATCAGCAAAAAACTTAAACTAGAGAGTGAAACTTCACTCAAAGATCTTTCTATCCATAGGTCACACGTCCAAAATGAAGATCGGGAAGGCCTCCTAAAGCCCCCCGAAACAGTGCCCTCCTGTCGGGCCAAGAAAGTCCGAAAATTTTTTCTAAGTGTCAAGACTGGTTGGTCATGAGTGAAGAAAACCAGTGTTTTTGAGAAATTTGAGAGACAAATGAGGAAAATATTGACTTGTAACCCAAACTAGAATACATATAGTTTGGCGTGGTGTCAATTTTTCCAATAAAATACATCTTGAAGTCTAATGTTAGAGCTCAACGAAAACCTTCGTTGTCAGTTCGTTTTTTTGCAGATCTCATTTCCAGTTGAAGAAGCCAACTTCCACGTGCTTCCAGAGGACAATTTCTCGGTTTCCTTGGCCAAGAACCACTTTAAAAGGAAACTAGGAAGTAAGGTAAGCATCCTAGATGTACTTATTTTCGAGTTTGAGCATGTTTTGATAATGAAAATCAAGAGGAAAACCAGCCCGGAAAACTGATTTTTTGAGGCTAAAATTTTTCTAAGTGTTGAAATCTCTTCAAGAGTGTTGCATGTGTGCTTCTTGGAGAGGTCGTTTTTATGTTGTTCGGTGGGTCATTCTCTGTGATGTTTGTTGCATTTGAAAGCTCATGTTACCTACTTTCACTCGGATCAAGTAATGTTTCCTTTAGATCTCGTATGCGATGAGTGTTGAGGCTTGAATATGGGCATGCAACCTGTTTGCTTGACTTTGGTTCAAACCCAGATTTCAAAATCAGCTCAACCCACATATTTGAGGCCGATTCCAGCTTGGTTTTCGTGTGTTTTAAGCTGTCATTTCTATCTAATCTTATTCTTTGCATGTGGTAGTTTAACCTTGATGTTTTAGTTCCACATAATATTGCTCATGTGTTGAGATTGAAGGCCGCAAACATGGCCCGAGGAAGTTGGTTTTGGGTGATTTGATGCACGCCAAGTGTTTAACGAAATGTGCAAACCAAGTTTCGATCTTGAAACGGTCGATTCGAGCCCGGTTATTGTGATATTCATGTGCTGTGTTGTTCAATGTTAGCATATATCGGTTTAGGAAATTATTATTTTTATTTAAATAAAAAAATAAAAAAATCCAAAAATCCAAAAAATTTCAAAAAAAATATAAAAGTGATAGATGTATCAAATTAAGGCAAAAATGGCATCTATGAAATTTTCCTATTTTTAAAAGGTCATTTTTATAATTTAATGCTATTTTGGTATTTTATGATCATTTTTACAAATAATCCATTTTGCATAGATTAAAATTATCTAGAGTAATTTCATGCATCTAGAGTAATTTCACGCATATTTAAATTTCCATTTCGCTCACGGGGGTCCTGTCCCGGGGCGTGATAACAAAGCCATGTAATATTATTTGCCCGACTTGTATCGGGTTTACCTTTTCTGCGTTTATTTTGAAGTCATTTCAATTTCTTGGATGTTTACTTACGCGCCACTTTTCATTAATTTGAGTGTAAATTTCTCTTCTAAATTATGTTAGAATTAGTCTAGATATTAAAAAAAAAAAGCTACAAAAGCATTTGCATGGACACTTAGTGGTTTCATAAAGATTATAATTGGTAATCAAGATTGTATGGCCATTTAGATAAACAACCTTTCAAGTTAGTGGTACCGCAAGGGCGCTAATAGAAACATTAGCGTAAACAAGTCCCCGTTCCTAGAAATCTCTGGTTGCGTAGGAATCGAGACAACACTCCCGTGTCTCGATTGGTTTCTAGCCGACCCCAATAGGCTAGTGGCGACTCCTAGAAATATTTAGGTTATTAATAATTGAAATATGAAATCCAATGTCGCGCGAGGTATGGGCTTGGGAGAGCCCGCGCCTAATTTAGGGCCATTGGTCCGTTTCTTTAGGCAAATACCCCTAAACCTTATTCTTTTTCTCCAGAGGAAAAAAAGAGGTCGTGAAAAACTTGTACTAAAAAGAGAGAGCAAACACTTGTGAGACTTTGGAAGAGTGTAATAGAGTTTCTACATTGTAAAGTCAAGGACTTGAGACTATAAAATCTCTTTTGATTCATAGTGAAGTCCAGCCAATAGGCTGTCAGTGTGGGAAAGTGGACGTAGGCTTAATTTAAGCCCAGCCACTATAAACTTTGTGTTTTTATTCTCTTTCCCTGAACTCCTTACTTTAATTCGTAAAGTTATATATATATATATATATATATATATATATATATATATATATATATATCTGCTTATAGCTGATTACTTCTTCAGTCTACTATCTTCTAAAGGCAATTTACTTAAGTCTTGTGAAAAATTCTTTTAACACCTATTCACCCCCTATAGGTGTTCTCACTAGCCCTTTCACCGGGGACTTTCGTTGTAGAATGAAGGTTCGACGAAAACGGCATCCTCCATGTCTCGTCCCCGGCCATAGACCAAAGTCAACCCGGACTTCGGCCACTCTTGCGGCGCAACTTGTAGGTTCTCCCTCGAATCCAACGACCCATCCGTCCTCTCGACCATGATGTAATTCACGCCTTTCCCTTTCCCCTCTTCAAACTTGGCCTTCCTCGGCTTGCGGCTCTCAATTTCCTTACGAGGCAATACCTCGATCCTCTGCCTCATGCGAGCGTTCTCTGAGGGATGCGGCACTGCCACATTGGTGATGGACTTGAACTGCCGAGACTCCAGGATCCGCAGCGTCGAGCCCCGGGAGCTTGGCTTCATCAAAGCCTAGTGTGACGACCCGAGCGGCGGTGCGCGGGGAGGAGGGATGGCGGTGCGTCCACGCCTCCGGTCCTCGGACGTGCGCAAGGGAAGGCAAGGGAAGGGGAAGGATTCCTCTCCCTCTTGTCCCACATCGCTTAGGGAGAGGTCATGGGCCTTGTATATAAGGCTTGGGTTCCCTTAACTTGTGAAGACGCGTTTTAAAACCGTGAGGACTCAATGTCCAAAGCGGACAATATCGCACAAGTGGGACCCGGGATGTTACAAATGGTATCAGAGCCGACTCCCGACAGCATGTGGGGCCACAGCGAGGACGCTGTGCTCCCAAGGAGGGGAGAGTGTGACGACCCGAGCGGCGGTGCGCGGGGAGGAGGGATGGCGATGCGTCCGCGCCTCCGGTCCTTGGACGTGCGCAAGGGAAGGCAAGGGAAGGAGAAGGATTCCTCTCCCTCTTGTCCCACATCGCTTAGGGAGAGGTCATGGGCCTTGTATATAAGGCTTGGGTTCCCTTAACTTGTGAAGACGCGTTTTAAAACCGTGAGGACTCAGTGTCCAAAGCGGACAATATCGCACAAGTGCGACCCGGGATGTTACACCTACGGCTCGTTCTCTGCCTCATGTGGCCATTCTCCGAGGGATGTGGCACTGCCACAATGGTGACGAAATTGAGCGGCCAAGGCTCTAGGATTCGTAGCCTTGAGCCCTGGGAGCTTGTCTCCATCGAAGCCTACGACTTGCTCTCTTCGACCACACTGCAACAAATTCCAGACATTACAAGAATTATCTTACTCCTGATCGACAAAACAAACTGAATCTCCTCAAATTTCGATCACAACATCAATCGAATTTTAGCTCGTGAGCTCTTAAAGACAAACGGAAGGAAACTGTAGAAAATGAACAAGAGAAGCAACGGAAGCAAGTGATGAGGGGACAACGAAAGTCTCTAGAAGCTACTGGTTTGCATCTCTTTGCTAGATCTAGCTTGGGCGAGGGCTACCCTTGTTAGATTTGGGGAGGCAAACCCTTGCCCAAGTTAGGGCAGCCTTGCTTAGCCTGGGCGAGGCCAACCCTTCTTGGGCCTAGCCTTGGGGAGGGGTCCCCTCTTTGTGTTTTGTCCTTACTCAATCATGCCTCGCTTGTGACAAGCGAGGCTAGCCTACCTAGCCATAGCCGATGGCTGGCCACCGGTAAAAAGACAATAAAGGAAAAAAAGGAAAAAAATCAAAAATTGAGAAAATATTTAAATATTTTTAAAAATTGTTTATGTTAGATCAATCGTATCACGTAAGACGACTAGCATTCACATTAACGAATTTCAGCAAAATTTGCCCATATGGATTCAATTGATAAAATAGGAAAAGGTTTAGCACTCATTCAAAAAATTGAAAAGTTTATGATTAAATTAAAAAAAAAGTGTAATAAATTTATAATTTTTTAGATAAGTTTCTCACGCACAACTCATTTTGGGGCAATCCTCCATATCTTTTGCTATGTCAAGGGTATCTTATTTCATGGCTTTCACTTTCTTTTTCTTTCTTTTTTTGTTCAATTTACCTAGAGCTAGAGCTTCAAGCTTATTTTTGTTAGTAATATTAGGATATTTAGATTTCATTTTTGAGATATTTAGAATATTTTCTCTTATTTCTGTAACATCCCGGGTCCCACTTGTGCGATATTGTCCGCTTTGGACACTGAGTCCTCACGGTTTTAAAACGCGTCTTCACAAGTTAAGGGAACCCAAGCCTTATATACAAGGCCCATGACCCCTCCCTAAGCGATGTGGGACAAGAGGGAGAGGAATCCCTTCCCTTTTCCTTGCCTTCCCTTGCGCACGTCCGAGGACCGGAGGCGCGGACGCACCGCCATCCCTCCTCCCCGCGCACCGCCGCTCGGGTCGTCACACTCTCCCCTCCTTGGGAGCACAGCGTCCTCGCTGTGGCCCCACACGCTGTCGGGAGTCGGCTCTGATACCATTTGTAACATCCCGGGTCCCACTTGTGCGATATTGTCCGCTTTGGACACTGAGTCCTCACGGTTTTAAAACGCGTCTTCACAAGTTAAGGGAACCCAAGCCTTATATACAAGGCCCATGACCCCTCCCTAAGCGATGTGGGACAAGAGGGAGAGGAATCCCTTCCCTTTTCCTTGCCTTCCCTTGCGCACGTCCGAGGACCGGAGGCGCGGACGCACCGCCATCCCTCCTCCCCGCGCACCGCCGCTCGGGTCGTCACAATTTCAATATCTATTTTGATTATGCAAATTTGATTTGATTTCTTTCATTTAAGCTTATAAATAGGCTTTGTATATATTCTTTTCATATATCAAATTACACAGAAAATTCTTCAATCATCTTTTTAACTTTATATTTAACTTGGTATTAGAGCTTCCTTTCTTGAGGCAATGCCAAAGAAATTTCCCAATTTTACTTTTATCTTTTTTTGCTTTGCACCCACACATCCAAGTAAATAAATCCATCCCCACCGTGATCTTTTAGATTATCGCTCCATAGGCTAGTGGTTCTTCCTAATCAATTCACTTATCTCTCAGTGTAGCAAAAAGCAGACCATTGCACTCGATGGTACAAATGTGGAGTATCATGCCCTCAGCCGTAGGACAATAAATTGTTGTGGTTGTGATAGTCAATACAAGTAGGAATGTCAAAAATGCTCAAACCGAATAAAAAATTTTGGCTCTTTAAATTCTAGTCTCATATGATTTGGATAATAAGTAAAGAAATTTGCATATATTGGGGGTCAATTTGGGTTTCGGTTTCCTCTTGTTTTTCTGCTTCATCTTATTCCCTTCGCACCCTCTTCTCTTTTTTATTTCAGTACCTTTTATTTATAATTTTTTTGCTAGATAGATTTTAAAATATCTATTTGGGTTTCGGTTTCCTCTTGTTTTTCTGCTTCATCTTATTCCCTTCGCACCCTCCTCTTTTTGATTTCAATTCCTTTTATTTATAATTTTTTTGCTAGATAGATTTCTACTCTCTCTCTCTCTCGACTTAAGTTGACGTTTTCCCTCCCTCTCGACGTTGAGGGAAATGTTAGAGATATTCGTAATCTCTACCAATTGTGCAATATCTATAATTGATACCGATTTACTTAGGCTAATAATTTAATATTATCATTGAATATGATGCACTAAATATATCTTAACCATAGATAGTTTTCTCTAAAGCCTACATATAGCCATGTACTCCCCCATTGTCATATATACTAAATATACATATCTCTCCATTCGTTAATTGAAATTAATTTTTATATATCTAATATCATCCTTAACAAAACAAAGGTCGAATTTTCCTTTTATGGCCATATGAGTTCTTGCTATCTCTGGTCAATCCGAATGAAAACCCCACTTTTTGCGCATTCTCAAGACTTCCCCTGACTCAAAGTCGACCGCCGTTGCGTGAAAGTCGACTTGTCAAAATCGTCCACGTGTCGTTTTGATCTTCGACTTTCATGCAAGAAGCAGAGAAGGCAAACTTGTCTGATTGCAAGTGGAGGCCGAGTGATAGTCAAATGGTCCTTGCCAACTTCTTCTTGAATGTTTCCACACCGCCGCCCTCCCACTCACCACACACACACACACACACAGAGTTGGCCACAATTAAGGCCGCCAATCACGCCTACAGATTGAAGGACCCCTCGACAAGGCAGACCATCATATGGAATCTTGACTATGGTCCCTAAAGTTTTGAATATAGATTCCCAGTCTATGAAAAAAAATAAAATTAATTACTCGATTTGACGAAAAGTGTTCATGGGGCCAAAAGACCTGGACAAAGGGTGGCTCCTAATAGGCTTCTAAAATGGCAAAAAAGGTAGGAACGAACTGAATTGCGCATTAATCAGGGAAGTGCATTTTTGAAATATGTACGTGAACCTGGAATTAATTTTTAAGAGGTTATTGAGATGGATGACCTCTGGAAAAGTGTCAACTTATATGTCAAAAGACAAAACTATAAGTCTCGGTATGAGATAGATTAAAGTGGATAATACATAAAAGGAGTTAATTTAGATGTGTTGCAAAAATAGGTAAAGTTTTGAACAGATTTTATTCGATGCATGACATGTTAACCATCATTTTTAATTTAGGATGACGCACCCCATGCATCCAAGAAATCTAAATCATCTTCTTTTCTTTACGTAGGCCGTGTACGACTGGAAATCCAGTGAAGATGAGGGCTAATGGCAAAGTCATGCCTAGAGACTTCAGTTCCCTTATTAGAAAAGAACCTAAGCGTAAAGCGTAAATTGGTGGGGGACAAAAATTGACCTTTGGGACCTAAAAGGGGAAGCACGACGTGCCTCTAGCTGTCGGTTCTGAAGTTGTGATTTAACTCCAGCCCTCGAGTTTCCGTTCATTGAAAGAGTGTCTCATGGGTTCATGCAGTTAACTTTTTATTGCATTATGTTAACCAATCTCTTCCTTTTTTCATCCACTCTTGTCCCCAGAAATAATCACTGAAAGCGACGTTTCCTCCGTTAAACCCATGACAAGGCAAAGGAAGAGACTGCAAGTTTCTTAGGTCTCGCATCCTTGGACACGTTTGCTTGTCAACGGTCCTCCACACTACAAAGCTTTTAAAGTTCTGCAAAAGTCCCAGTTCATAAGTTTCATTGCCCTTTGAATCACCCTTTTCAGTTTTTTGATAACCGATCATCATCTCTCAGTGTCCTTCTGCATAAGATGGCGCTCTTCTGTAGCCTGGTGATCCTTCTAATGACCAACCTCTTTTACATGCCGGTGCAATCTCTGAACAATGAAGGCATCGCGCTCTGGTCCTTGAAACAGTCCATCCGTGAGGACCCCAGCAGGTTCCTAAAAAATTGGAGCTTGTCCGACGAAACTCCGTGCAAGTGGAAAGGAGTCGAATGCATAAGAGACAGAGTTGTTTCTCTCAGCCTTTCGAATAAGAATCTCACCGGCTTCCTTCCTCCAATTTTTGGAAACCTATCGGCGCTCCGGCATATCTATCTCAGGAACAACAACCTCTCAGGAAGCCTACCGGTCACGCTCTTTGATGTGAATGGGTTACAAAGCCTGGTGCTCTCAGGGAACTCTTTCTCCGGGATGATTCCTGAAGAACTTGGAAAGCTCGGTTCACTTCAGACCTTGGATTTTTCCGGGAATTCATTCAACGGTTCGGTCCCAGCATCATTACTTCGGTGTGGGCGACTTAAAGTGCTCGATTTGAGTCGGAATGGATTCTCAGGATCCCTGCCTGATGAGTTCGGGACTAGATTAACTCATCTAGAACAGCTCAATCATTCATTCAACAAGTTCACCGGTTCCATCCCCAGTGATATAGGGAACTTGTCGAGCTTGCAAGGGACTCTAAATTTGTCAAATAACTTGTTCAGTGGCCTGATCCCAGCAAACCTAGGAAACCTCCCTGAGACAGTCTACATTGATCTCAGCCACAACAATCTCAGTGGACCAATACCGCAAAATGGTGCTCTACTCGATGCAGGGCCGACTGCTTTCATCGGTAATCCTCTGCTCTGCGGAGCGCCACTCAAGTCGATGTGCCCACCTGGCATTCCCAACCCACATTTCCCGCCAATTCCTCCGATTCCATTCCAATCTTTGCCTTCTGGGCCTAAAAGAGGAAGTGCCATGAGTAAAGGGATCTTGATCTCAATAATTGCGAGCTCCATGGTCGGAAGCTGTTTTCTCGGGTGGTTGTTGTCCCACGTATGTCGAAAGTATCGTGATTGCAGGGTATGTGACAGTATTACTAACAGTGTTAATGAAGAGAAAGTGATGTTTAAGAAGGAGCTCTTCTGCCTTGGAAAGGAGACAGTTGAGGCTCTCTCGCAAAAGATGGAGCAGTACAACTTCGTGGCGCTGGACTCGCAGGTTAATTTCGATCTCGACAAACTCCTGAAAGCATCTGCTTTCCTTTTGGGCAAGACAGGGACTGGAATAGTTTACAAAGTTGTTCTTGAGGACGGGCTGACCTTAGCAGTCAGGAGATTGGGCGGAGATTCTCAGAGGCTAAAGGAATTCCAAACCGAGGTCGAAGCAATAGCGAAGATCAAGCACTCGAATATCGTGCCTCTCCGAGCTTATTGCTGGTCTGGCGATGAGAAGCTGCTCATATACGATTTCATACCCAATGGTGACCTCTCTGCAGCAGTACATGGTATAATTTGCATATTTTATTTTTTTATTATAAATGAAAGAATTGTAAAATTAGGTGGTATGTTCTCTAGTTCTTGGAACAGAACTCACCAAAATGTTGAACAATGATTATGCAAGTCGATCTTATCTGTGCACTACAAATTTATTTTGTTTGGCAGGGAAGGCTGGGACAACAAATTCAATGCCGCTTTCATGGAGCACACGTCTCAGGATCATGAAAGGAGTAGCAAAAGGCATAGCCCATCTTCATGAGTTCAGTCCAAAAAGGTACGTCCATGGAGACTTGAAACCGAGCAATGTACTGCTTGGGAAGAATATGAAGCCCTTCATCTCTGATTTTGGCATCAGTCGACTTGCTAATTTCACTGGAGAATCTCCAAAGTTTCACCTTGAACAAGTAGCGATGGGGACGCCAGAGCCGAGCTCTCCCTATGAGTTCACAGCAATAAACACCACTGAGAATTTGAGATCCTATTATCAAGCGCCTGAAGCATCCAAACCGACGAAGCCATCGCAGAAGTGGGATGTCTACTCCTTCGGGATGATTTTACTAGAGATGATCACAGGGAAGATGCCCATAGTTGAAGTGGGGTCTCTCAGATTCGATCTGGTCCGATGGGTGCATATGAGTGTTGATGAAAGAATTCCAATTTCCAGCATTATAGATCCCATCTTGCTCCACGATCTTGACAAGGAAGAAGAGATGGCCACAGTGCTTCACATGGCTCTTGCTTGTCTGAACAAGAGCCCAGAAAGGAGACCTTCCATAAGGCATGTCTTGAACAATTTGGACAAATTGGCCATCTTCACCAATACTTAGGCATTACAGTTCTTAATACAACAGTGGCAAGCGTTCATCGTCCTTTGCTTGGAAGCTGGTTGTTAAACAAGTTGTGCCTCTTCAGAGTTTGCTACTGCAGAAACAGGTCTGGGAGTAGAAAGGCCCGAGCTGATACAATCTAATCAGGCTCAGAGAATCTACCGAGGATTGTTTCATCTCTTCATCTCCCGTGGCAAGATTTTTTTCATTCTCATGCTTAAATATGAGCCTAAGAGGTTGCTTGGTGGCAATTCTCTCCCATTTCTGATCCTTGCTTATACAGTTAGATGATAAATATGGTAAATTGAATTCGACATATATATATTGTTGTACCTCCATATCTAGCAGTAAAGGTCGTTGTTCCAAGCAGTCTTGATGGCAATGTTCTTTCAATTTGTTAAGCAATACAACGATCCTAATGGCAGAAATGGACAGGCACCAAGAATCAACTGGACTTTAATTATGATAGTTGTGGAGCGCTATTTTCTTTTAATCAATCGGAATTTAAATTAGATGTTTGCGTATAAATTGATACTTGATTCAACGAAACGTGTACCCTCCAAATCTCCATTCAGAGCAAGCTCGCCCAAAAGTTTTCACCATGCAAAGCAGGGCTACAACAGGCGTTCCCTGGTCCAACTAGAGGTTACACAACATTTCGGTGAGATAACTATCTCGGATCACAACAACAAAACGCTCATCATTACAATAATATAGAGAAAAGTGAAATTGAATCTCACCCAGTGAGAATGTGAAAATTCATTAAGTAGAATCGACTTTCTAATGACTAGCTCTGGTCAATAGGTACTGCACATCGCCGCGAACAACATACTAGAATTTGGTTGAAATCAAGAGTGAAATGGCCATCTGATTCTTGATAAACGCAGCCTCACACGGTCTTTTTTTCCCCCTTCTCTTCCTCTCAGTGTTTTCCTCGGACGAGCTCCCTTTTCTCTCAAATTCTTCTGTTCTCTCAGCTGACTCTCCTCTCTTTTCATTTTTGGCCGAGTGGCTCAAGGCCACAATTTGACCAAGTTGATGAGTGCCTGGAGGAACCCACACACACAACAGCTCTCCCTCCAACTCACTTAAAGGGAGGCTCTCCATGCCTGCTGTCACCCTGCAAGTAAGTTTTTCTTGAGGCAAAGCTTTCGTCATCATATTTGACCTGCTGCCGCCAGTAAGGATCTTCTCTTACTGCAGTTCCTTCACTTCAGAGCGAATCTTGAATCCAGTGATACCTCACTTCTTACTGCTTCGTATGTGAATGAAACATCCAGTTCTTGCTTAGATGGATCACACTCTGGCGGCCGAAGAATAGAGTTTAATTCTTTTGTTCATGGCCTGACTCTTGTAGGAACCTGTTCATCCACAAGTTCTCCTTGCAGGATTCTGCCTCAGTCGTTGACTAAGGAACGCATTTCTGCAACTTTGGCTACCAAGACACTGCTCCCCCTGCGTAAGTAACCAGATATCTCGACAAATTGTCCAGAGTCAATGCTACATACCCCATCTGCATGGGTGGATCTTTATACCATAGGTTTGCCATTGTCAAGCCACAGACGAGTTAGAGGTGTCTCTGAGATACCCAAAAGTCACAAAACTGCCCAATGTTCTCTGCCTGGATTGGAGAGGAAGCAATAACGAGCCTACTGCATGAGTAATGTCTGGCTGGTACATACCATGGCGTAAATCGAGCTACCAACCACGAATGCATACGGCACTTCCTTCATTTCTTCTTTGTCCGTCTCACTTGTAGGACACTAACTCAGCTTAAAAGGCATACAAGTCGAGCGCTGACTGGCTTTGACTTGCTCATGTTGAATCTCTCCAGCACCTTCTTGATGTATATCTCTCCTGCCATAATCAGGGTTACTTCTTGTAGGAGTGATTCATATATTAAGGATCTGCTTAGTTGGTCCCAAGTCCTTCATAGCAAACGACTTTCTCAACTCTCCTTTCATACCGTGAATCTTCTCTGCATCCCAGCTGAAAATCAACATATCTTCCATGTAGAGTAGAAGGGTAACGAACTCACCATCTGCAAATGTCTTCATGAACACGCAGGGATCTGCAGTCATTTTGCCGTATCCATGATCTACCATGAACAAATCAAATGTTCTATACCACTGTCTTGGAGCCTGTTTACACCCATACAAGCTCTTCTTCAATTTACACACCAAGTGCTCTTTTCCCCTCACTGCGAATCCCTTGGGTTGCTCCATATAGATATCCTCCTCCATATCACCATGAAGGAAAGCAGTCTTCATGGAGACCTCTTCAGTCTCTAGATTCATGCCGGCAGTGATGCCCAACAAATTACAGAGCAAAGACATCCTACCTATGGGTGAGTAAATTTGTGGAAAGTCAGATACCTTCTTCTGGTCAAGTGCCTTAATGACCAGTTGCATTGTAGCTTGGCTTTTAGCTCCTCTTTGGTTTTCAATCTAAAGACCCATTTATGCTAGAGTGTTCTCTTCCTTTGGGCAGTTTCACCGACTCAAAAGAGTGCTTCTCATGCAAGGATTTCATCTATTCTTGTATGGGTTTTAACCAATCTTCCTTGAGCTCATGCGACATAACCTCTTGGTAACTCAGGCTCTTCCCCATCAGTAAGCATGATATTTATACAGGGAGGATATAAATGGGATGGTGCTCTTTAGCGGAACATCTCAACTAAGGCTGAACTGCTGCTTCTGGAGGAACTTCCTGAATTTGCTCATCTGCCACATCATTATGAGGTGCAGGTACTTCTTTTGTAGGACTATCATGTTGTTCAACTTCCCCACCATCAAGGGTAGTGTTACGAGGTACTTTTTGCAGATCAACACAAGTTCTGGAATCTTACTTTGGCTTCTCGTATTTCTGGATATGTTCAATGGTTTCATCCTTTACATATACTCCATTGTGACTCCTGATAATCTTCTCTTCCACTGGAACTGACAGCCTGTAACCATACTCTCAATGAGCAGAACCCAGTAGCATACGTAGTTTGGACTTCACATCAAGCGTCTAAATCATCCCTTGAGATGTGCACAGAGGCTGTGGCCAAACACTCTCGAGTGCTTCTAAGAGACATCTTTTGCTGTCCGAACTCATTCTGATATGTCACCATCCAAAGGAACTGAGGCAGAAAGGTTGGTCAATTAGCTACAGTTGTTATTGCCATACCCCAAAATGATTTAGGGAGCTTTGCATGAGAGAGCATGCACAAAATTCTCTCGATAATGGTGCAGTTCATTCTCTCTACAACACTATTCTGATTTGGAGTCTTTGGAATGGTCTTCTCCGGTCTAAGTCATGATCTCTGTAATACTTCTCAATGGGACCTCAGTATTCATCACCATTATCTGCACAAACACATTTCAACTTCCTTTTCATTGCCCTCCTGATACTGAAATGAAGCTGCTTGAATAGATCAAGTACCTCAGCTTTGATTGTCAAAGCAAATGCCCAGACTTTTCAAGAGTAATGATCAATAAATGTAATAAAATACAGGGCACTGCCAAGAGTTCCAGCATCAATTGTGCATGAACAAGATCTAAAACCTGTGATCTTCTGGAGGGATAACAACTACAAATGCAGCTCTATGCTGTTTGCCAGCCAGACAATGAGCACAAGCTTCTGAAGGTGCACCTTTCAAAGGAAGCAATTCCTTTCCAGTGAGAATTTGCAGTCCCTTCTCACATTTGTGACTAAGCAGCCTATGCCACAACTCTACTGAGGCATCCTCAACTGCGTTCACCTCTCCATGGCACGACCTGAGCTTCTGTCATATACAGAGTGCTTGACTTGACACCTCTCACCACCATGAGAGAACCTTTGGCGATCTTCCATTTACCTCAACTGAAGTGGCTATGATAGCCCACGTTGTCAAGTGCACTAGCAAAAATCAACTGAAGACAGAATGTTTTGGAATATGTCTGACATGTCTTAGTACCACCGTGCATTGGGTATTGGTTTGTGAAGAGATCCTACAACCACGTAGCGTCTTGGCTTGTTGGCTTGTGAGATTAACATAACCATCACCTCACACAACGGCTACATAATGATTAGATGCTGCTGCTGTAGAATCTTTTTCTTCTGTCTCTTCCTCTCCAACCTACTTCTGCTCCCTCTTGAGCAATCTGCACTCTATTTTCATGTGACCTGGCTAGCCACAATGGAAACACTTAAACTCCCTTTCTCAATTTGGATCTCCCCCTTCATTTACTACAACCAGTGTTATCTTGGGGGTTTCATAATCTGTTCCTCTCTTGCCGTTCTGTCACCAGTGCCCCGTATTGGGACAACGAGCCTGGAGATTTCCCTCTCATCTCCTCATTCAAGACACCACTCTCAGCCAGTTCTAGAGAAACAACACTGCCAGAAGCAGAATTCACAAGCGCGACTCCAAAACTTTACAACTGGCCCATAATCCCTAGGAAATTCATTCAAGCAATTGGCAACAGTGGTTCCCTCTCCATATTTCAGATGAGTCGTTTTCCTAAGTGGAAATAACTTATTATTTCCAGTCTTCAAGGCGAACAACTGCTCAAATTCCAATTCCAAAGTCCTAGCATATGTCTCCCTACAGATGAGATTATGTGCATTACTATCTACCAATTGCCGAAAAAATCCCCATACCTGCTCATGCTCACATGTCCAGTTCTCATCACTTAGATTCAGGTTTCTCAGTAGCAAACACCCGAAGATTTTCCGCAAACGTTAGATCTTTCGTTTTACTCTTCCATATATGATAATTTGTGCCACTCAAAAAATCAGTGTTCATGATATCCATTTTCGCTCGAGACATCTACCAGCACACAATACAAACCAGTGCTCTGGTACCACTTTGTCGGGGAAAGACCGTGGCGGGACCTCACACCACCAGATTTCTTCCCTCCTCTTTCGGTGACTAGATAGGAACAACAAACACTGCCATGATATAGTTAACAAGCAGACAATGCAGGCATGGGGATACGCAGATAATTCACAACAGGGCCTTCTCTAGCTCAACTAGATTTACACTACCTTTCATCAAGATAACTGCTATCCTGAGAAGCTCATCACAACTAGGTTACATAATTTAGAAATAAGTGCAGTCATGTCTCACCTAGCATGACCATTAGAAGATATTCAGATGGATCCGTTCGTTTTATGAAAAATAACTTTTAAAAAAAACGTTTTTAAAATTTTCCAGCGTTCGGTTCACAAAAAATGATTTGGTTAAGGAGAACATTGAAAAAATTCTTCTAAAATAGTGGAACATATCTTCCACTTTTGAAGTAAAGGAAAATTTTTTCTATGTTTTCTTTGCCTCACTTTCTTTCACCAAACATCTTTTCCTTTTAGTTTCTTATTTCTGTTTAAAAAAATCGAGTTTTTAATTTTTTTTTACTTTTTACTTTTTCTCATTTTCTTTCTTTTTCTTCTTCCTAGGCCGGCCATAGCAGTGGCCAATGGTTGGCCACAGGTGAGCTTGTCCAAGGTTGAATGACCTCGGGCCGAAGCCTCGCCTAGCTCGCCGGATGGCCTAGAGCAAGCTTAGGCCTCACTAGCCTGTGGCAAGGCTCGAGCTTGCCTATGGCAAATTGCCGGCTGTCGCGTGGCCATCAATTGGCTAAGGAAGAAAAAGAAAATAAAAAGAAAATAAAAAATTAAAATAATATTTAAAAATTGATTTTAAAATATAAAATAATGAGAAATTATTGAAAATGAGTTTACAGAGGAAAAGATTTTCCTTACTAAATGATTGAAAATATTTTTTTGTTTATTTTCAAGTTTCACAAACACCAAAATATATTTTTATGATTTTCTTGAAAAATGGCTTCTTACCACATTTTTCACAAACCAAATGGAGCGGAAGTTTAGAAAATCACGATTATATTATATTTAAATTCTTGTGTCAAAATTTGCATATCACTAATCCTAGATGACGTCACATAGTCAGTTGCCGACGTTTGCTAACATCATCAATGACGTTAGCATGCGTCTATTCATCTATATGGACGTCTCTCACGCGTTGGGTAGTCCTAGCATGTGGGGCGTGTGGCACTCACGTGCTGTGGATTGCGGCTGCGCGTTTGGGCGCATTCGGCGTCGTATAGCTGCGTGGCACCCACCATTTTGATCATCTGGACGAATACTTTCACTCCATCTATTCAAAAATTGATTTGGCCGAAGAAATATTCCGAAAATGGCCAAAATAGAATGGTCGTCCGCAACCTCCAAACCCGTTCTTCGCTTTGGTTTGTTTTCGACGATTCATGTTGCAATTTCTTAGCAATGAACATCCAAACTATATGAAGTTCATTCTCTTGATCCTTATATCAAATAGCAAGCAAGAAAATTCAATGGAAAAATAAGGCAGAGATCATAACGCAGGCTCCGTTACTAATGTTGGAAGAAGAGTCGGCAAAAGAATCGACTGACCTCTTTAATGCGCAGCAAACAAATTACCCAGGAATGTACGTTGAATCACGAGTGAAGGATGGATGATACGACTTCATTATGGTTTGAATACAGTCACGAGGAAAGCATTCATATTCCATAGCGTTAATGCTGATTGTCTTCTTAAAGCAATAATGGAATTGTCTTTTGTTCTTTGATGGAGAGAGGAGAAAAAGAGAAAACAGTTTTTCTGAACATTCTTTCTACCAATCATCTTGATGGTTATCTCCAGAAGTTATTTATATAACTTTCCTCACACATTTTCAAAAGGTATCTCTCCATTTTATCACATCAAGACAAACTAGTGTAACTTAATCACACCCTATCACCAACGAAATATAACAGATTTGAAGCTAATCCAGCCTAACTTCAACCTAAAACTTACACAATCTTAGTTTATTGATGAAAACTTCAATTAAAGTAAAGAAAATGTGCTACAATTTGTATGAATTAAGAGTTGCAATAGTTATTGAGTTAAATTGGTTCGTGTGTGTAGGGACGTTTTTTGCAAGATGCACAATCTACGAAAAAGTTACTAAGATCATGGAAATAAAGAAAATCATGTGGAATATTTCTTGCTGGAGGATCAGTGGTGACAAGGAATGAGATTCTTCGTACCTTTCAATTTGTGGAAGGTAAGTTACCAGTACGGTACCTAGGGGTTTCTATCATCTCATCGAGGCTCGGCAAAGCAGATTGTGTATCACTAATTGATTGCGTAACAGCTAGAGTCCAATCTTGGATTAAGATATTTCTATCATTTGCTGGCAGATTGCAGTTAATAAGGTCAGTTCTCAATGCGATCCAAGCTTATTGGGCAAGTGTTTTTACCATTTATTTTGCAGTGTTGGATCGTATTGAGCAGATCCTCATACAGTTTCTTTGGAGGGGACCGACACTTAGGAAGGGTGGAGCGAAAGTTTCCTGGGACGACGTATGCCTCCCAAAGGAAGAAGGGGGTCTTCGAATTCGCAGGCTGCAGGAATGTAACAAGGTTGCGATGCTCAAGCATATTTCGATTCTATTCACGGACAAAGAGTCATTATGGTGTAGGTGGATCCACTCAACCTTCCTGAAAAGGAAGAGTTTTTGGTTGGTTGGGGTGCCGTCCCTTTGTTATTGGGCTTGGGAGAGAATCCTATACCTAAGAACCGAATTTCGGCTCTCTTTTCGCTAGAAGATTAGAGACGGCCAATCAACTTCCCTTTGGTTTGATCACTGGCACATGAGAGATCCACTTCATCTTATTTGCTCAGATCCGATGATGATGAGTTTGGGTTTATCCCATCATGCAACGGTGGTTGATCTTGTAATATATGGGCTCTTTAATAAAAAAATAAAAAGAAAGAAAGAAAGAAAGAAAAAAGAAAAATAAATGGTTGAAAAGTCAAAAAAAGGAAGCTGAGGGAGAAGTGTAGAACCTTTGGCTGGGTTATAAAAAGAGAGAAAGAGGCCTTTGGCAGAAATGAAAAGAAAAATAGGGGAACAGAGAAACAGGGAAGAGGAAAGAAAGAAGAAAAAAAAAATTGGCGTGCTCGTGATCCGGACGCCTCATCAAGCCGACTCAAGTGTGTTTTGCAAGACCGGTAAGAAATTGCAGCCTTTACTCACTTGAAGCAATTGCCACAATTAGGGCTCGAAATTTGGATTTCTTGAATATTTGTGTGGCGAAGCCCAATTTTTGAGTTGTTAAGTTGTATATTTGTATAGAAATGGTACTTTGGGATATTGTGAAGCTATAGCATTTTTCGGGTCGTGATTTGAGCTTATAATTTGTCCGGAATGGAATTTTGAAGTTGGGGGTGCATTCTGGTACTGTAGCGAACAGTAGCTTCGAGCCTTTTTTTGTTGTTTTCGGTACTGTTTTGGGGCGGCTGAGTTGGGGTTGTTGTTGTACGTTAAGAGAGTTTTCTAAAGACCATAAGACGGCTTGAAACAGATTTTTGTGGAAGGAGTTATGGCGTGATGAAGTTAGCGCTTGGGTTACTCCTAGCGGGAAATGATGGGTTTCCGTTAAAATGAGAGCTTTTGTGGCGCATAGCTGTCGTTTTATCGACAAATATGCCTATAATAGACAAATCGTTATGCGAATATCCTTTTTACTCGGCCTTTTGATATTATTTTTTTCCATTAATTGTTAGGAATCTGAATGCGTTGGTTTGTGTGAGCGTTGTAGTTGATTTTTGGCTTTTCCCAAGTGAGTGACACTATTTCTTCTTTGTATTTTAAACTCATGTTTTGAGAAACATGGTAGATTAAATACTCTATGAGTTGATAAAAAGCATATTTTGTTACATAAAATAGGATCGAGCTATTACTGATATTTTTGTTGTTCGAAGGAGTTATATTTTGATGTTGATTTGAATGGATGTTTGAAAAAGGATTTGTGAAAATCTTTGTGAAAGAATCTTGAAATGTTTTGGAGAATACTTTGATATATATATCAAATTTTGAGTTGTGATGTGACTTCCTTTCTGATGTTGGATTACTGGATATTGTGATTGGTGGTTGGTGCTCAATGTCTTTGTGGATCCTGAGGGGTGTGGGTATGCGCATACTAATCTAGGATATCCTTGTGGGCTGTGCCACCGGCTGATAATAGATGGAGACCTTGCCAATGGGGGAATCTTGGTCATTTTGTCACAGGCGTTATGCGTGACTATGGTTAGACATTTGAGCATGAATTGGTCAATGGAGTGGACCATTGACGTGTGATTTGAGTTTAGTCGATAGAATGAACCATCAATATGATTTGATAAGATTAATCAATGGAATAGACCATTGATGCATATTTTATGAGATTGACTAAGGGACTGGACTATTGGTATCTTCGGTATTTAAGTTATGATTATGTTTTTGAGTTATGTTTTAAATGTGCATAGTGATTTCTCGATCCGCTTAGAAGAAATGTGTTACTCACTGAGTTGTGGTAACTCACTCATTTCTTATACTTGTTTTTCAGGTTCTTCAGCAAGTTGCGAGTAGGCGTGAGCGTTCGCTCGGGGAGGACTTTTGTGGTGGAAACTTTTTCGTATGACTTGTGCATAGTTAATAGGTTTATAAGTTAGTCTTTGTAGAAGGTTCATGTTTTGATTTTTGTGGATTATAGATATACTTTGATATTGTAACCAATTACCCCTTTTTGTCAAATATATATATATATATATATGTGTGTGTGTGTGTGTGTGTGTGTGTGTGTGTGTGTGTGTGTGGATGTATATATGTTGATATCGGGTTGAATTTTGGTTACGTTGAGGCTGCGTCCTTTTGGTAAAAAGACGGCTGTGTCATGCCCCTTCTTCTTGTGAATTGGGGTGTGACAGATCTTTTCTCATCGGTAGGACAATCCTTCAGGGCAGTGGTTGAATCCTGGGAGTAGCCTCTTCCTATCCTCTCCAAGGCACCAGATCGTTTTACTTGGACTGATAGCTCTTCTGGTCTTTTCTCGGTAGCCTCAACGTGGCATACTCTTAGATGAAGGAAGGATAAGGTCAGCTGGGCATCCTTCATTTGGAATAAGGCTATCACCCAAGATATCAATTTCATCTCTGGCTCATTATCAAGAATCGTCTTCCCACACAAACCTTGCTTATGTCGCATGGCAGAATTGGAAATGAGGTTTGTGCTTTTTGCAAGCTAACGCCAGACTCTATCAGCCATCTCTACTTTGGGTGTTGTATTACAGCCGGCATGGCTTTCTTTTGGGCAGCCAGATGCAACCTCCCTTGGCGGAATAGAACCTAGTCGGAGAACCTTTAATGGGCTATGAAGTTTCTCTCTAGTAATGACTTTTATCACTCCATTGCCCATTTTTCTTTTGGTGCTCTTTGCCACATTTTGGAGATATAGGAATGACGTCATGTTCAGAAACCACTCTATCGCGGTCGCCATCATCAAAAATCATCTCATCAAAGTGGTCAAGGATAATGCTTTAACGTTTAAAAACATGGATGATAATCATAGGAACAGAAGACTCTAGCGTAGTTGGGGGTTAGACCCTTGCATTTTCTCTCCTTATTCAGCGTAGCCTTAGACGTTCGTGGAGTGGATTGTAGATTGCTTTGGGAAAGAGTCGGGTGTTGAACGGCAACACGTCTACTGGTCGTCTTCGCCGTTGGACTTGTTTTGTGCTCTTTGTTTTTTCTTTCTTTTCTTCTTTGCTGGTTTGGCTAGTGTAGGAGTCTTTTGGCCATGTATGGCTTTCTCCTTTCTCCTCTATTCCTTTGCCTTATATTGGCTGTTTTGTGCTTTGTTCCCTGCTGGTGTGGTGCTTCTCTTGCATCCAGTTCCCTTTCACTCACGTTGACTTGTTGTCTTTTGATTCAAAACTTTATATATTATTAATTCTTACCAAAAGAAGAAGAAGAAGAAGAAAATCATGGAAATGGGGAGCGGTAGGTATTGTATGTCAACTGCAGTACACCTCGAGAACATTTAGAACAGGTGGAACACTTTTGCTCTATCAGCCTGTGCCACTTTGCCTATAAAATATTTTAAAAAAAAAAATCGGCAATCCAATTTAACCTTGGTTGCCAAATTCAATTGTTGTGGAGGAGGGTGCATTTGGTAGCGGATAGCCAATTCAAGATATCATCTTGATTATTTAAGAAGTGTTGCATTAACTAAGGATTCATAAAGGAAGATGAAATTTCAAGCAGTTTTAAAGGTAGCCGTGAAGAAAGGAGCTATTATTCTTAAAGCAGGTTTCCATGCTAAATGGATCAATTGATTGTACAATGTGTGCCAACAGTCACTTTTAGTGTTAGCTTTAATACAAAATGAATGCCATTATCTAATCCCTTACGAGGTATAAGTCAAGGTGACCCTCTCTCCCTTAACTTGTTTATCATGGTATCTAATGTACTATCTCAAATGAAGAAAGCTATTGAAGATGGGAGCACTAAAGGTTTCAAGATGAATAGTTCATGTCTCACTCTCTCTCATTAATTATTTGCAAATGTTTTGATATTTTTCCTAGATGGGAAAATCAAGAGAAAAGTACGAAAAAAGTTCTAAATTTAATTTATTGTTACCAATTCATAATGAATATTTCAATTAAACTTATTTAGTTATACACATTTTCATATTGATATCAATTGAGTCAATCCTACTAATTTAGGTCACAAATTACAAATATAGATGCTGACTGTTCTACATACATGATTGGCATTGACGTTGATATATATATATATATATATATATATATATATATATATTGTAATTTTATATTTTTATGAAATTTTTTATTTTTATTTTAAATTGTTCTTTTCCTTCTTTTTTTTTTTTTTTTCCCATTGTGGCTGACAAGAGTTGTTGGAGCTTGTCAGCCACTAGGCGAAGGCGAGGCCATGGCCACCTTCGCTTGCAGCCGCCAAGGCTGGCCTTTCCTAGAACTGGGTGAGGCGGCCTTGCCCTCAAACGCCTTTGTAATCAGCTACTCTGTCTTTCTGCAGCGATGTTGACTGGTATCTTTAAGCCAGCAATCCCAATCTCTAAGGTGGCTACATCCTCGATGGCTTGTCCCCTTCTTGCTTGCCACCACGCAAGCGAGACCTAGGCTCGATAGGTCGAGCCCAAGGCCAAGTCCACCAATTTCAATACGTTCTTTGATATATCGGTGGAACCCCAACAACCTCTCGAAGTCGGAGCTCCAAGATTACCAAATCAACCTCAAGGAGTTCGATCCTGTAACATCCGGGGCCCCATTGTGTAATATTGTTCGCTTTGGGTCACCCGCCCTAGTGCGGACGAACTGCCATCCTAGCCACGGTCTTTTCTCTTACGACTTTAAAACACGTTACACAAATTAAAGGGACCAAAGGTCCTATAAGCTGACCAATACCTTCCTCCCTATGCGATGTGGGACAAGAGAGGGACTCTTTCCTTGCATACGTCCGAGGACTATCACTCGGGTTGTCACACTCTTCACCTCTTTAATAAAAGAGCGTCCTTACTGTGGCCCCACATGCGTCGAGAGTTGGCTCTAATACCACTTGTAACATCTCGGGCCGCACTGTGTAATATTGTCTGCTTTGGGTCACCCGGTTGTCACACTCTCCACCTCTTAACAGAAGACCGTCCTTACTGTGGCCCGACATGAGGTTGAGAATCAGAACATCATTCTTGCTGTGGCCCTACATGCGGTTGAAAGTTGGCTCTAATACCACTTGTATGACCCCGGGCCGCATTGTGTAATATTGTCCGCTTTGGGTCACCTGGTCCTTATTGTGGCCCAACATGAGGTCGAGAATCAGAAGATCATTCTTGTTGTGGCCCCACATGCGGTGGCCCAACATGAGGTCAAGAATCAGACCATCATTCTTGCTGTGGCCCCACATGTGGTTGAAAGTCGGCTCTAATACCACTTGTATGACCTCGGGCCGCATTGTGTAACATTGTCCGCTTTGGGTCACCCGGTTCTTACTGTGGCCCAACATGAGGTTGAGAATCAGAACATCATTCTTGCTGTGGCCCCACATGCGGTGGCCCAACATGAGGTCGAGAATCAGAACATCATTCTTGCTGTGGCCCCACATGCGGTCGAAAGTTGGCTCTAATACCACTTGTAACATTTCGGGCCGCACTATGTAATATTGTCCGCTTTGGATCACTCACCCTGGCTTGAACAAATCGCCATCTCAGCTATGGTCTTTTCCCTTATGGCTTTAAAACGCGTTACATAGATTAAAAGGACCCAAGCCTTATAAGTTGACCAAGACCTTCTTCCCTAGGCGATGTGGGACAAGAGATGGACTTTTTCCTTGTGCACATTCGAGGAATATCGCTCTGGCTGTCACAGGTCCCATGGTCCTTGACGCGAGATCAAGAATGAGATTGACTCATCCCTCTCCTTTCGACATGCCTATAGTGAGGAAATATGCGGGTCCTCTGTGCTCCCATCGATGATATGGTCAAGTGGCCGTAGACGAGGCTAGCCTCGTTGACTGTGGGTGAAGGCAGCTACGGCCTTGCCCAGATTTGGGCGAGGCAGCCTTGATGAAGACACGGCTCAAACTGATTGTGAGCTGCAGACCAGACAAGGAAATTGATATTGAATAGTCCGAGTTCGATACCAAACGTTCAGAGAATCAATCCTTAACGTCCGAGCATGGTCTCGTAGCTACTGTGGCAATCAATCATCTGGTGCTCGACCATGCCGTAGAATCCCCAGTGTGCACAGAATCTTGGTCTGGTATGGGCAGGCGGCCAGCAAGTCGAGCGTCTAAAAGCGTCATTTTCTCGGGTCTCCGGCGCCTAGTGCATTTTCGAGGGTTTTGCTGTGTTATATACTTCAGAGCTTTTGACGGTATTTTAGGGTTCACTTTATTATGAGTTTCTATGAGGAAACAATACCAGAGACTGAAAAACATTGACTAAGCTTTGGACGTACTTGGAGGCTGGTTTCAAAGGTACAAAATGAACTTTCTCTGTGGATTTTATTTTTCTTAGCGCTGCTACTTACTCTCCCTATGAATATATATCACACCAATCAAATCACTTCTTAGGGTTAGATTTTCCTTATTTGCCACTTATTTATCGCAAATTGCTCATCAATCTCATAACAAAATCAACGCTCCGTAATCATTTGGGAAGACGGTCAGTGCGGCTCAACGAAAATCTAACAATTTCTCGGCCATGTTTTGCCCAATTCAACGTAAGCATCGACGTCAAAGTTCTCATGCACACAAATTTACATAAGCTAAGCACCAAGTTGTAGCACACATATCTTATTCATATCCAAACATCTCATTACAATCACTCATTCTTCACCCAAATGCAATCCCAGTGTCATTACTCCCGTGCTACGTTGGAGTATTCCTTCCTTCTTTGGACCTGTCCAATGAACACCGAGGGTAGGGAATTTGACAGAGTTGCAAGATTAACCTGGCCCTGGGAGAATCCACGTAATTTCTGTAGCGCGGGTCCTTCATGAAGTCGCAAAGGCACGGCTGCTGCTCTTTCGGCCTGCCACAGCACCAGCCGCCGGCTGAGGGTATGCGGGCATGAACCCAGGCAAGCAGGGGGTGAGCCGGGTCGCGTTGCACACTGCCTCTGCTCTCGGCACGAGTTGGCTTGACAGGACGAGCGCCGTCACGAGAAGCGAGGTGACGAGAGGAGAAGGTCCCTTCCTCGTCATAGCCATTGAGCGAGTGAGACCAAGACGAGAGTACGAAGAAGGTGCATTGAGAATTAGAAGCGAGGGAGAAATAATGTCTCACGCTTTCGAGATGAGTCCCAACCCCCTTGATTTGAATCACGATTAAAAATGCATGCTAGGACATTGTAATGTTCATATGAAATTGATAAATACATCATTATACTGCTTGCTTGAGTAAATATAGATCGGATGTACTTAGCCTGTTGTAATGCTGGAATGATATTTCTAGTCTGAAAATCTGTCGTTATGTTACGAAAGTACTAGGCCATGTAAATGACCATCTTGAATTTTAGATCTGAATTAGGCCCATAGAATGCTGGTTGTATTAAAATTGCCTAAAATTGCATTTAATGCATCATTTGAATAGTTCATTTTCCAAAAAGTAATCCACGTGGATTTCAAAAATTGTATTCGCAAATTCAATTTCGACGTCTAAGTCATTCAATCACATTTCATTCAATGTCTATTTCAAGGTCATATGTTATGCATAGCATATCTTCAATATACAAACTCATACATAATGGGGTTATGTGATATACAAAATGATGTGATCTTTTTGTTTAATTGCGTATCACCCAAAGGTTTTCGAACTCTTTTAAGGAAAGTGCACGATAAATGGGAATTAAGGCTTAATCGAGAGGTTGTGGTACCGAATGGGCATTGCAGGATACAAAACCATCCCTCATGTAACCGAAACCCCAGACCTCAATTTCTAGTTAGTGCACTTAGACTAGTCACCTAGCACATTCCACACATGTAACTTATTTTCCTTGTAATTGCTTTAGCATTCTACGTGTTGAATCAACCTAAATTAGATAAATCCATTGGTGGTGACTCCTTTCTGCTTCTCAATTTGTGTACTTCGTTAGTAGCCAACTTGAACCTAGGGTTTGGGGCGCTGCGATTCATTGACCCCAGGTTGCAAGATTCAAGGTGCTACAAAACCCTTTTAAGCGGATTAAACTATATTTTCAGGATTATGGTGTTGAGCACAAAAGGTATAACTATGGGATCTTGTCTCTAGATGTCTTCACGTGTATTGTGATGTTACCCTTCTCAAGACACTGGAAGTTTTTCTCTTTAGTCACTTTTGAGTCACAAGTCCTTCTCTGGATCTACTTTCTGAAAATGATACGTTTGACACCACCACTACTAGGTCTCTATCTTTAGAGTTGTCTTGTACTAACCATTATATAGATAGCTCTAGTCATTCCACGCCAACTGCCCCCAAGCTATCTGGACCATTTGAGGATTTCTCACAGCTTGTCCCTCCTTCCATTGTTCATTGTTTCACCTATGCAAGTCAACCCTTCTTTTCTTCTTCATGATTTCCGTCTCTTCTCTCGCATCTCCATGAGCCTTACACATATAAAGAAGTCAGTACTAACCTTCTTTGGCAGTAAGTTGTGGCAAACCTTTTTTAGGCTTTTGAGATAAATCATGTTTGCAATTTGGTTGATTTGCCCCTTGTAAAATGATGTTGGTTGCAAATGGGCATGTAACATCAAGATGAAGGCCATTGGCACTATGACACACTTCAAAGCTCAACTTGTAGCAAAATGCTTCAATCTTGAGTATGGAATTAATTATGTTTAGACCTTTGCTCTTGTGGCATGTCTTACCCCTATTTGGAGTATTCTTGTTGTTGCATCTGTTAAGCAAGCAACTCTATTTTAGATGGATGGTAAAATCACATTCCTCAATGATGGTTTTTTAAGGAAGTCTACATAGAGTCTCTTCTTGGGCGTACATATTCGTCTAAGAAAGTGTGCCATTTACATTGAGCATTATATGGGCTTAGGTAGGCTCCTCATACATGGTATGCCAAGTTTCCTTCTATCGTGAAGTACCTTCAGTTCACGTCTAGTCCTTTTGATCATGCTTCCTTTGTTTGGAAAACATCTCATGGATTTATCATGTTGTAGACAACATGATCATTACCAGCGATGATCACATTTGCTTTGCAACACTCTCATAGCTTCTTGACCTATAGTTTGGAATGAAGGATCCCGAGAAACTTAATCATTTTCTAGGCTTGGAAGTTGCTTCTGATTCGTATGGTTATTATCTTTGCAAGCCAAGTACAACACTACTATTCTTTCACGAGTAGCAATAGCAGGTTGCTACCACTTCAAATGTGATAAATGCCAAATTAGAGACACAGGTGAGACTCATATTGAGAAAGTTGTAGTGTATTCACAACAAGTTAGTAGTCTTCATATGTTACTATTATTCGTGTTCGGATATCACCTATGTTGTTCAAATTTTTAAGCTTTTTATGTCTACGCTAGCACAATAGGAAAAATATTCAAAAAATCCTAATCTTATTGCATTTTTGCCAATTTAATTCTAAATTTTTAATTTTACCAATTGAATTCTATACCCCTTTTTTTTTTCTTTTATCAATTGAGTTAATTTAGCCAATTTTGGTTGTAAATTGCCCATGCGGACGCTGGTGTTACTACTTAGGAGAACTTATATGGACGTGGATAATTTTAATAATATTTTAATTTTTTCAGTTTTTTTTTAAAAGTAATTTTCTTATTCCTTTTGCCAGTGGCTGGTGGCCAGCCATCCACCAGGGCTTAAGGGTTTGCATGAGAGCACCCATGGCCGTCGAAGTTGCCGTAGAGAACCGTTAGGCTTCCGGGGACTTTCGTTGTAGAACGAAGGTTCGACAAAAACGGCATCTTCCATGTCTCGTCCCCGGCCATAGACCAAAGTCAACCCGAACTTCGGTCACTCCTGCGGCGCAACTTGCAGGTTCTCCCTCGAATCCAACGACCCATCCGTCCTCGCGAGCATGATGTAATTCACGCCTTTCCCTTTCCCATCTTCGAACCTGGCCTTCCTCCGCTTGCGGCTCTCAATTTCCTTACTAGGCATTACCTCGATCCTCTGCCTCATGCGACCGTTCTCCGACGGATGCGGTACTGCCACATTGGTGATGGACTTGAACTGCCGAGACTCCATGATCCGTAGAAAATGAACAAGAGAAGCAACGGAACCATGTGAGGGGACAACGAAAGTCTCTAGAAGCTACTGGTTTGCATCTCTTTGCTAGATCTAGCTTGGGCGAGCGCTACCATCGTCAGATTTGAGAAGGCAAACCCTTGCCCAGGTTAGGGCGGCCTTGCTTAGCTTGGGCAAGGCCAACCCTTCTTGGGCCTAGCCTTGGGGAGGGCTCCCCTCGTTCAATCAGGCCTTGCTTGTGACGAGTGAGACCAGCCTACCTAGCCATAGCCGATGGCTGGCCACTGGTAAAAAGACGAGAAAGGAAAAAAAGGAAAAAAAAATAGAAAATTGAGAAAATATTTAAATATTTTTAAAAATTGTTCATGTTAGATCAATCATATCACGTAAGATGACTAGCATCTACGTTAGCGAATATTAGCAAAATTTGCCCATATGGATTCAATTGGTAAAATAGGAAAATGTTTAGCACTCATTTTTTTTTTTTTTAAACAGAGTTTAGCACTCATTGAAAAAAAATGAAAAGTTTATGGTTAAATTTGTCACACCCCGATTCTCAAGAAGAAGGGCATGACACGGCCGTCCTTTTTACCAAAGGACGCAGCCTCAACGTAACCAAAATTTCAACCCGATATCAACATATATACATCCACATATATATTTGACAAAAAGGGCACTTGGTTACAAAATCTATATCAGAGTATATCTATAATCACAAACATCAAAACATAAACCTTCTACAAAAACTAACTTATACACTTATGAACTATGCATAAGCCATACCCAAAATTTCCACCAAAAAGTCCTCCCCGAACGAACGCTCACGCCTACTCGCGACTCGCTGAAGAACCTGAAAAACAAGTAGATGAGAGGAGTGAGCTACCACGGCTCAGTGAGTAACACATTTCTTCTAAGCGGATCGAGAAATCACTATGCACATTTTTAAAACACAAATATAACCCACTTTATCATAATATTAAATCATAACTCGAATACCAAAAACACCAATGGTCGAGTCCATTAGTCAATCTCGTAAAACATGCATCAATGGTCTATTCCATTGATTAATCTCATCAAATCACATCGACGGTCCATTCCATCGACCCAACTCAAATCACACGTCAATGGTCCACTCCATTGACCGATTCATGCTCAAATGTCTAACCATGGTCACGCGTAACGCCCGTGACAAGACGACCAAGATTCCCCCCTTGGCAAGGTCTCCACATATTATTAGCCGGTGGCTCGGCCCACAAGGATATCCTAGAATAGTATGCGCATACCCACACCCCTCAGGGTCCACAGTGACATTGAGCACCAACCATCAATAACAATATCCAGTAATCCAACATCAAAAAGAGAATCATACCACAACTCAAATTTGATATATAAATATCAAGCATTCTCCAGAACACTTCGAGATTCTTTCACAAAGATTTTCACAAATCATTTTTCAAACAACCATTCAAATCAACGTCGAAATATAACTCCTTTTAAACAACAAAAAATGGCAGTAATAGCTCGATCCTGTTTTATGCAACAAAATATGCTTTTGATCAACTTATGGAATATATAATCCACCACGATTCTCAAAACATGAGTTTAAAATACGAAGAAGAAATAGTGTCACTCACCTGGGGAAAGCCAAAAATCAAATACGACGCTCACACGAACCGACGCATTCGGATTCCTAACAATTAACGGGAAAAATATCAAAAATCCGAGTAAAAATGATATTCTTATAACGACTCGTCTATACTAGGCCTATTAGTCGATAAACGACACCTACGCGCCCCAAAAGCTCACAATTTAGCATAAACCCATCATTTTCAGCTAGGCACGGCCCATGCGCCAACTTCATCACGCCATAACTTCCTCCACAAAATTCCGTTTCAAGCCGTCTTATAGTCGTTAGAAAGCTCTCTTAACGTACAACAACAATCCCAACTCAGCCTCCCCAAAACAGCACCGGAAATAACAAAAACAGAGACTCGAAGCCACTGTTCGCTACAGTACCAGATTGCGCCTCCAACTTCAAAATTCCGTTCCGAACAAACCGCAAGCTCAAATCACGATCCGAAAGATGCCATAGCTTCACAACGTCCCAAAGTACCATTTCTAAAAAAATTTACAGCTTAACGACTCAAAAATTGGGCTTCGCCACACAAATTCCCAAGAATTTCGAATTTCGAGCCCTAATTGCGACAATCGCTTCAAGCAAGTGATTAAAGGCTTCAATTTCTTACCGGCCTTGCAAAACACACTTCAATCGGCTTGAGGAGGCGTCCGGGTCACGTGCGCGCCAAAATTTTTTCCCTTTTTCCCTTTTTCCTTTCTCTTCTTTCTCTCTTCTCCCCTGTTTCTTTCGCTCCCTGTTCTGCTCGTGCTCCTCTTTCTCTCCCTCTTTCTCTCTTTTTAAAGCTCAGCCGAAGCTTCTCCCACTTTCCTTCAGCCTCCCTTCTTTGACTTTTCAAACTCCTTTTTCTTCCTTTATTTTATTAAATAGCCCATATATTACATTCTCCCCTCCTAAAAAAATTTCGTCCTCGAAATTTACAGGCACCTCAATCATGAAACAAGCGAGGATATTTGCGCCTTGCCTCTTCCTCGAGTTCCCAAGTGGCCTCTCTATCTGTGTGATTCTGCCATTGGATCTTCACATAAGGAATAGTGCGTCGTCGCAACACTTGATCCTTTTTATCGATAATACGAATGGGCTGCTCTTCGTACGTTAAGTTTTCTCTCAACTTCAATGGTGTAAAATCCAATACGTGATCAGGATTTGGCACATATTTCCGTAATAAGGATACATGAAACACATTATGGACTCCGGATAATGCTGGAGGTAAAGCTAGCTTATAAGCAACTTCACCAATCTTTTCTAATATCAAAAATGGTCCCACGTACCTTGGGCTTAATTTACCACGCGTGCCAAATCTCATGACGCCCTTCATAGGAGAAACCTTCAAGAACACATGGTCTCCTACATTAAATTCTACTTTGCGCCTCTTAAGGTCTGCATAACTTTTCTGACGACTTTGAGCTGTTTTCAAACGCTCTCGAATGAGTCTGATTTTCTCTTCTGATTGTTGTATGAATTCAGGGCCGGTTAATCTTTTCTCACCAACATCATCCCAGCAAATAGGAGTCCTACATTTACGCCCATATAAAGCTTCAAAAGGAGCCATTTTAATACTAGAATGATAGCTATTATTATATGAAAACTCTGCCAAGTGTAAATGTTCATCCCACGAACCACCAAAGTCAATAACGCAAGATCGTAACATATCCTCCAATGTCTGAATAGTTCTTTCTGACTGGCCATCTGTTTGTGGATGAAAAGCTGTGCTAAAGTTGAGTTGAGTACCTAACGCCCCTTGTAAACTCTTCCAAAAGTTGGACACAAACCTGGGATCTCTATCGGAAACAATACTCACTGGAACTCCATGAAGTCTCACTATCTCATTGACGTATCGCTTCGCCATGTCTTCAAGTGAAAGACCGAATCGATAAGACAAAAAGTGTGCAGATTTAGTCAATCGATCAACAATCACCCATATGGCATTCTTACCACTAGGCGTCCTCGGTAAACCGACGATGAAATCCATGGTAATATGCTCCCACTTCCATTTAGGTACTTCAAGTGGGTGTAGCTGACCACCTGGTTTCTGATGCTCAACTTTCACTTGCTGGCAAATTAAACATTGGTCGACAAACTTCACAATATCTTTCTTCATATTGATCCACCAAAAATTTCCTCTCAAATCCCTATACATTTTGGTGCTTCCTGGATGAATCGAGAATCTAGTGCTATGAGCTTCTTGTAGTATCTCCTTTTTCAATTCTGAATCATTGGGAACACATAATCGACCACGAAATCTCAATGACCCATCTACATGGATACTAAAGTCATCTTGTTTCCCAGCTTCTACATCTTCTTTAATCTTCTCCAATTGAGGATCTTCATTTTGTTTAGCCTTAATTCTGTCAATCAATGTCGGTTGTACTCGAAGATTAGCCAATTGAACACCAAGTCCATGGACCAAAACCTCCAGGTCCAGCTTTCTCATATCTTCAAGAATAGGCTTTTGAGAAGTGAGCAATGCTGCCATATTTCCAGAGGATTTGCGACTCAAGGCATCGGCTACCACGTTAGCTTTACCTGGATGATAATTGATGGATAAGTCATAATCCTTCAGAAGTTCTAACCATCTCCTCTGCCTCATGTTAAGTTCTTTCTGAGTAAAAATATATTTCAAACTCTTGTGATCGGTAAAGACTTCACATTTTTCACCATACAAGTAGTGCCGCCATATTTTTAATGCAAACACAACCGCCGCCAACTCTAGATCGTGAGTAGGATAGTTCTTCTCATGAGTCTTCAACTGTCTAGAGGCATATGCCACAACTTTACCATCTTGCATAAGAACACAACCTAAACCTTCCTTAGATGCATCGCAATAAATTGTAAAGCCACCAATTCCTGAAGGCAAAGTCAATATAGGAGCTGACACCAATCGCCTCTTCAACTCTTGGAAACTGCGCTCACATTGATCTGACCATACAAATTTAACTCCCTTCTGAGTTAGGCGAGTAAGTGGACTGGCAATTTTAGAAAATCCATCTATAAATCTCCTGTAATAACCTGCTAGCCCAAGAAAACTTCTCACCTCCGTGACATTGGTAGGGCGCTTCCATTGAACAACTGCTTCAACTTTCTTTGGATCAACTGAGATACCATCCTTTGATATTACATGACCCAAAAATTCTATATGATCAAGCCAGAAGGCGCACTTACTAAATTTAGCATACAACTTCTTTTCACGCAAAGTTTGTAAAACAACTCTCAAGTGTTGCTCATGTTCTCCCAAACTCCTCGAATACACCAAAATATCATCGATGAATACCACAATAAATCTGTCAAGAAATTGCCTGAATACCCTGTTCATCAAATCCATGAAAGCCGCAGGTGCATTCGTCAACCCAAAAGGCATGACAAGGAATTCATAATGCCCATACCTTGTTCTAAAAGCGGTCTTTGGCACATCATCAACTTTTATCTTCAACTGATGATACCCAGAACGAAGGTCGATCTTAGAAAATACTTGAGCCCCTTGAAGTTGATCAAATAAATCATCTATCCGAGGTAAAGGATATTTATTTTTTATCGTCACCTTGTTAAGTTCTCGATAATCTATGCAAAGTCGCATACTACCGTCTTTCTTCTTCACAAATAGAACAGGAGCTCCCCAAGGCGATACACTAGGCCTAATAAAACCCTTATCCAAAAGCTCTTGCAATTGAGTCTTCAATTCACTCAATTCGGAAGGTGCCATCCGATATGGGGTCTTAGAGATGGGTGTTGTACCAGGCATTAAATCGATGCAAAACTCTATCTCTCTATCAGGAGGCAAGCCAGGCAAATCTTCAGGAAATACATCAGGAAATTCTCTGACAACGTGAACATTTTCTAGCTTTACCGGCTCCTTACTTGTATCTTTTACACAAGCCAAATAACCGTAACAACCCTTTCTCAAAAGCTTTCTTGCTCGCATAGCTGAAATTAACCTTGGAAAAGTGCCTTTATAACTCCCCAAGAAAGAAAATTCTGGTTCATTTGGAGGTCGAAAAATAACTTTCTTTGAATAACAATCGACAGTGGCATGATATTTTGATAACCAATCCATCCCTAGAATAATATCAAAATCTCGTATATCTAACTCCACCAAATCCACAAGCAATGGTACATCATCAATTCGCAACAAACAATTCTTGAACACACGATTAGAAATCAAGAAATCACCAGTGGGAGTGTCGATACACAATTCATATTTTAGAAGCTCAGGCAACACATCAAGTTTCTTTGCAAAGTCAATGGAAGTAAAGGAATGCGTGGCACCGGGATCAAACAATGCATAAGCAAGTTGTGAGGCAATAGAAATATTACCTGCAACAACTGTATTAGAAGCCGCCGCATCCTCTCCTGTCATCGTAAAAACTTTCCCAGTCATCCTTTGCCTTTGCTGGCCTTCTTGTGGCTTATCAACTGGAGGTGCGGTCTTCCTCATAGAACAAGTATAGGCTTGATGTCCAGGTTGTCCACATACAAAACATACTCTACTATCTCCACGGGCATTCTTCTGTGTTGGACAATCACGTGCCATATGTCCCATTTTTCCACAAGTGAAACATGCTCCTCTCTTGCGGTAACAAGGACCGCTATGTCGTTTCCCACATGTAGTACAAGGGCCTAGATTATTCTGAATTCTGGGCTTTCCTGGCTGATTAAAAGCTTTCCTCTTTCCGCTGCCACCGGCGCCGCTATCCTGATAGTCAGTGAATCTCAACTTCTTATGCTGAGGTACGCCTTGCACATCTCGCTCCAGAATCTTTTGTTCCACTCTGATCGCTCGTTCCAGCACGTCTTTATACGATGTCAATGCTAGAGGTGTGAGTGCCGAACCAATTTCATACCGAAGCCCCCTCTGAAAGTGATCAGCTTTATCTTGCTCATTAGACACATATTGCTCAGCAAATCTACTCATCTGATTAAAGCGGGCTGCATACTCCAAAACCGTGGAGTCGCCTTGAGATATGTGTATAAAATCACTCTTCATTTTTGTCTGAAATGACACTGGAAAGAATTGGGCGTTGAAAGCTTGCTTAAAGTCCTCCCAAGCTATAACACCACCTCTATCTCCAAGAGCTGGCCTCATTCCCTCCCACCAATGCTCAGCCTCGCCTTCTAAGTATCGAGAAGCAAAACTAACCTTCTTATCTTCGGGAACACCTTCAGCTTCAAAGATCCCTTCAATCTTTCTAGTCCACTGCTCAGCTGCAAGAGGATCAGCTTTCCCATCATAAGTGGGTGGTTTCGCCTTTCTGAATTGCGCAAAGGTGTATGAGCCAGTTGCTCCATCTCCACTTAATTCCTTTGCCTGACGATACCAATGAATCATGGCTTGCTCAAAGTCACTCGGGGGAAACGACCGTTGGTCAACTTCCCTAACTTCATGCGAGTTAGGACTTTCTTCACGTCGATCATCCCGTCTCCTCCTTAGAGATGCACCTCGAGAAGCTTGAGGCGTGTCTCTAGCATCAGGGGCTACAACTTGCTTGCCTTTACTATTTCTACGAAGCGAAGCAAGTGTCTCCGAGTCACGCATGATCACCTGAATCCAAGAACGAAGCTACAACTTAATATCTAAAAGGCTAACGCGTTAAAACAATCTATCACACAATCTCACATCGTCCCATATCTACCCAAAAATCAAAACCTAAGCTCTGATACCATTGTAACATCCCGGGTCCCACTTGTGTGATATTGTCCGCTTTAGACACTGAGTCCTCACGGCTTTAAAACGCGTCGTCACAAGTTAAGGGAACCCAAGCCTTATATACAAGGCCCATGACCTCTCCCTAAGCGATGTGGGACAAGAGGGAGAGGAATCCCTTCCCCTTCCCTTGCCTTCCCTTGCGCACGTCCGAGGACCGGAGGCGCGGACGCACCGCCATCCCTCCTCCCCACGCACCGCCGCTCGGGTCGTCACACTCTCCCCCCCTTGGGAGCACAGCGTCCTCGCTGTGGCCCCACACGCTGTCGGGAGTCGGCTCTGATACCATTAAATGTCACACCCCGATTCTCAAGAAGAAGGGCATGACACGGCCGTCCTTTTTACCAAAGGACGCAGCCTCAACGTAACCAAAATTTCAACCCGATATCAACATATATACATCCACATATATATTTGACAAAAAGGGCACTTGGTTACAAAATCTATATCAGAGTATATCTATAATCACAAACATCAAAACATAAACCTTCTACAAAAACTAACTTATACACTTATGAACTATGCATAAGCCATACCCAAAATTTCCACCAAAAAGTCCTCCCCGAACGAACGCTCACGCCTACTCGCGACTCGCTGAAGAACCTGAAAAACAAGTAGATGAGAGGAGTGAGCTACCACGGCTCAGTGAGTAACACATTTCTTCTAAGCGGATCGAGAAATCACTATGCACATTTTTAAAACACAAATATAACCCACTTTATCATAATATTAAATCATAACTCGAATACCAAAAACACCAATGGTCGAGTCCATTAGTCAATCTCGTAAAACATGCATCAATGGTCTATTCCATTGATTAATCTCATCAAATCACATCGACGGTCCATTCCATCGACCCAACTCAAATCACACGTCAATGGTCCACTCCATTGACCGATTCATGCTCAAATGTCTAACCATGGTCACGCGTAACGCCCGTGACAAGACGACCAAGATTCCCCCCTTGGCAAGGTCTCCACATATTATTAGCCGGTGGCTCGGCCCACAAGGATATCCTAGAATAGTATGCGCATACCCACACCCCTCAGGGTCCACAGTGACATTGAGCACCAACCATCAATAACAATATCCAGTAATCCAACATCAAAAAGAGAATCATACCACAACTCAAATTTGATATATAAATATCAAGCATTCTCCAGAACACTTCGAGATTCTTTCACAAAGATTTTCACAAATCATTTTTCAAACAACCATTCAAATCAACGTCGAAATATAACTCCTTTTAAACAACAAAAAATGGCAGTAATAGCTCGATCCTGTTTTATGCAACAAAATATGCTTTTGATCAACTTATGGAATATATAATCCACCACGATTCTCAAAACATGAGTTTAAAATACGAAGAAGAAATAGTGTCACTCACCTGGGGAAAGCCAAAAATCAAATACGACGCTCACACGAACCGACGCATTCGGATTCCTAACAATTAACGGGAAAAATATCAAAAATCCGAGTAAAAATGATATTCTTATAACGACTCGTCTATACTAGGCCTATTAGTCGATAAACGACACCTACGCGCCCCAAAAGCTCACAATTTAGCATAAACCCATCATTTTCAGCTAGGCACGGCCCATGCGCCAACTTCATCACGCCATAACTTCCTCCACAAAATTCCGTTTCAAGCCGTCTTATAGTCGTTAGAAAGCTCTCTTAACGTACAACAACAATCCCAACTCAGCCTCCCCAAAACAGCACCGGAAATAACAAAAACAGAGACTCGAAGCCACTGTTCGCTACAGTACCAGATTGCGCCTCCAACTTCAAAATTCCGTTCCGAACAAACCGCAAGCTCAAATCACGATCCGAAAGATGCTATAGCTTCACAACGTCCCAAAGTACCATTTCTAAAAAAATTTACAGCTTAACGACTCAAAAATTGGGCTTCGCCACACAAATTCCCAAGAATTTCGAATTTCGAGCCCTAATTGCGACAATCGCTTCAAGCAAGTGATTAAAGGCTTCAATTTCTTACCGGCCTTGCAAAACACACTTCAATCGGCTTGAGGAGGCGTCCGGGTCACGTGCGCGCCAAAATTTTTTCCCTTTTTCCCTTTTTCCTTTCTCTTCTTTCTCTCTTCTCCCCTGTTTCTTTCGCTCCCTGTTCTGCTCGTGCTCCTCTTTCTCTCCCTCTTTCTCTCTTTTTAAAGCTCAGCCGAAGCTTCTCCCACTTTCCTTCAGCCTCCCTTCTTTGACTTTTCAAACTCCTTTTTCTTCCTTTATTTTATTAAATAGCCCATATATTACAAAATTGAAAAAAATGTAATAAGTTTATGACTTTTTAGATAAGTTTCTCACGCACAACTCATTTTGGGGGTAGTCCTCCATATCTTTTGCTATGTCAAGGGTATCTTATTTCATCGCTTTCACTTTTTTTTTTTGTTCAATTTACCTAGAGCTTCAAGCTTATTTTTGTTAGTAATATTAGGATATTTATATTTCATTTGTGAGATATTTAGGATATTTTCTCTTATTTCAATATCTATTTTGATTATGCAAATCTGATTTGATTTCTTTGATTTAAGCTTATAAATAGGCTCTATATATATTCTTTTCATATATCGAATTACACAGAAAATTCTTCAATCATCTTTTTAACTTTATATTTAACTTGGTATCAGAGCCTCCTTTCTTGAGGCCATCCCAAAGAAATTTCCCAATTTTACTTTTCTCTTTTTTAGCTTTGCACTCATACATCCAAGTAAATAAATCCATCCCCACCGTGATCTTTTAGATTATCGCTCCATAGGCTAGTGGTTCTTCCTAATCAATTCACTTATCTCTCAGTGTAGCAAAAAGCAGACCATTGCACTCGATGGTACAAATGTGGAGTATCATGCCCTCAGCCATAGGACCTCAGCCATAGGACAATGAATTGTTGTGGTTGAGATAGTTAATACAGGTAGGAATGTCAAAAATGCTCAAACCAAATTGAAAATTTTGGGTCTTTTCATTCTAGTCTCATATGATTTGGATAATAAGTAAAGAAATTTGCATATATTGAGGGTCAGTTTGGGTTTCGATTTCCTCTTGTTTTTATGCTTCATCTTATTCCCTTCGCACCCTCTTCTCTTTTTTTATTTCAGTTCCTTTTATTTATACTCTCTCTCTCTCTCTCTCTCTCTCTCTCTCTCTCTCTCTCTCTCTCTCTCTCTCTCTCAAACCATCTTGTCTCCATCTATTAATTAAACTTTTGATATTCTTTTTTTTTTGGGTCGATCCTACGCTAAGCCTATTAACACTCACTCTTAGATTTTTGTCCTGCCTCATTGCACAACGTGGGAGTCAAAACCCACTCCTGAAATGAAATCGTTCACACCCCAATCCCTCTTGAGAATGTAGGGATTTGAACCCCTCACCTTCCCTTCCAAGTTGGAAGGGTGGCTACTGGGGCAAACCCTAGTGGTTTTTTTGACATTCTTACTAAGGCACATTTGCTGAAGCATTTCTTTAATATTTTTCTCTAGACTTAAAGTTGATGTTTTCCCTCCTCTCGACGTTGAGGGAGACGTTAGAGATATTTGTAATCTCTACCAATTGTGCAATATCTATAATTGATACCAATTTACTTAGGCTAATAATTTAATATTACCATTGAATATGATACACTATATATATCCTAACCATAGATAGGTTTCTAAAGCCTACATATAGCCATGTACTCCCCCATTGTCATATATATACTAAACATACATATCTCTCTATTCGTAAATTGAAATTAATTTTTATATATCAATATCATCCTTAACAAAACAAAGGTCGAATTTTCCTTTTTTGGCCATATGAGTTCTTGCTATCTCTGGTCGATCCGAATGAAAACCCCACTTTTTGCGCAGTCTCAAGACTTCCGCTGACTCAAAGTCGACCGCCGTTGCGTGAAAGTCGACTTGTCAAAATCGTCCGCGTGTCGTTTTGATCTTCGACTTTCATGCAAGAAGCAGAGAAGGCAAACTTGTCTGATTGCAAGTGGAGGCCGAATGATAGTCAAACTGTCCTTGCCAACTTCTTCTTGAATGTTTCCACACCGCCGCCCCCCGCTCCCTACACACACACACAACACAGTTGGCCACAATTAACGCCGCTAATCACGCCTACAGATTGAAGGACCCCTCGACAAGGCAGACCACCATATGGAATCTTGACTATGGTCCCTAAAGTTTTGAATATAGACTCCCAGTCTATGACAAAAAATAATCTAAATTACTTGATTTGACGAAAGCAACGAGTGTTCATGGGGCCATAAGACCTGGACAAAGGATGGCTCCTAATAGGCTTCTAAAATGGCAAAGCAAGCAGGAATGAACTGAATTGCGCATTAATTAGGGAAGCACATTTTTGGAATATGTACTTGAACCTGGAATTAATTTTTAAGAGGTTATCGAGATGGATGACCTCTGGAAGAGTGTCAACTTATATGTCAAAAGACAAAACTATAAGTCTTGGTATGAGATAGATCAAAGTGGACAATACATAAAAAGAGTTAATTTAGATGTGTTGCAAAAATAGGTAAAGTTTTGAACAGATTTTATTCAATGCATGACATGTTAACCATCATTTTTAATTTAGGATGACGCACCCCATGCATCCAAGAAATCTAAATCATCTTCTTTTCTTTACGTAGGCCGTGTACGACTGGAAATCCAGTGAAGACGAGGGCTAATGGCAAAGTCATGCCCAGAGACTTCAGTTCCCTTATTAGAAAAGAACCTAAGCGTAAAGCGTAAATTGGTGGGGGACAAAAATTGACCTTTGGGACCTAAAAGGGGAAGCACGACGTGCCTCTAGCTGTCGGTTCTGCAGTTGTGATTTAACTCCTGCCCTCGAGTTCCGTTCATTGAAAGAGTGTCTCATGGGTTCATGCAGTTAACTTTTTATAGCATTACGTTAACCGATCTCTTCCTTTTTTCATTTACTCTTGTCCCCAGAAATAATCACTGAAAGCGACGTTTCCTCCGTTAAACCCACGACAAGGCAAAGGAAGAGACTGCAAGTTTCTTAGGTCTCGCATCCTTGGACACGTTTGCTTGTCAACGGTCCTCCACACTACAAAGCTTTTAAAGTTCTGCAAAAGTCCCAGTTCATAAGTTTCATTACCCTTTGAATCACCCTTTTCAGTTTTTTGATAACCGATCATCATCTCTCAGTGTCCTTCTGGATAAGATGGCGCTCTTCTGTAGCCTGGTGATCCTTCTAATGACCAACCTCTTTTACATGCCGGTGCAATCTCTGAACAATGAAGGCATCGCGCTCTGGTCCTTGAAACAGTCCATCCGTGAGGACCCCAGCAGGTTCCTAAAAAATTGGAGCTTGTCCGACAAAACTCCGTGCAAGTGGAAAGGAGTCAAATGCAAAAGAGACAGAGTCGTTTCTCTCAGCCTTTCGAATAAGAATCTCACCGGCTTCCTTCCTCCAATCTTTGGAAACCTATCGGTGCTCCAGCATATCATTCTCAGGAACAACAACCTCTCGGGAAGCCTACCTGTCACGCTCTTCGATTTGAATGGGTTACAAAGCCTGATGCTCTCAGGGAACTCTTTCTCCGGGATGATTCCTGAAGAACTTGGAAAGCTCGGTTCACTTCAGACCTTGGATTTTTCCGGGAATTCATTCAACAGTTCGGTCCCGGTATCATTACTTTGGTGTGGGCAACTTAAAGTGCTCGATTTGAGCCGGAATGGGTTCTCAGGATCCCTGCCTGATGGGTTCGGGACTAGATTAACTCGTCTTAAACATCTCAGTCTTTCATTCAACAAGTTCACCGGTTCCATCCCCAGTGATATGGGGAACTTGTCGAGCTTGCAAGGGACTCTAAATTTGTCAAATAACTTGTTCAGTGGCCTGATCCCAGCAAACCTAGGAAACCTCCCTGAGACTGTCTACATTGATTTCAGCCACAACAATCTCAGCGGACCAATACCGCAAAATGGTGCTCTACTCGATGCAGGGCCGAGTGCTTTCATCGGTAATCCTCTGCTCTGCGGAGCACCGCTCGAGTCGATGTGTCCACCTGACATTCCTAGTGGCAGAAATGGACAGGCACCAAGAATCAACGGGACCTTAATTATTATAGTTGTGGAGCTTTGTTTTCTTTTCATCAATCGGAATTATAATTAGATGTTTGCATAAAAATTGATACTCGATTCAACGAATCGTGTACCCTCCAAATCCCCATCCAGAGTAAGTTCGCCCAAAACTTTTCACCTTGCAAAGCTGGGCTACAACAGGCCTTCCCTAGTCCAACCAGAGGTTACACAACATTTAATCGAGATAACTATCTTGGATTACAACAACAATATGTTTGTCATTACAATCTATATAGCACGGATACTCTCCGGAAGTCTTTGTATCGTGTCCGACACTTCGACACGTTTTGACACGTCCCGACACGCGGTCAACAAGTGTCGAAAAATCTAACACGTGATTAACTCTTTCCGACACAATCCGACATGCGAGTCCAGAATTCCGACATGCAATTCCGACATGCACGGTGTCAGTTTTAAAAATTTCTAATATTTGAGGGGTCAAAATATAAATATACACAAAAGAAGTAATAAAATTGCTATAAATATACATGCACGGGTCAATTTTTTTTTTTTTCAGTTTTGTTTTTTAAAAATTGTTTTAGTTTTTTTAAATGTCTTTTACTATGAAAAAAATAATAAAAAATGCTATATATGATAAATAAATAAATTTAAAAAGATCATTCCAGCATTTTTCTTTAAACAATTTTTTTCCTCTAAGTTTTATGTATTATTGTAACAAATTAAAATAATGAATGATATTATTTAATATTTTTCGTGTAAATTAATTCTATGCTATTTTTATTATTATTTATTTATGTATTTATATATAAAAATATATTTAATATATAATGTGTCGGAACGTGTCAAAATTCTCTATTTCTAAGAAATGATGTGTCGACATATCGTGTTGTGTCGTGTCGCGTGTCGCGTATCCGTGTCGGTGCTACATAGATTACAATAATAAAGAGAAAAGTGAACGAATCTCACCCAGCGAGAATGCGAAAATTCATGAGTAGAGTCGGCTTTCCAATGACTAACGCTGGTCAATAGGTAGCACCCGTCGCCGCGAACGACATACTAGAATTTCATCGAAATCAAGACTGAAATGGCCATCTGATTCTCGATAAACGCAGCCCCACACAGGGTCTTTTTTCACCCCTTCTCTTCCTCAGTGTTTTCCTCGGACGAGCTCCCTTTTCTCTCAAATGCTACAGTTCACTCAGCCGACTCTCTTCTCCCTTTCCATTTTTGGCCGAGTGGCTCAAGGCCACAATTTGACCAAGTTGATGAGTGCCTGGAGGAACCCACACAAACAACAAATCTCCCTTCTCAACTCACTTAAAGGGAGGCTCTCCATGCTCGCAATCACCCTGCAGGCAAATTTTTCTTGAGGCAAAGCTTTTGTCATCATAATTGACCCACTGCCGCCAGTATGGATCTTCTCTTACTGCAGTTCTTTCATCTCAGAGCAAATCTCGGATCCAGTGATACCTGACTTCTTACTGCTTTGTACGCGAACAAAACATCCAGTTCTTGCTTAGATGGATCAAACTCTGACGGCCGCAGTGAAGAGTATAATTCTTTTGTTCATGGCCTGACTCTTGTAGGAATCTCTTCATCCACAAGTTCTCCTTGCAGGATTCTGCCTCAGTCATTGACTAAGGAACGCATTTCTGCAACTTTGGCTACCAAGACACTGCTCCCCCTGCATAAGTAACCAGATATCTCGACAAGTTGTCTGGAATCAACGCTACATACCCTATCTGCATCCGTGGATCCTTATACCATAGGTTTTTCCATTGTCAAGGCACAAACAAGGGTTAAAGGTGTCTCTGAGATACCCGAAAATCCATTTCACAAAACTGCCCAATGTTCTCTGCCTAGATTGGAGAGGAAGCAATAACGCGCCTACTGCATAAGCAATGTCTGGCTGGTGACATACCTGGCGTAAATCAAGCTACAAACCGCCGATGCATATGGCACTTTCTTCATTTCTTCTTTGTCCATCTCACTTGTAGGACACTAACTCAACTTAAAAAGGCTTACAAGTGGAGCGCTAACTGGCTTTGACTTGCTTATGTTGAATCTCTCCAGCACCTTCTTGATGTATATCTCTCCTGCCATAATCAGATTTTTCTGTTCTTCTTGTAGGAGTGATTCTCATATTAAGGATCTGCTTAGCTGGTCCCAAGTCCTTCATAACAAACGACTTTTTCAACTCTCCTTTCATACCGTGAATCTTCTCTGCATCCCAGCTGATAATCAACATATCTTCCATGTAGAGTAGAAGTGTAACGAACTCACCATCTGCAAATGTCTTCATGAACACGCAGGGATCTGCAGTCATTTTGCCATATCCATGATTCACCATGAACAAATCAAATTTTCTACACCACTGTCTTGGAGCCTGTTTACACCCATACAGGCTCTTCTTCAATTTTCACACCAAGTGATCTTCTTCCCTCACTGCATATCCCTTGGGTTGCTCCATAGAGATATCATCCTCCATATCACCATGAAGGAAAGCAGTTTTCATGGAGACCTCTTTAGTCTCTAGATTCATGCTGGCAGCTATGCCTAACAAAATTCAGAGTGAAGACATCTTACCTATGGGCGAGTAAATTTGCGCAAAGCCAGATGCCTTCTTCTGGTCAAGTGCCTTCACAACCAGTTGCATTGTAGCTTGGCTTTTAGCTCTTCTCTTTGGCTTTCAATCTAAAGACCCATTTATTCTCAAGTGTTCTCTTCCTTTGGGCAGTTTCACCAACTCAAACGTGTGCTTTTCATGCAAGGATTTCATATATTCTTGTATGGCTCTTAACCAATCTACCTTGAGCTCATGTGACATAACCTCTTGGTAATTTTCTGGCTCTTTCCCTTCAGTAAGCGTGACGTACATACAGGGAGGATATAAATGGGATGGTGCTCTTTAGTAAAACGTCTCAACTAAGGCTGAACTGCTGCTTCTGGAGGAACTTCCTGAATATGCTCATCTGCCACATTATTATGAGGTGCGGGTACTTCTTTTGTAGGACTATCATGTTGTTCAACTTTCCCACCATCAAGGGTAGTGTTGCGAGGTACATTTTGCAGATCAACACAAGTTCTGGAATCTTACTTTGGCTTCTCGTATTTCTGGAAATGTTCAATGGTTTCATCCTTTACATATGATTGTGACTACTGATAATCTTCTCTTCTACTGGGACTGACAGCCTGTAACCGTACTCTTCATGACCAGAACCCAGTAGGATACATAGTTTGGACTTCGCATCAAGCTTCGAACTCATCCCTTGAGATGTGCACAGAGCCTGCAGCCAAACACTAACATCTTTCGCTGTCCAAATTCATTCTGTTGTATCACCATCCAAAGGAGCTGAGGCAGAAAGGTTGATCAATCTGCTACAGTTATCATTGCCATACCCCAAAAGGATTTAGGGAGCTTTGCATGAGAGAGTATGCACAAAATTCTCTCGAGAATGGTGCAGTTCATTCTACAACACTGTTCTGCTATGGAGTCTTTGGAATGGTCTTCTCCAGCTTAATGCCACGGTCTCTGCAATACTTCTCAAAGGGACCTCGGTATTCACCACCATTATCTGCACGAACACTTTACAACTTCCTTTCCATTGCCCTCTTGACACTGAAATGAAGCTGCTTGAACAGATCAAGTACCTCAGCGTTGGTTTTCAAGTAAATGCCCACACTTTTCAAGAGTAATGATCAATAAATGAAACAAAATACAAGGCACTGCCAAGAGTTCTAGCATCAACCATGCATCTGTCAGCATGAACAAGCTCTAAAGCCTGTGATCTTCTAGAGGGATACTAACTACGAAATGCAGCTCTATGTTGTCTACCAGCTAGACAATGAGCACAAGTTTCTGAAGGCGTACCTTTCAAAGGAAGCAATTTCTTTCCAGAGAGAATTTGCAGTCCCTTCTCGCACTTGTGACTAAGCAGCCTGTGCCACAACTCTACTGAGGCATCCTTAACTGCGTTCACCTCTCCATGGCACAACCCGAGCTTCTGTCATAAACAGAGTGCTTGACTTGACACCTCTCGCCACGACGAGAGAAGCTTTGGCGATCTTCTTTTACCTCCACTGAAATGGCTATGATAGCCTACGTCGTCAAGTGCACTAGTGGAGATCAACTGAAGACAGAATTTTTTGGAACATGTTTGACATATCTTAGTACCAACTTGCATTGGGTATTGGTTTCTGAAGAGATGTTGTTAAATTGCTAAAGGGAGGAGAGATGAGGCTGAAACTTCATCTTACGTACCAAGCAAAACCAAATCTTTTACAAAAGACAAAATACATAACGTAAAACACACCATAACTACCCATATTCCCCATAAAGCACTTGCCTCACTAACACCTAAAAACTAGGATAACCAACACACGTGACTCCACTAACTCTAATAACTAAAAAACCAAATCAGCAACATGTGAAAAAAGGAAATAACTGTTATATTAACAATCCCTCCCTTAAACTGATGTTTGCTAACATTCAGTTTAAAGTCTTGACTTTTTTCACCATGCAAACACTTAGTAACCTTCTAAGCTTCACAAATGACTCCATCTTGAGGGCCTTGGTGAATATATCAGCAACTTGATCTTCACTCCTGCAGTAGATTAGATCAATTGTTCCATCATTGCTAAGATCTCTCAAGAAATAAAATTTCACATCAATGTGCTTGCTTCTTCCATGTAACACTGGATTCTAGGAGAGTTTTATTGCTGAGTTATTGTGACAAAATTTTTTAGTAGGTCCCAGTTGCTTGAATTGTAGCTCCTCAAGAATTCTCCTTAGCCAAATAGCTTGACAAGCACTAGCTATTGCAGCAACAAATTCAGCTTCTGTACTTGACAATGTGACAATTGGTTGCTTCTTGGATGACCACGAAATAGCACCTGTTCCAAACATAAAAGCATAACCCGAAGTGCTCCTCCTATCATCTTGATCTCCTGCATAGTCACTATCAGTAAATCCTAACAAATCAGACTTTTCACCCTTCTTGTAAAATAGCCCAAAGTCTCTAGTTCCTTGCAAGTAACAAAGGATTTTCTTGGTAGCTAACAAATGCATTTGTGTAGGATTCTCCATATATCTACTGATTAAACTCACAGAATACATTATGTATGGTCTTATTGCAGTTAAATACATCAAACTACCCACAATTTGTTTATAAAGTGTGCTATCAACCTTCCCCCCTTCATGATCTTTGTATAACTTTAAGCCAAACTCAACTAGAGTGTTTACAGGATTACAATCCTTCATCTGAAACCTATCCAAAATTTCTCCCACATATTTCTTTTGAGAAATAAAAATCCCATCATCCGATTGTACCACTTCTATGCCAAGGAAGTAATGCATCATACCAAGATCAGATATTTCAAACTCATCCATCATAGATTTCTTGAATTCTTCAAACATACCATCACAACTTCCAGTAGATATAAGATTGTCAACATACAAGCAGATAATAAGCATTTTCCCTTTATCTCCAATATTGACAAAAAGCGTATGCTCATAAAGACATTTTGAAAAATCAACTTTAAGAAAATAAGTTTCAATACGATTATACCAAGCCCGAGGGGCTTGTTTTAGCCCATAAAGAGCTTTCTTCAATCTATAAACTTTATACTCATTTCCAATCTTGACATAACCAGGGGGTTGCTCAACAAATACCTGTTCCTCCAAGTACCCATGCAAGGATGCCGATTTGACATCTAGTTGGAAAATAGGCCAAGAATTTTGTGCCACCAATGCAACCACCAATCTGATCGTGTCATATATCGCAATTGGAGAAAAAACCTCCGTATAGTTGATCCCATATTGCTGCTTGTATCCCTTGGCTACCAAACGTGCTTTGTATTTGTCAACTTCACCATTTTCTTTCAATTTTGTTTTAAAGACCCACTTCACACCAATGGTTTTTTGTTCATCTGGAAGATCGGATAACTCCCAAATATCATTTCTTTCAATGGAATTAATTTCATCATCCATCGTTTTTCGCCATTTTTCTTCTTTGACAGCATTCTCAAAAGTTGTAGGGTCATAGTCTGAAAATAAGGCAAAGTGAGTTATTGAATCTCCAATTCCAGTTACCTCATAATCTTCCATCCAAGCAGGCTTTCTTCTAATGTGGCGAAGAAATTGGGCTTCTTCTGCCTGTTGGTGAAATACCAGTAGCTGTAGAAGTTGTATTTGATGAATTTTGGGGCATATAAGGTGCCAAAATTTGCTTCTGTTTAGCATCATTGTCATAAAGAACTTGGGTAGGCTGCTGCCTATTCCAATCCAAAGTGTTCTCTTCATCGAAAAAAACATCTCTGCTAGTCACAATCTTCTTTGTTAGTGGATTGAATAATTTATATGCTTTGGATGCTTCACTTACACCAAGAAAAACATATTTTTCAGCATTGTCATCAAGTTTCTTCCTTTTCACATCCGGGACATGGGCATATGCAATGCATCCAAAAATTCTGAAGTGATCTACAACCAGTCTTCTCCCACTCCAAGCCTCTTCAGGTGTCATATTCTGAACAGCAAAAGTTGGACTTCTGTTCAAAACATGAATACTCAAATTTACTGCTTCTGGCCAGAAAGTCTTTGGAACTCTTCCTCTTGCCAATAAACTTCTCACCATGTTGAGAATTGTTCTATTTTTCCTCTCAGATACACCATTCTGCTGTGGTGTATATGCAGCAGTAAGCTCTTTTCGAATGCCATACTCTGCACAAAAAACTTCAAATTCTTTTGAGCAATATTCACCGCCACGATCTGTTTGAAGAGTCTTAATGGTCTTTCCTGCTTCATTTTCAACACGAGTTTTAAAGCTTTTAAATGTGGAGAAAGCTTCTGATTTTTTCTGTAAAAAATAAACCCAAGTTTTTCTAGAAAAATCATTAATGAAGGTAATTAAGTATCTTTTACCTCCATTAGAAGATGGATTTATGGGACTGCAAATGTCCGAATGCACCAGCTACAAAACATCCTTTGCTCTCCATGACTTTTCTTTTGAAAATTAAGAACGATGCTATTTGCTAACAACACATTCTTCACAGACTTGGGAAGGAACAGTAATTTGAGGAAGACCCGTCACCATATTTTTCTGTTAGAGGGTCTTCAATCCACAAAAACTCAAGTGACCATAGCGAAAATGCCAAAGCCATGAGGGATCTTTCTTTTCAGCCATCAAACAAGACTAAATATTTTCAATCTTTAATGGAAATAATCTATTTGAACTCATAGGAATAACTCCAATAGCACCTCTAACAGAATCATAAATTTCACAGACACCCCTTTGAATGGTGATTACATAACCCTTTTCTTGTAACTGGCCAGCACTCAATATGTTACTTTTCAAGTCAAGAACATACAACACATTAGAGATCGTTTCCACAAAACCATTCTTGGTTCTTATCTTAATATCTCATTTTCCCATCACTTTCACACTAGAATGATCCCCAAAACTCACAGTGGAATGAAAATCTTCATTTAGATGAGAAAAAGAAGACTTACTTCCACTCATGTGGTTACTGCAGCCTGTATCCACATACCAAATATCTGACTCGCGCTCCTTTTCTTCTTGAACAGCCATCAACAATGTTTCTGCTTCCTTTTCTTCAACAAAGTTTGAACTCTCTGCCTTTTCTTTATTATTAGGCAGCCTAGTATAACATTCAAATGCATAATGACCAAATTTATGACATCTAAAACACTCTACCTTGAATTTGTTAGGATCCCGTCCTCTGCCTTTCCCTTGAAATTGGTCATTATTGGCTTTAAAATTCCTGCCAACATCTCTATTTCCTCAATCTCCCCTTCCTCTACCTCTACCTCTACCCCTTCCTCTGAAATTGTTGGAATGAGTATTGGTAGAAGCCTTCAATGCTTGCTCCTCTACTATTGAACTTCTGTTCATCTTCTGTTCATGGACCAATAAGGAGCTTTGCAATTTATCAAGAGAGAGCGCATCTATGTCTTTCGACTCTTCAATTGAGCAAACAACATAATTAAACTTTGATGTCAAGGAACGCAAAATCTTCTCCACAATGGTGACGTCGTCCATCTTCTCGCCATGGAATCGCATCTTGTTGTTGATCTCCATTGTTCTGGCACAATAACTAGTGACAGATTCTCCATCTTTCATCGCTAATGTTTCAAAATCTTTTCTCAAGGCTTGAAGCTGCGCACGCTTCACTCTAACATAGCCTTGATATTTCTTCTTCATAGAATCCCATATATCATTGGAAGTTTCTTTGCAAAGAATAGTCTCCAAGATGGAACGATTGATAGCTTGAAAAAAATAATTTTTTGCCTCAGGTCCTTCAACTTTCGAGCTTCCAATTCTGCTTTTTGGGGATCTGTCAAAGCCATGCCTACTGGTGGCTCTTGAATTCCAGATTCGACAACCAACCAATACTCCTTTGATCGTAAAAAATTATCTATCAGCATACTCCAATGGTCATAGTGACCATCAAAGCGTGGAATTGCTGGTTGAACAAAATTGTCGGTGGCCATTGGAAATATTGCTACTGCAATTTTCTCATGAAAGTTTTTTTTTAACTCTCTCACGTTTCTCTCAGGCTCTAATACCACTGTTAAATTGCTAAAGGGAGGAGAGATGAGGTTGAAACTTCATCTTACGTACCAAGCAAAACCAAGTCTTTTACAAAAGACAAAATACATAACGTAAAACACATCATAACTACCCATGTTCCCCATAAACCACTTGCCCCACTAACACCTAAAAACTAGGATAACCAACACACATGACTCCACTAACTCTAATAACTAAAAAACCAAATCAGCAACATGTGAAAAAAGGAAATAATTGTTATAGTAACAGATGCCACCAATACCAACAATCTTGTCTACCCCGTCACTCCCAATCCTAACATTACCACAATCACCGACAGTGTTCGATGCATAGATATCTCCTCTAGAAGTAACATTGAATGAGGCAGTTAAATCAACTACCATGTAGCGTCCTAGCTTGTGAGATTAATATAACCATCACCTCACACAATGACTACATAATCATAATCTTTTTCTTTTGTCTCTTCCTCTCCAACCTACTTCTGCTCCCTCTTGAGCAATTTGCACTCTATTTTCATGTGACCTGGCGAGCCACTATGCAAACATTTAACTCCTTCTTTCAACTTGGATCTCCCCTTTCATTTACTACAACCAGTGTTATCTCGGGGGTTTCGTAATCTGTTCCTCTCTTGCCGTTATGTCACCAATGTGTTATGACTAATCAAAGCAATAAACAAAACAAAAACCAGAGGCTATGGTCTTCGACAGAGGAAGATAGCACACAAAAACAGAGCACTAGACTTGCATACATCAGTTCTTTTAAGAAACTGTCGAGTCTTGTCCCTGAATACAAACAGTAACTGCTTACATACGTGCAACAGATAACCGCACATAAACGTGTTAATTCACTTCCTAAAAATAACGAAAATACCAGCTGCATAATTTAACAAACTTAGCTATAAAAAAAAAAAAAAACAAACAGAAGAAAAAACTAGAACAGAGGAACATCAACAACATCAGCAACACTGAGGCATAACACTCCAACAAACTTCTCATTGGATAAGTTGCTGCTACAAACTCCAATTTTCTCTCTTAATAACTCAAATCTTCCAACTTGAAGTGGCTTTGTGAACATATCTGCAAGTTGATCTTCAAATCTGCAATAAACCAGCTTAACTTCACCATTTTGTTGCACCTCATGCAGAAAGAAGAACTTAACCTTGAAATGCTTGGTTTTGCCATGAAAAACTGGATTCTGTGAAATTGCTAGAGCAGCTTGATTATCCACATTGATTCCGATACAGCCACTGGAATTCAACCACAAATCCTTCATTATCTTCTTCAGCCACAAAGCTTGATTTGCAACTGCAATAGCAGTTATGAATTCTGCTTCTGCAATAGATTGAGCTACAATGTCTTGCTTTTTGGAGCACCAAGAAAAACAAGTTGAACTAAGACTAAAACAATATCCAGATGTGCTCTTCATGTCATCCATTGAACCAGCCCAATCACTATCAGAAAATCCTTGTAAATTAAACTTTTGACCCCCTCTGAAACTTCACACCAAAGTACAAGGTTCCTTTTAGATATCTCAAGACCTTCTTTACTGCAATCAAATGTAGCTGACTATGATTACTCATAAACCTAGATAAAACACTTACAACAAATAGAATATCTGATCTGGTTGCTGTAAGATACATGAGACAGCCTATCAGACTTCTATACATCGAGGCATCCACTGCATCTGTTCCATCATCCTTCTGCGGTTTCTCTCTAGCAGCCATAGGTGTATTAACACTTCGACAATCTTCCATCTTAAACTTCTTTAAAATTTCCTTCATGTATTTCCTCTGGCAAATGAAAATCTTATATGGACTTTGCTTAACTTCCAGACCTAAGAAATAAGCCATCTTTCCCAAGTCTGACATCTCAAAACCTGCAAACAAACCTTGCTTAACATTCTCTATCAGTTCTGCATCATTTCCTGTTACTAATAAGTCATCTATATAGAGTGACAAAATTACCACACTGTGATTCACTTTATTGACATAAAGAGTGAACTCACTTAAGCTTTTTACAAAACCAAAATTTTGTAAGTATCGATCTATCTTTCCATACCAAGCTCTTGGAGCTTGCTTCAGTCCATATAGAGCTTTGCGCAATCTGTACACACTTTCTTCTTGCCCTTTAATACTGAAACCTTCAGGTTGTTTAACAAAAATTTCCTCTTCAAGCTCTCCATTTAGGAATGCATACTTGACATTTAACTGAAAGATAGGTCATCCCTTCTCTGCTACAATAGTTAACAGAAGTCTTATTGTATCCAGCCTTGCAACTGGAGCAAATGTTTCAGAATAGTTTACTCCCTATATTTGAGCATAGCCTTTCACAACCAGTCTTGCTTTATACTTATTGACAGAATCATCATGATTAAGCTTTGTCCTAAACACCCACTTAACCCCAATCACATTCTTATCTAGTGGTCTGTCTACAAGTTCCCATATATGATTTTTTTTTTATTGCAATCTCCTCCTGCATTGCTGCAATCCACCTCTGATCTTCTTTGGCTTCCACAAAATTAGATGGTTCGAGCACTGCCACATTGCTTCTTTCATAGATCTCAGCAAGTGACCTTGTGCTTCTCACTGGTAAGTCATCTATACTGTCTTCCAATCCCTCTGTAATTTCATTAGCCTCCACATCTGTTGCAGGTTGTTTTACGAAGTGCTGCAGTTCAGCAATCCTTCCTTCCATCCAATTCAACTCATCTTCCTCTAAAAAGATAACATCTCTGTTCACAGTTACTTTCCATGTCATGGGATGGAAGATCCTATACGTTTTTGATTGAAGACTGTATCCAATAAAGATCCCAATATCTGCCTTTTTATCTAGTTTGTCCCTCTTAACATCAGGAACATGAGTGTAACACAAACACCCAAAAACCTTCACATTGTTTACAGAAGGTTTAACACCTTGCCAGGCTTCGAAAGGTGTTGATTTCTCTAAGGCTTTTGTGGGCAGGCTATTCAGCAGAAACACAGCAGTATTAGCCGCCTCAGCCCAAAACCTCTTAGGCAATTTCTTCTCTTGCATCATACATCTAGCCATCTCCATAATACTTATGTTCTTCCTCTCACTAACCCTATTCTGTTGAGGTGAGTAAGGTGCAGTAAACTGCTGCACAATTCCTGCTTGCTCACAAATCAGCTTAAGCTTGTGAGCTGTATACTCAGATCCATTATTAGACCTAAGAGTTTTAATTTTCTTCCCACTCTGATTCTTTAAACTTCACAAACACATCAGCTACTTCAGTCTTAGCTCGCAGAAAATAAATCCAACTCATCCTAGTCAAATCATCAGTGAAGGTAATAAAATACTTGCTACCATTGAGAGAGGATTCAGACATAGGTTCACATACATCTGTGTGAACTAATTGCAGCTTTTCACATGTCCTCGAGCCTCCTCCTTTGAAGGGAAATCTAGCTTGTTTGCCAAGAAGACAGGTTCTGCACTGTGGAAGTTCTTCCTCCAAGCTTGGCAAATCATCTACCATGCTATTCTTCTGCATAAATAGCATACTCCTCCTGTGAACATGCCCAAGTCTTTTATGCCATAGCTCTACATTTTCTTCTTTGTATTTCAAAGCCATCTATTGCATCTCTTGTGGCTTGAACATAAAAATTTTGTCCCTCATTGGAATTCTCAACACTTCTTTGCTATCTGCATTATTAATGAGACATTCCTTTCCTTCGAACTTCACTTTATAGCCCTTCTTAACTAATTGACCAACACTTAATAGATTTTGATCAATGTTTGGTACAAAGAGAACATCCCTGATCAGCTTCACTTCCTGATTTCCTTCAATAGCAACTATACCCTTACCTTGCACTTCAATGTACTATCCATTGCCAATTCTGACTCTGAACCTGACTGTCTTGTTTAGATTCCTGAACAGCTTCAAATTGCCAGTCATGTGATTGGTACAACCACTATATACCAGCCATGTATCATTCTCGACTGAAGATTCACAAACTGAAGCTACAAACAGGTGCTCTTCCTCAGTTTCATTTACTGCCACTTGTGCTTCTCTTGCTTGCTGGTAATTTTTCTCTTTGCAAATGGCTTCCATATGACCCAACTTGTGGCATCTTCTGCATCTAGCATCAGGCTTTTTCCAACATCTAAAAAACTGATGATTGGTTCCACCACAATATTGACATGGCTTTTTGTTCTTCTTCCATTTGCTAGACCCACCAGAGGTTCCTTCTTTTGGTACAAACCTCGAATCACCAAGATTTCCTTTGAACTGAATCCATTTCTTCCCTTTGCCTCCATCATTTGGCTTCACTTTAGCTTGCAATGCACCCTCTACATGGTCTTCTCTTCTCATTAGTCTTCTATGCTCCTGTGCCTGCAAAGCATTCAACAACTTTGCAAGTTTTATATTAGCTAAGTCCCTTGTATTTTCCAGAGAAGTTACGGTAGCTTGGAATTTCTTTGGAAGAGACACCAGGATCTTCTGAACAAGCCTTTCATCCTTCAAGTCAGTCCCTAAAACTCTGATTTTATCAACTATCCCAACCAGCCTATCAGAGTATTCCTTCACTGACTCAGAATCCTTCATCTGTTGTCTCTCAAATTCTCTCAAGAGATTCAGCACCTTCATACTTCTTATTTTCTCATCTCCCTCATATTCTTCCTTCAAGAAGTCCCATATAGCCTTTGCAGAGTCATACCTCATGATCCTTGTAAAAATAGTAGGCGAGATAGCAGCATACAGGCAAGATTTTGCCTTGGCTTTCTTTGTGGTTCTCTCTTTATGGAATTTGATCTGATTCATGGTCGAATTATTTGGAAGTGGAGCAACTTCATAATCATCCTCCACAGCCTCCCACAGATTGTGACCCTCCAAAAATGCTGTCATCTTAACAGCCCAAGCTTGATAGTTCTCTCTAGTAAATACTGGAGTAGCCATTGCAGAGAATTCACTCGATCCTGCCTCCATCAACCTTTTACTTCTTCACGCTCCGTTGCTTACCTCACTTCACAGTCCCTCAAGATCATTGAAGTGCTCTGATACCACTGTTATGACTAATCAAAGCAATAAACAAAACAAAAACCATAGGCTATGGTCTTTGACAAAGGAAGATTGCACAGAAAAACAGAGCACTAGACTTGCATACATTAGTTCTTTTAAGAAACTGTCGAGTCTTGTCCCTAAATACAAACAGTAACTGCTTACATACGTGCAACATATAACCGTACATAAACGTGTTAATTCACTTCCTAAAAATAACGAAAATACCAGCTGCATAATTTAACAAACTTAGCTATAAAAAAAAACAAACAGAAGAAAAAACTAGAACAGAGGAACATCAGCAACATCAGCAGCACTGAGGCATAACACTCCAACACAGTGCCTCGCATTGGGACGACGAGCCCGGAGATTTCCCTCTCATCTCCTCATTCAAGACACCACTCCCGGCCAGTTCTATAGAAACAAAACCGCCAGGAGCAGAATTCATAAGCGCGACTCCAAGAGTTTACAACTGGTCCATAATCCCCGGGAAATTCATTCAAGCAATCGGCAACAGCGGTTCCCTCTCCATATTTCAGATGCGTCGTTTTCTTAAGTGGAAATAACTTATTATTTCCAGTCTTCGAGATGAACAACAGTTCAAATTTCCACTCCAAGGTCCTTGCATATGTCTCCCTACGGATGAAATTATGCACATTACTATCTACCAATTGCCGAATGGATCGCCAAACCTGCTCATGCTCACATGACCAGTTCTCATCACTTAGATTCGGGTTTCTCAGTAGCGAACACCGGAAGATGCAATGATTCCGCAAATACTAGATCTTTCGTTTCTCTTCCATATATGATAATTTGTGTTACTCAAACAGATCATTGTGTTCATCCTCTCCATTTTTCGCTCGAGACATCTACCGACAAATAATCCAACCAGTGCTCTGGTACCACTTTGTCGGGGAAAGACCGTGGCGCGACCACGTCACACCGTGACACCACCAGATTTCTTCTTTCCTCTTTCGGTGACTAGATAGGAACAACTAATACTGCCATGATATAATTAACAAGCGGACAATGCAGACATGGGCACGCACAGGATTCTAATTCACAACAGGGCCTTCTCTAGCTCAACTAGTTTTACACTACCCTTCATCAAGATGATTACTATCCTGAGAAGCTCATCACAACTAGGTCGGTTACATAACTTAGAAATAAGTGTGTTCACCTTTCACCTAGCAAGAATATCGGAAAATATCCAGATGGATCATTTGTTTCACGGAAAATAATTTTCAGAAAAATAATTTTCAGAAAATTAATTTTCGAATTTTCTGGCGTTTGATTTATAGAAAATGATTTGGTTGGGAAATATTGAAAAAATTCTTCTAATATGTTCCACTTTTCAAATAGTGGAAAACATTTTCTATCTTCTTTCACAAAACATCTTTTCCTTTTATTTTCTTTTTTATTCTCTTATATCTATTTTAAAAAAATCGAGTTTTTAATTACTTTCTACTCTCTCTCTTTTTTTTTTTTTTCGTTTTCTTTCTTTTTCTTTTTCTTCTTTTTTGGCCGATCATGGCGGCGGCTGGTGATCGGCTATAGGTGATCTTGCCCAAGGTCACTTGATCTCGGGCGGGGCTTAACTCCCACCTAGCTTGCTTGATGGTTTGGAGCGAGCTTCGACCTTGCTAGCCCATGGTGAGGCTTGACCTCACCTATGGCCGATTGTCGCCCACTGCCGTGCCCAGCGATAGGCCAAATTAAAAGAAGGAAAAAATAGAAAGAAAAGAAAAGGAAGAAATTAAAAAAAAATAAAAAATGATTAAAAAATTATAAAAAAAATTAAAAATGATTGAAAATGAGTGTATAAAAGAAAATATTTTCTTTTTCGAACTATTGATAATATTTTCTTATTTATTTTCAAGTTTTAACTAAATACTAAAATATTTTTCATTATTTTTCTAAAAAATGACTTATTGTTATATTTTTCACAAAATAAACGGAGTGGAAGTTTTAGAAAATCGCAATCACACTATACGTGAATTCTCGTATGGAAACCTTGAGATTTACGAAAATAAGAAGAGAGTCAAATTACGTCAAACATAGAATGGAACAGAAGAAGAATAACAAGAGGACCCGTCCAAAACGCGCTAATGGTCTTGTCTTATACGGTCCCATCGCCGCTTCTCCTGGAGTTCACTATCGTCCTCCACCTACCTACCACCACTGCTAAAGCTCGGCCTTTGAACGTGCAAACTCTCTCTCTCTCTCTCTCTCTCTCTCTCTCTCTGTGGCTCGCGTTGAGGCTCGGGCAAGAAACTACCTGGTCCGACAAAGCTCGCTTTTCTCGCAATTCATGTGAGATCGCTCTAGTTTTCCGGTAATAAAGCCATCGTCTTTGTTCCCTATATGCACTGTCGTACTATTTAGCATTATCTTTTTTCCTATAGCCAGTCTTCTTTCTCGCGCTATACTACGTTCACTGCTTCGTTGGTTTTACTGCTGGTATTTCGACCGCTTTGTGTGGCTCTGTGTATGGGGCTGCTCACGACAAGATGGGAAGCTTCCCGTTGGGAATCCTTCTCCGTTGTTGGTGGGACACCACTGAGAGAGAGTAGAAATTGAGAAAATGGAAGCATGCGTCTCTCATTCGCATAAATTCTTGATGGGCAACTGACCAGTGTTCGCGGATGCGCCCTTCGTTGGTTGGGTGGTTGCTTCGCGTTGAATTGGAGCCATGCGTCGGAGGAATTTTGGGTTTCTGTCTTTTCTTAAGGGCATCTTCTTCTTGGGGGTTTCTGAGGTTGGTGGCTTCTCTCTTCACTTCAGATTCTCTTGCCATCGGAGTTGCTTGTGAGGTCGCTGGTATGGTGAGAAGGAGGGAATTATACGTCCTTGAGTTGTTGATGTTCTTGATGTATTTAGCATCGGTGACTCGGTGTAGACAATTCCCGAATTGGTTTTGGCTTACATTAGGGAGCAGAGAGAAGCTTTTCATTGAGAGAAGGAGAAAAAGAATCAAATGGAAGGTTTCAGCATCAAAGTTTTGTGGCTTCATGCTGAATTGAATGGAAGGGAAAGTGGAATTGGCTGAAGTTGGAAACTGGAAGTAAGAGTGTGAGATGTGCTACTGATGGTGATTTGAAATTGCAATAAGGGGAATAAGTGAGAATATGGGATTGAAGAGGGAATAAAATGCAATGGAATGGGATTAGATTCTTGATTCTTTTTCAGCAGTGGCTGTGAAGACATAACATGGAAAGGTAAAGGAAGTAGGAATAAAATATCAAAAGTACTTCCTCATGTGTATCATGAGAGAAATCACACCTGCATGAGAAACGAAGGGGCATTCCTTTCCTTTGCCGAACCAAACAACAGAAAGGGGATAGGCATGTCACTGTCCATTCCCTTCAATCAAATGCATTAGTTGAAATAGTGGCATTAACATGAATTTTTTCCCTTTCCCTAAAAAGCTACTCACTAATGGCTATTACTTTTGGATCTTGCAATAGTATTTATTTCAAGAGATCTTCAAATTATTTACAAGAGATCTTCAAATTCTGTTCCTACTTATATAGTTTTTTGCATTTATTATCTTACTCAAAGAGTAATAAGAGAAATTCACTTTGTCCATTATGCAATTAACATAAGAGTCCTGACTGTTATTTTTCGCACTTGTAAGAATAGATCCACATGTATCTAAGTGCACCAATACACCTTGTAAATTGGCAAGCCTTCTTTCTCATTAAGATCCTGGAAAACTGCCCTTTTGTGCTTGTCTAAGGATTTGAGCCCTTGGAGCTTGAAATATTTGCAGCATGTTTAGATAGCATGGTTTGCATTGGATGGTTTGCAGATTCAATTTCACAGGTGAATGATGTGGGGATATTCTATTGGTTCCTTAATTTGTGCACCAGCTTGAATTTTCTGTAGGAAATGGAAGTTTTGGTAGGATCCCTTTTATTCAGAAATAAAAGAAGTTGTTAGGCTTATTTTTTCAGATTTGGAGATAATTTTTTGGCATGGTTTTCTAGGAGGTGCAAAGCTCAAGTTTGGACTCTTCTGCAATAAGCAACAGTTCTATTCCGCTAATCAAGATTTCTTTGATAGAACAGAAAAACCAACAGGTTTATCCCGTTCTTTGATAGTACCTTTTCCATTTAATTTTATCCATATCTGACAAAGGACACATGTTCTAGTGTATTTATCTGCATACTGGGTAAACCTTAAATGGTTGTTATTATTCTTTCCAGAAGGGGGGAACTGAAATGAGTTCTTGTCAACCAAAGTGCTCTTGTAACGGCATCGATGTTTTTGTTTTTTGGTATTTTTAGGAAACATCAATTTTGATGGAGGTAATACTAACAGTTTGTCATCTGGCATCTGCATTCATTCTACAGCATAGAATGAGGAGCCAGATTAATTCAAATATGATGTCCAGTGGAGTGATGGTCGCAAGGACATACATATATGATTGGCTGATCCTTATGGTTATTGTGGTCTTTGGGCCTCTCCTCCATCTCATACATCCATTTTATCGCTTTGTTGGGAAGGATATGATGACTAATCTCAAGTATCCACTGAAGAGCAACACAGTGCCTTTCTGGGCTGTTCCAGTAAGCATTCTTTGCACTACTCTTTTCCCCTTAATAGTCAGTCTGTAAGTGTAAGAACTTTGATTGGTGGGGTTCTCATTTTTCTTTTGTTTCTTCCCAACAAAAATTAGATGTATGCCCTTCTGTTGCCAATGGTGATATTTGTGGTCTTGTATCTTCGGAGGAGAGATATCTATGATCTTCATCACGCTCTACTAGGTGAAAGTATTTTTTTGTGCCATTCTCATGTATTCTCTTCCCATCATTCGATGGTGATTGTTTTTTCCCCCACAAGAATATGCTAAATGGATATTGTTAGGCAGGGCTCCTGTATTCTACTTCAGTCACTGCAGTTATAACAAATGCCATAAAACTTGCAGTTGGCCGCCCAAGGCCAGACTTCTTTTGGCGTTGTTTTCCAGATGGGAAAGATGTAGGTGCATATAAATTGTGCTGAATAAATCAACTATTCTTGCGCAAGTCTGCTTGCAGCACTTAATACTTGAATTGATTCCTAGGTGTATGATCTGTTGGGGAATGTCATTTGTCACGGTAAAAGAAGTGTCATAGATGAAGGGCACAAGAGTTTTCCTAGCGGGCATACTTCATGTAAGCATCTCTCTGTCATCTTAAATAGTATTATCCAAATGATCAACATGAAAGAGATCTAATGTATTAGACTATTATGCAGGCAAACCTTGTTATTTGAATAGCTTGGATTTTATTGTGCAGGGTCCTTTGCAGGTCTTGGTTTCTTATCACTTTATTTAGCTGGGAAGATTAAAGCATTTGATCGCAAAGGTCATGTTGCAAAATTATGCATCATCTTTCTCCCGCTTCTTGTTGCATCTCTTGTTGGCATTTCAAGAGTAGATGACTACCGGCATCACTGGCAGGATGTCTTTGCTGGAGGCCTGTTAGGTTTGTCTGTTTTCTGCAATATGTGGGAGTCATTACGGTGGTGAGTTTGATTCTTTTGCTTAACGTGAGTAAGAAATTTTGCAGGGATTACGGTAGCAGGGCTTTGCTATCTGCAGTTCTTTCCACCTCCATATCACGCCCAAGGTACATTTTGAAGCTATTTGTTTTGGCCTCCGGTAGTCATAAAAATTCCTCGATGCTATGTTATAATTGTCTTATTGTCGTCATAACATTACTTGCACTAAAGCTCCCTAAATTGGCAGGGCTATAGTCGAGCTGCCTCATTATATAACAAGATAACTGAAGAGCAAGATAAAGTTAGATATGTGCTCTTTTCTTTGGACATTGATGGATTAGAACACGGGGATATCAGTAACAATTTTCTCTGCATTATCTTGTAGTTGTCCTATTGTGATAGTAAGATTACTTGCACTGCGACTCCCTAATTTGGCATGGCTATTGTTGTGCTGCCTCATAATGTAATGAGACAATTAAAGAGAGCGAGATCATTGAAAGTTGATTATGTCATCTTTCTTTAGGCATTGGTGGATGAGAACATGGGGATAGCAATAAGCATTTTCCCAAAAAAAAAAGTCTCACGATCTACTTGTTTGCAGGTTGGCGGCCTTACGCTTACTTTGAAGAATTGGAGTTGTGTAGGAATGCACAGGCCGCAAATGTGGCAGATGTGCTTGATGAGCAGGCCACAGAAACTCAAAGCGAGAGCCGTCTGGATGAGCGGAGCGGCATCAGACACATGGGCCTGACCCTATCACCTACTCCTGATCGATCACCACGAGACATGGAATCAGGGGGAAGGTGATTCTGTTTTTCCACTGGCCATTTAATCTGTGAAGCCTATTGTACAGAGTAGAGTTTTAGTATCTCCAAGTTTTCTTTTTTTGGTTCTTTTTTTGGGCAAGCCTCTGACAAGCATTATCCTGGAACCTTTTTTTTTCTTTTTTTTGGTGTGAGTGAATGGAGTGTGCTCTTAATGGACATCAAATTGCACATTTGGTCCTTTCCCACCCTTGATCTCAAGATCAGGATGTCATTAATTTTTTTCTTTACTAATTCTGTGTTGAAATCAGTTTGTGTAGCTTCTACAGTCATTTTTATTAGAGTAAAGAGAATCAAATGCCGATAGACAAATATTATTGCCAGTTGCAAAATTGATGTTTCCAAACAGCTTCTTCTGATGGTCTGTTTGATAATCACAGACGATGTTCATCATCTATTACTCCCGATGTGACCGTCTCTAAAGCATTACTCTTGCAACCGAATATTTATGTGGAAAAACCTTGTCCAGTCAGAGGAAGGATGGTCCTGTCTCTAATTGTATTAAAATCAACACGTACTTTGCATGCCCTTTCTGAACATAAAGAATTTTTTTTTTTCTGCAGAACTCTTCTTTTATTTCTTACCAGGCCGAAAGGCAACCACAAACAATCAACATATGTAAATTCTATGTTGTCGCTCTCTGTAATTCTCTCTGTATGGGCTGATCCAGACAAAATGGGAAGAAGTTTCCTGTCAAAATTCTACTCCATCATTTGCGAATACCACTGAGAGAGTAGAATTAAGAAAATGGAAGCGTCATTCTCTCGTTCGCATAAATGCTTGATAAGCAATTGAACCACCAGTAGCAGTTGGCCCTTTGTTGTGTGGTTGCCTCACGTCGAATTGAAACCATGCATTGAAGGAATTTTTGGGTTTCTTTCTTTTCTGAAGAGCATCTTCTTTTTGGGGAGTTCTCAGGTTGGTGGGTCTTCTCTTCGTTTTAGATTCTCTTACGATTGAAATTGCTTGTGAGGTCGTTGTAATAGTGAGAAGAGGGGAATAATACGACTCCCGGTCATTGGTGTTTTTGATGTATTTAGCTTCAGCGTGTAGACAATTCGTGAATCGGTTTTGGCTTCCATTAAGAAAGAGAGAAACATTTCATTGAGAGAAAAATAAATAAATAAATAAACGGATGGTCCCTGCATCAAAGTTTCGTGGCGTCATGCTAAATTGAATGGAAGGGAAAGTGCAAACTGGAAGCGAGAGTGAGATGTCCTACTTGATGGTGATCAGAAATTCCTGGCTCCGCAACGGTGGAATTAGTGAGAAATGGAATTGATGAGGGAATAAAATGAGGGATTCTCTATTTTTTTTTTTCTCTTGGTGGTGATAACAACATTGAAAGGTAGAGCTTAACCAAAAAAAAAAAAAAAAACATTGAAAGGTAGAGGACGTAGGAATAAAATGTCTAAAATACTTACTGATATGATCACGAGAAATGAGGGGGCATTCCTTTCCTTTGCTGAACCAAACAACAGAGAGGGAAGAGACATGTCCTTGCCCATTTTCTTCAACCAAATGCATTATTTGAATAGGTAGCACAAACGTGAATATTCTCCCCCTTCCCTGGAAAGCTTCTGGCTGTTGGGTATTATTTCAAGAGATGTTCAAATTCTGCTCCTATTCAAATAGTTTTTTGCATTCATTATCATACTCAGAGCAATAACAAAATTCACCATAATCATTGTGCATTTACTATAAGAGTACTGCCCGCTATCTTTCACCCTTGTAAAGGAACTCCAAGAGTAGAGTACACAAGTATCAAAGTCCATTAGTACACCCTGTAAATTTGCAAGCATTCTTTTTCATCAAGAACCTAACAACTGCCCTTTATGTGCTTGTCCAAGGGTTTGTGTCCTTGGAACTTGCAAATAGTGCAGTTTGCGTAGATAGCATGGTTTGCATTAAATGGTTCGCAGATTCAGCTTCCTGCAAGTGTATCACAGAGTGAATGATGTGGGATGTTCTGTGGGTTCCATAAGCTATGCACCATCTTGGATTATATGTAGGAAATGAAAGTTTTGGTTGGATGGCCATTTTATTATCAGAAACCATAGAAGTTGCTTGGCTAATTTTATTAGATTTGGAAATATATTTATATGTGGTTTTCTAGGAGGAGGTGCAAAGCACAAGATTGGACTCTTTTGCAATAAGCAGCAATTCTTTTCCAATAATCAAGATTCCTTTGATAGAACAGAAAAGCCAACAAGTTTATTCCTTTCTTTGATAGTAGTTTTCCTGTTTGATTTTGTTTTCATCTGACAGAGGACACAGGTATATGTGCCTGCGTACTGAGTAAATCTTCATCTATTCTTTCCGGTAAAGGGAGGCTGAAATGACTTCATCAACCAAAGTGCTTATGTGACAGCATCCATGTTTTCGTTTTCATTGTTCCTTTTTTCTAGGACATATCAATTTTGATGAGATTATACTAATAGTTTCTGATATCTGGCATGTGCAGTCATTGTAAGCTGAGCCAGATTGCTTCAAATATGATGAGGTCTAATGGAATGAAAGTCGCAAGGACACATATATATGATTGGCTGATCCTTATGCTTCTTGTGGTCATTGGGTCCCTCATCCATTTCATACATCCGTTTCATTGCTTCGTTGGGAAGGGTATGATGACTAATCTCATGTATCCACCGAAGAGCGACACAGTACCTTTCTGGGCTGTTCCGGTAGGCATTCTTGGCACTACTCTTATCCCCTTAATAGTCATTCTGTAAGTTAAAGAATTTTGACTGGTGGTGGTTTTCATTTTCCTTTTGTTTCTTCCCATCAAAAATTAGATGTATGCCTTCCTGTTGCCAATGGTGATATTTGTGGTCGTGTATCTTTGGGGGTGTCCGGAAAAGAAGGGAGACATCTATGATCTTCATCATGCTGTACTAGGTGAAAGTATCTCTACGTGTCTTCTCTGTATCCTCTGCTCATCGTTCAGTGATGGTGGTTTTTTTTTTTTTTCTTGTTTTTTCTTCTTCTTCTTCTTCTTTTAAGAGAAAATGCTAAATCGAAGTTGTTTAAGCAGGAATCTTGTATTCTGCTGCATTCACTGCAGTGATAACAGATGCCATAAAACTTGCAGTTGGCCGGCCTCGGCCAGACTTCTTTTGGTGTTGTTTTCCAGATGGGAAAGATGTAGGTGAATATAAATCAAGCAGAATATACTGACTATCCTCGGGCAAGTCTGATTGCAGCACCTAATACTTGGATTGATTTGTAGGTGTATGATCAATGGGGAAATGTCATTTGTCACGGTAAAAGAAGTGTCATAAATGAAGGGCACAAGAGTTTTCCTAGTGAACATACTTCATGTAAGCATTTCCCTCTGTTATCTTAAAAAGAATTATCCAAATGCTCAATGCGAAAGAGAAAAAGAATGAGCTACTCTATCAGACTATTATACAGGATGGCAGTCCTTTCGGGGGTTCCTTAGGGACTGATTCAAAACCCTTTTTGTCAGAAAAAAGTGTGTCTGTCAAATCTTGTGAGTATGTGAGTAGCTTGGATTTTATTGTGCAGGGTCCTTTGCGGGTCTTGGTTTCTTATCGCTCTATTTAGCTGGGAAGATAAAAGCATTTGATCACAAAGGTCATGTTGCAAAACTGTGCATCGTCTTTCTCCCGCTTCTTGTTGCATCTCTTGTTGGTGTTTCAAGAATAGATGATCACAAGCATCACCGGCAGGATGTCATTGCCGGAGGCCTCCTAGGTTTGTACCACTGTTTTCTGCAATTTGTGGGAGTCATAGTGGGGGCGGGTTTGATTCTCTGGCTTAATGTGCCAAAGAAATTTTGCAGGGATTACTGTAGCAGTGTTTTGCTATTTGCAGTTCTTTCCACCTCCATATCATGCTCAAGGTATGTTTTGAGGCAATTTGTCATGACCTCCTAGTCATCAAAAAGATTCCTCGATGTTATCTTGTCGTTGTCTCATTCTGGTAATAAAGATTACTTGCATTACAACTCCCTAAATTGGCAGGGGTATAGTCGTGCCTCATAAATAAACAAGATAAAAGAGAACAAGATCATTGACTGCTAATTACGTAATCTTTCTTTAGACCTTGATGGATGAGAACATGGGGAAGGAATAACCATTCTCTCGAAGGGAGTTTTAAGAATTTGTATGTTTGCAGGTTGGAGGCCTTATGCTTCCTCTGAGGATGTTCCCACAAGGCAGGCCACAGAGACTCAAAACGAGAGCCGTCTGGATGGGAGGAGCAGAGGCATTGGATGCATACCACCTACTGCCAGTCGGGCACCGCAAGACATGGAATCAGGTAGAAGGTGATTCTGTTCGGCTACAGGCACTTTTTATTATGTTTCAGGAGCGAATGTAGCGTGCTCTGGATGGACATCAAATAGCACACTTGGTCCTTTTCCACCCTTGTTCTCACGATCAGGATGTCATTAATTCTTTTTTCTTTACTGATCTATGTTGGATCCAATTTTTGTAGCTTCTACAGTCATTTCGGCGAGATTAAAGAGAACACAGACGCATATAGATGGTCTATTTTATCATCACAGAATGTTCTTCATCTGTTGCTCCAGATGTGAACGTCTCTAAAGCATTACTCTTGCAACCAAACATTCATGTGGTAAAATCTTGTCCAGTCAAAAGAAGGAAGGTCTTCTGTTTCAAATTGCACTAGAATCAACACGTACCTTGCATGCTCTTTCTGGGCAATCAGAAAGAATCTATTTTCTGCAAGACTCTTTCCTTACCAGGCCAAACGTGCACCACAGACATTCAATAAAATTATTTTCTATATAGTCAGCTCTCTGTAATTCGTTAGTAATTTGTTACTGGAAGCGAGAATGAGGTTTCTTCTGGGGCAAAAAGCCGATATCGCCAGCTAAGAACAGGGTTCATAGGTTCCTACTACGCTGCAACTATAGTAACTTACATCCGGAATGAGTTCTACCTAGTTCAGTACAATAAGCTGTTGAGGGAGGCCAACTCGGGTTCTCTGAGAGAGATCATCCAAGGCAAGGATATTCGCCCCCACACCACCCACTAAGTCACTCCCAACCGCTGCTGGATTCGCGATGCTGGACAGGGTCGATGCACTCTACAGCGACAGGAGGTGGACAGGGATGATGACCGGCAAAGAAGGGTCAGTCGTGCATTTCCAGAAGAGTGAAGAGAAGCTCGCTTTCTCGGATTCTGACCTGAGGATGCACCTGGAGTGGGTCAACAGCAATTGGATTGCTACCACCGGGAAAAGGATCGTTCTCCCTCAAAATCAAAACATAGACTCGTAGAGGTTTCATAAATCTCTTTCCCTCCCTTAACTTTTTGATATCAATTCACAAAACCTGTTTTTCAGAAAAGAAAAAAGAAGCACGTGCCTCGTGTATCCAGATCGCAAGCTGAAGAAGATCCAACACCTACATGTATCAAGAACCCAAATTCAGGCAGTCACCTTAGGAACCCAGAATTCAAATTTGCTGTATATGCTTCTTTGTTTAGGTTAGCTCCCTAACATCACACTCTCATTTTTATCACGAAAAGCAACACATTTTCATGTCTTTTTCGCCATCAGTTAGTCTTCTAAAGAAGACAATGTCAAATGCAACTATGACAATTGAAACATCAACGTGACTGTGCAGATGTTCTTGAGAAACCACCCAGTTTGAGTGAAGATGGAATGTGCACCAGTTAGAATAACATAAAATTGATTGTTGAAGTTTTTCGTACTTGTCTTCATGTATTTAATGCGTGTCTTTTCATTTGACTTTGTTTGTGTGCTTGTATCACTCGGTGGACTTTCTTGTTTTTCCAAATTTAATGTTCGTCAGATCACATCCAACCATTGTGAAATTCAAAATAGTAAATACACCACAGCAAAAATCATTTGCATTTCAATTACTTCTCCCTCCGGTTTTAATTGGTGCCTTGTTCCAAATTTCTAAAGTTGCCATTATTTTTTGGTTTCAACATTTGGTATCAGAATTAGAAATGGCATCTACTAGTTCCATTCAATTGTAATTAGCAAAATTGATTGGAAAGAATTTTTGACAACTTGTCCATTTAGATGAAGGTTCTCTTCAAATCATAGGATTTGTGGAATTTAGTGGAAAACGATTACACTAAAAGTGATTGATGCTTAAAGCATTTGAGACTTTACGAAAGGAGGAGAAAGATTCTTTGTTGGAGTCACGGAAGGAAGCTTAGAAAGTATTGTATGCAATCTTTCAAGCCACGGAGGAAAGATATTTGAAAAAATATTAATTATGAAGACCACGAATGCAGCGTGGGATATTTTGAGGATGTCCTACAAACGCGATAACCATCGTCAATGAGGAAAAAGCATTGAAAGGACGTAGGCATAAAATGTCTAAAATTGTTCTTGAAATGTATCATGAGAGAAATTGCGTCTGCATGAGAAATGAAGGGGCATTCCTTTCCTTTGCTGAAACAAACAATATAAAGGCTACATTTGATAGTCGGAATAAAATTTGGGATATGATATAATTTATCCTATCTTACGTTTGGTGCTTCTTTAGGACGGGATAAAGTCAGATATAAGGGGGATATAAACAGAATAAAATTATCACATGGGGGAGATGGGATAAAGGTGGATATGATTTCTAATGTCCATAATAGAAAAGTTATTTTTCTCGAATAACAAACTTATTAAATTAATAAAATTGAAATTATATTTCAATATAAATAATACTTGCATTCTAATTTAAGAAATTAAAAATAAAAAATGAAAATTTATTTTTAATTAATCATATTTTAATTTATATATTCAACTTTAATTCTATCTTATAATAACATTTAATCTATAAATTAAATATTTATATTTATTATATATTTTAGGTATTTTTATATTTTAGGTATGTTAGTATAATTTACTATTTGATAAAATTTTATTAAGGAATAATGGAAGGGAAAAAAAGAAATAATAAAGAAAATAATATTAAAAAGAGGAAAAATAAAATAAAAATAAATTAATGAGTAGTCTTACAAGAGATTTTCACCATTTCCGTTTATGAACATTTATGTTCATTTATAATGATATGCCGTTTATATATATATATATATATATATATATATATATATAAATGTACATGATACGATGTGAATATATCTGATTTTAATACTATGTTCATCAAACAATGGACAGGATATAAAAAAAAAAAAAAAATCCTAAGATTTCATATCATATCCTATTCAATTCTATCCCGATTAGAAATCCGGACGACCAAACGTAGTCAGAGAAAATAGACATGTCCTTGCCCACTTCCGCATTATTTGAAATAGTTGGCACAAACGTGAATATTTCGCCCTTCCCTGGAAAGCTTCTCGCTATTGGCTATTACATCGAGATCCTGCAATAGTATTATTCCAGGAGACATTCAAATTATGTTCCTATTCAAATAGTTTTAGCATTAATTATCATACTCAAAGTGCAATAAGAGAAACTCTAATCATTGTGCAATTACAATGAGAGTACTGCCTACTATTTTTCACACTTGTAAAGGAACTCCAAGAGTAGAATACACACGTATCAATGTCTATTAATACGCCCTGTAAATTTGCAAGCCTTCTTTTTCATCAAGATCCTGGAAAACTACCCTTTTTGTGCTTGTCTAAGGGTTTGTGTCCTCGGAGCTTTCAAGTGGTGCAGTTTGCATAGATAGCATTGTTTGCATTAAATGGTTCGCAGATTCAATTTCCTGCAAATGTATCACAGAGTAAACTATGCAGGATGTTCTGTGGGTTCCTTAAGCTATGCACCATCTTGGATTATACGTAGGAAATAGAAGTTTTAGTTGGAATCAGAAACAATAGAAGTTGCTTGGCTAATTTTATTAGATTTGGAAATATATTTTTGTGTGGTTTCTAGGAGGAGGTGCAAAGCTTAAGATTGGACTCTTTTGCAATAAGCAGCAGTTCTTTTCCAATAATCAAGATTCCTTTGATAGAACAGAAAAACCAACAGGCTTATTCCTTTCTTCGATTGCACTTTTCCTGTTTGATTTTTTTTTTATATCTGACAGAGGACACAAGTTTCCAGTATACATGCCTGCAAACTGGGTAAATCTTGAATGATGTTACTATTCTCTCCGGAAGAGGAAAACTGAAATGAGTTTATCAACCAAAGGGCTTATGTGACGGCATCCAAGCTTTCATTTTCATTTTTCCTTTTCTTAAGGACATCAATTTTGATGAGATTATACTCATAGTTTTGATATTTGGCATTTCCAGTCATTGTACGCTGAGCCAGATTGCTTCAAGTATGACAAGGTCTAATGGGATGAAAGTCGCAAGGACATTCAAATATGATTGGCTGGTCCTTATGCTTCTTGTGGTCATTGAGTACTCCCTCCATTTCATTCATCCGTTTTATTGCTTTGTCGGGAAGGGTATGATGACTAACCTCATGTATCCACTGAAGAGCGACACAGTGCCTTTCTGGGCTGTTCTGGTTGGCACTCTTGGCACTACTCTTATTTCCTTAATAGTCAGTCTGTAAGTTTAAGAATTTTGACTGGTTGTGATTTTCATTTTCCTGTTGTTTCTTCCCAACAAAAATTAGATATATGCCCTTCTGTTGCCAATGGTGATATTCGTGGTCGTGTATCTTCGAAAGAGAGATATCTATGATCTTCATCACGCTGTGCTAGGTGAAAGTATCTTTATGTCCCATTCTCATGTTTCCTCTTCTTATCATTTTATTTTCTCGAGAACATGCTAAAGCAAAGTGTTTAGGCAGGACTCTGGTATTCTACTACATTCACTGCAGTGATAACAGATGCCATAAAACTTGCAGTTGGCTGGCCTCGGCCAGACTTCTTTTGGCGTTGTTTTCCAGATGGGAAAGATGTAGGTGAATATACAGCAAGCAGAATATACAGACTATCCTTGGGCAAGTCTAATTGCCGCACCTAATACTTGGATTGATTCGCAGGTGTATGATCAATGGGGAAATGTCATCTGTCATGGTAAAAGAAATGTCATAGATGAAGGGCACAAAAGTTTTCCTAGCGGACACACTTCATGTAAGCATTTTCCTCTGTTATCTTAAAAAGCATTATCCAAATGCTCAATGCAAAAGAGAAAAAGAATGATCTACTGTATCAGACTAATACAGGCAAATCTTGTGAGTATGTGAATAGCTTGAATTTTATTGTGCAGGGTCCTTTGCGGGTCTTGGTTTCTTATCACTCTATTTAGCTGGGAAAATAAAAGCATTTGATCACAAAGGTCATGTCGCAAACCTGTGCATCGTCTTTTTCCCGCTTCTTGTTGCATCTCTTGTTGGTGTTTCAAGACTAGATGACCACAGGCATCACCGGCAGGATGTCATTGTTGGAGGCCTCCTAGGTTTGTACTGCTGTTTTCCGCAATTTGTGGGAGTCATAGTGGTGTTGGGTTTGATTCTTTGGCTTAATGTGCTGAAGAAATTTTGCAGGGATTACACTAGCAGTGTTGTGCTATTTGCAGGTCTTTCCACCTCCATATCACGCTCAAGGTATGTTTGGAGGCAATTTGTTATGACTTCCGAGTCATCATAAAAATTGGTCGACGTTATCTTGTAGTTGTCTTATTCCGTAATAAGATTACTTGCACTACAATCCCCTAAATTGGCAGGATTATAGTCATGCCTCATAATGGAACAAGATAAAAGAGAGCAAGATCATTGAAAGTAAATTATGTAATCTTTCTGTAGACCTCGATGGATGAGAAGATCGGGAAGGAATGACCATTTTCTTGAAGGAAGTTTCGTGATTCTGTATGTTTGCAGGTTGGAGGCCTTATGCAGAGAATGTTCCCACGAGGCAGGCCATGGAGACTCAAAACGAGAGCCGTCTGGATGAGAGGAGCAGCGCCATTGGATGCATATCACCTACTGCCAGTCGATCACCGCTAGACATGGAATCAGGTGGAAGGTGATTCTGTTCGGCTACAGGCAATTTTTTTATGTTTCGTGAGTGAATGTAGCGTGCTCTGAATGGACATTTAATAGCACAGTTGGACCTTTTCCACCCTTGATCTCACGATCGGGATGTCATTAGTTCTTTCTTCTTTACTGATCCTACGTTGGATCCAGTTTTTGTAGCTTCTACGGTCATTTTGGCAAGCCTATGGAGAATGCAAATGCGCATAGACAGTGTTATTGCTGATTGCAAAATTGATATCTCCAAGTAGTTTCTTATGATGGTCTTTGTGATAATCACAGACAATGTTCATCTCTGTTGCTCCAGATGTGAAAAAACATAACTCTTGCAACCAAACATTCATTTGGTAAAATCTTGTCCAGTCAAAGGAAGGAATGTCTTCTGTTTCAAATTTGTACTAGAATCAACACGTACCTCGCATGCCCTTTCTGGGCAAAAAGGAAGAATCTTTTTCTGCAGGACTCCTTTCTTACCATGCCAAACGCGCACCGCAGACGTTCAACGGATTAATTTTCTATATAGTCAGCTCTCTGTAATTTGTTACCGGAAGCAAGAATGAGGTTTTTTCCAGGGCAAAAAGTCGAGATTGCCAGTAAGGAAGAGGGGTTGATCGGTTCCTACTACGTGGCAACTATAGTAAAATACATCCAGAATGAGTTCTACCTAGTTCAGTACAAGGAGCTGTTGAGGGAAGACGAGTTGGGGCCACTGACAGAGGTCATCCGAGGCGAGGACATCCGCCCCACACCGCCTGCTAAGTCACTCCCGACCGCCGCAGGATTCGCGATGCTCGACAGGGTTGATGCACTCTACAACGACGGGTGGTGGACAGGGAGGATAACCGGCAAAGAAGGGTCGACCTACATCGTGCATTTCGAGAATAGTGGAGAGAGGCTCGCTTTCTTGGATTCTGACCTGAGGATGCACTTGGAGTGGATCAACAGCAATTGGATTGCTACCACTAGGAGAAGAATCCTTCTCCCTCAAAAACAAAACATTGACTAGTAGAAGTTCCACGGATCTCTTTCCCTCTATCTCTCCTAACTTTTCGATATCAATTCACAAGACATGCTTTCCAGGTAGGAAAAAAGAAGCTCGCACCTTGTTAATCGGATCGGAGCTGTGGAAGATTTAACACCTACATGTATCAAGAACCCAGATTCAGGCAGTCACGCTATGAACCCGGAATTCAAATGTGTTCTCTTTATATGCTTCTTTGTTTAGCTTAGCTCCCTAACATCACACCCTATTTTTCATCAGGAAAAGATACACATTTTCATGTCTCTTCGCCATCAACTTAATCTTCTACCGAAGTCAATGACTAATGCAACTATGACAATGAAACCATCAACTTGATCGTGCAGATGTTCTTCAGAAAACCACCAAGTGACAGAGTAACAAATGAAAATGTGCACCAATCACTGTCAAAACACTCTAATAAGCATACAAAACCCGAATGCCAGCTGAAAGAAATCGCCATATAAAAGGGGTTCAATCTCAGGCTACAAATTGATCATCCTTCTCTCCGACTTGGAGCTCCGTTTGGGGTCCCTGGCCAGAGAATCCAAGCTAGCGCCGTACCCGAACCCTCGCCCGTACCCGAACCCGACCCCGACGCCGCAACCCGCGCCGACCCCGAACACCAGCCTCAGGTGGCTCCACGGCGAGCCGTCGAACCCGAGCCCCCCGACCAAGCCGAGGCCCAGCCCTGCTCCGCACCCGACCCCGAACCCGGCCCCGGGACCCGGGACCAGCTCCTGGAGCTGCCGGTGCTTGTCTTGGAGGAACTCGGCAACGGGGAAACGCCTGTCGCCTTTCTTCCGCCTGGGCTTGCCGCCGTCTGGGTTCGTCGTCCATGTCCACAGGGACTCGGGGGTGATGTTGCCGCTCTTGGGTCTGGAGCTCATGGCGCGTCGATGCGAGTCGAGCGAGATCGAGCGAGCGAACGGAAGCCGAGGATAAGAACTGAAGAACGAAATGGAGAGGGGAGTGGAAGTACTGCTGGGCTTGTCGAGAGCAGGTAGTGAGAGAGGGTATACGCTACAAGACGGAGAGAAATGGACAGTTTGGGATGCCAAATTAAGAATAGCGTTTCAATTCCCTGTTCTAACGAGTCATAATTTCCCCAAATTATGCTCGACCCATGTCATAAAAACCCTCTCTCGCAGGAGAGTTTCCTCTCTCTCTCTCTCTCTCGTGTAGGAGAGCTCCCTCTACATTTGGCTAGTAAGTGAAATCCAAAACCCTAACCTTTTCCATATAGTCTTTGTTGTTTCATTGTGAGATCATGGCCGACCCACTCAATTGCTACCCAAAAATCACGTTTCCCCCTTAAAATAGTCACATCTTTTCAACCGCAAAACCCTAATCCTTTCCCATCTTCATCCCATTTGACCTGCTTTTTAGCCAGCGTATGCTTTCAGAGATGTTATAAGCTCTCTTCATGGAAGACTTGAAAGAATCTGAAGTCCGGCTTGCTGCCCATTGCAAGCAATTGGGAAAGTTGTGGCCTAAGAACAAGATTACAACAATGGATGATGAAATAACCCAGAGAAGATTGAAGAATGCAAATTATCTTTAATTGGCCAATTGTATCAAAATCCAAAGGTAAATATTCAAGCATTTCAGAATACAATGTGTCGAGTATGGAAAATGGAAAATGTGGAGATATCCCCAATAGCCCAAGGCATTTTTTAATTCCGATTTTGGTCGAAAACGGACGGGGATAGGATTCTTCAATAGGGTCCCTGGTCGTTTGCAAATCACTTACTCTTGCTGAATTTTTAGGAGCTTAATATGCCTCCTACATGTTACAACTTTAAAACCTGTGAGTTTTGGGTGCATATACATGGTTTGCCTATTGAATGGATATCGGAGAGGGTGACAGCAAAGGTGGCTAGGGAAATAGGCAATGTCTTGGAGGTTAAGATTGAATCCAGGGGATATACGTCCTACAAGATAGGAAAGGCCAGGGTCAAGCTAGACATCTCGAACCCTTTGATCTCAGGGTCAATTTTCAGCAACAGAGAAAAGAAATTATGGCTGGATTTTAGATATGAAAGATTGTCTCATTACTGTTACTCATGTGGGCAATTGGGACATTATTCTCAATACTATGAGTAGTTTCCTTTTACTAAGGACAAATTTAAAAACATGAAAGAACTGCCCTTTGGCTCCTAGTTGAAGGTGGAAGCTAATGAAATTAGCCCTTATTAGGATCTATTTTACGGGAAGTTGATTGTGGAATTGATGGCAGCAAAAGCATACCTGAAACACCACTGGATGCAGCACCTATTGTGGTGTATAAGGGCAATCCAATAGACTTGAAGAATACAAGCACCAGCAGGGCAAATGAACACGGAAATGCCAAGATGAAGGAACCCATGGTTTGGGAAGAGAATATGGATGTGTTGAATCCTTCACAAGAACTGAGAGAGAGTGGAGGAGCATCTTTAGAAAGCACCAAGTAAGGATCTCTAGAAGCTCGAAACCTGAAAATATGCAAAAACATGAAAACTCATGTTAATAAAAAACAGAAGAGATATTCTCCATACGAAGTGCAGCAATCCAACAATGAAATTTTAGATGCAACTCAATTGATGGACACTCTTATTCAGACATGGGAAGAAGCATAAAAATGGGCTTTGGTGGCTAGTCCTAATAAGCCACCGAGTTACATATGAAAGTTATATGCTGGAATTGTCAAGGTTTAGGCTCCCCCCTAACAATTTAGTGTTTACGAGCTTTATTAGCTCAAGAAAAGCCAACGGTCCTATGTTTATTAGAAACGAATAATAGATAAGATGTCATGAAAAGAATGCATAAAAGACTAAAGTTTCAGAATGGCTTCACAGTAAATCCAAGAGGCTTGGCGGGGGGATTAGCAATTTTTTGGAATGAACAAGTTACCATTTCCATTATATCTAGCACTATGTCTTTTATCGACTTAATATGCAATTTGGAAGAGACAAAACAAAGAATACATATCACCTTTGTTTATGCACCGACTGATTTTCATCAAAGATTACAGCTGTGGGAGGAGATTTATTGGATGACTAGGCTGAATCGAGACCCTTAGCCATGTGTTGGAGATTTTAATGAAATCTTATATCAGTGGGAAAAAGTAGGGGAAAGAGTGGCTGAATACTATAAATGTAAAGCTTTCCAAGACTTTATAAATGCTTGTGCTCTTATGGATCTAGAAAGTAAGGTTGTGCCTATATTTGTCCAAACAATAGAGAAGGGGATGAGTTGATTAGGAAGAGGCTGGATTGAGCTTTGTGTAGTATGGATTGGAGGGTCTCTTTCCCTTTTGCGGAAGTTATTGCTTTGCTAGTTATAAGGTCGGATCAGAGTCTCATTTTATTAAACCTTTTTCCCCAACAATCGTAAAAAAGAATTTAAATTTGAAGCTTTCTGGGTAGATGAGGAGGAGTATGAATAGATTGTATTGGACACTTGGAAATCTTTTGGAGGGGAGAAAGTAAATCTATCGATTAGATTGAAAAAGGTGGCTGAAGAGCTAGCAGTTTGGAGTAAAAGGAGATTCAAAAATGCAGAAAAACAAATTTCAGTGCTAAAAAGAGAGATGCAAGTGATCACAAACAACTTAAATTCACATTATGACATAAATATAATGAATTGGTTGAAAATGGAGATAGAGAGGCTATGGAGATAGGAAGAAGTAAATTGGGGGTATGAGATCCAGGATCAATTGGCTCAAATGGGGGGATAAAAACTCCAAATACTTTCATGCAACCACAGTACAAAGGCGTCAAAGAAATAAGATAATAATGCTGAAAAATGAGCACAATAAATGGTGTCAAGACCCCATACAATGAAAGGAGATGACAACCAAGTATTTCAAAGAGCTCTATACTTCTACAGGGCAAGGAAACGTCCAACCAGTCATTGATCAAATCCCATACCTTGTAACAAAAGAGATGAACCAAGTGTTGATTGAAGAAGTGACCTTACAAGAGGTTACTGCAGCAACTTTTCAGTTGGGTGCTCTCAAAGCTCCTGGACCAGATGGTTTGTGTGGAAAATTCTATCAACATCACTAGAAGGACATTCAAGAAGAAGTATTTAGGGAGGTCAAGTCTTTCTTTAACTCAGGAACACTTAATCCTGAGTTGAATCACACATACATCACCCTTATACTGAAAATGCACAATCTAGAGAGGTTGGAATAGTTTCGCCCTATTAGCCTTTGTAACTTTGTTTATAAAATCATTTCAAAGATCATGACGAATAGACTAAAACAATGGCTGCCTGACTTGATAGCAACAGAACAAAGTGCATTTATAAATGGGCGACAAATTCAAAATAACATACTAATAGTGTAGGAAGTGCTTCATCAACTACATATTAGAAAATCGAAAAAGAAATTTCATGCAGTGTTGAAGGTACATATGAAGAAAGCATATGATCGCGTGGAATGGGATTTTCTCAAAGCAAGTATGCTTAAAATGGAATTCTGCGATACTTGGGTCTCTTGGGTCATGGAATGTCTCTCTATGGTATCATTCAGCGTCAAAGCAAACGGGGAACCTATAGCTTCCTTTAAGCCTACTCGCAAGATAAGACAAGGTGACCCCTTATCTCCATACCTATTCATTATTGTGGCAAATGTCATATCTATGATGCTGAAAAGAGAAATGGAAAATGGCAGCATTAAGGGTATTAAGCTAAATAGATTTTGTCCATCACTATCCCATCTACTATTTGCCAATGACTTAATCTTGTTTTTGGAAGGCAAATTGGTTGAGTGTCAAAATGTAGCAATGATCCTAAACCAATATTGCTTTGTGTCTGGACAAGCTATAAATTTGAACAAGTCTAGTATGCTCTTTAGTAAAGATCGTCCAAGAGAATTGAGGAGTAACTTGATTAAAGAAATGAGGGTACCAGAGTTGGAAAAGACCGGGAAATATCTCGAGATACCTTCTAATTGGGGTGGATCTAAAAAGCAAATGTTTGACTAGATTCGTGCACGAGTTAATATAAAACTAGAGGACTGGTGTTGACACCTAAATTTCGTTTTTAATTAATTAGGTTTTTTTTTACATTTATTTGTCTTTTTCGGATAGTAAATAATAAATGAAAATAAAAACAAGAAAAGAAACAAAAAGAAAAGCATAAGCCAATAGTCATAAGGGCTGGGCCTTCAAAGCCTAGCCCCTCCCTCTTTTCTTTTCCTTCGCAGGCCCACGAGGCCCAAACGCGTGACTCAGCCCGGCCCTTTCTCCTTGTCTTCTTCCTCCCCTGTCTTCTTCCCCAACCGGATAAGCAGCACGCGCCGGAGAGGAGGACGCGCGCGACGTCGGAGCAAAACAGAGGAACAGAAGCGCACGTGGAGCAAGGGGGCGGCTGGCGTCGGATAAGGACGTGCAGGGAGCAGCTGGCGTCGGATGGGACGCCGGTTCGGCCGGCGGAGGCCGCTCGGTGCACGGGGACCGGCGGTCGAAGCTCCGCCGACCGGCTGCCCCTCGCCTATAAATAGGCCCCGTTTCCGACAGCGAAGAGCACGCCGAGAAGGATCGAAGGCCGCAGATCCTCGAAACCTCCCACTGAGAGACTTCAGAACGGGGGGCCGAGGACGAGCACGCCGAGATCCAAGGTCGGCCGGAGAGGGATCGAGGTCGCGATCCTTGGACACCCCACTGAGAGACTTCAGGGGGGCCGAGGGCTTGCGGCTTCGGATCTGGGCTTCGCCGGAGAGAGAGAGAGAGAGAGAGAGAGACGCCGGAGAAGAGGAGATTCGCGTGGGCCTCGCTGTCGCGCCGCCCCCGTCGCGCCGTTGCCACGAGCAGGTATCGTGATGTCGCCGTCGCCATCTCCCTCTCCGTAGTCCGGTCACCGTTGCCGTCGCCGTTGTCGCCTTCGTCGTCGCCGCCGTAGTCGCCGTCGCCGACAAACACCTCGGTTTCCCCCTCGGCGCCGCGGATTCGCAAACCCTAGGGTTTGCGATTTTCCGGGTCGCCGAGTCGGATCCGGGTCTCAGAGCCGGGTAGGGTTTCACGAGATTCAGGGGCGGCGGGAATCGGGTCGCGATTCGGGTCGGATCCGGGTAGGGTTTACTGGGAGTCGTGTCGTGGAGCGGGCTGTCGGGCCGGGTCGTCGGGTCGGGCTGGATCCCTCCCAAAACGACGGGCCACGACGCCGTTTGAAAAAAATAAAAAATAAAAAAAAAAAAGAAAAAGCCGAAAAATCCGAGTCGGGCCCGCGTTGCGGGCCCGTCTGCGTTTGGGTCGCCGGCCCGGGTCGGACCTAACCCGTGGATCCGACCCGGACCGGTTTGGTTTTATTATTTTAATATAAAATAATATTCTAATAAATAATAAATAATTTATTTATTTTCAAAAAAAAATCAAAAATGTTTTAATTTCCAGAAAATCGAAAAATATTAAAAAAATATTAAAAAATGTTTTATTTTCTAAAAAATCGAGAAAAATAAAAAAAAATAATTTATTTTCCAAAAATATTAAAAAATATTAAAAAATATTAAAAAATATTAAAAAATATTAAAAAATATTTTATTTTCCGAAAAATCAAAAAATCAAAAATATTCCATATTTTCCAAAAAATGCCAAAAATCCAAAAAAATCCAAAATTTCATGAAAAAGCCAAAAAAATTCAGAAAAAAGCTAAAAAGACTTGTATTTCACCAAAAAACCCCAAAAAATCCCTTTTGTGTCCAAAAAATTAGAAAATGACTCAAAAAAAATGTTTTTCCTCCAAAAAATGCATGGAAAATCTCTCAAGCATCCAAAAAACCTCAGGGTGTAAACAATATTAGGTACCGAAAGGGCATTAGTGATTAACTAGTGTAATCAAGTCCCCGATCCTAATTTCTCTGGTTACGCAGGAGTGAGTATTTCTCCCGGTACTTCACTTGGGTTTCTAATCAACCCACCCCAAATCGATTAGTGGCGACTCCATTTTAAAAATTGATTTATAGATTAAAAACTGAAACTATTAAAGTCGTGAATTGGTGGACTTGGGAGAGTCCGGGCTTAATAAATTCAGCCGAGCCATTAGCCTCCTTAGGCGTTTGTACCCGATTGCGGGCGCCGAGAAAAAAGAGGTCGCGACAGCTTGGCGACTCCGCTGGGGACTTTTGAGGACTTAGGCCATTTTATCTTTGTTTAAATGCTTTACTGACTTGGTTTTTTTTTTTTATGCAGGTAATAGCTTAAAGTTTTTTTATTTTGTTAAAATAAAATGTTTTTGTAATTATAAACTGTTGTGCATGCTTTACTGTTTTAAACACTACACATGGCACACACAACCCAGCCGCCGGACCTGGGCCGCCATAGGATTTCTAGGATGGTGTTAAGAAAGATACGACCTCGAACGCGAGACTGCGATGTAGAGGTTGCCTTTCTTTTCCCCGAATTTCTTAGCCGAGGTTAGGAGGATATGCTGCTAACGCGAGACTGCGACGGGCGGATATCCTTTTAATCTCACCAATCCTTCTGAGTTAGAAATCGAGCCGCACGTCCCACGCGCATGTCTTTGTGCTTGCCATTTTTCTTTAGAAAAGCAAAAGTAATCTCTTTACTTTTACTCATTCTTTTTATTTGGCCCATGGCAATTTAGGATAAGCTTTTCAAGTCCCAGTTTATATGCGATGGGGAAAGACGATATCCAGTTCATTCCTACTCCCAAAGCGGAGCTCTTCAGATGGTGGGGTCAGTTAGATCAGTTTGCCCAAGAGCGTGTGAAGGCCAAAGTCGGTCATCTCCTATCGTTGATCCAAATCACCGTTCGCCCTGAAGTCATACAAGCCATGGCACATTTCTGGTGCCCGAAGACGGTTACTTTTATATTCGGTAGGTTTGAGCTAACCCCAACCCTAGAAGAATACAGCATCATCACTGGAATGCCTCTTGAGAAAAAGCTCGTCAAACCATCAACAGGCCTCATTCCGATACGTGGGTTAGCACGGCTTTTAAGAACTGAAGTCCATACTATGATACAAATTCTTGAAGATAACCATAAAACCTGCCCACTGGAATTTATGAATGCATGTTTCCAAAACCAGCCTATGACCCAGAAAAGTGAAATTTTCCTCCTAGCCTTTTTCGGGCTCATCATCTTCCCCCATCAAAGAAATGCCATAACTCCCAAGATGGCATGGATAGTTGATCAAATCTTAAGTGGAGGGAATTATGTCAACATGATTTTAACTGAAACATTCTTATCATTTAATCGTTTTAAAGACAACTCAGAGAAAATCATGCGAGCCTCCCCTGAAATTTTACAAGTCTGGTTCTTTTCTCACCTAAGCGAATTTCGAGACTTCATGCGAACGTCTGAAACAAATGCTTTTGAAGATCCATTACAAAAATTTATGGTTCTAGGACCATGCATTCCCAATCAAAGTTGTTTAAATTGGGTAAGCTTCCTAAAAGACCCAGTTCCTGAGGCATTCCAATGGTGTGCTGGTTGGTTCCATGAAAAGAGGGCCCGCTTTGCTTACATACGCACCCGCCCAATTCCATTGCTCGGCCTCACCGGCGCCATTCCCTATTACCCGTATCGGGTAGCACGACAATATGGAGCCCTTCAAGAGATTCCACCGCCTTTCAAGAGGATGATCCCTCCAGTTCTTTTCAACACAAGCCGTGACTATGCATTCGAAATTTCTATTGCTGAGGAAACCTGGAACAGCTGCCATCGCAAAAGGATTGTGGTACCTGAAGGGCTTGAGGGAGAAGAAAAAGCCCACCACACCTCCATGTCCTACATCCATAACCATCGCATCCCGAAAAGATGGAAGCCATTAGTCCCTCACTTGATCAGCGAGAGCAGCCAACACGAGCAAGCAGAGCTCATGGAGAGGGATTTGGGAATGGACTGGATGCACACTTCAGAGCCAATTCAAGAAAGCAGGCGTTCTCACAAGAGCAAGGCTCCCCGTCGCATATAAATTGGCAATCATGTGCCCCTTAGTGTAAATAGTGTGAAAGTTTTGTCCCATTGTTTAGGGACTCTTGTTTAATATTTAGTATTTCATCCTGTCTTTTCAATTTCAAGTTCTAGATGTTAGGAGTTGGCGGTCTATAAAATCCTCTTTTGATAAATAAGAAAGCAGTTAGACCATTGCCATGGGTCAATCTTTGTTTACTGTCGTGCTCATTCATTGTTTTCAACATGAACAGGTAATTATGAATTGCCGGCCATCAATCGTTCGCAAATGGCCTCATACAATTGGGCCCGATCAGAATGATGTACAAAATCGCCTCATTAACATTGAAGACGGCGTAGGACAGATGTCCATTGTCCTTCAACAACTCTCGAGACAAATGAAATCCACTCAAGCTGAGCCTAACTCTATAGTTGCCTCAAACACCGTCATGACACCTGCAAATTTGTCAGAAAATAGCCAGTACCATAGACAGTTTGAAAAGATCATGAAAAAGTTAAGCCAGCTGCAGGAACAAAATCCCATGGACCTGTCTAATTACGCCGGCATTGAGATCCCTGAAAAACTCAAAGCACCTGAATGCGAAAGGTATGCTGATACCTCCCGCCCAGAAACCTACCTGCAGGCCTACTTGGTCCGAAGGATGATTCAATCGTACCAATCGAGCTTGACTGGCCCTGCCTTGCGATGGTACATTGTCAAAAAGATTAGTCCCCTTAAAACCTGGAGGGAACTAATTCATGTTTTTTACCAAGAGTATAATCTTGACATCACCCTACCCTACGAAGAGCCGATGATCGCGGAGCACAAGGAACCGTTAGTCGCTGAGATAGGAGAAGAGCATGTCAATGAAGCCTTGCATGATAAATGGGCAGCTGAACAACACCCTATTACTGGAAAATTTCCCACTAGGAAAGGCAAGGAGCCTTTGTACGAGATCCAAGACACAGAGCCTGTTCAAGACCGGGGCACGACAAGACAACTCCCCAAGCTTACTCCAAGAGCTAGGGTCCAAAAAATACCAACCCCTATCAACTTGGGAAGTGAATCAGATAGTGAAACTCCAATGTCTCTCACTTCCTTTGACAGAATTGAGCTGGCAAAACGAAGGGCTTTACTCAAAAGATCTGGACCAGGGGCCAAGAAAAGAAAGCCTAAGCAAATCAATGCAGCGTCTGTCGACGAGCCACCACACCCAAGCTTCGAGCATTCCCAAGAATACAGCTTTGAAGGCTACCATCCCCAAGAATACAACCCCAAGGACTTCCAGCGTTATTTCGACAATGAAACTGACGATTCATCGTATAACTGTTTCCTAGTCTCATCCGGGGATGAAGGCTCGTCAGAAGAGGAAGCATACGTCTTTATCCGCCACGATCCTAACGAAGTACTAAGCTCTTCCTTTGACCATGAGGATAGCTTCAATACTTTATCCTCGTTCGGGAATTTCGACCAAGAAGAAAGCAATGGGGTAATCTCTGTAGAATCCAACTCTCCTGAAACAGAAAAATTCACCACTACAACATATATGCAGTGGGAAAACCAGTGGCCTAACCAAGACATACCAGGCTCGTCTTGCCCTCGTAGGATCATGACCCCTATAGAAATGTGGATACCCAATCTCCGCAAGTATAACGGCACGACTTGCCCCGTGGCCCACTTGCAGTATCTCCATGCTGAAATGAGTCGGTACTATGGCCCGATGTCGTTCACAACTCAGGCATTCCAAGAAACTCTTACGGGGTCTGCATTGCAATGGTTTATCACAGCAAACATTTATCTTCTAAAGGATTGGAATGAGCTGACTTCCACATTCTTGCATCAGTACCAAAGCCAGATCGGAACTGAACTGCCTTGTGAGAGCTTGGCTCACTTCACAAGAAAACCAATGGAAAATTTTCGATCATACGCAGGGAGGTGGAGGGCTTTCATGATGCAAACCCACCCTCAACTGGCGGAAGAGGAGTTAATGAAGCGGTTCATAGAAGTTTTGTCCTGCAAGCAGCGCTGTTGGCTGCATGGGTTACACTTCCGTAACTTCAACGAGGTAGTCATCGCATGTGAATATTTCGAGTCTACTGGAGGCGAAGAATTCAAAGACGCTTAGCTTCAAGACCAGCACTATCAAAGCACTCCTTTACACAGGGGTTTTCATGGGTTTTACTTGTTTTTGTAATTATATGTTTCTTATCTTATCTAGTGTGCTATGGTTGTATTTTCCATTCCAAGTGCTCTATTGTACAGTTATAATATTTTGTTTTAAAAAGCATGAGGCGGTACTCCAAACCAGCCCGGTGATGCTATCCAACCATGAAAAAATATATCATCCAAGGAGAATACTGAGGGATGGGCTTCCTCATGCTTTTTCTCCCTCGAATACGCATTTTGAAAATAAAAAATACTTCATCACCAAAATCTTTCAAAAAAGATGATAAATTTAATCATGTTTGTCTTTCTGACTCACTCACTTCATGTCTCAGAATATCATTCCCGTCCCCTTTGACTTAATGCGACATGGGGCATTTAAAGCAAGCACATTATGTGAACTCACCGAATTCAATAACACCCTCCCAAGAAAGCAGGGGCAAACAGAAAGGATAATCATGTTTCAAAATGGTAAGTCCTATTCCCTGAACATAATGTCGAAAATGACATCCTCTCTCTTCCATACACAGGAGACAAAGGATGGGATGTAATAGGCACATGCATATTATCAAACTTGAAGCATGCATAGCATGATAGCTCAAGGCAGGATGTCCCAAGTTCATTGACAGGACTTCCAGCTTCAACAAGCCAAGAAGCACAAAGAAGGATTTGCTTCTCTTCCTTTAAAGTGATTACTATCAACAGGGAGAAAATCTAGACAGTCAAAGCGATCTATAGCCCCACACCCTGGACAATGATGTTGGAATCTAGAAACTTCACTCCATACGCGTATTCTTCCGAGGAGTAATTGCCATCAGAAAGCTTGAGACTTTCCATCTCAAATTCCATAAAAGCTTGAGGTACATGACTTTTTACCAATGATGCTATAGTTAAAGACAGAAGGAGAAATTCCACAGAAGGAAGGTGTTGAAGATGAATCAACGACCAGCAATCGTGCATACATGGTCATAAGTGAGGAAGGCCAATCGAAAGAAATGTCAAACTATGCCAAGACAAAAAGGCTGTCATCGACATTCAAACATCATCAGGAGTCAGCAAATACAAACTTTGGAGAAGAGTAATTTGGTATCGTTTCCAATACTCCCCCTTCTTTGAATTCACTTTTGACATATTCCCCCTATTGACAGGGAGCATCACAACTCAAGAACCAAACTCAATGGTTAGGCAAATCAATATTGGCCAAGCTAGTACGCGGAAATGACCAACATCAAATTCACCTGGCTTCGTGTAAAAAGACATGTCATCCAGGAGCTAATTTAAAGAATAATTAACCTAATGAAGCAAGGGACATAGGACTTCATGTCCCCCTCTCACTTCAGGTTCACCCAATCATCTGCACACCAGTGAAGGGTAAAGTTGTATCGATTCCAGTTATTTGACTCTTGAAAGAGTTCATGACTAACACATTCCCTCTTATTTATTGCAGGGTCACATGACTGTCAAAATACAGATAACAAATCAATGAGAGGCATGACAAACTCTCCCAAGCAAAATGGCGTCTCAAGTATCGCCAAAGCAGATGACAGAAAATCTTCAGGCCTCAACTCACATCTGATTTTGGCCAAACTAATTGATCTACTTGTACATCTTCTCTTCTACAGGGGCAAAAGCAGAGATGCCCAATCAGATTCCCAATCCTTGGCTGATCATTCATGTGTCATATCCCTAATCAATAGGGACAACCATCGACACCCATTTGTGAATAACCCTTTTGATGATCAAAATCGAACATATTTGGAAACACCATTATGTTAGCCCCTAAAGTTGTCAATAGAGTCTTTTTTGAGTCAAAACCATTCACTTGTTTTGAAAAGTTCAAACTCCATCATATTCAAAATGTTGCATGTCATTTCCAGATGAATTATGCATGATGATTTTGTCTGTCTAAATCACTGATTCCACTAAGAATTATTAGAATAGACAGCCAAATGAAGAATACAAGATTAATTGAGCATGCTGGATGAGGCGCGTCAGAATGATGGAAGGCAAGCCATATCCTACACACAGTCCCCCATCTATACACTTGTGAGATGAGTGCAGAAGATTCCATGGCTGCAGGGGAAAGAGTTCTCTCGCAAATGGTACGATAACCAAAATAGTGAGAGGCATTCCATTGCTCACCCCATTGAGCCCCATACACTGATGAAATTTCTCTCATATCCCCGTCAAAGAACCACCCCACATTGGGGCAAGTCGAAAGCAAGTCAGCATCACAAGGTGAGAAAGGGGATAGAAATTTTCTTGCTTGCACTTGCATCAATCTTCGGGTGTCTTTATTGCATATGAACACTCACGTTAATTTAAGTGCCCTAGAGTCATGAAGAGCAATTCTTGCTTTACGCACTTGTATCTATTGTACAACTCAATTGAGTCTGTAAATTCACCCTCACATGGAGGCAAAGCAGAAGCTACTGCCGTTTGAGTAGCATAATCAAAAGCGCCGGCAAAAGATGAAGACTCAATAGTCTAACAAAGGCATTTGCTTGAACTTGTCAAGATCAGCTCTCAAGCAACAAAGAATAAAAAACATGGGCATAAAAAGCAGTGTACCTGGTAAAAGCAAGGTCAATGCCCATAAAAGAAGAACTGGAATAAAAATAGGGGCATGAAAAAACAGTGTGCCTGGTAAAAGCAAGGCCAATGCCCTCGAGTCAAAAATGCAGCCAAGAAAATGTTGCTGTTGTGGTCCATAGAACCCCCATTGGACAGTGAGAAGAAAGACTGGTGACAAATGCCAAGGCAATCACCAGCTCTACCTTTTTACACATGAATCAAGCCTACTTTGCATCCCATTGTAAAAGTCTCTTCAAACTAGGGGCACTTCAATTAACGTAGGATTTCATATGTCTATAAACATCGCTCGAAGAAGTACGAGCAAGATTACTCTATCTCTTTTCGCAGGGTTCTTGACTTGTAAACCCGGAGATGATCGTGCAACATTTTCATCCATCAGCTTCAACCTTGATGGTCCCCTTTGATGAGCCACTGGCCAAGACTTCATCACAGTTTCAACAAAGACCTCTCACATTGGTAAATTCGTACCGTTTGCAAGAATACTCGGACCCCTGTTGACATGATGATAGTGAGAAGTGTGGTCCTTATAAATCCTGCATCAATGGTCAGGATAGCCTTTTCCATGAGAGTGAGCGGAAAGTCCTTTCAGACTGAAAGTCCCTCATCTGGCATGCTCAAGACATCTACATTCTAAATGAAGGTTGTCTTTCAAAATCTTCCCCAGTGGAAATCAAAAGATGCAGAACTGACAAAATTATCATGCATGAATCTCATTTGAACTCATGAATTTACAGCATATACAATCATGTGTGCATACTATGCAAATAACAGACATACTCTTAGAGATCAGAGATATTGCCGGGTAAGCATATCTCTATCCCCATTTGTCTTAAAGTACCTATCACTGTCCAGGTACTCTCTTCTCGACACTCGACCTATTCAAATCGTCCCTTGAGTTTGAATACCTACTGCTGTCTAGGTATCCCTGTTGTCTTTGAGTACCGGTCACCGTTCGGATACTCCCTTTTCCTGACACTCGACATGTTCAAGTTGTCCCCAGAGTATTGATACTTGTGGCTAACCAAGTATCTCTTGGAATACCTACTGCTGTCTAGGTATTCCCATATCGTCAAGTACCCGCCATTGTCCAGGTACTTCCTTTTCATGACACTCAGCTTGCCCGAGTTGTCCCTAAATAATAGCAGCTGTTCAAGCATTCCACTGCTTTGTGTGCCTGTGCCTACCCAGGTATGCTTTCTTACACTTGGACCTACCTAAGTGGTCCCAGATCATATCATTAAATATTCCGGTACTTTGTACTTTTGCGGCTACTCAGGTGTTTCAGCCCTTTTGAGTGCCTACGGCCATCTAGGTAAGCCTCGTGCTACATTCAAGTTTATGTTACCAGGAGGTGAGAGACCTTCACGAATATGCGGGGCATGCCCTCGATATTCTCATTACCAGGAGGTGAGAGACCTTCATGAATATGCGAGGTACGTCCTCGATATTCCCAATTACCAGGAGGTGAGAGACCTTCACGAATATCCAAGGTACGCCCTCGATATTCCCCATTACCAGGAGGTGAGAGACCTTCACGAATATGCGGGGCATGCCCTCGATATTCTCATTACCAGGAGGTGAGAGACCTTCATGAATATGCGAGGTACGTCCTCGATATTCCCAATTACCAGGAGGTGAGAGACCTTCACGAATATCCAAGGTACGCCCTCGATATTCCCCATTACCAGGAGGTGAGAGACCTTCACGAATATGCGGGGCATGCCCTCGATGTTCTCATTACCAGGAGGTGAGAGACCTTCATGAATATCCAAGGTACGCCCTCGATATTCCCCATTACCAGGAGGTGAGAGACCTTCACGAATATCCAAGGTACGCCCTCGATATTCCCCAGGAGGTGAGAGACCTTCATGAATATGCGAGGTACGTCCTCGATATTCCCAATTACCAGGAGGTGAGAGACCTTCACGAATATCCAAGGTACGCCCTCGATATTCCCCATTACCAGGAGGTGAGAGACCTTCACGAATATGCGGGGCATGCCCCCGATGTTCTCATTACCAGGAGGTGAGAGACCTTCATGAATATCCAAGGTACGCCCTCGATATTCCCCATTACCAGGAGGTGAGAGACCTTCACGAATATCCAAGGTACGCCCTCGATATTCCCCAGGAGGTGAGAGACCTTCATGAATATGCGAGGCACGTCCTCAATATTCTCAATTACCAGGAGGTAAGAGACCTTCACGTATATGCAAAACCCATCCTCGGTATTTCCACACGAATATCTCAGGTATGCCTTGATTCTCCCTTCAGAGTTTGTACCTGTGATCGTCCAGGCACCCCTTCAATACTTGTGATCATCCAGGTATCCCCAAATAGTTTGTACCTGTGAACGTCCAGGTACCCCTTCGATACTTGTGATCATCCAGGTATCCCCAAATAGTTTGTACATGTGATTGTCCAGGTACCCCTTCAATACTTGTGATCATCCAGGTATCCTCAAAGAGTTTGTACCTGTGATCATCCAGGTACCCCTTCGATACTTGTGACCATCCAGGTATCCCCAAAGAGTTTGTACCTGTGATCGTCCAGGTACCCCTTCGATGCTTGTAATCATCCAGATATCTCCAAAAAGTTTGTACCTGTGATCATCCAAGTACCCTTTCGATACTTGCAAACGTCCAGGTATCCCCCAAGAGTTCGCACTTGTGATCATCCAAGTACCAGTCCATTGCCTATGACCAGCCAAATGCCCATTTCGACGCCTGGAAAGGCCCAAATATCCTTCATGTTAGTACTTGTGAATATCCAGGTACTCTTTGATATGCTTGTGAATGTCCAGATATCTTCCAAATCGATGCCCTGAGAAAGGTCGGTGCATCCTCCCGAGAAAGGTCGGGTTCCAACTGGTGTCTTCGACAGAAGTCAGACGCCCCATAAATCGATGCCCCGAAAAAGGTCGGTGCATCCTCCCGAGAAAGGTCGGGTTCCAGCTGGTGTCTTCGACAGAAGTCAGACGCCCCACAAATCGATGCCCTGAAAAAGGTCGGTGCATCCTCCCGAGAAAGGTCGGGTTCCAGCTGGTGTCTTCGACAGAAGTCAGACGCCCCACAAATCGATGCCCTGAGAAAGGTCGGTGCATCCTCCCGAGAAAGGTCGGGTTCCAACTGGTGTCTTTGACAGAAGTCAGACACCCCAACAAAACAGATGCTCTGAGAAAGGTCGGTGCATCCTCCCGAGAAAGGTCGGGTTCCAACCAGTGTCTTTGACAGAAGTCAGACACCCCAACAAAATAGATGCTCTGAGAAAGGTCGGCGCATCTCCCGAGAAAGGTCGGGTACCAACTGGTGTCCTCGATACAAATCAGGCACCCACAAATGAGATGCCCTGAGAAAGGTTGGTGCATCTCCCGTCAAGGCGACCGAAGAAAGGTTCGGGTCCTAGACAAATCATGGATTGTTTTAACAGGCGACCGAAGAATGGTTCGGGTCCTGGAAGAGCAGTCTCCCGTCACGGCGACCGAAGAATGGTTCGGGTCCAAGACAAACCACTGATTACTCCAACAGGCAACCGAAGAATGGTTCGGGTCCTGGAAGAGCAGTCTCCCGTCAAGGCGACCGAAGAAAGGTTCGGGTCCTAGGCAAATCATTGATTGTTTTAACAGGTGACCGAAGAATGGTTCGAGCCCTGGAAAAGCAACCTACTCATATCACCAGGTAAGATGACGCCTTGATACTTGCCAAAACTCGGGGTTCACACCCTATCTCACTCACTCCCGGTAAGTAACTACAGGTATCTTCTTATCTGTCTTAGTATATGTAAAGTTATATTGCTCTTTTCCTACATAAAATAATAGATCCCAAATAAAATATAATTTGCTACGCGTGCATGAAAAAATTTAGGCATCAGTTTGTCTTTGAATGCAACCTCTGCGAACTCACCGTCAAAGAGGGGCAGCTGTTGACACCTAAATTTCGTTTTTAATTAATTAGGTTTTTTTTTACATTTATTTGTCTTTTTCGGATAGTAAATAATAAATGAAAATAAAAACAAGAAAAGAAACAAAAAGAAAAGCATAAGCCAATAGTCATAAGGGCTGGGCCTTCAAAGCCTAGCCCCTCCCTCTTTTCTTTTCCTTCGCAGGCCCACGAGGCCCAAACGCGTGACTCAGCCCGGCCCTTTCTCCTTGTCTTCTTCCTCCCCTGTCTTCTTCCCCAACCGGATAAGCAGCACGCGCCGGAGAGGAGGACGCGCGCGACGTCGGAGCAAAACAGAGGAACAGAAGCGCACGTGGAGCAAGGGGGCGGCTGGCGTCGGATAAGGACGTGCAGGGAGCAGCTGGCGTCGGATGGGACGCCGGTTCGGCCGGCGGAGGCCGCTCGGTGCACGGGGACCGGCGGTCGAAGCTCCGCCGACCGGCTGCCCCTCGCCTATAAATAGGCCCCGTTTCCGACAGCGAAGAGCACGCCGAGAAGGATCGAAGGCCGCAGATCCTCGAAACCTCCCACTGAGAGACTTCAGAACGGGGGGCCGAGGACGAGCACGCCGAGATCCAAGGTCGGCCGGAGAGGGATCGAGGTCGCGATCCTTGGACACCCCACTGAGAGACTTCAGGGGGGCCGAGGGCTTGCGGCTTCGGATTTGGGCTTCGCCGGAGAGAGAGAGAGAGAGAGAGAGACGCCGGAGAAGAGGAGATTCGCGTGGGCCTCGCTGTCGCGCCGCCCCCGTCGCGCCGTTGCCACGAGCAGGTATCGTGATGTCGCCGTCGCCATCTCCCTCTCCGTAGTCCGGTCACCGTTGCCGTCGCCGTTGTCGCCTTCGTCGTCGCCGCCGTAGTCGCCGTCGCCGACAAACACCTCGGTTTCCCCCTCGGCGCCGCGGATTCGCAAACCCTAGGGTTTGCGATTTTCCGGGTCGCCGAGTCGGATCCGGGTCTCAGAGCCGGGTAGGGTTTCACGAGATTCAGGGGCGGCGGGAATCGGGTCGCGATTCGGGTCGGATCCGGGTAGGGTTTACTGGGAGTCGGGTCGTGGAGCGGGCTGTCGGGCCGGGTCGTCGGGCCGGGCTGGATCCCTCCCAAAACGACGGGCCACGACGCCGTTTGAAAAAAATAAAAAATAAAAAAAAAGAAAAAGCCGAAAAATCCGAGTCGGGCCCGCGTTGCGGGCTCGTCTGCGTTTGGGTCGCCGGCCCGGGTCAGACCTAACCCGTGGATCCGACCCGGACCGGTTTGGTTTTATTATTTTAATATAAAATAATATTCTAATAAATAATAAATAATTTATTTATTTTCAAAAAAAAATCAAAAATGTTTTAATTTCCAGAAAATCGAAAAATATTAAAAAAATATTAAAAAATGTTTTATTTTCTAAAAAATCGAGAAAAATAAAAAAAAATAATTTATTTTCCAAAAATATTAAAAAATATTAAAAAATATTAAAAAATATTAAAAAATATTAAAAAATATTTTATTTTCCGAAAAATCAAAAAATCAAAAATATTCCATATTTTCCAAAAAATGCCAAAAATCCAAAAAAATCCAAAATTTCATGAAAAAGCCAAAAAAATTCAGAAAAAAGCTAAAAAGACTTGTATTTCACCAAAAAACCCCAAAAAATCCCTTTTGTGTCCAAAAAATTAGAAAATGACTCAAAAAAAATGTTTTTCCTCCAAAAAATGCATGGAAAATCTCTCAAGCATCCAAAAAACCTCAGGGTGTAAACAATATTAGGTACCGAAAGGGCATTAGTGATTAACTAGTGTAATCAAGTCCCCGATCCTAATTTCTCTGGTTACGCAGGAGTGAGTATTTCTCCCGGTACTTCACTTGGGTTTCTAATCAACCCACCCCAAATCGATTAGTGGCGACTCCATTTTAAAAATTGATTTATAGATTAAAAACTGAAACTATTAAAGTCGTGAATTGGTGGACTTGGGAGAGTCCGGGCTTAATAAATTCAGCCGAGCCATTAGCCTCCTTAGGCGTTTGTACCCGATTGCGGGCGCCGAGAAAAAAGAGGTCGCGACAACTGGAAAGAGAACTTTTTATCAAAGGCAAGGAAAGAAATTCTGCTTAAAACTGTGGTGCAAGCTCTACCCTAATATGCTATGTCCATTTTTAAAATTCCCCTATCTATTTGTCGAGCCATTAAAAGGAAAATAATAGCTTTCTAGTGGAAAAACAATGAGAACAGGGCTGATTTACATTGGAAAAATTGGGATATTCTTAGAGTAAGAAAGGATGAAGGTGGGCTAAGCTTTCAAGATTTAATTAAATTTAACGTGGCATTATTGGGGCAGCAAGCATGGAGGCTAATTTAGAATCCAACTTCTCTTTGGAGTTGAATTTTCAAAGGACTATACTTTCCGCATGCAGATGCATTATTTGCAGAGAAAGACTTAAGGCCATCGTGGGATTGGCAAAGTCTACTCTTGGGAAGAAATGCTATAAGTCCTTCATTACAGTGGGTGGTTGGAAATGGAGAAAAAATCCGTATTAGGAATGATCAATGGTTACTAAGAGGTTTAATTGGAGGACTTGCAAATAGAGATGACCCATCACGGGTTTTGGAACTTATAACCAAAGATTCCGCTACTTGGAAGGAAGACAGAGTACTAAAAATTTTCGACCATGACGTGTGTAAAGAAATTCTAGATATCCACCTAAACTCCCAATTTGTAGAGGACAAATTAGTCTGGAAGCCAATCAAAACAGGTCATTTCATAGTCAAGAGTGCATATAACAAGCTCAAGGCACAATGAGAAAATCAAAAGCAAAACCATGCTTCATTGTCCTATCAAGTTCCACGATCATTGTGGAATAGAATATGGAAAGCCAAAATTTAGCCTAAAATCATATTTTTCCTTTGGCAAATATGTCAAAATGCAATAGCAACAAAGGAGAATTTATATTGGAGATATATTATACCTGAGGCCATGTGCACAATATGCAACAAATATCCAAAGTTAGTAGAGCATCTTTTCCTCCTTTGTCCATAGACAAACCAAGTCTGGGAGGCCGTTGCAATGACAATACAAAGAGATGGTCACAGAATAACTCGGATAGAGGAATGGCTAGCCAAATTTCAACATGCCTTAGTTTCTTTCGAGCAATTAGCCCTCTTGCTATGGCAGATCTAGAAATCCCGCAACGATTGGTGTTTCAGAGCAAAACTGTTGAATTCCCAGCACATAATCACCTAAGCAATGGCCATGGAAGAAAACTTCAACAAGTGGATGAAAAAACAAACCAAAACAAAGTAGGTGATGACCTTCCCATCTCAGATTTGGACGGCTCCGATGTAGACTTCACCTCAAAACTCCACTCCTTCGACGCATAGCATGACGCAAACCTGGAGTCCTTTGCTGCAGTGCTTGCATCAGGAGCAGGTGCCGACCCCCCATCTTAGATCTGGATGTCTCCGACACAGGCTTTGCCTCAAACTTCGACTCCTCCGACGCACGGCTCGACGCAAACTAGGACTTCTTCGCTACAGCACCTGCATCAAGAGTAGGTGCTGACCCCCCCCCCCCCCCATCTTAGACCTAGATGTCTTTGATGCGAGCTTCGTCTCAGATGTCCACCCCTTCGACACATGGCTTGGCGCAAACATGGAACCTTTCGCTGCAGCGCTTGCATCAGACGAGGAACCCTCTGACACACATCTCGCCTCCAATCAAGACCTCTCCGAAGCACAGCTCACCTCAGATCTAGACTCCCTCGATGCACGGTGTGATAAAAATCAATGATGATAGCTCTTTTCTTCAAGAAACAAGGGAAGCGGCTATAGCTTGCATTTGCCAAGACAACAAAGGAGTCCTCGTTGATGGTTTAGCGTGCTCGGTCAGAGCCTCTTCAGTGATCCAAGCAGAAGCACAAGCTATGTTACAAACCGTAAAGTATTTTGAAGTGAGAGAAGAAAAACAGATGGAGTTAGAGTCATATAATCTTGAACTAGTGAAAGTTTTAGCGGAAAGTACACCGCATGTCAACTGGGAAGTAGATGTGCTGGGAAGTAGAAGCGCTAATATGTGAAGTGAAGGCACATGTTAATACTTTCCCAATCCTGAAAATAGCTCACTGTTGAAAATGCAACAAAGTGGTAGACTAGGTCGTCAAGGCCCGCCGAAGAAAGGCCCTTTTTTTTTATCCCCCTTCTTGTCTTTTGGACTTGTTATGTTTTGAAGCTAGTGCTTCTACTATCCAAACCTTTGCCTGAATGAGAATGCTATAAATTTCTTTTTGAACAAAAAAAAAAATGTCACGAGGATTGTCCTCGTCGCAGCAAGATCGGCCTTCGGCAGTTGATTGGTGAACTTCGAACCGAGCGTTTGGTACAAGCCTTGGAAGTGGGGCAAATAAGTCCGTGTGGGAGGAGAGCGTGCTTATCGCGGAGGGTCGTGATCCATTGGTCCGGTTTTCAGATTTACACGTAGCCCATTAGAGTAGAGAGAGGCCGATGAATGCCCCTTTCACTGAATTGGGTAGCCCATTCGCCTCCATCCCTCTAGAGTTCGCTTTGATTTGAAGTGTCTTCCATGGGCTTTTATGTTTAAGACTCCTGAGAAATTAATAAAAAAAAATTGTTAATACTACCAAAAACTCTAAATTGATATATTATATGAAAATTTTATCTTAAATTAATTTTTTGACCACGAAAAACTTTTCAACATAGTATACTCATGACTAATTTATCATCAATTAATTTCTGTTAAATTATACCATCAAATTGCTAAATTAAATGACGTATGACAGTTTATGAATGTACTAATGTAGGGTTTTATCCGTGGTTTTTCGTAGTATTAATCTATTTTAATAGAGGGTAAATTAATCACAAATGTATCGGTTTTGGATTTTTTTATGATTAAAAAATTGATTTTGGATTAATTTGTCGCACATATACCAGTTTGGATATTTAGAGATCAAAAATTAGTTTGAGGGCAAATTTATTACGAATGTACTGATTTCGGGTTTTTCATTGTATTAATCCTAAAAATTTTCTTTCACTTAAAAAGAAAAGAAAAGAAAAGAAAAGTCTATCTCTGATCTTGCTTGCCGCTAGGCTACTATAGAAAATGGCTATTTTTATCTACTCTTATATAGTGGGCCTTGATTGTCATGTGAATGTCGTGCTGTCGCTTTAACACCTTCATATTATTCCATTAATTTAAAAAAAAAACTCACACATGAAAATATCGAGTTACCATATTTTAAGAGGTATATCTTCATAATCTAGTTCATGTAATTATTCTTCTTCCTTCAACACATCGATCATCACAAGAGCACGTCTATTCAGAGAGATGTAACTTTTTGTGTTTTTGAAAAGAAAACAAGAAGTGTAGAGTTAAGGGAGAGGGCGGGGATATCGAGCGTTAAAGGCGTGGGAAATGATAAGGATGTCTTTGAAAAGAAAACAGCAAATTGTTAAATAAGTAGACCACAGTCTAATACTAAAATATTCGGGATACAAATCGTTAATTTAAAAAAGAAAAAAATGAGAACAAATTGGTATGGGCATAATAAAAAATGGAGGCTATTTTTGAAATTTCCCTATTAAACCACCAAAAATACAAAAGTTTCATTGAGATGATAGTTTTGATCGTTTTTCATTTCAACGGTGGAATAAACGTGCAAGACAATCCTTTCTCTCCAAGCCAACGGTAATTCAACATCCAACCACCTGTCCTCGTACAAATCCTAGTTTTCCACAAACTTCTAGAGTCTTGTCCCATCATTTATACTCGTCGGTCTCCATTTAATCCCCGCACCACCACCCATCATATCTGCCTCTCAACTCACAGAAATCTCGCGCCCGGTGCTGCAGCAGCATGCCTCATCATCACGGCCATCACCATCCCCCGCCGCCAGGCCCGCCACCTCCCGATCCCTTCGGGCCGCCGCCGCCGCCCCCAGGACCGCCAGGGCCGCCTCCCCCGGTTTTCCACCACCCGCCCCCTCCACCAGGGCCACCAGGGCCTCCGCCGCCAGGCCCTCCCGGTCCACCTCCCCCGCCATTCGCTCACCCACCGCCGCCAGGACCACCGGGTTTTCCGCCACCTCCGGGACCTCACCGCCCTCATCCTCCTCCACCTTTCTGAGGGCACTAATTCCTTTTCAGTCAAATATTCTATGTATTGAGACTGGATTTGAATAAGCGAGGATCAGCCACTCGCGTCTGTGTTGAGTAGAGATCATGTGTATCTTTTCTATGCACCATGTATGAAACTTGGTATCGATCTTCTGCTCATTTAGGGTGGGAAAGAATGGTTCGTCCTCCTCTTTCCATTCTTTGCCTTTCTACTTCTTTTCACAGTCAGATTTTGTTGTTTAAAGAATTTAGTGGCTCAAACTCATAATGGGGTTAATTCACATATATTACAAAAAAAAAAAAAATTATCCCCATTAATAAAAAAAAAAAAATACTAAGAGAATTGGCTATGTTTCTGTTGATCTAAATTTTCTTGAAGTTCAATAGTCGCTTGTGTGAAGTCTTCTTTTATTTCACGTAATCAATATTTATTTATTTATTTGTTATATTTTGGAAATGGGAAATTCTGTGCAAAACACCTTTCGATCGTGTAGTACCGAGTACGTTGATGGAGTTTGCAGTGAGATCGTGGTAACGTGTACGTCCCAAGAAGATCAAAGGAAAAAGATCTGGTCTTTAAAAGGCAATGGACAAAAAAATATATATCATAAAAATCCAAAACGTATGTATCATTGTCTATTAAGTGTTAGAAAATCCAGCTTAAAAGGCTAAACTAATAGGTGGGCACATCATAAATTTCAACAGCCCCTCTCTAATAAAAAGAAAATACTTATCTCATGTGCAAATCAAATTAGTAATGATACATGAAATATGACCAACGAGATAGATACACAAGGAATATAAAAAAATTGACCTAAAAATCTAAGTCAATAAATGAAGATAAATTATGCAAATTTATAAGAAATATATAAACGCCATGGTCAAGTGACGAGGTATTTTCACGTTAGAATAGATTCTACTTTAATTTTATTTATTCATTATTATTATTATTTTATTTATTTTACGTGGATATGGTCGGTAAAAGTAGGTTAAGGAAAGATGAAGCAGCACGCGAGCCGTGCCTTGGATTCACTTGTCCTCAAATCACACGCACGACGTGGTTCAATTCCGTTGGCGGTACGCCACGGAATTGCGTCGTGGAGGCCCCCGTTTTGGGATGCAAGCTGTCGATGTCAATTTCAATGTGATCGACCTCCTCCCTTCATTACATGCGACGAAATTTGGTCACGGCGTTCCGCCCGGACTAATAAAATGACGAATCCGACGACATTGACAAATTGGTTACTCCAATTCAAAAGGAGACATCGATAGATGAGAAGACGGCAGATGAATATAAAATTCTATCAGACCTCGAAGGCAATCCGCGGGCGATGTTTTGAAGAACCTTCTTTCTTTTTCTTTTTTATTGGATGAGATTTTCTTATGAAGCACGTGATAAAATTTATATTTATCTATTTCTTTATTTATTTATTTTAACAGATTTGAAAGAAAAATTTGTTTAGTAACACAATTTCATTTTTATTTATTTATTTGTGGAACATATTTCTATTCTAGAAATAGAGTTTGAGCAAAAATTAGGACCTAAAAGTTTTAGCTTTTTTATTTATAGAACAAAAGTGAAAAATGAAAAACTCTTATTATCATTCACTCTTCTCATGGCCTGCCATCCACCCACCGCCTGGGGATGCCAAATGCCCATCACTGTCCTCTAAAAATAGAAATTTTATTCTGTTATAAATGAATTTTAGTTTCAAAAACTCATCTAAGGAATGGAAATTTAGAAATTGATTTATATTCCAGAAATTTTATTATGGGCGCCCTTAGTGCTTGTCCTTTTCACTTTTTTACTACATTTTTGTTTATTTGTAATATGTTATAATTATGGAATAATGGCTCAACAAATATGAGCATAATCAACATGACTCTTTAATTTACCTCCTTTCAATTTTCTATTGCATTTCTTTTTTGTCTCTAAAAAAGATGTGTCTCTTCTATTCATTAAGGGTGTTCTTAAGGTGTGCCAAATTGGAGAAGTGTTCAATTGAATCATGGTAATATAGTACTAGTACAAATGAGTTTGGGGTATTGTATCTTTAGAGACATAGTTTGTACATCTGTATAGCATCATTGGCAAGAACTAATGCTTTAAGAAGATTCAGTAATCCATACCTCACCTACCATTTGATTCTTTTCCAATGTTATAGCATCTAGCATGTTTATATTTAATGTGTGTTTCGGTCATTACGCATAAATTGGCTCAATCGTTATTAAATTCATCATCACCTTCTCAAAAGTATTATCTCTATTTATATGTTTTGAGTATAGCAAACGGTATCCTATCGAAGATGATAGAATCCGCCTCTAATGCTACGTTAAAATATAGAACCTAAAAGCTTAAAACGGATAGGTGAATAGACACTAAATGAATACGCCGCCCTCTAAAATTTCACAGATAAGTGATGTGGGTATTTTAACATGATACATGAATGACAACTAGAAATATCCGGCATCTTTTTATCTTCACTGCTAAGCAAGTTATCCACGGTCCCATATTTTACAACACAATATGGACTCTGGGCTGCAAAATTCAGGATATTCCCCTTGGGAGGGGGGAGAAAATATTTCTCTTTAGTTAAAAGGTCAAGGTGTACAAGTATCGGTACATTAAAATAAAGACCACAGTCTTATCAGTTCATTAGGGTTATTTGACTAGCGAGACGGTCATTTGTGGAGCTCTCAGGCTCCTACGTAGTACCTTAAAATGATACCCAAGGGAAACGACTAGAAATATTCGGCATCTTTTTATCTTCGTGGCTAAGCAAATTATACGCGGTCCCAGATTATAACACGATAGCTACTGGTCTTCCATGTGTCCACCCAACTAACAGTCCGTGGGATATTTATTTCTCGAAATTTGCTGTTCATGGTGCACATATACAAATTGATCTCTCTATTGACCGAATCCAACTTTCATTTCCTGTCATTCAATCCCCAAAATGGATCACCGCAGGCACCCGCACCCTCCGCCACCCCATCCTCCGCCTTCTGCTCCGCCGCTACCGCCGCCTGACCCTTACTGGTACGGCCCGCCGCCGCCTCCACCCCCACGCCCCGACTTGTATTATCCTCCTCCTCCTCCCCCTCCACACCACCACCATCACCCACCGCCGCCGCCGCCGCCTCATCATCCTCCCGGTCCTCCTCCCCCACCTTATTTCGACCCCTACAGGCCCCCGCCTCCACCATGGCGCCGACCTCCACCGCCCTACTGAGCAGGTGTGCAGTCGGGAGTACTCGAGAACTTTGATCTTGCCGTGGGTGAGTTCCCCTTGCTGGTCATGTGGCTCATGGCTCGCTTTATTTGACTAAGAAACAAGGAGAGATTTGTATTTCTATTTTCCTTGGAATAGCTTGAACATATGTACTCGTTTTACGTCTAAATTTGCTTTGCGATGCTACGTATATGTAAGGGGTTACTATTATTGTGATATGAAGAAGGTATTATTGTATGTATTCTCGCTAGATTTGCTATTATTCAAAAATGTTATTCTTATGTTCAATTCGATGTCCAAATTAGCATTTTGTCACGATTGTATATTCTACTAAGAGATTGCACACCACATGCTTCGATCTGCTCAAAATCTGATGTTACATGAAGAACAAAATTTTGCGGCACTTCTTTACCCAAAAAAAAAAAAAAAAAAAAAATTACGGCACTTTGTCCAAGTGTCTAGATCCATCCGAGCTATTGAATTGGATGGGCCAAACTTGAGAACGGGGATGGCAGCATGAAATCTTCCTAACGTTGTACATTTATATGCTCAATTGTGATGTGATTACCTTGCACTAGGCATGATTGATGGGTGGATCTAGATGGGTAGGCCCTAATATCGAGCCAATATGTCCTTGCTTAGCCCGTCTCGCCAAAAAGTAGTAGATTTTCCAATGTTAGAAACGAATTGGGTGGTCAGGCTGCCCCAAGAAAGAATCTCCTTGCTTAGCCCGCTTATTTTTCCCTCCGAGCCGACCCGACCAAGACAAACCCCATGGGATGTCAGCCCGTCCCATTGATCAAGTCTACCTCCCACCGGCATTTTCATCTATACTTAATGTCTTACTCTAGTATGGTCTCTAATCAATGTTGAGCATTTTGCGAAGTTCAGATGCCAGTTATAGAAATTGTGACATCTTCCACTAGCATTTCCCTTCATTCCCACAATAGGAACTCTGGCCCAAGCTCTGGTCGGTGTTTCCTTTTGGGCCATTCCTCCATTAGATCACTCACCGAGTCCTCCACTGACCTTGACGCTTTTAATTAATCGTGGCCTCTTCGTCAGCGGTCCATCCTTCCAACATGGCCGAGGCCATCCCTCATCGTCATGCAACTCCACCGACATCGAGAAAATATTAGGTGTAACTGTGATGCCATGTCAAAGTTGCAATAGCCCATTTTGTGACTGAAAAATATGTCTCTCTCGACATGGCTACTCCCATCTCCTTCTTCCACACCTTTTCCATTTCCATTCTCAGCCTGACCTGTCTAGACCCTACCATCGCCGTCCCCAACGGCTGCTCGGGCTGCCCGGATCCAAGTCTGCTGCCTACTGCCGTGGTTCAACCTAGACCTCCTTGCCACTTGCACCGACTGCCCCCTCCTCGAAGACCTCTGCTTGTGCCTGGCAAACCATGGCATTGGCCAGCTTGCCCCCAACTGCTCTCGGAGCTGGTTCCTTACCGACCCCCTCATGCTCGAGCTTGTCTTCCACTGCCGTGTCCTCAAGCTCCCTTGCCTAACCCCCAACCTAGATCTTGCCGACGCCAACTTGTCCCCTACTATGCAGGCCTTGACCCTCTCCGCTATCTCTATGGCTGCGAGCGTAGTTGCTAAGGCGGAGGTGGTGGCGTGGTTTTTCAGACGAGAGAGAGCAAAGCCAGGATGTGAGTCGGGAGGGAGAGAGAGAGTAGAGGTCTAAGTCGATTGGTTTTCGGGGGAGGGGGGAGGTGGTGCAGAGCGAAGAGAGGGGAGAGACTTTGTGGCCCATTCAGAAACATGTGTTGGTTGCTGAATGGGCTATTGCAACAGCCAATATTTCCTCGGATCCATCACTCACGGCCATGCCCTTGGCCCTAAAAAGCCAAGGCAAATCCAAGTCCTTCCTGGTGTCCATCACCTTCTACGATCCCTGGTAATCACGGTTTGGTGTCTTTTCAATTGTAGGATTGATTTTGATGGTAAATAATTCTAGTGAGGGCAGGATTCATGATTTATTGCATAGGTTTATAATGACATGGGGTTAGGTTATGATCCATGTGCAGATTAGGTATCTTAAGGTAGCGCATGCAAACGCTTCTGTTCCGGGGAAGAGTTTTTTTTTTCAGAAATGGTTCTTTTCTATTTCTGCTCCAGGGAACAATTTCTGAGTAAAAGAACCCGTTTGATAACGGCACAAAATTTCTACTCTTGAAATAGAAAAAGAATAGAAATGCGTTTGATAACGCAACAATTTATTTTTTGTATTTATTCATTTTGTAATCTTGCCGACGGATTGCCGCCGCCTCCTACCGCCGGTCGCCGTCATCGGCCCGCCAGCCGCCGCTGCCGCACGACTGCCGGCCGCCGACCGTCACCGCCGGAAGCCCATCAGCCGCCGACGACCGCCGGCTGCCGGCCGGCGGTCGTGCGGTAGCGGCGGCTGGCGGGTCGGCGACGGCGACCGGTGGCGACCGGCGGAGGCGGCGGCCGGCGACCGGCGAAGGCGGTGGCGGCGGCGGCGGCGGCGGCGGTAGCGGCGGCCGGGGACCGGCGGCAGCGGCGACCAGCGGCGGCCGACGACCAGCGGCGGCAGAGATCGGCGGCGGCGGCGACCGGCGACCGGAGGCGGCGGTGACCGGCGACCGGTGGCGGCAACCGGCGATTGGCGGCGGCGACTGGCGACCGACGGCAGCGACCGGCGGCGGCAACTGGCGACCGGCGACTGGCGACCGGCGACCGGCGGCGGCGGTGGCGGTGGGCGGTGGCTCCGGCCGGTTGACGGTGGTTGCAGCAAGAAAAGGAAATAAAAGAAAATTAAAAAAGAAAATTAGCTTATTTCTAGAAGTTGTTCCCGGGAACAAGAAGCAACTTTTTTTTGCTTCTTGTTTCTGTTCTCAAACCATTCTCGGGCTAAGTTTTTATTCCCGGGAACAAAAAAACAATATGGCGTTAGCAAACAGGTTTCTGTTCTTTTTTTGTTCCGGGGAACAAAAGAATAGAAACCATGAGAAATATAAACGTTTGCATGCGCTACCTAACTGAAGTGGAATTCCTAATTTTATTAAATTTCCTAGTCCAATTAGGATTCCAAATCTGAGTAGACTTCCTAATTTAGGTAGGATTCCTAGTTGAGGAAGAATTCTTAGTTTAAGTAGTATTCCTAGTTCGAGTAGAATTCCTAGTTTAAGTACGTTTCCTAGTTTTAGACTGGTTTCCTAGTCATGCTAGGATTAGAAGTTCAACTCATACATGAGCATTGTGCACTTTCAGTATTGGAGTAGGCCTTCCACGTATCCTAATTTGGCTCGTGACAACTCTCAATCAAATTAACTAACTGAAAGAGAAAACCATGTAGTGATTGGTAGGTTTGGGGAGAGCCATAGGCATCACCTTGCAAGAGAAACCGTTTGTGGCCCCTTAGAAATCTGTCAACTTTCCTATGGACATTTCAATGGGTCGCGCCAATGATTATGACCGCATTGCATGTGCAAGCTTGCCTTCTCCTGTTCCTGACACTGATCTAATCCTCCCTCTGCTCTTGCAAATCGATTTTGTGGTCACTCAATACATTGACCATGGACTCAAATGTATAAGGACGCAATGGGATCAAGTACACACAGTACTCTCGTAGTTGTACCAGCAGTGTCACTTATAATGACGACACTATCCATGGTTTCATTGCACATATACTGGGAATCGACTCAAAATTACCCAAAGCACGTGTATTCTGCTAAAAATAAGCGCATCCGACTAATTATACTAACTATTTCCCGTTAACAACTGATGGAAAAGGAAGCAAGCGAAATTCACTTCATCATGCAGATGTATTCCTTGTCCCTTGGTCACATTGTTCTTGGTGAGGACTTTCTGCAAATAACCTCTTCCTGACCTTGTTTGCCTGCAAGGATCAGTTCGCAACATGTTAAACGAGGACACATTAAACTTGTGTAGGAATGCAATTTTTACTTCCTCACTGATCTTTAGATCGAGAGACGTTATGATCCACGCGTGGAGGTGGGCTTTTCCGTTCAAGTGTCATGCAGATGTCAAACTCGTATGCGGGCTTCAAAATCTAACAACGTGCATCTGCCAGGGCAGAGGAGCATGTTTTGAGCAAGCACCTGCTTTTGCCAATTTGTGGCTCCGGCAACGAGAGAGAGGAGAGCTGCTTGCGTGGTTGTTCCAGCTACGACACCGATCCAAAGCCCCTTGGCTCGTTGATGCAGGACAAAGCTGAAAATAACTCCCATTGGGAGTCCTATCAGATAGAACGCCCCGAGATTTATGTACGCTCCTATGTGCTGCCAGCCACTTCCCATGGCAACTCCTGATTCATTGAACATGATCAAAATCATTTCTACTGGTGGTAAAAAAACTGGAGTACCCCCTCTGTAGTGAGTGTCAAACCATGTTCAAGGAGAAAAATTTTCAGCAAAGAATGTCCCTGAGAGGTAATGAGTACGATTTCTCAAACTTTTAAGTAGAGACGAGGAAGAAAATGGAAGGAATAGAGAAGTGTAAGAGATGACCAGATAGGACTGCCTGTAAACTGTCCATGAAAATGGAGAGACAAATAAGAGGAGTCATGACTCCAATGTAATGCACCACTTGCTTCTCATTGGTATAAGCATATCCCAGGACATGACGGCAGCAGAAGAGCGTGGTTCCCACGATGACCACTTCAGTAATAGCAAGAGATAATATTGCCAGGACCGCAACCCTGGCCTGGTTCGGGTTCCCAGCTCCGAGTTCGTTTGAGATCCGAGTACTGCAAAAACTCAAAAATCCATGTCTTTTTAACACTTAAAACATACTACCATCACATTCTTGTGACGGAACATTAAAGGGGACTGAGGGAAACGTGAATTTACCTGGCAGAGGCTCCGAAACCATATGATACAGCAAAGTGCAATATAGAGATCGTAAAACTGAAGCATTAACCATTATAACAGTCAGAAAGATTGCCAATTTGTGTGAGAATGATTGCGGAAGTGTTTTATATCATACCATATAGAGAGAACCGAGGTCTCGAGCTTTGGATTCGGTAAAAGGCCGGATAACAATGTGAGCAGCTCACACGACCACCATTTTAGGCTGCAACCACAGGCATCAAGAAAAAATCGAAGAGAGGACAAAACAGCAAGAAAGTTTCTCTTTTATAGGACTAGAGAGACTGACCAGATCATGAAAGCAGAAGGTACTCCATATCTGAAGAATTCGAGGATTCCAAGGAAGGCTTTCTTAGTGAACCGCACACGGGTTTTCTCACATGCTGAAGAGAACGCCACGTAAAACCCAAGTAGTGTCACGTTCAACCAAGACGATATGCCGCATGCCAAGGCTGCGCCTGGGCTCCCTAACTCCAGTTTGTACACAAGAATCCAGCAAAGGGGTATGTGGGAACAGAGGACCAAGAAGGCGCTGAGGAGCATGGGTAGGATCAGGCTTTGAGTTTGGAGAAACCGAACGAGTGGCTTGAGGACTGCGGTCCCGAGTAGCGCAGGAATGAGCCACATCAAGTATTTTCGGGCTTCTTGTGAGATTACATGATCTTGGTGCATTAGTTCCAGGAATTTGTCCATGAAAATCCAGAGGATGCAAACCGGAAGACAAACTAGAATGAGAGAAATGACGGCGCTGCAAACGTAATCTCCGACTTTCCGGTATTGCTCCGCACCGTAAGCTTGCCCGCATAGAGTTTCAAGTCCACCAGCCAATCCTGTCTGCTAGGAATATCAAATATTACTTGCAATTCTGTTGTGTAGGAATTTGACCAAAGTTACTCCCCAATGGCATTAGCTTACATGGAGACTGAAGCCCGTGACATTGGCAAGAGCAGTGGCGACGGCGACACTAGAGAGCGAGAGTTGGCCAAGGTGTCCAACCGCAACCACCGAAACAAGTTGCACGAGGTACTGCAACACCGAAGCTGCTGCCATTGGAGCTGCTATTCGGGCGGCCTTCTTCAGTTCTTGTACGAATTCATAACGCCCATTTCATGTGCTCGCTCTGCGGCACCTCTTCCATGGCTCTTTGGGTCACTTTTAGTACTGCTCATGGATGCAACAACTTAGAAAAGAATGAGCGAAGAGGCAATTTACAACTACCACGTTATTCTTGAGTTTTAGTCAAAGTTGCATTTGATTAATTATTGCCTCTTGATTGATTTAGTTGATCAACATGGTCGATTTGTGATAGACCGGAGGTTTACTGAACATGCCTAAAGCTTCTAACCATTTGGTGGTTGGAATAAAAGTTAGAATATAATAAAATTTATTATATCCTATGTTTAGTATCTACTCAAGATAGGATAAGATTAAATATAATAGGGGTATAATGTGAATAAAAATATCCATAGGGAAGAGGGATAAAGGCGAATAATTTTTGTTATATCCAAGGTATAAAAGTTATTTTTTCTCGAACAACAAAATTTTAAATTAATAAATTAATAATTAAATATAAGTAATAGTTGAATTCTAAATAAAAGAAAAATCAAAATAAAAAATAATACAATTTTTTAGTTTAATTATTCCTATTTTTACATATATATTTGAATTTCTTTCTATTTTATAATATATTATAAATATTTAGCATTTACATTTGTACATCTTTTAGGTATATAGTATTTATTATTACTTATTAAAAATTTTATTAAGGAAGGAGGGAAGGAAATAAAAAAAAGAGGGAAAAAATAAAAAAACAAAATTAAGTTATGGTTTCTTAAACAGTAAATTATGAGAGATTCTTGCTATTTCTTTTTGTGCTTTTTCATGTTCATTTGTACTTATATGTCGTTCATACCAAATAATGGACATGATATGATATGAAAATATCCAGCATTCTAATTATGATTCATTAAATAGTGGATAGAATATAGCCGAATCCCTAGAATTCTTATCCTATTTTATCCATATCTTAATTTAAAATTTAGATGATTAATTGCAATCTAAGAGTTTAGGATTATCTTGAGTACTCTTGAATATTCCTAGGGATAATATTCAAAATACATGCTTGCATTTTATGGGATTTTTGTATTAATGGAGTAGATTATAGGTAAGGAGATTGGATTTTCACCTTTAGATAAATTAAAAAAAAGATTTATGGTTGTAATTTTAAGTTTTCATGTATAAAATAGGGTCCGATTGCCATCATTTGCAATATTCACAAATCCAACAAAGAAACAATAGAAGCATTCTCCCCAACGATCCATCTAAATTTCTCTGCAATCCGGGGTGGGCCAAGTGCACTATGACAAGATCGATGGCAGTTTTTGTTGGGACAAAAACAGCGTCCAAAGTAGTATTCTTCTCCTTTTTTCCGAAGGAAAGAAAAAGAAAAAAAAAACTCAGACCCCATTATTTTAATTAAAAGAAGAGGACATTTTGGCGTTAGCCAAATGCAAATCAAGTCGTTCTGCTTGGATATTATATGAAGACGATTTTATGGAATAAGTCAAGAAATGGATTGGTAACCTTGTAATACTAATAAGGAGACATGCCTTGGATCGTTGGTGTTGGTTACATAGTAACTTTGTAACCTCACCAAGACAAGGGCTGTTGCCAACCACCGGGGTTATCTGCGCCTATCCCCATCTAGTGGCGAGTTGCCAGATTCCGTTCCTTACTTTAAAGTGTTGGTGCTCACAAATCTTGTATCCTCACCTCTATATATTTTTCTTTCCGAGAGTATGGAATATCCTCTAGGTGTTTGACGTATGAGGGATGCTGAGATTCGCATGTAGCTTTAGACGAAGAAGTTTATGGTCATGCTTAGGATCGCTCTTCTTGGATTGAGAGAGAGAGAGAGAGAAATATGAGATTGTGCTTAGTTTTCTGGATTTTGTGAGAGTAAAATGACAACTGAATGATAAAAACTCGTCAAAACAGATCTAAATTGCGAGAGAGGGAAAGTGAGACATGCAAGAATGTGTTTTCATATTGCTTTTAGAGAGAGAGAGAGAGAGAGAGAGAGAGAGAGTAATATGAGATTGTGCTTAGTTTTCTGGATTTTGTGAGAGCAAAATGACAACTGAATGATAAACACTCGTCAAAACAGATCTAAATTGCTAGAGAGGGAAAGTGAGACGTTAAAGAATGTGTCTTCATATTGCAAAAGCAATAATATCTCTAAATAATGTGAAAACTAGTGGATCTTGGAACTTAAATTTAACACTTGAGAACAGAGTGCTAAAGAAAACAACAAAGAACGATAAAGAACATGAGACATTTACGAGGAGCGCTCTAAGTTGAGTCCACAGAGAAAGCCAGTTGCAAAAAATTCACTCATCACTTCGAGAATTACGAAGTTACAATCCTCGACTCAAGTGTTTTTCAAACCCACAATTGTTTTTTTTTTTTTTGGTAAAGTCAAACCCACAATTGTTTAGCCTCGCATTTTTGATAAAATAAATCACGGAGAATTACCTTACAGCTCGAAACAATCACACCGTCGGTAAGACAAGCGATCTCAATTGGATTTGGATGTATTGCACAAATCAGCGAGTGAAATCCATGAAGAGGAAATTCCAAAATATGCAAACGGCTTGTGGACTTCTTTTGTAAGGCCACAGAACCGCTAATGACGAGAAGTGCTGCACCCCATGGGTGTTATATCAAATCCTTCGGTGAAGACCACTCTGTCTGATTACATCAACAGGGGCACCAAGACAAACCCATCTTAAGCATACAAAACTCGGAAACTCTCTGAGATTGAATGAATGCTTGAATTCCTGTATGTTGTGGTAGCAATGTGAGAAAGAATGATAAAAGGCTCATCGATACGGACCTAGTAACGAAAGTGAGGACGTGTATGGAATATGTCTTGACATTGCAAGTGTAATGAATATATGCTCCATGGCTGAAGGATCACGCATTCGCAGTGTCGATGCAAACAAATTGCCCTATGCCCCTCGAAAGGGAGCAAAGTTGCATGAAAGGGATGAGCACTTTCCACAGAGCATGGCATACTCATTCGACAGGAATATATCAGATCATGTTCGTTACTGGACCAAGGATTGTCAATTATCAAGTTGTCTGCAGGAACTTCATATGATTCGAAGGATATATGCCTCCTGGGTTTTTTCCCCCAGAAATCGGGACGGCCTTTTTCTATTGAAGTAGCAATTTCACTCTTATGCTGCCTTTTTAATGGGGCCCGCTTTCCTGCTTATCTCATAAACATCTACAGAAAACCTGATGTCTCACATCCATCTAAAACTGAGCACATGCTTATGTGCTTGATGTGGATATGAAAATTCAACTAGTTGGAAAGGTTAGGCACTAAGCTAGTAATGAATGTTACTAATCCTTAGGTAACCGAAAAAGCAAAAAAATAAAAAAAAATCATTGATTGTTCTACTTAAAAAATGATGAAACTAGCTTCATACTGAACTTTCTCCCCGGGCTAGGGGAGTCAACGGTTTGATTTGGTTCAGGCTTTCAAGAAATCCAAACTGATAGGGTGAGCAATTGAACCAAACCGAATCATGACCCAAACTGAATGCGAAACAAACTGAAAAGCTAGTTCAGTTCGGTTTTTCAATTTTTCCTTTTTTGGCCTTGCTTACAATAACTGAACTGAATAAGGGTGAGAAAGAAGAAAGATTTTAAGTTGAGCATTTGGTTCTTGTTGAAAATTTCGGTTTGATTTGGTTAACCGAACCAAACTGAACCGAAATAACCCAAACTAGAAAAAGAGAATGGTTATTTTTTCGTTCCGAACCAAAAATAAAAGCTGAACCAAATTGAAAAAGCACAAATTTCGGTTAGGCTCCGTTCGGTTTCGGTTTGGGTTCGGATCTGAGACCACTACCCTTGGCATATAATAACACCATCGAACTAATTGATTGTTAATGACAATGCGATTTGGAAAATTAAGTGGAAATAGAGCCTAGAGGAACATGCTCATGATAAGGTACAGGTTTTTAAATTTCTAAATTCAGATTAAGTTATTGGATGCATGAGTACTGTATGTGGTACTATAATGCACATACCCATTGACATGTGAAATTGTACCTAGTCACAACTAGCTATCGATCCACAAGTAAAACGAGTTAATAAATTAAAAAACTCTGAAGTATGTCCACCGTGATGCTAACATAATTTTTTAAATAATTTCATACATTGACATCTACATCCAAAACTTTTCTTTTGTGTCACTATTGACACATGAATTTTGGCTGTGAATTCATTATGCATTTTCAAAGAAAATGACCTCAAGGATCAAAATTGCCAATGCCACCCTTGATATATATAAAACAAGTTAGTTTATGCAACCGTACATATGTTTTTCTCACAGCATCCTTTGTACATATAGGAACTAGAAACATTATAGTCCCTCACTACCTAGGTTTCATTTCATATAGGTCGTCCATGCATTTCATTAAGATAAAAAGTCACAATCTTCGTTAAGCGGCAGAATTTGACCTCCAATTGGAAATAAAGGTATTGTACCATTACAAGTCCCTTATCCTTTCCGCAAACCTCTACATTTAGAAACTAGACATACTGTAGCCTTCGGACTTTGGACCCTACGCCGAGAAATCAGGAATCGTGTACGCATTTCGTCAAGATTAGATATCGGCGGAATCCAATCCCTAATAAAAAAAATGTCGTCATTTTGTCACCTTACATTTATGATTTTTGCCAAACTTATTCAGCTCTTGTAAACTAAGGGTGAGTATGGTTTTCAAGATAGAACCTAGAATCGAAGAATCAGACTGATGAAAAGTTATTCGGCTCCAGATCCTAAATATGCAAGGTAGATTCTAGATTCTAAAAATTGGGAAATCTATTTCAACGAATAGGTTCCAAGTTACAGATTTTAGGTAAGTGGAACCTAGAACAATTTTTTTCTTTTTTTGCTTGGTCTTCTTGATCTGGCCAAGAATAAGTGAACAGGGGACAAAAAAGATGATGAACGGGGCAACCAAAAATGAATAAAAAAAATTGGATGAAAATACCATAATCAGGCCACCGGAATATGCATGGGAGATGTATTTATTCACTAGCCGGCGAGTGAGGTCTTTCTTTGAAACTAAATGACCACTTTGGGTCGTTCTTTGAGACAAACTTCACTTCAAGTCTTCTTTTGAGAAAATGAGAGCACTTCAGGTCTTTATTTGAGATTTTCTCAGAAGTTTATGAAGATTAAGAAAATATTGAATATATATCACAATGGCTAGTAATCTAATTAGGATTTTTTTTATTTATTTATAGAAAGTGTTGATTGTTTTTCAATCTTGATAATTAATCTACAACTAAATTACTCAAAGTAGGGACTCATTGACTGATTGAAAATCATCCAAAGACAAGATGCTCTTCCAAACGAAAAACTCTACTTATAGAAGCCCAACATTTGTTGTATGGGCAACTGAATCAATAGAAGATTTTGATCTAGTCATTCAATGGCTACTAAGTCTTCCCCAAGAATTCATATCCAATGGGTTGATTGGAGAATGATCCTTTGAATATCATCCTATAATTAGTTTGAAAGTGGAGAAGTGTAAAAGGAGATTCTGGTGCTGAAGAAAAAAAGAGGTCAAGAATAAAAAATTCCAGAGTACTTTGATCTTACATATTTGTCTTTCTTAAGCTTATAATTGTCACCATTTGAGAGGTCTCCATAGTGTTTAGTTTGTGCTTAGATTTGAGATGGTGAGATCTATCGGCTTAGGTATAAGCAGTGCCAGCTTTTGGTAGAAGAGTTTGGATATAAGCAATACAACTTGATTGTAACCTCTTATTGATTATTTAGTGAAATTTAGCTAGTAGGCTATTAGTGAAGGAAATTAGACGCATGTTTACTATAAGTCGAACTACAATTAGTTGTTTTTTTTTTTTTTGTGCATTTTCTTTTATCCCTAAACTATTGTTGATTATTTTTATAGACTTTTGCCACCAGTAAATTGCATGGGCTCTATGTTTAGAATTTGAACTTTGCGCTTTAGTGAATATCATCATTCTACTGCTCTTATTTAAACTCGGATATTGGCTTATGCTTTAGATTTGTCAAGATTTGTTAAAATCACCTATTTACCCTCTTTTAGGTGATACTATTAGCCTCCAACATATACAATGTTCACTTTAATGTCAAATTTTCACAAGATCACTTAAGTTCCAGATTAGAGAAAAAAATAATCATTTATGTATCGATAATAGCAAATTCTGGTAAAAAGTACTAAATATCATTTATTATTATTTTATAAAAGTTGATTCATATGCGGCCTTTTTAAATGAAAAACAAGTCCAAAGTGAATGATGAGGTGACCTTTCTATACCTAAACAACGCCACACCCATCAAATTGAATCTCTCTCTCTCTCTCTCTCTCTCTCTCTCTCTCTCTCTCTGCGTCATCCTCTCGCATTCACTCACTTAATTGGCAGGGCTAGGACTCGATGCTTGGAGGGAAAAGTTTAAGATTCAGTGTCAGAGGGGAGGAATTTTGCAACAGGGAAAGGTGAGCGAGCCAATTTGCCCCAACTTGAGTAGCTTCTGCTTATTCTCCTCTTCATTGCATGACTCAGCTCTTAATTTTGCCCCAAATTGGTTGGTTTGAAATAGGGTTTGAAGAAGGGGGGAAAATTGAGCCAATTCATCCCAAAATTGTCTTGGCTTTGTTAAATTTGAGGCTTTCATGCGTAGCAACATAGTTTTAGTGCTTATTCATTAAATTTTGCCTCTTTGGATTTTCAGCGACCCATGTCAGTCTGGAAAGAAAACTTTAAATGTTGCCACATCGAATTTCCAGCATCCTAAATTAAACTCGGCACTTAAGTGATTGGTTTTTAAAAAAGTGACACTAAACTGATATGTCGAAAAGTTTTGCTAGTAAAGTGGCACCATAAGAAAGTTATGGTGCTTTTAGTGTCTTTTTCCCCTCTCTTTTTTCTCGAAATTTTCGGCCATCACACTCTCTCACCCCCACCACCACCGAGACTTCTCTCTCTCTCTTTCCTTTCACAGCCGAGCTCCCTCCTCCTTGAAGCCATGAGCTCTTGGGTTTGTTCCCGGGCTGGTGTCGCCTCGTCTTGCCCGTTTAAGGTAGGAACTGACATTTATTTTCACTTCATGAGATCTTGTCCTGGGACTTTATAATAAGGCGGTGTAATATTTTTTACTTGACTTTTATTGGGCAATTGATTTTGATAATTATATCATGCTCATCAAGGTTTATTATGTTTATTTGGACGTTGGAATATATACATACATATATGATTGTTTACTATTTTACCGTGGCATGTGTGATCACCTGGATGTGCATGCCTATAAATCACAAAAATGAAAAAGATCGCATGAACAATAGTTTTTGAAGCAAAGAGAAAAAAAGGTACTAAAGGGTAATTAGTACATCTAGCATACCCAAATTCCCAGGCTCGAATCTTTGGTTCATCCTACATTTTACTTGGCCTCTAACTAATCTCCGATAAATGAATGGTCACTCCTAAATAAATAAGTATATATAATTAATTGAATCAAATGTAGTTGCAATCAGTAGGCTTTGAGAAAACCCATACCAAGGTTAATGGAGTCACAAAATGTCACAATCTATCCTCAGTGTGACACAAATAGATGTGCGGACTCCTGGAGTGCCATAACTTTGCACAAAAAGACACTTAAGTGTCATAACTTATGAAAGGTACACTTAAGTGTCAAAATCGGAGTAAAATGGATCACTTGAGTGCCAATAGGGCCAAAATCCGGCTAAAACGCCGATGTGACATTTTTCCGGTAAAGCGAGCCCAAAACGATACCGTTTTGCATGCTGACGTGATGAAATAATGCAAAAATGGCGTCGTTTTGAGTTGATATGGTAAAAAAATAATATAAAAAATAATTTAATTTAATTTAAATCAAATTTAGTTAAAATATTAAATAATAATAATTTAAAATTTAAAAAATTTAAAAAAAATTAAAAAAAAAAAGGAAAGGTGGGGAGGCGGCTAGGGATTAGCCCTCAGCCACCGCCGCCGCCGCCGCCCAGCCGCCCCTAGGAAGGGCCAACGAAGGCGAGGGGAGGGGCTAGGGGCCAGCAACCTGACCGACCGGTGGCGAGGGCTCGTGAGCCCTTGCCCAGATCCAACAAGGGTCAGCGGCCCTTGCCCAGCCGGGCCAAGGGCCGTCGCCAGCCAGGGGTCGCCCCAGCGGGTGGCAGCCCTTGGCTCGGTTAGGCGAGGGCCGCCGACCCTCGCCAGATCTGGGTGAGGGTCGCGAGCCCTCGCCACTGGCCACAGATCTAGGGAGGGTCGCGGCCCTCGCCCAAATCCAGCAAGGGTCGGCGGCCCTTGGCTCGTTTGGGCAAGGCTTGCGACCCTCGCCTTGATATGGGGCGATGGCTCGTGAGCCCTCACCGCCGGTCGGTCAGGGTCGCCGGTGTTGGAGAAAACTTCCGTATTTGTTTTGAAACTAACAAAGCGTTTTCATCAGTTTAATCTAAAAACTTGTAAACTCTTTCGTCAAAGTCTGAAGACTGCCAAACCTCCAGACTCAAGATTCAAAGTCTACCTTCATTGATAGTTTCTAGACCGTCAAAGAAGACTTATCCAAAATTGAGTATTTCGTTAAGAATTTGATTTTATCGGCTGAAGAATATCTCTCGGTTGGATAAAGCATCTTGGAATCTATTATTCATTTTGATTTCAATTCAGGTAATTTAGATCCGTTGATTGGCAAAGCATACTTGAAATGTTTTACTTATAGAAACCTAAATCCTAATTGTATGGGTGAGCGGGATTGATGGGCTATCGTCATATTCCTTAAATAACTCGAGATCTCCCTAATTGATTTTGTCCAACAGGTAGATTGGAAGAGTTCCTTTGGAAAGTGCTAACGGATATGAAGGCATTGAGGAGTATATAAGGAAGATGTTCCAATTATTCAAGTGTGTGCGTGATAGAAGAATTCCAAAGTCTGAAACTCATTGTTCTTTGTCAATTCAATTGTTAAGCGTAAACTTGTACTCAAAAGAGAGTTTATACATTTGTGAGACCTTGAGGAAGTGTAGCAAAGCTTCTACATTGTGGAATTAAGGACATGATACTGTGAAGTAATGACTCTTTTGATTCATAGTGAAATTCAGCCGATGGGATGTCAATGCGAGAGAGTGGATGTAGGCTTAGATTAAGCCGAACCACTATAAACCTTGTGTTCTTATTCTCTTCCATAAACTGTTTTACTTTACTCGTAAATTTATTTAATTGTTAGAGTCTCATTTCTATTTTAAAGTCTACTGTCAAACAAACTCAGATTAAAAGTAAGGTTTTACTCTGTCCTTTGCAAAAGTTTGTTTTCGCACCTATTCACCCTCTTTAGGTGCTCATACTAGTGTTCACAACTGACCCCTGGCCAAAGCCCAGCGACCTCGGTCGACTCTCTCCCTGCTGTTGCCGACCCTTCCTGGTGGCAGCGGTGGCTGAGGGTTGATCCCTCAGCCGCCTCCCCCCCCCCCCCCCCCCCCGGTCCTTTTCCTTTTTTTTTTTTTTAAATTTTTTTAAATTTTTTTTAAATTTAATTGTAAAATTATTATTTTTTAATAATTTAATTTTAATTTTAATTAATTTTTATATATTTTTTACCACGTCAGCCCAAAACGACGTTGTTGTTGTATTGTTTAGCCACGTCAGCGTACAAAATGGCGTTTTGGGCTTGCTTCGCTGGAAAAATGCCACGTCGGCGTTTTGGCCGGACTTTGGCGGGAGTGGTACTTAAATGATCTGTTTTTCTTTGAATGTGACACTTAAGTGTACCTTTCATAAGTTATGGCACTTAAGTGTCTCTTTATGCCAAGTTATGGCACTTGAAGCGTTCTTTTGCTAACACAAATACTTAAACTTTTGTCACACTATTACAAATTTGAGATATTAGTGACCCGAAAAAAAGAAAAAGTTTGGAGTATTTATATCACAGCAGAAAAAGTTTAGGGATGATGGTGATAGACGAAGCATATCTTTATCATACTAACATAGATTCGAGAATTTTAATGACAAAAAATAATTTTTGGTGTTGATATCACGGTGAATACAATTTAAAGCTTTTTGGTGATAAATTTCCAATAAATAAATTTTGTGGTTAATTATTGGCTTTCACCTGCCTAGAAAGCTTCACATGTACTTTGGATTAACAGATATCTGGGATTATTCCCAAAACTCGCGATAGTGATTTGATGTGGTCGCTAGAGCAAGTGTAACATGTACTTTAGGGCATCAAATTCTACGTGGATATACGTTGTAATAATTTCCCGTCAGCTCCTCTCTCTTTTTTTCTCTCGGCCAACGTCTGATGTTTTGGCAGCATCGGCGAGAAGGCTTCTCGTTGTAGGCGGAGCACAAAACCTATGATAAACTTGTTATATTTAGTCATTCTACGGAAATTTCGACATTTTTAGATAGTGTTTCCAAGAAGGAAAATCACAATATTTTCTAATACTCGAAAAGAAACTTGTTTTTACTTTTCTAAAGATATATGCACTATTAGTGTGATTCAAGGACGAGCAATTGCAAGGTTCGTATAAGTTCTACCTGGAACCTAGAACTTATTCGCTAGAACAAGTTCCTTATTTTTTAGATTCTATAACCTATCCTATATTCCCTAATATCTGGAACTAATCCTATCACATGTAGAGGTGAGCATGGTCCGAGTGGGCGATTCGAAGGTGGGAATCGGGATCTGCCAACTAAAAATTGGTTCCAAAAAATTAGAACTGGGAATCACTCATTGATTTCATGGATCTACTTGAGAAGCGAACCATCAGTTTGGTCTCGTTCCTAGGTCGGTCCATGGAATCAGTTTCCAATTCCTACAAAATTACATTCATCAACTAATAGCGTGATGAACCTAGTTTCTACATAGAGCACTAAAGTTTGTATGGCCTTAATCGCAAACCATTGATTTTTATTAATGATTGATTATTATAGGGCCAGATGAATCAATAATACTCGTTAGTTAGGAACTTAATTTCTCCGAAGGTAATAGTATTGTCCTCTTAGGCTGCGTTTGGTCGTCCGGATTTCTAAATGGGATAGGACTGGATAGGATAGGATAAGAAATCCATAGATTTCTTTATATCCCATCAATTGTTTGGTGAACTACGAATTTAAAGTCGGATATCCTCATATCTTATCAAATGTACTGTTTGGTGAACTACGGATTTAAAGTCGGATATCCTCATATTTGCAGGTTTAATATTCACAAAATCATCCAAAACAATATATCTTTTTCAAATTAGCATATTCTCATCGAATTTCATGATTACGCATCGTAATAATCTTTTTCGTTACTTTGAAATAATCTTTTGGATAACCCCTTCAACATCAAACATTTTAGAATAACCTCATTGAATGAAAATCGTATGAAAGTTATATCACTCATAAGTAAAAAACACTTTACAAAGACAATTACTTAAAAAGTTGACAGGAAGGGAAAGCATATAATCTTAAGTATCATAATAATGTCCATTTGTGATAAAAAAAAAAAGAATATATATACACTAAAATGAGGTAGCAAGAGATAGATACAACTTGTCAATTTTCCCTGTTGCAGCAACTAATTTGCTTAATAGAGTAGCAGCACGTTCTCAAGAAATCCTTTCGCCCAAGCAAAAACCCAGAAAAGAGGGAAGAAGAAAAAGCAAAGAAAATTCAAAACCTAAGCAGATTGAGACTGTTGTTGCATATTTCCATGCCAAACCCACACAACATCCTTCAAGGAAGGCTTCAAGTCATGGTCGGATTTTTTTATCCGGTTTATATCCCGTCTATATCCGGCCTTATCTTATCCTAGACAGCTACCAAACATGGGATAGGATAAAACATATCATATCCTGGTTTTTATCCGGTCGACCAAACGTAGCCTTAGGGTTTCCGGACACCGGGAACATGTTGAGAATTAGACTATATGTTAGAAGTCCTAACATCCACATAAGTCAAAATTGTTTGATCCATCTTTTTTCAACGTCAACCTAATTTAATCATGGGGATGACTAAGGAGAGACCTAATTATGCTCTTAAAACGAATTATTGGTTCTTAATTCCATATCATGATGACAAAAGGCCACAACTTTTATGAGCATCGCCATTTGGTCTCATCCATCCTCTTTATTTGTTTTTTTTTTTAATGAGAAAGCAAATAAATGGATTATTAGAATAAACAAAAAATAAGGGGCTTAATCCCTTTACGCACCCAAGAGACAAAACTAGTTAATAATATCTAATACTACAAATATATATTGGTTGAATAACAACAAAATAATTAAGTAGTTTAATTTATATTTCTTTTTAAAATATGTATATATACTGGTTCAGTCCGGGTGAATACGCAGGTGATTCCACACCTAGAATCAGTAGCCAGATCGATACTCACCAGTTTTAGTAAATTGGAACTAGAAAATGGGAATCGGACCGATCCCCATGGGAACCGCCGATGTGTTCCAGTTATGGGCAGTCTGGGTGGTTCCCGATTCCTTTCCACACCCTTAGTCATGGGTTCAAAGGTTAGTTCCAAGTTCTATTCAAGGTCCACTTATATTATTAATTGAATGATTATAATTAATCATTGCTTTTAATGACCACCACATGCTACAATAATTCACTGACCGCAATTTATATTTAAACACACAAAGAATATGAAATATTAACAAAGTAAAAGTCGTAATCATAAAATGGAACTTAGACTAGTGATTTCAAATTATACAATCATCAGTAGATACCACAGAATATCACAGGTTTGCATGAAGACATAGATTAAGAAAAATATACTAACTTATTTCAAGTTCAAGTTTGACTTACCTAGAATTTAAAATCTACCTGTTGAATCAAGTTCCTCAATTTTTGGAATCTAGAACCTACCGAGCATACCTTGAAACTTGGAACCAAATAGATTCCTATTGGTCTGGTTTTTCTATTCAAGTTTCTATTCTAGAGCTATGCTCACCCCTAATATGACATAAAAACTACATATACTATAAAATTATATTCCATGTGAATTTTTTATTGAATTAAACTGTCGTAACAGAAACAAATTTGAAGATTGTGAATATATTTTTTTACCTTATGGGTTTTTTTAATCGGCATTTTTTTCCTTTTTGGTTGAAATAAGCACCCTAAATAATTTCTACAGCAAATTCTAGACCTTAGATAGTGTTTTTTTTTTCTCTGTATATGACCACCCAGAATCCAGAGCCTTTGGCCCCGACTAGTTTGGATGTGAACACTGTTGGACCCATAATTTTTTTTTTTGGGGGAGGGGGGGGGGGGGGGGGGGGGGGGGCGCGCTCTCCTAGCGCTGTCTGCTCCACATACAAAGCTCGAACTCGAGACCTTGCTTAAGGGAACCCAAGCTCTTTACGACAAGGGCCAATGGACGTTGGTTAGACCTTAGAAAGTTGTTAACCTTTTGATTGTTTTCAGAATCCAATCAAAGGTTGTCTAGGTCTTCTTTTCCAGATGATAAAAGTGTCTTGTGCAATTGACATAGGCAGATGATTTTATGAGCAATTCGATAAGTTTATACAAACTACCCGTTGGAAACTAACTTACAATTTGCTACTTAATGGTCTTCCTGAGCATATCAACAATCAAGACTCCACCCAGTTGTTCACTATATCACGATATCTCCAAGTCCTCACAAACACCCTATTCTAAATGACTTGTTCACCTTTTGTCAGGATTCATCTAGCTTGTAGATGTCGTAGCACTGTATACTTCGGACATCATTGACAGTAACACATCATTCCTCATATTAACTTCACCTGCCGCCAACAACATTTATATTTGTCAAATATTTAAAATGAATAGTCTTGTCAACTTCAAAATATTGTAACAAGGTTTTCTTAACGATAACTGTTCACCTTCTACAAATCCATCCAAGCTTCAACCGAACCCTCATTCTAAAGCTTGTTCACCTTCTATGCAGGTTCATTCAGCTTTAGGAACCTTTTATGTCCAATACCTTGTTCACCACTAGCATCGGAGGAGCATTACCAGCCTTTAGACGTTTCTATGAGGATTCCATTTGCATATTGGTCTATTCATCTACAAGCTGGTCCTATATAATCAATGCATATATCAGTATTCTTTGATAATTAACCTTATTGGAAGTTTTCTGAACAATTTCTCCATTGTTAATGATGATGAAACAATCCATGAGTTTCAGTATGCATATGCGTTCCTACAATAAAAGATATAGACTTAACTATGCGTGTAAAGCGAAATGAGATTTGCTTAATATACTTAAGTCATAAGTACTTAAGATAATCTCCAGATTTATAAGATATACATAAAATGGGGCAGGAGATATCGAGTAGAAGCAACGTGAGCAAGAAATAGGAGTTTGAAATAGCTCTTACTTCTACGTAAGTTTTCTAGCTCTATGAGAATAAAACAAGAGTCACATATTATCATGTGAACTACATTTTTGGTTAGAGCTCAAAATGAAATTTTTAAACTTTGATCAGTGCTCAAACTTCATAATTTTATTAATATTCTGCCAATATGATAAGAATTACCACTTTTTGCAGATCAATTATCGGGTTCTTCACTGGACTTGACAGATACAACGCCAATTATGATTCTACACACATGGCACATATCATGTAGTTCTGTATCTTCTTCTAACAAAGATGCATATTTTATTTTTCCTGTTTTCGTCATAATAAAAAAGAAATAGAAATAGATGACCGTCAAGGTCATCCACTCATTCATGCCATTTGGTCAGTCAACAAAAAAAAAAAAAAAAATGGAAACAGAAAGAAAATTCATAATAGAGAGCCACAGGACCTTAAAACTTAAGAACATTCAAAATTTTCTTCTTGTTCTTTTTCTGCTAAGGAGGAGGGGTTGTTTTTGAGGTGCGAGTGGGATCGAGATAGAGGTCAATTGGATTGAAGCACGACTGAGATTGGATTGCTTGTTCCAGTTGACGTTGGCCAAAAGCTTTTTGTAAGACTCCCGCCGCGACAATTTCTACGATTCATGAGCGAGGATCATCTGGCGTGGTCTCTCTTGATAGTTCAATTACTTCCCAATCTTTCCTTTCCCAATGCTAACTCCACGAAATTATGATGGCATTGCGTATGCTAGCTCCCCCCCCCCCCCCCCCCCCCTTTCCCCCACTTGTTCATGACCCTAATCTTAATCTCCCCCTGCTCTTGCAAATCGATTATCTGATCAATCCATCCAATGATCATTTACTCACGCGTATAAGGACGCAATCGGAATCAAGTACATACAGTAGTCACAGATGTACAAGGTAATGACCAAACTATCCAGGGTAGTATTGCACATAATACTGGGAATCAACTCAAAATTACACCAACTTTACGTATTCTGCCAAAAGTAGGCGCATCTGATAAATAATACAAAATATTTCCTGTTAACAATTGATGGGAGTCGCAGCAAGCGAAGTTCACATTTTGCCATGTAGATATAATCCTAGTCCTCTGGTCACATTGCTCTTGGTGAGGATTCTGTGCAAATATCCTCTTCCTGGCCTCATTCGCCTGCAACATAAGTTTGCGACATGTTAAACGAGGACATAGTAAACTTGTGTAGCTGCGCAATTTCTACCTCCCATTCGAACTTTAGATCGAGAGATGTTATGATCCACGGCTAGATTCAGGTAGGCCGTCCCTAAAAGGGTTGCTCAAGAGGTGTTGTTAAAAGTGGAAGTGGGTCTTCCGTTTAAATGTCATGTCGGACTTCAAAATCTATCAACATGCCATCTACGGAAGAGCAAGCACCTGCTTTTGCCAATTTGTAGCTCCAGTAATGAGAGAGAGGAGGGCCGATTGCACGGCGGTTCCGGATATAATGCCGATCCAAAGCCCCTTGGCTCGTAGATGCAGGACAAAACCGAGAACTAGTCCAATTGGAAGTCCTATCAAATAGAACGCCCCGATGTTTACGTATGCTCCTATGCGCTGCCATCCACTTCCCCTGGCTACTCCTGTTTAATCAGGCATGATCAAATCATTTCAGCTGGTGGTCAATAAACTGAAGTTCTTAACCTGTAGCAAGGGCCGAACCACATTCGAGGAGGACAAATTTCCGAGAGAATGTCCCCGAGATGTAACGAGTACGATTTCTCAGACTTCACTTAGAGAAAAGGAGTAAAATGGAAGTGTAAGAGCTGACCAGATAGGACTGCCTGTATACTGTCCATGAAAATGGAGAGACAAATAAGAGGAGTCATGACTCCAATGTAATGCACCACTTGCTTCTCATTGCTATAAGCATATCCCAGGACATGACGGCAGCAGAAGAGCGTGGTTCCCACGATGACCACTTCGGTAATAGCAAGAGATAATATTGCCAGGACTGCAACCCTGGCCTGGTTCGGTCTCCCTGCTCCGAGTTCGTTTGAGACCCGAGTACTGCAAAAAACCACGTCCTTTGAAAACTTGAAACGTAACTTACATTCTGGTGACTGCACCTTAGTAGGGACCAAGAGAAACGCGAGTTTTACCTTGCAGCAGCTCCGAAACCATATGGCACAGTGAAGTGCAATGTAGAGATCGTAAGACTGAACCATTAATTAACATTATAACAGTCAGAAAGATTGCCGATATGTGTAAAAATGATTGCTAAAATGTTTTATACCATACCATATGGAGAGAACCGACGTCTCAAGGTGTGGATTCGGCAAAAAGGCAGATGACAACATGAGCAGCTCGCACGACCACCATTTTAGGCTGCAAGAACAGGCATCGAGAAGCAATTGAAGAGGGGACGAAACAGAAAGAAAGTTTCTCTATTCTGGGACTAGAGGAGACTGACCATATCATTACAGCAGAAGGAACTCCGTATCTGAAGAACTCAAGGATTCCATGAAAGGCATCCTTAGTGAACCTCGCACGGGTTCTCTCACATGCTGAAGAGAACACCATGTAGAATCCGAGCAGCATCACATTCAACCAAGTTGATATGCTGAATGCCAAGGCTGCGCCCACGCTTCCTAGCTCCAATTTGTACACAAGAATCCAGCAAAGGGGTATGTGGAAACAGAGGACCAAGAAGGAGCTGAGGAGCATGGCTAGCATCAGGCTTTGAGTTTGAAGAAACCGAACGAGCGGCTTGAGGATTGCGCCCCCGAGCAGGGCAGGGATGAGCCACATCAAGTATTTACGGGCTTCGAGCGAGATTACAGGATCCTGGCCCATTCGTTCTAGGAACTTGTCCGTGAAAATCCAGAGGATGCAAACTGGAGGACAAACAAGAATGAGAGACATGGCAGCGCTGAAAAAATAAACTCCGAGTTTCTGGAATTGGCCTGCACCGTAAGCTTGCCCGGATAGAGTTTCAAGTCCGCCAGCCAATCCTGACTGCTAGGAACATTATCACTTAGATTTTTATCGTTTAAGAATGTGACCAAGTTACTAAGCGAAGGCATTGGCTTACAAGGAGACTGAAGCCAGTGACATTGGCCAGAGAAGTGGCGATGGCGACGCTTGATAGCGAGAGTTGGCCAAGGTGTCCAACCGCAACCACCGACACAAGTTGCACAAGGTACTGCAACACCGAAACTGCCACCATTGGAGCTGCTATGCGGGTGGCCTTCTTCAGTTCCTGTGCGTACAGGTCTCTTGTTAACCCCCATTTTATGTGCTCGCTCTCCGGCACCTCTTCCATGGCTCTTTGGGTCAGTTTTAGGCCTGATCCTGGATGCAACAGTTTAAAAAGGGGTGAGTGAAGAGGCAATTTGCTATTACTCCTTTATTCTTTTGTTTGTCTCCAAGTTGCGTTTGACTAATCCTAAAGAATATACGATCAACATGGTTAGCGCACGTATGACGAGACCGATGGCAGCTTGTGTTGGGACAAAAACAACGTTCAAAGCACTAAACTATTCTTTTCTTCAGAAGTGAAGAAAGGCAATTCAAAACCAAATCTGTTATTTGAAAGAAGAGGACATTTTAGGCGTTAGCCAACTTCGCAAACAAATCTATTATATTATGCGATGGGATTTCTATGAAGTGTCTTCATATTACAAAAGCGACTAAAACGAATATGTTATTAAATAACGCGGAAGCTGTGTAACTCAAATCTAACACTAGAGATTGAAATTGTCGAAGATATTAATATAATATGATAAAGAACGTAGAAAATTTATATGGTTCAATCTGAGTATCATAGCTGCTTAATGGAAAGAGCCAATTACAAAGACCAAGCAATAAGAAGAATTAGACTACAATCGCTCACTAAAGTGCTTACAAGTCTTAAATTACACCAAAACTAGCCCTGTTTAGCTTTAAAAAAAAAATCACACCAAAAGTGCTTAAAGTGCTTACAAGTCTTAAATTACACCAAAACATGATTGCTTGAAAAAATAAATCACAGAGAATTACTTTGCAGCTTCCAAACTCTCACGCCTTCAATAAGACAAGCGATCTCAACGGGATGTATGGTACAAATCACCGAAAGAAATCCACGAAGAAGAAGCTCCAAATATTCGAATTTCGAACGGCTTGTAGACTTCTTTTAGGCAGCCACAAAACCACTAATCAATTTTCTTTGGGACGAGAAGTGCTGCACCAATTGGGTATAATTCCAAATCTCACGAAGATGATAACTCTGCCTAATTACATCAACAATGGTACCAAAATAAATCCATGACATATATACATATACATATACATATACATATACATATACATATATATATATATATATATAATTGGGTGTAAAATCATATCCCGCGAAGAAGACACCTATGCTTAATTATAACAATAACAACACGAAAACAAGCTTTTATATATTAAAGGGATAAGTGTACTCGAAGTCCTAAAAATTGTGATGACAATTGGGTGTAAATCCAAATCCCACGAAGATGACAACTCTACCTAATTAAATCAACAATGGTACCAAAAAAAATCCACGATAATATATCCCATGACCTCTGCCTAATTATATAAACAATGGCACCAAAACAAGTTTGTTTATATTAAAGGGATAAGTGTACTAAAAGTCTTAAAACTTGTCATGACAATTGGGTATAAATCTAAATCCCATGAAGATGACAACTCTACCTAATTACATCAACAATGGTACCAAAATAAATCCATGATAAACATACATACATACATACATACATACATACATACATACATACATACATATCCCATGAAGAAGACCACCACTGCCTAATTATATCAACAATGACACCAAAACAGACTTGTGTATATTAAAGGGATAAGTGCATTGAAAATACTAAAACTTGTTATGACAATCCAAATCCCATGAAGATGACAACTCTGCCTTACATTACTAATGGTACCAAAATAAATCTATGATAAAATACATACATACATACTTATATATATATCGAATTGGGTGAAAATCATATCCTACCAAGAAGAGACATCTGCCTAATTATATCAACAATGACACCAAAACATGCTTGTACATATTAAAGAGATGAGTGCATTGGAAATTTTAAAATTTATAACGAAAGTGCAATTGAGTTCTAAAACTTATCAAAATTGTAATCAATTCCTAAAACTTGTCATGAAAGTGCAATCAAGTCCTAAAACTTTCAAAAAATATAATCAACAAAAGGACTTTATGGAACCAATTTTGGTTAATTGCACTTTTTGAAAGTTTTAAGACTCAATTGCACTATTATGACATGTTTTAGGACTTTCAATACATTTATCCCTATATTAAATCAAAAAATTCTTTGTTCACTGATTCCAACATGAAAATCAATTTCCATTGCTTTTGGTTGACTCAATCATCCAGCTCCAACAAGGATTTATCGTTGCTTCAAATGTTAGGCCAACCTAAGTCCAATCGGAACTTTCCTAATTCAAATTACACATGACCAGAGTTTAGATCAAACTACAGCTCAAACTCAAGACATATTCTAGTATATTGCCCCATAGCTAAACACATACAGCGTGTGGATGTGACCGAAGTTCCCTATGCGCCTTGAAAGTCATCAAAGTTGCATGAAAGGGAGGGTGCCATTCATTAGGACATGACATACAGATTCGGCAGTAACTTGGCTCCGCAAATGCACCTGGCAATGCCTGTTCAGAAGTGCCTTCAATCCAGGAGAATATCAGATCGTGTTCGCTCCTGGACCAAATGTTTGTGATTGTTAAGTCATTGTCTGCAGTAACTTCTTATAGGTTGGAGGATCTGCTGATGTGTTTGATGAGGATCCCTTTCATGTCGATTGGACAGTCGAACCTCGTGTTTCCTGACGTGTTACATCACGTGTGGTCCATAAAGGAATTGGCATCCCATTCCTTTTTGACCTTTGTATGGCTAAGACTTTGGCATGGTTGATCCGCGTAATAGATACTTGTGGCAACAAGAACTTTTTAGGCAAAGACTTGTCAACCCTTCTTGACAAACTCAACTTTCCTTTGTTAACCATTCGAGTCAGGCAATCCTCAGAGAGAGTCAGAGGTAGGCCTGGATCGTTGTCTACTGTTAGTTGTTACAAGTGAATATAAAAGCATGCTAGGTTGTTGGTTAAAGAAAGTGCTGATTATGGCTTGAAATTAATCTCAATTGACTTGCAAATTCTATCCGCAATTAAATTGCAAAAAGACCAAAGCCAAATTTGGAAAGTCTAAATTTGACTCTTGCTGACAAAGTTGTGGATGATGCAGAAAGGGAAATTGATGAAGTCTATGTTGACGTTGGCGAACGCGTAACTTTTTGCACATAAATGTCTAGTGTGCGTAGCGAGTGCGCTCAACATCAGTAAAAACCTTGCAAGAGACACAGAAAGCATTGAGAGCCATTATCAGTCACCCAAGAGAGTTTAGAGTGAGAAAACTCCTTTCTTGTGGTTGCTTCTTGTGAATTTGGTTTTAATCTAGGATTCAAATGGTGTGATTGAACGATTGTAATTTCATCTTGCCGATCATAGTAGAGCTATTTCACTGATCTCTCCCCTCGAATTAGACACATTGCCAAATTTTGCTGTATTCAGGTTTTATTTCTGCAATTATTTTACCCCAAGTCATTTCATTTGTTCACGCTTCTGCGGTAGAGTAACAGAAAACGAGATTTCCCTTACTATGTCCACATCTACATGCTAGGCGTATACCAGAAAATTCAGCAGACGCATGCAGGCCTCGTAAGGCTGGAGGAAACTTCTTCGAGTGTTTGGATCACAGCTGTGAAGTCAGGCCTTTGATGTGGATCCTTACTTATGCAGTCCTTGATTAATCTGCACTCAAAACTAAAGAAAATGAGTATGATGAAAGTCTCAGCTTGTAGGCCATATTCATATTGCATAATACCTTGATGTAAAGGCATGTGGATTATCCTAGAGGTTAAAGTTGCTATACTTTTCGTAAACCAGTCTTTTTGCATTGCAGTCAATATGTACTTGCCTTTACTAGACCTAATCATGACTCTGAAAGCATACTAAATCTTGAGAGATGCAATGAAAAATCGAAGATATTCTATTTCTGCAACTTCTTTGGGATATCTTATATGTTAATAACTCGCTATTCATTTAAAATCACTGTCCAACCACGGAAGCAAGAGATGTAAGTGCTTAACTCTGATTGGCAAAAGATGAGTTTTCTCCGTATGAAACTCATAAAGCAAAGTGAAGTACTTGGACAGTATAGAACTCGATATGCATAAAGGGCTTCACTTACTGTTGAATTCTTTTCGGACACTTGCTCATCTGGAACTTTGCTTCAAAATCAGCAGACTCCATATGCATGGCGTCAGAGTTCTTACTATTCAGCAGGTGCCTTCCTTCTAACATCTGCTCTCCAATTGAATAATCCCAGACAAGAAATAACTCTTGTAAGCATAAAAAATGCGACAGAATTAGCGGGAAATAGAAGAGGCAAAAGGATAGGAATGGCAAGATTTATGAAAGCACAACAAAATGATGTTTTTCAGTCACTGATGAATAAAAGTAGTTGGTGATAAATTTATGGAAGAAAAGCTACTTTGCTGCCTATGAAACAAGCTATTTGCACTCGTCGTATCCAGTTTGCTGACCTGATAAATTATGATTCCAAATGAAAGGATATCTTTCTTGATGTCACCCGATGGGTTTCTTTTGTGGCCAGAGCCGTCCTTTCTTGGACCTGTGAAGCAGAAGACTTGATAAGAGGAGTGGGTAAAGTTAATAATTAGTAAACAAAAAACACTTGGTCACATACCAGTTTCTTGATTAGGGTGAATTTGCTCATAGAACATTTGGACCCAATATTCGCCAATCTTTAAGTGTCCTCCTTCATCCTGTAACAGGTTTCTATATACAAATGGAGGAAGCATAGGTGAGATACACTGACACAGGGCCAGGACATGACTTCAAAACTATTTTCAATTCTAAAAATTGATGAGATACAGAGCCAGGGCACTCAGTGGTGCTACAGGTTGTATTACTTCTGCTAAGACTTCACTTTAGCTTGTGCTCTGTCTAAACATTCTTAAAGAAGTATCTCCACCATCACTTTGTAAGTGCTGTAACAGAAAAAAAAGTCTAGGAATCCACTTGATCTTAACTGTGTCCTAAGTTTCATTACCTGACATCACTTCAGCAAATGAAGTGCATGGCCCAGAAACGTACTTACCTGGGATGGAGATGATTGTGCACTATAGGAAAGGGTTTATGCTGGTGGAGATAATTCATTCCCCTACAAATGATTCGGAAATTGATAAATGTATGATGGTTGTTGTATAATGTATTTTTTGAATGATCCAACTTAAGTTGGTGAATATGCAGCACACTTTCTTTTTGGTCGAAAAAGTGCCTTGATTTTAGTGATAACTTAAAAGTAGACCACAAGAGGAATCAAAATCATAACATAATAAAGATCAAAGAGGATGGAGGAGTTTGGAAATCCAAGTCAGGTTCAGAGACTCGTTTCGATATGCAGCACACTTGACTTGTAGTTTTATCAGCAATATTACTAGTTATGTATGCTTATGCTGCTTCAACTGAGTCCTCAATCAGGTAAATCTTGAACTCTTGAGCACATGATGTATGTTTTCAAGCTTAGTGTTTCAGAAATAAGCATGGTTATGATGTTGCATAGAGAAGATAAAAGTTTCTAAACCGAAATATTACAAGTTGGCCATCAGATTCAACCGCAAAGAAGACAGCTGAAATTGCAAAGCTTCAAAGTACTACTTTCAGACCATTTGCTTTCACTAAACATCATGAATTTAAATAGTCTAGCCACTTAGAAGGGTAAATAAGAGTCGACTCCTAAGATATATAATGTATTAAAAGGTTTAAACAGCTGAAGTAATATCAGAAATGAATTTTATTTCCCATGAGAAAAAGTTTTAAGAGACGGGACAGCTTAATCAACCTAGCTATGTCCAGTGCGTATTGCAAAGCAGTGGGCAGTTCTAATCTTACTTTCCCATTCACGATGTCCTCCAGATTTCCCTGAAACACATTTGGAACAGCAAGGTGAATGGACAGTTAAAAGAAAGATTCATGAGTGAAGCAACTTCTTAAGAGTTCAAGCCTTGATCTGCTCAAAAGAGTCTTCACTGTGCAAGGCAAACCTTAATTAAAAGCAGAGTTCTATATTTGATCTTAAAGATTCTTCAGTTTTTATAGCTGTCTGCACGATATTTTGTTCATTGAGCCTCCTAGGCATTGAAAACAACAGAATTCTAACAGATAATGAGATCGGATATCTCAATCATAAATAGAAAATGAAGATTCATGCACAGAAAAAGCAAATTAGTTTACCACAGAGGGAGGGTCATTTTAGAAGTAGAGTAATAAAGTTTGATGATACCTTTGGTAAATATTCAGTGATCAAAATCATTTCCTCTCCATGCACAATTGAACCGAGAAACTGCACTATGTTGGGGTGCCTGAGTTCTCGTAAGAGAGTGTTATCCTTTGCTGATAATTTCCTGTATCGTGCTTGTAACAGGAATATTCAGTTCCCTTGCATACTTCCATTGTCAGAGATAAATTAATTCACGAAACCATGGAAGGAAGATGAGAAAACCTGAAGCTTTACGCACATTTTGACTGGATGGCAGATTTGGCTCTTGATTATGGTTTTGACAACCCATGTTCCACGCCACTTGACCTTTTCAGATTCGCCAAATACACCCTGCGGCAGAAACAATGGTAATGACTAACCAATAAAAGAAGGACTAATTTGCAGTCATTTACTGACACAGTGTCCGTAATTTTGCCATGTAATATAGTTAATGTGATTTAGCTAATCTTGATGTGATTTTATCCTTGATAAATAACTGAATATGGCCTCTTTAGACACCTCTTACATCTGTTCATAGAGGCTCCTACCTGTTCGACAATGGAAGAATGAAGCAGATTAAGTTCTGTGATCTCGATATTCACTTCATTCAAATCAGAGTCATGTCGAACTGGCTGCAAAATAGAAATCATGGGGTTAGACACATTCATTGCATCCATTTTCTCTAATAAAGGCTAACAGGGTGCTCTCTAGGAGACATTACATATGTTTGGGCAGATTGCTCAGAGGACTTGGCTCAACAAGTAATGAAGTCCACATTGAAAATTTTTTCTTTGAACTAACTTTGCTGTAGAGATTAAACTGGTTACCATTGGTTGATCGTTTTTGAGATCTAAGCTGCCATTCACTTCCAGGATCCTGCAAATATCTCGGTGTCCATAACTTCTCGCATCACTCAAGGGCTTCAGGTAAGAAAATCATAGAATTTTAGTCTGATAAAGAACATTAAACAGACACATGATGGTTTTTAACCTCAAGCGCGGTATCTTTAGAAAAAGAAAAATCAAACAAATCAGTTATCAACAAGAGATGATGCACTAGATAGAAGCTTACAGTGCGGCCCCATCGATCTTGAAGGTTAACGTCGGCCTTGTAAAGAAGAAGAAGCTCAACGATAGGAGCATGGCCTTCACTTGCCGCGAGATGTAAAGCAGTCCTCTTATCATAGTCTTGGACGTTGGGAGATATGCCATTCCTGAGCATCTGGTTCAAGCCTACTCTATCACCCCTCGAAGCAAAGCTCAGAAAGTTTCCAATATGTTGCATGTCAAAGTCATCGGTAGATTCTTCATGCAGCAACTGACCTATCATCTTGATCTCAACAAAACTTCACAGCTTCCCTGTAAAGCATGAGATCATTCCCTCGTCTAGTTGTGTCCAGCAAGAATATAGAAATTAACTATCGCGTGAAAGGAAGCGAGAAACTGCATTTAAAATTTCTTCTTGGTCTTTTGCTATCCTGGAGTCATGTGTGAGCAACAATGTCACCACTTGCCTAGCCTTACCCAGTTTGTAAGAAACTAACTTCTGAGCACATCAGCGAAGAAGTTTGGCCTAGTAATAGTAGTCTGCTGAGTGGATAGCCCTTACTTAAATGACAAAGTGGAGACCGGCGGTTAAACCTATGAAAGAAGTATTGGGCTAAACGGCCAATTCCCTTGTTCTTGTCTGTTTTGAATTGATGCCAACTTTCGGATTTATTCACCAATCGTTCCACTTTATTGAGTATCCCTGAGCTCCTAAGACAAGAGAATGAGTAATGGTACTATTTGTAAGACTCTTGAGCTTTAAAGACCACTGTCCATAACTTGAGTTAAGAGCCCGGCGAGGATTGAGTCTCAAACCAGATCTGGGGGGAAAATCCCAATCTAATTACGGAAAGGAGTATATATCTAATTGAGATTTCTTTTGGTCAGTGTAATTAGGAGTTGAATTATGATCCAAGTATTTAGTATTATTGTGAAGTAATGTTCTCTGAAGTTTACTAAGGAAACTGATGAAAGCGAAAAGAAGAAATCAGTCTAATTAGAGATGTAAAAATTCGCATTTATTCTTGTAGCATAGAAATTTGTATAGGAACCCTGTTAATTTTTTTTGGTTCTAGAGGAAAGGATTTACTGAAATGTGGGCTCTAATTATACGGACAACCATTCTGCAAACAACTATCATCCCCATCTTTCTTATTATACAAATCAAATGAGGAACGCACAATTGTTAAAGACATTGCAACTGTGAAAAGCTAGTCAAACTGTCAAATTCAGAAGAGGAGTTTGAAGCAAACTTTATATATTGGTTCAGAAACATATAAGATCCATCAGAAGGTCTATGTGGTCTGGAATGTGGAACAACATCGGAAGGTACATCATTTTCACTCACTGGTCTAGGTCTAGAGCCTGATGATCTTGATTCCTAAAAGGCAGGAACGCTTAAATAATTCGATAGTTTGTTATATTTCACCCTATTTTTATAATCACAAGGAGAAGGTGAATGCAAGTGTTTGGACATAGGTTCCTATCAGCCAAGAAAGTGTGAGTTGTACTGAAGGAGATTGTTGGCTGGCCCAAGAAATTAACCGCTTCTGCTCATTTTTTTTTTTTTTTTAAATCAATCAACAGGCATCCTTTTGTAATTTCTTTATATTTATTATTCAACGCGAGCAACCAGCCTCGGTTACTTCGGAGCCAAAAAAGCAACTTGGCAGACCTAATATAGCAGGTCCAGTGCTAAGTGCTCTTGTGTTCGTCTGCTTTTGAGAGAGAGAGAGAGAGAGAGAGAGAGAGAGAGAGATGGTCTCTGCACCAATTGATCGCTTCCAGCAAACGAAGGAGATGACTTGTACAGTTACACCTGCAACTCCACCTTTTAGACAAGGCATTCGGGTGAACATATTTCACCTGCAGCTTTCTGTCTTATTCTCCCTCGTGGCAATATTTTACAGTTTTGTTTTTCTGGATGATGTCCTTTACCAAGCTAATAATCATATCATTTCTCTTCTTTATGTTCAATCATCAAGTTCTTGATACCCTATTAAGAAGTACTTTCTTCATCAGAGTGTCTAGTGGCAGGATTTTAATCAAGAGTTGAAATTTTGCAGAAAAGGGGAGGAGAGAGCACCAAGGCCTTGATCAAAGAGTACATCGCTGAGAAGTTCAATGCCAACTGATTCATCTCTCCTTTGGCAGCCTCGGCCACATTCTGCATCGCAGATTTAGGCTGCTCTGTCGGGCCCAACACCTTTATTGCAGTGCAGAACATGATTGAATCCCTTGAACTCAAGTTCAGTTCTGATGGCCTCAGTTCTGAGGCCATTGAGTTCCAAGTGTTCTTCAACGACTTCACATCCAACGACTTTTTACGCCCTCTTCAGATCGCTCCCTTGTAATCGGTACTACTTCGCGGCTGGCCTACCCAGAGGATTTCACGACCACCTATTTCCCGAAGCTTCAATCCACATTATCCACTGTTCCTATGCCCTGCACTGGCTGTCCAAAGTGCCAAAAGAAGTCATGGATAAGGAGTTGCCTACATGGAACAAGGGAAGGATCGACTATGCATACTGTTGGGAATTACTGATCCCCGAAAAATCGGATTCGACACTAAATCGAACCCCTAAATCAATGCGGAAGACGAAGCCCGGGAAAACACGTATCACCGATCGTAAAGCACACCACGGATTTGAGTGTACCTTGTTAGCCACAGATTAGACACCAATGCCGAAGAAGAGGAAGAAATTCTGGCCCCATTCGATCTGATGATGACTTGAAGGAGAGAAAACAGTGCCTTGAACTTACTGTTCTTTTTGGAGGAAGAGAGAACGCGCGGAAGAAGACGTACGTTGATTTGTTAAAACGTTTTCTTCTCTCTCTCTCTCTCTCTCTCCTCCCTTTTATACCTCTCCCCCTCCACGGGCCCTATTCCCGTGGGCCGGGCCCTTTGGGCCCAATTTGAGCGGATGGGCCAACTCAGGCCCATCTCATAAATCCATCATCTCCCACTCGCACATGGTGGTACAAAACCAACATGGGCGGACAAGCCCTACTCAGCCTCATTAGAGAAAAAATCCATCATAGACTTTCTCTTAACATGGTGGGACGAACATAATCCTCTTTTCCTCTCTTCAACATTCATACCGGTGAATAATCCGTGCGACCAACATACTTTGAGAGCTCGTTGCCATACATCTGTTAGGAATATATAGCAGCTCATAATGGGCATCACACTCCGAGTAGATTTAGTATGCAGTACCCTAGATCGATCGATCATATTTATATCTCTCTTGATCTCTTTTAAACAATGATATATACATTGTATTCACAATTATGATTATCCCAAAGACAATCATAATTGGTTAACCGGTGAATACAAAACTATAATGTGATTCTCCAAAATCGATCTTCCTCTTTCCTTCAAACTCTCAATTTCAGTCCAGCTTGCTTTTCTAGAAATGCCCCATTAGATCGAATCAAACTCATGACCATTGGCAACATCCTAAGATAGCAAACACTAAATAGAAATCTTGAGAATAAGTAAGAGTCATGAGGGGACTAAGAAATTGAGGAACTCCTTTCCTCAAGAGTCTCACACGACATAAAAAGTTGAGATCAAACTTTTGCCACTCTTATTGGTCGTCTCATGCATACGTAGTATGAAATACGTATTACGGTATTAACTCCTTTCCCATGGAGCGTATGTCTATACCTTTCAATACCGTACAGATGATAGTTCAGACATACCCAATGTCTAACTTGAGTTCACGTATCTACTCATTCACTAAATTCATCAGAACTCACATCTGGCATCATAGACAGATAAAGTAAAATATGTGGGGTATTTTACTCTCGGACATAGTAAGTATTATGTCCTCATCTTAACACCTAGTTAAGGCGACATACGTGTTTTAAGCTTGAGCTCTCAATTATCACCTAGATAATAAGCTTAAAAACAGTCTCATCTCTATTTATCACACAGTAAATAGAGGCGATTACCCATGTGGGTGGGCTAATCTCATCTGTCCGACATACTTCTTCTAACTTAAAGTAATGCACTGAGCATTAAGATGCATAAAGATCAAACAAAGATTCATAGGCATTAATGATGAAAACACAAATTCATCAAATGTGAACTCTTAGGGAAAAAATTATAATATTCAGTACATTAGCCTCTACGCAGTCCTAGAGATTTCATTTGGCCACAAAACACATCTCTAGGTATTGGCTTTGTCATAGGATCTGCTACCATTCTATGCGTAGTATGTACTTTAAGTTCACATCTTTTCGTGCAATCATATCCATGACAAAATTATACTTGGTATCTATTTGTTTGGTCTTGCCATGATATTTGGATCTTTAGTGTATACTTTTGCTGCTTGATTATCATAGTTAACTAATAACAAATCTGCAGCACTTCCAATAACACCTAAATGATCCAATAATCTCTTAAGCCAAACATCTTCTTATACTGCTGCTGATAATGCCACGAACTCAATTCCATCATGGACAAGGCTATATACTTTTGTTTCTTACTGCTCCAACACATGGTGCCATTATTCGGTAAGAGAACAAACCTAGAGGTAGATTTCCTTTCATTTAAATCTCCTCCCCAATCAACATCAGAATAGCCTTAGAGTCGCAGATCCTTTCCATAATAACTCAACATATAATCAGCAGTCCACTTTAGATACCTCAGTATTCACTTAACGGCTTTCCAACGTGCTTGACCTGGATTGGATTAGTATCTACTCACCATTCCAACTGCAAAACATATGTCAGGTCTTGTACACATCATAGCGTACAACAAGCTTCTAACAGCACTAGCATAAGGAACATGTTTCATTTGTTCCTTCTCTTGTGGAGTCCTTGGACACAGTCTATGGCTCAATCCTTCACTTTTTGCAATAGAAGCGTCAATGGGTTTACAATCCCATATCATTCAATTCAAAATTTTGGAAGACAACCAACTTTTGACAGTATTGACTAGCTCCATATTGCTTCCGGCAATTAGTATATCATCAACATATAATGATATGATCACAAATTGATCCTTGGATCTTTTGATATATACACAATGATCCTCATCTATCATTGTAAAGTCATATGCCATTGTGGCATTATGAAAACGTATATATCATTGTCTTGACGACTGCTTAAGGCCATATATCGACCCCCAAAGTCGATATACCTTTTCTTCTTGGCCTTTCACTATGAAACCAACAGGTTGTTCCATATATATTTCATCCTCTAAGTTTCCATTGAGGAAAGCAGTCTTTACATCCATTTGATGTAACTCAAGATCCATACTAGTCACTATTGCCAGAATCATGCAAATCAAGGTAAATCTCACTACAGGAGAAAATGTATTTTCATAATCAATTTCTTCCTGTTGATTATACCCCTTCGCCACAAGGCGAGCCTTATGCCTTTCTATTGAGCCATCAGCCTTTCGCTTTATTTAGAGAACCTACTTGTTCCTATAGCTCTGCGTCCTTTTGGAAGATCAACCAGTTCCCAGACTTTGGTTTGATTTCATTGACTCCATTTCCTCTTTCATTGCATGAATCCATTTTTCCTTATTAGGGCAATTCAGAGCCTCATTAATATTTATTGGCTCATCCTCATCTTGTGGAGCAACCATAAAAGTTTCCCTTTCAATGTCAAAACATCGACGAGGAATACTTTGGCGATTTGTTCACCGTATGGGAGATTGTACACTTAGCACATCATTCCCCATCATGCTCCCACTTGGATTAGGTAATGATGATGTCGTCACATCAGGTGGTTGCAATTGAAAATGAGTTGAATTCAATTCATCACATCTCATATTACTCCCACTTGGATGAACACCACTACTATCATAATCTTAATCCAAGGTCTCAAATAGGAAGTAATCTTCCCCTATTTCGCCCTTCTTAGGAAATTCATCCACTAAGAATGTGACATCCTGTAATTCAAATTCAGTGATTCTCCCACTTTCCTGCTCACCTACGAACACATACCCTTTTGAATGTTCGGAGTATCTCATTAAAATACTCTACTTTTATATGGGACTCAATTTCCCAAACTTGTGAGAGGACATATGATTATAGACAGCATAACCCCATGGCTTAAGTAAACTTAAGTCCGGTTTTCTACATATCCATAACTCATATGGAGTGAAACTAACTGATTTGGAAGGCACTCGGTTAAGTATTTAGGCAGCAGTTAACAACACATCACTCCATAAAAGTGTTATGTAAGTTAGCATATGCCATCATGGACCTAACCATTTCTAGTAGGGTTCTGTTTCTTCTCTCTGCAACACCATTTTGTTGAGGAGTATATGGAATAGACAACTGTCTTTCTATTCCTTTTTCATCACATAATTTTCTGAACTCATCAGATAAATATTCTCGACCTCGATCGGATCTCAATACTTTTATTTTCTTGTCTAATTGATTTTCAACCAAGTTCATAAACCTTTTGAAACAACTTATGCTTCAGTTTTATGAGAAATCAAATAGACACATCCGAATCGAGTATAATCATCTATTAAAAGTGATGAAGTAAACAGTCCCATGCCTTCCTCTCACATTCATTGAACCACAAACGTCATAATGGATTAAATGCAGAGGAACGTTAGCTCTTTTACCTTTTCCAAATGGTTTCCTTGTCATTTTCCCTACTAGGCAATGCTCACATATGGATAAATCAACTTTTTCAATATTGCCCAATAAGCCATTTTTGGCTAGTCTTTTCATATGTTGTTGGCTCATATGACCAAGTCTAGCATGCCATCATATTCACATCATTATCATATAAGATAGAAGACGTGAAACAAGGGAATAACATATTGACATCACCACAGTTAACATTTAGTACAATGAAACCATTTAGAAAGTGACCACAACCATAGTAGTTTGTACCTAAATACAAATCTACACCTTTATTATGGAAGTTCATACCAAAACCAAGCTTAACCAACACTAAGACAGACACTCAATTTCGACGAATCTCCAGAGCATATAGAACATCAAGATGCGTCCACCATGCATGTTCTATTGGTCGGTGCCAATTCCTTTACATCAGCTCTAGAGTTGTTTCCGATATGGATCCACTCAGTTCCAGTTGGTACTCATCGGAATTCCATAAAGGATCCTCTATCCTTTGCTACATGGTCTGTCGCTCATGAATCTACATTCCACAAAGGATTGGATTCAGCCTATAATACAGAACTTGACACATAAGCAAAGTTCTCAAATGTACAAGAGGTGTATAGTTTCTTTGGCTCACGACAGTCGCGAGCATAGTGACCTCTCTTGTCACAATTGTAACATCACACCCTTGACATTTTCTTCACTTGAGGACGCTTTCCTCTCTCTTGTTGGTTAATTCTTGATTTCTTACAATAAGGACTTGATCCTTTGCATTCCCACATATTGAACGAATCAATACATTTGCGCTTAGAGCACAAAGCCCTTTCTGAGCTAGAACTAGCATTGCAAATATCTATTCTCAGCTCACATGCCATTAAGCGGTCCTCTACCAGCTCAAGGTAGCGCACAGCATTCTCAAGATCTTCCATAACATGGTCAAGAGCTTCTAGTGCTTCTTGCTTTTCTAGCACATATTGAATCTTCATATTCAATATTTCACAATTGTAGCCGTTCATATCAGCAATTACATTCTTAGTTGCTGAACTATCGTTCTGAACACATCAAACATACATGCACGAATAATTAATGCCTATCAATTATGCATCCTTATTTGCATAGACCCATCATATTAATGAATAATTTCAAGTAAGGCTTCAGAATCAAAAGGTCACTATGTTTCCAATCATCCTCCAAAAAACCTAACTGAAAACTATCATTAATATGATTGTCATATGCAAAATCAATTCTATGAAGTTACAAAGAACTTCTATAACTACCCACAGCTAACTACCCACAACAATCAGCAGTAACAGAAAGCAAATATTATCTAACATCCAATAGAATAACAGAGCTTTCACATAATACAACTATACATTACACTAAGCAATATATACAAAGAAAAATATCAACATGGAATGAGATATTTACATCTATATAAAAAATCTCACAATTAATCTAAGAAATAATTAGGGAATGTCCCTTCTAATCTATCAGCCAAAACATCTGAGAAAACTGAAGGTACATTTCCCAACCATGGAAAAACTTTTGGAGAGCTCTCATGTCGCCACCAAGGCGCATTCACTCTGCGCCACGTAGTGCACAATCTAAGGGTTGAAGTTTTGGCCAACTCAATCCTATAGTACTCTCTTACAAAAGCTTCCACCAGCCTCCTATAACCCGGGACCACGTTGACCTCCCATAGCCGATCTAACACTGCTTGCCATTCAAGTGGAAGAGTGTTCAACAAAGCCGGCACCTTCTCAAAATCCGGCATAAGATAACCATTATTGATGATTTCCTGTATCATCTGATTGACCTTGACCATATGTGATACTAAATCACCATCAAGCCACCGAAAATCAGCTAACTCTTTCATCAGCTTTTTCAGTCTAGCTCTTCCTTCGTCCGTTCTCGGGATTGCAGGTATCCGTGCATTACGCATCATAGTTTCTGCAACAAATGCATAACTAAAAAGGATCACTTATCATCCATAATAAACAAAATGGAAAATACATAAATTTCCATGATTCATGCAACAAATGCAGAATTAAAATGGATGACTTACAACCCACACAGACATAATTGAAAAAGAAACAAATTCCTTTTTTTTTTTTTTTTTTTTCGGGTCAACGGTCAACGGTCAACGGTCGGTCAACGGTTGTCGGTCAACGGTCAACGGTCGTCGGTCAACGGGTCAACGGTCGGGTCAACGGGCGCGCGGGTCGGACCGGTCGGGCCGGTCGCGACGGTCGAACCGGTCGGACCGGACGGGCCGGTCGGACCGCTCGCACGGACCGACCGCACGTGCCTCGCGCGTGCGGGGGATGACGTCACGCAGATGTCATCCGGCACGTGCCGGGCGCGTGCCTCGTTCGCGAGTCGGGTTGGGTCGCCGGCGGGTCGGGTCGTCGGCCGGTGACCGGCCGGCCAACCGTCGTCGGCGCTGACGTCATCGATGACGTCATCCCCGACGGTTATCGACCGTTGGTGACGTCACGATGACGTCATTGGGTGACGTCAGCACGCGTCGGTCCGCGGACCGGCGCGTGCCGCTTCGCCGGCCGCCGGCGCGCACGTGCCGGTTCGTCACCGGCGCGTGTGGCGCACGCACTGGCCATAGCAGCGGCTTCTGGCCGCGCGTGTGGGCGCGTGCAGCGTCGTACGGCGACGTGCGACCACTCGCCGGACTCGTCTCGACGTCGCCTTTCTCCCAGTGCCTTCATAATTTGATTTCGACTTACGAAAACTCAGAAAAATGGTCGAAAAGCGCTCGGGTGTCGGGATTTTCGCCCGATTCCGTACGGCCGAAGGGATTTCGCGAAAAATCAATCAAAAACATCAGAATTGATCGGGAAAGATGTGAAACAGGGCTCTGATACCAATGTTGGGAATTACTGATCCCCGAAAAACCAGATTCGACATTAAATCGAACCCCTAAATCAATGCGGAAGACGAAGCCCGGGAAAACACGTATCACCGATCGTAAAGCACACCACGGATTCGAGCATACCTTGTTAGCCACAGATTAGACACCAATGCCGAAGAAGAGGAAGAAATTCTGGCCCCGTTCGATCTGATGATGACTTGAAGGAGAGAAAACAGTGCCTTGAACTTACTGTTCTTTTTGGAGGAAGAGAGAACGCGTGGGAGAAGACGTACGTTGATTTGTTAAAACGTTTTCTTCTCTCTCTCTCTCTCTCTCCTCCCTTTTATACCTCTCCCCCTCCACGGGCCCTATTCCCGTGGGCCGGGCCCTTTGGGCCCAATTTGAGCGGATGGGCCAACTCAGGCCCATCTCATAAATCCATCACATACAGCCCTGAGAGGTCCACGAGACGTACGCCACTCAATTCGCTAGAGACGTGGAGCGTTTCCTCAGAGCCAGAGCGCAAGAGCTCGCGTGTGGAGGGCTTATGGTCCTTGTTGTTCTGTGCCTCTCGGATGGGATGACCACCCAGCAATGCTTACTCATAGCAATGGGTGGAGTCCTAGGTTCCTACCTTGTTGACATGGCCACCAACGTACGACGTCCGTTTTCGAGTTTGCCCCTTGCATTGACGTTTGGTCAGAAAGTCGAGAGTACATGGAGGTCATCTCTATGGAATGTTACAAGCTCCTTTCTAATTTGCGCTCAATGATCATTCTTCTCCTCTTGGATTCAGGGGTTGCTAAGCGAAAACGATGTGGACACTTTCAACCTCCTTAGATACTATGCTACTCAGCAAGAACTAGAAATAGTCAGAGAGAAACGGTTTGTTCAGCATCGACAGGATCAAGCTGCTCGATCGGGCCAAACCGACAGAGGGACCATCAGAGTGCGGCTTCCGTCCATGATCGCCTCATACTTTAGGGCGGTCCTGGAGGGGCTCGTCAAGGAGCATTTCGGGGCCAAGATAGTGGACAGGTTATTCACCTGGTTCGAGAAGAAGATCAAAGAGTCTCCCCTACTATCGGATCCGCGATACAAGTCGCCCGGCAAACTGCTCATCCTCCTCAATCGCAATGTCGTGTGATTCAGGAGTGTACTGCATTTGATTTGAAACAGATAAGACTCTTGTATGATTAGTCCCATCTGTGTTGTTTGGCGTTGTCCATTGGAGGGTCTGACAGAAGCTCTACCATCCATGTGTGCAGACCTCTCTCTCTCTCACAGCTAAAATATATGATTAGTTTGTCCACAAGCTCAAATGGCATGTACCAAGTCCTATGGGAAAAGCACATCCCAGACAAGAGGCCAACGTGCGTAAATCTTGAATTCCTAGGCAAAGAACATGCGTCCCAAAACTTTTAAAAGGTACACTTAAGTGTTATTTAAAAAAAAAAAATAGATACTTAGGGCCTGTCTGTTAACCATCCAAATAGTGTCTAATTATGATTTTTTTTTGTTCCCCAGAGCAGTTTGGGAACAAAATCATATTTGGTAAAATTTTTGTTTCTGAAACAAATTTCTATTTTTTTGTTTCCGAAAGCAAATTTGAAACAGAATCAAGAATAAAAAAAAAATGTTGATTCTTGTTTCCGGGAACAAATCTAAGAATCAAGACCATATTTCTCTTCTTCTTCGCTTTTCTCTTATCTTCTTCTTCTTCCCTTTTCGTCTCTTCTTCATCTACCGTGATCCCATAGTTGCCGTCCGCTGTCGTCCACCGTCCGCCGCCCATTGCTGCTAGTCGCCAACAACCAGTCCGACGAGGCTGAGCCTCAATAGGGTTGGGCGAGCCTTGCGATCTAGTGAGGCCAAGCCTCACCGGTGGCTAGGTGGGCCTCACCCAACCCCGGCGAGGCTTGCCCAGCCTCGGTGAGGCTCAGCCGATGAGGGCCAGCCTCGCCAAGGGCTGACAATGCTCCGGTGAGGTCGTCAGCAACATGAAGAAGAAGAATAGGAGAGAGAAAGGAAAAAAAGAAAAGAAAAAAAAAGAAAAAAGTTATTTAAAAATTAAAAGAAAATGACTTGGAGTAGAAATTTTGAGCACAATACCAAACGCGATTCTATTCCAGAATCATAAATTTTGGATGGTTACCAAACGGTTTAAAATGCTTAGAAATTGTTCTCGGGAACAGAATAAAAAATAATCTTTTCTTATCAGAATTTGTTTCTGAGAACAAAATCATTATCAAACGCACCCTAAGTGCCAACTCTGGTGAGTGTGATGGAAATCCAACATTACACTATTTTATTAATAAAATCATTCTACGTAGCTCGTCGGAATGTCCACTCAACAATCCTTGTTTAAAACAATGTCATCCTCCATGTTTAATTAAGTGCCAATTGTGGTTAAAAAATGATGACCTAAGTGTCAAGTTATACTATAAGCGATCACTTAAGTGTCACTCTTGCTTATAAGTGAATACTTAAGTGTCAAACTTTGTAGAAAGTAATCATTTCAGTGCCCAAATGACATCATTGAGCGTTATCTTGTGTAGTCTACATGGATTTTTTTTTTAAACGCCACAGTTCAGTTGTTTAACCAAAAATTCTCGCCTTTGATACTTAAATGTTCCCTTCTTCTTTGGCCAAAAATTATCATCTTTGGTACTTAAATGATCCATTAGTTTCCGATTCTAGCACTTAAATGTACATTTTGGAAGTTTTTGTACTTATGTGTCCCCTGTGCCAAATTGTGGCACTTACGGTGTTTTTTTTGCCATGAATTCCCCAAGAATGTAGGCTGAATTACAGTAATCTGTCCCTAGAGCCCTTTAATTCTAAGAAGGGGTTGGCAGACTTCTAGGGACAACCTTGGCTCATTGCTAAAAGCAAATTTATAAAAGATCAAATACCACCCAAGGACGAGGAACCTCAATTCCATGCGAGTCCATTGCCACAACCAATGTGAGCAAAAGGCTTTGACTTTTAGCCATATTCCTTTCCACTTCTTGTCCCTTTAAAGTTTAATGGTGATGCCATGTTTCTTCCTTTTAAGCCTTTTAAAGACTTGTTCAGGTCCAATATGAATAATAAATATGGATGATATAAAACAATAACATTTCATAGAAGAAAGGGAGACGACTAATCCATGATTAAGTAATACCAATGAGAGGTCCTATGCTTAAAACCAGGGAAAACAGAGTCAGTTGTTACAAGTATGCCTTTCCACTGTGGGTGAACCTTTTGTTTAAGCCCTTTAGGGACAGCCTCTTAGCAACAAACTACCCAGGGATTTAGTTTAGAGCATAGAGACACTTAAGGGTGCCAAGATAGTAATGTTTCCAACTACCCGAGCTGCATTTTTTAGAGGATTTTACTAGGCTGGAGAAGCAGAAGTGTTTAGAAAAACATTTAGAGTTTTTACAAACACGCACTTTACTTCAAGGGACTATGCCCAACACATTACATTTTATAAGTATTAAGAGGTCACAAACAAATAAGGACCATGCCACAGGTCCAAAACAGAAGCTTCGAAAAATCGAGTCAGCCATCTCATGATGGCTTTGGCATTGCTGGAAAATGACACTACCATCTTTTGCTCACCAAGACAAAAAAATTATAAAGGCTAATGTCACAAAAAATTTCAAATTGATACTTTTACAATAAATTTACACAAAACTAATTTTTTTAATTACATAAACCTCAAACTAGTACACATATGATAAATTTATTTCAAAATAATTTTTTGACCATCAAAAACTCAATATTGACCTTCTTTTTATAAAGATACTCTCAATTAGCTTCTATATAATTCAATTAATACAAAATGATACACATATGACAAAAGAAGGGGTAAAATGATACACATATATTAGAGGATAGGTATAAAATCAATCCAAACTGCCTCACAAAAATATTTTTAAAAAATAAACAAGATTAAGTACCGAAAGAGCACTAATTGATTAATTAGTGCAATCAAGTTCCCGACTCTAAATTCTCTGATTGCGTAGGAAGTGGACTACACTTCCATGCCTCACTTGATTTCTAGTCAATCTTAATAGGCTAGTGACGACTCCTTATTACGAAATTCTTAAGAACACCCCAATGTCACGAGAGGTATGGGCTTGGGAGAGTCCGTGTCTAATCATGGATCTTAGGTCCGTTCTTTAGGTAATACCCCTAAATTTATTCCCTTCCCAGAGGAGTAGGTCGCGACAAATTTGAATTCAGATAATGATTTATTAAATCAAATTTGTTGAGAAAGATTTTTCAAGAGGATTAGAAATCAAATGAAGAAGCAATTCCTTCTTGAACTATCTTTCGGACATATAAAAGAAAGCAATGATGATATGATCTACCACCATAAGACAAAAATGGGCACACTATATTTTATTTTATCTATTTATCTTTTAGGGGCAAAAGTGTCTTTGTCGGAAGAAAGTTGCACCTTGTTTTTGTTGAAGTAGTGGGGCCCAAGATCAAATTTGTTGACTTTGGGCATCCGTATAAAATGCCTAGGTTTTTTTTTTGCTCTAAGGAAAGTGCTGCACAAGGAAAAAAAAGGAAAAAAAGAGAGAAGCTGCATGTCCAAAAGAAGCCGCATGAAGCCTTGAACAAGAACATGAAGCTGTACGTATGCGGAAAAAAAGATGGACACTGGAGTTCTTGTTTTTGGCATACATAGAGCATTTTGTTTGAGCTTGAACACGTAGTCATTTTGTGCCATGAGTTTACGTCTAAGTAACTTATTTATTTGTAAACATTTGGGGTTTGAGCTTAAATCTAAGAGTAGGAAACACTTGAGCGTTTGAGCGGTCTCTGAATGTGGTGAATTATTTGCTACTAGCTATTTCCGTGGACGTAGGTATTGATACTCATACCAAAACACATAAATTTCTGGTGTCCTCATTATTCTATATTTATTTCTCTAGTAATTTTGCATCGAAGTAAATTGTAAGATCATGTCATTTCTGTGTACTATATTTCAAAAATAATCATGCCGGTTATGCTTGAACTTAAGTTAAGGGGCCTAGCGAGGATTGAATCTTGAACTAGGTTTGGGGGAAAATCCCAATCTAATTGCGGAAAGGAGTATATATCTAATTGAGATTTCTTTTGGTCAGTGTAATTACGAGTTGAATTATGATCCAAGCATTTAGTATTATTTTGAAGTAACGCTCTTTGCAGTTTACTGAGGAAACCAATGAAAGTGAAAAGAAGAAATCGATCTAAATGGTAATGCACAAATTCTCATTTATTCCAGTAGCATAGAAATTTGTATAGGACTCTCATTAATTTTTTTGGTTCTAGAGCAAAGGATTTTTGAAAAGTGGGCTCTAACATATGAACAACCTTTCTACAAACAACTATCATCCTCGTCATTCTTTTTATATAGATCACTAGTCTAGGTCTATGATATGATGTTCTTAATTCTCACCAACTACAAGACGCTTATATAGTTCAATAGTTTGTTATATTTGACCCTAATTTTATAATCACAAGGAGAAGGTAGATGCAAGTGTTTGGAAATAGGTTACTATCAGCCAAAAAAGTGTGAATCATACGAAATGAGATTGTTGGCCGGCCTAAGAAATTGACTACTTCTGCTCATTCTTTTTAAAGTCAATTAAAATGTATCCTTTTAGAATTTCTTTATTTTATCATTCAATTCGAGCAACCAACCTCAGTTTCTTCGGAGCCAAGAAAGCAACTTGGCTTATCAATCACGACATACCTAAAATAATTGGTCCAATGCTAGGTGCCCTTGTGTTTGCGTAAAATATGATTTGGTAGGCCCAAAAAAAAAATGAAAAGGGATAAGAGAGGACTTTAGCTTTGAGAGAGAGAGAGAGAGAGAGAGAGAGAGAGAGAGAGAGAGAGAGAGCTCAGGGAAAAACAGAAAGGGAAAGGAGGAAGAAAAGAGAGGAGAGAAAATAAGAGAGAGGAGAAAGCAGAAAGAGGAAAAATTTTCGCGCGTTCACGATCCATGCAACTTGCGAAACCGACTCAACTCCGTTTTTATAACACCAGTAAGTGTTCATGCCCTTCATTCATTCAATTGAAGTAGTTTTGAACTTAGGGCTTGAATTTGGAATTATTGGAGATTTGTGCGACGAAGTTCGATTTTTTACTCATTGAGCTGTGCCTTTTTTATAGAAATGACAGTTTAGGATGTTGTGAAGTTATAGGATTTTACGAATCTTAATTTGAGTTCCGAACAGTAACATTCGGGCCTGAATTTCAGCCATTTTTGGTGAGGTTTTGGAGTTGCTAAATTGAGGTTCTTGTAGTATATTAAAATGGCTTTCTGTGGACTGTACACTTGTTTGAAATGGATTTATGTGGAGGAACTTATGGCCCAAATAAGTTTAACACACGGGCTGCGTATACGAGATAATAATAGGTTTCCACTAAGGACGAGTGTTTTGCTGGCTCAGTGTGTGTGTGTGTGAAAGTTATCTCTATGTGCGTGTGAGGCTCATGTTTTGAAAGTTATCTGTGTGTGTGTGGCTCATGTTTTGAAAGTTATCTGTGTGTGTGTGCGTGTGTGCGGGTGTGTGAAAGTTATCTCTGTGTGCGTGTGCGTGTGCGTGGGTGCGTGGGTGCGTGCATGTGCGTGTGCGTATTTTGGTTTAAGAAACAAGTTTTGAAATGATTTGATAAATACTTTACAAAAAGTATTTCTGGTAAATGAATCGAATTGTCAAAAGATTATACGTTTTGATTTGTGAAACCAATATTTTGGTTTGATTTTATAAATTGTGGAGGTTGTTGTGGATTGATGTTGATGCTCAATATCACTGTAAGCCCAATGAGAGGCTTGTGGGTAAGCGTATGCTAGTCTAGGATATCATTGTGGGTCAAGTCACTGGCTAATAATAAATGGAAACCTAACTAGGGAGGGAGTCTTAGTCATTTTTTCACGATTGTTACATGTGACCATAGTTAGATACTTGAACATGAGACAGTCAATGGAATAGACCATTAACTTGTGTTTTTATGAGATTAGCTAATAGATTGGATCGTTGGTATTTGCTTATTATAATCTTGAGTATTTGGTTACGGACATATTATGCTAAAGAAAGAAATATTCCATTTTTAGCCTTGAAAGTTTGTTAAATTCTGAATTTGGTGAAAATGAGTTACGTTTGTGTTTTAAATATGCATGATAATTGTTTGATCCGTTTAGAAGAAATACATTACTCACTAAGCTATGGTAACTTATTTTCTTTTCTTATCACATTTGTCAGGTCCATCAATTAATGGTCGTTAAAGCGAGAGCATTATCGTCTTACATCCATCGGGGAAAGGACGGCTATATCACTCCCTCTCTATAGGATTTGGGGAGTGACAGTTGTCCACTTGGGAGAGAGAGAGAGAGAGAGAGAGATGGCCTCTGCACCAACTCAATCGCTTCCAGCGAACGGAGGAGACGGCTTGTACAGTTACACCCGCAACTCCACCTTTCAGGCAGTGCATTCTGGCGATCATATTTCACCTGCAACTCTTTATTGTCCTCCCTCATGGCAATGTCTTCCATTTTTTTTTTTGGATGATGTCCTTTGTCTGGCTAATAATCATATCATGTGGCTTCTCTATGTTTAATCATCAAAGTTCCCGATACCCTATTAAGTACTTTTTTTTTTTTTTTATCAGAGTGTCCACTGACAGGATTTTAATCAAGAGTTGAAATTTTGCAGAAAAGGGGAGTAGAGATCGCCAAGGCCTTGATCAAAGAGTCAATCGCCGAGAAGTTCGATGCCAACCGATTCATCTCTCCTTTGGCGGCCTCAACCAAACTCTGCATCGCAGATTTAGGCTGCTCCGTCGGGCCCAACACCTTTATTGCGGTGCAGAACATCATCGAATCCCTTGAACTCAAGTTCAGTTCCGCTGAGGCCATCGAGTTCCAAGTGTTCTTCAACGACTTCACATCCAACGACTTCAACACCCTCTTCAGATCGCTACCTTGCGACCGACACTACTTCGCGACTGGCGTACCCGGAGGATTTCATGACCGCCTATTTCCCAAGGCTTCGATCCACATTATCCATTGCTCCTATGCCGTACACTGGATGTCAAAAGTGCCGAAAGAAGTCATGGACAAGGACTCGCCTGCATGGAACAAGGGAAGGATCGACTACGCATACGGCCCTCCAGAGGTCCACGAGGCATACGCAGCTCAATTCGTTAAAGATGTGGAGCGCTTCCTCGGAGCCAGAGCACAGGAGCTTGCGTGCGGAGGGCTTATGGCCCTTCTTGTTCCGTGCCTCTCATCTGGGATGACTGCCCAGCAATGCTCAATCATAGCAATGGGTGGTGTCCTAGGTTCCTGCCTTGTTGACATGGCCACTGAGGTATGACATCCGTTTTCGAGTTTGCACCTTGCATTGACGTTTGGTCAGAAAGTTGGGAGTACATGGAGGTCATCTCCATCGAATGTTACAAGCTCCTTTCTAATTTGAGCTCAATGATCATTCTTGTTGTCTTGGATTCAGGGGTTGCTAAGCGAAAACGATGTGGACTCTTTCAACCTCCCAAGATACTATGCTAGTCAGCAAGAGCTGGAATCAGTCATAGAGAGAAACGGTTCGTTTAGCATTGAGAGGATTGAGCTGCTCGATCGGGCCAAGACTGACGGAGGGACCATGAGAGTGCGGCCACCGTCCATGATCGCCTCATACTTTAGGTCAGTCCTGGAGGGCCTCATCAAGGAGCATTTCGGGGCCGAGATAGTGGACGGGTTATTCTCCCGGTTCGAGAAGAAGATGGAAGAGTCTTCCGTGCTATCAGACCCAGGATACAAGTCGCCCAGCGAAGTGTTCATCCTCCTCAAGCGCAAAGTCGCGTGATTCCAAAACATACCGCATTTGATTTGAAATAGATAAACTCTTGTATGATTAGTCCCATATTTGTTGTTTGGCGTTGTCCACTGAAGGGTCTGACAGAAGCTTTATCATCCCTGTGAGGAGACCTCTCTCTCTGTTTCTCTCTTTCTATCTCATAAAACATATGATTAGTTAGTCTACAAGCTCAAGGTCAAATAGCATACACCAAGTCCTCTGGGAAAAGCACGTCCTGGCGAAGAGATCAACGTGCATAAACCAAGGTGAATTCCCCAAGAATGCAGGCTGAATTACGGTCTTCTATACCTAGAAAGGGTTGGCGGATTTCTAGGGACGGCCTTGGCTCGTCGCTAGAAACAAATTCATAAAAGATTCAATACCGTCCAGGGAGGGGGAATCTCAATTTCATGCGGGTCCCCGTCGCCACAACTTACGTGAGCAAAAAGGCTTTGACTTTTAGGCATGTTCCTTTTGACTTCTCGTGCCATTTGAGTTTGACGGTGATGGGAACAATGAATATGGATGATATAAAACGAGACATTTTATAGAAGAAAGGGAGACGACTAATCCATGATCAAGTAATGAATGAAGTTTACCAAGGCCCTTTCATGATGGCTTTGGCGTTACTAGAAAATGACACTGCCATCTTTTGCTCACTAAGACAAAAAACTATAAAAGCTGATATTAAAAAAAATTCCAAACTGACATATTTATAATAAATTTACACAAAACTAATTTCTTGATCACTAAGAACTCCAAACTGATACACATATAATAAATTTATCGGCTAAAGAATAGCGCAAGTGCAAAAAGTTGGTACGGGAGACACTTACGAAAGGTACACTAAGTATCCATTTTTTTATTAAAAAAAAATGAGGACACCTAAGTGTCAAGTCTATCGACTCTAGCTAAATATCCTACATGACAATTTTTTAATAATATAACTCGCTTACGTGGCTTGCCGAAGAGCAGAGTCAGCAAAAAAAAAAAAAACCAAAACAACGTCGTTTTGCCTATTTTTTGAATTTTAATATAAACATTAATTAAATTAAATTTAAAATTAATTATTGAAAAAAAGGAGATGAAGATTGCAGAAGGCGAGGGTTGGGGGTAAGTACATTATTAGTATCAAAAGTTGTGTACGGCGCTTACTTTGGTGCCAAAAGTTTCCGTCGGATCACTTAAGTGCCAAGTTGGAGGAAAAACGATCACTTTGGTGCCACCAGCGAGAGATTCTGGCCAAAATGATTACGTGGCTTATATATATATATATATATATATATATATATATAAATCGACATGGCTATTAAATGACGTCGTTTTCAGTCCTCCTTAAGAAAACGACGTCGTTTTTACCGTCATATGTGGATGGCCTCACAAAAATGACATCGTACGGCTCATATGGAGATTGAAATTAGGGTTTTTTTGTCCGATCTTCGCCCAACGCCGACCTAGCTTGCTTGGCCACCATTGCTCGGCCACCGTCGCTCGGCCACTGTCACTCAACCTCCGTCGTAGTTGCTCAACTAGGTGAGCGAGGAGAGGCTAAGGTTGTTTCTCGAGCAAGAAGCGATGGGAAGAATAGGAGGCGAGGGCGGAGGAGGAGGAGGAAGAAGGGGGGTCTAAGGTGGAGAGAGCGAAAACGAGGAGGGCAAAGGAAACAAGGAGGGCGCAGATGGAGATGGTGAATTGGGCTCTGCTTAGGGAGCGGTTGAAGTGGGTCTTTCTGAAGGGGGAAGGAGAAGGAGGAGGAGGAGGAGGAGGGCTTGGGCTTGTCGACAATATCGGACAAACTGGAGGCGGAGTTGTGCTGTGTTATAGATGAAGCCAAATATTTATTTTTAGGGGCTTTTTTGTCTTTTCAATCAAATTAGCTTTTAGATTAAAAGTGATATCTTTATGTTAGCGATGGCAAGACCCTAGTCATCAAGACGTTGAAAAAGAAAATAGAGAGGCAAGCAAAAGAGAGAGTTTTTTCTTATGGGGGTTTTCAATCTCTTTGTGCCATGATCTTGAGAGAAGATCATCGTTGTATTCCAACGTTTTTCAAAATCTAGTGGATTCGCAGAGTGCTTCTGCACGGAGACGTAGCCCAGGTTTGGGTGAACTTCAATAACAAATTTTTTGGCGTGTTCTTCCGATTATGTTATTTTTTTTTATTATATTTTGCTTTGTGAATTGTTTGCGAGCGTTATTTTTCTGGAATCAACATGCGATTTCGTAACAACTGGTATCAGAGCCTGGGTTGGCTAATCGAGAACATCGAGGGTTTTTCGGTGACGTTCGATTGAAAGCAAACAGTATGGAAGAAGATAAAATCAGAATCGATAAGTTCGATGGGGAGGATTTCAGATGGTGGAAACTACAAATAGAGGATTATCTTTATCAAAAAGATCTCTATGTACCACTTGAGGGTTGGAAACCCGAGATGGTGGAAGTGGAGCCGACAGCAGAAGCCAAATGGAAAATTATTGATCGAAAGGCATTAGGTGTGATTCGTCTAGGGTTGACGAAAAAGACATGGTACCACATCACGAAAGCAAAAACTACAAAAGAAGCCATGGATATTCTAACGAACATTTATGAGAAGCCATCCACATCAAATTAGGTATTTTTGTTAAAGAAACTAGTTAATATGAAGTTATCTGATAGAGGTTCTATGGTAGAGCATATTAATAGTTTCACGCAGGTCACGGGTCAATTGGAATCCGCAGGCATAAATTTAGATATGAAGCTTCAAGCTTTATTGTTTTTATGTTCTCTTCCAGAAAGCTACAATACCACAGTGCAGGGAATTTCGAGCACCATGAAGGATGATTTAACTTTTGATGATGTTGTGAGTAGTATCATGGATGAAGAGATGCGAATGAAAGTTTTAGGTGGAGATAATTTTTCTGCATCTACATCTTTAACAGCACTCACAATGGAGAACTGTGGAAGAAGTAAAAGTAGATGAAAATTCAGTGGGTGTGGCAGATCACAATCAAGGGATAAGAGATAGGTTGCAAAAGATGAGTGTTAATTTTGTCACAAAACCGGACACCGGAGGTTTCAGTGTGAAGCCTACAAAAAGAAGCAGCAAGATGAGAATCAAGGAGCTAATGTAATTAGCGTTGAATTTTCGCTAGATAACTTGTGTTTGTCTACAGGGTTTGACTTGACAACAGATAAATGGTTTATTGATTCCGGTGCTTCTTTTCACTACACCTCGCAAAGAGACATATTTGATGATTATGCCAGTAGAGATTTTGGACAAGTGATTGTGGGAAACGACTACATGTGTCCCATTGTTGGGAAATGAACTGTGATTGTGAACATCTTAGGTAGAGAATGTCTAGTTTTGAGTGAAACTAGGCATATTCCGGAATTAAAGAAAAATCGGATTTCAGCCAGTAAACTTGACGAAGAAGGTTTGGTAATAACCTATGGATGCGGAGAGTGGAAGATAACCTCAGGGGCAAGAGTAGTAGCAAAGGGAAAGCGTATGGGTACACTTTACCTTCTCCAAGGAGACAATATCAGTGATATGGTTGCAACTACAATAGTTACAAGTAATTTGTCTACTCTTTGGTATTATCGTTTGGGACATCTTGGTGAAAAATGTGTAAAGCAATTACACTCGATGAAATTACTTCCAAGTCTGCAAAAAGTTGAGTTATATTTTTGTGAGAGTTGCATTTATGAAAAACAGAAGGTTGTTGGTTTTCAATTGAATGGGCGACAAAATAAAGGCCAGAAGCTAGAGTTGGTTCATACTGATGTATGGGGACCTGCTCAGGAACTCTCTTATGGCGGTAAGAGATATTTTGTCACATTCATTGATGATGCAACAAGAAAGGCTTGGGTCTATACTCTTAGAGAAAAATCAGAAGTATTCGGGATGTTCAGAATGTGGAAGACCATGATAGAAAAAGAGACAGATTATCAGATTAAAGCTCTGAAGTCTGATAATGGTGGTGAATACACGAGTAAGGAATTTGCAGAATATTTGAGTCGAGAGGGCATACACGGGTTAAAGACTATTCCTAGAACTCCTCAAGAGAACGGTGTAGCTGAAAGAATGAACAAGACTATTATAGAATGTGCAAGATGCATGAGACTACACACGGGCCTCCCACTACACTTATGGATTGCCATGGTTAATGCAGCTATTTATCTTATCAACGAAGTCCATCTACTGCGTTGGATGGAGAAATACCACAAGAACGGTGGTTAGGTAAAAAGATTAATTATTCACATCTAAAGGTGTTTGGTTGTATTACATATGCTTTGATTGATAGGGAGGATATAAAAAAGCTTGATGCTAAGTCCCAGAAGTGCATCTTTATTGGATACGGTGGCGACGAGTATGACTATAGGCTTTGGGATTATGAGAATAACAAAGTCATTTGCAATTGCAATGTGGTATTCCATGAAGAAAAGATGTACAAGGATTGTCAAACAGAGCATGAGAAGATAGTAGAACCAGAATATGTTGAATTAGACACAATGCCTGTGAAGATGTTTCCAGTAGATCAAAGTGCACTTGAAAGAGAGGTTCAAGATGAGCCTATTATCAGTGAAGAGGTAGTTCAAGAGGAACGCAGTGATTCGGAGCAAACTAACGACTCTAAAGTACTTGTCTTGAGAAGGTTTACACGTGTGAGAAAGCCAAAGGTAATTTTTGATCCATCAGCTAATACTGTTGTGAGCCATGTCTTATATATATATATATATATTTGGGGCAATCAGAGACTTACGATGAGGCAAAGGCAAACACGTCTCACTTGCAGTGGGAGTGTACTATGAAAGACGAGATGAGCTCGTTACTTCAGAACAAAACTTAGGAGTTGACCAAGTTGCCCACAGGTAACAAAGCTTTGTTAAACAAATGGGTGTACAGGGTTAAGAATGAAGCCGATGATAGTATTAGATACAAAGCGAGACTTATAGTCAAGGGCTTTTCTAAAAAAAAAAAAAAGGGATCGACTACTCCGAGATATTTTCACTTACAGTGAAAATGACGTCAATTAGAGTTCTGCTAAGTATAGTTGCAGTGGAGGATCTTCATCTTGAGCAGTTAGACGTAAAAACAGCGTTTTTACACGGTGACTTAGATGAAGAACTATAGATGGCACAACCTAAGGGTTTTGAAGTCAAAGGTAAAGAACTCGTGGTATGTCGCTTGAAGAAAAGCTTGTATGGCTTGAAACAAGCTTTGTAGTAATGGTACCTAAAATTTGATGCTTTCATGAATGAAAAAAGATTTGCACATTGTGAGTCTGATCACTGTGTTTATTTTCGTAAGTATGATAATGGTGACATTAGCACTTCACTTATGGTTCTTCGATCTGAGGTCAGAGGAAAGTAGATTCAATTCCTTTTAAGGACCGTCGTCGAGCCAAATACCTCACTATCAAGGTCTTCGCAGATCTCCCTATTATCGAGAAACCTACAGAAGTCAGAATGGGAAGAGGAAAAGGAAATCCTACGGGTAGCTCTCTTTCTGCTGTTAGCAGGATTCATTACTATATTCAGCTGTTTCAGAATTTCTACTAAAAGAGAAGAGTGAAGACCGGGAAATCCCTTTTTTTTTTTTTTTATAGAGAACTGCTACTCGCCCCCGCATATGGAACATGATTTGCTCTTGCTGGTAGGTATCCTAGGATTGGAGGAAACCACACACAACTTGCTTCAAAATTGAAAGGAAAAATTTCTCATTGTTGAAGTTGTACCGCCTAAGCTGCTTTGATCTAAGTAAGGATACGAAAGTGTTGGTGGAGACGGGAATTAAACTGAACCGAGACAAGAGAGACATTGATGGCCTCGGATAGATTTTCTTCTATCTCGACCCTTACCACATTTGAGGCATCTGTGTGACTTTTTCCTACTTTGCTAAGAGAAGAGCAGGAAAGACAAATGGCCTAAAGCAATCCTTCCAACCAGCCAACCCTAGGCTCCACAAGCTTCGGTGCGGTACACTAAAGACCAAGCCAATCTCGACAAAGAAAAAAAAAGTAAAAGCAACTACATCTCCTTCGGACCAATGGGTCACACAACAGGTGCACGATCGACTTTGCACGCTCCATCCTTCATCCCGTCGCCCCTTGGATGGTTTCGACAAGCCTGCCGTCGATGCCGAGTATGTGGTGGATCTAAACCCCGTGCATGACGCCAATATTATAGCTGATATGGAGACGAACTAGGGACCTGAGGTTAAAGAGCCCGCAACAAAGATAGCTGACCCTTTAAACATCGACATCTCTGACAGTGTCATGGTAGACCTGGATCCTAAGTAGATAGGGTTCGGGGTAGAGTTAGCTTGGTAACTCCTCTTTGGGTCTAGATCTTTTGTGTACAACTTTGTATAGCTAACCTGGTTTGTTTATAAAATATGTTTTGTATTAATTGGTTGTCCTGCTTTTCTATCCCACGTTGATTGTTGTTTGGAGTTTATTAGTTCGCTTCAACATGTGCATAAATCGATTGAGTTAGCGACGCGTCCTAGGCACGTCGCATTTTAGTCCACCACCAAGGGATGTGTGCATGCCTGGGGTTCGGGTCATGACATTCCCGAACGAAGTGGTATCAGAGCTGGTCAATGTTTGGAGTGATAAGGTGCGATGGGTTATGGGATAGTTAGTAGGAAAGGCTTTTCCTTATGCAGATGCATGCGATTGATTAGTTGATTGGTAGATTGTTTGTGTGGGTCGCTCAGTTTTCTAATTCTAGGTTGGAATTGGAAAGCAGATTCTATAAAAAGCCTGCAGCATGAGCGATCCGGATCAAAGGACTCTTAGGAAGAGGACAGTAGCATCAGTCACTCGGGGTAGGACGCTAACTAGGGTCAGTGCCCGAGGTAAAGCGCAGGCTTAGGCCAGCGCCAGTGGAATTGTACCGCCGCTGGCCGGTACTGGTGTAGCAACATTTGGCGATCCTAGAATCGATGGAATCGTGCAAACACTCGAGACCCTTGGGAATATGATGGGGCAACAGGCCCAAAATCAAGTCGCCGCCACTGCTGCCGCCAATGCTGCTGCCATTGCTGCAGCTGCACCTGCCGAGGTTCCACTTGTGAACGTGATCAAGGAGAAACCGATGCACAAGCTTGTTGAGCAGTTTCTAAAGCTGAACCCACCAAGGTTCTCAAGAACAAGTGATCCCGAGGTTGCAACCCTCTGGATCCAAGAGTTAGAAAAGGCCTTCGCACTACTAAGGTGCTCAGAGGAAGATAAGGTGGTCTTTATAGTCTATTAGTTGCAGGATAATGCAAGTACCTGGTGGAGGGCCACCAAAGGAAGAATGTTCCTTGAAGGTGTGATTCCAGAGTGGAATGCCTTCGTAGAAGTTTTCAATGGCAAGTATTTCTCGGATTGCGCCCGAAAATAGAAGATGGTAGAATTTCAATGCCTTCGTCAGGGTCTAATGTCTGTAGACCAGTACGAGGCGAAGTTTGCTGAGTTATCCCAGTATGCCCCCAAACTGATTGAGGATCTGGTAGATCGAGCAAGGAGATTCCGAGATGGACTTAGACTAGAGCTGAAGGATCCGCTAGTGTCGTTTAATCTGAAGGACTACAATGATTTGTATGAGCGGGCCCAACTAATAGAGAGAAACTTGAACGAACAAGCCGCCGCATCTGGGTTGCGGTTCAGGTCGAATAGAGATGGCAATTGGTTTGGGAAGAAGCCGATGACCGGAGGAAAGTACCCCATTCCGCCCAACAGGAAGGGTGGGATTGGAAAGTCAACACCGAACCAGAATGGAGTGTGTCGTTTTTGTGGAAGACGACATGGTTCAGCCCCGTGTTCGGCTAGGCTGGGAGCATGTTTTAGGTGTGGTCAATTTGACCATCAGATAAAAAGTTGTCCACACAGGTCGACAGGACCACAGCCGCCGCTACCGCTGATGGGTCAGAATAAAGGATATGCGTCGCAGAATGCACCGTATGGTGGTTTGAATAGGCCTCTAGCTCAAGGAAGGGTGTACGCTGTCACCCGACACGAGGTAGAAGACTCACCAAACGTGATCACAGGTACAGTCTCGCTGAACGACCATGCTGCTTATGCTTTATTTGACCCTGGAGCTACACGTTCATTTATTGCCGAGCAATACGTTAAATTGGTAGGGTTGAGTCATGAACCGTTGGGGTCAATCATTAGCATATCTACCCCGTTAAAGGATAAGGTGTTGTATGTAGTAGGCTGTCCTAGTTGCAAGTTGGTTATTGGTGAGTGAGAGGAAATGATAAATTTGATTGTCTTAGCCATGTATGATTTTGATATGATAATTGGCATGGACTGGCTCACCAAGCAACGAGCTACTATATACTGCTATCGTAAATCGATTTAGTTTAACTCGTTAGTGGGTGAAAGTTTCGAGTTTGTTGGGAGTTGAGGAGGACCCTCGATTACCTTAATCTTGTCGCTTGAGGCAATCCGGTTGTTAGACGGGGGTTGCCAAGGTTACTTGACGACTATCATGGATACGACAGTTGAGGAGCTGAAGATGAAAGACATTGCAGTGGTACAGGAGTTTGTTGATGTGTTTCCGAAGGAATTACCCGGTTTGCCCTCGGAAAGGGAGATCGAGTTCGTGATTGAGTTGGCCCCTGGGATGGAGCCAATCTCTAAGGCTCCTTACCGTATGGTGTTGTCAGAGTTAAAGGAACTGAAGGTGCAGATGCAGGAGTTGTTGGATAAGGGATTCATACGTCCCAGTGCATCACCTTGGAGAGCACCAGTTCTATTCGTGAAGAAGAAAAATGGTTCGTTGCATCTTTGCATTGACTATCTATAACTCAACCAAGTGACGATCAAGAACAAGTATCCATTGCCGATGATTGATGACTTGTTTGACCAGCTACAGGAAGCGTCGATATTCTCCAAGATCGATTTGAGGATAGATTATCATCAACTGAGAATCATAAAGGAAGACATATCGAAGACGGCGTTTCATATGCGTTACGACCATTATGAATTCACCGTAATGCCATTTGGTTTGACTAACACCCCAGCTGCTTTCATGGATCTGATGAACTTAGTGTTTAAGGAGTATCTGGATCAGTTTGTGATCGTGTTCATCGACGACATCCTAGTGTACTCGAGAAGTCCAGAGGAGCACGAAAGACATTTAAGGATTGTGCTTCAGACTCTGCGAAATCATGGATTGTATGCCAAGTTTAGTAAGTGCGAGTTTTGGTTAACTCGTGTGGCTTTTGTAGGTCATGTGATTTCAGGTGAAGGGATTTCTGTGGACCCGACCAAGATCGAAGCAATTATCAACTGGCCAAAACCGATGACAGTGATAGAGATCAGAAGTTTCTTGGGTTTGGCAGGTTACTACAGATAGTTAGTGGAAGGATTTTCAGCAATAGCCATGCCTCTGACTAGATTACTGAAGAAGGAAGAAAAGTTCGTCTGGACAAATAGGTGCGAGCATAGTTTCCAAGAGCTTAAACAGAAGCTAACTATAGCACCCGGGTTGACAATTCTGTCTGGTCTTGAAGGATACGAGATCTTTGGTGATGTGTTGTTTAGAGGACTAGGTTGCGTGTTAATGCAATATGGCAGAGTCGTTGCATACGCGTCCCGTCAGTTGAGACCTCATGAGTTGAATTACCTGATGCATGACTTAGAGCTCGTAACAATCATATTCGCTCTGAAGATTTGGAGACACTACTTGGGTGGAGAAAAATTCCAGATTTTTACCAACCATCAGAGTATTAAGTATTTATTCTCTCAGAATGTGTTGAATATGAGACAGTGTCGTTGGATGGAACTTCTTAAGGACTATGACTGCAACATCGTCTCATCTCGGGAAAGCTAATAAGGTCGCAGATGTGTTGAGTTTGAAGTCTTCAATTGCACATATGGTGATCCAGGAATGGATTTTACTCGAAGGAGCTCAAGATTCGATTTTCAAATTTGAGGTAAGCCACCTTTCAAATCTTATGGCCACCCTCAGAATTGAACTGGAGGTGCAAATAAGAATTAAGATGTTGCAGTTGACAAACCCAGAGATCTAGAAGATTTTGCAGGAAGATGCCGAAAAGAGAAAGGCTGATTTTCAGATTTCTGATGACGGAACACTAAAGTTTCATGGACAATTGTGTGTACCCGACGATGCTGAGCTTAAGGAGGAAATATTGTCAGAAGCTCATCATTGCAGTTACAGCATTTATCTAGGCAATACAAAGATATATCAGAATCTGCGTCAACAATATTGGTGGATCGGTATGAAGGGGGATATCACCAGACATGTCGCCAACTGTCTAATGTGCCAACAAGTGAAAGCACAACATTGCAAGCTGGGAGGACTATTGCAACCTCTCGAGATTCCCGAGTGAAAATGGTAACATATCACAATGGACTTTGTGATGGGGTTACCAAGGAGTCAGCTAGATAATGATTCCATATGGGCTGTAGTTGATAGATTGATGAAGTCTGCTCACTTCATCACCATACGAAAAGACTATGCATTGGACAGATATGCTGAGTTGTACGTGCGACAGATAGTTCGACTACACGAAGTGCTAGTGACGATTACGTCAGATCAAGACCTGAAGTTTACAGTCGCTTTCTAGAAGAGTTTACAGACTGCCTTTGAAATGAAGCTGCGGTACAGTACGACCTATCATCCTCAAACGGATGGCCAACCTGAGAGGATGATTCAACCCCTTGAGAACATGCTAAGAGCTTGTGTACTAGACTTCAAGGGAAGCTGGGAGGAACAGCTTCATTTAGTTAAGTTTGCCTATAACAACAATTATCAGCAGAGCATTCAGATGGCACCGTTTGAAGCATTGTATGGCAGAGCCTACAGAACTTCAGTTTGTTTGGATGAAGTTGGAGAGCAGAAGATTACTAGCTCAGAGTTAGTCCAACAGTCAATAGACGCCGTCAAAGTTATCTGGGAAAGACTGAAGACCGCTCAAAGTCGTCAGAAAAGTTATGCAAACAAGCGACGAAGACCATTGGAATTCCAAGTTGGTGAGCATGTCTTCCTTAAGGTGTCATCAATGAGGGGTACTTCACGCTTCGGTAAGAAAGGGAAGCTAAGTCCGAAGTACGTCGATCCCTTTGAAATTCTAGAGTGAATTGGGACTTTGGTGTATCGTCTTGTGCTACTGCCAAGACTAGCTCAAGTGCATGATATCTTCCACGTGTCGATGTTGAGAAAGTATGAACTTGACCCAACCCACGTGCTGAATTTTGAAGAGCTAGATGTGGATGACAAAGTGTCGTACGTGGAGAGACCGGTTCATATTGTAGATCGAAAGGAACAAATTCTGCACAACAAGACGATCTCTTTGGCCAAAGTGGTCTGGCAACACTACAAAACAAAAGGAGCAACCTAGGAAAGCGAAGAATCGATGAGACGACAATACCCCCACCTTTTTGAATAAGATTCGTAATGGTTTAAATTTCGAGGATGAAATTTTTATAAGAGGGGAAGAGTTGTGACATCCCGAAAATCCGACCCTATCTCGACTAAATGAAATAGGCTTTTCATTGACGCGCCTATGGTCATTTTTCTTTGAGCTAATCACTCATGAGATAACTAATTTATCAGGTGAAGTCGTTAAGAGATATAAATGCAATCGATTTAAGAATTCAACTGGAAATTGACTAGTCGACCGTGCTAATCGGCAAGGGTCAATATGGCACCATTATAATCGATTAGAGACCAAAGATAGGTCGATTTGACAGAAGCACGTAATTAAATTATGGGTGATTCTACCTGATTACAAAATTCGCGTCGAACAGCACTAAACCGATTTTTCAGACTCTTCAATTATACTTAAAGGTACCCATTAGCTTGAGAAAATATATGGTAAATGCTAATTACAACTATTTGAAGGTGTGTCTATTTTGCTGGAAATTTTTTTTATGCGAAACTCTCCGATGTTATGTTCACAGTGGTAAATTGACTAATAGTCTTGTTTGAGCTTACATGACACCTTCAATTCCACACATTCGAATACGGAAGATGATTATGAAAAGGCAACAACATTTGTTTCATTTGATAAAACGACAGTATTGTTGTAATTGATCACTTCATTCATTAAGTGGTTCTATCATGGGAAAGAGATGATAGTATTGTTCATAAATCTAGCACAATTGTGGGAGAGTGATTAAAATATTGAAGTTGACAGTAAATAAGTGAACACCGCTTTATTTTTCTGAAGTCAAATATTGCATCTATAGTCTTTGCGTGACAAAGAAGTTAGTGAGGTTCTAGTCAAGGCGTGTCAGTCCATCGATAGAATTATCGTATGGCTTTCTTTCTTTCATAACGTGTTGCACCATCCAAGAAACACTTATTCCTTATTTTCCTTTTACTTTGGCCAAAAGCGACATTATGCAAGTTTATTCCCGTCAATAGTCTATTTTTGTTATCAATTTTTTTTTGGTCAAAAATGAAAAAGCTTAGACGATGAAATACGACATCATGTTTCTTTTCATTTTCACAATTTAACGAAGCGACACTTATGTAATATTAGCCTTGAAAAGAAAATAGATAGCCACTACCTCACTCGAAAGGATTTTGTTTCATCCTAGAGTACATAACATACAAATCGATTCTTTTTTTTTTTTTTTGGTTTAAAATCGATTCTTTTTTTATGGTACTAAGAAAAGTCAATCTGGAAATTGCGAAGAAGTTTCTTTTTTAATCAACATGAAAGTTACGCATAAATAATTCCAACACTGTGTCTTGTCACCTTGACTGCAAGGGCTGCAATTTCCACATGAGACCCACTTTTTCTTCACTGGACTTCGCTTTATTGGTTGACTTGGACATTTGAATCACCAAGGACTCCCAACTCTTTTCATTCATATAACTGGGCCTCCATCACATTACCAATTCGCAAAAACTTTCATTGCATTAGATCAAATGATAGAGAGACGATTAAGTCTCTGAGCTCCATGAGCATGCTCCGTGTTTTGCTTTTCATATTGCATGTTTTGTTGCTAATGGGGACGAGTTGCGGTGTGAAGAAGAATCGTTTGTGCACTGCTTCATCTTGTGGCGAGGTTCGTGACATACACTATCCCTTTTGACTGAAAAGTGACCCAGAAGACTGCGGCCACTCTGAGTATGAGCTAGTTTGTGAAGATAACCACACTTTTCTATATCTGTATGCCGGTCGATATTATGTGAAGTCAATTCACTATTTTAGTTTCATAAATAGGTTCTATGGTAAAATCATGGTAGTTGACGATGGATTGCAAAAAAGTAATTGCTCATCCCTCCCTCGTTTCTCATTGGTACCCTCCAACTTTAGTGATTATTATCCATACTATAATACTGCTCCATGCTCTATGGTGGTCTTCATGAAGTGCTCACAGCCCGTTTCTTCTACTTCGTATATCGATACTGAACCATATATTGAGGGAACATACCCTTTCGATACGCCCCCTAATATTTCCCAAATGAAGGTGTACTCATACGCTATGTATGGGTTTGGTCTACAAGTAGGGGACATCAAGGATTCTTGCCACGTAACCATGATGACTTACTTATCAGATTATTATAACCTGACGTTGGAAATTGATCGGTATCGTGCGAGCCCACCGTATGAGGTCCTCCACAACATGATGGCTAAAGGATTCAATCTCTCTTTTTATGAACCTCCTTCGCCAGTAATATTCCAGCTTTGCCAGTTAGGTTTCAGATACCGAACGGAGTGGTGCGAACCATATTACTCCTGCAAGCTGACTTTCCCTGAAGCTTTTCTTCCTTTACACTCTTACTTTTTTTCTTCTTCTTCTTCATCCTCATCATTTTCTTAAATGTTAGCTCTATTGAGGGATCTTATCAAAATTTACTTACTGAGTGATGTGGCATGTTTCAATTGGATATTGTAAAACGTTGGTTTGTTTTACTGACTCGTTACTTTCTTTAATACTCAATAAAAAAAAAAAATTGCCACATTTGTCAAGTGAAAAAGTTCAATAAGATTTTTTAGTAGATTTGGCGTGCATTGCTCTTTTATTTTACATCTACGGAGCTTTTTTGGACTTGACACTTTTTCTTTTCTTTTTTTTGGGCCTTATTCACTAAAAAAAATCACAACTTTACGTTTAGTCCCAATTTTGCTCTGAACTTTTTTTATCTAAAAAAAGAATCCTAAATTTTAGGTCCAGTCCAAATCTGCCTTGAACTTTTATATGTCTAGAAAAAACCTCAAACTTTAGGCCCAATCTTAAATCTATCTCGAACTTTTCTTTTGTCTAAAAGAAAAAACCCCAATTTTTACTCTAATCCCAAATCTACCCTTATTAGCCCTCTGACCAAAAATTGCCGTTAGTTGTCCCTAAATTTTATATCTTAGAACAGTTTCATTTTGGAAATAATTTTTAATGTCACCTTACTGAAGTGGATTTGTTATCAATGTGGAAATACCACGTCAAGTTGGGACTAGACCATGGGGGTAAATTTGGGAATATATTAAAAGTTGGTGATTTTTTAAAACAAAACAAAATTTGAGGTAAATTTGGGATTGTACCTAAAGTTTGGAGTTTTTTCTGAGACAAAAAAAGTTTTGGCCAAAATTGGACTAGAATTGGAGGGTTTTTTTTAAGGGAATTAGGCCTTTTTTTAAGGGAAAATTGTTTGATTTGATAGTAGCTCGTGTCCCCTGAATCGCTGTCATTGTTAGGGGAACTTTTGAACATTTGGTACATTTAGGAGAACAAAAGCGAAAACGTGTTTCTCAAAAGAAAAGATCATGCAACAATAGCGTGGATTTCATGAGTGAATAGAATAAAGTTGGATATGAGCGTTATCTAGAAAAGTGAAACTCGTTCACTCTTTTTTTATTCTAGACTTCACCACTTGCAAATTTCAATGACCAAAAGTGTCTTTGTACTTTGCAATGATTGTATGAATTTATCTTTCACTTGGGGTATATCTTAACATGAATTGCTTTTATTATTTAACTGCTAAAACAATGGATCTAGTTCTTCATTGATTGGTCGTTAATTCTAATTAACCATTTTTAGTAATCTCTCACAAATTCTCTTACTTTCTACAGCTGATTCTATGCGGTCTATCATGCGTGATTTTGCGCAAATTGCAGAATGGAATCTCTTCTTTGTCTTGGGTATGATAAGTGCTTTTTTCTTCACACCTATGAAGCTCTCATACAGCACTCTTGACAAACAAATATTGTATGTGTAAAAAAATTATGACGCTATGCTAATCGATGGCCAAACTTCTCCGCAGTCCACTTCCTAGCAGCAAAATTCGTACTTGGAGCTCCGTGCGTGTTGGTACTTCTAATCTTGAAGTGGATGAGAAGGCATCAAGCGACCAACGCCAACATTGAAGAATTCCTACAAGCTCACAACAACTTTTTGCCCATAAGGTACTCTTACTCGGATATCAAGAAGATCACAAAAAATTTCAAATGCAAGTTAGGTGAGGGGGGATATGGTTCCGTATACAGAGGAATACTTAGAAGTGGCAATGAAGTTGCAGTTAAGATTTTGAACAAATCAAAATCTGATGGCCAAGATTTTATAAGCGAAGTGGCCACAGTTGGAAGGATCCACCACGTTAATGTGGTGCAACTTGTTGGTTTTTGCTTCGATTACTCCAAACAAGCTCTTGTCTATGATTTCATGCCAAATGGATCTTTGGATAAACACATTTCCTATAAGGATGGTGATGGTCCTCTTGATTATAAGAAAATGTATGAGATCTCTGTTGGCATAGCTAGAGGGATAGAGTATCTACATCGAGGATGTGATATGCAAATTCTACATTTTGACATCAAGCCTCACAACATTCTCCTAGACCGAAGTTTCACTCCGAAAGTTTCTGACTTTGGACTTGCAAGACTTTATCCCACCAATCATAATATAATATCGCTAACTGCAGCAAGAGGAACCTTGGGTTATATGGCTCCTGAGTTATTCTATAAAGACATTGGCGGCATTTCTTACAAAGCCGATGTTTACAGTTTTGGGATGATGTTGATGGAAATGGCTGGTAGAAGGAGAAATATAAAAGCACATGTAGAGCATTCAAGTCAAATTTACTTTCCTTTGTGGATTTATGATCAACTCGACAAAGAAAAGGAACTTGAAAGTGTAGATGTCATAGAAAAGGAAAGAGAAACAACAAGGAAGATGATAATTGTTGCGCTGTGGTGTATACAATTGAGCCCTAATGATCGGCCGTCGATGAGGAAAGTCCTAGATATGCTTGAAGGAGATATCAATAAACTGCAACTACCTCCAAAACCACTTTTGTATCCGATAGAGGCACCGATTGATGATGTTGAAGTTGAGATAGAACTTGAAACAGTCTCATCTTTGTCAAGTGCTCCGATGGTTTCTGGTAGTTACCAATTTTACCATGACCATGAGTTTATGAGATCGTGTATTGTGTGATTGTTGCCCTATTGTAGAAATGAGATGCAAAAATTATAAATAGTACTATCAACATGTATCATCATTCAAAATGTAATTTGTGAAGCTTTTTCATGTTTTTCATACAACACTGATATTTTCTGGTAGACTCCTTATGTCCATATTTTATAAATGACAATGAATGTTGTATGGCATTCATTCAATTTTTGTTTCGTGTGAATCCTCTTGGTAAAACAAGGTAATTTTTTTTTTTTTGGTTTCAATGTTTGCATTTTGAGCAATGAATCTACCATTTCCATCAAAACCTCTCACCCCAACCCTTCGACCTTTGTTTGATCACTCACATCGACAACAGCTACCTGCTCAAGCTATCTTTGACTTGGATTTCATGTCACGGGATGAGTCCAAACCTAACCGATGAACAACCAGCAGATGTCAAAGAGTAAAGATAGTATTATAATCCTCACGCGAGTTTTCCTACTAAGCAAACATTCCTTGAGACACCGATGTTCATAGGAACGCGTGATCTCCACTTCATTCAGAGATCGCAGACAAAGAAGTATAAATTTTAAGTTTTATTATTATCAAAATAAAGTAGCATAAAAAATGATGCTAAAAAAATAGAAAATGGAAAAAAATTAACAAAGTCAATCTCTTTAGTGGTCGTGAAATTCCACATGAGAATAGTCCTCCATTCTAGACTCTCATGTCCATACTCAAAAGAGAACAGCAAGTGACGCTCAAACTTAACAAAATGGACGGCTCGTTCAAACCGAGCATGCTGCTGGACTAGGGAAAACGAACCCAGCCATTGTTTCGGTTCCGGAGTTCCCAGAGAGAAGTGTTTGACTGTGAATATCCCTACCCGGCTTGGTGACAACGGCCAGAAGGTGAGGTTGAAGCGAAACGAGCTATGGTCGGCCACCTCGTTGTTGCATCGAGCCCAGGATCATTGGGATAAAAGTCGATTGAACCCAAAGAAAACTCACCGAGAATTCAGGCATGTTACAAAATCGCATGTCGATTCCAGAAAAATAACGCTTGCAAACAATTCACCAAGAAAAATATAATAATAAAATAACAGAATCAGAAGAACACGCCAGAAAATTTGTTATCGAAGTTCACCCAAACCTGGGCTACGTCTCTGCGCAAAGGCACTCTACGAATCCACTAGACTTCGAAAAAAGTTGGAATACAATGATGATCTTCTCTCAAGATCAAGGCACAAAGAGATTGAGAACCCCCGTAAAGAAAAAACTCACTTTTTTCTTCTCTCTTTTTCTTGCCTCTCTATTTCCTTTTTCAGTGTCTTGACAGCTAGTATCTTGCCATCGCTAATATAAAGGTACCACTTTTAACCTAAAAGCAAATCTGATAGAAAAGACAAAAAAGCCCCTAAAAATATTTGGCTTCATCTATAACAATCTTCCACTTGAAGACAAATATACCCAAGCACCAAGCAACTTTGCATCCATCTTCTTCAAAAAATAGTAGTTGAAAAACTTGTGCCTTTGCGATACTCCTCATCAATCAACATGAAGTAATACCAATGGTGGTAGTACAAAAAATATGCTTCTCTCTGTCTGCTACCTTGGTCAACATGTCAGTTGGATTCTTCAAGCCATCAATCTTCTGTAGCTTTAACTCATTATCTTTCAATACTGACCTGATAAAGTGATAACGCTTCTTGATATGTCTAGTCCTTGAGTGATAAGCTGCATTCTTTGCTAAGTGCACTGCACTTTGACTATCACTCCACAGTATACTGACTGGCTGTTTTCGATGTAGCTCCTCCATGTAATCTTGTAACCATATGATTTCCTTGGAGGTTTCTGTGATCGCCACGTATTTTGCCTTTATCATCGATAAAGCCACTACATTTTGTAGTCGAGATACCCAACTCACTGTTGTACCTGCAACTGTAAAGACATATCCAATAGTACTCTTACCACTATCTCAATCACCCAAATGATCTGCATCTATATAACCCTACAACTCTAGAGATGTATCACTATAACAAAGTGAGTAATTGGAAGTACATGCTAGATATAATAATATCCATTTTGCTGCATTCCAATGCTCTCTACCTGGGTTCTGCATATATCGACTCACAACTCCCACTGCATGTACAATGTATGGTCTTGTGCTCACCATGGCATACATCAAACTCCCCACTGCTGATGCATATGGAACTATCACCATCTCATCTTTCAAAGCTTGAGTGCTCGGACACATATCTTTAGAAAGTTTGAAGTGACTCACTAGAGGAGTTGCAACCGATTTTACCTTGTCCATGTTAAATCTCTTTAACACCCTATTCCCATAGACTTCCTGCGACAGCCATAATTTCTTATTTTTTCCTATCCCTGATGATTTTCATGCCTAAAATATTCTTGGCATCTCCCAAGTCTTTCATAGCAAACTATGATGATAACATCTTCTTCACTTCTACGATTTTCTTCATATTGGAACTAGCCACCAGCATGTTATCCACATATAAAGAGAGATACACAATGTCACCATCATCATATTTGTGAAAATAAACATAGTGATTAGACTCACAGTGTGCAAATCATTTTTTTTTTCATGAAACCATCAAATTTTAGGTACCATTGCCGCGGAGCTTGTTTCAAGCCATACAAGCTTTTCTTCAAGCGACATACCATGTGCTCCTTACCTTTGACTTCAAAACCTCTAGGTTGTGCCATCTATAGTTCTTCATCTAAGTCGTCGTGTAAAAACATTGTTTTTACGTCTAACTGCTCAAGATGAAGATCCTCCACTGCAACTATACTCAGCAGAACTCTAATTGATGTCATTTTCACTACAGGTGAAAATATCTCAGAGTAATCGATCCCTTCTTTTTTAGAAAAGCCATTGACTACAAGTCTTGCCTTGTATCTAATACTATAATCGGCTTCATTCTTAACCCTGTACACCAATTTGTTTAATAAAGCTTTTTTACCTGTGGGCAACTTGGTCAACTCCCAAGTTTTGTTTTGAAGTAACGAGCTCATCCTGTCTTTCATAGCACACTCCCACTACAAGTAAGACATGTCTGCCTTTGCCTCATCGTAAGTCTCCGGTTCCCTTGAATCTGTATATAAGACATGGCTTAGAACAGTATTAGCTGAATGATCAAAAATTACATTTGGCTTTCTCACACGTGTAGACCTTCTCAAGACAAGTACTTAAAGGTCGTTAGTTTGCTCAGAATCAATGTGTTCGTCTTGAACTACCTCTTCACTGATAATAGGCTTATCTTGAACCTCTCTTTCAAGTGCACTTTGATTTACTGGAAACATCTTCACGGGCATTGTGTTTAATTTAACATATTCTGGTTGTACTACCTTCTCATGCTCTATTTAACCATCCCTGTACATCTTTTCTTCATGGAATACCACATTGCGACTGCGGATGACTTTGTTATTCTCATAATCCCAAAGCCTATAACCATTCTCGTCACCACCGTATCCAATAAAGACGCACTTATGAGACTTAGCATCAAGCTTTTTCCTATCCTCCCTGTCAATCAAAGCATATGCAATACAACCAAATACCTTTAAATGTGAATAATTAATCTTTTGACATGACCACCGTTCTTGTGGTATTTCTCTATCCAACGCAGTAGATGGACTTCTATTGATAAGATAAACAACTGCATTAACTGTGGCAGCCCATAATTGTAGCGGGAGACTCGCGTGTAGCCTCATGCATCTCACACGTTCTAGAATAGTCATGTTCATTCTTTTAACTACACCATTCTCTTGAGGAGTTTTAGGAACAATCTTTAACCTGTGTATGCCCTCTCGACTCAAATATTCTGCAAAATCCTTACTCGTGTATTCACCACCATTATCGGACTTTAGAGCTTTAATCCGATAACCTGTCTCTTTTTCTACCATGGTATTCCACATTCTAAACATCCCAAATACTTCTAATTTTTCTCGAAGAGCATAGACCCAAGTCTTCCCTGTTGCATCATCAATGAATGTGACAAAATATCTCTTACTAAGAGAGTTCCTGAGCAGGTCCCCATACATTAGTATGAACCAACTCTAGCTTCTGACCTTTATTTTGTCGCCCATTCAATTGAAAACTAACAGCCTTCTGTTTTCCATAAATGCAACTCTTGCAAAAATCTAACTCAACTTTTTGCAAACCTGGAAGTAATTTTCTCGAGTGTAACTGCTTTACACCTTTTTCACCAAGATGTCCTAAACGATAATGCCAAAGAGTAGACAAATTACCTGTAGCCATTGTAGTTGCAACCATATCACCAATATTGTCTCTTTGAAGAAGGTAAAGTGTACCCGTACGCTTTCCCTTTGCTACTATTCTTACCCCTGAGGTTATCTTTCACTCTTCGCGTCCAAAGGTTATTACCAAACCTTCTTGGTCAAGTTTACTAGTTGAAATCAAATTTTTATTTAATTCCGGAATATGCCTAGTTTCACGCAAAATTAGATGTCCTCCACCTAAGATGTTTATAGCCATGGTTCCTTTCCCAACAATGGGACACATGTGGCTGTTTCCCACAACCACTTGTCCGAAGTCTCCACTAGCATAATCATCAACTATGTCTCTTTGCAAGGTGCAATGAAAAGAAGCACCGGAATCAATAAACCATTTATATGTTGTCAAGTCAAACCCTGTAGACAAACACAAGTTATCTAGCGAAGATTCATCGCTAACTACATTAGCGAAGATTCATTACTAACTACATTAGCTCCTTAATTCTCATCTTGCTGCTTCTTTTTGTAAGCTTCACACTGAAACCTCCGGTGTCCGGTTTTGTCATTTTGTGACAAAACCAACACTCATCTTTTGCAACCTGTCTCTTACCCCTTGATTGTGATCTGCCACGCCCGCTAAATTTTTCTCTACTTTTACTTCTTCCGTAGTTCTCCACTGCGAGTGCAGTTGAAGATGTAGATGCAGAAAAATTATCTACACCTGAGACTTTCCTTCGCATATCTTCATCCATGATACTACTCACAACATCATCACAAGTTAAATCATCCTTCATGGTGTTTGAAATTCCCTGCACTGCGGTATTGTAGCTTTCTGAAAGAGAACATAAAAATAATAAAGCTTGAAGCTTCATATCTAAATTTATGCCTGTGGATTCCAATTGACCCGTGACCTGCGTGAAACTATTAATATGCTCTGCCACAGAGCCTCTATCTGATAACTTCATATTAACCAGTTTCTTCAACAAAAATGCCTGATTTGATGTGGATGGCTTCTCATAAATATTCGTTAGAATATCCATGGTTTCTTTTGCATTTTTTGCTTTCACGATGTGGTACCATGTCTTTTTTGTCAACCCTAAACGAATCGCACCTAATGCCTTTCGATCAAGAATTTTCCATCTAGCTTCTACTGTCGGATCCATTTCCGCCATCTCGGGTTTCCAACCCTCAAGTGATGCATAGAGATCTTTTTGATAAAGATAATCCTCTATTTGTAGTTTCCACCATCCGAAATCCTCCCCATCGAACTTATCGATTCTTATTTTATCTTCTGCCATCCTGTTTTCTTTCTATCAAACGTCACCGAAAAACCCTCGATGTTCTCAATTAGCCAACCTAGGCTCTGATACCAGTTGTTACGAAATCGCACGTCGATTCTAGAAAAATAATGCTCGCAAACAATTCACCAGGCAGAATATAATAATAAAATAACAGAATCAGAAGAACACGCCAGAAAATTTATTATCGAAGTTCACCCAAACCTGGGGCTACGTCTCCACGCAAAGGCACTTTGCGAATCCACTAGACTTCAAAAAAAGTTGAAATACAACGATGATCTTCTCTCAAAATTAAGGCACAAAGAGATTGAGAACCCCCGTAAAGAAAAAACTCACTTTTTTCTTCTCTCTTTTTCTTGCCTCTTTATTTCCTTTTTCAGCATCTTGATGGCTAATGTCTTGCCGTCGCTAATATAAACGTACCACTTTTAACCTAAAAGCAAATCTTATAGAATAGATAAAAAAAAAAAAAACCCTAAAAATATTTTGCTTCATCTATAACAAGTCGCCCAAGAATAGGTAGCTGCGGGCTCGAGGGTGTCGGCTGGAGATCGTTGGTTTATGTTGGGGATGAGCATGTAACGCTTGTCCGAGAACAAAGTTTGGCTCCTGGGTCTCGCTTTCTCTTAGTCCATCCCTCCGCTCACTCTCAGTTCTCTCTCCGCTTTACCATTTGCTCACTCTCTCGTATCTCACTCTCTCTGTTGCTCTCACTGTCTCCAGCCTCCTCAGAAGAACTCGAGAACATAGTTGCCTCTCTTTCCTCTCTTATCTGGTTCACTCCTTCTCTCTCTCTCTCTCTCTCTCTCTCTCTCTCTCTCAGTTGCTCTTCCTCGGCTGAACCAACCTAAGAAAACCAGAGAGACCCTCCCCCTTCCCTTTGCTCCCTTTGCTGCCTTTCTCTTCAATCTATCTCGTTTCTTTCTCTTTCTTCAAGGACGAGACCAGCTGGCTTCGTACCGCATGACATTCTTGGGCGAACGTTGCACGCAGCCTCGCGTCCTTGCGTCCTTCGGCCAGCGACCCACTCTCCGTTTGGTCCTAAAGCTGACGTCCAAGCGAGGGAAGGAGGAGGAAAGAGGAAGAAGAGCGAGTTCAGATGCGGAAGAAGAAAGGTGGGCCACGCGATGGAAATAGAAGGAATAGAAGCGGGATGGGCCACAAGGGGGAAAAAAGAAAGGGAAAAGGAGGGGCCGGGCTAAGGTTGGCCCTAGCCCGGCCTGGTTGCATTTTTATTTTTTGTCAATTCTTTTCTAACCTTAATTTAAAAAATTATTTTTAAAATTTTTAACACTAGTAATGCAAATGTTCCTAATGTCTATATGAGATGCAATTTAAAGAAAATGTGGTGCATTTTAGTGAAAATTGTTTATTTTACCTTTCACTTTTTTTTAGAGACTAATCCATAATTTTCTATACGACTAAGTCCTAAATAAAAAAGGCAAAATTTAGATGTCAAAAACAGACATAAATATTTTTTTTTCATTTGATTGAATGATAGTAATAGATCAATTCATTTATTAGGTGGTTCTCTTATGGGAAAGAGATGACAATATTGTTCATAGATCTAACACAATTACGGGAGAGTGATTGTAATATTGAAGTTGATAGTGAATAAGTAAACATTTTTTTTAATTTTTTTTTGTGAACTTGAAGATTGCATGTATAGTCTTTGTGCAACAACAAAGTTAGTGAGCTTCTAGTCAATTCGCGTCGGTCCCATCGCTAGAAATTATCGAATTGCTTTCTTTCTTTCATAATGTGTTACACCATCCAAGAAACACTAACTCCTGTTTTTCCTTTTATTTTTGTTATACAAGTTAATATTCCCTTTAATAGTCTATCTTTGTTACCAATTCTATATTTTTGTCAATAATGAAAAAGCACATACAGTGAAATATGACATTTTTTTTCCTTTCCATCTTCACAATTTATCGAACCAACACTCTTGGAATATTAGCCTTGAAAATAAAATTGAATGCCAATGCCTCACTTGAAAGGATTTTGATTCAATTTAGAGTACGTAACATTCCAATCGATTCTTTTTTTTTTTTTTTACTGAAGTAAAATTGATTCCTAAAGAGTCAATTTGCCAAGAAAAGTTAAATCTGAAAACTACAAAGAAGTTTCTTTTCGAATCAACGTGAAAGCCACACCATAAATAATTCCAACACCTTGTTTTTGTCGCCTTGACTGCAAGGGATGCAATTTCCACATGAGACCCACTTTTTCTTCACTAGACTTTGTGTTGATGGTTGACTTGGAAATTTGCATCTATAGTGTTTGCGTGACGACGAAGTTAATGAGGTTCTAGTTAAGACATGTCAATCCACCGCTAGAAATTGTTGTATTTTCCTTTTACTTTTGCCAAAAGCGACATTATACAAGTTAATATTCTTGTTCATAGTCTGTTTTTGTTACCAATTTCTGTTTTTTTTTGTCAAAAATAAAAAGCTTAAATGATGAAATACGACATCTTTTTCCTTTTCGTCTTCACAATTTAACGAAGGGACACTTATGGAATATTAGCCTTGAACAGAAAATAGAATGCCAATGCCTCACTCAAATGGATTTTGTTCATTCTAGAGTACATGACATACAAATCGATTCTCTCTTTTTCTTTTTTCTTTTGGTTTAAAATCGATTTTTTTTTTAAATGGTACTAAGAAAAGTCAATATGGAAACTACAGAGAAGTTTCTTTTTTAATCAATGTGAAAGCTATGCATAACTAATTCCAACTCTGTGTTTTGTCACCATAAAAGCAAGGGCTGCAATTTCTACGTAAGACCCATTTTTTCTTCGCTAGACTTTGTTTTATTAGTTGACTTGGAAATATGTATCACCGATGACTCCCGACTCTTTTCATTCTTGTAACTGGGCCTCCATCACATTACCGATTAACAAAAACTTCCATTGCATCACATCAAACGATAGAGACGATGAAGTCTTTGAGCTTTATGAGCATGTTCCGTGTTTTGCTTTTCATATTGCATGTTTAGTTGCTACTGGGGATGAATTACGGTGCGAAGAAGAATCACTTGTGCGCTGCTTCATCTTGTGGCAAGATCCGTGACATACGCTATCCCTTTTGATTGAAAGGCGACCCAAAACGCTATGGCCGCTCTGAGTATGAGCTAGTTTGTGAAAATAATCATACTTTTCTATATCTATATGCTAGTCGATATTATGTGAAGTCGATTAACAATTCTACTTTCGATCATATAAATGATTTTTCGGGTTCAATCACAGTGGTTGACAATGGATTGCAAAAAGGTAATTGCTCTTCCCTCCCTCGTCACTCATTGGCGAGCTCCAACTTTAGCGCTAATGATCCAAACCGTGGTGGTCTTTCGCCCTTTGCTGAGCCGGTGGTCTTCATGAAGTGCTCACAGCCTGTTGCTTCTGCTTTGTATATCAATATTGAACCATGTATTGAGGAAGTATACCTTTCTGATACACCCCCTAATTTTTCCCAAATGAAGGCATACTCATACGCATTGTATGGGCCTCATCTACAAATATGGGACATCAAGGATTCTTGCAACATAACCATGATCACTTTCTTATTGATCCAGGAAGTGGATCAGTATAAACGTGTGAGCCCACCGTATAAGGACCTCCACAACATGATGGCTAAAGGATTCAAACTCTTTTATTATAAACCTTATTCGTGGGAAATATTCCAGATTTGCGCGATAAGTTTCAGATACCGAATGGCGTGGTGCGACCCATATTACTTCTGTAAGCTGACTTTCCCTAAGGCTTTTATTTCTTCTTCTTGATCTTCGTCCTTTTCTTAAATGTTAGCTCTACTGAGGGACCTTATCAAAATTTACTTACTCAGTGATGTGGCATGTTTCAATTGGATATTGTAATACGTTTGGTTCAATTTATTGAATCATCACTTTCTTTAATACCCAATAAAAAAAATTGCCACATTCGTTTGGTGAAAAAGTTCAGTAAGATTTTTTAGTAGAATTGGCGTGTGTTGCTCATTTAGTTTACAACTATGGAGCTTTTTCGGACGTTACACTATTTCTATATATTTTTTTTGGGCCTTATTCACTAAAAAAAAGTCCAACTTTAAATTTAGTCCAAATTCTGTTTCAAACTCTTTTTTATCAGAAAAAACCTAAACTTAGGTCCAGCCCAAATTTGCCTCAATCTTTTCTTTGTCTGGAAAAAAACCTCAAACTTTAGGCCTAATCCCAAACCTAGCTTGAACTTTTTTTGTCTAAAAGAAAAAACACCAATTTCTACTCTAATCCCAATCTACCCATTAGCCCTCAGTCCAAAAATTGCCGTTAGTGGTCCCTAATTTTCATATCTTAGAATAGCTTCACTTTGAAAATAATTTTCCATGTCACCTTACTAAAGCGGATTTGTAATGATGTGGAAATGCCACGTCAAGTTAGGACTAGACCGTGGGGGTAGGTTTGGGAATATATTAAAAGTTGGTGATTTTTTAAAACAAAACAAAATTTGAGGCAAATTTGGGACTGTACCTAAAGTTTAGGGTTTTTTCTGAGACAAAAAAGTTCAGGCTAAAATTGGACTAGAACTAAAGGGTTTTTCAGGGAATTAGGTCTTTTTTGGGGAAAATTGTTCGATTTAATAGTAGCTCGTGTCCCTTGAATCGCTTTTATTATTATGGGGAATTTGTGAACATTTGGTACACTTAGGAGAACAAAAGCAAAAACGTGTTTCTTCAAAAGAAAAGATCATGCAACGTTAACATGGATTTCATGAGTGAATAGGATAAAGTCGGATATGGGCGCTATCTAGAAAAGTGAAACTCGTTCGCTCTTTTTTTATTCTAGACTTCTCCACTTGCAAATTTCAATGAACAAAAGTGTGTCTTTGCACTTTGCAGTGATTGCATGAATTTATCTTTCACTTGGGGTATATCTTAGCGTGAATTGCTTCTTCACTGATTGGTCTTTAATTCTAATTAACCATATTTAGTAATCTCTCACGAATTCTCTTACTAGCTACAGATGATTCTACGCGGTATATCGGTATATCATGGGCAATTTTGCTGGAATTGCCGCATGGAATCAGTCATTTTCTCTTCACACCTATGAAGCTCTCATTCAGCACTCTGACAAACAAAAATTGTATGTGTAAAAAAAATTATGACACTATGCTAATCGAAGGCCAAATTTCTCCGCAGTCCAATTCGTAGCAGCAAAATTCATACTTGGAGCTCCGTGTGTGTTGATACTTCTAATCTTGAAGTGGATGAGAAGGCATCAAGCGACTGACGCAAACATGGAAGAATTCCTACGAACTCCAATAAATTTTTGCCCATAAGGTACTCTTACTGGGATATCAAGAGGATCAATAAAAATTTCAAATGCAAGTTAGGTGAGGGGGGATATAGTTCTGTATTCAAAGGAATACTTAGAAGTGGCGATGAAGTTACGGTTAAGATTTTGAACAATTCAAAATCTAATGGCCAAGATTTTATAAGCGAAGTGGCCACAATTGGAAAGATCCACCGCATTAATGTGGTGCAACTTGTTGGTTTTTGCTTCGATTATTCCAAACAAACTCTTGTCTATGATTTCATGCCAAACAGATCTTTGGATAAACACATTTCCTATATGGATGGTGATGATCCTCTTGATTATAAGAAAATGTATGAGATCTCTCTTGGCATAGCTAGAGGGATAGAGTATCTACATCAGGGATGTGATATGCAAATTCTACATTTTGACATCAAGCCTCACAACATTCTCCTAGACCAAAGTTTCACTCCAAAAGTTTATGACTTTGGACTTGCAAGACTTTATCCCACTGATCACAGTATAGTATCGTTGATTGTAGCAAGAGGAACCGTGGGTTATATGGCGCTTGAGCTATTCTATAAAGACATTGGTGGCATTTCTTACAAAGCCGATGTTTATAGTTTTGGGATGCTATTAATGGAAATGGCTGGTAGAAGGAGAAATCTAAATGCACATGCACAACGTTCGAGTCAAATTTACTTTCCTTTGTGGGTTTATGATCAACTCGCCTTTATAATCACATTTGTACAATCTCCAATGGTATGACTCTACTTAAAACACTCTTTGAACTGTTGCTCTAGCAGGAGCTCAATAAACATTTGTCACATTGGAACATGTTTTTTTTTGCACGAATTCAACCAAACTACAAACTTGAGACCTAGCTTTTCCCAAAAACTTCAATCCTATTTGGAGCTGGAGGTGTCTGTCACTCTGTTCTTCACGGTCTCGAATGCATATTCTATCGCACCCCGATACTCCGAGCACATGCACATCCCTCCTTGGTCGATTAATAGCGATATCCCAGGACGCATCACCGACCCTTTCAATTTAATATACGCATGTGAAAGCAGATATAAATAATCCCCAGACAATAAAACAATGGGATAGGAAAGTAGGGCCATAAATTTTTCAAACCAAAACCAACATTTTATAAGCACACGGGTTTATTGACAACATCAAATTGCTTACAAAAATATCAGCTTTATAAAAAAGGGACCGTCCCATGACTAGCAAGTCAGACAAGTTTGTCGATTCTATTTCTTCCACCTTCCCAAACTTCAGGACTTCCGACTCTCCACAACCATCACCTAAGGACCTGAAAATGGTTATACAATAACCAATGAGACAACATCTCAGTAAGTTCTACTCCCTAAGACCTGATTAGGAAGAAAATATGTCCTAGGGGTTGCCTAAGCACAACCACGGGTCAGAGCGCTTACCTTGGCCTCAGTTTCCTCCCTACAAGTTAGTTCACTTAACAGATACTGACAATCATCTCATCCAATCAATCAGATCGACTTAACGATTAATCGACTCAGTCGATTATATGTTATCAAGACCACTACCCGGTCATTTCAACTATTCCATCTCAATTCTCAATCATAAATCACGGTCCTAAGGACATAACCTATCTTTAGGTGGTAATCACGACCCAATAGACACAACCTTTAATAGGTGGCAGATCACGGCCATATTAGGCACGACCTCTATCAAGTGGTGAATCACGGCCTGATGGGCACGACCTTTAATAAGTGGCAAATCACGGCCCAAAATGGCACAAATGATTCCAAATTCTGTGGCAAATTTCGGCCCAACTGGCACAGCCATACTTCGGCGGCTTTCTTGATCTATCTCGCAATATCTCATGATTATTTTCCAACTAAGTACTGACATTATCCACTTTTGGGACATTTCCCCACAATCACCAATCACATTAAAATTTCACAATCCAGTACTCGAATAAATAAACAGAGAGCACCACTGCAATCAGTATAGAATTTTGGTCGTCGGTTATCCCAGCCTAATTTTCAGAAAATAAATAATTAATTAAATAATTACGAAAAATAATAAATAAATACAATAAATCCAATTTAGGCTCGTAATGCCTAATTGGAAGCCAAGACGATCTCGGAAAATTACCGAGACTCGTTCAATAAATACCATGACCTATTTTCTTGCTAACTACACTATCCATTGGCCTAACATGCATTAATAAGTCTATAATTTAATTACTCTAATCTAATCTATCCACCTAATTGCACTTAATTAAATCTAATCAACCCCTAAGCATCATTAACCGACTAATAACGGATTAATGAGTAAAACGCACTTGTTTAATGCGAAGGCCGAAACACCATGACAGTGACGCAACAGTAGCCGAACTTAGGCTCGCGATGACACCAACGGGCTTGGACCGAGCCTAAACTTAGCCCAACAAATCTCAACCCAAGCTGAGATTAGTTGCTGAATTGGGCTGGGCTTCGTGGGCTTGGGCTTGGGCTTCAAGACTGAGTTGCTGAAATTAACGGGCTGAACAAGACTAATCCGTGGGCTGTTGATGGACTTTGCTGGGCCCAAAATTTATGAAGATGTTGGGCCCGTGGACTTCAATGGAGCTGCTGGCTTCTTGGGCTGAACTTACGGCCACAACTGGGAATTGGGCCAAGACGTGTTGCTAGAGAAGACCACGCGAACGAAGGCAGCTGCTTCGCTGGGGTCTGTTAGGGAAATCCCTTATGATGTTTTGAAGATGACAAAATAAATCAAAGGCTACTAACATGTTTGATGGTTGAGTAATAGACCATGCAGATAATAGAACATGTAAAGGATATTATCAAAGTCTGAAGACTGCTAGACTCAAGACTCAAAGTCTGAAGACTGCCAGACTCAAGACTCAAAGTCTGAAGACTGCCAAACTTTAGTATCAAGTCTGTTCTACACCAGAAGACAGACTCTATGCTCAAGCTGAACCAGAAGACAGACTCTATGCTGAAGCTTAACTGGGTACAGACCTTAAAGCTAAATCTGTTCAGAAGCAGATTTTTCAGACCCAGATTGTAAAGTCTACAGACTCAGATTTTAAAGTCTACAGACCCAAATTGTAAAGTCTACAGACTCAGACTTTACATCCAGATTCAATGAATCGTAACTCAAGCCCAATCATACAACGGCTAGTGATTTGGTTTGGATTCCACATCAAGATTGATTTGATTGATTCAATCTAATTGATTGACAATTGGATGTTGAAGACAAGAACTTTCTATACGAAGAAGCTTTACTTATGGAAACCAAGATTTCGTTTGTATGGGCGATCGGAATCAATTTGGGATTTTACCTTTGTCACTCAACGGCTACCAAATCTTCTAGATACAGAGCTGTCCAATGGGTATATTGGAAGACGATTCTCCGGGATGCTGTCCAACGGTTAGTTTGGAAGTGGAGGAGTATTTAAGGAGATCATGGACCGATGAGCAAGTAAGAGACGGAGCGTAGAATTTATAATTCCAAAGTCTAAGCGACTTTAGATCATATACTTGTCTCTTGAGAGCTTAAACGTTTGTAATCGTGAGAGAAATACCAAAAGAGTGACTTAGTGAGATAGTGTGATCTACTACTAAGTGTTTGCACTCGGAGTTGTAATCTCTTGTTGATTGCATAGTGGAATCCAGCCAAGAAGGCTGTTATCGTGGGAGAGTGGACGTAGGCTTGGATTAAGCCGAACCACTATAAATCTTGTGTTCTTATTCTCTTCCCTAACTCCTTTATTTTGTTCATACTAGCACTCTCAATCTTTGAGATTTGCTGGAACGTGGACGCTCGAAGAAGGCTGATGGAGTATGCGGGCAGATGGCCGAAGCTGCTGGAGCCGAAGGGAGACGCACGCGGCTTCACTAGCAGCAGCTTTCGAAGGGGAGGGGGAGAAGATGCGTGCCTGAAGCTCGATCGCTGGTTTTGCTGGGGTCAGCAAACCATTGAAGTTGTTGACCAAGCAAGGCAGCAACACGGTGAAAGAAGCAGAAGCATTCGGTGGAGATGCTGGGTTGCAGATTCGTCGAACGTGGGCTGGCGGTGGAAGGAAGAGACGTGGACGAAGCTGAAACAGAGGAGGAGTCAACGAAGGAGCAGCTCCGTTGGGGCTTTGACCAACGGTGGTGGGGGCTTGGACGGGTGGGCATGAAGCACGCGGCCAACCGACCGTTGTTGCTGACCTTGGAGAGCTTAAATGAAAATACGAAGCGGTAGAGCAGCTATAGAGGGGCAAAGCAATTCGGCTTGGGCGAGAAGAAATGAAAGCGAAGCAAAAGACCAAGGAGCTGCATGTTGAATTGAAGAAAGTGAGAAAGAGACAGAGGCGGTGAAGATAGGAAGACAGTGACGGGAGGGGGCCCAAGGTCAGAAATTTCATCTACTCCATTGATTACTTGGTCTCCTAATACTTTCCTCAGCATTTTAATACCTCAAATACTTCAAATTGATACCAAAATTCCAGCCCTAAGCCTAGATCCGAATTTAATAAATTTCGGCTTCAATTTCTTCATTCAATTCTCCAAATCGATGTCCAAATTTGCCGAAGAAAAGTCCCACAAAATTTCTATAAGTCCCTATCACCAAATAGCTTAGTTTAGAAGCCCAAATTTCACTTCAATTGGCCCGTTCGAATTTCTATCGATTTTCCGCAATGGCCAAATCGATTTTCCGTAAAAATCTTGAAATCTCTTAAAATTCTTCGGAGGATGAGTCGACGTTCCTAAAATAGATCATAACACCACAGAACTTTCAATTTCTGAAATCGGGTTCAAATTCACGGTTAATTTCACTCTGATGCGATTTTAGCGTGACTTAGTCTACCGGGTAGCTTTTAGGAATTTTTAGTGCAATTGACTCGTGATCAATTTATCTCGAGTCACAAAGTACATCTTCGACACATTGGCGACTCTCGGTTGTCGTGAAAGTCTCAAGATTTCAAATACAAGCACCGGGTACCAAAACGATAGAGAATCAATTTAGTGCCGGTCGACGAGTATTTTGCAATTAGGTGGAATCACCCACACTTTGATCACATATCTCAGTCGAATCAGCCTATCTCCGGTCTCTGATCGATTTTGATAATGCCGTAATGACCCTTACAGACCAACACGGTCGAGCAGTCGATCCCTGATCGAATTTTCAAGCCTATTGCTTTAAAATCCCTAATGGCTTCCCCAGATAGTATAGTTATCTCGTGAGTGATCAGCTCAGAGAATAACATTATAAGCGCGTCGATGAAAGGCCCGATTTATTTTATCGAAAACGAAATCTGAAAATTCAGGCTATCACATATTCATTCCATTTATTTCAATCAATGTGTTTACAACAACTTCTACCTAGATTCGAATATCACGAAAATTGAGTCGACATGTCATTTAGAAAAGAAAATAAGTGAAGTGGGTATTTCTGTAAAATGATTGATAGACAGGTAGTATATATTAAAGCATTCTTCCCATGAGAAAAATGTCAGAATATGCTTCCGCAAAACTTCTTGAAAGGAAATAACTCTGCTGGCTTGCTTCACAGGTACCTTCCTTCTTTATGCGGTGATTAACGCCGCAGGGATGGTGTTCGTGATCACGGTGGTCCCTGAAATGAAAGGGAGGAGTCTTGAGCAGATTCAAGCAGCTATCAACAGAGAAGGAAAATGGCAGCACTCTTCCTTGTAGTCCCATTTCACCTTACATGACACTTGCAGTACCAGCTAGAGATGGAAAATGATTATGAAGCAGGTAACAGCATCTTTTGTTCGATAAAATGACGTTATTGTTGAGATCTGTTAGTTCATTCGGTTTTATTGCGGGAAAGAGATGTGGTTATTTTACAAGAGAGTGAGTGATTGATCTACAAGAATAATACTTCAATTGCTAGTGAAAAAGCACGTATTGCTTTATTTTTATGGATGCGAATATTGCACCTATAGTCTTCGTGCGTGTCGGGCAATGACGAAGCAAGCGACTTTCAAATTGAGGCTCGAGTCCATCTATTGCTGGTTGAGAAATTATTGTATGGCCTTTATTCTTTTCTCGTAATGTGCAATGATAGTCTTCAATGCCGTTATTAATCTTTTCAATTACAAATTTCATTTTTGTCAAAAAAGAAAAATCCTACACTACGAAACAGATTATTATTTTTCTATAGTATTTTATGGCACTGAATGAATTGATAGTTGATACATCAATTTGCATAATTTATGTCCAAATCTTTTGGTGTACGTGCAAGAGATAATATAGGATACTTTCACCAAGAGATTTTCTACTTAAAAATTTGACTAATCATTGCTGAATATTTAATGATGATATAGAAAGCAACAAAGGTATCATTGCGTGGGGAACTGCTCGCAGAACAAACCAATTTCCAGAAAGGGTAATATGCAATAAAAAGAAAACTAAAAACGTAATCAGTAATAATATTACTACAAAAAATTGAACATGTGCAGTTAAAACTTCAATGGATGAGCCAGTTAAAATAAACTTTGCTGCATTATATGGAAAATCCATTTCAGTCTCTTCAATTATACTTAGGTGTACGCACTAGCTTGAAAAATATATGGTAAGTGCTAATTACAACTATTTGAAGGCATTTCTGCTTCACTGAGAAGAATTTCTATGCGAAACTCTCTGATGTTATGTTCACAATGGTAAATTGACCGATAGTCCCATTTGAGCTTACATGACACCTTTAATCCCACACATTCAGATTTGGAAGATGATGATGAAGCGGGCAACAACATTTCTTTCATTTGATAAAATGACAGTATTATTGAAATTGATCAGTTCAATCATTAAGTGGTTCTATTATAGGAAAGAGATGATAGTATTGTTCATAGATCTAGCACAATTGTGGGAGAGTGATTGAAATATTAAATTTTTTTTTTTTTGGTCGAGATTGAAATATTAAAGTTGATAGTAAATAAATAAACATCGCTTTATATTTCTAAAGTCAAATTTTGCATCTATAGTCTTTCCGTGATGACGAAGTTATCTTTATTGGAATCAAATCTTTTTGGAAGGCATGTAATTTTGGAAAAAATTTACTTATGGAAACCAAAATCCTGATTGTATGGGCAAATAAGATTGACGGCTTTCATCACAATCTTCAAACGGCTCGAGATCTCCTTGATTGATTCTGTCCAACGGGTTGATTGGAAGAATTCCTTTGGAAAGTGCCAACGATCGAGAAGGCATGAAGGAGTATTTAAGGATGACTCTACAGTTGTTCAATAGAGTGCGTGAAAGAGAAATTCCAAAGTTTGAAGCTTCCCAGTTTCTTGTTATTCCATTTACTATGCTCTAAATTGTACTCAAAAGAGAGAGACCTATAGTGTGACTTCGTGAGAGAGCAGTAGATACTCTTCACTGTGAAGTCGAGATCGCAAGATTGTAAATTCTCTTTTGACTCATAGTAGAATCCAGCCAGAAGGTTGTCAGCGTGGGAGAGTGGACATAGGCTTGATCTAAGCCGAACCACTATAAATTCTATGTTCATATTCTCTTCCCTGAACTTATTTATTTTGTTCTTAGTTCTATTTAATTGCTAAAGTTTGAACTAGCTCAAAATATGTTGTTCTTCAGACTCAGCTTTTAAAAGTAAAATATTTTTACTGCTCTTTGCGAAAAATTGTCTTCACACCTATTCACCCCCTCTAGGTGTTCATACTAGCACTCACAATTGGTATCAGAACCTGTGTGCTTAATTTTTGAAGTGTTTTACTTCTAAGCTAAAGATCCTCTATGGCTAGTATTTTGGCTCCAGGTTTGGTTGAAAATCAAAGCAACATCAGACCTCCTTACTTCGATGGAATTGAATACAATGTCTGGAAGAACAAGATGAAGGCATTTCTCAAATCCAGAGATCCTCTGAAATGGGATGTCATAGAAAAAGGGATCAACCCTAAAGTTACATCAGCTTTAGACCAAGGAAAAGAAGTTATTGATGCTGACGAAGTAACAAAAGCTGAATTTACCAAGAGATAAGCTCTTGACGTGAAAGCAATCTACTCTTTATACTGTGTCTTATCTCCTACTGAGTATAACCGAATTTCTTCTTGCGAAACAGCAAAAGAAGTTTGGGACAGATTACATGTTACCTACGAAGGAACTGACCGTGTGAAGGAAACCAAAATAAACATTTTGCTCAGACAGTATGAAACCTTCAAAATGAAGCCTGGAGAATCTATTATTGATATGTTCAGTCGATTTACAGAGATTGTAAATGGCCTAGCTTATCAAGGTTAACCAATCTCAGGACCAATGAAAGTCAATAAGTTGTTACGAGGGCTTTCGAAAGACTGGAATCATGTGAAGATTTCAATAAAAGAAACCCAAAGGATCATGCCTCTATCAATTGACGAACTGATAGGCATGCTTTAGTCGTACGAAGTGGAACAAATAAATGATGAAAAAGATCCTAAAGGTAATAACTCAATTGCTTTAAAGTCTAACGTTGATTCTGATGATACATATTCAGATGATGATATGGACGACGAAGAGCTGGCACTCATGATCAAGAAATTCAAAAAGCTGAATAAAAAGGGAAGAAGATTCAACTGGAAGAAACAAAGCACGCAAAATTTCTAGAAGAGACCAACTGAGGATAATGAAACCAACAAAGATCTGACATGTTTCGAATGCAAGAAAAATGAACATATCGACCTAACTGTCCTATGATGAATAAGAAAAAAGGAAGAACTGAGAAGTACAAAAAGGCACTCAAAGCTGAAACATGGAGTGACACCGAGTGTGAGGAAAGCGAAGAAGAATATGTCAACATATGTCTAATGGCTCATTCCGACTTAGACTCAAAATAAAAAACAGACTCTGATTCAGATTCAAACAAAGAAATTAAGGTTAGTAATTCAAAAATTCCTGTCAAAATTTCTAAATACATAGATGAACTTTGTCTCAATCTCAAATTCTCTCTTAAAAGGATTTTTGAACTAAAAATGGAGAATTTTAAGCTTAGGCAACAGGAAGTTTCTTGGAAAGAAAAATTTGAAAGTCTGAAAACAAGTTTTGATAATTTGAAAGAAAAATCTGATTCTCTTTCAAAGGAAAATATTTTTTTGAAAAATGATATCTCAAATATAACAAAAATATTTTCAAAAGGATCCGAGAAACTAGAGAAAATTCTTTCAGCTCATATACCCTATTTTAACAAATCTGGTTTGGGTATAACTTCATAAACTATTCCATTAATCGATTTTCCTAAAGTAAAGAAAAGAATCAAATAAAGACCTGCAAAGGCTTTTTACAAAAATCATTTTCAAAAAGTTTTTGTAAAACATGTTAGCCGAAGTGCACTCAGATGTTCGAAGTGTAATAACTTAGAACATTTTGAGAAAGAATGTCACAAGATTTGGAGACTAGTTAAGAAGGACTGAGCTAAGATTGTTTTTAATACTAACCCTCCTGGACCCAAGAAATAATGGGTACCAAAGAAAATCCGAATTCCTCTTTTGATCGCAGGTCACTATCAAAAGGAAGATCAAATGGTATTTGGATAATGGCCGTTCAAGGTATATGACAGGAGACTTAAACTGCTTTATAAAGCTTGTTAGACTGAATGGAGGAAAAGTATCTTTTGGAGGAAACAGCAAAGGAAAGATCGTAGGATGTGGAACTGTGAAGATTGGAAGCCTAACCATCAACAATGTTGTAATCAGGAGAGAAAGGCGTAGAGGAGTATTTAAGGAAGTCGTTCAGTTCATTTGGGAGTGTGCGTGAGAATTAGAATTCCAAAGTTTGAGGCCTTTCAAATCACTTGTTCTTCATCGATCATGCTTACAAGTTGTAATCAGGAGAGAAAAACACAAAAGGAGTGACTTAGTGAGAGAAAGAGAAACTCTTTATTGAATGATCGTACTCAAATCATTGTAATTCTCTGTTGATTCCTTAGTAAAATTCAGCCAGAAGGCTATTAGCGTGGGAGAGTGAATGTAAGCTTGATCTAAGCCAAACCACTATAAATCTTGTGTTTAATTTTCTCTTCCCTTAACTCTTTTGATTTGTTTGTTGCAATATTTCTCTGAGTTATGCTAATTTCTAAATCATCTTATTTGAGTTTGAATCTATATCAGAAGTCTGGTATCAATCGGACTTTGTTTGAAGAAAATAACTTTTACTACTTTTATTGATTAGTCTGTTTTTACACTTATTCACCCCTCTCTAGGTGGTAATATTAGCACTTTAAATTGCTATCAGAGCCTTAGTGCTTATCTTATTGAAGTGTTTTTACTTCTAAGCTAAAAATCTTCTATGACTAGTATTTTGGCTCCATGATTGGTTGAAGGACAGAGTAACACCAGACCACCCTATTTCAATGAAAAAGAGTACAATGTGTGGAAGAATAAAATGAAGGCATTCCTAAGATCCAAAGATCCTTTTGAATGAGATGTTGTGCAAAAATGAATAAATCCAAAGGCAGCATCAGCTTCAAACAAAGGAAAAGAAGTGATAGATAAAGAAGCTGAGGAATCCACTCAAGCAGAAATTACCAAGAAATAGGTTCTTGATACTAAAGCTATTTATTCTTTATATTATGCTTTGTCTCATACTGAATAGAACAGAATCTCTTTATGTGAAACAGTTAAAGAAGTCTTGGATAGACTTCACGTCACTTATGAGGGGACTAATCGCGTTAAGGAGACAAAAATAAACATTCTACTTGGACAATGTGAGTCATTTAGAATGAAGCCTAGAGAGTCTATTGGTGATATGTTCAGTCGCTTTCCTGAAATTGTAAATGGATTTACTTATCAAGGTTAACCAATTTATGGTCTAATGAAGGTCAACAAGCTACTGCGAAAACTTTCAAAGGACTGGAATCATGTGAAGACTTCAATTAAGGAGACTCAAAGGATCATGCCTCTTTCTATTGATCAACTGATTGGCACTCTTCAATAATATGAAGTAGAACAGATTAATGATGAAGAGGATCCAAAAGATAAGAAGTCAATTGCACTTAAGTCTAATGTTGATTCTGATGACACAGATACCAACGATGATATGGATGGCGAGGAGTTGGCTCTCATGATAAAGAGATTCAGAAAACTGAATAGGAAATGAAGAAGATTAAATTGGAAGAAGCAAAGTATGCAAAATTCCCAGAAGAGACCAATGGAAGATATTGAAACAAGTAAGAAGTAATATGCTTCAAGTGCAAGAAAAAAAGGGACATATCAGGCCTAACTATTCCTTGCTAAAAAAGAAGAAAGGGAAGTATGAGAAGTACAAGAAAGCTCTTAAAGCAAAAACCTGGAGTGACACCGAATGTGAGGAAAGTAAAGAGGAATTTACAAATATCTATCTAATGGCTCACTCAAAATTAGACTCAGATATAAAGTCAGACACAGATTTAGATTCTGACAACGAAATTGAGGCAGGTCACTCAGAAATTCCTGTTAAAGTCTTTAAGTATATAAATGAACTTTGTCTCAACCTCAGATATTCTCTTAAAAGGATTTCCAAACTGAAAAATGAAAATTCAAAACTCAAGCAACAGGATGACTCTTGGAGAGAAAAGTTTGAGAATCTAAAAAATGATTTTCATGGTTTGAAAGAAAATGATGATTCTCTTTCAAAAGAAAATTATTATTTGAAAAAAAATGAGATTTCAGATATTTCTAAAATGTTTTCCAAAAAATCAAAAAATTAAAAAAAAAATCTTTCAGCTCAAATACCATATTTTAACAAATTAGGTTTGGGTATGAACTATGAAACAACTCCTTTAATTAATTTTCCCAAAGTAAATGAAAGACTCAAACAAAGGCCTCTAAAGTCCTTTTACAAAATCATTTTTGAAAAGATTTTGTAAAACATGTTGGCAGGAATGCTCTTAAATGTTCTAACTGTAACAACTCAAAACACTTTGAGAATGAATGTCATAAAGTTTGGAGACCTATTAAGAAAGATTGGGGAAAGGCTGTTCTTAGAACTAACTCTCATGGACCCAAGAAAATTTGAGTACCAAAGAAAGTTTGAGATTTTTGTCTAACTACAAGTTATTATTAAAAGAAAAAGAAAATGGTATTTGGACAGTGGCTGTTCTAGGCATATAACTGGAGACTCAAGCAATTTCGTGAAGCTAGAAAGACAAAAAGGAGGAAAAGTCTCCTTTTGTGGAAACAGCAAAAGAAATATTAACGAACATGGAACAGTGAAGATTTGAAGTTTAATCATCAACAATGTTTCATTGGTAAAGGGTTTGAATTATAATCTTCTAAGCATAAGTCAGCTATGTGATACAAGATTCAGAATAAATTTTCAAGAAGATATATACTCTGGAGTCAGTCAAGATTTGTCTTAATCCTTTACTAGACGAAGACATAGGAATATTTATCTTTTGGACATAAGTCCAGAGAGTTCTCAATGCCTCATTTCAATTCAAGATGAAGCTCATTTCTAGCATCGCAAGCTTGGACATGTGAATATGAAACAGATTGCTAAACTTTCTTCTAAGAAACTGGTTCAAGGTCTTCCCAAAATGACTTATCAGAAGTCTTAATTGTGTATTCCATGTATTTTGGGAAAACATGTCAGAAGTTCTTTTAAACCAGTAAATCAAATTTCTACAAATCATGTCTTGCAACTCCTTCATATGGATCTTTTTGGACCTACAAGAACACAAAGTATTGGTGGAAAGAGATACTGTTTAGTAACTGTGGATGATTATTCACAATTCACTTGGGTTTTCTTCTTGGCAAATAAATTTGAAACCTTCTATTATTTTTCAAAGTTTGCCAAGAGAGTTCAGAATGAGAAAAGTTATGTTATCTCCAGCATAAGGACTGATCATGGAGGAGAATTTGAAAATCAAGACTTTGCAAATTACTGTGAAGAAAGTGGTCTTCAACGTGTTTTCTCCTCTTCATATACCCCGAACAAAATAGAGTTGTGGAAATGAAAAATAGATCGTTACAGTAGATGGCCAGAACTCTATTAATAGAAAGTAAAATTTCTTCTCGATTTTGGGTAGAAGCAATTTCTACTACCTGTTATTTAATTAACAGGATATTTTTAAGGCCTATCTTAGAGAAGACTCCCTATAAGGCGTATAAAGTGAGGAAGCTAAACATCTCTTACTTTCATGTATTTGGCTTTAAGTGTTTTATGTTGAAGAATGCAAATAATCGATCTGAAAAATTTGAAAAAAGTATTAGGTGAAGGAATATTTCTTGGTTATTCTACATCAAGCAAAGCTTACAGGGTCTTCAACAAGAATACTCAGACTGTCGAAGAATCTATGAATGTTAGATTTCACAAAAGTATTCAAAATCAACCAGATCATACTAAACTTGAAGAGTCTAAACTAGTTTCAGACTTAATAAAGTCTGATTCCCCCAAAGGACTTCAGTCTTCTGGAAATCAAGGTCAAGCAGAACAGAAGTTAGAAGAATCAAAGAAAACAGACGATTAGCAGATCTCAACAAAAAATGACAAACCAAACAGCAGCTGGAAGCACAAATCAAGTCATCCCAAAGAATTTATCATTGGCAATTTAGAAGAAGGAATCCGCACCAAATCTAAAGCAAAAGAAGATTCCAGTGCATTAGCACTTATCTTAGAAATAGACCAAAAAGAGTAGAGGAAGCATCACCTGACGAAAGATGGATAGAAGCAATGCAAGAAGAACTCACACAATTTAGTATCAACAATGTCTAGGAGCTAGTTCCTAAACCGAAAGACAAATCTTTAATTGGAACAAATTGGGTGTTCAGAAACAAGATGGATGAAAATGGCAACATAACCAGAAACAAAGTAAGGCTTGTGACAAAAGGTTATACATAGGAGGAAGGAATAGACTACAATGAGACTTATGCACCTGTAGCAAGATTAGAAGCAGTTAGACTACTACTTGCATATGCGTGTTTTCATAATTTCAGGTTATTCCAGATGGACGTCAAGAGTGCCTTCCTAAATGGATTTATACAATAAGAAGTTTGTGTTGAACAACCACTAGGATTTGAAGATCCCAGAAAACCAAACTTTGTCTATAGACTGAAGAAGGCGCTGTACGGTCTGAAACAAGCACCTCGAGCTTGGTATAAGAGGCTAAGTAAGTTTTTTATAAGTAATGGTTTTGAGAAATGAAAGGTTGACACAACCTTGTTTATCAAAAAGGAAGAAAAAGATTTTCTACTTGTTCAAATATATATATAGATGATATAATCTTTGGATTTTCTAACGAGAATCTGTTCAAGAAATTCTCAAAGTTTATGCAGGAAGAATTTGTGCATCCGTCGTCCAGGCCATCAATCGGGCCACCGTCACCATCCAAGCCACCAGAGGTCCCGCCATAGCCCTGCCTGGACCGTTGCTGTCGTTCGCCGTTCCGCGTTGACCATTCTAGCTCCAGTCCAGCCTTTCTCGGTCCAAGAGCAACAACCGAAGATCTCAGCCCAACTAAGACTTCATGAGGCTTTTCTGAGCTTGTCCGGACCCCGCTTGGTGTAGCCACAAGGTTGTTTATTGCCCGTCTCCGCATCACCGTCATCGTGGACTCACCGAAATGCTAAACCAGTGAGTTTACTTGCTAAACTCTACTTAGGGAGTTAATGGTGATTAATGGGTGATTAGTTTAGGTTAAGCATTGATTAAGTGGTTAGTTAGAATGGATTAGTGATTTAATTATTCCTTTGTGCATGTTAGGTGATTAGAATGGATAAATTAGAGACTAGATAAGTTGTATTATTTATCTAGATAGGTTCGGAAATTTTCATGGACCATTTGGGCGGTTAATTAAGTATTTCTGGCCTAAGTTAGTATTTTTGGTAATTAATTGCATTTATTTAATTATATTTTGTATTTATTTAATTATTATTATTTTCCAAAAATTATACCGGGATAGCCGATGACTGGAATTTCGTACTGATTGCATTGATGTGCTTAGTTTCTGCAATTGAATGCTATTTAGTGCAAATTAAGTGGAAATTGTACTTTGGGTATTTATCCCAAAATTGTGAAAATTTGGTATTTTAATTAGAAAATACCAAGCATCGGTTTTCAACGCCAAAAATGTGTTTATGCACTATATTAAATAGTAGGATTTTTTAAAAGAAAGATATTGTATTTTTTGGCTCAAGCCGACCATGTACTCATACACGATTATTTTTATCAGGTATTTAACACGATGAAAATAGGCCAAGTCATTATTTAATCGAGAAATTGGTGTGCAAAGCACAATGTCCATGGCCGGAACTGATTGATCGTGTATCAGCTTGTGTGAGCATTGAATCGTCAGCTTGTACGAGCATTATTGATATGTCAGCTTGTGAGAGCAATATTACATATCAGCTTGGGTGAGCTATATTATATATCAGCTTGTGTGAGTAATTATCGTCAGCTTGTGTGAGCTATAATATATATCAGCTTGTGCGAGCTGCCATCTATATATCAGCTTGTATAAGCTACCATTTCTATATCAGCTTGTGAGAGCTATAATCAATTTCAGCTTGTGTGAGCAATAATCGTATCGATTGATTGAGAGATGGTATTAATTGATAGATGGTATCGATTGAATTGATAGATGGTACTAATTGATAGATAGTATCGATTGTATCGAATTGATTGGTTGAGATTATGAATTGTATTGACATGCAGGAAGGAACTGAGGCGAGGTAAGCCTTCTGACTTGTGTGTATTTCCTTCCTAGTCGAAATTTAGGGGGTGAACTTGTTGAGATATTGTCTCACCCCATCGTGGGCTCAACCTTTTTAGGTCCTTAGATGGTAGTTCCTCCGAAATGTTTTGGACAGCTGTGGGCTATTACTGAGCAGGGTATAGATGTCCCAGTTCCTGGTAGTCATTGGGTCTATGAGCTAGTGGTGACCACCGTCTAGGTCGATGAGGGCCTACCTGAGAGGGTACCTTATCGATTCAGGGTGTGGTACCGCCATGGACTCAATGGGTATAGGGTAGGTCTCATCCAGGGATTTGATATCCCTGCCATTGAACTCAACGCAGCTAACCCTCCTAATGATGCTGTGGTGGACTCAGTGCCCCCGGAGCCTGTGGAGACCAAAGGATTGACGAATGTGTCCGGCTAGCTGGTCTCAGGACAACTTCGTTTTGAGAGCCGGTCTTTCATATACTTTTGCCTTTAGACTAGTCATGCATATAAACCGAGGTGTTTATAAAAGTGTTTTGGTTGTGAATGCGCTTCTTGCTTTTCTATCCCGTGTTGGTTGTTGTCATGGGTTTTATTTCGCTTCCGCATGTGCATTAAAATGAATGAGTCGGTGACGCATCCTGGGACGTCGCAATTTTATCAACCACCGAGGGATGAGCACGTGCTCAAGGATCGAGGCGTGACATCCCCATCTGAAGTGGTATCAAAGTTGGTCAATAGTTGAAGTGATAAGGTGTGATAGGTTATGGGATCGTTAATAGGAATAACCTTTATTTCATGCTGATGCATGTGTTTGATAGCTGATTGGTAGATTGTTTTGTAGGGATCGCTCAGCTTCTCATTTTATGTGGAATTGGAAAACGGGTTTCCATAAAGAATCTACTTAATGAGTGATCAGGAGCAGAGAACTCCTAGAAAAAGAACCATCGAACCTGCAACTTAGGGTAGGACACCGACAAGGGTCGGTACTCGAGGGGGTCGTGGTAGAGTGCTGGCTTAGGCTAGGGCTAGTGAAGTAATGCCACCACAGGTCGATGCTGGTGTAGCAGCACCTGGCGATCTTAAGTTCGACGGGATTGTATAGGCACTAGTGACCTTTGGGAACTTGTTGGGCTAGCAAGCACAAGACCAAGCCGTCGTTGTTGCCGCTGTCACTGTCACCGTCACTGCTGCCGCCAATGCCGTAACTGCTGTTGTTGCCGCACTAACTGAGGTCCAGCATGGAGATGTGATCTGGGAGCGAGCCGTTGCATTTGAGTTGAGGTTAGGATCTAGCAAAGATGGCAATCAATTGGGGAAGAGGCCGATGTCAAAAGAAAAAAAAGGTATTCCACCCCTCCCAACCAGAAGGGCGTGTGTCATGTTTGTAGGAAAAGACATGGATCTACCCCGTGTTGTAAAAAGGCAAGGGCTTGTTACAGGTGTCGCCAGTATGGCCATCTAATCAAAGACTATCCCAAAAGGTCGATGGGATCGCAAGTGCCACCGCCACCGATGGGACAGAACAGAAGGAATGCACCGCAAAACACACAGTGGGGTATTTGGAATAGGCCTCTGGTGCAAGGAAGGGTGCATGCTGTCACCCAACGGGAGGCAAAGGACTCACCAGATGTGTGCCAAGTTTGTAGAAGGAAGCATGGATCAATCTAATGTCCTGGTATAACGGGAGTGTGCTATGGATGTGGCCAACACAACCATCAGGTGAGGGACTGTCTGTGTAGGTTCAGGGGAGCACAAGCACCGCTACCGCAGATAGGGCGCCACTAGGATGGTGAAAGGGACAAGAATGAACTGACCATGCACCGATCAGAGGAAGAATGTTTTTGGGGTAATTTTATCAAAGTAGCACAGTAGAGTTAAGTTTGTAGAATTTCAGTTTGTTGTAATAAAGCTGTAGAAAGAAGAATCACTAGCTAGAGTTGTACTTGACTAGTTTGCTTATATATAACTTTGACGTCATATATGAAAAGAGTTGGCTCAATGAGTATCTTGTGGTAATGAATTGTTGTCATGAAGTAATTCGGTTTAATCCGTTAGCATGTGGAAGTTTCGAGTTATTGGAAGTCAAGGAAGACCCTCGATTACCTTAATCTCGTCGCTTGAGGCAACCCGTTTGTTAGACGGGGGTTGCCAAGGTTACTTGGCGACTGTCATAGATACGATAATTGAGGAGTTAAAGAATGAGAATATCGCTGTAGTGCAAGAGTTTCCATATGTGTTTCCAAAGGAATTGCCAAGTCTGCCGCCAGAAAGGGAAATTGAGTTTGTGATTGAGTTAGCACCCGAGACAAAGCCAATCTCTAAGGCTCCTTACCGGATGGCGTTGTTTGAGTTGAAAGAACTGAAGGTGCAGATGTAGGAGTTGTTGGATGAGGGATTTATACGTCCCAGTGCATCACCTTAGGAAGCACCAATTCTGTTCGTGAAAAAGAAAGATGGTTCGTTGCATCTGTACATCGACTATCGTCAACTCAATTAGATGACAATTAAGAACAAGTATCCACTGCCGATGATCGATGACTTATTTGATCAGCTGCAAAGAGCGACGATATTTTCGAAGATCAACTTGAGGACAGGGTATCATCAGCTGAGGATCAGAAAGGAGGACATACCAAAGTCAGCGTTTCATACTCAATACAGCCATTATGAGTCTACTATAATGCCGTTTGGTTTGACGAATGCCCCAGCTGCTTTATGGATTTAATGAATCGAGTGTTTAAAGAGTATCTAGACCAAATTGTGATCATATTCAATATGGCCATTATGAGTCTCACAGCGTTTCGTACTTAATACGACCATTATGAGTGGTAGATAAGGGTGGGTACTAGCTCTAATGAGGCGGGTGACCGCTCTAGCAGGTGGTGGGCTGTGAGTAATGAAAGGGAGTTTGGACAAGACTAGTGACCAAGTATTCTTCTTCCTTTCTTCTTCCTTTCTTCTTCTTCTCCATTTTCCTTCTGCTCAGCCCCTCCATCTCTGCCGCACGCCAAACCACCAGTCCACTGCCGTCACAGCCTCCTTGCACCAGCACCCCGACCAGCTCCAACTGCCGATCGAGCCTAGCCGCAAGCCTGTCCCCAAGCTAGCGCCACCCGCATCTATCGTGTCGAGCTCCAGCTCGACGCTAGGCCGCCCGAGCTGACCGTCGACCAGGCCCACTTGCTCGTCTGTTGCTGTTGCCTGCCGCTCGCCGTCCCTGTCCGCCAGCCACCGTCCATCTCAACCCGTTTCAACCTCTACAACCCCCAAACCGTTTAGCTAAGGACTGAGCCCAGCAGCTCAAGCAATGAGCTGCAAGGCCTTTTTAGCCCTTTTCGAACCTCCTTTGGTGTCGCCGTAGGCCCGGGTTTTGGTCGCCATCGCGCCGCCATCGTCGAGGGCCCGTTATCTCATTAAACCGATGAGTTAACATCTTAAGCTCTAATTAAGGGGTTAACTACTCTTAGAGGGATTAGTTTAGGGTTAATTGAGATTAGTGAGATTTAGTTAGCTTAACTAGATTGGTTAGATAATTTAGTTAGGCCAATTAGGTGGTTAGATGGTTAGTTAGACTATTTAGTTAGCTTAATTATTTAATGTAGTTAGTTAGTTAAATTAGTTTAATTAGTTTAAGTAGATTATCCCGGTTAGCTTATGTTAATTTAATTGAGTGTTTTAATTTAAATATTTTGCAATTTATTTAATTAAATGTAATTTATTTAATTAAATGTAATTTATTTAATTAATTATTAATTGCGTAAATTATATCGGGATAGCTGGTTGTCAGAATTTTATTCTGATCATCATGGTTACATTGGCTTGTGCAATTGATTGCTAATTTATGCAATTGAGTGCTTGGTGATGATTTTTAATTATTATTTCAAAAATATGAATTTTTTGTATTTAATTAGAAAAATACTAGGTGTCAGTTTTTTATGCTAAAAATATTTTAGGTACTATATAAAATCATGCAATTTTAAAATGAGAGAATATCACGTTTTATGGTTCAATTTGACTGTGTGACCACGCACAATTATTTTATCGGTGTTTTTAATATGAAGAAAATAGGCCAAATACATTATTTGAAATTGAGGCAATTGAATGCAAAGCACAATGTTCTTGGCCAAGCATGGACGCGTGTGTGATCACTTAAGTACCCTGATGCGTTTACACGGGATAGTGAACCCGTCCTGATGCGTTTACACGGGACGATGCCTGATTAAGTTCAGATGCCCTTGACAACGGATGCCCGTCACAGTGGAGGCTGGACCAATGCTCCTTTATGGAATGCCGTCCTAATGCATTTACGTGAAATGTTGTCATGCCCGACGGAGCTAGACGACGCCCGGTTATGCCGAATGATCGCTGACTGTTGAGTTAGCCGTGGTCGTTGAGTCGTAATTAATTGGGACACGCTTAAGTGATTGAAATAGCCGCGCCTGATTATGGGGCGAAATTGTGTAGCATAGAATGGGACGTGTCATAAAGATTTGGTCTTATAATCGGGACCCCTATGATTGATTGATATATGTTATGAGGTGTTCCAATTAATGATTTACGCTTGCTGCGTTTGTATATGTTCTATGAGCTGTACTAATGTGTAGGGATGTGCTAAAGCGAGGTAAGTCTTATATGGTGTATGCTTAGGCTGCCTCTAGATGAATTCTTGTCCTAATCGGGGTTTAGGGCATGGACTCGCTGACACTTTGTCTCACCTCGTCATGGTTTAAATTTTACAGGTCCTTAGATGAAGATGTGCCACGTTCGTTTTGGGTGGCCTCAAGAGGTGAAGAACGAGTGTACCATACTCCCTATCCACAGGAACCACGGCTGGACCCGTGAGCTCATCATGACTACCATTTGGGTCGATAAGGGCCTACCTCAGTTGGTACCTCACCGATTCAAAGCGTGGTTCCATCACGGGCCCAATGGTATTCGGGAGGGCCACTTGGATGGTTTTGACGGGCTTGCCGTCAATACCAAGTATGTGGTGGATCTAGACCCTATGCATGATGCCGATATTATAGTTGATATCAATGCGAACCAGGGACTCAAGGTTGAAGAGCCCACAACAGAGATAGCTGACCCTTTAAATGTGACAGCCTGAATTTTCATATTTCATTTTCGATTAAATAAATCAGGCTTTTCATCGACGTGCCTATAGTGTTATTCTCTAAGCTGATCACTCATGAGATAACTAGACTATCTGGGGAAACCGTTAAGGGATTTTAATGCAATAAACTTGAGAATTCGATTAGGAATTGATTACTTGACCGTGTTGATCTGGAAGGGTCATTACGACACTGTCGAAATCGATCAGAGACCGGAGATAAGTCGACTTGATTGAGATATGTGATCAGAGTGTGGGTGATTCCACCTAATTGCAAAATACTCGTCGATCGGCACTAGACCGATTTTTCAATTTTTTTGGTACCCGGCTCCCGTATTTGAAACCTTGAGACATTCACGACAACCGAGAGTCATCATTGTATCGAAGATGTACATAGTGACTCGAGATAAATCGATCACGGGTCAATTGCACCAAAAATTCCTAAAAGTTACCTGGTAGACTAGGTCACGCTAAAATCGCATCAGATTAAAATTAACCGCGAATTTAAACCCGATTTCATAAATTTAAAGTTCTGCCATGTCACAGGTCATTCTAGGAATGTCAACTCATCATTCGAAGAATTTTCGGAGATCTCGAGATTTTTAATGGAAAATCGTTTCAGACATTGTGGAAAAATAACAGAAATTCGGATAGACCAAATTAAAGAAAATTTAGACTTCCAAGCTGAGCCTTGGAGTGAAGGGGACTTACAGAAAATTTTATGAGCTTCCGTCTTTATCAAATTAGACGTCGAATTGAGAAATTTCTTGGGAAATTGAGGAAATTCGGAGCATGATTTGGGGGTTGTGTTTTTGGCATGTATTTGTGCTATTTTTTGCTTCAATTTATCCTAGAAAGTATTTGGGACAAGAGGATATGTGTGTGGGCTATGGGGGGACCAAACATTAATTATTTGACTAAGGCTTATTGACTTTATCCTTTCCTCTTAGCTGGCTTGTCTCTCACAATTTTGCTCCTCTCTCTCCTTCGGTCTTTCTCAGCCGTGTGTTCATTTCCTTCGAGCATCCCATTCCCTCACGCCTCTACTCTTCTTTTCATATTTTTCATTTTCCTTACCTTCCTCTGCAAACTCCACCAAAGCTCCAAGTCCACTCCTCACAATTGAAGCCGAGCATTGACTCCTTGCTGCCTCCGTCCAGTGAAGACACCACCTCGCGTCCCTTGAGCGAAGACCATCGAATCCCTCCATTTTTCATTTTCGCAGCCAGCTTTCTTCATCCACGTGTCCAGTCAAACCCGCAGAACCCAAGCTGCTCCCTTCTGCTGGTTTGTTGACCTAGCAACGTCCAACGAAGCTCCAGCTGCACCGAGTCGACGACCGAAGCAGCTTCTGCCCTGCTGCTTCTTCGATCGGTCCGCTTCCTCCCGTGCCCGAGCGTCGCCAGCTCCATCGAAGACCAGGCCTACCAAATCAGCCCGTTCGCCAGCCCAGCGTCTTCGTCCTTTCCTCACGCCAGCAACCCACGTGGAATTTAGCCCACGATCAGTCCAGCGAAGCCCAGTTCCATCCAGCATCTACGGCCCAAACTTGAAGCCCAACTTCGGCCCAAGAAATCAGCAATCTAAGCCCGTGAATTTCGGCAATCCAGTCCACAATTTCAGCCTTGGGTCTAGCCCATTAGAAGCCCAATTCCGAGCCCAAGCCCGCGAAGCCAAGCCCAACCGCAAGTTCAGCCCAAGCCAAGCAATTTGTTGTGGGCTTGCAAGGCCTATTAAGCCCGGTCCGAGTGTCCATTGACGCCGTCGAAAATTTGAATTTTGGCCGCCGTCACGCCATCATCGCGGTGATCCAGCCTTCGCATTTAATCAAGTGAGTTTTACTCATTAATCCCTTATTAGTATGCTAATGGTGCTTAGGGGTTGATTAGATTTAATTAAGTGTAATTAGGTGGATAGATTAGAGTAGAGCAATTAATTGATAACCTTATTGATGCATGTTAGGCAAATGGTTAGTGATATTAGCAAGTAGACATGTGTTATTAATTATTGAACGTATCTCAGAAATTTTCCGGATCCATTTCAGCTTCCAATCAAGCATTACGGGCCTAAATTGGATTTATTGCATTTATTTAATATTTTCTGTAATTATTTAATTATTTATTTATTTTTCGAAAATTAGGCTGGGATGGCCGACGACCGGAATTTTATGTTGATTATTGTGGTGCAGTCCATTTATTTATTTAAGCGTTGATTTGTGCTGAATTGAATTAATTATGATTTTAGGATTTTATTCCTAAATTAATTAATTTTGGTAATTAATTGGAAAATTACCGAGCGTCGATTTACAATGCCAAAAATATTTAATAAGTTGTTGAAACTAGTGGGATGTTCAAAAAGTAAAATTATGAAATTTTGGTTAAGGCCGACCGTGTTCCCACACACGGCTATTTTATCGAGAATGATAAAAAATGAAATTGATTGAATGGTCAGGATGGTATACTATATCAGCCTACGGGTGATATGTCAGCTTAGCGCGAGCAATATACCCAATCAACTTAGCGAGAGCAATATGATCAACTTAGAGAGAGCATTATTAGTGTACTATATTAGTCCACGGGCGATATGTCAGCTTAACGAGAGCAGTACACTATTTATCAGCTTAGTGCGAGTTATACTATCTATATATCAACTTAGAGTGAGCAGTCCTGGACTATGGTTGGACTTATAGATAGTATTGATTGTACCGACCGAGGGAAAGGTCGTGGTGACATGTAATCGGCTAGGTCGATTGATCAATGATTTGATCTGACGTTGTGAATTGATGTGGTTCCTATATATCTGATATATACTGACTTGTAGGAATGAACTGAGGCCAAGGTAAGTCATCTGACTCGTTTTGTGCTTAGGCAGCCTCGAGAGTGTTTTGGCTTCCTAATCGGGTCTTAGGGGGTAGAACTTGCTGAGGCATTGTCTCACTGATTATTGTATAACCATTTTCAGGTCCCTAGGTGACGGTTGTGGAGAGTCGGAAGTCCCGAAGTTCGGGAAGTGGAAGAAATAGAATCGGCAAACTTGTCTGGCTAGTTAGTCATAGGACAGTTCCTTTTTTGTTAAGCCAATATTTCTGTAAGTGACTTGATGTTGTGAATAAACCCGTTTGTTATAAAAGGGTTCGTTTTGGTTTGAAAGGTTATGGGAAAATTGACCCTACTTTCCTATCCCATTATTTTATTATCTGGGGATTATTTTATATGCTTCCACATACGTATTAAAATGAAAGGGGTCAGCGATTCTACCTGAGACGTCGCTATTAATCCCAAGGTGAGGGACAGGCACGTGCTTGGAGGATCGGAGCGTGACATTAAACATCGACATCCCTGACGGTGTCGTGGTAGACTCGGATCCCAAGTAGATAGGGTCCGGGGTAGAGTTAGCTTGGTAACTCCTTTTTGGATCTAGATCTTTTGTGTACAACTTTGTATAGCTAAGCTGGTTTGTTTATAAAATATGTTTTGTGTTAATTGGTTGTCATGTTTTTCTATCCCACGTTAATTGTTGTCTGGAGTTTATTAGTTCATTTCTACATGTGCATAAATCGATTGGGTCGGTGACGCATCTTAGGAACGTCGCATTTTAGTCGACCGTTGAGGGATGTGTGCGTGCCCGGGGTTCAGGACGTGACACATGACATTTCATGAGAGTTTTCATCATTTCTAACTCAAGTTCCATGATATGTAATATAAACCAATAAGTCAACTTCTTGGTTATAAACGAGCTTTGTTCTTTAACATACAATGCCTGAAATTTTCCTTCATGCGTACAATTGCACAAACCGACATAGTTTGCTTCTACGTTAGGACAAGTTGATAGGATCCCTTTCTTGACGTCCCATGTTCATTTAGCATGGCGACAAGGCTGCTAAAAGGGAGACAAAGAGGGACAACGTTTTTTTTTTTGCTTTTGACTTAGTAGGCTTCGGCAAGAGACCTGTGTGATCGACTACCAGCTAAAGTGGCAGAAAGACCGACCAAAAAAGAAAAGTGGCAAAGAGCAGTCCCTTGATAATCATGCCAGTTATGCCTGAACTAGAGTTAAGAGCTCCGCCAGGATTGAGTCTCCAACTAGATTTTGTTTTTTTCTTTGGTGGGGAGGAGTCCGAATCTAATTGCAGAAAGGAGTATATATCTAATTGAGATTTCTTTCAGTTAGTGTAATTAGGAGTTGAATTATGATCCAAGCATTTAGTCTTTTTTTTTTTTTTTGAAGTAATGTTCTTTGCAGTTTACCAAGGAAATTGATGAAAGCAAAAAGAAGAAATCGGTTTAATTAGAGATGTACAAATTCTCGTTTATTCTGGTAGCATAGAAATTTGTATAGGACCCCTATTAATTTTTTTGGTTCTAGAGGAAAGGACTTAATAGAAAAGTGGGCTCTAATATACGGATAACCTTTCTGCAAACAATTAGCATCCATCATTCTTTTTATATAGATCAAATGAGGAACGTGCAATTTTTTTATCTTAAGAAAGACATTGCAACTATGGAAAACTAGTCAATCTGCCAAATTCAGAAGAGAAGTTTGAAGCAGACTTCATATATATTTTTTGGTTCAGAAACAATTAAGATCCATCAGAAGGTACATGTGATCTAGAATGTGCAGCAACGTCAGAAGCTACATCACTTTTGATCATTGGTCTAGGACCGTGATTTGATGATCTTGATTCTCACCAACTAAAAGACAGGAATGCTTATATAGTTTGTCATATTTGACCCTATTTTTATAATCACAAGGAGAAGGAGAATGCAAGTGTTTGGACATGGATTCCAATCAACCAAGAAAGTATGAGTTGAACTGAAGGATAGTGTTGGCCGACCTAAGAAATTAATTGATTCTGCTCATTTTTTTTTTTTTAAATCAATTAACAAGTATCCTTTTACAATTTCTTTATATTTATTATTCAACTCGAGCAACCAGTCTCAGTTACTTCAGAGCCAAAAAAGTAGCTTGGTTTATCGATCACGACAGACCTAATATAGCAGGTCCAGTGCTAAGTGCCCTTGTGTTTGTCTACTTGAGAGAGAGAGAGAGAGAGAGAGAGAGAGAGAGAGGGATATGGCCTCTACACCAACTCGATCGCTTCTAGCGAACAGAGGAGATGGCTTGTATAGTTACACCCGCAACTCCACCTTTCACGCAGTATATTCTGGCGAACTTATTTCACCTGCAGCTTTCTCTCTTATTCTCCCTCATGGCAATGTTTTACAGTTTTGTTTTTCTGGATGATGTCCTTTATCGGGCTGATAATCATATCATGTGTCTTCTTTATGTTCAATCATCAAAGTTCTTGATACCCTATAAAGTACTTTTTTTTTTAATCAGAGTGTCTACTGGCAGGATTTTAATCAAGAGTTGCAATCTTGCAGAAAAGGGGAGTAGATACCGCTAAGGCCTTGATCAAAGAGTCAATTGCCGGGAAGTTCGAGACCAACTGATTCGTCTCTCCTTTGGCGGCCTCGACCAAATTCTGCATAGCAGATTTAGGCTGCTCTGTCGGGCCCAACACCTTTATTGCGATGCGAAACGCCATCGAAACCCTTGAACTCAAGTTCGGTCCCGATGGCCTCGGTTATGTGGCCATCGAGTTCCAAGTGTTCACCAACAACTTCACATCCAACGACTTCAACACCCTCTTCAGATCTCTCCCTTGCGACCGGTGCTACTCTGCGGCTGGCGTACCCGGAGGATTTCACGACTGCCTATTTCCCAAGGCTTCGATCCACATTATCCATTGCTCCTATGCCCTGCACTGGCTGTTCGAAGTGCCAAAAGAAGTCATGGACAAGACTCGCCTGCATGGAACAAGGGAAGGATCGACTATGCATGTGGCCCTCCACAGGTCCATGAGGCGTATGCAGTTCAATTCGCTAGAGGTGTGGAGCATTTCCTTGGAGCTAGGGAGCAAGAGCTCGCTTGTGGAGGGCTTATTGCCCTTGTTGTTGTGTGCCTCTCCCCTGGGACGACTACCCAACAATGCTTACTCATAGTAATGATTGAAGTCTTAGGTTCCTGCCTTGTCGATATGGCCATCGAGGTACGACATCCATTTTCAAGTTTGTGCCTTGCATTGACGTTTGGTCAGAACGTCGAGAGTACATGGAGTTCATCTCTATGGAACGTTACAAGCTCCTTTCTAATTTGCGCTCAATGATCAATCTTCTTGTCTTGGATTCAGGGGTTGCTAAGCGAAAACGATGTGGACTCTTTCAACCTTCCCAGATACTATGCTAGTCAGCAAGAGCTGGAAACTGTCAAAAGAGATAAAACGGTTTGTTCAGCATCGAGAGGATCGAGCTGCTCGACCTGTCCAAGACTGACGAAGGGACCATCAGAGTGCTCACGCCGTCCATGATCACCTCATACATTACGGGGATCCTGGAGGGGCTCATCAAGGATCATTTCAGGGCCGAGATAGTGGGCTGGTTGTTCACCCGGTTCGAGAAGAAGATCGAAGAGTCTTCCCTACTGTTGGACCCTGGGTACGAGCCGCCCAGCGAACTGTTCATCCTCCTCAAGAACAGAGTCGCGTGATTCCGGAGCGTACTGCATTTGATTTGAAAGAGATAAAGTCTTATATGACGAGTCCCATCCGTGTTGTTTGGCGTTGTCCTTTGGAGGATCTGACAGAAGCTATCATCCTTGTGAGCTGACCTCTTTCTCTCAAGCTAAAATAAGATTCGTTAGTCCACAAGCTCAAATAGCATACCGAGTCCTCTCAAAGAAGGTCGCTGAATCTGGAAAAAAGCACATCTTAGACTAGGGATGAGTATAGTTTCAAGGTAGAACCAAGGACCTAAAAATCGGACCAATAGGAATTGATTGAGTTCTAGGTTTAAGGATATGCATGGTAGGCTCTAGGTTCAAGTTTTCGATGATAAGGTTGAAACAAGACTTTGTGTTTTTCCTATTTTATATTTTCAAGCAATCATACGGCAATTTATGGTATCCAATAATTACTAGTTTTAACTTCCACATTAGTGAGATACATTATTGAGACTATTACTCTGTTAATATTTTATATTTTTAGTATGTCTATATATAAATTGTGATCCATGAATTGTAGAAAATTGTGATCATTAGAGGTGATGATTCATTATAATTGTTCAATTAAAAGTACAAGTGAAACTTGGGTAAATTCTAAAATTTATTATTGGATAGGTTCCAAGTTCTTGAGTATGCGTACAAGATTTTAGGTTTTAAAAATTAGGATAATCTATTTTAACTGATAGGTTTTAGATTTGAAATTTCAAGTGAAAATTGGAACCGCTCATCCTTATTTTGGATAAGAGACCAACGTGCATAAACCTAGGTGAATTCCCCAAGAATGCAGGCTGAATTATGGTCGTTTGTCCCTAGAGTCCTTTAGTTCTAAGAAGGAGTTGGCGGACTTCTAGGGACAGCCTTAGCTCGTCACTAAAGGCCAATTCACAAAAGATTTAAATGCCGTCCCAGGATGGAGAATCTCAATTTCATGCAAGTCTCTTGACACAAACTAAGTAACATTAACACCGATACTCGACACGCTACACAACATGACATGTCGACATGTCGTATCTTAAAAAATAGAGAATTCTGACACGTCGGGATACGTTGTATATTAAATATATATATTTTTATGTACATGATAAATTATTGTTTTTATGATTACATTAATCAAATTAATTTAATTCAAATTCACAAATAAATAATAATAAAGCCTATAATGAATTTACATTAAAACCATTAATCTATCATTTGTTAATATCATTTATTATTTCAATTTGACAAATTCAACTCTGTTCCAATAATCCATAAAACTTAGAGGAAAAAACAAATAATTCACATTGTAGATTTGCATGTTGGAGCATGTCAAAAAAGAAGAGAAAAAAGAACTTGGGGAAAGTGAAGTGAAAGTCAGAAGAGAAGAGAAGACTAAGTTCTTTTTCTTTCCTCCTTTATTATTTTTATTATTTTTATTATTTTTATTATTTTTATTTTTTAAATATTTATATTTTGACACATCATTTATTGAAAACTTTTAAAATTAATCCCAGTTGTTAGAGTTACATGTTGGAATTCTGAACTCGTATGTTGGGACTTTGAATTCGAATGTCAATGAGTGCTGGAAGAGTTAACTAGATGTTGGATTTTCCAACACGTATTGACCAAGGGTCGAAAAATGTCGGAAAATGTTGGATATGTGTCAGAGTGTTCGACATTAGACAAAAGCTCCTAAAGAGTGTCGATACTTTATAAACCACAATTGATGTGAGCAAAATGATTTGACTTTTAGAGTTTGATGGCGATGTGAACAATGAATGTGGATGATATAAAACACAACGTATTATAGAAGAAAGGGAGATGTTTAATTTATGATCAAATAATGAATAAAGTTTATCATGGCCATTTCATGATGGCTTCAGCATTGCTGGAAAATGACACACGCATCCTTCACTTGCTAAGACTATATATATATAAAAGGTTAATACCACAAAAAATTTAAAATTGATATACTTATGATAATTTTTTTTAAATTAATTTTTTTATCATAAAAAATCTTAGATTGATATAATTATCGCAAATTTACTCCAAACTAATTTCTTAATCACCAAAAACCTTAAATTTGTATATTTATGTCAAATTTATCATTTATTAGTTCCTATTGAATTATATTAACATCACAAAAAATCACAAATTGTACACTTATGGCAAATGGAAGGTAAAATTCTAAATTAGTACACTCGTCAATTGTCACATGTTATCCAATTTAGTAATTTAAATGTGAAATTTAATAGAAATTAATGAAGGGTAAATTTGTGGCACATTTAGTAGTTTGAGATTTTTAGTGGTATTAACCCAAAATATAATGGATCTCATCTATATTTTTGCTTCCTTTAATTGGGGAAACATTGGTCATATCTTTAATTATACTTATAAATGTACATATGCATCTCCAAGAAAAATACTATATTATCTTAAAAATGAAAAGCGATATTCTCAAATGAGCTACAAAGGACGAAATCTGATATATTAGCACGTCATGTCTATCCCGACGTCTCATGGGAGTTCATATTGTTTCTAACTTGAGTTCCATGACATGTGATATAGACCAATAAGTCAATTTCCTTGGCTATAAACAAGCTTTTCTTTAACAAGCAATGCCTAAATTTTTCCTCCATGTGTACAATTGCACAAATCAAGCTTCAACAAGAGACTTGCATGATCGGTTAGGGCCTGTTTGGTAACCAAACATGCCCTGATTCTGATTTTTTTGTTTCCAGGAGTAGTTTTGGAACAGAATCGTGTTTGAAATATTTTTTGTTTCGGGAAACAAATTTCTATTTTTTTTTTTGTTTCCAGAAGTTGATTTGGAACAGAATCAAGAATAAAAAAAAAAAAGTCGATTCTTGTTTTCGGGAACAAATTTAAGAATTAAGCCATTTTCTTCTTCTTCTTCTTCTCTGTTCTCTTCTTCTTCTTCCCTTTTCTTCTTCTTCATCTACCGCTACCGCCATGGTTGCTGTCCACCGTCATCTGCCGCCCACTGTCACCAATATTCGGCAATTGGTCCGGCGAGCTCGCCGAAGGCAAGTCCAGCCATCGATGAGACTTAGCCGACGAAGGCCAGCGACACTCCAATGAGGTCACCAATCGCCGGTCGTCCCAAGGCTGGCAACCAGCCACCTTGAAGAAGAAGAAGAAGAAGAAGAAGAAGAAGAAGGGGAGGAAGAAAGGAAAAAAAGAAAAAAAAAGGAAAAAATTAATTAATTTAAAAAAAATAAAAAAATGATTTGAAGTACGAATTGAAATTTTGCTATTTATAGAATACATATTTAATTTTGTATTTTAATTTATTATTTAATATTTATATTTATATTTTATGCTATAGTTTATTATTTACTATTTAATAAAAATTGATTAGTTAATATGTTTATTACTTAGTATAAATATAATTAATTAATAGAATTTCTACAATTTGATAAAATTTTAGAAATGGAATATAAATTTTATGTAGTTACTAAACGCATTTCTGTTCTTTTTCTATTCTAGAATCAGAAATTTTGTATAGTTATCAAACTCGTTCTTTTGCTCAGAAATTGTTCTCTAGAATAGAATAAAAAAAAATCATTTCTGATTATAATCTATTTTCGGGAACAGAATCGTTAAAGTGACAAAGAGTACTCCCTTGATAATTGTGCTGGTTATGTCTGAGTTTGAGCAATGCGCTCGCTTGGATCAATTTGAATGTGCCCTTTTCTTTATACTTTGGTCTATCAGATCAGCAATCATACGCGAGAAAAAAAAAAATGCTTTGTACGCTCCAGATTTGACCCGATTATTTTGAAGAGGAAATTTTTCTTCCCTTTTAGCTCGATTCCAATTTAGGCAGCGCGGTGGGCCCAGAAGCCTTTTCCAAACTCCGGCCCGAAAAGGGCCGGGCCGGGCCGAGCCGGACCGGTCCGGTCCGTTCCGGATCTTAGGAGGAACGTGGATCTAAATCTCGTACCTCGACAGTTCAAACATGTCCAAAAACCCCCACGCGAGCTTGAGCGGTCGTCTTCGCCGAGGAATACAACAGTCCTAGAGAGAGAGAGAAGAGAGAGAATGGCCGGTATCCGATTGCCGCCGGAGGACTCCGAGCTGCCCCAGCCGGCCCGGCCCGGACCGGCGTCGGTCGATCTCGTGTCCGACGACGACCGCTCGGTGGCGGCGGACTCCTGGTCGATCAAGAGCGAGTACGGCAGCACCCTCGACGACGACCAGCGCCACGCCGACGCCGCCGAGGCCCTCCTCACCTCCGGCAACTTCCGCGCCGCCGCCTCCGATTACAGGTCTCGCGCCCTCCCTCTCTTTCCCCCTTTTCGCCGCGGCTCGTTGGTGTTTTGGGGTCGTAGATGTTCTGTGGAGATGTTGGCTGCTCTGCGTGTGGATGATCGAAGTGGGTTCTTTACTTGTTGAATTGCTGTTGAGCTAGTGAATCGGAATGCGGCGCCCAGAAATAGGCGTTTTCAAGGGATTTGTGCTGCCTTGGAGATGGGTTTGCGCTGTTTTGGAGATGGGTTTGCATTTCTTTATGGTCGCAGTCTGCAAAAAATTCATTTTCTCTTTAACCTAACCGTTGTCAATCTGGGATAGATAGTTTTAGGAGTTCCACGTTATGCATTTCTCATGTACGTGAGTTTCCTTTTTGAAAGGTGTGAGGCTAAACGGAGATACTTCACCCAAAAGAAAAACCTCTAAGATGCTTCCACAAAAGTGAATACGGAATTTTTTTTTTTTTTTTTTGGGTAAGGGCATGCGAGGGAGGGCAAACGTCTAGTCCGCCAGCACTGCTCAGAAATTGCAAGTTACGAAATTTGTGGAGCCTATGTATAAACGCAATGCTAACTTAGTTTGGAATTTTTGCATGGAAATTACAGGCTGGAGGGCTGTACCTTCTCTGGTTAATGTCAGTTTGAATCAATTCTTTTCTTGGTACAATCAGTATCTTGTTTGAATGCAGCTTTGCAGTTATAAACTGGAGGTAAATGACTGGTGTTCATCCAAGGAATAGATGCTTGGCAGTGTAGGGTTCCCAATATTGATTCTGGAAGAAGAGAGGATTGTTTGACTGCTTGAAAAGTTGCAAAATGAGCTAATTGATAACTCTACTGTGACTAAAAGTTTTCCCCCCGTTTTCTTGGTACTGTTTTCACAAAATGAGCTAATTGGTAGTTTTACTGTGAATTAGTTTTGCCTTTGTTTTTGTTCCATTCAGCAACAGAGAATATGAAAATCTTTGAATCTGGAAGGCTAATTAGCTTGGATTTGTGCTAACAGTTCAGACAAGGAAGAACCTGATGCTGATGGGGTAAGCTCAATGCTTGGACTTCAGAGCTATTGGGATTCTGCATATGCGGATGAATTGACCAACTTCCGTGAGCATGGCCATGTGGGCGAAGTTTGGTGAGCATTCTCATACTTACAAGTGCAGAACACATTCTCTTTACTTTTCATACTTACTTTGAGCAAATAGTTGTTTGTGTTTACTTAATGTTCATACTGACACATACATAACCTTATATGGTAAACTTGGATGGAGAAAATTGAATAAACCTTATCTCTTGGGGGAATTGATTTTATGTTGGTGCTTCACTCGTAACTTTGTAGACAGAATGGTAGTTTGATGATGGCTTATTTCTTAGTACGTCAGAGGCAAAATGTAATTCAGGCTCATGATCTTTTTCCCCTTGTATCATAGTTTGTTGCAATGGTGAGCATTGCCTGGAACTACACGGTGAGCATTGCCTGGAACTACACGGTGTTGTACTTTGGCAATTCTTCATTGTTTTCCTAGAATTTTTATGTTCTAAGTCAAATAATTTATATAAAAGAACAAATCCTAAAATCGCAAATGCTTCACCAGTTCCTTTATAATGCTAAGTAGTGAATGAACGATGAGGTAGGTAATTGAAGATTTTTATGACATAAAATCCTCCTTTTTCTCCAAATTTATTTGTCTGACTAGCTGGTTATGTTGAAGGTTTGGTTCCGATGTTATGGATGTAGTAGTTACTTGGACCAGAAATCTCTGCATTCAAATTGCCCAAGGTCACTTGCCAACTGATGCTGATGATGTCAAATATGAATCCGGTGAAGATGGTGATAAACATTTATGTGGCTGGAGTGTGCTTGACATAGGAACAGGCAATGGTTTGCTTCTTCAGGAGCTTGCTAAGCTGGGGTACGCATTTAGGATAGGGAGATTGCCTGGATTATTAACACTAGGTGCTTGACCAAGACTGAACTTTTATTCCTCTATTTCAGGTTTTCTGACTTGACCGGAGTTGATTACAGTGAAGGGGCAGTTGACCTCGCTCGGAGCTTGGCTGATCGGGATGGATATCCTAATATAAAATTTTTGGTACGACAGTCACAAAACTCTTTGGATCTTACCAAAAAAAAAAAAAAACTCTTTGGATATACATTGAGTTGCTACTGTAATTTTTTTGTTTTTTAATCCTTTCCTTGCCAAGTAAATGGATGGTATCCTGCTTGTAAATTTTGACTACTTGAGGGGTTTATTTTTACATATTGAGGTTTATATTTTTGGCTCCTTCCATTTATTCCTTAGTTTTGGTGCAATAATTGATTTTCAAATGTATGGTTGGTGATTGCAACGTTGCCTATAACTTATAAGGAGGAACTAAAGTAGGCACTACCATCAAAGCGAAAAGACAGTTGAGTAATACTACATCACATGGATTGACTCCCCATTATGATTTTAACTCTCTCGTTCCTTGTTTTTCATCTCTTTTCATGTGGCAGCGAAACTATTAAGCCAAAAGGCAGTTATTAGCCTGAAGAGTCTGTTGAATGATTTGGTCCTCTCTTCTTAGAATGACTTGGGGATTTTGCATGAGGGCCCTCACATGTGCTTGGGCTTCCATGACTATACCAGTCTCTTTCACCAGAAACCATTGATATTTAGCCTCATCGTCCTCCACAATTTGCTCGTGTTTCTTTTATTCTTCTTTTATTATTCTTTTATTCTCTCTTTTTTCTTATGTTGAGTTGTTTTTTATGTTGTCTGGTTGTGCTTGAAATGGGTTCAGCAATATATGGCTCATTGTGTGACTTATTTATGCAATGAATCATACTGCGCAAGTTGCAAAATTTTTTAGTGGAGAATTACAGAGGCATTTAATCAGCTGTGTGTCAATTTTCTGTTAATGTTCCTCTCTTTTGGTATGTCAGGTTGATGATATTCTCGAAACAAAGCTGGATCAGCAGTTTAAACTTGTCATGGATAAAGGCACGCTAGATGCCATCGGATTGCATCCCGATGGCAATGTTAAAAGGTAAAGCAGGAAAATAGTATGACTTTCCTCCGTGCTTCATGTGGTGTTGACATACACTTGTATGCTGAATCTCTATTAAGATCTGAATACATGCTTCATTTTCAGGATTATGTACTGGGATTCTGTTTCAAGATTGGTGGCTCCTGGTGGGTTGTTGGTAATGTCCTGAATCTGTTACGTACTTAGTTTTGTTCTTCTGATTTTATTGTATATTTTTCAACTAAAAGGTGCTGTTATTCCTATCCTTCATGAACAAGGATCTTCAAGTTAACAGCTGTTAATTTGAAAACCACGGTTTCTGTTTATGCTGATCAATACTTGTGGCTTTCTCTGCCATGTAGCTAATTTTGTTGTTAATTTTGCGCATATAATTATGTACTAATGAAAGTTGTCTTTTTTTTCCCCATGCCTTGTGAATATAGGTCATCACCTCATGTAACAGTACCAAAGATGAACTGGTACGAGAAGTGGAGAACTATAATCGAAGGGGAGGTAGTCAACTGTTGGAACTAGAGGCGAAGGACAACGACACATGCAGAGATCCTCCCTTTAGATACATCAACCATGTTCGCTCCTATCCGACCTTCATGTTTGGTGGGTCGATTGGGTCACGCGTCGCCACAGTTGCGTTTCTTCGGAACTAGGAATCTCACTCCTGCAATTGTTTTTCCAAGATATGTTTCTTTGTCCATTATAACATGGTGCAAGCAACTTATGTTTCTCGAAGACCTAACGGATCTAGTGAAAGGCTAGAAGTTTTTGCCGCATGTACTGGACTTGCAGTTACCGGGAAAATACAGAATTTCATGTAAAGCTTGTGCTGTCTTTCCCTTATTTATTTGTGTGGGTGTATGGGATTCTTTCTCTGATGTAAACAAAGGAGCGGATTACAGACGCAACAAATTTGACATGGGTTAGCAGACGAGCACTCCTTTTTTCGCTTTGTTGTATGCTTGTTTAAAGTCCCATACCGACAGGATTGCTATCTGCAGCGGACACTTTGTTATAGTCTATAGATAGATAAAAAATTGCGGAGCTCCGTAACGGGAGCATTAAGTTGGTTGCGGAGGGTTTGGAGAGGGGGATCAACCTGTTATGGAAGGGAAGTTGAATCCGTTCGATCGAGTGCGGAATATGACATGTTCGTCTCTCAAATCGAACCTTCCCGTGCCTGTACTGGAAGAGCAGAAACTTCCCCCCAGGTTTTAGGGCTGTTTGGGATCGCCCTCTTCTCGAGGGTTATACTTCAGATCTTTTTTTAATTGAGAAACACCTTGCTGGAAAACAAGATGAATGCGTCAAAATTACAAGGGGCGGTCGGCACTGTAGCATTGATATCTCCAGCGTGCTTCTAAACACCTTATTCGGTTAATCCCATTGCTTATATAGCAAATAAAGACAGTGAAATTCTGGCATAAGAATGGCCTAAACTCTTCATCGAAATAACTGACAACATTGTTTGTCCCCTATTTCTTGTTCTTGTGCAATCAAGAGGAACCCAAGATGAACATGAAAGTGGAGAACCATGGTAGAAGAGGAGTAAGACCATCGCTCGAAATAGATATGACGAAGGATGACATGCAGAGATTTTCGATTTCAATACCCCAATCATGTTCGTTTGTATCTAAAACTCATATTTGATGGTTTTATTAATCCGCTCACACCTCGTCACAGTCTCCATTTCTCCAAGGTTGAAAATCCACTTTTCTAATTGTTTTCACCCAAAACACAGCGTTGTCGTGTAAGGTTCAAAAAAAGATAGCAGATATATGTTGTCAACTTATCTATGTATTTGTTCCTCCTTATAGATATAACAAACCAAGAAAGTGAGTTGTGGATTTGCCAAGAATCCCACATCGGGAGAAGGGACGTGTCGGCCACACTTTATATTGGTCAGCACGGGCAACCGGATTACAGCTGGGCTCGGTAACGAGGGCCTGTGACCCAAGTGGGGGGCATTAAGCTGGGCTGGAAGGGGCAGATGATGACTTTCGTAGTCATAAACTGAGGGCCTGAGGTAGTAGGGGCGTGGGAATTGGGGCTTGTTCCGAGAATGAGCGCCGACCTCTGTCTTGTAAGAGCAGGGGCTCACAGCCCATAAAGGTACGCTATCTTGTCCGGAATTGGGAGCCCAGTTGAGCTCGATAATCTCCCCGACATCCCACCTTTTTGTCCTGGTTGTAATGTCCATGTTTGTAAACTTCTTCTTCTTCTTTTTTATTTTTATTTTATTTTTATTTTTATATCTTACTTTATTTTGACTTAAAGTAATTAACTCGATTATTAGATGAATATTAACAGAATAAAATTTTTAAGAAAAGGAAATTATCTCTTGGTTTTCCCCTTTAACTCTTTATGGTAACCTTACCGGTTCTTTTTCCATTTCTCTTAGGCCGGTGGTGTTTCACATTAAGATTGTGCACTGAACACTTGGCCTTCGATCATAGATAGGTTTTCATTTGACCACTAGATGGTGATCTTCTCTATTAATTGGATTTGCTTTTGTTTTTCTTGTGGAGTCAAGGGGAGGGTGCTTCTTTGAGTTTCTTTCTATTTGGGTTTTGGTTATGAATTGTTAAGTAAAATCTGATTTTTTTAAAGGGTTTTTTAGATGATCTTTCAATTTCGTTTTCAGGGTTTGGAGAAGGGTTTTGTGATTCTTGAATTGGTGAGAAAATTTCGAATTATTTTTCTCGATTAGACGCTTGAAGAAAAAAAAAACCGAGATTTTGATTTAGAAGATTTTACCATTGGTTCATCTTTTCGAAGGTGTTGTAAAATTTTCTTTTGCTGTAGATTGTTAGAGATAGTGATTATCTGATGTCCAAAATCTTCTTGTCCTCCTACCTTAAACTCAAAAAGTGTTTGCTCTTTTGCATGGACGCAGTGCATATTCATGGAGATTGAAGCTGGACCAAAAAATCGAATCGAAAAAATCTAAGAAACCTAGATTCTCCTTTCTTGTCACGACCATCATCGCGGAAGAACTAGAGTGCAATCTGTGCGAAGAACCTCGCTCAGGTCAGTCCGATCAACGGACTTCGGCCAGTAGAAAGTATTTGGAGAAAGACAGTGGAGAACAAAGACGTTTAAGAGAACTCCTCCGAATCGAAGGAGGGCAGAGACGGAGCTTTGAAGAAGAGCTAAATGAAGCGCGTGATGTGGGGGAGGACGTGGACGGCAAGGGCCGAAAGAATGAATAAAAGTCACAAGAGAACCGCCTCGGAAGAGACCGCGAGCAAAAGAAGGAGACGGTGAACAGAGCAAAAGGAATAAATACGGGAACAACGTATATTATGGGCAAAGATGTGCCCTTATATGTTGAGTTTCTTAGCCGTGGTGACGTACAAGAACTTGAAATCAGAAGAACGTGTGGACCACCAGCACTTTATATTGAATCTGCAGATGAAATGGTGCAGTGTTGTTATGCCTGTTGATTTTATTTTGTTTTTTTGTGGTGGCGGACTAATTTTTCAAGATCGCGCCTTTCTTCCCATGCAATAAAACATCTGATTAGTCCATGTTGCGAGGCTGTTCTTCTTTGAAGTGGTGGGATTGCACAATGTCTGGAAAACCATTAATTCTCAATCGAGATACCAGCTTTCTTAATACTAGTCATTCAAGATGTATAAATTGTTATAGGACGTAGTAAAAGGCCATTGGCAAACTTCACGGGGGCGGAGTCGTGGAATAGTGCAGTGTTGTTATGCCTGTCAAACGGTTGATTCTGTTTTTGTGGTGGTGGACTAATTTTTCAAAATCGAAAATTGTGCCTTTCTTCCCATGCAATAAAACATCTGATTAGTCCATGTAGAGAGGCTTTTCTTTTTTGAGGTATTGGGATCGCACAATGTTTGGAAAACCATTAATTCTCGCTCAAGATACCAGCTTCCTTAGTTGCTTTTGGAAGAGTTTGTGGTATTTGTTTCGTTCGTCCCTTAATTACAGCAATACAGACGGTCAGACCAAAGCTGTTAATTATATTTTGAGAAACTTAAACCCCCGAGGGCAAACGGCTGGTCCACCAGCATCTTAGAATTAGCCAGGTACAAAACTTGTGGAGCCTATGAATAAACGTAATACTGATTGAGTGCGAAAATTTTTGCACGAAAATCACTGTTTGGAGGTTTGTACCTTCTCTTGGTTCAAAGGAGGGTACCGGCGGGAAGATTATACCTTCTCTAGTTAAGGTCAGTTTCAATTAATTCTTTCCTTGATTGATTGTTTGACTGCAGCTATGCTCTACAGTCATAAGCCAGAGATAAAGGACTAGCCTTCACCAAAGAATAGTCGCTTGGCAGTGTAGGGTTCCCGATATAGATTCTTAAAGAAGAAAGGATTGTTTGATTGCTTCTTGAAAAGTTGCAAAAGAAGCTAACCGTGATAGTTCTACTTTGACTAATATAAAAGTTCTGCTTTTCTTCGTGCTATTTTTTTGCAATGCGAACTGCTGATAGCTTTACTGTGAATTAGTTTTGCATTTTTGTTTGTACTAATTTCTGCTCCGTTCAGTAAAAGAGAAATATGAAGTCTTCCAATGCAGACTTCATTGGATGTGTGCTAATAGTTCGGACAAGGAAGAACCAGGAGCTGATACTTCAAAGCTTTCAGGATGCTGCATATGCAGATGAATTGATGAACTTTCACGAGCATTGCCAAGAGGGTGAAGCTTGTTGAGCAATTCTAGTACTTAAAAGTGCAGAACACGTTCTCTATTCTTTTCATGTGTATTTTAAGCATACAATTGTTTGTATTTACTTAACGTCCGTACCAACACACGCTTAACCTTCATATTGTAAACTCGGATGGAGAAAATCGATTAATTCCACTTATCTGTTTGAAGACAGAATGATGATCTGATGATGGCTCACTTCGAAGTACGTCCAAGGGAAATTGCCATTGGGCTCATAATCTTTTTCCCGTTGTATCATAGTTCATTGTCATGGTGAGCATTGCCTGAAACTCCCGTGTTCTACTTTGGCAGTTCTTCATTGTTTTCCTAGATCTTATATTCTTAGTCAAAGCACTATGAATGACAACCAATCCAAAAATCGCAAATGCTTCGCCAGTTCCTTTATTATGCTAAGTGGTGAAGAAGCGATGAGTTGGGTAATTGAAGATTTTTATTATGTAATGTTGAAGGTTGGTGCTGATGATATGGATGTAGATGTCAATGAATCTGCTGAAGATGGGGACAAACGTATATGTGACTGGAGTGTAGTTGACATAGGAACAAGCAATGTTTGCTTCTTCAGGAGCGTGCTAAGCTAAGCTAGGGTAAGCATCCAGGGCAGGGAGTTTGCCTAAATTATTAACGTCAGGTCCTTGATGAAGACTCAACTTTCTCTTCATCCATTTCAGGTTTTCTGACTTGACTGGAGTTGATTATGGTGAAGGGCAATTGACCTCCATCTGAGCTTGACTTATCGGGATGGATTTCCATAAGTTAGAATTTTGGTACGACAAAGTCACAAAACTCTTTTGACATAGAAATTGAGTTTCTACTGTACTTGTTTTCTCCTTTCCCTGCCCAAGTGAAATTGATGGTGTCCTACTTCTTGTAGACATTGACTATTTGAGGGGTTAAATTGCACATAGAGGTTTACAATTTTGGATCCCCCTTCTAAAGATCTCCAATCCTTTTATTCATTATTTTTGGTGCAATAATTGATTTTCGAATGTATAGTTGGTGATTGCAATGTTGACTACCGATAAGTGATAAAGCGGACCTAAAGTAAATACTATCATCTAAGCAAGAAGACATTTGAGTAATAATACATCACATGGATTGACTCCCCATTATGATTCTTTCTTGTTTTCTGTTTTTCCATATATTATTAAGCCAAAGGCAGATATTAGCCTAAAGAGTCTTTTGAATGGCTTGATTTACTCCTCTTGGAATGACCTGGGTTATTTTGCATGAGGGCCCTGGCATGTGCTTGGGCTTCCATGACTCCATGCCAAGCTTTTTCCTCAGAAACCACTGATCTATATAGCCTCCCCTGCAATTTGCTTGTGTTTCTTTTTATTTTCTTTGTGTCTTACCTTGAGTTGTTTTTTTATGTCTTTTGTAGTACTTGAAACAGGATCAGCATCACATGACTCAGTCTGGGGACTCGTCGCCGCAATGAAGCACACTGCTCAATTGCAAAATTCTTGATGGTAGTTTCTCTACTAGGATGGACATGGAGCATTACAGAGGGATTTAATCAGCAGCGTGTCAATTTTCTGTTCATTTTCCTCTGTCTTGGCATGTTTGGTTGATGATATTCTCGAAACAGAGCTGGATCAGCAGTTTCAGCTTGTCCTGGATAAAGGCATGCTAGATGCCATTGGATTGCATCCTGATGGCAACATTAAAAGGTAAACCAGCAAAATAGTCTTTCCTATGTGCTTCATGTGGAGTTAACATATACTCGAATGCTGAATCTCCATTAAGATCTGAATGCATGCTTCATTTTCAGGATTATGTACTGGGATTCTGTTTCAAGATTGGGGGCTCCTGGTGGGTTTTTGGTAATGTCCTGAATCTGTTACATACTTAGTTCTGTTCTTCTGGTATTATTGAATATTTTTCAACTAAAAGGTGCTGTTATTCCCATCCTTCATAAACAAGTATCTTCAAGTTAACTGCTGTTAATTTGAAAACCCTGGTTTCTGTTTATGCCAATCATACTTGTGGTTTTCTCTGCCATGTAGCTAATTTTGTTGTTAATATTGCACATCTAATTATGTACTAATCAAAGTTATCTTTTTTGTCCCCATGCCTTGTGATTATAGGTCATCACCTCATGTAACAGTACCAAAGACGAACTGGCACGAGAAGTGAACTATAATCGAAGAGAAGGTAGTCCACTTTTGGAACCAGAGGCAAAGGACGACGACACATGCAGAGATCCTCCCTTTAGATACATCAGCCATGTTCCCTCCTATCCGACCTTCATGTTTGGCTGGTCGATCAGGTCACGTGCTGCCACGGTTGTGTTTCTATGGAACTAGGAATCTCACTCCTGCAATTGTTTCCCCCAAGATTTGTTTCTTTGTCCATTATAACATTGTGCAAGCAACTTATGTTTCTTGAGAGCCTAACAACCTGGTGAAAGGCTAGAAGTTTTTGCTGCATGTACTGAACTTGCAGACACCGGAAAAATACAGAATTTCATGTAAAGCTTGTGCTGTTTTGCCCTTATTTGTTTGTGTGGGCGTGTGGGATTTGTTCTCTGATGTAAACGAAGGAGTGGGGTTACAGACGCAACGAATTCAACATGGGTTAGAAGACGAGCACTTGTTCTTTTAGCCTTGATGTAAGCTTGTCCAAAGTCCCATGCCGACAGGATGCCGTCTGCAGCGTACACTTCATTATAGTCAATAGATAGATGAAAATTTGCAGAGCTCCGTAATGGGAGCATTAAGTTGGTTACGGAGGGTTTGGAGAGCGGGATCGACCGGTTACGCAAGGGAAGTTAGTTGGATCGAGTGTGGAACATGTCGTGTTCGTCAGTCATATCGAACCTTCCGTGCCTGTTTTGGAAGAGCAGAAACTTCCCTCAGGTTTTAGGGCTATTTGGGATGGTCCTCCTCTCGAGGGCATACTTCAAATCCTTTTTAACTGAGAAATGCCTTGCCGGAAAACAAGATGAACGCGTCAAAATTACAAAGGGAGGTCGGCGTTGTAGCATAGACATCTCCAACGTACTTCTGTTCACCTAATTCGGCTAATCCCATTGCTCATATAGCAAATAAAGAAGGGCATGAAATTCTGTCATAAGAATCGCCTAAACACCTCATCGAAACAACTAATGACATGGTTTGTCCTCTGCATTTTTTTTTTTTTTAATGAAAGTTAACATTTTCCTGTTCTTGTAAAATTAAGAGTACCCATGATGAACAAGAAAGTGAAGTACCATGGTTGAAGAGGAGTTGGTCCATCAATCGAAATAGATGCAACAAAGGAGGATGGCATGCAGAGATCTCTTGATTTAGAGACATCGACCATGTTCGTTCGTATCTGATCTATACTCGGTGGTTTAATTGATTGGTGCGCATCTTGTCACATTTTGTATTCCTTCGAGGTCAAAAATCCACTCTTCTCTTGACCCTTGCTATGTTCAAAATAAAATAGCAGATCTATCATACAAGCTATTATTCTTATTGTAATTTATTGGAATGTAACAAGTTGTACTGTATAAAAAAAATGTATATATATATATATATATATATATATATATAATCTTAATATAGATTAATCTAGAATATGTATCTTTTTGATATATGTAATGTACATAGCATCCCAATTCTATTTAATTTGTCTTGATTCCAATCAATCTAAAACAATCAAAAGGCAATTCTTAATAGTACGCTTCGAATTCCTAGATTTCTAATTATTTTCAATTCGAATCCTTGTATCTATCAAAAGAATCAAATTCATGGGCGACAAGGGTATGGAATATAGTATATTAGAAAAGGAAAATCAATTAATTTTCTTTTTGGCATTCTAAATTTAATTTGTTGCTCGAGTTTATATAGAGTTTCGTTTTAATTCATTTTAATTTTTTTGTCTCCACTGCTCCCGACCAAGTCGGGATGTGTGGCAATTGCTACTTGCGGTTTAACTGTTGCATCTTGGGTCCTCTGAATAACTGTAGGACGAGTTGGGAAAGGGAACGATGCCAATGTTGTTATTGATGACTTTTGAGAGCATTCGAATGGATATGAATTTTTTTTTTTGTCGGTCCTACTCTATTTTTATTTTAACTTTTATTCTCATATTTTTTGTCATGCCTCTTTACAAGGCGTGAGAGTTGAAACCCATACCTAAAATTATATTGTCTCTATCCCAACATTCTTGAGAATGTGGGGATTCGAACCCCCCACCTCCGCCTTCCATGTTGGAAGTGGTTACATGGATATGAATTTAAGAGGGGGGCTTAGGGCGGAATTCTGTGTAGCACTCAAGAAAACGGCCGTGACTTTTTATTTAGGAAGAGTTACGGAGCCCGTAATATTGTTTGGAAAATTTGCAGCTGTATGTTGCAAGCGAAATTGGGTTGACCATTTGCAGTCGTTTCGGACCTCAGCCATCGTTTAAGCGTGTTTCTGGGCACTTTTCCAATTTTATGTCATTTTTCATTATTTATTTTTCCAATTTCTTTACCGGTTAAGGTTACTTTCTGATATTCCAGTGTCGTGTAGGCTTAGCAAAGTAATTATTTGATCTTTTCTTTCGATGTTTTGGACAATTTTCGTCGTGCTTTACAGAATACAAAATTGGAGATTTTTTTCTATAATTAGGCATGTGAGCGTGTGAGCTTGCTGCATTGCGGTATATTTGTAAAGATTATAACTTGTGTGAGAGCTTGACTTTGGAGCGGGCTTTGACTTTATACACTTGAAAACCTTAATCAACTTTTTTTTCCTTTTATTTTACTTTAGTTTGCCTTAATGAATTTAACTCAAGTATTAAATTATTATTATCAGAATAAAAGTTTTAAAGAAAAAGAAATTGTCTATTAGTTTTCCCCCTTTAACTCTTCATTGTCTCCTTCTCGGTCATTTTTCCATTTCTCTCGAGTCGGGGGTGTTCCACAGCGAGATTGTGCACCGAAGTTGATCACTAGATGATCTTTCACTTTTGTTTTCAAGGTTAGGAAAAAGGGTATTGTGTTTCTTGAATTGGTGAGATAATTTTGATTTTTTTTTTCTCGATTAGATGCTTGAAGAAGAAAAAGGGAGATTTTGACTTAGAAGATTTACTTTCTGCTGGTTCATCTAATCCAAAATGTAATTATCAATGGAATCATAATCATGAGAGTACAAGCAAGAACATCTCAAATTCTTTTTCAAAGATGTTGCAAAATTTTCCTTCACTCTAGATTGTTAGTGATGGTGAAGCATCTAAAGTTCAAAATTTTATTGTCCTCCTACTTCAAACTCAGGAAGTATTTGTTCTTTTGCAATTACACAGTGCATATTCATAGAGACCGAGGCTGTGCTGAAAAATCAAACCGAACCACCGGACCAAAAAATCGAACCGAAAGAACCCAAGAAACCAAGATTCCCCTTTCTTGTCACTACCATCATCGCAGAAGACCTAGGGTGCAATCTCCATGAAGAACCTCACTCAGTTCAGTCTAATAAATGAACTTCGACTAGTACGTGTCTTTGGAGAAGACGGTGGAGAACCAAGACCATCCGAATCTCGAAGGAGAGCAAAGACAGCTTTGGAGAGGAGCAAGAAGAGCGACAGGGAAGCGCGCAATTCAAAATAGGGGAACAGAGCAAAAGGAATAAATTGGGGGGGGGGGGGGGGGGGGGGGGGAACAATGTGTATATTGGCAAAGATGTGCACCTGTATGTAAAGTTTCTTTGGCGTGGATGACAAACGAGAAATTTGCCGAGAATCCCACATCGGAAGGCTGTGCCAGTAACAGCACTTTATATTGAGGCTGCAGACGAATTGTCGGTCGCCGAGCTTCGTAACGGAGGTTTGTGACCCAAGTGAGGGCATTAAGGTTGGCTCGGGAGATGGGCCTAATTGGAGAGATCCTTTGGACGTGATGTATGGTTTGTCTTGCAAGAGCGGACCACTATTTCGTCCGACGGGGTTTCCTTTAGGCCCAGGATCTAGACCCTGGACCTCCATCTTTTCTTTTCTTTTATTATTTCGCCGCGCTCCGGACCGACGCGTGCGATTCCTTAACACATTTTTGTTCTGGCCAGGCAGAAGGACATGTAGTGTCCAGGCCCGTTACATGTCCTTCAGCCCGAGCGAACTCGATCCACCCCTAGATCTCCAACCTTTTGACCTGTGAAACTTCCATTACTCTCATAGAAAATCTTGCTTAGATTAAGAAAATGTATTATTTTGCCATGCTTCGGACTGATCCGTGCGATTTCTTTCACATTTTTTTTTTGGCTAGGCAAAAGATCAATGTCGTAATCGAAGGACAAATTCATATGATAAAGCAACATATAGATAGATGTTTAGGGCAAGATCTAAACTTGGAGACTTAGGAAGGCGTAGCATAGTACCGGTCATTCGAAATATATAGATTGTTATAGCATGTGGTAAACTTTAGTAATAAATCCGTTCTTCATAAAGTTAGTGTCGAACTTCATGGGGGTGAAGTTGTGGAATTGTACGGTATTGTTATGCCTGCCAAATAGTTAATTTTGTTTTTGTGGTGGTAGACTAGTTTTTCAATATGGCGCCTTTCTTTCCATGCAAGAAAACATCTGATTAGTCCATGTTGTGAGGCTGTTCTTCTTTGAAGTAGTGGGATCGCACGGTGTTTGGATTGCCATCAATTCTCAATCAAGATACTAGCTTTCTCGCTTTTGGAAGAGTTTGTGTTATTTGTTTGGCTCGTCCCGTGATTACAGCAACACAGCTCTGCCATAGGTAGACTATTAGACCAAAGCTTAATTATACTTAGGTAAATTTTATCCCCCTAGGGCAAACGTCTAGGCCACTAGCATCTTAGGAATAGCCAGGTACAAAACTTGTGGAGCCTATGTATAAACGTAACAGGGACAGAATACGAAAAATTTTGCATAAAAATCACTGGCTGGAGAGCTGTACCTTCTTGGGTTAATGTCAGTTTTGATTAATTCTTTCCTTGGTACAATCAATATCCTTTTAGTTGATTGTTTGACTGCAACTTTGCTTTGCAGTTATAAGCTAGAGGAAAATTACTGGCCTTCACCCAAAGAATAGTTACTTGGCAGCATGGGGCTCCCCATATAGATTCCTGAAGAAGCAAGGATGGTTTGTTTGCTTCTTGAAAAGTTGCAAAATGGACTAACCGCTAGTTCTACTGTGACTGAAAGTCCTCCTGCTTTTCTTCGTACTATTTTATTGCAATGAGCTAACTGCTGATAGCTTTACTGTGAATTAGTTTTGCCTTTTTGTTTGTGCTAATTTATACTCAATTAGGACAATCGATTTGTCTGACTAACTAGGGACGTTGAAGGTTGGTGCTGATGTTATGGATGTAGTAGTTTACTTGGACCAGAAATATCTGCGTTCAACTTGCCAAGTTCACCTGCCAACAGATGCTGATGATGTCAATGAATCCGCTGGAGATGGTGATAAACATATTTGTGGCCGGAGTGTAGTTGAAATAGGAACAAGCAACGTTTGCTTCTTAAGGAGCTTGCTAAGCTGGGGTAAGCATTTAGGACAGGGAGCTTGCCTAAATTATTTACACCAGGTCCTTGATGAAGACTTGACTTTCTCTTCCCCCATATTAGGTTTTCTGACTTGACTGGAGTTGATTACGGTGAAGGGGCAATTAACCTCGACCGGAGCTTGACTTATTGGGATCGATTTCCAAATGTTAGAATTTTGGTATGACAAAGTTGCAAAACTCTTTTGACATGGAAATTGAGTTTCTACTGTAGTTGTTTTCTCCTTCCCTTGCCCAAGTGAAATGGATGGTGTCCTGTGTCTTGTAGTGACTATTTGAGTGGTTAATTTGCACATATTTAGGTTTTTATTTTTGGATCCCCTTATTAATGATCTCCAATCCTTTTATTCATTATTTTTGGCGCAATAATTGATTTTGGAATGTATGGTTGGTGATTGCAATATTGACTACCAATAAGTGATAAAGCGGACCTAAAGTAGATACTATCATCAAAGCAAATAAAACATCTGAGCAATGCTACAACACATGGATTGACTCCCCATTATGATTCTTTCTTGTTTTCTGTTTTTCCATATCTTATTAAGCCAAAAGGCAGATACTAGCCTGAAGAGTTTTTTGAATGGCTTGATTTACTCCTCTTGGAATGACGTGGGTTATTTTGTGTGAGGGCCCTGGCATGTGCTTGGGCTTCCATGACTCCCTGCTAAGCTTTTTCCCCAGAAACCACTGATCTATATTGCCTTCTTGTCCCCCCCGCAATTTGCTTGTTTTTTATTTTGTTCTCTCTGTCTTGCAAGAGCAGGGGCTCACGCCTATAAAGGTCTATCTTGTACGGAATGGGGGCCCAGTTGAGCTCGACTGTCTCCCCAACCTCCACCTTTTTGTTCAGGGAAGCCTCAATGAACCTCCTTTTTGTTTAGCTTTAATGTCCATGTATGTAAACCGACTTTTTTTTCCCTTTTATTTTACTTTATTTTGCCTTAAAAGGATTTAACTTAAGTATCAAATGAATATTATCAGAATAGAAGTTCTAAAGAAAAAGAAATTGTCTATTAGTTTTCCCCTTTAACTCTTCATGGCCTCCATCTCGGTTCTTTTTCCATTTCTCTCAGGTCGGTGGTGTTCCACGTCCAGATCGTGCACCGAACACCCGGCCCTTGATCACCGCCCTCTCCATCCCCAGACTGGCAACGCATCGCTGGTGGGATTTCGTTTGATCCTTAGATGGTGATCTGTCTTTGTTTTTGTTTTTCTTGTGGAGTTAGAGGGAGGGCGCGTCTTGAGTTTCTTCCTGTTTGGGTTTTGGTTCTGAATCGGCCAAGGAGAATCTGATTTTCTTTGTTGGGGGGGGGGGGGGGGGGGGGGGGGGGGGGGGGGGGGCTTTTAGATGATGTTTCACTTTCGTTTTTGAAGTTCGGAAGAGTCTTGTGTTTTTTAAATCGGCGAGAAATTTTTGAATTTTTTTCTTTTTCGATCATATGCCGGAAGATTTATGGTGCGTTTGATAATGCTCTTGGGAACAAGTATTTCTATTCTTTTGTTTTCAGGAATAGAAATAAAACAAAAATACATTTGGTAAGTTTTTTGTTCCCGAAAATAAATTTGTTCCTATGAACAAATTTGGAATAGAAATAAGAAACGAAAAAAAAAAAAAGTTACTTTTTGTTCTCCGGAACAACTCAAGAATCAAGTTTTTTTTCCCTTTTTTTTTTTTTTCCTTTCTATTCCTCTCTTCTTCCCTTAGGTGGTTGTTGGGCCTCATCTGGCTAGTCATTGGCCCCTAGCAAGGTCATCCCGAGCTTGCCGGCCATTGGCGAGGCCCACCCGAGCCTTGCTCAACCACCACAAGGGCGAGGCTTGGCCTTGCCTTGGCTGGACAAGGCCAACCTCACGGTGGCCAGGCGAGGCAGAGACTCGCCCAGCCACGGCAAGGCTCAATCTCACCAATGATCGGGCGAGGTTGCCTTGCCCAGCCGGGGTGAGGTTGAGCTTGGCCTAGTCACAGTGAGGCTCGGGGAATATATATATATATATATATATATATATATATATATATATATATATCTCTTCTCACCATCCCCATAGTGTATGAGACAAATGGATGCATTTTGATTAGGGTCGTATTCTATGCTTACGATTCTACCATATATGTCTTTTTCATTCCGTCGAAAATCGATTTTACGGTATAGACGCTTATGACCTCCCCCTCTATGCCCTGCGGTAATGATTCCTCTGGCATTACGACCTTTACTACAATGATGCTGTCCATAGATCAAATTATTTCGTGTATTGGATTTCACTTGACTGTCTACGGCTCCATTGCGTGTGCTCGGGGTAGAAGTTTTGTATAAATGTATCGCCATGCATATATGGGCAGGATGTGCGCTTGCTTTCTCCGTCGTGGATTTTTTTTTTTTTTTGGTCGATAAACATACGACGATTTCATTGATAACAGTTTAGATGAGCTACATCCGAAATTAAAACATCCAAGAGATTCGGTGGGGGATATTGGACCCAATTGTCCGGTAAAAGGTTTCTTCGCTGGGCTTTGACCACCCAATCAGCGGCTGCATTCGTGTCTCTTCTACAATGGGTGACTTTGATGGGCCGAATTTTGGCTATTAGTTCATGGGCTTCACAGAGCAGGGGCCTGATTTCCCAGCGGATCCGGCCCTCAAAGACTTCCTCCCAGTTCGCATAAGTGGCTTCTCTTTGCTGATCTGTAAACATGCGTATCACTTGCACCAACTCAAGCTGATCAGTTTGGATCTCCCAACACACTTCGTTCGAAACTGCAGATGAGTTCTTCAACAACCACTTTAGGGTTTTGACCACGGCGATGGCTTCCGCTTGAATAGCCGAATCGGCTTTTACCGACCGGGCAAAACCTACAATCAGCTTCCCCGCATGGTCTCTGCATACTCCGGCTACCACTGCGTCTCCAGAATCGCTGAAGAACGACCCATCTACGTTCCACTTGAAGCAGCCACGGGTTGGGGGTTTCCATTGAATAGGTGAGTCTGATTCTTTGCCTTTTTTGTAGTTCTTTGTGAGATGCACTTACTGATCTTTTTGATCTGTTGATGCTTGGCGAGGGCTAAGACGAGGAGATGCTGCGGATTGGGTCGCTGGTTTCGAAAAACCAGGTTGTTCCTCCCTCGCCAAATCTGCCACAACAGTTGGGTAAGAAGTTCGAATGGGATAGTTGGGTGTTGGACTTCAGAGATCCACTTTTCTATATGGCTGATTTGGTGTTGGTTGATGTATATCTGGATTTGGGGGTCTTCCCATACCTGTTTCGTCCATGGACAAAGGAGGAAAAGGTGTTCGCTTGTTTCCGGGAAGCATTGGCAAATTGGGCACTAGTCATCCGAAATTATCCGTCTGCGCAGAAGGTTAGCTCTTGTTGATAAAGCATTATGACAGATGTTCCTTAGGAAATGCTTGTATTTCGGTTGTGTGTTAGCTTGCCATATGCGACGCCATAGTGTTTTCGGAATTTGGAAGGAAGAGGAGGCTTCATTTTGTTTTTGGATTTTCTGGATGGCTTGTTTGCAATGATATGCACTCTTAACTGTGTATATACGGTTTTGGTTGATGTCCATACAAGGAGCAGGAAATTTGCCGAAACTCCTACGTCGAAACGTGTGTACCGCGGGCGCTTTATATGTAGTTCGCACTTCGCAGGGAGATGGAGAACCGCCGAGCTTGGTAACAGGGGCTTGTGACCCAAGTGGAGGCAATAAGATTGGCTTCGGAAGGGGGAGCGGGCCTTCGGACAGGGTGCGAGGCCCGTCTTACAAGAGCGGCCCTCCCGCTCCGTCTGAACCTGGCCTGACGGCCAGAATGTCCCTTAGGCCAATGATCGATGAAGCAGAACTGAACTGTGTATTGTACCATCATCAAAGCGGGAAGACAGTTGAGCAATCCCACATCGAGAGAAAGTGTGCAATCCCAAGACCTTATATTTCGTCTACACCGGTTGAAGAGACAATCGCTGGGCCCGGTAACGTGGGCCTGTGACCCAAGAGGGAGCATTAAGGGTTACGGGAGGCCTTGAAACATGTGCCGGATGTCGGCAGGTGTCCTGTCTTGCAAGAGCAGGGTGCACGCTAGATTTGGATCTTGGGGCGATTGAGCTCTCCACCCAAGTCCCAGCCTCCACCTTCTGGTCTGTGAAAGACCAGGACTCTCGACGAAACTTGTTTTAATGCGTAAATAATCCAAATACATTATGTTTAGTAAATACTTCATTGACAATGTTGCTTGAATTAAGATAATTTGTTATTATTTTGCCTCGCTCCCAACCGAGTCCATGCTGGTCGTACGCGCATATAATTCCTTTTCACATATTTTGCCGTTGGTCATTCGCAATATGCAGGTTCATAGAGCATGTGGTAAACGTTAATAATCGATCCATTCTTCATGAAGTGGTGAACTTAACTAGGGTGGACTCGCCGGACACTTAGGGCCTGTTTGGCAACTTGCCCAACAGTGCCAAATTCTGATTTTTTGTTCTCAGAATCAGTTTGGGACGAGAATCGCGTTTGGTAAATTTTTTGTTCCCGGGAACAAATTTGTCCCGGGAACAATTTTGGACAAGATTTGAGAATCTAAAAAAAATTGATTCTACGTCCGAGAATCAAAAAAAGAATCAACACGGTAAAACCTTGTTCTTCTCTTTCAACATCTCGGTTGCCATTCGCCATCGCCTGCCGCCGGCCGGCCACCGCCGCCGCCGGTCCGCCGCCGCCGGTCGCCGGTCCGGCGAGGTCACCGGAGGCTCGCCAGGCCAGGGCGAGGTTCGGCGAGCTCGCCGGAGGCAAGCCTAGCCACCGGCGAGGCTCGGCCTCACCAGATCTGGCGAGGCCCAGCCTCGCCGATGGCCAGGCGAGCCTCGCCCAGCTGCCGGCGAGGCTCGCCCAGCCCCGCCGATGGCCAAGCTGGCCTCGCCGAGGCTGGGCGAGGCCAGCCTGGCCACCGGCGAGGCTCGGCCTCGCCAGATCTGGCGAGGCCGAGCCTCGGCGGGGCTGGGCGAGCCTCGCCCAGCTGCCAGCGAGGCTCGGCCGACGAAGGCCGACCTCGTTGAGGGCCGGCGGCGCTCCGGTGAGCGTCGTCGACCCTCGTCTGGCCGGTCGCCGGTCCGGCGACCGGCCAATGAAGAAGAAGAAGAATAGGAAAAAAAGGGAAAAAAAGAAAAAAAAAAGAAAAGGAAAAAAGGAAAGAAAAAAAGTAAAAAAGCAAAGAAATTATTTAAAATTTATTTTAAAATCAAAATAAATTATTTAAAATTTATTTTAAAATCAAAAGAAATTAATTTGGAACAGAATCAATTAATACGGTACCAAACGCAATTCTATTCCAGAATCAAAAATTTTGAACAATTACCAAACGTGCTTTTTTACTCAGAATCAGTTCTCGGGAACAGAATTAAAAAGAATCAGTTCTGATCAGAATCAGCTCCCGGGAACAGAATCGTTACCAAACGCGCCCTTAGAGCTAGGCGAAACAATTGCAACAGTACTTGAGTGGTGTCTGTCTGTAGATTCAACTGAAGCATCGTGTCGTAGAATAGTGCGACATTGTTATGTCTATCAAACGCCAAAGGGGCCACGAGGGATATAGGTTTGCAGACTACTTTCCTAGTTCCAGAAGATATTTGCAAAGATCTATCTATGGATTTCATGCTTGGTTTACCACATACTCAGCTGTTCTGATTCTGCTTTTGTGGTGATGAACTATTTTTCCAACTTGGCACCATTCTTTCCACGTAAGAAAAGATCTGATTAATCCCATGTTGAGGGGCTGTTTTTCTTTGACGTTGTGGGATTGCACGGTGCTCGGAAAACTAACGATTCTCAATCAAGATACCAGCGTTTCCATATGTCTTTGGAAGAGTTTGTGGTATTTGTTTGATTTGTCCTTTGATTACAGCAACACATCTCATCCACAGATAGACAGTCAGACCAAAGTTGTTAATTATATTTCGGGAAACTTAATCCCCCATATTTGTGGGGGAGAGACTGATGCAGTGTGATTTCACATTGACAATACACTTCATTTAACTACGAAGTCACCTTTCTGTGTTGTCTGTGAGAAGATTGTGGGGGTAAGCCAGGGAGGGCAAAAGTCTGGTCCACCAGCAACTTAAAAATAGCCAGGTACAAAATTTGTGGAGCCTATGTATAAAGGTAATGCTGATTGAGTATGAAATTTTTACATGGAAATTACTGGCTGGAGGGCTGTTCCTTCTCTTGGTTCGAAGGAAAGTACTGGCTGGAGGACTGTACCTTCTCTAGTTAATGTCAGTTTTAATAAATTCTTTTCTTGTTAAATCAATGTTCTTTTAGTTGATTGTTTGACTGCAACTCTGCTATGCACTTATAAGCTAGAGGTAAATGGCTTGGCAGTGTAGGGTTCCCTATATAGATTCTTGAAGAAGAAAGGATTTTTTGACTGCTTGAAAAGTTGCAAAATGAGCTAATTGTGATAGTCCTACTTTGACTAATATAAGTTCTCCTGCTTTCCTCTGTACAATTATTTTGCAATGAGCTAACTGATAGCTTTACTGTGAATTAGTTTTGCCTTTTTTGTTTGTACTAATTTATACTCCACCAGCAAAAGAGAAATATATAATTTTCAAATGTGGAAGGCTAACTTCACTGGATGTGTGCTAACAGTTCGGACAAGGAAGGACAAGATGCTAATAATCGAACTGAACCACCGGGCATTTTCTCGGTTTTCGCTCTTGGGGAAAAACCCATGAAACCGAGATTCCCCTCCCTGCCACCGTCATTATAGCAGAAGATCTAGGGTTCAATCTCCGCGGAGAACCTCGCTCAGCTCAGTCTGATCAATGGACTTTGACCAGTACAAGAATTTCGAGAAGACAGTGGAGAACCAAGACCATCTAGGGAACTCCTCCAAGTCGAAGGAGAGCAAATACGGAAGCAAAAAGTTCAGGAATGGTGGACAAGAGAATGGCCAAGGAAGAGACCGCGAGCAGAGAAGGAGATGGGGAACAGAGCAAAAGGGGTAAATGCTGGATCAATGTACATATGGGTAGGATGTGCGCTTATATGTTAAGTTTCTTTGCCGTGGATGAGAAGCAAGAAATTTGCTGAAAATCTCACATCGGAGAAAGTGTCTAGCACCAGCATTTTTTATGTTTTCCGCAGAAGGGCTGCGGATGGTTAAGCTCGATGACAAGGGCTTGCGACGTGACTGCAGGCATCGTAGACGGCAAAAAGTAGGACTCTTCAGCGATTTAGTAAACACATCATCGAAAATGTTGCTTGAATTAAGAAACCGAGTCGGACATATACGCGTACAATTGCTTTGACATTTTTCTCTTTTAGCTAGGCAGAAGATCACTGTCATAATCGAAGGGCAGATTCTGAGCATTTTTTGTCGTACTTAGAAGTGCAGGACGCATTTCCTTTTCATTTCATTCATACTTTAAGCGTACAATCATTCGTGTTTACTTAACGTTTGTACCTACACACACTTAACCTCCATATTGTAAGGATGGATGGAGAAAATCAATTAACCCACTTATCTGTTTGAAGACAGAATTTTAATCTGATGATGGCTTATTTGTTACTACGTCCGAGGGAAATAGTCATTGGGCTCGTGATCTTTTTCTCCCTGTATCATAATATGTTGCCATGGCGAGCATTGCCTAAAACTCCACTGTCTTCTATTTTGGCTGTTCTTCATTGTTTTCTAGAATCTTATTCCAAGTCAAAGCACTTAAGTCTAACAACCGATCCTAAAATCATAAATGCTTCACCAATTACTTTGTTATGCTAAGTGGTGAAGAAGCAACGGGGTAGGTAATTGAAGATTTTTATGAGGTAAAATCATCCTTTTTTTCCAAATTAAATTGTCTGTCTAGCTGGGGATGTTGAAGGCTGGTGCCGATATCATAGATGTAGTAGTTAACTGGACCAGAAATCTCTGCATTCAACTTGCCCCGGTTCAATTGCCAACAGATGCTGATGAAATCAATGAATGCGCTGAAGATGGTGATATGCATATATATGTGGCTGGAGTGTAGTTGACATATGAACAGGCAATGGTTAGCTTCTTCAGGAGCTTGCTAACCTGGGCTAAGCATTCAGGACAGGAAGTTCGCCTAAATTATTAACACCATGTCCTTGATAAAGATTTAACTTTCTCTTCCTCCATTTTTGGTTTTCTGACTTGACTGGAGTTTATTACAATTAAGGGGCAATTGACCTCGCTCGTAGCTTGACTTATCAGGATGGATTTCCCTATTGTACGTTTATGGTATGACAAAGTCACAAAACTCTTCGGACAAACCAACTCAGTTCCTACCGTAGCTTTTTTTCTCCTGTCTTTGCCCAAGTGAAATGGATGGTGCCCTACTTCTTGTAGATACTGACAATTTGAGGAATTAATTTGTACATATCGAGTTTCATATTTTTATATCCCTATTTTGAAGATCTTTAATCCATTTATTCATCAGTTTTGGTGCAATGAGTGATTTTCGAATGTATGTTTGGTTATTGCAATGTTAGACTATCGATAAGTGATAAAGCGGAACTAGAGTAGGTACTATCAACAAAGCAAGAAGACAGTCGAGTAATACTACATCACATGGATTGACTCCCCATTATGATTGATCATTTCTTGTTCTCCATTTTCCGTATCTTATCATGTTGCGGCAACTCTATTAAGCCAAAATATACATACATGATATGATATGAGTATATTCGACTTTAACACTGCAATCACTAAACAATTGATAGGACATAGCAAAATCCTTGGATTTCATATTCTATCATATCTAATTCTATAATAATTAGAAATTCAGAAGACTAAACATAGCCTTAGTAGATTGATTGATCAGCTCATGCCTTGCCACAGTTTGCATTTGTTCGGAAAAGAAAATCTACTCCTGCAATTTGTTTTCCCTAAAACATGGCTTTGCTGTTTTCACAAGAAATCAAAGACGCATTTTGTCAACTTATTTATGTATCCATTTCTTTGTTATACATACCAAACATGAAAAACCCATTTAGATTTGCCAAAAGTCCCACATTGGAAGGATGTGTATGCCGACGACACTATACTTTTGTTTGCGCATAGATGGAGGATCGGCCAGGGTGGTAATGAAGGTTTGTGACCCAAGCGGGGACATTAAGGGCCTGTTTGTTAACTTACCAAATAGTGATAATTTCTATTCTTTTATTCTTGGGAGTATATTTGGAACAGATATGTGTTTGGTAAAATATTTGTTTATGGGAACAAATTTCTATTTTTTTTGTTCCCGAAAGTAGATTTGGAACAAAATTGAGAAGTCAAAAAAAGTTGATTCTTTGTTCCTAGGAACAATTCTAGATACAAGCTACTATTTTCTTTTCTTTTTTCTTGTTCTTCTCCCCTCTTTCTTCTTCTTCATCTGCTGCCACTGCTGTTGTTGCTACTGCAGTCCACCACCGCCACCAATCGCCAGAGGCTCGCTAGGCCAAGGCGAGATCCGGCAAGCTTGTTGGAGGCGAGCCTAGTCACCAACGAGGCTCAGCCTCACTAGATCTGGCGAGGCCGAGCCTCACTGGTGGCCAGGCAGGCCTCGCCTGGGCCTCCCTCAGCCATCAGCAAGACTGGCCCAACCCCGGCGAGGCTCGGCCAAGCCCCGACGAGGCTTGGCTGAGCCATGGCTAGGTGAGGCCAAGCCATGCCCAGCTACTAGGGAGACTCAGCCAATGTGGCACAGCCTTGCCAAGGGCCGACGACGCTCCAGTAAGGTCGTCGGCCCTCGTTTAGCTAGTCATCAGTCATCCCAAGGTCGACGACCGGTGACTCGAAGAAGAAGAAGAAGAAGAAGAAGAAGAAGAAGAAGAAGAAGAGAAAGCATGGGGAACAAAGAGAGAGGAAAAAAGTAATAAAATTATTTAAAAATTAAAATAAAATGATTTAGAGTAGGAATTTTGAGCACAGTACCAAATGCAATTTTATTCTAGGAATTGAAATTTTGGATAATTATCAAATGGCTTAAAATACTTAGAAATTGTTCCTATGAACAGAATAAAAAAGAATAATTTTTTATCAGAAATTATTATCAGGAACATAATCGTTATCAAACGCGCCTCAAGTTGCCTTAGTAGAGTGATGACTCAAGAATCCTCATGGATGTGTGCGCATAGGGAACTTTAGTCTATCTCCTGTCTTGCAAGAGCGGGGCCCATTCGGAAGAACACTTGAGCTTTGATTTCGAACCACTCCCCAATATCCTCCTTGTGTCACTAGTGATAATCTAACTCTTTTTTTCCTTTTATTTTACTTTGTTTTGCCTTAGGGTATTTAACTCAAGTAGCAAATTATTATCATTATCAATAATGTATGTTAGTGGGAGAATTGCTAAATAAGTCATAAACATATTTCAATTGTGACAATTTAATCATAAACTTTTTTTTGGCTAATTTAATTATAAACCTTTTGTATTTGCACGAATTCAATTCATCCAGTTAATTTTGACCGGTTAGTACTGACGTATGCAACTATTGTTTGGCCAGGTTAGCCTCATTGGCCAATGGTGAGGATCGCCTCTGAAGGCGCCAGTTGGCAAAGGCCATCCTCACCATTGGCCGACCTCACCAGCCCTTTGTCCACATTAGTGTTGGCTAGATGGCCGGTGTTGGCTGACATCCACATTAGCATCAACTTGCCAAACTTGACCGGATGGATTGAACTAGTACAAATATAAAATGTTTATAATTGAATTAGCAAAAATAGAATTTAGAACTAAATTAGTACAATTGCAAAATGTTTAGGACTTTTTTTTTTGATAATTTTCCTGCATGTTAGTGGACAACTTCATTGGGGCGGACGGGCCAAAAACTTGGGCCACTACAAACTATTGCAACGGTACTTTAGCAGTATTTCTGGCCTCAGCTGAAGCGTGATGTTGCAGAATGGTGCAACATCGTTTTTTTATTTCAAACAGCAAAGCGGCAGATGCAAAATGCAGGTTTGTTCTTTCCTCTGCTGGTTCCGGAAGATATTTGGAAGGATGTATCTATGGATTTTGTGCTCGGTTTATCGCATAGTCAACTGGTTTCGATTCTGTTTTTGTGGTGTGGGACCAATTTTCCAACATGGCACATTTCATTCCATGTAAGAAAACATCTGATGGATTGCATTTTGGGAGGCTATTTTTCTCTGAAGCAGTGAGGTTGCACCGCGTTATGAGAACCATTACTGCCAACCCAGACACCAGGTTTCTTAGCTGTTTTTGGTTCGATCCTTAACCACAGCAACGCAACTCATCCCTAGACAGATGGTTAGACTGAAGTTGTTAATCGGATTCTGGGAAACGAAATATTTGTGTGGAGACACTACTATTGAGCAGAGACTAGAAGCGGCTAACGCCAAGTATGAGGTTGCTGCCGATCATCATTGTTGGAAGTAGATACCTGTTGAAGGTGACGATGCGTTGACTTTCTAGGGGAAAGAGTGTTTCTGATGGGTTAGCATGGCAAGCTGCAACCGAAGAAGTATGGAAACGTACAAGATCACGAAGAACATTAATGATGACGCCTATGCCGCTGATCTCCCAACTTTGATGAGTATCTCTTTCGTCACTGATGTCTATATTTTGATGATGAGCCATTGTACTTGAGATCCTCCAAATAACTCGAGGATGAGTTTTTCCCAAATGAAGGGGGTTGACATGAATGTGATTACTGATGATTTTCTAGAGCATTCAAACAGATACAAATCTAACAAGGGAGCCTAAGACAAAAATATCCATAGCTCACAGAGAAACCACCATTACTTTTAATTGACGAAGAGCTACGCAGCACATAATCAGTTCAGAAAGCATGTAACACTATACTGCAGCCAAATCGGGTTGCGCAGTTGTAGTCGTTTCTAACCTCATAGTCCATTGTATAGGTGTTTTATGAGGCCTTTTCCTATTTTCATGCCACTTTTCTCCATAACCTTAGGGTTTTGTCTGCTTTTCCTAATTCTTTACAACTTAGGGTTATTTTCGAATTTTCCAGTGTCAATAGCGATTAAGAGGGTATCTATTTGGTCTTTTCTATATATCAGATAGATTTCATCCTATTTATAGAATACAGAAAAAAGAGATTTCCTTCTGTAGTTAGGAGCATGAGCCTGTGCGCCTGAGTGCCTGTTTCTGGATTGGTGAATCCGTGTTTATCTATGCTTGCCGCGTTCCGCACATATTAAAATATTCTAGTTATTTTTTATTTGCTTATTTTACTTTATTTTAGATGTTTTTAGTGTTGGGATATTAGGTCTTTCAATTTTTAGTAGTTATTATTTAGAATTTAAGATTTAGTAGGTCAGATTTTCTTATTATTTTATCTATTTCCTATTTTAGATTTAAAATTTGATTTTTTTTTATTTTTTTTTATATATGCATAGATACTACTTACTTGTGATTTAGCTTATTCTCTGATGAATTAATAAAAATTCGGAGATTCTCTATTACCCATTGTGCATGTGCGCCTTCTTCCATGTCACAAATGTTTACTTTGTGTTTGCAAATTGTCATTCGAGTATCACCCCTTTTTGCTGCATCAATACTCATTTGGTCATTAAAAACCTATTTACGTGGTTATCACAGCTCAAATTATTTATGTTTCATCGGTAAATAAAATACTGATCAATGACAAGCTCTCTTTAAGCAAGGAAAATTGTCCAAAAAGTCTTTCACCATTACACTAATGACTCTTGCTTGGGGTGGGCAAGAGCCGCAACACTCTGCATAGAGGCCCTCACGTAGCCTAGGTGATGGTCGCTGGGCATTGCCTATGGACGGCAGCCTCACCCCCTAGAGTTTGCAAAAAGAAAAGGAAGGAAACAAAATAAAAGAAAAAAAAAAGAAGAGAAGAGAATAAATAGATAAATAATTTGATAAAAAAATCATATTATTAAAAGTTATCTATATTAGTGTTGGTCATGCCACACAGGATGGCTAGCATCACATAAGTAGTTTCCAACCAAAATTAATTGAATAAACTCAATTAGCAAAACATAAAACCGTTGATGATTTAATTGATAAAATTGAAAGGTTTATAAAAAAGCAATAAGTTTACAATTTTTTTGACATTTTTTTCCTTTGAGTATTTTTTTCAATCTTATGGATTCATAGGAATGATTCTATGGCTAATCTCACAGATCAAGTCACATTAATAGCATCTTAGAATTCGGACCACAGACGTGTCTTGTTTTCAAATATTCAATTTAAGACATGGACGGATGGTCGAGGTCGTCGCCCACCTCCAACGTGCTTTTGTCTCATCGCTTTTCAGCTATTGTGATCAGTGCAAACATACGCGTGATCTTCTGTTGTACGTAGCATAATTATCTCGTGATTATGTCTTTAAGAGAAGGGTACAAAGATTGTTGGCTCTCTCAAGAAAGATCTCATGGTGTTAATCGCCATAAGTTTACGTAATAACTCAGAATATATATTATTGAATTTTAAAAACATACATGTCAAATATGATTGGTAGCACATACATTTTTAGGATGTAACTAGGTTGGTTAGTTTCTTTCGAAAACAATAATGAAATATCCTTCAAAAAGATGAATGGATCAATATGAATCCAAAAAAGGTTGCAAATGGTTCTTTATTTTAGATAGAAAAGTAAATGACAAGAAATCTAAAGATACAGATATCGAAGACAATTGCATCCAGCTATATAAATTACAGGGAAGTAAATATATCAATAAATTTATAAAAGAACGTTGAGTCTTGTGTCTTGTGATTAATTTGCGGGGGCATACAATTGAGATTTATGACCCTCTACAAACAGTTACATGCGGTGGTTACATACAAGGGCTGAATTTGAAAGAACATATAACTCCATAATCCTATTTGCAATTATAAGAAGTTATTTCGCAATCTCATATTATTAAACAACACTTATTTATAAGAAGTTATAACCGCCCAACAATTATGTTCCAATATGATTGATGATTATTGCCTTCAAGTTTCAACACTTAGTAAAATCTATAATGGTTGTTGATGACTTGGTTGATGACTTGGTTGATTGATAAAGGTTCTCATCAATGACTGATGTATAGTGTCAATGACTTTATCTGAGATTCTTCGATTATTTTTATGTTGCCGATTGTTTTGACCAAACTATTTATCAAATCAACACTTATCAATAACAAATAAAAATTGATCATTCTTTTTTTATTTCTACAGTTAGTAACTGATTGTATGAGCTAATGTAAATCTAATACAGTTGTTAACAACTGCATAGATATCGAGTTTAGCACAATTGAAACTGTGAGCATTGGGAAATTGCTACAAATGATAAAGTCATGAATCCTTTGAGCTCAACCTACTCTTTTTTAGTCAAACTATACGGAACCACACGGGGAGAGAGGGAGAGGGAGGGAGGGAGGCAGGGAGGCAGGGGGAGAGAGAGAGGGAGAGATTTACAAGAAATGGTCATTAATTTGACTCAAATGAACGAATATGGAAGCTAAGCAAAGGAAGAATGCACAAGCAATGTTTGTTAGGCCAATATTTCTGCAAACTAAAAGTAGGAGTTCAAAGAACTCCGACGTCTCTGCATCTTTTCTCCGCTTGGATATGGCATAGCATCCCGACGTAGCGTGGTTCCACCCGAGCTCGCTTCTACAACACCTCTCCAATCTCTCCTTCGTCTTTGCTTCATCTATCCTCTTTCTCAAGACGCTCAAATTCGCATCGACTATACTACTTGATGATGATCTCCCTGGATCCATATCAAGACATCATCGCATATAATCATTTCCAGGACGCACACTTAACGTGCTCTTTTCAATATGACCCACAAGAAAGGAAAAAACTGAAACTTCTGCAGCGACCGAAGACTATACGATAAATATCATGGAAAGTCATTTGAATTTTTACTGTAACGATATGTAGCAAAGAGAATGCTAAAGGGCCAAACGTGGGGTAAATGTTTACCTTCTTCTTCTCTGAAACTCTGAGCTCTAACAGGTGGACGCTGGGAGACACCGCGCTTGGGAAATGGTGCGACCAAGGCCCGAAAACAAGGAAGACAGACAGCCATTTGCTTTTGCACAGAAGAATACTTTGGCCTCCACACAGACTTACAGCTAAATGAAACTATCAAAAGCAGCCTTTAGAGCTGTTAGATTTGTCACGCGGTACATTAAATAACTTAGTTGGTTTCACTTTGATCGGGTCAAACTAGAGCCTGTACATGCAGACAATGTGGAAGTTCTCAGGATGGCCCCACGTCTGAAGGCTATTTTTATTATAATTATATGTAAAGCCTTGTCGCTGGCGAATAGAAGAGGTCGTGCGCTAATAAAGATTGATAAGACGTCTAAGAAATGACGTGATGATTCTAGATGTCTAGTGCAGAGTCAATTCAATTGCACAGAATAAGCACGTTGTCTTTGGGTTTACTTATTCGGACCAAGAAAGATCCCACCAACTTAGCCGCCAACCGTGATTTTCTTACGGTTTTTTTTTTCTTTTTTATGACCCAGGAAATCCCGAAAGCCGACAGCCAGCGGGAAGAATTTAAGGGCAACATAAGTGAAACCACCACCCCATGTCACCAGGTAAGTCACCACACACAGCGCTTCAGCCTCCCTGCTTTGCAAGGGCTTCGAACCTTAGTCCCCTGCGGGGGAAGGCAAATGATGTACCATTCACGCTGCCACGGTCGGTGGTGTGATTTTCTTACGTTTGTATTTGAGTTTCGGAGGAAAAAAGAACGCGATGTTCCCTTTTGACCTAAAATAAAGCACGATGTCTTCAAGATCGTTGCAATAGAATTAGTTTGATCTTAGAATAGCCGCCACATAAAGATATTTTTCTTGTAAGATTGATACGATGATCTCTAGGTATTTTTCAATGAGGCATACTAAAAGGGAAAATTGTCCATGAATTCCTTAACTTTGTATGATGACCAATTTAATCTTAAACTTTTTAATTTGGTCAAATTAACTATAAATCTTTTAACGATTTGTTAATGCAATCCTCTCACTTATTTTAGCTAGAAATTGTTGAGTCAGCAATCATGCCATATAGTATAGCAAGCATTTTTTTTGTCAAAATTGGCCGAAATGATTATATTTGCAAATCGTAAAAAAGTTTAGAATTGAATTATAACAAATTAAAATGTTTAAAATTGAACTAGTCGCCGTACAATAGGTTTTAGACTTTATGGACAATAATCTCAAGAAATGATGTTATAAGGTGAAATTACATTTTTTATCTCTTGAATTGTAAATGATAATTTATATTTTAGTTGATTCTTGGCATATTTGTGTCGAATTATCATTCCTAGAAAGAAGACCACCAATCTTTTTTAAAAATATTAAGGCTACGTTTGGTAGTCAAGATAAAACTAAGAATAGGATTTAAGATTGAATGTCCTATCTTATATCCTATCATGTTTGTATCTATTTATCCTATCCTATATTTGATGCTTATTCAAGATAGGATAAAGTTGGATGTAAGAGAAATGTAGCCGAGATAAAATTATCCAACGGGGAATGTGGGGTAAAAGATGGATAAAATCTCTAAAATTCAGAATATAAATAAGCTATAAGTTTTTGGAGGAGTGGACACCCTACAACAATTTCTAATTATTTGTTATTTTTTTGTGGCCCAAAATAAGTTGTTATTCTCATAGTAGATTGAGGACAAACTAGTATTAAGCTTAAAACAAAATATATATATCACATCATGTTAACAATATTTATGTAGTGAAAAATTCTTAAGCTTTTAAAGTCTATTGTTTGATATAAACAATAACAACAATGTATATTTAATGCAAAATAAATAAATCTACCTTTTTATATGCTTTTCATTTGGGTTTTTCAATTGGATTATTGAATCGATTTTCTTAGTTGTGTGAACATTATCACTGTGATTTGTTTCTTATATATCAACCCGTTTCAATTTGTTTCTTATGATTTTATCTCTCAATTGAGCTTGCAATAAATTTTTTTACAAAACTCTAAAAGCAAAGGAAATGTAGAGTCAAAATTTGAAACCGGTAGAGGAAGTTTACCGGTTTTCTAAAAAATTATCGTGCCCCACGTTTGACTGTCACTCCATCATTTTACGGAGGACGATCATCTTAGCATTTTCATTACCAAAAAAAATAATAAATGCAAATAAAAAACTGTCTTAAACAAAATTTAATAGGTAACAAACAAAACAATCGAAAAGTCGGGTCATCCATCGCAATCAAGAAAAACAAGTCTATATCACGAGTCGACGTAAAGATGTTCTCATATACTTGATGCGCATGGGTACAATTGCCTTCACTGTTTTCTTAGCTGGGCAGAAGATCAACGTGCATAATTGAAGGCGGATGTTTAGGGACGGATCTAGACATAGAGACTTTGTAAACTGTCGGAGTGGAAGGTAAACTTCTGTAATTGATCTATTTTTCCGTAATCTTATTATGATAACGATTTCCACAATCAATGTCATTTAAATAGTTTATTATAACAAAAGTGCGTTAAAATTTACATCAGCCAATAATGGATGTTACAGGAGAACTTCATAGGGGCGAAGTAGTACTACTGGTCATTCAATGACGAGTTTTTCCCAAGTGGAGGGGATTATAACAAAGACATGATCGCTGATAACTTTTTGGAGCAATAGAATAGATATAAATCTAACAAGCGGGCTTAGGATAACAATTTGTGCAGTGCGCGAGAAAAGACTAGCTTTTTTACTTTAAGGAGTTATGGAACCCATAGTTTTGACAAGAAAGATTGCAGCACTATGCCACGGCTAGATTGGGTTGCCCATATGCGGTCATTTTGGACCCATAATCTTCAGGCGTGTTTCGGGGGAGTTTTCTAATCATATGTCATTTTTCAGCGTTATATTAGACATCTGTTTATTTTTTTCAAATTCTTTACTGTTTAAGGTTATTTTCTGGTTTTTCAGTTTCATCTAAGTTTAGCAGGGTATTTATCTGATCCTTTCGATGTACGAGACGGCTTTCTTCATATTTTACAGAATATAGAAAAAGAGATTCCTCTCTATAGTTAGTCGCTTGGGGGTATGCGCCTGAGCGAGTGTTTGCAAATTCTCGAATATGTGTTTATATAAATCTTGCAGCATTGCATATATTTCTAAAGAGCTATTGTGATGCAGCGGAACAATGGCAATTAGGATCTCAAGATGCAGCAACACCTATGATGCTCAAAGTTAAAATTATGTTAGAATATTAGGTGATCTGTTTCAATTTTTTTTTTTTAGTTATCATTTAGATATTTAAAATTTTCTTCTAGGCTTATTTACTTCCTATTTCAAAGTTAAAATTTGTTAGGGTTTATTACCTATAAATAGTTATACGTTCTTGCACTTTAGCTTATCCTTCGATGAATAAATGAAGAACAAAGAGTTTTTCTCTATTGTGTGATGTTCGTGCGTGCCGTCATTATGTTGCAATTGTTTGCTCGTGTGTGCGAATTCTCATCCACGCTAACACTCATTTCCATTGCGCCAACAACCCCATTGTTTACTTGTGTTTATTTATTCACAAGGTCGTCCCAGCTCAAAGTATGAATGTTTCATCGGTAAATTAGATATTGATCTATGACTAACTCTCTTTGTGCATTATGTTCCATATTTTATGATCCTTGGCAAACATTCTAAGGATGATCTCAGAGAGCTAGTCACATTAACAGCTGGTTACATTAGGGACCGCGGACATGTCTTAAATACAAGGCATGCAGGGACGGTTGACGTTGTAGCATATCGCCATCTTGCTTTTGTTTCATCGTTTCTTTCCAGCTGATGCCGTTGTAGCATAACTTTTATGTCTTTATGAGAAGGTTACGAAGATTGTTGGCTCTCTCAAGAAGATCCGTGGAGTATGCAATCCATGTCTTTTTTAATTAAGAAATATATAATTTAATTGATGGTGCATTGTCTACTTTAGGATGTAACCAGAAAAGGTAGTAACTGATTATAAGTGTTAATGTAAATCCAACAGGGTTCCCAAAAATACCCAAGAACAACTACATGGATATCATGTTCGGCACCAATTAAACTGTGAACACTAAGAAATCGCTAACAATTATATAGTCGTGAATTCTGTGAGCTCAACCTGTTCTTTTTTTAGTCAAACTATACAGAACTTTAAGGAGGGAGGGAGAGAGAGAGAAATTTACAAGAAAGGGTCGTGAAGTTAACTTAAATGTATGAATATGGAAGCTAAGCACAGGAAGAATGCGCAAGCAACGTTTGTTAGGCCGATGTTTCCGCAAAGTAAGAGTAGGAGTTCAAAGAACTCCAGCCTTTGTGCGTCATTCCTCCGCTTGGATATGGAATAGCATCCAGACTAGGCGTAGTTCCACCCGAGCTCGCTTCTGCAACACCTCTCTAATCTCTCCTTTATCTTCACTTCATCAATCCTCTTCTTTAAGACGCTCATGTAAGAGTTTTTCTAATCGTGGACTACATTAATTGATATTGTAATTTACCATTTAACGTTTATCGTTTTACGGGGTTTGGTCGAAGATGAGATAGAAGGTTTCTTAATTAGTTTAATATGGGCTGGCTAGTGTGGGCCGAGTTGAGCCTGGCCCGTAATGAGGGGGACTGGCTGGAAACTCTATAAATAGTACTCAAATCTCTCCTCTAACCCTAATTCTCACATATATCCTCACCTAAGGGGCGTTTACCTAACGCTACACGTGAGGGGGCCGCCTCATTGAGCCAGTGATACGGAGGGCAATAGAGGAGAAGGACTTGCGCGTGGAACATTGTGTTTCCGCTTCCGCTTCAAGAACAATGGATCCTAAAACAGGTGCGTCAATTCTTTCTACTCAATCGCGCGTGTGCTTGTTCTAGTTATGGAGATCTTGGGGTTTGCGCAATATGCGTCTAACATGTGGTATCAGAGCCCCCATAACCCTAGAACACGAACACAATTGATTTTGCCCTAATTTGTACGGATTAACCCTAATTAGTGCGGATCTTGCCCTAATTTGCGATTTTCGAGACCTTTCGTTCAATAAAAATTAAATTAAATTATATATTCGGATTGGGATCGATGAGACGAAGAAAACCGTGGGCGGCGCGTCACCAGAGGAGGCCGCACGCGCCCCCACGCGCGGCCACGCGCCTCCTGCGCGTTGAACACGCGCCGTGCACTCAGGCGGCGCGTGTGGGCGCGTGGAGACTCCAATTCGCGCGTGGTTGGCGGCGACGGACTCGTATGCTTATTTCCTACGTCATGGTGTATTTATTTTATATTTTTAATGATTTTATGGATGTGAAAATACATGCAAAGCCCTAAATACGTGCTTTTTAGTGTATTTTTTAGTGTATTTTTCTTGTATTTTTCTATGATTTAGAAAATACAGGTGCCGGGATACAGGTATGTTATTACATAAACATTATAAAAGTATGATTCATTAATAAAAATTAAACTTGATTGTATTTTATTAATGAATAAGGCAATATAATTAGCATGGCATGTGATTTGAGTGATATGATGCCCCTATCACTAAAGTTAAATCACATGTATATGATGTATGTGAGATGTAAAGATTATATCCCTGGGATGAGAGAGTTTCAAGGATTCAATTGAGTTGTGACCGCCAAAGTGGCACACTTGGTTGAGTTTGAGAAATTTCGATCTCATATATTGATTGGGATGTCTCCTGGTCTAATGCATAGTTATACTCCCAAAGGAGGTGATTATGTATTAGTTCATGAAGGGATACATGATAGTGTGGTGGAGGAGTGACTGATCCTAATGGTTCATATACCCAAAGGTGATGAATTTACGAAGATTGGAATATATTCTCATAACCCTTATCATGTGGGGAGTGTACAATTGCTTGTCATGTATTCTGCCCAAAGGTGATTATGTGATTTTGCATGTAACTCTCTGGATGTGTACTTGTGCGTCAAGTTACACAATGCTCACATGATGCTAATTGTATATATTGCTTGTCTTACAGTCACTTTTTCAGTAAATGGTAACTCTGTCACCATTGAGGTTCTTGCTGGTTCGAATTTTAAGAGATGGAGAGAGGATTTTCTGTTTGCTATGGAGATGGCAGACGTTCATATGACTCTTACTGCTGATCGGCCGGCAGATTTGACTACTGAGAGTACAGAGGCTCAAAAAGCAAATTTTGCTGCATGGGAAAAGAGCAATAGAATTTGCTTGCTGTCCATGAAGCATTCCATTCAGGAACACTTGAAAAGTGGTTTGCCTGCAGACTGCAATGCTAGGCAAATGATGGAAGCTTTGATGGCTAGAAACCGTGTGTCGCCTAATGCTGAGATAGGGACACATATGCAAACACTTTTTACTATGAAGTATGATGGTTTTGGTGGAGTAAGAGATTATGTTCTGAGGATGGTTGATTTGCAAACAAAGCTTCAGGCTCTCAATGTTGAAATTCCTACTGCTTGCATTGTCCATCAAGCTCTAAATACTCTTCCTCCTGATTTTGGGATTATTAAGACCAATTATAGTTCCCAAGATGAAGCCTGGTCTGTTAATGACCTAATTGCAAGGTTGGTGGCGGAGGAAGAGAAATTGAAGAAAGATAAAGGACATATTGCTCTTTATGCTTCTAGTTCTGCTAGAGACAAGGGTAAGAAGGTGAAAACTTATACCCATAAAAGCAATTCAGAAGTTGCTAGTCCTTCTAACAACAAAGGAAATTCTGAAGGAGCAGGTCCTTCTAACACTTTGGGTCCTAAGACGGCAATCACCAAGAAGGATGGTGTTCTTTGCTACTTTTGTAGGGAGAGAGGACACGTGAAGAGACGTTGCAGCAAGTTTAAGGCTTGGTTGTCTAAGAGAAATAAGAGTGAGCATAAAGGTAATGATTCTTTGGCATTTGTTTATGAATGCAATCTATCTGAAGTTCCGACCAATTCTTGGTGGCTAGATAGTGGTGCAACTAATCATGTTGCATTTACTATACAAGGGTTCATAAACCGAAGGACGCCAACTCAGGATGAATCAAAGCTCACTGTTGGAAACAATGTTGGAGTTAACGTTGAGTTCGTGGGAGATGTTATTTTAATTTTAGATTCTGGTTTTCGGATGGTGTTAAGAAACACTTTTTACATACCTTCTTTTAGGCGGAATTTAGTTTCTGTGTCTTGTTTGGACATGTGTGGATACTCTTTTGAAATAAAGAGTAATACTATTTCTATGTTTTATGATTCAAATAAGATTGGGTGTTGCAATTTATCCGATGGATTATATCGATTGAGTTTATCTCCCAACGACATGTACGTTGCTTATTCAGCTGAAAAGGTTGTTTCCAAAAGACCTTTACCTAAAGAACAGTCTTATGCATTGTGGCATAAACGTCTTGGTCATATCTCTAAAGAAAGAGTAGAAAGGCTAATAAAGGCTGATATCTTGCCTACTCTCAAAGATGATCAAGAGACTTGCGTAGACTGTTGCAGAGGTAAGATGACTAAGATAAAGAAGAAATCTACTGTACGAAGTTCAGACTTGTTGGAGATTATTCACACTGATATTAGTGGACCATACACAGTTACTTTGTGCAGAAATTTTTATTTCATCACATTCATTGACGACTATTCTCGATATGGATACTTATACTTGATTAAAGAAAAGTCCGAGTCTCTTGATAAATTCAAGGTTTTTCGGACTGAAGTGGAGAAACAGTTGGGAAAAGTTATTAAGATTGTCAGATCTGATCGTGGTGGTGAGTATTTTGGTAGGCACGGAGATGCTGGACAACTTAAAGGGCCGTTTGCTAAATACTTAGAGGATTCTGAGATTATAAGTCAGTTTACTATGCCCGGTAGTCCTGAACAAAATGGTGTAGCTGAAAGGCGGAATCGTACTCTTATAGACATGATGAGAAGTATGATTAGTAGGACAAATCTACCTAATTTTCTGTGGGGAGAAGCTTTGAAAACAGCTCTTTATATTCTAAATCGTGTTCCTACTAAAGCGGTTCCATTGACTCCTTTTGAGTTGTGGACTGGACGTAAACCTAGCTTGAATCATCTTAGAGTTTGGGGATGTCCAGCAGAAGTGAAATTATATAATCCAACATTGAGTAAGCTGGATTCCAAAACTACTCGGTGTTACTTTGTGTCTTACCCAGATCATTCAAAGGGGTATCGGTTTTATAATCCTAATGGAGGTACAGGAATTGTGGAATCTCAGACTGCAAAATTTTTGGAATTTGATGTAGCTGAAAAGGGTAGCTGCTCACAAGCTATCGAAGTTGATAGTATGATGGGGATTACTGGATCCCTATCTCATCCTGTGCAAACAATTATGGAACCTCTTGCGCCACAAACTAAGCCTGTTGTGGCCCATGATCCTGTTGTTGAGGCTATTCCTGAAGAAATTCCACAAGTTCCTCATATTCTAAATGAGGATGAAGTAGCTCCACTCAGAAGGTCAACAAGAGAAAGACGTTCAGCTATACCACCAGACTATCTAGTCTACTTGGGAGAGCATGATTATGACATAGGCTGTGTTATTGATCCGGTGACTTATAATGAAGCCATCTCATGTCCTCAATCAGATTTGTGGTTAGATGCGATGAAAGATGAGATGCAATCCATGAAACATAATAGTGTTTGGGAGCTTGTTGAATTGCCTGAAGGTTGTAAACCTATTGGCTGCAAATGGGTATTCAAGACTAAAAGGGATTCCAAAGGAAAGATTGAAAAGTTTAAAGCCAGACTAGTAGCTAAGGGTTTCACTCAAAGAGAATGAATAGATTATGAAGCAACATTTTCTCCAGTTTCTTCTAAAGATTCCTTTAGAGTGATCTTAGCATTGGTAGCTTATTTCAATATGGAGTTACACCAGATGGATGTTAAGACTGATTTTCTAAATGGAGACCTTGATGAGGAGGTTTATATGGTGCAACCTGAAGGTTTTGTAGCAGATGACTCAGGTCAGCTTGTTTGTAGATTGAAAAAGTCTATTTATGGCCTTAAGCAAGCTTCTAGACAGTGGTATTTCAAGTTTCATAGTGTTGTTACTTCATTTGGATTTATTGAGAACAAAATAGATCAGTGCATATACACCAAGGTCAGTGGGAGGAAATATATTTTTCTCATACTTTATGTAGATGATATCTTGCTTGCTAGTAGTGATATTGGTTTACTACATGAGACAAAGCGGATGTTATCGAAAATTTTTGACATGAAAGACCTTGGTGAGGCGTCTTTTGTTCTTGGCATTGAGATTCATAGGGATCGCTCATGCCGTTCATTGGGTTTATCTCAGAGGGCGTATATTGATCGCGTTTTAGAAAGATTCAATATGCAGGATTGCAAACCAGGAATTGCTCCTGTTGTTAAGGGTGATAAATTGAGTCTTTCACAATGCCCTAATTCAGATTTTGAGAAAGCTCAAATGAAGGATGTACCTTATGCTAGTGTGCTTGGAAGCATCATGTATGCTCAAGTTTGCACTAGGCCAGATATTACTTTTGCAACAGGGCTTCTAGGCAGATATCAGTCTAATCCAGGACGCGATCACTGGGTTGCTGCCAAGAAGGTTTTAAGGTACTTAAAGAGAACAAAAGATTATATGCTGATTTATAGATATGTTCCAGACCTGCAACTAGTTGGGTATTCAGATGCAGATTTTGCTGGTTGTCAAGATGATAAGAAATCAATGACTGGATACATATTTATGTTGGCAGGAGGTGCAGTGTCATGGAAGAGCGAGAAACAGAAATCCATATCTTCTTCAACCATGCAAGCGGAGTTTGTAGCATGTTTTTCAGCTGCTACTCAAGCTATTTGGCTCCGGAATCTCATTAGAGAGTTATCAGTTTATGATTTTGTGGATAGACCCATACAGTTATATTGTGACAATAACTCTGCAGTGTTGTTTATTAATAACAATAGAAGTTTAAAGGGGTCTAAACACATGGAGGTCAAGTTTTTGACTATGAAAGAATCAGTACAGAATGGTGACGTTGCAGTAGAGTATATTCATACAGATGATATGGTTGCAGACCCACTAACTAAAGGCCTACACCCATGTGTTTTTGATCGACATGTCATTAGTATGGGCCTAGGAGTGTCTTTGGATGCTGTTATTTAGTGGGAGCTGTGTTTTATTCTTCTTTGAATAAAGTTTACATCTGTTTTGTTACAATTTAATAACAGTTTGATACATATATGTCAACTTTTGCATTCAATAAAATGTTTTTGAATGGATTGTTATTATGTTGATATATATTGTTAAAAGTCTCAAGGTATTGTTTAAACCTTGAGTGAAGGCTAGGGGCATCCGGGCATCCGGTTATTAGTCTTGTACATATGTCTTGTGATACATAAAGAAAGGTTAAACATAAGGATAAGACATATGTGGGTTCGTTTGAACCATAAAGCATTCTCTTGTGGCACAAGTTTTTGTGTCGCCTAAGGTAAGAGAATGGTGACTGACAAATGGGATCTCTCTATGAGAGATGTTATCCATTTGCCACACTACCATATTAAATCCATATCAATAAAGTTGAGAGCACTCGTGACCGTGGAAGGCTCTGTGTGTATACATGCAGTTACCGCCATGATTCGGTGTTTTGAGACTTTATGGGATATGATTAACTATTAAGAATTATCTCTGGACCAATGTGCGCACATAAGGTACGATTTCAATTAATATAGTCCAAGTGGGAGAATGTAAGAGTTTTTCTAATTGTGGACTACATTAATTGATATTGTAATTTACCATTTAACGTTTATCGTTTTACGGGGTTTGGTCTAAGATGAGATAGAAGGTTTCTTAATTAGTTTAATATGGGCTGGCTAGTGTGGGCCGAGTTGAGCCTGGCCCGTAATGAGGGGAACTGGCTGGAAACTCTATAAATAGTGCTCAAGTCTCTCCTCTAACCCTAATTCTCACATATATCCTCACCTAAGGGGCGTTTACCTAACGCTACACGTGAGGGGGCCGCCTCATTGAGCCAGTGATACGGAGGGCAATAGAGGAGAAGGACTTGCGCGTGGAACATTGTGTTTCCGCTTCCGCTTCAAGAACAATGGATCCTAAAACAGGTGCGTCAATTCTTTCTACTCAATCGCGCGTGTGCTTGTTCTAGTTATGGAGATCTTGGGGTTTGCGCAATATGCGTCTAACAGCTCAAATTCGCATCGACAAGATTGCTGGATGATGATCTCCCTGGATCCACACCGAGACATCATCATGTATAAACACTCGTAGGTGCACGCCTAACGTACTGTTTTCAATGTGAGCCATGATAAGGAAAGAACTATAACTTTACGACCATACTAGAGATTGCATATTTTGGCAAAGTAAGATCATGAATATCATGAAAAGTTCTTTGACTATCTACTATAATGATATCTAGTGCAGAGAACGTTAAGGGCCAAATCTAGGGCAAATGTTTTACCTTCTTCTTCTCTGAATCTCTGAGCTCTAACTGGTGGAGGCTGCGATACACCGCGCTTGAGAGACGGTGCGACTGAGGCACGAAAAGAAGGAAGGCGAATAGCCATTTGGTTTTGCACAGAAGAATACCATGCAGCATGGCCATTAACCCTGTTGTATAGCTAAATAAAACTATCAAAAGCAGCCTTTAGAAATGTCAGATTTGTCGTCACGGGGTACAGTAAATCTCCTCCATACACATGGAACACAAGTTGGTTTCACTTTTGATCGGGTCAAAATAGAGCCTGTACTTGCAGACAATTAAAAGTTCTCATCTCGGGTGGGTTCAACCTTGGAAGTCTACGATCACCCAAAAGCAAAAAACTAAATATTATTATGATAATATATGAAGCCTTGTCTCTAGCGAGTAAAAGAGTTCCAATACGTGAATAACGTTTAATAAAATGTTCTAGAAGTGATGTAATGATACCGAATGTCTTCTGCAGATCGATTGCATAAAGTAAGCACGTCGCTTTTGGAGTCACGCATTTGGACAAAGAACGATCCCGGCATTTTAGCTGTCAACCATGATTTTTGTGTGCTTGTATTGGACTTTAGGGGAGAAAAAGGATGTTCACCTTTGACCTAGAATAAAGTATGATATCTCCAAATTCGGTGCAAAAGGAAATAGTTTTGATCGTAGGATAGCCGCCCAGCTAAAGATGTTTGTCGTGTAAGCACCGAGATTACCACTTGTATTTCCTTGTTTCGGAATAAATAAATAAATATGGATGGGTAGATAGATATGAATTGCCATAATTGTATAATTATGCGGTTGCGGAAAACCTAATGTCCGCATATTAGTTCAATTTTCAACTTGATAATCATGTTTTCTTTTTTGCTTGATAAAGTTAGGTGCCAAACTCCCCCACCCCGACGTTCTTTATCTTTGGCAATACCCAGCCCCGACTTTCATGCATGTAAAGCAAACTTGTGCATGCATTGTCTTCCATGCGTTACGACAAGGCTAAGGAGTTCGGAGGCATGATCAGTATTGCGAGATTTTGCTTGTATAATTTGCCATAAGCACCATGATGCCTGTTTAACTTCTTCAACTAAGGACTTGCTAGTAACAAATGGTTAGGGGTGACTGAAAAAACGGTTCAAGCTGTTACACTAAATCGAATCAAAACTTTTTTAGTGATTCGGTTCGATTTAAAAGTGTTTTTCTTAAATTAGTTTGAACCTGGGGTTAGGACAATTGTTTGGGGCGTCATTAGTTCAAATCCACCAACGACTTGTAAAATTGCTTTGGGACTTCACAAGTTCGAGGAGTTTGTAATGTGTTTCATGGACTTTGAGATAGCAATGTCTCTATGCCCGTACCCATAGATGATTTTAAAGAATAGTACTTTTTCCCCCAAAAAAAATTGATTCACGCATCGATTCAAACCAATTTTTATGATCTAGTTAGATAAAAATATGCTGAACTGTGAATTCTTTAATTTCCGTATACTACATAATGAAGATTAAGTATTTATAGGTTTTGTGGGATGACTATTTAAGTTAACAAGTTATTACAAAATCATTTAAAGATATAGATAATCAAAAGAAATAGTGCACTAAGAGAAATCGAGGATCAAGTAAGATATAAAAAATCTAATAATTATCTTTCGATTGCCTCTAACATCCCTTCAAACTCAAGATGACATCAGAGAAGTGGACTGGACTCTAGAGAAAAACATTCAAAAAACTACCCAAGTAGATATATCTTAATAAAGAAATCAACAGTTTGATCAACTAAAAAAGGGGAGACAAGACGAAAAATACAATGAAGCTCTAATTGGAGGAGGTTGCGAGACACCACACTTGAGAGATGGTGCGACCGAGGCATGAAAAGAAGGGAGAAGAACAGCCATTTGCTTTTGCAAAGAAGATTACTGCATAGCATTAACACAGTTTTATAGTTAAACAAAACTAGGGATAAGTACATTTAAAGTTGTAAAACTTGTCATGAAATTATAATTGGGTCCTAAACTTTCAACAAATAGATGAAAGCAAAAAAGTTTTGTATGTTTTGTATAAGAGCACTATCTATTTATAATTGCTCTATGTACTCTTTCATAACAATAACATAAATACTGTTAAAAGTCCTTACGGAGGAAGAGCTGTTCTTTCTTTGATCTTCCCGATCCTAAAACTTGTCAAATTTGTATAATTAAGTCCTTCTATAAACTCTATCCAATTTTGCTAATAGAAAATTCATATCCATTTTTTAAATTATTTTCTCTAGTCCTAGTGGCGCTAACATGGCTAAAATGTCCTCATTTTGATCCAAACCTAATTTTTTTTTTCTTAACACAAATGTTATTTAAGTTATGTTAAAAAATAAGCAAACTTTAAAAAGATAAAAAAAAAAAAAGGAAGGAAAACATTGGCAAACCCTCACCACTGCCCCATCATCATCGAAAAGGGCCCTCACCTACGCTTGGCGGGGGTGGCGAGCTCTTGGCCTAGTAGGGACTCAGCGGCCCCTACTAGCCATCCCCTCACCCACGTAGGCCCTTCCTGGCGATTGGGCAAGCAACAATCCCTCACCTGTGTTTTCCTTATTCTTTTTTTTGGTTTGTATCGTTTTAAAGTTTTCTTTTTTTAATAAAACTTAAGCAAATTTGTATTAAAAAAATCATATTCAAACCAAAATAGCATTTGTTTTAATCTTATATTTCATGTTTTTACAACGTCATTTTCCATGTAGAAAAGAGAGACAATAAAAAAAGAAAAAAAGAATCACATCTATATTTTCATTTAGCCAAGTTGGATGGAGTTAACAGAAGGACTTGATTGTACCGATTTAATAAGTTTTAGAACTTCCAATGCACTTATTCCATAAAACTATCAAAAGTAGCCTTTAGAGATTTCACATGGTACAATAAGTAACACAAGTTGGTTTCCCTTTGATTGGGTCAAGATAGAGCTTGTGTATGTAGATAATATAGAAGTTCTCAAGAGGGGTGAATGCTTAAAGCACAGTTTACACCAAAAAAAACAACTAACTTCCGATATCCTTAAGTAGTGCTGGAGCAATGTTATCTGTTACTCTCTCAAGGATAACAAGTTCCCATCTCACTGATGAGTTTGTGGAATCCTTGTTGCTTTGCAATGGTAAGTCCTATCTATAGTGCCCATAGTTCAGCTTGCAAAGACAAATGTATTCCAAGAAATGAGGTAAAACCTCCAAGTCAATTTCCCCCTTAATTATGGAATAATCCTCCAGCTCTTGCAAGTCCAGGATTATCTTTAGACGCTACATATCTTGTATTTAAATATGGAATATAAGGCATGGACACTCGACACTATCGCAGTTATGTGAACACTGAGAAATTTCTAGAAATCATCGAGTTTTGAGTTCTATGAGCTCAACTTACTCTTTCTGGAGTCAAAACTATAAAGAACTACATGGAGGGAGAGAGAGACAGAGAGAATTACAGAAAATGATCAGGAAGTTGACTCCAATGAATCAAACTGTAAGCTAAGCAAAGGAAGAATGCACAAGCAATGTTTGTCAGGCCAATATTTCGGCAAACTACAAGTAGGAGTCCGATGAACTCCGACCTTTTTTCGTCTTTTCTATGCTTGGATATGGAATAGCATCCGGACGTGGCGTAGTTCCACCCAGGCTTGCTTCTGCAGCACCTCTCCAGTCTTTCCTTCGTCTTCACTTCATCGATCCTCCTTCTCAAGACGCTCAAATTCGCATCGACTAGATTACTGGACGATGATCTTCCTGGATCCATACCAAGACATCATCATGAGCAAGCACTTGCAGGGGCGCACTTAACGAGCTTTTTGAATGTGTCTCCGCAAGCAAAGACCATATGATAGATTGTGTATTTTTCAACAAAATAAGATGATAGATATCATGAAAAGTTATTTGAATTTCGACTATAATAATATGTAGTAGAGCAAAGACTCCAGGGTGAACGTTTACCTTCTTCTTCTCTAAATCTCTGAGCTCTAATTGGTGGAGGCTGTGACACACCCCGCTTGAGAGATGGTGCGACCGAGGAACGAAAAGAAGGAAGACGAACAGCCATTTGCTTTTGCACAGAAGAATACTGTTTAGCATTCACACAGTTTTATAGTTAAAAAAACTATCCAAGCAGCCTTTAGAGATGTCATATGGTACAGTAGATAACGCATGTTGGTTTCACTTTGATCGGGTCAAAGTAGAGCCTGTACAAGCAGACAATATAGAAGTCCTCTGGTGGAGTTAAATTAATTGGATAGAATAAGCACGTCGCCTTTGGAGTTACGTGTTTGGACAAAGAATGACTCTGGCAACTTAGCTGTCAACCTTGATTTTCTTGCGCTTGTATTGGAATTTTAGAAATGAAAAAACATGATGTTCTACTTCGATCAAGAATAAAGTACGATATCTTCAAACCATTGCAAAAAGAATTAGTTTTGATCGTAGAATGGCCGCCCAACTAAAGATGTTTGTATTTTAAGTACCAAGATTGCCAACTATATTTTTGTTTCGGAATAAATAGATAGGTATGATACATGGATAGATATGGATTGCCATAATTGTAGAATTATGCAGTGCGAAAACCTTAAATCAGCCGGCCTATTAATTCAATTCTCGAATCATAATTACTTTTCCTTTAATTTTCTTTAAAGTTAGGTGCGAGTTTGTCCCAACTCCCCACCCCCCACGTTTCTTTATTTTTGGCAATACCAAACCCCCACTTTCGTGCATGCAATACCAAACCCCAACTTTCATGCATTGTCCTCCACGCGTCACGACAAGAATGGGGCTTGTCGCGAGATCATGTCTTTCGCTTGTGTGATTGCCGCAAGCGCCACGCTGCGTGCCTAGCTTCTTCAACAGAAGACTTGCTTGTAACGAATCATTAGGGATGAGTGGAAAAAGGTTCAAATTGCTAAATCAAATCGAATCAAACCATTTTTATCGATTTGGTTTGATTCTAGGAAAGGTATTACAATGAAGCTCACTTGCTTACATGCACCAGCGTCGTTCCAATCTCGAAAATTGTTCTGGAATGCACTTCGCCAAATTGCATCCATCAACTCTCTACCTTGGGTTTGTGTTGGAGATTTCAAGGAGATTATTAATCAATGGGAGAAAGTGGGGAAACGAGCTGCAGACTCTCACCGCATACATTCATTCAGAGAAGTATTACATGACTGTGCACTCATGGATCCTGAAAGTAAAGGTTGCGCTTTTACCTGGATGAACAACCGTCAAGGCAATGAACTAGTAAAAGAAAGGTTAGATAGAGTGTTATGTGATATGAATTAGAGATTAATTTTCCCTGAAGCTGAGGTTTTGGCATTACCTGCTGTGGGCTCTGACCATAGTCCCCTACTGTTGAGCACAGAAGGTAAACAAAGCAGAAGAGGCAAGCCTTTCCTTTTTTAGGCCTACTGGATTGACCACCAGGACTGCAGTAGAACGATAGCTACTTCTTGGGCCTCCGCTATGACAATTGGCCGCGATTTGCCATACAAACTACGCCTGGTCAACTTAGCTCTAAATAAATGGAGTCGAAGTACATTTTCAAACGCCAAATCACAGATCGCAGACTTACAACAGCAATTGCAAATTTTGACTAATCAGAATAGCAGCTCACATGACAAAAACTTAGCAGACAGGTTAAAGCAACAACTACAAGAGGCATGGCAGCAAGAGAAGCAGTATTGGGCCATGCGTTCTAGAATAAAATGGCTAAAGCGGGGCGACAAAAATACCAGGTTTTTTCATGCAACTACTGTGCAGCGTCAACAAAGGAACAAGATTAGCATGTTACTAGATCACAACCAAGAATGGGTAAGAGATGAGCATATTCTCAAGGATATGACTATGGCTTTCTATTCAAATCTCTACAGGTCAGCAGGACACTGAGACTATGGCCCTACTCTGAATCAATGTTCAAGTGTCGTTACTCCTGCAATGAATGATAGCTTAGTTGCAGAGATCACATCTGCAGAGATCAGAACAGCTACTTTTCAGTTGGGTAAAAATCAAGCACCAGGCCCTGACGAATTAAATGGTATCTTCCACCAAACTCACTGGGATATACTTAAGGATGACCTTATTCTTTCTGTTCTGAGTTCTTTAAAACAGGAGTTATGCCAGTCGATTTAAATAGGACCACTATCTCTTTGATCCCCAAAGTCCCCAACCCGGAAAGCCTAGACCAATTCCGTCCCATAAGTTTATGTAACTATTCTTACAAAATCATCTCCAAAGTCTTGGCTAACAGACTCAAACCCCTCATGCCTAACCTAATTTCTGCTAAACAAAGCGCCTTTGTGAGTGGCCGCCAAATCCAGGACAATATCTTGATTGTTCAGGAGGTGCTACACCAACTAAAGACCCGAAATAGAAAGAAACATTTTCAGGCAATTTTAAAAATGGACATGCAAAAAGCTTACAACAGAGTGGCATGGGACTTCTTGAACGATTATTTTCTCATATTAGGTTTCCATCCAGTTTGGGTGAAGTGGGTGATGCAGTGTATTACAACAGTCTCTATATCTATCAAGTTCAATGGAGATCAACTTAATTATTTTCAACCTACACGAGGCATTCGACAAGGTGATCCACTTTCCCCTTATCTGTTCATATTAATGGCGAATCTGTTGTCAACCTTAATATCTCAAGCCATTGAAATGGGTAATCTCAAGGGAATCCAATTGAATAGGTGGTGTACTACTCTATCCCATTTACTTTTCGCAGATGATGCTATCTTTTTCTTAGACAGGACAACTATGGAATGTCAAAATCTAGCTAACATTTTGAACCAATATTGTTTAGCTACCGGTTAGGAAGTCAATCGAAATAAATCAGACATCTTTTTAAGTAAATCCTGTCCTTCCACACTTCAGGACAATCTAGCACACCAATTCAGAATCCCTGTGCTTCATAAGACTAGAAAATACCTAGGCATTCCGTCAGATTCGGATCGGTCTAAGAGAGATATGTTTTCATGGATTTTGGGAAGAGTTAATTCCAAATTAGATGGATGGAAGGAAAAAAATGATATCGAAAGGTGGAAAAGAAGTCCTTATAAAGAGTGTCGTCCAATCTATTCCTCAGTACACTATGTCCATTTTTAAGATTCCTATATCTCTGTATCGATCCATTGAACAAAAAATAGCGAGATTTTGGTGGCAATATGATAGCACAAAGAAGGGCATTCATTGGAGAAATTGGGAGTCCCTAAAGATCAGAAAGGAGCAGGGTGGTCTAGGATTCCGAGACCTAATAGCTTTTAATAAAGCGATGCTTGGTAAATAGGCCTAGAGACTAATCAAATCTCCTTTATCCTTATGGAGTAAGCTTTTCAAATGTCTCTATTTCCACTCACAAGACTTTAGGAGTGCAGCAAAAGGTAACCGCCCTTCCTGGGGATGGCAGACCTTATTATTAGGGAGGGATTCCATTTTACCAAAGCTACAATGGTCTGTGGGGGATAGCACAAAGATTAGTATTCGTGAAGATCAATGGCTACCTATGGGAATTCTCGGTGGACCTGCAACTAGTAATGAGCCATGACTAGTGGCAGATTTGATGTTGCCGAGTCTGAATCAGTGGAACAGTCCTCTCATTAATCAGTTATTTAACGAACAGGTTTCCAAAGAAGTTCTTAATATTCCACTTAGTTCTACTTGCACTGAAAATAAGTTAATTTGGACAGCTACTCCTCAGGGTCAGTATTATGTTAAGAGTGCATATCATAGTTTATCATCTTCCAATAAGCCATCTAAGCCTATTTGGAAGAGCTTATGGAATTTTAAAACTGTCCCTAAACTCCGACTCTTCCTTTGGTCTGTTTGTCATAATGCTCTCCTAACCAAAGCCAATCTTTTTAACAGATATATAAGTTCAGACCCCACATGTATATTATGTTCTCAGGAAGTTCCTGAATTGATCGAGCATCTATTTCTCCTATGCCCCTGGACTAAAGCAGTTTGGTCTCACCCTAAGATCGCTATCAGTATTCTTCAAACAGAAGCACAACACATGACAGATTGGCTTGTAGCTAGATTTCGAAATAAACAGCTGTTACCTGGTATGGATGTTGTCGACGCACTTCTCTGGCAAACATGGAAGGTGCGAAATAGGTTCATCTTTACTCGTCAGAAGCCCGATCCATCCTTTGTGGTCGAATCTGCATTAGCTCAGTCCCGATCAGCACGGATAAACCAACTTACCTCCTCTAACGCTTTAAACCCCGGAATCAACCTTTCTGCTCCATCTTCTCTGTGGCGACCCTCTGATCCAAGTGTACTGAAAGTCAATATTGATGGGGCTTTTCAGGTGGCTGATACCAGAGGAGCAATAGCTTACATTTGCAGAAATCATATGGGTGAAAATGGTGGATGGATATACCTCTCGAGTTACTGCTGCCTCACCTTTGCAGGTTGAAGTTTCTGGCCTCCTTTCGGCGCTGCACCATCTCCGGCGACTTAGCAAATTCAACGATCCGTTGATTTTGGAATCGGACTGCCTTACGATGGTCGAAGCAGTCGTAGATCCTCGGAAGACTCCATGGGAGGTTCGGTCCATGTTTGACGAAGCGGCTACTCTTCTCCCCTGTTTCTCTCGAATGCAGATTAGGTTTGTTCCTCGTACAACCAACTCGGTCGCGGATCAGGCTGCAAAGGCTCAGTTGGGCGAGACTTTACCTTTGTCTTGGCTCGCCTATCCCCCTCCTATCTTATTAGATCTACTTATTTCAGATGTAATGGACGCTGGTTGTAATGTTTCTATAAATTAATTGTAGTTTCCATTAAAAAAATACTTTTTAAATTATTTTTAACACCTGGGATTGGGACAATTAATTGAAGTGTAAGGGGATTTGCCATTCATGAGTCACTAATTCAAATCACACAAACAATATTAGAAAATCAAACTCAAAAACTTAAACTAAGAAAATTTTATGCATACTTACTTCCTCCACAAGATTGCCATTGAGAAAGGCATTTTTTTACATTTATTTAGAGGAAAGTCATCACGTAAAAGGACCAATAGCGAGAAGACTACACCTAATAGTAAGTCATGCAACTGAAGCAAAGGTCTCATCATAGTCAATGTCATATTCCTAAATAAAGTTTTTGGCTACAAGTTGAGCTTTGTAGTGTTTCACCATACCATCTACTTTAGTTTTGATCCTATAAACCCATTTACAACCTATAGCAAACATTCCATAAAGCAAATCAACCAAATATCAAGAACGAGATTTGTCTACGCTTGCAACTAATCTATCGTTGCTTGTTGCCAAAGATGATTAGTGTGAGGTTCTATATATGTGCAAGGCTCATGAAAAGAAGCAACAGTAAATTAACAATGGAATCACGAAGCCGAACAAAAGGTTGACTTCCCGGTGGAGCAAGGAATAGGAGAAGATGGATTGGCCAAGGATGGAGAATCCACAAATGGCATCATAAGCTGCCGAGGTGGGATTGCTAGAGGTACCTGCATCAAGATTAGGAGGAAAAACTTCAAAAAATTTAAGTGTGTCATATTAAGGAAATAGATCCATTAAAGGATTGGTAAAGAAACAAACAATGGATGGGATTCGAAAGGATGAATAAATGAGAACATTTTGTGTTTTCAAAAGATAACATGACGAAATATAAGAAGATGATTAGAGACAGAGACCTAATATCTATACCCTTTGTGCTCAATGTCATACTAGAGGAAAAAACATAGACAAGCACAAGGTTCTAACTTTATACGTTCATTTGGAAGAAGATGGACAAAGCAAGGACTAGCGAATTCAAAGAAGAATGTAATTAGGAACACAGCTATACAAGAGATCACAAGGAGATATGTTACCTATAGTTGGTGATAGAGTATGATTAATAATGTATACGATAGTATGGGAAGCCTCAAGCCAATATTGTTCTAGATAAAATACTAAGGTTAGATGAGTGCATACAACATCTAAGATGTGTTTATAGTTACACTCTACTCGACCATTTTGTCAAAAAGTTCTTGGACAAGAAATACAAATGGTGGTAAGGTTTTGAGATATAATTCTAATCAGTATGGAAAATATTGTTGTATGATAAATATTGTGCTTTAATCGTGACAACAAAATCATGATAGATGTGAACATGTTTAGATCAATTTTTCATAATATAAAATCATACATAAAGAGAATGATCATTGAAAAATTCACAAAATAACAAGATCTTCCCGAAGTGAGAGTAAAAATGGGCATGGAACCTTAGAGTCTAATTCACCAAGATCAAATGGTAAAGTGTGATGTTTTCCCAACTTAAATGGCAAGCAATCAAAATAATTATTTTCAATGGAACTTAAACTACAACTTGAAATCAAATGACCTCATCTATAATAAGAAATATGACCCAAGAGAAAATGCCAAGTTTCAATTAATGCTATGGTAGCATGGGTTGTATTAGTGTTCGAAAGCTTTAAGGGGATGAGTTCGAATAAGCGTCCCACTTTACAGCTTGTCAAAATTGCCTGTGATGTCCATAAATCCTGTACACTACAACCATTGGAAGAGAAGGGAATGTCAAGATCAAGTTATAAAGAGAGTTTAAGAACCAAGAAATTGATGGGGTTGGGGAGTATGATAAAGAAAAATAATACTCAAGTGTAGAAATAATTTGTTATGAGCGGGTACTTCCCAATAGATCATCTATCCTGTCATGTTAAAACAAATTACAAGGCTTTTATTGCTATTAATGGCATATGTGTGATTTTCATCACAAAATGTATGCCTTAGACTCGTACTATATATAGGGGCAATATCTTTTATAATTGTAACATTGAAGCCTACAACCCTAAAACTTGCAACACAAATATTGATAACGAGATTGCCTAGTACAACATTGTGGTTTTCCCCTTCCTGATTTTGGGAGTGGTTTTTCACATAAAAGTTCTCGCTTGTTTTTCTTCTCTATATTTCTCTTCAAATATCGATATTTTTTTAGCCCAGGTCTTATGATGTTCATTTTATCCATTGAATGCACTCACTAGTTCAAAAGCAATAGAATGCATAAGGAATACCAAGAAACTAGTATTTGGATTGCAAATATGGAGAAATAACTCTAAAAGTGGATTCATCATGTCAAAATACTTTAGAAATCTATCGGTGAACTTTTGATCAATGATAAACGGTCAACGGTAGAGTGACATAGCAGAGCAATGGTCCAGTCACGGTAAATAATGACGTGGCAGGGTGACGTGGCAGAACGACGTGGCAAGCTAATGTGGCAACAATTGCGTTAGCAATCCCAACTAGAGCGCTTGGTCACGTGCGTTGCACATGAGCGAGTGGATCTCGCATGTCGAAGCTTTCTTTAGCACGTGAAGGGGCGTGCGGTGGCGTTTCGAGACCGCGTTTGGCTACTTGGACTCGCCAGAGGACCTTGAAGCTGGTCGTGGCGCTTCATTTTCAAAATAGCCAACGAGAAGTGTCAAGAAAAAGCCCTTATCGGTGATGTGCTTTAGGGCCCGCATGACAAAATTTCTGTTTCAGAAATTGATTTCTGGCCAAAAATTGATTTCTCGATTTCTATTCCCCGGACAAGTTTCTGAGCAAAGAAACCCGTTTGATAATGACTCAAAATTTCTATTTCTAGAACAAAAATCCGTTTGATAACAGAATAAAATTTCAATTTCTAGGAATATAAATGATTAGATGACAACATAGGAAATCCTCAAATACAAAATAATAGTCGAAATAATACTAATACATTACAAAAGTTGAAAAATACAATTTCATGGAATTTCCTATTACATGTGTTTACGTTTCGTATTACATAATATTTTCTTTTGAAAAATAAACAACGTGGCAAAAAAAAAAATCAATTGAAATTCAATTGTAGTGAATATGTCGTTATGTTTTTGCCGAAATTGATTTCACATTAATCAAATAAGTCTAATGATAGCCATGATTATAATAGTCTAATCTCCTAAAAAAGTCCCAACTTCAAGTCTAATTCCAATTTCTTTCCAAATTTTGTTAAAAAAATCCTCACCATGTTCAAAAATCGTCACCAATTTTTTTCAAAATTATCAACACTAGGATTATTTAAAAATTTATTATCAAAATCTGTATTTTCATCAACACTCTTACAAGAACAACATATTCCTTATTAGATCTCTTTTCCTTATAAAAGAAAAATCGGATGAAACCCTAATGATTTGACCTATTTTTACCGTCTCAATATGAAGTTTATGATTAAAAAAATAGTTAGCTAGATAGAGCCGTTGTCTGGCATACTACGGAAGAGTAGGTGAAGAAAGACTCGTTAGATATGAATGTGGCAAGTTGACTATTACCATGCGTGAAATCTCTTGGGTGCAACAAATGAAGCCTTGTTCATTCAATTCCCACCATTTGGCCCAATGGTTAAGATTTTCAATCAATATTGATTGAAATGATTATATTAAAAAATTATTAAAATATTTTGGACTAAATTAACTATTTCTATTTCTATTTCAATATTAGTGATCTAAAATATTTTGGACTAAATTGAAAAGTTGAGAAAAAAAATTTTATATTTCTGTTTCAGAAACTGAGAAGCTAAAAATTTCAGCTTCTGATTTCTTCGATTTCTCTATTTCTGAAATAGAAATCTGTTTCAGAAATAGAGAAATCAGATTGCGTTACCAAACGGATTTCTGTTCCAAACCTGTTCCGGGGAACAGAGAAATAGAGAAATCGAGAAACAGAAATTTATCATGCGCACCCTTAGTGTCCGAGACATGACAACGCCTGCCCTTATAGGTGATGTGCTTTAGTGTCCGAGACATGACAACGCGTGTGGAGGCATCTGGTGTCTGTTCACGATGAAATTTTAGAATCCGATTCATCTTAGGGTGGCGAGTCCAACAGTGGTGTCTCTTCTTCCCAAATGAGCAGTGAACAAGTCTTGAACAACGGCTGAAGCGGTGGACTTGATAACGAAACTTAAACGACGCGGCCAAAGCAAGGACCGACGTGATGGGCACTTCCTTAGATAATGATGACTTCGATATCAAGAGAAAAACAATGTGGATAGAAACATGAAATTTTTGTATATTTCACTATATACAATGAATTGTACATAAGCATTTATAGGTTTTATAGGAAACTATGTAATATAAAAAAAAAAAATTATAACTTCAATTACAATCAATTAGGAATATATAAAGATTCTCATAAAATTATCTAATAAATTGCTTGCAAACTACTTTCGTACTTAACATGTTCATAATGTGTTTCATGGACTTCCAAATAGCTAAGCATCTAATACTAGTGCCCGTAAATTATTATAATACAAAATTATTTGTTTCGAAAGAAAAAAAAAAAAGGATCCGCAAATTGAACCGGACCTTCTTCTAAACCAAACTAAACCGCAAAGTCGAAGCGTACGTATTACCTATTAACAATTTTTATCATACACAAGCGAAGTAGCCTCTATTTTCTAAAATATAAAATCAAAAGAAGAAAAAACGATTTGGTTCCTAACTACAATTTGGCTAGACCCGATATTTTTTTGTTTTTTCCTGGACATATTAATGCTGTTTTGATTCATTTGACGTTCTAAACACAACAACAGATAATAGATGTGTGACTATCCAATATGACTAATGCCACGAAAAACTCTTAATTAGTATACATGTAATAAATTTATCTTAAACTAATTTTTTAATATAAAAAATCCCAAACTAATACATATGCGATAAATTTATCTCCCATTACTTATCACTAAATTGAATTAATATCGTGAAGAACTCCAAATTAGTACACATTTGACAAATAGAAAGTAAAACTTCAAATCGGTACACATATCAATTGCCATGTGTTATTTAGTTTAACTATTTAATAGTAAAATTTAATGAAAATTAAGGGATGATAAATTTATTAGATGTGTACTGGTTTATGGTTTTTTTGTGGTCAAAATATTAATTTAAAAATAAATTTATCACAGATGTATCAATTTAAAATTGTTAATGGTACTATGTTCACCATACCTAATAAAGAAAAGGACTTCACGAAGCCATTTATGTTAGGAAACATGATTTAAAAATGTGCATACCTCGTCAAAGTAGCTGATATAAACCCATTAGCCCGCGAGTACAACATTTATTCAAGAGATCTTAAAAAGCATGAGTACCGTGAGTCGGTGTCGGGTACTAGTTTAATCGGGAAGCGTCTGTCATTCTAGAAAAAGAATGATGCAGATGAAATCCCTGTATTCATCAACAAATCCTACGACCAATAGGAATATGTATTTCAATGAAAGGATCGACCCTCGTCTCAATACTATTTTGCATCTGAGACATGGTCGATAACTCCAAAATCGATAGGACGACGAAGGGTCGTTTGGAGTTCCAACGATGGAATGAACTTCGCATCGAACGATAGACCGTTGACACTTTATGAGCGACCGAGCTAAGGTCCTGCTCGATGCCCTGCAGATAGAAGATCATGTGCCAAGGGAAGTCGAGGCGCTTATCTTGGACGCCCGAACCCGGTTGGCTTGGTTGAACAAAATCTCCATGGCCCGTTGCGGTAGAGATGCTAATGAAGCAGCTAATTGGATCGCTAAGGCCTAACGATTAAATACTTTGCCCTCTTCTTGATTGGACCAGCTCCTCAACTCCTTTGGGATTTACCATGTTTTGATATCTGTTCTTTGGGCTTTTTTGTCCAAGGACTCTCGTTGTTAAATAAAAAGGAATTTTTGGACAAAAAAAACAAGAGAAAAGCTAGGTTCTGCATTAATATTCTGAAGTTTGTAAAAGAGGGGTTTTGATGGTCGCACGAAATACACATGCATACGGATAAATGGAAACATTGCCATTTCGAAGCGTCCGCATTCCGGTTGAAACTTTTCTAAGGTTTAATTCCAAGTTTCCTTCCCACTACCAGCTTCAAGTATGTGCAATCGATTTAGTCCAAATGTATTTTTGTTACGATGTTGAATTCTAGTTCATTTGATCTTGATATTCTGGTTTCGTCTAGTGTGCAAATGTAGAGTTCTTGATCGAGTTTTCTGCTGAATGTCAGCGTTGAGTTCATAAGCACATTCAACCGTCGAATAGACAGGAGGGAGAAGGTATTGATATTTACATTCTTCTGTAACAGTGATTTAGACGGAGATGCTTTCCCCAGCATTGCATTTGTCCGAACTTGCTGCTCTCATTCCTGAATCCAAGGATTCTGCGGCCGTAATGGGACGTCTTCAGAATCTTTACGGTATCATTCAACAGCCGTGCTATTACCAGCAGTTCCTTGTCCTCATTTCAACTGAGAGAGGTGGCCGCCGCTATCATGGGAGAGGCTCCATCGGCGGCAACTCGTTTTCTTCATCACTCATCTCTAGCAACAAGTGAGGAACCTAAAAAACAAAACTTTCAGATAAATTTATGCGGTGACTGGTGATTGTAAAGAGAAGCAGAGAATTACATAATGCAAGTTAGCTGCATGGTGCCTCTGTTTCAGGCAGTTTTATTTCCAGATCATAAGTAGCAGCAAGGAAATCAAACAGTGGCATTCTACTGCAACTTTCTCTAAAGAACTTGATACTTAGAGCAATACTATAATGGAATAACGGCCATGAGAAATCAAAGAATAATCATCTAGTGACCTGTTGACGTCGATGCTGGATGGCAGAGCAAGCTTTGACCACAAGGAACAGAAGTAACTGCAATCAAAGTAACACGTCAGCACTTTTCTTATATCATCAATTTTAGGTTAGAAGGAACAGTTCTTTTGACAAGCCTCACCGTGACCAATGGCAGTGAGTAATCTCCAGCTCCGATGAGCACAATTGGTAAAGTTTGCTTCAGGAGTAGAAGAACTATAAACTGTCAAACAACGAAAAGTAATTTCTTTGGCTCAATACCGTTGTTTCATCCAAGCCAGGAGAAGGTGTTTCAATCCCCTTGTCCTAGCTTAAATAGGGGCAAATAGAAGAAAGATTGTAGATTGATATGGCCAGCCTGTTTTTCGAAAAAGGAATTGCTATACAGCATAAAATGCTGGAAATCAAATAACTAAATATTGTAGATGTGCAACAGCAACTTCCATGACTTGCACCAATGTAAATGTTTGTAAGATTAAGTAAGGGGGGAATTAGCTGTTGAACTAGTACTGTACTTGACTCTAGATAATGCAAAGTTAACTGTATTGGATCTTCTGAATGAGAAAGAAGAAACACTTACTTGAATAAGAAATACGAGCAAACGTGACTAAGAAACATGAACAGCTTTTAAGAAGTGTGTAATTTAAGGTCAAATAGAGTTCTTTTGGAATAGGTAAATTCACCTCCAATAAACAGACAGTGGTATTCATTGAAGCATGAACGGTTTCTAGTGTAAAGCTTCAGCTTGAATACCTCCTCAAAAGAGTGGAAGACTACTGCTGGAAAATGATTGAGGCAGTAACAAATTAGGGAATAGGTGGACGTGTCTATGAGAAGCTTAAAGAAGAGACAATAGAGGACAGCGAAAGAAGTGGATGAGCAAATAGTCTGCTGAAAAATTTTCCTGTTGCTCAACTGGAAACAGAAGTTCTATGAGAGACATTCAAAGGTACCACTTGTGCACAGTTTGGACAAGACTACTTAATATTTGGATACGGCTTGTGAACAAATCGAGGTCAGGCCCAGAATTCATTTACTAGCCACCCGACAGCGAAGTCTCCGCACAGAAATCATGAGCATATACAGTTTTTCCCACGTCTTTAGTTCCAACCGAAAATTAATCAATTTCTTTAAATTAATTTCACTGAGTTTCAGGAGATCTTTTCTGCACTCTGAAGAGCCCTTAGAAAGAGATCATGATTACCCTGCTTGATCATAAAACCAATTTTTGAAAGGTTAACAACCTGTCTGCTATCTATGTTCCTTTTAGTCTATTTTACCGTGGATAAAAAATAAATAAAATCCATCTGACTTGCAAGTAGTATATAAACGCCAAGAGGCCCAAGAAATTGTGATGAGTTCTTCAATACAAATTTAATAAGGTCCATGTTTTCTGCCAGAAATATCAGCATCATTATTCCCTGCTAATTCTATTCAATTATGTCTTTATATATATAATGGACAACATGAGATGGTATGTGTGTATGTCTATGGGGGGTGCTAGTGTATGCTGCACATGTCCATGCACGAGAGAGAGAGAGAGAGAGAGAAAGAGAGTATACAATTATGGTAACTATGCGGAAGCAGATCAACCCCCCAGAAGAAGGAGTTGAGTAATCCTCAAAGTCAGTATCTGAAAAATCATTATCCGAAGAAACCGTTGCTACGGGTCGTGGGTCAAGCAGATCCCTTCTGGTAATTCCCCAAATTCCCCTGAAAAGACACGCTTAACATATATTAAATAATCTCTGGTAACAGGGGACTTCCTATTTTGCAAGACTTAAGAACAAACATTAGAGGAAACGTCAAATTTTATTCAAGCATAGAAACATTTAAATATGATACCTGAAGCTCAAAGGGAAACTTCCTTGCCGGATCAGAGGAGGCGGTGCTGTATAGTTAGGTGTGAATTGCTACAGTCTCATGGAATTTGTGATCACTTTCTTTAATTAGATAAACTCTTGACACTTTTCTCTAGATAAATCGCAAGTTCTGATAAGAAATAGCGAACCTGGTGGCAAATCTCACAGGTGGTGTCACCCTTCGCACTGCACCATCTCTGGACGCAGTCGCGGTGAGCATACTGAAAATAACCGGAAAATGCACAGTTCAATTGAAGCCGGAGTATTGCAGCAAGTAATTTAATATGAAAAAGGGAAATCACAAGACTCCTGCTTCTCTATTTACTCACAGATGCTGAACTGTATATAGTACAGGCTCTCTCCATTCAAACCGCATAGAAAAAAGAAGCCATGATCACAAGAAGTATGAAGCGGTGGATGTAATGCATTTACCAAGTGTTGGATATTATTTTGGGACTGAATCTCGAGAAAAATAATGTCTCCATTAGTCAAGAGTCAAACATCAGTGCAGCTATGGATGAGCAACTAGTCACGTAGAGCATTTGCCTACTAAAAAAGAAAGAAGAGTAGAACATCTACAAAACCTAAGTCCCTTCCTTTTTTATGTGCGGTATACATTGTCAAAACTGTTCTATACTTCACTATGTTATTGTTCTGTATCTTTTCTTTCAATGCAATGCTTCATATTTCTTGTTCAGCCTCCAATCTTAACCATGCCCAGCACACACAACTGCTACAAAGTGATATTGCAAAGCTCAATAGTGATCAACTTAACAGATTTCTTAGTTTGTGCTCCTAAAAAAGTTGCCGGAGAACTTAACCACCAGATGACTTGAAAATGTACTGAAACATGCAAAACAGAGGACATCTCTGCAATCTGCAAATCGAACTGCATCTGACCTTCAAGCTGCCGCAACACGCACATGGTGCTTCCATATTTAAGTTTTCATCGTCATCATGGCAAATCCTACACTGCACCAACTCCCTCCGAGTGGAGAGGATTGTCATGTTCATCTCACCAGTAGAAATATCGGCTGTGGGTTCTTTACACGGAGACATCAACACCTGCCGAATATTGTCCTCACTCTCAATAGCAGCTTCTGAGGTAGAGTCAGCAGTTAAACGATTCACGACCAACATGAAATGGTCCCCCATCCCTAGAAAGCTGTTTCGCACAAACAGATCTTCTAGATACAAGCAGAACCTTCTGAACCAACTTGAAAGAGATAAAACCTCAATGAGCTCCCTGCGTCAGAGTATCAAATGTTCAGCATCATTAAGAAGTGCAATAGAGAACAGCTTATTATTAGTAAGTAGGCACAATGTCTGGACGACACTGATCCATCATGGAAATGGCCAAAAACTGCGGTGACATTCTTATTTTTACCATGGCATGGAGGATAATTAACTTAAATAGAAAAAGATCACAAGAAAATGAAGAGAAGTTTCTGTTAGGTATCTTTTCAGGACATCGACTACTAATGTTTCTGTTTCCATAATCAATTCTGTGAGGTGAGCTGGATCATTACAGTTTGATGTGAAAAAAGCGCAATAATATACAGACCAATCAAGTGCAAAACAATGTGAGAGTGACAATCTGTTGCGATGGTTATTCAGAAGCTAAATAGCGAGGAGCAAGCGCTACACAGTAAGGTATATGATACGAAGGAACACAACTGCCAACACGTTCCCACTATTAAGCCAATACAAAACAGCTTCACATAAAAGCATTGAGCAGTGGTCAAGCACCAAAAAGCTGCAAGGACAACAGAGAATGTGTTACTGGGACATTGACGGGTATGGTCACGTTAAATGTACAACAATCTAACATAGTATTGACGCCACAATAAAATTGGAAAAATCACCATCAAAGCAAAACATGAACGAGGAGTACAGAAACATTAAGCATAACATGATGTTTGGAGAAGATCAAAAGTGGATTTACCTCACACATCTGAATTCTGGAATGGCGACCCATCTTCATTATGCCTTAAACCTTTAGGCAAGAAGTAACCAAAGAAAAAAAGAATCCAAATGAGACCAAGTAGGAAAGAAATAATGAAGATAAAAAAGCAACAAACGGTAGAAATCAAAAGGCAAGAAACGAGGCTGAATCTAGGAAAAAAACCGAAAATGACGGAAATGAGAATAAGAAAGCCGCAAAGGAACTAACTATTGTCATCCCCATATTCAGGTCCCAACTCGTGTTCTGCACTCAAACCAATGTACGGAGAGAGAGAGAGAGAGTCGGCAAGAGAGAAGCAGCTCGCGAAAAGCTGAACTGATATAGAGGAACGGCCTTGATGAACATGTGAGGAAGATCAACTGCGCAAGAAAGAGAGAAGCTTCTTGCAGGAAAGGGAAAGGGGGTGTCCGCAACATGAAGAAGGCACGCAATCTTTGCCCTTTCTTCCTTCCTTCGATGCACTGTCTTTGTCTCGCACAAAGAAAGAGATGGAGTGTTTTCCCTTCCCATTATCCGCATACTCGTGCTCAGGTGATTCTTGCTGCATCTTCGTTGAATGCGTCTGAACGTCTCTCTTCCTCTGCCCGTGTTGATTCGCGGGCGAAGGAGGGAAAGTTTAGGGAAAAGGTGATGGAGATTCCAACCGCACAGCCTGTCCCACGTAGTACGTTTACGTACCCTTGCGAGCCAAGAAGGGCCCCCCGCGCTCGCTTTCTTCCTCTGGGCTCGGACCGGCCCGATTTGGCCCGGTCCAATTCGGTACGGGCCAAGGGGTTTGGTTCGGTCTTATCAATGGGGTTACAATATAGTTAGGCCCGAGTGTCTACTGCATTTTCTCAATCATGGGGAAGAAAAGCTGAATAAGAAGCGAGAATTGGGCTAATTTCAACACTTAAAATTAGCCCATTGCAGATGTGAGGTAAACCGTGTTGCAAATTGGGTAACCAAGGCCCAAAGACTAAATTATTTGCCCAATAATTGATTAGCTTATCCCCTTCAACCCTTCTGGGAGTTACTTGGTTTAGATGTTCCCTTAGCGAGCACTTATGTTTGAACACTTTTATTAAATAAATTCGTATTCCAACCAAAAAAAAAAAACAACAATGTGACCGACCAATTCGACAAAAAAAGAAAATTAGTTCAGGTGATTTTTTGATCAAATTCATGGGGGTGTTGTTGGAAGTGCTTTTGAAAAAATAACATGACATAGGAAATGACAATCAATGATGGTTATTGGCCCGAACCTACTTCATGCCAATACGTTATTGAATAATTCATTTGATTTTGATCCTTGTAAATTGAAAAGGGACTCCATTAAATTTACACGAATTTATAGAATTTATAGATGGCACGTTTCTAAGTAAAAGAACGGTTGGGCTTAAAAAAAGTCGGACTGACATTAACTACTACTCACTAGGGCGTTAGCTTGTGTATTGGTGTTTCCAGCCATGCACTTACACACTCAATCCCGCACAATAAATTTGTAGATAATACCCACATATATCATTTCTCTCTTCAGAGATTGTGCCGAAGATGGAGCTCTAGTTTGAGCTATAGTTTCTTCGTACTTAATAATTCAATTGAGTCGAGTTGATTAAGTTACCTATATTAGTCGAGGAACTCGAGCTCGGCATTGCATCCACTCGACTCAACCCAATTTGTTTACACCTTCAGCTATTAAATTCGTTGTTCAGATTAAGTATTGGGAAAATTAATAGAAACTAACGAGGTCCAATCTTCCAAAGCCAAACAAAGAATATAGGCACCACATGCCCGTGAGATTACAGGAGTTGAATCGGGCAATACATGAGCTTATGGCCAACATTTCAAAAGCACCCTTTTTGTACAAAATCTCAACTGGAAGACAGAAACCACTTGAAGTAGACCGTCAGGTACACGGACAGAGAGACCAGAGCCAGCACATGCTGCCAGAAGAGGAGCGCCGAGGCCTCGCTCACGGCATAGCCCCGCAGGCTCGCGATCGCGCCGAGCAAGATGGCGCTCGGCGTCGTGTACTGCAGCAGGAGCACGAACTTGTAGAGCTCGTCCCCGGGCATCAGCAAGCCCCACCTGTCGGCCAGGAGTACCACACCGATGCCCAGAAGGGGAAGCACCAGCAGCCGGGCGACCATGATCCCGATCGAGGTGCGGAGGCCGAGCCTTGACTCGTTGGGGCCCTCGGCGAGCATTCCCCCGAGGACGAGCATCGCTGAGGGCACCATCGCACCCGCCATGATGTCCAAACTGTCCGTGAGGAAGCCGAGCACCGCGTCGTCTCCGAAGCATAAGTCCTTGAGCTTAGGAATCATCCCTACAAATATAGCTAAGATGGATGCTATGATCGCGGGTTGAAGGATGTGGTGAATCGGGGTCTTCTCGGCAACGATTCTGATCTTCCTAATCACCTTCGGCTCAGTTAAGCACCTCACGGACTTCGGGCTGTTTTCACCGCCGGCCTCCGGCGGACCAGGGTCCGGAAGTGCGGTGTGTGAAAAGCCCGGTATGCTATTGAACAGCCTTGCAATGAAGGGCGTCTTGCAATGCTCGGTCTCTTTATCTTCAATTCCAGGCCATTCGGCTTCAACTAAGAGCGGCCTGCTCAGATCGCTGGCGAGCGCGTCCCCGTTGATCGATGGTCTCTCGAAATCTTCTTCGGTTATTTCATGTATTTCAGGTATCTCGACTCTATCATCGATGACCTCGTAGAACTCCAGTGGCGGCTCCATCATGTGGTACACTAGAGTATAGACCAACAGGACCGACACCCACTGCGAGAACGAGACATAGGCCACGGCGGGGCCATAGCATTCCGGACCGAACGGGTTCTCCACATTATGACACACCGACGAGACGACTGCGAGAGGAAGATTGCCTGTGTTCCCGAACGCGGTCATGATCACGGTGAACCGGAAGAATTCGGGCGGCGGTCGGCATATCAGCGCAACCACGAATCCCAGGACACACCCAATGCCGGTGCTGACCAAGATGTTCACGGGAATGAACCACCACCGGACGATGCTCTTGTACGAAATGCAGGGGCCGAGGTGGGTGAAGATCAAGCAGGGCAAGAACAGAGCGAACACGAGCTTGCTAAGCAGCCTGAAAGTGGACTTGGGGGCGATCTTGAATCTTGGGTGGGCGAGGAGGAGGCCGATCAGCGTTATGGTGAGGAGCTTCAGCAGCGGCAGCACCGCATTGAGCACGTCGTGCGATCCAGAATTCATGGTCTCTCGCCCAGCGAAGCCGAGAGATTGGCCGATTCCTTAAAATCTCCCCCCGTACTTGAAATGCCGAGCCTCACGAGTCCGACATTCGGAAACGCTGCCAAGTTCTCGCTTGCGTTGGATCGAGGAGGAGGAAGAGCGGAGCGAGATCGAAAGAATTCAGCAAGAACTCGACCTGGGATTCCACGAAAAAAACAAGATGAGATTGAGTGACTCGCAGTAATAGATTTCAGGAGAAAGCCTCTTCACTTACCAACCTGACGCAGATGAGCTTCGATGATTTCTGTGGTGTGCTTCTTCAAGGGACCATCCAAAGTCTTGAGGCACTCTCAAGGTCCTGAATTTTCATGTATTGTCTAATCAGGTCCCTCGCTTAACTCATTTCATGCATTTGAGTCCTTGAGTAATAAGTTATGACCTTTCTGGTCGAAGTTGGTACTTGCGTCGAATTTGTGGACGAAAATACTGACGTGGCAAATCACATGGAAACAAGAAAAGGAGCAGAGAAGAAAAGAAGAATCTCTCACGCGAATCAACTATCCAGGCTATGATAAGTTGAAATTCTTCTTAACCATGTGGATCTATTGATCTAAAGCCCCCTACTATTATTATAATAAGAGGGAGAAAGATAACATGCTAGATTTAATTGTGATAATATATGCCAATCTCCATCTTCTTCGTCACTAAATCGAATCAAAGATTTAACGGTAATTTAATGTTACTGGCATATTTATTTATTTTTAAACAGAATGACAACTCGAAAAAAAAAAATATATATATATATATATATATATATATATATATATATATAAAATTTAAAGACTCAGGTTGTAACGACCCGGGCCCACTGTGTGATATTGTCCGCTTTGGACACTGAGTCCTCACGGTTTTAAAACGCGTCACACAATCAAAGGGACCCAAGCCTTATAAAGACTTCCAAGAACCCCTCCCTAAGCGATGTGGGACAAGAGGGAGAGGAATCCCTTCCCCTTCCCTTGCGCACGTCCGAGGACCGGGTGCGCGGGGAGGAGGGATGGCGGTGCATCCGCGCCTCCGGTCCTCGGACGTGCGCAAGGGAAGGGGAAGGGATTCCTCTCCCTCTTGTCCCACATCGCTTAGGGAGGGGTTATGGGCCTTGTATATAAGGCTTGGGTTCCCTTAAACTTGTATGACGCGTTTTAAAGCCGTGAGGACTTAGTGTCCAAAGCGGACAATATCATACAAGTGGGACCCGGGATGTTACACAGGTTACACAAAAATAAAAGAAGTTGAAAGACAATAGTTTGGAGATCTGAAATGCCTTATCTAAAAATCCATTTTCTCTCTACATTAATTTGATTTGGAAGCTTTCAGCTCATGAACTGCCGTCCGTGTCATTCTGGTTTTGCACCGCTTGGCTTTCCTCGGCGGCACATGAAACGACTATTCTTTCCCAAATTTTTTTCTAAACCTAATTTTTGCAAGACACCACTAAAATTATGTTTTTCTTGTCTCTATTCTATGTTGTTGTCCCCTGTCAGATGTCCCATACTGCAACTAAAGTGATTTTCTTTTTTCCATCTTCCCGTCGTCTGCCCCGCGAAGGAAAAGAAAAGAAAAGAGAAGAAGGGTTTTTTAACTAATGGCCAAAATAGATAAAATAAAATAAAATAAAAAACATCTTTCTTGGTCAGGCACAAGAGCAAATTTGTCTCATAGGCTAGCCATTTTAGTCAAGATCAGGAAATTTCTTTGAAAAAATGAACCTTTTCGTGTCTATCCTTAGATAATTCGTTCAATAGCTCATGTCATGCTTCGTGGGACGTAAATTCTCAATTATGTTTTGTTATTCTTGAATTGTTATGTCAATGAAGATAAAAGTGTGAAACACAATCGGTACCGTCAACTATAAATGCTATTTAACTTGTTCCCTTTTACAGTTTACTATTGTCTCTAGTTTATTCTGTTTTTCTTTTTTATTAATACTATGAAAATCCCCTAATGATAAATTTACTACAAATTAAGTTTTGAATATAAAAAAAAAAAACCCCAAAATAGTGTATAGGTGACGAATTTACCCCAAATTAATTTTCAAATCTCAAAAAATCCTAGATTAGTAAATGCGTAATACAATTACCCTCCCTTAGTTTTCATCAAATTTTATAGTGAAATTATTGAGTTAGATGACACATAACAACAACTCATTGACGTGATAAGTTTAGATGAAAAACTATAACTCTCCACCCCTCCTCCGCCGGTTTCTTCAAATTAACCTAATTTGAAAACAAATAGGGCTCGTTCTCTTTTTCACTTAGAGCATGAATAACCCTAGATCGTCTTTCGACAAACTTCACTGATTGAGCTAGAGGACGACACACTTCTCTTCTAACCACTTCCAATTGAAGACATTGAACATCCTAATTTTGGTGGTTTGGATGAGTTCGCAAGTGTGGAAAAAAATTTGAAGGTGAGAAGATTATCAAAGATAAAAGTGTTCTTGAACAAGTTCCAATGCCTAATCACGAGGACAAAGACAACAACAAAGGAGTGGGCTTGATGAAGAGGAAGACGAAGAAGAATTAGAATTCTTTGATCGAGAGAGAGAATGAGCCCTGTTTGTTTTTCAAATACGAGCTACTAAGAGAGAAAGAGAGAGATGAATTTTCACGTAAACGTATCGCGTTAATTATGTTATTATCATTTATCATCCAACTCATTAATTTCAAGATAAAATTTGACGGAAACTAACAGAAGATAAATATATCACGCGTGAATCAATTTGAGAATTTTGATAACCCAATAATTAATTTTATTATAAATTTATTACATGTGTACTAATTTGAGGTTCCTGGTGATCAAAAAAATAGTTTTACGTAATATGTTACAGATGAATCAGTTTGATATTTTTCATGATATTAACTCCTTTTTTAGGTGGGAAATATATTCATATTTCATCTAAATAAAATTTTGGTGAATCTCAAATCTTGAAGCCGCCTTCATTGCTCTATGTATTAATTTGATGAAGTTTGCAATATACAAATATCTATTTTAATAAAATATGAATAATTAATCATAAGTAAAATTAGGATTCCCATGAATTCTTATTAATTTTTGTCGATTTATTATAAGACCTCACGTGAATTTTATAATTATATTGGAATTTATTGAACTTGTCAAGAATTTCTAAATTTTATATATATATATATATATATATATATATATATATATATATATATATATATATATATATATATATATATATATATATATATAAAAGCCAAGCCAGGGAGCGACGTGCTCGGTCCTAGCACAAACCCTTGGCCACTGCTTTACCCGGAATTGACTCGGTATAAGAGCATTCACGTGTTTTCGATGAAGAACTTAAATTAAATGGGAGTCTGTGACGGTGGATCGCTGTACTAGTTCTCCTCCATAATGCTACCTAATTACGTTCATGACCCTAAATTATTGAAAAAAAAAAACAAAAACAAAAAAAGGTGCGAGTCTGCGACATTGGTAGAGAGCTTTTGTGGCTGAAAATCGTGATCCACCGATGTGAAGATAAACCATCTACCTTCACCAAGAGAAATTCTGACACTACTTACACTAAAGGTACGTTTGTTTCATCATGGAAAATGAATTATGTGGAAAATATTTTTTTTTTAAAATCACTTATTCACTTTCAAATATGAATAAATGAAAATCATTTTTATTATTTACGAGAATAATTAGACATTAATTATTGTTGATAATGAAAATATTTTACATTGACTAATTTTCCAAGCGATACAAGTGATCTTCGTTGGGAAAATATTTTTCAAGCCATTTATTTTCCGTAAAGTAAACGGAGCCCAAATATTAATATAAATTTGCATTTAGATTTATCTCTCCTTTAAATCCAGCTAGTCTCGAGATCTTGCCTAGAATAAGATGGAAGATTGAAGAAGATGCACCCTCATTTTTTGGAGAAAACCCATTTTGCGAGGAGAAACAAGAATCCTTTTTTATATCGCATGATTTATGAAGTTGGTTGGACAGAGACATGAGCAAAGGAAACGCCAACATAAACCAGACAACTATGACCCCATTACACATGAGGCAAAGCTTAAGTGATGAGATATGAACTTTACTTTATCAAATCATTCATGATGGTTTTCGAATTCTATTAGAATCTGAATTGGACCACGTGGAGGGATCCAAGGAAGGGAAGCATGGTGGTCCCGCCTATATATATATATATAGAAGTAGGTGTCTTTCAACACCGACTAAGAACCGTCTAGCCAACAAATAAATCATTAATGAGCTGATAAGATTGTGTTCCTTATTTTAACATGTTGATACCCGTATTGGCCCTTAATTTGACATGGTATATTCATTTTGCCCTATACCCAACTCTACTCTCTAGTTGTTTTACGTCTAGGGATGCCAAGATCTACAAGCTAAGACGAAGCAATTTTTGGACAAATCCAATATACATTGATGATTACTAGTTGTTGAAAACGTTAGAAATTTGCTATACCATTCAGCTTTCAGACATGCACTGATGAAAGAATTATTAAATGTGGGGACAGGAATCCTTGGATGAGATGCGTCCCCTCACTTTACGGTACCCCACTATTTCTCTTCTCCTTCATCTCATCTAACCTTCCACGCCCCGACATGGACTGTTCGCGGCGCGTCTATGATGTTCCTGTCGTCGACGGCGGCTTTTATTTCCATGATCAAACGTTAGGGATGATAAAGGCGATCCCGCATGCAGTTGTCCTGCGAAGTGCTGCAACCGGTATATGTCGACAACGCATCTTCCAAAGTTGCAGCATCTTAAAGCTGAGTCGGCCCCTTCCCAATAGTTTGCTATGAGCTGTTGTGGGTTCGGAGGGTATTACAGGTCCTTTTCATGGCTCAAGCTACTAAAGAGAAATCGTACCAAACAGTCTCTCATAAGTGAATACATCGGTTTCAAAAGGGCAATTTTGCATACCCTGAAAGAAGAGAGTATGTGAAAATTCGAATTTTCCATATTTGGTCACTAAGGGGGTATTTCGAGGATGCTAATTCATAAAATTCAATTGCCATGGCACGCAACAATAACAAGATTTAAATATGTTGATTTAAATTTCGTAAAAATATCCATGATGCATTAGTTATGGCTTAATCAGTATTTTGAGCATACGTTAAAACTTATTTTCTATACAAGGAACTCGGAAATGAAAAAAGCTCGACATTGAACTGGACTAATTCATAAAGGGTGGTTCCTGCTTTGGAAGCGCGAATATGTGTAACTCAAAAGTCACTATTGCAATTTTTCCTTTTTTCAGATTGGGCAGATCTGAGTAATTAAGTTAATTTGACTGCAATGACTCCACAGTTTAGCAAATCTGGTTGAATAGAATAACCCAACCGAACGTGCCAAGATCCATGCGATTTTCTTTCATTTTTCTTTTCCAGATCCATGAAATTAAATTAGACTAAAGGTCGTCAAACGCGATTGATTCTCATTCTTAGCATGTGCATGTTCATGTGGATTAGTAAGAAAAGTACACCTAACTCATGTTCCTCGCACATTTAGCATAATTGTCAACATTGTGGCTTCGTCCGAAATGTCAGATCAGCTTAAGCAAATTTATAAATACAGACACCCTCTAGTTTCATCAAATTTTAATAGATAATCACGTCCTTTAGTTTTAGAATCCATTTGCAAGTACTACGTAAGATAGGTGCATTATCTCTTACAAACTCAGTATTTGGATTAGTGACACTGAAATCGATACCACGACAAAGGCGTTTCCATATTTCCGGCTCAGGAATTAATGGTTGTGGGTTCGAATCTATCTTGAGGAACTCAGATTAAGTGCAGGGTTATGGCTGTGAATTGTTGTGCTAGTTCCTCTCGGTAGCCATCTAATTGTTGTCGTGCTCCTGGGTTGAAAAGTGCAAGGAACTTAATTGCAAGACAATTAAACTATAATTTCCGAACTTTGTAAGTAGACCCGTTAAACGGGTGGGTCGGGTCGGGTTTGGGTCGGGTCATAAATGGTCCGACCCAAAGCGACCCATTTAACCCGTTTATAACCCATTTATTGCAGTGCAAATTTTTTGACCCATACCCGACCCGACCTATACCCAATCCATACCCGACCCATTTAACAAAACATAAAAAAGCTTATATATATATATATATATATATATATATATATATATATAAATGGTATTGCTAACATGATTTTATACAATACAAATTTTAAAAAAAATTATTTAAAAAATCGAATTTTAATTATTTTTTATTTTTAAAAAATTAAATTTTAAATTATTTTTATTTAAAAAAATTAAAATTTTAATTATTTTAAATTTTCTTTTTCTCTTTTCTCTTTTCTCTTTTCTCTTTTCTCTTTTCTTTTTTCTTTTTTCTTTTTTCTTCTTCCTCTTCTTTGGCCGGCCGCCGGCCACGACGACGGCCGGCGACCGGCCACAGGCGAGCTGGCTCGCCAGGCTCACCGACGCTGGCGAGTTCGAGTCTCGCCCGATCGGCGAGGCTCGGGCCTCAGCGAATGTCGGCGAGGCTCGAGCCTTGCCGAAGGTCGGCGAGGCCTTCGCCTCGCCAGATCTGGTGAGGCTCGAGCCTCACCGAGCGTCGGCAAGGCCTCCGCCTGGCCAGATCTGGTGAGCTCGAGGCTCGCCTGGCCGGTCGCCGGCCATCGCCGTGCCGGCGACCGAAGTTAGAAGAAAGAAAAAATCATTATAATTTTGATTTTTATAAAAAAAATTGTAAAATTAAAGAGAAGAGAGAGAGAAAATGAGGTTTTTAGTGAAAAATGGGTTGATAAATGGGTCATAAACGGGTCAGAAAGCTGACCCGTTTAAAATCCATATATCTTAGTGTTTACCCATTAAAACTTATTATGGGTGCTTTATAAGATAAAGCTTGACCCATTAATGACCCATTTAACTATAAATGGGTCCATAAATGGGTTGCACAACCCATTTAACACCTCTATTTGTAAGTATGCTAGTTACTCTCCAGATTGCCGGCTAATTCTTATCGTGCTCGAGTCAAAAAGAAGAACTTAATTGCAGGACAATTAAATTATAATTTCTGAACTTTGTTATTATTATTAACCATGAAAGCTAATGACACGAACGAGGAACTTTCGCTCGTCATCTTTGTTAGTTTGTCCTAAAATTTGAATGGTAAGTGACGAGCTACTTACAGTGAACTTAAATAAAAACTTCACTATTCCTGAATCATGTGAGTTTTTTTTTTTTTTTTTTAATAAAAGGAAAGCTCCTTCCATTACCGCAAAGAGAGGGATTCTTTATATCATGCCTAAAGGCTAACTTTGGTAAAGGAGTGATCGGTTCCATAATCAGTAGGTTTCAGAGCTGGAACCTAGCTATTCTATCATAACTGGTCCCAATTTTTGAATCCTAAAACCTACCCTGATTACTTGGAATTGGTTCTAGAACCTACTTTATTATTTCAATCCAACTACAAGGTCTACCCAAGAACTTATTTTTTTTTTCGGTTCCTTTTTTTTGTGGTTATTTTTTACAACAAAATCATATAAGGTTGTGAGCAATAACATAATTCAAAAAGATGAACAACAAAAATTCTTAACTGCCAAAAATAATCCATAAGATGAAGACGTAGTTATATGCAATTATAGACGATAAAAAGTTTGAACACGTAACATGAAACATAAATTATAAAACTCTATTCCCTATTCATCCAACAAAATTAGGGGAAAAGGAAATATTGGCGAGGAGTTCCAAAGAAGAATGAAGAAGTGCTAAGTGTTGGAGATGGATACGATTTTATCCTTCACTTTGACCTTAATTGATTCAATCAAAGATACTCGGAGATAACATAGGGAAATTAAATATACTCAAAGATAAAGTAGGAAATTGTAATCGTATTATAATCCTATTTATCCTTTTTGTTATTCTTATCTTTTGTATTATAAATTTATACATATACAAGGATGAAAAAAAGTAGAAGAAAATTTGCCCCCAAAAATAAGTCTTCATCGTTCTCGTTTTTCTTTTCCCTTTCTTCTTCCTACTTGTTATTAGTTTTTTAACATGGTATCAAAGCAAAGTCGAATAAGAGATTCTGAAATTGACCTAAATCAAATTTGATCAGACCAACCAGAGACCTAACAGCTAGGGTTTTGTTGCTATTACCGTCGCCGCCATGCTGTTTCAATTATTGTGATGCTACCTCTCCATTACCAACTAGACTTACTTCCAAATCACACCCAAGAGAGTGATCCGAAACTATGTCAGACCAAGATGATGCGGTGCCTCATCAAGGGCAAGGAGAGACCTCTAATCCTACAACTACTATTTTGGAGGATTTGATGAATCAGATGAAATCAACCTAGAATCAGACACCACTGAATGAGTCATCTACTTTACAGATTTCAATAAAGTTGGATGGGACCAATTATGGTTTATGGTCCCAGGTCGTCTGGTCCCAGGTCGTCGAGATGTACATCTCCAAGAAAGATAAATTGGGGTAAGTCAACAAAGATCTTCCTTAACCTAATCCTACCGTTCCCAAGTTTCGCATATGAAAAACAACAAACACCATAGTGAAGGGATGGTTGATAAACTCGAAGGAACCCCTTTAATTGGGAATTTTATCCAGTTCCCAACTACAATGGCAGTTTAGGATTCGGTTGCTACCACCTTTTTTAATGGAACTAATGCATCCTGGGTTTATAATCTGAAACAGCGTGTGACTAGGATGAGACAATCTAGATGACCTATTGAAACCTATTATAACAGTCTGCAAGGTTTGTGGAGAGAGATTGACTTCCGCCACCCGAATTCAATGGTTTGCCCTATTAATATCAAGCGATATAATTCAAATAATCAAGAAGATTGGGTCTACATCTTCCTTGATGGGTTGCATGATGCTTCGATAAAGCCTAAGCAAATGAGCTTCAAATGCAGCCTTTTCTCATAGTTGAGCAGGCCTATGCTTGTGTTCAACAGAAGGATATACGACAGAGTGTGATGCTAGCACACAGAGATACCACACACCCATCTATAGCTATGGTGTCTTGAGGAGGCAAGACAGGACCATATACCTTTGACCAAACCTGGGAAATGCCAGCTTTACAAATGACAAAGTCAAGTGATTTGACAAGAAGAGGTCGATCAGGTGGAGCACCATGAAGCAAATCTTCATTCACAGCACTTGGTGGCTGCTCCAATTATGGGAGTGTGAAGCATACTCGAAAGACGTGTTTCAAATTAATTGGATATCCTAATTGGTGGAAGGAGCTAAAGGCACACAAGCAAGCAAAGAGTGCAATGAATGGTGGAAAAGGGAAGGTGTCACTCATAACCGAAGATGCTCAACTATCACTAATGTCACAGGTAGAACAGAACAGTAAGTTCACCACTAGAGGTGAAGGTAATTATGATCATGCTTTCAATAGTAACTCTCATGATAAATGCAGTCAGTAGATTACTAATTCAAGTGCTACAGATCATATGACGTTCACAATAGATGATTTCATCAATCTTACTAAACCAAGGCGACGGAATATTTCAAATGCTAATGGGATTGTATATCCAATGTCAAAGACTGGAACTGTTGTTATTTCCCCCTCTATATCTTTATTGAATACTTTACTTGTGCCATCTTTGTCCACAAAATTAATCTTAGTGGGACAGGCAACTGAAGATCTAAATTCTGTTATTCTAATATATCTATAATTTTATCTTTTTTAGGATATCCTAATGAAGGAGATAGTTGGGCGTCATACAAGGAAGGGGCTCTATTACTTTGATGACTTCAATTCTGGGAGGGTGCATCAAGTGCGAGGCTTATCTGGTAGCAAGGAGAAGTGAATTTAGCTATGGCATCACTGGTTGAGGCATCCTTCATTTGGCTATATGAACATTTACTTTCTGAATTATTTTCCAGTTTACCATATTCAGTTTTTCAATGTTAGACTTGTATTTTGGCTAAAAGCCATCGCGTGCCATTTCCAATCAATCTGAATAAGAGTAGTGTTGCATTTTCCTTAGTCCATTTTGATGTTTAAGGGCATTCTCTCATTACTGCAGTTTCGGAAAGTTGTAGGTTATATTTGTGGATGACTGTACCAAAAAGACCTAGCTCTATTTTTTGAAACATAAGGATGAGGCAGCTAATGTTTTTCGATGTTTCATAAAATGGTGCAAACACAATTTGGTGGGAAACTACAAATTTTGAGAAGTGATAATGGTGGAGAGTACATTAATGTGCAACTTAAGGAATATTTTCAAGAATATGACCTATTGCATGAGACATCATGTTCTCGGAAACCACAATAGAATGGAGTAACGGAGCAAAAGAACAAACGCATTTTAGAGATAGTTCATGCCCTTCTCATCAAAGGTCACATTCCTAAACGCTTCTAGGACAATGCATTTGCAACAGCTATTCACCTCCTAAATCGAATGCCATCCAAGGTATTGGATTTCAAGACACCTCCGCAAGTACTGTCTACACATGCTACCATACCATCTATCTTGCTTATTTTCCCTTGGGTGTTTGGGTGTGTTGCTTATGTCCATATTCCAAAGACTCACTGAACCAAACTTGATCCTTGTGCGGTTTGATGTGTTTTCTTGAGATATGGTATATGTCAAAAGGGTTATCACTACTATCATCCAATTACCAAAAGAACCTATGTGACAATGGATGTCACATTTGTTGAGTCAGAATTTTTCTATCTAAACACCATTTCTTCCTTTCAGGGGGAGATACAAGAAGAAAGTGTGAATTGGTGGTAGGTCGGTGGTGTCATGTCTAGAGGACTGGAAGAAGTGCAGGAGATGCAGCCCGAAAATGAGCAGCAACCGGCAGGAATACCGCCAAAAAATGAAAAGCAACTAGTAGAAAATGATGAAAATGAGCAAGCTCTGCAATCAGTAGTTGATGATGTATAGGAACCGAAAATACATTAACAACCCCCTCTTTCTACAGCACCTAAATCTAACTTATCTTCTAAGGATATCCCTGAGGTAACTTGTCCTACTACTACATCTTGTTTGCTTAAAGATTTTGATATATCTATGGGATATAAGTTACCTAACAAGCATAATAGGGGCAAGCCTCCTAACTGGTACTCATCGTATGCTAGGAGGAGGAGATCCAAGTATCCTATTGCAAACTATGTTTAGATGAGAAGGCTATTAAAACCACTGAATGCGTTTGTGTCAAATGTATCTTCTGTTCACATCCCGAGTGGGATGCAAGAGGCTTTGGAAGACCTGAAGTGGGTTCAGGCAATGGTGGAGGAAATGAAGGTGTTGCAAAAGAACAAGACTTGGAAGATGGGGGGGTTGCTTGAAGGGAAGAAGACAATAGGGTGCAAATAGGTCTTCGCGGTTAAATATAAAAGGATGGTTCCATCAAAAGATACAAAATAAGGTTAGTAGCGAGGGGATACACGTAGATATATCGGGTAGATTATCATGAGACATTTTCCCTTGCCACAAAGCTCAACACTATTTGAGTTTTATTGTCTCTAATGGCAAACCTAGACTAGCCACTACACTAGTTTGATGTCAAGAATGTGTTCCTTCATGGAAATTTGGAAGAAAAAAATTATATGGACATTCCATTGGGGTACAATTTTCCTTCATAGCCTGAGGTGATCTGCAAGTTGGAATAATCTCTACATGGGTTGAAATAGTCACCCCGCGCTTAGTTTGATCGATTCAACTTGGCAATAAAGAAATACGGGTACCTTCATAATGGTGCATATCACACATTGTTCTTGAGATGTTGTCAAGGAAAGATAATTATGCTGATTATCTATGTTAGCGATATGATGATTACAAGGGATGATTGAGAGGAAATCTTTAAACTTCAGGAGAGGCTATCCTCAGAGTTTGAGATGAAAAAACTTGGGGTACTGAAGTACTTCATAGGAATAGAAGTGGCATGATCTAAAGGTGGAATATTTCTCTCACAAAGGAAGTACATGTTGGACCTATTAGAGGAAGTTGGGATACTAAATTGTAAACTTGCAGATACTCCAATCGTACAAAACCATAGACTTGGGGAGTATCCAAATCAGGTACCGGCTAATAAAGAAATGTATCAAAGGTTGGTGGGAAAATTAATTTATTTGTCACATACTTGACCTTATTTGCTTATAATGTGAGTGTTATTAGTCAGTTCATGCATGCCCCTAGTGAAGTTCATATGGATGCTGTGATAAGAATTCTTTGTTACTTGGAGGGCACTCTAGGAAGAGATATTCATTTTTAGAAGAATGGGCACCTTGAAATTGAGGTATGGATGCTGATTGGGCTAGGTATGTATCTGATAGGAAATTGACTTTAGGATATTTTTCTTTTGTAGGAGGAAACTAGACTTGGAGGAGCAAAAAGAAAAAGGTGGTAGAATTGTCAAGTGCAGATGCAGAATTCACGGGGATGCACAAAGGTCTTTGTGAACTTCTATGGCTTAAGAAATTAATGACCGAACTCGCTTATACTCCTATGTTTGAGATGAGGTTGTTCTATGACAATAAGGTAGCCATTGATATATCTCATAATCTTGTTCAGCATGATCATACAAAACACATTGAGGCAAATTGTTACTTCATTAAGTAGAACTTGGACAAGGTGGTTCGATTTCCATATGTAAAATCTGAAGATCAACTAGTGGATATACTAACCTAAGCCTGTATCAAGTAGGGTTTTTTATAGCTCACTTGACAAGTTGGGCATCCAAGATATCTATGCACCAACTTGAGGGGAAGTATTGGAGATAGATACAGTTTTATCCTTAACCTTGATCTTAATTGATTCAATCAAAGATACTTAGAGGTAAAGTAGGAAAATCAAAGATACTCGGAGATAAAGTAGGACATTGTAATTGTATTGTAATTGTGTTTATTCTTTCTGTTATTCTTATATTATGTATCATAAATTTATACATGTACAAGGATGAAAGAAAGTAGAAGAAAATTTTCCCTAAAAATACTTCTTCACCATTCTCATTTTCCTTTTCCTTTTCTTCTTCCCACTTGTTCTTAGTCTTTTAACGAGGTTGGGACACCTGGAGTGCCATAACTTGGCACGGAGGGACACTTAAGTGCCATAACTTTAAAATGGTACACTTAAATGCCAATATCAGAGTAAAATGGGACACTTAAGTGCCACTCCGGCGAAAATCCGGCCACATGGCTGACGTGGCAATTTTCTGGCGAGTTTGGTCCAAAACAACGTCGTTTTGCACGCTGACGTGGTGGAGAAAATGCAAAAATGACGCCGTTCGTGTCTAACGTGTAAATAATAATATAAAAATTAATTAATATTCAAAAAATTAAAAACATTAAAAATTTTAAAAAATTAAGAAAATTTAAAAAATTTAAAAAGGGGGGGGGGGGGGAAGGTCGAACGGGCAGCTGAGGGCTGAGCCCTTGCCGCCGCCGCCTCCCCGCCGTCGCCGGGAAGGGCCGGCGACGAAGGGGGCAGGTTCGACCGGGGTCGCCGGCCCCTGGCCGACCGACAGCAAGGGTTACGAGCCTTTTCTTCTTCCCACTTGTTCTTAGTCTTTTAACACTAAGGTTAGAATTTAGAGGAAAAAAACAAATTAGAATTTTGGCCTTTTAGCTTATCAAACTAGTTTCAAAACAGGGTAGTCCAATCTAGTTCTTGGGTGGGTATTCACTAGATTCTAAAATTTAGAACATATTCTCAAACCTATTCTTTGAGCAGTTTGATCTAGTTCTAGGTAAAACCCATCTGATTGCACATCCTACTTCGATTTACTTATAAAACATGCGTGCGCACACAAACTTCTATCATATACTTGAAGGGTGTTGATCATGATAATTTGAAAGCACACAACACTTACATATATGACAAAATAAAAAATGAAGTTCAGAAGTGGTGGCAACATAAAGCTAATCATTTAGGAAATTAAATTATTTCAAGAAGTTTATTTAAGTAGTTGTAGTGTTAGAAAAAAATTCAAATTCAAATTTGGTATGAGAGTGATTTTTGAGGTCACACAACAATTATTTGAGATAATTAAAATTGCATTTGTAACCATTAAGATAAAATTACTTTGTCTTAAAACTGATTATTATGGGTTATTCATGAAATTGTTGGATCAACTTAAGCAGATTTGTGCTATCACTTATGGCATCACACATCCTCACCCTCACTAATTGTCAATGTTGCACCTCCATCCAGCGTCCGCCGCCACTGCTACCGCCTCCCCTCTTGCCGACTACTATATATGTGGGTATATTTGTGTGTTAACCCTATACTGACCAACTGCCTTAGAGGATGTTGAGTTTCACAAGTCACCAAATTCCTTAAATTTTCCTGATCACTTGACCTTGACCCTTTTTAGAAAATGCAATTAAGAACCCTAAAAAGGCACAAGCAAATACTCTTTTAGTATGAATTCAATTAGGAAGATGATGAGATCAGGTGACTAGAAAAATTAAAGGATTTTGGTGACTCGTGACCTTCAAATCCTCCAAAGATATTGCTTAGTTAGGGTTAATAAACACAAATACACCCACATAGAGCGAGTCCCTAGGGGGGGAGGTGTCGATGGTGGTGGTAGTGGTGGTGGTAGTGGTGGTGGTAGATGGAAGCGTGCTGTCAATGATTGGAGGGAGCAACCATTGTGATTGCGGTGGTGGCGGGACGACTTTAGTAACAAAGGTCATAGGGCACAAGGTAGGAATGTTGATGTTCAGAGTCAAAGAGAAAATAATGAGAAAATGTTTATGGTGGCTCAAACTCAATAAAAGTTGCATCATATGTATCTATAGGAGTGACTAATTATAATAAAGGTAGAGATAAAAGGCATAATTACCCCCATAATACATATGAATTACACATTGATACTCTTTTTAATTTGAAGTAGGAGTAACTACTAAGAAATCCAAAGATAATATACAAAAGAAAGATGCTAAAGCAAAGAAACCATGCACATGGAGCTTGCTTTAAACAATTAATGGCTTTCTAGAAATGGCACACATGATTTAGAAACTTAGTTGAGAGAAACTAAGAAGTTGACGCATGAAAACATCCTCACAAAAGATGTCATGCAAAAAGGCAATCTTAACATCAAGTTGACGTATAGCCCATATTGATGAATTCATAATAGGGAGAACAACCCGATTGTGGTAGGTTTAACAATTGAGCTAGAGGTCTCATAATAGTCTAGTCCAACCTCTTGCTTAAATCCTTATGCAATAAGACGAGCTTTGAACCCTTGGATAGTTCCATTAGATTTTTCCTTAACCTTAAAAACCCCTTTATAACCAAATAATTTTTTAAAATAATCATGTGATACAAGATCCCATGTGTAATTAAAGACCAAGGCATTAAATTCATCCATCATGGTTGCTTTCTAACGCGGATCAAGAATGGTCTTAGAATAGTAAGCTAGTGTCACTTCACGAAAAGGGTGAGAGAGATTAAAAAAAAATTGTTGGTTTTGGAAAATCAGATTTGGCACAAGTCCGCAAAGCATGAGTGAGAACAGAAGAAACGGAAGTGGAGGAACTAGATAGAAATGTAAAGTGGATTTGAGGTGTTTTCCTGCTTTAATACGATATTGACGTTTAGAGTTAGTGAAATAAAGACAAATATCTATGGTGGCTCAACTCCAATCAGGGTTGTGTAATACATATTAATATGAGTGACAGATTGCAACAAAGGTACCAGTAAAAGTATAATTATAGAACGAACCCGTAATACATATAAATTATACATTAATAATGAATTCTTCATGCCCCTGCGGTTCGCCCTGCCCCTAATCAATCTGCCTCAGTATATTTTCTTAAGAAAATAATACTTTTCTTGAATTGATGTACATATCTGCGATAAAAGATGAAAGAAAGAAACCTATCAGATAACCTTTTCTTTTGGGAGAGACAATTTGCAAGTACACCCTTAATTTTGTAGGAGATTCATGCTTAAAAAATTAACAGGTAAGCGAGGTGGGACAATCGTTTTCTATGTGTTTTAATTTCACATCATCGCACATCGACTAGTGAAAAATTGAGTTTGTCTAACTCAATAAAATCAACCCTCGAGGCCACAAATACATTTTATAATATAATATTATTGTCCACTCACAATATAAAAATTGGTAGTGAATTCTTTTTAGACAAGAGAAAATAATACAAATGGCCCTAAACTTTAATCCAATATATAATGTGGTCATTAAATTTTTAATTTATTCAATATAGTATTTGAACTATTGATAAATCTTCAATGTAGTTCTTTTATTTGTTCAAAAGACAAATAAACGTTATTTGATGGTGTAAGTTATGATATTCTAAGCTTGATGTGCAAAAATTGTGAGTCAACATATTCATCCACTTTAGAAAAGGAAAAAATAATTAGGGCGTTAACATATTCAAAGTTATTTGATGGCGTTAATTATTATATCCTGAATTAAAGTAAATTTTTTATGTGAATAATCCATGAGTCACCTTTTTTTTCATGTCCACTGTTCAAAATTATCAAAAGCCACCTAAGCAAATTCCATTTAAGTTGAATTAACTGAAAGATGGCATTAAATCTTTTTATATAATTTATGGATTATATTGAATTTTTTCAGGGACTACGTCGAATAAATCTAAAATTCAAAGTAATTTAGATCGAATTTTAAAAACCATTTATGTCACTTTTTCCTAAAGATAAAAAGTTTTACATAAAGGGCAATTCCCCGAAGGTGTGTTGCCTCACTATCCAAACCCGGGTATGCCCCCGTCCCCGTTCCCATCTTTGTTCCCGTTCCTGTCTCTTTCCCCTTATCATCAGCCCATTCTAGGCCCCGTTTCAGCTGATCCAAAATAAAGTACAATGAAGAAAGGGTTAAAAAGGAGAAAAAAGAAATAGAAAAAAGGAAAAAAATAAATAAAAGCTTATATTCGGAATGCTAAGATAGAATTTGACCTCGTAATCAAGTGTCCTCAAATAAATTACAAAAAGATACATATGATATACTTTTTAAATAAGTTTAAAGACTTGATCGTATTACTTGGCATTTTTAAATTTTGATTGTGATTTCATATTTTAAAATATTAAATTGACGGCACTTATCTTTACCTACGCAACGCCTAAATTCGTTTTCGTCCGTCTATTTCGGGCGTATCTCACGCTTTGATTGCAACATCATTTGTCTAAGAATTTTATTGAATATCTAAATTAAATCGATGCGCCATCTGATTCCATCGGCTACGTGGCATTTGATGCGATGGTGATCTCTTACAGGAATTTTTATATGGCTAATGATTGGACAGAAAATGATATAAATTAATTTTTTAATGATATAATGATTGGAGGGAAATTTGAAAAATAAATAAAATATGTAACCCCGGTTCTATAGTCTTATTATTTTGAAGGAAATTGTGTTTGATTACCACAATTATGAGAAAGGGACGAAGCATGATGTGACATGGCATCATTAGCATTTATTTTCAGATTAAGTTTCTTAAAGTGGTATGATTGAGCTATGACGGTACCGTCTTATATGCTACTGAACTCCATGTATCACATTTTATTTGCGGGAACTTGTCGACCTGCTAACCACTCCATTAATTTTTAATTTTCGTACAATGCCTAACTTCCACTTCGCCCGTTCCTCGCGACACTTGTTTGCTATGGATGAATTCTTTGGACCACACAAATGATTGGATTTGAATCATTTGTGAACTTGGCCGTTCCTCCATTATGAACCTAAAAACTGAAATATGCAACTGATGACAAGCATTTCCTTTGAGAAGAGCTTTACGAGGAGTCACGATGTATTCACATCTTTCTTGATAGTCGCATTTATTTGTTTTGAAATGAAATCACTCACGTAATATCTCGATCACAGGCAAAATCTAATAGTTATAGGTATTGAGTATCAATGCATTTGTCATATCACTCACGCAGATGAATAAACAAAAAATATTAATATTTAAAAAAAATTATCACTTATATCTTCTAAAAAATGAACTAGTAGAGAATTTTTTTTTTATCATAAAAAGATACTTTAATCATAAATAAGTAATTGTGAAAATAAATTTCATTGATTAATTTTTTTAAAGATACAAATAATTATTTTTAAGAAAATATTTTTCTAATTATTGATTTTTTTGTGAAAAAAAAATGCACTGTAAGGAAAAAAAAGAAAAACTCCCCTAGAATAGCCAATTTATGCACAAGCTAAAGACTAAGGATCATCAAACACAGTAAATATCATATGGTTCATTTTTTTATAAGTGAAATGGTGAAAGCAGACACTTAGCGTGATGACCTTCTTGAGTATTATCAAAGGAATTCGACATTGTGTGAAAATATTTAAATACAAACATAACTAGTGCTCATTTTACACAAATCTGAAATGGCTTAAATAGGGGTTGAAGTTTCCTAATCCCAATCGATAAGAAAGAGGGAATTGTATTGAATTTTTATTAAGTCCCTCCAGTGCATAGTTGGGATATTCTAAAATAACAATTGGTCATATTCTCAAGAGTTATGATCAAAGTCAAAATGCCGACATTACTGCTATCTATGCATCCTAATTTCCTAAAGAACCGAGGAATGCGATTTGTCAAAGAGATTCTAGAGTTTAATCTCCCATAAGTGAGGACTGCAATCTGCAACAGCAATTGATTTACTCAATTTCGCAGCATAAGCAGCTGAAATCGGGTAAGCAAGTGAACGACACTCGATCACCAAAGAACTCTATCTCCATATCCAACATGCAATGCCAAAAATGGAAGTCCCTTGATGCGCCCCCTCTGGCCAAGTAGGACAATGCCGACATAGATGTTGAACAAACCGAGAGCATCACTCAGACACAAAAAGCTCATTCTCGACTGGGTATGCTGAACAAAAATTACCACAATTTCAATGCACAATCCGACAACGTTCGTGAGACACAGTACCGGGAGGTTAAATTATGCCTGGCTCATGCCAAGCTTGTAAAGGACACTCCATGCCATGTAAAGATGTTAAAATATCATTTTGTTTCCAAAATAATTTATGTTTATAAATGATTTTTTTTTATTTTATTCCTTGAATAAAATTCTGAGTATTTAAAAACATTTGGTAACTATCCAAAATTTCTATTTTCGAAATATAAACATGTTTGGTATAACTCTTAATTTTTTATTTTTTTTATGATTTAGAATTTATTTAATTTTTTAAATATTTTTATTATATTTTCTTCTTTTTCCTTCCCTCTTTTTCTTCTCTAGTCGACAACAACTACAACAATGGTCAACAACTAAGCAGGGTCCGGTGAATGAGCGAGATTCAGTGACGTTGCCATTCTCACTAAGCCAAGGCAAGGTTCGATGAAGTCGTCGAAGCCTCACCAAACCTGGGTGAGGTCAAGCCTCACTATTGACCTCGCCTTAGCTTGGTGAGGCCAAGCCTCATTGACGGTCAAGTGAAGCTCTTGAGCAAATCTAGTGAGGCAAGCCTCAACCTAGCCACCAGTGAGCTCACCAAACGTCACCTAGTCAATGGCCGACGACCAACGATGAGGGGGAAGAAGAGAAAAGGAAAAGAGAAAAGAAAATAAAGAAAATGATTTGTCTCAATTCTAAAGTTCGCAGAATAAAGAAACAATTTTTTTTTACTTCTTGATTTTGTTACAACTCTATTCTCAAAAACAAATTTATCCTCGAAAACAAAAAAATTACCAAACAAATTTCTATTTTTTTTTTATCTCGGATAATAAAAGAATAGAGTCGAACAATGTTTCATACGTTACCAAATAGGCCTTAACATTTCCTCAGCTACATCCAACCCATTTCAACATAAGCAAAAGCATGAGTAAATTCAGACTAGGCTTGAAAGAAACCATAACTAGTTAGTAACGACTTATACAGTACAGTGCTCCGAGAAATAATGGGGAATAGGAATGACATAAGTAGTGTCGATGACACATGAACGCCGAGACTGAGCAGCTACAAGTCTAGATAAATGCTGCATATATTGGAGTTAATTTAATTCCGCTTCCAGAAATAGCCTTCAGAGAACACATTATTCATCCGCACCAGCCTATGTAAAAGAATTTTTTTGTAGGCGGTATGCAAACCTAAAAAAGCATTCTTCTTTGCTGCAGAAACTAAGTAGATTGATGGTGGCACCTATCCTCCTAGACAACTCAAAAAATGGAAATATATTTAAATCAACTTTCTTTTTACTCATCACAAAATTCAAGATTTGAGAGAAATCTAATTAGAATTTCTTCCAGAAGAAAACATTACAACTTGTTTCTAAGATAGCAGCTTAATTCCTTACACAGGTGTGGGTGCTTCATTCTCTTGTACTGTGCCCCTATCATCATCATGTCCTTGTCCACCAGTAAATCCATTCTCTAAGATCTTGTGTTCTGAGGGTAAATTTTTCCTGGCTTTCCTGCTGCCTTCAATTTTCCACTGATCCCATACCCGTGTTTTTGGTGGAGGCGCTGAATCTGCAATTGGAGCAACCAGACCTGGCTTCCCATCATCGATGACTCCATCAACCAATCCGTATTCCTTAGCTTCCCAAGCGTTCATGAAATTGTCCCGGTCTGTATCCAATTCAACCTGCAGATAGAAAGAGGAAAGGAAAACAATAATGAACTCAGGACCAATATCACAGGGGGCAAATACAAAGAAAATGCTAGTCCATATATCTTTTTCACATCCAACCTGCTCTTCAGGCTTCCCTGTGATTCTTGATAGTATTTTGTTAAGCTTAATTTTATGGTACACCATCTCTCTTATCCGAATTCCCATGTCTGTGGCCTGTAGTCATAACGAACCATATTAGAGGAAAAAGATTCCACTTCAGGCATCACGATGTGCAAATAATCTGTGTCTCTCAACTAGAAAAGCCAGTCCAAATTCTAAACAAGCAGTGGAGAGAAGGGAAGATCTCGGATATTGAATAAAGGTCCTACACTGCGAGTCCCTCTAATACATAGAGGAACCCAGGAAGTTCTTACAAATTAGATCAAGTAAAATGGACTACAACAATGCAAGCAGGCCTCAAAAAGACGCCAACAATGCCAACAAGGCTTTAGCCTATATGGGATGATGAAGAACAGGTCGAAAATCAAACGTACTTTGCCTCCAGCAGTTCCAAGTGGTTGATGGATCATCACTCGGGCATTTGGCATGCAGAATCTCTTGCCTTTTGAACCAGAAGCCAGAAGAAAAGCACCCATAGATGCAGCGAGCCCCAGGCAAATAGTTGAAACATCAGCTTTGCATAATTTCATTGCATCATATATTCCCATTCCTACATTGACAATGAAGTACAAGGTAAAGCATTGAGAACGTTTTCAACTAGATTATAAAGCATATTAGACACAACCAATTGAAACACATAACAAAGCAATCTTAATTTGTTATCTGAAAAATGACACAAGAACATCTATTCTGCTACATCAACCACCCCTTTTTCATTTGATTTGTCCTAATTATGTTCCACATGTTGTACTAGTCTTCTAGAAGGGACAATCCTACTTATAAATCAGACTGTCATCAAACTCCTTTATTTTATTGGCAAGCATCAAACTCCCCTATGATGATTAACTGACCCCTTCATATATAAAATGCTGAATAATACCTTCCATGTTGCAGTTTAAATCGTGGAGAAAGAAATGAGTTCTCACCATTCTAATGACAACTCCAGCATTACATTTTACTAGGAAAGATTTGCTATTCAAAGGCACCAAATAGAAGTGACTGTACTGCAACTCTGAAAAGGCACTTTGTCAGTCAATGTGCACTAGCAGCTTGCCTAATTTAGGGTCATGGCTCTTTAAGTCCAGTGATGAAATGGCTTTTCCAATGTTCGTCTCAAAACGGAGGCAGGCTAATAATTTGAACAGGTAATCTATTTCCACAACCCTGAGGGGCACAGCTATTCCAACCTGGAGGAAATAGCTAAACCATGTCTGTGTTTGAATGACCTCAATTATTCACAGCATGAATATAGTTCCTTAAGACATCATATATGAGTTTGTGTATTTGCCCACTCATTTAGCACAACAGCTCCCCTGTGCAACAGCATTGTTTATAATGTCTCCATGTATCCATTCAGCACTTGAATTTTTTTCTCTTTTTTGCTTTCTTCTGTTTTCAGTAACAATCCAGCATTTGAATTGCATCACTGCTGCACCTTCACTACTAATGATGCCTTGAACCAGGTGTCAAGTGAGCTCAAACCACTCTGCCGCTGAAGCTCCACACCACTGATGCTTCTTTCTGCCTGTCAAGCGCTCAACTCACTTCACACTTCCACCTCCAACCGACATCAACATCAATTCCTTGTCCTACTTTCTTCCTGGTTTACTCAATTTTAGCCTTGTAGAGCACCCAAATAATTTCAAAAAACAACTAGAGGAAGATGTCATTTATACAGTTTACTAGAGCAACAATTCAAATTTTGTTGAATTTTTTAGGCTTTCAAACTGGAGATTCCCGTTACAACCCCCCCCCCCCCCCCCCCAAAAAAATAAATAAATAAATAAATAAAATCTGGAGACAAATTTATATGGTTCTTAGATAGCATTTTATGTATGTGATTTTGCACTATGGTGATGGTGATTATTGCATGGACAAGTGATCGAAAATGGCAGCAAAATCCATTGCACAATTCCTGTTTGAAATAAGTTTCAACACAAATAGTGTACTAACTCAAGCATGCTAGAACTACAATGGTGATTTTGTTCAATGCGCACTATTCCTAGATCATTCCACAATCTATGAATCTTAAACTACTGAGAGGAGTATAATTACATATCAGCTATCCATTTACTGAACCGAAGTATGGATCAATTTTTCAATTCCTACTACTACTCTACAGTCTATTGCGATTCTTCATTATAGCCACTCCATTCTTATCGCCTTTCATCCTGCAAAACCACCTGTAAGAGTGACCATCACATTACAAGCCTACAACTCAGATAAGCAGCCTCCAAACTGTTCTCAAACCATCACATGAAAAGCCTCTTCATATGGCCATTGAAGAAACTACTACTCTACAAGCACCAGCAAATAGCGAACAAGAAAAATGCTTCTTGTAACAGCATTAAACTCCACACTCTCAAACTCACCGGCGGTAACAGAGCCACCGGGGGAGTTGATAAATAAGTTGATGTCCTTGGTGGGATCCTCAGCATCCAGAAACAAGAGCTGGCTTATTATGAAATCCGCCGTCACGTCATCAACCTGTCAAAAGACATTCACAACAACCTCAGATTCCATCTCCAAAACGCACTCAAAAAGTAATCTTTTAGACCGCCTTGTTATGGGCGCTCTCGGGATGTTCGAATCGAAGTAGTTCTTAAGCTTGTTCCCCAACGCTAGTTTCAAACATTTCAGTCTTCCGCGACATGGCATCGCCCATTCCCAACAACCCATCAATTAAGTCCTCCATAACCCGAAAAAGCTCGAACCTTGTGCTCTTCCAGCAGCAAACAACAATCATAAACAATCCCAACTAATGCAACTACAAAGCCTAATGCAGAAATTATAGACACCAATCAATCAATTCGACGACGGAGAGAGGGAGAGGGAGAGAGAAAGAGACCTGGGAACCCAAGAAGATGATCCTCTGGCGGAGAAGCATGTTGGTGATGTCGAGCTCCTCGAACCTGGGCAACCGCGGGGCCGTCGGAGAGACGGAAGAGATGGAGAAGCCGCCGGCGCCGCTGACGTCCCAACTGCTCGACAGCGTCCGCCTGGCCGCCGATAAAGAGCTGCTGCCCTGCACCGCTCTGACAACTGCACATCTTCGGCTTCTCCGGCGACCGCCGGCGGCACAACCGGCGTCGCCGCCGAAACTAGGGATTGGGACTTGAAGCCTCGTCCGCGAGATGGGGCACGCCAAAGCCCCCTCCATCGATTCACTCCGCCGTTCGAATTGCCTCTCTCTCTCTCTCTCTCTCTCCTCTCTCTAGGCCCTTCGAGTTCTTTTCATATTCCAATTGCGAAAACTTTCAGATAGACTTCAGTTCGACCAAGGGGACAACACGAGCCGGTCCAACTCCAACCTCAGCCTAACCTCGAACCGATCTGTTTGAGTCGGGCCAGAAAGTGCGGTTTGATTTGGTTCGGTTCGGTAGGACGTTTTGGTCAATGGTGTGTCTGAACCGGGGCATCCGACCGATCCCCTTTTTTTTCTGTTTTTTCTTTTTTTAATCGAAAACGGGTGATTTTATTCATTCATACAAAAATTACAAGACAAAGGTAAATAAACTTCGGAACATAGAATATCCCTAAGAGGCCGGGGATGGTAAGGCGTCCAATTGAAGGGGAGTTTTTTGGTTCGACGTGTTTTTGCTATCCAATCAGTAGCTCGATTTCCTTCCCGAGGGCAATGGGTTGTCTTTACTTGGCTGAATTGGGCTAGAATGTTTTTTCCTTCCTGGACTAGATTCCTCACTTCCCAAGACACATCTTCATGGCCCAATAAGCTCTCCACTACAGTCAAGTTGTCACTCACATACGTAATGTACCGTTTCCTTCTAACTTCCCCCACACGTGAGTCTCTTTTTGAAAACCATATGCCTATTCCCGATTCTGTCATTTGTTTTTGTTGTTAGAAAAAGCTCATTTTACTTCAATTAAATAAAGTAGAAAAACAATCCATGTGGGCTTTTGGACAAATAACATCCAAAAGAGGTTGAGAGAGGCTTCAAATTCAGCTCGGAGGAAGGGACTTGAGAAGTAGAGTTTTATGACGCGTTTGGTAACACTTCTATTTCCGGGAACAATTTCTGATCATAAATAATTCTCTTTTGATTCTATTCCCGGAACAATTTTTAAACATTTTAAACCATTTGGTAATTGTCCAAAATTTCAATTCCTGGAATAGAATTGCATTTAATACCGTTCTCAAAATTTCTACTTCAAATCATTTTTTTTAATTTTTAAATAATTTTATTCCTTTTTTTCTTTCTTTCTCTTCTTCTTCTTCTTCTTGATTGTCGATCGCCGGCCTTGGGATGACCGATGATCGGCCAAAGGAGATTTGCCAACCTCACCAAAGCGTCGCCAGCCCTTAATGAGGGCATGCCTCGTCGACTGAGTCTCACCGGTAGCTGGGTGAGGCTTGGTGGAGCCTCACTGGGGCTAGGCAAACCTTGCTTGGTCAAGCAAGCCTCGCTGATGGCCGAGGGAGGCCCGCCATGCCAAACCGGTCACCGGCGATTGGCGGCGGCGGCGGTTGAAGAAGAAGAGAGAGGGAAGAAGAACAAAAAGAAAGAAGAGAAAAAAATAATAAGTTGACTTGATTCTAGAATCATTTCAAGGAATATAGAATCAATTTTTTTTCTTACTTATAGATTCTACTCATAATCTATTCCTATGAGTAAAAAATTTATCAAACGGATTTCTATTCCAAATCTACTTTCGAAAACAAAATAACATAAATTTTCACTTTACTAAACAGACCCTTAATGACTCATTCCGCGGCTTTTTTGAAGGCTTGGAGCAATAAGTCAAGTGTAAAAGTGGTAAATTGGGGAGTAAGGCCCTACCCTCTTTGATGAGTATAGTGACATCCCACGCAACATGATCTACACACAAGCCTAGCTATACTGAAGTAAGGCTGTCAAATTCTACGTTAGAACTCTAGCTCTCGTCTTTTTCTCTCAATAACTCCCAAACCTCAAGCCCTCAATTACAACTAGGGTTTATCCATGAAGTGACCATTGTGCCTTAACTGCAGGGGCGAAACCTCCGATTAGCACACCAAAAGCATCTCTACGCACTTCGGCAACCGCTCGTTTTTCCGACAACAAAAGAACCATCGACCCCATGGGTGGCGGAATCCAAATCGAGGGTAAGACACATTTTCTCTTAGAAGCACCATCATTTAAGGCCAAAATTAAATTCTCTAGATGTGCCCTAAAAAGTAATGATAAAAGTTGTCTCAACTATGATAAATAGATAATTTATCCGATTAGAAATTAATCTTAATTATATGAATCGAGATTTCGACCCAAAAAACAAAAAGAATCGAGATCATTACTAAATGCCAACAAAAATTATATAAACCATTCGAAACTTTTTTATGTAAAATCCAACGAGTAGCACAATAGACCGATTTTGACGCAACCAAAAAAATAATAAAGTAGACTAATATAATCAATTTTAAGACAATGTCCTAAAAAAAATTAAAGTTTGACTAATATAAAATGAAACGAAATCATAAAAGGACAGGTAGTTGTAACTTGTGTGCAATGGAAGCCTCGCGCGTTGGCGTAACAAATTGGAAGGGGGATAGACGGGCCAGGACAAGCAATGGTGAAATTCTCAGTGGACGGAGAAGACGATGACCATGCGCCCAGCAGCTCCGTGCTTGGCAGGAGGCGCCGTTCGCCTTCTTCCGGCCATCAATCGGAACAAGGAGAAGGTAGCCGAAGCCGACGCCGACTCGCCGAGGAAGGAGAGGAGGGAGGCGGAGAAGAAGAGGAAGACCGGGATTCAGACAGCGAACGGAGAGACGAATTGAAACCAAGCGATGACGAATTGGAAGAGCAGGATCGAGACCCATCAGAGTGCGCGGAACGGTACGGGGACGAGTACTCGTCCGGTCATGGTGGGTCCCCTCCATGTGGCCGGACGGATGGGTCGTTCAATGTCACTGTCACGGACCCAGATGTGTTTGACTGCACCGTCTGTCTCGAGCCTTTGACGATCCCGGTTTTCCAGGTTCGATTTTGTTCTCACCGGGGCTTCGTTTCTTTGGTGGTTGCTTGTCGGTGATTCGATTGTGGTTGGTGCTGGGCATGAATTGAATGCGTGAGAGGAGAATTGCAGAATTTGGGTGAGAAGCTCGCATCTTTGTGATGAATGTCGAGTCTTTGATGCCTTGTTGGGGGTTGAGAGTGAAATTGTGCTGCTTGATTAGTAGTAGTCTCTGCATGTAAATTGAAGGCAGAGTAAGGTCTCTGTTGGGGTGCCCTCTTTTGCTTCATTTCTGGTCGAAATATGTTTTCTTCTCTGCCTCAATCAATTCGATTTCGGTAACTTGATCGTTGACAAAACCAGTGTGGTTTGGCCTGAGACATGACCAGATTGTGCCAGCATCTCAGGGTTGTGCTGGTGGTAGTAAACCTTACTGAGATATGTTGAATCAGTGTTAACATTTTTGGTCGAGTTGTGTTAGAATTGTCACGATCGCAGGTGCTTTTTGGTGCCCTCAGGGGATGCCAAAGTTGGAAGTCGGCGTCGTGATTTATGTAGAATTCTGGGCGCAAATGGTAACAAGCTAGAGATTTGGATGAAAGTAGGCAATCAATCCTTAGGGTCTTAATGAAACGGAGTGGATATTCTTTAACCCATATGTAGCTGAGAGCTGGTTGACTTGGATTTATGTCATGTGAAACGCATTCCTCTTTTGGTGCCGTCTTTTGAACACTTCCACGTGGGAAGTGGAGGAAAGTTGGTTCACATAAAAGTTAAAACACATTTGGGATCACCAATCATGAAATGTCTGCATCTTTTAAAATCACTGACCATGAAATGTCTGCATCAGTGTTAAACCGAGGATGTTAGCCAAATCAAAACCACCAATTAGCCATGCTAAAGCTTGCTCTTGTTGGTGACTCTTTTGGCCCTTCTCTCCGATATGTAATAAGTTCCAACAAGGATGTCTGGACACGACGGAAGCGTCTTTTTAGTTTTGTATGATTTTGTTTGGAGTAGGAGAGCCCCTGAAATTCATGTTCAAAGCAAGAATATCTCGCTAGATGGGGAGTTTCACGGTTTAGTTTTGCCCCCAGATCATCTTTCTGCCAACAGATATTTTTTCTGAAAATTCTTTTGTCTCCAATCACTAAGCCTCACAGGAATCTTAATTCTTGATCAAAGAGAATTGAAGAAGGGTGTGCTACTATCACTGACCTCAGTGTTTTCAGAAAAATAACAGGGTTTCATTATCGAGTTGTCTGGTTGGTTCACCAGCCTTGTTGTATGGATAATCTCTTGTCAGCATTAAACTTAAAATTGTCTCTTTGTTGGGAGCATTTATGATGTTCTGGTATTGTCAAACGTTAAGGAAGACTGAACATCGTGTAAATTATAGCAGTGGTAGGTTTTAATTTATTTATTTATTTCATGGCTCTTATTTTAGCTTGTGCCACTTAATCTCATGTTAGTATTGTCATGAATAAATTCCATGTAGATGTACAACGTTTTTCAAAATAAGATTTTGTATATACTGAATAAAGTGGCGTTCTTTGTGATAGTTGCTGTTATGTCTGGACTGATAATACTTTGTCTTCGTATGGTGAAACAGTGTGAGAATGGGCACATAGCTTGCTCTTCCTGCTGCAGAAAGATAAGCAACAAATGCCCGTCCTGCTCTATGCCTATTGGCTACAACAGATGCCGCGCTATGGAGAAAGTCCTGGAGTCTGTCCAGATGGCATGTCGAAATGCAAAGTTTGGCTGCCATCAGAAGTTTGGTTACCACATGAAAAATGACCACGAGAAGACGTGTTTGTTCGCGCCTTGTTCGTGTCCCTTTTCCAGTTGCAGCTACGTTGGCTCATTTAGGATTTTAGTAAAGCACTTCAGCACCAAGCATGGGGCTTCTCCGACATCCTTCTGTTTCAACTTCAACACCTTTTTCTTGATGAATGTTGAGACGGAGGTCCGTTTGCTTAAAGAAGCAAGAGAAGGTGTTCTCTTTGTCTTGAAAAACGAAACTGTCGACCTGGGCAACAAGGTTAAGATCAGTTGCATTGGCCCCTTGCCAAAGGCGGCTTATTTGTACGACATAGTCGCAAAATCTCGAGAAAGCTCTCTCAAGCTCCACACTTGCACCAAGAGCTTTTCAGACTTTGAATATACTCCTAATTTGGAGCCTTACCTTTTGGTGCCAAGAGGGTTCTTCGATGATTTCTTGGGTCTCAAGTTGGAAGTGTGCATTTGGCGCAGCGGAGCAATAGATTAATGCAGTCGTATTTAGTCGTATTTACTTTTTCGTTACCATCAATTCGTCGATAGGAACTCTCACTGTACATAATCAACTGTGTTAATGTTATTTTACTTCAAATCCTTCACCCTCAAGACATTTTCCAGTTGCACAGATGAACCATATTCAGAAGAATGATTGACTGAATTAATTAGACTTTTTCACGGCTCGCTTCTTTGATTTGATAAAGAACAAACCCCAGAAGCAGAAAGACAAGAAGGTTGCCGCAAAGATGGAAGGAATGCAAGCCTCGTTTGACAATTTTTTTGGGTTGCTTTGGGAGATGCAATTACATCTCCAAAACTCTCTAAAGCCTTTAGCTCGATTTAGGTCCAGAGATATTTTTGGAATATTACGTTTCAAACTTTCTAAAGCCTTTAGCTCAATTTAGGTCCAGAGATATTTTTGGAATATTACATCTCCGAAATGCAAATGGACCTTTTTTTCTCTCATCTGACATTGCTCCCGCTCAACTTCATAATTCTAGAAATATCTTCGAAACCCCTAACTTTGGCTTGCACACCAACAAGCAACCGTCGAGCGGCCAATTTTGCTCGTCAATGTTAGCTAAGTTCTACTAGCAAATAGTTTAAGGTTTTCTATGAAAAAAAAATAAGCAAAAATTCTTTATAAAGTATAAGATAAAAGTACACCACGAGTGCCAAAATTGGTATGAGTATACATTTAAGCGCCATTTTTTTTTTAAATGAGTGGACTGTTAAAGCTAAAAGAAAAATTACGAAAATCCTAGTAGTTTTGATGTGCTTAAGAATGTACCGCTAAAGCTAAAAGAAAAATTAACCATATGTACCCAAACCAATTAGCCTATTCCCAGTATTCACGAAATCAACCAAATTACCAATGTTCGTATCAATCTAATGAAATGGAGCTCTTTGCGGTTCTTCCTGCTTTCTTGCTCGTTTCCTGAATGAGTGAACATCACGAGCATTCCCCTCCAACGTTGTCTCTAGATTCCTCTTTGCTTTCTCATCCATATTTCCACTTCCATTCATCTTCAACGCCGCTTCAACCTACCCAAAAAACACAACGACTCATACGTGAGAAAACGTTCTTTGAAATCGCGGAACATTCAGAAACACGGTTTATTCAAAAAGACATGCTCGATCATCACCTTGCATTCCACTGAGCAATACTTGGCGCTCGGCGACTTGAGCACGTACCGGCAGGATTCACACTCCGCGGCACCATTCTTGCAGCGGGAGCGAGATATTCCAGTTCCCTTTTTGTATACGAAGGCGACGAGCCACCCGTTGAAACTGTACGGGCAGATACCAGAAATATCCCACAGCGATTTCAAGTCCTCCATTCTGAAAGAGGCCGCGTGTGAAGCTTTATATGCCTGGGAAGATCAAAACCCATAAACAAAATTTGACAAAAAAAGGAAAGAATTCAATATGAGGAAAAGAAACCCTAGTTTCCCGATTTCCTGATGATACAGTATTATATAGCAGAGCTTCACGACACACTGATGAATAAAATGCCCTTATTAAGTACAGAGATGTAGACAATTCTAAATGGATATTGTTACCGTTAAGATCTCGTGTTTGGAGCAATCGTGTTGCTGCTTGCAATCTTTGCAGAAAGCGAGCGTGCAGACTCTACAGTAGTAATTGCGCTCTTTGGAGTGATGAGTCTCGCACGAGCTGAAGAACTTGGCGCCCACGATCGGCCTCAACCACCGCGGAACGACCTTCTCCTGATCATCTCCTGACAAGATCATCATCGTATCGGTCACAGTCATTTTCCAGGCTCGCTTCTTTAATTTGATGGAGAACGAAACCCCAGAAGAAGAAAGACAGAAGAGGCAGCGAAGATGTAATGAAACTGAGAGAGAGAGAGAGAGGAAAAAAGAGAGACTTTCTCAGAACTCTAGAGCAAGCGAGGGTGAATTAAGGAACTAGTTGGGTTGAAGTGTATATATGATAAGCAAAATTAAAAAGATATCTGGAAAAAAAAAAAGGGAAAAAAAATTGATTGGAGGAATGGAGAGGACGAGGATTAGCAAGAAATAGGAAATAAAATAAAATATTTTGATAGATCAAGATTTTCTGCGCGTGGTGTGATAAATGCGAGAAGTGGATTTAATTTAGGAAATTGCACTTCGAAGCCAAACTTAATATATTTGCGTATATTTCGTAATAATTACAATTGGTGACGTCGGGTTAGTTAGCTACCGTTGCTAGCTGGAGATGACATGAAGACGATCATCTCCATTAATGTGATAACAGTAGCATTTCAACAACATTAAAAAGGGGGAAAAAGTTTACATTTCTCAAACGGGTTTCTTTGATTTTAAATTGTACTAACTGAATTTTTGTTTTTAAACAAGGTAAATAAATTTTGGTGAAAAAATCTGTGACTATCTTTTATTCGTCAATCTGAGAAATTATCGACTTTATTACATTTACGTAAGTCCGACTGCACTGCCTCATTTCATATTGATGAGTCTTTGTTTTTTTTTTATTTTTTGGTGAAATGATGAATCTTTGTTATTGACCATTAGAAGCAAAAAAATCATATTATGAATTGATGTTAGCATACTTTTGCCTCGAGCTTAAATGTGATTTATTTGTTTATACTTGCATTAGTAAATTTGTCGCATCAGTTTGTTAAAAAGCAAAAAAATTTAATCATTTTTTCCGCCCCTTATGTTACTCAGATCTATAGTACATACATTTATTTATTAAATCTATTTATATCTATCTTAGTATGTGTGCATAAAAACCGGGTAAGGAACACGTTTATTTTTCTGATTTAAGTTAACCATTCCCTTGGCCATATAAAAATAGAAATTATAAGAGTAATCAACCTTAATTTTATCCTTCATACTAAAAAGAGTTCAACAGAATTCCAAGTGTTCTCGGAAGCATTAGTTAATGGAAAACTGCTGGACATTTTTATCAAAAAAGGAAAAAAAAAAAAAGAAAAGGAAAACTATTGGAACGAGGATTCTAGCTTGGTATTATTTGTGCTATCTTTTGAATTTTTGACGATAGACTTGACGATGTGAATTTAGAAAACTTTTGCTTCAAGTCAAGTAACTAATCTTCTTTCTAATGTCGCAACAGATTGATATCCAATGATGACATCGTAAATGTAGAAACGATTACTATTATGTCCCTATGTATTACAACATGGGTATTATTTTAAATATTTACACTGGCAGTGTTTTCAGTAAAGATTCTGTAGACAAACAATTCCTTGGTAAAAAGTTTATAACCGTTCTTAATTTTCTTGAGCCTTTTTTTTTTTTTTTTTGGGTTGAATAATATTGTTGAGTTGACAAGAACACTCCTCGAAGTTATACTTGCTTATAAAGATATATAAATGGACAAGCGTGACACATCAACTAAAATACATCTAGATCACCAGATCTAATGAGATGCTTATGATTCCATCATTTTCGATATTCAAAATGCATTTTAGTATTTTCAATAATGACGCTTATCTAATAATTTACAGTTAAATAAAAGGCGGCACACTATTGCAAATTCAAATCCTGCTCTTGCTCCATTCGGCTTCCTCTTGAGGGCACTGCATGACATTAAACTTAAAGTGAACATCTATTTAATTCAATGTAAACCATTAGAAAAATCTTTGTTTAAAATATTTATTGTGTAGAAAAAACGACAGAGAGAGCCTCAATGGCTTGCCGAAATTTAAATCGTCCAGCCCAAAATTCTTGCTACCGGATTTATTTTATGGGGCGCTTAGAAGAGTCATAGTGCCAAAAATCATGTGAATCTATATATTTAAGGGCTTAATTTAAAAAAAATGCATGAATTTATATATTCAGACAACCAAAGATGTACGAAATTCTTAATTATTTGGGGCTCCTCATTATTTATTTTCTCTCCTTTTCCATTGAAACAAACGAGTTCTTCGTTCAGAAGGCCAAAAGAGCAAACACTGCATTTGAGTCGCGAGAAATGGGATCGTTTTGCATTGCGCTATTAGTTAGGTCAAAAGCCACGTCAACATGAAAACCCAGCGGTGGATATTATTGTTCCTCAAGTAAAAATTTGAGCATTTTACGGGGTCACTTGAAAAGTGAGAGATATTTTTGTTGATGCATTTTTTATGCGATTTGGCCTATATTTAAGGAAAAAGTTCGGATATTCGTTTCATATTAAGTTTCCGAGAATACCCAGTGTGCAAAATTGGACTCGGTCACGGAATCGGGAGAAGAAAAAACAGAAAAAAGGAAAGACGGCAATCTTGATATTTTCACATATTTTATGTTTATTTATTAATTATTCACATTTTTTCTTTTTCAATTGGCATCTCCTTTTCTGAATTCAAGAAACTATAGATTTGTCAAATCTCTGAGATCCCCCAACCGATCGAATCCAATCCGGAGAGGAATATTTGAATGACTCTATAGGTATTAATCCATATTAGAGTGATATATCGCAATCAAACTTGGCCATTTATATCCATATCAGACAGATCAGCGAAGAGATTTAGGAGAATGACAAAACCATTAGATACGAACTTAATGCCAATGTTAAAATGAACAGCTGATTATATTAAGATCTTTTTTAAGCTGTAAAATTCTGAAGTTCTCAGATAATTTTCGTTTCTATGGTGGATATCACTTGAGATGGTGAATTGGAACAGAATTAGAAGAAAAGAACTTCATTTATTGAAGGGTTTAGGCTAAAAAGGCTCTTGCCCGGTTCAACCGGCTTTGAAGCAAAAATAATTCAGAAAAGCTATTGAGAAGCTACTTATGGAAAATCGAAACGTCTGGCCATGAGCCAAGAAATGGGATGAAAACTAAACTCTAGATAACTAGCAAATGCTTAGTTCTTTTCTAGTAATTGCTTGAACCAATAGGCAGACATCTTCGGGTGTCTGGAGAGGTCATTGAAGTCCATGTAGACGATGCCGAACCTAGCGGTATAGCCCAACAGCCACTCAAAGTTGTCGAGCAGCGACCAAGCGAAGTAGCCATTCACATTCGCTCCATTATCGATGGCTGCCTTCAACTCTTGTAGATAGCTCCTGTAGTAATTTATTCTCGTAGAGTCATGCAATCCCTCAAGATAAGTGACATTACCTGGGTCGTCCATTCCTACGTAAGTAGAAACAAAGTTATGATATGCCAAAAAAAAAAAATCTTAAAAATATGCTAAACACGATGAGTAGTGATAAGGAAATATCATTTTCCAATACCATTTTCGGAGAGAAACATATATGGGTTTCCGTAGTTCTCTTTTACATATGTAACGGCCCTGTTGATACCCCATGGCACTATATAAAGCCAACCAGAATTTGCCTGCATATGTTTGATATTCCAAGTAAAATTAAACCAACCAGCATATAAACATATCAAAGCAATTTACAGTATACAGAGATGGAAATGAGAACCGACTCGGAAGCATAGTTTTTCTTTTAATGAATATGTCAAAAGAATGTTTACAGCAATGACAGACTACAAATGTAGCTCTAAGCTATTGTTTTAGGAATTTAGAAGATTTACCCTTGGCCCAATCGGAACTCCGTTCTTTTCAACTGCAAATTCAAGCAAAAGAAAAATCATTTATGTGAATTAATAATTACAGAATTTTTTAGTTTAAAAGCTAGGTCTTACAAGCAAATCCAACATTCCAATCTGCCTGATAGCCTGGTGGAGAAGTTTCAGTCCAATTCGGGTTATACATGTAGTAAGATGTATAGTGGTTAACGCCAACGAAATCAAACCCGCCTTTCACAATGTTGACCTCTCTTTTAGTAAACTTCGGAAGCCTTTCACCAACTATGTTCTGCATCGTTTTCGGATATTCTCCGTAGACTAAAGGGTGTAGAAACCTGTCATGAAATCCATGTTAGAGGAAGCACATAATCATTATTTCAATCGATTATAGATTATTTATTTAAATTAGTGTAGTTTCCTACCAGCCAATATGAAAATCTCTTGCTCTTTGAGCAGCATAATTATCCTCCAGTGAACTTGTCAAAGGTTCGTACCAGACGAAATCCAACAAAATTCCGATTCTTCCCTGTTGTTTCGCCTGAACATAAGAAGTTAGATGGTAGAGGACATGGATGTTTTTATTCAAATGAAAACTGAATGAGACTTAAAAGTTAAAACACTGATTCTTACCTGATATCTTTTGCGATATCTTTTGACGGCTGCTGCATGAGACAGTATCAAATGATGTGCTGCAATATAGGGCTCAGTGGCCGAATTGCCCGCCGTACAGTTTCCATACGGCTTAGAGCACCTATTAGGAGGATTCGAGCCGCTATCAAACCCAAGAGCTGCGATAACCCTTGGCTCATTAAAAGTCATCCAGTTTTTCACCCTATCACCAAATGTCTTGAAACAAAACTCAGCATAATCAGCAAAATCCTTCCTGCAAGTATGAAACATTTGATTCAATGATATTAGCAAGACATAATTATGGCTTGGGAAAAAATATCTATCAAATATCAGATCTAAGTCAATTTTAAACCCAATTTCTCATAATTTTTTTCTCCATGCTTTATCTCTCAACTTCACTTGACGAATTTGAAATTTGCCTAATGTTAAACTCATAACGCAATCATACTCAATCGAATCATTTGCATTAAAATATTTAATTGGTAAAATTCGATACATAGCTTAGTCAAAAGCACATCAAATAATGCATTTGAGTAATTATGGTAAAAACTGCTAAATGTCATTTATCAAACAATTTAAATACAAAACTTACACGACATTGATGCTAAGCAACCCCTCATATCTCAGCTGAAGAGCTAGAGGCATATCGTAGTGATATAGATTTGCATAAGGAGTTATTCCTAGTAATAAAATGAAAAAATTAGACCTTCAAACAGTAAAAACTAAAAAAAAAAAAAATTCATAAAATCATATAAGACTAACTAATCTTTACCTTTAGCTATCAATGCATCGATTAACCTGTTATAATAGTTCACTCCCCTCCAGTTTACATACCCTGTGCCATCTACATAGCAAAATCAAATCCAATAAATATATGACGATAATGATTGCAATAGATGATATTCATGATAGGTTAAAATCATTGATTACTCGGAAATATCCTTGACCATGAGATTGAAAATCGATATGCATCGAAATTCAACTTGTCCATCAAATCAATATCTTCCTGCATTAAAAAAAAAAAAAATTTCATAAATTTCTATCAACAAGATTTCATCAAATTACAATCAAACGATTTTATAACGGTCACAATATAACTAGACAAACTTCTGTAATTTCAAGAAATAATACCTTGTATTTATGATACTGATCAACCGCCATCTCTCCAGAATCCAATTCCTTAATATTTCCTGTCCACGAACGAATGAATCAATGAATAACAAAGAATACAATAATTAAAGTAAAAGAAAACACACCTGGAACTTGAACGAAAGCATCCCAAATGCTAGGTCCTCTGCCATCTCCACTAGCCATGCCTTCAACCTGATAAGCAGATGTGGCCGTACCAAATAGAAAGCCTTTGGGAAAACTCGCTCTACTCAAGCCTCCCATATCAAACTTCACCTCTGATTTCACGTCTGAAGATTGTACGTTGCCATTGTGCATACACAAAACAAGAAAAAGAACCAACAGCACAGTTGAGTCTCTCATGATTACTGAACGCCTTGATGATCTTGAAACGGATAACTCAGTATATAAATAAGGAGAGGAGACTGATTTTTTCTAGAAAGATCTAATCTTATCCAAAATGATTTGACCTTATCCAAAAAGATTGAAATAACTGTGAGATTGAGTGAATCTTTTTGTAACCGTATAATCTATATATTTTGATTTTTTTAAAGTAACTAATTGTTTGTTTAAAATGAAGAGGAGCATATTTATTTTTACATCTGATTGAAAAGTCTCAGAGGGTGTCGAAAAGAAAAATATATAATTTGTTGTCAATTTCAAGATTCGAATCAAATAATGTGTAGATTATTGTGAAACTAACATTGCGAAACTTTGTAAAATTTGATGATCTGACCAAACTTATTTCATTTCCTATGACAAACTTGCGTGGAAATATTCTAATTTTAAGTAAAAAATTAAATGTAATTCTTACATTAGTTTGTAACAATAAATTCATTTCATTGATAATGTATACAATATTAACTAATAAAGAAGATTTGATCTTTTCCAAACAATTGTAAGATCTTATCCTAACTATTGTCATCTATTCTATATCTATACTTCGATCCATCTATGCCTATTTATATATAATAAGGAAGTTGAGTTATATAACTTTGTTTATTTCTCCACATGGTGAAATCTTATCCATTCCCATCCTTTATAGGAAAGGACAGGATTGATACATTTGTACATTAGCAGCTCCTAGGAAATTAAAAAAGAAAAACTTGATTATGACGCTTTTTTCCTGAAATAGTGTAACTTAAACCATTATCCAATGTTGTCTTATTGATTTGTTAATTTGGATGTGACTCGGCACAAGAGACAACAAATAAGCTTGATACGATAGTGAAAATTTGTATATGATTTTATTTTCATTTATCATTCATACGAGTGATAACATAATTTTTTTTTCAGTTAGTTATTCATTGAGCCATCCAAATTGTGTACTGCCGTATTTTAATTTTTCAATATATTAGTTTGCTTATATATTGTATTTTTGGGTTGAAAAATACATGGTTTACCACGATTTCCGGTATTCTTATACATGGTCAACAAGAATGAACATGGTAAATTAAAAGCATATCTTGATTTTTTCCTTATAAGACGTGCATAAGAAATCCTAAAAAAAAAATATAATAATTCAGCTAGATATATCTTTATGTTTTCCATAAAGAAGAATTAAACACAAATTGCTAATACTCCCATACGCAAAGTAAAAATACAGTAGCGTAGTTCATTATTAAAGAATGAGATTGTCACATATAATATAAACTAGCTTTTCAATCTGCGTTATGTGCAAGTTTTCATTATAAAGCACCTATTATATTTTATTAACATAGTATTCCAATATTTAAAATGGTTACGTATTGCAAAGATTGAGTGAGGTATCAAACAAAGTAAGCTTATGATAATCTATATTTCTTCAATATATATGAAGCCAACTTTTGACATCAATCCCATATTTACAAAAATGTCCTTAATTTTTCCTCTCTTTTCATTATTTTGTTGAGATCACTTATGTAAACATCTACCATACTTTAAAATTTGGTTAATTAGTGAATCAGTTGCTTTTTTTTTTTTTAATTTAGAACTTTTTTAAAAAAAACTTTAGAAGTAGAATCTATTACAATTTGCAACCACTTCATTTGCTATAGTAATTTGGGAACTTTCACATTACTATAATAATGAGAAATGACTTAAAAGAAACAATTAAACGTAAGTAGATCCGTAACTTAGTAATATAAGCTTGAAATAATGAGAGTGTGATGATACCATATAGAATTTAAAGAGGCACTTGAATTGAACAATGGATTTTAGGACATGGCTGAAGAGTACATAATGCTGAAATATATAATAGAACTAAAACTATTGTAGCAGTAACTTAATGGATTTAGGCTAGGCAATGGCATCAGAAATTAATCCGAAGAAGATCAAGAAAATTGAGAAGCATGAAAATAGGCCAACATAATTTTCCATAATTAATTGAAAATAATTTTTGTGGCTAGAACTTAATTCGTGTTAATCTTGCCTATAGAAAGAGCCTTTTGGACACTTGAATTTGCTTTATACTGCGAAATCTTTTTTCTTTGGCACCGCAATAAAAAAAAAGGGAAAAATTTTGTTAAATTTTGCTATTGAACTGAAAAAACGCATGAAATAATTTTTTTATTGTCATCCAAAGAGTTCCGTGGCCCGGTAAAAGAAGAAAATACTAGGTACACCTTACTTGCCAAGTCGGTGATAAAGTACTTAAATCATTGATCGCCGTTCGGTGAGGGGTTTTTATGGAAGAGAGAAGGTGAATTAGGAAAAGATTTCTGAAAGAAAAAAAAAAAAAAAAAAAGATCCGAAATGTGGGCCCACGTATCGGTCAATTAATAGAGTGATTTGTTATTGACTTGGCAAGTAACGTCTATCCAATATTTTCTCCAAAGCCAGTAAAAGGGGAAACGATCGAAAAAGTTCACACGCTTTCCGAAAAACTACTTAGATTGTTTCGCCAGTGATGCGGAGAAAGGATCAGCTGAGTCAAAGTTGCCGGCATCATAGGGTTTTTGAAACATCATTTTTTACAATTAATTGGCCTTATCCTCGTAATTTTCGATATATTAATGTTATTAAAAAAATTTAAGTATGAATAATTGACTAAAGGCTTCTTCTGCCATGAATAGAAAAGCGTAGATAAATAATTGATATCAATTATTTGGCTTTTATATTGGCTAATTAATTTTTCACCAAAAGAAAATATATTGGCTAATTAATTTTCCTACTTAATAGCCCATTTATAATTAAGTTAAGTTTAAATATTTGTAAAACAAAAGGAGCCATAATTGATTTCACTTATTACAATTAAGTGACCTCATTAATGAGAAGAGGGAAAGTTTTTAGATATTCGATGTTAAAACTTAGGGTCAGAATATACAATGAGAAGTGAATGGTATGAGGTTGAAATTCAATAATTAGGTAGATGTGCTTTAGTAAAAAAAGTACTATTTAGATGAGTAAATTTTCATGTACAATATACCCATTCTTACAGTGAAATATTAATCTATAGAGTTGTCCTCTCATCCATATATTTTAAGGATTTCGTTACAGATGCCTCCATTGTACTTGTTAAGAAGCCATTTAAAAGTAACTTCATAGTTTTCCACTCCAGGTATTATTTTTTTCGTGTTATGAGTAATCACTATTTTAGAAATCGAAATATTCCTTGATCAATATGTCCAACAAATGCATGAGGGACAATAGTTAACATAACCCGTATTTTAAAAATAAATAAAAAATTGCCATGCAATTTTAAAAGAGGAAAGAAAGACATGCTTGAAAGTAGAAGGATCTTTTTATTAATTGATTTATAAAATTTAATATTCATATTCTTGAAGTATGAAAATAAACATGATAGAATTTTATAGGACTATATAGCAAAAGTGACCTTTTAATTTGTCTAATCTAATCAAGTATTTAAATTTTTAATTTTTCTAATTAAGCCCTAGGACTTGCAGAAATTGCTAATTAAATCCTTTTTGTCTCACAAATCTAGTCAATGGGTAGCTGCCGGACCTCAAGCTTAGGCGTATTGCCCAAGCTTGCTAATCATCAAATTGGTACCTACAAGCCCTCGGGTTGAGTTGAGTCGAGTCGGGATGGTCGGATTTTTTCACTAAATGCCTTTGTTGAATACCAACTGAAAAGTCTTCAAGCCCTTGTGGCTCAGGTTGGCAGCCCACGATATGGTCTAATAGGAGGTAACATGTTTGGTGGAGCGTTTCACATGGAATGTTCCAGTGCAATTCGTGTTGAGAATAGCCCGAGGTAGTCTCACACGAGACCACCATTTTAATGGGCGCAATTGAAGTTTCTCTGTCCATGCTTCCTGATATGATAGTATCCATCCATTTATTTGCTTATTTATCTTATTCATAGCCGTTGAAAAGCGAAATGACCACGCTAGATTAGTTAATATTGCTTCTCTTTTCGAAAGTAGAAAGGAAAATGGAGAAATGGTCAGTCCTGATAGCGAAATGACCATGTGCAGATGCAACCGCACCTTCACGAGGCAGGGGAGGTGCGAATCCGCTACTCACGCAAACCCGAAAAAGAGTATCATGCCTTTTGGACTTGGTCAATCGCATTAACAGCTTTTCAGACCAAACTCACCAGTCAGTCTCTGTTCATATGTAGTGCACCAAACGCTCGCTGTCTCTGTCTTCCTCAGAAAGAAATTGCTTGGTCTCGCTTTTGGAATTTCATCAGTCAACTGAAGCAAAAGGCTTCTTGGTGCAGATCCGAGACGGTGTCACTTCAAGGCTAAGAATGTCAATCAATGAACTTGGTCAACATCAAATGATAAAGGTTCTTCTTTCTGATCTTTGCCCTCCCCCTCTTTTGCTCTCGCCCTTTGGCGACCTGTAGTTTGTCATCTAAGCGGTGTTTCCCGACTCATTGAAATCCAATTTTCTCTGCTTCGCAGACACATTTGCTCAAAGTGCACGTTAACTGTCTAGGATGCCGGCGGAAAGTGAAGAAACTCCTCCGAAAGATCGACGGTACTCATTATCTCTAGATTTTGCCCAATAGGCTTTGCATGTTTCAGACTTTGGGTGATGAGAGTCTGTTTCTTCTGTTTTTTTCAGGCAATCATCAGTGAACTTATTTAGAGTCTCTTGCTTCCATGTTCTGTAGAGTTCTAAATTAGTTTTCTGAACTTCAAGTCAAGTATCATTATGCAAGCGAGCGCTTAATGAATATCGAGTCAGCATTGTAAAATCCATGCATCAATAAACTAAACATGGTTTAATGGTGCCTGTTCAAGTTCCCGTTCCATCATCAGTTTCCTCTTGACTTATTTCTTCAATTTCTTATGCGTTTGTTGGCGTATTATCTGATTAAATTGTTAATTTCTTTTTACGAGTCCAGGTGTTTACTCGGTACACATTGATCCAGAACAAGAGTTGGTAACTGTTTCCGGCACAGTGGACTCTGATGTTTTGATTGAGAAGTTGGCAGGTTCTGGTAAACACGCAGAGCTTATTCTTCCAGAAGTCAAGGCGAATCTGAAGCAAGAAGAAGATGGCTCAAAGACATACTCAGACAATGATATACGGATCCTACGTCCAGTGGATTCAATGCCCTCCACTTTCTTCGAAGGAGATAAGACCCTCGGAAACTATCTTACCTCGGACAACGGAGAGGGGACGTTGATGGGCAGGAGTATTGATGCTGTCCACTGGAAGGGGGACATGAATCCCGGTGTCTATACCCAAAGAAATGACCTCGGTTATGCTGGCTTCAGAGGCCATCAAATCGACTACCAGAATCTTCCCACCATTCCGTGTCATCTTCCACCGATGTCGATTTGGGCTCGCCCGTACCAATTTTCAGCTCCGGAGATTATGCACAAGCCAATGATGAACGAGGCCCCAAGTGATTATAGCTCGTATCTCTCTTGGCCTTATGGGATGCATCCCTATATTCACTTCACTCCGTGATTGCGATTACCACATGAATAGCGCAATGACTCTCTAAGTCTCTAGATTCGACAAATTCATACTATTTGTGCAATATTTATGTCTAGTAATCTACTTAAGTGGTGTTGTAAGCAAAAGTTCCAAAGGCAATTAGGAACTGCGATGGCTAATTAAAGCCCACCATACCGGTTTTTCTCTATTTGAAGTTAAATCCATCATGAATTCCGCGATTATTTAAGAGATTTCAAAGTGGTCTTACTCGCACAAATTGTTGATATTTCCACTATTATACATTTTCTTATTGTATTTTGCCTTTACAGATGGCGGATGTTTTCAAAGTCATTTCATGTTAGCAGTAGAGTGATGGAGTTCAAAAAATAGTTTTCGTAGCAAAAAAGGAGGAGACTTCAGAACAAATGGAGAGCCAAGTGACTTAACGTATGCGAAATGGGTAATTGCCGCTGAAAAGTTGGGCTGCAACATAAGTAAATTATGGTGTAAATTGGCCACCAAGACTTGGTCACTGGTAAAGGAAACGCTTCCGCTGGCATCATCACAAGGTGTGATTCACTTCTATGGAGAGCGGTGAAATGAAAATTGAGGTTCAATAAGACCGAAAGTGAGGAAAGATAGGGTTGGTGCAAAGTTGGAGATAGAGGTGGCAAAATTGGTTAATGGCCCTATTATGACTTATATTTTACAAGCCTAATCGAATGGTGGGTTACTGGAAACTTCCATAAAAGGTTGTAATGTCACAGTAAAACCCAACTAAAAATTGGGCTTTAATAGATATGTGAGAGACCCATATTTAACCCATTAATTACTTAATTTATACCCCAAAAGTTTTCTGATTGAACAAGCAGATCTCTGCAATTCATGGTTTGTCTTGCTTTTCCCTCCCCTCACGCTGCGAGGAAGATTGCTAAAAACCATGATTTGTACTTTGTGTGCCTTCCAGATAATTAACCAATTAGGATTACTTTGATTATTCGTCACCAACTCTTATTACCTACTTTTAAAATTTTAGTTAAAATATACGAGAAGTGAGTTGCTATTTTAAAATTTGGAATAAATATATCAAGCAATTCCTGGTTACATCATAGTTGGATATATACATCTTATTGAGAATTTCGCAAATGAATCCATTAATAAGCAGTACTATGTGTGAAATTTGAAAACTGGTCGTCGAGCTCCCGGAAGAGAGTTATCTATAATTGGCAAAACTTCATGCATCCATAAAGTAACAATCAGGTATTAGACACGTTTATTATTTATTTATTTTTGGAGGAAATTAGAAAATAAGACAACAAGATGTACGAAAGTCCAAACAAATGTAGATTAATCTGCATTCCACTTGCATGATGTAGCAGGAACTTTAATCATATATAAACTAAGGAAGTAGTAATGATTTAATAATGTCTAGCAAAAGACTCTATTTAGTCGAATTTAACAGTCTCCACGAATTATCAGCACATTTCATTTAAATGACAAGATTTATCGCGAACATAATAATCTAAATTACCAGCATATACATGTTTCAAAATATTTGGGTTATAAGAAAAATTATCCTTGGATGATGATATTGGGTACATTTCCTTATTTTCCCTTTTGATGATTTGACTGATCTGACTATTTTCAAATCTTAGTATTTTCAAATTTTTCAGTGCTTACAATAGTAGAAGTTTATGTCATACATATCTTCTTAGGTTTGTTCTATTCTGTTAAATTAGATCAAATTTTTAGTGCTATGAGAAATAACAGGTTGTGTGTTCTAGTAGCTTGATCTGTCAAATTCTTTAGTAATTCTTTATTTGTGAGTTGTTTTCATCTTTAATTTGTTTCGAATCCCACATTAGCCTCAAGACGTTGGGTTTTCATGTATGCTATTTCCATGCATAAAGAGAAAATTTGTTGAGAATTGGAGCTCAATTTGAGTCCAAGTTGAGTATGGGCTACTAAAATTATTTACATTAAAATGAGTCAATATGAGTTAATTTAGGTCTAATCCATTTTGGAATCCGAATTTGACCCATCTCAGTCATTTGACAAGTCTAGGTAGAGACTATCGTTGAGGTAGAAGATCAAAATTCGAAGGATGATTCCCAACAGAAACGCGTGGGTAAAAGTAACAGTGAATCTAATAGCCAATTATTTCGCGAGTCGGATAACGAGAAAATACAAATATAGTCGGATAACGAGAAAATACAAATATACTAGGAAAAAATAGAAATGAGCTTAGATGAAAAATAAGAATCGTGGACTTTTTTGGACCTTCACTTTGTTTCTTTTGGTGCATTCTATTGTAAGTGGCAAAGTCAATTTTTTTTCTCCACATTGAGCTATAGATGTATAGGTAATCTTCTTCAGTAAGTATATCATATTGCATATCATGCACAATAAAGGCAATTCCACGTGAAATTATAGATAAAATACTTTCTTATTCTTGCAAAGTTATTAAAACTTATTCCTTTAGAATTGCTGAGCAGATGTAATATCTATATCTATGTTGATAGTTTATGTTTTTTTGTTCTCTTAATTGTTTCTAAAAACATTTTTTTAATTCTCATGGGTCATTTTTACTACTTACTGTCGAGAGATATAAACTTTCACCTTTTTTTGTGGAAAAACTCTTGAATTTTCATCCCCCCCCCCCCCCCAAAAAAAAAAAAGACCCCCTTCATTAAATTGAATGCATTTTATGTGCCCAAATTGATTAGATGGGTACCAACATAAATATTGTCAAACTTGCTTCAACCGCTATTTTTCTCAATCTTTTATCTCAATTTAGATCAAAGGCCAAGCATTTAGATCGGATCTCAAGCAGTGACAAACAGTAGATTGCCAAAGACTTGTAAGTCCTGCGCCATCTTTGATTATTGGTTACTGCTCAACTAAGATGGTATGTTCAGAAATAATGGCACTCTTCGAGATTAATCATGCCGTTAACGACCATATTTCTTTCGGTTGTTCCAAGTCCGTTTGCGCTAATTAGTGCGTAATAAATCATTACTAAGATGGTACGTTCAGAATTATTGGCACTCTTCGAGATTAATAAGCCGTCAACGACGATATTTCTTTTGGTTGTTCTTAGTGCGTAAGCGAATCATTACTAAATGATGCCGCAAGCAAGTGTAAGGTAATGCCATTCCAAAAGTGCACTGTGGATTGTGGCCAAGATAGGTGTTATGGAGGAGGACCGGTTCAAGCGTACAACTAGGGTAGCATAAAACCATACTCTTCCCTCTCTTTTCTCATTTTGTTTTGAGAAACGAGATGAGTTCAAATGAGATATGTGTGTGGATTTGGAGAACTGAAGTGATTTGATTTCCTCGCATCATTAGGTGTAAATAATTTATTTATATTACCTATTTAGGTTTTGACTCGTGTCTTATTTGATTCATGGAATTAGATAATATTTCTTCATCCTATTTAAATGAGCTTCCTTGTCATGATAAAAAGAGCAACTTGTTGAAAAGAGCAGTGCTAATTGCAATTACAACATAAAGCAATCGAAATGGGATCGTTATAAGAAGGTAAAGACATATTTGAGAGAACTAGCAAAGGAGTGAAAATTTGCAGACGTTTCGAGGCGAACATGTTGAAGTGCCATGTTTCGCAGAAAGAAATGAAGGTGAAATTTATGGTGATTTCAGCTCCCATTACCATTCTGATATTTGATTTAATTCTCAGATAAGGCAATTTTAAGATGTACTAAGCAGGCGATAAAATGTAAAATACAACCTGCACTGCTTTTTAATAGTTCACATTCTTAGAGAAGATGATTGCAGGCGTGAGGCGGGAATATTGTCAATTAAAATGCAGAGTCCACTATTTTTTAAATATTTTAAGGATTTAGAGGTCCAGTCTCTATTAATAATTGAACTAATCAATCGACATGATATAATCTAAATGACCGTATAGGAAAACGAATTCGAGAGACGTTTGAAGTGGCGAACTTGTTAAAAATGCACTGGGATAATGCGAATCCTAAAACTTGTGCAACAGCACACTTGATTTCTAAAATTTTCATTTTCTTCATTTAAATTTTAAAACTTTCATAGAAAATGCAAATAAGGAATTTTGTCAACTCTATCAATTTCCCCCTTCTCTCGCTAGGTTGCACCCGCATTAACAGAAACTGGGACCATTGATAGTAAATGAATTATATTTTCCTCCAACCCCTCCAAGCATCCTTCTTATTGGTGGGCTAAAAGCTGTGAACATTACCCACATGTAAAATTAAATAAGCGTAAATATTGGTGAAACCTATGATTGTAAGTTTTAGGACTCACATGAATGAATTAAAAGATTTTAATGCAATATTGGTTAGCATAAATTTTAAGACTCCAAGCAAAATGAAAAATTGTTCAAGAAGTCCTAAATCTATTGTATGGTGGCTAATTCTGATCTAAACTTTTCAATTATGTTAATTTAATCTTAAACGTTTTGACAATTTTTCAATTTCATTTTTTTGATTAATTTTAGTTGAAAATCACTGACATTGTGGTCTACTCAACACTAATCGTCCAATATGGCATTGCCGACATAGGCACTATTTTTACTAACATGGAAAAACTTTGCAATTTTTTTAATAATTTGGTGAATTTTTTTTCTTTTTCCTTTTTTCTTTCTTCTCCTTTCCTTTTTTTTTCTTCTACCTGCCATCATTGGGCCTTGATGATGGCTAGTGACGAATGGTGGTCAATGGAGGTAAAAAGGGAAAAACAGAAAAACAGAAAGGAATGACAGGGATTGGAGGAAAATAAAAATAAAAATTCAGATAGAATGCTCCAGTTTAAGGGTCAAAAGTAGATTTTTACTTGTATAGATTCAAATACGGTGGCATGAACAAATTGCTTAGTCACAATAATGGTAAATGACTTTACCAAAAAAGTTATAAATCTATTACAATTATGTCAATCCAATCTTAAATCTTTTTTTTTTTTTACTAATTGAGTTTTAAATCTTTTATATTTGTGTTAATTCACTCCATCCTACTAATTTTAGTTGGTTGGCACTAACATAGACGCTAAGTGTCCTATGTGACGCCACGAGGTTGACATGAACAATTTTAAATAATATTTTAATTTTTTTTGAATTTTTTTATCTTTTTTTACCTTTTTCTTTCTCTTTTTTTTTTTTTTTCTTTTTTTGATCTTTTTCTTTACTTAATTCTTCCTCCACTTGGTCACTAGCTTGTGATTGGCTAGAGGCAAGGCTGGCGAGGTCTCATTAGCCTTGGGGAAGCTTGCCCATGGTTAGGCTCGCCTAGGCTGCCATTGGGTTAGTGAGGCTTGAGCCTCGCCTAAGGTGGTTGAGGGGGCCTCGCCTAGGCCACTTGCTAGGGTTGGCGAGGCTCGAGCCGTCACCGGAGGCCGCAACCTCATGGCCTAGGCAAGGCGTGCCATGGCCAGGCTCTTGCTAGTGAGGCAAGACCTCACTGAATCAAGCTCATAGAATCAGGCGAGGTCGAGCCTCGCCCATGGTTGGCCACGCTTGAATTCACCTACCATGGGCAATCGACTAGAGGAACAAGGAAGTGAAGAAAAAAACAAAAACAAAAAAAAAATCAAAAACATTATCAAAATATTATTTAAAATTATTGATATTAGCACCACGAGCGCCACATACCAACACCCATTTAGGACTCAATTGGTAAAAATACAAAAAATTTAAAACTAAATTGACACAATTATAATAGGTTTTAGACTTCTTCTTCTTCTTTTTTTTGTAATTTTCTCATAGTTAAAAAATAGAAACGATAAGCGGAATTGTGAGATATTGCGCAATCCCAAGATATACAGAAAACTAAGAGGTTTAATTATCTCTAATATAGAAAAATATCCTAAAGAATTATCCTAATTATCTGACACCTAGGATTATCCAATCTAAGAACTCATCCCCTGCGAGGCAATCTTTCTTCCGCCATTGTATCAAAACTTGTACCAAGATGTTGGCATTGCTTTTCTTTTTGAAAGTAGGAAAGAAAATGGAGAAACGGCTAGTCCTGATAACAAAATGACCATGCGCAGATGCAATCACGCTTTCACGAGCCAATGGGGGTGCGAATATGCGACTCACGCAAATACGAAAAAGTGCCATGCCCTTTGGACTTGGTCAATCTCTGTTCATGTGTTGGGCACCAACCCTGTCTGTCCGGCCACTCTGCACTACCAAGACTACTCTCTGTTTCTGTCTTCCTCGTAAGGAAATTTACTTGTCTCGCTTTTGAGTTTCATCGGCCCATTTAAACAAAAGGGTCCCTGGAGCAGATCCTAGACAGAATCACTTCTATTCTGGCCTCGGAATGTCAATCAATGAACTTGGTCAATGTTGAGTAGTACGGGCGAAGATTCAAAACTATAATTTGAGGGGTACGGGTGAAGATTCAGGAATTTGACAATTTTACTACTTGGTTTTTCTCCTTTTGACGGAAATTAGAAAATAGGACCACAAGATGTACATAAATCCGAACAAATGCAGTTAATACGTCTGCAATCCTGTTGCATTTTTCTAATGGGCTTTCAAAATACTGAACCAAACGTACCCTTAATCATCCGCACACTTAGCAACAAGTAAAGACTAAATAATGTCTAACAAAAGACTCTTTTTTGTCAAGTTTAACCGTCTCCTCAAATTATTAGTACATTTCATCTTGATGACAAATTTTTGTGTGAACATAATAGTCTGAAACATCAGCATTTACATGCTTCAAAGAATCAGGGTGAATACATAACCTAATCCTTTGTTGCATTTGGTACATTTCCTTACTTTTCTTCTTAATGTTATGATTGGTCTGAGTATTTTCAAATCCTTAAGTATCTTCATATCTTTTAGTTTTTATGAGAGTAGATGTTTACCTCACGTATATCTCTTCAAATGTGGTCTCTTCTGTTAAATTAGATCAAATTTTTAACACTAGGAGAAACCACAGCGATGTCTTTCACTTGCTTGATTCATCAAATAGTTTAGTAACTTCTTATTTGCTGATTTTTTTCATGTCTAATTTGTTGTTGATTAGTTATTTGTTTCAGCATGTTATTTTCCATATATAAGAAAAAAAATCGTTAAGAATTGGACCTCTCTTAAATTATGTTAGGTTGGGTTGAATATGGGTTACTAAAGTTATATTATATGGAAATGGGTTAGTATAAGTTAATTTGAATCGGAGCCATTTTCGACCCATCCAAATTCAACCCATTTCATCCATTTGAGTAGAGACTATCATTGAGGTAGAAGATTACTATTGAGACGATGATTCCTATTACAAACTTGTGGATGATGATGATAACGAATATGATAGTAGCTTATTTTGTGAGGAATACTTATTAGATAACTAGGAAATACAAGGAGACTAGACAAAATAGAATGGAGCTTAGGGAAAGAATTAAGAATAATGGGCCTTGACTTTGTTTGTTTTGGTGTATTCTATTTTAAGCACAAAGTCAATCTTTCTCTCCACATTATTTTATAGATTTGTGAGTAATTTTTTGTGTAAATATATCGAAAATCACATACTATGCATAATAGACTCAATTTTACTCAAAGTTATATGTTACACTCATTTTTGTAGAGTTACTTTTACTCTTTGTTGCTTTAGATATTAGTCAACATCAATATGTATATCTATGTAATATTTTAAATTTTTTTCTCTTAATTCTTTCTAAAAACAAATTCTCATCCTCATAGACAATGTTTACTACTTATTGTCAAGAGATTTCCCTCTAAACCTTTACCTCTCTTTGCAAAAAATCTCAAATTTTCACTTGGGAAAAAAGAGACTCCCATGACGCTTTTGATGTGCAAACATTACTTTTAGTATAGTATATTCGATTAGACGGGTACCAACATAAATAGTCAAACTTGCTTTGACCCACTGTTTTTCTCAATCTTTTCTCCTAATTTAGATCGAAGGCCAAGCATTTAGGTCGAATCTCAAGCAGTGACAAACAGTAGATTGACAAAGGCTTATCTTTCGGGCCTTGCACCATCTTTGATTATGGGTTACTTATCAACTGAGATGGTATGTTCTGAAATAATGCCATTCTTTGACATTAATCATGCCGCTGTCGACCACGTTCCTTTCAGTTGGTCCGAGTGCGTTTTCGCAGATCCGTGCATAAGTGAATCATTACTAATAATGCCGCAAAAGTGGAGGGTGATCACTTCCCAAAAAGTGCGTTGTGGATTGTGACCAAGAAAAGTGCAATGGAGGAGGACCGGTTCAAGCATGCAATTAGGTGTAGCGAAAAACCATGTATCTTCTCCCTCATATGCTGTTTCCTTTCGAGAAACGAGGTGCGTGGGAATCAGGAGAACGAGACTGGCTTGATTTACTCGCATCATTGGGTGCAAGTAATTTCATATTTTGAACTATAAATTTGGGGTTTTAACTCATGTATTATCTGATCCATGAGATTAATAAAGTATTTATTTATGGGCTTATGATTTACCTGATCAAACAGGCTTCTTTGTCATGATAAGGAAAACAGCTTTTCCAAAGAGTGGTGTTGGTCGCAATTACAACATACAGCAAACGAAAAGTGATCATTCGTTAAGGGATATGACATATTTGAGAGCAAGAAGCTAATGAGTGATAATTTCCAAACGTTGAGGTCAACATCTTGTTTAAGTGACATGTTTCACATAAAGAAATGGAGTTGAAACGAATGGTGATTTTAGCTCCCATTACCAATCTGATAGTTTATTTAATTTTCAGAAAAATCAATTTTAGGTGGACTAAGAAAGTGATAAGATTTAGAATACAAACTGCTTCGTTGTTTGATGGTTCACATTCTTAGAGAAGAAGATTGCACAGGCGAGGTGAGAAATGATGTCAACTAGAACGTTACTTTTTTAAACTATTTAAGGATTTGGAGGTGCAATCTATATTTTAATAATTTAACTTATGAAAAGATGCGACATAACTTCAACATCTGTCTAGAGAAATGAATTCAAGACATATACGAGGTGGCGAACTTATTCAAATATATAGGACGATCCCGCCAGGAGTCATAAAATTTGTTCAAATAGCGTACTTTGACTCCTTAAACTTCCGTCTTATTCGATTAAATATTAAAAGCTCTCACAGAAAGTGCAAATAAGGAATTTTGTCGAGGATTAGAGGAAGCTAAACTTTGCCTTTCAACTTCATCACTATTACGTCACCAGTTTCTTTTTGTTTTCCCCCGAGAGTTATACACACAGAATAATGTATGAAAGTGCAAATGAGGAATTTTGTCAACTCTCTCTCTCAAATTTTCTTCGACGCGGCTCCGACATTGAAAAAACAGAAATTGATAGTAAATGGCTTTTTTTTTCTTCAAATCGAATTGGAAGAAATATTCTTTAACCACCCTATTAATTAGTAAATTATAAATTGTAAACATCACCTATATGCAAAATCATTTAAACATAAATATCAATGACGCCTTTTGCTGTAACCCACTGATGCAAATGGTGGTTAGAAGAAGTTTTTTTCCAACTCGTTTCTTTTTCGCATTTCTCGTGCGGGTTTTAGGATTCAAATGGACGGAACAACAATTTTGTAAGATGCAAGTACATTATCAGTCGCCACAAATTTCAAGACTCCAAGCAGAAGCGTCCCCATGCCACAATATGAACTTACCCAATGACTAAAGTCAAGCAATGTGATCGAACTTCTTGAACGCCCTCCACTAGGACCAGATTTTTCGAACGCAGCGACCATCCCATCCCACCATCTCTAAAATGATCACCAAGTCTAAAAGGAGGAAGACAAAAAGTCAAAGGAGCATTTAATCAGCACTCGCCAACCGTTTGTTGACCTTTTTAAGCACTGAAGTTAGGGGCAGAGTTTGGAACGATTTGCTTGCGAACTGAAAACGTCCCGACAGAAAACTTAATTGACGGATTGACACGCGCGAGAGAGTCAACACTTTCACCTATATCTAACGAAATCAATGCACGTCTGTTCTTCTTCTGAGAAGGAAAACAGTGGCCCCAATCTTCTTCATTGTCCATTGATGTATCCCCTAAAATGCAAATGATTAAATGATGTCTGCAACCAGAAAAAGGGTACATTACCGACAGGCGATGCCATCAATCGAGCTAATTTTAGGTTTCAGCGAATTCCCATGTGAAGGCTTACTCAGCTGACAAGCCCGAAATATTTGATATGCATGGGTCTGATCTCAAAATGCAAATGATTAAATGATGTCTGCCACCAGAAAAAAGGGTACATTACCGACAGGCGATGCCATCAATCGAGCTAATTTTAGGTTTCAGCGAATTCCCATGTGAAGGCTTACTCAGCTGACAAGCCCGAAATATTTTATATGCATGGGTCTGATCTCAAACCGACAAATGGTTACTAATTCAAGAGCTTCGATGATAGATGTATTTCGACTCCTATGCTTGTGCACTGAGAAAATCACAAAATCATAAATCTATTATATTTATGCCACTTTAATACCAGCCTTTCAATTATGAAAATCGAGACCTAAACATCATGACAGTTTAGTCATTTTGATCAATTTTTGCGGAAAATTATTAACGTAAATGCCGATTTTTGACATAGCACAACTGATGCTACCGTGATTTTTTAAATTATTATTATTTTTCTTTTCTTTTTTCCTTCTTTTCTTTCTTTTCATTTTTGTTCTTCCTCATTGGTCGACTACCAATGACCAATCACAAGAGGGGGCCGGCCTCGCAACGCTTGAGCTCACCAGATCCCAATAGGGCTCGAGCTCACTCGAGGCTCAAGGCCAACGAGGTCAAGCCTTGCTTGATCACCAAGCCTAGCGACCGGCAAAGGAAGAAAGAAAAAGAAAAAAAATTAAAAAATCAAAATTTGTCTACGTCAATGTCAGTCATACCATATAAAACGTCTGGCGTTCACGTCAGTAATTCAGATTCAAAATTTGTTGAAATGACTGAATTGATAAATTATCAAAAAATTTATAATTCAATTGAAAGATTTAAAACTGAATTTATATTAGCGTAATAAGATATGACTTTTTTTAGTAATTTCGCCATTATGTACTAATGAACCGATTAGCTGAAGAAAGTGGTGATACTTTCGATCGGCTTAATCAAAAGCTGTCCGAGAACAGTTGACTTTTCATTCACTATGCACGAGCCACAAACCCCACCTATCAACAACTCGAAGAAAAAACTAAAGGGGATTAATTTCTTTTCGAAAGTACGTATACATATATATATATATATATATATATAGAAAGCAGTGGGAGCCCACGAAATGGGTTTAAAATTTTTCGGACAGCGACTGCACCGTCAAAAGGTAGATTGGGTATTGGGCGGCCGCTCGCGACTGCCATGCTCGAACTTTTGACCATCTTTGGATGGCTGCACGCCGAAAACAGGCTCTTCTCCACTTGGACACTATTCATGACTCAACTCGGACAGAGTATTTTTTTTTTCTTTTTTTCTTTTTACAAATGAGATAAATAAACCTTGAATTTGAATTCAATATATAATATAATTTCTGAACTTTTAATTTATTCAATGCGATTCTTAAACTTTAGTTCGATAGGTAATATTCCTGAACTTTTAATTTGTTCTATATAATCCCCGAATTTTTTATACATATTCAGTATAGTCATTGAACCGTATTAAAATATTCAATATAATCATTTCATTAATTTGAAATCATGAATAATATTGAACATTTTAGTGTAATTGGGGACTATATTGAATATTTTCATGTAATTCATAAATTATATTAAACAAATTAAAAGTTCAGATATCTTATTAACAAAGGGTTAATACCCTAAAAAACCCCAAACTGGTACACTTATGACAAATTTACCCCAAACTATTTTTTTGACCACCAAAAACCCCAAACTGGTACACTTGTGACAAATTTACCATATGTTAATTTTTGTTAAATTTTATTCTCAAATTATTAAGTTAAATAACACGTGACAGTTAACCGGTATACCAATTTAGGATTTTACACTCCGTTTGTCACAGTTTACAATTTTTATGATTTTTTTGTGGTATTAATCCAATTTAGCATAGGGTATATTTGTTACAAATTTACCAATTTAGGGTTTTTTATAGTCGAATAAATTAGTTTGGGGTAAATTTGTCATGAATGTACCAATTTATGGTTTTTTATAGTCAGTCAGGGTAAATTTGTCATAAGTTTACCAGTTTGGAGTTTTTCATGGTCAAAAAAATAGTTTTTGGTAAATTTGTCACAAGTGTACCAGTTTGGGATTTCTCAGGGTATTAACCCTTAAACAAATTATAAGTTTATGAATCACATTACACTTTAAGCCAAAATTCATGAACAATTTGTGTTAACTTCCCCTTTTTTATTTGGAAAAACTTTATAACTCTCATTATTTAATTTTATTTCACATATACTATAACTCATATTATATATATATATATATATATATATATTCTCATAAGTAAGGGAGTGAGGACGCCACAGCCATCCGACTTGGAGCAAAGATCATGTGTTGCTTTCGCTACACCTCAATGATAAAAGAGAAAAAAAAAATCATTTTTAGGATAATTAGACAAATGAGTGGTAATATTTACCTCTCAATTTCATCACCTTTTGCGTCACAACCTTGTTTTTCTTTTTCTTTTTTTCTTCCCACGACTTGTTCACACTAAAAATAGTGTATGAAAGGGAATTTATTGATGCAATCATCACACGACAATGCTCTTTTAGACTAGTGGGATACATGAAAAAGGTGATTAAAGCTTCGGATTGACATGGCCCCTATCCTCTTTTTAGACTTTTCTTCACGACGATGCTGGCCGTGTGAACAAAAATCATGCTTTAAAGTCGCGAATTGCTAGGGACGATCCATTGGGAAACGCGCGAGTATCTTTCGGATTCACACTCTGTATTAACTTCAATAGCTTTTCACGTGATCTCGAATAGAATTACGGTGAGTTTGAGGGAAGAGAGAGAGAGCGAGCAGAGAGATGGGGAACAGCATGGGAGGGAAGAGAAGAGCCAAGGTGATGAAGATAAACGGCGACACCTTCAAGTTGAACACCCCTGTTCGGGCCGGCGACGTCGTGAAGGACTACCCGGGGCACGTCCTGATGGACTCCGAGGCCGTCAAGCACTTCGGCATCCGGGCGAAGCCGCTCGAGCCCCAGCAGGAGCTCAAGCCCAAGAGGGTGTACTTCCTCGTCGAGCTGCCCAAGTTCCCGGAGGAGGACGACAAGGTCCCGAGGCGGGTCCGGTCCACCGGCATCCGGATGAGCGCCAAGGACCGGCTCGAGTGCCTGATGCTGTCGCGGAGGGCAGCGTCCGACCTCGCGTTCGCCAGGTCGGAGGGCGACGGGGGGTTGCCGCGGCGGGGTGAGGGGCCGTTGACGGTGAAGATGAGGCTGACGAGGGCGGAGATGGCGAAGCTGGTGGAGGAGAGCAGGGACGAGAAGGAGGTGGCGGAGAGGATCATGGGCATGTGCCATGCCGACGGGAATGTGTTGCAGCAAGGAGGATCGAATTGGACGCCTGGTCGCGGTAGCATTAGAGAAAAGAGCAGCAGCGGCAGCAGCAGGAGCAGCAGCAGCAAGTTGTCCGAGGTAAATCTCCTCTCAAATTAGTTCCAATTTGTGACAACTTCGATTCCCAACTTTTTTGTAATTAAAAGACTAAGAAACGTGTAGCTTTTTTATAATTAAAAGCACTAAATTTTAAGAGCAAACAGTACTAGAATGGTGAATCTCACCCCAAATCATGTGGATGATTCAAATCAATAACTTGACTCATTCTTGAGGAAATTTGGCACCTGAAGTTCTGCCCAGTTGTAATGGAAGTCCTAAACGAATGCGAACGTGCAATCTAAGTCCGGTACGTTTCGAATTCTTCATGCCTGCGAGTCGTGTTGACATCTCTTTTAAACCTTTTTTGCAGAAGAGGGTGAGATTCGATCCAACGGAAGGAGGAGAGATCCGTCCGGAAATTCAATCCGAGTCGTCGTGAAAGATCGATTCAAGGGCAACCGGGGGCGCGAGGATGTCGTGGACGGAGACGGTCGTGGAGCACGAATTCACGGGGGGCGGTTAAGCAGCTCCTCAAGCGGGCCCGTTCGGGAAATTCTACTCCCGTGTGCTAGTCCTTTGTCTCCCCTTTCGCTATTCCACTTTGAATATTTTTTTTTTTTTTAATTAGTAGCTTTGATGTTAGTCAAAAAGGTTGACTCCGTGATGCAAGCAGTCGCACTGGAGATCCTAGCGTATATATGGCAGTAAACTTCTTGGAATTAGACTCCACAAGCCGACATTTACGACATAGTTCGCATGAACCCTCTTTTTTTTTCCAGTTCCAATGTGCCCAAAAGGAAAACTGCTTGCAACACACTGTTCCCTAAGTCGAACATTCAATTCATTTAAGGGACACAAAAGACGTCCACATCGACGGGATAATCCAAGAACAGACGACAAAATTGAACGTAAACGAGCATGCATGTGACACGAGCGTAGCATCAAGAAACGTTAATGAACAATGCATGCCCCCAAGATGGGCAACGCCGCCAAGACCAGCCAACATCCGCAGCCATACAATGCGAACGAGGCTTACAATTCAAAGCACGAGTTTTGGGCCTGTCAAGTGCTGAACCGACGGCGCCAATCACGGCGGATGGGAGTGAAGCAGGAGGAACGTCGTGGTGATCGCAAGGTTGAGGATCCACGGAGAGCAGAAGACGATGGCCACGGCCCGTGCCACGAAGTCCAGGACCCTGACCAGGTTCAGCATCGCGATCGACTGGCTCTCTCTGCTCTCCGCGTCTCCTGCTCGATTCCCGCCTTCGCGCTACCTGTTGAGGTGGGTTCCTCGGTCCCCGTTTCGACCTATATCTCAGCTTTGACTTGGGAGGTGGGTGGGCTGGAGAAAAGCTACGTGCCCGCCTCACAGACCGCGGAGGACATGTGGTGCCATGTGCCGGATAGAGCTCCCGACTCGCGTCCTCAGCTGATGGTAGGGGACATCATGCATGCATCATGGTTTACCTGCTGTAAATCTTCAATTCACTCTACCCACTAAAGTACACTGTTGTGTACTTATCTTATATGGTTCAAATCGGGATCCGTTTAGATTGCGTCACGACTTTCTATTGAGTAGATTACGGAAAACTAATCAACTTACAAGAAAACGTTTTTCATGACTAAAAAGCAATGAGCTTAGATTAGGGAAACACGACATGCTCCTCTGGTAAAAGGAAAACCACGCTCTTTAAATCACCGAAGAAGTAAAAATTAATTTTTTAAAAATAATGTTTATGAAGAATACTTTCCTTTATAATGCTCGCAAAATATGGGCTTCGGATCTTAGACTCCATGATCAGGCCTATTCCTCAGACCATTTTCTGAAGTGTTCGGATGATGTTTACTGAACGGCCCAACTCCCAAGCCCCCCAATCTGTCCATGGGATTGATGAATTTCGTTCATGTGTTACACAACTGACGCAAATGAATGATACTAACTTTACTCATATCTCCAACGTTTGCGCATTTCGCGCTGCAATCTTGAACGTCGACATTAAGGCCGTGGTTCGTTCGGACAGTTTCTTTCTTCAGTTCGGAGGAGCGAAGACCATCCCCACCTAGAGATCAAGGGAGTTGGAAACATTGACCTCCTCACGAACTCATTCAATAAGTTACAACGAACGAGAAGCAAATCCAGGACATAGTTTCGGTTATATTAGGAAGTCGATTAGACCATGGAGTTTAAGTTCTCACTCCATTGTTCATCAATAGCCAATTACCCATTTGAATGCTGAACAGACGTGTTACTTCTGCAATTTTAGCTGTCACCGATGTGAGGCTCCGGCTAAATTAGGTAATGGTGATCATCTTTTTTCAGCACATCTAACCGCAACAGAGCGAGTACAAAGAAGTCCAAGAAAATCGCAGGATTAGGTCATCAGATTCTGACACCAAACCTTCCCAACTTTTTACTGGTGATGGCACCGACTTGAAGTAAGTGAAACGGGGATACGCAAACGATACGAAAATCATCATGGCATATTCGCGAAGGATCGATCAATCAGTTCATCAATTAAAAGTCAACAACGAAACCCATCTATAAACTAAGATGAAACCTAATCCTCTTTAAATTTAGGAAATTGTCCGATCAATTTTAAATTTATTGTTGAAACGTCAATTATGTTTTAAACTTTTCAGTTTTACCAATTTAATTCTAAATATTTGTGTGAAATTTGAATATAATTCTTTTGATTAATTATCGTTGGAAATCACTAACATAACAACACACCATGTCAATTGCAACAATCTTTTGCTTTGCCAATTATCATAATCACGACATTAAATTTACTCAATATTACATTCAAGATGAACCATAAAATGCACCTAGAAAGGTGAATAGTTCGACGGTTGTCAGGCTTTTTGCACGTAATTCTCTTTTTTCCATTTTAATTGAATGTAATAACTACTAGAGTAGCACACTTTCAGGTAAAGGAAAATAAAATTTGAGATGACAATTCATTAACTTATTCCTTAGCCCAACAAATGATCCTTCCTCAACTTATGCGATTCGGCATGCTCCTAACTAGCATTTTAAAAAATTTAATGACCATTTATGTAATTATCTCTTTCTTGAGAATTTGAGTTTGCATGTCCTGTTCATATCATGTTGTGTCGATATAACAATATTTCAACATAATTATAGAATATTTATCCACCAAAAATGAAAGAAAATGTGTAAATTCACGCCAAATTCAAGTTAAGTTGTATCATGTCAAGCTCGAATACCTTTGACTAAATTCTTGTCGGGTTCAAGTCGTGTTCTCTTAGACCGTATTTGATGACACTCCCGAGAACAATTAATTCTATTCTTTTGTTCCCTTAAACAAAAAACAAAAACAAAAAAGTAGAAATTTTTTTGCTAAATTTTTTTGTTCCTGAGACCAAAAATCCTTTTTTTTTTGTTCTCAACAATAGATTTGAAATATAATCAAGAAGTAAATAAAGTAATTTCTTATTCCCAAAAACAATTTTAAAATCAAATCCAACATTTTTCTTTTTCCTTTATTCTCTTTCTCTTTTTCTTCCTCCACTAGCCACGGTTGGCCACCACCACCATCAACACTCGACTAGGCGAGGTCCGATAAGCTCCCCAAAGCCTCACCAAGCCAAGGCGAGGTCTAGCAAGCTTGCCAAAGGATTGCCTGGCCACCGTGAGCCTCTTCCTCACAAATTTGGGCAAGGCCAAGCCTCGCAAAGCTAGGAGAGGCTTGGTGAGGCTTGGCATCGCTAGCCGACGCGAGGCCAACCTTGTGCTGCCTAGGCAAGGTCAAGTCTCGCCCAAATCTAACAAGGCTAAGGCTCACAATGGCCAAGCGAGCCTCCGGCAAGCTCGCCAAACCTCATTATGGCTTGACAAGGCTTTGGCAAGCTCGCCAGACCTCGCCCAGCTGGTCGCAGCCACCACCATGTTTAGCGACCACCTACAAAGGAGGAAGAAAAAGAGAAATGGAAAAATAAAAAAGAGAAAAATATAGTACAAGTATTTAAAAATTAAAATAAACAAAAAAAAAAGTTCTGAATCCTATCAAACGGATTTTTATCACGATAACATAAATTTTGAACAGTTATCAAGCGTTTTCAAAAACTCAAAAATTGTTCTTAAGAACAGAATTAAGAATTAAAAAAATTATTTTTAAATAAATATTATTCTCGGGAACATAATAATAACCAAATGCGTACTTATTGTGTTGGGAATTGCCACTCTTGATTGACAACAACTGTCAACGAGAGTCTAGTCACAATTTAATATAACGATTCGGAGAATTGCTATACTTTCTCATAATGAGAAACATTACCAAAGCCCTCATCGCGGTCAAGGAATGAGTTTTTTCGTGGACAAAGCTCGAGACGATGTTTGGACTCATATTTAATGATCTCCTGTCCCACTTATGGCTTTTTTTTTTTTTATGATGTTGCTATCACCAGATTACGTCCATACAATTCTTTAATCTCAGATACTCTAGGAGTTGGTGAAAGTTTTGAGGGAAAATTTAGGAAAATAACCCTTTTGACCCCAAAGGGCGGTAGTTGAAGTGTTGTCGTAATTCAATGAACTGTCGACTCTTGTCCCAACTAAAGTAGCTTATTCTAATCCCTTAAGAGGGACCGGGACATCGAAAAAGATGTTGAGTTTCACTCCATCTTATGTGAAATAGCGGACAGCTTTGTAGGCCTACGTTCCTTAGCCTAGCATAAGGTTTATCCTAATTTAGGGAAAGTGGCTGAGAAAGAGAAAGTTGGCCGATGTTTGCAACCTATAGATGAGCCTTTAGGCAGGCAATGGGGTTGCACCTAGGACCCTCGAGGATTTTCCCTTGTGAAAAAAGTTTTGCGAAAAGCTCAAATTATGCCTCGATTATTGTTATGTAGTGGACATTCTCTGCCTCCTCAAGCCCACATAGAGGACTGCAATCCAATGAGACCTTGATTTGGGAGAGAGAGAGAGTTGAGCCTTTTATTTAAATCACTTAATGCGGTTCCTCTGAAACTCTCCACATTTTCATCTTCTTAAGTCTCTCCTGTGTTTTTGGCCCTTTGGTTTCTCCCTCTCAGTGAAGCCAGAAGTGCTGCACAGAAATGGCAAGCTCCATCAAGAATGGTCATGGTGTATGTGCGAGTATCTTGGTTATGGTTCTGTTCGCTGCATTTCCACAAGCCCTGGTACATGGACAAGCTGTAGTGACAGTTTCGCAGCCGCCACCTAGCAACTGTCCCTACCCTTGTCTCCCGCCGCCGACGACCCCCACAATGTACCCGCCGCCATCTCCGCTGTTGACGCCTTCCATGGTCTATCCACCGCCCAGCGGGAACTTTCCATACTATCTTCCGCCGCCATGGTACTTGGCCAATGCACCTCCCCCTCCGGATCCCATCTTGCCTTATTATCCATGGTACTACAAGGAGCCTCTGGTGCCAAGCTCTTCGTCGGAAATTCGCCACCTGCAGTTCTGGGTCGTGATTCTCTCTCTTCTGCTGATGATTGTGAGTTCAGCTCTGTTTGGGTGATAGTTTTTCGCAGTTGCGCTAAGGTCTTTACCTAGTTCTAGTGACAATGTCGTGCTCTTTTCCCTCAAATTTGGTGCTATTTATCCTCTGTAGCGATTTGACAGGATGCCCAGCAAGTAATATGATTCTGGCCCTCAAAATTTTTATTTTATATCTAGGTTCAAAGTTGCAAAATGTTGTGTTTTATTGCGAATTTCGGACCATGTTTAGTCCTTTGGGATAAATTCTTGCTGCAAACGATCAGGAAAGAGAACTTGGTAGCCCTTTTTTGCTGCATTATGTGAAGATGCAGCATTCAATCATGTCGATCAAGAAAAAAACGATTGGAAAGATTGCAATGCAAGGGAAAGCAAAAAAAAAAAAAAAACCTGGGGTCTTTCGAGTAAAAGCTGAAGAAGACCAGGACACACGGTTTGAACTGCGGGTCTCAAAATCAAGTTAATGTCATGGCCTTCTCGAAATGTCAGCAGAATTGGCTGTTTCTTCTTCTTGTTTGTAATCATTCAATCTACAATCGTCGGCTCCGTTTTCCTGGTTCTCTGAACTTTCTCTGGTTGTCTTCTTCTTCACAAATAAAATATTCTAACCGAACCAAATGACCAAATCTGGAGTGGGATAAATTGCCAACTTATGTAACGGATGAGATCCCAGGTCAACTTTGGAGGTGAACCGGGCCACCACATCAACATACCAGCCACCTTCATCATCACCAAGTCACGGGCTGTTGGTTTACGTTATTAGTAAGCAGAGTGCGAGCAGATGAAACAGTTGGGGGGGATTCATATTTCATGCATAATCACTTCCTTACTGACTTCTGACATTTCCTTGATGTCATCCGGTAATAACGTGTTCGTCAAAAGTTAAGTTAAGGACCGTAAACCAATACCGAGCCGTGTCCCATGACTCCTATCACTGTTTAATTGTTGATGTGAACTGTGAATGTCCCCTATTGCTCAATGACCTTAGTCCTCTGACCTCAAGGAGACGAGGACAATGCCTATTACGTAACCCAGCAATACAAATGAAACCCAGTGCAAAGAAATTCTCTTCCCTATCGTCAAACAAAATATTCTGAGACCAATATCCTCACTCGGCGATAAAAACTTGTAAAAGGCTTGATGCGAATTCTTTATCATAATCTGATCTCTTTCGTCGGACAATAGCTTCCGAGGCCTGAGACCTTGTTAGAAAGTTGAATTTGAGATCCCTGCAAGTTGGGTATGCAAATTTTGTGGTCGACTTTAATCTGCCAATGCCATTCAGCCTTGGAAACATGAACAGGTCATTTCTCCTTCCTAAGTTAGAATCCAGCCACAACAAAGTGCCAGCTTTGGGATATACACCTTTGTAATATCATAATCCCACAACAATACAAAAGAATTAGATAATTAGCCATGGGACTACAAATTCAAAAGGCACAAATCCTTTTCACTGAACAGGCGTTGGAGGAGCCGCATTTACTACTGACCATAATATACATGGACCTCACATCCAATCTGACATTACAAATCCTAGTTGTCAAGGCTACAACACAAAGAAGCTTGTATACCGCTCAAAAGAGAGCCCTGGTGGCAAGCCTTGAATGCTGATGTCTAACTAGAAAGCCCATACATTTCGTTCCATCTACTGTGCAACAGAACAAGGTGGGGCTTGGTTAAAAGGCATCACAGCATTGGGTAACCTGCAAAGATTATGAATTAGGTAACAGAGCAAATGATCCAACTTCTAGAACAAGAAGAAATGCAGGCAGAAAAGCATGCATCACATGCATTTTGACTGACATAAGTGGAGACATCAACTCAAAAACAGCAAAAGCAAACATTTAACACTTTGTTCAGCAACAAATTCATCAGTCAGTCACAGATTAAGACCCCAACAAGGTGGTTGACTATTTTTAGTGAGAAAGGTTCTATCAGAAAGCAGTCAAAGATGTTCCATGATTGTTCAAAGATCGATTAAGGAGGAAATGGCAACATGAGTAAAGGTGTCTTTAAAGATATCATTCTGATAAATATCTTCAGTTTGCATACTAATCAACACTAACATAGCACACACCTAAGAAACAAACGAAACAATGTTCAAAGACAAGTAGCCACCCTATATGATTACAAGAATTCAGTTAATATGGTTTAAAAAAGAATTTTAGAAGTAAAGAGTAGAACCTACTGAGGGTCAACACGCAGTTTCTTGTTGGCCTTTTTCTAGTTCTTGCGTCGCTTTTTACCAGGATTCGTAGCAGCAATAGGCTGTTGTTCTGTACTTGAAGGAACAAAGGAGATTAACGGATTCCCAACTGCAGAGGATGCTACAGCCACTGCTCTTGGTATTTGGAACAAATGATGCGGTTTAGGTAACTCTGAGCATGCCTCAGGAATAGCTGAACCAAGAATATAATTAGGTGGCCCAGAAGATGAACCTTCTCTATTCTTGGTATCTGAGATTTCAGAATTGCCTCCCATGTTCACTCCAACAGGACATGAATACTTAGTCTCACGGTATGCAGCATAAAGTTTCCACTTAGACTTGATCGTCTTCAAAAGAACTATTTTCGACTTGCTATCATCTGCATTACATCCTTCGTTAGTTTCTTTATTCCCTTTTTTTTTTTTTAAATTCGGTCAGTACATCCTTTGTTAGTTGAATGGATAGAAACGTGCATAACTTCAAAATAAAGTACAAAAAATGGCATACCATATAGGGATTGAATGGCAGCACGGGCTGCCAATTGTTCAGCCTCCTTTTTGCTTTTACCAACATCGCCAGTGTAAGTCACACCATTGAATACCAAAGAAGATAAAAAAACTGGAACTGCCCCTTGTGGCTGAATGGTTCTGTAATTTGGCATTTCCAAGTTCATCTTGGCTGCATATTCATTAATAATAGACTTGCAAAAAATTGTATCCTGTGGAGTAATGACATAACCAGTGAATTAGTTAAAAAAACATAAGGATGAATTAAGAATCAAAATATAGCATTGAGAGTGTGAAGCAAACATTGTGTTTTCTAGTTGCTATTTGGTTGAAACAAAATGTAAAATAACAAAGGCTGCTCCCTAGTGTCTTATTATCTATGTCATACCTCCCATCTTCATATTCCTCAATTGATTTAGTGGTTTCACATAGATGGTCAACCCAGTTGACCACATGACAAGAACATATAAATAATGAAAATCAAATGTTGACCTCGTTTGGACGTGCACATAGAACTGGATGAATCATATCAACAACCATAGAAAGGCAAGTTCTTGCTATCAGCTATTATAGGACAATGTTAATGAGGATAAATTGCAAAGATATCCACCTGAGGTACATTCATAGTTGTAAGCTCTCAAATGAATTAGTCGGTTCAGTTCAAGGTTTCTTCAAGATATCCACATGCATGATAAGAACATGTCATCAATTCAAAGATAATGATTTCCAGCATTTCAGCTATATATAACATATGCTAACTAACAATTCAAGTGAATCAATCGCAATCCATATCAAGCATAGCAACAGGTAAAAAAATTATCAAACCTCATGGATGAGAGGACAGGCTTCATCCTCCATCTTTTGTGACAAAAGTTCCAATGCAATTTGAGCAACATTTTGCTCAGCTTCCTTTTTTTGGGGAAATGTGTTGGGAGATGTAAAGCTTTTCCCATCTACGAATACCGTTGACCTATATCTTGGTGCATGTTGAGATCCTTCATTTATTGTATTATAAATAGGAAAATGCACCATTATATTCTGCGTATACTCCTGCAACCGATTTTTGTATCTCACATGCTCTGGAACACCTGAACAAGTTACACATATGTGAGATTTTCTTTTTGGCTACTATCAATGAACATCACTAGTCTTTTGCCCACTTTATAGTAGCATCATCTATTTTCAGGAATTTAAAGGTCTCTTTTGACCATTTGGAAACATGAAGAAAATAGAATATATTTCTTGTTCTCTTGTTCAATACTCAAACAACTATATATCACAAAACTCTTCAGTTCATACGGATTGCATTTAGAATGTGAAACATCAAGCAGGGTACTAAAATTTTTGCAAAAGCATGTTACCACCTTTAAAGGTCAACAGAGGCAGATTTATATATATTGGTTTTTTCTGTGAGTAAGATTCATCATTCTAGAGTAGATGAAAGAATCCGAAACACATTAAAAAAAACAAAGCACCCTTTTCTTGGCTATCGAATTACACATATGAAGCTATGGATGGTCTTTTTTACTCATTGTTATATCATTTTTCTTGGTACGCCTTTTAGATATAACAAAATTGTCTCAATTTTTCTCAAATATCCACCATCAACAGTAAAGTCGCTGAATTTTGTCAACACCTCATATATCTATTTATCCCCATATAGTCACATTTGTCCTCATAATTATTCGAATTTCCTTCTAATTATCCTTCTGGTCAACAAGATCAATAGCTTCGGGGGAAAAAAAAGATCAATAGCCAATAGTTAGTAAGAAAGGTCTTGAAAACATAGGGTACAAAGTCATAGGCCACACGTCAACTATATGAACGAATCAAGCATCAAAAAAGACAGTTTTGACCCTATGTGAGCACAGTGGGCCGTGCATTATAATGTGGAAAAAACTTGGGCCATTTCAAAATGGTCTTTAGAAATCAGGATACATAGGATACATTATAGGACATGAAACAATTGAGAGCAAAGTGAGACAAACTCCAAAGTTAGGAAAACATTTAAGCTATACAAGATCATTAACACTAATTTTTTCACCAAGAACAAGTAAAATCAGGCGAGAGACCAATACAGAAGGGAAGACTTACACGAAGGAGGGCAGGAAACCTGAGCTCGCTCTGAAGCTTGAGTTGAAGGTGGAGCTAGAGCCTGAGCAGGGACAACTGTAGGAGGTTCTGGTTGAGAGAAGTCACTGAGATCATCCATTCTGGCTGGTACAACTGAAAATGAAACAGACAATGACTGTCATATTGAAAGACCAAACCTCTCCAGCACTTTTTATAACATTTAATATGAGATCGTGGGTAAAAAAGATCATAGCATGAGACAAACAGCCTTTAACATGGGGGGATGAATTGGGTATAGCACAGTGTCCAGCCTCCTATTTCTTCACTGAAAGAATTGATAGCAAGCCTCGAAAATAAAAATAAAAAATAAAAAAGACTTTGCCTTGTTTGCTTTTGGAATGGTAAAGTAAGAAACACTTAGCCAAGAGATTCCACATCTTTTGACCAAACAATTAGGAGATCATTTTGAAAAATAAAAAATGCACCATCCTTTATTTCTGCTGCAATCATAGCCAACCTACTTGACCAAATATCATGTATACCATAAAGCGTGTAATCTCGATGCATAAGGAATTGGGAGAAAGAAACATAATGTACAACTTTTAGCTTTATCACCAGATTTTCCATTTAAATCTTGAATGATTTGACAATCCAGTATAGAGAAAAACTTACTTGTTAGGCACTTTAGCCCCACAAAAAAGGAAAAAAAAAAGGCCAATCAATTTATGAATGCCAAATTCTCATATAATATGATCAGATGATAACCCACTGGATAATCTAGTTGCTTAAAGTCAACCTATATATTAATATATCTTTTCAATCAGGATGACAATTATTTGTCCCACTTAAGTGTACGCAAAAGCTAATCATTCTTGATTACATTATGATAGCAAATTTCATTATAAACCAATATTTGTCAGCAAGACTTACGCAAAGAAGGGTTGAACACTTGAGTTTGCACAGGAGCCTGAGATGAAGCCGGAGCCAGAGATGAAGGTAGAGCCAGAGCCTGAGTTGGGATTGCAAGAGGAAGAAGTTCTGTTTGACGAAATTGACTAAGATTGTCCGCTCTGACAGGCACAGCTGAAAACGAGAAAGGCGTCTGTCATATTAAAACACAATGCCTCTACCACATTTTTTACAGCTTTCATTTCACATCATGGGAAAAAGGAATCATAGCATGTGAGGAACAGCCTTTCCTATTGGGGGATGTACTGAGGGAGCTGGCTTGAACTGCATCCAGCCTCCTGTATCATCTCCAAAACAAAAGACACTATATCTTGTTTGTTTCTGGAATGGTTAAGTAAGAAATATTTAGCAAAGAAACTCCACATCTATCAACCAACAGCTATGATTAAAAGATTAGAAGTGCACCATCCTTGTTTCTGCTGACATTGTAATCAACTTAGATATTATGTTTTAAATAAATACCAAGACCACATCTGAGATCCAGAATAAAGACAGTCACCTTTTAAGTACCTTCACCTGAAGAAATTGGTCAATCAATTTATGAATACCAATTTCTCATATAATCTGATCAAATTATAAACCATTCAAGAATCTAGTTGTTTAAAGTCCACATATATAGTGATATTTCCTTTCAATCAAGATGATGATTGTTAGTCCCACTTAAGTGTCTGCCGAAGCCAATCACTATTGATTACATTGTGCTGTTGCAGATCTCATTATAAATCAATGTTCATCAGAAAGACTTACACAGATAAGGGTCAAACGCCTGAGCTTGCATGGGAGCCCCAGATGATGGTGGAGCAGGAGCCTGAGCAGGCTCAGCAACAGGAAGTTCCGGCTGATGAAGTTGACGAAGATTGTTTCTTTCGATAGGCACAGCTGAAAAAACAAGACAGGTGACTGTCAAATTGAAAGATGATGCCTCTTACCACATTTTTTACAGCTTGTCATTTGTGATCACGGGAAAAAGGAATCACAGCATGTGAGGAATGGCCTTTCTGACTAGGGGATGAACTGAGGGAACTGTCATGAACCGTATGCACCCTCCTATATCATCCACACAACAAAAGACGCTCTATCTTGTTTGTTTTTGGAATGGTTAAGTAAGAAGTATTTAGCAAAGAAACTCCACATCTAGCAACCACCAGCTATGATCAAAACATTAAAAGTGTTCTATACTAGTTTTGGCTGACATTGTAATCAAATTAGGTATTAGGTTTTAAATAAATACCTCAACCAGATAAGAGATTCCAAAATAGAGGCAAACCAACTTTTACGTACCTTCGCCTAAAGAACTTGGTAGATCAATTTATGAATGCCAATTTCTCATATGATCTGATTAAATTATAAACCATTCAAAATCTAGTTGTTCAAAATCTACATATATAGTAATATTTCCTTTCAATCAGGACGACGATTGTTAGTCCCACTTAAGTGTATGCGGAAGCTAATCATTCTTAACTACGTTATGCCGTCACAAACCTCATTATAAATCAATGTTCATCAGCAAGACTTACACAAAGAAGGTTCAAACGCCTGAGCTTGCATGGGAGCCTGAGATGAAGGTGATGCCGGAGCCCGAGCAGGCTCAGCAAGAGGAAGTTCCAGCTGACGAAATTGATCACCATTGTCCGTTCTGACAGGCACAGCTGGAAAAAACAAGACACCTGTCTGTCAAATTGGAAGAGGATGCCTCTACCACATTTTTTACGGCTTTCCATTTCAGATCTTGGAAAAAGGAATCATAGCATGTAAAGAATGGCCTTTCCTGCTGGGGGATGAACTGAGAAAACTGTCGTAAACTGTATCCAGCATTCGATATCATCTCCACAACAAAAGATATTTTATCTTGTTTGTTTTTTGAATGGTTAAGTAAAATAGCATTTAGCAAAGAAACTCCACATCTATCCACCAACAGCTATGTTTAAAACATTAGAAGCGCAGTATCCTTGTTTCTGCTGACATTGTAATCAACTTAGGTATTAGGTTTTAAATAAATACCTCAACCACATATGAGATTCCAAAATAGAGGCAACCCAACTTTTACGTACCTTCGCCTAAAGAACTTGGTAGATCAATTTATGAATGCCAATTTCTCATATGATCTGATTAAATTATAAACCATTCAAAATCTAGTTGTTCAAAATCTACATATATAGTGATATTTCCTTTCAATCAGGACGACGATTGTTAGTCCCACTTAAGTGTATGCGGAAGCTAATCATTCTTAACTACGTTATGCCGTCACAAACCTCATTATAAATCAATGTTCATCAGCAAGACTTACACAAAGAAGGTTCAAACGCCTGAGCTTGCATGGGAGCCTGAGATGAAGGTGATGCCGGAGCCCGAGCAGGCTCAGCAAGAGGAAGTTCTGGCTGACGAAATTGACCACCATTGTCCATTCTGACAGGCACAGCTGGAAAAAACAAGACACCTCTCTGTCAAATTGGAAGAGGATGCCTCTACTACATTTTTTACGGCTTTCCATTTCAGATCTTGGAAAAAGGAATCATAGCATGTAAAGAATGGCCTTTCCTGCTGGGGGATGAACTGAGAAAACTGTCGTAAACTGTATCCAGCATTTGATATCATCTCCACAACAAAAGATATTTTATCTTGTTTGTTTTTTGAATGGCTAAGTAAAATAGCATTTAGCAAAGAAACTCCACATCTATCAACCAACAGCAATGTTTAAAACATTAGAAGCGCAGTATCCTTGTTTCTGCTGACATTGTAATCAACTTACGCAGATAAGGGTCAAACGCCTGAGCTTGCGTGGGAGCCCCAGATGATGGTGGAGCAGGAGCCTGAGCAGGCTCAGCAACAGGAAGTTCCGGCTGATGAAGTTGACTAAGATTTTTTCTTCCGATAGGCACAGCTGAAAAAACGAGACAGGTGACTGTCAAATTGAAAGATGATGCCTCTTACCACATTTTTTACAGCTTGTCATTTGTGATCATGGGAAAAAGGAATCACAGCATGTGAGGAACGGCCTTTCTGACTAGGGGATGAACTGAGGGAACTGTCATGAACCGTATGCACCCTCCTATATCATCCACACAACAAAAGACGCTCTATCTTGTTTTTTTTTGGAATGGTTAAGTAAGAAGTATTTAGCAAAGAAACTCCACATCTAGCAACCACCAGCTATGATCAAAACATTAGAAGTGTTCTATACTAGTTTTGGCTGACATTGTAATCAACTTAGGTATTAGGTTTTAAATAAATACCTCAACCACATCTGACATTCCAGAATAGTGGCAAACCAACTTCTAAGCACCTTCCCCTAAAGAAACTGGTCAATCAATTCATTGGACAATCCAGTTGTTTAAAGTCCACATATATAGTGAGACATCCTTTCAATCAAGACGATGATTGTTAGTCCCACAAAATTTTATGCTGAAGCTAATCATTCTTGACTACGTTATGCCATCGCAAATGTCATCGTAAATCAATGTTCATCAGCAAGACTTACACAAAGAAGGGTCAAATGTCTGAGCTTTCACGGGAGCCCGAGATGAAGGGGGAGCCGGAGCTGGAGCCTGCTCAGGCTCCACATGAGGAAGTTCCGGTTGACGAAATTGAGTAAGGTCGTCAATTCTGACAGGCACAGCTGAAAAAACCAAGACAGGTGACTGTCAGATCGAAAGACGATGCATCTACCGCTTTCCATTTGTTTCATCGATGCCAACTTCTCAGATAACCAGATCAGCACCCACTAAAGGTAACGCAGAAGCCAATCAATCTTCATTATGGACCGAGGTTCACCTAAGGAAGCTAGTCTTTCCCGTCAAAACGCTCTCATCGCATTCAACCGAAAACAGATTCCGCAGCATTTCTCAAGCATAACGTCATTCTCTCATCCCAGCGCGCTACAAATGCGATTTCTCCCCAAATTCCAAAGGCGTCGTTTCAAGCAAAGCTCGAATCTTTAACACGAAGAGAGAGAGAGAGAGAGAGAGAGAGAGAGAGAGAGAGAGAGAGAGAAAGAAAGAGAGAGAGAGTTACGTGAAGAAGCCGACAGGCGTCATTCTCTCATCCCAGCGAGCTAGAAGTGCGATTTCTCCCCAAATTCCACAGGCGTCGTTTCAAGCAAAGCTCGAATCTTTCACACGAAGAGAGGAGAAAGAGAGAGAGAAGGAGAGAGAGAGAGAGAGAGTTACGTGAAGAAACCGACGGCGCCGGAGGCAGAGCGTCAGCCAGAGTAGACGCCACAGCCGGAGCCGGAGCCGGAGCCAAGAGAGGAGGTTCGAGGCCAGGGAACTGGCAAAGGTCGCTCATTTCGCCTCCCTTCTCTCTGCCGCTCTCGACGGAGCCGGACTGCGGCGGCGGAGGCGGGCGGCGGAGGCGATCGGCGGAGGAGCTCCGGGGCCGGCGAAGGCTTAGGGCACCTGAGGGGAGAGGCTTTTGGGGAGCTGAACTGTTTGTTGGGGGGAAATAAGCTCACCAACTGACAGGAAAACGATACGAAATATCTCTTCGTGCACCGTCGCTCACGTGACGTTGGACAGGCTAATTTCTTCTTTTTCTTCTTTTTGTGAAAAAATAGCCAATTTCAAGAATTTGAATTTTACTCTAAAAATAGATTTATGGGAAAAAATTTCAATTTTTATGGAGAATTGTTAATGAAGGAAATGGGGACGGTGAAGAAGATGAATCTTGTCAATTTAAAGGAAGGAAGTGATTTTTTTATCCTTTTCTAGAACATTTCCATGAATATCCTCCGTTACCTAAGAAGTCATGGAAACGAAAACTTTAATTTATTGATGGAAAGGATGTTGTTAATAAAATTAAAGAATTTTTATACGTGTTGGTGCATAAGAACCATACTTGTATGATGATTTTTTTTTTATATTATTAGTTTACCGAATAAAATTAAAAGCTTAAAGAAATTGTTTTCACCAAAAAGTGAAAAAAAAAAATCTAATAATGGAGTTGCAAAAAATGCTAAAGGTATGAGATGAGGTAATAATTTACAGGGAACTAAAACGTAGACATAAATTTGCAAGAGCAGGTGTCATTTGATTGATAGAGCAAGGATATATAACAACATGGTTATTTATATCTACTTTTTGACATTTATTTATAGTCAGTTATGGATTCTGAATTAATGAATAATTTATTAACACTGACTACAATCATTGATTAATAATTACACTTGTTGAGACTCTAAACATGATTATCCAACATTACAATCATTTAATCGGGTCTCATCAATGGCAAGCAAACTTGCTGGGAGCAAGCAAGGGCAGCTAAGTCCAATAATTGCCGATGAAGAGAAAAAGAAAAAGGGAAAAATCAAAAAGAAAACCTAAAATATTATACAAAATTTATACCAACGCTGGTGGTGTGACGAACAATATATGTATCAATAATTTTTTATCAAAATTAATCGAATTAATTCAATAAGCGCAATTAAATATTAGGATAAGTACATTAGAAATCCCAAAACTTATCATGAAAATGCATTTAAATTTTAAAACTTTTAAATAGTGCAATTAAGTCATAAAACTTATTACGAAAGTTCAATCAAATTTTAAAACTTTCAAAATATTTAATAAAGTCATAAAACTTATCACGAAAGACTTTCAAAAAATATAATCAATGAAATGACTTAGATTAAATAACTTTGAAAAATTTTAAGACTTGATTGTACTTTTTGAAATTTTTAAAATTTAATTATATTTTATAATAAATTTTAGAATTTAATTATACTTTTTGAAAATTTTAAGATCAAATTATATTTTCATGAGGAATTTTAGGGCTTCCAATTCATTTATCCCATAAATATTTATGACTTGATGTGCGATCAAACCGCCACTTCCAAAAGAACACGGGACCGCGTCGGTAAATTCGCCCCCGTCGGCTCCGCGTTTCGGCCCGGACAAACGGCACGCCTAGCGTTTTCCCGGGATTACAACTGTAGATTTGTCCTCTGATTTTCTCCGCTATTGCCCCCCGCCCCCAAATCGCCTGCTCGATCTTCTCTCTCGATTTAGGGCTAACACCCGAGAAGAGGATCCGTCAATGGCCGGCGACCGGAAGCGGCCGTACCGCAATTTCCGCCGCGCCCGCTCCCGTTCGCCGCCGCCGAGCGCGCCCTTCCTCGACAGCAAGCGCCGCGCCTCTCTGAATCCGAGGTCGATATCGAAATCGAAATCCCCCCCGTACCCGCGTCCCTACCACCACGCCCGCCCCATCGCCGCCCCCGCCGCCGCCGCCCCCTCCCCGAAACAAGAACTGGGCAGGCGGCAGAATTTCAATTCGTACCTCGACGCCCCCAATTTGCCGCCCAAGATCAGGGTCCTGTGCGAAATCGTCGCCCGGACCCCCGCCCACGCCGTCGAGGAGGTCCTCGGGGATGCCGGCATCGGGGTCGGCCAGGAAGACGTCGAGGACGTGCTCAAGCTGTCCTATGCCTTCCCGGGCGCCGCCGTCAAGTTCTTCCGGTGGGCCGGGCACCAGCTCAAGGACGACCACAGCCCGTACGCTTGGAACTTGGTGGTGGACATGCTGGGCAAGAACGCCCTGTTCGATGCGATGTGGGACGCCGTGAAGTCGATGCAGAAGAAGGGGCTGCTCTCGCTCGCCAGCTTCGCCTCGGTTTTCAGTAGCTACGTGATTGCCGGGAGCTTGCCGGAAGCTATCATGACTTTTGAAGTGATGGACCAATACGGCATGCCGCCTGACGTCGTGGCATTGAATTCGCTGATCAGCGCCATTTGTAGGGACGGTAAGACCGTGGACGCAGTGGACTTCTTACAGGTCGTGAAGGAGAGGATTAGGCCGGACGCCGATACGTATGCGATATTGTTGGAGGGTTGGGAGAATGAAGGGAATGTGACTGGTGCTAGGCGGACTTTCGCCGAGATGGTGACAGAAATCGGTTGGGACCCGGCCAATCTGCCTGCCTATAGCTCGTTTTTGTGTACTTTGCTAAAGGGTCCTAGTGGCATGTCTGAAGCGTTGAAATATTTCGGGACAATGAGCGATCACCAGTGTTATCCAGGTATGAAGTTCTTTCAGGATGCATTGGAGGAGTGTATAAAGTGTGCTGATTCTAAAGGAGCCAGCTTTCTATGGGAAGCTATGGTAGGAAGAGTTGGGTGTAGACCAGATACAGAAATGTATAATTCAATGATAGCTTTACATTGTGACACCGACCACATCGATGTAGCCGAGAGACTGTTGGATGAAATGGTCTACAATGGGGCATTTCCAGACGATAGAACTTACAATATTTTGCTTCAGTTCTTGATCATATACAGGAAACTAAAGGAGGCCTCGATAGTGTTTACAGAGATGGTGAAAAACGAATGCTTGCCAAGCCTGGCCAATTGTAATGCAGCTGCCAGGATATTTATAGATATAGGAGACCATCACTCAGCTATGAAGGTCTGGAAATGGATGGTCGAGTACTACAGGTCCGATTTGGATGAGACTGGAAATATTTTGATTGTGGGGCTTCTTGATCTCAATAGGCTCCCTGAAGCAGTCAAATATGCCGAGGATATTATTGAAAGAGGAATTAAATTGTCCTCTTCCACATTGTCGAAATTGAAACAGAGCCTTTCCAAGGCCGGAAAGTTACATGTGTACGATGAACTTTTGAGGAAGTGGAGAAGTCCTCTTGTAGCTTAAAATTCATGCAAGCCTTCATTTTTAGAGGTGGCATTTTCAGACCGGCCATATTTTGTTTCTAGTCAACTATATATTATGTGCCTCCAATTCTTCCGTCCTCTCTAAGAATGATCTGTAAATCTCTAAACCTTCTTATTTGCATGAACTACATTCTCCTTGGTTGTGTGCACAATGTTAATCTGGATATATGTGTCAACCGAAAACCGTGCTTTTTGAGTAGTAGACTGTTTCGTGTCCAATTTCTTCTCTTATGGGAAGATTTTCTCACTAAGCTAACTGGGAGGGTGAATGTTCCGGCAGTTTTTGGACAATGAATGGATGTCTGCAATTGCGCTTATATCTTTGTGAGTAGATTCAGCAGCCTGTCCTCTATCTATGAGTGTTGCGTCACAACCATATCTTTATGTTAGAGGACTCTAATGTGGAACTTGTATTCTAGGAGCTGTAATGTTTTGGATGGTCTTTTCGAAATGTCGTTTTTGGTTTTCACTGTTAGTTCAATTTCTAAACCTGCTATTTTCATCAACGCTTTGTATTTATTTGGATGGTCAATTTGTCATCCTTTTCTGGTAGCCTTAGCTTCTTTTATTACTAATGGTCATAGAGTATCGTGTGGCCCTTATTTGTTGGAAGATTGTACACATTCTTGGTTGTAATGTACTCTTCATTTTGCATAGAGTAAGCAGTAGATTCGTGTTTTGGGAGGCTGCATGTTCGTTGGTTGTTGGATATATCATGATTTGACAACCATTAAGAAGAAACTAGTTGCCCAGAAGCTCAGTAGCATTGATGAAGTGGTCTCTGTTGTGATGAATGCCAAATGCAAAACTTTGAATCGTTGATGACATTTTTATGTTGCACTTGTTATGCGTATCATCTGTTTTCTGGTGCCTCGCAAATTGTTTAGACACAAAAACTGCAGCGAATTATCATCTTTGGATGCTGTCGACAACTTTTAGGCCATTAGATGTCTTTGCCCGCCAAGCCAAAAGGGTGAGATGTGCCTGCCTAGCTATACGTATTCGGACATTCCCAACGAAGAGAGATGCCTAACCCTGTTCGCTTGAGTCTTGAAGTGCCTTGTGAAGTCAGTAACCATGAGGAGGGTGCACTGATGGCTGATGAAGTAGTTATATCGATATTCTGTAGTTTTCTTGGGCAACGACTTTCCTCTTGAATTCACAATTCTCCCAAGGTCCTGTGACAGACTTCTTGTAAGCCATTTTCTGCGTTTTTCTTCCCACAAATTGGTAGGATTGCTGCTGAAGAATTATTCGATAGCAAGTTTTAATTGATCATTAGAATTATTCAGTTACACCGACCCTGTGCCGGCGCCTCTGCATCCTTGAACTGAGGCTGGGTCGAGGTTAATTCAAGGTTGACCACCCATATCAGTCTCGATCCATGTTGAGGGCTTGGCAGCAGCCGTGGTGACACAGAGAGAAAAGTGGCCCCGCCAGGGGAGGTTGGTCGAGGCATTTCAAATTGTTTGGTGATATGGACATAGTTAGGGAAAATCTTTAAAATTATTTCAATATTGGATCTTGGACGTACGAGGCTTGGCAGCTGTTGTGGTGACAGAGAGAAAAGTGGCCTCGCCAGAGGAGGTTGGTCAAGGCATTTCAAATTGTTTGGTGACATGGACTAAGTTAGGGAAAATCTCTGAAATTATTTCAATATTGGACCTTGCACATATGATAGTTTCGAATTTTTCTTTTTTTTTGGGGGGTGGGGTGGGACGTTTTAATTCGGCAAGATGAGGTGCAGGTGACTGAGGATGGCAGCTACTACCGCAGTGGTGGTGCAACGGGGATGACGGTTCGACAGCCAAGGTGGCTGCAATGGCGCATAAATCCGAGATGGGTCAGAGGATTGCGCATAAGAGGGAGAGGACGGTTCTTTTATCTTATTCAAGGTAAATTGCGGCTTGACATAATTTTAATTGACGGCGTATTTAAAGTTTGATAGGGTCGGGCTTACCTAACCTTTTCTATTGCATTTGCCTCTTCACATTATTATGCCTAGAAAACATGAATCAAAGTCCCCCCGGTGCTATAAGCAGAAAGAGCTCATTTTACTAGGGTAAGAGATGCCTTGATGGGGCTTCACATGGCCATGTAAGTTGAGATGAAACACGAACCATGAGGCGCTTTCACTGTTAGAAATACATGATACACAGAAGAATTGCCCTCACTAATTTCTGTAAATAGAAGCCGTCATGGTAAATGATAAAGATGTCATTTAATATAAGATAAGTTCAACCGAAAAAAAAAAATTAATATAAGATAAGATAAGGTATAAAGAACTAGCTCAAAATTGGAGATTTCCACGGTGAAAATAGAAGATTGGTTACTCAAATACTAATATCATACGATATAATTGTTACTAGTAACACCTGCATTTTTTCATGTGTTTAAAATTGTTATATGTATTTTGACAGAAACTACTTGTTAAATGTGATATTTAACTTGAATCTGCCTCTTTTGAACAAAATAAATGTGAAATTTTTAGTTCATATTATTTTAATGTAAAATAATATTGACTCGATAATAGTTAAGAACTAGTTAATGAGAAGAGTTACAAAAAAGTTGAAATTATAATTGCTAAATTTCAATATTAAAGCCCGTCAAAGCCAATGTTCTTTCTGTTGAACAAAACTTATGGTTTTGAATGAGGCATGAACAAATCCTAATTGGAAACAAAATGAGGGGAGAGTAAGACAAGCTCATCTTGCAAGAAAAATAATCCATCTCTCACAAATCAGCGAGTGCAAGCCTATGGCAAGGCTCGCAATTACAATCTAGAGAGTGGCGAGCTCGCCTGTCACTGTGGTTGCTGGCCAATTGAAGAAGGAGGAGGAAAAGAAAATAAAAAAAAAACAAAAGAAAAAGAAATATAATTAAAAGTTCTATGTTTTCAAAAAAGAGAAAAAGAAAGAAGAGGAGGCTAGCATTGCTGCTGAGATAAGAGAGAGTAAGTGAGAAAACTATCTTCCATTTTTTGAAAAGCAGGAAACATTTTCTCTTGTTTTAGAAGACTTTTTTAGTTGATGGAAAATATTTTTTCTTAACTAATTCTCTTTCCGTGAACCAAATACCGAAAAATTCGGAAAATGTCTTCTTGGAAGTTGTTTTTGTAAAACGAATGGACTTGACTCCCATGTAAAATTTATAATCACTATTCTGAAAAAGTCTTGATCCTTCCCACTCCAATTAAGATGTTATATATTTTTCATATTGTTAAAATAATTGATAGAACATTCAGAGTTTGTCACTTTATTAACGACACTATTATCTTAACAAGATTAATAATGTTATATTCAAAAAGATAATTTATCAAAATTAAATTTTATATGATCACCATTATTGTTATGCTTAACCACAATTATAAATAGATTATAAGTAAACAGATATTTGACATATGATAGAAAAAGAACAATACACATAATGAATCCAGTGATTGTGTATCATTATACACTGTATCAAAAGTCATATATAATACAATAATTAGCATAATTATTCATTACTCAATTGGATTTTACAGATGATTATTTAAAATGTCATAATTAAATATAATGTTGCTCATTAAATAAAAATTGCCTCAGTTATTAGTTATTTTAATTTATGTTATACAAAACCAAATAAATTTGAAACTTAACATGTAATGACAAAAATATATTATAAACGAAAACCTGTATTTTGCCATTCTAATCAATATGTCATCAATATTTGACGGAAAAAATTACTTATAACATAATTATACATTGTTTACAAACAACAAGTAACCTAACTACTACATATCTAATATAGTAGTGTGTGAAGCTGTTCAATTATTATCCATATTCATTTGCAATTGCAATGTTAATCAACCATGAATTTAAACCCATAAGTTCAAGAGATATATAGTATGGTGGAGAAGAAGAAAGTTAGAATATGTATATGCTAGGGAGAAGTATAGTAGAAGTGTTAAAAGTTGTGTATGACTCTCACTTTAGTGCCAAAAATTTTCACCGGTTCACTTAAGCGTCAAATTAGAGGAAAACGATCACTTAAGTACTAATAATGAAATATTAGGCCAAAATGATCATGTGGCTTTTATGATTAAAAAAATAAGCTAGGTTGGATTTTTTATTAAAAATTTTAGTTGCATGAACTGGCAAAACGACATTGCTCAATCCAATGTGGCTAGGTAGGACTAAATGGCATTGCACCAACACCATTGCCCAAAAACAATGTCACACATGATGAATGAAAGTTAGGGCTCTAATGCTGTTCGTCTCATCGTCCACCATTCTCCCTATTAAGGTTGCTCGTGGTCCTCACTTGTTGTTTGTCACTCGCCATCTTTGTTGCTCTTGGTTCGTCAAGTTCTTATTCCTCATCGATTCACTCAATTGGAGGGAAAAGTTAGGCCTTGGGCTAGGAAGGCAAAGTTAGGGTCGTTAGTGCAAGAGGAGAAATCCTTGAAACAAATTTGAGCCACTATTGAAGTTCCTGTCTTTTATTTGCAAGATTGAGCTATTAATTTGAAGGGCAAATCAAATTAGGGTGTGAATTTTGACTAAATGGCTGGTTGGGGTTTCAAATTTGGGTTTCTCTTTCAATATGGGGATTTAGTATTCTTATTTGGGGGAAAGCTAGTAGACGACGTTGTTTTATGGTTTAGATGCTAACTACACTCTTCAGCGAGCCATGTTAGCCTAAGAAATTAATAAAACAAAAAGGACACATTGGATTTATGTTAAAGAAAATCGGAGTTGACATTGAAAAGATTATTCTTTTTTAAAAAATTGGCACTTAAGTGATTCGAGATAAATTTTTTGCCTTAAAGTGAGAAACGTATATAACTTTTAACATTTTTATTGTACTTCTCCCCTATATGCCATTATATTTTTTCAGCCTTCCCTTGGCCCAATGAAGTGAATGGATGTGTGCAAATCTTCAAATATAACTTCAGAATTTAACATCTCCCAAAAGGTATACTAGTAGAACCTATTCCATACATCATACCTTCAGGAACAAGCATTGTACCTTGTGGACTGAAATTGTTCCTCACACCATTTCGCGCAAGGATCAAGGATGATATCCTTTCATTTTCACATGCATAATTATATATTTATTGTATCTTGATTTCCTTCACGAAAGGAAATAAGTGGACAAGTTTATCAAAGGAGTTTTCTTTATGAAAAAAGGGGTATATCAGGAATCTTGGGAGGATCTGCCAGCGAGTCCCTTAATAACAAAACCCCCCAATCAAAGCGTGGAGGGAGAACAAATAGCATCTTCATGGTGCAGAGCAGGGTCGACAGAACAGGACTTCCCAAAATGGCCAATGATACCATTTTGATAGCACGAAAGAAAGACAAATGGAGTGATGCATGCAAAGATCCGCGAAGATCATGTTATAGGTTATGATGGAAACTGGGACGAAGGCGAATGGTTGAATCAGGGCAGCAACCACAAATCGACATAGCGATTAGGGGAGATCATGTTACACGAATCTTTTAAACAAGGGTTTGCACGGCACAGACTGCACTTTCATGTTGGATGGACACGCGAGTGTACCGTTATCCGTGGACATATATACGATGGAAAACTCACTACAACTAATGCAATTTAATGACAGATGAACACTTAGAATAATTCTGGTGATGATGATGAGGAGGGGGACATGAAAGTTGGACATGTTAGCCATAATGCAAAGCGTGCGTGGCAACTGTCATGTCAGCTGGTAAACTGGGGCCAAATTTATTTAATCAGGCTTTGTTGATTCTTGCTACCTATAATGGTGCATTCGCCAACCTAGAGGAGCATATCGACATGTAGGGTTTTCGAGGAAGGAACTAATTTTGTTTAATGTGCATTGTCCTCCTAGTTTGGTCCATTCAATTTGCTTTTTGAACTTTTTTTCCACAAGTAACGTCTTCTTTTAACTTTCAATTTCATTTATGTTTTTTTTTTTTAATATCTAGGACTCCACCTACCAGGCTATTGACTTCGCCGACCACCTTGGCATGCCAAGCTATTACCTTCTCCGACCACCTAGCGCCACTGGGCTATCGACCGGCGTCGGCCAACCACCTAACGCGGTGACTATAACTGAGGGGAAGCTAGCACATGACCCCACTACCATGGCCTCCCACTTAAGACGTGTTATTCAATTTCATTTTGTTAGTTTTTGAACTAATCTAAAATGGTGAATTATCATCCTTACTTTAAAAATTGATTCCACACTCAATCGGTATAAAAATGTCATCTTCTTCTTAGGTTCTCAAGAGATTGATGAAATTAACAAGATTGAATGAACGATTAGGCGCCATGCGTCAAATTGTAAAAAGAAAAAGTTCTCTGTACTTGTTACTAGTAAAGATTTCATCTACTTTGATTGATATTTCTTTATATTGGTACGGAGCTTTTTCTTTTGAGCACCAACCCAATGCTTTAGTTCAATTACCTTTACACTTAGTCCAACCAAACGGATCAGCATCTCCAGCTTTTCTCAAATATTAATGGGGCTAATCAAACCGAAGAGACTTATCGATTAAAAGGACCCTCATCAAGATCACCATGGAGTATCCGCCAAATATATATATATATCCGCATGGAGGACACTGGGAATGATAGAGCAATGTTTACATCAATTATTAAGGGAATACAAAGGACCCGTGATGGTGTTTGGTCACATGGTAAAAAGAAAAGATCCGACTGGACATGCTTTGATCCTGAATCGTCCAAAGGACCCCCTTTTCCGAGCGAATCGAATGCTACAAACAGAAAGTGATCGAGCATATAAACCTGAAGATGCAATGACGTCTATCCTAAGACCAATCACGCGTGCAAGGGGAGAATTATAAAAAAAGTCCTAAACTTATTATAATTGTACCAATTCATTCATAAAGTTTTTTTTTAGCCAATTTAGTCTTAAATATTTTATAATTCTGTCAATTCAGTTCATCCAGCCAAAATTGACCGGCCGGTATTGACAGGGACACCAGTAGTCCAGCGAACGCTAACATGGCATTTTTTTATTTTTATTTTTGGATTTTTAAATATTTTTTTGAATTTTTTTGAATTTTTTCTTCTTTTTTTCCCATCTTCTCCTTCCCCTGGCTGGTTGGAGGCGAGGGCTGACAAGGTCTCACCCTCGCCAACCTCGCTGGCCCTCGCCTCTGACTGGCAGGGGCAAGCCTCGCCAGTGGGCGGCGAGGCTAACCTCGCCGGTCGGCCAGAGGAAGGAGAATGTGAGAAAAAGAAAAAGAAAAAAAGAATTACAAAATATATATTTAAAAATTCGAAAAAAAATTAAAATTGGCATTTCAGCGTTCGTCGGCCTTGTCCTCTGCCAGCGTCCATGTTAGCATCAGCTGGCCAATTTTGGCGGGATGGACTGAATTAGCACAATTATAAAAGGTTTATGACTAAAATAGCAAAAAAAAAAAAAGTCTAGGACTGAATTAGCACAATTGTAATAGGTTCAGGACTTTTTTGGTAATTCTCCCCGCGTGCAAGGCCCGCTTAACAATACTCACATAAGTGGAACATGTTGAGACACCCTTGTGAGTTGTATTTAAAAAATTTCACATTGCGGTATTAGCATAAATTAGAGCTATTAATATCATAATTCATTCATAACTCAGTGACTTAAATCTTTCAGTAAAGATAAGTTTAATTAAATATATTCATAGGCCCATACTTAGACTCCCTCTTGGTGATCTTCTTAAGTGAAAGTATCAGACTTCTATTGCGCACTCTTAACAAATGGTATCCTAAGGAAAAAAATCTCTTGACCAACCTGACTTGATTTAAAGGCAATGGGCGTTATGATGTGATTTGGAGTAGTAAGTTTGGCTTTAGCTTTCGAATGAAGATGAGTTCAACTAAATATGTTAATGAGCTCTAAAGAGTGAGGAAATATTGATGTTAATACCATAAAAAATTTCAAACTGATACACTTATGATGGATTTAACTCAAACTTATTTTTGAATTATCAAAGACCCCAAACTGGTATATGTGTTACACATTTATCTTCCGTTAACTTCTGTCGAATTTTATTGTGAAATTATTGAACTAAATGACACATAATGATAACTCAGTTGACTTGGCAAATTTACGTGGAAATTTATAACTCTCTTTTTTTTCTTCAATTAGCCCTAATTTGAAACAAATGGGTCTCTCTCTAGGCACACTTTCATCTTTGATAATCTTCTTGCCTTCGATTTTTTTTTAGGCTGGTTTGGCTAACTCATCCAAATCACTAAATTAAGATAAGTGGTTCGAAGGGAAGCGTCTCATAATTTAACTGTATCAACGAAGTTTGTCAGAAGATGATCTAGTGTTTTTTGTGCTCTAAGGGAGACATAGAATGTGCCCTATTAGTTTCAATATAGGGCTTCTTGTAGAGAGAGAGAGACGGAGAGAGTTATGCATGCACTTGCCACATCAACTTAGTTATTACCATATATCATCTAGTGCAGCAATTTCAAATAAAATTTGACCAAAACTAACCGAGAGTAAATATGTCACAAGTATGTTAATTTAGAATTATGATAAATTTGTTACAGATATATTAATTTGAAATTTTAAAAAATCTCAATTCACTTCACTTTTCCTTTGCCATCTCCAACCACCTTAAGCCCAGCCTCCTTGCCTCCCCCCTCCTTGCCACCGGCAAAGTTGCTAGTGCCGTGTCTAAGATGACCATTGCTGGGTATCCAACCCTCTATGTTGTCTTTGTGGTCCGTGTGCCTTTGCTTAATTTCGTTGCCACAGATTAAATCTAGGGTCATGGAGACAAAGTTGCAGGTCTAGAAGTCGACCATTGTTGCTCAAGGCCATGGACAAGCCGCTGTCACTGGAGTCATGATTGCAAATTTGGAAGTCTCGTCACAGCCTTGGACGAGCTACTATGGCCAAATTTGAAGGATTTCAGTTCAGTCAGGTCTAGTCCGAGCGATTCAAGTTGTTCCTATTTTGCACACCCCTTGTATCCACGACTTAAGTGAAATAAAAATAACCTTATTTTGGCTGAAAAACCATATAATCGAAACTTGACAAAGGGTAAATGTGTGATATATGTACATGTTTGGGCTTTTTTATGTCATAAGAAAAAGTTTAGAGTAAATATATCCCAGTGGAAATAGTTTTGGATTTTTTATACCAAAAAAAATAAAAGTTAGGATGAATGTGCTATAATGGGTAGAGTTTGATTTTTTGTGGTTTTTTCTTAAAGATTTCAGTGCTACTTTAGTTTAATTTGCTCTCAATCTTTGACAGATCTTCGTGAGATAAAAAAAAAAAACCTAAAATCATTGTTAGAGAGGGTTAAGTAAGTGATAAGGTTTGAGGAAATTATTCCCAACACGATACCCAATGCTTTAGTTCAATCACTTTCATACATTTAAAATCACATAAAGAGTTAATGCCATAAATGATTTTTGAACTTTGGCTTAATGTATAATCTTGTCTATGGACTTTTAATTGTTTGAAGTGGTACATAAAGTATTGGTAAATATTCAATATAGTGCTTCTATTTGCTAAAATAATAAATTAGACATCATTTAATGACGTGGATTACAATATGTTGAGTTGGATTTTTAAAACGATGAGTTAATGTGTCCATCTTTTTATTCATCTACTTTAGGGAAGAAAAAAAAATAGAATGTTAACAGGTCCATGTTTATTTGGTAATGTGAATTATTACATCTTCATTTAAGATGGATATCTTACTTGTAATTTTTATTTTATTTTATTGTCATCAATTCAAACTTAACGGATTGAAAGTTACATGAGCAAACTTTGTTAATTCAAATTAATAGAAGAACGATATTGGACATTTCATATAATTTAAGAACTAGATCAAATATTTATCAATAATTTAACAACCACATTGAACAAAATTAAAGGTATATAGCCGACATTAAACATTTGATAAAAGTTCATGAACTATTTATATCATTTCCCCATGCATAAACGGATCTACATCTCATAGCCTTTTTCATACATACACGGTGCTAATCAAACCGAAGGGACTCATTAATGAAGTAGACTCGCATCAATATCACCATGAAATACACTGCAAAGGATGGAGCAATGTTCACATCAATTATTAATGTAACGAAAGGAGACATGTTGGTGTTTGGCCACATGGTCAATAGAAAAGATCCGACTGGACTTGCTTTGATCCTCAATGGTCCATAGGAGCCCCTTTTCCAAGCGAATCAGATGCTACGAACAGAAAGGGATCGAGCATATAACCCCGAAAATGCAATGACGTCTCTATGCCGACACCAACCGCACGGGCAAGGCCCGCTTGACAATGCTCAACACTAGTGAGAATGATTGAAATTTTCTCCTATCATCTAACAGGTTTCTTCGAAAACACTATTTGAATAAAGGGCAAATGTCAATGAGTATCGCATGATACTTCCGACGATTGTGGTAAGCTCGTTTGTCCAACTGTAGAGCAACAGAATCTTTGCAATTTACACGACATGAAAGTTTCCATGGCGATAAGTATATAGTTACGAAACTTTATAATCATTCACACTTTAGCACTTAATCAACATATTTTGTTAGGCAAATGTAAGGCATGACGAGAAATCTTATTTGAAACTTGTTTTATCAAATGATGTGGCGAGTAATTGAGTGCTGAGATAAGTGGGACCAATGCTATGGATGACCAAATAGATTAAACATCCAATAGGATACTGCAACGTCCCTTGATTACATAAGTTTAGTATGACTTTTTTATACATGCAAGACGTAATAGCATTGCTTTTTCTTCATCGTACATTAAAAATGGCTATATTTAAATACAATATATCAGTTTACCTTATAAGGATCTCAAGAAAAAGATTGATCCTAATAACTATTATTTCTCATCGTTTCCCGACGGAACAAAAGCTATTTTTAGGTTGAGAATATGTCAACATGTTTGTTTAATGGTACGATTGATAGTCAGGTCTCAATAGGAGTTGAGCGCTAGTAAGATAAGAGATGCAAAGCCGAAAAAAGCAAGGTTGTCAATATCAATCAAGGTCGTTGGAGGGTCACCCAAAGTGCAACGTAATCCGTTCTATTTGAGTTTTGGCATGGACCACCCACTTTTTCTTTTTAAATAATAAGAAAATAATTAATAACATTTTCATTTCCAAAACAAATGGTGGTCAATCGTATAGGTTATCAAATATAATCCACTGATTTAAATGCCCACTAAAATTTACCACGTGCCCACATCATTTTGTATAATAATCTTCTAATTAATCAATTTTTAATATCTCGAACACAAAATAACCTTATGAGGTTAGCATTTCGATCACATCATGCACACTCAAGCTTAGTTTTCCTTAATAACGTGAGATATCCACCAACATTTCGTCCCCTTTACAAACAAAGAGTAGTCTCGTAAATACACACGCAAATCGCCTGTCCAGGCTAAGGTATTACTTGGAAGGTCATAAACATGGGTGGATGCCAATAACATAATCCATTGGATTGAAAGGAAGCGTTGACATGCTTTATTAAGCATATTTGTTTATTTCTTGTTTGGGATAATAATACAAATGAATCCCTAAACTTTGGTTCAATATATAATATTATTCATGAACTTTTAATTTATGAAACGAGGTTTTTGAATTTTGACTTAATTTGTAATATCGTTTTTAAACTTTTAATTTATTCAACATAATTTATATATAATTGGTATATATATTCAAAATAGTTTTTAAATTATATGAAAATATTTCAAAATTTAGGGACCGCATCAGATATTGAACTAAAATTTAAAAATTATATTACATAAGTTAAAAGTTCACAAAATTTACAGAATATTTCTGTCATTTTCTCATTTAGCTTCCTTGTCATTTTCAAATTCCGTCCATGACCCTCTCACGGCACACAGAGTCCCTCGTTTGGTCAACGTGTGAAGATCCACAGATCCACATGAGAGGCTCCTCCTCGAGAAGGGAGGTACTTCCCCTGCCCAATGTCTACTGAACCACATGAGCCTCGGTCTTCGCTTTTTTTCCTTCGGTCAGTACAATCAACTCTCTCCCTCTCTCTCTCTCCCTCCCTCCTGTCCTGTCCGGGTGTGACTTGAGCTTGCACGCTTCGGCCATGGCAGACGGAATCTCTGCTTTTTTCTCAGCAGCCCCCCTCTGACCTCACAACTCATGCCCCTCCCCTCCTTTCCCCCCTTTAAAAAAATCGTTCCTTCCACTTGTGCGAGCCCACAGGCACCTGCTCCATTTGTTCATATTCATGCTTTTGGGTGGGAGGGGGGCGTTTACATGCACCTTCTCCCTCCATATTATTCTGTACTCATTTTTTATTTATTGATATATACATATTTCTCCATCCTTTCTTTTCCCAACTTTGATGGATGGATTACAAATTATTATCTCATTCATATTCGGATTTAATTATATATAAGGATGTCAATAATATTCTTAAACTGTTGGCTTCCTCTAATTAGAGATGAAAGAAGGCACGACTTACAATTCATTTGAAATTTACCGATTTTGACATTTGAACGACCCGCACGAGTTTACGAGATACTGAAACTAACCTTGTTTCGATGTGGTTTTGCAATGTCAACTGAATTTAGATCACTGTTTGGCATTAGTCATGCATGTAAATTATTTTATTTTTTTTTGACTTGATTACATTAATTTATGATGCGTTGTCTCAGCATGTTCAGGCACATCCCCATGTCCACCTGCTGATTGTCAAGAAGACCCCTCTCTCTCTTGCATCTCTCACATGTTCTCTCTCCTTCCTCAAGCAAAGCAGCTCCCACTTTAATATATTCCCACCCAACTCTCTCCTCCATCTTCCCTCTCCTTGCTCAGAACACTTTGATCTCTGCATTTTCAGCCACTTCCAGAAAGAAAAAGAGATAAGTCAGAGAAATGGGGTTGTCCCAAGAAACTTGCACAGATCCTGAGAGGCCACGCAACGAATCAGATGCTCAGATGCCAGTTTCCCGTCGGTACACCGACCACCAAAACGAGGCACGACTCAAAACCCTCCTCAGGAAGATGGTGGCGGACTTTGGGTTGTCCTGTTTTCGTCCTCTGACGAAGAAGCAGAGCCGGGACGAGGCCGAGCGCGAGGATAAGGACGGCCACTTGGAGAACAACAAGGCGTGGTTGCTTGCGGAGTCGAGCGGCGGCGGGGGCCGCCACGGTCCGGAGGTGGCCAACGCCGACCCGCAATCCGTGCACTCGTCCTTCAGGTTCACCTTCTGCTCGCGGGTCGAGCTCGAGCCCTTCAGCGTCGAAGCTTCCGCTGTCGGCACGACGGTTCTAATGCTGAACTTGGACAATGGCCTGGGCCAGTGCGATGCCCAGGAGCTCAAATGGCGACGGGTTGAGTCGCTGGAGAAGAACATTGCCCCGGTGGCCAATACTTTGATCAGATTCGGCTACAGTGAAATTCGCTCTGCAACTCGCAATTTTTCCAAAGGTGAGTACAGTCCAGTTGGCTTCTGTTCCTCTTTTCCTACTTTTTAGATTTAGGAAAGAGCTCATTTAGGTAGATAAACCCCACCAATCAAGTTGATGAGTTAAAGGAGAGGTAAGGCACGAGTCAAATCGCATTAATTGGTCAAATAATGAGCTTATTTGCACTTTCACGGCACTCTCCGTTCTCTTAACTGCTAACTCAGTTCGCGTTTCGGTTGCTGGTATTAATTTTGAGACCTGGAGTGAGAGCGTTTGCCACGTTATTTTGTAGGCAGAGTGCTGGGAAGAGGGGCATTGAGCTGTGTTTTCAGAGGAAGGGTTGGGTACTTGAGAACAGCAGTGGCCATAAAGCGTTTGGACAGAGAAGACAAGGAGTCCCCAAAGGCGTTCTTCAGAGAGCTGATGATTGCAAGCTCGCTTCACAACCCAAACATAGTCCCTTTGCTAGGCTTCTGCATCGATCCGGAGGAGGGCCTGTTCTTGGTGTACAAATACGTGTCCGGGGGAAGCTTAGAGCAGCATCTGCACAGTGAGTTCTGGTTCGGAAACTCGCTGTTGAATGGGTTTCAATTTCTGGGTGGTTTCTTGAAAATTCGGTCTTCCTTCTTGCAGATAGGAAAAAGGGAGGTAAGGTTTGCCCTACACTTCCATGGTTGGCGAGGTACAAGGTCGCTGTCGGTGTTGCCGAGGCTATAATGTATTTGCACAATGGGACTGAGAAAAGCGTGGTTCACAGGGACATCAAGCCCTCCAACATTCTCCTCTCCTCCAAGAAAAAGCCCAAGGTCAAAAAGTCGATCTTTTTTTAAGTTTTGCTGCTCCATTATCATTTTTTCCCCCGTTCATACCGGTCAAGAATAGTCATTCTGATGCACCTACCTCTTGGACTTGTTTGCACTTTGCAGTTGTGTGATTTTGGGTTAGCTACATGGACTTCTCGACCATCAGTCCCTTTCCTGTGCAAAACTGTCAAGGGAACATTTGGGTATGTGTAGAAGTTAAAGGGAAAAAAATGGCAAAATAGAGAAAAACAGGGAATATATTGAATTGGGCTATTTGTTGTTTAGGTGCATGGTTAAGACGTTTCTTCAACTGATGTGTTTCTAACACTTGACCTGGTGCAGATATTTGGCACCTGAATATTTCCAGCATGGCAAAGTGTCTGATAAGACCGACGTTTACGCTTTTGGAGTGGTTTTGTTGGAGCTAATAACTGGCCGAAAACCAATTGAAGCAAATAAGCCCGCAGGGGAGGAGAATTTGGTCCTATGGGTAGGTTCATCTTCTAGCTTTAGATTTTTGTTGCTGTTCACTGCTAAAATTAACGTGTATATGCACACTCCTCATAAGCAACTTATGTGCGGAAAAGAGGTCAACCAAGAAGATATGGAATTGACAATGGCAATTCGCTAGTCCTCAGAAAGCTCGTTTACTTTGGAAGTATCCTTAGTCTAGCTAAGACGTCTAGGAGTACCTTTAATCTTGCTAGGAAACTGCCGTAATCGAAGTGCTTTTAAGCTATATTAATTTTTCAATTTGATGAGGTTTTGAAATTGGAGAGTTCATCTTGTTTCTTTTTGCAAAAAGAAGCAAATAGTTTGCATCTCATGACGTTTCAAAGCATCAAATCCATGTGCCTTCAGAACCAGATGTAGCTGGTCCTGAAGTTACTGAACTTTCACTGCAGCAAAATTGGTTTTGGCATTGAATCTTCTTGACCTGTTGGCACAATGAAATACAATACTATTTCGCCTTTTTGACAGAATTGTGGGAAGTTATAATAACTAAAGTTATCCTGAAAAATAACCATCATGTCATTGTCTCACTTGCCTAATAAGGAAGCTCGGAGCACTTAATTGCATTGTCTATAATTCATGTTGAGTTTATTTTTATAATTTAAGAAAAAGCTCCTTGAAACCACTATAGAACTGGATTTGTCCCGGCAATACTATAAACTAATGTTTTCTTTCTTTCTTCATTATTTTGGAAGTTAAGCAAAATATTATGACACGGGCTAGATGGTTAGTATTTTGAAAGATCTCATGTCAGGAAAATATTGGGTTTAGTGTTAGGGAGGCAGAATATTTGAATGATGTTAGTCATATGCGTATGTTGGAAAACTACCTATGACATAACTTATCCTAATCTGGAAAGGTAATCCTACCGGTCCATGCGAAGCGCTCTGCATGTCGATGTGGCTTTGTGTTCAAAGGATCTCAAACTGCAAGATTGCAACTACTGTTTATATGCCTACCTCCAATCTATGCCCGTCAATATGCACTTCTGGTTTTGGAATTTCTTTGTACATGAGCAATAGCATAAGGCTCGATGTAGTTACGACAAGCTATAATGGGACTTTTACTGGTTCTGCAGGCGAAACCCCTCTTGCAGAAAGGAGTAGGAGCCGTCCAAGAACTGCTTGATCCACATCTTGGACCCACTCTTAGAAGTTCTAGCCAAGTTCTGAGGCTGATTCAAGCAGCACACGTGTGCATAAATAGCGAAGAATCTCAGAGGCCACCCATGGATCATGTCGTCGCCATTCTAAGAGGCGAAGAGGAGCCTTCCTCATTAAGTAGGAAGGCTGGAAATGGATGCATCATCGACTTTTACAGTCAACTACAACAATCAAAAACCGACATGAACGGGCACCTAGCCTTGGCGATGCTAGGAGTTCCTGACTTTGAAGACGACGATCACTTCTTCTGTCGTTGAGACTTGAGAATAAAAGAAATCCAACAATTCCCTCCCGGATTTTCTGCTCGGGTTTTCCGAAGCAACTCCTGCTCGGAGAACGGAGGTGGAGAAAGACTGTCGGTAGAAGCATTAGAAACCTATAGGAGCCGAGTTTGGAGATCAATTTCTTGTGTATATATCGCAATCATCTCCCTCTTTTCCGGGAGGGAAGTGTAAAACGAATTCTCAACCTCGATCCTGGAAAAATTACATTGCATGGTCCTCTAGTTTGGCGAGCGGTACCCAGCAGTTTCTTAAATTTTGAATGGTTTCAGGGATGAGCCTGACACAATGCAAAGTTCATGTGGATGTCCAGTCCTTTTAATCCACGGACGGATATCTCATTGGAAGGCATGCAACTCTTTGTAAGATCGGCAGCTTTTCGTGAATCGGGTCGGTCCAGTGTCCATTTGAAAAGATGAACAGAGAGATGGGACCAAGGCCATATTCGAGTTCTGCCATGGGAAGAAGAAAGGCGAAACATTTCTCCACTTTGGGATACTCTGTTCAGCTATGGAGGCTTGCTTCATTGTACACGATCTTCTATATAGATTATACCATTCTCCGTCTCTTTCTTTCTCTATTTATTGGGCATTTGAACGTATTCGAGAATTTCATTTCATTTCTTTTGGTCAAAAAGTGACAAATTCAACTAGTGAAAAATAGTAGGGCCTGAAAGACGGGCTTTGGTACGTAATAGATCGCAAAGAGCTTGGGATGGGCCCGTGGGAGGATAAGACCCAGTTTGGAGGTATAGAGATTTTTTCGTGAGCCCTAACTATCCAATCCACAATTGAATTGGCTTTTAGCTACCCAAAGTTTTGGGGGAAAAAGACATTTCCAAAACAATAAAGGCCTGTTTGGTAATCATTCCAACAGTGTCAGATTTTTTTTTTTTTGTTCCCGGGCGTAGTTTTAGAATTGAATCACATTTAGTAAAATTTTTGTTTCCGAGAACAAATTTCTATTTTTTTGTTCCCAGAAGTAAATTTGAAATAAAATCAAGAATAAAAAAGAAGTTGATTATTGTTTCTAGGAACAAATCTAAGAATCAAGCTCATATTTTCTTTTCTTCTTCTTCTTCATTTACCACTAGCGTCATGGTTGCCATCCGTCATCTGTTGCCCATTGCCACTAGTCGCCGGCAATCGGTTCGGCGAGCTCACCAGAGGCAAGCCCAGCCACTGGTAAGGCTCACCTGGTTACTGGTGAGGCTAAGCCTTGGTGGGGCTAGGCGAGCCTCACTAGTGGCTAAGTGAGCCTTGTCGGTAGCTGGGCAAGGCTCGCCTAACCTCGTCGGTGGTCAGGCGGGCCTCGTCCAGCTGCTGGCAAAGCTCAGCCGACAAGGGCCGACAACCCTCTGGTGAAGTTACTGGCCACTTGAAGAAGAATAATAGGAGAGATAAAGGAAAAAAAGAAAAGAAAAGAAAAGTAAAAATTAAAAGAAAATGATTTTGAGCACGATACCAAACATTATTTTATTCTAAAATCAGAAATTTTGAATAGTTACCAAATGGCTTAAAATATTTAAAATTTTTTTTATAGGAATAGAATAAAAAATATCATTTTTGATTAGAAATTGTTATCAGGAATAGAATCGTTACCAAATGTATCCTAAGCAATCCAAATATTTGGGAAGAAAAACTTGTAAAAATACCAAAGGCTGTATATAAGCATTCACTTTAATATTAATAGTTTTTGTTGCTCATTTAAGTGTTAAAAAGGAGAAAAACGATCATTTAATAAGAATTTTCAGTCAAAGAAAATACATAGCTTTTATAATTAAATTTAATCTGAGCTAACAGTTTTTAACAAAAATAAAATAAAATCAGTCCACATGGATAGATGATTGTAAGCGATGACGTTGTTCCTCTGAAATTACGTCTTCTTCTCCCCCTCACCATGCTCTGCACCGCCGATTATGAAGCCACCACGCCTAGCACCGCCAACTCCTCCGCTACCTCGATGAGTTCAGTGACGGGGGCGAGAGCATCGTCGACCCATCCATCTCCTTTGAGAACCCCTTCGAGAACCCCCACTTCCGCCATGCTTACATGCTCATCTAGTTCAGTCCATTGCTATTCCAGCCGCTTCCTTTGATTAAGCGACTTCAAGCTCTGTCGAGAGCTCATCGATTGTTGCTGCAGAATCAAGCTAAGTTCTCTCTTATCTTCTGACTTTCATTTCATGATTCAGTCAAAGGCATTGTTCCTCAGCCTTTTTTGTGGAGATTTCTTCATCGATTTTTCTTCTCCATCGCTCTCCTAACACCAAAAAAGCCATCATTGAAGAGCAGGGGATTCATCATACATGCACTGATCAAACGAAGAAGTTCTTGATGGAAGAGATTTTCCTTCAACTCGACTCGCCATTTTGAGACATGCACAGATCAAACGAAGAAGTTCTTGATAGAAGTGATTTTCGTTCGACTCGGCTCGCGATTTCAGACGAATTGTTCTGGTGGCTGTCGCCCTCGTTGACAAAAGTCTCTTCGCCGTCACTCACTTCCTCTGTTTCACCATGTCTTATGGCGAGAGTGTCCAAGTGGTTGAATCTCGGCTAAAAACTTCATCGCTTGTGTCCATCTTCAATGACAACGAATTCTAAGACCTCTTTTTGTCAGTTTGACGACTGATGGCAATTAGGATTCCTCCTCATTAAGGCAAATTCTTCGAACTCCATTTTTGCCGCTTATGAACAAAGCAGAGTCTGTAAAATTTCAGCTACTACCGGCATGAAAACCGGCCATGATTTAGTATCCATTGAAAATTCAAGCTTGCTATTATGACGTTGCAGTCCGTGGGGCGGTGCGTGGCGACGGTAAGGTGAACAGCGTCCAGACAACGATGGGAAAGAAAGCCAATGAAGAGGCCTCCAGAGAATAGGAAAGACCAAAATCGAAACCAGAGAAAGTAAGAGGACCAAGCTTCAGAGATAGAATACAAGTGTCGAGCAAGAGTAGTCATTTTCTTCGAAAAAAAGGCTTAGAGACTTCGGAAAACACAAGTCGAGCGAAGGAATCACTTCCGAAGAGGATTTTCCTCCCTCGGTGATTGTTTCTGATGTGTCGATCGTCCCTTCTCTCTCTCTGGCTGGCGGACTTTGAAATGGATTCAAATTTTTTTGGATAGCGCCACCGCGAAACAGAGTATAGGAGAATCGGAATGTGATGTTAGGACGGTCGTCATTGACAGTGACAATTAGTGGAGTTAGCTCCAGCTCTCTGGAATCGCGAATCGCGTTGGATGAAATCGTTTCTCGAAAGGAACTGTCGCGAATTCATGCGTCTTCGGTCTGCTCTGTTCTGTGCAGAATGGGAGAAGGCAAGCAAACGAAAATAGGATCGGAGATGGTCGATTCGCGTCAATTAGTGTTTTTTAAGCTTCTAATTCTTGGTAACACGAGAGGAAATTTCGTTTTCTTCCTTCATCTCCCCCATTTTGGTTGTGTGAGAGAGCTTGAAGTAGTTGGCGAGGAATCAGTTTAGGTTTAGGGTTTTGAAACTGGGTTTTTTTTTTTTTTTTTCAATTTGCAATTTAGGTTTTATATGTTGGGGCAAACGTTATAGACAACGTCCTTTAGGACTTTGTATGTTAATTGGGCATGAAAAATGACCACGTCGGATTTTCGATGATTTAGATTGGAATTACCACTTAAAATATTGTAGTTGAACTTAGACATCAATGTGATTTAAATTTAATCAATACTGTCGGATACACAAACTTAGACAAAACATAAAACGGTTCCCGTATCACCCAATAACCATTTATTCTATGAAATGCGTTTGAACAGAATGATGTCCTCTGTGGTTGATTTGCTTACAACGTGTCTCCGAGTCTGGGTGATGTTATTATTATTTTTATTTGGACGGAATGGGTGAAGTTAGTTGACTTTTTAATTATTTATTAATATCATTTACTTGAAAAGTATGTGGTATCAAGATTACCTCTTTAAAAATTTGCTATTTGTGGTTAATTTTCTTTGGGGAAATTGTTCAATCAGTTCTGAACATATTGTCTGGATGTGAATTCAATTCAAAATCCTTCAATGTTGTTTCAAACTTTTGCATGAGATTTCAGATGTAGTTATTCCAGTCAATTTTAAGTAGAAATTGGTAGTGTGCTGCGTAGCATAGTCAGTAATGACTGGACCGTCATGTCAACGCGTTTTGGTAAAAATTGATAGGAATAACTATATTGGAATTTTGTGCAAAGATTTATGATTAAAATAACAAAATTGAAAAGTTTAAAGTTATATTGATATTCATACAATAGGTTTATGACTAATTAGGTAATTTCCCCAATTTTCTTATATAGTGCTAAGCATTTAATTGTATGGAATGTCATTTGTTATAGCTTAAACATCCAAAACATGCGAAGTCATAATATGCAAAATGTTAACAATAAACTTTACATATTATATCCATTTCCCACCATTTTTTCCATCTTACTCGGTGAATTCCCTCATTTTAATTTTCAATTTAGCAAATGGTCTAATTTTATTTTTGGTTGAAAGAAAATTTTATTCACTTGTCAAGATTAAATATGAGAGGAATATAAAAAGTTTCCAAGCAAAGCAAATCCTAAAGAGCCGCAAAACAAAACAAAATCCAAAAAAAGCAGAGTATAGCCTGCAGCTTGCAGCTATAAACACATTCTCATCTCAAAATACTAGATCTGTCGTGGCATAGAAACATAATTGGCGGCCGATCACTACAAAATTAATGATGGACACATGCTATGATTATTTCCTCCGAAAACTAAGGCTTACACTACGCACCAAGGTTCAATGTCTTTAACATTATCAATGTAACAATAATAATATGTTGAACCACCATAAATTGAACACCTCTAAGAAACTTCCACATCTCTATTGAAGAGAGAAAAACTTCCGGATTTAGATTTATACTTAACTCAAGAGAGGAGAGTTTTCACCGAATATTGAGAAGTTATAGAACAACGCTCGGGCTTCTTGTTGGCTGGATTGGTAACGAGTTCTTACCAAATTTTCAGCTGCAAGAAGATTTATACCGCGATGACGAAGAGGAAAAACAACGAGTCAAAGATGACGCCACGAGGTGAAGAAAGACTCTCAGATTAGATTGGGAGAGGCAAAAAAAAAGAAAATCAAAGCCTATAAAAATAAAGTGGAGCAAAGCAAGGATGAAGCTGAGAGAGCCTGCAAGTGAAATTTCTTTGTGTGAGGGTTTTTCGGAAGAGAGATTAGGGTTTGGCCGATTTCAATGATCTAGCTAACTCAACAATCTACCTTCTCTTCATCTTCACCATCTCTGTCTTCATCTTCATCTTCAGCCAACAAATTTCACTTTCATATACATTTTTTTTTTCTTTTTCCAATCATTTTGTTAGCTGCCGTCTATGTCCTAACGTGACCAGCAAGACCAAAACAATATGGGAAAAATGTTTAGTTAGATTCTCTCTCTATGAAGCTGTGATACGTGCTTCGTGAATCTGCAATATGAAATGATGGAGCTTCAGCGAGTTTGGTGGATGATCTCTATGGTTGTCGTGATTTTGTTGGTGTGTGTTCCTCATTCTTCGAGGGCCGAGGATATATTCCACAATGACAACTCAACTCTGAAGAAGCTCAGTTATAGCAATTGATTCGTTCGGTAACTATGTTGCTCCCTCTCCTTTGCAGCTCTTGTTCGTCTGATGCTTGACTAGAACGTGCTTAATATGGCAATGTCCATCCTGCTCTTGCTCTTCATTGCTAATTTTAGCACCCAATTTTGCATCGACTCCTCGATTGAAGAACAAAATTAATTCAGAGCTTGAAAAAGAAAACGAATTTAGCCCCGATTCATTAATTTGGGGCAAATAACCCACACAGATGATGCAGTTTAGCACTGATATTATTGACTTCACTTTGTTAGCAAGTCATGTCCAATAGTTTACATTAAAATATTGCAACGACGGATTTCGAGCCAAACAAATTGTTGATGACACTAAGTGATCTTTAAAAAAAAAAATATTTATCAAAGTAGGCTTAGATTGAAAAGTTCTGGCACTAAAATAAGCACCATACAAAGTTATCCCACTTCTATTTTGTTCCCCATTTCACAGTAACAAGAAAGTTTTGGTAGATAACTAATTGTGCACTTTGCATGATTATCATAGCAAAATGCCAGTATTCTTTTTCATGGTTCTATTCCAAATTAAATGAATATCGTATATGAATAAAACCTAATGTCAAATGAAGAATCTTGAACTATTGCTTAGTCAAATTGGGTTTTTATATATTTTATGAGATTTTATGAGAACACTGCTTACTATTTTAAAAGCTTAAACTTTTAAATGAAGGCACGATTTAATATTTAATTATTTGAACATTTCCCCTCACGCTTAGTCTGCTCCTTTTACTCTTGTACTAAGCATAGACATTTTTAATTGGGGAAGCAAATAAGGTCTGGAAAGATTTGAATTTAGAATCTCCAATTTTAATACCATATAAGATTTTATGAAATTGCTCCAAACTGTTTTTAAAAGCTTAAGCTTTTAGATAAAAATATGATTTAATATTTAATTATTTCAACACATCTTGAAGAATAATTCATATGCCTTTTACTTATATATATGCCGAAAAAAAGATAATAAAAATTTCGGAAACTTTTTTAAAAAAATTAAAAAGATTATCCACATCAAAGTTAATCGGTCATGTAAAACAACCGCCACCGATTGAATTTCCACATTGGTGATTCTTGGCCAAAATTAGCCAGAAGAATTATGCTAAGTTTTAGGACTAATTTGGCAAAACCTTAAAAGGTTTAAAACTAAATTGATATAATTAAAAGTTTTAGGACTGAATTGGCCGCCATACATTAGGTTTAGGTCTTTTTGGATAATTTTCCCGAAAAGTGTTTCAAAGTCATTAGAAGAATGATGTAATTGATGTGATTAGAAAATGATATTTATGATATATGGTAACATTTGTAAAGAGCAGATGTTTATTGTAACATATTAGAACAATTAAAAATTACGTTATCTATATTGTCGGTGCAGATGCTATAGCCAAGAGACATTATTTAAAATCCATTTTTGCCTTTTTCGTTCTATATGCAGTTGTTTCTTTACTGTTAAAAATTAGCGTGTTTCAAAATTAATTGGTAATGGTACTTTTTTATCCCCATTTTCCGTTACAATTGAAATAGTAAATGTAGAAGTCGCCTCTTTCCATAATACATGACTATTCATTTGCAATATGTGTTTTAATTTTCTTTTAAAATGAAAATGATCCATGAGTCGACTTTTTCCTGATCTCCCTTTCACCCCCTACTGATAATATGCGTGTGTACACACACACACACACACACACACACACACATAAATATATATATTTCGTTCATTGTCTTATTTCTCCTTTATCAATGTTTGAAATATCTTTACAATGGACATGAGTACGAAAACATTTTCTTAATATTTTAATAAAAAGACTGATTTGCTAGGGATCGTGCTTAACTTATTTCGCAAAAAATAAATGATTTAGAAAATATCTTCCTAAAAATAATCGTTTGTATCTATTGAATACGTGGTCAATTAAAAATATTTTCACTATTAACAATAAAATATATCTCAATATTTTCGTGAACGATGAAAATATTTTTCGTTTGTTCATTTTTTTATGCAATACAAAAGATTATTTTTAGGAAAATATTTTTCAAATAATTTACATTTTACGAAATAAATGGAAGTTCAAGTGTTAATTCGATATGTGTGGAAAAATTGTCCATACACGATTTTTATACGTTTATCTACAATTCTTATTGTCTGTGTTCTCGAAAGCAAAGAAGGAAATGTGCAACTGAATTTAAATGGAAAAATACCATTCACGAAATCAAACAAAACAACCAAAATTTTCATTGCACTTCTAGTATTTTCAAAAGTACAACCGTTAAAATTTACATAAGAAAAAGAAAACAGAAAAAGGAAAGAAGGATAATCCATCCCTTCATACTTATACCTCAAGGAACGTACAAGCAAACCCACACGATCCAACTATCCGGATGCATTGCACTCATATTATCTGATTTCTTTTTTTGTCTTTATATTATCCGATTTAAGCTCGATATTTTGCCACTACAAGAATTACCGCACTAAGAATAATGGACATAGCCCATGAATTTTGGTAGAAGTGATTGATTCTATGTTTAGGTTCTTGATCTGAAACTTACTTTATCAAAATCAGTTTCTCATTTCAAATCGATTCTCTCATAGAGGACTTAGTTAAAATCTACCCATGAATTGAGCCTATCTTTTGGAGAATCAAACCTTACGTAGTATAACTATTTCTTTAGGAAAATTTGTGATAAAGTGCTTAAGTCATCGATCTATTACCTACACTTTTCAGGTTTGCAACCCATCTTGAACATATCCACCTCTTTGTTTAAACAATTCAATACTGGTTCCGTTTCCTAAAATTTGGAGCTTTCATAAATGTACAAAGACTCTAGACTCTATCGACCATCTCTTCTTTGCTTATCCCGTCTCCGCGACTCTTGCCTTTTTTTGGGCCAGTAGATGTAATCTTCCATGGCGTAATAGATCTTGGGCGGAAAATCTCCTTTGGGCTTTGAATTTCCTGATTGGTAAGGATTTCTTCCATTCCATTGCTCGGTTCTCTTTTGAAGCCATGTGCTATTTAATTTGGAAGAAAAGAAATAATATCATTTTCCAGGGTGAAACGCTTGAGGTTTCGGTTTTGAAAAATCAACTTGTCAAAGTTATTAAAGATAAGGTGTCAGACCTTCAGCAACGTGCCGGGCAACTTTTGTAATAGACGTCTTCAACAAAGGTGGGGCTTTGACTCTTCTGTTTTTATTGGCGGGCCTGCCCATTCTCCTTAGTGGTGCTTCTTCTACTAGGGTTGGTCAGTTGGTGCTGTTCCTTCTGGGTTTGCGGCGGTCATTGCTTTGTTGTGCTGCCTTGCTGACAATTGTTTCTTTGGTTTGCTTGGTGGTGGTTTTCTTTTGGTTGCCGGTTTGTTTCGGCTTCCTTGGTTTCCGTTGTTTTTTTTTTCTTTTACTTCGGGTCCCTTTCACTCTTTTTGCTCGTGCATTATGAGTGAAAGCTTTTGGCACTAGGTTCTTGTAAAGTTGGCTTTTACTCTATATATTCTTACCTTAAAAAAAAAAAAAAGACTCTGATGCATTTAATAGGCAACCAAAATTCAGAGCAGGTTTCCAAAGTCCCACGGTTCTCCTATGCCGGACTCTGCAGCAGGTTGCTGCACGTTCTGCGTGACCATGAGAAAAAGGTAACTACAGCTTTCCCACTTTCACGGGTGTCTCCTAGGACCACTTTCCATCCGTGAGGTCACTTATCACATATTTTTGGATTTATATGAAAAAAAAATATCGCCAGTGTAATATTTTTTTTCACTTAAATGCTTTTAAAATTAGAAGCTACGATCACTACCATGTCAATTTATCACCTGCATAAGTGTACATAGGTCGTGATCTAAGGTGTTCTTGGGGAAAATTGTCTAAAAAGTCCTAAATTTATTGTATTTTTGCTAATTCAGTCATAAACCTTTTAACTTTGTCAATTGGTCCTAAACCTTTTTACTTCTTGCCAATTCAGTCCATTTAGTCAATTTTGGCTGGAAAATGCTGATGTGGATGCCGGTGGTGTCACATAGGACTGTCGGTGCAGACGTGGATAATTTTTAATAATATTTTAATTATTTTTTATTTTTTATTTTTTATTTTTTATTTTTTATTTTTTATTTTTTATTTTTCCTTGACCTTTTCCGATGGCTGGCCATTGGCCACAGGCGACAGCTGGCCACCGATGAGGCCTGGCCCAGCGAGGAGGAGCTCTGGCGAGGGGAGCCCTCGCCTAGGCGCGGCTTGACAAGGGTTGCCTGGGCAAGGTCGACCCTCCCCCAGGCCAGGGTGGCCTCGCCGAGCATCCGTCGGGTGACGGTGACGCCAGGCGAGGCCGCCCTAGCCCCAGCGAGGGCCAGCCTCGCTAGATCTGGCGAGGGGAGCCCTTGCCCAGGCGAGCGTTGGCCTCGTAGACCAGATTTGGCGAGGTCGGGCCTCGCCCTTGGTCGGGCGGGCGTCGGCCTTTGGCCAATGGCCAACCGTCACCCGCTTGGCTAGGGGTGAGGCCGGTGCTTGCTTGGGTGAGGGCAAGCCTTGGTGAGGGCTCCCCTCACTAAATCTGGCAAGGCCGCCCCTCGTCGGGGCCAGGGTGGCCTTGCTCGGCGTTGCTATCGCTTGGTCGATGCCCGGTGAGGCCACCCTAGCCTGGGGGAGGGTCGGCCTCGCCCAAGCGACCCTTGCTGGGACGCGCCTGGGCGAGGGCTTCCCTTGCCGGTGCTCCTTGCCTGGCCGGGCCTCGCTTGTGGTGGGTGAGGCCAGCCGGTCGACTGTGGTTGGTGGCTAGCCACTGGAAAAGGCCAAGGAAAAAGCCAAAAAGAAAAAAAAAAGAAAAAAAGGGAAAAAACAGAAAAAATATAAATACAAATATAAAAATTCAATTTTTTAGAAAATATTAAAATATTATTAAAAATTGTCTACGTTAGTGCCAGCCATCCTACGTGGCACTGCCGGTGTCCACGTCAATATTTTCCGGCCAAAATTGGCTGGATGGATTGAATCGGCAAAGAGTGAAAAGGTTTAGGACTCAATTAGTAAAGTTAAAACGTTTAGGATTGAATTGACAAAAATGCAATAGGTTTATGACTTTTTAGACAATTTTCCCGGTGCTCTTGGGTATTCTAACAAAAGAAAATCATTGATAAAATGACAAGTAAGCTTGTCGTTTTCATTCTTGCTTCGTTTATTTCTCGAAAGATGAATGATTTGAAAAATATTTTCGTAAAACTAATTAGTTATATTGTTTGAAAAAATTAGTAAAAGATATTTTCGTTTAGAACTTTTTATAATCGATATAAGTTTTCGTTTTTAGGAAAATATTCTAAAAAATGTGGGTTTTTTTTGGGCAAAAAATCAGACCCTTATTGTCTTTTTTCTTTTTTTCTTTTTTTTTTGGATTTACATAACAAAATAGCGACAACGTAATCTTTTCTTGACACTAGGGCTCTAAAAATTAAGATTTGTGTCCATTATCGTGTCAAGTGATCACCTATTGCAATGCTGCGTGACCTCACGATGTTACCTTTTATTTTTATGTAGTTAGTGGTTGAGATAGTGTTTTTTTTTTTTTTAATTGTGTTTACTCATTTTTTGTTATTGCTATGCATTAAGGTCTGCCTAGTAACTTGGAAGACCTCGACTTCTAAGCTCTAGCCTGCTGTCCACCAATTTGGCGATTCAAGGACACCTCAAACAAGGTTAGAGATATGATTTCATTGGATGTCAAATGCAATCCATTTGTTTGAAGAACTATCTGTAGCTTTCCACATCGCTTATAGTATGTTTGGTCGTAGTAATGACAATTACATTAGACCTTTTTTTTTTTTTTTTTATATTGCCCGTTATAATGTATGCTTGTGATGATAGCTATTAAAGTGTACTCCCTATTATATTCCGAGCTAGAATATTTATTAAATCACCCCCTGTGCACTAGCCATTCCCGCCTAAAAGATCCCTGCCTGTTTTTGCCAACTCACTCTACCAAGGTTAGGCTATATTAATTATAACTAACTTTATTACGCTATTATATCACAATGACAACATTTATATTTAATTTGATATGATCACATATTACGCGATCAAAAATATAGTTGGTCATAATCATAGTGAAGCACTCAGTGAGTTAGGTTTGCCCCGTCTTGCAAAATTATGCTATATTGATAATAAGTAACTATCTTATTGAAAAATATTCTTATGTAACGATTAGCATAATAGTGGTTGCTTAACATCAGGTATAGTAATCAAAATTTTTGTAATTGACTATCATATTTATTTTAATATAATGATTATCTCAATCACTAATCATTTGATGCTCAAAATTGTTGTTTGATTATTATTTCAATCATGATGATATTTATATTAATACAATCACATACTATGTGATTAACTTTAAATAACAATCATATATATATATTCATTAAAAATTCAATTAATAACTATAGTATATATCTTGAAAATAAATATGGGGTTCTATACTCATAATTGGCTCTTCAAGTAATATTTATAGTAATATAATATTTATGTTAAGATAACCGCATGTTATGTGCTTAATTTAATAATAATCTTACACAAAAAAATAATAAATATTTGATATAATAAATTATATTATCTGATAATGTTTATGGGGTTTAAATTCATAGTTGACTATTAGAATGACTCTTATAATATTATCTATCCGAGTTTGGGAATTCCAATGCAAAACCACCCTTATTACATGCTACTCAAGAAACCAAACAGTTTCGACCAAAAAAAGAAAAAAAAAAGAAACCAAACAGTATAATACATATAATATGACTTAAATCAAATAGCATAGTAGTTATTGCAACTCCATTACATTATAACGTAATAGCATATTACAGGCATATTCCATCCCTGTGTCCAACTGGGCTGCTGATTCATGAATCTAGAATACTAGTCTTATATAGGATTTTCGTATGGACCAATTAATCTATTGCAACCAATCCTTATTTAAACATTTATAACCGTCGGTTTTACAATAGTCAATCGCAAATTCAGAATCCAAAGGGCGATAGCTATATGACTTCTTTGGTCATGTCCAAAATGGTAACGTAGACACATATCTTTCAAATGCTCTCATCATGTGGAGCTGAAGTTGCCGATCGCCATTGGCTGCGGCCAAATGGAGAACTTTCTTTTCAACGAACGTGAATTGCGTCACTACGTTGCTATGTCTATCGCAAAATGATAGAAAAATCATTTCAAGAAACAAGTGAGAAAAAGGAAAGAGAGATATAGTAAGACAATGCGGTCGTGTCGTTTTCAGCACGGTTGCTCTGCTTTAGGGTTTACGCGTTTTAATCTTTTGCGCAGACCAATGAAGGATCGCCGTTATCGGGAGTCTCATGTTTTTTCCTGCGTTCCCAACTTTCCAACGTTAATCTTAAAAATCTATTTCCAGGAAAGAAGCTCGAGGAGATCATCCAATCACAAGCATCATTCAAAAGCCAGTGGTATAAATAAAATAAAATAAAATAAAAAATAAAAATATCTCCAGGGTCACGATAAATGGACGTGACATATATTTCTCCTTTCTATATTGGTAAGAAAAGTCAAAAAAGAAAAATCGATAGTTTTGACACTAATTTTGGATTTAGAAAAGAAGCCGTAATTAAAAAATCTTGATAATTACGAATGATTGACCTCCAGTTATTTGACTGAAAATTTCCTGATGCCCAACCGACTATATCAATTCCGGGATTTATTAAATTCCGTATTAATATTGTTTCATACGAAAGTAATAGTATAAAATGATCCTTCTTTCTTTACATTAGAATTATATAACAAAGATTTCATGAGTTTGTTGGGTATTTAACTACCAAAATTTTGTCAGTAATCTTACGGTTTCAACCTTCTAATACAAATTTTCTAAAAAATTATATATTAATTAAAAGGAACATAATCTGCATTTAGATTAGCGGTTCTTAAGTTAAGTACCCTATTTCCAACTATATTTCAACAGATAGATGTGTAGCTAAATAATTTCTTTTAAAAGGAGATAAATATATGCACGGAAACTTAATTCTTGATTTCATATGCTAAAAGTGTCTTTTTACTCTTTTGGTAGCTGAGAAGAGCAATCCATCGGTCCATATTACTGTGAAGCACTGATATTTTCCCGAAGCCTTTGTGTCATGTCGGATACTTTTTGACACTTGGTTAACACGTATCAAAAAATTCGACACCTAATCAACTCAATCGGGAATTCTGACATGCGAGTTTGGAATTTTGACATATGATTCTCAATTTTAAAAATTTTCATTAGATGAAGGGTCAAAATGTAAATATGTAAGAAAATAAAAAAAATAAAAAATAACAAATGGTAAAGAAAAAAAAAGTTGCTTACCTATTTCCTTTACCTTACCAAAAAAAAAAAAAAAAAACTAATATTCTCTTCTCTTCCGACTCTCACTTCCCATGACACAAAATTTAGCCCTCAAGTTTATTTTTTCTTTTCTCTTTCGACACGCTCTAATACGCAAGTTTAGAATGTGGATTGCTCTATTTTTTTTCTCCAAACTTTATGGATTATTTGAGTAGAGTTGAATTTGTCAAATTGAAACAATGAATAAATATTAATGAATGGTGGATTAATGTTTTTAACGTAAATTCATTCTAGGCTATTATTATTATTATTATTATTATTATTATTATTATTATTATTATTATTATTATTATTATTATTTATTTGTGAATTTGAATTAAATTAATTTGATTAAAATAATCATACAAATGAAAATTTATCATGTAGATTTAAAAATATATATTTAATATACAACATGTCCTAACGTATTGGAATTCTTTATTTTTTTTAAAAAGACATATCGTGTTGCGTGTCGTATGTCGGTATCGGTGTTACTTACTCGAAATCACAAGCTTTCACCCTCGTCCCCCAACCCCTTTCCCCCTCCTCTTTTTTTTTTTTTTTTTAATGTATATAAAGTCATTCACCTAAATCAATGTGCCGAATCCACTCAGGGTCCGATCTTTCTTTTGTCCACACTCAAATTCCGTTACTTCTTTTCTCCTTATACTTTCCCCTATTTTTACTAATCAAATGCTTATATTGTCAATTTGACTAATCAAAATTTGCTACATTTATTAATCTTCTAATCAAGTCCCTCCACCGTCAAATCCAATTAAATTTAACGGACGTCGGATGACATCCCAATATAATGTGGATAAAATATGCCGATGTCCATGTTGAAATATGCGAAAAATTTTAGCAGATGTCAGCAAAAACAGAGTATAATGTCGATAAAATTTAGTGAATGACTCGTTCACATTGGGGAATTTTATGTCCACACCGCACTGTAAAGTTGTCTGAATGCTGTGCCGGCTCAATTTAGTTGGATATTATGTCACATGGACTTGATTAGGAAATTTATCAAAGTAGAAAGATTTAGATTTGATTAGATGAATTGAGAATACAGATATTTGACTAAAAGAGAAGGCGAAAGAAGACCGACAAAAGTGATGAAAATAGAAATTTCTTCGAATACTCATCGCTCTTTATCATCATGATCAAATTTGATTCAGGAATTAATACGACTTTTAGTGTAGGAGATTTCAAAAAATATTTTTAGTCATTGGTCTTTCATCAAAATTAGATTGGGATAGAATATGACTTTTAATAGCTTTAAAAGTCTCCTCTTATATATAAAAAAACGCAACCACTCCAACATGGAAGGGGGAGGTGGGGGATTTGAATCCTCACATTCTCAGGGGTTGGGATAGGGATATTGAGTGAGAGTTAGAATATGAATAGAATATATATATATATATATATATATATATATATATATATATATATATATATATATTCGCAAGAAGAAAGCGACGCTCCCTATTCTCAACCATGGCCAAAAGTGGCGGCTCAAGTTCAATTCCGAAGCCGAGGTGTTCTCTGGGCACCATGGATGAGGTGAGGCTAGTCTTCAACAAGTACGATGCGAACGGTGACGGCAAGATCTCCTGCGACGAGCTGAGGCAAGCCCTGAGTGCGCTTGGCCCGACGGCGGCCACCCTTGAGGAGGCGAGGCGCGCGTTGTCGGAGATCGATATGAACGGGGATGGCTTCATCGACCTCAACGAGTTTGCCGAGATCTTCACGTGGGGGCCGGGTGGTGGCCGCAACGAGCAGGAGGAGCTCAAGGGGGTGTTCGACATTTACGACCTCGACAAGAACGGGCGGATCTCGGCGAAGGAGCTGCACGCGGTGATGAAGAAGCTTGGGGAGAAGTGCTCGCTGAGCGATTGCCGGAGGATGATTGGCTCCGTCGACAGGGACGGGGACGGCCAAGTCGATTTCGACGAGTTCAAGGCCATGATGACGAAGTCAAGCTCTTCTGATTCTTAACAAGTGATGATGCATCGACGTGGAGTAAAGCCCTTTTCCGTACGATTTCTTCTTCTTCAGTCGATTTTTTCAGTCATGATTGATTTAGGTTTAGTTGCCAATTTGATATGAACAGTATTAATCTTTTTGACTTTGATTAGGGATTCTAGTTGGGAAGTACTATTTTTTTTTCTCAATGTTCGTAGTGTAGTGTGAATATCAGACTCTTTATTCTGTAAATTGGCAAAATAAGAAAATAATTACACAAGCATGATTTAGGCAATGGCACATATACAGTTTTCTTCCATAATTATACGGTAAAAAAGAAAACAATCTTTTGGGAAAGAGATCTTAGAAGATTTTTCTAACATCTCTGCGTATCTCAACTTTTTATTTCGCTCTTCAAACAGATAAGCCGATCAGGAAAATAGAAGATATCAAGTATCTTTTCATATCCGAACTATTATTTCGCTTTTCGGAGAGAATTAATGATAAGAGATATTGTGGAGATTAACTTTTTTTTTTTAAACTCTAAAATACAACGGATCTGCTCATGGTACAAGTTATCTCTGAAACTTATGTTCAGTATTGCCAATTATAAAAACAAAAGAGATTGATGTGGATGCCAGTTCTCAATGTTTTACTTTCTGTTCAAGTAAGCATTTATCCAATTCGCTTGAATTTGTTTTCTTGTGATACGTGTTAATCAAGAAGCCTATTTAATGTATTACGCTTCTTTCTCCTTTAGCCTTTCGTTGTGGGTATGGGTCAAATGAGTCTTTGACCCATACTCTAAGTCATGTTTAATTGGTTCCGGTAATACATATGTTGTTTAAAATAATGAAACATAATTCAAAGGAAAAAGAATCTAAAAAGTCCTGGCCTATTACATTGATATTAATTTAATCATAAACCTTTTACATTGAATGATCAATTTAGTTAATCCAGCCAATTTGGGTCGAAAATCAGCCTCCATGGACATTGAGCCGGGTCTACACGGGGAGTTAGCACGGAGGTGCGACATCGAGAGCTCAAGCTTGTGATAGAGAGAGAGAGAGATAGAGAGGTGATGGCTTGGTGACCTGTTGGCCTAGATGATGGCTTAACAACAGCTCAGCCACAACATGAAAAACCATGATTTTATAGCTTCAGTCTAATCTAAGATGATAAAATTTTAGACTGATAAAATTTCGTATAGTCACCAAAGGTTCAAAATTGTCCCACTTTTGATAGAATCAACGGCGGCAAAACACGGATTCTGTCACTGAAGTTTGACTCAAGGTGACGACAGCTCTGTTTTTGCCGTTCTAGGGTATGATCTAAGGTGATAAATTTAAGAATTTGTGGCCTTTCTTCGATGCTAACATGACCGACATAACAATTTATTGCCTCTAGTCGACACTAAGACGACAAAAATTGTGTTTTGTCACCTATGGATAACTTAAGACGAGGAACATTAGTATTTTTTTAAGGTGTTTTTCTTGTAGTGTTGTCAAATATAAAAATATTTGGTAAGTTGCATACTCCGAAAAAGAGCTGGTAATTTCGTCAAAGTGTTAATAAGATATCAATAACTACTTGAGAAATCAGGTCATCGCCATTTTTTTTTTACACTAATAAACTATTCCGTAGATCTATCTACAGGAAAAAGATCCGTTTAGCGATTTTTGGGATTATGATAGGCTTTATTTATCAACGGAACAGCAGAATTCTCCAGGTTAATTATGATAGGCTTTATTTTTGGGATTTAGGGTTTCTACACCAATTTATAGCGGTTAGATCTGTCTAGATCTTAATAGTTTACAACAAGGCTCTGTTTATCTTTCTTCATTGCATGGAGAGTAAAACAAAGAAACATAATATATATTAAATGAAATTTTATCCTTGACTATAAATCTTTCTTTCTGTATTAAGATCAGGATAAATTGAATAAACTTTTGAATAAATGGGGATGCTTTTTGAAAATAGACCTGCACAGTGCGTGTAATCTCTCGATATTTTATGCCAACTCCAAAACATCCTTCAACCTTTATTTCAATAAAAATCCTTGCCTACGCGTAGCGCAATTGGCTTAAAAAAATATGTTTTAAAATGGAGCATGAAACATTTTAACATATATACATCATTTTAACCTATCATAGCCGTGAAAGGTATATAAAAAACTAAATTATCAAACTACAAGGCCACTAATAAGTATGAAAATACAAATTCACTAATATTATGCAAAACGTTATGTACTTTTACTATATTTGAAATGCATGTAAACAATAGAAACTTTTGTCGACTAACTAATATGGACAAGAAAACTTGATCTTAAGTTATTTTGCTAAAAAAATTTGTTATATACAAATAAGTTAGAATTAAATAGTAAAATAATGAAGAGACAGGATAATAATGGTAGGTAAATGCAGCACGCACCAAAATCTTTCTTGCAATGACTGAAAGTCTAATTCTAGCAGGCAACACCTAAAAGAAGATTTTGTTATAATACATTCATATAGATATAGATGGTAATGCGATATTATTATATAATAGACCAAACAATCATTTAGGAACGTCAATATATATGCAAACAGTAATGTGATCCCATGATATTTTTTTCTAGAATAAATCAAATTGCCCTTGAATTTATTCCTTTACTAGAAAAAGAGCATGAGGGTGGCATACGAAGAGAAATAATGAAAAACTAAATTAGTAAATAATATATGCCCTGTAAAGATTTTGACACATATTTTAAATATAATTTAGAATCATCATCATGGATAAGACGAGTGGTGTATGAAATTCGTGACAATTATTTTAATTTTAGAAGGTAAGAGGTTCATATATTGTTAGTCAAGCATCTTGATTATTGTAATTCACGATTTTGTCTATCTATAACTATGTAATGTATGCATGGGTTTGTCATGGGATCTTTAGGTAAATATTTTGGGAAAATCATAAAAAAACTAAATTTATTTCACTTGTATCAATTTAATTCTCAATATTTTATTTTGGCCAAATTATTCTAACCTTTTAACGATTTGCCAATTTAGTTATTCTAGCAAATTTTGATTGGATATTTATTGACGTAAATGCCAACAATGCTACATAGGATTGTCGGCGTTGACGTTAACAATTTTTAATTTTTTTAGAATTCAATGAATTTTTAATACTTTTTTTTTTCTTTTTTTTTTCTACGAAGTTTTGGTGAGGGTTGTAGGCTAACCCTAAACATAGGCGAGGGCCAACTTCATTGGCCAATGAATGACAGTCGCAAAGCCCTTGTCAGTAGCGGGCGAGGGTTGTGGCCCTAGCTAAGGTGGCCATTGGGCAAGGGATGGTCCAAGACCCTTGCCGGGCTTAGAAGAACAGAAAGGAAAAGAAAGAAAGAAAAAAGAAAAAGAAAAGGAGAAGGACAAAAATAAAAACTTATAAAAAAATCAGAATATTTTTAACAAAAGTTATAAAAGTTGTTCACTTTAGTGTTGGCCATGTAAGATAGCTAATGTTCACGTTATCTATTTTTAATTAAAATTGGCCGGAATAATTAAATTGGTAAATCACTAAAAAGTTTATAATTAAATTGTTCAAATTGAAAAAATTCTGAATTGAATCGATATAAGTATAATAAATTTATGATTTTTTTTTGATAATGTCTCCTAAAAGTTTGAGGTTGAATGGCTATTTGGGTTTGCTTAATTATTTTCGTTGTACGTATAGTAAATGACAGCAAATTATTCTCCCACAGGAACCATCATCGTTTATCGGATCTTTTTTTCCCAACTAATCTGATTTTGTGAAATTACTAAGGTTCATTATTTTGGCGTTAATTTAAAATGTGTCGAGAAATTATTGTATATATACATCCCTCTTTGCTCCGTTTGACTTGCTAGAATATAGTAGCGTGCTCTAGGCGACACGTTTCTTCTCCATGTTGCTGAGCTCAACACGTTTCTCCATAGGAGGAAGAAACTTATTCCATCTCGCCTTGAGAGATGGGCCGACTCTCTGTTTCTTCTTCCGAGTAATTACGTTAACAATCTCCAGAATTAAAGCATCGATCGTGGGTCATTTTCGTTTTTCCTTTCACAACCACCAGAAGTTACAAAAGGGTTCTATTATTTATTGGGCAAATGAGTATATTCTGTGAATATCCTTTCCAATTAGAAGTCAATACCAGAACAGAAATGCTACCCTCACCTTTCGAATTGTGCGGATTCCAGATTTATCCGTCACATACAAGTTTGCTTATGCCCTATTTGATAGCCAATTTGTTAATTTATTTTTCTATTCTTTTGTTTCCTTAAAAATTTTTTTTTAGAAATCCGTTTAGTAATGTCAACTAATTTTTCTATTCTCTAGAATAGATTAGTAGTTAGGGAATATACTTAAAATAGAAATAAAAAGATTTTTTTTTGTTCTTGACAACAAATTCTAAAGCAAGATAATTTTCATTTTTTTTTCTTTTTTCTCATTTATTTTTATTCCTTTTTCTTCTCTGGTCGATCACTGATCTCGGCAATGGGTCGGGGGAGCCTCACTGGGTATGGCGAGGGCGGCCTTGCAATCTCACCTAGCCATTAGCGAGACTCGACCTCATGTGGTCACTGTGAAGTTGGCTTTGTCTAGCCTTGGTGAGGCTAACCTCGCCTAGCCATGGCGAGGTCGAGCCTCACGAATCTCTAGCCAGTCACTAGCCATCTCTTAGCCTTGGCAACCAGCTATAGGAAGAAAAGAAAAAATTATAAAAAAAGTTATAAAAATCTTAGAAAATTATTGAAAACTAAAATAATTCTATGTCAACAAAAGAAAAATAAATTTGAGAATTGTATCAAACACATTTATATTCTTTTTTTATATTCCGAGAATAGAAATTTTGTGCAGTTATCAAACACATTATTTTGCACATAAACTTGTCCAGAGAATATAAATGAAAAAAATTATTTTTGAACATAAATTGTTCCTAAAAATAGAATTGTTATCAAATGCACCCTTGGTCCATAAATTTTCAATCGTATTTCTACCCTACTTTCCGAGATTTAATGAGCCAATAAATTTGCAAGTCTTTTGTGAAAGGCCATGTTAACTTCGCAAAAAATCAATCATTTGAAAAACACTTTTTTACATTTAATCGTTTATATCGTTTAAAATAATTAGTCAATGAAAAATATTTTCATTATCGACAATAATTTAAATTTAAACATCTTTGTGTATGATGGAAATTTTTTTGATCATTCATTTTCTTTAGTAATACAAGCAATCATTTTTAGGAAAATATTTTTAAAGTCATTCATGTTCCGTGAAAATAAACATACCATTCATATATGCTTGTTTACTGAAAAGAGTGATGCAAAGTCAATAAAGAACATTAATGACTAGGTCTCGGGAGATTCATTAAGCATTACAATAGAGTAATATTGCAAGTTTTCTACATCTTGACCGGGATCGTGATACTCACAGCCAACGCCTTCAGATCAGAAATTTCTTCCATCAGATATGTTTAACAAATCTCGCCCTGACGGCACTCATTAGCATTGGTAAAAATAATTTTTGCCTTCCGAAAACTCCACTTGTCCCGGGTCATTGAATGAATAAAAGGCGCGCATTGATCGCAACTAGCTTCCTAATTCAGTATAGTACAATACCGATTCTCAAAACCGATCCACGCCTTTCCAAATTATGAAAATATTAAGAAAGGATATGACGCTCGAAAGATCATAGATTCACTTGAATGGCAGGAGGGAAAATAAATTCCTATAACAAACTTCATGGTTAGTACAAGAAAAACCTAAAAGAACTGCCAAGGGCCGGTGGCCACCATCATGCAAATACATTGGCATTTGTTACCTAACATAAATCAATCAGTAATCTACAAAGGGCAACTTCTGCCCAGGTGCTCATGAAAGCCACCGTTAAGTACAGAAGCTCTGTTTCTAATAGCAATGGCAAAGTCAGAAGCTATTTCCATGTCAAACTTCAATCTTCCAGACGGTCAGTCCAAGTAACGCTGTCTGGTAAGGAATGTAACCTGCCCTGCGGTGCAGCGAATCTACCGAACCACATTCCTCACCACCGAACCGACAAACTATGCAAAACAAAGCGACGCAAGATGTGGAATCTTGTCCTGGACAGTTTGTCAGGATCATCTGGCCTTCAGTTCATTGTGCTTCAGCAAGGAGCGATTCATGGTGCAAACCTGCTGCTGCAAGAGCCATGCCCTGCCTTTCACGACTAGACAATCTTGATGCAAATGCGAGGTGGCTGTAGCAGCAGAAGATGTGGACACAGCTTCTTCGTTCTGATGCAGGTTATATGCTTCAGTATCATTCTGGCACAAGCCTGCAGCTTCTGAGATTTGAGCCTTCACTTCTCGGAAACTCTCCTCTGATAGGGAAACCTCCGCAAGGAGTCTCCATGCATAGTCCTCCGACGCATTTTCAAAGTCCTCACATCTCTTCAGCACTATGTGTCCGCCAGTCTCCCAGACGGCGGGATTTACTTGAGTTTCCAAAAGTTCTTGGCTCACTTCTCCCCGAGCTTGCTTCTCTGCATAACACTGACCATTGACAGAGAGCTCAATTAGACGCGTGATAACTAAAAACTTATGAGGAAGATACACAACCTTGTTCTGTGGTGACCACCAGAATTTACTGAGAATTAATAACATTTCCTTATAGTCAGGATCCTAACTAGCTCCTTAACCACAAATCTTGACTCGAAGTTCCTTTCTCGTGTGAGATTTGGTCCATTAGTAGTGTAACTTCATTGGTAAATCGAGAGACCATGGCAAAGAAAGTCGAAATATATAAGAGTCAGTGCAGCTTAGATAGAAGAGGAGCATATGGACAAAAAAAAAACTGCACAAACGTTACATCACACTCAAAGATCTCCATGACGAACCAAGCAGAGCGCATCATAAGATGTGATGTCTTCGAAGACAAGAAATTGGACCTATGAAAAATAAGCCTCGTAAACAAAGATGAGACTTTGTGTGCCATGATTAAATGGCCCATATATCAGTTAAACTCCTACCTCAATGGATCATCTTGAAAGTGCTAGTACCCCTTTTAAGTTGCACAGCAAAACGGCTCATGGACATTAAACTGTCAATCTGTTGGGAAAGGAAAAAATGAAAAGTTACCTGTGGAAATAGAAACACTCTTTTGCTGCAATCGGCAATCAGTATATTGAAGGGGATGTTGTTGTACTGAAGGAGTATGCAGGAATTAGCAACTGCACTGGACAGATCCCATAAAGTATCTCCACCCTCAAACACAAGTGAACGGACTGGGAATTTCAAGAGTTGCGAAACAACTACTCCATTTCTCTGCATGCTCGTGGAAGTCATTACTCTCAGAGTAGGAACCTTTTTGACCGGGAAAGGAGAAGCCAAATAATACGCCTGTAATAACAAGAAAAATGAGGTAAGTAGGTAACGTTACTGGGTGGGATAAAAAAATTATAATTTCCTTCCATAGAAAAAGAAAAGTAGCTCAATCAGCTAGTCAATATCATGGATCAAAGTGCGTTCAATTAATGTTACCTGAAAGTGAAGATGGTTAATGGTGGCGAATGCGCCGAGACTGTTGTAACCCACTCTGAAGAAAGGATCTGCTGCTTCTTTGGCCAAAGACAGAGCCAGAAAGAAGCTCATGTGGTCAATCCTCTGAGGCAAGCAGTCGAGAACACGGGGTATAAGGAGAACGTGCCCATACTCAATGGGGCTGACCTGCAGAAGTTTAACCACCTTATTCATCAGCAGCCAGTGGACATCAATGAAGCCATGCATAAGGTTTAGTGTTAAGGAAGCAACGGACTTATGTTGATAGCTACAACATTAGGAGAAGTAGGCTTGAAAATGGCGGGTGCACTGGGGAAGAAGTGACTGTAGTAGTCATCACTTTGTTCAAACATAAAAAGCACTTCCTCTTGGCCCACTTTGGTGAAATTGAACTTCTCATCGAAATCCTGGAGAACTTGATCTACTCGGAATTCAGTTGGCCGTTTTTTGAGGTGGCGCCCCTCGTTCAGCTGCACAATGAAGCCATAGTCGCCAGGAATAACCTTTGTCTTGCATGTAGTTACATCGTAGCGAAATAGACCTTGATTCATCCGATTCTCCCACTGTCCAAGTAAGAGATTAAGCAGGAAAGAAGTCTCAGGTGGTTCTTTATAAAAGATGGATTCTTCAGTGCAATCTTCTCTGGCTACCTTGAACGTGTACAGAGGAAGGTCTGATCTGCAATTAGCAATTAAATCAGGTACAAGCCAGTGCCAACATAGAGAAAGTAATGAACCAAACATCCGCATCCTCTCTCTCTCTCACCACATATAATGAATTTTATATATATACACATATATGTCTTTAATTGAATATACTGCTGCTTTTTGATCCTCTAGGGTATGACGACAGCCTTTATTTTTCTCTAATCTTTGATTCTTGATTCCTATATTGTCCCTTCTACAGGCAGTGGAGAATGATTGAAGATCAAGAAAAGCAGCTGGCCATTGCTATAAAAAATATGCATCCCTCCAATTAGATAAGGATCAGAAAACCCCCATAGAACTTGAAGCTCAATCAAGAGTTCAACTTCCAGCATATAATATGGTAAGAAAAGAAGATGGTCCACCTCATTTTATTCCAATTTCACAATTAGCATTATACACCAGCAATCAAAAGTTTGAAACCTCTTGGTCATTACTTAGGCGGGAGACAAAGAAAGCCAAATAGAACGCGTAATTTCCGGTCAATAGTCTGCAGAGCCCAAGAACGTAACTGGAAATCTTTTCCAGCAAGAAAACTGCACTTGCCTTAGAACTATCAGAACATCGAAGAAATAGGGACGAAACATGTAACTAATTAAAATAAGATGAATTTATCAAAGCTAATGTACCCAATCGTCTCTATGTAAGACTTTTTGTGGCATAAAAGAAACATCCAAATCGAACAATCTTCTAATATGCACACAAAGCGATACACGTTTGATATCTGCAGATCATGAGAAAGGTAAACCATCCAAACCCTACAAAAACAATCTATTCATCTTCAAATATATGACTAAACCGCAAACAATCAGCGAGAATGTTCTAATTTTCATAGGCCAAAAGGAAAAGGAAAGGAGTGTGATCACAGGGGACGTACCAGGCAAACAGCACTTTCCGAGGCAATTACGACCACATCCCTTGGTTTCCCCTTCAACAGCAACGGCAGCATTATCCTTCTCGCCACCCTCCTCCTGATAATTCGACACCACCGTGGCGACCCTCTTGATCGTCAACATCCTTTTGTCGTTCTAACCAAGGCCCTATTAATACACCGCAACGTACGTGTTGCAGCACAATGGCTACCCGCGAAAACAAAAGGGTGTCCCCCGGGATCCGCCGCCGGCTCAAAAGAGGTGACCCCCGGAAGAAGATAGCGCAGTTGGCTTCGCTCTGGTTTCTTGTCTCTGTCCCGGTGAAATTCGGAGAGTTCCTGTCGGAGCTTTCGTCCGTCGTGGAAACGCCGCTTCTTGCCAACCGAGAGACCCGGATTCCTCTAGATTCCTTCAGGTGATTCTGCTTCTCTCTCTCTCTCTTTCTTGAGGCGGCGAAATAGGGAGGAGGGAGTCTGTATTTATAGGTTGGCGGAGCGAGATGCTTTTCCGAACTGAAGGTCAGGAACGAGACTTGATTACCGAAAGTCAAAGAGGGACGTGACCCCTCCGATCCATTCGTATCCAACGGCTGCGAAGTGCTTTGACTTTTCTATAGAAGATCGCGCCGCTGCCATTCCGTGTTACGCGGTAGAGGTGCCGCTAGAGGTGAAGCATCGCAGCACGTAAAGGGCGGTGGATGTGCTCCCTCGGATCTCGACAGATCCGCATGATCCAATTGCTTACATGCATTAGGCTCATCACACGGATTCACCGAATAACTTCTTCGAACACATATCGACCCGTCAATGTGGACAAAGCCCACCGTCTGAGTAGCGTCCTCCTACCTCCAGGGTAGGTCTCGCATCTGCAGCAATGGCACAACCCCATCCATCCCTCCATAACAGTTTCTCCGATAAGGTATTACAAGGTTGGTGCAAAACCCTAACCCCCATTCCTCTCCTTTCCCGATCAAATTGATAACCCCCCTTGTCTACGCAAGAAACCCAAAAACCCAACATCCCACCTTCAATCTTACTGTGATTTCATCACCCAGTCCCACAGCGAATGCCATTACCAATTGACACACCCACCACCATAATCCCCCTGGTGTCGACAAGCTTCCGTCGCCACTTGCAGACCCAGAGCTCCCTTCATCCACATTAAGCTACCTTGACACTTATCAGTTGGTCCCAAAATACTCAGGTCAGTTCGCCTTTCACTTTTCAACTTTGTCCCTAAACACAGAAAATGGCAGATTAGTATGAAGAAGAGAGGAGATTGGTGGCTCTTTGCAAGAGTTTGGGCAAACTATGGTCTGAAGAAGACGTGGTCGATATTACAGGAGAAATTTTTGAAGAAACTCCAAGACTAATGTGAATTTTAATGCTTTTGTCAATACAATGAAAAGAGCTTTGGCGGACTGAAAATTTTACACGTGCTGCAATAGAACTTGGGTACTTCTCCTTTTATTTCCGGTCGGAGGTTGAAAAACAGAGTGTTAGATTTTGGGCTGTGGTCTTTTTCAAGCAATCTATTAGTTCTAAAGCAATGTGAACCTGATACCCCTGACATTTGCTATGATTTTAACTACTGTGATTTCTGGGTGAACTTTTTTGGCCTACCTTTTGGGAAAGTTACGCATGGAGTTGTAAGGGAAATTGCTTCCAAAATTGGAGATGCGGTAGAGATTAAATTAGAAGCTAAAGGAAATAGCAGTTACAAGATTGGCAGGGCTAGAGTTAAGTTGAATTTGGAAAACCCTTTGAAAACTGGTGTTCTAGTGAATCTGGACAGCAAAAGATTGTGGGTAGAGTTTAAGTACGAGAGACTTCCGCACTATTGTTACTCATGTGATAAAATTGGGCATTATACTACTTTATGTAAAGAAATACCATATGAGGAGTCAGGGCTAGCAGAGAACTTACTAGGTCGCTTTGGTCATTGGTTAAAAGAGGAAGTGCAAGAACTCAATCCTTATGGGAAATTTTTTTATGGAAAACAAGAAATACAAGAAGAATAAGAGGAGTGTGCCCAAAACCCCCATTCCATTGGTCCCTGAAGCAAAATAGCAACAACAAGATCAAGTTAGACAGAAAACCCCATATCTTGGCGAGCATAACAATGCAGAAAACTCACGTTCGAAGGAATGCAACCTTATCTCTTCTTCTTAAGAAATAGTACTCTTGGAAGAGAAGGGCCCCCAAAAAAGAGGAAGTAGCTACCTTGATGATGAATCTGTTATGGTGCTATATGAGGAACAAATGAATGAAGTTGAAGCATAAATGGATGAAAATTCAGCAGGGGAAAAAGAACTAATAAGGCACAAAGCTAAAAGTGCCAAACTTCCATCCTCTAAAAAGGAAAAAGATTCTGCTCTTATGGTGCACAAACATCAAAGACAACAGTCGTTGACACTACTCAGCTAGTGGAGACACCTATTCGTGTGGTAAACATATCTGCTTAGTGAGTTTTGGTAGCTAACCTTAATAAGCCACTGACTCATCTATGAAGATTTTAAGCTAGAATTGTCAAGGGCTGGGCACTCCCTTGACAATTCAAGCTTTGAGAGTCTTAGTAACTCAGGAAAGACCCAATATTATCTTTATCATGGAAACTAAAAATCACGAGCAAAAGGTGTTAAAGTTACGGTGGATACTTAAATTCCAGCACTGTTTCTTAGTGAATCCAGAAGGTACAACAAAAGGTTTAGCAATTTTTTGGGATGACCAAGTACTTCTATCCATTGATTCTTATACGGAAAATGTTATATTCACCCAATGCCAACTACAAGCCAACAAACAGCGTATGCACATCACATTTACACATGCTCCGAATGAATTTAAGGAGAGAATCATGCTATGGGAAACTATTCACAGAGAGAGTCTACATTACCATTTGCCTTGGTTGTGTATGAGAGATTTCAACGAAATCCTATATCATTGGGAAAAAGTGGGTAAAAAAAGAGCAGAAAATTACTAGCTTATGGCCTTCAGAGATTTCGTGCATCAATGCTCTTTGTTGGATTTGGAATGCAAGGGGTGTGCTTATACCTGGACAAATAACAGAGAAGGAGAAATTTTGGTCAAGAAGCGTCTTGATAGAGTGTTATGCAGTTTGGAATGACGTATTAACTATCCCACAACAGGATGTATAGCCTTACTAGCCATTGGTTCTGATCACACCCCAATCATTATTTCAACTAGCCCACCGAAAAAAAGGAAGGGGAAAAGCTTTAAATACGAAGCCTTCTGGTCAAAGGATGAGGAATGTGTGAATATTGTCAGGGACACCTAGGCTGAATCTGACTTTCAGCAGTTAAATGTGATGGAGAAACTGCAGATTGTGACAAAAAAGTTGTTAAAATGGAGTTAGAATAGATTCACCAATGCTAAAAAGAGGATTGCTTGGCTAAAAAGTGAACTTCAACAATTAATGAACAATACATGAGTCGCTCAAGAATGCAAGGCAGCAAAGAAGTTGACAAAAGAAATTGATCAAATGTGGCGACAAGAGGAAATGTACTAGGGAATGTGGTCCAGAATTAATTGGTTAAAATGGGAGGACAAAAATACAAAATTCTTCCACGCCACAACCATTCAGAGAAGAATCAAAAACCAAATTTCATTGCTAAAAAATATAGAAGACATTTGGGTGCGAGAGGAACAGCTTTTGAAAGAGATGACGGTTACTTATTTCAAAAAGCTATACGAGTCAGCGGGGCCTCGAGATTTTCAGCCCCTTATACAACAAATTCCAGCTTCGGTGGATGCGGGAATGAATCAACGGTTGGTAGAATCAGTTACTATGGAGGAGATCACGATAGCTATGCAACAATTATGAGCCAATAAAGCTCCTGGACCAAATGGCTTGCACGGACTTTTTTTCAGGAAGCATTGGCTGGATATATGTCAAGATATATTTAGAGAAACACAGAATTTTTTCACTACTAGCTACCTAATCCTGATATGAACAGAACACTAATAACCCTTATTCCCAAAGTTCCAAATCCAGAGAAGCTCAAATAGTTTCGCCCCATTAGCCTATGTAATTTTATCTATAAAATAATTTTCAAAGTACTGACCAACAAACTAAAACCTCTACTACCAAATCTCATTGCTGAAGAACAGAGTGCTTTTGTTGGGGGGGGGGGGGGGAAGGCAAATACAATATAGCATATTGATTGTATAGGAGGTTCTTCACATATTACAATCTCGGGAGAGGAAAAAGAAGTTTCAAGCAGTTTTAAAGTTAGATATGCAGAAGGCGTATGATTGGATTGAATGTGATTTCCTTAGAGCATGCTTAACTAAAATGGGATTCTACCAATAATGGGTACAATGGGTGATGCAATGTGTTTCAACGGTAACATTCAGTGTCAATTTTAATTGGGAGTCTCTACCTTTTCTTAAGCCAACAAGAGGGATTCGACAAGGTGACCCACTATCCTTGTATCTCTTTATATTCGCGGCCAATGTTCTCTCTTCCATGATGAAAAAACAGTAGATGATGGCACACTTAGAGGAATTAAGATGAACAACTGCTGCCCTACTCTCTCACATGTATTATTTGCGGATGACTCTATTTTCTTCCTCAATGGCACAATCATAGAATGTCAAAATCTGGCTGCCATCCTACATTAATATTACTTCACTTTTGGTCAGGCCATTAATCTTTATAAATCTGGCATATACTTTAGCAAATGTTGCCCTACTACTTTGAGGAGGAATATGGCCACCGAATTGAGGGTTCCAGAAATTGAGAAAATAGGGAAATACTTAGGAATTCCCTCGGATTGGGGGTTTCTCAAAGAAAAATATGAACGCTTCGATCCTAGCAAAAGTTAACAGGAAACTAGAAAGCTGGAAGGAGAATTTGTTATCAAAAGCGGGGAAGGAGATCTTAATAAAATCAATGGTACAGGCTATCCCTCAATATGCCATGTCCATATTCAAAATCTCAGTTTCTATTTGCAAAGCTATTGAGATGGGAATCTTTGAAACTCAAAAGGGATGAGGGGGGCCTAGGCTTTAAAGATCTAATAGCTTTCAATACAACTATGCTAGGGAAATAAGCTTGGCGCATTTCACAAAATCCTCAGTCCCTATTGAGCAAAGTAATGAAGGGTTTATATTATCCACAATGTGAGTTCTGGAAAGCTAGAAAATGATAAAGTATAATTCGGGGAAGAGATTCTATAACTCCACATATTATGTACTCAATTGGGAATGGAAAGGAACTCTCGATAAGAGAGGATAAATGGATAAAGAGTGGTCCTATAGGCGGCCTAGCAACAAGAAATGAACCAGTTCAAGTGGTAGATCTAATAGAACAAGGGACTGGAAAATGGAATGCATAAAGGGTAAAGTCGATGTTTGATGATAGAAGAGTGAGGGGAATACTTGCTACCCCTATTGGTTTGCCTAATTCAAAAGACAAGCTGGTCTGGATGAATACTAAGTCTGGTACTTATTCAGTGAAAAGTAGCTACTTCACAGCAAGAGAGAATCCAACAGCACAAATACTACAATAGCAACCTCATCTTACCAAACTAAACCAGCTCTCTAGAAATACATTTAGCATTCTCAAACCCTACCCAAAATCAGATTATTTCTATGGCAAGCATGTCACAATGCTCTACCCCGAGCGCGAGCACATCTCACTGCAGTCGATCAAATGCGACATTCCCAGGTTAAGTCGCCGACCCAATTTCTTTTATTATTGCGCAATCGGAATGTATTATAAAACCCCTGACAATAAAATACGGGATAGAAAAGCAAGAAGCAAAATCACAACATAACACTTTCATAATTCAACAGAATTACAAACAGAGGTTTACAGCCAAAAGTCTACAAAAGACTGGCTCTTTAAAATGAATTGTCCTACGATCTACAAATCGGACGTGCTCTCCAATCCTTATAACTTCATCTCTGCAACTCCTCAAGGCCAACCAAAGCTATCTGGCCGCTCCGTCCACCGAGGACCTGAAATTTTAATCCCACAACCGGGATGAGACGATGTCTCAGCAAGGTCAACCCCCTAAACCCATATTAGAAAGAAAATATGCCCTGGGTGGCCTAGCCACATCACACAGAAGACTTACCTCGCCTCAGCCTTCATCTACAGGTTAGCACAATTTATATATAATTCAACCACGTATAATTATGATAACCAAACAACCATGGCACAATCACATTATCAAAACAATTAAACCCCTTGGATTGTCTCAGCGATCAATCGACTTAGTCGATTACATGTCATTCTAGCAAATCAATCATTGCTCTCAATTATGGCCCTACTCGGCAAAATTAGAATCAATGGCATCACAGCCCCACTCGGCGCGACCTTTATCAGGTGGCAATTCACGGCCCCATTGGGCGCGACCTCTAATAGGTGGCATATAACGGCCCTACTAGGTGCGACCTCTAATAGATGGCATATCACGGCCAATCGCCCATTCATTTCCATACTTAGGATTTTATAAAGAGTTCCTATATATCGCAATCACACTCAATTTGCCACAGACAATCATCAATATCAAATTCTAAATGCACAGCAGCAATCGGCACGAAATTCTGAGAGTTTAGGGTCCTGACAAAATTTTCGGAATTTATTAAATAATTAAATTTATTTCGTAAATAATTAAATAATAATATTCATATTTTTCACGATCCACAATCAATTTATAATATCCAATCATCAATTTCAAAATCCAACTACACGGCAGCGATCGGCACGAAATTCTGAGCAATCGGGGTCAAAAATAATTTTTATGTTTTTTTTAAATAATAATATTTTAATAATTTCGAAATTAATATAATATTATAAATTTCCAGAATTTCGGACCAATTAAATAATTCAAAATTAAAACCCTATTATGTCACATCAAGGCTTTATATTAAAAATAAACATACTTAATCTTAAACTAAACACGCTTTAACTTAATTAAACACCCTAATCTAATCATCAACCAAATAAACTAATCTAACCACCTAAACCTACTTAACTTAGACTAAGCACACTTAGGGCATCATTAACCCTCTAATCAAGATTTAGTGAGTTAAACTCACCGGATTAGCGAGCCTAGTGGACCAAAACGACGGGGACGGCGCGAGGATTGACTTTCCTCAAAGCAGGCCGAGCATCCGGGCTGGGGAAGGCGGCCAAAACGGGCCAAACACGGGCTGGAATACCCATTTTTCCAGCTGCTGTTCATGGCGGAGGAGGGCTATCCGGCGGCGATTCGGGCGGAGGAACGGCGGAGGAAGGACGTCGGCAGCTCGGGCGGGCGCGGTGGCAGCTCGGGCGGGACTCCCGACGACCCTAGCGACGGCGACGACGGCTGGACGGAGGGGAAGGAGCTCGGGACTGGGCGAGCAGGGCGGAGCAGCGAGCGACGGCTGTCCAGGAGGCGACACACGGGCGTGCGAGCTTCGCGCACGGATGACGGCGGCGGCGGTGAGCTCTAGCAACGAGTAGAGCTGCTAGCTTCAACTGGTCTTTGGCTTGCTAGTTCGGGGTTCTCAGATCTGCTGGGGACGCGGGCTAAGGCGAAGCTGGGAGATGAGCCGACCGGTAAGCGGGCGTAGGCGGCACGAGGCAGCGGCGATGAGCGGACGGGCGAAGGCGTGAGGTCCGGCGGCTTCTTCGACTCCTCTGGCTTGCTCGGTTCTGTCCAGCAGCAAGAGGAAATCGGGAGAGAGAGGGAGGAGAGAGAAGGGAGGGGGCCATTTTCTTTTTCTTTTTTTTTTTTTTCCTTTAATCCAAAAAAAGGCCCACCATGACCTCATGCATGACATCACACTCCACTATCTCCCACAACCTTATTCCAATAGGTTCACTTGCAATTTCCGCCGGGGTCCAATTCTTTGTACAATAACTTCTTCAATTTCACTCGATTATCTACTAATTGAATCAAATTGAAATCCATAAAATTAATCCAATGTCACCACACTTCAATTAACATCTTCACTTGTTCATATAACCAATTTAAGTCCTAATAGCAATACCAAAGGCGGGTCTACTAATTTCTCAGGTCAAATTAGCCATTCTCTGATTATTTTGCTAAAAACTCAGCTTATATGAAAAATCTTCCAAAGATTAGTCAGTATTCCTAAAATGATTTGTGACACATCAAGACTTCCAATTTCTGAATTTGATCTCAATTTCACGGTTAATTTCACTTTGGCACGATACTAACGCGGCCCAACCTACCGGGTAGCCTTTAGAAATTTTCATGCATTTGACCTGTGGTTGATCATCTCAAGCCACAATGTACATCTTTGAAACATTGGCGACTTTCGGTTGTCGGAGAAATCTCAAGGTTTCAAATACGAACACAGGGTACCCAATCGATAGAAAAGTCGGTCTAGTGCCGATCGACAATAATTGTGCGATCTAGTGGAATCACCCATACCTAATCACATGCCTCTGTCGAGTCGACATATCTCCGATCTCTAATCGATTTTAATTGTGCCGTAATGACCCTTGCAGATTAACTTGGTCGAAAGATCGCTTCTTAGTCAAATTCTCGAGTCTGATACATTAGAAACTCTTAACAGCTTCACCCGGTAGACTAGTTTCTACATGAGTGGCTGACTCAAGGAAAAGAACTATATGCATGCCAACGAAATGCCCGTCTCAATTTATTGAAAATAGAATTGGAAAATCGGGATGTTACAATTTACATAGGATAAAGATAGTACTTGATCCATTATGCCCCATTTTCAAAAAGGAAGCTGAAACCACTGAACATATTCTATTGCTCTGCCCATGGATAGCTCATATGGAGAGCCACACCCCTACAAACCAAAGTATCTAGATTTGGGTTAACACGGCTTGACGACTGGTTGTATAAGCTTAAAACTGACCCAACACATACCAACAAATTTGACTAGATTGCTGTTACTCTCTGGAGCATCAGGAAGGACAGGAACCAGCACACTTTTGGCCATCGTCCCTTGCACCCGCAGCAAACCTTATTCCAGGCGAATGCTTTATATGAAAATATCAGATCTTCGAGCTAAATACCAGTTATTGAAAAGAAGAGTGAAACCATACCTAACAGATGGCATCCTCCACCTCTTGATACACTGAGAATCAACATCGATGCATCTTTTGCCCAATATAGCGAAGCAGAACCAAATTTCGAAGAAGAGAGGCAACCAGCCGTAAACAGAGCAGCAATCGTGTGTATTTGCAAGGACTCCAGGGGCTGTCTCGTTGATGGCTTCGCGAAACTCGTGGAGGCTTCTTCAGCAATGCAGGCGGAAGCTTTGGCCCTCATCGAAACCCTAGATCTCTTATCCAACCGTGCGGAGCTCTCTCTGCAAGTACAATCCAACTGTCTCCCACTCGTGCAAGGGGTGAAGTCTTCGATAGTTCTAAGCTGGGATGTGCAACCGCTTCTGGACTAGACCTAAGATAAACTGAAGAAGTTTCGGAACCTGTCCTTGGCCCATTGCAACAGGAACACAAACTGATCAGCAGATTGGCTTGCAAAAGCTTGTTGTTTTAATTATCTTCCCTATAATTGGTTGTCTAATCCCCCGCTTGCTTTAATAAACTTATTATGCACCGATGTTTTTGAAGTATTTACTCAAAATTTAGCAAAGTAAATCAGTAGTAATCGAATTTCAGATAAAAAAAAATGTGGACAAAGCCCCTTTCAAAATGTAAATCTATATAGAAATCGACAAAACGTGTGAAGGGTCATTTGTTAATTCTTAGATCGGAAACGCAAGCTGATGAGAAAATTAAAGATACAAAGATTAGAGGTAATCATGATCGGCTATGTAAAAGAGTACTGAAATGCAAAGATAACAAGAATATAAAATTGACCAAATGGTGTTCATTGATTGATTGCTGGTCCTTTGCTCAAATTACAATTCCAATACTTACAGCCACCAACGATCAATGACAATTAAAAAAAAAAAGCAAATAATATTCTACAAGATTCTTAGAATTTAACATGTATTTGCAAATAGTTATCAAAAGACCTCTAGTCAACGATCAAAGCCTTATCACTCACTCTGTGTCGACAATTTCTTTTGTAACTTACAACTCCACTTCCTTACGGTTATAATAATCTGTGTTTCTCAATCACTATAATAAGTGCTTTGAGATTTACGACACCGTGATTTGACAATCATGATGGCTTCATGATTGAATGGGTCATCATCATTGTAGCCAAGATTGTTTGTTTCATCACTTGAACATTTATCTTGTTCTTAATCCATCAATCTTCATTAACTGAACCAAGTCTCATTTACCGCGGTTCGTGGCTCAACACTTGGTACGATCATATCTCGTTCGGTCTCTCAGGGACTTAGGGCAATTTTTTGTGTCAACGAAAGGAATCCCACCAATAGTCATAAACAAGAAGACTGCCATCAACAATGACGTAAATTAACTTGAGAGAGAGGGAGAGAGATTATTGTTGTGCGAGGTTTGGATTTTCTTCTCACTGTAATTCAACTATGCTAACTCGTAACAAAAACGTGGGTTCAATGTCAGTATATTTTGTTGTCCAGTAAGTGCAAGAACATGATTATTAAAGCAAATCCAACTTTTCTCGAAAGAGCAATACATGTGAAATTTAGAAAGTTCAACGGCAGCACTTGCATCCACTTATTATAATTGAAGCGGCATCCCTGATTGTAGTTGCAGAAATATACAGATGACAAAGAAGACAATCTTTTGGTGAGATTTACTACTGTTTTCTCCCATTGATCTGTTCTTTTTCTCCCCTCCGGCCCCTTTAAATCCTACATTGTTTCTCCGACTTTCTGCACAAAATGTATTGTTTATCAGCATTCGTTCTAACTAGGATCCCACATTACCATAGAACCGATTCATCAGAACGGCAAACTCAACTAAGAGCAAAACGGATCATCTTATGTTTTTCTCAAGCCATGAAATCAGTTCAACGAGCTTATTTTGTTTGTTTGTTTGCATGTTAAGTACTGGCCTTCAGATCATTTATATCCTTGAGCACCATCATGAATATTCAAAACCAGATTCTTAACTAACATTTTCTCTTCTGTCACGGTAGGATTCTGATCGCCATAATTCTTCTTCTTTGGTCGGCCAACTTTCACGTCATGTTTCTTGAGAAATTGTGTCCTTCACCGCCATTCGAGACAGACCAGAAACTTTTGATGCAGATGAAGGGTTTTAACTATTGAAAAAGGTTCTACTTACGGTACGGTGGAACATCAAACGAGTATTTCCTCGAACGTTAAAAATCACAGTAGATATTCTGAAAATCTTGTCATGTTTGCATGTGGGACGTTTTATTCGAAACGTAATATATAGCAAATCTCGAAAGGATTCATAGTGACCGTTGATGTTCTAGAGTCATTATTCTCCCTTGTACGCAGTCATACGGACCACAAGCGTACGAAGGGATCACGTGCAGAAAAGCAGTACACACACCACTTGGTTCTCCCATGTCCGTATTCATGAAAACCCCACTCATATGAAGGCAACACATGCATAAGTAATATCCAGGGGCCCGGCAAGATCCTATCACACCGGCCAGTCCCAGATGCTTTCTGCATCGAAGGAGAGTCCGCTCCAACAATCCAACCATGCCTCCGTCGTCTCCGAACGCAGCTGAAAGTCATCATCGATCCAGGGGCTTCTGTTTGGAGGCACGTCGTGGACGCGCGGCTCTCGGGACTCATTCAGCTCCCTATAGGCTTCGACCCCCAAGGAAGAGAAGTTCTTGGAGATGGTCCGAGGGCGAGGCCTTATGACTTCAACTTTTACCAAATCTTGGGGTTTCTTGGTCTCCGGCTTCCCTTGGCAAGTCATCAATTTCCGTTGATGGGTATTCCAATAGTTCTTCACGTCATTCGCAGTTCGACCCGGGAGTCTCCCAGCAATTAGGGACCACCTGCATCAATAATTTTGACTAAATGAAATGTTAAATTATGAGGAAAGATATTGGAAATTATTTTCATATGGTGCTCACTTGAGTGTCATAACTTTTTTTTTTCGACCACAAAATTGCCGTATTTCTCAAAAACGTTTATTTGAGTATTGAAACTTTCAATTGATCGTTTACATGCCATAACTTCTTAAAAACATTCACCCAAATACCCAAAATCTAATATGGCATGACACTTGTGATGAATATTTTTAAAAAATTATGACACTCAAGCAATTCATAAATAAACAAATCAATCCAAAGTAGTGATTTCTTTTTGTTTCCATAAGTGTTCAATCTTGACAAAATAAGGGTTTCATCGTGGGAATGGCCAATTGATGTTGACAATTAAGGAATGAGAATTTTCATAAGCTCTCTCCAACCTGCGAAGTGTTATAAATGAGTTGCGAACAATTAGGGTTTGTTCGTTTCGCGGAAAATGGACCATTTCCAAAAAATATTTTCCTAGAAGTCATTTTTCCAAGAAAATGACAATATTTTCTAGTGTTAGGCTAAAACTTGAAAATGTTTCGGAAAATGTTTTCTAGTGTTCGGTAAGGAAAAAATTCCGCTCATTAGATTAGCGAGCGCGAGCGTTGAGCTCGAGGCTCGCTAGATTGACAAGCACGAGTTTAAGATTGGTGAGCTTGAGGTTCACCTGGTCCAACGACTAGCCAAGAAAGAAGAAGATGGGAAACAAAGAAAATAAAAAGAAAAAAAGAAAAAAAAGAAAAGAAAAAAGGAAATTAAAAATAATTTGAATTAAAAAAGAAAAAGAAAATTAAAAAATACTTCGAATAAAAAAAAGAAAAGAAGAAGAAGAAACGGGAGGAGGAAGAAAGGATTTGTAGAGGTGTGAGTTAAGAGAGATCAAGTGAGGAAAATGTTTTCCACTTTTCAAAAGTAGAAAACATTTTCCCCTACTTTAGAAGACTTTTTTCTTTTGATGGAAAACATTTTTCCCAATGAATTCATTTTCCGTGAAACGAACACCGAAAAATTCGGAAAATGTTTTCCTAGAAATTATTTTTCGTGAAACAAACGGAGCCTTAGTTTCTTTCTCTTCTAATATATTTGAAGTACGCACCGTTAACACATTTATGTTAAATTCTATAAATTTCCGTTGATTCACCTATTATTACTTTTAAATGTGAAAAAATGGCCCTTCAAAGCCATAACTAATCAATAAGTTGGTGATTGATTTTAATCCATATCAAATGCAACTATGCTAGTGAAGTTGATTAAATGACTAAGATTTAGGGTCTGTTGGGTAAATTAAAAATGTTAAGTGCCGAATTTTAAGTGTTAATAATCTTTAATAATGGAAATGGAATTAATATTTGTTTGATGATAATTAAAAATTGGCAGCTGAATATCATGAAGCTCTTGCCAACATAGAAAAAGGAGGACTGTTGTTAGGGTCATGACCCTCACCCATTGGCTGGCAACGGAGTCGTAGCCCTCGCTTGGATTTGAGCAAGGTTTGATGCCCTCACTTGTGGCCGACAAGGATACTAAGGCCATGGGTGAGGGCCACGATGCCTCGTCTCAACTAGGTGAGGGTCGCCGAGAAGGATCAGTTGGCAACTGAGCCAGTGTTAAGAAAATAAAGAAAAGAAGAAAAAATAATAATTTTTTTAAAAATATTGTTTATATTAGTATTAGCTATGTCATGTAAGACAACCGGTGCTAACTAGGTTACCACATCAATGATTTTCGACCAAAATTTCTTGCAATGACTAAATTGACAAATTGTCAAAAGTTTTATGATTAAATTGACAAAATTAAAATATTTAGGATTGATTTGACAACATGTCAAAGGTTTAGTACTAGATTGGCCAAATTAAAAGGTTTAAGACGGAATTGGCACAAGTATAATAAATTTAAGATTTTTTTTTAAATTTTTCCTAAAATGAAATAGCCTAATCTTGACCACAGTTTAACATGCGGTTGTCATTTATTTCGATCAATGCAACCCTTAATCAATTTTTGGAGAAGGAAGAGGGAGAATCTGTTGTGAATAACGTAGGTAGGCTCAACACCATATAAGTAACTCTATTAAAACAAACAAATGCACTTCACATGTGACCTTTCCTTAGCATGTACTCACCTGTTCCCAAGAAGTTTGTGAAGCCTGATGATCATATCGACCTCATCATCTTGGAATTTCCCTCTCTTAATGTTGGGCTTCAAATAGTTCAACCACCTCAATCTGCAGCTCTTCCTGCACCTATTCAAACCTACAAGCTCAAGAAATACAAACATGAACTTGGCGATCTCTCTCTCTCTCTCTGCGTGCATGTGTATACATAGTATAGAGATGCTCTTAGTGCAAATCAATCCGTTGACATGAGTAAAATATCAATACACTTCTCCCTTTTGTCTTATTTTAAAAAATCAATGAAGTATCATTCGAGAGCACAAGAAGTTTCACTTAAAGAAGTCAAATCTAATCCGACTTGATACCACTATCTCAAAACTATCGAAAGACACATCTACCCATTTTAATAAAAGAAAATTTTTTCACTCAAGCATCTCAATGATAACACAAAGTATTTGACAAACATAAAATATGATGACACGAGATGATTTGACAATGCAAATTCAAGTGGATTATACCGATGGGGATGCAACAAGAAAACAAGGATCCCCAATCATCACTATACAAATTTACGCACGCGCGAGTATATGCAAATAAAAAACAAGAATAACCTTCACATACAATGATACAATACCTGCTCTCTGAGGAACTCGATGCCACTCTCCTTCTCCGTACCTCTGGACACAGCTCCTCAAGAGAACATCTTCCTCTTCCGTCCACGAACCTTTCCTCAATCCGAACGACGATCCTTTCTGCATCTCTCTTCCCTCTCTCCCTCCCTCTCTCTCTCTCTCTCTCTCTCTCTCTCTCTTTCTCTATTTCTCTGTCTCTCAGGCTTTTCGTGAACAGTTTGCGGATTACGTTTCAAGCACACTCGAAGTCCTACATTGTCATCGGTGCTTTTAGGAGCCACGTGCCCCTTCATTTTCCACAAAAAAAAAACGCAGATCTACATCACTTGTCAAATTTTGATCAGAGGGAAATTTTGTTTTTGATTTGATCTTCAGGGGGGGGGGGGGGGACATCAGTTGTCAAATACCGTGGAAGATTGCAACTACTCTAATTTAGATAAAAGAAAGGGACTTCGAATGATTTAGAAAAATCATATTTCTTTTGCAATGAAAAGAAAGATAGCAAACATGGTACTTACTGGTCCAGCGTCCAGGCGACCATCATTTGTATGAATTGTTTCGTAACATCCATTCTATAATCTAACAGTCTCATTAACCAATACTAAATATCAAGATTCGCTGTTTTGCACGTATGTGCACGCGCGCGCGCACACACACATATATAATGGGTAAAATACGCACGAGATCGAGTGGCCTATTACGCTCACACACGACTTGCTTTAATGTCACTTTGGCAAACCTCTTTTGCTTCTATATGAGGGCCATTGCTTCTGGCCAAAGTGTCTTATTAGTGTCCTTCCTCTTGTAAAAGCATCTTGCATAATAACGCAGTCCTTTATGCCTAGTGACCCTAAGTATGCTTGTATTATTCTAATAATGTGGTTATACCGTTACAATATTACCCTTGGCTTCGTCTATATAAAGGTTACTTCTGTAAGAAGTTAGAACAAGATTAGTGTTTTGAAAATCTCTTTTATATGCAATTCCTTAATGGCCTTCTCAATGCTTTCTCTTCTTCCTCGAACTCTAATGTTAGTAAGAAGCTTAGGTTTGTACTGTTAGTTCAATACGATAAGTTGGTTCCACAAATATAACCTTCATTCACCACTCTATGGATCTAGTGAATTAGAAAGTTTCCGAAACTTGAGAGCCTTATAAAATAGATGAATCATTTATGAAGATTAAGAGGTAGTTCCATTGAAAGGCTGAGAGAAGGGCCATGTGTTGTGAGATAGCATAAGCATCTCGGGAATCATTAGCTTATGCTGTAGCCCCATCATGGTATCAAAGACAGCTTCGTTTAGATTGGGCTAAGATTATAACTCTGTGAATTAAAATGTGTCTATACTAAGAGAAAGATCCATTTCATCATGACCGAATCTATGGAAAATACCACCCCTATATGTGTCAATGCCCTTGTTATTTCAACTCTCCAATTCCATTATTGAAATCGAATTCCTCTAAGATTGATTATTTTTATGAGGTTTTCTACCTCAATGAAGATGAGAAGATTACCACTTCTCAACTTTCTCTTGAAATCCTTATTCCCCCTTCAACAAACCTACTTCCTTCTCTCCCATCAAATCCATCAAAAAAATGATCCATCACACTTCAAAGGAAGTTAAAAAATTCAGCGAACCAATACCCCTTTTTTCTTTACATTATCAAAAACTAATACCTCATTTCAATCTGTTAAATTATGTCTCAAATTTAAGTCTATCAATTAAACATGGCCCATAACATGCAAATAAATGAGGTCCAAGTTGGACTTTTGTGAAATCTTAGAGTTGGTTATTTTTTCTTGCCAACGTTAATTCTATCTGCTTTCGTAGAAGAAAGAAGTATTAAGGGTTCTAACATTAATTTCTTTAACCGTGACAAACTGCTCATGGGTTTCATTTAAGTTTGGGCGTAGAAGAGACTTGTTCTTCAGTTCCCAGATCATGGGAGAGATATGTTTCTATTGAAAATAAATGAGATGGTATATTTTTTACGAGGTGGCAACGGAGAGGACAACTCCCGTCATACGCCCGTAGACATTTAGACCATGACATTTATTGAAGAGGGTCCACCGGCAATGATGGAGAGACCTTGCTTTTAAAGGAGTATGGCTCTCAGAAGACACGAAGAGGAAAGACATTAACGATAAAAGGAAAAGTCCAAATCATTATTTTATTGGAGTGGTCTCTTGGTCTTTTTGTTATCTTCTGCTTTCTTCTATTTATCCAACCAGAATGGACTCCCCTCTTTGGCGAATCGGGAGATTTGTGCAGAAAACACTGTTGACATAAGGTGTAATTTTTAAATTAAAAAAATACTCGAATGTATGATAGATTATTATCATGTCATTCTTTGATTAATTACTAAATTATATATAGTTGGCTCTCTCTAGGATTGAATCATATAAATCTCTTGTATCTTTTATTATTTTTTGATTAATTAGTGAATTAATCAGGGATTTGTACTAAAACACCATGGACATAAGGTGTAATTTTAAAATTTAGAAAAATACTTGAGCGTATGAGAGATTATTATTATTATTATTATTATTATTATTATTATTATTATTATTATTATTATTTTGGTAAATGATAAGAGATATATTGACTTTTAAACTAAGAAGCTATACAGCTATACATCAAGGGTTCGTGGCACCAAAAGTGTATGAGAGATTGTTATCGTGTAATTCTTTGATTAATTAGTGAATTATTTGCAGTTTACTATTTTTATAGATGTAGATATCGATACTCGGATCGAATCATATAAGTATCTCGTATATTTTATTATTCCACCTTTAAAATCTCTCTTGATTTTTGTCGCTCATGATATTAAGATTCTGGCAGCTTCCACATTAAAATATTTCAACAATTGGAATTTGAGTTGAGGTTTTGTAATTATGTTTGGAGGGAAAGTAGAAATTGCGAAATCTAACAAAATGAATAACTTTGGGTTATGGAGCACTAATATACGTGTGCTATTAACAACCTAAGGTTTAGCCAAGGCGTTGGATGGGAATGATTAAGTTGCCGAAAGCAATGAAACATACCAATCAAAATAAGCAAATGGAGAGGGCGAAGAGTATAATCTTGTTGAACCTATAGGATGAGGTGTTAATAGAGGTGGCTAAAGATAAGCATGCTGCATATTTATAGGTAAAACTTCAAGCCCTCTATGTAACAAAGGGTTTGAAAAGTCGCCAATATTTGTTGAAGATGATTGTTTAGATCCAGTATGTTGAAGATACATCTATCAGATCCACTTAAATGAATTTAACAAACTGATGATGGATTTGAAGAATGTTAGTGGGATCCTAACCGATGAAAATAAGGCATAACATTGTTAGCATATCCACCAAAGTTATGGGAGCATTTTACCAACTCACTATTATAAGGGCATACTACGATTACCGCAAAAGAAGTAAATTTTGTGTTCTCTAAAGAGTGATAGAGAGAGTTGTATGACGACAATCTAGAGTACAATGTAACGCGAGAGCTGATGATTTGAGGTAGAGATACACATTGGAGGCCCAGTGTTGACATCTGATTTTTAGCCAACATATCATTAAAACATAAAAAATTGAGATTTATGTTTATGATCGTGACAAAACCCTATATCTCGAACATAAAATGTCATTTTTCATTTTTTTTTCTTTTGCATTGTTATTTTTAAGCAATTTTTAGTTCATTTTCAAAAAAAAAAAATTCTGAAAAGTCAGATGGTTGACTTTCGGGTTGACTTTTTGTCAATCCTTTGACCAAAAGTCAACCCCTGGTCAAAAACTAATTTTTTGTCCAAAAAAATTTCACTTAGCTTTAATTTCACTTTTTTCAAATCAATTTCTTGAAAATTCAAAGATTTAATAAAAAAAATCAACATTTTAGGAAAAGTCAACTAAATAGTTGAGTTTTGGTCAAATCTTTGACCAAAAAAATAAAAAAAATAAAAAAGCACAAATACATTTCTTTTAATGTGAATTTGACTTCTGTGTCAAAAATTTCACAAAATTCAATTAAGAACCTTAATTTCTGAATTTTTCAGTTTTGGGTTCTAAATCGACTAAAAATAAAATTACTTTTATTCTAGTCATATTTAGGTGTAATTCCTTCTTTGACATTTGGTTTAGGGACTATCTGAAATCTATTTAAGCATTTAATTTCATGATTTACCGAGTGAAAATATGAATTGCCATTTTGAGCCCTAATTAGGGGACTAAATCGATTCTTCATAACTTGCGAATGGACGATTGTTTCTAACTTATTTTCTTAAGATAAGTCCAAATTTGAGATTGATTTTGTGAAATTCACACAATAACCCATCAATTTGAAGAATTTTATCCTCTGAAGCATTAGAAAGTCAAGCAATTAAGCTTCAATTGACAAAATTCAAATAGACCCATTCATGGCTATGGTTTAATTTCATAAATCTAAATCCAATTTTAATATTAGGCTTAGATCCATATTTGACCTAAGCTCGAGCACTTCAATTCAAGGTCAATTTGAATGTGGTAAGTGATCTTACCTATGGATAGCTCATTAGATAGGGCAATTGTGACATTAATTGAGTTTAATTTTAGTTAATTTGTAATTTTGCCCATTGAATTGCAAATTTTACCATTTTAAAGCACCCATGGTTTCGACTCATTTTTTTCCATGATAATCATTTAATTAGGTCAATAAAAGACCCTTAGATCACATTCATATGGTTTGATTAGCTTAATTGTATCTTAATTGGTCAATTTCTTCATAAAAAAGATAAAATTCCTTTTCAATTAGGTCCTTTAGGGATCAAATTGCATAAATTTTTTACCCATAGGGGTCCCAAGTGGAGAAAACAATAGGAATCGGACCAAACCGGTCAAGAACCGGCCAAAATTTGGTCTAACCAGACCAAATCAGTCCAGCCGGTTTGATTGGCCGTTGGCAAGATTGGCTGGTTCAGGCCCTTTTTGGCCGGTTCTTGGCCTTCGGCCATCGGTCTGGAACCCCCTCACTCCCAATTTTACTTCTACAACTTCATTTTCCCAAAATTGTACAAATTGGTCATCAAGTTTCATCAAATTGCAAATGAACCCTTAATTAGACATTTTGACGCAATTCCCGATTTTGGCTTGGTTTTTTGCAAATCAAACCCACTAGATTAATTACTCGACACCTTGAGATCTTAATGGGCCTTCGAAATAGATTTTTGACCATTGGATCATGATTTTGGTCATTGGGTCGAACCGAAGGCCAAAATTGCTTAATGTGGGAGTATATAAGTGAAATCTCTTCTATATTCAAAAAGGGGTTTCATTGCACGAATTTTTTTCTCTCTCCTCTCTCTCTCTTTTCTCCCTCCAAAATGTTGCACAAGCATATCAAAATTTCTCTCTCTAGATTTGGTTCGCTTCTTGGACCGATTTCGTTATAGGTTCAAATTGGTGGTCGCCGGAGCTCCCAAGCCTTGAAGCTGCTGGTGATCTACTCTAGCAAGAGATTTTGACATTCTAGTGGAAAGAGGAGAGCGGATTGGTGGCCGGATCTTCACCGATGACCGGATCTTCGCCGGCAAGTCAAGGTTGGTTCGTTTTGGACCGGTTCTTTCTTTTTTCCTTGAGCTGGAGGTTTGATTGGTCCCAATCCGAGCCGTGGTGACTTGATCTAGGTTCTTGGAGTCTTGATCGTGATTCGGTGATTTGATCCGACTAATTGCGATAGAAACCGATGAAAATCACGACAAAGATAACGATTCAAAACTCGAATCCGAAGAAGCGAAATCGAGTTAGTCGATCGGGGTTAGGATTCAAGATTATGAGCTTTTACATGCTTAATATTGATGAGTATGAATGCTAAAATGAGTTGTTGATGATTTGAATGATGATTGTGATTTTAAGCCTAATTTGGGGTTTTCGTAGGCTTATAAATAGGTTACTGTTTTGGCCAAAATGAGGTTCGAAATGACCTCATTTCAACTTGAGTCCTCTTTGGAGTAGATAATAGACATCCCAAGCTTTGAAATGATAGGTTGCACGTTGGCCCTCCAAAAACACCACGATTCTGTAGTAATTTAGGTTTTTTATTTTATTTTATTTTCGATTTTGATTCAGTTTCGCATTTTGACTTTGTTATTTTTGTGTCGACTTTCATGATAATTTTTTGACAAAATTTTCTTCATAAATTTTGTTCCAAATCATGTTGTGCATCTTCTGTATTTTTTTTTCATGATTTTTGGATGTGTTCAACTAAGTTAGATCTACTTAGATCTAGACTTAGGTTAATCTATTCCATATATCCTTGATTTTGCTATTTTTGTGCTGATTTTTTTTGTTGATTTCTGGAACAACTTTCCTTCATGAAAGTTGCTCGTACAAGTGTTTTGTATGTCCTATATGTTTTTTTTTCAAAATTTTTAGATATGATTAGCTAGGTCAAAATTTCTTAGATCTGGACATAGGTCAGTCTGTCCTGCATAAGTCCAAGATTTGTTTTGATGAAATTGAGTCCATAATTGCATTTGGTCTCAAATCCTTCATGAGAGTTGAAATACATGATTTTTTTTTTTTTTTGTTCAATTGATGCATTCTTTGAAAGGTTTTTACATTGGCAATGTCAATCAATTGCATATATTAGAGTAAAAGGTATTGTAGCAACATGTGCTAGACATATAGTTTTTCTATTTTGCCATTTTTACCACAACTCATATGATCTTAATTGATCTTTGATCTCTTAACGAAAAATCTTCATCATCGTATGTTCTACATGTGAAATTTTTGGTAGAATTTATGCATATCTTGAGGATGGATGAAATCATGCTTGTTCTATAAACTTAATGTTTTTGAAATGAAATCTTGTCATATGTGCATATTTCCATGCTTATTTGAGTCATCTGAGGATTAAATCTTACAATCATGCCTTCTTGATAATTGAACAGCATGTTGCAAGGTTTACATACATGTTTAGGTCATGTTCTTTGAGTATCATCTTGCACATTAAATTGTCTCACAAAAAGTGTTCATCACACTTAGAATTCCCAAGCATATCATTAGGAATCATGAATCATCTCATAATGCCATTTGAATTGTGTGACATTTCCGACTTAAGATAAGATGACTAGCCAAACTTTTCATTGCATCCAATCTTAAGTCTCGAGTGATTTCTTCATGCCATTTGGGCATTCTTTGAGTGATTTTAAGGTTTTCTAATTAATGCTTATGTTTTGTTTTCTTAACTACTAATGCGCATACTTTTAGAGATCTCGATTTTAGGATACCAAATTGACCTAGTTTGGACTTGAGCTCTTCTAGGAAGATGGAGGACACACTTAGAAGTTTTTAATGCCATTGATTTCATGCCAATCACTTATCGTTTGGACTATTTTCCATTTTTTTTCAAAGACGGTGGGCGTAGCAAGCAGTGACTTCCGACGGCGAGACGGGCAGCCAGGCGACTCCAACGGCCAGGGACGATGGCTCAAAGGCGTTGGGAGGTGAGGCTAGGCACGAATGGAGGCGGAATGGCGCGCGGGACGGGTGCGGCTCGTGTGACGACGAAACGGCAGGGATAGGGGGTCCGATGGGCTTGCGACGGCCAAAGGGGGGGAGTTGGCTGGCTTCCTCTGCAACTTTTGAGCTAAAAAACTCTTCTAATGGAGAAAGGTGGCTGCTGGAGAAGATTAGGGGACAATAGATGGCTTGAGGGGACCACAAAACCTCATAGAAACCAAAATTGTCTCATTTGAGCTAGAAGATTGGGGGACAATAGATGGCTTGACGGGACCACAAAGCCTCCTAGAAACCAAAATTGTCTCATTTGAGCTCATCCAATAAGTACCACCTCTCCAGCCTTGGTCAGCAGCTCCTATCCACTTCAAAACTTCCCTAACACACTTGCCAAAGGGTCCAAAAGGTTGTACAACAAGGGGGCCTACGAATTTGACACCAAATTCCCAAAATTGAGCCAAGTTCCTCTCCAATTAAATTCAATTTGGCCCCCATAAATCCACCAAAGTGTCCTCGACCAAATTGACATTTTTCATCGCCAATAGAACCAACTTGCATCTAACAAACGTGATAAAAAAACGGTCTCCTGAATTTTTCGGATAAAAACGACCTTATATTGAATTTTCGCCAAAAATCTTGGTTTGTAGAAAAATTTTCGGAGGATGAGTCAATATTTCTAAAATGAATCATGACATGACAGAAATTTCAATTTTTGAAATCAGATCCAAATTCGCTGTTAATTTCAATCTAGCGCGATTTTAGCGTAACCTAGCATACCGGGTAGCTTTTAGGAAATTTTGATGCAATTAATTCGTGGTTGATCTATTTCGAGTCACAATGTACATTTTCGACACATTGGCGACTCTCGGTTATCATAAAAATCTCGAGGTTTTAAATACGGGCACATGGTACCAAAATATGACAGAAAAATCGGTCTAGTGCTGATCGATGAGAATTTTGCAATCTGGTGGAATCATCCATACACTAATCACATACCCCTATCGAATCGACCTATTTTCGGTCTCTGATTAATTTCGACAGTGTCGTAATGACCCTTGTAGATTAGCACGGTCAAGCAGTCGATTCTTGATCGAATTCTCAAGTCTATTGCGTTAAAATTTCTTAACAGCTTCACCTGATAGGCTAGTTGTCTCGTGAGTGGGCAACTCAAAGAAAATAACTATAGGCGCATTGATGAAAAGCCAAACTTATCCAATCGAAGACAGAACCTGAAAATCAGGATGTCACGGGGCACATATAATACGAACAACCTAAATAAAAAATCCAACTATCATTGAATTTGTATTTTTATTTATCATCTGCAACCAATAACCAATCTTCGTTTTCTTTTTAAGCAACACGAGCTTAAGCGGGGTTTTCGTTTCCTTGATTCTGTCTGATCTAGTAGTTCTTATTGTTTTGTCGATTTGCACTTCTTTAATTTTGCTGATTCATATTTTCTCTTTGTTGTTTTTCTTTTGTCGCGACCAAAATTTTCGGGGGTGAACCACCTAGGGTTTGGTTAATGGATTGTTAAGCTTAGACTTAACTCAGGCTCCCCCAAGCCCATATCAATTCGCGACTTAAGTTCAAGTTTTTTTAACATGCAAATGGATTTTATCTAAGAGTCGCCACTAATCTATTTTTGGTGGGTCGATTAGAAACCCAAGTAAAGTAGCGGGAGTTTTACTTTACTCCTACGAACCAGAGACTATGGGTACGAGGACTTGGTTACACTAGATTTTTTTAATGCCCTTTCTGTACCATTCTTTTATTTTCAAAAATGTTTGGCAAGCAACTTGAATTGATTCTAAATCTATTTCCCTAACATGTGAGGTAATCATGCAGGTGCGCAAACCACCGATTTAACATCCAAGGAAAGCAATGAATAAATTGCAGGAACTTACCTCAAAGCAACGAAAGCATCTGCAATGTTAAATCAGAATTCACATCGACAATCTTAAATATGATTTCTAATTAACACACATTTTTTTCACTTAATTAATGGAAATCATGCAATATGCAATGCAATATTAATTAAATGACCTAATTCTAATGACATGCAATTACTAACTGAATTGACCTAGCAACAATCACTAAGTGGCATGCATTTCATGAATCTAATCCTAATGACATGCGCATGACATCTTTTATTTTCTTTTTCCTTAAAAGAATGCAATCTATCCTAGAGATTGAAGCAAATTTATTCTAAGACATTTTTTTTTTGTATTTTTTTATGAAATTCGAAATTAGAAAAATGTGAAAATTATCTAATTAGATTAAGATCCTATTCAATTTGTATTAGGAATAAGGTTGAGCTAAATCCTAATTTAAACTAAAATATTACCTTAACCCAAATAATCCTAAAATGCAATCTATTTAAGAAAATGCCTAAACTTATAATAAATTAAGAAAAATATTATCTAAAATTAAACTAAGTGCAATTTAACCCTAATATGCAATGACGTACAAAATATGCCCTAATTCTACATGACATGTGCATGATGATTTTTTTTAAATTAATTTTCAAAATTAATAATTGCCAAATAACTAAACATGCAATTCAAATTAAAATCTAGCAACCTAAATGGATTGATTTGATTTTTGATTTTTGATTTTTTTTTTAAAATTCATGATAAATAGAATGCTTAACCTAAATATGCAAATAACCCTAAAACATGCAATATTCTAACTCAAACATGTTTCAAGATAAATAAAGCAATCAAGACAAGATAGACCATTCAAAATCATAAAAGATATCGCACATTATCCAATTTAAGGGATGATATTTCGCTAGTAAAATCGATAAATTGATCTTAAGCCTTAAAGATCAATATATCAATTTTATTCCCATGTAATTAATTATTTTATCTAAAGCCTTATAGATGGAATAAAAAATTCGTGTGCAGTTGCGAATTAGGCAAAAAAATCCTAACTGGAAGTATGCTTATCATTCAAATGTGCACGTAAGATATTGAAAGGCATGCATTAGGCAATAGAATATCCAAATCAAATTTAGATAAGATAATTACCCAATTTTACAAATAATGTTACCAAATTTAAACCGAATGGAATCCACTTGACAGATGACCGGGAAAGGGTTGCGGCACTTGATGGTGGAGGTTGGTGAGCAACAACGTGGGTGGGTCACAGCCAATGAACCTGCGAAAATAGAAACTTTCAACAGATCGGCTTGAAGAGATTATCAACGCTGGCTCGAGCTTGGCATCAACGTCGATGGGCAACTCGCGGTTTGGGACCACGAACCGTGGTGGCTTGCCATTCTCAGTGGGTAGCCAGCAATAGGGACTCAGTGTGAGGTGGTCGGCAGTCGGCGGTATACACGGTGGACCGCACTGTCCATAGTCGCCACGCACCCGAATTCTTTGTGATCTCATCGCCAAAAAAACCGTTCTTTTGCTTGCATGAAACAAAATCACAAAGCCCTCGATGTTATAGTAAAATCCGGACAAAACTTAAAAAGAAACAAATCCACCACTAAGAATTATTCAAGCGAGATTATAATCATTCTTTTGACCGTGGATTTCAAGCTCGCAAACCGTGGCCGCAAAAATACCGCGAGATATTCACATTGTTTGGGAGATTTTTGGCCTTGCTGGACCTCGGCGAAAGCTTCACACTAGATGGAATCCGCAGGAGTCTTCGTTCACTCTAAACCAGAGTGACGGGGGTTCAAGCATCCCTTGGGTACGCTGGTTCGCGATACAGTAGAAGCGGCAAATCGTGGATCATCGAGGGTGTGATGACTGCTCGGGTGATTGATGCAAGGAGAAAACACGGTCTCGTTGGGGGAGCAGCGAATCAAACGGTAGTCGAGCACGAGGAAGGCAGCAGCTCCATCAGCGTCTCAGTTGGGCGGGACTCGTTAAGGCTTGGTCACGACAGCAGGAGGGCAGCACCAGATCAACATCTTATCGCGGTAGCAGTGAGGTCACGGCAGCAAGTCTGTCGTTACCGATAGGGGGCGAAGCGGCAAGGACGGTGTAGCAATGGCAACTCAGATGGCTCGGGCACAGCACTGCGGCGGCGAGGGACCTTGCGCAACGTAGAGTCTCCTTGGTTCAGCCTAGAGAGGACTCTCTCTGTTGCTGCCGTTCCTTTTTTTTTTTTCTCAATTGTGGCCGGGTATTCAACGTGTGGCCTCCCTCTTTTACGATTGTCTCTTGCTTCTTACTTATATGTGTCAATCCTGTTTGCAAAAAGGCAAGAGATATCTTGGGCTAGCGTGAATGGAATCCACCGATTGATATTCTCAATATTATGCTCAGCCCCTATTAGTACGTGAATCTCCCACTTCCCTTTGAGTCATTGCTGAATATTTCCCTCGAATAATGGGAAAATCCCATTGAATTTTCTCTTTCTTTCTCAACCGCCATACCCACATGCACCAATCTCCTTTCTTGATTTTCCTTTACCTTGTTGGTCGAATTTTCCTTTATGCTCTTGAACGAACATCGACACAATATTTCTGTTGGTCTTGTTCCAATTGTGATTTTTCCCCAAAATATTTGACGAAGATATTCATTTTTTGTTTGAAATAAAGAAATATCGCATCGAAGAATAGAATACCTTTGTATCTATTAAGTTTAAAACCATTCGTTCGAGTCCGTTCACCCTTGTCGATCCAATGCGAATGCCATAAAAAATAAAATAAAATGAATGCACCTAAAATTATATGCTATGCAATTAATATTAGTTTTTTTTTTAGGGCTTAAAAATTAATCCCTGATTTTTAATGCCATAAATGAATAAACAGGTCGTCAAAATTTATGTGTCAATATCTTTTAATGTTAGATAATTTATCTTGATATGCCCTTTAGACTTACAACATTTGCAAATTAGATCCCTATGCTTTGATTTTGATCTAAACCTGCCACCATTACTTCTCTCAACAGACTTTTCTCTATCAGTTAAACTAGTCCCATGATCATTATTTCATTCAAAAGTCAATTCTATATCTAGTTTCTGCTTATTTAGGAGACTAGTCTTGACATTTTCAACATCAATAGTTTCTTTACTAACAATCTTGGTTTCTCTAAAATTCTTATAAGAAGAAAGTAGTGAAACTAACAATAAGAGAGCCTAATTCTCATTTTCAACCTTAATATTGATACTTCTTAATTCAGAGATGATAACATTGAATTCATAAATATGAGATTTAAAAGAAGCACCTTCAGCCATATGAAGAGTGAAGAGTTGTTACTTGAGCCTCAACCAATTGGTGAGGGATGTTATGAAAAAATACATTTCAATTTATGCCATAAACCTTTAACTATTTTCTGATCTTGTATCTCCTACATAACTTTATTCGTGAGGCACGACTAAATAATAAACATGCCTCTCTCATCTAATTCTTCTCATGTTTCATCTGACGTGCTTTCCAGTTTCTTCCCTTTTCCAAACAGAGTTTTCTTCAAACCCTACTATGTAAGAACAACCAACATACAAACTTGTCATAGATTGAAATTGCCGCTCCAATCAAACTTCCCAATATCAAATTTCGTTGTTGAACTTGAAGCCATAACTAGAAGATCAAGAAAACCCTAAGACTCTAATACTAGTTTGTTATGGTAGATGCATAAACTAAAATGAAATTGAAATTGAGAATAATAAAAGAACATCGGATTTTCGTTAAAACTTTTGCAGGAAGGACCATGGGGGGAGAAGAAGCAAAATCTTCTGTAGAAGATGGCTATGAAAAGCTAAAACTTTCTCTATCTCAACTTCTTGAACTAATAACTTGAGAAAAATAATAGTTATATTGTCCTCAAGCCCTAACATTAGCCCAAGCCCATACAAAAAAAAATAATTCAAGACATACTCAACACAAACTCTATTTTCGTAAGATACATACATACATATATATATATATATATATATATATATATATATATGCTATACTTTGCAATATTAATATATAGTTAGATGAAAAAGTTATAGTATGTGGTCACAACTATTTTTGTAATTAATATTTAAATGTTCTTGTACTTGACTCTATTTTTGTAAGATATATGCTATATTTTGCAATATTAATATATATTTAAATGAAAAATTTATAGTTTGTGATAATATCTAAAAGTTCTCGTACTTGTCTATAGATATATACTATTTTAAAATATACATATAGGTTGAAAGTAATATTCTATGGTTGCGCCTATTTAATAATATGAACATTAGCAAATTAAAGAAGAACCACTATTTTATTTTATTTTGTTGAAAAAGAAACTACTGATTAAGGATTTGTTCATTTCACAGAAAATATCACGTTTCATAGAAAATATCACGTATTTTTCAAGAAAATGACTATATTTCCCGATGTTCAGCTGAAACCTAAAATTTGAATGAAAAATGTTTTCCATTGTTCGTTATCTAATTTGATTTTTTGGGAAAATTACCAAAAAAAATAATAAATTTTAATATTTTTAATTGATCAAACAAATTAAAATTTAATTTATATGTATATATTTAAAAATTTTGGTTTATTTTTTATTTTTTATTTTTTATTTTTCTTTTCCTCCCTCTTTGTTCCTCCTCCTTCCTCCATCACGGCGTGCCTCAATGTGGTCGGCTGCCTATCCGCCGACCAAGACACAATCGCCAAATCCAGTGAACTCAAGGCTCGGCCGATTGAGGCTCGAGGCTAGGTGAGCCACAAGCTCGTTGGCCAACGAACATGGCTCACCTAGATTGTTAATATATTATTAATAAATCTATTAGATTAATTTTTTCACCACAAAAAATTTTAAATTAATACACGCTTGATATATTTATAACTCTATTAACTTTTGTCAAATATTAAATTGTTAATGTGGATGTCACGTAAAATACATTTATGATAAAATTACCTCAAATTAAGATAATCGTGAAAAGTTTATCCTAAAGTAATGTATGTATTGTGGACCAATATCAACATTAACGAATGCATTCTAATAATACATTTATGACAATTTGGGAATTAAAATTGCATGTCTTGACGTTCATCTTTACCTTTTTTGAAATGTATGTTAAAGGGTCGACAAGTCACATTAGTGTGCTCATAAGTGGAATTCTTTGCCCTAGTTGAACTTGGGGGGGGGGGGGGGGGGCGGGGTCTTGATTTGATGTTTCACTTCGCTATTATGTCCTCTCTCCACTCTCTAATCACGTGAGGAGCCAACACTCATTGAAATGTCCATGACCCACTTTCAAAATATACCATTCCTATGGTGGAATGGGGGGGGGGGGGGGGGGGGGGGGGGGGTCTTGATTTGATGTTTCACTTCGCTATTATGTCCTCTCCACTCTCTAATCACGTGAGGAGCTAATACTCATTGAAATGTCCACAACCCACTTTCAAAATATACCATTCCTATGGTGGATTTTAAATTAAACCCTAATGAGCTGAGTTTGAACACATCGGTCGCTTCACTTTATGGTAACATTATGAGACTGGTCTAGTGGCTAAAGAATATATTTATGTGTGTCAATTAGGCATATAATTGAGTTTCATTCTTCGCACAGCTAAGTGCAAATGATTGCATACGTGGACCACTCGCATGGGGATTTTATGCTCAAGCTTTACTTTTAATCCATGAGGTTGGTAAGGTGTGTAGTGAGTTATGCATTTCTAATTTAAGATGGAAAAATTTATAATCTAAAGATGCTAATCTCTCATAATTCTTTATTTCTCTGAGATCTGGAAAACTACTACACACACAATAATATTGAAAATAGAAAAAGAAAATGAATGAGATCCAATTTTGAGGTAAATTTATCCTAGATGTACTAATTTGATATAATTTTCTTGCAACTATACCAATTTGGAATTTTGGTGATATCAACTCATTGATTAATCCACGTTAAGTCTACATGGCATCCGTGTCAATAGTTTAATGACAATATTTAACGGAAGCTAATAGAAGATAAATATGTTATCCATGTATTGGTTTGTGATTTTCTATGATAAAAAGTTATTACAAATAAATTTGTCATTGATGTATTAATTTTAGATTTTTCATGATATCAATCATCCATTTTTTGGTATTGCTCCTCCTAAGAATTCATAGAAAATTTGAAAAATGAAAAAGAAAAAACGTTGAAAGAGGCCAACTCGGCCAATTGTAAGAATCCCAAGATTTGTAAAGCATAAAAAATGTTGGAAGGCGATGCTTACCCAATAAATAGGACTCCAAATTCATTTTTTTTCAACAATTAAATGAAAAACAAGAGTGATTTTGAAGGAGGATTAAAATAGTAAAAGATTTCATTAATGTATGCTTCGTGAATACATATTAATTGCACTTACTAAAAATACCTATCTTCGGTTTTTTAATTACATATAAGATAAAAAGGGTGTTAAAAATAATAATTTTTTCTCATCGAGACTTTCTAACCGGGAGAGGAGAGTATTTAAAAGTTAGTGGGGGACAGGCAGATAGGGCCTGATGGGACGTGACAACTGCACGGAAACGACACAAGATGACTGGCGACTGAAGAATTATCTTTGAATAAAGATATTGGAAAATTTGACCAATAATTTCCATGGATTTCAATAATTTTTTGATGCAGGGCCGACCAATAAATGAGGACGACTTCCGGCAGCATTATCAATGCAAGGCAAGTGAAACGTTGCAGGGGCCCAAAAAAGGAAAAAAAAGAAAAAAAGATGGCACGTGAATCTTGCGAAGAAAGGGGAATGTCTTATTTGCGAAATGCAATGAATGGCATGTAACAAGAATTCTTGGAGATAATCAATAAAAGAATTCCTAAATTTATTGAATATATGACAACCGGTTAAAAAAAAATTTATTTTGTTAATTGAATTGTAAATTTTTTAACTATTTGAGAATATAATAATTTCGATCAATTTTAACTGAAAACAAATGGCACATAACGAAAACTTTTGGAGATCATCAATAAAAAATTCCTAAATTAATCGAATATATGATAATAGATTATAAAAATTTTCATCTTGTCAATTGAATCTGAAATGTTTTAATGATTTAATAATGTAATTCTTTCGGCTAATTTTAACGAGAAATTATTGACATAGATATTCGACATCTTATATGTTATTTTCAACATTAACATAAATAATTTTAAATTTTAAAATTTATGAATTTTTATATTTTAATTTTTTTCTTTTCTTTATTATTTTTCTCTATTTCTTTTCCTTTTTTTTCCTTCTTCATCCAACAAGAATACTAATTGACCCTTGTTAGTCATAGGCCAGAGGTGTTGGCAACCCTTGCTAGTTGTGGGAAAGGGTCGTAGTCCTTACCTAGTGGTCAATGAAGGTTGGTCATCTCTCTCCAAATTTTGTAGAAAAAACTAAATAATAAATAATAATTTAAAAATATATATATATAAATATTATTCATGCTAGCAATTTCTAGTTAAAATTAGTCGGAATGATTACATTATTAAATCATCAAAATATTATTAATTTAATTAGCACAATTGAAAGATATGAAAGTAAATCAATATCTGAATAGTAGGTTTATGATTTTTTTAATAATTTTTTTCAAAATTTTTCTTCTTCCTTTTCTTAAAAGTAGCGGGAAAAATATGTGGCTTGGGTTTTACTTGTCTTACTTTTTCTCTTTTGTCGTTCATGGCTACCAATTTTTAACATTTTTAATAATCTTGTCCGTAGGGTCAATATCAGCCTCTTCAATTTAACTCGATTGGGAAGCTAACTTTGAAAAACCCAATTGTCAAATCACTTTGAATGACGGAGGAATTGATATATCACTATCTTAATGAATTTGGTAAAACACAAATACATCTGTTCCACCAAAAATGGGTGCTGCCCTAGTGAAATATCTTTCACAAAAAAAAATTGATTTTGGTTTTTTGTGATAGCGTCACAACAAATATGAACAAGATAAATTAAAAGTTATGAGATTTACAATAATGGAAAGTGAAATGACAATAACATTAATAAAATAATAAAAATGCATTGAGAGTATGTGTTTCGGATGATTGATTTCTATTTTCATAATTCCATATTTCTTGTCGACATCTTCAATCTATTTCATTTTTTTCCTCCTTTCCTTGTGTCCAACACTTAACCAATTTTATAATAATCAATTATATTGATGTTGGCACTAAGTGAAATATTTGTCAACTATTCACATCATATATCGACAAGCATAATTCATGGTTGTCGATAATTATCAATCATAATCATTAATAAGCTATTCTACAATCATTGACAATCACATCATATTTTTGTTGAAAATCATATCGATTCTATCAAGCCAATTCTATATGACAAAACCAATACGTGTGTCGATCATAAATAATTGGTTATTTTTTAGTGCAAACAAATTCTCGAAGCCATGATTAAAGATGAGATCACTTATATGCAGGAATTGAATGTAAGTCATATCCTATTACATAAATTTCATGAAAAAAAACAATGATTGACAGGGAGAGGAAAAGGTGAAACGAAATAAGATGGGTCGGAATGTAGGATAACTCATGCGGGAGAGAAAAACTGAGGGTACAAGAGTAGGGGCAATGCATTCCTTCTTTTGAGGCCTTATTTATTGCTGTGCAATTTTGATGGTTTCATAGCTATTGTACCATCCCTAATTTGATGTAAAATTTTCTAAAAAGCGTTACATATTTTAAAAAGCGATCATTTGAATGACTGGTGAAAAATCCAATGTGGCTAACCTTAGTTCCTTCCGGGGGGTCAACCTGGACGCGCTCCTCGACATGTCCGCGGACGAGCTCGTCAAGCTCTTCACCGCCCGGGCTCGCAGAAGTTACCTTTACTCTTTTGCTGTATTGTAGCGAGATCTTAAGATTGGTCGAAGGTTTGGACTGGCGAGCGATGACGTTGTTTTCGTGGTTTGATTTGATGATGTGGGTAGGTTCCAGAGAGGTCTCAAGAGGAAGCCCATGGCCCTGATTAAGAAGCTGCGCAAAGCGGTAATTTGCTTGTTTTCGTTTATTGTTATTTGCCTCTATCTAATCAGCGAGTTTGATTAGACTGTATTACTGCAAATGAGCTGGATTTCTGTAGTATTGGTTTGTTTTGCGCATCGAATTTGAAATCTGGTAGCTTTTGTGGGATCGATTTGCCGGTCAGTATTGGTGCTTTACCATTTCAATGGTTGATACTTACTGCTTCGGGGGCTTTCTGTTTTTGAATGGAGTGGATGGGGCTGAGGTAAAGCATAGTAGTGTATGGTTGAGAGCAATATTTAAGTCTTCCCTAATCAACAGGATCTGTTATTATAAATTTATAAGAACGGTGAAATGCTTAAAGTTTGTTCAAGTTCTATGTCGAAACCCGATGCTTTGAAAATTCGTTGACTTGACAACGCTTTGGGGCATAAGAGTAGTTTGAGTGGAATCATCAGGGCTGACTACTGAGCCGTTCCTGTGATCAAATAAGTTTCTTGGTATTTAGTTAAGAGCAATGTGGGGATTAGTGAATATGATAGGAGTTCTGCACCTGTGTATAGGCCTCCCTCTACTTGGTAGTGTGGCCTTAAGCGTTCGTGTAGAAACTAATAGCTGTTAAATCAGCGGCGGCCAGACAACCGCTGAGATGGATCCACAGGTGAATTGCCCAAACTGCTGCTTGCCTACTAAATCCATCTTACATGCTCCCTTGGGATGTTATTTCTTTTTGAAAAAGAAAAAATTTAAGAGAACTGGCTTCCAAATACATTAGTTTATAGGAGTTTGAGTGGACTCATCAGGGTTGACTGCTGAGCCGTTCCTGTGATCAAATAAGTTTTTTGGTATTTAGTTAAGAGCAATGTGGGGATTAGTGAATATGATAGGAGTTCTGCACCTGTGTATAGACCTCCCTCTACTCGTTAGTGCAGCCTTAAGCGTTTGCACAGAAACTAATAGCTGTTAAATCAGCAGCGGCCAGACAACCGCTGAGATGGATCCACAGGTGAATTGCCCAAAGTGCTGCTTGCCCACTAAATCCATCTTAAATGCTCCCTTGGATGTTATTTCCTTTTGAAAAAGAAAAAACTTAAGAGAACTGGCTTCCAAATACATTAGTTTATAGGAAATTTTAGATACTCGTGTGTCTTCTTTCTTTGTGGGTCATTAGTACTTTGAAGTCACCTGGGTCATAGTTTTGATTGATAAAGGATTTGTTAAGTCCCAGAATGATATATAGTGGAATATTCTGAAAGTTAAAAAGAGAACATTGACTCGTAATTAAGCTCATGCTTGATGTTGTAGTTCTCAAGCTTGCGAGATACCTGTGAACTATCGTAATGGATTCCAGTTTGATTTAGAGGACCAAAATTTTGCTTTACAGAGAGGTATTTTTTGCTCTCTTCTAGCCAGGCATAGAGGCTGATAGATCATTGCACCTTCCGCTATGTTTGACTCAATTTACAGCTTCATGCTGTATTTTACTTCCTACTACAAATGCTTGTTTTGCTGAAAAAAAAAATGCACCTTGTGTAAAAACTCTTGATATATATTATTTATCTACTTACTGGTAAGATAATCCATGGTGATTGAATCTTTTTCTTGTCTGATGGATCAGAAAAGGGAGGCTCCCCCTGGTGAGAAACCCGAACCAGTCAGAACTCACCTGCGCAATATGATCATTGTTCCAGAGATGATTGGAAGCATCATTGGAGTCTACAATGGTAAAACCTTTAACCAAGTGGAAATAAAGCCTGAGATGATTGGACATTACCTGGCCGAATTCTCCATCAGTTACAAGCCTGTCAAGCACGGTAGACCAGGTATCGGTGCCACCCATTCATCGAGGTTCATTCCTCTCAAGTAAAATCGACGGGGCAACCTGAGAGGTCTCATCCGTTTGCAAGGACGACCATCATCATCATTCTGAGGCAGAATTCTTCATTTTGTTAAAATATAAGTTGTGGTAGCAGTTGAAGCATTCACCTACTGTTGCGAATTTTCTGGATGGTTCATACACTCTTATGAAGTCGTGGTGCTGAACATTTTCTAATTGTCCTGTCCTGTTATGTCTTATACATGGAAAGAATGCGGTTACAATCCTGGGTTAATCAAGTTTCCAAGCCCGGCAAAAGATGCAAATTTGAGATATTAGTAATTAGTCTTTGTGCTATAGTCGAATCATCGGGCAATCACCATGCCAAGCTTGTTGTGTAGTTAAATGTTGATGCATGGAATGCGGTATTCACACACCGTTAAGAGTACGTAGAGTATATATGAGTTCCAGCTTGTTACTTGAATTGAAATCGTCTGGTAGATTAGGTTGCCCACGGACTTCGGACATCAAATCGGTTGACCTTTACATCACAACAAATAGATATTTCTTTTGGAGTAAATGGGCTTGTCCATGGTTAGATATTTCTTTTGTGGCGATCTTTGCCACTCGGCCTTCTACCACAAGTTCTTACGAGACCTTATTGAGATAGGACGGCCTGTAGGGACTAAGGATGTAAAAAATACCTGGATCGACCTGATCCGTATATAATCAAATCAAATCAGAAATTTAAGGTCTTTGAGGTTTCGGTAATTGGTAAAAGAATTTGGATGTTCTTGGCTGCTCAAGTTTTTTTTCTTTCCAGGTCATGTACCCCAGTCGTTCCGAAACAACTATTTTTTTTACCCCTCCCTACATAGTCCTTGAATACATTGCCTCTGGGACGAAGGTGAAAGCCTTCAGAGGGTATTGTGATTCCTTGGCAATTACAATTTCGTAGTACTCAGAGACGCTCTAGGCTTAGTGCCTGCGCCTCCTGTACCCCTCTCTCTTCACCGCTCCCCCTCACCTTTGATGCATCGATGACTCACCCGACCTCCATGTTCAGCATTGTCTCCGAATTAATGCGAACAGCTCACCTACGACTTTGTGGACCCTGACAAGCCGTCATCCATGGTCGTTTGAAACAGCTCACTGTCACCCACAATCGAGCTTTAGTTCTCTCCTCCATGACCGTCTAGATCTCAATGAGACAGGCGGTCATGGAGCCTCTCATCGTCTCCATATCTGGAGAGTCGTGCCAGATTTGGAGGCGCTTTGTCGCCAGTCAAATTCTCGTTTGCGGCGCTGTTCAACTCAGGAGGTTGCCGTAATGGAAAAATGCGAAAGGAAGAAGAAGCCCCCCCTAAAAAAAACAATAAACGCCCGACCCGACCTGTATATCATTTGTGTTCATTTCGGCTATAGATGGAAACCCGAATTCAACCGCCCCTCGACACCCCCAGGAGAGAGAGAGAGAAAGATAAACTTGGTGAGAACTTTTTAGGATTGATTATGGTGAGGTTCGAAGATGCGTTTGGTTTAGCTTTAGCTTTTAGCCTTGAAAATCTCTTCAATCAAATGTTGGGTTGGAAAAGCTGAAAGTCCAATGTTGATTGAGACCAGTTTTGAATTTTCAGTATTTGGCCAAATACTAAAATTACTTTTTTTCTTTTTTCCTCAAAAGTACTATCATAAATATTTTAGTTTTTTGATTTTATCCCTTATTGTTTCAAAACTACCATTATTTTCATTATAGTAAGCAAATAGTTTAATATTTTTAATAAAAAAGAAAAATGAAATTCAAAAGTTCTTCATAAAAATAGATTTGTCAAGCACCCTTTACATCAAAATAGCTTTATAAAGAATTTTTTACTAAATACAATTTGCATTTCTCTGAAATTCTTTAGACCAAATATATTTGCTTTTTTCAAGATTTCTTTCTAAAGTTGAACGAAACACAGCCAAAATCTTAGAACCGGATGGGATCTGATGAAGAAAAATAGTACGTGGGAACACAAGTGAAAAACAATTTCCTCATGGCCACATCCCATTCAATTATCTATTCTCGACTATGAATGAAAGCCTAAGATCACGTCAGTGTACAGGGACAACCTACGAGAAGATTCCCCACAATTTTTCCGAGAATCCTAAGTTGCCTCTCATGAGTGTGTGCGTGCGTGACTCCGAAGACTCAGAAAAGGACTGGCAGGCCATCAAACCTGGCGGGTCGCTCGAATCGTCAATTCCTGGGACCTTTCCGCTGTTTTGGATTAGCGGTTTTGTTGACCCCCCTTCACATCTCAACGCTTAGTCATCGGGCTCCCTCGACGGCGTTTTTGACCCTTCAACTTACACTAGAATCACGTAATACTGCTTTTCTATACTTGAGTGGGTGGCATGCCATGCCTTTGCGTGAACCCATTAGAAAGCTTCTGAAAGTTTTGTGCGTATGATTTGCACGAGTGAAACAGATTAATCGCTTTTTTTCATCGATAATACATCTCAATTCTTAATTTTGTAATACTCGATATGAATATATACTTTCCCAATAGAGTTGGGCAAATGAAACTTGAGCGAATATAAAAGCCTCGAGCTATTCGTTAGGAAAATTTAAAGTTTTAATTTACGAGAACTATTGTTTCCAACAATCTTAATCGAAGAGGACTCTAACTATACTTTTGATTAGTGAGCTACAAGTACAGACGCAACCCTCATTTTATTTGATCAGATCTGTTCATAGATGACATCCATAATTTGTGACCACTCGACTAAAAGCACCCGGAGGGAAGCTTCGTCCAATTTACAAACATGCAAGCAAGGGAAGTCTCGAACCGACGTGGAAGAAACTTGGCGTCGATGTTCATTTGTCGTTAGCTCAACCAGTCCATCTTGCCCTCGTAGCTATTGGGATGAAGTTTCCTCTCGGCTTCGAGCAGGGTCCACTGGATGACGTTTTCAACATGTGCGGCTTCAATCTTCTCGCATCAACAAAACAGGATGAATAGTCAAATGACTAAATAATTTTTAGCAAAAAGCCATTGTCGTCTAACGTTGCACGTGCGAGTCTTGCCGCTAATACAGCTAATTAAGGAATGTAATCACTAATCTTTTCGCTAGGTTTGACCTTTCCTTTCTCTTCTTCATGACCCTGACCAACTATTTCTGGAACTTGATCGAGCTTATGTTCATGTGTAGATAAACCTCTCGGGACGTCATAAAAACATAAGGGAAAATTCCCCATGAAAAGAAGACGTATCAGAACACAAGCCAGACACCAGAAACGGACAATCAATTCGACACACAAAAAAGAACATGCGAAAAGAGACGGCGCATGTAAAAAAATGCGGTTTTCGAAATTCATGCTTTGGCAACAGAAACGAAGGACGCCGACCTTTCCATGGACTGGGAAAATTTCGAACTTGTGCTGCATGAACATCGTACAAGTTCTTATTTACATTCAAGAAAAATGAAAATCACGCTTGCGAAGAACATGAAACAGTGATTAGTGTACATTGGCATCGGATTGTTGTGCACATACCTCATTTTCAACCTCGATCACGGCGAAGAGTTGGTCGGCCGAGCACTGCGTTTGAATCGCCGTAGCTTTCAGTTCCATGTTGTCCAGGCACTTGAGGACCTCCAACATAGAATCAATCCCGGACGTCGGATTCGCAATCTTGACTCTGATCTTGGTCCCTCCAGCTTTGTCCCCTCCGCTCTTCTCGTTCAGACCAGACTTCAGCTCCCCGTTTTGTCTCTCCAGCTCTTGCTTGTACTTCACCAGCTCCTTGATTCTCATGCGAGCTGTTTGGACGATGGAGTTCTTGTCATTCTGCAACAGAGATTCGCAACGGAGTTAGAGAGGCGCAGAAAATCTTACTCACGTAAAGCTTGTACTCCCTATCCCCAGCCTGCCGCGGCGGGCTAGTTACAAGAAGTGGCCTGCACAGGAATTCGAGCCTGCTTTCTGAAGCTCCGTCTGGTGTCGAGAGTTAAACCGCTCGACAAAGATTATAGCTTTTCCAAACCTGGGTACCATGAGGCAATTCGGCGAGCAATGCGGAGTAGCTACGCTTCTGCTTCTCCCTCCTCATCCTCTCGCTCAACATGTGTCGAAAACCCCGTTCACGGTCGAATTCTTGGATCTGGCTCGGTTCGGCCCAGCTCCTCCTCAAGAACTCCATCACCCGCCTGTTCATATTGTTCCCCGGGTTCGGCATGAACCCTCAGTCTTGACTCGGCAGCCGGTTTGTATATGGTGAAAAGGCGCTTCGGTTTGCCGCCGGCGGCTCCACCAGTTGATCGCACCAGAAGATGTCGCTTTGAACCTCTTCGTGGAAGAACAAATCCATGACACGCCTTCCTCTCTCTCTCTCTCTCTCTCTCTCTCTCCCTTCAATTTTTGCCGGGGATTTTCAAATTTCTGCAGCAGCAGTTAATATATATAACGGTCCTCCTCCTGGAATGGCGTTTTCTCCCCGCACGAGAGGCTCGATGAGCACGATATAAAACGTGGCATTTTTCCCCATTTCTTGCTGGGAAACAAAAAACGTGGTCAACTATGTTGTCTCTAGTCTCGGAGACTCCTATGCGGTCAAATTTTGCGCATGCGGTTCCATGGAAAAGTTTTGCGGTGGGGGAGCAGCTCGGGGGTCCTTGTCGAAAGCTGGTCAAACGTGAGGACAAGTCTTCGGTTTTAACCCACTTCGGACTGTACGAGGAGCGCAGTCCGTCTGATGCAAAATCAACGGCCAGCAGGAAGTCCATCAGATGAGATCAGCAGTTCTCCAGACCGGCTGATGACTAGGACGGAGGTTGACTTTCTAATTTCTCTCTACTTTTTTTAACCATTTAAGGCTCAGATGACTTTTCTGCGTTCACACAACACACCAGGATGGCTAAGAGCTTTGAGTCAACGGATTAATATAAGGTTTATCGCCATAGAATAATGCTCATGTGTGTTTGAGACAGAGTGATGATGGCGAAACGGATTTTGATGCCAGAATATTTTCGGATACGTGAGATTGTAAAGTCGAAATCCTCGTGTGAATGGAATGCCGATAGCCTTGCTGGACCAACTGCGCTTTGCAGATGGGTACGGGACCTTTTCAACATGATGGAGTCACAGTGAGATCGCTTTTAACCCTTTGAATTAAGAATGTGATATTGTTATGGATCAACCTAAATAAATGATAGCAGATATGGTAGAAGTATCACCGCTTATCGCGGTCAAAGTCGACCTGAGTATCTGTCTTATGTGGATAAACCCTAATCACTTAGCAATTGAAATAATGGTTTTAACTTTAATCTGCTTATCGGGAGAAGTCGACATAAAGTTCAGTCAAAGCTTAGAAGCAAAGTCAGCATTAGTTACAGAGAAGACCCTTCAATAGAATATGAAGATATATTAAGGCACGGTTTGGAACCTCTGAATAACTAAAGAGTCAATTTATCCGTTGATATCATTGGCGATGTTATTCAAGATGGTCCCAACAAAATAGAAAAAGAAGAAAATACAAAAAACCATCATCCACCGACGAGTCATGATCTTGCCAAGAACTTTATATGCCAGTAAGCGTTCGGATTTCTGACTGTCGGGTCCCCTTTTGAACCGGCCACAGTGTAGCAAGCGTGATACCGTACCAGAAAAGGTTAAAGAGTCACGCATTGCATGGCACTGCCTCATCTAATCAAATTTTCGAACATTGGTCAGCCATGTGAAACCCACCGTGTTCAGATTATACCCCACGCCTTCTGTACAGGAGATGGAGAAGACATCTTACACCTGCAAAACTATAGCCACAAGCGCTTCCATCGTTATCGCGCTTCCTTCATGCGAGCTTAAGCTATAATCTTGTCCAAGCATTCAATGTTTATGCCATAAAATGCTTGAAGTTCGTTCTTCTGTGCAGTAGTCTGCAACTAGGACCAATTATGACCAATTTCTTTCTCGTGATCGGTGGCATGCACGGTGGTGCTTGATACTGCATATGCACGTGCAGTCAGGTCTTCTGAATCTGGTTGAGATTCCTCATTTTCTTCATCATCTGAAAAATCAGCTTCCGAGAGCAGTTCATAACTCGGATTGCTGGGTTCGTCTCCACCGTCATTTTCGCTGTTATACATCCCCAGATATGTCTCATCTCCTTCCTCCTACTCCTATTTAAAAGGATCAGAAACAGATAAGACAAACAAACAGGAATCTTGGAACCTAATTTAAAATAGATATAAGGAAAAGCAAGATAAGAACAAGCTAAGGTATACCTCACTGTCCTCATCAGTGGGGTAAGCAGAATCTAATCTGTCATAAAAAGCGTTGTTGCATTTTTCTTTCATGCAGTCCATTTGTTCCTATGAATATGCAAGTAACTTAAGTATATCCCTGTTTAAACAACTGCACCAAACTGGCAAATTCAACAAGTAACGGGGCCCTTACGATTTCAAATTGAAGTTGCTCCACCTTTTTCTGCAGATTGGCCACATGATTTTGGAATGCCTGTTTCAACGAAACATAGAAACTGTCAGAAATTTCTATGTTATCCCCTCCCCAAAAATAGACACTTGTCACATGAACAGTATCAATCCAGGTGCTTTTGACATCTAAATCCGGAAACCAAGTAACTTCAACAAAGCTAGATAGCCATCAGGTCATCAATAAGTGACTCATGCCATTGTGCTCCCACAATATTCAGAAATGTGTTTCAAACCAAGACTGCAATGGAAAATTACCAGCCAAGCATACCAATTACCATACACACAAGTGCACTACGTTTTAATATCCGGAACTCAACAAAGATGGGAACATATTATTAGAGCAGACCACTAGCATTGGCACAGATACATGCAAACATGCACATCAATCAAGGTGAGATATGTTTGTACCTGCAAATTTAATACCAGAAAATCAAGAATTTTGGTGAAAATAGATGCAGTTGTATAGCCGTACCTCACACCTTTGAAGCTCAATAGAACGAGCCAGAGCCTTCCTCTTTGTCAAAAGATTCTTCGGCCTCAAGGTGGAAGGCCGCTTATAATCCTTTCCACGGAACACCACAATGGCGTACCCTTTGGAGACTTTGTCTACAGAAACCAAGATCCCACCACTCTCGGCTTCAAGAGCCAATGCTACTTTCTTAACAGAGTCAAAGGTCTTTGCCTTCACAATGATCTTCACCAGTTCTCGATACTTCCAGTGCAAGTGCATGTTCTCCACTGTACCATCAAAAACTCCCCGTCTTCCTGGAAGAAGGAGATCGATCAGCAATATAAGCATTAGCCTCCCGGGTTTACATACGTGAATGGTAATGTCAAGAGTTTCTACCAAGAAGCAAAAATGCTTTCATCCTTAAGCCAATCTTGTGGAACATGAATCTCTCTTCATCAGAGATGCTTTCTGGGTCTGCTTGCCGTTCTGCCGGTTTCAGGAACTCCTCAACCTTTGACAAAGCTCTTTTGGCTCGAGATAGCCTTTTCTCAGCCTAGGAGATTTATTCAAATTTAGGTTGTAAGCAGATAGACATTTAGTACTAACACCATGTTCGCTGATGCTTCAGCATAGTAAGACATAAATTACACACTTCATTATTAAATTCAACCATGCATCAATACCTTACCTATTTGATGAATACTTCTGAAAAAATATCTTTTGGGCAGAAATGAATGAAAATTTCAAGCACAACATTAATCAATAGTGAACCATCAACAAGAGTTTTGCTTTCACCAGAACCAAAGATGCTTGGTTTAACAACAACTATTTACAGGAAGAGGCCATTTATGCTCTTAAAGCAAAGAGAGATGCTGTACAAGAAATGAGAATACTTACAAAATCAAGCTTTCTTTCGAGCTTCCTGACAAGGCTTGCATGCCTTGTTATTTCTGCTTCTATCATAACTTTTTCTTTGTGCTGTTCATCCAACTTCTTTCCCCACTTTTTATTGGCATCAAGAGTCTCCATAAGCGTACCAGTATTTCCAGGCTGCTCATACATATGATTGGTTGGGACAACCAAGGCTGATGCCCTCAAGCGAGCTTGCTCCTCCTCATCTTGAAGGGACTTTGCTAGTCTTTCCCTCTCCAATAATGCTTCAGTGACTTCTGGTGAGAGAAAATTTTTACCTCGATAGAAGACCAAGAAGTCCTTGTTTCTCGAGAGCAGAATCCCCCCTGTCAATTTCTATATCAAAAAGGTCAACTTAAACCATACTTTTCTACTGCTCATCAAAAAAAGGCAAAACAATGCAAGTCGATGCAATGAGAAAACAAACTAGTAGATTCCTTATGAACTGTCTTGATTGGCATAAAAAAATTTCAGTAGATTCAAGCGAAAAACTGTCATCATGAGAAAATAAACATGCAAAAAAATTGATCACAATTCTATGGAAAACCATTGTTTTTGAGGTTCACTGACAAATTACTAGAGACATCAATAGAGTAAACTATCAGATAAAAAACCACGTACATAGTACTTAATGGGTTGGACAAGTTTCCTGGAGCAATTACCTTAAGATCTTCTGCCATCCTCTCACTAGTTGTAAGCATTACACCACGTTTAAGTGCAACCTTTGCAATTGAGCTTTTTTCCCATAGCTTGATCATGGCCACAGCCAAACCTTGGAGCTGCCTGCTTCTTCCTGGATACAAGAGAATTAAAGAACAATGAGAATGCCACTATGAGAGCCAACCAAGTAAGACGATGACATCACATACCTAAAGCAAAATGTGGAGGAAGTACTCTAGCAAGCCTTCTCAAAGCCGTTGCCTCCTTTTGGCTAATCGTTGCTCGTACTCCATAAGGAAGGATTCTGAAAGGAGGTTGGTAACCAGGAATTGTTCCAGGCAACATGTCTGCATCCACAGGCAAGGGCTCGCATCCTGGCCAGTCTTTGTACCTAGGACCCAGGCTATCTAGCAATTTATCCATTTCATGTTCATATTCAACTTCTGGCATTGATCCTGTATCCTTATTCTCAGACGCAATTTCAGATGCCTGTGCATCCTCACTGATTCTATATTGCGAAGGATTACTACCAATGGTATCAGCAGGTGTTGATGAAGTAGCTGAGCTCCCTTCTTTTCTAAATATTCGTTTATTCAGTTGCACTGAAGGGTCTTTGTAGCTCACACCTCTATACAACGAAATGGACGTTCCAGACCTCCATACCACTAGACCACCAGTTTTCCTCTGTACACGTGCATACAAGCATCATCAATAGATAAAATTACTTCAATACGCTTTAATAGTACCATTAATTAGGTTGGTTTCTGCAACACTATAAAGCGTGAAAATTAAAAGATAATACTATACGGCCACAGTGCCTAGCAGCAATGTGGATAGAGAGAACAAGCTAGAATGTGCATATTCCATTTCCATGGGTTTAAATTATTCATACTTGTCTAATTGAAAATGGTAGTGAATAATTATCTACCACAGCCAGCCTTTACCTTCATGTCATACTTCCAGTTTCTACCAAACATGTTAATTAAACTAGAAACTTCAAATAACAAAGGGTGAGTTCTATCTTAATGGTTATGTGAAAGGTGATCATAGCTTTATCTGATTACTGACCACAGCTTGGGCCAGATGCACACGATCAAAGGACATACTCTGAACACTGTCCAATTGTTGGAAGCTGAAACCCATCTAAAACATGCTAAAGTTTGAGTCCTAGATCACCGACCAATGAAAATTAGCAACCTTCTTAAATTCTGCTAGAACAAATGTGACTATCTAAACACAAGTTGCATATCTCTTGCTCATTTTCAGTGAAATCAATAGTTGAATGTAGCCTATGTGGCTGAAACAGAAAGCACATGAAGCTGCCAAATCAATCTCAGCTGCCTTAATGAACATCAAACAAGAAAACCAGCACATAGGTACAAGTCTGGTGAACCTTTCTATCAAGCTGCATATTACATTAACTACAGATTCCCTGTTAACAAGAGGGACTAAATGATACGAGACGTGAGAAATTGATAACATATATGCAAGAAGCATACCTCCAATATCTCGTGTGTCCTCTTCATGTTAAGTGCAGGCGAGCCCTCAATTTTCAACCTCACAATTTCTGAAGACTTCCACCTCTCATGAATCGTGTCCACGACTGCCTGCGTAACACCACCTCCCTTAATCCTCATCTTGCTCTTCGTCTGAAAAGTCAAGTTCCTCAACCTCTTTAGCTCTGGCTCCGGAAGTGTCAATTCCGCCACCGACGTCTTGCTCTTACTCCTCGCCGACCACCCTTCTTCCTCTCCCTTCCCCTTTGGCTCCTCCCATGGAAACCTTGCTCCACTGCTCTCCCCAACCACATTTGCTTCCACAATTCTTGACTCTGGCGAAAACCCACCTCGTGTTTTTGGCAACAACCCTTCCTCCACATAAAAGATATCCTCCACAGATCCTTTCTCCACCACTCTTTCCGGCGGTCTTTCTCTCCTCTCATACCCATCATCCATATATTCAAATTTCTTCAATTTCTCCACAATCCTCTGCATTGTGGACCCACCACCACCACCAGCATCGCCGCTATTTCTATAATTGATCACAGCCTGAGGCAGTTTGGAGCTGTTTTGCCTATTGGATTGATTCCATTTATCTAACCAACCGTTGCTACTAAAGCTTAAGCTGGGATTGAATAAAGAAATGGGCTTTCCTCTACCAAGAGTTGAAATGCTCGATTTCCTACTAGGATTTGTTCAATGGACGCAAAAGAAAAAGCATTAAATTTCGCCGCGCACGTTCTTTGCGATGAATTGGAGAGCCATACCTGAATAGAATGAAGGGGTTCCGATGAAACGTTGGGTAGAATTGACGGGGAGGGACGAGAGCCATCGAAGAGAGAGGTATACCTATGAATCAAATCATCAAGATAACACAACTCGTCAGAAATGAGTGAAAACAGTGAGTTTTACTGAGAGAGTAACCTCGGGCGGCTGGGCGAGAGAGCAGCCTCCACCAGGGGACGAGCGGCGTCCAACGGTGGGTCCAGCTGAGCGGCGAGGCGAGCGAGGGTGACGGCGTCCAGCGGCAGTGTCGAGGAAGGTCCGGCGACGGCGACGAAGACACGAGTCTCACGGCACCAACGGCGGGCACGAACGGCGCGGCGAAGACGGCGGCGGTCGCGGCTCAACCCACGGCCACCCACGGCCAAGGGGGGAAGAACTCGGTTCGGGCGTAGGTGGTGGCGGTTCGGAGCAACGACAGCCCGGACGGCCGAGCGAGCGGCGGCAAGAGGTGGTGACGGTGGCTTGGGGAAGGCGGCGGCGGCTCACGGCGGCGGGGACGGCGCGACATCTCGTCGGGCTCAACGGCGAGATGGCTCGTCGGACGAGCGGTTGGTGGTGATGGTTCGGTGGCCAAGAGGTGGTGGTGAGTAGGGCGTGGGCCGGCGGTGTGGTAGTGGGTGAAGGAAGAAGAAGAGAAGAAGAAGGGGGTTCTCTCGCCCTAGCCTTTTTCCTTATCCTCTCCTAGCCTTTCGAACAAACAGAGTTCGAAATTTTATGTCTCAAATTTTCTCTGCGCTCGTTGCTGCTCCGCCGTGCATCAATCGGCCGTTCCCCTGCCGTCGCCGGCGAACCACATTACGGCCGCCCCTACTCCGGTGCTCGCTTGCTTCTCTCTTCGGGTTCGTTGCTGCTCCGTCGTTTGTTCCGGCGTTCCCGGGATCGCAGATGCAGCACACGGAGGAGAAGCAGCAAAGCTGCCCTTTTCATCACCTGGCAAATGGTTGAGAAACTGAGATGTAAATTTGACGCCTTTTTATCTTTGCTTCTTCTGTGGGATGCGATGGCAGATAAGGCGGAGAGGCTGCTGGCCGAGGCAGCTTCGCACGGGTCTCAGCTGGTCGTCTTCCCCGAAGCCTTCGTCGGCGGTTAGCCCCGCGGCTCCACCTTCGGCGTCATCATCGGCAATCGCACGGCGAAGGGCAGGGAGGAGTTCCCCAAGTATCACCCCTCCGCCATCGATGTTCCAGGTACTAGCTTTACCACCATGTTTTTATGGTTAGTGGGCGTTGGTTCTCTTTTGGGTTTTTTAAGATAGTTCGTTCTCACCCAGATACAATGATTCGTAGTTTCCGATGTTGGCCCTCTCTTTGAGCTCTGTAGCTAAGTGCAGAAAGTGGGTCGACTTCCAAGATTCGCAGTGTTGAAGCAGAGTCTCTTGTTTTATCTGTAGGGTGATGAACTTGGAGCAACCTGGATACTCATATTCCGTGTTTAGAAAGATTTTCTGTTTCTGAGCTTCTTCAAATGGCTACTTTGTATATCATGTGATTGTTCAATATGTCGCTCTCATTTGTGTCATCCTACCACACGGCTCTTCTCATGCCTTCCGCATATGTTCCATGATTGATGCTTATGCAGGCCCTGAAGTTGATTGGTTAGCAGCGATGGCTGGAAAATATAAAGTTTTCCTAGTGATGGGGGTGATAGAGAGATGGATATACATTGTATTGCACAATCCTGTTTTTTGATCCTCAAGGTCGTTACCTTGGGAAGCACCGTAAAGTCATGCCCACGGCTCTGGAGTGTGTCATCTGGGGATTTGGTGATGGGTTGACCATTCCAGTGTTTGATATGCCGATTGGGAAAATCGGTGTGGCCATTTGCTGGGAAAATAGAATGCCACTTCTGAGGACAGCAATGTATGCTAAGGTTAGCTATTCTGCATGTTTGCAGCTTGTTTTTTGCTTGACCAGGTCAAACTAGAATTCATCTCCCGGTCTCTTTCATCTCCATTGAAATGCATATATCTGCTCTTCGTGACCATGTGTACTTGAAGGAAAGTATAGAATTAAAAAATAGATGCCATGCCAACAATTGCACACATTCTTCTGAAACTTTGCTGCATGACGCAGCTGGTGATCTGATTTTGCCTAGTAACCATGTTCATATTTACGTTCTTACTTTAGCATAGATTTTGTGTTGCGGTTGGATATGATAATGATATTTCTCCCATCCTGGAATTCTTGGTTATAAGTTTTAAAGCCTGTATTAGGCTGTCAAATTGGTGTCCAATCTATCTGATCAGGCTAACTTTCGTTACCTGCATTGATGTCGTTGGAACCAGTGTTGGGGTAATGTTCGGAAGTTTAACCATCACAATTCATATTAGAATGTGATTCCATGGATTGTTGTCTGTCAATGCCTTGTTGGATTGCAAAACCTTCGTACCTCCTGTTGAGGCTGGGCTTCCATGAGCCATAATTTTGATATAGAAACTACAATTAGCACAGGAATGATGTTAGCTAAACTTGATCCAGGAAGGATTGAGAAAATCCTGTCTTCTTTATTTTGCAGGTGTTGAAATATATTGTGCACCGACAGCTGATGCGAGGGACACTTGGCAAGCATCTATGACACATTGCTCTTGAGGGTGGATGTTTTGTTTGATCAGCCAACCAATTTTGTCGTCGGAAAGACTACCCGCTTCCACCGGAGTATGTTTTTGCAGGAACAGATGACGATCTTAACCCAGATTCTGTCGTATGTGCTGGAGGCAATGTAATTATATCTCCATCAGGAAATGGTTTGGCCGGACCCAATTATGATGGCGAGGCACTCATCTCAGCTGACCTTGGTATGTTCCTTGCACTTGCAGCTCGCGTGCACTTTAAATCTCTGGAAGTTAGCTAACAAAGGAGATTCTGATCTCATTTTAGTTGTGAGGGCTTCAGGTTTTTCCTCATGAGCTTGATTTACTTATGGTGTAATGATGTGCAGACCTTGGAGAAATAGCGCGGGCCAAGTTTGATTTTGATGTGGTTGGGCATTATTCAAGGCCTGAGGTGCTTAGCCTGACCGTGGGGGACAATCCGAGTAACCCAGTTACCTTTGCATTGACATCCGGGAAGCCTGAAGGCCCTTACAAATAGGTTATGTTTTCTTTCACGGAGCCAGGTCCAAATCATGGCAATTAACGCCTAGCAAATGTTGGTCCCAGTGGGAACCTTCTGATTGTTTGTTTCAACTTTTTGGACTCCTGATTGTTTGTTCAACTTTTTCGACTTCATGGGCTATTGTAAATTCTGATTGCAAGCAACATAGTTCATAAATACTTCCTGCTTGATAGTTGAGAAAGCAATGTTATATTTCAGGACGACGAAATGAGTTGTTAAGGAGCACATGGAATGATGAAGAGCATAGGTGGAATTGTTCTCTCATGTTGATCATAACTCTTGTGGAAAAGTTCATTTTAAGTTCTTTCAGGCAGATGACACCGGTCTTGCAAACTGGGACAGCAGCAACACCAACATGGTACTTAGCAGCAAGGACTAAAATTGCGAATTGGGATGGTTTTTAATATCAGCACTAGACCAGCAACACATACAATTATAGTATCAAAATTCTCGAATAGGACTAACGCGAGGACATCATTCGCTAGCAATTTCTAGTATTCCCTGCCTGACATGGAGATGAGCGCAAAAGGAAGAAGGAAAAAACCTCTTTAATCCTGACTCTCTTCGATTTCGCATTCATTACTCTCCCACAGTCCAACTCTCCATGCCGTGATCTTGCAGAGGCAAGGACTGGCTCCATGGCCTGATTGGAAAGGCGAAATTGGACAGCTGATGGTCCTTCAGGCCTGCGAGTGCTCTGTTTCTTCTGGTTTCGTCTTCCTTGTTGCTGTCCATTTTAGCCGGCGAGAAGAACTCTATTAGTCTCCTTGCGTTGAACCCATTCAGGTTGTCATGAGTTCTGGCACCGTCGTGAAGATTCGCCCCTTTAGAGTTTCCTCTTCTTAAGGAGATGCTCTCCCATTGAATTTTGTCGGATGGAGATCTCCTCGCATTGAAGTTGAACTCATTATCTACCGAGACCCATTTCGAGTTCTCTTGATTAGTATTGTCGTGCGCGTAGCTCCACTTGTAGCTCCTGGTGTTGTTGTCCCATGTTCAATTCGATCGAATGAAGATCGCTTTCTGCAGATTCATTTCCTTCGCACTCCTCTCCATCAGCTTCTTTATTTTCTCAGAATAATTCGTTTTCAGTGCATTCAAGATTGATCTTGTCGTTCAAGAACGCCTCGAGCTCCTTGGCTTTCTCTGATTTCGGAGAATTCTCATCTTTACTCATTTTGGATCTCATGTAGGCCTTGAGCTGAGCCCTCAGCTTTTCAACGGCGGCATTCTTCTCTTCAAAACGGTACTTGGCCTCTGAAAGTTTCGTCTGCACTCTCTCCTCGCGCAAAACATCCGCTAGCTGAAGTATTTCCCTCTCCTTCTCCACCTCTTCAAGAACTTTGGCGGATTCTCTCTTCAATTCTTCCACTTGCGCCTGGTCCTCTCCAATCCCTCTCGCTAACTCGTCGCAGACCTGCTCCAATATTTCCTTAGCCCTCTTCTCACTCTCGAGCTCTTTCATCGCCTTGGAAAGAGATGACTTCATGCCAGCCAGTTCTTGGCCAAGCTTCTTGTTTAGTCTCTCCGTTTGTCTTCTCAATTTCTTTTCCACGTCGACTTCCTCTGCCATTTGTGAAATGGCAGTGCGGATTCGTTCCCGCTCCTTTCTTCTCCAAGACGCCTTTTCTTCTGCGAAATGCTTCATGAGGAAATCAATCTGGTGAGAATGAGACCTCTCATCATGGATCAACTGCTCAACCTGGATGATGGAACGATCGAGCTCGACTCCTAAGGCTGAGACGAGGGCTATAGTTGGTTTATGTTGCTTCTCGAGACCACCAACCCGAAAAAGAACTTTCAGAAGCTCCTTCGACGTGGTTAAACTACTAACGACATCCTTTAGAGGGCTCAATGACAAGAACCAAGACCTCATAAACTCATGACTTCCATCAAATCTCTGAAAGGACAAGTCAGCGACCGAACTCCCAAAATTTCACAAGAAATGCCCAATTTCTCAGCACTAAAAGTTCTGCAAGCAAACGAAGCTAGCGACGAAAGCATTATAGAAGAAGGGGGGTTTTGAAGGGCAAAAAAAAAGATTGACAATGCAATCCTATGTCACTCAGAGTAAAAATAAGCATTTTATCCTTTTCCTGAATGCAGTAACTTTCATAAATATGGAAGTAAATAAATGATGAAAATTTGATGGTGTACCAGCAAATCCATTATGTCGATGTATTTGAAACATTCACGATGCTTTCTAGTTGCTATGGTATATATTCAGAAACAAAAATAACTAAGGACTGTTATAGCCTCTTTCTCCAAGATGCCCATAAGAGGAAAGGACATATCTAATATACACATATCAATGGATGCAGGATGAGACGATCTTACTGGAAGTTTCTTGAAGAAAGCTTCTCGAGTACTGCATAGATGATGCTGGGATTAAATTTAGAAGGCAAGGATGACTTCACAAGCCAATCTTTTGGTGGGTACAACTGACATAAAATTGATATTAACGTAAATATTCCAATGCTTTTTGGAGTTATATATTTTACTGAAATAGTTATCATACGCCACTTTTCTTGATTCATATGCCAAAAATCAAAGTTAGCAGGAAAAGAGAGAGCTGTAAATAAGTAGACGAAAGTAATGGAGTGAGTGGAGAAAGGGGCAAAAAATTTGTAGAAGCTATATGCTAAAGTCCAATATTTTAAGGCTGGCCTGAATAAAAAGAGGAAAGTAAAGTCAAAAGTTTTGATACTGCCCTGGAAAAACATCCAAGTAAAACCAGATATACTTATTGTCTGGCAAAGGAAATTGATCACATCTTATGACTTCCGTCGGGTATCATTGTAACTCAAAAATCAAAGTTAAATCTGAATAGGACTTTATGTTATCTCATCACACCAATTCCCTCTGACTCCTAAACTTCCAAAAGAAAATATATAGTATCTACATCGTATGCTATTCCAGTTTACTTGAAGAGGACCAGCAGGATTGGTCTGAAGTTTGAACTAGGAAAGATACAAATGTTTTCCATAGAATGCATGCACATCATCAATTTAGAGAGGTAAACACATTATACAAGAAAGTTTGGATACCTTCATATTTGATGCTATAGAGACCATATAACTCATTGGAGAGATCTTATCCTGATTGTGCAACAATCATCTCCCTTACAGCTGCAATCTTCACCGAAAGATTAAATTAGGATCCACACAAAACCTCTGACATTCATATTTAATCACACAAGATGAGGTGCTCATACAGGGTGGGTTCAGAATCCTTTAATTCCAATTCAAACTTGAATCACATTCACTCATTCCATGCCACTGCCATTTATGATCAATTCGACAGATTTAATGTACTTTGCAATTTGGAAATGTTATGCCTAATTTTCTAGTCACATACGAAATGCAAAAATTTACTCATTCCTTTCTTCTTTTTGGTGCAAAAGACAGATTTAAAATACCATTTTACCCATTTCAAAATATATTAGACATGGAAACATGTACACACGGTAGTGTCTGCAAGTGTGTTTAGCTACTGCTCAACAAATCAATGACAAAGATTAGAGAATTACGATCTCTTTCTTTTTTATTAGGCCTGTCAAAAACCAACCTTGATGCTGTTAAAATGTCCAACCCAAAAGTTTAAGCTGTTAAGTGTAAGGAGACCACATGAATATAAAGCCCATATAAACCCAGTAGACATGCGATGTGAGTTACTTCAACAGATGCATTATTCTCTTTCAACAAAAATGAGGTAGTGCTTTCTCATTTGACAAACTAAAAGCAACTATTCTAGTAAGAAAAGTACCCTCAACAAGCTTCTTGAACTTGTAAGCTTACATTATAATGCATTACCATGTTACGAAAGTCACAATCAAAGATAGAGCTGCAAGGACCAAAATTTAGATGACTTCCCTTCCATTGAAGCTCTAATGGATACATCTGCCAGTTCTACCCGTATTCAGAGTTATCCAATAAATTTTTTCTCCACATTTTGTAGAACTTTTGCCATGATGGAAACATCATCACATTTGTGACAGCTTCAGCCAAAACAAATGTTCAACAATATGCTTGTCACAAAGATTCTACACATCACCTCTGTCATGTAACAATGGCCATTTTGTCCTCCTTGTACAAACAATGCACAGAAGTCAGCTACCAAGATGAGCTATGGAGATTTCATTTTATTTCAGTTTGACAAAACTGGACTTAATCAAAATGTTGCTTTCGACTGTCTCAGTCCCCAAGTGATGACGCAGAATCGTCTACGTGAAATTTGGATGCAGTCTAAACTATTAATTATCAGTTAGCCATACTTAAGTCCGCAACAAAAGTTTCTCATGTTTGTGTTGAGTTAATCTCAAGGGTAGACAAATGCTCAACTCGTTGAAATGATAGAATGCATGTTCTCTGCAATCCGAAGCAAGTTTAGCTTTGTAAGGACTCAGAGATGATACTTTGTAATAAAGTGTAATACCGATCACATTCATGTCAATGACGGATACACCGAAGCCCAAATCTACAGGAAAGGGAGGCGAGGAATCATACAGTGGGCACTTTTCTCTCTTCAGATCATGATAGCAATAATCATCATACTGTATTTGTGGTGTCTGCTAGGGAATGAAGTATGCACCCCAAGCCGGCCCTCTCCGTGAGTCTTTCGTGAATCCGCAGGCACTGGTCACAGGTGGGGCGATCCCCTGTAGACAAGCCTCTAGACAAGCCTCTGTACAAGTATCTGGCAAGCAACAAGAGGATCAAATTAATGAGGTAGGTTCTGGTTTTATAGATATGCTGTACGTGGGAAAAGAAGAAGGCATTAACGAACGAAACGTAGCACACACGAACTACAACAGCAATAGCATTTGCACACTGAATTCTCTTACTACTCACTAGAGAAGGAATGCATGTTTAACTCCATCAAAGACCTTAACAATAACGATAATCCAAGCAAGATGGTAATGATCAGATGAGGAATAAATAATACATGGGGAAACTCTGCTCTCCTCGAATCGGACTTATTGGCCAGCCAAACAACAAAACCAACTGGTCAATAAATATATCTACCTTTAATCTCAGTTAACCATGGTAAAATTAGAAGACAATGCTCAATTTGCTGGTCATGAGACCATAGTTGCATGATGAGCCTGAAGGTCAAAGTAAAATACATGTACATACATAAGGCAAACAACGGATGCCATCAAATCCCATCTACTTAATAACCAGTCCTAAATGACGATGTTCACAGCCGTAAGAACATTCAAGTACTTTGACGATGACCTCAAGACAATTTTTGTTGGATACCATCTTGTCAGTTTAGACTAACTCAAGTACCAATAGCGATAAAGAAACATCCCCAAAGCATCTGCATATAATTCTCCAAGGAGAGTTAGATAATGCTCTAAGCCAGTCTTAAGCATTGACAAGCCAATAAGTCATATTTGCAGTATCCATAGAATAAGATAGGTTTCGAGTGCTGATGAAAAGAAGGAACATGTTCTCCAACCAGAAAGAAAAGTATCGTGCTATCCAAATGCAATTTATCTGGTCAAATGACATTGTTATGGACAGGAAGGAATTTTAAATACATTACTGCATGGAGACCGGGGAAAACAGCATGCAATTGTCTTGTATGATCATTATATGCCAAAATTCAGTGAGTGAGAAGAACACACGAGACGAATGAACATGGTACTACTTTTTTTCTGGCTGAGTTGTGAAGACTATGGCAAGCCAATAGAGTATGGCACCTTGGTGAAAATGGAATCTAAACCAGAATCCTGCAGAAACAAAATTATTCTACTCCTTCTTGAACCCGGCCTTGAGATCAAGCTAACCCCAAAAGTTGTCAATTTAATTCCTCTCCTTCCAATCACTCATAACAGAAATACCATTAGATCAACCTACTCAGAAGTCTCAGGGATTTGATCTAGAAAGGAGATCTTTTAGGACTAGATTGCATGACTAGATTTTGGCACTCAATACAACCAACAAAGAAGCAACCAATAAGGACTTTGTTGATAAAATTTATGAAATGCCTTGTCTAGAATTCAGGGAAAGCTACACGTCATCATAGTTTTGAGACAATCTAAACCAGGAGTTGCTTTTGCTACTCTAGATCCACAACCACCCCAAGCATTAACACATATAACCCTAGGACAAGAGCAACTATCATTGAGCATATCTTACCATCTATTCCAAATTGACAACCTTACCTGCCATGCTTTATCCTCTCCAGTCTATCATTCTTATACTTCGTTTAGAAGGCAAGGATGGGATGCAAATGGAAAGAAAATTTAAATTTCTGTCCTCTCTGCGCCAAAGTTTCAAACTTTACCCCAATTTTCCTTCCCCTCCCCTCCTTCCCAAACAAAGCATTGGTACCGATCCTTGGGAAGAGGCAACTAGAATGCCTAATACAAATCACATTGTAGTAATAAAGAAAGTCCAGCTTAGTCTGAGCATAGCCTCAAAAAGGGCTTTTCTTTGGGAATAGGAATCCCTATACACTCTAACTTGACTGCCTTGCATAGTTTAACAAGGTTTGTTCCTTCAAAAAATGGGGTGTCAACAAATAAGTAGAGCAATCACAAGTAGCATAATTCAGTGAATTCACAATACAACAACACAAACATTTTAACAAGGCCTTAAATAGATAGACTATGATCAGCCAAAGCATACAATTAATAGTAGTTACTGGCGCAACTTATTCTTCATAAGCAAAATTGAGAAAATGATAACCTAAACCAAAGTGGTAGGCTATTCCTTAGCAAAGTTATGGTCAAATTTCATAAATGGTAATTCTTCCAAGATCACTTCATTAGTTTGAGTTATTCTCACCCAATTATTTGTAGGTTTGAACGCCAGAAATAAGAAAATGAATATCAAACTAAGTCGTTGGGGTAAAAAAAACGTGAAGTCTTCAGAGATCCTAACCTGCCAACCCTGATGACATAGATAAACGAATGAACTGAAGAGACAGTTTGCTGTTTCTAGTCATTACATCACCCATGAATTCTTGATCTTTATTAAATATCTCTACCAAAAGCTGCAAAACAGCTTAATAATTAAGCCCTTCACAACCGATAATCATTAGGCATAATCTTCACTACCCAATGAGCCCATGATCCTTATGTTAATTTGTATCAAGGGACTACAGGAGTACTCAAATGTCCCATTGAAAGAACAAGACAGTTGAGTGAAAAGATTAAGCCCTTCACAAACCCCCCACACACAGTGGCATTTCGGCATTGATATCACTTGTGCCTTCAAGCGCTACAAACTTAATGGAAACAAGAAAACCATCCCCCGTGCCTTAAATTGCTACCATCACTCCAAACATTTCAATTCCACAGTAAAGATTACTAAGCAAACACGAAGCAATAAATCCGAACAAGCATCAACAACAGATGGGTACGGAAAACAGGGAAAAGATAGTGCAACACCACTTCATGAGGATGTTGTAGTACTCGGGATCCAGGGAAGAGGACAGGGCATCCAGATCCTTCATTGCCATTATCGCTTTGTGCACCACTATCCAGTTCGCCGACTGCAAAGACCGCGACTTCACCACCCAGAAAGATCTACCGATACAAGCAGCAAACACCCACAAAAAAAATAGGGCGAACCTTGCATTGCTCGTCCCGCGTGTTTGGAGGCGATCCTTCGAGGGCGGTCTTGAGAGCCTCCACCAGCTTCGACCTGCACGCGGCGAAACGAAACACGAGGAAATGCGGAGGTGGGTCAGCTCAAAATCAATCCGGCGAAATCGCGGACAGAAAGGCGGCAAGAAAGGGATTGAGGAGGGGAAGTTTACTGCTTGAGCAAGCTCTCGATCTTGTGGGACTTGTGCTTGATCCTGGAGATGATGGCCTCCACGTTGTCCGCCTCCACAAAGTCGTCCGTTGCCACCATCATTCTGGCGAAGCGCCAAAAAAGTAACTGAATAACCGGCACTTCATATAATGCGTTCGCAAGTAACTGAATCGCCAAATACTCGAAGAAGTTCTTCAAAAAACTTCTCTGTCCCTCCAAATTTTTTCCTCCATAAATTTCAAAATCAGGGAACCACAAGACACATTTTACTGACTTCCACAGATCTTGTCTCTCCGCAGATTTCCCTATGATGGTCTAGTATGGGTGATGAAGGTCCCCACATAGTCTTGGCATCAGTCAATGACGGGTCGAATATGGAGGATTCAAGGAGAGATGTGGTGGCGGCCATTCTTAAAGGATCATAATTGCATAAGCCACAGCCTCTTCAATTCTAGAAGATAACTAGCGAAGCTCACAATCAACCTAGCCTTCAAAATGCGTCGGCGATTATACTCCGGTAGTTACCTTTCGACAGCGAGAGGTCCGAGAACGAGCAACAGCAAAGGAGAACCGTAGGCAAACAAGCAGCTTCCTTCCTGATCGAACGGAGCCGAACCCGCGTAGGGAGAGACATCACCGACTACTTCAACCAGTAGCCTTCGCCAACTGCAGGCGGCACAAACAAGAAAAACCATAAATCGTATCAGAAAATGGACCTCCAAGATTTCAAGGGAGGAGGGGCGGGGGATCGGGGATCGGGAGTCGATCGACGGAGCGAAGAGAGGCAGCGTTATGGCGGCGAATGCTGGTGAGAGGGGTGGCGACCTCGGGGCAGGTGGACAGGCGGAGGTTCCTGGGAGGTAGACGAGGGCGAGCCGGAACGCGACCAACGCGATGACCCATATCCAGAACCTCGAGCGTGCGCGCTTCTGCTTCTTTGTCTCCGTCTTCTGCTTCGTCGTTTCTCTCTCCTCCATTTTCGCCGTCGACACGTTGGCGTCGGGCGCGTAGGCGGAGGCGGAGGAGACGGGGGCGACGGATTCCGACGCCAACGGAGGCAACCGGCGGAGGCGGAGGGCCATCGGCGTCGCGTTTCGCTGGAAGAGAGGCACGACTTCGCGGAGGGGGAAGAGAGAGAGAGCAGAGCGAACGTCGCGAGAGGGAGGAGGAGGAGCGTCGAAGGCGTCGGCCTCAGCGTGGGGGCGATGGAAGCAACCAGCGGATGCGGAGGGGAGGGAGAGAACGCAGGTCTCGATCGTTCTCTATTTGTTCTTCTGCGAGGAGAGAGAAAGTGAGAGAGAGAAAATTGCAAAAAATTTAGGGTGTGTTTGGCAACGATTCTGTTCCCGGGCTGATTCTGACTAGAAATGATTATTTTTTATTCTGTTCTCGGGAACTGATTATGAATAAAAAAGCGTGTTTGGTAACTGTTTAAAATTTTTGATTCTGGAATAGAATTGCGTTTGGTACCGTATTAATTAATTCTGTTCCAAATTAATTTCTTTTAATTTTTAAATAAATTTTAAATAATTTCTTTACTTTTTTTTACTTTTTTTTTTTTTACTTTTTTCATTTTTTTCATTTTTTTTTTCAATTTTTTCCTTTTTTTTTTTTTTTTTTTCTATTCTTCTTCTTCTTCATTTGGCTGGTCGCCGGGACGAGGGCCGGCGATAACGCTCCCCGAGGTCGGCCTTCGTCGGCCGAGCCTCGCCAGCAGCTGAGCGAGGCTCGCCCAGCCCTGCCGAGGCTGGCCTTGCCCAGCCTCGGCGAGGTCGGCCTGGCCACCGGCGGGGCTGGGCGAGCCTCATTGGTGGCCAGGCGAGCCTCACCGGCAGCTGGGCGAGGCTCGACCTCGACCGATTCGGCGAGGCTGAGCCTCGCCCAACTGCTGGCGAGGCTCGCCCAGCCCCGCCGGTGGCCAGGCCGACCTCGCCGGGGCTGGGCGAGGCCGGCCTGGCCACCGGCGAGGCTCGGCCTTGCCAGATCTGGCGAGGCCCAGCCTCGCCGGTGGCTGGGTTTGCCTCCGGTGAGCTCGCTGGACCTTGCCCTGGCCTGGCGAGCCTCCGGCGACCGGCGGCGAACCGGCGATCGGCGGGCGGCGGCGGGAGGTGGCGGGCGGCGGCGGACGGCGACGGGCGATGGCGGATGGCAACCGAGGGTTTTACGTTTTGATTCTTTTTTTAATTCTCGGACGTAGAATCAAATTTTTTTTGATTCTCAAATCTTATCCAAAATCGTTCCCGGGAACAAAAAATTTACCAAACGCGATTCTCGTCCCAAACTGATTCTGGGAACAAAAAATCAGAATTTGGCACTGTTTGGCACATTGCCAAATAGGCCCTTAACTAAGGAGAGAGAAATCTTTTGGGTGGGAGTCATGACCTGTCTTTTTTTCTGCAGCAAGTCGAGCCGAGCCAAACCGAGCCCGCCCCTATTTAATCGTGAGGAGAGAGAGAAAATATTAGGTACGTCTGGTGTTCCAGCGTGGCAAACAAGAAGGTGGTGAGAGCGCGACACGTGTCTTCGTGGGACCCACGTTCTGGAGAGAAAAAGAGGCGTCAATTTAAAAAAATTTCAGTCCTGGCTTTCTTTCTTCACGCCTCTCTCTCCCCATCGCTCTCTGTGTCCGAAGAACTCCCCCTCTCTCTTCATCCTCTCTCTTTCCGACCGGCGAACCACCGCGAGCGGCCGGCGAACCAAGAGGATACCGGCGAGACGACTGCGAGCAACCGACCGGCGTGCGACCTACTTCGCTCTCTGCCCTCCCTCTTCCGACCGGCGAACCAAGAGGATACCGGCGAGACGACCGCGAGCAACTGACCGGCGTGCGACCTCTCCCGCGAGCAACCGACCAGCGTGTTCGCTGATAAACTGTCTACTGATTTGTTCTTTTCTCTGCAACATTCTTTCGAGCGAACGCTCCCAAAATCCAGGAACTTTCTCAGTTCTTGTCAAGCTCTCTACAAGCAACATTCTTTCAGCGAGTGAACACTCCCAAAATTCCGATACTTTCTCAGTTCTTGTCAAACTATACAAAAGAAAAGAAAAATTATGTCCACGCAAAAGAGAGCTTCGGATTCCACTTTTTTGGATGAACCAAGTGGCTCCAAGAGGCCATGCTTGGATCAAAACATGTAGGCTCACTCTTTCCGTCTTAATGTGTCAATGCTTGATTAATTGTTTGATGATCGTGCTGGTTTCAGCTTTGCTCGAGCTCTTGAGTTGAAGATGCGAAGCCTGAAGTTCTTTTTTTTTTTCGTCAGATCGAAGCCTGCGTCGAAGTATAGCATTTTGTTAGCATTTGTTTGTGGGGTTGTGCTGCGGCTTTTATGTGAAAACTTACATATATCAAATGTTGTTGTCTTGAATCTGCCATGCGATTTCGCATTACGCCAATTGCAGGACTTTCTCCTTATTGGAATTGAACCCTGTTAGATTTTTTTACCTAGCAAGTGATCTGTTATCATTCCCTTTGCTCTCCTGCTTGCTAAATTATCCTATCTTGCCTTTTTTTGTTCTTTCTTTTGCTGATCTCCACACAGTCAAGAATGGAAAGGGTCTGAGAGGGGTTTCATGCCGAGTAGTTGTTTTATGTTGGAGGATGGCCAGAGGGAGGTAAGACAAGTAAAGTAGCCTACTTGGACATACAAATACTGTTGTCATTGTATATCGATTGCTGATCTCTTCGATTAAAAGTCCAGTCAGTTTCTGGATAGAAATCTGCGTGAGTAACTTGCTGCAAGATATATAGAGAACTATTGTTTGAGTGGTAAAAATGACCTGCTGACAATTCTGGGGTTTTCCTGTGAAATTTTTTTGCTGAGAACATGATTTAGGCTTTTCATGTTGTTATGGAGAGTATGGATCAAAAGAAGATACAAAATTTCAATGGAATGTGGTCAATGACAGTTTGCACGTAGTAGGACAAAAAGATATCTGTGATGTGAAACTAGAATGTGATGGATACATGATAGATGATTTTTGCTTATGTTCTTCTATTGCTCTTTGCTGGACAGATCGGAAAAGTGGTGGAGCTTCTTATCTCGCTGGGCTAACAATCTTCAAAGGTGAATATAGTTCAATTGGTTTGTTGGCAGTATCTTATATGCATCAAGTGATTCCTCTAGTAGAGTTGTGATCCATATTGTCTCTCCAACTAAAAAAATCATCAAGTATCATGTGCCATCAATCCATGATTCTGTTTGGCCAAGTGTCATACCTGCGCATAGCTTTTCTTTTTCCCTCTTTTTATTGCTGAAAGTGGTGCATTTAGAGATAGCTGCTGATTGACTTGCTTCTGTGTTGTTAATCGGCGTCGCAGCGGAAGTCGGATCGTCAGTTTGCAATTATGTCGGGAGCTATAGAAATCGATCGAAATAAAACGAGGAACAATAAAAGAACAGAACACCAGAGCTTAACGTGGTTCGGTCCGAATGTCGGAACCTACGTCCACGGGGAGAGCCAGCAAATCAATCCACTATAAATCGGAGAATTACAGGATTACAATCACACACATACACTCAAGTGTTTCCCAACCCTATTTTATACCCAATACCCACGATATTTAACAACTCACTCAATGGACTCGACGTCCGCACAAAACCTCTATGAGCTCAAGCCTCACACTCTCTCTCTCTCGAGTTCTTTTCTCTTGCTCACTGCGAAGCTCTTTTCTTTTTGCTCTCTCTACCGAGCTCTATCTTTTCGCTCTGTCTTGCATCTTCAGTCGTCTTCTCCTTATATAGGGAGAACGGCAGAGGACAAGACAAAACAAATAAATGGCCTCATTAAATGCTCCAGCGCAGGCGCCCACAAGACAAGCCGCAACCGGCACCGAACGCCCACCATATATTTCGGGCATGCATGCAGATCATGCATGTGCATGGGCGAGCATTTAATGAGGCGGCAGAGATGAGGGATAATTGTCAGAAACGTGTGCCGTTGATCCGTGAAGATAACCGTGAGCTGAGGTGGGCGGCCGTCTTCGAATTTCTTCTTCATGGAGAGAAGCAAGCGTATGACCATGTGCACTGACACACCTAGAATAGCTTCTGCCTTCTCTCTTTCTTTATTCTGCCATCCCTCTTTCTTTATCAATAAAATAACAAGAGAAACCCACAAAGAGAAACCGTGAAAGGAAGGAAGTTCGGCGCCTACAATTGTTGACCAATTTTCTACGTGCATGGCCATGTGCATGCAGCAAGTGGTGGGCTCTTTATTTAATATAGAATATTATTGATCCCTTCTTTTGCTTGCATGCTTGAAAAATAAAACCCCATGCAGCTTTTGGCTTCTTCCTTCTACGTATACGCACGGAGACATGGGATTAACGCCGGAACAAAATTCGAAGACATCACAAAGTCTCCCATAAACTTTGTTTAGTCGGCCAAACTTATGCATATTAATTTAACGGGCTCAAACTTGAGACACAATATAACATTCTGCAATCTATGAACTGGATTAATATGTATTCCAGCTTTACGTTGACTTTTCTATGTCGCGTTAGATCAAGGGAATGCATCTGATTAGTCTGGTAATTGATTCTGACATTCATATGCACTAGTACCTAAAGTGTTACGAATGGATATTTGTCTATTTGTTATGAATAAGTCCACAAGACAGCAGTTGTTCACGGTGTCAATTTCCATGGTGTAGCTCGGTGGAGAATATGGAGAGTGCTCTCAAAGCAATGCAGCAACGGATAAGCTCATTGGAGAATGGTTTTTGGAAACTGGTAAGATGAATAGAGTTTATAAAATTTCCACGCGTCGTTGACTGTTTGAACCGCATTCATTGAGCACAAACTTCACACGATATCTTTTTTTATTAAGGAAGTCTTCATTTTATTGGACAACCTGTGGAAAAAAAAAAAAAAAACAAAGGAGGTCACATCCCGTATAAGTCCATTGCAGCATACTGTCCCACATATATAGCTGGATCATGGTGTCAAACCTTCCTGTATTTGTGAACTTTTGGATAAAATTAGTCTGCTATCCCTAAATTAACATTTATCTGTTGAGCAACGGCCCTTCTACTCGGCACTGTCGATCACCAAGGGGAACTTTCGTCCCTGCTCGATGTGAAGGATGGGAGATCCCTTTGAGCAATCTATCATAATAGGAAAGCTTGATAACTTGAGAATAATTCATCAGGTTGACTTTCAATCTGATGACCCCACGCACCGAATGACATGACATAATAGTCTTCCCCATCTACACTACAAGTAGCAACAGCAAAATACTACCCAGAAAAACAAGATGCAAACTCAAATACCATGCCACCGGATCACAGCAAAGCTAGCCAACAAGAACTCGCCAATTTCTCCACAAACACTTAACATCAGCGGTACGAGTCTTGTTTCCAAAATCTGCTTTAAGAATACACACTTAAAGAGCAAGTACATTCGAGATTCTTCATGTTTTCCGCATAGCACACAGGTGCTATCAATGTTAGACCAAGTTTTCACCCTGTCCACTGTGTGCAACCAACTTATTATATTGGTTCTTTGGAAACGGTGACTTGTCAGATTAAGAAAGTGGTGAATATGGGAAATCCCAGTAAATGTGAAGCAAATTGAGAGTAGAAGAAATTTACTGAACCACAAGTTTGGTTCATTGACTCATTTTTCTTCGTTAGAAATGCATTCAAATAGCAGGTAACAGAATAATCTCCTTATGAGAGGAATGGTTAGAATAGCAGTTGAGACATCCCTTTCAAGCTATTGGTGATTGGATCTGAGCTGCCTCGTTCTTCTTTAGCTTCAATGAAAGATGGAAAAAGATGGAAAACTGAAGAATATATTCTAGGATCAACATCAAAATATTTAGGCCTAATGTGGGAAAGTCCTAACTATGATATCGCAGATGTGAATCGAACCATTTCTAGTTCTTCAAATAGTATCTTCTTGTATGGAGCTTGCACATGCGATCTTGGAGAAGATAGTGCTTGAAAGTAATTTGATCAAGAGGAATGCTCTTGTGTAGTATAGTTGTTATTGTAATTTTAGGCCCTGTTTGGCAACACTCCAAACAGTGACTAATTCTGATTTTTTGTTCCTAGAATCAGTTTGGGACGAGAATTGCGTTTGGTAAAAATTTTGTTCCCGGGAACAAATTTGTTTCCAAAATCAGTTTTGGAATAGATTTGAGAATAAAAAAAAAAGTTGATTCTACGTCCGAGAATCAAAAAAAGAATCAACATAATAAAACTCTTCTTCTTTCCTTCCGCCATCCCGCGACCGTCGCCCGCCGCCACCCGCCACCGTCCGTCACTGCTCACCACCGCCGGCCGCCGGTCTGGCGAGCTCGCCTGAGGCTCGCCCAGCCACTGGTGAGGTCCAGCGAGCTCGCCAGAGGCTCGCCTAGCCACTGGCGAGCCTCGCCGGGGCTGGGCGAGGCCCGCCCGGCCACCGGCTGAGCTCACCTAGCCTGACCGGTGGCCAGGCGGGCCTCGCCCAGCCTCGACGAGGCCTGCTTGTCCACCGGCGAGGCGAGGCCCCCCTGGCCATCGGCCGGGCTCGCGTAGCCTAACCGATGGCCAGGCAGGCCTCGCCCAGCCCCGGCGAGGCCCGCTTGTCCACTGGCGACGCTCGGTGGGGCTGGGCGAGCGTCGCCGGCAGCTGGGCGAGGCTGCCGGTGACGCTCGGCCGACAAGGGCAAGCTCGCCGAGGGTCGGTGACGCTCTGGTGAGGTCGCCGGCCCTCGTCAGGCCAGTCGCCGGTCTGGCGACCGGCCACAAGAAGAAAAGAAAAATAGGAGAAAAAGGAAAAAATGAAAAGAAAAAATGAAAAAAAGAAAAGGAAAAAAAGGAAAAAAGGTAAAAAAAAAAGTAGAAAAAATTATTTAAAAATAAAAAAATAATAATTTGAAACAGAATCAATGGACACGTTATCAAACGCAATTCTATTCCAGAATAAAAATTTTTAGACAGTTACCAAGCACGTTCTTTTACTCAGAATCAGTTCCCGGGAACAGGATAAAAAATAATCATTTCTTGTCAGAATCAGTTCCCGGGAACAGAATCGTTGCCAAACGCGCCCTTAGCCTCATGTTAATAGAATATTGGTTCTTTGGAAACGAGGTTGCAAAATCTCAATGTTTTGTCCTTATGCTAGGAGGGTTAATACCTTTTCTTGTTCAGTGACCTACAGTTAAAGCCTGTTGGAATGTTGGAAGCGAAACTTGTCCAAGCAATTTCGATAAACTAAAGGGTTTATTTGCCAGCATTCTTATTCTAAATTTTGTGCCGCATGTGTCATATTGCAGGTGAAGGAAAAGATCTAAAATTGGTGGACGCCCCTGTTTCTGGTCGTGTTAAAAGAGCTGCTGAGGGAAGTCGATGACTTCTCATATGATGTGGACAGGCTTTAAAGAGTTACGGACTTATTAATGTGCAACAAGAAGAATCTTATGGTGGTATATCGTTGAAGTTGACTCCTACATTTTCAAAGGCACAAATTTGGTTTCACTTATAAATGAGGTCTTGGACTAAGCGAAGATTGAATCTGGTAAGATTGAGATTGAGGCTGTGCAGTTTGATCTAAGGGCCATATTGGATAATGTCTTGTCCCTCTTCTCAGGTATCTCTCAAGAAAAAGGAGAGGAGGTATTGACTGGCTTTGTTACATGGTGCTGCTAATTCACCTGAGTCATTATCTAATAATTTCCACCCCTTCAAATCTGCAGCTAGCAGTTTACATTTCTGAAAATGTTCCGCAGAAGTTGATTGGTGATCCGGGGAGATTTCGGCAGATCATCACAAATCTTATGGGGAACTCAATTAAAGTAAGCTATTTAAGTGTGGTTCGCACATTTTCTGAGAACTTTGTTTTTGAATCTCAAGTCGCCATTATAATTTTTGATCTTCCTTCATGGAAGGAAAATTGAACTTGTTATCATCTTGGTATATAAGAATATTGCCAATGACTTGATCATTCAGGAGGTCACATGCATTGGCTCCTACGTTACAATATTACAATCTATCCCGCATCCATGTAATCTAAATAGCTATTGTATCTATTATGGTTTTCCCTATCTGATGTTCCTGTCGATTGTCATTAAGGTTTGTTTATGACTGCTAGACTATCGCCTTCAATCTGTTATCCTCTGCAGTGAATATTTATTTGACTTGTAAAGTAGTGTGCCGCTAGTTGTGGGCTTAAGTTTTGCTCTGTTGGGCTTCTTGGAAATTAATCAAATAAACATTATGTGGTAGGCATGCAGTTTGAAGAGATCTACTATTAGGAACTTGACATTTAATTATGCCCAAGATTTCTCTTGGTTCCTTGTATCCTTGTTGCCAGGTTTAATCTCTCCAGTTTCTACAATCTTTCAATTATCAATTGAATTTTCGGTCCTGTATATTGCAGTTATTTGCTTATGATACAGTCAACAAACAGTTGTCGCATAAACCTGGGGAACCAAAGCTTCCCCTTCCTGCCTCCTTAGTTGCAGGTGTCTGTGCTGGTGTGAGCTCAACAATATGCACATATCCTCTTGAGTTGGTCAAAACTCGACTCACAGTCCAGGTATAGTGCTGCATGCTAAAACAATATGATTGAATCTTGTCATTGTTAACACGAGCCTTCCATATTGCAGAGGGGAGTTTACGATGGTATATTTGATGCGTTCTTGAAAATAGTGAGGGATGAGGGACCCGCAGAATTATATAGAGGCCTCGCCCCTAGTCTTATCGGAGTGATTCCATATGCTGCCACCAACTATTTTGCTTACGACACGTCGAGAAAGGCATATCGGAAGTTTTTTAAGGAAGAGAAGATTGGGAACATCAAGACCCTTCTCATCGGATCATTAGCTGGCGCTATTTCGAGTAGTGCAACTTTCCCCTTGGAGGTAGCTCGGAAGCATATGCAAGTGGGACCAGTCAGCGGTAGGCAGGTGTACAAAAACGTGGTTCATGCTCTTGCGAGCATACTTGAGCAGGAAGGGGTTGGAGGTCTATATAGAGGTTTAGGCCCTAGTTGCAAGAAGTTGGTGCCTGCTGCTGGGATATCCTTTATGTGCTACGAAGCGTGCAAGAGGATTCTGGTTGAGGATGATGAAGAGGCGTAACCACATATTTGACAAGAAGAAATGCGAGGTCTTTTGCTATGGGTCATCTACAGAAAGAGTGGATAAAGATGACTATGTTGTATACTGCGATTTTTTTTTCTTTTGGTCAGATGTAAACTGCGATTGAATGGTTTAGTTTATGTTTTTTTTTTTTCTTTTGCTCATATGATTTCTTCAGAAGAATTCTGTTGGGAATGACCGATCCCCGAAAAACCGGATTCGACACTAAATCGAACCCCTAAATCAATGCGGAAGCGAAGCCCGGGAAAAACAACACATATCATTGATCCTAAAGCACACCACGGATTCGAGCGTACCTTTTAGCCACAGATTAAACACCGACACCGATAGAGGAAGAGAAACTTGGTCCTGTTCGATCCGGTGAAGCAAAATCGCCTTGGCGCCTCACTGTTTGCTTTTTGGAGAAAACGACAGAGAGGAGGAGAGGGAGAGAAACGTACGTCTTTTTCTTTTTGAACAAAACGGTCCATTTTTCCTTTTTCTCCTCCCTTTTATACCTCTCTCCTTCCACGAGCCTTATTCCCGTGGGATGGGCTTTCTCGGCCCAACTTGGGCGGACGGGCCTTAAGCCCAATTCTTATAAAGCCTTCATCTCCCACTCACACATAGTGGGCCGAACAAGATTCTCTTTACCTCTTTTTTTTCAACATTCATACCGGTGAATAATCCGTGCGACCAGCATACTTTGAGAGCTTGTTGCTATACATCTGTTAGGAATATATAGCAGCTCATAATGGACGTCACAAAGTAAAATATGTGGGGTATTTTACTTTCGGACATAGTAAGTATTATGTTCTCATTTTAACACTCAGTTAAGGCGACATACGTATTTTAAGCTTGAGCTCTTGATTATCACCTAGATAATAAGCTTAAAAACAGTCTCATCTCTATTTATCACACAGTAAATAGAGGCGATTACCCGTGTGAGTAGGCTAATCTTTTATCTATCCGACATACTTCCTCAACTTATAATAATACACTGAGTGTTAAGATGCATAAAGATCAAACAAAGATTCATAGGCATTAATAATGAAACAACACTAGTTCATAAATGTGAAAAACTCACGGAAATTACAATCAAGTACATCAGACTCTACGCAATCCTAGAGATTTTACATGACCACAAAACACATCTCTAGGTATTGGCTTTGTCATAGGATTTACTACCATTCTATGCGTAGATATGTACTGTAAGTTCACATCCTTTCGTGCAACCATATCCTTGACAAAGTTATACTTGGTATCTATATGTTTGGTTTTGCCATGATATTTTGGATCTTTGGTGTACGCTATAGCTGCTTGGTTATCACAGTTAACCAATAATGGATTTGCAGCTTTCTCAATAACACCTAAATGATCCAAAAAATCTCTTAAGCCAAACTCCTTCTTATACTACTGCTGATAACGCCACGAACTCAGCTTCCATCGTGGATAAGGCTATGCACGTTTGCTTCTTACTACTCCATGATATGGCGGCATTGCTCAGTAAGAAAGCAAATCCTAAGGTAGATTTCCTTTCATCCAAATCTCCTCCCCAATCAGCATCTGAATAGCCTTCAAGTCGCAGATCCTTTCCTTGGTAATTCAACTTGTAATCAGCAGTTCCCTTCAGATACCTCAGTATTCTCTTAACGGCTTTCTAATGTGCTGGACCTGAATTTGATTGGTATATACTCACCATTCCAACTGCAAAACATATGTCGGGTCTTGTACACATCATAGCGTACATCAAGCTCCCAACAGCACTAGCATAAGGAACATGTTTCATTTGTTCATTCTCTTGTGGAGTCCTTGGACACAGTCTATGGCTCAATCTTTCACCTTTTTCAATAGGAGTGTCTATGGGTTTACAATCCTGCATACGAAATCGTTCAAGAAATTTTGTTTATATAAGTTTCTTGCGAAAGAGACAACGATCTCTTCGAACGATCTCTTGAAATCTTAACTCCAAGAATGTATGCAGCCTCACCCATGTCCTTCATCTCAAAGTTGGAAGACAACCAACTCTTGACAGTCTTAACAAACTCCATATTGCTTCTAGCAATTAGTATATCATCAACATATAATGATATGATCACAAATTGATCATTGGATCTTTTGATATATACACAATGATCCTCATCAATCATCGTAAAATCATTTGCCATTATGGCATTATAAAAACGTATATACCATTGTCTTGATGATTGCTTAAGACCATATATCGACCTCAAAAGTCGACATACTTTTTTCTTCTTGGCCTTTCACTATGAAACCAGCAGGTTGTTCTATATATATTTCTTCCTCTAATTTTTCATTGAGGAAAGCAGTCTTTACATCCATTTGATGTAACTCAAGATCCAGACTAGCCACTATTGCCAGAATAATGCGAATCGAGGTAAATCTCACTACAGGAGAAAACGTATATTCATAATCAATTCATTTCTGTTGATTATACCCATTCGCCACAAGGTGAGCCTTATGCATTTCAATCGAGCCATCAGCCTTTCGTTTTATTTTGAGAACCCATTTGTTCCCAATAGCTCTGCGTCCTTTTGGCATATCAACCAGTTCCCAGACTTGGTTTGATTTCATTGACTCCATTTCCTCTTCCATTGCATTAATCCATTTTTCCTTACTAGGGCAATTCAGAGCCTCATTAATATTTCTTGACTCATCCTCATCTTGTGGAGCAACCATAAAAGTTTCTCCTTCAATGTCAAAACGTCGTCGGGGAATACTTTGGCGACTTGTTCGCCGTATGGGAGATTGCACACTTTGCACATCATTCCCCATCATGCTCCCACTTGGATTAGGTAATGATGATGTCGTCTCATCATGTAGTTGCAATTGAGAATGAGTTGAATTCAATTCATCACTTCTCATATTACTTCCATTTGGACGAACTCCACTAACATTATTATCCTGATCCAAGGTTTCAAATAGGGAACAATCTTCCCCTATTTTGCCCTTCTTAGGAAATTCATCCTCTAAGAATGTGACATCTCATGATTCAAACTCAGTTATACTTCCACTTTCTTGCTCACCTATGAACACATATCATTTCGAGTGTTCAGAGTACCTTATGAAAATACTCTTCTTTCCTCTGGGTTTCCAAATTTGTGAGAGGACTCATGTGTATAGGCGGCACAACCCCATGGCTTAAGAAAACTTAAGTCCGGTTTTCTACCTGTCCATAACTCATATGGAGTGGAAGTAACTGATTTGGAAGGCACACGGTTAAGTATATAGGCAGCAGTTAACAACGCATCACTCCAAAAGATAATAGGTAAGTTAGCATGCGTCATCATGGACCTAACCATTTACAGTAGGGTTCTGTTTCTTCTCTCCGCAACACCATTTTGTTAATGAGTATATGGAATAGACAACTGTTTTCCTATTCCTTTTTCATCACATAATTTTCTGAACTCATCAGATAAATATTCTCGACCTCGATCGGATCTCAATGCTTTTATTTTCTTGTTTAATTGATTCCCTACGAGGTTCATAAACCTTTTAAAACAACTTATTGCTTCAGATTTATGAGAAATCAAATATATATATATATCCGAATCGAGTATAATCATCAATAAAAGTGATGAAATAAACAGCCCCGTGCCTTCCTTTCACATTCATTGGACCACAGACATTAGAATGGATTAAATGCAAAGGAAATTCAGCTCCTTTTCCCTTTCCAAATGGTTTCCTTGTCGTTTTCCCTTCTAGGCAATGCTTACATGTGGACAAATCTACTTTTTCAATATTGCCCAACAAGCCCTCTTTGGCTAGTCTATTCATATGCTGTTGGCCAATGTGACCAAGTCTAGCATGCCACACATTCACATCATTATCATATGTATTAGGAGACGTGAGAAGGGAATAACAAACATTAGCATTAACATAATCAATATCTAATACAATAAAACCATCCAGAAAATAACCACAACCATAGTAATTTGTATCCAAAAACAAATTCACACATTTACTATAGAAGTTCATATTAAAACCTAATTTAACCAACACTAATACAGACACTAAATTCCAACGAATCTCCGGAGCATACAGCACATCATGAAGGAACAAAGTGCGTCCACCACGCATATTCAGTTGGCATGTGCCAATTCCTTTCACTTCAGCTCTGGAGTTGTTTTCCACATAGATCCACTTAGTTCCAGTTGGTACTCGTCGAAATTCCACGAAAGATCCTCTATCCTTCGCTACATGGTCCGTCACTCCTGAATCCACAGTTCACAAAGGATTAGACTCAGTTAAGAACACAGAACTCGACACAAAAGTAAAGTTCTGAAAAGTACAAGGGGTGCATACCTTCTTGGGCTCACGACAGTCGCGAGCATAGTGACCATTCTTGTCACAGTTGTAGCATTTCACCCTAGCAAGCTTTTTCATGCGGGGACGCTTCCCTCTTTCATGTTGGTTAAACTTGGGTTTCTTCCCCGAAGGACCTGCTTGTTCCTTGCCTTTTCCCCTATCAAACCAGTTAGGGTGCTTACGCTTGGAGCTCGAAGCTCCATTTGAGTTAGAACTAGCATGATAGAGTTAAGCATCCGGCTTAGCCGCCAACAGGCGGTCCTCTTCCAGCTCAAGATGACGCATTGCATCCTCAAAGGTTTTGATATTTTCATCGTGAGTCAGGTGCACCTTCATGTGCTCCCAACTCTAAGGCAAGAAACGAATCACTGCTTGCACCTGCTGCTCATCTGTGAGGACATGGCCAACATCTTTCAGCTCAGTTATCATGTTTGACATCTTTCTAAGATGTTGCTTCATGGTCTGACCATGAGGCTTCTTATAAGAGTCAAACCTGATAGTGAGCTGCCTCAGTCTAGTCACCGAAGTATGACAAAATCTAGCTGCCAATGCCTCCCACATTTCCTTGGCATTGTCAAAACGCCGAAACTCTCGCATGACGTCATTTTCCATGCTGCTTAGCAACGTGATGCGAGCTAGAGAGTTCTTTCTTTTCCACGCAGAAAAAGCTTCTTTGTCTCTTTTGTGCTGTGCAGTGGTTCCCTCTTCAAGTTCTACCATGGTCAGGTTAAGAGCCTTAAGTGATTCTTACTCTTCCAGCACATACTGGATTTTCATTTGCCAAATTTCATAGTTGTCACATTGAGCTTTTCACCTTTGTTTAGCTTGGCAACTATGCTCTTTGTGGTTGAAGCCATTGATCTGAACAAATCAGACAAATATGCACGAATTATTAATGCCTATCATTTATGCATCCCTATTTACATAGACCCATCATATTAATGAATAATTTCAAGTAAGGTTTCAGAATCAAAAGGTCACTATGTTTCCAATCATCCTCCAAAATCCTAACTTAAAACTATCATCAATATAATTGTCTTATGCAAAATCAATTCTATGAAGCTACAAAAACTTCTAAAACTACCCACAGCTAATTACCCACAGCAACCAGTAATAACAGAAAGCAACATATAACAGACATCCAATAAAACAATAATGCTTTCAATTAACACAATTAGGTAGTAATCATTACATAATATGTCCATAAATCACACTTAACATATATCAGCCAATACAACTAACACCAAGTCAGCACACGAACTGGGAAAGATCATCTTTTGTTCAATTTCTTGATCTTTTCCTTTGAAACAATACAGTAATATTCATTTACAAAATCCATCACAATTTTCTTATAAAAAACAGCTCTGTTGACATCCCATATGCGATTCAACACATCTTGCCATTCAGGTGGAAGAGTGTTTATGAAAAATCGCGCCATCTCTGACTGTGACATATGACGACCATTCCATATGACCTGTTGAATTTTCCCGTTGACTTCAAGGACGTGATCAATTAAGTCACCTCTCTCCCATCGATGATCAGTCAGTCAGCTCAGCTATCAACTTAGACAACCTATCCTTTTATTCATCGGTAATTGTGCGAATAGGTGTGCGCAATCTCAGAGGAGACATTGTTCTTGCAACAAATGCAGAACAAATAAGGGATCACATTATATTCCACATAGACTTAATTGAAAAAGAAACACATTCTTTTCCTTTTTTTTTTTGGGTCAACGGTCAACGATCAACGGTGGTCAACGGTCAATGGTGGTTAACGGTCAACGGTCGTCAACGGTGGTCAACGGTCAACGATCGTCGGTCGTCGGACCGGTCGGGCCGGTGGGGCCAGCTCGGGTGTATCGACGGCACGTGCCGCACGCGCGCGGCACGTGCCGGGTCTCGCTCGGGTTGGGTCGCCGGCCGGTGACCGCTGGGCGAATTGTCGCCGTGCTGACGTCATCGATGACGTCACCCTAGCGGTTATTGACCGTTGGGTGATGTCATGCTGACGTCAGCACGCGTCGGTCGCGCCGGTTCGCCGACCGGCGTGTGTGCCGCACGCGCTGGGCGAGCCAGTGCTTCCGGGTGAGTTGCACCCACGCGCAGCGGCTTCAAGCCGCGCGTGTGGGCGCATGCAGCGTCACCCGGCGGTGCACGACGCATCGCCAGACTCGTCTCGACATCGCCTTTCTCCCTATGTGTTCAGAAAACGGTTTCGACTTACAGAAACTCAATAAAATGGCTGAAGAACGCTCAGGTGTTGGGATTTCTCGCCCCGATCCGTACGGCCGAATTGTTTTTGCGAAAAATCAATCAAAAATTGTCAAACAAGTCGGGAAAACGTGAACTAGGGCTCTGATACCAATGTTGGGAATGACTGATCCCCGAAAAACCGGATTCGACACTAAATCGAACCCCTAAATTATTGCGGAAGCGAAGCCCGGGAAAAACAACATGTATCATCGATCCTAAAGCACACCACGGATTCAAGCGAACCTTTTAGCCACAGATTAAACACCGACGCCGATAGAGGAAGAAACTTGGTCCTGTTTGATCCGGTGAAGCAAAATCGCCTTGGCGCCTCACTGTTTGCTTTTTGGAGAAAACGACAGAGAGGAGGAGAGGGAGAGAAATGTACGTCTTTTTCTTTTTGAACAAAACGATCCATTTTTCCTTTTTCTCCTCCCTTTTATACCTCTCTCCTTCCACGGGCCTTATTCCCGTGGGCCGGGCTTTCTCGGCCCAACTTGGGCGGACGGGCCTTAAGCCCAATTCTTATGAAGCCTTCAAATTCTTCAAGGAAGTTCTTGTTACCAAGGTTGGTTCTACATGCACTCGCAAAGATATTTGAGGGGTTTACTTTTCTTTTGGAGTTCTATGTGTTTTTGAAGAAGGTACTGGCATGTTTTGATAATGCAAGTACGGCCTTTCATGAGAATATGAGTTAGCAAGTGTCGAACCAAGAAAGATGGCCAATTTGTCCAATAACATGCTAATTGAGACGCAATGTTTTTCACAAGGGCTACTTTGCGTGTGCATAAATCTCTTGGAGTACCTAACATAAGGAAAGCTTTTAGGCTTACTGGATTGTTGGTTTGAATGAATAACAGTTTCATGTTTGGAGTATGATGTTTCAGTTTCAGGTTCGAGTACCTTCAGCTTTCTTTGACAGAACAAAGCTCAGCATTAAATGATCTTGTCGGATGTTGATTTTATTTTTGATCTAAACTGTGGCTGGTTACCCTGCAAGGCAAAGCTCTCGGTGCCCTACCAATCTTGGCAAACCTGCCGCTCCAAGGGACTGCTACTTAGTATGAAATCAAAAAGTGGCAATAATTCATCCCCGTCGAGTCTGAATTTGACGATATACAAAGAACACAACAGCATCACGTTTCAATTATCAGTAGTGTGAGAGAGAGAATTAATTGACGTGCGGGAAATGCTTTTCGTAGAGCCTTGCGTTGATGAGAAACCTGTTGACAATTTGCAAGAGAATTGTGGGAACAATAATAAAGGCATCGAGTTAAGCTTGACCAATGAACTTGTTCTGTATTCAACCTTTAAGTGCTGAATTAAGTTTGAAAGTGCTACATTCTTGTGATCAAACAACAAAATACTGCACAATATATAACAACAGACGAATCAAAGGTTCGAGATGCCTGTTTTCCAACACGGGCAACTGTGGAAAGGACATGACAAAAAATGACATTCTCTGCTTTTTCTGTTTTACACCCACCTTCTTCCTGGACGAAAGTATTGCCTCAATGATGAAAAGTGACTTTGGGTGGCAATAAGAATCTTGTTATATACATAAAAGAACAATAAGCACTTGAAGATGGCTCCCCCCATAGGCGAGCATGATACAATTAGCAGTTGATGCTGCATTGACCATTTGCAGCAGATTTTGTGGAGGCCGAGGTGAAAGGGTCAATCCGTACCCAGAGCAATGAGAATATGGAAGCAAGAAGGATAGACCACACAATAACAATCGTACGAGTACGATTCTGCCGACCCAACAGACCCTTCAGGAATGGGTAAAGGTCAGCAATAACCCATATGGCAAAGAACAGCTTGCCAAACAGTGGACCCCATGACTGATACCCGCTGTTAATCTTATAAGACACAACTGCTACAATGCCAATGATGTTCACGATAAGAACTGTGGTCGGAGGAATGAGAAGCGATGTCCATTTGAACACATAAAGCTCACAAAGTCTCCTTCCTCATCGGCTGCTTTCGAAGTGACTGTGAAGTTGGTATCAATGCCAGCAAGCACTTTAAGAAGCCCTTGGAACACAGCAAAAAGGTGAGCGGATGTACCACCAATGACCCAGAACTGCTCATTCCTCCACCAATCCTCAATGCTGACACCACTCCAACGGAGCTCGAGAATACCAGTTGCGAAAATTGAGACGAAAAGGAGAATGAACCACACGCTAGCAAAGTTGCTTATCTGCAATTTTTTTTTAACATTGGATCAGTCATCAGATGAAAGAAAAGAGGAAACAATCTCTAATTACGCTGAAATTACTTACATGTAGCTCTAGATAGTCTAGCGTAGAGACAACTATATTTAGTTTATGAAATCGGTAGTATAGCATAATAAGGAGAATATCTAATTAAGATGGAAACTAGCATCGCAATTGAGCCATCTTTTGTCAATGAAGATTACTTTAAATGTACAAATGATGTAAAAGAGCCAGGACTAACAGCTACATCATTTTTAAGGTTAAAAAAAAATGCAGATAAATGAAATTGAGGATCATGATCATACTCTAAAGAATACAAAGAAGAGTCCACCTGTGAAGAGGACTTTGGTGACCACACAGTAAGGGCACCTAGAATATGGTTGACTTAGAATTTCTATTTAACTATATCAAAAGGCCTATGTTTGCCAGCTATCAGCTGAATATTATTCAACCACCATAGCCATTGGAATGATGTTTAGGCATCTTCTTTTACCAATGTTTCCTAATGGTTTCTCATCCAAGCTTTATTAAAACAAGATGCAGAGCCACTCAAAAACTAAATACAAAGAGAACATTAACTCCATTCCAAAGAGGTGGAGATGCTTGGATCAGATGACAGAAGTAAACAATGACCCTTCTTTTGTTCATCTAACTTAAATAGAGTCAATGTGGATCAACGTACAACAAACGAAATACATGAGATTGAATACTCTACAATGAAGAGAGAAGTATCACTTACCTCAGGTATAATAAATTTGTTAGTGAGAAGACAAAATGCAGGGAGAATACAATACACAATCAGCAGTATTGAGGTGAGGGGACACGCAATTGTATTGATGTACGCCAATCTCTCCAAGAGCTTCAATTTCCCATTATATCCATACCATATAGGACAATACCTGCTTAACAAAATCTCAATTGAACCCAAGGCCCACCTGAGAATCTGGTTTAAACGATCAGAAAGATTGATGGGAGCAGACCCCTTGAATGTTGGGTGAGGAGTCACACAATAGATTGAAATCCAGCCTCGAGCACACATCTTAAATCCAGTCAAAATATCTTCTGTAACAGAACCGTATATCCATCTGATCTGTTCGTAGAAAGAACATCAAGTCAATTCCTACCATATGGCATGGAATTTTACATCTGGAATAGAAATCGTATAACATCATAACATACCTCTTTGCCCCATTCAGTCTTGTCCTCATAGCCACAGCTAATAACATGGATGGCTTCTTTCAAAAGTGTTGCAGGATTGATAGATGGTGGTAGGCCACCCTATTCCATGAAAGTAGCCGCAATGAAAACAGGAGACTGACCGAATCTTTTCTCTAGACTTTTCTGAGACATCAGGAGCGACCTCTCATCATCATATCCTACAAAAAAAATTGGTGCTGTTAACATGATATAACACATAGCAAAGGTACTGTTAAGTCGAACAACTAAGTGACATCAAAAGAGAGACATTTTTTGGTTTATTCTAAAGCTTAAGGGGGTCCTTTAAGGGCAAGGTAAGATACCCCAATCTGACATCAATTCAGGCTAGTTTTGACAGTAATCATGGAGTAAGTCCAGGCATTTGGACCGGTATAAGTCTGTTTTCTAACATCCAAAGATACAGAAGGAAACTCATAATTAAATCAAGACCTACCTTCAACCTCCTCAACATCTTCCAATTGAAAATTGGAACAGTGGATTCAGTTCTTTTCATTGCTCTTTTCTTGTCAATGTACTAATTATTGCCACCCTTCCCCTTCTTTCTTGAACCACAACAACTCCTTACAATAATATTTGGTTCCAGATCTTCCTCAGTCAATACAGGGTCATATCCATAAAGGGCTTACCTGTTGAAACAACATCCAGTTCCGACATAGACAGGACCTTGGATGCCGTCAAGCCCTTTCAAGTTAATCTGCATTGAGATCATAAATAAGATAATCTAGCTCAGTTAAAAAAGGCAACAAATGAGCATAAACAACTAGCATTTTGGAAGTAGGAAAAAGATGAAGAGACACCTACATCAAAGAAGACGATGTTGCGGTTAGCATATCGATCATGCAAGTCAATCCCATCAAAACGTTGTGGGAACTGCACATAGCACGTCTTCTTTCCATAAGCGGGATCCATCATGAAACACATTGCTTCTTTCAATGCTTTACTATTATTAAAGTAATGATCACAGTCAGCATTCAAAAGATACGGTCCGTTGGTTAGGACAGCTGAGACCCGGATCTACACAAAATAAAACAGTAAGTTATAAATTCAGAAATGCCAAAAAGTAATAAGCAGATCTAGCCAATTTCTCCAGCAGATAAGAACAACATTCAGACAAGCAGCAATGCAGCAAAATCAAACCGTAATATTTATTTCTCAATATGAAGAGAAATAGTATTAAGTTAAAGTAGGGTCGGGAACAATGAATCTCTTTATGATAAACAAATCCTCACTATGAGCTAGAGACACCACTATCAACATTACAATCCACGGGGGAAAATTAAAAGGTAACTGATTCTTGAAAAAAATAATTCCAACTGTACATTCGAACTGAAAGCGCAAAAAGAATAAGCTTCAACAATGTAGCGTGAACTTGGAATGCGATTTCTCGAACCTAGAGATCCATTAATCAGGATCCTAATGCATATAGATATAAATTTCAATGCAAGCAAGCGATGAAGAACCTAAATGAAGAATCTAAACTGAAAAACCAAATCACACCATCATACATTCATTTGTTTACAATTAAAGATGTTAGCTTGTCACTAAAAGAGACACATGACAAGAAAAGCTACATAAGATGTATAGAGATGACAAACCAAAGCAATCATGGCTCCAGCTTTCTCGTGATGTTGGAAACCGGGTCGCTTTTCACGAGAAACTTAAACAAGTCGAGGTAGCTCATTTCCATCAGTATCAAGTCCCCCACTGTGGCCCAGGAAAACCTATTATTTTCAACAACAAAAGAAAACACTAACTAGATGCATAAGAGGGGAGAGGGTTGATTTAAATGCTTATGGAATATTGGTTAATATCGTATACCTGTATCATTCCAGGGTGATCCCTGGGCTTATTTCCAGGCCAGGCAGTGCCATCTTGCATTGTTCACCCTTCTTCTGGCATCTTTTGTGCCTTTGCAACCAAAGCATTGATTCGCACCTTGAACTCCTCATATTCTCTCTATCAACCACATAATCAAACAATTTTACATTATATATACCAAAACATTTGTAATAGATTATGCATCTGACTAAATGCTACATTGTCGATAGGCAAACCACTAAATAAATTTTTCCTTTCCCAAGAAACTGAGTTACAAAGGTAAAATAGGTGATGTATGGACCCCTCCCGAATGACCTTCATTTCAGTTTTACAAAGACTTACAACAGAATTCAACATAAAGCAACCAATCGAATAATTCAGTAGCACCAATCAATCAATGTACCTCCTGAGCTTCTTAAAAGCAGGATCATAAGCTTCACCGCCACCCTTAGCCCCATCAACCTTCGCAGCGTCGACCCTGCCGTCATCCGACGATCCGGGCTCCTCTTCGTCGCCAGACCCATTGGCTATCTCTGCGGACCCATCTCCAAGGGAGTCAACGAGCATGTTAGCGAGGAACCTATCGCAAAACTCCTGGCTCGAATCAACCCTAATCCCGCCACCGACAACTCCACCGTCCTCGTTGTCCTTCATCAAGATGTTCTCAATCCCGTCAAACCACGAGAGCCCCGAGTCTAGAGACGACGATGACGCGTTCGTCGAGGAGCAAGAGTCGATGACGTCGCCGAAGAAGCCATCGAGGTCGATGTGAGACATCACGTCGTCCTCCATATGCAACTCCAGCCATCAGAACACTAGGAAAAAAAAACAACAACAAAACAAAAAAAGGGGAATTAAGGGAATATCGGATTCCTTAAAACCGGATTCGACACTAAATCGAATCTCTAAAATGAATGCGGAAGACGAGCCCAAGAACAAACATGTATCATCGATCAAAGACACACCACAAAATCAAGCGCACCTTATTGTCCACAGATTAAACACCAACGTTGAAGTTCGAGGAAGAATCTGATCCCGGTCTACCAAGGAGCGTACTTTTGGTTCAAAGGGGAGAAAAAAAAACTTACGTTGGTTTTGGGAGAGGGGAAAAGAAAAAGCGTACGCATGTCCAAAAATGTGCGTTTTCTTTTTCTTTTCTCCTCTTAAATACGTCTTCTCCAAAAGACGTGTCCCTTCGGTAAAAGACGTTCCCCCAAAAGTTACAACTCTTCAATGTATCCCTCCAATCCATGGGCCCTAATCTTGTGGGCTGGATTTTTAGGCCCAACATGGGCGGACAGGCCTTAAGCACATCGTCATACAAATAAATAAAACCAACATCTCTCACTCGCACATGGTGGACCGAACAGGATCCTCTTTACCTCTCTTCAACATTTATATCGGTGAATAATTCGTGCGACCAGTATACTTTGAGAGCTCGTTGCCATACATCTGTTAGGAATATATAGCAGCTCATAATGGGCATCACACTCTGAGTAGATTTACTATGCAGTACCCTAGATCGATCGATCACATTTATATTTCTCTTAATCTCCTTTTAAACAACGATATATTGTATTCACAATTATGATTATCTCAAAGACAGTCATAATTGGTCGACCAATGAATACAAAACTACAATGTGATTCTCCAAATTCGATCTTCCTCTTTCCTTCAAACTCTTAATTTTAGTTCAGCTTGCTTTTCTAGAAATGTCCCATTAGATCGAATCAACTCATGACCATTGACAACATCCTAAGATAGCAAACACTAAATAGAAATCTTGAGAATAAGTAAAAGTCATGAGGGCACTAAAATTGAGGAATTCTTTTTCTCAAGAGTTTTACACGGCATAAAAGTTGAGATCAAACTTTTGCCACTCTTATTGGTCATCTCATGCATACGTAGTATGAAATATGTATTACGGTATTAACTCATTTCCCATGGAGTGTATGTCTACATCTTCAATACCGTACAGATGATAGGTCAGACATACCCAATGTCTAACTTGAGTTCATGTATCTACTCATTCACAAAATTTATCAGAACTCACATCTGGCATCTTAAACATATAAAGTAAAATATGTAGGGTATTTTACTTTCGGACATAGTGCATATCATGTCCTCATCTTAACACTTAGTTAATGCGACATATATATTTTAAGCTTGAGCTCTCGATTATCACCTAGATAATAAGCTTAAAAACCGCCTCATCTCTATTTATCACATAATAAATAGAGGCAATTACCTGTGTGAGTGGACTAATCTTATATCTGTCCGACATACTTTCTCAACTTAAAGTAATGCATTGAGCATTAAGATACATAAAGATCAAACAAAGATTCATAGGCATTAATAGTGAAAAACACAAATTCATAAATGTGAACAACTCAGGGAAATCACAATATTCAGTATATCAACCTCTACGCAATCCTAGAGATTTCATATGGCTACAAAATACATCTCTAGGTATTGGCTTTGTCATAAGATCTGCTACCATTCTATGCGTAAACATGTACTATAAGTTCACATCTTTTCGCGCAACCATATCATTGACAAAATTATACTTGGTATCTATATATTTAGTCTTGTCATGATATTTTGGATATTTGGTGTACGCTAAACTGCTTGGCTATCATAGTTAACCAACAATGAATCTGCAGCACTTCCAATAACACCTAAATGATCCAAAAATCTCTTAAGCCAAACACCTTCTTGTATTGTTGCTGATAATGCCACGAACTCAACTTCCATTGTGGACAAGACTATATACGTTTGTTTCTTATTGCTTCAACATATGACGCAATTATTCAGTAAGAAAACAAATTCTGAGGTAGATTTTCTTTCATCTAAATCTCCTCCCCAATCAGTATCAGAATAGTTTTAGAATCGCAGATCCTTTCCTTGATAACTCAACATATAATCAGCAATTCCCTTTATATATCTCAGTAGTCTCTTAACGGCTTTCCAATGTGCTTGACCTGGATTAGATTGGTATCTACTCACCATTCCAACTGCAAAAACATATGTCAGGTCTTGTACACATCATGGCGTACATCAAGCTCCCAACAACATTAGCATAAGGAACATGTTTCATTTGTTCCTTCTCTTGTGGAGTCCTTGGACACAGTCTATGGCTCAATCATTCACCTTTTGCAATAGGAGTGTTTATGGGTTTATAATCTTGCATACGAAATCGTTCAAGAACCTTATATATATGTTTCTTGCGAAAGAGATAGCGATCTCTTTGAACGATCTCTTGAAATCTTAACTCCAAGAATGTATGCAGTCTCACCCATATCCTTCATCTCAAAGTTGGAAAACAACCAACTCTTGACAGTATTAACAAACTCCATATTGCTTCCGGCAATTAGTATATCATCAACATATAATGATATGATCACAAATTGATCTTTGGATCTTTTGATATATATACAATGATCCTCATCTATCATTGTAAAATTATATACCATTATGACATTATGAAAACGTATATACCATTGTCTTGACGACTGCTTAAGGCTATATATCGATCTCAAAAGTTGACATACTTTTTTTTTCTTGGCCTTTCATTATGAAACTAGTAAGTTGTTCCATATATATTTATTCATCTAATTCTCCATTGAGGAAATCAGTCTTTACATCCATTTGATGTAACTCAAGATCCATACTAGCCACTATTACCAGAATAATGCGAATCGAGGTAAATCTCACTATAGGAGAAAATATTTTTTCATAATCAATTCATTCATGTTGATTATACCCCTTCGCCACAAGGCGAGCCTTATGCCTTTCTATCGAGCCATCAGCTTTACGCTTTATTTTGACAACCCACTTGTTCCCAATAGCTTTGCATCATTTTGGAAGATCAACCAGTTTCCAAACTTGGTTTGACTTCATTGACTCAATCTCCTCTTCCATTGCATGAATCCATTTTTCCTTATTAGGACAAGGTAGAGCTTCATTAATATTTCTTGGCTCATCCTCATCTTGTGGAGCAACCATAAAAGTTTCCCCTTCAATGTCAAAACGTCGTCGGGGAATACTTTGGCGACTTGTTCGCCGTATAGGAGATTGCACACTTTGCACATCATTCCCCATCATGCTCCCACTTAGATTAGGTAATGATGATGTCGTCTCATCATGTAGTTGCAATTGCGAATGAGTTGAATTAAATTGATCACTTCTCATGTTACTCCCACTTGGATGAACTCCACTAATATCATTATCTTGATCCAATATTTCAAATAGGGAGTAATCTTCACCTATTTCATCCTTCTTAGGAAATTCATTCTCTAAGAATGTGACACCCTATGATTCAAATTCAGTTATACTCCCACTTTCCTGCTCACCTATGAACACATACCCTTTTGAGTGTTCAAAGTATCTTATGAAAATACTCTTATTTTTTCTAGGACCCAATTTCCCAAATTTGTGAGAGGGCTCATGAGTATAGGCAGCATAACCCCATGGCTTAAGAAAACTTAAGTCCGGTTTTCTACCTGTCCATAACTCATATGGAGTAGAAGTAACTGATTTGGAAGGCACTCGGTTAAGTATATATGTAGCAGTTAATAATGCATCACTCCAAAAAGTGATAGGTAAGTTAGCATATGCCATCATGGGCCTAACCATTTCTAGTAGGGTTCTGTTTATTCTCTCCACAACACCATTTTGTTGATGAGTATATGAAATAGACAACTGTTTTTCTATTCCTTTTTCATCACATAATTTTCTGAACTCATCAGACAAATATACTCGTCCTCTATCGGATCTCAATACTTTTATTTTCTTATCTAATTGATTTTCTACCAAGTTCATAAACCTTTTGAAACAACTCAATGCTTTAGATTTATAAGAAATCAAATAGATATATCCAAATCGAGTATAATCATCGATAAATGTGATAAAATAAATAGCTCCATGCCTTCCTCTTACATTCATCGAACCACAGACGTCAGAATGGATTAATTGCAAAGGAAATTAAGCTTTTTTACCTTTTCCAAATGGTTTTCTTTGTGTTTTTCCTACTAGGCAATGCTCACATATGAGCAAATCGACTTTTTCAATATTGCTTAACAAGCCCTCTTTGGCTAGTCTATTCATATGTTGTTGGCCAATATGACCAAGTTTAGCATGCCACACATTCACATCATTATCATATGAAGTAGAAGACATGAAAAGGGAATAATAAATATTGACATCACCATAGTCAACATTTAGTACAATAAAACCATCCAGAAAATGACCACAACCATTGTAGTTTGTATCCAAATACAAATCTACACTGCTATTACGGAAGTTCACACTAAAACCAAACTTAACCAACACCAAAATAGATACTAAATTTTGACGAATCTCCGGAGCATATAGAACATCATGTAGGAACAAGGTGCGTCCACCACGCATGTTCAATTGGCAGGTGCCAATCCCTTTAACTTCAGCTTTGGAGTTATTTCCTACATAGATCCACTTAGTTCCAATCGGAACTCATCAAAATTCTATGAAGGATTTTCTATCCTTCGATACATGGTCTGTTGCTCCTGAATCTACAGTCCATAAAGGATTAGATTCAGTTAAGAATATAGAACTTGATACATTAGCAAAGCTTTTAAGAGTACAAGGGGTGAGTACCTTCTTTGACTGGCGACAGTCACGAGCGTAGTGACCATTTTGGTCACAATTGTAACACTTTACCCTTGAAATATTCTTTACTTGAGGACGTTTTCTTCTCTTATGTTGGTCAGCTCTTGGTTTCTTGCAAGAAGGATTTAATCCCTTGCATTTCCACATATTGAACGAATCAATGCGTTTGCGCTTAGAGCTCGAAGCTCCTTCTGAACTGGAAGCAATATAGCAAATATGTGTTTCCTTCTCAAATGCCTTGAGGCAGTCCTCTGTTAGCTCAAGGTGGCGCATAGCATCCTCAATTTCTTCCATAACATGGTCAATAGCTTCTAGTGCTCCTTGCTTTTCAAGCACACATTGAATTTTCATATTCAATATTTCACAATTCTCGCCGTTCATTTTGTCTTCTTTATTCAAATAAGCAATTATGTTCTTAGTTGTTGAATCCATTGATTTGAACATATCAGACATATATGCACGAATTATTAATGTCTATCATTTATGCATCTATTTTGCATAAAACCATCATATTAATGAGTAATTTCAAATTAGGTTTTAGAATCAAGAGGTCACTATGTTTCCAATCATCATCCAAAATCCTAACTTTGAGTTATTATTAATATAACAATCTATACAAAATAAATTCTTTGAGATTACAAAAATTTCAATGAACTACCCACAACAGTTAATAATAACAGAAAGCAAATAGTATTTGATATCAAACAATGATATAATAATAATGCTTTCACATAATGCAACTAACATATCAGTTGCCACACCAACAACAACTAGGTAGAAAACATTACATAAGATGTCCACAAAGCACACCAAATAAAGACCAGCCAAAATATCTAACACCAAGTTAATATATAAACTGGGAAAGATCATCTTTTATTCAATTTCTTGATCATTTCCCTTATAACAATCAAGTAATAATTATTTATAAAAGCCATCACAATTTTCCTATACGAAGCAGCTTTGTTGACTTCCCATGCACGATTCAACACTCCTTGCCATTCTTATGGAAGAGTGTTCATGAAAAACTACACCATCTCAGACTGTAGCATGGGACGACCATTCCATATCACCGTTTGTATTTTCCCGTTGACTTCAAGAACGTGATTCTCCTATCGGTGATCAGTCAGCTTAGCTATCAATTTAGAAAGCCTTTTATTTTATTCATTGGTAATTGCGCGAATAGATATGCGCAACTTAAGGGGAGGCATTGTTCTGGCAACAAATGCAGAACAAATAAGGGATCACATATAATCCACATAGACTTAATTGGGAAAAGAAACACATTCTTTTCCTCTCTCTCTCTCTCTCTCTCTCTCTCTCTCTCTCTCTCTCTCTTTGGTTAATGGTCAAAGTCAACGGCCAAGTACACGGTCAACGATCGAGGTTTGCCGGGTCAGGTCGGGCCGCTGGGTCGGGTTGGGCTAGGTCGGACGGATCGACCTGGCACGTGTGGCACGTGTGTAGCTGATGTCACGATGACTTCATATGGCGTGTGCCTCGCACACGCCAGTGACGGCACACGCACACGTGCGCGCATCGGCCGTGCACGCGTGTGCAATGCACGCGCTTGCCCCTGCGAATCGGCGTGTGCAAGACGTCGTTTCGCTCCGGCTGCGCGTGGGGGTGCGTCCGATGGCCTTTGGCGGCGTTCCGCCACTCGTCGCGCTCGTCTCGATGAGACCTTCCATCCAACGCCATCAGAAATGGATTTCGACTTATAGAAACTCGAAAAAATGGATGAACAGTGCTTGGGTGTCGGGATTTTTCCTCCTCGATCGGTGTCGGCCGATTAATTTCACGAAAAATCAATAAGAAATCATCCATAAACATGAAAGGGATCGGGAAAAATATGGAAAATGATAGGGAAACAGGAACTACGGCTCTTATACCAATGCGGAAGACGAGCCCAAGAACAAACATGTATCACTGATCAAAGACACACCACAAAATTGAGCGCACCTTATTGTCCATATATTAAACAACAACGTCGAAGTTCGAGGAAGAATTTGATCCCGGTCTACCAAGGAGCGTACTATTGGTTCAAGGGGGAGAAAAAGAAACTTACGTTGGTTTTGGGAGAGGGGAAAAGAAAAAGCGTACGTACGTCCAAAAAGGTGCATTTTCTTTTTCTTTTCTCCCCTTAAATACGTCTTCTCCAAAAGACGTGTCCCTTTGGTAAAAGACATTCCCCCAAAAGTTACAACTCTTCAACGTATTCTTTCATCCATGGGCCATAATCTTGTGAGCCGAGCTTTTAGGCCAAACATGGGCGGACGGGCCTTAAGCCCATCATCATACAAATAAATAAAACGAATAGGGAAAAAGAAGATGAAGGCGACGATGAGAGATCACTACAAAAACATCTGATTTGCTCGCGGTGGTTCACCGATCGGAAAGAGGGAGGGCACAGAGAGAGGGGGAGGTCGCGGTCCTCTCGTCAGTCTTGTGCGGTGGTTCATTGATTGCTCACAGTCCTCTCGCCGGTCCCGTGCAGTGGTTCGTCGGTCGGAAAGAAGGAGGGCAGAGAGAGAGAGAGAGAGAGAGAGAGAGAGGGAAGTCGTGGTCCTCTCGCTGGTCCCGTGCGGTGGTTCGTCGGTTGCATGCGGTCGTTCACCGGTCGAAAAGAGAGAGGGAGGTCGCACTCCGGTTGGTTGCTCACGGTCATCTCGCTGGTATCCTCCTGGTTTGTCGGTTGCTCACAGTGGTTCGCCGGTCAGAAAAAGCAAGGAGAGAGAGGAACTTCGTCAGGGAGAGAGAGCGAGTGTAGAGAGGTGCAAAAAAAGAACCCGCGACAGAAAACGCTCTCTCCAGAGCTACATCACAGGAAAATTTTCATAATGGGCGCCTGAAATTGTGGGTCCCACGAGGACACAGTGAGTTGTCTGTTAGTTTCGATGTATCTTTCATCATTGTCGTTTCATGTCTTGACTCACGCTGTTTTGGGGTACGATGGTCATCGGTGAAGAGGAAAAATGACGAGCAGGAGGAGGACGGTGACTCACGTGTTTGAATAGCTGTAGGGCAGCGATGTCTGAGAAAATCGGCATCGTATCTGAACAAAAAGAAAAGAAAGGGCATCGTGATCGTCTCGTTTCCCTTTATAATGAAGAAAAACAAGAGGTACTGTAACTTCACTTATACTTCTTGTCCGGTATTCATCAATTGCTCTCTCTCTCTCTCTCTCTCTCTCTCTCTCTCTCTCTCTCTCTCTCTCTCTCTCTCACAGTTATTAAAATATTTAAATTTTAAACACTTCAACCTAATCATGCATACAATTAAGAGGAGATCATACGTACATAAAAAGTATACAAATCACATAAGCAAGCAATGTGAGAAATTTTACCATCCCTCTATTTACAAGAGGTCTCAAATTCAAATATTTTCATATCCTTATTTCATTTCCTTATTAGTCCACTCTGCACATGAAAAGTACTAGAAAATTTAAATATTAAACAATGCATTCCTCTAATTTTTAATTAATCAACAGTGGTTTCGTAAAATACTTGATATACATGTCTCATACACATGCTAAGCAAACCCACAATCATTTTTATCTTACTTGTCCATATTTTGTTGTGAAATTTTTGTTTATTGCTAGAAAATGAAAATTGTCATATGTAAGTGGATAAAGAATGCGTAGTAGTAATTAAAAAGGAAGTTAGCAAAGGAGGGGTAACTAGTCAAGGTAGATTAACCGCTTGTCTAATTACTGTTTTATTTCTAATCGGAAGAGTTGTGAGGTAGTTTTAGGGATAAGATTTGCTTTTGTGAAAAGTCGAACGGAACTCACTTTTGACCTTAATACATACACATGTCGACGAGAAAGACAATTTCAAGAGACCCGCCATTAAAATTCATTTTCTCAAAATGCCTCCAAATTGTGCTACCGCTTTGCGATGGACCCCCTATCTCATTGCTGGTGATAAAAAGCACCTTTGACGGCCACGGACGTCACGTGCGAAGATTTTCAATGTGTATTTTTAGAAAGTAATGCTATACATAGCAAGAAATCTTACACCGGCTGGTGAAATGATGCCAAATATTACATGATATGTAATATGTTTTTACAGTAAACCCTTACTCCTCTAGTATCTAATATCACAATTATATTTTAAACTCAATATCATCTGCTTCGAAAAATAACTATCATGATCTTATATTTCTTTTGGTCATTAAATACTAGCAAGATATATTGATATTAGCCTAGAGCATTGCCTTCTCAAAGAATAAGAGCTTAAAGTATACGGTAATATCAGTTTCTGGAGAATATATTCTCCAAACTTTTATCAGAGCTAAATTTGCCTCTTCTTTTAACTCTTAAGGGCTTCTTTATTCTCTGAACACTTCAGACAATGCAGATGAAGAAATATTCTTCGATGCTTAGGGTTGTGCATGACGAGCCCAATTCATCATAGCTTTTAGTATGGGTAAGGACTGACATGATTTAATGGTCAAAGAGCATTGGGTTACAATGCCTTGTGGGTTGAACTTGTTGCTTGATCTTTGTCAACATTGATATTTAATATATATTTCTTGATATTGTAATTCATGTTAAGTTTTGTTAATAACAATAAATAGAGTAAAATGATAAAGAGATCAAATAAGTAAAATCGAGCAAATAATCAAGAACTGCCATGACAAAACAAAAAAAAAAAAGCAAAAATAATCTTTGGCTACAAAGTTTTACATACAAGTTATTAGCTTATGTATCCACTTGTGAATTTATGCAATGGTTTATTAGAGTTGGAGATATTAAAAATAATTATGGCCATTTAATTCTATGCAATAGTATGCTGTACATACTGATTTAATTGCGTGCCTCACAACAATATGTTGTTTTAAGGATATTAATGTTCTGTGACCATTAGAAATATTTACAAGTTCAACAAATATTACATTTCTATGCACATTAATGATCTAAATTTCGTAGACATAGGTCTTTGTATATATTTTTTGCGATAGGCTTGGTGGTTGACCAAGTGCAGTATGAGAGTTATTTGGCGAACTCCAAGATCCAAATTTGGATTTCAAAATTCCTTTGGGTCTCAATTTCTCTATAAAAGGCAATTTTGGTAAAAGAGAGCAATCGATTTAGGACCTTTCTAGAGGTGAATCACCAATGACGATGGAAGTATCCAAGCATTTCAAGAAGAAGAAGAAGAGAGATCCAACAGTCCATCGGAGCTGTCCAATTATTTGAAGTACGGAGATTATTTCTTTTTCACAAAAGAAAGTCACATAGGCATTAACATTTTAATAAAAAAAAAGCCACCAAAGATTTTTTTACTAGAATTTGTCGCCAAAGTCACTTAAATGATCATTTTTCCTCTCAAGTGACATTTTAATAATCCAGCAAAAAGTTTTGACATATAAGTATCATAAAAAAATTATGATATTTTGAATGTAGCTTTATAAGATTACCTAGAAATGTTTATTATATCTCAAAATATTTTTTCTTTTTTAAAATTCTATAGAGAAAGTAAAAGGTACATATATGAGGAAAAATACCATAAAAATCTCAATTACATTCATTATGCGAAAGTTCTTTTCATTTCTGAAATCGGATAATAGAAGTACCATCTACCCATCGCAAAAAGTTCCTAAACTTTACTTTTGGGGGGGGGGGGGGGTGTCTGCTCCGAAACTTAGTTCACTATGTTATTAATGATGATAAAAAGTCGGAGTATTAACGGCAATGGGTATAGTTTATAATATTTGTGACATGATATATGTATAGGGCTTCCCACTCGGCATAAGGGTTTCTTTCTTGTACTAAAAAAGCTTCATATGCAATGCTCACTCAAAAGGTAATTAGAAACGACAAAATCTCAAGTAGATAACAAAGGGACTAGGTGATATCATGATGACCATCAACGTAATCGCCATAAGAAGTACTCGCCACCATTCCTTCTTAGGCACGCTATGAACTCATCTTTCTCATCATTCATTTCTAATTCGTCGCCAGAAAAGATGAACCTATTTCATTTATAGTTGGGTTAATATTCTGAAAAACTCCAAATTTATACATTTATGATAAATCTATCACAAATTATTTTTTTGATCATGAAAAATCCCAAACTGGTATACTTGTGACAAATTTACCCCGATTGACTATAAAAAAAAAACCCTAAACTGGTATATTTATAACAAATTTATTTCAAACTAATTTATTTGACTGCAAAAAATTCCAAAATGGTAAATTTGTGACAAATATACCCTATGCTAAATTGGATTAATACCACAAAAATTACAAAAATTGTAAACAATGACAAACGGAGCGTAAAATCCTAAATTGGTATAGTGGTCAACTATCACGTGTCATTTAACTTAATAATTTGAGAATAAAATTTAACGAAAACTAACAGAGGGTAAATTTGTCACAAGTGTACCAATTTATGCTAATTTTTTTAAAGATATACCAGTTTTGGGTTTTTTGTGGTCAAAAAAATAATTTGGGGTAAATTTGTCACAAGTGTACTAGTTTGGAGTTTTTCAGGGTATTAACCCTTTATAGTTTACACAACAACTGACACATTGTCCTTTCTCATTTTTCAATCATTTTACTTTTATATTCCTCTTTTGAAAGGTTTTTCTCTTTTTTTTTTTTTTCAAAGAAAAGAGACCCACACAAGTTCGCTATTCAAAGAAGGAAAGAGCGTTGAGGAACCATCACCGAGGCTGCATTATAACTCTTTGAAAGAAATTTTCTCCCTATTCAAAAGCAATATGATAAGAGATTTTGCTAGTGAATGGTACGAATGGTACTTATTAATTAATTCATAAAGAAATTTACAGCCTTCAATACATTGACTGTCTTGTATTATGCAAGTGACCACAACATACGAGGAGTTAAAAAGAGAGGATAATTACCGACAAAAATCCAATCCAATTACCCATATTGGTAATTGTATTTCGTACCATGCCGATTTATTTTCCTATTGATAGTATATAAAGAGTCACACTAATTCTTTGAAAATCACGAATTATTTTCAACTAATTGCTTAATAAGTGCTTGTGATTTGTGAGATATTATCTACCATAATGCATAAATAATTTCGGCTTTTTAATTTTGTATTATGTAAAGGGTTAATACCCTAAAAAACCCCAAACTGGTACACTTGTGACAAATTTACCCCAAACTATTTTTTTGACCACCAAAAACCCAAAACTGGTATACCTTTGACAAATTTACCCCAAACTGGTACACTTGTGACAAATTAACCCTATGCTGGTTTTCGTTAAATTTTATTATCAAATTATTAAGTTAAATGACATGTGGCAGTTAACCGGTATACCAATTTAGGATTTTACGCTCCGTTTATCACAGTTTACAATTTTTATGATTTTTTTTTGTATTAATCTAATTTAGCATAGGGTATATTTAACAAAAAATTACCAGTTTAGGGTTTTTTACAGTCGGATAAATTAGTTTGGGGTAAATTTATCATAAATGTACCAGTTTAGGGTTTTTTATAGTTAGTCATGGTAAATTTGTCACAAGTTTATCAGTTTTGGGTTTTTTATGGTCAAAAAAATAGTTTGGGGTAAATTTGTCATAAGTGTACCAGTTTGGGGTTTTTCAGGGTATTAACCCTTATGTAAAATATAATTTTCTACCCCCATTTTCTCCGTTTCTCATTTATACCCCTCTCTTATGCAAAACCGATGTGGGTCAATGTATCGGTCGTTCTTTAAAATAGTTAATGCAGCGTATGAAGGTCTCGTCTGTTCTTTGAATAATGGACCTGTGGAGGTCATTTTGTCAGTCTCATCTCAGATTACGTGTGGCGTTGTCGTTCGTTCTCCTCAAAAGAAGGTGAATCGGTTTTTTTTTTTTTTTTTTTTTGTCAAAAGAAAGCAAATCATCGAGTCGTTGTCATTTCTCAGTATCATTTATTGGGGTTTATTCATCTCGTGCCTCACGCTTGGATTCCCAGGGGATAAAATTCGCAGGGGCAAGACTCGGATAAGAACAGAGCGATTCGAATTTCGATGAAAGTGAAGTCAGGTGAGAGAGAGAGAGAGAGAGAGCAATTAGTGAGACCAGACGAGAAAAATTTGGAGAGAAGCTGTGGTTTTGGGGCCTCCAAGGCGATGGAGGTCGCCTCGTCTCAGTTCACACAACAAATTTGTCCGAACGCGTCTTTTTTTCGTGTCTTTTGCTGCAGGTATTTGTGTGTATTTGCCAGGATTAACCATACCCTGCAGAACTGTAGAGCACGTTGTAGCCAAACACCCTAATTCAATCACTGTCATGACACATCACAATATATATAAAGAACTTGTGGCACTGGGGCATTGCAAAGTCGGACTCAAGAAAACAATAAACGAAATACTTTGCGCCATGGTATGAAGTTCCTATGGTAACCCTTACAAGAGGTACTTATGCTAATTGCACACTTTCATCCTTGCTAATGATAATATATATATGGGTGTTCTTTATATATAAATACACACGAGAACTCTAATCTCGTGTACAAAAAGGACAAGATGATTACTGAGAGAGGGAGGAAGTAGAGTATCTTAGAGTAAATGAGGAATTTCGTGGCTTAAAGAAGAGTTAATACCTTGCTATATAGAAAAGGTTTGGATGAAATACTCATCGAAATATGGATCGATGAGTAAAGGTAGTGGAATGTAATGGTAATCTGGAAGTAAATATGAACAATTGGGCGTTCTTTGATTGATTAAGAGTTCTTTATAAAAGTTATAATGCAGGAATATATAACTCACAATCGACTGTTACAAGCGATTGCTAAGACTTCACTACTTAATACCTATATCGACTCCACTACTCATTAATTACTGTCGACTAAAATACTTGGCAGTTTTTTGGTGTCTGTCTCAACAAAAAATCACAAACGCTATCCTCATGACATGTTTATCTTATATTGATTTTCGTCTTACAAAACATTTAAAATTGATAACTCTATGACACATCTATCTCAAATTAATTTTTGTATAACAAAGGGCCCAAATTGGTACCTTGACCCGAATCTATCACCTATTGTCATTCTGTTCTATATCCTATCAAAATGCATCCGTGTTAACACACGTGACAGATGATATAAAAAATGACAAACTCAATGTAGAAAATCTACGTGTTATATATGTTGGAGAAATCTTTCCAGAATATTTTGAAGCTGACAAAACGTTTCTTTCAGTCTAAAGTCTGGATGTTCGGAGACCGTCAGTTTAAAGTCTGAAGACTTTGCTCTCTCAAGACTCAAGACCCAAGACTCAAGACTCAAGACTTAAGACTCAAGACTCAAGACTTAAGACTCAGGACTCAAGACTTAAGTCTATTCTCACTGACAGTCTTTCTAATCAAGTGTTGAAGGAAATCCAAAGCCGAGGTTTATGGTTGAGGATTCGATCCTATCCTCTGGAATAGATTCTTTGGTTGGATAATCATTTCGGATTCTTTAATTCTTATCTAAGATCGATTGAAGATCCGATGGTCGACGAAATAATCTTGGATTATTCTATTCTTGGAAACCGAGATCCTGATTGTATGGGCGAACAGGATTGATGGGCTATCATTAGATTCCTTAAATAGCTCAGATGATCTTCTTGATTGATTCCGTCCAACGGGTAGATTGGAGGAATTCCTTTGGTAAGTGCCAACGGTTATGATGGCATGAAGGAGTATAAAAGGAAGACGTTTTAGTTGTTTTAAGGGTGTGATCGATAGAAAAATTCCAGAGTCTGAAGATCCTTGATTGTTAGTTGAGACTGAGCGAAATTGTATACAGAGAGTGTTTATACTTAGTGACGCCTTGAGTGAGTGTGGTAGATCATCTACACCTAGAAATCAAGGAAGATCAATACTGTAACAACTCTTTGATCATAGTGGAATCCAGCCAATCGACTGTCAGTGCAGAAGAGTGGATGTAGGCTTGGATCAAGCCGAACCACTATAAACCGAGTGTTCAATTCTCTCTTTCCCTTACTCAGTCTTGCGATTGAATTTTTAACTGTTGCAAATCCTCTAATTGTTTAAATATCGTGCAAGCTTCGAGAAATTTTTTGTATACCTATTCACCCCCCCTCTAGGTACTCGTACTAGCTATTTCAATATATATCCTTCAATGTCACTAGTTTGTGATCATCTTTTTGATCACACACACTATGTTCGGTAGGTGGAAATCTATCTATACTAGAAATGTCGTTTGGCATTTTAAATAAATACTAACCATAAAAGAAAGTAAGAATAGGGTTTTTCACGGTGATGAACGTTGAAGTTTCTAATAAAGTAAAAAGATACTATCTCGAATCTGAGAGATTTTTATTAGTGCTATTTGAACACACTCAATGTGGGCCAGTTTTATCTGCCTACCAAGGCAATAAATTGAAAAAACCCTAGATCTCCTTGATGGTCCCCTCCAACTTCTATTTATCTATCCAGATGAAACATGTCTCCATTTTGGTCACTCGCTCCTAATCTGCTGCAATTATCGAAGCTGGTTCTCCCCATCGATAGCAAAGAGAAACAAACATAATCTTTCGATTTCTATTTGAAACACGACAAACATCAAATGTCTCCGAGAATTCACTGCATATTCGTCCGTTTTGCGCTGACGGTGATGGCTTGAGTGTTATCTGAAAGATTAGAATGTGCCGTATCATACAAGGTAACGTAGCGGCACAAGGGGTTTGTTGCTAATAATCTCTGGGAGATTAGGGGACCAATGACAGCGCTACGAACATCATCACCAACTTGATCGTCAATCGTCATCGTTCATTATTAGCCATGATAGATTCCCCTCTCTTTTAGCACGTGTTAGGATTATCGACGAAGAGACATGCATTCATTATCTCTTTCAGCCGGCTACTCAAGGCCGTGTTTTTTGGGTCCACAAAGGCAAATGGAAGTCTCTTCTCGGTTTCTCACTACAAATTTGTCTGAATGGTACGTCCAAAACGGTTGATGCGTGGAGCACGTTTGGAGACAAACAGCGTACTGCAGTCACTGTCATGGTACGTCCCGATATGGAAACAGACCCACGTGATTTGTACTTTTTCGCCGAACGTGTCCCTCATCCAATGGTTCGATGCAAAATGGGGGCACGGATCCACCCAACGGAATATTCTGTGGTACAATTCGAATTCCTATATGTACCTAGAAGATATAGTTACGCTAATTGCACTCTAGTCCTTTACAAAGAGTAAATTGCGAGATTTTATAGCTCGCAATTGACTGTTACAAATGGTTATCAAGACTCCATCACTCGACAGTTACATGAATGACCACATGACTCTATTACTAAATGGTTACATCAATTTCACTACTTGACAATTAAACAAATATATTATTATATCTACTCTACTACTCAACAGTTGCATCAACTCCATTACCTTAATGGTGTCTATCGACCAAATTGTCGACTATAACATTTGGACATTTTCTCATAAAAAAAATTGAATGATTTATCAACCATTCATTCCTTTTAAGTTAGATAATTAAGAGTCATCATATACCCCATTATCATCGGTAAATTCGATTGCTTGCTACCCAATTACCTCTTGAATTATTTTTAGGGACAAATAATTGACGTATGGCTCAATGAATGGCATCACTTGCAATTTGTTTACTAAGTCATTGTTTACTAAGTCTTCCTTTCTTGAAATTACTTGGCCTTCAGTGATTACTGACACAACTTGGGCCACATGCACGTGATCAAAAGACATATCTAAACACTGTCCAATTGTTGGAAGTTGAAACCCATCTAAAACATGCTAAAGTTTAAGTCTTAGATCACCGACCAGGACTAAACGACGCGAGATGTGAGAAATTGATAACATATATGCAAGAAACATACCTCCAATATCTCATGTGTCCTCTTCATGTTAAGTGCAAGCAGACCCTCAATTTTCAAACTCACGATTTCTGAAGACTTCCACCTCTTATGAATTGTGTCCATGACTAGCTGTGTAACACCACCTCCCTTAATCCTCATCTTGCTCTTCGTCTAAAAAGTCAAGTTCCTCAACCTCCTTAGCTCCGGCTCCGGAAGTGTTAATTCCGCCACCGAGGTCTTGCTCTTATTCCTTGCTGACCACCCTTCTTCCTCCCCTTTCCCCTTTGGCTTCTCCCATGGAAACCTTGCCTCACTCCTCTCCCCAATCACATTTGCTTTCGCGATTCTCTACTCTGGCAAAAACTCGCCTTGTGTGTTTGGCAACAATCCTTCCTCCACATAAAAGATATTCTCCATAGATCCTTTCTCAACCACTCTTTTCAGCGATCTCTCTCTCCTCTCATACCCATCTTCCATATATCCAAATTTCTTCAATTTCTCTACAATCCTCTGCATTGTGGACCCACCACCATCGCCAGCATCATCACTATTTCTGTAATCAACCCAACAAGCAAAACAGTTCAAACTGTCTCAGCTGTGATGAATTACAGAAATAGCGGTGACACTAGCGGCGGCGGCGGGTCCGCAACGCAGGGGATTGTGGAGAAATTGAAGAAATTTGGATATATGGATGATGGATATGAAAGGATAGAGAAGAGAGAGAGAGAGAGAGAGAGAGAGAGAGAGAGAGAGAGAGAGAGAGAGAGAGAGAGAGAGAGAGAGAGAAGAAAAGAAAAAAGTGGGGCGGGGAGGAAGTGACGTGAGGAGGAAAAATGGAGAAGAGAGAGAGAGAGAAGAAAAGAAAAAAGTGGGGCGGGGAGGAAGTGACGTGAGGAGGAAAAATGGAGAAGAGAGAGAGAGAGAGAGAGAGAGAGAGAGATCATGTGCTCGCCATTGATTTAGGGCTTTTTTTTTATAACCCTAACCGATTCCGGTTCTGGTTCAGGTTCCTATAAAAATCAAAACCAAAACACTGGTTTCCAGAAAAAGAGGAACCAAGAACCGAAACCGGTCTCTTTATAACCGAGAATCAAACCAAACCCACTGGGGCAGTTCTTTGGTTCCCGGTTCTACCCGGGAACCGCGCTCACCCCTAATTCTTCCCCCCTTCCCCCTCTCTCTCTCTCTCTCTCTCTCTCTCTCTCTCTCATTTTTCCCCCTCATGTCACTTCCTACCCCCCCTCCCACTTTTTTCTTTTCTCTCCTCTCATACCCCCCATCCATATATACAAATTTCTTCAATTTCTCCACAATCTTCTGCATTGTGGACCCACCACCACTGCCAGCGTCACTGCTATTTCTGTAATTCATCACAGCTTGAGGTAGTTTGAGGTTGTTTTGTATGTTGAGTTGATTCCATTTATCTAACCAACCGTTGCTGCTACTAAAGCTTAAGTTGAGATTGAATAAAGAAACATGCTTTCCTCTAGCAGGAGCTAAAATGCTCGATTTCCTACAAAAGGTTTGTTCAATTGATGCAAAAGAAAGAGCATTAAATTTCACTACGCACAAAGAGTCGGTCTTGTAATGAATTGGAGAGCCATACCTGAATAGAATGAAGTGGTTCCCATGAAATGTTGATGGGTAGAATTGATGGGGGAGGGATGAGAGCCATCGAAGAGAGAGGTATGCCTATGAATCAAATCATCAAGATAACACATCAACTCGTCGGAAATGAGTGAAGTACAATGAGTTGTATTGAGATTTTTGAGAGGTTTTGGCCATGAAAGAGAGGTGTTTTGCAGATTGTTTTGCAGGCAGAGGGAACGAGTGTAATACCAATGTATGGTTGGCTATGAGAGCGCGTATGTTGTGGTCAGGATTTAGGCCATCCTGGCCCGTCTTCAAACAATGGATTAGCTTTACTAGGAGTGAGCATGGTTCTTGGTAAAACTGGGAACCGGAGAACTGAGCCGGAGGGTTCGATTTGGTTCTCGGTTATAAAGAGACTGGTTTTGGTTCTCGATTCCATTTTTCTGGAAATTGGCAATTCCTGGTTTCGGAACCAGAACCAGTTAATGTTAAAAAAAAAAAAAAACCCTAAATCAATGGTGAGCACGTGATTTCTCTCTCTCTCTCTCTCTCTCTCTCTCTCTCTCTCTCTCTCTCTCTCTCTCTCTCTCTCTCTCTCTCTCTCTCTCTCTCTCTCTCTCTTTACTCCCCTTTTTCTCCTCACATCACTTCCTCCCCACCCCACTTTTTTCTTTTCTTTTCTCTCTCTCTTTCTCTTCTCTCTCTCATACTCATAATTCATATATTCAAATTTCTTCAATTTCTCCACAATCCTTTGCATTGTGGAACCACTGCCATCGCCAGTGTCATCGCTATTTCTATAATTCATCACAACCTGAGACGATTTGGGGTTGTTTTGCTTGTTGAGTTCATTATATTTATCTAACCAGTTGTTGCTGTTACTAAAACTTAAGCTAGGATTGAATAAAGAAATGGGCTTTCCTCTAGTAGGAGCTGGGTTTGTTCAACCTACTCTAAAGAAAGAGCATTAAACTTTGCTGTGCGTAGAGAGTCGATCTTGCGATGAATGAATAGAATGAAGCGATTCCCATGAAACGTTGATCGGTAGAATTGATGAGGAGGGATGAGAGCCATCGAAGGGAGATGTATGCCTATGAATCGAATCATCAAGATAACACATCCACTCGTCGGAAATGAGTGAAGCACACTAAGTTTTACTGAGATTTTTGAGAGGTTTTAGCCACGAAAGAGAGGTGTTTTGCAGATCGATTTACGGGTAGAGGGAATGAGCGTAATATCAAGGTATGGCTGGCTGCGAGAGCACGTACCATTTGGTTAGGATTTAGGCCATCTCGGCTAGGCCAATTCCATAAAAAGCACCAACTTTAACTATTTTCCCAAATCCGGCCCAAACTATATTTTGTTAAAAAAAAAAGCCCAAACTTCTGGTAGCATCCCAAATCTTGCCTTTCTTAACCATCCTTCCATAGTCACTGTTAGTGGCATTCTATTCGTCCTTTTGCTCATCAAGTCACTCGCTCTGACATCCTTCTACTAAAGTCACCGCCAAGCTTGATATCTGCGCGTCCACCATCGATGCCCGTCCAAGCCAACACTACACGTCCAAACCAGACCACCCCTTGGTCATCCTTGTTGTTAGCTTCATCTTCGCCGAAAGGAGTCCTCCATCTCCATTGTCTTTTTGGTCATCTCTACTCGTTTTTTGCCCGAGCAAATGGCCAAAAATTTGGAAAAAAATAGAAGTCTTCCGAAAGAAAAATCTAAGGAAAAATCTTTGAGACAAGGAACGGGCAATGGGTGTCTTGGCTTGTTTTTTTAGCCAAAAGATCTGATATTTAGACGAGTTTACAAAGCAGCGTGGGTCAAAAATCAGTGGGTCTCTTGGCTTGTCTTTTTGGAAGACATGGCCGAAAACAACTCGAGTTATGCGGAATCTGTGGAAGTTAGGTTATGGGAAATCTATGGAATCTTGGGGGAAAAATAAAAGGAAACCCAGAAACTTGAATGCTAAAGGTTTCCTTGTATTTATTGCAGCTCATCGCTAGAATAGGAAAAAGAAGAAGAGAAACCCATACTTGAATGCTAAAGTTGATTCATAAATTCACAATCTGCTCGCGAGGCTCTTCGTCTTTGTCTTCATCTTCCTGATGCCAACTCTAGATCTGAAACAAAGCCTTGTCCATGGCTGCAGCAAGCGAGGTCGAAGTAGGAGGAAGATACGGAAAAAAAAAAAAAGAGAGAGAGGCTTTGGTGGGTTGATAACCCACCGTCGTCCTTGTCGTCCTACTCTTCCTCGCCGTCGTTCTCGTCGCCCACGCTGCTACGCCCATCTTCTTCACCGTTTGCTTACTCTTGGCTTTGCATGCCGTCTTCCTCCTCTTCTTTCTCATCGTCTCCTCGCCGTCCTCGTCGACGGCAATAGGGACACCGGCCTCCTTCACAACCCTAACTTTCTCGTCCTCTTCAAACTCGATCTCCTTCTCCTCGTCGAAATCCATCGTCGCAATCATGACCTCATGCTTGCCGGGACGAGAAACCAGTGATTTCTCGGCTCGATTCCAAACAAAAACGAATGGAAAATCTTCGAGAAAATGGAAAATAATGGGAAAAAATTTTCTAGGTGACGTGGAAATGCCTCGGAGATGATTAACGATGACTATGGAAGGATGGTAACGGAGGCTAGATTTGGGAAGGTACTAAAAGTTTGGGTTTTTTTTTTTTTGGAACAAAATATAGTTTGGGCTAGAATTGGGAAAATGGCTAAAGTTCGTGCTTTTTCTATGGAATTGGCCCCATCTCGGCTCGTATTCAGACAATGGATTAGCTCTACTAGGGGTAAGCGTAGTTCCTGAGTAGAACCGGGAATCGGAGAACCGAACTAGAGGGTCCGATTCAGTTCCTCGTTATAAAGAGACTGATTCCGGTTCCCGGTTACCTTTTTCTAAAAACCGGTGGTTCTTGGTTCCGGTTCCGGTTCCGGTTCTTATAGGAACACAAATGGAACTAGAATCGGTTATGTTAAAAAAAATAATCCTAAATTAATGTATGGTTGGCTGCGAAAGCGCGTACCATTTGGTTAGGATTTAGGCCATCTCAGCTAGGCCAATTCCATAAAAAACGACCAACTTTAACTATTTTCCCAAATCCGGCCCAAACTATATTTTGTTAAAAAAATGCTCAAACTTTTAGTAGCATCCCAAATCTGGCCTCCGTTAACCATCCTTCCATAGTCATCGTTAGTGGCGTTCTTTCGTCCTTCTGCTCATCAAGTCACTCGCTCTAACATCCTTCGACTAGAGTCACCACCAAGCTTGATATCCGCGCATCCACCGCCAATGCCCGTCCAAGCCAACACTACACTTCCAAACCAGACCACCCTTCCGTCGTCCTTGTTGTTAAGCTTCATCTTCGCTGAAGGGAGTCCTCCATCTCCATTGTCTTTGTGGTCATCTTTACCCGTTTTTGGCCCGAGCAAATTGCCAAAAATTTGGAAAAAATAAAAATCTTTAGAAAGAAAAAATCTAAGGCAAAATCTTTGAGACAAGGAACGGGCAATGGGTGTCTTGGCTTGTTTTTTTAGCCAAAAGATCTTATATTTAGAGGAGTTTACAAAGCAACGTGGGTCAAAAATCAATAGGTCTCTTGACTTGTCTTTTTGGCCAAACATGGAAGACATGGCTGCAAACAACTCAAGTTATGCGGAATTTGTGGAAGCTGGGTTATGGGAAATCTATGGAATCTTGGGGGAAAAAGAAAAGGAAACCGCGAAACTTGAAAACTAAAGGTTTCCTGGTATTCATTGTAGCTCATCGATGGAATAGGAAAAAGAAGAAGGGAGACCCATACTTGAATGCTAAAGTTTATTCATAAATTTGCAATCTGCTCGCGAGGCTATTCGTCTTTGTCTTCATCTTCCCGATGGCCAACTCTAAATCTGAAACAAAGCCCTGTCCATGGCTGAAGCAAGTGAGGTCGAAGTAGGAGGAAGAGACAGAAAAAAAAAAGAGACTTTTGGTGGGTCAATAACCCACCGTTGTCCTTGTCATCCTACTCTTCCTCTCTGTCATTCTCGTTGCCCATGCCGCTGCGCCCATCTCCTTCGCCGTTTGCTTCCTCCTGGCTTTGCATGCCGTCTTCCTCATCTTCTTCCTCGTTGTCTCCTCGTCATCCTCATCGACGGCAATAGGGACACCGGCCTCCTTCACAACCCTAACTTTCTCGTCCTCTTCAAACTTGATCTCCTCCCCCTCGTGGGAATCCATCGTCGCAATCATGACCTCACGCTCGCCGGGATGAGAAACCAGTGATTTCTCGGCTCGATTCCGAACAAAAACGAACGGAAAATCTTCGAGAAAATGGAAAATAATGGGAACAAATTTTCTAGATGAGGTGGAAATGCCCCGGAGATGACTAACTGTGACTATGGAAGGATGGTAACAGAAGCTAGATTTGGGATGCTTCTTAAAGTTTGGGCTTTCTTTTGGAACAAAATATAGTTCGGGCCAGAATTGGGAAAATTGCTAAAGTTGGTGCCTTTTTTTTTTTAATGGAATTGGCCCCATCTCGGCCCGCTTTCAGACAATGGAATAGCCCTACTAGGGGTGAGCACAGTTCCCGGGTAGAATCGGGAATCAGAGAATCGAATAGGAGGGTCCGATTCAATTCCCTGTTATAAAGAGACTGGTTCCGGTTCCCGGTTCCATTTTTCTAGAAACCGGTGGTTTTTTATTTCGGTTCCGGTTCCAGTTCTTAAAGGAACACAAATTGGAATTAGAATTGGTTAAGGTTAAAAAAAAATCATAAATTAATGTATGGTTGGCTACGAGAGCGCGTACCATTTGGTTAGGATTTGGGCCATCTCGGCTGGGCCAATTCCATAAAAAAGCACCAACTTTAACTATTTTCCCAAATCTGGCCCAAACTTTTAGTAGTATCCCGAATCAAGCCTCAGTTAACCATCCTTCCATAGTCACCGTTAGTGGCGTTCTCTTCGTCCTTCTGCTCATCAAGTCACTTGCTCTGACATCCTTCGACTAGAGTCACCGTCAAGCTTGATATCCGCTTGTCCACCGCCGATGCCCATCCAAGCCAACACTACACGTCCAAACCAGACCACCCCTCCATCGTCCTTGTTGTTAGCTTTAACTTCGCCAAAAGGAGTCCTCCATCTCCATTGTCTTTAAGGTCATCTTTACTCGTTTTTGGCTCAAGCAAATGGAAAAAAATTTGGAAAAAATAGAAGTCTCAGAAAGAAAAAATCTAAGGAAAAGTTTTTGTGACAAGGAACGGGCAATGGGTGTCTTGGCTTGTTTTTTTAGCCAAAAGATATGATATTTATAGGAGTTCACAGAGCAGCGTGGGTCAAAAATCAGTGGGTCTCTTGGCTTGTATTTTTGGCCAAACATGGAAGACATGGCCGCAAACAACTCGAGTTATGCGGAATCTGTGGAAGCTGGGATATGGTAAATCTATGGAATCTTAGGGGAAAAAGAAAAGGAAACCCAGAAATTTGAATGCTAAGGGTTTCCTCGTATTCATTGCAGCTCATCGCTAGAATAGGAAAAAAAAGAAGAGAAAGCCATACTTGGACGCTAAAGTTGATTCATAAATTCAGAATCTGCTCGCGAGGCTATTTGTCTTTGTCTTCATCTTCCCAACGGCCAACTCTAGATTTGAAACAAAGCCCTGTCCATGACTGCAGCAAGCGAGGTCGAAGTAGGAGGAAGAGACGGAAAAAAAAGAGGCTTTGGTGGGTCGATAGCCCACCGTCATCCTTGTCGTCCTACTCTACCTCGCTGTCGTTCTCGTCGCCCACACTGCTGCGCCCATCTCCTTCACTGTTTGGTTTCTCCTGGCTTTGCAAGCCATCTTCCTCCTCTTCTTCCTCGTCATCTCCTCGCCGTCCTCGTCGAAGGCAACAAGGACACCAGCCTCCTTCACAACCCTAACTTTCTCGTCCTCTTCAAACTCGATCTCCTCCTCCTCGTCGGAAACCATTGTCGCAATCATGACCTCACGCTCGCTGGGACGAGAAACCGGTGATTTCTCGGCTCGATTCCGAACAAAAACGAACGGAAAATCTTCAAGAAAATGGAACATAATGGGAACAAATTTTCTAGGTGACGTGGAAATGCCTCGGAGATGACTAACGGTGACTATGGAAGGATGGTAACGGAAGCTAGATTTGGGATGCTACTAAAAGTTTGGGCTTTCTTTGGGAACAAAATATAGTTCCGGCCAGAATTGGGAAAATTGCTAAAGTTGGTGCTTTTTTTTTTTTTAAATGGAATTGGCCCTATCTCAGCCCGTATTCAGACAATGGAATAGCTCTACTAGGGGTGAGCACAGTTCTCGGGTAGAATCGGGAATCGGAGAATCGAATAGAAGGGTCCAATTCATTTCCCTATTATAAAGAGACCGGTTCTGGTTCCCAGTTGCTTTTTACTAGAAACCGATAGTTCTTGGTTCTAGTTACGGTTTCGATTCTTATAGGAACACAAATTGGAACTAGAATTGGTTAGGGTTAAAAAAAAATCCTAAGTTAATGTATGGTTGGCTCTGAGAGCGCGTACCATTTGGTTAGGATTTAGGCCATTTCGGCTAGGCCAATTCCATAAAAAAGCAACAACTTTAACTATTTTCCCACATCTAGCCCAAACTATATTTTGTTCCAAAAAAAAGCCTAACTTTTTAGTAGCATCCCAAATGTGGCCTCCGTTAACCATCCTTCCATAGTCACCGTTAGTGGCATTCTCTTCGTCCTTCTGCTCATCAAGTCACTCGCTCTGACATCCTTCGACTAGAGTCATTGCCAAGCTTGATATCCGCGAATCCACCACTGATGCCCGTCCAAGCCAACACAACACGTCCAAACCAGACCACCCATCCGTCGTCCTTGTTGTTAGCTTCATCTTCGCCGAAAGGAGTCCTCCATCTCCATTGTCTTTGCGGTCATCTTTACCCATTTTTGGCCCGGGCAAATGGCCAAAAATTTGGAAAAAATAGAAGTCTTCAGAAAGAAAAAATCTAAGGAAAAATGTTTGAGACAAGGAACGGGCAATGGGTGTCTTGGCTTGTTTTTCTAGCCAAAAGATCTGATATTTAGACGAGTTTATAGAGCAACGTGGGTAAAAAATCAGTGGGTCTCTTGGCTTGTCTTTTTGGCCAAACATGGAAGACATAGCCGCAAACAACTCGAGTTATGCAGAATTTGTGGAAGCTGGGTTACGGAAAATCTATGGAATCTTGGGGGAAAAAGAAAAGGAAACCCAGAAACTTGAATGCTAAAGGTTTCCTTGTATTCGTTGCGGCTCATCGCTGGAATAGGAAAAAAAAAAGAAGAGAAACCCATTCTCGAATGCTAAAGTTGATTCATAAATTCACAATCTGCTCACGAAGCTATTCGTCTTTGTCTTCATCATCCCGACGGCAAACTCTAGATTTGAAACAAAGCCCTGTCTATGGCTGCAGCAAGCGAGGTCGAAGTAGTAGGAAGAGAAGGAAAAAAAAAAAAAAGAGACTTTGGTGGGTCGATAACCCACCGTCGTCCTTGTCATCCTACTCTTCCTCATTGTCGTTCGCGTCGCCCACGCCAATGCGCCCATCTCCATCATCGTTCGCTTCCTCCAGGCTTTGCATGCGGTCTTCCTCCTCTTCTTCCTCGTCGTCTCCTTGCCGTCCTCATCGATGGCAACATGGACACCGGTCTTATTCACAACCCTAACTTTCTCGTCCTCTTTAAACTCGATCTCCTCCTCGTCGTCGGAATCCATCGTCGCAATCATGACCTCACGCTCGTTGGGACGAGAAACCGGTGATTTCTCGGCTCGATTCCGAACAAAAACGAACGGAAAATCTTCAAGAAAATGGAAAATATTGGGAACAAATTTTCTAGGTGAGGTGGAAATGCCTCGGAGATGACTAACGGTGACTATGGAAGGATGGTAACGGAGGCTAGATTTGGGATGCTACTAAAAGTTTGGGCTTTTTTTTGGAACAAAATATAGTTCGGGCCAGAATTGGGAAAATGGCTAAAGTTGGTGCATTTTTTTTTTTTATGGAATTGGCCCCATCTGGGCCCGTATTCAGACAATGGATTAGTGCTACTAGAGGCGAGTGCAGTTCCCGGATAGAACCGGGAATCGGACAACCGAATCGGAGGGTCCGATTCAGTTCCCTGTTATAATGAGACCGGTTCCGGTTCCTGGTTTCCTTTTTCTAGAAACCGGTGGTTCTTGGTTCCGGTTCTGGTTCCGATTCTTATAGGAAAACAAATTGGAACTAGAATCGGTTATGGTTAAAAAAAAAAATCCTAAATTAATGTATGGTTGGCTGTGAGAGTGCATACCATTTGGTTAGGATTTAGGACATTTCGGCTGGGGCAATTCCATAAAAAAGCACCAACTTTAACTATTTTCCCAAATCCGGCCAAAACTATATTTTTTTTCCAAAAAAAAAGCCCAAACTTTTAGTAGCATCCCAAATGTGGCCTCTGTTAATAATCCTTCCATAGTCACCGTTAGTGGCGTTCTCTTCCTCCTTCTGCTCATCAAGTCACTCACTTTGACATCCTCCGACCAGAGTCACCGTCAAGCTTGACATCCACGCGTCCACCATCGATGCATGTCCAAGCCAACACTACACGTCCAAACTAGACCACCCCTCCGTCGTCCTTGTTGTTAGCTTCATCTTCGCCGAAAGGAGTCCTCCATCTCCATTGTCTTTGTGGTCATCTATACCCATTTTTGGCCTCAAGCAAATGGCCAAAAGTTTGGAAAAAATAGAAGTCTTCAGAAAGAAAAAATCTAAGGAAAAATGTTTGAGACAAGGAATGGGCAATGGGTGTCTTGGCTTGTTTTTCTAGTCAAAAGATATGATATTTAGAGGCGTTTACAGAGCAACGTGGGTCAAAAAACAATGGGTCTCTTGGCCTGTCTTTTTGGCCAAACATGGAAGACATGACCGTAAACAACTCGAGTTATGCAGAATTTCTAGAAGCTGGGTTATGGGAAATCTATGGAATCTTGGAGGAAAAAGAAAAAGAAACCCAGAAACATGAATGCTAAAGGTTTCCTTGTATTCATTGCAGCTCATCGCTGGAATAGGAAAAAAGAAGAAGAGAAACCCATAGTTGAATGCTAAAGTTGATTCATAAATTCACAATCTGCTCGCGAGGCTATTCATCTTTGTCTTCATCTTCTCGACGGCCAACTCTAGATTTGAAACAAAGCCCTGTCCATGGCTGCAGCAAGTGAGGTCAAAGTAGGAGGAAGAGGTGGAAAAAAGAAAAAGACTTTGGTGGGTCGATAACCCACCGTCGTCCTTGTCATCTTACTCTTCATTGCCGTCGTTCTCATCGCCCACGCTGCTGCGCCCATCTCCTTCATCGTTTGCTTCCTCTTGTCTTTGCATGCGGTCTTCCTCCTCTTCTTCCTCGTTGTCTCCTCGCTGTCCTCATCGACGGTGACAGGGACACCAGCCTCTTTCACAACCCTAACTTTTTCGTCTTCTTCAAAGTCGATCTCCTTCTCCTAGTCGGAATCCATCGTCGCAATCATCACCTCACGCTCGCCGGGATGAGAAACCAGTGATTTCTTGGCTCGATTCCGAACAAAAATGAACGGAAAATCTTTGAGAAAATGGAAAATAATGGGACCAAATTTTCTGGGTGACGTGGAAATGCCTTGGAGATGACTAAAGGTGACTATGGAAGGATGGTAATGGAGGCTAGATTTGGGATGCTACTAAAAGTTTGGTTTTTTTTTTTGGAACAAAATATAGTTTGGGCCAAAATTGGAAAAATGGCTAAAGTTGGTGCATTTTTTTTATTTATGGAATTGGCCCCATCTCTAGGGGTGAGTAGCGATTTAGGGTCGACCCTGGGCTGACCCTGGACCGGCCCAACCCTGCCGGTCCTGGTCCGGTTCCCAAGGGGATTGGGTCGGTCCTTGGTCCTGAAATTTCAGGACTAACACTGTGCGAGTTGGTCCTCGGTCCTGAGAGTTTTTGGTCGGTCCAACCTTGGACCAACCCTGTATATTATACTATATTATATTATTTATAATTCTTTTATATATTCAAACCTAAGTAAACTTTATGTTATATTATATTATATATAATTCTTTTATATATTCAAACCTAAGTAAAATGATGTTAAAGTTGTTGACTCCTCATGCGCACAGTCATGGACAGACGGCATCCAATTCCAAAAAGCGTGAAGTTTACGCCGTAAAGGTCTTCACGGCCTCCTCCTCCATAGTCTAGACTCCAGAGTACATTCTTCACCGTGAGGACCAAGGACTCCTCATAGTCATGGACTCGCAACGTCCAAAATGGCGCGAAGTTTATGTCGTAAATCTCATCGCGGCTTTCTTCCCTAAAGTACGTTCTCTTCCATTTTGTCTTCTTTGTTCTTCAATTTGCCAAAATCAAAAGTAGCAACATCCCGCTTGCCTCTGGTTGCCCGCACCGCTCACCTTTGACTGTGCACGCTGCTCGTGCCGCTCGCCACTCACCACTCACCCTTTGCTGTCGTCACTGGCCTCGCCAAACACTCGCCACTCACCACTCGCCGCTAGTCTCGCTCAATGCTTGCCGCTTGCCACTGGCCTCACTAAACGCTTGCCGCTTGCCAGTTGATGCTCACCCCACTCAACACTTGACGCTTGCGCTCGCCACTCGCGCCACTCGCGTCACTTATCGCCGAGTAAATCAAAAGGAAAAAAGAAGAAACCCTAATTAGAAACCCTAATGCTTAGTTTGCCCTTGCTTTCCAAACACAAATTGACTAGTGATATCTACTTTGTGCTTCATTTGAGATCTTGTATTGTAATTTATAGTTTAGTTGCACAATGCCGCATTGTTGATGGATGTGTAATTTAAATTTGTAGGTTTACTTTTTTAGGGAGTATAAAAAACAAGACGAAATAAATTATCGATCGGTCCCGGGTTGACCCTGGAACCGGACCGAACCCATTGGGTCGGTCCGGTCCTTGGTCCCAGGCTCAATAGGGTCGGTTTTTTGTCCTAAAAATTGAGGACCGATACTGTACGAGTTGGTCCTAGGATTAGGGGGTGGCCCGGACCAACCCGGACCATGCTCACCCTTAGCCAAAAGGGCTATCTCTACAATTCGGGAAAAGAATTAGGACCAATTGGTCATCTACTTTCGAAATAGTCAAATCACTTTCCCCCAAAAGTCCAAGAGAAGTAAAATGCGGACAAATGAAATTTCATCCATTGCCTCAAAAGTGGGGAAATATGCGCATGGTATCCTGTGCTAACTTGCGTAACACTATATACACTTCCAACTGCAAATTAAGGGTGTGATGCAGTCAAAACTCGATACCGCTGTTTATCTGAATGGAGAAAGGTCTACCAACAGTGGAGAGCGGCGCATCCACTCTGAGAACTACTCGTGAGCTTCCAACATCCCCATTCCACTTAGATATCCCAATCTGCACAAGACCCAGGGAGAGATTAACACGAAAGGACTCGAAGAGGCTAAATTTGAGGTTCCATTTCTGAAGCAATATAATTCATCCGTTTTAGTGCATTTTTCTTTTCCTCACAACATGCGTCATAACACATAGCTAAGGCACAAAGAACACACGTGTACATGTGCAGGTCTGATGTGTTCATCTTTCAATGTTAATTGCTAACTCCATTCAATTTGCACTTCCGCAAATTTCAAAATATCGAAGGGCACAAATAAAATTTCAGGAAATACCCTATTTGAGGAGTTCTACGTGAGTGATGGGCATAATGTTGGAGGAATGTGGTTTCATTCACGTATATTTTGTATAGCCTTGATTATTTTGGATGAACTAGGGGTGAGCAGCGGTTTAGGGTCGACCCTGGACCGGCCCAACCCTGCCGGTCCTGGTCCAGTTTCTAAGGGGACCGAGTCAGTCCTTGGTCCTGAAATTCCAGGACCAACACTGTACGGGTTGGTCTTCGGTCCTAAGAGTTTTGGGTTGATCCAACCGTGGACCAACCCTGCATATTATATTATATTATTTATAATTCTTTTATATATTCAAATCTAAGTAAAATGTTTGTTATATTATATTGAGATGTTCTATCAATAGCACTAATAGTAATTTCAATTTAAAACTTTTGTTGAATATTAATTATGTGTCGTTTGTTTTGTTTTTAGGTATTTAGAAGTTCAAGTGAATTAACAAGATGTGAAGTTATATATTCATGGTTTATATTAAGTATTTTGAACTTTTATGGTTTAATTGTATTTTATTAATGAATTTCAGTTGCACTTTACTTTTCAATTTGTGTCAAATGGTATAAATTTTTTAAGAGTAGAGTAGTACTGCAGTTGTTACGGTGATTTGCTAGTCAAGTGGTGTGAAGCTCATTTTTTGGTTGAGTGGACTCTACAATCAAATACAGGAAAACGCTTTTACATATGGTGTTATGGATATTAAAGATAGATGATTACAAGAACTTTCTATCTTGTCCCATATCTCGATGAGCGGTTAACAGGTACGAAATTTCTATTATTGTGTCATCTTAAATTTACTAAATATGTATTGGTATTTATAGTTTAGTTGCACAATGCCACATTATTGATGGATGTGTAATTTGAATTTGTAGGTTTGCTTTTTTAGGGAGTATAAAAAATAAGACGAAAAAATTTATTGATCGGTCCCGGGTTGACTCTGGAATCGGACCGAACCCATTGGGTCGGTCCGGTCCTTGGTCCCAGGCTCAATAGGGTCGGTTCTCGGTCCTAAAAATTGAGGACCGACACTGTATAGGTTGGTCCTAGGGTTAGGGGGTGGCCTGGACCAACCCGGACCATGCTCACCCCTACCCATCTCGGCCCGTATTCAGACAATGGATTAGCTCTACTAGGGGCGAGCGCAGTTCCCTGGTAGAACCGGGAATCGGACAACCGAACCGGAGGGTCCGATTCAGTTCCCCGTTATAAAGAGACTGATTCCAGTTCCCGATTCCCTTTTTCTAGAAACCGGTGGTTCTTGGTTCCGGTTCCGGTCCCGATTCTTATAGGAAAACAAATTGGAACTAGAATCGGTTAGGGTTAAAAAAAATCCTAAATTAATTATGGTTGGCTGCGAGAGCGCATACCATTTGGTTAGGATTTAGGCCATTTCGGCTGGGTGAATTTCATAAAAAAGCACCAACTTTAACTATTTTCCCAAATCCGGCCCAAACTATATTTTTTTTTCCCAAAAAAAGCCCCAACTTTTAGTAGCATCCCAAATGTGGCATCTGTTAACCATCCTTCCATAGTCACCATTAGTGGCGTTCTCTTCGTCCGTTTGCTGATCAAGTCACTCGCTCTGACATATTCCGACTAGAGTCACCGCCAAGCTTGATATCCACGCGTCCACCGCCGATGCCCGTCCAAGCCAACACTACACGTCCAAACTAGGCCACCCCTCCGTCATCCTTGTTGTTAGCTTCATCTTCACCGAAAGGAATCCTCCATCTCCATTGTCTTTGTGGTCATCTTTACCCGTTTTTGGCTTGAGCAAATGGCTAAAAATTTGGAAAAAATAGAAATCTTTAGAAAGAAAAAATCTAAGGAAAAATGTTTGAGACAAGGAACGGGCAATGGGTGTCTTGGCTTGTTTTTCTAGCCAAAAGATATGATATTTAGAGGAGTTTACAGAGCAACATGGGTCAAAAATCAGTGGGTCTCTTGGCTTGTCTTTTTGGCCAAACATGGAAGACATGGCCACAAACAACTCGAGTTATGCAGAATTTGTGGAAGCTGGGTTATGGGACATCTATGGAATCTTGGAGGAAAAAGAAAAGGAAAACCAGAAACATGAATGCTAAAGGTTTCCTTGTATTCATTACAGCTCATCGCTGGAATAGGAAAAAGAAGAAGAGAAACCCATAGTTGAATGCTAAAGTTGATTCATAAATTCACAATCTGCTCGCGAGGCTATTCATCTTTGTCTTCATCTTCCTGACGGCCAACTCTATATCTGAAACAAAGCCCTGTCCATGGTTGCAGCAAATGAGGTCGAAGTAGGAGGAAGAAGTGGAAAAAAGAAAAAAGACTTTGGTGGGTCGATAACCCACCATCGTCCTTGTCGTCCTACTCTTCCTCGCTGTCGTTCTCCTCGCCCACGCCGCTACGCCCATCTCCTTCACTGTTTGCTTCCTTCTAGCTTTGCATGTCATCTTCCTCCTCTTCTTCCTCATCGTCTCCTCGCTGTCCTTGTCGAGGGCAACAGGGACACCGGCCTCCTTCAAAATCCTAACTTTCTCGTACTCTTCAAACTCGATCTCCTCCTCCTCGTCGGAATCCATCGTCGCAATCATGACCTCACGCTCGCCGGGATGAGAAACCGGTGATTTCTCGGCTCGATTACAAACAAAAACGAACGGAAAATCTTTAAGAAAATGGAAAATAATTGGAACAAATTTTCTAGGTGATGTGGAAATGCCTCGGACATGACTAACGGTGACTATGGAAGGATGGTAAAGGAGGCTGGATTTGTGATGCTACTAAAAGTTTGGCCTTTTTTTTCGAACAACATATAGTTCGGGTCAGAATTAGGAAAATGGCTAAAGTTGGTGCTTTTTTTTTTTTTTTATAATGGAATTGGCCCCATCTCGGCCCGTATTCAGACAATGGATTAGCTCTACTAGGAGGAAGCACAGTTCCCGGGTAGAACCGGGAATCGGAGAACCAAATCAGAGGGTCCGATTTAGTTCCCTGTTACAAAGAGACCGGTTCCGGTTCCCGGTTCCCTTTTTCTAGAAACCGGTGGTTTTTGGTTTCGGTTCCGGTCCCAATTCTTATAGGAAAACAAATTGGAACTAGAATCGGTTAGGGTTAAAAAAAATCCTAAATTAATGTATGGTTGGCTGCGAGAGAGCATACCATTTGGTTAGGATTTAGGCCATCTCGGCTGAGCCAATTTCATAAAAAAACACTAACTTTAACTATTTTCCCAAATCCGGACCAAACTATATTTTGTTTCAAAAAAAAAAGCCAAAACTTTTAGTAGCATCCCAAATCTGGCCTCCGTTAACCATCCTTCCATAGTTACTGTTAGTGGTGTTCTTTTCCTCCTTCTGCTCATCAAGTCACTCGCTCTGACATCCTCCGACTAGAGTCATTGCCAAGCTTGATATCCGCGCGTCCACCGCCAATGCCCGTCCAAGCTAACACTACACGTCTAAACCAGACCACCCCTCCGTCGTCCTTGTTGTTAGCTTCATCTTCGCTGAAAGGAGTCCTCCATCTCCATTGTCTTTGTGGTCATCTTTACCCGTTTTTGGCCTGAGCAAATGGCCAAAAATTTGGAAAAAATAGAAGTCTTTAGAAAGAAAAAATCCAAGGAAAAGTCTTTGAGACAAGGAACGGGCAATGGGTGTCTTGGCTTGCTTTTTTAGCCAAAAGATCTGATGTTTAGACGAGTTTACAGAGCAATGTGGGTCAAAAATCAGTAGGTCTCTTGGCTTGTATTTTTGGCTAAACATGGAAGACATGGCCGCAAACAACTCGAGTTATGCAGAATCTGTGGAAGCTGGGATATGGTAAATCTATGGAATCTTGAGAGAAAAAGAAAAGGAAACCCCGAAACTTGAATGCTAAGGATTTCCTCGTATTCATTGCAGCTCATTGCTGAAATAGGAAAAAAAAGAAGAAGAGAAACCCATAGTTGAATGCTAAAGTTGATTCATAAATTCACAATCTACTCGCGAGGCTATTTGTCTTTGTCTTCATCTTCCCAACGGCCAACTCTAGATTTGAAACAAAGCCTTGTCCATGACTGCAGCAAGCGAGGTCGAAGTAGGAGGAAGAGACGGAAAAAAAAAGGCTTTGGGGGGTCGATAACCCACTGTCGTCCTTGTCGTCCTACTCTTCCTCGCCGTCATTCTTGTCGCCTACGCGGCTGCGCCCATCTCCTTCACCGTTTGCTTCCTCCTGGCTTTGCATGCCGTCTTCCTTCTCTTCTTCCTCGTCGTCTCCTCGCCGTCCTCGTCGAAGGCAACAGGGACATCGGCCTCCTTCACAACCCTAACTTTCTCGTCCTCTTCAAACTCGATCTCCTCCTCCTTGTCGGAATCCATGGTCGCAATTATGACCTCACGCTCGCCGGGACGAGAAACCGGTGATTTCTCGGCGTGATTCCGAACAAAAACGAAGGGAAAATCTTCGAGAAATTGGAAAATAATGGGAACAAACTTTCTAGATGACATGGAAATGCCTCGGAGATGACTAACGGTGACTATGGAAGGATGGTAACAGAGGCTAGATTTGGGATGCTACTAAAAGTTTGGGCTCTTTTTTGGAACAAAATATAGTTTGGGCCAGAATTGGGAAAATGGCTAAAGTTGGTGCCTTTTCTATGGAATTGGCCCAATCTCAGCCCGTATTCAAACAATGGATTAGCTCTATTAGGGGTGAGGGCAGTTCCCGGATAGAACCGGGAATCGGAGAATCGACCGGAGGGTCCGATTCAGTTCCGTGTTATAAAGAGACCGCTTCCAGTTCCCGGTTCCCTTTTTCTAGAAACTAGTCGTTCTTGGTTCCGGTTTTGGTTCCGGTTCTTATAGGAACACAAATTCGAACTAGAATCAGTTAAGGTTATAAAAAAAATCCTACATTAATGTTTGGTTGGCTGCGAAAGCGCGTACCATTTGGTTAGGATTTAGGCCATTTCGGTTGGGCCAATTCCATAAAAAAGCACCAATTTTAACTATTTTCCCAAATCCGGCCCAAACTATATTTTGGTAAAAAAAAAAAGCCCAAACTTTTAGTAGCATCACAAATTTGGCCTCTGTTAACCATCATTCCATAGTCACCGTTAGTGGCGTTCTCTTCGTTCTTCTGCTCATCAAGTCACTCGTTATGACATCCTCTGACTAGTGTCACCGCCAAGCTTGATATCTGCACGTCCACCGCCGATGCCTGTCCAAGCCAATACTACACGTCCAAACTTGACCACCCCTACGTCGTCCTTGTTGTTAGCTTCATCTTCGCCGTAAGGAGTCCTCCATCTCCATTGTTTTTGTGGTCATCTTTACCCATTTTTGGCTCGAGCAAATGGCCAAAAATTTGGAAAAAATAGAAGTCTTCAGAAAGAAAAAATCTAAGGAAAAGTCTTTGAGACAAGGAACGGGCAATGGGTGTCTTGGCTTGTTTTTTTAGCCAAAAGATTTGATATTTAGAGGAGTTTACAGAGCAGCGTGGGTATAAAATCAGTGGGTCTCTTGGCTTGTCTTTTTGGCCAAACATGGAAGACATGGTTGCAAACAACTCGAGTTATGCGGAATCTGTGGAAGCTGGGTTATGGAAAATCTATGGAATCTTGGGGGAAAAAGAAAAGGAAACCTAGAAACTTGAATGCTAAAAGTTTCCTTGTATTCATTGTAGCTCATCGCTGGAATAGGAGAAAAACGAAGAGAAACACATAGTTGAATGCTAAAGTTGATTCATAAATTCACAATATGCTCGCGAGGCTATTCATCTTTGTCTTCATCTTCCCGACGGCCAACTCTAGATTTGAAACAAAGCCCTGTCCATGGCTACAGCAAGCGAGGTCGAAGTAGGAGGAAGAAGTGGAAAAAAAGAGAGGCTTTGGTGGGTCGATGACCCACCGTCATGCTTGTCGTCCTACTCTTCCTCACCGTCATTCTCGTCGCTCACGACGCTGCCTCATCTCCTTCACCGTTTTCTTCCTCTTGGCTTTGCATGCCGTCTTCCTCCTCTTCTTCCTCGTCGTCTCCTCGCCGTCCTCGTCGATGGCGACAAGGACACCGGCCTCCTTCATAACCCTAACTTTCTCGTCCTCTTAAACTCGATCTCCTCCTCCTCATTGGAATCCATCGTCGCAATCATGACCTCACGCTCGTCAGGACGAGAAACCGGTGATTTCTCGCCTCGATTCCGAACAAAAACGAACAGAAAATCTTAGAGAAAATGGAAAATAATGGGAACAAATTTTCTAGGTGACGTGGAAATGCCTCGGAGATGACTAACGGTGACTATGGAAGGATGGTAATGGAGGCTAGATTTGGGATGCTACTAAAAGTTTGGGCTTTTTTTTGGAAAAAAATATAGATGGGGCCAGAATTCGGAAAATGGCTAAAGTTGATGCTTTTTTACTTTATGGAATTGGCCCCATCTGGGCTCGTATTCTGACAATAGATTAACTCTACTAGGGGTGAGCACAGTTCCCGGGTAGAACCAGGAATTGGAGAACCAAACCAGAGGGCCCGATTCGGTTCCCCGTTATAAAGAGATCGGTTCCGATTCCTGGTTCCCTTTTTCTAGAAACCGGTGGTTCTTGGTTCCGGTTCCAGTTCCGATTCTTATAGGAACACAAATTGGAACTAGAATCGGTTAGGGTTAAAAAAAAATCCTAAATTAATGTATGGTTGGCTGCGAGAGCGCGTACCATTTGGTTAGGATGTAGGCCATTTCGGCTGGGCCAATTCCATAAAAAAGCAACAACTTTAACTATTTTCCCACATCTAGCCCAAACTATATTTTGTTTAAAAAAAAAAGCCCAAGCTTTTAGTAGTATCCCAAATGTGGCCTCCGTTAACCATCTTTCCATAGTCACCGTTAGTGGCGTTCTCTTCGTCTTTCTGCTCATCAAGTCACTTGCTCTGACATCCTCCGACTAGAGTCACCGCCAAGCTTGGTATCCGAGCGTCCACCATCGATGCCCGTCCAAGCCAACACAACACGTCCAAACCAGACCACCCCTCCGTTGTCCTTGTTGTTAGCTTCATCTTCGCCGAATGGAGTCCTCCATCTCCATTGTCTTTGTGGTCATCTTTACCCGTTTTTGGCCCGAGCAAATGGCCAAAAATTTGGAAAAAATAGAAGTCTTCAGAAAGAAAAATCTAAGGAAAAATGTTTGAGACAACGAACGGGCAATGGGTGTCTTGGCTTGTTTTTCTAGCCAAAAGATCTGATATTTAGAGGAGTTTACAGAGCAACGTGGGTAAAAAATCAGTGGATCTCTTGGCTTGTCTATTTGGCCAAACATGGAAGACATGGCCGCAAACAACTCGAGTTATGCATTATTTGTGGAAGCTAGGTTATGTGAAATCTATGGAATCTTGGGGGAAAACGAAAAGGAAACCAGAAACTTGAATGCTAAAGGTTTCCTAGTATTCATTGCAGCTCATTGCTAGAATAGGAAAAAGAAGAAGAGAAACCCATAGTTGAATGCTAAAGTTGATTCATAAATTCACAATATGCTCGCGAGGCTATTCGTCTTTGTCTTCATCTTCCCGACGGCCAACTCTAGATCTGAAACAAAGCCTTGTCCATGGCTGCAGCAAGCGAGGTCGAAGTAGGAGGACGAGATGGAAAAAAAAAGAAGAAGACTTTGGTGGGTCGATAACCCACCGTTGTCCTTGTCGTCCTACTCTTTCTCGTCATCATTCGCGTCGCCCACGCCACTGTGCCCATCTCCTTCACCGTTCGCTTCCTCCTGGCTTTGCATGCGGTCTTCCTCCTCTTCTTCCTCGTCGTCTTCTCGCCGTCCTCATCGATGGTGACAGGGACACCAGCCTCCTTCACAACCCTAACTTTTTCGTCCTTTTCAAAGTCGATCTCCTCCTCCTTGTCGAAATCCATCGTCTTAATCATGACCTCGCGCTCGCCAGGATGAGAAACCGGTGATTTCTCGGCTCGATTCCGAACAAAATCTTTCTCTTCTCTCCTCTCATAGCCATAATCCATATATCCAAATTTCTTCAATTTCTCCACAATCCTCTACATTGTGGACCCATTGCTGCCACCAGCGTCATCGTTATTTCTGTAATTCATCACAGCTGAGGCAGTTTGAGGTTGTCTTGCCTGTTGAGTTGATTCCGTTTATCTAACCAATCGTTACTGGTACTAAAACTTAAGCTGGGATTGAATAAAGAAACGAGCTTTCCTTTAGCAGGATCTAAAATGCTTGATTTCCTACATAGTTTGTTCAACCGACTCCAAAGAAAGAGCATTAAACTTCGCCACGCACAAAGAGTCAGTATTGCGATGAATTGGAGAGCCGTACCTGAATAGAATGAAGCGGTTCCCATGAAACGCTCATGGGTAGATTTGATAGGGAGGGGCAAGAACCATTGAAGGGAGATGTATGCCTATGAATCAAATCATCAAGATAACACATCAACTCGTCGAAAACGAGTGAAGCACAATGAGTTTTATTGAGATTTTTGAGAGGTTTTGGCCATGAAAGAGAGGTGCTTTGCATATCATTTTGCAAGCAGAGGGAACGAGCGTAATATCAAGATATGGTTGGTTGCGAGAGCGCACACCACCTAGTCAGGATTTAGGCTATCTTGGCCCGTATTCAGACAATGGATTATCTCTACTAGGGGTGAGCGCGGTTCCCCGGTAGAACCGGGAACCGGAGAACCGAACCAGAGGTTCCGATTCAGTTCCTTGTTATAAAGAGACCGGTTCTGATTCCCGGTTCCTTTTTTCTAGAAACTAGTGGTTCTTGGTTCCGGTTCTTATAGGAACACAAATCGGAACTAGAATCGGTTAGGGTTAAAAAAAACCCTAAATTAATGGCAAGCACGTGATTTCTCTCTCTCTCTCTCTCTCTCTCTCTCTCTCTCTCTCCACAATCCTCTACATTGTGGACCCACCGCCGCCGCCAATGTCACCGCTATTTCTATAATTCATCACAACCTAAGGCAGTTTGGGGCTGTTTTGCCTGTTGAGTTGATTCCATTTATCTAATCAACCGTTGTTGCTACTAAAACTTAAGCTGTGATTGAATAAAGAAACGAGCTTTCCTCTAGCAAGAGCTAAAATGCTCAATTTCCTATAAAGGGTTTGTTCGATGGATGCAAAAGAAAGAGCATTAAACTTTGCCGTGCACAGATAGTCGGTCTTGCGATGAATTGGAGAGCCATACCTGAATAGAATGAAGTGCTTCCTATGAAACGTTGATGGGTAGAATTGATGGGGAGGGACGAGAGCTATCAAAGGAAGATGTATGCCTATGAATCAAATCATCAAGATAACACATCAACTCGTCGGAAACAAGTGAAGCACACTAAGTTTTACTGAGATTTTTGAGAGGTTTTGGCCATGAAAGAGAGGTGCTTTGCATATCGTTTTGCAAGCAAAGGGAATGAGCGTAATATCAAGGTATGGTTGGCTACGAGAGCATGCACATTCTAGTCAGGATTTAGGCCATATCGGCCCGTATTCAGACAATGGATTAGCTCTACTAGGGGTGAGCGCAGTTCTCGGGTAGAACCAGGAATCAGAGAACCAAATCATAGGGTCTGATTCAGTTCCCTGTTATAAAGAGATGGGTTCCGTTCTCGGTTCCCTTTTTCTAGAAACCAGTGATTCTTGGTTTCGATTCCTATTGGAACCCACATCGGAACCAGAATCGGTTAGGGTTAAAAAAAAAACCCTAAATTAATGGCAAGCACATGATTTCTCTCTCTCTCTCTCTCTCTCTCTCTCTCTCTCTCTCTCTCTCTCCTCTTTCTCCTCTCTTCCCCCCTCCACGTGATATCCCCCTCACTTTTGCCTATTCTTCCCCCCTTCCCCTTTCTTTCTCTCCCTCTCTCTCTTTCTTTCTTTTCTCACTTTATTCCTTCTCACGTCACTTCCTCCCCCCCCCCACCCCACTTTTTTCTTTTGTTCTCTCTCTCTTTCTCTTCTCTCCTCTCATACCCATAATCCATATATCCAAATTTCTTCAATTTCTCCACAATCCTCTGCATTGTGGACCTGCCTTTGTTGCCAGCGTCACCGCTATTTCTGTAATTCATCACAGCCTGAGGCGGCTTGGGGCTATTTTGCATGTTGAGTTGATTCCATTTATCTAACCAATCGTTGTTGGTACTAAAAATTAAATTGGGATTGACTAAAAAAAATGGGCTTTCCTCTAGCAAGAGCTAAAATGCTCGATTTCCTATAAAGGGTTTTTTCAACCGACACGAAAGAAAGAGCATTAAACTTCGCCGCACATAGAGAATCGGTCTTGCGATGAATTGGAGAGCCATACCTAAATAGAATGAAGCGGTTCCCATGAAACATTAATGGGTAGAATTAATGGGGAGGGATGAGAGCCATCGAAGAGAGACATATGCCTATGAATCAAATCATCAAGATAACAAATCAACTCGTCGGAAATGAGTGAAGCACAGTGATTTTTACTGAGATTTTTGAGAGGTTTTGGCCATAAAAGATAGGTGCTTTGCAGATCGTTTTGCAGGCAGTGGAAAAGAGCGTAATATCATGGTATGGTTGGTTGCAAGAGCGCACACATTCTGGTCCAGATTTAGGCCATCTTGGCCCGTATTCAGATAATGGATTAGCTCCACAAAAGGTCGTGCTCCAGCGTGGCAAAGGTAGGAAGGCGACATGTGTGGACCCACAATTTCAGGCCCCTCTATCTCTGCCCTCACTTTTCCGACCAGCGAACCACCGCAAGCAATCGACGAACTAGGAGGATACCGGCGAGACGACCACGAGCAATCGATCGGCGTGCGACCTCCCTCTCTTTCTCTCTACCCTCCGACATGCGACCTCCCTCTTTCCGATTGACCGGCGTGCGACCTCCCTCTCACTCTCTCTCTCTTTCTCTCTGCCCTCCCTCTTTCCGACTGGTGAACTATCGCACCACCCCTCCAGCTCCAGATTTGGCTCCAACTTGTCCGTCCCTTGCTCTTTCTCTCCCCTTGCGTCTTTGTCTACCCTCCCTCTCTTCGCGGCGAACCGGTGCATGATCGGCGAACCACCGCGCCCCCCCTCCGGCTCTAGATCAGCGTCGTGGCAATTCAGACGTCAAAGGCGGTGGTGAAGAGCCGCGGCAGAGCTGAAAAGCGAGCGCAGGGATTATCGATGGTAGCAATGCGACGGGGGGTGGAGCCGGGGAGTAGGAAAAGTTCTCTCTCTCTCTCTCTCTCTCTCTCTCTTTCTGAGCTAGAGAAGTTCTTTTTTGGAATTGCAAAAGTGGCCCCTCAAGTCTCTGTCACTTTATCTTTATGCCCGGGGCGGGGGATGCTTTCGAAATTACCAAAATGACCTCAGATAAAATTGATTTTAATCTCTCGTTGCAATTAACAGTATGTCTCAACAAGCTCTTTGATTATAAATTTTCATGTTAATACACTTGACTTAAGAAGCCCATTGATCGAATTTCTCATGGATTGTGAGTTCCCAATGGACTATGGAATTCGAATGGAGATTCACGAGGTGCCCATCGATTGACTCGAAATGTGAAAGAAAGTCGAAATCTAAGTTAAGAGGGGTTCATCGACCAAGGGGTAATCAGAAGCACTTTCGATATGGCTTCACTTTAGTACATCTAATGTTGTAATTATTGTATTATATACTTGAATACCAAAAGCTGGCCAGAAAGAAAATTGTGTTAAGCAAACATCTTACATTCAAGTCCCACAGATAATGACCAAATATTACCTGGACGTTAGAGAGGAGGGCTGGACTCGACGAAGAAGGTTGGGCGAGCGACTAGCGGGATCTTGATATGGGCGGAACTAGAGATCAACAGGCCGGTGGGTGTGAGGTGGTCAGGCGCGAACGTTCTAGATCTGGAGCTGGAGGGGGGGCACGGTGGTTCGCCAGTCACGCAGTGGTTCGTTGTCAAAGAGAGGGAGGGCAGACTGAGATGCAAGGGAAGAGAAAGAGCAAAGGACAGACGAGTCGGGGCAAGATTTGGAGCGGGTGGCGTAGTGGTTCTCCGATTGAAAAGAGGGAGGGTAGAGAGAGAGAGAGAGAGAGAGAGGGAGAGAGAGAGAGAGAGAGAGGGAGGTCGCACGTCGGTCGGTCGGAAAGAGAGAGGATAGAGAGAGAGAGGGAGGTCACATGCCGATCAGTTGCTCGTGGTCGTCTCGTCGGTATCCTCCTAGTTCATCAGTTGCTCGTGGTGGTTCGCTGGTCGGAAAAAGTGAGGGTAGAGAGAGAGGGGAGTTCGTCAGGGAGAGAGAGCAAGGGTAGAGAGAGAGGCGCATAGAAAGAACTTGTGACAAAAAACCCTCTCTCTAGAAGCTCTAGTACAGGAAAATTTTCAAAATGGGCGCCTGAAATTGTGGGTCTTACAAGAACACATGTCGCCTTCCTACCGCCATCTTGTTTGCCACACTGGAGCACAAGACGTATCTAATATTTTCTCCCACAAAAGAGTTTGGGATTGCATCGAAATGAAAATATCATGGTCAATTATTGAGTCACAGTGCACTATCAATGATAAACATGTGTCAAGATCTCGATATGTAATTACGGTTTTGCCCTCGGTAGTGTACATCTAGGTTTAACGCCCCTAGTACCATCATCATACGGAGACAACATAAACATGTTGAAGAAACTCATATTTGACACCTCTAAGAGCAAGCCTCGAAGCCAATGTAAAGTGTCAAACCTTTGAATAACAACATGTTGAATGAACACAAATTTGACACTTGTAAAGACATGATGTGCGCTGTTATTCCAAAGTGAATTTCTTTAAAAAATTAATTGAGGGAAATCACTGATGAACACTCATTCAATTAAACCAAATTGAAATACATCTTCAGATAATTTGATAAAAAAAAAAAGGGTATACATGGGTTAGCCGAAAGAGAATGTCTTATAAGTTTGATGTTTTCTGTATCATGTCCCTCACCGTGATCAGATGATATAATATTATTATTTTCTTCTTGTTCGTGTCGAGCGGGTTCCTTTGGAATATATATATATATATATATATATATATATATATATTTTTTTTTTTTTTGCAAAAACCAGTCATACCCGACGACATGCAGAATCTATCATCTTCCAAGATCCGTTGGCAAGTACTGAACGTGGACATTGATAATATTGGGTATGGCATTGATGTCGGTAAGTCATGACTCATGAGCCATGATGGAAACAATTATAAAGCGGCGCCTCTCCTCTTCCATCAATTCTGAGCATCCACGTTGTCTTTTATCAACTCTATCAATGAATGTTAAAGAAGTATGTCCTATGTACGTCTTCAACTCATCGGTATATAAGGACAAAGGCCTAATGACGATGCCATCTTTGTTCATGGAGTGAAACTTCTCGTATCAAAGTAATTGTCTTATGTAGCATATATATTTTAGAGCCAGCTCATCGTCATAGTCAATATCCGTTCAATGGGACCTCCACATTTAGTTCAAAATGTTCGTAATATGGAACAAGAAGAGTTTCTGCTCTCTACATCTTTCAAGTCCAGTATATTCTAATGTGGCTTGATGCACTTCCTTATGGCAATGGATTCCAAATACTGGCGGAGAATACATTAAAGTAAACATGAGCATGAACCCCGCTGTCCATCGGAGCTCACCTGAGCCAACTAAACACAAATTGGCAGGCCTAGTCAATCAATTTCCTTCCCGAGCTTCGGCCACTTACATTGCCCCTTCGAACATGCTCAAACTTGATTATTCATGAGTCAAATCTAATACTTTTTTAAACCAAGATTGCATTTGGACAGGAATTTTCAGGAGAAAATATCCAAAAAAATCCTAAATTTATTATACAGTGGTCAATTCAGTTCTAAATCTCTCAATTGTGCCAATATACTCTTAAACATTTTGACAATTTGCAAATTCAGTTATAAATCTTTCAATTGTGCCAACCTAGTCTTAAACTCTTTAATGATTTGCCAAACTAGTCCTTAGGATTTTAACGAATAGTCAATTTAGTTATTTTAGCTATTCTGGCCGTATGTTGCTAACATTACAATTTAGTTAGCTCTGGCCATTTTACGTATCATGATTGGTGCTAACATGGAAAATTTTTAAATTATTAAATTTTTTTGAATTTTTTAATTGATTTTTACTTTTTTACCTTTTATTTTTTCCTCTTTTTACATATGGCAAGCAGCCCCATCGATCACTAGATGATGGCTTGCCAGCCCTCACTATAGCTGATGAGGGCATTACAAGCCCTCGCTATAATCGGCGAGAGCCTAGGCAAGGGCCATGATGCCTTTGCCTCAGCCAAATTTGGTGAGGGTGTCATAAGCCCTTACCTAGGCTATTGCGAGCCATAGGTAGGCCGTGACACTCACCTGCCACTAGCAAGGGCTTCACGACCCTAACTCAAGGCTAGCGAGGTTCATCGACCCTTGCCCATACGCCAATGGATCAATGGCCCTCCTTTGATCCTTTAAATAAAGAAGGAAAAAGACAAAAGAAAAAAATAATAAAAAATAAGGAAAATTTTTTTTAAAAAAAATTATCAACATCAACGATATTCAACCAAAATTAATCAAAATGACTCAATTGACAATTCGTTAAAAGGTTTAAGACAAGTTTGGTAAATTGTTAAAATGTTTAGAACTAAATTAACACAATTAAAAACTTTAGGATTAAATTAACTACTGGACAATAAATTCAAGATTTTTTGAACAATTTTCATAGGATTCTTAGCCTAATATATTCTCAAATTGCCTACTACACAAGTCAACACTAAAGTAGAACAACAAAAAGGAAATACACCTTCTCCACGTGAACAGCTTCATAGAAAATTAGCACCGAATGTGGGCATAGTCGGTCTTTAGGAGTCTTAAATTAATCAAGCGACAACTTTCATTTCTCATCATCACAGTTGGAATTGGGAATAACATGTAATATGTTTACAAAACATATTTAACTATTTCTTGAGTGCATACAAATAATAATGGCTGAAAATTGGACCAATTGGGAACAATTTAAGAATAGATAAGTTCAGGGATTGACTTTTTTTTTTTTTAAATAATCAATTTGAATACTAAAATGAGAATCAACAAATTCAAGGACCAAAATCTATTTAGCTCTTTGAATAATTTTCATGCATGCTCATAATTGGTGAAGAAATATAACCAATCTCTCCTCCAGCAAAAGAGGTCAATGGTTCGAACCCCTGCGTTGTTAGCGATTAAAGTGGAGGACCCCGACGGTGGGTTGTTAGGCAAGTTTCCCCCGAGGTATAGTTGATGTTGGGCCTCCACTGCGAAGGCTCATGAAACCCCAAATCGGTATAAGCCGACAAGGGCAGATTCCGACGGATCCTCGGTCGGAAAAAAAAAAAAAAACAAGATAAAAGATTTAATGTATATCTACAAATAGGTAGATAATATGCTATACATGGAAACAAACTTACACCAATCGTAAAACGATACGTGGCGAGGTTTAGTTGGTGCCGCAGCCCTATAAATTGCAGCTAGTCCCCCTTCAATCATGGGTGAGTACAAGAGTCAATCTCAAATACATACAATGATGGACAATAGGACTCAGGAGAAGGTTGTTTCGAAAAGTCGATCTCGAGATCCTAGGGGGGCTGCTGATGCCTATTCAGAAAGTGCACTAGAGAAGATAATTGTACTCTTTCGCCTGGGCTATGCAGCCTTGTCTCTTGGCCGTCCTTGCAAGCAAGATCCTAGGACGGCTGCTAAAATCTATCCAGATTGTGCGTTGGACTCGATAATTGTACTCTTGAAGCTAGGCAACGAAGCCTTGCTTGTCGGTTGTCCTCGCGATCAAGCCTGTCTCGGTCGAGTTGAAGATCCAGCCACATCCCCTTCTTGTGCTGTTAGGCAATCCAAAGGCAAACAAAGGACGGAGCTACATGAGCTATCCGAACAAAATTCAGAATTGTCGAAGAAACTGAGAGCTGCAACAGAGTGTCCTGTTGAACTCCAACGAGAGGTACAGAAATCTCCAATCAAAGGCTGGTGGGAGCCATCGATGGACCAACTCTCCTTAGAGGAGCTGAAACTTCATAAGAGAATGTTTGAAGAATCAAGCAAGATGTTAACACAAGAAATTGAAGACCGGACCACTAATTCCCATGGCAACAATTCCGATGATCCTTGTGGGACTGATTCCTAGGAAATTTTAGTTTCTTTGAAATAAGGTGGTTTGATAATGTAATAAGTGAGCTCATGCCGCTTATAATCTTGAAATGAAATGTGTTGTTTGATGATATATTCTTCTTGCGCATCCAATTTGAGCAATCCTTATCTATAATTTATTGATTTTTGGAAATGCATAAAGTTGATGAGTCAAAGGACTCAAATACGGTGGGTTTTGTTTTCTAGATGCTTATCCTTTTATTTATAGGAAATGATTGTGCTACTTGTATAACTTTTGGCAGCAATATGATTAATTACTTGCCTCTAAAATAAATTGTGTTTTCAAGGACGGTATGTTACCATGCTAACTTCCTCCAATGAAAGTAATTTGATTGTACATGCTCATGTTGTTGACTTGTCAAAGGACTCAAATACGGTAGGTTTTGTTTTCTAGATGCTTATCCTTTTATTTATAGGAAATGATTGTGCTACTTGTATAACTTTTGGCAGCAATATGATTAATTACTTGCCTCTAAAATAAATTGTGTTTTCAAGGATGGTATGTTACCGTGCTAACTTCCTCCAATTAAAGTAATTTGACTGTACATGCTCATGCATTATTGACTTGTGTTTTAATCGTTTAATGTCCCTCAAGAAGATTAAGGAAGTATTTCTGCTTCCTTGAAGGGATTAAATTTAATTTGAACAAATTAGCCCTTACGCACATAAGTGCTTCTTGTAGTTTTATTGAAAATTGTCAATAAAATTTCTAGCCAAAAAATAAAAAAGGAAAAATAAATGGATAACCCTTGACACCCGAATTTCGCTAACAAGTTTATCATGCATCTTCCAAATAAAACCATTTCAAGAATCAAGTTCACTTTTAATGGTGGGAGTTTGTAAAAAAAAAAAAAAAAATCAATTTATATGACCCTGCATTCCTTTTAAAAAAAGAAAAAAAAGAAAAAGAAAATAAAGAAGATGAGGGAAAACAAAGAAAATAAAATAATAATTCGAATTAAAAAAAAAAAAAAAAAGGAGGAGGAGGAGGATGAGGAGGAGGAAGTGAGGGCCTATAAGAGTGTGAGATAAGAGAAATCAAGTAAGGAAAATATTTTCCACTTTTCAAAAGTGGAAAAAATTTTCCCTTCATGAAAAAATGTTTTCCCCAAGCAATTCATTTTCTATGAAATAAATACCGAAAATTTGGAAAATATTTTCCCAAAATTTATTTTCCTTGAAATGAATGGAGCCAAGCAATTTATTGAAGAAAACTCAAAAGGTTTCTCTGACATATAGTGCATATATCATCAATATATTGTGTTAGAGGATCTTTAAAAAAGTTAATAACATGACACCATCAATCTGACTAATAAATAACATCAGAGGTTCAATAAAAGAAATTCATCACTAAAGAATTATAGCCTATCCCTTACAAACAAATTAATGTTACAAATTCGATGGATATTCTAAAATTTGTTGTTAAAATGTAATTGAGTTTTAAAACTTTCAATAAGTGCTATCAAATCCTAATTAAGTCTATTCATGAACTCCGTTCAATTTCATTGATTGAAGAAGTTGACATGACTTTTTATTATTTTTTTAAGTAATATGCATTTTAGAAAAAAAAAATTTGAGATAAGACAAATGATTAATATCACAAAAAATCTCAAATTGATACATGCAATCATTTTTAAGAAAATCTTTTTAAAGTCTTTAATTTTCCGTGAAAATAAACATACCATTTATATATGCTTGTTTACTTAAAAGAGTGATGCGAATCCAATAAAGAACATTAGAGTAATATTGCAAATTTTCTATATCTTGACCAGGATCGTGATACTCACAGCCAACGCCCCTGACGGCACACATTAGCATTGGCAAAAATAATTTTTGCCTCCTGAAAACTCCGCTTGTCCCGGATCGTTGAATGAATAAAAGGTGCGCATTGATCGCAACTAGCTTCCTAATTTAGTATAATACAATACCGATTCTCGAAACTGATCCACGTCGTTCCAAATTATGAAAAGATTAAGAAAGGATATGATGCTCGAAAGATCATAGATTCACTGGAATGGCAGACTGGAAAATAAATTCCTACAACAGACTTCATGGTTAGTACAAGAAAAACCTACAAGAACTGCCAAGGGCCGGTGGTCACCATCATGCAAGTACATTGGCATTTGTTACCTAACATAAATCAATCAGTAATCTACAAAAGGCAACTTCTGCCCAGATGCCCATGAAAGCCACCATTAAGTACAGAAGCTCTGTTTCTAATAGCAATGGCAAAGTCAGAAGCTATTTCCATGTCAAACTTCAATCTTCCAGACGGTCAGTCCAAGCAACGCTGTCTGGTAAGGATTGTAACCCTTCCTGCGGAGCAGCGAATCTACCGAACCGCATTCCTCACCACTGAACCGACAAACTATGCAAGACAAAGCGATGCGAGATGCGGAATCTTGTCCTGGACAGTTTGTCAGGATCATCTGGCCTTCAATTCCTTGTGCTTCAGCAAGGAGCGATCCACGGTGCATACCCGCTACTGCAAGAGCTATGCCCTGCCTTTCACGACTAGACAATCTTGATGCAAATGTGAGGTGGCTGTGGCAGCAGAAGATGTGGACACAGCTTCTTCGTTCTGATGCAAGTTATATGCTTCAGTATCAATCTCGCGCAAGCCTGCCGCTTCAGAGATTTAAGCCTTCACTTCTCGGAAACTCTCCTCTGATAGGGAAACCTCCGCAAGGAGTCTCCATGCATAGTCCTCCGACGAATTTTCAAAGTCCTCCGTCTCTTCAGCACTACGTCTCCACCAATCTCCCAGACGACGGGATTTACTTGAGTTTCCAAAAGTTCTTGGCTCACTTCTCCCCGAGCTTGCTTCTCTGCATAACACTGACCATTGACAGAGAGCACAATTAGATGCGCGATAACTAAAAACTTATGATGAAGATACACAACCTTGTTCTGTGGTGACCACCAGAATTTACTGAGAATTAATAACATTTCCTTATACACAGAATCCTAACTAGCCCCTTAAACACAACTCTTGACTCGAAGTTCCTTTCTAGTGTGAGATTTGGTCCATTACTAGTGTAACTTCATTGGTAAATCGAGAAACCATGGCAAAGAAAGTCAAAATATACAAGAGTCAGCTTGAATAGAAGAGGGGCACATGAACAAAAAAAACTGCACAAATGCTACATCACACTCAAAGATCTCCATGACGAGCCAAGCAGATCGCATCATAAGATGTGATGTCTTCAAAGAAGAGAAATTGGACCTATGAAAAATAAGCCTCGTAAACAAAGATGAGACTTTGTGTGCCATGATTAAATGGACCATATATGAATTAAACTCCAACCACAACGGATCATCTTGAAAGTGCTAGTACCCCTATTAAATTGCACAGCAAAACGGCTTATGGACATTAAACTGTCAATCTGTCGTGAAAGGAAAAAATGAAAAGTTACCTGTGGAAATAGAAACACTCTTTTGCCACAATCGGCGATCAGTACATTGAAGGGGATGTTGTTGTGCTGAAGGCGTATGCAGGAATTAGCAATTGCACTGGACAGATCCCGTAAAGTATCTCTACCTTCAAACACAAGTGAACGGACTGGGAATTTCAAGAGTTGCGAAACAACTACTCCATTTCTCTGCATGCTTGTGGAAGTCATTACTCTCAGAGTAGGAACTCTTTCGACTGGGAATGGAGAAGCCAAATAATACGCCTGTAATAACAAGAAAAATGAGGTAAGTAAGTAATGGTACTGGGTGGGATGAAAAAGTTAGAATCTCCTTCCATAGAAAAAGAAAAGTAGCTCAATCAGCTAGTCAATATTATGGATCAAAGTGTGTTTATGTTACCTGAAAGTGAAGATGGTTAATGGTGGTGAATGTGCCTAGACTGTTGTAACCCACTCTGAAGAAAGGATCTGCTGCCTCTTTGGCCAAAGACAGAGCCAGAAAGAAGCTCATGTGGTCGATCCTCTGAGGCAAGCAGTCGAGAACACGGGGTATAAGGAGAATGTGCCCATACTTAATGAAGCTGACCAGCAGAAATTTAACCACCTTATTCATCAGCAGCTAGTGGACATCAGTGAAGCTATGCATAACGTTTAGTGTTAAGGAAGCAACGGACTTACGTTGATAGCTACAACATTAGGAGAAGTAGGCTTGAAAATGGCGGGTGCACTGGGGAAGAAGTGACTGTAGCAGTCATCACTTTGTTCAAACATAGAAAGCACTTCCTCGTGGCCCAAATTAGTGAAATTTTGAACTTCTTCTCATCGAAATCCTGGAGAACTTGATCTACACGGAACTCAGTTGGGCGTTTTTTGAGGTGGCGCCCCTCGTTCAGCTGCACAATGAAACCATAGTCGCTAGGAATAACCTTTGTCTTGCATGTAGTTACATCGTAGCGAAATAGACCTCGATTCATCCGATTCTTCCACTGTCAAAGTAAGAGATTGAGCAGGAAAGAAGTCCCAGGTGGTTTTTGATAGAAGATGGATTCTTCAGCGCAATCTTCTCCCTTGAACGTGTACAGAGGAAGGTCTGATGATGCAATTAGCAATTAAATCAGGCACAAGCCAGTGCCAACATAGAGAAAGTAATGAACCAAACATCCGCATCCTCTCTCTCTCTCTCACCACATATAATGAATTTTATATATACACATATATGTCTTTAATTGAATATACTGCTGCTTTTTTATCCTCTAGGGTATGACGACAGCCTTTATTTTTCTCTAATCTTTGATTCTTGATTCCTATATTGTCGTTCTCCAGGCAGTGGAGAACGATTGAAGATCAAGAAAAGCTGCTGGCCATTGCTATAAAAAATTTGCATCCCTCCAATTAAATAAGGATCAGAAAACCCCCGTAGAACTTGAAGCTCAATCAAGAGTTCACCTTCCAGCATATAATATGGTAAAAAAAGAAGATGGCCCACCTCATTTTATTCCAATTTCACAATTAGCTTTATACACCAGCAATGAAAAGTTTGAAACCTCATGGTCATAACTTAGGTGCAAAACAAAGAAAGCCAAAGACAATGCGTAATCGCCGGTAATTAGTCTGCAAAGCCCAAGAACTTAAATGGAAATCTTTTCCGGCAAGAAAACTACACTGGCCTTAGAACAATCAGAACATCAAAGAAATAGGGACGAAACGCGTAACTAATTAAAATAATATGAATTTATCAAAGCTAATGTACCCAATCGTCTCTATGTAAGACTCTTTGTGGCATAAAAGAAACATCCAAAAGTTTAATTGAATATACTGCTGTTTTTTTTATATATATACACATATATGTCTTTAATTGAATATACTGCTGCTTTTTTATCCTCAAGGGTATGACGACAGCCTTTATTTTTCTCTAATCTTTGTGGTATGACGACAGCCTTTATTTTTTATCCTCTAGGGTATGACGACATCCAAATCGAACCATCTTCTAATATGCACACAAAGTGATAAACGTTTGATATCTGCAGATCATGAGAAAGGTAAACCATCCAAACCCAACAAAAACAATCTATTCATCTTCAAATATATGACTAAACCGCAAACAATCAGCGAGAATGTTCTAATTTTCATAGGCCAAAAGGAAAAGGAAAGGAAGAGTGTGGTCACAGGGGACTTACCAGGCAAACAGCACTTTCCGAGGCAATTACGACCACATCCCTTGGCTTCCCCTTCAACAGCAACGGCAGCATTATCCTTCTCGCCACCCCCCTCCTGATAATTCGACACCACCGTGGCGGCCCTCTTGATCGTCGACATCCTTTTGTCGTTCTAACCAAGGCCCTATTAATACACCGGAACGTACGTGTTGCAGCACAACAGCTACCCGCGAAAACAAAAGGGTGTCCCCCAGGATCCGCCGCCGGCTCAGAAGATGCGACCCCCGGAAGAAGATAGCGCAGTTGGCTTCGCTCTGGTTTCTTGTCTCTGTCCCGGTGAAATTCGGAGAGTTCCTGTCGGAGCTTTCGTCCGTCGTGGAAACGCCGCTTCTTGCCAACCGAGAGACCCGGATTCCTCTAGATTCCTTCAGGTGATTCTGCTTCTCTCTCTCTCGGCGGCGAAATAGGGAGGAGGGAGTCTGTATTTATAGATTGGCGGAGCGAGATCCTTTTCCGAACTGAAGGTCGGGAACGAGACATTGATTACTGAAAGTCAAAGAGGGACGTGACCCCTCCGATCCATTCGTATCCAACGGCTGCGAAGTGCTTTGACTTTTCTATAGAAGATCGCGCCGCTACCATTCCGTGTTACGAGGTAGAGGTGCTGCATCGCAGCACGTAAGGGCGGTGGATGTGCTCCCTCGGATCTCGACAGATCCGCATGATCCAATTGCTAACATCCATTAGGCTCATCACACGGATTCACCTAATAACTTCTTCGAACTCATATCGACCTGTCAATTTTGGCCTATTCCCGTCTTATTTCGAACATTAGAAGCGATAACAAAATTCGAAAAAGAAGAATTGCATGGAAAATACTGTAAGAAGTCGTTTGGGAGCATCATTACTCAAATGCTACCGCAGATTCATACGAAGAAATTATCAAAAGGGTTGTATTTGCTAGACAAAGTTGTCAACGGGTCCTAATTGGGGCTAATTGTCTACCGGTCGATTTTGTGTGTCGATTACTGTGTAATCGTGTTGTGTTAACGTTATACAATTTGTTACATGTCAGCTATTAATTTTCAAATCATGCTTGTGTTTAGGTAGACACGTGTGCAAGTTGACCTTTAGTAATATAGCCTTATGTTGGGAAAATTATGAATTTTTTTTAAAACTATTGCAATCGTACAAATTCAGTTCTAAATTTATTTTTGTAGCGTCAATAAGTCTTAAATCTCTTGCATTTATGCTAATTTAATTTATCCGGCTAATTTTGGTCAATTATCCTACGTGGAGCCACCAACGATAATATAGACAATTTTTAATAATATTTTAATTTTTTGAATTTTTTATTTTATTTTTCTTGTTTTTCTTCTCTCTCTCTCTCTGTTTTTCCTTCTTCTCCTTTTGCTTCCAATTGCTTGCCAACTCAGTGATTAGTCAGAGGTAGGGTTGGCAAGGTCCCTTACCAGCCTTCAGTTAGCCTTGTTAGTGGCTAGATGAGGCTCGACCCTTACTAGCCCAATGAACAACTTGGGCAAGGCCACCCTCATAGCCTCTAGCAAGGGGTAGAGCCTCACTAGAAGTGGGCAAGGCTCATCCGAGGGTGGCGAGGTCAACCTCATCAATGCTCACCTTTGGCTGGTTGTTGAACTAGCGACCAGCTAGAGGAAGAAGGAAGAGAAAGCAAAAAAAAAAAAAGAATGAGAAAAAAAGGGGAAAAAAGAATACAAAAATAAGAAAAAATAAGTCAAAAAAGTCAAAAAATGTTAAAATATTATTAAAAATTATCCATGTCAACGTCGGTGATGTCATATAGGATGGCTAACATTCATGTCAACGTTGATCGGTTAAAATTGGGCAGATAAACTGAATTGACACAAATACAAAAGATTATGACTCATTTTGAAAGAAAAAATATTTATGATTGAATTAACACAATTGTGATAGATTTATGATTGTTTTTTGGTAATTTTCTAGCCTTTTATCAACTGGACACCAACACAACTTACAAACACACGAATTTTTGGTTACTAACACAAGCTTGACTCATTACCCGCCGAGACAATAGAACCACTTTGAGATTACCCATCAAACGAAGCACGGAAAGAAACTACTACAAAAAAGTTTTAGGAGTTTTGAAAGGAAACTTGGAGCTTGTGTTGGTAATGAGTTGAGACTTAGAATTGGAATCATTTCTTTTTTTTTTCCCCAATTCTTGTAGGGGGCATTTTGATCTTTTTCTCATTATTAAAGCGTCGTTTGTTTTGTAAAAAATGAATGATTTGAAAAATATTTTTCTGAAGATAATCATTTATAACAATGAAAATATAAAAATATATTTTCAATGTTCATGAAAATATTTAGACATAAATCTTTATTGATAATGATAATATTCATTTCAACTGGGACAAGTGATTATTTTTAAGAAAATATTTTACAAATCACTCATTTTTTGCTAAACAAATAAATATGGACATGTAATCTTGAATGTAAATCTTGGTAATTTTTTGAAAAAATTGATTTTTTTGCGTATTCTTTTTCTTTTTGTGAAGATTTAACATTTTTCGTCAAAGAAATTTCATGGACCTACTCACCTATTGTCAGGTTTCTTAAGTGGAGACAACTACAATATCTTATTTTGTGTTTTCATCCTTTACATTCACTTTTCAATTATCCATAATGAGTCGTCCATTAGAACCTTTAATTACTTGAGCTCTGCAAAGTGCAAAGGGAGTTTTTCAAACCAACTGTGGGTAGCTGTATTGGTTGAGAGTCTCTCCTTCATCGCCAAGGTCGAGAGTTCAAAATCCGCACTTGTTAGCATTGTAAGTGGGGGGCCATAGTGTTGGGGTCCTGTGCTAGTCTCTCTCGAGATATAGGGGCCCAGCCCTTCAGTGCCGTCCAGGCACGGTGGGCCCGTTGTGAAGTCCTCAAATATAAAAAAAAAAAAAAAGAAAAAGAAAAATGAGTTTTCCATAGTAACAAATCTCACATTTATCTGAGAAGCAGTTGCGTATGTACGTCATTGAAGAAATTAAGCAGCAATGGCAAATGCTTCATCAAGGTACTTTATAATTGTGAGAATATAGGTTTTCCTTGTTGGACAATGACATCGGATTATAATTGTTAAAGTATTGGTTGTCTACAATATTTATGTTATGTATATGCAATAACCCTACACATATCAATTTAAGTTTTTAGGTTAGGCATTCTAATATAGTATGAGAGTCACGGGTTCTTTATATATATGTGATCTCTCTCTCCTTAATTTTCGAATTTCCAAGTCAAAATGCGCCCACCTAGTATGATATTAATCACTTTGTCATTGAGATGGACTCACGGTCTCTAAAAGTTGATAGCTATCCTAATTCACTTAATCTTCATGCAAGTAACAACTGAAGGTGTTAGGAAGCAACGACCTTCCATGGCGAAGTGAGATGGGAAATCTACCTACCAAAGCAATCAACCTCGACCACGATAAAACCGTTACAGCAATAAGAGAGCATTTATTTGAGAACCTTTTTCTACGTTGAAAAACCACGGTATGACGAATCTATTGATCCACTTCAGTCAAGAATTACAAGAGGTTCAACCACATCGAGAACATACAAAGACACGAGCTCAGCCTTCTACAAGCTAAAACGCCACCAATTCCAAACCATTCTCTCTAATAGCAAACCCAGCTAGGAAGCTTGGGACAATCTTGAAGAAGAACTACTAATGTAGACACCTTACTTTTTACCAAGGGTGGGACCAAAGATGACCGAGAATGTTACTTCCTTAAAAGTTTGATTTTTGGTATAATTGAGTTGTGCTCATAAAGAGTTTTGCCAAAATAAGTAAAGAAAATAAAAGAAAATAAATCCAATTTCCCCAAATTAGATTGTCGGATGTTAAAATATTAAATTTTTTAACCATCGACATTAGATTAATGGATGTCTGGAATATATAATATGATCCAATCGATAAATTCCACCTTAAAAATCCAAGTCATAAACTTTCCAATGCCACAAGAATCATGGTGGTTACCTTTTTTTGACGAAGATAATATCATAACTTTTCATCACGGCCGTCCATTCCACTTAATTCTCAAGAATATGAATTCTCACAGGAGGATTTTCTGAATTTCCGGCCTATCCCAGACGTGTAGATATTTGAGAAAAATCGGACAAACATCACGGGAGGATTTTCTGAATTTCCACAGTGCTAAAATTAGTCTTCGAAAAGTATATAAAAAAATTCTTTATTACCATCATTCTGCTGAAATAAGATCTACAAAGTTTAATAATTGTTTTTTTTCTAGATCATTGTCGTGCTTGTTTAAATACGGGCACTAGATAGCAACCGTTGCATGTGACTGACCCAATAGGTCACAATACTGGACCATTGTCTAGCTGGGCTTAAAGCTGGAGAGCCAAGGGACCCATGATAATGAACCGAGGTCCTGCATGTCATAAATTTCTCAAAATAAATTATTTCTAAAAGATTATTCTTATTTTCTCTAATGATATTTTCAACAGACAAAAATAATTATGTCTAAGTTGGCCAAACATTAAGCGTGTATAACCAAATAGAATGCCTTTTAGTCAATTGCATTTTACATACATATCACAACGAATACTAATAATACACTTACACATCATTTGAATCTTTTTAAAACACAAAGCATCCACGATACATGGAGTCATAAACGTGTCTTCGGAAAAAAATAATAATAAAGGCACTGCATCCAATTTATTAGGAAATAACTTTGACGGTTGCATTAAAAGATATAATTGAAAAATGTGGGGACTGTGGGGGACGCTAATCCGTCTCCAGATCTATGTTTCTCTAGTTATATTCATAGGCAATAATAAGATTTGCTAGGATTAGTGAATCAATTAAGACTTCATGTCTTTTGGACTAATATAAATGAAGTTGCCCTTTTTCTAAACTCATCCATGGAGTTAGAGTACTAATTCGGTCACCTAAGATGTGACATCCTGATTTTCAAGTCTAATTTCGATGAGATGAAATGGGTTTTTCATTGAGTGCCTATAGTCTTTTTCTCCGAGTTGGCCACCCACGAGTTAACTAGCCTATCGGGTAAAACTGTTAATGAATCTAAACGCAATAGACTTGAGAATTCGACCAAGAATCGACTGCTCGACCGTGCTAATCTGCTAGGATTATTACGTCACCGTTAAAATCAATTAGAGACCAGAGATAGGTTGATTCGATGGAGGTAGGTGATTAGTGCGTGGGTGATTCCACCTAATTGCAAAATTTCTGTCGAACGACACTAGACCGATTTTTCTGTCATTTTCGTATCCTGTATCTATATTTGAAACCTTGAGATTTTCACGACAACTGAGAGTCGCCAATGTGTCGAAGATATACGTTGTGGCTAAAAAATAATCGACCACGGGTCAATTGCATTAAAAATTCATAAAAGCTACCTAGTAGATTAAGACACGCTAAAATCACGTCAGATTGAAATTAACTGCGAAATTGAATTCGATTTTAGTAATTGAAAGTTCTGTCGTGTCACGATTCATTTTAGGAACGTTGACTCATCCTCCGAAGATTTTTTGAAGATTCCAGAATTTTTACGGAAAAATTGATTCGGACGATTTGGAAAATGAACGAAAATTCGGATGGACCAAGTCGAAGGAAATTTGGGCTTCTAAGCCGGGCTATGTGCTGATTGGAACTTGTAGAAATTTTGTGGTCTTTTATTCAACAAAAATTTGGATGTCGAATTGGGAAATTTCATGAAGAAATTAGAGTCAAAATGCGGAAATTCGGATCTAGGCTTGAGGCTGGAATTTTGACACCAAAATTTGTTTATTTATGGAAATTCTATTCAGTAAAGTATTTGAGGGACATTGGGATATTTATGCAAGCCTAGGGGAACCAAGCATTAACACCTAGATATTTTATCTTGACTTTTTGCTCCCTTCATCCAAGCTTCTCTTGCGCGCCTCATTTGGTTCCCCCTCCTTCGCTGTTTCCCTTCTCGACCGCATCTGCTTCTCACTTTCTTTTCCATTCAACGAAACTCAGCCCCTCTGCCAGCCGTTTTCCTTCAATCTCTACCACCTGCTCCATCTTCGGTCTCCTCTGCCATCCACCGAAGCCTCCATTTCCCTACATCCACTCACCTCATGCCACACAGCCACACACCACCGTCCCTCTCTCCACCAAATCACCATCCAAGCTGCCACATGTCTGTTTTCATCTCCACCGGTCAACTACAGCACCTCTTGCGCCCACACCATTGACTCCGAAGCAGCTCACGCCAGTCCACGGTCGCTTCTCTCTTCGTCCGTAACCCAGCCCATCCGAAGCCAGCCACTCGAAGCGCGCTTCAGCCCTTCGCAATTCAAGATTGAAACTCAGCTTTGCTGAGCCGTCTTGGCCGATTTTAGCCGGCCCGAGCTTCCCTCAGCCTCACCGTGAGCCCGAATCTCAGCTGCCATTGCGCCACCGTCGCCGTGAGCCGGTTTTCGTGCTAAATTGGTGAGTTGCACTCTAATCCCTAATTAGTAGGCTAATGACACTTAGATGTGGATTAGTTAGCTAATTGGTGGATTAGTTAGGTTAACTAAGCTTAGAGCAATTTAGTTAGATTAAGTATATAGTTAGTTTAGTTAGAATAGTTAGATGGATTCAGTTAGGAATTAGTTAGTTTATATAGTTAGTGTAATTAGATTGAATTAGATAGAATGGTTAGATTTAATTGTTGGTTAGATTAATTAGCCTAGTTAGTTTAAGTTAATTTAATTAAGTGCTTTAATTTATTTATTTGGTAATTTATTTACTTGCCGATAATTTATTTAATTATAAATATTTTTCGGAAATTAGATCGGGATAGCTGATGACCGGAATTTCGTGCTGATAGCAATAGTGTGGTTAATTTCTGCAATTGGATGTTAAATTGTGCAAATTGAGTGTTGAATGGAATTTTGAGTATTTAATTCCAAAATTTGTTAATTTCATTATTTATTCAGAAAATCCCGGGTGTCGGATTTTAATGCTGAAAATGGTTTTATATATTATATAAAACAGTGGGATTTTAAATTTGGAGGTTTTGAATTTTTTGGGTCCAATCTGACTGTGTACCCACACACGACTATTTTACCGTGTATTTTTAATACAAAGAAAATAGGCCAGGATCACTATTTTAATTGAGGCATTTGAGTGCAATGCATGATATCTTGGGCTAAGTTGATCGGTCGTGTGTCGGTTAAGAGAACCGTCTCAAGCGATTATACCTGACATTATTAAATCCCTTTTCGGGTTACCCATGTATTAGGGTAGCGGGTTGCAGTAGATTCTTGACCTATACTCCTTCGGGAATGCTATCTTTGAGAGATGAAGCTGTGCTTAATGGGAAAGAGACTATGCTTGGCTATGCTAGTAGACAGTCAAACATGGGAGTCGGCTGTGCCTTGAGGGGCTTAATTAACAATTGGAATGCATGATTGATTGAGTATGAGACAAAACTGTGCGGCATGGTATGAGACGTGTCATAACGATTTAGCCTTATAATCGGAACCCTTGTGATTAATTGAGTTGATGAGGTGTTTCAATTGTTATATGCATTGATTATATACATTGCGATATGAATTGAGTTGACGTGCAGGAAGGAACTGAGGCGAGGTGAGTCCTATGTTCTATTTGCGTGTTTGTATGGTTAGGACGCTTCTAGGCTTATTACCCTCCTAATCAGGGTTTAAAGTGTGAGCTCGCTAAGATTATATCTCACCCTGTCGTGGGCTTAAATTTTCAGCACTGTAGAGTGGAGGGTCTGGAGCCGAGCTGAGGCGACCTGAAGAGTAGGTCAGATAGGACAGCCTCTTTTTTAGAACAAGTCTTTTGGTTATAGACTTTTGTAAATGACTCAATGTGTATATAAAATCATGTTTGTTTGTGAATGTGTTATTCTGCTTTTCTATCCCGAGATGATTACTGTCAAGGGATTTGTTATTCGCTTCTGCATGTACAATAAAATGAAAAAGTCAGCGACTCGTCCTGGGAAGTTACAAAATTTTATTGACAACAGAGGGATGGGCACATGCTCGAGGATCGGGGCATGACATAAGATCAAAAGAAGGAAATCATGAGGAGGACAGGCTTTGATATTATAATTTGATATGCTTCTAAAAGAGAAATACCCAAATTAAAGAAAGTTTTTTCTTTCCTCACCCTAAGGAATGCCATGTTTTTTTAAGTCCCAAAGTTCAGACGTAGTAGTTTAAGTACGTACTAAGGTCCAAAAAGAAAATTCAATATGATAATTTGAGACGATCCTAGAAGAGAAATTTCCAGCTAGTCCACACATGCATTAGCTTCCTTGTATGGACGACAGATAATGACTTCCCCACACAGATGAATTGTCTTGAAGATCTGCACAAGCAAACTTTCTTGAATTTCTCAACTTGCTGCTACCATCAAAGATTTTGAGAAATTACAGACTACAAATCAACTTCGAAAATCAACTAGTTCACACCAGGGGAGTGCGTTAGCTCAAGAGCTAAATAGACTACCCATAGTTCAGTTGGAATGAATTGCGATAACCGATTGAGCAAGTAAGACCATGACCATCTCCTTGTGTTTTATCTAATGAAGCGAATCATCACCCACAGGTTTTCTGTTTCTTGCTAAAATTTGGATAAATAGTTAGCTTAGTAGTGTTGCGGATGTGTGTGTAAATTAATTTGCTACATAGTACAGATTTGACTTCTCACATTATGAATTGCATTAGTCTTTTTGCATCGGATTACTCGTCAAGATTCATCTTGTCTCTAAACTATAATCCACGAAGTTAACATGTTTTTCGTGGCTAGAGTCATATCCAATCCAATGAAATCATCATTTGAAGGATTAGAGAAACTACAGTTTTCAAAGTGCAACAACAATTGGGATCACTAAGCTACTGGACAGGCTTCTACTTCCAAATCCATAATGGATGGCCTTCAGTTATAACTGGGGTAATGATTAGACGTACCTGTTTTAAGCATTGTACAAATCACATGTTCAATTAGCAGAAAGCAAGCTTTTGATAAGAGCTTTCAATGGTAGTCCGATAACTTAGCGCCTAGTCTAGATGCATTCTTTATTTTAATATATTAGTGCCCGCACACCCTGTATCCCTAATTAGAGAGAATTTTTTTTTCTCACCCTTAAAAATACTCCTAAATTTTACGTTTTAAAGTTCAGACGAATTAGCTTTATGATAATACATAACTACTTTCAACTGTCAAATAAGACAAGCTGCAGACCATGATAAACAACAAACCGTTTGCTTCCCTGCTTACGACCATCGAATCGTTTAAGGAATCATAAATCCTGCAGGAAGTTTAGAAAAGAAGTGACAACACCTAGGGTTTGCTTAAAACAACGGCAGAATTGCAATTTTGCTCGGAGAGGTTGTCCCCTCACTAAGGGCATGTCAGACGTTGCAATCTCTTTCATTATTGCAGTGCTTTTCCTATATCTGGGCAAAGGACAAGCCGTCCTTTCCCCATATATGGGACACACAGACTTCCATTTTTAACGGAATGAAGGGTGGACAAAAGTGGAAGTAATTATCTTGTCTATTCTCGAAAATAAGCGGATGGTCCAATAACGTCTTGCAATCAACGCCAGGACCAGCCCTACCTTTTTGAAGATTTGAAAGTATTGCGGGGGTTGTTGGCCAGGGTACCCAATGGGGACGTTATCCCTTACTACTCCTTCTCACTTGCCTTTAAATGGCTTGTGAGGGAGAGTCCTCCCGGGATGCCCAATTCAGGAGCGAACCTTTTAAGGACTTGTTCAGGTCCTTAAGGTGAGTAAATTTAATGATCAATTTGTTGCTATCGCAATTTTACTGCATACTGCATCATATGAACTTGAAGAGACTTCCGAGCCTTTTGAAATGCCGATAAGGTTGCAGTGACGAATTTAGACATCATGGATGAACTGAGGAGTTATGCTGTAAATCAAGTACTTATTAAAGTGATATTGCCCCTATTAGAGAATATTCCATGCACATCTCTATTTATTTTTGTTGAGAATATAACTTGAGTTTGAGTTCCTGAAAGAAGCCCAATCCAAGTAGGTTTTTTATTTTTTATTTTTTGGGTGAAGAGTATCCAAGAATAGTTTCTTGTCGTGACCAAATTTTTGGGTGTGAACCACCTAAGGTTTGGCTAATGGATTGTTAAGCCTAGACTTAACTCGGGCTCTCCCAAGCCCATACCAATTCGTGACTTAGGTTCAAATTTTTTAATATGCAAATGGATTTTATTTAGGAGTAGCCACTAATCAAACACCTAAGTAAAATAATGGAAGAATTACTTTACTCCTACTAACTAGAGACTAAGAGTACGGGGACTTGGTTACATTAGATTTCTCTAACGCCCTTTCGGTACCATTTTTTTTATTTTCAAAATTTTTTTTTGCAAGCAGCTGATTTATTTTAACCTAAATTACTATCATGCAAAAAGTGACCAAACGGATGCTCAAACATTCAATAAATAAATTGCATCACACAAAGCAAACAATTTTTTGGGTTTTCTTGAAATTAGAATTTTTTTATAAAAACATGCATTTTAACTACATGACCTAAACTATATGACATAAAGGAATGCCATAATTAAATGCAATCTAAATGACCTAATTCTAATGACATACAATGCAATGCAATGACATACAAAATTATTTCAACTAAAATGACATGTAACATGCAATTTAATATGAGAGTTATATGTCACATGACATTTATTAAATGACCTAGTCTAATGATGAGCAATTCCTAATATAATGAACTTAACAACAATCACTAAATGACGTGCATTTCATGAACTTAATTCTATATGACGTGCATATGATTTTTTTATCCTAAAAATGCAATCTATTCTAAATAATGAAGTGAATTTAAAATGAAACTTGCAATTTTATCCTAAGATGTCATGACGTGCAAAGAATGCCCTAATTCTACATGATATATGTATGATGATTCTTTTGTGTTTTTATTTTTATAAAATTTGAAATTCACAATTGCCAAATAATTAAACGTGCAATTTAAATTAAAAACTAATAACCTAAAAGAATGCACTTTTTTTGTTTTTATATTTTTCTAAATTCGAACTAAAATCCCTATTCTAGATATGCAAGATGACAAGAAATATTCCAAAACAAACTGAATCCTAATTCAAATATTTTTTTGGATTTTTTTAGTGATTCTCCAAAACAAGCAATTATCAAATAAACATTGTATTTAAACTAATCAAGGCATCCAATCAAATAAATAATTAAAATAATCGAAAAAAATAACTTGTTATCTCACAAGTCAAATTAACGATTACTATAACCCTAAACGTCACGACAAGAAGTTTAAAATAATTAAAAATATGATCCGAAGTCTTACGAATCAAATTAATAATTATATTAATTTAACAATTAAGATATTATCAACAAACCCCCAAGAATTAATACAATTAAAAAAAATGACCCGACATCGTACGAGTCAAATTAATAATTACAATAATCTTAGGGATAACTCCTGCCCATTATTTTTTACAATATCCATAACCTAAAAGTCACCTCGCAATATTCAAACTTAAACAATAATAGCAAAACTAACTAAAAATAAAGTAAAATAACATAAAATAAGAAAAATAAAAATAAAAGAAAATTGAGCAACCTAAGGAAAATGGGGGGCAGCAAATTCGTCGGCGTCGGAGCTCTGGTGAAGGCTGGCAGGCAGCGACAGTGAGGGGCGTCGCGGGTGGTGGTGCCACAGCAGTGGGCACAGAGCGGCTGCAGAATCGTTGCATGGAGGAGGAGGCGTTGGACACCGGGCGGTCGCGGATAGAGGTGCTACAGGGGCGTCGGGCACTGGGCGGTCGCTGAAAGAGGACGGTGACGAGTGGGCTGCTGTAAGGTGAGTTGCAGGTCGCGGGTGAGGCGTGGTGATGGGCAAGGACGCAGCAGGGACTCGGTCAGGGAGATCGGCGCGGCGAGGTCAGTGAGGGCGGTGGTGCGCGCGCGACTATCGGTCGCTCGGTTGACGAGGTGCGGCGACCGGCTTCAAACTCGAGCAGAGGCGCTGAGCAGCTCTGGGCGGAGGAGGAGCGCTGGTTTCGATTTTCAACTCTGACAGTAGATCGGCGGCTTCGCAGGGAACAAGCAAAGAGGAGCCGGCGCCGGCTACCGTCGGGACAGCGTCCGGTTGCAAACTCAGGTAGCAAGGGTGAGGAAGACGATGAACAGTAAACGTCTCCTCACCCCTTGCCGATTGTACTTTGCTTCATCTTTTTTTCTTCACTTTTCACTTTTTGTTTTTCTTGATCCCAAAAGAAAACCCTAGAAAAGCCTCCTCCTTTAACTTTTTTCGTGCACTCCTTATATAAGGAAAACAAAATGCAATCTTTTGTAAATATTTCATCTCATACGAAGATTGCTTATAACCCCTACGATCACGAAAATCCTTTTCCTTATCTCATGAATATCTCCTACTGATTTTTAAAGATAATATTACAATCCAATTTTCTTAAATTCCAAAAATCCTCATTTCAAATCTCAATTTTAGAAAACAGGCTCAGGCCAATTTGTACTCTTCATGGGCTTAGTCCAACTAATTTGAACCCATCCGCACCGATCCAATAGATAAAATGCTAATTAAAATAAAATGCACCTAAATCTATATGCTATGCAATTAATATATATATTTTTAGGGATAAAATTAAATCCTAATTTTTAATGCGATAAATGACTAAATGGACCATCAAAATTTAGGTGTCAACATTTCTGATCAGGACAATCAATTGTATGGCTTGTTCATAAATTACATCTCAAGTGTTCGAAGTCATGAAAGTCTTGTGTTAATATTTAGTGAATTCATTTGTATGATTGAAAAATTATTTGTGAGGGATTGTGAGAGCTAAACACTGTATCAATTGTTTGAGGTAATTAAGGACTAAGAAATACTAGAAGTATTTTAAAAATTCAAGTGTGCTTGTCATCTCTATTGTATCGCTTCATCTATAATGGAATTCTATGCTACTCTTCCCATATAGTAGGTCTCATCGAACCAATTATGTAAAATCTAGTGTTTGAGTTATATCTTTGTTTTGTTTATTATATCATTGGATCGCTTATTTTTTGCAACAATTAATATTAGAGCTAGGCTTGACTAAGTTGAAGCCAATTGATGATGATAGAAGAAGGAAAACGGATCATCTTAGTTTTTTCTCAAGCTATGAAATTAGTTCAACGAGCTTATTTTGTTTGTTTGTTTGCATGTTAAGTACGGGCCTTCAGATCATTTATATCCTTGAGCACCATCATGAAAATTCAAAACCAGATTCTTAACTAACATTTTCTCTTCTGTCACGGTAGGATTCTGATCGCCATAATTCTTCTTCTTTGGTCGGCCAACTTTCACGTAATGTTTCTTGAGAAATTGTGTCCTTCACCGCCATTCGAGACAGACCAGAAACTTTTGATGCAGATGAAGGGTTTTAACTATTGGAAAAGGTTCTACTTACGGTACGGTGGAACATCAAACGAGTATTTCCTCGAAAGTTAAAAATCACAGTTGATATTCTGAAAATCTTGTCATGTATGCATGTGGTTGTTTTATTCGAAACATATCCAAATATATAGCAAATCTCGGAAGGATTCATAATCACCGTTGATGTTCTAGAGTCATTATTCTCCCTTTTACGCAGTCATATGGACCACAAGCATACGAAGGGATCACGCGCAGAAAAGCAGTACACACACCACTTGGTTCTCCCATGTCCGTATTCATACAAACCCCAATCATATGAAGGCAACACATGCATAAGTAATATCCAAGGGCCCGGCAAGATCCTATCACACCGGCCAGTCCCAGATGCTTTCTGCATCGAAGGAGAGTCCGCTCCAACAATCCAACCATGCCTCCATCGTCTCCGAACGCAGCTCAAAGTCATCATCGATCCAGGGGCTTCTGTTTGGAGGCACGTCGTGGACGCGCGGCTCTCGGGACTCGTTCAGCTCCCTATAGGCTTCGACCCCCAAGGAAGAGAAATTCTTGGAGTTGGTCCGAGGGCGAGGCCTTATGACTTCAACTTTTACCAAATCTTGGGGTTTCTCGTTCTCCGGCTTCCCTTGGCAAGTCATCAATTTCCGTTGATGGGCATTCCAATAGTTCTTCACGTCATTCGCAGTTCGACCCTGGAGTCTCCCAGCAATTAGGGACCACCTGCATCAATAATTTCGACTAAATGAAATGTTAAATTATGAGGAAAGATATCGAAAATTATTTTCATACGGTGCTCACTTGAGTGTCATAACTTTTTTTTCGATCACAAAATTGCCATAATTTATCAAAAATGTTTATTTGAGTATTGAAACTTTCGACTGATCGTTTGCATGCCATAACTTCTTAAAAACATTCACCCAAATACCCAAAATCTAATATGGCATGACACTTGAGGTGGATATTTTTAAAAAATTATGACACTCAAGTGATTCATAAATAAACAAATCAATTCAAAGTAGTGATTTCTTTTTGTTTCCGTAAGTGTTCAATCCTGACAAAATAAGGGTTTCATCGTGGGAATGGCCAATTGATGTTGACAGTCAAGGAATGGTAATTTTCATAAGCTCTCTCCAATCTGCGAAGTGTTATAAATGAGTTGCGAACAATTAGTTTCTTTCTCTTCTAATATATTTGAAGTACACACCGTTAACACCTTTGCTTAAATTCTATAAATTTCCGTCGATTCACCTATTATTACTTTTAAATGTAGAAAAATGGCCCTTCAGAGCCATAACTAATCAATAAGTTGGTGCCTGATTTTAATCCATATCAAATGCAACTATGCTAGTGAAGTTGATTAAAAATGACTAAGATTTAGGGTCTGTTGGGTAAATTAAAAATTTTAAGTGCCGAATTTTAAGTGTTAATAATCTTTAATAATGGAAATGGAATTAATATTTGTTTGATGATAATTAAAAATTGACAGCTGAATATCATGAAGCTCTTACCCACATAGAAAAAAGAGGACTGTTGTTAGGTTAAATCAGTATATTTAGCAAGATTCGGATTTTTATAAATTGATTTTCTATTGATTGAATTTAAGTTATTACCGACTGAGCATGCGGCCCATTTGCTTTGCCTCCCTATCCAAAGATATAGTTATTATAATTGCCACATAATTGTTTAATTCCTGCTCTCTCGTTCTTTTTTTGGCCCAAAGAATGAAATGCACGTTTGTGATCGAATTCAAGCTTCTGTTGTTCAGTCTACCTTTCTTTGGACTACATAAACAGAATCGACATCAGACGAATAATCTCTCTGAGTTTCTTATACCTGTAACCATGATCGGGAGTGACTAGATCTAAGAACAATACATGAACAACCATGCAGTTAGTAAGCAATCGCTCCCGAAGTCGACGACGGCTAATGAGAACCATTACTGGTACTCAGTTAATGTTGTCTGAAGAAATAGGTAGGGAGAGCTAGAGACAGACTCTATCTTCACATGTGAGCAAGTATCGAAGAATGTGCGATATGTACTAGGGGTCAATCATGTACATCACTAGAAATGAAAGCTCGGATAAGTGATTTCATGTTATACACTCATTATTGAACGTCATATGATACCTTTAGATTGTGCGAAGATATATAATAAAAAAAAAAAAAAACACAAAGACTTTCTCTAAATTCTAGATTTTCGACTTCACTTGTGACCTACCTTATATATCTTAAAATCTAGAACTAGACCAATTTCCACTTATTGGGTCCTCACGTTCCCAAGTTATACCATATAGCCATGATCACCCATAATATATACTAAACAGTACCTAGACGGTTGGATTTGAAGGGTCGCGTTTCACTGGTAAGATCAATAACCGAACGACATGAGCTGTAGTCGGCAACTTTCGTCTCTCTCATGCATGTGGCCATATCTACAGTAGGTTCTTTTATTGAACATTTCCGAAATAGTGACTCTTGTATGGACTTTATCGGGGTCGTATCAGCCTGTCCCATCAAGCGGTTGTCATCGGAGACAAGGTGCACTCCAAATGGCTATGCCTATGTAGGAGTAACGTTGTCCAAACATATGCCATGGTTGGAAACTTGTCCCTTTCCAAGTAGGGTGGTCGTACAAAAAATAAAAGGGAAAATTACTAAAAAGTTATTAAATTTACTGCATTGATACTAATTCAATTCTAAACTTTTCAATTGGATCAATTTAATTCTACACCTTTAATTTTGCCAATTTTATCTTAAATCTTTTGATGAATTGCCAAACCTTTTGATGATTTATCAATTTAGCTTAATTAGCCAAATTTACTTAGAAATCATTGATGTGATAGTCTAGTCAATGTTGATTATTCTATGTGATACAGTCGGCATTGATGTAGATAACTTTTTATTTTTCTTAAATTGTTTATTACTTTCTTCTTTTCTTTTTTCCCAACCCAAGGTTGGCCAGGGCTAACAACCATCAGCTAATTTGGGTGAGGGAATTGCGGCCCTCACCAGTCATAGGCGAAGGCCGCAACGCCCTCGCCCAAATCAAGGTGAGGGCCATGACCCTCGCCCATTGGCTGGCAACGGAGTTGTAGCCCTCACTTGGATTTGAGCAAGGGTCGATGCCCTCACTTGTGGTCGACAAGGATACTAAGGCCATGGGTGAGGGCCACGATGCCTCGTCTCAACTAGGTGAGGGTTGTCGAGAAGGATCAGTTGGCAACTGAGCTTGTGTTAGGAAAATAAAGAAACGAAGAATAAATTAATAAAATATTTTTAAAAAATTGTTTATATTAGTATTAGCCATGTCATGTAAGATGGCCGGTGCTGACTAGGTTACCACATCAACGATTTTAGACCAAAATTTCTTGCAATGACTAAATTGATAAATTGTTGAAAGTTTTATGGTTAAATTGACAAAATTGAAAGATTTAGGATTGATTTGACAACACGTCAAAGGTTTAGTATTAGATTGGCCAAATTAAAAGGTTCAAGACTGAATTGGCACAAGTATAATAGGTTTCAGATTTTTTTTTCCTAAAATGAAATAGCCTAATCCTTACCACAGTTTATACATGCGGTCGTCATTTATTTCGATCAATGCAACCCTTAATCAATTTTTGGAGAAGGAAGAGGGAGAGGCTGTTGTGAATAACGCAGGTAGGCTCAACACCATATAAGTAACTCTATTAAAACAGACAAATGCACTTCACATGTGACCTTTTCTTAGCATGTACTCACCTGTTCCCAAGAAGTTTGTGAAGCCTGATGATCATGTCGACCTCATCATCTTGGATTTCCCTTTCTTAATGTTGGGCTTCAGATAGTTCAACCACCTCAATCTGCAGCTCTTCCTGCACCTATTCAAACCTACAAGCTCAAGAAATACAAACAGAACTTAGCGATCTCTCTCTCTCTCTCTCTGGGCGCATGTGTATACACAGTATAGAGATGCTCTTAGTGCAAATCAATCCGTTGACATGAGTTAAATATCAATACACGTCCCCTTTTTGTCTTATTTTAAAAAATCAATGAAATATCATTGGAGAGCAGGAGAAGTTTCACTTAAAGAAGTCAAATCTAATCCAACTTGATACCACTATCTCAAAACTAACAAAGACACATCCACCCATTTTGATAAAAGAAAAACTTTTCACTCAAGTAAAAGTATCTCAATGATAACACAAGTATTTGACAAAAATAATATATGATGACACGAGATGATTTGACACACGCAAATCCAAGTGGATTATACCAATGGGGATGCAACAAGAAAACAAGGATCCCCATCACTATACAAATTTACACGCTCGCGAGTATATGCAAATAAAAAACAAGAATAACCTTCACATACAATGATACAATACCTGCTCTCTGAGGAACTCGATGCCACTCTCCTTCTCCGTACCTCTGGACACAGCTCCTCAAGAGAACATCTTCCTCTTCCGTCCACGAACCTTTCCTCAATCCGAACGACGATCCTTTCTGTTGGATATTTCAGCAGTTTTGAAATATTTACAATAATAACTTCGATAATAGTTATGACCGCATTGAACACCATCATTATTTTTAACGGTCACATAACGGTTTCTTAACGGTCATATAACGGCTTTCCAATCGTTTTGTAACGTTTAATTTATTTCTCAAATAAATCCTCCATTATTTTACAACGGCTCTTTTAACGGCTCTATTTTGTTTGAATATAAAAATAAGATCTCATAAGATACAATATGTTCACACATCTTTCCTTTTCTTTTTGCTGGGTTATACACAAAAGTTGTTCTGTTTCCTTCTAATATTCAGTGCAGAGTATAGAAGAAGGTCTTGTATCTTGGGAGGATAGCCGCCGAAGCCTTACGCACCGAGTTTCGTACTTCGAGGGGCGGAATTATCCTTAAGGACAGTGTTTGCACGCCTCAGACATTTCATTTTATTTTCTTATCTTTTGTAATGTATTTCCAATAATTATATTAGTTTATGTATTCTACTACTTTTTCCAACAATCTTAAGGATAATTGCCTTGAAGCTTTCAAAGTTGGAATTGCTGGCGCTTCCACCGATCTTGGAATTGAACAAGGATTTGGAGATGGTGAAGGACAAGTTTTGCATATTCATGGATGGTTTGCCATGCGACATTGCTGAGTATTAACGAAAAAGAGCTTTTGATCATTTTGGTAAGGTTATCAAGTGCTAGGTAAAATTGTTCTTTGAAACTTCATCATCTATGTCTTTCCGAGAGGAAGGCGGATGTTTGTTAGTGTTTTCTCTCTCAAGTTTGTAATTATTATTTGATAAGCATGCATCTAGGAATGGAGTTTCGGGCACTCAATGACTTTATATTTTTCACTGATGAATTCATTAGTCAGTGTTTGGAATTTCACTTTTAGTATGATCAATCCATTTGATGCTGGATTTATGTGGTATTTAATTTGGAGGTAGTCTTTGAGAATGCTTGTGACATTGTATTTCTAGCCAATTTATCAGGTAAATTTTGGTAAATCTTGATTTTATCCTCGAAGGGCAATACTTCGGTTTGGTTAATGATGCTTCGTTTTCATCATTGAATTGTTTGATTGATTGAACGATCCTATGAATGTGGGGCTAATTGGGCCATGCATGTTTGGATTGTTAAGATATAATGTGCCTTGCACGTCTTGTGGCAAATGAATTTTATGGGATTATTGTTATGTTTTCAGGGGCAATCTTAAATCGCGTAATGCCAAGTTGACGAAAATTCTTGTTATTTCTTTTGGCATCTAGCATGTGCATATCACATGAATATTCTGAGTTTTATTTACTGTCATGTTTGTGTACATTAGCTTTGGATGGTTGTTGAAAAGATTCACTGTCATATTTAATATAATGGGCATTATTTTGTTTTATAACATGAACATAACATGAACATGCATATCTATATGTTTGATATGATGTTTATACATGTTGTATCACTTGTTGTGAAATGGTGAATGTGTGTATATGTTATGGGCTCTAGCCATGGGCTGTTTTGCTCTTCTCATTGATATTCTCATTGCTAGCAATGCCTCATTCATCTAGATTATTTTGTAGTTGATATGAAATGGGGCATGGCTAAAAGCTATATGTTCTCCACTGTCTAGGATGCCTCTCTATGATCTAATTAAGGCATCTTATATAGTGGATTTCCCATTATATTAGAAGGATACAATGATGTAACTAGATTTCAAATTCAGATGAGACAAAATCCATTAATGGATATATGTTCACCTTTGTGGAGGTGATATAGCTTGGAAATAAAACAAATTGGTGCGAGGAAATGGCAATCCTGCTAAACCAAAAGTCGACTTGGTTGAAGCAGATGATTTGATGAAGTAATTGTTGTGGTCATTCCCATGCTAATATATGGCTAATTGAAATTATGGGTGGTAGACTCAAGTCCTGTCGGGCATATATGTGTAAACAAAATGCTTTATCCTCTTAAGCTCCAATGGGGGAAGGAGAAGAAAATATTCACTATTTTTTGGTAAATTGAGAACTATTCAAGTTCTTGAGAATGAGAGAAAATTCTTCTCACTCATATATGAAAATGAGGCTAAGTAGATGAGAAACTCTTAGCAGATATTCCTTTGGGAATAAAGTGACACCTTATGTGTCTAGTATCGTGATTGCCAAGTGGCAATAACCATTGCAATGAAAAATTTTCAATGGTAAAAATGGACACATCTGATTGAAGGATGACGTAATAAAGCAATTGCTTAATGATGGAATTATGTCCATTGATTATATGAAGTCGGAAATGGATTTTGGCCAATCCTCTGACTATACATCGAGGGGAATGGGACAAGCCAACTGAAGAAAATCAATAATGATAGTAACCCAACCTATGTGATTGGTGATCCCATGAATTAGGTTCATATGGGTAATAACAAGTCATTTGTTGATCTAGTGCATTGTAAAAAATTATTGTCCCTCCTACGGTGAAAATAGTGCAAAATTGCAAGGAAAAAGAGGTTGAGCTAAGCTCTTAATGAAATTCCATAGCCATTATTGGTGGTGTATTAAGCTGCATAATACACTTGATGGAATCGCCTATATAAGTGTGGAGTGGGGCCGCTCCTATGAGATTTTTTGGCGAAAATCTCTAAAGCACTTCTGAATAAACCAAGCACGCGCATGGCCTATTAGCGCAAAACCGCGTTGAACAACAAAGTTTGTGGGAGTGTAATGTGATTGGTGAAAATTATAATTCACAAAAGAAATTTTTGGTTCATAGAAGTTTCAAACTTCACCAATGATTTCGTGAATTATATTTCATTCTTTCTAGGGTTGGTTCATAGCCTGACAAGCACCAATTCCGATGCATTACTCTCCAATAACCCAGCATTATTCTATTTTCTTGTCAAAACTTTCTGAAATATGTGGGGGATTGTTGGATATTTCAGTAGTTTTGAAATATTTACAATAATAACTTCGATAATAGTTATGACCGCATTGAACACCATCATTATTTTTAACGGTCACATAACGGTTTCTTAACGGTCATATAACGGCTTTCCAATCGTTTTGTAATGTTTAATTTATTTCTCAAATAAATCCTCCATTATTTTACAACGGCTCTTTTAACGGCTCTATTTTGTTTGAATATAAAAATAAGATCTTATAAGATACAATATGTTCACACATCTTTCCTTTTCTTTTTGCTAGGTTATACACAAAAGTTGTTCTGTTTCCTTCTAATATTCAGTGCGGAGTATAGAAGAAGGTCTGTTGTATATTTGGAGGATAGCCGCCGAAGCCTTGCGCACCGAGTTTCGTACTCCGAGAGGCGGAATTATCCTTAAGGACAGTGTTTACACGCCTCAGACATTTCATTTTATTTTCTTATCTTTTGTAATGTATTTTCAATAATTATATTATTTTATGTATTCTAATACTTTTTCCAACACCTTTCTGCATCTCTCTTCCCTCTCTCTCCCTCTCTGAGGCTTTTCGTGAACAGTTTGCGGATTACGTTTTGAAGCACACTCGAAGTCCTATGTTGTCATCGGTGCTTTTAGGAGCCACGTGCCCCTTCATTTTCCACAAAAAACGCAGGTCTACATCAGTTGTCAAATACCGTGGAAGATTGCAACTAATCTAATTGTCAATTATTACAATACGCAACAGTACAAATGGATCTCCCACATTCAATATGATTCTTTCCGCGTGGCTGCGACCTTACAGTCTGCAGGATCTTTTCATAAAGCTAGAATAAAAAAAAGGGGACTTCGAACGATTTAGAAAAATCATATTTCTTTAGCCATGAAAGGAAAGACATCGAGCATGGTACTTACTGGTCCAGCGTCCGGGCATTGTCGCGGACCATCATTTGTATGAATTGTTTTGTAACATCTATTCTTTTAACTAACAGTCTCATTAACCAACACTAAATATCGAGATTCGCTGTTTTGCATATATATATAATGGGTAAAATACGAATGAGACCGAGAGGCCTATGACGCTCACGCTCGACTTGCTTTGGTGTCACTTTGGCAGACCTCTTTTGCTTCTATATGAGGGCCATTGCTTTTGGCCAAAGTGTCTTATTAGTGTCCTTCCTCTTGTAAAAGCATCTTGCATAATAACGCAGTCCTTTATGCCTAGTGGTCCTAAGTATGCTTGTATTATTCTAATAGTGTGGTTATACCGTTACAATATTACCCTTGGCTTCGTCTATATAAATGTCACTTCTGTAAGAAGTCAAAACAAGATTAGTGTTTTGAAAATCTCTTTTATATGCAATTCCTTAATGGCCTTCTCAACGCTTTCTCTTCTTCCTCGAACTCTAATGTTAGTAAGAAGCTTAGGTTTGTACTGTTAGTTCAATACGATAAGTCGGTTCCACAAATATAACCTTCATTCACTACTCTATGAATCTGGTGAATTAGAAAGTTTCTGAAACTTGAGAGCCTTATAAAATAGATTAATCATTTATGAAGATTAAGAGGCAGTTCCATTGAAAGGCTGAGAGAAGGGCCATGTGTTGTGAGATAGCATAAGCATCTTAGGAATCATTAGCTTATGCTGTAGCCCCATCATGGTATCAAAGACAGCTTCGTTTAGATTGGGCTAAGATTATAACTCTGTGAATTAAAATGAGTCTATACTAAGAAAAAGATCCATTTCATCATATGACCGAATCTATGGAAAATACCACCCCTATATGTGTCAATGCCCTTGTTATTTCAACTCTCCAATTCCATTATTGAAATCGAATTCCTCTAAGATTGATTATTTTTTGTGAGGTTTTCTACCTCAATGAAGATGAGAAGATTACCACTTCTCAACTTTCTCTTGAAATCCTTATTCCCCCTTTGACAAGCCTACTTCCTTCTCTCCCATCAAATCCATCAAAAAAATGATCCATCACACTCCAAAGGAAGTTAAAAAATCTAGCGAACCAACACCCATTTTTTCTTTACATTATCAAAAACCAATACCTCATTTCAATCTGTTAAATTATGTCTCAAATTTAAGTCTGTCAATTAAACATGGCCCATAACATGCAAATAAATGAGGTCCAAGTTGGACTTTTGTGAAATCTTAGAGTTGGTTATTTTTTCCAGCCAACGTTAATTCTATATGCTTTTGTAGAAGATAGAAGTATAAGGGTTCTAACATTAATTTCTTTAACTGTGACAAACTGCTCATGGGTTTGATTTAAGTTTGGGTGTAGAAGAGAGACTTGTTCTTCAATCACAGATCATGTGAGAGATATGTTTCTATTGAAAATAAATGAGATGGTATATTTTTTACGAGGTCGCAATGGAGAGGACAACTCCCGTCAGACGCCGTAGACATTTAGATCATGACATTTATTGAAGAGGGTCCACCGGCAATGATGGAGACACCTTGCTTTTGGCACTATGAAAGGAGTATAGCTCTCTGAAGACACGAAGAGGAAAGACATTAACGATAAAAGGAAAAGTCCAAATCATTATTTTATTGGAGTGGTCTCTTGGCCAGTTGGCCCTTTTGTTATCTTCTGCTTTCTTCTATTTATCCAACCAGAAGGGACTCCCCTCTTTGGCGGATCGGGAGATTTGTGCAGAAAACACTGTGGGCATAAGGTGTAATTTTTAAATTAAAAAAAATACTCGAGTGTATGAGAGATTATTATCATGTCATTCTTTGATTAATTAGTAAATTATATATGGTTGGCTCTCTCTAGGATTGAATCATATAAATCTCTTGTATCTTTTATTATTTTCTGATTAATTAGTGAATTAATCGGGAGATTTGTGCTGAAAACACCATGGACATAAGGTGTAATTTTAAAATTTAGAAAAATACTTGAGGGTATGAGAGATTATTATTATTTTTTTGGATAAATGGTAAAAGATATATTTACTTTTAAACCAAGAAGCTATACAGTTGTACATTAAGGGTTCTCGGCACCAAAAGCGTATGAGAGATTGTTATCATGTAATTCTTTGATTAATTAGTGAATTATTTGCAGTTTACTCACTTTATAGATGTAGATATTGATACTCGGATTGAATCATATAAATCTCTCGTATCTTTTATTATTCCTCATTTAAAATCTCTCTTGATTTTTGTCGCTCATGATATTAAGATTCTGGCAGCTTCCACGTTAAAATATTTCAACAATTGGAATTCGAGTTGAGGTTTTGCAATTATGTTTGGAGGGAAAGTAGAAATTGAGAAATCTAACAAAGGGAATAACTTTGGGTTGTGGAGCACTAATATACGTGTGCTATTAACAACCTAAGGTTTAGCCAAGGCGTTGGATGGCAATGATTAAGTTGCCGAAAGCAATGAAACATACCAATCAAATGAGCAAATGGAGAGAGCGAAGAGTATAATCTTGTTGAACCTATTGGATGAGGTGTTAATAGAGGTGGCTAAAGAGAAGCATGCTGCATATTTATAGGTAAAACTTCAAGCCCTCTATGTAACAAAGGGTTTGAATAATTGCCAATATTTGTTGAAGATGATTGTTCAAATCCAATATGCTGAAGATACATTTATCAGAGTCCACTTAAATGAATTTAACAAACTGATGATGGATCTGAAGAACGTTAGTGGGATCCCAACCGATGAAAATAAGATATAACATTGTTAGCGTATCCACCAAAGTTATGGGAGCACTTTACCAACTCACTATTATAAGCGCATACGACGATTTCCACGAAAGAAGTAAATTTTGTGTTGTTCTCTAAAGAGTGATAGAGAGTTGTGTGAGGACAATCTAGAGTACCATGTAACGCAAGAGTTGATGATTTGGGGTAGAGATACACATTGGAGGCCCAGTGTTAACATTTGATTTTTAGTCGACATATCATTAAAACATAAAAAATCGAGATTTAGGTTTCTAATCGCGTCGGAATCCTATCTCTCGACCAAAAAATGTCATTTTTCATTTCTTTCTTTTGCATTGTCATTTTAAATCAGTTTTTAGCTCATTTTCAAAAAAAAAAAAAAAACCCGCAAGTCAAACTATTGACTTTCGGGTTGACTTTTTGGTCAATCCTTTGACCAAAAGTCAACCTCGGGTCAAAAATTGACTTTTTGCCCAAAAAAAATTCCACTTAGCTTTACTTTCACTTTTTACTAATCAATTTCTTGAAAATTCAAAGATTTGATTAAAAAAATCAACCTTTTAGGAAAAGTCAACTAAATGGTTAACTTTTGGTCAAACCTTTGACCCAAAAAAATAAAAAAATAAAAAATGAAAAAAAAACATTTCTTTTAATGTGAATTTGACTTTTGTGCCAAGAATTTCACAAAATTCGATTAAGAACCTTAATTTCTAATTTTTTCAGTTTTGGATTCTAAATCGACCAAAAATAAAATTACTTTTATTCTAGTCATAATTAGGTGTAATTCCTTCTTTGAGATTTGGTTTATGGACTATTTGAAATTTATTTGAGCATTCAATTTTGCGATTTACCGAGCCAAAATATGAATTGCCGTTTTGAGCCTTAATTAAGGGACCAAAATTGATCATTCATAACTTATGAACGGACGATTGTTTCTAACTCATTTTCTTAAGATAAGTCCAAATTTGAGATTTATTTTGTGAAATTCACACAATAACTCATCAATGTGAAGAATTTTATCCTCCAAAGCATTAGAAAGTCAAGTAATTAAGCTTCAATTGACAAAATTCGAATTGACCCATTCATGGCTATGGTTTAGTTTCATAAATCTAAGTCCAATTTTAATATTAAGCTTAGATCCATATTTGACCTAAGCTCGAGCACTTCAATTCAAGGTCAATTTGAATGTGGTAAGTGATCTTACCTATGGGTAACTCATTAGATAGGGCAATTGTGACACTAATTGAGTTTAATTTTAGTTAATTTGCAATTTTGTCCATTGAATTGCAAATTTTACTATTTTAGCCATTTAGGCCCAATTCAAAGCACCAATGGTTTCGACTAATTTTTTCCACGATAATCATTCAATTAGGTTAGTAAAAGACCCCTAGATCGCGTTCATAAGGTTTGATTAGCTTAATTGTATCTTAATTGGTCAATTCTTCATAAAAAAGATAAAATTCCTTTTCAATTAGGTCCTTTAGGGTCAAATTGCATAAATTTTTTACCCACAGGGGTCCTAAGTGGAGAAAACAGCATGCACCAGACCAAACCAGTCAAGAACTAGTCAAAATCCGGCCGAACAAGACCGAACCGGTCCAGCCGGTTTGACTAGCCGTTGGCGGGATTAGGCGGTTCAGGCCCATTTCAGCTGGTTCTTGGCCTCTGGCCACCGGTTCTGGAACCCTCTTACTCCCAATTTCACTTCTACAACTTTGATTTCCCAAAAGTTTACAAATTGGTCATCAAATTTCGTCAAATTGCAAATTAACCCCTAATTAGACATTTTGACGCAATTCCCAATTTTGGCTTGGTTTTTTGCAAATCAAACCCACTAGATCAATTACCCGATACCTCGAGATCATAATGGAGCATTCTAAATAGATTTTTGACTGTTGGATCGAGATTTTGGCCATTGGGTCGAACCGATGGCCAAAATTGCTTAATGTGGGAGTAAATAAGTGAAATCTCTTCTATGTTCAAAAAAGGGTTTCATTTGCATGAATTTTTTCTCTCTCCTCAGCCTCTCTCTCTCTCTCCCTCTCTCTCTCTCCAAAATGTTGCACAAACAGATCAAAATTTCTCTCTAGATTCGGTTTGCTTCTTAGACTAGTCTCGTTCTAGGTTCAAACCGGCAGTCACCGGAGCTCCCAAGCCTTCAAGTTGCTGGTAATCTACTGTTGCAAGAGTCTTTAACATTGCTGTGGAAAGAGGAGAGTGGATTGGTGGCCAGATCTTCACCGGTAGCTCAATCTTCACCGGCGAGTCAAGGCTGGTTCTTCGTTGAGCCGGAGGTTCGATTGGTCTTGATTCGAGCCATAGTGACCTGATCTAGGTTCTTGGAGTCTTGATCGTGATCCGGCAATTTGATCCGACTAATTGTGATAGAAACCAACGAAAATCACAACAAAGATAACGATTTGAAACTCAAATGCGATTAAGCGAGATCGAGTTAGTCGATTGGGGCTAGGATTCAAGATTAGGAGATTTTACGCGGTTAATATTGATGAGTATAAATGCTGCAATGAGTTGTTGATGATTTGAATGATGATTGTGATTTTAAGCCTAATATGTGATTTTCGTAGGCTTGTTCATAGGTTACTGTTTTGGGCAAAAAGAGGTTTGAAAAGACCTCATTTCAGCTCGAGTCCTATTAGGATTAGATAATAGACATCCCGAGCTTCGAAACGATAAGTTGTACGCCCAAAACGACCATTGATTGGCCCTCCAAAATACCTCCGAAAATTAAGGATTTTGCAGTAGTTTAGTTAGTTTTTTTTTAATAGTTTTTATAGTTTTTTTTTATAGTTTTTTTGATAGTTTTATAGTTTTTTTTTTCGGTTTTGATTCGGTTCCGCCTTCTAATTTTGTTATTTTTGTGCTGACTTTCATGATCGTTTTTTGACAAAATTTTCTTCATGAGTTTTGTTCCAATCATATCGTGCATCTTCTGTATTTTTTTTTCATGATTTTGGATGTGTTCAGCTAGGTCAGATCTACTTAGATCTAGGCTTAGGTTAATCTGTTCCATATCAATATATGATTTTGCTATTTTTGTGCTGATTTTTGTGTTGATTTATGGAATAATTTTCCTTCATGAAAGTTGCTCGTACAGGTGTTTTGTATGTCCTGTATGTTTTTTTTTTTTTTTAATTTTTAGATATGATTAATTAGGTCAAAATTTCTTAGATCTGGACGTAGGTCAATCTATTCTGCATTCGTCTGAGATTTGTTTTGATGAAGTTGAGTCCATAATTGCACTTATTTGGTCTCAAATCCTTCATGAGAGTTGAAATACATGATATATATGTTCAATTGATGCATTCTTTGCAAGGTTTGTACATTGGCAATGTGAATCAATTGCATATATTAGAGTAAAAGGTATTGTAGTAGCATCTGTTGGACATATAGTTTGTCTATTTTGCTATTTTTACCACGACTCATATGATCTTAATTGAGCTTTGATCTCTTAGCGAGAAATCTTCGTCATCGTTTGCTCTATATGTGAAATTTTTGGTAGGATTTATGCATATCTTGAGGATGGCTAAAATCATGCTTGTTCTGTAAACTTATTGTTATTGAAATGAAATCTTGTCATATGTGCATATTTCCATGCTTATTTGAGTCATCTAATGATCAAATCTTACAATCATGCTTTCTTGATGATTGAATCGCATGTTGCAAGGTTTGCATACATGTTTAGGTCATGTTCTTTGAGTATCATCTTGCACATCAAATTGTCTCACAAAAAGTGTTCATCACACTTAGAATTCCCAAGCATATTATTAGGAATCATGGATCATCTCATAATGTCATTTGAATTGTGTGACATTTTTCATGCCGACTTAAGATTAGATGACTATCCAAACTTTTCGTTACATTCAATCTTAAGTCTTGTGTGATTTCTTTATGCCATTTGTGCATTCTTGGAGTGATTTTAAGGTTTTCTAATGAATGCTTATGTTATGTTTTCTTAAGTACTGATGCACACACTTTTAGAGATCTCAATTTTAGGATATCAAATTGACCTAATTTGGACTCGAGCTCTTCTAGGAAGATGTAGGACACACTTAGAAGTTTTTAGTGTCACTGATTTCAAGCCAATCGCTCATTGTTTGGACTATTTTCCATTTTTTTTAAAGACGAATCACAATCTGGACAAGGGATCAAATTCAGATCCCTGTTTTAACCTCTGTTTGGATAGACCTTTGATATATATATATTTTTTCCATTTTTTCTATTTGAAATTTGAACTTAGTCTCCTAATGAAACTTGCTTGTCATCATGTTGGTTATGTTGCGTATAAATTTGATGATTTTTAGACATGTTTTGGAAGGGCAAATTCTCGTGACCTTAGCTGAATGTCATGTTGTTTCGACAAATTTCTGATGTGTTGTTGCTTGTTGTTTGATTTTTGTAAAATCATGTGTATATTGTTTGAAAAAACTCTCTTCACAAAAGTTGTTCATCATCATGTCATGCATGTTAGGGATGTTTTTTCATTGCCAAATTATCATTAGGTATTGCCTAATTTTGTTGTCCTTATATGTTTGTTCTAGAATTTCCTGATATAAACATGATTGTGTTTGTTTAGCTACACCTTTTAGGTTAGTTTGTGCATGAAATTAGGACATGCCATCTTCATGAAAATTGTTCTAAATGCTTTGATCTTTGTTGTTAAACAACTGTCATTTTCAAATTGCATCTCTCAAAAAATGTTTTGGTACATGTGATGTTTCTAAAAAACGATTCCTAAAAAGATTATTCTCCAAAGGTCGATTTGGCTTAAGGAAAAATCATGATTTGGACCATATTCAAATTGCTCGCGGCGCTTTTGAGTTCTAATGCGAGCCCCGGGTTAGCCTTGGCAATTGAATGTGTTCCATAGTCTAGATATTCCTTAATCTTAAATATTTTCAAACATTTTTAAAATCCCGATTTGACATCGTGAAAGTCACGGTTTGAATTGTATTCAAAATGCCTGCAATGCTTGTGAGTTCTAATGCGAGCCTCGGGCTAGTCTTGGCAATTGAATGCCTTTCATAACTAAGATATCACTTTGTCTCAAAACTTTTTATGAATGATTTTGGGATATATTTTTGAAATATCACATGTACCCTTCATATATATCCCATCATGCATTAGAAATTGCTTGTGTTTGTGATTGGCGCATGCCCTTGGTAATAAGTGACCTGCTGACATTTCACTTTCTTGCTTGATTGGTTGAGAAACAAGGTTTAAAAGACCTGCATGCATGTTTAAATTTTTTGCAATGCATGTGATTTTTAGATGAATGGTAGGGTTGATACATGATATCGAGGGAAAACCCTGAGATCATATAGATCACTTGATTAGGAGACTCAGTAGCATTATTGGCTATGCAAGAATACAATTGGTCAATAATTGCTATAAGTCACAAAAAAAAAAAAAAAGGATTGGGTAGGTGTCTTAGTGGTATCATTGTATGAAAGACAAAGGCCGACCCTGAGACCCCAAAAATTTGACTTTCATATTGCACTTCTTTTAAATGATTGATCTCGACATGATGTCTTGTTTTTTTATTGTTTTGATGTGCATGCTTGTTTCTTTCCATTGTATGTACCTAGTTATAAGTTTCTTAGATTAGGTTTAGATTAGGACCCCAAAGAAGGAGAAAGCGTGAAGACGGTGGATGTCGATGTCCATTCTGACAAGTATCATATATTATTCATTTCCCCGACATATGTCTCGGGTTCCATTTGTTATATAAACCCTACGAGTTGTAGGTTTTCTCTCTTTCTTTCATCTATTTTCAATTGTGTTTCTCTTTTATATTTTCTAGGATTGCATGGTAGATTTATTGTTTTCCTTGATTGTTTACTTACTGTCTTGTAATTTCAATTCCTTTGATTGCTTTCTTTTCCTGTTTTTCTAGAACTAGAATAGAATAAAAATGACTAACCACGCATGATCACTTAGTTTAGGACAAATGATCTCGAAAATGTAAAAAGAAACGCATGGACATGTTAGGAAAACACAACATACTGTTTAGGTACCAAGAAGGCGCTCATAGAAATATTAGTGTAACCCAAGTCTCCAAATCTAGATATTTGGTTGCGTAGAAATCGAGAGAACACTCCCGACTCTCGATTGGGTTTTCTAGTCGACCCCCAAAATGAGGCTAGTGGCGACTCCTGTCTTATTTTTAGGTTGTCATAAACAACTAGGCCATATAAATAAACCGTCGCACGGGGTATGAGTTTCGGTGAAACTCACCATGGTTTAGCATACTCAGTATGGGGGTAACCCAAAGGATGAAGTGATGTCATCCCTATGGGCGAGGCATACTGTTGAGGGGGTTACCATGGTAAAGGTATCCTTAAATCCGATATCCACACCCAACCCTTTCTTCTAAGGTGTGCCGCTTGTGTGGGTATGGATGTGACACTCCGCTGTCACGCGGGGTACAAGCTTGGGAGAGCTCATGATCTCGTAGAGGGAACTCACGAGAGGCTTGATCAAAAAGGTGAGGTGATGGCGTCTTTTGGAATGCAAGCTGTGAGGGAACTCTTGTGATCAAGTACCCCTAAACCCAACCTTTCTCCTTTTTCTCTCCTCGTGATGATGAGGGAATCGAGGGCGGTGAGATCGGGTTGCGACACCTAGCAATAGAAGTAAAAGCATATCAAAGTCGCAACACAAAAAGTCCAAGGGTCGCGTGAAGTATTTCAAGTATTATAAGGATTATTCAAAGTTAAGAAATAAAGGTAGAGAGCAAGATTCTTCAAGCAGTGCGACAAATGTAGCCAAGGAGAGCATCAATGATGTCGAGGTTGTCCTTTGTGACTAGTTCATTAGGAGATGAGCAAGTGCTAGATTCCACGTGTTCCTATCACATGACTCCTCATAGGAACTAGCTCCCTACTTACAATACTACAAACAGTGATAAGAGTTCTTAGGGGGAACGATACAGCTTGCTAGGTTATTTAAAGTTCGAATTTGAATGTATGAGCGTAGAGTGCACATTGATAGACGTGAGGCATGTACCAAAACTCAAAAAGATGAGTAGGTCCTAGATTATGTGAGTTCCTATCACGACTCCTCATAGGAACTAACTTACTACTTACAATACTACAAATGGTAGTTGAGCTCTTATGGGGAACACCATAGCTTGTTCGTTTATGGGAATGGTGTATGGCATCCCAAAATTCAAAGTCAAGTTATAAGGTGTGTTAAAGCCTCTAATTAGGTAATGAAATTACCTATGGTTTAATGCTTTAGCCATTAGTTTTCTTTTAAGATTAGGTGATTTGTGCTTGTGTTTATGAGATTCTAAATTAGATAGATTAATGATGATAATCTATGCTTGGCCATGCACCTTATGAATTAAATAAAATGTCACAAGACTTTGGCCATATGGAAATTAAAATTTAAAATTTATAGAAGAAATAAAAAAAAAAAAAGGGAGGAAAAGTAAATTTTTAGGTTGGGCCTTAGGCCCATTGGCCGAAGCCTTGATGGGCCAAGCTAGTCGGCCCAATTAGGCCCACAAAAGGGGGCTGTCGCCGGCCCATTGAGGCCCAAGAAGAAGGTGGCCGGCCCATGCATGGGTCTTGCCAAGTGGCAAGAAGAGCCTCCATGCATTGGTCCATTTAAGTGGCATGTGATGATTGCAAATGATGAGGTTTGGGGGAGATAAAAGGGAAGAGAGAGAGAGAGAGATGGCCGGTTGCTTCATTTGGCCAAGAGAGGGAGAGAGAGAGAGAGAGAGAGAGAGAGAGAGAGAGATTTCGCGAGAGAGAGAGAGAGAGGGAGAGTGGCTGAGAGGGAGGAGAAGCCGAGAGGAGCTGTCGCCGTTCGCCGCCGTGCTCGCCACCGTGTGCCGCCATCCGTCCGGTCTAGAGGCAAGTTGGGGTCCTCTTGCTGCTCTTGCATGTGTGTGTGTTACATGTATGTCGAATTTTGGGTGATTAGGAGAGGAAAACCGAAGCTTGGATGACTTGTTCTTGAGCAAGGTTGCTGTTTTCGTTTGAATCCGCTCGAGTCAGAATGTTGTGAGAGCTTGCATGCATGTTTAAAGTTCGATTTTGGCTTCAATCTCTTCATGAAAGTTGTATTTAACATCTTAAACTACAACATACTAAAATTTTGTGGAAAATGATGGAGATTTGAGGGGTTAACTCTCATCCTACGGAGACCTCAGATCTGGAAAGATTTCACTGACCTTTTGATGGATTTGTGGTTGCATGTTGAGTTGTGCTAAGAATCTCTCTTCGATTTCTTCATGAAAGTTGTAGGGGACCACCTTGCAAGGCTAAATACTCCTGGGTGACCCATAGCGAAGTAGTACCGTGAGGGAAGGGTGAAAAGAACCCCCATCGGGGAGTGAACGACCCCATAGGCTTTCGCTTTCGCGTCTCTCTAAAATTGCAGTCATGGTAAAATCTTGGTTTATTTAATCATCAGGGACTCCCAAGCACACGAATTCTCTCTAAATAGAATAGAAATAGATAATTGAGGGCAACCATATGCTTTGACCTGCATTAAATGCTGGGCTATTCGTTGAAGATAAAAGCACATCGAACCCATATGAAGTTTTACCATGACATCTTAAGATACAACATACTCAAATTTGAAGTGAAATGAACAAGTATAACCTAGTAAATCGACTAGATCTTGAAGACGGTAATTCTGGAGATGTATTACAAGACACCCGAGACTTCATGGACCTAAATGACGACTATACTATGGATATTTGACTTGGATCTCTTCATGAAAATTGTAGATAACATCTTGATGTAGAACATATCCAAATTTCATAGGAAAATAAGAAGAATAGGTAGGTGAAAACTCAGTATTTCGGAGAAGCATATACTAGACGATTCGGTGTTGAGTCCAGAAACTTCGTGAGACTGTAGAAATTTATCTAAAAAGAATCTAACTTGGAAGTCTTCATGAAAAATGTACTTTAGTGTCTTGGCTATAACTCGGTAAAATTTAGTAATTTTTGGAGGTCGTATGGATATTTTAATCGAATTTCTTCGGAAATTGTGCATTCTGATTTCATCCGAAAATTTCATGCTGTTTTGTGTGAAATTATGAAATTATGTGAAATTCTATTTGGCCATGTATTTTGCATGAAATCATTATCCTATTGTCTTGATTATCACTTGCCTTAATTTTTATGATTTTTGAGAATTATATAGATATTTAAATTTAATATTTTTGAAAGTGGCACAAGCTGGAATTTAAATAAATGTAAAAAGGGCATGATAAATGGATTATTTTAATTGGCATAAATTCCATAAATTTTTATGAATAATTGTACCATGTTGCATGTATAATGTGGTCTTGATGTATGCATGACAATGAATTGGGATGCATGTGTGAATTCAATGTTGAACATGATTTTTGGCTACCAATACATCATATGCCATGCTAAATTAAGACCAAAATTGGTGAACATGAATAATGTTAAATGAGGAGATTGTTGTGGTGGATGATGATGCCCGGAATGTATAGAGATACATTGCTGGATGGCCCTGGGAGTTTCAAGATGCCCGGAAAGTTGGGGGTGCCGGAAGCCCTGGAGGTTTTTGCCTAGGGGGATGCCTTGCGATGCCAGTAGGGGTGCGGGATGCCCGGCCAGGGAGTGTAAATGCCGGAAGTCTTGTCGGAGGTCTTTGCCTGAGAGGATGCCTCATGATGCCAGATGGGGTGCGAGATGCCCGGAATGTGGGGGGTCGGATGCCCGGTGGCCTTGAATGACTGAATGCCGGAGGTTTTTCTCGCATGGGATGCGAGTGTAAAATATGAGATGAAAGTGGTGATCCGAGGAAGGGTGATGTGGTGATCAAATTGAAAGTTAAAAATGGAAATTGAACCATGCATGATATGATATGACATGATGATGATCACCTATGGCATGATGATATGCATAATGATGATAATGTATGATGTGATATGATGATGATCACCTATAGCATGATGATGACATGTGTATAATACGATGATGATGATCACCTATGATATGATGATGTCATGATGATGATGACATGTGTGATGTGATGATGCCATGATGATGATGACATGTGTAATGTGATGATGCCATGATGATGATGACATGTGTGATATGGTGATGTCATGATGATGATGACATGTGTGATGTGATGATGCCATGATGATGATAACATGCGTGATGTGATGATGCCATGATGATGATAACATGTGTATGGTATAATGATGTCATGTATGTGGTGATGATGACATGTGTGCGATATAATAATGGTATGATAACGATGATATGAGTATGACATGATGATACACATGTATGTGTTATGATTGTGGTGATGATGCATGATAATATACGCATGGCTCCAAGGGAAGTAACGCCTGGAATGCATGTATTACTTGTATGATGCATTGAGTGGTTATTGGATTCATTTACCTGCTGAGTGGTTGTACTCACTCCTTTTGGGGACCAACATTTCAGATTAGCAGCATGCCGCTCCCTGCCGTCACACGGGGTGTATTTTACGGCCTACCTTCCGATGTAGAGGTCGAGTGCGCAGAGATTGACTGTCCCTCTGTTCCTGGACTGACTTTTATTCGAGTGCACTGTTTAGTGATGTACGACGTGGGCCTGGCTGGGGGCCCTGTCATTCAGGAGTTCATATGTGTCCATGTTTGTCGAGATGGAGTGATGCGAGGGATGTTGTCACCACCACCGCCTGATGCACCGGGTTGGGTGTGAGGGCCCGTGCGTGACGAGTAGGAGCTGGATTTTTTTAGGATAGTTAATCGACACTGATGATGGGGATTGTTGCATGTGAGTTGTAGCGGGTCGAGGGTTCTTTTTGGGGTTTTAGGCCGGACATGGCTGAGTCCTGGCTTTTCCTTTTGATGTACCGACCCGAGAAATCCCATCTTGAAAATATATGTAAATAAAGTGTCGTGGCTTGTCTATTAATCATGGTGATTAGTGGTGTGTATTTGTATCATGGTTGGTAGGGAGAGAGATGGTGATGTTTTATTTTGCTTCCGCTAATGAGTCGCGCTGGGACCGCTTTAAAAAAAAAAATCTATCTATGATTTACGACGCTTCTTCTAGAGAGAGATAGTAAGGTATAACGTTGGTGCCTGTGGCGACCCTTGAAGGGTTCGGGGTGTCACATGGTGATAGTCTGAATTCGGATGTACAATGGCGTAGAGCGCACATTAATAGATGTGAGGCATGTAATAGAGTTCAAGAAAAATCTTATTTCTCTACGGATACTAGATGACATTGGTGCAAGTACACCATTGAGGGTGGAGAGTTAAAGATTTCTTGAGGTACCATAACAATGATGAATGGAAAAAAAGAAGAAGAAGAAGGTGATTTTCTTTCATTTACTGGAAAAAAAAATCATGACAGGTTTTGGTGAAGTTTCATCAAGTGAGTCAAACAAAGTTGACTCAATTATAGCATATGCGGTTATGGCACATGAATGAGACAGGTGTGACAATACTGAGTGAGAAGGGGGTTGCTGAAAGGTCATAAGACAAGGAAGCTAGACCTATGAGAGCTGTACATCTTTGAGAAGTAGAATAGGATAAAATTCAGTACAACTAATCATTCAACTAAGCAACCAATTCAAATATCTAGGGTCGTCTCTACTGTTTTATTTTAAAGGAGGTGCCCAATATATGTTGACATTCATTGACATTTTTTCAAAAAAGGTGTAGGTATACTTCCTAAAGCACAAATTTGAGATGCTCAATCAATTTAAGAAATTTAAAAAATTGATTAAAAAGCAGTCAAGTAGATAGATCAAGTACCTAGGCAATGGCATGGATTTCTATGGTAATGATTTTACCAAATTTTGTTAGAAAGGAGATTGTGAGACACCGCACTATTCCCGAGACATCACAGTAGAATGGCGTTGTCGAACGGAAGAGCAAAACTCTACTTGAGTACACTTGGTGCATGCTTTCGCATGCAAGACAGACAAGTAATTTTGGGACAAAGTGATAAACATGATCTATTACCTAGTTAATCAATCTCTATCATCTACTATCGAGTCAGAGACTCCTAAGGAAGAATGGTTGAGGAAACCTATTAATTGAATTACAAGTATTCAAATTTCCTGCATATGCCCATACAAGTGCTTGAGCAGAGGTTGAAGAAGTGCATATTTATGGGTTATGCACAAGAGGTGAAAGGCTACTGAGTGTGGTGCACAGATTCCATATCACTTGGTTTCTAGTAATTAGAAACATTATCTTCATTGAAATTGCTATACTTCGAAAGATGAATTTTGAGACTCAACTAGCAAAGCAAACGAATCATGATGTCAGTAGTGAGGTGGACTTTCAAGTGGAGCCTCTCGAGACCTTAGAGATAATGGAGACTAAGATTGCAAGTCGGTGATACAAAACAACTAATAGAGTGACATCATAGTATAGCCATGAGCAAACAGAGAATGTAATTTAAACCATTGGTACGTTACGATTATTCTTATATTACTTATGTATTGAATGTAGGTGATGAGGTAGAAACAAATGAACCTTTGTTTAACTCTGAGGTGATGGTTGGTGTTGAGTCATCTCAATGGCTAGAAGCTTTGAGCAAAGAGATTGAATCACTCCATCAGAATTAGACATGTGAATTCATCAAACTACCTAAAAGATAAAAGATTGTTGAGTGCCAATTAGTCTACAAATGAAAGGAGGGAAATCCCGTTGTCAATGTAGTGAAATATAAGGCGAGACTTGTTGCAAAGAGGTATACTCAGCAAGAGGGCATAAACTAAAATAATGTGTTCTCTCTTTCGTAAGACATATTTCTATTTGCGTATTTCTTGGCTCATTTGCTGGACAAGATCTCGAGTTGGAACAACTAGATGTGATTCCTCATAATTTCTCCAATAGTGGCTCCAACAGGTATATATGCACCTCCACTTTGGTGTTATTCACTTTGCACTTAACTTTCATGGTCATAAAGATCTCTCGGTAGCGGCCCGTGTAGCATGACTTTACACTTGGTTTCTTGACTACCAACATGCATGTATTAGAACAATCGAAACCACTTGCAATGCCAAGACAATATTTGTAACACTATTTTCGAACCCTTAGATGGCTCTTTCAAACCTCGTTTAGGCAATGCTTTGAAAGTCCAGTTACAAATCACTCTAGCCCCCTAAACTCCCGACTTTGTTATGCAACCCTTCATTATTAGATGGTGTACAGAGTCCTAAATCATGCCCTTGATTGGCTCTTTCAAGAGCAGAAGATGCTCCTTTGATCTCTGTAGATAATAATCAGACAACTTCGTGCATTCATGTTCTGAGGTAGATCCCTCCTTTATAGTTGATTAAGCTTCTCTTAGACACTTGAATGATTGACTTCGTATGAGAAGCTTCACTAGAATATCCTGAGAATTTAGTCTTTAGAATCTAAATTCACTAAGAAAAAAGAGTGCAACGTGGTCATTAAATTTGACTATTCAAAGGAAAAAGGATGAAACCCTTCTTCTTCCATTTCTCCTACCATTTTGATGATGCAGCTATGCATCCCACAAGATGAAGTTGAAGGAGAAAGACTTGAAATAGAGTCTTTCAATTTTGAAGTACATCCTCTTATCTACTTCAAAAACCCTCATACAGGTAATTGCTATTAGGATGTAGACTAGCAACGCAAACGTTATCTAGCCCTTTTAGAAGACGAAGATGTAAGGCCTTCTGAAAAAGAAGAAGAAATTCTTCTCATGCAAATGGGAATTCTTTGAAATAGTTATTTAAAAGTATGCCTGAATTTTTCTAAAAACAATAAGTTCTTACATCTAAGTTATAAAAGGAAAAAGAAAAATTTAGATGTTAATAAGACTTTCCAACATCTAAGTTGCCAAAATAAAAGTACAAATTAAAGAGAAAAATTACATGTTTGAAAGTGTTGCATGGCGCATTTTTATTATATTTTGTATAGAGATTATTGTGCATATTTTAGTGAGTCTCTAATTGATATGCATATACTATATATAAATTGTTATGGCAGATGTGGATACTAAAATGAAATTGAAATTGAAATTGAGAAGAATAAAAGAACAACTAATTTACGTAGAAACCCTTGCGGGAAAAACTATGGGGGGAGGAGAAGCAAAATCCATTATGGAATTTCAAGGATTACTAAAGGTGACTTTGAAAAACTAGGACTTTTTTTGTCGCAACTTCTTGACCTTGTAACTTGAGAAAAACAATATTTATATTGTCCCCAAGCCCTAACATTGGCCCAAGCCCATAAAAAAAAAAAAATCAAGACATACTCAACAAATTCCACCTTGGCTTGAATTCTACATAAGTAACAAACAATCTTCTCCTCCTACTAGAGTGAAACTTAGTTGTAGCAAACATTAACCAAAATCAAGCAATGCTTGAATTTGGCAATAGGCAAAGACTTCGTCAACATATCAATTGGATTGTTTTCTATATCAATCTTCAAGACATTAATATAGCCATCGGCAGTAATGTCTCGAATAAAATGATATCGTACATCAATGTGCTTTGTCCTCTTATGATACATCTAGTCTTTAGTAAGATGTATAGACCTTTGACTATCACAATGGACAATAGTCACACCATGATTCATAGTGAGCTCTTCAATAAGCCTTTTAACCATATGACCTCTTTAACTACCTATACAATAGCCAAATACTTTGCTTCTATAGTAGACAAAGCAATTGCATGTTGCAAAGTAGCTTTTCAATTGACTACACAACCTCCAATAATAAAGATGTACCTAGTCAAAGACCTCCTCTTATCAAGGTCACCAGTATAATCAAAATCAACATATCTTGTCAGAATGTCATCGGTTTTTCCAAACTCTAAACCAAAAATCAAAAGTACACTTCAAATATTTCAAAATTCACTTCACAGCTTGCCAATGAATTTTTCCTCGGTATGATAAATATCTACTTATCATGCTAACATCATGTGAAATGTTTAATCAAGTACAAACCATGGCATACATAATGCTACTAACTGCACTAGAGTATGGAACATGTGACATATATTTTAGGTCATCATCTATTTGTGGACATAAATTAGTTGATAATCTAAAATACAGCAAGACAAGTACTTATTAGTTTGGTATCTTTCATGCCAAAACAATCTAACACCTTCTCGATGTAGCTTTTTTAGGAGAGATATAATTTTTCTCTTTTTTTACCTCACTGAATTTTGATGCTTAGGATTTTCTTCACTGCACCTAATTCCTTCGTCTCAAATTCAATCCTCAACTATGCCTTTAAATTATGTATATCAAATTTATCTTTTGCTGCAATTAATATATAATAACAGATAAATAAAAAGCCACTTGAAAGTTTGTGCAAATATACATAGTTATCATATTTGCTCTTATAATAGCCAATTTGCACCACAAACAAACCAAACCTTTTATTCTATTGTCTAGGTGATTGCTTCAAACCATATATAGACTTTTTTAATAGACAAACATGATCTTCCTTACCTTCAAATTGAAAACCATCTAGTTGACCCATATAGATTTTCTTTTCAAGTTCACCACGCAAGAAAGTTGCTTTCATATCGAGTTGTTTCACCTCTAAATCATGCATAGCAATTAACGCAAGCAAAACCTGAATAGAGCTGTATTTAACGACAAGTGAGAACACGTCATTAAAATCAACTCCCTCAATCTGACTATAGCATTTAGCAACTAGACGAACTTTGAACTTGATGTTTTCAACTCCAAGAGTACCTTCATTTCTTTTGAAAACCCATTTACAACCTACTATTTTCTTTTCTTTTGCTGGCTTGACAAGCTCCCAACTTTAATTCTCTTTAAGAGATTCCATCCTTCATTCATAGCAACTGACCACTTTGCTGAATTTTTCGAAGAGCCGGCTTCTTTGTAGGTTTTAGGTTCACTATACTCTATTGACTCTGCAATGGAAAGAGCATAAGCAATAAAATTTGAGAATCAATATTTCTATGGAGGTTTCACCGTCCTTCTTGGTCTATCTTTGACAATAGAATACTATTCCTCTTTAGGATTTTCAAACTCAATATTATCTGAAGATGACTGAATTGGTTGCAAAGAAATTATTTCAAGCTCTACGTTCTTTGCAACACTTTTCGAATTTTCATCACAAGAAATAGATGATTCTTTCTTAGGATGAAACATAGTAGACTCATCAAAAGTAATATCTCTGCTAATGATAATCTTAGATAAATTAGCACACCAAAATCTATAATCTTTTACACCAAAAGCATAATCAAGAATGATGCATTTTTTTTGCTTTAGGCTCTAATTTGCCTTCATTAATGTGTATATGCTAAAAATCCAAATACTCGAAAAAAATAATAATTAGCGGGTTTACTTTACCAAACCTCCTCAAGTTTCTTGCACTCAATAGATGTGCAAGGAGAATGATTTATCGACTAAGTAGCTGTATTGACTGCTTTAGCCCAAAACTTCTTTGCCTAAACCATCGTTAGACTATAGACATCTAGTCTTTTCTAATAAGATTCTGCTCATGTGTTCTGCAATACCATTCTATTGTAGTGTATTCACCGTTGTATAATGCCTCATAATACCTTCAACTTTGCAATTAAACTCACCCCCACAAAATTCCAACTCATTATTTGTTCTCAACCACTTAATCTTCTTACCAGTTTGTTTCTCAATTAATGTTTTCCATTATTTAAGTGTAATGAAAACATTGCTTTTTTGTTTTAAAAAATAAACCTAAACCTTTATTTAAAAATCATCAATGAAAGTGAGTAAATACCTCGAACCAAGGCCTTTCGAAGGAACTTTCGTAGGCCCTGAAAATCAAAGTGAATATAATCCTAAGTGCCCTTTATTGTGTGAATTCCTGTCTTGAAATTGATCATTGTCTATTTTCCAAAGACACAATGTTCACAGAAATCCAGTTTTTTTTTTATTTTCTAACCACACAAAAAACCTCTCTTACTCAGCTCCTCCATTCCTCTGATACTCATATAGCCTAATCTTATATACCATAATTTAGTATTGTTTGATTCTGTTGTAATGGATGATATTACAGTTGAATCGATAACTGTAGTGCATTGCAGTATACAAGGTGTCAGTTTTCAATCATTTCATCATTAAAAATGAACCTCTCATAATCTTCATAATTCTACCTTTAGCTGTAAACTTACAACTATTAGCATCAAGCGTACTCAAAGAAATGAGGTTTTTCTTCCAATCAAGAATGTGTCTAACATTATCCAAAGTTCTGATGATGCTGTCGTACATTTTAATGTTGACAATCCAAATCCTAACTTAACTGCTTTGCATTTAGCATTGTTTCCCATTAGAATAATTCCATCATTAAATTCTTTGTACATAAAGAACTAGTCATGATTAGGGCATGTCACGCCCAATCCTCAAGCGCGTGTCCATCCCTCCATGGTCAATTACATTGTGATGTCCTAGGACGCGTCACCGACCCATTCATTTTAATGCACATGCGGAAGCAAATAAATAAATCCCTAGACAACACAAAGATGTGATAGAAAAATAGGGCCACGATTTTTGAAAACCACAACACACCTTTAAACATAGCAGACTAGATCATTTACAATACTAGTCTATATTCACAATCTACAAAGGATCGATCCTCAAAACGAAGTTGTCCTATGACTAGCTAATCAGACTCATTCACCGATTCTTCAGTCTCCACAGGCACCAGGGGCGTTGGGTCTTCCACCACACCATTGGGAGGGTCAGCTAGATCCTCGTCCAGAGTAGCATCAACTATCGCAGTGGGGAAATCAAAAGTCTTAAGGGGACCCACCCTGAAACCATTGGGTCCGTAGCGGAACTATGCTTTGAATCGATGAGGTATTCTATGAGGTGGATTTTCTTCGACCCAGACAGTGGTCACTATAAGTTCATAGACCTAGTGACTTCCTGGATCGGGATAGCGAGAAACTCGCTCGGTAACCCTCATGGGACGGCCAAAACGCTAAGGAGGAACCGCCATCTAAGAACCTGAAAATGTTGAGCCCACAACGGGGTGAGACAACGTCTCAGCAAGTTCACCCCTCTTAAACTCCGACTAGGAAGGAAATACGCCTAAATGCTACCTATGCACACTCACAAGATAGAGGACTTACCTCACATCAGTTCCTTCCTGCAAGTTAGTACAGTTCATGATTTCTATCAATCCACTCAATTCAAATCAAACCATCGATCAATCAGTCAATTAGCTCGATTCGATACCAACGGTACTATCTATCAATTCAATACCACATATCAATCCCCTTGATACCACCATTGCTCATATAAGCTGCAATATATGATCATAACTCGTTCAAGTTGATATAGATAGATAGATAGTTCGCTCAAGCTGATAAATATATATATTGTGCTCGCACCAGCTGATAAACGATCTTAGCTCACACAAGTTGATATATATAGATGGTGCTCACTCAAGCTGATAAACGATCTTAGCTCACACAAGCTGACGTGCAAAGGGGCTCACACAAGCTAATAATTCACCTTATTGAAAATAACCGATAAAATAATTGTGTGTGAGTACATGATCGGCCTGAGCCAAAAACACAATATATATTGGTAAAAGGTAAGAAAAAAAAACGCAATATATTTCTTTTCAAAAATCCCACTAATTATATATTCCACAAAAAAAAAATTCGAAGTTAAAAACTAACAGCCGATATTTTCCAATTATATGTCGAAATTCCACAATTTTGGGATAAATCTCCAAAATTTCAAATTCCAACCAATTTGCACAAATCGGTACTCAATTAAATAAACCAAGCATACCATTGAAATCAGCACGAAATTCCGATCACCGGCTATCCTGGTATAATTTTCGGAAAATAATAAATAATTAAATAAATACCAAAATTAATTAAATAAATACAATTAAATGCCATAAATAGAAACTTAGGCCGGAAAAGCCTAATTTAATACTAAAACAGGCTCGGAAAATTTCCGAACTAGTTTAGATAAATAATACAACCTATCTAGTTGCTAATTAAGCTGATCTAACCACCTAACATGCAATGACGAGTAATTAAATCGCTAATCCGTTCTAACTAACCACCTAAATCCTACTTAGCCTAAACTAATCGACCATTAAGCATCATTAACTCCATAAGCAGAGTTTAGTGAGTAAACTCACCGGTTTAACAATCTGGTGAGTCCACGACGATGGCAACACGGAGATGGGCGACCACCTCTGAAGTGACGACACCCTACGAGGCTCGGAAAAGGTTCGAAATGGGCCTCGAAGGCCCACGGCTAGCTGAGGGCTTCGGTTATGCTCTTAGGCCGAGAGAGGTGGCGCAGGGCTCAGCTTGGGCTGGAAACGGCCTGGCAGGCTGCTAGGCGGGTGGGTGAAGCAGACAGTGGCTTCTAACGGCGGGACGGGTGGCCAAGCGGCTCCGACGGCCAAGGACGATGGCTCAAAGGCATTGGGAGGCGAGGCTAGGCACGACTGGAGGCGGAACGGCGCATGGGATGGGTGCGACTCGCGTGACGACGAAACGGCGGGGATAGGGAGTCCGGTGGGCTTGCGACAGCCAAAGGGGGGGAGTTGGCTGGCTTCCTCTGCAACTTTTGAGCTAAAAAACTCTTCTAATAGAGAAAGGTGGCTGCTGGAGAAGAATGGGTGACAACAGATGGCTTGAGGGGACCACAAAGCCTTCTAGAAACCAAAGTTGTCTCATTTGAGCTCATCCAATAAGCACCACCTCTCCAGCCTTGGTCAGCAGGTCCTATCCATTTCAAAACTTCCCTAACACACTTGCCAAAGGGTCCAAAGGGTTGTGCACCAAGGGGGCCTACGAATTTGACACCAAATTCCCAAAATTGAGCCAAGTTCCTCTCTAATTAGATTCAATTCGGCCCCTATAAATCCACCAAGGTGTCCTCGACCAAATTGACATTTTTCATTGCCAATAGAACCAACTTGCATATAAAAAAAACGTGATAAAAAATGATCTCCTGAATTTTCCAAATAAAAACGGCCCTATATTGAATTTTTGCCAAAAATCTCGGTTTGCAGAAAAATTTTCAGAGGATGAGTCGATGTTCCTAAAATGAATCGTGACATGACAGAATTTTTAATTTTTGAAATCGGATCCAAATTCACGATTAATTTCAATCTGGCGCAATTTTAGCGTAACCTAGCATACCATGTAGCTTTTAGGGATTTTTGATGCAATTGACTCGTAGTCGATTTATTTCGAGTCACAACGTACATCTTCGACACATTGGCGACTCTCAGTTGTCGTGAAAATCTCGAGATTTCAAATATGGACACAAGGTACCAAAATGACAGAAAAATCGGTCTAGTGTTGATCGATGAGAATTTTGCAATCTGGTGGAATCACCCACACACTAATCATATACCTCTATTGAATCGACCTATTTCCGATCTCTGATTGATTTCGACAGTGCCGTAATGACCCTTGTAGACTAGCACGGTCGAGCAGTCGATTCTTGATCGAATTCTCAAGTCTATTGCGTTAAAATTCTTTAACAGCTTCACTTGATAGGTTAGTTGTCTCGTGAGTGGCCAACTCAAAGAAAAGAACTATAGGCGCATTGATGAAAAGCCAAACTTATCCAATCAAAGACAGAACTTGAAAATCAGGATGTCACAGGGCACATATGATATGAACAACCTAAATCAAGAATCCAGCTATCATTGAATTTGTATGTTTATTTATCATCTACAACCAATAACCAATCTTCGTTTTCTTTTTAAGCAACACCAGCTTAAGCGGGGTTTTTGTTTCCTTGATTCTGTCTGATCTAGTAGTTCTTATTGTTTTGTCGATTTGCACTTATTTGATTTGGCTGATTCATATTTTCTCTTTGTTGTTTTTCTTTTAATGTTAGATACTTTATCTTGATATGCCCTTTAGACTTACAACAGTTGCAAATTAGATCCCTATGCTTTGATTTTGATCTAAACCTGCCACCATTACTTCTCTTAACAGACTTTCCTATAGCAACTAAACTAGTCCCATGATCATTACTTCATTCAAAAGTCAATTCTGTATCTAGTTTCTGCTTGTTTAGGAGACTAGTCTTGACATTTTCAACATCAATAGTTTCTTTACTAACAATCTTGGTTTCTCTAAAATTCTTATAAGAAAGTAGTGAAACTAACAATAAGAGAGCCTAATTTTCAATTTCAACCTTAGTATCAATACTTCTTAATTCAGAGATGATAACATTGAATTCATAAATATGAGATTTAAAAGAAGCACCTTCAGCCATATGAAGAGTGAAGAGTTGTTGCTTGAGCCTCAACCAATTGGTGAGGGATGTTATGAAAAAATACATTCCAATTTATGCCATAAACCTATAACTATTTTCTGATCTTGTATCTCCTACGTAACTTCATTCGTGAGGCACAACTAAATAGCAGACATGCCTCTCTCATCCAATTCTTCTCATGTTTCATCTGACGTGCTGTGACACCCCGAACCCTTCGCAGGTCGTCACCAGCGTCGGTGTTACATCTTTTACCATCTCTATCACTTGGCTAAATTAAGCCTTGCCAGATTACAGGCATTTTTTTTTTTTTAAAGCGGTCCCATGCGCGACTCATAGCGGAAGCAAAATTCACATCGTCATCTATCTCCCTTCTAACCCATGATACAAGTACACACCAGCTAAACATCGGGATTTTTATAAACAAACGTCGACACATTATTTACATATATTTTCAAGTTGGGACTACTCTCGGGTCGGTACATAACAAGGAAAAGCTAGGACTCAGCCATGTCCAGCCTAAAACCTCAAAAAGAGACCTCGACCCTCAACATCATGCGAGCACAAAAACCCCCCATCGAAAGTGTCGACTATCTACATCAAAAAGAGATCCAGCTCCTACTCATCGCGTGCAGGTCTCACACCCAACCCGGTGCATCAGGTGGTGGCGGCGGCAGCATCCCTCGCATCGCTCCATCCCGTCGAACGTGCACAGACAGGAACTCTTGTATGACAGGGCCCCCAGCCAGGCTGATATCATACATAACTAAGCATCGCACTCGGATAAACGTCAATCCGGGCACAGAGGGACAATCTATCTCCGTACACTCCACCTCAACATCAGACGGTAGACCGTAAAATACCCCACGCGAAACAGCAGGTAGCGGCATAGTGCTAATCTGAAATGTTATCCCCAAAAGGGGTGAGTACAACCACTCAGCAGATAGGGAAATCCAATAACATTCCAATGCATCATGCATATCATCACACGTTGCAAGCATCACCTACCTTGTAATCATGCGTATCATGCATCATCACATCATATATATCATCATCATCATCGCGTACCACATTATCATTAACCATGCATCACCATGCATATCACATCATCATTAACCATGCATCACCATGCATATCACATCATCATTAGCCATGCATCACCATGCATATCACATCATATCATCATTAGCCATGCATCACCATGCATATCACATCATATCATCATTAGCCATGCATCACCATGCATATCACATCATATCATCATTAGCCATGCATCACCATGCATATCACATCATATCATCATTAGCCATGCATCACCATGCATATCACATCATATCATCATTAGATCAATTTCCACTTTTACTTATCAATTGATCCCCACATTATCTTTTCTCAAATCATCAAATTCACCATCATCACCATCCCTTCGGGCAAAAACCTCCGACAGGGATCCTAGTATCCCAGCCATCTCATGGCCACTGGGCTTCCGGCCCCCCACATTCCGGGCATCTCGCATCTCAACTAGCATCACGAGGCATTCCCTTCGGGCAGAAACCTCCGACAGGGCTTCCGGCCTTTACCCTTCTAACCGAGGATCTCGCACCCTAATCCTGGCATCGCGAGTCATTCCCTTCGGGCAGAAACCTCCGACAGGGCTTCCGGCCCCCCACGTTCCGGGCATCCTGAAACTCCCAGGGAATCTCTGGAATTACGCCACCAGGCCACCAGACAACATCCTCCGCCACAACCTCTTACTCACATACCACTTTCCACTTTTATCATCCTTTTCATCTTATTATTTCATGGCATATGATTCACACACATACATCGTGATTCATAATCATACATGTATCACAATTCATGATCATTCATACATCAATGCCATATAACAATACATCATAATCCATGATCATACATGTATCAATGTCGTATAGCAATGCATCATAATTCATGATCATTCATACATCAGTGCCATATAACAATATATCATAATTCATGATCATACATGTATCAATGTCATATAGCAATGCATCATAATTTAATGGAATACATGGCTAATAAAATAATCCATTATTATTTTTTTATTTTTTATTTTATTATATTATTATTATTTTATTATTTTATTAATTTATTATTTTTTTATAAATAAACATTTCATTTAATATTTATGATTTTCCCAAAATCATAATATTTAAACAATCACTAAACAATTAGAATCACAATTTTATGCAAAATTCATGGCCAATTTGCATTTTACATAATTTCCCGAATTTCCACAAAATACACACAATATTCGGATAATGGCCAGATTTCACAGTTTTCGAATTAATTCAATTAAAATACTCATATGACCTCCGAAAATTCCCAAATTTTACAGGGTGATAGCCAACACATTTTCGTGCATTTTTCATGATAACACTAAGCCAAATTCTTTATAGATTAATTTATACAATTCCATGAAGCTTCTGGAACCTCTATCGTTTCGTCCAGAATGTACATCACCGAAAAACTTAGGTTTGACCCATCAAATCTCTTTCGTTTCTTCTGAAATTCGAGTATGTTATGTATCAATGTGTCCTTTACAAGTTTCATGAAGAGATCTAGGTTAAATAACCAAAGTATGATCCTCTTTTAAGTCCTTGAAGTCTCGGGTGTCTCGGTTCACTTCAACAGAACCAAACGTCTCAAAGATCTAGCCGATTAACTAGGCTATACTTGTTCATTTCTCTTCAAATTTGAGTATGTTGTATTTTAGGATGTTACCTACAACTTCCATGAAGACAACAAAGTGAGATCTCCAACAGAAATCAACATGCAACCAAGAAATCATCAAGAGGTCAGTAGGAAATTCGCAGATCTGGAGTCTCCGTATAACAGAGCTTTTGACCCCTCATATCACCTTCGTTTCCCATGAAATTCGAGTATGTCATACTAAAAGATGTTAGCTTAAACTTTCATGAAGACACCGAAGCCAAAATCACACTCCAAATACACATGCAAGCTCGAATAAGAAACTGTCTACCACAAACCGAACGGAAACAGCCACATAACATGAACACATTCAACCCTTACTTCGATATTTCGCCCAAATCACCCCTAAAATCTAACATGCAACCATCAAAACAACATGCAATAGAAGTTAAGGACCCCCCACTTGCCTTAAAGAAAAACACACAGCAACACACGGCGGCGTAGGACGGTCGGACTAGGCGGCGACGGCGAGACACGGCGGCTGCACCTCCCTCTCGGCTCCGCCTTCTCTCTTTCCCTCTCGGTCTCTCTTCCGCTCAAGCCCTCTCTCGCACACTCTCTTGGCCAAAATGAAGAAAACGGCCACTCTCTCTCTTCCCTCTCTCTTTTTATATCCCCTCAATTGCAATGATTAATCCACCTCAACCATGGCCAATGCATGCCATTCCTTTATGCCACTTGTAATCTTTATTTTTGAAATTTGATTTGGGTTAATGGGCTTGGGCTTAGGCCCAACCAGCCACTCCTCCTTGGGCTGGTCGAGCTCCCTCTCTTGGGCCCAATGGGCCGACTAGCTTGGCCCACCAAGCTTTAGGCTAATGGGCTCAAGGCCCATTCGAATTTTATCCCTTTTTTCCCTTTTTTTTTTGAATTCCTTTCTATAAATATTTCTAAATTCAAATTTCATCTTGGCCAAAGTCTTGGAATTTTTTTTTTTAATTATTGAAATTTAAATCATATGGCCAAGCATTAACTAATTAAATTTAAATTTCCACAAACACAAGCAAAATTCATCAAATACAAGGGTAAATTGGCTAAAGCATAAGCCATAAAATTCTACCACCTAATTAAAGACATTTAACACACCTTAAGGCTTGGCTTTGAATTTCCGGGATGCCACACGTGCTTTCCAGTTTCTTCCCTTTTCCAAACAGAGTTTTCTTCATACCCTACTATGTAAGAACAACCAACATACGAACTTGTCATAGATTGAAATTGTCACTCCAATCAAACTTCCCAATATCAAATTTCGTTGTTGAACTTGAAGCCATAACTAGAAGATCAAGAAAACCCTAAGGCTCTAATACCAGTTTGTTATGGTAGATGCGGAAACTAAAATGAAATTGAAATTGAGAATAATAAAAGAACATCGGATTTTCGTGGAAACTTTTGCAGGAAGAACCACGGGGGGAGAAGAAGCAAAATCTCTTGTATAATTTCAAGGATTACAAAAGATGGCTATGAAAAACTAAAACTTTTTCTATCTCAACTTCTTGAACTAATAACTTGAGAAAAATAAAGTTATATTGTCCTCAAGCCCTAACATTAGCCCAAGCCCATACAAAAAAAATAATTCAAGACATACTCAACACAAACTCTATTTTTGTAAGATACATACATATATATGCTATACTTTGCAATATTAATATATAGTTAGATGAAAAAGTTATAGTATGTGGTCGCAACTATCTTTGTAATTAATATTTAAATGTTCTTGTACTTGACTCTATTTTTGTAAGATATATGGATATATATATATATATATATATGCTATATTTGACAATATTAATATATATTTAAATGAAAAATTTATAGTTTGTGATAATATTTAAATGTTCTCGTACTTGTCTATAGATATATACTATTTTAAAATATACATATAGGCTGAAAGTAATATTCCATGGTTGCACCTATTTAATAATATGAACATTAGCAAATTAAAGAAGAACCACTATTTTATTTTATTTTATTTTGTTGAAAAAGAAACTACTGATTAAGGATTTGTTCATTTCACAGAAAATATCACGTTTCACAGAAAATATCACATATTTTCCAAGAAAATGACTAATATTTTCCAGTGTTCGGCTGAAACCTAAAATTTGAATGAAAAGTGTTTTCCATTGTTTGTTATCTAATTTGATTTTTTGGGAAAATTACCAAAAAAAATAAATTTTAATATTTTTAATTGATCAAACAAATTAAAATTTAATTTATATGTATATATTTAAAAATTTTGGTTTTTTATTATTTTTAATTTTCTTTTTCTTTTTTCTTTTCCTCCCTCTTTGTTCCTCCTGCTTCCTCCATTGTGGCGTGCCTCGACATGGTTGGCTGCCTAGCGGCCGACCAAGACACAATCGCCAAATCCAGTGAACTCAAGGCTCGGCCGATCGAGGCTCAAGGCTCGAGGCTAGGCGAGCCACAAGCTCACCGGCCAATGAACACGGCTCACCTAGATTGGCCGAGCCTCGAGCTCATCAACCCGATCTTGGCAAGCTCGATCTCCCGAGGCCGGCAAGCTCGTGACTCGTCAAATTTGGCCTTGGGCGAGACTGGAGTTGGCCTGTGGCCACCAACCAGCCAAGGAAGAAGAAAAAGAAATGGGAAGAAAAAGAAAAATAACTAAAAACTCAATTTTAAAAAAAATAAAGAAAATAAAGAAGATGAGGGAAAACAAAGAAAATAAAAAAAATAATTCGAATTAAAAAAAAAAAAAAAAAAAAGGAGGAGGAGAAGGAGGAGGAGGAAGTGAGGGCTTATAAGAGTGTGAGATAAGAGAAATCAAGTAAGGAAAATATTTTCCACTTTTCAAAAGTGGAAAACATTGTCCCCTAGTTTATAAAACTTTTTTCCCTTCATGAAAAAATGTTTTCCCCAAGCAATTCATTTTCTATGAAACAAATACCGAAAATTCGGAAAATATTTTCCCAAAATTTATTTTCCGTGAAATGAACGGAGCTAAAGAATTTATTGAAGAAAACTCAAAAGGTTTCTATGACATATAGTGCATATATCATCAATATATTGTGTTAGAGGATCTTTAAAAAAGTTAATAACATGACACCATCAATCTGACTAATAAATAACATCAGAGGTTCAATAAAAGAAATTCATCACTAAAGAATTATAGCCCATCCCTTACAAACAAATTAATGTTACAAATTCAATGGATATTCTAAAATTTGTTGTTAAAATGCAATTGAGTTTTAAAACTTTCAATAAGTGCTATCAAATCCTAATTAAGTCTATTCATGAACTCCGTTCAATTTCATTGATTGAAGAAGTTGACGTGACTTTTTATTATTTTTTGAAGTGATATGCATTTTAGAAAAAATTGAGATAAGATAAATGATTAATATCACGAAAAATCTCAAATTGATACAGGCAATCATTTTTAAGAAAATCTTTTTAAAGTCTTTCATTTTCCGTGAAAACAAACATACCATTTATATATGCTTGTTTACTTAAAAGAGTGATGCGAAGCCAATAAAGAACATTAGAGTAATATTGCAAATTTTCTATATCTTGACCAGGATCGTGATACTCACAGCCAACGCCTTCAGATAAAAAATTTCTTCCATCAAATCTCGCCCTGACGGCACTCATTAGCATTGGCAAAAATAATTTTTGCCTCCTGAAAACTCCGCTTGTCCTGGATCGTTGAATGAATAAAAGGCGCGCATTGATCGCAACTAGCTTCCTAATTCAGTATAATACAATACCGATTCTCGAAACTGATCCACGTCGTTCCAAATTATGAAAAGATTAAGAAAGGATATGATGCTCGAAAGATCATAGATTCACTGGAATGGCAGACCGGAAAATAAATTCCTACAACAGACTTCATGGTTAGTACAAGAAAAACCTACAAGAACTGCCAAGGGCCGGTGGCCACCATCATGCAAGTACATTGGCATTTGTTACAGAAAGCCACCATTAAGTACAGAAGCTCTGTTTCTAATAGCAATGGCAAAGTCAGAAGCTATTTCCATGTCAAACTTCAATCTTCCAGACGGTCAGTCCAAGCAACGCTGTCTGGTAAGGATTGTAACCCTTCCTGCGGAGCAGCGAATCTACCAACCGCATTCCTCACCACCAAACCGACAAACTATGAAAGACAAAGCGATGCGAGATGCGGAATCTTGTCCTGGACAGTTTGTCAGGATCATCTGGCCTTCAATTCCTTGTGCTTCAGCAAGGAGCGATCCACGGTGCATACCCGCTACTGCAAGAGCTATGCCCTGCCTTTCACGACTAGACAATCTTGATGCAAATGTGAGGTGGCTGTGGCAGCAGAAGATGTGGACACAGCTTCTTCGTTCTGATGCAAGTTATATGCTTCAGTATCTATCTCACGCAAGCCTGCCGCTTCAGAGATTTAAGCCTTCACTTCTCGGAAACTCTCCTCTGATAGGGAAACCTCCGCAAGGAGTCTCCATGCATAGTCCTCCGACACATTTTCAAAGTCCTCACGTCTCTTCAGCACTACGTGTCCACCAATCTCCCAGACGACGGGATTTACTTGAGTTTCCAAAAGTTCTTGGCTCACTTCTCCCCGAGCTTGCTTCTCCGCATAACACTGACCATTGACAGAGAGCACAATTAGATGCGCAATAACTAAAAACTTATGATGAAGATACACAACCTTGTTCTGTGGTGACCACCAGAATTTACTGAGAATTAATAACATTTCCTTATACTCAGAATCCTAACTAGCCCCTTAAACACAACTCTTGACTCGAAGTTCCTTTCTAGTGTGAGATTTGGTCCATTACTAGTGTAACTTCATTGGTCAATCGAGAAACCATGGCAAAGAAAGTCGAAATATACAAGAGTCAGTACAGCTTGAATAGAAGAGGGGCACATGAACAAAAAAAAACTGCACAAATGCTACATCACACTCAAAGATCTCCATGACAAGCCAAGCAGAGCGCATCATAAGATGTGATGTCTTCAAAGACGAGAAATTGGACCTATGAAAAATAAGCCTCGTAAACAAAGATGAGACTTTGTGTGCCATGATTAAATGGACCATATATGAATTAAACTCCAATCACAACGGATCATCTTGAAAGTGCTAGTACCCCAATAAAATTGCACAGCAAAACGGCTTATGGACATTAAACTGTCAATCTGTCGTGAAAGGAAAAAATGAAAAGTTACCTGTGGAAATAGAAACACTCTTTTGCCACAATCGGCGATCAGTACATTGAAGGGGATGTTGTTGTGCTGAAGGCGTATGCAGGAATTAGCAATTGCCTGGACAGATCCCATAAAGTATCTCTACCCTCAAACACAAGTGAACGGACTGGGAATTTCAAGAGTTGCGAAACAACTACTCCATTTCTCTGCAAGCTTGTGGAAGTCATTACTCTCAGAGTAGGAACCTTTTCGACTGGGAATGGAGAAGCCAAATAATACGCCTGTAATAACAAGAAAAATGAGTTAAGTAAGTAATGCTACTGGGTGGGATAAAAAGTTAGAATCTCCTTCCATAGAAAAAGAAAAGTAGCTCAATCAGCTAGTCAATATTATGGATCAAAGTGTGTTTATGTTACCTGAAAGTGAAGATGGTTAATGGTGGCGAATGTGCCTAGACTGTTGTAACCCACTCTGAAGAAAGGATCTGCTGCCTCTTTGGCCAAAGACAGAGCCAGAAAGAAGCTCATGTGGTCGATCCTCTGAGGCAAGCAGTCGAGAACACGGGGTATAAGGAGAATGTGCCCATACTCAATGGGGCTGAGCAGCAGAAATTTAACCACATTCATCAGCAGCTAGTGGACATCAGTGAAGCTATGCATAATGTTTAGTGTTAAGGAAGCAACGGACTTACGTTGATAGCTACAACATTAGGAGAAGTAGGCTTGAAAATGGCGGGTGCACTGGGGAAGAAGTGACTGTAGCAGTCATCACTTTGTTCAAACATAAAAAGCACTTCCTCGTGGCCCACTTTGGTGAAATTGAACTTCTTCTCATCGAAATCCTGGAGAACTTGATCTACACGGAACTCAGTTGGGCGTTTTTTGAGGTTGCGCCCCTCGTTCAGCTGCACATTGAAACCATAGTCGCTAGGAATAACCTTTGTCTTGCATGTAGTTACATCGTAGCGAAATAGACCTCGATTCATCTGATTCTTCCACTGTCCAAGTAAGAGATTGAGCAGGAAAGAAGTCTCAGGTGGTTTTTGATAGAAGATGGATTCTTCAGCGCAATCTTCTCCCTTGAACGTGTACAGAGGAAGGTCTGATGATGCAATTAGCAATTAAATCAGGCACAAGCCAGTGCCAACATAGAGAAAGTAATGAACCAAACATCCGCATCCTCTCTCTCTCTCTCTCTCTCTCTCTCTCTCTCTCTCTCTCTCTCTCTCTCTCACCACATATAATGAATTTTATATATACACATATATGTCTTTAATTGAATATACTGCTGCTTTTTTATCCTCTAGGGTATGACGACAGCCTTTATTTTTCTCTAATCTTTGATTCTTGATTCCTATATTGTCGTTCTCCAGGCAGTGGAGAACGATTGAAGATCAAGAAAAGCTGCTGGCCATTGCTATAAAAAATTTGCATCCCTCCAATTAAATAAGGATCAGAAAAACCCCGTAGAACTTGAAGCTCAATCAAGAGTTCACCTTCCAGCATATAATATGGTAAAAAAAGAAGATGGCCCACCTCATTTTGTTCCAATTTCACAATTAGCTTTATACACCAGCAATCAAAAGTTTGAAACCTCATGGTCATAACTTAGGCGCAAAACAGAGAAAGTCAAAGACAATGCGTAATGTACACTGGCCTTAGAACAATCAGAACATCAAAGAAATAGGGACAAAACGCGTAACTAATTAAAATAATATGAATTTATCAAAGCTAATGTACCCAATCGTCTCTATGTAAGACTCTTTGTGGCATAAAAGAAACATCCAAATCGAACCATCTTCTAATATGCACACAAAGTGATAAACGTTTGATATCTGCAGATCATGAGAAAGGTAAACCATCCAAACCCAACAAAAACAATCTATTCATCTTCAAATATATGACTAAACCGCAAACAATCAGCGAGAATGTTCTAATTTTCATAGGCCAAAAGGAAAAGGAAAGGAAGAGTGTGATCACAGGGGACTTACCAGGCTAATGGTTTTTAATGATGGGCTCGTCCGTCCATGTTGGGCCTAAAAGCCCGGCCCATAGGATTAGGGCCCATGGATGGAGGGATACGATGAAGGGGTACGTTTTTATTTTGGAGGAGACATATATAAGGGAGGAGAGAGAGGGAGAACGCACCTTTTGGCATTTTAACGTACGTACGTCCTTCCCCTCTCTCTCTCTCCAAAAAAAAAGAAAAACAGTAAGGCACAAGGCGACCTTTTTTTTTCCCTACAAGGTGAATTGGTGTCAATCGGATCGAACAGGGCCAAATTCTCTTCCTCTTATTGGCGTCGGTGTTTAATCTATAGCTAACAAGGTACGCTCGAATCCATGGTGTGCTTTAGGATCGGTGATACGTGTTTTTCTCGGGCTTGTCTTCCGCATTCATTTTTAGGGGTTCGATTTAGTGTCGAATCCGGTTTTTGGGAATCCGTTAATCCCAACATTGGTATCAGAGCCCTAGTTCATGTTTTCCCAACCCCTTTCATGTTTTTTGATTGATTTTTCGTGAAAATAATCGGCCGACACGGATCGGGGTGCAAAATCCCGACACCCGAGCACTGTTCGTCCATTTTTTTGAGTTTCAGTAAGTCGAAATTGATTTCTGAAGGCATAGGGTGAAAGGACTCGTCGAGACAAGTCCGTCGACGGGTCGTGCCTCGCCGGGCGACACCGGACACGCCCACACGCGCGGCTAGAAGCGGCTGCGCGTGGGCCCGACACTCCCGAAGCGCTGGCTCGGCCAGCGCGTGCGCCACACGCACCGGTTTGCGAACCGGCACGTGCGCGGTGCCGCCGGACGTTGAATTGGCACGCGCCGGTCGGCGAATCGACACGTGCTAACGTCATCGTGACGTCATCCAACAGTCGATAACCGCTGAGATGACGTCTTCGATGACGTCAGCGCTAACGTTAGTTGGCCGGCGGGTCCCCGGCCGGCAACCCGACATGACAGAGACCTGACCCGACCCGACCCGCATGGAAGCTAGGTGCATGCCGCGCACGTGCTGGTTGATGTCTGCGTGACGTCAGCCTGCGCATGCGGGCGGCACGTGCCGGTTGACGTCTGCGTGGCGTCAGCCCGCGCACGCGGGCAGCACGTGCCAGGTCGGTTCATTCGACCTGGCCCGACCGGCCAGTCCGGTCCGACCGGCCTGACCACCGACGACTTGACCGTTGACCCGTTGACCGTTGATCGACGACTGTTGACCGTTGACCGACGACTGTTAACCGTTGACCGTTGACCGACGACTATTGACCGTTGACCGTTGACCGACAACTGTTAACCGTTGACCGAAAAAAAATAAAAATGAAAAGAATGTGTTTCTTTTTCAATTAAGTCTATGTGGATTATATGTGATCCCTTATTTGTTCTGCATTTGTTGCAGGAAAAGTTCTGCATTTGTTGCAAGAACTATGCCTCCCCTCAGGTTACGCACACCTATTCGCACAATTACCGATGAACAAAAGGAAAAGCTTTCTAAGTTGATAGCTGAGCTTACTGATCATCGATGGGAGAGTGGTGACTTAATTGATCACGTCCTTGATGTCAACGGGAAAATTCAAAAGGTTATATGGAATAGTCGTCCTATGCCACAGTCAGAGATGGTGCGATTTTTCGTGAACACCCTTCCACCTGAATGGCAAGGAGTGTTGAATCGCATATGGGATGTCAACAGAGCTGCTTCATATAAGAAAATAGTGATGGATTTTGTAGATGAATATTATTGGATTGTTACAAGGGAAAAGATCAAGAAATTGAACAAAAGAGGATCTTTCCCATTTCGTATGCTGACTTGGTGTTAGATGTATTGGCTGATCTTTGTTAAAGTGTGCTTTTGTGGAGATCTTATGTAATGTTTACTACCTGATTGTTGTTGATGTAGCAACCGATATGTTAGTTGTATTATGTGAAAGCATTATTGTTTTATTAGATGTCAATTATTATTTGCTTTCTATTATTACTAGTTGTTGTGGGTAGTTATAGAAGTTTTTTGTACCTTAATAGAATTTATTTTGCATAAGACAATTATATTAATGATAATTTTAAGTTAGGATTTTTAGAGGATGATTGGAAACTTAGTGACCTTTTGATTTTGAAACCTTACTTGAAATAGTTCATTAATATGATGGGTCTGTGCAAAAGGGATGCATAAATGATAGACATTAATAATTCGTGCATATATGTCTGATGTGTTCAGATCAATGGCTTCAGCCACAAAGAGCATAGTTGCCGAGCTGAACAAAGGTGAAAAGCTCAATGGTGACAACTATGAAATATGGCACATGAAAATCTAATATGTGCTGGAAGAGCAAGAGGCACTTGAAGCTCTTAACCTGACCATGGTAGAACCTAAAGAAGGAAACACTGCACAGCATAAGAGAGATAAGGAAGCTTTTGCTGTATGGAATAGAAAGAACTCTCTTGCTCGCATCACATTGCTGAGCATCATGGAAAATGACGTCATGCGAGAGTTTAGGCGTTTTGACAATGCCAAAGAAATGTGGGAGGCATTGGCAGCAAGATTTGGTCATACTTCGGTGACCAGACTGAGGCAGCTCACTATTAGGTTTGACTCATATAAGAAGCCTCATGGTCAGACCATGAAGCAACATCTTAGAAAGATGTCAAACATGATAAATGAGCTTAAAGATGCTGGTCATGTCCTCACTGATGAGCAGCAAGTGCAAGTAGTGATTCGTTCCTTGCCTCAGAGTTGGGAGCATATGAAGGTGCACCTAACCCATAATGAAAATATCAAAACCTTTGTGGATGCAGTGCGCCATCTTGAGCTGGAAGAGGACCGCTTCTTGGCAGCTAAGCCGGATGCTGAACTCTATCATGCTAGTTCTAGCTCACATGGAGCTTCGAGCTCCAAGCGCAAACACCCTAACTGGTTTGATAAAGGGAAAGGCAAGGAAGCAGGTCCTTCAGGGAAGAAACCCAAGTTTAACCAACATGAAAGAGGAAAGCGTCCTCACATGAAGAAGCTTGCAAGGGTGAAGTGTTACAATTGTGACAAGAAGGGTCACTATGCTCGCGACTGTCGTGAGCCAAAGAAGGTAAACACCCCTTGTATTTTTCAGAACTTTATTTTTGTGTCGAGTTTTGTGTTCTTAACTGAGTCTAATCCTTTGTGGACTGTGGATTCAGGAGCGATAGACCATGTAGCGAAGGATAGAGGATCATTTGTGGAATTCCGACGAGTACCAACTGGAACTAAGTGGATCTATGTGGGAAACAACTCCAGAGTTGAAGTGAAAGGAATTGGCACCTGCCAACTGAACATGCGTGGTGGACGCACTCTATTCCTACATGATGTATTGTATGCTCCGGAGATTCGTCAGAATTTAGTGTTTGTTTTAGTGTTGGTTAAACTAGGTTTTAATATGAACTTCTATAATAGAGGTGTGGATTTGTTTTTGGATACAAATTATTATGGTTGTGGTTATTTTCTGGATGGTTTCATTGTATTAGATATTGACTATATTAATGCAAATGTTTGTTATTCTCTTCTCACGTCTCCTAATACATATGATAATGATGTGAATGTGTGGCATGCTAGACTTGGTCACATTGGCCAACAACGTATGAACAGACTAGCCAAAGAGGGCTTGTTGGGCAATATTGAAAAAGTCGATTTGCCCATATGTAAGCATTGCCTAGAAGGGAAAACGACAAGGAAACCATTTGGAAAAGGTAAAAGAGCTGAATTTCCTCTGCATTTAATCTATTCTGATGTCTGTGATCCAATGAATGTGAGAGGAAGGCATGGGGCTATTTATTTCATCACTTTTATAGATGATTATACTCTATTCGGATATGTCTATTTGATTTCTCATAAATCTGAAGCAATAAGTTGTTTCAAAAGGTTTATGAACTTGGTAGAAAATCAATTAGACAAGAAAATAAAAACGTTGAGATCCAATCGAGGTCGATAATATTTATCTAATGAGTTCAGAAAATTATGTGATGAAAAAGGAATAGAAAGACAGTTGTCTATTCCGTATACTCCTCAACAAAATGATGTTGTGGAGAGAAAAAACAGAACCATACTGAAAATGGTTAGATCCATGATGGCGCATGCTAACTTACGTATTACTTTTTGGAGTGATGCGTTGTTAACTGCTGCCTATATACTTAACCAGGTGCCTTCCAAATCAGTTACTTCCACTCCATATGAGTTATGGATAGGTAGAAAATCGGACTTAAGTTTTCTTAAGCCATAGGGTTGTGCTGCCTATACACATGAGTCCTCTCATAAGTTTGGGAAATTGGGTCCCAGAGGAAAGAAGAGTATTTTCATAAGATACTCGGAACACTCGAAAGGGTATGTGTTCATAGGTGAGCAGGAAAGTGGGCGTATAACTGAATTTGAATCACGAGATGTCACATTCTTAGATGATGAATTTCCTAAGAATGGCGAAATAGGGGAAGATTACTCCCTATTTGAAACCTTAGATCAAGATAATGAAGTGGGAGTAATATGAGAAGTGATGAATTGAATTCAACTTATTCTCAATTACACCCACATGATGAGACGACATAATCATTATCTAATCCAAATAGGAGTATAATGGGGAATGATGTGTAAAGTGTACAATCTCCCATACAGTGAACAAGTCGCCAAAGTATTCCCCGTCGACGTTTTGACATTGAAGGGGAAACTTTTATGGTTTCTCCACAAGATGAGGATGAGCCAAGAAATATTAATGAGGCTCTGAATTGCCCTAGTAAGGAAAAATGGATTCATACAATGGAAGAGGAAATTGAGTCAATGAAATCAAACCAAGTCTAGGAACTGGTTAATCTTCCAAAAGGACGCAGAGCTATTGGGAACAAGTAGGTTCTTAAAATAAAGCGAAAGGCTGATGGCTCGATAGAAAGGCATAAGGCTCGCCTTGTGGCGAAAGGGTATAATCAACAATAAGGAATTGATTATGAAGATACATTTTCTCCTGTAGTGAGATTTACCTCGATTCGCATTATTCTGGCAATAGTAGCTAGTATGGATCTTGAGTTACATCAGATGGATATAAAAACTGCTTTCCTCAATGGAGAATTAGAGGAAGAAATATATATAGAACAACCTGCTGGTTTCATAGTGAAAGGCCAAGAAGAAAAGGTATGTCGACTTTTGAGATCGACATATGGCCTCAAGCAGTCATTGAGACAATGGTATAACATTTTCATAATGCCGTAATGGCATATGATTTTACAATGATTAATGAGGATCATTGTGTATATATCAAAAGATCCAATGATCAATTTGTGATCATATCATTATATGTTGATGATATACTGATTGCCGGAAGCAATATGAAGTCTGTTAATACTGTCAAGAGTTGGTTGTCTTCTAACTTTGAGATGAAAGATATGGGTGAGGCTACATACATTCTTGGAGTTAAGATTTCAAGAGATTGTTCGAAGAGATCGTTATCTCTTTCGCAAGAAACATATATAAACAAGGTTCTTGAACGATTTTGTATGCAAGATTGTAAACCCATAGACACTCCTATTGCAAAAGGTGAAGGATTAAGCCATAGACTGTGTCCACGAACTCCACAAGAGAAGGAACAAATGAAACATGTTCCTTATGCTAGTGCTGTTGGGAGCTTGATGTACGCTATGATGTGTACAAGACTTGACATATGTTTTGCAGTTGGAATGGTGAGTAGATACCAATCCAATTCAAATCCAGCACATTGGAAGCCGTTAAGAGAGTACTAAGATATCTGAAGGGAACTGCTGATTACAAGTTGAATTACCAAGGAAAGGATCTGCGACTTGAAGGCTATTCAGATGCTGATTGGTGAGGAGATTTAGATGAAAGAAAATCTACCTTAGGATTTGCTTTCTTACTGAACAATGGTGCCATATCATGGAGTAGTAAGAAGCAAACATGTATAGCCTTATCCACGATGGAAGCTGAGTTCGTGGCATTATCAGCAGCTGTACAAGAAGGAGTTTGGCTTAAGAGATTTTTGGATCATTTAGGTGTTATTGAGAAAGCTGCAAATCCATTATTGGTTAATTGTGATAGCCAAGCAGCTATAGTGTACACCAAAGATCCAAAATATCATGGCAAGACCAAACATATAGATACCAAGTATAACTTTGTCAAAGATATGGTTGCACGAAAGGATGTGAACTTACAGTACATATCTACGCATAGAATGGTAGCAGATCCTATGACAAATCCAATACCTAGAGATGTGTTTTATGGTCATGTAAAATCTCTAGGATTGCGTAGAGTCTGATGTACTGGATTGTAATTTCCCCGAGTTGTTCACATTTATGAATTTTTTGTTTTTTTCATTGTTATTGCCTATGAATCTTTGTATGATCTTTATGCATCTTAATGCTCAGTGCATTACTTTAAGTTGAGAAAGTGTGTCGGACAGATATAAGATTGGCCCACTCACACGGGTAATCGCCTCTATTTACTGTGTGATAAATAGAGATGAGACGGTTTTTTAAGCTTATTATCTAGGTGATAATCGAGAGCTCAAGCTTAAAATACGTGTGTTGCCTTAACTGAGTGTTAAGATGAGGACATAATACTTACTATGTCCGAAAGTAAAATACCTCACATATTTTACTTTATCTGTCTAAGATGCCAGATGTGAGTTCTGATGAATTTTGTGAATGAGTAGATACGTGAACTCAAGTTAGACATTGAGTATGTCTGAACTATCATCTGTACGGTATTGAAAGATGTAGACATGCGCTCCATGGGAAAGGAGTTAATACCGTAATACGTATTTCATACTACGTATGGATGAGACGACCAATAAGAGTGGTAAAAGTTTGATCTCAACTTTTATGCCGTGTGAGACTCTTGAGAAAAAGAGTTCCTCAATTTTAGTGCCATCAGGACTCTTACTTATTCTCAACATTTCTATTTAGTGTTTGCTATCTTAGGATGTTGCCAATGGTCATGAGCTGATTCGATCTAATGGGGCATTTCTAGAAAAGCAAGCTGAACTAAAATTGAGAGTTTGAAGGGAAGAGGAAGATCGAATTTGAAGAATCACATTGCATTTTTGTATTCACTGGTCGACCAATTATAACTGTCTTTGTGATAATTATAATTGTGAATAAAATATATATATATATATATATATATATATATATATATATCATTGTTTAAAAGAGATCAAGAGAGATATAAATGTGATTAATCGATCTAGGGTACTGTATACTAAATCTACTCAGAGTGTGATGCCCATTATGAGCTGCTATATATTTCTAACAGATGTATAACAACGATCTCTCAAAGTATGCTGGTCGCACGGATTATTCACCGGTATGAATGTTGAAGAGAGATAAAGAGAATCATGTTCGGCCCACCATGTGCGAGTGGGAGATGATGGTTTTTAATGATGGGCTTAAGGCCCGTCTGCCCATGTTGGGCCTAAAAGCCCGGCCCACAGGATTAGGGCCCATGGATGGAGGGATACGATGAAGGGATACGTTTCTATTTTGGAGAGGACATATATAAGGGAGGAGAGAGAGGAAGAACGCACCTTTTGGCATTTTAACGTACGTACATCCTTCCCCCTCTCTCTCTCTCCGAAAAAAAAAAAAAAAAAACAGTAAGGCACAAGGCGACGTTTTTTCTTCCCTTCAAGGCGAATTGGTGTCATCGGATCGAACAGAGCCAAATTCTCTTCCTCTTATCGGCGTCGGTGTTTAATCTGTGGCTAACAAGGTATGCTCAAATTCGTGGTGTGCTTTAGGATCAGTGATACGTGTTTTTCCCGGACTTGTCTTCCGCATTCGTTTTTAGGGGTTCGATTTAGTGTCAAATCCGGTTTTTGGGAATCCGTTAATCCCAACACAGGCAAACAGCACTTTCCGAGGCAATTATGACCACATCCCTTGGCTTCCCCTTCAACAGCAACGGCAGCATTATCCTTCTCGCCACCCTCCTCCTGATAATTCGACACCACTGTGGCGACCCTCTTGATCGTCAACATCCTTTTGTCGTTCTAACCAAGGCCCTATTAATACACCGCAACGTACGTGTTGCAGCACAATGGCTACCCACGAAAACAAAAGGCTGTCCCCCAGGATCCGCCGCCGGCTCAGAAGATGCAACCCCCGGAAGAAGATAGCGCAGTTGGCTTCGCTCTGGTTTCTTGTCTCTGTCTTGCCAACCGAGAGACCCGGATTCCTCTAGATTCCTTCAGGTGATTCTGCTTTTCTCTCTCTCTCTCTCTCTCTCTCTCTCGAGGCGGCGAAATAGGGAGGAGGGAGTCTGTATTTATAGGTTGGCGGAGCGAGATCCTTTTCCGAGCTGAAGGTCGGGAACGAGACGTTGATTACTGAAAGTCAAAGAGGGACGTGACCCCTCCGATCCATTCGTATCCACCGGCTGCGAAGTGCTTTGACTTTTCTATAGAAGATCGCGCCGCTACCGTTCCGTGTTACGCGGTAGAGGTGCTGCACCGCAGCACGTAAAGGGCGGTGGATGTGCTCCCTCGGATCTCGACAGATCCGCATGATCCAATTGCTGACATGCATTAGGCTCATCAGACGGATTCACTGAAACTTCTTCGAACTCATATCGACCTGTCAATTTTGGCCTATTCCCGTCTTATTTCGAACATTAGAAGCGATAACAAAATTCGAAAAAGAAGAATTGCATGGAAAATACCGTAAGAAGTCATTTGGGAGCATCATTACTCAAATGCTACCGCAGATTCATACGAAGAAATTATCAAAAGGGTTGTATTTGCTAGACAATGTTGTCAACGGGTCCTAATTGGGGCCAATCGTCTATTGGTCGATTTTGTGTGTCAATTACCGTGTAATTGTGTTGTGTTAATTTTATACAATTTGTTATGTGTCAGCTGTTAATTTTCAAATCATGCTCGTGTTTAGGTAGACACGTGTGCAAGTTGACCTTTAGTAATATAGCCTTATGTTGGGAAAATTACTAAATTTTTTTTTAAACTATTGCAATCGTACAAATTCAGTTCTAAATTTATTTTTGTAGTGTCAATAAGTCTTAAATCTCTTGCATTTATGTCAATTTAATTTATCCGGCTAATTTTGGTCAATTATCCTACGTGGAGCCACCAACGATAATATAGACAATTTTTAATAATATTTTAATTTTTTTGAATTTTTTATTTTGTTTTTCTTGTTTTTCTTCTCTCTCTCTTTGCTTTTCCTTCTTCTCCTTCTGCTTCCAGTTGCTTGCCAACTCAGTGATTAGTCAGAGGCAGGGTTGGCAAGGTCCCTTACCAGCCTTCAGGTAGCCTTGTTAGTGGCTAGATGAGGCTCGACCCTCACTAGCCCAACGAACAACTTGGGCGAGGCTGCCCTCATAGCCTCTAGCAAGGGGTAGAGCCTCACTAGAAGTGGGCAAGGCTCACCTGAGGGTGGCAAGGTCAACCTCATCAATGCTCACCTTTGGCTGGTTGTCGAACCAGAGAGGAAGAAGGAAGAGAAAGGGAAAAAAAAATAATGAGAAAAAAAGGGAAAAAAAAGGGAAAAAAGGAATACAAAAATAAGAAAAAATAAGTAAAAAATTCAAAAAATGTTAAAATATTATTAAAAATTATACATGTCAATGTCGATGATGTCATATAGGATGGCTAATATTCATGTCAACGTTGATCGGTTAAAATTGGGCAGATAAATTGAATTAACACGAATACAAAAGATTATAACTCATTTCGAAAGAAAAAAATGTTTATGATTGAATTAACACAATTGTAATAGATTTATGATTGTTTTTTGGTAATTTTCTAGCCTTTTGTCAACTGGACACCAACACAACTTACGAACACACAAATTGTTGGTTACTAACACAAGCTCGACTCATTACCCGCCGAGACAATAAAACCACTTTGAGATTGCCCATCAAATGAAGCACGAAAAAAAAACTACTACAAAAAAGTTTCAGGAGTTTTGAAAGGAAACTTGTAGCTTGTGTTGGGAATGAGTTGAGACTTAGAATTGGAATCATTTCTTTTTTTTTCCCCAATTCTTGTAGGGGGCATTTTGATCTTTTTCTCAAGATTAAAGCGTCGTTTGTTTTGTAAAAAATGAATGATTTGAAAAATATTTATCGTCAATGTTTATATATCGTTTATAACAATGAAAATATAAAAATATATTTTTGCAGTGTTCATGAAAATATTTAGACTTAATCGTTATCGATAATGATAATATTCATTTTAACTGGGACAAGTGATTATTTTTAAGAAAATATTTTATAGATCACTCATTTTTTGCGAAACAAATAAATGTGGGCATGTAATTTTGAATGTAAATCTTGGTAATTTTTTGAAAAAAAAAATTGATTTTTTGCATATTCTTTTTCTTTTTATGAAGATTTAACATTTTTCATCAAAGAAATTTCGCAGACCTACTCACCAATTGTCAGGTTTCTTAAGTGGAGACAACTACAAGATCTTTTTTTGTGTTTTCATCCTTTACATTCACTTTTCAATTATCCATAATGAGTCATCCATTAGAACCTGTAATTACTTGAGCTCTGCAAAGTGCAAAGGGAGTTTTCCAACCCAACCGTGGGTAGGTGTGTTGATTGAGAGTCTCTTCTTCATTGCCGAGGTTGAGAGTTCGAAACCCGCGGTTGCTAGCATTGTAAGTGGGGTGCCATGGTGTTGGGGACCTGTGCTAGTCTTTCTCGAGGTATAGGGGCCCGGCCTTTCAGTGCCATTCAGGCATAGGGGGCCCGTGGTGGAGTCCTCAGTTATCCAAAAAAAAAAAAAAGGAGTTTTCCATAGTAACAAATCTCACATTTATCTGAGAAGCAGTTGCGTATGTACGTCATTGAAGAAATTAAGCAGAGATGGCAAATGCTTCATCAAGGTACTTTATAATTGTGACAATATAGGTTTTCCTTGTTGGACAATGACATTATCGGATTATAATTGTTAAAGTATCGTTTGTCTACAGTATTTATATTGTGTATATACGATAACCCTACACCTATCAATTTAAGTTTTTAGGTTAGGCATTCTAATATAGTATGAGAGTCACAGGTTCTTTATATATACATGATCTCTCTCCTTAATTTTCGAATTTCCAAGTCAAAATGCGCCCACCTGGTATGATATTAATCACTTTGTCGTTGAGATGGACTCACTGTCTCTAAAAGTTGATAGCTATCCTAATTCACTTAATCTTCATGCAAGTAACAATTGAAGGTGTTAGGAAGCAACAACCTTCCATGGCGAAGTGAGATGGGAAATCTAACTTCCAAAGCAATCAACCTCGACCACGATAAAACCGTTACAGCAATAAGAGAGCATTTATTTGAGAACCTTTTCTACGTTGAAAAACCACGGTATGACGAATCTATTGATCCACTTCAGTCAAGAATTACAAGAGGTTCAACCACATCGAGAACATACAAAGACACGAGCTCAGCCTTCTACAAGCTAAAACCCCACCAAGTCCAAACCATTCTCCCTAAGAGCAAACCCAGCTAGGAAGCTTGGGACAATCTTGAAGAAGAACTACTAATGTAGACACCTTACTTTTTACTAAGGGTGGGACCAAAGATGACCGAGAATGTTACTTCCTTAAAAGTTTGATTTTTGGTATAATTGAGTTGTGCTCATAAAGAGTTTTGCCAAAAAAATTAAAGAAAATAAAAGAAAAAAAAATCCAATTTCCCCAAATTAGATTGTTGAATGTTAAGATATGACATTTTTTAACCATCGACATCAGATCAATGGGTCTCTGGAATATATAATATGATCCAATCGATAAATTCCACCTTAAAAAATCAAGTCATAAACTTTCCAACGCCACAAGAATCATGGTGATTACACTTTTTGACAAAGGTAATATCATAACTTTTCATCACGGCCGTCTGTTCCACTTAATTCTCAAGAATATGAATTCTCAACATTTTTTGGTGATCAAGCTGCAATTTTCGGAAATTTTGGTTCACAAGCTCTCCATGGGGCGTGAAAACCGAGTCAAAAGTTATGCTCAATCAAAGTTTTGTTAACATTTTGAAAAGAAAAAAAAAAGAGACAAAGAAAAAGAAGAAGAAATGGTCAAATATTAAATTTTTAAAAAGAGAGAAAAAGGATCCGGTGCTATGCAGCAGTGGGGCCGCGCTGGACAACAGGTGGGCTTGTACGATGCATTGAAGGCCCGGCCCAGTGCCCCTTCTTCCTTGCCTGGGGGCCCCTCTTGCTTGGCCCAGGGCCGTTTCGCAGTTGAGCGGGCTTTTTTGGCCATTGTGCAACTTAAGTTTAGATCATGTACAAAGTTCTCCTTCATTGCGTTATAAGCTCTCTAATTCTAGTTGCTACCTCTTTCGATCTTTTGTTGGGAGAGAAAATTTTGGAGAAATACAAGGCGAAATTCCGGCCTATCCCAGACGTGTAGATATTTGAGAAAAATCGGACAAGCATCACGTGAGGATTTTCTGAATTTCCACAGTGCTAAAATTAGTCTTCGAAAGTATATATAAAAAATTCTTTATTACCATCGTTCTGCTGAAATAAAATCTACAAAATTTAATGATTGTTTTTTTTCTAGATCATTGTCGTGCTTGTTTAAATACGGGCACTAGATAGCAACCGTTGCATGTCACCGAATCAATAGGTGACAAAACCATTGTCTAGGTGGGCCTAAAGCTGGAGACTGAGGGGCTCATGATAATGAACTGAGGTCCCGCACGTCATAAATTTCCCAAAATAAATTATTTCTAAAATATTATTCTTATGTTCTCTAATAATATTTTCAATAGGCAAAGATAATTATGTCTAAGTTGACCAAACATTAAGCGTGTATAACCAAATAGAATGCCGTTTAGTCAATTGCACTTTACATGCACATCACAACAAATACTAATAATACACTTACACATCATTTGAATCTTTTTTAAACACAAAGCATCCACGATACATGGAGTCATAAACATGTCTTCAGAAAAAAAAAATAATAAAGGCATTGCATCCAATATATTAGGAAATAATTTTGACGGTTGCATTTAAAGATATAATTGAAAAATGTGGGGATTGTGGGGGACGCTAATCCCTCTCCAGATCTATGTTTCTCTAGTTATATTCCTAGGCAAGAATAAGATTTTCGAGGATTAGTGAATCAATTAAGACTTCGTGCCTTTTGGACTAAAATAAATGAAGTCTCCCTTTGTGTCCTACTTTTTCGGTAAAGCCAATCAAAGCTACACATCTAAACTCATCCATGGAGTTAGAGCACTAATTCGGTCACCTAAGATAAAAGGAAGAAAATCATGAGGAGGACAGGCTCTGATATTATGATTTAATACGCTTCTAACAGAGAAATACCCAAATTAGTGGAAAATTTTTCTTTCCTCACCCTAGGGAATGCCCTATTTTTGTAAGTCCCGGAGTTTAGACGTAGTAGTTTAAGGACGTACTAAGGTGCCAAAAAAAAAAATCAATATGATAATTTGAGACGATTGTAGAAGAGAAATTTCTAGCTAGTCCACACATGCATTAGCTTCCTTGTATGGACGACGTACAATGACTTCCCCACACAGATGAACCGTCTTGAAGATCTGCACAAGAAAACTCTCTTGAATTTCTCAACTTGCTGCTACCATCTAAGATTTTGAGAAATTACATATTGCAAATCAACTTCTAAAATCAACTATTTCACACCAAGGGAGTGCTCTACTAGCTCAAGAGCTAGATAGACGACCCATAGTTCAGTTAGAATGAATTGCAATAACTGGTTGAGCAAGCAAAACCACATAACCATCTCCTTGTGTCTTATCTAATGAAGCGAATCATCACCCAATAGGTTTTCGTTTTCTTGCTAAAATTTGGATAAATAGTTAGCTTAGCAGTGTTGTGGATGCGTGTGTAAATTAATCTGCTACCCAGTACAGATTTGACTTCTCACATTATGAATTGCGTAGGCTTTTTGTATCGGATTACTTGTCAAGATTCGTCTTATCTCTAAGCTATAATCCACAAAGTTAACATGTTTTTCGTGGCTAGATTCATATCCAATCCAATGAAATCATCATTCGAAGGATAAGAGAATCTACAGTTTTCAAAGTGCAATAACAATTGGGATCACTAAGCTACCATATGGGCTTCTACTCCCAAATCCATAATGGATGGCCTTCAGTTATCACTAGGTTAATGATTAGATGTACTGGTTTTAAACATGTGTGAATCACATGTCTAATTAGTAGGAATGAAGCTTTTGATAGGAGCTTTCAGTGATAGTTCGGTAACCCTGTGTGATGTATTATTTATTTTAATATTCTAGTACTTGCACGCCTTGTATTCCTAATTAGAGAGAAATTTTTCTTTTCCCTCACTCTTAATTATACATTTTAGAATTCAAATGAAGTAGTTTTATGATAATACATAACTACTTTGAGCTGTCAAATAAGACAAGTCACAAACGATGATAAACAATAGACCGTTCGCTTCCCTTCTCACGACTATTGAATCGTTTAAGGAATCATAACGTCGGCGGGCTTCGATTTACTGAATCCTGCGGGAAGCTTAGAAAAGAATTGACAAGACCTAGGGTTTGCTTAAAACAACGGCAGAATGGTAATTTTACTCGGAGAGGCTGTCTCCTCACCAAAAGGCATGTCAGACGTTGCAGTCTCTTTCATTATTGCAGTGCTTTTCCTATATTTGGGGAAAGGACAAACCGTCCTTTCCCACATATGGGACACGCAGACTTTTGTTTTCGACGGAATGAAGGGTGGGCAAAAATGAAAGTAATTATCTTGTCTATTCTCGAAAATAAGTTGATGGTCCAATGAAGTCTCGCAATCAACCCCAGGACCAGCCGTACCTTTTGAAGATTTGAAAGCATCTGTGGGTGAGCAAATTTAATGATCAATTTGTTGCCTTTGCAAGTTTACTGCATACTACATCATATGAACTTGAAGGGACTTCCTAGCCTTTTGATATGTTGATAAGATTGCTATGACGAAGTTAGATATCGTGGATGAACTGAGAAGTTATGGTGCAAATCAAGTATTTATTAAAGTGATATTGCCCCTATTAGAGAATATTCCATGCACATCTCTATTTATTTTGTGGGGAATATAACTTGAGTTTGAGCTCTTGAAAGAACCCCAATCCAAGTAGGTTTTCTATTTTTTTTTTTTTTTGGTGAAGAGTATCCAAGAATAGTTTCTGATTAGGACAAACAATTGTATGGCTTCCTCATAAATTACATCTCAAGTGTTCGAAGTCACGAAAGTCTCGTGTTAATATTTAGTGAATTCATTTGTACGATTGAAAAATTATTTGTGAGGAATTGTGAGGGCTAAACACTGTATAAGTTGTTTGAGGTAATTAAGGACTAAGAAACACAGTAAGTATTTTAAAAATTGAAGTGTGCTTGTTATCCACATTGTATCGCTTCATCTATAAGGGAATTCTATGCTACTCTTCTCATATAGTAGGTCTCATCGAACCAATTACGTAAAATCTAGCGTTCGAGTTATATCCTTGTTTTGTTTATTATATCGTTGGATCGTTTATTTTTTCCAACAATTAATATTAGAGCTAGGCTTGACTAAGTTGAAGCCAATTTATGATGATAGAAGAAATAAAAGTGAAAATCAACAGATTTGATGCAAGCATTTTTGGTTTATGGAAAATGCAAATTTAGGATTATCTATAGCTAAGAAATCTACACTTACCCTTGTCTAGGTGGAAACCATATTAATGGAGCAATCTGATTGGAAGTAGTTGGATAGATAGGCATCAGGTATTATTTGGTTGATATTGGCTAATAACATCCCATTTAAAATTATGAAAAAGAAGATCATTGCGAATTCAATGATTGCCCTATCCAACATGTACAAGAAACCCTCCTTCTGCGATCATTAAGTTCTACTTAATGCAACGTCTGTTTTACTTAAATATGAAATACTTTAGCTGCTAATTATACCATTGAATTCAATGTAACCATTAGTCAACTGATTTTAGTTTATATCCACTTTGATGATGAGGTATGTTTTTTGATTTTATTATCTTCATTGTCTAATAACGGGAATAATAGTGTTAATGATATTAGTAATTTCGTTGGGTCAATAAGTTTGATATTTGATGAGGTTCTCGACTTGATTCTAAGTGAAGACATCTGTAGAAGGGAATATGGTGAACTTATATTTACTGGTTTGGTATATAAAGTTAAAGGGAAAACTAGTGTTGTGTTAGCAAGAGTAGTGCAAACTTGAATAGACTTTGGTAGTCTAGGATTGGTGGTGTTGTCTATTCGAATTGTGGCTAGAAAGGCATTTTCGAAGGGATTGCCTTAAACTGAAGATTGAGAAAGGTAAGGGAATTATAATTGAGTCAATTGATGATATTGGTGCAATTGCTGATGGTGTCTCGATGGTAATGATTATGTCTTGTCTATCAATAACGATTCATCATTTAACAGATGGATTATGAATCTTGGTAGTTTGTTTCACAATATATGAAACATAAACTAGATTAATACTTATTAGTGCACAAAAAATGGTAAAGTGCAGTTGAGAATTAACGTTGATCGTAACGTTGTGAATGTTGGTGATGTTAGAATCATAATGCAAAATGGTATCGTGAGGACCTTAATTGGAGAGAGGCATGCTCTAGAGTTAAAGAAAAACTTAATTTTCTTAAGTGCCCTAGATTTAGTTGGGTGTTGGTATACTTAAGAATGTGGATTTCTAAAGGTTGTTTGATGTGTCTTGGTGGTAATGAGAGAAATCAAGCATAGTTGCCTATATGAGCTTCATAGAGAGAGATAGTGACGGATCTCACCATAGAAACGTTGGATGCATGTGTTCGATAGTCTCAATTGTGGCATATAAGTTTGGGGCACACTGGTGAGAGAAGCTTGAAGATTTTGAGTGAAAGGAATTGTTCTATGGTTACGCGAATGATAAACTAAATTTATGCAAGTGATGTTACTTGCACAAAAAGCGAAAGTTCAATCAATATAATTTTTAGAGAAATCATGAATATTGCAAAGTTGATTCACTTATATGTTCACAAGTTGTCATGATTTTTTTCAAGAAAAAGTGATAAATTTATGACAATAATTGTGGATGACTACTCGAGGAGCACCTTATTGTTTGTGTTTGGTCACAAGTTTGATAATGTTGTCAAGATCTTGCAATTGAGAACTTTCATTGAAAGAGAAACTAGTTAGAAGATCAAGCATTTGTAGACTAACAATAGTATGGAGTTCTGGTCACAACTATGAAACGAATTCTACATGAAGGTTTTGCACTAGTACTAGTGAAACACAATAGGTTGCAAGTGAATCAATAAAATATTAATGGAGACAACTCATTTTCTAGTGCTTGGATAACTGGGAAATTCCTAGTAGATGTGCTTAGTATGATGAGTTACCTAGTGAATAGGTTTTCATTAACCACGATCGGATGTTTGACTCTTAATGAAGTGTAGTTGGCTAACATTACTGATTATTTTATTGTTAGAGCATTTGGTCTATTGTGTTATGTTCAAGTAAATGATGTAACCTTGACAAAAGGGCAAGAAAGTGCCAATTCCTAGTTTATGTAAAAATTAAATTCATATGTTATCAGAGAAGTTGCATTTGATAAGTCTCTAATGTTGCTAGGTAAAAGTGTTTATGGTAGTGTTTATAAAGGACTCATACAGTGTTTAGTTTCAAGGTAAAGTTATGACAAGAAACTCCTTAGGTAATGGGTATTAGCGGAGTAATCAACATGGATGGTACTTATAGTGAGCTGGACCTAATAGAGCCTATCGTTGTTGTAACTATTGAGTTTAATAAGGTTCGTGCCCGATCTCCTAATAGATATAGATGCAAAGATGGTTTTCCTTTTTTAATCTATTTGCATTAGAAAATCCTTATAGAGCGGTTAGTGGTGTAGGTTGAGTTAATGTTAAGATGAAGTCAACGGTTCTGGCAAAGTTCAACATGGCTTTGATTTAGAAGTTATCTATATTGGTTGAGTCCGCGAGGAGTGTGAGAGTGTAGAAACAAAGTTGAGATTTCAATGCAATTATTGTGACTTGACTTAAATGTTGAGCTAAAGTAGAGATTGTTGAGAACATGTCTTGAGTTTGAACCTAGGAAGGAAGCTTGATACAATTAGATTTCCTAACTTGAGTAGACTTTCTATGTGGAATCCATTTTATTTTTTTAATATAAGAATAAAATTTTCTTCAAGAATAGTATCATAGATGAGCATTTAGCCATGAAAATCAATTGGATGGCATGTTCAAGAATTACATACCAAGTGTTTGAAGCGATGAAAATCTCATGCTAAGATTTTGTGAATTCATCGATGAAATTGAGAAATAATATCATGAGGAATTGTGATTGATAAATACTATATAAGTTAGGTGTAATTAGAGGTTGAAATAAATTGAGAGTGTTTTAGTGATATGAACATGGTTATAATCTATATTATATCGCTTAATTTATAATGAAATTTATTGCTCAATCGGTGGAGAAGGTCCCACTAATTGACCTACATAAATCTGGTATTTGATATAATTTCTTGTATTGTTTATTATATTATTCGGTTATCCAATTTTTGCAACATTTTTAATTTTAGAAAAGAATAACTTTGTAGTTGATGAAATAGAAGTAAATAAATCTCAAACATCTGTTGAAAAAATCTTTAGTATTTCTATTTGAAACCTCATAGAAAATCAATTTAAAAATAGATCACAAATGTTGCTATTAATGTCCTTTAATGATGTTAGACTTTAGGGTAGACATAGATTCCAAATAGAGAATAGGATTTGAAGTTAATGCAGGTGCAGGGTTTCTATTAATAGAGAGTCACTCCCGCTTTAATAGAACCAAAGGGGTCGCATTGAGCTTAGGGTGCATTTAGTTTGACTTTTGGGAAGTCTTTGAGAAAATATAAAGGCATTTAAGGGGTTTTTTTTGAAATGCAAGTAGACTTTGGTAAGTTGTAATATGAAAATACATTGAGAAACAACTTTGATTTAAACGATGTTTGAAAAAAATTACACTTTATAAAGCACTTTACTATTTTTGTTAATAAGATTCAATACTAGTGAAGGATTAGCAACTGGTGGCCTCATAGAGGTCAGGCGACCTTAGGCAAGCTGTGACCAAGGCGACCGCAACCTTGAGTTGAGCAATTGTTGGTGATGTCAGTCAGGCTTGTGCAACTCGCTACAGAGCTTCACTACATAGAGAAGATGAATAATGCTTTAAGGGAAAAATCGAAAATGAAAGAAATAGTGAGTGTTTGGAAGATTTTTTTTTTTACCAACCTTAAAGTGAGCTTTTTGAAAATGTTGAAAGCCCACCTATCTTGGGCTTTCAACTTTCACAAATGCAACATTTGGCTAAAGTGTTTGGCAAAAAATATGCCAAACACCCCAAAATTTTCCCCTCTGAACCTATTTAGAAAAGTGGTCCCAAAGGGAGCCTAAGTATAGTTTCTTGCTAAGTGGTATAAATGTCACTAAACATGCAGTGGGAAATGAAGCCTTAGGGCCAGAACTTGACAGTTGCATAGATGCATTGGTTGGTGAGTGTGTGTCCAAAACTATGTGTGAGATTTTATCAAATGTAACCGTTTCCCTATAAAATGTGGACAAAGCCCCTTTCAAAATGTGAATCTATATAGAAATTGACAACACATGTGAAGGGTTTTTTTTTTTTTTTTGTTAATTCTTAGATAGAAAACGCAAGCCGCCGAGAAAATTAAAAATACAAAGATTAGAGATAATAATGACCGACTATGTAAAAGAATACTGAAATGCAAATATAACAAGAATATAAAATTGACCAAATGGTGTTCATTGATTGATCGATGGTCCCTTGCTCAAATTATAATTCCAATACTTATAGCCACCAATAACAATTAATGATAGTTTGAAAAAAACAAAAAAGCAAATAATATTCTACGCGACTCTTAGAATTTAGCAACATGTATTTACAAATGGTTACCAAAAGACCTCTAGTCAACAATCAAAGCCTTATCATTCACCCCATGTCGACAATTTCTTTTGTAACTTACAACTCCACTTCCTTACAGATATAACAATCCGTGTTTCTCAGCCACTATGATCAGTGGCTTTGAGATTTATGACACCGCGATTTGACAATCGTGATGGCTTCATGATTGAATGGGTCATCACCAATGTGGCCGAGATTGTTTGTTTCGTACTTGAACATTTATCTTGTTCTTAATCCATCGATCTTCATTTCAGTTGGTTCTTTTGTCAACTGAAACCAAGTCTCATTTACCGCCGTTCATGGCTCAACACTTAGTATGATCATATCTCGCTCGGTCTCTCAGGGACTTAGGGCAATTTTTTGTGTCAATAGAAGGAATCCCACCAATAGTCATAAACAACAAGACTGCCATCAACAATGACGTAAATTAACTTGAGAGAGAGGGAGAGAGAGAAAGAGAGACATTATTGTTGTGCGAGGTTTGGATTTTCTTCTCACTGTAATCCGACTATGCTAACTCATAACAAAAACGTAGGTTCAATGTCAATATACTTTATTCTCCAATAGGGCAAAAACATGATTATTAAAGCAAATCCAACTTTTCTCGAAAGAGCAATACATGTGAAATTTAGAAAGTTCAATGGTAGCACTTGCATCCACTAATTATAATTGAAGCGGCATCCCTGATTGTAGTTGCAGAGATATACAGATGATAAAGAAGACAAAATCGTTTGGCAAGATTTACTACTGTTTTCTCCCATTGATTTGTTCTTTTTCCCCCCTCCAGCCCCTTTAAATCCCACATTGTTTCTTTGACTTTCTGCACGAAATGTCTTGTTTATCAGCATTCGTTCTAACTAAGATCCAACATTACCATAGAACTGATTTATCATAACAACTATGACGTCCTGATTTTCCAATTCTGTTTTTGATTGAATGAGTTGAGCTTTTCATCGACGTGCTTATAGTTCATTTCTCTGGGCTAATCACTCACGAGATAACTAGTCTATCTGGTGAAGTCGTTAAGGGATTTTAAACGCAATAGACTTGAGAATTCGACTAGAAATCGACTGCTCGACCATACTAATTTGCAAGGGTCAATATGACACTGTCATAATCGGTCAAAAGTTGGAGATAGGTCGATCGAGGTATGTGATTAAAGTGTGGGTGGTTCCACCTAATTGCAAAATTCTCATCGAACGATATTAAACTAATTTTTTTTGTCATTTCTGTACGTTGTGCCCATATTTGAAATCTCGAGATTTTCATGACAATCGAGAGTCGCCAATGTGTCAAAGATGTACAATGTGGCTTGAAAATAATTGACCACGGGTTAATTGCACTAAAAATTTCTAAAACATGCCCGGTAGGTTAAGTTACGCTAAAATTGCGTTCGGTTAAAATTAACTGCAAAATTGAACCTAATTTCTGAAGTTCTGTCATGTCACAATTTATTTTAGGAATGTCGACTCATCCTCCGAAGATTTTTCTACAAACTTGAGTTTTTGGCGAAAATTCAAAGTAGGGCTATTTTGGACTAGGAAAATTAGAGGACCATTTTTTGTTGCATTTTTCGTGTTCAAGTTGGACTAATTGATAAGGAAAAATCATGGGATGGATATGGACACCTTATTGAAATTTTCGAGCACCAATTGAACTTAATTGAAGAGGAATTGAGCTCAATTTGGAGGGAAATGTTCCAAAATTTGTAGGCCAAGGGGGGAGCAACATTTCAGCCACCTTGGGAGGCTTGTTGGAGAAGCCTTGGTGCAGTAAAGAGGCTGAGGATGAGGTTGAGCCTAGTGGGGCATGGAACTTGAGTGTTTGGATATTTTGTGGCCCCCCTCTTCAGTAGTTGTCTTCCTCTTTTTTATAGTCCTTTCTCCATTGTTGTGTGGTGTTTTGAACTCAAGAAAACCAGAGAGAGGCCCTTATAGTTGAGCTAGCACAGCCAAGCACCACTCGAGCTTGTTTGAGCGCTGCCGTGCCCTACCGAGCTGCTCCAAGCACCGCCCGTCACGTGCCAGCCTGTGATCGTCTGCACTTGGTCACCGTTTCCGCGAACCAGGGCCATCATCCCGAGCTTCCATCCAACTGTCGAAGTCGTGCCACCATCACCATCCAGCCGCCAGAGCCATCGCTTGGACCTGTTGCAGCCACCGCCGTTCCGCCGTGGTTGTTCCAGCCCATCTAAGCCACTTAAGCAACCCTTGCAGCCCAAGATTAGAAGCTGAACTCTCAGCCTAGCTAAGAGCTTCGTGGGCCTTTTTCGAGCCAGTTCGAACCTCGCTTGGTGTCGCCGTAGGCTTGTTTGTCGTTTGCCTTAGCATCGCCATCGCCGTGAACTCATCGGCATGCAAAACCGATTAGTTTACTCACTAAACCTTGCTTAGGAGGTTAATGATGCTTAAGGGGTGTTTAAATTAAATTAAGATTAGATTAGTGTAGTTATTAGCTTGTTTAGTTAATTTAGGTTAGTTAAATTAGTGAATTAGATGGTTAGAAATTATGGTTAGTTAGTTTATTATGTGGCCTTGTATTTAGAATAGTTAGGATAATTTAATTAGTCCATTAGGTGGTTAGATTAGCAATTTTTAGCCTAAGTATGCATTTATTGATTTAAATTGCATTTATTTAATTATTTTTTCAATTTATTTAATTATTTAATATTTTCTAAAAATTATACCGAGATAACCGATGACCTGAATTTCGTGCTGATTGTAGTGGTGTGCTTAGTTTATGCAATTGAATATTAATTTATGTAAATTGAGTGATGATTGTGATTGTGAGTTATTATTTCAAATTTATGAAATTTTGGTATTTAATTAGAAAATACCGGCTGTTGGGTCTTGACACCAAAAATGTTTCTAGATACTATATTAACTAGTGGGATTTTAAAATGAATCATATCAAATTTTCTAGTTCAATCTGACCGTGTACCCACAAACGATAATTTTATCGGGTGTTTTTAATATGAAGATATGCCAAGTTTACTATTTTAATTTAGACATTTGAGTGCAATACACGGTGTCCTTGGCTGGGATTGAATGATCATGTGATGATTATAAGAATCTGTCACGAGCTATTAATCCGGATGATGCCCTTATATGGGATGCCCAAAGTCAATGGATTCCAGTCGCAGTGAAGGCTGGACCAATGCTCCCTAGTGGAATGCCGTCTAGATATAGACGTTGTCATGCTCGATGGTGCAGATAATGCTTGTCTATGCTGGAAGACCGCTGACTGTTGAGTCGGCTATGGCCGTTAGGTTGTAATCAACTAGGACGCATGATGGATTGAATCGACGTGCCTGATTATGGGATAAAATTGTGTGGCATGGAATAAGATATGTCATAACTATATGGCCTTATCATCGGGACCCCTATAATGGTTGTGAGACAAGTTGAGACGTTCCGATTGATGAGTGCTTTTGATGCAATTATATATGTGATATGAACTGTATTGACATGCAGGGAGGATCTGAGACGAGGTGAGTCTCTTTGGTTGTGTGGTTGTGTGGTTAGGCCGCCTCTAAGCGTATTTTCTTCCTAGTTGGGATTTAGGGGGTGAATTTGCTAAGACATTGTCTCACCCCATCATAAGCTTAACTTTTTAGGTCCTTAGATGACAGTTCCTCCAGAACGTTTTGGTCAGCCTTTGGGGATTTCCGAGTAGAGCATAAATGTCCCTGTCCCCGAGAGTCATTGGATTTATAAGCTTCTTGTGAGCACTGTCTGGGTCAATGATGGCCTACCTCAAAGGGTACCTCATCAATTTAGGGCATGATTTTGCCATGGACTCAATGGGTATAAGGTAGGCTCCCTTTAGGATTTTTTATATCCCTGTCATTGTGGTCAACGCCGCTTTGGGCGAGAGTGCAGCTGACCCTCCTGATGGGGCTATGGAGGACCCAAAGCCCTTAGAGCTTATGGAGGTGGAGTTCGAATGATCGGCGAATATGTCTGACTCATAGGTCGTAGGACAGCTTCTATTTGAAAGCCGATCTTTTTGTAGACCTTTGTATATAAACCTATTTTGTTTATAAAAGCGTGTTTTGTTTGTGAATTTGTTATCTTACTTTTCTATCCCATGCCGTTTATTGTTAGGGGTTTTTATTTCGTTTCCACATGTGCAATAAAATGAATGGGTTGGTGACACATCCTGTGACGTTGCAATTTTATCGACCATTGAGGGATATGCGCACGCTCGAGGTTCGGGGTGTGACATTCCTACTCGGAGTGGTATTAGAGCTGGTTGGTAGTTGGAGTGAATGTGCGATTGGTTATGGGATAGTTAGTAGGAAATGCCTTTTTTATTATGTCGATGCATGTGATTAATAGTTGATTATTAGCTTGTTTGGTGTGATTGCTCAATTTCTAATTATGTGCGGAATTGGAAAGCAGGTTTCTTTTAAGAATCTGCATCATGAGTGATCAAGAGCAAAGGACCCCTAGAAAGAGGACAATAGGGGTTGTAACTCGGGGTAGGACGTCGATTAGGGTTGGTACCCGAGGTGGTAGGGGTAGAGCGCAGGCTCAGGCCAATGTAAGTGGATGAGCACCGCCGCCGGTCGGTGCTGGGGTAGCAGCCCCTGGCGATCCTAGGATAGATGGAATAGTTTAGGCGCTTGAGACGTTTGGAGTTCTAATGGGACAGTAAGCTTAGAATCAAGCTACCGCCACTACCGCCACCACTACAGCTGCCGCTACTGCCATCGTTAATGTTGCTGTTGATGTCGCTGCTGCAGACGCACCTGCCAAAGTTCCACCTAGGAACGTGGTTGCCAAGAGGCTAATGAACAAACTAGTGGAGCAGTTCCTGAAGCTGAACCCACCAAGCTTCATAAGTGCAGGAGATCATGAGGCTGCAGCCCTCTGGATCCAAGATTTGGAGAAAGCCTTTGCACTGCTGAGGTGCACAGAGAAAGAGAAGGTCGTCCTTACAGTCTATCGGTTGCAGGGTAATGCAAGCACTTAGTGGAGGGCCTTCACAGGAGTAGTGTTCCCAGAAGGTGTGGTCCCGGAGTGGAACGCCTTCGTTGCAATGTTCAATGGCAAGTACTTCTTCGATAATGCAAGGGAACAAAAGATTGAGGAATTTCAGCGCCTTCATCAGGGTTCGATGACTGTAGATCAATTCGAGGCTAAATTCGCAAAGTTATCTCAATACGCCCCGAGATTGATAGAGGATCTAGCTAATAGAGCTAGGAGGTTCAAGAACGGCCTCCGACCGGATCTGAAGAATCCGTTAGTGCCATTCGACTTGAAAGATTACAATGAGCTATATGGTTGGGCCTAGTTGATAGAGAGGAACCTGATCGAACAAGCATCCACATCTGGGTCGAGGTTCAGTTTGAACAGAGATGAAAATAGGTTTGGGAAAAAACCTATGATAAGAGGAAGGTATCCTGTTTCGCTCAATAGGAAGGGTGGGATAGGAAAGCCAATGTCGAGCCAAGGTGGAGTGTGTTGCTTCTGCGGAAGGCGACACGGATCAACCCTACGCCATTCCAGGCCGGGTGCTTGTTTTGGGTGTGGCCAATAGGGCCACCAAATCAAAGATTTCCCCACAGACCAATGGGATTGTAGTAGTTGCTGCCATCGCCGTCGCCACCGATGGGTCAAAATAAGGGGTTTGCGCCACAGAATGCACAGTAGGGTGGACAGAATATACCTCCAGCTTAGGGTAGGGTGTACGCCATTACCAGAGGACAGGCTAAGGACTCACCTGATGTGATCACAGGTACGGTCTCGCTAAATGACCATGCCGCTTATGCTTTATTTGACCCTGGTGCAACTCATTCATTTATAGCTAAGCAATTTGTTAAGCTAGTAAGATTGAGTTGTCAAAATGTTGGAGTTAGCGGTTTGTATATCTACACCGTTAAGGGATAAGGTGTTGTCTACGGTAGGATGTCCTGGTTGCAAGTTAGTGATTAGTGAGTGAGAGGGGAGGATAGATTTGATAGTCCTAGCCATGTATGATTTTGATGTGATAATTGGCATGGATTGGCTCACCAAGCAACGAGCTAAGATGGATCGCTATCGTAAAACGATTTAGTTTAACCCGTTAGAGGGTGAAAGTTTCGAGTTTATTGGGAGTCAAGATAGACCCTCGATTACCTTAATCTCATTGCTAGAGGCAACCCGTTTGTTAAACGAGAGTTGTCAAGGTTACTTGGCAACTATCATGGATACGACAGTTGAGGAGCTGAAGATCGAAGATATTGCAATGGTTCAAGAGTTTCCAGACGTGTTTCCAAAGGAGTTACCAAGTCTACCTCCAGAAAGAGAGATTGAATTCATAATTGAGTTGGCTACCAGGATGAAGCCAGTCTTTAAGACTCCTTACCACATGGCATTGTCTGAGTTGAAAGAACTAAAGGTGCAGATGTAGGAATTGTTAAATAAGGATTCATACGTCCTAGTGCATCACTTTGGGGAGCGCTAGTTTTGTTCGTAAAGAAGAAAGATGGTTCGTTGTGTTTGTGCATCGACTATCATCAACTCAATTAGGTGACGATCAAGAATAAATATCCACTACTGAGTATCGACGACTTGTTTGATCAATTGCAAGGAGTGTCGATATTTTCTAAGATTGACCTGAGGATAGGATATCATCAGCTGAGGATCAGAAATGAGGGCATACCGAAGTCAACATTTTGTACGCAATACAGCCATTATGAATTCACTGTAATATCGTTTGGTTTGACGAACGCCCTAGCTATTTCATGGATTTGATGAATCAAGTTTTCAAGGAGTATTTGGATCAGTTCGTGATCGTGTTCATTGACGATAACCTGATGTACTTGAAAAGTCTTGAGGAGCACGAAAGGCATTTAAGAATAGTACTTCAGACTCTGGGGAATCATGGGTTGTATGCTAAGTTTAGTAAGTGCGAGTTTTGATTGACTCGTCTTGCTTTCCTAGGTCACTTGATTTCAGGCGAAGGAATCTTCGTGGACCCGACCAAGATTGAAGCAGTTATCAACAGGCCAAGACCGACAACCGTGACAGAGATCAAAAGCTTTTTGGGTTTGGCAGGATATTACAGAAGATTCATGGAAGGATTTTCAATTTTAGCTTCACCTTTGACTCGACTATTGAAGAAGGAAGAGAAGTTTGTGTGGACAAATAAGTGCGACTGTAGTTTCCAAGAGCTTAAGCATAAGTTGACTACCGCACCTGTGCTGACCATACCATTTGGTCTTGGAGGATATGAGATTTACAATGATGCGTCGTTTAGAGAACTGGGTTGTGTGTTAATGCAGCATGGCAGAGTTGTTACATACACGTCTCATCAGTTGAGACCTCATGAGCTAAATTATCCGATGCATGACTTAGAACTTGCAATGATTATTTTCGCTCTGAAGATTTGGAGACACTATTTGTGTGGAGAAAGGTTCTAGATCTTTATAGATCATCAAAGTCTCAAGTATCTGTCCTTTCAGAAGGAGTTGAATATGAGATATCGTCACTGGATGGAACTTCTTAAGGATTATGATAGCGACATCCTGTATCATCCTAAAAAGGCTAATAAGGTCGCGAATGCGTTGAGTCAGAAATCTTCAATTGCACAGATGATAGTTAAGGAGTGGATTTTACTCGAGAGAGCCCGAGATTCGGTTTTCAAATTTGAGGTAGGCCACCTTTCAAATCTTATGGCCGCCCTCAGAATTGAATCGGAAGTACAAATAAGAATCAAGACGCTTCAGCTGATAGATTCAGAGATTCAGAAGATTGTGTAAGAGGATACGAAAAGAGAAAAGCTGACTTTCAGACTTCTGAAGATGGAACACTAAGGTTCCGAGGAAGATTGTGTGTACCTGATGATGCAGCGCTTAAGGAGGAGTTTTGTCAGAAGCTTATCGTAGCAGTTACAACATTCATCTAAGTAGTACGAAGATGTATCAGAATCTGCGTCAACACTATTGGTGGACTAGTATGAAGGCGATTATCGTCAAGCATGTCGCAAAATGTCTGGTGTGTCAGCAAGTAAAGGCACATTACCGTAAGCCGGGAGAACTTCTGCAACCTCTTGAGATTCCCCAGTAGAAATGAGAACACATCACGATGGATTTTGTGATAGGCTTACTGAGGAGTCTAAAGGGTAATAATTCCATTTGGGTAATAGTCGATAGATTGACGAAGTCGGCTCACTTCATCGCCGTATGAAAGGACCTTGTATTGGATAGATATGTTGAATTGTTCATGCGTTAGATTGTTCGTCTTCATAGAGTGCCAATGACAGTTACATCTAACCAAAATCCGAGGTTTACAATTGCCTTTTGGAAAATTTTACGGACTACTTGGGGAACGAAGCTACAATATAGTACGGCCTATCATCCTCAGACAAATGGCCTGCCTAAAAGGACGATTCAAACCCTCGAAAACATGCTGCAAACTTGCATGTTAGATTTCAAGGGAAATTGGGAGGAATAGCTTCATCTCATCGAGTTTGCCTACAATAACAGCTACCAGCAGAGTATTCAGATGGCACATTTTGAAGCGTTGTATAGTAGAGTGTGCAAAACGCTAATGTGTTAGGATGAGGTCGGAGAACAGAAGATCACAGGCCTAAAGTTAGTCTAGTAGTCAGTGGATGCAGTTACCATTATTAGAGACAGATATTAAAGACCGCTCAAAGCTGCCAGAAAAGCTACGCAGATAAGCATCGAAGACCATTAAAATTCCAAGTTGGTGAGCACGTCTTTCTAAAAGTGTCATCAATGAGGGGTATTTCAAGCTTCGGCAAGAAAGGGAAGCTGAGTCTGAGCTACGTAGGTCCCTTTGATATTTTGGAAAGGATAGGGACTCTGGCATATTGTCTTGCATTACCGTCGAGATTGGCACAAGTATATGACGTCTTCCACGTGTTGATGTTGAGAAAGTATGAGTCTGGCCCGACCCACGTGCTGAATTTTGAAGAGTTAGACGTGGATGATAGGGTGTCGTACGTAGAAAGACCAGTTCAGACTGTGGATCGCAAGGAACATGTTTTGTGTACCAAGACAATTTTGTTAGTTAAAGTGGTTTAGCAACACAACAGCACAAAATGAGCAACCTAGGAAAGTGAATATTCGATGAGACGACAATACCTCCACCATTTTGTTTAAAGATTTATAATGGTTTAAATTTCGAGAACGAAATTTTTATAAGAGGGGAAGAGTTGTGACATCCTGATTTTCCAATTTTGTTTTCGATTGAATGAGTTGGGCTTTTCATCGAGTTATGCCTATAGTTCTTTTCTCTAAGTTGATTACTCAAGAGATAATTAGTCTATTTGGTGAAACTGTTAAGGAATTTTAAATGCAATAGACTTAAGAATTTGACTAGAAATCAACTACTCGACCGTGCTAATCTGCAAGGGTCAAAACGGTACTGTCAAAATCGATTAGAGGTCGAAGATAGGTCGATTCGAGTGAGGTATGTGATTAAAGTGTTGGTGGTTCCACCAAATTGCAAAATTCTCGTCGAATGTCACTAAACTGATTTTTCTATCATTTCCGTACCCGGTGCATGTATTTGAAATCTTGAGATTTCCATGACAACCGAGAGTCGCCAATGTGTCAAAGATGTATAATGTGTCTCGAAAATAATTGACCACAGATTAATTGCACTAAAAATTCCTAAAAGCTACCTGATAGGTTAAATCACACTAAAATCGCGTCCGGTTGAAATTAATTGCGAAATTGAACCCGATTTAAGTTTTGTCATGTCACAATTTATTTTAGGAACGTCGACTCATCCTCCGAAGATTTTTCTACAAACCCAATTTTTTAGTGAAAATTCAAAGTTGGGCTATTTTGGACTGGGAAAATTAGAGGACCGTTTTTTGTTGCATTTTTAGCATTCAAGTTAGACTAATTGATGAGGAAAAATCATGGGATGGATGTAGACACCTTATTGGGAATTTTCGGGCACCAATTGAACTTAATTGAAGGGGAATTAAGCTCAATTTGGAGGGAAATGTTCCAAAATTCGTAGGTCAAGGGAGGAGCAAATTTCAGCCACCTTGGGAGGCTTGTTGGAGAAGCCTTGGTGCAAGAATGAAGCTGAGGATGAGGTTGAGCATGGTGGGGCATGTAAGTTGAGTGTTTGGATATTTTATGGCCCCCTCTCTTCAGCAGCTATCTTCCTCTTCCTTGTAGCCCTTTCTTCATTGTTGTGTGGTGTTTTGAACTCAAGAAAACTAAAGAGAGGCCCTTGCAATCAAGCTAGCCATAGCCAAGCATTGCCCGAGCCTGTCCGAGCATCGTTGTGCCCTGTCGAGTTGCTCGAAGCCTTGCTTGTCACGTGCCAACCCGCACGCTCGTCTACACCTGGTCGCCATTTCCACGAGCCAGGGCCATTGTCCTGAGCTTCCATCCAGCCATTGAAGTTGTGCCATCGTCGCCATCTAACCGCCGAAGCCACCGCCTGGACTTGTTGCAACCATCGCCGTTCTGTTATGACCGTTCCAGCCCGTCCAAGCCACTCGAGCAACCCTTGCATCCCAAGACCAGAAGCCGAACTCTCAGCCTAGCTGAGAGCTTCGTGGGTCGTTTCCAGGCCCGTCTAAACCTCGCTTGGTGTCGCCGCAGGCTTGTTTGTCGCTCGCCTCTACATCGCTATCACCGTGAACTCATCGACCCATAAAATCGATGAGTTTACTCACTAAACCTTGCTTAGGAAGTTAATAATGCTTATGGGGTTTTTACATTAAATTAAGATTAGATTAGTGTAATTATTAGCTTGTTTAGTTAATTTAGGTTAGTTAAATTAGTGAATTAGATGGTTAGAAATTATGGTTAGTTAGTTTATTATGTGGCCTTGTATTTAGAATGGTTAGGATAATTTAATTAGTCCATTAGGTGGTTAGATTAGCAATTTTTAGCCTAAGTATGCATTTATTGATTTAAATTGCATTTATTTAATTTTTTTTGCAATTTATTTAATTATTTAATATTCTTCGAAAATTATACCGGGATAGTCGGTGACTGGAATTTGCTTAGTTTATGCAAAATAATGTTAATTTATGCAAATTGAGTGATGATTGTGATTTTGAGTTATTATTTCAAATTTATGAAATTTTGCTATTTAATTAGAAAATACCAGATGTTGGGTTTTGACACCGAAAATGTTTTAGATACTATATCAACTAGTAGGATTATAAAAGGGATGATATCAATTTTTCTAGTTCAATCTGACTGTGTACTCATAAACGATTATTTTACCGGGTGTTTTTAATATGAAGAAAATAGGCCAAGTTCACTACTTTAATTTAGACATTTGAGTGCAATGCACGGTGTCCTTGGCCGGGATTGAATGATTGTGTGATGGCTATGAGAATCCGTCATGAACTGTTAAGCCGGACGATGCCTCTATATGGGACTCCCTAGGTCAACGGACGTCAATCGCAGTGGAGGCTGGATCGATGCTCACTAGTGGAATGCCGTCTAGGTATAGACATTGCCATGCTCGATGGTGTGAGACGACGCCCAGCTATGTCGGAAGACCACTAACTGTTGAGTTGGTTGTGGCCGTTGGGTCATAATCAACCGGGACACATGATTGATTGAATTGATGCGCCTGATTATGGGAAAAAATTGTGTGGCACATAATAGGACGTGTCATAACAATTTGACCGTATAATCGGGACCCCTGTAATGGTTGTGAGACAAGTTGAGACGTGTCGATTGATGAGTGCTTTTGATGCAATTATATGTGATATGAACTGTACCGACATGCAGGGAGGATCTGAGACAAGTTGAGTCTCTGTGGTTGTATGGTTGCATGGTTAGGCCCCTCTAGGTGTATTTTCTTCTTAGTCGAGATTTAGGGGTTGAATTTGCCGATACATTGTCTCACCCCATCGTGGGCTTAAGTTTTTAAATCCTTAGATGGCAGTCTCTCCAGAACGTTTTGATCAATCTCGGGGATTTCCGAGTGGAGGATAGACGTCCCTATCCCCGGGAGTCATTGGGTCTATGAGCTTGTTGTGACCACTGTCTGTGTTGATGAGGGCCTACCTCAGAGGGTACCTCATCGATTTAGGGCGTGGTTTCGCCATGGACTCAATGGGTATAGGGTAGGATTTTGATATGCCCACCATTGTGGTCAACGTCGCTCTGGGTGAGGGTTTGGCTAACCCTTTTGATGGGGCTATGGAGGATCCGAAGCCCCCAGAGCCTGTGGAGGTGGAGTCCGAAGGATCGGCGAATGTGTCTGACTAGTAGGTCGTAGGACAGCTTCTTTGTGAAAGCCAATCTTTTTGTAGACCTTTGTGTATAAACCTAGTTTGTTTATAAAAGCGTGTTTTATTTGTGAATTTGTTATCCTGCTTTTCTATCCTATGCTGTTTACTGTCAGGGGTTTTTATTTTACTTCCGCATGTGCAATAAAATGAATGGGTCGGCGACGCGTCCTATGACGTTCTAATTTTATCGACCACCGAGGGATGTGCGCACGCTCGAGATTCAGGGCGTGACAACAACAAACTCAACTAAGAGCAGAACGGATTATCTTATTTTTTTCTCAAGCTATGAAATTAATTCAACGAGCTTATTTTGTTTGTTTGTTTGCATGTTAAGTACAGGCCTTCAGATCATTTATATCCTTGGGCACCGTCATGAAAATTCAAAACTAGATTCTTTACTAACATTTTCTCTTCTGTCACGGTAAAATTCTGATGGCCTTAATTCTTCTTGTTTGTTCGGCCAACTTTCACGTCATGTTTCTTGAGAAATTGTGTCCTTCACCGCCATTCGAGACAGACCAGAAACTTTTGATGCAGATGAAGGGTTTTAACTATTGAAAAAGGTTCTACTTACGGTACGGTGGAACATCAACCGAGTATTTCCTCGAACGTTAAAAATCACAGTTGATATTCTGAAAATCTTGTCATGCATGCATGTGGTTGTTTTATTCGAAACGTATCCAAATATATAGCAAATCTCGGAAGGATTCATAGTCACCGTTGATGTTCTAGAGTCATTATTCTCCCTTGTACGCAGTCATATGGACCACAAGCGTACGAAGGGATCACGTGCACAAAAGCAGTACACACACCAGATGGTTCTCCCATGTCCGTAGTCATACAAACCCCAATCAAATGAAGGCCACACATGCGTAAGTAATATCCAAGGGCCCGGCAAGATCCTATCACACCGGCCAGTCCCAGATGCTTGCTGCATCGAAGGAGAGTCCGCTCCATCCAACCAAGCCTCCGTCGTCCCCGAACGCAGCTGAAAGTCATCATCGATCCAGGGGCTTCTGTTTGGAGGCACGTCGTGGACGCGCGGCTCTCGGGACTCATTCAAATCCCTATAGGCTTCGACCCCCAAGGAAGAGAAGTTCTTGGAGATGGTCCGTGGGCGAGACCTTACGACTTCAACTTTTACCAAATCTTGGGGTTTCTCGTTCTCCGGCTTCCCTAGGCAAGTCATCAATTTCCGCAGGTGGGTGTTCCAATAGTTCCTCAGGTCATTCGCAGTTCGACCCGGGAGTCTCCCAGCAATTAGGGACCACCTGCATCAATAATTTCGACAAAACGAAATGTTAAATTATGAGGAAATATATCGAAAATAATTTTTATACGATACTCACTTAAGTGTCATAACTTTTTTTTTTATCACAAAATTACCGTAATTTCTCAAAAACATTTATTTGAGTATTGAAACTTTCGAGTGATCGTTTTCATGCCATAACTTCCAAAAAACATTCACCCAAATACCAATCCAATATGGCATGACACTTGTAATGAATATTTTTAGAAAATTATGACACTCAAGTGATCCATAAATAAACGAATCAATCCAAAGTAGTGATTTCTTTTTGTTTCCATAAGTGTTCAATCTTGACAAAATAAGGGTTTCCATCGTGGGAATGGCCAATTGCTGTCGACAGTCAAGGAATGGGAATTTTCATAAGCTCTCTCCAATCTATGAACTGTTATAAATGAGTTGCGAACAAGTAGTTTCTTTCCCTTGTAATATATTTGAAGTATGCACCACTAACACCTTTATGTTAAATTCTATAAATTTCCGTCTATTGTGACATCCTGAAATTTGACCCGTTCCGATAAAATGAAATGTGCATATCGTTGGCGTACCTATGGTCCTTTTTTTCTGAGTTGATCACTTACGAGTTAACTAACCTATTGGGTGAAGCCGTTAAGGGATATATCCGCGGTAAAATCCCTAAAAGCTACCTAATTTGTTGGATTTGACTAAAATCACGTCCGGTCGATTTTAACCATGAAATTTGATTCGGTTTTGGGAATCAAATATTCGAGCGTGTCACAATTCATTTTTAGGACCGTCTCATCGTCTATCAATTTATTGACGAGTCCAAAATTTCAATAAAGAAATTATCGGAGGAAAAATCGAAGACCAAAAGAAAATAGAAAGGGAAAGGGAAAGAGAAAAAGAAAATAATATTAAGATTATTGGTTTATTTCTTTTTTTCTCTCTCTCCCTTTTCTCTCTTTCTCTCTCTCTCTTCTCTCTCCTCTCCCCTCCCCTTTGTGCGGACGCCCCCATCCACTGACTCACTTCTCTCTCTCTCTCCTCTCTTTGACTGGTCAAACGCCCTTATCCCTTCTCTCTCTCTCTCTCCTCTCTCTTCTCTCTTCTCCCCCATTCCCGCGTGACCAACTTCTTCTTCTTCGTTCTTCTTTGTGCGAACCAGACCAAAACCAGCAAAGAAGAATAGCAGCTCGCCAAGGATCGTCACCGCCCGTCTCGCCGCCTATGCCTGCGACGCTTGCCTGCGCACGCCACACGTTCCGCCGGCCGCCCCACGCGCCCTGGCGTCTTCCCCCGCGCGATCCAACCGCTACCCAGCCTCTGCCCAGCCTTGTTCTGCCCTTGTCTGGCCACCTCCAATTGCCGTTCGACCCCGCCGAACCTCCCCGGCGTCCCCCTCACCTTCCGCCGACCTCCCCTCGCTGTCTTGGCCACCGGAGTAGCTCCAGCCAGCCCAAGTCCGCAACCTATCAAGTGGGTATCCAGCAACTTCGGACCCGCTTTTGGGCCGTTTTCGAGCCCCGGATCTGTGAGCCGCTTTGGGAAGAAGCGACCCTCGTGTCGTCCTCGTCGGATTGGTCCGTTTTGCGCTAAAATCCGGTGAGTAATCTCACTAATCATTGCTTAGCGAACTAATTGCGCTTAAGGGTTGTTTAGTTTTAATTAATTAGGTTTAGGTGGTTAGATTAGTATGGATTAGTGTTTATTAGTCAATTGTGATGCGAATTAGATAAATTGAATGTGTATTTAGCAAGTAGACATGGTCTACTATTTATTGAAGGTAACTCGGAAATTTTCCAACCCCTAATCGGGCTTCAGTTTGATGATTTGGGCCTAAGTGGAATTTGTTGGCATTTAAATATTATTTTTCGGAATTAATTAATTATTTACTTAATTTCTGAAAATTCAACTAGGATGGTTAGTGACCGGAATATTATGTTGATGATCGTGGTGAAGTCTGTTTATTTAATCATGTTTTATTTTGAGCTAAATTGAGTTCTTAATATTAATTATTTAATTTTCGAAATTAATTAATTAATTATTTATTTTTCGGAAATTAAGGTTGAGATGGTCGGTGACCGAAATTTTATGCTGATGATCGTGGTGCAGCCCGTTTATTTAATTGGGCTTTATTTTGAGCTAAATTGAATTTTTAATATTTATTAATTAATTTTCGAATTTAATTATTTATTTATTTATTTTTTGGAAATTAAAGCTGAGATAACCAACAACCAATGTGTATATAAAAGCATGTTTGTTTGTGAATGTGTTGTTCTGCTTTTCTATCTCGAGATAGTTATTGTCAATGGATTTGTTATTCGCTTCCGCATGTGTAATAAAATGAAAAGCCGACGACTCGTCCTGGGAAGTTGCAAAATTTTATCGACCATAGAGGGATAGGCACACGCTCGAGGATCGGGGCATGACATAAGATCAAAGGAAGAAAATCATGAGGAGGATTAGCTCTAACATTATAATTTGATATGCTTCTAAAAGATAAATACCCAAATTAGAGAATTTTTTTCTTTCCTCACCCTATGGGATGCCCTTTTTTTTAAGTCCTAAAGTTTAGATGTAGTAGTTTAAGGACATACTAAGGTCCCAAAAAAAATAAAATCAATATGATAATTTGAGACGATCCTAGAAGAGAAATTTCTAGCCAGTCCACACATGCATTAGCTTCCTTGTATGGGCGGCGGATAATGACTTCCCCACATAGATGAACCGTCTTAAAGATCTGCACAAGCAAGCTCTCTTGAATCTCTCAACTTGCTGCTACCATCAAAGATTTTGAGAAATTACAGACTGCAAATCAACCTCTAAAATCAACTAGTTCACACCAGGGGAGTGTGTTAGCTCAAGAGCTAAATAGACTACCCATAATTCAGTTGGAATGAATTGCGATAACCAATTGAGCAAGCAAGACCACTTGACCATCTCCTTGTGTTTTATCTAATGAAGCGAATCATCACCGAGCAGGTTTTTTGTTTCTTCCTAAAATTTGGATAAATAGTTAGCTTAATAGTGTTGCGGATGCGTGTGTAAATTAATTTGCTACACAGTATAGATTTGACTTCTCGCATTATGAATTGCATTAGTCTTTTTTGCATCGGATTACTCGTCAAGATTCGTCTTGTCTCTAAGCTATAATCCACGAAGTTAACATATTTTTCGTGGCTAGAGTCATATTCAATCCAATGAAATCATCATTTGAAGGATAAGAGAAACTAGAGTTTTCAAAGTGTAACAACAATTGTGAAGCTACCAGGCGGGCTTTTACTCCCAAATCCATAATGGATGGCCTTCAGTTATAACTTGGGTAATGATTAGACGTACATAACTTACTTTGAGCTGTCAAATAAGACAAGCTGCAGACCATGATAAACAACAGACCGTTGGCTTCCTTGCTTACAACCATCGAATCGTTTAAGGAATCATAAATCCTGCGGGAAGCTTAGAAAGCTTAGAAAAGAAGTGACAACACCTGGGGTTTGCTTAAAACAACGGCAGAATTGTAATTTTACTCGGAGAGGCTGTCCCCTCACTTAAAGGCATGTCAGACGTTGCAATCTCTTTCATTATTGCAGTGATTTTCCTATATCTGGGCAAAGGACAAGCCGTCCTTTTCCCACATATGGGACACACAGACTTATATTTTTACGGAATGAAGGGTGGACAAAAGTGGAAGTAATTATCTTGTCTATTCTCGAAAAGAAGCTGATGGTCCAATAACGTCTCGCAATCAACGCCAGGACCAGCGCTACCTTTTTGAAGATTTGACAGCATCCGTGGGTGAGCAAATTTAATGATCAATTTGTTGCTGTCGCAATTTTACTGCATACTGCATCATATGAACTTGAAGAGACTTCCTAGCCTTTTGAAATGCCGATAAGGTTGCAATGACGAATTCAGACATCATGGATGAACTGAGGACTTATGGTGTAAATTAATTACTTATTAAAGTGATATTGCCCCTATTAGAGAATATTCTATGCACATCTCTTTGTTGAGAATATAACTTGAGTTTGAGCTCATGAAAGAAGCCCAATCCAAGTAGGTTTTTTATTTTTTATTTTTTGGGTGAAGAGTGTCCAAGAATAGTTTCTGATAAGGACAATCAATTGTATGGCTTGCTAATAAATTACATCTCAAGTGTTTGAAGTCATGAAAGTCTTGTATTAATATTTAGTGAATTCATTTGTACGATTGAAAAATTATTTGTGAAAAATTATGAGAGCTAAACACTGTCTAAATTGTTTGAGGTAATTAAGGACTAAGAAATACTAGAACTATTTTAAAAATTCAAGTGCGCTTGTTATCTCCGTTGTATCGCTTCATTTATAAGGGAATTTTATGCTACTCCTCCCATATAGTAGGTCTCATCGAACCAATTACGTAAAATCTAGCGTTCGAGTTATATCTTTGTTTTGTTTATTATATCGTTGGATCGCTTATTTTTTGCAACAATTAATATTAGAGCTAGGCTTGACTAAGTTGAAGCCAATTGATGATAATAGAAGAAGAAAAACGGATCATCTTAGTTTTTTCTCAAGCTATGAAATTAGTTCAACGAGCTTATTTTGTTTGTTTGTTTGCATGTTAAGTACGGGCCTTCAGATCATTTATATCCTTGAGCACCATCAAGAAAATTCAAAACCAGATTCTTAACTAACATTTTCTCTTCTGTCACGGTAGGATTATGATCGCCATAATTCTTCTTCTTTGGTCGGCCAACTTTCACGTCATGTTTCTTGAGAAATTGTGTCCTTCACCGCCATTCGAGACAGACCAGAAACTTTTGATGTAGATGAAGGGTTTTAACTATTGAAAAAGGTTCTACTTACGGTACGGTGGAACATCAAACGAGTATTTCCTCGAACGTTGAAAATCACAGTAGATATTCTGAAAATCTTGTCATGTTTGCATGTGGGACGTTTTATTCGAAACGTAATACATAGCAAATCTCGGAAGGATTCATAGTCACCGTTGATGTTCTAGAGTCATTATTCTCCCTTGTACGCAGTCATATGGACCACAAGCGTACGAAGGGATCACGTGCAGAAAAGCAGTACACACGCCACTTGGTTCTCCCATGTCCGTATTCATACAAACCCCAATCATATGATGGCGACACATGCATAAGTAATATCCAAGGGCCCGGCAAGATCCTATCACCCCGCCCAGTCCCAGATGCTTTCTGCATCGAAGGAGAGTCCGCTCCAACAATCCAACCATGCCTCCGTCGTCTCCGAACGCAGCTGAAAGTCATCATCGATCCAGGGGCTTCTGTTTGGAGGCACGTCGTGGACGCGCGGCTCCCGGGACTTGTTCAGCTCCCTATAGGCTTCGACCCCCAAGGAAGAGAAGTTCTTGGAGATGGTCCGAGGGCGAGGCCTTATGACTTCAACTTTTACCAACTCTTGGGGTTTCTCGTTCTCCGGCTTCCCTTGGCAAGTCATCAATTTCCGTAGATGGGTGTTCCAATAGTTCTTCACGTCATTCGCAGTTCGACCCGGGAGTCTCCCAGCAATTAGGCACCACCTGCATCAATAATTTCGACTAAACGAAATGTTAAATTATGAGGAAAGATATCGAAAATTGTTTATATATGGTACTCACTTGAGTGTCATAACTTTTTTTTTTGATCACAAAATTACCGTAATTTCTCAAAAACGATTATTTGAGTATTGAAACTTTCGACTGATCGTTTGCATGCCATAACTTTTAAAAAAAATTCATCCAAATACCCAATCCAATATGGCATGACACTTGTGATGAATATTTTTAGAAAATTATGACACTCAAGTGATCCATAAATAATCGAATCAATTCAAAGATAGTGATTTCTTTTTGTTTCCATAAGTGTCCAATCCCGACAAAATAGGGGTTTCCATCGTGGGAATGGCCAATTGATGTCGACAGTCAAGGAATGGGAATTTTCTAAGCTCTCTCCAATCTATGAACTGTTATAAATGAGTTGCGAACAAGTAATTTCTTTCTCTTCTAATATATTTGAAGTACGCACCATTAACACCTTTATGTTAAATTCTATAAATTTCTGTCTATTCACCTATTATTACTTTTAAATGTGGAAAAATGGCCCTTCAGAGCCATAATTAATCAATAAGTTGGTGCGTGATTTTAATCCATATCAAATGCAACTATGCTAGTGAAGTTGATAAAATGACTAAGATTGAGGGTCTGTTGGGTAAACTAAAAATTTTAAGTGCCGAATTTTAGATGTTAATAATCTTTAATAATGGAAATGGAATTAATATTTGATTGATGATAATTAAAAAGTGACAGCTGAATATCATTAAGCTCTTACCAACATAGAAAAAAGAGGACTGTTGTTAGGTTAAATCAATGTATTTAGCAAGATTCGGATTTTCATAAATTGATTTTCGATTGATTGAATTTAAGTAATCACGTACTGAGCATGCGGCCCATTATGCTTTGCCTCCCTATCCAAAGATGTAGTTATTTTAATTGCTAGATGATAGTTTAATTCCTGCTCTCTCGTTCTTTTTTTTGGCCCAAAGAATGAAATGCATGTTTGTGATCGAATTCAAGCTTCTGTTGTTCAGTCTACCTTTCTTTGGACTACATAAACAGAATCGACGTCAGACAAATAATCTCTCTGAGTTTCTTATACCCGTAACCATGATCGGGAGTGACTAGATGTAAGAACAATACATGAACAACCATGCAGTTAGTAAGCAATCCCTCCCGAAGTCGACGACGGCTAATGAGAACCATTACTGGCACTCAGTTAATGTTGTCCGTAGAAATAGGTAGGGGGAGCTAGAGAGAGACTCTATCTTCACATGTGAGCAAGTGTCAAAGAATGTGTGATATGCACTAGGGGTCACAGTCATGTATATTGCTGGAAATGAAAACAGGAGGCTAGTGATTTCATATTGCACACTCATCATTGAATGTCATAAAATATCTCTAGATTGCATGAAGATATAGAACAAAAAAAACACAAAGATTTGCTCTAAATTCTAAATTTGACTTCACTTGCAACCTAACCTGCATATCCTAAAATTTAGAACCGAACCGATTCCCACTATTGGGTTCTCAGGTTTTTAGTTATACCATATAGTCATGATCACCCCTAATATATACTAAACATTATCTAGACGGTTGGATTTGAAGGGTCGCGTTTCGCTGGTTAGACCAATAACCGAACGACATGAGCTGTAGTCGGCAACTTTCGTCTCTCTCATGCGTGGGGCCCATATCTACAGATGGTTATTCATTGAACATTTCCGAAATAGTGACTCTTGTATGGACTTTATCGGGGTTGTATGAGCCTGTCCTATCAAGCGGTTGTCATCGGAGACAAGTTGCACTCCAAATGGCTACGCCTATGCACGAGTAACGTTGTCCAAACATACGCCAAAGTTGGACACTTGTCCCTTTCCAAGAAAAGTGGTCATACAAAAAAATCAAAGGGAAAATTACTAAAAAGTTGTTAAATTTATTATACCGATACTATTCAATTCTAAATCTTTCAATTGGGCCAATTTAATTTTAGACTTTCAATTTTCCCAATATTACCTTAAAACTTTTGATGAATTGCCAAACCTTTTGATGATTGATTAGTTTAGCCCAATCGGCCAAATTTACTCGGAAATCATTGATGTGACAGTCTAGTCATTATTGATTGTCATATATAATACAATTGGCATTGATGTAGATAACTTTTTATTTTTCTTGAATTGTTTATTACTTTCTTCTTTTCTTTTTTCCCGACCCAAGATTGGCGAGGGCTAAAAATTGTCGCCTAATCTGGGCAAGGGCATTGTGGCCCTCACCGGTCACAGGCGAAGGCCACAACGCCCTCGCCCAAATCAAGGTGAGGGCCATGACCCTCGCCCATTGGCCAGCAACGGAGTCATAGCCCTCGCTTGGATTTGGGCGAGGGTTGATGTCCTCACTTGTGGCTGACAAGGATACTTAGGCCATGGGCGAGGACCACGATGCCTCGTCTCAACTAGGTGAGGGTCGCCGACAATGATCAGTTGGCAACTAACCTAGTGTTAGGAAAATAAAGAAAAGAAGAAAAAATAATAAATTATTTAAAAAAAAATTGTCCATATTAGTATCGGCTATGATATGTAAGACGGTTGGTACTGACTAGATTGCCACATCAATGATTTTCAATCAAAATTTGTTGCAATGACTAAATTGACAAATCGTCGAAGGTTTTATGATTAAATTGACAAAAATTAAAAGATTTAGGATTGATTTGACAACATGTCAAAGGTTTAGTATTAGATTGGCCAAATTAAAAGGTTTAAGACCAAATTGGCACAAGTATAATAGGTTTAAGATTTTTTTTTTTTAAGTTTTCCTAAAATGAAACAACCTAATCCTTAACACATTTTATACATGCGGTCGTCATTTGTTTCAATCAATGCAACCCTTAATCAATTTTTGGAGGAGGAAGAGGGAGAGGCTGTTGTGAATAACGCAGGTAGGCTCAACACTATATGAGTAACTCTATTAAAACAGACAAATGCACTTCACATGTGACCTTTTCTTAGCATGTACTCGCCTGTTCCCAAGAAGTTTGTGAAGCCTGATGATCATATCGACCTCATCATCTTGGAATTTCCCTCTCTTAATGTTGGGCTTCAGATAGTTCAACCACCTCAATCTGCAGCTCTTCCTGCACCTATTCAAACCTACAAGCTCAAGAAATACAAACATGAGCTTAGCGATGTCTCTCTCTCTCTCTCTCTAAGCGCATGTGTATACATAGTATAGAGATGCTCTTAGTGCAAATCAATCCATTGACATGAGCAAAATATCAATACACGTCCCCTTTTTGTCTAATTTTAAAACATCGATGAAATATCATTGGAAAGCATGAAAAGTTTCACTTAAAGAAGTTAAATATACTCTGACTTGATATCACTATCTCAAAACTAACGAAAGACACATCCACCCATTTTAACGAATGAAAAACTTTTCACTCAAGTAGAAGTATGTCAACGTAACACAAAATTTGGAAAAAATAAAATATTATGACACGAGCTGATTTGACACACGCAAATCCAAGGGGTTATACAGATGGGGATGCAACAAGAGAACAATGATCCCCATCACAATACAGATTTACGAACGCACAAGTGTATGCAAATAAAAAACAAGAATAACCTTCACATACAATGATACAATACCTGCTCTCTGAGGAACTCGATGCCACTCTCCTTCTCCGTACCTCTGGACACAGCTCCTCAAGAGAACATCTTCCTCTTCCGTCCACGAACCTTTCCTCAATCCGAACGACGATCCTTTCTGCATCTCTCTTCCCTCTCCCGCTCTCTCTCTCTCTCTCTCTCTCTCTCTCTCTCTCTCTCTCTCTCTCCCTCTCTCTCTCTCTCTGAGGCTTTTCATGAACAGTTTGCAGATTACGTTTTTAAGCACGCTCGAAGTCCTACGTCGTCATCGGTGCTTTTACGGGCCACGTGCCCCTTCATTTTCCACAAAAAACGCAGATCTACATCGGTTGTCAAATACCGCGGAAGATTGCAATTCCTCTAATCGTCAATTATTGCTATACGCAACAGTACAAATGGATCTTCCGAGTTCGATATGATTCTTTCCGCGTGGTTGCGACCTTTCAGTCTGCAGGGTCGAATCTTGGAATGAGGATCTCTTCATTGAGCTAGAAAACACAAAGGGGAGTTAGAACGATTTAGAAAAATCATATTTCTGTGCAATGAAAAGAAAGATAGCGAGTACGGTACCTACTGGTCCAGCGTTCGCGCATTGTCGCGGACCACCATTTGTATGAATTGTTTCGTAACTTCCATTCTTTTAACTAACATTCTCATTAACCAACACTAAATATCAAGATTCGCTGTTTTGCATCTATATAAAATGGGTAAAATACGCATGAGACCGAGTTGCCTATTACGCTCACGCACGACTTGCTTTGATGTCACTAACCTCTTTTGCTTCTATATGAGGGCTATTGCTTTTGGCCGAAGTGTCTTATTAGTGTCCTTCCTCTTGTGAAAGCATCTTGCACGATAACGCGGTCTTTTATGCCTAGTGGTCCTAAGTATGCTTCTATTATTGTAATAGTGTGTTTATACCATTACAATATTACCCTTGGCTTCGTCTATATAATGGTTACTTCAGTAAGAAGTTAGAACAAGATTAGTGTTTTGAAAATCTATTTTATATGCAATTCCTTAATGGCCTTCTCAACACTTTCTCTTCTTCCTCAAACTCTAATGTTAGTAAGAAGCTTAGGTTTATACTGTTAGCTCAATACAATAAGTCGGTTCCACAAATATAACCTTCATTCACCAATCTATCGATCTAGGGAATTAGAAAGTTTCCAAAACTTGATAGCCTTATAAAATACATTAATCATTTATGAAGATTAAGAGGCAGTTCCATTGAAAGGCTGAGAGAAGGGCCATGTGTTGTGAGATAGCATAAGCATCTCAGGAATCATTAGCTTATGTTGTAGCCCCATCATGGTATCAAAGACAGCTTCATTTAGATTGGGCTAAGATTATAACTCTGTGAATTAACATGTGTCTATACTAAGAGAGAGATCCATTTCGTCATGACTGAATCTATGGAAAATACCACCCCTATATGTGTCAATGCCCTTGTTATTTAGACTCTCCAATTCCATTATGTAAATCAAATTCCTCTAAGATTAATTATTTTTATGAGGTTTTCTACCTCAATGAAGATGAGAAGATTACCACTTCTCAACTTTCTCTTGAAATCCTTATTCCCTCTTTGACAGGCCTACTTCCTTCTCTCCCATCAAATCCATCAAAAAGATGATCCACCATACTCCAAAGGAAGTTAAAAAATTCAGCGAACCAATACCCATTTTTTTTTTATTATCAAAAACCAATACCTCATTTCAACCTATTAAATTATGTCTCAAATTTAATCCTTCAATTAAACATGGCCCATAACATGCAAATAAATGAGGTCCGAGTTGGACTTTCGCGAAATCTTAGAGTTGGTTATTTTTTCCTGCCAACGTTAATTCTATATGCTTGCGTAGAAGAAAGAAGCATTATAAGGGTTCTAACATTAATTTTTTTAACTGTGACAAACTGCTCATGGGCTTCATTTAAGTTTGGACGTAGGAGAGAGATTTGTTCTCCAGTCACAAATCATATGAGAGATATGTTTCTATTGAAAATAAATGAGATGTTCTATTTTTTACTAGGCGGCAGCGTAGAGGACAACTCCCTTCAGAGGCCACAGACATATAGACCATGACATTTATTGAATAGGGTCCACCAGCAAGGATGGAGACACCTTGCTTTGCTACTATGAAAGGAGTGTATAGCTCTCAGAAGACACGAAGAGGAAAGCCATTAACGATAAAAGGAAAAGTCCAAATCATTATTTTATTGGAGTGGTCTCTTGGTCCTTTTGTTATCTTCTGCTTTCTTCTATTTATCCAACTAGAAGGTACCCCCCTCTCCGGCGGATCGGGAGATTTGTGCATAAAACACCGTGGACATAAGGTGTAATTTTAAAATTTAAAAAAAAATACTTGAATGTATGAGAGATTATTATCAGGTAATTCTTTGATTAATTAGTAGATTATTTGTAGTTGACTCTCTCTAGGATCAAATCATATAAATCTCTTGTATCTTTTATTATTCTTTGATTAATTAGTGAATTAATCGGGAGATTTGTGCTGAAAACACTATGGACATAAGGTATAATTTTAAAATTTAAATAAATACTTGAGCGTATGAGAGATTGTTATCGTGTAATTCTTTGATTGATTAGTGAATTATTTGCAATTTGCTCTCTTTATAGATGTAGATATCTATACTTGGATTGAATTATATAAATCTCTCATATCTTTTATTATTCCTCCTTTTATATCTCTCTTGATTTTTGTTGCTCATGATATTAAGATTCTGGGGGCTTCCGCGTTAAAATATTTCAACAATTGGAATTCGAGCTGAGGTTCTGCAATTATGTTTGGAGGGAAAGTAGAAATTGAGAAATCTAACGAAATGAATAACTTTGGGTTGTGGAGCACTAATATATGTGTGCTATTAACAACCTAAGGTTTAGCTAAGGCATTGGATGGCAATGATAAGTTGCCGAAAGCAATGAAACATACCAATAAAAATGAGCAAATGGAGAGGGTGAAGAGTATAATCTTGTTAAACCTATAGGATGAGATGTTAATAGAGGTGGGTAAAGAGAAGCATGCTGCATATTTGTGGGTAAAACTTCAAGCCCTCTATTTAACAAAGGGTTTGAATAATCGCCAATATTTGTTGAAGATGATTGTTCAGTTCCAATATGCTGAAGATACGTCTATCAAAGTCCACTTAAATGAATTTAACAAACTAATGATGGATTTGAAGAATGTTAGTGAGATTCTAACCGTCATGCCACAAACCCCGAGCACGCAACAACCCCTTCCCTTGGTCGATAGAAAGTGACGTCCCAGGACTTGTCGACGACCATTCATTTTAATCTTTCGTTATGCACAAGCGGAAAATGAATCATCCCTTAGTCAAATAGACAACCAAACAATCAAATAGAGATAGAGGGTTGTACATCAAAAACAACAGTAACTACTAGTATATATATACATTTTTATTAGATTAACCAACGGAGGATCGTTTCCAATTTACAAGCCCACTAGAAGGGCTGATCCATCCTCCAAGCCAAACCAAAAAGGAACTAGGCTAGGTTAATCCAACTATACAAAACGAACCCTCGGGTTCGACACCCCTATCACTCGGACCCATCGGACTCAGGCTCTGTTGGGTCATAGTTGGAGGCGTTCGGGTCGATCTCTAGTGAAGAGGAGACAGGATTCTCCACCACATTGTCAGGAGAGTCCAACTCCATAGGATCCCAGTCGGCGTCCTCAAGGCCCCTACTGAGCGGCCTGTCCAAACCTTGCAAAGGACTGATTAGCATATCTTCCTCCAAGATGAACCATGCCAAGAACTGATGGGGTATCCATTACCCCGGTCCCTCAACCACCCATATGGTGGAGAGATACTTCTCGTAAAGATGCATCCGACCTAGGAAGCGGTGGCGCGTCACAACGGTCTCCCAATCCTTAGGAATCCTAAATCGCACCAGCGGGTGCGCCATTCTAGGGACTTGAAAGTGGTTATACAATAACTAGTGAAATAAAATTTCAGCAAGTTCTCTCCCAAAGCTTCGGTAAAAACTCTAACTCAACTCGGGGTATCTCTCTAGAACCACCTCCACGAACAAGCTAACGACCAAACATCAATAACTAGGGCCAACCAACAACAAATAGTCGATTCGCATGTAACCTTACCCAATATGCCATACCATGCACGTTATATCTCAGCACAATACATGTAATGCACATGGCCGTTAGATGATACAATGTGTGACATTCTGAATTTCAAGTTCTGCTTTTGATTGAATAAGTCGAGATTTTCATCGACGTGTCTATAGCCTTTTTCTTTGAGTTAGCCACTCATAAGTTAACTAATCTATCAGGTAAAGCCGTTAAGGAATTTTAACGCGTCGGATTTGAGAATTCCACTAGAAACCGACTGCTCGACCATGCTAATTTGCAAGGGTCATTACAGTATTGTTAAAATCGATAAGAGATCAGAGATAGGTCGATTCGACTGAGATATATGATCAGTGTGTGAGTGATTCCACCTGATTGCAAAATTCTCGTCGAATGACACTGGACTGATAGTTCTGTCTTTTATGTATCCTGTATCCGTATTTGAAATTTCAAGATTTTCACGACAATCGAGAGTTGCCAATGTGTCGAAGATGTATATTGTGGCTTGAAAAATAATCGACCACAAGTCAAATGCGCTAAAAGTTCCTAAAAGTTATCCGGTAGGTTAGGATGCGCTAAAATCGCGTCAGATTGAAATTAACAATGAAATTGAACCCGAATTTAGAAATTGAAAGTTCTACCATGTCACAAGTCATTTTAGGGACGTCGACTCATCCTCAAAAGATTTTTCTACAAACCGAGATTTTCGGCGAAAAAAATCAAAGTTAAGCCGAGTATTTGAAAAAAGGATTTTCGGACCAAGGAAGCGAGCTAATGAGGACGTGGGCCGGGCCAAGCCTGTGTGGGCCTTAAGCCCCAGGTGGGATAGTCACCATGGTGGGCCTAAGGCAAACAAGTGAGCCCATTGGGCCAATCTACTATTCATCTTTCAAGCCCATTACCTAACCTTAAGCCCATTTGAGCCCAACCAATTCCCGAGCCCGTTGCTATTTATTTCTAAGCCCATTTCTTAGGCCCGCCCATCAATTTCAGCCCAAGGGCAGATTGAGAATTTGTGCAATGTGGAAATGACCATTTTACCCCTAAAAATGTGTGGATAAGGGCAAAGGAAGAGAGAGAATATGAGAGAACTTGCATGGGGACTTGGGGCAAGCTTTGATGGCTTCTTGGGGAGTGCAGCCAGCCCTCACATCACTCTCTCTCTCCCTCCTTCAGCCTCCCAAACCATCGGACCCCTATTTTCCCTGTTTTCCTTTCTTTTAGTTTTTGCTCCAGCTGACCTTTCTCCAAAAACCCAAGTTAAAAGTTGACTTCTCATGAGAATCAGTCTTCGTGCCACCCACCATCACGCTTAGAAAATCCAAACCATTCAAAAGGACCCGGCCGCTTGTCGAAAGGAGCCGCCGGCTGATCCGTACGCCAGCCGGAAGAAATCGGTCGCTGGTCTGTTGATCCGCCTAGTAGCTTGCACTACTTCGCCTGTTTCGCCCATTTCAGCCATTTTTCTTCCATTCTGACCTAGCCTCCGCCCATCCCAACCACCAGCAGGTCCCCCTTGACCCCCAGGTGCCACCGATTGCCAGCCAACACCTCGCCGAAGCTCCGATGAAGCCCTTACACTCCTTTTCGTCCTCTGCTGTTTAGTTTCTTGGAGTTGTAGAGGGAGTCCGAGCTTGTGGCTACTATTTCAGCCTTGAGACCACTTTGGATCATCGTGGTTAAGGTCCTAGTGCGTAGCTTCTATCATTGCCATTGCGTGTGTGTATCTGGCCCCCTTAACGGGTGAGTTTAGCTCCTAATCATTCGTTTAATGCCTAAACTTGCTTAGGGTTAGTTTAGTTAGAGGTAATCCTAGTTTAGGTGATTTAATTAAGTTGTATTAGCCCTAAGATAGGTGGTTAGATGGATGGATTAGATTAGTTTAACTTAATCTCGCTTTATTTGCTTAATTGTGCTTATGTGTTTAATTAAGCTTGTTTTGCTTAATTAATTGTTTGTTTGTTTTAATTATTTTTTTTTAAATTTCTGAGTTTAATTTATTATTTATTAAAATATGAAAATTTACTGTTCACGCGACACTATTCACAAAATACTGTTCATGTGCACTGTTCACAAAGTACATGCACTATTCGTCCAGAATGTGAAAAGTTGTCAAATTTCATGTGTGTTGATTTTATGAAGTGAATAGATGTGTAAATGCATGGGCATCCGCATGAATCGGGTGATTTCCATAAAAAGAGAAAAATAGGTTGTACGAGGGAAATTGGAAGTGGATTGCTATTATGAGAAAAAGAAGTTGTACTAGTGTTCTTGCGTGATCAAAAGTTGAACCATCACCTAATGAAAGTTTGGGGGCGATACCTGATGAGAGTCGGAAGCCGATCGCAGTAGATTCTGGATCGATGTCCCTTTTTGGGAAACCGTTTGAACGGGAGTTCAGGACGTAGCCGTGCCTGACGGGGCGGGACAAAGCCCGATCTTTTTATTGGTAGCCTAGCGGGAGTCTAATGAGCACTGACTGGAAAGTTAGCCATGGCTGGGAGGTCATTATTATTTGGAGCACACATGAGGGTTGAGGTCATTAATAAGTAGCACATGCGTGAAGGTTGAGATGGTTGGGCCTTATTATGGGGTAAAATTGTGTGGCACGGTATGAGACGTGTCATAACATTTTACCTTATAATCGGGACCCGTGTGACTGATTGATGCATGATAAGTGGCGCACTATTGTGCATGAGCATATGAAAATCATGGCATCATTAGGTTTTAACTGTGCATTAGTTGAACACATTGTTTATGGCACGCACGCATGAATCGATAACATGTAGGGTGTAGCAATGGCTAGGTGAGATTGCTTATGACACAACTCATGTAATTGATGAACTGTATCATCTAATGGCCATGTGCATTGCGTGTATTGTGCTGAGATTCAACATGCAGGGTATGGCATACTAGGTAATGTTGCACGCAAATTGACTATGTGGTTAGTGGTTGACCCTAACTGTTGTGATTTGTTGATTTGTGATTGTTAGTCGTGGTTGGTTTGTGGGGGTGGTTCCGAAAAGATACCCCGAGTTGAGTTGGTGTCCTAATCGGGGGCTTAGGGAGGACTCGTTGAGATTTTAATCTAACTGGTTATTGTATAACCATTTTCAGGTCCCTAGTGTGAAAAACCAGGAGCTTGAAATTGAAGTGTCAGGAGTATAGGTGGCTCAGTAGTTCTTTTTGGAGATAGATCTCATGTACATAGACCTTAACATTGGCCTCTGTGTATAAACTGGTTTGTTTATGAAAAGTGTTTTGGTGAAAATGGCATCCTACTTTTCTATCTCATATTTGTGTTGTCTGGGGATTTTATTATATGCTTCCACATGTGCAATTAAAAGAAAAAGGGTCGATGATGAGTCATGGGACGTTGCAAATTTCATCGACCACCGAGGGATGTGTGCGCACTCGAGATTCGGGGTGTGACACAATGCATCAATCACATACAAGTCGTGTCACAAACGATCTCACCTGGCCATTGTTACACCCTGCATGTTATCGATTCATGTGTGCATGCCATAAATAATGTGATCAGCTCATGCATAATCGAAACCAATGACGCCATATTTCTCATACACTCTTGCTTCCACACGTGTTCCGATTATTACTGCCCCTCAGGGCTACAACTGAACCTTGTCGGGTTTTCGATAAATTAAACTATCACCCCCCCCCCCCCCCCGAACTCTTGTCGAGGCGGTGGGTATTTCAATTATCACCCCCTGAACTCTTGTTGGGCGGCGGGTAAAACAACTATCACCACCCCCCCCCCCCGAACACTTGTTAGGGCGGCGGGTTCAACTTAGTGATTATGCAAGGATATCACCACAATCCACTTTTTATTTGAGTATTAGTCAATGCACATATGTTTGCATATACAACCTCAAATCATTTTCTCATAAAAGCGGTCCATTTCCAGTGTCTCTTGGACAAACCATGGTTGGATCCAACGGGCTCACTTGCTTGTCTTGGGCCTACCATGGTGGCTGTACCACCTTGGCACGAGGCCCACACTAGCCTTGCCTGGCCCACGTTCTTATAGGCTCATTCCTTGGTTCGTAAATCCTTCTTGGAAATACTCGGCTTAACCGGTGTTGTCGACTATCGAAGTAGCATCTTCTAAAAGTCCGTCCCAGACGTTCCCAAAAATTTGAAATTCAATCTTGGATTTTGATGCCATGTCAATTTCACCCGTATGCCATTTTGGTATAACTTAGACTGACAGGCGGTTTCGAGGATTCAGGCGTAACCGACTAATGCCAAACCATGTTCTAGACATCTTGACACATAGACGTCCTTGACTACATGAAATTGCGGAGGATAGATTCTGATTTCAAAGCACGTGATTATCGAGAATCGATATAGGGTTGTTCGCGGGCTTGATAATAGTAAACAGAATCAGCCGTCGTTCCATTATGTTCTGTCCACGCATCGACCTCTAGTTGTTCCTTGAAATCGGCCTGCCTATCTACAAGATCGTTCTCACGCAAGTCTCACGGTCAAGTCGTTTTCCCAGATCAAGTTCTTTAGTCGCACGAGTTATGTCCTCATTAACCTTTCCCCTCAAGGTCAGTATCTCAGGACTGATCAATTTCGAGTGAGATCAACCAACAATGCATTGACGAAATTAATGTTCATTCATCCCTTAAAAGGGCTCGAATTTTAGGACGTCACACCAATTGATGAAAATAAGGAATGACATTGTTAGCGTATCCATCAAAGTTGTGGGAGCATTTTACCAACTCACTATTATAAAGGCATACTATGATTACCATGAAAGAAGTAAATTTTGTGTTGTTCTCTAAAGAGTGATAGAGAGTGTTGCATGATGACAATCTAGAGTATAATGTAATGCGAGAGCCAATGATATGAGGAAGAGATACACATTGGAGGCCAGCAATAGAGGTAAAAGCATATCAAAGTCGCAACACAAAAAGTCTAAGAGTCGCGTGAAGTATTGCAAGTATTATAAGGATTATCCAAAGTTAAGAAATAAAGGCAAAGAGCAAGATTCCTCAAGTAGTGCAATAAACGTAGCCAAGGAGAGCATCAATGATGCCGAGGTTGTTCTTTGTGATTGGTTCATTAGGAGATGAGTAGGTGTTATATTTTGTGTGTTCCTATCACATGACTCCTCATGGGAATTAGCTCCCTACTTACAATACTACAGATGGTGATAAGAGTTCTTATAGGGAATGACACAGCTTGCTTGGCTGTCTGAAGTTTGAATTCAAATGTATGAGGCATATACCAAAAGTCAAGAAGATGGGTACGTATTAGATTATGTGAGTTCCTATCACATGACTCCTTATAGGAACTAACTTACTACTTACAATACTACAAATGGTAGTTGAGTTCTTATGGGGAACAACACAGCTTGTTCATTTGTGGGAATAGGGATAGTCTGAATTCGGATATACAATGGCATAGAGCGCACATTAATAGATGTGAGGCATGTAATGGAGCTCAAAAAGAACCTTATTTTTCTACAGATACCCAATGACATCAGTGCAAGCACACCACTGAGGGTGGAGTGTTAAAGATCTCTTGAGGTACCATAATAATGATGGATGGAAAAAAGAAGAAGAATGTGATTTTCTTTCATTTACTGGAAACAAAAATCGTGACAGGTTTTGGTGAAGTTTCAGCAAGTGAGTCAAACAAAGATGACTCAATTATAGCATATGTGGTTGGGGCACATGAATGAGACAAGTGTGACAATGCTGAGTAAGAAGGGGGTTATTGAAAGGTCATAAGACAACAGAGCTGGACCTATGAGAGCAGTACATCTTTAAGAAGTAGCATAGGATAAAATTCAGTACAACTAATCATTCAACTAAGCAACCAATTCAAACGTCTAGGCTCATCTCTACTATTTTATTTTAAAGGAGGTGCCCAATATGTGGTGACATTCATCGACATTTTTTCAAAAAAGATGTGGGTATACTTCCTAAATCATAAATTTGAGATGCTCAATCAATTTAAGAAATTTGAGAAATTGATTAAAAAGCAGTCAACTAGATAGATGAAGTACATAAGCAATGGCATGGATTTCTATGGTAATGATTTTACCAAATTTTGTAAGAAAGGAGATTATGAGACATTGCACAATTCTTGAGACATCACAGTAGAATGGTGTTGTCGAACGGAAGAGCAGAACTCTACTTGAGCATGCTTGGTGCGTGCTTTCGCATGCAAGACAAACAAGTAATTTTGGGACAAAGTGTTAAACTTGATCTATTACCTAGTTAATCAATTTGTATCATCTATTATCGAGTTGGAGAGTCCTAAGGAAGCATGGTTGAGGAAACCTATTAACTGAATTAGAAGTATTCAGATTTCCTACATATGCTCGTACTAGTGATGGTAAGCTTGAGTAGAGGTTGAAAAAGTTTAGAATTTATGGATTATGCACAAGAGGTGAAAGGCTACTGGTTGTGGACCACACATTCCATATCACTTGGTTTCCAGTAATTAGAGACGTTATCTTCATTGAAATTGATATGCTTCGAAAGATGAATTTTGAGACTCAACTAGTGAAGCAAACGGATCAGGATGTCAGTAGTGAGGTGGAGTTTTAAGTGAAGCCTCTAGAGACCTTAGAGGTAATGGAGACTAAGATTGCAAGTCGGTGATACAAAGCAACTAATAGAGCCACATCATAGTCTAGCCATGAGTAGATAGAGAATGTAATTTAAACCACTAGTAAGTTCGATTATTCTTATATTACTTATGTATGGAATGTAGGTGATGAGATAGAGACAAGTGAGCCTTTGTTTAACTCTAAGGTGATGGTTGGTTTTGAGTCATCTCAGTGGCTAGAAGCTTTGAGCAAAGAGATTGAATCACTCCATCAGAATCAAACATGTGAATCCTTCAAACCACCCAAAAGATAGAAGATTGTCGAGTGCAAATTAGTCTACAAATGAAATGAGGGAAATCTCATTGTCGATGTAGTGAAATATAAGGCAAGACTTATTGCAAAAAGATATACTCAGCAAGAGGGCATTAACTAAAATAATGTGTTCTGTCTTTTGTAAGACATATTTCTATTCATGTATTACTTGGCTCATTTGCTGGACAATATCTCAAGTTGGAGCAACTAAATGTGATTCCTCATAATTTCTCCAATAGTGGCTCCAACAAGTATATATGCCCTTCCCTTTGGTGCTATTAACCTTGCACTTAATTTTCATGGTCATAAATGTGACATCCTGGATTTTTCACTTCTGCTTTCAATTAAATTAATCGAACCTTTCATCAACGCGCTTATGGTGTTATTCTTAGAGCTGATCACTCGTGAGATAACTAGATTATCTATGAAAGCCCATTAAGGGATTTTAATGCATTAGACTTGAGAATTCAATTAGGAATCGATTACTCGACCGTGCTCATCTACAAAGGTCATTACGACACAATTAAAAATCGACCAGAGATCAAAGATAGGTCGGTTCAATAGAGATGTATGGCTAAACGTGGGTGATTCCACGAAATTACAAAATTCTCGTCGACCGGCACTAGACTGATTTTTATGTTGTTTTGGTACCCTATGTTCGTATTTGAAACCTCGAGATTTTACGATCACTAAGAGTCGCTAATGTGTCGAATGGGTTCATTATGGCTCGAAGAAAATTGACCACGGGTCATTTGCACTAAAAATTTCTAAAAGCCACCTGGTAGCCTAGGTCACGCTAAAAACGTGCCAGATTGAAATTAATCGTAAAATTGAATCTGATTTCTGAAAGTTCTTTCATGTCACAAATCATTTTAGAAACGTCAACTCGGTTTCCGAAGATTTTTCTACAAATTGAGACTTTTTGGGAAAAAGTCGAGGTAGGGTCGTTTTTGCCCAAAAAATTCAGAGGACCGTTTTTTATTGTAAAATTGGGATGCAAGCAAGTTATATTGGTGAGGAAAAATACCAATTTGATCGATGACTCGACAGTTGAATTTATACATGCCGATAGGTGTTGATTCAAGAAGCTTTTAAAGTCCAATTATGAGGAAAATGTGTGAAATTCATTTGCCCCCATAGACCCAACCTTTGGACCAACTCAAGCTTCTAAAATGGGTATTTTGGGTTGGAAATTGGCCAAGAGGCTAGCTGGGTTTGATGGAGCCCTCCAAAGGGGACAAGAAGATGAGGATAAGGCAATTGGTGGCCCCTCCAGCTCAAAGTCGATTCCCCTTCCTTTCTCCTGTCCTCTCCATCGACCCCTATCCTCTTTCAGCTCCTGGAAGTCTTCAACAAGTCCAGAGATAATAAGCCTAGAAGCTGTCGAAGTAGCCCCGCCAGCCGTCTGACCGCCACAACCCTATCGCGTCCCGCTCGCGAATTGCACTAGCCTCGCGCGTGTCTCCACTATTCCAGGCCTCCGTTCTACCACCGTCGGGAACCCAGGGCGTCCTTGGAGCCAGTTGTAGCCCTTCCACTGCTGTTGGAGTTGCCGGACAGCCCGCCTACCGCCGTGAAGAGCTACTGCCGCCGTCCGCCCCTCCCTTCGTCATCTCCACCTCAACCAACCGACCAAGCCTTCTTCCTTGGCCAAGTGCAGCACCCAACAGAGACAGAACCGAGTGGGTCTCATAGCTACTGTTTTGGCCCATTTTGCTGCCTTCCGAACCTCGGTTGGTAGGCCCGCTTTGGAGATAGTTGATCCTCGCCATGTCCTCGTCGTTTCGAACCGAGCAGTTTATTAATCAAGTGAGTTTAACTCACTAATCCTCGCTTAGTAGGTTAATGACGTTTAATGGTTGTTTAGTTTAAGTTAAGCATGGATTAGGTAAATAGTTAGAGTAGATTAGTGATTTAATTAATTAGTGATGCATGTTAGGTGGATAGTTTAGTGTAATTAGGGCTTAGACAAGCTCTAGTATTTATCTAAAGTAGTTTGAAAATTTTTCCGGATCCGTCTCGGCTTTCAATTAGGCTTTACAGGCCTCAGTTCTATTTATTGACATTTAATAATTATTTTCCGTAATTATTTAATTAATTAATTATTTTTCGAAAATTAGACCGGGATAGTCTGTGATCGGAATATTATGCTGATTGCAATGATGTGGTTAGATTATTTTGTAGATGATAAATTGTGCTGATTGTGTTTGATTTGTAATTTTAGGATTTATCCCAAAAATTAATTTAATTTAAGTATTTAATTATAAAATCATCGGGTGTTGATTTACAGTGCCAAAAGTGTTTTTATGCACTATAATAAATAGTGGGATTTTCAAGTGAGAAAAGATTGTATTTTGGCTAGGGCCAACCGTGTACCCACACATGATTATTTTTATCGAGTATTTTTAACTTGAGGAAAATAGGCCAAAGAATCGTGGTAATTGAGGAATTTAATTGTGAAGGGTGAAGTTGTTGGCTGTGGGTGAATAATCGTGTGATGCTCTGAATAGATCAAGAAAACCGCTGAAGTATGGCTATACCCGTTGGGCCGTGATTACCGTCTATCATAGACTGTGCCCGTTGGGCCGTGATAAACCACCGAAATTGGAGTTAGTTGTGCCCATTAGGCCGTGATTTACCACCTATTACAGGTTGTGCCCATGGGGCCATGATTTACCACCTATTATAGGTTGTGCTGTTGGGCCGTGATTAAGAGTCGGGAATGAAAAATTGAGATGATTGTGAGAGGATTTTGTTGTCTTAGAATTGACTAAGTCGATTGATCAATGTTTCGATCGGAATTTGTGATTTGATGTAATGGTGTGATTCAATGATTGTATGAATTGAATTGACTTGCAGGAAGTGACTGAGGCCAAGGTAAGTCCTCTGACTCGTGTTTGTGCCTAGATAGCCCTCATGACATATTTTCTTCCTAGTCGAGTCTTAGGGGGTTGAACTTGTTGAGACGTCATCTCACCCCTTTGTAGGATAACATTTTAGTTCCTTAGATGGTTGCTCCTCCCGAGCATTTTGGGCAACCCAAGAAGATTATCTAATAGAAGTACTACATTTCGATTGATGGGCACCCTGAGGAGTTGGAGTACGAACTGGTGAAGTCCATAATTTGGGTTGATGCGAGTCTACCCAAAAAGGTACCCCATCAATACAAGGCATGGTATCGCCTATATCGTAATGGACAGAAAGAGGGCCCTATACCAGAATCGAAGGTACCTTTGTATGTGTTGGAGGTTGCGTTTGGAAAGGGCATTATAGACCCTCAAGGTGGATTGGTGGTAGATCCGGTGGACCCTGAACTTGAAGAGCCATAATTACCTATGTTTTCTGCTGTAGGCTCCAGCTAGAGTGTGGAAGGAGATGACGGGGAGGACGAAGACCCGTAGTTGATTGCACCCCACCCCTGTTTGTAGACCCTGTTTCATGAGCTGATTTTATGTAGGACCTGACTTTGGTAGTTCGTATTGTAATATATACAATTTGGTTTGCTTGTATATAAATAAGTGTGGTTGGGTTTTTAGTTCGAGAACTTATGACCCTACTTTTCTATTCCATTGTGTTATTGTCTGGGGATTATTATTTATTTTCACATGTGCATTAAAAATGAATGGGTCGGCGATGTGTCCTAGGATGTCGCTATTTAATCAACCAAGCCGGAATGGGCACGTGCTCGGAGGATCGGAGCGTGACAATAAAGGTCTCTCGGTGGCGGCCCGTGTAGCATGCCTTTACACTTGGTTTCTTGACTACAAACATGCATGTATTAGAACAACTGAAACCACTTGCAATGCCAGGACAATATTTGTAACACTATTTTCAAACCCTTCTATGGCTCTTTCAAACCTCGTTTAGATAATGCTTTGAAAGTCCAGTTACAAATCACTCTAGCCCCCTAAACTCCGAACTTTGTTATGCAACCCTTCATTATTATATGGTGTACAGAGTCCTAAATCATGCCCTTGATTGGCTCTTTCGAGACTAGAAGATGCTTCTTTGATCTCTGTAGATACTAATTAGACAGCTTTGTGCATTCATGTTCTGAGGTAGATCCCCCCATTATAGTTGATTAAGCTTCTCTTAGACACTTGAATGATTGACTTTGTATGAGAAGCTTCACTAGAATATGCTGAGAATTCAGTCTTTAGAATCTAAATTCACTAAGAAGAAAGAGTGCAACATGGTCATTAAATTTGACTATTTAAAGGAAAAAGGATGAAACCCTTCTTCTTCCATTTCTCCTACCATTTTGATGGTGCAACGATGCATCCCACAAGATGAAGTTGAAGGAGAAAGACTTGAAATAGAGTCTTTCAATTTTGAAGTAGATCCTCTTGTCTACTTCAAAAACCCTCATACAGGTAATTGCTATTAGGATGTAGACTAGCAATGCAAACCTTATCTAGCCCTTTTAAAAGACGAAGATGTAAGGCCTTCTGAAAAAGAAGAAGAAATTCTTCTCATGTGAATAGGAATTCTTTGAAATAGTTATTTAAAAGTAAGCTTGAATTTTTCTAAAAACAATTAGTTCTTACATCTAAGTTATAAAAGGAAAATGAAAAATTTAGACGTTAATAAGACTTTCCTACATCTAAGTTGCCAAAAGAAAAGTACAAATTAAAGAGAAAAATTACTTGTTTGAAAGTGTTGCATGGCGCATTTTTATTATATTTTGTACAGAGATTATTGTGCATATTTTTAGTGAGTCTCTAATTGATATGCATATACTATATATAAATTGTTATGGCAGATGTGGAAACAAAAATGACATTGAAATTGAGAAGAATAAAATAATGCCTGATGTACGTAGAAACCCTTGCGGGAAAAACTACGAGGGGAGGAGAAGTAAAATCCATTATGGAATTTCAAGAATTACAAAATGTGACTTTGAAAACTATGACTTTTTTTTTGTTGCAACTTATTGACCTAATAACTTGAGAAAAACAATATTTATATTGTCCCCAAGCCCTAACATTGGCCCAAGCCCATAAAAAAAAAAAAAAAAATCAAGACATACTCAACAAATTTTCACCTTGGCTTGAATTCTATATAAGTAACAAACAATCTTCTCCTCCTATTAGAGTGAAACTTAGTTGTAGCAAAGATTAACCAAAATCAAGGAATGCTTGAATTTGGCAATAGGCAAAGACTTCGTCGACATATCAACTGGATTGTTTTCAGTATCAATCTTCAAGACATTAATATAGCCATCGGCAATAATGTCTCGAATAAAATGATATCGTACATCAATGTGCTTTGTCCTCTTATGATACATCTAGTCTTTAGTAAGATGTATAGACCTCTGACTATCACAATGGACAACAGTCACACCATGATTCATATTGAGCTCTTCAATAAGCCTTTTAACCATATGACCTCTTTAATACCTCTACAATAGCCAAATAATATGCTTATATAGTCGACAAAGCAATTGCATGTTGCAAAGTAGCTTTTCAACTAATTGCACAACCTCCAATAATAAAGATGTACCTAGTCAAAGACCTTCTCTTATCAAGGTCACCAGTATAATCAGAATCAACATATCCTGTCAGAATGTCATTGTTTCTTCCAAACTCTAAACCAAAATCAAAAGTACACTTCAAATATTTCAAAATTCACTTCACAGCTTGCCAATGAATTTTGCCTAGGTATGATAAATATCTACTACTTATCATGCTAACATCATGTGAAATGTTTGGTCAAGTACAAACCATGGCATACATTATGCTACCAACTGCACTAGAGTATGGAACATGTGACATATATTTAGGTCATCATCTATTTGTGGACAAAAATTAGTTGATAATCTAAAATACAACAAGACGAGTACTTATTAGTTTGGTATCTTTCATGCCAAAACAATCTTAACACTTTCTCGATATAGCTTTTTTAGGAGAGATATAATTTGTCTCTTTTTTGACCTCACTGAATTTCAATGCTTAGGATTTTCTTCACTGCACCTAATTCCTTCATCTCAAATTCAATGCTCAACTATGCCTTCAAATTATGTATATCAAATTTATCTTTTGTTACAGTCAACATATAATAACAGATAAATAAAAAGACGCTTGAAAGTTTGTGCAAATATACATAGCCAATTTGCACCATAAACAAACCAAACCTTTTATTCTATTGTCTAGGTGATTGCTTCAAACTAGGGGTGATTGATTCCCGGTTCGGTCCGGTTCCACCTTGGAACCGGGAACCGGACCGGGAACACCGGTTCCCAAAATTGCGAACCATGGACCGGACCGGATCATCGGTTCCAGTCCGATCCAGTTTGGTTCAACAAAATCGGCTCTACTTTTTTTGCACAAAAGAGTAACTGCGCTCCGGACCGATCAATCCAATTTGGTTCTCGGGCAATTCAACAAAACTAATCACACATGTTCCCACGTGCAAAATATTCAAACTTCACTTGTGTGATTCACACTTTGTGTGTTTCACACTTAACTTTAACCATAAAGGTCATGAACAATTTGGCTAAAGATTGTGCTTGGCTTAAATTTTATAGACAATCTCTCTTCTACTCTTTGAATGTTTAGTCGATGTGGGACTCTTGGAGCCTTAGTCCCACATCGAGTAGAATATGAAACTAATAAGGAGATTTTGTCTATAAATAAAAGAGTAACAAAAATGGTTTTAATGGTCTCTTGGCTATATAAGAGGTTCCTACCCTAAATTGCAATTTTGGTTGCAATAAGTTGTCATGTTTATATATTTTTTGTTAATTCTATATATATATATATATATATATATATATATATATTAAAAATTTTGGTTTGGTCCGGTTGGTCCGGTTCCCACCTTGGAACCGGGAACCGGACCGCCGACCGTGGGAATTGCCCAAAACTGGCCTGTTCGGTCCGGTCCGGCCGGTTCCCGGTTTGGGCGGTTCCCATTGCACACCCCTACTTCAAACCATATATAGACTTTTTTTAATAGAAAAACATGATCTTCCTTACCTTAAAATTGAAAACCATCTACTTGACCCATATAGATTTTCTTTTCAAGTTCACCACGCAAGAAAGTCGTTTTCATATCGAGTTGTTTCACCTCTAAATCATGCATAGCAACTAATGCAAGCAAAACCCAAATATAGCTGTATTTAACGACAAGTGAGAACACATAATTAAAATCAACTCCCTCAATTTGACTATAGCCTTTAGCAACTAGACAAACTTTGAACTTGATGTTTTCAATTCCAAGAGTACCTTCATTTCTTTTGAAAACCCATTTACAACCTACAATTTTTTTTTTTCTCTTGGTGGCTCGACAAGCTCCCAAGTTTAATTCTTTTCAAGAGATTCCATCCTTCGTTCATAGCAACTGACCACTTTGCTGAATTTTTTGAAGAGCCGGCTTCTTTGTAGGTTTTTGGTTCACTATACTCTATTGACTCTACAATGGAAAGAGCATAAGCAAAAAAATCTTAGAATCCATATTTCTATGGAGGTTTCACCGTCCTTCTTCGTATATCTCTGACAATAGAATACTATTCCTCTTAAGGATTCAAACTCAATATTATCTAAAGATGACTGAATTGGTTGCAAGGAAATTATTTCAAGCCCTTTGCAACACTTTATGAATTTTCATCACAAAAAATAGATGATTCTTTCTTAGGATGAAACATAGTAGACTCATCAAAAGTAATATCTCTGCTGATAATAATCTTAGATAAATTAGCATACCAAAATCTATAACCTTTTACACCAGAAGTATAATCAAGAATGATGCATTTTTTTTGTTCTAAGCTCTAATTTGCCTTCATCAACATGTGTATATTCTGAAAATCCAAATATTTAAAAAGAATAATAATTAGCGGGTTTACATGACCAAACCTCCTCAAGTGTCTTGCACTCAATAGATGTGCAAGGAGAATGATTTATCGACCAAGTAACTGTATTGACTGCTTTAGCCCAAAACTTCTTGCCTAAACCATCGTTAGACAGTAAACATCTAGTCTTTTCTAATAAGCTTATGTGTTCTGCAATACCATTCTATTGTAGTGTATTCACCGTTGTATAATGCCTCATAAAACCTTCAACTTTCCAAAACTCATTAAACTCACTTCCACAAAATTCCAACCATTATTTGTTCTCAACCGCTTAATCTTCTTACCAATTTGTTTCTCAATTAATGTTTTCCATTATTTAAGTGTAATGAAAACATCACTTTTTTGTTTTAAAAAATAAACTTAAACATTTCTTTAAAAATCATCAATGAAAGTGAGTAAATACCTCAAACCAAGGCCTTTCGAAGGAACTTTTGTAGGCCCTGAAAATCAAAGTGTATATAATCCTAAGTGCCTTTTGTTGTGTGAATTCCTGTCTTGAAACTGATCATTGTCTATTTTCCAAAGACACAATGTTCACAGAAATCCAGTTTTTCAATTTTCTAATCACACAAAAAACCTCTCTTACTCAGCTCCTCCATTCCTTTAATACTCATATGGCCTAACCTTATATACCATAATTTAATATGTTTGATTCTGGGATGATATTATAGTTGAATCGATAATTGTAGTGCATTGCAATTGATACAAGGTGACGGTTTTCAATCCTTTCATCAATAAAAATGAACCTCTCTTAATCTTCATAACTCTACCTTTAGCTGTAAACTTACAACCATTAGCATCAAGTGTACTCAAAGAAATGAGGTTTTTCTTCCAATTAAGAATGTGTCTAACATTATCCAAAGTCCTGATGATGCCGTTCTACATCTTAATGTTGACAGTCCCAATCCCAACTGCTTCGCATTTAGCATTGTTTCCCATTAGAATAATTCCACCATTAAATTCTTTGTACGTTAAGGACTAGTCACAATTAAGGCACATGTGATACGAACAACCTAAATCAAGAATCCAACTATCATTGAATTTGTATTTTTATTTATCATCTGCAACTAATAACCAATCTTCATTTTCTTTTTTAAGCAACACCAGCTTAAGTGGGGTTTTCATTTCCTTGATTATGTCTAATCGAGTAGTTCTTATTGTTTTGTCGATTTGCACTTCTTTGATTTTGCTTATCATATTTTCTCTTTGTTGTTTTGCTTTTAATGTTAGACAATTTATCTTGATATGCCCTTTAGACTTACAATAGTTTAGTTGCAAATCAAATAGTTTCTTTACTAACAGTCTTGGTTTCTCTAAAATTCTTATAAGAAAAAAGTAGTGAAAGTAACAATAAGAGAGCCTGATTCTCATTTTCAACCTTAATATCAATATTTCTTAATTCAAAGATGATAGCATTAAATTCAGAAATATGATATTTTAAAAAAGCACCTTTAGCCATATGAAGAGTGAAGAGTCGTTGCTTGAGCCTCAACCAATTGGTGAGGGATGTTATGAAAAAATACATTCCAATTTATACCATAAACCTATAACTATTTTCCAATCTTGTATCACCTACATAACTTCATTCGTGAGGCACAACTAAATAGCAGACATGCCTCTTTCATCCAATTCTTCTCATGTTTCATTTGATGTGCTTTCTAGTTTTTTCCCTTTTTCAAATAGAGTTTTCTTCAAACCCTGCTATGTAAGAACATCCAACATACGAACTTGCCATAGATTGAAATTGCCGCTCCAATCAAACTTCCCAATATCAAATTTCGTTGTTGAACTTGAAGTCATAACCAGAAGATCAAGAAAACCCTAAGACTCTAAGACCAGTTTGTTATGGTAGATGCGGAAACTAAAATGAAATTGAAATTGAGAATAATAAATGAACATCGGATTTTCGTGGAAACCCTTGCGGGAAAAATTACAAGGGGAGAAGAAGCAAAATCCACTATAGAATTTCAAGGATTACAAAAGATGGCTATGAAAAACTAAAACTTTTTCTATCTCAACTTATTGAACTAATAACTTGAGAAAAATAATATTTATATTGTCCTCAAGCCCTAACATTAGCCCAAGCCCATAAAAATAATAAAATTCAAGACATACTCAACACAAACTCTATTTGTGTAAGATACATACTTATATATGCTATACTTTGCAATATTAATATATATTTAGATGAAAAAGTTATAGTCTGTGGTTGCAACTATATTTGTAATTAATATTTAAATGTTCTTGTACTTGACTCTATTTTTGTAAGATATATACATATATATATATATATGCTATATTTTGCAACATTGATATATATTTAAATGAAAAAGTTATGGTTTGTGATAATATTTAAATGTTCTCGTACTTGTCTATAGATATATACTATTTTAAAATATACATATAGGCTGAAAGTAATATTCCATGGTTGCGCCTATTTAATAATATGAACATTAGCAAATTAAAGAAGAACTACTATTTTTTTTTTTGTTGAAAAAGAACTACTAATTAAGGATTCGTTTGTTTCACAAAAAATATCACGTATTTTCCAAGAAAAAGACTATATTTTCTATTGTTCTTGCTAAAACCTGAAATTTGAGTGAAAAATGTTTTCCATTGTTCGTTATCTAATTTGATTTTTTGGGAAAATTACCAAAAAAAATAAATTTTAATATTTTTAATTGACCAAAATTTTTTTATTTATATATATTTTTTAAAAATTGAATTTTTAATTATTTTTCTTTTTTCTTTTCCTCCCTCTTTCTTCATCCTCCTTCCTTCGTCGCAGCGTGCCTCGACGTGGCCAGTTGCCCAGCGGCCAATCAAGGCGCAATCGCCAAATCTGGCAAACTTGAGGCTTGGCCAATCCAAGCTCGAGGCTCGAGGCTAGGCAAGCTGCGAGCTTGCCAAACAATGAATGTGGCTCACCTAGATCGGCCGAGCCTCAAGCTCACCGACTCAATCCTGGCAAGCTCGAGCTCCCGAGGCTAGCAAGCTCACGACTCACTCGATCCAAGGGAGCCCAAGCTCCACTGAGGCTGGCGAGCTTGAGACTCGCCGGATTTGGGCTTGGGCGAGATTGGAGTTGGCCTATGGTCGTCGATCGGCCAAGGAAGAAGAAAAAGAAAAGGGAAGAAAAAGAAAAAGATATAAAAACTCAATTTAAAAAAAAGAAAAAAAAACATAAAAATAAAGAAGATGAGGGAAAACAAAGAAAATAAAAAATAATTCGAATTAAAAAAAAAAGGAGGAGGACGAGGAGGAAGTGAGGGCTTATAAGAGTGAGATAAAAGAGATCAAGTAAGGAAAATATTTTCCACTTTTCAAAAGTGGAAAACATTTTCCCCTAGTTTAGAAGACTTTTTCCCTTCATGGAAAATGTTTTCCCCGAGCAATTCATTTTCCATGAAACGAACATCAGAAAATTCGGAAAATATTTTCCCAAAATTTATTTTCCGTGAATTGAACGGAGCTAAGCAATTTATTGAAGAAAACTCAAAAGGTTTCTATGACATAATAGTGCATATATCATCAATATATCGTGTTAGAAGATCTTTAAAAAAGTTAACAACATGACACCATAAATAACATCAGAGGTTCAATAAAAGAAATTCATCACTAAAGAATTATAGCCCATCCCTTACAAACAAATGAATGTTATAAATTCAATGGATAACTATACTAAATAAATAAATAAATACATTGGAAGTTCTAAATTTTGTTGCTAAAATGCAATTAAGTTTTAAAACTTTCAATAAGTGCTATCGAATCCTAATCAAGTCTATTCATGAACTCTGTTCAATTTCATTGATTGAAGAAGTTGACATGACTTTTTATTATTTTTTGAAGTGATATGCATTTTAGAAAAAATTTAGATAAAACAAAGGATTAATATCACAAAAAATCTTAAATTGATACAGGCGATCATTTTTAAGAAAATATTTTTAAAGTTTTTCATTTTCCGTGAAAATAAATATACCATTCATATATGCTTGTTTACTTAAAAGAGTGATGCAAAGCCAATAAAGAACATTAATGACTAGGCCTCGGGAGATTTATTAAGCATTACAATAGAGTAATATTGCAAATTTTCTATATCTTGACCGGCATCGTGATACTCACAGCCAACGCCTTCAGATCAAAAATTTCTTCCATCACATATGTTTAACAAATCTCGCCCTGACGGCACTCATTAGCATTGGTAAAAATAATTTTTGCCTTCTGAAAACTCCGCTTGTCCCGGATCGTTGAATGAATAAAAGGCGCACATTGATCGCAACTAGCTTCCTAATTCAGTATAATACAATACCGATTCTCAAAACCGATCCACGTCGTTTCAAATTATGAAAAGATTAAGAAAGGATATGATGCTCGAAAGATCATAGATTCACTGGAATGGCAGGCGGGAAAATAAATTTCTACAACAAACTTCATGGTTAGTACAAGAAAAACCTACAAGAACTGCCAAGGGCCGGTGGCCACCATCATGCAAGTACATTGGGTTTTTATTAACTAACATAAATCAATCAGTAATCTACAAAAGGCAACTTCTGCCCAGGTGCCCATGGAAGCCACCATTAAGTACAGAAGCTCTGTTTCTAATAGCAATGGCAAAGTCAGAAGCTATTTCCATGTCAAACTTCAATCATCCAGACGGTCAGTCCAAGCAACGTTGTCTGGTAAGGAATGTAACCCGCCCTGCGGAGCAGCAAATCTACCGAACCACATTCCTCACCACCGAACCGACAAACTATGCAAGACAAAGCGATGCGAGATGCGGAATCTTGTCCTGGACAGTTTGTCAGGATCATCTGGCCTTCAGTTCCTTGTGCTTCAGCAAGGAGCGATCCACGGTGCATACCCGCTACTGCAAGAGCTATGCCCTACCTTTCACGACTAGACAATCTTGATGCAAATGTGAGGTGGCTGTGGCAGCAGAAGATGTGGACACAGCTTCTTCGTTCTGATGCAAGTTATATGCTTCTGTATCTATCTCGCGCAAGCCTGCCGCTTCTGAGATTTAAGCCTTCACTTCTCGGAAACTCTCCACTGATAGGGAAACCTCCGCAAGGAGTCTCCATGCATAGTCCTCCGACGCATTTTCAAAGTCCTCGCGTCTCTTCAGCACTATGTTTCCACCAATCTCCCAGACGACGGGATTTACTTGAGTTTCCAAAAGTTCTTGGCTCACTTCTCCCCGAACTTGCTTCTCCGCATAACACTGACCATTGACAGAGAGCACAATTAGATCGCAATAACTAAAAACTTATGATGAAGATACACGACCTTGTTCTGCGGTGACCACCAGAATTTACTGAGAATTAATAACATTTCCTTATACTCAGAATCCTAACTAGCCCCTCAAACACAACTCTTGACTCGAAGTTCCTTTCTAGTGTGAGATTTGGTCCATTACTAGTGTAACTTCATTGGTAAATCGAGAGACCACGGCAAAGAAAGTCGAAATATATAAGAGTCAGTACAGCTTGACTAGAAGAGGAGCACATGAACAGGAAAAAACTCCACAAATGCTACATCACACTCAAAGATCTCCATGACAAACCAAGCAGAGCGCATCATAAGATGTGATGTCTTCAAAGACGAGAAATTGGACCTATGAAAAATAAGCCTCGTAAACAAAGATGAGACTCCGTGTGCCATGATTAAATGGACCATACATGAATTAAACTCCTACCACAACGGATCATCTTGAAAGTGCTAGTATCCCTATTAAATTGCACAGTGAAACGGCTTATGGACATTAAACTGTCAATCTGTCGTGAAAGGAAAAAATGAAAAGTTACCTGTGGAAATAGAAACATTCTTTTGCCACAATCCGTGATCAGTACATTGAAGGCTTGAAAATGGCGGGTGCACTGGGGAAGAAGTGACTGTAGCAGTCATCACTTTGTTCAAACATAAAAAGCACTTCCTCGTGGCCCACTTTGGTGAAATTGAACTTCTTCTCATCGAAATCCTGGAGAACTTGATCTACTCGGAACTCAGTTGGGCGTTTTTTGAGGTGGTGCCCCTCGTTTAGCTGCACAATGAAACCATAGTCGCTAGGAATAACCTTTGTCTTGCATGTAGTTACATCGTAGCAAAATAGACCTCGATTCATCCAATTCTTCCACTGTCCAAGTAAGAGATTGAGCAGGAAAGAAGTCTAAGGTGGTTTTTGATAAAAGATGGATTCTTCAGCGCAATCTTCTCCCTTGAACGTGTACAGAGGAAGGTCTGATGCTGCAATTAGCAATTAAATCAGGTACAAGCCAGTGCCAACATAGAGAAAGTAATGAACCAAACATCCGCATCCTCTCTCTCTCTCTCTCTCTTTCTCTCTCTCACACCACATATAATGAATTTTATATATACACATATATGTCTTTAATTGAATATACTGCTGCTTTTTTATCCTCTATGGTATGACGACAGCCTTTATTTTTCTCTAATCTTTGATTATTGATTCCTATATTGTCGTTCTCCAGGCAGTGGGGAACGATTGTAGATCAAGAAAAGCTGCTGGCCATTGCTATAAAAAATTTGCATCCCTCCAATTAAATAAGGATCAGAAAAACCCCATAGAACTTGAAGCTCAATCAAGAGTTCACCTTCCAGCATATAATATGGTAAAAAAAGAAGATGGTCCACCTCATTTTATTCCAATTTCACAATTAGCTTTATACACCAGCAATCAAAAGTTTGAAATCTCATGGTCATAACTTAGGCGCAAAACAAAGAAAGCCAAATTCAATGCGTAATTGCCGGTAAATAGTCTGCAAAGCCCAAGAACTTAACTGGAAATCTTTTCCGGCAAGAAACTACACTTGCCTTAGAACAATCAGAACATCAAAGAAATAGGGACGAAACATGTAACTAATTACTATAATATGAATTTATCAAAGCTAATGTACCCAATCGTCTCTATGTAAGACTCTTTGTGGCATAAAATAAACATCCAAATCGAACCATCTTCTAATATGCATACAAAGTGATAAACGTTTGATGTCTGCAGATCATGAGAAAGGTAAACCATCCAAACCCAACAAAAACAATCTATTCATCTTCAAATATATGACTAAACCGCAAACAATCAGCGAGAATGTTCTAATTTTCATAGGCCAAAAGGAAAGGAAAGGAAGAGTGTGATCACAGGGGACTTACCAGGCACACAGCACTTTCCGAGGCAATTACGACCACATCCCTTGGCTTCCCCTTCAACAGCAACGGCAGCATTATCCTTCTCGCCACCCTCCTCCTGATAATTCGACACCACCGTGGCGACCCTCTTGATCGTCAACATCCTTTTGTCGTTCTAACCAAGGCCCTATTAATACACCGCAACGTAGGTGTTGCAGCACAACGGCTACCCGCGAAAACAAAAGGGTGTCCCCCAGGATCCGCCGCCGGCTCAGAAGATGCGACCCCCGGAAGAAGATAGCGCAGTTGGCTTCGCTCTGGTTTCTTGTCTCTGTCCCGGTGAAATTCGGAGAGTTCCTGTCGGAGCTTTCGTCCGTCGTGGAAACGCCGCTTCTTGCCAACCGAGAGACCCGGATTCCTCTAGATTCCTTCAGGTGATTCTGCTTTTCTCTCTCTCTCTCTCTCTCGAGGCGGCGAAATAGGGAGGAGGGAGTCTGTATTTATAGGTTGGCGGAGCGAGATCCTTTTCCGAACTGAAGGTCGGGAACGAGACACGAATTGTTGGTTACTAACACAAGCTTGACTCATTACCTGCCGAGACAATAGAACCACTTTGAGATTGCCCATCAAATGAAGCACGGAAAGAAACTACTACAAAAAAGTTTCAAGAGTTTTGAAAGGAAACTTGGAGCTTGTGTTGATAATGAGTTGAGACTTAGAATTGGAATTATTTCTTTTTTTTTCCCCAATTCTTGTAGGGGCCATTTTGATCTTTTTCTCAAGATTAAAGCGTCGTTTGTTTTGTAAAAAATGAATGATTTGAAAAATATTTTTTTGAACATAATCATTTATATCATTTATAACAATGAAAATATAAAAATATATTTTCAATGTTCATGAAAATATTTAGACATAAATCGTTATCGATAATGATAATATTCATTTCGATTGGGACAAGTGATTATTTTTAAGAAAATATTTTATAAATCACTCATTTTTTGTGAAACAAATAAATGTGGACATGTAATTTTGAATGTAAATCTTGGTAATTTTTTTTGAAAAAAAAATTGATTTTTTGCGCATTCTTTTCTTTTTATGAAGATTTAACATTTTTCGTCAAAGAAATTTTGCGGACCTACTCACCTATTGTCAGGTTTCTTAAGTGGAGACAACTACAAGATCTTATTTTGTGTTTTCATCCTTTACGTTCACTTTTCAATTATCCGTAATGAGTCATCCATCAGAATTTTTAATTACTTGAGCTCTACAAAGTGCAAAGGGAGTTTTCCAACCCAACCGTGGGTAGCTGTGTTGGTTGAGAGTCTCTCATTCATCGCCGAGATTAAGAGTTCAAAACCTGCAGTTGCTAGCATTGTAAGTGAGGGGCCATAGTGTTGGGGTCATGTGCTAGTCTTTCCCGAGGTATAGGAGCCCGGCCCTTCAGTGCTGTCCGGGCATGGGAGGCCCATGGTGGAGTCCTCAGTTATCCAAAAAAAAGAAAAAAAAAAGAAAAAAAAGGAGTTTTTCATAGTAACAAATCTCACATTTATCTAAGAAGCAATTGCGTATGTACGTCATTAAAGAAATTAAGCAGCGATGGCAAATGCTTCATCAAGGTACTTTATAATTGTGAGAATATAGGTTTTCCTTGTTAGACAATGACATTATCAGATTATAATTTTTTTTTTGGTAAAGGTAATAAATGACATTATCAAATTATAATTGTTAAAGTATCACTTGTCTACAGTATTTATATTATGTATATATGATAACCCTACACCTATCAATTTAAGTTTTTAGGGTAGGCATTCTAATATAGTATGAGAGTCACGGATTCTTTATATATACGTGATCTCTCTCCTTAATTTTCGAATTTCCAAAAGTCAAGATGCGCCCACCTAGTATGATTAATCACTTTGTCCTTGAGATGGACTCACGGTCTCTAAAAGTTGATAGCTATCCTAATTGACTTAATCTTCATGCAAGTAACAACTGAAGGTGTTAGGAAGCAACGACCTTCCATGGCGAAGTGAGATGGGAAATCTACCTACCAAAGCAATCAACCTTGACCCCGATAAAACCGTTACAGCAATAAGAGAGCATTTATTTGAGAACCTTTTCTACGTTCAAAACCACGGTATGACGAATCTATTGATCCACTTCAGTCAAGAATTACAAGAGGTTCAACCACATTGAGAACATACAAAGACACGAGCTCAGCCTTCTACAAGCTAAAACGCCACCAATTCCAAACCATTCTCTCTAAGAGCAAACCCAGCTAGGAAGCTTGGGACAATCTTGAAGAAAAACTACTAATGTAGACACCTTACTTTTTACTAAGGGTGGGACCAAAGATGACCGAGAATGTTACTTCCTTAAAAGTTTGATTTTTGGTATAATTGAGTTGTGCTCATAAAGGGTTTTGCCAAATAAAAGAAAAAAAATCCAATTTCTCCAAATTATATTATCGGATGTTAAGATATCACATTTTTTAACCATCGACATCAGATCAATGGATGTCTGGAATATATAATATGATCCAATCGATAAATTCCACCTTAAAAAATCAAGTCATAAACTTTCCAACGCCACAAGAATCATGGTGATTACACTTTTTGACGAAGATAATATCATAACTTTTTATCACGGCCGTCCGTTCCACTTAATTCTCAAGAATATGAATTCTCAACATTTTTCGGTGATCAAGCTGTGATTTTCGGAAATTTTGGTTCACAAGCTCTCCATGGGGCGTGAAAACCGAGTCAAAAGTTATGCTCAATCAAAGTTTTGTTAAGATTTTGAAAAGAAAAAAAAAGGAAACAAAGAAAAAGAAGAAGAAATGGTCAATATTAAATTTTTAAAAAGAGAGAAAAAGGATCCGGTGCTATGCAGCAGTGGGCCCGCGCTGGACAACGGGTGGGCTTGTGCGATGCATTGAAGGCCCGGCCCAGTGCCCCTTCTTCCTTGCCTAGGGGCCCCTCTTGCTTGGCCCAGGGCCGTTTCGCAGTTGAACGGGCTTTTTTGGCCATTGTGCAACTTAATTTTAGATCATGTACAAAGTTCTCCTTCATTGCGTTATAAGCTCTAATTCTAGTTGCTACCTCTTTCGATCTTTTCGTGGGGAGAGAAAATTCTGGAGAAATACAAGGCGAAATTCCGGCCTATCCCAGACATGTAGATATTCGAGAAAAATCGGACAAACGTCACCTGAGGATTTTCTGAATTTCCACATTGCTAAAATTAGTCTTCGATAACTATATATATTTAAAAAAAAAAGTATTTATTACCATCATTCTGCTGAAATAAAATCTGCAAAATTTAATAATTTCTTTTTCTAGATCATTGTCGTGCTTGTTTAAATACGGGCACTAGATAGCAACCGTTGCATGTGACTGACCCAATAGGTCACAATACTGGACCATTGTCTAGGTGGGCCTAAAGCTGGAGAGCCGAGGGGCCCATGATAATGAACTAAGGTCCTGCACGTCATAAATTTCCCAAAATAAATTATTTCTAAAATATTATTCTTATTTTCTCTAATAATATTTTCAACAGACAAAGATAATTATGTCTAAGTTGGCCAAACATTAAGCGTGTATAACCAAATAGAATGCCTTTTAGTCAAGCATTTTACATACACATCACAACGAATACTAATAATACACTTACACATCATTTGAATATTTTTAAAACACAAAGCACCCACGATACATGGAGTCATAAACATGTCTTCCGAAAAAAAATAATAATAAAGGCATTGCATCTAATATATTAGGAAATAAGTTTGCCGGTTGCATTAAAAGATATAATTGAAAAATGTGGAGACTTTGGGGGACGCTAATCCCTCTCCAGATCTATGTTTCTCTAGTTATATTCCTAGGCAAGAATAAGATTTGCCAGGATTAGTGAATCAATTAAGACTTCATGTCTTTTGGACTAATATTAATGAAGTCGCCCTTTGTGTCCTACTTTTTCGGTAATTAAACGGGCTTAAAGCCAATCAAAGCTACACATCTAAACTCATCCACGGAGTTAGAGCACTAATTCGGTCATCTAAGATGTGACATCCTGATTTTCGAGTCTAATTTCGATAAGATGAAATGGGCTTTCCATTGAGTGCCTATAGCCTTTTTCTTTGAGTTAACCACTCACGAGTTAACTAGCCTATCATGTGAAGTCGTTAAAGAATTTAAACATAATAAACTTGAGAATTTGACCAAGAATCGACTGCTCGACCGTGCTAATTTGCTAGGGTCATTACGACACCGTCGAAATCAATTAGAGACTAGAGATAAGTCGATTCAATGGAGGTATGTCATTAGTGCATGGGTAATTTCATTTAATTGCAAAATTTCTATCGAACATCACTAGATTGATTTTTCTATCATTTTCGTATCTCGTGTCTGTATTTAAAACCTCGAGTTTTTTATGACAATTAAGAGTCGTCAATGTATCGAAAATGTACGTTGTGGCTAAAAAATAATCGACCACGGGTTAATTACATTAAAAATTCCTAAAAGCTACCCGAGAGATGAGGATGCGCTAAAATCATGTCAAATTGAAATTAATTGCGAAATTGAACTCAATTTCAGTAATTGAAATTTTTGTCGTGTCACAATTCATTTTAGGAACGTCGACTCATTCTCCGAAGATTTTTCGGAGATTCCGGAATTTTTACGGAAAATTGATTTGAACGATTCGGAAAATGAACAGAAATTCGGATGGGCCAAGTTGAAGGAAATTTGGGCTTCCAAGCTGGACTATGTGCTTAATGGGAACTTGTAGAAATTTTGTGGGCTTTTCTTCAACAAAAATTTGGATGTTGAATTGAGAAATTTTGTGAAGAAATTAGAGTCAAAATGAGGAAATTCAGATCTAGGCTTGAGGCTGGAATTTTGACACCAAAATTTGTTTATTTATGAAAATTCTATTCAAGAAAGTATTTGGGGGACATTGGGATATTTATGCAAGCCTAATGGGAACCAAGCATTAACACCTAGATATTTTATCTTGACTTTTTGCCCCTCCATCCAAGCTTCTCTTGCACGCCTCATTTGGTTCCCCCTCCTTCATTGTTTCCCTTCTCTGCCAGCCGTTCTCCTTTAATCTCTACTACCTGCTCCATCTTCGGTCTCCTCTGCCATCCACCGAAGCCTCCATTTCCCTGCATTCGCTCACCTCACGCCACACAGCCACACACCACCGTCCAAGCTGCCACATGTCTGTTTTCATCTCTACCGGTCAACTACAGCACCTCCAACGCCCACGCCGTTGACTCCGAAGCAGCTCACGCCAGTCCACGGTCGCTCCTCTCTTCGTCTGTAATCCAACCCATCCGAAGCCAGCCACTCGAAGCTCGCTTCAGCCCTTCGCAATTCAAGACCAAAACTCAGCTTTGCTGAGCCGTCTTGGCCAATTTCACCCTGCCCAAGCTTCCCTCGGCCTCGCCGTGAGCCCGAATGTCAGCCGCCATTGTGCCACCGTCACCATGAGCCGGTTTTCATGCTAAATTGGTGAGTTGCACTCTAATCTCTAACTAGTAGGCTAATGACACTTAGAGGTGGATTAGTTAGCTAATTGGTGGATTAGTTAGGTTAATTAAGATTAGAGTAATTAGTTAGATTAAGAATATAGTTAGTTATATAGTTAGTTTAGTTAGAATAGTTAGGTGGATTTAGTTAGGAATTAATATAGTTAGTGTAATTAGATTGAATTAGATAGAATGGTTAGATTTAATTGTTAGTTAGATTAATTAGCCTAGTTAGTTTAAGTTAATTCAATTAAGTTCTTTAATTTATTTATTTTGTAATTTATTTACTTGCCAATAATTTATTTAACTATTAAATATTTTTCGGAAATTAGACTGGAATAGTCGGTGACCGGAATTTCGTGCTGATTGCAATGATGTGGTTAATTTCTGTAATTGGATGTTAAATTGTGCAAATTGAGTGCTGAATGAAATTTTGAGTATTTAATTCCAAAATTTGTGAATTTCGTTATTTATTCAAAAAATCTCGGGTGTCGGATTTTAACACCGAAAAGGGTTTTTATATATTATATAAAACAATGTGATTTTAAATTTGGATGTTATGAACTTTCTGGGTCCAATCTGACCGTATACCCACACACGACTATTTTACCGTGTATTTTTAATACAAAGAAAATAGGTCAAAATCATTATTTTAATTGAAGCAATTGAGTGTAATGCATGGTGTCTTGGGCCGAGATTGATTGGTCGTGTGACGGTTAACGAGCGGTTATGTTGAACGTTATTAAATCCCTTTTCGGGTTACCCAAGCATTAAGGTAGTGGGTCGTAGTAGATTTTAGACCTATCCTCATTTGGGAATGGTGTCTTTGAGAGACAAAATCGTGCCCAATGGGGAAGAGACGATGCCTGGCTACCTAGTAGACAGTCGTACATGGGAGTTGGCTGTGCCTCGAGGGGCTTAATTAACAATTGGAACGCATGATTGATTGAGTGTGATGTGCCTGATTATGAGACAAAACTGTGGGGCATGGTATATGACGTGTTATAACGGTTTGGCCTTATAATTGGGACCCTTGTGATTGATTGAGTTGATGAGGTGTTTCAATTGTTACATGCATTGATTATGTACATTGCGATATGAACTGAGTTGATGTGCAGGAAGGAACTGAGGCGAGGTGAGTCTTATGTTCTATTTGCGTGGTTGTATGGTTAGGATGCTTCTAGGCGTATTATCCTCCTAATCAGGGTTTAGAGCGTGAGCTCGTTGAAATTTATATCTCACCCCATCATAGGCTTAAATTTTCAGGATCGTAGAGTAAAGGGTTTGGAGTCGAGCTAAGGCAACCTCAAGAAAAGGTCAGATAAGATAGCCTTTTTTTGAGAACAAGTCTTTTGGTTATTGACTTTTGTAAATTACTCAATGTGTATATAAAATCATGTTTGTTTGTATATGTGTTGTTCTGCTTTTCTATCCTGAGATGGTTACTGTCAGGGGATTTGTTATTCGTTTCCGTATATGCAATAAAATGAAAAAGTCGGCGATTCGTCCTGGGAAGTCGCAAAATTTTATTAATCACAGAGGGATGGGCATGCGCTCGAGGATTGGAGCATGACATAAGATTAAATGAAGAAAATCATGAGGAGGTCAGGCTTTGATATTATAATTTGATATGCTTCTAAAAGAGAAATACCCAAATTAGAGAAAGTTTTTATTTCCTCACCCTAAGGAATGCCCTGTTTTTTTAAGTCCCAAAGTTCAGATGTAGTAGTTTAAGGACGTACTTCGGTCAAAAAAAAATCAATATGATAGTTTGAGACGATCCTAGAAGAGAAATTTCTAGCCAGTCCACACATGCATTAGCTTCCTTGTATGGATGACGGATAATGACTTCCCCACACAGATGGACCATCTTGAAGATTTGCACAAGCAAGCTCTCTTGAATTTCTCAACTTGCTGCTACCATCAAAGATTTTGAGAAATTACAAACTGCAAATCAACTTCTAAAATCAACTAGTTCACACCGGGGGAGTGCGTTAGCTCAAGAGCTAAATAGACTACATAGTTCAGTTGGAATGAAATGCGATAACCGATTGAGCAAGCAAGACCACCTGACCATCTCCTTGTGTTTTATCTAATGAAGCGAATCATCACCCAGCAGGTTTTTTGTTTCTAGCTAAAATTTGGATAAATAGTTAGCTTAGCAGTGTTGCGGATGTGTGTGTAAATTAGTTTGCTACATAGTACATATTTGACTTCTCACATTATGAATTGCATTAGTCTTTTTGCATCGGATTACTTGTCAAGATTCATATTGTCTCTAAGCTATAATCCATGAATTAACATGTTTTTCGTGGCTAGAGTCATATCCAATCCAATGAAATCATCATTCGAAGGATTAGAGAAACTACAGTTTTCAAAGTGTAACAACAATTGGGATCACTAAGCTACCGGACAGGCTTCTACTCCCAAATCCATAATGGATGGCCTTCGGTTATAACTGGGGTAATGATTAGACGTACCGATTTTAAGCATTGTACGAATCACATGTCCAATTAGCAGGAAGCAAGCTTTTGATAAGAGTTTTTAGTGGTAGTCCGATAACCTGGCACCTAGTCTAGATGCATTTTTTATTTTAATATATTAGTGCCTGCACACCTTATATCCCTAATTAGAGAGATTTTTTTTTTCTCACCCTTAAAAATACTTCCAAATGTTCCGTTTCAAAGTTCAGACGAATTAGCTTTATGATAATACATAACTACTTTGAGCTGTCAAATAAGACGAGTGCAGACCATGATAAACAACAGACCGTTTGCTTCCCTGCTTACAACCATCGAATCGTTTAAGGAATCATAAATCCTGCGGGAAGCTTAGAAAAGAAGTGACAACACCTAGGGTTTGCTTAAAACAACGGCAGAATTGTAATTTTAGTCGGAGAGGCTGTCCCCTCACCTAAGGGCATGTCAGACGTTGCAATCTCTCTCATTTTTGCAGTGCTTTTCCTATCTCTCGGCAAAAGACAAACCGTCCTTTCCCCACATATGGGACACACAGACTTATATTTTTTACGGAATGAAGGGTGGACAAAAGTGGACTTGTCTATTCTCGAAAAGAAGCTGATGGTCTAAGAACGTCTCGCAATCAACGCCAGGACCAGCGCTACCTTTTTGAAGATTTGAAAGCATCCGTGGGTGAGCAAATTTAATTTAATGATCAGTTTGTTGCTGTCGTAATTTTACTGCATACTGCATCATATGAACTTGAAGAGACTTCCTAGCCTTTTGAAATGCCGATAAGGTTGCAGTGACGAATTCAGACATCATGGATGAACTGAGGAGTTATGGTGTAAATCAAGTACTTATTAAAGTGATATTGCCCCTATTAGAGAATATTCCATGCACATCTCTATTTATTTTTATTGAGAATATAACTTGACTTTGAGCTCATGAAAGAAGTCCAATCCAAATAGATTTTTTATTTTTTATTTTTTGGGTGAAGAGTATTCAAGAATAGTTTCTGAAAAGGACAATCAATTATATGGCCTGTTCATAAATTACATCTCAAGTGTTCGAAGTCATGAAAGTCTTGTGTTAATATTTAGTGAATTCATTTGTACGATTGAAAAATTATTTGTGAAAAATTGTGAGAGGTAAACACTATATAAATTGGTTGAGGTATTTAAGGACTACGAAATACTAGAAGTATTTTAAAAATTCAAGTGTGCTTGTTATCTTCGTTGTATTGCTTCATCTATAAAGGAATTCTATGCTACTCTTCCCATATAGCAGGTCTCATCGAACCAATTACGTAAAATCTAGTGTTCGAGTTATATCTTTGTTTTGTTTATTATATCGTTGGATCGCTTTTTTTTTTTTTTTTTTGCAATAATTAATATTAGAGCTAGGCTTGACTAAGTTGAAGCCAATTGATGATGATAGAAGAAGGAAAACGGATCATCTTAGTTTTTTTCTCAAGCTATGAAATTAGTTCAACGAGCTTATTTTGTTTGTTTGTTTGCATGTTAAGTACGGGCCTTCAGATCATTTATATCCTTGAGCACCATCATGAAAATTCAAAACCAGATTCTTAACTAACATTTTCTCTTCTGTGACGGTAGGATTCTGATCGCCATAATTCTTCTTCTTTGGTCGGCCAACTTTCACGTCATGTTTCTTGAGAAATCGTGTCCTTCACCGCCATTCGAGACAGACCAGAAACTTTTGATGCAGATGAAGGGTTTTAACTATTGAAAAAGGTTCTACTTACGGTACAGTGGAACATCAAACGAGTATTTCCTCGAACGTTAAAAATCACAGTAGATATTCTGAAAATCTTGTCACGTTTGCATGTGGGACGTTTTATTCTTAACGTAATATATAGCAAATCTCGAAAGGATTCATAGTCACCGTTGATGTTCTAGAGTCATTATTCTCCCTTGTACGCAGTCATACGGACCACAAGCGTACGAAGGGATCACGTGCAGAAAAGCAGTACACACACCACTTGGTTCTCCCATGTCCGTATTCATAAAAACCCCACTCATATGAAGGCAGCACATGCATAAGTAATATCCAAGGGCCCGGCAAGATCCTATCACACCGGCCAGTCCCAGATGCCTTCTGCATCGAAGGAGAGTCCGCTCCAACAATCCAACCATGCATCCGTCGTCTCCGAGCGCAGCTGAAAGTCATCATCGATCCAGGGGCTTCTGTTTGGAGGCACGTCGTGGACGCGCGGCTCTCGGGACTCATTCAGCTCCCTATAGGCTTCGACCCCCAAGGAAGAGAAGTTCTTGGAGATGGTCCGAGGGCGAGGCCTTATGACTTCAACTTTTACCAAATCTTGGGGTTTCTCGTTCTCTGGATTCCCTTGGCAAGTCATCAATTTCCGTAGATGGGTATTCCAATAGTTCTTCACGTCATTCGCAGTTCGACCCGGGAGTCTCCCAGCAATTAGGGACCACCTGCATCAATAATTTCGAGTAAACAAAATGTTAAATTATGAGGAAAGATATCAAAAATAATTTTTATACGGTACTCACTTGAGTGTCATAACTTTTGTTTCGATCACAAAATTATCGTAATTTCTCAAAAACGTTTATTTGAGTATTGAAACTTTCGACTAATCGTTTGCATGCCATAACTTCTAAAAAACATTCACCCAAATACCCAATCCAATATGGCATGACACTTGTGATGAATATTTTTAGAAAATTGTGACACTCAAGTGATCCATAAATAAACGTATCAATCCAAAGTAGTGATTTCTTTTTGTTTCCGTAAGTGTTCAATCTTGACAAAATAAGGGTTTCCATCGTGGGAATGGCCAATTGATGTCGACAGTCAAGGAATGGGAATTTTCATAAGCTCTCTCCAATTTGCAAACTGTTATAAATGAGTTGTGAACAAGTAGTTTCTTTCTCTTCTAATATATTTGAAGTATGCACCACTAACACCTTTGTGTTAAATTCTATAAATTTCCGTCTATTCACCTATTATTACTTTTAAATGTGGAAAAATGGCCCTTCAGAGCCATAACTAATCAATAAGTTGGTGCGTGATTTTAATCCATATCAAATGCAACTATGCTAGTGAAGTTGATAAAATGACTAAGATTTAGGGTCTGTTGGGTAAAATAAAAATTTTAAGTGCCGAATTTTAAGTGTTAATAATCTTTAATAATGGAAATGGAATTAATATTTGCTTGCTAATAATTAAAAATTGACAGCTGAATATCATTAAGTTCTTACCAACATAGAATAAAGAGGACTGTCGTTAGGTTAAATCAGTATATTTAGCAAGATTCGGATTTTCATAAATTGATTTTCTATTGATTGAATTTAAGTAATCACCTACTGAGCATGCGGCCCATTATGCTTTGCCTCCCTATCCAAAGATATAGTTATTTTAATTGCTAGATGATAGTTTAATTCCTGCTCTCTCGTTCCTTTTTTGGTCCAAAGAGTGAAATGCATGTTTGTGATGGAATTCAAGCTTCTGTTGTTCAGTCTACCTTTCTTTGGACTACATAAACAGAATCGACGTCAAACGAAAAATCTCTCTGAGTTTCTTATACCTGTAACCATGATCGGAAGTGACTAGATGTAAGAACAATACATGAACAACCGTGCAGTTAGTAAGCAATCCCTCCCGAAGTCGACGACGGCTAATGAGAACCATTACTGGTACTCAGTTAATGTTGTCTGAGGAAATAGGTAGGGGAGCTAGAGAGAGACTCTATCTTCACATGTGAGCAAGTATCGAAGAATGTGTGATATGCACTAGAGGTCATAGTCATATATATAGATAAAAATAAAAACTCGTACTAGTGATTTCATATTGCACACTCATCATTGAACATTATAAAATGCCTTTATATTGCACGAAGATATAGAACAAAAAAAATACAAAGATTTACTACAAATTCTAGACTTTCGAGTTTACTTGCAACTTACTTTGCATATCCTAAAATCTAGAATCGAACCAATTCTCACTGATTGAGTTCTCAGGTTCCTAGTTATACCATATAGTCATGATCACCCCTAATATATACTAAACAGTAACTAGAAGGTTGGATTTGAAGGGTCGCGTTTCACTGCTAAGATCAATAACCCGACGACATGAGCTGTAGTCGGCAACTTTCGTCTCTCTCATGCGTGTGGTCCATATTTACAATAGGTCATTCATTGAACAATTCCGAAATAGTGACTCTTGCATGGACTTTATCGGGGTTGTATCAGCCTGTCCCATCAAGCTGTTCTTGTCATCGAAGACAAGGTGCACTGCAAATGGCTATGCCTATGCACGAGTAACATTGTCCAAACATATACCGAAGTTACACTTGTCCCTTTCGAAGAAGGGTGGTCGTACAAAAAAATCAAAGGGAAAATTACTAAAAAGTTATTAAATTTATTGCACCCATATTAATTCAATTTTAAATCTTCCAATTAGGCAAATTTAATTTTATACATTCAATTTTCCCAATTTAACCTTAAAACTTTTGATGAATTGCTAAACCTTTTGATGATTGAAAATTATTGACGTGACAGTCTAGTCAGTGTTGATTATCTTTTGTGATATAAGTGGTATTGATATAGATAACTTTTTACTTTTCTTGAATTGTTTATTACTTTATTCTTTTCTTTTTTCCCAACCCAAGGTTGGCGAGGGCTAACAACCATCGCCTAATCTAGGCGAGGGCATTGTGGCCATCACCAGTCACAGGTGAAGGCTGCAACGCCCTCGCCCAAATCAAGGTAAGGGCCATGACCTTGGCCCATTGGCCAGCAATGGAGTTGTAGCCCTTGCTTGGATTTCAGCAAGGGTTGACGCTCTCACTTGTGGCCGACAAGGATACTAAGGCCATGGGTGAGGGCCACGATGCCTCATCTCAACTAGGTGAATATCGCCAACAAGGATTAGTCGGCAACTAACCCAATGTTAAGGAAAATATAGAAAAGAAGAAAATAATAAATTATTTTTCTAAAAAAATTATTTATATTATATTGGTTGTATCATGTAAAATGATTGGTAATGACTAGATTGACACATCAACGATTTTCGAACAAAATTTGTTGCAATGACTAAATTGAGAAATTGTCAAAAGTTTTATGATTAAAATGACAAAATCAAAAGATTTAGGACTGATTTGATGACATATCAAAAGTTTAGCACTAGATTGACCAAATTAAAAGGTTCAAGACTGAATTGACATAAGTATAATAGGTTTAAGATTTTTTTTTTTAATTTTTCCCAAAATGAAATAACCTAATCCTTAACACAGTTTATACATGCGGTCGTCATTTGTTTCGATCAATGCAACGCTTAGGGTGCGTTTGGAAACTGCTTTGGAAGGGGCTTTGGGGGGCTAAAGATCTTTGGGCCAAAATAGAGGTATTTGGGAACCACTTTGCAAGGTGCATTGGGGAGATGCTGGCATTTGCAAGGCTGAAAGCCCAAGGTAGCTCCTAGGTTGCCTTGGGCTTTCAGCATTCGCGGAATGCCTCATCACTGTTCACTTGAGTACTGTTCATCTTCTTCTCCAGCGGCGCGGATGAGCTCGAGAGGCTGGCGATGGACTCGGCTGAGGTCGGCAAGGTCACCAGTTAGTCGCGCGAGGTCGGCGAGGCCGCGGCGATCGCTCGCGAGTCCCGGCAACCGCCCACGAGTCGCGTCGCCGCTGCGACCCAGCTCTGGGTCGCGCGACCTCAGGCGCAACCTAGATCTGGGTCGTCGGAGGTCGCGCGACCTTAGGGGCGACCTAGATCTGGGTCGCCGAAGGTCGCGCGACCTCGCGGCGACCGACGCGACCTCGCTCGAGCTCCGACGACCCAGATCTGGTTGTCGCGAGTTCGCGCGAGCTCCGGCGACCCAGATCTGGTTGTCGAGAGTTCGCGCGAGCTCCGGCGACCCAGATCTAGTTGTCGCGAGTTCGCGCAACTTCCGGCGACCAGATTTGGTCGCCGCGAGGTTGCACGACCGATCGACGCGACCCATATTTGGTCGCCGCGAGGTCGCGCGACCTCCGGCGATCGGATCTGGTCGCGACGAGGTCGCACGACCGATCGGCGCGACCCAGATCTGGTCGCCGTGAGGTCGCGCGACCTCCAGCAACAAGATCTGGGTCGCGTCGAACATCGCGAGGTTGTGCAACCTCCGGCGAAGGGCCGCCGAGGGTCGGCCGACCCTAGGCGACCCTCGCCGGAGGTCGCCGGACTCTAGGCGGCCCTCACCGGTCGTTTTCGAGTCTCGCCGGTGGCTGCCTGCCTCTCGTCGGCGGCCTTGTGCCACTCGCCGGCGAACTCTTTTATTTTTTTTTTTTATAGTTTTTTATTCTTTTTATTAATCATCAAGTCCTTTGTAAATGTAGTCTTTCCAAACACTATTTTTTCCAAAGCTACTTCAAAATAGACTTTCAAAGTACAATTTACCAAACACCATTTGCATTTTGGAAAACCCATTTAACTCAAAGATGTTTGCATTTCCTCAAAGGCTTTTTCCAAAGGCCTTCCAAAACGCACCCTTAATCAATTTTGGAGAAGGAAGAGGGAGAGGCTGTGATGAATAACGCAGGTAGGCTCAACACCATATAAGTAACTCTATTAAAACCGACAAATGCACTTCACACGTGACCTTTTCTTAGCATGTACTCGCCTGTTCCCGAGAAGTTTGTGAAGCCTGATGATCATATCCACCTCATCATCTTGGAATTTCCCTCTCTTAATGTTGGGCTTCAGATAGTTCAACCACCTCAATCTACAGCTCTTCCTGCACCTATTCAAACCTACAAGCTCAAGAAATACAAACATGAGCTTAGCGATCTCTTTCTCTCTCTCTCTCTCTAAGTGCATGTGTATACATAGTATAGAGATGCTCTTAGTGCAAATCAATCCGTTGACATGAGTAAAATATCAATACACATCCCCTTTTTGTCTAATTTTAAAAAAAAATTGATGAAATATCATTGGAAAGCATGAAAAGTTTCACTTAAAAAAGTCAAATCTACTGCAACTTGATATCACTATCTCAAAACTAACAAAAGATACATCCACCCATTTTAACGAATGAAAAACTTTTCACTCAAGTAAAAGTATAACGATAACACAAAATTTGAAAAAAATAAAATATTATGACACAAGAAGATTTGACACACGCAAATCCAAGTGGATTATGCAGATGGGGATGCAACAAGAGAACAATGATCCCCATCACTATACAGATTTACGCGCGCACAAGTGTATGCAAGTAAAAAACAAGAATAACCTTCACATACAATGATACAATACCTGCTCTCTGAGGAACTCGATGCCACTCTCCTTCTCCGTACCTCTGGACACTGCTCCTCAAGAGAACATCTTCCTCTTCCGTCCACGAACCTTTCCTCGATCCGAACGACGATCCTTTCTGCATCTCTCTTCCCTCTCCCGCTCTCTCTCTCTCTCTCTCTCTCTCTGAGGCTTTTCGTGAACAGTTTGCGGATTACGTTTTCAAGCACACTCGAAGTCCTACGTTGTCATCGGTGCTTTTAGGGGCCACGTGCCCCTTCATTTTCCACAAAAAACGCAGATCTACATCGGTTGTCAAATACCGCGGAAGATTGCAATTCCTCTAATCGTCAATTATTGCTATACGCAACAGTACAAATGGATCTTCCGAGTTCGATATGATTCTTTTTGCGTGGTTGCGACCTTTCAGTCTGCAGGGTTGAATCTTGGAATGAGGATCTTTTCATGGAGCTAGAAAACACAAAGGGGACTTAGAACGATTTAGAAAAATCATATTTCTTTTGCAATGAAAAGAAAGATAGCGAGTACGGTACCTACTGGTCCAGCGTCCGGCATTGTCGTGGACCACCATTTATATGAATTGTTTCGTAACTTCCAATCTTTTAACTAACATTCTCATTAACCAACACTAAATATCAAGATTCGCTGTTTTGCATCTATATAAAATGGGGAAAATACGCACGAGACCGAGTTGCCTATATGCTCACGCACGACTTGCTTTGATGTCACTAACCGTTTTTGCTTCTATATGAGGGCTATTGCTTTTGACCGAAGTGTCTTATTAGTGTCCTTCCTCTTGTGAAAGCATCTTGCACAATAACGCGGTCTTTTATGCCTAGTGGTCCTAAGTATGCTTGTATTATTGTAATAGTGTGTTTATACCGCTACAATATTACCCATGGCTTCGTCTATATAATGGTTACTTCAGTAAGAAGTTAGAACAAAATTAGTGTTTTGAAAATCTCCTTTATATGCAATTCCTTAATGGCCTTCTCAACAGTTTCTCTTCTCCCTCGAACTCTAATGTTAGTAAGAAGCTTAGGTTTATACTGTTAGTTCAATACAATAAGTCGGTTCCACAAATATAACCTTCATTCACCACTCTATCAATCTAGGGAATTAGAAAGTTTCCGAAACTTGATAGCCTTATAAAATAGATTAATCATTTATGAAGATTAAGAGGCAGTTCCATTGAAAAGATGAGAGAAGGGCCATGTGTTGTGAGATAGCATAAGCATCTCAGGAACCATTAGCTTATGGTGTAGCCCCATCATGGTATCAAAGACAGCTTCATTTAGATTGGGCTAAGATTATAACTCTGTGAATTAAAAGGTGTCTATACTAAGAGAGAGATCCATTTCGTCATGAGTGAATCTATGGAAAATACCACCCCTATGTCAATGCCCTTGTTATTTAGACTCTTCAATTCCATTATATAAATCAAATTCCTCTAAGATTGATTATTTTTTATAAGGTTTTCTACCTCAATGAAGATGAGAAGATTACCGCTTCTCAACTTTCTCTTGAAATCCTTATTCCCCCTTTGACAAGCCTACTTCCTTCTCTCCCATGAAATCCATCAAAAAAAATGATCCACCACACTCCAAAGGAAGTTAAAAAAATTCAGTGAATCAATACCTTTTTTTTATTATTATTATAAAAAAAAACCAATACCTCATTTCAACTTGTTAAATTGTGTCTCAAATTTAAGCCTTTCAATTAAACATGGCCCATAACTTGCAAATAAATGAGGTCCAAGTTGGACTTCCGTGAAATCTTAGAGTTGGTTATTTTTTCCTGCCAACATTAATCCTATCTGCTTGTGTAGAAGAAAGAAGCATTATAAGGGTTCTAACATTAATGTCTTTAACTGTGACAAACTGCTCATGGGCTTCATTTAAGTTTGGACGTAGGAGAGAGATTTGTTCTTCAGTCACAAATCATATGAGAAATATGTTCCGTCAGACGCCTTAGACGTTTAGACCATGACATTAATTGAAGAGGGTCCACCGGCAATGATGGAGACACCTTACTTTGCTACTATGAAAGGAGTGTAGCTCTCAGAAGACACGAAGAGGAAAGCCATTAACGATAAAAGGAAAAGTCCAAATCATTATTTTACTGGAGTGGTCTCTTGGTCCTTTTGTTATCTTCTGCTTTCTTCTATTTATCCAATTAGAAGGTACCCCCCCCCCCCCCCCCCCCCCCCGGCGGTCCGGTGGATCGGGTGGACATAAATGTAATTTTAAAATTAAAAAAAAAAATACTCGAATGTAGAAGAGATTATTATCATGTAATTCTTTGATTAATTAGTAAATTATTTGTAGTTGGCTCTCTCTAGGATCAAATCATATAAATCTCTTGTATCTTTTATTAGTCTTTGATTAATAAGTGAATTAATAAGGAAATTTGTTTTAAAAACACTGTGGACATAAGGTGTAATTTTAAAATTAAAAAAAAAAAGTACTTGAGTTATGAGAGATTGTTATCGTGTAATTCTATCATTATTAGTGAATTACTTGCAATTTGCTCGCTTTATAGATGCAGACATCGATACTTGGATCGAATCATATAAATTTCTTGTATATTTTATTATTCCTCCTTTTATATCTCTCTTCATTTCTGTTGGTCATAATATTAAGATTCTGGCAGCTTCCACGTTAAAATATTTCAACAATTGGAATTCAAGTTGAGGTTTTGCAATTATGTTTGGAGGGAAAGTAGAAATTGAGAAATCTAACGAAAGAAATAACTTTGGGTTGTGGAGCACTAATATGTGTGTACTATTAACAACCTAAGGTTTAGCCAAGGCGTTGGATGGCAATGATAAGTTGCCGAAAGCAATGAAACATACCAATAAAAATGAGCAAATGGAGAGGGTGAAGAGTATAATCTTGTTGAACCTATAGGATGAGTTGTTAATAGAGATGGCTAAAGAGAAGCATGCTACATATTTGTTGGTAAAACTTCAAGCCCTCTATATAACAAAGGGTTTGAATAATTGCCAATATTTGTTGAAGATGATTGTTCAGTTCCAGTATGCTGAAGATACACCTATCAGAGTCCACTTAAATGAATTTAACAAACTAATGATGGATCTGAAGAACTTTAGTGAGATCCCACTGATGAAAATAAGACATGACATTGTTAGTGTATCCACCAAAGTCATGGGAGCATTTTACCAACTCACTATTATAAGGGCATACTATGATTACCACGAAAGAAGTAAATTTTGTGTTGTTCTCTAAAGAGTGATAGAGAGAGTTGTGTGATCACAATCTAGAGTATGATGTAACGCAATGATTTGAGGTAGAGATACACATTGGAGGCCCAACAATAGAGGTAAAAGCATATGAAAGTTGCAACACAGAAAGTCCAAGGGCTGCATCAAGTATTTAGAGTATTATAAGGATTATCCAAAGTTAAGAAATAAAGGCGGAGAGCAAGATTCCTCAAGCAGTGCAACAAATGTAGCCAATGAGAGCATCAACGATGCTGAGGTTGTCCTTTGTGACTGGTTCATCAAGAGATGAGTAGGTGTTAAATTTTGTGTGTTCCTATCACATGATTCCTCATGAGAACTAGCTCTCTACTTACAATACTACAAATGGTGATAAGAGTTCTTATGGGGAACGACACATCTTGCTTGGTTGCCTGAAGTTCAAATTCAAATGTATGAGCGTAGAGTGCACACTGATAGACGTGAGGCATGTATCAAAACTCAAGAAGATGAGTAGGTGCTAGATTATATAAGTTCCTATCACATGACTCCTTATAGGAACTAACTCACTACTTACAATACTACAAATGGTAATTGAGTTCTTATGGGGAACAACACAGCTTGTTCGTCTGTGGAAATAGGGATAGTCTAAATGTGGATGTACAATGGCATAGAGCGCACATTGACAGATGTGAGGCATGTGATGGAGCTTAATAAGAACCTTATTTCTTTACGGCTACCTATGACATTGGTCTAAGTACACCACTGAGGGTGGAGTGTTAAAGATCTCTTGAGGTACCATAATAATGATGAATGGAAAAAAAAAAAAAAAAGAAGGTGATTTTCTCTCATTTACTAGAAAAAAAAATAATGTCAGGTTCTAGTGAAGTTTCATCAAGTGAGTCAAACAAAGTTGACTCAATTATAGCATTTGCAGTTGGGGCACATGAATAAGACAGGTGTGACAATGCTGAGTGAGAAGGGGGTTGTTGAAAGGTCACAAGACAAGGAAGCTGGACCTATGAGAGCACTGCATCTATGAAAAGTAGTATAGGATAAAATTCAGTACAACTAATCATTCAACTAAGCAACCAATTCAAACATCTAGGGTCGCCTCTATTGTTTTATTTTAAAGGAGGTGCCCAACATAGGTTGACATTCATCGACAATTTTTCAAAAAAGGTGTGGGTATTCTTCCTAAAGCACAAGTTTGAGATGCTTAATTAGTTTAAGAAATTTAAGAAATGTATTAAAAAGCAGTCAACTAGATAGATCAAGTACCTAAGCAATGGCATGGATTTCTATGGTAATGATTTTACCAAATTTTGTTAGGAAGGAGATTGTGAGACACCATACAATTCCCAAGACATCACAGTAGAATGGTGTTGTCGAACGAAAGAGCAAAACTCTACTTGAGCATGCTTGGTGCGTGCTTTTGCATGCAGGACATACAAGTAATTTTGGGACAAAGTGATGAACATGATCTTTTACCTAGTTAATCAATCTGTATCATCTACTATCAAGTCAGAGAATCCTATGGAAGCATGGTTGAGGAAACCTATTAACTGAATTACAAGTATTCAAATTTCCTACATATGCTCATGCAAGTGATGGTAAGCTTGAGCAGAGATTGAAGAAGTGCATATTTATGGGTTATGCATAAGAGGTGAAAGGCTACTAGCTGTGGTGCACATATTCCATATCACTTGGTTTCCAGTAATTAGAGAAATTATCTTCATTGAAATTGTTATGCTTCGAAAGATGAATTTGAGACTCAACTAGCAAAGCAAATGGATCATGATGTTAGTGGGGAGGTGGAGTTTCAAGTGGAGCCTCTAGAGACCTTAGAGGTAATGGAGACTAAGACTACAAGTTAGTGATACAAAACAACTAATAGAGCCACATCATAGTATAGCCATGAGCACACAGAGAATGTAATTTAAACCACTGGTAAGTTACGATTATTCTTATATTACTTATGTATTGAATGTAGGTGATGAGGTAGAGACAAATGAGCCATTGGTTAACTCTGAGGTAATGGTTGGCGTTGAGTCGTCTCAGTGGCTGGAAGCTTTGAGCAAAGAGATTGAATCACTCCATCATAATTAGACATGTGAATTCATCAAACTACCCAAAATATAGAAGATTGTTGAGTGCAAATTAGTCTACAAATGAAATGAGGGAAATCCCGTTGTTGATGTAGTGAAATATAAGGAAAGACTTGTTGCAAAGTGGTGTACTTAGCAAGAGGGCATTAACTAAAATAATGGGTTCTATCTTTTGTAAGACATATTTCTATTCGTGTATTACTCGGTTCATTTGCTGGACAATATCTCAAGTTGGAGCAACTAGATGTGATTCCTCATAATTTCTCCAATAGTGGCTCCAACAAGTATATATGCACCTCCACTTTGATGCTATTAATCTTGCAGTTAACTTTCATGGTCATAAAGGTCTCTCGGTAGCGGCCCGTGTAGCACGACTTTACACTTGGTTTCTTGACTACCAACATGCATGTATTATAACAATTGAAACCACTTGCAATGCCAGCACAATATTTGTAACACTATTTTTGAACCTTTATATGGCTCTTTCAAACCTCGTTTAGGCAATTCTTTGAATGTCCAGTTACAAATCACTCTAGCCCCCTAAACTCCCGACTTTGTTATGCAACCCTTCATCATTAGATGGTGTCTAAAGTCCTAAATCATGCCCTTGATTGGCTCCTTCAAGAGCAGAAGATGCTCCTTTGATCTCCGTAGATAATAATCCTCGTACCGAGCTGGTTTTGGAAAAGAGACTTTCTAGAAATGGACCCAGTTTTTTGTACTGGATTGATCGATTTACTAGGCTTAATTTAGAATGATCTAGGTTAAGGTGTCTTCATGAAAAGTGTTTGTTTATGTGTCCCTTACAACATTTTCAAATTTGGAAATTTTCCGAACTCATTTGATTAGATTTATGGATTTAAACTCGGAAATGCGTGAGTGGATCGTTTCTGCTAGTTAGCACTAGTAGTAGTTTTGGTGATTGTTCTTGATTCTATGCTTGCTAAACCATGCCTATTTGGGGATGTGGTTGCTTTGTGATATGCTTAGAAGTTATGCGTGATGAGGCGCGAATGGTTGTGCCATGATTATGGTTTATTGTTATTACTTTATATAGTGCATATTGAAAGAAGATGAGATGTGTTGAGAAAACCAAATGGTTGTGAGCAGATAAAGGACTGAGTGTGCACAATAAAAAAACTTTCGTATGAGCCACCTTTAGAACCATGTACCATTGCTTATGATAGTCGAGAACTAAGTGCTACTCTTCGTGGGAGCCACCTCTAGTACCTTGAGTTATTGCTTATGATAGCCGAGAACTAAGTGTTACATGATAGTGTGACTTTGTGGGAGCCACCTCTAATACCTCGAGCTATTACTTATTGTGGTCAAGGACTAAGTGCCACACAATATCGGAACTTCGCGAGAAGGGGCCACCTCTAGAACCTTGAGTTTGAACTCGAGTCTGAATTTGGAGTTTGAATATTGAGAGTAAATATCGGGTGTGGATTGAACCACCTATATGAGTTACCCGCGCCTGATTATGGGATGAAATTATGTGGCACGGAATGGGATGTGTCATAATGATTTAGTCTTATAATCAGGACTCTTGTGAACTATTTGATGAGTGATGTGATATATTCCAGTTCTTAAATGCATTTGTTGTATGCATAAGTGTTTATGTGATGCACTAATGTGCAAGTAGGTGCTAAGGCAAGGTAAGTTCTGAGTGGTGTATGTTTAGGCTGTCTCTAGATGAATTATCATCATAATTAGGGTTTAGGGTGTTAACTCGCTGAGATTTATTCTTACCCCGTCGTGGTTTACAATTTTTTAGGTCCCTAATGAGGAGAACCCGAAGCTCGAGGTTGAAGGATCCGGAGCGTAGGTGGTTTAGTAGTTTCTTTTTAGAGACAGACTGGTGTGTATAAACCTAAGATGTTTATAAAGAGTGATTGATGAATTTGGTCGTCCTGTTTTTCTATCCCATATTTGTTATTATCTGGATAAATGTTTATGAGTTTGTTTCCGCATGTACATAAAACGAATGTATCGGCGACACGTCTTGGAAACATCGCAAATTTTAGTCGACCGCTAAGGGATGCGCGCGCACTCGAGGTTAGGAGTGTGACAACGACGATGGTCGCCGGTCAGGCGGCAGCCGGAGGTGGCCAGTGATTGGCAAGTGGCCGGTAGTGGCCGCAGCAAGCAAGGAGAACAAAAGAAAATAAGAAAATAAAAAATTGCCTTATTTCTAGAAATTGTTCTTTGGAACAAGAAATTACTTTTTTTTTGTTTCTTATTTCTGTTCCAAATCTATTTCCTAGCTACTTTTCTATTCTAGGGAATAGAAAAATAAGTTAGCGTTACTAAACGAATTTCTATTCTTTTTTTTTTTTTTGGTTCCGGGAAACAATAAAAAAGTAATTGGGAGAAATAGAAACGTTACTATACAGACCCTAGATAACAACTGTTGGGTCATAATACTGGACCATTGTCTAGGTGGGCCTAAAGCTAGAGAGCCGAGGAGCCCATGACAATGAACCAAGGCCCTGCATGTCATAAATTTCCCAAAATAAATTATTTCTAAAATATTATTCTTATTTTCTCTAATAATATTTTTAACAGACAAAGATAATTATGTCTAAATTCGCCAAACATTAAGCATTTATAATCAAATAGAATGTCGTTTAGTCAATTGCACTTTACATACACATCACAACGAATACTAATAATACACTTACACATCATTTGAATCTTTTTAAAACACAAAGCATACACGATACATGGAGTCATAAACATGTTGGGGGAGAAAAATAATAATAAAGGCATTACATCCAATATTTTAGGAGATAACTTCGATGGTTGCATTTAAAGATATAATTGAAAAATGTGGGGATTGTGGGGGACGCTAATCCCTTTCCAGATCCATGTTTCTCTAGTTATATTCCTAGGCAAGACTAAGATTTGCCAAGATTAGTGAATCAACTAAGACTTCATGTCTTTTGGACTAATATAATGAAGTTTCCCTTTGTGTCCTACTTTTACGGTAATTAAACGGGCTTAAAGCCAATCAAAGCTACATATCTAAACTCATCCATGGAGTTAAAGCACTACTTCGGTCACCTAAGATCAAAGGAAGAAAATCATGAGGAGGACAGGCTTTGATATGATAATTCGATATGTTTCTAAAAGAGAAATACCCGGAAAAGTTTTTTTTTTTCTTTTCTCACTCTAGGGAATGCCCTGTTTTTTTAAGTCCCAAAGTTTAGATGTAATAGTTTAAGAGCGTGCTCAGGTCCAGAAAAACAAATCAATAAGATAATTTGAGAAGATTCTAGGAGAGAAATTTCTAGCCAGTCCACACATGCATTAGCTTCCTTGTATGGACGAGAGATAATGATTTCCCCACACAGATGAACCGTCTTGAAGATCTACACATGCAAACTCTCTTGAATTTCTCAACTTACTACTACCATCAAAGATTTTGAGAAATTGCAAACTGCAAATCAACTGGTTCACACCAAGGGAGTGTGCTAGCTCAAGAGCTAGATAGACTACCCATAGTTCAACTTGGAATGAATTGTGATATCCGATTGAGCAAGCAAAACCACTTGACCATCTCCTTGTGTTTTATGTTGGAATTTCCTATAATATGGGCTTACATTAATTAATTGATTTTGTATTTTAAATAATCGGGTTAATGGATATTCCAATATTTGTTGAACCCTAAAGTGATCTGATTGAATTGGGTATTGGCATCTATTGTTAACGGGCTTAGTTGAGCAGCAAAGTGTAGGCAATTGTGTTTGACTGAAGCCCGTAATGGGAAGGGCCCAGTTGACACGCTATTGATTAGGGTTTACTAGGTCCCCTCTCTAGCCTATAAAAGGGTAGGTTATACCTATCAGTTGCTTTAATCCCATTGAAAGCTGCTATATCGAAATAGGACATAGAAAGGAAGATTTGGTATTCTGATAGATCCCTGATAGAGTGATCTAGTTTTTTTCTGAAGCGATGGCTCAAACAGGTACGCTTTAATTCCGCTGTATTTATTGATTTCGGTGTTTTACAATCATGTATGGATCCGTTTGTTTTTAATTGATTAATTGTTTATGACAATAAATTTTCTACATGTGGTATCAGAGCCGATCGTATATAATTGTAGAATCCAAAACTTTTTTTTATGGAAAAATTCGAAACCCTCCTCTTTGAGCCGAATATGGGCATTATTTTTTCATGTATATTTTTTGCTTGATTAATCCCGTAACCATAGGGCTTTTGTTCTACACATCAAGATCTTTCCAACCATATATAATTTGCATAATTTCGTTGAGAATTGAGAGAGAATTTTAGATTTGAAATTCTAGGGTTTGTATGTGAAAAAGTTCTAGAATTTGCAAATTACATGCAATCGATTGATGTATGATGTAAACCCTTGCATGGGTATTGTTATATATTTGTTTTAGTATCTTTTTTTTTTTTTTGTATTGAATTGAGTTATTAGGGTTTAAATTTAAGAAAACCGATTTTTCGGCCATGGGAGGTTTAGATCCGAAACTTTGAAGCTTGCATGTGGTGGATTTAGTTGATCTTTCTTAGTTTAATTAAATCTAGTTAATTAAATTGATGTTATAAGCAAAACCCATGAGAAAATTTCATCAAAATCAAGTTAATTTGTGTTTTTAGAGTTTCGGGTCGAAACCGGGTCATGCGACCCGATTTGCAGAAAATTTGGGACCCGGCTGGAGGTTGAAGAAGACCTCCAGCCGGCCAGGGCCATCGAATTGGGCTCACGCCCATTAAAATTAAAAAAAAGGGTCCTGGGCGTAAGCCCAGAACCATAAACAAATTAAAAGGGTTCTGGGCTCACGCCCATGAACCAAAATAGAGAGGTTTTGGGCTCACGCCCAGAACCAAAATAAATGGGTTTGGCCCATTTTTTTGTTTTAATTCGTGGCCCATCCGCATGGTTTGCGTGTGGGCTGGGCGCAGGTAAGGGTCCGCAGGTCAGGCCTTGCGATCCGATTAGGGCTGCTTGAGGGTTCTCGGCCCGCGGAAGTCCGAAATATTTTTAAATAGTATTATAATAATAAAATAATAATAATAAATTTTAAAAAAAATTGTGGAAAAAAATTGTTGTTTGAAAATGTGCAATATGATCATTGGAAAAACATGTTGTGAAGTGTTTCATATTGTTTGATGAATTTTTGGCATAAGTTATGGAGTTCCCTATTGATAAAAGATTAATATATACAATTACTCGCCCAAAGGGAGTTATTGTGTATATTAATTTGGAAAAATAGCATAAAGTTTATTCCCATATTTAAAAGATGGGGATGTATAATTGAAAAATATTTATCTGCCCAAAGGGGATAAATGTTTTGAAAGTTATATGTAATTCCCCTCTATATTGATATATTAGAGATGAATGATGGGGATGTGTGACTCAAAAGGTTTATCTGCCTAAAGGGGATAAATTTTTGAGAGTCATGTGTAATTCCCCTCTTTGTTGAGATAATGGAAATATAAATAATTTAAAGGATTTGTCTACCGAAAGGGGATTGAACCTTGAAAATTATATGTAATTCTCTTTTATCATCTCTATATATTGATATCATGGAGATGTATAATTTAAATGATTTGTTTGCCCAAAGGGGATGGATCATTGACAATTATATGTAATTCTCCTTATTGTTGCTTTATAAACTTCATGCTGTAAGAAATAATGGTGCATTATACACTCTGCCCAAAGGGGAGTTTATAATATACTAATTATTTTTGTTAAAATACTTATTGGCCATAATTGATCTTATTGCATTATGTGTGACAAAAAGTTATTTTTGTTGTAAATAATAACAATGCCACGGTTGAAATGTTAGTTGGATCAAACTTTAAGAGATAGAAGCAAGATATAGAATTTGCTTTGAGCATTGTTGATATGGACTTGGCTCTACGTGAGGATGAACCTGCTAGGCCCAATGATCAAAGTACTACAGATCAAATGCCCATTATGCTAAATGGGAAAAATCTAATTGACTGAGCCTCATAGCTATGAAGAGGTCCATTGCTGAGCATTTGATTAGTGGTTTGCCGGAAGATACGAATGCCATACAGTTCCTTGAAGCAGTGGGAGAAAGATATAGAGTCTCAGATAAGGCTGAAGCTGGGAACTTGCCGAGTGAGTTAACGAACATGAGGTATGATGCTGCTATAGGTGTTAGAGAATTTATACTGAAGATGGTCCACAGTCAGTCCAAACTTAAGGCCCATGAAATTGTTCTTTCTGAATTATATTGTGCATTAAGACTTAAATGTTTTGCCAGCTGAATTTAGCCAGATTAAGACTGCTTATAATGCTCAGAATGAGACATGGAGTGTTAATGCCTTGATTACTAAGTGTGTGACTGAGGAAGAGAAATTAAAGAAGGAAAAGTATGAGTCTGCCTACTTAACTACCAATGCCAAGTTGAGTTCATATAGAGGCAAATGGAAGCCTAAGGGGTCAAATGTTCATGGCCCAAAGAAATGGCAAGACTTTAGGAAAAATGAGAACTATGGGAGGAATGGAGATAATGATTTTAAATGTTTTCACTGCAAGAAGCAGGGTCACAAGAGAGCCAATTGCTACAAATTTCGAGCTTGGCTAAAAATAAGAAAAGAAAGTCACCAAGGGTCTCACAAATCTAAGAAGTCCAAGTCTGAGGGAGTCAAAGCTTAAAGTTGGAAACAATATTGGAGTTGATGTGGAGCGCATAGGGACAATTGTTTTGAATTTAGATTCTGGTTTTTATCTAATTAAGGAGAAGACTGATGCTCTTGACATGTTTAAAGTGTTTCGTACTGAAGTTGAGAAACAATTGGGAAAAATTATCAAGATTGTCAGATTTGATCGCGGTGGTGAGTATTATGGGCGATATACTGAGGCTGGACAACAAAAGGGACCGTTTGCAAAATATTTGCAAGACTGTGGTATTATTACTCAATATACAATGCCTGGGAGTCCTGAGCAAAATGGTGTAGCTGAACGGCGAAATCGCACACTCATGGAGATGAAATGAAGTATGATGGATAGTTCTAATTTACTTGAATACTTATGGGGTGATGCGATTAAAATGACAACTTATATATTGAATCGTGTACATAGTAAATCGGTGCTGAAAACACATTTTGAATTGTGGACTGGAAAGAAACCTAGCTTGAATCATTTACAAGTTTGGGGTTGTCCTGCAGAGGTGAAAATTTATGATCCTTCTTAGAATAAGACGGAATCCAGGACTACTAGATGTTACTTTATTGGATATCCTGATCATTCTAAAGGATATAGATTCTATTGTCCTACTCGAGGCACTAGAATCGTTGAATCTCAGACTGCTAAATTCCTGGAATTAGATGTTGCTGAAAAGAGCTCCTCTCAATCTTTTGAAAGGGAACAACCAAACAAAATGGTCTCTATTCCATTGCCCATCTTGCATGAAGATTCTATGCGAGATCCCAGCAGAGTGGAAATTCAACAAGAAGCAAATACCGAAAATATGGCGATAGATCATCCCATTACAAATGAAATTCCCTAGATAAATGATGCGGCTTCAGAAATGCCTGTGCGAAGATCACAGCGACAAAGAAGACCAACACTTTTAAATGATTATCATGTCTATCTTGGAGAAGCTGATTTTGACATTGGAAGAGTAGTTGATCCGACGACCTTCAAAGAAGCTCTTAATAGTGATCAGGCAGATAAATGGTTAGGAGCGATGAATGACGAGATGATGTCCATGTCAACTAATCAAGTGTGGAAACTAGTTGATTTGCCTGATGGGCATAAACCAATCAGCTGCAAATGGGTATTCAAAACTAAGAAAGACAATAAAGGCAACATCGAGAGATTCAAGGCAAGGTTAGTCGCAAAAGGGTACACACAAAGAGAAGGTATTGATTATAATGAAGTTTTTTCCCCAGTATCTACTAAAGACTCTTTTCAGATAATCATGGCTTTGGTGGCTCATTTTGATTTAGAGCTTCACCAAATGGATGTCAAGACAGCTTTTCTAAATGGAGATTTGGATGAAGAAGTATATATGTAGCAACCTGAAGGGTTTAAAGAAGCCGGAAAGGAGCATATGGTGTGCAAACTTCAAAGGTCCATATATGGTCTCAAACAAGTATCACGTCAATGGTACTTAAAATTTCACAAAGTTGTGAGATCATTTGGCTTTGAAGAAAATAAGTTTGATCAATGCATCTACATGAAAGTAAGTGGGAGTAAATATATTTTCTTAGTACTTTATGTAGATGACATTTTACTTGCTAGCAGTGATGTTGATCTATTTAATGACACCAAAAATTTTCTATCTACAAAGTTTAATATGAAAGATCTTGGGGAAGCCTCTTTTGTTCTAGGCATTGAGATTCATCGTGATAGATCTAAGAAGGTTCTGGGGTTATCTCAGAAAAGTTATATAGATCGTGTTTTGAAAAGATTCAATATGCAGACCTGTAAGTCAGGTGAAGCTCCTATTGTGAAAGGAGATAAATTGAGCATAGATCAATGTCCCAAGAATGATGTTGAAAAAGAAGTCATGAAAAATCTTTCATATGCTAGTGCAGTTGGCAGTCTTATGTATGCACAAGTATGTACCAGACCTGATATTGCTTTTGCTATGAATACTCTTGGAAGATATCTGTCGAATCCAGGTCAAGAACATTGGGTTGCAGCTAAGAAGGTGATGAGATATCTACAACGAACAAAGAATTTCATGCTCGTGTATAGCAGAGTTGAGGACCTAAAAGTGATTGGATATTCAGATGCTGATTTTGCTAGTTGTTCAGATGATAGGAAATCAACTTCTGGATATATTTTTATGATGGCTGGAGGTGCTATTTCTTGGAACAGCACAAAGCAAACCTTGATTATGAACTCTACAATGTATGCTGAGTTTGTAGCGTGCTATGGCTCGTCAATTCAAGCAGTTTGGCTCAGAAATTTGATCTCAAAATTGCATGTTGTGGACTCTATTGCTAGACCTATGGTGATCTACTGTGATAATACTGCAGCTGTGTTTTATTCCAAGCATGACAAGATTAGTAATGCGTCCAAACACATGGAGATCAAAAATTATACTGTTAAGGACTTGGTAAAAAATGGAGACGTTGTAATTGAAAATATCAGAACTGAGTCCATGTTGGCTGATCCTCTAACAAAAGGCTTACGGCCCATTTTGTTTAAAGAACATGTAAAGAATATGGGTGTTTTAGAATCTTTTGATTTATTTTGTTAGTGGGAGTTATATAGTTTGTATTTCTGGATATTATAGTTATATGCAAACTGATAATGCTTTTATGATGTCTATTAAAGCATTTATTTTCAATGATTGTTATTATTGATTCTATTATTATTTTTTCTCCTGTTGACTGAGAAATGGAAGTATAAAACAGTATCTTTAAACAAATTTTAGTTTGAAGATGACTGGATGTCACTGATTATGAGATCTCATGTTGGATTGTGACATAATTGTGCAATTTCATGTTGTTTAGAAATCGCACTAAGGCAATTTCATGTTGTTTAGAAATTGCGCTAATGCAGTTTCATGTCGTTGAGAAATTGCATTGAGGACCGATAAGAAATAGTGTATATCTTGATCACATGTTGGCACTATTTCTTACTACACTACTAGGCCCATGATCCATGAAAATATAATACTTATTATATGTGATTATGGAAGGTCTTGTGTTGTGATATTTTCTTAACACATTGATCTCCATAGTCCTATACTGAGGTTATATAGGATTTGATTAGTTTGAGATGCCATTATTGGAATATTATTTTTTAAAGTTGTGGCCACATAAAACAAAATTTTTAGTTATTAACCCGATAGTGTCTTTTTCAATATAAAATCTTTTTCAAAATAAAATAAATTAATCAATGTAGCCCAAGTGGGAGAATGTTGGAATTTCCTATAATATGGGCTTACATTAATTAATTGATTTTGTATTTTAAATAATCGGGTTAATGGATATTCCAATATTTGTTGAACCCTAAAGTGATCTGATTGAATTTGGTATTGGCATCTATTGTTAACGGGCTTAGTTGAGCAGCAAAGTGTAGGCAATTGTGTTTGACTGAAGCCCGTAATGGGAAGGGCCCAGTTGACACGCTATTGATTAGGGTTTGCTAGGTCCCCTCTCTAGCCTATAAAATGGTAGGTTATACCTATCAGTTGCTTTAATCCCATTGAAAGCTGCTATATCGAAATAGGACATAGAGAGGAAGATTTGGTATTCCGATAGATCCCTGATAGAGTGATCTAGTTTTTTTCTGAAGCGATGGCTCAAACAGGTACGCTTTAATTCCGCTGTATTTATTGATCTCGGTGTTTTACAATCATGTATGGATCCGTTTGTTTTTAATTGATTAATTGTTTATGACAATAAATTTTCTACATTTTATCCAATGAAGTGAATCATCACCTAGTAGGTTTTCAGTGTCTTGCCAAAATTTGGATAAATAGTTAGCTTAACAATGTTGTGGATGCGTGTGTAAATTAATCTGCTACACAGTACAAATTTGACTTCTCACATAAAGAATTGCATAGTCTCTTTGTATGGGATTACTCGTCAAGATTCGTCTTGTCTCTAAGCTCTAGTCCACGAGATTAACATTTTTATTTTTTTTGTGGCTAGAGTCATATCCAATCCAATCAAATCATCATTCGAAGGATCAGAGAACCTAAAGTTTTCAAAGTGTAACAACAATTGGGATCACTAAGCTAATGGACAGGCTTCTACTCTTAAATCCATAATAGATAGCCTTCAGTTATAACTGGGGTACTGATTAGATGTACCAGTTCTAGACACTATGCGAATCACGTGTTTAATTAGTATAAAGCAAGCCTTCGACAGGAGCTTCTAACGGTAGTTCGGTAATCCGTTGCCCAGCCTAGATGCATTCTTTATTTTAATATACTAGTGCCCTCACGTCCTGTCTCTCTGATTGGAGAGAGTTTTTTTTTTTTCCTCATCTCTAAGAATACCCTCGAATTTTACATCCCAAAGTTTAAACGAAATAGTTTTACAATAATAAGTGGCTACTTTGAGCTGTCAAATAAGACAGGCCATGGTGACGATGATAAACAATGGACCATACGCTTCCCTTCTTACGACCATCGAATCGTTTCAGGAATCATAACGTGGGCGGGTTTGATTTGCTGAATCCAGCGGGAAGCTTATAAAAGAAGTGACAAGGCCTAGGGTTTGCTTAAAACAATGGCAGAATGGTAATTTTACTTGGAGAGGCTATCTCCTCACCTAAAGGCATGTCAGACGTTGCAATATCTTTCATTATTGCAGTGCTTTTCTTATATTTGGGCAGAGGACAAACCATCCTTTCCCCACATTTAGCACCCACGGACTTCTTTTTTTGATGAAACAAAGGGTGTGCATAAAAGGAAGTAATTATCTTGTCTATTCTCGAAAAAAAAAAAAAAAAAAGAGCTTGTGGTCCAATGACATCTCGCAATCACTAGGACTAGCTTTACCTTTTCCAGATTTGACAATATTTGTCGGTAAGCAAATTTAATGATCAATTGTTGCTTTTGGCATTTTACTGCGTACTACATCATATGAACTTGACACGTTGATAAGATTGCAGTGATGAGCTCAAATATCATAAATGAATGGAGGAGTTATGATTCAAATAAGACATTTATTAAAGTGATATTGCCCCTATTAGAGGAGTTTCCATGCACATCTCTATTTATTTTTGTTGAGAATATAACTTGAGTTTGAGCTCCTGAAGAAGCCCAATTCAAGTAGGTTTTTTATTTTTATTTTTTTGGGTGAAGAGTATCCAAGAATAGTTTCTAATTAGGACAATCAATTGTATGGCTTGCTCATAAATTATATCTCAAGTGTTCAAAGTCATGAAAGTCTCGTGTTAATATTTAGTGAATTCATTTGTACGATTGAAAAAATATTTGTGAGGAATTGTGAGGGCTAAACACTGTATAAGTTGTTTCGGGTAATTAAGGATTAAGAAACACTAGAAGTATTTTAAAAATTCAAGTGTGCTTGTAATCTCTATTGTATAGCTTCATCTATAAGGGAATTCTATGCTACTCTTCCCATAAAGTAGGTCTCATCAAACCAATTACGTAAAATCTAGCATTCGAGTTATATCCTTGTTCTGTTTATTATATTGTTGGATCGCTTATTTTTTGCAACAATTAATATTAGAGTTAAGCTTGACTGAGTTGAAGCCAATCAATGACGATAGAAGAAGGAAAAGTGAAAATCGACATATTTGATACAAACATTTTTGGTTTATGGAAAATGCAAATTTAGGATTATCTATAGCTAAGAAATTTGCACTTACCCTTGTCTAGGCAAAAACCATATTCAATGGAGCCAATTGATTGGAAGTAGTTTGATAGATAGGCATTGTGACAGCTTGAATTTTCAAAATTTGTTTTCGATTAAATAAATTGGGCCTTTTTATCGATGTGCCTATAGTGCTAGTCTCTGAGCTAATCACTCACGAGATAATTGGACTATTGGGGAAACAATTAAGGAATCTAAATGCAATGGACTTGAAAATTCGACTAGGAATTGACTGCTCACCGCGTTGATCTACAACGGTCATTACGGCATTGTCGAAATCAATTAAAGACCGGAGATAGGTCGATTTGATTGAGATATGTGATCATAGTGTAAGTGATTCCACCTGATTGCAAAATACTCATCGATCGGCACTAGACCAATTTTTCTATCGTTTTGATACTTGGTGCCTGTAATTGAAACCTCGAGATTTTCACAACAACTGAGAGTCACCAATGTGTCGAAAATATACATTGTGACTTGAGATAAATCAATCAATGGTCCATTGCACCAAAAATTCCTAAAAGCTACCCGGTAGATTAGGTCATACTAAAATCGCATCAGATTGAAATTAACCGCGAATTTGAACCCGATTTTATAAATTGAAAATTCTGTCATGTCACGATTTATTTTAGAAACGTCAATTCATCCTTCAAAGATTTTTCAGAAATTCTGAGATTTTTATGGACAACCATTTCGGACATTGCGGAAATTAATGGAAATTTGGATAGGCCAAATTAAAGGAAATTTGGACTTCCAAGCCGAGCCTTTGAGTGTCAGGGACTTGTAGAAAATTGTACGGGATTTTTTTTCATCGAAATTGGACCTCAAATTGGAGAAATCAAAGAAGAAATTGAAGCTTATTTTAAGGAAATTCGGAGGCAAAGTTGATTCACTTAAATATTCACAAGTTGTCACGATTTCCTTCAAGAAAAAGTGATAAATTTATGCCAATAATTGTGGATGACTACTCGAGGAGGACCTCATTGTTTGTGTTTGGTCAAAAGTTTGATGATGTTGTCAAGATCATGCAATTGAGAGATTTCATTGAAAGAGAAACTAGTAAGAAGATCAAGCATGTGTGGACTAATGATAGTATGGAGTTTTGGTCACAACTGTGAAACAAATTCTACATGAAGGAAGACGTATTGAGGTATATTGAGGTATCACACTAGTATTGGTGAACGACAATAGGTTGCGAGTTAATCAACAAAACATTAGTGGAGATGACTCATTTTCTAGTGCTTGGATAACTGAGAAATTCCTAGTAGATGTGCTTAGTACGATGAGTTACCTAGTGAATAGGTTTTCATTAACCATGATCAGATGTTTGACTCTTAATGAAGTGCAGTCGCCTAACATTATTGATTATTTTATTGTTAGAGTATTTGGTCTATCGTATTATGTTCAAGCAAATGATGGTAACCTCGATAGAAGGGCAAGAAAGTGCTAATTCCTAGTTTATGCAGAAAGTGAGCAAGATTATTGCTTGTGGTGTCCAAAATTAAATTCATATGTTATTGGTAGAGAAGTTACATTCAATGAGTCTATAATGTTGCTAGGTAAAAGTGTTTATGGTATGTTTATAAAGGACCTGAATGGTGTTCAATTTCAAGGTAAAATTACGACCAGAAACTCCTAAGGTAGTGGGTACTAACGAGTAACAACATGGATGGTGCTTATAGTGAGTTGGACCTAATAGAGCCTATAGTTGCTATTACTGTTAAGTTTAATAAGGTTCATGCTCGATCTCCTAATAGATATAGAAACAAAGATGATTTCCCTTTTTAAATCTATTTGTGGTAAAAAAATCTTTGTAGAGCGGTTAATGGTGTAGGTTAAGTAAATGTTAAGATGAGGTCAATGGTTCTAGCGAAGTTCAACATGGCTTTGATTTAGAAGTTATCTATATTGGTTGAGTCCACAAGGAGTGTGAGAGAGTAGAAACGAAGTTCAGATTTCAATATAGTTATTGTGACTTGACTTAACCATCGAGTTAAAGTAGACATTGTTGAGAACATGTCTCGAGTTAGAAGCCAAGAAGGAAGCTTGATCCAATTAGATTTCCTAACTTGAGTAGACCTTCTATATATAAGAAGCAAATTCTCTTCAAGAATAGTATCATAGATGAGCATTTGGCTATGACAATCAATTGGACAGCATGCTCATGAATTACATACCAAGTGTTTGAGGCAATGAAAATTTCATGCTAAGATTTTGTGAATTCATTTAAGAAATTGAGAGATTATTTCGTGAGGAATTGTGATTGTTAAATACTGTATAAGTTAGGTTAATTAGAGATTGGGATAAGTTGAAAGTGTTTTAGTGATTTGAACGTGGTTGTAATCTATGTTATATCACTTAATTTATAATGAAATCTATTGCTCAATCGGTGGAGAAGGTCCCACTAATTGACCTATGTAAATCTAGTGTTTAATATATATATATATATATATTGTATTGTTTATTATATTATTCAGTTATCTATTTTTTGCAATGCTTTTAATTTTAGAAAAGAATAACTTTGTAGCTGATGAAATACAAGTAAATAAATCTCAACCATTTGTTGAAAAAATCTTTAGTATTTCTATTTGAAACGTCATAAAAAATCAATCTAAAAACAGATCACAAATGTTGCTACTAATGTCCTTTAATGAGTTAGCTTTTAGGGTAGACATAGTTTCCAAATAGAAAATAGAATCCGAAATTAATGCAGGTGCGGGGTTTCTATTCATAAAGAATCGCTCCCACTTTAATAGAATCGAAGGGGTCGCATTGAGCTAAGGGTGCATTTAGTTTGACTTTTGGGAAGTCTTTGAGAAGGTATAAAGGCATTTAAGTTTAAGGGGTTTTTCAAAATGCAAGTAGATTTTGGTAAGTTGTAATTTGAAAATGCATGGAGAAACAACTTTGATTTAAATGGTGTTTGAAAACAAAAAATTACATTTTATAAAGCACTTTACTATTTTTGTTAATAAAATTCAAAACTAATGAAGGATTAGCAACCAGTAGCCTCATAGAGGTTAGGCAACCTTAGGCAAGCCGAAACCCAGGCGACTACCACCTTGAGTCGAGCAATTGTCGATGATTGTCAGCCGGGCTCATGTAAGTCACTACAAATCTTCACTACATAGAGAAGATGAAGAGTGCTTTGAGGGAAAAATCGAACACAAATAAAATAGTGAGGGATTGGAAGAATATATATATTACTTACTTTAGCTTTTCGAAAATGTTGATAGCCCACCTACCATGAGCTTTCAGCTTACACAAAGGCAACATTTGGCTAAAGTGTTGGGCAAAAATATGCCAAATACCCCTAATTTTTCTCCTCCAAAGCTGTTTAGGAAAGTGGTCCCAAAGGGAGCCTAAGTATAGTTTCTTGCTGAGTGGCATCATGTCACTAAACATGCGGTGAAAAATGATGCCTTAGGGCCAGAACTTGACAGGTTGCATAAATGCATTGGTTGGTGAGTACGCGTCCAAAACTATGTGTGATATATATTCGAATGAAACCGTTCCCTATAAAATGTGGACAAAACCCCTTCCAAAATGTGAATCGATATAGAAATTGACAAAATGTGTGAAGGGTCCTTTGTTAATTCTTAGATAGGAAACGCGAGCCAACGAGAAAACTAAAGATACAAAGATTAGAGATAATCATGACTGGCTATGTAAAAGAGTATTGAAATGCAAAGATAACAAGAACATAAAATTGACCAAATGGTGTTCATTGATTGATCGGTGGTCCCTTCCTCAAATTACAATTCCAATACTTACAGCCACTAGTAACGATTAACGACAGTTAAAAAAAAAAAAAAAGCAAATAATATTCTACGCGACTCTTATAATTTAGCAAGATGTATTTACAAATGGTTACCAAAAGACCTCTAGTCAACGATCAAAGCCTTATCACTCACCCCATGTCGACAATTTCTTTTGTAACTTACAACTCCACTTCCTTACGGTTATAACAATCCGTGTTTCTCAGCCACTATAATCAGTGCCTTTGAGATTTACGACACCGCGATTTGACAATCTTGATGGCTTCATGATTGAATGGGTCATCATCATTGTAGCCGAAATTGTTTGTTTCATCACTTGAACATTTATCTTGTTCTTAATCCATCGATCTTCATTTCAGTTGATTATTTTGTCAACTGAGCCAAGTCTCATTTACCGCCGTTCGTGGCTCAACACCTAGTACGATCATATCTCGCTCGGTCTCTCAGGGACTTAGGGCAATTTTTTGTGTCAACAAAAGGAATCCCACCAATATTCATGAACAGCAAGACTGCCATCAATAATGACGTAAATTAACTGGGGAGAGAGAGGGGGAGAGAGAAAGAGAGACATTATTGTTGTGCGAGGTTTAGATTTTCTTCTCACTGTAATCCGACTATGCTAACTCATAACAAAAACGTGGTTTCAATGTCAGTATATTTTATTGTCCAGTAAAGGCAAGAACATGATTATTAAAGCAAATCCAACTTTTCTCGGAAGAGCACAACATGTGAAATTTCGAAAGTTCAACGGCAGCACTTGCATCCACTAATTATAATTGAAGCGGCATCCCTGATTGTAGTTGCGGGAATGTACAGATGATGAAGACAAAATCGTTTGGTAAGATTTACTACTGTTTCTCCCATTGATCTGTTCTCTTTCCCCCCTCCGACCCCTTTAAATCCTACATTGTTTCTCCGACTTTCTGCATGAAATGTTTTGTTTATCAGCATTCGTTCTAACTAGGATCCCACATAACCATAGAACTGATTCATCAGAACGACAAACTCAACTAAGAGCAAAACGGACCATCTTTTTTTTTTCTCAAGCTATGAAATTAATTCAACGAGCTTATTTTGTTTGTTTTTGCATGTTAAGTACTGGCCTTCAGATCATTTATATCCTCGAGCACCATCATGAAAATTCAAAACTAGATTCTTTACTAACATTTTCTCTTCTGTCACGGTAGGATTCTGATCGCCATAATTCTTCTTTTTTGTTCGGCCAACTTTCACGTCATGTTTCTTGAGAAATTGTGTCCTTCACCGCCATTCGAGACAGACCAGAAACTTTTGATGCAGATGAAGGGTTTTAACTATTGAAAAAGGTTCTACTTACGGTACGGTGGAACATCAACCGAGTATTTCCTCGAACGTTAAAAATCACGGTTGATATTCTGAAAATCTTGTCATGTATGCATGTGGTTGTTTTATTCGAAACGTATCCAAATATATAGCAAATCTCGGAAGGATTCATAGTCACCTTTGATGTTCTAGAGTCATTATTCTCCCTTTTACGCAGTCATATGGACCACAAGCATACGAGGGGATCACGCGCAGAAAAGCAGTACACACACCACTTGGTTCTCGCATGTCCGTATTCATACAAACCCCAATCATATGAAGGCAACACATGCATAAGTAATATCCAAGGGCCCGGAAAGATCCTATCAGACCGGCCAGTCCCAGATGCTTTCTGCATCGAAGGAGAGTTCGCTCCAACAATGCAACCATGCCTCCGTCGTCTCTGAACGCAGCTCAAAGTCATCATCGATCCAGGGGCTTCTGTTTGGAGGCACGTCGTGGACGCGCGGCTCTCGGGACTCGTTCAGCTCCCTATAGGCTTCGAACCCCAAGGAAGAGAAGTTCTTGGAGATGGTCCGAGGGCGAGGCCTTTTGACTTCAACTTTTACCAAATCTTGGGGTTTCTCGTTCTCCGGCTTCCCTTGGCAAGTCATCAATTTCCGTAGATGGGTATTCCAATAGTTCTTCACGTCATTCGCAGTTCGACCCGGGAGTCTCCCAGCAATTAGAGACCACCTGCATCAATAATTTCGACTAAACGAAATGTTAAATTATGAGGGAAAGATATCGAAAATAATTTTCATACGGTGCTCACTTGAGTGTCATAACTTTCTTTTCGACCACATCTCATAAACGTTTATTTGAGTATTGAAACTTTCGACTGATTGTTTGCATGCCATAACTTCTTAAAAACATTCACCCAAATACCCAAAATTTAATATGGCATGACACTTGTGATGAATATTTTTAGAAAATTATGACACTCAAGTGATTCATAAATAAATGAATCAATCCAAAGTAGTGATTTCTTTTTGTTTCCATAAGTGTTCTATCCTGACAAAATAAGGGTTTCCATCATGGGAATGGCCAATTGATGTCGATAGTCAAGGAATGGGAATTTTCATAAGTTCTCTCCAATCTGCGAAGTGTTATAAATGAGTTGCGAACAATTAGTTTCTTTCTCTTCTAGTATATTTGGAGTACGCACCGTTAACATCTTTATGTTAAATTCTATAAATTTTCGTCGATTCACCTATTATTACTTTTAGATGTGGGAAAATGGCCCTTTAGAGCCATAACTAATCAATAAGTTGGTGCCTGATTTTAATCCATATCAAATGCAACAATGCTAGTGAAATTGATAAAATGACTAAGATTTAGGGTCTGTTGCATAAACTAAAAATTTTAAGTGCCAAATTTTAAGTGTTAATAATCTTTAATAATGGAAATGGAGTTAATATTTTTTTGATGATAATTAAAAATTGACAGCTGAATATCATTAAGCTCTTACCAACATAGAAAAAAGAGGAATGTTGTTAGGTTAAATCAGTATATTTAGCAAGATTCGGATTTTCATAAATTGATTTTCTATGATTGAATTTAAGTAATCACCTACTGAGCATGCGGCCCATTATGCTTTGCCTCCCTATCCAAAGATATAGTTATTTTAATTGCTAGATGATAGTTTAATTCCTGCTCTCTCGTTCTTTTTTTGGCCCAAAGAATGAAATGCATGTTTTCGATCGAATTCAAGCTTCTGTTGTTCAGTCTACCTTTATTTGGACTACATAAAAAGAATCGATATCAGACGAATAATCTCTCTGAGTTTCTTATACCTGTAACCATGATCGGGAGTGACTAGATGTAAGAACAATACATGAACAACCATGCAGTTAGTAAGCAATCCCTCCCGAAGTCGACGACGGCTAATGAGAACCATTACTGGTACTCAGTTAATGTTGTCTGAAGAAATAGGTAGGGAGAGCTAGGGAGAGACTCTATCTTCACATGTGAGCAAGTGTCGAAGAATGTGCAATATGTACTAGGGGTTACAGTCGTGTATATTGCTAGAAATGAAACTTAGGTTAGTGATTTTATATTACACACTCATCATTAAATGTCATAAAATACCTCTAGATTGTGCGAAAATATAGAAAAAAAAAAAAAGACACAATGATTCTAGATTTTCGACTTCACCTACAACCTATCATGCATATCCTAAAATTTACAATTGGACCGATTCTCACTGATTGGGTTCTCATGTTCCCAGTTATACCATATAGTCATGATCACCCCTAAAATATACTGAACAGTATCTAGACGGTTGGATTTGAAGGGTCGCGTTTCACTGGTAAGATCAATAACCGAACGACATGAGCTGTAGTCGGCGACTTTCGTCTCTCTCATGCGTGTGGCCCATATTTACAGTAGGTTATTCATTGAACAATTCCGAAATAGTGACTCTTTTATGGACCTTATCGGGGTCCTATCAGCCTGTCTCATCAAGCGGTTGTCATCGGAGACAAGGTGCGCTACAAATGGCTATGCCTATGCACGAGTGACGTTATCCAAACATGTACCAAAGTTGGACACTTCTCCCTTTCCAAGTGGGGTAATCGTACAAAAGAATCAAAGGGAAAATTACTAAAAAATTGTTAAATTTGTTACACTAATATTAATTCAATTCTAAACCTTTTAATTTGACTAATTTAATTCTAAACCTTCAATTTTATCAATTTTACCTTAAAACTTTTGATGAATTGTCAAACTTTTTAATGATTTATCAAGTTAGCCTAATTGACCAAATTTACTCGGAAATTATTAACGTGACAATCTAGTCAGTGTCGATTGTCTTATATGATATAACAAGCGTTGATATAAATAATTTTTTGTTTTTCTTGAATTGTTTATTACTTTCTTCTTTTCTTTTCGCTTGACCCAAGGTTGGCAAGGGCTAACAACCATCACCTAATCTAGGCGAGGGAATTGTGGCCCTCACTACTCATGGTGAAGAGCGCAACGCCCTCGCCGAAATCAAGGTGAGGGCCATGACCCTGGCCCACTGACCAGCAATGGAGTCGTAGCCCTCACTTGGATTTGGGCAAGGGTTGACGCCCTCACTTGTGGCTGACAAGGATACTAAGGCCATAGGTGAGGGCCACGATGCCTCATCTCAACTAGGTGAGTATCGCCAACAAGGATCGGCCGGCAAGTGACCCAGTGTTAGGAAAATAAAGAAAAGAAGAAAAAATAATAAAATGTTTTTTTTAAATTGTTTATATTAATAGTGGTTGTATCGTGTAAAATAACCAGTGCTGACTAGATTGTCATATCAACGATTTTCAACCAAAATTTGTTGCGATGACTAAATTGAGAAATTATTGAAAGTTTTATTATTAAATTGATAAAATTAAAAGATTTATGACTGATTTGACAAAACGTCAAAGGTTTAGCACTAGATTGGCTAAATTAAAAGGTTCGAGACTGAATTGGCACAATTATAATAGGTTTAAGATTTTTTTAAAAATTTTTCCTAAAATGAAATAACCTAATCCTTAACACAGTTTATACATGCGGTCGTCATTTGTTTCGATCAATGCAAACCTTAATCAATTTTGGAGAAGGAAGAGGGAGAGGCTGTTGTGAATAACGCAGATAGGCTCAACACCATATAAGTAACTATTAAAACAAACAAATGCACTTCACATGTGACCTTTTCATAGCATTTACTCGCCTGTTCCCAAGAAGTTTGTGAAGCCTGACGATCATATCGACCTCATCATCTTGGAATTTCCCTCTCTTAATGTTGGGCTTCAGATTGTTCAACCACCTCAATCTGCAGCTCTTCCTGCACCTATTCAAACCTACAAGCTCAAGAAATACAAACATGAACTTAGCGATCTCTCTCTCTCTCTCTCTCTCTCTCTCTGCGCACATGTGTATACATAGTATAGAGATGCTCTTAGTGCAAATCAATCCGTTGACATGAGTAAAATATCAATACACGTCCCCTTTTTGTCTAATTTTAAAAAATCCATGAAATATTATTGGAGCACACAAGAAGTTTCACTTAAAGAAGTCAAATCTAATCCGATTTGATACCACTATCTCAAAACTAACGAAAGATTCATCCACCAATTTTAACGAAAGAAAACTTTTCACTCAAGTAAAAGCATCTCAACGATAACACAAATATTTTACAAAAATAAAATATGATGACATGAGATGATTTGACACACGTAAATCCAAGTGGATTATACATATGGGGATGCAACAAGAAAACAAGGAACCCCATCAGTTTAAAATTTTACGCACGCACCAAGTATATGCAAATAAAAAACAAGAATAACCTTCACATACAATGATACAATACCTGCTCTCTGAGGAACTCGATGCCACTCTCCTTCTCCGTACCTCTGGACACAGCTCCTCAAGAGAACATCTTCCTCTTCCGTCCACGAACCTTTCCTCAATCCGAACGACGATCCTTTCTGCATCTCTCTTCCCTCTCCGCTCTCTCTCTCTCTCTCTCTCTCTCTGAGGCTTTTCGTGAACAGGTTGCGGATTACGTTTTCAAGCACACTCGAAGTCCTACGTTGTCATCGGTGCTTTTAGGGGCCACGTGCCCCTTCATTTTCCACAAAAAACGCAGATCTACATCGGTTGTCAAATACCGCGGAAGATTGCAATTCCTCTAATCGTCAATTATTGCTATACGCAACAGTACAAATGCATCTCCCACGTTCAATATGATTCTTTCCGCGTGGTTGCGACCTTTCAGTCTGCAGGGTCGAATCTTGGAAAGAGGATCTTTTCGTAAAGCTTGAAAAAACAAAGGGGACTTCAAACGATTTAGAAAAATCATATTTCTTTTGCAATGAAAAGAAAGATAGCGAGTATGGTACTTACTAGTCCAGTGTCTGGGCATTGTCGCGGAGCACCAAAATTCATTCTTTTACCTAACAATCTCATTAACCAACACTAAATATCAAGATTCACTGTTATATATATATATAATGGGTAAAATACGCATTAGACCGAGTGGCCTATTCCGCTCACGCATGGCTTGCTTTGATGTCACTTTGGCAAACCTCTTTTGCTTCTATATGAGGGCCATTGCTTTTGGCCAAAGTGTCTTATTACTGTCCTTCCTCTTGTAAAAGCATCTTGCATAATAACGCGGTTCTTTATGCCTAGTGGTCCTAAGTACGCTTGTATTATTGTAATAGTGTGGTTATACCGTTACAATATTACCCTTGGCTTTGTCTATATAAAGGTTAGTTCCGTAAGAAGTTAAAACAAGATTAGCGTTTTGAAAATCTCTTTTATATGCAATTCCTTAATGGCCTTATCAACACTTTCTCTTCTTCCTCGAACTCTAATATTAGTAAGGAGCTTAGGTCTGTACCGTTAGTTCAATACGATAAGTCGGTTCCACAAAAATAACCTTCATTCACCACTCTATGGATCTAGTGAATTAGAAAGTTTCCGAAACTTGAGAGCCTTATAAAATAGATGAATCATTTATGAAGATTAAGAGGTAGTTCCATTGAAAGGCTGAGAGAAGGGCCATGTGTTGTGAGATAGCATAAGCACCTCAAGAATCATTAGCTTATGCTGTGGAGCCATCATGGTATCAAAGACAGCTTCATTTAGATCGGGCTAAGATTATAACTCTGTGAATTAAAATGTGTATATACTAAGAGAAAGATCCATTTCATCATGACTGAATCTATGGAAAATACCACTCCTATATGTGTCAATGCCCTTGTTATTTAGACTCTCCAATTCCATTATGTAAATCGAATTCCTCTAAGATTGATTATTTTTTTATGAGGTCTTCTACCTCAATGAAGATGAGAAGATTACCACTTCTCAACTTTCTTTTGAAATCCTTATTCCCCCTTCGACAAGCCTACTTCCTTCTCTCCCATCAAAACATCAAAAAAAAAATGATCCACCACACTCCAAAGGAAGTTAAAAGATTCAGGGAACCAATACCCCTTTTTTAATATTATCAAAAACCAATACCTCATTTCAATTTGTTAAATTATGTCTCAAATTTAAGCTTGTCAATTAAACATAGCCAACCACTGGGATTTGCCCCATGGCCACTCTCCCAATATGGAAGGGGAAGGTGAGGGGTTCAAAATCTCCATCTTCTCAGGGGGGATGGGGTGGGGACGAGTAAGTTTCAGGAATGGGTTTCGACTCCCACGCCCTGCAAGAGGCAGGGTAAAAGCCTAAGAGTGAGTGTAGAGTAGGCGTAGAGTAGGACTAACCAAAAAAAAAAAAATTAAACATGGCCCATAACATGCACATAAATGAGGTCCAAGTTGGACTCTTGTGAAATATTAGAGTTGGTTATTTTTTCCTACCAACGTTAATTCTATCTGCTTTCGCAGAAGAAAGAAGTATAAGGGTTCTAACATTAATTTCTTTTAACTCTGACAAACTGGTCATGGGTTTCATTTAAGTTTGGGCGTAGAAGAGAGACTTGCTCTTCAGTCACAAATCATGCGAGCGACATGTTTCTATTGAAAATAAATGAGATGGTATATTTTTTTACGAGGTGGCAGTGGAGACGACAACTCCCGTCAGACGCCTTAGACATTTAGACCATGACATTTATTGAAGAGGGTCACCAGCAATGATGGAGACACCTTGCTTTGCTGCTATGAAAGGAGTATAGCTGTCAGAAGACACGAAGAGGAAAGCCATTAACGATAAAAGGAAAAGTCCAAATCATTACTTTATTGGAGGGGTCTCTTGGTCCTTTTGTTATCTTCTGCTTTCTTCTATTTATCCAACCAGAAGGGACTCCCCTCTTTGGCGGATCGGGAGATTTGTGCAGAAAACACCGTGGACATAAGGTGTAATTTTTAAATTAAAAAAAAAAATTTCTCGAGTGTATGAGAGATTATTATCGTGTAATTCTTTGATCAATTAGTAAATTATTTATAGTTGGCTCTCTCTAGGATTGAATCATATAAATCTCTTGTATCTTTTATTATTTTTTTGATTAATTAGTGAATTAATCGGGAGATTTGTGCTGAAAACACCATGGACATAAAATTTTTAAATTAAAAAAAATACTTGAGGGTATGAGAGATTGTTATCATGTAATTCTTTGATTAATTAGTGAATTATTTGTAGTTTGCTCTCTTTATAAACGTAGATATCGATATTCCAATCGAATCATAGAAATCTCTCATATCTTTTATTATTTCTCCTTTTATATCTCTCTAAATTTCTGTCACTCATGATATTAAGATTCCGGCAGCTTCCACATTAAAATATTTCAACAATTGGAATTCGAGCTAAGGTTTTCCAATTATGTTTGGAGGGAAAGTAGAAATTGAGAAATCTAACGAAAGGAATAACTTTGGGTTGTGGAGCACTAATACACGTGTGCTATTAATAACCTAAGGTTTAGCCAAGGCGTTGGATGGCAATGATAAGTTGTCGAAAGCAATGAAATATACCAATCAAAATGAGCAAATGGAGAGGGCGAAGATATAATATTGTTGAACCTATAGGGTGAGGTGTTAATAGAGGTGGCTAAAGAGAAGCACGCTGCATATTTATGGGTAAAACTTCAAGCCCTCTATGTAACAAAGGGTTTGAATAATCGCCAATATTTGTTGAAGATGATTGTTCACTTCCAATATGCTGAAGATACATCTATCAGAGTCCACTTAAATGAATTTAACAAAATGATGATGGATCTAAAGAACGTTAGCGAGATCCCAACCGATGAAATAGGCATGACATTGTTAGTGTATCCACCAAAGTTATGGGAGCATTTTACCAACTCAATATTATAAGGGCATACTACGATTACCACAAAAGAAGTAAATTTTGTGTTGTTCTCTAAAGAGTGATAGAGAGAGTTGTGTGATGACAATCTAGAGTACGATGTAACGCAAGAGCTGATGATTTGAGGTAGAGATACACATTGGAGGCCTGGCAATAGAGGTAAAAGCATATCAAAGTCGCAACACAGAAAGTCCAAGGGCCACGTGAAGTATTTTAAGTATTATAAGGATTATCCAAAGTTAAGAAATAAAGGTGGAGAGCAAGATTCCTCAAGTAGTGCGACAAATGTAGCCAAGGAGAGCATCAATGATGCCGAGGTTGTCCTTTGTGATTGGTTCATCAGGAGACGAGCAGGTGCTAGATTTCGCATGTTCCTATCACATGACTCCTCATAGGAACTGGCTCCCTACTTACTATACTACAAACAGTGATAAGAGTTCTTATGGGGAACGACACAGCTTGCTTGGTTGTCTGAAGTTTGAATTCGAATGTATGAGCATAGAGTGCACACTAATAGGCATGAGGCATGTACCGAAACTCAAGAAGATGAGTAGGTACTAGATTATGTGAGTTCCTATCACATGACTCCTCATAGGAACTAACTCACTACTTACAATACTACAAATGGTAGTTGAGTTCTTATGGGGAACAACACAGCTTGTTCGTTTGTGGGAATGGAGATAGTCTAAATTTGGATGTACAATGGCGTAAAGCACACATTGATAGATGTGAGGCATGTAATGGAGTTTAAGAAGAACCGTATTTCTCTATGGATACTTGATGACATTGGTGCAAGTAAACCACTGAGGATGGAGTGTTAAAGATTTCTTGAGATACCATTACAATGATAAAAGGAAAAAAAAAAGGTGATTTTCTTTCATTTACTGGAAAAAAATCGTGATAGATTATGGTGAAGTTTCATCAAGTGAGTCAAACAAAGTTGACTCATTTATAGCATATGTAGTTGTAGCACATAAATGAGATATGTGTGACAATGCTGAGTGAGAAAGGGGTTGTTGAAAGGTCATAAGACAAGGAAGTTGGACCTATGAGAGTAAAACATCTTTGAGAAGTAGCATAGGATAAAATTCAATACAACTAATCATTCAACTAAGCAACCAATTCAAAAGTCTAGGGTCGTCTCCAACATTTTATTTTAAAGGAGGTGCCCAATATACGTTGACATTCATTGACATTTTTTTTTTCAAAAAAGGTGCGAGTATGCTTCCTAAACCACAAATTTGAGATGCTCAATCAGTTTAAGAAATTTAAGAAATTGATTAAAAAACAGTCAAGTAATGGCATGGATTTCTATGGTAATGATTTTACCAAATTTTGTTAGAAAAGAGATTGTGAGACACCGCACAATTCCCGAGACATCATGGTAGAATGGCGTTGTCGAACGGAAGAGCAGAACTCTACTTGAGCATGCTTGGTGCATGCTTTTGCATGCAAGACAAACAAGTAATTTTGGGACAAAGTAATAAACATGATCTATTACCAAGTTAATTAATCTCTATCATCTACTATCCAGTCAGAGACTCCTAAGGAAGCATGGTTGAGGAAACCTATTAACTGAATCACAAATATTCAAATTTCCTTTATATGCCATACAAGTGATGGTGCTTGAGCAGAGGTTGAAGAAGTGCATATTTATAGGTTATCCACAAGAGGTGAAAGGCTATTGATTGTGGTGCACAGATTCCATATCACTTGGTTTCTAGTAATTAGAGACATTATCTTCATTGAAATTGCTATGCTTCAAAAGATGAATTTTGAGAGTTAACTAGCAAAGCAAATGGATCATGATGTTAATAATGAGGTGGAGTTTCAAGTGGAGCCTCTAGAGACCTTAGAGGTAATGGAGACTAAGACTACAAGTCGATTATACAAAACAACTAATAGAGCCACATCATAGTATAGTCATGAGCAGACATTGAATGTAATTTAAGCCACTGGAACATTACGATTATTCTTATATTACTTTTGTATTGAATGTAGGTGATGAGGTAGAAACAAATGAGCCTTTGTTTAACTCTAAGGTGACGGTTGGTGTTGAGTCATCTTAGTGGCTAGAAGCTTTGAGTAAAGAGATTGAATCACTCTATCAGAATTAGACATGTGAATTCATCAAACTACCCAAAAGATAGAAGATTGTCTAGTGCAAATTAATCTACAAATGAAAGGAGGGAAATCCCGTTGTCAATGTAGTGAAATATAAGGCAAGACTTGTTGCAAAGAGGTATACTTAGCAAGAGGGCATTAACTAAAATAATGTGTTCTCTCTTTTGTAAGACATATCTCTATTCGTGTATTACTTGGCTCGTTTGCTAGGAAATATCTCAAGTTTGAGCAACTAGATATGATTCCTCTTAATTTCTCCAATAGTGGCTCCAACAAGTATATATGTACCTCCACTTTAGTGCTATTCACTTTGCACTTAACTTTCATGGTCATAAAGGTCTCTCGGTAACAATCTAGGTAGCACAATATTGAGCGCGCGCACATTCCTCAATGGTCAATAAAATTGCGACATTACTAGGACACGTCACCGACCCAATCAAATTATGCACATGCGGAATGGAATTAACTAATCCCCTAACAACAATAGACATGGGATAGAAAAACAGGACAACCATATAAAAAACCGCACTTTTATAAACAAACTAGTTTATACATAGAGGCCAACTCTAAGGTCTAAGTACAGGAGGTCCATGCTCCCGACCCTTCCGCTTAAAGCTTCGGGTTTTTCACATTAGGGACTTGAAAATGGTAACCCACGACGGGATGAGATACAAATCTCAGCGAGTTCAAGCCCTAAACCTCGATTAGGAAGATAATACACCTAGAGGCAGCCTACACATACAACCAATGAGACTCACCTCGCCTCATTCCTTCTTGCACATTAGTACAGTTCGTAAAACATATGCATATAATCAATGCACTCATCAATTGGAACATCTCACTATCAAACCAATCAAACACAAGAGTCCTAATTATAAGGCCAAATCATTATGACACGTCACATACCGTGCCACACGATTTCATCCCATAATCAAGTGTAGGTAACTCATATTGGTGGTTCAATCCACACTCAATATTCACTCTCAATATTCAAACTCAACATCCCCACTCAATATTTCGACTCTACATTCCAACTCAATACTCAATACCAGACTCAAGGTTCTAGAAGTGCCCCAACCCCACGAAGTTCTAATATTGTGTGGTATTTAGTCCTTGATCACAATCAGCAATAGCTCAAGGTACTAGAGGTGGCAACCACGAATTCACACTATCGTGTAGCATTTAGTTCTCGACTATCATAAGTAATAGCTCAAGGTACTAGAGGTGGCTTCCACGAAATCACGTTGTCGTGTAGCACTTAGTTCTTGGCCACGAAAGGCCCTAAGGTTCTAGAGGTAACTCACATGAAATCTCCCTATCGTGTAGCACTTAGTTTTTGACTATGCATGATGATATTACAAGACTTCTAAAGGTGGCTCCCATGTGACTCAAGTCCCCATGTAGCACTTAGACCTTGACTACAAATAAGCACCGATACAAGGTACTAGAGGTGGCTCACACGAAGTTTCATTATTGTATAGTACTTAGTTTTTTATCGGCTCACAACCCATTGGATTTCCTCAACACAATATATGTCACCTCATCTTTTAATAGTCAGCTTGCCATGACTATAAACCATAACACGATTATTCAATCACAGCCAAGGGCATTGTGCTTTGCACTTAAATGCCTCAATTAAGAACGAACTTAGCCTATTTTTTTTTTCATATTAAAAACACTCGGTAAAATAATCGTGCGCGGGTATACGATCAGCTTGAACCAGAAAATTGATATCATTCCTTTTAAAAATCTCACTATTTTATATAATACTTAAAAATCATTTTTGGTGTCAAGACCCGACACTTGGTATTTTCTAATTAAATACCAAAATTTCATATTTTGACTTGATTAATCAAAAATCACAAACACCACTCAATTGCACAATTTAACAATCAATTGCCTAAACTAAGCATACCACTACAATTAGCATGAAATTTCGGTCACTGGCTATCTCGGTATAATTTCTAGAAAATAATAAATAATTAAATAAATTAAATAATGCAAATTAAATAATGCAAATTAAATCAATAAATGCATACTTAGGCTAAAATTTGCTAATCTAACCACATATTGGACTAATTAATTATCATAATCATTCTAACTACAATGCCACATAATAAACTATCTAACTACAATTTCTAACCACCCAATTCACTAATATAACTAATCCAAATTAACTAAGCAAGCTAATAACTACACTAATCTAATCTTAATTTAATCTAAACACACATTATGCGTCATTAACCTCCTAAGCAAGCTTTAGTGAGCAAACTCACCAGTTTAGCGGGCCGATGAGTCCACAGCGATGGTGATGTGGAGGCGAGCGATAAACAAGCTTGCGAGGACACCAAACAAGGTTTGGACGAGCTTAAAAAAGCCTCACAAAGCCCATAGCCCACTGTGAGAGTTCGATTCTAGTCTTGGGCCGAGAGAGCTGGACTGAAGCTCGGCTTGGTTGGAAATAACGAGGGGGCAGACCACGTGGCTGCAGTAAGACCAGGTAGTGGTTCTAGCAGTCAAAAGGCGACGGTGGCGCAACCTCGACAGCTGGACAGAGGCACGAGCTACTCGAGATGGTCACTTGGGCTTGCAGACAGCAGGCACATGAGCAGAGGACGACACAGGCTCGAGCGCACAACGGGTGGACGAGCCATGGTCGGACGGTGAGTAGGGACGATCGACGGCAAGGGGGGTTTGCTAGCTAGTTCTCTCTAGATTTTTTAGTTCTCAACAACGTCAACAATGGATAAAGCAGCCAAGGGAAGGAGAAGCAGATAGCTGCTAAAGAGGGGGACCTAATTGGCCTCCAAAGTCCATCAAAAATATCCATTTCACTCATTAACCTTGCCCTCACTACCCATGCTGTCATCCTAAGCCATTTTCCTTCATCCAAGCTTCCTTAGCAAGCCAAGAGAGGGCTGAAATGTTGCACACCCCCAAGGACCTACGAATTTGGACATTTCTCTCTTCAATTTCACTTCAATTTCAACTCACATCAATCCAAATTGAAGCCCAAAAATTCAGCCAAGGTACCCACATCATATTCCATATTTTTCCTTGCAAATTAGTCCAACTTGAATGCCAAAAGTGCAACAAAAAACGATCATCTAATTTTCCTAGTCCAAAACGCATAAATTTGATTTTTCGATTAAAACTCAGGTTTGCAGAAAAATCTTTGGAATATGAGTCAATGTTTCTAAAATAAATTCTGATATGACAGAACTTTCAATTTCTGAAATCGGGTTCAAATTCACGATTAATTTCAACCGGACGCGATTTTAGCGTGACCTAATCTACTGGATAGCTTTTAGGAATTTTTAGCGCAACTGACCCATGGTTGATTATTTTCAAACCACGTTGCATATCTTCAACACATTGGCGACTCTCGATTATCGTGAAAATCTCGAGCTTTCAAATACAGACACAAAATACCAAAATGATAGAAAAATCGATCTAGTACCAATCAATAAGAACTTTGCAATTAGGTAAAATCACCCATACTTAATCACATGGTTCTATCATATCGATCTGTCTCCGATCTCTAGTCGATTTTTAACTGTGACATAGTGACCATTGCATATTAGCATGGTCGAGCACTCAATTCCTGGTCAAATTCTCAAGTCGATCACGTTTATATTCCTTAACGGCTTCACCCGATAGGAGTGGCTAACTCAAAGAAAAGAACTATAAGCGTATCGATGAAAAGGTCATTTCATTTAGTCGAAAGCATGGTTTGAAAATCAGAATGTCACAACCAACATGCATGTATTAGAACAATCGAAACCACTTGCAATGCCAGGACAATATTTGTAACATTATTTTCGAACCTTTATATGGTTCTTTCAAAACTTGCTTAGGCAATGCTTTGAAAGTCCAGTTACAAATCATTCTAGCTCTCTAAACTCCCGACTTTGTTATGCAACCCTTTATCATTAGATGGTGTACAAAGTCCTAAATCATGCCCTTGATTGGCTCTTTCGAGAGCAGAAGATGCTCCTTTGATCTCTGTAGATAATAATCAAACAACTTCATGCATTCATATTCTGAGGTAGATCCCTCCTTTATAGTCGATTAAGCTTCTCGTAGACACTTGAATGATTAACTTTGTATGAGAAGCTTCACTAGAATATCCTGAGAATTCAGTCTTTAGAATCTAAATTCACTAAGAAGAAAGAGTACAACGTGGTCATTAGATTGGACTATTTTAAGGAAAAATGATGAATTCTTCCATTTCTCCCTCCATTTTGATGATGCAGCTATGCATCCCACAAGATGAAGTTGAAGGAGAAAGACTTGAAATAGAGTCTTTCAATTTTGAAGTACATCCTCTTGTCTACTTCAAAAACCCGCATACAGGTAATTGCCATTAGGATGTAAACAAGCAATGCAAACATTATCTAGCTTTTTTAGAAGATGAAGATGTAAGGCCTTCTGAAAATGAAGAAGAAATTCTTCTCATGTGAATAGGAATTCTTTGAAATAATTATTTAAAAGTAAGCCTGAAGTTTTCTAAAACAATAGTCCTTACATCTAAGTTATAAAAGGAAAAACAAAAATTTAGATGTTAACAAGACTTTCCTACATCTAAGTTGCCAAATGAAAAGTACAAATTAAAGAGAAAAATTACATGTTTAAAAGTGTTGCATGGCGCATTTTTATTATATTTTGTATAGAGATTATTGTGCATATTTTAGTGAGTCTCTAATTGATATGAATATACTATATATAAATTGTTATGGCAAATGTGGAAACTAAAACCGAATTGAAATTGAGAAGAATTAAAAAACATCTAATTTGCATAGAAACCTACAGGGGGCAGGAGAAGTAAAATCGATTAATTTCAAAGATTACAAAAGGTAACTTTGAAAAACTAGGACTTTTTCTATCACAACTTCTTGACCTAATAACTTGAGAAAAATAATATTTATATTGTCCCCAAGCCCATAAAAAAAAAAAAATCAAGACATACTCAATAAATTTCAACCTTGGTTTGAATTCTACATAAGTAACAAATAATCTTCTACTCTTATTAGAGTAAAACTTAGTTGAAGCAAACATTAACCAAAATCAAGCAATACTTGAATTTGGCAATAGGCAAAGGTTTCATCAACATATCAGCTGGATTGTTTTCTTTGTCAATCTTCAAGACATTAATATTGTGACATCCTGATTTTAAGATTCTATTTTCGATTGAATAAGGTGAAATCACGAGATAACTAGCCTATCAGGTGAAATTATTAAGGAATATAAACACAATAGACTTGAGAATTCAACTAAGAACTGACTGTTCAACCGTGTTAATCTACAATGGTCATTACGGCACAATTAAAAATTGATTAGAGACCGGAGATGGGCCAACTCAACTGAGCCATGTCATTAAGTGTTGGTCGGCACTAGATTGATTTTTTTGTCGTTTTGGTACTCTGTGTCCGTATTTAAAATCTCGAGATTATCACAACAACCAAGAGTCACTAATGTGTTAAAGATATACAATGTGGTTCGAAAATAATCGACCACGGGTCAATTGGGCTAAAAAATCCTAAAAACTACTCGATAGATTAGGTCACGCTAAAATCACGTTAAATTGAAATTAACTGCGAATTTGAACCCGATTTTAGAAATTGAAAGTTCTGTCATGTCACAATTTATTTTAGGAATGTCGACTTATTCTTCAAAGAATTTTCGGCGAACTCGAGATTTTTTGGAAAATCAATTTTCAACAATTCAGAAAATAAGAGAAATTTGGTTGGTCATTTTCAAGTGGACTTTTGGCCTTTCAAAAAGGACTAGTTTGTGAAGACATATGTGGAAACCGGCATGGGCACCCTTCTCAACAATTTGGCCATCAAATTGGAGAGATTTGTTAAGAAATTGAATTTCAGATATATCAAAAAATGAAAGTAAATTCGGATAGGAGTGGGAGTGGCCATTTTTGCTGTCTAAGACTTGTTATTTGTGGGAGTTTGCATGCAAAAAAGTAAGTGGGGACCAAGTACATTAGCATGGAGATTTTTGGGGATCAAATTGGATTGAATTGAAGTCCCATTGGATGAAATTTGTAGGCTAGATGGGTTGTCGTATTTTGAAATTCATTTGGACTTCAATTGGGGTAAGTTGGTGTTGAAATTGGCCTTGGGTGACCAAGTGACATTGTTGGCTAAAGATGGGTTCAAAATAATGCTGAATAAACACTCAAGTGTTCAAGATATTTGTTTTGACTCCCCCCCCCCCACACCGGCTTCTCACACACGTCTCTCCCTCTCTCTCCCTTTTCTTTAATTCGCACGTTATTTCCCCCTCTCTGCCGACATCTCTCTCTCCTCCCTCTCTTCTTGCACATGCCAAGCCAACTGCCCCCCTCTTCGTTGTCTTCTCTTTATTTCTTTTGAAGCCGACTCCTCCTCCTTAAAATGGAACCGCTTCTATTTTCTTTCATTTTCTTTTTCTTCGCTGCTCCCCCACCGAATCAATGCCACCAGCCTGCTTCTTTTCCACTTTCATGCCGCATGTCCTCCACTAGTCAGTGTCCCCAACCGCAACAGATATTTTAGCACCTCCATCTCCACCGAAGTCACCCCACTAGCGAAGTCAGTCCTCATTCTCCCTCAGTTGCAGCTGGCACACGTCCATATCACACCACTCCAGTCAACACTAGTAAATCTCTCCCCTGAAGTTGACTCCAGCAGCGACCGAATTTTGGTGCTTCCCACCGAGTCAACCCACGAGCTCCCCTCTATTTCTATCCTCTCCTCCGTTTGACCATGCAGCCCACGCCAATCCAGCCCATTCGAAGCCCATGACAGCCCACGCAAGTTTTAGCTCCAGCGTCCCTCTCTCGAAGCGAACTAGTAGCCCCACACGAAGTTGATTTTGCCACATCAACTTCTCTGCACAACCAACCTCCAAATCTAGAACTGAGTAGCCAACCGTGGGCTTTGTGGCCTTTTTCGAGCCCTCTCAAACTCCCGTTGGCTCTACCGTAAGCTCGAATTTCGACCGTCGTCGCGCCACTATCGCCGTGGACTCACCGGATTGCAAAACTAGTGAGTTTACTCACTAAACTCTGCTTATGGAGTTAATGATACTTAAGGATTGATTAATTTAGGCTAAGTATGGTTTATGTGGTTAGTTAGAACGGATTAGCAATTTAATTATCCGTTTATGCATGTTAGGTGGTTAGAACGGCTTAATTAGGGACTAGATAGATCATGCTATTTATCTAGATATGTTTGGAAATTTTCCAAGCCCGTTTCGGTAGTTAATTAGGCATTTCCAACCTAAGTTTCTATTTATGGAATTTAATTGCATTTATTTAATTATTTTTTGTATTTATTTAATTATTTATTATTTTCAGGAAATTATACCAGAATAGTCGGTGATCGAAATTTCGTGCTAATTGTAATGATGTGCTTAGTTTATTTAATTGAATGCTAAATTGTGTAAATTGAGTAAAATTGGTGATTTTGGTTATATATTTCCAAATTGTGGAATTTCGATATTTTAATTAAAAAATACCGGGGGTTAGTTTTTAATGCCGAAAATGTCTTTGTGGACTATATAAATAATGAGATTTTCTAAAAGAAGTTATTGTACATCAACTTGTAAGAGCAATATACCTTATCAGCTTATGTGAGCTATGATCATTTATCAGCTTGTGGGAGCTACTATCTATCTATATCAGCTTGTCAGAGCTATGACCACCTACTTCAGCTTGTGTGAGCAGTGGTCATATTGAATTGATAGATAGTATGGATTAGATTGATTGTGTCAAATTGAGTTGATTGACTAAGCTGATCGATGATTTGGTTTAAATTGATTGGTTGAGTATATGAATTATACTAACTTGCAGGAAGGAACCAAGGCAGAGTAATTCATCTTTCTTGTGTGTGCATAAACTGCCTTTAGGCGTATTTCCTTCCTAGTCGTAGTTAAGAGGGTGAACTTGCTAAAACATTATCTCACCTCATCATGGGCTCAACCTTTTCAGGTCCTTAGATGGCGGTTCCTTCAAAATATTTTGGATAGTCATGGGCTATGACTTAGTAGGGTATGGACGTCTCGGTCCTCGGTAGTCATTGGGTCCATGAGCTAGTGGTGACCACCGTTTAGGTCGATTAGGGCCTACCTGAAACGGTACCTCATCAATTCAAAGGCATGGTACCTCCATGGACTTAATAGGTATAGGATAAGTCCCATCCAGGGATTTGATATCCCTGCCGTTGAGCTCAACGCCACTCTGGGCGAGAACACCAACTGACCCTCTTGATGGTGTTGTGGAGGACCCAACGCCCCCAGAGCCTATGGAGACCGAATGATTGGTGAATGTGTACAACTAGTTGGTCATAGGATAGCTTCATTTAAGAGCCGGTCTTTTGTAGACTTTTGTCTTGAGACTAGTCTTGTATATAAACCGGGGTGTTGATAAAAGTATTTTGGTTGTGAATATGTTTCCTGTTTTTCTATCCCATGTTGATTGTTGTCAGGGGTATTAGTTCACTTCCACATGTACATTAAAATGAATGGATTGGCGACACGTCCAGGGATGTCACAAATTTTATCGACCACTGAGGGATAAGGAAACACACTCGAGGTTCGAGGCGCGAAAAATATTGCCATCAGCAAGAATGTCTCAAATGAAATGATATCATACATCAATGTGCTCTATCCTCTTATGATATATCTTATCTTTAGTAATATGTATAGACCTCTGACTATCACAATGGACAACAATCACATCATGATTCATATTGAGCTCTTCAATAAGCCTTTTAATCATATGACCTCTTTAACCTCTACAATAGCCAAATACTTTGCTTTTGTAGTAGACAAAGCAATTGCATGTTGCAAAGTAGCTTTTCAACTAAGTGCACAACCTCTAATGATAAAGATGTACCTAGTCAAAGACCTTATCTTATCAAGGTCACCAATATAATCATAATCAACATATCCTGTCAAAATGTCACCAATTTTCCTAAACTCTAAACCAAAATCAAAAGTACCCTTCAAATATTTCAAAATTCACTTCACAGCTTGCCCAATGAATTTTGCCTAGGTATGATAAATATCTACTTATCATGCTAACATCATGTGACAAGTCTGGTCTAGTACAAACCATGGCGTACATAATGCTACCAATTGCACTAGAGTATGGAACATATGACATATATTTTAGGTCATCATCTATTTGTGGATATAAATTAGTTGATAATCTAAAATGCAGCAAGACGAGTACTTATTAGTTTGGTATTTTCATGCCAAAACAATCTAACACCTTCTCGATGTAGCTTTTCTAGGAGAGATATAATTTTTCTCTTTTTTGATCTCACTAAATTTTGATGCTTAGAATTTTCTTCACTGCACCTAAATCCTTCATCTCAAATTCAATGCTCAACTATGCCTTCAAATTATGTATATCAAGTTTATCTTTTGCTACAATCAACATATAATAACAAACAAATAAAAAGCCACTTGAAAGTTTGTGCAAATATACATAGCTATCATATTTGTTCCTATAATAGCCAATTTGCACCATAAACGAACCAAACCTTTTGTTCTATTGTCTAGGTGATTGCTTCAAACCATATTTTAACTTTTCTAATAGACAAACATGACCTTCCTTACCTCCCAATTGAAAATCCTCTAGTTGACCCATATAGATTTTCTTTTCAAGTTTACCACGCAAGAAAGCTATTTTCATATTGAGTTGTTTCACCTCTAAATCATGCATAGCAATTAACGCAAGCAAAACTCGAATAAAGCTGTGTTTAACAACAAGTGAGAACACACCTTTAAAATCAACTCTCTTAATCTGACTATAGCCTTTAGGAATTAGACAAACTTTGAACTTGATGTTTTCAACTCCAAGAATACCTTCATTTCTTTTGAAAACTCATTTACAACCTACAATTTTCTTTTCTTTTGGTGACTTGACAAACTCCCAAGTTTAATTAGTTTCAAAAGATTCCATCCTTCGTTCATAGCAACTGACCACTTTGTTGAATTTTTTGAAGAGCCGGCTTCTTTGTAAGTTTTAGGTTCACTATACTCTATTGACTTTGCAATGGAAAGAGCATAAGTAACAAAATCTGAGAATCCATATTTCTATGGAGGTTTCACCATCCTTCTTGGTCTATCTCTGACAATAGAATACTATTCCTCTTCAGGTTTTTCAAACTCAATATTATTTGTAGATGAATAAATTGGTTCCAAAGAAATTATTTCAAGCTCTACTTTCTCTGCAACACTTTCCGAATTTTCATCACAAGATAAAAATGATTCTTTCTTAGGATGAAACATAGTAAACTCATCAAAAGGAATATCTTTGTTGATAATAATCTTAGATAAGTTAGCATACCAAAATCTATAACCTTTTACATGAAAAGCATAACCAAGAATGATGCATTTTTTTGCTCTAGGCTCTAATTTGCCTTCATTAACATGTGCATATGCTGAAAATCCAAATACTTGAAAAGAAGAATAATCAGCAAGTTTACCTTACCAAACCTCCTCAAGTGTGAGCACTCAATAGATGTGCAAGGAGAACAATTTATCAACCTAGCAACCATATTGATTGCTTTAGCCCAAAACTTTTTGCCTAAACTAGCGTTAGACAATAGACATCTAGTCTTTTCTAATAAGATTCTGCTCATGTGTTCTGCAATACCATTCTATTGTAGTGTATTCATTGTTGTATAATGCCTCATAATACCTTCAATTTTGCAAAGCTCATTAAACTTACCTCCACAAAATTCCAACCCATTATATGTTCTCAACAACTTAATCTTCTTACAAGTTTGTTTCTCAATTAATGTTTTCCATTATTTAAGTGTAATGAAAAACATCACTTTTTTGTTTTAAAAAATAAACCTAAACCTTTCTTTAAAAATCATTGATAAAAGTGAGTAAATACTCAAACCAAGGCCTTTCGAAGGAACTTTCTTTGGCCTTGAAAATCAAAGTGAATATAATCCTAAGTGCCATTTGTTGTGTGAATTCATGTCTTGAAACTAATCATTTTCTATTTTCCAAAGACACAATGTTCACAGAAATCCAATTTTTCAATTTTCTAATCACACAAAAAACCTCTCTTACTCAGCTCCTCCATTCCTCTTATACTCATATGGCCTAATCTTATATACCATAATTTAATATTGTTTGATTCTATCATAGTGGATGTGATTCCAATTGAACCAATAACTGTAGTGCATTGCGGTTGATACAAGGTTCAATCCTTTCAACAATAAAAATGAACCTCTCGTAATCTTCATAACTCTACCTTTAGCTATAAACTTACAACCATTAGCATCAAGTGTACCCAAAGAAATGAGGTTTTCTTCCAATTAAGAATGTGTCTAACATTATCCAAAGTCTTCATGATGCCATCGTACATCTTAATGTTGACATTCCCAATCCCAATTGCTTTTCATTTAGCATTGTTTCCCATTAGAATAATTCCACCATTAAATTCTTTATACGTGAAGAACTAGTCATAATTAGGGCACATGTGATACGAACAACCTAAATTAAGAATCCAGCTATCATTGAATTTGTATTTTTATTTATCATCTACAACCAATAACCAATCTTCGTTTTCTTTTTTAAGCAACGCCAACTTAAGTAGGGTTTTTGTTTCCCTAATTCTGTCTGATCTAGTAGTTCTTATTGTTTTGTCAATTTGCATTTCTTTGATTTTATTTATTCATATTTTCTCTTTGTTGTTTTTCTTTTAATGTTAGACAATTTATCTCGATATGCCCCTTAGACTTACAATAGTTGCAAATGAGATCCCTATGCTTTGATTTTGATCTGAATCTGCCACCATTACTTCTCTCAACTGACTTTCCTCTAGCAACTAAACGAGCCCCGTGATCTTTACTTCCTTCAAAAGTCAATTATGTATCTTGTTTCTGTTTATTTAAGAGACTAGTCTTGACATCTTCAACATCAATAGTTTCTTTACTAACAATCTTGGTTTCTCTAAAATTCTTATGAGAAGAAAGTAGTGAAACTAACAATAAGAGAGCTTGATTCTCATTTTCAACGTTAATATCAATACTTCTTAATTTAGAGATGATAGCATTGAATTCATAACTATGAGATTTAAAAGAAGCACCTTTAGCCATATGAAGAGTGAAGAGTCATTATTTGAGCCTCAACCGATTGGTGAGAGGTGTTATCAAAAAATACTTTCCAATTTATTCCATAAACCCGTAACTATTTTATGATCTAGTATCTCCTACATAACATCATTCATGAGGCACAACTAAATAGCAAACATGCCTCTTTCATCCAGTTTTTCTTGTGTTTCATCTAACGTGCTTTCTAGTTTCTTCCATTTTCCTAAACAGAGTTTTCTTAACCCTACTGTGTAAGAACAACCAACATATGAACTTGCCATAGATTGAAATTGCCGCTCCAATCAAACTTCCTAATATCAAATTTTGTTGTTGAACTTGAAGCCATAATCAGAAGATCAAGAAAACCCTAAGGCTCTAATACCAGTTTGTTATGGTAGATGCGGAAACTAAAATGAAATTGAAGTTGAGAATAATAAAAGAATATTGGATTTTCGTGGAAACCCTTGCAAGAAAAACCACAGGGGAGGAGAAGCAAAATCCACTATAGAATTTCAAGGATTACAAAAGATGGCTACAAAAGGCTAAAACTTTATATGTCTCAACTTCTTGAACTAATAACTTGAGAAAAATAATATTTATATTGTCCTCAAGCCCTAACATTGGCCCAAGCCCATTAAAAAAAAAAAATCAAGACATACTCAACACAAACTCTATTTTTGTAAGATACATAGATCTATATGCTATACTTGAAAAGTTGTAGTCTATGGTCGCAACTATCTTGGTAATTAATATGTAAATGTTCTTCTACTTGACTCTATTTTTGTAAGATATATACATATATATGCTATATTTTGCAATATTAATATATAGTTAGATGAAAAAGTTATAGTCTGTGGTCGCAACTATCTTGGTAATTAATATGTAAATGTTCTTCTACTTGACTCTATTTTTGTAAGATATATACATATATATGCTATATTTTGCAATAATAATATATATTTAGATGAAAAAGTTATAGTTTAGGATAATATTTAAATGTTCTCTTACTTATCTATAGATATATACTATTTAAAAATATCCATATAGGCTGAAAGTAATATTCCATGGTTGCGCCTATATGATAATATGAACATTAGCAAATTAAAGAAGAACTACTAATTTTATTTTATTTTTTTGTTGAAAAAGAACTACTGACTAAAACAAGCAATTTATTGAAGAAAACTCAAAAATGCTTCTATGACATAATAGTCCATATATCGTCAATATATTGTGTTAGAGGATCTTTAAAAAAGTTAATAACATGACACCATCTATCTGACTAATAAATAACATCAAAGGTTCAATAAAAGAAATTCATCACTAAAGAATTATGGCCCATCCCTTACAAACAAATGAATGTTACAAATTCAATGAACAACTATACAAAATAAATAAATAAATGAGTATACTGGAAGTTCTAAAATCTGTTGCTAAAACTTTCAATAAGTACTATCAAATCCTAATCAAATCTATTCATTAACTTCGTTCAATTTCATTGATTGAAGAAGCTGATGTGACTTTTTATTATTTTTCGAAGTGATATGCACTAATGTCGTAGTCATGTTAGCCATTTTAGAAAAAAAAAATTAAGATAAAACAAATGGTTAATATCACGAAAAATCTCAAATTGGTACATAGGACAAATTTACCCAAAAATAAATTTTTTAATTACAAAAAACCTAAAACTAGTGCATCTATAACAGATTTACTATCTATTAGTTTCCGTTAAATTATATTAATATCATGAAAAACTATAAACTATTACACATGTGATAAATTGAGGGTAAAACTTCAAACGGGTATGTCTGTTAACTGCCACACACCATCCAATTCAATAATTCGACTATAAAATTTAACAGAAATTAATATAAGATAAATTTATTACATGTGTACAAATTTAAGGATTTTTGTTGGTCAAAAAATTAGTTTATGGTATATTTGTCATAAGTGTACTAATTTAAAATTTTTCGTGGTGTTAACCCTAAAATAAAAGGAGAACTTAAGGAAATAAACCAAAAAAAGGAAAAAATGAGTTGACATTAAATAGTGTTTGGTCTGTCGGTGAGATTGAAACCCTAGATGTCAACTTGGAGGGTAGTCGATCGTGAATCCAACCACGAGACCCGATGGACGACTGTGGCAATGAGAGGTTAAGGTCATCTTGCATGGTCCAATGACTTGCTCGAACTCCATGAATCACGAAACCATGACCATCCAATTTGCAGATTCAATTTGATACTGAACTCTTTCCCTCTCGGTTTGGTAAGGGATCTACAATCATACTCAGACAATGCCATGTTTGTTTCTAAAGAGACGCCATCAGTTTGACTCAACTAAAGTGTTCATTTTACATGCCATAGCCGTCTACCAAGTTAGATCGTCACATGAGCTTCTTAGGACATACAAGTCAACCGTGCTATTTTTGTCCTTGAGTACAAGTTGGTACCTTTGTTTTGGGTCCTATTAAAAGTGTGCTTGCTTTTCTCCTGAAATGGTAACTTGGTGTTTTTATTCTCCTTATATGTTTGAAAGGCGAGGCTAATTTTTCTTGCAACGTGTTTAATAAGTGGTAGGGGTGTGCAACCAAACCGGGTATACCCAGGAACTGGATTGGCCCACCCGGAAAACAAGGTCGGGAATTGGTTCCCGTTGAAACCGGTCCGGGAATCAATTCCCGTTGAAACTGGTCCGGGAATCAGTTCCCAAAATTCGGAACCGGTTTAAATCAATCCGAGAACCTGGTCAAATAGATTACCAACCCATAAACTAGTTCTCAAACTGGTTTTGTAAGTATAGGTCCAAAACCCTATTTCCCCCCTTATTTCTATTTTTACTCTCGCAATCATACAACGTTTTTCCTCTTGACTCTCTCAAATACGCACGGCACTCCTCCTTCGTCATTCCTCTTCCTCACTTGCTTCCCTCCCTCATCGGCTCCCTCTTGCACCGTTCGATGGACAAACATTGTTCATCACCGCCAAATTCTTATGTATCACATGAATTGACTCACCTAATTTCTCTTTTGTATGAAGATTTATGCTTGCATAAATGAGTAGCTTCATGTAGTAGTTGTGGAAATAAGACTAATATTAGACCCATGTTCGTTGATAATTATTTACCTTGTGATTTTAATTATTATAATTAACTGTGTAGATCCTTAATTTTTCGTTTAGTCAAAAAGTTCATGTATTTATCTATTATAAATGCTTAATGTTTCGATACAAATTAGGAGAATTACGTTATTTTCTTGCATATTAATATAAAATTTGAAGTCGCGTAGGATATTGGGAGATTACAATATAAATTCCAATGGAAATAGAGTTGACCTTGAAACCGAACTAGAAAAACAGAATGGGCCGGGTACAGAGTCCAATACAAATAGGGTTGGATACAGAGTCTAAAAAATGGGAACCGGTTATAATAGGATCTAGTACAGGGTCCAGGTCTAGACCCTACCCACCCTGGACCCGATCACCCCTAAGTAAGTGGTCAATTCTTGGCTATTTCCTTTTTTTTTGTTCTTCCGAGCAAAAAATAAAGAAATATGTTTGGTAATATTAACTAATTTTTCTACTCCTAGGAATAGATTTGGAATATAATCAAAAAGTATATAAAAAAAAAAAGTTACTTCTTTATTTCCAAAAATAATTCTAGAAAAAGCATTTTTTTTTCTCTTCTTTTTTTTTTCTTTTTTTTTTTGCCTCCTCTAGCTGATCACCTGGCTTGATGATGGCCAGTGGGCGACCAGACGGGAGCTCCAATGACCTTGTCGAAGCCTTGTGATGGCTGGGTGAGGTCATTTTCACTTTGGCTGGGCAGGGCTCAACCTCACCCAAATCTGGCAAAGTCCAACCTTGCTGGTGGTTGGGCGAGGATTAACCTTGCTGGGGCCAACGAGGCTTCCCCAAGGCGGACAAGGTTGTCAGCTAGAGGAGGAAAAAGAAGAGAAGGAAAAAGAAAAATCTCACAAAATTATTAAAAAATTAAAAGAAATTCTTAGTCACAAAAAAAAAAATAGTGAGTGTCGTATTAAACGCGTTCCTGTTCTTTTTTTTTTTATTTCAGTAATATAAATTTTGTACAGTTACCAAATACGTTCGAATGCTCGGAGACTCATTCAGGGTACAAAATCCGAAAAAACCATTTCTAAGTAAAAATTATTTCAGAAAATAGAATAATTACCAAACACTGTTTTTTTTTTTTTTTTTTTTGTGTTGGATTCAGCCTTAAAAATGAGTTTTAGGTATCTGGGCTATGGCCCCCGAGACCTGGACCACGGCACAAGGATAAAAATTACGGAAACCAGATGCAACACATACTACATAGGCCGTGGTCTTGAAAGGTCCAATCCATGGAGTCGCCAACGAATTGCCCATGTGTAAGGCAGCACCGGTGTCGCTTTCTCCAGCGAGCCACAGAGGTAGCACATCGGATGGTGACATGCGTGAACCGAAAGGAAAGCGAACAAAGCCTGTCGTGAACACAATGGGAGAGGGGTTCATAGTGGTGGCAAGGAGCTGGCCAGCCACGGAGGAATAAGAGGATGATGGCGGCAAGAGCCATGATGGGCGGAGGTCCGAGGAGGGAACGCTAAGTTGTCCGTGTTTTCAGGCTAAGTTATCGTATGCAAATGTTTAGTAAAGTGCTACGTTTTGATAATTAGGCATGATTCTCACTAATGCCCGCATTAGAGGGTGCGGGCCTGTCTCAAGAAGAAGAAATGATCTCTGAACTCCTTGGGCTATGTATTGTCCGCACCGCACCTTACTCAGCTGAACACCTTCAGTTCATTAATGTCCTTTTAGAGCGACTCGGCGACTGAGTGGGTTAGCAAGCGTTTTAACGAGTCAAGAGTTACTTATTGCAGTCATACATCTCTGTATTAACAGTTTCAAAATCTATAAAATTGTAGGTCTAAGAGAGGAATAATATTCTAAAATGACTAATGACATGTTTCCTTTTTCGAATTGAGAAACCTGAGTATTTCATTCAGCAGAAAAAGGAGCACGAGAAAGAAAACACTAGATCAAGAAGCTCGTCCTGTGAATGTACATACGAGAGAGAGAGAGAGAGAGAGAGAGAGAGAGAGAGAGAGAGAGAACTTTCACAATTCCCTGGAAGGATTAACAGGAACCCACTGCAATTCGAGTTGGATCTCTCCGCACTCCACGTTGCGGAGCCTGAGGAACATGTGCTGCACCCCTTTGCCATTGTTCACTATGATGCGGCTCTCCTCGGCCAGGCAATTTTGCCGGTTCGGCAGGATTCTCTTGACCACAGTCCCATCTTCGAGGCTTTGCAAGTCCGCCACCATCCTCACGGCTTCCAGGAGTGGCCTGATATCAAACTCCGCGTCCCCCATTTTGTCATCGAGTCTGAATCTGTCCCTGTCATACACGGCCTGCAGTGAATGGAAACAGTCATTACAAAGAATCAGAAATCCTCGATATGCATCTCTGTCGCTTCACTAATTTGATGCAGTTGCAGTAGTCACTTACGAGCTTCACGGGCAGATCTGGATCAGTAACACGGAGAGTCAAGTTTTCGTTCCACTCGGGATTGAGATTCTTCCTCACAACACGAGTCTTCAGTTTCTGCAAGACATAGACAACAGGGTTATCAGTTCAAGCCAACGAAACCGAGGGCCTCGGGCTTTGATCTTAGTTACCGCACCATGATTTCATCCATGTCGACAAGAAAAGCAGTAATAAGTCAGATCGAATCGAGCATTAATTGAAGGCATGGTAGATTTCCTCTGGCTTTGATAAGAATTGGATTAGTTTCAGCTTTCTAGCCATGGACTATTGATTCTTTTTCGGGCAAGAACACAACTGCAGTCATCCTTTCATCTATGACAACAACTATCACGATTCGTGCTCAAGATCGCCGTGTCAATTCAAAACAACCACAACAAGCACCACTGTACTAACCACGGGCTCGATCTGACTAACACCTGAAAATCGGCATTATCATAAGCCAAAGAACACACCCAGAAAAGAGATTTTGCTGAAACAGCGAGCGAAAAGAACAAAGAAAAGAGCACGAAAATCCAGTACCTGCTTGCCCATCCTGACAACAACGTAAGGATCGCTGCTTCTGACGTCTCTCACGGCGAGGTTGATTCCTCTGCTGATGTGAATCTTGAGGAGGCCCAGCGTATCATCCATTAGATCCCGGAAGGCCGAATGATTCTGGGGTCCAATGGGTCTTGAAGTCAGTCGGGTGTTCTTGCCGGACGGCGGAAGACGGGTGCTGCTGTGGATCTGCTGTCGATGCTCCCGCTGATGCCAAGACTTTAACGCCGCTAGTCTGGCTTTGATTGATGGGCTCTTTTATAACCCCCCATTAGAGGGATAAATCGTCTTTTCTACAATTTTTTTCCTATAAATTGTGGTTGGATGTGAAAGGGGGAAAAAGGGTCACGCGCGCTCAGCATTATTATTGGACGGACGCGTCGGGTGAGCTGGCCCTCAGAATGAATTTTTTGTGGTCCTATACATCCTAAGTTAGGGAAGTCTTCTTGGACCCTTGGAATCACATGCGTGTTAAACACATTTGCTGCACACTACTTTTGGAATCCGATCATCTATTATTTTTCGAACAAAAAAATACTATTGAACAACAATCACAACATGAGATGGGTAGTAAATTAAGGAAAAATGATATAAATGATCAATAAACTTTAGATAAATGTGTAATGTGGTTCTTAAATTTTTAATTTATTCAATATAATCCTTAAATTTTGTGTACATATTCAATTTAAGCTCTAAACTATAATGACATTTTCGATATTATTCTTGCATTTGAATTAATGAAAAGATTATATTGAATGTTTTTAAATAATTTATTGACTAAATTGAACATATATTAAAAGTTCAAATATCACATTAAATAATTCAAAAGTTCAAGAAACACAATACATTTTGGGGAATAAATTAAAATTTTAAAGAAACATATTTCATATTGAATCAAAATTAGGGCATAATTTATATCATCTCTAAATTAAACTCTGTCTTATAAAATGGTAGGAGATGATTTTAGGAATCATTCTGAAAAATAGATTGTTACAGCTTGCCAGTTTCCGGGACAATTCCGGGTCTAACATTGGAATCTCCGCGGGTTGGCTGACCAATTTTTGCTGCAAGATTGCTTGTATCCTCGTTTCCTGCTACTTTCTGTTTTGTCTTTTATGTCCTGCTCCGCTGCATCACCCGACGGATAGTCTCCACGCGGACGGCCCGGAGGTTTCTAGAAGCGCCACTGGATGTTTCCGTTCGATACCATTAATTATTGTGCCGCCTGCAGCCAGGACACTCAATAATCATGTCGAGATGGGTTTGTTAAACCGAATCTTGTGGAAAGAAAAGTAATTATAAATAAATTGCTTTCCTATTTAAATTAGAAATTATTTACTTACTAGGGGCCAATCATTTTTCACGTGAGGGTTTGAATTTCTTAAGAAAAGATTATCCAAAAAAATTTGAACCTTCTCTTTTTTATTAATTCAGTCCTAAATTTTTCGATTTTTCTATCCAAAATATTTTGATAATTTGTTCATTTAGTTAATACAGCCAATTCTAAATGAAGATACCTAACGTGAATGCCAGTAATGTCACATAAGACGGTCGGTACTAACGCTAATAATGACCATTTGTGTCAAAACCCGACAAGCATCTTCACGTGAATGGCCCATAGGTTTCTAGAGGCACTTCCAGTGCCGCCTGCAGCCAAGACACTCAATAATCATGTTGAGATGGGTTTGTTAAACCAAATCTTGTAGAAAGGAAAATAAATTACAAATAAATCACTTTCCTATTTAAATTAGAAATTATTTGTTTAGAGGCCAATCATATTTGGGGAGGGTTTAAATTTCTTGGAGAGAAATTGTCCGGAAAGTCCTAAACATATTATATTTTTATCAATTCAGTTCTAAACTTTTCAATTTTCCTAATTGAATCCTAGATATTTTGATAATTTGTTAATTTAGTCCATCCAGTCAATTTTAATAGGAGATAACTAACTTAGACCCGGTAATGTCATATAAGACGATTGGCACTAATGTCGGTAGTTACCATTTGTATCGACACCCAACAAGGCATCTTCACGCAAACGGCCCATGGGTCTCTAGGAGCGCTTTTGGAAGTTCCACACGGTTAATCAATGTGCCACTTGAGCCAAAACACTTGATAATCGTTTTTAGGGTTTGTTTATTTAAAAAAAAATGCTTTCAAAAATTTATTTTTCAACTTTTCAAGATTTGGACAACGGAAACTAAATTGATTTACAAAAAATACTTTTCTTTGACCAAAAACAATAAGTTTAAATTGGAGGAATTTAACTTCCTTTTTTGATAAGAAAGAAAAACAATTTCCCTATATCACCATTTAAAGGAAATACAACCATTTTTCCATGAAAATGAATTTTGGAAGATATTCTTTTTATCACAAAATTTTCAGCGAAACAAATCTATTCTTAGTAGTCATTCTACAAGCTTTGCAAAATGGAAATTTCATGAGCTGCGAAGGCGAATTAGTTTGTGGCATGATGCGTTCATTGGACGTCTGGAAAAGAAGATTTGAAAGTGCTGGAGCGGTCGCGTCGACAATCAATGGGCTATAGCCTATTGGGTACAGAATGTTGAAAAGTCAAAATCTCCCGTTTGGATCAAGCTGTTAAATGTGCATTCGCAGTTAATCACTCTTGTTGGCTAAGCTGTATTGCAGTCACCCCTACAATGCTACTTCTGAAGGTTCTTAATGTCTTTTGCAAAACCCTGTGCTGAGATTGATCCCCAATCAGCGCCTTCTGTTCGGTGCTTGCTTGGAATGCAACCATTTATCTTTTGTGGAGGGAAAAGAATTTTGGTGCTTCATGACAGCTGTACTCCTCAAGCAAAAAAAGTGTCGTGTGAGAAGTCTTTGCAGCCCATTAGACTTTGTCTGAATTGGTTTTTTCTGTTTTGTACTGGCATGTAAAAATCTAGTATTTCGGTCGCCCCATCTCAGCCATTGAATTCTCAATTTCATCTCTCAATGTATCTCATCTTGCCTCCATATCCAGCAGCTGATTTTCCCCTTTCTTTATCAAAAGATTCATCTGGGGGATCTCTCGTTTTTCTGTAGTAGTCCCTTCTTCAGGGCCTCTTTGTCTTATGGCTTTAGAAAGCTTTATGTTTGCTCCAATCTGCCAAAGCCTAGCAAAAAATACTCTCCAGCTTCTTCCTCAAACCCTCTTCAGTTCTTCCTCCCAAAACCCACTTTTCTTTCACTACTTTCAAGCACTCTCATCCTCCAGTTCAAAAGAGCCTTGAATTTTAATTTGCTCTTCCTTTTAGGACGAGTAGCACTCAAAAAAAGTGAATAGGGGATATGATCAGAAGAAGGGGTAGCTAGTGCATAAGCCTCCGCATCTGGATAAGTTGCTTAATCATGGAATAAAAACTCTATCCAACCTTTTGTTTTTTCTTTTTTCTTTTTCTACAAAATCATCCCCTTCCCTTTTGTTACACTAGGTAAATGCACATCCTTACTCTCAATATCCAACGGCAAACATTTATTTAGTAGATCTCGTAAAGCAACCATTCCATAACTTCTAGCTTGTCTAGCTCTAATCTTCTCCGAATGATAAGTGGAAACTTCACTGAAATCCCCCAAATAAATCCAGGGCAAAGGGTTCACAGTACTCACATGTGCAAGACTTCACTTGATCCCATACCCTTATTCTTTCCTGAAAGGCTGCAGGAGCATGCATAAAGGTCATTCGCATGCCATCTCTGGTTTAGTCAATTCACATATCTCATGAAACAAAATTACCCGTGACCATTTCAAAAACAAAGATACTAAAGCATTCCACCAGATAGCCTTACCACCCCCCAAACCCACAAGATCTCTGACAAACAGGTGCCGATACTGAAGCCAACATTTCTATCCAAAACATGCCTTTGATTTTCAGTCTCTATTAAGAAGATTATTGAAGGCTTTTCTTGAGTCACCTAGGCTCGAAGGGTCTGAATTCCAATACAATAAACATTATCCGGTCCCTTGGTGGTGTATTAGGGACAACCATCAAAGCCCAATTCATGGGAGTTTCTATCAGTTGAGATTCCTCAACCAAGCATGACTTTGAAGACTTCATTCCATAAGGTTCATATTGACCTACTTCTTCCTGAACCTTAGCTTTGCTTGCAGATTGTTTTAGTTTTGGTAATACTTCCAACCACTGGTTCAGTTTCTCATCGCACAGAAGGAACTGATTTCCCTCTTACGTCACTAGAAGGGGCGGTATACTTCATCTTATCACCAAAAGCACACTGACGCATGCGTGTTTTCCAATCAGGGAGGGGTTCTGGGTTCCCATAATGTACAATTTACATTGTATAAATAGGGATTCAGGTATAACCTTTTCTTCCTCATTTATCACAGCTTCCTTGGAGTGAAAAATTTTCCAAAATTGGCTCAAATCAGCAATCTCAACTCTCAACACTGCTGAAAGCAACTTTCATTACTCTTCCCTGCCTTAGATTCATCAAAGATAATCTCTTCGCAGTATCCCACGTAATGACCTGTTATCCACATGAGTAATAAAAATGGGGAAGCCTTTCAGAGCTTCCTCATGGTGCTCTGAAAGGCAACTCTGGAAGGCGTTGATCATTACTTTCGTTAATTCATGGAAAGAAAATAAAAAACCAGTAATTGCTACCATTGGTGAAGTGACCTGGAAATGATACATTGAAAGTTGAAAGTGTCTCATCTTACATGCCCAATAAGTTAAATAAAGAATCAAAGAATTATTAGGAACTCATTCAGAGCTTTCTTTGTACATTGAGTTGAATTTGCAATTATCAAAATTGACAGATCTAGCCCTCCTACAGGCCCCTGGAACCGGGAATGTCTATCCATTCAAGTTGTAGCTCAACCTCGCCACGCTCCACATTGCGGAGCCGGAGCACCATGTCCTGCACTACTTTGCCATTGCGCCACACAATAGAGCTCTCCTCTGCCAAGCAGTTGTCCCGGCCTGGCTTCACTCTGGTGATCACGGTTCCGCTCGGGACGTCATCCAATCTCATCCTCAACGCGTCAAGAAAGGGTACGATGTGGATCTCAGCATCCCCCATCTTGTCGTCAAGGCTGAATTTGTCCTTGTCGTAGACCATCAATTTTATGGAAAGGCTCGGGTCGGCGATTGCGAGAGTCAGCTCGTCATTCCATTCCGGGTTCAGGTTCCTCTTGACCATCCGAGTTTTTAATTTCTGCAAGAAGCATCAAGAATTTAATTGGGTCAGTTCAGCTGAAAGCAAAATATATGACTTTAAACTACTTAATTTAAGAGAAGCAGAAATTGCGGAGGGGGGAGATTGACATACATGTTTGCCCGTTCTGATGATAACATAAAGATCACTGCTTCGGACGTCTCGGATCGCAAGATTAACTCCTCTGAGGACGTGAATTCTCAAAAGTCCCAAAAGATGTTCCATTTTTATGAGACAGATTTACTTTTGTCCTCAGATAAGAAAGAGTGAAATTAATTGCTGAAGTTGGACGGAGGCGGTGCTGCGGGGGCGAAAACTACGTGCTTCTGATATCTTTTTCTGGACGAGAAAGAATGCGAACTGGGAATTTGCTCGGTTGTCTGATGCCAACGCCCAATGTCCGGTCTGGTCCTTTTATACTGAAAGGTTTGAGGCACAAAGAGAATGATTGCCGCGTCATATGCATCTTGGTTTGACTTTGACAACTTGACCGGGCCATGTCATCAATTCAATAATGAGAACACGCACTTTGGAATGTTTCAATTTGCTCCTTCTTCTGTACAGTGAAGAGTTCGGTCAATGAGGCAAGAAGACCGAGCTCAACAAGTTGTGATGGCGATGGTTCACCTCCGCCCAAAGGCAGGCGATTATGGGCTATGCATTGGCTGCTTTAGATGTTAAAGTTGGTAGTGTGTGGGGTCTTGTCCAGACGCCGACGAGATGGTCAAAGGTGAGAGCGAGGGGGACGATGTGACCCTGTCCATAATCCTTGAGCCCGTAGTTTTTTGTTCCGGGACGGCATTGTCCGGGTCTGCTCATCCCTGAAAGGTCGAACATTCCGGCGATAGCATCTAGACCGATCTGTGGGATGCTTTAATATGTCTTTATATATATAACAATATTGTAAGATTTTAGATAAACTATATAAAAACTGGCCAATTATATTCAAATTCAGAAAATAATTACCCATTCTTACCACTCTATTTTTTGTCTACCAAATACATGATATGAGTGCTACATTTACCTCGTGGCAAATTACAAGGGAGAAAGTGCGACCTTTAGAAAAGCAATTTCGAATGGGAGACAAAGCCCCGATTGAGTAATAGATAAGACCAGATTTATTCTGGTTAGCATATTGTTTGATTACTTATAATATTTCTTTTGGGGCCTCGGCCACCGCGAGAGGGGATCAGGTTGGTTTGAATGGTATCATAGTAGGCCCACCTTCAATAGATTTATGATTTGTAGATGGCTAGGCTTTATAAGCCCATTGGCATCCGATAAAGATAGGAATGATTGCTAAAGTGAAACGGCTTGAAGAAGGCACTGCTCCTGGAAGGATTCTAGTATAGTGTAGGGGTAGAAAGAGAACAAACCACATATCGATTATAGAGAATATGGTTAGATGATGCAACAACATTAATCCTTTAAGTAAGGGAGTTTGTAATAGTCCAAAAACCTCCATAATCTTACATTGATGAGAGAGACCATGTTAAGTGATTTATTAGTGAATATCTATCTCAAATAATGGTCATTTTGTGTGGTTATTCAAAACACTTCTTTTAGATTGATTATGATCCACTGAGGCCAAATCCCTAAAGAGACCTCATATTTGTGATATTGTCCATAAAAATCAAGATATGAACCGATTTGAACAACGCCATCCTTCGACAATTGAATCGTCAACAACAACGACCTCTATCTAGGGCAACGAGTTAGATGGCGGTGAGAGCTTCGCCGCCCAAAGAGAGACAATTCGAAGAAAGTCCCCTCATTGGCCCTGGCACAGGGTAGTGAAGCAGCAAAGGGTCGCCGTTGACAACACTGGCAAATGCGGCAGTTATGCAGTTGGTAGGGCCAAATCGAAATCCATTTGAGTGAAAGCATGATAAATCTACCCTCTCACATGAGCAAAATCAAGGCAAATTTGCCATGCTCCAATCCAACGATCGACCCTGCCAAGGTTTAGATGGGGCCACTAACAAGACACAAGATCCTATGGTCGATATTGACAAGCTTAGATCTAATGGCTAATTATTGACACCCAAAAGATGACTTGTCTAGCGCAAGCACATGAGCATCACATGAGACTAGATGGTCATGTGAATACCATGAGGGTATTGATACAAGTGAGCTAATTTATTGATAAGTACAGGGATCGATATATTGATTGATAGTGGTACCCATTAATGCCATAAATTCAATTATTGAAATAATGCAGTGAATTATAGATAGTTGGTAAAATGAATATTAGTAATATTTGTTGAAAGAATGTCAATAAATTGTTATGAAATTTAAGATTGATAAGACCAAAGGCACACAATTTGGGAGAAAACAATTACCATTCAAAAACCAAGTCATCCGATGAATCAATTGAGACTAGAGGCACTATTTTGAAGAGAATAGTTATTGTCTTAAGACCAAGTCATCCAATGGGTCGGTTGAAGTTAGAAACACACACACATATAAAAGGTATTTACTACCTATAAGAAAGATCGCCGAGCATACACTGATCACAAGAGACCACGTCATGGAGCAATTTGTACATGTGAAATTTAGAAACATGGAGATAACTAGCAGGATTGCAACGGCTGCGAATTGTCAAAAAGCAGTACCATTAACCATTATAAATATTGTCAATTGCCCACCAAGAACTCTTATGCACAAATCAAACAAAATGTTATCTTTCAATTATTACTCCTATATTGTACTTTAAATTTCCTTAGTTGTAGCTTCCTGATTCATATCGTCAATTAAATTCCAATATTTTACTTTTATGTTCTAAAGCTATGTCTTTCAACATAGTTTGTCTGCATCATGTTACGTCATCAAATCTGTAATTTCTAGATCTTGCCATCAATTAAATTCCAACTCAGTTGGGAATTGTACAGTATTGTTTAAATCAAAGAAATCGATCTCCTTCATACGAGATATCCTCTATTTTGAGTTAGTAGAGGACCTTGGTTTCCTTAAGTAAAAGTTGAAGAACTATTTTCAGTGAAAGATATTTTGCTGTGGGAATAATTTTGGCAAAACATCAACAAAGGTTTTGATTTTGCGGATTAGATGTCAATATTTGTTTTAAAACTATTCTGTTAAAGTTAGTGTTAAGATAACGATATGCCGTCACAGTTTAGACTAGAAAAGTCTTCAAGAATTTATATAGAAAGTTTTTCCAGGACCGACGAAAAGTATTTCGAACTTAATACTATCATATTCTCATTATCCCTCGTAAGCATCTATGTCATTCCCTACATTTTATTATGCTGTGATAAGTTTATCCTGTTGACCAGAACAATTTGACCGACATTCGTACCGTTAAGGAAACATGGTTTTCTAGAATATCTCCGTCTCAATTGCAACGTGGAGAAAGAATTAATGGAGTTCCTCCCAATAGTAAGGTTGAAATCTATCCTCCATATTCCAAACGTGAACTCCATTGGAGTTTCCATCAGTTCAGATTCGTCAACCAAGCACCCCTTTGGAGTCTTCATTCCATAAGGTTCATATGGACCTTGGTTTTGCTTGCAGAATGTGTTCAGTCTTGGTGATTTTTCCAAACATTGGTTCAGATCCTCATCACGACAAAGAACTGATTTCGGTCTTGCATGACTAAAGGGGCGGGTTGCTTTATCTCGTCCCCAAGAGCACACTGACCCATGTCTGTTTCCTAATCAGGGATGGGTTCTGGGTTCCCACAAGGGACAATTTGCATTGTATGAATGGAGGATGCAGGTATGACCTCTTCTTCCTCATTTACCACGGCTTCCTTGGAGTGAAAAATCTTCCAAAATGATCTTAAATCTGCAATCTCAACTCTCAACCACTTCCGAAAGCGACTTCCATTTCTCTTCCCTGCTTCATATTCATCAGAGACAGTCTCTTCGCGGCATCCCACGTGATGACCTATTTTCCAACATGAGCAATAGAAATGCAGAAGCCTTTCAGTCTTTCCTCATGGTGCTCTGAAAGGCGTTGATGTTGATACTGGGGTTTGACATCAATCTCCTAAATAGGATATGATGGCATTCCCGAAGTTGTGACGGCTCCAGCTATTCTTTCCACGTCCTCATTTAACCGTCGTTTCCCTAATTTTTTTACACGGGGCTGCGACTTTGTCGCTTGAAATTGGCTTCGTCACTCACTAAGATCAGCCCACAGGGAGGGTACAGAGAAAGCTCTACCAAAGAGAGAATCATTGCTTTCGTTAATTCATGGAAAGAATTGAAAAAAAAAAAAAAAAAAACAGTAATTGCTACCCAATTGGTGTAGTGACCTGGAAATGATACATTGAAACTTGAAAGTGTCTCATTTTACATCCTTAATAAGTTAAATAAAGAATCAAAGACTGATTAGGAACTCATTCAGAGCTTTCTCTGTACATTGAGTTGAACTCGCAGTGATAAATTTGAGAGACCAAGTCCTCCTAAAGACCTCTGGAACCGGGAATGTCTATCCATTCAAGTTGGAGCTCAACCTCGCCGTGCTCCACATTGCAGAGCCGGAGCACCATGTCCTGCACCACTTTGCCATCGCGCCATACAATACAGCTCTCCTCTGCCAAGCAGTTGTCCCGGCCTGGCTTTACTCTGGTGATCACAGTTCCACTTGGGACATCATCTAATCTCATCCTCAATGTGTCAAGAAAGGGTGCGATGTAGATCTCAGCGTCCCCCATCTTGTCGTCAAGGCTGAAATTGTCCTTGTCGTAGACCATCAATTTTATGGAAAGGCTCGGGTCGGCGATCGAGAGAGTCAGATCATCGTTCCACTCCGGGTTCAGGTTCCTCTTGACCACTCGAGTTTTCAATTTCTGCAAGAAGCATCTGGGTCAGTTCAGCTGGAAGCAACATATAAGACTTCAAACTACTTAAGTTAAGAGAAGCAGTAATTGCAGAGTGGACAGATTGACATACATGTTTGCCCATTCTGATGACAGCATAAGGATCACTGCCTCGAATGTCTCGGATCGCAAGGTTAACTCCTCTTAGGACGTGAATTCTCAAAAGTCCCAAAAGATGTTCCATATTTTATGAGACGGATTTGCTATTGCCCCTGGATAAGAGAGAATGAAATAAATCGCTGACGTTGGAAGGAGAAGGTGCTGCGGGGGCGAAAACTATGTGCTTCCGATTTCTCCTTCTGGATGAGTTGCAAACTGGGAATTTGCTCTGCTGTCTGATGCCAATGCCCAATGTCCGGTCTGGTCTTTTTATAATGAAAGGTTTAAGGCGCGAAGAGAAATGATTGCCTCGTCGAATGATCCTGGGTTTGACTTTGAAAAGTTGACCGTCCATGTAATCTATTCAATAATGATTAGGCGCAGTTTGAACCGCTTCAGTTGGCTCCTTCTTTCGTACAGTGAAAAATTCGGTCTGTTAGGCAAGAACTCAGCAAGTTGTGATGGTAATGTTTCACCTATACACGCAAAGGCAGGCGATTCCGGGCGATCTATGCGCATTCGGGTCCTAGCTGGCTGCTTGGAATGCGAAAATTGGTGGTGTGTGGGGTCGTGTCCCGACGCTGACGAGACGGTCAAAGGTGAGAGTCAGAGGGACAATGTGACCACGTCCATGATCCCTGAGCCCGAAGATTTCTGTTCTGGGACGGCATTGTCCGAGTCTGCGCATCCTTGAAAGGTCGAACATTCCGGCAATAGCATCTGGACTGATCTCTGGGATGCTTCGAGGAAGAAAGTACTTGGCTGCTATCCGATACAATTGGCCTCCCTCGTAAGTCATAGCAGCTCATTGGAATGGATTCTATCTATTTATTGGATTTAGTCCAATCGATCTAGAGGGCATTTTTCTACATCGGCATAGTGCAATCGATATTTCACTATTAGAGAGCTATCAACAAAACTAAAACCCAAGACCATAATAGAAAAGCAAACTCGATTGTCATTTAAGCCATTACTTGTTGATGCGAAGAGTCAAGGGGGCCAAACTATTTTTGGGAATAGTAAATTTATGTAGCTTTGTGGAGATGGGTTTACGGCGGAGATGGGTTTACGGCTACATGTATATCTAGCTTTATACAAATTGTTATGGACCTCTAGCATATTGATGTGGCTACCTAGATAGGATTGTAAAATGTAAAACCTTGGACTTTCCAGCTTTGGACTATGCCAATCAATTATAGTTCAATCAAACATTCTTTCCACAGAGAGAGAGAGAGAGAGAGAGAGAGAGAGAGAGAGAGTTTTAGTTAAATCGAACTATGGATTTTAGTCTTAGAGGATCTAGGTCTCGTTTGCTTAGTCGGAACGAAATTTAAATTACATTTTGTTCATTTTAGAATAGCTAAGAGAATAAGAATAAGACCACACATCAAATAGGGAGAATTTGGTTGGGAGACACCGAAGAGGTTAGTTCTTTTAATGGGAGAGTTTATACGAATTCGTAATTCCATATCAGATAAGAGAGGTCTTATTAAATGGTTTATAAGCGGTATGTATCCCAAATAAATGTCATTTTGTGTGGTTAGTCAAAGTATTTTTTTTTAGGGCAGTTACAATCCACGGGGACCAAACCTCTAAATTATATTTCAAGATGTTCCGTACAAATTTAGAGCTTAGCAAATTTCAACAATGATAATGCTAGTACAAACACTTAGAGGGGGTGAATAAGTGTTTAAAAGAAACTTTGATAAATAAAATAAATTTCAAACAAAATATGAGTATCGAATAAATCTGATAAATAAGTCAACAGACTTCTGATAAATATTTAGAATCAGATCAGAGATGGAACTAATTTTTATAATATCAAAAAGAATGCAATAGATTTAAATAAAGAGAGTTAAGTAAAAAGAAGATTGCGCACGAAATTTTTAGTGGTTTGGCTTAGATCAAGTCTACATCCACTCTCCCACACTGATAGCCTTCTAGCTGAAATTCACTATAGATTTTCAATTATAGATTTTCTTTTTGGTTTTGGAACTAACTCTCAGACATCATTGAATTTGAATTGTCTGAATTCTTCTTACATTACTTCTATCCAACTTTCATCAATTAAAATTTCTTCTACTCCCTTTGATTCTATCTCAAAAATAAGAGCTAGAGCGCTTGAGTCTCCCCTTACTTTGGATCTAGTACAAATACATTTTTCTATATTGCCTATAATGAGATCTTTAGAATGGTTTGATTTGTGCTTCAAGTTATTGTTGAATTTGTCATTATCTACAAGAGTTTGCTGAACCTCTGTTTCCTTTTAATCTTCTGACTTTTCTTCAGCTTGACTTTGTTTACCATAAGGCAAAGTTTGCTCAAGGGATTCAGACTTCATTAAGTATGAAACTAGCTCAGACTCTTCAAGTTGAGTTTGGTCTTATTGGTTCTAGACAGTTTTTTGAAATTTGACATTTATTGATTCTTCAATAGTTTGTGTATTTTTATTAAAGACCCTGTAAGCTTTGCTTGAAGTAGAATAATCAAGAAATATCCATGCATCCGATTTTTCTTCAAACTTACCCGGCCGATCATTTCCATTTTTCAAAATAAACCACTTGCAACCAAACACATAATAATAAGAAATATTTGGTTTTTTCCCTTTGAAAACTTCATAGGGAGTTTTCTTTAAGATGGGCCTTAGAAAAATTCTATTAATAATATAACAAGCAATGGAAATTACTTCTGCCCATAAGCGAGAAAAGACTCTATTTTCAATTAATAGAGTTTTGGCTATCTCTTGCAAAAACCGATTTTTCCTTTCTACAACTCCATTTTGTTCTAGAGTGTAAGAAAATGAAAAAACATGTTGAAAACCATTTTCATCACAATTATTTACAAAGTCTTGATTTTCAAATTCTCCCCCATGATCAGTCTTGATACTCGAAATGGCATAACCTTTTTCATTTTGAACTTTTTTAGCAAACTTTGAAAAATATGAGAATGTTTATGCTTTATTTGCCAAAAAAAAAAAAAACCCCAAGTAAATCTTGAGTAGTCATCTACAACTACCAAATAGTATTTCTTACCAACAATACTTTGAGTTCTAGTTGATCTGAAAAGATCCATGTGAAGAAGCTGTAAGATGCGATTAGTAGAGACATGATTTATAGATTTAAATGAGTTTCTGACCTGTTTTCCCAAGATGGATGGAGTATACAATTCAGACTTCTAGTACATCATTTTGGAGAGACCACAGACCAGAAATTTGCTTCATCTTGAATTGAGATAAGACATTGAAAACTCTCGAGACCTATGTCCAAAAGATAAATGTTGTCATGCCTTCAACTAGCAAAGGTTTGAGAGAAATCTTGACTAACTCTAAAACAAATATTTTCTTGAAAGTTGATTCTGAACCCTATATCATATAGTTGACTTATGCTCAGAAGATTGTAGTTTAAGACTTTCACTAGGGAAATATTATTGATGATCAAACTGTCAATCTTCACTATTCCATGTTCAATATTTTTTTCTTTGTTGTCCCACTAAAAGAAACATTTCTTCCTCTTTGTCTTTCTAATTTTATGAAACCTCTTGAATCTCCAGTCATTTGTCTAGAACAACCACTATCCAAGTACCATTTACTTTTCCTCTCAATAGTAACCTACAATCAAAAAGAGATCTTAAACTTTTTTTTGTACCCAAATTTTCTTGGGTCCTCAGGGGTTAGTTATAAAAAAAAAAAAATGCAAAATCCTTCTTAACAGATCTCTAAACTTTAGGACATTCATTTTCAAAATATTTTGAGCTATTACACTTAGAACATTTAAGAGCACTCCAACTAACAGGTTTTATAAGAACTCTTTGAAAGTTATTTTTGTAAGCAAATTTAGAAGATCTTTGTCTAAGTCTCGCCTTAATTTTAGGAAAATCAATCAAAAGAACACTTTCTTTATTCAGACCCAAACCAGATTTGTTATAATAAGGTATTTGAATTGGAAGAATTTGTTCTAAAATTTTTCAACCTTTGGAGAACTTTATTGAAATATATGAAATTTCCTTTTTCAATTTTTCATTTTCTTTTGAAAGAGAATCAAAACTTTCCTTTAAATCATCAAAATCATTTTTCAAACTCTCAAACTTTCCTTTCCAAGGATTATCTTGTTGTCTGAGTTTTGAATTTTCATTCTTTAATTCGAAGATCATCTTAAGAGAAGATTTGAGGTTTACGCAAAGCTCATTTATAAACTTAGAAACTTTAATAGGAATTTCTAAATAACTTACCTCGATTTCCTTGTCAGATTCTAAGTCTGTGTCTGAATCAGATTCCGATTCTAAGTCTGATTCATAATGAGCCATCAGACAAATATTCACAAACTCCTCTTCACTTTCCTAGCATTCTGTGTCACTCCAAATTTCTACTTTTAGAGTTTTTTTTGTATTTTTCTTACTTATTTTTCTTCTTTTTTAGCAAGGGACAGTTAGGCTTGGTGTGTCTTTTCTTCTTACACTCAAAACATATCTTGTCCGTACTAGATTCTACATATTTCATTGATCTTTTCTGGAAATTTTGCTTGTTTTGTTTTTTCCATTTCAATCTTCTTCATTTCCTATTTAGAGTTCTGAATTTCTTTATCATGAGAGCAAGCTCCTCATCGTCCATGTTATCGTCTATGTCTATATCATCAGAATCAACATTAGACTTAAATGCAATTGACTTCTTATCTTTTGGATTCTTTTCGTCATTGCTCTGTTCCACTCCGCATAATTGTGTGCCTATCAGCTTATCAATAGAGAGAGGCATAATTCTTTGTGTCTCCTGAATTGATGTTTTCACATGGTTCTAGTCCTTTGAAAGTCCTCGAAGAAGTTTGTTGACCTTCATTGGAGCAAAAATTGGTTGACCTTTATATGCCCACCCATTTACATTTTTTGTAAATCGACTGAGCATATCTCCAATAGACTCTCCATGCTTCATCTTGAAGGATTCATATTGACCAAGCAAGATATTTTTTTTATCTCCTTTACACAATCTGTTCTTCATAGGTGACATGAAGTCTATCTTTAACTTCTTTAGCTGTTTCACATGAAGAAATTCGGTTATATTCAGCTGGAGACAAAGTACAATATAAAGTATAGATAGCATTTGTATCAAAAGCTTGTCTCTTGGTAATTTATGCTTGATTGATTTCCTTGGCATTATTGTCTGACTTATTTTCCCTTATTAGATGCAAAAGTTGCTTTTGGATTAATTTCTTTTTCCACGACATCCCATTCCAGAGGATCTCTAAATCTCAGGAATGCCTTCATTTTATTTTTCCTCACACTATATTCTTTTCCATCAAAATAAAGTGGCCTGGTGTTGCTCTACCCTTCCATGAGTTCTAGTGCTAAACAACCAGCTATAGAAGAACTTTAACTCAAAAAAAAAAAAAAAAAAAAAGATGAGCACAGGGCTTTGATACCAATTGATAATGCTAGTACAAACATTTAGATGGGGTAAATAGGTGTTTAAAAGAAATATTGATAAATAAAATAAATTTTGAACAAAGTCTGAGTATCGAACAAAGTATGATAAATAAGTCACTAGACTTATGATGAATGTTCAGAATCAGATAAGAAATGGAACTGATTTTTGCGATATCTAAAGGAATGCAATAGATTTAAATAAAAAGAGGTAAGGGATGAGAATATTGCACACGAAATTTATAGTAGTTCGGTTTAGATCAAGCCTACGTCCACTTTCCCATGCTAACAGCCTTCTAGCTGGAATTCATTATAACATCAATAGAAAAGTACAATTTTTTAGTGCAAACACTTAGTAGAAGATCCCTTCTCACTCACTAAGTCGCTCTTTTTGTAATTTTCTCTCTTGAATACAATTTATAAGGACCGTTGTTGAAAACAAAATAGTTGGGAAGATTTCAGACTTTGAAATGTCAATTTTCTCATCTCCACTTCAAATCAACTAAATGACCTCATTAAATACTCCTCCACGCCTCAATAGCCGTTGGCATTTTTCAAATGAATTTCTTCCAATCAATCCGTTGGACAAAATCGACTAAGAGGATCTTATATCTGTTTAAAAATTGAGATGAAAATCCGTTGGTTCTGATTGCTTATTCAATCAAAAGCTAGGTTTCCATAAGTAGATGCTTCCCAAAAAGGAACTTGTCTTCAAGATTGATGAATCAATTTGTGATTAATTTCATCAACGTATTTATAGAAGGTAAGTGGGATTCTTCACCAGAGAGTTAGATGTTGTAGAATAAATTCCTAATGTGTTCATTCTGAATCCTAGTCGCAAGATCAATAAATATGAGTCTTATTTCATCTTCATTCTGAACACGGTTTCAATCTAGATTGCGTCAAAGTGGGAAATACTTTTGGAATGAATAATGTTGGTAAGATTTGCAATATAACTCCAGAAGTATTATGTTCTTCAAAATAAAAATAAGAACTAGAAAGTTTTGTAAATTTCAAAACTTGGTATGAGTTTTCTCAACAAATAGTATCATCCATCAATAATTGAGTTGTCAATGCGACAAGTTCTATCAAGCACAATGATTTCGACAATCACGAAAGCTTCGACGTCAAAGAGAGACGACTCCAACATAGACCTCTCATTTGGTAGTGGATCGGCAAAGGCCGCCTTCTGGTCATTGACAATAGTGGCAAATAAAGCAACAATAATGCAGTTGGTAAGGAGAGGTGGAAATATATTTGAGTAAACGCAAGGTGAGTCTACCCTCGCGCAAACAAAGTCAAGCACAACGATTTCGACAATCACGAAAGCTTCGACGTCAAAGAGAGACGACTCCAACATAGACCTCTCATTTGGTAGTGGATCGGCAAAGGCCGCCTTCTGGTCATTGACAATAGTGGCAAATAAAGCAACAATAATGCAGTTGATAAGGAGAGGTGGAAATATATTTGAGTAAACGCAAGGTGAGTCTACCCTCGCGCAAACAAAGTCAAGGCAAATTTTTTGTGTTCGATTTAACGATAGATGTTTACAAATTTTACATCAGATCATAATGGGAAAATTGTTAAAAAAAAAGTCCTAAACATTTTGTATTTGTGCAAATTTAGCCCTAAATCTTTTTTGGTGCCAATTAAATCCTAAATATTTTTACGTTATGCCAATTCAGTCATTTTCGGCCAATTTTGACCGGATTTTGCTGACTGAATGTCGGCCAGCTGACGTGGCCTGATCAGTGCTGATGTAAACAAATTTTAATAATATTTAATATTTTTGAATTTATTTTTCTTGTTTCTTTTTTTTTCTTTTTTTTTTCTTTTTCTTTTTTCCTCTCCTCCTTCTTCCTCCAACCGATTGCCAGACCTCGGCAACCTTGCACTAGGCGGCAAGGCTCACCCACCCAGCACGAGGCTACCGTCGAGGCCTGGGCAGTGAGGACGAGCCTCGCCAGCCCGACGTAAGGCCGTCTTCGCGACTTGAGCGGCCTTGAGCTGGCCTCATGACGGGCTGGCAAGGCTCGATCCTCGCCAGATCCGATGAGGGTGAGCCTCACCACCCAAGCCTTGAAGGCAGCCTCGCTCTGGGCTAGCAAGGCTTCGGCAAGGTCAAGCCTCTCCGGCCATGGCGAGACTCACCCTCACCGGCCATGGGCGAGGCTCGCCCCTCGCCAAATCTGACGAGGGTGAGCCTCGCGGCCACTGGCAAGGTGGCCAACGAGGTCGACCTCGACCTCGCCGGCCGTCACCTCTGGCCAGTCACCAAGGTCCAGCGATCAGCTGGAGGAAGAAGGAGGAAAAGGAAAAAGGAAAAAGAATAAATATAAAATTTTAAAATATTAAAATATTATTAAAAGTTGTCCACGTCAGCGCCAATCAGGTCACATTAGCCAGCCGACGCTCAGTTAAAAAAATCAGGCCAAAATTGGCCGAAAATGATTGAATTGGCACAACGTAAAAAGGTTTAAGACTTAATTGGTACCAAAAAAAGGTTTAAGACTAAATTGGTATAAATGCAAAAAGTTTAGGACTTTCTTAACACTTTTTCCTAATAAAAAGGCATTGCCTATGCTTGAATCACAGACATAACATCTAATCTAATAAATCTTCAAGCTTTTCATATAATAGATGTATCTATTTTTTGAAAAGAAAAACTTAAACCATTTAAACCATTTTAATTGATATCATCATATAGCATTCGATCTTTTTTCTTGATCTTGATTCGCAAGATCAATCTTCTCAAAATGCATTCTTCTTTGTCTCTTCTTTTTAGGTTTTAATATACATAAATATTAATAGTGGCAAACGCAAAAATTTATATTCAAATTGCCAAACGGAGAATCATGTTTGGTTTTATGAAATGTGTTCACATTAAGCAACTTCAAAGAGAAAAAAAAAAAAAAAAAAGGACAAATTGCATGATAATTTGATTTATACTAGTCAAGTAACCATTTCCTTCTTGGAAACAATATCAATACAAGACTCCATTTGTTTTCCTAACCGCATATCAAATTAAATACATAAAATGATTAAATCATTGTTATTTATCTATCTTATTTGATCTGTTACATTATTTTATTGATAAATAATTCATATTGCAAGTTTTCTTCCTTGCTTGACCCGGCAATAAGCCCAGTTAAGGATGAATACAAAACCTCATGGAGTCCTTTCAAGACAACAGGCAACAAATCCGTATAATCATTTACACATCATCTTTCGATGATTTTAATTGAAAGAATCAACCTAATCCCAGAACATCGTACTACAAAAACCCCAGAAGAGAATAAGCAATTTGTTGTTAAATGGAGCGTCCTGGTGACATCTACAGAGTTTCCTACCATCAAGCTGGACATTCATTGTTCAGGATCTCATCCCGTTTCAGAATTCAAGGGAAAAGTGTTAAAAAAGTCCTAAACCTTTTTCTTCTTTTTTTCTTTTTTGTGACAAGGGAAACGTCGTACAGCCAGGAGCAGGCAACGTAAACCCGAGGCGACCCACAGAGACCCACCTCCTACGTGATGCATGTAAGTCGCGCAAATGACGAGGTGGGTAGTTGAACTCTAGCCTTGCGGGTGGCCAACATGCAACTCCACCATCTCTGCCACCAACGGGGTGGGTCCTAAACCTTTTTTTTTTTTTTGTGCCAATTAAATCCTAAAGATTTTTACATTGTACTAATTCAGTCATTTCTGGCTAATTTTGGCCGAATTTTACTAACTGGACGCCGACTGGCTAATGTGGCCTGATTGGCGCTGACATGGACAACTTTTAATAATATTTTAATATTTTTTTTCTTTTCTTTTCTTTTCTTTTCTTTTCTTTTCTTTTCTTTTCTTTTTCTCCTCCTTCTTCCTCTAGCCGATTGCCGGACCTCCACGTCCAACCAGAGGCAATGGCCGACGAGGTCAAGGTTGACCTCGCCGGCCACCTCGCCAGTGGCCGCAAGGGTGGCCTCACCCGCTGCCGGCGAGGCCGAGCCTTGCCAACCCACGGCGAGGCTAGCTCGAGGCCACCCAAGCCATAAAGGTGGCTCACGCCAGGCTAGCAAGGCTTGCCCTCGCCGCCCAGGCTTCGAGGGTGGCCTCGCGCTGGGCGAGCGAGGCTTGTCCTCCCCAGATCTAGCAAGGTCGAGCCTTGCCGCCTAGTGTGAGGCCGCCCTCAAGGCCATTGGCAAGGTGGCCGACGAGGTCGACCTCGACCTCGCCGGCCATCGCCTCTGGCTGGTCGCCGAGGTCCGACAATTGGCTGGAGAAAGGAGGAGGAGAAGGAAAAAATAAAAATAAAAATTCAAAAATATTAAAATATTATTAAAAGTTGTCTACGTTAGCTCCGATCAGGCCACATCAGTCAGCCGGCGTCCAGTCAGCAAAATTCAGCCAAAATTAACCGGAAATGACTGAATTGGCATAACGTAAAAATGTTTAGGACTTAATCGGCATAAAAAAAATTATAATTAAATTGGCACAAATGCAAAAGGTTTAGGGCTTTTTTAACACTTTTACCGATCACTGACAACACACAAAATCCACCGGTCAACACTGACAACCTTGGATCTAAAGGTTGACAAAGGCGTTGGTAACTCCAGGATGGTAGATGGGCCCAGCAGATCGACATCCAGATTAGACAGATCGACATCCAGATTAGATGTCGAGATGTGTTGTGAATAATATTTGCGGTTACAGTTCGAGACCAGGAAAGTCTTAAGGCCTGTAGAATTGGCATAAGAAAGTCCTTCTAGCACCAAGAAAAAGTATTATTCAACCATAACACTATTATATTCTATCGTCATCATTCCTTTTCTTGGTAAGCGACAATGCCATTCCCGACATATTATCATTGCTGTGATAAGTTGATCTTGTTGAGCAAAACAATTTGATCTACATTCATGCCGTTAAGGAAACAACGTTTTCTGGAACGTCTCCCCCTCAATTGCGCCAAGAAGAAAGAACTCATGGAGTTCCTTCCACTTGTAGGGTTAAAATGTATTTTTCACACTTCATTCTTGTTATTCATGTACGACGTCAATTACATAGATATAATTATTAGAAAAGTTCTAAATTTAATATATTTATTTTAGTCCAGTAATAAATCTTTCAATTTGGGCCTAAACCCTTAAATAATTTTACCAATTTAATTTGAACCTTTCAATTATGCCTATTCAATCATGAACTCAATTATCATTTAAGCTCTTACTTGTTGGGCACTAAGAGTCAAGGGGACCAAGCCGTTGTCGGAAATAGTAAATTTATCTAGCTTTGTGGACATTGGTTTACAATTACATGAATATTTTCTTCTTTTTTGTCTAATCCCTATCTTATATCTATTTTATATGTCACTAAGTGTGAATGCCCTATGTGTTATGCACAGGTTGTAAGACCTTGCTCCCTCACTCATGCATCTCCCCACCTCTTATTTCCTAGATGAGGAGGGTGGCCACTGAGGCAAATATCCAATAGTTGATTACATATATATGTAGCTTTATACAAATTGTTGTGAATCTCTAGTATCTTCAAGAGCTACATAAACAAGATCGTAAAACCTCAGATTTCTTGGCTAGGGACAATGCCAATAATCATGATTCAAATTGAACATTTCATTGCGGACCTAGAGCCCTTATTATTAGTAATCTACACATCTTTCACAGCCCTTTCAAATGAGAGAGTTTTAGTTAAATCGAACTATGGATCTAGTCTTAGAGGATCTAGGTCACGTTTGGTTGGTTGGAATGAAATTTGGATTATGTCTATTCATTCTAGAATAGCTACGGGAATAGGATTATGTTAAACCACACATCAAATAGGGAGAATATGATTGGGAGACATAAGGACGTTACTTCTTTAAGTGGGATAGTTTATACGAATTTGTAATTTCTATATCAAATGAGAGCGGTCTAATGCAATGGTTTATAAGTGATATCTATCTCAAATAGATGTCACTTTGTGTGGTTAGTCGAAGTATTCTTTTACGGTAGTTACAATCCACAAGGACCAAACCTCTAAAAAAACCTCACATTTGACATATGTTCTATACAAATTTAGATCTGAGCAAATCTCAACAGCGCCATCTATCGATAATTGAGTGGTCAACTGCGACAAGTTCCGTCGACCACAACGAGTTGGAGAGTCACGAAAGCTTCGCTGCTCGAAGAGAGATAACTCCAAGATAGACCTCTCATTGGATAGTGGAGCGGCAAATGTCGCCTTTGAGTCGTTGATGACGGTGGCAAACACGCGGCAGTGATGCCGTTGGTAGGGAGGGATGGAAATATACTTGAGTAAACGCAAGGTGAATCTACCCTCGCGTGAGGAAAATCAAGGCAATTTTGTTGTGCTCCAATTTAACGATCGATCGATGCCGACAAGTTTTCGATCAGGTTATTGACAAGACATGAGATCCAACGATTGGCATTGACAAGCTTGGATCTGAAGGCTCACAAAGGTGTCAGTAACTTTCCCATGCGTAAAGTCAAGGTAGGGTGGCCAAGCCCAGCGAATCAACATCCGGATTAGATGTCGAGATGTGGTGTGAGTAATATTTGTTTTTACAGTTTGAGACTAGGAAAGTCTTAAGCCTTCTAGAATTGGCAAATTGGCATAAGAAATTCCTTCCAGCCCCCAGAAAAACTATATTCAACCGTAACACTATTATATTCCATCATCATCATCCCTTTTCTTGGCAAGTGACTATGTCATTCCTGAGATATTATCATGCTATGATAAATTCATGAACGATTTGTGTCATAAACCTTTTTTGTCATTCATGTATGACGTGGACTACGTGGTTACACCAGGAAAATTATCAAAAAAGTCCTAAATTTATTACACTTGTATCAATTTAGTTATAAATCTTTTAATTATGTCAATTTTGACAATTTATCAATTTAGTCATTCAAGATTTGGCCAGAAATCACCAACATGTGATCTAATTAGTGCCAGCCATTCTAAGCAACTTAACTAGTATGTTAACGTTGACAATTTTTAAACTTTTTGATTTGTCTAAATTTTTTCCTTTTTCTTATTTTCCTTTTTTTTCTAACCTTGGGCCAGCAAGGGCTAGTAAGCCTCACCCAATTTGGGCAAGAGTGTCACGGCCCTTGCCCGTTCATTAGTCAGGGTCAATGCCCTCACTTGTTACTGGCGACCTCGTTGGCCTAGAGTTTGAAAAAATATATATAAAATAAATAATAATAATAATAAATTCATAAAAAAAAATTAAAAATTATCGTCATCATCACCACCCGTGTGACGTAGCATGACCAATGCTGATTAGACCACCACATCGACAATTTCCAATTAAAACTGGCCGAATAGACTAAGATAGTAAATCATCAAAATGTTTAGAACTAAATTAACAAATTGTCAAAAGATCAAAGAATAAATTGGCAAAATTAAAAGGTTTAAGACTAAATTTGTCATCGGTGCAATAGGCTTAGTATTTTTTTGGTAATTTTCCCTAGATATATTAGACATAATGATCCGTCTATATAAGATTTCTTTATTCATCTCTAGAACATTATAAAGCGGACACCTTATTCACCGCGCTTACTCCCGTCCCTAATACTATTCTGCTTAGAGGCGAATTTGCGACGAATTTGCACTTGTGTCTGATTCTACTTCAGAGCTTCTACCACGTGATTCCTGTTTGTGGATTTCGTTCCAGAATTATCACGCGTCTAAAGCAAAGCATGACTCTATATGGTTGATCGATCCCTCGAAGGAAACATACAGAGAACTCGTGGTTGCATCTCTGCGATTTTCTCTTCGTTTTCAGCACTCACCTTTCCTTTTCAAGATGTGATATGCTTCAGATTAACAAGCAAGAAGAGCCTAAACCGTTCGGCTAATCGCTGAAATGACTCGCTGGTGTCGCTGCAAGACCGAGGCAGGAGCACAAGAACGATGCATACATCGGCTGTGCAAAAGCGAGAAAAGAAATCCGCAGATATAATAGTGAATAGGGTACGAAGAAAGAAAAACGAAAATTCATTCGATAATCAGAGTACAGTGAAGATCCATCCTCCGCTTATTTAGCAAGAGCATATGAACATAGAGGAGGTCCAGGCCACTACGACAAGCCCCTGGAACCAGGAACATCAATCCACTGAAGCTGCAGCTCGACTTCGCCTCGCTCCACGTTGCGGAGCCGGAGGACCATATCCTGGACCACTTTGCTGTCGCTCCACACGATACAGCTCTCCTCAGCCAAGCAGTTCTCCCGGCTGGGCGGCACTCTGGCGATCACGGTCCCGTTTGGGACTCCGTCCATTGGCGCTCTCAGGGCTTCCAAGAACGGCCCGATGTGGAACTCTGCATCCCCCATCTTGTCGTCTAGGCTGAACGTGTCCTTGTCGTACACCAACACTTTCACGGGGAGGCCTGGGTCGGTGATCGAGAGAGTTAGATCGTCATTCCACTCCGGGTTCGTGTTCTGCTTGATTACCCTACTCTTCAGTTTCTGTGAGACACATCGAAACTTTGAATCAGACGAGCCAAAAGCAAAACCGAATCCTACTATATGTTTTCAGATAATCCGGATCAGCGCAAAGCCCTGAGCCTATTTTGGTCCCCGGTGTTGATTCAATTGACCAAAACTAAACGATACTCGCAGAACCAGAAAGTATATAAAATCAACCAAGAAGGCAGGGTATGCTATACATGCCATGTCCCGAGATGCTCAAGCCTTGATCAGAGTCAAAAAAACCCACGAAACAAGGAGACGGCTGCTCCAAGAAACGCACCATGGACCAAAACAAGAAGCAGGACATGGCGGGACAAGCTCACCTGTTTGCCCATTCTGATGACGACGTAAGGATCGCTGCTCCGGACATCTCGGATCGCAAGGTTCACCCCTCTGTGGACATGGATTCTCAAGAGCCCCAGGAAATGCTCCATTCACGAAACTTGATGCAGTCTTAGGGAACTGATCACCGGAACTGATCGAGAGAGGGAGATCGAAATCGAATGGTTTGGGGGCGAAGCTGATGGTGGGTCAGGCTCACTCTTCTGGTCCTGAGAAAGCAACTGATGTTTATGAAGAAGCCGGAAAGTCAAATTTATACGCAGAGGCGCTTAGGCGGCCCTAAATTAAAGTATGCATCGTTCTTTGACTTTGAAGTCTGTAGCCCCCCCGTGACCAGGTTTAATAACGATCACGCCTTCTTCTTCTTTTCGTCGGGGACCGCTTCTACGAATTAATGAGGACATGCACAACTGGGCTGGCTTTTCGATTCCTTCGTTGGTTAGGTGTTTTCGTCGCCATTTCTGACGAGAAAATCGGAAAGATAAGAGAGAGAGAGAGAGAGAGGACTCACTGGAAATGAGACTGAATCACGAGGAGCAATTCTGCCTTGGGGAGGCTTTACTTGCCGTTGACCTTGACCGCAATTCTTAGGTTTGATAAGACTCATCGGGTGGGATGATCGTTATGCTTTTTACATGTATGTAGCTGACACACTTTTGCCAGACATGGGAGAAACAACTCAGCTGTTATGACACAGTCATGTGTTCGAGAAGGCGAATCATTTGCGGTTTCCATTCTCCTTTTCCTCCAAACAAGGCAAATTGACATTTGGTAAGGAAATTACATTTTCAATTTTTTTTTCTTTTTTATAACTTGATCTGCTTAAAGACACTAGTGGGTCAAGGATTTGTTAGCATAACAACCTTTGTGCTACTATAAAAATAACTATTTATTATAAGTTATAAATTTTTTAAATAATAAGACCATAAATTATTGAAAAAGTGGACTCTATAACAATTTATTTGTGGTCTAGAATAAAATATTTTTTATAATAAATTAAAAACCGTCACCTAACTTTTTCTCGATCAAGAACTGTATGTGTCAGTGCCCTAAATCCCCCCCCCCCCCCCCTTCCCTCCTTTTCTTCTTTCATTAGTGCCTTAAACCCTTCTTGTCAGTATATCAAATTAAAGTGAGAAGTTTATGGCTCAACCTCTAGTCAAATCAATGTTGGATCGAAACTACAAGACCGAGATTTGTTGGACACATGTTAGGAGACATCATGGAGGAGCTAGGATGCCGGGCTGCCGGTCAATTGACCTGATAGCTAATTTGCTACTAGGCATTGGCCAAACAGTTGTCACAACAATGCATTAATCGGAAGTGTGAGAATTAATTGCTATGCCGTGCTATATGGAAGTCGTTGGGGAGAAAACTTGTGAACTAGATTCATAAGTAAACCCATCATCTGAGCACCTTTCTTGGGCGGCTTCGATTATAAATTGCAGAGTACTCATTGGAGAATGCAAATTGTGAGCCTGCCTCGCGCTAACACAGCCACCGCTCAGGCCTCCCGGAGCTAAATTTAACTTCGCAACAACGCCGTGGAAGGGTAAAGCAAGCAATCGACATCGTCGTACCATAGCAATCATCATGATTATGCCGTGTCAAACTTTGATCTAATCCGAACAAGTCATTATTTTTTTTAAGACTTTTTATGATGCGATAGCATGAGAGAATTCGACATTTCCGACATGTGCGACATCGGCTGTACCGCAGAGCAAAAACAAAATATAAAAAAAAAAAAAGATTCCGATTATTTTGGACCTGTGCATGAAAATTAGAAATCGAGCAATATGGAAACAAATGGAAATAAGTTGTTAATTCCTCACGGGCATTAGCTTGTTCAGTTTTCGAGCTGGCACTCGAAACGCGCGATTTTCCAGGGCGGCCTCCGAGGTCAAGTAAATATCTAGACGGCGGACACAGTCATCAAGAACATAAAAAGTGAAAATTTCCGCTATCCAATCAAAGTGATCCACGTGGAATTGTCACGACATAATTTGGGCTCCTACTATGGATAATCACTGTTGGTGATTAACTCCACAATCGAAAGTGGCAGAAATTGCATTTTGGTGGATGTCAGATCTCAGAAAAGAGAATGATGCACAAGTCAAATTGATGGTGACATCGATCCACTTTTTCTTATCACTGGCATGATCCAATTTAGGTCAGCTTGCTTATTCTGATATTTATAAATTTTGGCTTGATTCCCCAAAAAATCTCTAATTTTAGATCCATTACTAATTTGATCCTAAATTTTTCTTTATCATAATAAAAAATCACAAATTTTCAGTATAATCTTGAATCTATCTCACATCAAAAAATTACCGCTAATTTCTTTAAAATTAAGGAAAAGACTACCAAAAACCACAAAATTTTGTCTAAAGTAACAAATTTACCCCAAACTTTTTTTGTAACACAAAAAACTCTAAATTTTACAAATTATGACACATTTACCCTATTAATGGTATTTTCATCTTATTCTTTCTATTTTTTCTTTTTCTTTTTATCTTTTATTTTTTTCTTCTTCTCTCTGCCAGCCTTGACGAAGGGAAGTTGGCGCTGGCAAGGGCTACCCTCGCCAACGTCAGGCGAGGGCTACCCTTGTCGGCATTTAACGAGGGTCACCCTCGCTTGGGCCGATTACCGAGTCTAGCGAGGACTCCCCTTGCCAACGTCCTGCGAAGGCCACCCTTGCCAGATCTGGCGAGGGTCTAGCAAGGGGTACCCTCACCTGCATCGGGCAAGGGCCTCCCTCTCTAGACCCTCGCCAGATCTGTCGAGGGAGGCCCTCACTCGACGCCGACAAGGGTCGAGACGCCGACGAGGGCCGACCTCGCCCGACGCTAGCAAGGGCTGCCCTCGCCGAACGCAAGCTTCCCTCCGCCGAAGCCAACAGAGGGAAGAAAGAAGAAAAAAAAAGTTTTTAAAAGTAAAAAGACCAAAACACCCCTATAATTTAGGGTAAATGTGTCACATAAATAAAAGTTCAGGGTTTTTTGTGTCACAAATGAAAGTTCAGGGTAAATGTGTTACAAATAAAAGTTCAGGATAAATGTGTCACGGTTAGCAAACTTCGGGATTTTTTATATCATAGAAAAAAGTTTTGGATTTTTTGTGGTTTTTTCCCTTAAAATTATCAATATTAGAACCAAATATAAGGTCATTATCAGATCATGTGTCTTCATCAACATTTTCACATTTTTATAAAACAACAACAGTTTCCTAATTGTAATAATTTTGAAGAAAAGATTTAATGATTTTGGACATGGGGCAGACATGAGACTATAGTAAAAAGTTGTGATTTTTTTATTAGACATTAAAAAGTTTAAGATAGAATTGAGATTGAACATAAAATTAAAGGTTTCTTAGAGAATTAAACCTATAAATTTCTAGGTAAATCATACGCATTAGTATTGCCTACTATATAATTTTTTTGAGTTTTTGGTAATTGAACCGATCATGTATCAGCTTGATTGAAATTGTTAAGCCCGAACGAGAGGCCGCAAGGACACGCACATAGATCCTCTGTCAATTGCTCTTTCCTTAGAGCTGCAAAAGTTGTGTAATTGAATGAGTTCAATTTGTAGTTGACCAAATAAATACAACAAAAGCTTTGGGATTGGTGCAGTTGGTTCTAGTTACAAAGGATTCCACACTCAGGAATTGAAGGTCACCCATATCAAATGCTATCTATTGCATACAACCCGCTTTGGGTCTCGTTCACTTGCAAAGGTCGAATACTTGGAATTAACCGATTTGTGGAGTTTGCACGGTATTCCATAAATCTTCAAGTCATGTCCCTGGATTGTGAAATGAAAAAACTAAGGTTTCAATTTGTTTGGGCTGTCTTTTTCTTTTCTTTTTTCCTTTCCTTTTTTTCAACGATATTTAGGTGGATGAGGACAACGAGGTGAAAAGAACAACGAAAGCGAAGAAAGAAAATGTGAAGAGGAGAAGTTGGGTGTTGTTTAGACTGAGTGGAAAATGAACATAAAAAAGGAATCTGGATTTGAATACATTATTTTGTTTAGAAAGAAAGGGAGAATTGGAAGGAAAGAAAAATATTTCAAGTGACATAATTCCGGCAATTATGCTAAATTTTAGGGTTGTAATTTGGGTAAGAGACAAGGCCAAACTTGTCTTTCACCAACATGCATCCTCTCCCTCTCTCCAATGTGGGGCATATCATAATTGAATCGGTCCAGGAGAAATCAAATCATCACCATCTCTTCGCGTCAACTCTCTTGGAGGACAGATTTTTTTTTTTTTTTCCTAAATCAATCTAAGTATCGAATTATTACAACATGAGAAAGTTAAGGCAAGTGGATGGAAACAGAAAAGAGGAAAGGCCATACATTCTGGAAGCCGGCCCCTCCAAGTGGGAGCTGAAAAGAAGTCCTTTTTCCCTTTCGCACCCGTCGAGTTATTTATTATGCATGTTCTCTTCCCCCACATTTCTTCTTCTTCAGTCAACTTGGGGCTGCTTGACCATGGTTTACTCTGCCTTAGCCCCCACAAATGCAGTGGCTGCTATTATACCAGCTGTTGCCATTTGACTAGGAACTATTCAAAGACCAGATACTGCTTGTGGTTTGACGGGGGATCCATGGAAGCTTTTCTCTCTTTCCACTCCCGCTGAACGCAATTATCGCTATGTCTTGTCGCTTTCTCATCGTATTTGGATTACGCAGTTATCGGGTAATGCTATATGTGATTATTGCCATGCAATTGTGATGTGAAATATGAAATTTTCCATATCCTTGTCATGCCATTTTCTCAGTAGGTTTGGATCTTTATTTTGCCATATTATTGCTCGGTCATTTCATTTTCTTAAATCATGATTTAATCTAAATTGACATGAACTTTTACAGATAAATGTAATCACACCACTACACATTAGAAAATAGTTCAGTTGATCAATAACAACGTAGAATAAATGGTCTGGCGATATTTTGTGATCCTAAAACAACACATAATGCATGCGTAGGTAATTAAATGATAAATGATTTAGGGAATTATATGATAAGATCTCTAGGTTTCACTTGACCAGCTCGTCCACATGTGCGCTTAGATAATTGACTTTCCTACTTTTGCTTGAGCCCTTATGTGTCCAGTCAACCTAGTCTTTCTCGAGCTAATTGGTTACGACTTTAGTCTAGTATTTTGACATACTATAAGAACTCCAACTCAGCCGCCCCAAGACCTTGCCGGAGACGACTGAATTTCGAATCCAAATTTACTGTTCGGAACTCTTTCTAGAGCGCGCACCGGACTTGAAATTTCAGTTTTGGGCAAATCGGAAGGTCAAATCAAAATCCATAAAATGCTATAACTTCACACATCCTAAAATATCATTTCTATAAAAATACGAATCACAAAAACTCCCCGGTCAACCGCACCAAGTCATAATTCACCTAAAATTGAATTTTCCAACCCTAATTTTGACAATTCATTTGAATAGACAATTAGAGGCTTTGATCACTTATCAACGTGGTAAAAAGGAGTTGATTAGCTTGGCGAGTCATGCGGATCATGAGCGTGCAAAATTTTTCCCTTTCCTCCTTTCTTCTTTCTCATTTTTCTTCTTTCTCGATGAGCCCCTTCTCTTTCCCCTGTTTTTGTTTCAGATTCTTCTCCTCCTCTTGTCCTTCATAGCACGAGCTCAAATGAGAAGAGAGAAAGAAAGTTGAGCTTGGGCTTGGCTTGTTGGGCCATATGACTACAATCTACCATTCTTAAAAAAATTTCGTCCTTAAAATTTGAATTTACCTTAACCTTGAGTCTTGTAAGGATAAGTTCACATCGATGTCTTTCGCTAGATGATCGTTCACGACTATTAAATGAATGATTGCCTCTTCCGCTTCTTCTAGCTGCCTCTTCAATGCCTCATGCTGACCTTTGTGAGACCTCTTGCTCGTCTTCTTCAGTTTCGCCCTCCATCTCATGTCTTGCACGCTCACCTGGAGACTGGACAATTTCTAAGAGTCATAAGCGAGTCTGCCCAAGATCTTTCTCTTGTTCTCTCTTTACCAAGTTCTCTATTGGTTGAGACCTGGTCAATGCCCAATCCTTTCTCAATCTCTAGTTCTAAACAAGGGTTTAGACTCTTCTTCTATGCATTTGCTAGCATCTGATTGTGTGCCCTTTCTTCCTTTCTACAGCTAATTTCATTAACAAAGAATCTGAAGCTTGATCAAGCGGAATATTTTTCATCAATTGCCTGTTTGCGAAGGAGGAGTTTCGTATATGGGCTTGGTTGTCTTCTGGTCATTGTTGAGATCATTTCCAAGTACTATTTCATAAGTACATCAAACTTACATTGCATTAGCTCGCTCCTATATACCTTGGGTAACACATAGACTATATAGCAGCCCACCGAATATACAAATGTGGGTCAGTACGGTCGATGCATACTGGCCAATGACTTATCTAAAACAAGAGACCATCACCCTATTGGGTGAATAATATATGCCTCTCCATGCCTTTAATACGCTAAAGTAATATATTTTGGATCCTGGTTAAATAGCAATGGATGGAAGTGCCAATTCAATCTTCCTCGATGGGGGCGTCACTCAAGGAGCGGAATAGGTCATGGCTAGGGTCTTGTGACAATGTATATGGCATAGATAACATGCATTTGTAGATTTTCAAAGAGTCTAATGCACGGCAATTTAGATAAGTCAATTTTGGTTACGTTCAATCTAATTGTTGTTTAATTGTCGAATTCATTTCAGCGATTGAACCAACATAATCAATAAACCACCATTTGATGACAAACATAAATGATAGTGTATGTTTGAGGAATAATGATATTTATCCGCTACCAAAAGACTATATTTTTTAGAAAAAGAAAAGGGAAAAATTATAAAAATAAAGTCTTAAACTAATTGCGCTTGTACCAATTCAATCATCAACCTTTCAAAGTAGCCAATTTAGTCATAAACATTTTAACAAATTCTTAATGCAGTTCATTCGACCAATTTTAGCAGGAAATTGATGACGTAAACATTGATTGTCATACGTGATATGGTCAACGTTGACCTAGTTAATTTATTCAAAATTTTTAATTTTTTAAATATGTTTAATTTCAACTAAAAAAGAATTTTTTTATTAATTCTTTTCTTTTCTTTTCTTTTATTGTCCACCATCTAACCACAGTGGCTGGTAGGGGTGCTGGCCTCAACTAGTGGCTAGCGGCCCCTTACTAGCGCTTTACACATGTAAGATTTTCTCTCTTTCTAGTCATGTCATGTCGAATGCAATTTTCACTATGTTGTGTCGTTTTATCATTGGATTTTGATCACGAAATTATCGATTAATGCTACATGTGATTATCATCATGTCATTGTGATGTGAAATATGAAATTTGCCATGTCCTTGTCATGTCATTTTCTCAGTATGTATGAATCTTGATTTTTTTCATATCATTGTCGTGTCATTTCATTTTCCTAAATCGTGATTTAATCTAAATTGACCTCCACTTTCACATATGAATGTAATCGTGCCACTACACAAAAGAAAATGGTCTTGTTGATCACTAGCAATGTTGAATAAATTTTATGGTGATATTTTGTAATCCTAAAACAACACATCATGCAAGCATAGGAAATTAAATGATAAGTGATTTAGGACTTTAGGTTATGGTACAAAAAGGGTGTTGTGGGATGCTAATCCATCATATGCGTGACTGGTCCACGGAAGATCTCTAAATTTCATTTGACCAGTTCGTCCACATATGCACTTAGATATTTGACTTTCTTATCTTTGCTTGAGCCCTTTTGTGTCCAATTGACCTAGGCTACTAATTAGTGAGGACTCTAGTCGGAATTTAAGTTATCGATCATTTTTACATCTCGTGGATTACCTATAGTTAAGATTTGGGAAGATCCTAATAACCCTGGTGCTATTAGTTGGCGAGTCCTAATTTGTAAAATTCGAGATGTTATAGTCCAGGAGCTCCATAAGGGAGATTAAAGGAAACAACATAGAGGGTTCAAACTGCATTAAGGCTCTTTTAATTTAGTCATTGTGTTCGTCGCTTAATTTCCAAAGTACTCATTTCGCGTGACTAAGCATCGGATGCATCCATTTATTATTATTGCTTGGATTATGTTTTTGACGATTATCGTGGGTTCGACATGTCTATTTGACGTGTTTCCATTTATGATGCTAATTTTGAAGTGCTTTCCTTGATAATTGCATGCTCCGGTCCAAGGTCATCATACAGGTAGGTCGAGTCAAGTAAAAAATAATCCGACTCAAAACGGCATATTTAATCCATTTTGACTCATTTCCATGCAAAACAAATTCAATGACCCGACCCGATCCGACTTGTCCCACATTATTAAAATACATATATATTTAAAAACAAGAACTTTTATGTTATGTGTATAGCATGTAAACAATAAAAATTCAGTAGTTTTATGAGGTTCCCAATAAATTTTTTCGACTTGTTTACGACATTTTCTTTATTGCAATTTTTCAAGCTTCACACTGAATTATCCAACATCTCTTAAACTCAATAAGTCAATAAGTATCAACATGTAAAATTATATACTAATTTTCATGATTTTCTAAGTTTTGAAAGATCATAATTTTTTTTTTACTATTTATCAATTTAAAAAAAAAAAAAAACATCATAAGTAGAAGATAAAACTAGAAAATAAGTTGCCCCATCCGAAAACCCCCAACAGAACTTGAAGACAAGTGAAGAGGGACTACAAGTAAGTTGAGCTTCAGACCCATTAACAATGCACATTTCATTGCACTTTATTATTCAAAATTTAGTAAATTTTAGCTAATCCATAGATGACCCAACCCATCATATATGGTTAATAAATGGGTCTTCAACCCATTTTGACATTTCTACTTTGGCAATTGTACATCAGACTTACATTACATAAGCTCGCTAGTATATACTTTGGGTAACACATAGATCATATCGTAGCCCACCGAATATGCAAATGCGGGTTGGTATGGTCGATGTATACTGGTCGATCATTTATCTAAAACAAGAGGCCATCGTCCTATAATATGCCTATCCATGCCTTTAATGTGGTAAATCAATGTACCATCGATCCTGGTTGAATAACGTACAGACGGAAGTCCCGATTGAACTCCCCTCGTTGGGGTCGTCGCTCAAGGAGCGTAATAGGTCATGGCTGGGATCTTGTAACAATGTACATGGCATAGATTACATGCATTCATAGATATTCAATCAGTCTAATGCACGCTAATTTAGCTAATTCCATTTTGATTACGTTGGATACATAACAATATAGTTCATTATATTGATCTAATTCTTGTCTAACATTCAAATTCATTTCAGGGATTAGTTCGACATGATTAGTAAACCACTATTCCATGACAAATATAAATGATAGTGTAGGTTTGAGGAATAATGATGTTTATCCGCCTATCAAAAGACTATATTTTTTGAGAAAAAAAATGGAGAAATTAGAAATAAGTGTTAAACCAATTGCACGCATACCAATTTAGTTCTAAACCTTTCAATACAACCAATTCAATTATAAATCTTTTAACAAGTTACTAATGTAGTCTATCTGGCCAATTATGACTATAAAATGATGATATAGATACAAATCTCCTATGTGATATGGCCACACTAACATGAACAATTTTTGAAAATTTTCCGTTCTTTTAATTTTTTTAATTTTTTAATTAATTTTTTTCTTTTCTTTCTCTTTTTTATTATTAAGGTTAGCATGAGGACATCCGTCAAACCTAACAATCCCTTCCGATCATTGGGTAAGGGCTATGACTCTCGCCTAATGGTTGACGAGGGTTGTGAGCCCTCCCTAATGGCCAATGAGAGCTCGCAATCCTCACTTAGAACTAGGAGAGTGCCATGACCCTTGTCTAGTGGCCGGCAAGGGTTGTTGGGGCTTAGCCAATGGCCGGAGCACTCTGCCAACTCTTAAAAAAATTTAAAAAGAAATTATCATATCATCCATCATCCATCATGTCACATAAAACAACCAGCATTCAAATAATCAATTTCCTCCTCAGATTGGCTAGATGGACTACATTAGCAAATTGTTAATATATTTAAATTTAAATTGATCAAATTGAAAAATTTAGAATTGAATGGCACAAGTGCAATTGGTTTATGATTTCTTTTGAGTAATTTTCATCTAAAACAAAAGTATCAAATCGTCCATATAAATTCCGGCCCTTTAAATTTCAACTTATCTATATTTGTTACGAGATTTGTTCAACCCATTGCATATAACCCAAAAATGCTCATTTAAAAATTTCTTTTTCTTTTGTTATGTCACAAAATTGTTTAGTGATTTTAGGGCCACGTATTCAATTATTCGGTCAAATCCACTATCAGTCTATTCCAACATGTTATTTTTTACAATCAACATTGTTGAGATTGTGCTCGAGCACCATACAAATTTATTCGAGAGTGGGTTACAAAAAAGGCGTTAATTTTTCTCTATCACAATTTTAAAGAAGGATAGGCTACATCCCTAGATCTCGTTAAATTAACACGATGTGTTTCTAAAATGAGGCCGATAATATTTTGATTGCCAGATTTTCATCAATTGAGCTCGATTTGCACGAGATTTTACAAGTTTATACACGCCTGTTGCATCTACAAGGGGATGGATAGAGAGAGTATGGCGGAACCTCAAACTTTGTGTCCCAAACCTGCCGAACGTTCTTACATGGTCATTTCGTCCACGGTTGATTGCCGTTTTCTAGTCGTATGTTGCATTGTTTCTACTTGTTTATCGTACTTCTCACTTCTCAGCACCACAAAACATGTTCCCAAAATGAATTTTCAAGACCGGCAAATGAGGGGAAAAACTCTCTTAAGTTTTCTTCAGTTAAATTAGATTTTTTTACTGGAAAATATATGCTTTTGATGGCATTGGTCGCGTTTAGAGTTGTACTCATTGTTCAATATCATTCTTAAACTTTAAATGGAGAATTCTAGCCCCATTGCTTGCAGGACTACCCCATTCATTTTTCACTTCTCCATATTAGTTTGAACATCCAATACGTACGAAAATACAATAGAAGAACCAAACCCTCCACACAGCACTTGGTTTGGTACCCCAACTTTTTAATTCCATAGTTTTCAAAAGCCAATCATTTAAGCCGTTCCAATAGCCTAGACCTGTCAAAAAATCTTATATACCCTTTTCTATAATTTTTTTTTTAGGAAGCCCTTTTTTTTTTTATAAGTTATTGATGTGCTTTCAATATTATCTTTTAATTAAACAAAAAACTCACATGGTGAAAAAGAGGGCAAACAATAATCTCTCTCATGAATCGTCCTCCTCTCAAACTTCAATCTATCATAGCTAACCTAATTTTTTTCTTTCAACTGGCTAAGTCTGCCAACTAAAATAATTTAGCTCCATCCAAGATTAGATTCAAAATAGCATTATCTCTATCTATATATTTTACATATATGTATATATATATATATATTTCAATAATGAATTGAACATAATTACAAGAAAAAAATTTAGAAAGTTGTGATCCTTTTCATTTTACCATTGGAACTATTTTGCTCCATCACAGAAACGACTTCCGTCACGTGCGGAATCGAGCTCGGTCCCGCAAAATCCTGCTCGCCACGTGGACGGACATCCGCCAAACAGGTGGGAATTCGCTCGCAGTCCACCATATCTCCGCCACACACAGCGATTGTCCACCGAAAAGCTTCGGTTCGACAGAGAAGCTCTTCTGCGATAGCCGAGAGTCGAAGCTCTCGAAGGCGAGTTCTCAGTAAGTGTTTCAAGACTTGAAGCTCGATTTCATCTTAATGTTTAAGTGCATTCGATTTACTTTGAGGCGTGCGCCGCTTGTGGGTAGCTTCGCTCTACACTCGCAGGGGCCAAACATTTCTTGATTTTTCGCGCAGGTGGCATGCTATGTTTGACAAAATGCCTGACTGGTGCATAAAGGATTTAGATTTTTAGACTGATTCTTGCTTCTTAGGTAGTGGGTAGCTCCAAATGGAGAAGGAAAGCTGATGGATGATGTGCATGTGATCATTTGTTTTCCACGGTAAAGAGCGTTGCTGGGTTTTTTTTTTCTCTCTGTGGAAAATGATTGTCTTCAGTGAGTAACTGTGGAAGTATTGTAGTCAAGCTTTGCAAAATATTATTGTATAGACTCTCGATGTGGTCGAGTAAATGAATCGGAGTGCAAGAGACCCACAGCCCGGCGTTACTGGGAGTGAGATCCAATATTTCTTGCAGTGTTATTGACTTGTTCCAACACGAATCTTCTAGGTTCATGGGTAATTTAAGTGAAAGTGAACTAAATGGGAAAACGGAGGTTTAAAGTTCAATATCCTCTCTCATTTTCTTCTTCGGGTACAATAGTTTCTTCAATTTTTTGGAAAAAGAGTTAATTTTCAACCTACGCAAAATGACAACTTACACTGCTTGTGGGCCAACTTAATTTGGATTTGCACTAGATTATTATTAAGGTAATAGAGTCATTAACTCTCGAGGTGTAAAAGCTCTCTGGTCTCCTTTGTTTGGTAAGTCTGATAGATTTGATATTGCATTCTCAAATCTGATATTTTTTTTAATTGGACCCAGGAGTAATGTTATTGCTCACACATGAGTTAGGGCATCGTGCTTCAAGTGACAAACCACCTCTATCCTTTATGATTCTTTTATATTTGGTGTCCTCAAAAGAAAAATTTTGTTGCAAATGCAGCCAGTCACAAATATCTTCAGAAATTGGTATACATGTACGACTGTTGTTTTGAGAATAATATAAGGTAGTGCTGCATTCTTGTTGCCTGATTATAAATAGTTACAAGTCAGTGGAAATGAGGCTCCTAACTCTAATTTGTGCGGCAGGGGTAGCTGTGCAATGGAGATGAGCATTGCAAGGTATACATGCTGCACATGCATCAGAAGAAGTCAAGGAGTATATTTTATTTGATATTATGTTGGTTCTTCCTGTACTTAAAAGATGTCCATGATGGGACTAAACTCTCAATAAGGTCCAAATTGTTTAGAAATTATGTTGCGTTTTTTGTGGTTTCAAAGTGCAACTAGAAATGATTGTACTACATTGGGACGGGATGGCATTAGATAATCTGTGTGGACAGTTCACTAAAAACAATGCTGCTAGGGTTAATTTCCTTTAGGTGACAGCCATATTGTCTGGTTTATCAAAAAAGTGAAAAAAGAAAACTTAGTAACAAGGTTTGGCTGTCGTTGCTCAGTATGACACGGATAATATGTTCCTGTTAATAAGGTGATGTGAATACTGGTTTGTTCGGTTAATTCGTAGCAAAATCTTTACTATTTTCTGCTGTTTGGGAAAAAAAACAGATGTTGTCTTGACAAGCAAGTGTTCCAGCTTTCATCAAAAGCAAGAACATCTGATTGGGAGTCTACTAAGATAATTCCACATACTGTGATCTCTATTTCTCAAATGGCCAATCAGAGTACATCATATAGTCCTGAATCTTCTCTTAAGATGTGCCATAAGCACCTTAAGCAGTGGAGGACCTTTTCAACTCCTGTTAGCATAGAGGAATCATTTCCATTTCAGTCAGGTCATGATTTTACTGATGAAGAGGATTCTCCTGAAGACTCCCCAGAGAACGTTCTTTCCAAACCATTGAGTAGTGAAGAGGTAAGCTTCCACTCTTTTGATGATCCTAGTTGACTTTGTTTACTCTTCACTTCCGTATCATTCTCAAGCAAAGTACGGTTGTGAATATGGAGTACTGATTTAAGGAATGTCTGGATAGGCTATTACTTTTTGCTTTTTGCTTAATCCAAATCTTTTGACAAATGTACTTTGACTTTTTTAAGCTTGTGACACCTGAAACTTTCACAACATACAAATTTTTACGCATAGATTCACATATGAATATGTTTATTTGTTGGTAGGAAGCAGAAAGAAGTATTGCCTTTTGCTTTTGCTGAAAAGCATAACCAAACACACCTTTAACTTTTGTAGTTCACTTGGTGCTTATCTGTTGTTTTTGGAGGGGAAGAGGGGAATGTGCAACGGGGAACACACCCATGTACTTCTAATTGGAGTTTTGGGGTTTTGTCATTTCATGTTCATGTTTAACTAATCAAATACAATTGATTTCTTCCTATTTAACTTAGCTGTTGCCCTTGAAAGTTTCCTGTTAATAAAGCTTAGGATTATGTCTCATTTGTTTTAACATTGTTGAACAGTTAAAAGCACTGCTTGCTGACACAGAAAGAGATAGACTTATCAGAAAACTTAGTGAGGCCAATCAACAAAATCGCTTCCTCAAACGACAGGTTTACATCTTATGCTCTATCATGTCTCTTCGAGCATAATAAATCATGATTGAATTCTCTCACATGTGTTCATATGAATCCATCGGCTAATGATTATGCATTATGTTAGAGATATTTAGGAAATCCGATGTCATGGAAGAGTAAGAAACAAAGTATTGTTGCTTGCTCCAGTACTGAGTCAGAATATAGAGCCATGGCACAAGTGACCTGTGAATTAATGTGGATTCAGCAGCTATTGACTGAGCTGGATTTAAACCTTCGGTTCCTATGTATCTATGGTGTGATGATAAGGCGGTAGTACATATAGCTTTCAACCTTATGTTTCATGAGAGAACAAAACACATTAAAGTTGACTGTCATTTTAGTCGGGAGAAGCTACAGAGTGGAGTGATTCTTTCCAGTCACATTACTAAACCTCTGGGTAATGGGAGGATAGAATAAATTTGTAACAATCTGGGCATGATTAATATCTATGCTCCACCTTGAGGGGGAGTGTTAAAGCTATTTAGATATTTTCTAGAGATATTTAGGCTATTCCTTTGATTCTCCCTGTCTATTATGTTTATGCGTATCTAATCTAATTTCCTTAGATTGTCATCTATTCAAGCCAATAAATAGACTTCATGTTCTCTTTTCTATTGTCATTGAAATGTACAGAATTTCTCTTCCACTTTATTATTATTTCCACATTACACATTTTTTTCTTTTAATTACTCTCATCATGTAGGATTGTTGTACTATTTAAAGGTATTGTTGGTCTCTTTATTGCTTGATTGTCATCTAATATGCTAGATACATTCATCCAGATTTAATAAGCACAAAAAAAATCCAGTTACAGTCCAAGGACACTTGAGCTTCTTAATGTTGCAATATTCTATATTTGGATTTGTCATTTCTCTCACAAACCTCTATCAATTCAGGGACTATGTTAAGAAAAATCCTTTCAATGTAATGTGGTGAATTCCTGCCGTGATTTATGCATACACATGCAATATATGACAGAGATTTCTTGTAAAAGCACTTCTACTTACTCATACCGTGGTATACAGACAGCAGGAAACAGTTATGCTTCCAGTAAATGTTTACTGCAGAAGCACTGAAAATTATACTGAATCATCTATAGTGGAGTCACTTTGTTCTGGTAATTCACTATACCCCTGTTCTAGAGACTTCTTGGGAAGATAAAAGCATGGGGTGGAGTATATTAAAAAGTGAGGAATGAAATGTTACTTTTTCTTTATAAGTATTGTGAGCTTCTTCTGCAAGGAAAGGAAATGTGATGAACTTGGCTGATAGACCCATCCAAAGATCTTGGCATGTTGATTCTCTTTGCCTTCTTGATGTTTGGGTTGAACAAAAATTGACAACTTAGAAAGAAAACTTATGGAGAAAGGCTAAAGAAACTAGCTGATTGATACTGAGACATTTCTGGATGGCCATAAACCCTACCCTGGAGACATACTTGTAATTTTCTAACAGTTTTTTGCTAGTCAACCATTTTGTGGAACGTGAGACCATTGGGTAGCCAAAAACTTGAATGACGATCATGTGTTTCTGCCTCAAATAGAGATATACGTATAGCGAGATGCATAAAAACCATAAAAAATGCTCTGTGACTGATGATTCTGAATCTACACTATGGAAGTAGTGATGCTTTAATGTTTGCTTTGTAATTCTGAAATAGTCATTTGATAAGTTTATGATATGTCATCAAAAAGTCACCTTATGAATGGAACTTCCGTGACGGGTTCAACTTTTGCTTTTACTGGCCTATTGCTCTTATGCATGTCTTGTAATTATGACTGTTTGTATTACTAGCCTTTAAGGTGACCTTATGTTTTAGTATCTCTTTCCTAATTATTCAAAGATAATTTCTATGGAACTTCCAACTCATAATGATTTTCATTTGCAGGGAAAGCTTCTATTTAGTAACCGTTAAGTGCAGTTTCCAAGTAATCTGATTTCTGATGAGCATTTTCAGTAGGAAGGCATTATTACTTACTTTTTCTTGTCTTCAATGTGTCAGCTGCATGTGAAGGAAGATGCATTGGTTACCTTCAAAACAGAACTAGCAGTTATGGAACTTGAAGTACAGGTTTGTCTTAAAAAATAACTCTGTCCCATAATTTATTATCTGACCCTTCATGAGAGAGATATTTATGGGCATGGGAAGCAGATTGCCTACAGGTAGGGCAAGTTAAAATCTTGGGGTTGGATGGTAAGGCGAGTTAATAAATGGGGGTTGGATACAATGGCAGCCCCCTAGTTTTAGGTAAATTGTGTTTATAATCCATACATTTTGTAAGATGACTATTAACTGCATTATCTTAAAAATAACCGTGGGTTTGAGACTTCATATTAGAAGTAGTAGGATCCAGAAAAGATTACAAATGTTGACATTGTATTAATTAAGATGTTTCTAAACTAAATAAACTTGAACTGATGTTATGGTTCAAATTTTTCTCATTTCAGTTCCAATATAATGCATTCCACAATGTTGACCAACGACTTTGATTTACTTGGAGTGTCAGCAATCACTTGAAGACGCATTTATGGTCAATTTTAGAGTGGAGGGTACCTTAGAATTACCTAAAATATATTGGCGCCAGCTATCCTATGTTGTGCAAGGACTTATCAAAAGAGAATGCTTTCAGTTAACTTGAAAATGAGTTGGGCGGGTTATTCTGTGAGTGTTTTTTTTTCTTCCCTCAATGATATGCTAAATAGTTTCATTAATTTAGCATGTGTTTGTAAGATCTGCTACGGTTGAATGATTTCTCTATATTCAAGAACAACTAGTTGACACAACTAAGACATCATTTCGGTGTTCAACAAACAAGGTCACTCTAGAAAACAATCTACATAAAGAGAAACAATCTAGATTGATTTTTAAATTTTGCATAAATTTCGGTCTTGGAAGAAAGAGAGGTTGTTCAAGAGCTCATAATCAAGTTTTTGTGAATGTCATGTACTGGGTTTGTCCTACTCATTATTCTGTGTGACAGTAAAACCACGAATTCGACCTTAAATCTAGTTAGTTGATTCCACAAAAGTAGTTTTAGCATATCTTTTTATCCTAAATCCAGCACCTGTAAAAATGCTAGTTTGATCAAGCAAACTAATGTCAGTTTTAAAGAACTTAGTTTTGGCCAACAACAGCCCAATCACATTTTTTATCTAGGACATTATGTCAAAAATGCTAGAAAATAAAATTTAAGGTGGAAACAATTCTGTTTAAATTCAGTGGTAAGGCGGCACACATCAATTCCTCTGCAGATCCCTATAATGCGGGGAGCCTTGTGCATAGGGATTCTCTTTTCTGCTCTATTTTCTAGAGTCAGTCAGTGTTGTGCGGTATAAACTTTTTGAACTGATACGGTTGTCACCCATCAACAGGCTTTGGTTGCACTAGCAGAAGAAATTGCTAAATCAGAAATCCCTGTAGGGACAAGGAAGATTAATGGGAAGTACATCCAGTCTCACCTTCTTTCACGGTTAGAAGGTACTGGTAGTATATGATTTTTGGACTAAGCTGGATAGATTGCATCCAGGTCATTGATTTTTGCATTAAGTTGATGGGATACATCAATATCATATCTCTCTCCCCCTTGGTCCTGTATGATGATCGTCAGCTATCAGGTTGACAAATTTCTGTATGTTGTTTCCATTTAGCTACGGTTATAGATTCAGTCATGTTATATGTTTTATGTCCTGAGAGTTAAAGTACATATGATTATTTCAAAGATATTCAGGGTTAAAATTAAAGTTGAGAGTCTAATTTTATTAGGTTCTTCAAGGGAGAGCAGATCCTTAACTCGGTCAAAATATCCTTGTGGCTTCTTTGATCTGATTGCCTGATTTGTAGGAAGCTAATTTGTTGAATTTGTGTGCTACCTGGGTGTTTTCTGAGCAACTAACAGGTTAAGGTTCAGCACCTTTATGATTTTCCCTCTCGTTTTTCTCCCTTGAAGCAATTCATAAAAAGTTGAAAGAAAAGATGAAGGATGTTGATGCTGCACGGTCCAAGGAAGTCCCTTTGTTTTGGTATGGCATGGCTGAGGTATGCCCACTTATTATCTAGCCATCCCTCAACAATTACATCTTTTAGTATCTCTTTGTTGAAGTAAAGATAAGGATCCAATGGATATGCTGAGTGGTTTTTACTACCCTACCCAGCAAAACTAGAATTTCAGACTAGCGAGACTGGATCAAAAGTTTAACTCATGCATAATGGAGAAGGAAATATAAGTGGTCTGTGTACAACTGATAAGCATGGCAACAGGAACAAGCCTACAATTTTCGGAAGCTATTGATCATGTTTATTAATTCTTATTGTGGAATGAGGTAGGTATGTGGTTAGAGTTCAAGTGGGGTCATTTCAATTTATCAATATAAGTACAAATAACCCAACTCCACCAACCATACATAAGTAAATGAATAAAAACATCAAAAAGACAAAAACCAAAAGACAAAAAAAGGGTTTCACAGAGACTTTTATCATGTGCCAGAGTGTGCAAGTGATGGGCACATTTGATGGTTGGAGTCAAGGAGAGCATTTGTCTCCAGAATACACGGGTTCCTTCACAAAGTTCTCGACAACCTTGATGCTTCGACCTGGAAGGTATCCAATATCCCCTGTTTTGCGTTATCTTTATGGTATCGGTTACTCTTCCTAACAGTTCATCTCAAATTCCGTGATGGAGGTATGAGATCAAGTTCTTGGTAGATGGGGAATGGCACATATCTCCAGAATTTCCAACCGTCGGCGAGGGGCTAACCAAAAATAACTTGCTAATAGTTGAATAGCATGGGGAATGCATCTTCGGGCATTTTGAAACATGGCACAGAGCTGCAGGTCCTGACAAATGGAAAGGGAAAAAAAGAGAGAGGAACTATACTATCTCTATAACCAGTTTCGATGCACGTTGTTTACTAGAGTATCGTGCCTTTCATTTGTCTATAATGGGCACCACATTTTCTGACTTCTTGTGGACGTTGATGTGTCTAAGTCTCTCTTTTCTGCTGTAAACCGGGGCCGGGCCCTTGTTTACACCTTCAATATTAACCTTTTTCATCTTAAATATAATCTGGGGGATAAAAAAAGCTCGCGAGAGAGAGAGAGACGGTCTCTGCAATGAAATAGAAAATCCTTTTGCATACTGCCCTCATTTCTGTGAAAATTGTTGCTTTATGCGTGTAACATGGGCCACATTGATCTAAGCTTATGCGTCATCGTCAAGTAGTTTGGTTTGTACACATGTTCTCTGCATTTCGATAGTTGAGTGACTCGGTACCAGTTGTGCCTGGTAGCAATTTTCACTAAAAAAAAAGCTCCATTTCCAGGCGATGCTCGCTTGGACCCGAAAGGTGTGATTGGACCGTCTTTTTTTTTTCTTAATCCTTGAGGGCGATAAAATTAGTTCCTCGACTCTGGAACATGAGTTGACAAGCAAGAATTGCACGTTTCATGCTCCGAATCTTATACTGGGGAAGAGAGTTAAAGGTGCTGGCCGTGGCGTGGGGAGAGAGAATGCAAAAGTCATGGGGCTGCCGTCTTTCTCTCTGCTTGATCTGATAATATTATATATTTCGATGCATTCTGATGAACCAACTCTCCATTGTTAATGAAACCGACTAATTAATAATCCCTACTAGAAAGGTGGTGACGAAAGGTCAACCCTCCCAAATTAATCCAGATCATAGGTTAAGCAACAACTCCACATTAGGTTCCACATAAGGTATTAGGTTGATCGGTTTTAGGATGAGTGGTTCCCACCTTGGAACCAGTCAAAATGTTACTTCAGAAGAGGCGTGGGACTTGAGAACAAGTGACAAGATCGGAGGCTAGAGGCAACCAAGAGCAAAAGTGACAGAGAGAGCAACAAGGCCAAAGGCAATCTAAAGCAAGAGTGAGAGGGATCGATGAGGCCGGAGGCCACTAAGAGCAAGAGTGAGAGAGGGAGGCAAGGCCACAAGATAAGTGAGATGAGAGATGGAAGCAGTGAAGAGGAATTTAGGGTTTTGATTTGAAAAATCAAAAATGTGTGTATATGTGTGTGTACCGATGTGATTCGGGTGTTCTACACCTAGAACTATGAACCAAACCAATAATTTCAATAAATTTGACCAGTCCTTATAGGAACCACTAGTTCTGATTTGATACGGTCCAATTCCAGGTGCTCCCGGCCTTGGTTGTTTTGTAAGCCCCTACTCCACACCATTTCTCAATGGCATTGGAAGCAGGTATTCGCCGAGAATATTCTTTCCACATCCAGGAAGACAATATTAAATGGGAGGTGTCAGACAAGGTCCATATTTGGTTGTGAGAACGTTCTTTTTCCTTCATTTGAGAAAAGAGGAGGTTATGGAAGACAACGTCATATAGTGGATGACTTGTTGGCTCTGCATTGCAAATCCAATTCACATGTCCTGGGGAGTACCAATGAAGCCTCCTCATCATCGACCCACACCAGCCACTCATCCTCCCTCTATGCATGCAAAAGAAAAGAAGTTTTTGTTGAGCCTTTAAAATATGAAATAAGGGAGAGATGACAGGCAGATCGTTAACTAGACAGGCTGCAACCAACCGCCGGGATCAGACACATGTGGCCCATTCCTACGTGAGAAGTAAACCTCCACCGCTATATTATATGTCAAATGCAGCTTTAATCAATCTCTCCTCTCTCCTTCAATCTAATATATAAATTTGGGCGCATTGGGTATCGTTGTGCGTGCGAATACTTCTCTTTAAGAGAGGCCCTAGAGCATAACATTCATTTAACCTTTTTTTCCTGTGTAAGAAGAGACTTGGCCATACGCATTTGCAAGGTCTTGAATGGTGGGAACCATCGATACCTTCATGCCCTTTTCCTGTTCTATTCCATTCCTCCCGCACATACTCTCCTCCTCCTCTCCTTCCACCTTTGGATCCTGCAAACAAGCCTGGTACTATCGCTGCCTTGGCCTCGACCCATCCATGTGAACTTCCTGACTTTTCTCCCCCCACCGGCGGAGGAAGTCTGAGTTGTTTTCTTCGGTTATTGCATAATCTTGTGAGACATCCATGGATAAAAGGCAGGAAAAGATGAAGAGGAATTTGTCTGAGAAATCACTGCTGATGCAAAAGCATAAGAAGAAGAATAGCAGTGATGATCAGAGCTCGAAGAAGAACAGGTTTCTGGTCACTGTCAATGTCCTTGGAAGTGCAGGACCAATAAGGTTTGTGGTGAAGGAGGATGACCTGGTCTCAGCGGTGATTCAGACTGCCTTGAAGACTTATGCCCGTGAAGGCCGTCTTCCGGTTCTCGGTACCGACGTCAACAACTTTGTTCTCCATGCTGCTGCAAATTCAGATGGTAATGTATTCATTTATCTATCAGATTCAGATGGTCGATTTTGCAGTCTTGATCAAGGCCACCGTTTACAATTTTATCCAGAATATTACGTGTATTTTTTTTATCTTCATTGTTAGAAATATAGGAGAATGCGCGTGAAGGTTTGATTCGGTTCTTTCGATCTCACTGCCTCTGATCTCGAGAACAGAAACCCTGGACTAGCCTCCATCTTAGATGCAATCTGATTTATCTGTGTATCGGTCTCTGTTTTTTTAGATCAGCATGTTGTACTTCACTTGGTATGTATTTGCGTTCATGGTGGTGTCCTCGGCGGATAGGACATCCAGATCCAGCATCGAAACAAAGATATGATGAGTCTTTCTGTTTCTTTGGACATAATTGTGAATCTCGACTGACTCATCCGATTTTTCAATTGTCAGCCTTGAACCCATCAGAAGCCATAGGATCTCAAGGAGGAAGGAACTTCGTGCTGTGCAAGAAGCAGATCCAGCCACAGATGACGGAAGCCAGATCTGAGATGATATCGCACAAGAGAAGCGGGAGTTGGAAAGCATGGCTCAACAAGAGCTTTAGTTTCAAAATACCATCTTATTGAGATGTCTCTATCTTGTATGTCCAATTTCCCTTACATATATTGTCTTAAACTTAAATCATTATGTTCCCGCGTTCATCCGCAAATAAATCGCTGAGGCACATGAACTGTTAGGAAAGCGCATCTTAGTTTCGAGCTTGTAACTGATATGGACACCATATATGGCATATGTGCTTGCTTTTTTATCATTCTGTTGTTGACTTGCGTGATTACTTTTCCAAGTGCAAGTTCACTTTCCAGAGAGGAATGATTGAATACATTGGAGTTGGACAAGAACATGATGAACACAGAAATATGTTACCTGGGGAAGGTGGGGAAACTAAAGAAGTATCCTTTTCTTTGCTTCAAGAATCGGAATATTCAGCTTTGAGGATAAATCATGGCGGCGGACGCGCAATGACTATGCAAATTAGGGAAGCCCTAGAGTGTGAGACTTGCTGCATAAAGCGCTCGGGATTTCTTATTACAGGCGATCACGGTCTAAATAGTTAGAGATGTGGATTGATTGGTTGGGCACTTGTATCGCAGATGGGTCGTGTGTGAAATGTGGAAGTAGCTTGTCCTTGGCATTCGGAGAGCTAGAAACCAAAGAAATGTGATTAAAGAGCCCCTCTTTCATCCTCTTCCTCTGCTTTCCTTGGTTTTCGGGCCTTGAGCGTAGTAATCCAAGGGAATTTAGTGCAGAGGTATCAAACGTTACTCTCAGTCTTAATGAGCTTCAGAAGATCTGTTGGATTTCGGAAGGAGGTGAGATGGGAGTACTTAAAATCTGGGTGAGTCGATTAGTATTTAGATTCGTGATATCATATATTAGACTGGAGTTTCATTTGATTTGAGGCCGATAATAGATTTTGGTTTCAATATCGAAGTTAAGCAATTGAATGGTTATCTCATCTTGTTTTCTAAATTTCGCCCTTGCCATCTCCATGCACCAGTTCACAACCGTGCACCTGCTCCTGACAGATCTCCCTCCCGCCTCAATTTTCCCCACGGGCCAGTACAGGGTCGGGCCCTAAAGAACCTGACAGCGTATCGTACCAGCCTTGTCGCATTGGCTGCAACACAATCAATCGTGGATCCTTATCAAGCTCCCGTGGTCACAAGGTGCCCTTCACTGCCAGCTTTTCAAACAATGTTTCATAATGTCAAACCATCTATTCCAAGGCTAATCCGAACACTCGTTTTCAAACGATGAAGTTGTCGTTTAGCATAGCCTACTTGAAAGCAAAATTCGACGGGGCCAATTTTTAAACGGTGTTAGTCCTCACATATTTGGATGATGCGTGAAAATTCATTCGGACAATGCTTCCTTTTCAAATGAAGTCATTAAATACTAGCATCTCATCGTCTTCATCCATCAAAAAAGCTAAAGTTGACAGGACTGCTTTGGAAGAGGATATGGAATGTCAAATCTGAATTTGATGGAGTTGTAGAGTCTGATGGAAGAAAATCCTATTCAAGCATAAAAACAGTTTATTATGGCCAAACACTTCAAAGTAAGTTACTCATCTTGTCAAGTTAAAGCAGTAATAAGACTTTTACTGTTACTAATGACATACGTGTAATTCATATCATAATTATATATGCCCTAGACTCTTGCTATATCCAGAGTCAATATCTTCTATGTTTGGGCTAATAATGCAACCTAGAGAATGGGTAAAGAAATTGTTTAAGAACTATAAAAAAAAAATTGCGGCAAATAACAAATTCAACTTCAAACATTAGCAAAAACAAATTATAAAAATCAAGTGCGCATGCTGCTATTTGACAAATTGTGATGATAAAGATGAAGTAATGCTAATAGTGAAGAAATAAAAGATTCGCAAGCATATATAGTGGTATGGCTTTATCCTCAAGCCTACATTCACTTTCCAGACTAATAGCTACAAGTCAAGCTAGATTGCACTAGTAATCTGCTCAATAAGTTAAAATTCGTTTGGTTTCAATTAATAGGCTAAGGATCGGTACACCAATGTCGAGACTAGGTCATAAGCCAACTTGAGCGTCGGTTGTGAACCGATTGGCCCGTTCTAGAATGGGTGACCAAAGGATTGATTGTACTGGGATAGAATGTTCGACCATGAACAAGTTGGTCAACCATAGGATACATCATGGGATGATCACACACCGTCAGGATCGATCGGTGGATAGTTATGGATTGATTCCACTCAGTCATTGTACTGATCGTGGATAATTACACACGATCATTGTACCGGTTGTGGATGACCATGAATCAATTCAATGTGACTGTGAGTCAAGACAAATTGATCAATCCCACACAATTATATGACAATCGAGAATCAACTATGAATTAAATAAACTTGACGTGGTTCACTTTCGGACTGACCATGATTTGTGGCGTAAAACCCTAGATTGACCACAGGACCAGCCAGAGGACCAATCAACTAGCCCAAGGACCAGCCCTTGGACCCATCCAAGAGCCCCTTTACACTGCAGAGGAGAAATCTGAATTCAGTTCCACCGATTAAGCTCGATTGCGTCTGGTTTTGTCCGATCATAACTTAGGCACAAACCTCAAATCAAATAACATAATCGATCACAATTAAACTTGATTAATTCCCACCCAATGAGATGGCCTTCAAACTTAGATTTTTTTTTTTTTCCCTTAGTGCATTTAGGGCTTTTGGAAGATAGCCATTTGATGCTTGGTTGACTAAACTAGATACTTGGCACCATATACTCTTGCCTTGGAACATAATCATGAAATTTGGATTTGTGCTCATAAATGAAAGGTGAATCACAAGCCTACTTAAGAGACTTTATGATCAAGTTTAGACTAGTTTATCTTCCTGAAAACCAAGAACCAGGGCATTAAATGAGGGTAATGATTATTGAGCCATTTGTGTCCCTAATGACCTAGAATCACCATAGCCTTAAACTAAGTATGAAAGGTGAGACTTTGGAGACCAAGAAGAAAGGCTACACGTCCATTTAAGGAAGAGCACACCAAGTCAAGTTTTCTTGGATCAATATAAGAATGCATTAAATATATTTAGATTATAGTTTTCAGTGCCAAGTTGAGGTGTCCCTATTTACTTAGAGCTTATCATTCCCTAGGACGAGACTTGAAGACCAAGTCATCTTTCATTTAAAGCTCTCCTTAAATGCTTCTTGACTCAAGATAATTAAAAACAAGCCATAGATACCCTTCAAGAAACCTTAGGCGCCATTTATGGGGGAAGATAAGATAAGGACAATTACTATTGTGAGTCATCATCATAAGGCTAGATGGACCAACTAGAAAGAAGCCACTTGGATCTTAGAACCCCTTGGAAGATCTTATTGCCTTGCCACGTTGTTTTTTAGGCTTGCCACCTAAGTTCTTGTTATTAAAACCCTTAGCAAAACAAATATTGAAGGAGTCTATAAATAGAGGAAGGAGCTCATTCTTGCACCAAGGTTTGCTCACTCAAACCACTCTTCCTCTCTTCTTTTCCCCTTAGCTAACCACACCACCCTCCCTCTCTCTCTCTCTCCAATTCAGCTCTCTCTCTCTCTCTCTCTCTCTCTCTCTCTCTCTAGACATCCTCCTTGTCGTCATCCTTGCCACTAATCACCGCCATCATTTGAGCCGCTGGTCTAGGAAGTTATAAGTAGACTTACTGATATTTAGTTAGGATATTGTGTTACGCTAGTCGAAGCATGTAGCGAGTCCTTGTTTGAATTGTTTGGAACTTTGTTCTTGCTTGATTAAGGTTCGGCTTGTGTTTTGTTAGGATTGGTCTTCACTGTGTTTCTCTTTGGTTGAATTCGGTTTTTGCTTAGGAGCTTTGGCTCGTTCTTTGGCTTGAGTTATTTTGGAAGAAGCCCAGTTTGTGTGTTATTTGATATACTTCAATTTTGCATTGATTCAGGCCAATTTAAAAAGTGTTTTTGGTGAAAGATTGCTATTTCTTTACAAAACTATTTCAATCCATTTTCACAAGTGTATATTCTAGTTCACGCATCGAGCTCTAAAAGGGGTTTCATCGGCCTTGAACGTACGTGAGATCATGTCAGGTTGATCCTCTCTTGGTCTCGGTACGATATTGAGGCATATATCGTTCTCGAACCAAGTTTGACACTAAATTGGTGCATCAAACGTGTTAGATCAAGCCGCAATCCTTGTTCCACACCTGGCATGTTCAACATATTGATTTTAATAAGTCATTTCACACACTTATACATGGCATGCCTTCAAGCTCTTGGAGCTATAGATAAAGATAAGAACCGAATTGTGATACTTGATGCATGGACACACAATGGACTAATTTTAAGCCATCGACCAATGGATTTTGGTGAAATCACCCGATTAAGTTCGGATGCTCGACGGATTCATTGTCAGAGGATCGTCATCACCCTTGGATTAGGAGACATTATCCGATTAAGTTCAAATGCCTGATGGATTCATTGTCGGAGGATTTTTGTCACTTAGGATTAAGGGACATTACCTAATTTAGTTCGGAAGAACCAAAGGATTTTGGTTGATTAATAAATGAATCTAGTGTGCATGAATTTTCTTATATTGTGGAGTGAGTCTTAGCTTATGCTTGCATATTATTGAGTGAGACATGAGTTCCTCATATTGTGAATGAATATTGGTTTATGCTTGCATGTTATTGATTGAGGATTTCTTATGTGCTAACCAAAACAAATATTTTGTTTGGCTATTAATTTGCCATCAACAAATGTTTTTGGATAAGTTATGCGTTTGTTGAAAGACAAAACATCCTCCTATCTGGAAATTAGTAGGTTTACTTACTGAGTTTATAACTCGCCCCGTTATTTTTCTCAAATTTTTAGGTATGAAAGTCTCCTTTTTGGAGTTGCAACCTCGCCAAAGGAGCTAGGGATTCCCCTACCTATGTCTTTTGAGTGATGTAAAATGGAAGGAAATAAGCCCATAGAGAAGGGCTTGTAAATATACAAGTGTAATATAGTAGCAAATTACATGTTTTCCTCGCTGCTTGATTATTGTGTTGTCTAAGGGATGGTTGTTATAACGCTTCCACATGCACTTAAATCGAAGATATAAAAATAAATGAGCTAGCGACGCACCTCAACCATCACGAAAATAACCCTCGCTACTCAAGACACCAGGGATGGAGTTGGGGTCGTGACACAATTGGTAAGTACTAATCCTACTATATGATAGATCACACTATCATGACTAGTATGCTACTCTTACTCTTGTACATTTGATCTTTCACACGATTACTATACGACAAGACTCTCACAATAAAGATCTTTCAAGAAAACAAATTAATATCAACAAAGAAAGTAGCTCAAAGCAAATATTATAATTCTATGTTGTGCTCTCTAACATTTTGGCCTAGAACCTCTTCTTTTAAATGGCCATCTTCAATCTTCCCACTAGAGATGCTTCAAAAGTCCAACTAGCCATTAGAATCCATTGGTGCTACCATCAAAGATGATACTGCCCATATAATACTTTTTCCCTGAGCATTTGCAAACTATCCAGAAATAGGCTAGTAGCTACTGTTCAGACGCTAACTGCTCGACATTTCTTATAGATGCCTATTCTTATTTCATGATAGACTTCTTGATCTTCCGCTACACATTTCCACCCGATAATAGTTATAATCTTTCTTCAATGAGCATTTTTACATGGTCATTGTTCAAACATCACCAATGACCTAATATCTCCAGCATCAACACAAACACAGTCATCAGCTGATCTTTAGGTCCATTGGTGTTGTTTATAGAAAACTGTCTAGACAACTTGCAATCAATCATTCAATGATCCTCTTAAGTATCTCAACTTCCAAAGACGTCACTTGATGATAGATTGACCATGGTTCCTCCAAGTCACCATGACCACCTCGTCATCATTGACTTGTTCTCCTCTTTGTCAAGATCTCCATCCTCCTACCCTGTTTTCTTAAACTCACATAGATCATCGATATCATCACAATCGTCCACCTCATCTATATTAAGCAATTACTCTTTGTCAACAATCTACGGCTCTGATAGTAATTTGATGCACCCGATAACGATGTTGATCTTTCTAGTCCTTTCAAACATATTGGCAATTTCAACTTCGTCAAACTATTCATCTTCATGATCCTTCTAAACTTTACCAAGCATCGTCGTTTTAGGCTTGTTCACCATTACTAAGTCTATCCAACTATTCACCTAATCTTTGTACGTCCAAACCATCACGAACATCCATGTTTTTCTCGGCTTGTTCACCCTCGATCAAGATCCTTCTAGATGTTTACCTTATCTGAAGATCCTTTCAGCTCTAGACATCTTCATCGCCCAAAACCTTTCCGGCTCGTAGACATCTTCATCACCCAATACCTTGTTAACCTTAAAGATTGGCAGAGCTAGACAATGGTAGAACACTCCTCAAATTTGAATATGTTGATACTATTTGTGACATCATCTGTATATTGGCTTGTGCACATATCACCTTGCACTTACTCAACCAATACACATTAGTAGCCTTTGATTGTCTTTGTTATCATCAAAACAATATAGGGATTTTCCCAACATTTTATAATTATAGTGTTGAAGCTTCTAACCTTAAGCTTGTAACATTGAAACTAATAATGGAAAGATTTCCTAGTGCGGCACCATGATTTTTCCTTCTTGACTTTGGAAAGGATTTATCACGTAAAAATTCTCGCTTGTTTTTCTTCTCTATTTTTTCTCTTCATATATTTGCGTTATTGACAATTGGTATCAGAGCCTGGCTTTGGCAAAATAGTGGGAGTGAATATGGATGAAATGAAGGTGAAAGTCGATCGGTTCGATAGCAAGGACTTTGGTTTCTATAAGATGTAGATCGAGGATATAAGTTGTATCAGAAAAACTTGCATTAGCCTTTGTCTAGAGAGAAACCAGATTCTATGAAGCAAAAACAGTGGGAATTGTTAGATCGGCAAGCTCTGGGTTTGTTTGTCTCACATTGGTGCAAAATGTTGCTTTTAACATTGCCAATAAGGCAACAACAATGGATTTGATGGCAGCACTATCTAACATTTATGAGAAGCCTTCTGCATCAAATATAATATTTGATGCGTCATCTTTTCAATCTGAAAATGGACGAGGGTGCTTCTGTGACAAACCACATCAACGAATTCGACGTAATCATGGCTCAGTTGAGTTCGGTGGAAATCAAATTCGATGACGAGGTAAAAGCTTTAATTTTATTATCTTTTCTACCTGGAAGTTGAAGTGCAATGATGATTGCAATGACCACTTCATCTCGTAAGAAAAAGTTGAAATTTCAAGCAATCCGAGATTTGATTCTTAGAGAGGATAGTCACAAAAGAAAGCCGGGTGAATCTTCAGGTGCTACCTTAAATATTGAAGGCAAAGGGAGAAGCAATCAAGGAGAGCGAAACCAGTACCATGGTAGATTGAAGTCCAAAGAGAGAAGCAAATCAAGACCACATGGTGAAACTATTGGTGGTAATTGCAAAAAAATGGCCATCTAAAATGAGATTGTAAAGCCCCATAGAAGAAAATTCAGTATCGAGATTGAAATCAAGAGGAAGAGAAATCCATGAATGCAACCCTTAAAGAGGCGCATGATAGTGAGCCTTAATTTTGAGCCTTGACAACCTAATTGAGTCTTGGATTCTTGACTCAGGTGTGTCGCTAAACTCTACTTCATTAAAGAATTAATGCACGATTTTGTTGCTGGAAAGTTTGGAATGATTATGAACCTTTAGATATTATAAGGAAGGGTGATGTTTGTTAGAGAAACATCATTAAGTGATTTTGATGATGTCCAAACTATTCTCAGTGTATTATTTACTATGTTGTATGCAGATGTTTGGACCAAAAAACTTTGCAATATCCATGATGTGATTCATTTGAAAGAAGTTCACAAATGTCTTGTTATAACAAACAATATCAATCAACCTAAAAGATCAGCAGTTGATGATATTTTGTGTCAAAACTGCAAAAATCAAGTCGATGGTATTGTAATAACCAAGTACATATGATGATGTTCATTGGGTCGGCTAAATAGCAATTGAGAACTTGGATTCGCACAGCAACTGAATTCAAATAAAGCATGTAATAGAGTAGCTAAGTTGTCTAACAGGTCAGTCAAAGATTGTAATGAAAAAACAACAATAGTTGCCATTTTTGGTTAGTCTACAAAAATTCAAAAAAGAAACTATATGGGCAGTACTATCCATGAATAGTAGCTCAACAGAAACTCTTTAACATTTATCTACTTTTATAATTCATATTTAACGGGTAGATTGAAGAATGGTATAAAAGGGAAAACCCTAGAAAGCTAAAGAGTGTGTGACATAAAAACCAAGAAGCTCACTTCCTAATGTTTCCTTTAGCTATAAGCTATTTGTCGCACTATTTTGATATTTGTGCTACCTAGTAATTATGCAAAGGATTAAGTGTATAGAGTAAGCGCTACAGTTAAGTCCAAATAGGTGATATCTATCTTGTAAAGAATAAGTGCAAGTTAATTACAACTTTCCAAGTAAGTTACTTGTGAAATCCAGCCCATCTTGAGGTTGTAAGTCTGAAGAGTGGATGTAATCTTATGGATAAAGGTAAACCACTATAAATCTTTGTGTGCCATTGTCTTCCTTCTACTTATATATATTTGCACACAATTGGTTCACAACTTTTCTCAAACATTACGTTGAGCTAATCTTTATTTAGCAACTAGCTAATTTCTACAAAAAATCGTCAAAGTTCAAAAACAACCTATTCATCCCCACTCTAGATAGTATTGTTAACCATCAACAATGTTTACATAAATGCTACTAACGAGTATCAATGAAAGTTGCATGATGTCAAATACGTCCCAAGACTTAAGAGAAATTTGATATCTATAAGTCAACTAGACAACATGGGATACATAATTATTTTTGGGGATAACTCTTGGAAAATAGTTAAAGGTACTCTGGCTGTAACATCAGGAACATAAGTCATGAACTTTATACATGACTGAAAGTAGTAGAAAAACTACGATAATTGCTGAGTGGGTAGCTTATTCCAAACCATAGGCTTGGACACATGAGCGTAAAAGGGATGAATTTGTTAGCATCTAAGGAAAATTGCTTGATATAAAGTCCATAGATATCGGTTTATGTGAAGCTTGTGTTCTAGGTAAGCAAAATCTTGTTAGTTTTTCAAAGTTTAGGCAAGAACCAAAGAAAAGAAAATTAGAGTTGGTGCATACAGATGTGTGGGGACTAGCCCCTATGCATTCTCTTGGAGGCTCACGCCATTATGTCTATTGGCAATTCGATTAGAAAGGTATTGATTTATTTTTATTTTTTGAAAAAAAAAATTGATATGTTTGCTACTTTTGAGAAATGGAAAGTTGAAGTAGAGAATGAGAACAGCCGAGGATTAGATGTTTGAGGTCTAATAATGGTTATGAATATGATACTAAGGAGTTCAAGCAATTTTGTGAAGAGAATGGAATCAAAATGACAAGAACTATTCCCAATAGACTATAGCCTAATGGAGTTACTGAGAGGATGAACGGACCTCTGAATGAGTGTGCATGAAATATGAAGATGCATGTACAATTACCTAAAATATTTTTGGCAGATGCAATTAACATGGTGGTGTATTTAATTAATAGAGGACCTTCACTTCCACTTGATTTTAAGCTCCCAGAAAATAATAGAGTGCAAAAGAAGATAAATCACTCACATGTGAAAGTTTTCGGTTGTGTTTTCTATGTCTTCCACATAGATTCTGAAAATAGAGATAAGCTTTTCATGCAAAAGCTAAAAGCTGTTTTTTCATTGAATATGGTTCTAATTATTTTGGTTATCAGTTCTAAGATGAAGAAAATTAAAATAAATAAATAAATAAATAAGAACTGTTGATGTTATGTTCAATGAAAAATATGATGTATAATGACCAATTTTTGTAGAATCTAGTGTGAATAAACCAATGAGGGAGAATAGAGAGATTGAACTGGAGGAGGTTTCTAAAAGTGTTCTAGTTGAAATTTCTAAAATTGTTACTACATACTCTGATCAAAAACTAGAACAAGAATCACATATACCTAAACCCACTTTGAGAAGATCCAGTAGAACACCTAAACTTATATAGAGATATTCTCCATCATTACATCAATTGCTTTTGATTGACACTGGCAAATCAGAAAATTTTTCCAAAGTAGTGTAAGTTAAAGGTTTTGTTAAGTGGGAGTTAGCAATGTAGGATAAGTTGGATTCACTCAAAAAGAACAAAACTTGGGTTAGCTCAGTTACTAAATGGGAAGAAGGCATTGCAAAATAAATGGGGGTACCAAGTTAAAGAAGAACTTGATGGCAGCAAGAGGTACAAAGCAAGGTTGGTAGTAAAAGGTTTTCAGCAAAAGAAATGAATTGACTACATAAAGATTTTCTCTCCAGTTGTGAAATCGATCACTACAAGGCTAATATTAAGTACTGTCACTACAGAGAATTTACATCTAGAGTAATCAGATGTTAAGACTACATTCATCCATGCTAATTTGGAGGAGGATATCTACATGGTACAACAAGAAGGTTTTTAGGTTCCTAGAAAAGAAAAATATGTTTGCAAACTTAAAAAAAGGCCATGTGGCTTGAAACAAGCTCCTAGACAATGGTGCAAGAAATTTGATACATTTATGTGGCAATAGGTTCACTAGAAATGATACAAATCACTATTATTTCTTCAGGAAATTTAATAACTGCTCTATTATATTGCTATTGTATGTAGATGATATACTCATTAAAGGATCCAGTATGAGGGACATCAATATACGAAGTAGCAACTGTCAAAAGAGTTTGAGATGAAGGACTTGGGCGAAGCAAATCAAACTCTTAGGATGAGGATGATGTGGGATAGATCCAAGGGAATTCTAAAGTTTTCTCAAAAAAGTACATTGAAAAGGTGTTAGACAAATTAGGAATTCAAAATGTAAAGTCCAAAAGTACTCCTCTAGGAACTCACTTCAAGCTTGCAAAGAGCAATCACCAAAGACAAATGAAAGATGGGAATATATGGCTAAGGTGCCTTACGCATCAATTGTTAGCAGTTTAATGTACGTTATGGTACGTACCAGACTAGACGTAGCTCATGCAAATACATGATAAATCCAAGAATAAAGGATTGGGAAGCTATAAAGTGGCTATTAAAATACTTGAGAGACACTTCAAATATGTCATTATGTTTTAAAAGAAACGGTGTAACTTTACAAGCCTTTATTGATTTACATCTTGGTAGTGACTTGGATAACAAGAAGAGCACATTGGGTTATATTTTTACCTTAAGTGGCACCGCAAGTAGTTGGATGTCTAGACTTCAGACATATGTCTCTCTCAATTACTAAGGCAAAGTATGTTGTTATATCTTAAGCTAATAAGGAGATGCTTTGGTTGAAAAAAATTCTGAATGAGATAGGCAAGGAGCAGGATAATAGTGTTCTTTTCGGTAACAGTGAGAGTATTGTTTGTCTTGTAAAGAATTCGGTATTTCACTCAAAGATAAAATACATTGAGTTAAAGTATCATCAAATTCGTCAGTTAATAAATGATGTGATGTTGTCATTGAAGAAGATTCTTGTTGCAAAAAATCCCGCAGATATATTAACAAAGATGGTCACCTCTGAGAAATTGAGGCTATGCATTACCTTAGTTGGCCTCCATGGTAAGTGATGAGGGGGCCACCATAGTAGAACAAATCGAGTTACAAAGAAAAATATTATGAAAAATTATAGCAGCCTCCAAGTGGGAGATTATTGGAGTTGTGGAGTCTAATAGAGGAAAATAATGTTAAAGCGCAAAAACAATTTGTTATGGGCAGGCACATTTCAGTAGATCACCCATCCTATCATGTTAAAGTAATAGTAGGGCTTTTACTACCATTAATGGCATGTCTATAATTTCTATCATAATTATGTATGCCCTAAACTCCTACTATATATAAAGACAATATCATTTATAGTTGTAACGTTGAAACTTGTAACTTTAAAGCTTGTAATGTTGAAACCGATAGTGGAGAGATTACCTAGTGTGGTACTATGGTTTTTCCTTCCTAATTTTGGAAAGGGTTTTCGACATAAATTTCTAGCTTGCTTTTCTTTTCTATTTTCTTTCCTCATATATTCACGTTCCTAATAGAATTTCCCATGACAATCAAAAATGATTAGAAGGGGCTTCTGATGGAATGTCAAAAGTCCATGGGCTATTTTCACCAAAATTGAAAGGACAAGAGTTCACCAAATAAATTACCAAAGTAAGGGTAATGACACAAATGGTCCTTAAACTTTGGTCCAATGTATAATATATTCCCCTAAACTTCTAGTATGTTCAATGTTGTCCTTGAACTTCAATCTAATGTGCAATGTGATCCTCTGAATTTTCAATTTGTTCAATGTAGTCTCTAAGTTTTTTTGTGCATGTTCAATTTAATCCCTAAGTTACATAAAAATGTTCAATATTTCCTTCCTTTAGTTCAAATTTAGGTACAACATTAAATATTTTTTTTATAATATAGGGACTAAATTTAACTTATATCAAAAATTGAATAATCACATAAAATATTTGGCTAAAGTTCAAGAACTACATGGAACAAATTAAAAGTTTAAGGAGTACATTGGACATTAAACTAAAGTTCAAAGATCATTTGTGTCATTTTCCCCCCAAAGTATGTAGGGTGCTTGGACAATTGGCTCTTTAACTTTTTTGCCATAGGTGAACGTTAGGTGCTAAATCAGCAAAGTTTGTTAGTCAAGGGAAGTTTGACAAGAGACTTAAATTATCGCTTTGAAAATAGTACAAGGACTCAGACAAAAATAAAATAAATTTTAAGATTCAAATGGAGCTCTCCTAAAGGTATGACACTTATTAATGTGATTCACCCTTTTTTTTTCCTTTCGTTAGGAATTCTTTTCGTCTCTTCCTCAACTCTAGAACTGAGCCATTCTTTTTCATTTTTTTTTTAAAGGAAGGGGCACGAAGGGACAGGCGGCATTATCAACTTCCTCTAGGCATTACCATCCACATTCACCAATGAATGTTCAATTTGAGTTATATCTACTCCACACTTCCTATTAACTAAAAATCCGAGATTTTAAAGCTCATCCATGTCAATGTCAACTGTACTATGTAGGACATCCAACATTAACATAGGCGATTTCTGGCCAAAATTAGCCAAATGAATTGAATTGACATACATACAAAATGTTTAGGACTAAATTGATCTAATCAAAATGTTTAGGACTAAATTGACATAAATGCAATAAGTTAAGGATTTTTTTGGTACCTTTCCCCGTTATGTACACCAAGATATCTTATATATAATACAAATCTTAGCCTAATCTATGTCTCAAAGGCGTTGCCATTGCCATACTGACAGCTCGTTCTACCACTTCCCTCTCAAGCAGCAACCATATCAACACCCCATTTGGTTCAGTTTTTGAGAAATGTCACTAGGAAAATATAAATATCTTTAGACTAAATAGGTTTTCGGAATGCAAATAGTATTTGGTAAATTGCAATTTTAAAGCGCAATAGAAAACAACTTTGGCTTAAATGTCATTTGATAAAAATTACATTTTGTAAAGGACTTCTAATAAATTTTAAAAAATAAAAGGGTTTTCAATATTTTTTTTTATGGAGTTCAGCCACCAATGGCCAAAATAGCCGTCGACGGATAGCCTCGCTCAAGGTGGGATGACCTCGGGCATCGCCCGAGTCATGTAAACCCGGTCGAGCAACGCCTAGGTTGCTATGACCTAGGCAGCGGTCACCTAAGGTCGCACAACCCCAAATGGCAATCACCGGGTGGTTGTGACCCCCAAGCAGCAGTCACCAACGTGCGACCACTTGGCCAACAATCATCAACATCCATTCGGCTTCTCCGTGCAAATCATGGAGAAGACGAACAATGAATGAGGGGCCAAGACTTACCCTCCGAGAATGCTAAATTGTTCCCATTTGAACCCTTGAGAAAGTGAGGACTCGAAACCCCCCATCTCCCCTTTCCCATGTGAGAAGGGTGGTCATTGAGTAAAACCCAATGATTAATTTTTTCAATGCTACATTAGAAGAAGTTTGTAACACAATGATTACCAAATGGTCATTTCTTTCATCGAAAGCACTTCAATTCAAGATTCCTAGCCTAAAGGCAAATCTCAAAGTTGAAAGCATTTCCAAACTCACTCTTGACTATGATGGTACAGGATGTACAGGACGTACTCGTCTTGATTCTCAAGCATCTTATGGATAATATGGAGGAAGAAATTATCCAACTAATTTTAAATCTATTACTTGATATCAATTCAGTACTAAATATTATAATTTTGTCAATTTACTCCTAAATTTTTGTGTGATATTCAATTGTAATCCTTATGGCAAATTTTCATTAGACATCGCTAATTTGGTGGTGTGTCACGTTGGACGGCCGAAGATGATTGAACCGCCATGTCACTAATTCTAGATAAAAATTTACTATAATGATTACATCGAAATTTTGTGCAAAGGTTAAGAACTAAATGGAAAAATTGAAAAGTTTGTAACTGAATTAATATTGGTACAATATATTTAGGATTGATTAAATAATTATCTGAATATGGAGACTGATTTAGAGCATGTGTGTTTCGACGGGCTTTTACATTATGCTTTTTGCTTAATTCAAATCTTGTGACAGACGCCTTTTGGCTTTTTCTAGCCCTTAACACCTAAAATACTCATAATATATTAAAATTAACAGGTAGATTTACATATAATTTTTTCATTGTCTTTTGAAACTTGGGTACACTCATGTTCATATGTGCACTGTACATATGTTCTCTAAATTCCTCTCATGTCTTGGGATTCTTATACTGTATACGGGTATTGTTGGTTTATTTATGTATTGATTGTCATGTAATATGGTAGATACCTTTGTCAAGATTTGACAAGCAAGATGGAAAATCCGGCTACCGTCCTAGAACACTTGAATTTCCCATTATTGGAATGTGCTCCATTTGGATTTGTTATATCCCTCACAAACTTCTGTAAATTAAGGGACATGTTGGAGAATAATTCCTATCAATGCAATGTATTGAATTCGTGCTGTGATTTACCCGCGCGCATGCGATATTTGACGAAATTTTCTTATAAGAGCAATTCAAGTTACTCATCCCGTGCTATTCAGACATCGGGAAACAGTCATGCATCCGGTAAATGCCGAAGACTGCAGAAGCACCTATGAGTGGAGTTGCTTTGCTCTAGTAAATTATCATACCCGCCTTCAAGAGACATCTTGGGAAGATAAAAGCAAATTAGACTGGAGTATGTGGAAAAGCTAGCGATGAAATGTTATCTTTTCTTTATAAGTACAGTACCGTGAGCTTATTTTGCAAGGAAAGGTAAGGCGATGAACTTGGTGGATAGACTCATCTGAAGATCTCGGCATTTCAATTTTCTTCACCTTCTCGACATTTCAGTTGGGCAAAATTTGACAACAGAAAGAACACTTGTGGAGAAAAGCTAAGAAACCAGATGATTTATTAGAGGACCAATTGACAGGTTTCCGGACGGTAGGAAACCCACCTATAGACGTACTTGTAGATTTCTAGCAGTTTTTTGCTAGTTAACTGTTTCGCAAAAAGTGAGACCGCAGGCTAGCCGAAAATTTGAATAATGGTCAAGAGTTTCTGCGCTCAAATGGAGATTGGAATGTCATGTGATGCGGCAAATCCGTACAAAATGCTCTGCGACTGATGGTTCTGAAGTTCTACACTGTGGAAGTAAGATACTTACATTTTTGCTTTGTGCTTCTGAAATAGTCGTTTGATAAGTTTATAAAGAGCCATCAACAAGTCATCTATGAATGGAATTTCCATGACAGGATCAACTTTTGCCTTTTTCTGACCTATTCCTTATGCGCACGCCTTGTCATTGTTACTGCTTGAATTACCAGCCTTCAATGTGACCATTTGTTTTAGGGGTTGTTTGGCAACTTGCCAAATAGGGATAATTTATGTTCTTTTGTTCTCAGAAGTAGATTTAGAATAGAAATCCGTTTGATAAATTTTTTTTTCCTGAGAACAAATTTCTATTTTTTTGTTCCTGGAAGTAGATTTGGAACAAAATCAAAAAGTAAAAAATAGTTGATTCTTTGTTCTCGGGAACAAATCAAGGCCCATATTTTCTCTCTTTTCTTTTATTTTTTCTGGTTCTTCTTCCCTCTTTCTTCTTCTTCATCTGCTGCCGCTGCCGCCCTCCGTCACCCACTACCACCGATCATTGGTAACCGGTCCGACGAGCTCGTTAGAAGCTCGCCAAGCCAAGGCCAAGTCTAGCGAGCTCACCGAAGGCGAGCCCAACCACCAACGAGGCAGGCCTCACCTAGGCCTCCCCCGACCACCGGCAAGGCTCAGTCGACGAGGCACAGCCTCGCTGAGGGTCAACGATGCTCCGTTGAGGTTGTCGGCCCTCGTCTAGCCAGTTGCTAGTCATCCTAAGGCCAACGATCGGCGACTTGAAGAAGAAGAAGAAGAAGAAGAAGAGAAAGAAAGGAAAAAAATAAAAAGAAGAAAAAAGTAATTAAATTATTTAAAAATTAAAAGAAAATAATTTGGAGTATAAATTTTGAGCACAGTATCAAATGCAATACTATTCCAAAAATTGAAATTTTATACAGTTACCAAACGGCTTAAAATGCTTAAAATTATTCTCGGAAACAAAACAAATAAATAAATCATTTATGATCAGAAATTGTTCCCGAGAATAGAAGTATTACCAAACGCGTCCTTAATATCTCATCCGTATTGATTCAAGATGCATTCCAATGGAACTTCAACTCATAATAAGTTCCATTTGCTGGAAAAGCTTCTATTTAGTAATTTCTTAAGTGTGGTTTTCAAGAAATCTAAGTTCTGACGAGTATTTTCAGTAGGATAGCGTGTTGCTTATATTCTATGTCTTCAATGTGTCGGCTGCATGTGAAGGAAGATGCATTGTTAACTTCAAAAGTGAAACTGTAGTGATGGAACTTGAAGTGCTTACGCCTTAACAAACGAAAGGCCCTACGCAGTAATTTAATATCCGATCTTTCATGAAAGACACATTTTTGGGTACATTGCCTAGGGATGAACTATTTCAAGTTCCATACAAGTTCCATTTGGAACTTACCTGGTGGAATAGATTCCTAATTTTTTGTAACTTAGAACATTTCCTACATATCGTAGAATCCGAAACCTACCTTATCACAGGTTCCAGGATCAATTTCAAGGTCTACTCAGGTTCCACCTATATAATTAATTGAACGATTGCATTAAATTAAAAACTTTAATGACCATTACTTGCTGCTATAATTCACTTACCATATCTTTTATTTAGACATATGAAAAATATAAACATTAATAAAGTAAAATCTTCAATCATAAAATAAAAGCTCAAATTAATATTTCTATATTACACTCATCATCGAACGATATGGAATATCGCAAAATCATGCCAAGACATGGATCAAGAAAAACATTAAAAGTCGTTCCAAGTTTTAGGTTACAAATTATAGGTTCAAAACTTGGAATCTGTCCATTGTAACAGTTTCCTTACTTTCGTAAACCGTAACCTACTTTGCATATCTTGGAACCTAGAACCTACAAATTCTCATTGGTCCAGTTCTCAAGTTCTAGGTTCTACCTTAGAACCATGCTCACCCTTAATATTGTCTGTAGTGGCAAGGTAAGTATTTGGGGGTAGTATACAGATGGCATCCCCTTAGTTTTAGGTAAGGTGTGTTTACTATGTATCCAAAAAATGACTGTTGACTGCATTATCTTTTCTTTTTTGTCTGATAATGCATTATCTTAAAAGTTACAGTATTAGACCAAACCCGTAGACTGCATCATCTTATAAATGACCAAGAGACTTCATATTGGAGTAGGGATGCAGAAAAGATTATAGATGTTGCAATTGTGTCAATTAAGAAACTGATGATGTTTTGGCTCACTTTTTGGCATTTTAATACTAAAATTATGCAGTATACGGGTTTTGTTAGCATAACAATCTTTGAATTATTGTAAGAATAATATTTTATTGTGAATCACAAATTATTGAAGGAATAGGTTCCACAATAATTTATAATTATTTTGTATTTGATTTTTTATAATCCAAAATAAACTATTATTCTCATAGTAAATTAAAAACTATCACATTCTTTTTTAAATGGAGGGTTGCCTTAGAATTACCTAAAATAAGCTGCTGCCTTAGAATTACCTAAAATGTGTTTGGCAAGTTATACTGGGAGGTTTTTTCTTTTCAATGATATTCTAAATAGTTTCATAAATTTAGCATGTGTTTGCAAGCTATGGTTGAATGATTTCTCTCTGCATTTAAGAACACCTAGTTTAACAAGATCGAGACATCATTTCGGTGTTCAATGTACACGGTCGCTAGAAAACAATCTGCAAAAAGAAAATTAATCTAGATGGCACTTCGAGTTTTTCCTGACATTCAGTTATGGAAGAGAGAGAGAGAGAGAGAGTTGTTCAAGAGCTCCTAATCAAGCTCTTCTCAATGTCGCGTACTGGCTTTCTCTTGCTCACGATCGTCTTTGTGCCAAGAAGTTCGACCTAAAATCTAAGTTAGTAGATGCCACAAAATTAGTTTTGGCATTTTTTTTAGGGGTGCTTTTTCCACTCCTTTTTTGGCTTAGACATTCCTTTTTTTTTCTTTTGACCATATTATTCATCGTGGAGCCCAGCACTATTGGTACAACTCTGCAAAGGTGATATGCCATGTCGGATTTCTAGCAAGTCTTGTCGGAATTGGCGCTTAAGTGTAACCTTTGGAAGTTTTGATACTTAAGGACTTGTTTGGTAAATGGCTAAATAATGTCTAATTATATTCTTTTATTCTCAAAAAAAAATAGAACAAAAATTTGTTTGGTAACTTTTTTGTTCTCAAGAGTAGATCAGCGAGGCCGAGAAGAAAAGGACAAAAGAAAAAAAAAAGAAAAATCTAATAACGTTATTAAAAAGATTCTAATCCACCAATGAATTTGAGGTCTTACAAAACATATTTCTATTCGGGGAATAGAATTTTGAACAAAATCACTCAAAAATTCGTCCAAGAAACAAAATAAAAAAATTATTTTTGAATAGAAATTGTTTTGGGAATGGAATGGTTACTAAACAAGCCCTAAGTGTCTACTACCGGTGCCAGGTTTTGGCATTTGAGGTATACATTTACCAATGGGAAGTAAATCCAGTTTCACCTTCTTTCATGGTTCAAAGGTTATGGTAGTATTTGATTGCATCCATGTCATTCATTTTTGCATTAAGATGGATGGAATACATCCATGCCATTCTTATTACTTCCCCTTGGTCCTGTACGACGGCCTCCAGCTACCACGCTGACAAATTTATCTATATATTTTCCATTTAACTGAGGTCATAGATTCATGCATGCCGGATATTGTGGATCCCGCGAGTTAAAGTGCACATGATTATTCAAAGATAATCGGGGTTAAAATTAAAGTTGAGAGCCTAACTTTATTGGGTTCTTCAAGGGGGTGCGTATCCTTAAATCGGTCAAATATTCTTGTGGCTTCTTTGGTCTGATGGCCTGCCTTGTAGGAAATTCTTTTGCTGATTTGTGTGCTGCTTGGGTGTTAACCGGGAAATTAATGTTTTAAGGTTCTACATAATTTTTGCTATGTTTGGATGTCTAAATTTCTAATGAGAATAGGATTGGATACGACAAAACATAAAATATAGGGATTTTGGTATATCATATCAATTATTTATAATGGCAATAATAAAGTCGAATATATTCAAATCATATCATATACATTATTTAATATAAATTGATATATCGATATAAACGGACCGAAAATTTTACAAACAAAGATAGTAAAATTCTCTCACGATACTTTTGTCTATTTTATTTTTATTTACTTTTTATTTTTTCTTCTATTTTTTAATTAATAAAATTTTATTAAATAATAAGCTATACTAATATACCTAAAATATGTAATAAATATATATTTATATATTGAATATATATTATAAGATAGAATTAAATTCGAATATATATAATTAAAATTGAACTAAAAAATGAAATTATTTTTTTATTTTGAATTTCTTATATTAGAATTCAAATATTATTTATATCAAAATATAATTTTAATTTTGTTAATTTAAGAATTTTGTTATTCGAGAAAAATAAATTTCCTATTATGGATATTAAAAATAATATTTACGTTTATCTCACATTTCCCATGAGATAATTTTATCTAACCTATATCTCATTTATATGCAACTTTGTCATGTCTTAAGCAGACACTAAACACATGATAAGATAAATTTTAGCATATCATGAATTTTATCCTGACTACCAAACACAATGATTTTTCCTTTTTCTTTTCTTTTTCTACCTTAAGCAATTCGTGAAAAGCTTAAAGGAAAGATCAAGGATGCCGATGCTGCATTCCGAGGAAGTCCCTCTATTTTGGTATGGCATGGTCGAGGTATGCCCACCAAGTTTCTAGTCATCCTTCAACGAGTACCATCTTTTAGGATCTCTTCATCGAAGTAGGGATGATCCAATGGATTTGCTTATAGGTTTTTTTTGCTACCCTACCGGCAAAATTAGAACTTCAGACTAGCGCAGATTCTTTGCAAGAAAAAAGAAAAAGGAATTTGTGCGAGATTGGATCAAAAGGGTAACTCATATATAATGGACAAGAATTGGTGACGTGGTTTCTGCATAACTGATGAGCATCGCAACAGGCACAAAGCCTACATTTGTTCAGAAGCTGTCGATCCTGTTTAATTAATTGTGGTTACAGTTCAAGCCGAATGTTTATGCCATTTCAAGTTACCAATGTAAGTAAAAATAACCCACTTCCCCCAACCTTAAAGTAAATAAATAATAGTGCTCGAAAGATAAAAACCGAAAGACGAAAAAAGGTTTCGCGAAGACAATATGTGTTAAGAGCGTGCAAGTGATGGGCATGGTTGATGGTTGGAGTCAAATAGAGCATTAATCTCCACAATATACTGGCTTCCTCACGAAGTTTTCGACAACCTTGATTCTTCGACCTGGAAGGTATCCCATATCCTGTTTAATGCTTTCTTTTAATGCTATTGGTTGCTCTACCTAATAGTTCATCTCCAATTCCATGAAGGAAGTATGAGATTAAGTTCTTGGTGGATCAGGAATGGCAGATATCTCCACAATTTCCAACCGTCGCGAGGGGCGAACCAAAATAATTGCAACTAGTTGAATAGCTAGGGAATGCAATTTCAGGCATTTGGAAACATGGAACAGCTGAGCTTAGCACTTCATTATAGCATCAGGTATTCTGCTATCCTTGAGACTTGCAATCTAGCCTTTAGGGTGTGAAATATGAACTGGAGCTGCAGCTCCTGACAAATGAAAAGAAAAAAAAAAGGCATGAGAGAGCTATACTATGTCCATGGCAAGTTTCGCTGCAGGTTGCTTTCTATACTATCCTGCCTTTCTTCTGTCTAAAATGGATCCCGACATTTTCAGACTTCTCGTGGACCTCAATATGTAAGTTGTCTTAAGTCTTCTTCCTTTCTGCCTGAAACTCTGCCCTAGTCTACGCCTTCAATTTTATTGACATTTTCATCTTGTATTTTGTCCGGAGGATAAAACGCTGGAGAGAGAGAGAGAGAGAGAGATAGAGACCCCTGCAATGAAATGGAAGTAACATGGGCTTCATCCCGGACACCGATTGAACTGAAGTTGCAAATCGACATTGTCATCATCAAGTCGTTTGGATCGTACATATGTTCTCTGCATTTGAGTGACTCGGCACCAGTACTTAGGTAGCAATTTTCACCTAACATAAAATTTGATTTCCAGGCGTTGCCCGCTGAGACAGGAAGGGTGTGACCGGACCCTCTGTTTTTTTGCTGGGGGTGGCAAACTTGGTTCCTTGACTCTTCAACATGAGCTAACAGGCAAGAATTGCACGTTTCATGCTCCGAATCTTCTCCTGGGGAAGAGATTTAAAGGTGCTGACCCCGTCCCGGGAAGACAGAATGCCAAAGTCAAGGGGCTACTGTCCCTTTCCACGCGTGATTGGAGAATTTCACACATGCTCATCGACCAAAACCATTGTAAATGACTCTCGATGGGGCATTAATTAATAAATCCCAGTTGAATAGTGGGGATGCGGGAGGTCAACCCTTCTGAATCGGCAACCTTCTGAGTAGGCAAGAGATGACTCGATGCCGTTTTTCAATTGCAGAAGTAATTCGCCGAGGAATATACATTCGACACCTGGGAAAATAATATCGAATGGGAGGTGTTAGATACGATCCATATGTGGTGAGCAAAACGTCATTTTTCTTAATTTGAGAATAAGGGAGTTTATGGAAGACGACGTCACTACCGTGGATGACTTGTTGGGAGGACTAAGATATTCGCCTGTCCTGGAAAATAACCATGAAGCCTCATCCCTCATCAACCCCTACCACCCATTCATCCTCCCTCTACGCACGCGAAAGAAAAGAAGCTTTGCTTGAGCCTTCAAAATATGAATTATGTGGCAGAGGACAGGCAAAATGTGAACTTGACAGGCTGCAACTATCTCCCAGGATCAGACACATGTGGCCCAATCCTATGTGCGAAGTAAACTTTTCCGCTGCATTACGTTCTAAATGGAGGTTTAGTCAATCTCTCTCTCTCTCTCTCTCTCTCTCTCTCTCTCTCTCTCTCTCTCTCTCTCTCTCTCTCTCTCTCTCTGTGTCTACTCTTTAAATATGGGCGAATTGGAGGATATCATCATTTGTGCGAATACTTCTTTAAGAGTTCCTAAGCATAACATTTATTTCACCTTTCGTTTGTGCGGAAGAAGAGAGTTGGCCATACGCATTGGCAAAGTCTTTGAATGGTGGGAACCATCGATCCCTTCATGCACCATTCCTTTTCAGTTCTATTCCTCCTGAAAGAGAAAGTGCATGCTTCGCACCCGCTCTCCTCCTCCTCTCCTTCCACCTTTGGCTCCTGCAAACAAGTCTGGTACCATCGCTGCCCTGGCCTCGACCCATCCATGTGAACTTCCCAGTTCTTCCCCCACCAAGGAGTAGGTCCACGTTAGTGTTGTTTTTTTCAGTTATTCCATAATCTTGTCAGACGATCATGGACAAGAGGCAAGAAAAGATGAAGAGGAATGTATCTGAGAAGTCACTACTGATGCAAAAGCGTAAGAAGAATAGTGATGACAATCAGAGCACGAATAAGAACAGGTTTCTGGTAATTATCAATGTCCTTGGGAGTACAGGACCAATAAGGTTTGTGGTGAAGAAGGATGATCTGGTCTCTGGGGTGATTCAGACTGCCTTGAAGACTTATGCCCATGAAGGCCGTCTTCCGGTTCTCGGCAACGACGTCAACAACTTTATTCTCCATGATGCTGCGGATTATGCTGGTAATATATTCATATATCTAGCAGATTCAGATGGCGGATGATGCTATTGTCCTGATCAATGCTACTGTTTATAATCTCAAAATGTTCTCATATGTGCATTATGCAGATACATTTTTGTGTATTCTCTGGATTGCCATTGTAACAAATTGAGGAAAATAAATGCGAAGGCTTAATTTGGTTCTCTCAATTTTACTGCCTCTGTTCTCAAGAACAGAAATTCTGGACTGGCCTCCATCTTCTCGGAAGCAACCTAATATATTTATGTCTATCGGTCTTTATTTTTTCCTATCATTACGTTGTGCTTCACTTGGTATGTATTCGCGTTCGTAGTGGCGAGACTTTTTGTTTCTTTTGTGAATGTCGACTAACTCCTGCGATTTTTCAATTGTCAGCCTTGCACCCAGCGGAAGCCATAGGATCTCGAGAAGGAAGGAACTTCGTGCTGTGCAAGAAGCAGATTCAGCCACAGATGACAGGAGCCAGATCCGAGATGATATCGCGCAAGGGAAGTGGGAGTTGGAAGGCATGGCTCAACAAGAGCTTTAGTTTCAAATAACTATCCCAGTGAGGTGTCTCTACCTAGTATGCCATCTGTGAATGAACCATTAATGTCCTAATGCCATAGGCGACGGAGGGACATGAACTCATCGCAATTTCAAGCTCTTAAATTGTACGAAGGACCAGCCATGTATGGAATATATGTTTGCTTTTTATCATAATGTTGTTGACTTGCGCGATTCCTCTTCCAAGTGCGAGTTCACCATGCAGAGAGAAATGATTGAACACATAGAATTCGGAGCTGGGCAAGAATATGATGAACCTATGCGCAATGGCGCATGCATAATAGAGAAGTCCCACTGTGTGATATTATCCGCTTTGGACACCAAGTCCTCACGGCTTTAAAACGTGTTACACAAATTAAGGGGCCCAAGCCATTATAAACTGGCCCTACGTCACAAATTAAGGCGCCCAAGCCATTATAAACTGGCCCTACGTCTGGGGACCGAGGCGCGGACGCACCGCCATCCCTCCTCTCCGCGCACCGTCGCTCGGGCCGTCACACTCTCTCCCCCCTAGCAGAACAGGGTCCTCGTTGTGGCCCCACACGTTGTCGGGAGTCGGCTCTGATACCATTTGTAACAACCAGGGCCCACTCGGGATATTGTCTGCTTTGGACACCAAGTCCTCACGGCTTTAAAACGCGTCACACAAATTAAGAGGCCAAAGCCATTATAAACTGGCCCTGGACTCCCTCCTTAAGCAATGTGGGACAAGAGGGAGAGGACCCCTTCCTTGTGCACGTCCGGGGACCAAGGCGTGGACGCACAGCCATCCCTCCTCCCCACGCACCGCCGCTCAGGCCGTCACAACAATCTACTGCATAAAGTGCTCCGGGTTACTTGGAACAGGCGGTCTCGGCCTAAATAGTTAGAGAGGTGGATTGATTAGTCGGACACTGGCGTCACGGACGGATGGCGTGTGAAATGTGGAAATAGCTTTGTCCTTGGCATTGTGAGAGCCAGAAACCAAAGAAATGTGATTGAAGGGTCTCTCTTTTCATCCTCTTCCTCTGCTTTCCCTTAAGTTTTCAGGCTTTGCAAACGTACAGAACGTCGCTATCAGTCCGAACGACCGTGGCTTGTGATTGGCATCGAACGTCAGTCGCATGTTTTTGTTCTTAAACATTTGTTGGATGTCGGAAGGAGATGAGACGAGAGTACCTAAATTCTGGGTGAATGGTGCGAACTCCCCCTTAGGATATATATTTAGCGAATCCACATACTTTCAATTTGGCGAAAGCAGTCTTCGTCCTAAATTTAAAAAAAAAAAAAAATCTTTTAGATATTATTAAGATATCAATGATGTTATGTGTCTTACCAAAAAAAAAAAAAAATGATGCTATGTGGTCTTACACGTGACCGGATTTGTGTTTAGATTTGTGATATTTTATATTAGGCCGGGTTTTCTCTGATTTGGTTTGAGACTTATAAATAAGCCGTGGCCGTAACATCGAATTTAATCTATCTAATCAGTCCATCATTCTTCTTATTTTTTAAGTTGGGTATTAGAGTTAGGCGATTCTGGAAAAAAAAACTTTTGAGTGCAACGCATCCATGAACTCGGTGCACACTTCCACCCATAAAGTGAAGATTCTTTCATCGAAAGTTTGATTTTGGAATTGTTTACGGAATGGGTTCTGCGTTGATTAAGGAAATAAATTGTGAGTTCTTGAATTAAATTGCAGGGACAGGAAATTAGCATAAAGTAAATTCCCTATATTCTGTTGCAGTACAAAGGGTGTTTGGACAATTTGTCCTTAATTTTCATAGAAGAATCACGAGAGATTGGGTTTGTACTGCAACAGAATATAGGGAATGATAACTAGTGAGCAACACGTGTCTGGCAGGAGCTAAACCAGCGAAATTCGTTAGTCAACTTGACAGACGGATAAAAATTATCGCTTGAGAATAGAATAAAGACTGGACAAAAACAAAATAAAGTTTAAGATTCAAATGCAGCTGCCGACCAAATGTCCGAAGCTAGAGTGTTCGCCGCCTCAGATCAACAAAATGCTAGCGGCAAGAAGTCTAATCATATCAGAATTAACCAGCGCAGTACAAGCCACTTAAAAGGCTCACGCCATATGAAAGAAAGTCTAATCACATCAGAACTAACCAGTGCAGCACAGGTCTGTAGTTATCAAAATTTAACTGAGTCTAAGAATCTGTTTGTTTCAGTGAAAATTTAATATTATTGAAAAGTGTTTTTCTAGTTAATTTTTTTCCTAGGAAATAATTTTTTTATTATTTGGTTATGCTAAAAACCCAGTTTAAGAAAATGATTTATGTGGTTTATTCACAATTGAAAAAGCTAGTTAACAAACATTTTTTTGGAAGGAAAAGTGTCCGGATAATTCTATACCTATCATATTGATGTCAATTTAATCATAAACTTTTTAATTATACCAATTTCATCCTCAACATTTTCATGTAAAGCTAATTCAACCATTCTAGCTAATTTTGACTAGACATTGTTGATATAGACGCTAGTTGGCCTACAAGGCATGATGGATACCGAATTTGACATTTTAGAATAATATTTTAGTGAATTTCGATTTTTTTCTTTTTTCATTTCTTTTTTTCACTCTCTTATTTTCCTCCTCTTTCCTCGGCCGACAAGGTCGCTCTCGCCAGATCTGACAAGGCCAAGCATCAACATCCACTCCTTGTCCTCGCTCAGGAGTTTCTTCAATGGCAGCCGAAGCTTCATCGTCTTCTTCAAGCCATCTTCGTCCTCCTCTGTGCTGAAGACTCTATTCAGAAGCAAATCTCTAATAGCAACCAGATAGACAGGCCTGATTTAGCCATTGTAGAAGATCTCGTCAGCGGAAATTGGAGACGAGCCTGGCCCTCCGCACGCAAACGTGAACTCTTCTTCTTGTCCTCCTCAACGTCCTCGCTATCGAACTGGGTGCTCTTGCTCTCCTCACCCCCGTTTCTTCACCAAATTTGGCAAAAGCAGCCTCGCCAGCCACTGAAGGAAAAAGGAGGAAAAAGAGAGAGGAAGATAAAAATAAAAGAATAAAAAATTGAAAATCATTAAAATAATATTTTTCAAATATGCACATTAACACCGATCGTGCCACGTTGGTCAATTAGCAACCAAAATTAGCTGAAGGGATGAATTAGCTGTAGGTCAAAAGATTTAATACTAAATTAGCAAAATTAAAAGATTTAGGACTTTTTAAACACTTTACCCCCTTCTATGGATATATCCAAATTAGTCATAATTACATGTTCATGATAGAATCAATAATTCAAATGTGAACACGTTTTCAATTTGAAGGTCAAAATAGAAAAGTAAAAGAAAAGATAAATAAAACTATGTGCGAAGATCAGTAAAATGATTTCGAAAGAAAAGGCAAGAAATTTTTGTCATAGTTTTTGAAAAGCCGCAAAAAAAAAAAAAAAAAAAAAAAAAAAAAAAAAAAAAAAAAAAAAAACATAATCACAGTTGAGAGAGAGAGAGAGAGAGAAGGCTACTTACGCAATCGAGATGCGTCCGTAGCATGATAGTGGTGAACGTATCCTCACGAAAATGATTTCCCTTTTGACCGAAGGAAAATTCACTGGTTTGGATTTTAGCCTGGGAGTCTCGCTTAATAAACAATATTACTTGGTGCCCAAACACATGAAAAGTCTAATAATATTTTTATTAAATATAGCTTTATTTGAGACAAACATACCTTCACCCAATCTGAAATACCGATCATAATCTCCGAAGAGCGTAGGGGAATTAGAAGAGAAAGATTGTTCTTCATTTAAATCTCAAAAAGCATAGTACAAATGCAATCTAATTCCAATTAATCTAATCAAGATAGGAATGAAAACATACATCCCGAGGAATTGGCATAGTGATCTAATAATGGAGATGTACCCGTGGATTAGGCACATGGTACAATCTTGGTTCTCCATTGAACCCGAATGCAAACAATTCCCATTAGACCAACAAGTCAGGCTCAACTTGTGTCTTATTTTTTTTTTTATAAATATTTTTCATGAGCTTGAAATCAACCTTTTTTTTTATCACACGATATTGACATGCCTTACAGGAGATTTCTCGACCCAATAAAGGTACAAACCAAAATTTATATTGAACCTGGATAAAATGCCCATAGCGGTCATTGGGTTCTAGCCTTCTCGGAGATGGCAAAGCGTCCTCGTTGAAACCCGCTCCACTCGCCGTGGGGCCTGGAGCAAAGATGGAAATGGAATTTCCCCCATCATGGCAACGCAGGGCAGTAATGGATAGTTTAAATTAGCTTATTTCCCCATCACTTTTTTTTTTTTTTTTTGGCTTTTGATACGCTCTACAACCTTGAAAATTGCTTCTTACTATTTTTTTTCTTTTCTTATTTCAATTTTTACTAAAAGACAAATCTAGCAATGCTCCTCTCAAATAACAAAAATTAAGATCAAATGTGGGGTTTACTCCTTATTTGATATTATTTCTAGCCTTTTTTTCCTTCTATTCTGTTTTTTCTTTAATGTTATGAGTTATGTCATGCGTCATTCAATTCAACAATTTCAACATAAATTTTGATGATCGCTAACGGTTGATAAATATATCATAAGTGTATCAGTTTAAGATTTTTTATGACCCAAAATTAATTTGGGGAAAATTGTAATAGGTGTAGTAGCTTGGGATTTTTATTGGTGTTAACCCTTCTCAAAATAACCAAAGCACAAGTAATAGTGCAAAGAATAGTCTACTGGTTTTAATGAATGCATTCGGTTTAATTAAAACTCCAATATGTGACATTACATCATTAACCACATATTTAAACTGCCCAACTTTTGTTTTATTCATTGAATGTAACACTCCAATTTTTATATTTCTCACAATCACTTCACAATTTTTTAAAAGATATTTTCGAAAAAAATTAAAAATATGAAAAAATCAACTACATAAAAAAATTCTAAACATCCATTATTATCATGCAAATTTGAAAGAAAATACTCCTTCAAACACTATAACATGTAATATTGTATTTGTCTTGATTACATGAAATAATTAGATGTTGACGAGAGAATTATGGCAATTGTACTACTTGCATTTAAGACAACTCATTTATACCATATGCAAATCCTTTTTTTTTTTTTTGGTCAATTCTAAATGCACCAAAATTTCCATGGAAACCATTAAATCTAAGAATAGTATCTTCAAAGTACAAATTTACTACAATAATAACCAAGTTAACAAGAAGTATTGTCCATTCCGCTGCTTGTTTCCCCTAAAAAAGGCTACTCCCTTGGAAAAAAAAATATTTTACCTAAATCAAACAATAAAAGTATTCAATCATATTAATAAGAGAGTCATTATAAACTCAAAAAAATATAAATATCAGGGAATAATTTTCAATGTTATAGTGTGAGAAGCTCCGCCTTAAAATAGTTCTTTTGGGTTGAATCATTGCATGCTCGACTCCTCTGTGCCTAATATAAATTAATATTGACACCCAAATTTTAGCACTCCAGTTATTCATTTATTACATAAAAATTAGGGATAGACCCTGATCCTTAAAATTGCATATCATATAGATATTATGAGCATTTGTATTAGTAGTTAATAGGCTCATATATTTACATATTTATCGAATGGGCTGTTAATGGTTTTAGGTGAATAGCTTTGAATAATGAGCCCACAAGAGCATTAAACTTTGGATAAGGAAATAGTTCCTCCATGGTGACCGAAATTACATGGGTTTCGTAAATTGTTAAAGTCGATTAGGAAATTTTGATCACATGGCAAAGAACCAATTGGCATAGATTCCCAATATATACGTGCATGCTCAGATATTTGAGGGAACAAATGCAAAGAATGGTGAACAAATGTAAGCGGCCACCAATTGCATGTGGAGAAGGCCATCCACGTGAAGGAAAATTATGCACTTGGCCAAAGATTCGAGCATAATTCGGTCAACATGGGGCAAGGAAATTGACCAACGTTATTTTAAGAGTAAAGAATTAACGCACGATTCTCTGGTCATATTCACCCAATATTAGCAAAGTAATAAAGAATGGAAAGAAGCAAAAGTGAATCTCACTTGATTGGGAGGGAATGAAAGAGTAGATTTCTTTTCCTTGTCCAAAGTTTGATATTCTGGCCAACATAGAGAAGAGTGGGGCCGTACCCGCCCCCCGGGGGGTGGTCCCAACCAAGGAGACCATCGGTGGGATTTCAAAGAAACAATTGATTTCCTTGCCGAGGCGTCACTACATCGTTAGCCACCGTGAAACCCCACACGGCCGTGACTTTTTGAGGTGGCCCGTCGCTGTGCAAGTTCGCTGACCCGTTGGCCATGAGCCGGTCACGATGAAGCATCATGCCATGTTCCATATCATCTTCCATGTCATCATATATGCCATGTCATTCCTTGCATGTCATGTAGTCATCTATATGTTTAGGTCATTTAATTAGATTCCACATCATATTAGAAATTGCATGTTTGATTTATATACTTAGGAAATTGTGTGTCATGTTAAATTAGTAGCATGAATTGCATAAAGCATGATTTTCATTAAACGTGAGAAAACCTAAAAAATTTGAGTGAAATTGTGTGTTAATTAAAATCATATTTAGGATGATGATGATGTGATTTTCTAGCTAACAATTCATATACTTTTGATTCGTTGCTTTGAGGTAATTAATTCTTCCCTTTCCTACAATTTATTTACCGCTTTATTGGGTGTTAAATTAGTAATTTGCACACCCGCGTGATCATCTCATATGATTAGATCACATGTTAGGGAGTAATAAAATGAATCCAAGCTACATGTTAAACATTTTTTCATAAAAAGAACGGTATCAAAAAAGCATTAGAGAAATCTAGTATAAGCAAGTCACGGACCCAAAATCTCTAATTCATAGGAGTAAAGCAATTCTCTATTACTTTACTTGGATGTCTAATCAACCCACCGATCTACCATAGACTAATTAGTAATGACTCATAAATGAAAATAATTTGCATTACAAATTGGTATAGGTTTAGGAGAGCCCGATTAAGTTTAAACTTAATAATCCATTAACCGAACCACTTCAGGGAGGTCGCGACATTCTCCACCGTGAATTTCAATAGACCTTGAATGTGTTGATCCAGGATTTTCGCCTTTCAATTTGCAGGTTTGACTTTTATAGATTTGACTTTTGTGGCCATATAACCCTTACAAGTATACAATCTCTCCCCCTTTCCTACAGTCCCAAATGCAGCAGGGTCGCATCGTGTAGAAGTTGCTTCTCCTTTAATTTTTTAACTAGAAGAACAACCTTTATGAGATGTAACTAGTGACTCATTTGAAAATGGATTACTTGTCCGTACAAATTGTTCAATTAACTTTTAAACAACTTCCCTTTCAGAAACGGACCACTCTTGATAACTCCTTTCCAACTCATATGTAGTTACCGAAATGAATCTTATTAATTATTTTGAGTAATATGGCGATCAAGAAAGGACATTATGTCAAGCTTCCATTATGGAAATAATTATATATAGAGGCAAACCATCGGAACACCTAGGTATTATCTCATGTGCACATGAAAATCCCATGGATTTCATAAAATGCTTGGTACAAGCAAGTAGCTCAACCCTACATTTAGCAATCTCATATTGGTTGAAGAGCTTGTTTAAAGCAAATACTAATACACGTTTAATCAAGTTCTTGAAAAGAGGAATTGGAAGATGATGAGGAACTCTTATCTTTTCACTTGACTATTTGGTTTTGATTTCTCAAAACTGATTTTCAACTACAAGGCATATTTTCTTTTCACCTGTACTAAATCCCTCTTTGAAACTTATAGATACGCTTTCAAAGTTGAACGAGCCCCTTTAGTTCTTGAAGTAACATGATTCCCAAAATACATGTGCAAATCTGTCCAAGCAGGCACAAAAATCTCTTTGAAAGGAAGCCATGTTTATTTAATGTAAATTAGGAACGAATAATGTTTCCTTTATAAATGATCTTCGAACCTTGGACCAATCAGACATAAAAAAATCTCAATTTGTTTCTTCTTCAAACTAAGATTTACATTTTATCACAATATTCTCCTCAATGCCCCCAAACAAAAACAAGATTGCACTTCTAGGAAAATGAATCAAAATCCATTCATCAATTGCAACTCTCAGTCAATGCCAATAGCTTAAGTTTGACAATCAGCACCCGCTATGTTGCTAAACATTGTCAAAGCCTAAATATAATCTTCCTCTTCTTCCTTTCTCAATGATGCAAAGGATGAGTAGACAGAAGTATTAAAGCTTCAAACTCAATAATCATTTTGTATTCATTAGTATTGTAAGGACAATCCAATAAAAAGACACTTGGGAGGTTCTTCAATCGTGCTATGGAGATAGGATGACAGGAAGATGATTGCGTCAAGTGACATGTTTAAGATTGTAGGTGAATCTACCAACAATAAGCTCATCCAATAAATCTTATATCATAGTGCGACCATTCGATATTCACGACAAAATTTCGCTTTCTTCTTGTAAGCAGTTCTAGCAACAGCTTGAACATTGGGATTTCTTTCTTTTAAGTTGGGATTTCTTTGTCTGAGTTGCTTGTCTTTGGAATTAATTTTTTGGAGGGCTAACTACTCATCCGCAACATGGTTCCATAGGAAACACAATAGAAAACAATAAAAAATTTTAGTGTTGTTCTTAGGTTTGCTGGTATGTTTACCCTACCCATTTCCTTTTATTGTTGAAGTCATTAGTAGTTTTTAGTTAAAACTTGACGATTGAAAATGCTATATGTTTTTGTTCCCTTGTAGGTGTGGTGGCTTACAACAAATTTTACATCACTATTTTCTTTGGATGTAAATTTCAAGTTGAACCCTGTCTTGCATTATGTATGTGGAAGCGTCGATATTGTTAAAATACACTTAAATAAGGGTCCATTGTCTAATATAATTGAAGCTATTGAGACTTTAGGTTGGCATAAAATAGATGAACTCTTTTATAGAATTCTTAGAAGTAGTATTCTTAAAGAAGGGATAACTTGCAAGTATTTATAGGATAACTCGGGTATGATAGATCCATTATATCATTAATTTCATTCTAAAAATATTGAACTGTATGTTCAACATGCCGATGGTGAAGTGACAACTGCTAAGATTAGGGAAACTAATATGAAAACCATAGATCTGTCTAGTGTGAAATGTGGAAAGTATTGATAATGTGGTTGGTAATGTGTTTGAAAATATAATTGGGAATGCTTATGATGACGAGAATCGAATTGAGGTTGGTAATAAGGATTTGGATGAGGGTGAGGATGATGATGAAGATACATGTAATTTGATAGATGTGAAATAGTCAAGTGACAATAATGATTTTGAACTAGTTGATGCAAGCAGAAATTTAAATGAATTTTCAGCAAAACATAGGCTCAAACTAGAAATAGTATTGAAGCAATTTCCCAATTAGACATTGACTCTCAAATAGAGTTATAACTGATCCTCTAATGGTCAATGCTTTTGGGTACACAATTGAATATTATCATTTATATGAGGAAGAAAGTCTTCATTTAGGTGATGAGAAAGATGATTTTTTTCAAGATGGAGGAGTCGGTTTTCATAATATGATCAAATTGATAGGAATCCAATATTTGTTGCTGGCATGACATTTGAGGATGCAACTAAGTTCAAAGATGTAATTTTAGGGTGTTTTGTGGCTGAGCAAAGAGCAATTAAATACACCAAGAACATTATCGGATTTTAAGAGTCGAGTGTGCCTAGCCCAATTGTAACTGAATGATTTATGGTGCTCTTAACAGCAACACTGAATCAATTCATTTGAAAAAGTAAACGAATGAGCATATATGTAGCATCACTTTTGATAATAAGAATGTCAAGTATTTATTTACTAAACACTTCATGATTCTCATTTCTACAATGCCTAAAATCAATGCATCTCAATTAAAGAAACTATTTAAAGAACACCTAGGGTAAATGTCACTTTGAGTCAATAAAGAATAACAAAGCTAAAAATGTTCAAGAAACTACAAGACAATTATAAGGAGTATGCACAAATGTACAATTACTTGGGGAAGCTTTACATTGCAAGCCCTGCAAGCACAATTAAAATGAAAGTTGAAAGGTCATTGCCAAATTCTCTACCATCATTTGATAAGACATACATTTGCCTTCATGCCTGCAAGAGAAGATTTTTGGCAGGGTATGGGAAGATCATTGGACTAGATAGATGTTTCCTTAAGGGCTTGATGAAGGGTGAGTTGTTATGTACTAGAGGGAAGGATGCCATTAACGAAATATATCTAATAGCGTGGGCATTTGTAAGAATTGAGAATAAGGACTAATGGACCTAGTTTATCAACTTGTTAAAGGAAGACCACAACATGGATAAAGGCAATGGTTGGACTTTAATAAGTGACCAGCCAGGGTCCCATCAACAATGGCAACAAAGAAGCTCCTTAGCCCCCACCAATCAAAACGATGCCTGGTAGACCAAAAAGAAATAGAAGAAAGTAAACAATTTACTTCATTAAAAAGTAACTAAAGTAACAAGAGAAATTGTTTGAATATCTAGCTACAACAACATTCAACTTACTATCAATTTAGAATCCGCTGCAGTACAACCCATTTAAGAAGCCAATCTAGCCCCATAAAGCATGTATCACAAAATTTACAATAATATCACATCTATCTCGAATGCTTTCACAATAATCGCATCCAGAGAATGCATAAATCAAGCCAGACAAATTGAATTGGGTCACCAAATATCATAATACCGATCATTATTAGTTTAAGTAAAAAATTAAGCTAACTTGACATGTTGAATTAGCAAAATCATATACACTATTAGGGAAATCTACAATATACCTGCAATAAAACTTGTACACTACCATAAACATGAGAGAGCAAAATTCTGCAACTATATCACATCTACCTCAAATGCTTTCATAGTAACTTGACATGCTTAATCAAGGAAAAAGGCCACGCAAGTGCACAATTTTCACTTTTTTTCAATTACGTCACAAGTTGCCAATCAAACCAATTGATCAATGGGAAATATTGAGAGTTGAAGGATCTAAAAAATCAAAAATGCTTTTTTCCTAGTCTCTCCACTTTTTTCATGTTTGACTCTGTCAAGCTTAACAAGGCAAACTATGATACAAATCTAGAAATTGCAATGCATGATAAGCTCAAAGATGTACGGAATATTTACCTTGCAAAATGGGACCCAATAGAGAGCAAATCTTGAGCAACAATAGAAACGTTAAAAAAAAATGACAAGGAGAAAAATTGAACGGGGATGGTGAGAGAGCAAAAGCAAAGACACCTTTTTATACACAAATTCTAGGGTTGTGCTTCGTTCTTGCACAATTATTCATCCTCTTCACCACCCCCCTCCTGGTCTCACATTGTAATGTTAAGCCTAGGTTTCACTCGTAACAATATCGTCCTCTTTAAACCGGAGCTTGTACAATTTTGTTCTTCTAAGCTTCGCTCGGCAAAGGCTTTATTATAAGTTAGAACAAATACCATCACACATAATGCACTTCACCTCATCACACCCAGGTGATATGGGATTCGATTCATTCTTAGCCCCATCACCATCCTAGAGTTGAAGCCACACTTTGTCTAAGCCCTTCCTAGCCCGGACAACCGCTCCCACCCAAGTCATTACAAGCCCACCAGCTTCTGCACAATTCATCCCCGAACTTCACCTCATCACACTCGGGTGATGTGGGATTCGATTCATTCTTGGCCCCATCACCATGCTAGAGTTGAAGCCACACTTTGTCTGAGCCCTTTCTAGCCCCGACAACTGCTCCCACCCAAGTCATTACAAGCCCACCAACTTCTGTAACGGTTCATCCTCGAACCACACACTTTCAGTTAAGCTATTGGCTCTTACACCATAGTGTTGAGTTTAGGTCTCGTTCATAACAATATTGTCCGTTTTGGCTAGAGCCCGCACGATTTTATTCTTCCGGGCTTCGCCCAGAAAAGGCCTCGTTACAAGTTAGGATAACTTACATCACATATAAGACACTTCACCTCACTACACCCAAGCAACGTGGGATTCAATTTATTCCTACCCCTATCACCATTCTAGAGTTAAAACCACACTTTGTCCAAGCCCTCTCTGGCCCCAGCAATCAATCTTGTCTTCATCAAACTAAGTCGTTACAGACAAAAAACTCCAACTCGCAAGAGGAACCAAATCGTTAACTGCAAACTTGATTTGGGGCCTAGGTTTCAAACAAAGAAGATGTCATTTGGGAAGGAGAAGAACAGAGCTACAGAGACGTGAAGAGGGAGAGAAGAAGAACGTAGTGTAAAGACGTGAAAGCGGGGGAGAAGCAATGACTTTTTTTTATTAGTAAACTATCCAAAACGACCTTTTTTTGTAAGTAGTCAAGTCAAGTAGTTACAATAGCAAGCTCAAGCTCAACTCACACTCTTGATTATCGAAGCCTAACTTGTTCTCAATCCAATATCAAAATGTGGGAAAAATTGTGAGAAAAGTCCTAAACCTATTGAATTTTTGTCAATTTTGTCCTAAATCTTTTGACCTAGTGCCAATTCAATCTTTTCGACTAATTTTAGTATATATTGCTGATGTGAACACCAACCGACCTACATAGCACAGCCAGCACTAATATAAACATTTTTTAATGATATGTTATTACTTTTATTATTTTTCTATTCTTTTTTCTTTTATCTTTCTTTTATTTTATTTTTTTCCTTTCTCCTTTCTTTTGCCAATAGTCAGCCACGAGTCACCAACCATGGCCAAGTAGGTTGGTCTCACCTGGGCGAGGGTTGTCATCACCTACCATAGGTAAGGCTCTACTGGGCAAGGGCAAGACCCAATAAGGGCTCCCATTGCCCTAAGCGAGGCTAACCCTCCCCCAACAGCCCACCTAGCCATGGCCAATGGTTATCACCAGCAAAAGAAAGAAGAAAGAAAAGAAAAAAATCAAAAAATAATTAAAATATTAAAATATTATTTAAAATTGTCCATGTCAATGCTGGTGATGCTACGTAGGTTGGTCAGCGTCTATATCAACAATATCCGCCAAAATTAGCCTAAAAGACTGAATTAGCACATATCAAAAGGTTTAGGGTTAAATTAGCACAATTAAAATATTTAGAACTATATTGGCACCAATGCAATAAGTTTAAGACTTTTATAACACTTTTCCCTCAAAATATGAGCTCTAACTAGACTCAAAATAAAATACCCAAACACTAGAATTCTCACTCAATTATCATGGAGTTGAACACGAACCTGAGCTCAAATTGAGTGCAATAAGCTCAAATATTTTTATTTGTATTCATGTGTGAGGCTTAAAAATGTAATTTTAATTACATTTGTGTCTTTTCTCTAATCATTTGAAAAAAAAATGGTAATAGAAGCTTGATTAGGCTCGCGAGCCAGTCAAGGTACATATCAACAACCTTAAACTCCACTCAACAGTACTTGAGTAGCTTGAGCTTAAATTTGACTCGAAATTATATGATTATTGAGCTAAGTCCGAGCTACTCACTCGACTATTGTCAGCTTCCTTTGTGCATGTTGTCCAAAATGAGTCGGTTAAACTCCTTGAAATTTGTCGGCCCAATTCATTACTCAAATAACTCAACATACTCTTTCAGCATTTCCGCAACGCCTTCGCGTGTTGCTTCCTCGATTCCTTGAAGACGCCACACAACATTCGCCAGAGGAACGTGCTTTGTTCGCAACACTTGCTCCCTCTGACCAATATTCGATTAGGATTCTCAATGTACAACACCGGTTCATCCATCTCATTATCCGTCACTCGATAGTCAAGTTCCTGTTGAAGCAAACGAAAGTGCTTGTTTAGACAGTGTAACTATTCTTCCACATGCGGCCTCACAAACAAGTTTACCCCCGGAAGCATGTGCTGGTCACGAAAAAGTTTTAAATTAAACGCCCCATTTTGATTCGCGAAATCAATGAAAAGCAGTTTTCGTGAAGGTTACTTGAGTTAAGCCTCGACGGGATTATAGGAGCTAAACTCAATGTCGATGGCCAGAAAGTTAATTACCACGTGTCAGGCTATAAGGATGATGGGCTGAATTTGAAGATTAAGGAGGATTAGCACTAGATCCGAACGAAAATAATTGCTGTGATGTATGTGAGTAGAAATAGGGAATGATTATTTGCTTTAAAGGGCAAGTTACATGAGCATTGTCGACAAGTCAGGAGCAGTTCCTAAAGGATAAGGACATCTAGGGGAAAAGAAACAGGTGAAGATTGCAAAGAGTAGTGCCCAAGAAAAGACAATCAACTAAAGAACATCGGCTCCCTACAAATACCATAGTTTCTCCACTAAGAAGGCCCCCATAAATACCACAGTTTCTCCACTAAGAAGGCCCCCTGACGCAAAACACGACAATTACCTTTACTTTATCTTTACTCTATCACATTTTAGTTGTAGCTTTTAGGATTCCCGTCATCGATTAGATTTCGGCATGTATCTCCATCCGATCTAGTATCGTCGATTAAATTCTAATATTGTTCCACAAAACTCAAAGTCGCCAATTAGATTCTAGCGTCAAGTTTTCTATCTAAGAGTATTGCTATTGATTAGATTCTAGCTTTACGCCTAAGCAAGCTGTGACGTTGATTAAATTCCATCATTATTTGGGTCCAGAGCATAGGCTATGTAGCTATTTATGTTCAGATTACGTCATTGATTAAATTCTAGCGTAATTTGTGCAAAGGAGCTATTCGTCTTTGAATCATTTGCGCATTAGTTGTTAGGGCTATGTACAAGTTGAGAATAAAACTCCCTTTTTGCATTTGATATTCTCTATCCAAACTCAATACAAAATCTAAATCTCCTATAATAAAACCAAAACACAGCGTTTGGTGAAAGGTTATTCACGGGAATCAAAACCGACGAAACAGCCTCCAAAAGACGTATCAACTCTTAAATTTGTCTAACCCGGGGATATGGAACTCAAATTGTAACGGGAACGATAGTCTACGTCATAGAAGTATTTCTATAACGATATATACGACCAGTGTATCGAATAAGACACGTACATTGACTTTCTTGTGTTAAATCTTTGACTCGTAACAAAAAAGTACTGAAAATATTAATGAGTGAGCGAACATTAGCTCAATTAAGAAAACTTCCATGTTTAGAGCAGAAAAGCTAACCTTAATAAACTCCTCTCGCATTGATAGATTTTTGCTCGGTGTGACAAAATTGGGAAGTTACTGAAGATGAGGTGACAGGCAAGGCATGACTCCCTGACGATGAGCAAGGATTGGAATGAAGCTTAACGCCTTGATAGAGACAAAGTTGTTGACGTGAAGGAAACAAAGAAGAAGATGGTCGTAACAGATACAATGATTGAGACCAACGGCGGGAAGAATTGGTGATTATATTAGAAACATTCTAGGATCTTCAAGAAAGAGGGAGAGATAATTAATAAAGACTACGTCTTTACTTTATTGCCTTACCTTTACACTTTATTAAGGAAGGTACTAATACCTAAGCAATATGCACAAGAAAGGAAATAATCTAATCTAACAATAAAATTAGCTATCTTAAAAATTAACAAACTATTAAATAATCTCACTAAATCTAATAATATATCTAAAAGTACTCTTAATAGGGAATTCTCTAATGTTCATTAAAATATACACCTAATCATGCCTTCAATACGGCAACAATAGAGGACTAAGGTCCTAGATCGATAGCAATACAAATTGAAGTCCCAATTTAGCTTCCCTCAACAAGAGCATTGCTCAATGAGTTGAGTGGGTAGCCAAGGTCCGGTAAAAGTATACATGGCATAAATTAATTAGAGACATTTGCATATATTCATCAAGCCCAATTTGTGCCAATTCAATTAAGTTCCAATTCCATTCGATTCATATGCCTGTGCCATTCAAATCAAGACGATCAACAAGTGAAGCATCATGTCACGGGGAATATAAACTAGGAAGATGGACTCTATCATACTAAAATTGAATGCACCTCATTTTTCCATTCAATAGACATAAATTGATGTGTCAAACTTATGAAACCATCAACCTCCCTCACTTGTCCTCGGATCCTCTGACTGAGGCAAAACCCTCATGAATCTGAGATGTGTTGATCAAAAACTTGCTGATTGAACGAAGCTTTGATCAGAAGCCGTGCAAATTTCGGAGCTGTGGCGTCCTAGTAAAGGCAAGAACCTAGTAAATTGGGCTCTTTTTCTTAAGAAATTCTCTTGAAAAGGAGACTTGCCAGAAGAGAACAAGAGGAAAACAAAAGCTAAGGTGCGAAATAAATGATCTGAAAAATATGCTTCTATTACTTGTACCTCTAAGAAAAATTAGTCAACCGAAGATTTATTCATCATCATTAGAGTATTTTAGAGATAGAAAGAAGCAAACGAGTATTAATAGATTTCATAGCATGTCAATACTAAAAGATTAGGAGCCTGCTGGGATGATCAACAAGAACAGCCCCGTCTAGGCTCGAGAGGCCCGAAAACTAAGTGGTCAAACTTAGGCAACGTCCTTACACGAGAGCTCGGCCTATCCAATTTTGGCCTAGGCCTGCTAGGCCTGAAAATTTTGTTAGACTTTACGTGAATAGACGGGCTTGGGAAATACATTAAGCCCGGGACCGTGATCCCCACCCCGTCCCATGCCCATTCTTAGCTTTGCCTCCACTATTCTATAAGATAGCCTGGAAAACTCTCTTCTTTTTTCTAATGTTTGGGAACTTATACTTTCCGAATTTTTCTTGCTCTAAAATCAAGTTCGTAAAAGTTGATTTCTTGTGCACTCATGTGGGATTGACCAAGTGATGAGGGTGCTTTCATGCTTTCGGCTTGGAAACCGATGGTTGAAATTTCGATTCTTGCCCTACGCAACTCGGATGTGAATGTGGACCTCTAGTGGTGGTGGGTTTGTTATGTTGGCTCCACTCTAGATAGCCCAGTTGACTACAGTCGTGCCTTCGAGTCATTGAAAAAATCAATAAGAAGATCTAGCAATAGTTTCCAGGGACCATTTCATAGGAAAGTAGTTGTATAGTTTCCAGCAGAACTGGGAAAACATCATCACGTGCCGCTCACTCCAGGCAACTACTGATTGGAAGGAGGGGCTCACCGCCACCTATAAACTCACCCTTGCATGTGCATGCTTTCGCTTTCCATGGAAGACTAAAAAGTCGAGATGGCCCGAGGCCCCCACCATGCATCAAAGAAGCAAGCGATGCAGTGAAACATCGCAAAACTCGTACACACATGCACACAAGGTTCCACGCACTCGAAGGGAAATAGATCGACACGCTAACTTAAAGAAACCAAACACAGAGACAATGAAGAACTTGCGAACGGGCCAAAAGCCGCGTCGAAGAAGACCGAGCATGCAAATAGAGAATAGCCTCGGAGCACGGCGAAGCCGTGCATCTCGAGACGGGTTCCTCAACTGGGGCCGCGCCTGGTCACCCTCGATTCCCCGCCGATAAACCTGAGAAGCGCCTTTCTCCTTTACCCTCTCTTTTCCAATCTTATTATGGCCACAAGCACTTCCATTCCAAATCCTTGAGAGATTATAATGCGATGTCACGGTCCATATCGCACAAGGCATGCAATCTCCTGAGCTGCACTCAACTCTACCAAAGCTCGCCACGCTCAAACCAATCAGAGAGGCGGCTCATGGCCACATTACTCGATTTTTATAAATCCACTAGTTAGCCATCCAGCCGTTTAACCCAATCATGCGCGCAGCAAAAGCCTCTTTGCCTTTTTCGCGCCCTTCTTCTCTCCGCAATCGCTTACTCTAATAGCGACATACGCCGCCGTATCTCTTCACGACGTCGCGTCTTCCTCGGACGCAACTGGTCGAAAGCTGATGATTTGCAGTTGGACATGTAACTAGATCACACTTGAAAAAAAAGGGCATATGATTAAAGGGAGGCCTTTTCATGTGGATGGGGAGAAAAAAGGGATGGAGGAGATTTAGTGGAGATAGAGTCATACCCAATTACTCCCACCCCATGTAACAAAGAAAAACTTTTTGCGATTTATTTAATTTATTTATTCCTGCCTTTTTCAGGAGTAGTTGTTGAAAAGAGCCATCACTTAAATGTGTGCAAATGTGAAGGAGGTCTCATGCATTTGGGGGTCCATGTTGTCTGCCAAAAGCAGAGAAAAAAGGAAAACCCAAAATACGTAATTAAGAAGAAAATGAAAGGAATGAATGGAAGTGCTTTGTTTGGGTGGAGATTGTCAATGATCACTATCATGGAGCCACCCCACACTAACCAGTCAATTCCAGAACATCATATGAAACGAGCCCTTTGCTTGCCCAATCGATTATGGTCTCTGTAGAACTAGATTAGATTGAGATCAATCGCCCCCCCCCCCCCCCCCCCCCCCCCCCCCCCCAAGATAAGAGAGAGAGAGAGAGAGATGAGACAGAGACAGGGAGAGAGGGAGGGAGGGACGGAGGGAGGGAGGAGAAAGTGAAGTTTGGGCAAGGCAAACTCTTGATGGTAACTTTGCACTTTTCTGTAATCAATCATGTGAACAGTCCTATGTTGACTTGGCCTCTTTGATGGAGTGGTGAGAACACAAGCCATCATGACAGCTCTGTTCCCCATTACTTATTGCCACCGATTTGGCCCCCCGACTCCTCATTAACATCCTCAGCTCATTAAGGAAGTATGTATGAACTCGCCCGAGTTCGGAAAGTTCAAGAGAGATTTTAGATTTTTCGGAGGCGGCATGGATTTGTAGGTGGCACGTCAAACCCCCTTCATTAACACAGTCTAGAACTTATCACCATAATCTCAGGAAAGTTATCCAAAAACTTAAACCTGTTACATTTTTATTAATTAAATTATAAACCTTTCAATTTTATTAATTGAGTCATAAATATTTTCACTTTTTACTAGTTAAGTCCATCCAATCAAATATGACTGAAAATCGCTAACGGGGACGTTGGTAATATCATGTACAACGGACAATGCTAATATGGACAAATTTTAATATTGTTTTAATATTCTTTGAATTTTTTTTCGTTTTTATTATTTCTTTATTATTTATTTTACCAACAAAGGGAAAAATGAGAAAAAAGAAGAAAGAAAAGAACAAAAAATAATATAATTAATTAAAAAATCGAAAAGAAATTAATATATTATTAAAAATTAACTATGTCGACACTGGCTATTTTACATGACACCGCCAATATCCACGTTAGAAATCGATTGAATTGACTCAATTGGCAAAATATGAAAATGACTAGAATTGAATTGACAAAATTAAAAGATTTAAAAGATAATTTTCCTTAATAATAATCTTTTGGCACATTTCTTGATTATCATATTTTGCACTGTCGGCTGACCGAATGCACGTGGAAAACTACCGCATCATACTTCAACCTCGCACGCATCAGATCTCATTTGCGGCCACACAGCAAATTATCGAAAAGCGGCCGGCTAATATACTAATCGCGCATTCGGCTGTCCCGTCCTGCTCAATTAAAGAACGATATGACATGCGGTAACTATTGAATATAACCCCTCTCTCCATCTCCCCCCACTACGCATCCACCAATGCACGAACAGGGGGGGTCGCATCATCTGCTTGCGAGCTCACCGAAAAAAGCATCGACGTGATATGGGGATGAACGCAAAGTCCGGACGCGATGATCAAAGATCGGTGCATAAATCCAAACCCCTACGGTCACGCATGCAAGTCCACATCATCTGAAACAAGAATTCTCATAGACCTTCTTCCTTAGATATTATGCCAGCTCCCACCCTGTTTCGACCATTCAATTCGAACCACCAACGGTCGGTCTCGGCAGGACAGTTATTTACTCGATTCAGTCCAAGGCATCCGGCCGGTTGCATGGTCTTGGCTTACGATCATTACGTACGGCTTGGGGATTCCACGCTGCGTTCGTTGCATCAATAAGACTCGACGCTTGCTTGGGCCGACTGGTAAGACGCGTTCGAACTAATCAAAAAAGAGGCGTGAGCAGCTATGAGGTAAGGTCTGCCCCGGGCTCAATACTTAGGGACATTACCCAAAGATATTAGGACATCAAGCTGATGACGAGTTCAAATGCGAAAATATGTAGGAGATTTTTGTGTGATCGCAATCAATTATTCAAACAAATTAATTTATTAGATACATACGTGATTTATTATTTAAATATTCTAACACTACTTCTCATATTTAGTCTGATCATTTTGCTTAGGACTAAGTATGGAAATTTGATTGGGGAAGCAAATGGAGCTTACAAAGATTTGAACTCGATACTTTTAACTCTAATACCATTAAGATAATGTGGGATTATTGTCGCCAGTTGGTTGTGATTTTATAAAAATCTCACAATATCCATCGAGTTGTGAGGTTTAACATGTTAGAGAAATCGATTTCATTCGATTGTAATAAGCGGGCTCTCGAGGTTTAGTGAGGCATTTCACGGGTCCAGGATTCAACTGTAAAGAGTTTTGGAACTTGTGCAGAGGCGGATAAACACTACGTCGGGTTACCCACCATTTAAGACTCGTGAAAAAGGTCTCCACAATTTTTAAAAAAAAAAATCATTTTTAGGGAGAGATATTGACGTCGGATCAATCGACCAAAATGCGTATACGCATCGAGCTATGAGGCCGGGTTATTCATCATTCGCACCACCACATCGCTAGTCACTATGCGTCTGCGACTAGCTCTCGCATGCATGAATTGACTAGCTATCGCATGCATGAATTTCAACTATACCGACCAATTAATAAAAGTCGTGAGACAGCAATTTCAAGGAATGGATCAAAAAGTCGGAAGAACTCTAGCAGCTAGGAAGCTAGTCGTCATTTCCAAATCGGGGTTTTGACAAATCCTCCATCGAGGTCTTCCAAGTTGATATCTTAATTGACATCTTCCTTTTGAATTTATCTTGAATAGGGATCCTTGAATTAAACTTTAAAAAAAAATGAAATTTTCTTTTTTTAAACTATACAAACAACTATTTTTTAAACAATATTTTTTTAAATTATTTATTTTACTCGAAATAAACACATATGTAATATAAAAAGAATGGTTAATGCCACGAAAAAAATTAAACTAGTACATTTATGATAAATTTATCCTAAACCAATTTTTTGACTAGCAAAAAACTCCAAATTATATACAATTAACAAATTCTACCGAAAATCTCAAATTGGTATATTTATAGCAAATTTGTTTTTCGTTAACTTTCGCTAAATTGGATTAATACGCCGAAAAACCAAAAATCAGTACACCTATGATAAATTAAGAATAAAACACTAAACCGATACACCATTTAACTTTCATATGTCATCCAACTCAACAATCTGACAATAAAATTTAGTAAAGACTAATGGAGAGTAAAATTGTTACAGATCTACTGGTCAAAAACTTTTAATTTTGTGTAAATTTATCATTTTTTGTAATATTAACTTTAAAAAAAATTAGATCTTTTGTTTGCTTTTTTTTTTTTTCCTTCTTTTCTCTTCATTTAATATGAAGGTGAAATTGAGCCCACCAAATCGAGCCTCGGCTCCCCAAGAATGCAAAATATGGTCCCGGCGGAACATGTGAAGATTTCCATGTTTCCCATGATAATGTCTTCAGAAAAAAACTGTGCAAGCCTATCAAGATGGCCCCTACATGAAAGCGCCTCTAATTATTGTATTTGTTTCTTTCCTAAAAGAAAAATATACAGAATTTATTCATTGGCAAAAGATTTAAAAAAAAAAAAAAGATTGCTCGAGTGATAATATGAACATAATATCACGTGAAGTCTTAGGGCATGTTCGTTTAGATATATAAAAAGCGATAAGGCAACTTTTGCATTGTAGTTAAATTTCACTTATTATTCGAATCTATATGTTAAAATATTGCGAAAGTTTCAGATATTTAAATAAAAAAAATCGATATACATGCGCAACCAAATTTGGAAAAACAAAACAAAATAAACAAATGTGCCAAAAGTCGTCAAATTTGTCATAAAAGTGCAGTCACGTCTTACGACTATCAAAAATGCAATTAAATCATAAAATTTACCAAGTTTGTGCAATTAAGTACTTTCATTAGCTACATCCACTTCAGGTGACGAAAAACATCTACAATGTAGTGGGCAACGACTCTATATAATGGGTTCAAATCATCAAATTTGTATAATTTTTTTTTTCTTTTCATAATGTGGCGTCATGTCTGTTCTATGTACCACATATGTTCTACGTAAATTGAGATATATAATGCCACATCAGTACTTTTCCATCACTCAAGCAGGAGGTACTTAATTGCAACAATTTCACAAATCCTTTTTAACCTCAATTATACATTTCGAAAGATTTAGAAGTCGATTTCAATTCAGGTAAAAAAAAACCAAATACCAAATACCAAATATAGGCGAACGGGTTCGATTCTAACACCGAGGGTACAGTACTTGGAGATCGGATCCCAGGAAGTGAAAATTTCTTTGGCACATCCCGCCTAATCCCGACGCAGGTCACGGCTCGACCCGGTCGCAGGAAAAAGCTGACAAGAGAAAAAGCACCGCCACCACCACCACCACCGTCCTGAGAAACCAAAATGCGACAGGGACAGACGCTGGCATCTTTTCTCCAACCTCCCACCCCCGTGTTGCACGAAAACGCACAAGAACCTCTACCGCCTAGCCCCCCGACTGTGCAATTTACCCCGGCAATGGAAAAAGCAAAGAGGGGGGGAGCGCGCTCTTCTTTTTCAGCGTCGTCGTCGTCATCATCATGAAGATTATAGCAGAGAGGTGAGGACAGCCCCATCAAAGGGCCTGCTTTGATGTCGTGCTTTCGGGGCTCATCCGATCGCGCCCTCCCCCTCGTTGCCGCAAATGGAAATGTAATAATCATCGGTTTGGTAAAGATTCACTTTCGCGAATTATTGCCTCCTCGGGCTCTCTTTCGGGTTAAAAGATGGCTGCTTAAAGCGTACCGTCGCTTCGCAGCTGTAGGTTGGGATGAAAGGGGAAGGGGAGTGGATGACAGGCAGAGAGACCACGCGGATTTCGTCGACTCCCGGAACCCAGTACCTCTTGTTGAGTGGTGTCCAGGAGGCTATGAATTTGTACTGCTGTTTTTCATTTTGGGTTTCAATGGGATCTTCTGCTGTTGATGCTGAACCAGGGTACAAGAATTCGATGAAATTGCCATATATGCTTAAAAGTTTTACATAAATTAGAAGTTTCTCCTGGACTTATGTTCTAAGAAGAAGGGTGGGTTTAGCGGTGCTTATGATGCTTCGGTTTCCTTATGTCCTAGTTCTGCTAATCATCATCATCATCATCATCATCATCATCATCCATAGGGCTATATGCTTCTGCCATCTGACTTCCACCATCACTCACTCAAAACTCGATTCGGTCATCGTTCAGTCCCAACTCCATTACAATTAGAACTCGTGGACGAATGAACGAATGCTGGAAGTCGTTCTCCCTTGTCAATTGCAACACCAGCCCAAGTTCAAGAGTCACCATCCCTTCCTCTCGGTTCAGTACCATCATGTCACCTCATTATCTGCACCTATCGTTAAGCTCCCAGGACAGCTTCTCACGCCCACAATCCGCGGGTTGCTCTTCCAATCTTCAACAAAAAAACTCATCTCCTGTTTCCTGATCAATTAAGCATACGCAATCGCACGTAAGGCATATAACAAACGTTTATCGCTCATGGTCTGGCAACCAATTCGAGTAATGAAAACCAGCAAACAAATTCGCCACACAAGAAGTGACGAAAGCGAAAAACCAAGGTCTGGTAGCGAGAATCGTCGTCGTCATCATTTTATTCCAGAAGCTAAATGCAGAGGATACACATTCGCATTCATCCAACCTTGAGTAGAGCCCAAAGGTCTAACCAAAATCAAAATTCATGAAATAAATCAATAAGGAAGATTTGGAAGATCTTGCAGAAGACTACACAGAGGCAAAAAACAAGAAGTGGAACTACACGCTCTGAGGTTGTTTCGTAGCCTCTCTTCTCTTAGTACCTTCCCAACTCAGGCGAAGCACTTTCATTCACTGATCATCTAAGGGGTCCAACCGACAACAGGGTCTATCTCGATTTCGACCAAACTCAACCGAACGACAGTTGATTCACTGAGTTGCAGCAGCGAGTTGCCACGCCGAAGTGGCGATCAGAGGCCTCGTGTGCCAACCGAGCATGAGACAACCATCGTTTTCCTCGACCCGGTAACCTTCTCCACCTGCGAACAGGGCCAGCAGCATGCTCGCCTGCTTGAACGCGTTGGACCCGAGATGGACCGGGTCGAACCCAGCCGATCCCATCCGCGCCTGCCACTGCACCAACGTCTCGTGCCGCTCCACTCGATCCGGCCCCTCGCAGGCCACAACATTGCAAATCTGCCGACCCAAGTAGACCTCGGACATGACCAGATCCTGGTTCGGGGGAGCCACCCCAGACCCTTCCAGCGAATCGAACAGGCTGGAGTAGTAATGCAAAGCTTCCGTGAACCGGTCCACGAACCCCGGGCCATTGTGATTCGCCTCCTGTTCCACCATCGTCACTATCTTAGGTCTCATGGCCTTGATCGATGAGAGAACCTTGTCAATCGCCCCCGGTCGGGCGAGCAGGGGGTGGAGCTCAAACACCGAGTTGACGGCCACCGTCTCGACCTCGGGAGGGCGGATGTCCAGCATGGCGGGCTCGAGATCAGCCAGCGAATTCGCCACGAAACCCCGGAATTCGAACTCGACCCCGATAGTGTCGGCCAATTGAGCCAGCTTCCAGCCGACCTGCTGCAAGGCGTCGGTGTTGTTCGGCTGCGGCGGGCCAATCCCGGTGAGCCGGAAGGCGGGCGGACCGCCGGGCCTCAGGGCCAGAGCCTGCATGAGGGCCGGCCACTGCATACCCTGCTTGAGGCCGAAATCGATGACGTGGACGCGGCTGGCGGTGGCGAAGGCTTCAAGAATCGCCTGATTGGCGGTGAAGTGGGCGAATTTGAGGTACGGGCAGGTCTCGTAGAAGTGCATCTGGAGGATGTCGTTGCACGAGGAGTCGAGGCTGCCGTCGTGGGGGTAGATTCGGTAAATCCGGCGGGCGAGCGCCTCGGCGAAGTAGGTCGCTACCTTGCGCATCGCGCCGTTCTGCGAAGCGGCGAGCAGGCCAATGTGCTTCACGAGCGCATCGGCCAGCTTCAGGTTCTCCTGCTGGACCGCCTCGGCGCAGGCCATGAGCGTGTGGACGAGCCGCACCCCAGTCTCCTGCGTGTCCACCAGGACGACCGGCCGGGTCGACTCGGAGGGCGCCGCTCCGGCGGCCGACGAAGAGGACGAGGACGACAACGAATTCGACCCGCCGTTCAGGGTCTTCATCTTCTTCCGGGCGGCGCTCTCGAAGTCCGAGTCGCCCTGTGGGAAAGCGGCGACGCCGGGAATCGCCCTCAAGTCGTACTCGGAGTCGTCGTTGAAGATGACCTGGGACTGCGTCTGAGTGGGAGCCGAAGTCTGACTCAGAGTCCGAGTCTGCGTCTGAGACCGAGACCCGAGATGCGAACGGTGGTGCTGCGCGATGGTGGAAGACGACTCGGCCGCAGCGAGGACCGTGTCGGCCACCTGCTGCGGCGGCGGAGGGGGGTTGAGCTCGAAGAGCATGCTCTGGACCCAGGAGGAGAGATCGGAAGGGTTGTAGTGGACGGCGTCGTAGGACAGGTGCGAGATGCCGTCCTCCTGAGCAGAGCCCATCACCATCTCGAGCTGCTCCAGCTTCTGCGCCACCTCGGCCATGTCCGACGACCTCACCTTGTACCCGAGCACCGCGAGGAGCTCGTCCATGCCGCCCCCGCCACCGCCGCACGGATCTTGGTCGTCCTCGCCCCACATCACCATCTTGGCCTTACCAGAGCCGGGCAATGAGTGGGTGGAGGAGGACGACGGGGGCTCGCCCCTCGAGGCGCCGCTCGCCTCCCCGCCACCGCCGCCATAGCCGCCACTGCAAGCGTCTCGATGATCCCTCTTCATCTCTCTTTCCCCTCTCTCTTCTCTCTCTCTCTCTCCTTGCTTTGATTTCAGAGATTTCGGAGGGCTGTGAGTGAGGAGCTGAGGATCAAATTTCGTTCATGGCAGCAGGGAGTGGAGGAGGTTTTTATGACTAGCATGCTGCTGCTTTTGCTGGCAGCGTCTCTTTTCTTGATTTTCTTGATTTTCTTGGGGGGTTAGGGGGGAGGAGGGAGGAGGGAGGGGGGTGGTGGAAGGTCCAATGGAGGAACAGCAGAGGCTGAGGAAATGGAAGAGATAAGGAACAAGGGAGGCCATAATAAGGGGACCTCTCTCTTTCTCTCTATCTCTATCTCCCTTTTGTTTTTCTTTTTTCTCTTATCCTTTCTGGTGTTTTTCTTTTTTACTTTCGTTTCGGGTTCTAGGTATAAATTCCACTTTTCATCTTGGGATTTTCGACCCAAAAAAAGCTCTTGGGTTTTTCTCATTTTGAGGGCTTTGTTTCTTGTTCAATTCTAAAGCAGCAACTTTTTGGCTAACCGTCATCTTAACATTAGCAGGAGACAAGTTTAATTCAATCAATTTTTGGTTCATGCCCTTTTACTCTTTTAACCTCCTCAATCAAGAATCAAATCCCATCTCACCTCCATCCCGACCTCCTTCATCAGCGAAGATTTAGGGCAATGCAGTGACGATGAATGATATAAATGAATGTAGCGGTCGGGATCTATGAGCATCGATCGAAATGACCAAAAGAGTACCGAGTTTTTTCAATGAATCGCACTGTCTTCCACCATTCAATTTTTCATCAACACGCAACAATTCTCGTTTTTCGTGTCGCGTAACTCGGACTCTCCCCCACGAGAACTTGTTCACCGTGACAAGTACTTCAAGCACAACAACTCTCGATCGACACGACATTTCAGCGACCCGCGTTAAGTAATTCATATTATCAGTAATCGAAAGTTCTGAGAGTATTATATTCTGATGTCATATGTAGCAATTCAGGAGTAATTTCTATACACACGATTATTGTAATAGCGAAAAGGGACATTGATTTGCCCCTTAAACGTCTAAACATTTATGATGAAAAGTTTATACTTCGGCCAAGAAAAAAGAAAGAAATAAAATGAAGAAAGAAATAAATGAAAAGAGGGGGGAGGCAGAGGATGGGGATGGGAACGGGGCAGAGGGGGGGGAGAGCCGTAGCAGCACCGCAAGGGCGAGGGGAAAGGAGGGATGGCGACGGCGATCTGGAGCGAGCGAGCCGAGCAAGTTGATCAGGTTTGGCCGTACGATCTCTAATCAATTCCGGAGATTTTTGGGGACTGAGAACGAGGGATGGTGGGGCCCGCGCCCTTTTATGGGATTCTGCCCCTCCCCTCTCATCTGAAATGATGGTAAGACATCCATCCCCCACTTGCTCCTCCTCCCCCGCGTGCTCCCCACCTTCCTCCCCCCTTGCCTTCTCGTCAAAGCCGTAACCACGAAAAATTGAGTGCTGAACAATTATACCCTAAAAATAATTATTTATATCGCCTGAAATAATATAATCATAAACGATCAAAATATTTTCTATAGATAATACAGGCGACCTTATTATTTAAAAATTATTTTTAAAATTATTTATTTTCTGTGAAATAAATAATAAAGTAAATTTTCTTTTCCTATTCATTTCTTATCAATGCAAGCCTACCGAACAAAACTAATCGATATCGTTGGCAACAATTGTATGGAAGTTTTATATGGTATCAAAACAAGGGAATCCTCAATTCCTGTCTTATCGAGCCTCAAGTTTAGCCTATTTTCAAAGGGGGAATGTCAGTTTAGCCTATTCTCAAAAGGAGAATGTTAAGAGTATTTACATGTTAAAGCACATATTGAATTTTAAATAGGTAGCAATGATTCCACGAAACTTTTGCAAAGACGCCCTTCATAAGGAGCCAGAGGAGCAAAACCTTCTTCAACTTGATCTACTGTAAAGGATCGGCCCATAGTTTTCCCTTATACTTCTATTAAGCAACATCACTTCCCCGCTCAAAGGGTGAATCATGTAATCAAGCACCCTTTTATCTTTGCGCTTGAAAGTCAATCTCCATTTATCCTAAAATTAACTTTTGCAAGACTTTCTCACCTTTCGGGGTCCTCCATCTTATGAACTTCCTAAAAACCACCCGTTTGTTGCAGTTTTGAGACAAATTAAGAACTTTTAACTCTTTAAAATGGTACTGCATTGATTTTATCGATTCAATGTCTTGAAGGAAAGTTTCGAAGGTTTAAAATTTAAAATAATAATGCTGCCAAATTCGAAAAATAGCAAGAAGTGAAAATCACTTTAAACAAAATGAAATTTATTAAGTCGTCGTAAAAATCCATTGCATTAAATGTTGAACAAAGGTTACTATGAAATTAAGTCATCCTAAAAGCAATTTCGATTCAAAGTCATCTCTAAAGAAATTTTCTTTGCGAATTTATCTATAAATTATCTGTATAATAATAAAAAAAACTAATAGAGAGAATTTGACCCGTGGTCAATGAGCTTTAGTGCATGTCGCGACTTTACTGGAATTTTTTGGTCAAAATACTAGTGTGCTTTGACTTTAGCAATTTCCCCATTTTTTAAGTGAAATTGCGCCAATTGTCTCTCTTCTATTGCTCGAATTATATCTTTAGGTGACAAACTTTGACTAGACGGAGTTAGAATTGTCCATGTGGACATTTTTTTCCTAAAAAAATGGTTTATCTGGTTTTTATGGACTTTTTCTTTAGCACCTTTTTCAATATTTTTCTCCTTTTTGCATTCTGTAAAATTGTCTCTCTCGGTCGCATAACTGTTTTGAACTTCTTCTTTTTATGTCTCGCGTTTTAGAAATTTTTCATTTGAAAAATTTAAGAGAAATAACATATGCTCAATTCGCTTATCTCGTTAATAAAGACAAGAGGCATATTCATTCTAACAAAAGATTACTGTAGAGTACCAAAGGTTTGCCAGCAAAAATATTGAGAATTTGAATTTGCTATATATCTACCACTATTGTCACCCTCTTAAACGAACATCGAAAAATTATTCATGATACAATCTTTATCTTGAAAAAATTTACTAATTTAATTCAAAAATGTTGCTACTCTCATCGTGCTTAAGCCACGGTTTATCATTTGTGTTAAATAAAGTGGATTTAAATAGTAAAGAAGTGATGATGCCATGATGAGGTTTTTTAATTGTTTTGGTTTTTCTTTTTCGGAATTTACACTTACTTACACATTCTTAGAATGTATTATTAAATATTTTATTACTTAATAAAATTAATTTTTTATATCAGAACAATTAGAACAGTACATTTTGTTCAAGTGGCATTCTTAGAATTTCAACTTTAAAAAAATGAGAAAGTATAATTGAACTATACATGATAATTTTTTAGGATGATGGGTTAATTATTTCCTTTTCTCCTTTTCATTTCGTATTAGACAATGTGCAATCGAGTATGTTATTTTTTTCTCATTATGATTTTTTTAGCCAAATAATAAAAAGGCCAACTATTAAACAAACAAAAAAATGATTGGCGTAATGGAAAACTTGTTAAATAAGAAATTTAACTTTAAGGGCAAAACCACAAAAAAAAAAAAAAACCCCAAAATTGTGTCCATTGTAACACAAATACCATAGACTTTTTTTTTTTTTTTTTGTATTGCCAACATTCCTAAACTTACACATTGCGACACAAATACCCAAAACTTCTTATTTGTGTCACGATTTGGGGTATATTTATTACACTAGTATAAGTTCGAGAATATTTTATGACAAAAATCTGGGTATTTGTGTCACAATAATAAGTTTAGGATTTTTAGTAATAAAAAGTTCGAGATATTTGTGTCACAATAAATAAAATTTTATATCTTTTGTGATGTTAATCATAACTTTAACTATAACTGCAGTTTTTTTATTTATGCATATTACTCCAGTTGTTTTTCGCACGACAAACAAGTCGCATATATGCATTTGAAATTTTCACTTTACCTAAATTCAACTAGTTATAATACTTCATAGCCGACTTTGCAATAAAATTTGCTAGTTTTTTACGATGCTATGGCCTACTTTATGATAGCACTCAATCAACATTTGCAAAATTTTGCACATTACAATTGCAATGCAATAATTTAATCAATTGTGAATCATTTTATATTTTAATACTATTTATACGTAAAGTTTTGTGAACAGTAATTTAAACACAACCGTCCGTTGAGACTGCTGGTTCGGGATACTTAAACAACCAAAGACGGCAGCTTTTTTTCTTAAAATAAATTACTTTGACGGGCATTAAGATTATTAAAATAAAACTGATTACAAAGTTTTTAATTTCGTTTCCTCGTGTCCCCGGGGAGGGGCGGGGGGTTTAAAAATCTGGTTTGACACGGTTAAGATAAGGCCAAAACTGAAGACAAAGCGGCGCGTGGCCTGCACGCCGCGACGCCTCGAGCGTGGGGGAACACAGCCTGCCCGCCCACGTGACCCCACAACGAGGAGCAACCGCAAAAATAATGTCGTTATTTCTTTTTCTTCTTTTCCCAATTTCTCCCGAATTTAAAAAAAAAAAATTAGAAAGTGGGCCCCACGCACGGGGAAGGAGGGTCAACTTCGAATAGCCGGACGCGCCGGCACGGCGGGCGGACGGGGACGCGCCCCGTCGCCGCGCGGGCCGTGGCTCCGAGGGGGCACGCGGGGCCGTCGGGAGCGCGAGTGCCGCCGCACGCGCCCGGGAGCGCGTCGGGCGGGGGCCTCCGGCAGAGACGGCCCCCGGAGGCTGGCGTCACCCCTTACCCCCCCCCCCCCCCCCCAACGGCCTGCTGGAGCTATCTTCTGCGGGCGCCCCCACGCTAGGGCGGGGGAGAGATGGAGATCGAGCGGAGATTCAGACGTCGGCATCGGTTCTGGGGCCCACCGGAGGTCCCGCGAAAACGGCTGGGACAGCGGGAGGGGCGTTACCGTACAACCGCTAACGCCGTTTAGAGGAGGAGTTTTTATTTTCCACGGAACTTCGCAAAATCTCTTACGTACGAATGGGAAATTGGAAAAATCAATTTGCACGTAAGATATTGCATACTAGCACGCAAAGAACTCGCAATTAAAGAGAGACACGAGCCCCAACTCTTGACGAAAAATATTATAAAAATCATTATCAATTATATATAATTTATTATCTAAATGCTTTATTACTCATTCTTATACGTTGGCTGTACTTGTCAAAGTACTAGGCGGAGAAATAAAAAAAACTCATAAGCATTAGGATTAAAGACATCTTATTTTCATATCATGAAAGAAAATCTAATCCCAAACAAAAAATTAAATAAATAATTTACGCGAACCGGACTTTCTAACACTTGAAAATTAAAGACATCTTATTTCCATCAAATATCGAATCTCGGCCGTCGCTAGATCTGATGGGGTCTCGCTATTTTAAATGGTCCAGATTCGACCGGGGCACTCAAACCCTATTTGTAGCCTAAAAATACAATCAGCTTGCTTTGAGTTTCATTCTTCTCTTTTTCCAAAATTATGTTGCTTTTTCCCTGATTTTTTTTTTCTTTTTTGGGCTTTTTCCGGGATCGGGTTAAAATGGGAACTAGCAAATGGGTGGAAGGTGGGAGTGCGCCCCCCCGATCCCATGTGACGTTGGGGGAGCAATTGGGGAATGGAATCGTCCTTTTCTTTATGTGTTTTTGCTTTTCTGGTCCTTCTAACATAAAGACCAAACAGTGAAGGAGAGACATGCAAAGGTTAAAGAAGGGGGCCAGAGCGACTGACTGACACACCCTCTTCCCTCCCTGCATCAGTGCTGTAGTACCCTCCTCTCTCCCCTCTCCCCTCCCCACACCATGTGATCCCGCCACGTTGCCCCCCACGATTCTATTCCCCCATGGTCCCCCCCGCCCGCTCTCCCCTCTCCCACCTCCACAAATTTCGAGTCGGAGGTTTTGCTTAATGAAATGGAATAGGTACAATACAAGTCTCGATATATAATTGAATTATAAAATTTTTGAAGTATATAATTAGATCTTAAGATTTATCGTGGAGTCTTAAAACTTTTTGAAAAGTACACAAAGTCCTGCGGTTTATCATAAAAGTGTAATTGAAACTCTAAAACTTTCAAAAATACTCTCGATAAAACGATATGATTTGATGAGATTGATGAGCTTTTTGAAAGTTTTATGATTAGGTGGCATTTTCATTACAATTTTTAGGGCTTTGTTACACTTTGTGAAATTTTTTTAGGATTTTTAATACATTTATCTTTAAAAACATGTGCCCCATGCTTGGCATTAGAGAATTTGACACGATCGATTTATCTAAATTTTGGTCTAATGTGTAATATGATTCTTGGATTTTCAATTTGTTCAAGATGGTTCCTGAATATGTATTGTTGTTCCTGAACTTTCGATTTGATTAATATGGTCCACCAATTTTCGCTCAAGATACAATATCGCTCTTGAATTTTTAATTTGTTATGCGTGGTCCGTGAACTTTTAAATATTTGTATATAATTCAAACACTACATTGAATATCTATTAATAATTCGGAGATCATATTGAATGAATATGATTTTAGGGGCAAGATTGCATACTGGGTCGAAGTTCACCAATCACATGTGCACAAATTATAAATTTAGAGATGATATTGCATATTGAATAAGAAGTTATGGACCATTTGTGCTATTATCGGTTGATATTTTAACAAAGCGAAATAAATGGAGAGAATATCGTTTTACACCATTCAATTCTTTTCGTCATAGTTACTTGTCGATATTAAATATTGCAAAGGATATTATCGAGGAATTTTTAATAATTTAGATGAGGTTGCTTGCACTGTAGAACTCTTCGTGGAACTTTTGGTAGAGGGCCCAAGTGGTACTTCTTTCTTTCTTAAAGAGCAACATACGTGCTGCATGCGGTGGTGTAAATTTAGTAAGAAAACCACTTTTTCAGTGAAATAATTACTTGTTACCTTTTAAAAAGAAAATGTGCTTCGAATATCCCAACTTTGATTTGCTTATGAGAAAGCAAAAGGAAAGTTTTTACTGGATTATATAGGCACAAAATCTCAACTATCATGAAACACCTTGCCAATTCCCTTGATCGGATCAAATTCTTGTCATCGGTTTCCATAAATGATTTTGAACCAGGGTAGTTTGTCCACAAATTATAAAATTCAACTATGCAAACTCCAATAGCTAGCCGTGTTAGAAATTTCCTGATGCCGTCCTACAGAGATTCGAAGGCCACAAATATATATATATATATATATATATATATATATATATATATTGCCATTGATTTATGTAGAAGACTTAATTAGTTTGACCCAACTAGAAATTTTGATGGACCAAAGGAGAAAATGAGGGGGAAAAGGAGAGCACTCCAAAAGAGGAATAAAAAATAATCATGGTCCACTAAAGGTGGCAACTCGAGGGTTTTCACTGGCATCCCTCGACACACCTAAAATCGGAGCCAATCATCAACTTTCCATGTGGATTCAGCCCTTATCCCCAAGCTAAGTCCTACTCTACAAAAGCTACCCAAACCCCAACTTCCTGAAAATTTTCACCTCCCTCCAGCAGTCCCCCCCTCTAACCTTTTCCTGCTCATTCTGCTCTGTGGACTATTCCATGATGCCCTCCTCTGCAAATTTAAAATCCAAAATTGAAGGGCCAACGGAATGGAGCTTCCCGTCTCCTGTCATAAATGAACTTCCCAAAAAGACCCTAAACCCAATTCTCCTATATTTCACATTATACATGAGCTGGACTGAGTATGTTTTAAAACTGCTTTGTCGTTTGAATTTTAGAATGTAAAATATCAAAAGTATTCCCTCTTAGGTGGGGAAAAAAAATACACTCGGGAATTAGGAGCCTTTCGGGTGAGAATGATAGATTCTATTGTATCTCGTAAGAAGTGTTTAAAGAACTGGTAAATCAGTATAGTAGCAGCCCACACCAATGAAGATGGAGGGGTGGATAAAACATCCACTGCAAGGTCGACCCGTGCTTCACACAATGTCTCTCAACCAACTTGTCGGCTTTATGCCCTTTTTTTTAGTATTTTTTGCTTAACCCTTTTGAAAATCTTGAAAAAGTTTGGTGATAACATATCAATAACAACATTCTCGCCAAGCTAATTGACTATTGCTTTGGTATAACCTGTTTGATTTTTCTTTTCACAATTTGGGGATGAGCTTTTATAATGCTAAATATGTTGGGCAATTCAAATTAGACACGCAAAACTAATCCCATACAAGCTTAGAAAGGACTGATTGAAGAGAATACTGGATAGAGTTTTCTTTGACAGTGACATCTATCTTAATTAGCTAGTTAAAATATTTATACTGTCTGAAATTTGTTACGATGATTAACTAATAATTGTTGATCATAATTGACTTTTTCCGTTAATACAATCATTCTGACGAGTGGCTCGAAAAATCTATCGTCCCAAATTAGATACGCACGATCCATGTTGTGTGAAATTTCCTAACGAGGATCGACTTTCATTCACCATTGAGAATTTAATGTCATAATGACTTAGTTGATTTCCGTACTTTTAATGAAACTCATACCGATTCAACATGGAATGCGGATATTCCACCAGAATCTCAAAACCCCCCAATTACAATATGTAGTATAACTGCAAATGAATGTAATGAATTAAATGCATTCCTCCCTCTTTATTTCTTCTTCATATAAACGCACCGACCCGGAGGAAATGAATGAAATGCCAGCAATCTCCTTCCTCCCTCCCAAATTTATAATTGGCCGGCCTTTGTTAGTACATGCATGTAATTTTCTAAGCTGGCTATGTCCTAGGAGCCAATAGAAACAATTAGACTTGATCTGTATTAAATTTCTCTCTGTTTTTTAAAAAATAAAATAAAATTCTGCTCCTTTCTTTTTTCCATTTAAATAAACAAATTGGAGTCTCTCTAAATTGACTCACCTCTTGTCTTTTCCTTTATTTACCTCCATTATTATAAATCACTGGACCAACGTAACGGGGTCTAGCATAAATGCTAGTTCAACTCATTCTATGCTCGTTGTATAAATTAATCCTCTCATCCTCTCAAGTTACATCGGCCCCTTCTTCACTGTCCTCGCCCTCCCGAGTCGATCCAACCCCATCGACGTCTCGAATATCATGGAATTCCTTTCTTTATGCTGAACGGAAAAGAAAAAGAAAGAAAGAAAGAAAGAGAGAGAGATTCGATAAGCTTAAATGACCAGGACTGAACACCCGCGACAGCCGCGCGGAACAAGCATTTTGCCGTCGAGGGAATTTGTCGAAAACACCCATCTCAAAACCGAGAGCCGAAATAATATTCTAAAATAAATCACAAGCGAAGCTAAGACCCAGCCATGATTAAATTGCGGATAGCAATAATCACATAGTCCACACCACCACGTCTTCATCATCATCATCATCATCACCATCATCGATTGGCCCCCTCTCTCTATTCCCACATGCAAACCCGTCAATCCCTTCCATTTGTCATAAGCATCTCTCACCCTTCTTTTTTTTTTTTTTTTTTTGCAAAAAAATAATAATAATTTCCTCGTTCAAATGCAAGTCAATGAGATTCCTTTTCTGTGATATAGAGATCCGTCAGATGTACAACACATTTCCCAATTATATTAAACCCCCTCCCCCAAACAAAAAAACCAGTCCCTTTTGAATAATGAATGAAGTAATTTAATTAACTAATGAATGAATCGCTTTGTCATTAAAAAAAAAAATTGGGGCCAATCTCGTGGGGCTTCGAATTTTTTAATTGCCACATAAGAATATTACATTCATTTTTGCTGATTAATATAATAATCTGTGGGCACATTAGATAAGTCAGGGTTGCTTAAGTAATCACGCCGGCCCCGGGCGCAAAAAACCAAGTACATATTCCCAAGCTATGTAAAAATTAAAATAATGGCTACATCCTTTTCTAGGCTCTTTGATTAGTGCTACTTGTTCCCTAGTACCCGGTTCTTGATTTTATTAAAGTTATCATTATTATAATGGCGTTTATTATTATTGACAAGTTGCCATTGTAGCTGATATCACATTGAAAATAATGGGAAACTCATCAGCCAAGAAATAATTATAATAAACAATAATTCTTAGCGTTAGCAGAAGTTGGTATTATTATTAATATTAACCATGGGAATAAAATAAAATTGAATAAAAGATGTATAAAATGTTTTCAAATGAGACATGGTGATGGTGATAGAGTTACGAGAACTGTTAATTGTCTTCTACACTTTTGTCTATCCAAGAAAGGAATTCATCGGAGTAGATGATAGCAATAATGATAAAAAAAAAAATTGATACCGAAGATATTTTCTTCGAAACGGATATGTGATTGAATAAGGTCTCCTCTACCCGTCACCGGTCGAGGACTTACTCTCGTCACCCTACTTCAAGCTCCGGTTCGTGTTTTTTCAAAGGCGAATGGCGGTTATCACGAGCAAAAATAAAGAGCTCCCCCGCCAGTACGGCACTTCTGGATAGATGTGGACGAATGCGTAGAGGCTAGAATTAGAAGGCGTGGCCCAGTTGCACCCCATGTCCAGCTCTTGTTGGTATATACGTTTTTACCTGGTGGGCAATCTAGGGCAAGATTTCAGGCCCAATCGAGGGCTCCACCGGGACCAGACCCACCCATTGATCACCTCTTGAATTTAGGACAGTAAAAATCGAGAGAGTTTATTTTAAAATTTAAATGAGAGGCCCGATCGAAATTTTGGAGGGGCTATCTTCTTTCAGATCGAGTCCAAAAGAGAGAGAGGAGATTTTACGAGTAGCGTTCTCGTTGTGGATATGTCATTCTTGCATCTAAGGTTTTTAAATATTGGATAGGGGATTCCTTAAATTACTTTCCATGGACATCAAATATGCCTAAATCTAACCATAGAATATCCAAATATATCATGTCTTATATAACCTCGATCATTCGATGTTGATGGTGTCACTCATGAAATTAATGGCAAGTCTTTTCGATGTATAAAAAATTATGTCGATCAAACTTAAAAATGGCACAAAATTCAATAGTCAAATAACATGTTCGTCATGAAGGAAAAACCAACGAAAAAAAATATTAGAAAAATAGGAAAAAGACCTGGAAAATCACTTAGTCTTCCTGATGCGAAAACCGGTCGGAATTTATTCATTTACCTTGGCGAGTTGAATTGGTCTCGTTTAAGAAATACCATGGTCTCGTTTAAGAAATACCATCTTTATATATTCGAGCTATGAACCCTTTTTTTCCCCATAAAATAAAGAATCGCTAAATTTTGACGTTGAATTGAAAAAATAATGCTTATTTAAGTTCACGTTCAAATTAAACTGTCGAGTCTTGATATGTTGGCATTCCGGAGCAGTCGGGGCTAGCAATTCTATAATCCTTCTTTTAGGTTATAATAGTTGTTAATCTACTAGAATAAGGGCATAAAATAACAAGATTCTAGTCATTATATAGTGAAAGAATTATATTAGAAAAAAAAAACGACAACTTTTCTATAGTCGTTAATTTCCTAAAATTAGACTTTAAAATACCCTAATTAGTATTGCTACTCTAAATTAATTATTGTCGGTTGTTTTCACCTTGGCACGTAGGTTTAAAAAAAAATTACAGAGAATTTTCACTTTTCATTCCTGAATTAAAGCACCTTTTCCTATAAAGTCTTTAGATTTTCAATTTGTCCGATTAAATTTACAGAAGTTTTTAATTAATCAAGTTCCCCCTAGGCTAATTTCGATTGATTTTAAGTTGACTCAACCGTTAGACCGCATTGAAATATTGATGTGAAAAAAGATCGTGCCTTTGTGGATTGGTCAACCGCTGTGAAATATGAATGGAAACCTTTTACTTAGAAGGTAACACAGCTGCTTCCAATATGTGTGAGCTCCTATGAAGCACTAACACTCTCTAAGAACCTTCGTGTTGTATTAGACATTTCCACATGTATCTGACACTCTCCAACATTTTCGAATATTCTCTGATACTCGGTCACCATGTGTTGAAAATTCCGACACCTGGTCAACTTTCTTGATACTCTCCAACACTCGACTCAAAATTCTGACATACGAGTTTCCAACATGTGATTCCAATTCGATATCGATTTTAAAAATTTTCAATAAATGAGATGCCATAATATATATATGTGAAAAAAAACACAATAATAAAAATAATAAATGGAGAAAGAAGAAAAACTCAGTTTTCTATTCTCTTCTAACTCCCACTTCTCGTCATACACAATTCACCCCTTAAGTTTTTTTTTTTTTTTTCATTTTCTGACATATCTAACATTCGAGTCCAGATTGTAGATTGTTTGTTTTTTTTTTTTTTCAAGTTTTATAAATTATTGAAATACAGTTGAATTTGTCAAATTGAAATAATGAATAATATTAATAAATGATGGATTAATGTTTTTAATGTAAATTTATTCTAGGTTTTTTAATTATTTATTTATTTATAAATTTGATATATATTTAATATACAACGTGTCCCAACATGTCGAAATTCTCTATTTTTTAAAAAGATGTGTGTGGACGTGTTATATCGTATCGTGTATCACATGTCACATGTTAACGTTGACGTTACTTAGGTGAGCCCAACCCACGCGCATCAAGAGCGGGACAAGGCTTAGATTGTGGCGAGCTCCGACAGAAGGATCTTCCGGTCGAGGACTTGGATTCGGGCGGGGAGAGAGAGAGATAAAAGAGAGCGCGAGTCTTGAGAGGGACGGCCGATGACAAATAGATGTCAAATCATAGAGAGAGAGAGAGCCTGCTCGAGAAGCGAGAGAGAGCCCCGTGAATCACGTTTGTGCGAAGAAGGCTCGGGACTGTTTCATTACACCGGGGGGGGGGGGGGGGGGGGGGGGGGGGAGAGAAGATTTGGAAAAGTCAGTGGGCGACCGCGTCTCGTACCGGAGGATCCCCTCCTCCCATCCCTTCCTCCTTCCATCATCGAGTGCACGCGACGGAGATGATGAGATGAGAACGAAAGCACCAGCAAACCATAGCCGCAACAGAGAGAGACAGAGCTGAGAGAGAGACCCCCTCTCTCTCTCTCTCTCGGGGGCGGCGTTCGAGTGGCGGTGGTGAGAGTTCGAATCTGTCCTCGGGCATTTCCGGTACGGGACTTGCTCGACGGGGATGAGGGCCCCGATGTGCCCGGACATCTTTGGAGAATGGAGAGGGGATGAAAAAGAAGTACCGAATGTCCTTATGCTAGACTAAACTCGTGGGTAGAATTGACCATCCTTGACATCATGATTACTGGTTAAGGAAGATGCTACTTTTCTAGCTTACTATTGCGGCAACTTCATTGCCTTGCTTTGGTTATTGATAAGAGATTGAACGGCTTGATAAAGTATCTAGTTCACCCTGAAATCAAGTTATTGAGTCATGAACATGTGTAGCTTGAAATCATTTCCACGTGCTTAGTGACGATGCCGAATCTCACATGATCTAAAAAGAGCATACAAGGTTGAGCCGACGTCGAGCGCAAATCTTCATTGGGTTCGAGATCCCCGCCAGAAATTCGGGTACTAAAGAAATCCCCCTCATCAATGAGGACAGATCTTACAAGGGGTCCAGGATGACAATGTACCAGATCCTTCCCATGTGCACGTTGCTTCATTTTTATTCTCTTGCTTCCAAAAGGCAACACCATCAATCTCTCCCCCCCTCTTCCCACCCTCCTAATTATGCAAATGCTTCCGCAAATTGATTTTGAGGCAGTCCTTTACCATTCTTTAAAGGCGAAAAAAGGAGGACATGAGATGGTGGCCCTTTTTAGGGGCAGCTCGGTTGCCCCATGTCCCTTCGCATGTGACTTGGGGACAAATGTCCCTTTGTGGTCCCACTTTAGATGATGGAAAATAAGGATCCATTTATTCGAAAGAGATCTATTTCGGGAAAAGTATTTTATGATTTTTCAGTATTTAGATGACAAAAAACTAATTAATATCTAAAAAAAAAGCATTTTTCATGAACTGAAAAGAATAAGTTTAAATTGGGGAAAAACAGTTTATATTTTGGTGAGAAGGAAGTCGCCTTTACTACTTCACCAAACAAATAAAAGCTAATTATCTTTTTTTAAAATGATTTTTATGAAAAATATTTTTCTTTATGATGAAATTTTTAGTGAAACAAATATGTTGTACTTGTAGGCCAAGAGGGAAGACCTTCATTTTTGATTTGCTCGCTGACAGAATCATTTTGAGTTGTTGGGTGTTCAACCGGTATATATATATATATATATATGTTTTTTTTTTTCAAATCTCGTGGTCAGTGGTTGGGCCATAGATTCTTCAACTGAAACCACAGCTTTCTCCTTTGGCCCCCCAAAAAAGTAGAATCCCTCACCAGCGTTCTCTCCCTTTTGATGCTTGGAAAGTATTTAGACATTGACTCTCCGAAATACGACTAATGTATTGAATGTCGAAACCGACCAATCACATTGCTCATGTACTACCGACATCTGCATTTGAATGTTGAAATTAGTGCGGGGTCTGATAATCTTCGATACTCCAATTTGATTGTATTTTGGTTTTATTCTTATTTATTTGACTTCAGGATTATCTTAGAAGTTTACAAACTAGTAGTAATTTGGGTTTCATTTACTTAAAATAGTAATTAGCTGATTATATTTTACTTTCCTAGCAATTTTTTTTTACTAGGCCAGGATTTCACAGAAATGAAAATGTTTTTCTTATTTCACATAATGAAGCTTATAATTGAATCAATATGATGTTGGGTCTTGTGCTTTGTAAGCCCAAAGTAAGCAATCAAGAGGGCGACGGATTGATTTTCTAAGAAAATACAAATTGACCTCAATAAAAATCATGCTCGTATGCCCTACGTGAACATGCAATATAAATTTGCGAAACCCTAAGGGGTTTTGAGAAAGAGAAATAGCTAGCCTTATTTATAGGTTCATCCTTAGTTGCCTACATCCTCTCTTTCAATTCTAGCAGATTGAAGAGACTGAATTCCACTGGTTATGTCAAAAGTACAACTACGGCCTACTTAGAGACGCAGAAGTTTGTCTAGCAAAACCAGACTCTTTTTACAACTACCATGGTAGATCCAATCACTATTGGAATCCTCCAATAGCTACTCTTACATGCTACATGCGCAACATAGTAAAACACACTTTCCAAATTATAAACTGCACCTCTCTAGCGTTTACAAAGTGCTGGTCAGACACTTTGCCTCTCACCTAGACAGACGCCTTCTCCCTAATTACAACTCACTTCAATTTGGGCAGTCAATCGCATGTTCTATTAATGGTAGGTTTTGATCAAGTCATCTAACCAATTTTCCAAGCAAATTATATTCATGATTCTCGGTAGAGATATTCTTGGAGTATTATACTCAATTACTACAAGGCGGGTCCTCAATCTAGGAACTCCGTCTATCATAAAATCTATCTTGAGGAAATCCACACCAATTGCATAATCAGTGCTTGGTTCTACATTGTTTGCAAAAAATAAATATCCTTCAAGAAAATGGATGGATTGATGTGAATCGACGAATGTTGCAAAAACAATCATTGCCAATGATGTAAAATGCATGAAAATAAAGGAAACATAAATTTAGATTACCTTTGTAGCCACGTGTTACTCTCGTGTGTACCCGGTGGCAAAGGAGTGGATTGAGTTGAATTTTGATGGGTCATAAATAAGTTTGACTTAATTTACATATTTCACTTCTATTGACCTAATTGCTAAAAAATTTAGATGGCCTATACCTAATCCAGCCTAGATCCACTCCAAACCCACTGATATAGCCCATCCGAAAAACAGAGAAAAATGTCCAACGGATCTCAAAAATAAATAAACGAAAAATAAAAGAAATCTGCAAAATTAAATGAAAATCCTTTACAGTCCTTATAATGACCTGCACAAAAACATAATATTTTTTAGATAAGAATTAAAACCATGCCCTCATCGCGCTCGAGCTTTCATCAAATCGGCGGAGGGGCACAGTCAGTGGTGGTGCTCTATGCCCATTCCCCTCTCTTCTTCCACGTTGAATTCTCTATTTCATTTTTTTAATTTTAATTTTTTTTTCAGCTAATAACCTTTTGGGTTTAGATGGATTGTAAATGGGCTTGTTTATGGACACGTTCAGTAAGACCCACATCTTGTTGGGTTTGGATATTATAAACCCACTTTAACCTGTTTTAAATATTCAAACAACCCATATTTCACCTGGGCCATTGAATTTGAGTTAAAAAATGGACCCGTTTTGCCAGCTCTACAGCGCCAGGTTGATCACGATTTTTGAAACTTATGTTTTAAATCAAGGATCAAGCTTGAACGTGAAAAGAAAAATGCTATTCCGAAAATCCATTCTATAGTCCGTGACCTAGAGTCTTTTCTTCCCTAGGATGGGTCATGCTACTATGATTGAAATCTTAAACCATTTTTGGAGCCACCATCAACAATTTCTTAGGCTAATTTGAAATCTATATCACTAGTGGTAGAAGGGAGTCCACTAATCACCTCATGTTCAACTGATCTTCTAGATCTAAATAACGAGCTGCTCCAGGAATTGGGTTACGTGTGGAAAAGACTAGCATCCCCATGTCGCCCTTTCCCTATCATATTCCTTGATCAAATTGTAGCATGCAATAGAATGGGAAGTTTTAGTTCTAATATACATTTATTTATTTTTTTTCGATTTTGAAATTTAAGAAGTTTGCCATTGACCCTTAGGTAAATTGCCATATCATGGGGTGAACTACGACTTAGTTTGCGCAGCCGTGTGTAATTAGCTTCATTTTTTGATAATAGAGTTAATACCACGAAAAATTCTAAAGCGATATACTTATGACAAAATTACTCAAAATTTATTTATTTTATTATGAAAAAAACCCAAACTAGTAGACTTATAACAAATTGATCCCAAATTAATTTTTTTGACCATAAAAAACTTAAAAATATTACACTTATAATAAATCTACACTCTGTTAACTCTAATTAATACCATAAATAACCACATAAATAACCACAAACTAGAATGGAGGGTAAAATCCCAAACTAATACACCTATTAACTGTCGTGTATTATCCAATTCAACAATTTAATAGTAAAATTTAACGAAAATTGATATAAGATAAATTTGTCACAAGTATACTAGTATGAGTTTTTGGTAATTAAAAAAAATTAATTTAGGATAAATTTATCATAAATATACTAATTTTCCACAGTATTTACCATTGAAAATATGTCATGTGCTCCAAAACAAATTCAATAGATGAATCCAATCCAAGACAGACGGCAAGCTCAAAGGGGCATGAAACCAATTCCGTACAATAGCCAATGCATCTCGTGTGTGCACGAAAGAGCAGCGCTCGAGTGGGAAAAGACTACCGGGCAAAGAATTTAATCCCCTGAAAACAGCATTCCCTCTAACGGGGCATAGATTCTATTCCAAAATCAATAAGTAGATCTCGTTTAAGCGAACAGCACGGGAGTGCGAAACAACTAAAGCGGACGAATCCAATCCCATAAAAAATAAACAACGTTCAATTTCAATACTAGCGTGCAATAGACGTTCGATTTCACGCAATTTTATCAAGATCGTGAATTATTCGAATTCAAAGTGCAACTACAAGGCATCATATGATTCTTCATGATAAAAATAAAACTTGTTACAAAGGGTTGCCGAAGAAATAAGGGTAATCGATTCTCAATTCGGACTAATTCCACTTAGGAATCAAGAACCGGATTGAGGCTGCGTTTGGATTTGGCTTTTCCAAGCCACTTTAGGCTTCCAAAGCCCTTTGGGCTAAAAATTAGGGGTGAATGATTCCAGGTTCCGGTTCGGTTCCGTCTGGAACCTGGAACCTACCCTCGGGTATAGGTTCCTCAAAATGAGGAACTTGGAACTTACCCATGGAAACCGAGAACCTGGAACCTATCCTGTTACAGGTTTCAGGTTCCAATAGTTTTTTTTTTTTTTGTTATTTTCAGATTTAAATTATAACATATGCATATGTTACCCAAAAAAAATATAACGTACGCGCACGTTACCAAAAAAACTATAACGTATGCACACGTTATCAAAAAAACTATAACGTACGCGCACATTACCAAAAAAAACTATAACATATGCGCACGTTACCAAAAAAAATATAACGTATGCGCACGTTACCAAAAAAAACTATAACGTGCATGCACGTTACCAAAAAAAAAATATAACGTATGCGTACATTACCAAAAAAAAAAACTATAATGTACTCGTATACTACACGGTAACTTCCCATTGACATGTTATTTTGATACATTAATATCGCACTGCACAACAATAATAGAATATAATTAGAAATTTCAAAACAAATAACAAACTAGAAAGTAGAAATAAAACACCACTAGAACAAGAATGTCTAGAGGTACAAGTTTTGAAAACAATTTCGATTAAACCCTTAAAAGAACTCAGAAAATTCTGAAATTTGGACACGTTGTATTTAAGACCTAGAGTTACAAGTTTCATGAAGAAATTGTAGTCCAATTCGTTCTAGATTAAAAGATAAAATCGATTTACTTTTCTTATTCTCTACTTGCACAGTTTTTGAAACATTTTTGGTTAAATAGGCAAATGAACTACAAAAATTACGAAATTTAAATATGTTGTAGGGAAGACATGAAGAGAGATATATATTTCATGCAGAACACATTTCCAAAAGAACCTCATACAAAATGATATAGTCCACGCATTGCAACTTACAAGATCCGAACACATCAGATTGCATAGTTTTAGAAACATTTCCGATTAAATACCCAAATGACCTTAAAAAATTATGAAATTTGACTATGTGATAGCCAAGACCATAAGGTAGATACTTCATGAAAACATCGAAGTCAAATTCGTCCTCGATAATTAAATATGGACGGTTAAAATCTCTGTTTGTAGTACCGTAATTCCAGATCTAACCATCTCCAAAGGACCACGATTTCACCTACCTATTCTTGTTTTTTTTTTTCTCTAGATTTTTGATATGTTGTACCTCAGGATGTCCTTTACAAATTTTGTTAAGAAAGCGAAGTGAAATTTCGACAAAAAGGTTGCCTTACAGTCCATGCATTCATCAAGGGTCGGTCCCAAAATCTCCAGATCCAGTCTTTCCAAAGAATAACGATTTCACTTACTTATACTTGTTTGTTTTATCCCAAATTTGAGTATGTTATACTCCAAGAAGTCTTTTACAACTTTCATTTAGAGGCCGAAGCCAAAATTCAACTAGAACATCACATACAAGTCACTAGAACATCAAAGGTCGAGCTTTTTCTGCCCTAAGTAACCGGTTCTGGTTCCCAAAAAAAAGGAACCGGAACCAGAACCGGTCCCCCTTGGAACCGGGAACCGAACCGGACCCTCCTCCGGTTTGGTTTTGGTTCTCGGGTAACCCGGGAACCCTGCTCAGCCCTACTAAAAATGGCGTTTGGCAAAAAAAATTGCAAACACCTTTGGCTCCAAACTTGCCTTTTGAAGGCTGAAAGCTCAAGGCAAGGCACCCTTGGGCATTTAAGCTTTCTCGGTAAACTAGGGGTACTATTCTTTTTTTTTTTTTTTCCTGAAATTATCCTTACGAACTTTTTGTTTTTCCGTTTTTTGCCATTGCGAGAAGCACTGTTCATCTTCTCTGTCGAGGGTGGCCTCGGTCGCAACTGCTTGGGTCGCGCGACCCAGGCGCGGCCCTCACCGAGGTCGCGTGACCTCAGGCGAGGGTTGCGTAGCCTGGGCGACGGCCAATCGGGGTCGCGCGACCCAGGCGCGGCCCTCGCCGAGGTCCCCTGACCTTAGGCGTGGCCCTCGCTGAGATCCCCCGACCTCAAGCGAGGGTTGCGTAGCCTCGCGACGGCCAATCAGGGTTCTCAGAGGTCGAGGCAGCGTCGCGCAACCTTGTTAGCCCAGATTCGGGGTCGCCGGAGGTCGCGACGGCGTCGCGCGACCTTGCCGACTCAGATTTGGGGTCGTCGAAGGTCGCCAGGGGTCGTCGCCGGATGCCGCCTGCGCTTGTTGGTTTTCATTTTTTTTATTTATTTTTTTATTTATTTTGATATATATATATATATATATATTTTTTTTTTTCACAAAAGTCCTTTGTCCCCCAAACACCATTTTGTTCAAAGATACTTCACAAAGGGCTTTTAAATTACAATTTATCAAACACAGTTTGCATTTTGGATAACACATTTAACTCAAAGGTCTTTGCATTTTTCTAAAGACTTTCCCCAAAAGTCTTCCAAAACGCACCCTGAGAGGACCAAATACCCTTTTCAAGAACGAGACTAGAAGGACCACTTACCCATTTCTAGAATCGAGAATGGGATTGGATAATCGGATAATCGGACCATCGATGCAATTTGGGGCCGTCCAATGAACCGGTGGATTTACATATCTTGGCCATAAGTTTTAGATTAACTGAATTGCCAATCCAAAATCGCAATTTGAAACTAAGATTTCATCTGAGATTTGTGAAGTAGACAGATGATGGGGTTGTGATTATAGGAATACGATTGAAAAAAAGGAGCATTCGGTGGATTCTTTTCCATGAACAACGTACTCACAAATGTAAGGAAGGCGTGAGTAAGTAAGGGAAGTAAAATCGGTGAATATTTGCAGGATAAGAAAGTGAAATAAAAAAAAGAAGCGAGAAACAAAAGGAGAGAGTTGGATGAATTGGTGCAGCAATATGAAACAAACAAAGGTTTCCTTTATGATCTAGAATAAGTGAAATGTGCGAGGAGATTAGGGTTCACGTTTACACTTTACTTCTTCAAGAAATAATATATATATATATATATATATATATATAAATATAAATTGGTTAAATTTGACTCTAGAATCGGATTGAAAATCACATGTTCCAATTTATAAAATCTGGAATTGGATCGGCGCCTCTTAGAACCATCCAAAACTAGCTGGTTCGGGTTGGTCTTGAAAGTCCTCGGTTTGGGTGATTTTATATGCTCACCCTTAGTGATTTTCACTAATTTTGCTCCAGAGATCTCCTTCACATTTCAAAGATTCACTAAATCCTTAATTTTGCCCCAACTTTGCCCAAAGATTTAGTTAGAGTTATAACAAATGTCCTGGTTTAGGATTCTTAGACATGAAAATTAATTTGGAAAAAATAGATCTTTTTTGATAACGAAGGTAGTGTTAACTAAAAAAAAAGAGGATAATTACATAAACGGCTCATAAAATTTAGCTTAATATATAATATTATCTTTGAACTTTTAATTTGTTCATTGTAATCCATGGATGCTAGTCCAATGTGTAATGTTATTAATTAATTCTTAATTTATTCAATATAGTTCAAAAACTTAATCTAATCTTTAAATTAATTAAAGAATAATATTGAAATTTTATATAGTCCATAAACTTAATCGAACATATATGAAAAAAAAATATAAGGACCGGATTGAACAAATTTTTGGAAATGACATAAAATTTATGAAAATTAGTTTTTTTTTTTTTTTAAGAAAGAGCAAAAAATAAAAGAAAAAAGAAAAATAAAAGAGAGCACAATGAAAGATGCTTCCCGATGCTGTCCTCCTTGGCTTCTTCCGGTTCCTTCACCCACGATAAAGCCACGCCTGCGTATGTGGCTCCGAATCCGTCCTCCCACATCGCAGGCTCACTGACACGCCGCAGTCCCGGCTTGCCGCTTTGCTGGTATCTCGTGTACTCTCCGCTCGCGCCTCTTCTCTTCCCATAGGTTGGTCTGCTCGCGTCTGACACTTCTTCCTTCGCCATCTCCACTTCATCTTGTTAGCTTTACAGGATTAGCACCGTTGCGCAGAGCCCCAGAGAATCATCTTTCCGTGAGTTGCCCACTTCTCTTATGATGACACTGATTACTGGGTCGTGTCGAAATGTGGATGGGTTCGCGTTGGAACGTTGTTGTTTATTCGTTTCTTCCATAGTTGAATTGGGTCTTTTTCTTTCTTAAAGATTGTCTCTTTATTTTCGTTTTTCTGCAATGTATATTGTTCGCGTAGATTGAACTCGGTGGTACAATTGTATTGTCGTAGCTTAGTCACGGAAGCTGTTATCGCCCACCTGAAACGGGAATAAAGGAGAAAAAAAGAAAAGAGAAGAAATGCCATTCGATTCCTGGGCTTTAAGTGTGAGCGGAAGGTGAATTGGATAAATCCCTCGGTCCCCTTGTCTTTCACAATGTGCTTTATTCAAAATGGAGTTGATAGTTAGTAGAGAAGTAATTACTTCATCTAGCTAGATATAAGTTGATAAAAGAAAAATAAAAATGGAAGGGGAACGTAAAACTGTTGATTTTAATTATAAGGGAATGCTTATGTTGGGGAAAAAATCTTTGAAAGGAGAGGAATGTGAAGAGATTAAGGTTATGTGGAATGGAAATGGAGAAGAGGAGAGAGAGAGAGAGAGAGAGAGAGAGAGAGTCACTTTTTTCTACCTCTTAGATGAAGGGGGATGGACACTATGCTTCCTACAGTATAGAAATAATTATACCGTTTGATTTTGTGCTTTTGATTGTTACAGATTTGCATAAATTGACAGGTGGCTGCAGAAATTCTCATCTCTTGGACGCAACCGGAAGCCACTATCAAATGTCGTCCGCAAAAATAACACCTACAGCCTCTGTCCTCTCTTCAACGATGAAAAACCTGGGCTTTGGTCTCCACCTCCCAAGCTACACCATCCTACCCAGCAACTTCAAACAGCGCTATGGTTGCTCCCAAAGAAGACTCTGCATAATGGCGAAGTCATTGGCCTCGAACCCTCTAGAAGTCTGTGCTAAGGCATCTGTAACCATCCCTAACAAGTTGGGTGACTGTGAGTTATGCCCTCCTCCCCTTTTACCTCTAATTGTTGCTCATACTCTGTTTGATTGTGTGGAGAGTGAGCCAAAGCGATGGACATTAATGGAATTGTTTAAACAGGATATAGCTAGAGTAGCCATGTTCTATGAGACTGCATATTGGGAGAAAATCATTGTGCATCTTATAGATATAGGTCATCGAGTAGCCAAAAGGGAAAAAAGAGAATAAATTTGTGTTTTCCTTTTCCTCGTGCTGGAGAAAGTTGGTAGTTCCTGTTGTTCTCATGGTATGTTGGTTCTCTAACTTCTTTATAAGTTTTATTTGTATAGCTTAGTATGCTTAGTTTGTATTAGTTGATCATGAAGGGAGAAGAATTCATAAAAGTTCATTATAAGTGAATGGGAAGCTGTTACATGCATCTTGGAGATTATCTTCTGCACTTGGAATTGTTCAGTAGAAGTATTCACATTTTTCCAGATGATTGAATGAGTATTAAGTGGAAGTTGTCTATGACCTGCCGATCTATGGTGCAGTACTTGTTGTGAATGAGGTCATTTGGAGAAAAAGAAAAAGGAGAAGTGGTCACCCTTTCCTTTATAATTTTTTTTTTTACCTCATTGTCTTAAGCTACCGATCGGGATTTAGGCTCTCGCAAAACACTCGGAGGAGACATTCAAGCTATTTAGGCCTTGTTTAATAACCGGCCAAATAGTAAAAATTTATATTCTTTTGTTCCCGAGATTAGTTTTGGGACAGAATCATATTTAATAAAACTTTTGTTCCTAGGAACAAATTTCTATTTTTTTGTTTCCGAAAGTAGATTTGGAACAAAATAAAAAAAGAAGAAAAAGTTGATTATTGTTTTCAGAACAATTCTAGAATCAAGCCCATATATATATATATATATATATATATATATATATATTTTTTTTTTTTCTTCTTCCCTTTTCTTCTTCTTCATCTACCGCTGCGGTTGCCGTCCGCTGCCCATCGCTGGTGGTCATCAACAACTGGTCCGGTGAGCTCGTTGGAGGCTCGCCAAGCCAGGGTGAGGTTCAACGAGCTTGTTGAAGGCAAGCTCAGCCACTGACGGGGCTCGCCCAGCCTTACCTAGCCCTGGTGAGGCTCGCTCAATTGCTGGCCTCGTCGAGGGCCGGTGATGCTCCAATGAGGTCAACGGCCCTCGTCTGGCCGGTCACCAGTCATCGGTCATCCCAAGGCCAGCGATTGGCGACTTGAAGAAGAAGAAGGGAAAGAAAGGAAAAAAAGAAAAGAAGAAAAAGTAAAAAAATTATTTAAAAATTAAAATAAAATAATTTGGAGTAGAAATTTTAAGTACGATACCAAACGCGATTCTATTCTAGAATCAGAAATTTTGTACAGTTACCAAACGCGCTCTTTTGCTTAGAAATTGTTCTTAGGAACAGAATAAAAAAGAATTTATTTCTGGGAACAGAAGCGTTACCAAACGCCCCACCCTTACTTTACTTAAATCCACGTAACTTTTTCCTGACCTGCATTTAGCACATAAGTGAAGATGATAGCGTGATATTGTGGTTGCCAGGTATCAATCTAAGTACCAATCTAAATGATATCTGTAGTTTGTGAGTTATAAACACCTATCTCTTAGTATATGTGTCATTCTAGTTGGAATGAGTCTGCTTGTGAAACTAATTATTGGCTCTCTCAAATTTCCTCTTTAGGTCCCTTTTGTCAGAGGGTACTACTGACCATGGAGGAAAAGCAACTTCCTTATGACCTCAAATTGGTGGATTTGGGTAACAAACCAGAATGGTAATCTGTGGTTTCTTCTTGGTTTAGTTATTCGTGCTTCTTAATTTCAAGCATTTGGCTTTGGATGCCTCTTTAGGTTTGTCCACTAGTAGTTCTCTCAGCCGGTTCAATTTTCCATACATATACACCTTGTGTGTAGGTTTTTGAAAATCAACTCAGAAGGTAAAGTTCCAGTGGTGAAACTTGATGAGAACTGGGTTGCAGATTCAGATGTCATCACACAATCCCTGGAAGAAAAGTACCCCGATCCACCATTGAAGACCCCAGCTGAGAAGGCTTCAATGTATTATCACATTACTATTATTATGTTATTGGACTTTTCTTTGCATAATAATCATCTTGCTGATTATTTCTGATGATATATAAATATCACTGTTATATGATGCTGTATGTTGTTTCCATTCTGTTTTTTTGCTGCTGGGTGGATCGATTGGTTCATCAAGTTGATTGGTGTTTTCTCATGACATGTTTTTTCTTTACTGCATGTGGTTGTGCATTTGCTATCCATCCCAATTGCAACACCCAAAAAGACATGCTTGCCTGATAACAGTAAACAACCATCTGTTTGGTATCATTAACGAAATACGACAAGATTTTAATGTGTTGAAATTTCTAATTAAACCATCATTCAGAATCTTATAAGCTTTTCCACCTTTGATGTATTTAATTTGGTAGCACCATGGACCTGAGCATCTGGAGGCAAGAAACCTGTCTCAACTTTTCCTGCTAAAATTCAATGGTTTTCAGCTGTCACTGTAATCCAAGGTCACTCAGTAAATTTACTGCTATTCTCTTTTCTTCTTCATTTGATTTAGCGGTCACCATGATATTATTATGTTGTCTTTTTATTACTTTGATTCATTTCTGAACTGCTGCATGTCTACTAGAATGCCAATGCCACCTGGCTTGAATTGTCCAAGGATGGCAACAGAAATCACTGTAGTATATGATATTTTTAGTAAAATGAAGGTGACGAAATAAATTAATATGATGTATTTCTTCTCTGTAGCGGGTCAAAAATATTTTCAACATTTATTGGTTTTCTCAAGAGCAAAGATTCCTCTGATGGCACTGAGCAGGCACTCCTTAATGAACTCAGTTCTTTCAATGACCATATCAAAGAAAATGTAAGTCCTCCTTTGACTCTGTTGTAGGTACTCAAATTTTACCGAACAGATGTTATTGAATACCTATCTGAGCTGGCAGCAATATTTGCTCTTACCTTTCAAAAACATTGCTTGCTGCCTGGTGTCAATATTTTCCTTTTATATATAATGAACTGATTGCAAAGACTGGGCCTCTGAATAAAATTGCTCCTGTTAGTTATTTCGTTAAATAGATTTTACATGTGCATTTGTATGAACCGCTATGAAGTGTCTTAGGAGGAGTTGGGCATATGACTGGTGCCAATCATGTGGTTTACATCCTTATTGCAACAAACAATCCATTGAACAAGTACAAGATGCTTGTTCTCCCCCCCCCCCCCCCCCAAAAAAAAAAAAAGAGTACTGGATGCTTAGTTTGGGGGAACTGGTATGAGCAGTATAATCCATATCTGAGTTAAAGTGAACGTTGCACTTGAACCTCAGTAATAGTAAATTAATCAATGTTGAATTTGGCTGATGTAGGCAATAGGTAGAAAGCACGTAAGAAAGCTGGGGCAGCATAATCAGCCATAGATAAATTTCTCTGTAAGGGCATCTAGAGGTTTATTATTGGGTTTCAGAGTTCATGTGGCAAAAAATAAAAAATAAAAATCGGGATAAAGAAGGAAAATCAGAGTGTTTCACAAAGATTTTAGGCTATTAGCATATTTCTTAGATTGAGCCATATTTGCTTAGAGTAGGAGTGGAAGAATCAATTTCTATCCTTTTAACCTGTGACAAAACTACATTGAGGCCTGAAGGTTTTTGTGCATATGCTAACCAAATCATTGCACAGATTTTGATCTGTCAAAACCACGGTACGAGACTAATTAGAGATAGACCAGCTGTAATAAAGTGCTGCATAAGTACAATCTTTGAAGTTACAGAGTATAATGGTAAAAAGGAACAGAAATGACGTTGCAGGAACTAGTCGTAGCGGCAGTTTAGCTTCTGATGAACGCCGTGATAAACAATGGACAGGAACAAGTCAAATTAGATATTGAACAGCATGGTGATGCACACTACATGGCACTTGATAAGTCTTTCACAGATTGTTGTTAATGAGCAGCAGGGCGTTCACATTATATTGTTTCCTAATTCCTGCTAACTCTTCATTGTTAATTCAATTTCTTCTTATCCTCTAGGGCCCTTTTATTAATGGGAAGGAGATCTCTGCAGCAGACTTGTCCTTAGGGCCAAAGCTACACCACATGGAGATTGCTTTGGGTCATTATAAGAATTGGTTGGTGCCGGACACTCTACCTTTTGTGAAGTCTTACATGCAGGTAACTGAAATTGGTCTTACCCTGGTACGACTGATACTCGACCGTTACAAATTGAATCAGCTTGCAAATGTAGTGCTTAATTTCCAATGATGTCTGCATATAATGATTCTTCTGATTTTGCTATTATTGTCTCTTTCACCTTTGCTTGGTGCCTGATCATTTTACCGAAAATCCTATATTTGCTGCTTTAATTAGACAAGTTTTTATTTTTTTGGGTTGGAATTTATCTAGACAAGTTTTGATGGCAGCAATAATTCCTTGACATTCTTTAAGTTTTCCCAATCTTTATTGCAATGATATTTTGTCACATTCAGACTCAGAAAATGCTTTGCTGATTGGGCCTTATTTTGGTAGAACTTATTAAGTGGTTGATCGGCTTATTATGTTTCCTTTTAGACTATTGCCTTATTCTAACAACGCTCTGTTTCTTGCACGCAGAGTGTCTTTTCTAGAGATTCTTTTGTCAAAACACGAGCACTTAAGGAGGACGTCATAGCAGGATGGCGTCCGAAAGTCATGGGTTAAACATGTCTCCAGGCGCTTTATGCCATTGCTAGTGATTTCGGATGTGCACACCCTATACTCTAGTAGACTCTGCAAACTACAATGATCGGTGGATGGATTCACCGTGCTTTTGGATGCAGAGTTAATTGGTAGAATCGTCAATTCTACTTTTTGCTGTCTTGTTAAGGCGATGGACTTGTAATTTATTAATGGCGGTTTTAGCTAGAGTTTACTTAGGGTCCATCACAAGCATTGCGTCATATGAGGCTTGAGATGGCACTATATCGGCTTGTTCCCAGTGTTACCATGTAAAGCAGGCTATTCTATTTGTAAATCCAACCTCTCCCCGTTTCCCATCATTCATGTTTTCGACCATATCAGTTTGTCGCCGTTTACACAAAATTCGTCTGCTTAGGAACGCACCTGCCAATGGAAATTGCCATCATCACTTGTTAAATTACCAATTCTCGTTAAGGAAAAAAAAAAAAAAGTCCCCATTTCATACAAATACAGGATTTCTGTTTGGTTTGCCAGAGAGACATCCTCTTCCTCTTTTACCAGAAGCATCCTCATCCGGCATTTTTGTTGTGCAAAATCATACGGGTTTGAAAAAATCCTTGTAAAAGGGTCATCGTCAGTGTAGCTAATTCTAAGTCTTTTTGGCGCCGGAACTCTGTAGCTAATCGAATTCCACTTTTTACACGGTATAATATACTTCAGCCAAACTCGGTCTTGCCACCAGAGAATGAAAAATAGTGTCAAAGTGAAGTCTTGGGGAATGATCTTCATATAGAGCAATTTGAATGGTAATGAGGATAACCATACGAAACAAAGCTTCTATCTACATAGATATCCCAGTAGCTTACATCGAAATAGATTGTCCAAGAATGAAGAAAAACCATGTCAACATCAAAGCAACATAAGATAGAGCAACATTGAATGAGGGATTCACATGAACTGGATAGCAAGCATAGCCAGGCAGAGTTTTCCATAACTATTCTATGTTTTTGAAGATAACAATTGATCATAGAGTTATAGAATCTTGATCTATCTATCAATATTTTGTTTTTCAATACTCGATGTTTTAAGACAATTTGATATATTGTATGACTTCCGTATTATGATTTTCAAAAGCCATTATCTTCAAGATTTCACTTGATCCCGCTCGATCTGTCATTGCACTAGTTGGCCCTTTAGCCTTAGGCTGCGCGTATGGGAATGTCATGGGGAAATGCACAGCCATTTCCTCAAGAATGTTTGAACTTTCGCCCTTTGCATTACTCTCTCCATGATATAGACCGTGTTGCCCATTACCATTTAACGTGAGAGCATCGAAATGCAAACCCACCTCCACCCTCATCGATAACCCAAGCCCATTTGTTAATTATTAATGCAAGGGGAAATTCAGCTACAGCACAATCTGTTTGGTCTTAAACTTCAGCATTTTATAAACACTTTCAGCATCTTATCAAACGCTTCATGCTAAACACTTTTTTTATCAAACAGGATCAGTAGCCTCCTAATTCTCACCACGCATCACCATTGGCCAGCTTCACAAACAAAAGTTCCGAGCATGATCGATTCCATTCAAGCCAGACAAGGGGGATTAGGGTTTGATTTAGGGTTTCGATTCGCTCATTTTGAACCATCACAATCAAAGATGAGTCCCTCCCTAGATGTCCTTGGCTAAATTTACCAACCCCTCCCTCCTTCCCTTTGTCCGGGGCCAACATACCCTTCTCTTCTTTCCCGTTCCTATGTGAGACAGTCCCAAAAATTAAGCCTAAACAATGAGTTTTGCAATCTGGGCTTCGTTCGATCATACCCAATTTTCTTGGGCAGGACCAGCATCCGGTCTCCACATCCATCTTCCTCCTCCTCCCGACTTGTTGAACTTTCGACCGTCAGATCTCCGACATCCCCTGTCGCAGGAAACGACAAGGTCACGGCTGTCCCTCTGACAAAATTTCTGCACTGTCATCTCAACGTCTCCTGTAGATTCATGTGGCGAGGTATTTTGTTCTTAAAGCAAGACTTCGATCCCACACTGTCCGTCGTCTGTCATTGTCGAGGCATGGGAAGCGTCTCGCGGGAGAGCTGCTTCTTCCGAATGGTCCATATGATGCAATGAAGAAAGTTTCACACGAACTTTGCGTCTGTCTTTCTAATTCTCAAAGAACGAGGACAAGGAGATTGAGAATGATAGAATAATTAATTATTATAATTAACATCATTAAAAATTCTTAATTAATACATCTATAACAAATTTACTCTTCATTAATTTTTATTAAATTTGATTAATATTATGAAAAACTATAACTAATACACTTGTGATAAATGAAATATAAAATCCAAAATAGGTACATCTCTCAATTGTCACTGATGAAATTTAAGGAAAACTAACGGAAGGTAAATTTATCTGTTTATGCTTTTTGGTAGCATTAACCTAAAATATTAACCACAGTTGTATTTAACAACTTAAAACAATTGGCAATGATTTCACAAATTCTTATGAAGAAAGAACTATTGTTCTTATTATTCATCAATAGAGATTCCCATCTTGAGATCTTAATGTATTTATGCATTTATTTATTGATATCTAATTGAATGTGCGAAAGGATCCTTAACTAATCATAGGACGTGATGAAAAAGATTATGGGAGATATCAGCATTAATTAATTCTATTATGTTATTAATCCATCTTTGAATTGAATATGCAATTCTTGAAATTCTCTTATCTTAACATAGGTTTTTTTTTTTTTTTTGCCAAACAAGAGAAGGTATAAGGGAAATGGATATGGAAGTAAAAAGGGATATGAAAGTAAAAAATGTGAAAAAAATCAGAATAAAAAGAAAAAAAAAGCATCTATTGTCTAATGGATAGGATAGAGGTCTTCTAAACCTTTGGTATAGGTTCAAATCCTATTGGACGCAATTTTTTCCATCTATTTTTTGAGATTTCTACCTCAAGAAAGATATCAATATTTTGAATGATTTAAATAAGACATGCTTATAATATGTCATTTAGCTTGGCTTTTTTTTTTTTTTTTATGTTCTTTCTTATATTCTATTTTCTATTAATTTATATTCATTTTTTTCATATTTAAAATGAATTTTTCTAATAGAACATGAAAATAGAGTGAATATCAAATTATTTAAAGAATATTAATATTCTTTAAATTAAAAATTAAAAATTATTATATTACTCAATTAATTAAGTAAATATTAAATTAATACACAAAGATGAAGAGTGATCAATTTATTTATTTCTACTATCCTTGTTCCTAAAGTGAAGAGCATTCATTCTGTTCCTGGATAGCTTCTTTCAAAAGGGCTTTTGCTTCCTCAGTAAATGTTTTAGTAAATGATATAACTTTTTGGAACTGAGGTTTATTCGTTTTTACGTAAGTATGTAACTCAACAAGAAATTTTCTTACATGTCCACTTTCTAATGAATCAACTATTCGAGAATGAATTGAATATTTTTTCATTGCATAAGAATCCATTCGATTCCACTTGATTTTTTTTTTTGAAGTGTATTGAATATTGTATTCAATCGACACAAAAAAAGGGGGGTGTATAAATAGAATCTCTATTTATATCGAAGTTCCTTTGATTCTTCGTATGCACCAACTGATTATGAAATTGCATTGATACCCTCGACTCGTGTCCTAGACGCACCAACTGATTATGAAATTGCATTGATACCCTCGACTCGTGTCCTAGCTCGTCTGAGAGCTAGATTTGCTTTCTTTGTTTGTCTCTTACCTTTAGCTTTTCTTAAGTTAGCTTCCGCTAGTTCAAGAGTTTCCTGAGCTTCTTGTGGATAAATATCACTATCCTTTTTAGCATCACTTACTAAAATAGTGATCTCATTATTGCCGATTCTAACAAAACTGCCCATCAAATCCATTGTTAACTGTTGATCATTAAGGCGTATTTTCAAAATACCTATTGTTATCTATAATTGTGGCAATAGGCGCATGATTTGGTAATATGCCAATTTGTCCAATATTAGGAGATATGACCTTTTCTCATATAAATTGATTTGTTATGAAAATAAGAAGGATTCACATATTTATGTATCACCATTGCATTTAAATAATAAACAAGAGATTTCTTATAATTACAACAAGATATATAAAATAAGTAAATTAATTATTATGCCAGGAGGTATTATCCCTATTAATTTAGAAGATGATGATTTTCTAAATCTAGATAAATTTACAGATATAAAATATTTTGGTTGGAGAATTTTCGATTTTTGTTTTTGTTTTACACCTTGTAACTCTTCCTCGGTTAGGCTTGGTCAAAATAGTAGAGCAAGTGAAAATATTAATTAGTAACATAGCAAAAATGCGTTCCTCATCATTGATATGTTTGCTTACGGTAATTGTGGCCTCTTGGGATAATTGATAACTGCATCTTTGATGCACTTGCTAGTATTAGTACATTTGAGAATTCTTAATTGGCTAGTTGTAAATAGCCCCACCCAAGTCTATGGAACAAAGGGCTATCGCGATGTCAATCAACACAATGTCCTAATCATGTTCTCCATAAAATAGATAAATGAAAGTTGATCGAGTGCTAAGTTCTTCAAAGGACCTCATTTGTGTTTTATCTGAAAAGAGGATCATCAATCACTTCACCATATCTCAATCATATTATTACATCGGAATTGTTTACAAAATATCTTTTACTTAAAGTAGTTCTTTGGCTTTTATTTAAGAAGACCAAGGTTTTGCCCTAACCTCGGATAGAGAATATTGCAAAAGGGAATCAACTTTTCCAATTCAAACAGTATTATAAAATCCCAAACAGAGTTGGAATTTAATCGACAACAATGTATGTAAATTACAGACTTAAGATAACATAATGTAAACAAATTATACCGGAACTTAATCAACATCACAGCTTGAACATATATATATATATATATATTTATTTATTTATGTCGGAATTTAATCTATGACGCAGCATTGGGATAAAGATACATGCTAGAATTTAATTAATGACTCGAATCCGAGAGATACAACTACGGAAATTTAAAGTAGAGTCAAGAAAAGTTAATTGAAAGATAATATTTGGTTTGATTTTGTGGGGGTGGCTTTCTGATGGATGACTAACTATATTTATAATAATTTATGGTAACTTCCTTTTGGTGATTCTCAACGGCTGTAATTCCTTAATTAACTGCTGGTTACCTCCACGTTTCTATCCCTCCACAAAATTTCCCATTTATATTCTCAAAAGGTACCCTTGTAGTGCATAAACTGTTCCATTATGTGGTTTCTTGAAATAATCTGTGTATTACAATCTCGTTTTCAAGTGATAACTGTTCTCTAAAAAATGTGCGCCTTTGGTCTCAATTACTTCATCAATTTTAAGCTTGAAAGCATCTTGCTAATATAGGCTTCAGTGATCCTCTGCGAGAGAAGGGAGAGGTTCGAATCCCTTGCTACACAAGGAGGCTAGTAGGAGTAGCTAGGTGTATTAAGAGTGACACCGTGGTGGTGGGTAACTTCTCCCCCCTTGCTACGCAAGGAGGCTGGTAGGAGTAGCTAGGTGTATTAAGAGTGATGCCGTGGTGGTGGGTTCTGCGCTAGTGTTACCAGGGGATTTACGGCGCAGTTGTCGGCTGCAAGCTAGTTTCTCTTGTCCAAAAAAAAAAAAAACTATTTGTCGCCATATTTCAACAATCGGACACATGGCATTGATTAATATCAATGTCAATCAACGTGTGTTCATTCCTATTCTTGCCGATGAGTTGACAAGTGATACCTGTACTATACACGTGATTGTCAATATTCATGTACTTTTATGTTTATTCTCATTCATGTGTCGGGCAGACTATTTTATTTATTTATTTATTTATTTTTGACATCTAGGATCCGGCCTAGCACAACCTTACGGGTGTTCACGATTTCCGAGGGCTCAACATGCCCAACGGCGACCACCGACTATACCTGGACGGGAGCTGGCCCAAGAACCCATCACCAGGGCCTCCCACTTAAGACGCTAGCAACGAGAACATTTGAACTCCTGACCTTACGGTGGGAAGAGGGAGAACTTACCAACTGTGCTGCTTGTTGGTGGGTAGGGCAGGCTATTTTTTTGTGTCAACACATATGTACGAAAACAAACTATCAAACAACTAAAGATGGGAGACCAACTGAGAATTACATTGAATTTAGAGCGATTCATTGATACTTCGTCCGATCCACGCGGGCCATCTTCATGGGAATTATCTCCAAGAAAAGTCCTCCTTTATGACTGTCGATATTCAGGAAAGGAAAAAGATATCTAGGGTTAGGAGTTGGAGGAATCTTCACTTTGAAGCAAATTTAATTAAGCTTTTACTCAGTAACTTCAAAGATAGTAAGTTTTTAATTCTTTCAAATACCTCTGAAATTTTAACCCCAAAAGAAAATCCCTCTAAAATAAGATGACTAGGAGGGATTTGAAAATATTTGATGGTCTGCTAATTTATCTTTCTTCATTTCTCTTCAACTCATCCAAACGACAAAGAGCATCTACTCTTTCTCTTCCATCATTTTCTGTAAATTATACGATTCATCATTTCTTTTCTTTTCCCTTAACCCATTCAAACACATACATGCCCTGAGAGCCATCATGCAACTATGTAATATATACATACACATCATATATTTTCGAACTAAAAATAATCTACAATATTCAAATATCCTCTAGAAGAAAGTTTTCCAACATCTGCGACCAACTCGAGATGTCACGGAAAGTTTGCACAAAGGTCTAGTCTTTTGAAGCAAATCAACGTTAACGGTCACTAAGTCGAAAGTTAATGTGTAACAAAAGTAAGTTTTATAGAGACGATGAGTGAGCTAATCAATACTCTCCATATTGACAAGAGCTGAGCATTATTTTAAATGTCATTTTTTTTTTTATTTTGTGACCGAGGATTCGCTTCATTGCTCCATAAGGCTTACGCCGAGTATTCACGACTATACCTCGAATGGGACTAGCACAGAAATCCATCACCATGTGACCTCCCACTTAAAGGATGAAACCGAGCTGGGAAGAGTTGAACTCTCGACCTCCAACGTTAGAGGGAGGGAATGCCTTCCCCAACTCGGCCATGTGCCAGTGGGTTAAATGTCATATTCTTCATCCTTGCGCCAGAACGATGATTCCATTAATTATATTGCTTTATCCATCTTAAGTGCAAGAAAGCGATATGATTGATGGAATCACCATTCTGAACCTCATCCATATATCTAACCGAAAATAAAAATGAATGGTATGGGAAAAAACACAAATCTTTATCCCTTTTTCGTTGGCTTTCACCAACACATGGAGACTCGAGTCTCGACTCCGCTCTCCGTCCTCCATCTCAATTCGAGAACATGAAAAAAAGGAAAAAAGAGAGAAAAATCCGTCTTTGCTCTTCCTAAATGACGAGAAAAGTAAATAAAATTTGTTCTTTTGGACGTGGCATTTCTATCTGATCCACAGTTCGTGGTTCATCCGAAGTTCCACCATGAAAGATTTATCCAAACTCACGCCACCTCATCAGTGTACGAAACCAGCCCGTCCACATTGTCTCCTTGCCCATCCCAACCCGATAGCGACTGCGACTCTCGTCCTTGTTGTCTCCTTCCCATACCGCGAGCCACTCGGGCGTTCCCCGGGGGCCACATGTTGAACGTATGGCTCCAGATTCGTCTACCCTCTCACTCCACTCCCTTTACTTACCTCTCTCCGTCTCTCTCTCTCTCTCTCCCCCTCTGTGCGTGCTCGAAGCTGGTGTCCTCGCACGGGTGAGTTGACGATCACCCCCAACTCGTTTCGCCCTGCTTTGCAAAATTGCGGCAGTCCCCTCTTGTGGCTACGCGACATGATCAAGGGATGTGATGCAAATGTACCATCTTTATGCACTGTATCGGCTAAACTTGGTTCAGTCCGAGAAACAGTTCTCTCTTTCAAAATCTTGACTAGGCTCCAAGAATTCGTCCCTTCTTCTTCTTCTTCTTCTTCTTCCCATAAGGCTGATAAATTATGATGGGTACCACTCGTTTTCAACGGTAGTTCAGTCTGGTTTGATGATTCTGTTCATGTTAAAGTGACGTGGTAAGAGTCCCATTATTCTTGATCCACACCCGTATTATGTGAACTTATTTTACCCGCTAGTCCAGTCTATCCGGATCGAAGCGCTTTTTGTTCATGCCGATACTTGGATCAAGCCTTCGGTATTTGTCTTAGCCTATATCCGTTTGACTGTTGCGTAAGTTTCTCCGCCGATCTTGGACAGCGTATATGTATATTTTGTTCTAACTTCGAGCTGAACAGGTTTCAGGCAAATCCCGGCCTTTGATCAGTTGGCTGTTTGTGCAAATCCTCTTTTCTAATGGCACTCACTACCAGCAAGCTTTCTCAAAGTGCATCGTTGACTGATCGGAACACCATCGGCAGATCATGTGGGACAACACCCTCTTTCGAAAGTTCAATTCAGTTAAGTCCTCTCCACCCGAGTCAAATTGAGCATAGACATTCGCAGAGAGGACTTCTCTTGTCAATGAAACCGAAATCAACAAAGGATATCCTGCGTTTCCTGTGTGGAAAACCTCTTCCTACTCGTAGCGGCACTCGGGGATCGTCAGTCTTATGCTTTTCCACGGGAGGACCTGAAACTGAAGCAACAGAATGTGCTAGACAGTCGGGGGATTCTTCAAATATAACTAGGTAACACAAGTCACCCGATTCTGTTCATATCGTCTGCCAAATTGCTTATCACTTTGTTGAGCTTTATTTCTCGCTGAGAGAAGCAAAAAGCATGGGGTTGCTGCATATGGAGAACTTTGAGAGCATTTTTTGCTGAAGATTGCTGTTGTTAGGGCTACACAATTTCTCGTTCCTGAGGAAGTCCGATTTCTTTTTCTAATAGTTGCCATGCTCAATTATTTGCACCCGGTATGAAATTTACATCTCAATTTGCAAATTGCTGACATCCTATAATTCTGACGTGATACTGCCAAAACCTTGTCAACAGAGTCATAGCTTTACTGTTAGTGAGTAATGCTCTTTTGCGTGTGTAACTATTTAGGGCACAAATTGGAGAAGACAAAAATGACCCGCTAACTGCACCATATGGAACTACTCAATCAAGGCAGGGTTTGGCTGAAGCTTGCAGATTTGTTCAGAATGATGCAAAGTTTGTCAATGAAAGGGCTCGCAGTGACATTGTCTTGCTCTCCCGGTACTATTAACTATCTTGTGTCTATGTATTGTCCTTTCAAGAAAGCATGAGAAAATAATTAGCAAATCCTCCTTACATTACTTAAGAACTGGGTGCCTTCCATAAGTAATGCTTTGCCATCCACTCCTTGTTTACACTCCTTATCAGTGGCATAATGAGATTGGATGCTCGTGCACGTCAAGATGTTGCTATCCTTGGCTCAGAGTTTCTTAAGCTCGATGGTAAGTTATTACGCCAATGACATTTTGATCTCATGTGGTTTGAGCATCTACAAGTATACTAAAACGAGAACTTAAGCTCCCCCAAAACCTTTGACTTGAAAGTGAACTTTGAGCTTTATGTTTCTTCGGGGTAGGTTGGTGGAGGAAGGTTAAGCACTTTATCTGAATTATCAACAATACTGCCAACATCTACAGATTTTTGCTTAATAAAATAAAATGAAATTTGGTGGCCGGGGCATCAGGGCCGCCTCATGCTTCCTTGGTTGACCGGTGCTTTACTAATATATCCTATCCTCCCTAAGAAAAGATGCGAGTTAAAGCACAAGAAAACAGAAGGGTGAGATTTATTCCTTGTTTCACATTTACATTATGAAGTTGACTAACAACCAAAAGGGGGTAAATTGATTATTGTAGGATCTTTAGAACTTTTTTGCGCAGAACAGCATGTGAGGGATGAAGCAGTGTTTATCAATGAAGTATCTTATGCAGAGTGAATATTTTCTATCAACAGATATGTGAAGAGTATAAAGGATGTAAAAGACTTGGCAAAGTAATTTATAGTGGTTTTGGCTTTCCACTTGGCTTACTTTACTCTCCCAGCTCTAGTAGCCCAATAACAAGTATTAAAATCTACTCTACAAATACAAAATAATTAGCACCGAGGCACTCTACAAGTATCTTATGCAGAGAAAATATATATAGTCCTCCAAGCTTTCTCAACACTTCGGAGACTTCAAATAGGTCAAAGTAACTGTTTCATAGATTGTCCATATCTCAGAAAGTCTTGCTGCAGCCAATTAATGGACTTCACTCAAGATAGACAAAACTGTCTCTGCTTCCTGTCCAGCACTTCCTTTGTATTGCCAAAAATGGCAAGCCCTCTTTTGACCTTATAGAATGTTCTTTCTATTTATTCCATGGTCTGAAATTGGCTCCAAAGCACTGATTTGAATTTGGATTTGAGTTCAAATTGATTTAGAGCTGGGTCATCGTTTTAATGTGCATGGATTATCATCCACTTTGTCTGAAGTGTGAACTTACCCTCCAATGTGGTCCATCTAGACTTTGTGATTTCACCCAATCCTAAAATGGTTACCTTTTGTATTTAGGTCATTCCTAGCATGTTGATATACTTGAGGTTGTCCAAGTTCTCCTTCTTCTAATTGATCCTTCCAAGCACCTCGACGATTACACATCCATCCCTCACTTGGTCACATAAATCTAAAGGTCTTTCCAATTCTTAACACTTTCCACCCGATATCTTGTTCTGCATTTGGAGAGTAAGGACTCTCCACCGGCACAGACTCCTGATGTTAGCATCATCTGCATGAGTTTATGTATGTAGAGTTTGTTTGCATACTCAAATACACATGATTGTTCACACATAATGTTCTGTCATCAACAAATTACATGGGAGTTTTCCCAACACATTAAAATTTCTAATGTCAAGATCTTTCTGCCTTATTGGTTGTCGAATGTACGGTTAAAGTGGTCAAAGCTAGTGGTCCAATTTTTATTAACCAACTCCCGTTGCACAATGGTGGCACTTATTCTTTCACGTGGGTGTTTTTATCAAAATATTTTGGTCTTAACTAAAGAGGAAAAAATCATGATGCTTATCTTTACCTTCTGCTGGCAGCTCGGGCAAGAGAGGATACTGAGAAAATTGACCGTAATGTGAAGAAGAAAGCTGAACGGCTTAGTCATATTGCAACTGTATGTGCAAGTTATTATGTCTATGTCTTCAACAATAGAGATAGGATGTTTGGTAGCTTCTGCCTCTACATAATTCGATCACATTCTTCTTCACTTATATTTTCTTTCTGGCTTAGATCTTGAAAAACAAAGCGCAGTCTAAACTAAAAACTGCTGCAGACCGGCACTGGAGTGACGGAGCTTTGGAGGTTTGTGCACTTAATATTTTTCGTTCTGCTTCTTTTCATTTAATCGTTGATATGTATTTGAAGAAAAATGCTAGTGTTGTACCCTGGACATTCTTCCATGTTTTATATTAGATTGCAATGCGAGTGTATGCCAAACATCCCTTGAAGCATTATTGAAGGTTTGCCATGCATGGGATGAGCTATGGTGAAGAAGTGTTTTGGCTAGTTCAACTCCCATAGATCAGTGGGCCGTCAGTGTATGTAAATTCTGGGGAGTAGCTTTTTTGTTATCAGACTCTCTAGCAGGATCTCCTTAGCTCACGTCTGCTTGATCTGCAAGAACTAGAATAACCAATCATTGTAGAATTGATGTTATGTACCTGCTAAGTCTATGAATAGCTCGCAAACTGAGCCCTCGTCAATATGGGTGACAATTATCTTTTAATTCCATGCGGTTAGTCGGCCATGTTGATACAGTTGCTCCTGCATCAAAGCACCTTGTCAACTTTGATGCACCAGGTTATGTCAATGATTTCTTTGGTGTATCTATTGCTTCCTTTATGCCTTGGGATCAGATCATCAATGTAAATTACTGATGCTCTGACCAGGTCTTTTTAAGTCTTATATCACTTATGACATCCACATTTGTGCACGCTCGGTTGTATGAACATAATTTTCTCTATCATACAAAACTGGGTTTTGAAGGGTGGCCTTGGTGCAATGATAAAGTTTGTCGCCATGTGACGAAGAGGTCATGGGTTTGAGTCTTGGAAACAGCTTCTTGCAAAAATTACAAGTTAAGGCTACTTACCTTAGACCCAAAGTGGTCTGACCCTTCCCCTGACCCGGAGCATCACTGGAGCTTTGTGAACTTGGCTCTTCCCCCACCGTCCACCCCCCCCCCCCCCCCCCCCAAAAAAAAAAAAAAAAAAAGAAGAAAACAAAACAAAGTGCTTCTACACTGGCAAGAATTCATGATCTGCTCTGTCTAATTGAAATAACAGGAATAAGATTTCTTTTGATTGGCATCATTGTTGGCTATGAAGAACTTTTTAGTTCTTGGTGTGAATTCATCTGTAATTTTTTTGGAATTTCCTTTCAGTTGGTCTCTCTGTCAATGGCTGGGACTAGTATCTGCCTGGCGTTCCTTTCTTTGTTAGTCTGATCTTTAGTATTTGTGGGAGAAAGACATATGCGACCCATGCATGCCTGTGTGTAAAGCAATGTGGTAGATATCCCTGTAGATGGAGTTGAGGGTAGTGCAGGATATTATTGTGCCAATATTGTTGTTTTTTACTGCTGTCTTTGCTTCTCAAAGGGTTTGAACAATGGTTCAGGGTGCAACTATAGTATCTACGTGGATATTCTACTAGGGTTCATTCCAAAAGTTTGTTTTCTCAGTTGTGGTGGAACAACGGTCAAAAAGTGGAGTAGTTATTTGTCTGCTTGTCTGTCTGTCTCTGTCACTTGCTCTATGCATGTGGATGTGCCCATGCACGCGAGTTTGTATGTTCTTACTCAGTCTGGAATACTTAACATTTTATTCTGTATGTGAAGATTGACTCTCAACTCCAAGATCTGTTTAACGGAGATGACACTTCCTTTTCTCATCACAAGTTGCTACTCTCAGGCTGATCTGCGTCTTGCTGACTTTCGTGCAAAACAGCGTGCCCTGGAAGATTCCCTAATGGCTTTGGAGGTGCGTTAATCAACTCTGTGACATAGATGTGCTATGATTCGCTTTGTAATAAGTGCGTATATTATTTTAATATGCTGATCAATGAGAACAAGATAATGGTCATTTTCATTTCACGTTTATCATCCCAAAGGGCATATGCCTTTCAACTCTTTTTAAGCTTTAGTTAAATTTTTTTCTTAATTAATGGATTTTGCAGTTTATCAAAAACATCCATGACAGGATGGTGAGCAAGTTGTACAAATTGTAAGTTCGACTGCTGATAGCTTATTGTTCAATGTGCAACCTCCCCTAGAAAAAATTAGAACAGAAGAATAAAAATTTGCAAGCTCTCATCCTTAACATTTCATGTTTCTCTGTAGTCCGCTGCCTTCAGAAAATGATTCTATATCATCTCACGATGTGATGGGGCGCATAATGCTAGAAAAGAATGGGAAAACACTGGATTCCTTCCCAGGGGAAGTGTCTGCTGACCGCATCAGTGCTATCCAGGTTTCTTGAAAACGGTCTTCTCTCGATTTTCTTCTCCTATTAGCGTCATTGAAGGATTTGAACTTACTCCATTAGTTTGATGTAAGCAGGAAGCTTATTGGAGTATGGCATCAGCACTATCTGAAGCTGATGGAATAGACTACACTGATCCTGAAGAGGTCCGAACATCATCTAACTCCAAATGAATGTAATCTTTTCTTAAACATTCTCTCAATGCAATTGCTTCACTGGTGGTTTTCTAACTTCTGGTATCTTGGGGAAAGCAGCTCGAGTTACTAGTTACAACCCTCATAGATCTTGATGCTATGGACGGTAAAAGTAGTGTGTCGTTGCTGGCAGAATGCTCCAGTTCTCCTGATGTCAGTACTAGGTGAGCTATCTTGCTCGTGTTAAACTTTCCAATTTGGTTGTGATATTACAAGGATGCACCGCGAGATCTGAAGGGTAATAGCCCTTTAGTTTGTTATAGATTTTAAGGATCAGAATAATGTACATCTGAGTTTCTTTATCATCTTATGCAATTATATGTCCTTGATGCATGCGATTTTATCTTATCTTGTCTCAGCAATAATGATCTGAACCATCTTTAACATGAGTTTCACTTGCACCTGTGGGAAGACCTTGATCAAGATTTTAGATTTTGTCTATTAAGACCAAAATTGCATCCTATATGCCTTTTGTACCTCTTCAACACACGGGAACTGTCTGAATATCTCTATCTGAAGCCTACTAGTTTGAAGATATCACTGGCCATAAATTGGTTTAGTTTGGGATTCTGGTAATGCAGATATAGATCTCTGTATATAGACATCAGGAATCTAATCGAGGAATCTGCTAATATACTTAACTTTCCCCCTCTTTGGTGGTCTAGACGTGCCCTGGCCAATGCATTAGCAACAGCACCATCCATTTGGACACTTGGAAATGCGGGAATGGGAGCATTGCAGGTAACTATTTTTTATATGACCAAGCTCGTCATTTTTTGAAGTAAGATAAGTTCCTTTATTGGATATGTAAATATTCTACATTAACAGTAGGAGACCTGATATTTGATTTTCATTGCAGAGATTGGCGCAAGATAGCAATCCGTCAATTGCCGCAGCTGCTTCCAAAGCCATGTACGAATTAAAGAAACAGTGGGAAATAGAGGAAGGAGATAACTGGAGGTTTACGATGGACAAGGGCGAGAAGGTTGATGATGCAGATACTTAGAGGTTTCTGGATACTCATCTTGTACATATATATGGAAGAAAAAGGCCCACGTAATTTTAGGATGAAAAGCGTTTATTGGACATGCTGAATGCGAAAGTGCACTTCACTGAAGAAGAAAAGAAAAGGGAGCCTGTTAGTTGTCTGCTTCTTGTGCTTTTTCCTGCTCTTCAATTATCAAGCATGTGAAGAAAGCTAGGCGAGTTCATGATAGAAGCAGTCGCATAAATGGTATGAAGATGTCTTGATGTCATAAAGGTTAAGAAACACTATTAAATCAGCCAGCTTCTTTCTCTGTAGAAGATTAGTTTTCATCTTTTTGGCCATATGTGGAAGATATTGATGGAATCATGATTCTTCCATTGTTTCAAGGAGAAGCAAATGAGACCGATAATCGGCCTTTTAGAATGTGCCTTGTAACCTCATGTGGTACCCGCATGTAGAACCAAGAAGCATGTTTCGGGTTTATGAAATGAATATGATATTTACATAGCATCTCTATGAGCTCCTGTCACTAATTATCCTTAGTTTTCTGGTTTCAATATGCATACCGGACTGCGAATTTCATCTATTGGGAAAGCCAATAAAACAATTCACTGGCTATTTCTGCCGTTGGAGTTTGACATTAAAGCCGGCTTCACTTGGCGGTAAAGAAATCTGGGATGTTGTTGGTGGTTGAGGTTGAAGGTTGAAAGGCAAATGGTTCATGCGTGTAAATTCCCTTAATTGAATGTGGATAAGAGCATTGAAAGGAAGACCTTAGTGCTTCAATCATTACTTGGTTTGGGGCCTCTAATGGTTGGTTTGTCATGTGATCCTCTGCTTTTCCCTGGGATCCACTCCACATGATGAGATGCCATCTTCACATAGCACAGTTGCGACTCAGCATAATTGCGAAAGACGTACGAGGGCGTCCAGAATCTATTTCGGGATCTCAGAGACTCCATAATATAAGGAACGTGGGTCACATTTTTGCTTCAGATAGCTGATTTCTTACACAAGCCCCAGGAAAAGGAGGCTCTTTAAGTCCTAATATTTAGTTGGTTCATACCAAACTCCATTTAATGTTGGACTTTAAATCCAGGAGAAGCTTTTCTAAAAGCAGGGCAAAAGCAAAAGCTTGAGACAGAGGCCTTGGCCCCATCACTTTAGTTTTTCTCTTTTCTCTTATTTTCTGGAGGAAAGCTCTAGGGTTAGAATCAAGGTTCCTCGTTTAGGTCCATCATCTTTAGCTTTTCCTTTTTCAAAGACTTTCCTGTTTCTTAACTTTACCATGATGCCCGCCACTATTTGACACCCCATGTTTCATCATTCTTGCCCTTCACTCTTATTTATTAAATCCTTGCAAGTTGCAATGATGGTGCAGCCATGAGTAGAGCCCCGTGGATTGGAAATGGAGACCCTGAACAGGACTTATGATGCAACCCAAGGCGAAAGGGGACATTTCCAAGCGAATTCGCCGGTTGTTTTCATGTACTGTCTAACCTTTTGTTAGCAGCTTCTGCTGGTTCTTCTTTTGCGGAAGACCTAGGGATGACAGTCAAGACCTATTCCGCCAATATGACAAGAAAGAAGAAATCTGGTGTGCTTTAGGGAGAGGGTGTGGGTCGGTGACTGCTACGAGGGACGAAAGTTTTGCATATACGGGGAATTTGTTGCTGTGGGATGATTATATTCACGATGTACGAATGAGACGACAAAGCTGTTGAAGTATAGAGCGTTTGCCATGCCATGGCGGGGCAGGTGGGCCTATGGTTTCTGTTCACCTTTACGACCCCGCGTGAAGCAGCGCTAATCAAGCTCCGGGGAGCCTGATTCCGGGTGGCTTGTGTTTCCACCTATTAAACTTATTCCTAGTTCTTTCTTTGGATATTTTAGACAGACATTCTCTTTTGAGCTCTCCCAATGTAATAAGCTACTTTCTTTTCCATGGTCATGGATATCCCATACTAATGCCTGGAGACATTAGAAATAGCATATATAGAATAAAACTGTCACATTCACCTGAAAAACTCGACACACTGTAACTAGGTAGCAACACCGAGCCTCTTCTCTCTCTCTCTCTCTCTCTCTCTCTCTCTCTCTCTCTCTCTCTCTCTCTCTCTCTGTGTTATATGCGGTGGGTTTAGACAAGACAACGAAAGCAACAGGCATGGCTGCCAACAAGTTTGCAACCATGTTGCACAGGAACACAAACAGGATCATAGCCATCCTGGTGTATGCTGCCCTCGAATGGGTTCTCATCTCAATGCTTCTGCTGAACTCTTTGTTCGGCTATCTCATCTCAAAGTTTGCGGGTTTCTTCGGCCTTAAGCCCCCGTGCCCATGGTGCTGCAGAATCGACCGAGTATTGGAGCGTGGCAAGAGAGCAGATTACTCTTTTGTCGGTGAGGTGTGCGAGACGCATGCTGCTGAGATTTCCAAGTTGAGTTACTGTTCGAATCATCATAAGTTGGCCGAATCACAAGGTATGTGCAACGACTGCTTTGCATCTAGGCCAGTTACGGACGCATCAAACGGAATGACGAGGACGCCATTTGTCTCTATGATGAGGGAGGATACATGCCAGAATGGAGATGACATTTTAAGGTGCTCATGCTGCAAAGAGAACTTAACCGGAAAATGGCACTCTTCTTGTTTGCTATGGAAGCCTTCTTGGAGTGCTTCGGATGTTATCCAGAAAGAAGGCCTCTCTATCGAAGAAATTGTTGATGAGAATGCAGGATCCAAATGTGAACAGCTGAAGAAACCTAATGGACTGCAAAATCAGAGGGAAAGCTTGCGTGAGATAGAAGATCATAATGACGAAGCCGAAGGTATATCGGAGGAGCATCAGGTACTTTCTGATGTTGATAGTTTTAGTTTTCGAGAAGCATCCGAGGAAGATTATTCAAAGCCCTTGTCGAGCATACTGTGGAATGAAAAGGAAGACACTAATGAGGACATTAAGGAAGCTACTTCGGAGGCAATAGAGAAGTATTCCTATGGCGTGAGCAATGGGAGTCCCACTTCCAAAGGAAAGAGCACAATATCTTGTCATAAAGAAGATGATTTACTCAATGCCATTGACCTGCAACACAAGGACTCTGATGCATGCGATTGGCAACGGGTGATTCCTGTGGATCTGATAGATTATTCCACCAATGAAAATACAAAGTTTCACGTCTTGGTAGAGGAACATCTGCGCAAGTGTGATCATCAGCGAGATGCAGCTTTCACTTCGAATTTGGTTTTTGAGACCGAAATTGGTCTCTTAGGAGAGTCATTCATTGTGGATGATGACATAAAGAAGGCGGCCTATGCTGAGATGAAGAAATTGGGAATTTACATGGTTGATGAGGAGAGTGCTTCAATTCTCCCATCTGAAGAGGGGAAATTAGAACATGAAGACGCTTCAGTTGCTCGAGCAGCTCAAACATTGGAAGCTGATGATGACAAGATTGAAGCATGTGCAATGGAAGAATTAAACAAACCAACAGGTACGCATTTTCTGGTATAGTAGGCTTTTGTAGCATCTTACTTCATTTAGTGTCACGCTTATTCCAAACTTATCCTATACTGGCCAAAGAACAATAAGTCCTTTCCTTCCATAAAAATTATTTATTTTTGGACAGGTGCAATATTGAAGGATGAAATGGGTTGCATTGAAATAGCAACAGATCCCACTGCCAGGAGCACGAAAGTTCCCACTTCTGATCAGTCACACCCTCAGGAATTACTTACTTCATTACAACTCTCAAAAGAAAATTTCTCTCTTGTGAATGGCCAGAATGCTGAAGTCACTGACCCCTCAAATGAGTTAGTACCTCAGGACGGACATGGTAAGCTTCACATTTCTTTCTAACGCAAGAACTGAGTACTTTATTGACAAATGTGTAGAGTTGATCTGTAAGCAGATTGTAATGTAGGTACGCTCCCTCCAGGCCCAGCAGAAGCAGGACAGAGTTATGTGCAAGAGACCATGTTGAGTGACGAGAGTCAAGCAAATCCAATCAATTGCCAGCCAATGGAGCTTGAAGCCGAGGAAGAAAAGTTTCCTGAAACACCAACCTCAGTGGAAAGTCTACATTATTTACATAAGAAGTTGCTTCTGTCTGAGAAAAAAGAATCTTCCATAGAGGAGTCGTTGGATGGAAGTGTGCTCAGTGAGATGGAAGTTGGTGATGGGACGATATCTGTCGAAAGGCTCAAGGCAGCTCTAAAAGCAGAGCGAAAAGCTTTGAGTGCATTATACGCTGAACTAGAGGAGGAGAGGAGTGCCTCTGCAGTGGCCACCAACCAGACCATGGCTATGATCACGAGGCTTCAAGAGGAGAAGGCGGCAATGCAAATGGAAGCACTGCAATACCAGAGGATGATGGAAGAACAGTCCGAGTATGACCAGGAAGCTTTGCAGCTTCTAAACGAGCTCATGATCAAGAGGGAAAGAGAGAAGGAAGAACTTGAGAAAGAGTTGGCCATATACCGTCAGAAAGTTTCAGATTATGAGGCCATGGAGAGGATGAGAGCAATGAGAAACATCCGTCCTGAAAATTGGAGCAGTAAGAGCTCGTCTGACTTTGGCAATAATGCAGAAGACGGCGACAATCTATACATTGATCTAAACCGTGAGCTGAGAGACAATGATGCTGGCAACCTCTGTGGCCACCAAGAAATTAATTCCCCCGACAATACTCCGACCGATGAAGTTTTAAACTTGGAGGAGATGGCGCTAGATTGCGTGAAGCACGTGACTTCTCTTGATGACTCCTTGGCAGAATTCGAGGAAGAGAGACTATCCATTCTTGATCAACTGAAGGTATTGGAGGAGAAGCTACTCATAATGAGTAGCAACGAAGAGTTCATGAATGACAAAAACTTGAGCGAGCAATTGTCAAACTTTGATGAGAACGACTGTGATGAGCGTCACAATTTCACTTGTCAAGAACAAAATGGGGTTTTGGACGCACTTCCGAAAGAGCCGAATGAAAACTACCATCCTGAAAAGGAGACAATGTGCTTGATGGCGAAAAGACTGCTTCCTCTTTTGGATGCCACAGAAACTGAATATGAAGATGCTATGATTAATCAGGATCCAGGTGAAAGCATCTCCAAGTTTGAGGAGGATGGGAAGAAATTAGCCATAGTTGAGGAGGTCGACCACGTCTATGAGAGGCTACAAGCCCTTGAAGCAGATAGAGAATTTTTAAAGCATTGTATGAGCTCCATTCAGAAGGGCGACAAGGGGATGAATCTTCTCCAAGAAATACTGCAACACCTCCGCGACTTGAAGAGCGTCGAGCTCCATACAGGGAATATGGATGAGGGCAACTAAGGTGACGATTTGCTAAATCAATCTGCTAAACACGTGTGCTTGTTCTTACGTATCTTTGTGCTCATCCGTTACGCTTTGCTGAACTGCCAAGCAGGAAATTTTGTCACCCGAGTCTGTTCATATGCTTCATCCTCTGGTAATGGCATGTTATTTGATAGATCTTGGTCGAATTGAGTCGTTCAAGAAAACAAGGTTTCTCCAAATATTAGAGTAAAACTACTTGGCTGTGTTCTTCTACATTTGTAACATTAGGAAAAAGTTTGTCCAAATATATCTTTCTGCAGAGTACAACAATCTAAGCCAATATGTATGACAGATCATTCTTTGAGCAATTCAGTGCTGCATCATAAGGTATGACCCGATTTTGTCTCTTTTTTCTCAACGTTGACTGCAGAATGAGATGTAAAGCTAGCGATTGCAGCACATAGTTGCAGCTTCTGATTGCACCTTTCCCATTTAATAAGATTTGCGTCTACCTAAGGTCGAATCATCTAATTCTGATAAGATGGACATTTTTTTAGTAGAATCAACAAGTTAGGGACAAAAGAACATCGTCGTGAGGGGCAAGCAAGTCAAAGGGCCTTGACAATAGTATTTCATCCTTGAAATTACAATGCACTTTTCCTCGCGTACGTGCAAACCTGCTAAATCAATCCTAACCAATTTCTTAAGTCAAATGCGAAAAAAACAACAAAATTAGATACCAGGTAAAGAGTCCTCTCATTACCTAATCATTTCTGGTGACATGATTAAGCAACATCCATTGTGATGGTTCCCGAGCCCTTCCACCGGTGCAGGAAGCAAGCGGTATAAACTAAGCGCATCAAATAAGGGTTGCAGCTATCGGGTATGGCAGATTTCCTTCCCTACAAAAATTTCCTCTCATCACTATCTGGTGAGCAACTGCAGATGATAAGGCCAACTCCTAGTCAGATAGATTCCTGGCGCATACGTATTCAAACTTGGAGATGGTTGATTCCAGTAGGCGCTCTTCCATTCGATAGCTAACAAAGTAAGAGTCCTATTACAACAAGCATTAGGTTAGATAACAAAAGGATATTCAAGAAATCTTGAATCTCTTGCACCAGCTCCTTCAAATTACTGTGTCTAGGATAGTGGCCAATCATCACTCCGAACGTGAAACACTAATTAAAGTTTTGTCACAAGTCACCTAATTGTGGGGAAACCTGATCAATTCCATACTGCATAGAATTCTCAGTTTCTTGTTGTAAGTATGGAAAACTTAGCTAAGTTCAAATGTGATATAGTCATGGAAGCATCTGCTTCATTTTTCTTATTTGAAATAGAAAAAAAAAAAAACAACCTTGACGATATGTTATTGCTTAGATTGTCGCTTTCAATAACCAAGTTGCTGGGAAACTGCATGCCCAATCAGAAATTTGATCGCAGAGGGCGAAGATGAAATGTCTCGAAATGACAATGGCGACACGCCTGTTCTCGGCTGCTTCTGCGAACATATTTGATGAGCATTGTACAGCAGATAGATGAGATCGACCGGTCTGTACGTGCACATTTCTGGTGGGCTCCCATCAGGGGCAGTTAATTTTTCAAACTATCTTGCGACGCTTTTTAATCCATCTCCAAGGCGATTGAAAGAAAATTGCAATATTGATTTCACTGTTCTTTTATCTGAGGGAACAATAGAAATTGGCGAGAAGGACTACATTCGAATTTTTTGCAGAGAGGTTTACAATAAAATTAGTAAAATTGGAAAGTTTATGACTAAATATGTATCCAAACGATAGGTTTAGGATTTAGTGAGTAATTTTTCTTGATATTAATGATTTGGTCAGGGTGAGTTACTTGTGAACAATGATCATCATATGTGCATGCAATTATAAGTTGTGTGAATTTCTTGTTGACTGAATCTTTAGACATTCTTCATCCATATGTGACGTTCATCAGCTGATATGAGCCTTGTTCATCAGCTGATATGAGCCTTGCAGAGCGAAGCATGACAGAGCCAACAAGAAGACAGCCGACTCGACTAGGCTGACCAGAAGAAAAGGCCAAAGCAGAACGGAACAGAAAGAAAACAAGGCCGGCAAGGCCTGACCAAACTGAACTGAGCTGCGATTGGCTATCGACCACGAAAGCCAAGCCTGCAGGGGTGATTTGAGTCGGTCTCCGGTGAAAGAGCCCGGACATGATGCAATTCGCTCCGTAGTCATGATGTTACATAATCTAAATCGAAAATGATCCGACCCAAATTAACTCGTTTAATTTGTTTTGTCCCATTATGCAAAATAAATTTAGTGGACTCATACTCGATTCGACTTGTATTGCTAAAATACTTTCATATTTAATTCAATTTAAGAAAATTCATATACAAAATGAGGTAAGAACATGGAGTGAGTAAGAGTAAGATCCAATGAAAGTAAGAGAAAGTGAAGAGAGAATCATTACCGAGGGTTGAGTGGAAGTTGTAAACCCATTTAATACTCTTATTATTTTGGACTTATCATTTTAAATTCATTTATGATTAATTTGTTGAATATAACTAACTTATATAACAATTTAATCAATCAAATATAGGTTAAGAAATTGGTTTACGATACACTTTGATAGGTCTAATCATGAGCTACCCCATCAAGATGCCCATCGACATGCTCTCAGAGGTTTATTTGTTTTCGCTCTCATCCCCTTGAATACGAAATGGTTGCTTATTCGAATGGCTAAAATTCGACTTCATGCAAGGCCTCCGATATCCAATGATCCAAATGAATCCTCTGATTAGCACGCGGGCCATTGCAATTAGCTTAGAGCAATTGTCACCCCATGTCGGAGCATCAAATCCGATGCATGCGATCCGTCAAAGAGCACATGGACTGAATCTATATGACCAAAACGAGAGCCAATACAATTATTTTCGAGCAATTGTCATCTCACATCGATGCATTAGATCCGGTGCATATGATTCATCTGGTCCGCACGATCCGAGAGGAAACAGATGCACTGAATCCATACGTTACGCGGTGCGTTCGGGAACACTTATGGCCTGGCCAATAGGTTCCCCCACCGGTTTCATCCCATAATTTATCTGCTCATCAAGATAATTAAATAATTAAAAAATCTAAAAAAGAAAAAATCCAAAACTCTTGTTGGTGGGAGGGGGGACCATGTGACACCGAGTGATAAGTGATGCCCTCCAAAAATCCTCTTCTACAAATTAATTTATGAACAGAGGATAACCTTTGTATTTTTTTATGTTATAAAAACGTGACCTTTTCTGCCAGAACCTATGCATTATTTAAATTCACAGAGAGACCAAACCCATCTGCAATGCCTCTTGCCGCCACGTCATCGATCTGCGCGACCCCTGCCCAGCGGAACACAGGCCCTTGGATCAAAGTCGCCATCGCCATCCTGGCCGTCCAACATATATCCCCACCAGAAAAAAAAAAGAAAAAAAAAAGAAGAAAACCCAAAACTTGTAATTCAATGCCCTCAAAAGAAATCCACTTCCCCTTAAGCACCTTTTCTTCCACTCTCTCTTATTATTTTTTTTCCTTTTTTCCGGCCTTTCCTTTTCTTTTGCTTTTTCTCAAGTCTAAATCTTACCACTGTTCTTGAGGAACAACCTCTGTGGGGGTGTTGGGTGTAGCTGCTCGGTGGGGACTGGCTAAGGATTTTCGTAGCTCCGCAGTCTCTCTCTCTCTCTCTCTCTCTCTCTCTCTGTACCAGAGAGAGTGTGTTGTGTGTGTGTGTCCGTCTCACTCTCACTCTCTGCATCTTTAATGGCTGCTACAGAGTTTAATAAGCCTCCACCACTCCCTCCTTATCCTGAGGTAACGTCAACCCTCCTCCGCCCTTTCCCTCTCCCTCTGTCTCTCTCCATCTCTCTCTCGCTAGCCTTTTCATCGGGATTTGCAGAAAGACAGCAGATTTTCCTGCAAAACCATGTCTTTTGGGGTTTGTGTGGTGAAATCAAAGATGGGTTCTTGTTGTATGGTTTCGTTGCTGTCGTTCAGGTGTTCTGGGGTTTTGGGTGTTTTTCTTGTGATGGGTCCTGGTGGGAAATGCTTGAGCTGAAGATTTTCTTGATCTTTTAGATTTTGGCATCTTGTTCCATATGTCATTTTTGCTTGGCGCGATATCTGTTTCACGATCGTTTGCGCCGATTTAGCTGCTCAAATTCTCGATATACTGACAAGTGAAATGTTTTTCTGGTTTGGGTGAATGTCACCATCTGGATCCGATTAGGGGCGTGCTCACTGAATTGAGCTAACGTTCGTCCACATTTCAGGAAAGAAAAATGGAAATCTAGTGGAATTCACACTGAGTTGATCCGACCCTAAACCTTTCCCCCCTCCAAGATTGAGGTCCAGCTGATTGATTTTCATTTTCCACCCTGATTCTTTCCTTTCTTGGCGAATGGAAAAATGCAGTAGCTTGTTAATGGTTGAGATCCTAGAGAAATATTTTTTTTCCTGTCTGTCCGATTCCTTGTCATAGAGATGAAGACCAATAATTTTCACTTTCAGTTTGCTTTCTCTGTCTATTGACCACCTTTGATTCTTCTTTCTTTTCGCCTTTTTGCTTTTCTATTTTGCGATATGCCATGACAGATGATTGTAGCAGCACTGCAAGCATTGAAGGAGCCCAGCGGTTCCAACAAGACATCAATCTCGAAGTACATAGAATCCAAGTATGGAGACTTACCAGCAGGCCACTCCCAACTCCTGTCGCACCACCTCAACCGGATGAAAGAGAGTGGAGAGCTTGTCTTCTGGAAGAACAACTACTCGATACCTGACCCCAACGCACCGCCCCGCCGTGGCCGCGGCCGACCACCAAAGCCCAAGGACTCCTTGCCTGCCGCCGTGGCTGCCCCCCTGGCCCCGCCAAGGCCTCGGGGCCGCCCTCCAAAGGACCCAAGCGGGCCGAAGCAGGTGAAGCCCAAGGTCTCCGCAGGCAGTGGGAGGCCGAGGGGGCGGCCGAGGAAGATGGCAAAGCCGACAGGAGGGTTGGGTGGGTTGGCAGAGGCCACGGCATCTGCTGCGGGGTCCGGGAGGCCGAGGGGCAGACCCCCGAAGGTGAAGGCACCGCTGACTGAAGTGAGTGTAGAGAATTAGGACGTGATACAGCTTTGGCCTGTGCCTGTGGGGTTCCTATGTCTGTTCAGGTCTTTTCCAGAGTTGGGCTTGGTGGCATTAGGCGATTGACTAATTCGTTTGTGTAGCTCTAATGTGCAATGTTGATGTGGTAAATGGTTAGTAGCTTGTAGCAGTAATGACAATTCGCGGGGGAGTCCGCTTCCACGGTCGATTCGTAACTTGGTAGTTCCCGGTGTTATCTTAGGATGTTCACTTTTGTTTGCTTGTCTAGTGGGGATTGTTCTCGTTCGAAATATGCTTTCTGGTTGGTGTTCCGTGAAACGATTGGTTGTGGAATGCTGTTGCTGTTGCTGTTGCAGTTGCAGTTCTATTTTTGACTTGGATCGGTCGTGAGGAAAGTTGGCCGAGCGAGTCGAGCCAAACGGTTCGATGATGATGATGACAGTGTGATTGCGAGAGAGCAGACAGAGCACGAATGGCAGAGACGGATGTTGACGTGATTCTTCCTTCCTGACGGAGCTGATTGGAAGGGAGTTTAGAGCAACCTCGTTCCGTGCCGTACCCACCTGCTGATCTATCCACTTAGCAGGGATTATGGTTGTTCGTACGAGGAGAGGGTGCTGTTCATGTTTGGAGTGGCGTGGCTTCGGAGTTGGCTGTATGAATGGTGGTGTCTTGTCGCTCGGGATTTTTAGGCCCACTTCGTCGCGTTGGATTTAGAACGAGTATCTGGGGCCAGCCAGCATGCTCAGCTGAGTAATCGGCATCTGAGCAGCGATCTTAGCAGAGGCGTATTACAATACGTGCAAATCTCTTAATCTGATCTTAAAACGATTGGACAGTCTGTGTTAAGGGCGAAAGCTGCTTGATTTCGAGACCTCGGTAAAGGGGTATTTACTTATCATGGGTCCAGAATCGAATAGCTCTTTCGAGTGGTTTTGTATTAACACATCCAATATGATCTTAAAACGATTAGACAGTCTGTGTTACGCGCGAAAGCTGCTTGATTTTGAGACCTCGGTAAAGGCTAACCGGCATTTGCTTATCATGGGTCCGGAATCATGTGGCTCTTTCGAATGGCTTTGTACTAAAGTGTCCGTGCGTTGATTGGTCGTTCAATTTCGCAACGTAATTATGGTAGACAGCTAGTGAAAGTCAAGTCATCTCTCACTTTCTGATTCTAATCCCTGACCTGATGACAGAGGCTGGTTTTCCAACTCCCCTAGCCGCGTAGGAAAAAGCCCTAGTCATCTAAGCCTTTGATATTGGCGGATTTCACGTGATAGAAGGATTATGATACATTGTGTTCATGTGCACCCAATGCATCCAAGAATGTAGTTTCTTCTCGTAGAGGTCGGACTTTGGCCTAAAACTTAAGTGTGTAAACGTATAATTTAGGAAGGTAAATAGGGGTTTGTAAAAATATTAATAAGGTCGCGACAAGCTTGTCAGGTTATGCTAGGCATGGTTGGCCATGCCCCAATTTGAAAATAAAAGTAAAAATAAATGTTCTTAATTGAAAAGGTTAAAAAATACACTAATTTGTTTCAAATAGTGAAAAAGTGAAAAAAAAAAAACATGATTAAGGAAAATTAATGAAAACACTAATTCAATTCAAACAAATTGAAAAAAAAAGTACATCTTCTAGAAAATTGGATAGAAAAAATTACACGTAGTGGTGCCTTAATGATTGCATAGAAGTTAAACCAAAAGAGAATGTCTGACAAATTTGGTGTCTCCCCATTGTATCCTCGCCGTGATTAATATGACATATTATCATCATTGTCCTCTTGTTTATGTTGGTCACGTTCCTTTGGAGTCAATTCTTGCAAATAACAATCATGGCCAACGACAACCATCTTTTAATTTCAAGAATATTAGATGGACTTATTGTCTTCCAAGATTTATTTGCTAGTATTGAACGTGAACTCAAATGATACCATAGTCGATGGTGGGGGTCCATAAGTCATGAGCCATCATGGAAAGAATATAAAAATTAGTTGCTCACCTCTTCCACCATTTCACAAGGTCGATCTTGTCTTTGCCAACTCTTCTAATTTGTTTGAAGGAGTCTATTTCCATGTTTGTCTCCGACTTACTAGTAGATAAAGACAAAGGCTTAACGGAAGATCGTAGGGTATGGACCATACAACTTTCTAGACACAATCACTCCATCTCCATTTATGGAGTGAAGCTTGTCATATTGAATTGATTGATGTGGTCAATATCAATTCGACTTAGGTTTACTCACTTAGTCCCAACGAGGAGAGTTTCGGGCCTTTCCACTGGAACATTGGACCCAAGGTAATGGATGCCAAAAAAATAGGTGGAATGACCGGGTGATATTTGAGGAATTTCGCAATTCATTGCCACTTCTACTTCGTTCAAAAAGTGCTCACCCTCCTTGTTCTTCGATTGAACGAACATCATGCATAAAAACGGAATGGTTCAGTTGCTTGAAGAATTATTGGTAGCACTTTTAAAGCATTCGTCGTGTGACAGAAACTTGCAAAAAGTCCCTAAAGACTTCAACAAGCCTCCAATCACGTCGTGTCAATGGCCTGAAACCGGCAATTTTCGTGATTGGTGGTTAGAAAGTCAACATACCCATCTCCTCAAATGTCTTCTCCGACATCTTTTACGTTGAATTCCACCTCCTCCCTCTGTCCAGAGGGAACTTTTTCTACTTGTCTTCCTTGCGTCATGTATAGGAACTCCAAATTTGGATGCCTCAATGCGTGGATCTAATGTATTAAACCCACCCACATATGTTGGCCACGGAATCGTGAAACTTGCGAAGGTCATCTTGCACGCACAAGTTAATATAGTGAACACGCACCACATAAGAAAGAAAATCTCATTGTCAATAGAATTTAAATGTTGGTAATGGAGATTTATAGGGGATACCAAACATATAGATAGCTTATTATTTTGATGGCCACATTTTAGAAATCATGTGGGAATACTAACTTCGTAAATGCAAGAGCTCCGGGACATATTCATATGTCTCATTGACTTAGGGCGTGAATGATAAAATTTCTAGCTAAAAATTGATTTTTATAAGAGAAATATAATTTGTTATTTCTATTTCTTAATGAGTTTTTGAACAAAAATTTGCATTTGATAACAATGCAAAATTTTCTTTCTTGAAATATAATTTTATTTGATAACAACACAAAATTTCCCCTCCTCGAAGGGGGGTGGATGGCGGCGATGACGGTGGCGTCTGGCAAGTGGTAGGTGGTGGATGGTAAGTGGGTGGTCGACTAGTATTGTTTCATAAATAGAGAAGAAAAAAAATTTTACTTTTGATTTCCATTCCAAATCTATTTTTATAATAAAAATTTTGTTCCAAAAATAAAATAATAAAATAATTTTATCAAACGAAATTCTATTTTATAATTAAATTTAAAATAAAAAAATATTTATTAATCATAAATTTTGGTTTGTCATACACTAGGGGTGGGTAACATAGATTGCTCGGACCAAGAACCGCCCAAACCGGCCGGTTCAAGGCGGTTCCTTGTTCCAAGGGTGGACCTCTCGTACCGGATCAAATCGATTTTCTTTTTTTGCTTACAAATCTTCAAAGAACAGCAGCCCCTCATGCTTGCTCTTCCCTCTTGGCTCTCACACCTCTTTCCCTCTCAACGTCCTTCAAGGTCTGGAGGAGGAGGGGCCTTCTCTATGAGCTCGGTGTAGTGGGAGTCGAGTCGAGGAGGGCGACTAGGATGGAGTTGAAACTGATCTGATCCCTCGTGGACTTGTAGGGGGCCGTTGGGGCAATGCGGAGGAGATAGGAGGGGGGACCACATATGTATCCATGAGGTTAGAGAGCGAGCTCGGAAAGAATTGGAGGTGCCTTCGTGGTCTCTCTAAACTGCTGGAGGATTCGGTGGTTTCTGTGGGAGGAGACGAAGTGGGTTTGCATAGAGAAGAGAGAGATGGAGATGGGACAGGAGGGATTGACTTAGAGAGAGAGAGAGAGATTGAACAAAAGTAAATGCATTAAAGAGGCACATTCAAACGGAAGTGGGGCCACTCTACTCTGCTTTCTATGTTTTTGTCAGACACGCCACTCTCTCCAATCTTTAAAATTTGACCGGTTCCAAGGACCAGATTAGACCTGGTTCGGACCAATGGTCCGGTTTGATCCCTAGTTCTCAATTTTGAGGACTGGTTCTCCTGGCTTAGTTCTTGATTTCACCTTGAAATCGGGTGGGATGGTGAACCGAGCACTCCTATCATACACCCCCTTATGGTCAATGATGACACAATAGTCATAATTTATAAAATATTTAAAAAAACTCCGAAGTTATCATTGATAATATATATTCACGAGCGTCATCATTTTTTTTTTTTTTGTGTATTGATTTGCAGATCTTAGAGTATTTATTCATGAATAGGCTTGAATTGAAGTTGCACGACTGTCTTTAAGTAGTGGATGAAGTATGGATCTTTGGCAAAGCCAAAAGATTGCTTGGCGAGAAGACAGTACTATGCAAGCTCCTATTGGTTCCTCACATCATCATATTTGAACAGGCTTCTAGTATGCGGTGTTGTACTTAGAGAGCTCCCCCCAGCCACGGACATCTCTTCCTCATATCAACATCGGTGCCTCCTCAAGTGACCTGTCCCACTTGACGTTTCATCAACTAATTCTTTGCCTCATACAGTAAAAGGCTTGGCATTGATTTTAAGTTGGTGTGTCCTCCAAACAACGGATGTACTTCTTTGTGAAGCCGACAACCGAGTTGCTTAGGGCTTTTCGAGACTAGGGGCATTTTCTGCAGAAGCATCTTGGCAAGGACTAACTTATGGCATGTGCCCCTACAATCCTCCGGATTATAGGGTTATTGTGTCTCGTTGTTGGTGAATTCGGCTTGCTGTGGGGGTGGAGCTGGCACATGTACGTTGTTGTTTTACTCATTGGACGAGTCCCAAGACAATTGTAAGGTGAAGTCTAAATTGAGTTATAATGATTGAACATGATTATTATTGTTGTTTTCTATTGTGATATTAAGAACACTATTAAATTGTTGTAACAAGAAGTAAAATAAATGAAATAGACTAAACGTTTTAGAGAGCAAGAGTACTTGGAAATTATATTTGAGTGAAGATTGAGAAAAGGTCAAAAAAAAAAAAAACAAGAAGATGGAGGAGGCCAATTTATAGAGGAGGACCAACTTTTTTGGCTCATGGACCGTTGATCACTAACCAAGTAAAATGATCGGTCGTCCGGTCTGATACTGATCTAGCTCATGTGGCCTTTGGAAGGCCGAATCCCAAAAGGAAAGTTGTTGGGTCCATGGGCTTGACCCGGCCCAGGCTAGAAGTAGGGCACGGCCCCCACCTAAAAGTTTGTGCCGTGCCTGGACATTCCTTGTTTGAAACAAGCTAATGTCCAAGCATGCTAGCCCAATCATGCCCCGGCCATTACCCGATACCCGCCCCTAGATTGAACATAGGAGAGTGATTGAAGACCTCATTTGAGAAATTTTTTCAAGAGATCATATAAATTATAGTACAAAGAAGATAGCGGATTTTATTCTTTATATTATGCCAACAAACTATAATCCTTTGCACGACACGTGGATCGTGTATGCTACCCATGGAATTCAAATCTCAATAATAGCTAATAGCCTTCATTGGACCTTGCATCGCGGAGGGTTGGAAAAAAAAGAAGGTTGAAAAGGGAAGTGATAGCAATAGAAGTCGGTTTTAAAGCATTTGAATCATTGGACTAGATGCCTTTGCGTACAAAAGGAAGAGCACAAAAAAGAAAAGGGAAATTCCCACCTTATCACTGCCAAAAGGAAATTATGGTTCTTCAGAAAGTGGGTCATGTGATGGGAAGTCAGCTTAGTCCTTAAGAGAGGCAGAACTGGAAAGTGGGAGAGGATGTGTGGAGTCTAGAAGAGTAACGGTACTCGGAGGAAAGGACACGGTACCAATTTTGGTACTAAAATTTTTCGTCCAATTATTGAAGTGTCAAATTAAAAATTAAACTATCACTAAATGTTGCTAGTGCTAAATTCCGACAATTCATTCTACGTTGCTTTTTTGGATAATTTTTTAAGTCTAAAGTGACTATTTTGAAACAAATTTAAGTCTAAAGTGGAAAAGGAAGGAGATGAAGTGGCAAATGGGATTAAAACGATAACCTTTCACCTTCCTCTCTTCTTCCTTGTTCTTTCCCTAGTGCGCCATCGCATTTCATCTCTCTCTCTCTCTTCTTCCTTGTTCTTTCCCTATTGTGCCATCCCATTTCATCTCTCTCTCTTCTTCCTTGTTCTTTCCCTATTGTGCCATCCCATTTCATATCTCTCTCTCTTCTTCCTTGTTCTTTCCCTATTATGCCAATATGCCTTTTTCTGTTTTTTTTTTTTTGGGTTCATGGTGCTTCTCTCTACTACTCTTGCTCGTGCACTACTGGTGACATAACTGAGGAGGTCGTGTACCGAAACTTCAACGAGGACTATAAATTGTTCAGCAACATACTCAATGATGTGTTGTGGAGAGAAGTTGGAGGCAAGTTCATGGAACAGTTCGAGAGGAATCACAATCGGGCTATTTGGGATAAAAATCAACGACATAGCCTGTTTATTTATTTCGGCTTACACAATAATTAGACGATTCTCCTACTCTTGCTCTCCACTGCAAAATTTAGAAGGTAATTTTGTCTCAATTGGAACATTGAAGGTTAGGGTTTTTTTTTTTTTTTTAAATTTTTATTTTATTTTATTTTATTTATTTATTTAAGGAGATCAGCAATTTTACCCCATTCGCGTCTTTCAAATTTGTTTCTAGATGGAAGTGTTGGTGATTTTAGTTTCAACTTTTGTTGCTAACGGTCATGAATCAATTCGATTGCTTTTTCATACATTCATCTCTAAATCATTTTATTTTTCTTTGGATTGGCGGTTTGATTATTGCTTGTCTATGATGGTTTTGAATCTTTTTTCATTTTGATTTGGGTTTAGCAATTTTTTGGATTTAGCATTGGTTCAGCTTTCAAAAAAAGAAAAAGAAAAAATAGAGCTAAAATGACATCATTTCTTTATAGTTTTTGTTAATTGGATTTCTCCAATGAGCTATGTAGAAGGTTTTACAATAAAATAGTGTCACATTGGATTTTTCAACCACATAATGTGACAAATTGGCAATGGCATTGAAGTGATTGTTTTTTCTTTATTTACAAAAGAGGCATTCAAGTGATTACTTACAAAAGTTTCGGTATTGAAATAAGGCTTGTGCGGAAGTAATGACACTTTTAATGTCTTTTTCCCTAATACTTGGTGGGAACAATTACGATAAAAGTGAAGAAGACCTCTTAAACCTTTGGGTATTTATGTTGCAAAACTATCTCAATTTTAGGCTTCGTTTATCATGGAAAATGAATAATTTATAAAATGTTTTCTTAAAAATGATTTCTTGTATCATTTGAAATATCTAGTGAATAAACATATTTTTATTATCGATAATATTTTATGTTTCAACATTTTCATTGACAATGAATATATTTTTTGTTCATTGATTTTTGTAAGTAATATGAAGGATCATTTTTTGGAAATATTATTTTTTTATAAATCAATGATTTTTTGCAAAATAAACATACCCTTGGCATACCCACTTCAAAAGTTGGCTTTAATCGTAATTAACATTAAGCTTGAATATATGTAAGAAAAAAAATTAATAGAGAGAAATTATTAAAAAAGACAGAAAGATAGTTAATTTTTCAATGGAGGAAAAGAGTGAGGATATTCACCTTGTTTGAGTGACGCGAATGGTAGGGGTGAGTGATTTCGGGTGGGTTCTAGGTTTCGTACAGGTTTCACCTGGATCTACTCGTTGGAATTGGCTTTTTATTTTTTGGAATCTAAAACTTATCATACATATCCTAAAACTTAAAACCTATCCTGTCACAAGTTCTAACGTTGGCTCTAGGTTCTACTTGGGTTCTATCTATATTATTAATTGCATGATTGTAGTAAATTATTAATTTCAATGATCATTACTTGCTTTGATAATTCACTTACCATAATTTATATTTAGACACACGACAAAAATGAAATATTAACAAAGCAAACTTAGTTATAAAATTGAAGTTGATTATAAATTGTACACTCATCATCAAATGCCATAAAATAATGTAGGAATGCAAGAAAACATAAATCAAGAAAAATACAAATACTTGTTTCAAGTTTTGGATTCTACTTATCTAGAATTTAGAACCTACTCATTGAAATAGGTCCTTGCATACTTTGGAATCTAGAACCATACGGGTTCCCATAGGTCCAATTTTTCGGCTCTTGATTCTACTCCAGAACCATGCTCATCTCTAGTAAATGAGTGCTTGGGTGGGGGATGGAAGTTAATTGTTAATTTTTTTATTTTTATTTTATGAAACATGGTTAGTGAGACGAAAACGGTATTTCGACAACCATAAATGATCCACCTACATTTCACGTAAGCTCTTTTTGCGTGTGTGTATGTTGCACATTCATTGGAAAATTGTTTGGGCCATACTTTATAATCAATTGTACAAAGGATTTGATTACGGAAAATTAGGGCAATGAGAATGTTTTTGACAAAATTAAATATGACTCATCAAAGCATATTTCTCTCAAGAAGATCGATATCTATAAATTCAAAGTTAACAATTTCTTGATTCGACATAAGAAGAAAATATAATATAGTCAATATTAAAGGTGAGAATCCCGATAAAAGATTTAATAGGAGAAAAATCGATCAAGAATAAAGTCTAATATTGTATAGCCAAAGTAGTTTCTATATTTTAGGAATTGCACCCGATATCTGATTTTCATTGATAGATCGTTGTGATGCATTATTCTTTATTGTAAACTCGACAACTTTATTTTTTTTTTAGAAAATCTATCATCTATGCTACCATGTAAGTCAAAATTTGGGTGGTTGGTCTCCATTCTAATTTCCATTATCCCATGATTGCAAACAAAGGATCACCAAAGTACCAATCGAGACATCTAGGTTAACCTTGTAACGTGCTAGTTTGACTTTTCCTTAACTTTAATTTACTCACAAACTATCCATCAATAATAAATAGCGCTCAAGATATATTCTCAACAATATCATATAAGTGGGCTTGAACTAGTGAAAAGAATAGGTCATGCCAAAAACCTACTCGGATCGAAATTTCCATTTAAGAGCTCAAACTCTATATACACTCTCGGTAGGTAATATATGAGCGAATCCAAACCCCCAAGAAAATTAGGTCAAAACGGGTCAAAACTCTCTTGAAAAAAACTGGCAGAACTTAGAATGATAAATTCATGGTAACTATAGCAGAAGGCCCTGAGTTGGAGAATCAAACGTGACCATGACGCTATAGTATGACTCGAAAAATTCCTATTTTCCAATAATAAAAAAATAATAATCCTGTTAAAAAAAATAATAATAGTACGGATTCGGTTCGGTCCGATGAAATACGGTGAAACTTCGCCGAAACGCGTCGTCGCTTAAGCCGAAACGCGTCTTCCTGGAACGTGGAGGCGAGAGCCGCGCCCCCTATAAAAAAGCGGAGAAAATACGCGAGAGCGGAAAAAAAGCGAGAGGCGTTCGATCAGCCAGACGAAGTAAACCCACAGAAGAGGCCACACACAAAAAAAAGAAAAAAAAAAAAAAAGGAAAGCGCAGAGTTTCCGCCGCCGCCGTCGTCACCGCCCGTTTCGATTCCGCCGGAGCAGAAGGAGAAACCCTAAGCCTCCGGCTACCTCTATCCCCCCCTCTCGATATCTCGCACCCGCCGGCCCTCGATGGATCCTGGAACCTCCTAATTCGACCTCCGCTTCAGTCGGTTCCCTCGCTGTTCTTCTCCGTTCGTCGCTCTCGCCTTCCCTGGAGAGAGCGCCTTGGTTGCCGCCGGTCACCGTCGGATCGGTTTCCAGGTACTTTCTGGTGGTTTCGCCTGGTTCCTAGGGTTCCGCGCGTCCTTTATTTTTTGGGCTCGTTCTGGAAGTTTAGTGTCGATGAAGACGAGAGATCTGGAACTTGTGGTGGATTTCGGGGCTTCTTGCTTTTCGAGGGCGTTTGTTCGATACGAATGCCATGTCGAGCGTGTGCTAGGTTTCGTTTAGGGCTTGCGAGTTTACTCGCGGGGGTTCGACGCGCTAACCGACAGGCTGTGTGTCTGAATCTGGGGAAAGTTATGTGCTGTTGATCTTGTTGCTGAGATGCGGAAGCGGAGTGATTTTGTGGGGGTGCTTTGGTTGAACGTGCAATGTGTGGGGGGACTGCTTTTGATTTCGCTTGCTGCTAATTGTGGACAGCAGGCTTCGTTTTCCTGTGTGATGATGCTCAATAAGTGAAAGGCTAACGAAGATGATAGGTTGTTATCGCTGTATGTTGTGATTTCTGCAGTCTTGAATAATGCAATCTTGTGCACATACATCTTTTTGACCGTCACCTCGGTTGACTTGAAGTCTGCGGTAGTTGGAGACTGTCCGCAGGCTTACCCTGCGCAACTTGAGCTTTTCTGATGCATGGTTTTGACTGTCGTCCCTCCTAGGCGACTGTGAATTCGAGCTAATACCGTTTCTTTATTTTGGGGCTTGTTCCCGTACTTAACATGCTGGGGTCTTAATTGATGTATTCTTTCTGGTTTTCCTTTGCAGTTCTTGATAGTTGGTATTCTCAGGGAAGGTTTCGCACTACTATTTACATGGCTACTGGAGTTGACATGTCGCTTGATGATATCATTAAGAACAGGAGAAACAATGGAACTAGAGGTCGAGGTAGAGGTCGTCGTGGTCGTGGAGCTGGGCCAGCTGGCAGGTCATTTAATGGTGGAAGAATGATGCCTGCAGGTCGGAGAGGTCCTCTTGGCGTCAATGCTCGGCCTTCTTCTTTCACCATTGCCAAGGCAAGCTCGGATCTGTGGATGCTTAACTGAGATTCTGATAGTCTCGTATAATTTCAAATATAAGAGGATCTATTCGTGCTATAGAAAATGAATAACAAGATCTCTTCTTTCGCATTAGAAATGAAACTCAAGAGGATCTCTGAACGTATTATACGAGGAGCAGCCAAATTTGGTAGATCATTAATGTGCTCTTCCGACCTGTTGCTTTCGACCAGTGTGTTATTGATGACACTAATAGTGGGATATTGAGGTTTATGTGTTGCGGAATGTGCGGCGAAACTCTTGCTGAAGTTTTGGTTCCACACTACATAGCGCTTTCACCAACTTTTCTAAGGGAGCTTTATCGTGTATTCTTGGAATGGAGCTCTACTTAGTAGGATGACATCGCCTATCTGTCGGCCCAGTCATCAATATGAACACATAGATCAATTTTTGTGTAGAATTGATTTACTCTTTGACGAACGGTTGTTTAAAGGGGGAGTTATGGATTTTCTTGCTATGCGTGCAACAATCTCGGTGCAAGATTGGGTTTCCTTCCAGTTTATGGGCTTTTGTGAAGGAGCTTCCTTTCCCTTAACTTCAGAACTGGAGCACCTGTGGCATAGCGCCAATCCATATCATGTGGTCCACTTCGATCATTCCCTACATCCATCTGTTGGCTTCATTTGCCGCTTTTGATTGCTGGTTGTTTAAGCATTGTCTAATGGTTTCTCCTCCATTAAGAGTTAGTTTTATTTTTGTGGAATTTCTCTCGTAATGAACTTGAAGAAGGTGAATTATCTTTGGTCATTGGCTGATGCATTCCTTTGCTCCATTTCGCTTCCTTTTTCATTTGCATTCATCAGTCTGCTCGCCGAACAAGGAACTTCCCATGGCAGACTGCTTTGTTTGAAGATAGCATAAGAGCTGCTGGTATACAAGGAATAGAGGTTGGAACAAAATTATATGTTTCCAACTTGGACTATGGAGTGACAAATGAGGATATAAGGGTATACATCGAGCCATGCAATTTTGTCTTATGCTTCGGTATTGGTTCTAGATAATCTCTTAATATTGGCCATGGACCTCAGGAACTGTTCTCTGAAATTGGAGATGTGAAGCGATATGCAGTGCACTATGATAAAAATGGCCGCTCCAGTGTAAGTACCTCATGGATGTCCTATGCTTTACTTTTCACAAAATTTTTCTTGATTTGAAACCATGAGCTGTGTGTTGCGTTAGTTTGCTATTTGTTTGTTTTTATTAATTGAAGCCTATACATAGGACTTGCTTGAAATTTGACGAAAGAACGAGATGTTCTTTATTATGCTTGAAGAAGATCTCGTGTTATCTTGGAACAGTTTTTCTTTTGGCTGATATTAAGATGGTATTATCTCGTTTTGATGTGTATAATGAGTGCGAGTATTAAGTCTTGTCTCCAACATATTAGAAACTTCTTTTTCTTCTTAATGTTGGCATTTATTTGTTCGGTGATTGATCCCTGAGGGGGGTGGCTATGAAATTTATATCCACAGAGCAGAAAACAAATGTTAGTTGTCATTTAACATGACTGTGTTGTTTCACTCTTGATTCGTGCAATAAAGTTCGCCTATTTTTGGTAATATCACTTTCTCGGATAATTTGATGGTTCTCAAAAAGATTTGTCAGAGACTTAATTGATATGTTAATTAACGTTTTCTGCACCTTGATTTTTACTTTTAATACTTCTGTTTCATTGCCTGAGGCTGTAATTTGAGAGTTTTGTAGGAACACATTACCAATGTCTGTGCCAGCATTTACTTTGAGTAATAAATCTGGCTTTGCTTGCTTAAATTTGGTCATGCTAAATATTATTCATTCGAAGAAGTTTTGTTAGAGAGACCATGACTGAGTACAAAATAATGATAAAGATTGTTGCTAAATGTCAAAGAACAAATTATGGGTTCTACATAGTCACACATTTTCAGCATAGTGAAAACATGATGTAGCTAACAAAATGATTTAGTGAATTTAGTGCAGGATAAGAAAATCTTATCTGATAGGTAAGCCATATAAATGTGTTGGTTGACGTGAATCTGATGTTGTGTACTTCACCTTAATGCATGACGGATCTAATCTTATACTTTTTTGTCTTGTTTTTGTAGCCTTACATCTTTTGACACTGTGTTGTTAATAATGTCTGTTGCTTCCTGTAAGGAACAAGGAATGGACCTTGTGGTCCATATCTGTGCCACCCTTTCCAAAACCCAAAATGTCTTTATCCATTTCTTACCTTCCCTCTCCCCTTTCTTTCCTGTAAGAAAAGATAACTTGTTGCTGCTTGTTGACTCTGAGGCTCATTTTACTGATGGATCTTTTCCTGTCAACAAGTGTTTGATTTTGTTAAAATGTTAATGTGAATCAGGGCTCAGCTGAGGTCGTTTACACCAGAAGAAGTGATGCATTTGCAGCTCTCAAGCGGTACAACAATGTTCTTTTAGATGGGAAACCTATGAAGATTGAAATCGTGGGTGCTAATTCTGACATTCCTCTCTCTGCTCGTGTTAATGTGACTGGAGTTAATGGGAGGAGGAAGAGAACAGTTGTTATGACGTATGTGATCTATTCTTATCTCATCTTTGTCAAAATTTAGTAGAGTATGTCTTCTTATTTGACCTCACACTAGTAGCTTGACTGTATTAAAATGCTTATGGATTTAGGGCTTGTCTGGATAGGCTTTTACTTTTTGCTTTTTGTTAAGTTCAAATCTTGCAACTCATGTACTTTGACTGATTCTTAGCTTGTAATGCCTTCGCAATGTGCAGACTTTGCCACAGAGATTCACATATAATTATAATTTTTAGAAATTTGGATAATTTTTTAAATTTTGGCGCAAAAAGTTGCCTTTTGCTTTGACTTAAGCATAAAGAAAGCCCTTAATGTGAAAGGATTTTGACACGAAAGGAAAGTTTGTTACTTTCAATGCACTGTCTCTCTCTTGCTATGTTTAATCAGTGCACTGGAAATTAAAACCTTTTTTTTTTTTTTAAATCAAATATGGTTAATGAGTGCCTAGGTGACCTTGTTTACAAGGCCCATTTTGAAATTTTTAGCTTGCTGTGTACTACTTTTCCGCTTTTTGTATATGCTTCTTTACTTTTGATTGGCTAGCTTTATGGTTTATTGTAAAGATTCTTTAGTTTAGTTCCTGTATAGGAGATTTTTTCTCTCTATTTTCCCCTTTTTTTAAGGTATTAAAGCAATTTTATATCTGGGAAGGAATGCTTGGCCAAGCCCTGCAACAAGCCATATGAGTCTGTAAATATAGCTCTATCATATCAAACTACTGGCATACCTCATCATTGGCCAAAAGAAAGAATTAAGACCCCATTCCATCTATATGACAGTTTACAAAAAGAAAAATTATGAACATGTCTCTATTAATGTAGAATCAACTGAACAGCTATAAGCGGAAGGATGGAACTTCCCTTCTCTTACACAAGCTTTCAAGTCAAGTTTTACGAACAAATTAGGCAGTATTTTCCTTTGGGGTCCCTCACAGCCCAGTAAACTTCCATATGCCAATCCTCAGTTTCTGTTGTTGCCAGCTTATCCTCCCAAAGCAATAACAAAGTCATGTTTGGAGATTTCTAGAGAAACTTTAACTTAGGTTCCATCAGACCTATTTTGACTAGGATCACCACTAGATGTTTTAAGAGCCCTTACTGTGTCTCCAGGTAAGTAGACATGCTGCAAAATACCACAGAAAGCTGTATGAATCTGAATCATATCATCTGATCTTGCCTTTAGTTATCTCCAAGCATTGTCTGCCATCATGGAATTACCTTGTGTGGTTTAAGGCATGTGAGCTTTTGCTTCTTGCTGAGTCTGCTAGCATCCAATTCTCATTTCTGGACTCTTTATTTAAGAGAATCAGGATAACTGGTTTGCCCCTGCATTCTTGGTTTTTTGTACATTTTCACCATCATATCATCTTTGATTCAATTGTAAATTTGGTTATGATGCTACAATTTTATAGATAGAGACTATGTTTAATTCCTTTACTGCTTTGAAATTATTGAATTATATATTCTGTCTTGGGTGCTGTTCTCTGGCGGGATGACTTATGCATAGAGTGATGCAGGCCAGGGCAAGTTGGTGCTAGGGGTCTTCCTGCTGTAAATCGAGGGACTGGGTAAATTCTCCACACTTTCTCTGTTAATGAGCTTTATTGTGAGAAGCTTATGTTGTGGCAGGCGGTGATGTTTAGCGTTGGGTGTTCTTGTGTGTTTCTTCTCTTTTGAGGGTGATGGAGATATAAATGACTAGTCATATATAAGCATACTACTTGGAGACCGCACTTCAAGTAAAACTTGAGGTGCCATGACTAGATTCAGGATATAAGTTCAGGCAATAATCGAGGGAATTCAGAATCAAATCTAGGATCTTAATGGAGCCTGCTGGCTGCCGTGTTCTACACATTCGAATTGGTTATGGGGGCTGAGTAGGCATCTCGTGCAACCCTTAGTTTTGTAGCATCTTTGCTCAGTCAAATAATACGTTACACGTGGTGAACTTGTGCAGCAGAGGCCATCGTGGAGGTTTTGGGAACAGCCGTGGCCGTGGCCGTGGCCGTGGACGTGGACGAGGCCGTGGCCGTGGTCGTGGCCTTGGAAACAGACCACCTGTTGAGAAATCTGCCGATCAACTGGACAAAGAGTTGGACAATTATCATTCAGAAGCCATGAACACTTCTTGAGATCCGCATGGCAAACTGATGCAATCGGAGCTAATAGTAGTTGCCGTTTTTCTGTTTTTAGTTGTAAAATGTAGTTGCTAGTTTTCTGGATGGAACAGCGGGTTGGGCTGGATTTGCGTAGTGTGCTGGAGCTCAGGCTTGTTTATATGTAAGTTTGGATTCGTGATTTGGATCTTTTGGAGTTCAGTCTTTGGTTGAAATCGTTTGTCTTTTTCTCACAATGTGCGTGCTGCTTATTATTAAATCGTCGGATATCAGGATATGGTGGCGATGACATTGACCGTATGATATGATGTTATTATAACATTAGGACAGGGGTAATGTTGCTTCATTTAATAGTTTCTCTGACCTGCTGAGCGAAAAATCCGCTGTGCCATTGATGGGGTGGATGAACTGACCGTCCATGGATTGAGAAAAGACGCGACAAGGGAACCAATCACGCGTCCGCTGGACAACCGTTGCTGCCCCGGGCCATGGTGCTGATATGAAGGCATTTGTGGCAAATGCAACCCCTGCTCCCATCTGCCCATTGCCGCCATGCCCCTCCCCCCCTTCTTGTGCCCTGCTTGTGGTCGATGGTATATTTGTCTCTTTCCACTTGACTTTGAGAGTGATATAACTTTCGCTTCTGTTTAACCAAGAAAAAAAGATAAGCAGCCTTTGCTGACTTAGAATGTTCGAGTTCGTGGCCGCAAGAATGTGGTCCATTGCATGGTTCAATTTGCTTCCTTCTCTCTGTCTGTCCGTCTCTCGCTCTTTCTATTGCGAAGGATGTTCCGCTCATATTGCTCGGTTGATTCATGCGTGCATCCTACGTTTATGGAACCCTTTGTAATTTTTCGTTCGTCGATCACTAATCAAGGTTACACCACACCATTTATCCTAACAGATGGTTAAACGTCCGTTAAACGTGACCCTGTCCAATATCATATGTTCGTTAAACGTTCTGCGAAAAAGTAGAATCACCGGCTAATCTGACTATGCTTGGTTTTACGTTGAGAAGCTACAGCAGCAGATCTCCTTGGTTGCTCATGCGTGCGCTGCGGTAACAGCCAAGTTCGTACATTAAATGCAGCGGAGATCGATAGCCACGAGACGGCTCACAAAGTTTTTCCTGGTTTTCTGGTGCTTGGTTTAATGTACTTGCTACTAAAGTTCTCCACAGAAGCCGTCTTTGACGTTCTTTCTTTCTGCTATTCAGATAGAGTCCTGATATGATTGGAACCCAATGAGCTCTTCCAGTTGGAACGAAGCACAAAAACAAGAAATGGGTCCGTACAATTGGAGCTTCAATTGAAATTGCCCCATTTCCGTAGAATAGGAAGATGGGGAAGAAAATAATGAAATCTTAAACAAGGGCTGTGTATCAAGTACTGGGCAAGAGAATCCGTGAAACCAATAGAGCTGGCACGGTTAGTAGGCTTCAAGATGGATATTAGAAGTGACAAGATAAGTTTTAGTTTCCAAAATTTCGGGAGCATCGAGCATAGGGTGTTCCATGTTATACCCATCTTGTACCGTATATCCTATGTTCGAACAGGATACTTTGTGGAAAGATATGGGGTGACATCGCAAGTACATGAACTTTTACCCTTTTCATAAATGAATACCCAAACCTTTTTATGTTCAATCATGTATCTCAACTTTTCAAATGTGGGTCAATATGTGACATTTGTTAAAATCGCGAGTGGAGTGCCTAATTGGATACGGAAGGTGATAAATAGATGTTAATTGTCCAATTGGCATTTAATGTGACCTCTCGAAATGACATCATGTCGGTAGAGACATATTGAATTGCGAAGATTGTCTAGTTAGTACTCCCTCAATCTCCTCATCATCCAACACCTAATTAGAGAAAATATGGTGTTTTTACTAGTAAACGAGCTACATCAATAACTGGGCTTAGTTTTGGCCAAGAAAGCCAGTCACATTAGCGAAGTTACATGATATATGACAAGTTATTTTTCAAATACTTCATATTGAGCCAAATTTGAAAAGGTTGAGGTGCTTGATTGAATTTTTAAAAAAAGAAAGTTTCAGGTATTTGATTGTATAAACGGACGAAAATACAGCTATTTGCTACCTCATTATTCCAATATTAAATAAATCGTTATGTAGTAACTTATTTATGATTTACCCTTTTCATCACAAGTTTTTCATGTTTGAATGCGTGAAATGAGGAGAAGAAACATATTTGTTTTTAGTATTTTACTTGCGTCGTTATTATATCTTATGATTATGTACCTATTAAGACATGAACTTGTACTTTATTAAGAATCCACTTGTCTTTATATTGTTTTTTTTTGGTAACCAATGACTTCACCATGAGCTTTCCGTGCCCGGACAGCATCAAAAGGCCGGGCCCCTGTATCTCGGAGGAGACTAGCACATGACTCTATTACCATAGCCCCCCACTTAAGATGGTAGTACTTGGAGATTCGAATTAGTGATCTCGACGATGAGGAGCAAGCTCTGAACTATCACAACTGTCTACTGGTGGGTCACTCGTCTTTATGTTGATTACCAAATGTGTCAAAAATTACAAATTATGACTTTTATATACTAAAAAGCTTTTTTTTTTTTTTTTTAAAGCATGGTACCTTGGAACCTGAGCAATTGGTGGATTTCGAGTTTTAAGATAGTTTTAATACTTTGTAGGATAGGTTTCATATTCCAAGATTTGAGAACTACTGTCTCTAAAATAGATTCTAAAGTAGAGTAACTACTTTACCCATTTTGGAGCTTGCGCACTCCAACTAAAGGCTGACAAATTCGTAACACGACCCATTTTTTTTCTTCAAACACGACCCATTTGCATGACTTGTAATTAAATACGTTAAGTAATGGTAGAAAAGGGTTCATGCCACACCCGTTTATGACGTTGAAAAATTGCACCTTATGCAGGTTGAGTCGCATAACTTGTTTGGACAAGAACGGTTAAATTAATGTATTAATGTTTCATGTCTTCAACAATGCGCGATTAGACAAGTTTTATGACGTTGAAAAATCGCACCTTATGCAGGTTGAGTCGCATAACTTGAGTGGACAAGAACACTTAAATTAATGTATTAATGTATCATGTCTTGAACAATGCGCAATTAGATAAGTTTTAAAATGTTTAATCCTCGTATCTAAACATTTTTTTCATATTAAAAAACCTATCTAAATAACACTCATATTAAAAACTAAAATGTAGAATAAAAATAAATGGAGAGATACAAATTCCATAGAATAATAAGAAAAGCCCAAGCTCAATATTATAGACTTAATGTGAAGTGAAATTACCTATGTTGCTTAGAAATGTATTCAAACGTATCAAACTTTTCAATATAGATCATTATGGATAAACTTATACATTATGTACATAGATGAATATACATTTATTAACATATTATGGTATTGAGTCTTGTGCACACTTAATACAATAACACATCTAGTAATCATATTAGCCAAGTTGTGTTGTATATTATGCACGTTGTGTTCATGTGAGACAGTTCGACATGTCTTTTATACATAAACATGTCATTTTTGAGTTCATCATATGTATGTTACATTCTTATTTCGATACAATATGAGATAAATTGTCCGCCTACTCCCGCCGAGGAAACCCTTTTGTTGGTCCCTTCCTTGACTTTGGGGCATTGGCCCAAATCATAAAGCCCAACAACGTTATAACATCTTGTAGCGTGGGACGCCGGAGACACTTATTAGTAAAGTGAGCAAAAACCAACAAATTTTTCCACATTTATTATTGGTAGATAAAAGGAATTTGAATTATCAACAAATGACTTATTAAAAAATTATTGATATAATGAAAAAAGGAAAGTAATAAGTCATCTCTTAAAACTTCCATATTTGAAAATCTCAGTACATCAATGAAATAAAAGAAAGAAAGAAGCTTGTGCCTTTGCTATAGGCTAATTTCAAAAGTTGTGTGAAGAAATTGAGTGAACGAATAATACTTAATTACTCAACAAAAGGTCATACTCACAGATTAGTTTTGTGGTCATTATTCGACTGAGTGGTTATTCAATATGTATGTTAATATTTTTATACCACGTGTATAGTACTAGTTGCGGCGGCCCCTCCATTTTTTTGCATTACAATGATTTGGATTTCTTTAATGAGGGTTTCGAATAATATAATTTTTTCTGGTCGAATAATATTCTATACGAAATAATACTTAAAAAAGAAAGCTTTAAGGCTGTTTGACAAATGGTTCGAGGGTACTGGTGAACAACTTTCAAAATGGTCGGAAGAATCCGAAATTTCTCGAACTTCGCACGACGAACTCTTTTTGCAGGAAAAGGTGGGAAAGAGATGGTTTGGCATTTCGGCAGTTTTCGCTTTAAGGACTTGATCTTTTCCATCATTGCAAATCCGCCCCCCCAAATCGCACGGTCGAAGCTGCCACCTCATGATCAACCCCTCTCTGGCAAAAAGCTCTCCTAGTGCGCGTGACGCCGTGCGTGACGTCAAGGTTACGTCACTGACTGCAATTACGTAAATCCGTCACTTCTGTTAATTCCCTCGATCCAGTTCTTCCTTAGATGAGGCAACAGGACAACGATTCTCTATCTTGCTAGTAAACTTATTATATGGATATTGATTCAATTTTAAACTCTCTAATGCAAATTAAGGTTTTTAATCTGTACGTGAAATTTCAACGTAACCCTTTCGACTAATTTTTATTAGAACACTGATGTGGCGATATGTAATATAGGACGGTTATTGATAATTGAACCGCTAATTTTCAATAATAATTAATAGGAAGAATTATATTGGAATTTTACATAAATTTTTAAGATTGAATTAGTAAAATTTGAAAATTTATGACTGAATTGGAAATTGTACAACATCTTTAGAACTAATTGGTTAATTTTTGAATTTTAATATAGTAGCTATAAATTTTATAACAATCTTTATTAGCATGGATGAATGAGATGTGGAATGGAAACATTGACTGGGGATGGAGAAAGTAAGTCCATACAAATAAGCTAAACATGAATTACAAGAACTCAGTATTTATAAGATGGATGAACGGTGTCCTCAATTGGTCATAAATTTCCTAGGATCCTTATTCATATGGATCAATGGTATAGATAAACATACATGGGCGAACCAAAGGCATGGAAACAAAAATTTCTTTTAGAAGTAGCAAAGTTGGTGAATGAAATCGAACTCGAATATTCTTGGCTAAGAAGCCTAATCAATAGTCACCTCTTTATACTGGGAAAGCTATATAAGGTTGTCTCACTTTTCAGTTTGTAAAGCTCGAACTTGAGTATGATTAGACTGACATTTACTCATGATTATGGGAGACTTATTCCCTTTGTTATGTTTGTCTATAGGGTTATTATTAGGTCTAATAGATGCATAGAAAAAATGTTAAACATGTTTCATCATTAAATAATTGACAGGTGTATTTAAATTTGATTTTATAATCGAATTGTTTCGTGTGATAACAATATTTATAATTAAATCCCTTGTCCCCCATCACTGGAAAGACACCACAGCTGGAAATGTAGGTGGAATTTTTTATCACTTCTTTCTATCCCACTAACAGACTACGTCACCTCGGAGGCAGGGCAAACTATGTCAATGTATATTTTGAAAGAAAAAAAGATGGAGGAGGAAAGAGAATAAAGGGATGGAAAATGAGAAAGTCGAAAACTTATTATGTTTACACTATCCATTTATATCAATTTAGTCTATTTTTTTTTTTAATTTGACTAATTGAGTTCTAAATCTTTTAACAATTTATCAATATAATCAATCCGATCAAACTTGATTAGAAATCATTGATATGAATACTAACCATCTTATGTGGTATTCCCAATACCAATGTGGACAATTTTTTTTTAAAATTAATTTTTTCTTTTCTTTATTTCTTTATTGGTGAAAAGGAAAAAAAAAACTTAGAAAAATTTTAAAAAAATTGTCCACATGAGTGCTGCGCCGACCATGCTATATAGGACAATCAACACTGACTAGACCGTCTTATTAGCATTTTCTGATTAAAATAGATGAATGGATTACGTTAACCAATTTTCAAAAAGTTTAGGGCTGAATGGCACAAACATAGTAAGTTTATGACTTTTTGGTAATTTTCTTGATAGGAAACACATACATTTATATTCATACATGTTTATATGTGTCCGTATGTGTATATAGATGTGTGTATTTATGTCAAAAACGAGTTTTTTTTTTTTTTTTTCACTTTTAAACTTTCTAAAAATAGGAAGTCAAAAAACTACCCACTTCCCATGAGCGGAGGGGGGGGGGGCTTTAATAATACTTAATTTACATCTGTCTTATAAATTAAGAGTTTTAAATCTAATCTAGCATACGCATAGAATATGCTTGAAATATAGTCTTTATATCAAGCCGAAACCTCCTATTGTCTAACTTTTAAGATATTCCACTATTACCCTGCATCAAACTATATACAAAGTAGAATTACCCGCTACTCTCTCTTTTTATTAAGTAACCACTCAATTTGCACGTTTTTAATATCTAACCTCATTGAATAAAAGAATTACTCACTATTACGTCCATTCAACTAAAGAATCACCAAGTTTCTTCTAAAACATGATTCTTTTTTTTTTTTTCCCAAACATAATTAGTCTACTAAGTAGAGGCATCGCAGCTTATGACACTTTGTGGTATTTTGCAATAACATTTGTGGATCACTAAGTATAAACATTTTTAGGTCACGAACTCTATAATCAACTTAATATTCACAGAGATAAATTACTAATTATAAGTCGAAACGAGTGACGACAACTACATATAAACGATGGCACTTTAAATTATATTACTACATACAATTAACACCAATAGCCAATTTCTGAGTTTTCTGTATTCCAAAAGTCAGAAAATTTCTGGGTAATTTCTCGATTGACTGACAATGATTTCAACGTCGTGGGGAGAGGAAATCCTCAGAAGGTTAGAGCGGGAAGACGCCACCGTTAGACGATTGAGTTGAGCGAGAGAGAGAGAGAGAGAGAGAGAGAGAGAGAGAGAATTGTCGACTTCTTATGGTAGTCCCTTACCCTTTTTCTAATCTTCCAATGTTGATGATGATGCTATAGAAAGTTTCAGCAATTAATTCTGCACTTGCTGTAACGCAAATGAAGGATTTGAATTTTCTAGGTTTCCCAATAACTAAATCGAAACGACAAACTAGCAGACATTTGTTAAAACAAGATTGATCCAGGTTGCTCTTTGAGCCAATGTTTTCCCCATCATTGCAGACACTAGATAAGGTGAGGACAGGTATGTCGAGACCTCTATGCGTCTTGTGACATTTTCGTGAAAAGGATATAAAAATGGCCCTCTTCCACTTGTCCCTAGTTCACATTTGGAAAACGATGTTTATGAATTGTTCTTTTGACAAAACAAATGGGTGTCCATCGTTAGTAAATTATCGTTTACGCGTAAGAGCATGTTCAAATTAAGGGCCAAGGTGTTGCTTAGAAATCTGTGACCAGGTGGCCCAGTCAATCTTGTCCCACCAAGATGCTAGTGGAGGCCTAAGGCGGATGATACTTGTAAGCACCAGACCCATCATTCAAGGACTAATCAAGATTTCATGAGACCGATGATAAATTGAAGAATTGATGTGTGACTTTCAACCGTCAAATTAAGTATATAACTAAACCAACTATTTAAAAGGTAAATTGATGTGTCATGATAAAAGTAAAATTATAATATATTCGCCTCTTTAAACTTTTCTCACGAGTCATGACGTGCAAAATTGTCATCTCATTTTTGTCAATTTAAAATTTACAAGAACACCCGCTAATAAAACCTATCACATTATAAGCAATCTAGTCCCATGCATCTTCGAATACTGAGGAAGCATCGCGGGCATATGGTAGCGTCTGTAGCAGAAGATAAGGATGGGTTGGAAATGGGGGAATGCACACCATTGAAGAGATAAAAGAAAGTACAAGAGATGCTCCAACTCCACATCAAATCAACAGGCTCCACATTTCAGAAAAGTGACAGTCATCAAAGCGACGAGCGTGGATACAAGTTTCAGAGATTCTGCACGAAAGCCTTGCACCCTTTTTCCGTTTCCTTCGCTTCTTGTTTTCGGTGGGCCTCGTGTGTCCTCTACATTCTACACATTTCATCTTCGATGAACGTTCATGATTCAATGTATGCCACTCATAATTCCACTTCACATAATAACGAGCAAACCCTTACCATAGTCCCCATTTTTTTAGACTACTGGTCATGCACGTCATCCCTTAAAAAAGTAGCTACCCTAGTGCTGATATAATTGCAGAATACTAATAATTCAATAGGGAAACTTATATATATTATCTATTTGCAAGTACCCATATTTGAATAAGAACGGTACATTGCTAACCTTTCTCTTTTCCTCTCTAGATGATGGGGGAGTATAGTGAAGCGTCGCCTAGCTAGTGGTTCATTTGCAATGGGAGATAAAGAGCTCGTCCGCCCAAAAAAGGGAAAATCCAGTCATCAATTTAGTAGAATATTTAAACTCTTTCTTTTCCGTGAAAAGAAATGAGAGATAATGATGCCCTCGAGGCCGGTGTCCTTTGTTTGGCAGGTTTATAATTATCGCGCCAGATACCTTTGTCCATATTGGAATAAAAATTATACCTGTGACCTTTTTCTTGGTTTTTTTTCTTCATTTATAGAAGAAGGTGATGATGGTGATTCCCGAATCTCCTAATATTCCTATGGTCACAAAACATTTATAATATATATGAGATTGAATGGACAATTGTTCAACTTTAAAGGTTTAAAATGTTAGAAAGTGCAACGCATCTTAGTTGATAGTTTTTAAAAGCAATAAAGTGCACATGGTCGATTATATTGTAACTGGTGTGTCGGTGATTTATGCTTAAGAAAAGTGGTGTGAAGAATATGTTACTTTTTTGGCATTCTTGCGCATGGGGTGGCTGATCTTTGACATGATCCTCAGGACAATACCTTTTCCTCTAATTCTAGCAGGCTCATTAGCTTTCTCCTTGACTAAAATAAAGGGTGGAAAAAGTTGCTCACCCTTTCCATTTTAATAAAAAAACGATATTAATTGATTGTGTTGGTAAGTCGGGACATCTGTAGCCACACTCTCTTCATCTAAATAAAGAAGTGTGACAAATGGCTTCACCCCATATGCATTCTTAGCTTCTCTCCCTTTCTCTCTCTCCCTCCTTTCATTTTATCCTCACGCGTCTATGATTGTCCTTTCCAAAGAAGAAAGAAAAAATCCATAGAAAAGGACTGTTGTTGTGGTGGGGCTCTTTTTGCAGGTAATGCTCTCATCAAAATTCAAATATTAAGTTATTTGGAGAATATATATATCCGTATGTTGAGATTGTGTCCGAATTGATTTTCGTGCTTGCACCAATTTATAGGGAGAAGGTGTGCCATTAGCCAGCAAGTTTACTTCCGGCTTTTGACCTTGTAATCCAGAGGATTTTTCTTCAAGCCAAACCAGAGGTTCTAAGCAGAATTTGGTCCCCCTAGCTCGTAGCTTCCATGTCTGGTTTTTGAGTTAGAATGAGTGACACTTAATCCACGATCTGAATGCGTGGCATGAAGATAGGGCTTATCTTGACCTATCCTTTCACTTCTTCTTTTGTAGCCACACAAAATATAGTTGGGAAGTTCAAACTTTGGAACACCTTGTTTAGTAAATGTTGCAAGTTAAGCAGATGTCATCAGTTAACCCAAATTCCGTGGCCATGCCAAATAAGCCCTAATTGACTTGTTCGATCCAATCAAAGATGGGCAGTCTTCAGAAGTATCTATGGGGGCACATAAGGAATTACTTTCTTGTGACCTAACTTTTAGATATTGTTTTAGATGAAAATTAAACGGAATAGATTCCGAGGCTTGCAAGCCAAAACGAGAAACCACCCCAATAAAGTTCTTAACAATATGCATAAAAATTTAATTCATTTGCTGAATCAAAATTTACGTGAGCTCATTTGAAAGATGATGGATTCATAATTATGTCACACTTAAATTTGAATGGTCATAGATTCATGGATTCTCGACAAGTGTGATTCTCGATAGTCATACAAAAATCCTTGTATAAAGCTTATGTATATTACAACCTTATGGAACAAAAAACGGATCTAGTTGTCGCTCTAGCCTTGTGAATTTATAATTTATTTTGAAGCCTGAAAGTCAATATAGGTTGAGGTCATGTTTGGAGGCATTGGCGGCAGAAGAATGCAGGAGTCCAGTCAGACGATCCCAACTACCAGGCATGATTCGGGCGCCCGACCAAGTCTTGAAGGGTCGTCGGTCTGTCCAATCAGGCGCATGGCTGAATTGGAAGTGCCATCCGACATTAGGCGTTGGACGGGCGCCCAGATGTCGTGATCGCCGTTTGAAGTGATATGGTGAATTTTTCTGTTCAGAACACGAGTACAGCCTTGTGAGGTTTTCGTATGAACTTTTTTAGGGAAACTTGGCGAGAGAAACATAAGAGCTTGTGAGGATTTGTGTATTGGAGTTCTGGAAACACACGAGAGCTTGGGTGACGGGTTGTAACTCTATACTTCTCGGATTCGGATTGATAGTAAATTGTGACTGGCTCTCCTAGTGAAATAGGTATAGATACTAAAAAAATTAATGTAATTCCATAATAAATTAAGAATCATAGTGTTACGAGTAATCTTTTTTTTTTCCTTTTTGAGTGTAATATTTTCAAAATATAGATTGCCATATAATCTCTAAAAGAGTTAGCAACTATATCCATCTTTATAACATATTCTATTTTATTCATTGAATTATATAGTTTAAATATATTATGCTAATCATTATTTATAAATATGCTACTTGATCAATGTAATTTGTAGTTAACTAATAATAATGAAATTAAGGTACTCATATTGTTAATCAGAAATCATGACACGATTTTTTTCAAATAATATATTTATTAATACTTTACTAATAAAGTTTACCTTACCAACTAAGTCGATTTTCATTATTTAGAAGCATTGATGATTCCCTCACCTTTATACAAGTGGACTCAAAATTACCCAACCCAGTTAAAGATTAAGGTATGAGTATCCCCTACGCGTCCATCCCTTTGAATCCAATAAGTTTATGTTACGTTAGGTGCGCCATAATTCAATTACTTCGAATCAAAATGAATGATAATATGAAATATATAAAAAAAAAAATGAGAACCAATATTTTGATTGCTATGTTTAGTTGCAAGAAGGGATGGTGTTGGAATGGAATAGTCATTCTTTTCTTATCTTCAATTTGTGACCCAAAAATTGAAGATATCAAAATACCCAAAAAACGAATGGTAAGTTAGTTATATCAATATATCCCAATGAAGTTTTTCTCCGAATCATTGAAGGAATCCCCATAGTAGGAATGACCTTACAAGCTGTAATTATAGGAGACTTTAGACTTGTCCACCCCAGCCAAATGGAATTTATTATTCTCATAGACGTCTATGCATTTCTAAGATTTTAATTTTACTTCATAATGATAATTAATTGTAAACTTGCCAATTACGTTACGTTAGAATAAGTATTATCCTGGTAAAAAATATTTGACAATGATTTGCTTAAATGAATACTCCAACCTAGACCTTTCGATAAGCATTGACTGCATATTTCATGTCGTTGTTACTCGTACTCTAAGGTTTTAGCTTACACGACAACGCAATCCTTTGCAATACGCAGCAAGTAAACGGGAAACAGAAATGTCCCTCTCAATTTAATATATTTATCTAAGTAGAGAGAGACAACTTTATTCTAACTATTATTATTATTATTATTGGCTAAACTTAGGCAAAGAGATGGCATTAAAATTGCGTTCGAATTGTCAAACGCGCTTCTTATGTTCATCAGTACAGTAATCTCCCACTCGGTTTAATGTACTAATTCACATGACATGCCAATATGAAATTACCCGACTGACGAAACGTCCTCGACCGCTTTGTAATATGCACATTGATTATCAGGAAACGTGCATAATAACGCTCGATTAACTTGTGGCACCATATCAATAAACATTAATTGTCGTGCTACACGAATACGCTTCTCCAACCTATTGATCCTGTATTTATTTTGAGGTTGGCTAGAAAGAATTAAGGAATAGGAAGAAAAAAGTTGTATATGTTGAATAAATTGCAATCATCATCTAAATACCTGGAAACTTGTATTTTATATGTTGGTCGTATTGTATATTTATCTGCACGTTTAATATTTTACGGAAATCAAAGTAGCATGGCGACTATTGTATCGATGACATCTAGGAAAATAATTCAAGATGTTGGTGATCAATAGGAATAATACACCGGAGCAATTGACGAGAAATCCTCACAAAAGATTTCTCTTCAGAAATAATAATATTCATACGCAAAACGTGAGTTTGGAAAGTTGACATGGATGAGGACACAAATTGTTGTTAATTGGTTGAGGTACCATACTTAAAAAAACAAAGAAAATTAAAAAATGGAAGAATAATTTTTCATTGACTATGACGCTTCGAGTATCAAATCTTGCTCTCGACTTTCAAAATTCTAGATCTTTTTACGCTAATGTTTCTAAGGTTAGTACCATTAAAAGTTCAAATTATTATCTTATAATATATTTATTCCAAATTAATTTTTTGTTTAAAAAAAATTCAAATCAGTACTCACATAACACATCTACTACAAATTAATATTTGTCTTGCAAAAAAAAAAAAATGGTACCTCGATCCAATATATCGTCTGTTAAACAATGGGTACATGATAACACACATGGCAGATTAAGACAGATCTGATATGGAGAATGATAGATCCAGAGTGGAAAATCCATGTGTTTATATGTGCATTTTAAAGATGAGTAAATTTGAGTTAGTCGTATAATTTTGTGATTTATTGAGACGAGGAATGGAGTAAATATGTTATAGATTTACCAATTTGAGAAAGTATGTGATGCTTTCAAAGGAATATGTTGGCTGTTGATGAGGTGTGTATTTTAAACTCATGTCCAGTTATAATTTAAAAAGTGCCAATGACGTGGAAACAACTAAACAAGTGTTCAACCGTGGAAGTTTGTTCGCTAGAGTTGTAGCACCTCCCCTCGCTGCGGTCGCGAGGGGAGTTGTCAGCACTGCGTCCCGTGCATCTGAGCCAAGCTACCCCTGCTCGTGTCAATGACGGCTGTGGACAAGCGGTGTGACATCGGCGAAGGCGGGGACGACCATGAAGGAGCGACGTTGGCCTGAGATGTTTGGCTCAAGCCACCATCCATGGCCGATGAAGGCGGTGGCAACCATGAAGGAGCGATGCTGGCCTAAGATGTTTGGATCGAGCCACCATCCATGGCTGACCTAAGGCAAAGTATGTGGCTTTTTGTGGCTTGGCAAAGAGATATCTGCTTTGCGTTTGTTAGAATATTTAAATGATAAATCACATATTCATTTAACAGTTTAAACTTTTAGAATAGTTGACCGTAATCCCATAAAATTATCATGTGGTATTAGAATTGGAGATCTTAAGCTGAATCTTTTTAGGTCCCATTTGACTCTCCAATTAAATTTAAGAGCAGATTAAATGTGAGGAGAAGCGTTATAATATTTAAATGATAATCAATAACTTCATCTAATTTTTCCAGATCAGTGCCTTGACAAAGTAGATGGCTTTCATCTTCAGATCTATTGTGCATCTTCTTTGTTTGGCTCAAAGAAGATGGTTTTTTCCAGCCGATTTGGTAAGTGACGTGGACCTGGCCTGGCAAAGAAGATGGCTTTCATCTTGGATTTGCTACGCATCTTCTTTGTTTAGCTCAAAGAATATGGCTTTTTTCTGGCAGATTTGGTGAACGACGAGGACACCCATGGCATGGACACTCAACATCTCGTCCTTGGCCGATTGTTGGTCCATGGTCAGTACCGTGTTCACCGAAGGCCTGGACGTGACCCTGGTGACTGGATGGAGGAGAACCAAAGAGAGAGATTTATTTGATTCCACGCTAGCTGCTAAAGTAGCGGCGTGGACACGTGTCAATTTGTAAAAAACGAAATACACATCATATTAGCGATTAATGTAGTGGTTTGAAACCAATGGATCTTTGTCCAATTCGAGGGATAATAAATAATTTGAGGGAAATGTGTTATAAAGATATATGTTAGGTTTTTGCATAATTTCTTAAAATCCATGGTATGGGCAGAAATTATTTTAAAATTTTGAAGGTGAAAAGTGAGGTCCGAAATAAAGTTTAGAGGACGATTGATATGCTATAGTTTTCCTAAATGAAAATATAATGCATGCTCCGTGGCCATAACAATATCAAAGATGGGGAAAGGTGGTACATGGTCCCCTTTGAATTTGAGGCCTACGTGTTGCTAGGTTAATAGCGGAAAGGTGCTTAAAAGAAAAGGCAAACCTTAGAAGATTTGCAAGCAAAAACAGAGAGCATAAGAGCATGAAATACAAAGTGTTGATTGAAAAGAACTTAACCAAGTGTTTACCGATATCTTTCAAAAAGTTGCACTTTCCTTTTAGGTGATCATGCGCCAAATTCAATATTTAGAAAAGAACATTTTCTGGACCTTCATTTTATTATTTTTTAGTAAGTTACACGTCTAAATAATGCTTGTTACATAGTAAAGGGGATTAAGAAAAGGGAGCAAATATCAACATAATTTTCTATATGCACTTGGGAAAATATTAATTAATCACTTGTCAGATCACCAATAGGCATATAAACTATACCCAACCCTAAGAAGATGGGTTGAGTGAGGAATAAATTTGACGGCTAATCATCGCGGCTTTTATTTAAAAGAACTCCTAGTTTCCCATCAAGTGATCAGCAAATCCTCTTGACAAATGCAATTAGAATTTGATCGAATGATAACAAAACTTATCGTCTGAAAAGAGAAACGAGAAGCAGAAAGTTTTGTACTTTCAATGGCTGACTAATTACATTAAGATGCAATCGAACACAAGGAATTTTCATTGCGCCTCTCTCATTTAACGGATAAAAAGACAAATAAATAAAAAATGGAAAGCCAGCACCAGAGGAGGGTTTTCTCTTTTTTTCCCCCCTTCTCCTATATCATCTGATGCTTCTTATTCTCTCTGTTGTGCCGTTATGCATGTAATAAACTGCACACCAAAAAGAAGAGGGGAAAACCGAATTTCGATTTTCCATTTACTGCACTAGCTCATTGGTCCAAGATGACTGATCCAGAGCCGATCTTTGGCACGAATTCACCGGATGAGGATCGAGCATTAGCGTCTTGTCGTCGACGCTGCCGACCAGAAAATCCCAGTTGATGAAGTCGTCGTCATCCCACGGCTTGCGATGTTGGTTGTCCCCGTCGCCAGAATTGCCAAATTCACCGTACGACCAGTCCAAGTCAGGAAACTGCAGTTCTTGAATGAAGTTGCCGCCGCAGCCGCCACCGCCGCCGCCACCGTTGTTGTACGAGGAAGAAGATGAGGAGATCGAGGAAGAGGGAGGGCAAGCGACCAAAATGTCGCTGGGGTCGATCAGAGGGACCTCGTCTGTGCAGAAACTGTTCATGTCCATGACCTCGATTGTCTCGAGCAGGCTTGCATTTGCCATGCAGCTTGTTCCGTCTTCTTCTTCTTTGGCTTCGGTTAGGACCGAATCGATGAAATTATCAGCCGATGGTGTTTTTGCGGCATCGGCTGAACTCGTTGAGCAAGATTGCTCTTCCTTCTGCTGGTGCTCATTCTGCAGGCTCTGGGGCGGGTCGGATGGGTTTGAGACCAACGGCTTGTGGGTGACAGGGTCGACGCCCATCTTCTTGAGCTTTTTCTTGATGTGAGTGTTCCAGTGGTTCTTGATCTCATTGTCGGTTCGTCCGGGTAGGTGAGAGGCAATCTTGGACCACCTGCAATATGTCAAAGCAAAGCAAGAAGCTTGATTAAAATTTGGCCCAATTTGTAGTTTCAATGAATCTAGAAACAGGGGAAGAAACATAATTGTGTAGATAAATTTCCAGCTTGGTGTAAAATTGGGGCAGAAAGATTCTTTGAATGTCTCTCTTGCTATGTGCACGTAATGACGGGAACAATCTCAAATTGCATCTTCAGAAAGACCCAAATGGGGGAATTTAGAGTCTGAAGCAAAAGAATGAACAAGCAGAGTTGGCCAGAGCAACTCGATTCAACATGCATAACAAGAGAAAGTTTTGACCTGTTGCCAAGTTGGGCATGGAGGTCAATGACCAGTTTCTCTTCCTGTTCAGATAAGAGCCCCCTTTTCAGGTCTGGCCTCAGATAATTCGTCCACCTGAGCCTGCAACTCTTCCCACACCTCAGTAATCCTGCCAATTTTAATTCATCACAACTTGTTCAGACACCGAGACCATCATACAAAAAACATCATCAGGAAAAAAATGTCTCTGGGGATTTCTTGACGTGTTTAATTCTTCAAGAAACCCATCACAAGAGCTTTCAGATAAATGTGGAGGGTGGGAAGAAAGAGAGAGAGAGACTGCAGAGCAGATGGGGGGTGGTGGGTTGCGAGTGTTCGTCACCTGCAAGTTTAGGAACAGCTCTCCAACAGCATTGGCCATGAGTGAGGATGAAGTTGATGAGCTTCTTGTCCTCTTCCGCCGTCCACGGCCCTTTCTTCAACCCCACTTTCTCACAGCAAGGCTGCCTTCCCATTCTCAACACCCGACCAAAGCTTCAATTTCGGAAGAAAAAGGGAGAAAAGCCAAAGACAGAAAGCAGACAAGCTTTTGAGCTAAAACCAGCCAGGGACAAAGCGACCTGGCCACCAGCTCCGAGGACCTATTTCGACGGAGAACGAAACGAGAAAACTAAGCTAAGCTAGGAACAATGTATCCCCCACCTTCGTATATATACACAGAATCATCTGCTTGTCCAACAAATGATGAGGACACGGCTCCCTCTATATTTTATTCGAAGGTGTGTTGTGCCTGGCCCTTTCTTTTGTTTATTTCTTCCTTAAAGGCGGAGCCGGTCGGCTTACGACACGTGTTTGACTTCCCTGGCATCCAGAGCAAATCGTTCCATGTTTCAACTAGTCCATGAGGTTAATCAAGGATCATCGATTCCTAATCCAATTTAGTCTAATGGAATTGGTCACTTCTTTATTATCATTAAAGAGTGTCCGTGCATAATGGTAACAAATCTTAAAATATTGACGAAGATATCAATAAGTGAAGAGTCATTGTGTCGCAGTTTGTAGAGCCACTAGACGAGATTGTGTTTAGTTTACATTTTACTATTGGATCAGACTGCTCGGACACCGGTTTTATTTTTAGGAATTGGGAATTGTGCTGTCTGTTTTATACACTATTAAAGTTAATGAAATAATTTGCGACTTCGAGATTTATCCATCTAGGATCAGCTTCAAAGTCATAATTAGAGTATTGACAATGCTAACAAGCTTGCCGGTGTTGCCTTTGTGAAAGCGCCACCTCAACTTCTCTCCCTCCTTTTTTTGTCCATTGCTTGAGTTGGAAGCGTGAGACAACCGTCTCCTTCTATTTCATTTCAGGACTAAAGACTTGGCTCCTCACGCCCTCAGCCTGCCCAAAGTAAAAGCAACTCACTTCTCTCGCGTCTCCGCTTCAGTCGGACGAGAGAGAGAGAGAGAGAGTATTTCTGAAAAAGTTACTGATAAATATTTCTCAGTCACGCATGCTTTTACTGGAATTCTACACATGATGTGGGGGTGGTTCCAACATTACGTAAAGAGTTCACCCTGGGTTTAAGGAATTGTAGAAGGGTCCATTAACATCGAGATAACGACGGGCAAAGGTCATCAAGGCTTAAATATATTCAAAGGGTTCCTTGCCTGATTATGTTAAATAAGTCTGGTCAGATCCAAGTACTTGGATCTAAGCGCCGTGCCGTATCGAAACGAAGAGTAAAGTACATGTAGCTGTATGAATGGGGCATATATTCAGTTCAGGTTTAGCTTGCAAGGCTTTTGGCTGTTATGCATGAGCTATCACCGTATGCCCCGGGTTTTACATTTTTTTTTTTCACTGTTTTGCTTTGCTTTTAGAGAACCCTATTCGTCTGATTATCTTATAGACAAATCTTTTGCTTTTCACCCCCGAAAAAAAAGCTTGAGCTGTCGAGGAACAGACAGCATATGCTTCACTAATCGGCCTTCGTAAGAATTCGCAGACAGTTACTTTAGAAACAGAAAATTATACGCTTGAAAGAAAGAATTTACTAAATGTAGAAGGCAGTACCTTCGAAAGAGTTTCTTGTGCTCCCTAGTCATGTGAACCAGAAGACGATGAATGGAGTGGCGAGAAGAACAGGCGAGACAGGTTTGGTGCGCCATTATCGAGTGCTGTTGAGAGTATCCCCAAGTCCAGAAGGCATCTGAAAAAAAACCATTCATCTTCATTAAAGGGCCAAGAATTCATGTGAGATTGTGAAAAATGTGGCGTTTCTGATGGGAGGAGACATTGTGTATTTGAGTATGAGACGACTATTGATACTTTCAATTTTAGGCGAGTAAATTGACCGAGTCCGTTCTCTCAGGAACATCACACGTCGCCTGAGATTTGCAAATTACGTGTCATGATCATCCAGAGCAATATATCGAGTCAAGCAATTGAGAACGATTTCAAAGTCTCGTGCGAATGAATGAACGTGCAAGAGACATGTTGAGTTTGCTTTGACGGTATGAAGTAGTATAGATATCCAAAGAAGATTGGAAAAGAGTGATTATTCTTTTTTTGTGTTGGATTTAATTGGTGAGGCCGGCTCGTGAGCCATGGGGGATTATCTTCATGTTCTTAGGATGGTTATAGCGCATGTATGCCATATTCGCCAGGTCCCTCTATATGAATTCAGATACACATGGATCGACCCATCATCATCATCTCGTTTTTAATTTAACGTATACAGAGATGTTTGTGCGCATCTCTTTCGCTGTGAGAGTTGTCAGTTGCAGCATTATCTCTTGTTTCCACACTGGAAGACTGCTACCTCTTTTTGTCATAAAGACTTCTTGAGATCGAATGCACAACACTCTCGAGGGCCGATTTTGACGACGCGTTGGCCATAGAATCCACCAAATCCGTCACGCATAAGGAAATGAAACTCTCACAAAACGGGTTAAAGCAAAGTGCGAGGAGTTGAACTTGAGAATTCAGACTCATATGTGAATGTATGTAAATTCTTGTTTTGGGCGACTCATATATATTGTTGGATATTTTGATCCTCAATGTGAATATACCTCTTTAATTCATCCAGTCCCATCTGTACCTTCAGTCTGTGCATTTCAGTCTTGAAAGAACTCCATTCAGTTGGCAGTTTGCTCAACACAAGACCAACAAAGAGATTATTGGACATATCAGAATTATCATCTTTCAACTTGTTCCTCATGTTCTCAAATTCAACTAACTGAGAGGTGATGCTTGAATTCATAGTGAATTTAAAGTCAAAGAATTTCTCCGCTAGGAGGGTTTTAGATAACCCCTCTTGTTTTTGGAATTGAGCGTTCAAGTGATCCCATATCTCTTTTGCCGTCTTATACTCACTATAAGTCATAGCCAAATTAGGATTCAGAGAGTTCAGCAAGTAATCTCTACAAAAATCCTCATCTTTGTTCCATTGATATTCATTCACATCTTCAGTGGTAGATGTAAAATCGCTCAATACAGTATAGAATATGTCACGTTCTTTCATGCCAAATTGAATATGTAATTTCCAGCCATGAAATTCAATAACATCAAAAGATTGCAACTTTATAATATCATAGGAACTACGCTTTGCCATTTTAATCAAAGCAAAGTGTTAGAAAGAGTGCACCTTGAAGTCCTCAGAGCAACAAAGTTGAATAACTCCCCTAACCTTGATCAAACCGCTCTGTAGAGATGGAATTTGCCAAAACAAACCCCAAAAACGGATTTAGAGCGCCCAAAGACCTTAAAATGGACTGCCCTTGTTGCTGAAACTCGCTGAAAAATTTCGCCCCCCGAAATTCGCTAGAAATTTCGTCCCCAAAATTCGCTAGAAATTCAGATGGAAACTTCCGGGTGCCATAACTTCTCCGTCCGACCTCCGATTGACGCGAGTGACCACTCAAAATGTTCGTAGCGACGAGTAGATCAAAGCCCAAGTGGTTTCACCCTCTTAAATTGGCTATAATTTTTGGGTTTTTGAATCAAAGATTTCGGTCACCCGAATCTTCAAACTCAGATCCCGGCCAATATCACCGTCGAAATCGAAAGTAAATTACAGTCGCGAGTTCGTCTTGACGAAATCTTCAAGAACACACTTTACTCGCTCAAATCCGACACATGAACCTAATACTTCAAGATTGTTGGAGGTAATAGGTTTGAGAGAGAAGAAGTAGTTGCTTGAAGTATTACACCAACACACGTCAAGTTTGGAACGCTCAACAGTGTTACCAAGAGACGTCAAGTTTGGAACGCTCAACAGTGTTACCTCAAGCGTAGGGAAACCCTAGAGTTTTTATATGCACGTTATTGGGCTTCGGCCCATATGGACCCAAATAACCATGCTTTTACCTATTGGGCTTATATGTGAACATATTATTTTGGACTATATTAATAATATATCCAACATATATGAATGATCCAGCTCCTGCCGGCTGCGTATTCAGAACTTATCGAGAAAATTCTTCTCACAGCACTACTTCTGAACGTTTTGTCTTTTGACTTTGAAGATTGCTGTACTCATTTGTTCCGACTGCTTGCCACTAGACCTATTGCGGAGGAGGAACAAGCACAAAAAATCAACATCACAATGAACATATATGTCAATGCAATCCTGGTAGCAATCTGATGGACATTGATGCTTTCCCTGGCTTTGGCGATCATAAAAACAGTGACAGAAATTTAAATCACAGCGAAGTGTCTCTCATCTGCATTCCTTGTTTTGGTATATAATTTGATCATTTGAAGGTGCTATTGGAGCCTATTGTGCCAGGGTCGGAACCAAAGTCTCCAGTCATAGAGCGGCACCCCGGCTTCTTCCTCAAGCCACCGGAGATTGGCAGCGAAACAGCACTCTCTTCTCACACAATGTCTCAGCTTAAAGGTTTCTACTACAACCATTCCTATTGCGGCAGACAGTATGAGCTGCAGAAGATAAAACATGCATGTAAAAGGAGGCAAAAAAGAGATTCAGATCTTGGAACCAACCCCTTTCACGTCTGTGACGACCAGAAAACCATTGATGGCTTCTCTTTGAAGAGGTCTTGGGAAGTACGACGAAGACGCGTCGAACAGTGCAGATCAGGACAAAAGAAACATCTTTTCTATTCGGGGTTTGCTTGCGGTGTCTTGATCTTTTTGTACGGAGAGAATGACTTTGATACTGGCTATCGTTCAGATGTCACCTGTCTACGCCGTTGACAAAGCAGGGCCTGCCTAGTCGCAAATTGCCACAAGTAATTCTCTCCTTCCTGTCCACAGATAGCCCCGAATCATGTTCCAAATGTAAATTTCCTCTTCAATTATCAGCCACTGATTGTACACTTATAAATTAAATACGCATCTTGTTCAGTGCATCATAATTATATGACATTGGTAATTGATTCTAAATCGTATTTACGAGTTCGAGCTGGAAACCTGCTAGTCATGTTACTAACAATGTTAGTTAGCGGCTTACGGTCTGTCAGTGTAATAGCAACTCATTAATCTTTTTTTATGAATTTTTTATTCATATTTAAGGGTTTTAATTGATAAGCTACTGGCGGCATTAATAATCTACTAGAAATTTATAGTGATAAAATAGTTATTTTTATTTGTAAGATATAAACCATTCACTAGCATTAATAGTAAAGTATGTAAGTAATTTGTACTCCACAAACAAAAACGGTGCTCATTTATAAAAAAGAATGACGGTTCATAATATATTAGGGTATTTAAGCTTGTTTAATAATAATTTCTTGTATGTTATTAACCAATGAACCTTGGCTCACTTAGGGCTTGTTTGTGTTTATTCCAAATAGTATCTGATTTTGTTTTTTGTTTTTTTTGTTTTTTTGGTAAGTAGTATCTGATTTTGTTCTTTTGTTCTTGGGAAAAAAAAATATAAATCTGTTTGGTAAAATTTTTTGTTCCTGGAAATAAATTTGGAACAAAATCAAGAAGTAGAAAAAAGTTGTTTTTGTTCCCGGGAACAATTTCTAGAATCAGTGCAAGTTTTTGGGTCCGAGTTCTTGCTGTATAGCTCTATATAGCTTTCTGGTTTCAAGTCAATATATTTCTTACTTTTACAAAAAAAAAAATTCCTAGAATTAGTTCCTATTTTTTTCTTCTTCTTCTCTTCCTCTTTCTTCTTCTTCCCTTTGGCCAGTCGTCGGCCTCCGGCGATCGGCCAGACGAGGTCCTACGACCTCGCTAGAGCATCATCGGCCCCCGGCGATGCCAAGCCACAACGAAGCTTGACCTTGCTTAGATTTGGCGAGACCGAGGCGAGCCTTGGTGAGGCAAGCCTTCAGCGAGCTAGCCAAACCTCACCCTAGCCTAGCGAGGCTCTGGTGAGCTTGCCAAACTCGGCCATCAGCGACTGGCTGCAAAGAAGAAGGAGGAAGAAGAGAAAAAGAAAAAAGAAAAAAGAAGAAAAATATAATAAAAGTATTAAAAAATTAAAATAAACAAAAAATTTAAGAATTTTACCGAATGCATTTCTATTCCAGGAATAGAAATTTTGGACAATTACTAAGCGTGTTTTTTCGCTTAGAAATTGTTCTCGGGAGCAGAATCAGAAAAAATCATTTCTAATAAAAATTTGTTCCTCAGAGTAGAATAGTTACCAAACGCACCCTTATAAGCTCGAAATGATGTTATCATTCGACTAGGAATTTATAGTGGCAAAATAGTTTTTTTCCCCATAAGTTGCTATCTTTAACCAATACTTACTTGTAAAGCATGTAAACAAATTCATAACTCCTAACAGAAAATGCGCTCGCTTGGAAAAGCAAACGATTATTCCAATTTACAAGGGTATTTTGACTTTGTAAGTTGTTAGTATGTTACATCAATAGTAAAATCTAGGGAATGTTAACAATCTACTCAAAAAAAAAAAATTAATGACAAAAAACGTGTTTTTCTCATAAGTTACAATTGTTAATCATTACAACTTGTAACTGTTTCGTCAATTTTGGATCTCGCAACGAAATATCTTTCAGTAAATGCTATATTTTAGTTTTTTATTTAAGGAGACTCAGGTTCTGTGGTGGCTTTGGACAGAGAGGGTCAAATGTGAACAAGATTATACACCTTATAATCTCAAAATTAAAGAAGTCATTGGCCTATTGCACATTTAATATTAAGGATAATTAATGTCGAAACCTAATCAATGACATCATGTAGACTTACTTTTATATAATAATGAAAACTCATTAAAATTAAAATCATCTATATGATATCGAAAGCACTTCGAAAACACTAAATATGAACAAGATACCTCATAAATACTGCTTTCTATCAAATTTGAGGACACAACATTAGAATCTAATCAACAATGCTGGACAATGGACAACGATTCGAGATGGATCTGAGGACATAATGTCAAAATCTAACCAATGATGCTGAACAATAATAACAACACCTATAATATATTGCTCCTAGATACATACATGAAAACAACATTGGAATCTTATCAACAACATTAGACAAAGACTATCCTTGGATGAGGATGAGAACACAAAGTCGAAAGTGAATTGACGATGCTGAACAATGGGTCAATATTGGAATCTAATTGATAGCACTCTTCAGAATATAGACACTCGCTGGAATTGAATCTACAATGGTAATCTTAAGCTATAGCTAGGCTAAACTAAGTAAGGGTAAATGCAATATAAAGTAGTTTTTGTTCGTTGTTTTGGTGGGGCTTTTTGTTGGATTGCTTATGGTATTTATAGTCCAATTTGGTAACCATCAATAGTCGGTTACTTCCTCCTCTAGAATCGTTCTACGTTCTAGGTTTAGATTTTGGCTTGTTCGACAACATTCTCATAGCTTGTTTAGCAAGTATTATCGCTCCTCCTTTGAGTTTGGTGCTCTTTTAACTGTTCCCGCCTATTTTCACCGTCAACGTTGTATCTTCATTAGTGATCTTTGGCTTCGACACGTGGAAACCCACCTGATTCATCATGATATTTTATGCCTTCGTCCATTTGTTGAAATTCAGCTCCAAATTTTCCAAAATCCTTAATTATATGTTCTCGTATGACCACTTATGGGCTGGGCTGATATGGATTATGGCCCATTAACACTTTCTGCTCCTTGTGCCTCACACGTGCTTGTAGGGGTATTTTTGGGTGTCAACATATGCCCCCTTTTACAAGTAGTAAATTAAAATTTTATTTCTCTTAAAGGAAATACCTCGTTTTGTGTGTAGTCCACCACAGATGATTGTTATATATTTCTATTCTTTGACATATCTGTAGTTGATATGAACCAACGGCTTCGGTTGCATCTTGATATGTCACTTCAATTTTTGGTAGATATCCTTAATTTTTTGAATCATTGTCCATTATTTTGAATAGAAGAACACATTCCATTGTCTTGTTCATACTTTGTCTTCTTCTTTAAACGCTAAACCCTTCTTATTTTGCTCATAAGTTTTCCATGGTTACTGAAGCTCCCAAATTCAAACTTGAATCTTATATTTCAAATTTCGACTGTCTTCTTAATGCTGAAGAGGCCAACTATTATCGATTTTGATTATTGAGTATTGTCTAAGAGCATAAGGAAGTCATTACGTCTTAGGCCTACCCTCCTAGATCACAATCATATTCCACCGCCTCTTAAACCTTGCTTCTCTACTAGAAGGAACTAGAAGCCTTCGGTACAGTATTCCTCCATCAAGAATATCTAAACGTCTGCCCCAACTAGGTTTCAAAGTTTTGCTTTATTCAAGGAGAATTGTCACGCCTAGCATTTGCGATTACATGATGATCTGCCTACCCATTTGTCATGGATGAATGCAAGTATTGAAATGGCACTAGAGGTTAGCATGCTAGTTCAAAATCTAATAAGAGGTTTAATGTGTTTGACTGTTTGCTTCTAGTCTAGATTGACCAATTGCTTCTTTTTCCCTTAAGGAACCATGTCTGTGACCCTTTGGAACGTATTCACCATTTTTGGGTTTGTTCCAGACGAAATCAAAGCCCCAGAGGACTTCCATATTTCCGATAATGTTCTTGCTTATGGTACCTTTCTTGATGAGTATCGTAAAACTTCGGTTCCTATTTTCTTCAAAGAGCAAACTGCTTTTCTATATTGGCTGTCGAAATATGTACTATTTAATTCGGCCCTTAAAGTCTCTAAAGATTTCTTTAGACTTGTTGCCAATCTTGCAAAAGGAAATAAAGTAGCTCTTGGTCCACTCATTTTGGCTGTTCTACATAGAAGTCTTACCCATGCTACCCTTTCAATGACGCCAAAAGAAATTGGGGTTCTATCTAGTCCATTTTGGACTTTGCATGCATGGATGGCTCTTTATTTTCCTTTCTTGTTTAGAAAAATTCATTATGTTCTTCCATTCGATCCTTCATCGAAATCTAAATAGCCAAAACCTCAAAGTATGGGTTGTCAATTACTCATCTTATCTCCTAGAAAGGTTCCTGATGACACTTCCTTGTTTGTTTACTTCCTTCATGAGATATTAAACTCGGACCATGCCCATGTGGACCTCTTTCCTTATGATACTCCTGAGTTCTATTATCTTTTTTATGTAGAAACTAAGTACCTGGATAACGTTGGTGCATTTTGGTTGTGTACTTACTCCGGTTGATCTTCTCATACGACTTTGTAAAAAGGGAAGATTTTACCATAGGCTTAAGATTTACTTGCTGTAGTGTTGTGCTAATTACTTACTCTATGGAGTATCCTTGATGAACAGAAAGATTTATAACTTTTAAAAAAACAAGCCCTTTGTGTGTTGCTCTTAGATAACTGTAGCAATGCGGCCCCGATTTTTCCTAGACTTTAAAGATTTTCAACTCTTTCCAAGATTTATAGTAGAATATACTAGCTGATGGATCTCATTTACATTCGAGAGCCCATATGAAGAAGCCACCAAGACTGTTTTCAATCATATCAAACAATGTCATCCTTGGTTAGCTGAAGCAACTAAGAAGGGTAAACAAGTGTTGGAGTATCCTCTCGAACTTGATACTCCAATCGTAATAATAGCACTTAAAATTAGAGCCTCAGAAGTAAGTAATACTCATTTATTAGTTCTACCACAACATGAGGATCCGGAGTAGGAATATCCAGGAGAAAATCCAAAGCTAAGAGGAGGAGAAGGAGAAGCAGAAGCAGGAGGAGGAGAAGCAGGAGGAAGAAGGAGAAGAAGAAAAAGAAGAAGTAGTAGAAGAAGAAGAATAGGAGGAGGAGGAGGAGGACAAGAAGAAGAAGAAGTAGGAGGAGGAGGAAGCAAAAGAAGAAAAAGAAGAAGCAAAATGAGGAAAAGGAGGAGGAGAATGAAGAAGAAGCAGAATGAGGAAAAGGAGGATGAGAATGAAGAAGAAGAAGAAGAAGAGAAATTAATCAAGCGTTGACCTAGTGCTGTTAAAGGTATGTCCAATTGGTCCCTTTAGTTCTATTGCTCTAGTGCTAACTTTTTCTTGTGTTGTTTAAGTATTCCTGATTCCTCACTACACATCAAAGATGAAGACACACTTGACGTGATAATTTCTTATCTCAAACGGAAGAATAATAACTCTCCCCCTTTAGTAAGGAAACAACCTTGACTAGTTGTCGAGGACCAGCCTTAGTTCTAGTTGAAGATAATCCTATGCCTTTGACAAAGCCGATTAACCTCGGCAGTCCTCCCAAGGCCAGAACAGAAGATTTCCTAGGTACAAAGACTCATCTTTCTTCTTCTAAGAATGCTAGGATTTTGCTTATCCTTGTTTCTTTAACAATCCGTGGTAAATGTTTTCCTATTTTCTATCATGTCCTTGTTTGTTCGTTTTGCTTTTGAATATTGACTTTATCTTAACATAATAGCTATTGAAGTATCTACTAGTGGTGAAGATTCACTCCAACATACTTCTATTCAATCTTTGATCAAAGAAACCATTAACTTTTCTGGATACAATAGTGCTTGCCACTCAAGCTTCATTAACCATTACATTTTTAATAGCTAGTATCACCTTGCCATAAGTTCCTTCTTTCACTCTTGTTGAGGTATCCATCCATAAGGAGAGCAAGACTTTTCTAGCTATTCTGGCTAGCACTATGAGTGCTTTAGATGAAGCAGTTCACGTTCTAAATGCTAGTGATTTGACCCCATGAGTTTCCTCAATCAAACTTGATAATTTGATGAATAGGCTAGCATATTTTCTATTTCTTTCAAGTGGTTGTATATCCATGATTATAAACAGTTAGTTCACTCTTTCCCAGCTCAAGTCATTGATGAGTGAACTGAACGAGTATGATATTGGTGACTTTTTGCCTCCAAATCTCAAGTCAAGACTCAAGGATTTCTACAATAGATCTTGATCTATTTTAGATACTTATCACTAGCACAAGACTTGGTTGACAACATTAACTGTCCCCGAAGAAACTTCTTTTGAGCCAAGTGATACAATCTCGAGAGGTAGAACAAAAAATGAAAGAATATCACCATTCTCTATAAGCTACCATGAATGACATTGCTAACCTTGAGAGGGAGGAATACAATCTTGAGAAGCAGAAGGCGATGATTAAAAGAAAATTGGAGGAAGTTCACTAGAAGTTGGAAACTAAGTTCAACGGTAGATCCTAGAATGAAGGTCGACTATGCAAATCTATAGATGTTCTTAAGGGAGTGAAGGAAAAAGATTATGCTCGTTGAAAATAGCTAAATTCAGAATGCCTTCATGTCATCAATGAACATCTAAATTAGAACCTTGGTTTTGACCAACTCATGTGTAATTTTCAGCAAGATGTGAAATCTTTTGTGTACTCACAAAGTTCGAAATGAAATCATTTAATTAATATTTCTTCTAGAATTTTTACTTTGTAATGCATTTATTCTTAACCTTTTTCATTGCGCTTCCAAACAAAATTATGGCGGGATTTTTAAATGCCATGAATTCATTCACGTCCCTTAAAAATAAGATAATATGGTAAGTTAGTTACCTTTGAGGCCTATTCATATCCAATGATCCTATTCCTTTACCAACACTTCTAGTCATACACAATGGTAGGCTATTCTCAAAATCCAATAGGCATTGAAGCGGCTTTGTACTTGTTGCGCTTAGATGCACTTTGTGTGCGTGAGGAAAATGGGAAGCTCTCCCTGATATTTATGGACCAAAATACTGGGACAAGTTGCATTACCTTGGATTCTCATCTCAAACTCCTGCCACCTTCTTCTTTGCTTACAAAATGTTTCCTTGCTATTGTGAAGAAATTTTGGCCATATACTAGTATTCAACATATACTTTTACTTGATCTTCCCCTAATTATCGCTTTCGCTGTTATCTTTCTTTTGACAATCAATTTTTCAACTAGTATAAAAGATTGAAGAAGGAAGTCTCAAGTGCATGGAATTATGCCAAGATCAACGAGTGCTTGATGTTATACCGTATATCTATTGATCCGCTCGAGTATGGATTGATTAGTAGCCTTTGGGCACATTTGGTTCAACTTTGGGGAGGTGGCTCGAGCTGTTGCAAGAGTGTTTGGATACTTATTTTTGTGCATATTTTGTAAAGCAACTTTGAGGTGAAAAGAAAAGAAAAGAAAAACAGAAGATAAGATGTATAGTAGTTTAAATAGCGAAATTATGGGGGAGGCGGCTCGAGTTGTTGCTGTTGGTGATGGGGAGGTGGCTGATGGCAGCAGTGGCGGCGACGGCAGCGGTAGGGAGACGGCTCACCTAAGGTCACCCTAGGTTGTTGATGTAGATGCATCGGAGAGGGCAAAATCGTGGGGAGGGGGTAAGCTGTTGTTGGTGGTGGTGGTGTAGAGGCGGCTACTGGTGGTGGTGTTGGTGGTTATGGGGAGGTGGCTTGCTTGAGGTCACATGGCCGCAGGCGGTGTTGCCTGAGTTGCTTGACTTCAGGCAGTGTGGCTTGACTATTTCTTTTTCCCAGTTGGCCTAATGACGGTCACCTTACTAAATATATGGTCACATGGATAGGTGATATGACACATTCATTAATTGAATTAGGTGGAAAATGACTATGATTATAGCTCTAAAGGATTGATGATATGGATTAAAATTTTGATGATTTGGGAAAATGACATTTTGGTAATTATTAGGGTATTTAAAGGAGCTGAGAATTATCTAGAATTGGACAGGACCGAACCAGCCAAGAATAGGTTGTTACTAAGGGAGTCGATCTGGCTTTTGGTTCCAATTCATTAGAATCGATGATTATCAATTTGGTTCCTGGTTACAAGTGTAGAACCATTCATCTAGACCAAACCAATAGTATATAATATATATTTAATTTTTATTTAAAATGAAAAATCCTATTTTCCTAATCCGAAACTCGCTCACCTCATCTTAAGCTTTTCACTCTCTCAGTCTCATCTTTGTTTCTACTCTTTCTCGTCTTAGACTCTTAGTATGTCTCTCTCAACTCGGTCTTTCCGTCTCTATCTTTCGACTCTCAGTCTCGACTCCGACCGACCCATAGCCATGCCTCAGACTGTTCATCGCCTCCTCTCTCATTCTCAATTGCCTCTATTTTTCGTAAGTTAGAATCCCTAATTTTCAATCTATTCAATAAATCCTTAAATCTGTAAGTTTTTTTTTTTTTAGTTGGTCTAGCTCAAAAGCTCTAGAAAAATTAAAACCCTAGATCCCTAATATGTAAGTTGTTTGTTTAATGCATGATTTGCAATTTATATCTCATGGCATGAGGTTCTCTCTAATTCGAATCTAGTAATTCAAATTGCAAATCTTATTGTTTTGGTCATGTATGTGTCATAGCCGATGAGTGATGGTGTATACCTAATGTCGATGATGGTCGGAGATAATTGATGGTGGGATGAAGTGCATTTGTATTGTCCTCTATACTAAGCTTGTGTTTATTGTCTCTTATGTAAAACTTTTATGCTTTGATCTCTAGTGAGGTGGTCGTGTGCCTTGTTGTTCAAAATGAAAAAGTGCATGTCATGGGATATAGTTTCTTCAACAAGACAACTTAATAAAGTCAATTGAAGAAATTAATGGAAAGTATTAGTTTCTTTAACTACAAAAATCCACCATTGATGATGTTTTGCTTAATTCTAGTGGGATAAGTATTCCAGAAGTCCTACAACTTGTCACGAAAGTGCATTTCAGTCCTAAAACTTGCAAAAAGTGCATTTAAGTCCTAAAACTTGTCAAATTATTTCAAACGAGTCCTAAGATCGACGCCGTTAACCTTTTCCGTTAAATATGCTGACGTGGCATTTTAAATAATTTTTTTATCTTCCACGTGTATTTTTTAATTATTTTTTAAAAAATTAGATTTAAAAACTAAAAAAATCAAATTTATTCATTTTATCTTATTTTTACCAAAAACTTTAAAAAAAAGTTAAAATATTTATTTAAAAAAAAAAAACAGCGGCTCCTCCCCCGTCGCCGCCCATCGCCAGAGGGGCCAAGCGACGGTCGCCGGCTCTGGGCGGGGGTGGCCGGGCCTCGCCGGCCCCAGGCGAGGGCCGGCGACGACTTACCCAGGGGGGGCGACGGCCGCCGGCCCCCCACGAGGGCCGGCGGGCCCAGATCTGGGCACCCGCACCAGAGCTGAGTGAGGGTGCCCCAATTTGGGCCCGTCGGCCCTCGCAGGGGGCCGGTGGCGAGCCGGCGACCGTCGCCCGCCTTGGGCGAGGCCTCGTCGGCCCTCGCTCGGGGCCGTCGAGGCTCGCCCAGATCCGGCAATCCTCGCCGGCCCCGAGCGGGGGCCGACGAGGCCCGGCCACCCCCGCCCAGGGCCGGCGACCGTCGCCCGACTCTGGCGACGGGCGGCGGCGGCCGCGGTGGCGGGGGAGAAGAGCTGCGGTCGCCCGGTAATTTTTTTTTAATAATTTTAAAAATAAATTTTTTAACTTTTCTTTTTAGTTTTTGTTGAAAATAGGATAAGAATAAATTTAATTTTTTTAGTTTTTAAATCTATATATTTTTAAATGGATAAAAAATAATTAAAAAATACACGTGGAAAATAAAAAATTATTTAAAATGACACGTCAGCATATTTAACGAAAAAGGCTAACGGCGTCGATCTTAGGACTCATTTGAAACAATTTGACAAGTTTTAGGACTTAAATGCACTTTTTGCAAGTTTTAGGACTGAAATGCACTTTCGTGACAAGTTGTAGGACTTCTGGAACACTTATCCCAATTCTAGTAAGTCATGTCAATGGAGTTGGATAAATCCTATGATGCGATAATGCCAATAATAGAATTGGAATTACCAAAACTTGGAAAAGGTAAAGACGACTTTCAAGAGGTATTCAACACAAACAAGGTATCTTGTTCTTGTCCTTTTCCTTGTAAGTGAAAATAAGCCGCCTAACTTCATTTTTATAAAGGCATAACTCATAGGAATGGGAAAGTTGATGTGTTTTGCATTTATTTGAAGTACTCAAGAAAGTGTAATAAGTATCCTTGCAATATTAATAAGAAAAAAAAAATTGTTTGCATCACATAGAGTAGATAAGACTCAAATGATAGGGGAAAATACTAGGTACTGGGAGTGCTAGTGATTTACTAACATGGAAGTTTAATCACGAGAAATGTGGGGAAATACTTATTCAAATTATTATAATTGATGAATAACCATTTTTGATGGTTGAGCATTTCGTATTTCGTGATTATATCCATCAATTACAGTCTCTCTTTAAGCATATGTCGTGATTTGTAATGTCTAGAGATTGCATGAAATTGTTTTTTAATTGTGAAAAATTTAAAGGCTTCTTTTTGTAAGCCTAATTATAGTATCGCACTCATGATCAATGCATGTATTTCATTTATAATTGGAACTATTTATATATTACTGCACTTTTTATTAATGAAAATTAGACATTGCACAAAAAAAAATCATCAATTTTGTAGTGGTACCTAGTCACAACGGTACGGATAATAGGAAAATGGTTGAAAAATGCGTTTGCGATTAGGAAATAGTGAAAAAAGTGTCAACAATCATTATAGATAATACTAGTTTGAATATTGTTGCCATTGGTTATTTAAAAGAAATTTTTTCAAGAGAGAGCCTATTAATCTTAGATGGTGAAGTTTATTGTGAGTAATGTCTTGGTTGAGGTACATGATTCTATTGCACATATTCGAAATATAGTTAGGTACATGAAGAGTTTTCCTATGAGAGCTAAAACATTCAAGATTGCATGTAGAATATCAGGAACACTTATAAGGATTCAGTTTATCTTGTTGTTTCTACTATGTGTAACTCCGCTTACTTAAGGTTGGACACCATCATAAAGCTAACAAAAACTTATAAAAGAATAGATGAAAATGATCTTTTTTTCTCAACTAAGATTCACTCGATACTCCAAATAGTGCTGATTAAGAAAATGCCATAATTCTTTGGAGATTTTTAAAAATGTTCGAGATTTTGTATATCACTTCAAATGATTATTTCAAGAGATAGCTTCTTTGTATAATCATCTGAAAAAAGCAACGAATGCTATGGATCCTAGGGTAAGAGCTTTGGCCATGAAATTAAAGATAAGTTTGACAAACATTATGAGAGTTTCGAAAAAGCAAATATAATAATATTGATTGCGCTAACGTTAGATTTTTCTTTTTTTAAAGTGAATTATGTGACGTATTTTTGTAGACATATTTATGATGTTAGTATGAAAGCTGATGAGATGTTTGATGCCTTAAAATATTTGTTTGAATTTACTTACTTTTTATGACAAAAATTGGGTGATGAACTTGTGAGTTCTAGTAGTATCAATAGTAGTTGTGATCTTAACTGTGATGAGGGAAACGAAGGGAAATTTTTTTATTTTGATTTCTATATGCAAGACCATCGTATAAAGCCTTTCTTAATGAGGAGAAAAAGATGTCCAAGGCCAACTTATCTAATCTCGATTGTTATCATAAAGCTAAACTCGAAGAGGCTCGTGATCTTAATATTTTGATGTGGAGTAGTATTGCTAGCCAAAAGTTCAAAATTATATCTTTGATAGCTTGGGATATTTTGTCTAATCTTGTAACTACGGTTGCTTTAAAGTCACTTTTAGTCCATTTGATTGTGTGCTCGATGGCTTTTGAAGTTCTTTGACTCATAGACACATGGAACTTTGGTTTTTATTCAAGATTAATTAAGAGCGATTCTCAAGCTGATTAATGTTGATGAGCACATTGAGAATACTAAAAAATTTGAATTGGGTAAGTCCATATCTTTTCATCTTGTAATTCCTTTATATACCTTATGAGTGAATGCTTTATTTAGTATCTTCTTTTTGTTAGATATGGATCTTGTTAGCATGGAGATTAACGGCATAAAGAGTTTACAAGTTGAAGTGAAAGGAATATATGTGGTGAGATTTTCCAATATTTGTTTCAATTCAATTTCTAGTAATTCTGATATAAAACTGAAGTTGAGTGATCATCTATTCTTATTGCTGTTTTGTTTTTAGGAGGTTGGAACTTAGAGTTTAAAGAGCTCTCAAAGCTTGAGAAGTTGTTTGCTCTTGTTATTCCTGCGAATAGGAGATTTGTGTTCATTTATCCTTGGTTGAGAAGTTGATTTATTTTATTTGCGTGCTTACTCTAGTGAACTTACAACAAACTCCCACGTGTTATATATAATGTAGACTACAGATACATTTGAAGTGAATCACAAGCTTCACAAGTTGTGAACTTTTGTGGCAAATCTTGTTGTCGTCGTTGTGTCATTTTATTTTATTTTTTGGTCGCATTGTTGTATCACTGTAAAGTTGTCTAATTTACTCTGCTAGATGAACTTGTGAGAAAGTGCTTATGTACAACAAGCAATAAGATTATTCACTCATTTTCTTGAAGTTCCGTAGTGACAAATGTTCATAGTAGAATTGTATATGTGTATTTTAACAACTTCTTGAAGCTTAAAATATTTCAACACATATAGGCTACTGACTAGTTTTTAGTTTGGATCACTATTTGCTTTTGCCTATTCATAACAAGTTTGGTGAGTGTGCTGTCTTGCTTACATATTTCTTAACATACTAATATTGCCGATTCATTAGCTTTGGCTAGAAGTGTCATTAATGAGGTGTAATTTTAACTATTCCAGAATCAATTCTTTTTATTGTATAATTCTTTGTTGTATATTATAGTGCTGACATACGAAACTTGGTGGGATCGGTTCAAATTTTTCGAAATTGGTTTTTTATTGACGGTTCTCGTATCTAGGGTGGGAACTGTCCACTTGAATGATGCTCACCCCTAGTACCCCGGTACCCTTAGTAATTATTGCAATGAGGGGCTGGCCATATGGTCTATGGGTGATATTAGTTGACTTTCGTATTGATTTGGATAACTTAGATCAACATTGGTCAAATCGGGTTGACCCAAGCATTCATAATTATTCTATTTCTCTTCAAAGTACCTTGCAAGCTTGGCCACTCTTATATGTTCAACCTATTGGGCTGAGTTGGGCTTCAACTTGTTGGGCTAAACTGTACCCTATTATGTTAGTCCCAATTAGTCATTATATGCTTACTTTCTTGAATTATCCTAATTGGACTCAAATTGATATTTGAATTGAATTCCTTTGGCCTAATGGAATTTTAAATATACCATTTAAAAGTTATCCATAGCCTTAAATTCATGTTCGAATGTAACCCATTTGAGCTTAGAATTTCGAAACTGTGTTTGAAATCTTGACTTGTTATGGTTTGTAGATCAAATGTCCTTTTGGATTTGTTGGTAAAAATTCAAGTTTTAACATCGATTCAAGTGCCTCTAGGATTCATAGAATAAGTCTATGAAATCTTCTTGCCATAGTTTCACTATTCAATCACCACTTATTTTTTCGTCCTTTGCATTATTGAGCAACCAATTGATTGTCAATGAAATTGTCTTTCAATTTTTTCTTAGCATTTACATGGCATTAGATTGGATAAAATATTACTCAATTAATCCTAAAATTATTGTATAGATGCTAATTCATTTCTAAAATTTTAAATTTTTATTAATTTAGTTCTGAATATTCACAAAAAATTCCAATATAGTAATTCCGATCAATTTTTGTTGGAAATGGCTGACGTGACAGTTCATGCATCATCGATTGTCCTATGTATTACATGCCACATCACCAATTTCTGACAAAATTTGGCCAAAATGACTATATTACAATTACACCGCCATGTCATTGATTTCCTACTAAATTTGGTCGGAATGATTATTAGAATTTCACATAAACATTTATGACAAAATTAGAAAATTTAGAACTGCATTTGTATTCAAGCAATAATTTTTTTTAGGACTAATTAGACAAGTTCCATTTAGATTAAATGTTGTGTCAATGGCATATGTTCAACGTTTAGTAAAAAAAAAAATTAGTTGGATTCATGTCAAAATGCATTAGTTACTAAAAAAGTTTGAAAGTTCAGTGCATTTGATGATTGAAATCAAAATGTAGTGACTGGATTGCAAATACTCTTAAGTTTAGTGCATCGATTGGTATTGGAATCTTGATATGATTCCCTTCTTTTCGTTGCGACAATTAAAGGCGACTCATATTGGCAGTCGCCGTCATGTACACCAACACCCCCCTCCCCTCCCCCTCTATTCGTATATTCCTTTTTGACCTTTGAAGTAATTTTTAACTTTTCCTTTTTATTTGCAAAAGGCTCTTTATAACATCCCATCCGGTATTTCACCAAATAAAACATAGATAGAAAGAAATTCACCCATATTCCCTTCCCTTTATCCTCGCGGAAGATCCTGTTAGGACAATTTCCTAGGACACAAGACTTGGCTGGCCACAGGGAGGAGACAGGTTGCGGAAAAGTAAGGTCTCGCACGACCTGGACGGCGGTTATTCGGACAAAGTAGCAGAGCAAGACAACAGACGAAGCAAGCAAAGCAGAGCAGCGACGCAAGGCTCCTCCGCTGCGTCGACAGATATATACCTTCGCTTCATCGCTAGGTCGGCGAAGCTTCCCCCGATCACACTTCTTCTCGCTCGCCCTGTTTCCTCCCCCCAACCAAAAAATTAGGGCTTTTCTCGTCCTTCTTGCAGTCCTCCCCCCTGCGAGAGAACACGGTGATCGGCCCCTCCGATCCAATTTCCGATTTTGAGGAGATGGGTCTCTGGGATTCCCTTCTCATCTGGCTCAGGAGGTAATTGGGTTCCCGCTCCTTGCTCTTTTTTTCTTGTTTTGCTTCCGCCGATCTGCTTGCCAGAGACCTCTGTATGCATTTGGCGGTGAGGTTCTTGATTTGTTGTAGAAGGCTGTATACTATTTATGCGCTCGTATGTCCTTGCGTATTGGTGATGGGTCTTTGGATATGTCGGGAGTAGATTTCGAGAGCTGAACCGCGTCCGGTTTGGTGCTCAAAATTTCAACTTTTTTATGGCGCCCTGGAGTTGGTGACTTCATGCGCTGATTTTCTTGATGACCTTTGACCTTGAGGTTGATGACTTCATGTGCTACTTCCAAACAATGACTCATTGATTTCTCATTTTTCCTCCCTATATTTGGTATTTTTTATTTATTTTTTTAATATTTCTTGCTTCTAGCATTAGGAACAGTCCTTGACCTACTTGCATATCGGTTTTTCTCTCTCCAATTGTAGAAGGTGATGCTGAGTATGGTTGAACAGCCTAATGTGGAGTGGTCTATCCTTGAGTTAGAATTTGACTCCCATCAAATTCAATAGTCAAGCAGTAGATGAGTTGTGAGCAGAGTTTAAGAATCAAATTTAAATTTCAACTTCCCTGACATGAAACTGAACACTCACGGTGGAAGATAAATTAAGTTTTATGAGGAAAAAAACTCCCCTGACACGACCCGGCTCAACTTTGCACACTTAGGGTGGAAGCTATAAGCAGTAAAAACCGCCTCAGCTTATGCCCAGCAACTCTAATTTATAATGATTCATATTACACACTTTTCATGTTAAGGTAGGGTTAGCCGGACTTGCATAGCCAGAATTTTGGAAATTTGATGATGGAACACTCTTCTTTGTGCATGAGACATGATTATTGCGTTATCTTCCTAGTAATTTACCATCTGCATTTTCTAATTATTTGAATAGTCCATCATTTTGTGATGCTTCTTTTCTAATGCCACATTTTTTGGAGTATGGCGATGAACAACACTTTTATGGAAGGATCTACTTTTAGGATTCAGCAGGTGTAAGCCCTGCGTGTAGTGTCAATAATTGATGATTGCAAAAATAGCTCTCATGCATTCATGTAAATGATCGGATCTGAAAATCCAGCTGTGTTCCTCTTATCATGCAAACGCTTCAGAGAAAAGGAAAGGACACACCTTTATCATATATTGAATCCACACAAAGATCAACATATTATCTTCTATATCTGCATCTTTTGTATATTGCTGACTTTGTCATGGCCATGGCAGCTTGTTTTTCAAACAAGAAATGGAACTGTCCCTCGTAGGTCTTCAGAATGCTGGAAAAACTTCTCTTGTAAATGCTATTGCTGTAAGTAGATGCAAACTCTTTATGCTCTTTATGACAATATTGGCGACATGTTCTTGACATTCTAATTTGATGTTTGACAGACAGGAGGCTACAGTGAAGACATGATACCAACTGTCAGTGTTTGCTTTTGGAATTACTCTGAATTTGAGTACACTTGAATGTTAGGAGAAATTTCCTTGAATACTTTGTTTATGATGTTATATGCAGGTTGGTTTCAATATGCGAAAAGTTACAAAAGGAAATGTGACAATAAAACTTTGGGACCTTGGAGGGCAGCGGAGGTTCCGCACCATGTGGGAGCGTTACTGCCGCGGGGTCTCTGCAATTGTGTAATCTCTCCTTGCGATTTCACTTTTCAATTGTCATGCTGGAATCACATGCAAAAGTAACTTTTGAATCTTCACCGTATGTTGCAAATTGATTATTTATATGACTCCACACAAGAGTTTGATGTTTATTAGGGTACTGAAATGGAATGCTTAGTGAACAGGATGGATGAAATCCTTGTGTGCATCATGGCCTAGAATCCACAGTTTTGTCGAAAGCTTTGATGATCTGGGCCAAACGTTTTCAATTGTTGCTGCTTGACTCTTAGAAGTTTTTTCTGCACTTGAGGACATGTTGAGGATCCTCTTGCTTGTTTAGAACTATGAAGGGGACATCTTAATTGGAATGTATGACTTATCCAAGGAACGGTCCATCCTTTTGATGGCAGGAGAATTGCCTTTTCTACTGTTGTTTGTTTGAATGAATGATTAATAATTTCATCCCATGAGAGACTCCATTACTTGTGTTTTTAACATGTCATGCTGGTTCTCTAAAAGAGACCATATGAGGAACTAATTTAAAATTTCATTGAAAAAAATGAATGCTGCTTGGATCTGCAAGTTATTCTTGTTCCTCTATTCTAGTGGTAAATTAAATTTTTGGTGATGATGGATTATGCTGCACTAGTGAAATCTTTTGATTTTTTAACTGGTCTTTCAGCTGGATTCACTTTTCTGCATATATCTTTTGACATGTGCAAAGGCAGATATGTAGTCGATGCTGCTGATAGAGACAGTGTACCTATAGCACGAAGTGAGCTGCACGATCTCTTGATTAAGCCTTCCTTGACTGGGATTCCTCTTCTGATGCTTGGTAACAAAATTGACAAGTCAGAAGCTCTTTCGAAGCAGGCATTGGTAGATCAACTGTGAGTTTGTCAAACCCTACCCAAATTGTTATGCATTTTTTACAACCAAAAAGAAAAGTTGTACTCCGTTGCCTCGAACAATCAGAGGGTCGTTTGTTTCTTAAATTAACTTCATGACTCGTTATTTGCAGAGGGCTTGAATCAATCAAAGACAGAGAGGTGTGTTGCTATATGATCTCATGCAAGGATTCCGTCAACATAGATGCTGTCATTGATTGGCTCATTAAGCACTCTAAAACTGCAAAGTGAGCAACGGTTTGGCCTAAACCTTTTTGGGTTCGATGGAAGAGTGGTTTTTGCTAGATGATTTGCGCTGGGGAGTGGAACCACGAACAAAAGCCTCTCTCTCGGGGTGGAACATGTTCTCTCTCTCTCTCTCTCTCTCTCTCTCTCTCTCTCTCTCTCTTTTAAATTATCATTTGTTATCTGTGTTCCCTAATAAGAGTTTCCGTACAGAATCTGAACTGTAGAAGCAAGTTCTCCTTGTATCGTTATCAGATATTTAAATCAACATCACTGTGAAATGATATGTTTTCGTTGGGCTTGTGGGATCCGATGCTCCCGCATCACTAGCAAAGTCAATTTACCATACTCAGGTTTGATTTGTTCACGGTAAGTTGCAACTACTTGCTGAGAATAGAGCAAGTCATTTTGTTTTGTGTCCCTTGTTTCATCTGTTGTATTACTTCTCTTTGTTGTGTTGCCAGAATGTGTAAGTATGCTCTTCAACTCTATCCCTAAAAAATATCAGAACTGATTCGAGCACTATGCCAGGACCTTGAGGCAATAGTATTTAGCAACAGTACTGTCTTCATGACAGAAAAATGTTTGATACAAAATTTACAAACATGACCTTTTGCTTGTAAATAGAAAGAAAAATTGAAAGTCAGTAAACTATTACCTGAAAAAAAAGAAAAAAAAAAAGGGCTTATTGCACGTTGACGACAGGAAGGTCAAATAAACCAGTCATCTAAAATATAGATGCCCAACAAAAAAATGAAGCAATGAATCACTCGTAATACACAGCCCAAATGTTCCGACCGCAATTGCCAAGGTAACTGATGATCCTTCATCAGTCGAATGAAGAAGAAGGCGCCGCGCCTGAATCGACTGGGATCTGATGACCACTGGGCTCTTCTTGCTCGTGCAGCATGCTTGAACGGCAAATTTCCTCAATCTTGTTCACGACCTGAGCCATCGGAGGGCGTTTATCCGGGTACTGAGCAGCGCAATGCATCGCAAGCTGCAAGAGCTCGACCATGTCCTCCTCGACATCCTGGTACCTGAGTAGCTCGTCGTCGAACACTTCAGCAGTCCACTCCTCCTTGACCACCGACTGCACCCACCTCGGGAGGTCCACTCCTTCCTCGTTCAGCAGCGAATGCGTGGGCGCCTTGCCTGTCAGCAGCTCTAGCAGCAACACCCCGAAGCTGTACACATCGGCCTTTTGAGACACCTTGTGGTAGTCCGTCACCTCCGGTGCGCGATAGCCGTCGATGCGGTTGGGAGCTGCAATGAGGTTCGCAATGGGAGCAAGGCTGAAGTCGGAGACCCGGGCTTTATAGGACCTGGTGAGGAGGACGTTGGATGACTTGATGTTGCCGTGGGATGTCACGGCGTCCTGGGAGTGGAGGTGGGCGATTCCACGGGCCGCACCAAGGGCAATGTCACATCGGGTGTCCCAATTAAGTGGAGTCCTGCCGACTACGGAGTTTCCTGCGAACATTGGGCAGAGAAAGCGCATGAAGAAGACGAATTGCAGAATTGCAAGATAGGATTAAGGAATTCGTGGTTAGTCGAATCCCAACCAACGGATCGAGAATTTTTTCAGTGATGTAATGATACCGTTCATGCGAGCCTGTTGATGCTCCCGGACTGGGGAAATACATACGCATGACGAACAGAGACAACGATAAAGCCAGAGCATTTGCACGCATTGAACATGAAGGAATCTCCAGTGGACGGTGAATCGCATGGTGTTCTTGAAAAGAGCAATGCTTGGGGTTTTACACAATGTTAATTGAAGCGGGTTACATTAAAATGACAGTGATAACAAGTAACGCATGGTCCAACGCTGCACTTTCAGTTCAGCATTGGGACTCGTTCCAGGCTCTGGTCAAAGCGAATATGCAGGGTAAGAAGTTAGCTATGTGCAGCCTAGAACTGTCCATGGAAGTCAACCTCCCCCAACTCCGAAAATTGCGGATTTAGAACTCGAATCCCAACGTAGCCATGAGTGGTGTTCTAAATGCATGTAAAAAGGGAGCTACTACATCTCCGAGGATTAAAAGTAACTATTACAATCACTTCAAGTCCAGAGCTCAGGTGGATTAGGACATGAATCATGTTTCAAACGATTATTCAATCCTTAGCTTTTCGAGGTGCTCAAATTGCATCTTAGACTACACACCGAAGACTAAATCACCCTCCATCGAAAAGCGTTTTCACATGGGTATTTAAAGATGAAATCTCGTTAACGAATGTGGACATCTCCTGTCATCGGCGACAGTGACGAGTTCTCTCGGGAATTTGATGAAACCCATGTAAGCTCAGGTTGCGAACTAACATGCACTTAGCACTTACTGATGTATGCAGAAACCATGACAACGGAGACACGAAAACAGATGATGAAAAGCGAAGAAGAATAAGAGGCGAGTGTACGGATGCTCACCATGTAAAAGCGCGGACAGGCTTCCGATGGGCAGGTACTCATAAACGAGAAGCCTCTCGTCCTTGTTGTAGTAATAGGCCCTCAGCCCCACCAGGTTCTCGTGCTCCACCGCCCCGGTCTGCCTCATCCTCTCCCTGAACTCCGCCTCCCCCACGCTCAAGTCCTTCAGCCTCTTCACCGCCACGGTTATCCCCGTCTCCAGCGTCGCCTTGTACGTCGTCCCGAACGTCCCCCTCCCCAGCACCTCCGCCGACGCCCGCAGCAGGTCCTCCAGGTCGAACGCCGCCACCGCATCCCCCTTCCCGAAGAACACCAAGCTCTTGTTGACGCTCTTGTCGCCACTGATGACCGCGGCGCTGCTTGCCTTGGGCTCGCCGACGCTCTTGGCTTCACGGGTCTGCGCGATTTCGGCCTCGGCCCCCTTGGCCGCTTGGGATTCCAGCGGTTTGGGCTTCTCGCTGCCGCCACGGCTCTTGCGACGGCACAAGATGATAAGAACGAGGAGAATCAGGAAGAGCCCGACGACGGAGCCGATAACAATCCCGGCGATGGCTCCGCCGGATAGCTTTTTCCCGCTCTCGGTGGCGTTGCAGGACTGGAGCGGGGGCCCGCAGAGCGAGTTCCCTGCGAAGGCGGTCGGTGGCATGGTCGAGAGCGTTGACGGGATCGGCCCGGTCAGCTGGTTGGACGAGACGTTGAACTGGTTGTGGTCGAGGGTCAGGTTCAGGTCCGGGATCGGCCCGGTGAACTGATTATCCTCCAGAAACAGGGTCTTGAGCCGGGTGAGGTTGCCGAACGCCGGGGGGATCTCGCCGGACAAGTTGTTGGAGGCGAGGTCGAGGCGGACGAGGTTCGGGAGGGCGAACAGGGAGGGCGGCAGCCCGCCGGAGAAGGAGTTGCTCTGGAGGTAGAGGTTGCGGAGCTCGGAGAGGGAAGCGAGGTCGGGGAGGGGCCCCGAGAGCGAGTTGGAGTGAAACGAGATGGTCTGAAGCTGGGTGAGGTTGGCGATGGTGCCGGCCGGGATGCCCCCGGCGAGGCCCATCGCGGGGAACCGGAGCTCGATGACCTTCTGCCGGGCCGAGTCGCAGAAGACGCCGGTCCAGTCGCAGGGCGGGTCGGTGAGATTCCAGAGCAGGGGGCGGCCGCCGACGGCGGAGCGTAGGGCGAGGAGCGCCGCCTTGTCGGAGTCGAGATCGGACCGGGCGACGTCCAAGAAGCAGCAGGAGGACAGCGCAAGAACGAGGAGGAGGGGGGCGGCGGCGGCGATGGAGGACATTCTTGGCGGGTACCCAGAAGACAGTCTCGCGGACACTCTCGGGGGCCGAGGAGAGAGGGAGACGAAGACCATCGCCGGACGACGACGGCGGCGGCGGCGGCGGCGACGGCGATCTTCTGTTTAAAAATCCCTCCTTTGCACTACTTCCAATCGCCTCTTTCGCAGCGGAGGCCGAACGGGAATTCGCAGCTCAACCGCGGACCTTTTCTCGATCGCTATCACATCCTCCTCCTCAAAGCATTAAATTCCTTGCACGTTTTTTCACCCCTTACGACACCCTCCTCGATCTCGTTGTCCCTCGTCGCTTCGGAAAGTACTTTAATGTCCACACGCACAAACCCTACAAAAACCTTAAAATATTTCCCGCCCGCCGATCGCGCGGGGCGCCGGTTTTGATCTTTTTCTTTTCCTCGCCGATCAGCTTCGGGACCACGACTTGTATCGTCGCCGCCGGGGTGATCGGGACTTACGAATTGGGTAATTTTTATATGGTGTCGGAGCTTGAAAAAGACAAGGCTTCGAGTCTGGATGGAGGGGTGAAGAACGTTCCGAATGGAGTCGGGGGTCTTGTGCAGATTCCAACATTGTTTGACGGGGGCAAAATCTGCAAGCTGGACCGCTTTCGTTCCCACATTAAATTTAATTTCTGGATCATGCTAAGTGCTAGTTCGATTGAGGAGCTAATCGCTTTCTTAATTACGTCCAGCTTTGACTTGGGCGGGTGGTTCCTCCATCTCGGCACCCACCGTCTTCCCACCAAACGATCTTTGACAATCCCCCCCTCGAAAAAAAAAAAATTCCCATTTTGAACAATGCAAATTTGTGCTTTTTGGAGCAATCTCAAAAGAATGTGCAGATACAATCATTCGAATTCATATTGTGATCGAGAAAAATAAACTGACTATATTGGGGAAAGATCCTATAAAAAAGATATGAACTATCTCCCGGGATATGTCCATATCTAGAACTTTATTTCATCCTACTAATACCCTCATATACTTATTGGTGATATCCAAAAAAAACCTTCTAGCATAATTCCATCATGATTCAATTATGATTCAATTACATGTAGTGTTGGAGAAAAACGAATCAACTTAAAACGATCATAATGAAAGTCTCATAGAAAGTCCTGAGCTTTTTCTCGTGGGGCATCAATACTCCAATTACGTACCCACAGCCTCAAAAGTACCATTCGTCAAAATTCTATCAAGATGGTCATCTAGCCACTGTGGAGTGATGCATAGCCGAAATTAGTTTTTGTAGCATTATCCCTAAATAAATAATTGGCATGAAGACTAGTATAAGCTAACACAGAAAAGATGCATTCCCTCCCACCATACAACTTTTCCAGCACTAACATCAAAAAATGTCACCATAATAACCAGCACTGAGCGTTTCTTGAATCTTAATTTTCTTGAATCTTGATTAGCACTCAAGATTCAAATGAGTTAGGTCGTCGGTCGTAGGTATGTAATTAATCTATTATTGTTTTTTCTCTTTTATAAATTCAAACTATATGAGAAATTGGTCGTACTCTAGGCTAATCACCCAATGAATGTTAGAAATTGGGTGAACCTTTTGTTCACCTATCAATTTTTTCCATGGACCCCCACCGTTCTACTAACAAGTTGAAACTCCTTAAAAGACCAGCCTTTTAAGGAGGAAACATGCGGGAGAATTGTCTTGGGGTGGGAGACCCCGTGCTGTCTTCTGTATCCTCTCTCTATTAGGGAGATAAAAATAGACGGGGAATTTAGGAGTCCTACGATGAGAAAGGTATACTTTACGTCAAAGCATGCTCCGGCTATCACCAAATAGGTTGATATAATAGCCATCCGCGCGTGAGGTGAATAGGGGTGAGTGAAATTCCTATTGTAGAGCTAGCATGTCTAACAACAACTGCTTGCAACTGCAGGTTTGTAATTAATCTATTATTGTTTTTCTCTTTTATAAATTGAAACTATACGAGAAATTGGTCGTACACTAGGCTAGTCGTTGAATGTTATAAATTGGGTGGACCTTTTGTTCACCTATCAATTTTTTCCATGGACCCCCACCATTCTCCTGACAAGTTGAAAGAGCTGGACACAAATGATTTTTTATTAAAAGAATTTAATTTTGTCAACGAGCGAAGGTGATAAGCCAAAGTGGCAAATCATATACGTACCATCACTTTCGGCAATACAGGTCAAGAAATGCATTATCAGCTTGAAATTTATATAAAAAAAGACCAAAAAAACAGAACTTTGATTGTGGTATTTAGTCAATTCTTGAATGTTACTGGAAAGATTTGTTTTATGTAACATACTCTATGTTTGGAAGATACAAGATATCTAGAAATATATCCTTTCGCTTTTTTTGACTCGGCCTCCCCGAGATATATTAATATATTAAATATGTGAAAATACTCTTTTCATTCCGTGGCAAATGTCTGATCACATTAGCTGGCTCCAGGCGACTACCAACATCATCGATACCGAGATTTGGATGCCCTCACCTAGGGTCAAGGACCTCCGCCACCCCCTCCGATGATGGGTGGTGGTAGCGCCCACCAACATGGGCTTGCCCTACCCATCACTTTTCTCTCTCTCTTCTCTCTCTCTCCCTCTCTAGTTTTGTTTTTTAATAAATAAAATATGATCTTTTTAAGTTTTTAAATATGATTTAAATAAGATTTAAAAAAGAAAACAATAAAAAAAATTGCCAAACAGGAGAGAGAAATTAATTTAAAAATACCACGTTAGTATTTTACGTTAAAAAATTGATAGTACTAATTTTCGGACTTAATTGCACATATTTCACAAGTTTTAGGACTTGATTGTATTTTTTTACAAATTTTAAGATTCAATTATACTTTTATGATAAGTTTTAGGATTTCTAATGAACTTATCCCATATATTAATAGATAACAAATTGAATGCTAGTTTTTATTAAGTTCTTACCCGCTAAGGAATAGTGAATATTGTTGAAAGGTTTTGATAACATAATCGAGATTTTATTCCTATTTAATATCTTATCACTTAAACAAAAATGCAACCCAATTTTTTGTCTTGCCGCATTAAGAGATTTTTGTTTCAAAATAATATGACGAAGCCAAGAAAGTTGACTTTTGGTCAACATCCCCAGGACCACCAGACGCTGGCCAGAATTTGCCCGATGCGTAGGGAAATGGTAAGCACGTCCTTTTGGTGCGATTTTCTAACTTACTTCTTTCTTCCTCATATCTCGGTGCCATAAATTTTCTGACTTACTTCTTTTTTTCCTCAGATCTCGGTGCGATAAATTTTTTAACTTACTTCTTTGTTCCTTAGATCTCGGCACGATTAAATAAAACGACTGAAATCGGTGAATTTGACCGGGGCTAATCACATTTGGATTAATTTCATGCCAATCTACCAGACATGATTGATAATTGCGTTGTGTTCATGTCAAACTTGCTAGACATGAAGTTGGCTCATTTAAGTCCGTTCACATTAATGAATTGGTGCAATGAATATTCAAAGATTGTATTGTCCATGTCATTCACTTTAGCTGCCTTCATTTCCTTGTAAGGCGGTCTAGACCCTACATCTTGGGGACTGCATGCTAGATGGCCTCATCGCGAGGATCAGGCCCCGGGGAATTTCCCATTTGGTTAAATTTACCCCCGGCGGTTTATTATTATCCCATTTTATGTTTGGGGTTGACTCCGATAAACAAGACAGTTTAAGAACCTGTCTAAGTCCTCTTTCTTCCTCATATCTCGGTGCCATAAATTTTCTGACTTACTTCTTTTTTCCTCAGATCTCGGTGCGATAAATTTTTTAACTTACTTCTTTGTTCCTTAGATCTTGGCGCGATAAAATAAAACGATCGAAATTGGTGAGTTTGGACCGAGGCTAATCACATTTGGATTGATTTCATGCCAATCTATCAGGCATGATTGATAATTGCGTTGTGCTCATGTCAAACTTGCTAGACATGAAGTTGGCTCATCTAAATCCGTTCACATTAATGAATTGGTGCCACGAATATTTAAAGATTGTATTGTCCATGTCATTCACTTTCAATAATTTAACTTGATGATAATTCATTGACTAAAAACTATTGGGATGTGGTTCATATTTTCCATCGATTGGAAGGCAGGGAGTGGTCTCACTCGATCCTAATAGGAACACGGTCTTGCTTATATTTTTTATTTTCTTGTAATTGTGCGCCGAATCCTAACAAGAAACGTGTATTTTAATTTGATTTGACAACATTGTTGTAAATTGTCGACATATCCTATAGGAAACTTAGGATATTTCCCATCAGATTCATGTCATCAAGTAGATATATCATAGCAGGTCATGCAACCATCTCACTCCCCAAATCCATAACTTGATCAAGAAATTCGCGGGTCGTGTTGTGCCACCCTACTAATTTTCAAGTCGCATTTGTGTTTCTTAAACCGACACCATTGACTAGCCCGCCAATTTTTATGTCTCGCTCAGTTCGACTTGTACAGTGCTCTACAATACACAAAAACGACAGCAACATCACCTGCAAACACGAATAACCCCTCCCCTCTAACTTCCGGACGCTCAAGATCTTCCTCAATTTGAAAATAGGGAGGGGAATATATTCTCCAGAAGAGCGAGGGAGCATGGAATCTTCTGTTCCGACAAGACGAACATATGCTTCTGGTGGAACGTGGCCTGGAGATTTGCAGGCTCAGGCTGTTCCTGAAGTTCGGCGGGACAATGATGAGACGAATGATTGCCGACCAATTGATGAATGAGTTTGGCAACGCAAGGCCGGTGGGACTACCGTCAATGGATTTTCATAATCAAGCGCGACTTTAGGAACACTTTCACGTGCCCAATTCATTTTCTTGCCAAAGTATTTGTGGAGATGAGATCACAGGATCTTCTGCGTTTGGTGACGGCTTGGTAATGGTCGGGGCGTTTATGAAGAGACAAAAGATAAATGAATGGGTCACATCGAATTCTATCCCAATTCATCGTACCCGCCAAAGATAATTATCAAAAAAATTCTCAACCTATTATATGGATATTAATTTAGACTTAAAATTTTTTATATTATCAGTTTAGTCTTAAATTTTTTGATTATTTATCCATGTGGTCTTTCTAGTTAATTTTGGCCAAAAATATTTGATATGGGCGTCGAATATCTTATGTGAAATGGCCAACATGAACAATTTTTGTAATTTTCTAAATTTTTCTGAAATTTTATATTTTTCTCTTAACTTCTATATATCATCGACCAACGGGGAAAAAGGGAAATAAGGAAATGAAAAGAAAAAAGCAAAGACAAAATAAAATTTGTAAAAGATTAAAAAAATAGAAAATTGTCCATATTTGTGCGGGTCAAAATTAGCAATGAATTGTTAAATGATTTATGACTAAATTGACTAAATTAAAAAGTTTATAATTGAATTGATATCCATATAATAAGTTTATGATTTTTTTTGGTAATTTTCCCACCAAAGTAATTATATATAAAGCCATCCCTAAGACTTATTTTATATCAACTTATCTATAGGCAACCTTATGTCAACCAAATCTCAGAGGGGCTCGAGCGCTTAATTTGGAAACGGAAGATCCTGTGTCCACGTTATAACATCTCTCCACTCAAAGTGACCTTATAGGCTAGCCCGTGACCTCGAAGGTGGACCTTAACCAATTGAACTCGGCTTATCTTACAGGCTTGTTAGCTTAGGTGGGTCTAGGCTGGCCCGAACGCCTTACTAGGCTCGTGATCAGTTCCATTGGATATCAGATACGGCTTTCCCATCTATCAATCTTTAAAGCTATCCTTAAAAATTGAGAGATCAGCTTTTGTTCGTCTTTCATTCTTAAAACAACTACATGGGCCCAAGTGCCAATAAAGTTTCGGGCGATGAGTTGATGCACATGTTGGTAATCCATGTGTGCAGAATTAACTTCTGTCTACATGGTCGATATTTCTTTGTCTTGGTCTAAATGTTTCCTACATTCATTTGGGAGGTTATTTTGCGTATGCACAATAGTCGTCGATATGATATAACCAATCAATCACATTAGCTACGTGTAAGGGCAGGTCTAAAGACGTTCTTTTTGTCCCCTAGTGGGGGAAAATTTGATCCCGTGATGACAACTAAATCGAGCGTATTTGTTCCGGTGATTGAAGTTGCTCTTCTCGTGCTCAACAAGTCCGATATTGAATGTTTTGCATTTTTGTCCATCTAGAAGCAGGATTTTTATGATTTTAAGATTTTTTTTTATCAAGCTTGGTCAACTTTGGAACAAATTGAGAAGGAAAATTGATTGGCTTTGCCACGTCTTTTGGGAAATTTTAGTGGGCCAAAATTTATCTCCTAAGTCGAAATGGAATAGAAATTAAGAATTTTCAACGGTTTTTAAATATCAGAGGACCTAGTGGGGGCTCACAATTGAATGCATAATTTCCGTCTCTCTCGGATAGATAGAATCAATCTCACGTGTCCAATTAATATATGACTTCGACTTACAGATTCAAAATGACTTGGTCCAGCCCACGAGAAATAGTCAAGATTGTGACTATTTTGACTTACGTAAATTACACTTATACATCAATCAACGATCCTCGACCCAATTCGTGTGATGGAAAAGTAAAAGTCCAAAAAGAAAAATGCAATTGCATTACTTACACATACAATAGAACTCATAAATTTATATGCACAACAAATAAGCAACAGCTGATGAGGGATGGCTCTAATTCAAAAGTAAACAGAACACCATGCATAAAAGGGACAGTTCCTCCTCCACTACCAGATGAGACACTGCAACTTTATGTGAAGTGGAGAGCAAAGCCACCACCTTTTTCTTTGTTTTCTTTTTTTTGCCCCTTTCACTAAAATGTATAGTGACATAATACATTCATCATTATTTCCCATCTTTCCCAAGGTCACCAAGCCTTCATAGGCTTCCGCATCTTTTGCTTTTTGGGATGATTTGCATGTAAAGCCAGTACTCAAAAGGCAATGTCAGGGGAACAGCAGTCATCATAAGGAGAAAAAAAGAGGAAAGAAAGAAGCAAAAGGGAGGGGCCACTCAAAAGCAAGAGCAATTCAAAGCGTTCTTTGGGATTTTGATTGGAGGAGATGCAAAGTCACTTACCTGCATGAGAAGAAACGCCATTGAATTATACGGAATGATCGATAAATTCAGCTGAGATGAAGAAAATTGAAAAGATTTAGAACATGGGTATTTCAAATTTTACCATTTCCTTCAATAACTTTTTTGACGAAGGCGATGAAAATGATGAGGAGAGCCACTCCAGCTAATAACCCAACAATGATGGCAAATGTCTTTGTTCCCTCATCTGGGCTTTTACCTACAAATCATTCCAAAATCCCAATTAGACAATTGATTGCCTGATTTGATTGCCTGATTCAATTGCGTTCAATTTATCCTTCTCTTTTAGGAAAGAGTTGGTATCTTATATGGTAAATTGATTTAATCTATACTTTTAAGAGAATAGCTCACCCTCATGGGCTTGAGGATACACATGTTGTCCAGCTCCACCGGTCGAATACCTCGCATAACATTTGCCCAAAAACATGTCTCCGTAGCTCGCCGTGCTGCATTCGCTCTTCAGCCGCCCAATCGCCTCCGACAAGCAGTCTTGACACTCCCCCGCGCTCAAATCCCCGACACACTGGGCCAAACCCTGCACCTCCCCCGACCCGCCAGCCCTGTACAGCCCGCCCTCGCTTGCCAGGTTCGCTAGGACCGCATCTCTCTGGCCCATGGGCCCAGCCTCATACCCGTCCGAGGGACCGCATTTCTTCATAACCACAGTCTTGTCCTCCACTCCGAGGAACGAATCGTTGTCATACTTCACATAGCAACCCTCCAGCTGCACGGCCCCGCCGCATGTTTTTGAGCACAGCTCGCCGGCTCTGGCCACAGCGTGCGTGACGCACGCGGCGCAATCCGGCATCGAGAGGTCACCGCGACATTGGTAGAGGCCGTAGATGACATCCTGCTGGCTTGGACCCTCAACGGTGAAGTTGTTGTAGGAGGAGAAGGTGGCCGAGTTGAGGAGCGAGGTGAGGAGTGAGTCGAGGTTCGACTCATAAGCTGAGCCAGGCACGTAACGCTGCTGGGTGCATCCGCCGAAGAGGAAGGTGCCCGCGGGAGACGAGGCATGGGAAGGAATGAACGAGAGGGAGAGGAGGAATGTGACGAGGGAATAAGCAAGAGTTGATCTTGCCATGCGAGTGGACATGAGTTTGTGCTTCGTGGGCGTTCGTGCGTGACCGCGAGAGAGAGAGAGAGAGAGAGAGAGAGAGAGAGAGGATTGGAGGATATGCGAGAGGATCTGCACCAGACACACCCACACAAAAAAGAATGTAAGTAAATTGAGTGGATCGAAGAGTGTGAGACTATAAAGGTACTCGTGTCATTACTAAGATGGAGATCCTGTTGTCCTGTAGCATAAAGAAAAAGAAAAGGAGAGGAAAAGTCTTTTTCTTTTCTTTTTTACCTTTCCAAAAACAAAAAGCTGTAATAATCTTGTACATAATGGGTAAATATGATGCCATTCAGGTTAGATTTACATGCTTTTAAGGAGGAAATATGTTTGATATTAGAAAATTTAAAGTATCGACCGCAATAAGTCAAAACTAGCACAAGATATTGGAAGTAAAAGTCATGCGGAAACCTCTCTTTATTCACAAAGCTGATTTTCTTGTTCGATGATAAGGACACCACTTACTTTGACATCTTTTAGAATAGCCAAAGCGTAATGACAACAAAATCCACTTAAATAAGTTAATTCAAACTCATTAAATATTTTAACGATCTTGTGGGTTAGATTGCGTGAGTCATATTGAGTAAATGGTCCGAATAAGATATCATGTACACATCATATGTGGAATCAAACATATGACGTGCAAAATGATAGAAGAGTGAAAATCCATGCATAAAGAACACAACGAAGTAGAGAAAAAAGAGAAATGCCTATGATATATGTTGTATATTAAATTGGTGTATCCAATAATTTGCGATGATCTATAAATATTTATTTAACTTAGCAGGTTTATTTAAGCACACAAAAATGCTTGGTAAGAAAATTCACTGCACGAATAGGATATGTGGAATTCAAAAAAAAAAATTACAGAAAATGGTGAATTAAACTTAACAAAAAAAGAAAAAAAAAAGAAATGGATTTTCCAGTGTAGTTGCCTTTTCTATAAAGAGTAAATCTTAACCATGTCATCTTAATTTAGTATCGAAACTCCAGCGAAGCAAAATTTGCTATCCAAACTACATAAGCTGAAAATGTTATAACCCGAACTGGATCATCAAGCTAACACGAGATTCACCTATGATTTCGTTTAATTTTTTTTATCTCATATTTTAGGAGATATAATTTCTCTAAGTTGAGTTTAGAAATATCACTACCATGAACCCGAGATAAAGAATTTATAACATCCTGATTCGAGCTTAAATTTATTTATAAGTTGATCGTAATCAAGTCTAGCTCGAATATGTCCATTTTCTAGTCTAGTTGAGATGAAACCAAATATCAAACAACTAGTACGCGAGTCGAGTGGAGCTTGAACTTCATATTATTTTCGTTCCACTCGACCTGATAACACCATGATTGTCCAAAAAAACCACAGATACATTAGAGGGGAAAAAATACATTAGAACTAGAAAAGTATTTCGATATTTTTGGTCGAGTCGAGCTAAATTATATTTACGACAATTGTTTTTATCTCTGCTCGAGCTCAAGTGTAGGTCGAGTATCGAATATTTAGGTCGAGTTGAGTTCAAGCTTGGTACTACATTGGCTCGACTTGACTCAATTATTCACTCACTGAACTGAATGGTTCACAAAGCTCCCCGAAGCATGAGACATGGGCCGTGAGATGGATGGTGGGTTGGAACTCGGATGTTAGGCCACAAGTCATTCCCTGTTTGACGCCAAGACAAGCTGCCATTAATCCAAAACGACAATCTTGGAACGTGACATCCTCTCTTCCATCTCCTTCATGGTTTTGGCCTCTATTCCAACATGGATGGTCACGAGAGTGGGTCAATAGTGTTTTTCTGTTTATACTAACTAAAGGAAGAAAGTAATCCAACAAGGGATATATATTCCTCCAATCTAGGACATGCAATAAATTATAAATATCACTCGCATGTAAATTTGACTAAAATAAATTATGTAAAATGTCGGTGCACGTAACCCAACAATCAGAAAATTGGTTGGTGGGAAAAATGGCCATTCAAGTCATATATAGAAGACATCCTTCCAGTTATCACTTACTCTTATTTTTCTTTGTGAAAATTATTTGACTTTGCAACGGGAGTACATGTTAAGTATATGCACTTATTCTCAATGGCCCTGTGGAACCTATTGGCCTTTCCTGAGCTGTGAAGTGCAGTAAATTAAACCTGAGTAGCAATTTTGAATTTATCACACGTTTGCTTATAGGATCTTGTCTGATATAACTAATGCAGTTTCCAATCAAAACCTATATTGCTTTAGTGACTAGCTATAAAACCGAATGAGGATTGAGAGACCCCACAAAAATCAGTCCAATTTTGGCAAGTTCGAAGGTTGTTGACACAGGGTCGATGGAAGCTTTGTTGGATGGTTTCCCTAAGTTGAGTCCAAAGCGTGTAGCTGTAATGGCTTGTGCCGATGATATAAAGGGGAAATTGCAAAACTCGTCCTCATAACCATACGCAATTTCAGATTTAGTCTCTCTACTATATTTCCAACATATTAAGTTCCCTAACATATCCTTTGAGAGAGGTGATTGGTTCCCCAATGGATCTATCCTTGGCCTAGAACTGAGAACCAACCCCATAACTCGGTTCAAAATTTGGAACTGAGAAGAAAACCAATAAGAACCAGTACAGTTTGGTTCCAAGACCGATCGATCCGGTCCAATTCTCAAGACCAAGACCATGCATAGATGTCCAAACTTTGTTCTTTAATTGGTTTAAAAGTAAAAAAGACTCTTTTTATCTTGCAGATTGATGTGAGAATGGCTTTTTAGGATGACTATAGGTGGAAAAAAAAAATCAAAACAAAACATATCCCAAGTATGAGATCCCACATCAATCTCAAAAGGAGGAGAGAAGTTGCTTCTTCTTTTTTTTCTTTTTTCTTTTTTTAACTTTTTAAGACAAAGTATGGCCCAAGTTTGAGATATCACATCAACTGGTGGAAGTTTCTTATAGTCTTAGAATTTTTTTTGACCTACTCAGGGCTGTTAAATAAAAAAGACAGAAGTTAAATATTGATAAGTGCCGGTTTGGTCTGGTTCCCAAGAGATAGAGGTGAGCATTGGTCTAATTCCAATAGGAACATCCAAAGCGGTTTCCATCGAAATTGTTCAGCTCCTGGTAATATTTGGTCTATTATGACTAAAATAATTTAGAAATTTTATAAGAAACCTTCAAATTATAGCATCATCAACAACTCCACAACATATTGATTGTAAAGACTTGCATAGGGTAGCTTTTATCTTATTAAAACTTTCAATCAAATTGGACAAAATTGAAATTATAAGAATTAGCAATTAATATTTCGTTTTAATTTAACATTCCCATAAGATTTTGGGTTAAGATGAGATGAAAGAAATAAGCCTTCATTGAAAAGTAACACGATGACTAGTTTTGCAACTATAAATTGAGCATAAATCATTGAAATATATTTCTCATAAAGTATAATGACTAACTGTTGACACCCAAAAATACTCCTACAAGCATGTGTTGGTCATGAAAGGTAGAAAATTCTAAAATCGCCCTCATAGCCATATGTGGGCTATAATTTACATTAACCCAGCTCATAAGTGGTTATGAAAATAAAGGATAGCCAAAGATTCCGAAAATCTTTGCGCTCAATTTCGATGAACTTACAAGCAAAGACATATAATCTCATAATGAAGTAGTTAGTTGCCACTTGTCAAAGCCAAGGTCATTGATGAAGACACATCATTAACAGTGGAAATAGGCAGGAATAGGTAAAAGGATGCCAAACTCAAGAGGAACAGTTAATCCTTGCTGGACAAGCCATAAGAATGTTATTGAACAAAGATATGGATTAGGCAATTTAACATAGAATGTGGAGCAACTCTTGATGAGGAAGTAACCAACCATTGATGATTACCAAATTGGCTTATAAATACCGCAAGCAATCCAATAAAAAGGCCCCCCAAACAACACATCAAATTATTTTATTTTGCTTTTATCCTTATTTAGTCTAGCTTAATTGTAGCATAAGATTCCTATTGTAGATTCAACTTTGGTGAGTGTCTATATCTCGAGTAGTATTGTTGAGTAGATTCTAGTACTAACCCATTGTCTAGCATCATCAATTAGATTTCGGCATTCTATCCCCCATATCCATTTGGGAGTGGTGTTTGCTAGGTGATGTTATTACTATCTAGTGTCATCGATTAGATTCCGACATTGTATCATCGTACTCATTTTGGATGTTGTGTCCTTATATTCATCTAGGAGCAACGTCTACTAGATGTTATCCTCATCATTTAGCGTCATTGATTAGATTCCGATGTTGTGTCCTCTAATTGGTTAGAAGCAATGTCGTCTAGGCATATTTGTTAATATTTAGTGTTGTCGAATCATCTTTGATATTGTACAAACTAATTTAATTTTAATGGGCTTTCATTATTATATTTAAGTGAGTTTAGATGACATTGTTGTGTAGATTTCGACATTGATTACTGTTGGCATTAAACTCATAAGTTAGATGTACCAAACGACTTCTTTAAATAAAATACTTGGTAAAAGATATTTCATTGCAGGTTCAAAACCGGCGAAACACTAATATTGAACATTTCTAAAAGCAATAGATCGAAAGTGTAATTGTTCTAGACATTTATGCTCATAAGAGCCACATGTCAATGTGGCGGTACTAACTGTAATATTTCGTCAATATTACAACCAAAAATGGAATTTTTGCCTCAAATTAACACCGCAAATATTGGGTGGCTAAATTATTACAGTACATGAACCAAAGCTGAATTCGGCTATATTACGGGGGAATTTTTGTAATTTCTCCTCATATATTCAAATCATAATAAAAACAGAGGTTATAATTTGCTATTTGTATGAACAGAACAAGCAGACTACTTAGTAGCTTTGCTGGTGGGTCGGATGGATCCTCAAACTTGGAATTTGATGCAAGTCTTGTTATTTATAAGCCCATCTTATATTTGTGGATCTCTAATAGTCATATTCAGATGCATAAACTACTTTCTCCTTAATACAGGGACTTAGAAACTTAAGTCTGAAATACCCAGAGCCTTCTAAAAGAAGTTGAATTTTTTTTTCTAAAACACCAGAAGTGTAAGTGTGGGGAAAAAAAGAAAAATGGAGAGAAAATGTACAAAGAATTGAATTAGCAAAGGAAATAAATTTCACCCATCGTAGAACGAGAGATATTGAAATTCAAATGTGGAAGGCGAGGCATTCATAGAATTGGTTGACATATGTTCTTCAGACAAAATGGTTTGATAAATCTTGAATCTTATGTACTGGGAAACAATTTAATCATAAATTTTCCAATTGGTGCAATCAAGTTTTGATTTTTTTATTATAGAGTGTAATTGAAGCTCTAAAACTTTTAATTGATGCATAACAATTTATACTCTTTGTTAAAAATTGCAATATAGTCCTGAACACGTATCGCAAAATGCAATATGCAGGATTTACATATCTCACTCCCTTAAAATTACTTCTTTTTAATTTCTTCTAGAGTAGAGATTTAGGAGAATCTTCTTAACAAGGGAACGAAAGAAGACAAATGAAATCAAACGAAAAGAGATAATCTAATTATCTAGTTGGCACTGACTTATTATACAGACATATGTAGTTGTTTCGACATTATGAGGGCCTAATAATATATGTAGTGGCCCGGAGATGTAATGTCCATATGATGCCAAATTTGGGGAAAATTATTTTGCACTTAAGTTGCAACAATGCAGACGTAAAGGGGACCACTAATTTCAACTCGTTGGCCTTTGCTTTGGGTGGTAGGTATTTTAGCATTTCATCATAAGCGACAAATTCGTCGAGGTGCCCATCAGTTAGTTATTCCTATCTGTCCTTCGCCCTAAAATAGATCTTTCACCCAATAGAAAAAGGGAAGAAAATTCTTAATCTTTGTTGACTCCCTCGTCTTCAATTCTAAAACTTCCATTTCATGCATTTAAATTCAAAAAAGTTGTTAATTTCGTACACTTGGGTCCTTTCTCCGAGTGAGATTAGACGTGGCTAGGCTCAAGATTGGCATTCAACATTACTGCACGAGATTTGTACCCACCCATTATGAGAAATAATGTAAATTACTCTTCAGGTGGGACCCAACTTAGCTAGGCTAAAATGGACAGATCGTATTTTATAACAGAATAATCTTTTCTAAGTTTTTCCAAAATCAATCTTCAAACCCACATAAGAGTGGGTTGGTTGACCTACTCATTTAACCAAGGATGGCGAGAGTAGGTATGAGATTGTACTTCTCTCAAGTTGCGATAAGCAGCTAACAATATGTGGATCCGCCTATGCAAGTTGAGTTTCATCTATTTATTTGGTTAACTTTCTTTATTATAAGTTTTACCACAATGATTTAATCCATGAACATCTTTGGATGATAATAAAATAAATTCTTAAGCACTACATGTACAACAAACTGTATTTTTCCTCATTAATACCTTGATACATGTTTTCAATTAATGTTATAAGATTGTGTTGTGATGACTTTTGCCTTTACCTTTTAGCTTTAATCTTGCATTTTGCATTTACGAAGACCTCATCTAATACATAAATGCAGCAGTTTTCCTTATGTTAGGTCCAAAAACACCTCAATGAGATATTTACATTTAGCAAATTTAAAATTACCAACTAGGGTCGTTAAAAATACATATACAATTTTATATCCTTATCTTATTTTAATGTCTCGCTTTATCTTATAATCGGTTCAAATTTAATTTTATTTAAAAAAAAAACCCGAATTTGACCACTGTCACTTTATTTATAACCTGAAATTAGCCAATTTGACATTTGTAATTAACTAACTTATATTACAAGATATATGAATCGCAAACTATTATACTCACCGAGCCTATTTCAATCATCTATACACCTCTAAAAATACGAAATAAGAGGGTAAAATAATTTTCATTTTACACTTTGATAGATGGACAATAACTTACTAAATAGCTACATTTTGATATATGAACTTTTCGTTTTAATTCTTTGTAATGTTACTTTTCTTCTTCAATAAATGGTACATCAGATTTTAGAATATTCTATTTTTATCTATTCACCTTATAATATAGATATTTCTATTGAAACTAGCATATTTCTACACAAAGTGCATAATAATATAGATTGTTTATTTATCTATTTTCTTTCCTTTTTAGTTCTACAATCACCTCATTTTAATGTAAATCAATTTTAAAGGCAAAAAACTTTGAGATAGTTGAATGTAATACTATTCTTTTCGTGCTAGAGGCATGGATATGTCACTAGATTGAATTAATTTGCATCTATCTATCGATACTTTTTAAGTACACAAACAGACAGTTGACTAGCATCGTTTAATGATATAATGTTTTCATTGGCAGTATACCAAAAAAGTCCTAATATAAATAGATATTGATTAGTAAGTTAATTAAGCACATTGTCTCGAGATGGATGGCTGCATTGCTTGAACAAGGGGGCAGGTAGATAATGTTGTGATGCCAAGATTACACAAAGCAAAATCTGACCAACATTTAATTAGCTGTAGCATTTATTATATATATCAAGCTTGTTAAATAGTCCAAAGCTAGGGTTTTGGCCTCTCAAGATATCTTAACGTTAACGAAATGGAACTTTTTGGGGGCCCTTGTGGGCTTGGAAAGCGCGCCAGAACTTATAAGGTCGCCTTTAAAGCAGAAGCATTGATATTGTCAACTTTTTGTCAGTGGATAACAAGGCCTGCCATTTTTCAGATTTTATGTATAATGGTCAATATAATAACAAATGTGTATGCGGATCAAATCTTGCAACGTGGCATGAAGTAAAGAACAAATCATATCCTCTAGCCATAGAGAAAGTTTATCATTTATGTGAAACCCTAAGTTACCTGACATGTTAATTTGATATCAAGCAAGAACATGCCAATGTTATTAGTTCTGAGTATAGAAATTAACCGAACTTAACAACCAAAAGGATGGTGGATTTTGTTGTTGTAGGATTTTAAAAAAATTTGGTACAAATCAATGTGGAGGATGGGAAATATTTGTAGATGAAATATGCAATGCAAAGAGAATATTTTCTAGCAACAGAAATGTAAAAGGAGCAAGGGGATCGAATAGTTTGCAAATTTATTTACAGTGATTTCGTTTTTCCAATCAACCTACTCCACTCTCCTAGCTCTAACAGCCCAATTAGAAAGTTGAAATCCACCAATGCAATCCTTGAAACCTTTGACAACATTTACTCTCAAATATTTACAATGAGAATCACAATGTTTTTCTTAGAGAATAAGCACAAGAAGTAAGAGGAAGTTTTGAGGGCATTTTGATCTCCTCAACCGCATTTCAACTCTTGCTTTGACGGATATATCCAGCCCTTCAAACTTCCTCGGTATGTTGGAGATTTCAAATAAGTCAAAGTAGCTGTTGCAAGGGCCGTTTTTGGGCTGAACATTCACCTGGAGGTAATTACTGAACCTTCCTCGAAGTAAACCAAATTGTCTTTATGAACTTACTTGGCACTTCTTTTACTTAAACAAAATGACAAATCCATCTAACTTCTCAAAAACTTTTCTCTGTGGGTTTCAAGACTTGAAGTTAGCTCCAAATGACCAATTTATTCGAATCACAATTCATATAGAGTTGGTCCTTTGTTTTCAGACACATGGAGTATTGCCCACTCTATCTGTAGTGCAAATTTCCTCTAAGATGTTGCCCATCTAGATTTGATGATTTTACCAAATCCCCTATTTGCCAACCTCTTACACTTAGGTCCTTCCATGTATGTTGTGGTCCCGTTGAACTCAACATCTTATTCTCCATTTGCAGAAAATGGAAGTTGTCTACCAGCACAAACGTGCTGGTGTTAACATCATTTGCTTATGGACTTGTACATCTCGAAGATATTTCATCTGCACATTAAAATACACAGATTGGCTCACACAAAATATTTTGACAACTTGAAATACGTAGACTTTTCCCACCAAGTATGATGTAGTACGGAATGTAATTAATAAAAGGATATAATTCGGCATGCTCTATCCCGTGAGCACTGTTTCCTTTCCGAAACAATTAGTTAGCTTGGATTGAAGGTATATAATATTTTACTTGATATATATAATCATAACAGCGAATGGCGAATAGAGATTCTTGACTACACACGGCATTACTTTATAGAAGAATCATTTTAGTAAACACTAAGATCGTGTAACATTTATTGTATAAAAGAAGGTCAACTGACGAGCCCTGGCGAATAGAGAATTACGTGTGGGATGGAATCAGAGACTTTGGCTTGTTTTTTTTATTCATTTGAATGAATGAAAGTAACGTGAAGCTATCGGATAGACAAAATGAAAGTCTTCTCCTTCAATCGTGACGTATTGACGGCACAATATAAAAGGGAGGTTTTCCATTTTCTTTATCAGGAAAGGCTCTTCTCTTTTGTTTACGTAATTTACGCTCTATGATTTATAGGCAAAAAAACTTTTTGGTCTGGTTATATAAGGGCAGTTGACGGAGCGGACATTGTCACGTTCAAGAATCAGGATTTCTCCCTTTTTTCATATGTTAATATTAAAAAAAAAAAGGGGGGGAAATATTGAGAAGAAATGGACCATCAGAAGTCTAATCTCAGTTGAAAGGGGAAAATTTCTCTTTTCCTAAACAAAAAGAAATTTCATATGGGAGACTTGATCATCTCGTCAAAACTACATAAAAAATAGGTGAATTTATGGGATCATGCATGAATCTCATTGCTAGTTTTTGATATTTTATTGATTTGATTTATCAAAATCAGTAAATAATCCCTTTAATTAAATGCAAATAAAGGTACCAAATCATTCATATGTTTATCTTCAGTTTCTTCATTGGATAAGTTTTGTCATAGTAAAAAAAATTCATATAAAACGTATCATAATGTCCATCATGTTAAATTATTTAAATATTAAATCATGCTCGTATTTATTAACTTAAATTTTGTGAATAATCAATGATGATCTCACAAAATTTTTCGCACAAAAGAGGCAAACTCCGTGATGTATTACTCTCTTTTCAAACACCACCAAATCTAAATTTCTTTTCGCCTTTTGGTTTTCACTTGCGTTACGTTACTTCAATCTCTCATTGATAAAGTTTAAAAAGCAATCAATAAAGTTAGGTCAAAAGCTGCACATGAATTCAATTATCAACAACAAATTTTTTGTCTTTATGCGTCGCCTTATTAGCTGGCGCCTGAAAATCAACCAGAAGATTCATCGAAATTTATTATATGAAGAGTATTTTTTTTTTTTTTTTGTCCTGCATATTCTGACCGTAGAAGAGATTCCGGGCATCAGATTCAACTAGGTGACCCCATTACTTTATTATTGAATTTCAATAGTGGAATATTCATCCCCCTTGAAGAATATAATAAAATTAAAATGCTTTCAGATGTGATCTTTGTATTAAAATAGACAATTTGTGAAGTCAAATATAATGATGTGCAAGTTTCTTGAGAGAGAGAGAGAGAGAGAGAGAGAGAGAGAGAATAGAATTAGAGCCTTTGAAACATGAGTTGTTACCAAGCATCTCGCATCTTCACTTTCAAAAGATGTGGCTAAGAATCAAACATTCAGATCCTGCCCATTTCCCACTAGGGCCAATAATCTTTTTTGAGTTGCATCTTCATTGGTGAATTGGTCAAAAGTCATGTAAAGTCAATGAGTGCAATTATCATTTAAAAATGCATTTCAAATACTTAATCTTTATTTCTTTTTCTTTTTTTCATTTGAAACTTATTGGATGAATGTGAGACACTTGAAAATTGTTTCAAATGTCTCGACGAGTAGAAAGCATAGAAGCAAAATAAAGTGACTTATAGTGAGCATAGAAGGAAACGTTTTCTCGGTTGTTGATATATGTGTTTTATCGATGTAGATCGGTATTTTTGCATTTTTTATGATCCCGAGAATGTTGTCACTTATGTTAGTACTATAAATGTGTTGGACATATATGTGTACAAAAACTAAAAAATAACATTTTTGTAAAGTTGAACATATAAAGGCAAATGTACATAAGGAGACAGGAGTTTTTGGAGATGAAATTTAGTTAAAAATCAAGAACTTCTCTATGATTAATTGTAACAAAAATATATAATTTAGCTTTGAAACTGATCTTTTTCCCTTTTTCCTATCCAAAACATTGATATGTCTAAAAGAAAGATATATAGTAAAATTTATTACGATTCAAGATATAATATACATATTATTATGTTATATAAAACTAAATTTTATTTCAAAACACTTTATCTTTGTCAATATTTTCGCATTCTATTCAAAAGAGATAAAATTCTCAAATTAAATCTAAGTTTACCATCGTGAGTTTTTTTTTTTCCCAAACTAACATGTATTGTGTGTATAAACTTTTTTCATGTATTTTTCTCTAATAAATCAAATAGGAGTAATTTATCATGATTCAGTTGTATTGTTTTGTAACATATACAATTTATAATAGTTTTTGTTTTTGGTCAGTCCTACTCTACATTTACTCTCAGACTTTTGCCCTGCCTCTTGCAGCGTGGGAGTCGAAACCCACTCTTGAAATTTACCCGTCCCCACCCCATCCCCCTTAGAAGGTGGGGATTTGAATCCCTCACCTCCCCCTTCCAAAATAACTTATTTAATAGGGTTAATACCACAAAAACTCCAAAATGTGCCCACTATGACACATATACCCTGAATTTTTTTGTGTCGCTAAAGATCCTAAACTTGCTTTTTATGACACAAATACCTCAAAAAAAAATTTTTGTTGTGTATATAAAATCATAAACTCATTTTAGTGTGACAAATATACTATCATGAGTTTTTTTTTTCCCAAACTAACTTGTATTGTGTGCATGAACTTTTTTGAGATATTTTTCTTTGAATAAATCAAATATGAGTAATTTATCATGATTCAATTGTATTGTTTTTGTAACATATACAATTTATAATGGTCATTTATATTTAGAATAACTTATTTTACCTAAATTAAATACGGTTAATACCACAAAAGCCGCAAAATGTGCCCACTATAATATATATACCCCAACCCTTTTTTGTGTCACTAAAAACACTAAACTTGCTCTTTGTGACACAAATACTTCAAACTTCTTTTGTATATATAAAATCCCGAACTTATATCAGTGTGACAAATATAACTCTAATGGGAATAAAATAGAGGATATATAAGTATTTGTGTTATAATTGGCAAGTTTAGAGTTTTTAGTGACATAAAAAAAAGTTTGGAATATTTGTGTCGCAATAAGCATAGTTTGAGGTCTCTTGCGGTATTTGTTCAATAAATATATGATCAAATCTCCAATAAAAATTCAAACATGCATGATTCAAGTAAAAAAAATAAAATTATTTTAAGGTTTAAACTTAGTGAATATTAAGTCAAACTCAATATGAGAAATGGGTTCTCCGTAATTGTACAGACTATGTACCAATTTTTTTAGAACGCAAAAGAAAAAAGCAAGTTTGGAAATTTTAAAAAAGAAAACGTACCTCTTTATCCTATTCTTAGTTTGACTAAGTTAAACTATAGATAAAATATTTCTATGAAGGACTTAAATTCCTAGGAATGTTAATTTCATCTTGCATTTGAAGATATTTAAATCTCCACTTTATCTAATTTTTTGAAAAAAAAAAAACATATAGGAGCATAGGATGATATATAAGGGCACGTTTGGTAACATTTTTGTTCAAAAATTGTTCCAGGGAACAGAAATAGAAAAAACTATTTCTGTTCCAGGGAACAATTTTTAATTAGAAAGACGAGTTTGGTAAACTTGTTCCGATAATAAAAAATGAATAGAAACACATTTGGTAAATTTATATTTTTTTTTGTTTCTTTTAATTTTTTAATATTTTTATTTTATTTTTCCTTTTTTCCTTTCTTTTTTCTTTTATTTCTTCTTTTGGTCGGTCGCCGGCCTACGGCAATCAGCCGACGGGGGCCGGCAGCCTCGCCTAGCCATGGCGAGGCTCGGCCTCACCGGGGGCCGGCGACGCTCCGGCGAGGTCGCCAACCCTCGACGGCCGGTCGCCGGCCATAGCCGAGGCCGATGACCAGCCAAAGAAAAAAGAAGAAGAAAAGAAGAAGAAAAAAAAAAAGAGAAGAAAAGAAAGAGAGAGAATTGTTCTTCAAGAGGTGTTTCTGGAATAAAAAAGTAATTTTTTTGTTTCTTTTTTTCGTTCCAATTTTGTTTCGGGAATAAAAAAACAGTTTTTGAACAAAAACGCAAGTTTCTGTTCTTTTTTTGTTCCCGAGAACAAAAAAATAAAATTTTTGTTTATAAACAAAAAAAAAATAAGAACATTACCATGCAGGGCCTAAATATCTAGTAAAGTTATTGAACCATGCAATAAAACAATTGCCATGTGACAAACACTGAAGCAACATCGTCTCGGCTCCGCCTTTAATGGCACATAAAACACTCACACTTGAGCGCGGCTTGTTTAAATTTTTGCTTCTGCAATTTTGGGCTCGACTCTATCCGCAAAGAAATCGTATTCTAGATCCGAGTCAATCTCCAACTAAACTGTTCTGAGAAAGAACAGCAAATCTTTCCGAAAAATCGATGCAAAAATAAAATGGAAAAAAGAAAAATTCAAATGTTAACTAGGATTGCCAAATGCCTAACTCCTCGAAAAAGCTCAAACTCGATTTAAAGTACTGTGAAAAAAACTAGGATTGAGTTTGAGCTCGAATGTCTGATTAATTTGGCCCAAGAAATCTCTGAAAAACTGTCGAAACCTTTCTTTCCATGGGGAGGGAGGGAGATCGAGAGATGGGCATGAAAGAGCAGCAAAGCGAGGCAAAGGCGGTCTTGTTTTCAACAGTAAGGACGGAAGAGACCTTATCCACTGGAAAGTCCCACGGACTGTTCCGATTGGGAGTTTCGATGCAGGACCTTGAGAGCAGACCAATGGGCCGAAGACAGCGAGATAGAGGCGAACTCTTTCCCGTCTTCGGATCGATGCTGACGAACTCGTGGCGATCGGTGCAACGTGAACCGCGGGGAAGGGAAAACACAGGAACAAGAAAAGCTAAAGAAAAGTAAAGGCAGAAAGGGCCCCGCAAACGACGAAATCCCCGCTTAAAAACACTCCTTCACCGTACTATCAGATAGCTTTTGGCAGTGCCCGTCTGTCGGTTGCATCGGGAAGTGCGAAATTTTTCTTGGGAATTTTATTTTATTTTTCTTGTACCTCTCGTAATTTTTCAAACCATACTATTATTCTTTTCTCTCCGGTCAATAAAATAATCGCGACTGGTATAATCCGATTTTCTTTTTTTTTTTTTGGGGGGGTTTATATTGGAATTTGTGATTGCCACGTTGCTCTCGGATGGATTGGAGAGTTCTCTCGACAATTAGTCAATATTTACTTAATAATTTCCTTAAGCGCTAATACCTTAGGAAACTTCAAATTATCCTAAATTTTTGTCGCTAATACAAATATTGTAAACCTTTTTTGTCATGAAGAATTTCAAAATATAATGTATACTTATTTTTTGTGACACAAAAAAAGTTAGAATTACTTATAATATAATTGGAAAGTTTAGGATTTTTGGTAATACAAAAAGAGTTCGGGGTATTTGTATTATAATAGATATAATTTAAGATTTTTTACTGTATTCGTCCTTTTCTTAATTAGGGAAAAAGGTTAATCTCCTTTCGACGGAACGAGGCTGCACGCAAGAGAATTGAGAGGAAACGTGCCCAACTTGACTAATCATTTTGGATAAAGACCATCCTCTCGACCGCAAAAACCTTTTGACTTTCCCCATTTTTTTTTCCTAAATTTGGAAAATTTCACACGAAGATTATCTTTCTCGAGAGGTACTCAATTTATTATCCGTTCGACACAAATTTGCCAGAATTTATTTGGAAAAAAAAAATGAAAGGTTGCAAAAGAGAGAGAGATAAGTATCTTGAGGTCAAAATCACTCTAAAAGCTTAATATTTATGGTGCGTTTGGTAACGACTCTATTTTCGGAAATAGATTTTGATCTGAAATGATTCATTTTTATTTTATTTGCGGGAATAATTTTTAAGTATTTTAAGCCGTTTGATAACTATCCAAAATTTCTGATTTTGAAATAAAATTACGTTTGGTACCATGCTCATTAATTCTATTCCAAATTAATTTCTTTTTATTTTTAAATAATTTTTTTTACTTTTTTATTTTCTTTTTTTATTTTTTTTTTTCCTTTTTCTCCTATTCTCTTCTTCTTCTAGCTAGTGACCTCACCAAAGCGCCACCAGCCCTCAGCGAAGCCAGCCCTTGTTAGTCGAGCCTCATCAACAGCTGGGCGAGGCTCGGCCAACCCCGCCGAGGCTCGGCCTCCCTAGATCTGGTGAGGCCAAGCCTCGCTGATGGCCAAGCCAGCCTTGCTGGGGCTGGGCGTTATGAGGCAAGCCTAGCCTTGTCGATGGCCAGGTGGGCCTCGTCGAGGCTCGGCCGAGCCTCACCGGTGGTTCTGGCGAGCTCGCCCAATCGATTCCAGCGACCGGCGGCGGTGGGATGAAGAAGAAGAAAAGAGAAGAAGAGAAAAAATAGAATAATAAAAACAGTTGGTTTTGATTCTTAGATTTGTTCCCGGAACAAGAATCAATTTTTATTTTTTTTATTATTGATTTTGTTCCAAATCTAATTCCAAGAACAAAAAAAATAGAAATTTGTTCCCAAGAACAAAAATTTAACCAAATGCGATTTTGTTCTCAAACTGTTCTCGGAAACAAAAAATCAGAACCAGACATTATTGGGATGGTTACCAAACAGACACTTAATAGTAAATGTTTCAATGGAATGCCTCAAAATTTCAAGTGAATGTAATTCTCATCAATGTTATTTGCTTTTTTTATTTCACAATATTATAAAAACTCGACCGCATTTTAGTGTCAACTGACAAAATTTGTTTAGTAAACCGAAAAGTGTGCATCTTACCCTATGTAATAAGGAAGACAATCATGATTACATAAATTCTCATTGAAATAATCTCGTGAAATTATAAAAACTCATCCACCTCTTATTTAGTTCTTTCATGAGATTCAATTGAGTCACCGAACACGAGGTCACCGATTGGAGTATTAATGCACGTGGAATAAAAAAAAAAAAAAAAAGAAGAGAAGAAATGATAGGAAAATGGTACATTCTTGGTGGGAAAAGAGAAGGAGAGAATTTGCTAGGCATCCTTATCTTGACCATAATAAGGCTTCTGATTTTCTACGAATCAAAATTTTATATTGACACTATCATGACAAAAGATATATTTTTTTATTTAATTTTAGGAAACTGTAAAAGATTATAAATCCCTTTAAACGACTTTCTATCAATATTAATTTCACTTTTCAGACTTTTTGTGAAGACAAACTTGCATCCTAAATATTAACAATTATGAGATTTGCTACGATACAACAATGTCTCTTTTTTTTTTTTTCTTTTTTCATTAATTTGTGGTCTACATATCAAATATAAATCAATGTCAAAAGCAAAGGAAAATTACCAATAATATGATTGAGTTTTTATAGATTAATATCAGTTGACAGTATGTATTTTTTAAAAATGATTCCATACTTCCTTTTTTCGTGATTAAACACCATATTGCATCTTCATACGGGTGACAAATAATGATAACGATTGATGATGAGTGGTATAGAGATCATGATTTTGTGGAATGAGGTGGACAGTGCTTAGGGCTCACTAAGACTTTGGAGGCTTAGGGTTATTTCAATGTATCTTTTAAATAAATTATATAATATTTCTCTTATAAAGAATAGTTTGATCTACGAAATTTGTGCAAAGTGTGGGCAATGCAAATTTGTTGACATTTCATCGTACCTTTTCAGTCAAATTGTCAAAAGAGCTATCGCGGTATTATGCAAATAAAAAATTCATGAAAAGCAATAAAATGTAGCACAATTCCATTTATTACAATTGACTTTTATTTGTTTTATCTATTGATTATATTTTAAAAGAAAAATCAGATCACACGGTAGAAAATCTGCAACTTCACATACGCACACATATATATGTAAAATTATAAATATCTCTTCAACAAAAACATCACCGTTTTACGGAATTCCAGGATATATATACCACATTGAAATTCTCGTTGGATATGCTTTTTTATGGGGAAGAGATAAAATAACAAGTACCCTTGACAATAAAAAAAATTATATTAGCCTGCGTTCTCGCGTCACGGATCACGACGTCGTTTCTTAGTGAATCATCAAAAAGAAAAAGAAAAAGAAAAAGAAAAAGCCAAAACAAATCAGAAATAATCAAAAGAGAAAAGTAAAATAGAGATATCGATTTTCCCTAAACTCCGAACTGGTTACTGTGCTTATATAAACGGCAGCGAAGCTCGCTTCTGTTCCCGTCTGTGTATCGTCTACATCGATCGAGGAGGAGAGAGAGAGAGAGAGAGAGATTTCATTTCGTTGCTTCGTCTTCCGTGATCATGTCGCTGCTTTCGGATCTCCTCAACCTCAACCTTTCCGAAACCACCGAGAAGGTGATCGCCGAGTACATATGGTCAGTCCTCGCCAATCCTCTGTCGTGCTACCCTGCCCATTTGCCGTGTCCTTTTTTTTTTCCTGCATACCGTCGTGGCGTTTCGCTGTGTTTTGCCTCTCGTTCGTGTTGGGTTTCAATTGTTTCTGTGCTTGCTGGTTGTGTTTTTTTTTTTTCTTTTCTTTTCTTTTTTTAAATCGCGATCTCTGTTTCCTGAACTCAAGTACTCTGTTTCGTGGATCGCGTCTTACTCGATGCATGCTTGTTCGGGTTTCTTGATTCCTAATGTTTGCATTTCTCTGTGTAAATCTACTCAGATGAAAGAAGGGTATTCTTGTTCTGTTTGGTAGGGTTGATTTCTCTATCTTCTCGAAGTTCCTGATCTTGGGCATGCTGATTTGTTGTATTTCCAGTTCTGAGCTCCTTTTGTTCGTGAATATGGCTTCGTGTTTCTTTGATTGTCTCAGTTCGGTGTTCTTTGGACTTTTCTCTCACTGGGTTGAGAAAAGAAGAACTCTCTTTTGTTTCCGTGTTGTCCTTGATTGGCGAGAAGAAGAAATTAACGTGTTTAAGCCCGGTGGTTCTTTCAGATACAGTCAGATTTGATCTCAGTTTGCTTTGCAGGCTGACTCTTTGTTCTTTTAGCCGCTAGAACAGAGCAATCCTTTGGGTTGCTCTGCTCATCGGGTTTCTCTGTGACCTCTCTCTCTTTTCCCTTTAAAACAGATTTGCGGCGGAAGATAGTAATTTGATGCATTTGTTTTGTGCTAGAACTCTGATAAACAGTTACCTCAGATTTTGTTCATTAAGTTGCGAAGTCACGTCTTTTTCTGCATCTGATGATGTTTTATGTTTTGGCTAATTTGAAAAGGATTGGGGGATCTGGGATGGACCTCAGAAGCAAAGCAAGAGTGAGTTTCTCTCTTTTTAGATGATCAAGCAATTGGTTGTTCGGTAGCTCGTGAATCTGTCCCTTTCCTGATATTTGACGTGGACTCCTCTTTCGATTTGTCTATAGACTCTTAATGGCCCCGTCAGTGATCCATCAAAGCTACCCAAATGGAACTATGACGGCTCGAGCACTAATCAGGCCCCTGGGGAAGATAGTGAAGTGATCCTTTAGTAAGTGTTTGTCCTTCACATGGATTTCTGTTTATAGCCATAAGTAAGTCTGGTTTGATATAACTTTAGTCAGATCAGTGATTTCTTATTAGAGCTGGTATGTATCTATAATACTGATGACATCTTACCCGTCTTGGTAACAATTGAATGACGCATACAGTCCCCAAGCAATTTTCAAGGATCCATTTAGGAGGGGCAACAATATCCTGGTGAGCGTTTTTTCTATTTAGCGGAATGAGTTCTCCATTTATCAGTTTTTATTTGATGTTATAGTGTAGTTATTAACAAAGCGTCTGTGGTTTAGGTCATGTGCGACGCCTACACTCCAGCAGGAGAGCCAATCCCGACAAACAAGAGGCATGCCGCTGCCAAGATATTCAACCATCCTGATGTCCTTGCCGAAGAGCCCTGGTAATTTCATTCTTCTGGTTTTGTCATTTTCATTTTCTAATTTCTAATTTCTTTCCCTATTCACTCGCTATACACATGGGTTTAATACATGAAAACAGGTATGGGATTGAGCAAGAGTACACCCTCTTGCAGCGAGATGTCAAGTGGCCGATTGGATGGCCTCTCGGTGGCTATCCTGGTCCTCAGGTACATCATCACAGTTGCATAAACCCCCGTCTCTGTTGCCATAGACCATCATCCCTTTAAATAAAAGAAGGGAGCAAGTGCTTGACATCTTATACTCTTCCTACAAGTTTATTCAGAACATGGAGTTTCGCACTTGATTCGTAATGATGTGGCAGATATGTCTACAATGTTTTGTATGCTGCATCAGTTGCTTCAGATCTTGTTCTCTAAATCATTATGGTTCAACAGGGACCATACTACTGTGGCATTGGCGGAGACAAGGCTTTTGGAAGAGATGTTGTGGACTCCCATTACAAGGCCTGCTTGTATGCTGGAATCAATATCAGTGGCATCAACGGGGAAGTCATGCCGGGCCAGGTTAGAAAACATATCATTTTGGAAATTAGTCACATTACATATCATCCATTCTTATTTCCCAGCTAATTTATTCAACTCTCAATCATTTTCTTATCTATTCCTGTGTAGTGGGAATTCCAAGTCGGTCCTGCCGTGGGCATCTCAGCTGGAGATGAATTGTGGGTAGCCCGCTACATTTTGGAGGTAATGCGACAGCCTACGTTATTTTTTATCATGCCATAGTAATATTTGCTCGAAAGGTTTTTTGCTTATTTAATCATGTTGCTGTAACCAGAGGATCACGGAGATTGCTGGCATTGTCCTTTCATTCGATCCCAAGCCTATCCAGGTTAGTCCACTGCCCTTCATATTAATTGTTCTTCATGCTTATGTATGGCTGCTTCAAGTTCATCAGATGGCTTTTATTATCACCAGGGAGATTGGAATGGAGCAGGCGCTCACACAAACTACAGGTAAGAAAACATCACCGACTCTTGTCTATGCTTTCCTATATTAACACGTTTCTGCACGTGCACACAAGCCAAGGAGACTCGCCACTCAAATCTTTGCTGAATATTTATGGCTGGGTCGCAGCACTAAGTCAATGAGGTGCGATGGTGGATATGAAGTCATCAAAAAGGCAATAGAGAAGCTTGGACTGAGGCACAAGGAACACATTGCTGCATATGGTGAAGGCAATGAGCGTCGTCTCACTGGGCGCCATGAGACAGCTGACATCAATACATTCCTATGGGTAAGGAGAATCAGATGCCTTTGAAATGAAATGTTAATCATGGTTATTGGCAAGCTAGTGTCTTTAGATGCTTTATTGATTGGGGGGTTGAGGCTGAATATTTTTCGGCAGGGCGTTGCAAACCGAGGCGCGTCAATCAGAGTTGGAAGAGACACTGAGAAAGCTGGAAAAGGTTACTTTGAGGACAGGAGACCTGCGTCAAACATGGACCCATATGTGGTCACTTCCATGATTGCAGAGACCACCATTATCTGGAAACCATAGAGTTTCTCTCAGCTTGGGAACGATCGCCGTGTGTCTATCTTGATCAGGGAAAACATTGTTTTAGACAGGACCCTGCTAGTATTTCCTTTCGTTTTCATTGCTGGGTATTTCTACCAGTACAATAGCTTTGGCTCTTTTTTTCTCTCCTCATTTGCTTGCAACGTCTGCCAGTTTCTTCGGAGCATGTGTTGATTTCTGATGCAGCAAAGACGAGCAGATTGCTTCCTTGCAGTATTGATTTGAATCCGCTGTAGTTGGTTGAAAATAAATGGTGACGGGGCTAATCTTTTACTATTGGAAAGTGACTAATGTTCTTGGCAAAGTTTCTCCGATTTTACTTGATTATACTGGATGCGTATTCTCCGATTTATGCCCATTTAAAGCCGGAAGTAAGTACAGCCAGCCGGGCTTCCTGTTAGCTCAACTTCTTTAAAAATTCAAACTGTCTTTCTCTTACCGTGCGTGCAACAACAAAAAGGAAATACCAATGGATTTGTGCAGGGGATGGACTCAGGCTGGCTCCATTCAAGATGTTCGACCCAGTTTAGTAAAGCACGGTCGGGAACGGAGATGGCACTTGTTTTTGAGAGCTACATCAATGCAGTCACATGGATTGTCATTGCTTGCAGAAGTAGAGTTGTATATCGAAAGGTCAAGTAAAATGAAATGTGTTTCGAGATGCTAAAAACATGAGATCTTTCTGGTTGGAAGGCATGACTCATCCCGGCTAATGTTCGATCTGGGTTCCTGAACAGACTTTAAGGCAGCTTTATATTTATGGACAAAGCATTTCTCGCGGGTGTCCTTGCAATTTACCTTCCCTGACCTCTCGGCTAAGGCCAAGTGCACATCACAACGTGTTGAAAACTCGCAACAGCACACAAGGAATGCAATCAACAGGACATGGAAAATATTCAACATCGATCAATGTGCTTGGAGATTCTGTTGCTGTCGGAATGCGTACTATCTGATGTAACCCCTCGTCGTTCATCCGAAGTGTGGTGGTTTATAGCAAGCTGTATCAGCAAATTGCAATTTTGTATTGTAATCAAAAGGATTGACAAAAGAGAGGCATATAATAAGAAAAAAACAAAGGGCTCAGTTCCGTGTCTTCTGTGTCTATGGGCTGAAGAAGTGGACTGTGCAAGGAATTACGATGAAAATGATGATTCGGATCAGGATTAGTTAATCTAATCACTGCATACGTCAGGAGGAGAGAAGCTTCACCATGAGAAAATAGCCCGAAAACGCCATATCTCACCTAATGCTTTCGAAAACCTACAAAGCTAACACCAATGAAACAGCCTATCAGTTGAATGCTGACAACAAGAACAGAAAGGACATTCGCCATTAGGTGTGAGCAAATATTATATAACCTTTTCATAAGAAAAAGAATACTTGCATTGCCCTCATCAACTTGTAGAAGCACATTCCAACTTCTTCCCTTGCTTTCCTACTTACCCTTCTAATCTATCGAACCTCGCTGTTGCCTTCATTCCTAGCTAACACTAAACAGTCTTGTCCATTAGCATCGCAATTCGTATGGAGGTCATAAGAAGAGCAAAAGGGATTGATGATGGCAAGGATGCTGTCAAAGATGCCGCAAGGGCTTCGTACTCGCATGGTTCCGGGTTGGAGCAGAAGCCTGTTTGTGAATATTGCGAGATGGCCTCGAGCCCAAGTCCTTGTCCTAAACCGTCTTGTTACAAGCTTGAAGCCATGAAGATGGCCAAATCCAAGCCTGACACCAGAGAGGCTCCAAGACACAATCGAGGAATCCGTAAGGAGAATTCTCTGCTCGACTCATATGAAGTAGAAGCCATACGCAGGCAACTGGACCAGTTCATAGAATACTGTCGGCGTGAAAAGGATGGTCATTCTAGAGTCAAAGCTCAGCATCATCAACATCAGAAAAATAAAAGTAACGAGGGCAGCAAATTAGGGAGGAAAGTGAAGGTGCTTTGGCAGCGGCATGCGTTGACGTGTGGGGCTCCTGAAGATGTGATTGACTCAATCGCTCTCAAGACTCGCAGGGTGTCACAAGCCAGCTTTGCCTCATCGTCCTAGATCTTCGACTTCACCTGTTGGGTCATTGTATAGCTAAGGATTCAGTACAATTTTACATCTTTTCTTGTGGGCATTGTACACTAGTATACATACGTTGGTGGAAGTTATTCAATTAGGTCGAATTCTTGTCACACCCTCTTATATAATCGAGCAAGTCTTGCGGCTACCAAGCATACATCTCATCAGACAGTGATAAAGTACTTGTGCCTGTGATGAACCTAAAATGTGTCGATATCATTCTGGAATGAAAGAAACCTGAAAAGAGGAACAGTAGTTTGCCATGTGCTAGTGATATGGCGATTGTTCTCGTTCATAAATTCTTGGTCGGGGCAGACCTAGGGAGTGATCGAGGCTAGACCCTATGTGACCCCATCTTTGCAAACATCCTGTAGCTGGGCTGATCGATCCCATTCCTACCGCAAACGTGTAAAGTTCACTCGGGCATGGTAAATTTTCTGATGTATTTACAACGTGCAAGACAAGAAAATTCACGAAGTCGATTAAACATAAGCTATTTTTAAGAAAAAATAAAGGATTTGCATTGGGGGCATGAGTCACCTAGGAGTTACGTGCTTCAATTCCAGAAGCTTGTATTCCTTATTGAACGATGCTATCAAAACATGCCACGATCAGGCACGCACCGTCTCATATTACCAAGCACGCCAAAACTAAGCTCTCAACTAAGTTCAGGAATTAAAGCTGCCATCCACCACAGGCACAAGGTGGCAATTTCGATTTGCAATTTGAAACAGGGACTATCAACAATCAAATAAAAAGTTGTCCAACTCCTAGTTCTCTCAAAGAAGAACTAATTAATTGCTCCGATCACTCACAGATTGGCCCGCTTGGCTGTATAGTTCATATCGGGTTAACCTCGTGCACCACCGCCAACACAGACTTACATGCTTCATCAAAGAAATGTTGAAGAGAGATCCTTGAAACGAATATATCACTATGCACTGACAGTGCACATCAATACAGACAACAGACGGGATGAAGGGCGGAAGGCTGGAAGCAAAAGCAGCAATCACACAATCAGTTAAAAAGATAATCAAACAGTCCAGAGGAGAAAGATTTCTCCTCAATCATTGACATAGAAGATATTTTACTTTGCTAAGCTGTATCATTCACAACAGATGCTAAGTTGCACGCAGAAGCCCAAACCAAAACTAGGAATGCATCTCGGCCATCAAACCTAAGCCATTCAAAATATGCTAGTCACAACTGCATTTTACAGAAGACAGGAGGAACTGAGAACCAAGTAAAGCTAGAACCAAGATTCTAAACAAGCTACAATAACGTCTACCGCATCTTTGCTCGCTTAGGCATGCCACCGCTAGGACCAGCTCTACCCTTCCCAAAGGCCTTCATCTTCCTCCTCTTTCTCTCCTCCTCACTGTCAGATTCATCACCTTTCTCTCTGTCTGCATTGCTTGCTTCTCTCTCCAACTCCTCCCATGTCTTCCCCTCCTCTTCCTCTGAATCTTCTTCTGAATCTGGGTCGTCATCCTCCTCAGACTCCACCAAGGACTCACTGTCAGAGGCATCTTCTTTTGAATTGGATTCGGACTGCACATCAGATGTTTCATAACCTTGGTCTGACTCCTCTGATTTTTCACTATCTGAGTCACTGACTTCAAAATTCAAAAACTCCCAGCCCCCATCATCTATGAAGCTCAGTGGATCATCAGTTATTGTCTTCAATATCTGTCGCCCATTCAGCTTCAATCTGCTTTCACAGTACCTGATGTCCATCGTGTCAAGCCATTCCTTGATTCAATCCAGAGACGTAGAAGGGATGGAATCAATTCTAAGCACATCCCGCTTGAAGTCCTTGAAAACTATAGTCATATCAAAGTCCGTCTGTCCAAGGCCAACTCTCTCCAGGTTCACAATCTCAATCTCGCTCAGTGTCACCAGACTCACCACAATGAAAGGAGTCTCTATCGGTACCACCAGCAAGCCACCGTGCAGTTCCTCATTTTTTTGACGAGCCAATTCTGCCTGATGCTGCCTTCTTAGCTCCTCCTTGATTCCTAGTTGTCTGACCTGAGTGTTGTCTTGGACATGAATGCGTCCACGACATTAGCCTCAGGTTTGGCTTTTGGTCTTTCCTCTTCTTCCACAACCTCATTGAATGAGTAAGCCCCGACCTTCACGGCCTTAGAGCTCATATGAGTGGCGACATCTGATTTTTCTTTTCCAACAATGACTGTATCCGCAAGGAACATAGAAAAATTTTGATTCTTTGGGTTGCTTGTCTGGTTCTGCAAATTCGGGCAACCAAGCGATACGTTAAAGACCGTGTTTTCTCAGATAATTCTCTCATTTTTGGCATTGATGTTCAACCCTGACTCCCAAAATTTAAGACTTATTGCTGTCCCAGCTGACTTCGTCAAGCTTGGTAGTAGTTGAGGAGCATCCTTGGCAACTACTGACGAGGCTGCCTGAGAGGCTGCAATGAGCTTGTTCCCGGGCTTCAACATGCTAATTGCTGCTTCATGGGCCTTTAGAAGCACTTCATACGCTTCGCTCTGCAGGGGATTGGCATCAATCATGAATGTCCTTGCGCAATTAGAGCAGTAACCGTTATGACGAGATCCGACCGTGCATATAATCATGCTTGCAGAATCATGATAAAGCAATTCGTCGTTGCCGGCGGCACTGGGCCCTCAGATCAAACTCTCCTTCACTCTGGAAAATAGGAGGATAGCAAGTATCAATAATGCCATCTACCTTCAGCTCTACCTTAGCTCTAGATGGATCCAATATGGCTTTCTCAGTTTCATCCATCAACGATGAATGAGTCGCTTCTTCTCCTCATCAATAACATTCTCTCATTTCGGAACCACATAATTCTTCAACACGTTAGCCATCGGATGTGCTGCCTGTCTCACATTTAAAAGCTCAGCGTCATCCTTGACAGCAGACAAGTCGAACAACCGATTGGTCACATCACCGAGCTGAAAATCAACAGCCTCAAGGTTCTCAGCCCATGTCTCCAAAAGCTAACCTTCAAGGAGCCTCTCTTGCTATATGCCCGACGACAGGTACTTGTTGACCAGCCGCCTCGGAAAGAGAGTGGATGGCACTGAAAATTGCTTCCGTTAGTGCAGTCCCATCATCACTTCTCTCCTGAACAACGTCGAGAGATCGGGAGAGAGAGAGAGAGGTTTGGGGCTTTCAAGCGATTACGTGAATGAAGAGGGAGGCGAGTAGACTGGGGATTTACAGGAGAGGAGGGATGGTGAATGAGAGTGGAAGGAACCACTGCCTTCACCAGATTCCTCGCGGAAGCCAATGGCCGTTGGAGCTTAGGCGTGGGGCTATGGTTGTTCCATGGGACAAAGTAACGGAGAAGACAAGGTAAAGAAAAAGTAATAGGGGGGAGAGAGAGAGAGAGACTGGAGCTCCGGACGTGGGGCTATGGATGTTCCATGGGGATAAGCAACGGGGGAGATGAGATAAAAAGGAAGAGAGGAGAGGAGGAAAAAGTAGGGAAGAGTGAGGAGGGCAGAAAATTAATGCAAGTGGGCCCCACGTGACAGGTGCCGCGTTTTATTTGGTTACCGTACTCAACATTTCTCGATATTCTAACCTTGCTGCGCGTCAAGTGGGCCCGAGGAGGTGCTGCCTTTTATTTGGTTACCCTACTCGATAATATCGAGTCGATATTTGCTCCATATTCTAACCTCGCTATTTTCTCAAATATTCGTCAAGTGGGGCCGACGAGGTGCGGAGTGGGTACTGGGCTATATTTTGTCGAAACCCCCTCCCCCTTCGCTCTTTTCCCGAAACCCCCCGCATCCCTGAGCAAATATCAATCTCAAAAGCAACCAGACTGTGCAATCATATATTTTGTGCGGTGTGAAAAAGAAGCCCTTTTTTTGCTCCAAAAAAAAAAAAGAAGCCCTCTTTTTGCTAAAAAAAAAAGAAAAAAAAAAAGCCCTTTTCTTTTGTCGTTGCCCCCAAACCCCCTTCTCCCTCTCTTTTCTCTCTTTTCTTTTGTCCTGGCTCCAAACCCCCACCCCCACCCCCCACCCCACGCCCCTCTCCCCTCTTTCCCCTCTTTTCTTTTGTCCCGGCTCGAAAACACCCTTCCCCTTTTCTTTTGTCCTGGCTCCAAACCCCACCCCCACCCCCCCTCCCCTCTTTTCTCTCTTTTCTTTTGTCCCGGCTCGAAAACACCCTTCCCCCTATCTTTTCTTTTGTCCCGGCTCGAAAACACCCTCTTCCCCATCTTTTCTTTTGTCCCGGCTCGAAAATCTCCCCTATCTTTTCTTTTGTCCCGGCTCAAAAACACCCTTCCCCCTCTCTTTTCTTTTGTCACCTCCGTCATCCCATGAAAATCCCTCTCCCCTCACATAAAAATCATCGCATGAAAATCATCTCCCTCCCTCCATCATCCCATGAACCCCACGCAAAATTAGATCTGGTGCGGTTGGCAGAGAAGGGGGTTTTCTGGGAAAGAATGAAAATCATCCCATGAAAAATAGATCTGGTGCGGTCGGCAGAAAAAGGGGGTTTCTGGGAAAGAAGGTCGGAAGAGCAGCGCGAGAGGTGAGCCGACGAAGAGGAGCAAGTGCGAATTCGAAATTGCTTGTCTGGGGTGTGCTTCATTGATTCAACATACAACCATATCTGTTTCACTTTTTTGCCGTAAGTTTCAGGGGCTTGCTTTGCTTTATTCATTTATCCTCCCTCCTCTTGTCTCTGCTATAGATCCCAACCTCGGATCGGTCGTCTTCTTCACCTCCTGCAGCCGCAACGAGAGAGAGTCGTCTCCTTTTTTTTTTTTGAATCGGGGAGATGGCTTGGCTCGAGTTTAGATCTTTAGATCTAAACCTCACGACATGCATGGCTCTACTCTACACATCGGATCTATCGAAACGGGCGCTCCTTGTCTCGATGAGACGAGACCCGGGGACTGGTTCCCAGGAGGCGTTGCAGGGTCGGCGGGCGGCGGCTTGGCGTTAAATCCAACCCACCCTTCACATAAATTGTAGATCTGGTGTTTCTGGGGAAGACGGTCGGAGAGCAGCGCGAGAGGAGCAACCGCAAACTCGAAATCGCTTGCTGGGATGGGGACTCTGCTTGAACGTTCAAAGAACGGTGCCAGAAGAAAAAGGGGGTTTGGACGTTCAAGTTGGACGTTCAAAGAACAGTGCCAGAAGAAAAAGGGGGTTTGGACGTTCAAAGAACAGTGCCTGAAGAAAAGGGGGTTTGGCCAGAACCTTCAAAGATGAGCAAGTGCGGACTCGAAATCGCGCTTACTGGGGTGTGTCTTGTTGATTTAACATACAACCATATCTGTTTCACTTTTGTGCCGTGAGTTTCGGGGGCTTGCTTTGCTTTATTCATTTATCCTTCCTCCTCTTGTCTCTGCTTCAGATCGCAACCTCGGATCGATCGTCTTCTTCACCTGCAACCGCAACGAGAGAGAGAGAGAGAGATAGAGAGAGCCGTCTACTCATGCTGAATCGGGGAGATGGCTCGGCTCCAGTTTAGACCTTAGATCTCAGGTCCAGCGAGCCCCAGACCTTCAATCTGTGGAAATGGTTGTTCCTTGTTTCGATGATTCCAGACCCGAGGACGGGTCCCCCGGTTCGGGTTCGGGTTCTGGTTCGGTTTCCATTTCCGTTTCCAGGAAGCAATGGGCGGTTTCCGGATTCGGGTTCCGTGTTTCAATGATTCGAGACCCGAGGACGGTCCCGGGTTCAGGTTCGGGTTCCCTTTCCGTTTCAGTTTTCAGGAGCCAACGGGCGGTTCCCGGATCTGGCCCATCGCGGCCCCTGGATCCTGCTCGTCGCTAATCTGGCCACGAACTGTTCATCCCTATCCTGGATCCTGGGTTGCGTACATATATCCATATGTATATATGTGTACATACATACATATATATATATATACACACGTATATACACATATACATACACACATTATACATATATATATGGAGAATTCTATCCACGAGCTCGATCCTGTGAAGTGATTTGGGAATTAGCGCAACATCTTCTGAAATGTCGCTGCTTTCGGATCTCCTCAACCTCAACCTCTCCGACACCACCGAGAAGGTGATCGCCGAGTACATATGGTCAGTCCTCACTCGCTTGCCGCTAATCCTCTTGTTCTTTTTGGTACGGTTGATTTCTTTATCTTCTCGGAGTTCCGTTCGGTCCCGATCTGCCGTCTTCATTGCGGACTTACTGTTTGTTCTTTTGAACCGCTGGAACAGGGCAATCCATGGGGTTGCTCTGCTCGTGGGTTTCCTCCTCTGGAGAGATACAGACATGTGACGAAACTCAGCAATTTGAGCTTTAGGCTCACACTCTGATTAGGAATTACCTCTGATTTTGTTCATTATATTTTGAAGTCAGTCTTTTTCTGTATCTGATGATGCTTTATGTTTTGGGTATTTTGAAAAGGATTCGGGGATCTGGTATGGACCTCAGAAGCAAAGCAAGAGTGAGTTCCTCTCTTTTTAGATGATCAAGCAATAGGATGTTCAGTAGCTCGTAAATATGTTCCTTTCCCGAGACTTGACTCGGATTTCCTATTTCCATTTATCTATAGACTCTTAATGGCCCTGTCAGAGATCCATCAGATCTTCCCATCTGGAGCTATGATGGCTCAAACCCTAATCTGGCCCCTGGGGAAGATGGTGACGTGATCCTACAGTAAGTGTTTTAATCATTTCTTCACATGGGTTTCTGCTTATAACCATAAGTCTCGTCTCGGTTGATAGAAATTTAGTCAGATCAGTGATTTTTTTTTTTAATTAGAGCTCGGATGTATCTCGAATGCTGACAACTTCTTACCTGTCTTTGGTATCGACTCAATGATATGTACAGTCCCCGAGCAATTTTCAAGGATCCATTTAGGAAGGGCAACAATATCCTGGTGAGTTCTTTTTATACTTAGTGGAATGAGTCCTCAAGTTATCAGTTTTTATTTGATGTTATAGCGTAGTTATCAACGAAAAATCATTGGTTTAGGTCATGTGCGACACCTATACTCCAGCTGGAGAGCCGATCCCGACAAACAAGAGGCATGCCGCTGCCAAGATATTCAGCCATCCTGGTGTTGTTGCTGAAGAGCCCTGGTAATTCCATTCATCGTGTTTTCTCATTTTCATTTTCTTACTTCTTTCCCTATTCTACTCCCTCACTGTTCATACGGGTGTAATACGTGAAAACAGGTATGCGATTGAGCAAGAGTACACCCTCTTGCTGCGAGATGCCAAGGGGCCAATTGGACTGCCTGTCGGTGGCTATGCCAGTCCTCAGGTATGTCATCACGGTGTCTCGGTTGCCATACGCCATCATCCCTTCAAACTAAAGAAGGGAGCAAGTGCATCGCATCGCATCCTCTTCCGACAAGTTTATTCAGAACATGGAGTTTCTCGATTGATGCATAATGTTGTAGCAGACATGTTGACAAATTTTTTGTATGCGGCATCAGGTCTTTCAGATCTTGTACCCTAAATCATTATGCTTCAACAGGGACCATACTACTGTGGTATTGGCGCAGACAAGGCTTTTGGAAGAGACGTTGTGGACTCCCATTACAAGGCCTGCTTGTATGCTGGAATCAATATCGGCAACGTGCAGGGCGGAGTCATGCCAGGCCAGGTTAGAAAACATATCCTTTTGGAAAGTAGTCACATTACATATCATCAATTCTTATTTCCTAGCTAACTCATTCAATTTTCAACCCTTTTCTTATCTTATTCTTGTGTAGTGGGAATTCCAAGTCGGTCCTGCCAGGGGCATCTCAGCTGGAGATGAATTGTGGGTAGCCCGCTATATTTTGGAGGTAATGCAACAGCCTGTGTTGTCTTATCATGCAGCAGTAATACCTGCTTCAGAGTTTTTTTTTTTTTTTTTTCGCTTATCTAGTCACGTTGGTGTAACCAGAGGATCACGGAGATTGCTGGCGTTGTCCTTTCATTCGATCCCAAGCCTATTCAGGTCAGTCCAATGCCCTTTATATTAATGGTTCTTCATTGTCGTGCACAACAACTTCAAGTTCATCAAATGGCTTTTGTTAATACCAGGGAGACAGGAATGGAGCAGGTGCACGCACAAATTACAGGTAACAAAACACCACTGAATCTTGTTCATGCTTTCCTATATTGACACCTTTCCACACGTGCAAACAAGCAGAGGAGACTTGGCATTTGTATGTTTAACTAAAATCTTTGGCCGGGTTGCAGCACCAAGTCAATGAGGAACAATGGTGGGCGTGATGCCATCAGAAAGGCAAGAGAGAGGATTGAACTGAGGGGCAAGGAACAGATCTGGGCATATTATTTCACTGGGCGCAACGAGACAGCTGACGTCAACAGCTTCCTATGGCTAGGAGAATCATCAATTGGAGTTGGAAGAAACACTGAGGAAGCTGGGAATGGTTATCTGGAGTACAGGGGATCGGCATCTGACATGGACCCATATGTGGTCACTTCCTTGATTGCAGAGACCACGATCCTCTGGAAACCCTTCTATCACTCGGTATTGGAACAAGTGTGGCATGGTATCATTGGATAAGGGGAAATTAATTGTTTTAGAGGGGACAATGAGAAAGAACAACTTGATTGTTGACTCCAGGTAGGACTTAACGTGTTTGGCATGGTTGATGTCTCTTATCTTCTTGAAGTTAAGTTCGTTCTCAAACTTAGGCATGTTTGTCTTGTTGTATTTCCTGTTCTGCACTACTAAGAACAATTTGATTGGTGACTCCAGGGAGGACTTAATGTGTTTGGTATGGTTTATGTCTCTATCTTCTCGAAGTGAAGTTCATTCTCGATCTTAGGCATGTTTGTCTTGTTGTATTTCCTGTTCTGCACTCCCTTTGTCCGTGAATATGGCTCTGTGTCTTAAATTGTGTTAGTTTTGTGTTATTTGAGCCTTGATCCCACTGTTTTGAACAAAGAACAACTCTGGTATCGCTGGTATACCACTGTTCTTGATGCTCTGGAAACCCTGGTATCGCTCTGCTTTGGAAGAAGTGTGGCATGGCGCTGTTGGATAGGGCAAATTGTTTTAAACAGGACAATTACAGAGAACAACTTGATTGGTGACTCCAACGGTATTTACCGTGTACGGTTGATGTCTCTATCTTCTTGAAGTTCGGTTCGTTCTCAATCTTAGGCATGTTTTATCTTGTTGTATTTCCTGTTCTGCACTCCCTTTGTTTGTGAATATGGCTCCGTGTCTTAAATTGTGTTAGTTTTGTGTTATTTGGGCCTTGATCCCACGGTTGATGTCTCTATCTTCTCGAAGTTCGGTTCTTTCTTGATCTTAGGCATGTTTTGTCTTGTTGTATTTCCTGTTCTGCACTCCCTTTGTTTGTGAATATGGCTCCGTGTCTTAAATTGTGTTAGTTTTGTGTTATTTGGGCCTTGATCCCACTGTTTTGAACAAAGAATGACTGGTATCACTGGTATCCCACTGTTTCTCGATCCTCTGGAAACCGTGGTATCGCTTGGCGAACAAGTGTGGCGTAGCGTCGTTGGATAAGGGAAATCGTTTTTAGACAGGATGATTCCAATCTTCTTTTCAGTGCTGGGTGTTCCTATGAGTAAATCAGCTTTGCCTTTTTCTTGCTCTCTTAATTGTGTCGGGACATTTGCTACATTGGTGATGTAGTAAGAAGAGTAATATTTGTTTCCTTGCATTATTGATTTTGAGTCTCTGCTGTCGTTGGTTGAAATTAAGTGGTCACAGAGCTAGTCTCTTACTGTTGGAAAGTGGCTAATGTTCTTGGCACAGTTTCTCCGATGTTACTTGATTTCATTGGATGCATGTTTTCCAATGTTTATGTCGTTTAAAGCTGGAAGTACTTGGTCCTTTCCTTTTATCTGAACTTATTCCAAAATTCAAGCTGTCGCGTGAATAGACAAAGGTCTCCAAATTTCAAGATATACCGAAGAACTAGAAGACCGATGGTCGTCCTTGATATTCCCAATGGGATTTGTGCAAGGGATGGATCCAAGGCCAGGCAGACGTACGTTATCGAGATGCCCGACTTTGCAGACTTGGAATTCCTATGGCGTCTTCACTATTTAAAGAGGGGGGAGAGGAGAGGAGAGGAGAAGAAAGGGAGTGTGGGGGGTGGTTTGAAGAGGAAGCCATATACGCAGTTATATATGTGAAGTCAGGCATCAACATTCATCCTACGGAAACTAGGGGAGATGATATCGTGCTTTATTGCGGACTATTTGATCAACTAATACAAAATAGAACCCACCTGAATAGACTTTAAGGTAGCTTTGTATTTATGAACATGACATTTCTCATTTGTGTCTTGACAATTTCCCTGCCCTAGCCCCTCAGCTAAGTCCCAAGGCACATCGCAGCGACAGGTACAAAACTTGCAACAGCACACAGCGAATGCAACCATCAAGACATGGAACGTGTGCAACGTTGATCAATGTGCTTAAAGATTCTGTTGATGCTGGACTACATACAATTTGGTGTAACACCATGTCGTTCATCCAATAACAAGCTATATCAGCAAATTGCGATATTGTATTTTAAAAGGAGTGACGGAAGAGAGGCATAAAATAGGAAAACAAAGGGCTCGGGTCCGTTCAAGGGATTACGATGAAAATGACGATTAATCTAATCACTTTGTACGTCAGGAGGGGAGGAGAGAAGCTTCACCACGAGGAAGTAGTTATAAAACGCCAAATCTCACCTGATGCTTTCAAACACCCACAAAGCCAGCGCCAATGAAACAGCCTTCCAGTTGAATGCTGACGACAAGGACAAAAGGGACACTCACCATTAGGTGTGAGCAGTATTATATAACCTTTCCATGAGAAAAAGAAGAACTGCAATTCCCTTATCAATTCGTAGAAGCACATTTCAACATCTTCCCTTACTTTCCTACTTACCCCTCAAATCTATCGAACCTCGCCGTCACCTTTGTTCCTAGCTGAGACCAATATTCTGTCCAATTAGCATTGACATTCACATGGAGGTCATTAGAAGAGCAAGAGGAATTGATGATGGCATGGATGCTGTCAAAGAAGCTGCAAGGGCGTGGCACTCACACTGGTCTGGGTCGGAACAGAAGCCGATTCGTGAATATTGTGAGACGGCCTCGAGTCCAAGTCCTAGTCTTAATCGGTCTCATTGCAAGCTTGAAGCCATGAAGATGGCCAAATCCAAGCCTGACACCACTGATGCTGTAAGACACGATCAGGGAATCCGCAAGAAGGAGAATTCTCTGCTCGACTCATTTGAAGTGAAAGCTATATGCAGGCAATTGGACCAGTTCATAGAATGCTGTCGGCATGAAAAGGATGGTTATTCAAGAGCCAGTGCTCATCATCATCAACATCAGAAAAATAAAAGTAACGAGGGCAGGAAATTAGGGAGGAAAGTGAAGGTGCTATGGCAGAGGCATGCGTTGATGTGTGGGGCTCCTGAAGATTTGACCGACTCGATCGCTCTCAAGACTCGCAGAGTGTCACAAACCAGCTTCGCGTTGTTGTCCTTGATCTTCTACTTCATCTGTCGGGTCACTGTATAGGTAAGGATTCAGTACACTTTTGTATCTTTTCTTTTGGCCTTGTACACTAGTAATGCATTCGTCGGTTAAAGTCATTCAACTCTTGTGTGGGTCGAAATCTCACTGGCTGCTACGATTCATCAGCTTGCGCCGGTCTCTTGGCAAGCCTAGTGGCGTCTAGTATATGATGGTTTTAAATGGTGATGGGCTTAAGGCCTGTCCACCCATGCTGGGCCCAAAAGGCCTGGCCCATGGGAATAGGGCCCGTGGATGGAGGAAGGTATAAAAGGGAGGAGAGAGAGAGAGAGATGACAACGGTTGGAAATAGAAAACGAACGTATGTCTTCTCCTGCGCGCTCTCACTCTCTCTCCAAAAAGAAAAAGAAAAAAAAAAGGAACAGTAAGCAAATGGCGACACTGTCTTCCCTTCAAGGCGTCATCGGATCGAACAAGGGACAAATTCTCTTCCTCTTATTGGCGTCGGTGTCTAATCTGTGGCTAACAAGATATGCTCGAATCTGTGGTGCGCTTTACGATCGGTGATACGGGTTTTTCCCGGGCTTCGTCTTCCGCATTCGTTTTAGGGGTTCAATTTAGTGTCGAATTCGGTTTTCGGGGATCAGTTATTCCTAACATTGGTACCAGAGCCCTAGTTCACGTTTTTCCTGACCTGTTTGATGTTTTTGATTGATTTTTTGCAAAAAATTTTCGACTGTACGGATCGGGGCGAGAAATCCCGACACCCGAGCGCTATTTGGCCATTTTTCCGAGTTTTTGTAAGTTGAAATTGAATTCTAATGGCATGGGAAGAAAGGCGACGTCGAGACGAGTCTGGCGATACGTCGAGCACCGCCGGGAGACGCTGTACGCGCCCACACGCGCGGCCGGAAGCCACTGCGCGTGGGCGCGACGCGCTCAGAAGCCCTGGCTCGCCCAGCGCATGCGACACGCGCCGGTCGGTGAACCGGCGCGTGCTCGCCGCCAGCCAGCGAACTGGCACGCGCCGATCCGAGGACCGACGCGTGCTGACGTCAGCATGACGTCACCCAACGGTCAGTAAACGCTAGGGTGACGTCATCGATGACGTCATCACGATGACATTTCGTCAGGCGGTCATCGGCCGGCGACCCGACTGGCGACCCAAACCGCGAACGCCCGGCATGCCCGCGGCACGTGCTGGCTGTGACGTCAGCCAGCACACGCGCGAACCGGCCCGTCCGGTCCGACCGATCCAACGACCGACGACCTGACCGTTGACTGACGACCGTTGACCGTTGACCGTTGACCATTGACCCAAAAAAAAAAAGAGAGGAAAAGAATGTGTTTCTTTTACAATTAAGTCTATGTGGATTATAATGTGATCCCTTATTTGTTATGCATTTGTTACAGGAACAATGCCTCCTCTGAGATTGCACACACCTATTCGCGCAATTACCGATGAACAAAAGGATAGACTGTCTAAGTTGATAGCTGAGCTGACTGATCATCGATGGGAGAGTGGTGACTTAATTGATCACGTCCTTGAAATCAACGGGAAAATTCAAAATGTCATATGGAATGGTCGTCCTATGTCACAGTCAGAGATGGTGCGATTTTTCATAAATATTCTTCCACCAGAATGGCAAGATGTGTTGAATCGCATATGGGACGTCAACGGAGCTGCTTCATATAAGAAAATTGTGATGGATTTTGTAAATGAATATTACTGTATTGTTACAAGGGAAAAGATCAATAAATTGAACAAAAGAGGATCATTCCCAATTCGTGTGCTGACTTGGTGTTAGTTGTATTGGTTGATCTTAGTTAAGTGTCCTTTGTGGACATCTTACGTATTATTTACTACCTAATTGAGTTAATTGAAAGCATTATTGTTTTATTGGATGTCTATTATATGTTGTTTTCTGTTATTGCTGGTTGCTGTGAGTAATTAGTTGTGGGTAATTTTAGAAGTTTTTGTAACTTCATAGAATTGATTTTGCATAAGACAATCATATTAATGATAGTTTTAAGTTAAGATTTTTTGGAGGATGATTGGAAACATAGTGACCTTTTGATTCTGAAGCCTTACTTGAAATTATTCATTAATATGATGGGTCTATGCAAATAGGGATGCATAAATGATAGGTATTAATAATTCGTGCATATTTGTCTGATGTGTTCAGATCAATAGTTTCAGCCACAAAGAGCATAGTTGCCGAGCTGAACAAAGGTGAAAAGCTCAATGGTGACAACTATGAAATTTGGCAAATGAAAATCCAGTATGTGCTGGAAGAGCAAGAAGCACTTGAGGCTCTTAACCTAACCATGGTAGAACCTGAAGAGGGAACCACTGCACAACACAAAAGAGACAAGGAAGCTTCTTCTGCGTGGAAAAGAAAGAACTCTCTAGCTCGCATCACGTTGCTGAGCAGCATGGAAAATGACGTCATGCGAGAGTTTAGGCGTTTTGACAATGCCAAGGAAATGTGGGAGGCATTGGCAGCTAGATTTGGTCATACTTCGGTGACCAGACTGAGATAGCTCACTATTAGGTTTGACTCTTATAAGAAGCCTCATGGTCAGACCATGAAGCAACATCTTAGAAAGATGTCAAACATGATAAATGAGCTGAAAGATGCTGGCCATGTCCTCACAGATGAGCAGCATGTGCAAGCAGTAATTGGTTCCTTGCCTTAGAATTGGGAGCATATGAAGGTGCATCTGACCCATAATGAAAATATCAAAACTTTTGAGGATGCAATGCGTCATCTTGAGCTGGAAGAGGACCGCCTCTTGGCGGCTAAGCCGGATGCTGAACTTTATCATGCTAGTTCTAGCTCAAATGGAGCTTCGAGCTCCAAGCGCAAGCGCCCTAACTAGTTTGATAAAGGGAAAGGTAAGGAAGAAGGTCTTTCAGGGAAGAAACTCAAGTTTAACCAACATGAAAGAGGAAAGCGTCCTCGCATGAAGAAGCTTGCAAGGGTGAAATGCTACAACTGTGACAAGAAGGGTTACTATGCTCGTGACTGTCGTGAGCCAAAGAAGGTATGCACCCCTTGTACTTTTTAGAACTTTACTTTTGTGTCGAGTTCTGTGTTCTTAACTTAGTCTAATGCTTTGTGGACTGTGGATTCAGGAGCGACGGACCATGTAGCGAAGGATAGAGGATCCTTCGTGGAATTCCGACGAGTATCAACTGGAACTAAGTGGATCTATGTTGGAAACGACTCCAAAGCTGAAGTGAAAGGAATTGGTACATGCCAACTGAAGATGCGTGGTGGACGCACTTTGTTCCTACATGATGTGTTATATGCTCCGGAGATTCGTCGGAATTTAGTGTCTGTATTAGTGTTGGTTAAATTAAGTTTTAATATGAACTGCTATAATAGAGGTGTGGATTTGTTTTTGAATACAAATTACTATGGTCGTGGTTATTTTCTAGTGGTTTCATCATATTAGATATTAATTATGTTAATATAAATGTTTGTTATTCCCTTCTCACGTCTTCTAATACATATAATAATGATGTGAATGTGTGGCATGTTAGACTTGGTTACATTGGCCAACAGCGTATGAATAGGCTAGCCAAAGAAGGCTTGTTAGGCAACATTGAAAAAGTCAATTTGCCCATATGTAAGCATTGCCTAGAAGGGAAAACGACAAGGAAACCATTCGGGAAAGGTAAAAGAGTTGAATTTCTTCTGTATTTAATCCATTCTGATATCTGTGGTCCAATGAATGTGAAAGGAAGGCATAGGGCCGTTTATTTCATCACCTTTATAGATGATTATATTCGATTCAGATATGTCTATTTGATTTCTCATAAATTTGAAGCAATAAGTTGTTTCAAAAGATTTATGAACCTAGTAGAGAATCAATTAGACAAGAAAATAAAAGCATTGAAATCCGATCGAGGTCGAGAATATTTATCTGATAAGTTCAGAAAATTATGTGATGAAAAAGGAATAGAAAGACAGTTGTCTATTTCATATACTCCTCAACAAAAATGGTGTTGCGGAGAGAAGAAACAGAACCCTACTGGAAATGGTTAGGTCCATGATGGCGCATGCTAACTTACCTATTACTTTTTGGAGTGATGCGTTGTTAACTGCTACCCATATACTTAACCATGTGCCTTCCAAATTAGTTACTTCCACACCATATGAGTTATGGACAGGTAGAAAACCGGACTTAAGTTTTCTTAAGCCATGGGGTTGTGCCGCCTATACACATGAGTCCTCTCACAAATTTGGGAAATTGGGTCCTAGAGGAAAGAAGAATATTTTCATAAGGTACTCAAAACACTCCAAAGGATATATGTTCATAGGTGAGCAGGAAAGTGAGAGTATAACTGAGTTTGAATCACGAGATGTCACATTTCTAGAGGATGAATTTCCTAAGAAGGGCGAAATAGAGGAAGATTGTTCCCTATTTGAGACCTTGGATCAGGATAATGATGTTAGTGGAGTTCGTCCAAGTGGGAGTAATATGAGAAGTGATGAATTGAATTCAACTCATTCTCAATTGCAACCGCATAATGAGACGACATCATCATTACCTAATCCAAGTGGGAGCATGATGGGGAATGATGTGCAAAGTGTATAATCTCCCATACGGCGAACAAGTCGCCAAAGTATTCCCCGTCGACGTTTTGACATTGAAGGGGAAACTTTTATGGTTGCTTCACAAGATGAGGATGAGCCAAGAAATATTAATGATGATCTGAATTGCCCTAGTAAGAAAAAATGGATTTATGCAATGAAAGATGAGATGGAGTCAATGAAGTCAAACCAAGTTTGGAACTAGTTGATCTTCCAAAAGGACGCAAAGCTATTGGGAACAAGTGGGTTCTCAAAATAAAGCGAAAGGCCGATGGCTCGATAGAATGGCATAAGGCTCGCCTTGTGGCGAAAGGGTATAATCAACAGGAAGGAATAGATTATGAAGATACGTTTTCTCCTGTAGTGAGATTTACCTCGATTCGCATAATTCTAGCAATAGTGGCTAGTATGGATCTTGAGTTACATCAAATGGATGTAAGGATTGCTTTCCTCAATGGAGAATTAGAGGAAGAAATAGATATAGAACAACCTGCTGGTTTCATAGTGAAAGGTCAAGAAGAAAAGGTATGTCCTATGGCCTTAAGCAGTCGTCAAAAAAATGGTATATACGTTTTCATAATGCCATAATGGCATATGATTTTATAATGATAGATAAGGATCATTGTGTATATATCAAAAGATCCAATAATCAATTTGTGATCATATCATTATATGTTGATGATATACTAATTGCCGGAAGCAATATGGAGCTTGTCAATACTGTCAAAAGTTGGTTGTCTTCCAATTTTGAATTGAAGGATATGGGATTTTAAACCCATAGACACTCCTATTGCAAAAGGTGAAGGATTGAGCCATAAACTGTGTCCAAGAACTCAACAAAAGAAGGAACAAACGAAATATGTTCCTTATGCTAGTGCTGTTGGGAGCTTGATGTATGCTATGATGTGTACAAGACCTGACATATGTTATGCAGTTGAAATGGTGAGCATATACCAATCCAATCCAGGTCAAGCACGTTGGAAAGCCATTAAAAGAATACTAAGGTATCTAAAGGGGACTGCTGATTGGGGAGGAGATTTAAATGAAAGAAAATCTACCTCTGGATTTGTTTTCTTACCGAATAATGGCACCTTATGTTGGAGTAGTAATAAACAAAAGTGTATAACCTTGTCCACGATGGAAACTGAGTTTGTGGCATTATCAGCAGCAATAAAAGAAGATGTTTGGCTTAAGAGATTATTGGATCATTTAGGTGTTATTGGAAGTGCTGCAGATTTGTTATTGGTTAACTGTGATAGCCAAGCAGCGAAAGCGTACACCAAAGATCCAAAATATCATGACAAGACCAAAAATATAAATACCAAGTATACTTTTGTCAAGGATATGATTGCACGAAAAGATGTGAACTTAGACCACCCGCGGTGGTGGCGTAGGTGGTTGAGCAAGGGACCTCTAACGCAAAGGTCCTGCGTTCGATCCACGGCGTCGTCGTGCTTCAGTGCAAGCCGTGTCTTACCCGGGGCACGTGGGTGGTGGGTCCTCATGTGCCTCCCCAGGGTTTACCTCAGCCGCGAAGCGGCGTGCGGGGGTTCCCTGGGTCATCAAAAAAAAAAAAAAGATGTGAACTTAGAGTACATACTACGCATAGAATGGTGGCAGATCCTATAACAAAGCCATTACCTAGAGATGTGTTTTGTGGCTATATGAAATCTCTAGAATTGCATAGAGTCTAATGTACTGAATATTGTAATTTTCCTAAGAGTTCACATTTGATGAATTTGTGTTTTCATCATTAATGCCTATGAATCTTTGTTTGATCTTTATGCATTTTAATGCTCAGTGCATTATTTTAAGTTGAGAAAGTATGTCGGACAGATATAAGATTAGCCCACTCACACGGGAAATCGCCTCTATTTACTGTGTGATAAATAGAGATGAGACTGTTTTTAAGCTTATTATCTAGGTGATAATCGAGAACTCAAGCTTAAAATACGCATGTCGCCTTAATTGGGTGTTAAAATGAGGACATAATACTTACTATGTCCGAAAGTAAAATACCCCACATATTTTACTTTATCTGTCTATGATGTCAGATGTGAGTTCTGATGAATTTTGTAAATGAGTAGATACGTGAACTCAAGTTAGACATTGAGTATGTCTGAACTATCATCTGTACGGTATTGAAAGGAATAGACATACGCTCCATGGGAAAGGAGTTAATATCGTAATACGTGTTTCATACTACGTATGCATGAGACGACCAATAAGAGTGGCAAAAGTTTGATCTCAACTTTCATGCCGTGTGAGACTCTTGAGGAAAAGAGTTCCTCAATTCATTAGTCCCCTCATGACTCTTACTTATTCTCAAGATTTCTATTTAGTGTTTGCTATCTTAGGATGTTGCCAATGATCATGAGTTGATTCGATCTAATGGGGCATTTCTAGAAAAGCAAGCTGAACTGAAATTGAGAGTTTGAAGGAAAGAGGAAGATCGAATTTGGAGAATCACATTGTGGTTTTGTATTCACCGGTTAACCAATTATGACTGTCTTTGGGATAATCATAATTGTGAATACAATATATATCATTGTTTAAAAGAGATTAAGAGATATATAAATGTGATCGATCGATCTAGGGTACTGCATACTAAATCTACTCGGAGTGTGACGCCCATTATGAGCTGTTATATATTCCTAATAGATGTATATCAACGAGCTCTCAAAGTATGCTGGTCGCACGGATTATTCACCAGTATGAATGTTGAAGAAAGGTAAAGAGAATCCTATTCAGCCCACCATGTGCGAGTAGGAGATGATGGTTTTAATTGGTGATGGGCTTAAGGCCCGTCCGCCCATGCTGGGCCCAAAAGGCCCGGCCCACGAGAATAGGGCCTGTGGATGGGGGAAGGTATAAAAGGGAGGAGAGAGAGAGAGATGACAACGGTTGGAAACAGAAAACGAACGTACGTCTTCTCCCGCGCGCTCTCTCTCTCTCTCCAAAAAGAGAAAAAAAAAAAAAGGAACAGTAAGCAAACGGCGACACTGTCTTCCCTTCAAGTCGTCATCGGATCGAACAAGGGACAAATTCTCTTCCTCTTATCGGCGTCGGTGTCTAATCTGTGGCTAACAAGGTACGCTCAAATCTGTGGTGTGCTTTACGATTGGTGATACGTGTTTTTCCCGGGCTTCGTCTTTCACATTCGTTTTAGGGGTTCGATTTAGTGTCGAATCCGGTTTTTGGGGATCAGTTATTCCCAACAGGCCGCACCATCTCTCTCAGCCTCAACAACTTATGGCCTTGGTCCGATTGTGTCCCTCCGACGAGCTCCTCATCATGCCTCATCCCGTCCACGATCTCATCCACTTTACGTCTCTCGATCATTTGGTAACATTTTGTGTACCGGTGACTGACGGCGTCGTTTGGGTGCTCTTCTTCCTCAATCAAGCTACAAAAATCCCTGGACCATTGGAGTCGGGGAGGAAACTCCGAAATCGGAGATTCGTCTCATCGAGATCACTGCTCCCAAAGGCCCTGTAGAAATTCGATGGAAGAAGACATCGACCGTGCATGTGTTGGAGCCACCGACGAAGGGGAAGGTTGTGTTGAACACGACCTACGGCCCACTCGACATTGAGCTATGGCCAAAAGAAGTGCCCAAGGTGAGAGGAACTTCTTTCACCTTTGCCTCGAACTACGATGGCACCATCTTTCACCGCATCATCAATTACTTCCTTATTCAAAGTGGCAATCCTACTGGCTTCGGCATAGCTCTCTGGGCGCGCGAAATGGAATTATAGGGATTTTGAGCAAAACCAATTTTTTCAGTCTATTAGCACAGAGGGTTTTGTTGATAGTTATTGTTGCTGGTGATGGCTGATGTGTTAGTGATGTTCTATTGCATTAGTTCATGTGACTAGAGATTGCATTGGTTCTTGCTTCAATGTAGGATTTGCACAAGTCAATCGTGTATTCTGGGGTGGGGAAAAGAACAAAAGATTGACTTTTGGCTGGGTTTTGCACAAATAAATGAGAGATTGTGCTCTAAAGATGGTTCTCTGAAAAGGAAATTATGAATATAGAAGTTTGTAATGTACAAATTCTTCAATGTAGGTTAGGTTCTGCTGTTTGCTCTACATCGTCCCCGCTTTTGCTTTCTCTTAGCGCTATAGATGTTGTGAGCTAGTAATGAGGTTGCTTATTGTTTTCTTTCTTTGGACTATGGCAAGTGCAAATCTTCTTTTCTCACATTTAATTGTATCTAATCACCGTTTTTAGATGACTAGAGTGTGAAGGCAATCCGAAGGAAGACCATAGAAACTGGTAGGATGAGGTATCACCATAATGTCCCTTGCAGGTTCAAGAAACTCTTGCATTCCGATTTATTTATTATCTAAAGATTATGAAGTTTTTAAGGAATCTTTAGTTTGGAGTGCACTCGCATTGAAAAGATGGTTAGATCCTTCATTTAGTTTGTGTTGAAGATAGATTTTGTCGTGAGAAGAGGAAATTTCCATCTTGTTTTGTCACTTTGGTCTTTCGGCAACGAGAATATTGAATGAGTGGTGAAGTCATGTAGAATCGAACTGTTATATGGACAATTACTGAGCTTAATTCACATTGAGTGTAGTCCTCAATCTTAAGATTATACATGTATTATCATGCTATTCAATACCGTTTAATTTCTGAATTTGAAGGAATTTGGTTTTCAAATTCATGACCTTGTTTGTACTTCCTAATGGTCAAATGAGCTAATGTTTTGACTATGGGAATTAATGGTTGAAGCTAGCTAGATTTGTGTATTTAAGTTGGATAATCTTGCCGATGTATTTCTCCTACATAATTGAATATTATTTGCTCTTTGCTTATAGTATTGAGGAAGCACAATAAGATAGTTAAGCCCTGCTGTTCTGCTTGTAGTTAGGCATTTCAATGTAAAATGCCTTTTCCACTTTGTTCTTGTTCAAAAGAGGTGGTTGCTTTGGCTGATGGATAATGTATGGTTGTGGCTGCGGTGATGTATGTGATTATGCTCACCAAGATTTAGTTTCCTCTATTACGTGGTATGCATAAGCTATCTCATTATTTTTTACCCAGATTTTTGCTGCATAATTGCAATTAGGTCTTCTTTGTTGTAGTAAGAGTTGCCGGCTAAGATGGACGAACAATCTCAGTCCAAACATAAACGTGGCCCTTTCACTCTGAAGGAGGAGAAGCTTGTCAGTCAGCTTCATGGAATAGGTCTTCTAAAACATTTATGGGGAGATAAATCTACTTTACTGAGAAAGTAAAATTAACCTTGAATTGGTCTTTATCTTTGTACTTGGTATCGAGGAGACAATATAGCGTGTGCATTATATTGAAAAGGAAATATATTGATTGTGACTTGCATTGGGCATGTCATTGTCCGTCTCTTAATTTTTCAAAAGATTTAAGTTATGCATGTCATTGTCCGTCTCTTAATTTTTCAAAAGATTTAAGTTGGGCATAGTCTAAATGTTGGAGGAAACATGATACATTTTTGCCCCCAAACAATCCCACATCGTTTGGGTGTATTAATATAATGCACCATATAAGGTGTGGCACTAGTCTTAACTTGCAGTGAAGTTTTATTTTTGGGTGAAATCCAGAAGAACAAAATCATGAGGGCAATGGCAAGTGTGGCTATGGCCTAAAGTGGACAATATCATTGTGAGTTGAGCCAAAGGTCGGCCCTTGTAAATGGTATCAATGCCAAGCCCAATTGGAAGTGTGTGGTTTAGCAATTAACTAGGTGAAAGTTGGTGGGCTTGTGATGACCTGATCCCATGAGGGACGGGAGTATGACAAAGGGGGCAGGAATGAACCAAACCCCACATTGTCTAGATACGGTAAGATAATGTGCCATATAAGGTGTAGAACCAATCTTAACTCACAATCAGGCCTTTTTTGGGCGAAGTCTAGAAGAACAAAACTGTGAGGGCGATGACACTGCAGCTGTGGGCCAAAGCGAACAAAATCATTGTGAATGGAGCCAAGGATTAGCCCCTTACACAACATAGGACACATAGGAAGAAAAATCTTAGGAGAGCTAATATTTTCCTTATCTAACATGAAAATAAACTCGTGGCAAAAGAGTCCAAGTTCATCAATGTGTCTAGAGATTGAAACATCTAGAGCCAACATATCCGTAACGTCGGTAGGCTCATAGCACTGCATTTCAAAGAATTTATGTGTTGCATATGCATGCGAAGAAATTATGCCCCGTCAATGCTGACTTACTCTCCCTGTTTTCTTTCCCATGTTAATCCTTCTCAATTAAGAAACAATATTGAGGCTAATGCAAATTGTCTTTTATGGTGATGGATACATAGTTTTTAGTTAGGGCAAACTTCAAACTATGCCCATTATAACATTTATATCCTTAACTTTTTTTTTGTATAACCAAAAACCCTAAACTTGTTCACCTCGACACAAATATCCCCAATTTTTTTGTCATGAAAAAATTCAAATTCTATTTCAATTCCATTTAATGTATATTTATCAAAATAATATAAATTCAAGATTTTTTATAACACAAAAAAGGGGCATTTGTGTCATAATGGACAAGTTTGTGATTTTTAGCAACATATGCTCGTGACTTAAGTGGGGGTCCCAGGGGTGGTTTACTAGGCCAACCCCCGAGGGTTTACGTCTAAATAGCGGCTTGTGATCCTTGAATGGTGATCTCCGGCGGTCCCTCGATCATCAAAAAAAAAAAAAAATGGAGTGTTTGTAGTATGAACCCTAGTTCTCACGACATTTAAAAAAGTAGTGACAAGTGCAAATCTACAACTATCTCTATCTATAACTTTCTTTTAAAGGAAGGTTTAGATATAAATGGAGTTCTTGAGTCTAGCTTCCCTAAATTATTTCACATATTGAAATTTCATACCTATGGACAAAGGAAGAGAGGCAACAAATGGATTATAGGAAGGAAACTTATTTTTCCTTCAATGCACAGCTCTTTGATCTTCTTCAAATTTGTTCTGGAAATTAGTATTCTCAACACTTTCTTCATAATTGATATCATCACTAGCAACATCGGCATTTGCAACTCCTTTGTCCCTGTTTACAACTTCTTCACTTACCTACAAAGCTACTAGCCTATTTGTCAAAAGGTCCCTTTGCTTTTTTTTTTTCTTGATTGTACGAGCTCCTCATCATCATTATTATCATCATCTAAGAAATTTTTGAGAGCAAAAGTTTCATCATTATCATCATCACTAGATTAAGCTACTTCCCAATCTAATCCAATGATTGTGTCATCACGTGTGTCATCAGCACTTTACTGAGCTGCATCTACACCCCTCTTCTCCTCAGGAATCTATCATGTTGTCCTTCATCCCCAACCTCAATACTTACTTGAATGTCATCTCTCACTTCTCTTATTTGGGTGCTCTCTTTGTCGTCATCTTTGTCATAATCATCACTATTGTACTCAACGTACACTTTCATTTCTTAGCCATGAAGATAAAAGTACATGACATCCATAAAATCATTATCATCCTCAAAACTTCTCAAACCATCTGTCAAGCCCTTCTTAAGAACACAATAAAACAACTTTTGTACTATGAATTGCAAATAATGCAGTATATACCCAACAAATCCAATATAAGATGTTTTATTTACATCGACAAAGATAGTGTCATCATTTCCTTATTTACACTCCCACTTATCCTCCCTAATCATAGACTCCCCATCGTAACAAACAATGACAACAACATAATTCCGATCCATGGCTGTAACCAAAGAAAAAAAATGTAATTAACTTTTGGGACCACAAGGACAAAGGACAATAATTGCACATGAAGATCCCCACAATATCAAATAGTTTATTGAAGAAATAACATTTGTCATTTGGTGGAAAGAAATGAGCAGAGGTCCCCACAATAACCACATTGCTTAGACAAATTTAGGTACCCACATCATCATCTTCACTGTTTCACATACAAGACCCCTCAACATTCTGGCGAGCCTTAAATTTCCTGTCCTAGCAATTGTGCACACATTCACGGTAGCAAAGCATCAAATCAGAAAGTAACAAACCATCATATTAGCACGTTCACAGTAACACATCTAAGCCCTTCAATTGCCCTCTAAGCCTTATTTTCCCATCCAAGCACTCCATTTCCCATCTAAGCCCCTTTCTCATCACAGCCCTAATTTTCCCATTCGAGCCATTCAATCGCCCTCTAAGCCCTATTTTTGCTAGCTACGAGGAGAGAAGAGGACAAACATGAGCCAGCAACGACAATGATCAGTGAGCAATCGTTAGTGAACGGCAAGCGGCAATGAAGCCCCAACAATGGCGGCAACCGAGCATGAAGGGCGATCGTGAGAAGGACGGCGAGCTCTGGATAGTTGATTGTGCGACATTGTTAGTGTTGCACAATCAAGTCAAGATGCTAAATGACATCATTTAATGAACCACACCAAAAAGATGTCTTTATATGTTGTTCGCCCTGCCTACGTAAATAAATTTGTTTAAACACATGCTACATCATTTAAAATTCTCATCAGAAAAAGCCACATTAGTCGTTTGACAGGAGATCTAAGCCATTGGCACTAGATATTCATTTCTTCTCCAATATTGATATGTCAGTGTATTTTTTTGAAGTTTTAACACTTATGTGCCCCCATCTCAAGTTGTGGTAGTTGGGGTATTCTTTTGCTTGTAAATTGCTATCTCTTCCTTAAAAAGTCCACAATATCTCTAAAAAATTAAGAAATGTTTTCCCCTTCCACAAAAAATGTAAAAACAGTGGGAAGTGGTAAATAGCTTGTTAATTATAATTTAATGGGCGTAGCCGTGGCCGTCCAACCTAGTGGGACGCAAGTGGCGGGCATAGCCTAAGTCAGGTATCAGCATATTTTTAATCATCGGACGAACGATTTGTGGATTCAAAGGCCGACAGGCGGCCACTGCTTTGCTACATTTTGGGATAGATCAGGAAGTCTAGGCCATAATTAAAGTGGCACCTCAACTTCTCGGATCTAGCACATTTTTTTTTTCTTTTCTTTTTAAATTTAGCTTATTTTAAATTTAATTTAAATAAAATTCATATTAAAAATCAAATTTTGACTAAAGTAACGTCATTTTAATTTTATATTTTAGGATGAAAACCACCAAGAATCCACAATATGACCATTGTGACATATTTGCCATAAAATTTTTCTGAGACAAAAAAATTTCAAACTTATACATGTGTGGCATATTTACCCTTTGTTAATGAGTACCGTAAAAATATTCCTACACAAACTCCGAAATGAATGGCGCTCATAAAAACAACGATATTTTGATTGAAAAATCATCTAATGAAATCTTGATAGAAGTATATATGTTAAATAGGTACAAATTTGGGGTTTTTATGTGAAAAGAAAATAAATTCATGATAAGTCTGTCACAGTGAACATTTACGTCATTGCCATGTGGGAGAGAAAATATATTTTAAAAAGCCACTTAGCATTTTATATTAGTCAAGTTAGACGAAGTAATAGAAAGACTCGATTGTATCACAATTGCATCAATTCAATAAGTCTTAAGACATGATTTCATTTTTTATAAATTTTAAGACTCAATTGTATTTTTACAATAAGTTTAAAACTTTTAGCACATTTATCATTTTTTTTTCAATTTTCTCTAATGGTATTTTTGGCCCAAAAAGTCCATGAGAGCTCTTTCCACCCAAGAGAGAGATGTTTCTTGTCTCTAGAAGGGTTGGCCCGTTGGGGACTCCCCCACAAATGGGCTCTGACTGGGAGTTTCGACGCGGAAAAATGCGGAGAGAGAGAGAGAGAGAGGCGAACTCTTCCTATGCTGACGAACCGATGCTGACGAGATGCGGCGATTAATGAAAATGCAGAAACCTAGGGCCGACGGAATCCCCGGTTAAGAAAAGTCTTTTCATCGTACGATCATGTGCCCCCCGTTGATATATATAATTTATTTTAAATTAATTTTTTTATCATAATTTTTTTTAAAATTGATATACATGTAATAAATTTATCATTTATTAATTTCAGTTATATTTTGATGAGTATATTAATTTAAGACTTTTACTTTCCGTTTCTCACAAGTGTACCGATTTTATAATTTTCTATCGTATTAATCTAATTTAACAGATGGCATATTTATTACCGGAATAAAAGTTTAAAATTTTTAATGATATTTTAATAATTTTTTGATTTTTTATTTTTTTTCTTCTTTCCTTTTCACTTTCTTTTCTATTTTTAGGATTTTGAAGAGAGGGTTAGTGAGGGTGGTCAGCCAACCACCCCAGCCACAAGCGTGGGCATGCGAGCCCTTGCCTAGAATTGGTGAGGGCCGCAACGCCCTCGCTAGATCTGGCCAAGCAAGGGCTTGGCGACCCTTGCCTAGAGTTGGCAAGGCCCCCGATGCCCTCCCCAGAGGTTAACGAGAGTCAACTAGCCACCCTCATCAACCCTCTCTCGAAAATCCTAAAAAAATAATAATAAGAGAGAGAGAGAGAGAGAGAGAGAGAGAGAGAGGAAAAAAAAACATATAAACTCATAAAAATATTAAAAATATTATTAAAAAGTGCCACGTCAATGCCGGCCGTTTATATCAGCAATTTTTGGCCAAAAGTTAAGTGGATGGCTCAGTGGCCACCCTTCCTACTTGGAAGGGAGAGGTGAGGGGTTCAAATCTCCACCTTCTCGGGGGGGGGGATTGGGGCGGGGACGATTTCATTTCAAGAGTGAGTTTCGACTCCCACACACTGCAAGGAGACATGTCAAAAGTCTGAGAGTGAGTGTTAGAGTATGATTAAAGTAGAATCGACAAAAAAAAAAAAGTGGATGGACTCAATTGGTAAAATTGAAAGGCTTATGATTGAATTGATAAAAGTATAATAAGTTTAAGATTTTTTGAACAATTTTTCCAAAAATTTAATTTATGGTAAATTTGTCACAACTATACCAACTTTGAATTTTTATTTTGAGATAATTTGTCATCGATATACCAATTTGGAATTTTTTATTCCATCAAAACGCATTCTATTTTCATTTGTTTTCATCATGATAAATTTATCATAACCATTTTCCATGAAACTATAAAAGGACAAGTGGGAGAAAGTATGAATACTTATGGCCAACATGATATTATGATTTAATAACTATTTGAATGCCAAAAACATATGGGCCATGAAAAGTTGTAATATATTTTGATGGAAGGCACTTATTGATAATATTAATAAATGATAACTAACTATTTAAGTACTAAAAATGTGTCAATGGAATGCACCTATCGAACACAACTCTTATTAAGACAATGGTAGGTTAAGAGAGAGAAATCAGTTTTTTTTTTTTTTTTTTTGGTAAGGGAGAAATCAAAATTTATTCATTTCTTCTTTTTGCAACGTTCATTTACTCAAAGTTATTTCTTCGGATAAATTAATGATTTAATCTTTCTTGTCGTGAATAGATTATGAAGATTTAAAATTCTTTGATTTTGAATTTCCGCGTAAAAGAATTACAAAATTGTTGCTAACAGATACATGTTATTTATAATGTAAATATATATTCACTAAAAAGCATGATCATTTTATGGAATTTTAGGATACATATTTGACATTGAACTTCCCGTTTGATATGCCTTTTATATGATAAAAATAAGCTCAAACTTTTTCCATTTTTTCTTTTTAGCTTCTAACGCTCCCTTATCACATTAAATTGACCAAATTATCCCTTGTGGGTCTTAGATTTATAATTATTTCTTATCTTTCTTTTTTTCTTTTCTTTCCTTGGAAATTTTGACGCATTTAGAGTGCATTTACAAATAGTTCGAATGGATTGTCTTATAATGCAATTAAAATTGTCATAATTTTCTTGTCAACAACTAAGTATTTCATGTAATCAAGGCAAAGATAATATTTTGTATGACGTTTCAAGTAGCATTTTCTAATGAATTTGCATGATAATAATAACGGATGTTTAGAACTTTTAATGTAGTTAATCTTTTCATATTTTCAAATCTTTTGAAAATATCTTTTAAAAAATCGTGCAATGATGGTAAGAAAAATAGATTAAAGTTGGAATATTAGATTCACCGAATGCACTCTTTAAAACTAGTATATGATTCTTTTTAGTTTTACATGTAATTTGGTGACTTTTAGAATAATGGTTTCCTAGTTTTTTTATTAAAAAAAAAACTATACAACTCATTAACACAATAACTTGTTAGTTGTCTGACAAATAAATTATTTTTGAAAAGGAGGGACACCAATTTCATCCCAGATGGGAAAAAAAGAAGAAAAAAAGTACGAAATAATCTTGAATTAAGAGTAAGCCCCCTTATTTGACCTTAATCTTTGTTGATTGAGTTGAACAAGGTAGATTTGTCTTTTAGTAAATTTGAAATCAAACATAAAAAAGAAAAAAAATTGTAAGAAGTAATGTTAAATTAAGAGTGGGATCCATGATGGATAATATAGTCAATTCATTATAATAGAATAGTCTTTTTTTTTGTTTTTGTTTTTTTTTTTTGGTCAGTAATAATAGAGTAGTTTGAAAAGCCAATAAATGGTGGGAAAATCGTGAGCCAAAAAATAAATAAAATGTACACCCGACATTTAAAAAACTCATTGGTCCGTATTCTCGACGGTTTCCTTAAGTGAATCATTGTACAAAAAAGATTTGTGGGCAAAACAAAATAAAATAAAGTAAAAATATGGACTTCGCAGTTTATAAGTTTGACTCGTACTCCCGCGGTTCTGCACTTCATAACGCAACAAAGCTCGCCTCTGTATCGTGTACATCGATCGAGGAGGGGGATAGAGAGAGAGAGAGAGAGAGAGAGAGAGAGAGAGAGAGAGAGAGAGAGAGAGAGAGAGAGATTTTCATTTTGTTGCTTCATCTTCGGTGATCATGTCGCTGCTTTCAGATCTCATCAACCTCAACCTCTCCGACACCACCGAGAAGGTGGTCGCTGAGTACATATGGTCAGTCCTCGCTCACTTACTCGCTAATCCTCTGTTGTGCTACCGGCCCATGTGCCATGTCCTTTCTTGTGTTTTCCTGCACACTGCCATGGCGTTTCCCTGTGTTTTACCTTTTGATCTTATGTTGTGTTTCGGTTGTTTCTATACTCGCTGGTTCTGTTCTTTGAATCGCCTTCTCTGTTTCATGAACTCAAGTACTCTGTTTTGAGGATCGCGTCATGCTTGTAGTATGCTTGTTCGAGTTTTTGATTCCTAATATTTGCTTTCGTTTCCGAGTAAATCCGCTAAGACCAAAGAAGGGTATTCTTGTTCTACTTGGTTTCCTGCGTACTGCCATGGCGTTTCGCTGTGTTTCACCTTTTGATCTTGTGCTGAGTTTCGGTTGTTTCTATACTAGCTGGTTCTGTTCTTTGAATCGCGCTCTGTGTTTCGTGGACTCAAGTACTCTGTTTTGTGGATCGCGTCATACTTGCATTATGCTTGTTCGAGTTTTTGATGCCTAATATTCGCTTTCTTTTCTGTGTAAATCTGCTAAGATAAAAGAAGGGCATTCTTGTTCTACTTGGTTCGGTTGATTTCTCTATCTTCTCGAAGTTCCTGATTATAGGCATGTTGTTTGTTTATATTTGCATTCTGAACTCCTTTTGCTTCGGCATTGCCCTTAATTGGCGAGACCAAGAAATTAAAGTGCTTAAGCCGAGTGATTCTTTCAGATAAGATCAGATTTGATCTCTGTTTTCTTTGCAGGCTGGCCGTTTGTTCTTTTAGCCGCTAGAACAGGGCAATCCTTGGGGTTGCCCTGTTCACGGGGTTACTCCTTTGAAGTCTCTCTTTTTTCCCTTTTAAACAGTTTTGTGGAGAAAGATAATCATTTGATGCTTTCGTCCTGGGCTCGAACTCTGATAAAGAATTACCTCAGATTTTATTTATTAAGTTTCAAAGTCATGTCTTTTTCCTTATCTAATGAAGCTTTATGTTTTGGCTAATTTGAAAAGGATTGGGAATCTGGTAGGACCTCAGAAGCAAAGCAAGAGTAAGTTCCTCTCTTTATAGATAATCAAGCAACTGGTTGTTCAGTAGCTCGTAAATTCGTTTTTTTCCCAATCCCTGATGTGGACTCCTCTGTGGAATTACCTATAGACTCTTAATGGCCCTGTTGGCGATCCATCGAAACTTCCCAAGTGGAACTATGATGGCTCGAGCACTAATCAGGCCCCCGGGGAAGATAGTGAAGTGATCCTGTAGTAAGTGTTCATCACATGGGTTTCTGTGTATAGCCTCAAGTCTCGTCTCGTTTGACATAAATTTAGTCAGATCAGTGATGGTTTTTTAGAGCTCGTGTGTTTCGTGAATAGCGACTTCTTACCTGTCTTCGGTATTAATTCAATGACATGTACAGTCCCCAAGCAATTTTCAAGGATCCATTTAGGAGGGGCAACAATATCCTGGTGACTTCTTTTTCTATTTAGCGGAATGAGTCCTCCATTTATCAGTTTTGATTTGATGTTATAGCATATGTATTAACGAAACGTCATTGGTTTAGGTCATGTGCGATGCCTATGCTCCAGCTGGAGAGCCAATCCCGACAAACAAGAGGCATGCTGCTGCCAAGATATTCAGCCATCCTGATGTTGTTGCTGAAGAGCCCCGGTAATTTCATTTGTCGTGTTTTCTCATTTTGATTTTTAATTTTTTTCCCTCTTCGACTCCCTTACCGTTTGTACGGGTTTAATACATGAGAACAGGTATGGGATTGAGCAAGAGTATATCCTCTTGCAGCGAGATGTGAAGTGGCCAATTGGATGGCTGTCGGTGGCTATCCCGATCCTCAGGTATATCATGGTTGCTCAAATTCCAGTTGTATCTGTTGCCATATGCCATCATCCCTTTAAACAAAAGAAGGGAGCAAGTGCATCGCATCTCATGCTCTTCCTACAAGTTTATTCAGAAGATGGAGTTTCTCAATTCATGCATAATGTTGTAGCAGATATGTCCACAATGTTTTGTATAATGCATCAGTTCTTTCAGAATTTATACTCTAAATCATTATGGTTCAACAGGGACCATACTACTGTGGTATTTGGCGCAGACAAGGCTTTTGGGAGAGACATTGTGGACTCCCATTACAAGGCCTGCTTATATGCTGGAATCAACATCAGTGGCATAAACGGCGAAGTCATGCCGACCCAGGTTAGAAAACATATATTTTTGGAAAGTAGTCACATTACATATCATCAATTCTTATTTCCGAGCAAATATATTCAATTTTCAACCCTTTTCTTATCTTATTCCTGTGTAGTGGGAATTCCAAGTTGGTCCTGCCGTTGGCGTCTCAGCTGAAGATGAATTGTGGGTAGGCCGCTATATTTTGGAAGTAATGCGATGGCCTACGTTGGATTTTCATGCAGTAGTAATACTCTCTTTTAGGTTTTTTTGCTTATTTAATCAGTTGGTATTACCAGAGGATCGCCGAGATTGCTTGCGTTGTCCTTTCATTTGATCCCAAGCCTATTCCGGTTCATACACGGCCCTTCATATTAATCATTCTTCATGCTTATGTGCGACAACTTCAAGTTCACATCGCCTTTATTATCATCAGGGAGACTGGAATGGAACTGGTGCACACACAAATTACAGGTAATATAACGTCACTGATTTTTGTCTATGCTTTCCTATGTTCACACCTTTCTGCCCTCGCGAACAAGCAGAGGAGACTTGCCGCTCATATATTTGCTGAATTTAATGGCTGGGTTGCAGCACCAAGTCAATGAGGAATGACGGTGGATATGAAGTCATTAAAAAGGCGATAGAGAAGCTTGGACTGAGACACAAGGAACACATTGCGGCATATGGTGAAGGCAACGAGCGTCGTCTCACTGGGCACCATGAGACAGCTGATATCAACACCTTCGTATGGGTAAGGAGAATCGGATGCCTCTGAAACTTGGAACTTTAAGCATGTATATTGTTGCTCTTAGCCCTATTCGGATTGCAAGCTAGCATCTTTAGAAGCTTTATTGAATGGTGGATTGACACTGGGTTTTTTGGCAGGGCGTTGCGAACCGAGGTGCATCAATCAGAGTCGGAAGAGACACTAAGAAAGCTGGGAAAGGTTACCTCGAGGACAGGAGACCTGCATCCAACATGGACCCATATGTGGTCACTTCCATGATTGCAGAGACCACGATCCTCTGGAAACCATAGAGTTCCTCTCAGCTTGGGAACGATCATGACGTGACCATCTTGATCAGGGGAAATGTCATCTCAGACAGGATCATTCCAAGTATTTCCTTTCGTCTTCTTTTCATTGCGGAGCGTTTCTACAAGTAGAACAGCTCTGCCTTTTCTTTTTTCTCCTTATTTTCTTGCGGCTTCTGCCAGTTTCTCCATAGCATATATATGCTGATCGGTGATGCAGCAAGATAAGCATATCACTTCCTTGCAGTATCGATTTGAGTCTGTTGTAGTTGGTTGAAAATAAATGGCGACAGGGTCAATCTTTGACTGTTGCAAAGTGACTAACGCTCTTGGCAAAGTTTTTTCAGTTTTACGTGATTCATCAGATGCATAATTTTCCATGTTTATGCCATTTAAAGCCAGAAGTACAGCCAGCCCTTAGTCCCTTCCTTTTAGGACTTCTTTCAAAATTCAAGCTGTTTCGTGCAAGATAAACAGAAGAACCAGACGAGCGACAGTCGCCCTTGACATTCCCAGTGGATTTGTGCAGGTAAAGGATCCAGGCCTGGCAGACATCTATTATCAAATTGCCCTTCCTGAGGCCTCTTCACCTTTGGAAAAAAAGACAATATACCGAAGTATTATGTGAAGTCAGACAGCCACATTTAACAAACATAAATAGTAGAATATATAATGCCATGCTTCATAGCGGACTACATAATCAAGTAAAACAAAATTAAGAAAGCATTATACTAGAAGCACGTCTGCTTCACATACAAAAAGAGAGGAAATTCCTTCTGCTAGCAATACTTCAGTTGGGGTCCGTAGTCTATTCAAGATGTATGATCCCAGTTAGTGAAGCGCAGTCAAGATTGGAGATGGTACTTGTTTTTAAGCTATATTGGTGCAGTCACATGGATTGTCATTGCTCACGGAAGTAGATGTATATCGAAAGGTTTGGTAAAAAGAAATGCGTTTCGAGATGTTAAAAGCATGAAATCTTTCAAGTTGCAAGGCATGACTCGTATCGACTAAATCCTGATCTGCGTAGAATCCACCAAACAGACTTTAAGGTAGCTTTGTCTTTATGGACAAAGCGTTTCTCATGTATATCCTAGCAACTAATGGCAACATATAGGAAACTCACAACAGCACACATGGAACGCCATCAACAGGACATGGAACATATGCGACATCAATCAATGTGCTTAGAGATTCTGTCCATGTCGGACTATGTACAATTTGATGTTACCCCATGTCGTTCATCCAATGTGCAGTGGTTTGTAACCAGCTGTATCAGCAAATTGCAATTTTGCATCTTTATCAAAAGGAGTGACGATGGAGAGAATAAAAAAACAAAAGGCTCGGTTCCACGTCTTCTAACTGAGTCTATGGGCTGAAGAAGCGAAGGGTGTGCAAGATATTACGATGAAAATACAACTTGGATCAGGATTAATTAATCTAATCGCTCGGGACGTCAGGAGGAGAGAAGCTTCACCACGAGGAAATAGTCCCAAAACGCCAAATCTCACCTAATGCTTTCGAACACCTACGAAGCCAACACCAATGAAACAGCCCATCAGTTGAATGCTAACAACAAAAACAGAAGGGACACTCACCATCAGGTGTGAGCATTATTATATAACCTTTCCATGAGAAAAAGAACAACTGCAATGCCCTTATCAATTTGTAGCACATTCCAACGTCTTCCCTTGCTTTCCTACTTACCCTTCAAATCTAATGAAACTCGCTGTCCCCCTCGTTCCTAGCGGAAACCAACACTCTCATCCATCAGCACTGCGATTCGTATGGAGGTCAAAAGAAGAGAAAGAGGAATTGATGATGGCATGGATGCTGTCAAAGAAAATGCGAGGGCTTGCTACTCGCATCGATCCAGGTTGGAGCAAAAGCCTACTCATGAATATTGCGAGACGGCCTGGAGTCCAAGTCCCGAACCTAAACCATCTCATTACAAGCTTGAAGCCACGAAGATGGCCAAATCCGAGCCTGATGCCACCGGGGCTCAGAGACATGATCGAGGAATTCGTAAGGAGAATTCTCTTCTCTACTCATATGAACTAGAAGCTATATGCAGGCAATTGGACCAGTTCATAGAATACTGTCGGCATGAAAAGGATGGTAATTCTAGAGCGAGAGCTCATCATCATCAACATCAGAAAATAAAAGTAAAGAGGGCAGCAAATTAGGGAGGAAAGTGAAGGTGCTTTGGCAGAGGCATGCGTTGATGTGCGGGGCTCCTGAAGATGTGATCAAATCGATCGCTCTCAAGACTCGCGGAGTGTCACAAGCCAGCTTCACCTCGTCGTCCTAGGTCTTCTACTTCATCTGTTGTTGGGTCATTGTATATGAAGGATTCAGTACACTTTCTCTTTTCTTGTGGGCATTGTACATTAGTATACATATGTCCGCGAAAATTATTCAATTGGGTCTAAATGTTCTCTCCCTCATTATCTAATCGAGCAACTCTTGCTGCTAACAAGCATACATCTCATCAGACAGCGATAAAATACTTGTGCCTGTGATGAACCTAAAATATGTCGATTTTGTTTCCAAATGGATAGGACCAGAAAAGAGAAGAGGTAAGTTTGTCTTATGAGACCGTTTTTTTTTTTTTTGGGTCATAACTTATGAGGCTTAAAATCTTGGTATGTTCGCATGAGAATTCTCTTAAATATCCCTCTAACTCAGTTCATACGTGAATCTAAAGAGTCATACTGAACAACCCTGGAGTTAGCTGACGCAAGTGACATGGCGATTGTTCTCGTTCACAAATTCTTGGTCGGGGCAGACCCCGGGGAGTGATGATGGAGGCCCCACCCCCTATCTTTGCAAACATGCAGTAGCTGGGCTGATTGATCCGATTCCTACTGCAAACGTGTAAAGTTCACTTAAGCACGGCAAGTTTTCTAGCGTATTTACAATCGTGCAAGACAAGAAAACTCACAAAGTCTATTAAACATATGCTATTAAAAAATCAAAATAGGACTTGTATCGTGGACATGAGTCACTTAGGAGTTTACGTGCTTCAATTCCAGAAGTTTGTACTCCTTATTGAGTGGTGCTATCAAAACATACCAAGATTACTCTTTTACGATCTCATTTTACCAAACACGCCAAAACTGAGCTCTAAACTAAGTTCAGGAATTAAGCGACCACAAAAACCAAAAAACCTAAGTTCAGGAATTAAAGCTGCTATCAACCACAGGCACAAGACGGCAATTTCTATTTGGAAATTTAAACAACGATCATCAACAATCAAATAAAAGTTGTCCAACTCCTCCAAGTTCTCTCAAAGAAGACCTAGTTAAGTGCTCCAATCACTCGCAAATTGACCCACTTAGCGGTATAGTTTATATCCGGTTCACCTCGTGCTCCACCGCCACTACAGAGGTACACGCTTCTTCAACATAGAGAGTTGAAGAGAGGTCCTTGAAAACGAATATATCGCTACCCACTAAAAATGCACGTCCGCATAGACAACAAACAAATCAACAAACAGGTGGAAGGGTGTAAGGCTGGAAGCAAAAGCAGCAATCACACAATCAGTTAAAAGATAATTAAACAATCAGAGAAGAAGAGATTTCTCCTTAATTGCCATTGAAGATAGTTTACTTTCTAAGCAGTATCATTCACAACAGACGCTAAATTGCATGCAGAAGCCCAAATTAAAACTAGGAATGCATCTCGGCGATCAAACCTAAGCCATTCAACATATGTTAGTCATAACTGCATTTTACAGAGACAGGACGAACTGAGAACCAAAAAGAGCTTGACCAAGCAAAGCTAAACCCAAGATTCTAAACAAGCTACAATAACATCTACCGCATCTTTCTTCGCTTAGGCATGCCACCACTAGGACCAGCTCTACCTGGCCTGCCACCACTAGGACCAGCTCTACCTGGCATGCCACCGCTAGGACCAGCTCTACCCTTCCCAAAAGCCTTCATCTTCCTCCTCTTTCTCTCCTCCTCACTGTCAGATTCATCACCTTTCTCTCTATCTGCATTGCTTGCTTCTCTCTCCAACTCCTCCCATGTCTTCCCCTTCTCTTCCTCTGAATCTTCTTCTGAATCTTGGTCCTCATCCTCCTCAGACTCCACCAACGACTCACTATCAGAAGGCGCATCTTCCGAATCAGATTCGGACTGCACATCAGATGGTTCATAGCCTTGGTCTGATTCCTCTGATTTTTCACTATCTGAGTCACTGACTTCCAAATTCAAAAACTCCCAGCCTCCATCATCTATGAAGCTCTGTGGATCATCAGTTATGGTCTTCAATATCTGTCGCCAGTTCAGATTCAATCTGCTTTCATAGTACTTGATGTCTGTTGTGTCAAGCCATTCCTTGATTCCATCAAGAGATGTAGAAGGGATGGAATCAATTCTAAGTACATCCCGCTTGAAGTCCTTGAAAACTATAGTCATATCAAAGTTCTTCTGTCCAAGACCAACTCTCTCCAAGTTCACAATCTCAATCTCGCTCAGTGTCACCACAAGAAAAGGAGTCTCTATCAGTTCCACCAGACAGGTTGAAGTTGGAACAATGAAAGCTGAAGCCTTGTAGGGAACCCCATGAAAGCCAAGTTCCCTTAGAGGCTGATCAAATTCAAGGTCCAGCCCACCAAACTGGGGCTGGCCCCAGAGATCATTTACCCGGTTCACAAAGTTCTGGAAATCCATGTTAATCTTGTTCTTCCTATCCCTCTCCCGTTGCTCCTCTTCAATCTCATCAGGGTCATAGGCAGATCTCTTCCCACCACCTAAGGTTTGGACCACATCCATCACCTCAACATAGAACTGCACATCCTTGGTTTTCCGGTTACCAACCATTATATGATTGTGCAGGTGAAAATGCAAAAGGGTTATCATCTCCTTCTCTGCCGGCTGGAAAAACGCATGTTTAATATTCCCAAACAAGATATCTACACGTTCATCCTGCCTGGTGGTAGAATACCGAAAACCATTAACATGAGCCTCAAGTGTACCAGGTATCTTTCTTCCACGACCTCCAAAAGCTGGACGGATCCATAGGTCAGACAACTTTATTGGCTTCATTCTGTTCCCTGCAAGTTGGAGTTTCTCTTGAGTAACTAAAGTTGCCCTTTCAGCTCTCTCGGACTCTCTAGCCATAACTTGTCGTCTAAGAGTTTTTATTTGCTGCACGACTTCGCTTATGTGCCTGGAGTCCTTGGAACGGAAAGCTACCTCCTTCAAATAGATAGCACCTTGGAATTTCGACGTGTTGCTGTCATGAGGATTGAAAGGAGTTCCAGGGACATTAAAAATAATCCGAATGTAGCAATTGCGATTGGTGTCCTGCTGGCTTGAGACTGTCCTTATGGTTGCAACATGGAATGGGACAATACTCCCATATATAGGCAAAAGAACGGCTTCATTCTTCTGGTCAACCTGAATCATGGAATCCCTAGGAGGTGGTAAATCATTAACACTTTTATAAGCAACAAGGTCCGTCGAAGTCTTGGCAGCATTTCTGTTGTCTCCAGCCCCAGAGCGTCCACCAGCAAGCCGCCGTGCAGTTTCCTCATTTTTTTGACGAGCCAATTCTGCCTGGTGCTGCCTTCTTAGCTCCTCCTTTGATTCCTGGTTGTCTGACCTGAGTGTTGTCTTGGACATAAATGTGTCCGCACCGTTAGCCTCAGGTTTGGGTTTCGGCCTTTCTTCTTCTTCCTCATCCTCATTGAATGAGTAAGCCACGTCCTTCACAGCTTTAGAGCTCATATGAGTGGCAACATCTGATTTTTCTTTTCCAACAATGACTGTATCCGCAAGCAGCATAGAGAAATTTTGGTTCTTTGGGTTGTTCGTCTGGTTCTGCAAATTCTGGAAACCAAGCGACACATTAAAGACCATGTTTTCTTTAATAATTCTCTCGTTTTTGGCATTAATGTTCAACCCTGACTCCCGAAATTCAAGACCCATTCCCGTCCCAGCTGACTTCGTCAAGTTTGGTAGTAGTTCAGGAGCATCCTTCTCAACTACTGACAAGGCTGCCTGATAGGCTGCATGGAGCTTTTTCCCAGGCTTCAACATGCTAATTGCTGCTTCATGGGCCTTTAGAAGCACTTCATATGCTTTACTCTGCAAGGGATTGGCATCAATCAAGAACGTCCTTGCGCAATTAGAGCAGTAACTGTTATAACGAGATCCAACTGCGCATATAATCACGCTTGCAGAATCATAATAGAGTAATTCGTCGTTGCTGGCTGCACTGGGCCTCAGGTCAAACTCTCCTCCACTCTGGAAAATAGGAGGATAGCAAATATCAATGCTATCCACCTTCAGCTTTACCTTAGCTCTAGATGGATCCAATATGGTTTTCTCAGTTTCATCCATCAACGATGAATGAGTCACTTTCTTCTCCTCATCAATAACATTCTCTAGTTTCGGAACCACGTAGTTCTTCAACACGTTAGCCGTCAAATGTGCTGCCTTTTTCACATTTAAAAGCTCAGCATCATCCTTGACAGCAAACAAGTCAGACAACCCATTGGTCACATCACCAAGCTGAAAATCAGCAGCCTTAAGCTTTTCAGCCCATGTCTCCAAAAGCTTACCTTCCGGAGCCTCTCTTGCTATATAACCGACAACAGGTACTTGTTGACCATCTTCCTTAGAAAGAGAGCGGACAGCACTGAAAATGGCCTCCATTAGAGCAGTCCCATCATCACTTCTTGCCTTCACATGAATCACCACTTCGGCTCCCACAGCTTCCTTAGCAGTTCTTTCAACAGGTTGAAGTACATCTGCCTTCTTTTGGCTGCATAAAAAGTGGATCTGCTTCTTCATGAAAACCATTATAGTCTCTGGGAACTCGTAACCCAGCAACCACATGTTTAAAGCTGAAGATTTGAGATACCGAAGGTCCTCTGAATTAGGAGGTGCAGCTATTGCCAGAACATCAGAAGAACCCCACAAGTCATTCCTATGGTCATTCCAGTGAGTATAAAGAGTCTTCAAACGCTTCGCAAAATTTTCCAACTGAATCTTATACGCAGGTCCAGCCGCTGCAGCCTTTCCATTAACGCTTTGCCCATTTCCACTTCGATGATCGCCCATTTACAAACACCACACTTAACACCAGCCTGATAAGAGGCAAATGAAATACAAATCAACACAACACAATACAAGTTTCTTATTTTCATAGTAATAGAACATACAGCGTAGGAAGCATAGGAAGAAAATTCTTAGCAGAGCTGATATTTTCCTTATCAAACATGCAAATAAACTCGTGGCAGAAGAGAGTCCAGGTTTATCAATGTGTCAAGAGATTGAACCATCTAAAGCCCGTATATTAGTAACGTCAGAAGGCTCATCACACTGTATTTCAAAGAATTTATGTGTTGCATGCAAAGAAATTATCCATGATAAATTCCAATCTAATCTCCCCTTTTTCTTTCCCATGTTAATCTTTCTGAAATAAGAAACAGTACTGAGGCTAATGCAAACTGCCTTTTACAGTAATGGATGCATAGTCATGACGTAACCAATTTTATGGCAATTAAAAAATGCATAAACAGATGCAAATATATAACTATCCATATCTATACTACTCTAAAAAGTTGAAAATATCCCTACAAAATTTAAGACGCATTTGGTAATAGTTTGTTAATTGTAATCTAATGGGCGTAACCGTCCAACCTGAAGTGATGCAAGTGGGGGGCATAGCCCAAGTCAGATCTAGCACATTTTTAATCACTAGATGAGCAATTTGTAGATCCACAGGAAGACGGGCAGCCACTGCTTTGCTACATTAAGGAACAGATCAGGAAGTCAAGGCTACAATTAGTGGCACCACAACTCACACACATCCCTTCACAAGGCCAATTGAATAAAAGATTACGATCAAAGGCGCATACAGAATTCAACCATGAGGCCACAATTTCCGCAAGCAAAAATACTAATGACGATATTTGTCCGCAGAATAGTAAGTCAGCTACTGCTTAAAACATAATTTTCAAACAAAAAGACGCCCAAACTTTTTTCATTATCTTCAGTCAATTCGTTTCTCCCTGCATTATCTTCCGCATATTCCTCCAGCATATTCAGATAAACATGCCTTCTACTCTGTCGACATAATTATCCCACTTATCGAAAATTGTACAATCCCAGAAATCAACGCCATAGCATTCCCTTCCCTCTCGCTCCCTCACGGGCCGGCGATCACACTCCTCAGTCCTTAACACGCCCACCCTACCCCACACTAAGTAAATCGTCCTGACAACTTTTTTCGTTCCAATCGACACTTGGAAATATCACCCCCGGCGGTCAAAATCCAGCAAAATCCCTCATTTCGAGCAAAACCCTAAGCGCACCCTCCGGAAACGACACGAAACGAACTGCAAAGTGAAGAAATCGAAGGAATGGCCCAAAAACGCAAAACGATCGAGGACCCGACGGCTCCGTCCAATCGAGCGAGGAATCGACTGCTCCTCGATCGAAAGGCAGAGGAGGAAGCGACGAAGAAACGGAGCGAGAATCGCGAAAAGGAGAGAAACGCCTACCGTTCTCCCGGTCTCGCTGCGGCGACGGAGGAGGAGGAGGAGGAGGAGGATGGCGGCGGCGGCGGCGGCTCCGGCGGCCGTCCGATTTGCCGATGCAGAAGGAGGAGGAGGGATTTCGCGAGGAGTAGAGAGAGAGTGAGGGGGAGGGAAGAGAGGGAACGAAGCGTGCCCTAATGGGGAGAGCGCTGGAATGGAGCGAGGGAAGTCGGTAACATCATATGATAAAGGAAAATCAGCCCAAAAAAAAAAAATTCAAACGGAAATAAAAAAATATATATATTATTTAAAAAAAAAGCCCTCCAAAATATAAAAACACGAACGAGAAGTACAACCTGCGATATTTGTCTTAAAAACTTGTTTTTTTTTTCCTTTTTTTTTTGCCGGATAATGCACTAGCATATTTAAATGATTTAATCTACAGAGGTATAATGGAAATGGACAATTTTTTTTTTCTGGTAATTGCTTCCGTCTTTTCTTTTTCAAAATGCCCTTTAATTTCTATATTAAATAGAAGGCCCTCAACTTTTAGTGAAATCTTAATTATGTCCCAAGCTTTTCTTTATTGAAAATAATCTTCTGAGATTTCACCCTAATGACAAATATACCTCACGTGTTTAAATATTAACACTAGTTTCTTCAACATTATCAACATTATGACCAACTAGAGGTTTATTATAAAAAAATTGTGTCTCATCAAGACCCGATAAAACCTTCATATGAGCTTATGGTAATAATCTTGATGAAATCGATCATGATTATTAGATAGGTATTAGAGTGAAAGTTAAGAATTTTTTTAAGATAAAAAAACGTTTGGGGTAGAATTGAAATTACACATATAGTTTGAGGGGTTTTTTTTAAAGGAAATTAACCTTTAAAAAAGGCTATAACTATGTAAAAATCTAAATGTTAAAATTTCAAAAAACAAATATCAAATACATGGATATAACTATCATTAATATCGCGCTTTATTGATAAAAAAAAATCTCTCACTTCTAAATTTCAACTTCTCTTTATTTTTCCTTCTCCTCTCATTTCCTCTAGACATATTTATGTTCTTATAAATTTTAAATTTCTCATTGGAGTACAAATTAGTAGCTTTTACATATAAATGATCTAGGTTGTAAAATTGTGAAAATTTGCCTATAAATGAATTCTTGTCTTATGACAAAAAAAAAAAAAAGAATTGTTGTCTTGATAATTATACCATTTCTCAAATACAACTATTAATCCAAAACAAAAATACGATTCCGTATTTATTCTTTGTCATTAATATTATGACTTTGGTCATCATCATCGACTCTTCTTAACTCGATCAAGTGATAAAGTGTGCTACTCTAATGTTCACACTGGCTATATCATATGTAACTGTTAGATCTCTATGATTGATAAAGATGGTAGACTTTTCTCTTTTGTGGAAATAATCTCAAAAATCTTAATTCCTTGCGTTAGACTTTATTTCAAAACACAATTAAAAAATGATTGTTTCTAGACAAACCTTGAACTTATTGGGTACGAAAATCGGTCGACCATCGAGCTCGTGAATCTCACGCGCACAATTTTGCACGAATAAAAAGGCTATGTCTGTCCTGAAATTACAAATTAATGCATGGAATTCGAAAAAAAGAAAAGAAAAATAAATTAGAAACCACAGACCCGAGAGAGAGAGAGAGAGAGAGGAGGTAATGTTTTTTGTCATCGCTGATTGTCATTTCTACTATTTCTAGTCATATCATGTGAAGAAGTGCTCGTTTAACAGCGTTTTCCATTTGTTTTGTCCATGCCCTGGTCTCTGGAGGTAATGTTTTTGTCATCGCTGATTGTGATTTCTACTATTTCTAGTCATATCTTGTGAAGAAGTGCTTATTTAACAGCATTTTCCATTTGTTTTGTCCATGTCTCAGTCTCTTAATAAGACAACAAGAAGTCAACCTCAACCCATCTTTCATTCACACACAAATGCACTTGAGAACGTACTGCCTAACCATCTCTGTGCAAGAGTAATTCGTGACGGCAACAGCTATCACTCATCCACCTGAACCCAATGAGGATGCAGGGCCCTCATTGCTGCATGGCCAATGGCACCATAATTCTAAGACGAAATTATCATCGTAAGAAGAATTGTACATGCAAGATTCATGCACTCTTGACAGTCAATAATGAACAAGGAGTTTATTAAAATAAAGTTATTACATTCAAGGGGTATTTTGAAATAAATTCTACTCTCCAAAGAACTTTTGAGAGATTGTCACCTTGGGATAATTAGATATTATCTCTTTTTTTAATTGGCGAAAAAAAAAAGGATTATGTTAATAGTCAAACAAGTAGAGGAGTCTAGTCAAGATGCGGTACAACCAACATGACGGTCAGAGAGCTAAAGTAAGATGAACAACAGTAAGATCAAAGAGACCGTGACCGGGCTGACCGACCGTGAAACACCTCGCTTTCCATGAGGAGAAGGGCAAAGAGCGAGCGGAGGACGCGGGGAAACATTCAAAGACAGCAAAGCTTGTGCACGAGCGTGCGATGCAGCGCTTGTAGAGATTGTCCCGGAATCATCGGCGCAGTCGCCAGTCCCAGTAACAGTGCAGAGGCCAGGTGTAAGATTGGGATCAGATCCATCCGAGACGGCCTGTGAGGGGTTTACCGACACGGCCGAGGCTTGTGAGCCGGCCTCCTTCGGTGGGATCTGTGCGTGGAGGGGACGTGGGCTTGGGACAGGAGGAAGGCTCATCATTGCATGTTCGAGGCATGCTGGGCCATGTTGTTGGACCGTTGGCTCGATAAACATGTTTTCTTAATTCATTTTCACTCATAAATTTGTTACTCATCAAGAGATGTCCGCTTTATGTCTGTAAAAAAATATGAAATGCGTAGCTCTTGATACACATTGGGCTTGTCAAATGAGCAGATAGAAAATAATCCAATTTGAATTGACCCATTGTTTATGCAACACGATCTTAATGAATTATACCCAATGTTGCCCGAAACCAATCTGGGCTTTAATTCTTGGGAATTTTTGTCTTTAAATTATTGTCTCCGAAAAATGAGTGACTCTATTGACAAGCTTGCTGAGTCAGTGAAGTAGCTCGGGTCGGCAGCTAGGACTTTGCGTGGTGCACGAGCAACATGGAGATGTGGCTGAGCGCATGGGCAAGAAAACCTGCATGGACGAGTTTAAGGGTTGAATTATGGATGAGAGTGTGAAGACGGTGGTGAGGCAAAGGGGGATGGATTTGGTGTAAGTGACGAGCAATGCTTCACGGTGTAAGCCACGGTGACTGGAGTACATTTGGTAGCTTTCTGTCTATGTTACACGGACACGGCGACACGGACACGCAATACGACGCGACACAACACGCGACACGTGATTTCTCAAAAAGTAGAAAATTTCGACACGTTCCGACACGTTAAAACATTACATAAATATTTTTATTTTTAATTAATTTGATTCGAATTCACAAATAAATAAATAAATAAATAAAGAGTTTATAATGAATTTATACTAATAATATTAATAAATCTTACACTTTTTTTATTTATTTCATTATCCCAAATTTACATTTATATTTCGAAACCCCCCCACCCCAAAATTTACTTTCATTTTTTAATCTCATTTATTTATTTTTTTAATTAAAAAAAAAATTCCCATTAGAGTCCACCCCACTCTTCTTTTCCTTATAAATTTCCCCCCCTCCCCTGCCCCCGCCCAAATTTATTTTGCTTTCCCTCCCCAATCCCCACCATCGTCCATTCCCCCCACCCAAATTTATTTTTTTCCCTTTCCCTCCCACAATCGTCCATTTCCCCCCATTTGTCCGTCACTTTCCCTCCCCCCAAAATAGGTACCCATAGACTCCCATATTTTTAATTACTTTTGAGTTTCTCAGAAACCCTAGCTCCTTTACCCCTCCTCCTCGCCGCTCGCAACCCTTCCTCTTCTCCTCCTCCCTCCTTGCCGCTCACCGCACGACCTCCTTCCTCGCCGCACGCACGACCCCCTTCCTCGCCGCACGACCGCCTTCCTCTCCTCTTCTTCTCACCTTTGGTCCTTTCTCCCTCGCAGGTGCAGCCTCATCGGATCCATCGCAGCATCACAGGGCTGGCCCTCGCCTCAGTCTATGCTCGACCGTCTCTCGCGGTCTGCTCCCTCCCGGACACGCGTGTCGAAACGTGTCGGGCAAAGGTTGATCACGTGTCGGAAAGTCCGACACGCGTTGACCGCGTGTCCGAGCGTGTCGACGTGTCCGACACGCTCCGACACGTGTTGGACACGACACGGAAGCACGGATTCATAGCTTTCTGTTTGCACCTCCTTAGAGACGCTCACGCACGCAAAGTGAGAATGGATGCTTGACTATCGGTACAAGTTTTGAAATCTTGTAGGGATAACAATTTCAAAAACATATTTGGCTATGCTCTTTTGTAGTAAAGAAGCGTGATTTTCAATTATTAGTAGACTGGATCAGTTTTGAATGGAAGTTCTGAAAGCAATTTTATTTAAATTGTCACTTAATTGTTATAAACTGAGAAAATTAAATTTCTCATCTTCACTTGAAAAGGAGCTTTTACTGTGATGTTTTATGAAAATAGGAAAGGCAAGTCGTTCTCTTTATTCTAAATTCAACTGTCGATGTCAACGCGTTGAAGTGGAAAAGAGGGGAAACGACGGGGGAAAAAAGGGAAAAGAAAAAAATGGGGAGGAGAGGTGAATTTTCCCTTGGTAAAATTGATAGATAACCCAATGCTGAGAATAAAAACAAATGTTAGAAAATGGTTCTACTTCATACGCAATTTAGCTCAAATTCAAGTAAACTTTATCTACGGTGACCCATTCAAACCTATGAGTTAAAAAGCGGGTTTACAACTCATGTTGCCACCGCTAGAAAAGTTTATGTGAATGAAGATTTGGGCTATTTTTCTTTCATTTCAAACTGAAAAGAAAGTCGTAAAACAAAAAAGGAATTCCCTCTATAAGATAGACTGAATGATAGTCATTGAATTGAATTATTACATATAAAAGTATTCTACCGCTAAGAAATATCAAAGTAAATGGACAATTCTTCATTACTTTTACCGAGAATATTTAATATTACCGAGTCATTTTTCTGGATCTTTTATTTTTATTCTTCTCTGCTTCAAATTTAATTATTTATGGAGAAGCTTTATTTGGCTTTAAATGATAGAGAGTCTGAATTGACTTTACAAATTTATTTTTTCATTAAGTGATTTACAAATAATAAATTTTGGGCCCTAAAGTTTCCGGCCAAGATGATAGATTGGGCGCCTTTTCCGCCTTTTCCATCACAATGATATAATATACCCCTATTCTTAATCCAAATAATTTTTCTTTCTTGATCTCAAAAAGATATTATGTCTTATTTCCACATTTAACTTGATCTCTATCTTTTCCTTCTTTTCTAAGTCTCTTTGAACATTTATTTAACTTATCTATGAATAAAATGTCTAATAAAATGCTAGAACACAATAATTTTTTTTTTTTTTGTCTATCTTACTCAATTCTCAACTTGCTCTCAAATCTTTACATTGCCTCTTTTACAGAGTGTAGAAAATCGAACTTCACATGTAGAATTAAACATCTCCACCCCAGTTCCCTTGAAAAGGTGGGGAATCGAATTCCTCACTTCCCTCATTCCCATGTGAAAGGGTGGACTATAAAATAGTAAAAAGTAGGGAAAATTATTCAAAAAGTTTAAAACTTATTACACTTTTGCGAATTTAGTCATAAACATTTTAATTTTGTCAATTGAATCCTAAACTTATTAACATTTTGCTAATTGTCCATCACACCAATTTTGATTAGAAATCACTTACATGAATATTGGCAATTTCACATGGTGTGATCAGCATTGACGTAAATAATTTATAATCATTTTAAAATATTTTTAAAGTATATTTATTTATTCTTTTTTTTTTCTTTTTTTTTTTTTTCTGCTCTTGGTGATCAACTAGAGGTGACCTTGCCAGCCTCTGGTGAAGCTTACCCTCATTGACTCTGGTCGAGGTTGAGCCTTGCCAAATCTAGCGAGGTTAAGCCTCACCATATCTAGGCGAGGCCAACCTCACCTAGTGATGGCAAGGTTGCCTTTGCGAGTTAGCGAAGGAAGAAGAAGGGAAGGACAGAAAAAGGAAAGATAACAAGATAAGTAAATAAATTCAAAAAATATTAAAATATTATTTTATATAGTCCATGTTAGCATTGATCACACCACGTAGGACAACCAATGTTCATGTCAACAATTTTGCATCAAAATTAACCAAATGGACTTAGTTGACAAAATATGAAAATATTTAGAACTCAATTGAGAAAATAAAAAAGTTTAAGACTAAATTGACAATAATGCAATAGGTTTAGAATTTTTTTGAACAATCAATAAAAGCACCGTAAGGGTATTTTTAGGAATTAATTCTTGTAAGTTTCGAGTTTTATGTATGTAGCTATAACCTTATAAGTTATCTTTTGTGTTTGTAGCGCAAAAAAAGTTATCTTTTGTGCAAATTCACGACCCAACAGGATGGCTCGAAAATTAAAGCTCTCTCTTATCCCATCAAAGTCGTCCTCTAAGTAATCAAGTAAGAAAAATATATCCATGCTTTGTTGAATATAGTCGTAAGTATCAATCTCTATTATCGAATAAATTATCAGATTTTGCAAAATTACATTTGTAGCTACTTTTCTAAATCATAAAATTCCTAATTTGGAGGACAACGTCAATGGTAGAATATATGTTTTTTAAGGTTCCACCTCAGTTTTTGCGGCAAAGGAATCTAGCATTCGTAAAGATCCATATGGAGGGCAAGCATTAGGACAAGACTTTTAGAGATTATACTGAGTCTCTTCAAAAGATGATCAACCTCTCGTTCAGCCTTATAGAAGCTACAAAATCATTTAGGGAATAATTCCCCTATTAAGTCATGAATCTGTATCATCAATTTTTCAATTTTGCCAATATAGGCATGTATGTAGTCCTTCTGAGCCTATTACCGTGGAAATTTCGTTACTTGGAATTTCATAAATAAATTTAGGATTATATTGGCAAAATTGAAAAGTTTAGAACTGAATTGGCATTTATACAATTTGTTTGGAATTGAGTTGGTAATTTTGCCAATCGTTGGAGATGTCATTGGAGCAATTGGTGCTCAGCTATTCTTTCTAAGCAAGTTGTAATTTCATCTTACTATATATGATTTTTTAAAATTTACATTGTTAGGATGCTTTGTTATTTATCAACATTTTCCTTTTTAGATTATATATGTATTAGGGGTGAGCATATCGGATAAACCAGATCAGGAACCACCTGGACTGGACTAGACCATCCGGTTGGTCCGGTTCCCGGCTTTAGGAGGAAATCATACTAGACCGACTCTTTTTGGAAAAATATATATTTTTAAATTTCTTAAAAATGACAGTAAACCCTAAAATAGTAATAATTCCTAGTATCTTTCTAGTTTTTTTTTGCTAAGTGGCTAGTTCTATGAGACTGGGCCGGTTGTTCCGGTCTGGTTCTCGGTGCTAGGATTGTCTAGTCCAATCCCCGGGCCAAAAAAATGGGAAACAGTTCTCCCAGTCTAGTTCTCGGTTCCTAGATGGAACCGAATCGGACCGGGAACCAATCACCCCTAATAGATACATTGGAGAAGTGCCTTTGACCTTGGATTGATCACCGAAGGTTAAGGATTCACTAGGATGGGCAGCTCGAATACAACTACTTGAAAAAGATCCATGTTGTTCAATGGAGAATTATTTTCATTAAATCTTAAAAAAGCTACAAGTTCAAATTATTTTGACTGAAAAGATCTCTATAGAAGGTAAACATTTCTGTCCTTATAATAAGATTTTTGGAACTTAGGTAATTTGCCCCAAATCTGCATTTTAAAATTAGATATGACAACTAATTAATTTTCCACGACAAATGCAATTTAAGGCAAATTTATCTCTTGCTCTTAGAAAATGCTACAGAAGCAAAAGGGTTGTTGCTATAAGTATGTTATCAAGCAAAATATTCGTCACTTAAATATACAAATTAGAGGTGAATAATAATCCGTGACTAATCAAATAAGCAACTATTAAATCAATTAGGGTATGCAGGATACTTAATTTATTCGCCACTAAAAGTTCATCGCCAAATAATCGATCTCTAGAGGCAAATTTCTATCGTCTCAAATTCCCAAATATATTTGAGTGAATGATCCGATTAGTCTTAGACGATTCTCATCCTTTGTATACAATAATACGAACACATCCGTATGTTACATGTAGCAATATCATAATGATATGATTAAAAATCATTACGCGGTGGGGCCAAGCTAAATTGGTTGACCGAACCAGAGTCACGTACGCCCGCATAATCATATATTAATCGATCTATCACTGCTAACATGAATAAAGAAATCAGAATGACACTGCTACGAACTTGAGAAGGAGACGATGAGCTCTCTACAGCCCTCTTGTCACCAAGTTAATATTTTTGAAAATAGAGAAAATCATTCAAAAAGTCTTATATGATGACCAATTCAATTCGAAGCTTTTCAATTTTGTCAAAATTTTTGACGATTTGCTAATATAGATCTTCTGACATGGGCGTCGGTCTATGTCAATAATTCCCATCCAAAATTAATAGAAAGGGATAAGTGCGTTTGAAATCCTAAAATTTGTCATGAAAATGCAATTAAATCATAAAATTTTCAAAAAAGTGCAATTAAGTCCTAAAACTTGTCACAAAGTGCGATTAAGTCTTAAAACTTGTCATAAAGTGTGATTAAGTCTTAAAATTTTCAAAAAGTATAATTAAGTCCTTAAACTTATCAAAATAGTTCAATCTAAGTCCTTCCATTGATTGCACTTTTTGAAAGTTTTAGAACTTGGTTGCACTTTCTAAACAAGTTTTAGGACTTTATTGAAAATTTTGAAAATTTTAAGACTTGATTGAACTTTGGTGATAAGTTTTAGGACTTAATTATATTTTTTGAAGGTTTTAAGACTCAATTACATTTTCATGATAAGTTTTAAGACTTCTAATGTAATTATTTCTAAGATAATTCACTATATTAATAAATCGTCAAAATGTTTATGGTAAAAATGTTTAAGGATGCATAGTGGCCTTAGTCGCCCTAGAGTAGGTAGAGGACTTTTTAAATAATTTTCCCATGAAAAAGACAGCCGAATGCCGTCCCTCGGAATACTTTAAAGGAGAGATCTTTGTTTTTTCTTCCCCAAAAGACCAGTTCACGAAGAACTGTTCAAAAAGTCTCGCGTTCGTCCACCTTCACGTTGAAGTTTTCCTCCTTTTCTTCTTCTGCTTCTTCTTCCTATGTGTGCCTGCAAAAGCACAGCTGCAACACACGCTTTCTTCTACGAATCAATCAAAACCGACCTTAATATTATCTCAATGTGATTGTCAAGCCTCCAATGCCGATCTATAAAAACCCGTTTTGCATTTCATCTTCTTTCCATCACCCACTCGGTTTCTCTCTTACCTCCATATCGTTTTCATCTTCTTACAGACTCTCACTCTCAAGTGATTTCGCATTCGATATTCTTCCCACCCTCTTGTCGGCTCCTATCCTGGTTCACTCTTGGAAATGAAAACTATGGAAACCTCTTTCGGCTTCTGTGTCATTTTCTTGCTGGTCGCCATGCTGAACTCAGGTTCGGCGACTCTCCAAGTGGGATTCTACCACTCCACCTGCCCGTCCGTGGAGTCCGTCGTTCGAAAAGCCGTGAACAAGGCGGTGGCCAGAAATCCCGGCATTGGTGCTGGGCTTATTAGAATGCACTTCCATGATTGCTTTGTTCGGGTATGCAAACACTTCTTGCCACATTTCTGAAGTAGCAGTGACAATCTCAATTTCGATAACTAGCAGCGGCTATAAACTTTTCCTAGTGAAAAGCATTCTTGTGATATTTTTTTTATAACAAAGGATGTTAACTAGATGTGAGTATAGAGTACAATAGTAACGTAATTCCTTATGCAGATGCATTTCAGCAATCCTGATAATGTTCCTGTTTTCTGATACAATAATAGGGTTGCGATGCATCAATTTTGCTCGATTCAACGCCGGGCAACCCAGCAGAGAAGGAACATCCTGCGAACAACCCAAGCTTACGAGGCTACGAAGTCATTGACGAGGCAAAGGCCGAGCTAGAGAATCTATGCCCCCAGACGGTCTCTTGCGCCGACATTCTCGCGTTCGCGGCCCGCGACAGCACCTACAAGCTCGGCAGCATTAACTATGCAGTCCCAGCCGGTCGCCGTGATGGGCTAGTCTCCCTTAGAGACGAGCCGTCCCAGAATCTTCCCCCTCCTTCCTTAGATGCTCAACAGTTGGAAGCTAATTTCGCAAGAAAAGGTCTCTCTCGAGACGAAATGGTGACACTATCCGGTGCGCATTCGGTTGGAGTCTCGCACTGTTCCTCCTTCTCGACCCGCTTGTCCTCCTTCAACGCCACGCACAAGCAAGACCCTTCAATGGAACCCAGGATGGCCAGTGAACTGAAAGCGAAGTGCCTGAACAACGGAGGTGCCAGCGATCCGACGGTCCCACTGGACTTTGCCACGCCCAACAGGCTCGACAACAAGTACTACACTAATTTGAAGAACCACCGAGGCGTATTAACTTCCGATCAGACACTTTTTGATAGCCCTTCGACAGCATATATCGTGAGGAAGCACGCGAATCGTGGCGGAGCATGGGCTAACAAGTTCGCAGCTGCTATGGTAAAGATGGGATCGATCGATATTCTCACCGGGAACCAGGGCGAGATTAGGAGAAATTGCAGAGTTGTGAACTAGTAGATGCTTACAGGGTTTATTAGAACATATATACGATTTTTTTTTGTACATCGTTTCATTCATTCATTAATTGCTACTTCAATTGTGTACTTTAGTTTCTTCTTTCCTGAACTTCAAGTGTGTATTTATTTTTAGACCGAAAAAAGTGTGTATTTTACCAAATAGCGGCCAATTCTACTATTGCAATCATCCCTTTATTTTGATTTATCTTTCATGTCAGTAGATTTCTAAAGGGAAAAGTATAAAAAAAAAAATCCTAAATCTATTGTATTGGAACAAATCCCACCATAAACCTTTTTCCACTAGGAATAAAAAAATCATAAAATTTCAATTAGATCAATTTAATTCTAAATATTTTTATATTTTGTCAATTGAGTCCATTTAATTAATTTAGGTTGAAAATTGCTACTGCATGGCACAACTGACATTGACATGGATTTTTTTTAAATTAATATTTTTTCTCTTTTTTCTTTTATTTTTCTTTCTTTTCTCTTTCTATCGATAGTTGACACATCCATGTGGGCAAGTGACTTCGGAAAGGGGAAATTTTCTATTTAAGTGTATGGAAATGGTGTGTATGGGGATGGTTATCGAAAGATAAAATGTAAATGCAATGATCGAAACAATTGCCACCAAGGTCTAGAGGACGCGCCATCAGCCAAGGATGAGGATCGGGATAGACAAGGTTCACTATCAAGACTTCAAGGACAAGCCACCCGCTAAAGCTAAAGAATTTCGAGATAGGAGAAGCTCACCACCAAGGCTTAAAGGAAAACCACCAACCTAGGATAAAGCGTTTCTTGGCTAAATATCAAGGAGTAATCCACTCTCCAAGGATCAAGAGACTGAAATAAGAGTTATCCACTCTCCAAAGATATTAACTAAAACAAAGGTAATCTCAAATCTTTTCATTCCTCAAAGTCTAGAATGCTTCCTCTAATTATAGCACATATGATATCTAGGGAACCACTAAAGCATCAAAAGGACTTGGGAATTAGAAAGCATAATAAAGAGCCTAGGTACTTAGAACGTTGACTCTTAAAACTTACATAACATTTAAGACTTTTGGGAATTTAGAAATGTAATTAATAACACGGGAACTTGTATTATTGACTCTTCAATCTTGTGCCTTATCTTCAAAATTCGTCCACCAAGTTCGACCACAAGATAACCATCTTAAAGGCTCATCAAAATGACTGTTGCTATAATATGTTATAAGAGGCAAAATATTCAACAAAATATTTGTTGGTAATTTATTTCTATCTTTTTTCGATATTTTATTTTCTTAGGAAAACAAATTAACAGGAAATGTTTTTCTAGTCAACAAAAAAAGTTTTTGCACCAAAATTTAAATTTAGGAAAATGATTTTTTCTTATAAAAATTGAAAATCATTTTCCAAAATAAAATTAAATATGGATCAGAAATACTGTGTTTGGGCATAAGAACCCCAACGCTTATTCCCAGTTCCTTGGCAATGGGGCCACGTCTCCAATGCTTGGGCCTAGATACTCATGTATGTGCCTGGGACATTGGGCTTGGGTCTTCAGTGCTTGTGCTCGGGTTTGTTGAAGTTGGGCCTCACACCCCAGCACCCATGCCCAATTCTAACTTTTGAGCCTGAGTCCATCAAAGCTAGCTGGTGTTCGTACCTTGTTCCCCCACACTTTGGTTCATCGATGCTAGACCTAGGTCCAAGGACCAAGTCTGGGCCTTAATGCACTCAGGCATGGGTGCTGAGGCCTTCGGCCCAACCTTGATGGACCTAAGTCCAAGAGCAAGGGAACAGGTCTTTGGCACTAGGTTTGGGGCCTGGCTTCAATGGATTCGGGCATGAGCACCATTATTGAAGTCTTAGGCCACTGGGTCTCAATCCTAAGCGCTAGCATTCAAACTCCATCTCAATGGACCCAAGCTCAAGTGCACGGATTGGGCTAGGCCTCTGTAAACTTGAGGCGGTGTGCTAGGGAGTTGAGCATGGGCACTGAGTTCTTGGGCTTAGTTTCGATGGACCTAAGACCAATGTCTATGCTTGTGCCTTGTAGTCGGGGATTCGGGCTTGAAACCTTGACGCCCGTCCTAGGTTTCTTGACTGCTCATATGTAAGTTGCTAGCATCCTTGACTACTTATTTGTAAGTCACTAACACTCAAATAATATATGTTTAATGAGCCGAATAATCTACAGCTAATTGACCACTAAATAGATTCCACAATTTGGGTACGCAGGATGCTTTTGTCCGCCACTGAAAGCTTAAGAGCCATATAATCGATCTCTAAAGGCAAATTTCTAATCTCGAATTCCCAAATATATTGTAGTGAATGAGCCGATTATTCTTAGACGATTCTCAGCCTTTGCATACAATAATTTGAACAAATACGTATGTCAAATGCAGTAATATATTAATAATATACTTAAAAATCATTACGCGGTGGTGTGAAGCTAAATTGGTTGACCGAACCAAAGTCACGTACGCCTGCATAATCAAATATTAATTGATCTATCAGTACGAACACAAAAGAAGAAATCAAAATCAGTACGATACTAAGAACTTGAGAAGGTGACGATAAGCTCTCTGCAGCCCTCACCACCAAGTTGACTTCTTTGAAAATTGGGAAAATTGTTCAAAAATTCGTAAACTTATTATCAATCTTAATCTTTTTAATTTTGTTAATTTAGTCTTAATCCTTTTAATGATTTGTCAATATAGTCATTCGAACCAATTTTGATTAAAAATCACTAATGTAGATGTTGATCATCTTATGCGACACAAATTACCGCGTTAGCAATTTTGAACCAAAATTGGTTGGAATGGCTTTTTGAATAATTTTTCCATAAAAGTGCAGGCAAACGCTGTCCCTTGCAATGCTTCGAAGCGAGACATTTGTTTTTTCTTCCCCTAAAGACCAGTTCAGGTTTCGACAAAAAAAAAAAGAAGAAAAAAAGACCAGTTCAGGACGAACTGTTCAAAAAGTCTCACGCTCATCCACCTTCACGTTGAAGCTTTCCTCGTTTTTTTCTTTTGTTTCTTCTTATCTGTGCCTGCAAAAGCACAGCTGCAACACACGCTTTCTTCTACGAATCAATCAAACCGACCTTAATATTATCTTAGTGTGATTGTCACACGTCCAATCCGATCTATAAAGACCAGTTTCACATTTCATCTTCTCTCCATCGCCCACTCGGTTTCTCTCTGACCTCCATATCGTATTCATCTTCTTCCAAACTCTCACTCTCAGGTGATTTCACATTCGATATTCTTTCTACCCTTTTGTCAGCTCCTATCCTGGTTCATTCCTGGAAATGAAAACTATGGAAACCTCTTTCGGTTTCTGTGTCATTTTCTTGCTCACCACCATGCTGAACTCAGGTTCAGCAACTCTCCAAGTCGGATTCTACCGCTCCACTTGCCCGGCTGCGGAGTCTGTCGTTCGAAAAGCCGTGAACAAGGCGGTGGCCAGAAATCCCGGCATTGGTGCTGGGCTTATTAGAATGCACTTCCATGATTGCTTTGTTCGGGTATGCAAACACTTCTTACAACATTTCTGAAGTAGCAGTAACAATCTCGATTTCAATAAGCAGTAACTTAATAATCGACGTTCCTTATGCAGATGCATTTCAGCAATTCTGATGATTTTCTTATTTTTTGAAACAATAATAGGGTTGCGATGCATCAATTTTGCTCGATTCAACACCGGGCAACCCATCAGAGAAGGAGCATCCCGCGAACAACCCAAGCTTACGAGGCTACGAAGTCATCGACGAGGCGAAGGCCGAGCTAGAGTATCTATGCCCGTCGACGGTCTCCTGTGCCGATATTCTGGCATTCGCAGCCCGCGACAGCACCTACAAGCTGGGCAGAATTAACTACGCAGTCCCGGCTGGTCGCCGCGATGGGCTAGTCTCCCTCAGAGACGAGCCGTCCCAGAATCTTCCCCCTCCTTCCTTGGATGCTCAACAGTTAGAAGCTAATTTTGCAAGGAAAGGTCTCTCTCTAGACGAAATGGTGACACTATCCGGTGCGCATTCGATCGGAGTCTCGCACTGTTCCTCCTTCTCGAACCGCTTGTACTCCTTCAACGCCACTCACAAGCGAGACCCTTCAATGGAACCCAAGTTGGCCAGTGAACTGAAAGCGAAGTGTCCGAACAATGGTGGTACCAGCGACCCGACGGTCCCATTGGACTTTGTCACTCCCAACAGGCTCGACAACAAGTACTACACTAATTTAAAGAAACACCGAGGCGTATTGACTTCAGATCAAACGCTTTTTAATAGCCCTTCGACGGCACATATTGTGAGGAGGAACGCTAACCATGGCGGAGCATGGGCTAACAAATTTGCAGCTGCAATGGTGAAGATGGGATCAATCGATGTTCTCACCGGGAACCAGGGCGAGATTAGGAGGAATTGCAGAGTTGTGAACTATTAGAACATATATATATGCTTTCATTTCGATTTTTTTTTTTTTACATTGTTTCATTCATTCATTGCTACTTCAAGTGTGTAATTTATTTTCTTCTTTTTCATGAACTTCGAGTGCTTATTTATCTTTAGACCCAAAACAAGTGTGTATTTACCTAATAGAATGGGCCAATTCTACTGTTGTAATCATTTCTTTATTTTGATTTAATTTTTGTGTCGGTAGCTTTATAATGGAAAAAGTACTAAAAAATCCGAAATTTATTACAATGGAACTAATTTAATCTTAAACATTTTTTCGATTTGAAAAAAAATATTATAAACATTTCTACTGGATCAGTTCAATCATAGACATTTTTCATGTTTTGCCAAAAGAGTCCATCTAATCAATTTAGATAGGAAATTGTTATCGTGGATGCTAGCCACTATACCTGACACTAATGTTAACATTTTTTTATTTATTTATAAAAATTGGTATATATATTTTTTTCTTTTTTTCCTTTCCTTTTCTTTCCTTTCTCGGTCTGTTGATGGCCGGCACTAGCCATGGTCCTCTTTTGAGCAAGGGTCACCATTGCCAACATAGGTGAGGCCAACCCTCACCCAAGCAATGCACGACGAGGGTGGCCCTTGCTGGCCATGGCATGTGTCTCAGCCATCGGCAAAAAGAAAAGGGAAAGAAAAAAAAGAAAGGAAAAAAGAACATTTACATTAGCATCAATTGTGCTGCATATTAATGATTCTACACGGCATGTAGGATGGTCAATATCCATGTTAGCAATTTTCATCCTACATTGATAGAATGGATTTAATTGACAAAATGCGAAAAAAATTTATAACTAAATTGTCCAATTAAAAGAAACATAAAGCAATGATTCCTTCGTTTGTTCTTCTCCCTTCTCCCGTTCGTTGCCGACCGCCGCCATCTTCCTTGAAAACCAGGTTGGCCTTTTATCAAACACTTAACGTGCGTTTTTGAAATCGAGTTAGCCGGAGCTCATCCCACCCGTTTCGGGCGAGCTCTAGCCCCTGTAGGTCCTTTATTAGGTCTTTGTTCATTGTTAGTTATTTGCTGAAGGTCTAAGGTTCGCCTTGAGTTTTGGTCGGATCCGAGGTCTTTTGTTTCGCGCATACACTCCACCTGTTTGATAAAATGCTTAAATGAGATCTATTTTGGTTTCGTTGTTTTGAGTCGAAACTGAGTCATCCAAACACCACCCCACCTAATCTAGGCGTCCCTGTAATCTTCGGTGTCCATGGTGTGTTTAATGCCACCTGACCAGGTGACCCGCGGAGGCCGTGGGTTTTTTTTCCGTTCAGGGAACGAGCTCGGCCATCGTGGCCATCGCAGGGGGGCCAGGGGTATCGCCGGTCAAACAATGGTCGAGCACTAGGCTCGGCTTGGCCGAGGCGATGTCGCTGTGCCTCGCGTGAGCTGAGAAGACAACACCTCTGTCGTGGCTGGACTGCTGCGAAGCAGCTGGGTCGCAAGCGGGGTCGGCCAAATTGCGGGCTTGGCCGACTCGGGCTTGCCTATGTTTCGGGCAGGCCGCGCCAGGGATTGGGCCCGTTGGCTGGGGCGTAACCCTAAGCCCAATAAAGACCCAACCAGAGGTGGTCGGGCCTGGACCCTTTTCGAACGGGCCGACCAACCTGCACCCTGGCCGGACCCGACTCGTGCCGACTGGGCCGAATCTGGGTTGGGTCAGACCGAACCCGACCCGGTTCACCCAATTATTTAAATTAAAAACTTATTTTAAAAAATATTTTAAAAAATTTAAAAAAAAGAAAAATTTCAAAAATCTAAAAAATGCAGGGTTTGGTTAGGAATTACCATATTTTACCTTCAATTAGGCCTTCACTTGCTCGTATTTTTATTATATTGTATGTTTAATTTGCATATTTAATTATGTTTAATTGCACGTGTTTAATTTTACTACAATTAGGATCTTGAATAGTTATGATTGTTACTTTAATGATTGTGCACCCACATGATCACCTCACATGTTAGTGGATAGGTATAAAATCAATCAAAACTACCTGCCAAAAATCATTTTGTTAAAATGAACAAGATTAGGTACCAAAAGGGCATTAATTGGTCAATTAGTGTAATCAAGTCATCGACTCTAGATTCTCTAGTTGCGTAGGAAGTGAGGTACACTCCCATGTCTTACTTGGTTTTTAGCCGACCCCAATAGGCTAGTGGCGACTCCTTTTGTGCAAAAATTCCTAAAGAATATCCTAATGTCACTTGAGGTATGGGCTTGGGAGAGTCCACGCTTAATCATGAGCCTTAGGTCTGTTCTTTAAGCAATACCCCTAAACCTGTTCCCTCTCCTCGAGGGTAGGTCGCGACATGGCGGAAGCAGTATAGGAAAGCTCTCTAATTGAAGTGTTTAGTTACAAAACTTGGTGTAGAGTAGGAGGCAGCCTCCGCTATCTTTTACGATAACCAAAGTACTATCCAGTTAACTAAGAACACGATGTATCATGAGAGGACAAAACATCTTGACATACAGTATCACTTTGTATGTGATGAGATTGCTAAGGGTATGGTTACGATGAAAAAAGTATTTATGATAGATAATCTGATAGATATGTTAACCAAAGCAATTCCTTTGATCAAGTTCAAGCATTGTTTGGACTTAATTGGTGTTTTCGCCATTTGAGTTGCTTAGGTGGAGTTGGTGGCATTTCATCCTTTGTTTCCTACATTGAGTACACTCACGTAGGCTTAGAGGTGTGCATCCTTGATTTCACTGTTTTGGGGTGGCCTTGTGTGGTCACTTGTGTTGGTGACAGAGAGAGATCTTGTAGTATTTGGTATAATGCTCTTTTAGAGATTTGAAGTCAATGTGGAGATTTGTTGAGTTTTGACTTTGAAATTAAGAAATAAGGGCGTTTTAAACCATGCACCTTTATTTTAGTGATTTTTTAAGGGAGACTATAAAAGAATTGTGTTTAATAACACTTCTTCAACCCTAACTTCTATATAATTTCCTATTTTGTTTTCTCCTACCCTCTTGTTGGATATTTAGATCTTGTGGCTTATCAAGTGGTTTTATAGATTTTTGGATTGTACTCCTATACTCTTCGTAGTTTTTCTCGTTTTGGGCTTTCCTCATAAATTTTGTATCTCATGTGATTTTGATTTTCTTTCATCATTTTCTACTTCTTCTTCGATTGGTGCATCTTTGATTGACGTTCTTCTACAACAAAATAGTTTCGCACGGATTTCGAAAGCTAGTTAGTGATAAAGGTGATATGTTTGTGTTGGGAAAATTGTCTTAAAAGTCTTATATTTATTGCATTTTTAGTCAATCCAATCATAAACCTTTCAATTTTGTTAATTGAGTTAAACATCTTTGATAATATAGTCTATTCAATCAATTTTGATTGGAAATCACTGATATATACACCAAACATCCTACGAGCATAGCCGACATTGATGTACACAAATTTTTTTTATTTATTTTTATTTTTTATTAATTTTTTATATTTTTATTATCATCCTTCTTTTCTTTTTTTCTTTTTTAATTTTTCTCCACCAGTCACCAGGCCTTGTTAATGGCCGGCGACTGAGTGACCAGCCAAAGGCAACAATCGATGAGGGTTGCCCTTGCCAGCCTCAAGGGAGGTCACCCTGACTAGGATCTAACAAGGTTGTCTCTTCGAAAAATAGAGAGTGTTGAGCTCGCCAACTTCAGGTAAGGTTGAACCTCATATGAATCTAGTGAGGGGTGACCTTGCTAGCCTCGACAAGGCTTGCCCTCGCTAGATCCGACTAAGGTCAAGCCTTGTCCAAAGCTGGTGAGGTCGAGTGTCGCCCCAGGTCAACAAGGTCACCCCTCATCAGATCCCGCTGAGGGTAACTCGCATAAGGCTAACAAGGGTGACCCTTGCCGGTCATTAACTTTGGCCAGTCTTTGGCTGTCTCCAAGGCTAGGCAATTAGTAAAGAAAAGCGAAAGAAAGAAAACATAAAAATATCTATAAATATTAAAAATTTTGAAAACAATTGTCTATATCAATGCTGACTATGCTACGTGTGATAGTTGGCATTTACATTAACAATTTTTAACCAAAATTGACCGAATGTACTACATTGGCAAAATGTGAAAATGTTTATGACTCAACTGACAAAATTGAAAGGCTTAGGACAAAATTCGCAAAAGTATAATATGTTTAGGATTTTTTGGACAATTTTCCTTGTTCGTGTTAGTATTTGGTCATAGTTTAGAGCTTATCTTCAAATAATTAGTGGAGATGAGACATTGTAGTCATTCAAGAAGTGTACCATGCCAGCTTAAAACTCAACTATCCCAATTTATTACTAAATAAATTAGCAAAAGTTTCAGTAGAATTGAAAGGGGTCGTTTTTGTTGAAATTGCTTTTTATTAATCTTTTTTCACTCTAATTGTTGAGAAAACATTCTCTAAGTAGTTTCGATAATTGACATAACTTAAATAATTTGTTTCTAATAAAAAGTATTTTTAGGTGGAACTGATGGAATATGATCAGACGATATCAATCAGATATAAAATTGCGATTTATTCTTCATTCCTCATATATTATGTCAAATGGTTAGGAATGAGTCAAATATGCTCGTGCAACAGCTAGTAGTGATTGGTTGGTTACCTTGTCATTTTCATAAGAAGTTTCAAAAGGAAAATCTTCCTAATATCCATCGGAGATTCAACCTTCCTGAAATTTCTTATTAGAGTCGAAACATTCTTTTTATTTACAAACACTCAACTTTTTGAAACTCGAATTGCTGTATGGGCAGCAGAAATTATGGAAAGCATCAACCCGACGATCTTAAAGTTATCAAGTCTTCTCAATTAGATACAAGATCAATAGGTAAATTGGCTGAATGATCCTTCTGGAGATATGTCTAACGGTTAGCTTGGACTAGGAGGAATATAAGAGGAGGTCTCGAACTTGAAGGGATAGAATTAGCATTCACAAAAATTGAAGCTTATATTTCCTAAGTCTAAAGAGTGTTTTGTGATTATGCACATTTGCCTTCGCTGAGCTATATTGTGTAAACCTTTTAGAGATTGAGAGTGTGAGAAGTTGTTCACACAAACTTGAATACTCGAAGCTCAGGACTTATAACCTCTTATTGATTTTTCTAGTAGATTCCAACCAATAGGCTACAGTGCTAAAGATTGGATGTAGGCTTGTAAAAGCCAAACCACTATAAACATTTGTGTACAATTTTCTATCATTTACTCATTTTTATTAATTGTGATAGAACCTATTCACCCCTTCTAGGTGATAGATCTAGTCATGACACTAATAAACGGTGAAAATGAGCCTATCATCTCTCATGATTTCTCTTGCTTCATAAAGAAAATCGATAATCTTCTGGACGTCTCTTAAATTCGATGATACCTTGGGAAAACAACAAGAGGTGATGATGTTTCAATTCATACAAACCGATATAATTCATTGAAATTTCTATAATCCATATCAATACGCAGATCGTAAAATACTTGTATTGTAATAGTTGCGGTGCAAAAGTAAAATTTTTGCTGACAAAGTAACAGCAATAATCCTTTGTACACACGTGGATGTGCATGGTTACCTTATGGTAACTCGGCGGTGCGGAGTGAGTTCCAAAACATTAGGTAAGAACTGAAGCCAACATGATTGACCAACGTCCATATACGTTATCCTTATACAATACAAAACTCCAAACACACAACAGAAATCGGAATTGATATGCTGCTTAGACGGTGACGAGGTCTCTACGATCCTTGTCTACATGGCGAAGTCGACATCTTTGAAAGTCAGAACGCAATTGGGCCGTCTAAATACATATAATATATCTCCCTGCACGAAGAACCGTTCAAAGTAATATTCTCTCGCTCTATTCTACAGTGAAAATAATCTCATAATACTTCGTGATTTCTCTAACCTCATAAACAAAACCAATATCCTTTGGAATGTCTCTTAAATCTAACGATGCCTTGGGAGAACATTAAGATTTGATGATGTTTCAATTCGTATACAAACTAATGGATATCATTCAAATTTCCATGATCTATTATAATTACCTACATTGCAATATGTTTGCATTGTAATAAACATGGTGCAAAAGTGAATTTTCCACTGAAAAAAAAGGCAGCAATTATCATTGTACACCCCTGTACTTACATAATCACCTTATAATAATTAGATTTTATTTTATAGACAATACGCGGTGCGGTGCGCCTTTCAGAAGATTGGGTAAGAACTGAGGCCAGCATGATTGACCAACGTACCATTAAAGTACGAAGATATAGAATACTGCCGAGAAGGTGACGCCATCTCAATAAATACTCGTCTATATCGCGAAGTTGACATCTTTGAAAGTCAGAACGCAATCCGGCCGTTCCCTTTCTTGAAAATCTCCATGCACGAAGAACTGTTCAAAGTCCAAACTCGCGCTCCTTCTTCTTTTCTCCTTTTACGTCTAATGCTTGCACAAGCACAGCTGCACGACGCGGTTTCTTATGCGAATCAATCAGCGCCAACCTTTGATATTTTATTAAAAGGAATGTGATTGTCACTTTCCGGTGCCCATCTATAAAGCCGCATTGAGCATTTCATCTTCTCTTCATCCCATCCCCATCACTCGGTTTCTTCTCTCTATCTCTATACAGTTGTCATCTGCTTACTAGCTCTCTCACTCACAACTGATCTCGATAAACTTTCCTCTCTCTCGCGCTCCTGATTTCCAGCATATTAGTATCCATTTTTTGTCAGCTTCTGTCCTGCCGTTCGTTCTTGGGAATGAGAACTATGAGAACCTATTTCTTCTGTGCCATGTTCTCGTTCATCACCTTTCTGAACTCGGGTTCAGCAACTCTCCAAGTGGGATTCTACCGCTCCACTTGCCCGTCTGCGGAGTCCGTCGTCCGGAAAGCTGTGAACAAAGCGGTGGCCAAGAACCCTGGCATCGGTGCTGGGCTTATTAGAATGCACTTCCATGATTGCTTTGTTCGGGTATGCAAGAACTTCTTTACACATTTCAGAATTAGTGGTTATAATCTCGTTTGCGGAAAAATAGTAATGCAAGGAAAACCTTTTTTGTTTAAGCAAAAAGCGTATGCCTATCTTTTGTTAGTACAAAAGATATCGATGAGATGGGAGTGTGGTGAGTACATTTCACATTCTATCACTGGTCCAGGACTTTTTAAGTTTTGTCTAACCGACCGGTCACAAAATAATCTATATTTCTTATGCAGATGCACTTCAGCTATCCTGATAATTGCTTTGTTGTTCTTTGATCCAATAATAGGGTTGCGATGCTTCGATCTTGCTAGATTCGACCCCAGGCAACCCATCAGAGAAGGAACATCCAGCGAACAACCCGAGCTTACGAGGTTTTGAAGTCATTGACGAGGCAAAGGCTGAGCTAGAGTCTCTATGCCCGCAGAAGGTCTCATGCGCTGACATTCTTGCATTCGCAGCACGCGACAGTGCCTACAAACTCGGCAGCATCAACTACGCAGTCCCAGCGGGTCGCCGCGATGGGCTGGTCTCACTCAAAGACGAGCCCTCCCAGGATCTTCCTCCTTTCTTCTTCAATGCGCAACAATTAGAAGCTAATTTTGCGAGAAAAGGCCTCTCTCTGGACGAGATGGTGACGCTATCCGGTGCACATTCCATTGGAGTCTCGCATTGCTCCTCCTTCTCGGACCGCTTGTACTCCTTCAATGCCACTCACACCCAAGACCCTTCAATGGACACCAAGTTGGCTACTCAACTGAAATCTAAGTGTCCGAACAATGGAGGCGCTAGCGATCCCACTGTGCCATTGGACTTGGTCACGCCGAACAGGCTAGACAACAAGTACTACACTAATTTGAAGAACCGCCGAGGCCTATTGACTTCTGATCAGACTCTTTCTAACAGCCCTTCGACGGCGAATATTGTGAGGAGCAATGCAAATAATGGCGGAGCATGGGCTAACAAGTTCGCGGCAGCAATGGTGAAGATGGGATCGATCGACGTCCTCACTGGGAGCGAGGGTGAGATTAGGAGGAAATGCAGGGTGGTGAACTAGATATGGACCATTAAGTTTAACTTTGACTTTTCATCCGACATTGTTTCATTTCTTTCATTGCTGCTTCAAGTGTGTATTATCATTTTTTTGTCCTCAACTTCAAGTGTGTATTCATCTGATTTAATTTCATTGATTTGGTTTAAGAATTCTTGAGGAAGTACATAAAGGGATATTTGCAGGTTTTAAGTAATCCTATGTTAGCTAGATGTTGTCTTGACATGATCTTTCGCTATGATTGCTTGCTCATTTCTTGGTCTAACAACTAATTGCTCTTTTTCATTTTTTCCATGCATCATCCCAATAGGCTGTTAGTTGGGTTCACTCCTATGTGGAGGAGGCTCAATGAGTTGCAAGCCCAAAAAGGGCTTAAACTCATATGATAAGTTATATGGAGAGATATGGTTTCTCATTATTTATATAAAGTGGTAGCCGCAAAAGGAAATAATAACAAGAGAAAAAAAGAAGGCAGAAAATCTGGGAGTTGGGGCAATATCTGATTTACATCAAGCTGGCATTGGAGGTCGATTCGTGATCCGATTGAACTGAAATTTTGTTAGCATATTTGTGGCACAATTTTCTCAAATTTGAACGATTTGATTTTCATTTGAAGCTCCATACATTAGATTTTTCGTGGATTGATCAAAACCTGCGTTTTTGGTCAAATTTATTCTTGATATCTTGTGAAATTAATGTGTATTGCCAAGAATTATGTTCTTGAGGTCTTTGCTGCTATGTACCTCTAGTATTTGCTAGAGAAGAACATTGTTCACCCAATTGTATTGATAATGAAGATTTTTGGGTGGACTCCGGTCCCGTGGTTTTTTTATCTCCTCACATCGAGGAGGTTTTCCACGTAAAAAATTATCTTGTGTTCGCGTGCTTGGTATTTATTTAACTATACTATATCGATCCCTATTAGGATTACACAAGAGGAAAGATTATTTTATTCCACTGCATTGATTCGATATTGTTCGAATTATTACTGTTCTCCCATCAGAGTGGTATCGGAACATCATGTTATTGCTTGATTTTTCTGCCTTGTGTTAGACAATGGAAACGAATACGAGTGGAATGGTTATACTGAATGGTTCGAATTATCATATTTGGAAAGAGAAGATGGAAGACCTTTTATATGTGAAAGATTTTTATTTGCCCGTATTTACCTAGGATAAACCAGAGAATAAAACTGATGTTGAATGGTTTATATTTCATCGTCAAGTGTGTGGTTATATTAGGCAGTGGGTGGATAATAATGTTTTGAACCATATTATTAAGGAAACACATGCACGCAGTTTATGGGATAAGCTTGAACAGTTATATGTTCGAAAGACTGTGAATAATAAGTTATTTTTGATAAAACAGATGATGGCTCTGAGATATCAAGATGGTACTCGTTTGACTGATTATTTAAATTCTTTTCAAGGAATTATAAATCAGTTGGCTGCGATGGGAATCAAGTTTGATGATGAGATACAAGCACTATGGTCGCTTAGTACTTTGCCGGACTCTTGGGAGACGTTTTGAACATCTTTGTCTAATTCTGCCTCAGATGGTACGATTACCATGGATTTGGCCAAGCGTAGTATTTTGAATGAAGAGATGAGAATGAAGACACAAGAATTGTCCTCTTCACATTATGATGTCTTGGTTGTTGAGAAAAGGGGAAGAAGTGAGTTTCGAGGTCCGAGAAATAGAGATAAAAATCGAGATAAAAGCAGAGGTAAGTATAATAAATTTGCTAATATTGAGTGTCATTATTGTCATCAAAAGGGACATATTTAGAGATTTTGTCGCCAGTTAAAAAGGGAGAAACAAAAGGAGAGAGGTAAAGAGAAGAATAGTAATAATGATAGTGATGACAATCGTGTTGCTGCACTTAAAGAAGACTTTCTCACTATTTTTGATGGTGATGTGGTGAATTTTGTATCTTATGAGACCAATTGGGTAATTGATAGTGGTGCATCTATTCATGCTACGTCTTGTAGGGATTTCTTTACATCATACATGTCAAGTGACTTTGGGTCTGTGAAGATGGAAAACAATGGGCTAGCTCAAGCTGTAGGCATCGGTGATGTTTGCTTAGAAACTAGCATAAGGTTAGTATTGAATAATGTTAAACATATACCTGATATTCGCTTGAATTTGATTTCTAGAGGCAAGTTGGATGATGAGGAGTATTGCAACACATTCAATAATGGTCAGTGGAAGCTCACCAAAGGTTCTCTTGTTGTGACTAGAGGTGAAAAATATTCTTCGTTGTATATTATGCAGGCAAAGTTGTCCACTGAAAAAATTAATGCAGTAGACAACGAAGATGCAGCTGAGTTATGGCATAAGAGGCTTAGTCATATCAGTGAGAATGGTTTGTCACTATTGGCCAAGAAAAAGCTCTTTTTAGGATTGAAAAGTTCAGCGTTAAAGAAATGTGCTTACTGTTTAGCAGGAAAACGGAATAGAGTTGCATTTAAAAGCTCCTCTCCTTCAAGAAAGTTATGTATACTAGATTTAGTGCATTATGATGTTTGCGGTCTTATGAAAACAAAATCACTTGGTGACTCTTTATTTTGTTACCTTCATAGATAATTTTTCAAGGAAAATTTGGATTCATACCTTGAAAACTAAAGATCAAATATTAGATGCTTTTAAGCAGTTTTAGGCTTCAGTTGAGAGACAGATTGGAAAGAAATTAAAATGCATCAGAACTGATAACGATTGAGAGTATATTGGACCTTTTAATGAATATTGCAGACAATAAGGTATTAAACATCAAAAGACACCTCCCAAGACGCTTCAGTTGAATGGCTTAGCTAAGAGAATTAACAGAACACTGGTTGAAAGGGTAAGATGTTTATTTTCACAGTTAAAACTACCTGGATCCTTTTGGAGTGAGGCTTTTAGTACAGTTGTGCATGTATTAAATCTTACTCCATGCATTCCTTTAAAGTTTGATGTTCCTAATAGAGTTTGGATAGGCAAAGATGTTTCTTATGATTATCTGCGTGTCTTTGGGTGCAAAGCATTTGTGCATATTCCTAAATATGAGAGGTATAAACTTGATGTGAAAACATGACGGTGCATATTTATTGGTTATGGACATGATATGCTTGGTTACAAATTTTATAATCCGGTTGAAAAGAAAATTGTAAGAGTAGAGACGTTGTGTTTATGGAAGATCAAACAATAGAGGATATTAATAAAGCAAAGATGATTTCAGCACCACAGGTTAGTGATAATTTGGTTGATTTGGATCCGGTTCCTCTTACAAATATTTCTACACAAGTTGATGAAGAGCAGTAGGAAATCAATGTTCCAAATAATGCACATGTTTCTGAATATGTTGAAATAGATAATAATATTCTTGAACCAGAGGCTCAGTTAGATGTTCCATTGGATGTTCTAGTCCGGAGATCTGTTAGGGACCGACGACCTTCCACCAGGTATTTTGAAGATGAGTATGTATTATTAACTGATGCAGGTAGACCAAAGTGTTATGCAGAAGCAAATAGAAGATGAGTACAAAAGCAATTGGTTTGATGTTATGCAAGATGAGATGCAGTCACTTTATGATAATCATACTTTTGAGTTGGTGAAGTTACCTAAAGGTAAAAGAGCTTTGAAGAACAAATGGGTATATAGGTTGAAGCAAGATGAATATACTTCACAACCACGATACAAAGCTAGATTAGTTGTTAAGGGATTCGGTCAGAGAAAGGATATTGATTTTGATGATATATTTTCTCCGGTAGCGAAAATGTCTTCTATTCGTGTGGTATTAGGGTTGGCAACTACCATAGATTTGGAAATTGAACAAATGAATGTTAAAACAACATTCCTATATGGTGACTTGGAGGAAGAGATATGCATGGAACAACCTGAGGGTTTTAAAAATAAAAGGAAAAAATGATTATGTGTACAAATTGAAGAAAAGTCTCTATGACTTAAAACAAGCACCGAGGTAGTGGTACAAAAAGTTTGCATCAGTTATAACATAACATGGCTATAAGAAGACTTCCTCGGATAACTATGCATTTGTCCAAAAATTTTATGATGATGACTTTATTATTCTCTTACTTTATGTTGATGATATGTTGATTGTTGGCAGGAATGTTTCAAGAATTGAGTTATTGAAGAAACAATTGAATAAGTCTTTTGCTATGAAAGACTTGGGCTCGGCAAAGCAGATTCTTGGCATTAGAATTACCTGAGACAGAGATGCTAAGAAGTTTTTCTCGCAAGAGAAATATATCGAAAATATCCTTCCGAAATTTTACATGGGCAAAGCTAAAGTGATTAGTACTTCTCTTGCTGCCCACTTTAACTTAAATATGAAGCAAAGTCCTACGACTGATTAAGAGAAGAAAAATATGGAAAGTGTTCCATATGCCTTAGCTGTAGGAAGCTTAATGTATGCGATGGTATGTACACACCCATACGTGGTGCATGCATTTGGTGTTGTTAGTCGCTGTTTGTCAAATCTAAGCAAAGAGCATTGGAATGCAGTGAAGTGAATTATGAGATATCTTTGGGGAACTTCAAATTTGAAACTCAATTTCGGGATTGAGAAACTTGATACATAAATTCCGACTTGGCAGGAGATATTAATACTTGTAAATCTACTTCTGATTATTTGATTTCTTTTGCAGGTGGAGCTATATCATGGAAGTCAAGATTGCAGAAGTGTGTTGCACTTTCTACAACCGGAGCTGAATTTATTGCAACGACTGAAGCTTGTAAAGAGATGTTATGGATGAAGAAGTTCTTAGAAGAACTTGGGTTCAAGCAAAAGAGGTATGTGTTATTTTGTGATAATTAAAGCGCAATTCATCTTAGTAAGAATTCATCTTTTCATTCTAGATCGAAACATATTGACGTTAGATATTTTTGGATAAGAGATGTTCTAGACGAAAAGTTGTTGGAACTTGAGATAATTCATACGGATCATAACAGCTCTGACATGATGACGAAGACTTTACCAAGAGAGAAGCCTAAACATTGCGAATTGATAGCAGGGATGGTGAATCCCTCCACATTGTCGTGAGGGGGAGATTTAGTAGCTGGGTTCACTCCTATATGGTGGAGGCCTAATGAGTTGCAAGCCCAAAAAAGGCTTGAGCCCATATGATAATTTATATGGAGAAATAGGGTTTCTCACTATCTATATAAAGTGATAGATGTAAAAGAAAATAGTAACAAGAGAAAAAAATAAATCAAAAAATCTGGAGGTTGGGGTAAAATCTGATTTACATCAAGCTAGCATCGGAGGTTGATTCGTGGTCCGATTGAGCTAAAATTTTGTCAACATGTTCGTGGCGCAATTTTCTCGAATCTGAACGGTTTGATTTTCGTTTGAAGCTCCATATATCAGGTTTTTCGTGGATTGATCAAAACCTGCATTTTTTGTCATATTTATCTTTGATCTCTTGTGAAATTCATGTGTATTGCCAAGAATTATGTTCTTAAGGTCTTTGCTGCTATATACCTCTAGTATTTTCTAGAGAAGAACATTGTTCACCCAATTTTGTTGATAGTGAAGATTTTCGGGTGGACTTCGGTCTTGTGGTTTTTTTTTTTTTGGTAACGTCTAGTCCCGTGGTTTTTTATCTCCTCACATCGAGGAGGTTTTCCACGTAAAAAATGATCTTGTGTTCGTGTGCTTGGTTTTTTTTACTCTACTATATTGATTCCTATTAGGTTTACACAAAATGGGAGATTATTTTATTCCGCTGCGTTGATTCGATATTGTTTGAATTGTTATTGTTCTCCATCATAGGCATGGACTTCTTCTTCTTCTTCTTCTTCTTTTAAATCACGAGTAAGTTTTACAGAATGTATTTCGAATTTTCAATGACCTTAACGATTTTTGGCTTCACTTGTACCGCATTAAACTTAACTTTTATTTAAACATCGAAGTATTGAAACTTTTATTTGGAACTTCAGTAAGTTATATTCATTTGAGTTGCTAAAAAATTTTGAAGGGCAAAACCAGAAAATATTTTTTAAACCCAAGCGAAAGGAGGGCAACAGCACAAAGAAGTATATAACGGTTAGCACGACCAAGATATTAATTCCATCGTGTGAATGGCTAACTGTGTCCTCATGCTCATTCCCTATTGTTGACACCTAGTTTAGGATCAAGCTTATCCGTTAAACTCATCTTTTAGAAATTAAAGATAAGCTTTAATTAGAGGGAAATTTTCTAAAAATAATTTTTGAATTCAAAAACTCAACCGTGTGATTTTGGAGCCACTTTGTTGTTGAGAGGTTGAGCGAAAATCTCCACCGGTAGAAACAAACTCAAGTCTTTCTCTATAAATAATGAGTACGAAGCCTTGAATCGGGTGGGTCTTCTCTTCGTTCGGCTAAAAAAAGGAAACACAGAAGGAAAAAGAAAAAGAGAGAGGAAAACGAAGAAAGGACGTGCGGCAGGGCAAAAAGAAAAAAGTGAGAAAAGTCAAAAAAGGCTCAACTTCTGCAAGAGAGTGCAGTGACAGAGAGAAAGGGACGTACGAAGTGAACAGGTGAGAAAAAAAAAAAAGGGAAAAAGCAACTGTTGGTCTTCTTCTTCGCGGATTCGCCCTGCCGGCGTCCGTTGCTGTTGTCCTCCACACCAACCCTCCTCGCCAATCAAGCCGCCGGACTCCACACCGCCACGAAGACCCAAGTGACGCCCCTATCATCGCCGCTCGTCATCCCCGACGACCGCGCCTCTGCTACCCGCAGCCCAGCCGATTCCGAGTCGGCTCGCCGTTCCCCCGCTGTTGCTGCGCCTCTGACGCCCGAGTACCAGATCCCGTGACACTCGCGCCCCCGATCTCCTTCGCCAACGGTCCCGGCAGTAGCTCATCCCAGCACCGTCGCGCCCTGCCTCATCGCGATCCACCGCTGCTGCAATACTTTCGACCGACGCTCTTGCCCCGACGCCAGGAGATCCCGAGCCAGTCGACACGCCTTCGCCAGAGCTACACTCGCGAAGTCGTCGCTGTCCCATCTTGCTAAGAACCCTTGCCCGCGAGCCCGTGTCCCCGCACCTCGCCGCACCACTGAGACTCCGAACGCCGGCGTCTCGCTCCGACAATCCGACGTCTCCGCCCGCTGCTGCCTCGCCGCTCCGCCATTGCCCAAGCCAGACTGCTGCCCTTCCACAGCGACTACCCAACGCATCTCCTCTCTCTGCCGTCGACCCGCGACCCTACAATTCGCCGGTCATCGATGTCGCGCCTCCCTGCTGTTTACTCGATGCTACTGTGGTCTTCCCGTTGACGCTCCTGAGATGCCTTTGCCGAGTTGTGTGGTGATTATGTTCTGTTTCGCGGACACCCGATGAATGCCACTGTCGAGCGTCCATAGTGGGGTTCACCATCACTGAGCGTCAACCTTCCATCTTTCGGAAGTCTTTTATTCTCGCAGGTTTTTTTTGGCTGGGCCTCACAGAGGTGGAATTGTCATTAGACCATCAACAAGGTCCCGTGAGGTTTCAGTAATACCTCTTTCCTCGATCTGCAAGCCTTGCCGTCGCCCTCTCGAGATAGCCGTGCATTAAACTAGGTAAATATTTAGATTAAATTCAGCTAGTATTTGGATTCTAAGCTTGTAGTCTTGACTTGATTTGTTTTGTCATATTTTATCATTATCCGATTAGGAAATTTGTCAAATTAAGTCATGATAATAAAAAATATTGAGCCGCGAGACGTCGGGTTAGATTTTTGATTATTTCGACTTTTTATGGCAAAATTTATGAATTGCTTTGCATTATTGATGCACATTAAAATAATATGTTGTTGATTTACATTGATGGGTTTTTCAATAGGACAGATATTTTGGGGCATTATCGTTAGTTGCTCACTACATATCATGCATCAAATGTCATATCTAGAATTTAAGTACTTAGGTCCATATGCATTTCATATTTAAAGCTTTGCATTTTTAAGATTCATATAGAATTAGGATGATTTTCCTTTAGTAAAAAAAAGAGAGAATAAAAATGTTATTTAGGTCATATAAATCACGCCACATGTAGCACTCTAGTTAGTGGGTCATAGATTAATGTTTTAATATTCCCATCATGTAGTTTTTTTTAAAAAAAAAAAAAAACATAGATTAGTATTCCATCGTTATGTTATTTTTTTTTTAAATAAGAATTATTAAGTCATATTAAAAAAAATAAAAAAATAAAAACTAAAGATCATTTCCTTAGTTAGTTAATAGGTTAATTCATAATTAATTTCATATCATCATTTAGCATAGGTTGCATATATGCATTAAAAAATGAATGAATCATCATAAAAAAAAAATCATAAAAGAGCATGCATGTAGAAATACCATGTCATTCATCCCATATCACGTAGCATATGCATATTTAGGATTATATAAATTAGATTGCATACATATAGTGATAAGTTTAAGTCATACCGTATGAATTGCATCTCGCATGTCATTAAAATAAATCCATGCATATTAAATTTAGATTGAGATTGCATATAATTAACATTTTTTTTAAAAAGAAAGAAAGAAAAAAGTCAGGTGTCCTGTCATTTAGAAATCATTTAGGGCATGCATTTTTAGTAGCATTTTTCATTGAATGTTATTTTATTGATTGTGCACCCACATGACCACCATTTGCATGTTAGTAGTTTAGATTAAAATTAATTAACATTGTCTGTTAAATATTTTTGAAATTAAAATAAAAGGTACCGAAAGGGCGTTAAACTAATCTAGTGTAATCATGTCCCTGGACTTATTGAATCTCTAGTTCATAAAAATAAAGTATTCTCCCATACTTTATTTGGGTTTCTAATCAACCCTAATTGATTAGTGGCGGCTCCAAATTGAATATAATTACATGTTTAAATAGATTAATTTCAAGTCGCGATTGATAGGACTTGGGAGGGTCCGCGTCAAGTCTTCAGACTTAGTAATCCATTAACCTAAACTTTAGGATTGCCCTGAAAATTTAGGTCGCGACACCTATCCATGACCATTGGATTTGCTCCATGTTTTCATCAAATGGCCAACTTCTTAACCCATATTTGATAAGTTAGATTATCATATGAGTTAGTTATATTTAGTAAATGGATCATAAATAGATTTTGTATATGTTTTTAATGGGTTCATAATTTACTTATATCCAACCTACCTTTATGAATATCTTTTGATCTCGCACTCGCTCACTACGTACTTTCACCTTAGTTTGGCTATACATTTTTCTAGATTGAGTTAAATATATAAGTGTTTTAACAATATGCGCAGAGTCGAGTATTGATTTAGTATGGGTTAAATATTGGTCATTTGATTTGGATTGCATGATATAGGTCAAAATGAGTTAAAATTTATATTAGATCATTTTTTTATCAGATCCATCCGTTTGACGAATTTCCTCCGCTAGCTCGTCAACAAGGCTGTCGTCACTACTACCAACCTCAAAAAAGCCGCAACTCTGTCATGCACGACGGCCGCCTTCAGCACTCATCCCCCCAGGCCCCTCAAATCCTCACACCTTATCTCTGTCTCTCCCTCCCTTTGCTCGCTTGGCGGATGGAGGTTGCCGCTGAGCCCTCACAACCTTAGATCAAGTCGACCCCACTCATAACATAAAATCTTCTAAATCGTGTTAGGGAAGTTCTATCCTACCACCTGCCTAAACATATTGTTCAACACATATAATCCGGTCCATCAAATATGGGATGCAAAGGAAAATTTAGATCGTTAATCATGTACATTTCAATTAAAAAAATCATGAAATGATCCTAATAGGCTCCACAACAAGTGCTACACTAATTTGAAGAACCACCGAGGCACATTGACTTCTGATCAAACACTTTTTGATAGCCCTTCGACAGCATATATTGTGAGGAAGCACGTGAATCATGGCGGAGCATGGGCTAACAAGTTCACAATTGCAATGGTAAAGATGGGAACGATCGATATTCTCACTGGGAGCCAGGGCGAGATTATGAGAAATTGCAGAGTTGTGAACTAGCAGATGCTTACAAGGTTTACTAGAACATGTATAAGCTTTTATTTTGATTTTTTTTTTGTACATCATTTCATTCATTCATTAATTGCTACTTCAATTGTGTAATTTATTTTCTTCTTTCGTGAACTGCAAGTGTGTATTTATTAATAGCGGCCAATTCTACTATTGCAATCATTCCTTTATTTTGATTCATCTTTCATGCCAATAGATTTCTTAAGGGAAAAGTATTAAAAAAAAAAAACCTAAATCTATTGTATTGGAAAAAATCCCTTCCTAAACCTTTTTCCACTAAGGAAAAAAAAGTCATAAGCCTTTCAATTGGATAAATTTAATTTTAAACATTTTTGTATTTTGCCAATTAAGTCCATCTAACTAATTTGGTTAAAAATTGCTGTTGTGTGGCACAACCGACGTTGACATGAAAATTTTAAAAAAAAATTAATATTTTTTTCCCTTTCTTCTTTTCTTTTTCTTTCCTTTCTCTTTCTACCAATGGCCAACACATGCCATGGTGATGTGTATGTGGGTGAGTGATTTGGAAAGGGGAAATTTTCTGGTTAAGTGAATGGAAATGGTGTGTATGGCAATGGTTATCGAACGATGAAATGTAAATGCAGGGATAAAAAACGATTGCCACCAAGGTCTAGAGGACGCGCCATCAACCAAGGATGAGGACCGGGATAGATGAAGTTCACTATGAAGGCTTAAAGGTCAAGCCACCTACCAAGGCTAACGAATTTCAGGATAGGAGAAGCTCACCACCAAGGCTTAAAGGAAAACCACCAGTCAAGGATAAAGCGTTTCTTGGCTAAATACCAAGGAGTAATCCACTCTCTGAGAATAAAGAAATTGGAATAAGAGTTATCCACTCTCCAAATATATTCACTAAAACAAAGGTAATCTGAAATATTTTCATTCCTCAAAGTCTGGTATGCTCTCACAATGAGAGTCTTCCTCTAATTATAGCAGAGATGATATCTAGGGAACTACTAAAGCATTAAAAGGGCTTGGGAACTAGAAAGCGTAATAAAGAGCCTAGGTACTTAGAACTTTGACTCTTGAAACTTACATAACATTAAAGATTTCTAGGAATTTAGAAATGCAATTAATAACACTGGAACTTGTATTATTGACTCTTCAATCTTGTGCCTTATCTTCAAAATTCATCCACCAAGTTCGACCAAAAGATAGCCATCTTAAAGGCTCATCAAAATGATTGTTGCTATAGTATGTTATAAGAGGCAAAATATTCAAGATCAAGGCTTTGTTTATTTTGTAGAAAATATTTTTTGGTAATTTATTTCTTTCATTTTTCGATATTTGATTTTCTTATGAAAATAAATTAACGGGAAATGTTTTTCTAGTCAACAAAAAAGGTTTTCATACCAAAATTTAAATTTAGGAAAATGATTTTTTCTTATAAAAATCGAAAATCATTTTTCAAAATGAGATTAAATATCGGCACCTGGATCAGAAATACTGCACTTGGACATAAGAACCCTAACACTTGTTATAGTTCCTTGGCAACGAGGCCACATCCCTAATGCTTAGGCCTAGGAGCTTGGCCATCGTGCTTGGGCCTAGGACCTTGGCCACCCTGCTTGGGCCCTAGATACCAATGTACGTGCTTTGGACGTTGGGCTCAAGTCCTTGGCACTCGTGCCCGGGTTTGTTGAGGTTGGGCCTCGCACCTAGCGCCCATGCCCGATTCTATCACTTTTGAGCCTAAGTCCATCAAAGCTAGCCCGTGTCTATGCCTATTCCCTCACACTTTGGTCTATCAATGCTAGGCCTGGGCCTAAGGACCGAGTCTGGGCCTTAATGCACTCGAGCATGGGTGCCAAGGTCTCCGACCCAACCTTGATGGACCTAAGTCCAAGAGCAGGGGAATGGGTCTTGGGCACTCGGTTTGGGGCTTGGCTTCAATGGATCCAAGCATGAGCACCAGTATCGAAGTCTTAGGGCACCAGGGTCTCAATCCTAAGCGCTAGCGTTCTAACTCCATCTCGATGGATCCAAGCTCAGGTGCATGGATCGGGCTAGGCCTCTGTAAACCTGAGGCAGTGTGCTAGGGAGTCGAGCACGGGCACTGAGTTCTCGGGTTTAGTTTTGATGGACCTAAGACCAGTGTCTATGCTCGTGCCTTGTAGTAAGGGATTCGGGCTTGAGATTTTGGTGCCCATCCTAGGTTTCTTGACTACTCATTTGTAATTCGCTAGCACCCTTGACTAATCATGTGTAAGTCAACTAACACTCAAAAAATATTTGTTTAATGAGCCGAATAATCTATAGCTAATTGACCACTGAATAGATTCCGCGATTTGGGAACGCAGGATGCTTTTTTCTGCCACTGAAAGTTTAAAAGCCAAACAATCGATCTCTAAAGGCAAATGTAGTCTCAAATTCCCAAATATATTATAGTGAGTGATCCGATCATTCTTAGACGATTCTCATCCTTTGCATACAATAATTTGAGCAAATACGTATGTCACATGCAGTTATATATTAATAATATAATTAAAAATCATTACGCGGTGGTGTGAAGCTAAATTGGTTGACCGAACCAAAGTCATGTACGCCTGCATAATCAAATAATAATCGATCTATCAGTACTAACACAAAAGAAGAAATCAGAATCAGTACAATACTAAGAACTTGAGAGGGTGACGATAAGCTCTCTGCAGCCCTCTCACCACCAAGTTGACTTCTTTGAAAATCTGGAAAATTGTTCAAAAATTCGCAAACTTATCATATGGCAATCAATTCTATTCTAATCTTTTTAATTTTGCTAATTTAGTCTTAATCCTTTCAATGATTTGTCAATATAGCCATTCGAACCAATTTTGATTGAAAATTACTAATGTAGATGTTGACCATCCTATATGACACAAATTACTGCGTTAGCAATTTTGGACAAAAATTGGTTGGAATGACTTTTTGAATAATTTTTCCATAAAAGTGCAGGCAAACGCTGTCCCTTGCAATGCTTCGAAGCGAGACATTTGTTTTTTCTTCCCCTAAAGACCAGTTCAGGTTTCGACAAAAAAAAAAGAAGAAAAAAAGACCAGTTCAGGACGAACTGTTCAAAAAGTCTCACGCTCATCCACCTTCACGTTGAAGCTTTCCTCGTTTTTTTCTTTTGTTTCTTCTTATCTGTGCCTGCAAAAGCACAGCTGCAACACACGCTTTCTTCTACGAATCAATCAAACCGACCTTAATATTATCTTAGTGTGATTGTCACACGTCCAATCCGATCTATAAAGACCAGTTTCACATTTCATCTTCTCTCCATCGCCCACTCGGTTTCTCTCTGACCTCCATATCGTATTCATCTTCTTCCAAACTCTCACTCTCAGGTGATTTCACATTCGATATTCTTTCTACCCTTTTGTCAGCTCCTATCCTGGTTCATTCCTGGAAATGAAAACTATGGAAACCTCTTTCGGTTTCTGTGTCATTTTCTTGCTCACCACCATGCTGAACTCAGGTTCAGCAACTCTCCAAGTCGGATTCTACCGCTCCACTTGCCCGGCTGCGGAGTCTGTCGTTCGAAAAGCCGTGAACAAGGCGGTGGCCAGAAATCCCGGCATTGGTGCTGGGCTTATTAGAATGCACTTCCATGATTGCTTTGTTCGGGTATGCAAACACTTCTTACAACATTTCTGAAGTAGCAGTAACAATCTCGATTTCAATAAGCAGTAACTTAATAATCGACGTTCCTTATGCAGATGCATTTCAGCAATTCTGATGATTTTCTTATTTTTTGAAACAATAATAGGGTTGCGATGCATCAATTTTGCTCGATTCAACACCGGGCAACCCATCAGAGAAGGAGCATCCCGCGAACAACCCAAGCTTACGAGGCTACGAAGTCATCGACGAGGCGAAGGCCGAGCTAGAGTATCTATGCCCGTCGACGGTCTCCTGTGCCGATATTCTGGCATTCGCAGCCCGCGACAGCACCTACAAGCTGGGCAGCATTAACTACGCAGTACCGGCTGGTCGCCGCGATGGGCTAGTCTCCCTCAGAGACGAGCCGTCCCAGAATCTTCCCCCTCCTTCCTTGGATGCTCAACAGTTAGAAGCTAATTTTGCAAGGAAAGGTCTCTCTCTAGACGAAATGGTGACACTATCCGGTGCGCATTCGATCGGAGTCTCGCACTGTTCCTCCTTCTCGAACCGCTTGTACTCCTTCAACGCCACTCACAAGCGAGACCCTTCAATGGAACCCAAGTTGGCCAGTGAACTGAAAGCGAAGTGTCCGAACAATGGTGGTACCAGCGACCCGACGGTCCCATTGGACTTTGTCACTCCCAACAGGCTCGACAACAAGTACTACACTAATTTAAAGAAACACCGAGGCGTATTGACTTCAGATCAAACGCTTTTTAATAGCCCTTTGACGGCACATATTGTGAGGAGGAACGCTAATCATGGCGGAGCATGGGCTAACAAATTTGTAGCTGCAATGGTGAAGATGGGATCAATCGATGTTCTCACCGGGAACCAGGGCGAGATTAGGAGGAATTGCAGAGTTGTGAACTATTAGAACATATATATATATGCTTTCATTTCGATTTTTTTTTTTTTTTACATTGTTTCATTCATTCATTGCTACTTCAAGTGTGTAATTTATTTTCTGACACAAAAAATAGGTGTGTAATTTATTTTCTTCTTTTTCATGAACTTCGAGTGCTTATTTATCTTTAGACCCAAAACAAGTGTGTATTTACCTAATAGAATGGGCCAATTCTACTGCTGTAATCATTCTTTTATTTTGATTTAATTTTTGTGTCGGTAGCTTTCTACTGGAAAAAGTACCCAAAAAATTCGAAATTTATTACAATGGAACTAATTCAATCTTAAACATTTTTTTATTTGAAAAAAAATATTATACATAGATATTTTTCATGTTTTGCCAAAAGAGTCAATTCGATCAATTTAGATAGGAAATTGTTATCGTAGATGCTGGCCATTCTACATGATATAACTGGCATTGATGTTGACAAATTTTTATTATAAAAATTGGTATATATTTTTTCTTTTTTTCCTTTCATTTTTTTTCCTTTCTTGGTCTGTAGTACTAGCCATGGTCCTCTTTTGAGCAAGGGTCACCATTACCAACATAGGTGAGGCCAACCCTCGCCCAAGCAATGTACAACGAGGGTGGCCCCTGCTGGCCATGGCATGTGTCTCAGCCATCGGCAAAAAGAAAAGGGAAAGAAAGAAAAAAAGAAAGGAAAAAAGAATATTTACATTAGTATCAGTCGTGCCACATATTGATAATTCTACGCGGCATGTAGGATGGTCAATATCCATGTTAGCAATTTCCATCCTACAATCTCCATCCTATATTGACAGAATGGATTCAATTGACAAAATGCAAAAAAAGTTTATAACTAAATTTTCCAATAAAAAGAATTAGTACTAAATTAGTACCAATACAATAGATTTAGGATATTGTTAGTACTTTTCTCGATTTCTAAAGTAATCGGTACATCTCTTAAATCCAACGTACAAATTTCTCTAGTACCAATACTTTTCCCGATTTTGGAAACCCATTTCGTGGAGATCATATTTATAAAGACAAATGCACCCTTAGTAAACTTGAGACATCAATAAGTTATGCAAATAAACGTTAATAACTTAGTATAACAATTGCAACTTCATAAAAGTGTTGATAAATTATCAATAAATCACATTGTTAAGATGCATGTTTCCAAATTAGCTTTCTCAAGTTGCAGGATGCGTGTTACATGATCCATTTGGATGCATTAGAAGGCATAAGGCTGATGAAATCTTCTAGAAGTCAGGCCACTATAGTTGTTGAAGAACAGTTTCTTTCACCACCTTTCTTCCCTTAACCAGAATAGAAAATAGTATTTTTATTACTATTGTTACTGTTGATATTCTGGATTTTCTATTTTAAAAAAATTAGTAAGTGATAAAGCTAAGATGTTGTATTACTTTTAGGTGGTAGATTGAAGCTTATCTCCGAGTGATAAGTGGAGATAAGACATTGTAGTCATTCAAAAAGTGTCCCATGCCATCTCGAAACTCGATTATCTCACCTTATTTTAGATTACTAAATTTTTTGGTCCAAGTTATATTATTGAATTAATTAGCATATGTTTCGGGTAAGATTGAAAGGTGTTGTTTTTATTGAATTCACCATGCAGTAATCTTCTCTCACTCTAATTTACAATGCAAATAATTAAGAGTGTGCAAAAGAATTGGAAACCGCTCGGATTACCCAAATTGGACCGAATCGGATCGGATTGAAGTTGGTAATTCTCAAGGAAATCAGTATGATTCTCGATTCCAATAAATTGGAACCAAAGGATATTGGTTTGATTCTCGATACTAGGTATGAAACTGTCCACCCACCCACTCGAACTATATCTCTAATATTTAAATATATATTTAATTTTTAAGAAAAATTTCAGACAAAAAAAATTTAAGAAAAATGAAAACCCTATAATCCCTAATTCGAAGCTTAACGCCCACTAATTGAGTGTTCGTTTTGTCTTACTCTCATCTTGTATGAGTCATCTCTCTATCTCTCACGATATCGACTCTCAAGCTCAATGCCCATCGACTCATAGCATTAGCTCTCAACTTTTAATAAAAGTCCAATCTTTTTACTAATTTTGCAATTAAGAGTAGGTAAGTTTTTTTATTTTTTGCTTTACTTTGGCTTGCCAAAAAGCATTACATTGAGTACGTGAAGTCTAATGGGACTAGTTCTATGGATGCACTCAAGAACCAGATCGTTGTCAATGGTTCTATGGTACCAGGCAATTTCTAGTTTCAATTTTTCAAAATCAATCATTAGTGGGCAGTTCCCAGTTCTAGGGTGGAACCGCCCACCCAAACCATGCTTACTCCTAAAAATAATCCCATCACATTTCGTGATCTCTTAACTCGTAAATAAAATCGATATCCTTTGAAATGTCTCTTAAATTCGACAACACCTTCGAAGAACATTGAGATTTGATGATGTTTCAATTTGTATACAAATTGATGGATATCATTCAAATTTCCATGATCTATTATAAATACCTAAATCGCAAGATATTTGCATTGTAATAATTGTGGCGCAAAAGTGAATTTCCACTAAATAAGGGAAAATCTTAAATAGGGACCCAAAGTACACCATTTTCTCAAAAGATGACATGTAGTGGAGTTTGTTTCAAATAAGAACCCATAGTGGTCATTTATCTCAAAGAATGACCTCAATCACTGGCCGGTGAATAGATGCATATTCCGATGGCCTGATTAGGTATATTTTTTGTCCACAAAAATTCTTTTTTCATTTTCAATTGTCCCGTTCTTTTTTTTTTTGGTCAATGGTGTGTTATTCATCATCTTCTTCGTCCCTTGTTCGTCTTCTTCTTGCCCATATCAAGAACACCGGACTTGAGAAGGGCCAGTGAGTGTCGGTCGCTAATAAGGGTTGGCAAGGGTTGGCCTTGCCTTAGGCTAGTAAGGACTAGATGCCCATCGCCGACAACAAGCAATGGTAGTCGAGCCCCCGCTGGCCACGGGCGAGGACTTGCAGGCCGACCCTCGCCAAATCTAGCAAGGGTGGCCTTGACCACAGCTGGAGAGGGCCATCAAGCCCTTGCTGGCTGCGAGCAAGGGCTTGTAGGTCGTTGCTAATGGCTTGTGAGGGGGGACCTCCCCCACCTCTGCCCACCGCTCTACTGACAATCTCGTCTTCTGCCAAGATTATGACTGGGATGCTCATGCCACCTTCTTCGTCCCTTCTTCCCATGATCGCTCCCAGATTGACGGCTTCTTCGGCTACTCATTTACCCTTGAACACCTCCCTATAGGGCCTTGATTTGGATGGCCCTCGCGGGTCATGGCCAATGCCACCCTCCCATATATGGCAAGGGTCAGCCTATAAGCCCTCGCCCAAGACCAGCGAGGGCTTGATGGCCCTCACCTACTGTAGGCGATAGGCATCGAGCCTACCCTAGCCCCAAGCGAGGGTCGACTTGTAAGCCCTCACCTATGGCCAGCAAGGGCTCAACGGCCCTTGGCCGTTGCCGGCAATGGGCATCAAGTCCTTGCCAACCCTAACCAGTGGTTAGCACTCGTCGGCCTTTCCCTAAGTCTGGTATTCTTGACACCTAGTTTAAATTTAGTTTTTAGAAATAGAAGATAATCTTTGATTAGAGGGAAATTTTGAAAAAGAAAGTTGAATTCAAAAGAATACAACAATCAGATTTTGGAGCCACTTTTTTGTTGAAGAAGTTGAGTGAATATTGCTAGGTCTTCAACAACTTCGAGTATTTCCTCTATAAAAAAGAAGGCGAGGTTTTGGAACCAAGGGGGGCGACTTCATTTGGTTTTCGAAAAGTTCACAAAAGAAAACAAAGTTTTGGTAAGGAGAAACGTCAAAAGAAAAAGGTGGAGAGAAGAGAAGATAGAGAGAGAGAGATGACGTGAGGGAAAGCAGAAAAGTGAGAGTGAGGGAGACATCTGAGGGTTTGGCAGAGAGTGAGAGAAATAGGTGAGAGAGAGTGTGAGGTGAGAAAAAGTAAAAAAAAAAAGGGGAAAAAGATGGACTACTGTTCATCTTCCTTGTGAGTTCCTGTTTAGCATCCTTGCTGCCCATTTCCTCCGCGCTGCCAAGACAGTTGCCACCGCTCCTATGCCCCCACATCGTCGCCGGTCCGAGATCCCCTGCTTGCACCGCCTCTCAACTCCACCAGCATTTGTCGCCGGAACTCCACAGCTGTGAGCACCCCCACGACTCTGCCCCCTCACCGGCCATTGCACCATCAACGCCGCTCGGAGCCTGTCAACCACGCTTGCAGTACCACACAACTCAGCAAGTTTGCCTGCCGACCCGTGCCACCGTCCTTAACGCCTATAGCAGCTTGTTGCCGCACCATTGTCGCGCTGTTGCTGCCCTATCTGTCATGACGGCCCCGCTTCCGATCAGCACCTGCACCTGGAGTCTCCCAGCCCGCGACGCCCTTTGCCGGTGATCCGCGCCGACACCCGGGACGCCCCCCGTTGCCATCTTTTGCTCGGCGCTCGACGTCTGTACAGCCCCTTTTGCTGCTGCAGCTACCGCCTTCGCCATTAGGCCTCAGCCTAAGCCACCATTGCTGCGACCCGCGACCCTGCTGTTTGCCGGTCATCGATACCGCGCCTCCCTGCTGCTGCTGCTGCCTAGTTCGCGCTGAAATGTCGACGCTGGCTGTCTCCTTCGCCCGTTCTGACATCGACCAGCCTTCATCCGAAGTTGTCCAGCAAGTTCAGTACTGTTGGTACCATTTTCCTTGTGCAGGTCACTTGGGGCTTGAGAAGGGTGAACTTGGCATCGTTCCTATCTAGTTTCCATCTTGGAGATAATTTTTCCAAGCTAGGTAATCTCTTTAGGCTAAATTCAGCTTGAGTATTCGGGTTCTTAGCTTTTGATCCGATTTGTCATATATATAATTGTTATCCGATTAGGAAATTTGTCATATTAAGTCATAATAATAAAAAATATTGAATCGTGAGACTGCGGGTTAGATTTTTGATTATTTCAACTTTTAATGGCAAATTTATGGATTGCTTTGCGTAATTGAGTCGCATTAAGATAATATGTCACTAATTTATATTGGTGGCTTTTCAATAGGACATATATTTTGGTGCGTTATCGTTATTTGCTCATCACATATCATGCATCATATGTCATATCTAGGATTTACATATTTAGGTCCATATACATTTCATGTTTAAAGCAATGCATTTTAATAGAATTAGGATAATTTTCCTTTAATAAAATCAAAATAAAAAAAAAGAACAAAAAAAATGTTTTTTAGGTTATATAGATTTCATAATGTGCACACCACATGTTGTGCTTTAATTAGTGGGTCATAGGTTAATGTTTTTAATATTCCCGTTGTATATTTTTTTTTAATATAAAAAAGCCAAAGATTAGTATTGCATCATTATCTTTTAATAAGAATTATTAAGTCATTTAAAAAAGAAAACACAAAAAGGTCATTTACTTGGTTAGTTAATAAATTAGTTTATAATTAATCCCATTTCATGTCATCATTGTTAGTGTAGGTTGCATACATTAAAAAAAAAAATCATAAAAATAACATGCATATAGAATTATTATGTCACTCATCCCATATCATGAAACGAATGTATATTTAGGATTATATAAATTAGATTGCATACATATAGTGATAGTTCAAGTTATGCCATATGAATCGCATTTCACATATCATTAAAGTAAAATCCATGTATATTAAATTTAGATTAAGATTGCATATAATTAACATTTTTTAAAAAATAAAAAGAAAAATTAGGTGTCTTGTCATTTAGAAATCATGTTTAAGGCATGCATTTTTATTAGCATTTTTCATTGAGTGTTATTTTATTGATTGTGCACCCGCATGACCTCCATTTGCATATTAGTAGCTTAGGTTAAAATTAATCAACATTGTCTGCAAAATATTTTTGAAAGTAAAATAAAAGGTACCGAAATAGCGTTAGACTAATCTAGCATAACCATGTCCCCGGACTTATTGAATCTCTGATTCGTGAAAATAAAGTATTCTCCCATACTTTATTTGGGTTTCTAATCAACCCTAATTGATTAGTGGTGGCTCCCAAGTCCTATCAATCGTGACTTGATATTTTATTAAGGGGAACGTGAGTTGTCTCATTCTAGTGCCTATCTATAAATGCCACATCGAGCATTTCATCTTTCTTTCCATCCCCATCACTTGGTTTCTTCTCTCTATCTCTATCTCATTGTCATCTGCTTTCCAGCTCTCGCTCTCTAGTGATCTCGATAAACTCTCTCTCTCTCCCACCCCCCCGGGCCGCCTCTCTGATTTTCCAGTATAGTGTGCCCATTTTTGTCAGCTTCTGTCCTGCGGTTCATTCTTGGAAATGAAAACTATGAGAACCTCTTTCTTCTGTGTCATGTTCTCGTTCATCACCTTTCTGAACTCGGGTTCAGCAACTCTTCAAGTGGGATTCTACCGCTCCACTTGCCCGTCTGCGGAGTCCGTCGTCCGGAAAGCTGTGAACAAAGCGGTGGCCAAGAATCCCGGCATCGGTGCTGGGCTCATTAGAATGCATTTCCATGATTGCTTCGTTCGGGTATGAATGGACTTCTTTGCACATTTCAGAAGTAGTGGTTATAATATCGTTTTTCGTAAAATAGTAACTCGAGGAAAACCATTTTCTAGCAAAAAGCGTATGCCTATTTGTCGTTAGTACAAAATATATTGATGAGATGTGTGCGCGGAGTAAATTTCACATTCTATCACGAGTCCAGGACGTTTAAGTTTAGTCTAACTTGACGGCCACAAAATAATTATGTTTCTTATACTGATGCACTTCAGCTATCCTGATAATTAATTGGCTGCTCTTTGATCCAATAATAGGGTTGCGATGCTTCAATCTTGCTGGATTCGACCCCTGGCAACCCATCAGAGAAGGAACATCCCGCGAACAACCCGAGCTTGCGAGGTTTTGAAGTCATCGATGAGGCGAAGGCTGAGCTAGAGTCTTTATGCCCGCAGAAGGTCTCATGCGCTGACATTCTTGCATTCGCAGCACGCGACAGTGCCTACAAACTCGGCAGCATCAACTACGCAGTCCCAGCGGGTCGCCGCGATGGGCTGGTCTCACTCAAAGACGAGCCCTCCCAGGATCTTCCTCCTTTCTTCTTCAATGCGCAACAATTAGAAGCTAATTTTGCGAGAAAAGGCCTCTATCTGGACGAGATGGTGACGCTATCCGGTGCACATTCCATCGGAGTCTCGCATTGCTCCTCCTTCTCGGACCGCTTGTACTCCTTCAATGCCACTCACACCCAAGACCCTTCAATGGACACCAAGTTGGCTACTCAACTGAAATCTAAGTGTCCGAACAATGGAGGCGCTAGCGATCCCACTGTGCCATTGGACTTGGTCACGCCGAACAGGCTAGACAACAAGTACTACACTAATTTGAAGAACCGCCGAGGCCTATTGACTTCTGATCAGACTCTTTCTAACAGCCCTTTGACGGCGAATATCGTGAGGAGCAATGCAAATAATGGCGGAGCATGGGCTAACATGTTCGCGGCGGCAATGGTGAAGATGGGATCGATTGACGTCCTCATCGGGAACGAGGGTGAGATTAGGAGGAAATGCATGGTGGTGAACTAGATATGGACCATTGGGTTTAACTTTGATTTTTCATCCGACATTGTTTCATTTCTTTCATTGCTGCTTCAAGTGTGTATTATCATTTTTTTGTCCTCAACTTCAAGTGTGTATTTATCTGATGGAATGACATTGATTTGGTTTAAGAAATCTTGAGGAAATAGATAAAAGGGATACTTGTCTGGTTTTAAGTAATTCTATGTAAGGTAGCTGTTGTCTTGACATGATCTTTCACTATGTTTGCTTGTCCATTTCATGCTCTAACAACTAATTGCTCTTTTTCATCTTTTCTATGCATCATCCCGATAAGCATGGACTTTTTTTCTTTTATTTATCACAAGTGAGTTTTACAGGCTGTATTTCAAATTTTTGACGCGCGGACCCCTGGAGTGTCATAAGTTGGCATAAATACACTTAAGTGTCAAAATTTACAAAAATGACACTTTAGTGCCAAAATCGGAAAGAAATTAATCACTTAAGTGTCAAAATCCGGCCAAAACGCTGACGTGTCAATTTTCCGGCGAAGTGAGTGCAAAACGGTGTCATTTTGGTGCTGACGTGGTAAAAAATTTAATATAAAATTTAATAAAATTAAATTTAAAACATTTAAAAATAAAAATACAAATATTAAAAAGAAAAAGAAGGGGCAGGTGGCTGAGGGCTTTTTTAATTTTTTAATTTTTTAAAATTTTTAAAATTTTTAAAATTTTTAAAATTTTTAAAATTTTTTAATATTTGTATTTGTATTTTTTAATTTTTTAAATAAATTTAATTTTAAGTTAAATTTAATTAATTTTTATATTAAATTATTTACTATGTAAGCACCAAAATGACTTCGTTTTTGCATTGTTTGGCCACGTCAGCATGCAAAACGACACAATTTTGTACTTGCTTCGTCAGAAAATTGACACATCAACATTTTAGTCGGATTTTGGCCGAAGTGGCACTTAGGTGATCAATTTCTCTCTGATTTTGACACTTAAATGTCACTTTTGTAAGTTTTGGCACTTAAGTGTCCCTTTGTGCCATCTTATGATACTTGAAGCGATCTTTTATCTCAAATTTTCAGTGACTTCTACGATGTTTGTTTTTACTTGTACTGCATGAAACTTAACTTTTATTAAACATTGAACTACTGAAATTTTTATTTGAATTTTTTATAAGCTTTTTTCATTTGAGTTCCTCAAAACAAGCATCGGCTCAGCATGGACTATATATTTTTATTTTCATCACGAATGAGTATAATAGGGTGTATTCAAATTTTTAATGACTTTTAGTAGTTTTGGCTTTAATTGTACTACATGAAAGTTAACTTTTATTAAAAAAAAAAAAGTGATTATGTGACAGTTTTTATTCTACTATGAGAATAATAATCTGTTTTGGATCATAAAAAAAAAACTATATAATAGATAATTATGAATTGTTATGAGGTCTACTACGTTAAGAATTTGTGGCTCACAATAAACTGTTATCCTCAAAGTAGCCCAAAGATTATTATGCTAGCAAAGCCCATTTATTAAATATCGAATTATTAAAGTTTTTATCTGGAACTTTTATAAGTTTTTTTTTTTTTCATTTGAGTTTTTCAAGAAATTTAAAGGGCAAAGCATGAAAATATTTTTTTGAACCCAGGTAAAAGAGGGGGAACCAAAACAAATAAGGCTTGACAACAAGCACTACACTAATTTGAAGAACAATTTAGGCCTATTGACTTCTTATTGTACGCTTTTTAATAACCCTTTGACCGCAAATATTATGAGGCAGAATGTGAATAATGGCGGAGTATGGCCTACTAAGTTTGTGGTGCCAATGATGAAGGTGGATTGACAGATACTCTCCTTTGGAGCTAAGGCGAGATTAGGAGGAATTGCAGGGTTGTAACTGCTTGAACGGTTTACAAGAACATATATAGCGGTTTATTTCAATTCTTTTTAGCTTGCTACTTCTTTTTTTTTTTTGGTCAAAACTATTGGGAAGAATCGGGTAACAATTCACTAAAGACAAACTCAATCTAGGATCAATTTTTCCTTAAAACTAAATCAACGAAAATCAACTTGACCCCGACAACAACCAGTAGGCAAAATGACAAGAAGACAAAGCCAGCAACAAAAGTTCATCCATAAACTTCCACTAATCACTAATAATAGTAGGATCCACATAGCATTCTCCCCTAGTCATACACTAGAGGCTCAACATTAATAATACAACTATATTTCCTCATCACAAAGGTGAATTAACATAAACGAAGCAATAATATCCTAACCACTATTGGAGGACTTGGAGGAGGTTCTCAACGAACGAAACTAGTCAATACGTAGCCCCCCAGAAGGGATCGACTTCAATGAAGTGTTCACTCTAGTTGTGAAACATAGTTCTATTCATGTGTGCTCACGTTAGTACTCCTTTATGATCTAGAACTTAAGCAACTTAATGTTATGCCCGCTTTTTTGCATGGTGAGATTGAGGAGACAATCTATATGTTTCAACCTGAGGGATTCGTTGTTGAGGGTAAAGAAGATCACATTTGTAGGTTGAAACATTTTTTTATGGTCTCAGGCAATCTCTACGGCAATGATACAAGAGATTTGATAATTTTATGTTGAGTCATGGCTACTCGCAAAGTGTGCATGACAGTTGTGTATACTATAAGAGATTACACGATGGTTCTATTAATTATTTATTATTATATGTGGATGACATGCTTAGTGTAGCGAAAAACATATTAGAGATACAAATTTTGAAGAGATGATTTAACTAGAAATTTGAGATGAAAGATCATGGAGTTGCAAAGAAAATTTTAGGTATGAAAATTCATAGAGACAAAAAAGTTGGGAAGTTATACCTCTCGCAGAAGAAGTATATGGAGAAAATGCTCGAGTGCTTTGGCTTGAAGAATGCTAAACCTATAACTACTTCTTTGGCATCCCATTTTAGGCTTTTGGTTTCTTTGTTGCCTAAAACTAAAGAAGAGGAAGGTGAGATGTCTTGAGTTCCATATTCTAGTGTTGTGGGTAGTCTCATGTATGTTATGGCTTACCCTCGTCAAAATATTTCATAGGCTGTTAGTGTTATGAGTAGGTGTATGGCACATTCGAGTAAAGCCCACTAGCAAGCTATGAAAGGGATTCTTCGGTACATCCAAAATATCTCAAATGTGGGTTTAGTCTTTAATATAGGTTGTGATATAGCACATTCGATTGATGGCTTCGTTGATTCTTTCTATGTAGGCGATCTTGACAAAAGAAGATTTTTGACAAGTTATGTTTTTACGCTTGGTGGTTCCACAGTTGGTTGGAGAGCAACTTTGCTGGACACGGTTGCTTTGTCTACCACGAAAGCAGAATACATGGTAGTGGCGGAAGCAGTATAGGAAAGCTCTCTAATTGAAGCGTTTAGTTACAAAACTTGGTGTAGAGTAGGAGGCAGCCTTCGCTATCTTTTATGATAACTAAAGTACTATCAAGTTAACCAAGAACACAATGTATCATCAGAGGACAAAACATATCGACATACAGTATCACTTTGTATGTGATGAGATTGCTAAGGGTATGGTTATGATGAAAAAAGTATTTATAATAGATAATCCGATAAATATGTTAACCAAAGCAGCTCCTTTGATCAAGTTCAAGCATTGCTTGGACTTAATTGGCGTTTTCACCATTTGAGTTGCTTAGGTGGAGTTGGTGGCATTTCATCCTTTGTTTCCTACACTGAGTACACTCACATAGGCTTAGAGGTGTGCATCCTTGATTTCACTATTTTGGGGTGGCCTTGTGTGGTCACTTGTGTTGGTGATGGAGAGAGATCTTGTGGTATTTGGTATAATGCTCTTTTAGAGATTTGAAGTCAATGTGGAGATTTGTTGAGTTTTGACTTTGAAATTATAAAATAAAGGTGTTTTAAACCATGTAGCTTTATTTTAGGGATTTTGTAAGGGAGACTATAAAAGAATAGTGTTTAATAACACATCTTCAACCCTAACTTCTATATAATTTCCTATTTTGTTTTTTTCTATCTTCTTATTGGATATTTATATCTTGTGGCTTATCAAGTGGTTTTAGAGCTTTTTGGATTGTACTCTTGTACTCTTTGTTGAAGATAGTAAAACCTCTCTCTCTCTCATCGTAGTTTTTCTTGTTTTGGGCTTTCCTCATAAATTTTGTATCTCATGTTTTGATTTTCTTTCATCATTTTCTACTTGTTCTTCGATTGGTGCATCTATGATTGGCGTTTTTCTACAACAAAATAGTTTCGCATGGATTTCGAAAGCCAATATAAGAGGAGGTCTCGAAGCTGAAGGGATAGAATTGGCATTCACGAAAATTGAAGCTTATAATTCCTAAGTCTGAAGAGTGTTTTGTGATTATACACATTTGCTTTCGTTGAGCTATATTGTGTAAACCTTTTAGAGACTGAGAATGTGAGAAGTTGTTCACACAAACTTGAATACTCAAAGCTCAAGACTTATAACCTCTTATCGATTTTTCTAGTAGATTCCAGCTAATAGGCTATAGTGCTAAAGAGTGGATGTGGGCTTGCAAGAGCCAAACCACTGTAAGCCTTTGTGTGCAATTTTCTATCATTTACTCATTTTTATTAATTGTGATAGAATTGTACACTACTAAAATCTGACCACTTCATCAAAAGTTGTCTAGCTGCAATATTTGTTTAAACTCTTTCATCTCCGCACAATCACCTATTCACCCCCTCTAGGTGATAGATCTAGTCATAACACTAATAAACGGTGAAACTGAGCCTATCATCTCTCATGATTTCTCTCGCCTCATAAAGATAATCGATAATCTTGTGGACGTCTCTTAAATTCGATGATACCTTGGGAAAACATCAAGAGATGATGATGTTTCAATTCCTACAAACCGATAGAATTCATTGAAATTTCTATAATCCATATCAATACGCAGATCGTAAAATACTTGTATTGTAATAGTTGCGGTGCAAAAGTAAAATTTTTGCTGACTAAGTAACAGCAATAATCATTTGTACACACGTGGATGTGCATGGTTACCTTATGGTAACTCGGCGGTGCGGAGTGAGTTCCAAAACATTTGGTAAGAACTGAAGCCAACATGATTGACCAACGTCCATATACGTTATCCTTATACAATACAAAACTCCAAACACACAACAGAAATCGGAATTGATATGCTGCTTAGACGGTGACGAGGTCTCTACGATCCTTGTCTACATGGCGAAGTCGACATCTTTGAAAGTCAGAACGCAATTGGGCCGTCTAAATACATATAATATATCTCCCTGCACGAAGAACCGTTCAAATTAATATTCTCTCGCTCTATTCTACAGTGAAAATAATCTCATAATACTTCGTGATTTCTCTAACCTCATAAACAAAACCAATATCCTTTGGAATGTCTCTTAAATCTAACGATGCCTCGGGAGAACATTAAGATTTGATGATGTTTCAATTCGTATACAAACTAATGGATATCATTCAAATTTCCATGATCTATTATAATTACCTACATTGCAATATGTTTGCATTGTAATAAACATGGTGCAAAAGTGAATTTTCCACTGAAAAAAAGGCAGCAATTATCATTGTACACCCCTGTACTTACATAATCACCTTATAATAATTAGATTTTATTTTATAGACAATACACGGTGCGGTGCGCCTTTCAGAAGATTGGGTAAGAACTGAGGCCAGCATGATTGACCAACGTACCATTAAAGTACGAAGATATAGAATACTGCCGAGAAGGTGACGCCATCTCAATAAATACTCGTCTATATCGCGAAGTTGACATCTTTGAAAGTCAGAACGCAATCCGGCCGTTCCCTTTCTTGAAAATCTCCATGCACGAAGAACTGTTCAAAGTCCAAACTCGCGCTCCTTCTTCTTTTCTCCTTTTACGTCTAATGCTTGCACAAGCACAGCTGCACGACGCGGTTTCTTATGCGAATCAATCAGCGCCAACCTTTGATATTTTATTAAAAGGAATGTGATTGTCACTTTCCGGTGCCCATCTATAAAGCCGCATTGAGCATTTCATCTTCTCTTCATCCCATCCCCATCACTCGGTTTCTTCTCTCTATCTCTATACAGTTGTCATCTGCTTACTAGCTCTCTCACTCACAACTGATCTCGATAAAGTTTCCTCTCTCTCGCGCTCCTGATTTTCCAGCATATTAGTATCCATTTTTTGTCAGCTTCTGTCCTGCCGTTCGTTCTTGGGAATGAGAACTATGAGAACCTATTTCTTCTGTGCCATGTTCTCGTTCTTCACCTTTCTGAACTCGGGTTCAGCAACTCTCCAAGTGGGATTCTACCGCTCCACTTGCCCGTCTGCGGAGTCCGTCGTCCGGAAAGCTGTGAACAAAGCGGTGGCCAAGAACCCTGGCATCGGTGCTGGGCTTATTAGAATGCACTTCCATGATTGCTTTGTTCGGGTATGCAAGAACTTCTTTACACATTTCAGAATTAGTGGTTATAATCTCGTTTGCGGAAAAATAGTAATGCAAGGAAAACCTTTTTTGTTTAAGCAAAAAGCGTATGCCTATCTTTTGTTAGTACAAAAGATATCGATGAGATGGGAGTGTGGTGAGTACATTTCACATTCTATCACTGGTCCAGGACTTTTTAAGTTTTGTCTAACCGACCGGTCACAAAATAATCTATATTTCTTATGCAGATGCACTTCAGCTATCCTGATAATTGCTTTGTTGTTCTTTGATCCAATAATAGGGTTGCGATGCTTCGATCTTGCTAGATTCGACCCCAGGCAACCCATCAGAGAAGGAACATCCAGCGAACAACCCGAGCATACGAGGTTTTGAAGTCATTGACGAGGCAAAGGCTGAGCTAGAGTCTCTATGCCCGCAGAAGGTCTCATGCGCTGACATTCTTGCATTCGCAGCACGCGACAGTGCCTACAAACTCGGCAGCATCAACTACGCAGTCCCAGCGGGTCGCCGCGATGGGCTGGTCTCACTCAAAGACGAGCCCTCCCAGGATCTTCCTCCTTTCTTCTTCAATGCGCAACAATTAGAAGCTAATTTTGCGAGAAAAGGCCTCTCTCTGGACGAGATGGTGACGCTATCCGGTGCACATTCCATCGGAGTCTCGCATTGCTCCTCCTTCTCGGACCGCTTGTACTCCTTCAATGCCACTCACACCCAAGACCCTTCAATGGACACCAAGTTGGCTACTCAACTGAAATCTAAGTGTCCGAACAATGGAGGCGCTAGCGATCCCACTGTGCCATTGGACTTGGTCACGCCGAACAGGCTAGACAACAAGTACTACACTAATTTGAAGAACCGCCGAGGCCTATTGACTTCTGATCAGACTCTTTCTAACAGCCCTTCGACGGCGAATATTGTGAGGAGCAATGCAAATAATGGCGGAGCATGGGCTAACAAGTTCGCGGCAGCAATGGTGAAGATGGGATCGATTGACGTCCTCACTGGGAGCGAGGGTGAGATTAGGAGGAAATGCAGGGTGGTGAACTAGATATGGACCATTAAGTTTAACTTTGATTTTTCATCCGACATTGTTTCATTTCTTTCATTGCTGCTTCAAGTGTGTATTATCATTTTTTTTGTCCTCAACTTCAAGTGTGTATTCATCTGATTTAATTACATCGATTTGGTTTAAGAATTCTTGAGGAAGTACATAAAGGGATATTTGCAGGTTTTAAGTAATCCTATGTTAGCTAGATGTTGTCTTGACATGATCTTTCGCTATGATTGCTTGCTCATTTCTTAGTCTAACAACTAATTGCTCTTTTTCATTTTTTCCATGCATCATCCCAATAGGCTGTTAGTTGGGTTCACTCCTATGTCGAGGAGGCTCAATGAGTTGCAAGCCCAAGAAATATGGTTTCTCACTATTTATATATAAGTGGCAGCCGCAAAAGGAAATAATAACAACAGAAAAAAAGAAAACAAAAAATCTGAGGGTTGGGGCAATATCTGATTTACATCAAGTTGGCATCGGAGGTCGATTCGTGGTCCGATTGAACTGAAATTTTGTTAGCATATTTGTGGCGCAATTTTCTCAAACTTGAACGATTTGATTTTCGTTTGAAGCTCCATACATTAGGTTTTTCGTGGATTAATCAAAACCTACGTTTTTGGTCAAATTTATTCTTGATATCTTGTGAAATTCATGTGTATTGCCAAGAATTATGTTCTTGAGATCTTTGCTGCTATGTACCTCTAGTATTTGCTAGAGAAGAACATTGTTCACCCAATTGTATTGATAATGAAGATTTTTGGGTGGACTCCGGTCCCGTGATTTTTTTTATCTCCTCACATCGAGGAGGTTTTCCACGTAAAAAATTATCTTGTGTTCGCGTGCTTGGTATTTATTTAACTATACTATATCGATCCCTATTAGGATTACACAAGAGGAGAGATTATTTTATTCCACTGCATTGATTCGATATTGTTCAAATTATTATTGTTCTCCCATCAGAGTGGTATCAAAACATCAGGTTATTGCTTGATTTTTCTGCCTTGTGTTAGACAATGGAAACAAATATGAGTGGAATGGTTATAGTGAATGGTTCGAATTATCATATTTGGAAAGAGAAGATGGAAGACCTTTTATATGTGAAAGATTTTTATTTGCCCGTATTTACCTAGGATAAACCAGAGAATAAAACTGATGTTGAATGGTTTATATTTCATTGTCAAGTGTGTGGTTATATTAGGCAGTGGGTGGATGATAATGTTTTGAACCATATTATTAATTAAACGCATGCACACAGTTTATGGGATAAGCTTGAACAGTTATATGCTCGAAAGACTGTGAATAATAAGTTATTTTTGATAAAACAGATGATGGCTCTGAGATATCAAGATGGTACTCATTTGATTGATTATTTAAATTCTTTTCAAGGAATATAAATCAATTGGCTGCGATGGGAATCAAGTTTGATGATGAGATACAAGCACTATGGTCACTTAGTACTTTGCCGGACTCCTGGTAGACGTTCCGAATATCTTTGTCTAATTCTGCCCCAGATGGTATGATTACCATGGATTTGGCCAAGAGTAGTATTTTGAATGAAGAGATAAGAAGGAAGACACAAAAATCATCCTCTTCACATTCTAATGCCTTGGTTGTTGAGAAAAGGGGAAGAAGTGAGTTTCGAGGTCCGAGAAATAGAGATCAAAATCGAGATAAAAGAATAGGTAAGTATAATAAATTTGCCAATGTTGAGTGCCATTATTGTCATCAGAAGGGACATATTTAGAGGTTTTATCGCTAGTTAAAAAAGGAGAAACAAAAGGAAAAAGGTAAAGAGAAGAATAGTAATAATGATAGTGATGACAATCGTGTTGCTGCACTTAAAGAAGACTTTCTCACTATTTCTGATGGTGATGTGGTGAATTTTGTATCTTATGAGACCAGTTGGGTAATTGATAGTGGTACATCTATTCATGCAACGTCTTGTAAGGATTTCTTTACATCATACATGTCAGGTGACTTTGGGTCTGTGAAGATGGAAAACAATGGGCTAGGTCAAGCTGTAGGCATTGGTGATGTTTGCTTAGAAACTAGCATAAGGTTAGTATTGAATAATGTTAAACATATACCTGATATTCGCTTGAATTTGATTTCTATAGGCAAGTTGGATGATGAGAAGTATTGCAACACATTCAGTAATGGTCAGTGGAAGCTCACCAAAGGTTCTCTTGTTGTGACTAGAGGTGAAAAATATTCTTCGTCGTATATTATGCAAGCAAAGTTGTCCACGGACAAAATTAATGCAGTAGACAACGAAGATGCAGCTGAGTTATGGCATAAGAATCTTAGTCACATCAGTGAGAATGGTTTGTCACTATTGGCCAAGAAAAAGCTCCTTTTAGGATTGAAAAGTTTGGCGTTAAAGAAGTGTGCTTACTGTTTAGCAGGAAAACAAATGAGAATTGCATTTAAAAGCTCCTCTCCTTCAAGAAAGTCAGGTATACTAGATTTAGTGCATTCTGATGTTTGCGGTCCTATGAAAACAAAATCACTTGGTGACTCTTTATTTTGTTACCTTCATAGATAATTTTTCAAGGAAAATTTGGATTCGTACCTTGAAAACTAAAGATCAAATATTAGATGCTTTTAAGCAATTTCAGGCTTCAATTGAGAGACAGATTGGAAAGAAATTGAAATGCATCAGAACTGATAACGAGGGAGAGTATATTGGACATTTTAATGAATATTGCAGACAATAAGATATTCAACATCAAAAGACACCTCCCAAGATGCTTAAGTTGAATGGCTTAGCTAAGAGAATTAACAGAACACTGGTTGAAAGGGTAAGATGTTTATTTTCACAGTCAAAACTACCTAGATCCTTTTGGAGTGAGGCTTTTAGTACAGTTGTGCATGTATTAAATCTTACTCCATGCATTCCTTTGAAGTTTGATGTTCCTAATAGAGTTTAGATAGGGAAAGATGTTTCTTATGATTATCTGCGTGTCTTTGGGTGCAAAGCATTTGTGCATATTCCCAAATATGAGAGGTATAAACTTGATGTGAAAACATGACGGTGCATATTTATTGGTTATGGACATGATATGCTTGGTTACAAATTTTATAATCCGGTTGAAAAGAAAATTGTAAGAGTAGAGACGTTGTGTTTATGGAAGATCAAACAATAGAAAAAATTAAGAAAGCAGAGATGATTTCAGCACCACAGGTTAGTGATAATTTCGTTAATTTTGATCCAGTTTCTCTTGCAAATATTCCTACACAAGTTGATGAAGAGCAACAGGAAATCAATGTTCCAAATAATGCACATGTTTCTGAATATGTTGAAACAAATAATAATGTTCTTGAACCAGAGGCTCAGTTAGATGTTCCATTGGATGTTCTAGTCCAAAAATCTGTTAGGGACCGACAACCTTCCACCAGGTATTTTATTAACTGATGCAGGTAGACCAAAGCGTTATGCAGAAGCAATAGAAGATGAGTACAAAAGCAATTGGTTTGATGCTATGCGAGATGAGATGCGATCACTTTATGATAATCATACTTTTGAGTTGATGAAGTTACCTGAAGGTAAAAGAGCTTTGAAGAACAAATGGGTATATAGGTTGAAGCAAGATGAATATACTTCACAACCATGATACAAAGCTAGATTGGTTGTTAAGGGATTCGGTCAGAGAAAGGGTATTGATTTTGATGATATATTTTCTCCAGTAGTGAAAATGTCTTCTATTCATGTGGTATTAGGGTTGGCAACTACCATAGATTTGAAAATTGAACAAATGAATGTTAAAACAACATTCCTATATGGTGACTTGGAGGAAGATATATACATAGAACAACCTGAGGGTTTTAAAAAGAAAAGAAACAAATGATTATGTGTATAAATTTAAGAAAAGTCTCTATGACTTAAAACAAGCACCAAGGTAGTCGTACAAAAAGTTTGCATCAGTTATAACATAACATGGCTATAAGAAGATTTCCTCGGATAACTATGCATTTGTCCAAAAATTTTATGATGATGACTTTATTATTCTCTTACTTTATGTTGATGATATGTTGATTGTTGGCAGGAATATTTCAACAATTGAGTTATTGAAGAAACAATTGAGCAAGTCTTTTGCTATGAAAGACTTGGGCTCGGGGAAGCAGATTCTTAACATTAGAATTACCCGAGACAGGGATGCTAAGAAGTTGTTTTTGTCGCAAGAGAAATATATCAAAAATATCCTTTAGAAATTTTACATGGGCAAAGCTAAAGTGGTTAGTACTTCTTGAGATAGTATAAGCACCTAGAGGGGGGAATAGGTGCACAAACAAATTTTCGAGATACGGAAGCGATTCTAGGAAAACGATAGAAAGGAAAATACAATCAAAGTAAAGATTATGGAAGAGAAAATTGAACACAAGATTTATAGTGGTTTGGCTTATTCCAAGCCTACATCCACTCTTCCGCACTAACAGCCCACCGGCTGGATTTCACTATGAAAAAAAGAGAAGTTACAGCACAGCTTTTCCTTGATTCCACAATGTAGATGTTTTACCACACTTTCTCAAGGTTTCTCACGAATATAGACTCTCTTTTGTTTACACGATTTCGCTCAACAAATGAATTGTCTAAGAACAAGGAGCTTCAGACTTTGGAATTCTTCTATTGTGCACTTCCTCGAACAACTGGAACGTCTTCCTTATATACTCCTTCATGCCATCATACCCATTGGCATTTACCAAAGGAATTCCTACAATCTACCTGTTGGACGGAATCAATTAGGAAGATCATTCGAGCTATTAAAGGAACATGTTGATAGCCCATTAATCCTGTTCGCCCATACAATCAGGGTCTCGGTTTCTATAAGTAGAATCTTCCAAGTATACTTTGCCAATTATCGGATCCTTAATCTTCGAATCAATTATGATCAAATAAATGATTCCTTCATGTCATATCCAGCCAAGAGATCTTCTTCAGTCGATAAGGCCACATCCTTAATAAATCATCCAGATTAGGATAGCCTTTCTTCAATGGATTAGATACTGTCAATGAGGATAGACTCTATGTCTTGAGTCTAGCTATCTGGAGGTCTTCAGACTTTAAATAGCAGAGTCTGCAAGCCTTTAGACTAGACTGATGGAAACGTTTTGTCAATTTCAAAACACTTCAAGAGGATTCTCCAACAATCTCCCCCTTTTTGATGGTGACAAAACTTTCCTGCAAATTTGGAAAACTTTGACCTGCAAAACATTTCTCAAACACATATGCATATCTTATAGAGATAAATGGCTAAATGAATAACACTAGAATCTGCAACACAGAAAATAGGTTAGTCTAATATGCAATAAAGCCATCCATAAGATATCAATAATAAGCAGTCAAATCCAAATCCCAAATTTAGTCCATATCCAGACACACAAGTCAAGTCAAAATAAACCACAAACCAAAAGTTCAACAAATTTAAGTTCAAAGTTTTTCAAGTCTCGCAACTCTCCCCCTTTTTGTCAGCATAAAAAAGATTGAGATGAAAATGGAGTCAAGAATGCTTGGGAACACGAACAAGTTGGAAATCTCCCATCGACTGAACGATGCCTTCCAGCCTTTTCAAGTCTTCCTTCAGTTGTGCAACATCCTCACCCTTAGCATTAGCCTGAATCTGAAGAGAAAGGGCTTGGATTTGATCATTTAATGAACCCGAAGAAGCTTGACTTGCATTCTGCAAGTTCTGAACATCGCATCCCAATGCATATATCTGACCTTGCATCTCCAAGAGAATATCCATTACTCTGCGAAAGTCTGCTGAATTGTTGGTCTGCGTACTGGCATTGGCGCGATCTAATGAAGTAAATGCAGATGATGGTATATCAGCATAATCACGCAGATTTGGCGAATAAACATCATGACCTTTCTCAGGAAACTGAGAGGCATAAATATCCTCTGGATCTGCTGGGGATCAACTGACTCCCTCACTGGTTGCAGGATTTGAGGATATTCCTCTTTTCTCTTGGTCTCCCCCTGTTTTCATGCATTCAAGTGGAGAGTGCTACTCATGTTCTCATTCTTCTTGATCTCTTTTCTCTTCTTCTTCTTTTTCAACTCTCTCTTTCTCAGCATCTCTTTCTTCTTCTTCTTCTTCTTCTTCTTCTCTTTCCTCTGTTTCTTTTTCCTCTGCTTCTTTCTCTGCTCTTTCTTCTGTCTGTTGTTCTAATTCTTTCTCTAGAATAGATCGACTGAGATTCTTCAAAGCCATTGCAAAAATGGTGATGTTATCCTCATCATCTTCATCCTCAACGAGGAGAGCTCTTCTTCTCTTGGATGGAGCATCCGTGGGCTCCTTCCTTTTTCTTTTTCCTGCAACAGAGAATTGATGAGATTTGACTAGAGTCATCTCCTTAAATTTCTCCAATGCCTTGCTTAGTTCCTTCAGACGCATCTTGGTCACAATTTTCAGTCCTACCACCATATGATCGCATGATCGAGCACAAAGAATTTGAGGAGGCTGAACATTCAGATGTCTGAATAACTTTGTCACAAGACCTGGATAAGGAAGTTGACATTTGTCCTTCATCACAGCTCTATACATGTGGAATATAACAGTGTGAGGAAGTGAAAACCTTTTCCCAGTGATGATGGCATACATTAGCTTTGCCTCTGAACTTGAGACATCAGTCTTGAAAGTTGATTTCGGTCTTAGGCAATTGATTACAATTTTGTGTAGCAAGATGTTGAATGCATTCATCCTTGAATAGGAAATCTTTTCCTCTGTTCTCCTGTCCTTAACAAGTTCCAGTGTAGTATGAGCAATAGAAACTTTGATCCGTTGATATCTTCCTCTCTCCACTCCTAACACATCGGCGAAAATATCCATATCCACCACAAAGTCTTGATCTTGGACACTGAAGGAGAATCTATTCACATCCAAGAAACTAAGATTTGAATAGAAATATGCAGTTAGTTGAGGATAGGCCTCTGTGGTGTCAGAGCAAAATTTTTCAAGTTGAAGATGACCAAACTTTTCCCTCAAGTTCACATTCACAGCATCCAGAAAATCAAAATCCACACTCCTAGGGTTTATTACCCCACGCTTCAGTAGTTTTGAGTATAGATCCTTCTGTTCCTTCGATCTAAACAACTCTCCTTTTTTTCCTCGATTTTCTACCGCAACTCCCATTTTTGGTTGAAATTGGCTGTATAATTTGTCATCATCATTTCCATCTACCGGATTAAATCCCCAATCACGAGGATCACTTGGGATATTCGTAAGGGTTTCTTCTGCCACCCCTTTACAAGCAATTCCCAAACTTTCCATTTTTCGCAAAAAGATATATTCATTTCCATATCCTTTGTCCTTAAGAAAATCATCAACATAGTTCAATGGAGTACGAGTCCCTTTTAAAGCCCGATACAGCTTATAAATAAAAGAGGGCGTTTGAACTCTTATAGGATCTGCATCTTCAATAATTTCTTCCTCTTGTTGATGAACAACACCTTGAGGACTAGATGGAGGAGAATGACGCTGCTGAGAATGTTGTGGGCTCTGCTGCTGATTTGGAGACACTTCTTCTTCAGTGAGATCGAAGTGCGTAGGCCCCTCACTCATTCGTTGTGGTCCCCTGCTTGCGATCCTCGAAGACTTTCTTGAAGACGACATCTTTCTTAGTCTTTGAAAGATTCCTTGCTTGACTTTCCCAAGAAAGATGACAACTTTTTCGAAGATTAAACAAGAGAAGAAAACAGGAATAGAAGATTGGTGCTTTTTAGGGTTTTGGAGTTAAGTGATGAGAAACTGACTGTATATAAGACAGTCGAAAGGAGGGGATACCAAGCGTCGTAATGGAAAGTGAAAAGATGCATTTTTAGAAAAAATAACTGCCTTTTTCGAAAAATGGTCATTTCAAAATAACTCCTTTTTATAAAGGAAACGATGCAATAATCTCGTTATTAAAGATAACAGTTGAGATAACAATAATCAAACACGGTTGATGAACGTACCTTTTCAAGATGAGATTAGAGAGAGAATAACTTACAGTCAAAGTCTTATTTGTCTGAGTCTGAGAGTCACCAGACTTTAACTTCTTCAAACCTCAAAATGTTGAGTCTGGAACGGATAATTTCAAATTGATTTTTCTCCAAAGGCTTTGTAAAAATATCCGCCAGTTGGTTCTTTGAGTCAACAAACTGAATCATAATTTCTCCATTTTGAACATGATCTCTAATGAAGTGATGTCGAATCTTTATATGCTTTGCTCTTGAGTGAAGAATTGGATTTTTGGTGAGATTGATTGCGCTAGTGTTGTCACATTTAATCTCCGTGCATGAATTTTCAATTCCAAAGTCTCTTAGCTGTTGTTTTATCCACATAATTTGTGAATAACAACTTCCAAGAGCCACATATTCTGCTTCTACTGTAGAGAGAGCTACTGTACTTTGCTTCATTGAAAACCAAAATACTGTCCTGCCTCCAAGTAGTTGACAGGTACCTAAGGTGCTCTTTCTATCAACTCTGCATCCGGCTAAGTCTGCGTCTGAGTATCCAAGAAGAGTAAAGTCTCCCCTTTTAGGATATCATAGACCAAAGCTTGAAGTTGATGTAATATATTTAATAATACGCTTTGCAGCATTTAAATGTGATTCTTTAGGGTCTGCTTGAAATCTGGCACAAATGCAAACACTAAATAAAGTGTCAGGTCTAGAAGTAGTAAGATAAAGAAGTGAACCGATGATACTCCTGTATAACTTTTGGTCGACTTTCTTTCCTCATTCATCTTTATCTATCTTCAAGGAACTTGACATTGGTATATCGGCCTTTTTTGTAATTGTCCAGTCCAAACTTCTTCACAATATCATTAGCATATTTTTCTTGATAAATAAAAGTTCATTCCTTCAGTTGTTTCACTTGAAGTCCAAGAAAGAAGGTTAACTCACCCATCATGCTTATTTCAAATTCATCCTACATAGTCTTAGAGAATTTCTTGCACAAACTTTCATTAGAAGATCAAAAAATAATATCATCGACATATATTTGAACAAGTAGAAAACTCTTGCTTTCTCTTTTAATGAAAAGAGTAGTGTCTACTTTACCTTTAACAAAATCATTTTCAATTAAAAACTTACTCAGTATGTCATACCGAGCTCGAGGTGCTTGTTTTAAGCCATATAAAGTCTTTTTGAGTCTGAATACTGAGTTTGGTTTCCTTGGGTCTTCAAACCCAGGTGGTTGTTCCACATAGACTTCCTCATGGATGAATCCATTTAGGAAAGCACTTTTGACGTCCATTTGGAATAACCTGAAATTCTTATAACAAGCAAAAGCAAGTAATAATCAAATTGCTTCTAACCTTGCTACTGGTGCGTAAGTCTCGTCATAGTTTATCCATTCTTCTTGTGTGTATCCCTTGGCCACGAGTCTTGCCTTGTTTCTTTTGACTTTTCCTTTCTCGTTCATCTTGTTCCTGAAAACCCATTTAGCTCAAATAACAGACTTACCTTTCGGTTTAGGAGTCAATTCCTAGACATCATTAATACTGAATTGCCTGAGCTCTTCTTGCATAGCTTCAATCCAGCTTTCATCAGATAAAGCTTCTTCTATGCTTTTGGGTTCTATTTCAGAAATAAGAGCCACAACACTAGACTCTTCACGCCTTTTGGATCTTGTGCGAATTCCTTCATTGATGTCGCCAATAATAAGATCTTTGGGATGACTGGACTTATGTTTCTAGTTGTTGGTTAATTTGTCAGATTGATGATCACTTCCTTCACTTGAATCTTCAACAGTCACTTGTTGCTGGTCCTTCAAAGTCTGAGCTATTTTAGACTTTGTAGAGTCTAGAGCAGGTTCAGATTCTTCAAGATGAGTCTGAATGGATTCATTTTGCATAGAATCTTGGAATTTAACATTCATTGATTCTTCCACTATTTGAGTCTTCTTGTTGTAGACTCTGTATGCTTTGCTTGTGGTTGAATATCCAAGGAAGATGCCTTCATCTGATTTTTCTTCAAACTCACCAACTCGATCATTTGCATTTTTCAGTATAAAACATTTGCATCCAAATACATGAAAATATGAAACCATAGGCTTCTTTTCTTTGAATAGTTCATAGGGTTTTTTTTTTCAGAATAGGCCTTAGAAAAACTCTATTTATAATGTAACATACTGTAGAAACTGCTTCAACCCAAAAACGTGAAGAGATGTTACTTTCAATTAAAAGAATTCTAGCCATTTCTTGAAGTGATTTATTCTTTCTTTCCACAACTCCATTTTGCTCTGGAGTATATGGAGAGGAGAATACATGCTGAAAACCAGATTCATCACAGAATTTTGTAAAATCATGATTTTCAAATTCACCTCCATGATCTGTTCTTATATTCGAGATAACATACCCTTTTTCATTTTGAACATTTTTAGCAAACTTTTCAAAGTAAGAGAAAGTTTCAGACTTACTTGCCAAGAAATATACCCAAGTAAATCGTGAGTAGTCATCCACAATTACTAGACAGTATTTCTTACCTCCAATGCTTTGAGTTCTGATTGGTCCAAAAAGATCCATATGCAGAAGCTGCAGTACACGGTTAGTGGAAACTTGATTTATTGGTTTAAAGGAATTTCTTACTTGTTTTCCCAATATACATGGTGTGCATAAATCAAACTTTTGATATGATAAATTGGGTAGACCACGAACAAGCTTCTTTACTGAGATTTTGGCTATTTGCTTCATATTGACGTGCCCAAGCTTTTTGTGCCATAAGTTTGCTTCGTCTTGGATTGAGATTAGACATTGTGATTCATCTGGTTTCACATCTAAGAGGTAGATATTTCCACGTCTTCGACCCATGAATGACTAAGTAGAATCTTTACTAATTCCTGAACATATTCCCTCTTGAAAGTTGATTTTGAAACCAGTATCACATAGCTGACTAATACTGAGTAAATTGTAATTAAGCCCTTTCACTAACGAAACATTGCTGATTGTGAGATTTCCAATCTTTACGGTTCCAAATCCCACAATTTTTCCTTTGCTGTTTCCTCCAAAAGAGACTTTTCCACCATTTACTTGAACAATCTTTATGAAGTAATTTGAGTCTCCTATCATGTGTCTTGAGCATCCACTATCCAGATACCATTTTACCTTTTTCTTGATAGTGACCTGCATTTAAAAAAGAAACTCAAACCTTCTTTGGTACTCATATTTTCTTGGGTCCATTGGTGTTAGTATGATATGCGGTTTTTGCCCATACCTTTTTGACAGGTTTCCAAATCATAGGACATTCTTTTTCAAAATGATCTGCACTATTGCACTTTGAGCATCTAAGAGCATTGCGACCTACTGGTTTTACAAATATCCTTTTAAAATGATTTTTGTAAGCATCTCTTGTGGGCCTTTGTTTGATTCTTTCATTCACTTTAGGAAAATCAATTAAAGGAATGGTTTCGGCTGTCATTCCCAAACCAGATTTATTGAAATAAGGTCTTTGAACAGAGAGAATTTTTTCCAATTTCTCAGATCCTATAGAAAATCTTTTGGAAATATTTAAGATATCACTTTTCAAGAATGCATTTTCTTTCAAAAGATTATCTTCATTTTCTTTAAGAGAATAAATATTTTTGTCTAGACATTTCACTTTTTCTTTCAAAATATTTTCTTGTTGTTTTAGAGCAGAATTTTCCTTCTTGAGTTCGGAAATTCTTTTAAGAGAAGTCTTAAGACTAAAACACAGTTCATCAATATATTTTGAAACTTTAATAGGAATTTTGAAGTTACTTACCTCAAACTCGCTTTCTGAATTTGAATCTGTCTCGAAATTTGAATCCGAATCCGATTGTGCCATCAGACATATGTTGGCATAATCATCATCACTTTCTTCACACTCTGTATCACTCCAGATTTCAGCTTTAAGAGCTTTTCAGTACTTTTCAATTTTTCCTTTATTTTTCCTCAAAAGAGAACAGTTGGGTCTGATGTGTCATTTTTTCTTACATTCAAAGCAAACTACATCTTTGTTTGATTCATCATCATCAACAGACTTTGTCTGTTGCTTTTGAAAACTTTGTTTCTTTGGATTAAATCTTCTTCCTTTTCTGTTCAGCTTTCTAAATCTTCTTATCATGAGAGCAAGTTCCTCATCATCCATATCGTTTTCAGAATCTATAGCATTAGAATCATCATTAGATTTTAATGCAATGGATTTCTTACATTTAGGGTCTTCGTCTTCATTGATTTGTTTCACTTCATAAGACTAAAGAGTCCCAACCAACTCATCAACAAATAGTGGCATGATTCTTTGGGTCTCTCTGATTGAGGTCTTTATGTGATTCCAATCCTTGGAGAGTCCACGCAGTAGCTTGTTTACTTTCATGAGATCAGAAATTGGTTGACCTTGAATTTCAAGACCATTCACGATTTCTGTAAAACGACTAAACATATCAGTTATAGATTCTCCTAGTTTCATTTTGAATGCTTCATATTGACCGAGGAGAATGTTGATTCTAGTCTCTTTCACTCGATCGGTTCCTTCATAGGTGATATGTAATCTATCCTAGATTCTTTAGCTGTAACACAAGAAGATATTATATTATATTCAGTAGGGGATAAAGCACAATAAAAGGGAATAAATTGCTTTTGCATCAATAGCTTGTCTCTTGATTATCTCTTCCTAAGTCATTTCGCTAGACTCAACAGCATCTTTTCCTCTTTTTGAGACAGATGCAGCTTTAGGAATGATTCCTTTTTCTACAATGTCCCATTCCAGAGGATCCTTTGATCTTAGGAATGCTTTCATTTTGTTTTTCCATATGTTGTAATCCTTTCCATCAAAGTAAGGTGGTCTGGTATTACTTTGCCCTTTTACCAGCCCTGGAGCCAACATACTAGCCATGGATCTTTAACTCTGAAGTAAAATACTTCAAACAAAGTGAGTACACAGGCTTTGATACCAATTGAGATAGCTAGTATAAGCACCTAGAGGGGGTGAATAGGTGCACAAACAAATTTTCGAGATACGGAAGCGATTCTAGGCAAACGATAGAAAGGAAAATACAATCAAAGTAAAGACTAGGGAAGAGAAAATTGAACACAAGATTTATAGTGGTTCGGCTTATTCCAAGCCTATGTCCACTCTTCCGCACTAACAGCCCACCAGCTGGATTTCACTATGAACAAAAGAGAAGTTACAGCTTAGCTTTTCCTTGATTCCACAGTGTAGATGTTCTACCACACTTTCTCAAGGTTTCTCACGAATATAGACTCTCTTTTGTTTACACAATTTCGCTCAACAAATGAATTGTCTAAGAACAATGAGCTTCAGACTTTGGAATTCTTCTATCGTGAACTTTCTCGAACAATTGGAACGTCTTCCTTATATACTCCTTCATGCCATCATACCCGTTGGCATTTACCAAATGAATTCCTCCAATCTACCCGTTGGACGGAATCAATTAGGAAGATCATTCAAGCTATTAAAGGAACATGTTGATAGCCCATCAATCTTGTTCGCCCATACAATCAGGATCTCGGTTTCCATAAGTAGAACCTTCCAAGTATACTTTGCCAATTATCGGATCCTTAATCTTCGAATCAATTATGATCAAATAAAGGATTCTTTCATGTCATATCTAGCCAAGAGATCTTCTCCAGTAGATAAGGCCACATCCTTAATGAATCATCCAGATCATGATAGCCTTTCTTCAACGGATTAGAAATTGTCAATGAGGATAGACTCCGAGTCTTGAGTCTGGCTGCCTGGAGGTCTTCAGACTTTAAATAGTAGAGTCTGCAAGCCTTCAGACTAGACTAATGGAAACGTTTTGTCAACTTCAAAACACTTCAAGAGGATTCTCCAACACTTCTCTTACTGCCCCTTTTAAGTTAAATATGAAGTAAAGTCCTACGACTGATTAAGAGAAGAAAAATATGAAATGTGTTCCATATGCCTTAGCTGTAGGAAGCTTAATGTATGCGATGGTATGTACACACCCAAACTTGGTGCACGCATTTGGTGTTGTTAGTCGCTGTTTGTCAAATCTAAGCAAAGAGCATTGGAATGCAGTGAAGTGGATTATGAGGTATCTTTAGGGAACTTCAAATTTGAAACTCAATTTCGGGATTGAGAAACTTGAGCTAGTTGGATACATAAATTCTGACTTGGCAGGAGATATTAATACTTGTAAATCTACTTCTGATTATTTGATTTCTTTTGTAGGTGGAGCTATATCATGGAAGTCAAGATTGCAGAAGTGTGTTGCACTTTCTACAACCGGAGCTGAATTTATTGCAACGACTGAAGCTTGTAAAGAGATGTTATGGATGAAGAAGTTCTTAGAAGAACTTGGGTTCAAGCAAAAGAGGTATGTGCTATTTTGTGATAATTAAAGTGCAATTCATCTTAGTAAGAACTCATCTTTTCATTCTATATCGAAACATATTGATGTTAGATATCATTGGATAAGAGGTGTTCTAGATGAAAAGTTGATGGAACTTGAGATAATTCATACGGATCATAATAGCTCTGATATGATGACGAAGACTCTACCAAGAGAGAAGCCTGAACATTGCCAATTGATAGCAAGGATGGTGAATCCCTCCACATTGTTGTGAGGGGGAGATTTATTAGCTAGGTTCACTCCTATGTGGAGGAGGCCTAATGAGTTGCAAGCCCAAAAAGGGCTTGAGCCCATATGATAATTTATATGGAGAAACAGGGTTTCTCACTATCTATATAAAGTGATAGATGTAAAAGAAAATAGTAACAAGAGAAAAAAAATAAATCAGAAAATATGGAGGTTGGGGTGAAATCTGATTTACATCAAGCTAGCATCGGAGGTTGATTCGTGGTCCGATTGAGCTAAAATTTTGTCAACATGTTCATGGCGCAATTTTCTCGAATTTGAACGGTTTGATTTTCGTTTGAAGCTCCATACATTAGGTTTTTCGTGGATTGATCAAAACCTGCATTTTTTGTCAGATTTATCCTTGATCTCTTGTGAAATTCATGTGTATTGCCAAGAATTATGTTCTTGAGGTCTTTGCTGCTATATACCTCTAGTATTTTCTAGAGAAGAACATTGTTCACCCAATTTTGTTGATAGTGAAGATTTTCGGGTGGACTTCGGTCCCGTGGTTTTTTTTTTTTTTTTTGGTAACGTCTAGTCCCGTGGTTTTTTATCTCCTCACATCGAGGAGGTTTTCCACGTAAAAAATCATCTTGTGTTCGTTTGCTTGGTTTTTTTTTTTTTTACTCTACTATATTGATTCCTATTAGGTTTATGCAAGATGGGAGATTATTTTATTCCGCTGCATTGATTCAATATTGTTTGAATTGTTACTGTTCTCCATCATAGGCATGGACTTCTTCTTCTTCTTCTTCTTCTTCTTCTTCTTTTAAATCACGAGTAAGTTTTACATAATGTATTTCAAATTTTCAATGACCTTAACGATTTTTGGCTTCACTTGTACCGCATTAAACTTAACTTTTATTTAAACATCGAAGTACTGAAACTTATATTTGGAACTTCTGTAAGTTATATTCATTTGAGTTCCTAAAAACTTTTGAAGGGCAAAACCAGAAAATATTTTTTAAACCCAAGCGAAAGGAGGGCAACAACACAAAGAAGTATATAACGGTTAGCACGACCAAGATATTAATTCCATCGTGTGAATAGCTAACTGTGTCCTCATGCTCATTCCCTATCCACGACCATTGGATTTGCTCCATGTTTTCATCAAATGGCCAACTTCTTAACCCATATTTGATAAGTTAGATTATCATATGAGTTAGTTATATTTAGTAAATGGATCATAAATAGATTTTGTATATGTTTTTAATGGGTTCATAATTTACTTATATCCAACCTACCTTTATGAATATCTTTTGATCTCGCACTCGCTCACTACGTACTTTCACCTTAGTTTGGCTATACATTTTTCTAGATTGAGTTAAATATATAAGTGTTTTAACAATATGCGCAGAGTCGAGTATTGATTTAGTATGGGTTAAATATTGGTCATTTGATTTGGATTGCATGATATAGGTCAAAATGAGTTAAAATTTATATTAGATCATTTTTTTATCAGATCCATCCGTTTGACGAATTTCCTCAGCTAGCTCGTCAACAAGGCTGTCGTCACTACTACCAACCTCAAAAAAGCCGCAACTCTATCATGCGCGACGGCTGCCTTCAGCACTCATCCCCCCAGCCCCCTTAAATCCTCACACCCTTATCTCTGTCACTCCCTCCCTTTGCTCGCTTGGCGGATGGAGGTTGCCGTTGAGCCCTCACAACCTTAGATCAAGTCGGCCCCACTCATAACATAAAATCTTCTAAATCGTGTTAGGGAAGTTCTATCCTACCACCTGCCTAAACATATTGTTCGACACATATAATCTGGTCCATCAAATATGGGATGCAAAGGAAAGTTTAGACCGTTAATCATGTACATTTCAATTTAAAAAATCATGAGATGATCCTAATAGGCTCCACAACAAGTGCTACACTAATTTGAAGAACCACCGAGGCGCATTGACTTCCGATCAAACACTTTTTGATAGCCCTTCGACAACATATATAGTGAGGAAGCACGTGAATCATCGCAGAGCATGGGCTAACAAGTTCGCAATTGCAATGGTAAAGATGGGAACGATCGATATTCTTACTGGGAGCCAGGGCGAGATTAGGAGAAATTGTAGAGTTGTGAACTAGCAGATGCTTACAAGGTTAATTAGAACATGTATAAGCTTTTATTTTGATTTTTTTTGTACATCATTTCATTCATTCATTAATTGCTACTTCAATTGTGTAATTTATTTTCTTCTTTCGTGAACTGCAAGTGTGTATTTATTAATAGCGGCCAATTCTACTATTGCAATCATTCCTTTATTTTGATTCATCTTTCATGCCAATAGATTTCTTAAGGGAAAAGTATTAAAAAAAAAAAACCTAAATCTATTGTATTGGAACAAATCCCTTCCTAAACCTTTTTCCACTAGGGAAAAAAAGTCATAAGCCTTTCAATTGGATAAATTTAATTTTAAACATTTTTGTATTTTGCCAATTAAGTCCATCTAACTAATTTGGTTAAAAATTGCTGTCGTGTGGCACAACCGACGTTGACATGAAAATTTAAAAAAAAAGAAATTAATATTTTTCCCTTTCTTCTTTTCTTTTTCTTTCCTTTCTCTTTCTACCAATGGCCAACACATGCCATGGTGATGTGTATGTGGGTGAGTGATTTGGAAAGGGGAAATTTTATGGTTAAGTGAATGGAAATGGTGTGTATGGGGATGGTTATCGAACGATGAAATGTAAATGCAGGGATCAAAAACGATTGCCACCAAGGGCTAGAGGATGCGCCATCAACCAAGGATGAGGACCGGGATAGATGAAGTTCACTATGAAGGCTTAAAGGTCAAGCCACCTACTAAGGCTAATGAATTTCAGGATAGGAGAAGCTCACCACCAAGGCTTAAAGGAAAACCACCAGTCAAGGATAAAGCGTTTCTTGGCTAAATACCAAGGAGTAATCCACTCTCCGAGAATGAAGAAATTGGAATAAGAGTTATCCACTCTCCAAATATATTCACTAAATATATTCACTAAAACAAAGGTAATCTGAAATATTTTCATTCCTCAAAATTTGGTATGCTCTCACAATGAGAGTCTTCCTCTAATTATAGCAAAGATGATATCTAGGGAACTACTAAAGCAATAAAAGGGCTTGGGAACTAGAAAGCGTAATAAAGAGCCTAGGTACTTAGAACTGTGACTCTTGAAACTTACATAACATTAAAGATTTATAGGAATTTAGAAATGCAATTAATAACACTGGAACTTGTATTATTGACTCTTCAATCTTGTGCCTTATCTTCAACATTCATCCACCAAGTTCGACCAAAAGATAACCATCTTAAAGGCTCATCAAAATGATTGTTGCTATAGTATGTTATAAGAGGCAAAATATTCAAGATCAAGGCTTTGTTTAATTTGTAGAAAATATTTTTTGGTAATTTATTTCTATCATTTTTTGATGTTTGATTTTCTTATGAAAATAAATTAACGGGAAATGTTTTTCTAGTCAACAAAAAAGGTTTTCATACCAAAATTTAAATTTAGGAAAATGATTTTTTCTTATAAAAATCGAAAATCATTTTTCAAAATGAGATTAGATATCGGCGCTTGGATCAGAAATACTGCACTTGGACATAAGAACCCTAACACTTGTTATAGTTCCTTGGCAATGGGGCCACATCCCCAATGCTTAGGCCTAGGAGCTTGGCCATCGTGCTTGGGCCTAGGACCTTGGCCACCCTGCTTGGGCCCTAGATACCGATGTACGTGCTTGGGACGTTGGGCTCAAGTCCTTGGCACTCGTGCCCGGGTTTGTTGAGGTTGGGCCTCGCACCCAGCGCCCATGCCCGATTCTATCACTTTTGAGCCTAAGTCCATCAAAGCTAGCCCGTGTCTATGCCTATTCCCTCACACTTTGGTCTATCAATGCTAGGTCTGGGCCCAAGGACCGAGTCTAGGCCTTAATGCACTCGGGAGTCTAGGCCTTAATGCACTCGGGCATGGGTGCCAAGGTCTCCGACCCAACCTTGATGGACCTAAGTCCAAGAGCAGGGGAATGGGTCTTGGGCACTCGGTTTGGGGCTTGGCTTCAATGGATCCAAGCATGAGCACTAGTATTGAAGTCTTAGGGCACCAGGGTCTCAATCCTAAGCGCTTGCGTTCTAACTCCATCTCGATAGACCCAAGCTCAGGTGCATGGATCGGGCTAGGCCTCTGTAAACCTGAGGCAGCGTGCTAGGGAGTCGAGCACGGGCACTGAGTTCTCGGGTTTAGTTTTGATGGACCTAAGACCAATGTCTATGCTCGTGCCTTGTAGTCAGGGATTCGGGCTTGAGATTTTGGTGCCCATCCTAGGTTTCTTGACTACTCATTTGTAATTCGCTAGCACCCTTGACTAATCATGTGTAAGTCAACTAACACTCAAAAAATATTTGTTTAATGAGCCGAATAATCTATAGCTAATTGACCACTGAATAGATTCCGCGATTTGGGAACGCAGGATGCTTTTTTCTGCCACTGAAAGTTTAAAAGCCAAACAATCGATCTCTAAAGGCAAATCTAGTCTCAAATTCCCAAATATATTATAGTGAGTGATCCGATCATTCTTAGACGATTCTCATCCTTTGCATACAATAATTTGAGCAAATACGTATGTCACATGCAGTTATATATTAATAATATAATTAAAAATCATTACCCGGTGGTGTGAAGCTAAATTGGTTGACCGAACCAAAGTCATGTACGCCTGCATAATCAAATAATAATCGATCTATCAGTACTAACACAAAAGAAGAAATCAGAATCAGTACAATACTAAGAACTTGAGAGGGTGACGATAAGCTCTCTGCAGCCCTCTCACCACCAAGTTGACTTCTTTGAAAATCTGGAAAATTGTTCAAAAATTCGCAAACTTATCATATGGCAATCAATTCTATTCTAAACTTTTTAATTTTGCTAATTTAGTCTTAATCCCTTCAACAATTTGCCAATATAGTCATTCAAACCAATTTTAGTTGAAAATCACTAATGTGGATGTTGACTATCCTATATAACGCAACTACTGGGTTAACAATTTAAAACCAAAATTAATTGCAATGACTTTTTGAACAATTTTTGCATAAAAGTGCAGGCAAACGCTGTCCCTTGCAATGCTTCGAAGCGAGACATTTGTTTTTTCTTCCCCTAAAGACCAGTTCAGGTTTCGACAAAAAAAAGAAAAAGAAAAAAAGACCAGTTCAGGACGAACTGTTCAAAAAGTCTCACGCTCATCCACCTTCACGTTGAAGCTTTCCTCGTTTTTTTCTTTTGTTTCTTCTTATCTGTGCCTGCAAAAGCACAGCTGCAACACACGCTTTCTTCTACGAATCAATCAAAACCGACCTTAATATTATCTTAATGTGATTGTCACACGTCCAATCCGATCTATAAAGACCAGTTTCACATTTCATCTTCTCTCCATCGCCCACTCGGTTTCTCTCTGACCTCCATATCGTATTCATCTTCTTCCAAACTCTCACTCTCAGGTGATTTCACATTCGATATTCTTTCTACCCTTTTGTCAGCTCCTATCCTGGTTCATTCCTGGAAATGAAAACTATGGAAACCTCTTTCGGCTTCTGTGTCATTTTCTTGCTCACCACCATGCTGAACTCAGGTTCAGCAACTCTCCAAGTCGGATTCTACCGCTCCACTTGCCCGGCTGCGGAGTCTGTCGTTCGAAAAGCCGTGAACAAGGCGGTGGCCAGAAATCCCGGCATTGGTGCTGGGCTTATTAGAATGCACTTCCATGATTGCTTTGTTCGGGTATGCAAACACTTCTTACAACATTTCTGAAGTAGCAGTAACAATCTCGATTTCAATAAGCAGTAACTTAATAATCGACGTTCCTTATGCAGATGCATTTCAGCAATTCTGATGATTTTCTTATTTTTTGAAACAATAATAGGGTTGCGATGCATCAATTTTGCTCGATTCAACACCGGGCAACCCATCAGAGAAGGAGCATCCCGCGAACAACCCAAGCTTACGAGGCTACGAAGTCATCGACGAGGCGAAGGCCGAGCTAGAGTATCTATGCCCGTCGACGGTCTCCTGTGCCGATATTCTGGCATTCGCAGCCCGCGACAGCACCTACAAGGTGGGCAGCATTAACTACGCAGTCCCGGCTGGTCGCCGCGATGGGCTAGTCTCCCTCAGAGACGAACCGTCCCAGAATCTTCCCCCTCCTTCCTTGGATGCTCAACAGTTAGAAGCTAATTTTGCAAGGAAAGGTCTCTCTCTAGACGAAATGGTGACACTATCCGGTGCGCATTCGATCGGAGTCTCGCACTGTTCCTCCTTCTCGAACCGCTTGTACTCCTTCAACGCCACTCACAAGCGAGACCCTTCAATGGAACCCAAGTTGGCCAGTGAACTGAAAGCGAAGTGTCCGAACAATGGTGGTACCAGCGACCCGACGGTCCCATTGGACTTTGTCACTCCCAACAGGCTCGACAACAAGTACTACACTAATTTAAAGAAACACCGAGGCGTATTGACTTCAGATCAAACGCTTTTTAATAGCCCTTCGACGGCACATATTGTGAGGAGGAACGCTAACCATGGCGGAGCATGGGCTAACAAATTTGCAGCTGCAATGGTGAAGATGGGATCAATCGATGTTCTCACCCGGAGCCAGGGCGAGATTAGGAGGAATTGCAGAGTTGTGAACTATTAGAACATATATATATGCTTTCATTTCGATTTTTTTTTTTTGGTACATTGTTTCATTCATTCATTGCTACTTCAAGTGTGTAATTTATTTTCTGACACAAAAAATAGGTGTGTAATTTATTTTCTTCTTTTTCATGAACTTCGAGTGCTTATTTATCTTTAGACCCAAAACAAGTGTGTATTTACCTAATAGAATGGGCCAATTCTACTGTTGTAATCATTTCTTTATTTTGATTTAATTTTTGTGTCGGTAGATTTATAATGGAAAAAGTACCCAAAAAATCCGAAATTTATTACAATGGAACTAATTTAATCTTAAACATTTTTTCGATTTGAAAAAAAATATTATAAACATTTCTACTGGATCAGTTCAATCATAGACATTTTTCATGTTTTGCCAAAAGAGTCCATCTAATCAATTTAGATAGGAAATTGTTATCGTGGATGCTGGTCATTCTACGTGATATATCTAACATTGATGTCAACATTTTTTTAATACAAAAATTGATATATTTTTCTCTTTTTTACCTTTCCTTTTCTTTTCTTTCTCGGTCTGTTGATAGCCGGCACTAGCCATGGTTCTCTTTTGTGCAAGGGTCACCATTGCCAACATAGGTGGGGCCAACCCTCGCCCAAGATGCACAGCGAGGGTGGCCCTTGCTGGCCATGGCATGTGTCTCAGCCATCGGCAAAAAGAAAAGGGAAAGAAAAAAAATAAAAAGGAAAAAAGAATATTTACATTAGCATCAGTCGTGCCGCATATAGATGATTCTACGCAGCATATAGGATGGTCAATATCCATGTTAGCAATTTCCATCCTACATTGACAAAATGAATTCAATTAACAAAATGCGAAAAAAGTTTATAACTAAATTGTCCGATTAAAAAAATTAGTACTAAATTGGTACCAATGCAATAAATTTAGGATATTGTTAGTACTTTTCTCAATTTCTAAAGCAATCGTACATCTCTTAAATCCAATGTACGAATTTCTTTAGTACCAATACTTTTCCCAACTTTGGAAATCCATTTCGTGAAGATCATATTTATAAAGACAAACGCACCCTTAGTAAACTTGAGACATCGATAAGTTATGCAAATAAACGTTAATAACTTAGTATAACAATGGCAACTTCATAAAAGTGTTGATAAATTATCAATAAATCACATTGTTAAGATGTATGTTTCCAAATTAGCTTTCTCAAGTTGCAGGATGTGTGTTACCTGATCCATTTGGATGCATTAGAAGGCATAAGGCCGATGAAATCTTCTAGAAGTCAGGCCACTATAGTTGTTGAAGAACAGTTTCTTTCACCACCATTCTTCCCTTAACCAGAATAGAAAATAGTATTTTTATTACTATTGTTACTGTTGATATTCTGGATTTTCTATTTTAAAAAAAATAGTAAGTGATAAAGCTAAGATGTTGTATTACTTTTAGGTGGTAGATTGAAGCTTATATCCAAGTGATTAGTGGAGACAAGACATTGTAGTCATTCAAAAAGTGTGCCATGCCATCTCGAAACTCAATTATCTCACCTTATTTTAGATTACTAAATTTTTGGGTCCAAGTTATATTATTGAATTAATTAGCATATGTTTCGGGTAAGATTGAAAGGTGTTGTTTTTATTGAATTTACCATGCAATAATCTTCTCTCACTCTAATTTACGATGCAAATAATTAGGAGTATGCAAAAGAATTAGAAAGCACTCGGATCACCCAAACCGGACCGGATCATATTGGATCGAAGTCGGTAGTTCTCAAGGAAACCGGTCCAATTCTCGATTCCAATAAATTGGAACCAAAGGATATTGGTTCGATTCTCAATACTAGGTATGAAACTGCCCACCCACCCACTTGAACTATATCTCTAATATATAAATATATATTTAATTTTTAAGAAAAATTTCACACGAAAAAAATTTAAGAAAAATGAAAACCTTAAAATCCCTAATTCGAAGCTTAACACCCATTAACTGAGTATTCATCTTGTCTCACTCTCATCTCATATGAGTCATCTCTCTATTTCTCACTCACAATATCGACTCTCAAGCTCAATGTCCATTGACTCATAGCATTAGCTCTCAACTTTTAATACAAGTACAATCTTTTTACTAATTTTGCAATTAAGAGTAGGGAAGTTTTTTAATTTTTACTTTACTTTGGCTTGCCATAAAGCATTACATTGAGTACGTGAAGTCTAATGGGACTAGTTCTACGGACCTACTCAGGAATCAGACCGGTTCTCAATGGTTCTATGGAACTAGGCAGTTTCCAGTTTCAGTTTTTCAAAATTGATCATTAGTGGGCAGTTCCCAGTTCTAGGGTGGAATCGTCCACCCAAACCATGCTTAGTCCTAAAAATAATCCCATCACATTTCGTGATCTCTTACCTCGTAAATAAGGGAAAATCCCAAATAGGGACCCAAAGTGCACCATTTTCTCAAAAAATGACCTGAAGTGGAGTCTATCTTAAATAAGGACCCATAGTGGTCATTTATCTCAAAGAATGACCTCAATCACTAGCTGGTGAATAGATGCATCTTCCGATGGCTTGATTAGGCATATTTTTGTCCAAAAAAATTCTTTTTTCATTTTCGATTGTCCTGTTCTTTTTTTTTTTTTTTTTGGTCAATGGTGTGTTATTCATCATCTTCTTCATCCCTTGTTCGTCTTATTCTTGCCCATATCAATAACACCGGACTTGAGAAGGGCCGGTGAGCGTCGGTTGCTAGAGGGTTGGCCTTGCCTTAGGCTAGTAAGGACAAGACGCCCATCGCCAATAGCGAGCAAGGGTAGCCGAGCCCTCTTTGGCCACGGGCAAGGGCTTGCAGGCCAACCCTCGCCAAATCTAACAAGGGTGGCCTCAATCGCGGCTAGAGAGGGCCATCAAGCCCTTTTTGGCCGTGAGCAAGGGCTTGTAGGCCTTTGCTAATGGCCGTGAGGGGGGCCCTCCCCCACCTCCGCCTGCACTCCACCGACAATCTTATCTTCTGTCAAGATTATGACTGGGATGCCCATGCCGCCTTCTTTGTCCCTTCTTCCCATGATCACTCCCAGATCGACGGCTTCTTCGGCTACCCATTTACCCTTGAGCACCTCCTTATAGGGCCTCGATTTGGACGGCTCTCGCCAACCATGGCCGAGGCCACCTTCGCCATTTGTGGCGAGGGCCAACCTACAAGCCCTCGCCCGTAGCCAGTGAGAGCTCGATGGCCCTTGCCTACTGTAGGCGATGGACATCAAATTTTCAATGACTTCTATGATGTTTGGCTTTACTTGTACTGCATGAAACTTAACTTTTATTAAACATCGAACTACATAAATTTTTATTTGAAATTTTTATAAGTTTTTTTTATTTGAGTTCCTCAAAATAAGCATCGGCTCATCATGGACTATATATTTTTATTTTTATCACGAATGAGTATAATAGGGTGTATTCAAATTTCTAATGACTTTTATTAGTTTTTGCTTTAATTGTATTGCATGAAAGTTAAAATTTTATTAAAAAGAAATGATTATGTGACAATTTTTATTCTACTGTAAGAATAATAATCTGTTTTGGATCATAAAAAACTATTGATAGATAATTATAAATTGTTATGAGATCCACTACGTCAAGAATTTGTGGCTCATAACAAACTGCTATTCTCAACGTAGCCCAAAGATTATTATGCTAGCAAAGTCCATTTATTAAATATCAAATTATTAAAGTTTTTAGTTGGAACTTTTATAAGTTTTTTTTTTCATTTGAGTTTTTCAAAAAATTTAAAGGGCAAAGCATGAAAAAAAAATTTGAGCCCAGGCAAAAGAGGGGGAACCAACACAAATAAGGCTCGACAACAAGTACTACACTAATTTGAAGAACAATTTAGGCCTATTGACTTCTTATTGTACACTTTTTAATAGCCCTTTGATGGCAAATATTATGAGGAATAATGTGAATAATGGCGGAGTATGGCCTACTAAGTTTGTGGTGCCAATGATGAAGGTGGATTGACAGATACTCTCCCTTGGAGCTAAGGCAAGATTAGGAGGAATTGCAAGGTTGAAACAGCTTGAAAGGTCTACAAGGACATATATAATGGTTTATTTCAATTTTTTTTAGCTTGCTACTTCTTTTTTTTTTTTTTTGTCGAAACTATTAGGGAGAATCGAACAACAATTCACTAAAGACAAACTCAATCAAGGATTAATTTTTCCCTCAAAACTAAACTAACAAAAATTGACTTGACCCTAGCAACAACCAGTAGGCAAAATGACAAGAAGACAAAGCCAGCAACAAAAGTTTGTCCAAAAACTTCCACTAATCACTAATAATAGTAGGATACACATAGTGTTTCTCCCCTAGTCATACACTAGAGGCTCAACATTAATAACACAACTATATTTCCTCATCACAAAGGTGAATTAACATAAACGAAGCAATAATATCCTAACAACTATTGGAGGATTCAGAGGAGGTTCTCAACGAACGAAACCAATCAATACGTAGCCCCCATAAGGGATCGACTTCAATGAAGTATTCACTCCAGTTGTGAAACATAGTTCCATTCATGTGTGCTTGCGCTAATAGTCTTTTATGATCTAGAACTTAAGCAACTTAATGTTAAGCCCACTTTTCTGCATGGTGAGCTTGGGGAGACAATCTATATGTTTCAACCCGAGGGATTCGTTATTGAGGGTAAAGAAGATCACGTTTGTTGATTGAAACATTTTTTTTATGGTCTCAGGCAATCTCCATGGCAATGGTACAAGAGATTTGATAATTTTATGTTGAGTCATGGCTACTCGCAAAGTGCACATGACAGTTGTGTATACTATAAGAGATTACATGATGATTCTATTATTTATTTATTATTATTTGTGGATGACATACTTATTGTAGCGAAGAACATATTAGAGATACAAAATTTGAAGAGACAATTTAACAGGAAATTTGAGATGAAAGATCATGGAGTTGCCAAGAAAATTTTAGGTATGGTAATTCGTAGAGACAAAAAAGTCGGGAAGTTATACCTCTCGCAGAAGAAGTATATGGAGAAAATGCTTGAGTGCTTTGGCATGAAGAATGCTAAACCTATAAGTACTTCTTTGGCATCCCATTTTAGGCTTTCAGTTTCTTTGTTGCCTAAAACTAAAGAAGAGGAAGATGAGATGTTTCAAGCTCCATATTCTAGTATTGTGGGTAGTCTCATGTATGTTATGGCTTACGCTCGTCCAAATATTTCATAGGTTGTTAGTGTTATGAGTAGGTGTATGGCACATTCGAGTAAAGCCCACTAGCAAGTTGTGAAATAGATTTTTCAGTACATCCAAAATATCTCAGATGTGGGTTTAGTCTTTAATAAATGTTGGGATATAGGACATTCGATTCATGGCTTCGTTGGTTCTAACTATGTAGGCAATCTTGATCTTGACAAAGGGAGATTTTTTGACAAGTTATGTTTTATGCTTGGTGGTTCCACAATTGGTTGGAGAGCAACTTTGTAGGACACGGTTGCTTTGTCTACTACTAGAGCAAAATACATGGTAGTGGTGGAAGCAGTAAAGGAAAGCTCTCTAATTAAAGTGTTTAGTTACAAAACTTGGTGTAGAGTAGGGGCAGCCTCTGCTATCTTTTACGATAACCAAAATACTATACAGTTAACCAAGAACACAATGTATCATGAGAGGACAAAACATATCGACATACAGTATCACTTTGTATGTGATGAAATTGCTAAGGATATGGTTACGATGAAAAAAGTGCTTATGATAGATAATCCGATAGATATGTTAACCAAAACAGTTCCTTTGATCAAGTTCAAGCATTGTTGGGACTTAATTGGCGTTTTCGCCATTTGAGTTGCTTAAGTGGAGTTGGTGGCATTTCATCCTTTGTTTCCTACACTGAGTACACTCACGTAGACTTAGAGGTGTCCATCCTTGATTTCACTGTTTTGGGGTGGCCTTGTGTGGTCACTTGTGTTGGTGACGGAGAGAGATCTTGTGGTATTTGGTATAATGCTCTTTTAGAGATTTGAAGTCAATGTGGAGATTTGTTGAGTTTTGACTTTGAAATTAAGAAATAAGGGTCTTTTAAACCATGCACCTTTATTTTAGTGATTTTTTAAGGGAGCCTATAAAAGAATTGTGTTTAATAACACATCTTCAACCCTAACTTCTATATAATTTCCTATTTTGTTTTCTCCTACCCTCTTGTTGGATATTTAGATCTTTTGGCTTATCAAGTGGTTTTAGAGATTTTTGGATTGTACTCCTATACTCTTTGTTGAAGATAGTAAAACCTCTCTCTCCTCATAGTTTTTCCCGTTTTGGGCTTTCCTCATAAATTTTGTATCTGATGTGATTTTGATTTTCGTTCATCATTTTCTACTTGTTCTTCGATTGGTGCATCATTGATTGGTGTTTTTCTACAACAAAATAGTTTCAAAATGGATTTTGAAAGGTAGTTAGTGATAAAGGTAATATGTTTGTGTTGGGAAAATTGTCCTAAAAGTCTTATATTTATTGCATTTTTAGTCAATCCAATCATAAACCTTTTAATTTTGTTAATTGAGTCATGAACATTTTGATAATATAGTCCAGTCAATCAATTTTGATTGGAAATCACTGATATATACACCAAACATCCTACGAGCATAGCCGACATTAATGTACACAATCTTTTTAATTTTTTTTAATTTTTTTATTAATTTTTATATTTTCATTATCATTCTTATCTGCTCTTCTTTTCTTTTCTTTTTTCATTTTTCTCCATCGGTCGCCAGGCCTTGTTAATGGCCGGTGACTGAGCGACCAGCCAAAGGCAACAACTGATGAGGGTTGCCCTCGCCAACCTCAAGGGAGGTCACCTTGACTAGGATCTAACAAGGTTGCCTCACCGAAAACTAGAGTGTCAAGCTCGCCAACTTCAGGTAAGGTTGAACCTCATCTGAATTTGGTGAGGGGTGATCTTGCTAGCCTCGACAAGGCTTGCCCTCGCCAGCCGACTAAGGTCAAGCCTTGTCCAAAGTTGGTGAGGTCGAGCGTCGCCCAAGGTCAACGAGGTCACCCCTCACCAGATCCCACTAAGGGTAACCCTCACATAAGGCTAACAAGGGTGATCCTTGCCGGTCATTGCCTTTGGCTAGTCTTCAGCTGTCTCCAAGGCTTGGCAATCGGCAAAGAAAAGTGAAAGAAAGAAAACATACAAATATCTATAAATATTGAAAATTTTGGAAAAATTTATCTATATCAACGCCGACTATGCTACATGTGATAGTTGGCATTTACATTAACAATTTCTGACCAAAATTGACCGAATGAACTATATTGGCAAAACGTGAAAATATTTATGATTCAACTGACAAAATTGAAAGGCTCAGGACAAAATTGGCAAAAGTATAATATGTTTAAGATTTTTTGGATAATTTTCCTTGTTTGTGTTACTATTTGGTCGTAGTTTAAAGCTTATCTTCAAATAATTAGTGGAGATGAGACATTGTAGTCATTCAAGAAGTGTACCATGCCAGCTTAAAACTCAACCATCCCAATTTATTTAGATTACTAAATAAATTAGCGGAAGTTTCAGTAGAATTGAAAGGGGTCGTTTTTGTTGAAATTGCTTTTTAGTAATCTTTTTTCACTCTAATTGTTGAGAAAACATTCCCTAAGTAGTTTCGATAATTGACAGAACTTAAAGAATTTGTTTATGATAAAAAGTATTTTTAGGTGGAAAGTCTGGTGGAATAGGATCAGATGATATCAATCAGATATAAAATTGCAATTTATTCTTCATTCTTTATATATTATGTCAAATGGTTAGGTAGGAGTCAAATATACTCGTGCAATGGCTAGTAGCGATTGGTTGGTTACCTTGTCATTTTCATAAGAAGTTTCAAAAATAAAATATTCCTAATATCTATTAGAGATTCAACCTTCCTGAAATTTCTTGTTAGAGGTGAAACATTCTTTCCCTTTACAAACACTCAACTTTTTGAAACTCGAACTGTTGTATGGGCGGCGGAAATTATGGAAAGCATCAACCCCGACGATCTTGAAGTTATCAAGTCTTCTCAACTAGATATAGGACCAACAGGTAAATTGGTTGGATGATCCTTCTGGAGATATGTCTAATAGTCAGCTTGGACTAGGATGAATATAAGAGGAGGTCTTGAAGCTGAAGGGATAGAATTGGCATTCACGAAAATTGAAGCTTATAATTCCTAAGTCTGAAGAGTGTTTTGTGATTATACACATTTGCCTTCGCTGAGCTATATTGTGTAAATCTTTTAGAGACTGAGAGTGCGAGAAGTTGTTCACACAAACTTGAATACTCAAAGCTCAGGACTTATGACCTCTTATCGAATTTCCTACTAAATTCCAACCAATAGGCTATAGCACTAAAGAGTGGATGTAGGCTTGTAAGAGCCAAACCACTATAAACTTTTGTGTGCAATTTTCTATCATTTACTCATTTTTATTAATTGTGATAGAATTGTATATCGGTAAAATTTGACCACTTCATCAAAAGTTGTCTAGCTGCAATATTTGTTGAAACTCTTTCATCTCCGCACAATTACCTATTCACCCCCTCTAGGTGATAGATCTAATCATAACACTAATAAACGGTGAAAATGAGCCTATCACCTCTCATGATTTCTCTCGCCTCATAAAGAAAATCAATAAACTTATGGACGTCTCTTAAATTCGATGATACCTTGGGAAAACATCAAGAGATGATGATGTTTCAATTCATACAAACCGATAGAATTCATTGAAATTTCTATAATCCATATCAATACGCAGATCGTAAAATACTTGTATTGTAATAGTTGCGGTGCAAAAGTAAAATTTTTGCTGACAAAGTAACAGCAATAATCATTTGTACACACGTGGATGTACATGGTTACCATATGGTAACGCCGCAGTGCGGAGTGAGTTCCAAAACATTAGGTAAGAACTGAAGCCAACATGATTGACCAACGTCCATATACGTAATCCTTATACAATACAAAACTCCAAACACACAACAGAAATCGGAATTGATATGCTGCTTAGACGGTGACGAGGTCTCTACGATCCTTGTCTACATGGCGAAGTCGACATCTTTGGAAGTCAGAACGCAATTGGGCCGTCTAAATACATATAATCTATCTCCATGCACGAAGAACTGTTCAAAGTAATCTTCTCTCGCTCTATTCTACAGTGAAAATAATCTCATAATACTTCGTGATTTCTCTAACCTCATAAACAAAACCAATATCCTTTGGAATGTCTCTTAAATCTAACGATGCCTCGGGAGAACATTAAGATTTGATGATGTTTCAATTCGTAAACAAACTAATGGATATCATTCAAATTTCCATGATCTATTATAATTACTAAATTGCAATATGTTTGCATTGTAATAAACATGGTGCAAAAGTGAATTTTCCACTGAAGAAAAAGCAGCAATTATCATTGTACACCCCTGTACTTACGTAATCACCTTATAATAATTATATTTTATTTTATAGACAATACGCGGTGCGGTGCGCCTTTCAGAAGATTGGGTAAGAACTGAGGTCAGCATGATTGACCAACGTACCATTAAAGTACGAAGATATAGAATACTGCCGAGAAGCTAACGCCATCTCAATAAAATACTCGTCTATATCGCGAAGTTGACATCTTTGAAAGTCAGAACGCAATCGGGCCGTTCCCTTTCTTGAAAATCTCCATGCACGAACTGTTCAAAGTCCAAACTCGCGCTCCTTCTTCTTTTTTCCTTTTACGTCTAATGCTTGCACAAGCACAGCTACACGACGCGGTTTCTTATGCGAATCAATCAGCGCCAACCTTTGATATTTTATTAAAAGGAATGTGATTGTCACTTTCCGATGCCCATCTATAAAGCCGCATTGAGCATTTCATCTTCTCTTCATCCCATCCCCATCACTTGGTTTCTTCTCTCTATCTCTATACAGTTGTCATCTGCTTACTAGCTCTCTCACTCACAGCTGATCTCGATAAACTTTCCTCTCTCTCGCGCTCCTGATTTTCCAGCATATTAGTATCCATTTTTTGTCAGCCTCTGTCCTGCGGTTCGTTCTTGGGAATGAGAACTATGAGAACCTATTTCTTCTGTGCCATGTTCTCGTTCATCACCTTTCTGAACTCGGGTTCAGCAACTCTCCAAGTGGGATTCTACCGCTCCACTTGCCCGTCTGCGGAGTCCGTCGTCCGGAAAGCTGTGAACAAAGCGGTGGCCAAGAACCCTGGCATCGGTGCTGGGCTTATTAGAATGCACTTCCACGATTGCTTTGTTCGGGTATGCAAGAACTTCTTTACAGATTTCAGAAGTAGTGGTTATAATCTCGTTTGTGGAAAAATAGTAATGCAAGGAAAACCTTTTTTTTTTAAGCAAAAAGCGTATGCCTATCTTTTGTTAGTACAAAAGATATCGATGAGATGGGATTGTGGGGAGTACATTTCACATTCTATCACTGGTCCGGGACTTTTTAAGTTTTGTCTAACCGACCGGTCACAAAATAATCTATATTTCTTGTGCAGATGCACTTCAGCTATCCTGATAATTGCTTTGTTGTTCTTTGATCCAATAATAGGGTTGCGATGCTTCGATCTTGCTAGATTCTGAGAGTGCTAGTATGAACAAAATAAATGAGTTATGGAAGAGAATAAGAACACAAGATTTATAGTGGTTCGGCTTAATCCAAGCCTACGTCCACTCTCCCACGCTAACAGCCTTTTTGGCTGGATTCCACTATGCAATCAACAAGAGATTACAACTTTGAGTGCAAACACTTAGTAGTAGATCACACTATCTCACTAAGACACTCTTTTGGTATTTCTCCCACGATTACAAACGTTTAAGCTCTCCAAAGACAAGTATATGATCGAAGGTCGCTCAGACTTTGGAATTATAAATTCTACGCTCCGTCTCTTACTTGCTCATCGGTCCATAATCTCCTTAAATACTCCTCCACTTCCAAACTAGCCGTTGGACAGCATCCCGGAGAATCGTCTTCCAATATACCCATTAGACAGCTCTGTATCTAGAAGATTTGGTAGCCGTTGAGTGACAAAGGTAAAATCCCAAATTGATTCCGATCGCCCATACAAACGAAATCTTGGTTTCCATAAGTAAAGCTTCTTCGTATAGAATTCTTATCTTCAAGATCCAATCGTCAATCAAGTAGATTGAATCAATCAAATCAATCTTGATGTGGAATCCAAACCAAATCACTAGCCGTTGTATGATTGGGCTTGAGTTACGATTCATCGAATCTGGATGTAAAGTCTGAGTCTGTAGACTTTACAATATGAGTCTGTAGACTTTACAATCTGGGTCTGAACATATCTGCTTCTGAACAGATTTAGTTTTAAGGTCTGTACCCAGTTCAACTTCAGTATAGAGTCTGTCTTCTGGTTCAGCTTCAGCATAGAGTCTATCTTCTGGTTCATTATTTACGTTCAGTCTAGAATTAGTCAGAGTTGACAGACTTCTGATATAGAACAGACTTTGACACTAAAGTCTGGCAGTCTTCAGACTTTGAGTCTCGAGTCTGGCAGTCTTCAGACTTTGAGTCTCGAGTCTGGCAGTCTTCAGACTTTGACACAGAAGTCTGGAAATCTTCAAAATATACTTTGGACATGTGTTACGTTCAGTCTTCTGGTCGTCTTCGTACTTTGACAATATCCTTTACATGTTCTATCATCTGCATGGTCTATTACTCAACCATCAAACATGTTAGTAGCCTTTTGATTTATTTTGTCATCTTCAAAACATCATAAGGGATTTCCCTAACAGATTCGACCCCAGGCAACCCATCAGAGAAGGAACATCCAGCGAACAACCCGAGCTTACGAGGTTTTGAAGTGATTGACGAGGCAAAGGCTGAGCTAGAGTCTCTATGCCCGCAGAAGGTCTCATGCGCTAACATTCTTGCATTCGCAGCACGCGACAGTGCCTACAAACTCGGCAGCATCAACTACGCAGTCCCAGCGGGTCGCCGCGATGGGCTGGTCTCACTCAAAGACGAGCCCTCCCAGGATCTTCCTCCTTTCTTCTTCAATGCGCAACAATTAGAAGCTAATTTTGCGAGAAAAGGCCTCTCTCTGGACGAGATGGTGACGCTATCCGGTGCACATTCCATTGGAGTCTCGCATTGCTCCTCCTTCTCGAACCGCTTGTACTCCTTCAATGCTACTCACACCCAAGACCCTTCAATGGACACCAAGTTGGCTACTCAACTGAAATCTAAGTGTCCGAACAATGGAGGCGCTAGCGATCCCACTGTGCCATTGGACTTGGTCACGCCGAACAGGCTAGACAACAAGTACTACACTAATTTGAAGAACCACCGAGGCCTATTGACTTCTGATCAGACTCTTTCTAACAGCCCTTCGACAGCGAATATTGTGAGGAGCAATGCAAATAATGGCGGAGCATGGGCTAACAAGTTCGCGGCGGCAATGGTGAAGATGGGATCGATTGACCTCCTCACCGGGAACGGGGGTGAGATTAGGAGGAAATGCATGGTGGTGAACTAGATATGGACCATTGGGTTTAACTTTGATTTTTCATCCGACATTATTTCATTTCTTTCATTGGTGCTTCAAGTGTGTATTATCATTTTTTTTTTTTTTGTCCTCAACTTCAAGTGTGTATTCATCTGATTTAATTTCATTGATTTGGTTTAAGAATTCTTGAGGAAGTACATAAAGGGATATTTGCAGGTTTTAAGTAATCCTATGTTAGCTAGCTGTTGTCTTGACATGATCTTTCACTATGATTGCTCGCTCAGTTCTTGGTCTAACAATTAATTGCTCTTTTTCATTTTTTCCATGCATCATCCCAGTAGGCATGGACTTTTTTTTTTTTTTTTTTATCACGAGTAAGTTTTATAGAATGTATTTCAAATTTTCAATGACCTTAACGATTTTTGGCTTCACTTGTACCGCATGAAACTTAACTTTTATTAAACATCGAACTACTGAAACTTTTATTTGGAACTTCTATAAGTTATTTTCATTTGATTTCCTAAGAACTTTTGAAGGGCAAAACCTGAAAATATTTTTTAAACCCAAAGGAAAGGAGGGCAACAACACAAAGAAGTATATAACGATTAGCACGACCGAGATATTAATTCCATCGTGTGAAGGGCTAACCGTGTCCTCATGCTCATTCCCTATCCAACCATTGGATTTGCTCCATGTTTTCATCAAATGGCCAGCTTCTTAACCCATATTGGATAGCTTAGATTATCATATAAGTTAGTTATATTTGGTAAATGAATCATAAATAGATTGAGTATATGTGTTTAATGGGTTCATAATTTACTTAAATCCAACCTACATTTATGAATCTCATTTGATCTCGCACTCGCTAATTATGTGCTTTCACCTTAGTTTAGGTATACATTTTTTTAGATTGAGTTAAATATATAAATGTATTTAACAATCTACATCGAGTCGAGTATTGATTTAGTATGGGTTAAATATTGGTCATTTAATTTGTATTGCATGATATGTCAAAATGAGTTAAATGGATTAATTTGGATCGGATCGATTTTTTATCCTATCCATCCGTTTGATGCGTTTACTCGTCAGCTAGCCCGTCAATAAGGCTGTCGTCACTACTGCCAACTTCGAGAAAGCCGCAACTCTATGTCATGCGCGACGGCCGCCTTCAGCACTCATCCTCCCAGACCCCTCAAGTCCTCACACCCTTATCTCTATCTTTCCCTCCCTTTGCTCGCTTGGCAGATGGAGGTTGCAGTTGAGCCCTCACAACCTCAGATCAAGTCGGTCCCACTCGTAACATAAAATCTTCTAAATCGTGTTAGGGAAGTTCTATCCTACCACCTGCCTAAACATATTGTTCGACACATATAATCTGGTCCATCAAATATGGGATGCAAAGGAAAATTTAGATCGTTAATCATGTACATTTCAATTTAAAAAATCATGAGATGATCCTAATAAGCTCGACAACAAGTGCTAGACTAATTTGAAGAACCACTGAGAAGTGACTTCTGATCAGACACTTTTTGATAGCCCTTCGACAGCATATATCGTGAGGAAGCACGTGAATCATGGCAGAGCATGGGCTAACAAGTTCACAGCTGCAATGGTACAAATGGGAACGATCGATATTCTCACTGGGAGCCAGGGCGAGATTAGGAGAAATTGCAGAGTTGTGAACTAGCAGATGCTTACAAGGTTTATTAGAACATGTATAAACTTTTCTTTTGATTTTTCTTTTGTACATCATTTCATTCATTCATTAATTGCTACTTTAATTGTGTAATTTATTTTCTTCTTTCCTGAACTTCAAGTGTGTATTTATTAAAAGCGGCCAATTCTACTATTGCAATCATTCCTCTATTTTGATTCATCTTTCATGCCAGTAGATTTCTAAAGGGAAAAGTATTAAAAAATAAAAACCTAAATCTATTGTATTGGAACAAATCCCTTCCTAAACTTTCTTCCACTATGGAAAAAAAGTCATAAGCCTTTCAATTGGATAAATTTAATTGTAAGCATTTTTGTATTTTGCCAATTAAGTCCATCTAAACAATTTAGGTTAAAAATTGCTATCGGCGTGGCACAACCGACGTTGACATAAAAATTTTAAAAAAATTAATATTTTTTCCCTTTCTTCTTTTCTTTTTCTTTCCTTTCTCTTTCTACCGATGGCCAACACATGCCATGGTGATGTGTATGTGGGTGAGTGATTCGGAAAGGGGAAATTTTATGGTTGAGTGAATGGAAATGGTGTGTATGGGGATGGTTATAGAACGATGAAATGTAAATGCAGGGATCGAAAATGATTGCCACCAAGGTCTAGAGGATGCACCATCCAAGGATGAGGACCGGGATAGATGAAGTTCACTACGAAGGCTTAAAGGTCAAGCCACCTGCCAAGGGTAAAGAATTTCAGGATAGGAGAAGCTCAACACTAAGGTTTAAAGGAAAACCACTAGTCAAGGATAAAGCGTTTCTTGGCTAAATACCAATGAATAATCCACTCTCCAAGAATGAAGAGACTGGAATAAGAGTTATCCACTCTCCAAATATATTCACTAAAACAAACAAATATTTTCATTCCTCAAAGTTTGGTATGCTTTCACAATGGGAGTCTTCCTCTAATTATAGTAGAGATGATATATAGGGAACTACTAAAGCATTAAAAGTGCTTGGGAACTAGAAAGCATAATAAAGAGCCTAGGTACTTAGAACTTTGACTCTTGAAACTAACATAACATTAAAGACTTCTAGGAATTTAGAAATACAATTAATAACACTGGAACTTGTATTATTGACTCTTCAATCTTGTGCCTTATCTTCAAAATTCATCCACCAAGTTCCACCAGAAGATAACCATCTTAAAGGCTCATCAAAATGATTGTTGCTATAGTATGTTATAAGAGGCAAAACATTCAAGATCAAGGCTTTGTTAGTTTTGTAGAAAGTATTTTTTGGTAATTTGTTTCTATCATTTTTCGATATTTGATTTTCTTATGAAAATAAATTAACGGGAAATGTTTTTCTAGTCAACAAAAAAGCTTTTCATACCAAAATTTAAATTTAGGAAAATGATTTTTTCTTATAAAAATCGAAAATCATTTTTCAAAATAAGATTAAATATCAGCGCTTGGATCAAAAATACCGCACTTGGGCATAAAAACCCTAACACTTGTTCCAATTCCTTGACAATGGGGCCACATCCCTAATGCTTGGGCCTAGGAGCTTGGCCATCGTGCTTGGGCCCAGGACCTTGGCCACCCTGCTTGGGCCCTAGATACCGATGTACTTGCCTAGGACATTGGGCTCGAGTCCTCGACACTCGTGCCCAGGTTTGTTGAGGTTGGGCCTCGCACCCAGCGCCCATGCCTGATTCTATGACTTCTAAGCCTAAGTCCATCAAAGTTAGCTCGTGTTCATTCCTATTCCCCCATACTTTTGTCCATCAATGCTAGGCCTGGGCCCAAGGACCGAGTTTGGGCCTTAATGCACTCGGGCATGGGTGCCAAGGTCTCCGACCCAACCTTGATGGACCTAAGTCCAAGAGCAGGGGAATGGGTCTTGGGCACTCAGTTTGGGGCTTGGCTTCAATGGATCCAAGCATGAGCACTAGTATCGAAGTCTTAGGGCACTAGGGTCTCAATCCTAAGGGCTAGCATTCTAACTCCATCTCGATGGACCCAAGCTCAAAAACCTGAGGCAGCATGCTAGGGAGTTGAGCACGGGCACTGAGTTCTCAGGCTTAGTTTTGATGGACCTAAGACCAGTGTCTATACTCATGCCCTGTAGTCGGGGATTTGGGCTTGAGATTTTGGTGCCCATCCTAGGTTTCTTGACTACTCAGTTGTAATTCACTTGCACCCTTGACTAATCATGTGGAAGTCACTAACACATAAAAAATACATGTTTAATGAGCCGAATGATCTACAGCTAATTGACCACTGAATGGATTCTGCGATTTGGGTACACAAGATGCTTTTATCTGCCACTGAAAGGTTAAAAGCCAAATAATCGATCTCTAAAGGCAAATTTCTAGTCTCAAATTCCCAAATATATTATAGTGAATGATCCAATCATTCTTAGACGATTCTCATCCTTTGCATACAATAATTTGAACAAATACGTATGTCACATGCAGTTATTTATTAATAATATAATTAAAAATCATTAGGCGGTGGGGTGAAGCTAAATTGGTTGACCGAACCAAAGTCACGTACGCCTGCATAATCAAATATTAATCGATCTATCAGTACTAACACAAAAGAAGAAATCAGAATCAGTACAATACTAAGAACTTGAGAAGGTGATGATAAGCTCTCTGCAGCCCTCTCACCACCAAGTTGACTGTCTTATGTGACACAATTACCGCGTTAGAAATTTTGGATTAAAATTGGTTGGAATGACTTTTTAAACAATTTTTCCATAAAAGTACAGGCAAACGCTGTCCCTTGCAATGCTTTGAAGAGAGACATTTGTTTTTTCTTCCCCTAAAGACCAGTTCAGGACGAACTTTTCAAAAAGTCTCACGCTTGTCCACCTTCACGTTGAAGCTTTCCTCGTTTTCTTCTTTGCTGCTTCTTATCTGTGCCTGCGAAAGCACAGCTGCAACACACGCTTTCTTCCACGAATCAATCAAAGCCGACCTTGATATTATCTTAATGTGATTGTCACACGTCCAATCCGATCTATAAAGACCAATTTCACATTTCATCTTCTCTCGATCGCCCACTCGGTTTCTCTCTTACCTCCATATCGTATTGATCTTCTTCCAAACTCTCACTCTCAAGTGATTTCACATTCGGTATTCTTTCTACCCTTTTGTCCGCTCCTATCCTGGTTCACTCCCGGAAATGAAAAATATGGAAACCTCTTTCGGCTTCTGTGTCATTTTCTTGCTCACCACCATGCTGAACTCAGGTTCAGCAACTCTCCAAGTTGGATTTTACCGCTCCGCTTGCCCGGCTGCAGAGTCTGTCGTTCGAAAAGCCGTGAACAAGGCGGTGGCCAGAAATCCCGGCACTGGCGCCGGGCTTATTAGAATGCACTTCCACGATTGCTTTGTTCGGGTATGCAAACACTTCTTACCACATTTCTGAAGTAGCAGTAACAATCTCGATTTCAATAAGCAGTAGCGACGATAAACTTTTCCTAGCGAAAGAAGTTCTGTTGATATTTTGTTATTACAAAGGATATTAGTTAGATGCGAGTATATTCACCTAGTCCAACATAAAAGTAACTTAATAATCGACGTTCCTTACGCAGATGCATTTCAGCAATTCTGATGATGTTCGTTTTTTTTGGAAAAATAATAGGGTTGCGATGCATCAATTTTGCTCGATTCAACACTGGGCAACCCATCAGAGAAGGAGCATCCCGCGAACGACCCAAGCTTACGAGGCTACGAAGTCATCGAGAAGGCGAAGGCCGAGCTAGAGCATCTATGCCCCCAGACGGTCTCTTGTGCCGATATTCTGGCATTCGCAGCCCGCGACAGCACCTACAAGCTTGGCAGCATTAACTATGCAGTCCCGGCTGGTCGCCGCGATGGGCTAGTCTCCCTCAGAGACGAGCCGTCCCAGAATCTTCCCCCTCCTTCCTTGGATGCTCAACAGTTAGAAGCTAATTTTGCAAGGAAAGGTCTCTCTCTAGACGAAATGGTGACACTATCCGGTGCGCATTCGATCGGAGTCTCGCACTGTTCCTCCTTCTCGAACCGCTTGTACTCCTTCAACGCCACTCACAAGCGAGACCCTTCAATGGAACCCAAGTTGGCCAGTGAACTGAAAGCGAAGTGTCCGAACAATGGTGGTACCAGAGACCCGACGGTCCCATTGGACTTGGTCACTCCCAACAGGCTCGACAACAAGTACTACACTAATTTAAAGAAACACCGAGGCGTATTGACTTCAGATCAAACGCTTTTTAATAGCCCTTCGACGGCACATATTGTAAGTAGGAACGCTAATCATGGCGGAGCATGGGCTAGCAAATTTGCAGCTGCAATGGTGAAGATGGGATCAATTGATGTTCTCACCGGGAGCCAAGGCGAGATTAGGAGGAATTGCAGAGTTGTGAACTAGCAGTCGCTTACAAGGTTTATTAGAACATATATAAGCTTTCATTTCGATTTTTTTTGTACATTTTTTCATTCATTCATTGCCACTTCAAGTGTGTAATTTATTTTCTGACACAAAATATAGGTGTGTAATTTATTTTCTTCTTTTTCATGAACTTCGAGTGCGTATTTATCTTTAGACCCAAAACAAGTGTATTTATCTAATAGAATGGGCCAATTCTACTGTTGTAATCATTCCTTTATTTTGATTTAATTTTTGTGTCGGTAGCTTTCTAATGGAAAGAGTACCCAAAAAAATCCGGAATGTATTACAATGGAACCAATCAATCTTAAACATTTTTTCAATTTGAAAAAAAAAATATTATAAATCTTTCTATTGGATCAGTTCAATCCTAGACATTTTTCAAGTTTTCCCAAAAGAGTCCATCCAATCAATTTAGATAGGAAATTGTTGTCGTGGTGCCATCTTGCGTTACATAACTAACACTGACGTGGACATTTTTTTTAAATAAATTGATATAATTTTTTCTTTTTTTCCTTTCCTTTTCTTTCCTTTCTCAGTTTGTTGATGGCTGGCACTAGCCATGGTCCTCTTTTGAGCAAGGGTCACCCTTGCTGACATAGGTGAGGCCAACTCTCCCCCAAGCAATGAAACACGAGGGTGGCCCTTGCTGGCCATGGCATGTGTCTCAGCCATCAGCAAAAAGAATAAGGAAAGAAAAAAAGAAAGGAAAAAAGAATATTTATGTTAGCATCTATCGTGCCGCATATTGATGATTTTCCACGACATGTAGGATGATTAATATCCATGTTAGCAATTTCCATCCTACATTGACAGAAAAGATTCAATTGACAAAATGCGAAAAAAGTTTATAACTAAATTGTCCAATTACAAAATTTAGTACTAAATTTGTACCAATGCAATAGATTTAGGACATTGTTAGTATTTTTCTCGATTTCTAAAGCAATCGGTACATCTCCTAAATCCAAGGGTTAATATCCTGAAAAACCCCAAACTGGTATACCCGTGACAATTTACTCCAAGCTATTTTTTAACCACCAAAAACCCCAAACTAGCATACCTTTGACAAATTTACCTCAAATCGGTACACTTGTGACAATTTTACCCTATGTTAGTTTTTGTTAAATTTTACTGTCAAATTATTAAGTTAAATGATACGTGACAGTTGACTGGTATACCAATTTGGGATTTTACGCTCCATTTGTCACAGTTTACAATTTTTGTGATTTTTTTGTGGTATTAATTCAATTTAGCGAAATGTATATTTGTTACGAATTTATCAGTTTGGGGTTTTTTGTGGTCGAATAAATTAGTTTGGAGTAAATTTGTCATAAATGTACCATTTTAAGGTTTTTTTATAATTAATCAAGGTAAATTTGTCACGAGTGTACCAGTTTAGGGTTTTCCATGGTCAAAAAAATAAATTTGGGTAAATTTGTCGCAGGTGTACCGGTTTTGGGTTTTTCGGGGTATTGACCCTAAATCCAATGTACGAATTTCTTTAGTACCAAAACTTTTCCCGATTTTGGAAACCCATTCTGTGAAGATAATATTTATAAAGACAAACACACTTAGAAGGCATAAGGCCGATGAAATCTTCTAGAAGTCAAGCCGCTATAGTTGTTGAAGAACAGTTTCTTTCGCCACCATTCTTCCCTTAACCAAAATAGTATTTTTATTACTATTGTTACCGTTGATATTCCGGATTTTCTATTTTAGAAAAATTAGTAAGTGATAAAGGTAAGATGTTATATTACTTTTAGGTGGTAGATCGAAGCTTATCCCCAAGTAATTAGTGGAGATAAGACATTGTAGTCATTCAAAAAGTGTGCCATGCCATCTCAAAACTCAATTATCTCTCCTTATTTTAGATTACTAAATTTTTGGGTCAAATTTATATTATTGAATTAATTATCATATGTTCAGGTAAAAGTGAAAGGTGTTGTTTTTATTGAAATTACCATGCAATAATCTTCTCTCACTCTAATTTATGGTGAAAAATAATTAGGAATGTGCAAAAGAACTGGCAACCGCTCGGATCACCCGGACCAAACCAAATCAGATTGGATCGAAGTCGGTAGTTCTCAAGGGAACCGGTCCGATTCTCGATTCCAATAAATTGGAATCGATGGGTATTGGTTCGATTCCCAATACTAGGCATGAAACTGCCCACCCACCCACCCACTCGAACTAGATCTCTAATATATAAATATACATTTAATTTTTAAGAAAAATTTCCAACAAAAAAATTTAAGAACAATGAAAACCCTAAAATCCCTAATTTGAAGCTTAACATCCATTAACTAAGTGCTCATCTTGTCTTACTCTCATCTCGTTTGAGTCATTTCTCTATCTCTCACTTACAATCTCGACTCTCAAGCTCAATGCCCATCGACTCATAGTGTTAGCTCTAAACTTTTAATATGAGTCCAATCTTTTTACTGATTTTGCAATTAAGAGTAGGGAAGTTATTTATTTTTTGCTTTACTTTGGCTTGCTAGAAAACATTACATTGAGTACGTGAAGTTTGATGAGATTGGTTCTATGGACCCACTCAGGAACCGGACCAATTCTCAATGGTTCTATGGAACCAATGGGCGGTTTCCAATTTCAGTTTTTCAAAATCGATCATTAGAGGGCAGTTTCCAATTCCAGGGTGGAACCACCCACGTGAACCATGCTTATTCCTAAAAATAATCCCATCACATTTCATGATCTCTAACCTCGTAAATAAAATCAATATCCTTTGAAATGTCTCTTAAATCCAACAACACCTTCGAAGAACTTTAAGATTTGATGATGTTTCAATTTGTATCCAAACTGATGGATATCATTCAAACTTCCATGATCTATTATAAACACCTAAATCGCAAGATATTTGCATTGTAATAATTGCGGCGCAAAAGTGAATTTTCCACTAAATAAGGAAAAATCCCAAATAGGGACCCAAAGTGCACATTTTTTTTCACAAGAAGACTTGAAGTGGAGTCTGTCTCAAATAAAGACCTATTGTGGTCATTTAATCTCAAAGAATGACCTCACTCGTTGGCCGGTGAACAGATGCATCTTCGATGCATATTCCGATGGCCTGATCAAGGGTATTTTTTTCCAAAAAAAATTCTTTTTTTTCATTTTCAATTGTCCCATTCTTTCTTCTTCTTTTTTTCTAGTCAATGGTGTGTTGTTCATCATCTTCTTCATCCCTTGTTCGTCTTCTTCTTGCCAGATCAAGAACATTGGACTTGGAAGGGCCTGCGAGCGCCGGCCACTAGTAAGGGTCAGCTAGGGTTAGCCTTGCCTTAGGCTAGTGGGGACTTGATGCCCATTGCTAATAGCAGGCAAGGGTAGTTGAGCCCTCGCGAGCCACGAGCAAGGGCTTGCAAGCCGACCCTCACCAAATCTAGCAAGGGTGGCCTCGGCCACGACCGACGAAAGCCATCAAGCCCTCACTAGCTGCAAGCAACGGCTTGTAGGACCTCACCGACCCTTGTTAGTGGTCGGTGAGGGGCAACCTCGTTGATGGCCACAAGGGGGGACCTCCCTCACCTCCGCCTAATGCTCCATCGACAACCTCATCTTCTGTCAAGACTATGATTGGGACACCCATGCTGCCTTCTTCATCCCTTCCTCCCACCACCACTCCAAGATTGACGACTCCTCCAGCTACCCTTTTGCCCTCGAGCACCTCCCTGTAGGTCCTCAATTTGGATGGCCCTCGCCATATGTGGCGAGGGTTAGCCTGCAGGCCCTCATTCGCTGCAAGGGAGGGCTTGATGGCCCTCGCTTGCTGTCGGCGTTGGATGTCAATCCTGCCTTCGACCCAAGTGAGGCGAACCTTCACCAGATCTGTCGAGGGTCAGCCTGCAAGCCCTCGCCTACGGTCAGCGAGGGCTTGATGATCCTTACACACTATTAGCGATGGGCATCGAGCCCTTGCCGACCTTTACTATCGGCCGGCACTCGCCAGCCTTTCCCTAAGTTTGGTGTTCTTGATCTAAGCAAGAAGAAGATGAACAAGGGACGAAGAAGATGATAAATAGGACAACTATTGACCCAAAAAAAAAAAAAACAAACAAACAAACAAAGAACAAGACAATCGAAAATGAAACAAATAATTTTTTTTGGACGAAAATATCCTGATCAAGCTACCAGAATTTGCATCGAAGATGCATCTATTCATTGGTCGGTGAGTGAGATCCTTTTTGAGAATAAATGACCAAAGGGTTTTTATTCGAAACAAACTCCATTTCAAGTTCTCTTTTGAAAAAATGGTTAATCCCTTAAAAAAACCCAAAACTTGTACACATATGATAAATTTACCCCAAATACAAAACTGATACACTTATAACAAATTTACTTTATGTTAGTTTTTGTTAAATTTTACTATCAAATTATTAAGTTAAATGATACATGATAGTTGACTGGTATACCAATTTTGAATTTTATGTTCTGTTTGTTACAATTTACAATTTTTGTGATTTTTTTGCGGTATTAATCCAATTTAGCGGAGGGTATATATGTCTCAAATTTACCAGTTTTGGGTTTTTTGTGCTCGAAAAAATTAATTTGAGATAAATTTATCATAAATGTACTAGTTTATGGTTTTTTTTTTATAGTCAGTCGGAATAAATTTGTCACAAGTATACCAGTTTGGGTTTTTCATGATCAAAAAATTAATTTAGATAAATTTGTCACGGGTGTACTAATTTTGGGTCTTTCAGAATATTAACCCTTGAAAAAATGAGGGTACTTTGGATCCCTATTTGAGATTTTCCCACTAAATAATGAGCAACGGTTATCAGTGTACACCCGTGTACGTACGTAGTCACCTTGTAATAATTAGATTTTAATTTTATAAACACCACGCGGTGCGGTGCAGTCACAAAAGGTTTAGGTAAGAACTGAAGCCAACATGATTGACCAAGGTACATATAAAAGTACTCCTATCCCAGAAAAGAAATCAGAAATAGAATACTGCCGAGAAGATGACGACGTCCCTACAAATCCTCGCTCAAGTCGCGAAGTTGACATCTTTGAAGGTAGAGAGCGCATGGACCGTTCCTTTTCTTGAAAAACTCCAAGCACGAAGAACTGTTCAAAGTCCAAAACTCACGCTCCTTCTTCATCTCTTCTTCTTTTCATGCTTGAACGAGCATAGCTGCACGACACGGTTTCTTATTCGAATCAATCAGCGCCAACCTTTGATATTTTATTAAGGAAAACGTGAGTTGTCTCATTTCAGTGCCTATCTATAAATGCCACATCGAGCATTTCATCTTTCTTTCCATCCCCATCACTTGGTTTCTTCTCTCTATCTCTCTCTCATTGTCATCTGCTTTCCAGCTCTCGCTCTCTAGTGATCTCGATAAACTCTCTCTCTCTCTCTCTCTCTCTCTCTCTCTCTCTCTCTCTCTCCTCCTGATTTTCCAGTATATTGTGCCATTTTTGTCAGCTTCTGTCCTGCGGTTCATTCTTGGAAATGAAAACTATGAGAACCTCTTTCTTCTGTGCCATGTTCTCGTTCATCACCTTTCTGAACTCGGGTTCAGCAACTCTCCAAGTGGGATTCTACCGCTCCACTTGCCCGTCTGCGGAGTCCGTCGTCCGGAAAGCTGTGAACAAAGCGGTGGCCAAGAATCCCGGCATCGGTGCTGGGCTCATTAGAATGCATTTCCATGATTGCTTCGTTCGGGTATGAATGGACTTTTTTGCACATTTCGGAAGTAGTGGCCATAATCTCGTTTTTCGGAAAATAGTAACTCGAGGAAAACCGTTTTCTAGCAAAAAGCGTACGCCTATTTTTCGTTAGTACAAAAGATATTGATGAGATGTGTGTGCGGAGTAAATTTCACATTCTATCACGAGTCCAGGACGTTTAGTTGAGTCCAACTTGACGGCCACAAAATAATTATGTTTCTTATACTGATGCACTTCAGCTATCCTTATAATAAATTGGCTGATCTTTGATCCAATAATAGGGTTGCGATGCTTCAATCTTGCTGGATTCGACCCCAGGCAACCCATCAGAGAAGGAACATCCCGCAAACAACCCGAGCTTGCGAGGTTTTGAAGTCATCGATGAGGCGAAGGCTGAGCTAGAGTCTCTATGCCCGCAGAAGGTCTCATGCGCTGACATTCTTGCATTCGCAGCACGCGACAGTGCCTACAAACTCGGCAGCATCAACTACGCAGTCCCAGCGGGTCGCCGCGATGGGCTGGTCTCACTCAAAGACGAGCCCTCCCAGAATCTTCCTCCTTTCTTCTTCAATGCGCAACAATTAGAAGCTAATTTTGCGAGCAAAGGCCTCTCTCTGGACGAGATGGTGACGCTATCCGGTGCACATTCCATTGGAGTCTCGCATTGCTCCTCCTTCTCGGACCGCTTGTACTCCTTCAATGCCACTCACATCCAAGACCCTTCAATGGACACCAAGTTGGCTACTCAACTGAAATCTAAGTGTCCGAACAATGGAGGCGCTAGCGATCCCACTGTGCCATTGGACTTGGTCACGCCGAACAGGCTAGACAACAAGTACTACACTAATTTGAAGAACCACCGAGGCCTATTGACTTCTGATCAGACCCTTTTTAACAGCCCTTCGACGGCTAACATCGTGAGGAGGAATGCAAATAATGGCGGAGCATGGGCAAACAAGTTCGCGGCGGCAATGGTGAAGATGGGATCGATCGACATCCTCACCGGGAGCGAGGGTGAGATTAGGAGGAAATGCACGGTGGTGAACTAGATATGGACCATTAGGTTTAACTTTGATTTTTCATCCGACATTGTTTCATTTCTTTCATTGCTGCTTCAAGTGTGTATTATCAATTTTTTGTCCTCAACTTCAAGTGTGTATTCATCTGATTTAATTACATTGATTTGGTTTAAGAAACCTTGAGGAAATAGATAAAAGGGATACTTGTCTGGTTTTAAGTAATTCTATGTAAGGTAGCTGTTGTCTTGACATCATCTTTCACTATGATTGCTTGCCCCTTTCATGCTCTAACAACTAATTGCTATTTTTCATCTTTTCTATGCATCATCCTGATAAGCATGGACTTTTTTCTTTTATTCATCACGAGTGAGTTTTACAGGCTGTATTTCAAATTTTCAATGACTTCTACGATGTTTGGCTTTACTTGTACTGCATGAAACTTAACTTTTATTAAACATCGAACTACTAAAATTTTTATTTGAAATTTTTATGAGTTTTTTTCATTTGAGTTCCTCAAAATAAGCATCAGCTCAGCATGGACTATATATTTTTATTTTTATCAAGAATGAGTATTATAGGGTGTATTCAAATTTTTAATGACTTTTATTAGTTTTGGCTTTAATTGTACTGCATGAGAGTTAATTTTTATTAAAAAAAATTGATTATGTGACAGTTTTTATTCTACTGTGAGAATAACAGCCTATTTTGGATCATAAAAAACTATATGATAAATAATTATAAATTGTTATGAGGTCTACTACGTCAAGAATTTGTGGCTCATAACAAACTGTTATTCTCAAAGTAGCCCAAAAATTATTATGCTAGCAAAGTCCGTTTATTAAATATCGAATTATTAAATTTTTTATTTGGAACTTTTATAAGTTTTTTTTTTTTTTCATTTGAGTTTTTCAAAAAATTTAAAGGGCAAAGCATGAAAATATTTTTTGAACCTAGGCAAAAGAGAGGGAACCAACACAAATAAGGCTCAACAACAAGTACTACACTAATTTGAAGAACAATTGAGGCCTATTGACTTCTTATTGTACGCTTTTTAATAGCCCTTTGACGACAAATATTATGAGGAAGAATGTGAATAATGGTGGAGTATGGCCTACTAAGTTTGTGGTGCCAATGATGAAGGTGGATTGATAGATACTATCCCTTGGAGCTAAGGCAAGATTAGGAGGAATTGTAGGGTTGTAACTGCTTGAAAGGTTTACAAGGACATATATAGTGGTTTATTTCAATTTTTTTAGCTTGCTACTTCTTTTTTTTTTTTTTTGGTCGAAACTGTTAGGGAGAATCAGGCAACAATTCACTAAAGACAAACACAATCTAGGATCAATTTTTCCCTCAAAACTAAACTGACATAAATCGACTTGACCCCGACAACAACCAGTAGGCAAAATGACAAGAAGGCAAAGCCAGCAATAAAAGTTCATCCAAAAACTTCCACTAATTACTAATAATAGTAAGATACACATAGCGTTCTCCCCTAGTTATACACTAGAGGCTCAACATTAGTAATACAAATATGTTTCCTCATCACAAAGGTGAATTAACATAAACGAAGCAATAATATCCTAACCACAATTGGAGGATTCGGAGGAGGTTCTCAATGAACGAAACCAATCAATATGTAAACCCCCAGAAGGGATCGACTTCAATGAAGTGTTCTCTCCAGTTGTGAAACATAGTTCCATTCATGTGTGCTCATGTTAGTAGTCCTTTATGATCTAGAACTTTGGCAACTTAATGTTAAGCCCGCTTTTCTGCATGGTGAGCTCGAGGAGACAATCTATATATTTCAACTCGAGGGATTCATCGTTGAGGGTAAAGAAGATCACGTTTATAGGTTGAAACGTTTTTTTATGGTCTCAGGCAATCTCCGTGACAATGATACAAGAGATTTGATAATTTTATGTTGAGTCATGGCTACTCGCAAAGTGTGCATGACAATTGTGTATACCATAAGAGATTACATTATGGTTCTATTTTTATTTATTTATTATATGTGGACGACATGCTTATTGTGAAAGTGCTAGTATGAATACCTAGAGAGAGGTGAATAGGTGTGAAGACAATTTTTCGGAAGAACGGTAGAAATATTTTGTTTCTAAAATAGAGTCTTAAGAACAACAGACTTTCAGCAAGTTCAAACTTTAGCAGTTAAATAGAATTACGAACAAAGTAAATGAGTTTATGGAAGAGAATAAGAATACATAATTTATAGTGGTTCAGTTTAGATCAAACCTACGTCCACTCTCTCATGCTAACAGCCTTCTAGCTAGATTCCACTATGTAATCAACAAGAGATTACAACTTTGAGTGCAAATGCTTAGAGGTAGATCACACTATCTCACTAAGTCACTCTTTTGGTTTTTCTCTCACAATCACAAACGTTTAAGTTCATGAGAGACAAGTGTATACTCGAAGTTCGCTCAGACTTTGGAATTATAAATTCTACGCCATGTCTCTTACTTGCTCATCAGTCCTTGATATCCTTAAATACCCATCCACTTTCAAACTAGCCGTTGGACAGTAACTTAGAGGATCGTCTTCAAATCTACTCATTAGACTAGAAGATTTAGTAACCGTTGAGTGATAGAAGTAGAATCCCAAATTTATTCTAATCGCCCATACAAACAGAATATTGATTTCCATAAGTAAAGCTTCTTCGTATAAAAAGTTATTGTCGTCAAGATCCAATCATCAATCAATTAGATTGAGTCAATCAAATCAATCTTTATATAGAATCCAAACCAGATCACTAGCTGTTATATGTTTGGGGCTTGTGTTACGTTCTATCAAGTTGTCTCGTTCTGAACATACTTTGTTCTGAATCTGCTACGTTTTGAACTTGTGTTTCGTTCTGGACCTTGTCACGTTTTGGACTTGTGTCTCCTTCTGGATGTAAAGTCTAAGAGTCTTCAAACTGAAGTAGTGTCTGAGTGTCTTCAAACTGAAATAGACTTTACAATCTGGACGTAAGTCTGAACTGAATTAGACTTTACAATCTGAACATTAGTCTGAACTAAAGTAGACTTTACAATATCCTTTTCATGTTCCATCATCTGCATAGTCTATTACTCAACCATTAAACACGTTAGTAGCTTTTGATTTATTTTGTCATTTTCAAAACATCATAAGGGTTTCCCCTAACATATTGTAGCGAAGAACATATTAGAGATACAAAATTTGAAGAGACGACTTAACAGGAAATTTGAGATGAAAGATCATGGAGTTGCCAAGAAAATTTTAGGTATGGAAATTCGCAAAGACAAAAAAGTTGGGAAGTTATACCTCTTGCAGAAGAAGTATATGGAAAAAATGCTTGAGTGCTTTGGCATGAAGAATGCTAAACCTACAAGTACTTCTTTGGCATCCCATTTTAGGCTTTCGGTTTCTTTGTTGCCTAAAACTAAAGAAGAGGAAGATGAGATGTCTTGAGTTCCATATTCTAGTGTTGTGGGTAGTCTCATGTATGTTATGGCTTACACTAGTCCAAATATTTCATAGGTTATTAGTGTTATGAGTAGGTGTATGGCACATTCGAGTAAAGCCCACTAGCAAGCTGTGAAATGGATTCTTCGGTACATCCAAAATACCTCAGATGTGGGTTTAGTCTTTAATATAGGTTGTGATATAGGACATTCGATTGATGGCTTCATTGATTCTAACTACGTAAGCAATCTTGACAAAAGGAGATTTTTGACAAGTTATGTTTTTACGCTTGGTGGTTCCGCAGTTGGTTGGAGAGCAACTTTGTAAGACACGGTTGCTTTGTCTACCACCGAAGCAAAATACATGGTAGTGGCGGAAGCAGTATAGGAAAGCTCTCTAATTGAAGTGTTTAGTTACAAAACTTGGTGTAGAGTAGGAGGCAACCTCAGCTATCTTTTACAATAACCAAAGTACTATCCAATTAACCAAGAACATGATGTATCATGAGAGGACAAAACATATCGACATACAGTATCACTTTGTATGTGATGAGATTGCTAAGGGTATGGTTATGATGAAAAAAGTATTAATGATAGATAATTCGATAGATATGTTAACCAAAGCAGTTCCTTTGATCAAGTTCAAGCATTGCTTGGACTTAATTGGCGTTTTTGCCATTTGAGTTGCTTAGGTGGAGTTGGTGGCAATTCATCCTTTGTTTCCTACACTGAGTCCACTCATGTAGGCTTAGAGGTGTGCATCCTTGATTTCACTGTTTTGGGATGGCCTTGTATGGTCACTTGTGTTGGTGACGGAGAGAGATCTTGTGGTATTTGGTATAATGCTCTTTTAGAGATTTGAAGTCAATGTGGAGATTTGTTGAGTTTTGACTTTGAAATTAAGAAATAAGGGTGTTTTAAACCATGCACCTTTATTTTAGGGATTTTATAAGGGAGACTATAAAAGAATTGTTGGATATTTAGATCTTGTGGCTTATCAAGTGGTTTTAGAGCTTTTTGGATTGTACTTCTGTTTTCTTTGTTGAAGATAGGAAAACCTCTCTCTCTCCTCGTAGTTTTTCCCGTTTTGGGCTTTCCTCATAAATTTTGTATCTCGTGTGATTTTGATTTTCTTTCATCATTTTCTACTTGTTCTTTGATTGGTGCATCTTTGATTGGCATTTTTCTACGACAAAATAGTTTTGCACGGATTTCGAAAGCTAGTTAGTGATAAAGGTGATATGTTTGTGTTGGGAAAATTGTCTTAAAAGTCTTATATTTATTGCATTTTTAGTCAATCCAATCATAAACCTTTCAATTTTGTTAATTTAGTCATAAGCATTTTGATAATATAGTCCATTCAATCAACTTTGATTGGAAATCATTGATATATATATGCCAAACATCCTACAAGCATAGCCAACATTGATGTACACAAATTTTTTGATTTTTTTATTAATTTTTTATATTTTTATTATCATTCTTCTTTTCTTTTCTTTTCTTTTTTTTTCATTTTTCTCAACTGGTCGCCAGGCCTTGTTAATGGCCAGCGATTGAGCAACTAGCCAAAGGCAACAACCGATGACGGTTGCGCTCACTAGCCTCAAGGGAGGTCACCCTGACTAGGATCTAACAAGGTTACCTCGTCAAAAACTAGAGTGTCGAGCTCACCAACTTTAGGTAAGGTTGAACCTCATCTAAATCTAGTAAGGGGTGACCTTGCTAGCCTCAACAGATCCGACAAGGCCAAGCCTTGTCCAAAGCTGGTGAGGTCAAGCATCGCCCAAGGTCAACAAGGTCGCCCCAAGTCAATGAGGTCACCCCTCACTAGATCCCGCTAAGGGTAAACCTCCCATAAGGCTAACAAGGGTGAACCTTGCCGACTATTGCTTTTGGCTAGTCTTCAGCTGTCTCTGAGGCTTGGCGATCAGCAAAGAAAAGCGAAAGAAAGAAAACATAAAAATATCTATAAATATTAAAAAATTTGAAAAAATTTGTCTATATCAATGCCAACTATGCTACGTGTGACAGTTGGCATTTACATTAACAATTTCTGACCAAAATTGACCGAATGGACTACATTTGCAAAACGTGAAAATGTTTATAACTCAACTGACAAAATTGACAAAAGTAAAATATGTTTAGGATTTTTTGGACAATTTTCCTTGTTTGTGTTACTATTTGGTCGTAGTTTAAAGCTTATCTTCAAATAAATAGTGGATGAGACATTGTAGTCATTCCATAAGTGTACCATGCCAGCTTAAAACTCAACTAACTACCCCAATTTATTGAGATTACTAAATAAATTAGCGGAAGTTTCAGTAGAATTTAAAGGGGTCGTTTTTGCTTAAATTGCTTTTTAATAATATTTTTTCACTCTAATTGTTGAGAAAACATTCCTTAAGTAGTTTTGATAATTGACAGAACTTAAAGAATTTGTTTATGATAAAAAAGTATTTTTAGGTGGAAAGTCTGATGGAATGGAATCAAACGATATCAATCAAATATAAAATTGCGATTTATTCTTCATTCCTTATATATTATGTCAAATGGTTAGGAATGAGTCAAATATACTCATGCAATGGCTAGTAGCGATTGGTTGGTTACCTTGTCATTTTTTGTAAGAAGTTTCAAAAGGAAAATCTTCCTAATATCTATCGGAGATTCAACCTTCTTGGAATTTCTTATTAGAGGCGAAACATTCTTTCCATTTACAAACACTCAACTTTTCAAAACTCAAACTACTGTATGGGCGGCAGAAATTATGAAAAGCATCAACCTCGGCGATCTTGAAGTTATCAAGTCTTCTCAACTAGATACAAGACCAAGGGGTAAATTGGCTAAATGATCCTTCTAGAGATATGTCTACAGGTTAGCTTGGTTTAGGAGGAATATAAGAGGAGGCCTCGAAGTTGAAGGGATAGAATTGGCATTCATGAGAATTGAAGCTTATAATTCCTAAGTCTGTAGAGTGTTTTGTGATAATACACATTTGCCTTCGCTAAGCTATATTGTGTAAACCTTTTAGAGGCTAAATGTGAGAAGTTGTTCACACAAACTTGAATGCTCAAAACTCAAGAATTATAACCTCTTATCGATTTTTCTAGTAGATTCCAGCCAATAGACTATAGTGCTAAAGAGTGGATGTAGGCTTGCAAGAGCCGACCCACTATAAATCTTTGTGTGCAATTTTCTATCATTTACTCATTTTTATTAATTGTGATAGAATTGTACACCGGAAAATCTGACCACTTCATCAAAAGTTGTCTAGCTGCAATATTTGTTTAAACTCTTTCATCTCCGCACAATCACCTATTCACCCCCTCTAGATGATAGATCTAGTCATAACATTAATAAACGGTGAAAATGAGCCTATCATCTCTCATCATTTCTCTTTTCTCATAAAGAAAATCGATAATCTTTTGGACGTCTCTTAAATTCGATGATACCTTGGGAAAACATCAAGAGATGATGATGTTTCAATTCGTACAAACCGATAGAATTCATTGAAATTCCTATAATCCATATCAATACGCAGATCGTAAAGTACTTGTATTGTAATAGTTGTGGTGCAAAAGTAAAATTTTCGCTGAAAAAGTAATAGCAATAATCCTTTGTACACACGTGGATGTGCATGGTTACCTTATGGTAAAGAGATTTTAATTTAATAATCGCTCCGCGGTGTGGTGTGAGTTCCAAAACATTAGGTAAGAACTGAAGCCAACATGATTGACCAACGTCCATATACTTAATCCTTTTACAATACAAAACTCTAAACACAACAGAAATCGGAATTGATACGCTGCTTAGACGGTGACGAAGTCTCTACGATCCTTGTCTACATGGCGAAGTCGACATCTTTGAAAGTCAGAACGTAATTGGGCCGTCTAAATATATATAATATATCCCCATGCACGAAGAACTGTTCACCTGTTCAAAGTAATCTTCTCTCGCTCTATTCTACAGTGAAAATAATCCCATAATATTTCGTGATTTCTCTAACCTCATAAACAAAACCAATATCCCGTGGAATGTCTCTTAAATCTGACAACACCTCGGGAGAACATTAAGATTTGATGATGTTTCAATTCGTATATAAACTAATGGAAATCATTCAAATTTCCATGATCTATTATAAATACTTAACTTGCATTATGTTTGCATTGTAATAATCATGGTGTAAAAGTGAATTTTCCACTGAAAAAAGAGCAGCAATTATCATTGTACACCCGTGTACGTACATAATCACCTTATAATAATTAGATTTTAATTTTAAACAATACGCGGTGCGGTGCGACTTTCGGAAGATTAGGTAAGAACTGAGGCCAGCATGATTGACCAACGCACCATAAAAGTACGAAGAAATAAAATACTGCCGAGAAGGTGACGCCATCTCAATAAATGCTCGTCTATATTGCGAAGTTGACATCTTTGAAAGTCAGAACGCAATCGGGCCGTTCCCTTTCTTGAAAATCTCCATGCACGAAGAACTGTTCAAAGTCCAAACTCGCGCGCCTTCTTCTTTTCTCCTTTTACGTCTAATGCTTGCACAAGCACAGCTGCACGACGCAGTTTCTTGTGCGAATCAATCAGCGCCAACCTTTGATATTTTATTAAAAGGAATGTGATTGTCACTTTCCGGTGCCCATCTATAAAGCCGCATTGAGCATTTCATCTTCTCTTCATCCCATCCCCATCACTCGGTTTCTTCTCTCTATCTCTATACAGTTGTCATCTGCTTACTAGCTCTCTCACTCACAGCTGATCTCGATAAACTTTCCTCTCTCTCGCGCTCCTGATTTTCCAGCATATTAGTATCCATTTTTTGTCAGCTTCTGTCCTGCCGTTCGTTCTTGGGAATGAGAACTATGAGAACCTATTTCTTCTGTGCCATGTTCTCGTTCATCACCTTTCTGAACTCGGGTTCAGCAACTCTCCAAGTGGGATTCTACCGCTCCACTTGTCCGTCTGCGGAGTCCGTCGTCCGGAAAGCAGTGAACAAAGCGGTGGCCAAGAACCCTGGCATCGGTGCTGGGCTTATTAGAATGCACTTCCATGATTGCTTTGTTCGGGTATGCAAGAACTTCTTTACAGATTTCAGAAGTAGTGGTTATAATCTCGTTTGCGGAAAAATTGTAATGCAAGGAAAACCTTTTTTGTTTAAGCAAAAAGCGTATGCCTATCTTTTGTTAGTACAAAAGATATCGATGAGATGGGAGTGTGGGGAGTACATTTCACATTCTATCACTGGTCCGGGACTTTTTAAGTTTTGTCTAACCGACCGGTCACAAAATAATCTATATTTCTTATGCAGATGCACTTCAGCTATCCTGATAATTGCTTTGTTGTTCTTTGATCCAATAATAGGGTTGCGATGCTTCAATCTTGCTGGATTCGACCCCAGGCAACCCATCAGAGAAGGAACATCCGGCGAACAACCCGAGCTTACGAGGTTTTGAAGTCATTGACGAGGCAAAGGCTGAGCTAGAGTCTCTATGCCCGCAGAAGGTCTCATGCGCTGACATTCTTGCATTCGCAGCACGCGACAGTGCCTACAAACTCGGCAGCATCAACTACGCAGTCCCAGCGGGTCGCCGCGATGGGCTGGTTTCACTCAAAGACGAGCCCTCCCAGGATCTTCCTCCTTTCTTCTTCAATGCGCAACAATTAGAAGCTAATTTTGCGAGAAAAGGCCTCTCTCTGGACGAGATGGTGACGCTATCCGGTGCACATTCCATTGGAGTCTCGCATTGCTCCTCCTTCTCGGACCGCTTGTACTCCTTCAATGCCACTCACACCCAAGACCCTTCAATGGACACCAAGTTGGCTACTCAACTGAAATCTAAGTGTCCGAACAATGGAGGCGCTAGCGATCCCACTGTGCCATTGGACTTGGTCACGCCGAACAGGCTAGACAACAAGTACTACACTAATTTGAAGAACCACCGGGGCCTATTGACTTCTGATCAGACTCTTTTTAACAGCCCTTCAACGGCTAATATCGTGAGGAGCAATGCAAATAATGGCGGAGCATGGGCTAACAAGTTCGCGGCAGCAATGGTGAAGATGGGATCGATCGACGTCCTCACTGGGAGCGAGGGTGAGATTAGGAGGAAATGCACGGTGGTGAACTAGATATGGACCATTAGGTTTAACTTTGACTTTTCATCCGACATTGTTTCATTTCTTTTATTGCTGCTTCAAGTGTGTATTATCATTTTTTTGTCCTCAACTTCAAGTGTGTATTCATCTGATTTAATTTCATTGATTTGGTTTAAGAATTCTTGAGGAAGTACATAAAGGGATATTTGCAGGTTTTAAGTAATCCTATGTTAACTAGATGTTGTCTTGACATGATCTTTCGCTATGATTGCTTGCTCATTTCTTGGTCTAACAACTAATTGCTCTTTTTCATTTTTTCCATGCATCATCCCAATAGGCATGGACTTCTTCTTCTTCTTCTTCTTCTAACCCAAGCGAAAGGAGGGCAACAACACAAAGAAGTATATAACGATTAGCATGACCAAGATATTAATTCCATCGTGTGAAGGGCTAACTGTGTCCTCATGCTCATTCCCTATCCACGACCATTGGATTTGCTCTGTGTTTTCATCAAATGGCCAACTTCTTAACCCATATTTGATCAGTTAGATTATCATATGAGTTAGTTATATTTAGTAAATGGATCATAAATAGATTTAGTATATGTTTTTACTGGGTTCATAATTTACTTATATCCAACCTACCTTTATGAATATCTTTTGATCTCGCACTCGCTCACTACGTGCTTTCACCTTAATTTGGCTATACATTTTTCTAGATTGAGTTAAATATATAAGTGTTTTAGCAATATGCATAGAGTCGAGTATTGATTTAGTATGGTTAAATATTGGTCATTTGATTTGGATGGCATGATATAGGTCAAAATGAGTTAAATGAATCAATTTATGTTAGATCATTTTTTTATCCTATCCATCCGTTTGACGAATTTCCTCAGCTAGCTCGTCGACAAGGCTGTCGTCACTACTGCCAACTTCGAAAAAGCCGCAACTCTGTGTCATGCGCAACGGCCGCCTTTAGCACTCATCCCCCCAGCCCCCTCGAATCCTCACACCCTTATCTCTGTCTCTCCCTCCCTTTGCTCGCTTGGCAGATGGAGGTTGCCGCTGAGCCCTCATAACCTCATATCAAGTCGGTCCCACTCATAACATCAAATCTTCTAAATGGTGTTAAGGAAGTTCTATCCTACCACCTACCTAAACATATTGTTCTACACATATAATCTGGTCCATCAAATATGGGATGCAAAGGAAAATTTAGACCGTTAATCATGTACATTTCAATTTAAAAAATCATGAGATGATCCTGGCATACTGTCGAATCATGTGGGCTCTACCTAGAACCCCTCACTTGATCCAACAATGTATGTGCATTGGGCTCACATGTAACGGGGTCATGCAATAACGGCTCTTTAATTTAAGTACATGGTCTGTTCGTTGGCATGATCAATGTGCTCTTTTTGAAAATTAAGTGGATAATAAATTATAAGTGGTTACTTGATATAACAATCTAATTTTGATAGGTAACTTGTACTTTGAAAGTACTTTTTAAAAATATACACACTAGTGATTAAATGGTCCTACTTAAGTAATCAATTGAATGTTACAATATTCAAGCGAACGTTTTTAAAATGTTATGAAACTCAAGTGGTCAATAAAAATTTATGATACTCAAGTGAATGCCATACGAAAGTAATGAAACTTGTGGTGTCTATATCCCCTCTCTTTAGTAAACGATTCTCAATTTTGGCATGTCCCGATCCTCTTCAAACGAGCTGCATCCCTTAAGTCACTTAGGCCATTTGATTGCAACATCTTAGGAGGCGTCACCAACCTAATTGTATTATTGCTTATATACACAAGTGGAAGCATAAACGAATGACCCAACCATTAGATAAGGATGGTTCAAAACACACTTATATATACACACACATAGGCATCCATAATGTCAACATACCATGCAAGTCATTTACATATAAACTTAACACACAAGCTTAGCACCACTCGCTACGCCACATCAAAACAGCCCAAAAGCACAGCCACGACCTTCTCCAAAAAGGGTCTTGGGGTAAATCTAGCACCTCTTGTACTACAAGGGTGGTTTCCAAAAAATGATGCACCTCCCCCCCCCCCCCTACTATTAACTCTTATGGGTTGCATGTACCAAGCTCCAACTCAACGATCATATCAAGATTGATATCTGGATCAGACACTGCCTCATCAGGCACGTCTAGATCTATAGTGTCCCAGCCAGTATTCCCTAACCCTGCATCCGAAAGTCCGTCAAAACCATGAATAGGGCCATATAGGTAGTCCCCTACTAGGCTGAAAAGTGGTGGGGCACTGAGTTTTGGAGCCCCTTGTCAACCTAGATCATCGTCACATAGCGGTAACATGCATTGATCTCCTCAATTGGATATTGAGTAACTTCTTGACTTTGCTTAATAGGGACCCTGAACTTGATGTGGTGATAGGGCTCAAACACTCTTAGGGCTTGAAAAAAATTTCAACAAACAACAGTAAGATAAAACTCAATATAAAGTTATCGGATTCTCACATAGGGAGGTAATTCACCTCAAAGTCGGCTGAAACATGCGAGTTATTTATTAATGGCAGATTAATAGCGAAGTCCTTACTTTGCCTTAACTATTAACATTAATTGTTATCTCGCTTTCTCAAAGCCATCACAAGATAAGCACATAGGCAATTCTTATAACAAATCACATATTTATGAGGCAAAAACAAGAACACGCAATATCTCATAATCATGCACCAATGCCATCCAACGATCCAGACATAATCGCATATCATTCTCATGCACGTTTCACACATATATGTTTAGATTATTACAATTGCTTAGGGCCACAACCAACCTGAAAGTCGATGGTCTTCCAATATATCCAGGCATCGTCTTGCCCTATGCATATGACTCAAGATGACATTCCAATTGAGGAGCTTCATTCCAAAATCTATCACGAACGGTGTCCCATTGACGTGGGGCATCCAAACTTAATCAGGTATCGTCTCACATAATCATGCACATCCAGATGGTTCAATCATCCTGCATAATTATATGCATCATGGTATCTAAGTGATTACACGAGCGTACCATCACTCAAGCCCAATTCATTTCTTTCTCATTAATCGATATAGGAATATGTAATGCTCATACAATATGTAATAACGTAAGTCACATACAATCATGTGCATCTTATATCACATCACATTAGCATATCACTTAAACATTTCAACATGTCCTTTTTTTCCACACATTCTTACATACACATTCTTATCATGATAATCTATCGTGATAACATATCAGAACCTTACGATAACCTATCGCTTAAACCTACTTATCACATCATCGAACACCACTTAACCTTAATCTAGTCTTAATCTAAATCCTAGATATAACCACAACCCTAAGCAAGGACTAGAAAGCCATTCACTCTCAATTCCAAGCCCGGTATGCGACGGTGAAGAGATGGCAAGGCGAGATAAAGGCGAGGGCTGCTGGTCACGCATCAACAACCCACGGTGAGGGGCTATGGTGGCTTCACAATGGAGGAACGGCGACAGCAAGGCGGGCGAATGGCCTCCGGCTTCACGATGGTCCAAGCCGAGATAGAAGAAGGAAAAGGAAGGTGGCTGGTCGGCCTCCTCTTCAGCTCCAAGATCCAGCATGGCAATGAGAATGGCGGTGCGAGAACGGCAGCTCAATGGTGGACGACGGCTGGTGAGATTTGGAGAGGAAATGAGGGGAAATGGCTTGCAAGGGAGATGGAAATGTAGAAGGGGTTGTTCGGCTAGAACAAGGAGAGAGGAAAAGTGAGAATGAAAGCCAACGTAAGAAAATGAGAGAGGAGAGAGAGGGTGCCATGAGTTCTCGAGAGGTAAGAGAGAGAGAGAATGTGAGAGATCAATGTTTGTACTTTTCAATCCCACAAAACCCTCTCCACCATGAAAAGAAATGACACATGAAGAAGCAAAATCCAAAACCATTAATGGCTTGAATATGCAAACATGGGAAATTAGCTTAGGCTAGGCTACGCTAGGCTAGGATGTCCTGGTCAATCTTCCTTCAAACTTGTGGCCGCCACGTACATTTGCCTTTTTCAACTTTGCCCTCTTGTCCTTAGCTTGAAGAGAGGGCAATTGGGTCTTTGCATGAAGATTTGGCACTATGCAAGCATATAGGTGTATTAAATGCTAGATTTTGCAAGAGGCTAAAGTGGGCTTAAAGGGCCCACGGCCCCTTGGGCCGCCCCTCTCTTGGGTATGAGGCCCTTGGGCTGTTCTTCATGGCCGTGGGACCCATTGGGCCCATGTAGGTCCTCGTTCGCGACCCATTTCCACTTTTCCGAATTTTCGCATTCAGCTGATGAAAAAGAGTTTTCGCTTCAAAGTGACCTTATCAATCTTTTCTTGGTTTATCAATCCTCATTGTAATCTTGCTTCAAAGATTGGCCACCTATGTGATTCCGGTTCCAAAAATCGGGGTCTGATTAAGGGTGTCACAAATTTGGTGTTGGGAACTACCCCAAGCCTGAAGCTTCTGATGTAAAATAGGACAGGAAGCACAATCACGCCGAGCACTTTCCCCGGTCTGGTCTTTTGGAATTTTCTTCTCTGAGGAACGATTAAACTGTAAAAATCAACGTCTTCAGAATCTAAGCCTTGAGATGCACCAACCGTGTATATAGGAAGGAATAAAACCAGTAAAAACAGTAGAATCCCATAGACAATACAGGTGCATAAGCCGAAAGGACTGCAAACATAGCATAAGGCCATAGAGGCCCAAAACAACCAAACAGGGGCGAAGGCCATAAGGTCCAAAGACCAAATCTACATGAATGAGGAGCATAAGGCCCAAATCTGTACAAACAATTCTGAGGTCGTCAAAGAAGACGGTAGAAATGGTCCGCGGGAAAGATTGATTGATTGGGCGACCAGTCTCTGCTTTCCCAAAGATTCAACGAGCGTGCGTCTGGTTCTTGCTTTATTCCACCTTCATTGTATTTCCATTACTTTGTCTCTATCCCTCTTTATTCATTTGTATATTCGCTCTGGTCAAAGGTTTTCTGCCTTCTTCGAACAACGACACGCCTCGCCTTCTGGCCACAGCTGTTCTCTTGCACTTTCTTTTCTCTCTTTCTTCTTTTGTTGGCTTCTTCCACTCATCATGACACTTCTCTCTTTTTTTGGCTCTCTCGTGCACGTCCTTTTCCAAGAGGGGATTGATTTCACTTTGAACTCATTTGGCAATTAGTACGTTTTAACCTCTCTTTAACTCGCCTCATGAGCATTTGCCCTCTCGTGGAAACATGAACTGGCCATTATGATGATGATGATGATGATGATGATGATGATAGGGAGGTCAACATCTTCATCTCATAAAAAGGAACACCACGCAATTGGGATTTGTGCATCAATGAGGAAGGAATGTTTAGGGCGGCTTCTTATTCGAATTCAACCTTGAACCCTTTCCAAAATTGAGCACCAAATACCTAATGATAAGCTAGTTTAGATATTGAGTTTTTCAAAATAGAATAATATTTTCATTTCAATGAGAAAGTTGCGAGGAATGTATGAAGAAGAGGTCATCATCAGGGAACCCTACTTATGTTTGACTTGGCAATATGTTGGATTTTAAACAATGGCGGACTACAGTTGGTTGTAACTAAGGGGATGTCGATGAAAGATGAAAGAAAATAATTTTCCTCAACATAAATTGCAAAGAAAAAAATTGAATCTCCAAAATCCTAGAGGTGACCTTTGGGAGGGTTGTCTCCACGTTCTTGGACCTATTCGAATCTCCAAGAATGGGTTATTTGCGGACAATCATTTCTTCCATCAATGGATTTATACTCTACTAACAAAGAGGGCACATATCTGCATGAAGATGGTAATTATGTGTATAAATTAAGAAATATGAAGATTATATTGCTTGGAAGAATTTAAGTAGTTATTAGAGATATGAAATATTATATTAAAATATTTTAGAATATTTGGAAGGCTATAGGAATAATGTATTATTTCTTATATACACCTTATCATACCATACCAAAATATTAGGGTGTTTATGGATTAATTAGAAAATTTAAGGATGACATCCTTAAGCTTCCCTTTAATCTAACTAGCAAAACAGTTGCATGCTTGGAATTACTGATCCTATCCTAAAACTAAACCCGGTTCGTCTCAAATATCTTGCTAAGGTACATTTATTTTGCTAAAAACTTTGTGATAAAGGAAAATATTTTCTATAAAATTCAATTTTTAAAAAATATAGTAAGTTTTATTTGTTTGATGGTTTAGAGAAAATGATATCCTTCTTGCTAAAAGGGGAAGTTGTTTCCCCAAATCTAAACTTGTTTCCATCCACAGGAAACGTTTTCTATAAATTGATTAATTTTTAGATATCCAAATACTGAAAAGTCAGAAAATCATATTTTTGAAATAGTTTCAACTCATTAGTCTCATCCTATGGAACATCTGGAAGGCGAGAAACAACCGGATCTTCCGCGCAAAGGAACCCCAACCAGCAGATCTGCTGTTAATAGCAAAGGAACAACAGTACACGCTCAGCACGGGTAGATCGAAAAAAGGCGAGCGAGCTCTCAATCAAAACTCACCCGCTCACTGGAGGCCTCCGGAAGGGCAAAACCTGAAGTTGAACGTAGATGCGTCGTGGAGACCCGGAGATTTCCTCTGCTCTGTCGCCAGTATCGCACGAGACGCAGCTGGAAGGGTTCTCAACGGCTTCGCGGCCACGGCTAGGGTTTCCTCGGCAGCTGAAGCGGAAACTCAAGCACTTTCTCACGGGATATCGTTTCTGCACGAACTCAAGACAAACCACGTGCAGGATCTTCGAAGCCAAATTGGAAGCTACTTCATAGAAAGTGACTGTTATGCTGCAGTAGAAATGGTCATGGGCCGAGCCGCATGTACATGGGACCTTAAAGAAATTGTTCACAGGTGTACGCATGGGCTTCAGCAGAACAACGACTTCACGGTGATTTATAGCCCACGAGAAACAAATGCAGCGGCGGATTGGATTGCTCGACACCATCTACAAAACACCCTACCACGTAATTGGGTGTCTTCCCCCCTCTTCCCCTATGGAATATATTATGCGCAGATCTTTCCCCTTCTGTGGTTTGTAAGACTTCTCTTTAATTAAGTAATAGTCACTTCTATTTCAACCAAAAAAAAAAAAATAGTTTCTCTTCAAACAAGTAGACCCCTAATCTCACTTAAATTACCAAAGCTTGACACCCACTAGAAATCCTATTTATTTATCTTTCTTGTTTTATGAATGAATGAACACATCAATTTAATAAACCCACCCACGGATGGCTCCGCTGGTTGAGGCCTGGCCTCCTGACCGCCAGGTCAGGGGTTCAACTCCCAGAGTCCGCCACAACTCCTAGAACACTTCCATGACTTAAGCGAGGGGCCCTGGCTAATAGGTTGCTGAGCTAGTCTCCCCAGAGGTATAGTTGATGCCGTGCTCCTATAAGGTGAGTTAGATCGAATCCTCGGCAACAAAAAAAAAAAAAAAAAACACACATCAATTCGATAAGAAATAATATAATTTCTCGCAAAATAATTTTGTCCAGTCTCAATTCAACCTCCAACAACTATAGGAGACGAGAGCAGCTGCTTAATCCCTTCATGTTTAAAACCTTGGAATAGTCATTGCTTGCATCGGAAATGAAAGGTCGATTCATCATTAGCTCCGCTATTTTCAACTTAACGAGTTATCATTAGGTTTGCATAGGAGATATGGAGACAAATTTTGCGCTTGACAACCGTTTAGAGTATGGATAGCAATTTCTGACATAACATGATAACATGACTCAAACAAAATGCAAACTTAACTGTTTAAGGTCGAGACTATCTATATGTGGGTCCATTTTGTATCAACTTACAAGAGGTGACTAATAATTGTGTCGAGGTTGTGTCCAACCCGTTGGACATGAAATTGACTTGTGAAACCCTTATAATTAAGTGGTGAGTGTTGACATAACGACATGCTTGTCACCCATTCAGACACAATTAGTTCAAATAGTATTACTTTCCATGCTAATCACTATGTACAATTCAAATTAATAAACTATCGCAATTTGTGAAGAGATTTTATGAAAAAAAAAATAAGGAAATTTGTTGTCAAGTTTGTGTTGATGGGTTGATCTCATGCCGACAAGTTGAATTTTATGTCATAGCGGCACTGAAATCACGTTGACCGATCAACTTGTTGTCTTGGGGTCAACTCATTAATCTTAGAGTCGTGCCATGTCAACTCATTAATTCTAAGGTCGCGCAAAAGTAGATCGACGCAATAATCATTGCTCTGGCTTCCCACCCATTCCGAGATTGATTCAGTGGTAAGGACATTCTCATACTCACGTGTCACGTCTCCGAAATTGGGGGTTCCGATCCGTATCCTACCTTAAAAGACGCGGATTCAAATGGGGGTTATGTCGGCGAGTTACTACGCTAATTGCCCAATGGAAAGAGTATTCTCGTACTCATGTCTCAGAAATTGGTGGTTGGGATCCGATTCCTACATTAGAAAACTCATATGCCAGTGGGGATTATGGCGGTGATTACTCGTTAATTCCCTTCTAGTAGCCGGCTAATCACGATCGTGTTCCTGGGTTGTAAAAAAGGAAAATCGATTGTTCCGGCTTCATAAAATCTTGCAACTGCAAAGCATGCTTATTTCTTAGGTCTTCAATTTGACTATTCGAAACGAAAAATTGGTATTCGTTTTGGCAAAACATAGTGTACTTAATGTTGGTCTGTTTTTCTCCTTAATTTGAATTTTTTATTCATTTAACATACTTTTATTTTGGCATTGGGATTTGGATTTTATTTTAATATAAAATGTTTCGAGTCTTTTCGAATTTGGGTAAGTGTTGATAAATAAAGTGATTTAAGCTTTGTGAAGCTTTTCCTGTGTTTCAATAAATCGAAGAAAATTTGTTTTATTTGGAAAGTCAAAATGTGCTTTTGACCTCTTAAAAATCAGGTTTCCTCCGGAGCATTGGTATTCGGATAAGATGTAACCTCACCAAATAAAGAGAGTTTGTGTTGCTTTGAGGACCTCAATGACTTGTCCATTTGATATACAGTGGTGGTTGGCTCCACAATGCACTCTTTATTTTAATAAATTAGTGTTACACGCGTCGTATCCCTCATTCCTCTTATATATTTGTCTTCCTCAAAAGAAGATAATACCTTTTAGTTGTTCTATATTCAGTGATATCGAGGTCTAATGAAATGACAGCAAATGTGAAATATTTTAGGGACTTGCTTAGCTCTAAATCTTTTTATTCATTTACAAGTAGTTTTATGTTGGCTTTGGGATTTGGTTTTTATTTTAATAAAAAAATGTTTCGAGTCTCTCGAATTTGGGTAAAGTATTGACAGATAAAGTGATTTAAGCTTATGGGAAGCTTTTTTCTCTTGTTTCAATTAATTGAAAGAATTTTGTTTTATTTGGAAAGTCAAAATATGCTTTTGACTTTTGATTTTTCATGGATTTAACTAAACCCGCACTCACATCTCTTATCGCATGGTTGGTTGTAAAGTGCTCTCGTTCCATCCAACCCATGCTTGGATGGTGTCCATGAGGTGGCGGAACGGGCATTCCATTGATAAAATCAGTGGAGGAATCATGATTCCCTTCCTTATTCCTACATAAAATATAAGAAGTTAAAATTCAACTAATTTAGAAATAATTAATTGAGAAATATTAAATTATTTATAGATAGTTAATTATTTCTAATTAAAGCTAATGAATAATGAACATTATCATTAATATTTAAAAATTAGGTATTTTAAGTCATATTTAGGAATAATTAATGTTATCATATTTGGCAATAATTAAATTAATAACTTCAATTAATGGTAGCATATTATTAAACGTTTAGGATTAGATAACTAAACATTATAGCTAAGAATATATTACAAAAAATATTTACTAATTTAAAGTATATTTAAAAAATTGCAACTAAGAAAATTGCAACTAATGAATAATAAATCAATATTAAATAATTTATGATTCCAAAGTTAAATAATATTATTCCATTATACTTATTTATCATATTATTTACACATATCAATATAGATAAATGGTAAGACAAGTGTGGCGTAAATTAAATGATTAGTAATTCTTATACAATTCCGCTACCACATCAATTTTTTATTACAACCAAGCACAAAAATTCCTATTCCCATAACTCACCAAAAAAAGACACTAGAATTATTATCATTCCACTCATTTTCATTCCATTTTTTTCCTGCCGTATCAAAAACAATCACTTACGATGACATTGCTTTTGTGATAATGAAAGAATGACATTAACGAGAGCCATAATGATAACTATTCACAACATAGGACAAAAGGGCAAGAATTCAATTTTCATTACATAATTTCCGAAGAAAGTTCAAGGCATTAAAAATCAACTTTTTTCCTTTTCTTGTCAATTACTACAACCTTTCAAGGCGTCCATCGACAAAATCCATAATTTGACAACTTTAAAATTGAGAAATTTCAAGCAACAAGATTTCGACACAAGACTAAATCATGAATAAACTATTCAAACAACCTCAGTTCATGTATGAATTTTCATAAATTTGGCTGAATATAAAAGTATTTTGTAATATGAGTCAGGTTGAGTATACATTGAGTAAGTGCAAAATTGAATATGAATTAAAATGAGATAAATGGGTCTTTTTTTATGGATTGGATCGTATTCAACCAAGTCATCCGTTTGATGGATCTATGGATAGTTCCTTCGGCTGTCGGTGGTCCTAACATCGGTTTGGCAAACTCATCCTGAGATGAGCTTGGCAAAGTTCTCACATGGACCGAAGGGGATTGGACAGAACTACAAACGACTCGTCAAGGGATATTTTCATCGATTTGCCAACGACGAAGGAACGCCCCACCCTCCTTCCAATCAGCAATTGCCAAACCCTCAAGGGTTAAAAGCGCGAGAAAACAAAGAAAGAAACCAAAAAGTGGCGATCGCATCGAAGGTTTAAGCTTTTGTGTTTTCACGACCGTAGAAAGATCATGTGAGCATGTCGGGAATAAATGGTACCAAAATCCGACGTTCCAAAAAGCTCAAAACCGCCACTCCTCTCCATTGCTCGAAGCCAGATTTCATGTGATTTTTTAGGAGGCCCCGCCTTTTTCATCGTTACAGCAAAGATCTTTGCCGCTTGCTCTTTCGTTTTTCGACACCTAGCCCCTTTTGTCTTTAACGTCGTCTTGCTCCACGCATTTATTGCATATCTATGTGTCTAGGATCTTGGTCTGTTTTTCTCCTAAATATTCTAGCTTCTATCCCATCATGTACACATACAATAAGAGAGAAAAATAAGAGGATTCGAAGAGATTTGAAATTAGACTTCTTACGCTAATATCTTGAATGATTCTGTGAACTCATTATTAATTATTCCAAAAATTCAAATGGTTGAATGAAGTCGTTGATTAATATTCAAATGTTCTATCATTTAAAAAGATAATAGTCAAGTACTTTTAATAAGAATTCGTGTTTCTTGAACGCGAATGTCGCCACAGAAATCGGTTTGAAAAGGATGAATTTTAAAAAGTCATTTACAGCAATGCACGCGTTGACTGGTAGCTAAACATCAGTAGTGAGAATGGTTTAGTAAAGAGGTCATTCAATTCGCAACGAAATCGATTTGTGCGCGTAGTGTTTAATGAAGCAAGCGTCGGGTAGTTGCATAGAGGACTGTACAGAGACGTGTAAGGACTGGCGCCTCAGTTATTACCAGATAGGGCATACGGCCAAGCTCAGGTTCTGGCCTGCAAGACTGATGGCTTGTCTGCAGGGGATATGAGGTTGATTTGCTGTCTTCCATGACTTCAAATGTCCGCGTTTTGTATTTGAAGTATCAAAGTTCCTTTTTGGAGAGAGAAAGAAAGAGCAACCTGTTTCCTAAAACGTCCATGTTAGAGGTACTTAGGAAATCTATATGATAATAAATATCTCTCATAATTATGTGATATCTCTTTTAATTGTGTATATATTAATTGATATATGTTGCCTTTGATGGTATCTCAAAGTCTATAAATAGGTTGATATAATCCTCATTATGATACATTGAATTATACAGAAATTTCTCAATTCTCTTTTCTACTTTATGTTTAACTTAATATCAAAGTTAGAAGTCTTGAGTTAAAATCTTTCTAGACCTCATTTGCCTCCTTCGGGTCTCATTTGGCTCATCAATAAAATTTTCACGCAAATCAAACTAAGCGTGAGGTGTAGTGTTAGAATATTTAAATAATAAATCTTATATTCATCTAATTATTTAAACTTTTAGAATAACTAGCTATGATTCCATAAAAATTCCTCAAATCTATCTTCCGCATTATTCTTTATCAACTATACATAAGACTGATATGCAAAAATCACGTCTAGTCACGTAGCATCTGCCATCTTCGCATGTATAATGTACTTGATTTCGCCGTAAATTCGTGTAAAGTAATGTGAAATCTAACTGCCTGATGCAAGGCTCCAGATTTCGTGTTAAAAGAGCACGGAGGTTTGAGTTCTGTTCAAGACATGATACTGAGAAAACTAGACGAGTATGAGGTCCATCCTTTTTTCTGTGCAATGAGTATGAAGTTGTCCCCTTTCTCAATGGCGGGATTCTGCGATGGCATCGTTGAAGTTTCCAAAGTTGAAAATGACGGGAGTTGCTCCTTCGGACGCTGTCAAAGGTTCCAGAGCTGTCCCCTTTGGCACATCTTAAGGCCATGTCTTGTTTCGCATCAACATTCCCATCTTCTTATATTTCTCATTTTCTGTTGTTTCTTTTAAGAACATGCAAACGACATATCTCACCTTCGATCTAAACAAAGTTGGACATTCACATATGTCCAAACAAAGTTCTACTTCATAATGATTGAATTGCCTCTCTTTGCAACTTCAATTTAGCAACCGGGTGATTTGATTTTTAGTTGGTTTAGAATGTTTTTTTCTAGATGTGATTTCGAATTTACGATAGGCATTTTTGATATAAAACATCGTTTTCGAAAATGGAGGTGCAGGATAATTGATGTGGAGATATAATGTAATCTCACAAAAAATAAAGCGCAGCTATTTAAGTGCTATTTTCAAAATCAGAGATATGGAAGTGATCACAAATTAATTATGCAATATATTTTTGATAATTTCCTTTTTTTTCTGGTTTCAAAGCTAGGTGGTGTCTACACCTAAGAAGCACCGACACTCTCCGAAAGCCTTCGTATCATGTCCGACACTTCAACACATGTCCGACACGTGATCAACGAGTGTCGGGAAATCTGACACATGGTTAACTCTTTCCAACACGCTCCAACACGACGCACAGGATCATTTTTAAAATTTTTCAATACTTGAGGAGTCAAAATATAAATATATGAAAAAATAATAAAAATAACAAAAATAAAGGGGAAATAAGAAAATTCTTACTCTCAAGTTTCTCAATTATAAGTTTGCACATTCTCATGAGTGACAATGAAACGCCCCTCTTCTCACTGGCATTGCTCCGCCACCCTCGCAAACTTAAAATAGTGATTTTTTTATTTTATTTTATTTATTTTTTTGCTTCTTTCTACCTCTCTCAGGTGTCGTCTGTGAGTTATCTCTTTTGTTCTACGTCATTAGCTTGTGAGTTATCTCTTTTGGTCTACGTCATTAGCTTGTGAGTTATCTCTTACATTTTGCATGGTGAATTTAGTTATTTCCTTTTCTTTTGGAGTTCTTGTCCTAGATTTTCATTTTTCTCGAACCTTGTTTTGCAGAGAAGCTCCGAGTTAGTCTATATCATGAACTCCGAACTCTGTTTGGGACTATAAGAAATCTCACTAATTTCCGATAAGTGTAAGAAAACATGACATGTTCCTTCAAATTTACTTTGTTGTGTTTGTAATTTTTGAATTTCTTATTTAATCTCTATCAAATTAAAATATGAATGATATTAACAAATGTTGAATTAATATTTTTAGTATAAATTAATTATATGCTCTTTTTATTATTTATTTTTGCATTTATATATAAAAATATATATTTAACATATAACATGTCGGAACGTGTCAGAATTCTCTATTTTTTTAGAAATAACATGTAGGCGTGTCGTGTTGTATCATGTCACGTGTTGCGTGTCACATGTCCGTGTTGGTGCTATGTAAGTCTACACTCTAACTAGTGCACTCCTCAATCAACTTTAAGAGTGCACTGCCCTTCATTGGTATAATGCATTTAGGATTGATTCCTGCTTTATTTACTTCAAAAGAGTTCAATCTTTTTACTGGTACTTAACTCAAGAAGAGGTAATTTACTACATTATGTCAATTGCGCCCGTTTTGTTTCCATTATATGGATGGTCTATTAATTGCAAGCGGCTTTATAAAAATTAATCTAGATTGACTACTACTATTATTTTTCAATTAATCTAAATTTTACACTTCATACTCTCTCATACTCTCTCTCTCTCTCTCTCTCTCTCTCTCTCTCTCTATTCAAAACACTCAAAATATTAACATGTAAACTTGCACACAATTGTTTCGTAATATGTTTGTAATTTAAATAATATTTTAAATTTCAACAGAAAGTAAAAGAAGCACGTTTTATTTTTACTTAAGCATAAATACCCGGGTCTTAATCTTTTGAAACAGGATGTCACATTTGCTTAACATTCACCAAACTAGGTGGAACTATGAAACTCAATGCTAAGTAATGTTCCAACACCATATAGACATGTGGCTGATTCTTAATTGTGAAATAGCCCGTGTAGCGCCTGGTATTCTTGACCCATCAAAAGGCTGCACAAGCTACTTATCGAGTAAAACTAAGCGTGATTGCATCCATACTATCTTCAGGAATAATCATGAGAAAGAGGGCTGGCTAGGTATACTTAGCTCACCAAACCTCGCATAGACTATTTCGTGGTCAAAAATTTATTGACCCATGACACATGTATGTCGACGAAGTTCTTGCTTACATTCCTTTCCGTGCTTTCTTAAAACCCAGATCGAGATCAAGGGTAATCGCAAAAATTCAATCCAACACCCAATGACTTCATCTCTGTTCTCTTCTTTGAAGACAAATCCAGCGTCGTTTTGACCTCTCTCTCTCTCTCTCTCTCTCTCTCTCTCTCTCTCTCTCAGGTCTCAACGCATAAGCTGTACAAGAAAGCAAAGTCATTCGTTGACGCGTGTTCTTTTCGCAGTATACAATTCTTAAACACGCCCATCAATCAATCAAGCGCTCCCTTTTGCCCTTCCAAAAATTAAAAAAAAAAAAAATGGGAAAGCACTTGGAAGTTAGCAACAGGCCCTTGTCTACTTGTCCCCTAAATTACATACGTCAAGGCCCTCGTCCCGTACTAGGAATTATATAACAAAGGAACTTGCTCTTGTCTAAACAAAGGCTCAAAAGTCACTCAAGATTTAAGTCCTTACGTGTACATTTTGATATTCACATATATCTGCTGTTACAAGCCTCTCTCTAAGTCACTCTAGATACCCACGTCACATAACATACCGCAAAACCCTAAAAAAGGGTGGGGACCAACACTAATTTTGCCAATTTGCATGGTCCATGTTTGCCTTAATTTCCCCCACTGCAGATTGTAGGACACCCTTCTTTAATTACGACATTTATCTCATCCTCTATGTCATTGTCCAACGCAACCCCCACTCCCTTATTTTTACACCATATGCTGTACAAACCATGTCAATTTTCATGTAGTTTTTAAGCCCTCCGAGTGAACAACACGACATCGGGACTGGCACGTCGCCGTCGAGGGTCTTTTCCAGGGCCCTAGGATCGGCTACAGTCGGCCCTGCCGAAGCCGACTCGGCGGTTGGGCAGGTCGAATTCGACCCACAGGTTCTGCTGGTGGAAGTTGCCTATGATGTTGCTCGCGGCACCGAGCATGCTGGACCTCCCGAAGGCCAGGCAGTGGACCCCGCCGTCCACCTCGGCCAGGACCTTCTCCTTGGCCACCACGAGCTCCACCCCCTTCTCGAACTGGAAAGCCAGGTCGCCTATGGACCGCCCGATTGCGGCGGCGTCGCCGTCGAAGCACATGTCGGCCACTCCGCTGTACATGTACCCCTTCTTCATCAGCGGCCCCACGAGCCTCACCACTTCCTCCCTCACCTAAAATCAGTGATTCGCAGCGCATCAGTTATGACGGTTAATTTGAAAACGATATTATGTCGTAGCGAATGGAATAATAGAAGTTTGGATTTCGAAATCGTAAAACTGATTCAGGACACGAGCATAGGTCGGACATGAAATATTTTTCTAACTCACCTTATCGTAGGCCTCGTCCACCAGGTAGGTGAACTCGGAGCCCGAGTCGATCATGGTCTGGCCCGCCCCGCCGGCGTTGGGCTGGAAAGCCATCGGAGGTATGCTGAGGCGCCGGCTCCCGATCCTAATCCCCTGCATTGCCACCGTGTAGGCGAGCGGGTCCAGGTTTGGCATCCGTTGACTTTGACCCTGGCTGAAGGTCACGAGGCCGATGTACTGGAACGCCCTGGAGTTCGGGTTGTCACCGAGGTATAGCGACCCGGTCGGGGACGGCCCGGATCGGGAGGCGGGGGCGGGCACGCAGTACGAGAACTTGGACACCTTGGCCTGCGAGGGGAACGAGAGCCGGCCGAGGTTCATCCCGAGAATGCCCTTGTCGTCGCCGGAGCTGCTGGCACAGCCCAGGATGAGGGGAGGGGTGGCCTGGGTGCTCGAAAAGGTGAACTTCTCGCGGACGAGATTGCCCTCGGCGAGGGTGCCGTCGGCGTAGAAGTAGGAGTAGTGGCAGAGCCGGTTCTGGTCGCACGACGTCGGCAGGGTGAAGTCCGGGGTGCGCGGCTTGCAGAGCGGGTGGTTGCAGGGGAGGACCGAGAAGGAGGAGGACAGAGATGGGTCGAACGTCGCCGCCGACGACGAGACCCGCCCACCCGCCGCTGTCTCCGTCTTCTTCGCCGCCGCAGCAGCGGACGGCGATCTCTTCTTGGCCTTGTTGTGGCACTGGATCCAGGAAAGCTGGCTCCCGGTGTCGAGGATCATGTCCTGGGTCTGCGGGGGAGTCCCGATGGGGAGGGACACGACCGGGACCATGGAGTACTTGAACGGAGACTTGACGGCGACGGCAGAGGCTGCGGCGCCGCCGACAGATGAGCGCAGAGATCGGAACTTGTCGTGGGGGAGAGAGTGGGATTTGAGAGGGAAAGAGAGAGAGAACGACGACGACTTGTTCTGGGGATGGTTGCTCTGTTCTTGCTTCGACAGGGAAACAGAACTGAAGCAGAACAAGAAGAAGAAGGGTACAGCGACGATGGAGCATCTGCGGACAGCCATGGCGTCTAGAGAGAGAGAGAGAAAGAGAGAGAGAGAGAGAGAGAGAGAGAGAGAGAGAGGGGGGGGGGGGGGGGGAGTGAAAGGGGCGAAGTGAGATGAGGAGATTCGGCAGGGGGAGGTCGAGTATTTATGCAGTCTCGTGAAACGGAGAAAGAGAAAAAGGCAGGGGAGAGGAACGAGAGGGAAGAACAAAAACAGAGGAGGGGAGGACGCGGTTTCTCTCTTTTATTGGGAGCGGTTAGGCTTTAAATTAGGGTTCGGATCTTTCGTTTTTAAACGCCGGTGAGATTGTGCCGTGTCTGCGCGATTATACTTTTCTTCTCCTCCTTCTAATTTCCTCTTTTATGGCACCCAAGAGAGGAAAAGTGTTTCGGCTCGAGGAAAAACGCATTTCAATCTTCGAATGTCTTTAACGTAGAATAGAGTTGTTTGATGAACACATTAAAGAGATTTGAGTTTAAACTAGCTTAACTTATTTTGTAATTGTTCATGTTTGAAAAAGACATTTTTTTTCCCGAGAGTATGGAGATCGAAAATTAATGAGAAGAGTTGATTGGGCAATTCAATCGCTATCATACTTCACCCATCATTGATTTCAGAACGGTGGTTTTCTTCTAATTCGATTGGGGTCACTATTGAGTAGTCGGCCCGCACAAATCGTTTTCTTTACGCATTTCACGTTTATCACAGTCAACGCAAGCAATTGTATTTGTGACAAGTAACTAGGATACTTAAATCGTCTTATTCTAGTGCCCCGTTCACAATAATAGAAGAATTGACATATGCCCAACATCAGTTGCGCCATGTGCCAATAGTAAAAAAAAATCCCCTTCTTTTAACTCTAAGAAAATCCATTTGAAGTAGATATGTCAAACCCAGTATTGGAAACCAACTTGAATGGAAGTAATTCCCCCCAAGGCTACATCAACCGTGCATTAAGTATTAGATATTTTCAATACTATTACTCAAAGAAATGTAGGTAAGATGTTAGCTACTTAACCTTCTTCTAGTTTTTTTTTTTTTTTCAAAGGAGCGTACGGGGATTTTTCCTACATGGTGGGGAGTAATGTACGTGTGAAGGGATTTAAATGGTCGGAAGAAGATTTTTTTAGCTCATGTAGTAGGACAGTTGTCTCTCTTTACGCTCCATGTCCTCTTTTGGCCCCGCGAGCCCTTCCCAAAGGACGAACCCATTTCGCTTTTGTGGTGTCCACAACAAATGGAAGACAGATAATTAGGTACTACAGTAATATATATATATATATATATATATATATTCAATTTTATGTGGATTGTGTGTTAAAATGCGCTTGAAAGTTGTGTTAGATAATCCCTTTACATATATTTGACATGTCGTAAAGCAATTATAATTAACAATCCCATTTTGATACATAGGTCATTGGATTGAGTTTTTGAGTAAAGGTTAGTTAAATTTGATACGTTGATGAGCTCAGATTAAAGCTAATTGAAGGCATTAGGATTTGTGGTTTAGCTCTTATCTAGGTGTAAGATTCTCTAAGTTAAACTTTTTATGCAATCTTTATTTTGTCAAATGTGAAGATGAACACAAAAGAGAGAAATAGAGAATTTTCTATATATTTGAGTGTGTGATGACAAGAAATACATGAGCCTATTTATAGGCTTTACAAGTTGACTATTTACAGTAACAGTATATTATACAATCAAGCATAAAGATATCCATAATATTATTCAAATATCTAGAATATTATAAATATCATAAATATATTCAAAATATTATAGATATCCAGAATATCTTAATAATTTAAATATATCTAACAAAATGGTTCCACACAATAAAAACTCCAAGGAAACATTAAAAACGGCAAACACATATAGGAATCAAGGATTTGATTTTTGTGTTCATTTCCGTATAAGAATGGTGGACCACAAATCCTATGACCCAATCCGGACTTATTTGAGCCACAATATCTTTCTTTTACGTGAGGTTCTGTTTATATGTTCTTGCTTGTCCACCACCAAATCAATTTATCTTTCGCTTAGTCATTATTAAAGGTAGTATCATTTCCATCGATAGAATGTACATAATTTCACAAGTCGAGTCGAGCCGGCCACACCACATAGAAACTTGCGAGCAAGCCGAAAGAGAGTACTATTTCCTAATCTTTTACCGAGTTATGTTCTTCAATGAAGTTAACGTTATTAAGCGAGATTGAGCATTATAAAGTTGAAATTGCTTATATAATATATATTTATACATACACAAGAGAATGAATTTCTTTTTCCTCCAAAAGATGGGAGTGGGTTGGAGAAACTAGCATTGAGAAATAAATTGAAGCCATAGGTCAAAGTACTGTTCTGCAATCATTGGGGGTCCCCGTCCCACGCCCCTAAATATAATCTCTAAAGCAATTCAATGTTTCCTCTTTTATTTTCTTTTTCTTTGCTTTGCTTTGCTTTCCGCCTTGTGTTTTGGTATTCCACCTTTATGCAGGCATCGCCTAAAGGCATCGATTCATTTTAGGCGCATTTCTGAATCTAGTTCATATTACTTTTTTTTTTTTATGCATAGCAGAGGCATGCTGATCTCGTTCCCGCCAAAAATTAGTTAATTTTCAGCAACGTTGAATTTTCACAGAATTATAATATATTTCATCGACATATATAAAACAATGGTTTGCCTAGAGCTTATATAGTAATGTTAAAATATTCTATATGTTCTCATATACATCTTGTGATTTGGAGTTTAACCCCTACGAGAGCCTCTTGCGCTTGCTCATTTGATTTATAGAGATAACGAGCTTCCAAAATGCATTCTTCATTTTAACTTGTTGATACCGTCACATCTTGCGCTTCCAATTTCTCTTGTATCTTGCTCTTCCCTATAGGAGGGAATATCCTTTGTGTTTTTTACATGCCAATGATCCCAAGATCCAAATGAGGATCAAGATAAAGCCTTTTAAAGACTTGCTTAAGTCCATTTTAGAGTTTATATAGTAATGTTAAAATATTCCATATCATTTGTCTATAAGGTTTATATGTTCTTCATATACATGTGATTTTCTTCCACCAATTAATTTAAGTTTTTGGATTAGATATCCTAATGCAGCATCAAAGTTTTCATGTGTCACGTCTTCCTATTCCAAATAATTTAATTTTTGTGTTGCATAATAACTCATGAATTCTTATGGAAATAAAAACCTTTTTTGGCCTAAGTGATAGAAGAAAACTCTTGAGCTCATGGAATATTAGCAAATCGACTTGGAAATACGAACAAGAAAATAGCACATTCTCCATAAAAATCCCACACACACACACACAAAAGAAGAAAAAAGAATCTCTATCGACCCATTTTGCTTAGAAACACCAAAAGATAAATATTCTCCCAACCAAAAGAAAAGAATATAAGAGAAAGCTGGCCATGGACGCTATATTCGATATGGTCCCTGTCGATACTAATGGCGAGCACTCATCTTTCACCCCAGCCAAAACCCTACCAAATTGGGATAGCCAGTTGGTAGGGCCACGTGGCGGCACGACACGACGTTCGTGATCACATAAAAAAGAACTTAAAAATTAAAATAGAGAGACGTAAGAGAATATGGTCAACATGTCTAGGTAAGATAGATACTCGCGATGTCAGATTTGTGGCGTCGGTTTCGTTTAGAAACTAGGAGGCCCCCACGCACGCCCCGCACGAACGCCCATACGTCGGAATCCCTAGCAGTAGCACTACATGGTCGAGTTGACAACGAAGTCGCCTTGCACCCTAAGTTTCTGACGCACGATCCCGAGGTGGAGCGGTTTTAAATGATCGAAAGCATCGTGACATTGAAATAAGACGAGTGAAGAGCTGGACTTTGTCATGACGAGACACCGATTTCAACTAATTTGAGGAATTTTGTGAATATGATTTGGACCGGTTTATCTGACATGTCGGTGGAAAAACATCTATTAAGAAAAATGTTTGCTCGTCCTGATAAAAGTTAAAACACGTATTATGGGCCGTCAATTCCTTGACTATGAAATAACCCATGCACCACCTAGTGACTCAAGAGTAATGGATTAGCCTTACTTCTCTAATTGTTCCTAAGAACATTATGGCCGAGTTGACAACGAAGTCGCCTTGTCACCCTAAGTTTCTGACGCACGATCCCGAGGTGGAGCGGTTTTAAATGATCGAAAGCATCGTGACATTGAAATAAGACGAGTGAAGAGCTGGACTTTGTCATGACGAGACACCGATTTCAACTAATTTGAGGAATTTTGCGAATATGATTTGGACCGGTTTATCCGACATGTCGGTGGAAAAACATCTATTAAGAAAAATGTTTGCTCGTCCTGATAAAAGTTAAAACACGTATTATGGGCCGCCAATTCCTTGACTATGAAATAACCCATGCACCACCTAGTGACTCAAGAGCAATGGATCAGCCTTAGTTCTCTAATTGTTCCTAAGAACATTATGGTAAACTGCATCTTTGTATTGGATTATATCACATTCAGCTTAACTCAAACATCTAGTCTTTCACACGTGACACACATAACACTTTAGGCACGATAATTGATTTTGCATTGTCATGCTCTCATCAGGAGAGTAGCATAAGCTCCCCACTAGTTTGCACATGAAAAGTCAATCTTGCATTTAGAGCTCCGGAGAGATTAACCATTTTATCCTAAAACTCATAACACAAACATCCTAACGCCACTTCCATGAACTAGTTATTTAACCTCTTCTACATCACTTACTCTTCTCCCCCAATGACTCCACTCACCAGGGCAGGAGAGCATGGAAGAATCAAGGTCCGTGACACATGTACATGTCATTAGATCACGTGAGTTAAACAGGTTTTCTCAGCTCAATTTTGAGTGCTTATGTGACAAATTGTAAACGGAACCATCCATCTGACGAAACTCGATCAATTCTTCTTTGATCGAGAGTGTGGTAAAAACCTCGAGCATTTAACTCAAATCATCACAGAGCATCACATGAACTGTATTCCAATGAGAACGAGAGTTGCGTTGATCATTGAATAGCCGATAAGAACAAGATAGCACCGTCGCTCTAGCTAGCTACCCCGCTGGACTATCCAGAAATCATTGTGCTGATTCAAGAAGACGAAAGGAAACCAACTTGGGGTGGTGCCACCAGCTGGATCGCTTAAAAGCCGACCATGTAGTGGCTCTTTAAGTTGGTGAAAAGGACTAGAGGAAGAAAGTCGGTCCGAATTGGTCAAAACCAACTCTTTCTACACGGAATCGAGAAACGTATCCTTCGGTTCAGCCAGATTCGAATCCCTTCGGACACAAATTATTTTCTTCCAATGCACGAGCCTCTCCGACCTCAACTTCTAGCTGAATGGACAGGACGTGCTTGGCAGAGCTCGACGTCGTTGACCGCTCGATTGTCAAAGTCGTACACCAAGGTAAGGTGGGACTGGTCCATGTCTTGTTTTCTAATGATAAAGCAAGTTCATCTTTTGGAAAGTTAATTCCCGAAATCATAGACATAACTTGGAATCCTTTAGGGATCATTATGTGAAGCAAGCTAAGATGCCGTGTGCGTAGATGAGCTCCAAGATTTATTTCTCATGTGAAAGAAGTCGAAAAAGCATGTGTTTGCCATGCAATATTCAAGAGGGGGTTTATCATGTGTTTCACTTTGTATATTTCATGGGATTTTGTGTGATTTTATCTTCTTCTTTTTCAAGAAAAAGTGAAGAGAAAGGTTCATTGTATCCTTAAAAAAAAGTCACGGTGCATCAAGATGCTAATGGAAAAATCGACGGAGTGTTGATGGTTTTAATGATGTGAAAGTTTAAAGCATGGCGGAAGGTTTGGCAATTCAATGACCAATAGTTGAGGACGTGGATTACCCATCCCCCATCGCGGGCCAATCTACCCTCTCAATCGAACATGACGTTAACACGTGAATTGACGTTCATCTAATCGCGAGACAGCCGAAGTCGTCTGGATTAAGACCGACTTTTTGTCTTGTTGCCGTCGGCAGGCCAATCTGCAACATATTAGGCCTTTGGATTTGGAATTCGACGGGGCTCACGATCGCAGAAAAATTATTCAAAAAGTATTAAATTTATTGTACTTTTATTAAGTTAGTTATAAACTTTTTAATTTTGTCAATTAAGTTTAAAAAATTTTCATATCGTGTCAATTGAGTCAATTATTGATATGGACGTCATCTATTATATATGTCATAATCAGTGCTGATGTAAATCATTTCAATAATATTTAAATATTTATCAATTTATTTTTTATTTTTTCTTTTTCCTAATGACCCTCATCGATCTAGGCAAGGGTGTTACTACCCTTGTTGGCCACAAGCAATGGTGTGCACACTCTCGTTAACCATGGGCAAGGGTCGGTTGACATCCTTGCTCACTTAGGGTTAAAAGAAAAAAAATAACAAATAAGCCGGTTGTATCACGTAGAATAATTAATATTTATATTAGCGATTTACGGGTAAAATTGACCAAATAGACTCAATTAACAAAATATGAAAACTGTTTAAAATTCAATATGGTTTAGGGTTTGATTTGATAAAATTGCAATAAATTTAAAAAATTTTGAATAATTCCTCCGGTAATTGCTATCGAGCTCGCTGAGTCTTGGCGAAAGCAGCGTCGCGGCACGACTGTGCAAAGGGGGACGAAAGCGGCGGCTTCAATGGCGAAGGCCATCACGAAAAGATGATGGCGGCAGGTTTCTATTGGTGGGGCTAGAGAGAGAGAGATTCAATTGGGGAATCAAGGATGGTCATTCATAATAACCAATTTCTTATTTTATCAAGAGGGGTGGGGTGTTTTGGCAGGAGCTTAATTGGGACACTTGTCGAAATTTGACGTGGATGGAAAACACCATAATTGTCCTTATGCTTTTGCCTTTTTTGTTTGTTTTGTGGTTCCTTACTTCAAATATTTTCTTGGCTCTATTTGCCCTCCCTTTCGCATAATTTCACGCTATAGGTATAGGCCAAAAGAAAAAAAAAAAAAAAAACCTAGATATGAGAGAGAGTGTTAGGATTTTTCAATATTAAATTACGGAAATAATTATCAAAATAGTCATAAATCTTTTGAACGGATGACAATTTTTGACCTTTTAATGGTGCCTATTAAGTTCTAAACATCGGTCAAGAAATTGTTGACCAATAATCAAGAAATGCTACATCATTCAAAATTCTTATCGAAAAAAGTCACATTAACTGTTTAGCTGAAAATTCTTATCGTTGATACTTAAGTAATTTTTAAATAAATAAAAAAATGTATCTTTTGGAAGTTTTTATACTTTGGGTTTACTTCTTTCACAAACAACCAAACAAAAGAAAGCAAAAGCTACACAAACCAGAAATCTCGATGAATTTGCTTATATGCGATCACCGACCATCATGTAGATATCTTTGTTTGTGTCTGTCTTCAGCGACTGAACGAGCTCTTGGTAGCTCGTGCTCTTTCCACTTCTGACAAGCAAGAGCAAAGCCCAAAAACAAAACGACGAGAGAAAGAAAGAAAGAGCAAACAAAGGCACTGAAAAAAGCAAAAGACACGACCGCGTGAACTCGTTCACGGATTACCATCCCATCCTATCCCATCCCAAAGTTGGTCACGGATTACGGCTTCTCTCGGTTCACGCTCAAGCATGGCTCCCTTTCGGATTACCATCAGAAAAACTAAGAGGGAAAGGGACAAATGAACCCCCATCATATCTTGTCCTGAACTTGATGGGGAGGCTTATCGAAACGAGCAATGTGTGCGTCGGTGCGCGCCCGGGGGTTAGGGGAGGGCGACGTGATCATGTTGATTGATGTGTGCTCACGGATGAGACGATGAATGACTAGCCTCGGTTTCTCTATCGAAGTCACGAGATGATGGTACTTGTCCGAATCCTATAAATCAATCCGTCCTTTCGCAAAATTATTTTTGGAGAAGCAACGTACCAACAGACGCAGCTTTCTTTGTCATTTGCACATCACGATGGAAACAAGCATATCTTAAATAGCTCATCCTTGAATTTTCATCCATGGACGACACAAGATAGGATGCTCGTGGAGTTGAATATGATGGCTATTTTTATTTTTATTTTTTGGTTAACTCTGTCTTAAGTGGATAAACCCAAGATTCGTGAATTAGTGACTCTTAATAAATACCCTAATGGTACACCTTCGAAACATTAAATCTCCCATCTATAAGTATTTAAGTGGGTTGGTCTTGGTAATGGTAAAAATTGCCACACGCGAGAAAGTTTTCATTTGCCTTATTTTCTGTGCAAGTGCTTGCATCACTTGATCTTCACACAACAACTACCGGATCCGTGAGCTCACCAAATCGGATTAGTTCAAAAGATCAATAATGATATTTGGAGATATTTTGATATACAGATTGATTGATTGATAGTGACCATGTTCTCACATGTTCTCATTTATAATGCTCTCTATGTATATGAGAGTTTGCACGAATTTGTCCGTTAATTTCACATATTAAAATTGTACATGGTGAATAACCAAAAACAAACCCTTTTTGTGACCCTCGTTCTTTGAAAGACTCCTCGAAACATATATAGCGTCAGCATTTTTGTAAATAAGATCCAATGAAAATTAGCATAAGAACCAATCCAGCACAAAAGATAAAAATTGTCAAAAAAAGTCATAAATTTATTGTATAACAGTTAATTCAGTTGTAAACTTTTCAATTTAATAAATTGAGTTTCAAACTTTTTGACGATTTGCTAATGGAGTCCTTCCGAACTTTTCAATTTAGCTAATTGAGTTTCAAAATTTTTAATGATTTACTAATGGAGTCATTTCAACCAATTTTGGTAAGATCAAAAGGAAAATGATTTAGAAAATTTTATAATAATTCGTAAAAATTATCTATATCAGCATTGGTCCCATGTTAGTGATTTTTGGCCAATATTGGTCAAATGACTATATTGACAAATTATTAAGAGGCTTTGAACTAAATTAATCAAATTAAAATGTTCATAACTAAACCAACCGTCATACAAAAGGTTTAAGACTTTTCGGACAATTTTTTCCAGCACAAAGCATGTCCTAAAACTTCTTATAAGTTATAGAGTGAAAAGTAGCGACAAAAAACCCTATAATTAAACAAGAATTTTAGATTGTACATACATACAATATGTGTATGTGTGTATATACTTTTAGTGGTCGCTGCATGTTATCCGGATATGTATACAGATCACTTCTGTGCCAGTTAAGAGTGCTGTAGTGTCCCAAGTTTCACTTCTGTGCCAATTAAGAGTGCTGTTGTGTCCCAAGTTTTTCGGGACGACCCATTTACTCCTGCTCATTTAATGGTGCACAAATGCACCGGTCTTGCAGTTGTCCATTTTTTATTTTTATTTTTTTGAAAAACTTGAACCTATGAAATATGACCAAAAAAAAAAAAAGACAACAATGTCAGTCACAAAATTACTAGACAAATAAATCATTTCATCGTTTTTTTTCCGCATGTTTATATCACGTGAGTACTAGAACATGATATGAGCCCCTAATTGTCCTCTATTACACACATCATCATGTGCACATTCGAAAGCATCCAACTTCTCCTAATACACTTCATATTGGACTACTTCCCGTTCCAGGGTCTATAATTCCATATTAGCGAGATACAATGGATTAACAGACAACGACAACGTCATAATTATTTTATAATTTGCTTCAGGCTAATGCCAAACCACGCCGATCACGAGGTCTCTTCCTCAGTACCAAACCCCATGTAGAGCTAGAGACAAAAACGATAGCGGTACATTCGAATTAATCAGATGTGCTAGCTATTAGGGCTAAACACGAGAGTCTCTGTTCAATCTTATTATTTTGTACGGTTTGTGCTGGGAATGTTGGTCGCGGGTCTCCGTTACATTCCGACATTTCCATCGTAACTTACAAAAAAAAAAATGTGATGAGTTCGTGGATAAAAGAGGTCGGGATGTCGGATCCATGGTGTCTCGTCATGGACTGGTGGAGGTCTGCGGATGTGGTGCGAGACGCCAAAAGAGGTTGCGGCTACCACATTTCTTTATTCATTCTTTGGCTTAGGTTAGGCAGACCGACGGAGGCTGGTTGGCGCTATCGTTCATCTACTTGTTAAAATACCAGTGCGAGTCTCCATGAATTATGTGCCGTACTTTATGAAATTTCTCATAGAGTTTTCTAATCTGATCTCCCTGCGCTAGGGTTTCATGATCTTGTTTACCTCGGCCTCCTTGGTCTAAAAGTCACGGCGATGCTCGCGTGCAAATGTGTGGGAAATTGTCCAAAAAGTTCTAAACATCACACATTTTTATCAATTCAATCGTAAATATTTTAATTTTATCAACTTTGTCCTAAAAATTTTGACATCTTGTTAATTGAGTACATTCAATCAACATTGACTAAAACTCGTTGATGAAGACACCACCTATCTTACGTGGTACGCCAGCCCTCGTATGAACAATTTTCATTTATATCGTACTATTTTATTGATTTTTTTTATTTATTCTTCTTTTCTAACCTTAGGCCAACGAGGTCCAGGTGACCCTCGCTTGGTCTGGCTAAGGGCATTGTGCCCTTATTAATCTTAAATTTTTAATTTGTTCAATGTAACCACCAAACACTAAATTTTTAAATATTTTCATATAATTTATGGATTTTATTCAATATTTATCAATAGTTCACGAATTATATTGAACAAAATAAGAAAAAGTGATATTGTATATTGAATCAAAGTTTAGGAATCATATTATATAAATTAAAAATTTAGGAATAATATTATATATTATATTAAAGTTCAAGAATCATTTCTACTATTATATCTCGATATATTTATGACGAGTCCGATCTGATTTGTAACTTCTTAAGTACTCACGGCCAAACCCTCAAAAAATGGCTTGCACATATCACGTACATACTTTGACTTTTCAAACGATCAAAAAGAATCTACGAACTTTTGCCCAATTTAGAAAATACTTAACATTAAAATTTTCTGCCCAAGCAAAGTTGATGTGCCACGTTACGTGGCTAAGTGTGACATTTTAGAGACACATAATTGCCGAGAAAAGATGCAACGATGATCTTCTGACACGTATGTGAAGCAAATTATTCCCAATTAAAAGGAATCGGAAACGATGGGGTTTTAGAAAATGACGTCTCCACCTTTCGCTAATGTGCCCGCGCGATGTCTTTTCGGCTCTAGTTGACGTGTCTTTTTTCGGTACGCAACAGCACAGTTAGCCACGTAAATATTATATGCCGCATCACTTTGCATGGACGGAAAAACTAATGTTGGGTATTTTTATTCTTTAGATATAAGTTCGTGAACAGTTTCGAAAAATTCCGGGTACTTTCCATCTCCCCGTTTAAGTTGGTGGGTTCTTTTGGGATTTGTCCGATGCTCACTAATTATGTATTATGTTTGTAGCCTTTCGAAATTAGCAAATTTCATTTTAGCAAAAGATGTAATTAGGACTAACCTCGCCGCAAGCTCTCAGTACAAAAATAGACCACGAAAAAGACAACAAGCCTACGAGGCATATCTACACAAACCTTTTTCCAACATTGAATTGTATTCCTATGAACTGTATACATAGATAACCAGAAACGGAGTCATTCTTATGAATTTTACAATTTTCACTCTGACGAAAGAGATGATGGATAGCAGCATTCCAAGCAAGTTCATACTAAACAAAATGGAAAGCCTTTGCCTCTGGTATGCTTAGAGCACCAAATGAGCTCTTAATTTCTGGCTCTTGAAATATTACAAATCTAAAAACCCTAAACCAGACATGAGCACAATCGAAAAACAATTGCTCTCTACTGCTCCACGTGGACAACGTCATGAAGACACAAACTCTCTAAAGTTTCAACATATTCGACAGGTAAAAAGCTCCAGTGTCTAGAATCCACTTACATCAAGCAACTGAACAAAAGAATCAAAAGAAACACCAGCTGTAAATAGCTTTTTATTCTCTTAGGATTTAGCCTTAAGCTACCCATATGAGCAGGAGTACGTCTTCCTTGAGACCATTTGTGTTGCCATCAGTGATGAAACTTCTCAAATCATCAGCGAAGCACATATTAGCCGGCTTGATTTTGTTACAAAATGTATGACATTTAACCTTCTTCAAAGCCGCTGCTTCATTCGACATTCTTGTGAAAACTTGAATACAATAACCAATAGCTAGGGAGGAAAAAAAAATATCTACTTGTTGAATTATATCCATCGAGTGCATCTAAATCTTTTAATTTGATTTTACCTGACTATGTTAAATTCACCTCGGTAAAATCTTAGTGCGTTCTTATGTTGATAATAATTGAATGTACCATTTCTTCCTTTTATTCCCTGTTTGAGGAAATTTCGTCCAGCCATGATCCTATTTGGCGGGTTGCAAATATATATACATCACCCATCATTCAGAGACGTCATTGTATGAAACTTCGTCTGGATAGAGATGGAGAAAAACAGTTCTAATTGAACAATCGCATTTTTTTCGAGGTCAGGCCAACTTTTAATATATGGTTGTTGTTTTTTTAAGTAGTGCAAAATATTTTTTTTTATTTGAGGTGTCATCCGATTATTATTCCTACTTGTAGGGTGAGGACATAAGAGCATTATTCTGCCAGAAAAGTTTCGATGACGTATCCAAAATGTAACTACAATCCCATTTAGATAAGGACAGGAGAAGCGAGCCACTAAGCTATTTCAAGAACAATAATTGGAGAGAACGCATTAATGAAAAGAAAAAAATTTCTCAATGAGTTCACCAAAACCATGCCTCTGCAGTCAATGCCTTCACTAGGTAGAACATACACTAGGCAAGGCTGATAAAATCGAAATTATTAAATAACAGACTCATACCAGCAACATTTCCAGCAAACCGATGTCCATCTTATAAATAATTATCTTCTTCCTCCATCTTTTAATAAATTTTCTCTCTTGTTTGGACCCCAAATGGAACTGGTCAGCCATATCTATATAATCTAAAACCTTAAAGAGTCAGACTTATCTGGAAGCTTTTGAAGCAGTTGATAAGCATTTATAGGGGAAATTATCAAATCAGTCATAGACTCATTATACATATGTCAATTCAATCCTAAACTTATTAATTTCTTCAATTTAGTTCTAAACCTTTACACGAAATTCTAATGTAATTTTTTTGATCAATTTTTCCTGGAAATCGCTGGCGAAGTGATTGGACTACCACATTAAAAATTTCTAATAAAAATTTATCAAAATGACAGCATTGGAATCTCATGCAAAGATTTATAACAAAGTTGGTAAAATTGAAAAGTTTGGGTCCGTATAATATTTTTAGGGTTGTTTGGGTAATTTTTTTTTTTTCCATATTTATGTTGTTGATCCATGGACTAAGTGTAGTTAGCAACTATTTGTATGTGCTCAAGGAGAAAGATTCGCTTTGCCCATTGACCACGGAGAAGTGTGCTGTTGTACACTAAGGATACTATGATGAATAGGCCGGTATGATAGGCTCAGATTTTGGGACAATGCCTACATATTATGTACTTGGCAGTGAGCATCATCCTCTTGTCCATTTCTCAGAACAACTGGATATCTTAAAGGTGGTTTGGACTTTGGGAGGACACTTTTGTATTATTTCGTCTATTATGGCTACTGCTATTTATTTATGTTATATGAGCAAGTTATCAAGTGGTTGCAACTTTAGTAGGCATAGGAGTCAAACCCTAGCTAGTTGAAAATAAAGCCATTGGGATGGTGACAAATTCAAAATTGCCATCTCACCAGCAAGTTCTCTGTAGAGTAGCTCTAATTTTAGAACTTCTTCTCGACTCTAAATATTGTGAACCCCACTTGTTTTGGCCGATTTTCTCTTCTCCTTTATTTAAAGAAAAAAAAAATTAATACAAGATCACTCATTCCAACCCGACATTGAGAGAAGCTATATAAAAATCCAACGTGGTTCCGTGGTTTCCGCAAATAAAGATTTTTGTTGCTACTTTAGCTTTTCTTTTGCTTGATTAAGGGATGAATTAGATAATTTCTTATTACTTTAGATTTGTGTTTGTTATTTACTGGTATTTCACTTCTCGTCGTGTCGTTATCCAATATTGCGGATTTAAATACGCTTGTGCCATTTTCAACCCCTTTTAACTCCTAACACCCAATTTATATCGAAATGATCACACTATTTCTTGTGGATTCTACTATTGATTTAAGAATTTTTTTTACCTTTTTTTTCCTTCTTCTTCTTCTTCTTATTTTACTAAAGATGAAGTTACCATGCCAATAATTATTAAGGTTAAATATGAGGCATACCCTACCATTTCCCTTTTTTTAATTCTTTTTTGGTTTTTTCCTTTTCTTTCTCATTTGAAACAAAAATTGTTTACTTCTTCTCCGAAAAATATTTTATTTGGTAGTTAGTTAACTGATTATTGTATTTCTGATAAAAAAAACTAATTATTTTGTTAATTATTTATATGTTTCTTTTTTTTTACTGGGAAAATATTATTAAAAAATAATTTAAGCACAAGTGAGAGGATAACCTTTGAGTAAATTGTGTATAATGCATAAATCAACCGCGATATTCATTTTTGAGTAAATTCTTATGAATTTGTACTAAAGATTGAAGTCAAAAAATTCACAATCATGACAATACTCTAGGGAAATAAAGTAAATAATTTGTAGATAAAACTAACATTTTTTTTATTCCGATATATGATTAGTACTTGCTTAGATTATAATGATGAAGTATAAATTTAAAAGAAGACAACCATAAACAAATGTTGAAATGTAATGGGTGCAGAAGAAGCGGCTAGGGTGAAAAAAAATTATTTGAAAAGGATGTGGATAATTTTTTTTTTTTAGTGAAATCGAAAAAAAGAAGAAATAATATAAGAAATAATTTTAAATCAAGAGTGAGATCACAAGGGATAATGTTATCAATTCGATATGATAAGGAATGTCAAAAGCCAATAAATTGGTGAAAATAGCGCAAGCCTTTAAACATTGTGTTAATGGATATATATTTTGAAATAGTAAGTTTGACTTTGAAGGTATCCAAAAAATAAAAGCCAAAAGAAAAAAAGAAAAATCAGTGAGTTCCCTAAACCGATTTTAGGGTCCATTCCAAATTCCAAAATCTAAGAATCGACCATAAGCCGGCAGCTTCCAGATTCCAGGGTTGGACCAGCCCATCCTTAGAACTGCTCGCCCTACTTTCTAATTCAGAAATAAACAATAACTTCAGTGTAAGCTGACATCCTAATTGAGAGACTGACTATACTATCTCTAGATAGGAGAAGTTTAAGGACCGTTCTCATTTCTCTTCAAAGGAAACCCCCCAATTTTTTATCCTGTCAGGCAAATGGTTATCCAAGTCCTCTGGCATAACAATTTGAGAACTTCTTCTCGACTCTAGATATTGTGAACCCACTTGTTTTGTTCGATTTTCTCTTCTTTTTTTAAGGAAAAAAATTTAATATAACATTGCTCTTTCTTATCCCATATTGAGAGAACCCATATAAAAATCCGACATCGTTACGTGCTTTCAGCAAGTGAAAATTTCTACTGTTACTTTAGCTTTCATCACGCTTGATTAAAAGACAAGTTGGATAATTTATTATTGCTTTAGATTTCTCTTTATTTTTCACTGGTATAGTGGTATGTCAGTTCTCACCGTTTTGTTTCCCAGTATTGCAGTATTAAATATTGTGTTAATGGATATATATTTTGAAAGAGTTAGTTTGACCTTTCAAGATATACAAAAATATAAAAGCAGAAAAAAAAAACAAAAACAAAAACAAACCATAGCTAATTCCTTAAACCGATTTTAGGGCCGGTTCTAACTTCCGAAATGTACGAACCGATCCCATGCTGGTAACTTCCGGATCCCAGGGTTGGACCAGCCCATCCTCAGAACCGTTCACCCTACTTTCTAATTTGGAAATAAACAATAACTTCGGTTTAAGCTGACATCCTAATTGAGGGGCTGACTTATCTCTAGATAGGAGTTTATGGGCCCTTCCCATTTCTTTTCAAAGGGCCCAAATATTTATCCTGTCAAGGCAAATAGTTATCCTTCGATTTGAGCAAATGCTTTCTTGTGCCGGATGCAAGGTTCTTTCCAATATAGCTGTCTTCAAGTGAAAACTTTACAGCTCAAGGTAGTCCTAAGCTAAGTCGAGGCACTTTGGATTCATATGCATCGGATGCCTAGTAGCTGCAAGCATCTACACTTTTGAGAGAGAGAACCAAAAACTCGGCATTTAGCAATCAGTTGAACAGCGAAAACCAAAGAAAAACCCCTTCAACATTTTATCGTCACTCAAACCAGAAGGGTGCAGCCATCACTGCTACTGCCAGAAGATGGAAGATGGCCTTTATTTCAAATATAATGAAGTGAGTAGTGACAACTAGTCTCAACTTGAAAAATTTACAAAATTAAAACAGATAAAATCACAAAGGTACGACCTTCTCGGATGACACCAAATAATTAGATTCTCGAGTTACTCTTGAACCCACAAGAGAAGAATCCTCAAAGATAAGTGTCGAAGTACGGAGCAATATGCCATTTATGTGCACTACTCCATATGGCATGGTGGAAGTGTCTAAGCTAAGTCTAATGCCAAAAAACTCCCTTACACAGCCGAAATATGGCAACATACAAGAAAGCCATTCTGCAACTTTATTTAAAATCATTCCACTCACCGGTTATTTCTTCAACAGCATTGCACTGCATTGCGCCATTATCTTCGATGCCCTGGTTATAGCGTCGGTCATGTAGAAATTCTCTACTGCTGTTCCAAAGTCATTTGGACTGATCTTTTGGTTTGTGTTGGGTCTCACTGTAGTAGTTGAAATTGTGGTGGGTTCCCTCTCATCCACGCTCACGAGATTTGGTGCCACTGTCGAAATCCGGGACCGGATCCCTCCAACACTATCATAAGGCAACTGAACTCCTGCTACCTCTGACAAAGCACGAACAATCTTCCAGTCATCTCTTGCATCACCAACCGTTGGAACTGCAGGAAGAGTCTGCTGAACGCATCCTTCAGTATTTTCATATGTACCTTCCTTTTCACTGAAGGCGGATGCTGGAAGAATGACATTGGCACGATATACACTTTGATCTCCATGATGGCCCTGATAAACTACAAATGCATCATCAGGAATGTCCTTCAAGTTGATGTCATCTGCACCCATCAGATACACAAATTTTGCGGACTTGATGCTGTCAGGAGATTGTGGAACAAGTCCAAGATCGAGGGCCGCAGCTTGAGCAGCATGTAGAAGCAACACATTGTAACCATTCCAGTCAGGCCTCACAACATTCCCGTTCTTAGCGATGGTCTCAATGGCAGAAAAAATTGCATCCGAATCCTCTCTCTCAAAGAGCCCAGCACCCACAATAATAGCCGGGTTTTTGGCATTTTTAAGAGTTGAGCAGAAGGGGTGGCGCCCCTCAGCAAGTTCAGTAAGAGTTTGAGGGCCTGTGCCAAGATGTTCGTGATCATAGTTGAAATCAGTCGGCGGACCAATATAACCCACCTTTGCGTGTGTAGCACGGACTGTCTTGCGGATTCTTGCATTCACCATAGCAGCTTCTACTCTTGGCTGGTTGAACAAAATGGAAAAGAGAGCCAGAAATCAGATCAAATCAACAGGAAAACCATGGATCTCAAAGAAAGGGTCAAAGCCACAAGGACGGTGTAAATGTCCTATTCTTCAAGGAATTAAAGATTGTCACCACCAAAATATTATCATGAAAGCAGTCTGGATGGTCATCAGTCAACAATCTAATAATTATACATTACCTGAGTTCCAACCAAAAGGAAAACATCTGCCTTCTCAAGACCAGCAATGCCAGTATTCATAATATATCCTGATCGCAGATCAGCATTAGGGTGCTTCCCATTGCCTTCACACATTACATTATTGGACCCCATTCTGTTCAAGAAATCTTTGAGTGCCATCATAGACTCTGCATCAGATAGTTTGCCAGCAACACCAACAATCTCTTCTGGTGCGACTTTATGGATAACCTCACCAACCATGGCAAGGGCATCATGCCAGCTCACAGCCTGGAAACGCCCATCAGCACCACGAATCATGGGGTCATTAAGCCTCTGCCTCTTAAGTCCATCATAACAAAAACGAGTTTTATCCGATATCCATTCCTCATTTATATCCTGCAACAAAAGTTCCAAAGCTGAATAATCCACTGAGAGTTCTCAATGTGTCTGCAGGCATACACATGCATCTGTCCAATAAAGAGTGTACAAGAGAGAACAGCAGGGGAAAGAATGTGAAGGAAGGGAGAGAGAGAGAAAAGTCCACTCATTTGTTTGCGAGACTACAATCTCCACCAAATTAGAATCTCATGACAGTTAAAACAGTGTGCACTACCGCCAGACAGCATCAATGGCAACTCACAAGCAACGTCAAGCAATTCAGACACAGCAGCCAGAAAGAAATCTTGATGGAACACAACAAGAGCACAGGCAATTTTTACTAAAATTGAAGTGCTTATCGTTGGATTGTGATAGAAAACTACAGCAGCCAAATCACCATCCTCATGTGGCCACCATATTATGGCAGTGTTGAGAAAGTTCAAAGCATATTAATCTTAGGCTAAGATTGGCAGTGCCTATTCAAGCTCAAACAAACTTATCGGGAGCTGTTGCAAAGTCTTTCTCCCAGTGCGTATTCAATTCCAACAAGCACTTCTTTTTTGGTCAGATAACAAGCGCTTAATTCAGCTAGATTTAATCAGTTTGAAGAAACTGTTGGGCAGCAACTGATTTTTTTCAACTTCTCATCTATTCAAATTATTTTCTTATATCTTGTAGTTTACTAATAAATTTTAAATTATTCATAGATAATGAGGGGATAACTTAGAATCTAGACATCACAAGGATCGGATAGAATACAACTTTATAACTTTCTACCAAGCATATGATCAAACTGCAAACATTAAGGCACCTACAGGCATTATGGAATATTAGTGTCCATGATGAGGTCCATTGAGAGGCAAAACTAACTGATTTCCACCTTAGCCAAAGAGAACGAGTATGCCTTCTATGTACTTCTAGCAATGCATTGCGTGCAAACGTAATAAGGGAAATTTCTATCATCCATAAGGAGTTACTATGAGTGAGCTACTCGAGAAATAAAGAGATTTTAATAAAGTAAACAGGTTAGTTATCTTTCATAAACTTATTAAAAGGTAATGCTTTTGGATTTTTTTTTTTTTTTTTTAAATTCTCTCTTTTATGTTGCCTGCCAAACGCTTGTATTGGAACATAACAATGTTGCTGACCATCCCAAGATGAACATCCTTTCCAATAACATCATTTAGGATATGATAACTGCTTGAGCCAACTTCAGGATAAAATTATATCGAATTGTAGACATACGCAGAAAAGTAATTCTGCAACAGTCTTAAGATGAATCTCCATTCTAAGACACTTTAATTAGCAAGTTTGGGTCAGGACATGTATCTAGTCTAGTATATCGCCATTTTCTTATAGTGACCAGGCTATTCTGATCAATTTATCCACACAAATGTACTCATACTTTTCTTGCAGCACTTCTATCTTAGCCGCAGCACCGCCAACCCATCATTTACATACCTCAAGCTTCAGCTACATATTTATCCTACAGTCTGCCCAACACATTAACTGCTACACTTATTCCTCATAACTTCTCTTGCAGCACTTCTCTCGCAAACCTTGCACTAAACATCATTCATTAGGTTGCGAAAAAGGCTCAAGATGGACGGATTCAATACCGCAAACATATATAGGTAGAAAACCATGGGCAACACCTCCAAGCCTTTTGAGAAATTTCCACCAACCAAAGCAAAGCACCATCGGAAAAGGGAAAAAACATGTTGCTCCAAATTTTAAGCAGAAACAGGAGTCACCTCAATTAACCAAAACGGAATTATGATTCTATAACTTCAGAAGATATTCCATTCTTAAGTAGGTTCCTTATCACAAACAAGAAACACTATTTCTGCTTGCACTTTTATCCTGAAACCCAGAATAGAAAATCTAGACAGACTATTTCTTGAGTTAGTTAAAGAAGAAAAACTGTCCATTGAAGCCACAATGAACAAAACTTTCCTTTAAAGAATTTACTTTTCGAGGAAGGAACCAAATCCGGCAGGACGTACAGTATGCATAATTTTACCTCATTCAACCGTGGAAGGATGCGCAGAACCTCTGGACCACGGCTATCAATCCGGATGTTTGAACCAACAGCATCAGTGACATCAATAGTCTCTGTTCCTTTCAACTCCCAATTTCGAGCCTTAAATGCAAATGGCTTAGAAGTTAGAGCACCAACAGGACAAATATCAATAACATTTCCAGAAAGTTCACTTGTCATGAGTTTTTCCACGTAAGTCCCAATTTCCTCTCCACTACCACGTCCCAGTACGCCAAGGTCTTGAACACCAGCAATCTCGGTTGCAAACCTGACACATCTGTCAGAAAAGTACATACCTATGTAAGCAATGGACCTTGGAGGATAACCAATGGCAACGTGAAAATGCTCAAAGCACACAAAATTCACAAAGCCCACCCCATAAAGTATGAAAGAACAAGGGAAGACCAATTCCAATTAAACTAGATTCGAAAATGTTATTAACTAAGCTAGTGACCAAGCAAGTGTGATGTTGAAAGATACTCTAGAAAAAGGAAACAAGTTCTGAGTTTATCATCTAAGCCCAAAAAAGAACAATCTCCGAGGGAAATGTACAAGAAACAGCTTCCATAAAGATGGCAGAAAGTTGGCAAAAATGCAAAACACACTAGAAGACATGAAATGGAAAGTGAAAAGGCGTCAACAGGTTCACCCATATTAAATAAAGGAAATCAGCAACATAAAAGAAAATTCAGAAGCAAAAACCCATCACAAGAAATAAGGAATGCAGAACTTCAAATCAGGACAGGACATCGTAGAAGAAAAGCTGTTAAAGGTGAGTTGTCAACAAAGCTCTGAGTTACTAGATAGCATAGATAGAATATCTAAAAAGTTAGAAGTTATTTTAAGAATTTGCTTCTTTCAATTTTAATTAGTCACCAGTATGATTTTTGCGGAAAACAATTTTCACCTGCTTCAAGTAAGCAACTTCCCACTGAGAGCACCCAGTTTCATGGAAACTCTAGTTTCATGCACATCATTATCTCGGAAATTTTGACAAATTTGGCATATCAGGAATGAAAATCACATCATGAAGCCTACTTACATGGCATTACATCTCTTCCTGTTAGTCCTCCAAGAACATCATTTTGGGCATTGGCAAACTTAACCTTACATTCATTTAATCAGAAATTTTCAAAGCATATGAAAATATTTGGCTTATGCAATTCATTCAATTCTTTCCCCATGAGTAGTACTTGCAAGTGCTTTGGTAGTGTGCAGCCAAAATAAAAACAGGGAAGGGGGGGAAGCTTCACTTGTTAAAGTTGTCAAACAAACATGGTTGAATTGGAAAAAGAGACGATACAAAAATTGTCATATGTGAATGTTTAATCAAAGGAACAATTGCCATCCTGATTTTGTCTGCTCGTCACTTTTTTCCCATTTGTGCCCTCTCCCTAGAGTTATCTTCATGTGTAAAAGCTTTGAACTTTGCTACATGATTGCCACCCAGATTGCTGAACTTGTCAAGTTTTCCTATCTTGTCTGAGAAAAAACTCTTTTTTTTTTCCTAATTCAATCCCTGAATGCGACAACAGGTCATATTTGCTAATGCAGAGACTAGAGGGGGTTAGTGGGACACTGATTAAGTGTGAAATTATGAAACCAGATTCAGAATTTCTGAACAGAATGATGACACCATATCTGGGAATGGAAGTAGGCCAGACAAGTCTGAAGTTTCCCACCTTGTCCAGGTAGTTTCTATTTCATCATAAGGATTATCTTTCATAGGAACATCAAAAATAAAACTACTTCCATTAATCAAAAGATTCCCATAGAGACGCATTAATAATCTAAATCCTACTTTGGCAAACAGTTCAGCTGCCAAAGATTACGGCATCAAGTCATAACAACAACGAATCCCGATCATCAAGTTCGAAGCCTGCCCATCCAAATCCCCATTTAAAAGAGATGATACTAATTACTGATGCCGTGCTTACAACTTGGAATTGGAAATGAGTACATGAAAGACCTCTACAAATCCCTTTCGACTCCCAAAACGTAACTTTTTCATCCAAACAACAAAACGATCACACTGTGCTGTAAATAAATACCAATGAAGCATTCTCCAGTTCCCAAGTAATCAATTTTGAAATAAGTGGAAGAAAAACTAAACATGGTGTGGGCAAAATCAGTGATGCTAATTAAAAAGGTGAAAATGCTAACCTTGTACACTGGATACAGCGAGTCATGACAGTCTTTACTAGAGGGCCAAGATTCTTATCGACCACTGATCTCTTCACTTCAGTGAACCGTCCTCGATCAGACCCAAAAGCCATAGATTGATCCTGAAGATCACACTCACCACCTTGGTCACAAATTGGACAATCTAAGGGATGGTTCATCAATAAGAACTCCATCACCCCTTCTCGTGCTTTCTTAGCAATTGGAGTGTCCGTCTTGATCTTCATCCCTGACAATTAAATTCTATTTATAAGAATGTCATCCGAAAGTAACCAACAGTCTTCAACAGATGCTCTAAAGACTGGAAATTCCAATCGACATATATGACAACTGCAGGAACTACCTGATCATCGAAATTTGCAGAGACACAACTGGTGAATATATTGCACAAAATCAGAGGAGTATCCTATTGTCTAACCAAGTATAGAACACCGTCTAATATCAATCAACAGTATAAGCACAGCTCTTGTCTAAACAAGTATAGAACACCGTTGACTGCATATACTTCTTGATATTAGCCACTATAACTGACTCGTTTTACTAGTGATAAGCATAAAGCCAATTACGAATTTGCAGAATCATACACCAAATGAATAACAACAAAATCAGAATACGTAGTACAGATTATAACATCACTAACTTAACCCCATGAGCACATAGTTAGATAAATCAGTTCGAACCGAAGTCCGCAAAACTTCAGCAAGTTGCATTTCCATTTCCCAACCGGAAACAACAAAATCAAATTCAAAATAAACGCATTGAAATTTAAAAACAACATCTGTGGAAAACAACTAAACCCCCTCCCCCCAAATCAAATTACCAGGAAGCGCGGGCATAGCGCAGGAAGCAACCGGCTTTGGGGACTTCTCGACCTCGACCAAACACATCCTACAGTTCCCGGCGATCGACAGCCGGTTGTGGTAACAGAACCTCGGGATGTCGACCCCGGCGACCTCGCACGCCTGGAGGACCGTCATGCCCTTGGGGATCTTCACCGGGTACCCGTCCACGAACACCTCGATCGCGTCCTCCGGGTTCGGCAAGTGGACCCGGGCGCCGGCGACGGGCTTCCGGGGCGGGAGCTCCGGGGCGGGATCGGGCTGAGCCTGGGCGGTGGAAAAAACAGGGCTCTGCCGCTCGGGCGTGGACCCGATCGCCCGGGCGAGCCCGTGCCTCGGCGGTTCCCGGAGGAGCCGCGAGGCCGCGGGCCGGAGAGCCCTCGAAGCCAGCAACCCTAGCCCCATTTCCCCCTCGCCTCTCGCGGTCTTGCCGGCCTACACCCTCCCGCGTCGGACGGAACCGGTGCTCCTGCGGCGGTCGTCGGCGGCCGGCGAGCGAGCGATCGATCGATCTCCGGCAATGGCGAGGGAGGATGGGGATCGTCCTCGTCGGAGCTTGAATCGAAGAACAGATTCGCGCAGAGATATAGAGAGAGAGAGAGAGAGAGAGAGAGAGAGAGAGAGAGCTCAGTGATTAGGTTGCGTTGGATGCTCGCTTGGCGTCTCTTCTCCACACGACTGCAACTCCCCGGGTCGGGCGGGCTCGTCGAGTCGGTCCGCGGCCGATCCGTTTCGTCATTTGGGCCTTCTTTGCATTTGGGCCGGGCCTGTAATGGGCCCCATGCCTACCCTATGAATCTACTTAAAAGATTCAAATTTCCATGGACTTCTCTTGAACCCTTGGTGCTCGATTAAGAAGTGAACTCACCGAACGAAGGGAGCCAGTGGTCCCACACGAGAGCCTCTGTCCGTTTGAAATATAGGGACGGCAGGTTTCTTGGATGGATCCCCCTGCCTATGTGCCTGGCACTCTTATTTATGCTTGTTTATTTGTCTTCCCTAAGAGAAAAATATATTTTTGTAAAGTTTTACATGTTAGTGATCCTATAATCTAAAACAAGGAGCGAAATGAAGTCTTTTAAGAACTTGCTTAGATCTAAATTGATATGCAAAGGAAAAGTAGAATAGTTTATGGAAATTGAAGGCCAAAATGACAAAGGTTGCATTTGTATTGACGATATGTCGTGTGGGCTCATGTTTCTAATCTATGGGGTTGTTTGGTTGGGCATTCCCAAGGGGCTTTGTGGGGAAAAATTTTAGTGTTTGGCAAATTTTTTGGAAGCTCCTTTGCCCAAATATGAGCATTTGGAATGCTCAATGCTCAAAGCTGGGGAAGGGCAGCATTGGGCATTCGGCATTTGAGAAATGTCATGGTTACTGTTCATCATTTTTCTTCCCTGTCGTCTTCTTCTTCTTCTCGTCTTCTTCTTCTTCTTCTTCTTGGCCACCGAGCTTCTCTGGTAGCCACCGCCACTATCGCCCGAGGGTCACACGTCGCCGGTGACCACCGTCTGGGGGTGCCGTGACGCGTGACCCAAGTGGTGCAAACCTCAGGCGGGGTCGCTTGAGGTCACGCGGACCTCAAGCGGCGTCGACTGGTTCGTCGCCTAGTTCACTCAGAACTAGTCGACGCCGCCTGAGGTCAGCGTCGCCTGAGGTCCGTGCGACCTCAGGCCACCAGATTTGGCCTCTATGACCTCAAGCACCTGAGGTCGCGCCTCTAGGCAACGATGACGTCGCCTGAGGTCGCACCACCTGAGTCCGCGCAACCTTAGGCCGCCAGATTTGGAGGTTCAAAGGCCAGATCTGGTCACCGAACGGGCCGGATCTGGCCTCTGTGCCTCCAGGTGCCTGAGGTCGTGACCTCAGGCAGCCGAACGGCCAGATCTGGCCGTCTGGCATTGCCGGCCGACGAATTCGATTTTCAAATTTAAAAAATAAAAAATAAAAGCAAAAAGCCCATTTGGAATAAGTTTTGCTAAACGGTATTTTTGCACAAGTAACTTTCCAATACGTAATTTGCCAAACAGCCAAGCATTCCCGAAAACCCCTTTATCCTAAAGATATTTACATTTGGTCAAAGACATTTTCCCAAATCCGAACCAAATGGGCCTTATATTTGAAGCCCTTTTCTTATAAGATGTGATGGAGATGACAATTGAGTGGTCATTGTGCTCAATTATGTTCCTCTCTTGTTTCGTTTGTTTGTGAAGAACCATGCATGTGCTTCGATTCTAAGGCCCCTTCAAATTTTAGGTCGCACAACCTTGATTGTGACTACATCCCCATTTCAAGAAAGGGAAGGGGGACCACCATCAAAAGCCAACCGATGGTGGGAAGGCATATGATCAACATCCTCAAAAATGTTTTCCTTGTTGAAAGGAAATGAAAAAGGTGAGGTGACCATCCACATCAAATTTATAAATTTGAGATAATCAATAGACAGAAAAGAAAAAAAAAATCAAACATTCAATTGCATGATAAGAAAAAAATTAGGTTGGGGGCAAATGTCATTGGACCATGAAATTGATTTAAAAATCAAGAGATTTCTTAGTAAAGTACGTGAAGTTAATTTTTAAATAAAATTAATTTTGTCACAATTTGTGAATCTTTTTTCACCATCCGACTAATAAAATAATATTTCTCGCGATGATTGGGTGGTGAAATTGAGAAACACTGGAAGCTCTCGTTAAAAAAACCTAACGGTTAGTTTTTTTAGCGGGCAAACGCCCGACCCCTCAAACCGCAGTCAACCGCCATTTGAAGCTCCTTCAACAGACTTCAAGACTCCATTTTTCAATCTGTTAAGCTCCTTCTTTCTCTCTCTCTCTCTCTCTCTCTCGCTCTTTCTCTTGGGAGCTTGGCGGAAGAAAGCACGGCGTCGAGTGTTCGCAAGCGGAAGAACCCACTTCGAGATGTCGCTCCCGTTCCTCCAGGCTTGTGGGAAGAGGAAGCGGCGGCCCAAGATCTTCAACTTCGGGGACTTCTGCGATCCCGGGTGCCCGATCAGGCCGGCTGGCCCGTTCCGCGACAACATCTGCCTGTTCCTCGAGGAATGCGGCGTGCCTGGGGAGCCTGCAGCCAGTGACCTGCCCGTCTGGTGCACCCTCCTGATGCACCAGAAGACGGGCGTGGTCGTCCCCCTGTACACTGTCCAAGAAACCATGACCCCCTCGTCTCCCTCCTTCTGCGATCACTGCCGATTTGCAGGTAACTTGACCGATTGCAGACTTGATTCCCTGTTGTCTGTTGCTAATTCGTGGGTTAGTTCTCTGGCAAGTACGAAGTTTGATGGGTTAAGCGTAGCGTGAATTACCGTTTGGAAATGTTTGTCATGCAAAACCGCGGGGGGGGGGGGGGGGGGGGGGGGGGGGGGGGGGGGGGGGGGGGGGGCGCGGTGTTGCAGATTTTCAGTATGGGTTTTAGGTTTGATATAAGGATTTCCTTTAAAAGAATCTAAGGATTACGAATTCGTAGTGTTTTTTCTTCTTCTTTTTTTCTCATGGATGTTTTCTAATTGCCTGATCAAGGTTGGGGAAACCATTATACGTCGGGACGGAGGTATCACTTGATAATCCCGAAGGACGGTTGCTGGAGTAGGCCTCTGGAGGAGTGTGACCTCGACGAGCCGAACCATCTGCTTCATGGCCTCATTCATGGTAATGGGTTCGGGCACTTAATCTGCATCAATGGCATCGAAGGGGGCTCCAAGTTTCTCTGTGGAAGGGAAATTATGGATCTCTGGGACCGCATTTGCAACAGTCTACTAGTCAGGTAAGTTGAAAATGTAATTAAACTGGGAAGCACAATGTTATCTGCCACCTACTAGTAATCTGATATTCCTTGTTTTAAAATCATTCTGCAGGAAAGTGACAGTTGAGGATGTCTCCAGGAAGCAATCTATGGATCTCCGTTTGCTATATGGGGTCGCTTATGGACACACGTGGTTTGGGAGATGGAGTTACAGATTCCTCAGAGGAAGCTTTGGAGTTAAAGAGCACCATTATCACCAAGCAATGGAATTTCTTGGCTCGCTTGAGCTGGTCAAAGTCCTTGAGGATTTCAGCGACACCGAACATTTCAAAGAGATCGAGCAGATCATTTGTCATTACAAAGGTATGAGCAAAGCCGATTTAGTCACCATAAAGCACCTTCTCAAGTACATGTTGACTGTCAAGTCGCATTCAACTCGCGAGAGCAAACCCGCCATAGCTGCTGGGCCTCTCCCCTCCTTGAAGTGGAAACTGTCGACTAGAGCGTCTCTGCAGAACAAGCATCTTTCACAGATGAAGCCAATAAAGTTTAGAAAATTCACAAGTGCTGTAGCAGAAATGGATAGCAGATGGCCTGCAAGGAGGATGGAGCAGGCAGCAGAAGTGATTGTGAATGCGCTGCTAGAAGCGAGAGGTAAAAAGTTGGGCTGCACTGGAATGACTCGCCAAGACGTGCGAGATGCAGCCAGGTTACATATCGGGGACACAGGCTTGATCGACAATGTGCTGAAGATCCTCAACAATGTGATTGTTGGGGATTATGTCGTGCGCCGTGCAGTGAACCCATCGACACGGATCCTGGAGTACACAATCCATGAGTTCAATGGTGGCAGGGAACCACCGGAGCAGTTGGTTAAAGAGACGCTATTATCACCATCTCTTGTGGTCGGCCACGATGTTTACAAGGACATGGCAAGAGTGTACAGCGCAGTGTTCCTGAATCATCCCACATCAGATTGCGTTGGATCGGCTGCTCAGGTGCTTCTGGACAGCAAGCATTTCATGAAGGAATGGCCATTTCAAGATGAGGAAGACCAGTTGCTCACTTTCATTTGCAATCTCATCCCTAGCATAGATAGGCTAGAGACTCTGCCAAGGAAGAAAGTCCCACCTGGTGAGATTATCATGGTTCCACTGCATGCTACGGTCGGGGACTTGAAGGCAGCAGCTGAGAGCGCATTTAGGGAGACCTACTGTGCTTTTGAAAACCTTGTGGTGACAGATATTGAAGCCGTGAAAGAAACAGAGGACACCGAGGTGCTCTTTGGGATCATGGAGTCGGGCCAGGAGGTTTGGGTGAGGGGAACCGGGATGGATGTGGACAGTCAGTTGAGATATGAAGGTGGGAGCGAGAATTGGGAGGTGAGATGCATGTGCGGGGCTGAAGATGACGATGGGGAGAGAATGGTGGCCTGTGACCTCTGTGAAGTGTGGCAGCACACGCGATGCTGTGGAATTGACGATACTGACAACGTCCCACCTTTGTTTGTGTGCTCAGCGTGCTGCAAGTCATTAGCACAATCGAGACAAGAGGACAGCCCCTTGGAGTTCAGATACTCGGGTGAGCTTGAGCTGTTTGGATGTCTCCTACCTCCTCCAACTAGGGAGCCAGAATATGATATGGGGATCCAGTGTTAGATTTTTGGGCAGAAAATTGCAGCAAGAGGGTGGTTTACCATTGATGGAGATCCTCAAATTGAAGATCTTTTCGTCAGGGTTCTCAAAGATGGGTAGACACGTACTGGTGTACATACGTTCTTTTGGATATTTCAAATAAATTTGAAGGGAACGAAGAGTTTCGATTGAAGTGTCTGTTCCACTCTCTCTCTCTCTCTCTCTCTCTCTCTCTCTCTCTCTACCCTGCATGTGATACTAGTAGATCTGATTTACAAGAATGTGCCTGCAAACAACAGAATCTCTTCCTTCTGTTCTATCAAATACAAATATTGAATATGTTGAGATAGAATAAACCTTCACCATGAACAAGGCAGACCTTATTCGGGACAATCATATAAACTCATGTGCTTTCTTTAGGGAAGCACAGTAGGGACAGACGCAACCACGGAGATTTCATGCATACAATGGAATAACAGGGATAGGCATGCAACAGGACTGACTATTTATAATAACTGTGCAGTAGCGATTATGAATTTGAGTCCACTACATCAGTGAAGAATGCCTCAGCAGAGAAAAATGATGCTGATGTAACCCCGTTTGAGCTAAAAGCATTTTAATGGGAAGTGAGTCTGGACAATCTGAGAGCGTTGGCATAACTTGAAGGGAAAGTATTAGACCTGCAGCTAGTACCTTATATCTATTCAATATGAGGAGCCCCAAGGAAGAAAATATCCAAAGGAACAAAAATTGAGCAACTGCTTAGTCGAGCAATAATTGAATGACATACTAGCTGAAATAGTTGATACTTAAGACAAAAATTGTTAGATCAAATTACTAACAGATCAAATATCAACCTGCAGATCCAGGGTTATCTACTGCAATGTGCTCTGCAGTGCTAGCTGTTCATGTAGCTACAATGGACATATCTTATGCTGCTCCCCATCAAGAAGTAATGCTTCAATTATCAGTTCGTGTACTGTTTGTTCCTCAAATTATCCAAGCCCTTCTAAATAGAGGTTTAAGACACTTGGGTTACCTGCAAAACTCACATTGTGGCAAGCTTTGATGCAGCTAGTGGCGCCATCTGAGCAAACAGATCTAATGCTGCTGACAATTTGTGTTTGACATTAGTGTGATTTGGAATCAAAAACTCCGGGCTGGGAATGAGGTCAATAACACCATTAGTGAGAGAAGGTGATAAACCTTAGTCTCGATGTTGAAGTGCACCAGAACTATAATACCTGTATATTTAGCCGGGGGAACATTGCAAATGGCCTCTTTTATGAATTCACTGAGCTTCATGAATCTCTTATGAATTTGTATAAGTTGCTGATCATGCTTACTTGTACTGTCCGGAATTTCACAATGTTGCCTTCCAAGAGTTCGGAAATGATGTTTCACGTCTCATTTGGTCTCTTTCTCTGTTGGCATTTCTTGATTCCTCTGCCAAAGTTGCCAGTGGTTGACAAATGGAGAGTGGAGTCAGTAGGTTAATGTTTGTAGTAATTGGTGCAGCTTCACCAGCCATCGTAACTGACTGCAAAGTGCATAATGGAAATTGCATCAGGTCATTTTTTTTTTTAAATCGAAGGCTTCTTCAAGTCTGCAATTATTGCTATTAGTGTTAGCTTGAAGTTGAATCCATGAACTTGATAGTGCTTGGGCAGAGGATGCAAAAAAAAGGTTTTTTGCAAGCCCAGAAACTTATGTATCTGCCATCTGGGTACTTGCTACCAGTTTCAGGATCTCAATTGTGAGATTGCTTATGCATGAGCCCATTTTTCAGGCAGCCTTATAATATGTGAAAAGCTCCATCGACAGCATAGCTTATATTGAGGTTACAACTTTCCCTCTGTGCTCTGGATTTTTCTTATAAGTTGTAACTCGGTACCCATTTGAACTAATAGTTATTATTTTGTCAAATAAATTTAAGTGGAGAGTTTTCAGAGAAGCGTCCATTCCGCTCTCTCTCTCACATGCGCGCGCCCATATGTCGTGCAGACACTTAAATCTGTTCCTTCTGGTCTGTGAAACAGAGAAACCGTATTTGTTTATGTTGGGAGAGAAGAAACCTTAGCATGAACTGGGCAGGCAGACCTTGTTCAATACAAATTGGAGATCAGCGCGTTAATGAAGAATGCCTTCTCATAGAAGTGCAGCTGATTCAACCTCATTTTCGCTAGAAGCATTTCAATGGGAAGTCAAGCTCGACAACATCAGAGTGCCGCATATGAGTAGCATTTGGGAAGACATAATATAACGGAACGGCAAAGCATACAACTTGTTAGTAGAGCGATAATTGATGACACACCAGCAGAAATAGATACTAAAGACAGGTTTTCTTAGACCAAAATACTAACAGAGCATATATCCAACAGGCAGATTTTCAGTGCTAATAATAAACCTCTTGAATGAATAACAATCTATCTCCAACTATTGATTAAAAGACGGTGGCAAGTTTTGTATTCCTTTGACTGAACTTTAGAAAGGCTGTGTGAAATTAAAAGTCTTCCCTGTAGTGAAAAGGAAAGAAGAAGCAACCACAGGATCACCAGGAATTCTTCAATGGCTTCTCGAGCAAAGCCGAGAGGTACATCTCCTGGAGTTCCGGCCCCCGGTCAAGCTTCCGACCGACGACCCACTTTATCTTGTTGAGCCCGATGCTGTCGATGAGAGGAGTGTACACATGCTCCAACTGTTCGCCCACACAGAAGAAATGATCAAGCCAAAACAGACCCCCCGGTCTCAGGACCCGGTAAATGTCGAACATCAGGAAGTGCAAAAGCGTGGTCGGGATCCAGTTACTCAGCACGTGCATCGAGTGGACGATGTCCAGCGTGTTGTCGAAGAAAGGAAGCCTCTGAGAGATGCTGATGTAGAGGGGCACGACCCCCCTTGCTGCTATGAAGTTATTGAAAGGGCCATTCAAGTTCATGGAAGTGGTGACGATGGTTATGTTCCTGTCCCTCATCCTTATCGCGAAAGTGGCAACCCCACCCCCGATGTCAAGCCCGATCCTTATCGTCCCCGGCTTCTTCGTCCCCAGGACTTCGTCGATGGTGAAGTCGAGGCCGCCGTTGCTCTTGGCAGCGGTCCAGCGGTTCTTCTCAGCCCCTGCAAGGTCGAAGCAGTCCTTGCAGTCATCAAAGCCCTGCTGCCTGTGCTTCCTGTTGATAAGGCAGTCATAGTTCTTGCAAGTGTAGGCCGTCCAGACCACAGAAGAATCCGAGGGGGTGGTCCAGAGGCTAGTCGGGAGAGGGTACGGCTCGACATAGTCCCGTGGCGAGGCATGGCGGCAACGGCGGCGCGGGAGAGGCTCGCACCCCTTGAGCAGGAGCTTCTGCGCCAGGAGCTCGTCATCCGGGCAGGAGCCGTTCACCTTGTAGGTCATGAAGCGGCGGAGCAAGTCCGGGAACATGGTGCACGGGCGGCCGACCGGGGGGTACATGGTGTCGGAGTCGAAGTTCGGGTTGACCCCGAAGGCGAGGAGCTGGCCCGAAGTGAAGGCCTTGAACTCGGGCGCGAGATCATCGTCCGATGCACCGTTGAGGGAGCCGGTCACAGCAGAGCGACCCGTGGGTTGATAAGAGACGGTGACCGTCGTTTCGGGGACGGCGATCCTAGGAGAGCGAGAGCAAGAGGAGTAGAAAGTGGTGGAGAAGAGGAGAGTGAGGAGGTTGGTCGACAAGAGGAGGAAGATGAAGAACCAGTTGGTGGTGCCGGGCCTTTTTTTATGCTCCATCTCTGGTCTCTGCTACTCACGACTAAAACAAGAGGTTCAACTGGAAGTGAATTTGCAAGATGATGCGATGCATGAAATAGGATCCTCAAGGGGGAGGGTAGGCTTTTACTGAAGCAGCTCACTGAATCATGATCATTTATATGGGATCGTCCAAGAAAGGTCAAACATGAGATTTTGAAAGGCAGATTTGGTGGGGCTTTCAGCCCAAGACGCGAAAACCGTCCCTCAGAAGTTTAATCCTAGTTCTTCACTGACATGGGGCCGGCCTCATTTGGGTCCCTCGCCATCCCATGTTTAAACTATAAAAAGAGCGGTACTATAAACAAATGGAAGAACCATGAAAACCGGTGAGATCTTCTCGGCATTCAATGCGATTTCCAATAGAGAACGAACCCATCGAATAAACTAGGGTATGAACCGCGAGCAGATTTCAGCAAAAACGGAGCAAAGTAGTAGTCTTCTGGTGCAGTCGGTATCGGAGCGTTCGAGGGTCAACAGTCATCCCAATATCTTATTATGTACGGGAAGTGGCCAAGCCGAAGCAAGAATCTAAATGGGGGAGTCCTTAATTGGGGTGTGCATTAGCTCCTGTTTTAGGGATTTGGGTTGACTTATCGAGGATGATGAATTCTCGAAATGGGGTTGCGTAGAATCGGATACGCGATCGAAGGAACTGGACAAATCTGCACGTAAACCGAAGCCAGTAAACAAAGACTTAACGGTAGAGAATGGAGCGTTTAATGACCCACATGCGAAAGCCTCCTCGATTCGGAAGTCCTCCTGTTTTCTGTACTGAAGGTACTACACGACTGGAAGCGCCTGTCTCTCGACCGCTTTCTCCGCGGAACTTGCGAGCCAGACGAGACTAAGTTTCGAATCGTCGTTCGCACGAAAGGCTTGAGTGCCGGGAGTTTCTTCCGTTTTTAGCTGGTTTCGAGGGTAAGGCAGCAGGGCCATCCTGCCGTGCGGTGTGTAGATTCAAATGCAAGCAACCAGGGAGCTCGGAAGGAGCTTTTGAGGATGCCTAGGGACAGATGCAACCGGTGGTGGCGGGGAGCGCGGATGGTCGGACCGGGAATTGAAATGGACAGAGAGAAAGAAGGGTCGATTTGCCCGAAAACTGACGTGGGACACCATCTAATCACTTGCTCCTGAAGGAAGGAAGAACGAAAGAGAGAGGATCGAGGCTCCATAATAAGTATGCATCGAGCTTCTCAGATGCGACCGGCCCTTTATTTTTTCTCTGGCCCTGCATGACTCTACTTGACTACGGAAGAACCCGAACGTGAGATGCGTAATGCACATGTGTTCAATGTTTTTGAACATGTCAAGCACGCAAAGATGGGAGAATTGTCTAAAAAATTTTAAATTTATTGCAATTATGACAATTTAGCGATAAATTTTTCTTTGTCAATTCAATCATAAATATTTTGCAATTGTATTAGTTTAATCTATCCGGCCGATGCTTACATAACACTTTTTAATAATATTTCATTTTTGAATTTTTTTTTTCTTTTCCTACTTCTTTTCCTCTCTTTTTTCCATGGTACCAACCGCTAAGTCCTCACTGACCGCCAACAAGGGTTTCGCAGCCCTTGCCTGGCCTCGCCCAAATATGGGCTAGGCTTGGTGGTTACGGGCAAGGCGACTTCACTCAAATCTAAACCTCACCATGGCCTCACTGTTGCCGATGAGGGCCTCACGGCCCTTGCCATAGCCTCACTGGCCATTACAGAGAAAAAAAGCAAAGAAGGAAGGAAAGGAAAATTTTCAAAAAAAAAAATCAAAAAATATATATGTTATTAAAATTTGTTAACATCAGAGCTAGCTAACCAAAATTCACCAAATAGATTGAATTTGCATAATTACAAAAAATTATAAATAAATTGGCACAATTACAATATGTTTATGACTTTTTTGATAATTTCCCCCACAATCAAGTACTTGAAAATATATACGGCCCTAGTCATATTATTGCCAAGCTCAAGTTTCTACTCAATTTTTGGGTCAGTCTAGTTAGCTCCAAAAAAAAAAGAATAATTATATTTGAAGTCTTAAAATTTATCAGACAGTGTGATTAAGTTTTAAAACTTTTATAATGTGCAATTGAGTCAATCAAATTGGTGCAATCAATTCATTAATTTTGTCTAACTTGGATAACGAAAAATATTGATTAGGCTTTTTAAATTATTTTTACTCTCTCAAGCAATAGCATGACTAAAATATGAAACATAAGGTTAAAACAACATCATTTTGGTCCAAATCTAATTTTTTTTAATACAAATCGTATTTGACTTATAATAAAAAAAAATCGAGCGATGGTGGGGGACTGGGGGTGGGCTGTTGCTGGAGTTTTCCCCCTTTCTTTTATTATTTTGTGTTTTCTTTGAGTTTGCTTGTTTTAATATAATTTAGTAAACTTTATATTAAAAAATTGGACTAGCACCAAAATAACGTAGTTTTAGCTTTATGTTTTATATTTAGCCACATCTTTGCTAAGGCCATGTTTGGTAACTATCTCAATAGTAACTAATTTTGATTTTTTGTTTCCGGGAGCAGTTTGGGAACAGAATCGTGTTTGGTAAAAATTTTGTTCTTAGGAACAAATTTGGAGTAGAATCAATAATAAAAAAAGAAGTTGCTTCTTGTTCCGGGAACAAATCTAAGAATCAAGTCTTCTTCCCTTTTCTCTTATTCTTCTTCTGTTTTCTTCTTCTTCATCTACCGCTATCTCGTAGTTGTCGTTCACCGCCGTTCGCCACCGTCCACCACTGCCGTCCACTAGTCACCAGCAAAAGGTTCAGTAAGCTCGTCGGAGGGTTGCTAGGCCAGGGTGAGGTCCAGTGAGCTTGTCTGAGGTGAGCCTCGACCCCGGCGAGGTCGACTTGGCCACTGGTAAGGCTCGGCCAACAAGGGCCGGCGACACTCCGGTAAGGTCACCGACTCTCGTTTGACTAGTTGCCAGTCCAGCGACCAGCTAAGAAGAATAGAAGAAAAAGAAAAAAAAATAAAAGAAAAATAAAAAAATTATTTACAAATTAAAAAAAATGATTTTGAACGGAATCAATAAACACAGTCCCATACGCAATTCTATTCTAAAATCATATATTTTGAATAGTTACCAAACGACTTAAAATGCTTAGAAATTGTTCCCGGGAACAAAATAAAAAAGAATAATTTCTAATTAGAATCTATTTTTGGGAACAGAACTATTATCAAACGCGCTCTAAGTAGCAAAGTAGGAGAGAGAAAATTTTAAAAAAATAGATGGAATTAACAAAAAAAACTTAATTGCATTTGACAAATTTTATGATTCAATTATAATTTCGTGGTGAGTTTTTAGAATTTCTAAAAGCACTTATTTTTTAAAAAAACAAGTCAACCTCAAATGTGTGAAAAGGATGCAAGCAATCCCGCTGGAAGTATACTTTGCTGACACGAATACGTACATTCTACCTCGGTCACAAGCTACACCGTAGAAATGCAAAAAGCTGCATAAAGTTTTGCACGGAGGATTTACTTTCGACACGCCTGCAAATGGGCGCACTGCCGTATGGTGCTCGTCGTTTGAATAAAAGGCTATAGTGCTCGTCGTTCTCCTCTTTGCCCCACTTTCCGACAACGAATACGTACATCGTTTGGATAAAGCTATCAAACGCTATAGTGCTCATCGTTTTCCTCCTTGCCCTACCTTCCGTGGGGCGCGCCCGCCGTGGTGATGCGAAACCTATCCAGCCATGGTGACTTGGCGAGGGCCGCCATGGACATCGGTGAGGGCTCAATAGTCGTGGCGACTGCACCGAGGTGCATAGGAGAAGCTGTGGAATGGAATCTACTAACCTTATAGAATTGGTATGACTATATATGTTTTGAGGTGGGTATTAGTGATAGTACGATAGTCAAGTTCCAAAATTTTGAAATCAATAAGTAAAGGATAGGTTTCAATATTCGGGGTTATGCCATCTTATAGACACCTTGTACACCATATGTTATACCCATTGCAAGGTACCTCATCTAAAGGTACAATCACCTTGCATTACATTTCTAAAATAAATAAATATATACTTAATTATTATTATTATTCTTCTTCTTCTTCTTCTATATGTATACTTAATTCTTCTTCTTCTTCTTCTTTTAAATGTGTGAAAGTATAAACTGATCAGCAATCTTCATTAAAAAATGATTGATTTTTAGCTTTTTTAGCATAAATTTCACTTATTTTATTTAGGGTGGATGTGTTGCTAACTGGGAGACATGCCAATATCAACTATGGTCAAAATGCATATATTGCGGTAGAAAGAAAGTTTAACCTATTGAGTCATTGAAATCAAAATTGTATGTTTAATTGCAAAATGCGCACTTTTTGTTGATGACTTTAGTGTCCAACATGAGGATCATAGTAGGGTCAAGACCACAAAATGCCAATGGCAATAGCTTTATAGAAAACATATTGGTTATATCAAGCACAGGTTCGGTTCGACGTACTTTTAAGTTCTTCAAATAAAGTCGGACAATACTGCTTGAACCGCTACGCATGGATTGCCGAACCTATAACCGATCACCCCTAGACATATCTTGCCTCGGGGGGCCGGGCCAGTCCCTAAAAACCAATTTCAATGTGTCCCCCCGGCAACAAATATCGGAAAATGACTTCTTAGCTTTTCATTTGGAAATTTTTCATCCTTTTGCCGGCCCAAGATTTTAAATTAAAGGCCCAGCTCTTCCAGGAATTGCAAATCTCAAGTAGGCCCAATCTACTTAGTGCTTCGAACTGGGCCCGTTGGGCTCTGCACGACTTCTTCGCCCCAAATTGAATATGCCCGATCCGAAGCACCACCTTCCCGAACCAGACAAAAGCTAAACAAGAAAGAAAGATTAAAAAATTACTAATGCAATAGGTCCAGCGTATCAATAGAAATCATCCATATTTTCTTTTGTTCAAATGGATTCCGCAAAATGACTTAATGCCACGGTATATCACGCGATCAAAGATGCATTCATTGTGTATCGGCCCTAATGATATAATCATTACTAAAAGTGCATATCATGACAGTTCTCTATTCTTATGCAAATTTATCTTCATTTGCGAGTTTCTCTTTCGAAGCCATTTGGTGATTTTTTTTGTTCGAGAATCTCGTCCCTTCTTTCACTTACATTTTCATGTTCCAATCGAACCACTTTTCATTTTGGATTATACTCAAAGGAGACAATCCTGCTCGCGGCTTAAAATTCGGCATCGTTTTTTATTTGTTCCCTAGTGTGAAATGCTCGAACCACTCGGAAAAAATGTAAATGGGTATCTCAAAGGGATGGTAAGAAAGAATGTTAACCACCCAGTAAGTGATATTTTAACTGCTGAGCGTTTTTCATCAATTTACTTACAGATATGTTTTTCTTTTTTTTCCTTTTTTTTTTTTAAATTTTCCCAGCAATTGTTATGTCCGTCCTCCTTCCCCAAAATAATAATTGCATACAGGTCAGTCAAATTTCATAGGGAGACACAGACTTGGAGATATGGACCGGAAAACTAAGAGAGAGAGAGAGAGAGAGAGAGAGAGAGGAAAATGAAAGAAAAGAGAGTACGCACAGACAACAACAATTCATTCAATGACAGCTGAGGGGAAATTTGCATTGGGAAGCCCCAGGACCCTCGAACGAACGTGAGCCCATGTGGGTGCTTCTCCATTTTCACATGGATTGGACCCCTGTCCTCCCTCCTTCTCCCTCAATAAAAATTATTATAATAATACTCAGGCGTGGTTCGCCGTTCGAGCACAAATAATCTCGTGTTTGGGTGACCCATCGGGCATCGAGTCGCATTTCGTTATAAGGTTAAGATGAATTAGATTAGGCCTTGTCCTTCTAAACGAATTGGAGTGAATACGACTTTAATGATTCTAATAACGAACACCGTAACAACCCTTGTCACGCAATCGATCGAGAAACTTGGCGATTTCTAGTAGACCCAATCTTTAAAAATCAATGACTCATTAACTGTGCCGTGAAGCATTCGTTAACGTAGTCAAAAGCCAAAGATCCTAACACATGAAGTTACAAGTAAAACAGATGAGGCAAGCAAGAACCCATGAATCATCCAACCCACCATTTTAGGGTTGTTGAAACCTGCCCTCCTTTTGACCCGCATGTGGCCTTACTCAGCTTCCCCTGTTTTGTGTTTTTCTTTTTTGAAATCCTTGTACGATTTCATGGGCACATGCACGCATATGATTTTACATGCCCCACACCCAACTTTCCCATTAGAAAGTCCTCTGCATCTGTCATAAAACAAACTACTCAATTTGAGCGAATCACCTAATTGAAGAATCTGATGGTACTGGAAGTTGGGTGTGCCTGACAATCAGGAAAAAATAAAGGCTTTTTTTCACAGAAACCACTAGATTCCATTTGCAGATTATCTCATACAGAACAGCTTCAACTACAGTATCAATGGATAAAAAGAAAGGTTAGAAAACTCATATCAGGCTAAAGAAAACCATGAAAGAATCATAAGATAGATTACAATGACAATAAGACACCAAAAGCAAGAAGCAAACAGAATGGACACCCCCCCTTTCATTTACACCACCATCGATGTCATCTCCCAGACGTGAACGAGTCGGCGAACCCATATGGTCGCATGGGTATGCTTGTCTGAGTGTTGTCCAAGCTCGGGAGGTAGGATGATGATGCCGAGGAGTCCACATGACTTGTTCCTTCGTACGCCTGCCACTTCTTTAGGGCCTGTGGCAGCGACATCTCCAGGTCGATTCCAAAAATGTCGTCGGGGTTTTGATCGGTTGGCTTCCACACATCTACTAGAGAAGACAGTACATTGACGGCATGGCCCATATCGGGCCTTTGGTATGGTTCCCTAGCGCAACAGTGGCCAGCCAATTCAGCTACCGTGCTGATGCTGGCTAGCGTCTCCTCATTGAGATCAATTGTGGGGTCGATTGCCTTTTTAAACGTGTCCTTGTTGATGTGCATTCTCCTGAACCAGGTCACCAAGTGCATGCTGTCCTCGGGCTGACTCTCGTCGAGTGCTTTTCTTCCGGTGATCAACTCCATCAAGATCACCCCAAAACTGAAAACGTCTACTTTTGTCGTCACCCGGCCAGTCACTGCAATCATATTACCGTGATCATGGTCTAATTGTTAAAAGTTTGAGATGAAGCAAGATCCAAGTTAACTAGCTAACACAAAATGGCATGCCAAGGCAATGAGGGCAGGTCTAATTTCCAGTTAAGTTGCTCTTTTTGCAACAATGGGCTTGCCTGTTGATCTTGAGAGTTCACTCAAGTTGCTGTGAGGACATATATACTTGACAATACTAACAAAATCTTGCCTCAATCGCATAATACTATACCTGCAAAATTAACTTAGTTGTAGATTGCTAGACCAGACTTTGAGTTATGCACAAGCATTTGATCTTTCAAAATGAAGTGTCGTCTTATGGATCTAGAGTGCTTTTTGGGCAAGGAACACAGACATGATTTCTGATTATCAACGCTTAATTCATATCTGGAAGTGCCGTTTCCATATTCTGATCTGCTATTGTAGTACTAGTTGATGTAATTAAATAGGTTTACACCGTGCAACGCGAGGTACCACTGAATTACTCTAGGCAAATTAGGATTTTATATATCCAAGTCTTTGTAAATGAGGAAACTGAGATTAAGGTCAGAGGGCTAACCTGCATATTCTGGTGCCAAGTAACCGAATGTTCCAGCTATTCTGGTTTCAATGGAGCCTTTTCCCTCCGGTGCAAGACGCACTAGACCAAAATCCGAAACCTTAGCTCTCATATCATCTCCGAGGAGAATGTTCGACGGCTTTAAGTCTCGGTGTATGAAACTCTGATGCGCCAAACCATGGAGATACTCGACCCCCCTTGCCACGTCCAAGGCAATGGTCAACCTTCTGGTCCATTCCAACGGTGCGCGTCCTTCTTCGGGCCAGTTAAATAGATGCCTACTCAGTGTCCCTTGGGGCATGTACTCGTACACAAGAAGCTTCTCATTGCCATCCAAGCAGTAACCAAGCAGGCCGACGAGGTGACGGTGTCGAACCTTAGTCAAAACAGCAATCTCGGACTTGAATTCCGTAATGCCCTTCCCGGTAATGACCGCGCACTCCATTCTTTTCACTGCGATCTTTGTCCCGTCGTGTAGTTCCCCCTTGTACACCGTCCCGAAACCACCTTGTCCTAATATATTTTCCTCGCTGAAGTTGTTGGTGACATTCCTCAGGACTTGGATAGAGATCACCATGTTTCCTGCTTCGACCATTTGAATGTCGCCAGCTTCACTTCCCGGGATAGTATGAGTCTCGCTGATAGCACCGACGCTAACACTAGATCCCGCCACTGTTATCTTCACGCTTTCATTGTCAGATCCCGAATGGCGGGGATGAATCACCATTGCATTGGGGCTCTGTACTCTGGTAAACCGCTTTTGCTGCTTCTTGTATAGACAGAAACCCAACAAACCGAGCAAGACAATCAAAAACAAGCCGCCAATGGTAGAGACAACTATGACTCCGATCAAACCAGACTTATTGTGTGATCGGCTAGCAATTCGGTGTGCACTACCTGATGGACCTGCAGCATCTTGGGGGGATCCGGGCGTCGAAATACCATTCCTATCTTTCCCAATGTCGGGATTACCGTCAGTTTTGATGATCACATTACTCTTAAAAGTCGGGACTTTACCATAAAGCTGATTGCTCGACACGTCAAGAAGCGCGAGCGCCGGGAGGGTGGCAAGCTCAGCAGGAATGGAACCGGTAAGATTATTGCTCGCGAGGATGAGCCTCTGCAGCGACGTCAGCGAGGCGAAATCCGGGGAAATGGTGCCGTTGAAGCCCATCTTCTCAAAGTTCACGACAGTGATGTTCCCATTGTTGCAAGTTATCCCGATCCAACCGGAGCACGGGTCGTTCCCCTTCCAGTTCTCCGCCAGTTTCTGCGGATAACCGATCGACTTCGCGATCAGAAGCAAGGTATTCACTCTGGGATCGCAGTCCCCGGGGCCTGGCAAACAGAAGCTGTTTGAGTCGTCGGCCATATCGACCTGGACCGAGCTCCCGAACTTGGGCACTGGCCCTTGGAGCAAGTTGTTGGTCAGGTTGACGGACTGGAGGGACTGGAGACCCGTCAACGATGACGGAACAGGGCCAGCGAACAGATTGTCCCGCAGGCTCAGGGTCTGCAAGTCCTGGAGCCCCGAGAAGTCCGGCAGCGGGCCGGAGAAGGAATTGGAATGCAGCCAAACCTCCCTCAAGGATGTCATGTTGGCTATAACATCGATCCGCCCGCTGAGCTTCCCGCTACCGGCCTTCCCATTGAGCCAGAGCGACTCAATCTGCGACCCGGAAAAGCTCGCGGGCAACCCGCCGCCAAGATCATTCATTGCCAAGTGAAGAAGGGTCAGGCCGGGGAAGTCGCCGGCCCCGAAGAAGTCGGGGACCGTGCCGGTCACGTTCGCGGAGTTCGCGGAGAAATTCTGCAGCGCGGACGCGTTCTGCAGGCTCCGGGGGATCTCCCAGGCGGCGAAGGGGTTGTTGTCGACCTCGACGGACTGCAGCGACGACAGCCCGTCGAAGAAGTCGGCGGGGACGGAGTCGAACTGGTTGTTGCCGAGCATGAGGACCTGGAGCGAGCTCAGGCCGCTCAGGCTCGGGAGCGGGCCGGAGATGCCGTTGAACTGCAGCTCGAGGCGCTCCAGCTGGGTGAGGGCGTTCAGGTCCGGGGGGAGCGTGCCCTCGAGGCCCTGGTGGCCGATTTGGATGCGGGTGACCCGGTTGGACTGGGAGCAGACCACGTGGGCCCACTTGCAGGGGTCCGGGTCGGACCAGCCGAGGGACGCCGGGGCGGCGAGGGACTTCCTGAGGGCCAGCATTGCGGCGGCGTCGTCGGCGGCGGCGGCTGAGAAGAAACAGAGGAGGAGGAGGAGGAGGAAGAGCAGGTGGCAGTGAGGAAGGCGAGTGGTCTTCATCCTCCCCATCTCGGAGAGAGAAACAGAGAGAAACAGAGAGAGGGGGAAGTGAAGTTGGGTTTGAGAAAATATTGGGTTTAGCGAGAAAGGCTCTGTTTTTTCAGCTCATGGAGGAGAGAGGGCGAGAGGGGCGGTGCTATGGCCTCTGCACTTCTTGGAATGAAGCTCCAGAAGGGCAGGCGGGCGCAGAGAGATAGAGACTGATGGAGAGAGAGAGAGAGGAGCACATGGGGGGGTTGAGGAGCAGGTGGTAGGGTCGAGAACGAGAACAGGAAAGAGCGAAAGGCTGGCTTGGCTGGAATGGTTTCGATCCCTGAGGGCGGGCCCCCCACCCTTTGTCCTACAGCTCCAAGTTGGCATTTTTACCCCACCAATCAATTCCATAATGTCGCTAATTCAGCTAATTCAATCGAGTGCTTGGTGCAAAAAGGATTCGGTATGCAATCGAGTGTCTCTACGCGTTTGCTTTAATAAGGATCTCTTGCAATACACTGCCAGGAGATGACTTCAACCTCTCATCCTATTTACAGTGAGCATAGTTTCGAAATTTATAAATAATATCATAATTAATTATTCTAAGAGCTTAAGCAGTTAAACGAGTGTAGAATTTGTTATTTGCATATTTTAACGGCAAGTTTCAAATTTCCGATGAAATTTAAAATCGACCACCCTTGATTCTATCCGCCTGAGGAAAAGAAAAGAAAAGAAAAGAAAGGCTAAACTTTTAAGGGTTCGTATAGAGTTCGGACATGGAGAGTGATGGCCAAGATTCGATGCTCCAGTTGTCTCTCTCTCTCTCTCTCTCTCTCTGGGGGCAGGCTCTGCAGCACTTGACCCGAGTCTATCTGGTGTCGCCAACGCAGAAAAGGGCGGTTTGATCTGATCCAAAAGGGCGTTTTGACAGTTCGGCGACAACGAGGAAGGGGAGGACAAAGGAGGGGGCCGCTCTCTCTTTCTCGTTTTTCCTCATTTCCGGTCGCAGACAGGATCCTGCGCGGGTTTAATGTGGACCATGCGCACCCCTTTGCGGCCAGGAACGGGGATAAGGGAGCTCGAAATGACTAGGGTCCCGGTCACCTAAGAGTCGCACCTACTCCGACTCGACAACTTATTAGCGGGTGGGCAAGCTCGGGCTCCTTCGAGTCGAGTTCAAGGCATTCGAGTGGCTCGACCATTTCTATGGAGTGTTAGCTCGAATTAATTGCTTTGCATGACCACAGCTCGTGAAACTAATTTCACATTTCAATTCTCAAATACATTTTATTTTAAATGTATATGGAAATATGCATGAGAAAATCTTCAATCTTTTCAAGCGCAAATGCAAATTTACTTCTAATAAACAATTTGAATCTAGATAAGTTGAACTTGAGCTTGCATAACATTCTATTAAGTCAGATTTGATCTTGAAGCTCGAGTCGAGAATGAGCCTTAAATACTAGAGTCAAAGTTTATCATCCTACTAAAATCGAGGCCACATTATATACTTGATGATTTGAGATAGGGATGACAAACATATCCTCACCCAGAATGACCAATCAAACTCACGGATTGAAGGGGGCCCACGGCTTGCATGCTAACATGATGTGCCTTGGAGTTTATACTAGATGTCAATTCAATCTAACATATGTAAACTATATGTATTTTAAATCTATATGCAATGTTGAACTTGTATTGATTTTCTCTTCTTTTGTTTGATTTTTGTTACGAACAAATTGAATGGGATCGATTAAGAGACGGCAATCATTGCGCAATATGAGCAGAAACAGTAAGCGCAAGGTGCTTGAGGCTCGGGTCGATTTAGAGATTACAACCACTAGGAACTCTAGTAGTCCATTTCCATATCCACATCCGCATCTACAGTCAAGAGTCGCGACATCCCATTATGCACACCAGCAGATGAGAGTGCAATCACTGGTGCTGCTGATTCAGACCTCCTCAGAGAGAATACGACACACTATTGACGCCAAAGGATGCTTCCACGTAGAGCCAAGGAAGGTAGAGACCGAGAAGATTGAACAAAACAATCATTTTGCACATGCAGAGAATCATTTAGCAATCGCGACGATCTCAACGAGTTACTTTGATGCAACAAGGAACATAAACCTGCTATCAGAAGATAATGACATCTGAGGTAGTAGGAAGGAATCTCACCTTGTTTTCTTGGAATTTCCCAAAAAAATTTGGCCACATCTTCGAACGATGGGTATAGGCACATTAGCATCAACGTGGCAAATCCTTAACAATGAAGACATGGCATTGATGATTCTGTCATGAGAGGACCAGGAAGAACCCGTTCAAGTGACCCAATAAAGTCACCACCCCGTTTGCCACAACATTCTCGAGGCGATATCAATAAGAAATACTGTACCGTGACGAAGAAGGATATATCGCGGAACTTTACTCCTCAATACTCACAGAAAAATTACCAGAATCGAAGAATAGGTAGTGCCCTTCCACTTTACCATCGGATATCTACCCTTTAGGATCTGATGGAAAGTCAAATGACCCCGAGACGCAGATTTCAAGATACTCATCCCTGCCCATCTATTCAGTGTCTAAATGATATCCTTCAACCCAATTGTCACAGCTTATAATCATAAATAAAATAAACATAGCAACATAGAAGTAGTATTTTAGCACCCGTTGTCTGTTAATAGGTTATGTGACAAATAAAAGCACACTGAGATGACCCCAAGGGGGCAAAGAAAATTGTGCATCCATGTCTCAAAGCATTCTGATTATTCTTGTTTAATAGAGAGTAACCTGCTTCTTGGAAACAAAAAAATAATAGAAAGGCAAAAAGCAGAAGACAGTAGGGATAATCAAAACTATGAATTCACATATGTACTGAGTTATAACTTATAAGATGCAACAAAACCACATTTAACAGCACCAGATACAGATAACCCTTCCAAACCTCATGTACACAAATATAAGTACGAGCATAGCCATTATTATCATTGCTTGCTTTGTACATATCATGAACACTGAAGGGAAAACAGCTCATCACACCATAAAAAGCCCCAGCAACATTTACTCAAGGAGATACATCCAAAGTGGCACTTCAATCCGAGATTTTATTGGGTTCTCGGTGGTGATGGAAATGCCGACCAGTAGAATAAGCTGAGAGGGCTGAACCAGTTGCACCAATGGAATGTTTTGCAAGGTCCACGCTTTTCTTAGTTGCCAACCAGACAGTCCAAAGAAAACCTATCCAACCTGTACCATGATGGGATTTTCACATCTCAGGTGTTTAAAAACACATCTCAAATCCATGTGAAATGCACTCAGAAACTTAAGTCGTGAAACCAGTAACAAGTTCATAGATGGCAGATGCATATGCAAGGTTCCGGGCATGTACTAATCTCTGTGTGCATCATCTCCTTCAGCACTATCAAGTATGTGGATCTAACTGAAGCTAATAGCGATAGCAATAGACTCATAGATAGAAGAAACCCTTGATAAAATAAATAGGCACAATTTCATGAATTGATTTGATAATCAGTAAAGACAGACAATGTTGCAACAATTACTACAGAAAATAACCCACAACCTCCCTCCTTCAGTGGTCTAGGCCTCCACAATCATCCTAATGCCAATAAAAGGCTGCAGGATTGAAGTATTTACGAAGAAGACAACTCAAAATATAAAAGGACACTTGGAGGGCAATCTTGGGCAACTCAGACAGTATTAGTCGATGGCAAAGCTAGTTTTTTTTTTTTTTTTTTGAGTTAGCAGGCATTAGCACAGTGAAGTAGGATTTTGCAAACCACTTTGAGATGTGAATACAAAAGTGTTCCATCGTTTCAAATGAAACATTCTACAAAAATTCAAAACAAAGATATAAGTAAATCATAATTGAAGGTGAGAAACAAATGGTAGTGTAACTTGTTGATGTGACCAATTAAAAAAACTTGTCAGCAGGTGCAGGCGCAATGAAGTAGGATTTTGCAAACCAATTTGAAATATGAATAAATAAGTGTTCTATTGTTTCAAATGAAACATTCTACAAATGGTTAAAACAGAGAAATAAGTAAATCATAAGTGAAGGTGAGAAACATATGGTAGTGTAACTTGTTGATTTGACCAATTAAACAAAATTGAAATATGACTTCTTAACAAGGAGCAGCACAAGATATGTTTACCTGTAGCTACAAGAACAGCTAGCACTGCGCAGAATGTTGCTGTAGAAATAACAAAAACAGCAATAGCCAGAGCACCAACATATACAGCTGTCACACAGGCAAGAAACAGAGCCAATACACCTCCTACCGCAGCCATAGACATCAGAAGAGAAATGACAATTGCATTGATTGTGGCCGCAAGGAAAAAGAGCATGAACACGAGAAGTCCCGTCAAAGCGAGAAAAGCAATTGTTCCAATCTGCCAAGAATCAGAAAAGTTAAAATAGACATTGTGGAAGTACTCAAAGAGCATCAATTATGGTAATTATGGCACTTCTGAAAGTGACCCAATTCAGGCCAGACAATGCTTAAGAAACTAAAGGTTCTCCATTTGCTTATCAAACAGAATATAACATACTGACTTATACCGCTGTAACTTGAAAAGTAGAGGGGCAACAACAACAGCCAACAGATACTTTTCCCACTCTGTAGACCTGCTCATGCTTATCAGAATATTGTTAATACCCTCATCAGACCACTAGTTAGGTAATTTGTCCCAATTTTTGGCACTTTTACATGGCAAATGACCATAATTGGCAATGCATTTGGCTGACTAATGTACGTACCTAACTAGAAATCAACACAAAATTCAGTTGCAAATGCAGAATTACCTAGCTGAAAAATCTGCATTATAAATAGCTGATAGTAATTGTAATTTTGATAACTGAGAATTAGTACATTGCAAGTACATGCTAAATAATTTGCTTATTACCTTAAGAAGAATGGACAGAGTTACTAGAGCAGTTTTAGTAATATAACATTAAATAAACAACCTGTACAAAGGCTTGGAAATGAACTACACTCCAACAACAGAGAGCCAGCTTATCTCACCTCCCAGGAATTAAATAACCACACTATAACATTATAGGGTAAACATGAGTAAGCTACATTGATCAAGTTACGCCATGCATCCGGTTCAACACAGAGTCCCCCATAAGATCCTTACATTCGAGGCACTTACAGATTTTTAGCCACATTACATGGACCTTCTCCCTTGTCTCTGCCGATTGTTCCCCTTACAGTTAAAACAAAGGCTTCAAATTGAAGGACTCTTGGTGTTCATTTGTGTAGACCAATCAAATATCAAAAGTCTGACAAGCATGAACTGTTCGATCCAAATGAGTTAAGAAAATGGTTGAAATCTGTCGTGTTTAAATACTGGATTATAAGGAATCAAACATAGATTCCAAGCTACTCATATGTATGGACGTTCAGACATCCCCACCATCGTCATTCATATCTTTGCAAGGGTCAGGTGAATTATTATTCTACAATAAACCATGTACTTTTGTGATTGCCCAACTTTCATGCCAGGTAATCACACAGCCTGCAATGGGTGCTAATGATGCTTCTTTTACTTTCTGCCAAACAAGCTAATGGACGCAAGACTGGTTGCTGAAACATCTTGTAAGGCACTCATGCCATGGAACTACAAAACATTCCTTCTAGGGTCAAAGCTCTGGTTTGCATCTATATAAGATAACAAATCAACATCTCATAGCCAAAAACTAAAATAAAATCAACATCACCTCACACTCAACCATCCCAAACACCTCAAACTCCCTTATTTTTATTTTTATTTTTCACATTCTTACTGATGAAACTTATTTGGGCATCAGGGCCTAATCCGGGACACCTCAGCACAACCATCATGCCTGCTCTAGGCGAATTCCTTTTTACGTTCAGGATACCTGACAACTTAAGAGTCGATCATATCATCATTCCACAGTTCTGCACATCATCGACTTCATTTCAAAACGCCAGAATCTTGCACCGACCTTATTGCTCTGCACTATTTCTAGCACTGTGCCGCTTATCACCACTGTTTCCAGACACCACTCCAGCGAACTTCAGTAGACCAACTCGGCAGAAACCATCCCGATCATACTTCAGAACCAAAAAAAAAAAAAAAAAACACCTCCAGAACCAACCTCAAGTAATCAATCCACGAACCAAACCCGAAAAGGGAATCAGAGCAAACAGTAACTCACCGAGACGACAAGCAGCGCGCGGAGATGAGAGCCCCGGCGAGTCCAGCGGAGGATGCGGCGCCCGGTCTCTCTGGAAGCTTCAGGGAGCAGGGGGACGTCGTCGGCGAGGGAGATCTTGACCCGCCGCACGAGCGGCTCGCCCGAGGCCTTGCTGGTGTGGTCGGGGAACAGGACGGTGGACACCATGCGGTAGAGGACGGCGTGGAGAACCGGAGCCGAAGCCCGAGGCCGAGCATGGCGGGGGGGCTCGCACTCGACCTCGACCTTGGCCGCCGCCGCCTCCCTCGCGGGGACGCCGTTGGCCGGCTCGCCATCGCCGGCGAACTCGCCTTCGCCCGCGTACTCGCCATCGCGGTCGAACTCCGCCATCGCCGCAGGGTTCGCTACTGCTCGGAAGCGGGAGGAGGACGGAGGCCGCCGCGACGGGGAGGAGGAGGAGGAAAAAAAAAAAAATCTCTGCCACCGGCTCGGCGAGAAACGAGCTCGCGATCTCTGAAACCTCCTGCACGAATTTGTTACTTAGATATTAGAATTGAAATCCGGTGGGGCCCGCCGGGGGTGGGATTTTGCTGCTGCTGCTGCCGACGACCGACGTGAACGAGATCATCCCGGCCACGTGGTCCTCAACTTGTGGATCTCATCCAATTTTTTTTTAGTAGTTGGGTAAATTAGTGGGGCCCATCCCGGTGGAAGAAAGGTGATTGGGAACTTTCCTGGACCGGGAAAAAAAAGGACCCTTCCCGACTAGTTACTTTGGCACCACTCTATTTCTCCCTATTTCTAAATTACAAAGCGATTTTTTTTTTTATATTCAGTATAGTTTCTGGATTTTTGGACACCTGGCTCGATATGGTTTTTTTCGTTTAAAAAAATCACGATTGCTTATTGAGGAGGGTTTTTTTTTTTATTTTTTTATTCTCGGGTTAAGAAATGATTAGTGTCGTACAATAGTAAGCTCGGATGCGGGATGAGTATTCTCGGTGGTTTTACTGTCGAGGCCAGTAGGAGTATTAGGTTTCCAGCCTTCAATGAGTGACTTAATGGGATATTTATAGAGAGATGATCAAAGGATTGGTTGCCCAGTTATATCGTGTAATTATTCTCCCCTAAGAAATTGGTGGGAAATAGGGTTGCCAGGTATCTATGGGGGGCATGGAAGCCTTCACTAACAAATCCTACTCTTTGTGCACCAAATAAAAAATATTTAGATGAAAAATAACACAATGTGGTACCATCTGTCCTAAGTTATTCATGCATCGAGCGATGCTCGCATGCCACAAACTTGCAATAAATCCCCACCATTTGTATGTAAATCCATGGAATTATACAAAAACGAAATAATGTATATATCTTTCCCAAATATGACAAGACAAATTTATGCATCCATGGTAAAAACCGCATGTACACAACACCATTAAGAATGTCGGTTGAATATCCATGTCGGCATTTGGCGTACCATACTCTCTCCGAAATGGAAGCAAGATGGTTGTAATACATAAAATGTCATGCAACAGTCTCAGAAAATCATAGATGATGAAGTGAGCTACCCTCATGAAAAATGAATCTTTCAATCATGAAAACAGGGAACATTGGAAAAAAAATAGGGAACATTGGAAAGTTAGTTGCTACTTTTTAGGCAATTAGGCAAACAGGCAAATTTCGAACTAGGACATTCAGTCAAAACTAATAGTCTTCTTTTTTTCTAAAAACTAGTAGTCTCTAGTTTTTCTTTCGGCAAGTATTTCTCAAAATCAATCAATAATTGAATATCAGCTACTTTTAATAAAAGGATCTACAGAAAACCTTTTGGACAACAATTCGAGAACGAGCACTGTCTGGTGAGTCCTTATGTATAAATTTCAGAAACAAGAAAAAAAATTAAACAGAAACTTATAAAGACATCCATCCCAACTTAGAAAAGCCATCGATTACATGGAGAAGAAATGCGTGCATATCTTGCTCATAAATAAAATTCTTTAAACCATCCAATGGCATATCATCATCTATTTTGGTAGACAACGTCACTTCCTTAAGTGGAAGACAGTATAGTTATACAGAACCTGATTCTTGCTCTGCATTGACAATTATATGTGCATCAAGAGCTAAAAACAGTGAACCAAAGAGCTAGCTGGAGGTTGCAAAATCAAAGCCACAAACTCCTCTGGTATGCTGCTGCCAGCAAACTCATTCCGCATGAAGTCTATTCCACCAAATCAAAAAGAAGAAGAAAGGATCAGCATCAATACTTCCATCTTGCGCACTAGCTCAGCCAAGATTTGCCCACTTCCAGAAAGAGGCATATTCAGCAGCTGGCTGCATCAGGAAATTAAATATAAGAAACACCTGGATACACTGCGAGTGTATCTTAAGGAACAACTTGAGTAAAAGCGGGCCGAGAAGTTGACATTTTCAGTACTAAAACTATGATAAACTGCGATTATTTAGCTAGAATTTCTGGAACTATTCACAGCATTTAGAATAATAGACCGTACACTCACGCGCATGCAAATAACCATCAATGCCAACCGTATCGAAGCATCAGAACTCCTGTCCAGCTACATGCGCATGGATCACCCCGTCTTCTTCCAATTCGCAGGGTGTTCCATAGGGTTCAACCGTAGTGCTGCTCTTCATGGCAAATAGTGCACTGACTGCAAATAGGACAAGCATTTGTACATTTTTACTAGGGATGTCAAAAACCAAACCGAAAGCTGAACTAAGGATGTGTTTGTTTCATGGAAAACTCAATAATAAAGGAAAATACTTTCCGGAAAAACATTTTCCAAAAATACAGTTTGTTTTCCTTTGTTTGGTAATGTATAATTGAAAATGTTTTTTGTTGTTTGGATCCCATTAAAAAATAATTTCACACTTCATCATAGGAAAAGAATGAATTTTTAATTTAAAAATTTCAAATTTTTAATATTGTTATTTTTTTATTTACTTTAATTTTTTATTTTCTTTCTTTTTTCTTTTTCCTTCTTCTTGTCCTTCACTCCTTAGCTTCCTCATGCCATCCCTTCTGCTTCCTCTAGCAGTATGTTTCCAGCTAGCTTACAAGGGGTGAGCTCCAACTGTCACTAAAGGCGACAAGCTCACCAGTTGGTCGCTAGAGGCTTGAGCCTCATCGCTGGAGGCCACGAGCTCACCTAATTTAGCGAGGCTTGAGGCTCATCGGTCTCAGGCAAGCTCAAGCCTTGTTATCAAAGGCCATGAGATCGCTCGATCTGGTGAGACTAGAGCTCACTGGCCGTCCTTGTGGCCAATGACAGATGAAGAAGAAGCAAAAAGGAAAAGGAAGAAAAGAAAAAGCAAAGAAGCAAATTCAAAATTTTTTATTTTTATTTTAAAAATGTTTTCCAAATTTTAATTTAAAAAAATAAAAATTTCAATTTCAATTTTTTTTAGATATATTTTTATAAGAATAATTGTTTGTAAATCAAGCATCAAATCTAAGTTTTGATAGATTCGGAAAACATTTTCCGGTCATTTTAAAGGGAAAATCATTTTCCTGAATTTAAGCTTTGCTAGGAAAACATTTTCTGTTGACTAGGAAAACATTTTCCGTTAACTCATTTTCCTAAGTGACCCAAACACCGAAAAATGAGGAAAATATTTTCCCCGAAAATGTATTTCGGGAAACAAACACACCCTAAACCGAAACGAAAAATTCGGTTTTTTTTGTTCGGTTTTCATTAAAAATCGAATTTTTTTTATCGATTAACCGAACCAAACTGAACCAACAAACTGATAAAAGCTTTTTACTTGAAAATGAAAAATATATACAAAAAAAAAATCAAATGCAAAAACTGAAAACTAAAAGTTGAAAACCAAAAAACCGAACTAAACCAAACCGAATCAACCCAAAAATTTGGTTCGGTTTGGAAGTTTTTCCTAATGGTTCAGTTTGGTTCGGTTTTTCAAAAAATCCGAATCGAACTGTTGACACCTCTACATTTTACATATAAAATTTTCCAGGAACAATCAGCCTTGAAATGATGCTGTAAAGTGGCGTGCATCCTCAAGTAGTAATAGCATTAATTTCATTATCCAACACTATATTTTTCTCATAGTAAGTTGGACTTTGTCTCAAAACGAGAGTGTAGAAATATATAATACGGGAGATAAATAAAGGGTTTTAAAAAAATTAGATTGTACCCGCAACACCAATTCTTTTTTCGGCTTACACACCTTTGCCTTTTAAGTTTATTTTAGTGGATTTTTGTCAAGAATATTATAATCGACCCTCATAAAAGAGCAAAAATTTCACAAATATATATAATCCATGTTCATCTAGATTCCTAAAAGAGAAGAGTAAGACAAGATAAGCATAACAAGGAAATAGAAAGAACAGGAAAGAAATGAAGCAAAGGAGATTACGGGCTAATAAGAAAGATGATAGGTGTGTTTGATTCAATATTTAAAAGCCTCTTTAGAAAAAATTTAGTGTTTTAAAAGCTACTCAAGTGAGGTAGAGGCCTGTTTTAAGTTTTTAGCATTTTCGATATGTTGAAGTTTCCAATTAGTACAAATTAGTAAGTTATGAATTAACAACAAAGATAAGTGGGTGTGTTTAGTTCAACATTTAAAAGTCTATTTGAGAAAAATTTGGTGTTTTAAAAGCTCCTCAAATACGGTAAAAGTTTGCTTTGAGTTTTCAATATTTTTCGTTCTGTTAAAGATCTCGATTAATAAAAATTAGCTAGGTATGAGCTAATAACAAAAATGATGGCGTATTTGGGTCAACATTTAAAAGCTTCTTAAGAAAAAATTGGTGTTGAACACTTTAAAGGCTCCTCAAATGAGGTTGTGATTAGTCTTAAATTTTTAGCATTCTCGATACGTCGAAGGTCTCAATTAATAAAAATTCGTCATGCCTATTTTGTCCTAAAAACTTGCTAAAAATCTAATTTTACCCCTTGACAAAAAAAGAAAAAGAAAGAAGAAAGTAAAGCCCAAAACTCGCTCCGCACCCCACGGTTGCTTTCTCCCGCGCGACGACTGCTCTGTTCCTTCGCTTGACCTTCGCTTGACTGCTCTGTTTCTTCGCTCGAGTGCTCTGTTCCTTCGCTCGCTCGAATGCTCGTTCTCTGCAGGTTCAATCTCTCTCCCTCCCTCCCCCCTCTCTCTCCGGTGGTGGGTCTGCTTTCGATAGCTTAGTATCCGTGCATTGTGATGTTTGAGCGGCCCTTGTTCTTTTTTCGTCGCGCTTGTTGCTTTTGTTGCAATGATTGAGTTTTTTTCCGGGAGGAACTGAGTCGGAAAAGAGAGGGATTTTGGGTTTCTGATATTAAACAGTGTGCGGAGATTGAGTGACAATGGATTGACATAATTATGATGGGAAAATTGGGGGGGGGGGGTGGTTTGGTGGTGGTGTTATTGTTACTCTGTTTCTTGAATTGGGCTTTTGTCGAATACGGTGATCCATGGCATATGTGCCAGTTTTGGGCTTTTCAGTGACGAGTGAATTGGGATTCTTAATAATTTACGATTCTCTTGCTGGGGAAAAATCTAATTTGGGAATGAGAGGGCGTGTAAATCTTCTGGCTTTACTGAGGCTGAAGGTTAGTGATGACGAGTCATGGATTACGGTTTGTGTTGGTGGTGGCAGTTGGAGAGCGATGAGCAGGTAGAGGAAATCATTTGTTATTTTTACAGCAGAAATGGAAGGCTAGTGATGATGAGTGTTTTTTGTTCTAACATTGAAACAACAGCTTCTTGAAGTGGATAATGCGAATGAGTCAGTTGTGTAAATGCTATGAATTGACTGAGACTCAAAGCATGGTTTACCAAACAATCTTAGCATGTCCTCGGTCCTCGGAGCTCCTTGAAATAGCTGAACCAAACGCAGCCTCTATATGCTTGCGTGTGTTTTATCAGTGATTACTGTGTCGGGGTCAGCTTTCTATGGCCATTCTGACACGACTCTGTCTTTCTCATTTTATAGATAACAGTGAGAATGGCGTCTTCACTTGTGAGACAACACCCGGCGCTTCCTTCTCTCTTCTCCTTGAGGTCCCTCTCTTGGAATGGTTCTGTCACCGCCCATTTGGCTGCCAGTCGCCGCCGAACCCTAGACCTCTCAAAAGCCTTGAGCACGTACATCGTGCCGAATGAAAATCTACTTCCTCCTGCTCCAAAACAATTGCTTCCTCTGCCATCTGATTTGAGGTCTTTCAATCCAAACCCAGATGAAGGGATGCAACAAAATCAATACTTTCAGCCTCAGAACAGAGAGACCAATACTAGTAGTGGTCAATGGAGCTCACCGCCGCACCTACCACAAGGAAGTGCTCATTTTGGTTACCAAAGCCAGAGTCATCCCAATGCAGGATATTCTAGTCAGAGTTAGAATTTTCTAGGCTACAGATACTCTAATCCTGCTTCAGTTTATACACAGCAGCAAAGCCCTGAATGGTGGAATAAGCAAGTTCCAGGACAGGGTTATCCTCAGCAGCAGAATCCTAGTCAGTGGAATATCTGGAACCAGGGCTATGGTCAGTATCAGAGCCCAACTTCGGTGAACACCCCAAGCCAGAACTATCAGGAACAGCCCAGAAGCCCTCATCACTGGAACAACCAAAATCAAGGGTATCCGCAACCAAATAATCACCACCAGTGGGCCCTGCAGAACCCGAGTACTAATCAGTGGAACCATCAGCAAGCAACTGTAGTGCGTGGGACAGAAAATCAGGCGATGGAAGCTCCTGCTCCGGGGCCTTCAATTGCTGATCTGAGACAGTTGTGCCAAGGTGGGAAAGTTAAAGAAGCTATAGAGTTGATGAATTGAGGGGGTTAAAGCTGATGCCAACTGCTTCAGCTGCTTGTTCGATTCATGTGGGAAGTCCAAGTCTCTTGAGATTGCAAAGAAGGTGATTGATTACTTTTTGCAGTCAATGTGTTGAGATGATCTTCAGATGAAGAACAAGGTGCTTGAAAGTTATGGGAAGTGTGGCAGTGTGATTGATGCTTGGAGAGTTTTCGATCACATGCTTGATAAGAAAATTGACTCGTGGCATTTGATGATAAATGGGTACGCGTATGAGCAGATGAGGAAGTTGGGATTGAAGCCAAATGAACAGACTTTCCTTGCAGTTCTGTCAGCATGTGCCAGTATAGGGGCCATTGAAGAAGGTTTTATACATTTCGAGTCAATGCAGAATGATTATGGGATTGAACCTGGGATTGAGCATTATTTAGGGGTTATTGATGTTCTCTGTCAACCTGGGCATCTTGCAGAAGCTATGGAGTTTGTTGAAAAGCTACCATTTGAGCCCACATTGGAGGTTTGGGAGGCATTGAAGAATTACGCACGGATCCATGGCGATCTTGATCTTGAAGACCATGTTGAGGAGTTGATGATGGCTCTTGATCCTTCAATTGCTACTGCTAATAAAATTCCTACACCGCCGCCCAAGAGGCGCTCTGTGATCAACATGCTTGAGGGGAAAAACAGAATCAGCGAGTTCAAAAATCCTACTCTTTACAAGGACGATGAGAAATATAAGAGTGGGAAGGAAGGGGGTTATGTTCTGGACACAAGATATGTACTTCATGACATTGGTCAAGAGGCAAAGGAGCAAGCCTTGCTCTATCACAGTGAGCGACTCGCAATAGCTTATGGACTTATCAGCACTCCTGCAAGGGCACCTCTTAGAATCATTAAGAACCTTCGGATCTGTAGTGACTGTCATAATGCAATAAAGATTATGTCCAAGATTGTGGGTAGGGAACTAATCGTTAGAGACAACAAAAGGTTTCATCACTTCAAGGATGGCAAATGCTCTTGTGGAGATTATTGGTGATCCCTTCTTGTTTATTTATACTTGTTCCGCATGTACATAATGAGAATTGTCTTGCTTTAGGCAGTTGGCAAAAGATACGGAGAAGTATGGCTTTTAGTGATGGGAATGAAGTGATGCTGCCAATTGTAGGGGTGAATGTCCCTTTGAATCATAATGTATTCTCATCAGTTACCACAGTTCTGATTGTGCTCTTTTCCAGTTGCCAGTACTCAGTCTAGTTCTTCAGTTTCTGTTTTGCACTTATATGCAGAGTTAGCCTTCTTTCACGCTTTTAAGATAAAGAAGTGGTTGCTGATACATTTAAGGGCAGATGTTGCTCAAGGCTTGGCTCTTGTTCACTTCTTGTGTGCTTGGATTGTACTCCTTCGTATTTACTTGCCAATTTGCTGATATAGTATAGGATGTACGTGTATCTCCAGGTCATCATCAAGGCTCTTGTAACCAGGGGCTTCCTTGGATCCTTCTTGCTTGGTTTCAAGGGTTACCTCACCAAGGCCTGTCCCTCCTAGGAGGGCCTCTGCAGCCTATCTCCAGAATCTAGAAAATTTCTTGTGCTTGAGAGATTAAATTACATGTACTCAAAATTAGGTTGATCCAACTCTGGGCAACTGTAATTACTTACGATTCGTCTAGCCCATCTGTTTTGTCTGATTCCTGTAATTTCTTGTGTTTTTTGCATTTGTTATTGTGAATCCAGAGTGACTGAGAACATTTGCATGTAGCGAAATTGAGATTTGCCCTTGCACACGCATTGGTGGTGATTGCCTCCTTTTTTTCATATGTTATGGGTTTCTGAAGAATGTAGATAAGGATGCAATATTGTTAGGTTTCTGTAGAACTTAGCAGTATTTAGTTAATACATGGAGAGACACTTGTAGAGTAATCCTTGGAGATGAGACTACTCCTTATCTCAGTCATCTGGATAAACAATAAGAAGTGTCCACACAGCAAAGTAATCCAAGCGAACAATCTATGGCAAGTTCCCTTGCCAATCTAAGTAGGAACTTTATTGGAGAAAGGGATGAAAGTCGGCATGGTTAATAGAGTGAGATGTGCGAAACTTCATATGTTTGATGCATACTTTTCAACTTCACCATGCATGTCTATGTTCAGATAGGATTGGAAACTGAAAAGGAAGGGAGGGAGGGATGCACCCAAGAATTGAAATATGAAAACAGTCTTGGATCATTTTATCATCTCTTGATAGATCCATTGAATTAAGTACTGTAAAGATTGCATTTTTTTAGTGAGAAGGGGAAAACACTTGACATGTGAAGGATGATAGCTCATTAGATTAAATAAGTGGAAAATTCTTGACATAGCAGTTTCCTTCTTCAATGGTGATAGGGTGGAAAGAGAGCTATCCGGTGAAAATGTGCATGCTTGGAAATAAGCAAGCTAGTTGTTATTTTCCTAGTTAATAACTTCACAATCCTCCGATTCCATTTTATGCTAAAGTCATGAAAAGATTTTGCATGTTTTGAAGTGGTTTGGAGAGTATTCATTTTACTGTTTCCGATTATGCCTCTCTGGGGTGCTATATCCAATTCCCGTTCTGCTTGTGATGGAACCACAGATGTTTGTTTTTGAGAGGGATAGGGCGGTACCATGGCAGGGCACCTCTTGGGTCTTATTTCATCCATCCATTCATCCAACTTGTCTTGGCTGAGAAATATTTTAGGGCTTAAATCTGGGAAGTCAACAGTGCTGCAGAGCTACCAGAATATTTGCTCTTCCTGTTCTCAGTGATTTTATATCTATCATTACTTACTGATGGTGGGAGGAATCAACTATAGGAGCAGCATTTTTCTCGCGGACAGTGGGTGTCAATGATGCATCGGTGAAGTTTGAGATATGGGATACTGCAGGTCAGGAAAGGTACCGCAGCTTGGCTCCTATGTACTACAGAGGTGCTGCGGCAGCTATTATTGTCTTTGACATCACTAGCACCGCATGAAATCTTTCCTTTCTCTTTTTCTTCATCTTTTGTAAGTTTTGTGCTTGTGAATGAACAATCAATTAGGAGGGTTAATTACCTCCTGTTAGGAATAGCTTAGAAGTATTGAACCTTAGGATAGAAGCATGGTAAAAGGAAATGTGGAAGTAATGTTAAGTGAAAGGCTAAGAACAGAAACTGTACAAAAGTAATTACCGAAAGTTCAATCTATATGCCAAGCTAATATGCTATTACTTTGGTCCCTTTTAATTTCACTCTGCTAATGTTCTTGTGGATTATAGGAGTCATTTGAACGGGCTAAGAAGTGGGTGGAGCAACTTCACAAGCAAGGTGCTAGTATCTTATTTACCCTGTAAAGAGGAGAGTTTACAGTGCTTGTATCTTATTCCACAACACCTTATTGTGGTATCCAAATGTCTTTAAAATCTTTTGGTAATTGATTCTTTTGTTAGATGCATATGAAACGTATCATCATTTGGCGAAAACACCTACTAAATTTTTTTTTAACTATTTTTTAATCTATTGGAAATAATGCAAGAATATCAGCACGCAATGTGGACATGAAAGTTTTTGAAGTGCAATTAAGTCCTTGAGTCTTGGAGAATTTATGATGTTGATTGTTGATGCCTTAAAAGAATGACTCGATGGGGGGTTTTTTGTTCTTTTTACGGCGTTTGGGAACCAACCCTTAAAGCAGCCTTCGAGAATGTGTCTGGAAAAAAATGACCTTGTCTTTACTCTTTTATTTTCGGCTCCTTTGACCCTTTAGAAGAGCAGGCAGCCACTTCTAGGTGATATGTATGCACTTTTCTCAATTCACCTTTCGCACTACAGCACAGAACCTCTTTTTTCACTATTCATCATTCAACTCCTACTCTTATAATGTGATTCGGGTCATGATACCGTCATCATTCTGCAATTTGCTATGATTTTCAATAGGAGATGATTTAATGATTGTTTTAGACTTTATTGTGTTGCTTACTGTGAATTTTGAGTTACTCCAGGAAATCCTAATTTGATAATGACACTCCCTGGAAATAAACTGATCTGGAGGACAAAAGAAAAGTGGCAGCTGAGGTAAACGCTGATGTTTCTATAAATTGTTCTGATGAGTTTGATGGGGCATTCAGTTTGGTTCATTGTTCTGCAATTCTGGTAGTCCTCTTTCTCATTTAGCTTCTTAAAGAAAAAAGTGGGTAGTCTCCCCCTCAACAAAATGGGAGTGCGGTTTTTTGGCTGTTCCATTGCTTGTTTTTATTATCTCGATGACGAGTTGTCACCAGCCACTTAAATAAGTCTTGTAGATTTTAACTAATTTGATTGATTTGAAGGGATTCGGGGGGCAACCGAAGGTGAATCTCTAGCCATCTAGCTCGTTAAATATTACTTAGGTGCTTAGCCTGGTCTTTTTAGCTTTTTTTACTTGAGAGGTAAGGCTCTTATAAATCTTTTCCTATCTGTTTTTTGCAGTTTTATAATCTTACTGATTCCAAATGGTTATATTAAGGCATTCTGTAGATAATTTAGTCTTGGTTACGTTAGGGTTAGTTTCCGCCACCATAAAGATGAAAGTCTATTGAAAGCTCTATAAAGACATCCGGACCCCCGAAGTGCTGAAACTCGGTACAAGGATACTAAGTGTCAAAAGTTAGGAAAATGATATTTAAGTGCTAAAATTAGAGTAAAATGAATAAGTTAAGTGCCAATAGCGAGAAAATCCGATCAAATTGCATACTCGGCGTTTTTCCAGCGAAACAAATGCAAAATGACGTCGTTTTGCTTGTAAACGTAGCTAGACAAGTGCAAAAACAACATTGTTTTGCTGACGTGGCTAGATAATTAATATAAATTAAATAATAATTAGAAAAAAAAGAGAGAGAGGAAGATTTGCAATCAAATCTAGTTTTCTTAATAATTTGGTTTTAAATTTAATTTAATTAATATTTATATTAAAATTCAAATCCGAGACAAAATGACATCAACAAGTCATGTAGGCAAGCAATATTAATAAAAAATTGTCACATGAGATTTTTGTTGGGATTCACTGAACTTGGCACACAGCTGTTTTATTTTTTATTTTTAAAAAATGACACTTAAATATATCTTTCGTAACTTTGTAGCACTTAAATGTCTTTCGTGTCAAGTTTTGGCACTCAAAGTATTTTTTTTTGCCGCTCTATAAACTTCTTATTGTACTTGAAGAAATTTCCAACTTATATATTTTCTATTCAATTGAGAAATTGGTGCTCTATCCAAAATTGATCTCATTGTGGAACTATTTTCAGTTGGTCTACATGTCAGATTCTGCATTGCAACTCTATAAACCTCTGCGTGTTCAAAATATCTGGAAAATATTTTTCTAAAAGTTATCTACCATAAAACGAATAAAGCCTTAAAATGATCACCCCAAATTTATTTACTTTCCTTCCTTTTTGCTTTTTCTTTTCTATTTTTATTTAAATGTTTCACATGTTTTGTGTTTGTTTAATGCGGCTATCTAGCATATATTAAAGGCATTATGTTTTTCTTTTATTTTTAGGTTTTACTAATAAGTTTTGTCGAAAAGAACCATTTTCAGAAATCTAATTCTTTTTATGCCATCAAACAAATTTATGGGTTGATTGTCAAGGAGAATCTATAGATTAACATTGACAATCTTGTAAAAAAAATCTTATATTCATAAAAAATTTCTTTTGTTGTGCATATAATCATCAAATATTTTCTTATCATGATTTTAAAAAAAAAATACTGCATGGATGAAATTAATATTTGTCAATTCAAAATGATGAGATTTCACTCGCATTTAAAAAAAATATTTTTTTTAAAGGAATGTTGCGATTTAATTACATTTCATCTTTTAGAGTTTCACAATAGAGAATATAACTACAATTTTAATTTAGAAATTCGTTACAAAGGTTTTTCTTGTTTCATCAACCATCCCATGTATATGTGTATAGAAGACGGCTGATAAGGAGTTTGATAGTAAGACACATAACAAATGTGAAATGTTATAAATAAATAATTGCAACAAAAAAGCGTTTGTTAAAAAATTTCTAGATTCTACTTGTCAATTAATAAAAAAAAATTGTTAGACAACATTGAAAAAAATTAGGCTTCTTGAAAATCGACAAAACTAATTTGTACATAGATAAAATCTAACAATAACTTGAAACATAGTACCTTTGATATATATGTGATTCTCACAAGGAAAGAAAAACAAAACATGTGAAATCTTTATTATGACAACTCCATTCTACTTCAAAATAGAAAAATTATAAAAAAGGAAAGTAGATAAGTTTGGGCCACCATTTTGAATTGCAATTGAATGATTGATGACAATTTTGCCTTTTTGGTGAAATTTGGGTGGATTTAACCATATAGAGAGTGAAAATAGTGCCGTCCTTTATGTTATTAACTAGTTTTTTAACGAATGCTTTTCATACTTAAATTTCCATGAAAAGAAATGTTATAACTTGAAAAATAAGTAGATGTTGATATTATTTATGATTATCGAGTGCGATACTAAATAAGATATTTGTATTAACTATTTGAATAATTAGACACAATATGCATTAGGAGTGAGTAGTTTTAAGTTTTGTACGAGTTCTACCTTGAACCTGGAACTAGTCTACTGGAATAGGTTTATTATATTTTGGAATCTAGAATTTACCTTACATATCTTGGAATCTAGAATATACCCTGTCACAGGTTCTAGGCTTGTTTCCAAGTTCTACCTAAGTTTTAACTATAATGTTAATTGAACTATTTCAATGAATCATCATTTTTAATGATCACTACTTGCTGCTGTAATTTACTAAACATAATTTATATTTAGACACACAAAAAATATGAAACATTAATAAAATGAAAGTCTTAATTATAAAATGGAAGTTAGAATTAGTGGTTCCAAATTATACACTCGTCATTGGATACCATGGCATTCTAGGTTTTGGATTATAGGTTTCACCAACCTAGAATTTGGAACCTAAAATTTGTCCATCGAAATAGGTTCTCCAATTTTTAAAATCCAAAACTCACCTTGTATACCTTAGAACTTGAAACTTAACAGGTTCTTACTGGTCTGATTCTTAAATTCTAGGTTCTGTCCTAAAACCATGCTCACTCCTAATATGCATCTATAGACTATGAAGTTATTTTCTTTTGGTTAACATAAGCTTGGTAAGTAGCGATGAGGTGGAAGATGAAATGAGTAAATTGCATATTTTGAAAATGCATTTTCCTTTCCAAAAAAGGGTTTGGTCAAAAAAATTGGAGGACTAGACTTGACTAGTTCTATATTGAGACTTTGAACTTAGAAACTGTGCCGCGAATTGTTCACATGTTTTATCTATTAATAATAGTTATATTACTTAATGTTAGTTTTGGTTCTCGAGTTGATTATGAAATCAGCCGATTCAGTTCCCAATAAATTCAAGAATTTATTCTAACGGAGAATTGTCTAACGTGTTCATGCACTCTAAAGATTACAATCACTGCTAACCATTATGAAAGCTTAAGTCAATACATAAAGGCATATTTTAATATACAAATAGTTCAACACTATCTCTCTCTCATGATAGGCTGGATTTTATCGCAAAATGAGTGTGCAGAAATGTATAAAGGGTCTCGAAAAATTCATATGGTGCCTGGAATAACAGTTCTATTTACGGCTTAAACACCTTTGCCTTTTTAATTTTATTTTCATGGATTATTGTCAAAAATATAATCGACCTCATAAAAAAAAAAAAGCAAAAACCTTCACAAAAAATATATAAATCTGTGTTTCATCCAGATTCCTAAAAGAGAACACTAAGACAAGATAAGCATAATGGCGAAATAGAAAAGGATCCGACAGGAATGAAGCAAAAGGAGGTTATATAGCTAATGACAATTAAGGAAATACCATCTTCTCTATTGAAACCGATAATTGAACTCAAAATGATAATCTACAAAGTGCTCCTCTTCTTTTTTTCATATACGTTTAACAACACCTCGTTACTCTTGGTGGCTACCACCTTCGATTGAGGTGACCGATTAGAGGACCATAACATGGTCATCGTGGTAGTCCCGGGCGGGCCTAGCGATAAATTCCAATAATAGCATTGAAGGACAATGTCGACTAAAGTTCGGGCATGATATTAGACACGCTTAGATCAATGTACAAGCGTTAGACAACTTAACAATACGTAATCTACCACGTTCAAGTCACGAGGAAAAGCGTCAATTTTAGCTCCAATCTTGCCTGTTCTTCTCAAGCACCTAACAAAGCAAGGAGAAAAACAAACGAAAAAGAAGAAGAGAGAACAAAGAGAGAGAGAGAGAGAAATCTACAAAGCGAAGCTCTTGAGGTAGTCGGGATCGCGCTTGGCCCGCTCCTGGAACTTCTTGAACCACCGGTCCAGGATGTCCGTCGGCACCACCAGCCTGCTCCCGTCCACCCCGCAGAACGACTGCATGAAGTTGAACAGGTTCTCCCCCACCCTCATCGCCATCCGCTCCACCCTCCTCCCCTCCGCCGCGTCCAGCGACGGCAGCGCCCCCGCCTCCTCCACCGACACCCCGATCTTCGCCGTCAGCGGCGCCGCCCCCGGCGACGTCAGCTGCAGCTGCTGCCCCCCGGCGGCGGCGGCGGCGGCGGCGTCCCCTCCGGGCTCCGGCCAGGCGAGGGGGAGGACGGCGGAGGGGCGGGACACGGTGACGGCGCCGCAGTAGACGAAGGGGGACCCGGGGGACTGGACGTAGACGGCGAGGGCCTTGTCGGGCGGGAGGGAGAAGCCGTTGAGGAGGAAGATGCACATCTCCCGGACCTGGTCGTACGCTTCCCCTGCAGAGAGGCGAAATCGAGAGATGGGTTTGAAGGGGAATCGAATCGGGGGGGTCGAAAAAACGGAGATTGGGGGAATCGGCGGCGGGTCTTACCGACGAAGGTGTTCATGTCGAGGACCCAGTGGAAGGTGTCGATCTGGGCGAAGGCGGAGATGTCGATCGGGAAGCTCCGGTCGGGGAACACGACCCCGAACATCCTCGGCGGCGGCGGCGGGATTGACGGCGATGGCTTCTGTTCCCTCTGTCGGAGAGATTATCGAGACGGCGGAGGAAGGAGGCGAGGTGGTGGGGGGAGGAGGCGGGGCGGTATTTGGGGGGAGGGAGAGGAGAGGAGGAGAAGAGTCCAGTAGAGTCTAGAACGAACCAGAGGCTGCAAAAGTCGGAGGAGGAGGAGGAGGAGGAGGAGGAGGAAAATGGAGTTTTGGCAAAAGGAGGACGGAGGAGGTCCACGGCAAAACCCATTTTTAATTCAATTTCCACGGCATCATGTTGAGTTTTCATAATACTATTTTTGCGATTTTCTGTGGGACATACCTTATATATTTGTATTTGATGTTTGTACGTGTCTATTAAAAAATAATTCTTTTTTGGTTTTTTGTTTTGGTCAATATTGCGTATCTATTGAGAAATTTGTTCTTGAGCACTAAGGGGCGCGGTTTGAGAGAATTAAATGTGAAGTACCTTTTTTCTTTTGTGTTAATCTTGCTTTTAGGCCAAATGAAATAGTTTTTGATGAACATTGTTTGTATAAAAGACTTTAGTTTAAAAAATGGAGGAAACAAAAATTGCAACAGCGACTTAACTCAAGTGAAACTAGAGAGTTCAAATATAACTGTCGTCAAAGCTGTACGATTTAGGCAAAACGATATCGAAGTGTACTCAACCTTAAGTGAGTCGTATATGATGAGGATGATAAGCATTAAGTCTCAAATTTGGATGCACTTGACTTGGATTTGCTTGACTTTGTCCCTTCTGGCTTTAAATTGAGCACGACCCTAGACCCATGTTATGTCATGACCATCAATTCTGCAAATCTGGCATTGACCCTCCAGATCTAGTTTGACCTCGGCGATTCTCGGCAGCCGTCCCTCTACAACCGTTCACGCAGTGGCCTTGGTTCAGAGAGAGCGGTCGGAGAAAAGTGAAAAGCGTGCTAATATTTAAGGAGTGAAGGAGGAGTACGGAGGATTGGTGAGAGCATAATTAGAATAAAAAAACGGCATTAATTATGGGCTCCAACTTTTCGAAAATGCTAGATGCCCCATGCTCGTGGATGGAGGCTTTGAGATGATGATTTTTGGAGGAGTTTGGGCTCCTGAAAACAGTTACAAAACACTTCAGTATTTGCCCAAATTCAAAGTGAAAATTTTGAAATGGCGTACTTATATTAAAATATAATGACGATTTTTACTAAATATAAGATCTAAACAATTTTGAAAGTTTGTGGATTTTTCTGCCGAGTAGAGATTGATAAAGTGGAGAATTTGCAACTTTTTGGGGCAAATTAGCAGGGAAGAAGGCAACCACATCCTTATTTGAATCCACGATATAGAAAGCAAATAAGAGTGTTGAACTTTCCTTTTAACTTTTTCCTACGACATATTTCAGTGGTTAAATTTGACTTTTACTAAATATTGAGTCCCTTAGATATTCTAATCACATCAATGTTAACATTTAAAGTTGTTAAATAACATATAAAAGTTTAGAATAATTTTTTCGTTTGAGCTAGATGGCCAGAGTCAATTTCTCAAAATCACCCTCTAAATTTGTGGTGGGATTGCCTATTTTGATAATCGAGTCACTATCCAATTTGCTCCAATGCCCTAAATTACTAGCTAGATAAATTCTAATTCAAACACAAGCATGATCTCAAATTAAATTTTTAGGTTTTCATTCACTTCTCTTCCTAGGCATCTTTCCATCGATTAACCAATTCATTCCATTCTATTTATTACATACTCAGTTCGCTTTTTGTCTCTTTGCGCATTTACATAATAAACAATTCGCATGTTAGTCAAAGTTCACTTCCTGGTCTTGGTTAAATTCGAGTAATACTCGAGGTTTAACATCCATTCATCAGCATGACAAATTCTAAACTTTTATTGTTTAGATTAATTTATACTTCAATATTTTTATGTTTGGAAGGACCACAAGTACTTCGCGTGAAAATTGTCGACACCCAAATTTTTGTCGACATTTTAAGTATCCATTTATTTGAAAAAAGTATAATATATATCTATATATATAGAAGATTAAAAAATGGGACAAAAAATCCGAATGAAAAACATAAATAAATAAAAGGGGGAAGTCGCGGGTCGGCACGTCCGGCCCACTTGGCTAAGCCTCTGGCACACCTCTCCCTTGGCCCATCTTCTTTTCGTTTCTTCTTGGCCCACTTAAAATCTATGCGTTCGGCTGTGAGAAACTGAAAGGGAGAGGGGTTGAAGAAAGACGACGATCGCCTGTGTGCCGGTGATCCTCGTCTGTCCGGAGTGCATCTCGCGCGACCACCGATCGCCGTCTCTGTCCACGTTCGAGGCAGGAGTTTTCCCTTCTCGTCTCGTCGCCCGTCGACGCTTCGCCGGCGACCGTACGACGCCAAAGACTCCGGCCCGAATCAGGTAGGAGTTCCGCTCTCGAACATCATGTTTTCGGCCCTGCTTCTTCGAGAGGGACCATAGGATGCTTGATATAAGTAATAAGGTCGATCTGTAATCTATAAATGTCGGTTTATGTTTTCGTGTGTCGAGATTCGAGACTCATTTCACCGTGAACACGAACCCGAAGCTTGTGGTCCGAAGCGCGTATCATGTGTTTGCTAAAATGCCCGAAAGAAGACCGAGAAGTTTTCATGTCTAAGCTTGAAGCCGATTCATATTTTCGTTTATATTCATCGAATCCTGCCTGATTCCTGTCTTTTCGTTATGTTTACGTTGCGATTTCGTGGAAATAATCGTTCGTCGTTGAGTCGACCGTAAATCCTCCCTCTCCGCTGGAAATCTTCCTTTCGCCGGCGTGCCCTACCGTTCGAGGCCATTCTAGTTGGCATTTCTTACCATTCTAATGCATTCGAGACTGTTGGTTTGCTGGAAATTGAGGTTCGAAAATTTTAGCTTCGTTATGGTTCTTTTCTTTTGTTTTTGTGGTCGCCGGAGTGAGCCGCCGGAGTTGTGGGCGCCGGCGGGAGTAGGTGGCAAGTGGTTGGTGTTGGTTCGACGGCAGCGTGATGCGTGCGGAGGTGGCATGGCATTGGCAGCAAGGTCTTCTGGCTCGGTGAAAATGGAGTTCTGGAGGAGCGCTCCTGGAGGCAGGGGAAGAACACAAGACAGTGAAAACTGAAAAGGACAAAAGAGAGAAGAAAAAGAAAAAAGGGCAAATCTGGGGAAATTTAAAATATATATATAAAAATATTAAAAAAATAATTTTTAATCCGACTCAGTTGGATTTGGGTAGATGGGTGGGGTCAATGGGTCAGATTGGGTTAATTCTGGGTCTTAGCCTGTTCCTAGCGTGATTCGTCGGTTAGATGCTGCTCTTGAAGCTGTCTCTTTGGAGGACGCTTCTTCGGACCATTTTATGAATAAATGCCCCTAAACTTACTTGCTAGAGGAGAGATGTTTATACCTCTAAGGTTAGGTCGCAAAAAAATGAAGCCAAAATGTATGAATGGCAATTTCAAACAATGTATTTTTTTAATTGAACTTTGCTCGACATCTTGAATTTAACTCTCTTGCTGACCTCTATATCGAACCACCGAGAAAGGGTTGTGTCGAGATCAATTTGGAGTGCTGAATTCAAGGCGGTCAGACGTCAAAAGGGCCTTTCAATCATGACTCTATGTGTATTTATATTGATAGAATTAAAACAGATTATCCGATATACAATCTTGGCGTAGGAAAACCGACGGCGAGTAGGCCGTCACATGTCGAGGAGACACGTGGCCAATCATGGGTTGCCAAGTGTCAAGACGACCCGACCCGACATCGAGCCCATCGGGTCGGGTATTTCTGGCCCGGTAGAAAAAACAGCCTTGGTTCTACGAGTAAAACTCTCAAAGCCCAAACCTCGTTTTGTACGGCGTTTGGATTAAAACCCGGCAATTCGAGAAACTCTCAGTTCTCAGCGTTCCTCTCGTCTTCCTCGGAGAACACGAATCATAACATCTCGCTTTGTTGTTTCACCCTCCTCCCTGCCTTCTGCTCGAGTCCCGGAGGCGCGCTCCCGTTTGGTTGACGAGAGACCTTCATTGATAAGGGTAAGATTTGTTTGCAGATTCTTCGACCCCGTTCGGATCATGATTGCGCATTTGCTCCAGCGCGTTTGCTTGCTTCTTTCTCTTCGAGTTTCCGCCGGGCTTCCTGAACCCATTGGACACCGAAGTTCTTTTCGTCCCTTCCGCCGCTCCTTCGCGAAGTTTGAGGGTTACCCCGGAGCGAGACGTCGGGCTTAGGATTTGACTTTTGTATACAATCGGCACATGATGATTTCGTGATTGCCTCGGTCATTTCCAATTGCTGCAGCTGCTGGGTTTAGTGTTTCTCCTAGTCATCGTCAGAGGAATGTTGTGTTGAAATTATCGACTTTGCAAGTTTTGATGTGGCGGGTTGTGGTTGGCTTGTGCTGCAAATGCATTAAAAGAATCGAAGTTGGAGCCGATAGCCGGAATTTGCTTGAAGCTGTATTGTGTTGATTTATATTGGCAGTGGAACCCTTTTGAGGTTTTTCGCTTCTTTGTTTATTTGTGCTTATTGCTTGAGATTGGGAAGCATCTGTGAGGTAGAATGCATGCTGTTGTGGCATCCCAGCGGGCCTTTCGTTCATACGTTTGGTTTGGCATAAATGACTCCATTGAGTTCCCCACCATAGACCTCAACTTAAAATGAATATGCAGTGGGCTAAAGCTGTCTGTTTGAAGATGCAGTATCCTTCAATCTGAGGACATTGAATGTCATTTTCTAATGCTCGCACGCACATCCATCCATTGTGGGTGGGCATTCTAAAGCAAAGTAGTGTCAACCTAACCTATTGAACAATGAAACTGAAGGAATCAGAGACATGGTCAACTATTTTATGCTGTTATGCTTTTTTCTCCTTCTATCACGGAGTACTTAAGTGGAATTTAAATTTTGATGATCTCTCCTTCTTTCCTTTCCTTTCTGTGTACTTTTCTCATGTCACTTACTGCTTCTTTTGTTCAGCTCTAGTCTATCCTAAACATGTCATTGTCAAAGCTTGGTCGAAGAGTTCTTTTGTCAGCAAACCTCGTTAAGATACCGCATTCACCTCCTGGCTTGCAGTGAGTATATCCTACTGCAGAATTTTGAATGAGTGTACTTTAGCCACTCGTGTGATTAATATTTCAGAACTTTCAATAATTCCTGGATTACGGATTTCCCACCCCTTCCGTGAGGAAAGAAAAAAGAGGACTAACTTCAAGACTCTGCTTGTCATCATCATTCTATTCCCTATTGATTGCGAATTGCGATTGTTGTGTAGGTTCAAACATGGGATTCCTGGGCTAGGTTTCTGTTACGCACGATCTGTCTCTGGATATGGTGGACCTTCAGTTAGTGATGTATATTGCTTGTTGCGAAGGTGCAGATTTAGTACCTGGTCACATAACAAGTCTTATGAGTTTCCAAATGTCTCTGTGTATAGTAGGAAACCCAATTCTATATTCAATACCCATCGCCACTATGCGTCGCATGCTTCTTCCACAGAACAAAAATCTCAAAAAATGCTTCTATACCTGACGGCTCTGGTCCTCGCAATGGTGGGATGTAGTTATGCTGCTGTACCTTTGTATAGGAGATTCTGTCAGGCTACAGGGTATGGTGGCACTATTCAACGACGTGAGGTGGGATTCGAGATTTTTCATTTGTCCATTGGCTGTATGATGTACACTGTATATATAGTTTATATTTCTTTTGACCGCTCCGGCTGATCATGAATTAACTCTGTTATGTTTAGACCGTTGAAGAAAAAATTGCCCGACATGCTAATGATGGAACTGTCGCCACAAGGTATCGGTCTATTTTTGAGTGTTCCGCTTGGCGATTGCGAAAATTGCTTGTACCTCAGGGTGGTTTCTAGTGATCTTTATTGTGTCAGAGAATATCATTTCGTGTGGCATTTCAGTTTCTGATTCTTGCTGGTAGGGTACTTGGCTGGGTTTTAGGAAATCTTTTCTTTAGAAACATGTTATATAAGGTGGTGTGGTTTTTAAGATCATTTTATGGCTTCCTATAAAATTCCGAGGTGGGGTTCCTCATCATCAGAGGGAGAAAAAGATGTGTGAGAGATAGAGATAAATGGAACTTTATCATAAACTGACACAATTATTTGCAGTTTCTAATGCTTCATCATACCTAGGAGTTGATATTGTCCTTCTGATCATTCTCTTGGCACTACTGTTTTGGATGCACTTTTTTTTCCCTATTTATTTAATTTTTAAGTCTATTCTCAGTGTATTCTTTATTTGAGAATGCGGGTTTTGCTACAGGGAGATTGCGGTGCAGTTTAATGCTGATGTGGCTGATGGCATGCCATGGAAGTTTACTCCCACCCAAAGAGAGGTTTTTCTTTTCTAGATCATTGGCTAGAATGCTCTGTTCGCATATTTTGTTTGCTTATATCAAAGGGACATAGGCAACGTTCTCAACTTATTTTTGTAGGTAAGGGTCAAGCCTGGAGAAAGTGCCCTTGCATTTTATACTGCTGAAAATCGCAGTTCAACACCAATAACTGGTGTTTCCACATACAATGTTACTCCCATGAAGGTACTGCTGCCCAACATTCATTGCCCCAATAAAATGGACGCTTCATGTACTTTTTTGACTAATACGAGCCATCTGTTTGCTCATTGGGGTGATTCATCCAGCAGACTACTTAAGCAAGAGAGCATGTCCGTTGAGATTGCTTTACCCTTAACTATTGAGATTTGTTCTGGCTAAATTCGTCTGCTTGTTGCAGGCAGCAGTTTATTTCAACAAAATACAGTGCTTTTGCTTTGAAGAGCAGCGGCTACTTCCAGGAGAACAAATTGATATGCCTGTAAGTACGATATTCCTTGTGTTCTGATACTCTGCTTAGATGGACTTTAGAGAGAATACGATTTTTTTAACACTGGATGTGCTCTCATATATGCAGGTATTTTTTTACATCGACCCTGAGTTTGAAACGGATCCTAGAATGGATGGCATTAATAATTTGGTTTTGTCATATACATTTTTCAAGGTATCTGAGGACTGATTGACTTGTACTTACAGCAAAACTTGATGAAATTTTGGATGGCAGTTACTTCAACAAAAGGCAGCTAGCTGATTTGATTATGCCAAGTAGACTGCTTTAAGCTTGGACAGGCATAATATAACGTGAATGTTGTACACCCACCAGCAATCTGTGGGTTCACTGCGTAGTTAATGTGGAACCTTTGTTGTCGCTGGCTTTCTTCTCACCAAAAAGGTTACAATAATAAGGTTAACTTCCAGATTTGGAATGCACTTTCGCTGTTTTCTCTGTGTCTTGTTTGTTCTGTTGTGATTAGACTGTGATCATCGGCAAGTGGTAGAAATAGAGTTAAGTGTTGGGACTTGACTTTCTGGACCATAGAATGCTATCCTCCAATCTTAAGGTCAATGAGGATAACACAATAGTGGGGAAAATGTATTGAAGAACACAATAGTGGGGAAAATGTATTGAAGATCTTGATATCACAAAATTCTCTACAGCAACATTGTCCTAGGATACTATTGATAAATGAGTAGATTGTGAAAGAACTAACTGCACGACCACATGTTAGAACATTTAAAAACTAAAGTACGGGGATCAATGATCCATAATAATTTTGCACGGTTTCAAAGTGAGGAATGTCCAATCTCAATTAAGCTGCATCCTTTTCAATTGTCATCTGCAGTTTTGTTCCACATCGCTCTACGCTAATCTCGTCATTTCTTCTTTTACTCGCAAACATCCCATGGAAGCATCTCAAAAACTTATGTTTAGTCCATTTCAAGAACTTATGTTTATCTCAAAAACTTATGTTTAGCCCATTTCAAGAACTTATGTTTATCTCAAAAACTTATGTTTAGTCCATCTCAAGAACTTATGTTTAGTCCATCGAAAAGACTGCGCCTATACATGTGTCATGAGCTGATCGGCTTTTTGGATCGAATTGGATTGTTAGGATGCCTAAGCCATCAAGCCTTGCTCAGATCGTTCACTCGTTCGCTCACTCGGATCGTAGAGAGTCGTTCACTTGCTTGCTCATCGTTCACTTGCTCGCTCACTCAGATCGTAGAGAGAGAAAAGGGTTATTCGAATATGAAATTAAAATACAACATCCCACTTTTTTTTACTACTCAAGGCTTCGATACATTTTGAAATCGAGAAATTTCTACTGGAGCAGGTGCTATCTGAAAACAATTAGCCGATGTCAATTCTTGGTAGAATGGAAGGAATTAGAAGAAGAAAGACCCACGAGTAATGAATGGGAAGATCGCAAAATTGGAAGAATAAAGGATTTTTAGGTAGAGAGAGAAGCTCTGGAAGAGAAATGAGCCTTTGATTACTGAAATGGTTGGATGGGATACAAATGAGGGGAGGGCATCCCTTCTTATACTTAAGGCCCTCAGATTATAACCATTGATCGATTTCATTAGGTGGACGAGATCGTACTGCCCAACCTACCAATTATCGACACTAATGACTGCAGAATTCTAGACCTTTGTGTAATTACTGTGTCGCTTGCCCTTGGAACATCTTGGAAGCTCTATTGCAGGAAACCATCGCAATCTTGGGAGATCCTGTGACATCCTGATTTTTCAGGTTCTGATTTCGATTGGATAAGTTGGGCCTTTCATCGACGCGCCTATAGTGTTTTTCTTTAAGATGGTTACTCGTGAGATAACTAGCCTATTTGGGGAAGTCATTAGGAGATTTTAATGTAATAGACTTGAGGATTTGATCGGGAATCGGCTGCTCGACCGTGCTCATCTACAGAGATCATTATAACACATATATAAGTCGACTAGGAATTAGAGATAGGTCAGTTCGATTGAGATATGTGGTTAAACGTGGGTGATCCTGCTAAATTGCAAAATTATTGTCAATCGATACTAGACTGATTTTTTTTATCGTTTTGGTACCCTATATCTGTATTTGAATCATCGAGATTTTCACGATAGGCGAGAGTCGCTAATGTATCGAAGGGGTTTATTGTGGTTCGAAAAAAATTGACCACGGGTTATTAACAGTAAAAAATTTTAAAAGCTACCCGATAGTTTGTGTTATACTAAAAACACGTCGGAGTGAAATTAACTGTGAATTTGAATCCAATTTTTGAGATTTTGTCATGCCACAATAAATTCTAGGAATGTCGATTCAGTTTCAGAAGATTTTTTTGCAATCTGAGACTTTTTGGGAAAAAGTCGGCATATAACCGTTTTTGTTCAGAAAAAGACATGGATCGTTTTTTATTGCAAAATTGGGAAGTGAGTGGGTTATATTGGTGAGGAAAAATATCGATTTGATCAAGAACTCGACAACGGGATTTATTGAGGTCAAATTGGATTGATTGGAGAAGAAACAAGTGTCTAATTGAGGGAGAAGACTTGCAAATTCGGAGCTCCCCCCTTGCCTAGCTAAAATGGACCATTTCAAAGGTTGTAGGGGGTGCATTGTTGGCTGAAGGAGAACCAAGGAGATGCTGGTGGTGGTGGATGGTCAAGGAGACCATGGAGGAGAAGAAATGGCCATTGGTGGAGCTCTTGTCCCCCTCTCCTTGTTCCTCAAACCAACCGGCCATCACCATTCCCCTTCCACCTTGTTTTTTGCCCACCAGCAGAAGTAAAGAGCCATTGGAAGCAGCCACGCCACCGCCGGAGTTGCTTGCACGTCGCCGCCCTTGTCGTCACACTGTTTGTGCCACTGCTCGTTGCTCGCTGCCCCCGCGAGTTCGCCCAACCCCGTGCATGTTCCAGCCTTGTTTTGCCGTTCCAACAGCCCCCTTAGCTCGTGCCAAAGTTGTTTGGCTCGCTTCCGACCTCTGTGAGTCTTCGATTGAACCCGATTTAGCCCTTTCTACCTTTCCTTATCAATCCTCGCTTTAAACCATCCTTGTTACTCATTTTTTCAGCAAGAACATAACAAAAATTTAGTGGGTTTTCTAGTAGCTTCTAGGCCCGTTTTGAGGTGGTTTTGGACCTCCAAAGCTTGGCTTGCTTTGGAGAGAATCGTCCCTTGTCATGTTCCCGTCGATTTGAACTGACCAGCTTACTAAACAAGTGAGTTTGCTCACTAAACCTTAATTAGTAGGTTAATTATGCTTACGTGTTATTTATGTTAGCCTAAGTATGGATTAGTGATAAGTTAAGATGGGTAGATTAGCTTTAGAATGGGTTAGTGTAACTTAATTAGTGAGATTTATACAATTGATGATGGATAGTCGAATCCAGTGAAGCTCCTATAGTTTTGGTTTCTAAACTCTCTCTAGTTGCCATTTTTGTGTATCGAAATGGGTTATGATTTGAGATTGATGTATTCTTGAGAAATGTTTTAAGTATCCTCAACTACAACATATATTTTTCTCAAAATTTTTAGGGATTTAAAAGAAGGAGATATCGGCTCCGTCACTTTCAAATAGAGATTAGTTTTCGCTGGAATTGGTGACCTTTTAGGATTCTAGAGGTTTTTATCAACTCTTAGGGTTCGAATTTCAAAATGGTTTTTTCACAAAAGTTATTTTTCATATCTTTTAGTTTAACATACTCAAATTTGAGATCAAATGGACATGATTTAGATCTCGAACCAAACTGATTTCGAAAAACAGACTTTCTGGAAAATGGACACAGTTTTGTACTGAATTGAGCGATTTACTGGGCCGAATTTAGAAGGATCTAGATTAAGGTGTCTCATGAAAAATGTTCGTTTATGTGTCTTTTACAACATATTCAAATTTGGAAATTTTCCAAACTCGCTTTATTTGGTTTTTGGATTTAAACTTGGAGATGTGCGAGCGGGCCTATTCTACTGGTTAGGGCTGATTATGATATTGTGATGGTTCTTGAGGCATAATTGATGATATAAGGTCGGTTTGTGCCATGCCTAGAGATTATGCTTGATGATAGTGTGAAAGTTAAGAGAATTCATCCCCAGCGTGTGTTGGTGGACGTTAATAGTTAAGAAAACTCGTTCCCAGCGTGTGTTGATAGACGTTAATGGCTATTAGTCGTTGCCAGCGTGTGTCGGTAGTTATTATTTTAACCCCGGCATGTGTCAGTGGATATTATCTTAACCCCGGTGTGTGTCGGTAATTATTATTCTTTCCCCGCGTGTGTCGATAGTTATTAATCGTTCTCAACATGAGTCGATAGTTATTAGTCTTTCCCGACGTGTGTTGGTAGTTATTACTTTTTCCCGGCGTGTGTTGGATAAAATTGCTCGTGTGGGTAGTAATAGTTAATTAATTGGAATGTATGTTGAGTTGAATTGATGGATTGGCATGTGTCGGTAATTCTTGCTTGAATTGTATTGGTAGTTCTTGTTCATGTGAGTAGTGATTTAATTATGATTCTTGCTTTGATGTGTGAGTAGAGATGAAATGGTGATTCTTGCTCATGTGAGTAATGATTGGTTTGGACGTTCCAAATTGATATGTGAATTTGCTTTATATACATGGTTGTGATAAAAACGGTACTGACCTGCAAGGAGGAATTGAGGCCAAGATAAGCCTCTATGATTTTATATGATTGTGTGGTTAAGACGTCTTAGGCCTATTACCCTCTTCATTAGGGTTTATAGTGTGAACTCGCTGAGATTTATATCTCACCCCGTCGTGGACTTCATTTTTCAGGATGGTAAGGTGGAAGACCTAGAGTCGAGTTAAGGGAATCTGAAGTATAGATCAGATATGACAGTTTCTTTTTAAGAGTCAATCATTTGAAATCTCGTGGTTGTAGACTTTTGTATTTGACTCAGTGTGTATCTAAAAGCATGTTTGTTTGAAAATTTGTTATCTGCTTTTCTATTATGAGATGATTACTGTTAAGGGATTTATTATTCGCTTTCGCATGTGCAATCAAAAGATAGGGTTGGCGACTCGTTCTGAAAAGTCGCAAAAATTTTTATTGACCACTGAGGGATGGGCATGTGCTCGAAGATCGGGGCGTGATCGTTCCTCCTCGAAAATGCATGGTCCTTAGTTGCGGAAACCTCTTGACCGTGACACATGTGTAGTCAAATAGTAATATGCTTTTGAGAGATGTTGGATCTTGAAGATTATGAAGAAAAACAGAGTGCCAATCAAAGCTGGTCGCACAGGAAGTTAAGGAGTGTCATATCTTTATGTCCTCGTTCCTTGCTGGAAAAGCATTAAGCATAAAGTGATTTTTCACCAATGAGAAAGCCTTGGTGGTGCTCTCAGGACCAAAAGTTTCCCAATTTGATAACGAAGCGTAAGATTGAAGACTAAACATTGCCAATGCCAATGTGAATGACGCCGCTTGACAAAAAAAATGTGAATGACGCCAGTTGTCTTTGATCATTATCATCATATATAAAAAAACTACATAAGCTTTTCACAACTTTCATTAAAGAAAACTAGGAACTCCCCAAACTTCAAAAAGAAGCATGCATGGCGCTATATCAGTTGGTTAATTTTTCGATTCGCGACCTAACTAAAAATAGACACGCCTTTCCTTATCTCATTACATAATAAAGCCAAAAGGACAGTCCCGACCAGGCCTTTGCTTAGTCATCTTATGCGTTCATGGTTGGATAACGGCTTCATCAAGAAAACTTGAAAATCAGATGTGTTAACGACCTCTGGTTCAAACTTTTGCTTCTTTGGACCAGTGTCTTGGTTGCAGTAACTTGACTCAGATTCTGTTCGCGCTCTATTGATTGGTGTGATTGTTTGAAAAATTTGGATGCGTAAAGCTAAAGATGCAAAGTGGTCGCCACCGCCGGTATACAAAAGGTTATGCAGGCCAATCGCATAAATTGTTCATGTCTAACCCACTCGCCGAGCTCCGGCTCGCATGTTATCTGGTCTATGTGGTTAGTGAAATGTCGTATCATCTAACTGGAGTTCACCCGTGCACGGTAGAGTTCCAAATCATTTAAAGTAACATAAATAATTTGTTAACGACTGCTTCGGGGGTACTTACTGGACAACTGGACCGATTATCTTAATAGTACTTACTACATAACTTGGTCTCACGCCTCACCCCCGCGTGATCAACTTGAAAATAGTTCCAGACGCATCGAGAACATAACTAAAAGATCTATGCCCAAATAGGCTTATCAGAAAAGAGGTCTGCCTGTATCGTGCATTTAGTATGTTGTTCAAATGGAAACAAAAAAACCGATGAAACCGTGTTCTAACTCAGCAACTAGCTATGAAAACTTTACTTTAAAAAACACAATGAAAAGACAAGTGGAGATCTGAAGCAATTGATAAGAAGAGTATATGTTGAGAAGGAGATTCAATCAGACAGTTTGGTGGAAAGAAAAGCATTGCAGATTTCTCAAGAATGCTGGTGATATGGCAACAGACATGAATGAGCAACCCCGGGACAGTTACCAATCTCCAAACTTCCTCCACTCGGCTTCCCCTCTATATATTTCCCTCTGATTCACTCGCATCTCATAGCACACATTAGAGTCACCACCAAGCTAAGCACATGGAGACACCACATGCCAAATCTGCACTTAAGGTTGTTGGCTGTTTGCTATTATGTCCCTTTTTCTTGTCCTGATTATTTAATGCTCTGTAGCCGGTGCTGAGAGACTAATTGGCTTTCCTCTTTGTTTTCACGATACTAAGAAATTTGTGAAGGTAGGCTCGGAGTCCTCTCTTCCTTGGAGCTCCGCTGCCAGGGCCAGAGGAATGGTTAGTAAAAATGAACTACATTTCTCAAAGAGCAAGTTTTGTCTTTCAGGACAGATGCCAGCTCCATGCGACAAGCATGTGCAGCAGGGAAGCCTAGTTGCATATAAACTATGATGACACTCCGAACACGGTCTTCTGGTCTAAGTTGTAATGTGATGTCAGCAATTTCATTTCTTGATCATTCACTGCTTGCCGGAAGTACAGAAGACACTGCCACGTTTATGATATCAGGATGACATACCCTACTGCAAGTTATATTTCTTCAATCTGTTCGAGATACATCTAAATAGGAGATCTGCTTTACAATGCCCAGTAGTTTGTGAGCAGACATGAACAGGGAAAATTGAGTGCTCGATGCTAAATTTCGCTTTTTATGTTTGTTGAGTCAGCCTCATGATGTAGTTCTATGATATTCAGAGCCTGTACAGTGTCCAACTACTTTTAGAAAATGATGTTTTGCCATTTCTAGAGTCGTCATATATCGTAAGTGTCTTTTCTAGCTTTAAGTCACTCAGCTTACTGAAAGAAGAGAACAAAGTAATCAAAATATACTTCAAATCCACAGGCAAAGGAGGAAGTCAAAGAGCAACTTTCCGCGGACAAATCGAAGGTAAGGTGTCTTTTCTGCATTCGAACTCTCTCTCTCTCTCTCTCTCTCAATCACAAGGTTACATGCCTCTTTAGGCTACCCAGAGGCCTGCTGCAAAAGAAAATACCAAGCCTGCAGATTTCAAACTCCACACACAACAGAGAGCTGTCAAACGTGCGATGTTCAATTACTCGGTGAGTCTTCATCATGCATATCCATCATGACATCATGTGCATGTATATGCGCACAGCGCATGTATTAAATGGAAGTTGATTAGTACTCTTGATCAATAGTATGTAGATTACGATATGAATTAGTCAATCTCTTAAGGTTTCTAATGGGGCATCACAAGCAGGTTGCGACCAAGCTGTATCTCATGGAGCAACAGAAGAAATATGAAGAGAAGTTGCAAAAGGTGTAGAAGAGAATTAAAATGGTATCTGACAAGTTCCAGATTTTCATGAATTGCACTTCCATTTCTAATATGAATCTATAAAAAAGCAGATGATCGAAGAGGAAGAGGTACGGTTGCTGAGAAAAGAGATGATTCCTAGAGCCCAGTTAATGCCTTTGTTCGACAGGCCCTTTTACCCACAGAGGTAAAACTTAAGATCTTGCCCAGATTTGGTTTCACATTGTCATATGAATGCGATCGCTCTTGAAAAGCATGAGCTTAGCAGTGACTAAATTCTTAATCGGGTTCTTGTCCTAGCAGATCGAGCAGGCCCCTGACCATCCCCAGAGAGCCAGCATTCCGGATGTTGAGCAGCAAATGCTGGACCTGCACGTGCTGCACCCATCAGCTCTACGGCTTCCACCAGCACTGTCACCCCTTGAAGCCCATCAAGTGATGACAGTTTGCACGCGTTATCGATGTTCATTACACTAGTCATTAGAGGGACAGCCTCAGGTGTCCACCAACCACCTTTTGTTTCTCCTCGTGTGGGTTCTGCATAGTGTCGCAAATAAGCCTTTTGCTCTGCCTGTGTCGCGAGTCTTTCCCACAGTTTCTTGAGAGCTTTTAGTTTATGGTTTTGCCAGTGTACCATAGAAGTTTCTTGGTGAGAACGAGAGAGAGAGAAAGAGAGGTGACTCGTTATAGTCAAAATAAGTCTGTATCATATGTCCCCTGTATCATAAATGTCAACACCAGTCTTTCTCCTTCCATCCAATCATCCAAATCTCTCTTTCTGCAGAAGTTTTCAAAACCGCAGCAGATTAGAACACTGAAGTGGATGGTACTGTGACTGCAGTCAGAACAAGTATAAAACAAAATCAATCAATCTGCTCATTTCAAATCTTAATCACAAGATAAACTTCTCCTAATCTAGATTAACCACACACGAGCAGGTTTTTGGAGCTTGATTTGCTCTTGTTTCATTGCCCAAGCAAAGGAGTAGATAATAGTAAAAGAATACAATGGACCTTGAGCTTGGAATTGGAAATGGAATGACAAAAGCCACTTGTCTTCGTAACACTGTATTGAGCTCTTAACCAATTACCGTTTTCGTGTTGTACCTGACTGAATTCGAACATTATTCATATATTAAAATTGGTATTTTTTTTAAAAAAATTCTTGACCACTGACTAATATCGAATTATGAAGTATAATCTTTGAAATGGCGTGCTGACATCCGTTAATAAAGATCATATCCAAATTAATTTTGAAATTTTTGTGCTTTTTCCGACAAAGAAACTTTGGGTTGATAAAGCTCGGAATTTGAATTTAATGGGGCAAATTAGCAGAGAAGGCAATCGCATCCTTATTTAAACCCATGATTTAGGAAGGCAAATAAGAGTCAATCTTGGGTTGAACTTTTTCTTTAATTTTCCCTCCTACATATTTGAGTGCTTAAGATTTGATTCTCTTCCTAACGTTTGATCCCCTTAAATATTCACAAGTCACATCGATGTTAACATTTGGAATTAGTTTAAATCAATTCGATACTTATAATTTTTCTTTAAATTTAGATTTCTTTTGTTTGAACTGGATAGTCATAATTAATTTTCCAAACTCACCCTCTCCATCTACTGTCGGACCACGAGGTTTGATAACTAAATTACTGTCCTATTTGCTCCGACGTACTAAAAAATTGGCTACATAAATTCGAAATTGGAGTTTCTACTGTTTCAAGAAGAGTATCTGAAGCAACTGATAAGAAGAGTATATGTTGAGAGGGAGACTCAATCTGACAGTTTGGTGGAAAGGAAGGCATTGTAGATTCCTGAAGAATGCTGGCGACATGGCAGCAGACATGAATGAGCAGCCCCAGGACAGTTACCAGTCTCCAAACTTCCTCTGCTCGGCTTCTCCTCCGTATATTTCACTCTGATTCACTCGCATCTCATAACTGACATTAGAGTCACCACCAAGCTCTGTACATCGAGAAACCACATGCCAAATCTGCACTTAAGGTTGTTGGTTGTTTGCTATTGTGTCCCTTTTGTTGTCCTGATTATTTGATGCTCTGGGTGCGTTTGATAATATTTTTATTTAAAAATTATTTTAGAGAACATAAATAGAAAAAACTATTTCTAGTTCGAGAAATAATTTTTTATTAGAAAAATGCGTTTGGTAAACTTGTTCCTAGAATAAAAAAAGAACAGAAACATGTTTGATAAATTTGTGTTCTTTTTTTTTGTTTCTTTTAATTTTTTAAATATTTTAATTTTTATTTAATTTTTATTTTTTCTTCCTTGTGGCCGGCGGCCTTGTCCAACCATGGCGAGGCTCGGCCTCGCCCCGAGCTCACCCAAATTTGGCGAGCTTGAACCTCGCCGGGCCACCACTAGGCAGTGTCGGATCTGGGCGAGCTCGAGCTCGCCCGGATCTGGCGAGGCTGAGCTCACCTAGCCATTGGCGAGGCTCGGCCTCGCCAAATTTGGGTGAGCCAGAGCTTGCCTAGCCAAGGCGAGGCCGAGCCTCGCCAGGGGCTGGTGATGCTCCGGCGACGTCGTCGGTCCTTAACAGTTGGTCGTCGGCCATGGCTGAGGTTAGCGACTGGCCAAAGAAAAAAGAAGAAGAAAGAAAGAGAAGAAAAATAAAAGAGAGAGAAAGTTTATTTCTTGAAAGTGTTTCGGAAATAAGAAATAAGTTTTTTTTTCTTGTTTCTGTTTTAAATTTGTTTCTAGGAAAAAAAAATTGAAACAAAAACGCAAATAAATGCGTTCTTGTTCTTTTTTTGTTCTCCGAAGTACAATAACAGAATTTTTGTTCATAAACAAAAAAAAAAAAATACAAACAAACACCCCCTCTGTAGCCGGCGCTGAGAGACTGATTGGTGTTCCTCTTTGTTTTTGCGATACTAAGAAATTTGCGAAGGTATGCTCGGAGTCTGCTCTTTCATGGAGCTCTGCCGCCAGGGCCCGAGGAATGGTGAGTAAAAATAAATTACATTTTCCGAAGAGCAAGTTCTGTCTTTCGGGGACATACTCCGCAGATATCCACTGCATGACCCCACGCGACAAGCGTGTGCAGAAGAAGGGAAGCCTAATTATGTGTAAACTATGACGACACTACGAACAGAGTCATCCGGTCTAAGTTGACCTTTGATTATCAATATAATTGGGTTAATGTGGTGACAGAAATTTCATTGCTCGATCATTTACTGCGTGCCAGAGGACACAGATAACATTGCCACATTCGTGATATCAGGATGACGTACCCTATTGGGAGTTATAAGGGCGCGTTTGGCAACGATTCTGTTCTCGGGAGCTGATTCTGACTATAAATGATTATTTTTTATTCTGTTCCCGAAAACTGATTCTGAGTAAAAAAACGGTTTGGTAACTGTTTAAAATTTTTTATTCTGGAATAGAATTGCGTTTAGTACCATATTAATTGATTATGTTCCAAATTAATTTCTTTTGATTTTTAAATAAATTTTAAATAATTTCTTTACTTTTTTACTTTTTTCTTTTTTTTTTTTTTCTATTCTTCTTCTCCGGCGACCGGCCAGACGAGGGCCGGCGACGCTCACCGGAGCGTCGCCGACCCTTGGCAAGGTCGGCCTTTGTCGGTCGAGCCTCGCTGGCAGCTGAGCGAGGCTCGGCCAGCCCCGCCGAGGCTCGGCCTTGCCAGATCTGGCGAGGCCGAGCCTCGCTGGTGGCCAAGCGAGCCTCGCTGGCAGCTGGGCGAGGCTCGACCTTGCCCGATCTGGAGCGACCGAGGCTCGCCTAGCTGCCGGCGAGGCTCGCCTGGCCACCGGTGAGGCTTGCCCAGCCCCATCGGTGGCTAGGCCAGCCTGGCCACCAGTGAGGCTCGGCCTCGCCAGATCTGGCGAGGCCCAGCCTCGCCGGTGGCTGGGCTCGCCTCCAGCGAGGTTGCCGGACCTCGCCTTGGCCTGGCAAGCCTCCGGCGATCGGCGGCAGACCGGCGATCGGCAGGCGGTGGCGAGCGGTGGTGGACGGCCGCGGGCGATGGCGGATGGCAACCGAGATGATGAAAGAGAAGAACAAGGGTTTTATGTTTTGATTCTTTTTTTGATTCTCGGACGTAGAATCAAATTTTTTTTTATTCTCAAATCTTGTCCAAAATCGTTCCCGGGAACAAATTTGTTTTCGGGAACAAAAATTTTACCAAACGCGATTCTTGTCTCAAACTGATTCTGGGAACAAAAAATCAGAATCTGGCACTGTTTGGCACGTTGCCAAACAGGCCCTAATTCTCCTATCTATTCGAGATACATCCAAATAAGAGATATGCTTTACAATGCCGAGTGGTTTATGAGCGGACACGAAAAGAAAAAAATTGAGTTCTCGGTGCTTAATTTTGCTTTTTATGTTTGTGGAGTCAGCCTATTGATGTACTTCTAGGATATTCTGAGCCTGTCCAGTGTCCACCTACTTTTAGAAGTTGATGTTTTGCTATTTCTTAAGTGTCCTCATTCATCATAACTATCTTTTATAGCTTACGGTCACTCAGCTTACTGAAAGAAGAGAACAAACCGATCAGAGTATACTTTCAAATCCACAGGCAAAGGCAGAAGTCAAAGAGCAACTTTCCGTGGACAAATCGAAGGTATGATATCGTTCTGCATTTGAACTCTCTCTCTCTCTCTCTCTCTCAATCGCAAGGTTAAATGTTCCTCTTTAGGCTGCCCAAAGGCCTGCTGCAAAAGAAAATACCAAGCTTGTAGATTTCAAACTCCACACGCAACAGAGCTGTCAAACGTGCGATGTTCAATTATTCGGTGAGTCTTCATCATGCATATCCATTATGACATCATGCGCATGTACACGCGCACAGCACATGTATTGAGTGGAAGTTGATTAGTATTCTTGATCAATAGTATGTAGATTTCAATATGAATTATTGGTTGTCCTGAGTTTTCTAATGGGGCACCACAAGCAGGTTGCAACCAAGCTGTATCTCAATGAGCAACAGAAGAAATATGAAGAGAAGTTGCAAAAGGTGTAGAAGAGAATTAAAATGGTATCTGACAAGTTCCAGATTTTCATGATACGCACTTCCATTTCCAATATGAGTCTATCAAAAAGCAGATGATCGAAGAGGAAGAGATACGGTTGCTGAGAAAAGAGATGATTCCTGGAGTCCAGTTAATGCCTTTGTTCAGGAGGCCCTTTTACCACAGAGGTAAAACTTCCGATCTTGCCCAAATTTGGATTCCCATGGTCATACGAATGCGATTGATCTTGAAAAGCATGAACTTTAGCACGAATTAATAGGATCTCTCTCTCTCTCTCTCTCTCTCTCTCTCTCTCTCTCAAACACGCCGAACGGACCTAGACGATAACGATTACTTGGAGAGCAGCGACTAAATTCTTGACCGGCTTCTTGACCATCCACAGAGAGCGGGCATTCTGGATGTTGAGCAGCAAATGCTGGACCTGCACGTATTGGACCCATCAGCTCTACAGATTCCATCAGCATTGCCACCCCTTGAAGCCCATCAAGTGATGACAGTGCGTGCGGTATCGATGTTCATTACACTACTAATTAGAGGGAGTCTTCCTCTTGAGTGTGTTCTACATGGTCTTGCAAATAAGCCATTTTGCTCTGCCCGTGTTGCGAGTTTTTTCCCAGAGTTTATCGAGAGCTTTTAGTTTATGGTTTTGCAAGTGTACCGTATAAGGTTTTTTTGGTGAGAACGAGAGAGAGAGGTGACTCGTTATAGTCAAAACAAGTCCGTATCATATGGTACCTGTATCATAAATGTCAACACCAGTCTCTCTCCTCCCATCTCCATCCTCTCATCGAAATCTCTCTTTCTGCAATATTACATCGTGAGTCTCGTTCAGATCAAGGATCATCGCTAAGCAGACGTTTTGAAAACCGGACAGATTAGAACACTGAAGTGGATGGTATTGTGACTGCAGTCGGAACAAGTATTAAACAAAACCCATTCAATTTGCTCATTTCAAATCTTAATCACAAGATAAACTTCATCTTGTTAACTAAAACAAAAATTGTCTTCCAAAGAAAGAAATTTGGGTAAAGTTGGAAACGAGGCTCCTCGTTTCTTAAAAAGATGTTTGATTGAATAGGCCCAATTGATTTAAGAGTAGGCTTAGTAGAGAATGTAATGGATAACGAATTTGGAACGGAAATTGGAATGACAAAAGCCATTTATCTTCATAACATTGTATTGAGTTCATAACTTATTATCACTTCCATGTTGTGTCCGAATGAATTGGAACATTATTCATATGTTAAAAAACAACTTTTTGTTGCTTTTCCATATTAATTGGAATATTTTATTTTTTATTCTTGATCATCGGTGACTATCAAATTTTGAAGTGTAATATTTGAAATGGTATGCTTTTATCGAATTGTGCTGGCATTTGTTGATAAAGATCAAATCCAAATAAACTTTGAAATTTTGTGGTTTTTGGGCCGAAGAAACTTTGGGGTTGATAAAGCTGGGAATTTGAAATTTTGTTGGGCAAATTAGCAGAGAAGGCAATCGCATCCTTATTTAAACCAATGATATAGGAAGGCAAATAAGAATCCATCTATCTAGGGCTGAAATTTCTCTTTAATTTTTCCTCCAACATAAACACACACACACACACACATCTATATACATACATACATACATACATATATACACACACACATATATATATAGTCCTATCCATCATATTTCGGTGCTTAAATTTAATTTTTTTTTCTTAATGTTGAGCCCCTAAAATATTCAAAAGTCACATTAACGTCAACATTTAAAGTTGTTTGAATCTATTTAATTTCACTCTTAATTTTCCTAAAATTTACATATTTTTTTTTTGTCTGAGCTGGATAATTATAAGTAATTTCCTTAACTCACCCTCTAAATTTACAAGCCGACACATATTTGATAATTTAGTTACTAACCAATTTACTCCGATATTATAAGAAAGTAGCTAGATAAATTCTAACTTAAGCATAAGCATGAGCTCGAAATTGGAATTTCTACCGTTCATTTAATTTAAAAAACTCACATTAAATTGTTGCCGCCGAACAGTTTGGTTTGATAACGGTTCACTCTAATGTCCTAAAAGACTAGCTAAGAATAGTCATAAAATAAGTTTCCCAAAATACTCTTTAAAATTTAAGGCTAGATTGTCCGGTTTGATAATTAAGTCAATGTCCGGTTCGCTTTAATGTCCTAAAACACTAGTTAGATAAATTCTAATCCAAGTAGAAACAAGAGTCCAAGATTGAACTTTCTAGTCGTTTCATTTACTCTTTTTTTTTTTGGCTCAAAAGTTGTTTCATTGACTTCAAAAACATTAATTTTTGAGATTTTTTGAGTTTTTTTTTTTTTTTTTGCATTCATTCATAAATCTTATTAGAATCTAGAATAATATACATATATATATATATATGTCTATATATATTTATTTTATTTTATTTTTGTCGTTCGGGCCGGAAAGTCGTAGGTGATATTTCATCCTGAAGCCATCCAAGAGACCGGTCCGCTCGGTTTATAAAGGGGCGCTTCGTGCGGTTCGGTCCGAAGTAGCAAAGAACATATTCCATTGTACCGCGAGCTCGCCATTTCTAGGGTTTTGGATCCTTCTTCTTCTTCTTCTTCTTGTTCCTGCGAATCTCTCGATCGATCCGGCGATTCCTTCGATTCCAAATTGGTACGTGCTCCTCTCTCCTTTCCTCCTTCGCGCGTCAACGCGATGGAAGCTTCGATTGTTTCTCGAACACGCCTGTCGGAGTTCCGGCCCTTAATTTTCGAGTGATTCGACGAATTATATGCCGTTTTCCCGCTCGAGTTCCTGGAATGCCCCTCGTTGTCGGCGTGATTGGTCCTGCGTATGCTCTTCTGATTTAGCGTTTCCTTAGAATGGTTGGAGTTCGCTAGCTCTCCGTAGGACTTTTTCCCCGCGCCGGTGGGGGGGGGGGGGGGGGGTGGGGAGCTTCTTGACTTGCTCGGTGTTCTCGTGGTCGAGAAAATTGAGATGAATGTAATTCGAAATGTGCTGATTGCGTAAAACCTTTTTTGGGTTTTTTTTTTTTTTTTGTCGTTTTTAATTGAAAGCTCAATTGGGTGGATTCAAGAATCGGTGTTACGTTCGTCTAGTGGATCTTGGTTTTGCGGTTTTCGTTATTCGAGTGAAAAGGCGGATTTTTTGGCTTGTTTGTAGGAATTCTCTACTTTCCTGTGTTCTTTGCGCTTTTGCGGTAGAATTTTTTTGTGACTAGATTTGTTATGGTCCATACGCCTTCTTTTCTACACTTCTTTTGTGCGGTAATTGTTTCCCACATTGATACTGGTTGGGTTCGTGCTATGTTGCAGTATGGGCTTGTGATTCTGCTTGACACCGCTGTTGCAGAAGAGTAAAGATTTGTGTAAGTTGAGGCATACATTAGATTTAGAATTATGGAGATACAAACGAGTGGCAGACCAATTGATTCGTTGCTAGAGAAGGTCCTGTGTATGAATATCCTCTCTTCAGATTACTTCAAGGAGCTGTATCGTTTGAAGACTTACCATGAAGTGATTGATGAAATCTACAATCAAGTTGATCACGTAGAGCCATGGATGACGGGAAACTGCCGGGGTCCTTCGACAGCATTTTGTCTCCTGTACAAGTTCTTCACCATGAAACTGACTGTCAAACAAATGCACGGTCTCTTAAAGCACCCGGATTCTCCTTATATAAGGGCGGTAAGTGCACTCTTGCCTTGCTTCGTTTTTATACCTGCTTGCTGAATTGTTTCTGAATCAGCAATGTGAAATATTGAAGCATGAGCTATTTGGATTCTGATGGTTTGGAGAACTTGAAGATTCTTAACAAGTGCTAATATTTGCTGTATATTTTCCAATATTCATTGTTCAAATCATTGGACTGTTTTCTTTTAGTTAAGTAAGCAGAGATTCCAATAAAGTTTCAATAAGAAGCTTTGGAAGGAACAATCACCATTACAGAGAAGAGACTTGTGGAGGATGATTTCAATAAAAGTTCAGGAAGGGATTTGCATAAGATCTCCAAATTAGGCCATCTGCTTAAATATTTGGTACCAGTTAATGCTTCTACAAACAAGTATTACATGCGAACATTCAGTTTTTGGTTGTTACTACTTGTGAAATGATGCCTTCTTTCAAGATTCTTATTGTGTAACAAGAACACCATGCTAGAAGCATGGCAGACTTTAAACCACTTGAGAGAATGAGCATTTTAATGGCTAACTTCTGCTTAATGATGAATGAAGGTGACCAATTCTTCACCTTTAAGTCCATCCAGCTTGACTTGGCCATGTTTTGAAGAAACCAGCGTGCGAGAATCCCCCTTCCTTTTGTAGTTAAACCGTGCATTAGATAACCCAAAGTGCTTGATAAACTATTCAGTGTTAAATTTCTCTTTTACCACTGAAAATCTTCGCACAATCTGATTCTCGTGGACTCCCTGTAGCTATTGAAAATGACAACTCAAAGATGCAGAATCATTCCTACCAAATTTTGAAAATTCCTCGTGAATGTGGGGAACTGAAGCAGCAGGTCTTTATTACTGTGGAAGTAATTAGAGTGTAAGCTTCCCTCATCCTTGGAAACTCTCTATTTGGTTAGAGATGTAACTAAGAGTTGTTTCAATGTGGAAAGGCATCTCTTAAGTTGGTTCCTCTCTCTCTTAACGTGTGTATTCTGGAACCCGGTTCTTTCTTGCTATGAGTTCTTCCGTTAAATTGGAGGAAGGGCTTACATAGAGAAGAGCATAGTTGTAGCTTTCCAAAATGTCCTCTCAATTTTAATGCCCTTACTTCTCAGTCAGACACAAGTCTAGACTTTACATGACTTAAGAATGAAAAGTAGATTACCCTGCATTTTAAGATTAGTTTATCTAACAGCATGAGATTTTCATGCACATCGCCAGAGTGCTCTTTCTTCTGTAATGTAGGGGGCTGGCTATTATATGTTGCCGTTAGCCTTTCGTTATGCTTATGCTGGTGCTTACATTTCCAAAACTTTGCAGATTGGATTTCTGTACTTGAGATATGCTGCAGATCCTAAGACCTTATGGAGTTGGTGTGAGCCATACGTTAAAGATGAAGAGGTACCTGCAACTTTGCCTGAGATTTTATGGATGTGTTTTATAGTATGCTGAAGCACTTCTTCTTGTTGGGATGGTATGTTTATTAAATGCAGAATGAAAACAAGGGCAACTTCAGCCAGTCTTAACTATTGGAGAGAGATTTATTAAAGGATGTCATATTTTCATGCTAAACAGCTTGAGGTGTTTTTGGTTTTGTTGGGATGAATTAGATACTGTAGCATGTGGCTTTGCGCTGTGGTCTGAAAGCTGCCAGACTGGCTTTTTCTGTATTGATAATTCATTGCTAACAAGATACTGAAAATTTTATCTTCTAAGTTCATGAGCTTCTATTGGAAAACTTGTTGGGTTCCTAAGGTCTCACTCACCTTTCTGAGGCTCTTATTATAATCACAAATATTTTGTGTCTTCAACCTTCCTTATCTTTGGTGAACCCTAGTTGTTATGAAGTTGCTGAGCACCATGAGACTTGCTTGTAACAAAACAAATGACTTTCTCTATTCTTAAACTTATTTGTTTGACTATCTGCTTCCTGAGAATGTTTTGGGAAACGTTGTTATGATGGTCATACGTTGCAACAAAGGTGAATCAGGGGAATTGAGTGTTTAGAAAGCCTTGAAACAAAAATATTAAAAAAAAAAAAAAGAAGTATATTGTGAGCTGCCTTTTGAATATATTTCACATCCATGCATGTGTTGAGAACCCATTCATGTAAAAACTAAAAAGCACCCACATGCAAATCAGCTTTTTTCTTACTTTCCTTTCAATAAATTTTGGAATCCTAGTACTTTTGCATTTCTTTATATTTTTCTCTTTTAACTTTTACCTTCTCTTTGGTGTAGTCTTTACTGGTGCACCTGATGAGAGCAGTCTCTTAATTTAATTTGCTTTATCTAGAGCTAAGATCCGTGCCTCTTCTTTCTGTCTAATCTCTTTCTTGTGGAGGGTTAATGGTCCGTGTTACAATTTTTTTTTTCACTTGGTTCATTACTTAGTCAGGAGTACTTTTGGTTTTAAAATGTCTGATACAGTCATCAGAAAGCAGCTAGCCGAGCATTGATTTGGGTGTGGGTGGGTATGATGTCCAAACATTGACGGATCCAATCTGGGACTGAGAATTATAACATGAGGCGAGTACATTTTTAAAATCTAAAGTCCCCTTGCTCAAATTCTCTCTTGCAGGTGCTATGACGCATGTGTGTGGCAGTGTTTACTATGTTGCCGTTTGACATGAAATCACTTTTTTGAAAAGAAGACTTATATGTAGTCTGGGGATACTATTCTGGATGTAGTTCTTTGATTAACTTTTGTTAGTACTAAAGCTATCATCACTGCTTTTTGTTCTTAGGAACTGTAATGACTTATGGTTTTTATTAGGAAGAATTATTTTCTGGATGGTTATGTTGAATTTATGTTTTTGATGTAAGTACATACTGTTGACTTGAGATTGTTTTCAGGAATTTTCTCCAGGATCAAATGGGCGAATGACCACAATGGGTGTGTATTTGCGCGATTTGCTTCTTGGACAGGTAAGCTGTCCCAATCTCTAGATTGTGTTCTGATCACGAGTGTGTGCTGCTTCTATTGGGACCTTCATTCTGTAACTCTTGATTGATGGAAAGTCATCTCTATAATAGATTCCAAATGAGCCAAAGTTGTCTTTTCACTGACTTGAGTGTCATAGAAGGTATAATAGTATCTACATAGATTTGTGGTACTTTTAGCCAGTTCAGCACATGTAATCATGCAGTTATCCACTCTACTTATTTTTCTTTTTGGACATGCTGTTCACCTTTGTGATCTGTTTGACTGAGCAATTTTACTGGTAATGATTTGTTCACTGATCATTGTATTGGGATAGCATATGCTTTAACACTCTCTCTGTCTCTCTCTCATATTTTGACATTCTTATTTTGAGTCTAAAGCAATATCATGACAGCTACATCGTTTTTTGTTGTGCTGCAGTATTATTTTGATACTCTCTTTCCTAGAATCCCTGTCCCAGTTCTGCGGCAGATTGTTGCTAATCTTGAAAAGATGAAACTTCCTACCAAGCATTCTGGTGTGACGGGTGATACGACCCGTCATGGGTCTGAGGAGACTGCTCGACGACCCCCTTCTGTGAAAGCTTCTCTTTCTGTGTCTTTTGGTCAGAGGGCTCCTCATCGGGCATCAACTAGAGATTCCTCACCTGTTCGTCGCACCTTACCAGTACCTCCTTTTGAAAAAGGTGGTGGTGATGATCTCCGAAAATCTCCTAGCCGTCGCAGCCAGAGCCGTGATGATCGAGAACATCTGGAGAGGGACACACAATTGGATAGAGACCGAGATCGGGATCGCGATAGAGAGAGACATCGTAGTGACCGCGATCGAGAAAGGGAGAGGGATCGTGACTATGGCCGCGATCGAGATCGTGAAAGGGAACGAGATAGAGATAGAGATAGGGACAGGGATCGTGGACGTGACACACATCGTGATCGAGATAGAGAGAGGGATAGGGATAGATTGAGGGACCGCGATCGAGAATGGGACAGGCGTGATACTGACCGTAGATCCAGGTATGCAGAGAGAGATTATGAGAAGCGCAGCAGGGATTCTCGGAGGAGCAGGAGCCGGAGTCGAAGTCGGAGCAGAAGCCAGAGTCAGAGCCTGCGAGATGGTGGCGCACATCTCGACCGTAATCATCACAGTCCACAGAAAGACGGAGTGAAGGAGAAGACCGCCGCATCTTTGAATCTAGCCAAGCTGAGGGATCTCTACGGGGATGCGAGCGATCAGAAAGGGGGTTCTACTATGGAAAGGATTCCTAGAGGGAGAAGTGAAGGTGAAGAAGTCATTAGACTTGGTGGGTCAACTTGGAAGTAGGATAAATGCATATGGACCCTCGGCAAGGATAGTCTTGCCGATTCATTTCGAGCAAAAACAGTTCGCATCGATCTATTTTGTTCTGTCTCACGCTCTTAACAGATACACATTGAAAGGGCGCGTACAGTTGCATTGAAAGGGTTAAAAATTGTGTTCATGTATAATTAGTCTCTGGTTTCTTTCGTTGACCTTTGCATCGAGCTATTAACTTTTTAAACAATGGAAATGAATCTTGTTCACCGATAGAGTTATAATTGAAGATAGATATTTCGATTGTACTTGTTTTTAGAAGGTAGCGTTTCCTTCTGATTTGAAAGTTGACCACAGCAAGCCAAACTTGTATTTTCACCTTGTGGAAAAAAAAAGTAGGCGAAAAAGTGGCTTCAAATGTATCATCAACTAAGAGCAGCTTTGCTGCGTACAATTTTTCCTCATGAATCGAGGTGAAAATGGTCGATGATTTGTTTGTAGTGGTACACTGCAAAAGTTATTGTAAATCTTTTGATTCGATTAATTGAGTCGATGATATGTTTGTATCGGCACACTGCAAAAGTTATTTTAAATCTTTTGATTTGGTTAATTGAGTCAATGTTGACCGTCACTTAGTTCCTCACCTTTTTCACTTAGCCGGTGTCCTAAACCTCTTATGCATGCCACGGGCCCACTTCCACAAATTATGCCCATAACGTTCCGCTCTTCTTGCCCCTTCAGCAGTCAAATCTTCCAAAAAAAAGAATAAATCATGTTAAATGCGATGAAGAAGCCATCTTCAAATGAAAGCAAAACATAAAAAACCATGTTTGATTGGAAGTAAAATATAGAAACCCATCTGGTCCTTAAAAGACTCAAAAAAGAAGAAACATCACATAACGAAACTAGAGACATAACAGATTTTTTACGACAGTACGCTTGTGCTAGGCACTTATTGACTCTTGCGTCAACTTCCATCTCAGCCGTCGGGGCAAGCCAACAACCAAGACATCCTAGCAATGGCGACGGTGAAGAGGACGAAGTACACCACGGCGAGGGTGGAGTACACGGCGCGCCTACCGCGGCCTCCCCTCCTCCCGGCGCCGCCCTCTACTTCAGCCAATGGCCGCCTCAGCTGGCCCTCCGCGGCCTCCAGCTCCGCGAACCTCTGCATGAGGCGCAGCGTGAGCATGATGAAGCCGACGAGGTAGAAGCCGGCGGCCATGAGCACCAGCGCTACCGCAGTCCAAGCGTCCGAGCAGTGCAGCTCGGACGGAGCTCGGACGGAGATGCCATCCAAAGAGCGAACGCAAGCCCCACGACGTGCTGGCTCGCGACTTGCCAGAACCATCGCGAGAGGCTACCGATGGAAGCCCTTAAGTTATGAGCCTCGGTTTCGAGCTCTTCTTTGCGCATCGGAAACAGCGTTTCTTCGGTTGGCATTGAAGTGGAGGAGGTGGGGAGAGAGAGAGAGTGAGAGAGAGCCCGGAGGAGGAGGAGGAGGAGGAGGAGAGCAAAGTAGGCTCTGCGGGAGGAGGAGGAGAATGAGGGTAGAGAGAGACGCCATTTGCACTGTGAAGAAGCAAAAGGAAAGAACAGAAGTTCTGATTTTTATTTTTTATTTTTTTTTATTTAAACTTTGGTTCTACTCTCTCGTTTTGTCTAAAATCAATCAAAGCATTGTGAATTTACTTCGATTGCTTATCATGAGCATCGGTGGAATCTCAAATTGTTATTGAAATATTACCATACTGATCAATCTCGGATATTTTGTATTTTTCAAATCACTTTTTATTATTTTGGCATTATGAATTTCATAAGATAATACAGTTATTACTCAAAACCTAGAACACAGAATTAAGTATTTTGCGACAAGATGAAAAAAAATGAAAAAATAATTGTTGATGAAGTTGTGGAGAAATGCGAGCACTTTTATAATGATAAAAAAGAAAATAATTTAATTAAAGACCCGTTTTTTGCTCGGAGGACCTATTTTGGATAAACTGATATCATTTGGCATGCCCAATGTTTAAGTAATTTGGATTAGATATTACAAAAGAATTTATGCATTATAATTACTTTCAAAAATATGTTAGGTGGCATAATTACTATCAAACAAATCTTTATCGAAAAATCTATTTTTCATTTTTAGAGTACTGGCGCTTGTGGGAGACTATCGTTCTCTTTTTTCTTTTTCTCTTTTTTCTTTTAAAAAATCTAAACAACTTTAACAAAAAAAAGTACATGGTGGATGAGCAGGATCTTGTACATTGCAGTATTCTAAATCAAGTAAGAGATAACTTGAATCGAATGAATAATATTTTACATTACATATATTGTATAAAAAAATCTCAAGATAATTAATAATGTAAAATCTAAGGATTGAAATTCTAGTGACAAAAACATCAAAATTAATATTGAACTGAATTTTCATGTATTTTTTTTTTCTTTCAGATAATAAAAAATAACCGTTTTTATTCTGGTTTAGATACTTTTGGTTCGAATTAAAAATTGCCCCTCTTCTTAATATTATAATTTACACAATTTCATACTCATTTGTCATTAAATATATTTTTGATATTAAAATAAAAATAAAAACCGAACTGAGAGTTTTTGGTTTGGATTATATTCAGTTCAAGTCATGATTCCATTTAAAGTTAATATACACTCAAACGGTTCGGTTGGATTCAAATTTCTGGAAAATCCGAACACTAAACACCCCTAGTTTCAGCGCATCAGCACACTTAAACCCACTTTTTTTTTTTTTTTTTCATTCTTCCAATTTGTTCCCTCATTTTCCCTCCAACAGGTGTCTCCGTTTGCCAACATTTCTTGGACACAGCTGGCTTGGAACGGGAATTTCCGCATAGGTTTGCATATATTGTCAGTCTGACTTTATTTTAGAATCCCTTGACGAAACCATACTCTTTTTTGTATCGCGAGGGCGACGGATCTCTCTTGATTATGACAATTTTGCTTGCCTATAAGGTTGCGAGAGCACGAGCGGAAGTCTTTCCTGATTCACTGTTTCGTGCGTGGGGATCTTTAGCCTGGTAAAATATTAGTTTTCTCTAGAGACCGGAAGCTCTGTGTCTTTTGAATTCAGGTAGAATAGAGCAACTGAGGAAATGTTTTGGGTTTGGCAAGAATTCTAGTTATAGAGTGGTTCCATCATTTACCATCAAAGAAATTAGATGGACTTAATTTGACGACCGGAACATAATACTTGCAATAATTATTCGCCAAAACTGGGCCGAAAGCTAAATCCTCTAAGACAAATAATGAAAAGCAGAATCTTATCATATAGCACAATATTAACTGGCGGTGCCGCTCCTACACGTTGATACATGATCGCTGGAAGCCTTGTTTGTTGCCTTCGATTTTTCTACGGTTTCTACTGTATCGGGAGTTCCCCTGCTGTCTCCCGGTGCTCCCCGCTTTTACGGGATAACTTCTTGCGTCAACCAGACACTGTGACCGGCACTACCACTGGCCTCTTTGTCGTTGTGCATCTTCAATAGAGAATCGCCATCGTAGTCTCCACCTCCTCCTCTGCCAAGCATCTTCTCGTTTTTCTTCTTTTCATGGCTACATCTTCGCAGTTGGTCATGAAGAAGAAGGAGCACTTCGTTCGATTGAGCAGAAAGAGAACTACGAACCAAGTCCTAGAACTTGGAAGCTCGTATGGATCGCCTGTGGCAACAACTCGGACATGCAACTTGTGCTCGCACTGGTGTTGGCGCATCCGAGCAGCATAGCGCAGATGGTTTCACAAGACCAGCACCAGTGCATTCGCAAGCACCAACACCAGTGCGAGCACAACGGGCATGACCGAATCTTGCCACTGGCAATCGATACAAGTTTCCAAGTTCCGGGACTTGATTTTCAGTTCTTACTGCTTAATCCAACCAAGTGCTCCCTTTGTCAATAGCAACTGAAGAAAAAATGCCGTGCAAAAAAAGTAGCCATTGAAGAAGACATACAAAAGAAGAAGAATGAGAAGTTGCTCAGAAGGAGAAGAGGAGGTGGAGAGTTTTGACTACGGCAAATTCTCTATTTAACGGCATCAGTCGGCAAGGGGTCTCATAGAGCTAACGAGGGAAAAAGAGAATGGTACAGAGGGTAAAGATTGAGGGGGTGCATCCTGAAAATTGGAGGGAGGGGCAGAGGGAGGGTCAGAGAAGTGAAGGCAAATACGGAGGGGAATATTTTTGACTGATTTTGACTCCAGCATATGTGAAACAAATTTGTGCTAAACTTAGATTCGACATTCACTTAACCATTACTTACTTACGAGTGATTCAATCGCATTACTAGCCAACAAGTTTCATTTTCAGGGCTAGTATAATCGATATTTTCATAGATTAAATTTTTTGATCAAGAATTCGGACAAAACGAGTAGGATGTGGACTGCTCAATTGAGCTTTCCAAGTAATTGAGTAACACTCGATTATAATCGATAATTAATGAGATGTATTTTGTGTATAGATAGGCACTGGTGATTCAGCAATGCAACCTGAGCAAATCCTCCTCTTTCACGCACCGGTGATTCTCTGCCAAAAATCCCCCGAAGTCCACATTACCAACTAAAGTAGATCTGGAACTCGCATGCCGGGAAAGCGTTGGGAGGGCCAAGATGCCTGCTGATGAACTTTCTATTGCAGGCTGGGCTTAGCTGTTGGCACCGTCCGTAGGTCCGCTGAGTTGATATTTGCTCCATTTCAGAGAAATGCATACGAGCCTTGAAGACTTCTCAGAGAAGGCACGGTCTCAACAGCGCTTGTGCGGCACCATGGACGTCAGTGGATTTGATGAATAATGTATACCATGCAAGGGAAGAAAGAAAAGCTCGTGTTTAGATTTCTCCCAAACATTAAAAGAGAATCAACTGTTACCGCCTGAGCACATAAAGTTTAGATGCAGCTATGTGCAATCGAGGAACATAAATTTCTAAGCATTTAATTTTTCTTTTTATAATCTAGTTTTCGATAGAACATCTACTTTTGTCGGGCAGTGTATTCTTCAAGATTTATATTGGGCAATAAAAACAGGACAAATTGCACCATGAAATGGTGACGAGATCCATTTTCTGGGAGACTATCTTTTGGCAGGGAGTCAAGTGCCAAACGCACGGCTGATTGCCTTGAGTGGGCGAAAGATCAAATTAGAGAGATCAGTATCGAAGATATCATCGTCCTTTTTAACCCTCTTGCCTTCTTACTTCGAGATCAATTGCCTTGAGTGGGCAGGAGATCACAAGGACGAAACGAGAAAAAGATTCGAGACAGACAAAAAAAGTAATGATTTTCTCCATATTCGTGGGCATTGCAGAGAACAGGTTAAAGCAAGCAAAGCTTCTGGTGCAGCTTTCGTTTTCTCCCCACCATTTGCCAACCTTCCATTGGACAATACATCCATGTAGCTCCGGGAGTCTTTGCTGATTCATGGGGATCCTTAACCTGGTAAATAGTTCTCCGGGACCGTAAGTTTTGTTTCTTCTGAATTCAGGTAGAGCCGAGCAGCTTAGGAAACGTTTTGGTTTTTGCGAGCGTTCTAGCGGTACCGTCCGTCTTAAAAAGAGTCGGTGCCCTGCCAGCCTTTCAATTTGCTAACGGAATGAGTAAATTGCTTAACCGGTTTCCCTTGAAAATTTGGAAGGAAAATATCCCTTAAGAATGTGTTTGGCGGTCAAAATAAAATTCAAGATAGGATAAAATTTATTGTATCCCACGTTTGGTGCTTACTTAAGATAGGATAAAGTCGCATATAAAGGGGATATAAATCAAATGAAATTATCTCATAGGAATGTGAGATAAAAACATATAGGATTTCTAATATGCATAATAGGAAATCTTTTTCTCAAATAACAAATTTCTTAAATTAACAAATTAAAATTATATTTCAATATAAATAATATTTGAATTCTAATATAAGAAATTCAAAATGACGAAAGATAAAAATTTAGTTTTATAATATAATATTTTTTATTTATATATTCAAATTTAATTCTATTTTATAATACAAATTCAATCTATATATTTATTATATATTTTAGGTGTTTTTAGTAATTTAGGTATATTAGTGCAATTTTCCATTTAATAAAATTTTATTAGAAAATGATGGAATGGGAAGAAAGAAATAAAAAAAGAAATTAATTAAAAGAGACAGGAAAATAAAAAAATAAAATAAAAATAAAGTAGACAAGAGTGTCGCGAGAGATTTTTACCATCTTTGTTTGTAAAATTTGTGATTTATATAAGCACATATACCAATATATATATATATATATATATATATATATATATATATATATAATATGATGTGAATATATCTAATTGCAAATTACCAAACAATGGATAAGATATAACAAAATTCCTTAGATTTTATATCATATCCTATTTAGTCTTATTCTGATTAGAAATCCAGGTGACTAAGCATAGCTTAATAGGATGATCGAGAGATCCTTATACGATAAAAATAAAATAAAGAAAGAGCTAAAAGTGAAGAAAACTAATAAAATACCTATAATAATACAAATCTTATGATTCATAACTATTCTCACGATTACCAATCGAGTGACCATGATCAAGAGCTCAAATCAAGCCATCATGGTCTCAAGCTTCATGGCTCGAAAAGATCCATAAGACACGATTGATGTGAGCTTTGGAGCTCGAGCCCATGGCTATTATGAGCTCAAATTAAGCAGCTATGGCTATGAGCTCGAGTGGCTATGTAGTCCACAAACTTGAGCTTGAACATTTATGGTTGCCAAAAGACATCGCTTGAACTTATTGTCACGGTTCGTGAATCCTCCCATACTCGTGACACTTGTGAGTGGTGCTTGGAGTTATAGAGTGAAGAGTGAGGAGGCATAAGGGACAGATATAACTGGTCCGTGGGAGTGGCGTTAGGATAGTTGGTGCTAAGAGTTCTAGAATAGAAATGTTATATCATTTAGGAGCTCTGAAAGTGAGGTTGGCCTCCCATACACAAACTGGTTGAGAGCTAATGCTGCTCTCCTAACGAGGCCATGGTAGGCCGAAACTAGTTGTTGAGCCTAAAGGAATCTATTACCTTGCTCGATGGACTAGATGTCCAAGCAAAGCTGGGCATGGTAGGATCTCGTATGAAAAAGCATTCACAGTATTGTTCATAGAACAACTATAGAAGAAAGGCTGGCCTGGCGAATTCCACTCGTCAGGTTCCGTACAAGCCCTTCCGCGGCCAAGGAAACTGTTGGCCCATGCCAAGTGGTATCAGAGCAAGAATCCCTCCAATGAGTGAGTGAGTCGGAGAATCGAACTTCTCGCTCTAGTGCGAGTCGAATTGATAAGTATTAGTGGTACCAGTCCTAGTGGGCGGAAAGTGAATGACCGAGGCAACAAGATGCTCAAACGAAGCTAGGCTCTCTGCTCCTAGGATGATTGGGTACTAGGATGAGTTGGTTCCTTGTTGAGCTGATAAGGAGTTGGAGAAGAACTGAACCCTTGCTGAATAAGGATAACGTTCCTAGATCGATCAGTGAATTTGAAGAAGAGGTCTACTGCCACGTTTTCAACAAGGTAAGGTTTGCTGGGGTTGAAGAAGCTGAGTAGGCAAAAATAGTGTTGCCAAAAGATATGGTTGGCGAAAAATACCACACTTGCCAAAGAAAGCGCAGGTGACCGAGAATGGTCGAGCAGTTAAGATCAAAAGATGCTACCAATGGAGCAAAAACTGTTTTGTTGGACGAGCGTGACCATTTGATGTGAAATCCCAAAAAGTGGCACATCAATAGTTAATGGACGCAAGGAAGCGACAAAATAGATCGCAACGAGGGCATTGCGAATTTGAGTGGGGGAGAATGTCATGATTTGTGAATCCTCATGTACTCGTGACACTTGTGAGTGGTGCTTGGGTTTATCAAGTGAAGAGTGAGGAGGTAGAAGGGACGAATACAACTGATCCACGGGAGTGGTGTCAGGACGGTTGGTGCTAGGAGTTCTAGGATAGAAACGTTATATCATTTAGGAGCTCTGAAGGTGGGGTTGGCCTCTCGTGCACAAACTGGTCGGGAGCTAATACCGCTCTTCTAACGAGGCCATGGCAGGCTGAAACCAGTTATTGAGCTTTAAGGAATTTGTTACCTCACTCGATGGACTAGATGCCTAAGCAAAGTTAGGTATGGTAGGATCTTGTACAAAGAAGCATTCACTGTATTGTTCGTGAAACAGCTATAGAAGAAAGGTTGGCCTGGCGAATTTCGCTCGTCAGGCGCCACACGGGCCCTTCCGCGGTTAAGGAAACTGTCGGCCCGTGACAGTATGCTATGGTAGTTGCAATGAAACCCCTCTCTCTATTTCTTAATTTTTTTTTCATTTACGTTGTTTTAATGTGGTGTCTGTCTTAATATTCCATGATAACTGTATTAGGTTAATGAAGTGACATCGATGGAAAATCAAGTCCATGGCTAACTATTTAATAAAAAAACTTCAAAAATAAAAATAAAAATTGGAAGTCCAATGAATCTTTATTACATGCAAATTGGGTATTTAGTATTCTTTATTAATGAATTCTTAAATATAATTTATTTTAGAACAATATTCCACTACCTAAAATTTGTAAACAATTGGCTCTTGGGTTTTCTTTATTCAATAATGTCATTAGAGTTGTTTCTTTAAATTTCATAAAACTGGTAGAATAGAAAGATTAGCTCTTCCTTCCTAGTCGAATTGGGAGAAGCTGTAGGTATTATTGCGGGTCAATCTATCACGTAAATACAAAACCATGATTTTCTACTCCGGTTGCCCATAGAAGACAAGATAAAATGGATGGCTCAAGTTGCACTATTACTTATCAAATGTGACGGTGCTGTTATGCAAGCTTGTGATCATGATTGCTTAATTTGAGCTCTTGATCATGGTCACTCAATTAGTGATCGTGGGAATAGTTATGAATCATAAAATTTGTATTATTATAGGTATTTTAGTGGTTTTCTTCACTTCTAGCACTTATTTTATTTTATTTTTATCACATAAAGAATCACCCTATCATCCCATTAAGGGATATTTTCCTTTTAATTTTTCGAAGGAAACTGGCTAAGCAATTTACCCATTCCCTTGGAAAATTGAAAGGCTGGCAAGGCATTGTCTCTTTTTAAGAGGGACGGTGCCATTAGCCTAGCAATTCTCTTGTGTAAAAGAGCAAAACCTTCCCATGATATTCCTTCTCGGATGGTAAGTCTTTGCCAACATGCTATTAAAGGACGCGCGGACCCCTGGAGTGCCATAACTTGGTACAAAGGGACACTTAAATATCATAACTTAAGAAAGTGACACTTAAATGCCAAAATTTGAGCAAAATGGATCACTTAAGTGCCAATCAGTTCAAAACACTGACATGTCAATTTTCTGGCGAAGCAAATGCAAAACGGTGTCGTTTTGGTGCTGACGTAATAAACAGTTAATATAAAAATTAATTAAATTAAAAATAAAATTAAACCTAAAATTAAATTTATTTAAAACATTTATAAAAAAAATACAAATATTAAAAAAAATAAAATTTAAAAAAGAAAAAAGGGAGGTGGCTGAGGGCTACCGCCTCCCTACCGCTATTGGTAAGGGCCGACGAAGGAGGGGGTAGGGTTGGCCAGTGGAAAGGGCCCGCGAGCCCTCCCCCAATCTGGGGTGAGCGTTGTGACCCTCACCTAGATTCAACAAGGGCCGACAGCCCCTGCTTGGTAAGGCCAAAGGCCGCCACCCGTTGAGGTGACCCTTAGTGGGTGGCGGCCCTTGGCCTAGTCGAGCAAAGGCCGCGACCCTCGCCTAGATTGGCGATGGCTCATGACCCTTGCCCAAATTCGGCAAAGGGGAAAGGAGGAGGAGGGGAGGCAGCCGGCGGCTAAGGAGGAGGAGAAAAAAATCGGGGGGGGGGGGGGGGGGGGAAGGAGGAGGAGGGAGGCAGCTGGTGGCTAAGGGCTCAGCCCTTGCTGCCGCCGCCGCCCTCTCCCCTCCGTCGCCGGGGAGGTGGGGGAGGGTTGGCTAGGACCGCTGAGCCTTGGCTGAGGTTGGCGGCGAGGGCTTGTGTGCCCTCGCCCTAGATTTGGGCGAGGGTCGCTGGCCCTTGCTTGGCCGACCCAAGATCTAGGGCGAGGGCACACAGGCCCTCGCTGCTGGTCAACTGGGGCCGCTGGCCCTTGGCCAGGGCTCGGCGGCCCCGACCAACCCTTCCCCACCTTCCGGCGATAGCGAGGAGGCGGTGGCAGCAAGGGCTCAGTCCTTAGTCGTCGACTACCTTCCTCCTCCTCTGTTTTTTTTAATAAATATAAATATAAATTATTATTTTGTTTTACATTTAATATAATTAATTTTTATATTATATTAAAATTCAAATTATGCTAAAACGACATTGTTTTGGCCAATTTAAGGGCTCTATTTTGGCCAACTATAGAAACGACGTCGTTTTGGGTGAATTAAAACTGAGTCAGCTCTTTGGCGAGCCACCTTGGCGAAAAATATTAATATTTAATTGCTACGTATGATTTCTGGCCGGTTTCGTCAGAGATGGCACTCAGGTAGGCAGCCGGCGGCTAAGGGTTCAACCCTTGCCGCCGCTGCCGCCCTCTCCCCTCCGTCATCAGGGAGGTGGGGGAGGGTTGGCTGGGGCCGCTGAGCCTTGGCCGGAGGCCGACGGCGAGGGCCTGCGTGCCCTCGCCCTAGATTTGGGCAAGGGTTCCTGGCCCTCGCTTGGCCAACCCAAGGGCCGCCACCTACTGAGGGGTTGTCGCCCCAGATCTAGGGCGAGGGCACATAAGCCCTTGCCGCCGGTCGACTGGGGCCGCTGGCCCTCAGCTAGAGCTCAGCGGCCCCGGCCAACCCTTCCCCACCTTTCGGCAATGGCGAGGAGGCGGTGGTAGCAAGGGCTCAGCCCTCAGCCGTCGACTACCTTCCTCCTCCTCAGTTTTTTTTTTTAAAAATAAATATAAATATAAATTATTATTATTGTTTTAAATTTAATCTAATTAATTTTTATGTTATATTAAAATTCAAATTATGCTAAAACGACGTTGTTTTGGCTAATTTAAGGGCTCTAATTTGGCCAACTATAGAAACGGCGTTGTTTTGGGTGAATTAAAGCTGAGTTAGCTCTCTGGCGAGCCACCTCGGCGAAAAATACTAATATTTAATTGCCACGTATGATTTTTGGCCGGTTTCGCCGGAGATGGCACTCAGGTATCTCACTTTTCTTAAAATGTGGCACTTAAGTGTCACTTTCGTAAGTTATGATACTTAAGTGTTCCTTTGTGCCAAGTTATGGTACTCGAAGAAATCTTTTGCCCTGTTAAAGAGTGAGTAAATGACATGAGTACTTGTTCAATTTAAGACAAGATTTTCCGGGTCAAAACTTTAAGATTAATTGGGATAATGTATATTTTATACCAATTAATTGATTTGGATTAGCCAAAACGCGCTATTTTTTTTGAGTGTTTAATAAAATAAAATAAAATAAAATAAACACATGGGAGGATACCAATTTAATTTCAACAAATTCAAACAGTCGACAATTCTTTATACTAACAGTAGCCCGGAAAGAGGTTTTTCCGATTATGCATCAGTATCGTCATAATTATACTAAAATATATTTCCCGAGGCATAGGCTCTCCAACCACACGATCGACAATAAAACTTAACCTTGGAACGCCAAGATAGTTAGTTGGTTGATTTGAGTATCTACACACTTATTCAAAGCCCAATATCTCATCTTTGTTATTTTTCTCTCTTAAGAAGCTACAACCATCTTTTGATGGGATATTGAATTCGACTTCTTTCGTGATTAAATGTGGTCGCTATTTGTCCTCTGCTCGACCTTTAGTTTTCACCTCGCTAGTTATAGAGAGTTTATCACAATTAGGAGTTTATAATTCTAATCATTGTTTGACCTAAAAATATGCAGTAGAATCCTATCTCCTTGCTCAAGGATGGATCTAGTGGGGGCAAATCGCAAAGCTTAAAGTATGACAAACTGACATCTAAATTGAAAGTAATTTTCTAACTCTTTTTTTTAGTCTGTATAAATTTCAACTTAACTTGAAAATATTGCAAGAAGCGGCTTCTGCAATATTTGTTGCCAATCCTATTTCTCTTACAAATTGCCCCAATATATCATTCCATGGAAAATAATTTTCCCAAGAGCCTAATTTTGGAAAATGTCAAGACATGAGATCTATTTTAGACACAAAAGAAAACTTCTTAAAATCAAATATCTTAACAAGGATTCACTATAAAGATTACTATTTCTAAATTCCGTCACACCCACCGCCGAGTCCATTTATTCCTCTCTTTTTAATCAATCTCATTTTCTTACGGTAGCAAAATCGCCGGGTTGCTGCATTTGACTAAAATAATCTTCAACATAGACAACGAAATCTAAAATTATCCAAATATTTGGATAACTAAAGTAAGTTATATGAGAGTTTTAGACTATTTAAAATTATGATTTGTCAGTTATATAGTCTCGCACCATATTAAAATATACCCTTTGATGTCATTTTTTCAGTGAGATTGTAAATTAATTTTGATTTTATGATATGGAGAGTGAGAGAGAGTCTTGTTTTTGCTGAAGAGATACTTTGAAAAAAAAAAAAAAAACAGCGTCTCGAATTCTAAGTTGAAAATACTTCTTATTAAGTAATGAATTGAGTTAAAAAGAAAAATAAAAAGAAAAATAAAAATAAAAAGAAGAGGAGGAACATAGATCATTGATCCTCCGAAGGAAAGAGATCACACAGGATAGAAAAGGCGCAGATTTTAGCTCTACATAAAGGAAAAATAAATTTAAAAGCTGCTGTCATCACATATACCAGAAATGACACTGCAGATAAAAGAGAACAATATAAAGGAACACAGAAGCTATGGGATATCCAAAAATTATCTAAAGAGAGTAAGACGAGCTATTTTTTTTTTTTGGTCGAAAACTACCATAGATTAAGCACGCATCAATGAGTTTACATGAAATTCAGATAATACAAGATCTTGCAAGAAAGGCGGTATCCGAAAGACCCAATTCGGAGGAAGTAAAGAGGCCTGATGGGCCTTTGCAACACAGTCCGCTAAAGCATTGGCTTCTCTATGACAGTGAATCAGTTGAAGGTTAGGGCACCGAAGCTTCAATCGTAGGGTTTCTTCAAGAATAGGTCGAAGCTCCCACGGGCATCTTCCAGAATCACGAACCGCTTCCACGCAGACCAAGTTGTCCGATTCCACAATGATCCGATCCATCTCAAGACCTCTTTGGAGAAGAAATTTCAGTGCAGAGTTAAAGGCGATCGCCTCGGCTTGCAGGGCAGAGGAAGCATGAACAGAGGAGGTGAAGCCATCCATCAAATGGCCCGTTGCGTCCCTGCACACCCCAGCTACCGAAGCTTCGTCAGACGGCGAAAGGTAAGATGCATCAATGTTAATTTTTATGACTCCAGGATTTGGTGGGCGCCATCTATGGTTTAAAAGACGCTGGTTTGAAACAGGGCAGGACTTCGAGGAAGTTAAAATACGTCTGGAATGGGTCTTCGCGATCGCCAGCATCACAACTCGTTCAGCGTCCGGCAGCTTGTGGCGGAATAGGAAATCATTGCGGGTTTTCTAGATGTGCCAGAGGATGACCGCAACTGCACCCAAGTCCGGTAAGTCTTTCTTACTGTCAACAAACTGGAGTAGCCAGCCCTCAATGCAATGCACCTCAGTTGTAGAAATTTTGATAGCTAGATCTGGATGCCTCCAAACATCGTAGGTCCAAGGACAGAATAAGAAAAGATGTTCTAGGGTTTCGGGTACATGATGATCACACAGATGACAAGTTGGCTTTGTCAAAATATGTCGCTTATATAGGTTTTCTCTAGTCACTAAGGCATTGCTACAGATAGACCAGAGAAAAGCCCTTATTTTAGGCATAGTTTGGATTTTCCATATTGCATTCCATAGTCTACGGGGTGGCTGAAAAGAGGATGAGGCCTGGTTAGAATTAGTATTGTTTTGCTGGGCTCTGAGCTGATTATAGCAATTTTTGACTGTGAAAATACCATCCTGCCTTCCTCTCCATATTAGTTTATCCTGGATGCAGTTAGGGCGAATATGAATGGATAATATCTCCTCCACTCTTTGATTATCAAAATGCTGAGTTGAAAGAGAAGTATCCCATGTGTTTGAATCAGATAATATAAAACCAGCAACCCAGACAGGTTCATCTCTAGGCGCAGGACCTCCAATAACACCACTAGGTAACCAGGGATCCTCACGAACTTTAATCTGAGTACCATCACCAACATACCATAAAACTTTATTAGCAATAGATTCCCGACCTAATAAGATGCTTTGCCAACCCCAAGAGGGTCTAGAACCTTTAGTAGCATGCCAGAAATCTTTATCTTGAAAATATAAACCTTTAAGAAGCTTGCTATACAATGAATTTGGATTTTGGACTAGACGCCAAGCTTGTTTACCCAAGAGAGCTCTATTAAAAACCATAAGGTCACGAAATCCTAATCCCCCTTTATCTTTTCTCCTCGTAATGCACTTCCAACTCTTCCAATGTATGCCTCTCTTGCTATAATCAGACTGCCACCAGAATTTAGCTACTTTTTGATCTATTGCTTTACAAATAGCTGTAGGGATTTTGAAAATCGACATGGCGTAATGGGGTATAGCTTGCACAACAGATTTTATAAGGATCTCTTTGCCCCCTTTAGAAATAAGCTTTTCCTTCCAGCCTTCAAGTTTTGAATGCACTCTACCCATTAGCCAAGAAAATAGTTCCCTTTTAGATTTGCCCCAATCTGAAGGAATTCATAGATATCTGCCTGTTTGATGTAATATAGGAACTCTAAGGGCTCTAGCTAGGTTTTCTTTCAAGGAAATAGGACAGTCTGAGCTACAAAACAACCCTGATTTATTCCAGTTTATAATCTGTCCTGTAGCTAGACAATATTCATTTAGAACAGCAGCTAAATTCTGACATTCCATAAGATTGGCATCAAGGAAAAAAAGGGCATCATCAGCGAAAAATAAGTGGGAGAGAGTGGGACACCATCGATTAAATGTTATACCTTTAAGATTGCCATTATCCACTGCATTCTTGATAAGAGATGTTAAAGCACTAGCCATCAAGATGAACAGGTACGGTGATAACGGATCGCCCTGTCTAAGGCCTCTGGTAGGATGAAAGAACCTCTGGTAGGATGAAAGAACGGTAGAAATTCTCCATTTAATTTGACGCTGTAAGACACCGCAGAGATACATTGGAATATCAAGCAAACCCATTTAGCATGAAAACCAAGTTTGAGGAGATAATCCCGAAGAAAGTCCCATTCAACCTGGTCATAAGCCTTCTGCATGTCTATTTTCAACACTGCATGAAAGTTCTTGATACGTTTTCTGATTCTAAGCTGATGTAAGACTTCATGAACCACAATGATATTATCCTGTATTTGGCTATCGCCAACGAAAGCGATTTGTTCTGGTGCTATCAACTGTGGCAGCCAGGGTTTGAGTCGGTTTGCAAGAATCTTGGAGATAATCTTATAAATAAAGTTGCAGAGGCTAATAGGGCGAAACTGATCTAAACGTTCTGGGTGAGGGGTCTTAGGAATAAGGGAAATAGTAGTGCGATTATATTCCGGTAATAAAATCCCTGTATGAAAGAATTGTTTCACAGCTGATGTTATATCTTCTTGCAAGATATCCCAATGGGCATGATTAAACTGACCATTCAAGCCGTCTGGACCGGGGGCTTTTGTTTCGCCTAATTGGAATACTGCAGTATGGACCTCCTCACAGGTAATTGTAGCCGTTAAAGATTCATTCATCTCGTCTATCACAATCTGATTGCAGAGATTTAGAGTTGGGCCATAGTGTCTATGTCCTAAAGATGAATATAATTGCTGAAAATACTTGAGAGTCATATCTTTAAGAGCAATAGGGTCACGAATCCAGTTTTGCTGGTCATCCTGAAGCATTCTGATCTTGTTTTGTTGACGTCTATTGACCGTAGTGGCATGAAAAAATTTGGTGTTCCTGTCACCCCATTTAAGCCAATTAACCCGAAATCGCATTGCCCAAAATTTTTCTTCCTGCTGCCATAACTCATGTATTTTAACTTTCAGGTTTGAGATCTCATCAGTATTTGAGTGAAAATGAGGCTGATTGGTGAGAGACTGAAGCTGATTCTTGAGGTGAGAAAGCTGAGTTTGAGCATTCCTAAATTTAGAGTGACTCCATTTAGATAATGCAACAGAAACAGAGAGTTTGCATGTGGGCGCCTTTTGAATTTAATGTTTGGTGAACCCTAAATGTCCTGAAGTTGTTGGGCACCAATCAATTTTGTCTGCAACAAAAAAACAAAGCGACTTTTATGTTTCGACTAAAAAGATAAAAAAGCAAACAAATAATCCTCATCTTAAAAATTGTTCACCTTGTCCAGCCACTTACTTGGCCTGCATTATGCTAGCCCTAGGATGACTAAGATCCATCTTGCTAGCATAATTGTCGTTGTCCTCTTTCTCATTGTTATCTAAATCTTGATCACAGTTCACAAAATGATCGCTCGAGTTATCCTTGCCAGCCGCATGCGCAGAGCCCCTTTCCCTTCTTGGATCATTGTCTCAAAACTGATCTAACACTTTATAACAACCCTTTTCACAAATATAGAGATTACACTCTATTTTTTCACTTTCTACCTATGCTCGTTATCGCCAAGTCCCGAACCGTCCGATCAAAACTCGATCCAATTCCTCTAGTCTTCACACCATTGTGCCTATAGAAGACCAGATTTATCAACTCGTTAAAGTGTACGAAAACAAAGAACCAATATAAAGAAAGAGCCAAAAAGGTTGATGGCATGGCTATTGAAAGTAACAAGGTCTTTGCATTCTGCCGTGGTTGGATCAATATGCAAAACCATTCTTTTGCACATGAAGATAATAATCAATGGCTTTGTTCAGAAACAAAACCCGAAACCTAAACAGCAACCAAATCGACTAGCAAATCTTGCCTCGTCATCAAGCAATGCATGCCCAAAAGATTTTAGGAAAAACAAATAAGGGGGACCTGGACTATGCTCCATGGCTCACCAAGTTGGAAGTGACAGATGACTCAGCTGAACTAGTGTAGCAAATCACATATTCTATGCTATACTATTTGTAGATATCCCATATATGGATATTTATATAGATATTTACACCAAATAATTTAAATTAAGGACACGGAATCTTAGTTATCATCACCAAATGCAGTAGAAGTCTTGGATGTCAATAGGATATTCATATATCTTCCTTGATGAAGCAAATCTAGACACATATTTTTCTATAATAACTTTTCTGAAATAATAGTTGATTTTTTTTTGCTGTTTTTCTATTAATTTTTTTATATTCTAAATTCGTGAGAATATTTTTAAGACTTAATGGAAATCCATGTCACGAAAACTGTTTAAAAAATTAATTCAAAAAATATTTCAGTACTTGATTTAAGTTTATTTTCACCCATTATGAAGTGAAATGAAGTATATTCATCAATTAGGATAGGAATTACCCATGATAGTATTTTAAAGTTTACGTAACGGCCCTTAATTTTGTTTTGCACGATTGTCAGCGTGTAATTTTCACAAATATAAATATTCAAAATTTATAACGTCGGGTGTTATTTATTATTATGTGTTTATCATACAAGTCATCACCAATTTTGCGTTTAGTCATAAATGACACTTAATTTTTCAAATAATCCTTCGATATCATTTATTCATCAAACATCGGCTAATAATCTTATATGCAAAGTATGCGCAATCATGGAATATATCATTTTAAGCATTCAATTTTTGTAGAACTTTATGCAGGAATTTGTTCTATCAATTTTTTTTTGGCAAAAGTACATCACAAGTGCCAAAACTTGGCACAAATTGACACTTAAGTGCCAAAAGTTAAGAAAGTAGCACTTAAGTGCCACTTTTTTTGAAAAATAGGACATTTCCGTGCCATCTTCGGTGAACCCGGCCAGAAATCCTACATAACAATTTTTTTTTATTAATTTTGCTCGGCTATGTGATTTGCCGGAGAGCTAAATCAACAAAAAAACGCAAAAACAACATTGTTCTGGTGCGGATTTGAATTTTAATATAAAATTAATTAAATTATATTATATTAAAAAAAGATTAAAAAAAAGAGGGAGGAAGCACGCAACTGAGGGCTCAACCCACCGCTGCTGCCTCCCCGCCGTTGCCAAGAAGGACCGACGATGGTGGGGGAGGGTAGGCTGGGATTGTTGGGGTCGCCGGCCCTTGGCCGGCAATGGCAGGGAGGCAGCAACAGCGAGGCTTGAGTCCTCAGCCACGAGCTTCCTTTTTTTAAAAAACTTTTTAAAAATAAATTTAGTTTTAATTTAATTTAATTAATTTTTACATTAATTATTTACCCACCTCAACAGCAAAATGACATCGTTTTTACATTTTCTAGGCACTTCAATGTGCAAAACGACATCATTTTGCACTTAAATTGCCGAAAAATCGCCACGTCAGCATTTTGGTCGGATTCTCTCCTTGTTAGCACTTAAGGGTGTGCATGACAACGTTTTCATTTCTCTATTTCTCCGTTTCTCTATTCCTCAGAATAAGTTTGATACATAAATTTGTTTGGTAACATAATTTTATTTTTCTATTTCTAGAACAAATTTCTATTCCAGAATTAGATTTGGAGTAGAAATCATAAGTTAAAATTTTTAACTTTTCTATTTCTGGTACGAAAATGAGAAATCAAAACTTTCTTCATCGTTTACTCTTGTCATCGCTCGTTGCTCGCTCGCCGCCTATCACCGACCGCCCAGCACCGGCCTCGGCTATCAGTTGCTCTTTGCTGACCGCCGGCCACCAAATGTTAGCCATCAGCCACCGGACTCCAGCCGCTCATCACCAATCACCGACCGCTGTATGTTGGATGCCCGTCGGTTGTTGGCTGCTCATCGCCAACCATCGAACACCGAAGGCCCATCGCCGACCACTGAACGTCCCCCGTTGACTACTCATTGGTCACCACCGGCCATTAGATGTCGACCATCGGACTTCGGCCGTTGGCCACCCGCTACCAATCGCCGGTTGCCGGTCGTCAGACTTCAGCCATTGGCCCTCCACCACGAACCGCTGGACACCAGCTTGGCCACCCACCGCCGACCACCGGACTTCGGTTGTTGGCCACCCGCCACTATCCGTCGGTTGCCGGCCTTTGGATGTTTGACACTGGATGCCGGACTTTGAACATCGGCCGTCGGACGCCGAACTCCAACCACCCACCGTTGATTGCCGAATGCTGAACATTGATCACCAAACGTTATACTCAGGCCACCAAATGTTGGCTGTCGCCGCTCCTAAAAATAGAAATTTTATTATCTTATCAAACGAATTTTTATTCTAGAAATAGAAATTCTGAATCATTATCAAACGCGTTTTTTTTTTGTTGAAAAACTCGTTTATGAAATATAAATTGATTTCTATTCCATAAATTTTGTCATGTACGCCATAAGTGATCCACTTTGCTTTGATTTTGACACTTAATGTCACTTTCCTAACTTTTGACACTTAAGTGTCCATTCATGCCGAGTTTTGGCATTTTAGGTGTCTGGCGCTCAATTTTTCTTTCATCAACTTAAAAAATTCAGCCGTGGAACTTTGATGTAGATTTGTTCATCATTTTAGCAATTCAACCCATTCCCAACATATGGATAAGAGTTAGAGCTGCAGTTTGCTAGGCCAATAAATTTGCTAAAGTGAGCATGAAAAGTAACCTACATGATGAAAAGTAAGAGATGGTGCCGGTTGTTCAAAGTACGTTGATTTTAGAAATTGGATTGGAATGCTTCGGAATGAAAATAATGAATTGGTGCGGGATATAACAGCTTTAAATGAGTTGACTTCTGCTTTCTTTAAACAGTTATATACAACTGTTGGCCACTATGACTTTGGCCCCGTTTTAGATCAATTTCAACCAGTTGTCACGGACACAATGAACGCACAATTATTGGCCTTTGTAACGGTTGATGAAGTACGACAAGCCACTTTCCAATTGGGTGCCACGAAAGCTCCAGGTCCTGATGGTTTTAATGGTTTGTTCTATCAAACCCATTGGAATACTATACAGCATGATTTATTCAGACTAGTTACTGACTTTTTTCAGTATGGTAAGCTGCCTCGAGATCTAAACAAGACTCTAATTGCTCTGATTCCCAAAGTACACCACCCTGAAAGTCTTGACCAGTTCTGACCGATAAGTTTGTGTAATTTTGCACATAAAATTATCGACAAAGTCATGGCAAACCGCCTAAAACCTTTGCTAGAGCAGTTGATCTCAATTGAGCAGGCTGCCTTTGTGAGTGGGCGTCAAATACAGGACAATGTCTTAATCGTTCACGAGGTTCTTCATCACTTCAAGACGAGGAATAGGAAGCGACACTTCCAAGCTCTCCTTAAGACCGACATGTAGAAGGCCTACGACAAGGTTGAATGGGATTTCCTCCAAGCCTACCTTACTAAATTGAGGTTTCATCCTTGGTGGGTTCAAATGGTGATGCAATGATCACCACGACGACTATGAGTGTAAAATTGAATGGGGAATATCTACCCTACTTCACACCATCTAGAGGACTTAGACAGGGAGACCCTTTTTCTCCATATCTCTTTATTTTAATGGTGAATGCACTATCCACCCTCATCCATAACGCACTGACAATGGGACATCTCCACGGTATCAAACTCACTAGGTCATGTCCCACTCTCTCGCATCTTTTCTTTGCTGATGATTAAGTTTTCTTTCTAGATGGTACTATCACAGAATGCCAGAATATGACCAATATATTAAATCAATATTGTCAGGCTACGGGTCAAGTGATAAATAGAAATAAGTCTGGCCTCTACTTCAGTAAATTTTGCCCGGTAAGTCTTCAAACTAACTTGGCTGCTGAATTGTGGGTACCGATGTTGAGCTGTTATGGGAATATTTAGGATTTCCAACTGAATGGGCCCAATCTAAAAAAGATTTTTTTGGCTGGATAATAGGAAGAATCAATGCGAAATTGGAGGGTTGGAAAGAACTATTATTATAGAAAGGCGGAAAGGAGATTCTACTCAAGTCTGTCGTCCAAGCCATGCCGCAGTATGCCATGTCGATATTTAAGCTTCCTATGTCTCTTTGCCAATTGATTGAGAGGAGGATCGCCAACTTTTGGTGGCGCAATGATAAGAACAGGAATGGTGTGCATTGGAAGAATTGGGACTTACTTATAACTAGTAAGAATTCTGGTGGGTTAGGCTTTCGGGACCTTATCGCTTTTAACAAGGCCATGCTTGGCAAGCAAGCATGGAGATTACTTCATCAACCTAATTCGCTCTAGGGTCGGCTCCTCAAGGGGTTATATTTCCATTCCAAGGATTTTGAATCAGCAGAACACGGCTCACATCCTTCTTGGGACTGGAGAAGTATTCTTATTGGGCGGGATGCCATCTTACCGAATGTAAGATGGTCTGTGGGAGACGGAAAATCAATTAATATCAGGGAGCATTGCTGGTTACCAAGTGGTAAGATTGGCGGACTAGCAGCTAGAGATGAGCCCACGATGGTGGCTGATCTTATTGATCCTGTCCACCATACATGGAATACCCACCTAATCACAGAGATGTTCGACGACTTTATTGTCGAAGAAATACTGAGGATTCCAATCAGACCCCTCCATAAAATTGATAAGCTTATTTGGCCAGCAACATCAACAGGGCATTATACGGTCAAAAGCAATTATAAAGCATTGGTAAAGACAGCAAGCAAACCAAATGGCAATCAGGCATCAACTTCATACCAAACACCTCCCGAACTATGGCGCAATATATGGAAAATGCATACAACACCGAAAATTCGGATAATTCTGTGGTCAGCCTGCCAAAATGCCCTAGCTACTAAAGCAAACTTATATCACAGACACATTATCTCTAGCCCTATGTGTACCATCTGCAATCAGAACAAGCCAGAAACCGTTGAACATCTCTTCTTCTATTGTCCGTGGACGGCAGGAGTATGGACACATCCCCAACTAAATATCTTCTTCCAGCCAAATTCAATAACTTGTCTGGATAAGTGGATTGCTGAAATAGTAATAGATCAGAACTTCTTACCTGGATTGACCATGTTTGCTCATGTTTTATGGCAGCTGTGGCGTTTGCGCAATAATAGTGTATTCCGTGGTCTACATCCTGATCCCAATAGGGCTGTTGTAGATGCCTTGGCTCAAAGTCGCATCTCCAATCTCTTTGATCACGGATGCCCCCAAACAGAAAGTACGCGCAAAGCAGCTTCCCTCGCTCCATTAGCACACTACTGGCAACCGCCGGATCTAGGCTTCATCAAGTGCAATATCGACGGCTCCTTCTACCTTGGGAACAGAGAGGGCACAACGGCCTGCATCAGTCGCGATCACAGGTGTCTTCCAACAGATGTATATACGTGTAGATTTCTAGCAACTTCGGCTTTTCAAACTGAAATACAGGCGTTTACCTTAACCCTAAAACGTCTGAAACAGCAGGGCCTCCTCATTGCATATCTAGGTGATCGAATCTGATTGTCTGCAGTTGATTGATGTTCTTCAAGCGCGGACACGCTGTTCGACGAGCTTCAATCGCTTCTGTCCCTTTTTCCTAACCTACAACTGCAACATTGCGACAGAAGGGCTAATTCCGCATCAAACTGGGCTGTAAAGGCCCACAGACGACCAGACCTGGCCCAAAACTGGAATATTTTTCCTCCTCCTTTTTTGCAAACTTTGGTAGCAGCGGATGCTTTCGCTTCTGCTTCTTTTCGAACGCTAAGTTGTAATATTTCTTCTACTTAAATATCACTCTTACTTTCTGAACAAAAAAAAAAATGACTCGAACAATTTTTTTGTAGAACATCTATTTTTGTCGGGTAGTGTATTCTCCAAGATTTTTATTGGGCAATAAAAACATTTTAAGAGGATATATGAAACACACAAATTGCACCATGAGTTGTCCTACCAATGGTGACGACATACATCTGCAGGGAGACTTTCTTTTGGCAGGGAAGATCAAATTAGAGACATCAGTACCGAAGATATCAATCATCCTTTTTAAACCCTCTTTAACCATCTTGCCTTCTTACTTCGAAATCGATTGCCTTCGAGTGGGCGGGCGATCACAAGGACGAAACGGAAAGATCCAAGAGAGACAAAAAAGATTGATTTTCTTCATATTTGTTGCAATGCAATGCAAAGAATAGGTTAAAGTAGATTATACGTGTTTTATAAGACAATTTAAATTATAATTTGTCGATAATGTAGTGATGCACAATATTAAAATATACCCTACGATGTCATTTTTTCAATGGAATGGTGAATTACTTTAGATTTTATGATATGAAGAGAGAGAGAGAGAACTTTCTTGTTTTGCGCCAAAGAAATAATTTAGGGAAAAAAATAGCGTCTCGACTCATATTTCCAACCTTAAAATACTTCCTACAATTCCGTAAGCATTTGCAAGAACGACATCATCATGAAAGCTTCCTCAGAGAGGAATGGCATAAACAAGAATGACAGAAACAAGAAAAGAGAAGGAACCAAGATCTTGAAATACATAAAAGTGTGCCGAATAGAGAACGTAGAGATTTCTACATGTATGATTTTCTTAAAGTTTATTCCTAATTTAAAAAATTATATTGTGGTTGACAAATTATATTTTCATTTTCTCAAAGTTTGTTGAATTAATTAAACTACATGATTTTCATTTCATTCCTAATTAAATAACTTTGTTAAATTTTGCTGAATTACATAAGCTATGTAATCTATTTCTTTTCAAATAAGTTATTACATGTCAAACGGCAATGGAGAAAATACTACTGAATTGAAATGCACCATAGCACCTGCAAGAGAGAATTTGAGATAAGGGACTTGAGTTTTTAAATATGTACATTTGTCAAATTATATTTCTCAGTTTCAAGATGGGGTCCATCAATGTTGGGCATCACAACCACTTATACCCAAATAAAAGCTCGGCTAGCTGCTTTCTGACGGTTGCATCATTTTAAAACCAAAAATTACTTCTGGCTAAGTAACTAATCAAGAAAAAAAAAAAAAAAAAAACAAGAAGAGGAGCACAGATCTTTGATCCTCCGAAGGAAAGAGATCACACGAGATAGAACAGGCACAGATTTTAGCTCTAGATAAAGCAAAAAATAAATTTAGAGGCTGTTCTCATCACATCACCAGAAAAGACACCGCACTAAAGACATGATAAAAGATAAAAGAGAACAATATGAAGCAAAAATACTGGGATATCCAAAACTTATTGAAAGAAAGTAAGACAAAAGCTAGTCTACATGTGGGTGCCTTTTGAATTTAATGTTTGGTCAATCCTAAGTTCTGAAGATGTTGGGCACCAATCAGATTTGTCTGTAAAAAAAAAAAAAAAAAAAAAAAACAAACAAACAAACAAAACAAAGCTTTCAACTAAAAAGCTGAAAAGCAAACAAATAAGCCTTATCTTAAAAAATTTACACCTTGTCAAACCATATGCTTGGCCTGCATTATAGTAGCCCTAAGATGGCTAAGACCCATCTTCCTTGCACAATTGTTGTTGTGCTCTCGCTCATTGTCATCTGAAACTTGATTACAGTCCAAAAAATGATTACTCGAGTTATCCTTGTCACCTACATGGACAGAGCCACTTTCCCCATTTGGATTATCATCTTGAGATTGATCTTGCTCTTTACAACAATCCCTTTCACAAATATAGGTATTGCAGTGCGTTTTTCGCTTTCCATCTCTGCCCGTTATCGCTAAATACCGAGCTGTCTCAACCAAAACTCGATATGATGCCTCTAGTCTTCACACCGTTGGCCCTAGTCATGCATTCGTTAAAGTCTTAAGCCAAAATTCAACAATGTCAACAACAACCCCATAGGCGAACAACCAATAGAAGACCCAGAGTTATCAACTCATTAAAGCATACCAATATAAATAGACCAGAAAAAAAAAAAAAAAGTACACCAATATAAAGAAATAGATGCAAGACATTGTTCTCCTCAACTTGAAAATATCTATATCTACAGTGTTAATAAGTTTAGATGCAGCTATGTGCAATTGAGGAACATACATTCCTAAGCATTTGATTTTTCTGTTTTTTTTTTTTTTTTTTAATCTAGATGCAGATGTTTGTTCAGCATTTTAGCAATTCAGCCCATTACCGAAATATGGATAAGAACTAGCGCTGCGGTTTGCTAGGACAAGAAATTTGCTAGGTGAGCATGAAAAGTAAACCATATGATGAAAAGTAAGAGATGTGCCTTGAGCGGGCGGGAAATCAAGTAAGAGAGATCAGTACCGAAGATATCACAAGGACGGGAGATCGCAAGGACTAAACTAGAAAAAGATTCCAGAATGACAAAAAAGATCGATTTCTCCATTTTTGTTGGCAATGTAGAATAGGTCAAAACAAGCAAACCCTCTAGTGCAGCTTTCGTTTTCTCCCCCCACCATTTGCTACTCTTCCATCGGACAATACATCCACATAGCTCCAGGAGCCTTCGCTGATTCATGGAGGATCCTTGACCTGGTGAAATATTAGTTTCTCCAGAGAGACCGGAAGCTCTGTTTCTTCTGAATTCAGGTCAAACAGAGCAGCTTAGGAAATGTTTTAATTTTGGCAAGTGTTTTAGCTATTTCCCATTTACGATATATTTTCTTTTGTAGTGAGAGTTATGCAGTGGTCCCGTCATTTACCATCAAAGGGATTAGAGCGCTTCCCATTAGCTTATGTGCTATTTTAGGCATTACTTGCCCAAAACTTGGTGGTAAAAATTTCAAATACCCCCCAGTGAACAATCGACGTGGGTACTTGTTCAATTTAAGACAAGTTTATTTTTTGGTCCAAATTTTGAGATAAGTTGGGCTAGTGTATATTTTCTACCAATTAACTGATTTGGATTGGCCAAAATGCACTCAATTATTTTTGAGTGTTGTAAAATTAAAAACACATGAGAGGGTACCAATTTAATTTCGACAAATTCAAATGGTTGACAATTCTTCACACGGACAATAGCTCCAAAATAGGTTTTTTCTGATCATGCATAATCATTATCTTCATAATCATACTACAATATACCAAATCATAGGCTCTCCAACCACATGATCACCGGTAAAACATAATCTTGGAACACCAAAATGGGTAGTTGGTTGATTTAAGTATCCACACACTTATTCAAAGCTAAGATGCTTGTCTTCGTTAGTTTTCTCTATTAAGAAGCTGCAAGCATCTTTTGATGGGATATCAAATTCGACTTCTTTCACAATTAAATGCGGTCACTATTAGTCCTCTGCTCAATCCCGAGTAATCACCTCGTTGGTTATGGAGGGTTGATCACAAATTGGAGTGAACAATTCATTGCTTAACCTAAAAATGTTGCAGTAGAATCCTATCTCCTCTGCAAAAGCTGTTATTGGGGGGCAAATTGCAAAGCTTAGAGCATGACAAACTGATTTCGTTATGAAACTAATTTTCAACTCTTTTTCTTTTGAGTCTGTATAATTATAAACTTAGTTTGAAAACATTGCTAGAAGCGGCTTCTGCAATAATTGTTGCCGGTCTTTTTTCTCTTGCAAATTGCCACAATATTATCCCATGAAAAATAATTTTCCTACGAGAGTAGTTTTGGAAAATGTCCAGATATGAGATCTATTTTAGACAAAAAGAAATACTCCATTATATCAAATATCTGAACAAGGATTCACTACAAAGATTACTAATTCTGAACTACATAACACCCAGCACCGAGTCCCTTTATTCCTATGTACTCAATCAACCTCATTTTCTTACAGTAGCAAAATTGCCAAGTTGCTGCATTAAAGATAATCCTCAGCATAGGCAAAGAAATCGAAAATTATCCAAATATTTGAATAACTAAAGTAAATTACATGAGTGTTATTAGACTATTTTAAATTATAATTTGTCAGTTATATAGATAGTATCGCACAATATTAAAGTGTGCCCTCTGACGTCATTTTTTCAAGATTATATGACAAAAAAAAAAAGAGAAAGAGATAGAAATTTATTGTTTTGCACCAAAAAAATGATTCCATTAAAAAAAAAAAAAAAGCGTCTCCACTCATGATTCCAAGCTTAAAATACTTCCCAGAATTCGGTCGGCATCGAGATTTCTAATAGAAAACAAGAAGAGGGAAAGGAATCGAGGAGATCTTGAAACACAGCGTGCCAATTTTCCACTGAGATTTTTAATAGAAAATACTACTAATGTAAACAAGTCCAGAAACACTTGGTACAAAATCCTAAGAAGTTGAGAAAGTTGAAACACTTGAAAACGCTAACATCAAACATGTCATTCTAGGCATGCTGACACGCCAGCATGAGACATCGAACAATCACGACATCGGAGATGGCAGAAAGGCAGATGACGGCGAGAATGGCGTATACTTTCCTGCGGTCTCTCCTCCGGAAGCCTTCCTCCCCGTCCCAGCCCGCGCTACGCTTCGCAGCATTCAGCTCCGCATGCAGATCCATGAGCCGCAGCACGCACCTCATGAAGGAGACGGAGAAGGGAACCCTGACCAGCATGACAAGAGCGCCCAGCATCCAAACATGCTTGCAATGAAAATTGGAGGGAGGCAGAATACTCAGCATGAGACTGAGTCCCACGATATGCAGGGCCAAGATTTTCACAAAGTGAAGCCTTTCACTGTTGATGGAAGCCTCCAGCTCATAAATCTTGTATTCAAGCTCTCGTCTGCTCGTCGCCATGGAGAGAGTAAGGAGAAGAAGAAGAACGAAGAAGAAGAAGAAGAAGAAGAAGAAGAAGAAGTTGAGGAGGACGATGGGAGGGAGAGGCTGAACTCGAAAATATGGAGGACTGAGCACTACCAGTAATGGTCACGATTCCTTTGATAATAAATAGCAAAGGATACAAAAGAAATCCATGAAGGAACCGCCTTGCCATGTGCCCTGTTGGTGCGTAGGCAGTACGAGAGGAGAGGACGAGATCGCGCGAAACGGATACCATGCAGGCAAGAAAGGAGAAGAAAATTGCAGGGGAAAGGACAAAAGAGAAGAAGAAAAGGATCCGACCATTTCACTGTTATTATTGCTCGATTCATTTTTCGTTTATTTCGAAATGATATGTTCCCGCTTTTGGACCACATTAGCTTGAAAAAGTGTCCCAGCTAACATGCCATGGATTGTCACTGAAGTTAATAAGTGTCGAAATTTGTGGTGTTTTTTTTTTTTTTTTTGGGGGGGGGGGTGTGTGGGGGTTCTGTTCCATGAGTGACAAAAATTATGAAATCTTTGGCAGCAAAGATTGCAACGATAAACTCTATCTAGGAAACCCATAATTTCTTGCAATGGCTTCTCGAAGGAAATGATTTGATTACAAGATGATAATATAGAAGGAGAGCGAGTCTTAGAATGAAAAGAGAAATTTTAGGAAGAGGCATTTGAATTCACATTTATGAAAAGAATTATATGGAGATTTATAACTGAATAAAAATTGACAATTCCTTTGGAAATAGATGACCAATATGGAAACCTGTCAAGCCACAGTTGGCATAAACCGCTTTAAAAATCGAAACTATTATTTATATATAGTCCGAATACATTTTATACGTGGACAGTCGATTTACTAAAGAGATACATGTACTTTCTAGCGGTTTGGAAAACATGTAGAAAGACGTAAGTACTACGTACGTGCGTACATAGGTATGTATAATAATACAAAAGAGAGTCTTCAAGGTTGACAGATCCATCCAGGTCCGTCCCTTTCTTTTACCGAGACTGTTCAAGCACAAAACGGGAAAGATGCTGCAGACAGACAACAACATTGATATTTCCGTGTTGATGGGGCATTGCAGAATAGGTTTAAAACAGGCAAGACTTTCTGGTGCTGTTTCCGTTTTCTCCCCAATCCTACATTCCTGGAAAGCATCGGGAACGCCAGGATACCTACTGGTGAACTTTCTATTGCGAGCTGGACTTGGCTGTTGGCACTGTTCGAAGGTCTACCGAGTTGATATTTCCTCCACTTCCAAAGGAATACACACGAATCTCAAGGCATCTCAGAGAAGGCACAGCCACAACAGCGCAGGTGCAGCATCATAAACGTCAATTGTTTTGATGAAAATTACATACCATGCAAGGGAAGAAAGAAAAGCTCGGGGTTTTAGATTTCTCCAAATATATCAATTAGTATGGATCTTTTATTTTGGTTTTAAGAGTTCATTTTTACTGAATGTATGGGGAAATACAAAACTATTTAAATTTCGAAAAAAAATTGATAATAAAAATTTCTAAATGAATTTATAAGCTGGTACGTATATGTTTTTAAGTATTTGAGGGGCTTGGTGTCCGGTGGAAACCTTATTTCCAAATGTTGAATGGAAGGAAAAGGCAAAGGTGTAAAAGTCAGCCCAAACACACCATTGCATTTTCCGTATCAACTATACTAGCTTTACAGGCAGATAGAGTGCATTCATATGAGAGGAACGTGGATGACAATCCTAACGCTGTAACACTTTGCATTCTTTCATGAACGATCCCGCCGGCATCTAAACAATTAAACAGAGAAAAGAAAAGAAAATTAATGTCTTAAGAAATCCACTGCAAACTAGATTAACGCACTTTTTATTGTGTCAGCATAATCAATCTCGCAAGATTAGTCTTCCATGAATCGATAAATAAACACAATTTATACATGCCACTTGAAAAAAAAAAAGTTAGTATTTGTAAATTGAAAGTCTCGTTACTTAATGTGCCCATTCCCATCTAAAAAAAATACTCAGAACATATCCAAAATTCACTGCAAAATGCAACAGAAAATCAGTAGCTGTAACCAGTAAAAGCGAGGCATTGGCCTTGGCGGTGAACTTGAGAATTTGTGGAGGCTTCTCATCACGAGTCAGTTCCAATTATCATTCTTTAAATTCTATCACTAATTAAAATTAATTTGCGAATAAATAAAATAAGTATTCTCTATATGTTCACCCAATAAAGAAGACAAAGATTAAAAAAAAATCAAATAATTTTTTATTAAACTTCCCTGACATTTATCTTTTTCGACTTATCTCGTAAATTTTATATTAAAAAAAGAAAATTCAGATAAATATAAATTATTGCCCATACATATCAAAAGGACACTTTCTAGCTATCCTCGGATAATAGTGGATCCCCAGGCGGTATCGCAATGTGCTTCTAAACAAGCACTTGGCATGTCAACATGATCTCTGGGCATTAGCTCCCAGCGGAGCGGACTCTCATGAAGGCCATAATAGTGATTGCCCTAGGCAACGTGGTCGTGCGCATGATTTCGTGATCCACCCGAAAGTGACATTCGAGGCTTTCTTGGTTCACTGTATGTGGCCCAAAAACACCCTTTTTGCCACAAGAGATAGCTAAGATCACAAATTTCTCAAAGAAAAGTTCTGCATAATGGAGCAAATATCAACTCGGCAGACCTATGGACAGTGCCAACAGCTAACTCCAGCTTGCAAAAGAAAGTTCATCAGTAGGCATCTTGGTGGTCCCGATGCTTTCCAGGCATGCAGTTCCAGGTCCGCTTTAGTGGGTAATGAGGACTTGGGGGGATTTTTGGCAGAGAATCGCCGGTGCGTGAAAGAGGAGGATTTGCTCAGGTTGCGTTGCTGAATCGATTCAATGCTGGATGTATTATTATTCAATGGAAGAGTAACAACTGGTGGGGAGAAAACGAAAGCTGCACCACCAGAAGCTTGCTGGTTGCGACCTGTTCTGCAATGCCCGTGAATATGGAAAAATCGATGTGTATGACCGTCTCGAATCTTTCCCGTTTTGTGCTTGTGAGTGCTTTTCCATCAAAAACAGTTCCGTAGTGATGAGATGCTCTGCAATTACATGGCTGTTAAAAAACAATATCGACTGGAAAAACAGTAGCGTGCAGCTTCGAAGAAATGGCGTCAGAGGCGGCCCTTCTCTTTCAGCCCTCTGACGCCATTTCTTGGCACAAAACGGGAAAGATGTGAGAGACAAAGATACTGATTTTTCATATTCACGGGCCCGGGACAAATTTAAAACTATCAAGCTAACCTTCCTTTTCGGGATCGTGAGAGAAGGGGGTCCAATACTTCCAAGGTAGAGTGGTAGTATCCTATTTAGTTTAGGATTCCAAGAGATATCGATACCGTACTGGGTCTGGCTTTTTCAATTGCTCCTGATCCGTGTAATAGAATAGAGTACTATATATTTACTGGGAAACCATGCACAAATAGATGTATGATACAAAATGAATTTCACATAATTGCTTTGATAGAATACTTTGAACTTTTATTTTCATATATGCGTCCCGTTTCATTTTTAATCCAAAGAAAGAGGATATATATTAATAAAGATCAAAGAAAGATCCAACCTCTCCTTAGAGAGAGGGGATGAATAATTTTTTGTTGACGGAAGTTAGATGAAACTCCGTGACTTGCTAGCTCTTTCAGTTTGTAGGCAAGGCACAGATAGGAAAGTAGGATAATACGCAGCTACATACATGTGATTTCCAGAGACATGGCTGCTCCTGGATGGAAAGAAACAACCAACGTATTTGTTAATATTTTTTATCCAATTTCTAACTGGGTCTTTTAGAGAGAGAGAGTAAAACATCAGAGAGAGAGAGAGAGAGAGAGAGAGATGATGATGAATGTCGCCTCTGTTGCATCTGCCTCGAAATTTTTAAGCTGACTAATGCAACAAGATTTACAATACAGAAGTTAAATAATGCCATAATGCCATTTAACCGAATTCCCTGCGGCCACCGATAAATGGTTTACCATCTCAATGAGCAAGCCTCATGTACTTTCCATCCAGGAAAGCAAATCCAGCACTCCTGAAATCGGAAAAGAAATGAATAGAACGAAGTAAGAGGACACATCTCCATTTAATCTTACCCAGAAAAATTTTTGGACAGTACCAAGAACAACTGCGGAACCTGAAAGCGCAAGAAACATTGAGTTAGGCAATGTATTCTTCTCTAATGGAGGTTGGCAATGCAACATGAAACTGCACCCAAGGATTCTTATGCTCTAAGTAATTGCTTAATTAAGTGCCCTCCTGCCTCCTGCTGTAAACTACGAGCCACTTGATAATCCTATGATCCTAGTTATTCCACCTTCCCTCTCTGCCCCACAACCCTTTTCCTGTTCTGGCCTGCATATGTGAACGCATGCACTCGGTTATGCATGGCTATGCAGAGTGAGGCCGTGCCAATCGTTTGGCCCGGCCTTACTTTTGACTTTTGACTTTCGGTACATTTTGCCAGTGCTTGTTTTGTGAGGTAGAGTACCAGCTCTTTCGACTATCCAGCAGTACTAAATACTGACCAATAGGGAAAAAAAAGATACTTACAGAGAGCGCGTCCCCGTTATCTGCATTTACTATGTCAAAGTTTCACCGATTTCAGGACCTAAACCTGAAGGGTTTCTTGCTACCAATGACATGCCTTCAGAGAAGAGAAAAGCATATCTGCAGAGAAGCAGAAAGAAGCGTCCTAGTACGTTCGACTAGCCGAATGTCTGGGACCACTTTTTCCCTCGGTTAAAACTGCTCAGTATCACTCCCTCCTTATTTTGCTCGCCTACCTCCGACCCTCTCTATCCAGCTCCTCCTTTACTCCCCAGCCTCTTGTCATTTTACTCATTTTCACTATGGCCACTGAAGCACTTTCTTCCGAGAGGAAAGAAGTCCAAACGAAAGTGACTTCTAGGAGACTTCAGTAGATTGTTTGTGGCAACAACTCGGACAACTCTTAAGGTTCCACGCTTGGACGGTGCTGCCGGCTTGCCTAATTAAATGCGCGCGCCGGCGCGCCGATAGCACCTTAAAAAACACTCCCACCACATCTAGTAGAAATCGTTTTCTTGTCAGTTCAGCTCATTTCCTTCCGCTGTTCAGCTCCCCAAAAGCCTCTCCCCTCAGGTGCCCTAAGCCTTCACCGGCCCCGGAGCTCCTCCGCCGATCGCCGCCGTCGCCCGCCGTCCGGCTCCGCCGATCGCAGCAGAGAGAAGGGAGGCGGAATGAGCGACCTTTGCCAGTTCCCTGGCCTCGAGCCTCCTCTCTCGGCTCCGGCTCCGGCTGTGGGGTCTACTCTGGCTTACGCTCTGCCTCAGGCGCCGTCGGCTTCTCCACGTGACTCTCTCTCTCTCTCCTTCTCTCTCTCTTTCTCCCTCTCTGCGTGTGAAAGATTCGAGCTTTGCTTGAAACGACGCCTGTGGAATTTGGGGAGCAAATGTCTTGAGTTTCGGTCTAGAGAAATCGCATTTGTAGCGTGCTGGAGAGGCTTCGTCTTTCAATATGACAGTCATTGTCTGTTTCATTTTCAGATGTACCAGCCAGAATGGATGATCTCAGTGACTTTTCTCAACCAGAACCTCCTACAGCTGTCCCTGCTCAGGCTCTAGCTCCACCTTCAACTCAAGCTTCAGAGCGAGCTCAGGTTTCCTGCTCTCCTTCGTGTAAGTCTTCCCTTCTGTATTGGTCTCTCGCCTGAATTTACTTGTTCTTGGTGAAAAAATTAATGTTAATAATTTTGTATAGCTTAAATGTTTACCTAACTTTGGAGTTTGTCTCACTTTGCTCTCTGTTGTTTCATGTCCTATAATGTATCCTATGTATCCTGATTTCTAAAGACCATTTTGAAATGGCCCAAGTTTTTTCCACGTTATAATGCATGGCCCACTGTGCTCACATAGGGTCAAAACTGTCTTTTTTGACGCTTGATTCGTTCATATTGTCGACGCGTGGCCTATGACTTTGTATCCTATGTTTTCAAGACCTTTCATACTAACTATTGGCTATTGATCTTTTTTTTTTCCTGAAGCTATTGATCTTGTTGACTAGAAGGATAATTAGAGGGAAATTCGAATAATTATGAGGAGTAATGTGACTATGTGGGGATAAATAGATATATGAGGTGTTGACAAACTTCTGCGACTTTACTATTGATGGTGGATATTTGAGAAAAATTGAGACAATTTTGTTATATCTAAAAGGCGTACTAGGAAAAATAAAACAACAATGAGTAAAAAAGACCATCCATAGCTTCGTATGTATAATTCGATAGCCAAGAAAAGGGTGGTTTGTTTTTTTTTTTTTAATGTGTTTCGGATTCTTTCATCTACTCTGGAATGATGAATCTTACTCACAGAAAAAAACCAAAAAAATAAAATAAAAAAATCTGCCTCTGTTGACCTTTAGAGGTGGTAACATGCTTTTGCAGAAATTTTAGTACCCTGCTTGATGTTTCACATTCTAAATGCACTCCGTATGAACTGAAAAGTTTTGTGATATATAGTGTTTGAGTATTGAACAAGAGAACAAGAAATATATTCTATTTTCTTCATGTTTCCAAATGGTCAAAAGAGACCTTTAAATTCCCGAAAATAGACGATGCTACTATAAAGTGGGCAAAAGACTAGTGATGTTTCATTGATAGTAACCAAAAAGAAAACCTCACATATGTGTAACTTGTTCAGGTGTTTCAGAGCATGTGAGGTACAAAAATCGGTTGCAGGAGTATACACAGAAGATAATGGTGCATTTTCCTATTTATAATACAATAAATGAAGGATCTCATCATGCACCGAGATATAGGTCAACGGTATTCGTAGATAGGAAAAGCTTTACATCTCCCAACACATTTCCCCAGAAAAAGGAAGCTGAGCAAAATATTGCTCAAATTGCATTGGAACTTTTGTCACAAAAGATGGAGGATGAAGCCTGTCCTCTCATCCATGAGGTTTGATAATTTTTTACCTGTTGTTGCTATGCTTGATATGGATTGCGATTGATTCACTTGAATTGTGAGTTAGCATGTGTCATATAGCTGAAATGCTGGAAATTATTATCTTTGAATTGATGCCATGTTCTTATTATGCATGTGGATATCTTGAAGAAACCTTGAACTAAACCGACTAATTCATTTGAGAGCTTACAACTATGAATGTACCTCCGGTGGATATCTTTGCAATTTATCCTCATTAACATTGTTCTATAATAGCTGATAGCAAGAACTTGCCTTTCTATGGTTGTTGATATGATTCATCCAGTTCTATGTGCACGTCCAAACGAGGTCAAACATTTGATTCTCATTATTTATATGTTCTTGTCATGTGGTCAACCGGGTTGACCATCTATGTGAAACCACTAAATCAATTGAGGAATATGAAGATGGGAGGTATGACATAGATAATAAGACACTAGGGAGTAGCCTTTGTTATTTTACATTTTGTTTCAACCAATAGCAACTAGAAAACACAATGTTTGCTTCACACTCTCGATGCTATATTTTGATTCTTAATTCATCCTCATGTTTTTTTAACTAATTCACTGGTTATGTCATTACTCCATAGGATACAATTTTTTGCAAGTCTATTCTGAATGAATATGCAGCAAAGATGAACTTGGAAATGCCAAATTACACAACCATTCAGCCACAAGGGGCAGTTTCAGTTTTTGTATCTTCTTTGGTATTCAATGGTGTGACTTACACTGGCGATGTTGGTATAAGCAAAAAGGAGGCTGAACAATTGGTGGCCCGTGCTGCCATTCAATTCCTATATGGTGTGCCATTTTTTGTACTTTGTTTTGAATTTATGCACGTTTCTATCCATTCTAACAAAGGATGTACTGACTGAATTATTAAAAAAAAAAAAAAAACCTAACAAAGGATGTAATGCAGATGATAGCAAGTCGAAAATAGTTCTTTTGAAGACGATCAAATCTAAGCGGAAACTTTATGCTGCATATCATGAGACTAAGTATTCATGTCCTGTTGGAGCGAACATGGGAGGCAATTCTGAAATCTCAGATACCAAGCATAGAGAAGGTTTATCTTCTGGGCCACCTAATTATATTCTTGGTTCAGCTATTCCCGTGTCATGCTCAGAGTTACCTAAACCGCATCATTTGTTCCAAATACCAAGAGCAGTGGCTGTAGCATCCTCTGCAGTGGAGAATCCGTTAATCTCCTCTGTTCCTTCAAGTACAGAACAACAGCCTATTGCTGCTACGAATTCTGGTAAAAAGCGACGCAAGAACAAATAAAAGGCCAACAAGAAACTGTGTGTTGATCCTCAGTAGGTTCTACTCTTTACTTCTAAAATTCTTTTTTAAACCTTTTTAACTGAATTCTTGTAATCGTATAGGGTGGCTACTTGTCTTTGAAAATCGTTTCGTTTGTTTCTTAGATGTGTGCTATGTTAGTGTTGATTAGTATGCAAACTGAAGATATTTATCAGAATGATATCTTTAAAGACACCTTTACTACTGTTGCCATTTCCTCAATCGATCTCTGAACAATCTTGGAACATCTTGACTGTTTTCTGATAGAACCTTTCTCACTAAAATAGTCAACCACCTTGTTGGGGTCTTAATCTGTGACTGGGAGTGATGAATTCGTTGCTGAACAAAGTGTTAATTTTGCTTTTGCAGTTTTTGAGTTGATGTCTCCACTTATGTCAGTCAAAATGCATGTGATGCATGCTTGTCTGCTTGCATTTCTTCTTGTTTTAGAAGTTGGATCATTTGCTCTGTTACCTAATTCATAATCTTTGCAGGTTACCCAATGCTGTGATGCCTTTTAACCAAGCTCCGCCTTGTTCTGTTGCACAGTAGATGGAACGAATGCATGGGCTTTCTAGTTAGACATTAGCATTCGAGGCTTGCCACCAGGGCTCTCTCTCTTTTGAGTGGTATACGAGCTTCTTTGTAACTCCGATTTCTAATGTCAGACTGGATGTGAGGTCCATGTATATTATGGTCAGTAGTAAATGCGGATCCTCCAACGCCTGTTCAGTGAAAGGGATTTGTGCCTTTTGAATTTGTAGTCCCATGGCTAATTATCTAATTCTTTTGTATTGTTGTGGGATTATGATATTACAAAGGTGCATGTCCCAAAGCTGGCACTTTGTTGTGGCTAGATTCTGACTTAGGAAGGAGAAATGACCTGTTCATGTTTCCAAGGCTGAATGGCATTGGCAGATTAAAGTTGACCACAAAATTTGCATACCCAACTTGCAGGGATCTCATATTCAACTTTCTAACAAGGTCGCAGGCCTCGGAAGCTATTGTCTGACAAAAGAGATCACGAATTTTACTCTCTTTTTTTCAAAATTGGAATAGAGTCCCCAACAACCGACCCGATCTAGGATCCAGATTCCAGATCCGATATATCTTTTAAATATTTCTTTATCTCTAAGGCACTACAAGAGATATATATGGCAGAGAAGAAGGAGAAGACGCTCGACGACGCGGAGAAGGATAGCTCAGTGGTGGTCTCCAACATGTTTCGCTTCTTCGATCCAGAAGACGACGCTGTGGAGGTTTGCGAGTCGATTTGGTTGCTGTTTAGGTTTCAGGTTTTGTTTTTGAACACATCCATTGATTATTATCTTCATGTGCAACAGGTGAAATTGACTTTGCCTTTGCTGAGGGTAGAATGGAAAGACCGTGTTATTTTCAATGGCCCTGCCATCAACGAGATAAATGGACGGGTATACCTTTTTGGCTCTTTCTTTATACTGGTCTGCTTTAATGAGTTGATAAATCTGGGTATTCTGTTGGGCTACTATAATACGGGCCAAGCAACTGACCGCACAAGGTGAACCGTTTTTAAAATTAAGCTTATTATTTTGCTTTTCATTCTGCCCTCTCTGTAATAGTACTTTTTTTTTTTGTCAATTCAAATCAGCTTGGTCCACTTTACCAATTAATTCATATATAACCCCATGTTAGGAAAATCTACAGGTTAACTTTGTCGTGCGAAAATAATTGCCTTTTGCGGGACTTTTCTAGAGAAAGTTGTAACCCTAGCCAATCGTGCAGGCTTTTGAAGATTTACAAGCTGGTACCTTTATCAAGTAAATAGGGTATCCTTGGGCCCCATACGTCGGATCAAGAACATCTCAAGTGTTCCTTTGACGTGTGTAGCGAAATTTCATGTGTACAAATTTCCGAGAACTCATAATTATGACGTGATACAACAATGGATGCTCTTCGACACAAAAAAAGAAAATTAGGAGATGGATAGTCGGCCATGAGTTAATGCCCGGAGATTATTTTGACATACCATTGTTTCCCTTATGGAAGATTTCTTCAAACTACGTGCATATCCATGTTTACCCGAAGATAGCAGGAGAGTATCCTTTTGATATGTATGGATTCGGCGAAGACGAAATTGTCTACTCCAACGGAGTTAAGGCTGTGGATGTGGCAGGATTCGTCAGATCTTAGTGCATGAATATGCCACGTTAAGTGTCACTCAATTGGAAGGGCAAGGTGACGTGTCACGCAATTGGAAGGGCATGGTGATAAAATCAATTGTTCATTGATTTAAGTATCCATGCTCTTGTTAAGATTGGAGATTCTCGTCCTTGTTAATTTCTCTATTAATAAGTTGCAATAGTCTTTTAACGGGCTATCAAATTCGACTTCCTTTCGCCATAGTCAAACTGTGACTTTATATTTCTCAATTAAATATAGTCTTTATTTCTTCTCAACACAATACTCAGTTGCCTCCTCTCTTGTTATGGAGAATTGGTCACAAATTGATCCATCTTTGACCTAAAAATATTGCAATATAATGCTATATCCTCTGTAAATGCATTATGGTTCAACTAAAATTTTAGGTCGAATGCTGACTTCTAGAATATAAAATTTTAGTGTGGCCAAACCGCAAAGTTTAGAAGTAGATGACAAACTGACTTCTATATAAAATTACTTTTCAACTTAGGTTGAATACTGCAAGAAGCGGCTTCTGCATAATTTGCTGCCAGTCTTGTTTCTCTTGCAAAAGGCCGCAATATTACACCATACGGTGCCAACATAGGCAAATTGGTAGTCCTAACAACACATGTGAGATCTATCCTAGACAACAACTCTATCAAATCAAATATCATCATTACGATTTACCGCAAAAAACGGTAAATATAGTGGCATCAAATCATTGAGTCTCATTTATTTCTCTCTATTCAGTCAATCTCAATAGCAAAATTGCAAGTCATTGTATGCGATTAAAGTAAACATCGACGTAGGCAAAAGGAATCTAAAACCATTGCAATGCTTGAATAACTGATGTCCTTGAACTTTTAATAAGTGATTCAATGTGGTTCCTTTCCTTAGAATCATTGAGGCGGCATATTTCACTTTGTCTTCTATACTTATCATCAATTTTGTTTAATTTCAATCTCATGCTTTTATTCGTGAAGTGTCAAATTTAAATTCAATCCCAATACAAAACGTTTTATTAGTTATGTCATGATATTAAATTAAGAGAATATGTTAATTAAATTGCTACACAATACAAAACATTTAAGATATGAATCCTTCGATACAAAATTGCTTACTTGCGTTTATGTGTTGTAAGTATTTTCACATGTATCTAAATATATCGTGTTAGAACATGAAACATTTAGATTATATAAATAAACGAGTCAAAGCATGTTATAGATGAACAAGATGGTCAATTCATGCTTCATGTGTTTGTTATTCGTCATAATTAATATTGTATTAACCTTTTTTTAAGCTTGGGTAATGAATGGCTCGTCAAGGGATTGCGTTAAGAGTTACAGAGTCCTAAATTGGAGTGACCTGCATTCCTAGAGAAAAAATGATTGTGTGCCTTCTCTAACATGGATTTCATTTGACAGGTTTCTACACCCTTTAGTCTACGCAGAATATCCGAAAATGATGCAGAACATAGTTGGTGAAAGGCTTCCGAAGTTTACTAAAAGAGAGGTCAACATTGTTAAAGGCGAGTTTGATTTCATAGGCGTTAACCATTATACATCTTACTACATGTATAACCGGAATTGGACTAAAACTTCTGCACCAGGCTATCAGGCAGATTGGAATGTTGGATTTGCTTGTAAGACCTAGCTTTTAAACTAAAAAATTATGTAATTATTAATTCACATAAATGATTTTTCTTTTGCTTGAATTTGCAGTTGCAAAGAACGGAGTTCCGATTGGGCCAAGGGTAAATCTTCTAAGTTCCTAAAACTATAGCTTAGAACTACATTTTTAGTCTATCATTGCTGTAGACATTCTTTGACATATTCATTAAAACAAAAACTATGCTTCCGAGTCAGTTCTCATTTCCGTCTCTGCATACTGTAAATTGCTTTGATATGTTTATGTGCTGGTTGGTTTAATTTTACTTGGAATATCAAACATATGCAGGCAAATTCCGGTTGGCTTTATATAGTGCCATGGGTATCAACAGGGCCATTACATATGTAAAAGAGAACTACGAAAACCCATATATATTTCTCTCCGAAAATGGTACTGGAAAATGATATTTCCTGTCACTATGTTAGCATTGGTTTTTTTATAGGCATATCATAACTTTGTTTGTATGGATGACCCAGGTAATGTCACTTATCCGAGAATAAATTACTACAAGAGCTATCTACAAGAGTTGGAAGGCAGCCATCGATAATGGAACAAATGTGAATGGCTACTTCGCTTGGTCGCTGCTCGACAACTTCGAGTGGCTGTTGGCCTATACCACTCGGTTTGGCATCATCTACATCGACTTCAATGACCTCTCCAGACACCCGCAGATGTCCGCCTATTGGTTCAAGCAATTACTAGAAAGGAAGCATTTGCTAGTTATCTAGAGTTTAGCTTTCATCCCATTTCTTGGCTCATGGCCGGACGTTTCGATTTTCCATAAGTAGCTTCTCAATACCTTTTCTGAATTATTTTTGCTTCAGAGCCGGTTGAACCGGGCAAGACCACTTTTTAGCCTAAACTCTTCAATAAATGAAGTTATTTTCTTCTAATTCTGCTCATTTCTAGAACGGCTTATCACACCTTGCCAAGGCAAATTACATTTGTTCCTATTTACCATCTCCAGTGATAGCCACCATAGAGAGAAACGAAAATTATCTGAGTACTTCAGAATTTTACAACTTAAAAACTTAAAGCTCTTAATATAATCAGCTGTTCATCTTAATATTGGCATTTAGGTCGTATTTAATGGTTTTGTCGTTCTCCTAAATCTCTTCGCTGATCACTCTGATATGGATATAAATCGCCAAGTTTGATTGCGATATATCACTCTAATATGGATTAATTTAAACCTTCCCTAGTAATAGAGACATTCAAATATTCCTCTCCGGATTAGATTCCATCGGTTGGGGGATCTCAGAGATTTGACAAATCTATAGTTTGTTGAATTCGGAAAAGGAGATGCCAATTTAAAAAGAAAAGATGTGAATAATTAATAAATAAACATAAGATATGTGAAAATATCAAGATTGCCGTCGTTCCTTTTTTCTGTTTTTTCTTCTCCTGATTCCGTGACCGAGTCCAATTTTTCACACTGGGTATTCTCGGAAACCTAATATGAAACGAATATCCGAACTTTTTCCTTAAATATAGGCCAAATCGCAGCAAAAATGCATCAACAAAAATATCTATCACTTTTCAAGTGACCCCGTACTTGTCCAAAAAAAAAAAAAAAAGTGACCCCGTACAATGCTCAAATTTTTACTTGAGGAACAATAATATCCACCGCTGGGTTTTCATCTAAACAAGTTGACTGGCTTTTGACCTAACTAATAGCGCAAGGCAAAACAATCCCATTTCTCGCGACTCAAATGCAGTGTTTGCTCTTTTTGGCCTTCTGAACGAAGAACTCGTTTGTTTCAATGGAAAAGGAGAGAAAATAAATCATGAGGAGCCCCAAATAATTAAGAATTTCGTACATCTTTGGTTGTCTGAATATAAATTCATGATTTTTTTAATTAAGCCCTTAAATATATAGATTCACATGATTTTTGGCACCATGACTCTTCTAAGCCCCCCATAAACTAAATCCGTTAGCAAGAATTTTGGGCTGGACGATTTAAATTTCGGCTAGCCATTGAGGCTCTCTCTGTCTTTTTTTCAACACAATAACTATTTTAAACAAAGATTTTTCTAATGGTTTACATTGAATTAAATAGATGTTCACTTTAAGTTTAATGTCATGCAGTGCCCTCAAGAAGAAGCCGAATGAATGGAGCAAGAGCAGGATTTGAATTTGCAGTAGTGTGCCGCCTTTTATTTAACTGTAAATGAAAATACAAAAAGCCATTCTGAATATCGAAAATGATGGAATCATAAGGATCTCATTAGATCTGGTGATCTAGATGTATTTTAGTCCATGTGTCACACTCGTCCATTTATATATATATATATATATCTTTCTAAGCAAGTATAACTTCGAGAAGTGTTCTTGCCAACTCAACAATATTATTCGACCAAAAAAAAGTCTCAACAAAATTAAGAACGATTATTAACTTTTTACCGAGGAAATGTTTATCCATAGAATGTTTATTAAAAACACTGCCAGTGTAAATATTTAAAATAAGCAGTTATAAAATGGAAATACCCATGTTGTAATACATAGGGACACAATAGTAATCATTTCTACATATATGATGTCATCATTGATCTGTTGCGAGATTAGTTATTCGACTTGAAGCACAAGTTTTCTAAATGCACATCATCAAGTCATCAAGTCTATGTCAAAAATTCAAAAGATATCACAAATAATACTAAGCTAGAATCCTCATTCCAATAATTTTCTTTTTCTTTTTCCTCCTTTTTTTTTTTTTTGATAAAAATGCCCAGCAGTTTTCCATTAACTAATGCTTCCAAGGAGAACACTTGGAATTCTGTTGAACTCTTTTTAGTACGAAGGACAAATTAAGGTTTATTACTATTATAATTCCTATTTTTTATATGGCCAAGGGAATGGTTAATTTAAATCAGAAAAATAAGCATGTTCCTTACCCGGTTTTTATGCACACATACTGAGATAGATATAGATAGATGGGCGGAAAAAAATGATTAATTTTTTTTTTCTTTTTTACAAGCTGATAAAACAAAATTACTAATGCAAGTATAAACAAGTAAATCACATTTAAGCACGCAGCAAAAGTATGCTAACAACAATTCATAATATGACTTTTTGGATTCTAATGGACAATGATAAAGACTCATCAATATGAAATGAGGCAATGCAGTGGGACTAACGTAAAGGTAATAACTTCGATAATTTCTCAGATTGATGAATAAAAAATAGTCACGGATTTTTTTTTTTTGCCAAATATTTACCGTGTTTAAAAAAAAAATCATTTAGTACAATTTAAAATCAAAGAAACCTGTTTGAGAAATATAAAAATTTTCCCCACTTTTAATGTTGTTGAAATGCTATTGTTATCACATTATGGGAGATGATCGTCTTCATATCATCTCCAGTTAGCAACGGTAGCTAACTAACCCAACGTCACCAATTGGAATTATTACGAAATATACGCAAATATATTAACTTTGGCTTCAAAGTGCAATTTCCTAAATTAAACCCACTTCTCGCATTCATCACACCACACGCAGAAAATCTTGATCTATCAAAATCTTTTATTTTATTTCCTATTTCTTGCTAATCCTCGTCCTCTCCATTCCTCCAATCAAATTTTTTTTCCCTCTTTTTTCCATATATCTTTTTAATTTTGTTTATCATATAGACACTTCAACCCAACTAGTTCCTTAATTCACCCTCGCTTGCTCTAGAGTTTTGAGAAAGTCTCTCTCGTTTCATCTCTCTCTCTCTCTCTCGCTCAGTTTCATTACATCTTCGCTGCCTCTTGTCTTTCTTCTCCTGGGGTTTCGTTCTCCATCAAATTAAAGAAGCGAGCCTGGAAAATGACTGTGACCGATACGATGATGATCTTGTCAGGAGATGATCAGGAGAAGGTCATTCCGCGGTGGTTGAGGCCGATCGCGGGCGCCAAGTTCTTCAGCTCGTGCGAGACTCATCACTCCAAAGAGCGCAATTACTACTGTAGAGTATGCATGCTCGCTTTCTGCAAAGATTGCAAGCAGCAACACGATTGCTCCAAACACGAGATCTTAACGGTAATAATATCCATTTAGAATTGTCCACATCTCTATACTTAATAAGCGCATTTTATTTATCAATGTGTCGTGAAGCTCTGCTATATAATACTCTTATCTTTGTATGATCAGGAAAACGGGAAACGAGGGTTTCTTTTCCTCATATTGAATACTTTCCTTTTTTATAGCAAATTTTGTTTATGGGTTTTGATCTTCTCAGGCATATAAAGCTTCACACCCGGCCTCTTTCAGAATGGAGGACTTGAAATCGCTGTGGGATATTTCTGGTATCTGCCCGGGCACTTTCAACGGGTGGCTCGTCGCCTTCCATATACAAAAAGGGAACTGGAATATCTCGCTCCCGCTGTAAGAGTGGCGCCGCGGAGTGTGAATCCTGCCGGTACGTGCTCAAGTCGCCGAGTGCCAAGTATTGCTCAATGGAATGCAAGGTAATGATCGAGCGCGTCTTTTTGAATAAACCGTGTTTTTTAATGTTCCACGATTTCAAAGAACGTTTTCTCACATATGAGTCATTGTGTTTCTTTGGTAGGTTGAAGCGGGGTTGAAGATGAATGGAAGTGGAAATATGGATGAGACTGTTGAGAAAAAAACACCGCCTCTCTCTCTCTCTTTCCCTCTGGAGTTCTCCAGACCTCTCTCGCTCTCCACTTCTCCAGACTTTTCTCTCTAGACAAATCTTCAGCTTCAGCCGCAATTGTTGACCCAACAGCTTGCAATAAAATAATAGGAAGACGGTGTGGGAAGTCGGTGGATGTGCCGACTTTACACCCTATAAATAGGGGACTTGCCTCTTGTGTGCGTGTGTAAGGGTGATGGGGGTCTTGTGTGTGTGAAAAGTGTGAGGAGTGTGTGATGTGAGTGGAGTGAGTACGTGAGTGTGTGAGTGGGTGGAGTAGGTGACGTGAGTGTAGAGTGAAGTAAGTGAGTGGGTGTGTGTGCAAGAATTGTGTTCGTGTGAAGTGTGAGAGGTGTACGAGAGTGGTGTGTAGAGAGTTTGTAATATTGTTTATATAAAGTAAAGCAATTGTTTTACTTATACATTCACTTATTTCTCAACAGAGACAGCAAAGAGGAATCTAGAGACAACGTTGGAGGAGAATGCTCGTGATGTTTACTCATTCAGGAAACGAGCAAGAAAGCAAGAAGAACTGCAAAGAGCTCCATTTCATTAGATTGATACGAACATTGGTAATTTGGTTGATTTCGTGAATATTGGGAATACCAATTCTCCTCCTCCTCCTCCTCCTCCTCCTCCTCCTCCTCCTCCTCTTCTTCTTCCTCCTCCTGCTTCTTCCGCTCCTCCTCCTCCTCCTTCTGCTTCGTCTTCTTCTTCTTTTCTTTAGAAATTTTGATTTAGGAATGATGAAATTTAGAAACCCCGGGTCCCATTTTAAAAAGTGCCAATTCATGAAGCCTTAGGAGCTGATCAGTCATTCAGAATACCACACTCGGCATCATAAGATTTGAGCTCAAGCCTCTCGAGATCGTGCTACTTAGCACAATCACACCAAACCTTAGATAAAGCCAAGGTTATTCCATCTTGAGAGGAGGGTGGCGGCACGAAAGGACAAGAAACAAGACTCTCTCTTTTACTCTTCAGGGGTTTTTGAAGTTAGAAAGGAGCAGACGGGATAACTCCATAGGAATCTGGGGGAAGGCTTTTCTCTCTCGCTCTCTCTCTTTCTCCTCTCGCAGCTACCTTAAAATCTGCCATTGATTACTGCAAATTCATGCCACCTGCCACTAACGAGCTCCTCCTTGAAAGAGGGTACACGATGAGGAGGGCACACCTTCCTCCTTGAAGCTTCTTCATCATCTCCATCGTGACACCTCCGTCGCTCCCCACCGTCCTCCAGTAACAGTCAAAAAATTAATTTGTGGTATATATGTAATAATAAGCAATACCGATTTAAAATTTTTCATGATAGTCACCTTATATGTAAAAGTTTTGTGTTTAAATGTAATTCATTCACATGTAAATAATACTAGGACAATAACACTAACCAATATTAAGATTTCTTTTTTGAGTAATATCTCCGATGGGTCTTGAACTTTTGTTCATTATTCACATACCGTCGTCTTTGTGCTTCTTCTGAGTTTAATGTTGTCCCCGAACAATTTTAAATTGAGTCAATGTCGTCCTTCTATTAAAAATATCACGAGAATCGTGGCCGTTAAAGCTACTAATGTCATTTTATGAACTCTATTTGTTTGTTTAATTTTGTTGTTAAACAATCTCAAACCACACTTGCTTGAGTAGTATGAAGGTTACTGCATATTCTCCAAGATAAATCTTCATGACCAGAAATCTTGGATTAGTAATTTTTTTTTTTTGTATAAATATAATTGCTTGACAAGACAAAAGGTTCCCCGTGTTAACTATTAATGCGTTCACGTGAAAAATTGCAATGAGCACCAAACGTTTACGAGTATGAACTGACTCTTTAATCCATTCAAAATACGTATGAACTCGTTTAATTAAATAACTGGAAATATTTTTTTGTGCTAGTACAATATGTTTAGATACATCTAAAAATTCTTACGGTATGTAGACACAATTAATCATTCATATCTTAAATGCTTTTGAATTGGGTAATCCATTTAACACGTTATGTTTGAATTCATTATTGTGACAATTAAATGAAACATCGCGTGCTGGTATTCAATCTACAACCGCACATTGATATTCAATGGTGGGGATTGGGAAGGGCCAAAAACGAAGAAAATTAATGGCGTAGGGGCTTAATTGAATGAAGAAAGTTCGAAGGCGGTACTGAATATAGCAATAAGAAAAAGTTCAGCGATTTTGGAGATTTAACGGCTCTTTTTTTTTTCTTTTTCCAGCCATCGCCGGATTGTCGCCGGTTTCGCTGATTCGACGATGCTGTCGCAGTGTGATGGTTCGACTGGGCGGACATCGAATCTGTCCGCGTGTCTGTGCATCGTTTGGTTGGAACTGATCGAATTGCCTGGATTGCTTCGCAGGTTCATTCTGACGGGAGTCCTTTTCGATCTTTTATTCCCCGAACTGAAGAGATCTCGGAATTTGACGGTATCGACTTCTTCTCTCATTGCTTGCCTTCAGTAACTAGGAATTTATGATTGAGATGTTGGGGTTTGCGGTTTGTGCCTAGGATTTAATGGACAATGTATGGCGTGCTACGGAGTGTCAAGAGATGTGTGAGGGTAATTGCGTGCCGTATGTTTGAAACGGAATTTCGATTCGTACATGTTGAAAGAAATGGAGATGTTCGATTTGAGTTTTGATGGGTCGGTTTCAAGAGCTTTGCTCCATCCTCCACCAGTGCAAGAAGTATTATATGCTGGCAGTGGTGGAAAGCCATGTAGTCGTCGTCATTGTTGCACCATGGCATCATTTGTGGGAAGTGATCCATTGGAAGGGGATACGATAGAGATAATAATTCAGTCGCCATTTACAAGTTCGACTTATGAAAAATGAGATAGCGATTTCCTGGAACAGATCCATCTCTATTATCTTGTTCTTTCCTCTTTTTCCCTTCTTTGCTATATATGCTTCTCCATTGGTCAGCCATGACATCTCCATCTCTTCTTCTCTTCTTCTTCACGCCAGAGCCCTCTATGGGTGATGCCATCTCCATTATTATTACGTGAGTACTTCTTCTTCCCCGTTGCGTGTTAGTTTCTGGCATTTAGCTGACTAAATTTTCTAATTTATTTTTTACATCCTTGCACTAAAATGAGTTGGAATACCACTATATCTGATGGTCTGCTTTTGTCGAAGAAAAACAAAGCTAATTGGCGAGAATTCTTCTTTGGCACTAGAAACAAAAACTAGTTGGTTCGCCTTGTTATTTTCTGTGTTCTTCTTCACTGTACAATATGGGTGCTTTTTCCTCTTCCGTGCTGCATTGCACGTGTGCGTCTTATGTATACTGTTTTCACCGTGGTCCTCAACATTAATTGCTGGTCAAAGCTAGTTTATGACCAATTAATCATCATTCTTCACATGTGTTTCTTGCTCTTAAGGTACTCTGGATTAATGGCGCTATGGCCGAGCAGTGGACCTATTGGTAGAATTGGGTAGGGACTCATAGATGCAATTTGAATAGATCTTGTCATATCCATCTCACCAAACATCAATCGTCTGCAGGTACATTTCAGAGGATATCCAAGCAACGTATTGGTCCCCTGTGAAGGTGAAGATAGTGTAAAATGGAGTTTTATCAATTCTCTAAAGGAGGTTGGCATACATATTTTTGCGCTCTTTGCAAAAGAAATTGTGGGATTGTGCGACCTTAAATTTTAATTAATTGTTGGTTGTTACTGCATGAGAGTTATACAGACAATTTCAACATTCTTAAAAAAAAAATTAGAGTATTTCTAAATTGGAAAAGATCTCTATGTTTATCTGTTTGTTTAGGTCTGTTTATGTTTGTAATTTTAACTTGCTGCCTGTTTGCTTATGATATTGTAAAGGAATAGATGAGAACTCCATTGCAGATAAATTATTGCTTGAAAAATTGCATTTTACGGTGTTGGCACTGCTTATTAGTTGTTTAGAGGGAAGAAATTGATGCTTTTCTCCGTATAAATTCGGAGGGGTAACTTCTGTCTTGCTTGAAAAATATTTCTGCTGTCCCGGTTTTCAGCCCTTGTCTTAGATTTGTTGCCTCGGTTGATTGGTCACCGCTATTGACCACCACCGCCTCCCTCATCCCATGGTCGCCGTCTCTAGACGACAACGCCCAGTATCTTTGGCTGATCATTACAAGCACCATTTAGCGTGTTTCTCGTGCTACTTTCAGAATTGTTAGTGCCTTATCATGACTACCTGTAAAATGTTAGATAAATCAATTCTCGTTATGAAAATTTTCTGGAGAGTAATCCGAGCTGAGCAACGTTGTCGAGACTATTTCTTAGTGCACATTTCAGTGAAATAAACTGCTTTGTGGGTCCCACTAGAGGACGCGTGTCGCTTTCCCAGTGCCTTCCCATTTGCCGCGTTGCACGTACCCAATATTTTTTCTCCCTCTCTCCCTTCTTTCCCTTCTTCTTTTCCTGCTTCCCCTGCGCCGTACGCAAGGATTGACAGGACAGAGGGGCAGAGCAGAGCGAGAATTTGTACGACCGCGCCTCGAGAGAACAAACGACGGGCGTTTTAAAAATAGGGATTTTTTTTTTTTGGTCTGAGTTTTAAAAATAGGGATGACATGGTGTTTTTTTAGCCTTTTTCTTTTCTCATCAATAGCCATGGCATTAGTAATGGAAATCGAAGGATTAAAGAATACTAATATTACTCACTTTGATGTCATAGATTATTTAAGTCTCACGACATCTAAAATCGAAGGAGTACGTGGTTCCGTTAAGGTCGAGCAACTGGATCAATTCATCCCATTTGAATTAGTCACACTCATTAGTTCATTGAAATTTTAGAGAATGAAGCTCATTGATATGATTTTACAAAATCATCTAGATTGATTCTAGGTCAATTTCAGGAATATTTGGTTCAATTCTTGATTCTAATTTTTCGAAACGAGATTCTTATCGGTATTCATTGTATCGGAAGCCGCAAATCAAGAAATTCAAAGGGATCTAGATTCCAAATGAGAATGTGTAAACAAATTCGAAAAACAAAAAGAAAAAAAATTCATCCCTCATAAAATGACCAATTTAAGGTTTTATTTGTGTGACAACTAATTTAGTATGAGAAAATTACCTTATGTTTTTTTTTTTTCTTTTGATGCAAAAATTACCTTATGTTGTTGATGATGCATTTGCGATTGCAAATATTTAAAAGTCTCTCATGCATTTGTATCTTTTAATTTATCTAAATATGTAGAGAGTTCACCCTCACCCTCAAAAGATTATGATTTAAAATTTCATTTATTTGACAACTGCAGGTCCCTCGGTAGCCCCCTTTTTTTTTTTAAAAAAAAAAACAGATAATGTTTTAAATTTTTATTTACTTGTATGTAAATTTTACTCAATTTTGACCGGGTATGTTGACTCAATTTTTAGAGGAATTCTTACATCCCGACTTTTGAAAATATGCCGATTCCATCTAAAAATACTCTAAATATTTCCAAAATTCAATGCAAAACAAAGAACAAACCACAGAGAAATCGCAATTATGCTCGCCATTCTCCCACCAAAGGCCATGCAAAGAAAGCTTGTAGTCTAAAAGTATGACGGGACCTTATGAAGCTGAGCCTATCAATGGTACGAACAGCAAATAAGAAAGGAAACACAGAGAGAGGAAGAATTGACTAAGACTGAGCCGTGGATCGATGAGCCACCGTTTTATTTTTCTGAATGATGACAATTTTGAGAAGATGATTGAGAAAAAGATATAATATTCAGTATAGTAAATTAAAGAGATTAAGGAGAATAGTAATATTATTTTTGAGCTTCCATTTAAAATACAAAGGATTGAGCACTATGTCGATATTAAATAGCGAACAAAAAAAAAATCAATGAAAGAACCTCGTAAGACATATGAAAATATTAGGTATCCTAACAGTGCCACGCAATATGTGCTTTAATCCATTCACGCGTAGACACCTGTCCTCGGGGGCTCGCCAGGTCTGCTCTCTCATCTCTCCATCTTCTGCGCTTCTATCTCTCTCCTCTCTCTTCTCACTCTCTCCGAAATAACTCTCGGCGAGTGGCTCGGCTCGGCTGGCAAAAGAAAGGACAACTCCCGCTTAAAATTTGTCACTCCTTACTTAAATATTTTGGGTTTTGAATCTCTCTCTCTGCTCTTTAGAGAACGAGCTGCACTTCCCCTATTTCCTTTTCTCAGCGCATCCCACCCCACCCCACCCCACGAGCGGCCCCCGCCTCCGGAGGGGGAGCGCCCGAGCCGCCATGCGGCCGGCAGAGGAGGCGCGAGCGAGGACGGGAAGGCGGAGGAGGCCGAAGCGGCGCGGCGGCCGTGGAATCTGAGGTCGAGGAGGGCGGTGAACCCTCCGCTGCTGTCATTGAGGAACGGCAAGGCGTTTCACGACGCCGCGGGCGGCGCGCTTGGCGGGGACAAGGAGAGAATTACGCCGTGTAGCAGCAGCAACAGTTGCAGCCGCAGCCGAAATCCGTGCGGTCACGAGGCTTCGTGGGGGAGGGCGAGAGGAAGGAGAAGAAGAGGAAGTTCTGGATATCGCTGTCGAAGGAGGAGATCGAGGAGGACATTTTCATCATTATGGGGTCGAGGCCTGCCCTATCGGTCGCACTAGATCTCGGTGGACCTGGGCACGGCCGACGGCGCGGCGAAGAAGGAGAGGCGCGGGCTAGAGGGCTGGAGAAGGATTCCCGCTCGCTATGGACGAGGTACGTGGACTGGCTACACCAGCATTGGAGCTAGGGCTTTTCCTTGGACGTGAGCCGAATCGTGCTCTCTCCCTACGGCCGATTTCGCTCACCTCTCTCCGTCGCCTGACTTGCAATCGAGAAGCAATAGCTCTGCCCTCTCGTCTAATCTTCCGTCGACGACTTGCTTTCCGCTCTGCTCGAAGCAGTCCCTCGAGAAGCCCTAAATCTGCGACCACAAGTCAGGTTCGGTTTTATTTCCTGAGTTTGTATGGTCGCATCTTTGTTTTGGGGGAGAAAGTACTTATAGCTTCTGATTCTAAGCGCAGCAACGCGAGAAAGCTTGGCCTCTCCTACATAAGCGAACATTTTACGGATGAAAGTGCATCGTTTGCTGCAATGTTGTTCTGATGCAAATGACTTTGCAGGATGGGCTACTAGTTTGTCTGCTTATGAAGGCATTGTGAATTCAAATAACTCTTTCTTTAATGTTGTTATTGAGATGACTGATGTTGGTCACAATATGTTGTTTTGTCCTGGCTGTTCTTGCCTCTGGGCATTTCTCTGTTTTTCTTACAGGTCATTTGCAAAAAACCATTCTCATCAACTTAGGGCTTTGCTTATTCCCTTTGGCAAAAACTCGGCCATGTAAGAAAGCCCAGATTATGAGGCTTGAAATTCTAATCATGTATTGCACCAAAAAGCAGAGCACATGCAAGATATCATGGGATTGCTCTTTAAATACATTGACATCTTACACCAGTCTGGCATTCGCGAGTGGATTTATGACGAGGTATGGATCCAAAATACCTATTTAGGACTAAGTTGCAAATATGATAAGTTCAGGATACTACCTGCAGCTCATCCTGTGCAAGAGGATAACCAGATGCTCTCTAGACTCTTTGATGGTCGCCTTGTGATGCCTTTACCTGCATTTTGTTTGTGGAATCACTTAGTCAAGAATGAGAGAAGCGATTATTGGGCCAAATTTTGGACTTTCAAAAATTTGTTGTAATTGGCAAGAGTTGACCCTTCTTCATCTCATGCCATTATTTGTGTATTAGGGACCGATGAGCATCTTTGTGAAAATAACTAAAAAAGATAGCTGAGTATTTGGAGTGCAGGTTCAATATGTGCCCGATTTCCTATAAGTTAAGAAATAAGTTGCACAATTCTCTATTATACTTGTGTCAATTTCCTATCTGCGGCCTCATTTTGTCATGCATGATTGCCATCAAACTAGTTTCATTTTCTATCAATAACTGATGATTCCCGGTTAGTTTTAGCACATTCATCAACTGAGGTAAGAGTGGAATGATATCCAATGCCTGCATCAACCTATAGATTTTTTGCTTGTGGCCTAGGTTGCACCGACACGGACACGCGACACGCGACACGACACGACACGACACGCCGACACGTCATTTCTCAAAAATAGAAAATTTCGACACGTTCCGACACGTTATATATTAAATGAATATTTTTATTTTTAATTAATTTAATTCAAATTTATAATTAAAAAAATCTATAATGAATTTACACTAGTGATTTAATATACAATACTTTTATTTTTCAAAATTATTTTTTAATTTTGTTAACAATTTTTTCGATTAATTAAAAACCCCCCCAACCCCACCCCACGCCCCCCACCCCCCCCCCCCCTCCCCCCCCGCGGTGCCCAATCCATTAAATAAACACCCCCCGCGCGCCCAAATCCCTTTTCCCTCCTTTCCCATCCCCCAAAATTTTTTCACTTTTTTTTCCCTCCGGACGCCTGACACCTGACACCGTCGCTTCCCCCTCCCTCTTTCTATTCTTTTATTCTCAAAACCCTAGCAACACTTCTTCTCCTCCTCCTCGCGCACGACGCATTTCCTCTCCTCTTCCTCTCGATTTCTGCTTGCCAGGGATGGAACGCGCGGTCCTGTGCACCGAGAGGCTACACACCGCCGCGAACTCCTCCTCCTCCCCCTCGCCGCCGCCGCCGCCCCGCTCGACGACGCCGCCCTCCCCACGCGCGCCTCCCTCGTGAAGCTCCTCCTCACGGCCCTCGCCTCAGTCTCTACTCTCTCTCTGGCCGTCTCTGACCGTCGCGGGCTCGCCTTCGCTCGGCTCGCGGCTTCGTCTCTCCTCCTCACCCTCGGACACGCGTGTCGAAACGTGTCGACAAAAGTTGACCCCGTGTCAACAAACCGGACACGCGTGTCCGAGCGTGTCCCAGCGTGTCGACGTGTCCGACACGCTTCGACACGTGTCGGACACGACACGGAGGCACATCTAACGTGTCCGTGCAACCTAGCTTGTGGCTATTGGTTAGCTATGAAGCACGGACACGTTGTCCATGCTTACGTATCGTGTCCGACACGTGTCGGAACGTGTCGGACACGTCGACACGCTCGGACACGCTCGGACACGCGGTCAACGCGTGTCGAATTTTCCGACACGCAGTCAACTTTTATCGACACGCGTGTCGACGCGTGTCCGGAACACTAATGAAGGGTGGAGGTGAGGGAGGGCAAGGGAGCAGAGGTCGCGAGCGCCGGCGAGACGGAGCAGAGGCCGCGAGCGTCGGCGAGACGAAACCACGAACGGACCACCGCGATGGCGAGAGACGGCTAGAGAAAGAGCCGAACAGAGAGAAAGAAGAGAGAAGACAAACTCCCGCTGGCGAGACGAAGCCACGAACGGACCACGGCGACGGTGAGAGACGGCCAGCGAGAGGTGAGGGCGGCCATTGTTGCGATGGATCGGCGACGAGATGAAGAGGAGAGGTGGGAAGGGGGTCGTGCGGCGCGGCAAGGAGGATAGGAAAAGGAGGGTTCGCGGCTCGCTAGGGTTTTTCATAAAGAAATCCAAAAAAAATAATAAAGGAGGTTTGATGGCGTCGTGAGAGAGGGGGGGGGGATGTGACAGCTCACCTGTCACTGTCAAATGGGGGGAGGGAAAAAAAGTAAAATAAACATGGGTGTGGAGGGAAAAGGACGAACGAAAGAAATAGTGAATTTTGGAGATTGTTTTTTTAATCGGAAAATTAAATAAATAAAATAAAAAAATGATTTCGAAAAATAAAAATATTAAATTTTGAATAATGATAAATTTTGGTTATTGTAAAAAATCATGAATTTATTTAAATAAATTGATTCGAATTTCTTATTAATTTTTAGTTTCATTAATAATTTTTGTTAAAAATAAAAAAAATGTTTCACATTAATTATGAATATATCTTTTGAATTTCAAATGAATTGATTTGTTAATATTATTAGTATAAATTTATTATAGGCTCTTTTTAATTAATTATTTATTTATGAATTTGAATCAAATTAATTAAAAATAAAAATATTTATTTAATATATAACGTGTCGCAACGTGTCGGAATTCTCTATTTTTTAGAAATGACGTGTCGAAGTGTCGTGTCGTGTCGGACACTCGTGTCGTGTCCCGTGTCGGTGCTACATAGTTGGTTAGTCATTCGTTTTTTCTGTCCCATCCCAGCCCACTACCCATCCAAGGTTTCTTGAATGTGTTATAAATTATTCTGACTATCTAATTTGCCTGCTTGGGTGAAAGAATCAGCTTCTTTTATGTAGAGAGTTCTGGCCATAGGAAAAAAATACACACACATATATGTACATTTATTTTGTGTGTGTATTTACTTACATATACAAACTGGGCATTGATTCGATGCAAAAATGTTTTCATTTTTCACATCCTTATTCCTCCAGTAGGTGGGGTTCTCCATTTACAACATGCTCACTCTTTTTCTGATTTTCTTAAGCTGGAAGTCAGTGGCTATTATCACAAGTTGCGGGTATTATTGGATACCATCCTGAAAGCAATGGCAGATTTTACAGTGAAGCCAAAAAGATTTTATGTGATCAAGGTAATCATGAAATTTATGCTGCAGAAAGAAGCTTATAACAGTTCCTGTGTATCAATAATCTTTCATATGCTTGGTTGAGGAAAGCTAGATAAGTGCAGGCCAGAAGCAGCAACTACTTTTTACATTTTTTGACTTTTGTTATACGATCTACCAAAACATTTGCATTAGTTCCTGTAAGGACTGCAAAATAATTTTTTTTGGGGGGGGGGGGGGGGGGGGGGGGGGGGGGGGGGCGTGTCAGGACTGCAGAACAATAGGAGAAGCATCCTGTTATGTGGGTTTTTTATTGGTGGAAATTGTGGATACTTCTGCTAATTGATCTAAATGCTCAAGCTTTTATGTGAAGGAGTATTTTACTGTTTAAATGTTTCAACAACCCCATGTGCATAGGCTAAACTTTGACCTAAGACTGAGGCGTGGAAATTGACTAAGATCGGGGGGCTCAGGAAAGGTTTGTCATGACCTATTATAATACCGTGTTGAAATTGCAGGACCATGTAAGTTCAAGCTATTAGATGCTGACATAACTTAAAATTTTAAAATTCTAACAAGTTTAACGTATGAAATACTTTAAGAAATGTTGATATTATCTTTGCCTTATTCATACTCTCAAAGTGCATCTTGGCACAAAGTGCCATAAACTTGACAATCCATGTTCTCTTCGAGATCAAATAGCTTGGAAAAGACCAATTAATTGTTGACTTTGGTCAACTTTTCTCAAGAAGCTTCCATGACATTAGGCAAAAATGCCAATCATTTTGCAGAGTAATGTTTTTATCTGGTCATATAATAGATTATTATTATTTCAAGTACGCCGAATCTAATCAGGAAATCTCTTCATACATGACTAAGTTGTGAAATTGCAAAGGGTCCAAATACACTTTGCTGATTCAAGCAATACCTCTTAAAAAGAACCGCCACTAGAGTAGTAGTTTCCAGATTGGTTCTGTTATGCTTTGACATAAAAAAACGTCATAAAGTAATCTTATATGTTAAGTTTCCTGAGCTATGTGCCGGCTGCACCAATTACTATTGTGACTCATCTTTTATTGTCTTCCAGGAGAAGTTGACAAAAAGTTATCAGAATTTCAAGTTTGATGAGCCAAGATATCATGCCTCATATTATCACTCTTTAATATTAAATGACCATTCATGGCCTTGGGAGGAAGATCTAGAAATACTTGAGACTCTTCAGCCTGAAGACCTTTCTTGGTTTGCACCTACAATGCTCTCGAGAGTATTCTTAGAGTGTTACATAGCAGGTTCAGTGATTTTAGAAGTTATCCCTTTCGTTTTTTAAGTTAACTCTCTCATATTTGAATCTTGATCTACTTTTATTTTGTCATCACTCACTAGGGAATATAGAGCGTGATGAAGCAGAGTCAATTGTTCATCATGTCGAAGATGTTTTCTTTAATGGTTCTCATCCTATATGCAAGCCTATGCTCCAATCCAGCTCATGACAAGCAGACTCCTCACACTTGACGAGGGTGTAAGTTACGTCTACTCAACTGAAGGCCTAAACCCAAATGATGAGAATTCTGCATTGCTTCACTATATTCAGGTACTTTTACTCAACAATATTAATGAAAAGAACAAATTCTGTCCGCATAACTTTTTCATGAAATCTTCTTGCCTGTCTTTTGCCTGAATAGACATTCAAGATGACTTCTGGCTCCAATGAACTTAATTGGCCTAGGCCACCTTTGATCTGCTATTATGTTTATCTGGGTATGTGAGGCTGTGTTTTGCTTGTAATTTCGGCCCAAAATCTATCTGGTGACACTTTGCGCAGGGTTTACCCCCTTGGGATGGTTGATTTCTGACAAACCAATTCACTTTGAGAAAGTATATGTTTGTACATTAGCAAAGACAAAAAGTTTATCAGATTACAAGCATGAAAAATCATGGAGTAACTCATTTTGGTAGGTCTGTTTAGTCTTTTTCTGTATGTACTTGACATTACTTTGAACGTACAACTTCAGCTTTTGGCTTTTATTGCAAGGCATGAATCCTTCCACCAGCTCAGAACAGTTGAGCAACTTGGTTATGTCTGTTTGCTCACACATCGGTAAAACCATTTCATTTCTCCTTTCTTCTCCCCAGATGTGTGTTCTGCTAATTATTCTAAGGGTTTCGTGCAGATATGACCTCGGTGTGCATGGCCTGCAGTTCACTGTTCTGTCTGCTGTGAAGGTATACCACAAGGTTCTCTGTGTTTTGACTGCCTCATCACCTTTAACTCCTTCACTTTGTTAATCTTAACAGGGTCCAAGGTACATCGACACATGGGTCCAGAGCTTTCTTGAGTCTTTCGAAAGTAAACTCCTTAAGATAAGTGAGGTTGATTTCAAGGTGAGTTGTTTCTCCCATGTTCCATCATGAAAATCATGTCAGCTTGTCCAATAATCTTTAAACCATTACATCGAACCTGCGGAATTTCTGCCTATGACAGAGCCATTTAAACACACTAATTGAATCAAAGATGGAGAAGGACAAGAATTTGTGGGAAGAATCTGAGCGTCACTGGGAAGAGATAACTGATAGAACTTTCCTATTTGATCGAATAGAAACTGAGGTACAAGATATTGCCTCTCTCTCTCTCTCTCTCTCTCTCACTCTCTCTCTCTCTCTCTCTCTGTTGCAGACATCAAATCCTAGTCTTCTCAATAGGGACTAAGCAAATTGACACTATTTTTCATCTACTATTGGTTTCGCCTACATTCATCTTCTGCTTGATCTCTTTTTATGGAACTAAAGTTACCTGCATACAATTAGCAGTATGCCCTTTCCCTCCTCTCAGCTGAAACTGCCTAATTTATCTTCATAAAGCCGGACATGCAAAGCAACTCACAAAAATTCACTTCATTTGCATTGGATCAGGTCGCAGCATTAAGGAAGCTGGCAAAACAAGAATTGATAACATTCTTCAACAAGCACATACGAATTGGAGCGCCCAAGAGGAAGGTGCTTAGTGTACGAGTTTGTGGGAGCAAGCATTCATCAAATTTTGAAGTGGATAACAATGAAGCAGTTGGACCAAACACAGTACGAATAGATGATATTTTCAGCTTCAGGGCATCGCAACCTCTTTACAGTTCACATAGAAGAGGGTATGAACATATGGAAGTTCACAGCAGTTCTAAATAAGCTAGATGAGGATATTGGATGATGTACTCACTGAAATTTTTCTCCAAAATCCATACTACCACGCCACACTTGCCCTGTGGCATTTGTACCTTATAGCGTTTTAGTGTTTGGCGTGTGTAAATGACTAAAGGTATTACTTGGGATTTTACTAGACAATGGAACACAAGAATAGGTGTTTGCTCCAGCTCAATGTTCTTAACTGAGTGAGCAAAACTGCTGGTGCTACAGTTAGGGTGTAATGCATATACGGATCTATACTATTGAGAGTTTCATAGCAAAAACAAGTTCATAAACTATGAGAATTTTCAAATTAAAGAATGTCCTAGTTGCCAATTCTCCATAAAAGCATACTTGCTCTACAGTGAAATGCTGGCTCTTCCCACAATTAAGTATCAGAGGCATCTGGAAATACCGAAATCTTGGCCCCTCGACTCCATAAAACATTATCCGATTCATGTTGAGGACGTTTGCCGAGAGGCTGCATAACCTCGAAGCATGGGAAAATGCTAGCAAAAGGCCATGAATTGATGAGGTGCCACGCGATATTGTTCCATTGTCCTCTGTGGTTAATTTGTGGATGCTATAGAGCAAATTCTTGTTCTCAAATTAGACAATAATGCTTTTTTAGATCTTGTATTCTGTGAACATTTAGGGCACAACACCATAGTGCTTGGGGACAACAATTATCAATTTAGACATTGTCAAACCGTTAACAAAAGATTGATCGAGATCGACTATCGATAAACTGGTTGAGAAAAACGAACTGAGAACAAAATTCATTCATTCAAAAGAATGAATCATTGCTACATGAATTATCGATTTAAGCTATCTAGGGACCAAATTGAACCAATTGAATGAAGACACAATCTATGTGAAAAAAATAGGTGAGAAGACAAGAAACAACTTGATTTTTTGGCTTGATGTCTAGGGACAAAATTGACAATGGAGATACAATTCGTGTTTGAAAAAAATATGCGAGAATATAGGAAACAACTCAATTTTTTGGCTGGATGTCTTCCTATAAACGCTCAAACACATCCCAAATAGAGAAATCTAAACTCTTCCTCACACAACAGAAAAAGCATGAGTTCAATAGAGTCGATTCTGAGCCTGTGGTCTGGACGAGGGCCATCGCCTGTGCCGTCGCTCAAGGAGTGGTGGTGGTGGTGGTGGTTGTCATCGTTGTCGTCGTCGTCGTCATGGTTGGAGGGAGGATGGTAATACAAACGTGCAGTTTGTGGGCAGTGAGAGTGGAACCTTGCAGCCATCCTCACCCCTAGATCCAACTATTCCACGTACTTCCCCATGCAGTTACCATAAAGGAAGAGATGCAATTTGTAATCAGGGCTTTTAAGACGTCAGACCTTTGAGAAATTGCAATATCAGCAAGCATCTGGAGACTGGGAAATAATTGCACAACCTAAACAAGAGAGAAACAGACTATAAGAGTGACGAGCTGTTTAATGATGCAAGAGCAGAGGATCTTAAGTCAAAAACACTAACCCTTTCCAGTACATCAAAAGCTTTCTTCCTTAGCACAGCATCCGATGTGCACAATGATGACGTTGTCAATCCCAAGATTTTGCACTTTAATGATAAGAAGAATATACAAAATGAAATGGCAGAAAATCAACATCTCTAACTATAATACCTGCAAGGCAGCAAAATGGCTAGGAACGAATGATGAGAAATCTAGGGTTTCAATCTCACTCTCCCGTGAGATATCTCCTTCTGTGGTGCAAAGCAAGAAGTCAATGGCATGTTTCTTTAATCTCCAAGGTACAGTAGCTGAACAGAACATGCCTTAGGATGCCAATTGCTTGCCACCTTCTGGTTTGACTACCCCGAATTTCATTCTTCACAGCATTAAATCCTCCTCAGCATTATGAGCACCAGTTGGTTTGACTACCAACAGTTATGGTGCTGGTCATCATGTCAATAGCAGACCCTGTTATCAAGCCAATGTAAGGTAAATGGCAACATCTCAAGAAGTGTGAAAGTTCAATCACTGGATACATGACCTGATCCAATGTTATGAATGTCAAGATGGTGGATTAGTTCAAAAAGCACGCCAAATGGACCTAAGATTGATAAGACCACCTTGTCAGTCTTCTTGAGGGACAAGTCAGTGGCAATAAACTGATTAGCCACTGGCAAACGAAGATGTTCACTCGGAGCTCGCTGCACCCACTCCTGATATATAATAAGGAATCAAAAGCGAACACCAAAATGCATTCTTTGGAAGTTGACTATACAGTAACAAACAGTTAAGGTCTATAAGGACTACATCTTTTGATACCTGGATTGTCGAGTCAGTAACTTTATCTACACAATATGCAGTTGCATACCATGGCTCGACCATGTTAGTTTCCCCTTCAAATTTCTTTGACACCCAAAAAAATTCTGTTGGTCACATGAAAGAACGTGATGAAAGTTCTCCAGGCTCAAGCATATGAACACAATTAGGCTAATGGAAGTATTTCAGATAGTCATGACAACGAAATCTAACTCTTTTGAACTGCGTTCATTAAGAGGGAAGCTTAGGAAGACAAAAAAAAGATTGACAATGCAATCCTATGCCACTCAGAGTAAAAATAAGCGTTTTATCCTTTTCCTGAATGCAGTAACTTTCATAAATATGGTAGTAAATAAATGATGAAAATTTGATGGTGTACCAGCAAATCCATTATGTCGATGTATTTGAAACATTCATGATGCTTTCTAGTTGCTATGGTATATATTCAGAAACAAAAATAACTAAGGACTGTTATAGCCTCTTTCTCCAAGATGCCCATAAGAGGAAAGGACATATCTAATATGTGCATATCAACGGATGCAGGATGAGACGATCTTACTGGAAGTTTCTTGAAGAAAGCTTCTCGAGTGCTGCATGGATGATGCTGGGATTAAATTTAGAAGGCAAGGATGACTTCACAAGCCAATCTTTTGGTGGGTACAACTGACAAAAAATTGATATTAAAGTAACTATTCCAATGCTTTTTGGAGTTATGTATTTTACTGAAATAGTTATCATATGCCACTTTTCTTGATTCATATGCCAAAAATCAAATTTAGCAGGAAAAGAGAGAGCTACAAATAAGTAGACGAAAGTAATGGAGTGATTGGAGAAAGGGGCAAAAAATTTGTAGAAGCTATATGCTAAAGTCCAATATTTTAAGGCTGGCCTGAATAAAAAGAGGAAAGTAAAGTCAAAAGTTTTGATACTGCCCTGGAAAAACATCCAAGTACAACCAGATATACTTATTGTCTAGCAAAGGAAATTGATCACATCTTATGACTTCTGTCGGGTATCATTGTAACTCAAAAATCAAAGTTAAATCTGAATAGGACTTTATATTATCTCATCACACCAATTCCCTCTGACTCCTAAACTTCCAAGAGAAAATATCTAGTATCTACATCGTATGCTATTCCAGTTTACTTGAAGGGGACCAGCAGGATTGGTCTGAAGTTTGAACTAGGAAAGATACAAATGTTTTCCATAGAATGCATGCACATCATCAATTTAGAGAGGTAAACGCATTATACAAGAAAGTTTGGATACCTTCATATTTGATGCTATAGAGACCACATAACTCATTGGAGAGATCTTATCCTGATTGTGCAACAATCATCTCCCTTACAGCTGCAATCTTCACCGAAAGATTAAATTAGGATCCACACAGAACCTCTGACATTCATATTTAATCACACAAGATGAGGTGCTCATACAGGGTGGGTTCAGAATCCTTTAATTCCAATTCAAACTTGAATCACATTCACTCATTCCATGCCACTGCCATTTATGATCAATTCAACAGATTTAATGTACTTCGCAATTTGGAAATGTTATGCCTAATTTTCTAGTGACGTATGAAATGCAAAAATTTACTCATTCCCTTCTTCTTTTTGGTACAAAAGACAGATTTAAAATACCATTTTACCCATTTCAAAATATATTAGACATGGAAACATGTACACATGGTAGTGTCTGCAAGTGTGTTTAGTTACTGCTCAACAAATCAATGACAAGGATTAGAGAATTACGATCTCTTTCTTTTTTATCAGGCCTGTCAAAAAACCAACCTTGATGCTGTTAAAATGTCCAACCCAAAATTTTAAGCTGGTAAGTGTAAGGAGGCCACTTGAATATAAGGCCCATATAAACCCAGTAGACATGCGATGTGAGTTACTTCAACAGATGCGTTATTCTCTTTTAACACAAATGAGGTAGTGCTTTCTCATTTGACAAACTAAAAGCAACTATTCTAGTAAGAAAAGTACCCTCGACAAGCTTCTTGAACTTGTAAGCTTACATTATAATGCATTACCATGTTACGAAAGTCACAATCAAAGATAGAGCTGCAAGGACCAAAATTTAGATGACTTCCCTTCCATTGAAGCCCTAATGGATACATCTGCCAGTTCTACCCATATTCAGAGTCATCCAATAAATTTTTTCTCCACATTTTGTAGAACTTTTGCCATGATGGAAACATCATCACATTTGTGACAGCTATTAAAGGATAGAGGGATGTTTAAGAAGCACAAGTGTCATCAAAAGGTTGATTTCTCGCAACTGTTAGAAGCTATTATTTATTTAACTGATACAATTGATAATGTATTAGTTAAATACATTATCAATTGTATTAGTTAAATAAATAATACAATTGATAATGTATTTAAATAAATACATTCTCTTTGCAAAGATGTCTTCCAGCGCTGCCAAAACCTAAAACAGACACAACAAAATCTTGCCGACAAGGAATGTGCTTAGTTCGTCAGCAAGATTTTGAGGAAGCACAAGAACAAAAGGAGTTTATTTCTCCACATAGTAATCGATTAAGTTACAGACACCGACATGTGCAACCGATACTCAAGCCTCAATGGCACATGTCATCGCAGTGATTCAGATCTCCAGCTAAATAATCAGATGAATAGCTTAGCAATCGGGTGCGCATGCCATAAACAATTCAGATCAAGCATGGAGGTATCACATGGTGAAGATGAGACAGAGGATCATCTATCTTATGGATAATGAAAGGGGCATTAATTTTGCCTCTTAGGGAAATGTCCCACTGCAGGAAACTGCTCTGAAAAATAGTCAAGCTGGCTGAACTGGTTCGCACTCAAAAAAAGTCTAAAATTCAAGAACATTTCTAGCAAAGCTAGCTACAGTTCAACTATTCATGGACGTAATCAAGACACCACACGTGATGGATTTTGTACTCCAGCAAGATAAGGAAGGACCTCAAGAGAATCCATGGCCTCAAAAGGCATCATGACACGAGAGCTCACCGAAATATGAGACTGAATGAAAACTGCCGTTCCTAGAGCCAGCAAATAAGGTAAGATCCTGAAGTTCATCACTATTTCCAAGCATGGTTTTTGGTTGCTCAATAAGCTCCAACCTAAAACCGATGTTAAGCAAACCCCGGCATAAGGAAATATAAGAATATGCCTTCCAATAAAGCGGAATCGGATTTATTGGAAAATTCTTAACTGAAACAGATTAAAGGAAAGCAATGGAAGTTGAAAAGTGCCGTTGTATGTATATTTTCTTAAGCAAGTGTTTTTCAGCAGAAGAAAAAGCTTTAATACAGTGTTGTGCACATGAACGTATCCATGCCCATGACTAAACTCATTTGTGATCATCGACACAATATTTCCAATATCAAATGAGTAGAGACAGAGCTGAAAGAGGTCAAAACAGCTAAGAGTGCCTTAAGATCATTAGCTGGTCATTATATCTACCGATAGATGCCAAAAGTTTGCAAAACTATTTGCAAAAGTTGAAGAGAGTTTCTGCAGGTTGGTGAACCTCAGGATTAAATCAAAGGAAATTGTGCAAAAGAGAATGCCTAATAGACGTCTAAAAAATTTTCCCGAAAGGCAATAATTTTCTAATGAGCAGTACTTCTGATAACAACAGAACCACAGACAAAAAATCTCCTAAGCATTTAAAGCACATGAAGAACATTGACACATGGGAGATTATTCTTATTGTGTGATGGGCACTTCTAAATACAAACATGATCACCCATTTCATGTACGCAAGACAGATAATACATACAACAGCCTATACATATACACAACAACAATCTAATTGCGATGGGTCTGCATTGCCCAATCAAGTTAAATGCAGTAAGCGCGGATGGTGTTTTATTTTCCGAACTACACCTTGCTACTATGCTTTGTTGTGTCAGCATACATAGTCATATGAAGAAGCCTGTAAAGAAGTTTAATCTATTAAACTGATATGGTATCTCGAAACACAATTAAAGGGAGAACATAATGCATGAAGCATAGCATAAATTACCCAAAATATGCTCTGCCGGTTCATCTTCGGCCCCTATTTTCAGATTTACGTGTACTACTTGCAATTGCCGAACAATTAAAAAACGAAACTTCTTTACAAAGCAAACACCCAGCAGGGAAAGTAAATTTAGATCAACAAACAAAAAAAATCGAACAATAACTTTGTCCCTTTTCCCAATTCGATACTTTTCCCTTTCCTGTACCTACTAACCAAATTTTACCTCTAGTTGATGTGTGAAAGCGCCCGATGCTTACGAGCCTCCATAGGCCTTCAAGAATCACGACTTCCGGCTCGGGAACACCTTCTATCTCCAAGACGTACGCCTTCAATATCAAAGTTCTCAGGGTGAAGACTGAGAACTTCCAGAGCATGACAGTTTGGTTGAGAGAGAGAGAGAGACAGACAGAGACAGAGAGACCTCCAGCTCAGGAAACAGGCAAGATGTTCTGCCTCAGCGCAAACTATATCTGCAGAAGTGATAAACACAAACTTCATTGTCGAAACCAAATAGGTCACGAAACTCGTTAACTTTCGAACACGGCAAGTTCATACAGAGACAGCAACATAATCCTAAGTTCTAGAAGAGAGAGACCTTGGCCGGAGCTTTGGCCACAAGGTAAGCATCCGGTGTGAGCCCCACCAACCATAAACCACGAAAGACAATCTGCAAGCGAAAACCAAATGAAATAAAGAGAAAATTCATCGTACGAAAGAGGAATGAATATCCCACATAGAAGAACATACATCAAGCTGCTTCTGCTCGCTCTTGGGCCTCCTCCTTGGCTTCCGGGCAGGCCTCGACCCCGTAATGATGAAAATGTCCTCCTCGATCTCCTCCTTCGACAGCGATATCCAGAACTTCCTCGTCTTCTCCTTCCTCTTGCCCTCCCCCACGAAGCCTCGTGACCGCACGGATTTCGGCTACGGCTGCAACTGCTGCTGCTGCTACACGGCGTAATTCTCTCCTTGTCCCCGCCGAGCGTGCCGCCCACGGCGTCGTGAAATGCCTCGCCGTTCCTCAACGACAGCGGCGGAGGGTTCACCGCCCTCCTCGGCCTCAGATTCCACGGCCACCGCGCCGCTTCGGCCTCCTCCGCCTTCCCGTCCTCACTCGCGCCTCCTCCGCCGGCCGAGTGGCGACTCGGACGCTCCCCCTCCGGAGGCGGGGGCCGCTCGTGGGGTGGGGTGGGATGCGCTGAGAAAAGGAAACAGGGGAAGTGCAGCTCGTTCTCTGCTCGTGAAGAGCAGAGAGAGAGATTCAAAACCCAAAATATTTAGGTGAGGAGTGAGAAATTTTAAGTGGGGGTCGTCCCTTCTTCTGCTAGCCCAGCCGAGCCGTAGGCGGTAAATTATAATAAATAAATAAAAATGCCTAGTAATTGATGAAGGAACGGACAGGAAAGGATAAAATAGAGCGGTAATCGAGGAGCGGAGCCCCGCTCCTTTTACCTCCTGCTCCTCTCTCCTCCTTCACCTCTCTCACTTCCGGACTCGCTCGCTAGCTGCCCCTCTCTCCCTCTTCCATAACCGCACCCCTCTCCCTCCTTCATCGCCTCTCTCCGTCCTCGTTCAATCATCCTCCTCTCCAGTCCTTTCTCATGACATCATCCCAGACAGTGATTAAAAGCCTTGAGAATGATATCACCGAACTGAATAAGGCGATGGATGACGAATGGCACCAGGACGAGATGATGTTGGAAATCTTCATCTCCGCGGTGGGACTCATTTTTGGTCACGTCCACCCCAAAGGGCTCGAATGCCGCCATTTCTAGATGCCGCTCATACTAACGGTTATGGTTGCAACACCATTTGATTTGATGTTCCTGAAGAGGGTCTACCGAATCACCAGGCTGAAAGCGAAACTTGGGCACAAGAATGAGCAGTTGCAGCATATCAAGTAAATGGAGTCATCGGCGTCGAAACAACACAGGCAGGAAGAGAAAGCGTTCGAGGCGGTGCTGGAGGCAAAGTGCATGATCTGCACCTGGTTCTTTGGTTTGGCCTGTGGCTTCAAGTATGTGAATAGGAAATATCGAGTTTCTTTATTTCCGTTTCGTTGCTACTTAGCTGGTTTTGTGTTTCTGTGAGGGTTTGTATTTTTGTTTCGTTTCTGCTTAGCTGGTTTTGTGTTTGTGTGAGTATTTGTATTTCCGTTTCGTTTCTGTTTGGCTGGTTTATGTTTATGTGAGAACTTTCTGTATTTAACATCTATATGTAAGGTTTTGTGAGAACTCTCTTGGGATTCTTGCAGTTAACGAATCAACAAGCTACCTGCAGTGTTAAGCACTTGTTCTGATGAGCCCAACCTTGTCGAAACACTAGTAGTGACCCGCATGTGTTCCAGCATTCGTTCGATGCCACTTCAATGCAAATTCATATTATTTTTTCACAGGTCATGCTCGAATGTCATAATGCACGTTAATTGGCTCGTTCTAATGTCTGCCAGTGTGGCACTCCAACCGTCCCATGTCGTGGGAAAAATGAACAGATCTCCATGGGCCTGAAAGCTTAGCAATTTAGGCGAAGCTCAAGCGTGGCCCATCACCGAGTTTGCACCCCAACCGTCCCATGTCCCATATTGTACAACTAAAAACTATATTATTTAACCAATGACATTTTTATTTAGAGAAATTATACCAAAATTGATTTTTTGGTTAAATTGTGTCGTACAAGTTCATTTTTCCCACGACATGGGACGGTTGGGGTGCCTGGCAGACATTAAAACAAGCCAATTAACGTGCATTGTGACATTCGAGCATGGGGCCATTGTTTTATTTTTCCCCATTATGACCTGTGAAAAAAGAATATGTATATTACAATTTGCATCGAAGTGGCATCCAATGAATGCTGGAACACATGCGGGTCAATACTAGTGCTTCGACAAGGTTGGGCTCATCAAAACAAGTGTTTAACACTGCAGGGTAGCTTGTTGGTTCGTTAACTGCAAGGAATCTCAAGAGAGAGTTCTCACAGAAACCTTACATATAAATGTTAAACACAGAAAGTTCTCACATAAACACAAACTAGCCAAGCAGAAACGAAACGGAAATATAAACTCTCATAGAAACACAAAACCAGCTAAAGCAGAAATGAAACAGAAATACAACCCCTCACAGAAACACAAAACCAGCTAAGCAGAAACGAAACGGAAATAAAAAAACACCTGATATTTCCTACTTCACATACTTGAAGCCACATGCCAAACCATAAGATGTTAAACCTATCATCCCTATGAAGAGCAAAAAATAAAAATACCGTCCCGTTGGCCTCTCAAGTGTAGATCATGCACTTTGCTGGCCTCCCAAGTGTAGATCATGCATTTTGCCTCTAGCACCGCCTCGAACGCTTCCTCTTCCTACCTGTTTTGCCGGCAACGCCGATAACTCCACTTGCTTGAAATACTGCAACCGCTCATTCTTGTGCCCAAGTTTTGCTTCAGCCTGGTAATTCAGTAAACCCTCTTGAGGAACATCAAAACAAACGGCGTTGCAACAACGACCGTCAGTATGAGTGGCATCAAAAGTGCCGACATTGGAGCCCTTTGGGGCGGACGTGACCGAGGATGAGTCCCACCGCGAAGATGAAGATTCCCAGCATCATCTCGCCCCTGTGTCATTCGTCATCCATCGCCTTGTTCAGTTCGATAATATCATTCTCAAGGCTTTTAATCACAGTCTGGGACGATGCCATGAGGAAGGAACTGGAGAGGAGGATGACTGAACGAGGACGGAGAGAGGCAATGGAGGAGGGAGAGAGCTGAACAGAAAAGAGAGGGAGAAGGGTGCGGTTACGAAGGAGGGAGAGAGGTGAGGTTAAGGTGGAGGGAGGAAGGGGCCAGCTAGCGACCGAGTCCGGAAGGAGAGAGGTGAAGGAGGAGGGAGGAGCAGGAGAGAGGTAACTCAATTACAGGTTGTATCCTGTCCAGTCCTTTCCTCCATCAATTATTGAAGCATTTTTTTTTCTATAATTTACCGCTTTTTTCTATAATTTACCGCCTACATAGCAGAAGAACATGCAACATGTCTCAAGAAGTTCTTTTTTTGATTTTTTGTCTTTTTTGTTGTTCATTACTTATTATCGACGTAGTGCTCTTCTTCACCTAAGGTCCCCATCTACCATCCTTTCTTCCCTTTTGTCTTTTTTCATTTCTTTTCATTACCTCTTTTTATTTTATTTTCTTTTCGTTTCCTCTTACTTTTCTTTTCCCTTTTGGTCGTCTTCTTCTTCGTGCATCCCCTCTGCACGCCCGACATTATCCAAACCCGCTAGAGCCAAAGCAAACCCAGACCCATTAAACTCATCTAACTCAACCGATCAAGACTTGCTGGAGCTCAAAACTCCATAGACCAGATTAAACCCATCGTCCAGCATGACTCATTTAACATTCCGCACCAAAGTATGATTTCTAAAACAAAGCCCGCACTAACCAAAAGCAACGCCCTTTTCAATTTGACCAAAATAAGCCCAAAACCATCTCCTATAGGCCACTTTACTCAGCCTCACACGGTCTTCTTGTTCCTGTTATTGCAGAAGAAAATAGGAGCCGAAGATTGAATGTGAACTCCGGGCAATCAAAGGGCTGATAACACCTCCAAACTCCAACATAACCGAGACTCCATCACCACCCGACCATCATCTACTCTCACTTATGAACATGCCAACATTTACCACACAAAGGCCACAAAGGCACCAAACAAGACTCGACAAAGGGGAAAAAGCACATGGAACACAGAAAAAAAAAACATGTGTTGAGGTTAGTAAAAGATCACCAATAAGCAAAACTATCACTACACATTTCAGCGACCAAAAATCGGAGGAAAATATGTGCGATCTTGGTTCAAACATTTTGTCAAATAAATGGTCTGCAGTAGCTCTGTAAAACCCAACACGCACACGGACTAACAAAAGGAACAAGTCTTGGTTTCTTGGCTTGGCCAAACCAGGGTGAGGCACCAAAAGACTTGAGGAGCGAGCGCTTGGTCGTGGGGGTCCTTACCGGCTCGGAGACGGCGGCGGGAGGGCGAGCTCGAGATGAATCAAGCAATGGCCGACCGCCCCCACAATGTTTCCGAGGCGAGATACTCGGGAGAAGGGAGGTTCGTACCAGAAAAATGAAACTCACCGGAGGTTTGGGTACAGGGGTGACCAGGTCGGGACGACGAGGATAACGATCGGGATCGTTGAACAAGACTCAGGCGCGCCAATCGACCCGAGAACTCCTCGTCGCTCTCTTCTTTGCCGAGAACAACACCATCGCCAGGATCTCTTGGAGAAACGCCATCGCTAAAACTCGTCAACCACTGCCCACGATCAACGAGATAAGGCTTCACGGAAGACGATCGGAAAAACTTGAAATCGAGGCAATGGAAGCTGCGGCTTGTTGTTCCGGTTAGGAGGCTCAACCTCGCGTCGGGGGTGGCTTAGCGACGCTCGGCTGAGGTGGATTCCAGGTCTTCCTCTTCCCGGTCACTCTCCGTTTCTCCCCCTCTGGCTCCCTCAAGCTCTCTCCCTCTCTGTCTCTATCTGTCTCTCTCCGCCCCCTTTTGGGAGCAACCGGCCGGCGCGCATGGCCTCTGCCGCTGCCAGCTTGCCGGCCGGACTGCTCCCGACCCGCGGATCACGCCGCCCGCCTGCCCCTCGCGATCCCTTCTGCCTCTGTCCTTTCGCTATGTTCCTTTGCTTCTTTTTGCAGGTCCTGCACGCGAAGACCAACTTGGAGGAAGAAGACAAGCCAGGGGGAGCGGGCCGGGCCGAAGAGAGAGGGAGGCTGAGCCGGGCTGCGCGAGAAGGAGAGGAAGAGAGGAGGGGAGGGTTGGGCCAAGGTCAGATTCGGCCCGACCCGGCCCCTCTCGCGTTTTTTCCACTTTTTTTTAAAAAAAATGTATTAAAAAAAAAAAAAAAAAACCAAATTAGGTGTCGACAGCCTCTTCTTCACAGCATTTGCAACTTACCACGGCCACTCCTACTTAGCAAACGTTATCTCATCATGATCATTGTCGTCATGACAAAATAATAACAACAGAACCACCATCAAAACAATAAGGAGGAAGAGAAGCAATCTCAGATTCCTAGAATTTTGTTGTGCTTCTGCAATTTTCGGTGTACATGAACCTCCACAAGCTAAGCATCTCGATGGATATCTTGTGCTCGTTTAAAATATACCCGTTGTAACGTGACCCATGCAATTCTAATCATTTTTATTTAAGATGGAAAATGGCATGGCATAATGAAATTTCTTGGGCATATTGAGATGACATTTAAATAAGCCATGACTTAAAGATTTTCGGCAATCATATGGAGTCATACCCTTAACATCTACGAAAAAGATTTTTAAAGTAAAAGAATTGCAGCCTCCTATCTTGCAAGTATATTAATTGCTAAGTTATGCTAAAAAGAGTGGATGAGCTATTATCTCTAATTATTTGAAAATCCCTCGACAAAACTATATTCTTTTGCTCTGTGAGTCCAATGAATTTCTCTTCTTTATATTATAATTTCGCTCGGTTCTATGTGGTTGCGGGAGCACAAGCGTGGGGACCGGAGGCTATTGTTGGATTTAGGTGGAACAGAACAGCTTAGGTACTGTTAATTAGTGATCTACTTATATTGGTTATTGTTGGATCAGTTCTATATGGTTATTATGATTTATGAATTAGGTGTACCGAAGGCTATTGTTGGATTAGCTCAATTCTATATGGTTTTGGTAAGTGATCTAGCTATTTCCCTATGAAAGATTTGCTTTTGGAGGGTGAGTTGTAGAGTAGTTCCGTCATTTACCATCAAAGAAATTAGATGGACTCATTTTGGCAACTGGAACATAATACTTGCAATATGTATTTGCCAAAATATGGCCCAAACCTAACCTCTTTAAGATAAATAATGAAAACAGAATCTTATCAATTAGCACAATATTAAACATCTATGAGGAACGAAAGTTAACTAAGACCTAGTGTTTCATATGCTTCACCTTTATTTTAGGTTTTGCGATTTGTACTAAGATTAATTATTAAAATGCCATGCACAATTTCCAAAAAGAAATGTAAAATTCAATTGAGCTAAAAAAAACTAACAATTATATGAATGTATAGCGATGGTACACTTCACAATGGCCAAATGAAGAATCACAGCCCAAAGAGCGAAACAAGATATTTTGTAAATTTAAACTTTTAAGGTAAAATATGAGAAAATTTATAAAAAAGACTCGAGTGAGGATATTTACACATAAATGTCACAGTAGTTTTACAAATGATTATGATGTTTTCTATACATTAGATAGCAATATAAAATTACACAAGCCTTGGAAATCTAATCTTACTGATACTAAGCAAGATAATATTTTCGTAACTCACAGGAGGATTAGCCATGACAGAGCAAAGATTTTTCCTTTTGTTTTTTGGGGGTTTAATTATGCCCATGATCCTTTAAAGAAGATCTTGTTTGGATATTGAATATTTTGTTTCAGAGATGGACCAGAGCTCACGGACAACAGTGGCCAGCGGATCGTGGGGCTCGACCGTGGGGTGCTCATGGCCAATGAGGCAAGGACCGGCAATGAAAATCAATTGGTCACGGCAGGAACACGCTTGTATAGTCACCAAATTCAACAATAGATTCTGCAAAACAAGAAGAAGAGAACCGGAAGGAGATCAAAGTGAATTGTTCTGGCTCAGTAGATCTTTGGAGTTGCTGGAACTCGTTGGATAGCAACTGGAACCTCGGGGCAAGCAGCGTGAGGATGTGAGGATGAGCAAAGGACTTCATAGCCCAAGTACTCTTCACAGCTGGAGAATGCGCAGCGGAGTGGAGTGATGAGTGATGGATGCGAGGCTACCAGAGAGACAGAGAGAGCTTTGCATCTCTTTTGGCTTTTTCTCTACGAATGCAAATCTCTCTCTCCTTTCAGATCGCTTCTTGAACCCCTTTCTTGTCCCTAATCAGCCCCCATTTACACGTAAGTCATTGGGTCCCTCAAGGAAAGAAACAGTATCTCTTTCCTCCTTCCAGTCATAGATTCCACGGCCGAAGATGCAATTTCCTTTCTCTTTTACTACTTTCCGTAGACCAAATCTTGCCTGTTTTCACTTATTTCCTCAAACAGCCGGAAACTAGTGCCCAAGAAATCGTGGATGTCAGATCGAGAAAGAGATTTTCGCACATGTGCCCAATCGCCTATTTGCAGTCAAAATTATATTGGGAGTGCTCTCTCACTTTCCCGTCTCTTTGTTCTTCCATCATTGACAGTGAATTATGCACCAAATGTATGGGAAAATAATATAGGCTTTTTTACAAGATTTTTCCTTCCTATCAAGCCTGTGATAATTTCATTTTTGCTTTGAAAGTTCTCTCCTCATTCCAAATATCATAATCCGCACGGTATACATTTTGCTATTGATTTACATAGCCCCAGACCATGAACCTCCATGTTTATATTCCAAAAAACCTTCCAAATTCGACCAAATAACATAATCTTTCCACGCGTAGCAACCCACTTGCAAAGATTTCAGCCACAATAATGAATGGGCTTGATCGAATTTTTTAATCCAAGTGCTCATTCCACAATTAGGCTCAAAATATTTCAATTCAGTCCACTCGCCGCCGATCCAATAGATATGCGAATATATGGGTTTGATTATTATGAGATTGATCTATAATTTTCTATACAATTAATATTTCAATGGATTGCCAAAATTTAGGTGTGAGCATAGCCTTATCCTAATTAATTTATCTAAACATGAAAAAGAAGAATTAATAAGAAAGTACCTAGCACGATAATCTAATTAAGGAGTCTAACAACATAAAAACACAAGAAGGATAGATCATGCCGTGATGCCATGTACTTTTACATTATTGAAGAATGGACTAAACTACTATAAACGGAATTAAATCCATCCTTACTCAACATGATTAATGTGTGTAGGACAATAAGGATAAGAACTATATAAGTCTATCCAATTTATTTTTTCTTTTTCTTTTTTTCAAATAATTATAACCAATTTGAATTGGACATTTTTTAATAGTTTCTAAAGTGATCATTAAAAGTATGAGTTGATAATCCATGGCACAACCCTGTAACAAAGATGTTGTTTACATGAAACCTAGTTAAATATGTTAGAATTAAGTTTAATCGTATCATCACAAATAGGTTAAGAAATTGATGATACATATATGTGCGGATCAGCTACTTTCATCTATTGAATAATTGAAACATAAATCCAGATGCATAAATTTATTGGGTATGTTAATATATTGTTTGCATCATAGAATATGTTTTTACACCCTTCAATTTGTGTATATTTAAAATTGTTCTTAAGTGTTTAAATATGAGAGTCAATTTCTCAAACTTACTATGTCACGTGATATATTTAATTTTAGGGATAATACCCTAAAAAACCCTAAACTGGTACACTTGTGACAAATTTACCCCAAACTATTTTTTTGACCACAAAAAACCCAAAATTGGTATACTTTTGACAAATTTATCCCAAACTGGTACACTTGTGACAAATTTACCCTATGTTAGTTTTCGTTAAATTTTATTCTCAAATTATTAAGTTAAATAACACGTGACAGTTAACCAGTATACCAATTTAGGATTTTACATTTCGTTTGTCACAGTTTACAATTTTTATGATTTTTTTATGGTATTAATCCAATTTAGTATAGGGTATATTTGTCACAAATTTACCAATTTAGGGTTTTTTGCAGTCGAATAAATTAGTTTGGGGTAAATTTGTCATAAATGTACCAATTTAGGGTTTTTTATAATTAGTCGGGGTAAATTTGTCACAAGTTTACCAGTTTGGGGTTTTTGATAGTCAAAAAAATAGTTTGGAGTAAATTTGTCACAAGTGTACCAGTTTGGGGTTTTTCAATGTATTAACCCTTAATTTTATGTCATGTTTGGAATTTTAAATTGTGGTTTTGCATTTAGGTTTGACATATAATTTTTTTTTTTTTGGTAAAAGGTAAGAAATTATAATAGAGCTTTGGAATAGTATACAAAATTGACACCAAAAACTTCCACTCTAACTGCCACAGCAGAAAGAGTGAAAGGGAGCCAAGTAACAAGCCAAACAGGCAAAAAGCAAGAGAACCAAAGCTAAACAGCCCAATCCAAAGGCCAAGCGCCAAACAACAAACCCAGCAACCCTTAGAAATACAAAAGGGAAAGGGTCGAATAACAGAGAGCCTAAGAGAAGGCTAGAAAGCAAAACAAGGCACAGACTAGACGCTTAGGACGAACCAGGCGACTGAGCAAAAACCGAATGGTCAAAACCCCAACCTTTCTGGAGTCTCTTGTTCTTTGGAGACGTAGGAACATTTCTGAAGGTAAGAGCTCGGTCCTTGACCGCCTTAATAAGGTGATTCTTTAAATCCGAGATAGCGAAGGATTCTCCACGGAAAATGATGCAATTCCTCTTTTTCTAGATCATATAGCACATAGCTGCAAAAGAGAACCGTGCAATACTGTGATAAAAGTCCTTTCCGGCTAAGAACTTAAGCGCCCAGGAGATGGTATCCATCCAAGTTCTAGTCCTCCATGGAAGGTTACACCTAGAAGCCTAGAAGTATGCAAGCGTAGCGGAGTTGTGACATTCAAAGAAAAGGTGGTCAATTGAATCTGGTTGGGAATTGCAAAAAGCACATACCGTGTAATCAATTCTACCATAAGAGAGGAGAAGCATTTGAGTGGGTAGGCGATTTTTAGTAATAAGCCAAAGAAGGAACTGGTACCGAGGAGCTATGGCACTATCCCAGACTAGAGAAGCCCATGGAACACAGTCTCTTTTCGCTCTAATGGTGCTCCAAGCAGAAGAAACCGAGAACAAACCAGTTGGATCACACCGCCAAGAGAATTGATCAGGAGCCAAGGATAAATTTGGGAGGACAATGCCCCAACTATGGAGAAGAGATTTTAGCGTGTATCCTGCAGGAGAAAACAAGTCCGCCACATCCGCATTGTTAGGGAGATTTATACTGTCCATAATAGAGGTCGGAATAAAAGTGTCCAAGGGGCCACAAGGAAGCCAATGGTCATGCCAAAGAGAAACCGAAAGCCCATTACCGATTTTCCAAAAGAAGGAGAGCCGAAAAAACCTTCTGAGTTGTAGTATTTTCTTCCACGCCCAAGAACAAAGAGAGGGGCAGGAAGAAATCCAGAAATTCACTTTCTTTAAGAAATTTGAATGCACCCAACGGCACCACAAGGATTCTTTATCGGTAAAGAGTATCCAAATATACTTAAGCATTGAAGCTTTGTTGCAATCCTTCAGTTTTCGAATGGCTAAACCACCTTCTTCTTTGGGAAGACAAACGTCATCCCAAGATACCTTAGCACCCCCCGGCCCAGGGTAGTGCCTTTCCATAAGAATTGTCTCAAGATGCGCTCAATGGTCATTAGAACCGAGGAAGGCAAGGAGAAGACCTAGCCCAAAAGGCTTGTATGGAGTGTAGCACTGACCTTATGAGCTGAAGCCTACCTGCAAAGGATAGAAAACGTTGAGCCCAAGATTGGACCCTGGCGGTTATGCGATCTATCAAGACGATGCAGTCTGCTTTGCGTAGGTTTGACATATGATTGATACTACGATAACATGATAATACAATCCACCAATTTGAATGTCAGTGAACATTAGCCATTTTTTTTTTTTTAAATTGTAAGTATGATATTCCTCTTCTTCTGATACTTTGCTTAGATGGACGTTAGAGATAATACAATTTTTTTAACACTGGATGTGCTCTCATATATGCAGGTATTTTTTTACATCGACCCTGAGTTTGAAACTGATCCTAGAATGGATGGCATTAATAACTTGGTTTTGTCATATACATTTTTCAAGGTATCTGAGGATTGATTGACTTGTACTTACAGCAAAACTTGATGAAATTTTGGATGGCAATTACTTCAACAAAAGGCAGCTAGCTGATCTAGAGAATGCCAAGTAGACTGCTTTAAACTTGGACAGGCATAATCTATTGTATAACGTGAATGTTGTACACCCACCAGCAATCTGTGAATTCACTGTGTAGTTAATGTGGAACCTTTGTTGTCGCTAGCTTCTTCTTAGCAAAAAGTTACAATAATAAGGTTAACTTCCACATTTGGAATGCATTTTCACTGTTTTCTCTGTCTTGTTCTGTTGTGATTAGACTGTGATCATTGGCAAGTGGTAGAAATAGAGTTGAGTGTTGGGACTTGACTTTCTGACCATATGATGCTATCCTCCAATCTAAAAGTCAATGAGGATAACACAATAGTGGACAAAATGTATTGAAGATCTTGATATCACAAAATTCTCTACAGCAGCATTGTCCTAGGATACTATTGATAAATGAGTAGATTGTGAAAGAACTAACCACACGATCACATGTTAGAACATTTAAAAATGAAGTGCCGGGATCAATGATCCATAGTAATTTTGCATAGTTTCATAGTGAGGAATGTCCCATCTCAATTAAGCTGCATCCTTTTCAATTGACATTGCAGTTTTGTTCCACATCGCTCTTTGCTAATCTCAAGTCATTATTTCTATTACTTCTTTTACTCGTGGTGAAGTTGTTCAAAAACACATGACTATTCAATTACTTTTCGATGGACTAAACATAAGTTCTTGAGATGCTTCCATGAGATATTGGATCTTGAAGATCATGAAGAAAAACAAGAGTGTCAATCAAAGCTGGTTGCACAGGAAGTTAAGGAGTGTCATATCTTTATGTCCTTGTTGCTTGTTGGAAAAGCATCAAGCATAAAGATTTTTCACCAATGAGAAAACCTTGGTGGTGCTCTCAGGACCAAAAGTTTCCCAATTTGATAAAGAAGCGTAAGATTGAAAACTAAACATTGCCAATGCCAATGTGAATGACGCCAGTTGTCTTTGATCATTATCATCATATATAAAAAACTACCTAAGCTTTTCACATCTTTCATTAAAGAAAACTAGGAGCTCCCCAAACTTCAGAAAGAAGCATGCATGGCGCTATATCAGTTGTTAATTTTTCGATTCGTTTTAACTAAAAATAGACACGCCTTTCCTTATCCCATTACATAATAAAGCCAAAAGGACAGTCCCAACCAGGCCTTTGCTTAGTCATCTTACGCGTTCATGGTTGGATGACGGCTTCATCAAGAAAACTTGAAAATCAGATGTGTTAACGACCTCTGGTTCAAACTTTTGCTTCTTTGGACCAGCGACTTGGTCGCAATAACTAGACTCAGATTGTGTTCGCGCTCTATTGATTGGTGTGATTGTATAAAACATTATGGATGTGTAAAGCTAGAGCTGCAAAGTGGTCACCACGGCCAGTATACAAAAGGTTATGCAGTCCTGTGAGCTTTATATTCGAATCACATAAAATGTTTATGTCTGAACCACTGGCCCAGCTCCGGCTCGCATGTTATATGGTCTGTGAGGTTAGTGAAATGTCGTATCATCTAACTGGAGTTCACCCATGCACGGTAGAGTTCCAAGTCATTTAAAGTAACATAAATAATTTGCTAATGAGTGCTACGGGGTACTTCCTAGACAACTGGACTGATTATCTTGATAGTACTTACTACATAACTTGGTCTCATGCCTCACCCCCGTGTGCTCAACTTGAAAATAGTTCCAGACGCATTGAGAACATAACTAAAAGATCTATGCCCAAATAGGCTAATCAGAAAAGAGGTCCGCATTCATCGTGCATTTAGTATGTTGTTCAAGTGGAAACCAAAAACCGATGAAACCGTGTTTTAATTCAGCAACTAGCTATGAAAACTTTACTTTAAAAAGCACAATGAAAAGACAAGTGGAGATCTGAAGCAATTGATAAGAAGAGTATATGTTGAGAGGCAGATTCAATCAGACAGTTTGGCGGAAAGAAAGGCATTGAAGATTCCTCAAGAATGCTGGTGATATGGCAACAGACATGAATGAGCAACCCCAGGACAGTTACCAATCTCCAAACTTCCTCCACTCGGCTTCTTCTCTATATATTTCCCTCTGATTCACTCGCATCTCATAGCACACGTTAGAGTCACCACTAAGCTAAGCACATGGAGAAACCACATGCCAAATCTGCACTAAAGGTTGCTGGCTGTTTGCTATTATGTCCCTTTTTATTGTCCTGATTATTTAATGCTCTGTAGCCGGTGCTGGGAGACTGATTGGTTTTCCTCTTTGTGAAAATGTACTAGATTTCTAGAAGAGCAAGTTTTGTCTTTCAGGACAGACGCCAGCAGTATCCACTGCAAGACTCCATGCGACAAGCATGTGCAGCAGGGAAGCCTAGTTGCATATAAAACATGACAACACTCCGAACATGGCCTTCTGGTCTAAGTTGTAATGTGATGACAGCAATTTCATTGCTTGATCATTTACTGCTTGCGAGAAGTCACAGAAGACACTGCCACGTTTATGATATCAGGATGACATACCCTATGTAAAGTTGTATTTCTTCAATCTGTTTGAGATACATCCACATAGGAGATCCACTTTAAATGGCGAGTAGTTTGTGAGCAGACATGAACAGAAAAAATTGAGTGCTTGATGCTTAATTTAACCTTTTATGTTTGTTGAGTCAGCCTCACGATGTACTTCTATGATATTCAGAGCCTGTCCAGCGTCCACCTACTTTTAAAAATTGATGTTTTGCCATTTCTAGAGTTGTCATATTTCGTAAGTGTCTTTTCTGGCCTTCAGTCACTCAGCTTACTGAAAGAAGAGAACAAACTAATCAAAATATACTTTAAATCCACAGGCAAAGGAGGAAGTCAAAGAGCAACTTTCCATGGACAAATCGAAGGTAAGGTGCCTTTTCTGCATTTGAACTCTCTCTCTCTCTCTCTCTCTCTCAATCACAAGGTTGCACGCCTCTTTAGGCTACCCAAAGGCCTGCTGCAAAAGAAAATACCAAGCCTGTAGATTTCAAACTCCACACACAACAGAGAGCTATCAAACGTGCGATGTTTAATTACTCGGTGAGTCTTCATCATGCATATCCATCGTGACATCATGTGCATGTATATGCACACAGTGCATTTATTAAGTGGAAGTTGATTAGTACTCTTGATCAATAGTATGTAGATTACGATATGAGTTAGTCTTTCTCTTAAAGTTTCTAATGGGCCACCACAAGCAGGTTGCAACCAAGCTGTATCTCATGGAGCAACAGAAGAAATATGAAGAGAAGTTGCAAAAGGTGTAGAAGAGAATTAAGATGGTATCTGACAAGTTCTAGATTTTCATGAAATGCACTTCCATTTCTAATATGAATCTATCAAAAAGCAGATGATCGATGAGGAAGAGGTACTGTTGCTGAGAAAAGAGATGATTCCTAGAGCCCAGTTAATGTCTTTTTGTTCGACAGGCCCTTTTACCCACAGAGGTAAGACTTATAGGTCTTCCCAAATTTCGATTCACATTGTCAAATGAATGCGACCGGTCTTGGAAAGCACGAGCTTTTGGCAAGAATAAACAGGATCGATCTCTCTCTTGAAAACATGCTGAACAGGTCTAGACAATAACAATTGCTCGGAGAGCAGCGGCTAAATTCTTAGCCAGGTTCTTGTCCTAGCAGATTGAGCAGGCCCCTGACCATCCCCAGAGAACCGGCATTCCGGATGTTGAGCAGCAAATGCTGGACCTGCACGTGTTGCACTCATCAGCTCTACAGCTTCCACTAGCACTGTCACCCCTTGAAGCCCATCAAGTGATGACAGTTTGCGCGCGGTATCGATGTTCATTACACTAGTCATTAGTGGGACAGCCCCAGTTGTCCACCATCCAACCTTTTGTTTCTCCTCTCGAGTGGGTTCTACATAGTGTCACAAATAAGCCATTTTGCTCTGCCCGTGTTGCGAGTCTTTCCCAGGGTTTCTTGAGAGCTTTTAGTTTATGGTTTTGCCAGTGTAACATAGAAGTTTTTTGGTGAGAACGAGAGAGAGAGAGAGATGACTAGTTATGGCCAAAATAAGTCTGTATCATGTATCATAAATGTCAACACCAGTCTTTCTCCTCCCATCTAATCATCCAAATCTGTCTTTCTGCAGTATTACATCAGGGGTCTCGTTCAGATCAAGGATGATTGCTAAGCAGGCGTTTTCAAAACCACGGCAGATTAGAACACTGAAGTGGATGGTGCTGCGACTGCAGTCAGAACAAGTATTAAACAAAATCAATCACTTTGCAATAAACTTCTCCTAATCTAGATTAACCACGCTCGAGCCAGTTTTCGGAGATTGAATTGCTCTTGTTTCATTGCCCAAGCAAAGGAGTAGATTATGGTAAAGAATACAGTGGACATTGAGTTTAGAATTGGAATTGGAATGACAAAAGCCACTTGTCATCATAACATAGTATTAAGCTCATAATGTAATGTGCTCATAACGAATTACTTTTTTATTGTTATATCCATATTAAAATGGGAAAAAAAATTAATTAGTGACCCCCGGCTACTATTGAATTTTGAAGTGTAATCATTGAAATCGCATGCTTTTATCAAATGGTACCGACATTTGTCAGTAGAGATCATATCCAAATAAAATTTGAAAATTTTGTGGTTTTTCCGCCAAAGAAACTTTGGAATTGATAAAGCTGGGAATTTGAAATTGAAAGGCAATCGCATCCTTATTTAAAACCATGATATGGGAAGGCAAATAAGAGTCAATCCACCTTGGGTTGAACTTTTTCTTTAATTTGCCCTCCAACATATTTGAGTGCTCAAAATTTGATTCTCTTCTTAATGTTTGATCCCCTTAAATATTCAGAAGTCACGTTGATGTTAACATTTAAAATCCATTTAAATCAATTCGACTTCAATTATAATTTTTCTTAAAATTTAAGTTTCTTTTATTTGAATTGGATAGTCATAATCAATTTTCCAAATTCACCCTCTCCATCTACAGCCGGACCCCGAGATTTGATAACTGAGTTACTACCCCTATTTTCTCCAATGTACTAAGAAACTGGCTACATAAATTCTAATGCAAGGATAAATGTGGGCTCGAAATTGGAGTTTCTAGTGTTTCATTTACTTAAAAAGTCACATTAAATTGTCTGTCGAAGCACATGGTTTGATAACGGTTTGCTCTGCCTAGCTGAAGGTAGTCATAAAAAAAAGTTTCCCAAAATACTCCTTAAAATTTAAGGCTGAACCGTTTGATTTAATAATTAAGTCGACGTTTGGTTCGTTTTAATGTCCTAGAAGAAGAGTTGGGTAAATTCTAATCCAAGCACAAACAAAACTCCAAAATTGGACTTTCTAGTTGTTTCGTTTACTTTCCTTTTTTTGTCAAAGGTTGTTTCGTACGCTTCAAAAACATTAATGTTGATATGTATATTCTTTTGAATTTTTGAGGGACTTGGCGAATTCGCCGTTTTCCGCTCAAGTTTTCGGAATGCCTCTCGCCAACGAGATTGATTCTTCGCATGCTTTTCTGATTTAGCGTTTCCTAGAATGATTGGAGCTCGCTCTCTGAATTGCTTTTTGGGGGGGAGGTGGAGCTTCTTGACTTGCTTGGTGTTTCCTTTTTCGTGGTCGAGAAAATTGAGATGAAGGTAATTCGAGTAGATATTTTTTGGGTTTTTTTTTCCTATCGTTTTTAATGAAAAGCTCAATTGGGTGGATTCTAGAATCGAATGTTACGTTCGTCCAGTGGATCTTGGTTTTCCAAGTTTCGTTGTTCGAGTGAAAAAGCGATTTTTTTTTTTTTTGGCTTATTTGTTGGAATTCCTTACTTCCCTGTCTTCTTCTTGCTTTTGTGCGGTAGAATTTTTTTGTGACTGGATTTTGTCATGGTCCATACGCTTCTTTCGATGTTTTCGCTTCTTTGTTTATTTGTAGTTATCGTTTGAGATCAGGAAGCATCCTTGAGGTGAAAAACGTGCTGTTGTGGCATCTCGGCAAGAATATCGTTCGAACATTTGGTTCGGTATCCACTTAAAATAAATAAATATGCGATGGGCTAAAGCTGTCTATTTCAACACGTAGAATCCTTCAATTTGAGGTCATCGAATGTCATTTCCCAACGCCTGCATGCATATCCACCCGTTGTGGGGGTGTCGAACTAACCTGTTGAGCAATGAAACTGAAGGAACAGAGATATGGTCATCTATTTTATGATACCATGCTTTTTTCTCCTTTGATCATGCAGTACTTCAGTGGAATTTAAGTTTTGACGATCTCCTTTCTTTTCCTTTCCTTTCTGGGTCCTTTTCTCATGTCACTTATTGCCTCTTTTGTTCTGCTCTAGTCTCTCCTAAATGTGTCATTGTCAAAGCTCAGTAGAAGATTTCTTCTGTGAGCGAACCTCGTTAAGATACCGCATTCACCACTTGGTTATAAGTGAGTATATGCTATTGTAGAATTTTGAATGAGCGTACTTCAGCCATTTGCGCGATGAACATTTCAGAACTTTTCATAATTTCTGGTTACAAATTTCCCACCCTTTTCATAAGTAAAGAAAAAAGAGGACTGACTTCAAGACTCTGCTCATCATCATCGCCGTCGTCGCCATTGTTGTCGTCATCATTCTGTTCCTTATTGAATGCAAATTGTGATTGTTGTACAGGTTCAAACATGGGATTCCTGGGCTAGGTTTCTGTCATGCACGATCTTTCTCTGGATATGGCCGACCTTCAGTTAGCGAAGTACGTTGCCCATTGCGAAGGTGCAGATTTAGTACCTGGTCGCCCAACAAGTATTATGAGTTTCCAAATGGCTCTGTATACAGTAGGAAACCCAGTTCTATATTCAATACCCATCGCCACTATGCCTCGCATGCTTCTTCTGCAGAACAAAATTCTCGAAAAATGCTTCTATATCTCACAGCTCTGGTCCTTGCGATGGTGGGAAGTAGTTATGCAACTGTACCTTTGTATCGGAGATTCTGTCAGGCTACTGGGTATGGTGGCACTATTCAACGACGTGAGTGAGATTCGAGTTTTTTCATTTGTTCATTGTCTATGACGTACTTTATATATAGTTTATATTTCTTTTGACCACTCTGGCTGATCATGAATTGACTCTGTTATGTTTAGACCGTCGAAGAAAAAATTGCCTGACATGATCCCCGACAATCACATTGTTGAGGATCTTCAGCACATTGTCGAACAAGCCTGTGTCCCCGACATGTAACCTGGCTGCATCTCACACATCTTGGCAGGTCATTCCAGTGCAGCCCAACTTTTCACCTCTCGCTTCAAGCAGTGCATTCACAATCACTTCTGCTGCCTGCTCCATCCTCCTTGCAGGCCATCTGCTATCCATTTCTGCTACAGCACTTGTGAATTTTCTAAACTTTATTGGCTTCATCTGCGAAAGATGTTTGTTCTGCAGAGACGCTCTAGTTGACAGTTTCCACTTCAAGGAGGTGAGAGGCCCAGCAACTACGGCGGGGTTGCTCTCTCGAGTTGAATGCGACTTGATGGTCATCATGTACTTGAGAAGGTCCTTTATGGTGACTGAATCGGTTTTGCTCATACCTTTGTAATGACAGATGATATGCTTGATCTCTTTGAAATGTTCGGTGCTGCTGAAATCCTCAAGGACTTTAACAAGCTCCAGGGAGCCAAGAAATTCCATTGCTTGGTGATAATGGTGCTCTTTGACACCAAAGCTTCCTCTGAGGAATCTGTAACTCCATCTCCCGAACCACGTGTGTCCATAAGCGACCCCATATAGCAAACGGAGATCCATAGACCGCTTCCTGGAGACATCCTCAACTGTCACTTTCCTGCAAAATGATTTTAAAACAAGGAATATCAGATTACTAGTAGGTATCAGATAACATCGTGCTCCCCAGTTTAATTACATTTTCAACTTACCTGACTAGTAGATTGTTGCAAATGCGGTCCCAGAGATCCATAATTTCCCTTCCACAGAGAAACTTGGAGCCCCCTTCGATGCCATTGATGCAGATTAAGTGCCCGAACCCGTTAACATGAATAAGGCCATGAAGCAGATGGTTCGGCTCGTCGAGGTCACACTCCTCCAGAGGTCTACTCCAGCAACCATCCTTCGGGATTATCAAGTGATACCTCCGTCCCGACATATAATGGTTTCCCCATCCTTGATCAGGCAATTAAAAAACATCCATGAGAAAAAAGAAGAAAAAAACACTAGGAATTCGTAATCCTCAGATTCTTTTGAAGCAAATTCCCATATCAAACCTAAAACCCATCAAGTTCCTAGGACATCCCAATCAATCAAGACCTTGCCGGAACAGGGAATCAAGTCTGCAATCGGTCAAGTTACCTGCAGATCGGCAGTGATCGCAGAAGGAGGGAGACGAGGGGGTCATGGTTTCTTGGACTGTCTACGGGGGGACGACCACGCCCGTCTTCTGGTGCATCAGGAGGGTACACCGCATTCCTCGAGGAACAGGCGGGTGTTGTCGCGGAACGGGCCAGCTGGCTTGATCGGGCACCCAGGATCGCAGAAGTCACCGAAGTTGAAGATCTTGGGGCGCCGCTTCCTCTTTCCGCAAGCCTGGAGGAAGGGGAGCGACATCTCGAAGTGGGTTCTTCCTCTTGCGAACACTCGTCGCTGTGCTTTCCTCGAACCAGAAGGAATTCCGCCAAGCCCCCGAGAGAGAGAGAGAGAGAGAGAGAGAGAGAGAGAGAGCTTAACAGATTGAAAGATGGAGTCTTGAAGTCTGTTGAAGGAGCTTCAAATGGCGGTTTTTTTTTTTTTTTTGGTCAGTCTTCAAATGGCGGTTGACTGCAGTTTGAGGGGTCGGGCGTTTGCCCGCTAAAAAAACTAACCGTTAGGTTTTTTTAAACGAGAGCGTCCAGCGTTTTTCAATTTCACCCCCCCAATCATCGCGAGAAATATTATTTTATTTGTCGGGTGGTGAAAAAAGATTCACAAATTCGGACAGTTTTTTTTTTAAAAATTAATATCACGTACTTTAATGAAAAATCTCTTGAATTTTAAATTAGTTTCACGGTCCAATGACATTTGCCCCCAGCCTAAATTTTTTCTTATCTTGCAATTGAATATTTGATTTTTTTTTCTTTTTTTGTCCATTGATTATCTCAAATTTATAAATTTGATCTCTCACAGCACTCCGGTGGCATGTCACTCAAAATGAGTGATGTGGATAGTCACGTCACCATTTTCAATTTGTTTTAATAAGGAAGACATTTTTGTAAAATGTTGATCATATGCCTTGCCACCATCGGTTGGCTTTTGATGGTGGTCATCCCACTTCCCCTTCTTGAAATGGGGATTGTGAAGGCAAATTAGAATCAAAGAGCATGCATGGTTCTTCTCAAACATACGTAACAACAGAGGAACAAATATACTTCATCTTTTGCATCGCATCTTATTAAAAAAGGGCTTTGGCTATAGAATATAAACACAAGCCCCCACATCATATCATGAATTCAAGCGCAACCTTTGTCATTTGACCTTCAATTTCCATGGAATATTTTACTTTTCCTTCGCATATCAATTTAGACCTAAATAAGTCCGTGAAATACTTCATCTTTATCCTTGTTCAAATCTCAGGATTATCGAGATGTAAAACATTAAAAAGATATTCTCTTTCTCTTAAGGAAAACAAATATACAAACATAAGCAAGAGTGCAAGACACATAGGCACTAGAATTATAATTTGGGGGACCCATCCATGAAGCTTGCCGTCCCTATATTTCAAACCGACAAACTTCGGAGGCTCTTGTGGGACCATCGGCTCCCTTCGTTCGAGGAGGTCACTTAATCGAAAACCAAGGATTCAAGGGTAACCCTAAAAATTTGAATATTTGAAGAAGATTCGCATGGTAGCCATGAGGCTCATTACAGGCCCGGCCCAACCTCCAAGGAGGCCCAACACAACGAAACGGTTCTACCGCGGACCGACTTGACGAGCCCACCCAACCTAGGGAGTTGTAGTTGTGTGGAGAAGAGATGCCAAGCGAGCATCCAACAAACTTAGGGTATATTTGGTAATGTTTCTAATTAAAAATTGTTTTATGGAACATAAATAGAAAAAACTATTTTTATTCCGTGAAATAATTTTTTAATAGAATAACATGTTTGGTAAACTTGTATAGTTTATGTTCTTGGAATAGAAAAAGAATAGAAACATGTTTAGTAAACTTATATAATTTTTTTTATTATTTTTTTATTTTTTAACTTTTAATTTTTATTTTTTCATCCTTTAGGCTGGCTACTGGCCTCAGCCATGGCTGGCGACCAGCTGACAAGGGCTGGCAGCCTCGCCCAACCACGGCGAGGCTCGCTGGCCCCCAGCAAGGCCGAACCTCAAGCCTCACCGGCTCTCAACAACTAGTTGCCGGTCATGGCTGAGGCTGGTGACTGACCAAAGAAAAAATAAAAGAAAAGAAATAGAAAGAAAAAACAAAAGAGAGAAAAATTGTTTCTTGGAATTGTACTCGAGAACAAGAAATAAATTTTTCTTGTTTCTTATTTCTATTTTTGGAAATAAAAACATAAATTTTTTATTTCCGGGAAAAAATGTAAGGGCGTGTTTGGTAACGTTTCTGTTCAAAAATTGTTTCAGGGAACAAAAATAGAAAAAACTATTTCTATTCCGGGGAACAATTTTTTACCAAAGAAACGCGTTTGGTAAACTTGTTCTGAGAATAAAAAATGAATAGAAATCCGTTTGATAAATTTATGTTTTTTTTTTATTTCTTTTAATATTAATATTAATATTTTATTTTCCTTTTTTCCTTTTCTTTTCTTCTTTTGGTCAGCAGTCTCACCGGTGGCTGGACGAGCTTTGCCTTGCCCAAATCTAGCGAAGTCGAGCGTCGTCGACCCTTGACAACGTTGTCGATCAAAGATAAAAGAAGAAAAAAAGAGAAGAGAGAGAAAAAATGTTATTCAAAAGTGTTTCTAAAACAAAAAAAGAAATTTTATTTTTCATTTCCATTCCAATTTTGTTCTGGGAAAAAAATAAATTTTTATTCATAAATAAGAAAAAAGAACATTACCATGCAGGGTAATTTTTTTTTTTTCTAGGACAAAAGAATAGAAATTATTTTCCGGGAAAAAAAAAGGGACGCGGACGAACAGGCCCTAATCACTGAGCTCTCTCTCTCCGTCTCTCTGTGCGAATCTCTTCTTCGATTCAAGCTCCGACGAGGACGACCCCCATCATCCTCGAGCTCATCCACCTCCCTCGCCATTGCCAGAGGTCGATCGATCGCTCGCCGGCCGCCGACGACCGACGAGCACCGGTTCCGTCCGACGGGGGTGTAGGACGGCAAGACCGCGAGAGGCGAGGAGGAAATGGGGCTAGGGTTGCTGGCTTCGAGGGCTCTACGGCCCGCCGCGTCGCGGCTCCTCCGGGACCCGCCGAGGCACGGGCTCGCCTGGGCGATCGGGTCCATGCCCGAGGGGCAGAGCCCCGAGGCCTCCGCCGCCCAGGCTTAGCCCGATCCCGCCCCGGAAGCCCGTCGCCGGCGCCCGGTTCCACTTGCCGAACCCGGAGAACGCGATCGAGGTGTTCGTGGACGGGTACCCGGTGAAGATCCCCCAGGGCATGACGGTCCTCCAGGCGTGCGAGGTCGCCGGGGTCGACACCCCGAGGTTCTGTTACCACAGCCGGCTGTCGATCGCCGACAAGTATAGGATGTGTTTGGTCAAGGTCGAGAAGTCCCTGAAGCCGGTCGCTTCCTGCGCTATGCCCGCGCTTCCTGGTAATTTGATTTGGGGGGAGGGGGGATTAGTTGTTTTCCACAGATGTTGTTTTTAACTTTCAATGCGTTTATTTTGAGTTTGATTTTGTTGTTTCCGGTTGGGAAAGGGAAATGCAACTTGCTGAAGTTTTGCAGACTTCAGTTCGAATTGATTTATCTAACTATGTGCTCATGGGGTTAAGTAAATGATGTTATAATCTGTACTACGTATTCTGATTTTGTTGTTATTCATTTGGTGTAACATTCTGTAAATTCGTAATTGGCTTTATGCTTGTCACTTGTGAACCGAATCAGTTATAGTGGCTAATATCAAGAAGTACATGCAGTCAACAGTGTTCTATACTTGTTTAGACGAGAGCTGTGCTTATACTTTTGATTGATATTAGACAATGTTCTATACTAGGTTAGATGATAGAATACTCTGATTTTGTGCAATATATTCACCAGTTGTGTCTCTGCAAATTTCGATGACCAGTTAGTTCCTGCAGTTGTCATATATGTCGATTGGAATTTCCAATCTTTAGAGCATCTGTTGAAGACTGTTGGTTACTTTCGGACGACATTCTTATAAATAGAATTTAATTTTCAGGGATGAAGATCAAGACGGACCCTCCAATTGCTAAGAAAGCACGAGAAGGGGTGATGGAGTTCTTATTGATGAACCATCCCTTAGATTGTCCAATTTGTGACCAAGGTGGTGAGTGTGATCTTCAGGATCAATCTATGGCTTTTGGGTCTGATCAAGGACGGTTCACTGAATTGAAGAGATCAGTGGTCCATAAGAATCTTGGCCCTCTAGTAAAGACTGTCATGACTCGCTGTATCCAGTGTACAAGGTTAGCATTTTCACCTTTTTAATTAGCATCACTGATTCTGCCCACACCATGTTTAGTTTTTCTTCCACTTATTTCAAAATTGATTACTTGGGAACTGGAGAATGCTTCATTGGTATTTATGTACAGCACAGTGTGATCATTTTGTTGTTTGGATGAAAAAGTTACGTTTTGGGAGTCGAAAGGGATTTGTAGAGGTCTTTCATGTACTCATTTCCAATTCCAAGTTGTAAGCACAGCATCAGTAATTAGTATCATCTCTTTTAAATGGGGATCGGGATGGGCAGGCTTCGAACTCGATGATTGGGATTCGTTGTTGTTATGACTTGATGCCATATCTTTGGCAGCTGAACTGTTTGCCAAAGTAGAAATTAGATTATTAATGCATCTCTATGGGAATCTTTTGATTAAAGGAAGTAGTTTTATTTTGATTTTCCTATGAAAGATAATCTTTATGATGAAATAGAAACTACCTGGACAAGGTGGGAAACTTCAGACCTGTCTGGCCTACTTCCATTCCCAGATATGGTGTCATCAATCTGTTCAGAAATTCTGAATCTGGTTTCATAATTTCACACTTAATCAGAGAGCCACTAACCCCTTCTAGTCTCCGCATTAGCAAATATGACCTATTGTGGTTGCTGGGCTCTTTGAGAGAGAGGATTTGGATGCAATTTTTTCTGCCATTGAGACCATCGCTAAGAATGGGAATGTTGTGAGGCCTGACTGGAATGGTTACAATGTATTGCTTCTACATGCTGCTCAAGCTGCGGCCCTCGATCTTGGACTTGTTCCACAATCTTTTGACAGCATCAAGTCCGCAAAATTTGTGTATCTGATGGGTGCAGATGACATCAACTTGAAGGACATTCCCGATGATGCATTTGTAGTCTATCAAGGGCATCATGGAGATCGAAGTGTATATTGTGCCAATGTCATTCTTCCAGCATTTGCCTTCAGCGAAAAGGAAGGTACATATGAAAATACTGAAGGATGTGTTCAGCAGACTCTCCCTGCAGTTCCAACGGTTGGTGATGCAAGAGATGATTGGAAGATTGTTCGTGCTTTGAAGTTTAGACGGTTTCATTCCTTCATATCAAACTGGCAAAGAAAGCTGTAAAGGAATAGAACGAGGGAAGACAGACTGGATTAACCAGTGAAAAAACAGAATTACAGAGTGCCCCCACCACGCCCAAACCTCCCCAACCGCCTCCCCCATCCTCTGTCCTTAGCCAGCTGTCCTTTTTGCCCAAATTCGTTCCCTCATTACAAGTGCATGTTGCACCTTTTTGTTTTCATAGTGAGCCTCCTCCTCCTCCTTTCTCTGTCTTCAGCTTTCTCAACGAGGCGCGAATCGTAGAGGAGTTCATTGAGGAGCCGATCGAGATGAAAATGGCGCAGGTGTCAGAGGAGATAAAGGGATGGGTAGAACAAAAGAACAAGCACGAGCGGGAAACAGAGAATGATCCACGGCCAGTGGTACCGGAGATGGAGGAACAAATGATCGAGACGGGAAACGCTTCACAGGAGCAAGTAGCACAGCAACCACAAAACCCACCGAAGCAAGTGGCACAGCATGCATATGCAAAACAAAAGAATGAGAGTGGTGCCAAAGATCGAGGAACAAATGATTGAGATAGGAACGAGCCACAAGTGGCACAGCAGCCACAAAACGACCCACTGGCATTGGCGACAAAATGGCCAGCGCACCGTTCGCTTTCCGATCGGATCTAGAAACTGGACACCCGAATTGACTGGATATGACAGCGTCTAGGCCATGTCAATAGTTTGTTTGTAAGTGTTCTGAACTCATCATCGGACTGGCTAGATTAGCCAACTTGCGATCAAGTGTGGATGGTGGAGGCACTGTTATTCTTCATAACAATAGGTCATTTTATTAGTTTCATCACTCTGGCTTTCACCCTGAAGAGAAGGTATGTAGAGTTTAACAATTTAAAATATATGTTGGACGAGCAGTGTAAACTAGAGTTACCAATTATGGTTGTTTATACTGCACTTGGGTCATTATGGCCGTTATTTATGTCTTACTTTTCTCTGCTTTTATGATTATACTTTCGATCCTTTGGCCTTGTGACCACTTGAGGAGGGCCATGGCACCTAATCTAGGACTTAATTAATGTGGGACGTGTCTCTTTCCGTTTTTTTTTTTTAACAAAATGTGTTGCTACTCTAGATGGTAATTAGTGAAGTTCAAAAGCAGATTTTTTTTTTCCACAAAACTGTCTGATTGATCTTTAAGATTCATTTCCTTGTGAGAGCATCTCAAGAGACAATGGTTAGTCCATTGAAAAGACTGCGCTTGTGTAGGCATAGTCAAATAGTCATAGGCTCTCACAAGCACAATCTTTTCAATGGACTAAACATAGTCTCTTGAGATACTCTCAAAAGGCGATAAATCTTGAAGATCAATCAGACGGTTTTGTAGAAAGAAAATAAGATTTGCTTTTGATTTTCACTAATTATCATTCAGAGCAGTAACACATTTTGTTCAAAAAAAAAAGAGAGAGAGAGAGAGACATGTCTCGCATTAATTATGCCCTAGATTGGGTGCCGTGGCTCTCCTTAAGTAGTCACAAGGCTAAATGATTGAAAGTATAATTATAAGAGCAGAGAAAAGTAAGACATAAATAACGGCTATAATGACTTAGGTGCAGTATAAGCGACCATGATGGGGAGCCAGTTTTTGCAACTCTAGCTTAAATTGCTTGTCCAACATATGTTTCAAATTGTCAAACTCCACGTACCTTCTCTTCAGGGTGAAAGCCAAAGTGATGAAGCTAATGAAGTGACCTATTGCTACGAAGAACAGCAGTCCCTCCACCATCCACACTTGATCGCAGCGAAGGGTGGCTAATCTGGTTACTCCAATGATGAGTCCAGAACACTGGCAAACAAATTATTGACAAGGCCCAGACGTTGCCATATCCAGTCAATTCGGGTATCCAATTTCTAGATCCGATCGAGAAGCGAACGGCGCGTTAGCCATTTTGCCGCCAGTGCCAGTAGGTCGTTTTGTGGCTGCTGTGCCACTTGTGGCTCGTTCCTTGTCTCGATCATTTGTTCATCGATCTCTAGCACCACTGTCTGTGGCTCATTCTTTGCCTCCCGTGGCTCGTTCTGCCTGTGCATGCTGTGCCACTTGCTCCGGTGGGTTTTGTGGTTGCTATGCCACTTGCTCTTGTGGCTCGTTCCCCGTCTCGATCATTTGTTCCTCCATCTTCGACACCACTGTCCATGGCTCATTATTTGCCTCCCGCTCATGTTTGTTCTACCTGTCCCTTTATCTCCTTTGAGACCTGCACCATTTTCGACTCCTCTATGATTAGCGCCTCATTGAGAAAGCTGAATGCAGATAGCACCTCGTTGAGAAAGCTGAAGGCAGATAAAGGAGGAGCTCACCACGAAAACAAGGTGCAATGGGAGTAGAAGGGGTGTGGGGCTCATGCACTTGTAATGAGGGAACGAATTCAAGCAAAAAGGACAGCTGGCTGAGGACGGGGGAGGTGGTTGGAGAGGTTTGGGCGTGGTGGGGACACTTTGTTTTACAGTAATTAGGGCAATTCTGTTTTTTCACTGATTAATTCAGCCTATGTCTTCCCTCGTTCTATTCCTTTTCAGCCTTTTTGCCAGTTTGACATGAAGGAATGAAACCATGTGAACTTCAAATTACTTTAGGAAATATTTTTTTAAAATCATTTATTTGTCAAAAATCGGCTAATGACTCATGCTGGATCTTCACTTTGTGATTCCGTGAATGGTGTGTGGAAAAATAAATGAAGGGAAAAAGGAAAGAAAATGTGAAAGAGATAGAGTAAAGGGAAAACCGTAAAAGTTACCGGCTTTTTCCTTTTCTTTTTTTTTGGTCATAGCCTCCGGACTTTAGGAAGATCTGGTTTATAAGTTATTGCATATTATAAGTTAGACATTTATATCACATAGTTTAATCTAATCTAGGGCATGCTATTTGCGAGGATCAAAATCTCTCTCGAATCAAAGGAAAAATGTCAACTTATCTTCAAAGAAGTCATATTACCAGGAGATTTTGTCTGATGGTCTAGATTATGTAAGCTCAAAGCATAAGTAATTACTGATGTAATCTACCCAACTTTTTTTTCCCTATTTTACAATTATATTCTCATTCCTCAATCACTATTAATGATCACTCCGACGCTTTATCCTTCCATGTCAAATGTTAGATTTAGTGTCATCGTCTACCCAAAAAGGGGAAAACTAAGTGAGATTCCTGTGTGGTTGCTTATGTACATAAGAAAGAAGACGAATTTGTTTGTGATTTGTACAATCAGCCGCATCTTTAACCATTAGAAAGGGGAGGTAAGAGTTTGAAAATAATTATATATTCTCCAACTTAGGCAAAAAAGACCAGATAATTTGATAACATAGAGAACGTTTAAAAAATTGAGATTCTACTGAAATTAACTCCGAAAGCATAACTAATGATATTCTCATTAATTTGGACCGACATTACGAAAGAAAAGAAAAAAAAAAAGAAGAAAGAGGACCGTCCTCTTATTTGTTTGTTAATTTACTATCGTCCCCTCCGTTACAGCCCGTATAACAACACTGGTCAATATCTTTTCTATTATTATTTTTCCCCTTTTCCTGCTAAGCCTCTCTCGTCCTTTCCTACTATTCTCCTCCACCTTCATCGTTTTTCTCTTGTTTTCCTTGTTTCTCATGGCAAGAAGTAAACTAAAGCTCGAACACAATATTACCGCCTTGGAGACTTCGATTGACAGGCAACGGCAACCCATCGGCCAAGTCTCAAGCATGTATTTCATGGGGCTTGGACTTTTGCTGGAGCACGCGTCTCCATCCAAAATGCGCAACCTATATCCTTGGATGCCAATCATTCTCATCTTGTCGGTTGCAGCTCCCAAATCCATCAGTTTCATAAAGCTCCTGTTGCGACTCATGGATTTTTATGCAGAGCTGAACACCATGAAGCCTAGGTCTAGTCAAGACAGATAGAATGGTGCCTGGAGGAGAGCCCGTTAGATTGAGCGCACCATTCTTGCCATTGTCTATTGCCTCTTGTTCACAGCATTTGCAACTTACCATGGCCACTCCTACTTAGCAAACGTTCCTCTGGAATTTATGCCGGTGGGGTTATATACTATTTTTACCACCAAGTTAAATAGCATATAAACTAATGGGAAGCACTCCAATTTCTTTAATGGTAAATGATGGAACCACTATATAGCTCACACTACCAAAGGCAAATCTTTCACAAATGGGAAACTGCTAGAATACTTGCCCGAAACCAAACGTTTCATAAGCTGCTCTGCTCTACTTGAATTTCGAAGAAACGAAGCTTCCAGTCCCTGGATAAACTAATATTTCACCAGGTCAAGGATCCTCCATGAAACAGCAAAGGCTGTAGTGTAAAGAAGCAAAACCTTCCAATGGTCTACCTTGCTGGATGGTTAGTCTGTGCCAGCATACTACAAATTGACATGGGTACTTGTTCTATTTAAGATAAATTAGGATCTGGTATATTTTATACCAATTAATTGATTCGGATAGGCCAAAATGCCCTAATTAAAAAAAATACTAGGATACCAATTTAATTTTGACAAATCAAACAGATAATTCACACTGACGGTAGCCCGTAAAGAGTTTTATTTATTTATTTATTTATTTTTATCATGCATCATTATTTTCATAATTATACTACAGTATATTGACCAAACCATAAGCTCTCAAATCACATGATTATTAGTTTGGAATGCCAAGATGGGTAGTTGGTTCGTTTCAGTATCCACGCACTTTTCAAACCTGAGATTCTCGTCTTTGTTATTTCTCTCTCTTGAGAAGCTGCAACCGTCTTTTGATGGCATATGGTCCTTTCGTAATTAAATGTGGTTGCTATTTGTCCGCTACTCAATCTCGAGTTATCACCTCGCTAGTTATGGAGAGTTGATCACAAAAAGGATTGAATAATTCTGATCATTGTTTGACCTAAAATTGGTGCGGTAGAATCCTATATCCTCGCTTGGGGACCAATTTCGTGGGGGCTAATTACAAAGCTTAAAGTATGACAAACTGACTTGTATATTGAGAATAATTCTCTAAGTCTTTTTTTTAGTCTGTATAAATTTCAACTTAAGTTGAAAATATTGCAAGAAGCGGCTTCTGCAATATTTGTTGCCAATCTTGTTTCTCTTTCAAATTACCCCAATATATAATCCCATGGAAAATAATTTTCCTAAGAGTGTAATTTTGGAATATGTTTAGATATGAAATCTATTTTAGACACAAAAAAAGAAAAAGAAAAATCCTTTAAATCAAATATCTTAACAAGGTTTCATTGCAAAGATTACTATTACTGAACTCCATAACACCCAGCACCATGTCCCTCTATTCCTATCTACTCAATCAATCTCATTTTCCCACGGTAGCGAAATCGCCAAGTTGCTGCATTTGACTAAAATAATTTCCAACACAGGCAAAGAAATCTAAAATTATCCAAATATTTAAATAAATAAATTAAATTATACGAGCACATCCAAAGGAAAGAGATCACACTTCTGAAGTTGTTTGGGAACCAATCAGATTTGCGTGCAACAAATAAAAACAAAACGACTTTTCTGTTTCATCTAAAAAGCTGAAAAGCAAACATGTTCATCTTGTCCAGCCATTTGCCCTAAGATGGCTAAGACCCACTTCCTTGTGCAATTTTTGTTGTGCTCCTACTCATTGTCATCTAAATCTTGATCACAGTTCACAGAATCATTGCTCAAGTTATCCTCGCCACCCGCATGTGCAGAGCCACTTTCCCTTTTTGGATCACTGTCTCGAGACTAATTTTGCTCTTCACAGCAACCCCTTCACAAATATAGGAATTGCAATATGTTTTTCGCTTTCTACTTCTGCCTGTTATGCGGTAACATGAGCCATGCTATTCTGATCATTTTTATTTTTAGATGGCAAAGGGCATCGCATAATGAAATTTCTTCTTTTATTAAAAAAACAAAATTCTCCGGTGGAAAGTTCTTAATTTGGCTTGGAGGAATCGTTTTTCACAGCTGTCATGTTTAATCTGCCGTAAAGGCATCCATGTTGAAATTCAACATGAAATTTACTGTGTTGGTAATTGTATTTTGAAGATATTAGTATTTTTCAGGTAAAGTGGAGATTTTTAATGCGGCACTTGAGGGCTTCCCACGCACGACATAAACAAATCGAGCGTCATTTAATTACGGTATTCGGCAACAAAAAAATAAAATAAATAGATTAGGGTAAGTAGAGTCTCAATGTAATATACACATTAACTTGAAATACTGAAGAGATGTGTTTTCAACGAGTCCACATCTGAAAGAAAGTTTAGTTATATGCAACTTATTAATGTTTTGCATTAGCTTTTTCTCTACGAATGCAAGTCTGCCTTTCTCTCTTTCCTTTCAGATTTATTATTGTCGCTTCTTGCAAAGCCCCCGACCTTGTCCCTATCGACCCCCTTTTATGTGTAAAGTCAATGGGGTCCCTCAAGGAAAGGAACACTGTCTCTTTTCCCCTTTCCAATCTCTTAGATTGCACGGCCGAAGATGCGATTTCCTTTATCTTTTATACCATTTTCCATTGACCAAACCTAGCTTATTTTCACTTATTTCCTCCAACGGCCGAAATATAGTGCTTGAGAAATCGTGGATGTCATCAAATCAAGAAAGAGATTTTCGCACATGTGCCCAATCGCCTTGCAGTCAAGAATTTATTGTGAGCTCTCTCTCTCTCTCTCTCTCTCTCTCTTTCTTGTCTCTTTGATCTTCAATCATTGACCGTAAATTATGCGCCAAATGCATGGCAGTCATGTAGGCTTTCTTACGAGAGTTCTCCTTCCCATCAAAGCTTTGTCGTAATTTCCTTTTTGCTTTGAGACTTCTCTGCTCGTTCCAAATATTATGATCCGCGCGTTTTATATTTCGCTCTAGATTTGCATATTCATAAGCCATGAACCTCCATGTATATGTTATGACAATCCTGCTAAATTCAACCACATAACATAATCTTTCCAAGTATAGCACTCCACCTGCAACTCCGAGCACCAGTACTAGCATGGCTATTTGCAGAGTTGTGAGATGTGCAAATCGTTCCCACAACCGATAAATTAGTGTTTCCAAGTTCTGGATCCGTCCAATTAGCAAATGACGTGGTCCCTACGTCTCCTCTTCCTCAATGGCGACTAAACAAGGAGCAATGTGTTGCAAAGGAGTTAACCATTGAAGAAGAAATGCCTGGAAACGTGAAAAGAAGCATAATGAGAAGATGGTTCTCTTAGAGCTAGAGAGAGAAAGACAGTACCACTGAGAGTACTTCAAGATTTTTATTAGGCAATAAACTTATTTTTTCAAAAGGAAATACCGACTCTGCTCAGATTGCACCGTGAGTTGTATTTGCCATTGTTGATGGAGACCCATCTGCTAGGGGTCTTTATATTTTGGCAGTTGGGAATCACGGGCCAAGCGTACGGGGGATCGAATGGAGAGAAGATTCTTACGAAAGATATCCTTGTCCTTTTCAATTCTCTTGCCTTTACTCCTCAATCTGATATCTTCTGATCCTCTGCATCGATGGTTGAACCTTATCTTTTCCTTCCTTTTTTGATCCCCCTACTAAGACTAAGACCACGGTTCTTTTTCTTCTTATCTCAATCAAAACGAATCTGGAGCAGGAAGAAGAAGAGCAATTTATCCTGAACCCCGTTCTCGGTTCATCATCGTTTTGATTTTGACCGCTTGGATTTTGCATGACAATGTGAGGTGAAAGAAGAGCCAAACATTATCCGACTGTTTCTCCTGAATGAGTCCATATCTAACCCAATCTCGAGTCCAATTTTTCAAGAGATTGCACAATCAGGGATCATCTCATCTTAAATCCGGTCGCACAGATTATCATCCATTTTGCCACCTTACAGCTTTGCTCGTTGCAAATAAGTTAATTATAAACACTATTATTAAATGCAACGTGATGGAGTGCCTAATGCCTTAGGCACTTTTGTGTACTAATTTTTATTATATAATGAATGACAGATGTGGAATCACAAAAATTTAGGTGTTAATACTTTTTTATACATGGCATTAAAGTTGAACATCAACTTAATCTCAATGACCAAAGAAGATGAAAACAAAAGAAAAAGGGCAAGTATCCTATTTTAGTAGGTGTTACGTAGGTGTTACGGCATTCCCTGACTAGCCATATACACATGCAATGTGAACATGAAGAAAACAATTACTTAATGCCGCATCTTCATTCGACCTAAGACTGAAAATCAAATCTCTTCTGCCCTTTCCTCTTCATATTGTTTTGAGTTTCATGTGATGCCTAAATCGATTTGGTAATTCTTCCGCACAAAATTAGTTTATTGTCATGTTTAGTTACGCATTCTATGATCGCCGACGGGGTAACGAGGTAAGAACGAAAGCAGTATCGCTAGAGATGGTGTTTTCCGATCAGGTTTGCATTCGCCAAATCGATGCAATACTCTGTACGGTCGAATGATTCAGAGGAAGAGCAGCAGCAACTGACGGGCGGCAGTAAACGAAAGCAGCCCCAGAAGCTTTGCTTGTTTATCAACCTGTTCTGCTGCAATCAATGCCCTGCCTGTGAGCATGGGAAAATATCAAAATCTTTTGGCCTGTCTCAGCATCTTCCCCCTCTCGTGCTTGCAGAGTCTGTGGTAAAAGAAAAAGGAAGAAGCTGGTAAGACTGAGGAGGGGAGGAGATGCTTTGGAGTTACATCGTCTGTGTATAAAAAACAAATGAGGAAAATGCTCAGAAGGAGAGAGGAGGTGCAGAGCTCTGACGATGGCGATTCTCTAAAGCTGGGGAGAAAAACATAGTACAGAGAGTAAAGAGAGAGGAGGGTGCATCCTGAAATTGGCTGGAGGGGCAGAGAATCAAAGGCAAATAAGGAGGAGATTTTTTTGACCGATTTCGACTCCATGATATGTGAAACAAATTTGTGTTAAACTCGAATTGGTCATTCACTCTAACCATCAGTTACTTAATCGATTGAGTTTGACTCAATCGGGCGCCACGTGCCCGACAAAGTTTCATTTTCAGGGCTGGTATAATCGATATTTAAATAGATAAAATCATGGAACAAAACTTCGGACAAATCGAGTAATGCCATGGATTGACCACTCAATCGAGCCTTTTTGAGTAATTAACACTTAGTTCTGCGTTTTTTGAGTAATTAACACTCTCAGTTCTGCGTTGGCCTTTATATTCCCCTGTGCTCAGCTCAGTTCTTTGTTGGCCTCTCTCTCTCTTCCCTCGTTCTCCTTCTCCAGCAGAGCCGATTTTGCTCTCCTCCTCCTCCTCCTCCTCCTCTGGACCCTTCTCTCTCTCTCTCTCCCTCTCCCCCCACCTCCTCCGCTCCTCTCATGCCTCTCTTCATGTTTCACCGCATCTCTCATTCTCTCTCTCTTCCCTTGTTCTCCTTCTCCAGCAGAGCCGATTTTGCTCCCCTCCTCCTCCTCCTCCACCAGATCCTTCTCTCTCTCTCCCCCCACAGCCTCCACTCTCATGCCTCTCTCCACGTTTCACCGCATCTCTCCTTCAATGCCGACTGACGAAACGCTGTTCTCGATGCACCTATGACGATGGTTGCGGGAAGTTTGAAAAATGAAGAAAAAATTAAAAAACGGAGCATGTCCTCTCTTGTTTCGTTTTGGCTTTTTTTCACAATGCAAAAGGCGTCTTTATCCTTTACATCCCCTTGTGCTCAGTTCTACGTTGGCCTCTCTCTCCCCCTCCTTCCTCGTCTTTTCCTCCTGCAGAGCCAACTTTGCTCTCCTCATCCTCCCTCCTTCGGACCCTTCTCTCTCTCTCCACCTCCTCCACTCCTCTCATCCCTCTCTTCACGTTTCACCGCATCTCTCCTTCGATGCCGACTGACGAAACGCTATTCTCAATGCGCCAGGAAGAGCTCCAAACCCCAGGCCCGTAACTTGAGAGCTTCCACCGGTGGCCTATGGCGATGGTTCCGGGAAGTCGTGTGCCTGCACATCGTGGGGCTCACGTGCGTGCTGGCGATCTTGTCTCAATCCAAGCTGTACTGCTTGGACAGTGGTGGCGCTGGTGTTCATGACCGCCGGCTTCTACCTCATTGGCTTCATCATGCTCGTGCTGCGGCTCATGCAAAGGTACACGGAGCTGGAGGCCACAGAGGGTCAGCTAAGGCGGCCATTGGCGGACGTAGAGGGCGGCACCGGTAGGAGGGGAGGCTGCGGTAGGCGCGCCCTGTACAGCACCCTTGCTGTGGTGTACTTCGTCCTCTTCACCGTTGCCATTGCTAGGATTTCTTGGTTGTTGTCTTGTCCCGACCGATGATGCAAGTGTCAAAAATGCCTAGCACAAGCGTTACTATCATCTGGAGGAAAAAAGAAGAAGATTGTAATGCCTTTATTCACAGGTATATAACAGTTGAGTCAAATCATCTAAGTATTTCACTTACTTGATTCAATTTTATGTTCACGGTGTTGTTATATAGCAATAAACCACTTCAATTAGCCGCATTAGTCTTGAAAGGTTGGAGATTCGGACTTATTCGTCTCTATATTCCATTGCGTGGCAACAAATTGGACAAGATACGGATTTGTTTTGTGCGGAATGTCATTCGTCTGGTGCATTTTGCCAAGGTGCTTTTGCTCAGGTTGGATTTTCGGTTACATTGGCATGCTTTCGCTGCTTTTCCTTGTTTACAGGATGAGGTTTTCATTCATGCTTAATTGTACTAGCTTTGCCCTCCTCGCTGTTTGCTTTGATTTATGCTCTTCTGCCTTGGTATATCTGCTGGTGTCTCGCTCATAATTTTGCTTAGAAACATCGTCTAGTTAACATTTCTTTGTATTAGCACAAATGCCAAAAATTATAGACTTTTTTACTTAACCAATTGAGCAGATGTTGGCCTCAACCTCTTATGCTTGCCACGAGCCCCTTTCCACAAATCAAACCCAAAAAATTTACCGCCTCAGTCATTGAGAAGTGCCCCGCTCTCGCCCTTCAGCGGGTAAATCTTCCTTAACAAGAATAAATCATGTTAAATGCGATGAAGAGCCATTTTCAATTGATATCAAAGATGTAAAAAAACCACCCATCTGCATCATTTTCCGTGACAATACGAAGTCTAGGTTTCGCTGAAACCAAAACATAAAAACGCATCCGCATCGTCGTTTGATTGAAAGCCAAACATGTTCATCATCTTCCCTGACCAAGCTAAAGACGTTACAGATTATTATTATTATTTTTTTTTCAGATGACAGTAATGCTTTCAACTGGGCAAGCCATCGACCAAGAAAGCGTGGCAACGGCGAGGGTGAGAAGGATGAAGCAGCCCATGGTGAGGGTGGCATACAGGGCGCGCCTACCATGGCCTCCCCTCCTCCCGTTGCCCTCTACGCCCGCCAATGGCCACCTCAGCTGGCCCTCCACAGCCTCCAGCTCTGCATACCTCCGCATGAGGCGTAGTATCAGCATGACCAAGCAGACGAGGAAGAAGCCGGCGGCCATGAGCACTAGCATCTCCGCCATCCCAGCGTCCGAGCAGTGCAACTTGGACAGAGACGTGGTCACCAGCATGCATGCGAGCACCGCGACGTGCAGGCACGCAACTTCCCAGAATTCTCACCATAGGACACCGATGGAAGCCCTCAAGTTACGACCCTGGGTTTGGAGCTCTTCCTGACGCATTGAGAACAGCGTTTTGTCAGTCGGCATCGAAGGAGAGATCCGGTGAAACATGAAGAGAGGGATGAGAGGAGCGGAGGAGGTGGAGAGAGAGAGAAGGGTTTGAAGGAGGGAGGAGGAGGAGAGCAAAGTTGGCTCTTCAGGAGGAGAAGACGAGGAAGGAGGGGGGAGAGAGAGAGGCCGATGCAGAACTGAGCACACGGGAATGTAAAGGACAAAGACGCCTTTTGCATTGTGAAAAAAGCTAAAACAAAACAAGAGAGGACATGCTCCATTTTTTAATTTTTTCTTCCTTTTTTAAACTTTAGTCATACTCTCTCATTTTGTCCAAAATCAATGAAAACATTGTAAATTTACGGTTTTAGAGTCGGTCTAAGTTTGATTGGTTATCATGAGCATCGGTGGAATCTCAAATTGTTAATTGAAATATTATGGTATTGATTGTGTTATGTATTTTTTTTAAATCACATTTTATTATTTTGGCATGATGAATTTCATAAGATAATGCCATTATTACTCAAAACCCATAGCAAAAAAAATTCAGTATTTTGCAATAAGATGAAAAAAAAAATTGTTGATGAAGTTGTGGAGAAATACGGGCACTTTGATAGTGATAAAAAAGAAACTAATTTAATTAAAGTCCCATCTTTCACTTGGAGGGCCAATTTTGGATAAATCGAAGTCATTTGGCACTCATAATGTTTATTTGAAGTTATATGGATTATATATTACAAACAAATCTATGTATCATAGATTCATAATACTATCAGACATACGTTAGGTGGCATAATTATTGTCAAACCAATCGTCATTTAAAAATCTATTTATCATTTTTGGTGCTTGTGGGAGACTATCACTCTGCTATTCTTTAATCCCTTTTTTCTTTTAAGAAATCTATACAACTTTAACGGAAAAAGTATATGGTGGATGAGCAAGATCCCGTATATCATCCTTGCATTCTTTAAATTTCTTGAGCATTTCACCGTTGCCCCCTTTTTTTTTGCCGGTATTTCCAGTCAAGTCAGAGATAACTTGAATTGAATGAGTAATATTCTACATTACATATATTACATAAAAAAAATCTCAAGATAATTTATAATGTAAAATCTAAAGATTAAAATTCTGATGACTAACATATCGATAGGCTAAATATTAATTCATGTGTGTCACCACGTGGAAATCATAACAGTAATTAAGGATTAAGATAGTTATAGTTAGGGGTTTCAGAACTGAATTGGAAAATCTAATAGAGACTAGAATCGATTTTTTCTGTATTTTTTGTTCGATTCGGATAATAAAAAATAACTGTTCTTTACACAACCTCTCTCGTTTTTCACTAAATTTATTTTTAATATTAAAAAAAACTGAAAAATCAAATTGAATCAAATCTTTGATTTTAATTATACTCGATTAGAGTCACAATTCGATTCAAAGTTTTTTTTTTTTTTGGGTCTTATCAATTCAATTTAAAGTTAATGCACTCCACAAACATATATTGTTAGTCTAACAAACCATTTCGATAGTTTCGTTCTGGTGAAAATAGGCTGGGCAATGCTAGCTGAGCTCTATGCCCTCGTGTTCTGACAATTATGGCCATCATCAAAAGACATGTAACTTTCAAATTTGCAAACAACACTATTTATTCGAAAAACATGCATCCTAAATCACTTACTAGAATTTTGCCGAGTGTCAAAATATAAGATTGAAAGAACTTAACATCAACAATCATAAGAATGTAAGATCTCATAAGATGAAACTGCGTGTAAAATGGTTACCGTTTGGAAGAACTTACCTTCGAATATGCAAATAGAACTATTCTATTCGGAGCCCATACATTGTAAATCTCTAATTTAGAAAATGGGATTGGTACTTTTAGTTTTTTAATGAGTGCAAGATCTAAATATTTGTGAGTAGGGTAAGATTTAGATATATATATATATATATATCTATCCAAGCAATCACAGACATATAACAGCCGAACTGTGTCACCTAAGTACTTCACTTACTCGATTCAATTTTGCGTTCACGGTGTTGTTATGTAGCAACCGTTTTAATTAACTGCATTAGTCTTGAAAAGTTAGAAATTTCGGACTTTACCCGTCTCTGTACTTATTGCGTGGCAGGGCATGATGCGGATTTGGTTTATGCAGAATATCATTTGTCTGGTGCATTCTGCCAGGTTGCTTTTGCTCAGGTTGCCTTTCTGGTACGTTGGTGCTTTTGCCAAGGTGCTTTTGCTCGGGTTCCTGAGAGGAACCTGTGTCGATGCTTTTCCTTGTTGCAAGACAAGGTTACGTTCATGTTTAATTGGACTATCTTTGTCCTCTTCGCTCTTTACTTTGATTTGTTCTTTCTTGCCTTGGTAGTTGATTTTCTTCTTTGCACGTCCACGAACGATGCCTTAGACAGTCCCTCGTCTTATTAAGGTGATAACATAAGTGCTAATCAACGACTTTGATAGAAGATTTATCGTGCATGCAATAAGTTCTCCATCTATACTTATCGAGTTGCTCATATCTCCAAAATAATTTTGCTTAGAAGACATCATCTAGTTTCATGCTTTTTAACATTTATAACTTTTGAAGGTCATTCACACAATTGTCGTATGACAAACGATTGCTCTTTTTAAGTACTTTTTTGTTAATAGCAAACACATCTAGGTAAACATACCTAAAAGCCAAGTGAGGTTGCAATGAGGAAATAATATGATATCAAGGGGCTCGTTATCTGTATGGGGAGGTAGGAGGGAGGTGTTTGGTTCATTACTGAGCAAAACTTTTAGACATTTTTGGCTTAAAATTGCTAAGGTAAATGTCAAGCATTTTATGTGGCATGATTGATATTGATGTATGTAATTTTAACGATTTTTCCAAAATTTTTATCATCCGAATTTTTTATTATCATCATCATCATCATCATCATCATCATCATTATTATTTATTTTTGCTGTGGCTTTGAAGGATCGCTAGGCCTTACCGGCCGCTGGCTATACGGGCTCAAAGACAATCCACGATGCATTTTCAGTGGCCATCGATTTAAGAAAAGAGAACTGCGGTCTTAGTGAGACTAAACAAGGAAAGAAAAGACAAGATTATAAAGGACAAGTTGAGGGACCTCTGTGGGGATGCGAGCGATCAGAAAGGAGGTTCTACTATGGAAAGGATTCCTAGAGGGAATAGTGAAGGTGAAGAAGTCATTAGACTTGGTGGATCAATTTGGAAGCAGGATAAATGCATTTGGTGCCGATTCATCTCGAGCAAAACAGTTCGCATCCTTCTTATTTTGTTCTGTCTCATGCTCCTAACAGATGCATTGAAAGAGCGTGTACGGTTGCAATGAAAGAGTTAAAAATTATGTTAATGTATAATTAGTCTTTGGTTTCTTTTTGTTAAGATTTGTGTTGAGCTATTAACTTCTTTAACAATGGAAATGAATCTTGTTCACCAATATTTTCGAGTTATAATTGAAGACAAATATTTCGATTTTACTTGCCTTTAGAAAGCAGCGTTTTCTTTTAATTTGAAAGTCGATCACGGCAAGTCAAACTTGTATTTCCATTTCATGAAAAAGTAGACGAAAAAGTGGCTCTAAATTTATGATTTACTTATAGCAGCTACTGCATACAATTTTTCTTCATAAATCGGGGGGACTATTGTAGGTGAAAAAGGGTCAATTTCTTTGTAACGGCACAAATGAAAAAATTATTTTAAACTTTTCGATTTGACAAATTGAGTAGATATCGGCTGTCGCTTAATTCTCAATCTTTTAATTTCCTAAACTCTCTTATGCTTGCCACGAGCCCATTTCCACAAATTACACCAGCAAACTTAAATCTTCCATAACAAAGAATAAATCATGTTAAAAGGCTCAAAGAAGAAACTAAAGACATAACAGATCGCTTTTTCTTAGATGACAGTATGCTTGTGCTAGGCATTTTTGACACTTGCATCAACTTTCATCTCAGCGGTTGGGGCAAGCCAACGACCGAGAAATCCTAGCAATGGCCACGGCGAAGAGGATGACGTACACCACGACGATGGTGGCGTACAGGGCGCTCCTACCACGGCCTCCACTCCTCCCGGCGCCATCCTCTCCTTCCGCTAACGGCTACCTCAGCTGGCCCTCCGTGGCCTCCAGCTCCGCGTACCTCTGCATGAGGCGCACCATGAGCATGACGAAGCTGACGAGGTAGAAGCCGGCGGCCATGAGCACTAGCACCACCACCGTCCAAGCATCCGAGTAGTGCAGCTCGGACGGAAATGTGATCCCCAGCGCGAATGTGAGCCCCATGACACGCAGGCCTGTGACTTGCTGAAACGGTGGCCAGAGGCCACCAATGGAAGCCCTCAAGTTGCGACCTTGGTTTCAAGTTCTTCTTGACGCATTAGAAATAGTGTTCCTTCTGTCGGCATCGAAATGGAGGAGGTGGAGAGAGGGAGAGAGAGGGCCCGGAGGAGGAGGAGGAGAGCTGTGACATCCCAAATTTCTGATTTTGTTTTCAATTAAATGAGACGGACTTTTCATCGATGCGCTTATAGTTCAATTCTTCGAGTTGATCACTCACAAGATAACTAGTCTATCAGGTGAAGCCGTTAAGGAATTTAAATGCAATAGGCTTGAGAATCTGACCATGAACCGACTGCTCGATCGTATAAATCTTCAAGGATCATTACGACACTGTCAAAATCGAACATAGATCAGTAATAGGTTGATTCGACTGAGATATGTAATTAGAGTGTGGGTGATTCCACCCGATTTCAATATCCTCGTCGATCGGCACTGAACTGATTATTCTGTCGTTTTGGGTACCCTATGTCCGTATTTGAAACCTCGAGATTTTCACGACAATCGAGAGTCGTCAATGTATAGAGATTATGTCGTGGCTTGAAAATATTCAACCACGGGTCAATTGCACTGAAAATTTTTAAAAGCTACCCAGTAGATTAGGACGCGTTCAAATCGCGCCAAATTGAAATTAACCGTGATTTTAAACCTGAATTCAGAAATTGAAAGTTCTGCCATGTCATAATTCATTTTAGGAACGCCGACTTATCTCCAGAAGATTTTTCTACAAACCGAGATTTTTGGCGGAAAAGCAAAGTAAGGCCGTTTTTGTTCGAGATTGTTAGAGGGCCGTTTTTTTATCGAATCTTCGGGATACAAGTTGGATCATTTGACGGGGAAAAGTCATAAGAAGGTCGAGGACACATGGACCGATTTATTTGAGCTTCAATTGATTGGAATTAAGAGAGAATTGAATGGATTGAATGGGGGAATGTCCAAAATTCGTAGCTCCCATGGCACACCACATTTTGCACCTATTGCCAAGCTTGTAGAGGATGATTGGAGGAGAGAGAGTGGATGAGGTCATGTGGTGTCATGGTGGGGGCAAAGCCAATGAGAAGATGGCAAGTGTTGAGCTCTATAGAGCCCAAGGAGACCCCTCACTCTTCAGCAGCTTCTTCTCCCTTAATCCAAGGCTTTTTCCATTGTTGTTGAAGGAGAGAAGCTCAGCAAAAACTAGAGGAACTAAGCAACATCAGCCCTCCACCGTCGCATGCCCATCGGACCCCATTTCCTCCTATGTTTTTCCCCTCGTTCCAGTTTCTGCTCTAGCCGACCTTTCGTCAAATATCCGAGTAAAAAGTTAACTTTCCGGTTGAATCAGCGAACGAGCCACCCATCACCGTGAAGACGACATCCAGCCCATTTCGGGGCACCTCACTGCTTGCCGGAACGATTCTCCGGCAGTCCCGTACGGCTGCCCAAAGCCGCCGCTTGCTAGACCATCTGGACTCGCCTAATTCCGCATGTTTCGCCCGTTTCGCGGTTTTCAGCCATTTTCTCCCCATTTCTACCCTACCTCCACCCATACCAACCTCCAGTAAGATTCCCTTGACCCTTGGGAGCCACCAGTTGCCAGCCACCCGCTCGCCAGAGCTCCGATCGGCCCGTTTTCGCCGTTGAAGTTGCTGATTTCTTCTCTGCAGTTCAGCCCAGATCAGAAGCAGAAGACAGCAAGGTTTTGGAGACTTTGTGGCCCGTTTTCAAGCCCTTCCCAGCCTCCGTTGGTGTCGCCGCTTTGTGGTTTATTGACCGCCTTGGCATTGTGGTCGCCGTGAACTCACCGACACGCAAAACCAGTGAGTTTATCCTCTAAACCTCTCTTAGCAAGTTAATCATGCTTAATGGGTGTTTAGATTAGTCTAATTAGGCTTAGGTGGTTAGATTAGATTATTTTAACGTAAATTAGATTAGTTGTATGATTAATTTAATGGATGTTTAATTAGGGCTAATTGTATGTTTAAATTAGTGTAATCTAGTTTAAGCCTTAATTAATTATTTTTAATTAAATAATTATTTCGAATTTATAAATATTATTTTATTATATTATATTATTATGTCGGGATGGCTAGTCGTCAAAATTTCACACTGATCGCAACAATGCGGTGAGTTTGTGTCAATTGTATATTTAATGGAGAAATTGAGTAGAATGATGATTATGGTTAATTATTCCAAAGTGTGGAATTGAATGAAATTGGAGAAGTTTTGGTATTTAACTTGAAAATACCCCGTGTTGGCTTATAGCACCGTAACTGGTTGGTAAGACTAGTTTGTATCGATTGATTGAATGGTTGTTTATGTGGGGATTTATCCCAAAGATGTTTAGTATCGATATTCGATTGGAATTTGATTGTGAAAGGTTGTGAATGGATCTAGAAAATCGTCGAAGTTTGACTGTGCCCTGTTAGACCGTGATTTGCCACCTGACAAAGGTCGTGCTTGATAAGGCCGTAATCCACCATCTATTAAAGGTTGCGCCCGTTGGGCCGTAAATTGCCACCTGATAGGGGTTGTGCCTGATAAGGCCGTAATCCGCCACCTATTAAAGGTCGCGCCCATTTGGACCGTGATTTTCCACCTGACAAAGGTCGTGCTTGATAAGGCCGTAATCCACCACCTATTAAAGGTTGCGCCCGTTGGGCCGTAAATTGCCACCTGATAGGAGTTGTGCCTGATAAGGCCGTAATCCGCCACCTATTAAAGGTCGCGCCCATTTGGGCCATAATTTGCCACCTAAAGATAGGTCGTGTCCTTTCGACTGTGGTTTTTAGTGAATGATTTGATTGATTATTGAATTGTACTGATGTGTAGAAATGGACTGAGGCGATGTAAGTCCTTAATCCTCTTTGTGTGGCTAGAGCGCCCTGGGGCTTATTTTCTTCCTAATCGAGTTTTAGAGGGTAGGACTCACTAAGACATTGTTTCATCCCGGTTGTGGGATAATATTTCAGGTCCCTAGATGGCGGATCCTCCGGAGCTTTTTGGTAGACCAGTGAGGGTCGTTGAGAGGATTTTTGACTTCGCCAATCCTGACTGAAGAGTTAGCGAATGGACCTGTCTAGCTTATCTTAGGACAGCTTAGTTTTTTAGGATTGATCTTCTATAGATCTTTTGTAAATAGCCTAGTCTTGTAAATGGACTAGTTTGATGTGTATAAAGTTATGTGGTTTGAATTGGAAAATGTGATCTTACTTTTCTATCCCAATTGAGTTTTGTCTGGGGATTAATTATTCGCTTCCGCATGTACATTAAAAAGAATGGGTCGGCGACGTGTCTTGGGAAGTCTCTTTTCTATTGACCGCAGTGGGATGTGCGCGTGCTCAAGGTTCGGGACGTGACAAGAACAAAGTTGGCTCTGTAGTGGTAGGAGAATAAGGGTAGAGAGAGGCCACATGCACTGTGAAAGAATAAAACGAAAGAACAAAAGCTTTGATGAAGCTCTGATTTTTATTTATTTGTTTTTTTTTTAAAGACTTTGGTTATACTCTCTCGTTTTGTCCATCGTAAATTTACCGTTTTAGAATTGGTCTAAATTCGATTACTCAGCATAGGTGGAATCTCAAATTGTTAATTCAAATAGTACCGCACCAATCAACCAATCAAACTTGGGTATTTTTTGTAATTTTAAATCACTTTTCATAGTTTCAGCAGGATGAATTTCAAAAGATAATATTGCAATCACTCAAAACGCATAGCATAAAATTCAGTATTTTGCAACAAGATGAAAAAATAATTGTTGCTGAAATTGTGGAGGAATGCGGGCACTTTTATAGTGATAAGAAAAATTTAATTAAAGTCTGGTCTTTTGATCATAATGTTTATTTAGGATCAACCGATATCATTTGACACGTACAATGCTTATTTGAAGCAATTTGGATTAGATATTACAAACAAAACATATTTTTGGTGGCATAATTACTATAAAACAAATCTTCATCGAAAAATTTATTTATCGTTTAGCGCTTGTAGGAGATTATCCCTCTATTATTTTTTAATAAGGATGGGAGAGTGACAGGTGCTCCCCCAACCACAAGATTTTTCAAGGAATAGATTAAATATAAAAGAAAATAGAAAAATATTAGGGAATTGAAAAGAGCATTATTGAAAGTATTATCGACATGAAATATTTTAAATTTCTTGTAAAAAGATTAGTTCAAACATTTTTCACACTTATAGTCATGAAAAATATATATTCATCATTTAACAAAATATATACAATTACCAAAATTAACACCTGAATCCTTATTTATACAAATTAAAGCATCGATAAATTCAACTTAAGCCAAAGCAATCTAAGTTAACTCAAAAATCAAAATCATGATCATTTTTAACTATTGAACATTGATATTTATTTAAAAATTTATAGTATATTGAATTTGTTTGATTAAGTTTTTTGTCTCAATTCCCTTTTCAATATTTTACATAGCCCAACTTTTACATTTTGCTAGCCAAATTTCAATTTACCAAATAAGTATATATTGTGTCTAAGTTCAACAAATGCCGCAACGAGACTCATTATAGTGTGCTAAATTTTTCACTTGTTTGATAATGTTTTGATATCTCATGAAATTAGCGAAATACACATGTGAGTTACAAATATGACTTTCTTTATATTGATAATATGTGAAAATATTGTTGAAAGTACACTATAAAATAATTGAGTTTTACATTTAAGTAGTTATTTAAGGCTGTCAAAAAAAGTTCACAAGCATCAAGTATATTTCCTTTTTGTTAATTTCATTGTCTATTTGGAAAAAGATTACTATCCAAAATGTGAGAAATTTTGTCAAGATTCTTTCTAGAATTTGCTGCATGTCCATTTTGTTGTTCCGGTTGCCAATATCTCTTCAATGGTCATTTATGATTGAAAAGGGACCGTCAGCCTAGCAATGTCCATTATTTTTTAATCTCTTTTTCCTTTTAAAAATCTATACAACTTTAACAGAAAAAATATATGGTGAGTGAGCTACATTGCATTAGCCTTCTGACTAATGTTCCAGCATTCCTTAAATTTCTTAAGCATTTCACCGTTAACCTTTCTTTTTTTTTTTTCTTTTTTCTTTCCGGTATTTCAGATCAAGTCACGGATATCTAGAATGGAATGAATAATATTCTACATTACATATATTAGATAAAGAAAAATATCAAGTTAAATAATAATGTAAAATCCAAAGATTGAAATTTTAATTAATGACATGTCAATAAGCTAAATATTAATTCATGTTGGTTGGACGTGGCAATCATAATAGGAATTAAGGATTAAGATAGCTTTATTTAGAGGTGTCAAAATTGAACCGGAAAGCCGAATTGAAATTAGAATCAAATTTTCGTACATTTTTTTATTGGATTCGAATAATAAGAAACCAGTTTTTATTCTAGTTTGGATAGTTTCATTAATTGAACTGAACTGAAAATCGTCCATCTTCTTGATATTATAATTTGCATAATTTCTCTCCTCTGTTACTAAACTTCTTTTCAATATTAAAAAAAGAAAACCAAAAAATTGAATTAAATTATATTGAGTCATAATTCGATTGAAAGTGAATGCACTCCGTAGACAACCTTAGTTTTGATCACACCAGCACACTTTTAAGCCCACTTATTTTTTTCATTCTTCCAGTTTGTTCCCTCATGTTCCCTCCAGCAGGTGTCCCGTCCGCCAACATTTCTTGGACACAGCTTGCATGGAGTGGAATTGTCAGTCTTAAGTCTTAAGAGACGTCCAAACAGTCTGAACATCCATCCATTCAGGTGAAAAAGAGGCTGGGCAATACTAGTGTTGCGCTCGCGTTCTCATAATGGTCACAAAGTAGCAGCACGTATTTTGTTAAAAAGGAAAAAAGAAAAAGAAAAGAGTAGCAACACCTGAAAAGACACATCTCCGCATTAAAATCTAAAAACAAAACTGACAGACGCAAATCTACCTTCTTTTTTTTTTGCTTTTCTGTTTAGCCGAGATGGAACACTTCTCTCCAAATATTTTAAGCACAAAGGAAACCAGTGCCAACTCCCTCCACGCTTTTGGCAGTGAAGAGTGGCTGATCTGGCCAATCTGAGGACGAGTGCTAGGACATCGATATACAGACTATCGACATGCTCAAGATGTTGTCATAGCCAATCGATTCGCATCTCCAATTTCTGCATCCGCTCGATAAGCAAACGGCGTGCTTCCCATGCTCGCCGAACCACTTCGGCTACTTCTCCGATCTCCTGTGCCACTATCTCCTGCACCTCGTTTTGTTGTGGGTCGTTCTGTGCCGTGATCATCTATGCCTCGATCTCTGATGCGATCGGCTCTCAATCTGTGCCTTGATCTTCCGTGCCACGATCTCTGCCATCTGCGCCTCGATCTGTGCCTTGATCATTTGTGCCTAGATCTGTGCCTCAAACTCCTTTCTGCATCTTCTACAAAACTGTGAAGACTTTGAGGCTTTGTAACGAGTGAGTAGATATTTGTCCTAAGTCGTGATTGGTTGTAACAAGTGAACCTCCCCTGCCGCCCATTTTCCCTTCTGCTTCTCTTCTTATTTTCTTCCTTCACCTTTCTTCATCCCTTTCCCTGCTGCCGACTGGACTTGAGGTCTGCTGCTGTCAACAATGATTTCTATGCTCAGTCTGCAATGAAGGTTGGATTGCATAAGCACATTCTCCACGCAGATCTGCCCTCTCTTCCTTTTTCTCTTGATGGAACAATTCTCTCCAAACTTTTTAAGCTTTGTTCCGAGGGCTCGCCATGCTCCAAGAAAAGCTGGCGAGCCGGCAGCACCGTCCAAGCGTGGAAACTCAAGTTGTCCGAGGTGTTGCCACAAGCAATCGGTCTCCAAAAAGTCCCTTTCGTTTGGACTTCTTTCCTCTCGGAAGAAAGTGCTTCAGTGGCCATCAGTGAAAATGAGAAGAATGACAAGAGGCTGGGGAGTTAGGAGGAGCTGGATAGAGAGGGGGTCGGAGGTAGGCGAGCAAAATAAGGAGGGAGTGATACTGAGCACCGAGGACGAGAGAAGAAAAAAGGAGAGAGAGGAGGCTGAGGCAATACTAAGCATAAGGAGAGAGAACTTTCCTTTCAAATTTCGTCGCTTCATGCAAAGCCCTCTCTTGTCCCTATCAACCCCCTTTTATACGTAAAATCAATGGGCCCCTCGAGGAAAGAAACTTTCTCTTTTCTCTTTCCAATCAAAGATTGCGCTACAGGCGAAGATGCAATTTCCTTTTTTCTTTTTTAGCTATTTTCCATCGACCAAATCTTGCTTATCTTCACTTATTTTCTCAAACAGCCGAAAAATAGTGCCCAAGAAATCCTGAATATCAAATAAAAAAAACGTAATACGATAAATACATCGAATATTTGGCATTGACATAAGATATGAATTTCATCATCTTCATAACAACAACTTCAATTCTGATCAGTTTAAATTTAAACTGTTAAGGGGTCTCTTTGTCATGTTTGGCTATTATCCCTAGTTGTCTTAAGTTTCTCATAATGATCATTGGAAGTAGTTTGCCGCTTTTTATGTCTTAAAGCTGCTTTTAAAGTTTGTTGCAGCCTTTAGGCAGGTTCAGGAACACGTATCCAACGCTTTTCCCGCTACGGAATAAGGTTCCATTCTTGTTTAGTTGGACTATCTTGGCCCTCTTTGCTCTTTCCTTTGATTTATTCTTTCCTGCCTTGGTAATTGATTTACTTCTTTGTACGTCAATGAATGGTGCCTTAGGTAGTCCCAAGGCAGTAAAAGATGTGCTAAACAGCGACTTCGATACAAAATTCATCATGCATCTAAGTTCTTCTTCAATACTTATTGGGTATTTATGCCAGCATCTCTGTCATAATTCTGCTTAAAAAGATACTGTCTAGATTTATGCTTTTAACATCAGCAACTTTTGAAGAAGGCAATTTTTTTGTTCAGGGAGTGGAAAATATTTAAGGACATCATTCCTAGACATTTATAGCCATGGACATTTAACCATACTCTTTTCCCTCTTTCTTTGGAGCACGAGACCTTTTAACCGAGGGAAAAAGTGGTCCCAGACATTCGGCTAGTCGAACGTACTAGGACGCTTCTTTCTGCTTCTCTCCAAATATGCTTTTCTCTTCTCTGAAGGCATGTCATTGGTAGCAAGAAACCCTTTAGGTCCTGAAATCGGTGAAACTTTGACATAGTAAATGCAGATAACGGGGACGCGCTCTCTGTAAATATCTTCTTTTTCCCTATTGGTCACTATTTAGTACTTTTCAGTACTGGATAGTCGAAAGAGCTGATACTCTTACCTCACTAAACAAGCTCTGGCAAAATGTACCGGAAGTCGAAAGTCAAAAGTAAGGCCGGGCCAAACGATTGGCACGGCCTCACTCTGCATAGCCATGCATAACCGAGTGCATGCATTCACATATGCAGGCCAGAACAGGAAAAGGGTTGTGGGGCAGAGAGGGAAGGTGGAATAACTAGGATCATAGGATTATCAAGTGGCTCGTAGTTTACAGCAGGAGGCAGGAGGGCACTTAATTAAGCAATTACTTAGAGCATAAGAATCATGTTGCATTGCCAACCTCCATTAGAGAAGAATACATTGCCTAACTTTATGTTTCTTGCGCTTTCAGGTTCCGCAGTTGTTCTTGGTACTGTCCAAATTTTTTTTGGGTAAGATTAAATGGAGATGTGTCCTCTTACTTCGTTCTATTCATTTCTTTTCCGATTTCAGGAGTGCTGGATTTGCTTTCCTGGATGGAAAGTACATGAGGCTTGCTCATTGAGATGGTAAACCATTTGTCGGTGGCCGCAGGGAATTCTGTTAAATGACATTATTTAAATGACATTATTTAACTTCTGTATTGTAAAGCTCGTTGAATTAGTCAGCTTAAAAATTTCGATGCAACAGAGGCGACATTCATCATCATCTCTTTCTCTCTCTCTCTCTCTCTGTCTGATGTTTTACTGTGTGTGACTTAGTATTACATAAGACCCAGTTAGAAATTGGATAAAAAAATATTACCAAATACGTTGGTTGTTTCTTTCCATCCAGGAGCAGCCATGTCTCTGGAAATCACATGAATGTAGCTGCGTATTATACTACTTTCCTATCTGTGCCTTGCCTACAAACTGTTCTATCTGTGCCTTGCCTACAAACTGAAAGAGCTAGCAAGTCACGGAGTTTCATCTAACTTCCGTCAACTCTACTCTACCTTGGAAGTATTGGAACCCCTTCTCTCACGATCCCAAAAAGGAAGGTTAGCTTGATAGTTTTAAACTTGTCCCGGGCCCATGAATATGAAAAATCAGTATCTTTGTCTCTCACATCCTTCCCGTTTTGTGCCAAGAAATGGCGTCAGAGGGCTGAAAGAGAAGGGCCCTCTGACGCCATTTCTTCGAAGCTGCACGCTACTGTTTTTCCAATCGATATTGTTTTTTAACAGCCATGTAATTGCAAAGCATCTCATCACTACGGGACTGTTTTTGATGGAAAAGCGCTCACAAGCACAAAACGGGAAAGATTTGAGACGGTCATACACATCGATTTTTCCATATTCACGGGCATTGCAGAACAGGTCGCAACCAGCAAGCTTCTGGTGGTGCAGCTTTTGTTTTCTCCCCACCAGTTGCTACTCTTCCATTGAACAATAATACATCCAGCATTGAATCGATTCAGCAACGCAACCTGAGCAAATCCTCCTCTTTCACGCACCGGTGATTCTCTGCCAAAAATCCCCCCAAGTCCTCATTACCCACTAAAGCAGATCTGGAACTGCATGCCTGGTGAAAGAAGATGAGAAAAAGATAGTCAAGAGAAGAGAAGGAGAGAATTTTCTTTGTATTCTGTGTGTATTCCAATGTACAATGTTTACATTGTTTATAATACAAAGTCTGTATATGAAAGCAAGTAAATATTTTACAATGTTTGTATCCGATTAGATCCGATACTAAATGAACGTAATTGATCCTTGATTGATATTGTGAATCTTCATGTGTATCTTCCAACACCTGGAAAGCATCGGGACCACCAAGATGCCTACTGATGAACTTTATTTTGCAAGCTGGAGTTAGCTGTTGGCACTGTCCATAGGTCTGCCCAGTTGATATTTGCTCCATTTCAGAGAAACACATACGAACCTAGAAGACATCTCAGAGAAGGCACGATCACAACAGCACATGTGCAGCACCATGGACGTCAATGGTTTTTATGAAAAGTGTATACCATGCAAAGGAAGAAAGAAAAGCTCGGGTTTTAGATTTCTCTCAAACAGCAATATAAGAGAATCAACAGGTACCGCTTGAGCACGTAAAACTTTGAGGGGCAATTTGTGCAAACCATATTTCGGTTTTGGTAATGCTTAGCGAGTCATGAAATGCACACACAAAAACTATTTTACCAATTTATCGATATATTTATTAGAGAGTGTTGACACCTAAATTTTGGCAATCTTAAAGAAATAAAATTTGCATAGCATAAAAAAAAAAAGGAAAATAAGGGAAGAATCAATATGATTTGGTTATGAATGGAATGTGAAAATTCTGATTAACCATCCTTGCTCCTGTGAATATTTAAATCATAGTAAATATGGAAGTAAATTCTCAATCAAAGAAATAAGATGAATAAAAAAGTAAGGAGTTGATAAAAGGGAAAGAATCGAAATATCCAAGGAAAAATCAAACCTATTGCAAGATTTTGCTCTAATTTACATGAATTAAAGCAACGGAAAAAGGAAGCTCGAAAATTGCCATAGAAGAGGGTGGTCGGAATCACTATAAAAGGAGACCAAAAAATTTTCGAGCGGAGGGGTCGAATTAAAAAAAATGGAGAGAAAGAATTCATGAAAAAAAATTCGTGTAAGAAGGAGCGAATTCGGAAAGAGAGAGAGAGAGAATTTCTTTTCTTTAAGGAGACTTCTTTTTACCTTTTGAAGAAAGGTCAGCACAGTAGCTGGAAATGCAGAGGGACGGCAGAGAGAGAAGGTCGTGAGGGGACAGGTGAGGTGAATTGAAAAAAAAAAAGAAGAAAGAAGAACAGAGCCACTGTTCTTCTTCCTCGCCAAGTCCCTGCCGGCCTCCTTCCACCACGCATCCGCCAGCCACCGCAGGCCCGCGACCCGCCTGCCGCCCAACGCTCCGTCGCCGCCGCCTCTGCCCGAGCATCGGCACCCCTGTGTCTGCTCACCTGACCCCGCACCACCGTTCGGAGCCCGACGCCGCTGCACCTCTGCAACTTGCGACCCACCCGTCGCCGATTTCGGTCCTTTGCTCGCCACCGCCTCAGCATCCCGCTCGGCCCCGTCGCGCCCGCCAGCCTCTGCTTGCGCGCCCAACGTGAGCACCCGAGCACCTTCGGCCCCCTCGCCGCCTGCAACAGTTGCCTCTGCGATCCGACGCCCTGCGCCTGCTGCTCGCCGCCCGAGCATCTCTGTCCGTCGGTGCATTGACACCGACATCTCTGAGCAACCCCAAACGCCCTGACGCCAGCAGCTCGTGCCTTCCGTTTCCGACGCCGCGATCCAGCGCCTGACGCCCAGCCGCCCGTCCCCCACTGGTCGTCGCCCGCAACGCCTGCAGCAGCCTGCGAGCCCTCTCGCCACGCCTCCGCTGCAGCCTTTCCGCCCGGAGCCTGACGATCCGCGACCCGCACCAGCATCTCCGCCTCCTTCGTCGCTGCAACCGTCGAACCAACACTGCGACCCAGCCCCTGCCGGAGCTCCGACGCTGGCCACATTCCCGGGCGCCAACCTCTACCCGTTGCTGCCTTTTCCAAGTCTCCCTTTAGGTGGCTTTTGTTATTTATATTTTTTTATTTATTTTATGCTATTTTAGTTCATTTATTTTTTAAGTTTTGATATTATTGTACAGGAATGTGATTTTCATTTTATGCATATTCTGACATTATCTGCAGGAATTTTGTCCAAAATATTGTAATTATTAATTTAATCTGAGAGACATCGGATCATTTTTTTTAATTACATTAATTTTTGGTCTTTTTGGTAGAATTTTAATTGTTAAATCATTATAATTATTAATTTGATCCGTAAGACTTCAGACTTCGGATCAGATTTTTAATTATTTTGATCTCTCTGTCGTGATAATTAGGGTTAAGATAATTGTTAATTTAACCTGTGAGACATCATGTTATTTTTTTAATTATTTTAATCATTTATTTTGTTGATAGCTTAGATTTAATATTTATTTAATAACTACTTATCTTTTAAAAAAACTAAAAAAAATCAAATAATCAAAAAATCAAAATTTTGCATGAGTATATAGGTTTAGTAAACCAGACATGTAGGTTTAGTAAATTAGAATTTTCATAGGATTACATTTTTATGGTTGCATTTTTAAAAATAAGTTAGGGTTGGACCTAAATTAATTTTTTAGATAATGATCGCACATTTTAATTATCTCATTTTTCAAAAAAAAAAATTAGTTTTCTAAGATAGGATATTGTTTAAGTCAAATTAATCCCTAGAATAAATTAGAAAATTATCCCTTTTTATATAGTTTAATTAGGATCTTTACAAATTTTGAATTTCAAAAAAAAAAATGCAAAAATACTAGGTGGTGCATGTTAACTAGTTTGCATAATAGGACTATTTAATCAGGATTTGTTCATTAGTGAAGTTAGGTTATGAGGTGCATAATAGCTAGGTTGCATAATAGACCCATTTAATTATAATTTACATATTAATAAGATTAAGTCATTCTAAGTTTCAAGAAAACCCAAAAGAAATTTTTGCTTTAGGTGTGATGCAATTTATTTATTGAATGTTTGAGCATCGTGTGGTCACCATATTTGCATGGTAGTAATTTAGGTTAAAATAAATCCAAATTGTTTGTAAAAACATTTTTTAAAAATAAAAGAAATGATACCGAAAGGGCATTAGAAAATTATAATGTAACAAAGTCCCCGTACCCTTAGTCTCTAGTTCATAGGAGTAAAATAAATCTCCCTTTAATTAGGTGTCTAATCGACTTACCGTAAACCGATTAGTGGCGACTTCTAGATATTAATCATTTGCATGTTAAATAATTGAACCTTAAGTCGCGATTTGGTATGGGCTTGGAAGAGCTTGAGCTAAGTTTAAAAAACTTAATAGTCCATTAACCTAGTTTTAGGTGGTGACCCGAAAAATTGGGTCGCGACAGAGAGGGTCTTTTTTTTTTTTTTTAAAGTTCATTATTACTGAATGTGTGGGGAAATACAAAACTATCTAAGTTTCAAAAAGATCAATAATAAGAAAATTCTTGATGAATTTATAAGCTAGGTCTATATCATCTTGTAATCAAATCATTTCCTTCGAGAAGCCATTGCAAGAAATTCTGAGTTTCCTAGATAGAGTTTATTGTTGCAATCTTTGCAGCCAAAAATTTCATAATTTTTGTCACTCATGGAACAAACCCCCCCCCCCCCCCCCCCAAAAAAAAAACACACCACAAATTTCGATACTTATTAATTTCAGTGACTATCCATGGCATGTTAGCTGGGACATTCTTTCAAGCTAATGTGGTCCAAAAGCAGGAACACATCATTTCGAAATAAACGAAAAATGAATTGAGCAATAATAACAGTGAAATGGTCGGATCCTTTTCTTCTTCTTTTGTCCTTTCCCCTGCAATTTTCTTCTCCTTTCTTGCTTGCATGGGAGAAAATATTGGGTGAGTTTTACACTTCACGTAGGCCAAATGTAAAATCATTCAGAAGTCAACGTGTGTCGCCACATGTAATTTGCGTTCGGTGATTTAAAATTTTGCTTCCCTCTCTTCTGCTCTCTCTCCTGTAGACCTGGCCCACCTCTACTCTCCTCTGCAACGCTCTCTCTCCTTTGCTCTCCTTTGCTGACCGTCTCCCTCCTCTCTCTCCTCTCTCTCTCTCCATTCTCTGTTTCGTCGTGGTGAGTATAAAAACTGCAGATCTGCTTCTATATTCCATATGCTCTTCCCCCTCCTCTGCTCTTTCTCCTCCCCCGGTTGCTTCCATCTCCCCCCACCCTAACACCAACGCTGCCCACGCTCCTCCACCTCCGCCTCCACAGGTTGCCTCCGTCGCCCCCAACTCCGACTCCAACCCCGACGCCGACGCCAACACCACCAATGCCTCCACCTCTGTCTCCGCCTCCCCCTACGCCCCCAAACCCAACTCTGACGCTGATGCCCCTACTTCCCTCTTGCGACCTCCGGTCCGCTCTCTCTCTCTTTCCTCCTCGAAGTCGCACCTCTCTTCCAGTGAACCGTAACACCGACGCCCCTTCGCCAGTTGCCTCCATCGCCCCCAACTCTAACGCCTCTGCCTCTGCCTCTGCCTTCGCCCTTGACACCAACGCTGATGCCAACCCCTCCACCTCTGCCTCCGCGAGGGACATCGATGACCTGCAGAAGATTGTTGTTACTATCCAGTTGGTCCTTTCCGCACGAAGGTTAGTCTCACAAACTTGATTGTGAATCCGAGATGTGCATTTTATCTCTTTGACAGTGTTCTTACTATGAGATGTGATAGTTTGTGTCTATAGACTGATCTGTTTACACTTGGACTGCATTATTGGTTTCATGCTGCTTTTGATAGTTGTATTTTACTTATTATCTAATCATTGTTCGTTTGATGCACTACAGTAACGTCTCGCGTTTGATGTTTATGTATGGATCTTTGTGCTGATGAGTTCCTTTCCATATTGTTGAGACATTTGAGTTAGAAAACTGTGGTTATAGGCACTTCTAAATGTTTGTATGGGAGAGTATTTTGGTTTTTCTGACATTGTTAGCTATATGTTCAAATGGTGCGGATGTTTTGTCTTTCCTATTTCTGAACGAGCACTTGCTGTGAACTCATGATGTCACTTTGCATTCAATTTTGTCGATCTAGTGAAACAAAGGGATAAATACAATCGACTATTTTTTTTTCCTCGTATTTGCTAAGTGCTTATCACAAAATGAAATCATTGGCTCAATAGGACTGGTAAAGCTACATTAACCAATAATTTTGATTGGAACAATATAGAATTTTTGGTCAATTATGCATTGTGAAAGTGCAATTTGGAGGATTTACATGCATTGTTATGATCTCGGTCAGTAAACAGAAAATGCAACTCAGTATTAGGAGTTTACAAAGTTGTAGAGGCATGTCGCTTGGTGGCTGATTGTTCATTTGCGAGTCCAAGTTTGACAACCAACCAAAGCTGTTTACCATTGATTATCGAGTTAAGGTAAGAGTCTGGATTTCCTGGAGAAAATAGTTCCTCAATTACTACAAACATCTAGAGTGAGTTAGTTTGCCTCTAAGTTTATTTGGCTTACACAATATGAAATGGTTTGTGGAAATTGTAATGTTTGAAGTTGTCTATCAGTAGAGATATTGTGAATCTCTGTCCAATCCTTTCATTTTTGCTATTTAAGGTTGTGGGGTGTGCTTTTTGTATTGTTTGATAGGCAAAGCACTGCGAACTTTGTAAATGTATCACTTACTTTATTTTGTTATAATTGAGTATATCGTTTGTACGTATGCAGGATGCTCCAGTTGTCATTAAGTCCTATTATGACAAGAGAATAGTTGGATGCCCCGGTAGTGAAGATGGCTGACGTGACCTATAATCAGCCCTACAACAAAAATGAAAATGCTGAGTACCATTTCACCGCGATGGCACTGGTGATCTATGGCCTTCTTTAGTTCAGCAATCTTATCCTCAAAGCCTTTAACCAGCTTCTTGACTATTTCCTGAAATGTCATGTTTTATAGAAAATAGTAAGAATGGAGAGGAGGAAGGAAGAGGAGGATGATGGACAAAGGTGAACGAGAGTAGAGAGAGGTGAATAGGAAAGAGCAGAATGAAGAGGACAACAGACAAGGTGAAGGAGGATGGAAAGATGTGAACAGGAAAGAGCAGAATGAAGAGGAAAGAGATGAACAGGAAAGAGCATAATAAAGAGGACGACAAACAAGGTTAATGACCAATAAGTCGTTGATCAGCACCATCATTTGTCTACGTGCAAAGAAGAAAATCTAACTACCAAGGCAAGAGATGTGACATCCTGAAATTTGATCCCGTTTCGATAAAGTGAAATGGACATTTCGTCGACGTACATATGGTCATTTTTCTCTGAGCTGATCACTCACGAGTTAACTAACCTATTGGGTGAAGCCGTTAAGTGATGTATCCGCGGTAAAATCCCTAAAAGCTACTTAATTAGTTTGATTGGGCTAAAATCGCGTCTGATCGATTCTAACCATGGAATTTAATTTGGTTTCAGGAAATGAATATTCGAGCGTGTCACAATTCATTTTTAGGACCTCATCTCATCATCCATCAAATTATCGACGAGTCCGAAATTTCGGAAAAGAAATTATCGGAGGAAAAATTGAAGACCAAAAGAAAATAGAAAGGGAAAGAGAAAAGAAAAAAAATAAGAATAATGATATTATTTTTTTGTTATTTCTTTCTCTCCCTCTCTCTTCTTTCCTCTCTCTCTCTCTCTCTCTCTCTCTCTCTCTCTCCCCTTCCCTCTTTTTCCCTCGTGCGGACTGCCCCCCTCCCCCCCCCTCCACCAAATGCTTGGCTGTCTTCCTCTTTCTTTTTTCTTCTTTGACTTTTCAAACCCCTTTCTCTCTCTCTTACCCTCCCTCACCCTCTCTCTCTCTCTCAACACCTTCCTTCTCCCTCTTTCCTCTCTCGTTCGTGCAAGACCAGTGAGGACAACAAAACAGAACAGCGGCTCGCCTGAAGACTCGTTGTCACCGCTCGTGCTCCGCCACCCACACGCTGCCTCACCGAACCGCGGGTTGCACCACCGCCTGGTCGCGTGTGCCGTTTCCCTTGCAACCCGACCCCTGCAGCTTCTGTCAGTCCGTTGGAGAGACCGACCAGCCACCGTGAGCGGCCAAGCAACCTCCCAGAGCCACCGTGCAACCTCACTGGACCGCCACCTACCTTCCCGACCCTTCTCCGCCCCCAACTATCTCTGTTTCCCCTTGTTTCGCAACCAAACCAGCAACCCATCGAGTGGGTTTCCAGCTGGTTCGGGCCCGCTTTTGGGCCGTTTTCGAGCCCCAATCCCGAGAGTCGCTTTGGGAAGTATTGTTCCTCGCGTCGCCCCCGTCAAATTGATCCGATTTGCGCGCGATTCCGGTGAGTAATCTCACTAATCCTTGCTTAGTAGACTAATTATACTTAAGGGTTGTTTAGTTTTAATTAATTAGGTTTAGGTGGTTAGATTAGTATAGATTAGTGTTTATTAGTCAATTGTGATGCAAATTAAGTAATTTGATGATGCAATTAGCACGTAGATGTGGTGTACTATTTATCAAAGGTAGCTTAGGATTTTTTCTGACCCTTATCAAGCATCAATTTGACAATTTGGGCCTAAGTGGAATTTTTAGTAATTAAATATTAATTTTCGAAATTAATTATTTATTTTCTGGAAATTCAACCAGGATGGCCGGTGACCGGAATTTTATACTGATGATCGTGGTGCAGCTTGTTTATTTAATTAGGCTTTATTTTGAGCTAAATTGAAATTTTAATATTTATTAATCAATTTTCAAAATTAATTAATTATTTATTTATTTTTCAGAAATTAAGGCTGAGAGAGCTGGTGATCGAAATTTCGTGCTGATTGTCGTGGTGTAGTCTTATTTAATTGAGCTTGATTTTGTGCTGAATTGATTTATGTGTGATTTTATGATTTATTCCTAAATTATTTGATTTTGGTTATTAATTGAAAAATAACCGGGCGTCAGTTGACAATGTCAAAAATATTTTGGTAGACTATAGAGAATGGTGGGAATTATAAAAAATGAAATTATGGTATTTTGGCTAAGGCCGACCGTATACCTACACACGGTTATTTTTATCGGGCATGATAAGAATAATAGGAATATTGGACGATGAAGATGGTATATTATATCGACTTACGGGCGATATGTCAGCTTTGGGTGAGCGGTATACCTTATTATCAGCTTTGGGTGAGCATATAGTATACTATATCGGCCTTCGGACGATATGTCAGTTTTGGGTGAGTAGTATACCTTATTATCAGTTTTAGGCGAGCAATATATTATCAGCTTTGGGTGAGCATATATAGTATACTAAATTGGCCTGGAGGCCCTACTCTATCAGTTTTGGGTGAGTATATGCATAGTATACTATATTATCAGCTTTAGGCGAGCTATACTATCTATTTATCAGTTTTTGGTAAACAGTCCTGATTTGATAGGAATTTATAGATAGTATTAAATGTGTCGACCAAGCATGGGTCGTGATGACATGTAATCGATTAAGTCGATTGATCATTGCTTTGATATGATGTTGTGAATTGATTGATTAAATGGAAATGACCGTGAGTAGTCTTGTTGACATGTAATTGACTAGATCGATTTGATCGATGCTTCGATCTGTGATGTGATTGCTTGGGTGTCTATTTGATCCGTGCTAACATTCGGGTGAGATCTGAGGCCAAGGTAAGTCCTCTGACTCGTGCTATGCTTAGACAACCATGTGGTGTATTGATTCCATAATTGAGTCTTAGTAGGGTAGAACTCGCTGAGATGTGGTCTCATTGGTTATTGAATAACCATTTCAGGACCCTGAGGAGGAGCCGAGGAGATGGAACCCAATGAGGAGAAAGATTTTTGAAGAAGAAGAAGATGATCTAGAGAGAGATCTTGAGTACAACCGGGATGTGAATTAAGATCTCATCCCTTTTATGATCCCTGTCTTAGTGTAGATAGGTGTGAGACAAGTGTGCTGTGAATAGTATTGTAAATATTCTATGAGTCGTGCTGTTAATAAAAGTGTGGTTGTGAATTTCAATATAAAAAATATGGCTAGCTTTTCTATCCCATTGTTGTATTGTCTGGAGATTTATAACTGCTTCTGCATGCGTAATAAACAAAAAGGGTTGGCGATACTTAATCCTGAGATATCGCACTTTAAAATCAACCAAAGGTAAGGAATGTGTGCGTGCCTAAGGATCGGGGTGTGACAGGAGAAATAAATAATCAAGACGAAGAGAAAAAGGATAATCCATTAAAAGATGAATGCGACCTTATCTTGGAATGAGGAAAAGTGCTGGTACATGCTGCAATGAGATAAACCGCCAAATATGCAATTTTCTCCTGTTTTCCTCATATTCCAAGACAAGATCATCATAGAAACGAAAACACATGCAAAGCACTCAACATAGCCTTTTCTTAAACCACCTAAAAGAGAAGGAGAAACACAAACACATAAACCACCTAAAAGATAGCCAAGTAGAAATGGAAACTCAGATAGTCATTTGTGCCAGATATTTTCCAGTCTGCAAACTTTAAATGGCCATAGGCCAAAGTAATGGATATGACACCCATTACCACTACGAACAACAAAAAATAAACTACCGTTATGGTAGCCTCCTAGGTCCAGACCATTCCCACTTCCGGCCTGCTTACCAACTCCCCGGTCCAGACCAATCCCCCTTCCGACCCATGTTCCAATGCTGGTAGCCCTAATGGTGACAGTTGTCCTGATGGCGAATGCGATCTCGATGGCCTCAGCCCCAATGGCGATAGAGTCCCCAATGACGATAGTGGCGCCGACGGCGACGGCCTCAATAGTTGCATTTGCCGAAGCTACTCCAACCGCTGCTTCATGACCATAAGTGTACCTTTTAGCCTTGCAATTTTGAACACCCTCGTCAGGAATGTCGTAGAGAATAACACCGTAACTAGGATCATGAGTGCTAAAGGCATCCAGAAATGCCTACACTCTAGGCTAGGGGCTGATGTGACTTATAATCAGCCCCACAACAGAGACGAAAATGCCAAGCACCATTTCATCGCGATGCCACTGGTGATCTATGACCTTCTCCAGTTCAACAATCTTATCTTCAAAGCCTTTAGCCAACTTCTCGAGCATTTCCTAAGATGCCATGTTTTACAGGAAAGAGCAGGAATGGAGAGGAGGAAGGGCAGAGGAGGATGACGAACAAAAGTGAACGAGGACGGAGAGATGTGAACAGGAAAGAGCATAATGAAGAGGACGACGGACAAGGTTTCTACTATTTCCTATTCACCTCTCTCCATTCTCGTTCACCTTTATTCGTCATCCTCCTCTTCATTCCTCCTCTCCATTCCTGCTCTTTCCTGTAAAACATGGCATTTTAGAAAATGGTCGAGAAGTTGGCTAAAAGCTTTGAGGATAAGATTATTGAACTGAAGAAGGTCGGTGAAATGGTGCTCGACATTTTCGTCTCCGTGTGGAGCTGATTATAGGTCACGTCAGCCTCTCTGGCCTAGAGTGTAGGCATTTCTGGATGCCTTTAGCACTCACGATCCTGATTATGTTGCCATTCTCCGCGACGTTCCTAACGAGGGTGTTCCAAATCGCAAGGCTAAAAAGGACACTTATGGTCATGAAGCAGTGGTTGGAGCAGCTCCGACAAATGCAGCTATCGAGGTTGTCGCCATCGACGCCACCACCGTCATCAGGGACTCTGCCACCATTAGGGCCGAGGCCATTGGGACCACAACTACCATCAGGATAACCGTCACCATCGGGGCTGCCGATGCCAACGCTGAAACATGGGCCACAAAAAGGATTGGTCTAGACCGGGGAGACGGCGTTAGTAGGCGGGCCGAAAGCAGGAATGGTCTAGACCTGGGAAGCTACCATAACAGTAGTTTATTTTCTACTATTCATAGTGGTAATATGTGTCATATCCATTGCTTTGGCCTGTGGCCATTTTAAGTTTGCATATTGGGAAATATTCGGCACAAATGACTATTTGTGTTTCCATTTCTGCTTAGCTATCTTTTAGGTGATTTCTGTGTTTGTGTTTCTCCTTCTAATTAAGATAAGGATATGTTGAGTGCTTTGCATGTATTTTCATTTCTATGATGATCTTATCTTGGAATCTAAGGAAAACATGAGAAAATTGCATATTTGGTGGTTTGTCTCATTACAGCATGTACCATACCAGCACTTTTCCTCGTTCTAGGATAAGGTTGCATTCATCTTTTAGTGGATTATCCTTTTTCTCTTTGTCTTGATTATTCATTTCCCTTGCCTTGGTAGTTAGATTTTCTTCTTCGCACGTAGACAAATGATGGTGTTGATCAACGACTTCGATAAAAGATTTATTATACATCTAAGTTTTCTATTAATGCTTGTCGCGACCTACCCTCGAGGGATGGAATAGGTTTAGGGGTAATGCCTAAAGGACGGGCCTAATGCCCATGATTAGGCGCGGACTCTTTCAAGCCCATACCCCACGTGACGTTGGAATATTCTTAAGAAATTTTGCATAAAAGAAATCGCAACTAACCTATTAAAGTCGGCTAGAAATCAAGTTAAACATGAGAGTGTACCTCACTTCCTACGCAACCAGAGAATCTAGGGTCGTGAACTTGATTACACTAATTGATCAACTAGTGCCCTTTCCGTATCTAATATTGTTCATTTTAAAATAAAATATTTTTATTAGGTAGTTTGGATTGATTTTACACACACATCCATTAACATGTGAGGAGATCATGTGGGTACGCAATCATTAAAGTAACAACCATAGCTACCAAAATTCTAATTGCAGTAAAATTAAACACGTGCAATTAAACATAATAGATATGTAAATTAAACACGTGATCTAATCAACATATGAGCAAATATAGGTCTAATTACACTAAGAGTGCAAAACATAGCAATTTCTAACCAAACCCTACACTTTTTCGATTTTCGAAATTTTTTTATTTTTTTCAAATTTTTAAATAAAATAAAATTAAAGTTTTTTAATTTTAATTTTTTAATTTTTTTTAAGATTAAGAAAAAGGTCGAATTTTTTTAATGCTATCTGATTTTTTGAATTTTCATAAATCTTTTTGAATTTTTATTATTTTTCGAAATTTTTTATTTTTGATTTTTTTTGAAAATTTTCGAATTATTAATATTTAATATTATTATATTCGAGAAAATGGGTTCGAACCGGGTAAACCCAATCCGACCCATTAGCCCGGTCCAACAACCCGAACATAACCTAATACGGACAAAAACTATTTCATAAAACCCTTTTTGTTTTCTTTTTCGTTTTTATAATCAATATTTATTTTATTTTATTTTTCCTTTAATCTTTTCTTTTCTTCTTCTGGTCGTCTTCTTCTTCGTGGGTTCTCTGCACGCTCGAAGCCCCTTCTTTCACCGAGATCTTGTTCCTCACCGAAGCTCGTCCAAACGGCAACACCGACCGAAGCAACCGGCTTTCCACCGTCGAACCACCACCATCTACCGGTCGTCCATTCCAACCGACACAGACCACCGTCGGCCACGAACTCCGGCGACCATAAACCCATTTGCCGGAACAAAGAAACACGACCACTCGACGATATATGATTCTTTCACGATAAACGTACAAAAAAACTCAATGGACACAAGCAAAACAAATATAATTCTGCGGATATAGGAGCAAGAATGAACCGATCCCATGTCAAAACGTGAAATATTCTTTCGGTTCTCTTTCGAGCATTTTATCAAACACTTGGGATGCACCCGCCAACAGACTCATTCGAGGCAAACATCAACACGACATGCGAGAGCAACGTTCAAGATCAACTCAGAGGCTAGTTGGTCGCATTTAGAACAGATACGAAGAAAGGACAAACAGCTTCGGCCACAACCCAAGGACCGACGAAACCGGAGCTCACGCGAACTAGTCGGACTCGAGCTCCGACCCGACGCCTCAAAAATGAGTAGATGTAGCTCGGGAAGGCCTACCTGGTTCGGATGAGACACGTAGCGACGGACGGCGACTGACGGCCGGGCCTCTAGCAACGGCCAGGGACTTTCCGATCTCACGCTCTCTCTAGCTCGCTCTCGACTCTTTCTGTTCTGCTGGGCTCCGAGGACTACAGCGGCGGTCGGCAGCTCACCGGCGGCAGCTGGACGTTCCGGGGGCTCCTCAGCTCCTTCTTCGGCCTACTCCCTCTCGGTTCTCTGTCTTTCCTCCCTCTCGCTGCTTTTTTTCTTTTTCCCCCCGCTTCAGATCTGAGTTCCGGGGAAGATGGCGGCGAACGGCGTCGGGGTCTGCGAGGATGGGCTGCGGCTGCGTCGGAGGCGAGCGGAAGCAGGGGCAGCCGGCGCGGAGGACGGCAGGCTCAGCTGCTGACAGTCGGGTGTCGCGGCAGAGAGGACGTCGGCACGGGGCTTCGGACGGAGGCTGGCAGACGCGGCGACGGCACCGTGTCGCGGATGGAAGGCAGGTGGCGCTCTGGTGCACCAGCGAGCAGTGGCGACGGAGGTGGTCTGGCTGGTGGCGGACGGCAACGGCGAGGTGACGCGGAGGCGGTGCTGCTGCGGGTTGCGTGGAACGGAGACCAGCAGGGAGAGACGCGGGCAGGAGGCGAAAACAAGAGGAAGAAGAACTGTACACGGGCAGCAGGCGAAAGCACGAGGAAGAAGAACAGTACTTCGATTTTTTTTCTTTTTCTTTTTCTTCTCTGTTGGCCTGTCCCCTCACCTCTCGAGCTCTCTCTCTCGCGAGCTCCCTCGTCTCTCCCTCACCTCTCTCGCTCCCGCTCTCTCTCTCTGTGCTCGTTCTTCACTCGAACCACCGAACCCCCTTTAACAAATGAGCGAGCCTCTCTCTTTTAAGAGTGACCGCGCGCATGGCCTCTGCAGCTGCCAGCTTGCCGGCCGAACTGCCCCCGACCGGCGGATCACGCCGCTTGCCTGCCACAACGATCCGCCTGCTCCTCTGTTGCTGCCCCTGCCTCTCTTCTGTTTTGCAGGTCTGCGTGCGAAGGAGGAAGACAGCCGGGCGTATGCTAGAGGGAAAGGAGGCTGGGCCAGGCCCAGGCCCACGCGGGGGAGAAGAAAGAAAGGCGGGCCGGGCCAAGGCCTAATCAGGCCCAACCTAACCCCCCTTAAGCATTTTGTTGTTTTTTTGTTTTTGTTTTTGTTTTTTGTTTCGTTGTTTTTTTATTTTTATGAAAAAATTTTGGATTTCTTTTTTTTTTAACGACTAATTCCTAATTTTTTATGGAATTAAGTTTTAAGTAAAATGACGAAATTTAGGTGTCAACAATGCTTTATCAAATATTCCTGCTCATATCTCTGATCATGATTTTTCTTACAAGATATTATCTAGTTTCATGCTCTGAACATTTATAAATTTCCAGCTAAGGTCATTCATACCACTACGAACAAGTAGATGCAGATAATACATTCTCTCTCTAATATTTATTTATTTTTCTGACCAATGGTCTGTCGAAAACACCCGAGCAAAACGAGGCAGAGTAAACCTGCGCCTTGTACAACTATGTATTCACAGTTGCAGGTTAGAAGTCAGAATCGGAAAAGGGCCATCACGGGGCGTAGAGAGAGAAGGGGAAGGGAGGAGAAACAAGGAGGATCATGGTATTGTCAAGATGCTTATAGTCTGTATCAGGAAAATGGAGTGCTGAACCTTTTCGAATTACGTTTTCACCAGGAGATCCTGTTATAAATGGATGATTCATGTTGTATACATGGATCAACTTCTTTCGTCTATCGAATAATTGAAACATAAATTCAAATACATACATTTATTGGATATGCTAATATATTGTTTGCTTCATAAAATATGCTTTTACGCACTTTAATTTGTGTATGTTTAAAAATTGTTCTTACTTGTTCAAATATGAGAGTGAATTTCTCAAACATATTATATCACATGATATTTAATATTGTGTCATATTTGGATTTTTAATTGAAGTTTAAAATTTCGGCTAGACACATATTTGATGCTTCAATAATACCATAATGCAGCCCAATCCACCAATTTGATTATCAGTGAACATTATTAGCCTTTTTTATTTTTAATTTGTAAACTTGGGATCCATGGTGTTGGCGAACAAAAACTCCACCTAAGTGATTATTGCGTGTCTGGTGAATTTCATCTCCATTATTATTAATGGTCAAGGTGATTTAGGCAAATTTATCATATAGAATTTTTTATGAAAAGAATATGATAACCGTACTTCAAAAAGAAAGTCAAGAACTTTCTTCATTTAGATTCACTTTCTTTGATTTTTTGTAGATTGGATGAGAACGTCATTCCATTTGTTAAACAAATTAGTGATTTAAGATGTAAGCTGCAAATGGTAATAGCATAAAGGAGCGAAACCTTTCAATGGTGATGATAAGTGTCTTTGCCAACATACCATTAAAGAGTGAGCAATCAACATGTATACTTGTTCAATTTAAGAAATATTGGGGGATCATGTATATTTACTACCGATTAGTTAGATTCGGATAGGTCAAAATGCCCTCAATTGTTATACCAATTTAATTTCCAAAATTTCAAAAGGTTGACAGTTCTCCTCTTTGACTATAGCATTTAAAGTAAGTTTTTTACTACAATATATTTACCAATCGATAGGCTCCCCATTGTACTAGAGATTCAATCTTGACTTGATCTCCATCTTCTTATTGGGAAAGCTCTTAGAGTGATTATACCTCTCATTTAATTCTAGAATGCATTCGAAATTTCGACAGTGATATTCGGTCATTCCTAAGTACCTTTCAATGCACAACAAATATTTATTAGGCTGGGAAACACCCGCTAGTCGTGTGGTCAACATAATCAAATGGATTGATGGAGACTCACCAGTATACAATGAACTAACATTGATCTTACTTATTACTTACTCTCCTTTATGTCCATCCTCTAATCTAAAGAAGAGAGAGCACATATTTATTAATGAAAATAAACTATCTATGATAGAATATTATCCAATTATATTAGGAAATAATCTCAATTTAATCCTACTTTTATCGTATAATTATATTTACTTAGATAGATACTATCCTAACGTTTGATCTATACTAGTGAATAAAATCTATCTAACACGCCAAATTATCTAAAAATCTAACCTAACATTAGATCCGTCATATCGGTAAGTCAGGTCGGATCAAAAATGGGTTGACCCATAGTGGACCCATTTAACCACTGTTGATCCATATTCATGTAGTGTAAATTAAATGACCCATACTCGACTCGACTCGTATTGCTAAAATGTATTAATATTCTAGGAAAATCCACACCTATTATATGCTAATTGGATTAAAACTTCAAATTAAGTTTAAAATAGTAAATAAAATAATAAAATTTTAAAAAACATGTTCTATTTGAATTTAATATCATGAAATAATTAATAAAATGTTTTGTATTGGGATTGAATCTAAATTTGATATGTCGCAAATAAATGCGTGAGATTGAAATTGAACAAAATAACGATAAGTCAAAAACTAAATATTTCATTCCATTGTCAATGATTCTAAGGAAAGGAACCACGTTGAATCACTTATCAAAAGTCCAAGGACAGATTGAATTTACTTTAGTTATTCAAGTATTGCAATAATTTGAATTCCTTTTGCCTAGGTCAATGTTTATTTTAATCGGATGCAGTGACTTGCAATTCTGCTATTGAGATTGACTGAATGGAGATATATAAATGGGACTCAATGATTTGATGCCACTATATTTAGCATTCTTTGTAGTAAATCGTTGTAATGATATTTGATTTGATTAAGTTTGTTTTTTTTTTTTAAGCTCTTGAAAAGATTACTTTTTCCGACATGTATGGCCCGAGAATACCCAATTTGCCGCATAAAGGAACCTGCTTGCGGCTCTTCGAAAGCCCACACGATTAGCCAGGGTTACAACTTTCTCAAGTTAAGTCCCGCAAAAGGCAATTATTTTTTTATGACAAAGTTGACCGGTAGGTTTTCCTAATATAGGATTATATATGAATTAACCGGTAAAGTGGACCATGCTCATTTGAATTGACAAAAAGGAAAGTACTATTACAAAGAGGGCTGTAAGAAAAGCTAACAACTAAGCCTAATTTTAAAGATTGTGCACCTTGTCCAACCATTTGCTTGGCCCGTGTTATGGTAAGACGGCTAAGATCCATCTTCGTGGCACGGTTTTTGCTTGTGCTTGAGCAAAACTCAACAAAGTCAACAACTTCGCAACAGGCAAACGTCGAAGATCCAGATTTATCAACTCATTAAAGCAGACCAGTATTTTGACCAGGGGGAAAAAGCAGACCAATATAAAGGAAGAGCCAAAAGGGTATACCCGTCCATTCATTTTGGCTCTCCATTTGTCCCTCAGAAACATCGGTCTTACCTATTGCACATGAAGAAAACAATCAATGGATGTGATCAGAAAGAAAAATCTGAAGCCTAAACAGCAACCAAGTCGACTCACAAACCTCCAGATCCCACTCCTCTTCTCAATCGGAGGAGCTATACATGTTGCAGACTAACACTAAGCTATCCTCCTCCTCCTCCTCCTCCTCTTTCTTGAGCGTCTTCTCCTTCTTCTCTTCCATATATAGCTCTTGTAGCGCCTTAGAGATAAGAAAATTTAAAAGATATATCGGATCTGGAACCTGGATCCAAGATCAGGTCGGTTATCGGAGAATCGTAAAATTTGTGATCACAATAAATAGGCAAAGTCCTATCCTAAAATCTGCGCGGCCTTTTCATTTAATTATTTTAATTAACAATTAGATACTAACTTTCTGACTTAAAAAAAAAAAAACCTAAATTAGATACATGGTTTTTTTTTTTAATGAAAACAAATAAAGCTGATATGAACTCAGCTCCATGGCTCACCCAGTAGGAAGTGGCATATGACTTGCTCAACCAACCTAATAAATTATAATCCACGGTATACCATATATTGATATCATCAATATTGATATAGGCATTTACACCAAACAATGAAAATTAACAACGGTTAGTTATCATAACCAAATGTAGATAGAATTATTAGATGTCAATAAGATATCATCTACTTGGTGGAGCAAAACCTGCATATTTTTTGTTTTATATCTTTTCTGAAATCATTGTTTCCATTTTTTTATTAATTTTTTAATTTTATAAATTGCAAAATACTGACTAAATTGTACTATATTGCGATAATTTTTTTAGGACATACGGAAATCCAAGTAACACCGAAACTCCTTCAAAAGTTAACTCAAAAGGTTCTTGTAATCTTTAATTTAAGTCTATTCTCACTAATTATAAAGTGAAAGGAAGTATCCTATTCAATTATGATAAGAATTATCTTTTAAGATTCACATAGCTGAAAGTTTCAAAATTAAAAGTAACGAGCCCTTAATTTTGTTTTATGTGAGTGTAGGCCTGTAATTCTCCAATATCAATATAAAAAGTTATCTCACTTAGAGTTATCTATAATTACGTGTTTATATATGAGTTATCGCTGAATATGAATTTGGTTACATCTACTTATGAAACTTAAGAAATGGCGAATCGTTTTCCTTTACAAAGTTTATGAAGTATGGTTTTCTTATTTGTCAATTTTTTTTTTTGAGTGAGGTTTTAATATTCACATATATAGACTGGCGCCTAATTCTCAAACAATTATTTTGTAAATAAAATATCAGCTGATAATCTTAGATGCAAAATATGCTTGACCATGAACATAACTTTGCTCAATAACTCTTATCATTTTACAAGAGTAAGAAAAATACATAGATACAATTTTTTTTGAAAAAAATAAATGGAGTTAGAAGCTCATTAAAATAACTACACGAAGCATGACGGCCCTAAATGGCGAATAAATTTTATTGGAGGATTACTACAATGATACACATGTCGCTTTATAAAGTAAATGAATATTAAAAAAATAAATATAAATAAAATTTAGCAAATATATATACCACATTTTATTATGAGGGAAAGATAAACTTTTAATACATTACCCAACTTCCATATTTCATCAATAAATGTCACAAAATGCACAATTTGTCATGACTCTTACGATAAAAATGCATAATAAAAATTAAGTCTAATGAGATAATCTTTTAATAAGTACATTTGAAAATTGCCCATCAAACGGTAGGTGAAACGAAGTGGAGGAACGGTTACTTTTAATTTTAAATAATTTGTTATGATTAAAATAGCTACCAAAGATAATATGTCTTAGGTTATAGTTGATTTAGATAATTCTTATAACTTTGTAATTGGCGAGAATAAACTGTTATTCAAGGATTAAAAGCAACTTTTTAAGTGAATTTTTGAAGAAATTTCAGTATTATTTAGATAGGATAATCACAAGTAACAAACATTATAAATATTGAAATGTATTCAAAATCAACGAAAAAAGGTTGTCGACGATTTTGAAAAAATTATCAGAAAAGTATGAAAAAAAAAATGAGAGAAACAAACCTTAGATTGGCACCACTAAAATTGGCTGGATGTACTAGCTAAGAAGGGGTGACTTGGTTAATGTAGGATTTTGAAAACCTTTTCGAGCGAATCAGCGTGTAGAAAATGAAGTATGTTTTGTAGATAAAATATGCTATATAGATCCAATATGTCCTATCAAGATGAATGTGACCAAAGCAAGGGCATAGAAGAGATTGAAAATAAGTTATAATTGTTTGGCCTTATTTTCTGGCCTAGTCCATTCTTCTAGCGCCAATAGCGAGTAATAAAGCTGGAATCCACCAGTACAACCCTTGAAAGGTTTGATAGAATTTATTCAAATATCTAAAATTATCCGGATATTGGAATAACTAAATTAAATTATACGAGCATCTTTAGACTAATTTAAATTATAGTTTGTCAGTTATATAGTATCGTACAATATTTTAAAATATACCCTATGATGTCATTTTTTTAATGAGATTGTAAATTAGTTTTAAGTTTATGATTTGAAGAGAGAGAGATAGAGATTACTTGTTCTGCGCCAAAGAAATAATTCGGAAAAAAAAAATAGCATCTCAACTCATAATTCCAAGATTAAAATACTTCTGACTAAGTAATGAATTGAGTTAAAAAGGAAAGAAGAACAAGAAGAAGAAGATGAGGAACACAGGTCATTGATCCTTCGAAGGAAAGAGATCTTTTTTGTTTTTGGGTCGAACTCCGAAGGAAAGAGATCACACAAGAAAGAAAAGGCATATATCTTAGCTATAGATAAAGCAAAAATAAGTTAATAGGCCACTCTCATCACATGCACCAGAAAAGACACCGCACTAAAGAGATGGTAAAAGACAAAAGAGAACGATATAAAGAAACACAAAAGTAGACATCCAAAACTTATGGAAAGAGAGTGGAAGAAAAGCTAGTTTTCGTGTGGGATTCCTTTTGAATTTAATGTTTGATCAATCCTAAATGTTCTAAAGTTGTTCGGGCACCAATCAGATTTGCTGGCAACCCAAAAAAAAAGAAGACAAGCGACTTTGTTTCAACTAAAAGATGAAAAACAGTCAAAATAAGTCTGATCTTAGAAAATGTTCACCTTGTCCAGCCATTTGCTCGGCCTGCATTATAGTAGAGTAGCCCTAAGATGGCTAAGACTCATCTTCCTTGTGCAATTGTTGTTGTGCTCTTGCTCATTGTCATCTAAATCTTGATCACAGTTCACAAAATGATCGCTCGAGTTATCCTCGCCACCCACATATGCAAAGCCACTTTCCCTTTTTGGATCATCGTCTCAAGAATAATTTTGCTCTTTACAGCAACCCCCTTCACAAATATAGTGATTGCAATATGTTTTTCACTTTCTACTTATGCTCGTTTTCGCTAAAGTCCCGAACTGTCTCAACCAAAAATTGATTTGATGCCTCTAGTCTTCACAACATTGGCCCCAATCATGCTTCGGTTAATAGCCTTAAGCCAAAACTCAACAATGTCAACACCAACACCACCATAGGTCAACACCCAATAGAAGACCCAGATTCATCAACCCGTTAAAGTGCACAAAAACAAAGAACCAATATAAAAAAGAGCCAAAAAGGTTGATGGCAGGGCTATTGTAAGTAACAAAGTCTTCGCATTCTGCTATGGTTGGAACAACCTGCAAAACCATTTTTTTCCCTTTGCACATGGAGAGAATAATCAATGGCTTTGTTCAGAAACAAAACCCGAAACCTAAACAGCAACCAAATCGACTGGCAAACCTTGCCTTGTCATCGAGCGATACATGCCCAAAAGGTTTTAGGAAAAACAAATAAGGGGTACATGGACTCTGCTCCATTGTTCACCAAGTAGGAAGTGACATATGATTCAGCTGAACTAATGTAGCAAATCATATATTATATGATATACTATATGTAGATATTCTATGTATGGATATTTATATAGATATTTACACCAAATAATGAAAATTAAGCACACAAAATCTTAGTGATCATCACCAAATGTAGTTAGAATTCTTAGATGTCAATAACTTCCTGGATGAGCAAAACTTAGACAAATATTTTTTTCTGAAATAAGAATTAATTTTTTTTCTATTTTTCTATTATTTTTTCCAAATTATAAATTCTTGAGAATATTATCAAGACATAATGGAAATCCATGTCAAAGAAACTCCTACAAAAGTTAATTCAAAAAAGTATTGTAGTCCTTAATTTAAGTTTATTCTCACCCATAATGAAGTGACAGGAAGTATATTCAAAATTAGGATAGGAATTACCTAGGATAATATTTTAAAGTTAACGCCCTTAATTTTGTTTTGCATGATTTTGAACGTGTAATTCAGAAATATAAATGTTAAAAAGTTATAGAGTCCGACGTTATCTATAATTATGTGTTTATCATACAAGTCATCACCAATTATGCATTTAGTTATAAACGACAACAAAATTTTCAAATAATCCTTTGATATCATTTATTCATCAAACATCAGCTAATAATCCTATATGCAAAGTATGCACAATTATGGAATATATTATTTTAAGTATTTGAGTTTTGTAGAACTTTTATGCAGGAATTTGCTCCATCAACTTTTTCTTTCATCAATTTAAAAATTCAGCCTCTGAAACTTAGATGCAAGACTTGGTTCTTCTCAACTAGAAAATCTCCCTATCCTAGTGCTAGTAAGTTTGGATGCAGCTATGTGCAATCGAGGAACATAAATTCCTATGCATTTAATTTTTCTTTTTTATAATCTAGACGCAGATGTTTGTTCATCATTTTAGCAATTCAGCCCATTTACCAAAATATCGATAAGAGTTAGAGCTGCGGTTTGCTATGACAAGAGATTTGCTAAGGCGAGCATGAAAAGTGCATTACATGATGAAAAGTAAAAGATGTGCCTTGAGTGGGCTGGAAATCAAATTAGAGAGATCAGTACCGAAGATATCACAACGACGGGATATCACAGGGACAAAACAGGAAAAAAGATTTGAGATAGACAAAAAAGATTGAGGCCCTGTTTGGCAACACTCCAAACAGTGATTAATTCTGATTTTTTGTTCCCAAAATCAGTTTGGGATGAGAATCGCCTTTGGTAAAAATTTTGTTCCCAGAATCAGTTTTGGAGTAGATTTGAGAATAAAAAAAAAAAATTGATTCTACGTCCGAGAATCAAAAAAAGAATCAACACAATAAAACTCTTCTTCTTTCCTTCCACCATCACGCGACCGTTGCCCGCCGCTGCACGCCACTGTCCGCCGCCACTCACCACCGCCCGTCGCCGGCCGCCGGACCGGTGAGCTCGCCGGAGGCTCGCCCAGCCATTGGCGAGCCTCGCCGAGCCTCCGGCGAGCCTCGCTAGGGCTGGGCGAGGCCCGCTTGGCCACTGGTCAGGCTAGGCCGATGGCCAGGCGGGCCTCGCCCAGCCCCGGCGAGGCCCGCCTGTCCATCGGCGAGGTGAGGCCTCACCAGATCTAGCTAGGCGAGGCCCGCCTAGCCACCGGCCGGGCTCGCCTAGCCTAACCGGTGGCCAGGCGGGCCTCGCCCAGCCTCGGCGAGGCCCGCCTGTCCACCGGCGATGCTCGGCCTCGCCAAATCTAGCGAGGCCGAGCCTCGGCGGGGCTGGGCAAGCGTCGCCGGCAGCTAGGCGAGGCTGCCGGCGACGCTCGGCCGACGAGGGCTTGCCTCGCCGAGGGCCGGCAACGCTCTGGTGAGGTCGCCGGCCACAAGAAGAAAAGAAAAATAGGAGATAAAGGAAAAAATGAAAAGAAAAAATGAAAAAAGAAAAAAAAGGTAAAAAAAAAAGAAAAAAAAAGTAGAAAAAAATAATTTAGAACAGAATCAATGGACACGTTATCAAACGCAATTCTATTCCAGAATAAAAAATTTTATACAGTTACCAAACACGTTCTTTTACTCAGAATCAGTTCCCGGAAACAGAATCGTTGCCAAATGCGCCCTGATTTTCTCCATATTCTTGGGCATTGCAGAGAACAGGTCAAAACAAGGAAAGCTTCTGGTGGAGCTTTCGTTTTGTCCCCCACCATTTGCCACTATTCCATTGGATAATACATCCAAGAGTCTTTGCCGTTTCACGAAGGATCCTTGACCTGTTGAAATATTAGTTTCTCCAGGGACGGGAAGCTCTGTTGTTCTGAATTCAGGTAGAACAGTGCAGCTTAGGAAACGTTTGGGTTTTGACGAGTGTTCTAGCTGTTTCCCATTTGTGAAAGATTTGCTTTTTGTAGTGTGAGCTATACAGTGGTTCTGTCATTTACCATTAAAGAAATTAGAGCGCTTCCCATCAAGCTTATATGCTGTTTTAGACATTGCTTGTCCAGAACTTTATGGTAAAAATGGCATATACCCCCACCGGCATAAAGTCCAGAGGAACCTTTGCTAAGTGTGACTGGCAGCGGTAAGTTGCAATTGTACTATCCTATTATGTAAAGGACCAAAATCTTTTAGTGGTAAGTCTTTGCCAACATACTATCAGAGAGTGAGCAATCAACATGTGTACTTGTTCAATTTAAGACAAGTTTTTTTTTAATCAAAATTTTAAGATAAGTTGGGATCATGTATATTTTCCACCAATTGATTGATTTGGATTGGCCAAAATGCACTCAATTGTTTTTGAGAGTTGAAAAAAATAAAATAAAATAACACACATGAGAGGATACCAATTTAATTTTGACAAATTGGTAGCCTGGAAAGAGGTTTTTTATTTTTTATTTTTTATTATGCATCACTATTTTCATAATTATACTACAACATATTTTTCAAACCATAGGCTATCCAACCACATGATCATCTGTAAAATATAACCCTGGAATGCCAAGATGGGTAGTTGGTTGATTTAAATATTAGTGTATTTATTCATAGCTAAGATTCTCATCTTTGTTATTTTTCTCTCTTAAGAAGCCGCAAACATCTTTTGATGGGTCTTTACCAAAAAAAAAAAACATCTTTTGATGGGATATCGAATTCGGCTTCTTTCGTAATCAAATGTGGTCGCTATTTGTTCTTGGATCAATCTCACGTTATCATCTCGCTAGTTATGGAGAGTTGTCACAATTCTGAACATTGTTTGACCTAAAAATGTTGCGGTAGAATCGTATCTCCTCTACAAAAGCTGATATCACGGTTCATAACATAGTATAATGCTCCATCGTTCGGATCAGGAACACGATTTGGTGGGGGGCAATTGCAAAGCTTTAAAATATGGCAAACCGACTTCTATATGAAAGTAATTTTCAACTCCTTTTCTTTTTAGTCTGTATAGTTTTCAACTTAGTTTGAGAATACTGTTACAAGCGGCTTCTGCAATATTTGTTGCCGGACTTGTTTCTCTTGCGAATTGCCACAACATATTATCACATGGAAAATAATTTTCCTAAGAGCCTAGTTATGGAAAATGTCAAAATATTAGAAAAAAACAAGAAACTCCATTAAATCAAATATTTTAACAAGGATTCACTACAAAAATTACTGAACTCCATAACACCCAGCATTAAGTCCCTTTATTTCTCTCGACTAATTCAATCTCATTTTCTTATGTAGCGAAATTGCCAAGTTGCTGCATTTGGTTAAAATAATCTTCGACATAGACAAAGAAATCTAAAATTATCCAAATATTTAAATAACTAAAGTAAATTACATTAGTGTTATTTGACTATTTAAAATTATAATTTGTCAATTATGAAGTATCACACAACATTAAAATATACCCTCTGATGTCAATGTTTTCATTGGGGTTGCAAATTACTTTTGATTTTATGATATGAAGAGAGAGAAAAAGAGAGAGGGGAGGGGAGGGGAGGGGAGGGGAGGGAAGGTGGGGAGGGGAATTTCTTGTTTTGCGCCGAAATGCTTTAGCAAGAACGACATTATCACGCAGCTTGAAAGCTTCCTCAAAAAGGAATGGCAGAAACAAGAACGACAGGAACAATAAGAGAGAAAGGAACCAGGACCTTTAAACACATGAAAGCGTGCCGAATAGAACACGGGGATTTCTAAAACACCAAGTGGAAAATACTAACATAAACAAGTCCAGAAACACCTAGTAGAAAATCCTAAGTTCAGAAAGTTCAAACACCTAAAAAGCTAACATTAAACAAGCCACTCTAGGCATGCTGACATGTCAGCATCACCCATATCACGCTCATGACGCCGGCGCAGAAGAGAGAATAGACGACGGCGAGAATGGCGTATCCATTCCAGTGGGTTCTCATCCGGGCGCCGTCCTCCTCGTCCCAGCTTGCCCCGAGCTTCGCGGCATTCAGCTTCACATGCAAATCCACGAGCCGCAGCACCTGCCTCACGTAGATGAAGGAAAAGAGGGCCGTGGCCAGCAAGACGAGAGCGACTGGCATCCAAGCATCAGTGCAACCAAAATTGGATGATGTTAGACTGCCCAAAATGAACACAAGCGACGCGAAATGCAGGGCGGACGTCTGCGCGAGGTAAAACCTAACCCTATTGATGGAAGTCTTCAGCTTGACTATCCTATTCTCGTGCTCTGGTCCGCTCGTCGCCATGGAGAGAGTAAGGAGAAGAAGAACGAAAGAAGAAGAAGAAGAAGTGAGGAGGACGATGGGAGGGAGAGGCTGAACGCTAAGGATACAAAAGAAATCAGAACATGCTTGCCGCGTGCCCTACTGCTATGCAGGCAGTATGAGAGGAGGACAAGATCGTACAAAACAGATACTATGCAGGCAAAAAGAAGAAGAAAAGTGCAGGAAAAAGGACAAAAAAGAAGAAGAAAAGGGTAGACCATTTCACCGTTGTTATTGGTCAATTCATTTTTTGTTTACTTGAAAATTATCTATTCCTGCTTTTGGACGACATTGGCCTGAAAGAATGTCCCAGCTAAATCGGCCATGAATAGTCACTTAAGTAAATTTGGATGAAGAGGCAAAGTATAGAAATTTTGGGGGTCATAATTGACAAAAATTATGAAATTTTATGTAGCAGAGATTACGATAATATATTTTATATAATAAATCTAGAATTTCTTGCAATGGCTTCTTGAAGAAAATAATTTGATTACGAAATGACAATATAAAAAGAGAGCGAGCTTTAGAATGAAAAGATAAATTTTAAGAAGAGGCACTTGAATTCACTTCTTCAAAAAATTCTGTAAAAGTTGATAAATGAATATAAATCGACGACCCCTTTGGAAACAGACAATTAATTTGGAAATCCGTTAGACCATAGTGGACACAAACCATCTTAAAACTCGAATGTATCATCTGAATATAGTCTGAATACATTTTATACGTGGGCAGTCATTTGCTAAAGAAAAACATGTATATTTTCAATAGTTAGGAAGTAGAAAGTCCAATAGATTCAGTCAAATTGGCCGAACAAAAGAGAGTCTTCAAGGTTGGCAGATCCACCAAGTCCGTCTTTTTCTTTTACCCGAGACTGTTCATGCACAAAACAGGAAAGATACTGAGACAAACAAAAACATTGATATTTCCATGTTCTTGGAGCATTGCAGAATAGGCTGAAACAAGCAAACTTCTGTCGCTGTTTTCGTTTTCTCTCCAATCCTCCGTGCCTGGAAAGCATCGGAACGCCAAGATACCTTCTTATGAACTCATATTGCAAGCTGTTTGAAATTATGAGTCGAGAAAATACATTTTTTTAAATCATTTTTTGGCGCAAAACGAGAAATTTCTCCCTCCCTCCCTCCTTCCCTCCGTAAATCATAAATCTAAAGTAAGTTACAATCCCATTGAAAAAAAATGACATCGGAGGCCATATCTTAAGATAGTGTGATTCTTTGAATTTTTTAAATAACTATAATAAAACTCGTATAATCTCATAAGTCTCTTGTACATTTCAAATTTGAATATTAGTTCTCTCTTTTTTTTAGCATCTAAGTTTACTTTAGTTATTCAAATATTTGGATGATTTTAGATTTCTTTGCCTACGTTGAAAATTATTGTCGACAAGTGCAACAACTTGGAAACTCTATTATAGTAAGAAAATGAGATTGATTGAATAGAGAGGAATAAACGGACTTAATAATGGATGTTATGGAGTTTAGTAATCTTTGTAGTAGATAGTTGGTAAGATAATTGGTTTAATGGAGTTTTTGTCCAAAATAGGTCTCGTGCCTCGAGTTTTTCCAAAACTAGGCTCTTAAAAAAATTATTTTCATGGGGATAATATTGTGGTAATTTGCAAGGGAAACAAGACTGGCAACAAAATTGCAAAACCACTTCTTGCGGCATTCAACCTTAGTCGAAAAGCACCTTTATATTAAAGTCAATTTGTCATAAGTTTTTTTTTTTTTTGGCAGTTCTACTCTACTCTAACTCTAACTCTAACTCTAACTCTCACTCTTAGACTTTTGTCTTACTTTCTTATAGGGCGCAAGAGTCGAAACCTACATCTAAAGCTAAGTCATCCCCACTCCAAACCCCTTATAAGGTGGAGATTTAAACTCCCCACCTATCTCTTCTTATATGAAGAGTGGCCACTGAAGCAAATCTTAGGGCCTGTTTGGCAACGTGCCAAACAATGCCAGATTCTGATTTTTTGTTCATAGAATCAGTTTGGGATGAGAATCGCGTTTGGTAAAATTTTTGTTTCCGGGAACAAATTTGTTCCCGGGAACGATTTTGGACAAGATTTGAGAATAAAAAAAAATTTGATTCTACGTCCGAGAATCAGAAAAAGAATCAAAACGTAAAACCCTTGTTCTTCTCTTTCATCATCTCGGTTGCCATCCGTCATCGCCCACCGCTGTTCGCCACCGCCCGCCGCCGCCCGCCGCTACCCGCCGGTTGCCGGTTCGCCGCCAATCGCCGGTCTGGCGAGGTCGCCGGAGGCTCGCTAGGCCAGGGTGAGGTCCGGCGAGCTCGTCGAAGGCAAGCCCAGCCACCGGCAAGGCCGAGCCTCGCTGGTGGCCAGGCCGGCCTCGCCCAGCCCCGGCAAGGCTGGCCTGGCCACTGGCCGGGCTGGGCGAGCCTCGCCGGCAGCTCCAAATCGGGCGAGGTCGAGCCTCGCCTGGCCACCGGTGAGGCTCAGCCTTGCCAGATCTGGCGAGGCTGAGCCTCGGCTGGGCTGGGCGAGGCTTGCTCAGCTGCCGGCAAGGCTCGGCCGACGAAGGCCGACCTCGCCGAGGGTCGGCGACGCTCCGGTGAGCATCGTCGTCCCTTGTTTGGCCGGTCGCTGGTCCGGCGACTGGCCAAATGAAGAAGAAGAAGAAAAAGAATAGAAAAAAAGGGAAAAAAAGAAAAAAAAAAGAAAAAAAGAAAAAAAGGAAAAAAGAAAAGAAAAAAGTAAAAAAGTAAAGAAATTATTTAAAATTTATTTAAAAATCAAAAGAAATTAATTTGGAACAGAATCAATTAATACGGTACCAAACGCAATTCTATTCCAGAATCAAAAATTTTAAATAGTTACCAAACGCGCTTTTTTACTCAGAATCAGTTCCCGGGAATAGAATAAAAAATAATCATTTCTAATCAGAATCAGCTCCCGGGAATAGAATCGTTGTCAAACGCGCCCTTAGTAATAGTTTGTTATACTTTAGGCTTTGCAGTTTGTCCCTCCTAAAACTTTTTTATTCTAGATTTGTCCCTAAGCTGAACAATGGAGCATTCTATTATGATATGTCCAAGATATTGGCATTTGTAGAGGAGATTAAATTCTAATGAAAATATTATAAGGTCAAATATAGATTAAAATCATTTAACTTCAATTTATGATTAACTCTTCATAACGAGTGAGGTGATAACTCAGCAATTAGTAGAGGACAAATAGAGACCACATTTAATCGGGAGATAATAAGATGGAGTGCGACTATGGTGAAAAGGAAGTCTAGTTTGACATCCCATCCACAACTTGTTGATATGAAAAATAACAAAGAGGAGAATCTCACTTCAAATACTTAAATCAATACTACCCATCCACACTACCACCCGATGGGCTTCGACCTCTCCCAAAGGCCATACACTCACTATCCTAAAAAAGAAAGTTAGAGGGGAAAGGGGCGTAGCCCAGGCGAAGGGGCAAAAAGGGAAGAAGAACAAAGGGGAGCTGGGCCTCGAGCCCCTTTCGGTCCTTCTTCTTTTTTTTTTTAATTCTTTTTTTAAATTTTATTTATCCGAAATAAAGTAAAATAAAGGAAAATGAAATAAAACTTAGTCAATGTAGACAACACCAATGTGAGATGCTATTTAATGACAGTATTGTTGTTATGAAAAAAAATGACAATATTTTTGTAAGGGTCAAACTAATTTTCTATATAATTAATCTCTAAATATTGAGCCAAAATTTAAGTATCAATAACACCTAAATTTTGGCAGCCATATTTAATACTTTATTGCATAAGAAAATTATGAATTGGTTAGACCCCTAAATAAAAATAGTCACTAAGCATTGCATTTGTAGCATTCGGGACTAATTCATGGGCATCGAACATATTGAGAGTCCAGAAACTGGTGTCGTAATTACCGAGATTGACAAAACTTGGTAGAATTATTCGGTCGTGTTCCTTGGTGGTTTAGCCAAAGCAATAAACTCATTGCAAATTGAGAGCATCATTTGAATATAAAATAGAAAATGATCTTGCGGTGGGCTTCAATGAGTGATAAGCCATAAAATATTGAGATTTTGGATTAAAAGTAAAAGGCCAATTACGGAATTTTATCTGACGAAGAAGAGAATTCATAGAAAGTGATATAGAGAGTTCCACGCAAATTTAGGGAAAGAAAAAAGAAGAAGAAGAGAGAGATATGAAGATCTCTTGGATGAAAGATTGGAGCATACGATCTTTTTGATTTGTAAGATCGCTCGCTCTTATAACGTTCCAATGTTTCCATAAAAGCATTTGCATGTTGTTCTACATCAAAATACTTCCTAGAATTCGGTCAGCATCGGCAAGAACAACATCATCGCGCAGCTTGAAAGCATCCCTAAGCAGGAATGGCATAAACAAGAAAGACAGAAACAAGAAGAGGGAAAGGAACCGAGGAGATCTTGAAACACATACAAGCGCGCCAATTTTTCGCTGAGATTTCTAATAGAAAATACTACTAATGTAAACAAGTCCAGAAACACTTGGTAGAAGTTGAGAAAGTTCAAACAATTGAAAACGCTAACATCAAACATGTCATTCTAGGCATGCTGACACGCCAGCGTCAGACATCCCACAATCACGACACCAGTGATGAAAAAAAGGTAGACGACAGCAAGAATGGGGTATCCATTCCAGCGGGCTCTCCTCCGGGCGCCATCCTCCCCGTCCCAGCTCGTGCTACGCTTCGCAGCATTCAGCTCCGCGTGCAGATCCATGAGCCGCAGCACGCACCTCATGAAGTGGATGGAGAAGGGAGCCGTGACCAGCATCACAAGAGCGACCGGCATCCAAGCATTCGCGCAATGAAAATTGGAGGGAGGCAGAATACTCAACATGAGCCTGAGCCCCAGGATATGCAGGACCGAGGTTTGCACAAAGTGAAGCCTTTCACTGTCGATGGAAGCCTCCAGCTTATAAATCTTGTATTCAAGCTCTTGTCTGCTCATCGTCATGGAGAGAGTAAGGAGAATAAAAAGAACGAAGAAGAAGAAGAAGTTGTGGAGGACGATGGGAGGGAGAGGCTGAACTCGAAAATATGGAGGACTGAGCACTACCAGTAATGGCCACGATTCCTTTAATAATAAATAGCAAAGGATACAAAAGAAATCCATGAAGGAACCGCCTTGCCACGTGCCATGCTGGTGAGTAGGCAGTACGAGAGGAGAGGACGAGATTGCACGAAACGGATACCATGCAGGCAAGAAAGGAGAAGAAAATTGCAGGGGAAAGGACAAAAGAGAAGAAGAAAAGGATCCGACCATTTGACTGTTGTTATTGCTCGATTCATTTTTCTTTTATTTCGAAAATGATATGTTCCTGCTTATGGACCACATTAGCTTGGAAGAGTGTCTTAGCTAACATGCCATGGATTGTCACTGAAATTAATAAGTGTCAAAATTTGTGGGCGGGTGGGGGTCTGTTCCATGAGTGACAAAAATTATGAAATTTTTGGCAGCAAAGATTGCAATGATAAACTCTATCTAGGAAACCCAGAATTTCTTGCAATGGCTTCTCGAAGGAAATGATTTGATTACAAGATGATAATATAGAAAGAGAGTGAGTTTTAGAATGAAAAGAGAAATTTTAGGAAGAGGCATTTGAATTCACGTTTATGAAAAGAATTATGTGGAGATTTATAACTCAATAAAAATTGACAATTCCCTTGGCAACAGATGACCAATGTGGAAACTTGTTAAGTCACAGTTGGCATAAACCGCTTTAAAAATCGAAAATGTTATTTATATATAGTCAGAAAGACGTAAGTGCGTACGTGCGTACATAGCTATGTATAATAATACAAAAGAGAGTCTTCGAGGTTGACAAATCCATCCAGGTCCGTCCCTTTCTTTTACCGAGACTGTTCAAGCACAAAACGGGAAAGATGCTGAAGACAGACAACAACATTGATATTTCCGTGTTGATAGGGGCATTGCAAATAGGTTTAAAACAGGTAGACTTTCTGGTGCTGTTTCCGTTTTCTCCCCAATCCTACATGCCTGAAAGCATCGGGAACGCCAAGATACCTATTGATGAACTTTCTATTGTGAGCTGGACTTGACCGTTGGCACTGTCCGAAGGTCTACCTAGTCGATATTTGCTCCACTTCCAGAGGAACACATATGAATCTCAAGACATCTCAGAGAAGGCACAGCCACAACAGCGCAGGTGCAGCATCGTGGACCTCAATTGTTTTGATGAAAAGTATATACCATGCAAGGCAAGAAAGAAAAGCTTGGGGTTTTAGATTTCTCTAAATATATCAATTAGTATGGCTCTTTTATTTTGGTTTTAAAAGTTCATTATTACTGAATGTACGGGGAAATACAAAACTATTTAAGTTTCGAAAAAATTGATAATAAAAATTTCTAAATGAATTTATAAGCTGGTACGTATATGTTTTTTTTTTTAAGTATTTGAGGGGCTTGGTATCCGGTGGATACCTTATTTCCAAATTTTGAATAGAAAGAAAAGGCAAAGGAGTAAAAGTCAGCGCAAACACACCATTGCATTTTCCATATCAACTATACTGGCTTTACAAAATAAAGAACAAATCACAGATAAATCGCAATTATGCTCGCCATGCTCCCACCAAAGGCCATGATGTCGGAAAAGCACGGAATTATTCGAGGCCGGCTCGAGCAAGCCATCCCCTGATCGGCTCGAGCGAGCCGTCCCTCTCACTTCCGAACACGCTCGCTGGCCCCTTCTTCTCTCCTCCTTTCACCCATCTCCTCTTCATTCTACTCCTCCATCCTCCTTAATGTCCTCTTCATTCTCTTTTTACCTCTCTCCTCTTCATTCTGCTCCTCCGTCCTCCTTTCACCTCTCTCGTCTTCATTCTGCTCCTCCCTCCTCCTTAACCTCACCCCTCTGCCTCTCTTTTTTGTTCACCTCTCTCCTTTTCATTCTACTCCTCCCTCCTCTTTAACCTCACCCCTCTCCCTCTCTTTTCTGTTCACCTCTTCCTCCTCTTCCTTCCTCCTCTCCATTCCTGTAAAACATGCCGTCTTAGCAAGAGCTTGATAAAATGACTAAAGACGTTGAGGATGGTATTGTCGAATTGAACAAGGCGATAGGTGATGAGTGGCATCGAGGTGAAATGATGCTTGGGATCTTCATCTCTACCGTAGGATTGATCATAGGTCATGTCCATGCCAAAGGCCTAACATGCAAGCACTCTTGGATGCCTATAACACTCATAGTACTGGTTGCAACGCCATTTTATGCAATGTTCTTGAAGAAGGATTTCGAAATTGCAAGGTTGAAAAAGAAACTAAGGGTCCGGAAGCAGCGATTGCAGCACCTTAAGCAAATACAGTCATCGGCACCACAGCCGTCATCGGGGTCGTTGTTGTTGGCGCCACCGCCATCACAATTGGGTCACGGCGGACATCCGTCACCACCATTGGAGCCTCCGGCGGCGGTGCTAGAAGAGGGATCGGTCTCGACTGGGGAGGCGGCGCTGGCACAGGATTACGGGCCAAAAGAGGGCATAATCTAGACCTAGGAGGCTACGGCAACAATATTTCATTTTCTACTATTCATAGGGCTGATAGGTATAACCTCCATTACTTTGGCCTGTGGCCACTTCAAGCTTGGGCACTGGAAAATATCGGGCCATAAGTGATTGTGTGTTTCTGTATTTCCTTTCTGCTTGGCTGGTTTCTGTGTTTCCGTGAGAACATCTATATATATATATATATATATATATATAATGTTTCGTATGGTAGTGTTTTCCTTATTTCTTTTCCGTAATGGTATGTTTCTTCCCCAAATGATGCATCTCTTCGTTAAATTGCTTCTTTTGATATGACTTGGATTCTTATCGATTAGAAATCTCTATTTGGTTAGTGCTTTCATTACTTTGTATTCATTTTCCCCCATGTAGTTTGCATCGAAGTTTTGAGAAGTTCTATGGAAAATTGTCTTCTAAGATATTTCTCGTTGGCCAGAGAATATTCCATGTCATTATTGTCATTTAGGTTTTCTATGGCATTGCATAAAAACTATGTGAAGCATTTTCAAACGAAAGAATTTCTCTTTTGATTTTGTTTCATTTTGGATACATCTCTACAACATTTTATTTGGAACTTAATTTGTAAATCCTGAAGAGCACTTCAGAGTCCAGAAAGTGATGTTATAAAAAACGAGATTGACAAAACTTGGTAGAATTATTCGGTTGTGTTCCTTGAGGTATGTTGACTCGATTTTTATAGGAATTCTTGCATCCCGAACTTTTAAAAATATGCCGATTTTATCTAAAAATACTCCAAATATTTCTGAAATTCACTGCAAAATAAAGAACAAATCACAGGTAAATCACAATTATGCTCGCCATGCTCCCACCAAAGGCCATGATGTCGAAAAATGACGGAATTATTCGGGGCCAGCTCGAGCGAGCCGTCCCCTTGATCAGCTCAAGCGAGCCGTCCCTCCCATTTTTGGACTTGCTTGCTGGCCCCTTCTTCCCTCATCCTTTCACCTCTCTCCTCTTCATTCAACTCCTCCCTCCTCCTTAAAAACCCTCTTCATTCTCCTTTTACCTCTCTCCTCTTCATTTTGTTCTTCTCTCCTCCTTTCACCTCTCTCCTCTTCATTCTGGTCCTCCCTCCTCCTTAACGTCCTCTTCATTTTCATTTTACCTCTCTCCTCTTCATTCTGCTTCTCCCTCCTGCTTAACCTCACCACTCTCTCTTTTCTGTTCACCTCTTCCTCCTCTTCATTCCTCTTCTCCATTCTTGTAAAACATACTATCTCAGCAAGAGCTTGAGAAATGATTAAAGATGTTGAGGATGGTATTGCCGAACTGAACAAGGCGATAGCTGAGGAGTGGCATTGAGGTGAAATGATGCTCAGGATCTTCATCTCCACCATAGGATTGATCATAGGTCACGTCCATGCCAAAGGCCTAGCATGCAAGCACTCTTGAATGCCTATAACACTCACGATGCTGGTTGCAACGCCATTTTATGCGATGTTCCTGAAGAGAGTTTTCGAAAGCACAAGGTTGAAAAAGAAACTTAGGGTCCAGAAGCAACGGTTGTAGCATCTCAAGTAAATATAGCCATCGACGCCATAGCCGTCATTGAGGCCATTGTCGTTGGCGCCACCGTCGTCATAGTTGGGTCATGACGGACAGCCGTCACCACCACTGGATCCTCTGGCACCAGCGTTGGAAGAGGAATCGATCTCATCTAGGGAGGTGACGCTGGCGCAGGATTATGGGCCAAAAGAGGGCATAATCTGGACCTGAGAAGCTACGGCAACAATATTTCATTTTCTGCTGTTCGTAGGGCTGATAGGTATAACATCCATTGCTTTGGCCTGTGGCCACTGGAAAATATTGGGCCATAAGTGACTGTGTTTCTGTATTTCCTTTCTGCTTGGCTGGTTTCTTTGTTTTTGTGAGAACATATATATATATATATATATATATATATATATATATATATAAGGTTTCGTATAGTAGTGTTTTCCTTATTTCTTTTCCGTAATGGTATGTTTCTTCCCCAAATGATGCATCTCTTCGTTAAATTGCTTCTTTTGATATGACTTGGATTCTTATCGATTAGAAATCTCTATTTGGTTAGTGCTTTCATTACTTTGTATTCATTTTCCCCCATGTAGTTTGCATCGAAGTTTTGAGAAGTTCTATGGAAAATTGTCTTCTAAGATATTTCTCGTTGGCCAGAGAATATTCCATGTCATTATTGTCATTTAGGTTTTCTATGGCATTGCATAAAAACTATGTGAAGCATTTTCAAACGAAAGAATTTCTCTTTTGATTTTGTTTCATTTTGGATACATCTCTACAACATTTTATTTGGAACTTAATTTGTAAATCCTAAAGAGCACTTCAGAGTCTAGAAAGTGATGTCATAAAAATCGAGATTGACAAAACTTGGTAGAATTATTCGGTTGTATTCCTTGGGTATGTTGACTCGATTTTTATAGGAATTCTTACATCCCGAACTTTTGAAAATATGCCGATTCCATCTAAAAATACTCCAAATATTTCCGAATTCACTGCAAAATAAAGAACAAATCACGGATAAATCGCAATTATGCTCGCCATGCTCCCACCAAAGGCCATGGCGGAATTATTCGGGGCCAGCTTGAGCGAGCTGTCCCCCCAATCAACTCGAGCGAGCCATCCCTCATACTTTTGGACTCGCTTGCCGGCCCCTTCTTCCCTCATCCTTTCACCTCTCTCCTCTTCATTCAGCTCCTCCCTCCTCCTTAAAAATCCTCTTCATTCTCCTTTTACCTCTCTTCTCTTCATTTTGCTCTTCCCTCCTCCTTTTTCCTCTCTCTTCTTCATTCTACTCCTCCCTCCTCCTTAACGTCCTCTTCATTCTCCTTTCACCTTTCTCCTCTTCATTCTGCTCCTCCCTCCTACTTAACCTTACCCCTCTCCCTCTCTTTTCTATTCACCTCTTCCTCCTCTTCTTTCCTCCTCTCCATTTCTGTAAAACATGCCATCTCAGCAAGAGCTCGAGAAAATGACTAAAGACGTTGAGGATGGTATTGCCGAACTGAACAAGGCGATAGCTGAGGAGTGGCATCGAGGTGAAATGATGCTCGGGATCTTCATCTCCGTCGTAGGATTGATCATAGGTCACATCCATGCCAAAGGCCTAGCATGCAAGCACTCTTGAATGCCTATAGCAATCACGGTGCTGGTTGCAACGCCATTTTATGCGATGTTCTTGAAGAGAGTTTTCAAAAGTGCAAGGCTGAAAAAGAAACTCAAGGTCCGGAAGCAACGGTTGTAGCATCTCAAGTAAATATAGCCGTCGGCGCCATAGCTGTCATCTGGGCCATCATTGTTGGCGCCGCCGCCGTCATAATTGGGTCACAACAAACAGCTGTCACCACCACTAGAGCCTCTGGTGCCAACGTTGGAAGAGGGATCGATCTCATCTAGGGAGGCGACGCAGGCGTAGGATTACGGGCCAAAAGAGGGCATAATCTAGACCTAGGAGGCTACGGCAACAATATTTCATTTTCTGCTGTTCGTAGGGCTGATAAGTATAATATCCCTTCAAGCTTGGGCACTGGAAAATATCGAGCCATAAGTGACTGTGTTTCTGTATTTCTTTTCTACTTGGCTAGTTTCTGTGTTTCTGTGAGAACATCTATATATAAGGTTTCGTATAGTAGTGTTTTCCTTATTTCTTTTCCGTAATGGTATGTTTCTTCCCCAAATGATGCATCTCTTCGTTAAATTGCTTCTTTTGATTTGACTTGAATCCTTATCGATTAGAAATCTCTATCTAGTTAGTGCTTTCATTACTTTGTATTGATTTTCTCCCATGCAGTTTGTATCAAAGTTTTGAGAAGTTCTTTGGAAAATTTTCTTATGAGATCCTTCCCATTCGCTAGAGAATATTCCATGTCATTATTGTAGATTAGGTTTTATATCGCCTTGAATAAAAACCATGTGAAGTATTTTCAAATGAAAGAATGTCTCTTTTGATTTTGTTTCATTTTGGATACATCTCTGCAACATTTTATTTAAAACTTAATTTGTAAATCCTAAAGAGCACTTGAGAGTCCAGAAAATGATGTCATAATAACTGAGATTGACAAAACTTGGTAGAATTATTTGGTTGTGTTCCTTGGTGGTTTAGCTAAAGCAATAAACTCATTACAAATTGAGAGCATCATTTGAATTTAAAATAGAAAATAATCTTGCGGTGGGCTTCAGTGAGTGATAAGCCTGAAAAGATTGAGATATAAAAGTAAAAGGCCAACTGCGGAATTTTATCTAACGAAGAAGAGAATTCATAAAAAGTGATATAGAGAGTTCCACGCAAATTCGGGGGAAAAAAAAAGAGAAGAGAGAGGGAGATACGAAGATCCCTTGGACGAAAGATTGGAGCGTACGATCTCTCTCCCATCACTTGTTTGCACACAAATTCGGTTTGTTGGAAGATGAAGTCTGGAGGATTTGATTTTCGAAGCAGAACTCTTATCTCTTCACGCCTGAACCTCAAGCTTAGCCTCAACTGCTATGCAACACTTCACCCATATGCTCGTCGACGAGTTCCAGTTGCCGGCCTGAAGCCCTTCTCGACCAACTAGCAGCCGCCTAGACGATTTCCAGTGACCTCAGCAACATTCCAAAGTCAAAGACCCTTCACCGCTGCAGCAGTCCTTTGCCGATTTTGGGCTTGGGTTCTCATTAGCTGTCGTTCCTCCTGCCCGGTTGCTGTTTGCCACAACAGATCACCCGCAATGTCGGCAAGCTCCCAGTTCGAAGGATCACTCACGGACTTTCACGTAGTTAGTCTCTCTTGGGATTCCTTGCAGTTCATTAACGAACCAGCAAGCTACCTTGCTGTGTTAAGCACTTGTTCTGATGAGCCCAGCCTTGCTGAAGCACTAGTAGTGACCCGCATGTGTTCAAGCATTCGTTCGATGCCACTTCGATGCAAATTGTAATATATATATATATATATATATATATATATATATATATATATATGCTTGAATGTCACAATGCACGTTAATTGGCTCGTTCTAATGTCTGCCAATGTGGCATCCCAACCGCCCCATGTCGTGGGAAAAATGAACTTTTTGTATGACACAATTTAACCAAAAAATCAATTTTGGTATAATTTCTACAATGTCATTGGTTAAATAATATAGTTTTTAGTTGTACAATAGATATCATATATTCGGTAAGGTTTGGCAATTAGATTTTAAGTAGGTTGTTCCATAGAAGAAGGGGAGCAAAAGTAAATGTTGAGGCCGACTTGAAGAAGTTAGCTGGTAAGTCTAAATCACATATTGCCTTGAAATTGCGCATTGATGTGAAATCATACTTAGCCTTAAAATTGTATACTTGACTTTGAATTTCTTGTTATCGCAATAAATTTACACAATAAACATTGACCGAGGCCACATCTTATGAATGCATGTTACTAGTAGCATGCATGCTAATATGACATGCGTATTTGTTACAAATTGCATGGTATTATGAAATGCATGTTGATACCGAAATTGAATGTTATCACAATAGAATTGGATTTGTCCTTGTTAGTCATTAGTACACGTGGTGTTTCGCTTTGGCATTGGATTCATGCACGTGCTTTGATTTCGTGGCATTGGATTCGTCTTGTTAATTGCTTCGTATTCTCACACGTTGGTTGCATACACGAGGCGTATTGTCTTTTTGCATGCTGGTTTGGATTCATCCCCACTGCATTGATTTGGACCAAATTCTTCCTGCTTTGCTTTTCTGTCGTCACAATGTCTGATTGATATGGATTAGATTCATCCCTTTGGATTTACTTTGAGAGCGATGCATGTATTTGAAAAGACACTAATCATGCACGTCACAAGGGCCGGCAAATTTGTAAGTCGTTAATGTAGAATATTATTTAATCAAATAAGATCAAATGGATCCATACATGATTGTAAAACACCAAGATCAATAAATACAACGAAATTAAAGCGTACCTATTTGAGCCATTGCTTTACTTGAAGAAAACTAGATCACTTTAATAATCAGGGATCTATTTGAATACCAAGTCTTCCTCTCTATGACCTATATCGATATAGCATCTTTCAATGGGATTAAAGCAACTGATAGATATAACCTACCCTTTTATAAGCTAGAGAGGGGACCTAGCAAACCCTAATCAACAGCGTGTCAACTGGGCCCTTCCCATTATGGGCTTCAGTCAAACACAATTGCCTACACTTTGCTGCTCAACTAGACCCGTTAACAATAGATGCTAATACCCAATTTAATCAGATCACTTTAGGGTTTAACAAATATTGGAATATCCATTATCCCGATTATTTAAAATAGAAAATCAATTAATTAATGTAAGCCCATATTATAGGAAATTTCCAACATTCTCCCACTTGGGCTACATTAATTAACTTATTTTATTTTGAAAAAGATTTTACATTGAAAACGACACTATCGGGTTAATAACTAAAATTTTGTTTTATGTGGCCACAACTTTTAAAATAATATTCCAATAATGGGATCTCAATACCAATCCAATCCTATATAACCTCAATATAGGACTATGAAGATCAATGTGTTAAGAAAATACCACAACACAAGACCTTCCATAATCACATATAATAAGTATTATATTTTCATGAATCATGGCCCTAGTAGTGTAGTAAGAAATAGTGCCAACATGTGATCAAGATATACACTATTTCTTATCGGTCCTCAATGCAATTTCTCAATGACATGAAATTACATTATCGCAATTTCTAAACAACATGAAATTGCACAATTATGTCACAATTCAACATGAGATCTCATAATCAGTGACATCCAGTCATCTTTAAACTAAAATTTATTTAAAGATACTGTTTTATATTTCCATTTCTCAGTCAACAGGAGAAATGATAACAATAGAATCAATAACAACAATCATTGAAAATAAATGCTTTAATAGACATCATAAAAGCATTATCAGTCTGCATATAACTATAATATCCAGAAATAATACAAACTATATAACTCCCACTAACAAAAGAAATCAAAAGATTCTAAAACACCCATATTCTTTACATGTTATTTAAACAAAATAAGTCGTAAGCCTTTTGTCAAAGGATCAGCCAACATGGACTCAGTTATGATATTTTCAATTACAACGTCTCCATTTTTTACCAAGTCCTTAACAGTATAATATTTGATCTCCATATGTTTGGACGCATTACTAATCTTGTCATGCTTGGAATGAAACACAGCTGCAGTATTGTCACAGTAGATCACCATAGGTCTAGCAATAGAGTCCACAACACGTAATTCTGAGATCAAATTTCTGAGCCAAACTGCTTGAACCGACGCGCCGAAGCATGCTACAAACTCAGCATACATTGTAGAATTCGTAATCAAGGTTTGCTTTGTGCTCTTCCAAGCAATAGCACCTCCAGCCATCATAAAAATATATCAAGAAGTTGATTTTCTATCATCTGAACAACTAGCAAAATCAACATTTGAATATCCAATCACTTTTAGGTCCTCAACTCTGCTATAAATGAGCATGAAATCCTTTGTTCGTTGTAGATATCTCATCACCTTCTTAGCTGCAATCCAATGTTCTTGACCTAGATTCGACAAATATCTTCCAAGAGTATTCACAGCAAAAGCAATATCAGGTCTGGTACATACTTGCGCATACATAAGACTGCCAACTGCACCAGCATATGGAACATTTTTCATGACTTCCTTTTCAACATCATTCTTGGGGCATTGATCTATGCTCAATTTATCTCCTTTCACAACAGGAGCTTCACCTGACTTACAGGTCTGCATATTGAATCTTTTCAAAACACGATCTATATAACTTTTCTGAGATAATCCCAGAACCTTCTTAGATCTGTCACGATGAATCTTAATGCCTAGAACAAAAGAGGCTTCCCCAAGATCTTTCATATCAAACTTTGTAGATAGAAATTTTTGGTGTCATTCAATAGATCAACATCACTGCTAGCAAGTAAAATGTCATCTACATAAAGTACTAAGAAAATATATTTACTCCCACTTACTTTCATGTAGATGCATTGCTCAAACTTATTTTCTTCAAAGCCAAATGATCTCACAACTTTGTGAAATTTTAAGTACCACTGACGTGATGCTTGTTTGAGACCATAGATGGCTCTTTGAAGTTTGCACACCATATGCTCCTTTCCGACTTCTTTGAACCCTTTAGGTTGCTGCATATATACTTCTTCATCCAGATCTCCATTTAGAAAAGCTGTCTTGACATCCATTTGGTGAAGCTCTAAATCAAAATGAGCCACCAAAGCCATGATTATCCGAAAAGAGTCTTTAGTAGATACTGGGGAAAAGACTTCAGTATAATCAATACATTCTCTCTGTGTGTACCCTTTTGCGACTAACCTTGCCTTGAATCTCTCGATGTTGCCCTTATTGTCTTTCTTAGTTTTGAATACCCATTTGCAGCCGATTGGTTTATGCTGATCAGGTAAATCAACAAGTTTCCATACTTGATTAGTTGACATGGACATCATCTCGTCATTCATCGCTCCTAACCATTTATCTACCTGATCACTATTAAGAGCTTCTTTGAAGGTCGTCGGATCAACTACACTTCCAATGTCAAAATCAGCTTCTCCAAGATAGACATGATAATCATTTAAAAGCGTTGGTCTTCTTTGTCGCTGTGATATTCGCACAGGCATTTCTGGAGCTACATCATTCATCTGGGGAATTTCATTTATAATGGGAGGATCTACCGTCATATTTTTGGTATTTGCTTCCTATTGAATTTCCAATCTGCTGGGATCTCGCATAGAATCAACATGCAAGATGGACAATGGAATAGAGACCGTTTTATTTGGTTCTTCCATTTCGAAAGATTGAAAAGAACTCTTTTCAACAACATCTAATTCCAGGAATTTGGCAGTTTGAGATTCAACGATTCTAGTGCCTCGAGTAGAACAATAAAATCTATACCCTTTAGAATGATCAGGATATCCAATAAAGTAACATCTAGTAGTTCTGGATTCGGTCTTCTTCTGAGAAGGATCATAAATTTTCACCTCTGCAGGACAACCCCAAACTCGAAAATGATTCAAGCTAGGTTTCCTCCTAGTCCACAATTCAAAAGGTGTTTTCGACACCGATTTACTAGGTACACGATTCAATATATAAGTTATTGTTTTAATCGCATCACCCCGTAAGTATTCAGGTAAATTAGAACTGCCCATTATACTTCGTTTCATCTCCATGAGTGTGCGATTTCGCCATTCAGCTACACCATTTTGCTCAGGACTCTCAGGCATTGTATATTAAGCAACAATACCACAGTCCTGCAAATATTTTGCAAACGGTCCCTTTTGTTGTCCAGCCTCAATATATTGCCCATAATACTCACCACCACGATCAGATCTGACAATCTTGATAATTTTTCCCAATTGTTTCTCAACTTCAGTACGAAACACTTTAAACATGTCAAGAGAATCAGTCTTCTCCTTAATTAGATAAAGATAACAATAACGGGAGAAATCATCAATGAACATGATGAAGTATTTATTTCCACATAAGGTGGTTGAGTATGGCCCACTAATATCAGTATGAATTATCTCCAATAGACTTTGACTACGAGTAGCACCTTTCTTCTTTGTTTTAGTTAATTTTCCCCTTACACAATTAATACAAGTCTCAATATCATCCGAGTCAAGAGGAGGGAGAATATCAGCCACGATAAGTCGCTTTACCTATTCTTTTGAGATATGCCCCAATCGCTTATGCCATAGGAATGAAGATCTATCTTTAATCAAAGATCTCTTAGCAACAACATTCTCGACATGGAAAGAGCAATATGGTCTATCGGGAGATAAGAATAATCGATATAATCGATCAAACAAAACACAATTCCCAATAATTCTGGAATCATAACTCAAATCCACTCTTTTATTCGCAAAATGAAGACAATATCCAGCTTTGTCAAGCGAAGAAAGAGATACTAAGTTTCTCCTAAAATTAGGAACATAAAAGACATTGTTCAAGACAAGCTGAAAACCAGAATTTAAATTCAAAACAATTGTCCCTATATGCTCCACATCAACTCCAGTATTGTTTCCAACTTTAAGCTTTGACTCCCTCGGACTTGGACTCCTTAGATTTGTAAGACCCTGTAAGGTAGTAGTCACATGAACAGTAGCACCAGAATCAAGCCACCAGGAATCCAAAGGAACATCAACCAAATTTGATTCAAAACAAACCAACAACTCACCCTGGTGACTTTCTTTTCTTGTTTTTAGCCAAGCTTGAAATTTGTAGCAATTGGCTCTCTTGTGACCCTATTTCTTGCAGTGAAAACATTTAAAATTCTTATCTCCATTCCTCACATAGTTCTCATTTTTCCTAAAGTCTTGCCATTTCTTTGGGCCATGAGCATTTGACCCCTTAGGCTTCCATTTGCCTCTATATGAACTCAACTTGGCATTGGTAGTTAAGTGGGCAAACTCATACTTTTCCTTCTTTAATTTCTCTTCCTCAGCCACACACTTAGTAATCAAGGCATTAACACTCCATGTCTCATTCTGAGCATTATAAGTAGTCTTAATCTGGCTAAATTCAGCTGGCAAAACATTTAACGCTTGGTGCACAATATAATTTTTAGAAAGAACAATTTCATGGGCCTTAAGCTTGGACTGAATGTGGACTATCTTCAGTATAAATTCTCTAACACCCATAGTAGCATCATACCTCATGTTCGTTAACTCACTCAGCAAGTTCCCAGCTTCAGCCTTATCTGAGACTCTATATCTTTCTCCCACTGCTTCAAGGAACTGTTTGGCATTCGTATCTTCTGGCAAACCACTAATCAAATGCTCAGCAATGGACCTCTTCATAGCAATGAGGCTCTGTCGATTAGATTTTTCCCATCTAGCATAATGGGCCCTTTGATCTGCAGTACTTTGATCATTGGGCCTGGTAGGTTCATCCTCGTGTAAAGCCAAGTCCATATCAACGATGCCCAAAGCAAACTCTATATCTTGCTTCCATCTCTTAAATTTTGATCCAGTTAACATTTCAATAGTGACATTGTTGTTATTTACAACAAAAGTAATTGTTTAACCCACACAATGCAATATGATCAATTATGGGCAATAAGCAACTCAACAAAAATAATCAGTACATCATAAACTCCCCTTTGGGCAGAGTGTATAATGCACTATTATTTTTCCCAGCATGAAATTTATAAAACAACAAGGAGAATTACATATAATTGTCAAGGATCCATCCCCTTTGGGCAGACAAATCCTTTAAATCATACATCTCCATAATATCAACATAGAGGGGAATTACATATAATTTTCAAAATATTTATCCCCTTTAGGCAGATAAATATTTTTCAATTATACATCCCCATCTTTTAAATATGGGAATAAACTTCATGCTATTTTTCAAATTAATATACATAATAACCCCATTTGGGCGAGTAATTGTATATACTAATTTTTATCAATATGGAATTCAAGAATTTATGCCCAAAATTCATCAAACTATATGAAACACTTTACAACATGTGTTTCCAATGATCATATTGCACCTTTGAAACAACAACTTTTGCCACAAGTTTTTTTTTTTTTTAATTTTAAATATTTTGGACTCTCGCGGGCCCAGGACCCGCGAGCAGCCCTAATCGGACCACGGGCCAAAACCGCAAATCCTAAACCCTCACATGGCCCTCTAATCTTTAAAAGTCCAAATATTGGGCTATAGGCCCATGCACAATTTTTATTAAAAAAAAATTGGGCTTTCAACTTTCTTTTCCCTATAGACAAAATGAGCCATTATAAGCCCAACCTGGCTTTCTTCTTGTGTGGGCTCATCTGCCTTTTAATTTAAAACAAGCCCATGAAATGGGCTTCAAAATTAGCCTACGAAAATAAAATCAAAAAAATATGGGCAAAAACCCATATTTAGGCCTAGGCCTGGCTGGAGGTCTTCTTCAACCTCTAGCCGGGTCACGAATTTGCAGCAAATCGGGTCGCACGACCCGGTTTCGACCCGAAGCTCCAAAACCACACATTATATTTGATTTTTATGAAATTTTTTTCATGGATCTTGCTTCTAACATCAATATGATTAACTATAATCAATCAAATGGAGAAAAAACCAACTAAATCTACCACATGCAAGATTCGAAGTTTCGGATCCAAGCCTCCCATGGCCAAAAATTAGGTTTTGCCCTAAAAACTCAATTTAATACAACAAAAGATACTAAAACAAATACATAACAATACCTATACAACGATTTGCATCGAACATCAATCAATTGCAAGTAATTTGCAAATTCTAGAACTTTTTCACGTATAAACCCTAGAATTTCAAATCTAAAATTCTCTCTCAATTCTCAACGAAATTATGCAAATTATATATGGTTGGAAATATCTCTATATGTAGAATAAAAGCCCTATGGTTATAGGATTAATCAAGCAAAAAATTTACACGAAAAAATAATGCCCACATTCGGCTCAAAGAGGAGGGTTTCGAATTTTTCCATAAAAAGAAAATTTGGGTTCTACAATCATATACGATCTGCTCTGATACCACATGTAGAATATTATTTAATCAATTAAGATTAAACGGATCCATACATGATTGTAAAACACCAAGATCAATAAATACAGCGGAATTAAAGCGTACATGTTTGAGTCATTGCTTTACTTGAAGAAAACTAGATCACTCTGATAATTAGGGATCTATTGGAATACCAAGTCTTCCTCTCTATGACCTATATCGATATAACAGCTTTCAATGGGATTAAAGCAACTGATAAGTATAACATACCCTTTTATAGGCTAGAGAGGGGACCTAGCAAATCCTAATCAACAGCGTGTCAACTGGGCCATTCCCATTACGGGCTTCAGTCAAACACAATTGCCTACACTTTGCTGCTCAACTAGGCCCGTTAACAATAGATATCAATACCCAATTTAATCAGATCACTTTAAGATTTAACAAATATTGGAATATCCATTAACCCGATTATTTAAAATAAAAAATCAATTAATTAATATAAGCCCGTATTATAGGAAATTTCCAACAATCAAGACCCACAAGAAAACTATGCGATCTTTGGGTGATTAATTGACTTCCTCCAACACATTCCATTTTCAGTTCTCAGTCGACCCTAGAAATGATTGGCGGAGACTCTTCAAACGATTTTAAGATTTGAATCAAAGTAGCACACCCCAATTTAGAGAAGGGGAGACTCTAGGTCAAAGATCACGAAACGTATTTTTTCCAAAATTGCATTTTTCTTTTTCAGTTTCGAAAGCAAGCTACTTTCATTCGGAATATCTGGAACGATCCCAAAGCCCCGAGGCGCTTCTGGGAGTCTGGGATTAGTTAAGAAAGGACACCTGAGAGGATTCGTGCCACCGTTGATGCTCGGCATCTGCTCCATGTACGAAGAGACCCGAATAAAGTGCCAAAAGATGAAAAATGCACGGGAGATCCTCTGCACTATAAAGTGAACTTCGTTTTTTGAACACCAGCAGTTTGATATTCCCACGTAGCTCTTTGGTCTTTAACTCTCTTTCTAATCACTCCTTGCTCTTGATGGCAAAAGATGCACAAGCAAGATCAGGAACAAACAGTACCAAATTCTCAAAGATTCCGCCATGATTGGTGGACGGCTTCGATGAGGCAAGCCAGAAAAAGGACCTGGCTTTGATCTCTTTCTCTCTCTCTCTCCCTTCTGCTTCTTTCTTACTGTCACGAAAAGAAAAGAATGATGCTCACAATCGCTTCTGGCGAGAGATAGGCGGGCCAAATAAGCAATTAACCTCCTCCTTTGGCCAACATTTCTTTATCAGCTAAGATTTGTCAGATTCTTTTCTTTTTCTCTTCTCTCACTTTAACGGAAATGTTCCTTCTCCTCCTCTATCACCTCTTTCAGGGCCCATCATAGTGTCGATTATTCGAAAATGTATAGGGCTGGTTAACCGATGAGCCGCGCCCTCGGCGGTTTTCTATATAATGGCAAGAGACATTGGGAGAATGAATGACATGAGCTTGCGGGAATTTTGAGTCTTTCGAAATCTAATGGATTCAAGCCCCGCCTTGAAGACGACGGAGCCGGTCGCTGACAGCATGCCCGAGGCGCTCAGCCCGAGCCGGTACCACATTAAGAGGTGCTTCGCCAAATACATGGAAAAGGGGAGGAGGATAATGAAACTCCACCACTTAATGGATGAATTGGAAAGCGCCATAGACGCCAAGACGGAGAGGGAGCTCATCCTGGGCAGCGATCTCGGGTACATCCTATGTTACACTCAGGTTCGTTCATTCCCACCTAAGACCCTCTATTCTCCTTCCTAATGTTCTCCGTTGATATGATTGTTAACTCTCATCCCAACTGAGGCATCGCAACCTGAACGTTATTCCCAGGAAGCCCTGGTCGTCCCTCCACACATGGCTTTCGCCGTGAGACGGAGTCCTGGAAACTGGGAATATGTCAAAGTCAGTTCTGACTCTCTGTCCGTGGATGGCATGAGTGCCGCTGATTACTTGAAGTACAAGGAAATGATATACGATGAAGAATGGTTCGTAGTCTGCTTGATTTCGAACTTCGTATCATATGCACTCATCTCATGCTGTGTGGAGCCATAGTACATGTTTTTTTCCATTTTCCTCCACCTACTCTCTATGTTCTGCGGGCTCGGGAGCAAAAATTTTCTGTGTCTTGGCAGGGCAAAAGATGAGAATGCCCTGGAAGTGGACTTCGGAGCTCTTGACTTTTCCGTTCCGCACCTGACCTTATCTTCATCTATTGGGAACGGAGTCGATTTCATCTCAAAGTACCTCTCCTCAAAGCTGAGCGGAACACCGGACAGCGCACAACCCCTTGTGGATTTCCTAGCATCCCTCAATTATCAAGGAGAAGTACGCAAAACTCATTCGCACTCCACAAAAATTTATATGCGCAGATGTAATTCCTAACCTGAAGGATGTTCTTCGTTTCCAGAATCTCATGATAGATGAAACACTTGACACTGCACCCAAGCTTCAGATGGCCCTGATTGTAGCTGAAGCATCACTTGCATCAATCCCAAAAGACACCCCATTCCAAGACTTTGAGATGAGGTAGTTTCTCACTTTTCCTTGGACAAATCCAGGAGATCGCTCACTACCATCTGATGCCACGCACATTTAACAATAACTAATGATAGGTTCAAGGAGTGGGGCCTCGAGAAAGGATGGGGCGATACTGCAGAGAAAGTCAAGGACACGATCAGATGGCTCTCGGAAGTGCTACAAGCACCAGATCCAACGAACATGGAGAAGTTCTTTAGTAGGCTTCCAATGATATTCAATGTTGTGATATTTTCCCCCCATGGTTATTTTGGCCAGTCAGATGTGCTCGGCTTGCCAGATACCGGTGGACAGGTAGATATCCTCATCAATCCTCACATGTATCCATGTTCACTGTCACATAGCCTGCTAAATATTTGGTAACAACAACAGGTGGTTTATATTTTAGATCAAGTGAGGGCCCTGGAAGAGGAGTTGCTCCTCAGGATTAAGGAACAGGGGATTAATGCAAAGCCACAGATACTCGTGGTCAGTTTCAACACATGGCGCAACTGCCTTCCTGCAAATATATGCCAGTTCAAGGAGTTGGTTTTCACAGTCTCTTTAACGTAACAGGTCACACGACTTATCCCCGATGCTCGTGGAACAAAATGCAACCAGGAGTTGGAACCGATCATTGGGACAAAGCATTCCAACATTCTTAGGGTTCCATTTAGGACCGAGAAAGGGGTGCTTCGACAGTGGGTTTCTCGTTTTGACATATATCCATACCTTGAAAGATTTACCCAGGTAGGGATTCCAAATTCAAAACCAACCATTATCCCTGATCAACTTCTTTCTTGCATGACGGTTTCCTTTTGCTTCTGTCGTCGCTCGCCAGGATGCAACCATTAAGATACTGGATCAATTGGAAGGAAAACCGGATCTCATAATTGGAAACTACAGTGATGGGAATTTAGTAGCGTCACTTATGGCTAGTAAACTCGGGACAACTCAGGTGCCTTATTGCTTCATCAGTTTACCAGCTAAGTGCTAATTCAGATTATTGACCATTCTAGAGTGCTTGAAAACCCAGGGAACAATTGCGCATGCACTGGAGAAGACTAAGTACGAACATTCCGATGTCAAGTGGAAGGAGCTAGACCCAAAGTATCACTTCTCGTGCCAATTCATTGCTGACACAATAGCGATGAACGCAACAGATTTCATCATAACAAGTACATTCCAGGAGATCGCCGGAAGGTCAGAGAAACATCCGAATAACGTTACCTGTTGTTGAGCTTTTAGCTAGGATAAGCATATGATCTTCCACATCGTAGTCAATAGAATAATTAAAAATGAAGTATATTCTTAATATGCATCATTGAAGAGTTCTCAAGATTAGGTGGTATTATTTGCAGCCACGATAGACCTGGGCAATATGAGAGTCACGCAGCATTCACACTCCCAGGGCTCTGCAGAGTTGTTTCAGGCATCAATGTTTTCGATCCTAAATTCAATATTGCTGCACCCGGTGCTGATCAATCTGTTTATTTTCCTTACTCGGAGAAACAGAAACGACTCACACAATTAAATCCTGCAATCGAGGAGCTACTGTACAGCCGTGTGGACAATGATGAGCACATGTAAGTATTGCTATTCCAGGCCATGTCGTGAGCTCCAAAAACAGTGTCCTAATTCATCTGATAGCTCTTTAATCACCATCGTATTTGACCATTGTGGCAACAGTGGTTATCTCGCAGACAAGAAGAAACCCATCATCTTCTCTATGGCAAGACTTGACACAGTGAAAAACATTACCGGTTTAGTAGAGTGGTATGGGAAGAATGCAAGGCTCAAGAGTTTGGTTAACTTAGTCATTGTTGGGGGCTTCTTTGATTCTTCCAAGTCCAAAGATAGAGAAGAAATGGCTGAAATAAGAAAGATGCATGACTTGATAGCTAAGTACAAACTCAAGGGTCAGATCCGATGGATAGCTGCGCAGACTGATCGGTACCGAAATGGAGAACTCTACCGATGGATCGCAGATACAAGGGGAGCTTTTGTGCAGCCTGCTCTCTATGAAGCATTCGGCCTGACCGTAATTGAGGCAATGAACTGTGGGTTGCCCGCAATTGCCACTAATCAAGGTGGCCCGGCTGAGATCATTGTTGATGGAGTGTCTGGATTCCACATTGACCCCAATCATGGGGAAGAGTCCAGCAACAAAATTGCTGATTTCTTTGAGAAGTGTAAGGTGGACAACGAGTATTGGAACAAGATATCTGCAGGGGGCTTGAAACGCATTAATGAGTGGTCAGTGTAATCTTTGCAAAAATCTCGCACGCTTTCATGGAATTGACTTGACCAGAACTCATTTGCTTTGCAGCTACACCTGGAAAATCTATGCAAACAAGATGTTGAACATGGGATGCATCTATACCTTTTGGAGGCAACTGAACAAAGAACAGAAGCAAGCAAAGCAGAGATATATCCAGATGTTCTATAGCCTTCAACTCAGGAACTCGGTAATTCCTTTGTTCATTCTCCCTTTTTTCTCAGGCATGCTGCAAAACGTCATGCTCTTCAGAAAATCAAGTGCCGGAATTCATGTTTTATGTAACAGATGAAGACTGTTCCCATCAAAAGTGATGAGCCTGAACAAGCAGCACCAAAGCCGCCACCAAAAGTACAGCCCACAATGAGGTAATTTCCTAGGATAATTGCTGCATCTCTCAACACATTCAAGTCTCAAATAAATCATAGGATCAGATTCCTCCTACTACATGCCTTATCAGGATTTCCTGTGAAAAGCTGAGGCATTTGTTTTGTTGTTGTGTAGCACAAGGAGGACGCAGTCGCGGATACATAAATAAGGATTCAGTGGCCCTACAGCTACCATTTAAAATAAAATTCAGTCAGCGATGCGCAAGCAACATCACTTTGAAACCGAATTGCACTTTACTTTTCAGAATGCTGGGAACCTAGAGGAATAAAATAAATGAGGAAGACATTGATTCAAACTGCAGGCAATCCTCCGCAATTTAGAGCTTGACTGTGCATTGTCTAGCTGCTTAAAATATAATCCAATATGCGTGGAGCAGCAAAATGTAATAATATGAAACTAAGAATGGAATAATACAATGGGCATTCTTTACTACCTCTGCTTCTCTCTTGTCTGTGTATGTCATCTCCTGCATCAGGTACCAGTTTCATGCCACCAGGAATGCTAATTTAGATTGTTTGCAATGGACGAAACATGCACTCATCATCACGTTTGGGGAAAAAGTTAATTTGACCTTAGAAGACAGAAAAGGGGAGGGGAGAAAACGAGGGAAACCAAAGACACCGTCAATGAACTTGATTCATGTATCTAAATGCTATGCATATTCACATTGGTGACCCCAGCAAACCCTTCCGCCACGGAGTATTAGGCAGGCTCGTTCAAGGAGCGACTATGATAAGCACCACGCACCATACAGACAGCATAGGGAGAAGCTACTCATGCAGATGAGGCATCTCTTCTCACCCAAGGGTATTAACAATAATTGTTGACTTGATGGAACACTGGGCTCACCCTGCAATCAAAAAGAGTCACTTTTCCATTTTGACTCCCTTTCCCACTTTGAAAATTTCATAAATCTTTCTTTTTCTTTGATTATGTTCAAGCACTTCCAACTATATAAATGATGACAGAGCTCAAATGCTGTGTATCACAGAACATGACTCGACCAGAAGATAAACCTTTTCATGGAATGTCCTGGAAAGACGTTGTAGTTTTGTAATAGTCTTATATATTCCGAAATGTATGTAAAAAGCTTTTGCAGTCTTAGGTGGACTCAACTTGGACCATGGATATCGCTAACAAATTTGTCTCTGGTCCACATTGCATGCTGTATCGCGTCTATTATTATACAAAAGCCCGATTTCACTTAATCTCTTTATCGCGTCTATAATTATACAAAGCCCGATTTCACTGGATCTCATTCAGTCTTCAAGCTCTGCTTTATCATTCATCTTCTCTCTCTCCCTCCCTCCCTCCCTCCCTCTCTTTCCCAAACCTATTATAGTAACCCAATTGAAAATGAAATCAAAGTTGAGAAGACTGAAAAGTGGATGGTTAGAAAAGCTATTTATTCCGGGAAACAGCTATGTATCAATATGAACATACAAAAACAACCACCTTGTGGTAATGAATGTTTCCCGCTTGAAAAGAATTTTCACTGGACATCTGCACTAAGAAATAGCCGCAACAACGTTGCTCATCTGATGCTCGGATTACTCTTTAGAAAATTTTCTTAATGGGAATTGATTTATCTAACATTTTACTAGTAGTCATGATTAGGCACTAACAATTCTGAAAGTAGCACGAGAGACGCTAAATGGTGCTTGTAATGATCAGCTAATGATATTGGGAGTCGTCGTCTAAAGATGGTGACCACGGATGCAGGAGGGGTTGGTGGTCAATAGAGGTGACCAATCAACCATGGCAACAAATCTGAAGAACAGTTATTTTATGTTAACAACACAGAAAGCTTTTCCTGAATGCAGGAAATCAGTTTGCAAGGAGATGAGAGGCGAGCCGTAAGCAGAACCCAAATGTTAACCAGAGGAGTTCTGTATCCTTGAGACTTCCTCCTAAAGAATCTCAAACATAATCTAGAAAGTGATTTACTGCCCCGGCCATTAGAGAACTGCCTCTTAACATTTATTCAAAGTCACAGTTGAGTAGACCACAGTGAAGAGACAACGAAAGAAAGGAGCACCATGAGAAGAATTTCTCCTATGCCATGATCAGCATATTTATTTCATGACTTTCTGTACAGTTTCTTTACAGCAAATGAATTCCAGGATTTTCTAATTCTAAGAAATCAAGGACATCAATGACTAGAACGGGAAAAAACAAGTATTAAGACCCATAGTCATCGATGATTTGCCCGTGCAACTTTAAGAAACACACAAATGTGGAGAAAATGTTCAGGGTGCATTAAGTTGTTCACAACCCAGGAGAAAGGTATCTCCAATTGTGGCTCAATGCCGTGGATTCTTAAAAGCTTTAATTCAGCAGTATTTGACGAAAAAAGAGGCTCAACGGCTTCACAGTTTTTTTCTGTCCTATCTTCAGCACTTCCACTCACATCTTGGTTGTCCTCTTGAGAAACACAAGGAGCATTCTTGTCATCCTCAACTTCTGTTTTAGACACATCCTCATCGATGAATGATTTGTCGGTAAAAATTGCAGGTAAAAGAGCCTTCACTGCATCGCCTAGTGTGAAGTATTTCCCTACATTCCATGAGCTAAATTAACAATCTTATTAAAAAACAAATCTCAAAGTAGTTGAGACAGCTTGTCATAATAGACATCTATCCCGACAAAATTAAGGAATGAAAAGACCACCATATTAAACGGGACTGCATCTGGATTCAACAAAAGGGCCATGCATCACAAAATGCAGCACACATAACATGAAGTCTCTCTCAGTATGGGAAGGCCTCAGGGTCAGAACCCTTTCACTACTATTTTTCCTTTAACCTCCTCCTACATGAAAAATAGTTTTCTGCAATGTTTCTACCATCTACCCAGACTGATAAATGTCATGAGAAAAACTATAAGTCCAACAACTTAACCTGAAGTTTGAAGCATTATCCCATCCATTTTGACCGTCAGAATGAGTTTGAGCATCTCTCATTTGACAGTCTTTGCACTTGGGCAATAGAATCTAGACAAGCATCAAGTCCCTGGCCACAGCTAAGGTGTCAAGGGTTATGTTCAGATCAAGCATTTAAGGAAACCCAAGCCTGCCCAAAATGTCCCCACATGAACAAGTTAACCTGAGCTGATTAGCTGAACTAAAAGGTTTGGAACAAGTTGGGTTTCCGGTTACCTGTTTGTTTTAGGCACTTTGGCTTTTATCATTTTCAAAAGTTTCAGATGTTTTATTTTTCCATTGAAAATGAATGGCAAAAATTATTCAGTATAGAAGAAAAACTCAATAAAAAACACAGAATTAGATCAGCAAGAATCTGAGTGGTTGACTTCATCTTCTTAATTTTTTGTTGAGGCTTGAGACGAGGACAAAAACAAACAGCAATCTGATATTTTAGTGTTCATCACAGCGATATGATTACTGATTCACCGGAAGTGCATAGATTACTGGTTATGCCTTGAAAATAAACAGTCTGGGGATAGAGAGAGAAGAAGTCGCTGATCTGCTTCTCATTTCATCATTGGGGAGAGAGAAAAAGAAAGGGGGGATCATCAGAAACTGCCAGACAAGTGGTCGAACATCGTGAATCTTCCTGGCAAAGTCCACAATTGCTTGCATTCTCATCAAGAAATCCTTGCTCAAGCATCAATCTTTTTTAACATAAGTTTGTTCCTTTTGCAGATTTAAGACAGAATGTATTGCTATTCATCTTCTTTGTTGGCCTGGACATGTTCCCTAAATTTGTTTTGGTTGTCTGATCTGCTGAGTTTTCATGTTTTCTTTTTCAAATTCTCGGGTCATTCTGCTATTTCAATTTCCAACCAGATGCACGAACGAAGCCTTGCAAGTAGGCTGTTTTGTGTAGCCCAAACACAAATTATGTTACCTCAACCAAACCGGAAAAAATCCAGTTCAATTTCTCAGGCATCCTGGATATTTTTTGTACACTCCTAACTGCAACTAGCAGGAGAATAGAAAGCAATAGCAATGGTAGTTCCTATAAGCAATTGAATAATATTCATGATAGGGAAATGACCATGACAAGGAAGGCTGTCATCCTGCGCGAGAAATAAACTAACCAGGCAAACAACCAGATATAACACAAGGGTAATGCTTCCAATTAGGTAAAATCAAGGCTGCCATGGTTTACCTTCTTCTTTGTGAACCTCAACAGGACGATTTATGTAAGAGATCTTGTCCCAATTATCAATTTCAGGTGCATCCTCTAACTCATCAAAATCTTCAGTGGCACTGCAAACATACAGTCTGACTGGAATTCTACCTGTACAGAGAATATTGATATCATTTAGAGACAAGCATAACAGAGAAAACAAAAAGCCATGCAGCAGTGACCCTTCTTTTAGAGGGAATGTTTACCAGCCTGAGTTCAAAGGCACATGCATGGATGTATAACTCAACAATTCTTCACAAATAGATGCCTGCGTTGAGTATTTCTAATACAGTGAGGACTCTGCAAACCTGTCTTAGCTTGTCCAGCCATATCTGTGTCAGCACTGCTTTCTTTGGATCTCAATGAAATTGAATTCTTCTTTACAATGTACTCATCCTCAAGTACACCAAATTTAAGCTTTAGCGATACCTGCTGGTAGGCTTCCAGATCACCTGAATAAGATGCAATACTGATCACCAGATACCCAATTGTTCCCAAATCTCAAACCAGTAAGACAGAAAAAAAGTCCCATTTAGATAATCTGAAAAGATATTTCTTGCTTCCTGACTTGCTTATCTGATTATCATCATACTAAACCGCTCCCAATATTTCTCCATATATGTGGAAGGACCATGAAGAGGCCTCAAGGAAATATAATTCACAGGTGTCTTAATAAGAAAGCAAAACAGGGATGCTCATCATAATGTTGCTCCTAAACAACCTGCAGAGGTCAGGGAAAAATTGACACTGCAAGCGATGAAAAAGGCTGCATACATTTATTTGACAATTCAACCGAGGTTCCATAATGTGAAGGCTGGTGCAGTAATGTGCACTCTTGACATATATAGGACATTGAAAGGTGAAATCATCATTGACATAGTCTAGGTGGCCCTTCAATGATCCTAATGGAAATTTAACTGATAGAAGAGCTAAAACAAAGTAAGGACCCTTTTGTTGCAACGTCTTATAAAAACAAGCTATGTATTTTCCCACCAAAACTTAAAATTATCCAAATTAAAAATAAAAAATAAAAAAAATCTAAATAATTACATGCGAATCTACATATTCACATTTGTATGTTTAGAAAGCCTTTAGCCGTCTCGAGTTAAATAAAAGTCAAAGTGTGAGTGCCACAAATTTGCAAAAAGCCCAAAGTTAAAAGCCAAAGTCACTCCAACCAAACCCTAAACTATTTCAAGGAAAATGAGTAAAAGGTTGGACATCAAGTTATCAACCATACCCTAATTGAAAAGGCTAGTACCACAACTGACTTCAATTTAATCTTTTTTGTTTAAAATCAGCACGTCTCAGAGTTTGTGTTTTTGTCCAGGAGCAAATACCAGAGTTCTTTTTTCTTGTCCAGGAACAACTATTAAGTTTAAGTTCTTTAAAGTCAAACAACACCAGTGCATTGAAATTCCTCTGTCTAAAGCACCAAAATACCATTCAAACTGAAATGGAACAGATCCAACACTAGCACAGGACTCTCTTAAGAGCAAGGCGGACTATTTAATTACAAAACGAAAAAAGAAGAAGATGTATCCAAGATGTATCCATAAATCAAATATTGTCATGGCACAATATATATAAACTTTTAAAAGGAATTTATTAGACAAAATTGCAATTATGGAACTCCTCTATTAATGCATGTCAAAGCTACTCTTCAAGTGCTCTTCATGATTTACATATGAAGTTTCAAATAAAATGTTGCAGGAGGTGTATCCAAAATGACACAAAATCAAAAAAGACATTCTTTCATTTGAAAAAAATTCACATAATTTTTATTCAAGGTGATAGAAAACCTAATTGACAATACTGACATGGAAGATTCTCCGGCCAATGGGGAAAATCTCACAAGATATTTTTCCATAGAACTTCTCAAAACTTCAATACAAACTGCATGGGGGAAAATCAATACAAAGTAATGAAAGCACTACCCATATACAGATTTCTAATCAATAAAGATCAAAGTCATATCAAAAGAAGCAATTTAAGGAAGAGACACTTCATTTGGGGAAGAAACTTACCACTATGGAAAAGAAAAAAAGGAAAACACTACCATATGAAACCTTATATTTACATGATCGCTGATAAATACTCCAGGAAGAAGAAATATCTGTGCTAACAGAAAATTAGGACTTCGGACTTTTAGATGGAGACATTAAAGACACTTGATAGAAAATAAGGTACCGAAGAGTCAATTTTTCGTTTGCCTTCAGAATGTGATTAACCTAAAAAGCCCATCCATAGGTTTGAAAAGGATTGCCCCGCGATTTTTTTTTTTTTCTTTTTTACCTTGTAGGGCCACAAAGATCATCATTATACTCAAATTCATCTGACCTCCAGCTGCAGAGTTTTTAAGATCAACAACAATTTATAATAACTGAACTTTTTTAGCAGAAAAGGCCTTTTGGCTCTCGAAATAGGAGTCCATACCATTCATTACACTTTGCCAAAGCTCTGATTGATCAGATTGGGACATATTCATGACATTTTTGCAATTTCCATTAATAATATAAGCTGCCTGCAAATATAATAGAATGTATCATTTGTCAAGGACAAAATACATACTGTTCTTCACAAGTATTTCATTTACAAATTTAAACAAACAAAGAGCTTCCAGTAGTTCATTTCAATTATTTCCTCCTATGATCAAGTACTTCCAAACTAGCCAATGAATCTTGCACAACTTGCCACAACAAATTATGTCACGTGTCTGTAGAAGGAACAGGCCCATCCACAAGCTAAAGTTGAAACATAAACTCAGCCACACATGAACTAAAAAAGGACACTCCAATCCCCAAGGTCATGCCAGATGAGAAAATTAATTTAAGATAATCTTCAATCTAAGACAAGGGCTGAAAGCCGGGACAGCAGAAATACTTTTCAAGCAAGAGAAAAGTTACCCCTCTGACTTTATATGGAGAAAAGCATCAATTTCTTCCCTCTAAATAACTAATAAGCACCGCCAATACCATAAAATGCAATTTTTCAAGCAATAATTTATCCGCAACGGAGTTCTCTTCTATTCCTTTACAATATCCTAAGCAAACAGGCAGCAAGTTAAAATTACAAACATAACCTAAACAAACAGATAAACATAGAGATCTTTTACAATTTACAAATACTTTAAAAAAAAAAATTAGGAATTTTGAAAACGTCTGTATAACTCTCATGCAATAACAACCAACAATTAATTAAAATTTAAATTTGTACAGTCCCACAATTTCTCTCGCAAAAAGCGCAAAAATATGTATGCCAACCTCCTTTAGAGAATTGATAAAACTCCACTTTACACTATCTTCACCTTCGCAGGGGACCAATACATTGCTTGGATATCCTCTGAAATGTACCTGCAGACCATTGATGTTTCATGAGATGAATATGACAAGATCTATTCAAATTGCATTTATCGGTCCCTTCCCAATTCACCAATAGGTCCACTGCTTGGCCATAGTGCCATTAACCTAAAGTATCTTAATAGCAAGAAACACATTTGAAGAATGATGATTAATTGATCATAAACTAGCTTTGACCAGCAATTAATGTTGAGGACCACGGTGAAAACAGTATATATGAGAGGCACACATGCAATGCAGCATGAAAAAGGAAAAAGCACTGACATTGTACAGTGAAGAAGAACACAGAAAATAACGAGGTGAACCAACTAGTTTTTGTTTCTTGTGCCAAAAAAGATTTCTCACAAATTCGCTTTGTTTTTCTTCGACAAAAGCAAACCATCACATATAGTGGAATTTCAACACATTTTAGTGGAAGGATGTAAAAAAATTAGAAAAATTAGTCAGCCAAATGCCAGAAACTAACACACAACAAAGAAAAAGTATCCACATAATGATAATGGAGATGGCATCACCCATAGAGGGCTCTGGCATGAAGAAGAAGAGAAGAAGAGATGGAGATGTCATCGCTGACCAGCAGAGAAGCATATATACCAAAGAAGGGGAAAAAAGAAAGAACAAGATAATGGAGATGGATCGGTTCTGGAAAAGGATTTGTGGGCTTCACTATCTCAATTTTCATAAGTCGAATTTGTAAATTGGGACTGAATTATTATCTCTATCATATCCCCTTTCAATGGATCACTCCCCACAAATGATGCCATGGTGCAACAATGACAACGATTACATGGCCTTCCAGCACTGCCAGCATATAACACTTCTTGCACTGGTGGTGGACGGAGCGAAGCTCTTGAAACCGATCCATCAAAACTCAAATTGAATATCTCCATTTCTTTCCGCATGTATGAATCGAAATTCCGTTTCAAACATACAGCACGCAATTATCCTTACACGTCTCTTGACACTACGTAGCACGCCATACATTGTCCATTAAATCCTCGACACAAACCGCAAACCCTAACATCTCAATCATAAAAAAAATCCTGTTCCTAGTTACTGAACGCAAGCAACGAGAAAAGAAGTACATACCGTCAAATTCCAAGGTCTCTTCGGTTCGGGGCATAAAAGGTCGAAAAGGACTCCCGTCGGAATGAACCTGCGAAGCAATCCACGCCAATTCGATCAGCTCCAACCAAACGATCCACAGACGCACGGACGATTCGACGTCCACCCAGTCGAACCACCGCGCCGCGACAGCATCATCGAATCGGCGAAACCGGCAAACAACCCGGCGTCGGCCGAGAAAAGAAAAGGGCCGTTACCATTTCAAGGGCAGGCCGTTGTAGTCGAACCAAACGGTGTCCGCGCCGGGGGGGAGGGCGCCGCCGAAGTGGGGCTTGACGCGGGGGATCAGCAGCGGGAGGTACCCGATCCGGGGCGCCAGAATCTGCGACGCGCGAACGTTCGGGGAAATTAGGGTTTCTCTCCCGAATTCGAAGCAGAAACAGTGAAAAAAAAAAAAAAAGATGAGGGGATTGATGCGATGCGATACGAGGAGAGGAGGTGGCGGAGGGAGGGCGGTGACTTCGGACTCGTGGAGTTGGATCTGGAGCGGGATTGCTCCCTTCCACACGTACTCCCGCGCCTCCATCGCCGGCCGCCGCCGCCGTTCGAGGCCGGCGGGCCAGGGAACCGCCGCCGCGAGCTCCGGTTCGATCGTCCGCCGCCGCGAGCCCCGAGCTGACCAGGCTTTTACAGCTCGGCCGCGAACTGGCCCGTCAGCAGGATCGCTTCCTCCTTAAATCGCGAAAGTCACTGAATTTTTCTTATTGCTATATTCGGTACCACCTTTGAACTTTTTTCATTCAATTAAGCCCCTGCGCCATTTATTTTATTCATTTTTTGGTCCTTCCCAATCCCCCATTGAATATCAATGTGCGGATGTAGATTGAATACCAACACGCGATGTTTTATGAATCATGTCACAATAATCTATTCAAACATAACGTGTTCAATGGATTACCCAATTCAAAGATATGAATGATTAATTGTGTTTACATACCATGAGAATTTTCAAATGTATCTAAATATATCATGTTAACACAAAAAAATTTCAAGTTATTTAATTAAACAAATCCAAACGTGTTTTAAATGAGTAAAAGAATCAGTTCATACTTATAAGCATTTGGTATTCATTGTAATTTTTCACATAAACACATTAACAATTAACACGTGTGACATATGTCCTGTCAAGCAATTATATAAAAAAAAAATTACTAATCTCAAATTAGGGTTTAGATAACCTTCATAATAAACGAGTGAGGATTGTTTGAGATTATTTAACACAAAATTGAACAAACAAATAAAGTTCATAAAATGACAAATCTTTAACAGCTACCTTAGAATTCTCATTCGATCTTAATTGGAAGGACGACTTGACTAAATGAAAAATATTCATGGACAACATTAAACTAAGAACAAATTAGAGATGGTATTTCATAATGAACAAAAGTTCAAGAACCCTTGGTGCTCTTACTTAAAAAGAAATCTTAAAAATCGGTTAGTGTTTTTACATTTAAGAAATTGTTGTTGTAGCATTATTTAAACATGCATTGCATCTAAATACAAAAAATTTTACATATCATTTCAATAGTGATGATATTGTAAAGAGTAAAAAATTTCTTTTAATTTACTATATTACTACCTATATATTGCATCAATAATAAAGTACAATGAAAGTCACCTCACTTCTTGCATTATAAAGGTACAGAAGTTGCGAATCGGCTTGACGGTGGCTGCGGAATCCAAAGTTTTCGCAGAGGATTCGAAGTCGTGAAGAGAGGGACTGGGCGAAATGTTCACGAACGATCGGAGGCAAGAGGAGCGAACGGGAAGATATGGAACCCCCAGGCAGCAGTACCTCCAGGTTCCGTTCCTCATCAAGATCCCGCCTTTCTCCCTTTTTCTGCTGCCTTAGTCTTCTTCGGTTCATGGGTTGTTGGTATTCTGTCGGCCCGACATCGATTTTCGGGGCTTTTGGGGTTTGATCCTAGCTATGTCATGCGGAACTGACTGTTTTTTCGTTTCTTGAATTTGAATGGCGGGCGACCCACTTCCTCGGGCGAGCTCCTGTGTCTATTTCTCATTCTCTGATGGAGTTTAGAGTCGGCCCTTTTGCGCTTAATGTCTTTTTTCTCGTTTTGTTTCAGGATTTGGTGAGCCAGTTCCAGAATGCTACAGCTGAAGGTAAATGGGATCTCTGTGCGTGCATTATCTGTTTTTGGTGAGACCGATTTGTTCTCACTGGGTGATTGCGTTGATGGATGAGGAAGGTCAGGCCAAGCTGTGGGTTTTGCACAGTAGATAAAACTAAATTCTGGGTTGTAGCTGTCGAATGTAAATGCACGTTGATGATTTATTGAGGGTGGTGATTAGGGAAATATGGCATGGGATTATCTGTTTAATGAGGAAACTTAAAGGACCTCGTTCTCTGGATGGATTGCAGCTTAATTATTTGAATGTGTTTTCGTGTGTCCTGCAGTTAAGTTAATCTTCTCTTCTTCTTTTTTTTCTCCTTATGTTAAAGGTTTCTTGATCTGGTTTCCCTTCCAGTAGTCATGAAATATCGTGACTGGTTTCATGTAAATGTTATCATGGCAATGCAGTTTTTTGCATTTATTTATAAAGCAAACCTTTAATGTGAATGATTTGATCATGACTAGTTGTTTCCTTGTTTCCAGAAATGAAAGAAAAAATCGCTGCCAATTTGGCAAATTTTGCTTATGATCCCTACAATTATACTTTCTTGCGCCAGGTCTAGAACCTCTTTATTCTGATTACTCAAAAGGATAGTTTCTTCAGCTAGTATTATGATATTCAACTAGTTCAACCTTTACTCTGAAACAGCTCAATGTGTTGGAGCTTTTTCTGGATTGCATGACTGAACCAAATGAGAAACTTGTCGAATTTGGAATTGGAGGGATATGCAATTCATGTGCAGGTGAATTCAGAAATTCCAAGTTGTAGATGATAGATCAATCACGCAAAGTCGTGAAGTGTTAATGGCTAATTTTTGGTCTACTTAACAAATTTTGAGTCTTTTTTTTTTCCTATACAGAGCCAGCAAATGCTGCAATCATCACTCAGAGTGGTGGAATCCCCCTCGTTATTCAGTGTCTGTCAAGCCCTGTTAGGAATACTGTGAGTGGAGAACCTTGAATCTTATGTGAATACTTTGACTCTTTAGCCATAAAAAGAGTAAATTTCAGTTTCAAACTGAGCTTGAGATTGAGTCCTTAAGTATGTGCATACTACAGCGCAATGTAGTGACAAGCTTTAGCATGTTCTGCAAACGGAGTAAAGTCACAGGCATCTTTAATCAGTTATGCTGAAGTGGAAATGGGATGCTTTCAACTGCTTCATTTACAATTACCCCTGCACTGCACCCCACCCAAAAAATGAAAAAAGAAACTGCTTCACCTACATGGAGATGGAATGCATACATTAATTGGAGATAATGAAGTATATAGTTGGTTCATTGGTATGAGTGTGCCTCTTGACTTGGCCTAATGATTTACAGGTAATGTATGCCCTTGGATCTCTTTACTACTTGTGCAATGCATCCAACAAAGAAGAAATTTTGAAGCCAGAAGTAATTGATTTGATCAAGAAGTATGCTGCCGCTGGAGATGTTAACATCAACTTCAGTAATCTAGCTAATGCATTCCTGGATAAGCACGTCTCAGGAAACTAATGAGATTGGTAATGGCTACTGTCATGGTTGACATGTAAGATGGCATTTTGAACATGCCTTGTCTTTATCGCATCCTTGCTGCCAGTAATTGCATACCTCCTGCCAAAGGTCATTACTTTCATTCACTTTGCTGCTTTGACAAAATTTTGGTACGAAATACTAGCTAGTGAAACCTTTATACGGTCAGGCAAGTCGTTACCTTCTGGAGTAACAGGATCTCCCGGTGCAAAAGTAATTTGAAAAGGTTTGGCACTTATTTTGCCTTTCGACATATTGAAGATGTAACTTTTGTAAAGCGTTGTTGGACCACTATATCCCCATCTTCTAATGAATCAGGTGGAGATTATCTAGACGTCATTTGATTGGCTTCTCATCCCCTTCTGGTAATATTTTGAATTTGTTTCCGTTGCATGTAAGATGAATTAATCGGACTGGTTAGTAGATTGGACAGATAATCGATATGAGCTGAGGTCTGAAGTTTGTGCTGGCTCTCACGGTGGAGCAGATTCAGAACTTCTACGACGCATTCATGGGATTTTGGATAGATGAGACCATCATCTCTCTTGAGAAGTATATGTTAATTGTTATATTACAAATTTGCAAGCTAAGCTGCCTAGGAGTGGTGTACCTTGTAAGTATAAGAATATTATTACTCTGTATTCTCCCTCGTACTTTGAGGAAGTTGGTGATATTTTCCCTGTATCTCGGACAGAATTGCTAAATAAACCATTGCTACGATGAAACTTTCCGAAGGGGTAACATGATGACATCTTTATACATTGATCATAACATTTTAACGAGTGAACAAATTCGTAAATAATCACAATCTGTAGAGGGGGTGCCCTCCATTTTTCATGAATCATCGATGCACGGTTATTGCCAAAACTGCGAAGTTACAAATGAATTGAAGTGCCTCCGGATATTTACGATACAATGATGGATCGAGTTGATGTCCAACATCAATGCCATGCATGAAGAACGATAAACTTGGTATTGAGTTCTTGACTAAAAAACTTCTGAAAGGATATCAGTTATGGGATTGACCCCATGCTTGAATTGAGAGAACAGATTGATAACGCAATCATCCATCTAGAGCTTTAAGCCAAAATCACCAGCCGTTGGATTGCCAAAGCCATCATATGCATCCCTGCTCCATCGTTAGAGTGCGAATTGATAAAAGAGGGGTTAATTCCGAAAAAAAAAAAAAAAAAAAAAAAGAGCACAAACTTTAGGTTAATGGATAAATCTGGCCCAAACTTTTTTTTGTGTCGTAAAAGAGCACCAACTTTAGGTCGATTTACAAATTTGGCCTAATTTTTTTTTATCAGGTAAAAAAGTGCCAACTTTAAGTCAAGTGACAATTTTAACCCAATTTTTTTTTTTTAATTTTGAAAAAAATCACCAACTTTCACTTAAATCCTAAATTTGGCCCCTTTGACTGAGATTCATTGATTGTCCTTACCAATAAATTCATGTGCACTTGCTGGCTAACACCATCCATTGTTTTCTTCTTTGAGCCACAGTTTGAAGAATAACAATGAAACTGTCATCTCATTAGCAAGTAAAAAAATCTCTAGATTAAATTTCTTTAGCTAGGCTTTATCATTTCGTCGTAATATGAAATTATAAATCATCGTCCATCAAGAGAAACCATGAATTAGATCCACCAACCTCACAGCTATAGCATTTTCTCCTGAAATAAGGTTAACTTCAAAAGGAAAGTTAATGGTAAATGTTAAATTTTGAATAGAAATGAAAGTTTGTGATTTTTTATTAACAAAAAAAAAAATTAGGACCAAAATTGTCACTTAATCTAAAATTGGTGCTTTTTTATGAGACCAAAAAAAAAAAAAAACTCGAGCCAAATTTGTCCATTGACCTAAAGTTTGTGCTTTTTTACAAGACAAAAAAAAAATTGTTCAGATTTGTCCATAGACTTAAAGTTGATTTTTTTTTTTTTTTTTTTTTTTTTTTTTTTTTTTTTTTTTTTATGGAATTAGCCCTAAATGAGAGTAACAAATCTCCAAACACCGTGCCCTACATCCTTTTCTCGCACTCCATATTTTTTTTACTTTTGTGGAATGGGTCTTCTGATTTTGCTGGTGCATTAAACTAATCAAAGCTTACTTTCCTTTTTGTAATCGCAATGGGAGGGAGGCGGTTTGAACTTACTGCCTAGGCACAGTAGAATTTACTGAAGTAAGATGAAATTCTGTGACTTGCTACCTAAATACTGTCAGTTTGTAGGCAAGGCGCTGATAGGAAAGTAGGACTATACGTAGCTAAACACACGTCACATGATCTCCTCAGACGTGGTTGCTCCTGGGGGGCAAGAAATAACCATTGTATTCTGCAATACTCATTGTCCAATTTCTAACCAGGTCATATGTCATACTCGGTCACACACAAGCGCACGGGCATAGAGAGAGAGAGAGAGAGAGAGAGAGAGAGGGAGGACGATGGAGAATGTTACCTTCATTGCATCTGTCTCAAAATTTTAAGCTGTCCATGCAACAAGATCTACAATGCAGAAGTTAAATAATGTCCTTTAACAGACGGTCCTGTGGCCACATACAGATGGTTTATCATCTTAAATAGCAAGCGCCTTGCCCTTTCCATCCAGGAAAGCAACTCCAGCAACCCTGAATTCAGAAAAAAATAAATAAATTTAAGTATGAGGACGAGTTTTATTTAATTTTACCCTTAAGAAATTTGCCAGTAGAATATACATACCGAGGACAACTCTCACTTTAAGGTAACTCAAGTTTCCCCTGAGTTTGGAAAAGAGTACTGCAGCTGCAGAACCTGAAAGCGCTATACACGTAGTGTTAGATAGTGTCTTCTTCACAGATTGAGGATGACAATGCATCAAGAAAAATGCACCCAAGCGATTTTTATGCTCTAAGCAATTTCTCAATTAAGAACCATCCACCTTGACCTCCTGCCTCGTGATACAAATTATAAGCCACTTTGACAATACTATGAAATCAATCCTTCCTCGTTGTTTCCTCCTTCCCTCTCTCTCTCTCTCTCTCTACCCCACAACCCCCTTGCGATTCCGACCTGCATCCGGGAATGCACACACTTGGTTATGCACAAAAGGGGCACTGCTGCCTAATGTATGCTTTCTACATGCAGGTGCTCATGGCCCATTTCTGGGAACTCCACCATTTAAGACCTCACCTCGTTGGATAGTACCAACCATTGCTGTCAATTTATCTAGTTTAAAGAATTAAGGCATGTTTTGATCCTTATCCTGGACCTGTCTGTTATAGGATGAATCTATTCTAGGCCATATAGACTTACCTGCAAAAGAACACCAATAACACAAGCTCCAAAGTTCACTCAAAGCCAATCCAAGAGCAGATCACATCAATGAGTAAGTTATTGCATAATTCAAGTAGTTTTACCAGATTGAGTAGTTGGCTCTTGGAAAAGACCGTACAGTGCAAATCTTGCATAAGTTAACAGCCTCAGTCGTTGAGAAGCGCGTAACTTGCGAATGATTGCCCTCAGTAGCCCACTGGAATAGGAAACCAAAAAAATAAGACTAAGAAATGTAGAAACTTGACTCACATGGTAAAAAAGTTTTAGTTGTTTTCCGTACTCTGCACGTAGTACTATTAAGAAGTCTGGAGGCAGGGCTTCCACAAATGATGAGACATCCTCCATTCGTAAGGATTTGAGATCTTTCTTTAACTTCCCTTTCTCCTCAACTGACATAGCCTCCCCAAGAGCTGATTTACTGTCCATAGCATTGTGAAGTACAATTATTAGTATACCTTTTGTCATGAAAAAGATAGGCTGTTTCATTTAGGAGAAAGTTAACACCAATAACCAAAAGTATTGCTACAGATATGATATAAATGCGGTGAACTCTCAGAAATTAACTTCAATGAAAAATACCCGAATTCTGTATGATATTTTTTGGATTGGTGGTCATTCCAGATTTTAAATTCTTCAGGTAGACGGCATATCAACACACATATAACCAAACATCACAAAAATTAGCATTTGAAATCTGCAATACCCTCCCTTCAGGGATTCAAGAACTATGAGAACATCCTTAGGAAGAATATCAGTTTTACAGTTTGCAAAGCCTTCTGGCAGTTCACAAGTCTCGACAAATTGTCCCTGCCATTTAGAATTATTAGATTAGAGTACTGTCATATGTTTACTCTACAAGCAGTGTTAAAAACTCATGTTCACTATTGTTTGACTCTCTCTAACAAGTCATGGACACAAATAAGGATTTAACATCCAAAGAATGCCATTGGGGAATGCGGAACACTTGGAAGGCCTCCTCCTCTCCCCTTCCCATTCTTTTTCTATGAGAATAACTCAAAACAATTTCTAACAGTGAAATTTCCATCCTTGTTATATAATGAGTCATAATCTCGCAGCTATGTGGAATTATCTCCCAATGTGTAAATTGTATGGAATCTAATCCAAAATAAAGACTTATCAATAAGCGCTATGTCCCAAAAAAGATTATTGCCACAATGAGAATCCAGATGTAGCTTGTCATCTCCTTATCTCACTGTTTGAGACCTACATGTACGAAAGATTAAGGAATTGGTACTCATGGTCCAGGCATGTGTCTGTGTTCATTGCATAGACAATGTGCCAGAAATTGGACCAAATAGCAAACGAATTTTGTCATGGGCATTCTAAGGGCAATCAGTGAGTCAATATGCACAATATTTATTCCATGAAAGTGAAAATGGAAAAAGGTGGATAAACCTTAGATATCCCAAGGAAAATATACACTGAAATTAAGAACTTTCCATTTCTAAGTGTACTTATTGTATCTTAATTAATATGGGCACCACTCAACAAAATCTATGGAAAAAAAAAAAAAAACTAGAGCCTGATTATACACCTGATGAAAAACTTGCAAGTTGCCCTACTAAACAGAAATTGTCTCCTGAAAGATGGATGACAACTTGACAGGAGTCAAATGTTTGGCACAGCTTTACTTGGGATAGGCAAACAGCAAGAAAGGTTACTGCGAGGTAGATATTGCAACTCTAGCCATAAACAAAAGGCAGTTATCGCTAACCACTGGCAACAGCTGGCTAGGTAGACTATTCAAAGGTTTTCGGTCCTCTATACCACTATTTTGTGACATGTCACAGCCAGTCTTACATAATATTGTTGAAAAATTTCCTCTGGGTATCTGCTATCGATTACCTAGTAAGTCCTGGGAAAGTGTTGCTAAAAAATAACATAAGCTATTGGAAGCACTCTAATTTTTCTAATGATAAGTAATCGAACTTACCAAATAACTCATAGTACAAAAGTAAATCTTTCACAAGATTAGGATTACAAAAATCACCTGTCAATGGTTCTTCCAGTTAAAATGAGAGGGAAATATCTAGAATACTTGCCAACACCAAAACGTTCACTAAGCTGCTGTACTCTAGTTGAATCTGAAAGAATCAGAGCTTTCCAGAGCTGACAATAGTCCAATCTAAATTGCTCATCCAGTTGTTTGTAAACTCCATGATCAAGAATAACTGTGTGGGAGAAAATACTTAAGCGGCCTCATGTATTTAAAGACTCGTTAGTGAAAACTTCAATGGGAATGTATTAAAGAGATAAAAATCTATATTAGCCCTCACCTAATGAAAATCCAGATTTGCCCTCTGGAGAAACTAATATATTACCAGGGTGAGGATCTCCATGCACAAACCCATGAACAAATATCATTTCAGCAAAGACTTCCACCAGTGTTCTTGCAACCTTAAAGGCATAAAAATCAAGAGAAAACCATCAGATTCACATTAAAAAACACAAGAGGTTTTGTCAGGGGATTTACAGTTAATTTGATATAATACAATCTTTCTCTGTTGTAAGCATAACTTAGAAAGTAATATACAAGTGCAAGACTAGCAGATTGCAATTCTTTTATATTAACAGTTTCGAGTTGATCTGATGGTGGGACCAGTTTCACAGATGTTGATATAAAAAGTATAACTTGACATGGTTGATGAAAAAGTTAAGTCACAATAGTTGTTATGCCATCAGTTGAGAATAACTAATTTCCCTCAGTTGCATCTCAGTCTCTACATTTCTAGAATATTCTTTGTCACAGCAATTTTTGTTTTTAATTCTTTTCATATTTAAAATTCTAGACCCTTTCTCTGTCTCTCTTTTGCATTAAATCCATTCTGCAGTTTTAAACTGCTACAAGTAATAAAGGTCACACCTATATGTTATTGAATGATTGAACCCTCAGCACTATGCTTTCAGATCAGTTGAAATCTCAAACAAAATTGACATTATTGCCGGGTGTCCTCAACTTTAAGCATTTGGAGACCAATGCGAGTTAACAAAGCTATAACTAGTTGCTGATGAGGGAAGACACAAACCTTCGTTGGATCTATTCCCATCTTCTCCATATATTCTAAATCATCAACCTACACATTCAAGAAACTTATTGTCAACACACACACATACATAGCTGCAGCATCAAGAAAAGGTGACCCATGCTCCTAGGTGCTTGGACAAGGCAAGATTACACAGGTTGCCGTCCCTGACCAATCTAGGAGATTCAGTTTGGTAATACAACAAGCTATTTGCCGCAAGGACATAGGACCAGAGCACCAGGACAGGAACTTCCGCCTGTTATCATACAATGAATATTCTGGTGGCACAATCTATCAGGTGCATGTCCATGTACTAACATCGAAAACACTCAGTGCTCAAATGACCGACAAGAGAGAATCATGACACATATAAATAGTAATGAGAATTGGGATATAATGCAGTCTTTTTCCCAAAACACATCCATTCCTGTGTCAATTTTTTCAATTTCTTTTCAAAGTAACCCAATTATATTTCTTAAGCATTAACGCAAGTCAGAGACGTTGATGCATATGGTCCTGACAACCACAACATAACCCAACCAAAATATGTCTCAGAAATTTTATGGTAATTACAACACAAGTAGGCAAGTACAAGATTTCATTTTCCCCAGAACACTTGTTCCAAGGCTTTTATACAGGCCAGATACTAAAACTGGAGTAGTCCAGGTACAATTAAAAAAAAGACCATACCTTGCTTCCCCTGCAAAATTCCATTGTCAGGACCTGGCTCGTCGTCAACTCCTGCAAATTTATCATGAATGCAATAACATCTGAAAACTCAAATAAGTACATGAAACTCTTCAATAGTAACTGAAAATTGAGAATCTGAAAAATCTTACCCATACTACTTTAGGGACCTTGACCTTGTCATTGGAGATAAAGTTCTTGGCAGTTCTCTCAGCATTTCTTCCCTCCTGGATAAAATCTTTATAGACAATGTCAATGGCGGCTTGGATCAATCGAAACCTCTTATTAGTATTATCATGTGTACAATTTATCATATCTTCACAAAATGAACCAGCCAAAATGTCTACCATGATATATAACATTTAGGCTGACTGATGCCTACTTTTCCTACATGAAATATAGAATTAGGCAAACTGATAAAACTCTCATCAAAGAAAGCACTATAACAATACTTCCACCCGCAATTATCATACCCTAAACATATACCGCATAAAAAATTTTCTCCAGTTCTGTTAGAATAAATTAGATATATACTATTCTAGTGAAGTCAAAACCTTTGGCCAATTCTCATTTAGATACTTTTGCAGTAATAGCACACTGCCCATGAAATCACTTGGGTGTGGCTGGTGATCACAGAAGCACCCAACAAAAAGCATTTGGTGTTGTTCACTTTCTTTAGGGCTCTTGAATCTAAATAAAGGAATCCACAAACCGAGGTTCTTAGCTCAAAACGCATTACATGAAAATGGGTGTCCGATGTCTATTGGCAAGTGCGGTGGATCAAAGACGCTCATTAATGAAAAACGGAAAATGCTCCCCAGATGTTACACCTGAAGGTATTATATTACTTTCAACACAGATACTACACTCTGATGCTTACCAAGTTCCAAGGAGATAGCTTTGACGAATTCTCCCACAAGCCACTCAAATCTGTACTCTGGAAAGAGCTGCGAAAGAAGAGAAAGGATCATTTTTCTCAACTGAGAAAGTCGGTGAATAAACTGAAGAAATTAACAGCACAACCAAGCACTCTAAATAATCAGCTTATTTAGATATCGTATTAGTGCCCTGAAACCAAATGGCATTAAAAGTGGTGGCTACTTAGGGCACGCATGATAAAATTTCTATTTCTCTATTTCTCTGTTTCTCTGTTCCCCGAAACAGGTTTGGAACAGAAATCCGTTTGGTAATGCAATTTGATTTTTTTATATCTGGAACAGATTTCTATTCCAGAAATAGATATGAAGAAGAAATCAAAAGCTAAAATTTTTAACTTCTCAATTTCTATTCCAGAAATTTTGTCATGCGCACCCTTAGGATAATCATTTTGAGAAACCTAAGACAGTCAAACATGACAAGAGGATTCCTTAGCAGTCTAAATTTAAGTTGATCAAAACTGCACAAGCATATACCAAAAAAAAAAAAAAACCGAAACGAAACAAATAATATTATGATTGTTGTCTCTATAGTGATTTTGAAGATGATGACAATGAAGCCCCCAGCTATTTCCACAGCACAAATGGCAGTGGACACAGCTTTTAGAATTAAAAGCGAAGGTATATTAACTGGTATATTAATGCATAATCTAGAAACCCTGTGTCGGTTTTCCCCAGATTTCAGAATCTGACCTGTTATTTGGTTTTTATATACATCTTCATGTACATCGATTACAGTTGTCCCTGCTTATACCTATTCTGGGTTCGCAGAACTGGCTTAAAACAACTAAACAAGCAAGCTTGTTGTGCTGTTTTTCTTTTCTCCCATGGGTTCACTACTCTTCCCTTGAATAAAAATCCACAGAGATACTGCAGTATCAAATTGCTTCAGCATTACAACATGTCTGTGACAACTAAGCATCCTAGAGACTATCATTTCAGAGCAAATTATCCTCTTTCAGATATTGATTATTCTATGCCAAACCTCCTTGCTCCTCATAAAAGGAATCTGCAATCACAAGCTAGAAAAGTGTCATGAATACCTAGGTTTCTACTGGTCAATTTACATTGCAAGCTAAACTTAAGCTACCACACGTCCATAGGCCTAACATGTTACTATCACTCTGGTTTAGAGCAGTACGTGCATTCCTCAAGAAGTTTCAGGGAAGGCATGGTCACAACTGCGCATGTGCAGCAATATGGACGTTGATGGTTTTCATGAAAATTCTCATATAAGGGGATAAAGTAAAGGTCAAGTTTAGATTTCTGAATCTGTAGAGGTAGGATAAGCATTGGCACTGACACATCGGACTGATGTATTGTTAATTTATCTCAAAGGGCATATCAGTCATGATAATTTTAAACAGCTGAGACATAATAAACACAATAATCACATAGCAGAAGAAAAAAATGATAAGAGCATAAGATGAGTCACATGTTGCCTATTGCTCGTCATACGGTATCATATCATTGCTAGAACAGCATGCAGATCTGCCACCCCACATTTATTAAAGAAAAGGAAATTGCACGATGTTAAGCAGATGCACATAAGAAACTAATGATTCTCCATAGGAAACTAGGTATCTCACAGGAACAGATAACAGATCACAAAAACAATTCAGCAAGGGGTACGAAAATAGTTCTGACCCACGTGATGGATTTTGAGAGGAAAGACATGATCATCATGTCTAGTTTCATCTGGCGGTCTAACCCTGGGTATTGTACCTATCATCCAAAATAACAACATGAAAGAATCAATTTGCTATGCCTGAGTCCATAAAAATTCTAGAAACCAACTACTATGCACCATTATTATAAGAAATATCTACAGCGAGCACACGGGCAGATTGCAACAAGTTTTTTCTTCACTTATATTTTTTGGTTTTAATAACACTAAGCAAATCACAAAAGCGCACACAAAACAATTGATTTTGCAAGCACTTGAAGATTTTCCTTGTTTATTTCTTCTCCCTGATCAACAACATTCTCAAATACCAGCAAGAACTGATAGTTCACTGCTGCTAAGCAGGAAACTAGTCATAGTTTTCCAGTAAAAATTAAATTCCGATCCATAGCTTTGGGAGGAAACATAGATAGAAATGCCAGTTATGTAGGCCAGGTGTCAGAGGTAGGTTATACCATTTTAATTAAAAACAGCCTGTTTCGGAAATGCTCAGGCCATGTTGACCATACAGAAAGATGGATAACTCCTTTTTCTCCATACATCTACTGGTAAGCTCTTCTTTTTATTTTTATTGGGTTCACAATTAATAATTGTTCATAGAAACTTAAATAAGCTCATTTACAGCTGCCCCATATACAAACTATTTTAGTTTCTAAATGACAATGACAAAATTATGAATGAGTTCAAAAGCCACTATCGTGTTCAATTTTCAAGATATGAGGCGCTCAATATCTAGTAATAGTCAATTCCAAATGTTAAGTAAAATGAAACAGCAAAAGCCAAAGAATAAAGAATAAAAGCATCTCAAACACATCATAAGCATTTTCTGAAACAACCGTACCCTTTCTAGTACCAAAAGAGTACATTCATGTGAGAGAAAAACAGAGAAGAATCCTAACATGTTACATTCAGATTCTTTCCTAAGATAGCTCAACTTCTGTCTTATGAATACACGATTAATGAGAGTAAAGCAAAAATTCATGTCTTAGGCTTTTTATTGTGTCCACAATCATACCACGTATATGCATGTTACAAGACAAGTCCCACTAATTTTGACAAAAAACCATGCTGGCAAATGTGAACAATAATCATTAGTACCAAAATTGACTAAGGTCCTAAAAAAATTACATGCTATCATGTTCACAGGTGCCCTCAGGATAGTGATAGGAAACTTTCAATTTCAAAACACTAATCTTACACATTTCAGGAAAAGTGCGCACTTCTGAATTGGAAGTTTCTTTATTTAGTTACTTAACTAATGCCCTAAGGCCCTCATTGACAAAATCAATTAAAAATCGTATCTATGTCATGTGGGATTTATATCTCACTACTAACAATAGTACTCCATCATCCTAAGAGCTATACTGGATGCAATGACTCAATATGCAACTCCAAAGGCCACAAACTACCATGATAGCCATGACCAAGGGCGACATAGGGGGCCACTGTAGGGTGCTGTTCCCTATGGCTAGGCGCTTGTGTATTTTTTGGTGAATCCCCTTTATATACCCTACTACCTATCATCTCAGGTGAAATCTCTTTATCTTGTTGATCTTCAGATAGGACTTCTAAAAATTCCAATCTTGCCACCAATAACTTGAACCTCTGTGTCCATTCATTGGTCTGCGATTGTTCAAAGCATCAACTTGCAACACAAAGATGCAACAGGGTTGCATAGATCACATGGCCTTCATTTATAACAACCTACCAGGAAGCATGTGAATTATATCCCACGAAGATGAGCTTGAGGTGTGGATCATGCAATGGGTTTTCACTTGCATATTATCCCACAATTAGTTGCAAAGACTTTGATCTCAAAAGAAATTTTAACCATAATGTATGCATGTGTCTTTCGAGGTGAACAAGTGCGTGCAAGGCAGGGAAAGGGAGACGGAGAGACTAAGGACAAGCAAGTAAGAATCTAAATCATAATCTGTGAATATAAGTTCTCAACAAAGAAATTCAGCGACAAGAATGGTAACAATCGATGACAAGAAATTCGGTAACAAGACTTAGTGACCAACCTTAACTGCTACTTCATTACTGTCTTTTAGCACTGCACGATGAACCTGAGCTATAGATGCAGCAGCTATAGGCACTTCATCAAATGAACAGAATCTGAAATGGCAAGGTAATGTGATCATTTTGTTTCAGAAAATATATCTCACTGTAAAAGCACTAAAAATTTACAGGAAAATTGAAGTTGTTACTAACCAACAAAATGATTTCAGATATCAGATCAGAACAAGAATAGAAACAATAAAAGATAGTCTTAAGGTTAGTAATCCAACAATAGCATTTCCTATTTAATCATTTTCATGATACAGAATTCCGGCACCCTGTACCTTTGAAGTCTAAAGCTAGAGCAGTCACCCATTAGCCAAATCTTCCAGTAGGAAAATCTAGAATATGGCCAGCTTACTTATATGCTCTTAAATAGGTAGATCAGTAGAAAAGAGACACTTTACAAATGTTGCAACCAGCGCTAACATCATTTTAAAACTGCTTGGACTATACATATATCATGGGGAAGGTGAAAATTCAATCTACCAAGTAACCTTAACCAACCCAAAATGCGAAGAAAAAGTTTCATAATCCACCAAAGCGCAGTCATAGGGACACAACTTGCAAAAGTTTGGAAGTTTGGTATATGCTTAAGAATTTGTTAAGGTCCAGTAACAGCAGTTCAAGTAATCTATTTCTGAAGTGTAATAAATACAGACCTTAGCAAATATGTATTCACAGAGAGTGCACATTCATTATCTGCATTTACTAATTAATAATTATATGAATGACAGAACCCACAGATTAAAGGACCTAAACTTCAAAATTCTTGCAACCAATTACATACCACCTCATTGGCCCCATGCATATACCCAAAAAGAAAAGGATATCTTCAAAGAAGCAGAAAGAAGCCTACTAGTAAATTTAACCATCCGATCATATAGGACCACCTTTTTCCTCAGTTAAAAAGTCTGCAGTGAAAAGCAAGAAGGGAAGGGTTCTTATTAAATGTCCATGCAATGAAAGTCTAGGAAAGGCACCCTTATAAACTTTTAACTCACCAAGCATAAGAATTCCATCTTAAAAGGTTATTAATGTTGAAAGGATCAAACTAAATGAAATGTTCAAAGCAAAATTATGACAGAGATACGAAAAGAAATAACCAATAAGTATTGATGGACAACTTACATGCATGATAAATCTTGTCCAAGGTTGTTGATCAGTACATCTCTTATTGCCTTGAAAGGACAAGGGACTGCCTAAGGCATCATTCGTTCATGTGTAAAAAAGAAAATCAATTACCAAAGCTGCAAATAATAAATCAAAGTGAAGAGGAAAAAGGATAATTTGATTAAAGATGAACAAAACCTTATTCTGTAATGAGGAAAGCTTCGATACATATTCCTCAGGAACCTGCCTGAGGGCTGCAACAAATTGACCAGCTTTGACATAGAAGCCTTTGTTGGCTTCACATAACTCCAAAATTCTCTTAGCTGACCGTGAATGTACCTGAAAGCGAACCCTGAGCAAACTTCAGTGCACAAACACACTCTCGCAAAATGCACAGGACAAATAATTTTTCCACACAAAACAAATCTGTATTATACCAATTTGTTGCCAAGCAAATGAGTAGTGAGACGGGCAATTCTGATTTGCAACTTTAGAAAACCAATGCAGTTCATTAAAATGGACTGTTGCCGTACATGTATGCGAAGTGCTTAGTGACAAAGCTCAGCTATTATATTCCTGTTGCTGAGGATCATATGTCCTGAGCAGGGAAATGTAAAAGGTAGCTAAGTGTGCGCACTTTGCCATCGTCCGTCAACTCAATAACTTCTTATGCCACTCTTTCCCTTTTCATATTAACTAAATCCTCCTCGACACGCATACATTCAGAGCTTTCGCTCGTCAGCAACTAAACGCACCGATTCCCACCTCAAGAAATACTCTAATCACCTTCAGAACTCTGCTGCGGCAAGCGACGGAGAACTAACCTCAGATAGTTTGCGAAGATACTCCTCGGAGTCCCGCGAAAGGCCGCGCAAAGAGACCTCGTAGTCCACGACGGTGATCGCGACCTGCGAAGCGGAATCCGTCAATGGCGGCGGCGGAGGCGGAGGCGGCGGCGCGAGCGGCCAAAACGAGGAGCGGAACAAGGAAGGAGAGACGGGGAGGAGGAGGAGGAGGAGGGAGAGGAATCGAGGACCGTGGAGACAGCGCGAGAGGAGCGCAAGACGCCGTCGATCAACGCCCCGACCTTGCCGGCGAGATCCGCCGCCGCCGTCGCCGTCGGAGGAGGAGAAGAGGCGAGGGAAGAATGGCGAGAGAGCGAGAGAAGGTCGGAGGCCGAAGCCGCTTGGAAGGTGAGGCCGGCGGCGGTGAGAAGCACGAGCGAGGCCTTGGCCTTGGCGGGAATCTTCATCATCGCCGCAGCTCGAAGAAGGTCCGCCTCCGACGGCGGAACCGCTCCCTCGCTGCCCGTCGAGAGAAAACCGACGAGAATGGGAACGAACCCGAAGATCTCTCTCTCCCTTTCGGCTCCGACCGCCTTTGTAGCTCTTGACCTTTTTTCGTGCGATGCGCCGCGTAAGCTTTTCGGTACGAGAAGAAAAGGATTAGAACGTTGCGATGCGGCCGCTGAGAAATGTCGGTAGAACCCCGACGCGAAGTCTCGACTGGAGGAGTACAAATAGGATAAGCCACCTTCATTGGAGTGCACGGCAGAAAACTAAGAAAGAGCCATCTTCATTTAAATAAGATAATATTCTTATCTAATATGTTAAAAATTACTAAAAAAAAAAATGTATTCTTTATCTGGCGTTATTAATCATCATGCCTAATCCACCCGGATTAACAGCTTTTTCCCTATCTGGCTCTCTCCATAAGCAGTCAAAATGGGTTCCACCGGATGACGTGGCGCGCCATGAGCGAGCGGTGGAGATGGGGATATATCTTTTGTCCCATTTTTCCTGAGGGCGTATGCGGTGAAAAGGGACTCCCTAAGTCTAAAAAATCTCGGACCGAGCCCGACTCAAGCCCTCCCGGAGATCTTTGTCGCGACTGGGGATTCAGGTGCCATTATGATTCCATTGGAATCCTTCCTTTTTTCTATTTTTACTTTTTTTCTTTTGTTTTGGGGGGGGCTAGATTTTCTTTTTCTTAATCCGCTGAGATCTCCATTAAAATTGGTGTTACGATTGGTAGTTAAAGCCGGCCCTGAGATAGCGCAGGAAAAGCGAGATGAAGTTTGAGCCATATTGATTCATTACGTCTACATCTATGGTAATATTCGATTTGAATTCACCTCAACCACTGCGTGAATTTGTACATAATATGCAGACTAATTTCCAAGATTTATTCAATTATCATATCCCTTGCCCACCGCAAATTTGGTAGGCAATAGGCCAGATTGGATAAGTCATGGACATAATTAATGAGTTGCATATAAAAATTCAATCTAATTTTGGAAGCCACATCAAATGTGATTGGCTTGTCTAAAATAGGTAAAAGCGCGCGCACCATCAAAATGTCCTAAAAGAGGATGAGCACTGACGGTCTCTAGTCGGGATATGGTTCCATGTTGTGTGGGGTAGCGTGCACTCATGCGGCTAGAAAAATCCATCTATTTTAAATTTTCGAGGCAAGTTTGTTGTCAAGAAAAAATCCGACATGACGTTTATACTGGAGCCGTGAAAAATAGTGAGGCCTATTTCCATCGAGTTAGAGCTTACCATGGAAACGTGAATCAAAAGTAAAGAAGAGAAGGAGCGGATGTGTGTGGGTAATCCTCTCAGAATTCAGGGCAGTTGGATGGGAAATTATTAGATTTACGGCTCAAAATTCGAAAGTCATATATACTTCCGGTAACGTGACAACCGCTCTAAATCGTAGCTATCTACACGGTTCAAAAGTTTTAACTTAAACGGTTGTTTCTATAGGCTATAAGGGTTCTTCAAATAGCCAATTGTCTTCCCAAATAATATTAAAAAAAAAAATGAAAAAACAAAGGCCCTGCATGGTAATGTTCTTTTTTCTTGTTCATGAACAAAAATTTTGTTTTTTTTGTTCCCAGGAACAAAGAAGAACAGAAACACATTTAAAATCTGTTTTTTTGTTCCCGGAACAAAATTAGAACGGAAATAAGAAACAAAAAAAATTATTTTTTTGTTCTAGAAACACTTTTGAATAATACTTTTTCTCTCTCTTATCTTTTCTTCTTCTTTTTTCTTTGGCCGGTCGTCGGCCTCGGCCATGGCCGGTGACCGGCCATCGAGGGCCGGCGACGCCGTCGAGGGTCGGCGACCTCGCCCAGATTTGGCGAAGCCAAGCCTTGCCAGGGGCCGGCGACACTCGGCCTCGCCAGATCTGGGTGAGGCCAAGCTTGCCCAGCCAAGGCAAGGCTGAGCCTCGCCTGCGCTGGCGAGGCTGAGCCTCATTAGGGGCCGGCGAGCCTCGCCGTGGCTAGGCGAGGCTACTAGGCCCCATCGAGGCCAACGACCGATCAAAAGAAGAAAAAAAAAAAGAAAAAAGAAAGGAAAAAAGGAAAAATAAAATTAAAAGAAACAAAAAAAGAATATAAATTTACCAAACACGTTTTTATTCATTTTTTATTCCCGGAACAAGTTTACCAAACGCGTCTTTCTTGTCAAAAATTGTTCCCCACAGAAACGTTACCAAACGCGCCTAAAGAGTGTTGGGGGAGAATTAACGTTACGTGGGAAATGGGAATATAAAAAAGGAAAATATGCAACATCTAGCTAGTGGGGTGGCGGGGAGTGGGTTGCCTATCTTAAACTTCTGATGCCACTCCTCGCAACGCCGCTGCAGAGCCTTTTTAGATGGTAGATGATTTGGCTTGCCTTTTGTAGAAACAAAAAAATTGTCCAAAAAATCATAAATATATTATACAATGATTTTGTCATAAAAATTTTGATAAATATTTAAGTTTTAAACATTTTGATTATATCAATTTAATCATAAATATTTTAATAAATTATCGGTTTAGGGAGGTGTTTGGTTGGGCATTCCCAAGGGGCTTTGGGCCCCCAAAGCCCTTTGGGGGAAATTTTGGGTGTTTGGCAAGGACTTTTGAATGCCCATTTGCGAAATGCGGACATTTTAAATGCTGAAAGCCAAATGTCAAGGGGGACCAGTTTTGAGCATTAGACATTATGGAGATGCAATTTCACTGTTCATCGGGTTACTGTTCATCTTCTCTTTCGCCGTTCGCCTTCTTCTTCGCCGTTCGTCTTCTTCTTGCTTTGGGTGGCGCTCAGTCGCGAGCGGCCAGATCTGGCCGCCGGGAAACCTTGCTTGAGGTCGCACAATCTCAGGCGAGGTGGCCTGAGGTTGGGCGACCTTAGGCAGCATTGCCTCGTCTCACGCGAGCCAGGTGACCAGGCGAGGCAAGATCTGGCCATCCGATGACGGCTAGATCTAGCCATCGGGCAGTGGTCGGCGGTTGGCCGGCCGCCGGAATTTGATTTCAGACTTAAAAAAAAAAATTAATAACAAAAGCTAATTACAAATGTGAATTTTGCCAAACGGTGTTTATGCTAAATTGCATTTCAATGGTATAATTTATCAAACGGTCTAACATTTCCGAAAGCCCATTTATCTCAAAGGTATTTGCATTCTCCCAATGGTATTTCCCTAAAACCGAATCAAACGGGCCCTTAAACATTTTAATAATTTGTTAATTCAATATTTCTGGCTAGAAATTGCTAATGTAAACATTTTACATAGCACGGCGAGTGCAAATGAGTTTGCAATTTTTTAATTTTATGAGTTTTATCTCTCTTTTTTACCTATTTTTTTCTTCTTCTTTTTCCCATTTCCCCCCTGCTAGCCATCGTCGGGCCTGGCTCTGCCGGCCTCCACTGAGGGCCACCTGAGACTACCCTCGTTCAATCTGATGAGAGCAACGAGGGCGTGATTCGATCTGGTTAGCAATTCAGCTCCCCGCAAGCCAGCACTCGCGACTTCTTTCGTGCGAGGACATAGCTTGATCGAATCTAGCTAGTGCCGGGATATTCTTGATGTCTGGCCGAGTGGGGAGTCAAAAGAAGGAAACCATGCAATTAACTTGGGGAAGGAATGGTTACATCCTACATTTTTTTTTTTTACCATAATGCCTTTGAGGATAATAATAGTATGTCAACTCTTTGATCTATTGAAGGATTATTATAGTCATCGGGGGCGGACACTAAATTAGCAAGTTATCTCATATGTAGTATGGACAGACAAGATTTGGATGGGTTCTCATAATTTCTTTGAATTTCAGGTTTTCTATAAAAGGTGAGGAAGTTTGAGGGTCTTAGGATATTTCAATTTATGCTGATGTTAAGCTAGAATTTTTTACTTTGTTTAATTAAATATTATTAATTGCTGTAGACCGAGAGGGATAAAGGAGGGAAGGATATGGCCGTGCAACTCGATTTCACATATGTTGTAACAGACATGTGACTAGGTTTAGAACATGCACTACACGCGTGTACAAATTAGAGTAGGGCTGTAAGAAGAAAAAATAATAGATCGAGAGTTTTCTGAAAATAAATTAAAAAAAAAAAAATAGTAAAGGTAGGTATCTTACAGAAGAGGAAAGGTTTGGAGAATGAGATAATTATGTTTTCAGTGGAGTAAGAGAGTCCTTTAAGTAGTGGGTTTGGTTAGGATGACGACAGTTGATATCTTCTTATTATTCTATAAGAACGGTTTTGGTTATATGCCATTGTGAATGGAGGTCTGGAAGGGCAGTTTAAATGGGAAAAGGAATTGAGAAAGGAGAGTCCTTGTCTCCTTTATCTTGCTGTGCTTCTGATTGAAACTTCAACGGCACTCCTCAATCAAGCTGCTATCAGAAGAAAAATGAGTATTAAAAGTTATGCATTTATGTTCCGGGCAATAGCATCTTCACTTTTATGGAGGGTTCAGTTGATGCTGAGAGGGGAAATTCTCTCTTTTGTGACAAATCTTTATGCTATGTCTAAGGTCAGGTGAAATCCTGCATAAACTGAACTTTTTGGAAGCCAGACTCTATATGGAAAGAAATGTTGCATTCTACCTTCCTTAAGCAGGGGTTCATTTGCCTGGGAGATACTTTGGCATGCCATTAGTTTCAGGCAAGCTTTAAAGTTGATGTTTGCAAAGTGCTTACTTATAAGGCATTTGAATATTGCAGATATGAATCGCTAACAGTCCGTTTTGTTGCAGTAATGGAATAAAACTGTAATGTAGTAGCTATTACATCACGTGGGAAACTGCCTATTCCCCACCTAATGTAATAACGGCATTTCAGCAACATTTTCTAAAGACAGTTAGAAACTGCACACGCTGCGTGATTGAATCGAGCGCATATGGCACGTCTTTTACCTCCTAGCATCATTTGGTCCAGAAATCATATGCCACAATATCGGATCAAGCAGATTCAACACCTTTTCTAACGGTGAAGAGCTGCAAAATCTGAAGATTGAAAAGTGCGAGCGACTTCTTAACTTCAATGATCCACAGAACATTCAATTTCACCGATACACATTGATTTCATGAAGGAACTCATGGTAAATCTTCCCAGTACCTCATTAATCGGATCTTACCCAATATCTATTTTTTTTTTTGGTCGAAACTACCCATATATTAGTTCAACAAGAGATACAACCTGATGCTAAAGCATCACTAAATACAATATCCTAGAAGATAAAAGGAGGGAAAATAAGCCAGTTACGGACCGGGCCTTGATCCCGGTGGGCTTTGGCAGCCCAATCAGCTACTCGGTTTGCTTCTCTGCGAACATGCTGGAGTGAGAGATTAGGGCATTGAGAGATGACATCGTGAAGAACAGCAAAGAGGTGGCGCTCCGTCCATGGCAGCGGTTGCTTCTCCAGAACAATCTCCACCAACAACAGGCAATCCGACTCCACCACAACGCATTCGAGATGAAGCCCCTACTGGATAAGATGTTGGATGGCCAAAATAAGAGTGTAGATCTCAGCTTGGAAGGCCGAATGAGCTGGAACACTTCGTGCAAACACATCAGTAAGTACTCCTTTGAAATTCCTATAAATACACGCTACTGATCCTTCCTCTCTCCCTGGTAGAAAAACCCCATCAATATTACATTTGAGGCTACCTTTTTCTAGAGGTTTCCATCTTCGATCTGGGCTTACAATTGATTTTTGAATCTGATGTGTAGAGGGGTCAACAAGTGTCAATATTAGACTTTGGGCTAGGGCGTTTTCCACGACTTGGATAGGATCTGCGTTTTGCTGCCTGAAGATTGCATTGTTTCGCTGGTGCCAAATCTCCCACAACAAACTGGCGAGCACTTCAAAAATAGGGGAAGCCTTAGGAACGATGGCTCTGGCTGCAACCCACTCATCAAAACGACGCACAGAGGTAGGTGAAATCGAAACCCTGACCTTATAATGAGTCTAGATATCTCTTGTCCAAGTGTAGAAGAAAAATAGGTGTTCAATTGTTTCTGGAACCTTGTGGTTGCAAAGGGTGCAAAGGGGGTAGGGGAAATATGTCTTTGATAGAGGTTTGCTTTAGTAGCAAGGGCATTTTTACACGCTAACCACATAAAAACACGAATCTTAGGAGCAGTTTTCATGTGCCAAATCTTCCTCCATAACTGAATAGGATTATGATAAGAGGATGAAGCTATATTAAGTGGGGTATGTTGGGTTGAAGACACATAATGGTAACAACTTTTAACTGTATAGTCACCTGAGGAAGTTGCAATCCAAACTAATTGATCATTTAGAAGTGAAGGATTTATAGGTATGTTTAATATCACTTCACTAACCTGGGCATCAAAGAGGGTAGTGATAAGATCCGCATTCCATTCTGCATTAGATGAATCCAATAGATCAACAACTACAATAGGTTCACCCTTAGCTGCTATTCCTCCTATTTTACCAATTGGAAGCCAAATGTCTTCTCTAATTCTAATCGTGGATTCATCCCCAACTAACCAACGAAGTTTAGGAAGAATGGTATCTCTTCCCTTTAACATACTCTGCCACCTCCATGAAGGTCAATAGCCTAATTGAGCACTTTGAAAAGAAGAATTCCTTAAATATAATCCCTTGAAAAGCTGACTCCATATAGCATTAGGTTGTTGAAAAATACGCCAAGCTTGCTTACCAAGCATTGCCTTATTGAAATTGACCAGATCTCGGAATCCCATGCCCCCAGATTCTTTTGATTGCTTTAAATCTGACCAGTTTTGCCAATGAATACCTGATTTGTTGTTGTTATTGCTCCACCAGAATGCTGATATCTTTTTTTTTTTTTGGTGACCCAGGGAACCCCCGTGCGCCGCTTCGCGGCGGAGTAAACCCTGGGGAGACACGTGGGAAACCACCACCCACGTGCCCCGGGTAAGGCGCGGCTAGCACTTAAGCAACGACGATGCCGTGGATCAAACTCGAGACCTCTCGTGAAAAGTTCCCTTGCTCAACCACCTACGCCACCACCACGGGTGGTCAGAATGCTGATATCTTTTTTTTTTTTTTTTGGTGACCCAGGGAACCCCCGTGCGCCGCTTTGCGGCGGAGTAAACCCTGGGGAGACACGTGGGAAACCACCACCCACGTGCCCCGGGTAAGGCGCGGCTAGCACTTAAGCAACGACGACACCGTGGATCGAACTCAGGACCTCTCGTGAAAAGTTCCCTTGCTCAACCACCTACGCCACCACCACGGGTGGTCAGAATGCTGATATCTTCTCTATTAATCTGCAGAGTGACAGGGGAAGCTTAAAGATGGACATGGCATACTGAGGTAATGCCTGAATTACTGATTTCAGTAGAATCTCTTTGCCACTTTTTGATAAGAATTTTTCCTTGCAGCCAGCTAATTTAGCATTTAGTTTTGCCAGGATCCAGGAGAACATCTCTCGTTTGGAACGGCCCCAATCAGAAGGGATGCCTAGGTACTTTCCATAACTGCTTACTACAGGTATTCTTAGTTCTCTTGCTAAATTGTTTTGCAAAGTCAGAGGACAATTTTTGCTGAAAAATAGACCAAATTTGTTCCTATTGATGAGCTGACCCGTAGCTAGACAATACTGCTTTAATATATTAGCAAGATTTTGGCATTTAGAAACTGTGGCTTTTAGGAAGAATACCGAGTCATTAGCAAAGAACAAATGGGATAACGTAGGACAGGCTCTATTAAATTTGATCCCCTGTAAGTGGCCCATATCCACAGCTTGCGTTATAATAGTTGACAGAGCATTTGCAAGTAGAATGAAAATATATGGGGAGAGGGGGTCACCTTGTCGAATTTCTCTAGTAGGCTGAAAATAAGGGAGCTATTCCCCATTAAAACGAACACTAAAGGAAGTCGTTGTGATGCAAGCCATGACCATAGTAACCCATCTGTAAGTAAAGCCCAACTTCTACAAATAGGCTATTAGGAAATCCCATTCGAACCTATCATAAGCCTTCTGCATATCAGTTTTCAGAATAAGATTGAATCTTTACTTGCATGTTCTCACTTTAAACTGATGAAGCACTTCTTGCACTACCGTTATATTGTCTTGAATTTGCTTGCCACTTACAAATGTTGCTTGTTCTTTTGAGATCAAACTAGGAAGCCAAGGCTTAACTCTGTTAGCCATAACTTTTGAAATAATCTTGTAAGCGAAATCACAAAGACCGATGGGACGATACTGGTCTATGCTTTCTGGATGATGAACTTTAGGAACCAGAGCTATAATCATTCTTTTAATCTAGGAGGCATACAACTTGAGGTAAAGAAATCTTGAACTATTTTGATGAGAGTTGTTTTGATGATACTCCAGTGATGCTAATAGAAAAGGCCGTTAAGGCCATCTGGCCCAGGAGCCTTGGAAGCACCCAACTGGAAAGTAGCTTGGTACACCTCCTCTTCTGTTACCCCACTCATCAAATGTGCATTCATTTCTGTTGTTACCACTGCTGGACATTGCTCTAAAAAGGGGCCGAAATCACGGTATCCCACTGACTGATATAATTGAGAAAAGAAACCCATTGTCATCGCCTTTAGCTATGCTAGCTCCCTTATCCAGTTCTGGTTTTTATCCTTAAGCATACAAATTCTATTTCATCGTCTTCTTTGCACTATACAAGCATGAAATTTTTTTGAGTTTTTATCACCCCATTTCAACCAGTTAATACGTGAACGCATAGCCCAGAATTGCTCCTCTTGATGCCACAGTTTTTTGAATTTCAACTCGAATGAAAGTGGCTAACTCCTTATCTCTAGTCTGATAGAATTTCCTGTTAGTAATTGTCTGCAGTTGTTGCTGTAACTGAAGTATTTGCAGATGACCATTACTGAACCGTGACTTGCTCCAGCTAGCTAGCTTAATAGAAACTGCCTGCAATTTAGAGGCCAAAGAGGTATTACTGCTTTTCCATGAATGTTGAATTACCTCTTTACATTCTTGATCTTGACTCCAGAAAGCTTCGTAATGAAAAGTCTTTGCTCGCTTGACAGGTTGAGAAGAAGTATGCAGCGGGATAGGACAGTGATCCGAGCCTATAAGTGGAAGAGCTAGCACTTCTACAGAAGGATATGATAACCTCCAATCCAAGGAGCAGAAAACTCGATCTAACTTCTCCTTCACCAGGTCATCCCCTGCTCTATTATTAGACCAGGTAAATTCACACCCTTTACTTTCCAATTCTAGTAAAGCATAGTCACTGATCAAATTTTGAAAGGATGTCATTCGAGAGTAAATAGCTGGTCTTTTGCCTACTTTCTCCTAGGGGAAAAGGAAATCATTGAAGTCCCCGATGCATAGCCAAGGCAAAGGATTTGCTGCACAGATTGCCCTGATTGTATCCCAAAACTCTTGCCTAGCCTGATAAGTTGAAAGGGCATGCAAGCATGTTAAATGCATCGAAGCAGCTGTTAAAGGATCAAGGACTATGAGATCTACAAAATTCTCCTCCGAGTGTAAAACAGTGATATCAAAAAGGTTAGTCCAAAACTCTGCAAGTCCTCCGGACAAGCCTACAGGATCCCTCAAGAAAGAGTAAGGGAAGTGAAACCGACGCTGTAAGCTCTTCACAACTGACTCTACATTCTTTGTTTCCATTAAGAAAACTAAATCGGGCTTTTCAGAGGCTAACAAAGCCTTAAGGGCTTGAATTGTCAGGGGATTGCCAAACCCCTAACAATTCCAACTCAGTAGTTTCATTTGAAGAGCGATGGCTGTTGAGGGCCAGCCGCCAAAGCCCAAGGAGCAAGATCTTCTACCACAAACACAGGGGTATCCAAAAGTTGAGTTTCATCCAAATCTGAAGAGTAGCCAGCTCAAGTTTCATATGGTGAATATCTCTTGTTTTTCTTGCTTGATCCCACAGTTGTCATCGTTCTAGGGATTTTTGGTTTCTTCTGTTGAGGAATGTCTGATGAAGGATGCTGAATGCTCTTCAACTTGGCTTTTGCAGGTACCAAGTCAGTTGTTCGCATGGCTGGATTGACTGGGTCCATCCGAGAGGAAGTCCCTGAGGGGATAACAAGAGTCGAAACAGGGGCCTCTAAAGCAGGAACGATGGGAGGTAAAGCTGGGATAGGGAGTTGCATAGCTGGAGGGGTTTCAGGTACGGCCTCCTCCATCTGCTCTATATGTTCTGGAGGATTGTAAAAAGCATCCCAATAGGGGCTAAGCTGTCTGACCTCTGCTCTCAGCCACGGGCCATAGGCCATTTTCTCTAGACCCTCAAATTGAGCTTCCTCATAAGGATAATCTTTACATGTAGCTGCATAATGACCTAACTTTCCACAAGAATAATAGAAGTGGGATAGACGCTCATAGCGAAAATCCAGCCACAGAGTTTTTCCTTCGATTCTTATGAGCTTTCCTGACCTTAAAGGTGCTTTCAGGTCTATTTCAATTCGAACCCTCCCAGATGTATCAGGTTTCACTTCCAGAACTCCTCCCACCTGCTACACAGCCCTACATAGAAACTATTTAGTATTCCACTCCAAAGGTAAGCCTATCACATGAACCCAGAATGCACACTTGGAGAAATCATAATAATGTAAAGGAGTATTTGGTTGCCAAGGATGCAGATGGACCAAATGACCTGAGAATAACCAAGGGCTCCCATCTAATATTCGCCGTTTTTCCACTTCATATCTAAATTTAATGATGTACAGCCCACCATCACTAGGAGAAATCTCGACTTGATCAACACGCCATGCTCTCTTCATCGCTATTTGAAATGCAGGTAGATTTACAGCAGGATTTGTAAAGATGTTACCCACTAGGATGAGGCGACACTCCTTGAGCTTGTCTGATGTAGGTACGTCGTCCCAAACCTCTAGTTCTTGTTCCGAACACAGTCGTCCCAGACGGTGACACAGCGCAGCAATGCACGAGGGACTGTCACTCTCATCCGTAGCCATAATGAACCGTCAAGTCACTGATATTCTTTAATTGACAGAAACCCAATTCAGAAAACAAAGTCTCTTGGGTTGCATGTCAAGGATCGAATACATGCAACAGTGAAACAGCGAAAACAAGACAAATTGAGAATACCAGTAGCGAACAGACGGGGGTGAGAGGAAGAGAAAGACTTCAATGACAACAGGGAAGGCTAGAAACTTTACATGCAAGTCAAGCCAACAAGACAGGGTTCGACGAAGATGAAATTAGATAGAATCGGAGGGTCGATGTAAACATTGGAAAGGTCATGCAACCAGAATGTAAAGTACATAAGAAGAAACGAGAACAGGAAGGAAATTTAGAGGAAGACATTGAAGAAGACTCGAGCATGTCGCGAGAAAGAGCTCTAGCATAAACGAGAGGATTTTTTTTTTTCAGAAGATCTTACCCAATATCTTAAATGTCAATAATAAGAGAAAATTCACCTCCATGAACAGTTGCTCCCCTAGTAGTTAGAGAGAACGAGGCATTCTGCAATACGAGCTCAATTTTTTCCTGCAAAGTCAGTGAAATTTGAAATTCACAATACTCGCAATCCACAAATTTCACCACAAGAAGATTGAATTGTGAAGCAAAGTTCTGCATATTACCCAACTAGGTCCCCTTACTGTCAAGTATTGACTAGCAGCTGACTTGGCTGGAGAGCGAGGCCCGAGGATAGATCAAAAAATAGATAACAAATTCCTAGAAGTGAGTCTGTTAGTAGAATACAAGATCAAAGATGGGGGAGCTCAGTCGTCCATTTCCTCGTCTCCGTCGTCTTCCGTCTCTATATCTGCATTACACTCCATTATATCATAAGGATGCGCCGTCCGACGAAGGCAAAGGAGCCATTGTCCTGCTGCAGTTTTGCTGTTGCACATATATCGGACGAAGAAATACACATGAGGAAAGTTGTTCTCTTTCTGCCATACCCGCCTTTGTAATTTTCTGGCCCATCTAAAACCGAGGAAATTCCCATATGAAAATTCTTGACCATACATACGCAGTCATGTATCCATGGGCCTAAAAGCATTTGGACATGCCATTCTTTCTTTTTCTTCTTCTTCTTCATTGGCTGGTCGTCAACCATGGTGGCGGCCGGCGAGGCTCAAGCTTGCCAAATTCCAACGAGATGGAGTCTCGCTTGATTAGGCACGACCAAGCTCGCTCAACGCCAATGAGTTCAAGCCCTACTAAATCTGGCCACCTGGGTGGGGTTCAAGCTTCTCCTAGCTCGCTGAATCTGGCGGGCTCGAGCTCGTTGGTGTTGAGTGAGCTCGAGCCTCGTCGGACTGTGGCGAAGCTCCAGCTCGCCTCTGGCTGGTCGTCGACTGTTGACATGGCCAGTGACCGGCTAATAAAGATGAAAAAGAAAAATAAAGAAAATGAAAATGAAAATGAAAGAAGAGGAAAAAAGAAAAGAAAAAGAATAAAAATAATTTAAAAAATGGTTTTTCAAAAAAATAAAAAATTTGTTGAAAGGGGAACACGTAGGAAAAAAAACAGAACAAAAACAAAAATAAAAGTAAAAACTGAAAAACAGAATCAAACCGGGATTTCGGTTCGGTTTGGTTTCGGTTCGGATTGCATTTTGGTTTGGTTCAATAAATTTTTTAATCGGTTCGGTTTAGTTTGGTTTTCCAAAAAAACCAAACCGAACAAAAAACTTACACCCCTAGCCATATGTGTATCCATCACTTAAAATCTCGTTGTTTTTTAGGGGGTAAATTGTCTTGATATATAGTGCCGACAACCAAATAAATTATATAAATTAAAAACTTCACGGATAATGTAGGGGACAAAGTCATTTATAGTACATGATGGAACATTTTTTTTTTAATGTAAAATTCACTTAATCTAGTAGAATGACTAGGTAATGAGTTCTTCATCTGGACAACATTTAAATAGTCTCTCATTTTCAACCCATAAGTGGTAGATACACTTCAATTAGACAAACCCCCAATGCATTCAGCTCATGTTCCCAATTTTTTGCATTGTGTTCCGTCTTTTTATCTTCTTTTCTTTTTTCCGTACACATGATTAGGGCCGTTAGATGTAGGGGTGATCGGGTCCAGGGTGGGTAGGGTCTAGACCTGGACCCTGTACTCGATCCTGGAATAACCGGTTCTCTTTTTGGACCTTGTACCTGACCCTATTTGCGTTGGACCCTGTTCCCGACCCACCATGTTTTTCTGGTCCGGGAACAGGGTTAACCCTGTTTATATTGGAACCTGTTTTGCAAAAAAATTACTGTACAACACTCATATGTAAACACCAAGAGCAACACACCTTCAGATGTGGACAGCTATTGGCAATTGCATATAATGATTCATCGGTGATGAATGTGCTACCGATATTTAGATGTTGCAAAGCAGTAGCTCTTGCAATCTGCAGAAATGGCTCAATCAGGAAGCTAAATTTACATACATATGAGGTGGACAACGCTACACAACACGTCCACGAGGGAGCATGTGTTGAGACAAAAAATCAGGTGTATGAATCGTGATTGTTTTACAGAATGATGCTCAGTTTGTAACTATTGCGACACTTCATCGATCTAAAGAGTAGGTCTCTCAGAATATACCGACTACCATATGTCAGATGATGGGGAAAGCACACAAGAAGTTCTAAGCCTCGTGCATCAAAGGGACTTGATGGTCAAACTTTTTGGAAAAAAATTAAGGATTGGATTGTGAGAGAACTTCAGGCTCAGTTATCCCATAGACAAGAGGCATGCAAATAAAATAGATAATCATCAACAAAGCAAGGTATTGACAATTTCAAGTTCTTGCACTGATTTTTATCAGATTGCACAATATGACTAATAAGCAACGCCGACACTATCACTGAGGAACATTAGCATCAGAAATCCGAATAAAGAAATGACCATCAACACCTAGAAATCGCTCCAACCACAGAACAAGACTAAAGCCTACACACATAACATCTACAGAAGCGAACCATCACTTCGAAACGACAAACATACCAGCTTACAACACCTTGGTCAGTGATCCCTGTCATCCCCAACAGAGAGATGGATGTAAGCTTCGCCGTACATTTCGTCAGTGAAATTCTGTACAGCCCTTCATCGGTAATATGGCAGCCCCAACAAATCTTCGAACTGCGGACAATTCAGTCAGCAAAAGTTCAAAAATCCATAGAGACACATCATAAGCTAATCATCAAACAATTCCTAAGTAACTAATCCTCCATGTACCAATCTCCAAATTCAAGAAGAATCCTAACAAACTGCCAACAAGCCTCCATCAATCATGCTGCACGGTAAATAGAGAGACAGAGATAGAGGGAGAGGGAGTACATGTCGAGTTCAGGAAGGGCGTATGCACGGCAAACGACGCGGGCGGTGGAATCGTCGTCCATCTTCAGCTCCGCGAAGTTGAGCCTCTCCCTCCACCCCAGCGACAGCTTCACCCCACGCTTCCATTTCTTGCACACCCGCTCGCCCTGCGAGGAAATTTCGGTTTTTGATCACAACCCACATCTCAGAATCATCAACACCACACGGAACCGCAGACAAAACAACTTCTTTCCCCAGAACCAAAAAGCAAGAATGGGAACTCCCCGTAGTCAAGAGCATGTACCGCGCCAAATCGGCGAAGGATGGGATCATGAAGAAGACATGCGCCAACACGTCGACGGGCAGGTGGTCGATCTCTGCTTCCCTCTCCTCCACCTCCACCTCCTCCTCCCTCATCCCCGTAGTGAGACGACGGAGATGCTAGAGGGAGAAAGGGAGATGGAGATGGAGCTTCTTGGTAGAGAGAGAAAGCGTCGTCGCCGTCTTTCCTTATTTAAGGTGGAGGGGACGAAGGAGGAAGGGCTACTATGGGTTGCTTGAAGATGCGACAAGGTGGGCTTGCGGACACGAGATCTGCGGGTCAGGGGTGTTGGCGAGGCAATAGCAGCAGGTGAAATGGCGAGATTGAACGGAGGCGGCGTCGGCACTCGGATGCAAGCTCGGCAGGGGTCAGCGGCTTCGCGGGTAGAACTAGTGGAGTGGACCTTCAGATGACCGGCGGAACGGCGGCGATGGTGTGAGCGCAAGGGGTGCGACGAGAGCGGCAAATGCGGCGTCAGCTTCACGGTTTTGGGAGGGGAGCTCGGAGCAAGGCTGGTGAGCAGCCAGGAATCGGGTTGACAGAGGCGGTGTCACAATTTCGGGGGGCGACAGTGGGCGAGCAAAATCAGGATCGGCGAACGCCGGACGGGCGGAGGTCGCGAGCTACCGTTTGCGGGTGTCGCGGGAGGAGAGGAAGCCGGTAAAGATAGAAAGTAGAAATTAGGGTTTTGGTCTTTTTGGGGGGCTTACAAACCGGTCCTCCAACCGGTTCCCAAACCAGTCCGATCGATCCGGTTCCCAGGTGGGTAAACCCTCGGAACCGGTTCCCGGACCGGTTCAAACAAGGTCTCAGGTTTGGGAACCGGTTCCCGAACCGATTTCAACCAGAACCGGTTCCCGACCCTGTTTTCCGGGTGGGCCGGACTGGGAGCTGGGTAAACCTGGTCCGGTTGCACACCCCTAGTTAGATGGGTGGGTTAAGTAAAGAATGATCTAATCTAAATCGACCCATTTTATCTATTTTGATCCATTTATATGCAAATGCAAATTTAGTGACCAAACCTGACTCAGACCCGATCCATATTACTAAAACACACACACACACACACACACATATATATATATATATATATATATATATATATTTAAAAACAAGAACTTTTATGCTATTCTTGTAGTGGGTAGAAGATAAAAGTATTAGTAGTTTCATAAGGTCCCAACTAAGATTTCAACTTGTTTGTGACTTTTACTTTATTGCAATTTTTTTGAGTTTCATAATGAAAAATCAACGCATCTTATATTTGATAAGTCAATGACTATTGACACGTAAAATCATATATAATTTTCGCGATTTTCTAAAGCTTAAAAGATCATAAAATTTTTACTATTTTTCAATTTTGGAAAAAATATCATAGGTAGAAAATTAAACTAAAAATAAGTTGTCGCACCCAAAAACCTCCATCCCAAACGCGAAGACAAGTGAAGAGAGAAGCAACCCCAACAATATCAACACTTCGGCGACGCAAGTTCCCACTTTGCACTCAAAGCCCTTTATTGCAAACCCTATATATCCCCACCGAATTTATACTCATACCTCATCCATCTCCATCGTCATCACCATGGTCATCGTCGTCTTTATATCTTCTGCAACTTCCAATGGTGGAAAATCAAGCCCACCACAACGGCGCATACTACGTCCCACCATCTCCCTTAAGCAGCACCCCTACCTTCGCCCCAGCCACGGTGGGGCTGTAGCTGCGGCTGCTGCCTCCTCAAGCTCATCTTCGATCTCATCCTCACTGTGGTTGTCGCTGCTGGCATCCTTGCCCTCCTCTTCTGGCTCATCTTCCGCCCCAACCTGGTCAAGTTCCATGTCACTGAGGCTGAGCTCACCCTGTTCAACTTCACCACCAATGACACCCTCCTCAACTACAACCTCAAGCTCAACGTCACCATCTAAGATCCGAACTGCTGCATCCAGATCTACTACGACTGGACCAAGGCACGAGCGTTCTATCGGGGCCAGCGTGTCAATGCCGAGTACCTAATGCTACTGTACCAGGGCTACAAGAACATGACAACCTTTAATTTACAAGAGAGGAGTGATCGAGCTTCAAGAGGAACTGCTGATGAGTTGGGCTTTAGATCCCAAAAAATTGACATTTTATTGGATTATCACTCAAATTCATATCAACCCATTTTGCAAAATTTAGCTAACCGATATATGACCCAACTCATCATATATGAGTTAATAAATGTTGGTGGGTGAAGCCAAATATCTTTAAGGGCTTTTTTTTTTTTTTTGTCTTTTTCATTAATTTTGCTTTTAGGTAAAAAGCTATACCCTTTAAATCAACATAGTAAGACATAAGCCGTCAAGGGACTAAAAAAGAAGAAAAAAGGAAGGAAAAAGAGAAAAGAAAAACTGAGTTTTTTCTTTATGAGGGTTCTTAATCTTTTTGTACCCTAATTTTAAGAGAAGATCATCATTGTATTTTTGTTTTCTTCAGAGTCTAGTGGATTCACAAAATGCCTCTGTGTGGATACGTAGTCTAGTCTTGGGTGAAATTTGACAAAAAAATTTCTAGTGTGTGCTTTTGATTTTGTTCTTTTATTATTAAATTCTACCTAAGTGAATTGTTTGCGTGTGTTATTTTTCTGGAATTGGCATGCTATTTCTAACAACTAGTACCAAAGCCTAGGTTAACTAATCGAGAACATCAAGGGTTTTTCGATGACATTTGCTTGAAAATAAACAATATGGTAGAAGATAAAATTAGAATCGATAAGTTTGATGAAAAGGATTTCGGATAGTGGAAACTTCAAATCAATGACTATCTTTATTAGAAAGTTCTCTATGCACCACTTGAGGGTTGGAAACCCAAAATCATGGAAGTAGATCCAAGAACAGGGGATGGAAAAGTCTTGATCAAGAGGCATTAGGTACGATTTGTCTAGGGCTGACAAAAAATATAGGATACCATATCACGAAAGCAAAAACTACGATAGAAGCCATGGATATTTTGATGAATATATATAAGAAGCTGTCCACATCAAATAAGGTATTTTGTTAAACAATTGGCTAATATAAAGCTATTTGATAGAGGTTCTATGGCAAAGCATAATTATAATTTCATACGGGTCACATGTCAGTTGAATCCACGGGCATAAATTTGGATATGAAGCTCCAAACTTTATTATTTTTATGTTCCCTTTTGGAAAGCTACAATACCATAGTGTAGGGAATTTCAACCACCATGAAGGATGATTTACTCTGGATGATGCATCATATATGTAGAGATGCAACGGAAAGTCTCAAGTAAAGATAATTTTTTAGCATCTACATCTTCGATGACATTAGTAGTAGAGAACCATGGGATAAGTAAAAGCAGAGGAAAATTAAGTGGGCGCGGCAGGCCACAATAAAGGAGAAAGAGACAGGTTACAAAAGATGAGTGTTGGTTTTGTCACCAGATCGGACATTGGAGGTTTCAATGTGATGCTTACAAAAAGAAGCAACGGGGTGAGAATCAAGGAGCTAATGTCGTTAACGATGAACATTTGCTAGAGAACTTGTGTTTGTCTGTAGGGTTTGACTCGACAATAGACAAGTGGTTTATTAACTCGGATGTTCCTTTCCATTGCACATCGCAAGGAGACATATTTGCTTATTATGCAAGGGGAGATTTCAGGTAAGTGGTTGTGGGAAATGACCACGTGTGTCTGATTATTGGAAAATGAATTGTGATTGTGAACATCTCGGGTGGAGGACGTCTAGTTCTATGTGAAACCAGGCATATTCCAAAGTTGAAGAAAAGTCTGATTTCAACTAATAAAATTGACCAAGAAAGAATGGTAACAACCTTTGGATGCGGAGAGTGGAAGATAATCTCAAAGGCAAGAATAATAGCAAAGGAAAAACATATAAGTACACTTTACCTTCTCCAAGAAGACAATATCAATGATATGGTTGCAACTAAAATGGCCATAGGTAGTTTGCCTACTCTTTGGCATTATCGTTTGAGACATTTTAGTGAAAAGGGCATAAAGTAGTTACACTTAAGAAAGTTGCTTCTAGGTTTGAGAAAAGTTGAGCTAGATTTCTGTGAGAGTTGTATTTATGGAAAACAAAAAGCAGTTAGCTTTCGATTGAATTAGCGATAGAGTAAATGCCAGAAGCTAGAGTTGGTTCATATGTGTGAGGACCAACTCAGGAACTCTCTTATGATGGTAAGAGATATTTTGTCACTGTCATTAAAGATGCGACATGGAAGACTACGATCTACGCACTCAGGGAAAAATTAGAAGTATTGGGGATGTTCAAAATGTGGAATACCATGGTAGAAAGAGACATGTTATCAATTTAAAGCTCTGAAATCTAATAATGGAAGTGAATATACACAAGCAAGGAATTTGCAGAATACTTGAGCTGCAAAGACATACACGGGTTAAGATTGTTCCTATAACTCCTCAAGAAAACAGTATAGCTAGACCATTCTAGAATGTGCGAGATTGTGCAAGATGCATAAGGCTACAGGCGGATCTTTGGCTACACTTATGGGTAGCCACAGTTGATGTAGCCATTTATCTTATCAGCAAGAGCCCATCTAGTGCATTGGATGGAGAAATACTGTAAGAACAATGCTTAGATAATAATGTTAGTTATTTATATCTAAAAGTTTTTTATTGTATTGCACATGCTCTAATTGATAGGGGGATACAAAAAAGCTTCATGCTAAGTCCTAGAAATGCATCTTTATGGATATGGTGGTGATAAGTATGGTTATAGGCTTTGGGATTATGAGAATAACAAAGTCATTTGTAGTTAGAATATGGTATTCCATGAAGAAAAGATATACAAGGATCGTCAAACAGAGTATGAGAAGGTAGTAGAACCAGAATGTGTTGAGTTGGACACAATGCCGATGAAGATAATTCTAGCAAATCAGAGTGCACCTAAAGGAAAGGTTCGAGATGAACCTATTACTAATGAGCAGGAAGTTCAAGAGGAATACAATGATTCGGTTTAGACTAATGACCATGAAGTACCTGTCTTGAGGAGGTCTACATGTGTAAGAAAGTCGAATGTAATTTTTGATCCATCAGCAAATGCTATTTTAAGCCATGTCCAATATACAAATTCGGGAGAACTGGAGACTCATGATGAAGTAAAGAAAGAGACATCTTACTTATTGTGGGAGCATGCTATTAAAGGCAAGATGTGTTCATTACTTTAGAACAAAACTTAAGAGTTGACCAAGTTGCCCACCGGGAAAAAGGTTTTGTTAAACAAGTGGGGGTGCAAGATTAAAAATGAAGTAGATGACAGTATCAGATTAAAAACTTGTGGTGAAGAGCTTTTCTCCAAAAGAAGGGATTGATTGCTTTGAAATATTATCACTGATAGTGAAAATGACATCAATTAGAGTTCTGCTAAGTATAGTTACAATGGAGGATCTTTATCTCAAGCCGTTGAATGCAAAAACAATGTTTTTATATGGTGACCTAGATGAAGAATTATACATGGCGCAACTTAAGGTTTTGAGGTCAAAGGTAACAAGTACATGGTATGCCGCTTGAAGCAAGTTCTGTGGCAATTTTTCTAAAGTATGATGGTCTCATGCAAGAAAAATGATTTGCGCACTCCGAGGCTGATCATTGTGTTTATTTTTGCAAGTATAGCAATGGTGATATTATGTATCTCTCTTCATACGTGAATAACATGTTGTTGGCTAGATCCAATATGAAGATAATCGTATAAATGAAGAAGATGTTAGCATCGCAGTTTGCTATGAAAGACATGGAAGAGACCAATAATATCTTAGGCATGAAAATCATTTGGAACAAAAAAGAAAAAAAGAAAGGTGTTTCAGAGATTTAACATGGATAAGGAAAAATAGGTTGCAACTCCTCTAATGAGTCACTTCAAACTTTGTCCAAGTATTCAGGCTTCAAAAGATGAGATGATGGTAGTCCCATATGTATCAACGTGGGAAGTTTGATAAATGCGATGGTGAGCACGAGATCAAACATTCCATAGGCAATAGGAGTTGTGAGTTGATATTTGCATAACTCGAGCAAATAGTATTAGAATGCTGTAAAATGTATATTAAGATATCTAGCAAGTAAATCAAATTACTCTTTTTGTTATGGTAGTACATCTCTAGAGTTATAGGATTATGTGGATGCAAATAACTTGGGTGATCGAAATAGTAGTAAAAGTACTATTTGATATATCTTTATGATTGTAGGTACAATAGTGAGTTGGGTATCTCAACTACAAAAAGTAGTGGCTCTATCAACAATAAAAGCGAAGCACGAAGTCTCTATGGAAATCATGTGATTACAATATTACATGGAGGAGTTATATCAAAAGCAGCCAGGAAATACACTTTGGAGTGATAGCGAAAGTGTGGTGCACTTTGCAAATAATGCAGCTTATCGCTCAAGGACTAGACATATCAAGATGTGTTATCATTTCATTGGGTCAGCTTTGAAAGATAATAAGTTAAAGTTACAAAAGATTGATAGCCCAAAGAATCCAACTAACATGTTGACCAAGGTAGTAGATAAAGAGAAACATATTTTCTATACTACCATTGGTATTTGTAATGACTCGACTCTAGATCACGGGGTTATCGTTGCAACGTTCTAGGCGTGTCGCCATCCCTTCTTTTAATCTTTTGTTACAAGCATGTGGAAGCATACATATATCAAAAACTTGTACACAACAACAATTAATTAGGACAAATACTTTACAAACACACTACTTCTTATGTTACATTAGTATATTTTACAAGCCCTTTCTATGGGCCTTTCCTTTTTACATCGTCCTTTTATATGCACGTAGGCCAAGGGAATTCCTATCTCCTCTAGCGTGACTGCAGCTCTCAAAACTGGTGTGGGGCTTCCATGCCTACAAAATTGAAAAACAAGAAGTGAGTCCAAATTTCAGTAAGTAAAAACCTCGAATTCTCTATTAATGGTGTCTCGTCATCAAATCTAGTATGTACAATATTTGTATTACAATATCAATGGAAGATTGATAGTAATATTACCGCTACACCTTGACTACATGTTGAAAGAGCTAGTAATAGCATATAGAGGGGGATGAATAGGTGCATATAAAATTTTTTGTAAGACTTAGTATAAGTAAATTGCTTCTAGAAAATAACAGATTAAAGACGTAATCAACTTTAAACAATTATATAAAGCCATGAATTAAAGTAAGGAGTTCGGTGAAAGAGAATAGAAACACAAAGTTTATAGTGGTTCGACTTAAATTAAGCCTACGTCCACTCTCCTGCACTGATAGCCCACTGGCTGGATTTCACTATAAATCAAAAGAGATTTTATAGTCTTACGTCCTCGACTTTACAGTGTAGAAACTCTACTACACTCTTTCGAAGTCTCACAAGTGTTTGCTCTCTCTTTTGAGTATAATTTGAGCTTGACAATTGAAATAACAAAGAACTAGAAAGTTTCAGACTTTGAAAATTTTCTTTCATGCACACAATTAAACAACTTGAGAGTCTTTCTTATATACTCCTCTATGCCTTCATAACTATTGGCACTTTCCAAATGAGTTTTTCCAATTTACCCGTTGGATAGAATCAATCAAGGAGATCTTGAGTCGTTTTAAGAATGTGATGAGAGCCCATCAATCATGCTCGCCCATACAATCAGGATTTTAATTTCTATAAGTAGAATCTTTCAAGTATACTTTGCCTTTCAAAGGATATATCGAACTTGATTCCAATAAGAATAATAAATCAAGTAGATGCTATATCCAACCATAAGGTCTTCCACAAACCATACGAATCAAATCTTTGAAAATAATCCCGCATCTGGATAAGTCTTCACTCTTCGGTCTGGAACCTGTTAGTGAGGTTATACTTTGAGATTAAAGTCTGGCAGTCTTCAGACTTTGGCAGTAGAGTCTGGAGTTCTTTAAACTATAACACTTAAGTCTACAAGTCTTCAGATCAGACTTTTGGAAATGTTTTTGTTAGCTTCAAAATAATAAAGGAGTTTTCTACCACCGGCCGTTACAGCGTGGATGGTAGATCCTTTGTCCTCCACCGAGGAGGCCAAGGTTCGAAGCCCCTACGAAGCAGGGAGGCTGAAGCGCTGTGTGGTGACTTAAGCGTGGCGTCGGGGTGGTGGTTTCCCCGCTAGCGACACTTGGGGGTTTACGTGGCGACTGTCGGCCAAAGCGGTTCCTCTAGCAACAAAAAAAAAAAAAAAGGAGTTTTCTCTAACAATCTTCCCTTTTTTGATTGTGACAAAACTTTCCTGCAGATTTAAAAATTTTTGACTTGCAAAACAACACTTAAGCAAAACATGATATCTTATAAAAATAAGTTGATTAGGACTCGGATAACATCGATTTAGCAACCACAAAAAACATGTTAATCTTGCAAGATAAATAACTATCCAACCACAATCAAAATCACAAACTTAGTTGCTGCAAGCGTAAAAAAGATTCAAAATCTAACAATCAAAGATCCAAAGTACACCAGTCCAAAGTCAGTCTGAAATACCAAGCAAAAAGTTATCAAAGTCAAACCAAGCAAAAAGTATCAAAAGAGATCCAAATCCAAAAGATGAGTCAGATCAAATCTGCACAAACTCTCCCCCTTTTTGTCATCGGCAAAAAGTAGAGAAAAACTTTAAAAAGAGTTGGGTAAAAATCATGGTCGTTTGGGGATGCGAACGATTTGGAAATCCCCCATAGACTTGACAGTCTCCTCTAGCTTCCTCAGGTCCTCCTTTAGTTGCTCAATATCCTCACCTTTTGCAGTAGCTTGAACTTGAAGCTTAAGGGCTTGTACCTGATTGTGTAAAGAGACTGAACTGGCTTGATATGCTGATTGAAAGTTTTGAAATTCACACTCCATCTCATAAAGTTGAGCTTTTATCTTCACAAGAAGTTCGAGCAGTCTCTTAAAGTCTGCTGTATTATCTGTTTGAGTACTTGCTTCAGCACATTCAGTTTGATGAGTGTTAACTGATGATGGAACCTTAGCTGGAACATCCAGACTTGGAGATGACACCTCAATACTAGTTTTAGGAAATTGAGAGGCATAGATATTCTTTGGATTGGCAGGAGAACGACTACTATCATTACTAGTAAAAGCGAGTGAAGAAGTACCTATTTTGTCAACAGCTCCCCCTGTTTTTGTGACTTCAGGTGGAAAAAAGAATTCTTCTTTCTATTCTTGCTCTTCTTCAGCACCACGGTGATGTTTTTCTCTTTTTTCTCCTGCATTTCCACTCCTTGTCTTGTCTGAGTCGTTTGACAAGGATGTAGCAAATGTTAGTTCAAGAGAATCATCTTGACACTCTTCTTCTTCTTCTTCTTCTTCTTATCTTTCTCTTTCTTCTTCCTATGTTCTCCTTTCTTCTCTTTCTTCACCTCCCTTCTCTATCTCTTCTCTTTCTCTATTCTCTGTGTCCTCTGGCTCCTCAAAACTAACAAAGCTCCTCAAATTTCTTAAGGCAAAAGTGGAGAGAGTAACATCATCCTCATCTTCTTCATCCTGCAAGATAAGGGCTCTCCTTTTCTTGATTGGTGCGCTCATTGCCTTTTTTCCTTTCCTCTTCTTTGATGTAGAGTCTTGTTTAGTTTTGATAGGGGATTTCTCCTTCAGGCACTCCAAAGCCTTATTAAGCTTATTCAGTCTCATTTTTTAAATAATTTTCAGTCTAACTACCATTGGAGCAATGGTTTGAACACATAGAATAGCAGGAGGCTAAATGTTGAAATGTCTAAATAGTCGAATAACAAGAACAGAGTAAGGAAGTTGCCCCTTGTCCTTCACAACTGTCCTATACACGTGCATTAGGATAATGTTAGGCAATGAGAACTTGAATTCGATGTTGATTGCATACATCAGCTTCGCTTCAAAGTGAGAGACATCAGTTTTTGAAGTGGATTTGGGTCTGATACAGTTGATCATAATTTTGTGAAGCAAAATATTGGAGGCATTCATTATAGAATAAGAAATCATACCTTCAGCAAGCTTGTCCTGAACAAGAGATAAAGTTGCGTGACTAACGAACATATTGATTGGTTGGAAACTTCCTCTTTCCACACTAATCACATCCGCCAAGATGTCTACATCCACCACAAATTATTTGTCCCTAACCATAAAAGAAAATTTATTCGCATCTAAAAAAGATAGATTTGAATAGAAATAGGAAGTCAATTCAAGATAGGCAATAGATGTCTCTGAACAAAAATTGTTCAAGTTGAAGGAGAGCAAGCTTCTCGCTCAAGTTCACCTTCAAAGAATCGAGAAAATCAAAGTCCACACTTCTAGGGTTCATCACCCCTCTCTTCAGCAGTTTTGAATAAGTCTTCTTGTGGTCTTTAGAACGAAACAAGTCCATCCTCTCACCACGAACATTTGTAGCGACGCCCATCCTAGGCTGAAAATTCATGTACATCCTTTCATCATCATCCTTCCCTTTAGGCTGATTAAACGTTTCAAACCGTGGATCACTTGGAAAGTTGGCAAAAGTTCTTGCTGCCAAACCTATAGGCACAATGCCCATAATTTCCATTGTTTTCAAAAAATGAGTCTCATTCTTGTACCATCTCTCGCTCAAGAACTCATCAATGAATATCATCGCCATACCACCCTCCTTTAACTTAGAGTAGAGTTTAAAAAGAAATTTGGGTTTCAGAGTTCTTACAGGTTCAACATCTTCAATGATCTCTTCTTCTACTTGTTGTTGAAGAGGAACTTGTGTCCCTTGCTGTGAAGACTGACGTTATTGAGAATGTTGTTGTTGCTGCTGCTGAGGAGAATTCGCTTCCTCGATTAGATCAAAATGGGTAGGACCCTCTAGCATGTGCTGTGGTCCCCTGTTCACAATTCTAGAAGATTTTCTCTGGAAAGACATTGTCACTGTTTTGGAGGATTTCTTGAACTCGCTCATTGAAATTCCTTTCTACAGCTGGCACTCGAGGAACCACGGGGCACTCCATACAGAGCAAGCAAGTCTTAGGGATGAAACGCCCACGCAAGGACCTCAAAAGGTGAGAACTTTTTGGATCAAACTTGAGAGAAAATGAGAGAAGATAGGATCTCTGTATTCTAGGGTTTGAGTGAGTGTAAACGGAGAAGAAGAACTTCAACAGTATATAAATGGGGTATATGGATCGACACAAAGGAAAAAGTAAAAACTGCCTCTTTGAAAATGAAAAATTGCTATAAATTCAAAAGTCGAAAAAGATAATTTCTAAAAATAAAATAAGTAAGTAGTGATTCAAAAAATAAATGTACCTTTTAAAAATTTCATCCAAAAATTAAATTACTTGCAAAGAATTAACTTACAGTCATAAGTTTTAATTGTTCTAAGTCTGATGAACTTCAAACTTTAACCGACAGAAGATATGATGTTCAGTTTGGTGCAAATAGACTTAAATAGGTTTTTCTCCAGTGACTTTGTAAATATGTCTGCCAATTGATCTTCGAGTCAATGAACTGAATCATAACTTCTCCATTCTGAACATGATCTCTAATGAAACGATGTCGAATTTCTATGTGCTTTGCTCTTGAATGAAGAATTGGATTCTTTGTGAGATTGATAGCACTGGTGTTATCGCATTTGATCTCGGTGCACGAATCTTCAATTCCAAAGTCTTTTAGCTGTTGCTTTATCCATAAAAGTTGAGAACAACAGCTTCCAAGAGGTACATACTCTACTTTTACTGTTGAAAGAGCTATAATACTTTGCTTCCTTGAGAACCAAAATACCAACCTGTTGCCTAGTAGTTGACAAGTACTAGAAGTACTCTTTCTATTAACTCTGCAATCTGCCAAATCTACGTATGAATATCCAAGGAGGGTAAAGTCTCATTCTTTAGGATACCACAGACCTAGCTTTGAAGTAGTTGCAACGTATTTGATAATACATTTTGCAGCACTTAGATGAAATTCTTTGAGATCTGATTAGAATCTAGAACAAATATAAACACTAAACAAAATGTCAGGTCTAGAAGCAATAAGATAAATAAGCGAACCAATAATACTCCTGTAGAGCTTCTGGTCAACTTTCTTTCCTCCTTCATCTTTATCCAGTTTCGACGAACTTGACATTAGTACATCGGTCTTTTTGCAATTCTCCAATCCGAACTTCTTGGTGAGATCTTTTGCATATTTTTTTTGGTGAATGAAAATTAATTTCTTCAATTGTTTGACTTGTAATTCGAAAAAGAAGGTTAATTCACCCATCATGCTCATCTCGAATTCATCATGCATAGATTTAGAAAATTTCTTGCATAGTTTTTCATTAGGTGATCCAAAGATAATATTATTAACATAGATTTGAACAAGTAGAAAATCTTTAGCTTCTCTTTTAATGAAAAAAGTAGTATCTACATTTCCTTTAACAAAATCACTTTGAATTAGAAATTTACTTAACATTTCATACTAGGCTCAAGGTGCTTGCTTTAATCCATATAGAGTATTTTTCAACCTGAAGACTGAGTTTGGCCTTTTTGGATCTTCAAATCTAAGTGGTTGTTCCACTTAAACTTCTTATTGGATAAATCCATTGAGAAATGCACTTTTGACGTCCATTTAGAATAACTTGAAATTTTTATAGCAAGCAAAAGCAACAAATAATCTAATTGCTTCTAACCTTACTACTAGTGCATAGGTCTCATCATAGTATATCCCTTCTTCTTGCGTATATCCTTTGGCCACGAGTTTTGCTTTGTTTCTGACCACTTTTCCTTTCTCATCCACCTTGTTCCTAAAAACCCATTTAGTTCCAATAATAGATTTACCTTTTGGTTTAGGAATTAGCTCCCAAACATCGTTGATGTTGAATTGTCTGAGCTCTTCTTGTATATCTTTAATCTAGCTTTCATCAGACGAGACTTCTTTTATACTTTTGGGTTCTATCTCAAAAATAAGTGCTAGTGTATTAGACTCTTCTCGCCTTTTGGATCTAGTGTGAATTCCTTCATTAATATTGCAAATAATGAGTTCTTTGGGATGATTTGACTTATGCTTCAAGTTGCTAGTTGGTTTGATAGTCTGCTGATCCTCTATTTCAGTTGTATCTTCTGGTTCATTTTGTTGTTTGTCTTTAGAAGTCTGAACCATTTAAGGGGAAGTAGACTTTGTATGATCTAGAGCAGGTTCAGATTCTTCAAGTTGAGTCTGATCCAGTTGGTTCTGCCCAGAGTCTTGAAATTTAATGTTCATCGATTCTTCCATAGACTGAATCTTCTTGTTGAATATTTTGTAGGCTTTGCTTGAGGTTGAGTACCCAAGGAAAATTTCTTTGCCTGCTTTTTCTTCAAACTTACCAATTCGACCATTTGCATTTTTCAAAACAAAACACTTACAGCCAAACACATGAAAATAAGAAACATTTGGCTTTTTCTCTTTAAATACCTCATAAGGAGTTTTCTCTAGAATATGCCTTAAAAATACTCTGTTAATGATATAGCAAGTTGTAGAGATTGCTTCAGCCCAAAATCGAGAGGAAATATTACTCTCAAGTAAGAGGGTTCTTGCCATCTCTTATAAGGATCTATTCTTTCTTTCCACAACCTCATTCTATTATGGAGTGTGTGGAGAAAAGAAAACATGTTGGAAACCAGAATCATCACAGAATTTTGCAAAGTCTTGATTTTCAAACTCACATTCATGGTCTGTCCGTATGCTTAAAATAGCATATCCTTTTTCGTTCTGAACTTTCTTGGTAAAATTTGAAAAATAAAAAAAAAAATATTTCAGACTTACTTGCTAGAAAGTAAACCCAAGTGAAACGAAACTAATCATCCACGATTACTAAGCAGTATTTCTTTCTACCAATGCTTTGAGTTCTGATTGGTCCAAAGAGATCCATATGTAGAAACTGCAAAGCTCGATTAGTAAAAATTTGATTTATTGGTTTAGAAGAATTTCTAACATGTTTTCCCAAAACACATGGCGTGCATAATTCAGACTTTTGATAAGTCAGGTTGGGAAGTCCACGAACAAACTTCTTGGAGGAGATATTGGTAATCTGCTTCATGTTAACATGGCCAAGCTTTCAATGCTAAAGATTTGCTTAATCTTGAATAGATATTAGACATTGAGAACTTTCTGGTTTTATATCCAGAAGATAAATATTCTTATGTCTTCGTCCAGTGAAAAATTGAGAGAAATCTTTACTAGTTCTTGAACAAATGCCTTCTTGGAATTTAATTTTGAATCTAGTATCGCACAATTGGCTTATGTTGAGTAGATTGTAATTCAATCATTTTACCAAGGAGACATTGTTAATTGTGAGACTTTCAATTTTCATAGTCCCACATCCAACAATTTTTCCTTTGTTGTTTTAACAAAAAGAAACTTTTCCACAATTTATTTGCACAAGCTTTATAAAACAACTTGAATCTCCAATCATGTGTCTAGAACAATCACTATCCAAATACCACTTGATTTTTTTCTTGATAATGACATGCAATTATAAAAAGAACTCAAACTTTCTTTAGTACCCACATTTTCTTAGGTCCATGGGAGTTAGTACTAAATACAATCTTTGCCTAATCCCTCTGAACAGGTCTCTAAACCTTGGGACATTCTTTCTTAAAATGTTCTGAGCTGTTACACTTTGAACATTTGAGAGCACTTCGGCTAACAGGTTTTATAAAAATTCTTTGAAAATGATTTCTATAAACTATTTTTGTGAGTCCTTGTTTGATTTTTTCCTTTACTTTTGGAAAATCAATTAGAGGAATGGTTTTTGGAGTCATACCCAAACTAGTTTTATTGAAATAAGGTCTTTGTACTGAAAGAATCTTTTCCAACTTTTTAGATCCTTTTGAAAACGTTTTTGTGATATTTGAAATGTCCTCTTTCAAAAAAGTATTTTTCTTTGAAAGAGATTTTCTTTCGAATTAACAAAACTTTTGTCTAGATTTTTAAAATTTTCTTTCCAAGAAGTTTCCCGTTGCTTCAATTTAGAATTATCCTTCTCCAGCTTGGAAATCCTTTTAAGAGATTTTTTGAGACCAAGAAAAAGTTCATCTATATACTTTGAGACTTTAGCGGGAATTTTTAAATTACTAACCTCGACTTCTTTGTCTGAGTCTGAGTCTGAATTTGTTTCAAAGTCTGAGTCTGATTTTGAATTTGCCATTAGACATATGTTGGCATATTCTTCATCACTTTTTTCGTATTCGGTATCGCTTCATGTTTTTGCTTTAAGAGCCTTATTGTATTTCTCAGTTCTTCCTTTCCTTTTCTTAAACAGAGAGCAGTCGGGTCTGATGTGCCCCTTTTCTTACATTCAAAACAGATCACATCTTTGTTAATTTTATCATCCTCAGTTGATTTGTTCTGGAATTTTTGGATGCCTTGCTTCTTCCAGTTGAATCTTCCTCCCTTTCTATTCAACTTTTTGAATTTCCTTATTATGAGTGCTAGTTCTTCATCGTCCATGTCATCTTATGAATCTATATCATTAGAATCATCGTTAGATTTTAAAGCAATTGATTTCTTACCTTTAGGATCTTCTTCCTCATTGATTTGCTCCACTTCATATGATTGAAGTGTGACAACTAGTTCATCTACTGACAGAGGCATGATCCTCTAGGTTTCTCTTATTGAAGTCTTCACGTAATTCCAGTTTTTGGAGAGTCCACACAACAATTTATTGACCTTCATCGGTCCTGAGATTGGTTGTCCTTGATATGCTAGACCGTTTACAATCTTTGTGAAACGACTAAACATATCAGTTGTGGATTCTCCAGGCTTCATCTTGAAGGCTTCATACTGTTTGAGTATGATATTGATTTTTGTTTCTTTTACTCGATCAGTTTCTTCATAAGTAACATGTAACTTATCCCCGACTTCTTTGACTCTGTCCCAAGATGAAATTATGTTATACTCAGTAGGAGATAAAGTATAGCATAAAAAGTAAATGGCTTTAGCGTCAAGAGCTTGTCTCTTGATTATTTCTTCTTGTTTCATTTCGCTAGCGTCTGCAACTTCTTTTCCTCTTTCTGAGATTGATGTAGCTTTGGGAATAATCCCTTTTTCTACTACGTCCCATTCCAGGGGATCTTTTGATATCAGGAATGCATTTATCTTGTTTTTCCACACATTGTATTCTCTCTCATCAAAATAAGGAGATCTGGTGTTGCTTTGGTCTTCAACCAAACCTGAAGCCAAAATACTAGCCATAGATCTTTAACTTAGAAGTAAAAACACTTTAATAAAAAGAGCACATGAGCTATGATACCAATTGAAAAAGCTAGTAATAGCACATAGAGGGGGGTGAATAGGTGTACATAAAAATTTTCACAAGACTTAGTAAAAGTAAATTACTTCTAAAAGATAACAAACAAAGGACGTAATCAACTTTAAACAATTATATAAAGCCATGAATTAAAGTAAGGAGTTTAGGGAAAAAGAATGGAAACACAAGGTTTATAGTGGTTCGGCTTAGATTAAGTCTACGTCCACTTTCCGCTCTGACAGCCCACTAGCTGGATTTCACTATGAATCAAAAGAGATTTTACAGTCTCACGTCCTCGACTTTACAGTATAGAAACTCTACTACACTCTTCCTAAGTCTCACAAGTGTTTGTTCTCTCTTTTAAGTATAATTTGAGCTCGACAATTGAAATGGCAAAGAACTAGAAAGCTTTGGACTTTGAAATTTTTCTTTCACACACACACTCAAACAACTTGAGAGTCTTCCTTATATACTCCTCCATGCCTTCATGACTGTTGGCACTTTCCAAAGGAGTTTTTTCTAATTGACTCGTTGGACAGAATCAATCAAGGAAATCTCAAGTTGTTTTAGGAATGTGATGAGAGCCCATCAATCCTGCTCACCCATACAATCAGGATCTTGGTTTCCATTAGTAGAACCTTCCAAGTATACTTCGTCTTTCAAAGGATCTTTATATCGAACTTGATTTCAATAAGAATAATCAATCAAGTAGATGCTATATCCAGCCATAAGGTCTTCCACAAACCATACGAATCGAATCCTTGAAAATAATCCCGTATTTGGATAAGTCTTCACTCTTTGGTTTGGAACCTATCAGTGAGGTCAGACTTTGAGATTAAAGTTTGGCAGTCTTTAGACTTTGGCAGTAGAGTCTGGAGTTCTTTAGACTATAACATTTAAGTTTGCAAGTCTTTAGATCAGACTTTTGAAAAGGTTTTGTTAGTTTCAAAACAATAAATGAGTTTTCTCTAACACATGTATGTGTCCGTTCGGCATAACTTCCATGCATGCTTACCTTCGGTTTATGCATGAACATACCAAGTCACATAGTAAGAAACATACGTGCATGTATAAGAGGTTCATTAACATACATTCCAGCTCAACCAAGGTATCCCGACTTAACCGATGCATATAGTTTCAAGCTAAGCATCCTGATGTTAACTCATTTTAGGCATCCGAGCTCAACCCAGGCATTCTAGCTCAACTGGGGCATTCCATTCTCATGAATGAGACATCGCCGCCAATGCTATGTGACGATGGTCTTCTTCTTTCATTTAATAATTACATATCATATGTCGCACAAGTCGGTTTATTATCTTTCATTTTAACCGACACATAAAAAGCTCGAGGGCATGCTCATATAAGTACGTGTCATGTATTATGATACCGTAACTACATAATAAGCCGCACACGACTCAAGACACGTGGCCTGAACCGACCCGTCTAGATTCTGACCCTCCCTCAAGCAAGGCTCAGATCGATATGCCTCAATATCGATCCATGGCCAAGTGAGGCTCGGTCTATCACGTCTTAATGCCGATTCGAGACCAAGTGAGACCCGTTAGTGTCCCAAGCATGAATCGACCAACACACGAGCAAACCATACAAAATAGACCAACGACATGTAAATGACTACTCACGGGTAAGCACACGATTAAACTCAATGATGTAGCATATTGCCCCAGCCAAGGGTTAAGATTTCTACTTACAACACTTTGAGGACCGGCCTAGGATGAGCGACAAATGGGAGAGTAGTGCGGCCAACAAAAAGAGAGGGCGGCAGTGAGGGTGAGGGTGCGAGAGGGAGAAAGGAAGAGAGGAAGAGAAAAGTGGGGAAGTGGAGTAACTTTCTAGTTGAGGAAAGGCTCTCTCTACTTATAGTCCTAACTATTGCTAAGTGGACTCCCTCTTCTCTTCCTAAAGTGGTGCTTGCAAGATCATCCATTATTGTTCTCTCCTTGTCTTGATTTCAAGAAGCACTCTTAAAGACCAAACTTATATTGCAAGTCTCAAAAATAGGACAATCGTGGCCTAAGGCCCCTAAATGGATAGCTAAGCCCATGACTCATCCTCTAAATGATGACCTTAATTGAACATGTAGCATCCCTTATCTCCTTCAAGAATGGCACCTCCTAGGAGTCTTGCAAGGCCCTCAATTATTGGTCATCTTATATTGACTCTAGAAGCAAGACTAAGGAGTAAACTTGCTTGGCAAGTCTCATTTTAGGGTAATCATGGCCCTAGACTCCTAAAATGGACACATAAACCCATGACTCAACACTTGCATTCAATGACTAGGTTCCAAAAGACTTAATGGCAAGCCTATTTTCAAGACGACTTGTCCTACAAGTTTGTTCTCCTCCTTTGGGCGTGCAAGTCTTCTTTAGCTTCCAATAATTTGCTCTTCAACAAGACTCATTTGAACTAATGATGGTCCTTAGTTTAGAGGGACATTTAAGCATGCAAATCATCCCCTTTCATTGACGGTTTTTTGGACTTTACTCACCAAGAAACCTAACTTGTTCTTCAAGTTCTTCCTCTTAGGCAGGTTCTTCTTCTTCTTGCACTAATGTCTATCCCCTTCCAAGGCTCAACATCCTGAATTTTAGGGACACATAAGCTTGCATTGAATGGCTTGATTCTAAGAAGAATTAAGGCAACTTGTCTTCCAAGAAGTCTCATAGGCATGAGTCATCTTCTTGCATCAATGGTTTTTCGAGTCTAGTTCATTAACCTGGAGTTTTAGACTTATCTTCAAGAAGGCTTAGGTGTGTGGTATTATCTTGACTTGGGCGGACTTGTTATTTTCTAGAAGTCTTATCCTTAAGAAGCCTTGACTTAGGGTGGACTTGATCTTCTAGAAGACTTATCCTAAGAAGACTTGAAACTTTCTCTTTAATTAGGTAACTTCCAAAATTCAAGGCATTCGTGAGAAAAAACTAAATTGGAGTGCCGCCTCATCGAATGAAAGTTTCTCATATTTGTCCACAATCAGCTACCCCGTCTGGACCGACGTTTGTGACTAGTTCATGAGCAGACAAGGTCTGATACAACTCATCCTAACGAGTGAGACTAAATCGATGGCTCGTTTGGACTTGCGTGTTGCCATCCAATGTTTAAACTAGGCTAGTCGTAGCTTATCCCATTAGAGTTGACCAATTTTGTACCCTTCAAGTAGGTCCTACGGGTAGCTTCAGGTCCTGCCTTGATTGTCGTGGGGCCTAACAGATTGGGCCATGGACCGACTCGTGCTAGCACCTGGCCTAACCTAATCGGCTCTATACCTGTTTCGAGGCCAGGTCAGGTGGGCCTTTAGCTTTGTCTTGGCTTATCCATGGCTAGTTGCAATCAATCCATGGTCGACCCTCGGTTGTCATATGGTTTCGTGGAATCAGTCAATTCGTGGCCAATCCACGGTCAATCGGAATCAACTCATAATCATCTACAATCAATACATGTTCATGCGGAATGACCGGCGGCTAGTACATGCCAGAGCAGAACTGATCCATAATCATCCCTAGATTCATAGTGGTGCGTGACCATTCCATGACCAACCTTCACGATCGAGCGGCCGATCCATAGCCCGATGCAAAGCACAGCTCCCTTGTGTATAGGCATAGGACAAGGCATGGGGCCTTAGTGCCTTAGCTCAAGACTGAGCATGATGCCCTCGCTCATGGCCTAAAACTAAGGATGTCACAGTATTACTCTATGTTAATTGATGAGGAGTACCACAAAGGCACAAATTACAGTTCCTAGCTTTTGAAGTAGATAGATGCAAAGTTATTTGGTGCATCAGGTGTATTTGTCTTCAATTGGGAAATTGTTGGTAGGTGAAGCTAAATATCTTTATGGGATTTTTTTGTCTTTTCTATTAATTTTGCTTTTAGATTAAAAGTTATACCTTTTATATCAGTGATAGTAAAACACTAACTGTCAAGGGACTGAAAAAGAAAATAGAAATGAAAGAAAAAGAGAGAAGAAAAAGTAAGTTTTTATTTTTTTATTTTTTTATGAGGATTCTCTATCCCTTTTATGCCCTGATTTGAGATCATCGTTGTATTCCTACTTTCTTCAAAATATGGTGGATTCGCGAAGTGTCTCTACATGGAGACATGATCCAGGTTTGGGCGAACTTCAATAACAAAATTTTCAGTGCGTTCTTCCAATTTTGTTCTTTTATCATATTTTGCTAGGGTGGATTGTTTGCGTGTGTTACTTTTCTAGAATCGGCATGCGATTCCTAACAATAAATGGGCTTTCAACTTATCTTGACACCTCTACACAAGAATAGATTTGTGCCCTAATGTTAATGAATCTACTTTTATCTTATACTTACCCAACTTCGCAAGTATTCCTTAAAAGTAGTGAACTGCCTTTGATCAGTTGTTATTCTTTTGTTAATAAGTCTTTGGTCAAGAAAGGAATGTCCTCCAGTTGGCTTATTTGGGACTAAAACTGAATGTGTTGCCCGGGCAAAAGGGACCTGGAATGAGGTCGTCAATATGCGTAATTAGAACTTAACGTAGAAAACTGATTCATCAAAATGATGTAGTAATCGGTTGATGGAATTAGTCGCCTTTGGATAAAATCGACGCTTCGCAAGATATTTGTGTTTGCAGTTAGTAATCATAGCAGTTATAATGGATCAAGTGCTTCTCCATTGGAGTCCATAAGCAATTATAACGGATTCAAGTTCTTCTCGATTAGAGGTCATAAATGCTTGCAACCAATTGTACAAAACAAGTGGAAGTATCTGAATTGCACACAAGATGATTACAACCTGTCTTGTGTGCCATCCGAAGTCAATTTATGAGAAGTTATATGATTATTACGAGCTAATCGTGCACACATAGTATAATAGCATCACTATTTGTGGTAATTTTTTTTCCTTTTTCCTACATGTGTTTTATGCATGAAAGAAGTACATCGAGTACTAAATATGAGACTAAAGTAAGAGATATGGAATATTTCAAATATACGAACTAAAAATTCATTGCCAGATATAACAAAAAAGAAAAGTACTATTTTAAATCTAGTGTCACATCAAATATGCAAAGTCAGTACCCAAATTGGCATTCCATGGCTTCAAATTGCAATCCATCCCTTCAATTTAGAGCAGAACTCATGAAATTCATCGAATTTAAAGGCTAATACACGGGGTCGGGAGATTACGGGCATTGCGATCATGCAATTCGAATCCTCATACACAAAAAGTGACTCGCGCATCCGTGGTTTGTCTCGTAGTACTTCTTCAACCTGAAACTCCTCCCATCTCTCTGCCTCTCCCTATAAATTCACCTCTTCTCTCACTCGTTTCAGCTTAATACAAAACGCAAGAACATAACACCCCAGAACAGAACTTGCGGAACCATGGCTCTGCACTCGAACGAGACCGGCTGGATCGTCCAAGTCGACCAGAACCCCAACCCCAGGCCCTCCCGCGAGCAACAGTCCTGGGAGAAGTGGTCCATCTACAGGGTCCCCAACCACGTCACCGACAACCGCATGGCCTACCGACCGCTAGCTGTCTCCTTTGGCCCTTATCACCACGGCGAGGAACACCTCTTCCCCATGGAGGAACACAAGCCCCGCGTTCTCCAGCACTTCCTCACGCGGTCTAGGAAGCCCCTCGCTCACTTCCTCGAGTCCCTAAGGGGGGTGGTGTGGGACCTCATGGCAAGTTACGTCGCGCTGGACCCAAAGTGGAAGGAGGACGGCAGTGAGGGCACCGTGGACAGGTTCCTGGAGCTGATGATCACCGACGGCTGCTTCATGCTCGAGATCCTTTGGTACGCAACCTACAAGAGCAACGACTACGGGCCCAACGACCCAATCTTCAGCAACTACGGTAGGGTCTACATAATGAAGCACATTAGGAGGGACATGCTCGTGCTGGAGAATCAGCTTCCGATGCAAGTGCTGGATCGGCTGGTCGCCGAGAGCTATGGCCAGCAGGTTACTTTCTTAGATTTCGCTCCGTCATAAGAGTAGGCTATTGTACGCATGGAAACCAGGTACTATGTGCACCTAACAGTTCATCCAGGTGATCTCATATTAATACCGCGTGGGATCCATCAACTCTAGTGCTCCCAACTTGTTGGATGCACGACTAACAATTGCATTATTAAATCTTTCGCCACTATCGAAATAATTTTTTTTCCTGTTTAAAGCAAGTAATATTCGATTTGACAGCAATCTCGTATGCAATGCGCTGACATTACTCCAACAACGCAGGATGAAGAATTCATTAATGGGCTCATCCTCAAGTTCTGCTCCCCCGGCAAGCACATCCCGAAGATGGGCAAATGCCTGCACGTCCTGGACGTCTTCAGAAAGAGCCTGCTGCACCATGTGGAAAAGCCCAATATCCCGCACAAGCAGGATGAGGGTGGTGAGAAGATAATCCAGCCAGCCATCGAGCTCAACTATGCCGGGATCCAGTTTAAGAAGAGCAAGACCAACAGTCTCAGGGACATCTCTTACGCCAGGGGGGTCCTGAGGCTCCCTGTGATCGAGGTGGACGACACCACCGAGTCCGTGTTCCTCAACTTCATCGCATTTGAGCGCTTCCACATTGGGGCAGGGTACGAGGTCACATCCTACATCTCCTTCATGGACGACATCATCGCCAATGAGCGGGACGTCGAGCTACTCCAAACACACGGTATCATCCACAATGCCATCGGGAGCGAAAAAGCGGTCGCTGAGCTGTTCCACTCGCTGTCCAAGGACGTGGCGCTCGACCCTGAGAGCAGCCTTGACGCCGTGCGCAAGAGGCTCAAAGGGTATTGCCAGAAACCCTGGATCACGTGGAGGGCTAATCTCATCCGCACCTACTTCGGTAATCCTTGGGCTGTATGGTCTCTTATCGCCGCCATCTTCGCCTTGGCGCTCAGCATAATTCAGACCGCGTACACCGTGCTCACCTCCAGCCCGAATTCTTAGTTTCCCTCTCTAAAATAATCTTCTTCTTTTTTCCATATTTTGGTTTTTCACCTAGGGGCTGGTGCTCGATAATTATCTCTTGATTGGTTGGCGATTGTTGTTATGAATGATTTCCACCCTGTCTTTAGTCATGTTCATTTCCCTCTTAAAATGTTTTGAACGATGGACATTTCGCTGATTATTTATCATTATTAATGATGATTTCAGTCTTCTTCATGTTTGTCCAATTTGGATAGGTAGTGTGAAGGATCAAGTTTTAGACAAATGAAATCTTCCATTGCCACATTTTCTTCTTGATTAAATTCGTGGAGAAGTTGTCGTGAACTCAAGTGAAAAACAGTATGGCCTTCTAAGTCATCTATAATACTCAAAATTCAAAGTCATCTTTGTATCTCCCAGTCTCAAGCTATCAATCATTAACACGGGGAACAAACGCACGTCTATGCCTGAGAAACAAATATTTTGAAAATTCCCGTTCTCGAAATAAGCTGACAACGGACTGCTAATTATGTACAGAGAAAAGCCCACTAATTTGGAGAAAACTGCAGTTGTCTGATCTTAATAAACGAGGCTCATATTTTTTTGTATGAACTGCAACGAACCACAATTTAAAAGACGAAGTTTCTAAATGCTTAACGAACCACATTTCAAAAGGCGAAGTTTAGGTGCTTCTATAAATATTTAGCGATCGGGAGTATCCTTCCAGAGTAGCAATAGCTGAATATCAAGCTTCCTATCATCTTACAATTCAGATTAAGCTCAGCCGCTGTAAGAAGAGTTATCAATAACATTGTCAGACGTAATAATTCCAATGTTTTGCAGTTGAAATAGGGAAATATCCCACGATAAGCTTTTGGGAGCAGGAAACTAAGCTGAGATCCAGAGATTGACACAGACAAATTTCAGGAAAACCTCTAAAATTATTTTAATATCAAACATTGTGTTATTTATATTGTGTGATGCCACATTTTCGAACCCACATTTTTTCTTAAAGTGGCGGTTATTCCACATGTAATTTTTCCCTGTTTCATACATTTTTGTGACAACCGTCCATTTAGTAACCGTCTTGATGGGAGACGGTATATAAAAGGAACAACCGTTAATTTATAATGGGTAATCACAAGGTCTAACACAAACCCTCTCAATTTTGGAATACAACATCAGTACGTGAGGGAATTGGTTTAGTAGAGTGTGCTCGATATTTCGTTGAATTTTTAGGACTTTCTAACAAACGTGAATACGAACAATAGCCGGAGGTTTGTCTATAATCGATCATATTTTGTGCATTTGATTTTTATGTCTAACATTTGGTATTAGAGCTTGTTTAGTGCCTCTACTTTGTTTTTGTCGATTTTTTTGGTGTATTTTTCGGGCCTTTTGAAGATGAACAATATTTCAAAATTTTAAGGCCAAGAGAGAAAATCGTCGATTTCGAGCAAATTCCGACGACCCATCGCTCGACTTTGGATCAATACAGTTGCACTACCATGAGGAAGATTAGCCATGAGTTATTTCAACATATCAGTGTTCGTCGAAGGCTAATCAGGCGGCGGAAGTCACCGTTGTCAAGGGTTTGCATTTTTGGGAAATTTTTCATTTGATTTGGGGCCAATTTCTTTGTCATTTTCACCAAAACTTGAACCTATGTGGTCATGCCGGCATGGTCTCCAAAACCCATTATTAATTTCTGTCTTAGATGGGCTGCCGAAGAAGAAACATACAGCGAAATCGCGGTGGAACAGCGAAAAATGGTGAAAGAAAAGTTCTATGTGTGAGGAGGAGGAAGGTGCGTGGCCCCACGCGCCCGTAATGGCTGGCGTGTGGGCACCATGCGCCTATAACTCCAAGGGGTGCTTGCAACTACAGGCGCATGTGATGCACGCACCAAGGCACTTGCGGGTGTGTGCGGGCCACACGCCCGCCACTGTTGTAGGCGTGTGCTCGGCATGCTCTCGCGCGGATGTAGGCGCATGCTTGGCACACACCTGACATGCCTGCGGTGCCTTTTTACCCTTTTGGCTCTCTCTTTTCATGTTATTATGGTTCTGTCCTTGGTTGGATTATTTTACTATTTTGCCCTTTTGTGTATTTATTTACTATTTTGTCATTTCATGCATTTTTATGAATATTTAATGCATGAAATTAAATATCCAATGATCCATATATTTAATTAATTAGAGAGTAGCCACAACATCTTTAATTAATTAAATTATATATTAAGAGCCTCTGGATTATATTTAGAAATGGACATTGATTGTGATTAATTATATTAATATGATGAATTTTATCCCACATGAATTTTCATTATATTAATATGATTAATTAGGATGAGATATCATATTATTTTTCTTAATTTACCCATATTGATAAAGAAAATGTATATAATATGGTAATTTCTTCATAATGTAATTATGAATCTATTTAAATTAAAAATTTAGCCCACAGGCAGTTTTATGTTATGTGATTCATATTCGTGACATGTTTACATTGGTAAAACATGATTTATGTATATTTTGCCTCAAATTTTGTGACATAACTATGATTGTTTGATATGCAATTTTGCAACCTGTGAATTTCTTTGAATTTAAGTATGATGTTCCCATACTGAATGATGAGAGCTATAAAGTTTGGAAGGAGTTAGTTCTTCAATTGGGGTAGATGGACATGGACTATGCTATAAGGAACAAACCACTTGCTCATCCTGATTCGAGCACCGCAACTGAGATAGCCCTTTATAATCAATGGGAGCGGTCCAACTGCATTAGTGTGATGTTTATAAGGGCTAAAATATTTCATAACATTTGTGGTTCAATTGCTCAGCATAGCAATGCTAAGGCTTTATTGGAGGCCATTGATGCGTAATTTGAGACTTCAAAGAAAGCGCATGCCATGACCCTAATATGAAGTTTTTATCATTGAAACTCACTAGTATTAGAGGTGTGCATGAGCACATCATGCAAATAATGGACATTGTGGTTCAGCTTAAGAACCTTGAGGTTGAGATATTTGAATTCTTTTTTGTGTATTATATTCTGAACATTGTACACCTTTCAAAATCTCTTACAACACATAAAAATAAATGGTCAATTAATGAACTCATGATAACGTGTGTTCAAGAGAAAGAGATACTGATTATGAAATTGGGAGAAAGTGTTCATTTGGCAACACAAGAAAAGAATAAGGGCCATGGCAAGCATAAGGGAAAAGGTAAGATACCTCCCCAAGCTGGCATTAAGAAAGAATCCAAATGTTTCTTCTGGGCAGAAGTACACCACAAGTGCCATAACTTGGCACGCCGGGACACTTAAGTGCCATAACTTCAAAACGGTACACTTAAGTGCCACTTTTTTTTTCGAGTGGGACACTTAAGTGCCACCTCCGGCGACCCTTACCAAAAATCCTACGTGGCAATATTTTATTAATATTTTTTGCCTACATGGCTCGCCGGAGCTCCAAATCAGCATAAAAATTAAAAAAAAAAATTTAAAAATTTTAAACAAAGTAAATTTTAAAAATTTTAATTTTAAAAAAATTTAAAAATTTAAAAAAAAAAAGAAATTTTAAAATTTTAATTTTAAAAAATTAAAAAAAATTAAAAAAATAAGAAAATTTTCAAAATTTTAATTTTAAAAAATTTTAAAAATTTTAAAAAATTTAAAAATTTTAAAAAAATTTAAAAAAATTTAAAAAATTTTAAAAAATTTGAAAAAATTTTAAAAATTTAAAAAATTTTAAAAAAATTTAAAAATTTTAAAAAAATTTAAAAATTTTAAAAAATTTAAAAATTTTAAAAATTTTAAAAGTTAAAAAAAAATTATAAAATAAGAAAATTTTAAAATTTTAATTTTAAAAAATTTTAAAAATTAAAAAAAATAAGAAAATTTTAAAAAATTAAAAAAAAAGGGGGGGTGGGGGAGGCGACAGCGGCGGAGGTGGCGGCGGTGAGGGAGCCGCCCCATTCAGCCTCCCACCCCCCCCCTTTTTTACAATTTTTTTAATTTTTCTTAATTTTTAAAAAAATTTAAAATTTTATTAATTTAAAAAAAATTAAATTTTCTTAATTTTTTTAAAATTTTTGAAAATTTTCTTAATTTTTAAAACTTTTTAAAATTTTTTAAAATTTTTAAAACTTTTTAAAATTTTTTAAAATTTTTTAAAATTTTTAAAATTTTCTTAATTTTTTAATTTTTTTAATTTTCTTATTTTTTAAAATTTTTAAAATTTTTAAAATTTTCTTAATTTTTAAAATTTTTCTTAATTTTTTAAAATTTTTTGAATATTTTAAATCTAATTTAATTAATTTATATACTATTATTTACACGTGGACGTGAAACAGCGTCGTTTTTGCATTTTCTCCGCCACGTCAGCTTGTAAAATGACGCCGTTTTGGACCGAGCTCGCCGGAAAGTCGCCACGTCAGCCATTTGGCCGGATTTTCGCCGGAGTGGCACTTAAGTGTCCTATTTTACTCCGATGATGGCACTTAAGTGTACCATTTTAAAGTTATGGCACTTAAGTGTCCCGGCGTGCCAAGTTATGGCACTCCAGGTGTCCCGCACTCGTTTCTTCTGTAAAAAGAATGGGCATATAAGGAATATTACGTCAGATTTAAGTTTTGGCTTGAGAAGAAAGGTAATCCAATATCATTGTATTTGTTATGAATCTAATATAGCTTATGTGAGTCACAACACTTTGTAGATTGATTCTGGATTTACAATCCATATTTTGAATTTCTAATAGGATTTTCAAAATCACAGAAAGCCAGTAGAAAGTGAACAAAGCATCTATTCAGAAAACAAGATAGGTTCGCATGTGGAAGCTATTGGGACATGTATATTACTTCTTAATAATAGCTTTGTTTTTTAATTTGGAAATGACATTTTATATTCCTAGTTTCTCTAGAAACTTAATTTCAATTTCAAGACTTGTACCTTTGAGTTATTCTTTTAACTTTTCAGATTCAAACTTCTGTTTATCATTTAAATTTGAAATTATTGGGAGTGGTACTTTTTCTAATGGTCTTTTTTGAATTAATTTACAAGACAATGCCTATTATAATGCAATGCATGTTCATGATAACACTGGTATAAAACGATATGTTGTGAAATAACATTCCTATATGTTGTGGCACCGGAGATTGTGAATATCTTCATAGAAAGAATTAAACCATTGGTAAATGATGGAATACTTAGTACTTTAGATTTTATTGATTGTAATACTTGTGTGGACTACAAAAAGGGAAAGCAGACCAACAAAATTAAAAAATGTGCCAAGAGGAGTACAAAAATATTAGAAATCATACATACGGATATTTGTAGTCCAAATATATACTCAGATGGTCAGAAATACTTGATCTCTTTCATAGATGATTACTCATGTTATATGTATCTCTACTTGATTCATAATAAGCATGAAATGTTAGATGCCTTTAAAGTATTCAAGGCGAAAGTAGAGAAACAATGTGTCAAGCAAATTAAGATTGTGAGATTAGATAAAGGTGGAGAATTCTATGGTAGATACACTGAAAATAGATAAGCACCTAGTCCCTTTGCAAAGTTTCTTTAAGAGCATTGGATAATTGCTCAATATACTATGCCTGGTTCTCTAGACGGTGTAGTGGAAAGAAGAAACTGAACCTTATTGGACATGGTGCGAAGTATGTTTAGCGGTTCCAAACTTCCTAAGTCCTTATGGACTGAAACACTTATGACGGGAGTGTACATATTAAACCGAGTTCTGACCAAAACTGTCCCAAAGACACATTTTGAGTTATTTAAAGGTTGGAAACCGAGTTTACAACATGTAAGTGTTGGGGATACCCATATGAAGTAAGAGTTTACAATCCATAGGAAATAAGTTGGATCTAAGGACCATAAGTGGGTATTTCATTGGATATGCCGAAAGGTCCAAATGATACATGTTTTATTGTCCATCTCACATCACTAGGATCATGGAATCAAGAAATGCTAAATTTTTTTAAAATGACTTGATTAGTGGGAGCGATCGATCGAAGGACCTTGTTCCTAAGAAAGATCATTCAGACACTCAACCTTCCACATCAAGTTTAAAGTTGGTTGTTACTCATAATACCCCTTTAGTTTAGCCGGTTATTGAACAATTAATTGTTGAAGTTTCACAATCTGCTGATATTAATCTAGTAGATCCAGTTGTTCAATAATTACCAGAAATTGTTGAACAACTAGTTGAGCAACATGCTCCTCAAGAGGATGTTAATGCAACATTGAAAAGATCTGCTAGAATAAGGAAATCGGCAATTCCTAATGATTATATTATGTATTTACAAGAATCTGACTACAATATCGAAGCTGAGAATGATCCTAAAACGTTGTCACAAGCCATATATAGTGTTGACACCTAAATTTTGGCGACCCATTTAGACATTTAAAAATTAGGGGTTAATTTTACCCCTGAAAAAATAAAATCACATGGCATATAGTTTAGGAACATTTTTGTTTATTTTATTGGACCGACAGCGAGTGCAAAATTTTTCACATATTCCGTTCAGATTCTTCACACATTTAGGCAATATATACCAAATGATGTATTTTGGAGCAAAAAGGAAAATTTTGGATAGAATATGTGAAAAATACAAAAGGAGAATATTGCACAAGGTGGATATGTTTCAACGATATATTTAGGGGTATCATGCGAGAATAAAAAGGAAAAAATATATATCGTAGCGATACATTTTTTAGACCTGTATAATACCTCGCATGCAATTTGTTTGGAGAGGCCACACATATCAATCCACACGGCCATACAAAGGGGAGCTTCTCTAGGGTTTGTCGAGAAAAGAAACACATAAAAAAAAAAAAAAAAAAAAGTCAGAGAAAAGGGAAAGGAGAGATTGGACGTGAGAACAGGGGGCACAAGAGAAAAAGTGCGCAGAGGAAAAGAGAGAAGGGACGTGCAGCAGAGGGGGAAAGAGAAAGAAATAACTGAAAAGACTTCTACTGTTCATCTTCTCCGAGGGTTTTGCTGCACTGCCGGTCCCTGCATCGCTGGTCTTTGGTCTGCATCACCTCCGCTGCGTCTCCTGCCGGACCGAAACCTGCCGGTCACCACCGCGCCTCCCGAGCTCCCCTGCTGAACCGCCTCCACAAGCAGCACCGCCGCTCCGCCCGAGCCCAAGACGACGCCGAGCCGCCCCTGCGAGCCGTTCCATCCTCTGCTGTAGCGCCTCCGGCTCCCTCACTGCGACCCAGCGCCGACGACCGCCGTACACGACTTCCTCCCGCGACGCCAGCGACCCCCGAAACCTGCCGGCCACCACCGCACCTCCACGAGTTCCCCGACGCCGCTCGGAGCCGAACCCTCTGCACAGCACTTGCTGTTCGCAATTGGCAGTGACCCGCGAGTCCCCCACGCCGGTCTCCGCCGTTCCTCTTGTTGCCGGAGCTCTTCCACCACTGGTTTGCCCTCGCCGGAACCCTAGCCGACGAGCTCTCCTCGCCGGAACCCTTCGCTGGAGTCCCAAACCGGTGGTCAAGATTTTCTTTTATTAAAAAAGGAAAAAAATCGAATTAGGTAGATTTGCTTTATTTTATTAGGCTGAATTATTTTATCTTATCTTATTTTATATCTTGGTTTCTTTGTTTGAAATATGTCTCTTTGCATAATTGGAAATCTCAATATGTCACTTGATTCGCAACCACGCTGTGATTTTTTATTTCATCTATAAGGCTTTAGATGAAATAATTAATCAAGTGGGAGTAAAATTGATAATTTGATCTTTAAGGCTTAAAATCAATTTATCGATTTTATTAGCGAAATATTATCTCTTGATCCGAATGATGTGCAATTTTTGATGATTTTGAATGAATTGTCTCGTTTTAATTGCCTTGTTTATCTCGAGATATATTTGAGTTAGAATATTGCATGTCTTAGGGTTTACATGTTTAGAATAGGAATTTTATTTCAAATTTGAGAAAAAATCAAAAAAATCCAAATTCAAATAAATCAATTTAGGTTGCTAGATTTTAATTGCATGCTTAATTACTTGGCAATTATTAATTTCGAAATTTAAAAAAAAAAAAGGAAGAAAGAAAACAAAAACACAATAAAAAATCATCATACACTTGTCATGTAGAATTAGGGCATATTTTGCATGTCATTGCATAATAGGGTTAAATGGCACTTAGTTTAATTTAGATCATTTTTGTAGTTATTATAAGTTTAGGCATTTTTAGATATATTGCATTTTAGGATTATTTAGGTTAAGATCATATTTTAGTTTAAATTATGATATGGCTCAACCTAATTCCTAATATAAATTAAATAGGATCTTAATCTAATTAGGTAATTTTTACATTTCACCAAATTTCGAATTTCATGAAAAATACAAAAAAATGTCATAGGTTAAATTGGTTTTATTATTTATGATAAAATGCATTCTTTTAGGAAAAAGAAAAAATGTCATATGCACATCATTAGGGCTAGATTCACTGGGATGCATGTCATTTAGTATTTTTGCTAGGCCTATTTAATTAGAAATTGCATGTCATTAGAATTAGGTCATTTAGTTAATATTGCATTGCATATTGCATGATTTTCATTAAAAAAAGTGAAAACAAATAAAAAAGGAAATTGCGTGTTAATTAGAAACCATATCTAGGGTTGTTGATGCGGTTTTTAACTTAACATTGCATATGCTTTCGTTGCTTTGAGGTAAGTGTTTGCAATTTATTTATTGTTTATCTTGGTGTTAAATTGGTGGTTTGTGCACGCGCATGGTAACCTCACATGTTAGGGAAATAGATTTAAAATAAACCCAAGCTGCTTGCAAAAAACATTTTTTCAAAATAAAAAAAATGGTACCGAAAGGGCGTTAGAGAAATTTAGCGTAACCAAGTCCCCGTACCCAAATCTCTGGTCTGTAGGAATAAAGTAAATCTCCCGTTACTTTATTTGGGTTTCTAATCGATCCACCAAAAAATAGATTAGTGGCGACTCCTGATTGAAAATCATTTGCATGTTAAGAACTTGAACCTAAGTCGCAAATTGGTATGGGCTTGGGAGAGCCCGAGTTAAGTCTAGACTTAACAATCCATTAGCCAAAACCCTAGGTGGTTCAAACCCCGAAAAAATAGGTCGCGACAGCTTGGCGACTCCGCTGGGGACTTGAGTTAAAACTCTTAGTGAACTTAGGCCAATTTTCTTTTTGAAAAAATGTTTTTGTTTGGCAGCGAGGATCCCAGGTACGTCCCTAACATTTAGGGTGTTAAATGTTTTTGCAGATGAGGAGATATAAGGGGAGTAGTCTTTGCTAACCATTGTCTTGCAGGTTGGAGTTGGGGATGAATGTTTTAAATTCAAGCTATTGAAGTGTTGTTTGTTTTAATTGTTGTGCATGCCATGCATTTAGCACTACACTTTTGCACACACAACCTGCCGCCGGACCTGGGCCGCACTAGGACATTTAGGATGGTATTGAGTTGGATACGACTTCAACCGCGAGACCGCGTAGTAGAGGTTGCCCAACTCAATCCCAAAAGTTTTTCTTGGTGTTAAGAATGTTTACCTCTGCCCGCGAGGCTGCGTCGCATTTGGGTATCATTCTTAACTGAGCCGGAGTTAGGAGGACTTGACTTAGTATGCGAGGCTGCAACTAAGTCATCCCACCCTTTTAACTCCACCTTGTTTAGCCTTTCTAGTTAGAAATCGAACCTCACACTTCATGCGCTTGTCTATGTGATTGCCGTCGTTTTACCTTGGTAAAGTAAGTCTTCTATTCTTGTACCATGCAATTTATTTTGTAATGTTTTTGGTCGGTCCATGACAATTTAGGTCAATCATTAATTTAACTTCTTTGTCAATTAGAGATGAAATGAGGAAATTGCCATGCAATAAATCATTTGAAAAATAAAAAAAAAAACTTTGGAGAATTTGTTTTCAATTCATGTCTAGAAAATTTGATCTTGCTAAGGTATCCACTTTTCTAGCTCTCTTTAGGAAATTCTCTTCTTGTAAGAACTTTTCATAAAAAAGAAAAAAAAAAGATAGAAAAATTGATTAGATCATTGTCATGGATTGACTCTCCATTTACACCTCGTGCTTACATGTTCCCATTTATTTAAATTAGGTGATTATGGGGCACTCCCGCTCACCCATCCGTACACGGTCGAAGGCTAAAATGGCAGATCGAAACGATGTACTGGACCGTATCATTGACAATATGAACAAACAAATTGCACACCACCAAAGTCAAGTCAATGAATTGTCTGCTACTGTGGCTTTTCTCATCAAACAAAAGGGCTGCGATGACATAAGTACTCTATCTTCAATGAGAAACTGCGACTCGAAGAAGAAAGTCAAAAGAACTTTTGAATCGTCTCATTTTCCTGAGGTAGCTGAATTTGATGTCACCATGAAGAGACTAGTGACTTATCTAGAAGGAAGAATCTCTAACCTGGAGGGTTCGCATCACAAGATCAAGGAGGGTGAAGAACTCAAGCGCACATGATTCATGGTCTTAAATAGATCGCTTTTCTTATTTAATTAGGGGCATGTTCAGTTGCACATTCCCCCCAGGCGGGAATTTTTATTGCATTTTGGAAATTGTTTTCGCTTTTGAGAAATTGTTTTTGACTTCTTCTCTTTTTAAGGGTTAGGAATCATAATTTCCATTTCAATAATGTAATTCATTCTATTCAATGAAATTACAATTTCCAATTTTTGAGGACATGATGGGGTACACCAAACTAGCCCGGTGACGATATCCAACAATGAAAAGAAAATATCATCCAAGGAGAATTCTGAGGACTAGGCTTCTTCATGCTTCCTCATCCAAAAAAAATTTCAAAAAAAAAAAGATCATTTTTCAAGACATTTCCAAAAAGCATGCATTAGATTAGCCTTGTTTAATTTTCTGACTCATTTACTTCATGTTTCAGAGCATCACTTTCTTGACCAGATAAGAAGGCATCTGAAAAGGCACATCAGGGCCAAACAAAGCGTGTTTCATTTCCATGCTTAACGGAATTTTCATTCTTGCCCATTAAATGAGGGGCAAGTTAAAAGAGAATCATCCGTCTTTGGTGAAAGAGATGGCGAATTGGGGGCACTACAGATTCTAGTAGTGACATGATTGAGATAAAATCTCGATCCGAGCCAAAATGGTTGTGCAATTTGAATTTACTTTAATGTTGCATAGTATCCTATTCATGCATGTTGTTTTGTGCAGGGGCAAAAGCAAGATTTCATCGGATTTTCATCCTCAATTGATCAATTTGTGTGTTTGTTCCCTTTCAATAGGGGCAATCCAAGGACACCCATTGCTGAGACAATCCCTTTGTGGACCAATCCCCTGAATGAATGCTTAAAACCATGTTTTGAGTGCAATAAATTGTTTGTTTTGAAGTCACAAACACTTTTCATGCTTAAAGTTGCTGGACTCTTTTGAAAAGAGAATTTTCATATTGATTTAGCTCACCAATTTCATATGGAGATTTATGAAGATAAACAACTCAATGGAGTGACATCAATGCTTAAGAATGCTGAATGAGACGTGTCAGTATGATGAAAGGCAAGCCTTATCCTATACACAATCCCCTACTTATACACTTGTGAGATGAGTGTAGGAAGTTCCATATTTATAAGGTAAAGAGTTCTCTCGCAAGAGGTACAGCAACCGAAATGATGAGAGGCAATTCATTTCTCTATCCCAAACACTACAGGTGATCCGTTGCTTAACCCTTTTGAGCCCGTACACTTGTGGAAATTCTTCCAAATTATCCCTGTCAAGAACCACCCCACATCGGGGCAAATTGGAGGGTAAGACAATACTATAAGGTGAAGAAAATGGATTGAAATTTTCTTGCTTTCACTTGCATTAATTTTCAAGTCGTGCTATTACATTGAATTCATATGATAATTTAAGTGCCTTAGGATGACGAAGAGCATTTCTTTCTCTATCCTACATACTTATATCCTTTGCATAGCCCACTTGAGCTTGCAATTTCATTTCTTTTAAACCCAGTTGGTGATCAACCCCCACACTGGGGCAAGGCAAGAGACAGATGAAGACCTTTGAAAGTTTGAATGTCATTCAAAGTGTAATTGCTTGACACATGCATAGAAATCAAAATAGAACTAAGGGGCATGAAAAATCAGTGTGCCTGGTAAAAGCAAGGTCAATGCCCATGAAAAAAAAAAGTGAAAAAAATGAATGAATAAGAATTAGGGGCATGAAAAAGTGGTGTGTCTGGTAAAAGCAAGGCCAATGCCCGGAAAAAAAAAAAAGTGAAAAAAAAATGAATAAGAACTAGGAGCATGAAAAAGCGGTGTGCCTGGTAAAAGTAAGGCCAATGCCCATAGATGAAAAAGAGAGTCAAGATAAAGACTATCTATTGCAAAAAGATTGTATCTCCAATGGAGCAATACTCAAAGAACTCAAAAGTTGAGTTTTTACAATCATAGGGCATTTCATGAAGACAATCCTCGATGATGAAAAAGAAAACCGGTGGCAATGCCAAGATGATCACCAACTTTCACCATTTACACACATTTTGAGCCTAATGATTCTTTCATTTTTCAACCCATGAACCCAGCTTACGTTACGTCCTTTACAAAGCCTCTTCAGATTAGGGCACTTGAATTAACATAGGGGTTCACATGTTTTAAGCATCGCTCGAAGGAGTGCGAGCAAGATTATATCTTTCTCATTTTGCAGGGTTCTTGACTTGTAAACCCAGAGATTATTACAAAATTGTTCTTTCAATTGCCTTGACTCAAAGAGTCCCTTTTGTTAAGCCGTGACCAAGCCCACATTACAGTCCCTATTAAAGACCTCTCAGATTGGTAAGGTTGTACCGCTTGCGAGAATACTCGGACCCTTGTTGGTATGATGATAGTGAGATGGAGTGATTCTCATAAAGTAGCCTCTAAATGAGAGTGAGTGAAAGTCCTTTCTAACTGAAAGTCTCTCATTTAGCATTTTTAAGAAATCCATGTCATTATCTTGAATGATAATTCTCTCCATTAGAAATTTGGGTGATGTAAAGGTCATTATGCATGAATCCCGATTGAGTTGATGAAAACCTCACTATATTTTGAAATGTGCATTTTAGAGTAGCTCAAATTGTCTATCTCTTTGATAAATGCATATCAGTTTTTGCTTTAAATCATGTCTGACAAGTAATTCAAGTTCCTTTCAGAATGTTTCATGATATTAGGAGATGAGAAACCTCCACCATGAGGTGAAAGACTTCCATAGGATATCTAAATTCCAAAAGACATTTTTCTCCAAGAATCAGAGATATCGCCAAGTAAGTATATCTCTACCATACTCTAAAATACTTGTCATTGTGCAGGTATTCTCTCTCAAGTGCATCGACACTTGACTTGGTCAAGCTGTCCAGCTCCTAACCTGGCGTGCTTTTGTAACCCAGAGTCCCTCTTATATCGACCTGGCGTGCTTTCGTAGCCCGGTGTCATTTATATTAACCTGGCGTGCTTTTGTAGCCCAAAGTCATTTTCATCGACTCGGTGTGCTTCCGTAGCCCAATGTCTCTTTCTTGACCTGGCATGCTTTCGTAGCCCAGAGTCCATTTTATCGAACCGGCGTGCTTCCGTAGCCCGGATTTCTTATATTGACCTAGCGTGCTTTCGTAGCCCAGAATCATTTACACCGACACTCAATGGAGTTGTCCCCAAAGATTTTTCCTCCAGATTCAATCTGATTAAGGCGACCGAAGAATGGTTCGAGTCTTGGTCGGATGATTTCTGTCACAAGGCTGGGCGACTGAAGAATGGTTCGGGTCCTAACCAAGCAAAATCTCAATCTAGGTGACCGTAGAAAGGTACGGGTCCTAAACTACATTTATTGCTTTAACAGGCGACCGTAGAATAGTACGAGTTTTGGAAAAGCAATTTCCTCATTCAGGCGACCGTAGGATGGTACGAGTCCTAGAAAAATAATTTTCTTCGTCAAGGCGACCGTAGAATGGTACGGGTCCTTGACAACACCTATTCCTTATTCAGGCGACCGTAGAATGGTACGGGTCCTGGAAAATGAATTCCCGTTTAGGCGACCGTAGAATGGTACGGGTCCTGGGAAAGTAGTTCCTTACAAAACTTTTCTGCCGTATTGGGCGACCGTAGAATGGTACGGGTCCTGAGAAAGCAGTTTCTTTCTGCCATACTGGGCGACCGTAGAATGGTATGGGTCCTAGGAAAGCAGCATCTTCACAAAGTCATGTTACTATTCTAGGCGACCGTAGAATGGTACGGGTCCTGGACAGGTAACACTCACTACCTCGAATTACTTTATCCTCCTCGAAGGTAAGTTATCCCAGGTAGGTTCATCTATCATTTGCATTAGCATTTCCATGCATCATATAAATTGCATTAAAAAATGGAATTCACGTTCCAACAAAAAATCATTCACTGCATGTGCATGGTCAAAATTTAGGCTTCAATTTGTCTTTGAAGGCAACCTCTACGAGCTCATCTTCAAAGAGGGGCAGCTGTTGACACCTAAATTTTGGCGACCCATTTAGACATTTAAAAATTAGGGGTTAATTTTATCCCTGAAAAAATAAAATCACATGGCATATAGTTTAGGAACATTTTTGTTTATTTTATTGGACCAACAGCGAGTGCAAAATTTTTCACATATTCCGTTCAAATTCTTCACACATTTAGGCAATATACACCAAATGATGTATTTTTGGAGCAAAAAGGAAAATTTTGGATAGAATATGTGAAAAATACAAAAGGAGAATATTGCACAAGGTGGATATGTTTCAACGATATATTTAGGGGTATCATGCGAGAATAAAAAGGAAAAAATATATACCGTAGCGATACATTTTTTAGACCTATATAATACCTCGCATGCAATTTGTTTGGAGAGGCCACACATATCAATCCACACGGCCATACAAAGGGGAGCTTCTCTAGGGTTCGTCGAGAAAAGAAACACATAAAAAAAAAAAAAAGTCAGAGAAAAGGGAAAGGAGAGATTGGACGTGAGAACAGGGGGGCACAAGAGAAAAAGTGCGCAGAGGAAAAGAGAGAAGGGACGTGCAGCAGAGGGGGAAAGAGAAAAAGAAATAACTGAAAAGACTTCTACTGTTCATCTTCTCCGAGGGTTTTGCTACACTATTCATCATACACTTGTCATGTAGAATTAGGGCATATTTTGCATGTCATTGCATAATAGGGTTAAATGGCACTTAGTTTAATTTAGATCATTTTTTTAGTTATTATAAGTTTAGGCATTTTTAGATATATTGCATTTTAGGATTATTTAGGTTAAGATCATATTTTAGTTTAAATTATGATATGGCTCAACCTAATTCCTAATATAAATTAAATAGGATCTTAATCTAATTAGGTAATTTTTACATTTCACCAAATTTCGAATTTCATGAAAAATACAAAAAAATGTCATAGGTTAAATTGGTTTTATTATTTATGATAAAATGCATTCTTTTAGGAAAAAGAAAAAATGCCATATGCACATCATTAGGGCTAGATTCACTGGGATGCATGTCATTTAGTATTTTTGCTAGGCCTATTTAATTAGAAATTGCATGTCATTAGAATTAGGTCATTTAGTTAATATTGCATTGCATATTGCATGATTTTCATTAAAAAAGTGAAAACAAATAAAAAAGGAAATTGCGTGTTAATTAGAAACCATATCTAGGGTTGTTGATGCGGTTTTTAACTTAACATTGCAGATGTTTTCGTTGCTTTGAGGTAAGTGTTTGCAATTTATTTATTGTTTATCTTGGTGTTAAATTGGTGGTTTGTGCACGGGCATGGTAACCTCACATGTTAGGGAAATAGATTTAAAATAAACCCAAGCTGCTTGCAAAAAACATTTTTTTCAAAATAAAAGAAATGGTACCGAAAGGGCGTTAGAGAAATTTAGCATAACCAAGTCCCCGTACCCAAATCTCTGGTCTGTAGGAATAAAGTAAATCTCCCGTTACTTTATTTGGGTTTCTAATCGATCCACCAAAAAATAGATTAGTGGCGACTCTTGATTGAAAATCATTTGCATGTTAAGAACTTGAACCTAAGTCGCGAATTGGTATGGGCTTGGGAGAGCCCGAGTTAAGTCTAGACTTAACAATCCATTAGCCAAAACCCTAGGTAGTTCAAACCCCAAAAAAATAGGTCGCGACAGATAGTAATAAATCCAATTTGTGGTACAATGACATGAAGGAAAAGATGAGTTTTATGGCATTTTACGAAGTCTAGGATTTAGTTAAGTTGAATGATAGTGCAAAGGCCATTAATTGTAAATGGTCTTCAAAGCTAAAAAGGATTCATTGAGTAATATTGAAAGATATAAAGCTAGACTCATTGCTAAATGATCCACTCAAAAAGAAGAAATCGATTATATGGAGATTTTTTCTCATGTATCTAAGAAAGATTCCTTTCATATTGTTTTGGCATTGGTTGCCCATTTTGATATAGAATTACGTCATATAGATGTGAAAACGACGTTCCTCAATGGAGAACTAGAGGATGAGGTTTACATGAAACAACCTAAAGGATTCTCCTATAGTAAATGTGAGCATTTGGTATGAAAGCTTAAGAAATCTATATATGGCTTGAAACAAGCATTCCACTAATAGTATTTAAGGTTCCATTATGTCAACTCTTCATTCGGTTTTGTAGAGAATGTCATGGATCAATTTTTATATAAAAAGGTCAATGGGAGCAAAATTTGTTTCCTTGTGTTATATGTGGATGATATTCTACTTGTAATCAATGATACTGGGTTACTACATGAAGTGAAACAATTTCTCTCTAAGAGTTTTGACATGAAGGATATGGGTAAGGCATCTTATGTCATTGGCATTAAGATCCATAGAGATAGACCTCGAGAAATTTTAGAACTATCTCAAGAAACCTATATCAATAAGGTTCTAAAGAGATTTCTGATGAAAGATTATTTACCAAGTATAGCACCCATTATGAAAGATAACAGGTTTAATTTAAACCAATGCCCAAAGAACAATTTAGAAATGGAACAAATGAATAACATTCCATATACTCTGACATCAAAAACTTGATGTATGCTCACGTTTGCACTCGACCTGACATCGCTTTTGCTGTGGGATGTTGGGAAGATATCAAAGTAATCTAGATATGGACTACTAGAGAGCTGTAAAGAAAGTAATGAGATACATTCAAGGTACCAAATGGTACATGCTTATGTATAGACGGATTGACAACCTAGAAATAGTCGGTTATTCGGATGCGGACTTCGCGAGCTGCATTGATTTGCAAAAATCAACATCTAGATACATTTTTTATGTTAGCTGGTATAGCCGTATCATGGAGAAGTGTGAAACAGACTTTGACTGCTACTTCCATTATGGAAGTTGAGTTCATTTCTTGTTTTGATGCTTGCATGGTGTATGGTTGAAGAATTTCATTACTAGGCTTAGAATTGTTGATTCTATTTCTAGGCCATTAAGAATATATTGTGACAATTCAGCTGCGATTTTTATGGCTAAAAATGGGAATAAGTACACTAATTGTGCCATAAGTTGTATATTGCGCTCACTTTGGTGCCAAAAGTTTCTGCCGGATCACTTAAGTATCAAATCAGAGAAAAAATTATCACTTTGGTGCCACCGGTGAGAAATTCCAGCCAAAATGATTACGTGGCTTTATATTTAAAAAAAAATCAATAAACCCTTTAAACGACGTCATTTTCTGTCTTACTTAAGAAAACGACGTCGTTTTGTTGTCCTTTGTGGATGGCTTAGGAAAAATGACGCCGTATAGCTCATTTGTGATTGAAATTATGGTTTTTTTTTTTATTCATCCTCGCCGACCTAGCTTGCTCGGCCACTATCGCTCAGCCACTGTGCTTGGCCACCATCGCTCGACCAAGAAGTGATGGGAAAATAGGAGGCGAGGGCAGAGGAGGAGGAAGAAGAAAGGGGGTTGAAGGTGCAGAGAGAGAGAGAGAGAGAAAATGAGGAGTGCGAGGGAAACAAGGAGGGCGCAGATGGAGATGGTGGATTGGGCTCTGTTCAGAAAGTGGCTAGTGCTGGTGTTGTTTTTCGAGGAAGAAGATGTCGCCACCATGGCTTCTCTCTCTCTCTGCTGGTGTTGTTCTTCGGGGAAGAAGACGACACCGCTATGGCTTCTCTCTCTCTCTCTCTCTCTCTCTCTCTCTCTCTCTCTCTCTCTCTCTCTCTCTATTGGTGTTGTTCTTCGAGGAAGAAGACAATGCCGCCATGGCTTCTCTCTCTCTCTCTCTCTCTCTCTGCTGGTGTTGTTCTTTGGGAAAGAAGACAATGCCGCCATGGCCTCTCTCTCTCTCTCTCTCTCTCTCTCTATTTGGGGATTTAGGGTTTCAACTTGGGGTTTAAGACACCAAACGACATCGTTTGGTGGTTTACACACTGACTGGACTCTCCGGTGAGCCACATCAGTATAAGAAATTAATAAATAAAAAAGGCTACGTCGGATTTCCAGTCAATCAGATCGGCGTTGGCACCAAAGTGTGCGTTTTTCAAATTTTTTGGCACTTAAATGATCTGAAGGAAATTTTTGGCACTAAAGTGAGCACCGTGCACAACTTATGGCATCATTAGTGTACTTATCCTGCTAAAAATGCCAAAAGTAGCAGTCAAAATAAGCATATCGATATCAAGTATTTAGTTATAAGGGAACGTGTCACACCCCGATCCTCGAGCACGCACTCATCTCTCACTTGGTCGATATAATTGCAACATCCCAAGATGCATTGCTGATTTTATTTTAATACGCATAAGGAAGCATATAAATAATCTCTAAACAATAAAACAATGTGATAGGAAAGTAGAGCTATATTTTTCACACCTGAAAAACCACAACCACATACAAAACAAACCTCATAGTATATATTACAATACTATTCACAAAAGTCCGATCTATCACATATTAGTTCACACTCGGGGTTTGCAAAACAAGGTGGGGTCTCAATCCTCATCCGAGTCATACTCAGGATCCTCCTCAGGGTCCTCTTCTGGCTCCTTCTCAGGTTCTTCTTCAAGGTCCTCTTCGACGATTTCTCCTTCCTCTTCACTCCAGTTAGCGCCCTCGGTTGAGTACACTGGAGAGTCAGAATCGTCCTTGAGCTCAGGATCCTTTGCATCCACCACCAATCCATCCTTAAGATCCGTTGTCCCATTCCCGAATGCTGCCTCCAAGACATACAAAGGTATCTCACCTTTCGGCACAGGACCCTCCCTTCATCCATCATGGTAGTGACAATACCACAACCGATACTCGTGGAGCACCATATCATCTCTACCCACGTCAACCCAGACAGTGGATTTTACCAAAACATACTCTAATCCTTCCGGGTGAGAGTGTATTAGAAAGTGATAACCTATCTCGGTGACTTCTTCGGGTATACCAAAATGCATGGGAGGAGGGGGAGGTACTGTCATATAGGGACCTAAAATGTTGTCCCACAACGAGGTGAGATTATGTCTCAGCAAGTTCAACCCCACTAAAGCTTGATTAGGAAGTCAATACGCCCTAAGAGCTGCCTAAGCACAACACGGATCGGAGGACTTACCTTGGCCTCTGTTTCCTTCCTGCAAGTCAATATATTTCAAATATACACAAACCACATCAATTCACTCAATCATATCGAACTATCGATCAATCGACCTAGTCTATTATATATCAATTAGACTATTCCTTGGTCATTTTAAACAATACCATATATTTTCCAAGATAATATATCTAGTCATCAAGCCAACGTGCATTCTCTAAGATGACATACCAAGTCACCGAACCTATGTGCATTCTCCAAGATGACGTACCTAATCACCGAGCTAATATAATATAACGTCTTTCTCCAAGATGACATACTTAGTCATCGAGCCGACATAGTATAATGTCTTTCTCCGAGATGACATACCGAGTCATCGAACCGACATAGTATAATTTCTTTCTCCGAGATGACATACCAAGACATTGAGCCGACATAGTATACATCTTTCTCCGAGATGACATACCAGGTCATTGAGCCGACGTTCATTCTCCAATAAATTCTCACTTTTTATCATACCCGCTAAAATAGCCGTGTGTAGGTACACAATTGGCCTTAGCAAAATATAATAATTTCCCTTTCCATAAATCCTACCATTTCATATGATCCACCAAAATATTTTTAGCGTTGTAAACCGACGCTTGGTTATGTTCTAATCAATTACTGAAATTAAATAATTTAGGAATAAAATCCTAAAATCACAATTAAATTAATTCAGCACAAATTAGAGCTCAAATAAATAAACAGATTACACCACAATAACCAGCATAAAATTCCGATCGTCAACTATCCAAGCCTAATTTCTAGAAAATAAATAAATAATTAATTAATTACAAAAATATTAAATAAATGCCAATAAATCCAATTTAGGCCTGTAATGCCCAATCGGATGCCGAAACAAAATTCCAATGTTCATTCAATAAATAATATAGCGTGTCTACTCGCTAAATACACTAACTAACCACCTAACATGCATTGATAGATAATTAAATTAACTAATATAATCTAATATATCCACCTAAACATACTTAATTTAATCTAATTAATCCATAAGCGTGATTAACATACTAAGCGAGGTTTAGTGAGTTAAACTTACTTGGTTGGCGAGCCGGTCGGCTTAATTTGGCTGGAACGCAACGGGGCTCGACTTTTCTCAAGGTAGGCCAAGCTTTCAAGGCCCGGAACCACCTCAAATCGGGCCTACAAGCTTGCTGAAAACCCACTAGTTTCTCCTTTGTTCTTGGTCGCAAACAAAGAGAACAAAGGCTGAACAAGGCATGAACAAGGCAAGCGAGACCAGTGAAGGCGATAACAAGGCCGAGCGACCAATAACACGGGCTCATGGGGGTGGAAGGGGCTCACGGCGGCCTGCTGGGCTACGAAATAGCCTGCTGGACCGGCGGATAGGCTAGAACAATGGCATGAGGGAGGCGGAGATGCATGAGCAGCGACGAGATGGCGCGGTGGCGCGAGCAACATTTCGGCGGCCAATAGCGACTTCGGCAGGGCTAGCGACAGTAGGGCAGCTTCAGTGGCTTCTCTACTGGTGGCTGGAAGTTTTCAAAGCACAAAGAAGGTAGCAATGGGGCTGGACAGTAGCTTGGAGGGAGAGAGGGGCAAGAGGGGACCATCATGGCTAAATTTTCCAATCCCTTGTCTCCTTAACTCATCCATGGCCAAGCATGGCTTCCTTGGCCCTCAATGAGCTGCCAATGCTTCCCCTTGCAACCTTGAAATGGTCCAAAACCATAAGGAATGAGGGGCATACGAATTTCATAGGCTTTGGCTTTTATTGGACACTAAATCTTGCCTCAATCAATCCAATTTGGCCTTAATAAATTCCGTTAGCACCTCAATTATCAAATTGGTATTTTTCCTCACCAATTGATTCATCTTGCATCCCAATTGCACAATCGAAAATGATCCCTGTCTTTTTCTAAACAAAAGTGGCCTTAGGACGACTTTTTCCAAAAAAAGTCTCGGGTTTTAGAAAAATCTTCTAAGACTGAGTCGACATTCCTAGAATTTATTGTGACATGACAAAATTTTCAATTTCTAAAATCGGACTCATATTCGCGGTTACTTTTACTCATACGAGTTTTTAGCGTGACATAAACTACCAGGTAGGTTTCATAAATTTTTAGTGCAAATGACACATGGTCGATTTTTTTTTAGCCACAATGAACCCACTTGACACATTGGTGACTCTCAATTGTTGTGAAAATCTCAATGATCCAAATACGGACACAAGATACTAAACGATAGAAAAATTAGTCTAGTGCCGACCGACGAAAAATTTTCTAATTTAGTGATGTCACCCACGATTAGCTACACATCTCAGTCGAACCATCCTATCTCTGACCTCTTATCGATTTTTAACTATGCCGTAATGGCCTCTAAAGATGAATACGGTCGAGTAATCGATTCTTGGTTGAATTCTCAAGTCTATTATACTAAAATTCTTTAATGACTTTCCTAGATAGTCTAGTTATCTCAAGAGTGATTAGCTCTGAGAACAGCCTTAAGAGCGCGTCGATGAAATGCTCGATTTATTCGATAGAAAACATAATTGAAAATCTGGGATGTCATAGAACATGTTAAGGAAAATAAAGTGGTCATAGAACACGTTAGCACTGAATTAATGATTGGCTGATCCTTTAACTAAAGGTAAGCCATCGATAAAGTATAAAGATCATGTAACTAATATGGGAATAGGTCCCATCATGTGATTTGTTGTCAAATGGACGATTTCTGTTGTATGAAACTCTTATTCTATTGTAATGTTGATTCTCAATTTTTGGTGTACACATTTTGGTGTTTATTAATGAGAATAACATTTATTCTTGGTTCTAGAATAAACATAGGGTTTATTCATTAAGATGTATTGTCACATATAGGGTGACATTAAAGAAATAAGATGCATTGTGATACATGGAAGATATTACTCACTCTTAGAGGACATGTCGCCATGATTCACGTGTTTTGTTTCTTTTCTTTAAGCATAAAGTTTTTCGCGGATTTGGTTGGATAATCCATATGATAAAAAAAAAAAAAAAAAGATAGGATCAAGTGGGAGAATGTTATTTATATTGTGTGATCCTACATTTTCTCTTAAAGTGGCGGTTATTCCACATGTAATTTTTCCACGTTTCGTACATTTTCATGACAACCGCTCATTTGGTAATTATCTCTGATGGGAGACGATATATAAAAGCAATGATCGTTCATTTCTAACGGATAATCACAAGATCTAACGCAAACCCTCTCAATTTTGAAATACACTATCAGTACGTGAGGAAATTGGGTTAGTAGAGTGTGCTCAATATTTCGCTGAATTTTTGGGACTTTCTTACGAACATGAATACAAACAATGGCTGGAGGTTTGTCTATAATCGATCATATTTTCCGCATTTGATTTTTATGTCTAACACCTTAGACATATGATAATTTCGAATTGAATCTCTTTATAAAGAAGAGCTTTGTCTCATGGTAGGCTACTCTAGTCCCCTTATGATTACTGTTAAATCATTTAAGTGTAATTTTTGGACTAACCTAATCGAGAATGGAATCATGCTATGTAGGATTTGAACTTATGACATCAAGTTTTGGAGCTCACCCTCGTGGGATCACAATGCTTTGTCCTAGCCATTGTAGCATGTGTTGCCCAGGGCATAAGGGGCATGATGACTTGACATCATCCTCATATTCCTCCGGCTTATCAATGGCAGTGTCATTTTTAATTCATTATTCAGTTTGATGACCTAAATTAGATAGATGTGTGAGTGAAAGAAAACAGCTTAGAAATTAGTGGCAAATCTTTATGAGAAGTAGACATGTTATTGTCAAGACGCCTCCAGTAGAAGTCCCGAAGAAAAATGGGCAAGACATTCAAAGCGACAAGGAAATCAAACCATTAAGAAAAGCCATTATGAAAGACCAGAATATGTGGAACATAAGACAAAGACATAACAAGGACAAGATCCTCCCTATAGCACAAAATAATAAGGAAAAATGATTGCATGATAGCCTTTAATCTATTGTAAGAATAATAGTTTATTTTGGATCACAAAAAAATTAAATGACTAATAATCATAAATTGTTGTGATGCCCACTCTTTCAAAAATTTGTAACTTACAACAAATTATTATCTTCACAGTAATCCAAAGACTATTATGCTAACAAAGTCCCAAAATCAGTACTTCAAATTGTAAAATCTTGACGAGTCAATACGGGATCGAGGGAATCCACATTGCTTTACCGCGACGTATATTAAAGCGAAGATAATGCCAACTACAACAACACTCACACTCATTTGACCACATGCGTAAAGAACCTTATTCACATGCATGCCTATTACAACAAAGCAAATGATAGATTGATTAATAAAACTGTCCTCAGAACTGATGATTAATTAGGATAAATAACCAAGACAGAGAGTAAATCACAACCAAAAAAAAAAAAAGTCTACCCAGTGATCACAGTAAATCTCCGTTGGGTAAATAAAATCTCCACAATACTCAATTCTCTCACCTTAAAGTGGACAATCACATGTGGAAAGTACAAGTTAACCAAGCATGTAACCAATGAACTGCATGCGCATTGTTGGAATATAAAAAGCAGTAAAAAATTAACAATTGTCCTTGTCAATATAGAAGGCCGCCACGTTATATTTCAGTGAGTTGTGTAATTATATCACTAACATAACCACATAAACAAGAAAATAATGAATAAACTACTTGGCTTTGGCTTTTTTAACAACATGAAAAATAATTTCAGAAGTTTTTAGGTTTTTCCTATAAAAGGTAAGAAAATTTAAGGGTTCTAGGATATTTAAATTTAGGGCGATGCTAACATATCATAGTGTGTGTGACATCCGAATTTTCGCTTGATATAATTGTGAGCCTTAAATGATCAGCAGTTATTGCTGCAACACCAAACTCGTTTCTAGGCCACGTCATCCACGTCATCGCCATATCTTGCCAACTGTGCCTCTCTGTCACTAACCACGACACCTCAATCGCACTACCTCGCCCTGCTACCGTGTCACCAAGACTACCGCCTGAGCACCACTAGATGTGCCCCAAGCCACACCACTTGGCCGTCTCTCATGCCGCTACCAGCCCCACTGTATGGGCATCAAGAAGCCTTGCCTACAACCAGATTTAATCGATGATGGGTAGAACGCAGCAAGAGTCAAACTAGTAACGTGACTACGAGATGGATAGATTAGAGGATTAATCAGCAGAAAGGGACACTAAGCTGAAGAGCACTCTTCCATCTGGCACATAATCCTATTGGTCAACACTTAGATTAAGCGGCGGAGATCGCATATTAAGCAAGCAACGAGCAACCATCTTCTACTTTATATGCTCAAACCTCGTTCAAGCCAAACACCCTCTTCATCATTTCCAACTTGTGCAAAGACTTTCTGTTTTGCGCGTACAACAGTGGTGTTTCACCCTGTCCGATAACATAGTACCTTATTAGTCTTAACCAAGAGTATTTCCATTTCACTCTCACAATTCTCTTTACTTTAGCCCAACAAAGCATTATTGGTGCTAAATAATCATACTTGGCCATCTACCAATCAATTATTCAAATTCAACTCAATTTCAATCAATTTAGGAATAATTCCTCAAATTGCACAATCAATTTAATTCAACACAATGTAGAGCTCAAATAAATAAACGGACTGTACCACGACAATCAGCATAAAATTCCGATCGTCGATTATCCCAGCCTAATTTCCGAAAAATAAATAATTAATTAATTAACTAATTTTGAAAATTAATAAATAAATACTAAAAATCCAATTTAGGCCTGTAATGCCTAATTGAAGCCCGAGATGGGTCAGGAAAAATCCCGAGATGCATTCAATAAATAGAAATGCGTTTTTACTTGCTAATTGCACAATTCAATTGCCTAACATGCATCACAATTATCTAATAATCATTAATATACTCTAATCTAATCACATAATTGCATCTAATTAAATCTAATCAACTATTAAGCATCATTAGCAAACTAAATAATGATTAGTGAGCTAAACTCACCCGTTTAACAATCCGCTCAGATTGAAACGTCGAGAACAAGCGGGTGGTGCTCGCGCAGGTGGTGGCGCACGAAATGGCGACGGCGAGGCGGTGTGGAGGAGCTGCTCGGTCTCCCTCTTACTCTGCTGGTTCGCTAATTGCTGTGGACGGCAAGAATGGAGGGGAAAGAGGTGGTTTGGCCAATCAAAGAGAGAGAGGAGGAAGAGATAAGGGTTGGGGCCACCTTGCCTAATTTTCCCACCACTTTGTCCCCTCCTAGGCTTGCCCATCAAGCTAGCATCTCATGGCTGTCCACACATACTCCCCACATAACCCCACAAATAGTCCATTTGGCTAAGGGAAAGGGGGAGCTACAAATTTATCTCAATCTCCCATCAATTTGACACTTGATGCAATACAATTCAACCTCAATTGGCCTCCATAAAATCAATTGATACATCATTGATCATCTTAGCAATTTTCCTCACCTATACATCCATCATGATTTTCAAATTTGTGATAAAAAATAATCCCCGGCTTCGTTTGAACAAAAACAATCATAAACCAACTTTTTTTCAAAAAGTTTCAATTGTCAGAAAAATCTTCTAAGACTGAGTCGTGGGTCCTAGAATTTATTGTAACATGACAGAATCTTCAATTTCTGAAATCGGATTTGAATTGACAGTTAATTTCCATTCGGCGCATTTTTAGCATGACCTAAACCACCGGGTAGTTTTCAGAACTTTTTAAGGCAATTGATCCGTGGTCGATTTTCTTCGAGTCACAATGAATCCACTCGACACATTGACGACTCTCAATTGTCGTGAAAATCTCGAAAATTTAATTACGGACACAGGGTACCAAAACAATAGTGAAATCAAAATAGTGCTGGTCAATGAGAGTTTTCCAATTTAGTGGCATTACCCACGATCGGCCACACATTTCAGTCGAATCGACTTATCTCTAATCTCAAATCGATTTTATACTATGCCGTAATGACCTCTAAAGATGAGCACAGTCAAGAAGCTGATTTCTGGTCGAATTCTCAAGTCTATTGTCTTAAAATTTCTTAATGGTTTCCCTAGATAGTCTAATTATCTCATGAGTGGCCATCTCAGAAAAAAACACTATAGGCGCGTCGATGAAATACCCGATTTATTCAATAGAAAACATAATTGAAAATCTAGGATGTCACACCTATTATATGAGTAATGTAATAAAGTATTCTTATAATAAAAAAAAGTCTTATTATAACAACATTGCGCAATTCAACATGTGGTAAACATCGTTTGATTGTACAAAACATTAATGCAAATTAGGCACTGCATGGAATCAAAAATTTATACAAGAAATATTATTTCATAATTAGGATATTAATTTTTTATGAGGTGAAATTAATTTCACAATAACACTTTAAATGATTTTAGTCATATACACATGAAATGACGTCAATTGCAAAATATTATCATATATGTCCTATCTTTTAAATACATATGGCGATGCAATCTCTCTATATATCAAATTCAAATGTATTGAATTTTACCCGATTGGAAAGATGGGTAAAAATTGCAAGAAATAAAAGAGTGTGTTTATCCCTAATAAATTGTGCATGAGTTGTATTGGCAAAGATCTTTATAATGTACATTGTCCTCGTCACTCTCTTACTCATAACCTCCTTTACTTCATCCTGTCCTACCGCCGCCACCCCGGGCAGCCCACTCACGTGGGGGCTGTTTGGGCCTTTTTCATTTCCCTGAACCCAGCCTAGTATACTAGGAAAAGGGCTTCATGGGGATCCGAAGGTGGGTCCCCTCCCTTGTCGAGAGTTGGCGATCCCTTGTCGGGAGTTGGCGGGGATACCCAATGGGGAAGTTATCCTGTAATCTCAGTTAAACCCCCTGTAAATGAGGGTTAACTGGGCACCCTGGGATGCTCGATTTAGGGTGGTATCCTTTTCTATTTAGTTATTATGCTTTTCTTATCCTACTCTTCTCTTTTAGGAATCTAGATGAACATAGACTTATATATTTTCGTGAACTTTTTGCTTTTTTTTTTTTTTAATATGGGTAGATTATAATCAAGACAAGAATCCACAAAAATAAAGCAAAAAAAGCAAAGATGTGTAAGCCTTGAAGGGAACTGGTATTTCGAGCACTATCTAATTTTTTTCAAGGCCCTTTGTTTATCTCTCTTATTTTATATTTCTACGCTCTCGCCTCGTGACGAAGTCCAACTTACCATGAGTGAGTGAATGTTGAAATATGTGAATATCAAAACATACTTTCATTAATGGACTTAAAGCCTTCAAAATAGTTGAACATAAGTACACACAATCTTCTAAAGTGTATCAACATGTTAGAAAATTTCCCATTAGAGTTGATTCTCAAATTTAACAATCGGGAAATGAATTGGCTAATTTCAGAGTTGGCTCAAGAATTGAACCTAATTTCAAGTGATATAACTATTAAATTAAGAAAATATAACATGTGAAAAATTCGTGGCCCAATGGTTAAGATATTAATTATTTTCCTAGGTTCAAAGTCCATCTCTTGGTATAAAAATGGTCAAGTCTGATTCTCCAAATTTTTAATGAAGCCATTTTTTGGAAAGGAAAATGCAATTCTTTCATTTCATCTTCTACCTCATCGTTGCTTACCAAGCATTTCATCTTCTACCTCGTCGTTGCTTACTAAGCTTGCGTAGATTAGAAGGATATAACTTTGTAGACTATATATGCATATTGTGTCTAAGGGAAAATGGCACAAATGATTTATAAATTTTAGTTTAATGTGTAATATAATCTCTAAACTTTTGATTTATTTAATACGATTTCTGATTTTTAACTCAATGCGTAATGTCATTTCTAAATTTTTAATTGGTTTAATATGATCCTTAAATTTTTAGTTATGTTCAATTTATACTATCTTTTGTAAATTTCAGGAACTATATTGAACTTGTACCAAAAATTCATGGACTATATACTAGATAAATTAAAAATTTAGGGACCACATTACACATTAAGCTAAAATTTATGAACCATATCAAACAAAGTAAAAGTTGAAAGATAACATCTACATAGGGTCAAAGTTTGTGAAACATTTATGTCATTATTCTTTGTGTCTAATTATTTAAATAATCAATACAAAAATCTTATAAATAACGTGCTCGATCGATAATCATAGATAACATCTACTTATTTTTAGGTTATAGCATTTCCTTTTTTTTTTTATGAAAATCAAGTACAAAGAAATACATTTATAAAAAGTAAAACCAGTATATAAAAAATAGGGATAAGTGCAATAAAAGTCATAAAATTTGTTACAAAATGTAATTAAGTTCTAAAACTTGTAAAAAGTGCAATCAATTCCTAAAACTTGTCAAATTATTTCAATCGAGTCATAAAGTTAATACCACCAACATTTTTAACAGAAAATACTGACGTGGTGCAAATGTAGTATTTTAAATAATTTTTCATTTTTCACGTGGCTTTTTTAATTATTTTTTATTCAATTTTTTTAAATTAGATTTAAAAACTAAAAAAATTAAAATTTATTTAAAAAACAAAACAGTTTTTTTTTTTTTAAAAAAAAAAAGGCTGCCGCCCATTACTAGAGGGGCCAACGACTGTTACCAGATTTTTTTTTAACTTTTGAACTTTTTAAGTATAATTTAAATAAAAAAATTAAAAGCCACGTAAAAATAAAATTTCATTTTAAATATCACGTTTACACCATGTTAGCATTTTCCGTTAAAAAGGTTAACGGTATTAACTTTAGAACTCAATTGATTATAAGTTTTAAGACCTGATTATATTTTTTTAATTACATTTTCATTATAAGTTTTAAAATTTCTATTGCATTTATCCCTAAAAAAATAATTAGTAGAATCTAGAAATATCTAAAATATAGAATAGGCTTATTCTGAAATCCATTGAGAAGGTGAAGACCTCTCTGCATTTTCCTCGTCTAAACATCAGCTGCGCCTCCCTCTCTCCTCTCCAAGTCTTCCCTCCTCTCTCTCTCTCCTCCTCTAGCCGTCGCACGCTCTAGCGGCCGCCCGCCGCCGCTGCTGTCGCCGTCGCCGGACCTCTCTCGATCTCCGACCTCCGCTCGCGCCCGCGCGAACCCAGCCGCCGCGCCTCGCCGGCTTGGTTGGCCGTCGAAACCGGGGTGAGTCTCGTCCGTCCCCCCTGTGTTGTGTGTGCCTGCTCGTCTGATCGCCGGGAGGCGGTGCCCCCGCCCGGGGCGATCGGAACCCGCCGGTGCCACGTTCCGGCACGAGGCACGTGGCGGCGGCGGAGCAGATTTTCCGCGTCCAGTTCTGTTTCCAACCCTAAATTGAATGGACTATCCATGGCATGTTTTGGTAGATGCCCCTCCCCTTGCATTGTGCCGCTATTTTCCATATGCTTGTCGAATTAGCATTCGTCTTTAGCGCGTCTTTCACTGTGAATACTGCCTCGTCTCTGACACTCAGATCATGTGCACTTAATGTTTCCTGATGGCCTTCTCTGTCATGACTCTGTATGCGTGTTAGGCGCGCTTGAAGATGGGTGATTCTCAATATGTGGAAAGGATTTGATTTTTTTATGAGGATTCCAGTTGTGAAAAGGGAGGCTGAGGCCGAGGCCATTGGATTTATTCATTCTTGGTTCATCGGGGCATAACGGTGAATGTTTGTGCATCTATTACAGGGGAAGCTTTCCCAATATTCTGCGCCCGAAACTTCTGAAAGATCATCGAGAACCTTGCAGGGATCAGGCATCTGGGTATTGCGCATGCGAGAAATGGATCCTAATCGCTACAGTCATCAGCAAGGATGGGAAAATAACAGCGTAATTTGTGGTTTCCTCCTTAATAAACACCTCTGTGGGATGATTTCACGAGAAAATTCTAGGGCTCATGTGATTGTCCACATTTTTGGGCCTTAAAGAAAAATGATAATGGAGTGGGCCTGCGTGGGAATGAAGTGGAGTTTGCCTAACCTCATTTCATGTTGATTATTTGTTGCTGACTAGCTTATTCTCTTCAATCCACAGGCTTTGGAGGGTTATAGTTCTGCGCATGAGCCTAATTTTAGGTTGGTACTGACTGACTTTCTTGGCTCATTGTTAAAGCGCTATTGATTTCCAAAATTAGTGGTACCTGGATCTTTTTCGCCTCCGTAGGTCAACTACTTTGCACACATGCTCCACCTTTTCTCTTGCAATATTTCTTTGAGTTTTACAGATATTTCGTTTCTTAGTTAAATTACATGTTGCTGCCTTCATCCCATTGCTTCCTTTTCTTCCAGGGTTGGTTCATATGATGAGAGACGGTTTTTAGATGACAGATATGCATACCCTTTGGAGAGGGATGCTTATCCACCTCCACCTTCTGCTGGTGGGTTTTGGGCCCAATCAAGGCGGAGGAATTATGAAGATGAATATCCACTTGAAAGAGAATCTAGGCGACATGAGAAGCCATATGTTGATGCATATGATGAGATGGATACATTTCACGATCGCGATTCATCATTTCAAGATTATGACAAATTGCGAGATGGCTATCCTGGAATTGACAATTTTCGTGGTCGCGATCTTGATCGACCTGCTAGGTTTGGAGGACGAGATCGTGATGACTATCCATATGATAACTATGGCCATAGGTCACGTACTTCACAGCATAGAGAGGGTAGCCGTGAAAAGGATTATGGCCATGGTCGACATAGTTATGACTCTGATTATGACAGAAGCAGTAGGAGAGATGTGAACTTTAGGAGGCGTGATTATCGTGACCGTGAACATGACAAAAGAAGTTCAAATCGGGAAAGGGATCACAGTCCATACGGAAGATATGAACCATCTCGGTCTCGTTCGAGATCCCAATCACCATCTCGATCTAGGTCCCATGGACGTGATGATCATGTAAGGTCTAAGTCTCCTAGAAGTAGAAGCCGTGGTCGCAGTCATCGTGAGGACAGTTATGATGATGATCGATATGATAGGTCTGAGAGACGAAGGGACCGTGAGGACAACCGCCAACGTGAACATTACGGTGTGGTACGTGAATTGTGTATTTCCTTTCTTTTTCACGTGTTAATTTTTACAGTTGTGGATTGGACTTACGTGGTGACCCTCCCTTTCCTAGGCCCCATCTGCTACTGTCGTGGTGAAAGGTCTCTCGCAGAAGACAACCGAGGAGGATCTATATCAGATCCTTGTATTGCCCCTCTTAATCCTTGCTGGTTTCTCCTTAGTTCTCACACCATTCAATTTGCTAATTCCAAATTTACCAATTATGAAATCAGGCTGAGTGGGGACCTCTTCGCCATGTACGTGTGATTAAAGAACGAAATTCTGGCTTGTCACGTGGGTTTGCTTTTATCGATTTCCCTTCTGTGGTATGTATCCTTGCCATGTGTGATCCCTGAATTTATGGTTTGAAGCAAATAGATGCAGGCAACTAGAGATATCTTTTGCATTATTGTTTTGCCTAGTCCTTAATCTAATCTTAAGCCTTTATTCTGTTCCTTCTTTGGAAGTGGGATCTCTTCCCACTCTTAGCATTTAGTTATGAAAAGTGGACGCTGATGCCAATTATTTTCATGTGTAGGGAGCAGCGGAAGCAATGATGGAGAAAGTTGGGGATGATGGCCTTGTTGTTGATGGCAGGAAAATTTTTTTTGAGTACAGGTATGCTGTTATATATGGAGGATTCATTAGAGTAGTCTGTTTCCTTTGTAGACACAGTACCAGTTCTACTGGATGAGTCTTGGTTCTGATTGTTTTATATGAGCACTTCAAAGAAATAGAGCATATTCTAAAGCACAAAACATTATTCAGAATCAGTTCTGCTATTGACTCTGACATTATCCGACAAATAATAAGACTTGCAACTTATATTGCTATGCAATTATATTTCTTTTTATTGGCCAGTTTAGTTACAGTCAATTCAAATGTCTTGCTGCAGTAGTAAGCCAACTGGAGTGTCAGGCGGCTTTGGTCAAGAGAGTACTGTCAAATCAGGCCATGGTAGCTATAGGAGTATCATGGTTCCTTCTGATTGGATGTGCACGATTTGTAATTGCGTCAATTTTGCAAGGCGAACGTCTTGCTTCCAGGTTCGTGTCTTCCTGTGATGCTCTGTAGTGATCCTTGAATTGTGACTGGGTAATTTAATTTAAGTTTCCTCTCTGTCAGTTTCGATGGATGGATGCCATCCTAGTTTAGTTTACCATTTTAATGTGGAAGTGGGATGGTGCATACTTTTGTTTATGTTTTTTGGATAATTGAAAAGAATTCAGTGATAAAAGGTATGATCATAGTACAGTCAGTTGATGATGCCTAGTCTATAGTGAAGTATTGTGGAACAGTAGGTGATCAGTGAATTTTCTCCTTAATTCGCATTTGTACCAGTGACTCGAACTGTATATTGTTTTCTGATTGTATTCAGTTTTCAGTGTTACATTTATTTGGGCAAATACCACAAGAAACCCCCAACTATCCCCGCTTTGACACAAATACCCCACTTTTTTTTGGTTTAACTAAAAACCCTAAATTCACCTATTGTGACAAAATAATCCAAATTCTTTTTGTATCATAAAAAATCCTGAACTTATGATAGTGTGACATGCTCTGAATGGAATTGAAATAAATGATATATACATCACGTTGACATAGTTTTGGATTTTTTGGGACACAAAAAAAAGTTGTGGGTATTTGTGTCACAATGGGCAAGTAAAAGGTTTTTGGTGAGACAGAAAAAAGTTAAGGGTATTTGTGTCGCTGTTGGCATAGTTTGGGGTTTTTTATGATATTGACCCTATTTATTTTTGCACCAGTATGTGTGCCTTCAGGTCAATGCCTTTCTTTTCCAGTTTGGTGATAGCCTGCATTTTAAAATATAGATGGAAAGAAAAATATTATTGCTTTTCTGGTTTGTGTATTGTCTTAATCTGTTCATTCCTTTTCTGGGATATCAGTGTAATGAGCCACGAACAGATGATGCTCCACCAGCAGATGTGATATCAAGTCAATCAACATTAGGGAAGAAGGGATTGGAGGCAGGTATGTCCATGTTGCCCGATTGATATGCAATGTGCCTTGACATGTTTTTGGGTATGCTAAATCAATTGAGTGATCAGGGCCAACACATGTTTTGGTGGTGCGCGGGTTGGATGAAAATGCTGATGAAGAAATGATTCGATATGAATTTTCCAAACATGCTCCAATTAAAGTAATATTCCTTGTTATCTCTTTTTGGGGCCTTTACATAAGATGACTTTAATGTGCTCTGTTTTTACTTATAGAAGCTAATATTTTTTTTGCAGGATCTTCGTCTTGTCAGAGACAAATTTACTCACGTTTCAAGGGGATTTGCGTTTGTACACTTTTACTCGGTATGTTTATTCTGATGCGTTTCTCCATTGTATTTCCCGTCATCACATTTTCTCTTGGTATGCCATGTTCATGTCTTCTTTCTTTATAGAAAAACCTGATCTCAAGTCTGTAAGGAATTAAAGTCAGGTTATAGGGCTGCTGAGTTGTTAATGGTGGATCTTTAACTTCAATATTCAACTGTATATACTGTCAGAATTTAGTGCACAGCTGTCTTTGGAAACTTGCATTACTGTAAAGCTTTAGGAGGAACACGTTAGTTGATTTTTATGGTATTTCCAGTTTATGTGCTTAATCTGGCCCATGCATGAATAAGGAGCCAACTAATCAGTGATAGGTAGGAAGATGTTTGATCGAGTCACTAGATCCCAGAAGTGGTGGTAACTCAAGGGTAACATGTTTGTATGAAAATGATCATTCTCTGTTCGTAGATTTTCTAGTCAACAATGATTTGCTTCATCTGACCTCCTCCAAGTCATTTTCTCCATGCAATTCTTTAAAAATTGGAAACGGAGCTTATAATTCAGTTTTGTGTCTGATAGTTCTTTTGTATGCACTTATCTGCTACCTCTGGCTTCTAGTTATGATTTTCCCCTAAAACTTTGAAATTTAAATCTAATCTAAGTGTGGAGAGTTATGAATAAAATTAAACATTTCAAGTATTTTAGGTTAAATAAAAGTCAAATGTGAATTCTGGAAAATGTCAAAAGTTAAAAGAAATGAGACCATATCCACAGGAATGGCATCTGACACTAAAAATAATGTTTTTTTCCACCCTCAGAGGGAGCCGAAGCTTATTTGTACGGAAATAGGTTACATGATGAACCTTAATCTTCATTAAAAAATAAAGGTTCCTGTATTCAGGGCATGTTTACCTACTGTTACGGTCCAAGTTTGTTCACTTGCTCCAAGACCGGTCTGAGTGTGCTATCCTCTTACTCGAATTGTCTGGCCCTATTCCATCCCACCACTTAAGGCTTAGTTAATCAGAGCGTGTAATGGACTGTGGTTTTCAGAAAGGCATGACACGTTGCCTGTCTTATTTAAGCGATAGGCTAACCTCTTGCTTTCAACCATTCATATTCAATCACAGACTTGAATTTATCAATCTGATTACCCCAAAGTATTTCAAATTCATGTATGAGGGAGGGATGGAGGGGCTCAATTTGATAAGATTGACCTATTTTGCTTTTGCACTTTTATGCTGTGGTGAAGTAATTTTGCATTGTCGGCTACCATTGTTTACTTGTATGAAAATTCATGATTTACTTTCACCTTATTATATATCTAGCTGTACCATGCTTTGTGGGAATTTAATAGATGTTGTTGCATTAATGGATTTTTTCAACTAATAATATACTTGGCTTTAATCTTCTTTCTTCATTCTGCTATCTATTACCATGTGATGTGAAAAATCCAGTTCAATGGTTTTTCAATTTTCGAATCTACTTTTTCTTCATTATGAGAAGTCAGTTGGTGATGTGATGTTTGTTTCATTAAATCTGAAAGCCATGCGGTTTTGCCTTCTGTAGGTTGAGGATGCAACTAAAGCTCTTGACGCTACAAATGGGACAACACTTGAGAGGAATGGGCAGATACTTAGAGTAGCATATGCAAAAAGTGTTCTTGGTCCAGGATCGGGGCCATCAGCGTCGTCTCAGTCAAGCAGCCTAGCTGCAGCAGCAATTGAGGCAGCAACATTTGCTCAGCAAGTAATCTGTTTCTTTTTGTCGAGTCTTTTCCCTTGTTTTATTGCTCTATAATTTTTCGGATTATGCACTTCTTAGGATGTTGTTGGTCAATCAACCGGTTGACTTGTTTCCTGTATCCATGCATAGAAAATGGATGAGGAGTACCCTTAGTTTGAGATTTTTCATACACGTGAAGTTTTAATAGCAGTGGGACATTAATCTGATTGCTTCTCTCTGTCATTTAAGTACGATGCTGTTGGATGGGCCCCAAAGGAATATAACCCGGAAGACAAACAATCTACCGGTGGACAGGAACCTGGGAGTGGAGAGATTTCTGCTAAAAACGATGGTTCAGCTCCACAATCTGGCTTCGTATGGGATGAAGCATCTGGTTACTATTATGATGCTGCTTCCGGGTTCTACTATGATGGAACTTCAGGTTTCGTGTTTTTTCCCTTTTTCCTCTGATTCTCTGATAAATCCAGATTTCTTCTCGCTCTTGGGCCTGCTATCTATCAGGAAGTGGATATGCTTGTTGTAGAGGGAATTACATAGTTGTTGAACAAGTAGTTGCTCTCTCTTGTGTGGACTTTCTGATGAGCTATTGGTTCTTGACAACTTCATGATCTCAGTGGTATCATGGCTTCAGTTCTTTCATTGCAGAGAAGCTTTTGTTTTCTATGTGGAGGATTCAGTGGATGAGAAAATAGTTCATATGCTTTTTGTCTCCCAGAAATTCTTTACCTTTTCTTCTTTTTCTAAAGAGTTTGTGCAGTGGGTTAGTTTGAAGTTATTTGATTTACTTAAGCGTGGCATGGATTACAAATACAAGCATCAGAGATAGCATGCAAAATAGATTTCCCCCATCTTCATTGTTCAGTGCTTACTGCTTAGCTATCTTTCTTATGGACCCAGGTTATTTGTGTTGTTTGTGCCTAGCCCTGTGTCTTGACCGCAATGTAAGGATCTTGATAGGATCCTACTGCAGGCAAAATATCCGGAGTTATCCAAGAAGATGATAGTTTTTCTAGTCAAAGTCTTGGTACCTTTTAGATGAATATATCTAATAGCTAGTCATTGATAATATTGATTTTTTGGTGTTGTCAGAGGAGTTAATAAGTGGATATGATGCATCACTTCTTACTGTGGGTTACCTGGTTCCATAAGAACCTTAGGCTTCTAATACGGATCATCACAGTATTTTTCATAATCAACCACTCTGCCTTTCCGGTGGAAGAAAGAGAGAAGGAAGGATATTTTTCTTTCAGTGGAATGGACTAGTTCTTGATTCCATTTTGGTTGGGTGGATCTGCAGGTCTTTATTATGATGGTAATAATGGCATCTGGTATACATTTGATCACCAAACTCAGCAATATATTCCTTGCACCGATCAAAATGCCAGCTCCTCATCTAATAAGCAAACTGAGCCGACTAAAGGATCAGATAGTTCCAGTAATAGGAAGGTTGTGATCTCTGCACCAGCTGCAACGATAAGCTCAGCTGAGAAGGCTGCTTCGCTACCAGATGCAGTCCAGGCTGCTGCTGCAGCTGCAATAGCTGCAGAGAAGAAAGAGAAGGAGAAACTGAAGGAGATCAAACTTGCATCCAAAAGTAGTATCATGGCCAGCAAAAAGAAGATGAGCAATGTGTTGACAATGTGGAAACAGAGGAGTCATGAAGGACAAGCGACCCGTGTGGCCCTGGATGACAACCCGCTGTCTGCTTCTGCAGATGACAAATCATTTGGCGTTGGACAATCCATCAAGGGGAAGGTTAAACCCGATTTGAATACCATAAGGAATGGTACCACATCAAATGCAGGAGTTAGCACTGCTATACCTGCGATCCAGAATGTTACTTCGGAGTCTCAGGGAAAACCATGGCCTGTTAGCAATAGCTCAGGCGGGGCTTTGATGGGTGTTATTAGGGGCTCCGGAAGAGGTTTATTGAATCAGATGTTTTTTCAGGGTCATTTGGTGTTGCTTCAATGTCTTCAACTTTTGCTTCTGCTGCAGGTTCATCTTCTTTGACAAATACCGATGCATCAACCGCTGTCACTCCGTTCAAAACAGATGCATCTGCTTTGGGTTCTTATACACCACCTTCGGCTGCTGGAAGTGGCAAGAGGAGATTCTCTGAAATGCCTTTGAGTTCTGCTTCAGTTAACAAGGAACAACCTCAGTCGAGCTATAGGGATCGAGCTGCTGAGAGGAGGAGCTTATATGGTTCTTCTGTTGGAGATGATATGTTGGACCATGACACCATGGATTTGAGTAAGCTCACATAACTTTTCATTGGTGTTAAACCCTTCCTGCTGTCCTTCCTTCCCTTCTCCTCGTCCACTTCCTTTTCATTCTAGTCTTGCTTCGCAAGTGCAATTTGGGAATTTTAATGTTCATATATCCATTATCCTTCCCCTTTCCAAAGAATGAAACCTAGGCTTGGTTAGTCCATTGCTTGCATGTAATGTCGAAAATGTATTGACTTGTGAGAAATTCTGCCCCATCATTTCTTCATCTATTGGAGATCGAGATTCAGCCTTCAAAAAGAGTTCTTTGGATTCAATGCCATTTCCCCCTGGAGTGGGGGGCTCACGTGGGGCTGGAGATGCGAGTGTCACTGCTCAGAGCTATGAGGTGATTACGGCAGAAAAAGCAATTGATGAGAACAATGTAGGGAACCGGATGCTCCGCAGCATGGGCTGGCATGAAGGCTTGGTACTGTTTCCCACTTTTATGTTTTTTTTTTTTTTTTTTTGCTTTTATGGTGCCACTGGTAAATACTATCGGCATTGCCCCCACCCCAAGTAACATCTTTAACAAAATCAAAGCGGACATTTTTTCTTGTAGGCTGACGTTTCCTAGTTTTATATCAATAAGTTAGACCTTTTTGCTCAAGAATCCTGATGGCATCGGTGGTAGATTTCTTTTAGGCAGAAGTGACCCTGCATATGACTTAACGAGAATTTTACAAGCAATAAAATCAATTATTGGCCACAGTAAACTATAGAATGTAGCCTTCGTTTTTGGGTCGAAGAAAGTATAGTCTTTAGGGTGACTAACTTGGAAAAGGATAGTTCCTTTTCCTGCCGAAACATGGAAATTTCAGGCTAGTTTGCATGCAGACCACTGATTTAACCTTTTTTGCTTTAAAGAATTGGCACCGTGCCCCTTATTTCACATAGGATGAATTAGCCTGTACACAAAGTCCTTGATTTTTGGGACCAGTAGGCAATCTGAAATGGGATGTTGCCATGCTTGTCGGTACTTGCCGCTGATGTGTTCAGTGTGTGTTTGTGTCCTCGTGTATATGACATGATGAGCAGGGACTGGGGAAGGATGGCAGTGGCATGATAGAGCCTGTCCAAGCACAAGCGATGGATAGTAGAGCAGGTCTTGGGAGTCAGCAAAAGAAGCTCGATCCCAGCCTAGAGGTGCAAGCTGGGGATAGCTACAAGACTCTCATTCAAAAGAAGGCCCTTGCTAGGTTCCGGGAAATGTCTTAGAGATTGAAGCATGCTTGTAAACAATAGCTGATCTTAGTTGTTGTTGATGTATTTATTGGAAGCACATTGGTGTTGGGTCTTGGATGGGTGGTGTATGGAAAGGTAAGGAGAGCATTAAATTTGCTTGTCATTCCCCTTTGAGAGTTAAATTCCAGAAATATCTTCTTTTTTGAGAATTAATGATCGAAATGTAACTCACATGTAACTTAAGTAATAAAATGTTTTCGCTTGAATTTTGAACCTTTACCTATAATTTTTTGGATAAGTGAATGGCCCGATTAAGTAAGCACTGTGTTTTGGTTTTAAATGGATTGGCCTGTGGAAGGGTAGGGGAGAGCATTTCCTTACTTGTGATTTCCCTTAGAGAGTTACTATTAGAAAGATGTTCTCTAATGAGAAATTGTGATCGTAATGTAATTTAAGATCATTTCCTTGGAGAGTTAAATTTCAGAAATATATTATTTTTTGAGAATTAGTGATTGAAACGTATTTATTGGGATGTCAACAGTTCGGTTCGGTTCGATTTTTTTTTAAAAACCGAACTGAACCATTAAAAAAATCTTCCGAACCGAACCGAATGAGACTTTGAACCAAATACGAACCGAATAGAAATTTCGGTTCGGTTTGGTTTTTTGTTTTCAGCTTTTGATTTTCGGTTTTTTTTTTTCGTTTGTTGTTTTTAAATAATTCTCAGTGAGGCGTTTCAAAAATTGAGAGAAACAAAACAAAAGTCAAGTATGCGATAGCCATATCAAAAAAGCCGAATCAGCCATGCTACAGCCAAGCCAAGCTATTCCGTCGATCATTCACGAAATGCGGCCGGTACATGACTGCACAGAAAATGATCGGCATGACCCGAAAACAGAACGATGAAACAGATTCCGAATCGCAAGCACCTCGTCGGCCAAAGCAAATTCAGAGCAAATGGCATCCGAGAGGGGGGAGACCCTAATCTCGCGCGCGGGAAACGACGGACAAAGTCGAAAGGACAAAAAAAAAAAACAAAAGAGACAAAAAGGTGCGGTCGAAACTCGCTGCTGCTGGAAAACGACGTCCGGACAGAGCAAAACAGCAATCTCGACCAAGAAAAATTCACAAAAAAATTCAAAAAAAGAAAAAAGAAAAAAAAGGAAAAAAAAAAAAAAAAAGAGGAGGTGCAAATGACCAGGAACTGAACGACGACGACTCGAAAAACCCTAAAAGGACAGAAAGCGGAGGGAAATCGACGGCGTCTCGACGGACGATCGAGGTTCTACATTGGCATTCTTTCTCGCCAAGCAAGCGAAAAGGTCCAGCAAAATATCGAGATTGATTTGATCTTAGCCCCCTAAAATTTTTCCATGATAAGAAGTTATGCTCCGCGATTGTGCATATTTATTAGCCGATTTTTTTACGAATAAATGATGTTAAAGAATAATTCACTAAAATAGGTGTCATTGTACGAGCAAATGAATATTAACTCTTTTTTTTTTTACCATTCTTAGCCTAATTCTCTTCCACATTTTGTTGTGATATGTGTTTGACCTAAAAATATTTCTAGAATCCTATACTCTCAGCAAATGCCGATGGTATCTTGGATCATATCATAATGCTCCATCGCTCGGCTTATGGACGGATCTAGAATAAAAAAAAGTTTTCATAAGATCAGATTGCAAAGCTTAAAGCATGACAAACTGACCCCTATACAAAAGTGAGGTACGTGTTTGAAATGTACAGTTTTGTTGGTTATGCAGTATCGCATGACATTAAGGTGTGGACTTCGATGCCATTTTTTTTTTTTTTTTAAATATCAAACACGTGGGACTGTAAATTACTTCCGATTTATGATATGAAGGGAAGAGAGAAGAAAACCACATCTAACACGCTTTATACCATTTCAAAAAAAAAAAATTAAGTTTATGATTTTAATGCCGTTATATAATAATAATTATTCATTTTACCATTGGGGATTTCCATTGATGTTAAGTGGCGAGAGGGAGGAGCGAGAGGTGTGTGAGCGTGGGAGGGTGTGCGTCACGCAAACCGCAAGAGAGGAGGAAGAAGAAAGAGGGTTGCGGAAAAGGGAGAGCCAAAAAAACCGAAGAATAAGACTCCGGGACGCCTGAAGAGAAGCTCCAGCCTCGCGTTGATCCGTCCGGCGACCTTCCTAGCCACGTCCCTGAGCCAACCAAGTAGGTCTCACTCTGCCCCTGCTCCGATTTGGGTACAGCAGGCCGGAGCTCGCGGCCTCGTGGCCTGAGATCCCTCAGTCTCCTACATTGTGCGGCGGCCTCGCCGGCGTAGGTTCAGGGCCTGGCTCCAAGTTTTTCTCCAGCAAGTAGATGAGATATATAATTATCTTATCAACATCTAATAATTCTATCTACAGTTAGTTGGTAATGATGATTAATGTTTAGTGTTGTTAATTTTCATTATTTGGTGTTAACACCTATATCAATATCGATATAAAAGATATCAATAGATGGTATGCCATGAATTATTAGGTCGGTTGAGCAAGTCATATGCTACTTCCTACTTGGTGAGCCATGGAGTTGAGTTCAAATCAGCTTTAATTGTTTTTTTTTTCTAAAAAAAAAAAAAGAAAGAAAATCGGGCATGCATCTAATTTGTTTTTTTCTTTAAGTTGGAAAGTTACTATTTAATTGTTAATTAAAATAATTAAACAAGAAGGCCATGCAGATTTTAGGATAGGACTTACTACTTAGCCTATTCATTGTGATCACGAGTTTTACTCTCTTTTTTTCAAAATTGGAACAGAATCCCCAATCACCGACCCGATCTAGGATTCAGATTCCAGATCCGATATATCTTTTAAATATTTCTTTATCTCTAAGGCACTACAAGAGATATATATATATATATATGGCAAAGACGACGCTCGACGACGCTCGACGACGCGGAGAAGGATAGCTCAGTGGTGGTCTGCAACATGTTTCGCTTCTTCAATCCAGAAGACGACGCCGTGGAGGTTTGCGAGTCGACTCGGTTGCTGTTTAGGTTTCAAGTTTTGTTTCTCAACACATCCATTGATTATTATCTTCATGTGCAACAGGTGAAATTGATTTTGCCTTTGCTAAGGGTAGAATGGAAAGACCGTGTTATTTTCAATGGCCCTGCCATCAGCGAGATGAATGGACGGGTATACCTTTTTGGCTATTTCTTTATCCTGGTCTGCTTTTCTTTTTTGGGTCGAAATACTGGTCTGCTTTAATGAGTCGATAAATCTGGAACTTCTGCTGGGCGTTTGCCTTTTGCGAAGTTGTTGACTTTGTTGAGTTTTGCCTCAAGCACAACACCAAGAACAACAAGAATCGTGTCAGGAAGATGGATCTTAGCCATCTTAAGGCTACTATAACACGGACCAAGCAATTGATCGGACAAGGTAAACAATTTTTAAAATTAGGCTTATTATTTTGCTTTCCCTACTGCTCTCATTGTGATAGTACTTTCTTTTTTTGTCAATTCAAATCAGCATGGTCCATTTTACGGATTAATTCATATACAATTCCATGTTAGGGAAATCTACAGGTCAACTTTGTCGTAAGAAATTTTCTTGAGAAAATTGTAAAACACTAACTAATCGTGCAGGCTTTCGGAGATTTACAAGCTGGTACCTTTATGCAGTGAATAGGGTATTCACGAACCATATATGTCAGGTGAAGAATGCCTCAAGTGTTCCTTTGATGTGCGTAGTGAAAGTTCATCTGTACGAATTCGTTTTTCCGGGAGGTCATAATTATGGCGTGACACATCAATGGATGCTCTTCGACAAAAAAAAGAAAATTCGGAAATGGATAGTCGGCCATGAGTTAATGCCCGGAGATTATATGGACGTGCGATGTTGGTCCACACGGGGCACTTCTGTAAGCTACGCGTGTCTCCATGTTTACCCAAAGATAGCAGGAGAGTATCCTTTTGATATGTATGGATCCGGCGAAGACAAAATTGTCTATCCCAACGGAGTTAAGGCTGTGGATGTGGCAGGATTCTTCAAAGCTTGGTGCTGGGATGGGCCATGTGAAATGTCACTCAATTGGAAGGGCAAGGGCAAGGTGATCGGTCACACAATGGGCAAGGAGATAAAATCAGTTATTTATTGATTTAAGTATCCGTGCTCTTGTTAAGATTGGAGATTCTCGTCCTTGTTAATTTCTCTATTATCAAATTTGACGTCCTTTCGCCATAGTCAAACTGTGACTTTATATTTCTCAATTAAATACCGTCTCTATTTCTTCTTAACTCAGTTGCCTCCTCTCTTGTTATGGAGAATTGGTCACAAATTGATCTATCTTTGACCTAAGAATATTGCAATAGAACGCTATATCCTCTGCAAATGCATTATCAGTATATGACAAACTGGCTTCTATATAAATTACTTTTCAACTTAGGTTGAATACCGCAAGAAGCGGCATCTGCATAATTTGCTGCCAATCTTGTTTCTCTTGCAAAAGGCCGCAATATTACCCCGTGGACCTATGGTGCCAACATAGGCAAATTGGTAATTCTAACGACACGTGAGATCTATCCTAGACAAAAACTCCATCAAATAAAAAATTATTAAGATGATTTACTGCAAAAAAAAAAAAAAAAACGCTAAATAACTCGATAGCAAAATTGCAAGTTGTTGTATGCGATTAAAGTAAACATCGACGTAGACAAAAGAAATCTAAAACCATTGCAATGCTTGAATAACTGATGTCCTTGAACTTTTAATAAGTGATTCAATGTGGTTCCTTTCCTTAGAATCATTGAGGCGGAGTATTTCGCTTTGTTTTCTATACTTATCATCAAATTTGTTCAATTTCAATCTCATGCTTTTATTCGCGACTTGTCAAATTTAGATTCAATCCCAATACACAACGTTTTATTTGTTACGTCATGATATTAAATTCAAACAGAATATGTTAATTAAATTGCTACACAATACAAAACATTTAAGATATGAATCCTTTGATACAAAAATGCTTACTTGCGTTTATGTGTTGTAAGTTTCTTCACATGTATCTAAATATATCGTGTTAGAACATGAAACGTTTCAGATTATATAAATAAACGAGTCAAACCACATTATAGATGGACAAGATGGTCAATTCACGCTTCATGTGTTTGTTCTTCATCGTAATTAATCTTGTATTAACCTTTTTTTTAGCTTGGGTAATGCATGGCTTTTGTCAAGGGATTGCGTTAAGAGCTAGAAAGTCCTAAATTAGAGTGACCTGCATTCCTAGAGAAAAAAGCCAAAAGAGATGCAAGAAGCGACAACAAAATTTGCGTTAAGAGCTACAAAGTCCTTCGCTCATCCTAGCGCTGCTGTTGTCCCGACATTCCAGCTGTTGTCCAATTTAATCCCTTCGGGTTCTTCTTCTTGTTTTCGCAGAATCTGTTTATGAATTCGATAACCATACTAGCGAGTTTGTTCCCCGCAGGTCCTTGACTGGTTGGCCGTGAGCGCCCCACCGTCCACTTCCACTAGCGGCCGGCCACCGTCATCCGTGAGCACCGTTCACCGGTCCATCTTCGGGAGCACAACATTCGAACTAACTAGCTAATAATCTGGTCTCGATTTGATTCAAATATTTTATTTCCTAATTTGGTGATATCGATATCTAACGAGCATATTAGGAAGTCTTTCTAGTTACCAATGCACATATATAATTTGTAATTCTATTTTTTAGGCTTGAGATTGGTTTATGGGTTGCACAGAAAATCTAATAACCTGATATTTATGGCTTAAGATTGGTTTATCGATTCTATTTGCTACCAAATTTCATTTGAGAGAATATTCTTCACGATCTTCGTGTTTATTTTATTCCACTGGTGGGATGCTTATCTCTTGCGATTTGATGCTACTTCATTTGATTATTTTACGCAAAATAGATTGCTTGATAGGTTATGTTAGAATTTAGATAATATGGCATGTTCAATAGATTTTATTCACAATATAGATCACACGTTAGGATAATATCTATCTAAGTTAAGATAATTATTTGAAAAGAGTAGGATTTAATTAGATTAGTTTCTAATTTAAATTGGATAATATTCTGTCCTAGACAGTTTATTTTCATTAATAAATAACGTGCTCTCTTTTCATTAGATTAGAGGATGGACATTAAGGAGAGTAAGTAATAAGTAAGATCATTGTTGGTCCAGTATATAATGGTGAGTCTCTATCAATCCGTTTGATTATGTTGACCAAACATCTAGCAGGTGTTTCCAAGCCTGATTAGTGTTTGCTATGCATTGAAAGATACTTCTAAGGAACGAGCAAATATCATTGTTGAAATTTCAGATGGATTCTAGAATTCAATGAGATATAATGATTGTAAGAGCTTTCTCAAGAAGTAGATGGAGATCAAGTCAAGATTGACTCTCTAAAACACTAGGGAGCCTATCGGTTGGTAAATATATTGCAGTATAATTACAAAGATAATGATTAACAATTAGGAAAAAAAAAGCGCTTTTAATGCTACCGTCAAAGTGAAGAACTATCAACCTATTGAATTTGTGGAAATTAAATTGGTAAAACAATTGAGTACATTTTGGCTAATCCGAATCTAACTAATTGGAAGTAAATATACACAATCCCCCAATATTTCTTAAATTGAACAAGTACACATTTTTATTGCTCACTCTTTTAATGGTTTGTTGGTAAAGACACTTACCATCCGACAAGGTAGAACATTGAAAGGTTTTGCCCCTTTATACTATTACCATTTACAACATACCACGGCCAGTCCTCCAACCAAATATCCTCACAAACTGCGACGGTATTTGCTAATTGCTGTGGGAAAAGAGAAGTGATGGAACTTCTTAAATCACTAATTTGTTTAACAGATGTGATGACATTCTCATCCGATTTACAAGAAATCAAGCAAAGTGGGTCTAAATAAAAAGAAACAAAGTTTTTGACATTTTTTTCTTTTTTGACATACGTTTATCATATTCTTTTCATAAAAAGTCTATATCATAAATTTGCCTAAATTACCTTGATCATTAACAATAATGGAGTGAAATTCATCGGACACGCCATAATCGATTTGGTGGAGTTTTTTTTTTTTTTTGCCAACACACCGATCCCAAGTTTACAATTAAAAAAAAAGCCTAATGTTCACTGATAATCAAATTGGTGGATTGGACTGCATTATCGTGTTATTGCAGAATCAAATACATGTCCCGCCTAAATGCAAAACTTCAATTTAAAAATTCAACCATGACATGATATTAAATACATCGCATGACATAATATGTTTGAGAAATTGACTCTTATATGATATTAAATGCAAAAATTCAATTTAAAAATTCAACCATGTCGAGCGTCCAAGTTGGGGGAAGGGTTTTGAGTCGGGATGCTTTTGCAACCCAGTCTGCTGCTTGATTTGCTTCTCTAGAGCAATAGGCTATGCTTACATGGGTCATCTAGGCCAAAATCTGTTGGCACTCCCGAATTAAGTCCTGCACAGCCCAAAACTCCACTGTCCGTCCCAGAACGAGCTCCACTAGCGGGAGACAATCACTTTCGCAGATTAGATTACGTTTCTGTTCCTGTACTTCTCCCACGTGAGGTTCTTCTCTCTGTTTCAGCAGTTGCAGCAGTCCATTGAGCAGAGCTAAGGTTTCCGCCTACAGGGATGAAGAGGCGTGGATCTCTTCGGCAAACCCATCGACGATCACTCCGTTGGAGTTTCGCAGAATCCCAGCATTCGAGCTAGACGAGTTGCCTTCCACCCACGAGCAGTCGACGTTCAGCTTCAGAGCTTGGCTATCTGGCGCTGTCCAGCTCACAGGTATGGACGTCGTTCTTGCCTTTCCTTTTCTCGTACTTGGGTTCCATCGACTAAAGCTTCGACTTTGTGCCATGGAGCTGAGTTCAGAGATCAGCTTCATTTGTTTTCTCTATTAAAAAAAAAAAGAGAAAGAAAATGGGGCATGCATCTAATTTGTTTTTTTCTTTAAGTTGGAAAGTTACTATTTAACTGTTAATTAAAATAATTAAACAAGAAGGCCGTGCAGATTTTAGGATAGGACTTATGACTTAGCCTATCCATTGTGATCACGCGTTTTACTACTTAGCCTATCCATTCCAGATCCGATATATCTTTTAAATATTTCTTATCTCTAATCTAAGGCACTACAAGAGGTATATATGGCAGAGAAGAAGGAGAAAACACCCAACGACGCAGAGAAGGATAGCCCAGTGTTGGTCTGCAACATGTTTCGCTTCTTCGATCCAGAAGACGACGCTGTGGAGGTTTGCGAGTCGACTTGGTTGCTGTTTAGGTTTCAGGTTTTGTTTCTGAACACATCCATTGATTATTATCTTCATGTGCAACAGTTGAAATTGATTTTGCCTTTGCTAAGAGTAGAATGGAAAGACCGTGTTATTTTCAATGGCCCTGCCATCAATGAGATGAATGGACGGGTATACCTTTTTGGCTATTTCTTTATACTGGTCTGCTTTTCTTTTTTGGGTCGAATCTGCGTTAATGAGTTGATAAATCTGGGTCTTCTGTTGGGCGTTTGCCTTTTGCGAAGTTGTTGACTTTGTTGAGTTTCGCCTCAAGCACAACACCAAGAACAACAAAAATCGTGTCAAGAAGATGGATCTTAGCCATCTTAGGGCTACTATAACACGGGCCAAGCGACTGACCGCACAAGGTGAACAGTTTTTAAAATTAGGCTTATTAATTTGCTTTTCATACTGCCCTCTTTGTAATAGTACTTTCTTTTTTTGTCATTTCAGCATAAACTTTACCAATTAATTCATATACAACCCCATGTTAGGAAAATCTAAAGGTCAACTTTGTCGTGAGAAAATAATTGCCTTTTGCGGGACTTTTCTAGAGAAAGTTGTAACCCTAGCCAATTGTGCAAGCTTTCGAAAATTTACAAGCTGGTACCTTTATGCAGTAAATAGGGTATCCTCGGGCCATATATGTCAGATCAAGAACATCTCGAGTGTTCCTTTTATGTGTGTAGCAAAATTTCATGCGTACGAATATGTTCTTCCGAGAGGTCATAATTATGGCGTGACACATAAATGGATGCTCTTCGACCCAAAAAAGAAAATTAGGAGATGGATATTCGGCCATGAGTTAATGCCCGGAGATTATATTGACATACCATTGTTTCCCTTATGGAGCATTTCTGTAACCTACGTGCATATCCATGTTTACCCGAAGATAGCAGGAGAGTATCCTTTTGATATGTATGGATTCGGCGAAGACGAAATTGTCTATCCCAACGGAGTTAAGGCTGTGGATGTGGCAGGATTCATCAGCTCTGGGTGCGTGTATTCGTCACGTGAAGTGTCACTCAATTGGAAGGGCAAGGTGATGTGTTGCTCAATTGGAAGGGCAAGGTGATAAAATCGGTTGTTTATTGATTTAAGTATCCATGCTTTTACTAAGATTGGAGATTCTCGTCCTTGTTAATTTCTCTATTAATAAAGTTGCAATAGTCTTCTGACGGGCTATCAAATTTGACTTCTTTTCGCCATAGTCAAGCTGTGATTTTATATTTCTCAATTAAATATAGTCTCTATTTCTTCTCAACTCAATACTCAGTTGCTTCCTCTCTTGTTATGGAGAATTGGTCACAAATTGATCTATCTTTGACCTAAAAATATTGCAATAAAATGCTATATCTTCTGCAAATGCATTATGGTTCAGCTGAAGTTTTAGGTCGAATGTTGGCTTCTGCATAATTTGCTGCCAGTCTTGTTTCTCTTGCAAAAGGCCGCAATATTACGCTGTGGACCTACGGTGCCAACATAGGCAAATTGGTAATCCTAACCACACGTGAGATCTATCCTAGACAACAACTCTATCAAATCAAATATCATTGCTACGATTTACTGCAAAAAACACTAAATAGTGGCATCAAATCATTGAGTCTTATTTATTTCTCTCTATTCAATCAATCTCAATAGCAAAATTACAAGTCTTTATATGTGATTAAAATAAACATCGACGTAGGCAAAAGGAATCTGAAACCATTGCAATGCTTGAATAACTGATGTCCTTGAACTTTTAATAAGTGATTCTGTGACGACCCGAGCGGCGGTGCGCGGGGAGGAGGGATGGCGGTGCATCCGCGCCTCCGGTCCTCGGACGAGCGCAAGGGAAGGGGAAGGGATTCCTCTCCCTCTTGTCCCACATCGCTTAGGGAGGGGTCATGGGCCTTGTATATAAGGCTTTGGTTCCCTTAACTTGTGACGACGCGTTTTAAAGCCGTGAGTCCAAAGCGGACAATATCACACAAGTGGGACCCTGGATATTACAAATGGTATCAGAGCCGACTCCCGACAGCGTGTGGGGCCACAGCGAGGACGCTGTGCTCCCAAGGGGGGGAGAGTGTGACGACTCGAGCGGCGGTGCGCGGGGAGGAGGGATGGCGGTGCGTCCGCGCTTCCGGTCCTCGGACGAGCGCAAGGGAAGGGGAAGGGATTCCTCTCCCTCTTGTCCCACATCGCTTAGGGAGGGGTCATGGGCCTTGTATATAAGGCTTGGGTTCCCTTAACTTGTGACGACGCGTTTTAAAGCTGTGAGGACTCAGTGTCCAAAATGGACAATATCACACAAGTGGGACCCAGGATGTTACAGATTCAATGTGGTTCCTTTCCTTAGAATCATTGAGGCAGAATATTTCGCTTTGTTTTCTATACTTATCATCGATTTTGTTCAATTTCAATCTCATACTTTTTTTTGCAACTTTGCAAATTTAGATTCAATCCCAATACAAAGCGTTTTATTTGTTATGTCACGATATTAAATTCAAACATAATATGTTAATTTAATTGCTACACAATACAAAACATTTAAGATATGAATCCTTCGATACAAAAATGCTTACTTAAAATGATCAAATGTTTTTGCTCGAACCATACTTTATCAGTTATTTTTCGAACCTTCACCTGTAACTTTTTAAATACGTGAATGGCCCCGATCAAGCAAGCATTGTGCTTTGGTCTCAGATGGATTGGCGTATGGAAAGGTAAGAGAGAGCGTTTCCTTACTCATGATTTTTCCTTTAAGAGGCTAATACCAGAAAGATGTCCTCTATTGAGAACTTGTAATCCTAATATAATTTAAGATGATTTAATTTTTCTGTTAGAATATATTTTCTTAATAATCATTTGAGTCTTGAAACTTCATCTGTAATTTATATTCCTGCCCGCTGCCATCGCTATCAAAGTTTTGAGATACATCAGATGGCGACGATAAACACAGCGCGATCCTGAGTTTCTGTTATTTAGCAGTTTTCTCGTGATGAAGATTGTGCAATGTCGGAATTTTTCAGTACATTGCAGGTTTCTCGCTTTCAGGCAATGCAGGCGACACAATATACCATATGAAAGTAATGAATATTAGAAAGTCGAAGTGGATTTTCTCAATAATATTCCCAGCTCATAAAAATATATCTTTGATATATTTTCATCATGACAATCTCAACGTCGAAGCCCCCATCTTGAATGTTTTGTTCGACTTATTTGCACGCAGTCACTGGCGTAGCACAGATCACATTTGACAGTATAACATATGAGCAGGGGCTGATTAGAGAGACAAGCCATTTAATAAAGAAGCGATTTTAAAGAAAATACGCAAGTGGGGAAATGGAGTTTGCGATCAAGCTTGTCTAGAAGGGAAGTTTCAAAAGGAGTATCACCTGGAAAAGAGAGAATGACCAGAAGAAAGTGAAATATGCTTAGGGAGGACTGGATGACCGGGAGGAGAAATTAGAGAAGACAAATCTAGAAATGATTACATCCAAGGAAAAAAGTGTCCGTAATGATGTAAACGGTCAATTTCAGATGACTTTAGATTAAATAAAAGGATAAGATTGCTGTCCATTATTCATGAGAGAGAGAGAGAGACAGAGACAGAGACAGAGAAAGAGATTCCAGTCTTCACCGAGGAATTTACTGGGTTTAAATGGACTAACTCCCCAACTCCAATTGGTTTTCCAATTTCACAAGTGGTGTTCGGATTTGTTTTTATTCATATACATCAAGAACTAAAAGATCAAGGTACTTTGAGTGGAGACAACTATAGAACGTTAGGGGAAAAAGGAAAGGAATGAACAGAGAGTTGATAAGGACTCATGAACAACAGGATGCAGATCGGGTTTCTTCAGAGCTTGTATCTGCTAGAACCATTCCCGCTGGCACTGAATTCTGCATAGCCTGAACTCTAGGCAACCTCTTTGCTGTTCCCAGCACAAAAGTAATATCAGTTAAAGACCGTCCAGAATATACAAATGCTACTATCAACCAAGAGAAAATCGCAATATTATATCATGAGTTTGCCCCAAAAAAGAGCTATGATGGAGGCACGAAAATCACAAGGGCAAACCTTCTCTGCTCATACAAATGCAGTTTTCCCAATTTCTGCTAGATTTGATTTTGAATTAGCAGGAAGCAAAGCTAATGGGTATATTGTCATGATAGATGTCAGTGTTGATGATAACACATCCTTATGCAGCCAGAAAAATAAGAAGCTAATGCCAACATATAGAGGGGGTATGGCAGAAAGGGAAAATGCAGCTATCTTCTCGAAAAAATGGCTTCTAATAGAATGGACACAGGTTTTTGGGTCTCACTCCTCCAGGGTTGACAAGATGATGCTTATTTGTGGGGTTGAACCATATTTTGCCCCCAGATCATTGGGTTAGTCTCCGTATATAAAGAGAACGATGGGGAAAAAAAGCTAGAACACATTATTCATTTTTTCAATGCTTCCATGGAAGAATAGAAGCTTACCTATTTCATAAAACAGTTTGCTAACATTAGTGGCAGTCTTAGCAGATGTTTCTATGAACACGAGTCGCCTTTCTTCTGCATACATGCGTGCCTCCTGCAACATCGTAGCATATTATGAACACACAGAGGCTTATAGAGCTGCGATGCAGAAACTGAGATGTTACCAACTGAAAACAGTTCTGCAATAAGACCAATTCTGCATAGAGCACCAATTTCCAAACTGAATAGAACAAAAATATAAGCTGGAAATTTCTTCGAGCACATAAACTATCAAAAGACTCATCCTTGATGGCAGCAAAAGCTAACTCTACCATAACCAAGAATTCTTGCTCTTTAACTCCATTTGAGAGTAAGTGATTTACAAAATGCCTTTACATAATTATTTGAATCATTAATGTTAGGAAACTGCAAAAAAACAAATAAGAAAAGATTTATAAGATCCTTCCTTTATGGGTAAAATGCTAACAAGACCAGGCTAACTACCTAAGTAATATTTAACGAGATAGGTGGTTAGAGATTAGCCTACCATTACACCTTGAATCCCTTTGAATCAATCAAATTAGAAAAAAATCTACAAGACTTATTGAAGTGGCCTGTGACAACTTGTCATCGAGATAATAAAAACAAACAACGGAACAGCCAAGAAAATGCACTCCCATCTTCTTGATGGGAAAACTACCCACTTCTTTCTCTAAGAAGCTAAATGAGACAGGACCACAAGAATTGCAGAACAATGAACCAAAATGAATTCCCCATCAAACTCATCAAAACAATTTAAAGAAATATCAGTGTTTACCTCAGCTGCCACTTTTCTTTTATCCTCCATATCAGTCTTATTTCCAGCAAGTGTTATTATCAAATTGGGATTTCCTGTTATAACTCAAAATTCACAGTAAGCAACACATTGAAGTCTAAAACAATCATAAAGTCATCTCTTATTGAAAATCGTAGTAAATTCCAGAATGACGACAGACGATGGTATCGTGACTTGAATCACATTATAAGAATAGAAGTTAAAAAATGAGTAGGGAAAAAGGAGGTTTTGTGCCGCAGTGCAAAAGGCGAATTGAGATAAGCACATATGCATAAGCTAGAAGTAGCTGCCTGCTCTTCTAAAATGGGAGAGGGAGCTCACTAAGAAAAAAATGTAGATACAAAGTAGCTTTTTTCCAAACACAGTGTAGAAGGCTGCTTTAAGGGTCGGTTCACAAACATCGTAAAAAGAACAACAAAAACCCCCTGTCGAGTCATTCTTGTAAGGATTCAAAAATCAACATCATAAACTCTCAAAGATTCAAGGACTTGATTGCACTTCAAAATATTTCAAGACCACATTGTGAGCTGATATTCTTGCATTGTTTCCAATAGATCCAAGAATGGCCAAAAAAAAATTCAGTAGGTGCTTTTCGCCAAATAATGATATTTTTTATATGCATTTAATAGAAGAATCAATTACCAAAAGACTGAAAAGACATTTGGATATTACAATAAGGTTTGTGCAATAAGTTACAAGCCCTGTAAATTTTCTCTTTACAAGGTAAAAAAGTTTGAGGATAAGCAAGGCACCTTGCTTGTGAAGTTCCTCCACCCACTTCTTAGCCCGTTCAAATGACTCCTACAATGCACAAGAACTTTAGACATAATGAAATTAAAAGGGACCAAAGCTATAGCATGTTGGGTCGGTGTATTGTTTGAACCTTCCATAATTTCTGTCGTACTCATTCTGTTCTAAGCCATCTATTTAACATTACTTCCACATTTCCTATTATAGCGTTTCTATACTAAGGTTTAAAACTTCTAAGCTATTCCTAACAGAAGAGATAATTAACCTTCCTAACTGATTGTTCATTCACAAGCACAAAACTTACAAAAGATGAATAAAAGAGAATGGGAAGATTACATACGGTGCTAGTGATGTCATAGACAACAATAGCTGCAGCAGCGCCTCTGTAGTACATAGGAGCCAAGCTGTGGTACCTTTCCTGACCTGCAGTATCCCATATCTCAAACTTCACCGATGCATCATTGACACCCACTGTCCGCGAGAAGAATGCTGCTCCTATAGTTGATTCCTACCATCATCAGTAAGTAACGACAGAAATAAAATCACTGAGAACAGGATGAGCAAACATTCCAGCAGATCTGCAGCACTGTTGACTTCTCAGAATGGATGGATGGATGGATGGACGTAATGAGACCCAATAGGTTGGATAAATGGAATGAGACGTAATGAAGGGATGGATGTAATGAGACCCAAGACGTACCCTGCCATGGTACCACCCCCTCCCTCTCCAAAACAAACATCTGTGGTTCCATCTCAAGCAGAATGGGAATGGGATATAGCACCCCAGAGAGACATAATGGGAAACAGTAAAGTGAATATTCTCCAAACCACTTCAAAACATGCAAAATCTTTTCACGACTTTAGTTTAAAACAGAACTGGAGGCTTGTAAAGTACTAGCTTGCTCATTTCCAAGCATGCAAACTTTCACTGGATAGCTCTCTCTCCACCCTATCACCATCGAAGAAGGAAATTGCTATGTCAAGAATTCTCCACTTATTTAATCTATTGAGCTATCATCCTTCACATGTTAAGAGTTTTCCCCATCACACTTAAAAATGCAATCTTCACAGTACTTAATTTGCTGGATCTATCTAGAGATGATAAAGTGATCCAAGACCATTTTCATATTTTAATTCTCGGGTGCATCCCTCCCACCCTCCTTTTCCAGTTTCCAATCCTATCCAAACATAGACATGTATAGTGAAGTTGAAAAGTCTGCAATGAACATACGGTAGTTTCTCAAATCTCACTCTATTAACCATGCCAACTTTCATCCCATTCTCCGATGAAGCTCCGATATAGATTGGCAAGGGAACTTGCAATAGGGTATTCCATTGCATTACTTTACCGTGCGGACACTTCCTACTATAGACGCAGAAGACTGAGACAAGAAGGAGCCTTATCTCCAAGGAATCCTTCACGAATCTCTCTCCAAGCATGAACCAAATACTGCTAAGTTCTACAGAAACCTAACAATATCGCATCCCCGTTTACGTTCTTCAGAAACCCATAACATATGCAAAAAATTAAGGTGGCAATCACCACCAATGCATGTGCGAGGGCTAATCTCATTATGTATAACAAGCCATTATTGCTACATACACATCCTCGCAATCACTTTGAATTTTCAACAACGAATGCCAAAAAAAAAAAAAAAAACCATAAAATACAGATATCAACCTAATTTTCAATACATGTCATTTGATTTCTCAAACCTCTCCCTCCCCCCCCCCCCCCCCCCCAACCCCCCACCCAAAGCAAAAAAAAAGGCTCGCAAGATGCACTTTTCATCCTCAATATCAACCCATAAAATCAAATTGCAAATTCAAACAAGAAGAAGAAGGACGAGAAATGAGGGATGCGCAAAAGAAGACCTGAAAATCAAAGAACTGGTCCTTGACGAAGCGCAAGACGAGGCTGGACTTGCCGGCACCCATGTCCCCCAGCAACACCTGAACAAGAAAACAAGTAAAGCCCTCCACGAATCATTCATCGTTCGAGCGGAAATCGGTGGGGGTGGGGGAAACCCAGCAAAAAGAGAAGAGGCCGTCGTCACGAGAGACTCACGAGCTTCGCATTGATGGTCTTGCTGTTGTTCCCGAGAATCGCCGGCTTGGGCAGCGGGGGATTCGAGGAGAAGGCTTCTCCTCCGGCCATCGCAAATCGAATCGAATCGAACCGAATCGGAGCTCTCGCCCGGGACGCCGCCGGAGAGAGTAAGTAATCTCAGCACGCAAAGTGCTTCCTTCGTTCCTTCCTTCGTTGTTTCCAGCACGCGATAAACACGACAGCTCGCCCGTCGCAACGCAACGAATGAGAGACGACGACGACGACGAGGACGACAGGGCAGGGAGGGAGAGAGAGAGAGAGAGAGAGAGAGAGGGGATCTTAGGATTAGCTGCCTACAAATACAAGGGCCGAAATTTGGTCAAAACAATCCAGGTTTTTTCTTTTTCTTTTTCTTCTTCAAATCGATTAATGTCATTTGTCAGTTATCTAGAGGTGGTAAAATGGTCCATCATGATCGCTTCGACTATATTGAGTATGAGTAGGACTTAAATTAACTTATTTTACTTCGCCTAAACGAATTTTCATGTAATATGGATTTTGTGATCCTTACTCAAATTAGCAGGGGTGTCACACTATTGGACTGCCCTCGGACCGAACCAGGCGATTGGGTCCAACTCTCACGATTTCATAGAATTGAAAGTAGTGATTGTTGATTAGATTCATGATTCCAAAGGAGAATCGGATTGAATCGAACAAATTTTATTTTTTTAAAATACATTTTTTTAACTTTTTAAAAATAACAATAAATCCTAAAAATAATAACAATTCTAATATTTTTTAATTTTTTTGCTAAGTGATCGGTTCCATGAGATCAGACCACACTAGTCGGTCCGGTCCGGTCCGGTCCAGTCCTTAGTTGTAGGACCATTCAGCCTAGTTCTCGATCCCACAAATTAGGAATAGGGAACCGATCGTCCTTAACCTTAATTCATCCGAGTTTTCCAAGTTTTCGAAGTTTGGTGTATGTTGACTCCTTCACTATGTCGAGGCACTGTTTTATTGATATGATAGCAACTGATTCGCCATGTTCATATAGAGAGAGAGGGATCATGATTTGATTGACGGTAGGCGGGCAGCTACTTGCCCGACCCCTCCAAAGCAAAGAGAGAGTTTGGAAAATGGACTGCCCTGGATTAAAAATGTCGTAGAAAACGAGTTGCAAATGGAGAAAAGGGGCTGGCCCACCGTCCGCCGTGGATGTCGCCGCAACTGAGCAACGTGAATGTGAAGCAGCCCTTTTTTTTTTTAATGGTTTTGTCTTTTCTTCTCTTTCATCAACACTGGATTGACAAGAAAGCTTTTTATTGAGCACGGTTGAACGCAAGCCCAATCCGAACCATCACGAAACGATGCATACATGATCGTGCTTTATTTTTATTTTTTTTGAAAGTGGAGTTTTAACCATTACTCTTTTTGCAATTAGGGTTCGTCATAAAATGCGTGATTGCTTTTATTTATTTATTTTAATTATAGAATACTAGTACTAATAATTTTAATAATAATAATAATAATAATAATAATAATAATAATAATAATAATAATAAAGAAAGAGACTTTTTGCGCGTTTATGATGAGGTGTTAATTAAGATCTCTTTCTAATCTTTTTTTTTCTGGTCCTGTTTCGAATCTAATAACTCATCTTTTATCTTACCTATTATCTGATTAGTAATTGCTCATAATGTGATGCTTTTCGCCCTAATGCCTCGGCAGGAATTTAAAGTTAACTTTTTCAGGAAAAATAATAGAATATGGCCATCAAAGCAACCGCTTTCATTTTAAATCAGGTACTATATACAAATTTGAGAATAAAAATATAGTTCGCTATTCACGTACATATCTTCTTTTAGGGAGCTCTTTTCTTTTAAGGACTTCCCTAACGCTGCTTCAATCCAACATTTGAATGACGAAATGGCTTTGCTTGTCCCTACCCTAATAGAGTCAGCGGCATAGTGATTGAATTTCTTCTTTTAGGACTAACTTTTTCCTTGATAGTAAAAGTGACTTCTTACTTTCCACTTTGGGAAAGGCCTAGTGAATTATGAATCGAGAGAAACATTAGATTCAACCTTTTGTTATCATTTTTAATAACATATTTATACCTTTCTAAAAGTTGCTCTATCTTCCATGTTATTTTTAATTACATATTCTATGTCTTATACCTAAGTTTTGGACGTCTATTTCCTTAGTATGCCTAAGTAACAAGAAACCGTGTTGCTTGTCCTTTGTCTCGATAGCTTGTACCGTCTTACAAAATTTCAAAATATTTTTCTAGTGACTCAAAAAATATAAATATTTTTCACGTTAAAATACTATTCTTATTCTTTCTAATGATTAATATTAACACATTCACGCAATTTTCAAAAACATTTGTTAAAAAATGATTTGCCTCTGGGCTAATAGTCAGATTATATGCTATTTCGATACCATTGTCCGTCGCATGTTAATGAGGTATTATTCTGTTCAATAACATGCAACTGGAATTTGTTCAATTATTAATGAACTATTTTAGCTACAGAATATTAAAATAAATTCAAGAGCCGGTCAGTCTTTTTTTTTTTAAATTAAATTTAGCAAACCATTATTCTACACGCATTTTATAAACAACAATCTTTTTTTGCTTGCAGGAGCGAAGGTCGGGGTTGGGCCGGAAGAATTAGAAGTACGAACTGATTTTGTTACCTACAAAATCAGAAGTTATAAATTTATGATAAATAAGTTTTTTTTTTTAGCCTCATGATATTTTCAAATGGAAGTAATACTTTATTTCAAATTTTAGGAAAATAATATTAGGCTATTTTCCAAAAAAACATAGAGTAACTTACGGAGTCCAAACTAAGTTTAATAGTTAATTTGACAACTCGTTCTATACTTGTCGTCATGGGAGTTTCACAGAAGAAAATAATTCAAATTGATGGTTCCATTAGGCGTACGTTGTATCAACTAAAGTGAGGCTTTCCTTCTTCATTTTCCCGTAATTAAGATTCAAGAGTTTGTATGAAGAGTTTTCTGGAATCAGATTCGCCGGCACCAAAGTCTCCATAGATTATAGGACTTGAAATTAGCTCCAAATTATTGATATAGAGCTGAATCTTCATTTTTAGGTATGTTTAGAGGGTGAACTTCTTGTACGACACGATCTGTGTAGACTTGTAGATTTTACCAAACTCCAATCTATTCACCGGCTATACTTAGGTCCCTCCAAGCATATTATACTAATTAAGTTATCCAATCTGTTCTCCTGCTTGGTCTGCCCACGTATCTTGCAATCCCGATCCACCCTAGCACTATCTACTCATTTTCTTGTTCTCCATTTACAGAATAAGAAAGCTCTTCACTAACATAGTGTCTTGATGAAACATAAACATATGAAGTTGTACACTCGAATATACCAATTAATTCACAGAGGATGTTTTCTCATCCTCCATGTACATAGCGAGTTTTCCCAACCGTGTTGACATGATATTAATGATTTGGAACTGAACCAAACCGAAGGTGTAAGTTTGGTTCGAGTAGTGATGTAATTGGATTGATCTGAGTTTGGCTCGAGATTTTCCCAAATAGATAAATCTGGTTCAGTGATCTATGGTGCCTCTTCTTGCATGGATAAGACTTTTACGGGAAAAAAAATGAACAGGTTTAATCTCGGTTTTGCAAAACTAACCAAAAAAGAAATCTTGGTTTTGCATTTACTTCAACAATGAACTGTTTCTCCTATTACTATATTCACTATTGAAGTGATTAAAGGGCTTTGCCAAATTTAACTCTTGACCTTTATACAAGTGGCCACTCACTTGCACGTAATTCAAACTTTAAGAAACTTCGATGCATCGGCTTCCGTCTCAAATTGGATTAGATCAAAGCGATCGAATACTGCGAAAAGATCACTAATTTGTTCATGTATCTTGCAAAGGAAAATTTGGCAATATGCTATGAAATGAAACTGCAAATGAAAATCGAAAAAAAAAACCCTTTTTTGGTAGATCTTTTGTAAGCATGTCACGCAATCTCGAGTTACGTCTAGTAAATGGGATTCTTTTCTTGACCAAATCCTGCATCATTCTTGTACAACTGAAGTTATGTTATCCTGAAAGTACTCTAGCATGAGACTCTTGGTTGACTTGTAAGAGCATTTCTAGAAGCAGACTCCTACATTGAGATCATAAGTCATGACAAGTAACCATCAATTTGATCCAGCTTTTAAGTTGTTCGACGAGAGATCTGAGTATGTCGCCACACCCTGAACTCATTAAGAGTCAGAATATGCAGAATGGCAAACTTGTCTTGCCTTGACTCTTACCTTAAGCTGTTTCTCTCCTTTTTCCTGTTTTTGGTCTCGTGTGAGTGTATTTCTTTTTCCTTTACCTGGGTAAGCTCATCAGGAGTTGATGATGTCCAATGAGGCCCTGAGGTTTAGCTTTTAACAGACCTCATTCCATAACACCTATGCAAATCACTTACCAGGAGCAATTGATCTTCCACTGATGTAAGCGCCCTTTTAACAAAGTCAATATCACATTCATTGTCATATTCCAATTTGACCTTGGCTGCCTCTTCATTTTTCCTGCCCCAAGTGCTAAAGCAACAGCCGATGTCTTTCTGACTAGGAACTCCATTTGCTCTTGATACTGATAGGTGACGACCGCATATTCTACTGATGTACTGAGCAAGTACCTATTCATAAAACTGCAAATTGGTACTGGCTTGAAGTGAATCGGCCCAAAAAACTCGATCCTATTGGAGAAACCAAACCGAGTTTTGATGTAAATTCCATTGCTTGAACCTCATGGACAGAGGATGGCATCAAGATAACATTTCATTCTCCATCAGATAAGGGGCAATTTTAGTTCAGTTAATTTATGCGTCATCTGCAGATTCTATGCTCTCATTGAACTTGTTTTGCAGGCAAGAATCAATAACTTTCATTTTGATTATTCTTTGCTGGATTTTCTGGCCATTCTGTTTACAGTCAGAAGGCATATGCAACGCCGAATCACAGAAAAGAAATGGTTCGAAGTCTACCAGAAATAGGATGGTCCTCCTCTGCATATCCTCATCAATGCAACAACCGTCCATGATATGCAAACTATCCAACGTTGAACATCACATCATCCCATCAAAAGAAACTATTCCAAGCAAGTTCGTGGTTGCTGCAACTCCTATGCTTAGATAAGTCAAACGTTAATGCTCTTGCAACAACTCCTGGAATTAGATACAGAAGCCAATTAAATTATTCTCTTGGACTCTGACCGAGATTTTATAGTAACGAGCAACAGACTTGATACGCACAAGCTGGCTGGATCTCCATCCTGTCTTCTGTATAAATAGATGTTCCAGTTAGTTGCCGATACAAACCACCCCATTTCCAACACTCAACCTGCATTGTAGACCAACACTGACTATGGCTTTCGTTCAACTCCTCTGCCTTATTGTCTGGCTTTCCAATGTCCATAACAACCTCTGTCTTGCCAATGATCTGTCTTCTCTGACTCAATCAGGGGGGCAGCGACTTGCAAACCTACATTATCCGTGTGACTCCTCCCGACAGTCATGACTCCTCTGAATTGCAAGATCAGAAATCCTGGTACCACTTGTTTTTGCCAACAAACTCTACCACCTCGGAGAAACAGCAGCGTGTGCTTTACTTGTACCGCAATGTGATGACTGGTTTCACTGCCAGACTCACTCCGGATGAAGTCACTGCAATGCAGGACAAGCCAGGATTCGTGGCAGCTCACCCAGAACAAATATATCGCCTCCAAACAACACGCAGCCCCCAGTTCTTGGGCTTACCATTAAGTCAAGGATTTTCTAATGGTTCAACTATGGGAAGAAGAATAATCATTGGCGTGATGGACACGGGTGTAATGCCCCACCAACCTTCATTCAGGACCACCAGCCAAATGGAAAGGTAGGTGCGATTTTAGGTATTCCCAATGTAATAACAAATTGATCGGTGCCAGGACCTTTGACAGCTTGGCAAAAGGAAATGTTATCACGCCTCCAATTGACAATGTCGACCATGGTAATCACATGGCAAGCACTCAGCCGGTGCTTCTGTGGAGCACGCAAATACGCTTGGGATGGCTGAAGGCACAGATGTTGGCATGGCTCCACATGCTCACCTGGCAATCTATAAAGTGTGCTTTACAGAATTTTATTCTTTGGCTGACATACTCGCTGGACTTGATGCTGCCCTCACAGATGGTGTTGACATAATCTCAGTGTCACTTGGTGGTCCCTCTACTCCATTCTATATGGATGACATCGCAGTAGCCACTTTTGCAGCCACCCAAAGAGGGATCTTTGTCAGCTGCTCTGCCCGGAACTCTGGTCCTCACTCAGCCTCTTTACACAATGTGGCTCCATGGATGCTTACTGTCGGGGCAAGCTCCATTGATAGGAGCATTGTCTCCAACGTAGAACTCGGGAATGGAGTGGAATATGAAGGTGAAACAGTATATCAACACACCTTCCCTTCAAGTTTATTGCCTCTGGTTTATCCAGGGATTGATGGTACAGGAGAATCCAATAATTGCGTAATGGGGACATTGAGAAGCAGTGAAGTGAAAGGGAAGGTTGTCTTGTGTGGACTAGAAAAGTGGGACCGCTTTGAGCAAGCCACTAAGGTGAAAAGAGTGGGAGGGGCTGCTGTGATTTTGATGAACCCAAAATCCGATAAATTCACTACCTTGGCCAATGCTTACGTCCTTCCCACGTCTCATGTCAGCTACTTCGCAGGTGAGAAGATCAAAACCTATATTAATTCAACTAAAAGTCCTACTGCTACCATCGTGTTCAAAGGAACCACGTACAGAATCCTGACTGCTCCTGCACTTGCTGCCTTCTCTCCGAGAGGCCCCAACTCAGTCACCCCTGGAATTCTGAAGCCGGACATAATTGGTCCTGGTTTAAACATATTAGCAGCATGGCCGTCTCGTATCAGCAATGATACGAAAGCAAAGTATTACTTTGACTTCCTTGCTGGCACTTCCATGTCTTGCCTTCACCTTAGTGGCATTGCGGCTTTGATAAAGAGCATTCATCCAGACTGGTTTCCTGCAGCAATCAAATCCGCCATCATGACTTCAACTAAACAGTTGAACCTCGTGCAAAACCTGATCCTGAACGAAAGGCTGCAACCTGTGGATGTTTTGGCCATCGGTGCAGGCCATGTGGATCCGTGAAAGGCCATGGACCCTGGAATGGTTTACGACATTCAACCCAAGGATTACGTTCCTTATCTCTGTGGTCTTGGATACACGGACAAGCAGGTGGCTGTGATTGCCCACAAAGGAGTCAGATGCTCATCCTGCATTCCCGAGGAAGAGTTGAACTACCCTTAATTTTCGGTCATTCTTGGACCTGCACAGACATTTACCAGGACTGTACTGTGACTAACGTTGGCACAGACCATTCATCTTATGTGGTCACAATGGTTCCCCCGCCAGGCATCCTTGTCAGCATGAAGCCTGCCAAATTCAAATTTTCCAAGTTGCACAAGAAAGCAAGGTATTCGATCACATTCAGCCGTGCCAATTCCACCAACATGGCTGCCAGTTTCGCCCAAGGATATTTGAGGGGGGATTCCTTGAAGCACTCTGTTAGGAGTCCAATTTCGGTTAAGTTCAAGTAAGAAGGATATGCGAGCAGAAAGAAAGAAATCCATTGGCTTGTTGGCAAGTAATTTCATCTTACCATGATTCCCTAACGAAAGAAACCATGAACCACAGTATCTAATTTCCCTATGTCCGCGTGAAAATTTAAGGAAATGGTTTTCCTAGATTACTTCTGATCAGCATTCGGTAAGACATGCATAAATTTGTTTTCATTCCAGACCTAAAACAAAGACCTACCAGCTAGTTTGGAGTCGACGATCTAGGGTGGGAGAGAGACGTTGGACAAAAGGGTAATCCCAATATGCATGACACGGTAATGCTGAGGATGTGGTAGACTAATCCTTAATCCCTAATCCAATCGGTTGCAGAGACAATATTTGGCATAGATAATCAACTTCACACCATTGCAACACCCTCTTGTCCTTTATCCTAACAAGATTCTAGGAAATCGATGGGGAAAAAAACGGCAACCTGTTGTTCTATTGGCATGTATCCCTTCAAAGTGCTGTCTAAAAAGGATTTATCGTTCCTTCCGCCCAAGTGTCTCCAATCAAAGTGACGAAGTCTTTTTCCTTTTAACTTGGAATGAGTCGGTACCTAATTCACTACCATGAGTTGGTGTCGAAGAGGGAATTCACTTCCGAGAGAGGGAGTTCGACATTGGAGGAGACAATTCTGGGCAATGCACCGTTATGTGCAAATGTTTAACACCCATTTTGATATTTGCTTCACGTTAGCACCTAGCTTTTCATTATCTCATTTTACGAGAAATGAGGTATCTGATATAAATGCTGGTACTTCTGTTAGAAAGTCTCATTGCATATTATAAAAGCCAATCTCGAGCTGAAGAGAAGAGCACGCCCACAGAAATTCATTCCAAGAAAACATTCGTTTTTCATTGCATTTTCATCTCTTTGCCCATTTCGATTCCCTGTATTTTTCCGTCTTTATCTTTTCACTTCCATATGCATTTCGGATTCTAATGATCTCAAGTCCAATGCCTGATGTACTCTCGTCGCACTTGCGTTCGTAAAATTCATAGCTCCATCAGAACTCCATTCACCCGCATTATGCTCAAGGTAGAACCGCGAAACGGTCTCGATTGCTGTCCAATCTTTTGCTTTGTTAGGCCGAGGTGGAGGTGCGGTTCTCCTCGATAGCTCAAATGGACAATTCTCAATCACGTTCCACAATTTATAATCACTTGATTGAACAAACACTTTCACAAGACAAAAATTCAAACATACTGTCTACATTTTCAATAAGCGTATTTATTTCCATCAATTTTTGGTGTTCTGCTAACAGACTGACCATCACTAAAAGATGCTCCTCTAATGTCAGTCACTATGGGTCTTCCGCTTTAAGGCAGAACACTACAAAAAATTTTGAGCACACGGGCTTGGATACCATTTGAAATGGATTGAATATAACAGCCAAGTGGGGTGGGGGGTGAATTTTGAACTTTTTCACGTTTCAGTGCAAAACATGTAAAGGATGAAACAGTAGCTCTGGAAGAAACACGCAATGCAAAGCAAGTATCATCCACCACTAGAAATGTAAGTCAGGCCGTTCGTTTCACCCGATTCCAATGAGGTCGAGCTAGCTCAAGGCCGGCATGCTCAAGCCTCACCCAAGGTCGCTAGAGCCTCATTGACCTCAAGTGAGCCTCCCCTAGTTCGCTGAATCTGGTGAGGCCCAAGCTCACCCGAGGTCATTGAATGAGCTCAAGCCTTACCAACCTCCGTTGACATTGGAAAAGGCTTGAGCTCCCCTGTGGCTAGTTGCTTATCATTGCCGTGGTTGGTACTCGGCCAAAGAAGAAGGGAAAAAAATTAAAAATAATTTAAAACTCAATTTTTTTTTAAAGAAAAGAAAAGGAAAATGTGTTTAATTAAAAAAAAGAGTGCCGCACACTCCAAGTGCCAAAATTTGGCATGATGAACACTTAAGAGCCAAATGTTTGAAAAAGTTATAATTAAGTGTCAAAATAGGAGAGAAATGGATCATTAAGTGCCAATAGCGAGAAATTCTGACCAAAATGTTGATATAATGTTTTTTCGGTAAGATAAGTGCAAAACAACATCATTTTGCACGCTGATGTAGCTAGATTAGCCAAAAACAATATCGTTTTGCACGCTGACGTGGCTAAATAAATCAAAAACAATGTTTTTTGACTCAGATTTGAATTTTAATATTAATATCTATTGAATTAAATTAAAAATTAAATTAAAAAAATAAAAAGAGAAAGAAGAAGAAGAAGATTGCAAAACCCTTTCGGGGAGGGCTATGTGAGCCCTCGCCGTTGCCTCCCCACCATCGCCAGGAAAGGTCAAGACCTAGGGGAAGGCCACAATCCTTGCCCTAAATCTAGGCAAGGGCTTGCAAGCCCTCACCATCAATCGGCCAAAGCCCAACGACCCCAGCCGACTCTATCCCCACCGTCACCAGCCCTTCTCGGCGACGATGGGGAGGTGGTGGTGAGGGGTTGCACAACCCTCAACAAAGCATTCTGCAATCTTTTTTTTTTTTTTAATTTAGTTTAAATTAATATTAATATTCAAATAAGATGTAAAATGACATCATTTTGAGTCTTCTTTGCTAACTCAACTTTCCAACAAGCCCCATAGGCGACTTATACTATTAAAAATAAGTTGCATTAAATTTTCGACAATCTCCGTTGAAGCTGACACTTAAATGCTCTATTTTTCAAAGAAAATGGCAACTTAAATGCTCTATTTTTCAAAGAAAATGGCACTTTGTCCTCCTGTCAAGTTTTGGTATTTGCGCTTTATTTCTGCCTAAAAAAAAGTGTTTGGTTTAGAGGTGAAAGAAAGAGAATGGAAAAATGGAAAACATTTTCCCTTAAGGTGTTTCTTCCATTGGCCAAAATATTCTCCTTGACTAGTTTATCAACCGCTAAAATCGGAGAAACGTTTTACTTAAAATAATTTTTCGTGAAATGAACTTTGTAAAAGATTTTGCAAAGCAATTTAGTGGTTTGGTCGTTCCACTCGGCCCGCTCCCTTATCTCAGCTCCAACAGCCACGAGTGGAATCCACTGCTGCAATTTTTGAAGCCGAATCCGGATATTATCATTCGCATTAGATTTTTGCTGCGAGCAATGCATTCTTACAAATCAAAACCATAGGAGACAGAGGTAAGAAATCAAACTTTTCAGCACAAATCATTCATTGCTTGAATTTTCAAATTATCCTTGTCCAGAATATTTATTTAGTAAATGTAAATAGATTTCACGGGGGGCATGCCAATGCTTCACATCCTTGAGATTTGAAGAGGAGATGAAGCTTGAACGCTCTCCACCCGAAAAGAAGCCAGATTCACGTTCTGTATTAAACCACCGTGGTTCAATAGCAGCCTCTGACAATTTTCAGCTGCCATTACTCCGGCCGAGTAAGCCCCGTGCACGGATCCCTGATGGTCCATGCTCACGGCTTCCCCTCCAAAGAAAAGGTTGCCAATTGGCGCTCTCAGTCTATCATATAAGTCCATCGGCATTCCCACCAGATCATAAGAGTAGCAGCCAAGAGAGTCGAGGTCTTTACCCCAATGGGACACGAGGTACTTAACCTGTGTCGAAAGGAGAAAATGATTAGCATAAATGACTAGAGTTCTATTCAGTTTCAGACCCAGATCTGGTGATGGTAAACAATGAATCTTTGAAATAGGAAAGTGTGTAGATCCAACTCGTAAAAAGCAATCATAAGTAATGTGATGGTGAATAATGCAATAAATAATTATGACAGAAAGTGAGTGGAAATGACAGTTGCTACAATTTTCTCATCACCTAAAAATAAGAAACTGTCATTCTCGAGCAAGTTACAGACTGCAAAATAGCACTTCTATGTTGAAATCAAATGGCAATATGGCTGGAGTGTTACTCCATAGGCCAAAATGTGAACGCCACTCCCAGTATAAAAAGAAAAGTCGTCGTCACCATCATCTTCTCTCAGACAAAACAAGTCTGTCTAAATAATAACCAAGTAACACAAAGATCAGAACAAAGAAAATAAGCACATATTGGGCAAGCGAAACCCTCCAAAGGTGGGATCATTGTCCACATCAAAGTTCCCCCTCCTTAGTGTGGCTTACAACACATCTCCTAGGATCTGTCAACACTTGCGTAAGGTGTTTTGACCTCCAGCTCTGTTAGTATGTTATGTGGAAAAACAGTAATTTGTTTCATATGTTGACAGGAAAATTCGGCCGAGTAAACCCAGAAAGACTTGTCATTGTTGATAATCCAAAAGTTGATCTATTAAAGGTTGCCCAGACTATTTATTTACCTTCAAGGCGTCAGATAAAATTAGTTTGGATGCTATAAGATGATCGATAAATACAAAGTTCAATGAGAACAGCTTACCGGCTTAGTCGCATGAGGGAACATTTTCTTAAGCAGCGACATGACAAAACCAGCAGCAGACTCATCACATAGATGCTCGAGATAGTGAGCACACATCCCCGCAACCATAAAGACAAGAACAGGATGACCAGTTGCCTTGTGAAGATTAAGAAAATAACCACAAGCATCAGAAGAGGAGGCAGCAACACCTAGTAACTCCACATTTGGCCAGAAAACGTTATCAAATAGTAAGGCTATCTTATTTTCATTGCCCACTCCAAGATCTGTGATAGCCGAAACCTTCCACTCTGGCAACCTAGGCTCAAACTCAATTAAATTTGCTTTGAGAACACCAAGAGGAACTGTAACTATAGCTGCATCCGCAACAAATTTCTTTCCGCCCTCAACCACGACCTTGACCTTATTGCGTCCATAATATATCTTTGAAACCCTAATCATCAAAATGCAGAAAAAGGGGGAAAAATGAGATAAAATTCACAAATCATGAGTCCTTTTTATTGTGTCTGGATCTTTTATAGATATACTCAAAGAAACTTTCCCAAAGACAATGCTCCAACTGCTCCAACTGGCAATATTACCTGTGGTTCAAGCGTATATCAATGTCCTTGGCAAGAGCCTTTACTACAGGATCATAGCCTTCCACCATAAGTCCATGACCACCAGAAAGAACCTGTTCCTGCAGATCAAGAACAACATCCACCCGTTTAATAATATATGGGCATGACAGTACCACGTTTCCATTTGACCAGCCACACAAGTTTGCATGAGAGATCCAGAGAGGGGCAATGGATATTGTGTGATCTCCAGTACCAGAAAGCCAATACATTTTTTAACAGACATATGCCTTTATGTGGCCCAAAAAACTAGCGAGTCAGTAGAAAGTGCTACATATTAGTAGCACTCTTGCCTCATTGTTAGATTATCCCCTTCTGACAAAAGTGGACATTCATTTTGGTATTCTTCATCCAAGAAGAAAGTACTTCTTCTGCATATGAAGCAAGAATTTCACATACTCCGAGACTAAACATTAGTTTCAGCACCACACAATTCAATCAGAGAAGACCGAGATATCTTATCACTTCAGATTAAATAAAGCAATAAAATTTTGCACTCTTTATAGGCGTGATATCTTCGATCCCTATTATCATATGGAATAAGAAATATAGAAGTAGCCATGCAACAATCAAAGTCATGATATAGTAGAAGATCATCTGATACACAACTTGCCTGATCCCAGCTTTTTAATGATATTTTATCCACATCTGCTGCAAACCAAGCCTCCATTCGACAAATAAACCATTGCAACACTTCATTTGCAAGCCCTTCTTGTCTGCAAAACCAATAAACACCAAACAGAACAGTAATCAGATATCCAACAGAAAAGATCCATCATTTGCACAACTGACTCCCTTTTTCCTACCTCAACTCTGGATGTCTGTCTAACACAATCGATATAGCTTGACGAACAGACATATCATCAGCATTTTCGTTCCTTACTTTATCTGTCTGAAAAGCGCAAAAATACCAAGTCAAATACAATAACACCGCAGTGCATCATAAATAGTCTAAGAGAAGTTTAAAACTTTACCTCTTTGAGAATTATCTCGAATTTTTCACCTACTTCACTGACCAAGTTCTGGGGAACTTGCTGGCCATTTGTATCAAAAATTATACAACTGAGAAACAGTGAGAAACAACAAGAAACAACCATCAGATATAAGTACACGCTGACAATACAGGACCTCATAGAACTCAGAATGATAACTGAAAGTGCTGTCATCCTATCTGATACATGATTAGACTGAGCCACTGAAGAAATTCCCTGAAGCTACTCAAAATACAGAGAATGCAACAAAGAAAGTGTACACCAAAAGCTAGGAGATAATAACCTTTTCAAATCATGGTCATAGAGGACAGAGTTGTCCCCACTGGTACGGTATAAGGTAAGCCCTAAACGGCGTATCAGAGGTGCCACTGGATTCTCATTGCAAACACCATGTAGCCTGCACAGAGTGCAAAGCAGAGCATTCTCATATATACAATCATTTCTTCATATAATGAGTAAACGGGTCTCCAGAATAGAGCAAGGGGAAGGAACCATATAAAAAGCTAGTACTTCCATATACTTGAAGCACAAACTTATAATCCGACAGAGGTGCAGGACATACATACAAGAGACGTGCAAGTCAAAAAGATAGGGAAGTGCTTGTTTACCATGAGGCCCCCATATCCACAGGGAACCCAAATGAGTAGTCAGTATGAATGCGACCGCCAATTCTATCCCGAGATTCCAGTAAGATGACCTGAAAAAAATGCCAGAGGACCATTAACTTAAGTGGAACAGAATCATTTTACTCCCTAGAAGTAAGCAGACAACTTACTGATATATCTGTACCTTAATAGATGCATCATGAAGAGCACGGGCCGCTGCTAACCCAGATATTCCACCACCAATCACGATGACTGATGGGAACGAAGCTTGTTCTCTCTCAAAATGAGAAAATATGGTGCCTGTTAACCAGAAGAATAACTATTGATCAATATATTGTCTAATGAATGAGTAACAAACTCAAAGTCCACGCCTGTTAAATTCAGTGCCTTCATACTATGTGTCTTATAGGATTTTAAGGTGCCTTAAAACGAACGAAAGATCTCCCGGGACTATACTATATTTCTTCAATAATAGCTATCAGAATAACACAATAACACCAAAGGGACATATCTGTTGCTAGAAGAAGATTATCAACAAGTGTACATCGACAAAATTTAAGGCGATAATACAAGGGACTATGCAGATTACAAATTGCTACGTTCTATGTCATAGCTACAGTTTCCACAGAACCAGACTGGTTTCAAAATTTGGTTTTTCCTCCGACCCATTTGCATAAATATATGTTTATATAGTAATCCTATGATTCCACATTTATAAGTTCTATGGAAACAAACCACAAGCCAGGGAGAAAAGAAGAGGACTAATTTTTAATTTGCGGCAATTGCTAAATCAGAAAGAGCGATTTCTTATAGGCATTTCGACAAGCCAATAGCGTAATTCAAGAATATGCTCAATTTGACCGCACGATCTATCAAGGATCGATTGCTGGAATCAAGCAAAAAGCAAACCAATAAGATCGACAAAAGATCACAAGTTCCAATGGAGCACGAATTTAAAGGACCCACCGTCGAGCAAAGGGATCGATGACAATAATGATTCCTTGGGATCCATACGCAGAGCCTGTCCGACCGAATCAGAAGCACCAGCAACAACACCGAGGAACAAACAAACAAACGAATTTCCTTCTCGTCCCTCTCTCTCTATCTCTCTTTTTCTCTCTCTCTCGAACTCAACGCCGGGGACGGTGAGATGAAAACAAAGGAGTGTGCACACGGGGTCCTCTGCGATTAAGGGTGTATAGGAATCGGGAAATTGGAGACTAATTGGAAGGAATGGTAGAGAATGAGGAGGAGGAGGCCCGCGACGAAGCGGCTGAGGTTGGAGGAACACCGAAGCTCGTCAAAACAGCTCATAAGGAAGGAGATGGACCCAAACCCGCCTTCGATTCTGGCACCGCCGGGAGTTCACCGAGTATCAATGGTGGGTCGGTCAGCGCCGGTCGCATGGGTCGGATCGCGGCGAGGAAAGCTGGCAAATATTACTTCTCCTTCTTCTCCTTCTTCGCCTCTCTTTCTCAGGCGTCGGTGCTCGTCCTCCTCCGCGCGCCGCTGTATTTATAGGCGAAGGAGACCGACGGGTGGCTGTGCGTGAGCTGTTGTTCTGCTGCTGATGCTCGCAATTTGCATGGAATCGAACGAAGGGGACCGAAGGAGGGAGGAAGAAGATGAAGACAAGACACGCCAGAAAGAGAAAAAAAGATCTCCGACCGGCCCCTTCCACTTTTTTGCTTTTTTTTATTTATGACGTTACTGTAATAAATAAAGAAATGAAAAGACTAATTTAGGAATTCCTAATAATTTCCGAAATAGAAAAATAGCCTTTGCCCTAAATGCTCGGATCTCTCCTGCTAAACATTTTTCAATTTACTTTATAAATTGGTATTGGCGTTTCCCTTTCTTTTTCTCTTTTCCCTTTTTTCTTCTTCATACGATTGCATTCGGTACATAGGATTTTAATATTCCGATATGTAGTAATTGCATTAGACACCATTTGATCAAAAAATAATCGGGCATCATAAATGTCAAGTTTTGGTATTATTTTTAATGAGAATCGGTTTCAATTACACAAACCAACTGACATCTCAAGATTAATAAGCATTTTCAAAGGCTCGGAAATAAAAATGAAAAAGAAATTATCTTGTGTCGGTAAAGAAAGAAAGATTGAGAATTTATTATTTTATGTTATTTTTCTTTACTTTTCTTTTCCTTTTCTTTTTAATTTTATATCCCGAATTTTCGTCCCTAGTCAACAGCCGGCTCCATTATTATTAAATTAAATTAAATAATTTATTATTAATTAAACGAAAAAGCAGCGCCATCGTTAGTTCGACTTTGACCGGGAGGAAAGCAAGGAGGGGGACAACCTGGGCGGGACGTGACGTGGCACTTGGGACTCCTCGGCGCAACTACGACGTAATTGTTTGAACGTCTTTTCCGGTAGATTTTGTCTTATTTTTGTTTAGGGACTCATTTTTCAAACAATTATTAGAAAAAAAACGTACTTATCGAAAAAGGAAATTATGGATATTAAAAAGATTTCAATATTCCCTTATCTTTTTCTTTTTCTTTCTTTTTCTTTTCCTTTTTTTAATGTTGGATGAAGTTTCTTGGAATTGCAATGGAGTAGCGGACAAGCCGACCCTAGGAGGTAGCGTCGGACACCAGCTAACGTAAAAAATAAAAAGAATATCGTCGGTAAAAAATTCCTAAACTTTTGTAAGGTGTCCCTCAATTTCTTATTTTCACACGATGGAATTTCTAAATAATGCATTTTTTTAAGTCGAATCGGTCCTTCTGTTAGATACGCAAACGAAATTCGCGACGTGGATTGCCATGTCATTGTCATGTTATTGCTTACTAGACTCGTCAATAAAGATACTGATTTCTATTCAATTTATACTAAAATATTAACAAAAGGTAAAACCCAATAGAGATGTTTGGGAGACATTGCGGCGCTGAAATTTTGGCATGATTGTATATTTAATTATTTTAACACTCATCTCACACTTGTTCGGTCTTTATTGAGTAGGGTCATTACTAACTGTTTAAAAAACTTAAAATGAAGACATGATTTTTTATTTAATTACTCTAACAATCTCTAATCCTAGGCGAGGCAAGCACTTATGCATAGATAGAGGGAGGGAGAGATTGGTCTCATCGATGGCAGGAGAGAAAAAGGCCGATCTAGACGAGTTCGGTTGGAGACGCACTAATGATGGTGACCTTCGCTGCCATGGCCGTCACCGGAATGCGATGGTGGCTGTGGCTGCTGTGCCGACGGCAGCTGCAGCTCCGCAAGCTTTTGCCATCCTCACACACCTCGCAGATCTGGGGTGACCTCTGCGTTGGAAAGGAAAAAGATCTCTCCGGGGTGCAAACTATTTCTCTATATTCGAAAGTATCATAAAAAAAATAATAATAATAATAATAATAATAATCAGGGTGGTCCTCGTGACGTGCCTCCAATTGCAGCCCGCATCTCGTCCTCCTTCGTCTTCAAGTTAAAGCTTTTTGGTACTCGTTCATATGTCATTGTCATGTCTACTAATCCCATTTCTCTTTTTAGTGGAATCTCTGCCACGAGGGGCGAGGTGGAGGCGGCGGCAGCGGACCTCACGGCCGGCGGCGGGGGCCACGACCTCCCCGGTGGACCTACCCCTCCCTTTCTCAGTTTTTTCCCGGCTATTTCCTCCTTCCTTGTTTGATTTCTCTTTTTCTTGCATCATTTTTGTTTTATAAGATTTTGAAAAGCATTTTTTATATTATTGATTTTTCGCCACGTAAGATGACACGTCAGCACTTATTGGACACTTCACCATTTTCGCTGAACTTTTATAGAATGACCGACTCGAGTGCAAGAATATATAATTTAAGGATCCAATTCCAAAAAAAAAAGAAAAAAAGAAAAGTTGAATACAACGTTTCAAGGATCTTCAGAACCTATTCGTGAAAGTAATCACCCGACATCAGTGTAATTTCCTTGTCGATAAGGTTTGGCCAAGAAGTGCACAAGGGGGCACGGATTGTTTCGATTTTTTATTTGATTTTGTAACCATTATCAATAAAGAATTTTAATTTTTGTTGCGGTGATCTCGCGAATTCAAAGGACTAGAAGATTGAATCATAGGATGCATTTGTTTGGAGGAAAATTTCTTAGAAAAAGAAAATACTTTTTGAATAATCATTTTTGGGAAAATAATTAGTTTTCCATTGTTTAGTGATATGTAACCAAAAATATTTTTTGGTGTTTAGATCTCATTTGGAAAATCAATCTCATGAAAAAAAAATTATTTTTTTTATTTTCTATTTTCTTGTTCTTTCTCCTCTACCACATCAGGCCACGGCGATGTCGGATGAATGTTTGGAAAACTAATTATGAGAAAAAATGTTCCTTCAAGCAAACACGCCCTAATACTACTTTTAGTTATTAGACTATTTAAATACTAAACTATGTCTTTATCTAATAATTTAAGTTTTTAAAACAATTAGCAGTGATTTTATAAAATCTCACATGATATGAGAACAGAAAATCTTGAGTTTAAATCTTTTTAGGCCCTCATTGCATGCTAATTGTCAATACCTCAAGGGTGACAGACTTGACTAGTAACTTGTTTAGCTAGTAAAATATTGATAAATACCAATATTTTCAAAAATTACTTCATTGGGCTTCGCTTATATGGAACAACTCCATTGCTCCAAGATTTCAGTTTAATCTTTGGTTGATAATTAGAAACTGCTTACCCACGCAGGCTCTTCTCCTTTCTTACAGCAGAATTAACAGTGGTTTATGTGCTTTTTGTAATTCTAGGCCAGATTATGTTGATCACCTGTTCTTTGACTATCGTATCTCGGCCAACCTCGCTTATTTTTGGGCTGTGAGATGTAATCTTTCGTGGAGAAACAAATCTTGGTCAGAGAACCTCTCTTGGGCTTTGAAATTACTTCCCGGTAAAGATTTTCTCCACTGCGTTGCCCATTTCTCTTTTAGAGCCTTATGTCACCTGATTTGAAAGAAGCGAAACAGCATTATCTTTCGTGGGGAGACCTTGGAGTTGGTGGCTTTGAGGAACCATCTCATCAAAGTGGTTAAAGACAAGGCTCTCACATTCGGTAACATGGTGGACAACCCTAGGAACAAGAGGCTCTAGCAAAGTTGGGGGCTCGATTCTTCCATCTTCGCCAATCCTCAATCCATTGTTGCCTCCTCTTAGTCCGGGTAGAGTGCTTATCCTCATTCGCTACTGCTCGTCTAGCTGGTTGGTGTTTGTCTCTATCTCTGGAAAACAGCTGGTCCTTGTTTTCTTCGCTCTTGTCGGGTGGCTGTTTTCTTTTGGCTCTTTTGCCTGGTTTTTAGTTGTTTAGTTGGTCTCCTGGTTTTCTTGGGTGTTGTCTTTTTACATCGGCTCTCTTACACTCTTTTTGACCTTTGTCTCTTTGAGTGTTTGTTTTTGGCGTCGATCTTGTGCACAGTTGGTTAAAGCTTTCGATATATTTTTACCTTTACCAAAAAATATATTTTTTCAAAAATTACCAATTATTTTAATAATGTGCCAATATTTATTATGTGAAGAAACTATAAAGTCGCTTCAATGTTTTACCAACATTCAATGTTAAAGTTATCGCGGTGTTAGATTTATTAACTTGTATATGAAATTATCAATTTTTATTTGAGTCATTACCAAAGTTTGTTTGATTGATTTGAAATTACCAAGTATTCATAGATTAATAAACATTTATATGCACAGATTACCAACTTGTTCTGGCTACTACTCCTCTAATTGTTAACTTGCTAATGTTTATTAGATTGTTTTCAAAATTACCAACTGCTTTTATAATTTATCAATATTTATTTGTTGACATTATCGATACTTTGACTTTTGTATGACATTATTAAATGTCAACTGCTCTAAAAGATTACCATCGTATTCAATATTATAGACTAGTTCTCAATATATTTATTTCGATTATTTTAACAGTGCCAATTGTTTAAATAAATTATCATTGTTTATTGGGAAAACTTACCAACATATTAAAGTAGTACTCTTACACAATATCTCAACTTTTTTCCAAAATTAAAAAGTAAATCACAATAATTATCCAATATATATATATATATATATATATATATATATTTGGATCTTAAGTTACTAACTCTTATTTGAATCACTCATCAATTTTGTTTTATTTATTTTTAAAGTACCAACCACATCCATATTTACGTGAGGAGTTTTTCAACGAGAACATTGCCAAGTGACCTTAAATGAGAGTTGATAATTTTTCATGACAGCAATTGCTGATAACATCTGCAAATGAATGTTGGTAAGCTATCGAAACAGCTAGTGATTTGAAACAGTAAAGTAAACGTCGGTAACTCCAGCATATAAGAGTTGGTGCAGCTAAAACTAGATAGTAACTTAATTTCGTCCATAAAAGTTAATTATTTTGATACAAGCGTAACTTTTTCAAACAAATATTGATAGGTTCTTGAAAAATTTTGTAATTTTGACATAATCAAGTAAAACTTGGTAAATGGATTGATAAAAGATTTGTTTTCATCATTATAAGAGTTAGTGAATTTAATATGTTGGTAAGCTACACAAGTCAATTAGTAATTTAAGGAAATGATACGTAATTTAAAATAATTGAATATTTGTTAGTATTGTTAGGAATTCCACTAAACTGTTGGTAACTTACAAACATGTTACAGGCTAAATAACTCTTTAAGTACTTTTATAAAACTATTGGTAAGTAACAGATTTTACAAGCCAATTTTACCAAGAAAAAAAAAACAGATTTTACAAGCCAAAATCTATTCAACGACGGATTTTGAAATTTACCTACTATTTCGTAAATGTACTGGCATAATATAATGTTATGTATTTTCAAGATTGGAACTCTAGAAATCTAATGCATAAAATGTGATTTATATGATCAAATTGCTTATATCCAATCTTTCATCGGGAAATCATCTAATACGGTCATATCCAACCCCATTCTGGGGTGGCCACAACTGTTGCAGTTGCCATCAACTTGGGCGACCACTAAAGAAGGGGTCGCCTCTGCTAAGATTGTCATTTATTTTAATTTTCAGTCTTTTTCTTTTCATCTTTCAACTTATTTTTTGAACTTAGACCCCCAAAAAAAAAAACATTATTTTATCAACCTTCAGCTTCTCTTTAACACAAACCAGATTGTTTTATGTCAAACGGTATTGGCTTTTAGTAGATTCTATTGGTTATGTGGACACATTAAATTAATGGATAAATATACTGGAAGCTCTCAAACTTATCACGAATATGTAATGAAGTTCTAAAACTTTCACAATGTGCAATTAAGTCCTAAAATTTATCAAGTTTGTGTGATCAAATCATTTCATTAAACTCCATTTAACTTAACAAGCGGAAAATGCTAATAAGTTTTATGATTTAATTGCACAAACTTAACAATTTTAAAACTTAATTATACTTTTCGAAAGTTTTAGAATTCATCTACACTTCTACAATAAGTTTTAGAACTTGAAAACCCAATAACACTCTAATGACAAGTTTTAAAATTTGATTTGCATTTTTTATAAATTTTATATTTTTATTGCACTTTTTTAATAAGTTTTTAGACATTCGGCGCACTTATCCCTTAAATTAATAAAACGAAAGATACGCTCGGATTCCTCCGCCCACTGAAACCTAACAAAAGAGCCGGATTTCCCAAGACACCTCGTGACTCCTAGCCCTAGCGTCGAATTAACTATGTCGTTTCTCTGGATAATAAAGTCGACGTACCTACACGAATGTGCACGCAATAGCTAGCCAATCACCAGCACTATAAGATATATGCCCTGATGAATCACTGATTAGGACATTGCCGACATTTTAGGAGTATAAAACACTCCAATCATCTGATGCACCATCACAAGATATTCGTAGCTGGTACACGTTCATGGGGCAGCAATAATTGCATGCGCATGGGGTTCCCGGACACACCTAATTTTCTTGATGTTCATTGCCGGCCTTTCAATACGTGATCCAATAATTGACTTTCTCCATTCTTGAGTACTCGAATTAATTAATTCCCCTGCGCCCCCCCCCCCCCCCCCCCCTCCCCTTTTCCTCCCTTGTTTGACGCCTTTGATTTCGCCAATCGAACATGGAAATGACGAATGTATCTTTCTGACCATCTCCCCTGAATCATATAACGTGTGAGCCAAAACTCGAATGGATAACCTGGATGGGATATTGTTTGAACCGACTAGTCAAGAACTCAAATTTAACCTTTCAAGATTGGCGCAGCTGGCTGGGATGTTATGGAATTTTCAACTCGAAAACTAGAAATCGCTTAATCAAATCTTACAAAATGCATGAGAACTACTCAGGATCAAGGTTGCAAGGCCTTTTAATTGGTTCATGGGTATTTATGCAAACGGGTCATGCTTCTTAGCACATGCTTGCCCTTGCGTTTGAGTGAAGATTATTAATTTGCCATTTACAAGGACTTACAAGAAAATTATGAGTATCGCGGAAAGTTATTAAATATAAGTAAGACTTTATTTGTTTCATGAAAAATATTTTCTGAATTTTTCGGCATTTGGTTCATAAAAAATGAACAAATCTAGGAAAACGTTTTTTTTCTATGAAAAAACACCTTAAAAGTGGGGAAAATGATTAAGAGGGAATCATTTTCCCTCATACCAAACATGTTCTCCGACGACAAAAAAAACAAAAAAAAAAACAAACACGTTCGCCCCTGTGAACTCCTTTGTAATAAATTTTTATTTTATTTAAAAAAATCAAATTTTTAATTATTTTTTCTTCTTTTTTCTTTCTTTTCTCTTTTCTTTCTTTTTGTTCCTCCTTCTTCCTTCACCTATTATGTGCCTTAGTGACAGCCGGTAGCCCTGTGACCAACCAAGATACGAGCTAGCGAGCTCAGGGCTTGGCTAATCTAGGTAAGCCCAAGCTTGGCCAAGGCTGGTGATCTCACTGCTCACTTGTGGCTATTGCCTTCAATGGAAGGAGATGGGAATGGCGGTGAGGAAGCAAACGAGCGATGGAGAGGAAGAAGGAAAAAGGTAAAAGAAAGAAAAAGAAAAGTAATTTAAAAATAGAAGTGACTTAAAAAGTTGAATTTTTTAATAATTTCCCTTGGAAAATCAAACTAGATTACACCACATGACGGAAAATATTTTTTGATTATTTCAACCAAGCATCGAAAAATAAAGTCATTTTTTCTAAAAAATGACTACTTGGCAAATATTTTTCAAAGATTGTAAATTTTTTACGAAACAAACGAATCTTAAAAGTATCGTCATTTATGAAAATTGTAGCCTTTTATTATACTATTGATTAGTTATTGTGTTAACATTTTCAGGCTACGAATTTTATACCCAAAACTACCGTTCGTAAAGGGAAAGTACTATTTTTTCCAGTGCAAATGAGTAACGATAATCAAAGATAAACTAAGACCCATAAAATTAAACTAATATAAACATTATGATAATTTCAGATAAATTACGACGAATTTTAATATCATCGCGGCCCTTTGCACGAGGCCGGTCTCCTTTCCTTATCCTAAGGGGTATCCTAGAAGAGGACCCCACCGGCGAACGCAGCCTCCCGAGCTGGAAAGGTCAAAACCTACTACCGTCTGTCAAATGTTTGTTTGCTGTCTGAAAGGTGCAATGGATCAGACCATCGATCCATCTAATCCAACACAGCTCAACAGCTCAGTGAGGACATGGGCTAGGAAAAGTTCACGACCAAGACAAGAACACGCTTCGCTTCGCTCTTGCCTTTTTTGACCCTCCAGAGCACTGCCAAAAACCTCGTCTAGAAATTCAATCATAAGGAAATATGACATTATTTTAATGATGTAGTAGGTGAGTCTAAGAATGTCTATAATTATTATTATTATTATTATTATTTTAATGTGAAAAATTTATTCTCCGATATCTTGGTTTTTAATAAATTTTATGCCGAGAAAAATTGGAATCCGTTTTAATGTGTTGTTGAGGATGATCCCAATCGAATTTCATTGGAAAGTGATGCATCTTGGTGATGAAAATGAGTAGAAACATGAGTTGGTTTTTATTGTATTTATGGAACCAGTACTATGAACTATCTACTCCAAAAAGATAACTAGTTAAATGAGATCGAACGTGGCTCATGATTACTAATTGGCATTGGACGAGGTTAACAGGGAATGAATGTTCGCATCATAAATGACCATATTCTCTAATAGATTGTATATATGCATGAGATTGAGAGGTTCTAGAATGGTTCAAATTGTTGCCTGTGTATCGATTAATTTATCCTCTAAGCTAGAGTGGGTCATTCTCTTTAGGATGGCCAAGTTTTCTTTGGCCATAATTTGGGCTATGCCTTTCGTACGGAACTATGCATTCTGCTTTTTGTGCTTTTTCTGGGTCCATTGCAATTTGTCTTCTAAGGTTTCAGAAATTCTACAATGTGCATCATGATGTTTTGAATATGGGGTTTACTGTAGAATAAAAGAAACTCCATTATAAGTAAAGAAAAGAATTTCAAACGACAAAAGGTGAATATATATACACAAGAAGAAATGAATTGGACGACAAAATGATGTTGCCACCATCCGTAAGTATGTGAGTGCCTCCGTACCCGGCGGAGTTCGTACTTCCGACAGAATCCTAGATGATGGTCGCGGGAGCATTGGCCAAAGTTGACCCAATCCTCTCTCGCCCTCATCATTTCTTTTTGAGTTTCTTCTTTAAAATAAGAATTAATACCTGACAAATCTCAAACAAATTCACATATAATAAATTTATGTGAAATTATTTTTTTAATCATGAAAAATTCTAAATTGATATATCTATTATAAATTTACCTTAACTGATCATAAAAAAAAATCTTAAATTAGTACATTTATGACAAATTTATCCTAAAGTAATTTATATAACCGCTAAAAATCCTAAATTGATATATTTGTAACAAATATATCAACTGTTAAATTAAATTAATACCACCAAAATTAACTGTGACAAACGGAGAGTAAAATACTAAACTGATATGTTAGCCAACTATCACATGTCATTCAACTTAATAATTTGATAGTAATATTAAATGAAAATTAACATAGGGTAAATTTATCACAAGTGTATTAATTTGAGGTAAATTTGTTAATTGAGATAAATTTGTTATATGTATATTAGTTTGTGATTTTTTCAGGATATTTATCCTTAAAATAAAAAAGATAAACACCACAAAAAGCTTCAAATTATATCCACTATAATACAAATATTTTAAAAAAATTGTGTCATTAAAAATCCTAAATTTACTCACTGCCATACAACTATCTAAGTTTTTTTAATTGACAAAAAACCTTCCACTTATACTTGTGTGACATATATACTTTTTATTGTTCTATCTAAAGTATATTTGTTACAAGTATATGTCCGAGGTGTTTATGACAAAAAAAAAAAAGAAGAAGAAGAGGTTTTGGTTATTTTTGTCACTCAAGGTTTTTGTGTTACAATAAGTTTGGAGTTTTTATCGTGGAATTAATAATAAAAAAAAGAACAAAATATCCATTTCGTATTTTCCTTTTTGTCATATTTTCCTTGTCTCTTTAGATATGTTTCTTGATAATTTTCTTTTATTTTTTTAATCCTTTAACAACAGAAAATACACATTATCGTGCAGTCTCGATAGATTGTGCATGTTAATGATAAAGGACTCGATTGCAGGCATCATGTAAGTTAAATGACTTTATTCAAATAATATTGAGGACTTAATTGTGTGATAGACACAAAAAAAAAAAAAAAACCAATCTATTTATCCCCTCAAGAAAATTTGATGTAGATAGAATGGGGTATCTGGTTAGTTTTTGCTTGGCTTATCCTGTAATGTCTAATAGTATGAAAAAACAGTTCTAGGTGATATCAAATATCCAAGCTTTTCGATAACATATGAATGCTAGTATACTTGCCCATGCTTAGCATACGTTTTACATTAAAAATTAGTACTAAAACTTCTTAACTACTTTTTCACATTCGTGTTATGAGAAATTTTTTTACCTTTCAAAGTTATATCAGTACAATAACCATAAAATTTAAATAATTAGAGAGTATCATGCAAAAATAACATGTATCGTGTACAAAATGATTGAATGGTATAGGGCCATTTTGCCTTACATATAAATTCACTAAACACACATCAAGTATTGAAATGTCCTATTTTACTAAAAATAAAATTAAGATAGACTATTTTTCTTTTTAACTGGATGCAATGATTTTCTCATTTCCAATCAATCATCATTTTTTAATTAAGTAAGATCGAGTCTAACTCGTATTCTATTACATTTAGTATTGGATCGAACCAAAGTAATTTGCAATCTACGGTATAGCATTGTTTCATATTAATAAATATCTACAATTTCTTTGTCACATAATAATTGTGTGCGGTATAGTGATTCTACTGTTAAAAATTTTCTCTGTTCATTACATTCTGTTTCGCATGACTCTGTTCTATTATGAATTTAAGCGACAAAGTCAATCTCTCTCTCTCTCTCTCTCTCTCTCTCTCTCTCTCTATTGTCTTATAGATATATTTATATATATTTTTATCCATAATGCATGCCGTGCGATTCGTGCCTAATAGAGTCAATCTCACTTATATTTATAAGCTTAAGTATCTTCTCATTCTCGAGAAATTACTTTTACTAACTCTTACGTAAAAAGTTATTAGATAACATGAAATTAGCGTTTAAAATCCCCAAAATTTCCTATATTTTCAGAGGCCACCAACTGGCGAATGCTAGCTCTGATTAATAGTTCTACTCAGTTGACCCCTCAGATCGAAGAATCATACGTTTAGTACTAATACTAAGCTCCGGGAGTTGAGCCTTTCTATAGCGGTCTTTCATGCGATTCTTCAATGGAAAGATTTAGCCACAGCATTACGAATACTATAAATGGAAAGACTCATTTGCCAATCAAACTCCAATGGGCTGACTCTCTTTTGGGTATGGGCTCACCTAAATAGTAAGCGCAGGGAAAGTCCATGTCCAACTCAAGAGCATTTGTTCCATGTCCAACTCGAGAGCATTTGTTCAAGCTGTGAAGCCACTTGCCCACTTCAATCAGCCACGTTAGGGTTTCCATCAAACTCAAAACATTACATTATTTTCTTAAAAATTACAAAAAAATAAATAAAATTGAACACCATAAATTGTTACTTTTCAGATTTCTTAAGAATTTGAAGTAATTGATATCAAGCAAAAGTTGCGATTTTGAAGTAACTTTTTTGAAAAAAATAAAGTTAAGAAAAGTAAAAGCTCCACCAAATACCCGGAAATTTTAATTTAGCTTGTTTAAGGGTTGTTAGAAGATATGCTCGAGAATCCATTTTTGATTATGATTGTGCACTAACTTAATTAGGGATTAGGTTGAGATTGAAATTGATTAGATTTAGATTAAGATTGATCTATAGAATATATCCTTACGATTTATTGTGTACATCTTGTACTAAATTTCAAAGCCTTGTACATTAGGGAGAATTGAAGAAATACACAATTTTTTCCCCTAAACTACTTCCTCCAGTCACGTTCTCTCTGTCTTCCTTGTTGTTTCTTGCTTTGTGGGTTTATATTTAGTTAGTAACTCACTTAATGGGTCATTTTGCATTTCTACAAAAATTGTGAAAGTAATAAGAGAAACTGGTGCTACCTTGAATGGTAATTTTCAATTGTTCTTGAAATATATGGGGTAGTGCAAAGAAAGTTCATAAATTTAACACCAAAACTTAAAAAAGAAAGCCAAAAATAAGAAAAATGGATAATGATACAAATGGTCCCTGTACTTTAGTATAATGTATGGTTTCATCTCCAAATTTATGATATCCGAGCTCTTTTAATTTATTAAATATGATCCTCGAACTTTTTAATTCTCAAACTATATTTTGTCCTCGAATTTGAATAAATGTAGTTCGAGGACTCGATATTTAAGGACTAAATTAAATAAATTAAAAATTCAAACATGATACTGTACATTGGATAAAGATTCAAAAATCATATTAAAAAAAGAAAGTAAAAGTTCATAAACAATATTACACATCAAATTAAAATTAAGAAGTCATTTGTTTTCACGTATCTAAAGTCAGCATGAAAAAAAAGGAATCTAGGAAAAGCCGTCGTACTTTATCAGAATAAGAATAAAATATAGGAATTTTCCTTATCGACCGCAAAAATCAGGTAAGCATACGTCTTCTTGGGCCGGCCAATGAGAATCAGGAATTTTAGGACATGTCGTGGAATCCGCAAGTAGCCGTTCTGAGACCGACGTAAAGTATCATTTTTTTAAATCATTTTTTTTTTTGGGGGGTCGGGCTTGGGACAAATTAAATTCAAAAAGGAGAAGAAAAAGAAAAGGTTCCTTTTTGAAATCCTGAGCGTCAGTTGATTCGATTTGAATTAAAAAAAAACAATAAATGTAGTAAAACTCAAAAAAGCACCTGGTAACGGCTCTCTTCCCCGCTCGCTCGTCAAAAATTTGAAATCCCATCTCTCTTTCTCTCTCTCTCTCTCTCTCTCTAAGCTCCTCTGCGTCATCTTCTTCCCCGATTCACGCGCCCACCATCCCCATCCATTTCCTCCACCAACTTTCTTCATCTTCTTCACCACCTGGTCAGCTCTTTTTCTCCACATTGCTCTCTCTCTCTCTCTCTCTGTGTCTCTCTCTGTGGACCAAGAGGCCTTCTTCAATGGGTAGCTGTTTCAGCAAGAAGAGCTCTTCGTCGGTCGCCTCCGGCGGCTCTTTGGCCGCCAAGCCGCCTCCCGATTCGAACCCACCTTGCAAAATCGATGCCGCGAAGGCGGAGCGCGAGCCCAACGGCAGGGCGTCGCCGGCGCGGAGCCACCGGCAGCAGAAGGAAGCCGGACAAGAGGGCTTCGTGAAAAAGGAGGTCTTCATCATCAAGCACCGGAAGAGCCACGACAGACGCGCCTCGCCTGAAGAGAAGCCGGCCCCCGACGGGGCGGCTCCGGTTGTGGATGCCGGGAAATCCGGTGAGGATGCGGGTGAGGCGGCCGTCGGTCCTCTGGCCGCTTCGGGTAATGGCGGCGAGAGCTTGCCCGTGAATGGGGCGAGCGTTGTTGGCGTGACTGCGGGCGTGAGGACGTCGAACTGCACCAAGGAAGAGGTCGATGCCATTCTCATCCAGTGCGGCCGGCTCAGCCGGAGCTCCTCGGGGAGGACCGGGGCGGCCTCCGGCGGCAGAGTCTATTCGGGATCCAAGAGGAGCTACGATTTCGATAACCAAAACGATGATGGTCCGGTCGCTCGGGCTGCCGATGCTGCGGGAAGCGAGCAACCCGAGATGAATGAGGATGAACTGGCGGAGAAACGGCAGCACCGGCAGCGCCACCGCCAGTCGACACCTTCCCGTTCCCACAGCCAGGGGAGTGGGGCGAGGAGGAGGACCCCGAGCAGGGAAAGAGACCAGCGATCCTCAAGCAGAGAAAGGAGGGTGAGCCGCTCGCCGGCTAGACGTTCCGATAATGCCTCTCTCTCGAATTCGAACGCGAGCTCCGCTGCCGGGGGCTCCGGCAACAACAATCGGCCCGGGAAGATGGTGTCGGTCCCCGCTTCTTTGGTGGACAAGAGCAACGGCGGTGGCGATCCACCGGAATCTCAAGCCACCGTCAAGAGGATATCTGTGAAGAGGAATGCAGGGGAACCGCACGCCGCGTCGAGAGGCGCCGCATCGCCTCGTTCCCAGTCGCCTGCTAGGCAAATGTCCGGTGGTGTCGGGAGGCAGCAGAACGGTGAGAACCAGCAGCCTTCCCTGAGTCGCAACTCGTCCAGGAAGGCGGAACATTCTCCCTACAGGAGAAACCCGCTCGGCGAGATCGATACCAATGCCCGTCAACAGCAACCTCAGCCGCCATCCAACAAGAGCGCGCATAAAGCCACGGAAGACGGCACGGTAAAGGAAGGCGAGGTACTCCTTGCTGACATTCGGTTTAGTTTCTTTGAGAAATTAATCGTGTTTCTTATCACGTTCCTTACTAAAATTGGCCGTTGCTACCTTATCGATCCCAGGCTCGACTGGCGAAACAGACCGTGGATCGTAACAATGGCCGATTCACGCACGGGACTTGCGACAAGACCGGGGGTAAAGTGACAGAGGACAACAAGGCTCGAGGTTGCGATTCTGCAGAAAAGGAGCAACAAGCTGTCATGGAAGTGTTGAAGAGGCAAGCACCCATGTCCGGGTTCGAAACTCAGAAACCACAGGCATTGGCACGAAGCCGGTCCTCGAGGCTGTTGGAGCTCGAGCTGAATCCTCAGATCGTGGCCGAACCCACGTCCTATACGACCTTGCTGCTCGAAGACATCCAGAATTTCCACCAAAAGCAGAACGCTACCACCCCTACTGTCCCGGCTTGCGTGACAAAGGCCTGCTCGATCTATGAAGCAGTCGCCGACCTCAACTCCAATAAGAGCTCCAATGTAGCCAGCGCCCTGTCCGAATTAAGAAAAGCTGCATCGAATCAGTGTAGCCACAACGGCTACAGTTCCTCCTACTCAGGTAACGATCTCGTTAGGAAATCAGAGGGCAGGGACCCGTTTGTGGAATCGGAGCTGGTAGTCGACGATGATCTAATGGAGCCGACCATTCACAAGTACGTGACGATGAAGAGGGGTGGCATGCTGAAAGGGGATGATAAGGAGGAGATAGAATCCTCAGGGAGCAACAGCTTCGCCGGTTCCGGAACACAGCAATGGGGGGGAGTGTCATCTTCCTGGGAGCCCGGTTCGGCCGATTCATCCGATTGCTGGACTTCCAATTCCAAAGCTGCTACGGACGACTTCAGTCCGTTGGCCTTCCAGAGGATGGCTATATCCGAATCGGGTCGCCAAGTGAGCGAGTCTAGAAGGGACTTGAACGTTAAGAGGCGGGACTTCGGCGTTCGACAAAATGGGATCGGGAGAAGCAGGACATAGTTCCTAGTCTTATGGCAGTTTATCTGTGACTACCGTGTTGGTCAAGCCTCAACAAGATGCAAGACCGATTAGTTTCTATTTCGAGGTTTTGGCGTACATTTCTTGGCAGTTGCGACTTGCAACATTCCAGTCTTTCATTAGGAAACATTGCAGCTTTTTTGCACTATAGATTGTGCATAAGTTACTCATTTATGTGATCTCTTTCAAGAGAATTTGCCATGTTGTTGATTTTTCTTATCAGTTACTGTGGATTGTGCATAAGTTACTCATTTATGTGCTTTCTTCCAAGAGAACATGCCATGTCGTTGATTTTTCTTATCAGTTACCGTGATGTAGAGTTTTCCAAGTTTGTGAGGATTTTGCCCCATCAAAATTGGTCCATGATCCACAATCCAGCCAAACCTTCATCACCACGACATGAGGAACACTTTAAAAGCAATCGTAGCCAGAAAGAAATCCAAAACTGAAAACAGCATCTCCCGATGGCTAGGTCAAACTGTAAGAATAGTGCGCTCATTCGATATTCTTTGGTGGTTATATTTTGTTTTACTTATGCTGCTACCAGACATTGCAACGATTACAGCAGCAGCATGGGAAATGAGGAAGTATGTACTGGATCGTCATGAGCAATTTTCATAATGCCTGTTTGGCCAAGTTATTAGCACCCCTGTTCGATGAACGAGGTGACCAATATGCAGTTGACGAACGTGAATCGTGAAATTCCCCATGTCCCTATTAGAATCTACCCAGTGCCGTGGCATTATGCTATTTCCAGATGTTGTAGTACCAACAAGGGACGGTTCACTTTCAGACTAGACCATCAACTGTGTATTTTCCTTTGCCAATTCAATTGCTAAGGGAAAAACATTTCCTTTCCAATTGCAGAGTACAGGAGCTCGAGTAACTGTCACTTAACCCTCCAAGCAAACTCATATGATCCTGGGAGATCACTACTGTTGATTCAAGCAGAGGCATAATTGCTGCATCCGTGTGGATTTTAATAGTGCCATGAGGAGGTGGGAGCCACTTATTGATCAGTATAGGAGCTTGGTGGACTGGCACGGATGAGGCCTTCACTCATAGAAAGTTCCTCTAATGTGCAAGACACCATTATTTTGTGGTTTACGCATTATTAAACATATAAAGAAACTTTACGCGAGTCAAGCATCTAGGGTTGTAATATACTGCATAGATAACAAAGTTCATATGCATATCACAGAAGTAGAAAATGGAGTACCATTGTGCTTACATTCTACAAAATCTATTGGTTTTAGTCGTGCGGCTTCCCATCAATACCTTCATCAAACATAGTAGTCACCTTGACGAGCTCATGCTTAAGGGACATTAATAAAACTAGAGAATCAAAAAAGGGAGATGATCGACCTGCTGCCATAGACAACTTGCTGGAGTAACCAATTGAAGAATATGCATTCCAAAAACGCTAGCCCAAACAAAAGGTTATGTATCTGCACAGCATTCTATTCTATCTTCCTATACATTGCATCGAGATGGGTGCTCCAACGACTCAAGCCATTTTCAGTCGAGAAAAGTGTAATTAATATACCCTCTTATTTACAACATATCTCACCTCCTACTGTTTCCACTACCTTTATGGATGCATGCATGATCTAGCAACAACGAGTTCAAACTTCAGAGGTAAAGCCGAGAGCAAAGCACCTGCTAGGTGTTAACACGGGTTTCACAGACTTCCCATGTTGGGCATGCCGTGCTCAGCATAAGGATCATTCCAAGCTGTTCTGGTTATTGATCATGTATATGGCAATCAAAGTAATAAAAGCACCGCCCAGTTGCAGAGGGGAGAAAGTTTCATGGAGAAATATGTACCTGCAGGTACGGTTTACGATTATGGCATAAAAACAAGGCATGCAAAAATAGATTGCAGATAATAAAAGGCTTAGGTAGGATGGACTGTACCCGAAAATTGAAGCAAACATTGGAGTAAGAAATGTGAGGGAGCTCAGCTTTGTCAAACTTCCTGCATGCAATAGTAAAACAGAATAAACTAAAGTCGGGCAGAGATAAGAATACTTATCACACTTTCATCATGCATGACAAGGAATATAATCGATGAGCTGAGGATAAAATACAGGACTCAAAATATTCAGGATACTAAAAACAACCTTTTGTTGCATTGTAGTAAAATACACCATAGCTGATAGCACTTCCGCAAATTGAGGTATAAAGTAGTGCTGATATATCAGTCACAGAAAGCTCCGACAAACCACCGGTAAAGATAGGATCATGATTGAGAATCGAGATTATTGCAAGAGGAAGACCACCAATAACCATATGCTACAGGAAAAAAAAAATCAAATTGAAGACATCAGTTAATTTCTAATTGTTCAACTCTTTTTACTGAGAGGGCCGATCTTGACAAGAGGAAGACCGCTGTAATGGTAAGCTATACGAAATAACCAAAAACAGAAGTCAAGAGTTAATCATGTGCCACAAAGTTTTATCATGAAATCTTGCAACTAAAATGTGATATATTTGTGCTAAGCTTCACAAATACCTGAATGCCAAAAGACCCATTTTTTAACGGATGAAATGGAACGTAAGTACAGATAATTAATAATCTCTTCAACTAAGCAATGCAAAATTTACGCTCTTTTGCGTAAGGCAATATAATATTAAGCCCATATGATAGATCAATTATGAAGGTATCATGCAGTCTCCCCAATGATTAGAGAACCAGCAATTAGCTTCAAGCTGATACACCAAAAAGTTATCATATTGACCAGTAAAGAGATAAAATCACTACAGCTAAACACTGGAAAAAATTAAGAAATCAAACACACACAAGTAGCAAAATAGACTAACAACCGGCATCTAGCTAAATAAGAAAAGCAAATTTAAGCACTTCAATATATCCCAGGTTAGGTTGAACCTACCCATCCAGTAGCCATAATTGGATCAGAATACTTGGAGACCCAACGGACCATAACAGTTCCAATGGCCATGCTCTGAGCTGCAAGAAGCATCCACCACTCACCACTTCCCCACAGTGAAAAATTATTGTCATCGATAGCAACTGCCGGTACCTACAGCTTAAAACTCACCATCAAATAGTGCAAGAGCCATGTGAATTAGAGATTGCTTATCAGTATGGATTCGCATATAACTCTAATATGATCATAAAAAGAAAAAGCCGATATGCCAGTTCCACCTAAGGTAGATCACTTGCATTTGACCAAAGGAAAATGGTATGGAGCTTCTGAAATGCTACCAAAATAGATCAGATATAGTGCTCATTTTAATTTGTGTAATCCAGGCTACATACAGCAATGAATGGCTCAGGAACTCCAGTATTGTAGTGGTGGTACCCTCGCTATATTATGGTTGGGCCTTCATTGTCAAGTGTAAATTGTGACCTTATGTACCCTTACCTTAAGTTCAGCATACCTAAAAGGTTTGGTGATGGCAACAATAACAAAGGCCTGTTTCCAGTATATATGTTTCAGGGAACCATTAATTCCTATCAAGTATCATATCTCTCAATAGACAACAGACTAAGAAACTACATCCTCTTAATGTTTCCTGTTGACATCTTCTTAAGCCTCCTCCTCCTCCAAAAGATCTACCTTCTGAGATTACATAAATAACATTTTCTTGCCGCTGCATTATGGTTATTTAAAGTCTCTCCACATGTCTGAACCACCTTAATTCAGAGCTTCCTATTGAAATTTTCCAATGGTTTAGATATCTGTCTACCTATCTCAGATACACTCACATAGTTTACATGTTACGCTTGACTGGCCAACATGTCATTCCATAGACCGTTGCCATGTTATTACAGCCTAAACAGTTTTCCCTAAAGCCTGAACAGCATTTTCAGATTGTACATAGTGCTTGCAACATTTCACCCTGTAGATCCATCCCACTTGCATATAGTAACCAATCTCCACGCAATCCACTTCTATTCTTGGAAGATTTAGCACTTTAATCTCAGTTATACTTGATTACTCTTTCTCAACATCAGTCTTATAAGTCATAAAAATATAACTCAATATTTGATGCAATTCATTGTTTCTCAATTATAGATACCAAAGTACTCTTTCTCCTCTAGTGCATTCCTGACATAATTATCTAACCCAATGATCTCAACCTCAATGCCTCAACTACCTCAACTAAACATTTCACTTTGATGGTGGATCCCTTGTGGATCCCTTTTGAAAAGACTTCAACATGCCTTTTCAAACGAGCAATTTAGCTGGTGATAAAAAGCCAGACACTTTGAGAGAGAGAAGGAGAGAGATTGTTGGAAAAACCTATTAGGCAGTGCGAACAAATAAAACTCATAGATGCTTGCATCAAGCTATAGGCCCAATAAGTCATATGCTACCTTTTGAAAGAATCTTTATAAGAGATAAAGGTGAGGGACATGCAGCTTCTACCAAGAATCAGCCAACTAACATTCAGCATGGCAGTGGAAATTACTGGATTGTTTTAGGTTAGAGGTTAAAAACAACCATGGGGAGTTGAGAGCAAGTTCTGTCAGCAGTCAGAATCTTTGAAAATAATGAACAAGGATCTAAGACTTGAATCTAACAATATGTAGCTGGGAAATTTACTGCACCATCATCAAAATGCATAAAAAATGTGATCAAAGTGGCAATTTTTTCACATATGCTTTGGCTTAAAGTGTAAGGGGAATTCAACGTTTAATAAAGTACACAGCAAGTTGCAATGAAAATGATAAGGAGAACAGGTGCCAGATGTTCTGGATATGGAGGGCAAGGCAGAGCGAGATTCCATCTGATGCAATTATAACCATGAAACCACATCCTACAAGCGACCATCATATGCACATCTCATGCAGACATGTCACAAAAACATCTAATGGTGGTTCAACGACAAGATAAAGAATGTTGCATTGTATCTCCGAAGCACAACATAGCCCATTTAGTTTCTAATCTATTAGGATCAAGCCAATGCATATTCACTTAACACCAGTATAATCACAATAAAACTGGTGATACAAGGATTACCTCAAGAAGAAGAAGTCCCACAACACCAAGTAACAGTCCTGCACCTCCAATTAACCCAATGGATTCACCGAAGAACAGGGCTGCAAGTATAGCCACTGTTAATGGCTGAGAGTCAATTATCACCTGTAACAAATTCAGCTCCAGTAAGCCAAGCAGAATAGCTCGTTTCCTATCAACTGCCAAATCTATTGAACAGACAGGGAACAAATATCAAAACATCTGATTCCATGTCAAGGATACAATGTGTAAAGACTAATCCAACTGATAGCTGCAGCTATACTAAGAGACCGGTCTACCTTTGTATTACATTTACTCATTCATCCATTAGTGTAGTGGAAAAGAAAAAAGGCAAGATTTTTCAGATAACAGAACAAGATTCAGCGTAAGTGACATCAGTCTTCTGACATGAGCCATTTCCTTAAGGGCACATTTCCAAAGCAATATGCAAGAATTTCCGTTACTCAGTAGCCATATTTAACATCAAAGAACCTTATAATTCACCTATAAGGTTGAAACTTTTTTGCCCTTTTCTTCTCATGGAGGCATTTAAACTGATATAGAGAATACAGTGAGTTCAACATACGCTTCCGAGACCCGCCGACGTCCTCTGCAACCCTTCAGCGAGAAATCCCTGCCCCAAAAAACCCATCAGCAGGGTAAAATAATTATCAATCAAACATGTCAATCTCACTTTCTTGACGAGAAAGAAAAGCTAAAAATGGCACACATATACACATTAGAGAGAGAGAGAGAGAGAGAGAGAGAGAGAGAGAGAGAGAGAGAGAGAGGCGTAACCTGAAAACAAGAGGCGTCCACAAGGGCGAACAGGGTGATGGAGAGCCAAGCGTTGAGGCCGGAGGGCGGCTTGCGGCCGCGGGAGGCCGCGAAGGCGATGAGGAGGAGCCCCGCGGGGATTAGGCGGAAGGAGGACACGAAGAAAGGGCCGGCCTTGGGGAGGACCTCCTTCATGGCCACCATGGCCGTGCCCCAGAAGAAGAAGGGCGACACCAGCACGGCCCACTCCCACAGCGACTCCTCCGACTCCTCCGCCGACGTCGTCGCTGTCACAGCAGAGCCTTCCTCGTCCGCATCATCCACGGCGGCGGCCGCACCGTCCAAGGACGGTTCTCGTTTGAACTCCACCTTCTCGCTGGTGCAGCAAATTCGGGAGCCGGGTTTCTTGTTTCTCTTCCTCGTGATCTTGAAGAGCAAAGGAGGAGGGGTTGCTGCATTTTGGCTCGATGATCTTCGGAAGAGATGTTCACGGGGCATGCGCGCGGGAAGTGAGGAGAATGAACTTCGAAGAGAGAGGGACTCCATCGCAGCTGGATGATGCCAGCAGTTGAGAGTCCAAACCATTTCTCCCCCTTTCTCTCTCTCTCTCTCTATCTCTCTCTAGCCAGAGACAGGAAGATACTCAGAGGGCCATGCCAAGAAGATACTCAGAAAGCAGAGAGCCATACAGAGAGAGGGAGAGAGAGAGACAGGGGGACAGCCATGGCTGCCGGGCTTGGTGGGGCGAGGACAGCCACAAATTCATTTTTGAGAAGACTAAGAAAAGGAAAAAAGAAAAAACATGAGCAAAGCCAATTTTTAATGGAATTATTATTATTATCTTTTTATTATTCTTGTACATTTGGAATTATTATTATCTTTTTATTATTGCCATGTTAGCATAACTGTGTTAAAAGTATAAAATGGGCAAGACAATTAAAGTTTCTAGCTTAGTCTCAAAGAAAGAGGAAGAGAAATTAGAGTTTTTAGTGAAATAAAAGTACATGTATTCATAATAGATTGAAACACTATGAAACAGTGTTTGGGTGAACAATTGGTTATCATGCGAGAAAAATGTGAATTGATTATTAATATTTCATACTATGATTTTATAAACTAAAAATGGAGGAAATTGATATTTGAATAAAAATAGATGGTTAAATTGTTTTGAATTTTTTACAGGATTTTTCTAATCTTTTTCGAGCGTGATAACAAATTTAAGTACACCCCAACATAGAAGCATAGAATAAATACATGACCCGCTCAAAATTAATCAGAATTCGAAAAATGAAAGGAAATATTTTTAGCACCTAATGATTGATGAATATGGAAATTATTATGAACGGCCATCACTAAGGTTTTATTGGGTTTAATGTAGAATGAGATTTGTCAATAACAATCCGACTAAAAGAATAATCATGATTTGAAAAAAAAGTTCAATTATGAAAATAGATTACTTCCTTATTAGATTCCTTTAAAATGTGGAATTGGATAACTTAGCAAAATGCCAAAATCTACCATAAGATTCCAATTCCACTTTCCACCATAAAAAAGTTAGATAAAAAGAATCCAACACAACATTTCCATAAGTCCACCATGTCATTGTAGCCATTGTTGTCGTCACGACCTCTCCCACCTCCGTGTCCACTGCCGTCGTCGCGGCCTTTGCCACCTCCACCATCGCTGTCTTCCTTTACATACAGCAAGCCGGAGATAGCTCGGGATCTTGGCGGAGGAGGTCCGACATCGTCGGCAGATAGAGTTGTGGCGTAGGGCTCGTGGCGGCATTAAGCGAGTTGTGACCAAGGGCGGGTGGCAACGGGTAGCGTATGCGGTGGTCTTCTGCATCATCGGGACACTTGGGAGGAGGGCAAGAAAAGAGGAAAAAAATTACAAAAAAGAAGAAGCCATATTCAAATAATTGAACGAGAATACTACTATTCCTAGAATTATGATCACTTCGACTGAAAATCTACTTTCGGGTTGCTAATCAAATACGAAGAACTTATATAGAATGGGAAGCGTTTTAGGTGATTGACGGTACTTTTTGGGAAAAAAAAAGGAAAAAAAATTCGTCTGAAGTCGTGCAGCATAGAATGCAATCTAACTCTCATTTGTTATATCAAATGTTAAATTTTGGGTTTTCTTTGATGTCATTCGGTGTTTATAAGGGGCTAATTTCTATTTTTGCAGAAGGGGATCCGAAAGTAGGTCGCTTTGGGATGGCTTTAAGGATTTTTTTTTTTTTTTTTGAGTACCGGCTTTAAGGATTTCACTTGGGAAATTTTGGGCACTCAAATGAAGATTTCTCAGGGACGAGACTCTCGAGCTAGGTTATCCCCATGCCCCCACCTTTCACAGAAAAACTGCAGTCATACGTTTAGACTATGTCTGGATTTGTTACTACTTTTATATTGGACTTGATCTAGATTAATTAAAATAAACAAACAAGCCCTTACTTTCTAAATAAATTTCACGTGCGGTTGTCCCAACATTGGTATATCTTGCTCTAAGATCTCTAAACTTTTGTTGTTGGGTTAATATGGAAGTGCATGACAAGTGTCTATTTCTGTTCCAGAAACAATTTTTTTATTCCAGACTTGTTTCTGGAATAGAAATCCATTTGATAAACTTATTTCGTTTTTCTATTTCTAGAATAGATTTCTATTCCAGAAATAGATTTGGAATAAGAATCAGAAGTAAAAATTTTCTACTTTTCTATTTCTGGAACAGAAATGAGAAATAAAAAATTTTATCATCGTTTGTCAACCAGTCCTTCATCCATTGCCGTCGACCATCGTCTATCAGTCGCCAGCTGCCTGCTAGCCCCTGCCGTTGGTCGCCGCCATTGTCCATCACCGCTATTCGCTACTGTCCGAAAGGAAGAAAATTGGTGTCGTTATCAAACGAATTTCTATTTTTATAGTAGAAATTTTGTGTCATTATCAAATTGTTATTTTTGCTTAGAAACTCTTCTAAATATATATATATATATATATATATATATATTTCTGTTCCAGAAACTATTTTTGGAATAAAATGGTTGTCATGCGTGCCCTATACATATATCCTTAAACTTTCAAAAAAATATCATATATTACCCCATTAAATTTTCATCATGTTATAGCCGCTAAGCTTTCGTTATATCTTTGTATTATCATGTGCAATATATGCGACTTTTAAAGGTAAAAATGTATTTTCATTTAATTTTCTATGGAAATGTCTCTTTTGCCTTGATTTCTATAAAGAAAATGGAACCATAAAGAAACCAAAATTTTAATATATATATATATATATATCAACATATAGAAACTGTTAAACTCGATGGATAAATTAATGGAACTAATATGGCATTTTAATAAAAAGAAATGCGATTAATTAAAACGGAAAAGGGCCCCATAACAAAAAGGTCTAATTAATGCAAAAAAAAAACTATTGAAAAAAAAATTATATAAGAAGATCACATTGGATTTCAGTTAACCATATGCTTTATAAGTTTTTCTTATCGAAACATATCCTTTTTCTATGAAATTTTAATATTTTTATTAATCAATCACTTTCTATATCAATTAACCCTCTTAAGTATACATAATGAGTAACCAATTTTCGTCATTTCACCTTTGCTGTTGAGACCTTTTCCAATTTCTATTAATGTTTTGTTTACTCTTTCTTTGAAATATGTCATTTAGATCTATTAAAGTGGCTATGTTTGTCAAATTTCAGTAAGTTCCTATTGCTTAATATTGTTGTTGATACTTATTTTTTCCATCAATAGTACTTCAGTTAATTTATCTTTTGCCCATTTTCTGTACTACTCATTTTTATACAGAAATTAAGGGTAAAAGAGAAATTCCTCTTAAAAAACGAGATGATGATATACTTTTATACCTTAAAAGTCATGTGCAATGCACATGCCGACAGAAAAAATAACGTGAAGTCAATGGCTACAGCGTAACGAAACTTCACGAGGGGTGTTATGTAACTATTGAAACTTCACGAGCGAGGGGTTACCGCTCAAAGTGCAGAGGGTCTTATGTAGATTTCCCCTTCATTTTAATAACTTAGAGCACTAAATTTCTTTCTTTGGTAAATGCAGTTTGACCAGGATCCGATCAAGCATAGATAGACGGTAGATCTACAACGCTCGGGGAGGAATTCTTCTATCGGGGTAAGTTTTAGAGTATGACCAGCTTGGTAGGCCCGTCATTTTTAAATAGCTGGATTCGGGTCTCCAGATCACGGAAGTTATGGCGGAGTAGACTTTATTTAGGACGCTGCTCGGCGTCGCGGATTAGATTCCTTCAAACTTTGGAACTGGATGACTTAGCAAAATCTAACGTAAGATTCCAATTCCACTTTTCCATCGTAAAAAAAGTAACCCAAAAAACCAAGGCAACATCTCCTAAGCTCCATCTCCTGTTTCCTCTCGCCGCCGCTGCCGCCACGACGTAATTGCTGCCACCGTCGTTCTCTCTCTCTCTCACCGCGACTTGTTTGGGGCCGTGCAAGGCGGGTGACTTTTGTCGGAGCAAATGGAGGAAGGTTGCAACCTCTGTCAACTCACTGCAACGGAGGTTGCTCACCGTGCACAAACCACCGATATAGTGTTCTCTTGAGTTTGACGATCTCCACAGTTGCAGTCACAACTTCCATCATAGCTGGTCTACAACCTCGATCATTTACGACTGTAGCATTATCATCATATCCTATCATCATACATCTCATAAAAGATAGTGTAGTAAAGCATCAATACCGATTCATTCATAACTATATGAATCTCTTCACAAAATAGAAGAATCGTATTTGAGAATTTCATCTCATACAGGGGGTGAGGGAGAGAGTTAAGGCTCTTGGCGGATGAAGCCACGACAACATTGGCAGATGGAGGTGCGACGTGGGGCTCGTGACGGCAACAAGCGAGTCGTGACCAAGGGCAGGCGGCGGTGGACGGTCTACGCGGTGGTCTTCTGCATCAATGGGACGCTCGGGGAGGGAAGGAAAAGAGAAGACAGGGCAAGCGAAAAAACACATCCAAATAATTGTACAAAAATGCTACTATTCCTAGAACTACGATAACTTGGAATGAAAATCTACTTTCAGATTGGTAATCAAATATGAAGAGCTTAAATAAAATAGTTACTTATATATGCTAAGAAAGGGAAAATTGTCCAAAAAGTCCTAAATCTATTGCAGTTTTGCCAATTCAGTCATAAATATTTTAATTTTGCCAATTGAGTCATAAACCTTTTACTTCTTGCCAATTAAGTCCATCCAATTTTGGCCAGAAAATGCTGACGTGGATGCCAGCGATGCCACATAGGATTGCCGGCACTGATATGGACAATTTTTAATAATATTTAAAATATTTAATTTTTTTGAATTTTTTATTTTATGTTTTTTTCCTTTTATTTTTATTTTTTTTTCTTTTTGGCCTTTTTCCGGTGGTTGGCCACTGGCTACAGCCGGTTGGCTAGCCTCGCTTGCCACTGGCGAGGCCGCCCTGGCCTCGGTGAGGGTTGGCCTCACTAGATCTGGCGAGGGGAGCCAAGCCCTGTCTGGGGCTCGCCCTCGCCGGGGCTTGCCCTTGCCCAGGCGAGCATCAGACTCGCCCGGCGTCGCTCGCCACAAGTGAGGCCCGGCCCGGCAACAGCGATGCCGAGTGAGGCCGCCCTAGCTCTGGCGAGGGCCGGCCTCACCAGATCTGGCGAGGGGAGCCCTTGTCGGGGCTCGACCTCGCCGGGGCGAGCGTCGGCCTCGCCCAGACCAGAATTGGTGAGGCCGGTCCTCGCCCCTGGCCAAGCGGGCAACAGCTGGCCACCGGCCGCAGGCCGGGGCTAGGGTGGCCTCGCTCGGCGTCACCGTCACCCGATCGGGCCTCGCCTGTGGCGGGCGAGGCCACTCGGCCGGTGGCCGGCCGTCGCCTATGGCTGGTGGCCGGCCATCAGAAAAAGCCAAAAAGAAAAAAAAAAGAGAGAGGAAAAAACAGAAAAAAAATTCAAATTTTTAAAAATTAAAATATTATTAAAAATTGTCCATGTTAGCGTTGGCAGTCCTATATGGCATCATCGGCGTCCACGTTAGCATTTTCCGACTAAAATTGGCCGGATGGACTTAATTGACAAAAAGTGAAAATGTTTAGGACTTAATTGGCAAAATTAAAAGGTTTAGAAGTGAATTGGCAAAACTGCAATAGGTTTAGGACTTTTGGACAATTCTCCCTGCTAAGAAGCATTTTAAGTTATTGAAGGTACTTTTGGAGAAAATAAAATAAATTCGTCCAAAGTCCTGGAGCATAAAATGCAATTAACTCTCGTTTGCTACATCAGGTGTTAAATTTTGTAATTGAATTGATATCGGTGATGTAAATAGAATTTTTTGAATGACAATTTTAAAGTTTGAAATGCGCAAGAGAAATGAAGAGTTAACCATAAAAGAATGACTCATTGGTCCAAAGAAGAAAACCATAAAAGAATGACCAAAGAAGAACCCTCTATTGCATTTAAAAAAAGAGATGAAAAAATATTTTTACATCTTAAAAGTCACGTGCATTGCACACTCTAATAGAAAAAAAGAAACGAAAAGTCAATGGCTATAACGAGAGTTCATAGGGTATTATGTAATTCTTGAAAGTTCGATGAGGAGCGCGAACCGCTCCAAAGTGTAGCGGGTTTCGTGTGGATTCCTCCTTCATTTTAATTACTTAGAGCACTGAATTTCTTTCTTTGGTAAGGGCAGTTTGAACAGGATCCAATCAAGCATAGATAGACCTGCAAAGCTAGGGCAGGAATTCTTTGTTCGGGGTAACTTTTTATTAGAATATGACCAGCTTGGTAGCTTCGTCATTTTTAAAATGGGTGGGTTCGGGTCTCCAGATCATGGAAGTTATGGCGGAGTAGACTTAATTTAGGAAGCTGCGAAGTGGGTCGTGCATGGCAGCGAAGTCGGTGGTCGCTTCTGGGGTTAATGCGCGCGTTCGGAACATGCGAGCACATGAAGCGAAACACGAAGTGCGCCGATGATTCTTCTGCTTCAAGATGCTGATCTCACTTTGGAATTCCGATGCAGACACCAGCAGAGCAAAGAGAATCTTAGAACAGTTCTTTTATGAGGTTTTGACTTTGCGAAGCCGGCTTTCCAGGAGCTTTAGATTAGATTCAGATCCAGTCCTCATTATAAATATTGGATGCAGAGACTCGGGTTCTTGCCATCACCTCAAGAAAGAACACAGCCGATCCGCGGAAATTAATTTGTTTCCGAGGTTTCGTAGTCTTTCTGAGAGTGTTTGTGCGACACACGCATCATGGCCACTCTCGGTTTCTACTGTGTCGTAATCTTCTCCGTGTTGTTTGTCAAGGGTGGCCAGGCTGACCTCTACGGATCTACTCCGCCACCGCCGCCGGACTCGGTTTCTGGCAAGGACTTTCCTCAGTCGGTGCTCTGCAACGACCCGCAGAGTAAATGCTTCGGGGCTCAGATCTCCTGCCCCAGCCAGTGCCCCAGCTTCAAGCCATCCAACTCCCAGGACAAAGCTTGCTTTGTGGACTGTAATTCCAGGAACTGTGAAGCTCTATGCAAGAGTATGTAGCGCGTTTCCTTACTTTTCTGATAGGATGGTATTGTTCAAGGAGTACTAATTGTTTCCGTTTTGAATCGCAGGGCGAAGGCCGAACTGCAATGGGATCGGAGCAGCATGCTATGACCCCAGGTTCGTCGGGGGCGATGGCGTCATGTTCTACTTCCACGGCAAGACGAACGAGCAATTCAGCTTGGTGTCAGACGTCGATTTCCACATAAATGCCCGGTTCATCGGCCGCCGACCCCAGGGGAGGACGCGCGACAACACATGGATCCAAGCCCTAGGCCTGATGTTTGGTCCCCACACCCTCACGCTGGCCGCCAACAAGGTAGCCCGATGGGACAACGAAGTGGACCAACTCGTCCTAACCTACGATGGCAAGCCGCTGCTCCTCCCTCTGGGCCAGCTTTCCGCTTGGACCGCCCCGGACGGCAGGCTCTTTGTCGAAAGGACAGCGAAGTTCAACAGCGTCACGGTGCTGCTGCATGACTCCGTCGAGATCTCAGTCAACGCTGTCCCTGTGACGAAGGAGGACGACCGCATCCACAAGTACCAGATACCGGACGACGATTGCTTCGCCCACTTGGAAGCACAGTTCAAGTTCCTCCGCCTCTCTGACCAAGTGGAGGGTGTCTTGGGCCAGACGTACCGCCCAGGCTACCGAAGCCCCGTGAAGAGAGGTGTGTCGATGCCGATCATGGGCGGAGAAGATAAGTACAAGACATCGTCGCTCATCTCTGCAGATTGCAAGTACTGCATTTTCTCCATGCCCGATTCCCAGACCGCCACGATCAAGTCGATAGTGTTGGACCCTTCTATGGCGATGATTAATTGCACTAGCAAGATCAGTCCAGGACATGGACTTGTCTGTCGTCGCTAGATATGTTTTTTACACTATATTTGGTACGATGGAATGGAATGAGTGTGAAATAGAATAAAGGAAGGAGATATTCTTGTGTTTGATTGTTATGAATGGGGGGGATATAAAAGTATATGGTGATTCCCTTTTCTTGGATTTGGAGGACTTTGGAATGGAAAGGAAAGGAATGGTCTTGGCTTGTGTCTAAAATGTCCTCAAAATATAAAATGTTTGAGGAAAAATCAAAAGCTGCCTTGGAAATAATTGCATGCAATCATTTTTTATAGGTAAAATGCCATGCAACATGTCTAAGATTTTACTTTGTGACAAAAAACTACCTCTAGTTCCAAAGTTACAAGTATCATCCTCCAACCCTATTCCATCTCTCTCTCGGGCCAGTCTTGCTGGAACCTGGGTCCCCATGGATCGGGTCCTTACAAGGAATTTCTCTATATCGTGCACGGATACATTCCGCCATTCTGGCAGATGGCCAAAAAATCTTGATCTAAGTAATAGAACAGGCGACGAACATAACAAATTTGGCCATCTAACGTAAAAATCTAACGATTCTAATCGAAACCAATGAATAGCAGAGTCTTCGGATTCAAGGGAACCATCAGGATATGCGTTATCTCTTTCTTCGCCCCCCGGTACTGCATTTCTCTGTGAGACTTCCTCTAGAGGTGGAAGGCATTCTTGGGCTTCTTTATTCCAAATATGCGAGCTCACTCCATCTTAAACCATATGCCTTACCAGGTCTCACGAGTTCTCATACTTGTCAATCATCCCGTGTTTTCATCATCAATTCCTTGGGGAGAGAGAGATAACAAATTGTAAGTTGCTCGAATGGGAGCCCTGAATTTGACTATCCAGGTTCGGAATGTTCCTCCGGCCATGACTGCCGCAGATTTGGCGACATATTTCTCGTTCTGTGGGACTGTGGATAAGATCCAGCTCCAGAGGCAAGGAAGAAACTTCACATTATAGACTACTTTTTCAAGTTTTTGCTTAGTTAGATCTTATACCCTTTAGGATGATGCCAATGGTTCGATTAATTAGTTATGATGACGGCACAGGAGCAAAGACAAGCCCCACTCGGCACAGGTGACGTTCAGGCAGCCATTCGCGTTCCGGACTGCTCTTCTTCTCGATGTAAGGAAGTAAATGAGTTAAGGGTTTGATTCAGCTTACATGCTGTCATGCACTAGAGGTCTGTTTTTCTGTGTTGCTTATTTGAATGAATGAGATGGCATTGAACTTCTCTATCGTTTAAAATCTCTCTGGCTTTACAGCTGCTGAGACTGCACAGTACTTGCGAATCACCTGTTTCATTTGATGTTTTCTTCAGCTTCATTCGGAGTCTGTTGGTGTTCTTTGTCTCTGATTGTGATGAGAGGTTGCCTTATTTGATGGTAGTGAATCTCAAGCAATTTGATTAAATGAATGCTTCCAAGCAACGGATTATTATCAGCTCTGGAATGTTTTACCATGCTAAATTATATACTCCTTAATTGCTCTAAAGCAGCCTTTCTTATCTGTAGAATGCTACCGTTGATGGGCAACCAATTCGAGTGGCGCCTTGGGAGGGTGACATCAAGGTCTCTCTCTCTCTCTCTCTCTCTCTCTCTCTCTCTCTCTGTCTCACCCGCTCTCTCGTGTGGCATCATGTACATCTTCCGCATACAAGCATTTCTAAGCTTTATCCGTTCCTGTCAGCGCTCTCTTCAATGATTTTAATCAGTATTTCGTTCCTGGTTAATCCTTGTTTGAACCCAGAAATTGACGTTCATAAAGATCGCCCTCGCTTTTTCCATGAATCTGGATCAAGGCTACGGATCAGTCAATCTTTCTTGTCTTGACTGTCTCGTCAATAATTCACAGTTGAATCTCTTGTTGCCTGGCTTTACAAACTCCAATAGATCAATCTAGTCGACTTGAAGAACATCTAGGAAAATGTAAGGTTAATAATTAGGCTCAGAAATACCCGAGAACTCTCATTGAATCGGACCGCAATGTTCCTCCAGGTGGAGGCAATTAATACTACGTTGCATTCGAGATGAATTCCTGCAATGGTTTTTCGAACTGGTGACTCACTTTGCATATTGATCACTTTCTCAGTTGCACTTCCCGAATCGTCCTTAAAATTCCATTGCTTTGCAGGATGATCAGGAGGAAACTTGGCATGATCCGGCTGCTTTTCATCCCGATGAAGCCGTGACGCCAGGAGGCACCACCAACCTATGGGACAGGACTAGGGACATGTTGGAGGAGAAGTACAATCTGTCCGAGAGAGGCCGGGAATGGTCGACCAGGCATGCTCGGCGATTCACACTGCGGAAAATGCAGCAGAAAGCTTCCTATCTTTGCTGGAGGACCATCCCTACGTCGCCACCGGTTGATGTTCGTATCCGGGGCGCTTTATGAGGCTGCAAAATACGCAGCTCAAGTGGCGGCTACGACAAAGCGATTGATCTCCTCTATAACTCCAGGACACAAAGATTCACAGGCATGACATAATACTAGAATATAATCCTTCTTAAATTGCTGAAACATCTGATGAATGATGAATGTAAACTTCTCTGATTCGACATAAAATTTAAGATTGAGTATTGATCTAGAAAGTGTCTAGTTTCTAGCGGATCATGGTTACACTGCATTCGAACTGAACTAGATTTATTCGCCCAACATAACTTGCTAGGGCAATACTTTTCTTATCCAATGCGTGGCCTCCTCTACTTTTGCCCTCCTCTGATATTCTATAAGATTAGACAAGACGAGAGTTATATTTGATTCGAGCTTTTTACCGCGGCGATCACTTTACACCATTATCTAATTGAATATAAACCTTAGTTCGTGCACAAATCACACATTAATTGCAATGAATCCTTTAACAACCTAACTTAATTCACATGGATTAAGCTTTCGAAAGAGGCGTTCCGAACAATTATATAATGGCATAAGAATCTTGGGATGAGAGTTAATTTATGAAACGTACACAACACGAATGGCCAAACCCAGCAATGGAGAGATTGAGACATCCAATGGACTCCAGGTGGATCTGATTAAGACACAGCTAATGACCGGCAATATTCAAATTTAATTTCACATCTTCTTTTTCTTTTCTTATTTTAGGAGTAGCACTGGAGATTTACTTCCTTTCCAGAAAAGGACGCGCCATAGAAAGAAAAAAACTTGACTTTTAAAATGTAATTAAAACTCCATCCGAGGTGCAATAATACCAAATAATAAAAAGAAAATGTTTTTGTCTCTCATCTTTTCCCTGTTTTAAGTACAGTTCCGATCACACGCTCGCGCTCTCCGTGTCTCCCTCTCTCTTCTCGGGCTCGGTCTGTCCACGGTCTCACCCTGTAAGTCTCTCTCTCTCTCTCTCTCTATCTACTCTTGCAATCGTTCTCGCTCTTCAATTCCGAAGCTTGATGTCGTCTTCGTGAACCGAGCGACTCGAGTTTGTGAGCAGATTTGTCGAGTGTTTACTGTGTTGGGTGGAGTGTGGTTCGCCTCGAGAGACGGGAATGGCGACGGGAATTTCATGGGTTGTTCGTCTTTTGACGGAGGACACCGACCCGAGAGTTGCGTCGGTGAAATTGGGTTCTGCCCAAAACATAGGTAGGATTAGTCCGATTGGAGCTGGTGTCTGAACCTTCCGTCTCTTCGGATCTCAATCGACGGTTGAATTGAAGCAAACGATAAAGCTTGAAAATTGGATAGAGGTCAAGTGTTCTGGACTCGGGTTATTTTCTGAACGCAATCTCCGAGGCTCCGCTGTTGATTTTTCTCGGTTTGAATTCCGAGATGGCCCTTAGTCCTCTCTCTTCTCTGTTTCAACGGCTGTATAATTGAAGCGTTAATGATATGCAATGTAGTCGGTTTTGGAAGGACCAATTATCGAAAACTTAGTGCGAGCTTGCGCTCTGATCTTCAATTGTTATAATCACGTGTCACGGGCTGGCAGTTCCTTGACCACAGAACAACCTGTGAGGCGCCTTGTGAGCGGAATTCACCAGTCCAATCTATGGGCCCGTGACACATGCAGCTAAGATAATTCAACCTTATTTGAGGGTTCGATTTGTTTAACGGACCAAGAAAATGAATTTGTCACAGGATTTCATTACACATTCCCACTCCAGTGATTCGAGCATGCCCCTTAAAATGCCTGTTCTTTAAGATCCAAGCAATTGAGATGCTTCAAAATTGTATCTTTGTGATGTGGCGCATATCTTTTTTCTGCTCGCTGCATTTTCCGTTGTCAACTATTGATTTGTTTTCTTTGTGCCTTGTTATTGACGTCGAAGTCCGACAAATCGTGAATCTGCTACCCTCACACCTGGTGTGGAAATTGTATCCCTCAGAGTGTTTTGTTTCCAGCAACCAATTTTGGAAGTGTATAACTTGCGTTTTAGGTCTGTTTGATGTCACTGTAGATGAGATCTATGAAAAAAAGTGTCACTGTAGTTATGTCGCAGTTTAAGCACAACTTGACTGTTAGTTCTGTGGAATCATGCAGCAAATTTTTTTTTTTTTTCGGTTTTTGAAAAGTTTGGGCAGATTGGACTTAATGATTTTCGTCATTTCTATTAGGAAACTGCCCTCTAACTTGCATAGTCTTGCAGGGTTTGAGTCTCAACTTGTTAAGGCAAAAGCCAGATAGAGCTGAAGAAAATGGAAGCCACGCAGAGTCCTCACCCTTATATCCCCAGAGATCTAGAACTCCCTGGTTATGTGCCAGTTTTACTTTCCCAATCAACTATCCTTGGTGTCTACGGCACTGCTTCGGTGCTTGTTATTGCCTTCATTTGGTTTGTATCTGGTATGCTTATTCCTCTTCTAGATAAGTATTCTACCTGAATGTTGCTTGAGCTCACAATATTGATGCACCTACAATAAGGTGAAGTTAAGAAAATAGGAAGAAGAGAAATTAGGATTTGCTTCACTTAGATCCTTCTTCCTCTGTGCTTCATGAGAAACCACAATGCCTAGTCTATGTATTTGTCTGAAGCCCGTGTTCCTCATTAATTGAACTGTTTGGTTAGCAGTTCATTGTTTACTCTCTTGAAGAAATTTGGTCACTGAAGCAGCCTGTTCTATTTTCTTATTCCGGTCAAATTCTGTTTATTTCTTCTTATGACAATTAAAACTGACATATTTATCAGAAATGTGCTGCCCTGCAGATAAACTAAATTAGCTGGTCTCAAGGCCTTTCGTGTCTGTGTGCTAGACATAGAGTGAATCTCATTGTAAATTTGTGTCTCTGCTAGACAGAGTTTTGCATTTGCATTACTGGCAGTTCAAGTTTACCATTGCATAGGTGCACAATGTCTCTTCTAGTTCGCCCCTCTTCCTCATTTGTTTGTGAAAAGCTAAAAACATTTCATCATTTGATATTTCCATTTGTTGCAGGGTCACCCAAAAGACCAACTATCGATAGAATTCTCATGTGCTGGTGGGCATTCACAGGCCTTACTCACATGATTCTTGAGGGTTATTTTGTTTTCTCACCAGAATTTTTCAAGGATAAATCTGCCTTTTACCTGTCTGAAGTTTGTAAGTGATTCTCTGCCACTCTCGTTTTCTTTTTATTTTAGCATTTTGTTTCCTTTGTTGGTTGGCTTGTCAAGCTTTTGGTGGAAAGCAGCTGAAAATATACAATGGACAGGGAAAGAATATAGCAAAGGTGACTCGAGATACGTAGGAAGGGATTCAGCGGTTGTCTCTGTTGAAGGACTAACTGCTGTTTTAGAGGGTCCAGCATGCCTCCTTGCAGTGTGAGAATTTTTCACTTGATTGAAAATTGATTCTGCGATATTCAACCACGCTAGAGTAGTTGTAGTTCCCATATGTTGCCTAAAATCTCTGTATACCGATGCCTTGCAGTTATGCCATTGCAAAAGCAAAGTCGTATAGCTACATTCTCCAGTTCGCGATATCCCTGGGTCAGCTCTATGGAACTGCTGTGTATTTCATAACAGCTTTGCTGGAAGGTGATGACTTCGCTGCTAGCCTGTTGTATTACTATGCCTACTATGTTGTCATGAACTCCTTCTGGATCGTGATACCCATGGCCATATCCATTAGATGCTGGAAGAAAACATGCGCGGCGTTCAATAACCAGGGCCAGAAAAAAGTAAAAAGCCGCTGAGGCATATATTACTGCGTGTTGCAAGATTAATGTAACATTTATCTGTGGATTTTGTCCTGCTTGATTGCTTGTTCAAACATTGCCATTGACTGATCAATAGCAATCACCGGCATTTTTTGCGTTTCTCAACTTTTGGAAGGCAGCGTTAGCTGAGTCTTTGAGCTAAAGCTTTTCCAAGTGACCATTGGGTTATTTGATTGATGACTTTGAATTTGCATTTTGATGTGGAATAGTTCGATTTGTTTGAAGCTTGTCTCCCGTTATTTCCTTTTGCTAAGATGATGGAACTCATGAATAGAAAAGAGACGATGGAGTCAAGCTAGATATGGTAGTACAATGAGAACTACCTCTAACCTTCCTAAACAAGGAAGATTTGGGTTCTCTTTGATTTCAAGCTGTTCTGGGCAGGCTGTTCAATACTTCTATGTGCTTCAAATTATTCCGACCACCACTTCCAGTGTTATCCTAGTCGGGAGAAGCCATTTCCCTCTAGATCAAACTTGAGAATAAGAGGCTAAGAGCCAGATCTAGCGATGCATGGCTCCGTCGGCAATCTGGATAGTGTTATTTTTAGAAGGTTGATGGGGTCTGGCCGGCAAAACTGGTTCTGACCGCTCTATCCCAGAAGGATGAAAAATAATGAATATTCTCATTTTCGTGTCTGCGTTTTCCCAATGATAATCTAATCCTTCTAGAAAGTCAACTGGTCTGTAGCTAGCACTTAGCCTCCTTTTTGGAAGATTCTTGATATGAATTGTATCCTAGTGACTTTAGAGCTGAATTGTAATCCCGGTGACGTTGGAGCATTAAAGCAACCCCGCAACATGTTTACTTATGCATGTACATGAAAAATCATCCGTTTCAAACGCCGGGAAGAACTCTCATCATTTATTGCGATTAATTGCAAATTCTCATAAGATTGCTGATTGATTAATTGAGTCTTTTGATATACATCACACCATTAGTTGTAGGGTTATGCAACCAGGTTGGTTCTATTTAGAAATGAGACCGAACCACCTTGAATATCGATTTGGTTCTAGATACCAATTTTTTGGAACCAGTCTGAAACTGGTTTGAAGTGAAGGATCAAATTTGGAACCTATTTCATAAAACCTAAAAATCCTCACTTTTCTTTCGGCATCTTTTTTTTGTCTCCCTTTTTCTCTGTTCTCTACTGAGCCTCGCAACCCTTGCTCATTCCTGACTTGCTTTTGCTTGCCCGTCCTCGGTTATCTTTTACTTTGAATCGTTTATTGCTCGCACTAGCTTTCTACAAAAAATGACACCGAGAAAAGGAACAAAAGAAAAACGGTGCCTTCAGTAAAGTCTAGAACTGGATCAGAAAAATAGGGTACTATAATATGGTAGGTTTTTCTGACCAAAAAAAGGAAAAAAGAAAAAAAAAGGGGCAGGTTGTAGATTTACAATTTAGAACTCATTCATTTCGAAACCAATTACCCTAATTAGTTGTGCCCTCGACCAAATCCTACCATTTGTCATGGGTCAATTGAATATGACGTTCCTTAAGATTTCTCTCAAGTCAGCTTTGCACACGCGCTCAACTCACAAGGATCCTGTATGAAGAATGAAGCTCGAATTGTATTAACTTGTGAACTAGAGTGTCCAAGTGGAGTTCCTCTAATTTATATAAAGTATGAGTTTGATCTTGACTGTTGATCCTTCTTTGACCGAGCAGTGCTATTTGAATCTATACAATCTTTACAAGGCTACAAGCTCAAGAGGCCCTAGGCTATACTCAAGGGACGCCTGCCATGAAGAGCTGCAGGGTCAGGTCGTGGTCTCTTGAGTATTGTAAGGGTCGACAAGTCAGCTATAATTTACAGGGGTGGAAGTCATGAGCAGAATTGTGCATTCTTCAGCACTCCAGGCTCTCCATCGGTCCTACCCCTCGGTACATCTTATTCGCTCTTAGAAAGCGCTTGCTATTGGAGGAATCTGCACACCTGCTCTGTAGGAAAAAAAATCTAGTTTGCCGGAGCTTGGTCGACAAAGTCAATCCAGAGGGGCATCTTGCCTGCACGAAAGGAGGCTTTCCCGTTGCTTCCTGGAAATGAGGCCACTGATGGCTACGTCCACTTAGGACTCGTGGCCGGTGGTCCATTCATAGAAGCATACATTAGACAATGATGTTACGGTTTCTTGTTTGGTACTTCGAACGGGATATGTTTGTTTTACATCTCACCATTCTCAAAGCATGCCGCCTCCTACATAAGTACCGTATTAGTTGTTATACTTGCAACATGACATGCCGGCTCGTCATAATTGGTTATTCTTCTTCATCCGACAATATCTGCATTTCAGATTCAGTGGTTTGGGGAAGTCAAAACGAACTTTCCGAGAGTCTAAAGATCAAGACGGGAGAGATTGGACCCTCTTGACTTGTTCCTCCCTCTTCGCACTGTTTTTAGGTATAATTAAAAGGAAAATGCTTGCATTCAACAAGCGATATGTGTATTGGTCTCATTTTTGTAGAAGAATTTTTCTGCAGATGAATCATGTATGAATAACTAATATATATTTTTTTTTATACCAATGGTGAACGAAATAGTTTAGATGTCGGAATATCCAACTCAAAAGGTTTAAGATTGAGAGAGACCGCATGTGTATAAAATACATATCTTTTAATACCCTTCTCATATGTAAGTCGTTAAATTAAGAACCGAATTGAGAATAATACACATAATTTGATTAATGAAAGTTACACATGGGAAATAACCTGAACTTTACTATGATAATGTTTTAGAACATTCAATCCAAAAGTTTAAATTATCGTGGACAAGTAAAGTGAATAGTTAATACAAGAGATCCTCCTTTGTATGTCTAAGATTTGGGGAATATTCGAATGTCCCAAAATTAATGTAAAAGTGCAAAAGAAAAATCTTTGGAATCGTTTTAAAATTGCAAAAAGCTCAATATTCCGCAGTTTCACACCCACGCGCAGGCTGATGGGGCCGATCTGGATCGACTGAATTCGTCCGCCCAACCGCGTTTGGCCTCCTCTTTTTATACATCTCTGCAAATTCTCTCTCTCTCACCCCGAAGGAGAAGCTTCCCAGCTCCCATCCTTGAACGTTCCTCCGAACCTCTGCGAAGCCGAGCCGAAACTGCGAAGAGATGAAGATGGAGTATACAAGCCTCGAACTGCAGGTGATCTCCTGCGAGGACCTCAGGGCCTTCAACTTCTTCCAGAAGCTCTCGGTCTTCGTGACGGTGTCCATCGTCGCCGGCGACGACCCGAAGAAGCAGCTCCACCCGGCCCTCCAGCGGTGCCACAGGACGCCGACCAGCAAGGGCGGCCATCGCAACCCGGAGTGGAACCACGAGGTGGGTTTCGACCTGTCGGCCGTCTCGCCTCGGGACTATCCGGGCCTTTCTCTCAGGTTCGATGTGCGGCTTCCCAGCGTTGTTGGCAGCCGCTCGATCGGGGAAGTCCGCCTCTCGCTGCAGGAGTTGGTCGACGAGTTCCACGGGGCCGTCCAGTTCCGACGCTACCAGGTGAAGAACGATGGAAAAGTCATCGGGGTCTTGAAGTTTAGGTACAAGTTGTGTGGGAATAGCGACGAGGCCGGCAACGAAGTGGCTCGGGTCCAGCCTTCGTCCAAAGCTCCGGTTCCCGGTCATAATGCTACAAACTTCAGTTACCTGGAGTGGCCGTGCATGCCGCCCCAGACGCTGATCCAAGCGATATTGAACTATCAAACGTATTCTTCATCGTTGTTGGTACAAACAACCGACGAGAAGAACGAGAAAAAAGCTTCGATGGGCTACGGCTATCGGCATTCGTGGTACTCCATGGTGGGACCAATGGAGAGGGCATGCTGATCGGATGGCGTCACTACTGATTCATAGGCGAATCCCGCAGCCGTCAAACTTCCCCCTTTTCTGCCGCTGCAAATTACAGTTCATGCTCCGCTTACCTTAGCTTAGAGCTTGGACTAGTAAGCATCGGCGTTGTTATGTGATGTTGCGTGAGTCTAGACTCTCTAGAGCAGGGTGATATAGGTAAATAAATGTATCTGGCTCTGGGTACTTTCATCTGTTCTCGATGTGACCATGGTCTTTCAACGAAGAACAGCATCTCGGTTTGCGTTCCACTTTCCTGTATATATTGGTCATAATATAGTACGGAAGATGTTCTTAAAGATTCAGCCTTTGTCATGAACTTTTCGAGCATTCGGTGAATCCTGCACGCTCCCTTTGTCCTAAGGCACATCAGTGGTTGTGCAACGCCCGAGCCATGGCTGCATTCCCTGTATATCTATAATTCTTTCGTCAAGCAATTTGAGCAAGCATTCAGTCTTTCTTTTACTAGTCCAACCTTAGTCATCTGGTCAAAGGTGGAACCTTCCTCTCGGAAGAGTCGAGACCGTGGTGGGGTTGGGTGTGGCGTCAGCTTATCTCCTCCCTCGGCACTGCACGCGGGCCTCATGATTGAAGCAGAGTCGATCTTTCTGATATCTTAAAATAAACAGCAGGTTTCGGGGTAGTTTCCTTTTGGAAATACGTGCCTTGAGCAAGTTCTTTCCTCATTGGTCAAGCTGATTATTATGCTGACGCCTGCCAAGATGGCAAGTTTAATTTTGAAAATCGAGAATCAAATGGAAGATTTCGCAGCACCATGGATCTGCTGGGATCCCGCGTGGCCGACGACCTCCATTGTCGTAATGGCGGCGCCCAGGCTCGCCGCATGGATGCGTCGTCGCAAGGGCAGGGGGATAGTGGCGGCTATTGATGAGCGCTTCGACGACCATGACGACGACCAATGATGGTGGCGGCGGAGCTGCAGGGGTGGAAGGGCCTGGCGGTGAAAACTAAGAAGGGGGTAAGAAGGGAGAGGGAAGGAAAATGGTTGGTAATGGTTGTTATTGTTCGCAAAATGAGAGGGCATTTGGGTAAACTGCCTTTTCTTAATGCTTTTCTCTATTAAGTTGTTTTTGGCAACTTTATATTCCTTCTTTTCTTTCCTATATTGAATGTTTTAGCATTAAAATTTCCATGTCAGCATTCCACAATAGATAATTAATATAACCAACGGAAAAATGTAAAAGGCTTGATAGCACAGATGGAAAGTTTAACAGCTCAGTTGCACGATTGATATGAAGTTTTAGGATCCAAGATGGAGTCAACTCACCTTAAAAAAGAAGGCTTCACTTTTTCCTCCATCCATGGCACCGCACACATTGAGATCACCCACTTTGAATTTTTAGTTAGAGTTTGTACTTGAAAGATACCAATAAATATTCATTACCCATCAAAGTCTTACGGCACAGAGGAAGACACAACCCAATCAAAAGTCGGAATAAATGATAGTAAACAAATTCCAAGGTCTTCAGTACACACAATATCAAACATGTACGGTGGCGATCATAGAAAAATCATGTCTTGATCATACAAATATTTTCATGACACACGGTTAAAGAACATAACAAAAGGCTTGATTTTCATAGCCAACAATATTCAACCAAAGTTGAGGAGATTAAAAGCATGTCTTACACCTCTTGGTCTAACCTCTCATTAGGTGTTTAGATTTCTTGAATAGATTTTCTCAACTCCCAAAGAATTTGATGAAGACTTTGATTTGGTCTTAAACTACGTGTGTTTGACTTGATTGATTGACCATTTCCATCAAATCTTATTTTGGTTAGGACAAATTTGGTGGGAAGTCCATTCCACCTATAGAATGTTCATAATGGGATTTCATCAACTATAAATTTGATCTTCTTTCTTATTTCAGTTCATCATCTTACAATAGAAACATAATTTTGAAAATATGAGTTAATCAAGCACAATAAGTAAAACATGACCTAATAGTTAATACTTCAATTTACATTGTGCTCATTAATGTACCATTTTGTTGTCCCTTTTACACATGTGTCCAACCTTTTACATCTTACCACACTTTGACTATTGCCCTACAAAAGCAAATTTAATTCTCCCCACCTAATCCATTTGTCTCTATGCAAAACCCATAGGCACTACGTCTTCGACCCCAGTAGCCGTTGGCGACAGCGAGCGTCGCACGAATGATGAACCCCTACCCATGTCTTTTGAATACGAGGGATTCATTCGCAAAGAGTACATGGATCAAAATGAAAGGAGGCATTTGTTTCATTTATCTTACACTCCACATGTGACCATAGTTAGCCAATTTGAGCCTTTAACTGTAAAGAATTTTTGCAAAAAACAAAACCTGTCAAGAGCCATCCCACAATGAGACAAATATGAAGGTTTTAGTTGACATTATTTGGTGGGGTGGAGAAGATGAGAAAGACTTATTTGCTTTCACTTGCACCGGTCTTTTTGTGGTAACTTTAGGATAATTTTTATGGAAGCCGAAGCATCTCGAAATGAAAAAGAGCATTCTTTTCTTTACCCAAATAGTCATTCCCTTTGCTTTGCCAAATTGAGCTTGAGCATTCATTACTAAAGCTTGGTGATTATCTTCCCACGTTGGGGGCAAAGTGTATGATTTAGTAAGGGAATTAGTGCTTATATGACAACTTTAAAAAAATAAATTGGAGAGCATCTCGATAGTTGTAAAAGCTAAAAGAAAAGGTTCAAAAGAGCAAAAGTGAAATGAAAACTAAGGGGCATGAACAAGCGATATACCTGGTAAAAGCAAAGCTAATGCTCATCAAAAAAAGAAAAGTCATAACAAGAATAAAACTCTCATGTGAAAGAAAAATTGTCAATAACAAAGTGCTTGCATGAAGGGAAAATCATTGCTAATACAAATCATTAAAGATAAGAGAAAAGCTCTAATGATTGAAATGATTATCCATAGGAATTTCCAAACAAGTTGGATTTTAAATCGAGTGCTTTCGAAAAGATTGGATGATATGATGGTGATGTTATGATAATCATCAAACTTTTAAATCCAATTTGAGAAAAAAAAAATTCTAAGCCTTCTAAGTCTTTCACTAAACTAGCATCACAACTTTTTTTTTGAAATTTCTTCTGATTGGGATGATTCAAATAAAAATATGGACTTCCCAAAGAAGCTACTGCTAAAAAAGTGGGGTTATCTTATCATAAGGTTTCTTGATTTGTAAACTCACTGAAGATGATCATTGTTGATTATTTCATTTCTTAGCCAATAATGCTTATCCATTGTTGAAACCATGACCAAGTCTGCATTATGGTCCTTTTAAAAGACCTCATGGATTGATCAATGTGTATTTTTTGCAACTGATTCTTAAGGCCTACAACATTGGTGATGTGAGGTCCATTGAGTGATCAAATTTACTTCCCCCATTAATTGGATGGGATTAAGCCGTCTTTCTTGAGAGTATGTGAGAAGTCCTTTTCGACTAAGGAGTTCTCATTCCGTCTTTCTTGAGAGTATGTGAGAAGTCCTTTTCGACTAAGGAGTTCTCATTTGACATACTTAATGAGCCATTTTTATTAGTCAAGAGCATTTTGACAATAATTTTTCTCCTCAGGGAATTTGATGATCAATGACATTTTCCAAGCCTGACGCCAATTTGGTGATATTCCAAACAATTCAAACTTGCTTGATTTGCTCATGCGATCAATGCTTTATCATTAATGATACGCTTTTGAAATTGTCTTTCATGGCATTTATTCAGATGACATTGATTTTGCCTAGTACGCTTTTGCTACTGGAGCACTTGTTATAACATATTTTGTTAGATACGTAGTGGTCATTTCGGAAGCTTCTTGGATATATCAGTACGGTGAGCTTTAACTGTTTGGAACCGTTTATATATATATATCAAACTTTCCTTGTGGAGTTGATTTCAACGCACAGTGGGCTTCAACAGCCAGTGATGTCCTCTTTTTGCTACATGTATAGGTGACATCTCGAAATACACTTTAAATGATGATCGGCAGGTACCATGAGTTTTGGTAGCCCAACACCATTTTTTTAACATACGGAAAGCTCTTGGCAATTTGGAGTGGCATTTTGAATTAATTTTCCGAGTGGAGTGGAATCTTCATGAACCCCCTAAGTGGAGTGGACTCTTCAAATTCCTCCCGAATGGAGTGGATTCCTTATTAACCCTCATAGGGAGCAGTTCATTTGGTCGAAACCCATTGTTACATAGTGAGTCATTGCCTATTCAATCAAAACCCATTATTACATCGTGAGACTTTCTCTTCAGTTGAAACTTATTGTTACATAATGGTATCTTTCTTATTTAGTCAAAATCCATCGTTACATGGTGGACATTTCCTCTCCCAATACCATTTCTACATGTTAAGACCCTTTTCGTATAAAAGGATTCTCCTATTAGGTGAGTATCCTCAATAAAAAAAAAAAAGAAAAAAAAGAGAGAGAAAAGAATCCAAGAGGAGGAGAGGAAAGCAATTATAAGTATTTTAATAGCCTCAAGATCCGAGGTAAGTAACTTTAGATATGTTTTTATTTTCACGTTATGCATCATCATATATTACATTTCGAAAAATGGGTCTCATAATCCCAACAAGCATATTATTCATTGTTCATAAGCAAAATTGAGGTATCAGTTTGTTTTTGAATGCAACCTTTGTGAACACTTTAAAAAAGGATATCTATTGATTCCTAAATTTTGACGATTCGTTTAATCATTCTTTGGAATGATTTTTAACCCCTAAACAAAAATAATTTTCATTAAATTGCATAAGCACATAGGTATTAAAAGCATTTGCATTAGTAGCAATATAATTTATTAAAATATTTTTTTAAAATATATTAATTATTGATTTTATTAATTATAAAAAAAAAGAGGAGAAGGAAAAAGGAGGAGACTGGGCCGTTATGCTTTTGCAATTTAATGAAAATTATTTTTGTGAAGGGCTTAAAACTTAATCCCTAATTTTTGTATATAATTAATGATTGATTAAATAAATCGTCAAAATTTATGTGTTAACACTTCTTCCCCTTGACTCCATCAAGCTCCCAGGTTGACATACATCTTTCTGAGGCACAACTCAAGGACTCTCTCTCGTCCATTGTTTTCTTTGTCTTTTTGGTCATGGAGCTCAATGGTGCCGGTATTAAGTTGGCCGACTATGGCAGAGCTTGGCATTGCATGTGTTGCGTGCTCATCGACGATGACAAACCTCCATATTTAGAGGTCTCGAGCATCTTTCATGATTTCTTACCAGGTATTTTGAATTGGATATGTTTGTTTTCATCTTCCCACTCTCAAAGTGTGCTGCTTCGCTCCATAAGTACCGTACAAGTTATACTTACAACATGACGCATCGACTCACCATAAATAGTTGCTCTTCTTTCTTTACTTGTGCGTAGGTTCTTCATCTTCTTCTTCTTGTTGTCTGCATTTCGGATTCACTGGCTTGGGGAAGTCAACATGAAACCCCAAGAGAGTCCAGTGATCAAGATGGGAGAGACCCTACCCTTTTGACTTGTCTTCCCTCTTCACATTGATTTCAGGTATAATTTAATAAATAAATAAAAAATACCTGCATTCCTATGGTTGGACCAGCGATATGTACGTGGATTCATTTTTACAGTCGAATTTTTCTTTATATGAATAATGTACGAATAACTAGTTATTTTTTATACCAATGGCATATGAGATAGTTTAGATGTTGGATTATCCAACTTAAAATATTTAAGATCGAGAGAGATTGCATGTGTATAAAATACATGTAATTTAACACTCTTCTCACGTGCAAATCGTCGAATTAAGAATTGAATTGAGAATAATATGTATAATTTGATTAATGAAGGTTAAACAGGTGAAATAACTTGAAATATAATTTGATTATGATACCATCTCAGAATATTCAATTCAAAAGCTTATAACATTGTAGACGAGTGGTGTGAATATGCTAATATAAGAGATCCTCCTACGTATGTCTAAGATTTGGAGAATATTCGGTTGTCCCAATATTTATGTAAAAATGCAAAATAAAAATCTTGGGAATCGTGGTGTTATTGCAAAAAGCTCAATATTCCGCAGTTTCACATCTACGCGCAGGCTGCTGGGGCCGTTCTTGATCAACTGCATTCGTCCGCCCAACTGCGTTTGGCCTCCTCTTTTTATATATCCCTGCAAATTTTCTCTCTCCAAAAGGAGAAGCTTCTCGGCTCCCATCCTTGAACGTCCCTCCGACCCTCTGCGAAGACGAGCCGAAACCGGGAAGAGATGAAGATGGAGTATACAAGCCTTGAACTTCAGGTGATCTCCTGTGAGGAGCTCAGGGCCTTCAACTTCTTCCAGAAGCTCTCGGTCTTCGTGACGGTGTCCATCGTCGCCGGCGACGGCCGGAAGAAGCATCTCCACCCGGCCTTCCAGCTGCGCCACAGCTCGCCGACCACCAAGGGCGGCCATCGTGATCCGGATTGGAACCACGAGGTGGAGTTCGACCTCTCAGCCATCTTGCCTCAGGACTATCCGGGCCTTTCTCTCAAGTTCGATGTGCTGTTTCCCAGCGTCGTTGGCAGCCGCTCGATCGGGGAAGTCCGCACCTCACTCCAGGAGTTGGTCGACGAGTTCAACGGGACCGTCCAGTTCAGACGCTATCAACTGAAGAACGATGACGGGAAAGGCATCGGGGTCTTGAATTTTAGGTACAAGTTGTGTGGGAAGAGCGACAAGGTCGACAACGAATTGGCTCGGATCAAGCCTTCGTCCAGAGCTCCGGTCCCAGGTCATGATGCTACAAACTTCAGTTAGTTGGAGTGGCCGTGCCTGCCGCCCCGGACGCTGATTTAGGGGATACTGAGCTAACAAACGTGTTCTTCATCGTTGTTGCGACAAACAACCAACAAGAAGGACGTGAACAAAGCTTCGACGGGCTACAGCTATTGACATTCGTGGTAGTCCATGGTGGGACCACTGGAGAGGGCATGCTGATCGGATGATGTCGCTACTGATTCATCGGCGAATCTGCATAGCCATCGAACTTTCCCCTCGTCTGCAGCTGCAAATTACAGTTCAAGCTCAGCTCAGAGCTTGGACTAGTGAGCATTGGCGTTGTTATGTGATGTTTCGTCAGTCCAGGCTCTCTAGAGCAGTGTGATATAGGTAAATAAATGAATGGGGCTCTGAGTACTTTCATCTGTTTCCAATGTGACCATGTTTTCTCTACGAAGAACATCATCTTAGTTTGTGTTCGCCCTTCCGGTACATATTGGTCGTATTATAGTGCAGAAGATGTTCTTAAAGATTCGATCTTTGTCATGAATTTTTCGAGCATTCAGTGAATCCCGCACGCTCCCTTTGTCCTAAAGCACATCGCTGGTCCTGCGAGCCCACGAGCCAGGGCTCCATCCCTTTAACTGGAGTTCATCTGCAAGCAAATTCATCCAACCTTCGTCAAAGGGTCAAAGCTGGAATCTTTCTCTCGAAAGAGTCGAGACTGTGGTGTGGTGGGGTTGGGCGTGGCGTCAGCTTGTCTCCTCCCTCGGCACCGTGCGTGGGCCTCGTGATTGAAGCAGAGTCGATCTTTCTAAAATCTTAAAATAAACAACAGGTTTCGGGGTAGCTTCCTTGGGACATACATGCCTTCAGCAAGTCCTTTTCCTCATTGGTTAAGCTGATTGATCGAGAATCGAAAGGTAAATTTCGCACCATCATGGGTCTGCTGGGTCGCACGTGGCCCGACAACCTCCATTGTCACAATGGCGGCGCCCAGGCTCGCGAAAATTTCAGAGAGAGAGAGAGCTGCAAGTGAGCATGGGCCATCATGGGACACGCCGAGTCGCCGCGTGAATGTGTTGTCGCAAGGGCGGCGTGGGGTAGTGGCGGCTGTGATGAGCGCTTCGACGACGACGGAGACCAATGATGGCGGCGGCGGAGCTGCAGCGGTGGAAGGTTTGGCACGGAGAAGGGGCACAGGGAAGGAGAACGGTTGGTAATGGTTGTTATTGTCCACAAAGTGAGAGGGCACTTTGGTAAAACCGTCTCTAATTTCTTATTAAGGTGTTTTTGGCAACTCGTATGTTTATCTCTTTGGTAAGGTAATAAATTTTTTGGTAAGGACTCTTATGTTTATTTATTTCTTTCTTATATTGAATATTTTGGCGTTGAAATTTCAATGTCAGCATACCACAATAGATAATTAACGTAACCAATGGCAATATGATTTGAACACACTATTCATGTTGCTTAAAAGGTTTAATGCTCCATTGGTTACCTTTCTCACATGGGATGTTTAATTTCAAGTAGAGGGTTCAACTAACACGCTTTGCAAAAAGAAAGGGCGAATGTTCGAGAGTAAGTTGAGAATTAGCTTGAAAAAAAAAATTGATGTTGCAAATCAAAAGTTTAAAGGCATAGTTGCGTATTTGATATAAAGTTTTAAAATCAACAATGGCATCTCACCTTAAAAAAGAAGGCTTGCTTTTTTTGCTCCATCCATGGTACCCACAACACCATTGAGATCACCCACTATGAAATTTTAGCTAATTTGTACTTGGAAGATATCCATTACCCATCAAAGTCTTATAGAACGGAGGAAGACATAACTCAATCAAAAGTTGAAACTAAGTGGTAGTAAACAAATCAAGGTCTTCATTATACTTGATAACAAACATCTACGGTGGCAATCGTAGAAAAATTGTAAGTTGATCGTATAAATATCTTCATGAGACGTAGACTGTTAAAATTGATTGAAACCCTATTTCTTAACCCATGTGGGTATTAAGTAAGTTATAAATGGGTTAGTTTTATTGAGTAAAACACAATATAAGTGTTAAATTGATTTATTTTGATCGAACCATTTATGAATTAACACAAACCCGTTCCAATCCACTCAATTGATGGATCTAATAAGATGAGGGCAAAGAACATAACAAAGGCTCGATTTTCATTATCAACGATATCCACCAAGAGTTAAGGAGATTACAAGCATGTCTCACCCCTCATGGTCCACCCTCGATTAAGTGTTTAGATCTCCCAAATTTTTTTCTCAACAACCTCCAAAGAATTTGACCAAGACTTCAATTTGATCTTTAAACTATGTGTTTGACTTTGATTGATTGACTATTTCCATCCAACCTTGTTTGGTCAGAACAAATTTGGTGGAAAATCCATTCCACCTATAGAATGTTCATAATGGCATTTCATCAAATATCACTTGATCTAATTTCTTATTTTAGTTCATCGTCTTACAATAAAAACATAACTTTGACGATATGTGTTAATCAAGCATAATAAGTGAAAAACTGACCTAATAGTCAATACTTTAGTAGCTTCTAACATTGTATTTATTAATGTACCCTTCTATTATTCCTCTCACTGGATTTGTGTCCAACCTTTTTTACCATTCTACTATACTTGACTATTTTGCTACAAAAGCAAAATCAAATCTCCCCTCCTAATCCATTTGTCTCTAACTAAAACCCATTGGTAGCGGGTGATAGCCACCATTACACCTTCAACTTGAGCAGTCGTTGGCGATAGAGAGCGTCGCGCGGATGATGAACATTTGCCCCTCGACACCATTGAGCCACCATGTCACCATCCATTGTTTTGAGGCACAGCTCAAGGACTCTCTCTCACGTTGACGATGATGTCACGATTTTTTATTGGATACTTTGAATCGTATAAGTTTGTTTACATCTTACAGCTCTCGAACCTTGTTGCCTCGCTCCGTAAGTACCATATCGGACAACACGACACACTGTATCGCGATAACTGGTTGTTGTTCTTTCTTTATCTGTCCGTAAGTCATTCTCTTCATCATCTTGTTTGTCCGCATCTTGAAGTCGCAGGTTTCGGAAGTCAACATGACCCCACCCCCTCCCCAAAAGAGTCTAGCGATCAAGACGGGAGAGGATCCCACCCTCTTTTTCTTTGACGTGTTCCTCCCTCTTCACACTGTTTTCAGGAATAATAACAATAAAAAAAAATACTTAATTTTATATGATTGAATCACTAGGTCTTTAAAATGCTCAAAAAGGCTTATATTGAGGGAACAATCCCTTACGGGTGGGACCTCCCACGGGAATCTCGTATTTCCTTTTTTTCGAAAAGATAAATATAAGGATAAAAATTGATATTAAACCTAAAGTAGAAGGTTTTTTTTATGAGACAAAAGGTAAAAGTAATATAAAAGTTAAAATTGGAGGTTTTAAAGAGTATTAGGCTAATTAGTGATACGAATATGTTTATATATGGGATCCTCCTCTGCATTATGTCTAAGATTTTGGAGAATATCCAAATTTCTCAAAATTTCTGTAAAAGTGCAAAAGAAAAGTCTTGGCAGTCGTGTTATTAATGTATTTTTTTGGTCGGTTTCGTGTTATTATTGCAAAAGCTCAATATTCCGCAGTTTCACACATACGCGCAGACTGCTGAGGCCGTTCTCCATCGACTGTATTCGTCCGCCCAACCGCGTTTGGCCTTCTCTTTTTATATATCTCCGCAAATTCTATCTCTCTCACCCCAAAGGAGAAGCTTCCCAGCTCCCATCCTTGAACGTTCCTCCGAACCTCTGCGAAGCCGAGCCGAAACTGCGAAGAGATGAAGATGGAGTATACAAGCCTCGAACTGCAGGTGATCTCCTGCGAGGAACTCAGGGCCTTCAACTTCTTCCAGAAGCTCTCGGTTTTCGTGACGGTGTCCATCGTTGCCGGCGACAACCCAAAGAAGCAGCTCCACCCGACCCTCCAGCGGTGCCACAGGACGCCGACCAGCAAGGGCAGCCATCGCAACCCGGAATGGAACCACGAGGTGGGGCTCGACCTCTCGGCTGTCTCACCTAGGGACTATCCGGGCCTTTCTCTCAGGTTCGACGTGCGGCTTCCCAGCGTCGTTGGCAGCCGCTCGATCGGGGAAGTCCGCGCCTCGCTTCGGGAGTTGGTCGACGAGTTCAACGGGACCGTCCAGTTCCGACGCTACCTGGTGAAGAACGACGACGGAAAAGGGATCGGGGTCTTGAATTTTAGGTACAAGTTGTGTGGGAAGAGCGACGAGGCCGGCAACGAAGGCTCTGTTTGGCAACTTGCCCAACAGTAATAATTTCTGATTTTTTGTTCCCAGAATCAGTTTGGGACGAGAAACGCGTTTGGTAACTTTTTTGTTCCCGGGAACAAATTTGTTCCCGGAAACAGTTTCGGACAAGGTTTGAGAATCTAAAAAAATTTGATTCTCGGAAGAGAATTAGAAAAAGAATCAACACGGTAAAACCTTGTTCTTCTCTTTCAACATCTCGGTTACCATTCGCCATCGCCCGCCGCCGTCCGCCGCCGCCCGCCGCCGCCGCCGGTCGCCGGTCCGCCGCCGGTCGCCGGTCCGGCGAGGTCGCCGGAGGCTCGCCAGGCCAGGGCGAGGTCCGGCGAGCTCGCCGGAGGCAAGCCTAGCCACCGGCGAGGCTCGGCCTCGCCAGATCTGGCGAGGCCCAGCCTCGCCGGTGGCCAGGCCGGCCTCGCCCAGCACCGGCGAGGCCGGCCTAGCCACCGGCGGGGCTGGGCGAGCCTCGCCGGTGGCCAGGCGAGCCTCGCCGGCAGCTGGGTGAGGCTCGGCCTCGCCAGATCGGGCGAGGTCGAGCCTCGCCGGTGGCTGGGCGAGGCTCGGCCTCGCCAGATCGGGCGAGGTCGAGCCTCGCCGGTGGCTGGGCGAGGCTCGGCCTCGCCAGATCGGGCGAGGTCGAGCCTCGCCGGTGGCTGGGCGAGGCTCGCCTGGCCATCGGCGAGGCTCGCCCAGCCCCGCCGGTGGCCAAGCCGGCCTCGCCGAGGCTGGGCGAGGCCAGCCTGGCCACCGGCGAGGCTCGGCCTCGCCAGATCTGGCGAGGCCGAGCCTCGGCGGGGCTGGGCGAGCCTCGCCCAACCCCCAGCGAGGCTCGGCCGACGAAGGCCGACCTCGCTGAGGGTCGGCGGCGCTCCGGTGAGCGTCGCCGACCCTCGTCTGGCCGGTCGCCGGTCCGGCGACCGGCCAAATGAAGAAGAAGAAGAATAGGAAAAAAGGGGAAAAAAAGAAAAAAAAAAAAAAGGAAAAAAGGAAAAAAGAAAAGAAAAAAAGTAAAAAAGTAAAGAAATTATTTAAAATTTATTTAAAAGTAAATTAAATTATTTAAAATTTATTTAAAAGTAAATTAAATTATTTAAAATTTATTTAAAAGTAAATTAAATTATTTAAAATTTATTTAAAAATTAAAAGAAATTAATTTGGAACAGAATCAATTAATACGGTACCAAACGCAATTCTATTCCAGAATCAAAAATTTTGAACAGTTACCAAACGCGCTTTTTTACTCAGAATCAGTTCCCGGGAACAGAATCAAAAAGAATCAGTTCTGATCAGAATCAGCTCCCGGGAACAGAATCGTTACCAAACGCGCCCGAAGTGGCTCGGGTCCAGCCTTCGTCCAAAGCTCCGGTTCCCGGTCATAATGCTACAAACTTCAGTTATCTGGAGTGGCCGTGCATGCCGCCCCAGACGCTGATCCAAGCGATATTGAACTATCAAACGTATTCTTCATCGTTGTTGGTACAAACAACCGACGAGAAGAACGTGAAAAAAGCTTCGATGGGCTACGGCTATCGGCATTCGTGGTACTCCATGGTGGGACCACTGGAGAGGGCATGCTGATCGGATGGCGTCACTACTGATTCATCGGCGAATCCCGCAGCCGTCAAACTTCCCCCTTTTCTGCAGCTGCAAATTACAGTTCATGCTCCGCTCATGAACTAGTCAGCATTGGCGTTGTTATGTGATGTTGCGTGAGTCTAGACTCTCTAGAGCAGGGTGATATAGGTAATTAAATGTATCTGGCTCTGGGTACTTTCATCTGTTCTCGATGTGACCATGGTTTCTCAACGAAGAACAGCATCTCGTTTTGCGTTCCACTTTCCTGTATATATTGGTCATAATATAGTACGGAAGATGTTCTTAAAGATTCAGCCTTTGTCATGAACTTTTCGAGCATTCGGTGAATCCTGCACGCTCCCTTTGTCCTAAGGCACATCAGTGGTTGTGCAAGCGCCCGAGCCATGGCTCCATTCCCTGTATATCTATATCTCGAGATAATTCTTTCGTCAAGCAATTTGAGCAAGCATTCAGTCTTTCTTTTACTAGTTCAACCTTAGTCATCTGGTCAAAGGTGGAACCTTCCTCTCGGAAGAGTCGAGACCGTGGTGGGGTTGGGTGTGGCGTCAGCTTATCTCCTCCCTCGGCACTGCACGCGGGCCTCATGATGGAAGCAGAGTCGATCTTTCTGATATCTTAAAATAAACAACAGGTTTCGGGGTAGCTTCCTTTTGGAAATACGTGCCTTGAGCAAGTTCTTTCCTCATTGGTCAAGCTGATTAGTATGCTGATGCCTGCCAAGATGGCAAGTTTAATATTGAAAATCGAGAATCAAATGGAAGATTTCGCAGCACCATGGATCTGCTGGGATCCCACGTGGCCGACGACCGCCATTGTCGCAATGGCGGCGCCCAGGCTCGCCGCATGGATGCGTCGTCGCAAGGGCAGGGGGATAGTGGCGGCTATTGATGAGCGCTTCGACGACGATGACGACGACCAATGATGGTGGCGGCGGAGCTGCAGGGGTGGAAGGGCCTGGCGGTGAAAACTAAGTGGGGGTAAGAAGGGAGAGGGAAGGAAAATGGTTGGTAATGGTTGTTATTGTTCGCAAAATGAGAGGGTATTTGGGTAAACTGTCTTTTCTTAATGCTTTTCTCTATTAAGTTGTTTTTGGCAACTTTATATTCCTTCCTTTCTTTCTTATATAGAATGTTTTAGCATTAAAATTTCCATGTCAGCATTCCACAATAGATAATTAACATAACCAGCGGCAAAATGTAAAAGGCTTGATAGCACAGATGGAAAGTTTCACAGCTCAGTTGCACGATTGATATGAAATTTTAGGATCCAAGATGGAGTCAACTCACCTTAAAAAAGAAGGCTCGTCTTTTTCCTCCACCCATGGCACCGCACACATTGAGATCACCCACTTTGAATTTTTAGTTAAAGTTTGTACTTGGAAGATACCAATAAATATTCATTGCCCATCAAAGTATTACGGAACAGAGGAAGACATAACCCATCAAAAGTCGGACTAAACGATAGTTAAAAAATTTCGTGTTCTTCATTACACACAATATCAAACATCTACAGTGGCGATCATAGAAAAATTGTAACTTGATCATACAAATATTTTCATGACACATGGGCAAAGAACATAACAAAAGGCTTGATTTTCATAGTCAACAATATTCACCCAAAGCCGAGGAGATTAAAAGCATGTCTTACACCTCTTGGTCCAAACTCTCATTAGGTGTTTAGATTTCTTGAATAGATTTCTCAACAACTCCCAAAGAATTTGATGAAGACTTCGATTTGGTCTTAAACTATGTGTGTTTGACTTGATTGATTGACCATTCCATCCAATCTTGTTTTGGTTAGGACAAATTTGGTGGAAAGTCCATTCCACCTATAGAATGTTCATAATGGGATTTCATCAACTATCAATTTGATCTAATTTCTTATTTTAGTTCATCATCTTACAACAGAAACCGAATTTTGAAAATATGAGTTAATGAAGCACAATAAGTAAAACCTGACCTAATAGTCAATACTTCAGTAGGTTATAACATTGTACTCATTAATGTACCATTTTGTTGGCCCTTTTACATATGTGTCCAATCTTTACATCTTACCACACTTTGACTATTGCCCTACAAAAGCAAATTAAAATCTCCTCACCTAATCCATTTGTCTCTATGCAAAACCCGTTGGCAGGTGGTGACAACCACCAGTACGTCTTCGACCCTAGTAGCTGTTGGCAATAGCGAGAGCGTTGCACGAATGATGAACCCCTACCCATGTCTTTTGAATACAAGGGATTCATTCGCAAAGAGTTCATGGACCAAAATGAAAGGAGGTATTTGTTTCCTTCATCTTACACTTCACATGTGACCATAGTTAGCTCATTTGAGCCTTTAAATGTAAAGAATTTTTTGCAAAAAAAAAAAAACCGGTCAAGAACCATGCCACAATGCGACAAATATGAAGGTTTTAGTTGACATTATTTGGTGGGGTGCAGAAGATAAGAAAGACTTATTTGCTTTCACTTTCATCAGTCTTTTTGTGGTAACTTCAGGATAATTTTTATGGAAGCTGAAGCATCCTGAAATGAAAACGGGCATTCTTTTCTCTACTAAAATGGTCATTCCCTTTGCTTAGCCAAATTGAGCTTGAGCATGCATTACTAAAGCCCTAGTGATTATCTTCCCACATTGGGGGCAAGGCGTATGATTTAGTAAGGGAATTAGTGCTTATATGACAACTTTAAAAAAAAGAAAAAAAGTAGAGAGAATCTCGATAGTCGTAAGAGTTAAAAGAAAAGATTTAAAAGAGCAAGAGTGAAATGAAAATTAAGGGGCATGAACAAGCAATATGCCTGGTGAAAGCAAAACTAATGCTCATAAGAAAAAGAAAAGTCATATCAAGAATAAAACTCTCATGTGAAAGAAAAAAATTCAATAACAAAGTGCTTGCATGAAGAGTAAATCATTGCAAATACAGATCATTAAAGATAAGAGAAAAGCTCTAATGATTGAAATGATTATCCATAAGACTTTCCAAAAAAGTTGGATTTTAAATTGAGTGATTTCGAGTTGGATGATATGATACTGATGCTATGATAATCATCAACTTCTAAATCCAATTTGAGAAGAAAAAAATTATGAGCCTTTTAAGTCTCTCATCGAACTAGCATTACAACTTGTTTTGAAATTACTTTTGATTGGGATGATTCAAGTAAAAAAATGGACTTCCCAAAGAAGCTATTGCTAAAAATGTGGGATCATAAGGTTTCTTGATTTATAAACTCGGTGAAGATGATCATTGTTGATATTTTCATTTCTTAGCCAATAATGCTTATCCATTGTTGAAACCATGACCAAGTCCTCATTATGGTCCTTTTAAAAGACCTCATGGATAGGTCAATGTGTATTTCTGGCGACTGATTCTCAAGGCCTACAACATTGGAAATGTGAGGTCCATTGAATGATCAAATTTACTTCCCCCATTAATGGATGGGATTAAGCAGTCTTTCTTGAAAGTATGTGAGAAGTCCTTTTTTGACTTAGGAGTTCTTGTTTGACATACTTAATGAGCCATTTTTATTAGTCAAGAGCATTTTGATAATAATTTCTCTCCAAAGGGAATTTGATGATCAATGACATTTTCCAAGCCTGACGCCAATTTGGTGATATTTCGAACAATTCAAACTTGCTTGATTTGCTCATGCGATCAATGCTTTATCATTAATGATACACTTTTGAAATTGTCTTTTGTGGGATTTATTCAAATGACATTGATTTTGCCTAGTACGCTTTTGCTACCGGAGCACTTCTTATAAGATATTTTGTTAGATATGTATAGGTCATTTCGGAAGCTTCTTGGATATATTAGTACGGTGAGCTTTAACTGTCTAGAGCCGTTTTTATATATATAAATAAAACTTTCCTTGTGGAGTTGATTTCAACGCACAATGAGCTTTAACAGCCAGTGATGTCCTCTTTTTGCTATAGGTATAGGCGACATCTCGAAATACATTTTAAATGATGATCAGCAGGTACCGTGAGTTTTGGTAGCCCAAAATAATTAGTTTTAACACGCGGAAAGCTCTTGGCTATCTGGAGTGTTATTTTCAATTAACCCCCCGAGTGGAGCGGAATCTTCATGAACCCCCTAAGTGGAGTGGTCCTTTCAAATTAACCTCCCAAGTGGAGTGGATTCCTTATTAACCCCCAAATGGAGTAGTTCATTTGGTCGAAACCCATTGTTACATAACAAGTCATTTCCTATTAAATCAAAACCCATTATTACATTGTGAGACTTTCCCTTCGGTTGAAACTTGTTGTTACATGGTGATATTTTTCTTATTTAGTCAAAATCCATTGTTACATGGTGGATATTTCCTCTCTCAATACCATTTCTACATGTTAAAGACCCTTTTCTTATAAAAGGATTCTCCTATTAGGTGAGTATCCTCAATAAAAAAAAGTAAAAAAAGTAAAAAAAAAAAAAAAAAACAGAAAAAGAATCCAAGAGGAGGAGAGGAAAGCAATTAGAAGTATTTCAAATAGCCTCAAAGATCCGAGGTAAGTAACTTTAGATATGTTTTTATTTTCACGTTGGCATGCATCATCATATATTAAATTTCGAAAAATGGGGCTCATACTTCCAACAAGCATATTATTCATTGCTCATGCAGGAGCAAAATTGAGGTATTAGTTTATCTTTGAATGCAACCTTTGTGAGCATCTTCAAAAGGGGCCGTTATTGATCCCTAAATCTTGGCGATTTGTTTAATCATTCTTTGGAATGATTTTTAACTCTTAAACAAAAATAATTTTCATTAAATTGCATAAGCATATAGGTATTAAAAGAATTTGCATTAGTAGCAATATGATTTATTAAAATCTTTTTTTAAATATATTAATTATTGATTATTATTAATTATAAAAAAAGAGGAGAAGGAAAAAGGAGGAGATCGGGCCATTATGTTTTTGCAATTTAATGAAAATATGTTATAACATAAATAGTTTTATCGAGCCCTATCTGTTCTGTCAAAAATCCTCCAGCAAAAGAAAGAACTTTTCTTTCTTTTATTTAAATTTTGAATTAGGAGTGCTCTTTTACTAATCTGATTAGGTTTACTGACAAAACCAAAACAAACATGTCAATGCTATAATTTTCATCATTATTTTGTTTTGGATATTATTTTTGTATAGGGCTTAAAAATTAATCCCTAATTTTTTTATATAATTAACGAATAAACGAATCTCCAAAATTCATGTGTTAACACCCCTCTCCCTTGACTCCATGAAGTTGCCACGTTGACATACATCTTTCTGTGGCACATCTCAAGGACTCTCTCTTGTTCATTATTTTCTTCGTCTTTTTGGTCATGGAGCTCAATGTTGCTGGTATTAAGTTGGCCGACTATGGCAGAGCTAGAGGTGTTAAATGGGTTGTGCAACCCATTTATGAACCCATTTATGGTTAAATGGGTCATTAATGGGTCAAGCTTTATCTTATAAAGCACCCATAATAAGTTTTAATGGGTAAACACTAAGATATATGAGTTTTAAATGGGTCAGCTCTTTGACCCGTTTATGACCCATTTATTAACTCATTTTTCACTCAAAACCTCATTATCTCTCTTTCTTCTCTTTAACTTTATAATTTTTTTTTTTTTATAAAAACTGAAATTATAATTCTTTTTTCTTTTTTATTTTTTCTTCCTTCGGTCGCCGGCACGGCAATGGCTGGCAACCGACCAGGCGAGGCTCGAGCCTCGCCAGATCTGGCAAGGGGCGAGCTCGAGCTCGCCGGATCTGGTGAGGCGGAGGCCTTGCCAACGTCCGCTGAGGCTTGAGCCTCGCCGATTGGGCGAGACTCGAACTCGCCGGTGTCGGGCGAGGCTCCAACCTCGCCAAATCTGGCGAGGGGCGAGCTTGCGCTCGCCGGGGTCGGCAAGCTGGGCGAGCCAGCTCGCCTATGGCTGGTCGCCGGCCGTCGTCGTGGCTGGCGGCTGGCCAAAGAAGAGGAAGAAGAAAAAAGAAAAAAGAAAAAAAATATATAATTTTAATTAAAAAAATAAAAAATAATTAAAATTCGATTTTTTAAAATAATTATTTTTAAAATTTGTATTGTATAAAATCATGTTAGCAATACCATTATATATATAAGCTTTTTTATGTTTCGTTAAATGGGTCGGGTATAGGTCGGGTCGGGTATGGGTCAAAAAATTTGCATTACAATAAATGGGTCATAAACGGGTTAAATGGGTTGATTTGGGTCGGACCATTTATGACCCGACCCAAACCCGACCCGATCCACCCGTTTAATGGGTCTACATAGAGGTAGGTGTTAAATGGGTTGTGCAACTCATTTATGGACCCATTTAAGCATAAATGGGTCGTTAATGGGTCAGGCCTTAAGAAATAAGGTACTCTGATAGGTTTTAAAACTAAAAGAATTAAAATAAATAGGTCTTAAATGGGTACCCATTTACAAACCCATTAAAGTCTAAAGATGGGTTGTGCAACCCATTTATTTTTCTTTTCTTTTTTTATTTTTCTTTCTTCTTTTTTTCTTTCCTCTTCCTCCGGTCGCCGGCACGGCGATGGCCAACGACCGGCCAGGCGACCTCGAGGCTTGCCAGATCGGCGAGGCTCGAGCCTCGCCCGACGCCGGCGAGCCTCGAGCCTCGAGCCTCGCCCGACGTCAGCTAGCCTCCAGCTCCTTGGATCTGGCGAGGCGGAGGCCTCGCCCGATGCCAGCGAACCTCGAGCTCGCCGGATTCGGGGAGGCGGAGGCCTCGCCGACGTCTGGCGAGGCTCGAGGCTCATCGATCTGGCGAGACTTAAGCTCGCCAGCGTCGGGCGAGCTAGAGGCTCGCCGGATCTGGCGAGCTCGAGCTCACCGAGCGAGCTCGAGTCTCGCCAGATCTAGCGAGGCGACGGCCTCACTGACGTCCGGCGAGGCTCGAGCCTCGCCGATCTGGCGAGACTCGAGCTCGCCAGCATCGGGCAAGCTCGAGGCTCGTCTGTGGCCGGCCGCCGGCCAAAGAAAAAGAAGAAGAAGAAAGAAAGAAAAAAGAAAAAGAAAAAAGAAAAGTTATATTTAAAAAATTAAAATAATTAAAATTCCATTTTTAAAAAAATAATTAAAATTCCATTTAAAAAAAATAATTAAAATTCCATTTTTTAAAATAATTATTTTAAAAATTAAAAAATTGTCCATTAAATTTGTGTTGTATAAAATTATTTTAGCAATACCATTTTTTAAATATATATCTATATATATAATAAATTAAGTTTAATTAAATGGGTCGGGTATGGGTTGGGTATGGATTGGGTCGGGTATGGGTCAAAAATTTTGCATTACAATAAACGGGTCATAAACGGGTTAAATGGGTCAATTTGGGTCGGACCATTTATGATCCGACCCAAACCCGACCCTACCCACCCATTTAACAGGTCTACCTCTATGTATTAGTTATACTTACAACACGACGCATCCACTCATCATAAATGGTTGTTCTTCTTTCTTTACTTGTGCGTGGGTCCTTCTTCGTCGTCTTCTTGTTTGTCTGCATTTTGGATTCACTGGTTTGCGGAAGTCAACATGACCCCCAAGCGAGTCGAGATTAAGATGGGAGTGACCCTACCCTTCTGACTTGTCTTCCCTCTTCACATTGTTTTGAGGTATATATATATAAATTATTTTTTTAATAAAAAAATACTTTCATTCATATGGTTGGGCGAGCAATATATGTACGTGGATTCATTCTTACAGAATAACTAGTTTTTTTTTTTTTTTATACCAATAGCAAATGAGATGATTTAGATGCCAGAATATCCAACTAAAACCGTTTAAAATTGAGAGAGATTGCATGTGTATAACATATATAATTTAACACTCTTCTCATGTGCAAATTGTCAAATTAAGAATTAAATTGAGAATAATACGTATAATTTGATTAATGAAAGTTACACAGGCGAAATAACTTGAAATACAATTTAAATATGATACTATTTTAGAATATTCAATCCAAAAGCGTATATTGTTGTAGACAAGCGGTGTGAATATGCTAATATAAGAGATCCTCCTCCGTATGTCTAAGATTCGGAGAATATTCCGTTGACCTAAAATTTATGTGAAAGTGCAAAATAAAAAACTTGGGAATCGTGTGGTAATTGCGAAAAGCTCAATATTCCGCAGTTTCACATCTACGCAGGGGCTGCTGGGGCCGTTCTTGATCAAATGCCTTCGTCCGCCCAACTGCGTTTGGCCTCCTCTTTTTATATGTCTCTGCAAATTCTCTCTCCGAGAAAATATTCGGTGGTTGGAGACTGCCATGTCATCTGCTGACCTGGCATACATGTTTTGGTCTCAGCCACTCACGATTCAACACCTGTCCACTAACGTGGAATTAAATAAAAATTTAAAAATTGCCAAAGTTCTGTTCAGTTTTAGCTATGGAAGTACTTCCTTCGAGTTGCAGCACCCCCCTCGCCGTGGCAACCAGGGGAGTCGCCGGCACCGCTCCTGCGCGTCTAAGCCGATCTGCCCATTCCGGCGTCGCTCGACGCCGACGACGGACATAGACGAGCGGCGCGACGCCTAAACACCTTCCGCCATGGAAGACCAGACCTGGAGATCTGGAGATCTGGAGAGTGACGCCGACAAAGCGATGATGGCCCTGGGTAAGCGACGCTTTACCCTAACACAATTCCAGATCTGGAGGTGATTGGAGAAAAACAAAAAAAAAAAGACAGAGCCAGAGGTAGCTCGGGCCGACAACCAGCGACGCCGGAAAGGGTCCTCCATCATCCATGGCTTAGATGGGTTCTTTGCCCCTGATTTTTGGCCTTGAGCAAAGTGGGTCTCTTGACTTGTCCTTGGCCGAAGGTTTTGGGGGACTTAGAAGACCCACAAGCTTCCAGTCTTGAGTATTTAAGTCTTCCTCTTGCTCCATCATCCATGGCCGCAAGCTTTGCATTTCCATGGCTTGCAAGTTGGCTCGGCTTGGACGCGGCCCCGATGACTCCGCCGGTGGCGACGATGAGCAGAGGTTCCGCAACACCAACGAAGCATAGAAGCTTCCGTCGTCGGCGTCGTTCATCCTTCAAGAGGAGGCTGGACGGAGGAGAAGGAAGAAGGAAAAAAAAAAGATTTAGATTTTTATTTATTTTCATGTCAGTTATATGAAGGAGTGGCAAACATGAAGACGTGTCAGAGAGTGGTTGGAAGTAAAAACATACATGCTAGGTCAGCAAATGACGTGGCGGTCTCTAACCATAGAATATTTTCTCGAGTGACAAGACGGTGTCCATCGTCGCCGGCGACGGCCGGAAGAAGCATCTCCACCCGGCCTTCCAGCTGCGCCACAGCACGCCGACCACCAAGGGCGGCCATCGTGATCCGGATTGGAACCACGAGGTGGAGTTCGACCTCTCAGCCATCTTGCCTCAGGACTATCCGGGCCTTTCTCTTTCGACGTGCGGCTTGCCAGCGTCGTTGGCAGCCGCTCGATCGGGGAAGTCCGCACCTCACTCCAGGAGTTGGTCGACGAGTTCAACGGGACCGTCCAGTTCAGACGCTATCAACTAAAGAACGATGACGGGAAAGGCATCGGTGTCTTGAATTTTAGGTACAAGTTGTGTGGGAAGAGCGACAAGGTCGACAACGAATTGGCTCGGATCGAGCCTTCGTCCAAAGCTCCGGTCCCAGGTCATGATGCTACAAACTTCAGTTAGTTGGAGTGGTCGTGCCTGCCGCCCCGGTCGCTGATTTAAGGGATACTGAGCTATCAAACGTGTTCTTCATCGTTGTTGCGACAAACAACGAACAAAGCTTCGACGGGCTACAGCTATTGACATTCATGGTAGTCTATGGTGGGACCACTGGAGAGGGCATGCTGATTGGATGGCGTCGCTACTGATTCATCAGCGAATCTGCATAGCCATCGAACTTTCCCCTCGTCTGCAGCTGCAAATTACAGTTCAAGCTCAGCTCAGAGCTTGGACTAGTGAGCATTGGCGTTGTTATGTGATGTTTCGTCAGTCTAGGCTCTCTAGAGCAGTGTGATATAGGTAAATAAATGTATGTGGCTCTGAGTACTTTCATCTGTTTCCAATGTGACCATGTTTTCTCTACGAAGAACATCATCTCAGTTTGTGTTCGCCCTTCCGGTACATATTGGTCGCATTATAGTGCAGAAGATGTTCTTAAAGATTCGATCTTTGTCATGAACTTTTCGAGCATTCAGTGAATCCCGCACGCTCCCTTTGTCCTAAAGCACATCGCTGGTCCTGCGAGCCCACGAGCCAGGGCTCCACCCCTTTAACTGGAATTCATCTGCAAGCAAATTCACCCAAATTTTAGTCCACCGGTCAAAGCTGGAATCTTTCTCTCGAAAGAGTCGAGACTGTGGTGTGGTGGGGTTGGGCGTGGCGTCAGCTTGTCTCCTCCCTCGGCACTGTGCGTGGGCCTCGTGATTGAAGCAGAGTCGATCTTTCTAAAATCTTAAAATAAACAACAGGTTTCGGGGTAGCTTCCTTGGGACATACATGCCTTCAGCAAGTCCTTTTCCTCATTGGTTAAGCTGATTGATCGAGAATCGAAAGGTAAATTTCGCACCATCATGGGTCTGCTGGGTCGCACGTGGCCCGACAACCTCCATTGTCGCAATGGCGGCGCCCAGGCTCGCGAAAATTTCACAGAGAGAGAGAGAGAGAGAGAGAGAGAGCTGCAAGTGAGCATGGGCCATCATGGGACACGCCGCCGAGTCGCCGCGTGAATGTGTTGTCGCAAGGGCGGCGGGGGGTAGTGGCGGCTGTGATGAGCGCTTCGACGACGACGGCGACCAATGATGGCGGCGTAGGAGCTGCAGAGGTGGAAGGTTTGGCACGGAGAAGGGGCACAGGGAAGGAGAATGGTTGGTAATGGTTATTGTCCACAAAGTGTGAGGGCACTTTGGTAAAACCGTCTCTAATTTCTTATTAAGGTGTTTTTGGCAACTCTTATGTTTATTTCTTTTTTTCTTATATTGAATGTTTTGGCACTAAAATCTCCTTGTCAACATACCACAATAGGTAATTAACATAACAATGGCAAAATGATTTGATCGCACTATTCCTGTTGCTTGAAAGGTTTGATGCTCAGGTGATCACTTTCTCGCATGAGAAGAGGAAGGTCTCAAGAGGGGTTTTGAATGGGGATGTAGTTTCAAGTAAATAGTTCAAAACACACGCTTTGTTAAAAGGTAAGGCAAAAGTTTGAGAGTAAGTCGAGAATTAGTGTAAAATAGAAGAAGAAGAAGAAGAAGAAGAAGAAGAAGAAAGTATGATGACGCAAATTAAAAGTTTAAAGGCCTTGCGTAATTGATATAAAGTTTTAAGATCAACGATGGCATCTCACCTTAAAAAAGAAGGCTTGTTTCTTTTGCTCCATCCATGGCACCCACAACAAACATTGAGATCACCCACTACGAGTTTTGAGTTAAATGTGTACTTGGAAGATACCCATAAGTATCCATTACCCATTGGTCTTACAAAACGGAGGAAGAAAAATTGTAGAAAACAAATCGAGGTCTTCATTACACTCGATACCAAACATCTGTAGCAGCAATTGTAGAACAAAATGTAAGTTGATCATATAAATATGTCCATGAGATGTAGACTGTCAAAATTGATTAAAATCATGTTTCTTAACCCATGTGGGTGTTAAATAAGTCATAATTGGGTTAGTTTTATTGAGTGAGGTTTAAACACAATATAAATGTTAAATTGATCAATTTCAATCGAACCGTTTATGACATGATACAAACCCATCCCAATCCATCCAACAATCTAATAAGATCAAGGCAAAGAACATAACAAAGGCTTGATTCAATGATATCCACCAAGAGTGGAGGAGATTACAAGCATGTCTCACCCCTCTTCGTCCAACCCCTTGATTAAGTGTTTACATCTCTCAAATAAATTTTCTCAACAATGCCCAAAGAACTTGATGAAGACTTCAATTTGATCTTTAAACTATGTGTTTGACTTTGATTGATTGACATTTCCATCCAACCTTGTTTTGGTTGGAACAATTTGGTGGAAAGTCCATTCCACCTATAGAATGTTCATAATGGCATTTCATCAAATATCACTTGATCTAATTTCTTATTTTAGTTCATCATCTTACAATAGAAACATAACTTTGACGATATGTGTTAATCAAGCATAATAAGTGAAAAACTGACCTAATAGTCAATACTTTAGTAGCTTATAACATTGTACTCATTAATGTACCCTTCTATTATTCCTCTCACTGGATGTTGTGTCCAACCTTTTTTAGCATCCTACTATACTTGACTATTCTGCTACAAAAGCAAATCAAATCTCCCCTCCTAATCCATTTGTCTCTAACTAAAATCCATCGGTAGCTGGCGATAGCCACCACTACACCTTCAATTCGAGCAGTCGCTGGCAATAGAGAGCGTCGCGCGGATGATGAACATTTGCCTTACGACGCCATTGAGCCACCATGTCACCATCCATTGTTTTGAGGCACAGCTCAAGGACTCTCTCTCACGTTGACGATGATGTCACGATTTTTTATTGGATACTTTGAATCGGATAAGTTTGTTTACATCTTACAGCTCTCGAACCTTGTTGCCTCGCTCCGTAAGTACCATATCGGACAACACGACACACTGGATCGCGATAACTGGTTGTTGTTCTTTCTTTATCTGTCCGTAAGTCATTCTCTTCATCATCTTGTTTGTCCGCATCTTGAAGTCGCAGGTTTTGGAAGTCAACATGAGCCCACCCTCTCCCCAAAAGAGTCGAGAGCTCAAGATGGGAGAGGATCCCACCCTTTTTTTCTTTTGACGTGCTCCTCCCTCTTCACACTGTTTTCAGGAATAATAACAATAAAAAAAAATACTTAATTTTATATGATTGGATTGACCTAGATAGGTCCTTAAAAGGCTAAAAAAGCTTTTACTGGGGAAGAATCCCTTACGGGTGGGACGTCCCACCGAAATCCCTATATTTCCTTTTTTTTTGGAAAGATAAATATTAGGATAAAATTGTTATTAAACCTGAAATTGAAAGTTTTTTTATGAGACAAAAGGTAAAAGTAAGACAGAAGTTAAAGTTGGAGGTTTTTAAGAGTATTAGGTGGATTAGTGATATGAATATGTTTATATAAGGGATACTCACCCGCATTATGTCTGAGATTTTGGAGAATATCCAAATTTCTCAAAATTTCTGTAAAAGTGCAAAAGAAAAGTCTTGGCAGTCGTGTTATTAATGTTTTTTTTGGTCGGTTTCGTGTTATTATTGCAAAAGCTCAATATTCCGCAGTTTCACACGTACGCGCAGACTGCTGAGGCCGCTCTCGACGGACTGTATTCGTCCGCCCAAACGCGTTTGGCCTTCTCTTTTTATATATCTCCGCAAAATTTCTCTCACCCCAAAGGAGAAGCTTCTCGGCTCCCATCCTTGAACGTTCCTCCGACCCTCTGCGAAGCCGAGCCGAAACTGCGAAGAGATGAAGATGGAGTATACAAGCCTCGAACTGCAGGTGATCTCCTGCGAGGAACTCAGGGCCTTCAACTTCTTCCAGAAGCTCTCGGTCTTCGTGACGGTGTCCATCGTTGCCGGCGACAACCCAAAGAAGCAGCTTCACCCGGCCCTCCAGCGGTGCCACAGGACGCCGACCAGCAAGGGCAGCCATCGCAACCCGGAATGGAACCACGAGGTGGGGCTCGACCTCTCGGCTGTCTCACCTAGGGACTATCCGGGCCTTTCTCTCAGGTTCGACGTGCGGCTTCCCAGCGTCGTTGGCAGCCGCTCGATCGGGGAAGTCCGCGCCTCGCTTCAGGAGTTGGTCGACGAGTTCAACGGGACCGTCCAGTTCCGACGCTACCTGGTGAAGAACGACGACGGAAAAGGGATCGGGGTCTTGAATTTTAGGTACAAGTTGTGTGGGAAGAGCGACGAGGTCGGCGACGAAATTGGCTCGGACCGAGCTTTCGTCCAAAGCTCCGGTCCCAGGTCAAATAACTTCAGTTATTTGGAGTGACCGTGCATGCCGCCCCGGACGCTGATCCCAGGGATATTGACCTATCAAACGTATTCTTCATCGTTCTCGCTACAAATAACCAAGCAGAACCACAAGACGTGAACAAAGCTTCCACGGGCTACGGATATCGGCATTCGGGGTACTCCATGGTCGGACCATCAGAGAGGGCATGCTGATCAGATGGCGTCGCTACTGATTCATCTGGGAATCTGCTCAGCCATCGACCTTCCCCCTTATCTGCAGCTGCGAATTACAGTTCAGTAGAGCTTAAACTACTAGTCAGCTTTGGCGTTGTTATGTGATGTTTTGTCAGTCTAGACTCTTAAGGGCAGCGTGAATGGTAAATAAATGTATCTGGGTACTTTACTTTCATCTGTTCCCCATGTGACCATGGTTTCTCTACTAGGACCGTCATGTCAGTTTGTGTTCCACCTTCCTGTGCATATTGGTTATATTATAGTACAAGATGCTCTCAAAGATCCAATCATTGTCACGAAACTTTTCCAGCATTGGGTAAATCCTGCAGGCTCCCTTTTTGTCCTGAAGCACATCGGTGGTCCTGCAAGCCCGCGAGCCACGGCTCCATCCCATCAATCTGGAATTCATTCATCAAGCAAATTTGAGAAAGCATTCAGCCTTTCTTTTTCCAGTCCAACCTCAGTCATCCAGTCAAAGCTGGAATCTTCATCTCGGAAGAGTCGAGACTGTGGTGGGGTTGGGTGTGGCGTCTGCTTATCTCCTCCCTCGGCACTGCGTTGGCCTTATGATTGAAGCAGAGTCAACCTTTCTGAAATCTAAAATAAACAGCTGGTTTCTGTGTAGCTTTCTTTTAGAAATACATGCCTTCAGGCTTCAGTAACGCCTTTCCCCATAGGTTAAGCTGATTGATTATGCTGAAGCCTGATGTTGGTATTGCCAAGATTTCAAGTTTCATATTGAAAATCGATAATCAAAATGAAAATTTCGCACGGCCATAGATCTGGTGTCGCACGTGGCCGGCGACCTCCATGGTCGCAATAGCGGCTCCTAGGCTCTCGAGAATTTCAGAGAGAGAGAGAAAGAGAGAGAGAGAGAGAGATGCAAGTCAGCATGGGCCATCATGGGACACGCCAAGTCGCCGCGTGGACGTGTTGCCACAAGGACGGCGGGGGTAGTGGCGGCTGTGATGAGCGCTTCGACGACGATGGCCAATGATGGTGGCGGCGGAGCTGCAGTGATGGGACGGTGGGGCGGGCGGTGAAAAGAGGGGGGAGAGGGAAAGAAAATGGTTGGTAATGGTTGTTATCATTCACAAAATGAGAGGGCACTTTAATGCTTTTTCTCTAATTTCTTATTAAGTTGTTTTTGGCAACTCTTATATTTCTTTCTTTCTTTCTTACGTTGAATGTTTTAGCATTTAAATTTCCATGTCAGCATACCATTACAGAATTAACATGATCAATGGCACAATGATTTGATCGCATTACTCATGCTCCTTAGAAGGCTCGTTTTTTTTTTCTCCCATCCGTGGCGCTGCACACTGATCACCCATTTTGAATATTAGTCAAATTTGTACTTGGAAGATACCCATAAGCATTCATTACCCACCAAAGTCTTACGGAATGGAGGAAGACATTAACCCAATCAGAAGCAAACTAGACTATAGTAAACAAACCGAGGTCTTCATTACACCCAATACCAAACATTTACTGTGGCTGTAGTAAAAAAAATCATGATTTGATCGTCCAAATACGACGTGCAGTTGTGGAAAAAAATAACAAGGCTTGATTCATAAGTCAATGACATCCACCAAGAGTCGAGAAGATTACAAGCATGTCTCACACCTCATAATCCAGTCCCTCGATTAGGTATTTAGATCTTTTCAACAACTCCAAAAGAATTTGATGAAGATTTCAATTTGATCTTCAAACTATGTGCATTTGACTTGATTGACTATTTCCATCCAACCTTGTTTGGTTAGGACAAATCTGGAGGACAGTCCATTCCACTGTGGACTGTTCATAATAGGTTTTAAATCAAATATCAATTTGATCTAATTTCTTATTTTAGTTCATCATCGTATAATACAAACGTGATTTTGACAATATGTGTTAATCAAGCACAATAAGTAAAAACTGACCTAATAGTCAATATGCTTTAATAGCTATGGCATCGTACTCATTCACTTACCCTTCTACTGTCCCTTTCATGGATTTTACCACGTGTTCGACCTTTTCTTTCGTCGTATCACACCTAATTATTTCCCCATAAAAGCAAAATCAAATCTCGCCTCCTAATCCATTCGTCTCTACCCAAAACCCATTAGGAACAGGCAACTGTTGCCATAATGCCTTCGACCATAGCAGCCACTTGAATACATATGATAGACCCATGAATCTCCACTTGAATCACGAAAGCTTTTATAAATGCAATTATGAAACCATAGCTAAATAAAAAGATGCAATCGACATGGGAGTAACGTTTGTGTCTAAAACTTTTAGCCATGGATTTCTTACTTTGTGGTATTGGTAGGTTTATTCATAAGGTGGTCGATTTGGAGGTTGTTCTTTATTTTGGCGTTGTAGAAATTTTCCATCTCCCATCACTTTTTTTATCGGTTCAGTCCATTGTACTCACTGTCAACACTTCAAATACTTATTTTAATATGAAGGATCAACATGGATAAAAAAAAAACCGTGGTTTAAGGATAATTCAAAAATCTAATTAACATCAATAAAAGTTTGAAGAGCAGTTATAACTTTAGCTCTATCTTTTATCTATTTCTTTTCAATCCCTCTCATATTTTGGCTTTCATTTATTATAGATACTTTTAGACATACAAAATTGTAAAAATTTTATTTTTAACAATTTTCAAAATCTTAAATAGCACAAGTCAACCTAGTAGGAGGCCTTTCACCTCTCTCTCCCACCTTCCTCAATGCGAGCGGTTACTAGTTTTTTAAATAAATTTCAAAAAAGTTGCAACGGAATCTATCCTCCTCATTGAGAGAGTCTATTAATTCTTGGATATGTTTATCTTCCCTACTGAAGAAGGAATATTTCCAAGTTTTACGTTTCAGAATTCATATGAAGCAATTTACAAATATATTCAAGTCTGAATATTAATAAAAGTTCCAAGACCGATTGTGACTTTAACTCTAGCTTTTATCTATTTTTTTCAATCCCTCTCATATATTGGCTTTCATTTAGTATAAATATTTTTAGACATACAAATACACGTCAAACCACGTTGTATTTTAACAATTTTTGAAAACTTAGTAACACTTTTAATTTTAGAAAATGCTTTTCCTGCGCAGGGAAAGTGAAAAAGAATTTATCTATTTCTCTTTTCTTTGTCAAATTAGGAACAAACATGGAGAGACATCTGGCCCCAAAAAAAAGGCAGAAGTCCTGAAGAACTGAAGAAGGGATTCTCCCGCTCGACGGCGGTGAAGCTGCGGGCTCCGTCGATGGCCGACGCCGCCGCCGCTGCGGCGAAGCTCAACAAGGACGACGTGATCGCCAGGCTCAAGGACGACGGGGATTTCGATCGCCTTCGCCTCAAGCTCATCCGCAAGCTGAAGGACAACGTGCGTATCCCTCTCTCTCGTGGGCATTTTCGTCTTGAATCTAGTCGAGTGCTCGCTTCAAGCGATTGTATCTATGATCAGAGTTCACCTGAAATCGCTTAGGAAAGAGACAGTTCTCGGGTTGCCGAATGTCGAGGTTCGCGAGCTTCGCAGCAATGGGGGCGAAGCGTTATTCTTAGTTATTTGTTCGTGTGCGATTCTTACCGTGATGGGTATCTAGTCTTGCGCTATGTCTGTTCTGCTAATTCGAGGATGTAATGAGTTAGGGAAAAAGTTAGATTTAATGATGTGGCCTGGAGTTAACAGGTTTTGTTCTCATCAACTAGTGGGGGATGGGATATAGGGAATTGGTTTTGTCTGGGATGTTGCTTTTTGTGCTTTAAGCTTTGATTGTTCCAGTCCATGGAGTGTTAATTAATGTAAAGCGAGTGCGTGATGTTACTTGCGATTTTCTCTCTATGGCTAGTGAAACAGCTCGATAGCATGAAGAAAGAGTAAGTGGTTATATAGGTTTAGCATTCTGCTCGGCACAAAGAATAGGAAATAAAGGTATTGGGTCTGGTCCATTTGGGGGGAGGGAGGAGGAGGGGGTTCACATCCCAATCCAGTGGACGCGATACCCTTTGGTGTGGGTCGCAATGCAATTCACGGCTTCATCTGCAGATGTTCACAGGAATTGCTGCAGGTGGTTTTCAAAATTACGCCTTTAGATGCTGAATATTCTGCAGTTGCTGGTTTGGCTTACCCCTTTTTTCCTTCCTAATTATTCCTTCAAGCCCTTGAAGAAGAGTGAGGAATCCATCTCAACTACAATCTCTGGGCATTTTTCTATCTCAATAGCTAACTATAGAACTTCTAATGCTGCTGTTGTCTCTACCCCCTCAGGACAATTCGTTTTGCCAACCTTGTCCTTTCTTCCTATCTATAGCCCAAGATCCATTATTGTCTCACCCTATTCCATCTTGACTTCACTTCACTTCAACTACCCCATCGTAATCCAACTTTGACTTATTCAGTTGGAAGTGATTCTTGTTCCATGGACTGAGCATCTGTGTTCTTCTCACTGGCTACTTCTTAAGTCTCACAACTCCAGTGCTTGGTAAATTCTCCTTATCCTCCCTCCAGGTACAGGCTGTTGCTGTCTAGGAGTAGCTCAACTTTGTATTTTCCAATTACATCGTATAAACCAGCTTTCTCAAGAATTCCTCTCTTGCTTTCTTCATAAATTGGTTCCTTTGTAATCATTTGAAGAGACTATAGCTGGATTGGTTTCTCCTTTTGGCTATGGCATTAATGAAGACTCTCCAGAGGAAGTGTTTCTGTTTTATCATTTTTTGGTTTGGGTCGGGGTGGGTGAGGGGTATACATATGCCATCATTCTGATGAGTAGAACAAGGTCCCTCCATCTGTTTTATCTCCGCTTTCTCCTTGACACGACGATAGGCGACTATGCAGCTATATTTTCACTTATAATGAAAGATTAAAGGTCAAACATACCTATTTGTGAAATTAACTGTATGTCCAGAGGCCAGGTAATACTTTTCAAATCCTGCTTCCACTTTTGGGCGTTTGCCTTGGTTGCTGCAAAGAAAAAGAGTGAATCATCTGCAAATGAAAATTGTGAGAGAATAGCCCCCTATCATAAGCTAATTTTAGAGCACATTCTTTCTTCTTAACTCTCTTCCTAAGCCTCAACTAATGAAAAGCCTCATGCATGATGATAATTTCATCTTTGATAAACTGTCCTGGGATGAAAGCACTTTGATGAGGGGATACCAATTCAGACAGCAACGGTTTGTCTATTTACAAGAATTTTAGAAACTATTTTATACAAGAAGCACAAGTTGATGGCTGTAAATTAAATAGGTTCTCCGGATGAGGGTCTATGGGGACAAAATATTTCCCTGTTGTTGAAAAAGTGCGTGAATGTAAACTATAAGCCTTTGAATTATAGTAAGGTAGAATGTAGTATCCCTTTTATTTGTGATTGGGTATCTTCTTGCTATATTTGGTAGCAATCTGTCTTGGAGGTGCTGTGATTAGTGACTAAATCACCCCAACTCATATGCATGCAATAGAAAGAAGTGGAGGAAGAAGAAAACAGACGAGTGTTAGATATTATGGAAACCTCGACCTTTATTTAAGCTTTTGAAATCATAGATAATGACTTTGAGTCAGAATCAAAGTTAATTCATTGGTTAGTCCATACCACAATGTGCATATTATCTGCTAAATGTGACATCATCACTACTGCAGATATTGCTTTATGATCTTACCATTTGTAAATGACGCAAAAATAGTCATTTGATTTTTTGATTCTGTGCCAACTAAGCTTACCCTGTGTGTAGCACACATAGAATGTGTGTATTGGTACCACCCTGCCCATATTTCAGTAAGCTGTCTCCATGCCTAACCTCATTCTAGGTACCTACCCTTTAAAGAAGTTCTCATTCTATCATGCCAAAATGCTTCATTATGTTCCTCAGATATCTTCTTTGTTTGGATGGGAATCTTTTCAAGCAACATTTGCGCTATTTTTTACCCAAAAATCAAGCTATTATTTCTTTCATGGATTTGTTTCAATCTTCACATAGATTCTCTTATCACTTACTAATCTTAAAATGCTGACTTTAAAAGGCACTGCAGGAGGAACTGCGTTACAAGATCATCGGAATGGTGAAGCAGTCAGCTGCACTTAATCGTCCGGGTTCTGAGAATCTGAAGCCCAGGCAGCTTTCTGATGCTATATATGAAGAGGTTGGGTAAGTAATTAATGTCTTGATTTTCCATCTGATTCTTATATCTGGTAAAATCCTGCCAATTGTTTGGAAATGCTTGTCTTGTTTTGTAAATTTTCTGAATGTGCTGTGCCTATAATTAAACGCAATGGTACTTCTATAGTAACTTGTATTTGGTATGTACAAGTAAGGTGGACGGCTACCTGACACATGGGGCACGATTTTTTAATGGTCATAAATTCACGATGACCGAGACATCTTGAAGTAACATGTATTGTCACGCATTTCTATCTCTGATCAATCATTATAGTGTGCTTGTTCTGTGCTTGCTTCCAGAAGGGCGATGTTTTTGAAGGTAGTACTGCATGAACCTTGGTTAGGGAACTTTCCTCCCAAGTACTACTAAGCAAATTTTGTTTATATATGTAAAATCATTGAAACATTCTGAGCTTGATTATGCATTTTTTTTTTCTTTTTTCTTTTTTAGAAGCAAAGTTATGGGCCAGATTTCTGAAAGCCTGTGGGAGATAATCAAATCGGCTGATGGCATGAAAAGTGAAATTGAAGATACAGTGCAATCTATGTGTAGTAAGATATTGACCCCTTCTGGTAAAGACATGCAGACACCACTGCAGAGAACGGACTATAGCAGATCCTATGCTGTACCATCCAGTGAGACCAACATAGTATTCAATAATGAACAGAAGGAACCACTGGGTTTCTGTCCGCCCAGTAATAATCAGAATCATGGAGAACAACACAATGAGAGAGTGCAAGTTCCAGCTTTTCATGAAAAAGGGTTTTCTGAAGGTTTGAAGAATGAGCAGAACCCTTCAGACAAGCTTTTGACCCCAGACGATGGAGATGTAAGTATCCCACCAGGTTTTTCTGGCAATGTTAAAAAGTGGAAGCTCTCTAATGATGCCGAGGATGATCCTGAACTGCCTCCTGGTTTTGGTTGATCAAATGTTCTAAGAAGTGTGCATGGTTGTTGCCCCGTGATTAAGTGGAAATCATCTAATGACGTTGGGATTTGGTCATTGATGGAACCTTCATTATAACTGCTTACTGCTCTGCTTATATACAGCTATCATGAGGGCATCTGGAATTTTCATACTGCTTTGCCGACTGCTTGTTTTGTGTTAGAGAGATCAGAGTGAGCCCCAAGTCTCAAACCGCGATCATCATCGATTGACATTTTCGTTGTATTTCGATATCTCTAGTTTGATCATGAAAAGTTGCTAGCAAGAGCAGATAAATGATGATAAAAATTGCCAATTTGAAGTGCAAACTTTGGCTAGATAGTACATATCAGCACCAGTGGATGATTGATTCAGCATTAGTCATCGTTGCTTTCCCTCAATAAGCGAAATTGAAGGGTATATCACGGTCAACGTGAGTATGAACTACGACCGGCAGGGACCTGGTGACGAATATAACTGCTGAGAAGAAGCCATCACTTTTCTTATTACAATTGAAGACATATAATACATAGAGTTTCCACTGAACTTAAAATATCGTCTTATTAATTGTGTATGGCATTCCAATATGGAAGAACAAAGTGTCCTTAATCTTCTTCATTGTCTCATCCGGCTCGAGTCTCCAGTAGACGTAAGAAACAAATGATATCGATCTTTTAACACCAAACTAGCAGAATATAAACAATAGTATGTTTGTCTTATAGTATACTGATAAGTAGAATAAACGTAACAAAACCATTTCCATCGATTTTCACGCAGACAAAGGAAAATTAGATGATAATATCTATGTTTTTTTCCTTTCTTCATCATGGGATTGTGGTAAGACAAATGTGCTAGCCAACAAGGTAATTATCACTTTATTTCTGCAGAGCCGCTCACAAAGATCTCTCTCTGAATGGCTGCAAAAGTGGCTAGAGTGAGATCGAGATTTATGTCAAGCCATCTATGAAGTGTGCCCTGCAGAGCAATGTCTTACGTCCGACATTCTCTGGCGTCGACATAATATCAACCCCGACGGTTTTAACTCTATATGGAGAGTGTTGCAGCAGCCATTTTGCAGCCATCGACAAAAGGAAACTGGACACTGGAAAACAAATGCAATTTTCCGGGACATCCGTCCCGAACTCATCCTCATACGCGTTCAAGATTGGAGACAAGGGAAACAACTCAAAACTCCTCCGACCACAGTCGTTGGATTCCGCCCCCCATCACCTCCGGCCACTGTTGAGCTTTGCCTATTTCCTGCTGCTGTCGCTGCCACCAACGACGGTGCCCCTCTCTCTCTGCGCCAACCACAGCACTCAGAAAACTGAACATCTCCTTCCATCTGATGGAGACGCCTCCATATCTAGAGGCTCAATGGGCCATGGAAGCGTTGAGCCGAGCCTTCGGATCCGGAGGCGACGGCTCCTCCGCCATCGTCGAGGATGGACGGTAGTGTGGCTGGCCGTGGAGCTTCGCAGCGATGCGGCCAATCAAATACAGAGAGAAATGACGGGTGCCAAGGGGTTCGGGTCTATATTTGAGAAATTAGAAGGAGGAGGAGGAGGAGGAGGAGGAGGAGGTAGGTGGCTCCGCACGATTAAATCATAGTCGTCATTTTTGGTAACCATGTTGACGTTGGGTTGTTCCGGACAATTAATCATAGTCCTCAACATGGTAACCATGTTGAACCATGTTGACATTGATGCTATGTCCAGTTCCATAATGCCTGTGAATTGCTAGATGATAACTATTGTAAGGTCTGGTCACATAGGACGCGTTTGGTAACGTTTCTGTTCAAAAATTATTCTCGGAAATAGAAATAGAAAAAACTATTTTTATTTTGAGGAACAATTTTTGAACAAAAGAACGCGTTTGGTAACTGCATAAAATTCTGTTCTTGAAATAGAAAAAAAAAAAAAACATAAACACGTTTGGCAAATTTATATAATTTTTTTGTTTCTTTTAATTTTTTTTCTTTCTTCTTTTTGGCCGGTCACCGGCCTTGGCCATGGTTGACGAGGGCCGACGACCTCGGCTATGGCTAGGCGAGGCTCAGCCTCGCCTTGGCTAGGTGAGCTCGAGCCTTGCCGAGAGCCAGCGATGCTCCGGCGAGGTCGTCGGCCCTCAACGCTCGGTCGTTGGCCATGGCTGAGCCTGGCGACCAACCAAAAAAAAAGAAGAATAAAAAGGAGAAAAAGAAGAAGAAGTGTTTCTTGGAATTGTTCCCGGGAACAAAAAACAAGTTTTTCTTATTTTTTGTTTCTATTCCAAATCTGTTTCAAGAACAATTTTTTTTTTTTTATTCCCGAGAACAAAAGTGTAAACAAATGCGTTTCTATTCTTTTTTTGTTCCCGGGAACAAAAGAACAAAAAATTGTATTCCAGAAAACAGAAACAAATTTAAACAAATAGCCCCTTAGTCTATAGTCTTTAATTGTAAGGCTACAATTGTTCCATTTATACAATGGCTCACACACTCATATTTTTTTTTGATGGGTCACAAGACACCTCTTTATTTGTTTTATAAATAAATTATCAATAGCTATAGGATAGGGGCATATTTGATATAAAAGTTTTTTGTTCATTGAAGTTTTTAGATGCCTTCGAGATTTTTAGCCTTTAGGCATTGGAAGTTTGTCATGGGAAATTTAATATGGTTCATGTTATGGGAATGAACCTGCAAACGAATTGAGTGTAAGAAGATAAAGGTGGCAATAATAGAGAATAGAATCACTTGGTTTTGCCTCAATAGCCACTCTTCCCATATTAGAAGGGGGTGAGGGTTTGACTCCCCACATTCGGGTTTGGGGGTGATGACAATTAGTTTCGTATTTTGAGAATGTTCCCTGAACGGATTGAGTGTAGGAAGAAAATGAAGGCGGAAAGAATAGAGAATAGGAAGATAGGCTTTTTATATTGGAAAGTAGAATTAGTGGGGTCGATGGCTTAATTTATGGGCTTTGTGCAGTCGTCCTTCAAGATGGGCTTAAAAGTTGTGTATCCCAAATTGGGCTTTGAAAGTCCTTTTTAAATTGAAGTGGGCTTGATATTAGAGCCCAGCAATGTCCTAAGCTTTTAGATCCAAAATCCATGAGACCAGAGATGTGGCCCAAGGGCCCATCCCGTGTCCCACTTAATCAGCATAAAAAACACGAGAAAAAAAATAAGAAAAAAGAAAGAATACGTTAACCTGGTCGTGGACACAGCATCTGGACATGGAAGAGAAAAGTAATAAAAAAATATAAAGAATAATAAGAAATTCGAAGAATAAAAAAAATTGGAAAAAAAGGTTAGAAAATAGGTCTTGATTAGATTATTAGATCTCAATGTTAAATTTAGCTTGGTTTCATTTAGTTAATATACATCTCCAAAAATTGTAATGAATACCTTCGATTTCGCTTAGGTTTGGGCAGATTAATCTTTTTAAAAAAGAGATTGAATTCTATTTGAAATTAGCTTATGGGGGCTGCGATGATGGGGCTTAATGACAATGCCGTGATATATTTTTAATTGCATTTTATCTTTTATCTCTTTGTTTTATTTACTTCCTTTGATGAACTGGTTGTGATTCTTTCATTATTGCTTTTGTGTTGAGATTTATTTGTTATCGTTCATCCTATGGGAGTAGTTTTCAAAGTTAGGTCGTATATTCAAAGTTTTGTGAAATTTGAACTACGTAGTTTAATTTTTGAGTTATTGAGCTGTGGGATTTCATGGAAATGATGGATTATGTTGTTGTAAAGTTGTGGCGCTTGATGGAGGTTGATTTGAAGTAATTGTTTGGTCGGAGTAGGATTTTAGCATTTTGCATTCAAGTTTTATGTTGCGAATGGCTTGAATAATCATTTTGGGTGAGCAATTTTTTATTATGTAGGAATTATTTTGTTAGCATTTGGGCGTAGTTAAGCCGTTTTATAGTTAAGATAGTGTTTTCATCGGTTTTAACGTTGATTCTTATATGATTATTAGGATTACAAGATCGTCGGCTCATTTAGCTTTGTGTTTTTTGGTTTTTGGACTTTCAGGTGATTGATGCCATATCTTCTTTGGTCTTGTAAAACTCATGTCTTGAACATGATAGGATGATATATATTATGAGTTGAAGAAGCATTACATGACTTGATATTCCCTTGTGGTGCTTAGGACATATTGGATGCATAAAACCGAATCGAGAAATTAATACCCTTTTTTCTATTGGAAATGGTAGAGTATTTTTTTTTTTAATATAGTTAGAGCTGATTGTTATAAATGGTTTGTGATATATTTTATGAAAAAACTTTTTGAAAAACTTTTACGAAATACATATCAAAAGGTTATACATATCAATTTATGAAATCGGTTCATGAAGAATTTTTAAACGATATGAGGAATGTTTTGTGAAATTTGTTCAATTTGATGAATAAAGTTTAGAAAGATTATGCATTTTGTTTTGGGAAATCAATTGCTGATATTGATTGTTGATTTGTATTGAAGATCTACATGCAAGACTCAAGCACGACTTTCACGCCTCTACCAGCATGGTTCATCAGTGGATGATTGGCTAGCACGCTTGCAAAAGAGAAGAAACGCGCGAACACGACATGTACAAACACAAACCTTCGCCGTAGCTCAAAACAAGGCAAAATCCAGAGAAAGAAAGATCAAATGACTTAGGAATATGCCCTATCTCCTTGCCTCATGGTTGATCTCTTCCTCCTGATGATGGTTGATTTTCGATTCCGCAAGAAAACAAAAAGAAATTTGGAGATGGTGGTTCGAGTGAGGGGTGCCCGAGATGGGGAAAGGGAAATTTGAGAGAGATGATTGAGTTTTCTAGTTTAAAAAGTGAGAAAATGAGCTTTGGGGGGGGGGGGGGGGGTTTGTTGCGGGGAAGGGAGAGGGAGAGAGAGAGAGAGAGAGAGGGGGGTCAGCCGAAGGTTATAAGAGGGAGAAGGGAAAATTTTGTGGCTTGCAAGACACATTTCTTGCGTGAAAAGTGATTGATCTAGCACTAATCACACATGATTACATCTTATGCAAAATTATTGAGGGCAAAAAGGGGATTTGAGTGTTATGTGGGGCCATGGATTATTAGGGCACAAATATGTTCTAGCTTGTCCAAGTTTAAATGTACAGCGTCCCACATAATGTACACTTTAGGGTGCAATGTCCACATTATTTTAATTAGCCATTATATTGCTAGTTAACACAAAATTTCTACATTCGGAAATTGTCTAATGAATTTCCTACATTCTTGGACCCGAACATATCAAATGGAACTTTAAAAATGCCCCGAGAAATTCATATTTCCATATTAGCCATCATTGATCTTGATTTTGGCTTAAATATTGCTAAATATATAGGCAAAATTGGTGATGTTACACTAGCTGTCAAGGTCTTGACGCCTATCAACTAGTTACTACATTGTTAAGGCTCGTAGTCGCATCCCCCTTTCCATTGGTTCACGAAGGCTGCATTCTATCTTTGGGTGAATGAATCGTGGTCAGACGTTAAACCCGTATTTATGACACCAATGATATTCCCTTTCCTACGGTTGAACCATTGAAAGATCCTTGATGCAGTGGCAAGCCCAAAAACTTGAGGTTACATGTTGTTTAGATGCTATATACTTGCTTCGGGTGAGCTGCCACAGATTCGGGCTTGCATTGCGACGACATTAGGAGTCAGCCTTATTGCATATAAGGCGTACGATTGGCGTGCAATTGGCGTGCAATTGGTATGCCATGGGCGTGTCACTAACAACTATTGTTCATACCAAATGACATTTACATCGAAAATACTTTTCAATATGTTTTTCAAATAAATTTTAACAAACACTACTTTTATTTCAGAAAAAAAAAAACTTTTGATCAAGGTTCTTTACATTTTCTCAAAAACATTCTCTTAATATTGAACCAAATGCACCATTTATAACCTAATTTTACTATCGAATTCAGGCTTGCATATCACAAGCGAAAGGTCACAAGTCGATCAAGATGAATGACATGATCATTGAGCCACGAGTGAGGCAACCGAGTTTACACCGCCTCTCCCATCACGAATACAAGTTGTGTGAGGTCTGTGTCCCAAGTCCCCCCACCCCACAAAAGCATTAAAAAACAAAAAAATGGAGAGAAACAAGAAACTAGTATATGAGGTATAGTTACGAATACCAAAACCATAAATAGATAAAGATTTAATTGCAAAGAAGAAGAAGAAGAAGAAGAAGAAGAAAAGAAGAATGGATCAAACCAAGACCAACAGTAAGGAGCAAAAAGTGCACTTAAACCAATAAGAAAAAAACAAAAAGATAAAACGTCGCTGTTTTCGGCGTCCTGGGCCTTAAAGGTCACACGAAAGTCTGGGCCTCCAAGAGATAATTATTTCCATGGGTATTAGCTAGCCTAGGAATCATTATTGTAAAACGTCATCTTAAAGGAATCCTCCACGTCATTGATTGAGGTACTTAAAATTAGTTTAATACTCATTAAAAAAATTCTAAAACTCAAAAAAAAGAATGTATACATTATAAGAAATCTTCAAGGGAAAATGATGATAATTTTTTAATGAACTAAAAATTCACATCCATATTCTACAGATGATATGTACATTACGCATAAAGTAAGCAACAGTTATATTTGATCATTTTCAGTTCTTAAGATTTGAATTGTTTTTTATTAATTGGGAATCATTAGTTGTAGAAGTTTGTAGTTCAAGAAAGTTTCAATCAACACACCTGGAATGCATTTATTTCCCCATCCCCTTTAGTTAAGAGAACTTAGATTCAATGTTGATATGCCACACTAGTCACAAGTTTTGCAGGAGGGATCATTGCAATCTATTTCATTTCCATTGCAATATGGAATTTCTATAGGCGTCTTTATAAGACTATAAATAAAAAGCAAATTAAGTATACAGTAAATACGAAAAGTAAGGTTCAATTACAAATGAAGACTTAGAGCTAATAAATAAGAAATTGGAAATGTAATATGGAAACAAGAAAATAAAGATAAATATGTTAGGAATTTAATCTAATGTATCTTTATTAAGATAAATTGGAAAAGTAAATACTCTTTTTTTTTCCCAGCAAAGTAAAGTTGTTCTGATTTATTAACATGCCAGTAATTAATTCACCTAGATATTCACTTGAAAAAAAAATTAGATGAGGAAATTTACAATTCGGTTCTTGAGTTGGAAGTACAAAAATATTCTTACAATGTGAGCGTAATGAAAAGTGAAGGGAAAAAAAAAAGATATTACCACAAAATAAAAATAAAATTTCCTATACGTTTCCCATGCATCCCTTCAAACTTATTTGTCTGTTGATCGTATGAATATGTTCATGAGATGTGGGCGAGCAACATAACAAAGGCTTTGATTTTCAAAGTCAACGATATCCATAAGGAGTCAAGTAGAGATTACAAGCATGTCTCACACCTCATGGTCTAATGCCTCGATTATGTATTTAGATCTCTCCATCTAAACAACTTCCAAAAAATTTGATGTGGACTTCAATTTGGTCTTTTACACTATATGAGTTGGACTTGATCGGATTGACCACTCTATCCAACCTTGTTTTGGTTAGGAAAATCATGATGGAAATCCCATTCCACCTCTACAATGTTCATACTAGAGCTGAATCAAATATCAATTTTCATCGTACTGAAAATCTAATTTCTTATTTTTGCACATCCTCTTTCAATAGAGAAATAATTTGCCAAGCACAATAATAGGTAATATCTGATCTAATAGTCAATGCCTCGGTACCTATAACATTATGCTCATTAATGTATTCTTTGCTGTCCCTTTCGGCGGATTTTGCCACATGTCCAACCTTTTTTACATGCTTTACCACGCCTAACTATTTCTCTTCACTCCTAATTCATTTGTCAATGCCCAAAACCCATCAGCAACTGGCGACAGCTGCCACTACGCCTTCAAGCACAGCGACTGTCGACAGTAGCGAGTGTCACGCAGATGATAAACCCTCCCCACCATCGAGCTACCACGTTGATATCCATCGTTCTAAGGCACGGCTCAAGGACTTTCCCGTGTCTATTATTTCCTTCATCTTTGTTGGGATGGGGCGAGCGATCGAACAAAATATAGACGGAAGAAGAAAAAAATAAATCGGACACCGGATTTACGTGGTTCAGTCGTAAAGACCTACGTCCATGGGGAGAGCAGCAGCGAATTTCACTATAGATCAAGCGATACAAGGAGATTATACACTCAAGTCACTCAAACACTCTCTCGGTGTTTCCCAAACCCCAATTACACCAAATACATCAATCTTACTTGGATGTAAATCACGAATAAGCTTTGCCGCACGAGAAACACGAAGACCCAAAGCCAAGCACCCAGCACCTATGAATGTCTCTCACGAACAGAACACCCACAGCACTCAGAGTAAAAACGGCGTGGCTTTCTTTCTCCCTCTCGGCGGCGTGCTGCTCCTCTGACATGCGGCTCCTCTTTCACGTAGGGTTTCAAGCGGCCACTTACTAAATAATAAAAGACCTGCAAAAGAATTATTTATTCCACCGCCAGAGAATTGCATGCGTGAAGAAATCGCATAATCCAAGATTTGGTCAACAAAAGAGAAAGATTTGACTTTCCCTTTTAATTCTACAAAGCCGAGTGAGTGGGACGCTGCTTCTTTGTTTTTCTTCAATTCGGAATCCTCAGGCTTTGCAGCAAAGAACTTTCCTTCTTTATTTTATTTTTATATTTCCTTCGCGAGTCTACTGAATTTCGCGTTTTAGCAAACGCTCAAACTCGAGTCATATTTAACAATCTTTATGGCCGCGGAGCTTAACAGTGCCGACATTAAGCTTGTCGTCTATGGCAAAGCTCGTGTGAGTTGAGTGCTCGTCGACAGCTAAAAGACTTTACATTTAGAGGTCCTGAGCAGCCTTCGTCGTCCTTAAGGCCCTGGAGATGCTGATGGAGGGCAAACCGCTTTGTGTGGCGAAGGCTCGGGGTGCAGTGGCAAGGGATGAAGGAGGATGGTGTTAGTCTTAGCTAAATTTAGTGCAGTGAAAATGCAAAGAAAACAAATAATGTGGCGTGATCTTGTGAGCAAGACAGCAGATGAGGGGCATACGTGAGACGGTGGATCTGCACTAGAATCACTATCTTAACAAAATAGAAAGATGCAATTGATATGTGAGTAATGTTTGTGTCTTAGACTCATAGCCATGTTGTTGCCACTTTGTGACATTCACAGATTTATTTAGGAGGCAGTCCACTCGAAGATCCCTCTCTATATTTGTGTTTTATAAATTTTTTTATTTCATGTCACTTTTTTTGGTAGGTCCATATTGACGTTATAGCCCACGTCAACAATTCAATACTTTGTTTTATGTCACGTCTTATTACGTGGTTCAGTCACTAAACGTTGCGAAGTTTGGGTTTATTATTCGGCCCTTTCTTCTTTTAGATTCGAACCTTTGACCGTACCCAGCGTTTATGCTAATAAATCAAGCATACACTGTAGGTAAACAAATAAAAGGAGAGTTAAAACAAAATAAAATAAAATGATAAAACTGAAGCCCATCAGATCAGGTCCATTGGTTTGTCCAATTAGGCCCAGAGCTTATCAAATAGGTGATTGCAAACTCAATTGAAAACCCACAAAGCTCAAGAAGGGACCAGGGCCCATGACACTTCATTGTCTCAGAAAATCGAGCCTTGGCCCATAAGTCTTACAGCCAGCTCGGCGAGCGTGTTGACTTCTATGCTCGCTACGATTGGCCTTTGAGCCATGACTTTATCTTGAGTTATTAATTTACTTTTTGGAGAATAGAATCATCTATCCTCCCATCTTAAGGAAAATCATTAAAGTGAGATTACTTGCTTTACTTAGATGATTCCTAGGGATTTACTTGCTCTACTTAGATGATTGTGAGTAATTTTCTTTAAAAAGCTCATTATAGTAGTCGACACATTTACTGCCTAGAATTTAAGGAAAACGATTATGTAAAAAAAGTTGTGCATAATTTGCCTTTACTTTATTACAAGAGGATCAGAAACATGGGAAGCAGAACCAAGTACCCTTACCCACCTTGCAGCTTTCAATTGGAATGTTGTGTTGGTACGCCCCAAAAAGGCTTATGTTCCTTTTATTTCTCTTTTCCTAGCTTGCGATATTGTTAATTTCCATGACCGTTTTCGTAATGTGAGCCGCCGATAATTTGGATTTTCGAGTGTTTGAAATTTAGTCGGATGATAAGACATGCAATATTAGTTAGGTGTGGCAACATAATCTAAGATCGAGGTTGGTAAATGATTATTGCAAAGGAGTCAGGCCACTCTTGGCCTGAGTTAGTGGGACAAATTGGAGAGAAAGCAGAGGTAGTGATCGAGAAGGATGATGTGAACATGAAGGTCATATTGATATCCGCGAAAGATGGACTTAGGTTTTAATGAATGTTTGTTATAACGGAGTACATGTTTGGGTCGATGAAAATGGTAATGTCGCTATAATACTCGTGGTCAAAAAAGGGGGAAAATGTGATATTAAATAAAAATTGCTGATGAAGCTATTCAATATGATAAATGAAACAAGTGATCTTTTGACGTGGCCCTGTTCTACATATCGAATTTGGATTTTGGAGAGAGATTATACCCTATAAGTTTAATCAATTTGTATAATTCTTTCATGTGAGATCCGGTCTCATATGAATCAATTGCTGTCAAAGACTTTGAACCAAGGTGCTAAAGAGCCCACATTTTAATAAGAAGACTCATCTCCCACACACTTTAGGACAATTCCCCACATAATATCTAAATATATAATAGCACATCACGCATCTCATAAAATTAAGCAATTTAGAAGAAGTGAGACAAATACAGAGCATATCGATTGTCTATGTAGTTTGATAAATTGTTCAGTGAGAAAGTCGACATAAAACAAAGTTCAGAGCTCGCTTTGTTGAAGCTTTAAAGTGTGCCCTATAGAATTCTGTCTTATGTCCGACGTGCTAGTGGGAGTTGAAACTGCCGTCTTAGAGGGCATTGGCATAATCTCAATCTCTAAAGCTGCCCTCTCAGAAGGCATCGACATAATCTCTATCTCACTGAACGGTTTTTACTCCCCTCCATTTTATACGAAAGGTGTTGCAGTAGCCATTTTGTAGCCATTGGCAAGAGACAACTTGAACATAGGAAAACAAAGCAATTTTCTTTTCTTTTTGAAAGATCCCCAACAGCCATGACCCTCCTGAGTCGGAAGGTGCCGAGTCCTGATACCACTCGTTTTTGCCTACAAACCACAGTGGCGCTTGCTTTACTCTTCCAGATATTGCAGCAAGACTAGACTCTAGATGAAGTCACTGCAATGCAGGATAAGCCCAAATTTTTGGTGGCTCACCTAGAGCAATTTAGACGGAGGAGATGAATGAAAGTATTGGTAAGGGGTGATTGGTTTCCAAGCCAATCGAGTTTCCACCAGTTCCCTATTTCTAGATTGGGCTGGTTCAATTCCCGAGTAGCTAAGGACCTGTTTGTTTGTATTTCTTTTTTCTGTTTTTTTGTTCCTGGGAATAAAAAAGAAATAGAAACGCCCAGCGGCCGGTGAGGCTCGGCCTCGCCGGGCCACCACCAGGCGACGCCAACCTGGCGATGGCTCATTGAGGCTGAGCCTCGCCGGCCGCTAGGTGAGCTTGGCCTTGCCGAATCTGGGCGAGCTCGAGCTCGCCTAGTCAAGGTGAGGCTGACCTTGCGCCGAGCTAGGCGAGCTCGAGCTCGCCCAACCAAGGCGAGGCCACCGGCCAAAAGAAGAAAAAAGAAAAAAAAGAAAACGAAAAAAAGAAAAAATAAGAAAAAAATAGAAAAAATAAAAGAAATAAAAAAATTTATACAAATTTATCAAACGTGTTTCCGTTTATTTTTTATTCCCGGAACAAATTTACCAAACGCGTTTTTTTGTTCAAAAATTGTTCCCCAAAACAGAAACACTTTTTTCTATTTCTATTTCCTGGAATAATTTTTAAACAGAAACGCAAACAAACGCACCCTAAATGGCCCTTTCTTCTTAGAGATTGCACTTTTGACCGTATCCTGCATTTTTGCTAATAAGTCAAGCACGCACCGCAAGTAAACAAATAAAAAGAGAGAAAATAAAATAAAATGAAATCAAATGATAAACTCAAGCCCATCAGATCAGGTCCATCGGTTTGTCCAATTCGTGCAATCCAATTCGGCGCAGAGCCTAACAAACAGGTAACGCCGAACTCAATTGCAAACCCGCAAAGCCAAAGAAGTGACCGGGCCCATGGGACTTCATTGTATCAGAAAACCGAGCCTTGACCCACAAGTGTTACAGCCAGCCCGGCGAGCGTGTCCACTTCCGGGTTCGCCACTACTGGCCATGCGCGTTGGAACATGGTGCCTTTAAGGGGAGAAGTGTTAAAAAAATTCTTAAACCTTTTGTATTTATGTTAATTTAGTCAAACATTTTTTTGGTATTAATTTAGTCATAAGCATTTTTGCTTAGTGCCAATAAAATCATTTCCGGTCAATTTTGATCGGATTTTGCTAACTGAATGCCAACTAACTGACTTGGCTTAATCAGCGCTGATGTTGATAACTTTTAATAATATTTTAATATTTTTAAATTTTTTATTCTTTTCCTTTATTATTATTTTTTTCTTCTCTCCTCCTTCCTCCGACCGTTGGCTAGACCTCGGTGACCAACCAGAGGCAATGGCCAGCGAGGTCAACCTCGCCGGACCTCGCTAGCTACCTCGCTAGTGGCCGTAAGGGCGGCCTGCATTGGTTGGCGAGGCTCGTCCTTGTTGGTGCCGCCTAGGCCGCAATTCAACGAGGTCAAGCCTTGCTAAATCGCAGCCTGGGCGACGCCGGTGGGGCTCCCCCTAGTCGGATCTAGCGAGGTCGAGCCTCGCCGGCCATGGATGAGGCTTGACCCTCACCGCCCAACGCGAGGTCGCCCTCGTGGCCACTAGCGAGATGGCCGGCGAGGTCGACCTTGCCGGCTATCGCCTCTGGCCAGTCATCGAGGTCTGGCAACTAGCTAGAGGAGGGGAAGGAAAAAAAGAAAAAAGAAAAAAGAAAAAGAATAAGAATAAGAATAAGAATAAGAATAAAAATAAAAATAAAAAATTCAAAAATATTAAGATATTATTAGAAGTTGTCCATGTTAGCATCGATTAGGCTACGTCAGTCAATCAGCGTCCGTTCAGTAAAATCCAACCAAAATTGACCGGAAATGATTGAATCGACACTAAGTAAAAATGTTTAAAACTAAATTGGCACAAAAAAAGATATATGACTAAATTGGCACAAATATAAAGCGTTTATAACTTTTTTTAACACTTTTTCCGCCTTTGAGCCATGACGTGTTCATCCAGATTTCAACTCATGGCAGTCATGTTTGCCGAGATCTCAACCCACGATGATGTTTATGTCGAGTTATCGTTTTACTTTTTGGAGAATAGAACCATCTATTCTTCCATCTTAGGGAGAATCATTAAAGCCAGATTACTTGCTTTACTTAGATGATTACTAAGGATTTACTGGCTACGAAGATGATTACTAAGGATTTACTTGCTCCATATAAAAGCTCATAATACCAGACGAAGATTTACTGCCTAAAGTATGTGAAAATGGTTATAAAAAAAGGATTGACAACATTTCATATAATTTGCCTCTAACTTTATTACAAGAAGGATCAGAAACATGCGGAGTGGATCCAAGTACCCTTACCCACCTTGCTGCACTCAATGGGACTGCTGCAATAGTACGCCTCAAAAAGCCTTATGTTCTTTTTATTTTTCTTTTCCTAGCTTGCGATATTGTTAATTTACACCAACTGTTTTCATAATGTAGGCCGCCAATAATTTGGATTTTGGAGAGTATGAAATTTAGTCGGATAATGAGGCATGCAACATTAGTTAGGTGTGGCGACATAATCTAAGATCGAGGGCGGTACATGATTAATTGCAGGTCAATTAGGCCGCTCTTGGCCTGAGTTGGTGGGACAAAATGGAGAGAAAGCAAAGGTGGTGATCGAGAAGGACGATGTGGACGCGGAGGTCATATTAAAATCGGCGAAAAACGGAAGTGCGAATACGGAAGTTTGTTGTAACCGAGTATATGTTTGGATCGATGAAAATGGCAATGTAACTGAACCACCTGTGGTCAGATAAGAGGGGGGGGGGGGGGGGGGGGGGGAGAGAGAGAGAGAGAGAAGGAAATGTGATGTTGAACAAAAATAGCTCATAAAGCTATTCGATATAATAAATGAAACAAGTAATCTTTTGATGTGGCCCTATTCTACATATTGAATTTGGCTTTAGGAGAGAGTGATTTTAACTTGTAAATTTGATCAATATGTATAATTCTTCTATGTGAAATCTGATCTCATATAAATTGGTTGCTGCCAAAGACTTTAAACCAAGTTATTAAAGAGCCCACATTTTAATAAGAAGACTCATCTCCCATACATCTGAGGATAATTCCCTGCATGAGATCTAGAGTTACAACAAATGTGCATCTCATAAAATTAAGCAATTTACAAGACGTGAGACAAATATAGAGCTTCACTTGTCCTCTATTAGGCAGCTTCATCCCGCCATGGCCACCACCGCAATTTCTTCTCCTCGTGGACACTTACGCCGTTACGTCTTGATGGCTTCAAATTCTTAGCGTGCTGTAGATGCTTCGAAAACCCTTCTTCTGGAACATGAAAATGGCTAGCTTGGTGATTACCAGACTTCGTCCCTTTATTCACATCTCTCTAGCTTCTATGGAATATGTACTGCATTTGGTTCCACATGGAAGTACTGGGGCATCTCTGCAATTTTATTTTTTTCCCGGTCATTCGTGTCACACCCCAAATTTTATAGGGATGAGGGAGTGACACAGCTGCCCTTTCTCCAAAGGACACAACCTTAAACTATATCCAAATATCCAGCTCTCAAAAGTTTCCACAATAATACTCTCGCTCTAATGGCTACTAATTGAGAAACCCGAAAAGCATGAGCTATCATGACTCAATGAGTAATATAATTCTGTTTTACAAACATGTCTCTTTCTTCATAATCCATCCCCTTGATTAAGTATTTAGATCTCTCACATAGATTTTGTCAACAACTCCCAAAAAATTTGGTGAAGACTTCAATTTTGTCTTTAAACTATGAGTGTTTGACTTGATTGGTTGATTAATCCCATCCAACCTTATTTTGGCTGGGAAAATTTGGTGGAAAGTCCATTCCACCCGTAGAATGTTTCATAATAGGTTTTAAATCAAATATCAATTTAATCTAGCTCCTTTTTTTTCAATTCACCATCTGACGATAGGAAAATTAATTTTGACAATATGTTTTAGTAAAAAATAATAAGTAAAAAAATTGACCTAATAGTCAATACTTGAGTAGCTATAACATTGTGCTCATTACTACACCCTTCTGTTGTCTCTTTGGTCCCGTTCGTTTCACGGAAAATAATTTCTGAGAAAATGTTTTCCGAATTTTTCGGTGTTCGTTTCACGGAAAATAAATTCCTTGGGGAAAATGTTTTCCATCAAAGGAAAAAAGTCTTTTAAAGTAAAGGAAAATGTTTTCCACTTTTAAAAAGTGGAAAACATTTTCCTCACTTGATCTCTCTTACCTTACACATCTGCAAATCCTTACTTCCTCCTCCCATTTCTTTTTCTTCTTTTCTTTTTTTATTCGAATTATTTTTTAATTTTATTTTTCTTTTTTAATTCGAATTATTTTTAATTTCCTTTTTTTTTTCCCATCTTCTTCTTTCTTGGCCAGTCGTCGGACCAGGTAAACATTTAGCTCGTTGATCTCAAACTTGTGCTCATCGATTTGGCAAGCCTCGAGCTTGACGCTTGCGCTTGCCAATTTGGGGAGTAAAAAATATTTTTCTTACTGAACACTGGAAAATATTTTCCGAAACATTTCCAGATTTTAGCCGAATACCATAAAATATTATCATTTTCCTGGAAGATGACTTCCGGGAAAATATTTTCTGAAAATGGTCAATTTTTCACGAAATGAACAGACCCTTTAATTGGATTTTGCCACATCTTTGACCTTTTTTACATCCTATCACACCTCAGTGTTTCCCTACAAAAGCAACATCAGATCTTCCCTCCTACTACATTTGTCTCCATCCAAAAGTTTTGGCGTCCTTATCTTTAAAACCCATTACGGTGATCTAGGAAATAAAGACTAAGTCATTAATGATCCATTCAAATAATCTAGGAAATAAAGACTAAGTCATTAATGATCCATTCAAATAAATGTGGATTCATAAATGGGTTGTGGACCCATTTTGACCGGTGTACCCAAAACCCACTGACAACTGGTGCAATCACGACAGCAGGCACTGACCATTGTGATCGTCTCGTGGACGATAAATCCCTCCTCCTCGACACCACCTAGTCGCCATGGCGACATCCACATTCTAAGGCAGAACTCAAGGATTCTCTCGTCTGTTATGTCCATCTGTGGCCCCCGAGCTTAGGGGTGCCGACTTTAATCTTGCCGCTTATAGCAAACCTCGATGGTGCATGTCAAGTGCTCATCTGGCGAAAAGCCTCCAAATTTAGAGGTCTTGAGCAACCTTCGCCATCTTCGAGGCGTTGGAGATGATGCCAAGACCTTGACGGTGACGTAGTGGCCAAAGATGGAGAGGGGTCATGTTTGTATTAGTTTAGTATAGCATAGCGAGGGGTCAAAGAAAATGGATATGTGACATGATCTTGCAAATGAGATGATAGATAAGCATATAGAGTAGACCGGTGGATCTCCACTTGAATCACGATTGTTTTTATAATGCAACTATGGAATCATGAATCATAGCAAAATAAAAAAGATGCGTTGACAGGTGAGTAACGTTTGTGTCTTAGACTCTTAGCCACGCAGTCGTTACTTTGTGGCATTTGTAGGTTCATTTATGAGGTGGTCAATTCACAAGTTGCTCTCTATTCTTATGTCATATGAATTTTCTATTTCACGTAACTTTTTTTTATTTGGTCGCTTGTAAGCCATGTCAGCGCTTAAGTATTTATTTTAATCTCAAGGATCAACATGGATAAAGAAAACCATAATTTAAGGATAACTTAGAATGTTGATTAACATTAATAAAATGTCAGCGCTTAACTTGTGACTTTAACTCTTATCTTTTATCTATTTTTTTCCCTCAATCCCTCTAATAATTTGGCTTTCATTTATTATCAATTTTTTAAGACATACAAATGCATTTCAAACCACATTTTATTTTAACAATTGTTTAAAACTTGAGAACAAATCTTTTTTTTTTTTTCATGTAGAACGACATTTAATTTTTTAAAACGCTATTTCCGAGAAGGGGAAAGTGAAAAAGAATTTATCTATTTTTTTTTTCTTTTTGGTCAAATTAGTGACGAACTTGGAGAGATATCTGGCCCCCCCCCCCCCAAAAAAGAGGAATAAAATAATAGTTCGGAGATTCTCGCCTCTGCAGAAGTCCTGAAGAACTGGAGAAGGGACTTTCCTGCCTGACGATGGTGAAGTTGCAGACTCCATCAACGGCTGTCACCACCGCTATGAAGCTTAACAAGGATGACGTGATCACCAGGCTCAAGGACGATGGCGATTTCAATCACCTTCGCCTCAAGCTCATCCGCAAACTCAAGGACAACATGTGTGTGTGTGTGTGTGTGTGTGTGTCTCTCTCTCTCTTTGGCATGTTTGTTTTGAATCTAGTCGAGTGTTCGCTTCAAGCGATTGTATCTACGATCAAAGTTTACCTGAAATTACGAAGGAAAGAGGCAGTTCTCGGATTGCCCAATGTCGAGGTTCACGAGCTTCGCAGTAATGGATATTTAGTCGCGCTTTGTCTGTTCTCCTAATTCGTTTGGCTTTCCTGTTGTTGCCTTCTTAATTATCCTTCAAGCCCTTAAAGAGGAGTGAGAAATCCATCTTAACCACAATCTTTGGCCATTTTTCTTTCTCGGTAACTCACTCTCGAGCTTCTAACGCTGCCATTGTACAATCTTTGGATATTTTTCTTTCTCGATAACTCACTCTCGAGCTTCTAACGCTGCCATTGTCTCTAACTCCTTAGGACAATTTGTTATGTCAACCTCGTTCCTTCCTCCTATCTATAGCCCAAGGTCCATTACTATCTCTCCCTATTCCATCTTGACTTCACTTCACTCCCGCTGCCCCATCATTATCTGACTTTAAACTATTCAGTTGGAAGTGATTCTTGTTCCGCCGACTAAGCATCCATGTTCATTCTCACTGACTACTTCTTAAGTCTCACAACTTCAGCGCCTGGTAAGTTCTCCCTATCTTTCCTTCAGGTACAGGTTGTTGCTGTCTAAGAGTAGCTCCACTTTGTATTTTCCATTTAAATTACATTGTATAAACCAGCTTTCTCAAAAATTCTTCTCTTGCCTCCTTCGTAAATTGGTTCCTTTCTAAAGGTTGAGCCACTCATCTATCGTTTGAAGAAACTACCCTGAATCTATTTTCAACACCGCTATTTCAAATCATACGCTTGAAACTCAATTCAATGGCAAAAACTTATGCTCAGCAGTCTTGTTGTTCTCAAAAAGTGCATTGTCGACTGTCAGTTAATACTTTTCTATCATTGGTTTCTCCTTGTGGATATGGCATTAATGGAGACTCTCCAAAGATAGTGTTTCCATTTTATCATTTTTTGGTTTGGGGTTGGGGTGTGTGAGGGGTATGCATATGCCACCATTCTGATGAGTAGAACAAGGTCCCTTCATCTGTTTTATCTCCGCTTTCTCCTTGACACGATAATAGCCAACTTTGCAGGTATGTTTTCATTTTTAGCGAAAGGTTAAAGGTCAAACATACCTATTTGTGGAAATTAACTGTATCTCCAGAGGCCAAGCAATTCCTTTCAAATCCTGCTTGTTGGAAAAATATTAGAATACATAAAATAATAATAATTATTGGAAATATATTGTAAAAGATAAGAAAATAAAACAAATGTCTGAGGCATGTAAGTATTGTCCTTAAAGATAATTCAAATGCTACAACTTCAAAAATTTGGAAAGATAATTTCAATCAATTAGCGATTAATAAGTAATTGTACCTTTTCAAGTCTTTAACCAAAAATTAAATTAATAGTACCGAAATAACTTATAGTCGTAACTCTTGGTCTTCTAAGTCTGAGCTCCTTCAGACTTTACCTCTGAGTCAGAGCACCTTCAGACTTTAATGGATAAAAGATGTGATGTTCAGTCTGGTGCGAATAGACTCAAATAGGCTTTTCTCCAGTGGCTTTCTAAATATGTCTGCCAGTTGATTCTTTGAATCAATGAATTGGATCATAACTTCTCCATTTTGAACATGATTTCTAATAAAGTGATGTCTAATCTCTATGTGCTTTGCTCTTGAATGAAGAATTGGATTCTTTGTGAGATTAATTGCACTTGTGTTGTCACATTTGATCTCAATACATGAGTCTTCGATTCCAAAGTCTCTTAGTTGTTGTTTTATCCAGAAGATTTGAGAACAACAACTTCTAAGGGCCACATACTTTGCTTCTGCTGTTGAAAGAGTTACAGTACTTTGCTTCATTGAGAACCATGATATTGTCATGTTTCCCAGCAATTGACAAGTATTGGAAATGCTTTTTCTATCAATTTTGCAATCTGCTAGATCTGCGTCTGAATATCGAAGGAGAGTAAAGTCTCATTATTTGCGATACCACAGATCTAACTTTGAGGTAGTTGCAACGTATTTGATGATATGTTTTGCAGCACTTAGATGATATTCTTTGGGATTAGATTGAAATATAGCACAAATGCAAACACTAAACAAAATGTCAAGTCTAGAAGCAGTAAGATAAAAAAGTGAACCAATAATGCTCCTGTAAAGCTTTTGGTCAACTTTCTTTCCTCCTTCGTCTTTGTCCAGCTTCGAAGAACTTGACATTGGTATTTTAGTCTTTTTGCAATTCTCAAATCCGAACTTTTTAACGAGATCTTTTGCATATTTTTCTTGGTGAATGAAAATTCATTCCTTCAATTGCTTCACTTGTAATCCGAGAAAGAAAGATAGTTAACCTATCATGCTCATCTCAAATTCATCATGCATAGACTTAGAAAACTTCTTGCACAGATTTTCGTTAGGTGATCCATATATAATATCATCAACATAGATTTGAACAAGTAGAAATTTTTTACCTTCTCTTTTAATAAACAAAGTAGTATCCACTTTTCCTTTGACAAAACCGTTTTAAATTAGAAACTTACTTAACCTGTTATACCATGCTTGAGGTGCTTGCTTTAATCTATATAGAGCCGTTTTCAGTCTGAATAATGAGTCAGGTCTCTTTCGATCTTCAAATCCGGAAAGTTGTTCCACATAAACTTCTTCTTGGATAAATCCATTTAGGAATACACTCTTAACGTCCATTTGGAATAACCTGAAATTTTTATAACAGTCATAAGCAAGTAATACTCTAATTGCTTCTAACCTGGCTACCGGTGCATAGGTTTCATCATAATCTATCCCTTCTTCTTGCATATATCCTTTGGCCACGAGTCTTGCTTTGTACCTGACAACTTTTAATTTTTCGTCCATCTTGTTTCTGAAACTCATTTAGCTTTAATAATGGATTTATATTTTGGTTTAGGAGTTAATTCCCATACATCGTTAATGCTAAACTGTCTGAGTTCTTCTTGCATTGCTTCAATCCAGCTTTTGTCAACTAAAGCTTCTTCTATGCTTTTGAGTTCTATTTCAAAAATAAGTGCTACGGCGCTAGACTCTTCTTGCTTTTTGGATCTAGTGCGAATCACTTCATCAATGTCACCAATGATGAGTTCTTTGGGATGACTAGACTTGTGCTTCCAGTTACTTGTCGATATGATAGTTTACTAATCTTCAGTTGATTTTTCAATTTCTGTCCGTTGTTGATTTTCAGAGGTTTGAGCTGTTTTAGGGGAGGTAGACTTTGTAAAGTCTGGAGCAGGTTCAAATTCTTCAGGTTGAGTCTGAATCAGTTGATTTTGCAAAGAGTCTTGAAATATGACATTCATAGATTCTTCCACGGATTGAGTCTTCTTGTTGACTATTCTGTAAGCTTTGCTTGAGGTTGAGTAGCCAAGGAAAATTCCTTCGTCTAATTTTTCTTCAAACTTACCAGTTCGATTATTTGCATTTTTCAAAATAAAACATTTGCAACCAAACACATGAAAGTAAGAAACAATTGACTTCTTTCCTTTGAATAACTCATAGGGAGTTTTCTCTATAATATGCCTTAAAAATACTCTGTTAATAATATAACATGCTGTAGAAACTGCTTCAGCCCAAAAAGAGAAGAAATGTTACTTTCAATTAAAATAGTTCTTGCCATTTCTTGCAGAGATCTATTTTTTTTCTTTTCACAACTCCATTTTGTTCTGAAGTGTATGGAGAAAAAAAAAAAAACGTGCTGAAAACATGATTCATCATAGAATTTTGCAAAATGTTGATTTTTAAACTCACCTCCATGGTCTATCCGTATGCTTGAAATAGCATATTCTTTCTCATTCTAAACTTTCTTGGCAAACTTTAAAAAGTAAGAAAATGTTTTAAACTTACTTGCCAAAAAGTAAACCCAAGTAAATCGTGAATAATCATCCACACTAAGTAATATCTCTTTCCACTAATGCTTTGAGTTCTGATTGGTTCAAAGAGATCCATATGCAGAAGTTGCAAAACATCATTAGTAGAAATCTGATTTATTGGTTTAAAAGAACTTCTAACATGTTTTCTCAACACACATGGTATGCATAAGTCAGATTTTTGAAACTTCAGGTTGGGTAGCCCACGAACAAGGTTCTTGGCAGTTTGCTTCATGTTGACATGGGCAAGCTTTCGATGCCAAAGATTTGCTTCATCTTGAATTGAAATTAGACATTGAGATTTTTTTGGTTTTATATCTAGAAGATCGATGTTCCCATGTCTTCGTGCATATCATCTTCAGAATCTGTAACATCATAATCATCATTAGATCTTAAAGCAATTGACTTCTTATCTTTAGGATTTTCCTCCTCGTTGATTTGCTTCATTTCATAGGACTAAAGTGTGCCAACCAGTTCATCTATAGAAAGCAGCATGATCCTTTGTGTTTCTCATATTGAAGTCTTTATGTGATTCCAGTCTTTGGAAAGTCCACACGGTAATTTGTTGACCTTCATTGGTCTTGAGATTGGCTGTCCCTGATACTCTAAACCGTTTACAATTTTAGTAAAACGACTAAACATATCAATGATATATTCTCCTAGCTTCATCTTGAAGGCTTCATACTATCGAGTAGAATATTAATCCTTGTTTCTTTCACTCGATCAATTCCTTCATAGGTAATGTGCAGCCTATCCCAGACTTCTTTGGTTGTTTCACAAGAAAATATTATGTTATACTTAGTAGGAGATAATGCACAATATAAAGAGTAAATTACTTTAGCATCAATAGCTTGTCTTTTGGTTATTTCTTCTTGAATCATCTCGCTAGCATCTGCAATTTCTTTTCCTCTTTCTGAAACTGATGCAGCTTTATGAATGATTCATTTTTTCTACCACATCCCATTCTAGAGGATCTTTCGATCTTAGGAATGCTTTCATCTTATTTTTACATATGATGTATTCCTTTCCATCGAAGTAAGGTGGTCCGGTGTTGCTTTGGCCTTCAACCAACCTTGGAGCCAACATACTAGCCATAGATCTTTAACTCAGAAGTAAAAACACTTCAATTAAATGAGTACACATGCTCTGATACCAATTGATAGGGCTAGTAAGAACATCTAGAGGGGGTGAATAGGTGTTAAAGAAGTTTTTGCAAGACTTAACAACTTAATTCGTCTTTTGAGAATAATAGACTGAAGATGTAAAAGACTATAAACAATTATATAAGATTACGAATTAAATTAAAGAGTTTAGGAAAAGAGAATTGAAACGCAAAATTTATAGTGATTCGGCTTAGACCAAGCTTACGTCTACTCTCCCACACTAACAACCCATTGTCTAAATTTCACTATGAACCAAAAGAGATTTTTACAGTCTCACGTCCTTTTCCACAGTATAGAGATTCTACTACAGGTCTCACAAGTATTTAATCTCTCTTTTAAGTACAACTTAAGCTCAGCAATTGAATTAGCAAAGAACCAGGAGCTTTAGAATTTGGAATTTTTCTTTCACACACACTTGAATAACTTGAGTGTCTTCCTTATATACTCCTTCATGCTATTATAACCGTTGGCACCTTCCAAAAGAGTTTTTCCAATCTACCCGTTTGACATAATCAATTAGGGGCCTGCATGTTTTCATTTTTGGAATCTGTTTATGAACAGATTTTTTGTTTTTTTTGTTCTCGGGAACAAAAAAAGAACAGAAACATGTTTGTTTGTGTTTTTGTTCAAAATTTTTTTTTGTTCCTAGAACAAAAAAAGAATGGAAATGAGAAATAAAAAAAAAGTTATTTCTTACTCCAGAAACACTTCTGAAGAAACAAAAAACGTTTTTCTCCTCCTCCTCCTCCTCCTCCTCCTTTCTTTGGCTGGTTGTAGAAACACTTTTGAAGAAACAAAAAATGTTTTTCTCCTCCTCCTTTCTTTGGCTGTTTGCCAGCCTCGGCCATGGCTAGCGACCGGCCGTCGAGGGCCGGCAACGTCGTTGAGGGTCGGCGACCTTGCCGGAGTGTCGCCCAGCCAAGGCGAGGCTGAGCCTCGCCGGGGGCCGGCGAGCCTCGCTGTGTCTGGGCGAGGTTGTCGGTCCTCGTCGGCCAGTCGTCGGAGGCCGGCGATCGACCAAAAGAAGAAAAAAAAAAAGAAAGGAAAAATTTAAAAATATAATAAAAATATTCAAAAATTAAAAGAAACATAAAAAATATATATAAAATCTACCAAACGTGTTTCTATTCATTTTTTATTCCTGGAACAAGTTTACCAAACACGTGTTTCTGGTCAAAAATTGTTCCCCGGAACAGAAACACTTTTTTATTTTATTTTTTATTTCTGTTCCTTGGAACAATTTTTAAACAGAAACGTTACCAAACGCACCCTAGGGAGATCTCGAGTTATTTAAGAAATGTGATGATAGCCCACAAATCATGCTCGCCCATACAATCAGGATCTAGGTTTCCATAAGTAGAACATTCGAAGTATATTTCGCCAATTAACAGATTTAATTATTCGAATTGATTTCAATAAGAATAATTGATCACGAGATGTTATCTCCGGCCGTGAGATCTTCTTCAACCGTACGAACCAAATCCTTAAAGATATACTCGCATCTTGATAAGTCTTCTTCATCGGATAAATATTTTCTTTGTTGGTCTGGAAGCTATCAGTGAGGGTAGATTTTGAATTTTGAGTCTGGAGGTCTTCAGACTTTGATGATAGAATCTACAAGTCTTCATACTAGATTGATAGAAATGTTTTGTCAACTTCAAAACAAATAAGGAAGTTTTCTCCAACAATTTAGAGGCTAGGGAGAAAGTGAATAGGACATTGAAAAATAGAACACTGCAGAGGAGATGAACGAAAGCCATGGGTGGTCTTACAGTCTTGAAGGCAGATTCAACTATTGGAAATGGTGTGGTTTTTGTTCAGCGACTAACCGAAGCATCTATTTATACAAGAGTTGGGATGGAGATAAGGCCAGCTCGTGCATATCAAATTAGCCATGAGAGATACGTCATCTCGGGCCCATAGAATCAATTGTTGGAAAAGGCTTATGTATGCAATTACAGGAATTGCTTTACGACTATTATCCCTATCTACTATCTAAACATGCAAGTGCAGCAAAAGCAAGGTTGAATTTACTTTTAATAGCAGATTATTTGATTCTCCGTGTTTTCCTAAGTTTGCTTGTGGAGGTTTGATGAGTATATATCGCACCAATTGATAACTACACATATTTACTTTTGATAGTGGATGATTTAATTCTCCGTGTTTTCCTACCCTGGATTGTTTGCAAATTGAGGTGTGATGAGGATATGGGGATCGGGAGCCTCGTACCAATCAAAGCATTAACTTGACAGAATTAGATGATTCTCCACGTTTTCCTGATCTTGATAGGGAAACTTATAGAAGTTAAACATGAAAGAGAGAGCAAGAGCTAGAACTCCGGTCTGTAAAGAAGAGACCCTCCTTGTAGTACTGTTAATTTGAATATGAATCACCAATACTCAAACCTCCCATGATACGCTGGAGTCAATTCCCTCCGATCCAAAAGCAATACACAAAGCCAATCCATGGGCTATTGAATAATTTGTTACGAGGCTGTTACAATTCGATTCAACCACCGAAGCATCAAAGTTTAATGGACATGAAGACTCGCGTGCAAAATGTACATTGTCTTATAACTGGATGATTTTGGAAAGGCAAAAAAGTTATAATTGGCATGTGACTTTGATCAGGGGAATGGACAATTAATTGCTCCGTGTGTAAACGCCTTAATGGATGAGTATCACATTGCGAGGACCACATGATGGGAGTACAATAGTTTGTGCGTATCACGTCTGGTGCTTCATAATCTTTCTTCGTAATGCAAATCGGTAACTTTATTGAAAGGAAGCAACATTAAAGGAAATCTAAGGAAATCTTGGCTAGATGACAAAGAATGATCGAAATGAAGGATATCACTTCTCGCCCATTGTTAGCTATTTCGTGTACTAGTTGCAGTGTTCCATTGACATTTCTCTAATGAGACCACAAAACATGTTTTTGATACAAAATCTGTAGATGATGCAGAAAATTACTAAAATAAATTACCCCTTATCTAATCAATGAAGAAATGTCAGCTTGATGTAGTCATCTGTCTCAAGAGGTATGAACAATGACTCTTATGTTTTGATGCAAGTAAACTTTCTCAAATACAATTGTCGTGCGGTAGTCGTGCGGCGGTCGTGCAGCAGTCGTGCGGTTGTTGTGCAATGGCGGTTGGCGATCGTGCGATGATCGTGTAGTGATTGTGTGGCGATCGTGCGATGGCGGTCGGCGGTCGGCTGTTTGTAAGTAAAAAGAAAAAAACAAATAAATACAAAAAATTTATAAATTTTTACCAAACACATTTCTATTATTTTTCTATTCCAAAAATAAAAATTTTGTATAATTACTAAACACATTATTTTACTCAGAAATTGTTCTCGGAGTAGAAATAGAAAAAATTATTTCTGAAAAGAAGTAGTTTCTCGGAAAAAAAAAAAGAAGTCAAAACTCCACTTTTAGGTTCTAAAAAAATAGGGCACAATCATATATGAATCTTGATGGTTCGGATTGGGCCCGTCTTCAGTCCAACTCAATAAAAAGCTTTCTTATTCAATTTTGATCAAAAAAAGAAAAAAAGAAAAAAAAGGCTGCTTCATGTTGCTTAATTGTGTCTGACGTCGTGGCTGCCTCCGGCGGTTGTCTCCAATGACCACATCCAATTGAAAGGTAGCTGCCTGTCTTGGCCAACCCTTTTTCTTTCTCTGCGACTTGCTCTCCATGAGATCTCTCATCTCGCACACTCCATTTTTAAAACAAATTGGTCTTGCAAATTTAAGTGTGGACGATGTGATCTGCAATCAGGGACAATCTTGAGCATCTATTTATATAGAAGTTATGATGGAGATACCGGCAGCTTGCGCATATCGAGTCAATTGTAGGTCACTTCAAAATCTCCATGGGTCTGTGGAATAATTTGTCACAAGTGCATTATGATTCGACTTAATCACAAAAGCATCAAAGTTTCTTGTTGGCTGAAGCAAGAAAAAATGAAACTCGCACCCAAAATGGACATCACTAGGATCGCACAATTTACACAAGAGAAATAGGCCGATATCTATTATAGTTAACATATTGGGGAGAAGAACACTAGAAATGCTAAAACATTCGTATGACATTCACTTGAGTGCCAAAACTTTCTTTTGGCTCACTTAAGTGTCACATCGGAACATAATCGCTTACTTAAGTTCCAGTCAAATGTCCTACGTGGAATTTTTTTGATTTTTTTTTTTTAACTTTTGCTTTTAGTTTTATTTTGCTTTTGTTTTTGCTTTTTCTTTCTTTAGGGCCAACAAGAGTCATTGGCAACTCTCAGCCACAAAGGCATTGCACAAGGCCATCGAGGCCTCACCAACTTCTGGCAAGGGCCCTCGTGGTCTTGTCGTAACCAACAAGGTCGCAATGCCATCACAAGCTCTGGGCAGTATCACCTACGGCCGACGAGGTCGCAACACCCTCACCCGAGGCTTAATGATATGGTTTGTACTTTTGATTTTTGATTTTAATACTTTAATATTTTCCACTAATATTTTTTTATATTCTTTATTTTATTTTTCTTTTTCCTTCTTCAATTTTCCATTTTCTCTTTATTTCTTTTTTTTCTTTTTCTTTTTCCCTTCTTCACTTCGCCGAGCTTAATGATATGGTTCGTACTTTCATAGTGCATGTGAAATTAGCTCGCTACAAGATCTTGTTGGATATTTCAGTAGTTTTGTAATATTTATTAGAAATTTATTAGAAATTATGATCGTCAAGAAAGTCATCATTTTTGTAACGGCTTTCTAATGGTTGTATGACGGTCATCTAACGGCTTTATAACTTTTTATTTATTACTTCATAAACTCTTCATTGTTTTATAATGGTCTTCTTTTTAATTACCAATTGATTTATGATGATCTCCTAACGGCTCTCTCTTTTCCTTGTTTAAATATAAATTAAACTTCAAACAACAGTCTTACTAGATACAATATTTCTCATATCTTTCCTTTTCTTTTTGCTGAGTTATACACAAAAGTTGTTCTGTTTCCTTCTAATATTTAGTGCGGAGTATAGAAAAAGGTCTGTTATATCTTGGGAGGATAGTCGCCGAAGCCTTACGCACCGAGTTTCGTACTCCGAGGGGCGGAGGAATTATCCTTAAGAATAGTGTTTGCATGCCTCAAACATTTCTATTTATTTTCTAATCTTTTGTAATGTATTTCTAATAATAATTATTATTTTATATATTCTAATACTTTTTCCAACATATCTAATGATATGGTACGGTCACTACTGTTGCCAAATCCCTTCGGCTTTACAATGTAAGCAAGGTTGTTTTTTGCAGCGGGGATGCAGCATTTTGATCTTTGACAAATCCTTGCCCTTTACGCTTTGCAATATGAGTTGCCTCTTTTCTATTGATGCCGTCATTTGTAGGTAGGCGGTTCAGATGCAAGCAAGATAATTATACCTCATCCAATTCCTCATTGACCAGGTTTAGTTGACATTGCTAGGACCGCATGATATGCACAAGAAAATTAGACTAATTATAGTTAACATATTGAGAACATATTTCTTTAGTCTGTTCTACTTTGTTCTTCTGTTTTGAGTTTTTTTTTTTTTTTTTTGCTGAGTGATTTTTTTTTTAGTTTTACTAATGTAGACTTCTAGAAACAATAATATCATTTCAACATATTATAACGTACTTTCTCTTTATCTACTTTTTTCCAAGTTTTAAATCAAATGTTTCACCTTCGATAATGTCTCTGTGTGTGTACGTGTGTGTGTGTATAATTTGCTTTACAAAATTAAAACTCATGAACGTTATCTTTATCCGTTACTTAGAATATTAAATTAAAGTAGTTTCCTTATGCATTGTTTGTTTATCAAGAAAATGAATCTTTAGTTCCTGCTACTATTATTTAGCTTTTTCTAATATATTAAAATATTGTAAGTGTAGATCGAAAAAGAAACTTTTGTATTACAAAACTTAAAGCTCATAAACTCCCTTCTCATCTATATTAATTAATTAAAACGCTAAATAAATTTGTTTGTTCATTGTAATTTTTGTGATGTATTTAATCAAATTATTTGACTGAAATAAACTATACTTTAAATTAACAATAGTTCATTCATTGTGATCATGTGTCTTACTTTTGTTTTATTTCTTATTAAAAAATCTATTAGGTTTTTTCAAGATTTTTTATTTAGGTTATATTATTCTTTTCTCGGTTCAATATATTTTCTTGAAGAAAAGACTAAAATTATATCATTCAATAACATATTGGTGAAGCCATATTCAAAGTAAGCCTTATTCAAAGTAAGTCATATCATTCTCCAAATTATCTTTTTGTTAAATTTAACTCAATATGAGTAAAAATATTGATAAACTTTCTCCTTTCATATTTAGAAGTTTAAATCCAATAAGAAAGAGAAATTGGATGATGACGAATCACTCTACTATAAGTTTATTGCTCAAAGATGGACCACATCTAAAATGTTTGCCATATATCCTCCCATGTGATAACCATAGGGATAAAGTGAAGTGTCACATGGAGAATCCACGAAAAACTTATATTGTAAACTATACTTCAATTACATATAATAGACAGTAAATAGTATCGTCAGAATCACCCAACTTAAACTAATTATTTTTAATGCGGGCTACCGAGTGTGAATTTTTAGTCTTTTTGCCAGGGCTAGTTAAAGGTTCAAAACTCCCAAGACTGAAATTTTATCTTTGCTCGAGCTACGTCAAGTTACTAAGCTTGAGATTTTAAATCTTGAATTGGCATCGGACTAATAAAAAAAATCTAAAAACTACAAATACAATGAAGTTAGAAATTAATTTATTAATTCTTTTCAAACACATCACTAAAGCCATGAAAAAATCTAAAATTGGCAAATAATATCAAATAGATAAAAAATAAAAATAAAAAGTAATGTGATGTCAAATTAGGGGAAAAGAATATCAAAATCATGTGCCTAATCCCGAATACTTTTGTTGTGTGATGAGGCTATGAATTCGAAATGCGGTTTTAAATTAAAGTAGAAAACAAAGAAGATCGAATCGGAACAATAAATAGGAAAAATTTGGATTGAGACAACGCGCTCTCAGGAATCTTTTTTCAAGATAGTTATTTTCTCGCCATGGTGCAAACGACTTCAAGGAAAATACTAATTCAAGGACATAATGCCTCTGTAAAAAAACGCAATATTGATGCACTTCAAAGTGTTCTCTGACAAAAAAGAAAGTGTTCTTCAACCATGATTTGAAATCCATAAATTTCAAAAGAAATATAATATGATGATGATGAAGGAGGAGGAAGTATGCTAACATTAGTGATTTTGGCATGCCGTATTTGATAAATACGCTCATTAGAATTATTTTAGTGGGAACATGTTTGCAATGAATTATGTTAGGTCCTAGGGTATTTATGATAACATGCAAGGGTTTTTATGGAATTTTCCTGTGAAAGATTGAGGTTGAAATGGCTAAAAGTTTGCTCAATCAACAACATAGCTTATAACTTGAATCCAACTCTTTTTATCCAACTAAAGACAAGTCATTCATGTTGAGATAGAAAATTGACAAAATATATAGATGGTAATCGTTTGACCTAAAAAGATTAGGGTAGATAATTGAAGATCACATTTAATCAAGATGCGAAATTACAGTTGATTTATGTGAGATTTATATGCTCAATAAGATTAAACAATCTGAGGGTAAAATTGAATCGGGCTTTTGACGACAAAGCCCTCTTTAGCACGTCCCAATCACGGCCTAAACCTTCACCACCGGCAAAAACCTAAACGTCCTCAATAATCCACAGCTGTAGGCCCATTTTTAAAGAAAATCAAATACACGAGCGACAGAAAAATTTAATTCTAAAGGGGCCCAGATATAAAATGGTCATGTCCCCAAGGGCAGAATTGGGATTTAGTAAAAAAACCAGGGAGATTAATGGGAAATGGATGGTTACATCAGTGAGAGGAAATCAATAATTTAAAACTTAGCACTAAGGGATCGCATTAAGATATTCTGTCCACGGCACCCCAAAAAAAAAAAAAATCAATTTCGAAAAATAATTTCAATTTGCGCATTGTTTATAAAAATCCAATTCCAGTAGCCCGCGGCCCACAGTGGATCCGCTGCTCCCTCACCGAAAGATAAACACGCGCCCACCATTATTATTATTATTATTCATTTTCTAAATAACCATTCATTGAATTAAAATATATTTTTCAAATGGCGAGAGGAGCAGAGCGCAACTTAAAAATAGAAATAATAATAACAACAACAACAATAATAACAATGATAAAAAAACAATAACAAAAAAAGCAGCAAAAAATATGTTCAGCAGAGAGAGAAAACAAAATTAAATGAAATAAAATGATAAAACTCAAGCTCATCAAATCAGGTCTTTGTCCAATTCGGGCCAAAGCCTATCAAACAGGTAATGCCAAACTCAATTGAAAACCCACAAAACTCAAGAAGTGACTTGGGCCCATGATACATCGTCGTATCAAAAAACCGAGCCTTGGCCCACAAGTCTTAAAGCCATCTCGGTGAGCGTGACCACTTTTGGGTTTGCCGCAACTGGCCGAGCACGCCGGAAGGAGGTGCCTTTGAGCCATGACAAGTTCGCCGAGATCTCAACCCACTGCGGTCATGTTTGCCAATATCCCAACCCACAATGATGCTCTATCTTAAGTTATTATTTTACTTTTTTGAGAATATAATCATCTATCCTCCTCAGATTACTTGCTTTTTTAGATGATCACTACAAATTATTTGTCTTTATTTAGATGAATGTGAGTGATTTTCGTAAAAGCTCATAATGGTAAACGAAGATTTACAGCCTAAAATATGTGAAAATGATTATATAAAAAAGGTTGTGCCCGAGATAACATTTCATATAATTTGCCTCTAATTTTATTACACGAAGGATCAGAAACATGGGGAGTAGATCCAAGTACCCTTACCCACCTTGCTGCAATCAAAAGGACTGCTGCAGTACGCCCCCGTTCCTTTTATTTCTCTTTTCTTAGCTTGCGATATTGTTAATTTACATCAATTGTTTTCGTAACATGAGCCGCCAATAATTTGGATTTTCGAGCGTATGAAATTTAGTCGGATGATGAGGCATGCAATATTAACTAGATGTGGCAACATAATCTAAAATCAAGGCTGGTAAATGATTAATCACAGGTGATATATACCGCACTTGGCCTGAGTTGGTGGGACAAAATGGAGAGAAAGCAAAGGCAGTGATCGAGAAGGACAGTTCGGAGGTGACGGCCGTACTGATATCAGTGAAAAATGAAGTTGGGATATTCGATAGATGCTGTAACCGAGTCTATGTTTTGTATGATGAAAATGGCAATGTCGCTAGAACGCCTGTGGTTGGATAAGGGAGGAAAATGTGATCTTAAATAAAAATAGCTCACCAAGCTATTCGATATAATAAATTAAATGAGTGATCTTTTGATGTGGCCCTATTCTACATATTGAATTTGGATTTGGGAGAGAGTGCATTTATCTTGTAAGTTTGATCGGTATAAATAATTCTTCCATGTGACATCCGATCTCATATGAGTTGGTTGCTGGCAAAGACTTCAAACCAAGTTGCTAAAGAGCCCATATTTGAGTAAGACGACTCATCTCCTATACATATGAGGATAATTCCCTGCATGAGATCTAAATTTACAATAAACATCATGTATCTCATAAAATCAAGCAATCTAGAAGAAGTGAGACAAATATAAAGCATATCGAATTAAATAGACGATTTATCTTCATCTAAAGCCTTTTAAAGTTTAGTTTCACTCGTCCTCTGTTAGGCAGCTTCATTCCACCATGGCCACCACTGCAATTTCTTCTTCTCGCGGACTCTTGTACCGTTCCATCTCAATGCCTTTAAATTCTTAGCATGTTCTAGATCTTAAAAAAAAACCCTTTTACAAGAACATGAAGATGGCTAGCTTGGTGATTACCAAACTTTGTCACTTAATTCACATCTCTCTCGCTTATATGGAATATGTTTTGCATCGGTTCCACATGGAAGTATTGGGGCGTCTCTGCAATTTGTTTTCTCAATCATTCATGTCACACCCCAAATCTTATAGGGATGAGGGAATGACGCGGTTGTCCTTTCTCCAAATGATGCGGCCTTAAATTATATCTAGATGTCCAACTGCCAAAAGTTTTCACAATAATGTTCTCACTTTAATGGTTACTAATTGAGAGATTTAACGATGTGATAACAAGGAATGGATAAATGGCTTAGTGAATAACATATTTCTGTTTTACAAACATGTCTCATTCCTCACAATCCAACCCCTTGATTAGGTATTTAGATCTCTCATATAGATTTTGTCAACAACTCTTGAAAAATTTGATAAATACTTCAATTTTGTCTTTAAACTATGAGTGTTTGATTTGATTGGTTGATTATTCCCATCCAGCCTTATTTTGGCTGGGAAAATTTGGTGGAAAGTCCATTCCACCTGAAGAATGTTTCTAATAGGTTTTAAATTAAATATCAATTTGATCTAGCTCCTTCTTTTCAGTTCACCATCTGATAGAAAAATTAATTTTGACAATATGTTTTACTCAAGCATAATAAGTAAAAAAACTGACCTAATAGTCAATATTTAAGTAGCTATAACACTGTGCTCATTACTACACCCTTCTATTGTCTCTTTCGTCGGATTTGCCATGTCTTTGACCTTTTTTACATCCTATCACACCTCAGTGTTTCCCTACAAAAGCAACATCAGATCTTCCCTCCTAATACATTTGTCTCCATCCAAAAGTTTTGGCCTCCTTATCTTTAAAACCCATTAAGGGTGATCTAGGAAATAAAGACTAAGTCATTAATGACCCATTCAAATAAATGTGAATTCATAAATGGGTTATGGACCCATTTTGACTGGTGTACCCAAAACCCACCGACAACTGGCGCAATCACTATTATGCCTATGACGACAGGAGGCACTGACCATAGTGAGCGTCTTGGGGACGATAAATTCCTCCTCCTCGAAACCACCAAGCCGCAACGGCGACATCCACATTCTAAGGCACAACTCAAGGACTCTCTCGTCTGTTATGTCCTTCATCTTTGTGGCCCCCGAGCTCAGCGGTGCCGACTTTAAGCTTGCCGCTTACAGCAAACCTCGGTGAAGCGTGTCAAGTGCTCATCTGACGAAAAGCCTCCATATTTAGAGGTCTTGAGCAACCTTCGCCGTCTTTGAGGCATTGGAGACGATGCCAAGACCTTGACGGTGAAGAAGTAGCCAAAGATGGGAGGGGTCATGTTTGTATTAGTTTAGTATAGCGTAGTGAGGGTTCAAAGAAAGTGGATATGTGACGTGATCTTGCAAATGAGATGATAGATAAGCATATAGAGTAGACCGGTGGATCTCCACTTGAATCACGATTGTTTTTATAATGCAATTACAGAATCATGAATCATAGCAAAATCAAAAAGATGCGATCGACATGTGAGTAATGTTTGTGTCTTAGACTCTTAGCCATGCAGCCGTTACTTTGTGGCATTTGTAGGTTTATTTATGAGGTGGTCAATTCACAAGTTGCTCTCTATTCTTGTGTTGTATGATTTTTTTTTATTTCACGTCACTTTTTTTGGTTCGGTCGCTCGTAAGCCATGTCAGTACTTCAGTATTTATTTTAATCTCAAGGATCAACATGGATAAAGAAAACCATAATTTAAGGATAACTTAGAATGTTGATTAACATTAATTAAATTTTGAAGGGTAACTTGTGACTTTAACCCTATCTTTTATCTATTTTTTTTCCTTCAATACCTCTAATAATTTGGCTTAATTTATTATAAATTTTTTAAGACATACAAATACATTTCAAACCACATTTTATTTTAACAATTGTTTAAAACTCGAGAACAAATCTTTTTTTTTTTTTTTTTTCATGTAGAACGACATTTAATTGCATAAAAACGCTATTTCCGAGAAGGGGAAAGTGAAAAAGAATTTATCTATTTTTTTCTTTTTGGTCAAATTAGGGACGAACTTGGAGAGATATCTGCCCCCCTCCCGAAAAAAGAAGAAAGAATAAAATAATAATTCGGAGATTCTCGCCTCTACAGAAGTCTTGAAGAACTGGAGAAGGGACTTTCCCGCCCGACGATGGTGAAGCTGCAGACTCCATCAACGGCTGTCGCCACCACTACGAAGCTTAACAAGGATGACGTGATCGCCAGGCTCAAGGACGATGGCGATTTTGATCACCTTCGCCTGAAGCTCATCCGCAAACTCAAGGACAACGTGTGTGTATCTCTCTCTCTCTCTCTCTCTCTCTCTCTCTCTCGATGTTTTGGGCGTCGAGGTCACGCGAGATTGTAGGCCTCCGAGAGATTATTATTTCCCCGGGTGTTAATTGGGAATCATTACTTGTGAAAGTTTATAGTCCAAGAAAGTTTAATCACTACACCCCGAATGCTTTTTTTTCCTCCGATTCTTTAGTTAAGAGGACTTAGATTCAATGTTAATGTGCCTCACTCGTCCACAAGTTTCGCAGAAGGGATCATTGCAATCTATGTCATTTTTATTTAAATATGGAACTTTGAGACACGGACCCTTGAAGTGCCATAATTTGGTAGAAAAAAGATATTTAAGTGTCATAACTTACGAAAAGTACACTTAAGTGCCAAAATCGGAGCAAAATGAATCACAGCCAAAATCCGGTCAAAATGCTGACGTGTCAATTTTTCCGACGAACCAAGTGCAAAACGTCATCGTTTTGGTGCTGACGTAGTAAAAAATTAATATAAAAATTAATTAAAATTAAAATTATTTAAAATATTTTAAAAAAACACAAATATTTTAAAAAAATTTTAAAAAATTAACAAATTTAAAAAAAATTAAAAGAAAGGGAGGCAGCTCCCGTCATCGGCAAGGGCCAGTGATGAAGGGGGGAGAGTCGGCCGGGGTCACCGGCCCCTGGCCAAGGGTTGGCGACCTTGGCCAACCGGCGGCGAGGATCGACGAGTCTCGCCCAGTTAGGCCAAGGGTCACCACCCGCTGAGGCAACCCCCAAAGGGCGACGGCCCTTGGTCTAGCTGGGCAAAAGGGGAAGGAGGAGGAGGGGAGGCAGCTGACGGCTGCGAAGGAGGAAAAAAAAGGGGGGGGGGGGAAGGAGGAGGAGGGAGGCAGGCGATAGCGAGGGCTGGGGTCGCCAAGCCCTGGCCAAGGGTCGGTAGCAACCCTTGCTACTAGTCAGCTGGGGCCGCCAGCCCTCGGCCGGGCTCAGTGGCCCCAACCGACCCTCCCCCACCTTCCGGCGGGGAGGCGGCGGTGGCAAGGTCTCAACCTTCAGCTGCCAGTTGCCTTCCTCCTCCTCATTCGTTTTTTTCTAAATAAATATAAATATAATTATATTATTTTTTTTGTTTTAAATTAAATTTAATTAATTTTTATATTATATTAAAATTCAAATTATGCTAAAACGACATCGTTTTTAGTGAATTAGAGCCGAGTTAGCTCTTTGGTGAGCCACCTCTACGAGAAATATTAATATTTAATTGCCACGTATGATTTTCGGCCAACGAAGCACTTAGGTGTCCCACTTTTCTTAAAATGTGGCACTTAAGTGTACTTTTCGTAAGTTATGACACGTAAGTGTCCCTTTACACTAAGTTATGGCACTTGAAGAGATCTTTTTCCATGGAACTTCTATAGGTGTCTTTATAAGTCTACAAATAAAAAGCAAATTGAGTATAGTAAGTACAAAAAACAAGGTTCAATTACAAATGAAGACTAAAGCTAATAAATAAGAAATCAGAAATGTAAGATGGAAACAAGAAAATAAAGATTAATATATTACAATTTTTTTTGGTCGATAAATATATTACAAATTTAATATAATGAATATTTGGTAAGTTCTCATTTTTCTCAACATGTAATATACTCTTCCTTTTGTAGTTAATTAAATGTCGTCTTGATTTATTATCATGCTAGCAATTAATTCACCATAGATGTTCACTTGAAAACAAAAAGTAGGGTAGGAATTGAATTTATGATTCAGTTCTTGAGTTAGAAGTATATAAACATTCCTACCGCAAGGGAGCTTTGCCATTTTCTCCTCGCGCGGGTATTGTTCATCGGGTCCTCTTTACTTGGTGAAATCTAGCACTGATTATTCAGAATAGTCTTGTGTTCATTCCTGAAGTTCTAGCCATCGGTTTGGGCTGAAATTTGGCAGATAGGTCCCCCTGGCCTTCCTCTTGATCTCCACCGAAAGAATTCCAGTGGGTTGGTCTACAAGTCGAGTTATCTCCTACCCTAGGCTTGCGCGCGACTTTGGTCCATTTGTCTGGTGTTTCGATTGCTACGGTGGTTCCAGCGGTTGGTTTGGGCTCATCCTTGGAGGCATAGGTCGCCCTGCCTCCTTAATCATACCTACCAAGCCATTTCCCATTAGGTGGCCTAGAAGTTTAGATCTCACCGTTTTAGCTCCCCAGGTTCTACTGCTGTGATTTCAAGATTCTACTGTGACTGTTGATTCTTGCTGGGCTGGTTCTGTGTTGGATTATCTTATCTCCTATCCTGCATTGTACTGTTGAAGTTGTGCCTGTTAAGTTTCCTTCATTCCAATGGCTTTTCTTCGGTTGTGAGAGGACTGCACTCCAGGTGTTTGTGAAATGGCCTTTGCCATTTCTGCTACGTTTGGACTTCCCTAAAAGGCTCAGCAGGTTGCTGGAACCTCAAGGGGTAATAGCCCATCCTTTCGGGCACTTCCTCCGAAGCTTCCTAATCAAGATGCTTCTTTCAAGGCCCCTACTGTGCCGAGAGATAATCAGAAAGAACCTCTGAAGCCACCAGCCCGTTCAGGCCACTCATTAGGCTAAAGCCGTGCCCGATCCTCCTCCAAAAGGCCACAACCTCCTACTCAGTGATCAGACGATCCGCAAGTAACCCCTGCTTGCTCGTGGGCAAGCGTGGCTCGCCTTGCTGCAAAGGGATATGATTTATTCTATGTTCCAACTACCTTTGTGGACAACAAGCCTATTGTCCATCTCTCGGAGGCGACCTTGGAGGCTTTGAACCCCTTATGGAACGAGTACCTCGTTGGCTACTACATAGGGAGAAGGTTGCCCTTCAAGCTTATGGTAGAATCCTTGAAGTATGCTTGGGGCCCCAAACTTGCTGAAATTTTGGCGGATGACCTAGGATTCTTCTACTTCAATGTCCCGAATCCTACTTTCTGATGGAAAATCCTCGAAGATGGCCCCCTTACGGTTGTAAGGGTGTCCCTTATTTTGAAGCAATAGATGCCCCTTATGGAGCTAAATAAGGAAAAGCAAGACTCAATCCCCGTTTGAATTAAGTTGAAGAATCTCCCCTTCAACCTTTGGTCGGCACATTCCATTAGTACTATTGCAAGTGTTGTGGGGAAACCACTATATGTTGATGAGCGAACGGAGCAAAAGAAGATGATCTCCTATGCTAAGGTATGCGTTGAACTCCATGCGGGCTAGCTATCGAGTATGAGTGGAGGCTGGTGGAGTGCGGCAGATGTGGCTGCTTCGATCACAATTGCGAAGCCTCTACACCAAAAACCAGATCAGATAAACCTGGGCAGCGTGCCCAAGCTACTCCTTCATTGTCGATGGCTGGATAGTCTTGCATCCTTGTCCCGGCGATGGTAAACCCCCTCCTTGATGAGTAGCAACAAGATACAGAGTAAACCTTAGAAGCTCCAGTTGAAGCTGAAGTGCAGGAATTGCCTCAACAGGCTTGGAAATTGGTTAAAGGGAAAAATAAAAAGGTCGTTCCCCCCAAGGAAGGCCCCACCTCCCGCCCTAACAGCTCAAGTGGTGAGGACTTTCTCCAAACAGCGAAGGTTTCAACTTCGGGGCCCACGCCTTCCATCTCTTCACGAAAGCCGGTGAAGGAACTGAGCATTCCTTCGAAGGTGGTCATAACTCTGTTTAGCCCCGGATCGGATAACTTTAGGCCTTTGGTACCGCAAGATAGAGGAGTGGAATCAGATATCTCGGCTAGCCATTTTAGCTATTGAGGACGAGGATTTGCTTTCCCCTGGCCCGTCCCTGAGGGCTTCTTCCAGAAGGTTGGAGACGATGTAGGAAAAATTGCTGACTTTAATCCCTGATTCACCTCTTATCATGACTCCAGTGGCTCCGGCTTACTCTTGCTGGAAACCTTCTAAACGAAGGTAAGCTATTCTTGTCCTTCCATTTGTATATATTATTTATTTACATATGTATTTAGAATATTATGGGGTCTTGTTAACCCTACTAGACAAGTTGAGGTCCGAGGTCTGGTTTCCTCTTATGGTCTTTGCCTCATTGGTCTTTTGGAGACCAAAGTTCCCAAAGCTTTATACTCTTCTATCTTTTCAAGGTTGGTGAGGGATTGGTGTTGGATTTCAAATCATAGTTGTGCGCCCAAAGGGAGGATCTGGATTGGCTGGAACCCTTCGGTTGTCAGCTTTGAAGTGTCCTTGGTTGATGCCCAGGTGATTCATGAAAATCTTAAGATGCTTTCTTCGGGTGTGGAGTGTTGTATCTCGACTGTCTATGGACAGCACACTTTCCCTTTGATATGACTGCTGTGGGATGACCTTATCCTTAAAAGTGCAACCTTATAGGGCTTGATGTGGCTTGTTGCGGGTGATTTTAATGCTATCAGAAACCTTTCTAATAGGCTGGGGGGCACGGACAGCTGGATCCCTTACTTTGATGAGTTCAATCAGTGCTTAATTCATTACCTGGTCTACCTCTTTAAGAACTCTGAGAAAGACGAGAAAGATTGATAAGGTCCTTATCAATTCCAAGTGGAGCTAGGACTTCTCTTACTCGGAGGCTTCCTTCCTGGCACCAGGTATCTCTGATCACTCCCTCATGGTGGTCAAAGTATTAAACCTGGTGCCTTGAAGAAAACCCTGCAAGTTTTTTGACTTTTAGATGGATCATTCGGACTTCGAGCCAATTGTCAGCCGAGCTTAGGGGAGCCGAGTGACGGAGTAGTCATGTACAGATTGGTGTGTAAGCTCAAATCACTCAAAAGTCATCTCAAGGTTCTCAACAAAGAATCTTACTCCAATATATCCATCAGGACTTCTGAAGCAAGGGCCGCGCTATGGACTACTCAGCTTGGCCTTCAGCAAGACCCGAATTCTATTGCCCTTGCAGATTTGGAGAGGTGTCAGCAATGAACCTTCTTGGACCTGCGCTCTAAAGAATAATCATTTTTCAAGCAAAAGTCAAGAATTAAGTGACTTAAGGGGGCGACTGCAACTCTAGATTCTTCCACCATTATGTCAATAAGAGACAATTGACGAATAAAATCCTTTCTGTCATGAATACTTCGGGCATCCAAATCACTAAGCTTGAGCTTGTTCACCAGCATTTTGTAAGGCACTTCCAACATCTCCTCCCCGCGGGTAGTGCATCGACAACTCTCAGTTCGAGCGATCCAGGAAGTAATCATGTTTCCCCTTCGTGCTAATCATGTTAGCTTTCTTGATCGTCTTGTTTCTATCTTAGAGATTCAAAACACACTCTTTTCCTTGGCTAAAGGCAAATCTCTTGGACCTGATGGCTTCACAGTAGAATTCTTTAAGCATAACTGGGGGATAGTTGGTCAGTTGGTTATGACGACGGTAAAATATTTCTTCGTCTCGGATAGGCTCTTAAGGGAGGTTAACAACACCATTTTGGTCATAGTACCAAAAAGCCCGAATGCGACTTCTGTGGATGACTACAGGCCAATCGCATGTTGTAATATCATTTATAAGTGCATTACTAAAGTTATGGTCAATCGGATTGCATCAGTTCTTCAAGATGTCATTGGGCCTTTCCAAAGTGTTTTTCTTAAAGGCCGGCAGATCAGGGATAATATCATTCTAGCACAGGAACTCTTCTTAGGCTATCACCTCCACCCCTACTCTCTTAAGTGCGTAGTTAAAGTGGACTTCAGGAAAGCTTATGACACAGTCGACTAGGATTTCCTTAAGATTGCCCTCTAGCCTTTGAATTTCCTAATCATTTGACTAGGCTCATCATGACTTGTGTGAGAATTCCTAAATTTTCCATTGCCTTGAATGAGAAATCACATGGCTTCTTTGCTAGTGGGCGTGGACTTCGTCAAGGGGACCCCTTATCCTCCTATTTGTTTACTCTAGTCGTGGAGGTTTTATATGGTATTCTCACTTCTCGCTCTTCCAAGCCAGAGTTCAGATATTTTTGGAGATGTAGAGCAACAAGCCTCTCACACTTATTCTTTGCAGATGATGTCTTCCTTTTCTATGAAGTCGATTTGCCTTCGGTGAAACTCTTTAAGGAAGGCCTCCAAACTTTCTCGGAGTGGACTAGCCTATGCCCAAACACAAACAAAAGTGAGATTTACCTTGCAGGAGGATCTCCTTCCTTAAGGAACCAAATTCTCCTTGTCATTGGTTTCATGAAGGGAGCCTACCGATTCGCTACCTCAGGGTCCCCATCATTACTTCTAGGATCACCAAGGTAGATTGTTGCGTGCTAGTCAACCGCATCACAACGAGAGTACAATCTTGGACTCATTGATTCCTATCTTTTGCTGGCCGATTGCAATTGATTAGGTCAGTCCTTCATGCCATCCAAGCATACTAGGCTAGTGTGTTCATGTTACCTATGGCTGTGTTGGAACAAATCGAACAAATCCTCAGGGAATTTATCTGGAAAGGCCCAAAGTTGGGAAGAGAGGGTGCAAAGGTGTCCTAGGAGGATGTCTATTGCCCAAAAGAGAAGGGGGGCCTTGGTATCCGTAGACTTCATGAGTACAACAAGGCCGCCATGCTAAAACATATTTGGCTTTTTTTTTTTTTTTTTTTTTTTTTTTTTTTTCCGGATAAGGAATCATTATAGTGCAAATGGATTCACTCGACTTTTTAAAAGGGTCGAATTTCTGGGTGGTCAAAAAGCCGACTTTTTGTTCGTGGGCTTGGAAGAAGATCCTTCAACTTAAGATTGAATTTTGAAGCTACTTCTATTAGAGGATTGGGGATAGTCGATCGGTGTCTCTTTGGTTCGATAATTGGCACCCCAAAGGTCCCTTGAACTCCTATTTTTCGGATGTAGCCATTTATGCATCTGGCCTTATTAGGCAATCGAAGGTGGCGGACCTGTTCACCATCCATGGCGACATGGTCAAGATGATCTTGGATTCTTGGGAGGATCCCTTACTGATCCTTACCCAGAACTCGGATCATTTTAGTTGGAAGGGGAACTTCTCTCACCTCTTCACAATGGCTTCGGCTTGGGAGATTACTTGAAGGAAGAAGAGTCGGGTCTTGTGGCATGCATTCATCTGGAGCAACTCGATTGTTCCAAGGTACCAACTAAACCTTTGGCTTATTGCCAAACACATGCTTCCTACCCAAGCTCTATTATTATCTTATGGTAGAATAGATAGTGCATTGTGCCCCTTTTGTAATGAGGTACACGATTCCATAGACCACTTATTTTGTGGATGTCGCATCATTGTTGGCATTGCCTTCTTTTGGGCTACGAGATGCAACCTCCCGTGGTAGAATAGATCGTGGGCTAAGAATCTCAATTGGACCGTCTCCTTCCTTGCCGGCAAAGACTTCTATAGGTGTATTGTCCAGTTCTCTTTTGGTGCTCTTTGCTATTTTATTTGGAAGTATAGGGACAACAACATCATCTTTAGAGGAGAGACCTTGGCCATTCTAGTGGTGAAGAATCAACTCTTCAAAGTCGTCAGAGGCAAGGCCATCACTTTCAAGAGTGTGGACGATACGTTTAGAAACATGAGGTTGCAGTGTAGCTAGGGCATTGATCCGATTATCTTCTCTACCGGGGGCTCCTCTGATCCTGTAAAGCCCTAGCTTGTACTTGGGTGTTGCTTTGTTGCTATCCCTGTACGCGGCTTGCTCCTTTGAGTTTCTTCACTTTTGTCTTTGGTGGATACGATATGAGGTTTTGGAGGTCTTTTTGGCCCTGCGTGGCCTTCTCCTGCCTCTTGTTAGTTCTCCTTTTACCTGTTGTTTTAGGTTGTTCTCAACTTGTTGCTCCACTTTTTACGAACTTCTTTTGCATCCAACTCCCTTTCACTCTCTCTGACTTGTTGTCTTGTTGAGTGCAAGCTTTGTAGCGCCAGATTTTGTGTATTTGTTGGTTAAAGCTCAATATAGTCTTACCCTTAATCCAAAAAAAAAAAAAAACATTGCTACCGCACAGATTGAATGAAAAGTGAAGGAAAAAAAAAAAAGAATAATACCACAAGTAAACATCTTATAAGATGTGGGATTACCCATTGCCCAAGCGTCCTCCAAACCTATTTGTCTTTTGATCGTATGAATATGTTCAAAAGACATTGGCAAGGAACATAACAAAGGCTTTGATTTTCATAATCAATGGTATCCACCAATAGAGATTACAAGCTTGTCTCACACCTCATAGTCCAACCCTTTGATTTAGGTGTTTAGATATCTTGAATAGATTTTCTCAACAACTCCCAAAGAATTTGATTAGGACTTCAATTTGATCTTTTAAATTATGTGAGTTTGACTTGATTGGATGACTACTCCATCCAACATTGTTTTGGTTAGGAAAAATATGGTGGCATTTCGCTGGATTTGTATTCCGCAACAAAATATAAGTGTTTCTTTTGGTTTTTATTTTGAGGGGACTTAAGTTTGTGCTAGTTTTGGACAAAGAATGTCAAATACTTCTATATATATAATCTTTCAATCCTAACAAGATCGTACAGTATAAATTTAGAGTCGGACTTCACCAAAATTTAATCAACAGCTCAATCTAAATACTCTTTATGCATTGTCAAAAGTTAACTTTAATAAGGTAGAAACAACACTGAGATAGCACTGCTCCTTCATAAATGTGAGGACACAACGTCAAAATCTAATTGACGACGCTAGATAGTAGAAACAATATCAAAAAGGCAATACTCCTAAATGGACACAAGGACATAATGTTGTAATTTAATCAACAATACTAGACGATGGAAACAACACCAAGATGGCACTCCTCCTAAATGGGTATGAGGACACAACATCAAAATCTAATCGAGAACACTGGATAGTGAAAACAATACCGAGATGGCACTGCTCCTAAATGGATATGAGAATACAACATTAGAATCTAATCAATAGCGCTGGACAATGGAAGCAACATTGGATGGCACTGCTCCTAAATGGGTACGAGGATACAACATCAAAATCTAATCAATAATGCTGGACAACGGAAATAACATCGAGATGGCATTGCTCTTAAATGGGTATGAGGATACAATGTCAGGAATTAAATCGACAATGCTGCACATTAGAAACAACATCTAGATGGCACTACTCCTAAATAGGCATGAGGACATAGGGTGCATTTGGTTTAGCTTTTGGGGAAAGCCTTTGGATTAATGCAAAGGACTTTAGCCTAAAAAACTTTGGTGAAATGCAAAGACCTTTTGGTAAACTAGGGAGAAGTACACTATCAGTGCCATAAGTTGTGTACAACGCTCACTTTGGTGCCAAAAGTTTCCGTTGGATCACTTAAATGCCAAATCGAAGGAAAAATGATCACTTTGGTGCCACCGGTGATAGATTCCGGCCAAAATGATTACATGACTTTTATATTTTTTAAAAAAAAATCGAGAAGCCTTTTAGACGATGTCATTTTTCGTCTTCCTTAAGAAAATGACGTCGTTTTTTCCGTCCTATGTGGATGGCCTCACAAAAACGACGCTGGACAACTCATTTTGGGATTTCTTTTTTTATTTGGGGATTGAAATTAGGGTATTTTTGTCCGCCGTTGCTCAGCCACCGTCGCTTGGCCACCGTCCCTCGGCCACTATTGCTCGGCCGCCACCCCTCGACCTCCATCGTAGTTGCTTGCCACAGCAAGACAAAAGAAAAAAAAATGAATAGAAAATCCCGAGGGAGAGGGAGGTGTCGACGGCAAGGGTAGGGGAGGGGATGGCGGGGCCACGGCTGCTACCGTCGTCACAACTAGCTTCGCCGACGACCTCTATGGCGTTCTAGATCTTCGCGGCTACCATTGGCCGGATCACTCATGCTTCTGGAGATTCTTCAAGCTCGCGCTTCCTTTGCGCCCAATGATATTCCTTGGGAAAAGGCGGTGGTGTGGTTGAGATTTGGGGATTTGAAAGGTCGACAAGGTGATTGAAAATGAGGGAAAACTACTGGGGGAGGGCAGAGGTAAGTGCATGGTTTCTTTTCTGGAAAACTATTGGCGTTGTGCTAGTATGCTGCTGGTGTTGCTGGTGCTATTTTTCGGGGAAGAAGATAGCGCCTTCTCTCTCTCAATTTGGGGATTTAGGGTTTTGAATTTGGGGGAAAGACACAAAACGGCATCTTTTTCTTGTTTAAATATTGACTATACTCGTTGGCAAGCCACATCAGCTTAAAAAATTAGTAAAAAAGTGCAACGTCATATTTCTGGCCAATCAGATCGAAGTTGGCACCAAAGTGAGCGTTTTTCAAAATTTTTGACACTTAAGTAATCTGACAGAAACTTTTGGCACCAAAGTGAGCACCGTACACAACTTATGAAACTGATAGTGTATTTATCCCGGTAAACTGTAATTGAAAAGTGCCTTGAAAAGCAACTTTGGAGAAACGCTGTTTGGTAAATATATATTTGAAGAGTCCTTTTAGTATGATCAATTTAAGTTTTTATTTATTTTAATTTGTTTAAAATTGACAAAAAAATGATTGTAATTTTCTCAATTAAAAAGAGAGTAATTTCATTAAAATAAGCATGGTCATATATGTTCTGAGGAAAGAAATATGTTATCCATAAATATTACATGAACATTCTTGGACAACATCCAAAGAGGCAAAAGTGACCATGAAGAACAAGAGCAAGAACAAGACCAAATATCGCCATCCCGAATTCTAAGTTGAAGATCTTGCCATCCCAAACTTTAGTTCCAGGAGAGTCAAGACTAGTAATTGTCTCAGCTTCGTCGTTGTCAGAAGTATATGAACTACTCCCTGATTTAGCCTCCTCCAAGCGCATGACACTCTGGTCAGTTACAGACATTAGTGAGTGACCTGACAAGTTCTTGTTTGGTTGGATGGAGGGACTCTCTACTGTAGAAGAGGTGCCACCTCCATTGAGATTGTTGTTTAAAATTTCATCCTTTCCTTTGGGTTTGGACACGAATCTAGAATGATCAGTGACAACGGCCTTATTCACTGAAGACTGCTGTGGAACTTGTTCGATCAACCGATTTTTTCCCCCCTTTCTGTAGTTTCTCTCTTTGGCCCACATGTTTTCAAAATGTTCAAGAGCAAAGGCTTGAGCTTTTTACGAGACGTCACATCCAGAATTTCTCCCCACTCACCTCCAGAGCGGGGTCGCAAAATACCTTTATCATTACCATTTTGGGATTCTGTAGGCAAAGAATTCTTTGAATGGGAACATCGCGTGTCCATAGCAATGGATCTTTGGAAAGAAACGTTTTGTTGATGTCTTCTACATTATGTGTGCTTTTGGTGGGATTTTTTTTTTTAATGGACAAGCTCAATACCAGTCACTATAGGACCTAAGAATCTGGAGAAATGATCAGATGAGACCCTTGTCCCATTTTTAGATGGTGATGCCTCATGAGCTGCAATTGCACCTTTATTAGCCTTGGTTTTAGAAATGACAAAAGACTTGATCCCTTCATTGTTAAACCTATGGAGAATTTCCATAGAAAATGAATAACAGACGAAATTAAGGACCGTTTATTAATGAAAGCTAAGAGATAGTTGCCTTGGGTTAGCTAAGTTCAGGACTAGTCTCATCACTGCATAGGCAAGAAGCTCCCCGACAATGCATCTGACAAATGAGCATTGCAGATGTTCAGGCTCGAAGGTAAAAGAGATAAGCCCATCCATTACATGTTGTAAAACCTGTGCTGAACAAAGAAAAAAAAAAAAGGCATGCGAATAGCAAGGAACACAAGTTCGTCTATGTAAAGGAGATTGCAAGAAAGCAACCTTGTGCTCAGCTTCAACGGAAAATAATGCTGGGTGCAATTTATTTTTAGAAGCCAAGATACGTCTTAGTTCACCATCTAGTTGCTGAACAGTGAGATGTTCAAACTGTTGATTTTCAATCTTTGCCCGTGTCATGCGAAAGATCTCCAAATGTGTTCAGATGAGACCAACAATGACCCTGCACCAATTAATAAGGTCAGTGACCTTGAAAACCAAATTTTTGGAAACAATAATCATATAGAAAAAAGATGAACGATATCATGATGAGAATACCTTGTAAGAAGGTCGATTAGGTTAATATTCCTCACGCAATCTGAGAATTCTGCAAGAACATCATTGATGATGCACACCAATTCCTCTGAGCCTTCTCTATCAGGTGTTAAACAAGAGTACCAATGATCCCACTCGGATACTAGATGCCTGGTAAAGCAATCCATTGCATCTTCAACTACAGGAGAACCCACTTTACTTCTCCACTTCGACTATGTAACAACTTTAGGAGTTTGAACAGGTTTCTTCAGAGATCCAGTGGTGCTTGCATGTTTTTTGCTGTTATATACTGCAGCTTTCCTTCACATATCAAAATCCATTGAAAAATAGAGAAGGGCAGTGATTAATGTTGTAGCAGCGGGTAAGTTAACCCACACAAAAGAGACTGTCACTAAAAACAGAGATAAGATCAGTGAATGTCCCATCATAAGCAAGGAGATTAGCAAATAATAAATAATACCATAAAGAATCACAGGACATAAATTTTCAACAATACCTTTAATCTAACAAATTTTCAAATTATGAGAACACAACAAAGTTTCGCACAAAATCGCAAGACCTGATTATTCCAAAACTCCACAAAGCTCCATTAGGTTTCAAATTTTGATGCGTTAAAAGCACCAAGGAAGAAAATGCTATCTTTGTTGAAATGGTCGGAAATGAAGATATGAAGCAAAAGATAATTCTAGCAAGATATTTGCTAATTGTAATAGTTACTTGAGCTTATCTTTCTTTCTAATGTTATTGGTTGAGGCCCAAGATATTGCTAGGTCTTTGCTCTCTTAATTACTATGCTAATTGGGTAGCTACACAAGTTAGGAAGTGTTTAGTCCTCAAGGATGAATTACTCACATCTCTTTCACTGACAACTTTGTTAGACAAGAATATTAGTTCTGATCTCCGTTGAGAGGTCGTACTCTAAACTCTAAAGCGATAATGATTAAGTCTCATGCATTTGTGGCCAAAAAAAAAAGAAAAGAATCCTTGCTCTCTTTATTCCCATTGCCACAGAGAAAAAGAGCGTCAATCTCACCCTTTCGTATGATTGACAATGCTAGCTAGTCATCCACCAATATAAAGCAAATTAATAGCTAGGGTTTTATTTCAAAGATCATTACAGATAATCAAGATGGAACTACAAAAGAGTAGAATAGCATAAGTTAGCATCAACAAAACCAAGGACAACAAGAACACCAAATGTTGAAAAGCACAAGATCTTCAACTCAGAATTCATATTTCTACACTAAACAAGCAAAAAACGACATCTCGCCAGAAACCAACTGTAGCAAGACCGATGAACAAATCATTTAACTTAATTCAATCATCAAAACACAAAGTCCTGGATGCCCCCAAGCCTCACTAATCAAAGTCAAAACTCCAAAGTCAGATTAGCCCATAACAAAATAAAAACATTGAAAGATTGACAACAAATTAAAGTTCGCTAGAAAATAAAAACAGATTGATCCACAGACAACAACCACCAACAAACGTGGAATCACGACCAACACAGCCGGAGGAATCAACACCAATCAAATAAGCATTGAACATCAGTGGCAGAGATTATAGTGAAAGTGAAGACCTTGCCGATGGCATTGCAGAGAGAGAGGAAGCCGTCGCCATAGACCTCGCGCTTCAGCTTCAACGTCAAATGCTTCGTGAAGGTGACGTTCCATTTCTTCAGAGCTTCCACGGTCATTGAATATGGGATGATAAATTCTAGGATTACTTCAGAGCCCAGGCAAGGGCTCCAAGGTCGCTAGACCCCAAGCGCAATGCACCAGCGTCTTGCGACCTCAGCAAGCCTCGCAACAACAGATTTGGGCGACAACACGACCGTCGACCAGGTAATCGACGGCAACCATCTATCAGGCGATCGCAGGCAACCAGTTGAGCAATGCTCGCGAGGCGAATAAAGACAAGTGAGAGAGCTACGTTTCGTTAGGCAAGCGCGCAAGTGAAGAGAGGCGAAGGAAGAAGCGCGACAGATCTAGAGGGTTTTTATGTTAGAATAGGGGGTAATGTGGAATTATCATTAGTGAGTGAGGGTAAGATTGGAAATTCAAAAAAATTATTAAGTGGGGTATTGTTGCATGCCAAGAATGTAGAAAGCCAAGGCAGGGTGGAGGCAGCCTCGAGCTCAATGCCTTTACAATGCCTGGGAAATGTTAGCATTTGGAAAATGTACTTCCAAATATAAATGCCAAACACACTTGCATTTGTCCAAGGGCCTTTAGAGGTCCAAAGGGCTTTGTAAACTCAAATGCAACCATAACGTCAGCATCTAATCGATGACGCTAGACATCGATGACGTTGGACATTAGATAGCACTAGAATCTAATCAATAGTGCTATCCGAGATATTGATATCCATTGAAATTGAATTAACGAGGGGAATTTGAAGCCACAGCTAAGCTAAGATAACTAGGGAATAAGACAAAAGACTTTTGATGTTATTCATGCAAGGGGGTTCTTGTTGTAGGACTCGACGTATATACAAGGACACCCATAATGGTTGAGTGCTTATTACTTTGAATTGCTGCCTCAATCTATTGGCATGTTCTCTATTCTTCAATCAACCCATTCTATAACTGCCTCAATCGTGGCTTTATCCAGTGATGGTAACTTCTTTGGTCGGGCTTTGAATCATCAACCGCCTTCCTTTCACTCGCTATTTTGGCTCCCTTTTAGAGTGCTTTCAAAAGTCCTACTCTAAAGACTTCCATCATGATGGCTAGGCACATGGCTCCTTCATTGTCGAATATCAAGTCTCCATTGGTGTACCCATTGATAGCCGATCATACCTCATTATTCGTAAGGCATGTGTATAGCCCCCCTTGGGCTTGGAGCGAATTTTTACCCATATGATCGACACATGACAGCATAGCTAATTTTAAGCGTCAATAGGTGGAAAGCCCATTCCACCTATAGAATGTTCACTCTGGGGGATTAATCGAATATCAATATTTATCATACTGAAAATCTAATTTCTTATTTTTGTTCATCCTCTTTCAATAAAGAAATAATTTGTCAAGCGCGATAAGTAAAAACTAATCTAGTAGTCAATACCTTAAGCAATAACATTGTAATCTTTAATGTACCCTTCTGTTGTCCCTTTCACCGGATTTTGCCATGTGTTCACCTTTTTTTACATCCTTACCACGCCCGACTATTTCCCTGAAAAAAAACAAAGTCATATCTCCCCTCTTAATCCATTTGTCTCTACCCAAAACCCATAAGCAATTGGCGACAACTGTGGCACCCCTTGACATGGCCCCCGATCTACTAGGGTCGCCACAGCTCGCTCACCTATCACTTGTCCTAATAACATTCTACTATGATATCATTTCAATTGAAGTGGGTCCATTCAACCTGGGGGTTTACATATTTTAGATTGGTTCCAGCATAGCTCATATAACGGAAGCATACTTTTCACCTCCCAAACCCATACACAAACTAAATGATACAATGCAATACACACCTCTACAACCTTTCATATATATATGCATTTTAGGGCCAAATCACTTTTATTTACATACTAAGATGGATTTTACAAGTCGGTATAACAAAAGGGCCAAGATTGTAAGTAAGCTCAGCTAAACCCAAAAAGAACCCGACCATACATCCAACGTGTATATCTATCCATCAGCTAGTGTCGGTCATCCCAAAAAGTGTGAACCTCCATCAATCACACGCTCCTATCACGCCCATCCCGGTGCATCAGCCAGTGGCGGCGGTAGCATCCCCATCATCCTCCCATCTTAGCGAACATGGACAGACAGAAACTCTTGTACTACGGGGCCATCAAGTAAGCCCACATTGTACATGACCAAAACACGGACGCGGATAAACACCAAACCATGAACACTGACACAGGGGTGCTCCGAGCACTCGACCTCTACATTAGACGGTAATCCATAAAACGTACCACGTGTGACAGGTGCTAGAGGCATCGCTCAATATGAAATGTTAATCCCCAAAGGGGTGAGTACAACCACTTAGCAGTAAAGATCCATCAATATACACAATGCAACAAGCAAGACAATCAAGACATCACGAGTGAAGCACATATCATTCATGCTATCGAGCATACATCACCATGCGGTCGTGTATATATCACCATGCGATCGTGCATATATCACCATGCGGTCATGCATATCTCACTATGCCATCATACATATACCACCATGCAATCATACTTGTATTTCCATGAGGTTCATCCCATGCTATATGCACATACATACGCATGATTCATATCATCCATGCCATCATGTATATATCCCCATGAGATCCATTCAAGCCTTCATGATAGCATTCTCAATGTCAAATAGCATCAATTCACTTTCATAAGCAGATCATGCATCATACCATATATGCATATACCCATGCACATGATTCAATTTCAATATTTATCTTTTACAAGGATCTCATTATTTTTCTTCCAGGGACCAATGTTTGCATCCCACAATTTATCGCTCGCACCCAACCTGACATCTCGAGAAACCTCCGGCACAAACCTCCGGGCATCTTGCATCCCAACTAGCATCACGAGGAATCCCCCCGGCACAAACCTCCAGTGCTTCAGGCACAAACCTCCGGGCATCTCGTATCCCAACTAGCATCACGAGGAATCCCCCCAGCACAAACCTCCAAGGCTTCCGGTACAAACGTCCGGGCATCCTGAAACTCCCGAGGACCTCTGGCACAAACCTCCGCGCATCTCGAAACTCCCAAGGCATCGTCGGCTCACACCTCCGACAGTATCATTATTATCACAATATATAATCACATATATGGCTCATTTTCAACATAGCATTTGATGCAACAATATCAAAGTTCTAAACCAGCTTTTTGATGTCATATGATATGCCAACATCACCATATATGCAGTACACATAACACCCACGATATCACATTTCATAAAGCATTTCATTGGTTTTTGAAAATAGAACCAATTTTCGGGTAAAACAGAATGCACCTCTTTAGTAAAAATTCTTGGAAAATTAGTAAAAAATCTCAATAAATTATGAAAATTTAACATAATATAAACAAGATCCAAAGGAAGATATTTCATGAAGAACACCATGTCAAGAAAGTTTCACATCAGTCACATAGATCCATACATCACAGAAAAAGAAATTCCAACACCACTTTTGCACAGTTTCGGAAATAATTTCGATTAATCCCTTAAATGAACTCCGAAAATTCTGAGATTTTAATATGTTATATATTAGATATAAAGGTAAAAGTATCATGAAGAAATCGAAGTACAATTCCTTCTGGATTAAAAGTTATAATTTTTATAACTCTTCCTATCTCTCGGTTCACTGTTCAGATTCATCCTTTTCAAAGAAAATCATTTTCCCCAATTATTACTTGTCCGTTTATCCTAAAATTTTAGTATGTTGCTCCTCAAGATGTCATCTACAACTCTTATCAAGAACACAAGATCAAATTCGGACTGGATACTTACACGAAATTCACAGAATCACAATAGATCATCATAACAGTTTCCAGATCTAGCTTCATCAAAGAAAAATGGTTTCACCAACGCATACTTGTTCGTTTCCTCTCAAATTTTGATATGTTATTCTCCAAGAAGTCCTTTACAACTTTCATCAAGAAGTCAAAGTCGGATTTCAATTAGAACATTTCATGCAACTCATGAAATCACCAAAGGTCGAACTGTTTCTACATGCAACAACTCACTTGGAACACTACCACCATTTATTTGGGTTTCCAGCATTCAACATCATAGCTCAAGCATTTCCAGCATTCAGCATCACAATCAAAGCAAGAAAATGGTAGATCAATGAACTCTACTTGCCTCTAATCCAAGCAAAAACACAGCAAGCACACGGCGAGGCAAGGCAGCTCGACGGCGGGACTCGGCACATGCACGGCAGCGAAAGTCCTCCTTTTGTGACGGTCCTCCTTCTTCCTTCCTCTCTTCTTCTCTTTCTCTCCTTCTCGCACACGACAACTCTCTCTCTCTCTCTCTCTCGGACGGTAACCCCCTTCATCAATCCGCCTCTCCTCTCTTTCTTTCCCCCTCATAATTAGCAATCATTTGATTTTGCATGGCTTCTTACACTTGGCTACAATGGACTAACACTTGACAAGCTTCTCTTGCCACTTGTTAATTTTGCCATGCAAGCTTATGGGCCTCCCTTGGGCCGGGCCTCTCCCTCCTTTGGACGACAACAACCCCTTCCCTTTGGGCTTTGAGGGCCAAGCCTTAATGGCCGAACGGTGGGATTCTTGTGGGCTGGTCTTGGCCTAAGAATTTTGGCCAATTTGCTCTTTTAAAATCTACTCTAAATCCCCACTCATATAAATACCTAATTACACTTATTCACTTGGCCATAAAACTTTGCATCATAAATAAATGTATTCCAACTTATAAAACACATGGCCAAGAATAGAATTTTCTTTCCTATTAAATAATTATCCATTGAAAAGCTTGGCCTTATTGCAAATCATGGATCAAATGGCTACAACATAACTTGATGGTACTTCCATTACCTATCTATGGTTCATAGCACATCTAGAGGTTGTCATGAAATTCTAGGATGCCACAACAACCACCACCATGCCTTCGACCACAGCAGCCGCCAGTGACGGAGTTTTGCACAAATGATGAACCCCTCCCCCTCAACACCGTCGAGTTGCCATGTCGATATCCATCTTTCTAAGGCACAGCTCAAGGACTCTCCCTCGTTTGTTATTTCCTTCATCTTTGTGGCCACAAAGCTTAATAGTGTGCACATTGAGCTCGTCGTCTATGACGGAGCTCGGTGCTGCATACGTAGAGTGCTCGTCAGCGACGACAAGACTTTATATTTAGAGGTCCTGAGTAGTCTTCGCCATCTTTAAGGCCTTAGAGAAGATGAAGGAGGGCAAGCCACTTTGGGTGGCGAAGGCTCGAGGGGGAGTGTTAGAGATGAAGAAGGGGTTGTGTTAGGTTGAACTAAATCTAGTGCGGTGAAAATTCAAAGAAAACAAATAATTTGGTGTGATCTTGCGAGCAAGACAGCAGATGAGGTGCATACGAGAGACGGTGGATCCACGCTTGAATCACTGTCGTAGCAAAATAAAAAGATGCAATTGATATGTGAGTAATGTTTATGTCTTGAACTCATAGCCATGTAATTGCTAATTTGTGGCATTCATAGGTTTATTTAGGAGGTAGTCCACTTGGAGGTCATTCTTTATATTTTGTGTTTTATAAATTTTTCATTTCATGTAACTTCTTTTGATTCAGTCCATATTGACGTTATAGCTCACGTCAACAATTCAATACTTTGTTTCACGTACTTCTGCTTATGTGATTCAGTCACTGAATGTTGCCAAATTTGGGTTTATTATCCAGCCCTTTCGTCTTATAGATTCAGACTTTTGACCGTATCCAGCATTTTTGCTAATAAGTCAAGCATACATTGTAAGTAACAAGGGCCAATTCCCTAAAAAAAACCCCAAATTTTAGATCTCATCCTAAACCTATCCCGAACTTTTTTTCTCTAAAAAAATAACCCCAAACTTTAAGTCTAGTCCCAAATCCATCCCGAACTTTTATTTTGTCTAAAAAAACACTAAACTTTAAGTCAAGTCCCAAATCTACCCCAAATTTTGTATGGTCTAAAAAAAAATCAATTTTAATCTATTCTCAAATCTACCCCCTGATCCAGTCCCAACTTAACATGGCATTTCCACATCAATAAAAAATACAAACTAGTAAGGCAACGTGAAAAATTATCTTCAAAGTAAAACCATTCTAGAATATAAAAATTAGGAACGAATAATTGCAAAAAACTAAAGGGGGCAAATTTAGAACTAAAGTAAAAAGTGATGATTTTCTTTTCAACAAAAAAAAGATAGGATAGATTTGGGATCAGAATTAAAGTTTGGGGTTTTTTCTGAGACAAAAGAAAAGTTTTTGGACTAAATCTAAAGAACTTTGGGGTAAATTTGAGACTAAACTTGTTTTGGGGTTTTTTTTAGATAAAAAAAATAGAGTAGAATTGCGATTAGATCTAAAGTTTTGGGTTTTTTTTTTTTTTTTTTTTGAGAATTAGCCCAAGTAAACAAATAAATAGAGAGAAAACAAAATAAAATGAAATAAAATGATAAAACTCAAGCTCATCAGATCAGGTCTTCGTCCAATTCGTGTAATCCAATTCGGGCCAAAGTCTATCAAACAGGTAATGCCAAACTCAATTGAAAACCCACAAAGCTCAAGAAGTGACCTGGGCCCATGATACATCGTTGTATCAAAAAACCGAGCCTTGGCTCACAAGTCTTAAAGCCATCTCGGCGAGCGTGACCACTTTTGGGTTTGTCGCAACTGGCTGAGCACGCCGGAAGGAGGTGCCTTTGAGCCATGACAAGTTCACTGAGATCTCAACCCACTGCGGTCATGTTTGCCAAGATCCCAACCCACGATGATGCTTTATCTTAAGTTATTATTTTACTTTTTTGAGCATATAATCATCTATCCTCCCATTTTAGGAACAATCATTAAAGCCAGATTACTTGCTTTATTTAGATGATTACTACAAATTATTTGTCTTTATTTAGATGAATGTGAGTGATTTTCTTTAAAAGCTCATAGCAGTAAACGAAGCATTTACTGCCTAAAATATGTGAAAATGATTATATAAAAAGGGTTGTGCCCGTGATAACATTTCATATAATTTGCCTCTAACTTTATTACAAAAAGGATCAGAAACATGAGGAGTAAGTAGCCTTACCCACCTTGTTGCTATCAATTGGACTGCTGCAGTACGACCCTGTTCCTTTTATTTCTCTTTTCTTTGCTTGCGATATTGTTAATTTACATCAATTGTTTTCGTAACATGAGCCGCCAATAATTTGGATTTTCAAGCGTATGAAATTTAGTCGGATGATGAGGCATGCGATATTAGCTAGATGTGGCAACATAATCTAAAATCAAGGCTTGTAAATGATTAATCACAGGTGATTTAGACAGCTCTTGACCTGAGTTGGTGGGACAAAATGGAGAGAAAGCAAAGGCAGTGATCGAGAAGGACAGTGACCTCACTGTCATATTGATATCAGCGAAAGATGGACTTAGGTTTTTTGATCATCGCAATAACCGAGTATATGTTTGGATCGATGAAAATGGCAATGTCGCTATACCACCTGTGGTTGGATAAGGGAGGAAAATGTATCTTAAATAAAAATAGCTCACGCAGTTATTCGATATAATAAATGAAACAAGTGATCTTTTGATGTGGCTCTATTCTACATATTGAATTTGGATTTGGGAGAGAGTGAATTTATCCTGTAAGTTTGATCGTTTTGTACTTAATTAGTACGTCCATGATGGGGTGTGATGAAAATGCATCGTTTCGTCTTGATACACTATGATGGAAAGACACATTTTTTAAAGGGTGTGAAGGAGTTGTATAAAAGACTCTTGAAGATAACCGTTGAGATGGTTGGTAGAACATATGTTCAGAAATTCTTCTCATTTTCTTGTCCTCTTTCCATCAAAAGAAAAAGAAGGCGTTTCATTTCTTCTTTACAAGAATAATTGGCATTTACGCTGTGAAAATCGGATGTTTTCCTCGTGATTACATTTAGATAGACATGAAGTAATATTATTCATGATTCATCTGCAATTCAACGATTGTTCCGAGTAAATTGTTGTTTGCGCATCAAAAAAAGGTAAGTTGTCTTCCGCCGACTTTCTTCCAACATTGGTATTAGAGCTCAGTTGTGATTTATGCCTTGTTTTTTCGTCGAATTTTCTCGTTTACCATTTGATATCGAGATCAATAAAATGAAATCTACACTGTTTGAAGGTTTATTGCTCAGAATTGCAATATGAATCATCAAAAACGAACCGAAGCGAAGAACGGGTTTGGGGTCAAGTACAACCGTACTGTTTTAACCATTTTTTTGAAATATTTTTTCGGCCAAAATAAAATTTTAAAATATATAGGGTGAAAGTACTCGTTGAGATGAGTCCGACGGTGGGGCGAGCGTCGCCGGAGGAGGTCGGATGCGCCCACACACACGGCTAGAAGCTACGGCTCGTGGGTGCCACGAGCTCAATGCGCTAGGAATGCCAGCGCGTGACCATCACGTGTGCGTTAGCAAACTGACACGTGCTAAGTCATCTCGACTCGCTTACCAACCCGAGACCCGACCCGGCCATTGACTGGTCAACTGGTCGGATCGGTAAGCCGGTCCGGCGGTCAAATCGATCAGACCGGTCACTGATTGGACCAATTGGACCAGTTCGACGAGCCAGGAGTCGTTTGGCTCGTTGGCGCGTGAGGCGGCGCATTTGGGCGCGTGGGACATTGGATTGGAGCGCGGTTGGTGGTGTTTGGTTCGTATAGATGTGCTATACACTATGGTATAATTATTTTTTATTTTTGAGTTTTTTAAAGGTATAAAAATGTGTAGGGAACCCTAAGTACTCGTAATTTTAGGGTATAAATGCATAGTTTATTCATTTTTAGCTTGTATTTTCTTATGTTTTAGGAAATATAGTAGCTAATCTATATGAAAATGATGTCATATATGCTGTATAGAGCTTGGTTCAATTGTAGCATGTATATAGTTTAATATACTTGCAATTTTATAATTCCAAGAAAATTCAAACAATGGTAGAAAATCATTATTTTTCCATTACATATTGAATTGCGGTTTTGATTGTAGTTGCAACATGATTGTTTTTGTACGTTGGTTCACATCATGCTATACTTTTGTGTTAACGGAAAAATGTAAAAATTACATGAGATTATGTAATTATTTTTCTTAGTGGGAGTTTGTAGGTTGGTAGAATTCGAAGAAGTTCTCACCTAGAACTTAAAATTTGCGCAAATTAAACTAATTGATGATAATAGAACAGTTGTACATAAGAGTTGATTGGGAACATAGTAAACTTTCGTTTTTGTGTCTTTTGTTGAATTATTATTAATTTAGTTTGTCTTTACTGCAAATTAAAAATATGTGTTACTCTAAAAAGTGTGCTAGTATTGATTCAGCGTTTATTATGTCAACGTGTTATAGTAATTTATTATGACTTGAGCATCCAAGACCATTGTGGCTGGCCTCAATAAATGTGAGAAGCTGAACGATGACAATTATGATATTTGGCACCGAAGTGTTCAGTACATCCTTGGAGAGCAAAATGTTTTGAAAACCCTCAATCATATCATGGATGAACATGAGTATGGAACTTCAGCTCAATACATGAGAGATCTAAAAGCTTATCAAGCTTGAAAGAAGAAAAATAATATTGCTGGCATCACGTTATTGGGCTACATGCAAGATGATCTCATGTGTAAGTTTGAAAGTTATGATAAAGCTCAAGTAATGTGGGTTGCCTTGAAAGATAAGTTTAGGGGTACATCTGCCACTAAATTGAGAAGACTTACCATCAAGTTTGACACATACCGAAAGTACCCAAATGTAACGATAAAGTAGCATCCTCGAGAAAAATGTCAAATATGATTTGTGAACTAAAGTTGGCAGTTCACTCCATTACTGATGAATAGCAAGTTCATGCTATTATAAGGTCTCTTCTTGATAATTGAGAGAATGTGAAGATCAACATGACGTATAATGAGAATATTGTCACTTTTAATGATATAGCGCATTATTTGGAATAAGACGATAAGCGCCTAGAGGCTGCAAGATCTTCTACCCATGCTTATCTTGTTGAATCAAGTTCGTGCAAAGTTTCGGGCTTAAAGCGCAAAAGGAATTCTCAATTCAACAACAAAGAGAAGATAACTGATTAGGCACCTAAGAAGGCTAAGACCTTCCGACGCAAGATGCGTGGTTGGAAGAAGGACAATGCCAAGATGAAGTGCTACAATTGTGGCGAGATTGACCATTTTGTTCGTGAATGCACTAAGCTGAAAGAGACTCGGGAGCAACAAACCACATAACTAGAGACCGAAAAGCATTTGTGGAGTATCGTTGGATACAGTTTGGAAGAAAATAGATATATGTTGGGAATAACTCAAGAATTGAAGTGAAGGGTATCGGCACATGTAAATTAATTTTACATTGTGGTCGAAACCTATTCCTACATGATGTCCTCTATGCTCTAGATATTCAACAAAACTTGGTCTCCAAAGTTGTTCTTTTTACCCTAGGTTATGTATTGAATTTCTATTGTGATTATGTTAACATTTTATTGAGAATGGTTTATTATGGTTTAGGTCATGTTGTCATGCCCCGATCCTCGAGCATGTGCCCATCTTTCAATGGTCGATAAAATTTTGTGACTTCCCAGGACGAGTCGCCGATCCTTTTGTTTTATTGCACATACGGAAGTGAATAACAAATTTCCTGACAGTAATCATCTCAAGATAGAAAAGCAAGACAACAGATTCTCAAACAAAACATGCTTTTGAATACATTGAGTCAAGTACAAAAGTCTACAACTAAAAAAACTTCAATAGACCAGCTCTCAAAAGAAGCTGTCCTATCTAACCTACACTTCAGATCCCCTCAGTTCAATTTTAGGTCCTCCATCCTACGGTCTTGAAAGGTTAAAGCCCACAACGAGGTGAGATATAAATCTCAGCAAATTCACGCTCTAAACCTTGATTAGGAGGGTAATACGCCTAGAGCATCCTAAGCAAAAAAAAATAATAATAAATAAAAATCATAGGGGCTTACCTTGCCTCAGTTCCCTCATGCACATCAGTACAATTCGTATAATACATAAATGCAGTAATAACACTCGATTCAATGAAGTGTCTCAAATCACATCTCCGTCAATCATCTCACCTTAGTCAATCATGCATTTCCAGCGATTACAATCACACAAGCACGACCTAACCGTCACATGGCGGATCTAACTGACATACAGCAGATCTATCCGTCACATAGTGGATTTATCTGTCACAAAATGAATTTATCAATCACAAAGCGGATTTAACTGACATACAGTGGATCTCTCCGTCACATAACAAATTTATCCATCACATAGCGGATCTATCTATCACATAGCTAAGCATCGTCTCGCCCCATCAAGTATGACAACGTCTACCTTAAGACGGCTTTCCATATAAAAGCATCGTTCACCCGACACGTAGCGGGTGACGAATTCTCTTAACCGGCACACAATTATCCACTCTCAAACAAGGACATTGTGCTTCGCACTTAAATTCCTGGCCTTCGTGTTAAAAATAGCTAATAAAAAATAATCGTGTGTGGGTACACAGTCGGCCTAAGCCAAAAATATAATATATTCCTTTTGGAAAATTCCACTATTTAATATAATCTATAAAAATATTTTCGGCATTTTAAACCGGTGCCCGGTAATTTTCTAATTAATTATCGAAATTACTTAATTTTAGGATAAATACCCAAAATTATATTTCCACTCAATTTACACAAATCAACCCTCAATTGCATAAATTAACCATACGATTGCAATTAGCATAAAATTCCTGTTACCGGCTATCCCGGTCTAATTTTCAGAAAATAATTTAATAATTAATTAATTACCGAAAATTAATTAAATAAAATACATATTAATTCAATAAATACAAACTTAGGCTTAAAATTGCTAATCTAACCACCTATTGAACTAATTAAATTATCCTAATCATGCTAACTATAAGGCCACACAATAAATTAACTAATTACAATTTCTAACCACCTAAATCACTAATCTAACTAACCTAAATTAATTAAACAAAAAAATAATTACACTAATCTAATATTAATTAAATCTCACTCCTTAAACGTCATTAGCTTACTTAGTAGAGTTTTTAGTGCATAAACTCACCGGTTTAATGCAAAAACCGGTTCACCGTGACGACGGCGCAACGGCGGCCGAAACTTGGGTCTACGGCGATGTTGAGGGGAGCTTGGGCCGGGCCAAACAAGCCTTGCAAGCCCACAGCAACTGCTGGGCTTGACTGAGCTTAAATGATGGGCTGACACGCATGGGCCAGGCTGATTTCACAGGCTGCAGCGGCTGAAATTCACGAGCTGGAAAAGGGCTGGGCCTGACTTCGTGGGCTTGCTGCAGGCGTTGAAGACACTGTTGGGCTGAAGACGTGCTGCTGGAGGACTTCGAATGGGCTGGATCTGTGGGCTGAAGACGCGATGGAAGTTGGCTCAGGAACGTGCGGCTTCGCTGGCTTGCGGTCAACGAGGGGTTAGGGATTCGTGAAGGAGAAGCAGCAAGATTGATGGGTGAAGCGGCAGCTGCAGGGGCACTTCGGTGAGGGCTGAAGCAGGGGATCACGTCGCTGCTTGGGTCAACAAACCGGCAGGAGGCTTCTCGGGTTGACCGAACGTGAGGCAGCTTGGATCGATTCGGTAGGATGCTTCGGTGCTGCTGGATTAACTGGACGCGTGGCCGCTGCGGTTGCTTCGGTTTGCTGCTGGATGAAGGAGGTGGAGATTCGCGGTCAATGATGGTGGGATGGAGCGGCTACGGTTGACTCGGTGAGCTGGCGTTGGGGGCTTCGTGGGTGGAAGTGAAGGGGAGACCAAGGTTGGTGGAGGCGTGTAAGCTGCAGGCGTGATGGCAGAGCAAAATTCGGTGGGGGATGTTGCTTCAGGCGAGTAAAAGAAAATGAAAGGAAATCAGAACCAAGGAAAGATGAAAAAGAAGCCACGGAGAGGAGTCGATGAAGGTGACGCGCACGGGAGAGAGACAACGACGCGAGATACAGCGGTGAGGCTTGTTCAAGAAGCCAAAGTAAAAGGGAAAAAGTAAGCAAGGTTATCCACTTAATTGAAGACTTGGTCCCCCTAATACTTTCAAGAAGATAAATCCACAAATTATCCAATTTTAATGCCAAATGTTACACCCCCCATGCCTAGTCCGAATTTCTTCAATTTTGGACCTCAATTTCTTCTCCAATCTCCCAATTTGATGTCCAATTTTGTTGTAGAAAGAACCCACACAATTTCTACAAATCCCCATCACCAAATAGCTCAGTTTGGAAGTCAAAATTCCCTTCGCTTCGGCCCATCCGAATTTCCGTCATTTTCTAAATCGTCCGAATCAATTTTCGGTAAAAATCCCGAACTCGGCCGAATTTCTCTGAAAGACAATACGATGTCCTATAAATGAACTGTGACACACTCGAACGTCCGAATTCTAAAACCAAATTCAATTACGTGGTTAAAATTGACCGAACGCGATTTTAGTCCAATCCGACCTATTGGGTAGCTTTTATGGATTTTACCATAGATATATCCCTTAACGGCTTCACCAAATAAATTGGTTAACTCGTGAGTGATTAGCTCAGAGAAAAAGGACCATGGGAGCGTTGACGAAATGCCCATTTCATTTATTTATTTATTTATTTATTTTTGGTCAAACATTTCATTTTATTGGGATGGTTCGAAAATTCAGGACGTCACACATGTATTGAATGGTTTTACGGTGTTAGATATTAACTATGATTAGTATAATGTTAATGTCAATAGTTGTTTTTCTTTAATTGCATATTCTAGTAATGTTGAGATTGATCTAATAACCTGGCATGTTAGATTAGGTCACATTGGGTTACAAAGAATGCAAAGATTAGTTAGAGAATGCCCTTTAGAGTTACTCACTAATGTTAATCTAACCGTATGTGAATATTGTCTAGTGGAAAAGCAATTAGAAAACCATTCGGTAAATGAATTAGAGTTGAATTTCCATTATAACTCATACATTCTGACATTTTTGGTCCTTTGAACGTGAGGGCGAGGCATGTAGCCTCATATTCATCACTTTCATAGATGACTTCATGCGTTTCGGTTATGTCTTTCTGATCTCTCATAAGTTACAAGCATTAGATTACTTTAGACGATATATAATGATGGTAGGGAATCAGTTGAATAAAATAATAAAGGCATTGAGAATCGATCGTGGACATGAGTATCTATCTGAGCAATTCAAGGCTCTTTGTGATGAAAATGGAATTGTACAACAATTGATTATTCCTTATACTCCACAACAAAATGAGGTAACTGAGAAAATGAGTAGAACCTTATTAAAAATGGTTAAGTTTATAATGGCACAAATAAATTTACCTTTCTCCTATTAGAAACTTAAACGAATGCCCTCAAAATCAGTCATTTCCACCCCTTATGAATTGTGGACTGGTAGGAAATCAGACTTAAGTATTCTATGTCCATGGGGATGTGCAACTTATGTTCATGATTCTTTCCATAGATATGGCAAATTAGATCCTAGAGGGAAGAAATGTATCTTTATAGGATATTATGAACACTGCAAATGGTACATGTTCATAGGTGAACAAGCTGATGGAAGTGTGATTGAAATGGAGTCACAAGATATCACATTCTTTGAGAATAATTTTCCTAGTAGATGTGAGATTGATAAGGACTTTCAATTATATGAGATTGAAGATCCTTATAACACACCCACTAATGTTGTAGAGGGAAATGGAGATCTACCAAAACACACAAGACCTAATGGAAGTGTTGCATCGCTTGATGAACTGAATTCAAGAGAAATTCAATTACGTAAAAGTAATCGTAAAAGTATTCCTCGTTGTCGTTTTGAGATTGAAGAAAAAACATTTATGATTGCTTAGAAATACGATATTGAGCCTAAGACTAGTTAAGAGACTCTCTCATCCTCTGATAAGGAAGAATGGAAAAGAGCTTTGGAAGATGAGATTGAGTCAATGGGGGCAAATCATGTTTGGAACTTGGTTGATCTACCACACCATCGTAAGACCATTGGAAACAAATAGATATTTAAGATTAAGAGAATGGTGGATGGATCCATTGAAAAGTATAAGGCTCGTTTTGTGGCAAAATGTTATACTTAACAAGATGGTATAGACTATGAGGCTCTCCAGTTGTAAGGTTTGTCTCAATACATTTTATTCTAGCCATCGTTGCACATTTGGATCTTGAATTATATCAAATGGATGTAAAGACGACATTTCTGAATGGAGAACTAGATGAGGAAATCTATATAAAGCAGCCAATAAGTTTCATAGTTAAAGGTCAAGAGAATAAATTATGCAAGTTTCATTGCGCAATATATGGCTTTAAGCAATTATCTAGACAGTGATATCTTCATTTTCATCGAGCCATAATAACGTTTGGTTTCACAATGATCAAAGAATATCACTGTGTATATGCCAAACGATCCGAAGATAAATTTGTGATTTTATCTCTTTATGTAGATGATATTCTATTAGCTGGAAATGACAAGGTTTTGGTTATTACCATAAAAGAATAGTTGTTCTACGATTTTGAAATGAAGAACATGGGAGAAGCTACTTATATATTATGAGTTAAGATCGAAAGAGATCGATCAAAGAAACTCCTTCCTTTATCATAAGAGTCTTATATAATGAAGATGCTTAATTGTTTCAATATGCAGCATTGTAATCCCATTGATACCATTGTCATATAAGGTGAAGGCCTAAGTACTAAGATGTGTCCTAAGATTCTAGAAGAAATTAAAGTAACGAAAATTGTTCCTTACGCTAGTGTGGTCGAAAATTTGATATATGCTATGATGTATACTCAACTCGACATATGTTATGTCGTGGAATTGGTAAGCCGATATCAATCAAATCCTGGTCAAGCATACTAAAAAGCAGTGAAAATGATCTTGAGATACTTGAAAGGTACTATGAACTATTGACTTTGTTACCAAGGGAATGATTTACGCATATTAGGCTATTCAGATGCTGATTGGGGTGGAGACCTAAATGAGTGTAAATCAACTTCTGGATATGCATTATTGATTAATGGATGTGCAATTTCTTGGAATAGTAATAAATAGATATGTACGGCCTTATCTATGATGGAGGTATAATTTATTGGACACTCTATCATAGTGCAAAAAACAGTATGGCTAAAACGTTTCTTGGAAAATTTAGTCACTATCACTAAAATTCAAAGACCGGTGATAGTTTATTGCGATAGTCAAGTAACCATTGCTTATGTGAAGGATCCTAAGTACCATAGAAGGACAAAACACATTCACATAAAGAACAACTTCATAATAGATATAATAACGCAGAAAGAAGTGATCCTACAATACATTTCAATCAATAAAATGGCTGCTGATCCATTTACAAAGGTTGTTCCTAGAGATGAGACGTTATGTACAAATAAATGTTGAAGAGCAAGTTTAGTACATAAAATAATATGTCGCCTTAATTTGAATCAATATGAGGTCTGTAATTTGTTTATAATAAGACTGAACATGATAGTCCTACAATCACGTATGCTTGAAAGACGCCGGATGCGAGTACTTAATTGGGTGCTATAAAAAGCGAGCTGATTTAACACTCGAGTTAAACATGAGTACGTGAAAAGCACGTAAATATGTTTAGGCTAAGATCCGTATAGTGGATATATTTAATAAATAACATACATTCTTATAGAAAGATAAATCCACTATAGCATGTAATTCATACTATATGTGCATTGTACGACCGATAATGGAAGGTGAGTAAAGTTATCTCTATTTACTTATCGTGTGAGCCCCTGAGGTAATTTATAATTTATCTCATTTTGCGTCATATGTTACTTTTGACTATGCTCTTGAAGTGAAATATCAATGTTGCTACTTTAGCATGTTGCTAGCAGTCATGAATAAATATGGCTTTATAGGATGTGTCTAGGAAAATAGTTGTTCTGAAATAAAGAGAGATATGAGTGCGAAGGAAAACTATTGTTGTTTTACATATATCACATGTATTTACTAGTCGATCAATTATATCGTCTTATGTGGTTACGGATATAATTGTAAATACATAGTGTTTTGAGAATAGTTAAATATAGCCTTTAAGAGATATGTATACTTAGATTGATGTAATAAAATATATCTAGGGCACTGTGAGACATTGATTGTTTATCTCTTTTCGAGGTTACAGCAATTATGTCATTCTAACAGGTGCATAATTTGAACTCTCAAGTGTAGGTGTACTCACCGGTTGCACAGCTTACTTGCCAGTATGAATTATTTTGTAAAGTTGATGACTGTTGAATACCTTATATTCTTGATAGAATGCTATCAAGCCCATCATGTTCGAGTGGGAAATATTGTACTTAATAAGTACGTCCATGATGGGGTGTGATGAGAACGCATTATTTCATCTTGATACGCTATGATGGATATACAACTTTTGAAAGGATGTGAGGGAGTCATATAAAAGACTCCTGAAGACAACCATTTAGATGGTTGGCAAAACATATGCTAAACAACTCACCTCCTTTTCTTGTCCCCTTTCCATCAAAAGAAAAAGAAGGCGTTCCATTTATTCTTTATAAGAACAATTGCATTTACATTGTGGAAATCAAATGTTTTTCTCGTGATTACATTCAGACTGACGTGAAGTAATATTGTTCGTGATTCATCCGCAATTCAACGATTGTTCAGGGGTAAATTGTTGTTTGCTCATCAGAAAAAGATAAGTCGTTTTCCATCGACTTTCTTCCAACAAATTGGTATAAATAATTCTTCCATGTGAACCCATCCCATTGGTGGTCGTGTGGTTTGTGCTCAATTCATCTATTGGAAGGGAGCAAGTTCACCCACGGTCCAGGGGAGGTGGGTCCCCTCGGGTCGCCTCGGGTTTATGCCATCGACTCCCGGCTGTACGGTGGTTCCCGGGTCACCAAAAAATAAAAAATAAATAAATAATTCTTCCATGTGAAATATGATCTCATATGAGTAAATTGCTGGCAAAGACTTTAGACCAAGTTGCTAAAGAGCCCATATTTGAATAAGATGACTCATCTCCTATACATTCGAGGATAATTCCCTGCATGAGATCTAAATTTACAATAGACATCATGTATCTCATTAAATTAAGCAATCTAGAAGAAGTGAGACAAATATAAAGCATATTGGATTAAATAGACGATTTATCTTCATATAAGGCCTTTTAAACTTTAGTTTGACTTGTCCTCTATTAGGCAGCTTCATTCCACCATGGCCACCATCGCAATTTCTTCTTCTTGCGGACTCTTGTACCGTTCCATCTCAATGCCTTTAAATTCTTAGCATGTTCTAGACGCTTCAAAAAAACCCTTTTACAAGAGCATGAAGATGGCTAGCTTGGTGATTACCAAACTTTGTCACTTAATTCACATCTCTCTCGCTTTTATGGAATATGTTTTGCATTCGGTTCCACATGAAAGTATTGGGGTGTCTCTGCAATTTGCTTTCTTGGTCATTCATGTCACACCCCAAATCTTCTAGGGATGAGATGTCATGCCCCAACCCTTGAGTGTGTGCCCATCCCTCGGTGGTTGAATAAATTGTGACGTCCTAGAACACATCGCTAACTTTCTTTTTTTTTTTTAATGTGCATGCAAAAGTGAATAATTAAAATCCTCAGACAACACAAAGATGGGATAGAAAGGTAGGACCACAAATTTTGAAAACCACAACACACTTTTATACACATCATACTAAGTTATATATACAAGTCTAGTCTATATATAAAAGTCTACAAAAGGTAGAGGGGCTACAAATCCTCTAAGCATTCGAATCTCCGACTAAAGGTTCCGGGGTCTCAGGTTTCGAGGAATTAGGGTCTACCATTGAACCACCAAGAAGGCCAGTCGTATCCTAGCCAAAAGCGATCTCTAACACTGACATAGGAATCTCAGACTCTAGTAGGAGACCTTCCCTGGGTCTATCTCGCCCATAACGATACCATGACCTAAATTGATTGGGTACCTTCCGGGGTAGACCCACATCAACCCAGACAATAGATTTCACAAGTTTGTAGACCCAAGCTCCTTGGCTTCCAAGGAGGGGAATCTAAGAGATCTATTTGGTGACCTTCTTCGAATGACTAAAGTGCTCAGGATGAATAGCCATCTAAGAACCTGAAAATGTTAACCCACGACGAGGTGGGACAAGGTCTTAGCAAGTTCACCCCCTAAACTCCAACTAGGAAGGAAATACGCCTAAAGGCTACCTATGCACACACAAGACAAAGGTTTTATCTTTGCCTCAGTTCTTTCCTACAAGTCAGTACGATTCAAATATTCAACCAATCACTTCAATTCAAATCAAATCATCGATCCATCAATCCATTCGATTCAATATCATCCATACCATCTATGACATTCGATCAATTCAACCACTGCTCACCCAAGCTGGAAAAAAAAAAAAGATGATATAGCTCACCAAAGCTAACAATATATATATAATGCTCACCGAAGCTGCTATATAATATAACTCACTGAAACTAATAGATATCTATAATTGCTCATCAAAACTGCTAGAGTATACTACTCACCGAAGCTAACATATCAAGGCCCTCAGGCTTATATAGTATACTGATCTTATCAACTAATAAATTTACCATTTTTATGATACCTGATAAAAATACTTGTGTATGAGTATACGGTCGGCCTATACTAAAATACAATATTTTCCTTTCCAAAAATCCCATCATTTAATATAGTCCACAAAAAATTATTTTTGGCGTTACATACCGACGCCCAGTGTTTCTCAATTAAATACTTAAATTACTCAATTTTGGGATAAATTTTCAAAATTACAATTATCACTCAAATAGCACAAATTAATATTCAATTAAATAAACCAAGCACTCCATTGCAATCAACACAAAATCCGGTCACCGACTATTTCGGTCTAATTTTCGAAAAATAATAAATAATTAAATAAATACCAAAAATAATTAAATAAATACAAGTAAATGCCATAAATGCAACCTTAGGCCAAAAAAGCCTAATTAAATACCGAAACGGATCCGAAAAAATTCTGAACAAATGTAGATAAATAATACAACCTATCTAGTTGCTAATTAAACCGCTCTAACCACCTAACATGCAATAACGAGTAATTAGATTGCTAATCTGTTTTAACTAACTACCTAATCCAAGTTTAACCTAAACTAATCAACCATTAACATCATTAACTTCATAAACGAAGATTAGTAAGTAAACTCACCGGTTTTGAAATTCGATGATGAGTCCATGGTGACGGCAAGGGGGAGATGAGTGACAAACTTCGAAGCAGCGACACCCTACGAGGCCCATAAATGGTCCAAAGTGGGCCTCGAAGCCCACAGTGGCTTGCTAGCTTCAGCTTCTAATCTTAGGCTGAGGGAGGCTAGATGGAGGCCGGCTAGGCTAGAAACGACACGGGTGGTTGGTGGACGGGCTATAGTGGCTAGGTAGGTTTACACGGCGACGGACGATAGCTCAAGCGATTGGATAGGGGCTCAATGGGGCTTGAGGAAGCTCGAGGGATGGCCTGAGCACACAGGACAGTGGAACGGTGCATGGGACGAGTGGGCTAGCGTGTGGGGCAGGACGGCGACATGGCAAGGCTCCGGCGGCTCGGTGAAGCTTGCGACGGCAAGGGGGGATGGTTACTCGGTTTCTTTGCACTTTTTGGAGCTCCAAAGGGTCTCTAATGGAGAAAGTGAAGCTTGTTGAAGAAGAAAAAGGGTTGAAGGCTTGGAGGGGGCTACATTAGCCTCCATAGTCCTCCATTGATCATTACTTTGGCCCCGCTTGGTTTCAGCTCTATCCTCAGCCATTTTGCAGTAATTGAGCTTACTTAGGAAGCCAAGGAAGTGGTACAAAGGTTGAGGACAAGGGGGGCCACAAATTTGGAACATTTTCCCCTAAATCCACTTCAATTTCCTTATGAATTGATTCGATCCGGCCCCCATAAATCCAACTAAGATGCCTACAATTCACATTTTTCCTCGTCAATAGAACCAGCTTGCATCCCAAAAACGCGATAATAAACGGTCCCCTGAATTGTCCGGTCGAAAACGTCCTTATTTTGAATTTCCCCCAAAAATCTCGGTTTGTAGAAAAACTTCAGGGGGATGAGTCAACGTTCCCAAAATGACTCGCGACATGACAAAACTTTTAATTTCTGAAATTGGATTCAAATTCGCGATTAATTTCAATTTGGCGCGATTTTAGCATGACCTAGTCTACTACGTAGTTTTTAGAAATTTTTGGTGCAATTGACCCATGGTCGATTTATTTCGAGTCACAATGTACATCTTCGACACATTTGTGACTCTCGATGGTCGTGAAAATCTCAAGGTTTCCAATATGACCATAGGGTATCAAAACAACAAAAAAATCGATCTAGTGCCGATCGACAAGAATTTTACAATATAGTGGAATCACCCACTCTTTGATCATCGATCTAAGTCGAACCAATCTATCTCTGATCCCTGATCAATTTTTAACTATGCCGTAATGATCTCTGCAGATGAGCACGGTTAAGTAGTCTATTCCTAGTCGAATTCTGAAATCTTTTGCATTAAAATCCTTTAATGACTTCCCCAGATATTCTAGTTATCTCATAAATGATTAGCTCAGAGAATAGTACTATAAACACGTCTATGAAAGGCTCAATTCATTCAATTAAAAACATGACTGGAAATTCAGGATGTCACAACTATTTCCCTCTTATAAAAATTTCATTCTCGAAATTTAAACCATTACAATTCTTTAAACAAAAATGCGGAGCTACAGTCATCTCATTAAACCCTCACTTTCCCAAGTTGCTCCTTCAGTGGCGTGGTGTTGACAGACCACTTTAACTAATGGGATTATCTTGGTACACAAAATCTACTCTTCGTGATCCACGATCTGAACTGGGTTTTCCACATACAACACTCTATCGTCCATGTTTACTTCCTCAAAATTAAGCACGCGAGTCGAGTCAGGCTCATATTTCCTCAACATCGACATGTGAAAGACGTCATGCACTTACGCTAGCCTTGGCGGCAATGTAAGATGATACGCTAGGATCCCAATTCTCTCTAGAATCTCAAAGGGACCTACGTACCTCGAACTCAACTTTCTCTTCTTGTCAAAGCGTGAAGTACCTCTTATTGGTGACACTTTTAGAAAAACGTGATCACTAACTTGGAATTCCGAAGGCCTTCGACGCTAATTTGTTTAGCTTTTTTGGTGGCTCTAAGCGGTCTTTAATCTATCCTTATTGACAGCAACTGCATCCACTGACTGTTGGACTAACTTGGGGTCTGTAATCTTTTGTTCTCCTACCTCATCTCAACAGACTGGTGTTCTGCATACTCTGCCATATAATGCTTCGAAAGGAGCTATCTGAATGCCTGCTGGTAGTTGTTGTTGTAGGAAAACTTGATAAGATGAAGCCGTTCCTCCCAACTTCCCTTGAAATTCAACACACAAGCACGCAGCATGTCTTCAAGGGTTTAAATCGTCCTCTCAGACTGGGCATCCATTTGAGGATGATATGCCGTACTGTATTGCAACTTCATCCCTAAAACAGTCTATAGAATTTTCCAAAAAGTAGCTGTAAACCTCGGGTCTCGGTCTAATGTAATCGTCACTGGCATTCCATGCAAACAAACTATTTGACGCATGTACAAATCTGCATGTCTATCTAAATTAAGGTCCTTTCGTACTGCAATGAAGTAAGCCGATTTTGTTAGTCTGTCGACTACTATCCAAATAGAATCATTACCCCTTTGACTCCTTGGTAAGCTTGTCACAAAATCCATTGTGATGTGCTCCTATTTTCACTCGGGAATCTCGAGAGGTTGTAGAAGTCTTCCCGGCTTACAATGATGTGCCTTCACTTGTTGACACATCAAATACTTGGCGACATGCTTGGTAATGTCCGCCTTTATATCGAACCAACAATAGTGTTGATGTAGATTTTGATACATCTTTGTATTGCCGAGATGAATGCTGTAACTGCTACGATGAGTTTCTGACAAGATTTCTTCCTTAAACGCTGCATCGTCAGGTACACATAATCGTCATCGGAACCTCAACGTTCCATTCTCAAAAACCTAAAAGTCAACCTTTCTCTTATCGGTGTTCTCTTGCAAGATTTTTTTAATCTTTGGGTTTGCCCACTGAAGTGCCTTAATCTTGATCTACACTTTCGGCTCAATTCTGAGGGTGGCCATAAGATTCGAGAGGTGACCCACCTCAAATTTGAAAACTGAATCCCGAGCTCTTTCGAGTAAAACCCATTCCTTAATCATCATTTGTGCAACTGAAGACTTTCGACTCAAAGCGTCTGCGACCTTATTCGCCTTTTCAGGATGGTACAAAATATCACAATCGTAATCCTTCAAAAGTTCCATCCAGCGACGGTGTCTCATATTCAACTCCTTCTGGTAGAATAGATACTTAAGACTTTGATGGTCAGTGAAGATCTGAAATCTTTCCCCACACAAATAATGTCTCCAAATCTTCAGAGCAAAAATAATTACGTCGAGTTCTAAGTCATGTGTTGGGTAATTCAACTTGTGAGGTCTCAACTAACAGGAGGCGCATGTAACAATTCTACCATGTTGCATCAACACACAACCTAGTTCTCTAAATGACGCATCACTATAGATATTGTATCCTCCAACACTAGATGGAAGGGTCAGTATAGGCGCAATAGTTAGCTTCTGCTTAAGCTCTTGGAAACTACGCTCACACTTGTCGGTCCACACAAACTTCTCTTCCTTTTTTCAATAGTCGAGTCATCGGCGACGCTAAGGCTGAAAATCCTTCTACAAACCTTTTATAGTAACCTACCAAACCTAAAAAGCTCTTGATCTCTAACACAGTTGTCGGTCTTGGCCAGTTGATAACTACTTCTATCTTGGATGGGTCCACGGAGATTCTTTCAACTGAAATCACATGACCTAGAAACGCTACACAAGTCAATCAAAACTCGCACTTGCTAAACTTAGCATACAACTCATGATTCCTCAGGGTCTGGAGTACCATCCTCAGATGTCCCTCGTGCTCCTCAACACTTTTCAAATACACCAGGATATCGTCGATGAACGCGATCACGAATTGATCCAAGTATTCCTTGAACACTCAGTTCACTAGATCCATAAAAGCAATTGAAACGTTCGTCAATCCAAACGGCATTATAGTGAACGTTTGTCGATCCTGGGAGTGGATACTTTTTCTTGATCGTCACCTAATTAAGTTGACAATAGTCAATACACAGGCGCAACGAACCATCTTTCTTCTTCATGAACAGAACTAATGCTCCCCAAGGTGATGCACTGGAACATATGAATCCTTTATCCAACAATTCTTGCATCTACACCTTCAATTCTTTCAACTCAAACAATGACATCTAGTAAGGAGCCTTAGAGATTGGCTCTGTCCCAAGAGCTAATTCAATCACGAATTCAATCTTTCTCTCTCTGGCGGTAAGCCTAGCAATTCTTTCGGAAACACGTCTGGAAATTCTTGCACCACTGAAATATCTTCGATCTTCAGCTCCTCAACTGTCGTATCCACAACAGTTGCTAGGTAACCTTGACAACCTCCGTCTAACAAATGGTTTGTGTTAAGTGACGAGATTAAGGAAATCGAGGGTCCTCATCAATTCCTTATGAACTCGAAACTTTCACCCCTTAACGGACTAAACTAAATCACTTTAGGATAATAGTCCATCTTAGCTCGTTGCTTGGTGAGCCAATCCATGCCAATTATCAATGCAAAATCATACATAGTTAAGACTAACAAAGCAATCCTCCCCTTAAAAGGGCTAGTACGCACACCTATAGGGGGTGAATAGGTGTATATAAAAATTTATTCGCAAGACTTCAATAAATTGCCTTTGAAAATGATTAACTAAAGATGTAAACTACTTTTAAATAATTCCATGAGACAATTATAAAAAGCAATGAAATAAGGAGTTAAGGAAAGAAAATTGGAACACAAGATTTATAATAGTTTGGCTTAATCCAAGCCTACGTCCACTCTCCCACGCTGATAGCCCACTAGTTGAATTCCACTAAGAATCAAAAGAGATTATACATCATGTGATCTTCAACTTCCTCAGTGGAGAGTCTCAGCTAGTCTCTTCACAAAGTCACACTATGAGCTTCTCTCTTTTGTATACAATTTGAGCTCGATGAATTGAAAGAACAACGAACTAGAGATTCAGACTTTGAAATTCTTTTTTCACGCACTCTCTCCTCAAACAACTGAAGAGTTCGCCTTAAATACTCCTCCATGCCTTCACAACTGTTGGCACTTTCTGAGGGAATTCTTCCAATCTACCCATTAGACAGAATCAATTAAGGTGATCTCGAGTCATTGAATGATTAGTCATGAAAGCCCATCAATCTTGTTTGCCAATACAATCAGGATCTTTGGTTTTCATAAGTAGAACCTTCTAAGTTTGCTCACATTTCAAAAGATCTTCACATCGAAGTAGATAAGAATAATCAATCTTGCTAATGATTATGTATCTAGCCAAAAAGGTTTTCCAAAACCATACGAATCGAATCTTTGAAGACAATTCGTCATTTGGATAAGTCTTATTTCTTCGTTTGGAAACTATCAATGAGGGCAAACTTTGAGTCTTGAGTCTAGCGGTTTTTAGACTTTGACGACAGAATCTGGAGTTCTTCAGACTAGACTGATGGAAACTTTTTGTCAACTTCAAAACAATAAATGAGTTTTCTCCAACAATCTCCCCCTTTTTGGTGGTAACAAAACTTTCTTGCAGATTTGAAAATTGTTGTCCTGCAAAACAATACTTAAGCAATACATGATAACTTATAAAATAAGCTGATTAGGACTTGGATAGCATCAATTTTGCAACCACATAAAACATGTTAATCCTGCAAGATAACTATCCATCGACAATCAATATCTCAGGCTAAGTTATTGCATGCATCAAAGATTCAAATCACAATAACAGTCAAGCAGTCAAGATCTAAAGTCAAAAGTTCACAACCAAACAAAAATACCAAAGTCTAAAAAATCATCAAAATAAAAGTCATTAAAATAAAGACAAGACAAAATCTGCACAACTTCTCCCCCTTTTTGTCAACAGAAAAAAGTGGAGAATAAGTAGAAAGAGTTGAGTGAAAAGAGTGGTGTGAAAATCATGGCTGTTTTGGCAAGCAAACAAGTTGGAATTCCCCCATTGAGCTCAGTCTTTTCAAGCTTTCCAAGAGTCTACTTTAGTTGCTGTAAATCTTCACCCTTCGCATGATCTTGCACTTGAGTCTTTACAGTGAGTGGCTATTCTTGCAACAAAACTAAAGTAACCAAAATGGCCTTTTTGAGATCTTTTATTGCATACTCCAAACCATATTGATGTTTCCTTAAATCCAACAGGATATCGATCATTCTTGAAAAGTCCGCTGATTGTGCTAGTGCAACACTAGGTCCAGCCGAATTTGTTCTTGGAGTCTTGAGATTAGAGAATTCTTTAGCAGTTCGTCTACCATGACTAGGAATGGATGCCTCAATGTCTGATTCAGGATAAAGAGAGGCATACACGTCATCTGGATCTGCTGCAGAACGACTAACATCACTAGTTATAACAAATAAAGAAATACCTCGTTTTTCAGTAGCTCCCCCTGTTTATGTGCCTTCATGTGGAGAAGTGAATTTTTCTTCCTATTATGCTTCAGCAAGGGAGTGATGTTTTTCTTTTCCTTTCGCTCCAGCAGTTCCAATCCTTGTCTGTTCCGAGTTACTTGACAATGATACAACTAAGGTAGGCTTAAAGGAATCATCTCGAGCCTCTTCTTCCTTTTCTTCTCTTCTTCCTTCCTCTTCCTCTTCCTATGTTCTCTTTTCTTCTTCACTTCTTCTTCCTTCATCTCTTTTCTCAGTCTCTTCTCTGGTCTCTCGTTCTTCTGTCTCTTGAAAGCTAACAAAACTCTGTAAATTGCAAAGGGCAAAGGCGGAGATGGTAATGTCATCCTCATCTTCTTCATCTTCCAAGATAAGTGTTCTCCTCTTCTTGATAGGTTTAGTCATTGGTTCTTTGCCTTTTCATTTTGATGCCATAGAGCTTTGCTTTGCCTTGACAGGGGATTTCTCCTTCATTCGCTCTAACACCTTGTTGAGTTCCTTCAGACACATCTTGGTGACCATCTTCAATCCAATTACCATAGAAGCAATGCTTCGCAAGCACAAAGGAGCAAGTAAATGAATGTTGAAATGTCCAAAGATTCTTGTGATAAGAGCAGAGTATGGGAGTTGTCCCTTGTCTTTCACCACTGTCTTGTATATGTGCATCAGGATGGTATGAAGCAAAGAGAACTTGTATCCAACATTGATGATATACATCAACTTTGCTTCAGAATGAGACACATCAGTCTTGGATGTTGATTTTAGACGGATGCGGTTGATCACGATTTGATGTAGCAAGATGTTGGAGGCATTCATCCTAGATTAGGAAATCTTGCCTTCAGCAATCCTTTCTTGTACTAAATTCCATGTAGCGTGAGTAATGGACACACTGATCGGTTGGAAGCACACTCTTTCCACCCCAATCAAGTCGGCCAAAATATCCACATCGATCAAAAATTCCTTATCCTTAATAGTAAAAGAGAATCTATTTGCATCCAAAAAGGATAGATTCGAATATAAATAGGCTATAAGTTCTGGATAAGCAATTGTTGTCTCAGAACAAGAACGCTCCAGTTGAAGAAGTATAAACTTCTCCCTCAGATTTACTTGCACAGAATCAAGAAAATCAAAATCAACGCTTATAGGGTTTATAACCCATCTCTTCATCAATTTTGAATAAACCTTATTGTGGTCCTTAAACCGGAATAGACTCGCTCCATCACCACCAACATTTGCAGCCACTCCCATCCTAGGTTGGAAATGTGTGAACATTCTTTCGTCATCATCCTTTCCTTCTGGCTGATTGAAAGTGCCAAAACGCAAGTCACTAGGAAAGTTGGCAAAAGTCTTTTCAACCGACCCTTTTTCAGCCACGCCCAACTTCTCCATATCGCACAAGAATAGAGTTTCATTCGTGTAGCCTCTCTGTGGCACCCCTCGAACGGCCCCCGATCCGTCAAGGTCGCCGCAAATTACTTAACACTCATTCTATTACATACCAATAAGGTAACTTTTTAATTTAAGTAAAATCATAGTTCATAGGGGTTAATCAGTAGAATACTTTTTCATATATATATTTTGTAAAGGTCCCAGCGTAATTCATCAGCGGAAGCATAAACAAGTCTCACCATCTCTTCCTCCAATAACAATAATGCAATGCACACCAATTACGCACCAGAAGAAAAGATAAAACCGATTCACTTTTATTTATATTTTCATGATGGACATTCAGATCGATACAACAAAAAGGCCAAGATTTTTAACTATACTTGGCTATATCCAAAAGAGAACTCGACCCTACATGAAAGATGTACATCCCTCCATCGACAAGTGTCGACTATCCCCAAAAAGAAAACGCCAGCTCCGACCAGTCCTACGTGCCATCACACCCAGCCCAGTGCATCGGGCGGCAGCAGCGGTAACATCCCTAGCATCATGCCATTGCGTCGAACGTGAATGAACAAAAACTCTTGGATGATAGGCCATCAGCTGAACCCACGTCGTACATCACCAATGCTCGAACTCGGACATACTCCAGACTAGGTATACTAATACAGAAAAGCTCGGTGCACTCCACCTCGACGTCAGTAAGTATGCCATAAAAGGTATCACGCACAACTGGTGAAAGAGGTATCTTTCTAATCTGAAATGTTAATCTCCAAAATGGGTGAGTACAACCACTCAGCAGTAAAGATCTGCCACACTACACAGTGCATCAAACAGAACAATCAAGGTATCATGAATAAAGCACATATCATTTATGCATTCAAGCATACCTTACCTTGCAGCCATACATATATCACCATGCCATATGTGCATATACCACCATGCACTTATCATCAAACAGTCATGCATATATCACCATGCCATATGTGTATATACCACCATGCACTTATCCTTAAACAGTCATGCATATATCACCATGCCATATGTACACATCCATGCACATGATACAGCCTCAATTTTTATCTTTCCAAGAACCAATGTTTGCATCCCTCAATTTATCGCTCGGCATCACGAGGAACCTCTGGCACACACCTCCGGGCACCCGGCACACACACTCCGAGCATCTCGTACCCCAACTAGCATCACGAGGTATCCCCCCAGCACACACCTCCGAGGCTTCCGGCACACACCTCTAGGCATCCCGAAACTCCCGAGGACATCCGGCACACACACTCCGTGCATCCAGCATACACACTTCGGGCATCCCGAAACTCCCGAGACATCGTCGGCTCACACCTCCGACGGTCTTGTTATTATCTGAATTTATATTCACACATGTATCTCAATTTCAACATGGCATTTGATGCATCAATGTCAAGAGTCTCAACCAGCTGTTTTTTTTTTAATACCATATAACATGCCATATGTCATCACATATGTAGCAAGATCAACCACTCAAAGCATTACATCACATGGAAAAATTCATTTATTTTTTATAACACATCAATTTTTAGATAAAACAGAATACACTCATTTGGTTAAAACTCTAGGAAAATTAATAAATGGTATAAATAAATTCTGAAAACTTGACACATTATAGACAAGACCTAAAGACAGATATCTCATGAAAAACACCATACCAAAAGAATCTCACACAAAACAGTACGGTCCATGAATCACAGTCTTCAAAATTTTTACACTTCAGCTTGCACAGTTTCGGAAGTAATTTAAATTAAATATCCAATTGAACTCAGAAAATTCTGAAATTTTTATATGTTATAGACACGTCATAAAGGTAAATATCTTGTCAATAAATCGAAATCCAAATCGTTCTAGATTAACAGATATAGATGATTAATTCCCCCTGTTCTCGGTGTCATTTTTCCAGATTATCTTCTTTCAAAGGAAACTCGTTTCACCAATATACATATGTCCATTTCTTCTAAAATTTCAGTATGTTACACCTCAGAATATTATCTACAACTTTCATTAAGGACACATGATCAAATTTTAACTGTATGATTTTATAAAAATCATAGAATCATACTAGGTCGAGGTAGCATTTTCCCAGATCCAGTTCCTTCAAAGGACAACGATTTCACCAACCTATTTTTGTTCATTTCCTCTAAATTTTTTATATGTTTTACCTCAAGAAGTACACTACAACTTTTATTAATAACTCAAAGTGATATTTTCCCAAGAAAGTTACTTTACAGCCCACGAAATCACTAAAGGTCAGCACAACAAATTCCAGATCTAATCTCTCCAAAGGAAAATCGTTTCACCAGAAATCATTGTCCGTTTTGTCTCAAATTTTAGTATGTTATTCCTCAAGATGTTTTCTATAACTTTTATGAAGAGATCAAAGCGAGATTTCAACTAAAAAGTCGCATGCAGCTCACAAACTAATGAAGGGTCAGACTGGTTTTTCCAGGAAACAGCATGCTAGGCCAACAAATTTCTCCCCATAGCTTCGACCTTTCATCACATCTACCACAACCAAAATTCACCATCTTCTGCACACATATCATAGCAAGCAAAGGGTAGGTTTTAGGACTCTACTTGCCTCGAATTTAAGCACAAAAAAATGACAAACGGCGGGCAAGGCGGCGAACGAACAGCGGCGAGCTAGGTGGACAATTGGCAAACGGCCCTCCTCCTTCTTCTTGCACGCATGGCCTCTCCTTTCTCTCTTCCTTTCTTCCTTTCCTTTCTCTCTTTCTCTCCTCTCTCTCTCTCGGACGACTCCCTCTTTTTCTCTCCCTTTCCTCGCCTAATCCGCCCCCCTCACTCTCTAATTTCTTCCCCCTCATGATTAACAATCATGATCTTGCATGCCGGCGCCACTTGGCAATTGCCATGCAAGATGGGCTTTACCGGCTGGGCTTAGGGCCAGCTTGGTCGACGGCAGCTCCTCCTCTCCCTTTGGGCTTCACAGGCCAGGCCCATATGGCTGAATGGTGGGTGATCGTGGGCTGGTCTTGGCCTAAGAGTCTTGGCCCACTCTTCGCTAATTTAATCTACTAATATCGTTCACTTAAATAAATTCCTAACTTACAAAAATAATATGGCCATAAAACTTGTAGTCATAAATCCATAAATTCCAATTTATAACACACATGGCCAATGATAGAATTTTCTTTCGTATCAAATAATTATCCATTAAAAGCTTGGCTATAAATCTTATTGCAAATTATGGATTAAATGGCTACAATTCAACTTAAGGCATGTGTTGTGGTCTCCTGCTTGCGATTCTGGAAGACTTTATTGAAGACATTGTCGCTTTATGGGAGAAATCTCGAACTCGATCGCCGAAAAAGGTGAAAACTTTTGAAATAAACTAGCGAGAAAGTGAGAGTAAATGTAATTTTTGTATTCTAGGGTTTGAGAGTAAAAACAAATAAGAAGAATCTCGACAATATAAAAAGCAAATGAAGCGGGGTAAACGAATCATCACAAAGGAAAAAATAAAACTGCCTTTTTGAAAATGAAAATTGCCATAAATTCAAAAACTCATAAAAGACAATTTCTAAAAATACAACAATCAATTAGTGATTAAAAAATAACCGTACCTTTTTAAAAAATCATTCGCAAATTAAATTACATGTATAGAAAAATGATAAACTTACAGTCATAACTTGGTTGCTCTGAGTTTGACGAGCTTCAAACTTTAATTAATAGAATATATAATGTTTAGTCTGGTGCGAATAGACTCAAATACGTTCTTTTCAAGTGGCTTCGTAAATATATCTGCCAACTGATTCTTAGAGTCAATAAATTGAATCTTAACTTCTCCATTGTGAACATGATCTCTAATGAAATGATGTCTAATTTATATGTGCTTTGCTCTAGAATAAAGAATTAGATTCTTGGTGAGATTTATGACACTGGTGTTATCACATTTAATCTCGGTGCATGAGTTTTCAATTCCAAAATTTCTTAGCTGTTGTTTTATCCACAAAACTTGAGAGCAGCAACTTAACTTTACTTCTTCGAAAACCAGGACACCAACTTGTTTTTAAGCAATTGACATGTACTAGAAGTACTCTTTCTGTCCACTTTGTATCCTGCTAAATCTGCATTTGAATATCCAAGGAGAGTAAAGTCTCCTTATTTAGGAGACCATAGACCTAGTTTTGGAGTTGTTGCAACGTACTTGATGATGTGCTTTGCAGTAGTTAAGTGAGATTCTTTGGGATTTGATTGTAATCTAGCACAAATACAAAATGTCAAGTTTAGATGCAGTAAGGTAAAAAAGTGAACCAATTATGCTCATGTATAGCTTCTGGTCTATACTCTTTCCTTCTTCATCTTTATCTAGCTATGAAGAACTTGACATAGGTATCTCGGTCCTTTTACAATTTTCCAAACCGAACTTTTTGATGAGATCTTTCACATATTTCTCTTGATGAATGAAAATTCTCTTCTTCAATTGTTTGACTTGTAATCCAAGAAAAAAGATTAATTCACTCATCATTCTCATCTCGAATTCATCCTGCATAGACTTAGAAAATTTCTTGCACAGATTTTCATTATATGATCCTAAAATAATATCATCAATATAGATTTGAACGAGTTGAAAATCTTTACCTTCTCTTTTAATGAACAAGGTAGTGTCTACTTTACATTTATCAAAACCATTAGGAATTTACTTAACTTGTCGTACCAAACCTGAGGTGCTTACTTTAATCCATAAAGAGCCTTTTTCAATCTAAAGATTGAGTCTGGCATTCTTGGATCTTCAAAACCAAGTGGTTGTTCCACATAGACTTCTTCTTAGATAAATCCATTTAGAAATGCACTTTTTACATCCATTTGGAATAACCTGAAATTTTTATTGCAAGCAAAAGCAAGTAATAATCTAATTGCTTCTAACCTTGCTACTGGTGCATACGTCTCATCATAGTATATCCCTTCTTCTTGTGTATATCCTTTGGCTACAAGTCTTGCTTTGTTCCTGACCACTTTTCCTTTCTCGCTCATCTTGTTTCTAAAAACCCATTTAGTTCCAATAATAGACTTATCTTTAGGTTTAGGAATAAGTTCCCAAACATCATTAATAATGAACTATCTAAGCTCTTCTTGCATAGCTTCAATCCAACTTTCATCAACCAAGCCTTCTACTACAATTCTAGGTTCAACTTCAGAAACAAGTGCTAAAGCACTAGACTCTTCACACCTTTTGTATCTGGTATGAATTCCTTCATCAATGTTGCCAATGATGAGTTCCTTGGGATGACTTGACTTATGCTTCCAATTGTTGGTTGGTTTATGAGTTTGTTGATCCTCTGTTTCAGTTGAATCTTCTGGTTCATCTTGTTGTTGAACTTCAGGAGTCTGAACCACTTTGGGGAAAGTAGACTTTGTAGGATTTGGAGTAGGTTCAGATTCTTCAAGTTGAGCCTGATTCAGTTGATTCTGCATTGAGTCTTGAAACTTGACGTTCATAGATTCTTCCTTAGACTGACCCTTCTTGTTAAATACTCTATAGGCTTTGCTTGAGGTTGAGTAGCCAAAGAAAATTCCTTCATCCTATATTTCTTCAAACTTACTAGTTCGATCATTTGCATTCTTTAAAATAAAACACTTACAACTAAACACATAGAAATAAGAAACAATTAGCTTATTTTCTTTGAATCACTTGTAAAGAGTTTTCTCCAAGATAGGCCTTAAGAATACTTTGTTAATAATATAACAAGCTGTAGAAACTGTTTCAGCCCAAAAACGAGAGGAAATATTGCTCTCAATTAAGAGTGTTCTAGCCATTTCCTACATAGATCTATTCTTTCTTTCCACAATCTCATTTTACTCGAGAGTATATGGAGAAGAGAAAACATGCAGAAAACCAGAGTTACCATAGAATTTTGCAAAGTCTTGGTTTTCAAACTCACTTCCATGGCCTGTCCTAATACTCAAAATAGCATATCATTTTTCATTCTGAACTTTTTTGCAAATTTTAAAAAATAAGAAAAGATTTCAAATTTACTTGCCAAGAAGTATACCCATATAAAGTGAGAATAATCATCCACGATTACTAGGCAATATCTCTTTCCACCAATACTTTGAGTTCTGGTTGATCCAAAAAAATCCAAATGTAGAAGCTGCAAAACTCGATTAGTAGAAGTCACATGGTGTTCATAAGTCACACTTTTGATACGTCAGGTTGGGCAATCCACGAACAAGCTTCTTGGAGGAGATCTTGGCAATTTGCTTCATGTTGACATGGCCAAGTTTTCTATGCTAGAGGTTTGCTTCATCTTAAATGGATATTAGACACTGAGAGCTTTCTAATTTTATATCTAGAAGATAGATATCCCCATATCTTCATCCAGTGAAAGATTGAGACAAATCCTTACTAGTTCTCGAACAAATGCCTTATTATAAGTTAATTTTGAATCCAATGTCACACAATTGATTGATGCTGAGTAGATTGTAATTCAAACCTTCCAGCAAGAAGACATTGTTGATTGTGAGACTTCCAATTTTTACAGCTCCACGTCCAACAATTCTTCGTTTGCTATTTCCACCAAAAGAAACTTTTCCTCTTTTTATTTGCATAAGCTTTATAAAACAACTTGAATCTCCTGTCATGTGTCTCGAGCAACCACTATCCAAATATCACTTAATTTTTTTCTTGATAGTGACCTGCAATTATAAAAAGAACTCAAGCTTTCTTTGGTACCCACATTTTCTTGGGTCCAAGGGAGTTGGTGCAAAATATAGTCTTTGCCCATTCCTTCTTAACATGTCTCCAAACCATAGGACATTCTTTCTGAAAATATTCTGAGCTATTATACTTTGAACATTTGAGAGCACTTCGACCAACAGGTTTTACAAAAACTCTTTGAAAAATGATTTCTGTAAAATATTTTTGTAGGTCTTTGATTGATTCTTTCCTTTACTTTTGGAGAATCAATTAAAAGAATAGTTTCTAGTGTCATACCCAAACCAGATTTGTTGAAATACGGTTTTTGAATTGAAAGAATATTTTCCAACTTCTCATATCCTATTGAAAACATTTTTGTAATATTTGAAATATCCTCTTTCAAGAATGTGTTTTCCTTTGAAATAGAGTCTGCAGTTTATTTTAAAACAACAAAATTTTTGTCTAGATTTTAAACCTTTTCTTTCCAAGAGATTTCATGTTGCTTCAGTATGGAATTTTTCATTTTTAGTTCAAAGAATCTTTTAAGAGAGGTTTTGAGACTAAGATAAAGTTCATCTATGTACTTCGAGACTTTAATAGGAATTTTTAAATTACTAATCTCGATTTCATTGTCTGAGTCTGAGTCTGAATCTGTTCTAAAGTCTAAGTTTGATTATGAGTTTGCCATTAAACATATGTTAGCATACTCTTCATTACTTTCCTCACATTCTGTATCACTCCATGTATCTACTTTGAGAGCCTTCTTGAATTTCTCAGTTCTTGCTTTCTTTTTCTTCAGTAGAAGGTAATTAGGTCTGATGTGTCCTTTTTTCTTGCATTCAAAACAGACCACATCTTTGTTGACCTCGTCATCCTCAGTTGATTTGTTGTGGAATTTTTGAGTGCCTTACTTCTTCCAGTTAAATCTTCTTCCCTTTCTAATCAGTTTCCTAAATCTCCTTATCGTGAGTGCTAGCTCTTCATCATCCATGTCATCTTTAGAATTTGTATCATCAGATTCATCCTTAGATTTTAAAGCAATTGACTTCTTATTTTTAGGATCTTCTTCCTCATTGAGTTGCTTCACTTCATATGACTAAAGTGTGCCTACAAGTTCATCAACTATAAAAGGCATGATCCTTTAGGTTTCTCTTATTGAAGTCTTCACGTGATTCCAATCTTTGGAGAGTCCACGCAGCAGTTTATTGACCTTCATTGGTCCTGAGATTTGCTATCCTTAATATGATAGACTGTTTACAATTTCTTGAAATGACTAAACATGTCAGTAATTGATTCTCCTAGTTTCATCTTGAAGGCTTCATACTGTTCGAGTAAGATATTAATTTTTGTTTCTTTAACTCGATCAGTTTCTTCATAAGTAACATGCAACCTATCCCAGACTTCTTTGGCTATTTCACAAGATGAAATTCTGTTATACTCAGTAGGAGATAAAGCACAATATAAAGAATAGATCGATTTAGCAATAAGAGTTTGTCTCTTGGTTATTTCTTCTAGTGCCATTTCACCAGCATCTACAACTTATTTTCCTCTTTCTGAGACTGATGCGGCTTTAGGAATTATTCATTTTTCTACCACATCCTATTCCAGGGGATCTTTCGATCTTAAGAATGCATTCATCTTGTTTTTCCAAATATTGTATTCATTTCCATCAAAGTAAGGAGGTCTAGTGTTGCTTTGGCTTTCAACCAAACCCGAAGCCAAAATACTAGTTGTAGATCTGTAGCTCATAAGTAAAAACACTTCAATAAAGCGAGCACATAGGCTCTGATACCAATTGAAAGGGCTAGTACGCACACCTAGAGGGGGTGAATAGGTGTATATAAAAATTTATTCGCAAAACTTCAATAAATTGCCTTTGAAAATGATTGACTAAAGATGTAAACTGCTTTTAAATAATTCTATGAGACAATTATAAAAAGCAATGAAATAAGGAGTTAAGGAAAGAGAATTGGAACACGAGATTTATAGTAGTTTGGCTTAATCCAAGCCTACGTCCACTCTCCCACGCTGACAGCCCACTAGCTGAATTCCACTAAGAATCAAAAGAGATTATACAACATGTGATCTTCGACTTCCTTAATGGAGAGTCTCAGCTAGTCTCTTCACAAAGTCACACTATGAACTTCTCTCTTTTGTATACAATTTGAGCTCGATGAATTGAAAGAACAAGGAACTAAGAGATTCAAACTTTGAAATTATTTTTTCATGCACTCTCTCCTCGAACAACTAAAGAGTCTGCCTTAAATACTCTTTTATGCCTTCACAACCGTTGGCACTTTCTGAGAGAATTCTTCCAATCTACCCATTTGACAGAATCAATTAAGGTGATCTCGAGTCATTGAGTGATTAGTGATGAAAGCTCATCAATCATGTTCACTCATAAAATCAAGATCTTTGGTTTCCATAAGTAGAACCTTCCAAGTTTGTTCGCCTTTCAAAAGATCTTCAAATCATAGTAGATAAGAATAATTAATCTTGCTAATGATTATGTATCCAGCCAAAAAGTTCTTCCAAAACCATACGAATCGAATCCTTGAAGATAATTCGTCATCTAGATAAGTCTTCTTTCTTCATTTGGAAATTGTCAGTGAGGGCAAACTTTGAGTCTTGAGTCTGGCAGTTTTCAAACTTTGACGACAATGTCTAGAGTTCTTTAGACTAGACTAATGGAAACCTTTTGTCAACTTCAAAATAATAAAATAGTTTTCTCCAACACCCCTCTCACTCACCAATCACTAACTTGCAACCAAAACAACCCAACGCAGATAACACCTTATCCTTTAACGATGTAGATATGCTAACCACTAACTCCAACAACTCAGGACTCAATCTTATCAGCTTAACATATTGCTCAACAATAAAAGAATGAGTCATGTCAGGGCCAAATAAAGCATATGTAACATGGTCGTTTAGCAAAACCGAACCTGTAATCACATCAGGCAAGTCCTCTGCCTATCCTCTCGTGATGGTAAAACTTGTCCCTTGCACTAGAGGTATGATCTGTCCACCCTGCAGTGCAATCTACAGTGCCAATCCCTTAACCTGACCCATCAGTGGCGGTGGCGATAACTGCTATTGTCCCCTCGGTCTTCTTGGACAATCCCTCGCCAGGTGATCCTACTAGTCATGTTCAAAACAAGCGTCCATCCTTCGAAAGCACGGGATCGAACCGTGTCATCTTCCACGGAAGCGACACACGCCATCCTGATTTGGCGTTGACTTGCCAACTCCACCCATCCTATTGGGCGGAACATGGAGTCTTCCTTCAGTTATGGGCTTTTTCCCATACCATTTCCTATCTCTCTGAGAACTAAACCTCGACCCAAACAAGGTAGCTTGCTCGCTCATACTTCTCTCTAATGCTGGGCCCGATTATATACTTCATTATAGTCCTTTAAGTCATGTGGCACCAGTGGATTCTTTAACTCTAGTCGAAGGCCATTCCTAAACCTCTAAGCCTTATCTTCAGGATCCTCTATCAGTCTTGGAGTGTACTGTGACAGCTCTGCGAACTTCTTCATATTGATCCACGATCATCATTCCTTGGTGGAGGCGCTGAAATTCCTCCATCTTTTGTTCTCGGGCATTACCCAAAAAGTACTTGCTGTTGAAAGTTCTAAGGAAAGCGTTCCATAAGAGGACCACGCCTTTCGAGAATACTATGCCTCTAGTGGCCCTCCACCAGATATTTATGTTACCCTACAGTTCGTATACTGCTAGGACAACCTTCTCTGCCTCAGTGCACATCAGCGATGCAAAGGCATTCTCCAGATCTTGAATCCAAGGCGATGCAAGCTTTGGATCTCCAACAATGGTGAACCTTAGCGGGTTCAACTTCAAGAACTATTCTACCAACTTATGAATTGGCCTCTCCCTTTCTACAACTATGTTCCCAGGTGGAACTTTAGCAGGAATAGCAGCGGCTATGGCCTCGGCGGCGGCGGCAACGGCAGCTGTAACGGCAGCTTAAGAGGCGGTGGCAATAGCGGCGGCTTGATTCTGGCCTACTGTCCTATCATTGCTCCCATCGCTTCAAGTGCCTACATGATCCCTTCAATTTTAGGATCATCAGAGGCTGCTACCCCAGCACCAACAAAAGGTGTTACTACTCCACTAACGCTAGCTTGAGCTGGTGCTCAACCACGACCTCTTTGGGTACCAACCCTCGTCAACGTCCTACCCCGAGTCACATGTACTATGGTACGTTTTCTAGGAGTCCTCTACTCCTGATCACTCATTTTGCAGGATCTTTAAAAAAAAAAACCCGCTTTCCAATTCCACATAGAATTAGAAGTTGAGCGATCTCAAATAAACAATTTACCAAACAACTATTACAGACATGCACCAGCATAAAATAAATGCATTTCTTCTTAACTATCCCATAAACTTATCTCACCTTATCACTCCAACTATCGACCAGCTTTGATACCACTCCAAGTGAGGATGTGGGGATGTGGGGATGTGGGGATGTCACGCCTCAACCCTCGAGCGCGTGCCCATCTCTCGATGGTCGAATAAATTGTGACGTCTTTAATGCGCATGCACGAAAGTGAATAATTAAAATCCCTAGACAACACAAAGATGTGATGGAAAAGCAGGGCCACAAATTTTGAAAATCACAACACACTTTTATACTCATCAGACTAAGTTATATATACAAGTCTAGTATATATATACAAGTCTACAAAAGATAGAGGGGCTACAGATCCTCTAAGCATTCAAATCTCCGACTAAAGGTTCCAGGGTCTCAGGCTCCGGGAACAAGGGTCTACCACTGAACCACCAGGAGGGTCAGCCGTACCCTAGCCAAAAGCGATCTCTAACATCGACATAGGAATCTCAGACTCCGGTATGAGACTTCCTTAGGTCCATCTCATCCATAACGATACCACAACCTGAATTGATTGGGTACCTTCTGGGGTAGACCTTTATGAACCCAGACAATAGATCTCATGAGTTCATAGACCTAAGCTCCTTGGCTCCTAGGGAGGGGAATCTGAGAGATCTATTGGGTGACCTTCTTCGGCTAATTGAAGCACTTAAAAGGAACAGTCATCTAAGACCTGAAAATGTTAACCCACGACGGGGTGAGACAAGGTCTCAACAAGTTCACCTCCTAAACTCTGACTAGGAAGAAAATACGCCTAAAGGCTACCTATGCACACACAAAACAAAGATCTTACCTTTGCCTCAGTTCCTTTCTACAAGTCAGTACGATTCAAATAGTCAACTAATCACTTCAATTCAAATCAAATCATCGATGCATCGATCCATTCGATTCAATATCATCCATACCATCTATGACATTCGATCGATTCAGCCACTACTCATCCAAGCTGGGAAAAAAAAACGATGATATAGCTCACCAAAGCTAACAACAAATATATATAATAATGCTCGCCGAAGCTGCTATATAATATAACTCACCGAAACTGATAAATATCTATAATTGCTCACCGAAGCTGCTAAAGTATACTGTTCACCAAAGCTAACACATCAAGGCCCTTAGGCTAATATAGTATACCGATCTCATCAACTGACAAATTTACCATTTTTATAATACCCGATAAATATAATCGTGTATGAGTACACAATCAGCCTATGCCAAAATACAATATTTTATTTTCCAAAAATCCCACCATTTAATATAGTCCACAAAAATTATTTTTGGCGTTATGAACCGACACCCAGTGTTTCTCAATTAAATGCTTAAATTACTCAATTTTGAGATAAATTGCCAAAATTACAATTATCATTCAAATAGCACAAATTAGCATTTAATTAAATAAACCAAGCATACCATTGCAATTAGCACAAAATTCTAGTCACCAACTATTCTTGTCTAATTTTCGAAAAATAATAAATAATTAAATAAATACCAAAATTAATCAAATAAATACAATTAAATGCCACAAATGCAACCTTAGGCCAGAAAAGCCTAATTAAATACCAAAATGGGTCCGGAAAAATTCTGAACCTATCTAAATAAATAATACAATATATCTAGTTGCTAATTAAACCAATCTAACCACCTAACATGCAACAACGAGTAATTAAATCGCTAATCCATTCCAACTAACCACCTAATCCAAGTTTAACCTAAACTAATCAACCCTTAAGCATCATTAACTCCATAAGCGGAGATTAGTGAGTAAACTCATCGGTTTTGAAATTTGATGAGTCCACAACGACGGCAAAGCAGAGACGGGCAACAAAAGTTGATTGGGTAATTACGACGCTCACTTTAATGCCAAAAGTCTTTTTCGGATCACTTAAGTGTTACTTTAAAAAAAAAATGATCATTTAAGTGTCAACTCCAGTCTAGACCGCCAGAAATCCAACGTGGCTATATTTTATTAATTTCTTAATCCTACGTGGCTCACCAGTGTGCCTAGTCAACATATAACCCCTAAACGGCGTCATCCAAAAGTTATAAATAGTGATCATTTAAGTGCCAAATTTATTAAAAGTGATCGTTTGAGTACCAAATTTTATTTAAAGTGATCACTTCAATACTAGTCGTCGTTAAAAAGCAATCACTTCAGTGTCAAGCATGCCATGTGGAAATGCCACGTAGACTAGATATTTCAAAAATTTTGCCAAGTCGTATTAAAATTTTAATTATAAATGACATGTAATTAGTTTGGTCAGAATTTATCGCTGTTGACACTAAAATAATCATTTTTCCTCTGATTTAGCACTTAAGTGAGCCGGCGAAAACTTTTGGCACTAAAGTGAGCGTCGTACACAACTTTTGACACTTCTAATGTACTTATCCCCTCGTTTTAGCTAGCAAGAAAGGAAGTGACTGTGATAGCTAGCGAATGTCACAAGAGCCGGGACAAGAGATATGGAAAAGCCCAATTTAACTCCAAACAATACCTTGTTCTGGAACATGGGAACCTGGTTAAAATGATTTCCAACACAATGAAATTAAGTCTTACAACTTTAAAAATATAAAATCATGGCAAGCACCGTAACTACAACGCTTACGGATTTGAAAATCGTCCTCCATCCTACATTCTAAACTCCCCTACCTCAGAAATAGTATCATATGTATGATCTCAAGGAAAGCAATAGTTATAGCATAACTAGAATAGAAACTAACAGACAATCCCATTGAACCTGGAGGCAAAAGCACCCCAGTTCCTAATTATGCCCGGGAATTATCAAAGGCGGCCAATGCGATTGCTTGCGAGAACTCCCGGAAACTAATCCTGCCATCGTCGTCCATGTCGGCCTCCTTGATCATTCCCCTCAGCTCCTCCATGGTGAGCCCGTGGCCGAGCCTTGCCATCGAGTGAGCCAGCTCGGCCTCCATGATGAACCTGCTCCCATCCCTGTTGAACATCCGGAAGAGCTATTTCAGTTGCTTCTCTGTGTACGGCAACTTGGCAGACAAGAGCTCCGGTGACACGAGGGCCACGAACTCAGAGAACTCCACCCAGGCCGTTGCTGTTGGTGTCAGCCTTCCGAATGAGCGCCTCAAGCTGCTCAGAGCTCGGTTTCAGGCCGAGCAAGCGAAGGAGTGGAAGATCTCGAGTAGCTTGACGATCTACTCATCGTCCTGTTGGATTATAATGTCTTAGTTCTGTTGTTTTCTATTTTTTTTTACTCTGTTTTACTCTGTTTTTTAATTAAAAAACAGCCAAGTGCATTTAGTGTTTTTTGCTATTTTCTAGGAAGTGAATTAGCATGTTTAGGTGCAGTTATATGCTGCACGTGTGTGTGGTTTGTAAGCAGTTATTGTTTTTGTTTAAGTTGTCCTGTACTTGACAATTTCCTTAGAAAACTGGCGTACGCAAGTTTGTGTTCTGTTTTCTCTGTGATTCTCTTCCTCATTAAAAAAAATATAGCTTCTGGTTTTCTGTTTCTGGTTTACTGTTTTGATCAGTAACAACAGTGGTATCAGAGCGTGTATGATCTTGAGGGACTATGAAGTGAAGCAAGTATCGAAGTGTAAATAAGTTAAAGGGTGATGGAGACAGGGTTGAGTGGTTTCTCTACGATGGCTTCTCCAGTATTTACTGGAGAGAATTATCAAGCATGGGCTGTTAAGATGACAGCATTTTTGGAGGGTCATGATCTATGGGAAGCTGTGGAGGATGATTATGAAGTTGCTCCACTTCCAGATAATCCAACCATGAATCAAATCAAACTTCATAAAGAGAGAACCACAAAAAAAGCCAAGGAAAAATCTTGCCTGTATGCTGCTGTCTCGCCTACCATCTTTACTAGAATTATGAAGTGCGACTCTGCAAAGGCCATATGGGACTTCTTGAGGGAAGAATATGAAGGAGATGAGAGGACAAGAGGTATGAAGGTGCTGAATCTCTTGAGAGAATTTGAGAGACAGCAGATGAAAGAGTTTGAGTCAGTGGAGGAATACTCTGATAGGCTAGTGGGGATAGCTGATAAAATCAGAGTTTTAGGGACTGACTTAAAGGATGAAAGGATTGTTCAGAAGATCCTAGTGTCTCTTCCAAAGAAGTTCGAAGCCACCATAGCGTCTCTAGAAAATACAAGAGACTTACCTTATATAAAGCTTGCAGAATTGTTAAATGCTCTATAGGCACAGGAGCACAGAAGGCTAATGAGAAGAGAAGAGTTTGTAGAGGGTGCGCTGCAAGCTAAAGTGAAATCAAATGATGGAGGCAAAGGGAATAAATGGATTCGGTCTAGAGAAAATGCTGGTGACTCCAAGTTTGTAGCAAAAGAAGGAAATTCTGGTGGGTCTAGCAAATGGAAGAAGAACAAAAAGCCTTGTCAATACTGTGGTGGAACTAATCATCAGTTTTTTAGATGTTGGAGAAAGCCTGATGCTAGGTGCAGAAGATGTCACAAGTTGGGTCACATGGAAGCCATCTGCAAAGAGAAAAATTACCAGCAAGCAGGAGAAGCCCAAGTAGTAGTGAATGAAACTGAGGAAGAGCACTTGTTTGTAGCTTCTTTTTCTGAATCTTCTGTTGGGAATGATGCATGGCTGGTGGATAGTGGCTGTACCAATCATATGACTGGCAATTCGAAGCTGTTTAGGAGTCTAGACAGATCAGTCAAGTCCAGAGTTAGAATTGGCAACGGACAGTATATCGAAGTGCAAGGGAAGGGTACAGTGGCTATTGAAGGAAATCAGGAGGTGAAGCTGATCAGTGATGTTCTTTTTGTGCCAAATATTGACCATAATCTGTTAAGTGTTGGTCAATTAGTTGAGAAAGGCTATAAAGTGAAGTTCGAAGGGAATGAATCTCTTATTAATAATGCATATTGCAAAAGAAGTGCTAAGAATTCCAATGAAGGACAAGAGTTTCATGTTCAAGCCACAAGAGATGCAACAAATGGCTTTAAAGTGCAAAGAAGAAAATACATAGTTATGGCATAAAAGACTTGGGCATGTTCACAGGAAGAGCATGTCGTTTATGCAGAGAAATAGCTTGGCAGATGACTTGCCAAGTTTGGAAGAGGAATTTCCACAGTGCAGAAGTCGTCTTCTTGGCAAGCAAGTTAGATTTCCTTTCAAAGGAGGAGGTTGGAGAGCATGTGAGAAGCTGCAATTAGTCCACATAGATTTATGTGGACCTATGTCTAAGTCTTCTCTCAACGGTAGCAGGTATTTCATTACCTTCACTGATGATATGACTAGGATGAGTTGGATTTATTTTCTGCAAGCCAAGTCTAAAGTTGCTGATGTGTTTGTGAAGTTTAAAGCCTTAGTTGAGAATCAGAGTGGGAAGAAAATTAAAATGCTCAGGTCTGATAATGGTTCTGAGTATACTGCTCACAAGTTTAAGTTGAATTGTGAGCAAGCAGGAATTGTGCAGCAGTTCACTGCTTCCTATTCACCTCAACAGAATGGGGTCAGTGAGAGGAAAAACAGAAGTATTATGGAGATGGCCAGATGTATGATGCAGGAGAAGATGTTACCTAAGAAGTTCTGGGCTGAAACAGCTAATACTGCAATGTTCCTATTGAACAGATTGCCCACAAAGTCCTTAGAGAGGTCAACACCTTCTATGAAAAATTTGAAGGTTTTTGGGTGTTTGTGTTACACTCATGTTCCTGAGGTCAAGAGGGATAAGCTGGATAAGAAAGCAAAGCTTGGAATCTTCATCGGGTACAGTCTCCAATCAAAGGCTTATAGAATTTTTCACCTTATGACAGGGAAGGTGACTGTAAGCAGAGATGTTGTTTTTCTAGAGGAAGATAAGTGGAATTGGATGGAAGGAAAGAGTGCAAAACAACAACAGTTCGAAAAACAACCTGCAACAGATGTAGAGGTTGATGAAGTTATAGATGGATTGGAAGACAGTGTGGATGATTTACCAGTGAGAGGCACAAGGTCACTTGCTAAAATCTATGAAAGAAGCAATGTGGCAATGCTCGAACCATCTAACTTTGTGGAAGCTAAGGATGATCAAAGGTGGATTGCAGCAATGCAGGAGGAGATTACAATGATCCAGAAAAATCACACATGGGAGCTTATTGACAGACCATCTGATAAAAATGTGATTGGGGTTAAGTGGGTGTTTAGAACAAAACTTAATCCTGATGGTTCTGTCAATAAACACAAAGCTAGACTGGTGGTGAAAGGCTATGCACAAATATGGGGAGTAGACTATTCTGAAACATTTGCTCCTGTTGCACGACTTGATACAATAAGGTTACTATTAGCTATTGCAGCAAAGTAGGGGTGGCCTATATTTCAGTTAGATGTCAAGTCTGCATTTCTGAATGGAGAGCTTGAGGAGGAGATTTTTGTTGAACAACCTAAAGGTTTCAGTATCAAAGGGCAAGAAGAGAGTGTATACAGGTTGAAGAAAGCTCTATATGGACTGAAGCAGGCTCCAAGAGCTTGGTATGGGAAGATAGATCGATATTTGCAGGATTTTGGCTTTGTAAAAAGTTTAAGTGAGTTCACTCTTTATGTCAAGAAGGTGAATCACAATGTTGTAATTCTGTCACTTTATGTAGATGATCTATTAGTGACAGGGAATGATATAGAATTGATAGAGAATGTGAAGCAAGATCTATTTACAGTTTTTGAAATGTCAGACTTGGGAAAGATGGCTTATTTTTTGGGTCTAGAAGTCAAACAAGCTTCATATGAGATCTTCAGCTGTCAGAAAAAATACATGAAGGAAATTCTAAAGAAGTTTCAGATGGAAGATTGTCGGAGTGTAAGCACTCCTATGGCTGTTAAAGAGAAGCTGCAGAAGAATGATGGAACAGATGTAGTAGATGCTTCTATGTATAGAAGTCTAATTGGGTGTCTCATGTATCTTACAGCAACCAGACCAGATATTCTGTTTGCTGTGAGTGTTTTATCCAGGTTTATGAGTAGTCCTAGTCAGTTATATTTGGTTGCAGCAAAAAGGATCTTGAGATATCTCAAAGGAACATTGTTCTTTGGTGTGAAGTTTAAGAGATGTCAGAAGTTTAATTTGCAAGGATTTTCTGATAGTGACTGGGCTGGTTCAGTAGATGATATGAAGAGTACGTCTGGGTATTGTTTCAGTTTTGGTTTTGCTTGTTTCTCCTGGTGTTCTAAAAAGCAAGAGATTGTAGCTCAGTCTATTGCAAAGGCTGAGTTTATAGCAGCTACTGCAACTGCAAATCAAGCTTTGTGGCTGAAGAAGATAATGAATGATTTGTGGTTGAATTCCAGTAATTGCATTGAAGTTAATGTGGATAATCAGGTTGCTTTAGCAATATCTTAGAATCCAGTTTTCCATAGCAAAACCAAGCATTTTAAAGTCAAATTTTTCTTTCTGCGTGAGGTGCAACAAAGTGGCGAAGTTAAGTTGGTCTTTGCAGATCTGAAGATCAGCTTGCAGATATGTTCACAAAACCACTTCAAGCTGAAAGATTTGAAGTATTAAGAAAGAAAATTGGAGTATGTAGTAGCAACTGATCCAATGAGGAGTTTGTTGGATTATAATGTCTTAGTTCTGCTGTTTTCTTTTCTTTTTTTTTTTACTCTGTTTTACTCTGTTTTTTTTTATTAAAAAACAGCCAAGTGCATTTAGTGTTTTTTGCTATTTTCTAGGAAGTGAATTAGCACGTTTAGGTGCAGTTATATGCTGCACGTCTGTGTGGTTTGTAAGCAGTTATTGTTTTTGTTTAAGTTGTCCTGTACTTGACAGTTTCCTTAGAAAACTGACGTACGCAAGTTTGTGTTCTGTTTTCTCTGTGCTTCTCTTCCTCATTCAAAAAATATAGCTTCTGGTTTTCTATTTCTGGTTTACTGTTTTCATCAGTAACAACACGTCCAACTTCACCGGCTCCTTGTTGCTCTTGCTGGAATGTACACACAAGCTCCAAGTTTAAATCTTTCAATTATATGCTACTTAGACATATGTATATACGTCGAAATTTCAACTAACACGAAAAAGGACGTTCGCAGATCTAGAACTTCATATCTTAAACAGAACGACGTTTCACTTGGATTCACGCAAAACCCATTTTCTGTCTTAAAGAATCAATCCTACATAACACCACTCCTCCCCTCTTTTCCTCTAATGAAACCAGGAAATCACGGACAAACGATCTTTCCTTCTCCCTCTTGGATCTTAGGACATCTGCTTGAAGGGAAATGCTCCAAACTAGCATCGACCCACGAAACCAAAACACGAGATGAATCCGAAACGAAGGATACGACCGGCAGAAGCAGCAGGAGGTGTCATCGACTGAGCACGACACTACTAGTGATTTACTGCTGCAGCACTATAAATCGACGAGTGCGGGCGTAGTATCAGATTGACTGGAGAACAGTCTCGACGCCTCTGAAGATCGTGTGGCGTTTATGGTTTAGAATGGATCGAGGTTACGATCGCAAAGAAAACAAGAAATGAAAAGAAGGAAAAAGTAAAAGTCGATAGCATGGGGACAGAGAGAGTTAAGAAGATGCAGCAATTGCAATAAGCCATATGAGATTCAAAATGGTTCGTATTCTCTAAGAGGAAAGGGAAAGGGTACCATGCAGGCTAGGAGAGGGAAAGAGAAAAGTTGCCAAATTTTGTGCGGAATGAAAGAGAAAGGAAAGAGCAACGTGCCATACCGTAGTAAATGCATTGCAGAGGAGAGAGTGGGAAGAAGGCTACAGTGCAGGCTAAGAGAGAGGGAGAAAATATTAGGTACCTTAAAAGTGCCATGCAATCCATGCTCTGATCCATTCACGCTTCGAAACCTGTCTTCGGGGCCCACCATGTCTGCTCTCTCTTCTCTCCATCTTCTGCACTTCTATCTCTCTCCTCTCTCTTCTCACTCTCTGAAATAACTCTCGGCTGGTTGCTTGGCTCGACTCGGCTGGCAGAAGAAAGGATGACTCCCACTTAAAATTTCTCTCTCCTCATTTTAATTTTTCAAGTTTTGTCTCTCTCTCCTCGTTGAAGAGCAGACAGAGAATGAGCTGCACTTCCCACCCCCTCCAACTCCGCCTTCACCTCGCCGATCATCTACCTCTGGCACGTCACCTCCTCCAAGAGCCCCGCCAGTTGCAACTGGTTCCCAACCCTCTTCGCCTCCGACTGTTTCCAATGCCGAGATCGAGCATAAGGTTTGTGCTCGCATTGGTCTCTCGGCAACTTCTGGGCCTCCACCTGATTGCCTCCCTTTGACGAAGTCATCATCAACTCCGACTCCAAGCCGTCGCCGCTGATGGCATCCTCTGTCTGCTCGTCCTCCCCTCCCTCAGATCGAATACGCCGCCGACCTCCACCGCGAAGCAGTCGGCCTCCGATAGGAGAGAGGCGGCCTCGGTCTCATTCCCCTTGCCGTCGACCGGGTGCTGTCCCTATCGCTGGCCCGATCAATCGCGAGGGAGATCTTGGTGGACCTGCACAGGGCCGACGACTCGGCGAAGAATGAGAGGTGCGGGCTAGAGGGCTAAAGAAGGATTCCCGTTCGATGTGGATGAGGTACGTGGACTGGCTGCACTAGCACCGGAGCTAGGGCTTTTCCTTGGACATGAGCCGAATCGCACTCTCTCACGACATTCGATTTTGCTCGCCTCTCTCCGTCCCCCGACTCGCAACCGAGAAGCAATCGCTCCGCCCTCTCATCTAATCCTCCGTTGACGACTTACTTTCCACTCTGCTCTAAGGGGTCCCTCGAGAAACCCTAAATCTGCGGCTGCAAGTCACGTTCAATTTTATTTCCTGAGTTGTATGGTCACATCTTTGTTATGGGGGAGAAAGTACTTGGAGCTTCTGATTCTAAGCGCAGCAACGCGAGAAAGCTCGGCCTATCCTACATAAGCGAACATTTTACAAATGAAAGTGCATCTTTTGCTGCAATGTTGTTCTTACATAAGCGATCATTTTTCAGCTACTTTGATCAAGTCTGAAGGGTTTATGATCAGTTCTGATGCAAATGAGGCCACTAGTTTGTCTGCTTATGAAAGCGTTGTGGATTCAAATAACTCTTTCTTTAATGTTGTTATTGAGATGACTGATGTTGTTCAAGGTATGTTGTTCTGTTCTGGCTATTCTTGCCTCTAGGCATTTCTCTGTTTTTGTTTTAGTTAATTTGCAAAAAAAACCATTCTCACCAACTTAGGGCTTTGCTTATTCCCTTTGGCAAAAACTCGGTCGTGTAAGAAAGCCCAGATTATGAGGCTTGAAATTCTAATCATGTATTGCACCAAAAAGCAAAGCACATGCAAGATATCATGGGACTGCTCTTTAAATACATTGACATCTTACACCAATTTGGCGTTTATGAGTGGATTTATGACGAGGTATGGATCCAAAATACCTATTTAGGACTATGAGTTGCAAATATGATAAGTTCAGGATACTACCTGCAGCTCATCCTATGCAAGAGGATAACCAAATGCTCTCCGGACTCTTTGATGGTCGTCTTGCGATGCCTTTACCTACATTTTGTTTGTGGAATCACTTAGTCAAGAATGAGAGAAGCGATTATTGGGCCAAATTTTGGAGTTTCAAAGATTTGTTGTAATTGGCAAGAGTTGACCCCTCTTCATCTCATACCATTCTTTTAGTGTATTAGGGACTAATGAGCTTCTTCGTGAAAATAACTAAAAAAGACAGCTGAGTATCTGGAGTGCAGATTTAATATGTGCCCGATTTCCTATAAGTTAAGAAATAAGTTGCACAGTTCTCTATTATACTTGTGTCAATTTCCTATCTACGGCCTCATTTTGTCATGCATGATTTCCATCAAAGTAGTTTCATTTTCTATCAATAACTGCTGATTCCTGGTCAGTTTTAGCACATTCATCAACTGAAGTAAGAGTGAAATGATATACAATGCCTGCATCAACGTACAGATTTTTTGCTTGTGGCTATTGGTTAGTCATTCGTTTTTTTGTCCCATGCCAGCATATAGATACTTTATCTTGCTACAGAAGGCCCCAGCCCACTACCCATCCAAGGTTTCTTGAATGTGTTACAAATTATTCTGACTATCTGATTTGCCTACCTGGGTGAAAGAATCAGCTTCTTTTATGTAGAGACTTTTGGCCATAGGAAAAAAATACACACACATATATGTACATTTATTTTGTGTGTGTATCTACATACATATACAAATTGGGCATTGATTCGATGCATAAATATTTCCTTTTTCACATCCTTATTCCTCCAGTAAGTGGGGTTCTCCATTTACAACATGCTCACTCTTTTTCTGATTTTCTTAAACTGGAAGTCAGTGGCTATTATCACAAGTTGCGGGTATTATTGGATACCATCCTGAAAGCAATGGCAGATTTTATAGTGAAGCCAGTAAGATTTTCTTTGATCAAGGTAATCATGAAATTTATGCCGTAGAAAGAAGCTTATATCAGTTCTTGTGTATCAATAATCTTTCATACACATGGTTGAGGAAAGCTAGATAAGTGCAGGCCAGAAGCAGCAACTACTTTTTACATTTTTTTACTTTTGTTATATGATCTACCAAAACATATGCATTAGTTCCTGTAAGGACTGCAAAATAATTTTTTTTTGGGAGGGGGGGCGTCAGGACTGCAGAACAATAGGAGAAGTGTTATGTGGGTTTTTTATTGGTGGAAATTGTGGATACTTATGCTAATTGATCTAAAAGCTCAAGCTATTACATGAAGGAGTATTTTACTGTTTAAATGTTTCAACAACCCCACATGCATAGGCTAAACTTTGACCTAAGACTGAGGCATGGAAATTGACTACGATCGGGGGCTCAGGAAAGGTTTGTCAGGACCTATTATGATACCATGTTGAAATTGTAGGACCATGTAAGTTCAAGCTATTAGATGGAGACATAACTTAAAATTTTAAAATTCTTACAAGTTTAATGTATTGAAATACTTTAAGAAATGTTGATATTATCTTTGCCTTATTCATACTCTCAAAGTGCATCTTGGCACAAAGTGCCATAAACTTGACAATCCACGTTCTCTTAAGGATCAAATAGCTGGGAGAAGAACAATTAATTGTGAACTCTAGTCAACTTTTCTCAAGAAGCTTCCACGACATTAGGAGGAAATGCCAATCATTTTGCAGAGTAATGTTTTTATCTGGTCATATAATAGATTATTATTATTATTTCGAGTACGCCGAATCTAATCAGGAAATCTCTTCGTACATGACTAAGTCGTGAAATTGCAAAGGGTCCAACTACACTTTGCTGATTCAAGCAATACCTCTTAAAAAGAACTGCCACTAGAGCAGTAGCTTCCAGATTGGTTTTGTTATGCTTTGACATAAAAAAGGTCAAGTTTCCTGAGCTATGTGCTGGCTGCACCAATTACTATTAAGAGTCATCTTTTATTGTCTTCTAGGAGAAGTTGACAAAAAGTTATCAGAATTTCAAGTTTGATGAACCAAGATATCATGCCTTATATTATCGCTCTTTAATATTAAATGACCATTCATTCCTGAGGAAGATCTAGAAATACTTGAGACTCTTCAGCCTGAAGACCTTTCTCGGTTTGCACCTACAATGCTCTCGAGAGCATTCTTAGAGTGTTATATAGCAGTTTCAGTGATTTTAGAATTATCCCTTTCTTTTTTAAGTTAACTCTCTCATATTTGAATCTTGATCTACTTTTATTTTGTCATCACTCACTAGGGAATATAGAGCGTGATAAAGCAGAGTCAATCGTTCATCATGTCGAAGATGTTTTCTTCAATGGTTCTCATCCTATATGCAAGCCTGTGCTCCAATCCAGCTCATGATAAGCAGACTCGTCACACTTGACAAGGGTGTAAGTTACGTCTACTCAACTGAAGGCCTAAACCCAAATAATGAGAATTCTGCATTGCTTCACTATATTTAGGTACTTTTACTCAACAATATTAATGAAAAGAACAAATTTCTATCCGCATAACTTTGTCATGAAATCTTCTGGCCTGTCTTTTGCCTGAATAGACGTTCAAGATGACTCCCGGCTCCAATGAACTTAATTGGCCGAGGCCACCTTTGATCTGCTAGTATGTTTCTCTGGGTACATGAGGCTGTGTTTTGCTTGTATTTTCGGCCAAAAATCTATCTGGTGACACATTGCGCATGGTTTACCCCCTTGGGGGTAGGTTCAACAATTAGAATTGCACATGGTTTACCCCCTTGGGATGGTTGATTTCTGACACACCAATTCACTTTGAGAAAGTATATGTTTGTACATTAGGAAAGACAAAAAGTTCATCAGATTACAAGCATTAAAAATCACGGAGTAACTCATTTTGGTAGGTCTACTTAGTCTTTTTCTGTATGTATTTGATTACAATCCCCATGGATAATTGCAGATCCATCAAGATGACATTACTTTGAACGTACAACTTCAGCTTTTGGCTTTTATTGCAAGGCATGAAGCCTTCCAGCACCTCAGAACAGTTGAGCAACTTGGTTATGTCTGTTTGCTCACACATCAGTAAAACCATTTCATTTCTCCTTTCTTCTCCCCAGATGTGTGTTCTGCTAATTATTCTAAGGGTTTCGTGCAGATATGACCTCAGTGTGCATGGCCTGCAGTTCACTGTTCTATCGACTATGAAGGTATACCACAAGGTTCTCTGTGTTTTGACTGCCTCATCACCTTTAACTCCTTCACTTTGTTAGTCTTAACAGGGTGCAAGGTACATCGACACATGGGTCCAGAGCTTTCTTGAGTCTTTCGAAAGTAAACTCCTCTAGATGAGTGAGGTTGATTTCAAGGTGAGTTGTTTCTCCCGTGTTCCATCATGAAAATCATGTCAGCTTGTCAAATAATCTTTAAACGATTACATTGAACCTATGGAATTTCTACCTTTGACAGAGCCATTTAAACACACTAATTGAATCAAAGATGGAGAAGGACAAGAATTTGTGGGAAGAATCTGAGCATCACTAGGAAGAGATAACTGATAGAACTTTCCTATTTGATCGAATAGAAACTGAGGTACAAGATATTGCCTCTCTCTCTCTCTCTCTCTAGTGCAGACATCAAATCCTAGTCTTCTCAGTAGGGATTGAGCAAATCTACACTATTTTTCATCTATTGTTGGTTTCGCCTACATTCATATTCTGCTTGATCTCTTTTTATGGAACTAAAGTTACCTGCATACAATTGGCAGTATGCCCTTTCTCTCCTCTCAGCTGAAACTGCCTAATTTATCTTCACAAAGCCGGACATGCAAAGCAACTCACAAAAATTCACTTCGTCTGCATTGGACCAGGTCGTAGCATTAAGGAAGCTGGCAAAACAAGAATTGATAGCTTTCTCAACGAGCACATACAAATTGGAGCGCCCAAGAGGGAGGTGCTTTACGAGTTTATGGGAGCAAGCATTCATCAAATTTTGAAGTGGATAACAATGAAGCAGTTGGACCAAACTCAGTACGAATAGATGACATTTTCAGCTTCAGGGCATCGCAACCTCTTTACGATTCACATAGAAGAGGGTATGAACATATGGAAGTTCACAGCAGTTATAAATAAGCCAGAAATGAGGATCTTGGATATTGTACTCCTGAAACATTTCTCCAAAATCTATACTACCACGCCACACTTGCCCTATGGCATTTGTACCTTATAGCGTTTTAGTAGTATTTGGTGTGTGTAAATGACTAAAGGTATTACTTGGAATTTTACTAAACAGCGGAACACAAGAATAGGTGTTTGCTACAGCTCAATGTTCCTAACCGAGTGAGCAAAATTGCTGGTGCTGGAGTTAGGGTGTAATGCATATACGGATCTAAACCATTGAGAGTTTCATAGCAAAACAAGCTCATAAATTATGAGAATTTTCAAATTAAAAAATGTCCTAGTTGCCAATTCTCCATAAAAGCATACTTGCTCTGCAGTGAAATGCTGGCTCTTCCCACAATTAAGTAGCAGAGCCATCTGGAAATACCGAGAGCTTAGCCCCTCGGCTCCGTAAAGCATTATCCGATTCATGTCGAGGACGTCTGCTGAGAGGCTGCATAACCTCGAAGCATGGTAAATGCTAGCAAAAGGCCGTGAATTGATGAGACATAGCCTAGATCGTAGTGCAAAATGCGACGAATGATGTAGTTCTGGTGCCACGCAATATTGTTCCATTTTCCTCTGCGGTCAATTTGTGGATGCTATAGAGCACATTCTTGTTCTCAAATTAGACAATAGTGCTTGTTTTTTAGATCTTGTATTCTAGGAACATTTAGGACACAACACCATAGCGCTTGGGGACAACAATTATCAATTTGGACATTGTCAAACCGTTAACAAAAGATTGATCGAGATCAACTATCGATATACTGGTTGAGAAAAATGAACTGAGAACAAAATTCATTCAAAAGAATGAATCAATACTACATGAATTATCGATTTAAGCTATCTAGGGACCAAATTGAACCAATTGAATGAAGACACAATTTATGTGAAAAAATATGTGAGAAGACAGGAAACAACTTGATTTTTTGGCTTGATGTCTAGGGACAAAATTGACAATGGAGACATAATTCATGTCTGAAAAAACATGCGGGAAGACAGGAAACAGCTCAATTTTTTGGCTGGATGTCTTCCCCATAAACGCTCAAACACATTCCAAATAGAGAAATCTAAACTCTTCCTCACACAATAGAAAAAGCATGAGTTCAGTAGAGTCGATTCTGAGCTTGTGGTCCAGATGAGGGCCATTGCCTATGCCGCCGCTCAAGGAGTGGTGGTGGTGGTGGTGGTCATCATCGTCATGGTTGAAGGGAGGATGGTAATACAAACGTGTGGTTTGTGAGCAGTGAGAGTGGAACCTTGCAGCCATCCTCACCCCTAGATCCAGCAATTCCACGTACTTCCCCATGCAGTTACCATAAAGGAAGAGATGCAATTTGTAATCAGGGCTTTTAAGACGTCAAACCTTTGAGAAATTGCAATATCAGCAAGCATCTGGAGACTGGGAAATAATTGCACAACTTAAACAAGAGAGAAACAGACTACAAGAGTGACAAGCTGTTCAGTGATGCAAGAACAGAGGATCTTAAGTCAAAAACACTAACCCTTTCCAGTACATCAAAAGCTTTCTTCCTTAACACAGCATCTGATGTGCACATAATGACGTTGTCAATCCCAAGATTTTGTACTCTAATGATAAGAAGAATATACAAAATGAAATGGCATAAAATCAACATCTTTAACTATTATACTTGCAAGGCAGCAAAATGGTTAGGAATAAATGATGAGAAATCTAGAGTTTCACTCTCACTCTCCTATGAGATATCTCCTTCTGTGGTGCAAAGCAAGAAGTCAATAGCATGTTTCTTTAATCTCCAAGGTACAGTAGCCGAACAGAACATGCCTTAGGATGCCAATTGCTTGCCACCTTCTGGTTTGACTACCCCGAATTTCATTCTTTACAGCATTAAATCCTCCTCAGCATTATGAGCAACAGTTGGTTTGACTACCAACCGTTATGGTGCTGGTCATCATGTCAATAGCAGACCCCGTTATCAAGCCAATGTAAGATAAACGGCAACATCTCAAGAAGTGTGAAAGTTCAATCACTGGATACATGACCTGATCCAATGTTATGAATGTCAAGATGGTGGATTAGTTCAAAAAGCACGCCAAATGGACCTAAGATTGATCAGACCACCTTGTCAGTCTTCTTGAGGGACAAGTCAGTGGCAATAAACTGACTAGCCAATGGCAAACGAAGATGTTCACTCGGAGCTCGCTGCACCCACTCCTGATATATAATAAGGAATCAAAAGCGAACACCAAAATGCATTCTTTGGAAGATGACTATACAGTAACAAATAGTTAAGGTCTATGAGGACTACATCTTTTGATACCTGGATTGTCGAATCAGTAAGTATATCTACGCAATGCAGTTGCATACCATGGCTTGACACCCAAAAAAATTCTGTTGGTCACATGAAAGAACGTGATGAAAGTAGGCTCAAGCATCTGAACACAATTAGGCTAATGGAAGTATTTTAGATAGTCATGACAATGAAATCTAACTCTTTTGAACTGCGTTCATTAAGACGGAAGCTTAGGAAGATTAAAAAAAAAAAAAAAAGATTGACAATTCAATCCTATGTCACTCAAGAGTAAAAATTATACTTTTATCCTTTTCCTGAATGCAGTAACTTTCATAAATACGGAAGTAAATAAATAATGAAAATTGATGGTGTACGAGCAAATCTATTATGTCGATGTATTTGAAACATTCATGATGCTTTCTAGTTGCTACGGTATATATTCAGAAACAAAAATAACTGAGGACTGTTATAGCCTCTTTCTCCAAGATGCCCATAAGAGGAAAGGACATATCTAATGTACGCATATCAACGGATGCAGGATGAGACGATCTTACTGGAAGTTTCTTGAAGAAAGCTTCTCGAGTACTGCATGGATGATGCTGGGATTAAATTTAGAAGGCAAGGATGATTCACAAGCCAATCTTTTGGTGGGTACAACTAACAAAAAATTGATATTAAAGTAAATATTCTAATGCTTTTTGGAGTTATATTTTTTACTGAAATAGTTATCATATGCCACTTTTCTTGATTCATAAGCCAAAAATCAAATTTGGCAGGAAAAGAGAGAGCTGCAAATAAGTAGACGAAAGTAATGGAGTGATTGGAGAAAGGGGCAAAAAATTTGTAGAAGCTATATGCTAAAGTATTTGCCATTGCTACAGAAATTGGCACACCAACTAACCCCAGTATTGTGAACTTATAGCAAATTTGGAATGTCTATACTGATGACTTGCTTAGTACATTAGCTTGACAAAGGAAATTAGTGTCTATAAAAAACGACACGTAAAACAACCATCGAGTAATCAAAAGACTTGTATTAGAAGCATCCTGACTTGTTCTAAGTCCACTATACCTTCAACTTGAGGAAATACAACCAATAGATGAAGATTCAGCAATTCAAAAATATCACTGTACACCAGAGTTATATGAACAAATTGAATGGCATCATTTGCCCCTGTTAAATCTGGTCCACCACCTCAAAATGTTCTGATGGGATCTATTAACCCAAAAAATTGAAAGCTGAAAATGTCAACATTCCAACCAAATCATCAAAGAATCTGAAAATCTCAAGCAAGCACCATTATGATCTTCAAAAGGTCAAAGAATGTATATGAAAGCAGCACACCTTAAACTCAACACCATAGTCTAGACGCAAGCGCACACCAACAATGGAGCGTTCAATGCTACATTCTTGCAAGAAGCAACCGTGAGAGATTATTGTATCTACAATCTGCAGAAACAGTCCAAATAAGAGACAGAGTTTAGACCATAACAAAAACAGAGACTTATCGTGTTGACAAGCTTACCCTGCATTTATCAACTTTACTGAGGGGTAAGAATCTTGGAGACGTGTAGAAAAGTGTTTGCGGATCATAAAATTCGAACTTTGGAGGCTGCATTACAGGAAATTAACCCACTATTAGAAAAGCCACAATCTCCTCAAAGGACAAATAGTATCGCTTTATGATAGCCAAAGTTTGAACTCGAAGCTTCTATGATTTTTCTGAGAACGTGATTGAGATGAGGCCCCAGATTGACATAGAAATTGTAGCCAAAAAGATCTAAAGAGTAAGTATTTTTCCAGCCCTAAGGTTAAGCCAGCATATCAAGTGATTAATGACTATATAAGGTGATGACTAAATTAGCAGATGACATTGACATCTCCAATTTTGAGTTATCGAGCAGAAGATGCAATACCACACCCACACCTGCTCTGTTAGGGCCAAATTAGTGTCAAAGAATGACTTGATTGTTCCAATGTCCTCCCAGTAGTCATTAAACAGATATGCTTGGCAAATCAATGCACCTAGATAAGTCAGCATTTCTGTTAAGGTAGCTTGCAAGTACAAGTAACATATAAACACACATCTCTAATGAAGGGGAGAGAGAGACAGAGAGAAAGCCCACAGCTTAGTCTATGTTAAAGAAAAGGTCCTGCCCTGGACATTATGCTCTACAACAGCTGACGGAATTATTTCAGAGCCAAAATCATCACATGAGGGGTAGCTCCATCTCAGAAGCTTTAGTAACACGTTGATTTTAAATACATAGACGCCCATTGAGGCAATGTATGGCAAGTTCACTGTATCTTGCTGTGATAGCCCAAGAAGAGTATTGTCAACTTGCTGTGGGCAGAGGTTTGTGCAGAAGACGAGAATCCAAATAAGATTAGTAACTAGTTGATGCATTACCTGATGTGCAGAGATGATGTCTGCTAAGGAAACGACCAAAGCAGTCATGTCAAATGATAGGAAGTGTTTATTGCATTAATGATACCATTGCTTTCAACTCATTGCCCTTCGGTTTTCCGGCAAATTGGATAATCCATCTAGTTCTGTCAATCTTCTCAGTCCATAACCCGAAGCACGACTACAGCAACAAAAACCAGAAAGGGTTAGTTGCAAAACTCATCAGTAGCTCTAAATTTAGTGCAACTAAAAACGGACGTAAGAAACAATATAATCACAAAAATTTGGTTCTTTCCAACCATAAGTGGAATGTCAAGGAGAACTGAGCTTTATATGTTCTTAAATATTTTAAGGCAATATATTTAACCACGATAACAACCTATCATCCATTGGGACACATGAAAATGTGATATCGGCATTTGTATCAATATGCTTCTGCAATCAAGCCACAACTGGTCAGTTTAAACTCACAAATATGTTAGATGAAGGAGTTTACGATGAAATCTTCAAAGTACCTGCACAAAATTCATGTAATTCATCCGGTACAGGTGGGCACCAGACAAAATCAAGATATTCTCCACATTCTTGTTCTTGGCATCCTGCGGAAATAATTTGAAACCAACATTCAACTTCGAGAGAAACTCCAAAAAACTTTGCACAAGTAATTGCCAAAACCCTAAGCACTTGCCTCAAAGACCCATATGAATTGCTTAACAGCATCAGCAGTCCCCTGGAACCACCATTTTCCAGCTTCACCCAGAGTTTGAGTTGCCGTAAGGACCTATATGTGTTACCAAATTTTTTTCATAGTAACTTCAGTCGTTTCTTGAGTTAAGTCATCAGGAATCCAAAATAATAAACCGGAAAAAAAATTATACCTCCACAAATCCATCACCAAAACTAACGCCATTATCAAAGTTGTATGTCCAGGAAAGGTGGTGATTGAGGGAAAAGGATTTAAACTGCATTAAGATGAATATTTTTCTGACACCACTGTTAATGCAATTGTTCATTGGGATATCAATCAACCGCTAGCATTCTCCTATAGGAACCTGCAAATTAAAAAAAAAAAAAAACCACATAATTGATTATATAGTTGAGAGAGTGCTATGTGGGTAAACAATGGGCATATACAAATAATTACTAACTGCCGGTGTTGTACTTTAGCTGGTACATCCATGATGGGGTGCGATTGGAACGCACCGTTTTGTCTTGATGTGTTACGATGGAAAGACACTAATGGAGGGGTACAAAAGGAGACATATAAAAGCCTCCCGAACACAACCGTTCACCAGATTTCTCTCCATTTCCATCAAAGAAGAAGAAGGCATTTCAATTTCAGTTTTGCAAGAACCATCGATATTTACGCCATGGAAATCGAGTGTTTTCCTTATGATTGCATCCAGACTAACATGAGGAAGTATTGTTCGTGTTTTATCGACAATTCAACGTTCGTTCCGGAGATATTTGCTGTTTGCACATCGGAATCCGGTAAATCGTCTTCCACAAACTTGAATTCCAACATTGGTATCAGAGCCAGGTCGTGATTTCTGCCTTGCTTTTCATCGAGTTTTCTCATTTACCATTTGATATTGAGACCAAGATATTGTATTCTACACTGTTTTTGATATCTAATGGTCGGAATTGCAATCTGAAAACTCAAAATCGAATTGAAGCGAAGAACGGGTTCTGGATCGCGTGCATCCGTGAGGGTTTCGCCATTTTTCGAAATAATTTTTTGGCCAAAATTAATTTTTAAATATACAAGGTGAAAGAGCTCGTCGAGACAAGTCCGGCAGTGGATCGAGCGCCGCAGGACGACACCGGACGCACCCACACGCGCTGCCAGAAGCCGCTACGCGTGGGAGCCATGCCTGGCCAGAAGTTGCTGCGCGTGGGAGCCACACGCCTAAAGTGCTAGCAAAGCCAACATGTGTGCCCCACGGGCCGGCCAGCAAACCGGCAGGTGCGCGTCACACGCCAATCAGTGAACCGGCGCATGATGACGTCACCGTGACGTCACCCAACGGTTACCGACCGTTGGGATGACGTCATTAATGATTTCATCGCCGGCGACAGTTGGCCGGCTGACGACCCGACCCGTGACCTGACCCAAGATCCGACCTGGGTTGACCAGACCCGACCCGATCGTTGACTGGTCAACGGTCGGACCGATCAACCAGTTTGGCAATCAAACTGGTCGAATCAGTCACCGGTAGAACCGATTGCACCAGTCACCAGTCGGACCGGCCAAGAGCCATTTGGCTCACTGGCGCGTGCGCCACACGCGCCGCGCACTCAGCCGGCATGTGGGGGCGTGCAAGCTCTGATTGGAGCGTGGTCGGAGGCGTTGAGTTCGTATGGATGTGCTCTACACTATGGTATAATTATTTTTTAATTTTGGAATTTTATAAATGTATGAAAATGCGTAGGAAACCCAATGTACGCGTATTTTTTGGTGTTTAATGCATAGTTTATTCATTTGTAGCTTGTATTTTCTTATGGTTTAAGAAATACAATAGCTAGCTTGTGTGCAAATGATCTCACATATGCTGTGTAGTGCTTGATTCGATGATATCATGTATATAGTTTGATATACTTGCAATTTTCTAGTTGCTAGAAAATTCGAACAATGGTAGGAAATCCATTATATGTTGAATTGCGATTTTGATTATAGTTGAAGCGTGATTATTGTTTATGCGTTGGTTTACATCATGTTGTTCATTTAATGTTAAGGAAAAATGTAGAAATTACATAAGGTCATGTAATTATTTTTCCTAGTGGGAGTTCGTAGGTTGGTAGAATTTGAAAGGGTTCTCACCTAGGACTTAAAATTTGCGCAAATTAAACTAATTAATGATAATAGAACAATTATACATAGAAGTTAATTGGGAACATAATGAACTTTTGCTTTTTTGTCTTTTTGTTGAATTATCATTAATTTAGTTTGTTTTTGCTACAAATTAAATATGTGTTTTACTCTGTAAAGTGTGCTAGTATTGATTATGCGTTTATTATGTCAATGTGATATAGAAATTGATTATGGCATCGGCATCCAAGACCATTGTGGCTAACCTTAATAAGGGTGAGAAGTTGAACAGTGACAGTTATGATATTTGGCACCGAAAGGTTCAGTACATCCTTGAGGAGCAAGAGGTTTTGGAAACCCTCAATCATACCATGGATGAACCTGAGCATGGAACTTCAGCTCAACACAGGAGAGATCTAGAAGCTTATCAAGCTTGGAAAAAGAAAAATAGCATTGCTCGCATCACGTTATTGAGCTGTATGCAAAATGATCTCGTGTATGAGTTTGAAAGTTATGATAAAACTCAAGCTATGTGGGTTGCCTTGAAAGATAAGTTTAGGGTTACATCTGCCACTAAGCTGAGGAGACTCACCATCAAGTTTGACACATTCTGAAAGCGCCCAAATGTAACAATGAGGCAGCATCTTCGAGAGATGTCAAACATAATCCGTAAGCTGAAGTCGGCAGGTCACTCCCTTACTGATGAACATCAAGTTTAGGCTGTTATAAGGTCTCTTCCTGACAATTAGGAGCATATGAAGATCAATATGACGCATAATGAGAATATTGTCACTTTTGATGATATTTCGCGTCATTTGAGGATGAGCGACTAGAGGCTGCAAGATCCTCTACCCATGCTTATGTTACTAAATTGAGTTCGCACAAGGCTTCGAGCTTCAAACGCAAAAGGAATTCTCAATTCAACAACAAAGGGAAGAAGACTGATCAGGCACCCAAGAGGACTAAGACCTTCCAACGCAAAAAGCGTGGTGGGAAGAAGGACAAGGTCAAGATGGAGTGCTATAATTGTGGCAAGATGGGTCACTTTGCTCGTGAATGCACTGAGCCCAAAAAGGTACCCTATTACTCCATTTTTGAGTAATGCTTTTGTTTATAGTACTATAATACTTACTGAATCTCATCCAATGTGGACTGTAGACTCAGGAGCAACCGACCACGTAGCTAGAGACCGAGAAGCATTTGTAGAGTATTGTTGGATACTGCCTGGAAGAAGATGGATATATGTTAGGAATAACTCAAGAGTTGAAGTGAAGAGTATCGGCACATGTAAATTAATCTTACGTGGTGATCGAAACATGTTCCTACGTGATGTCCTTTATGCTCCAAATATTCGACGAAACTTGGTCTCTGTAGTTGTTCTTCTTAGCTTAGGTTATGTATTGAATTTCCATGGTGATTGTGTTGACATTTTGTATGGAACAGTTTATTATGGTTCAAGTCATGTATCAAATGGTTTTATGGTGTTAGACATTGATTATGATCAATACAATGTTAATGTTGATGATTGTTTTTCTTTAATTGTATCTTCTAATAACGTTGAGATTGATGCAAGTACTTGGCATACTAAATTAGGTCACACTGAATTGCAAAGAATGCAAAGATTAGCTAGAGAATGCCTTTTAGGGCCACTCACTAATGTTAGTCTATTCGTATGTGAACATTATCTAGCGGGAAAAGCAACTAGAAAACCATTCGATAAAGGGACTAGAGCTGAATTTCCATTGCATCTCATACATTCTGACATTTGTGGTCCTTTGAATGTGAGGGCGAAGCATGGAGCCTCATATTTCATCACTTTCATAGATGACTTCACACGTTTCGGTTATGTCTTTCTGATCTCCCATAAGTCAAAAGTATTAAATTGTTTTAGACGATATATAGCGAAGGTAGAGAATTAGTTGAACAAAAAAATAAAGGCATTAAGAACCAATCGTGGACGTGAATATCTATCGAAGCAATTCAAGGCTCTTTGTGATGAAAAAAGAATTGTACGACAGTTGACTATTCCCGGTACTCCACAACAAAATAGGGTAGCTGAGAGAAGGAATAGAACCCTATTGAAAATAGTTAGGTCTATGATGGCGCAAGTAAATTTACCCACCTCCTATTGGGAAGATGCGTTATTGACTACTGCCTATATACTTAACCGAGTGCCCTCAAAATCGGTCACTTCTACCCATTATGAATTATGGACTGATAGGAAATTAGACTTGAGTAGTCTACGTCCATGGGGATGCACAGCTTATGTTCATGATTCTTCCCATAAATATGGCAAATTAGGTCCTAGAGGGAAGAAATGTATCTTTATAAGATATTCTGAACACTCCAAAGGGTACGTGTTCATAGGTGAACAAGCTGATGGAAGTGTGACCGAAATGGAGTCACGAGATGTCATGTTCTTGGAGAACGATTTTCCTAATAGAGGTGAGATTGATAAGGACTTCAAATTATATGATATGGAAGATCCTGATAACACATCCACTGATATTGTAGAGGGAAATGAAAATTTACCTCAACATGCAAGATCTAGTGGGAGTGTTGCATCGCCTAACGAATTGAATTCAAAAGAAATTCAATTGCGTAAAAGTAATCATAAAAGTATTCCTCATCGTCATTTTGAGATTGAAGGGGAAGCATTTATGATTGCTGAGAATGACGATGCCGAGCCTAAGACTGTTCAAGAGGCTCTCTCATCCTCTGATAAGGAAGAATGGAGAAAAGCTTTGGAAGATGAGATGGAGTTAATGAGGGCAAACCATGTCTGGGACTTGGTTGATCTACCATCCAATCGTAAAGCCATTGGAAACAAATGGGTCTTCAAGATTAAACGAAGGGCGGATGGATCCATTGAAAAGTATAAGGCTCGCCTTGTGACGAAAGGTTATACTCAAGAAGAGGGTATAGACTATGAGGAAACATTTTCACTAGTTGTAAAGTTTGCCTCAATACGCCTTATTCTAGCCATCCTTGCACATTTTGACCTTGAATTACATCAGATGGATGTAAAGACGGCATTTCTCAATGGAGACCTAGATGAGAAAATTTATATCAAACAACCAATAGGTTTCGTAGCTAAAGGTCTGTTGACACCCGAAATTTTCGTCGACATTTTAAGCAATAATTTGCAAAAAGTAAAAAAAAAAATTGTTTGAAGTGAAAAGATTAAAAAAAAATGAGAAATAAGGAAGAACAAAAAAAAAGAGAAAAAAAAAGAGAGAAATAAAGAGCCGGAGTAGAAAAGAAAAGAGAAAAAGAATGAAAACAAGAAAAAGAAAAAAAAAAGAAAACAAAAAGGAAACAAAAAAAATGAGAGAAAAAGAAAAAACATAAAAGAAATAAAAAAAATAATAGAAAAGGGGGTATGGACGATCATTTTTGGGGATTCTCTCTTTGGAGAGGGGGCTCTCTCTCTGAACGGTTTTCTTTCGCTCTCTCATGCTCTCTCTCTCTGGGGGGAAGAAAAACGAACTGTCTTCATCTCTTGCTCAGCTGAGAGATCACGAGGAAGAAAGGGGAATCGAGGAGAGGAAAATCACTCGATCGCCATCGCTCCCTTCCCTTGCTTCGCGTGCGATTCGAGTCGATCGGAACAATCGTCGGTGGCGACGACGACGACGACAACGACAGCGGTGCTGATAGAGGGCTCGGAGAGATCTGGCTCTCGATCGGATTGGGCTCTCCGATCGGTGCCTCGACGTCTAGGGTTTTTGGGGGATTTCGATCGATTGAAGCGGCGGCGATGACGACCAGTGATGACAGCCGCTCCCGATCTATACCTCTCTCTGTTCTAGTTCGGCGGATTGTTCTCGCTCGCTCGATCAAAGACGGAATGGCTTGACGAGGAGTTCGACAGGGATTCGGTTTCCGAGAATCAACAGCAACGGCTTCTGATCTTTTCTTCGTTCTGTTTCTCAGGTAACTCTCCCATGGCTGCGAGGCTCATATTCGTATAGTCAGTAGCGGCGATGACAGAGTTGACGGAGGAGTATAGGTGCGATGATGTTTACAGATGCTGTATTTTGGCTTATTCTATATCCCTTTCTAACCTTAGCAGATTATAGGCTAAATCTTCTGATTGTTTGTTTGCACTCAATCAATGCTTTCTTCCTCCTTGGTGACCATTTTGAATTGTTTGTTGTTCCTTATGTTTCGTTTTGCATATTTCGTTCTATGGACGGGCATATTTCGTTCTGGACTTGTCATCATCATATGCTCCTCTTTGGTACCTCAGAGTGGCAGTCATGCATATTCGATGCTACGGCATCTTTGATTTGATAATAAGGCTCAAACACACATTAGATGAATTCTCACCACAGTTTCTGGTGGCTGCTGCAATTTCCATGGTCCGCAAAAGATAAGAGTAATCATTCATTCGTTGTTTGCAAAAGAATAGTGGCTGGAGTTGTGTACTGCATTTCCATTAATGAAATGTACGAATTATTGATGGACTAGCGTTGAATTAACTCTTGCTGAGTTCATTTTTTTTTTTTTGGTACTAAATTCTTTGTGGGTTTATGAAAACCTTCCTTCCTGGCTTTTTGTATTGTAATGTGGCTGTCAGTTTTCCTTGGCATGTATTGGCATTTAGCACCAATTTCTGGAAATTCGTTCTGACTTGTGCCCTGTTTTGGATGACCTTTTTTGCAAATGGCCCGATACGAGCTGGTTGCTGTGGTTTTCTGAGTTTGATGCCTTCATGAGATTTGAAGATGGTTCGACTAGCTTTCCTGTCACGCCCCGAACCTCGAGCGCGTCAACATCCCACCATGGTCATTCAAATGCGACGTCCCAGGTTAAGTCGCCGGCCCAATCATATTATTAATGCGCAAGCGGAACATATTATAAAACCCCTTACAATAAAATACGGGATAGAAAAGCAGGAAACAATTTCGCAACCATTCACTTACATAATTCAACAGAATTACAAACAGAGGTCTACAGCCAAAAGTCTACACAAGACAAGGCTCTTAAAAAGGAATTGTCCTATGACCTACTAGTCGGACACGTTCTCCAATCTTATGACTTCACCTCTGCAACTCCTCAAGGCCAACCAAAGCTATCTGGCCACTCCGTCCACCGGGGACCTGAAATTTTAATCCCACAACCGGGATGAGACGATGTCTCAGCAAGTTCAACCCCCTAAACCCCTATTAGAAAGAAAATACGCCCCGGGTGGCCTAGCCACATCACACAGAAGACTTACCTCGCCTCAGCCTTCATCTGCAGGTTAGCACAATTTATATAATTCAACCACGTACAATTATGATAACCAAACAACCATGACTCAATCACATTATCAAACAATTCAACCACTTGGATCGTCTCAGCGATCAATCGACTTGGCCGATTACATGTCATTCTAGCAAATCAATCATTGCTCTCAATCCCGACCCTATAGGAAGGCTTAATAACCAGTGGCAATCACGGCCCCACTCGGCACGACCTTTAATTAGGTGGTCCATCACGGCCTCACTGGGCACGACCTCTCATAGGTGGTCCATCCCGGCCTCACTGGGCACGACCTCTCATAGGTGGTCCATCACGGCCTCACTGGGCACGACCTCTAATAGGTGGTTAATCACGGCCCCATTAGGCACGACCTCTCTTAGGTGGTTCATCGCGGCCCTATTAGGCACGACCTCTCATAAGTGGTTCATCACGGCCCTATTAGGCACAACCTCCAATCGGTGGTTCACCACGACCTCACTAGGCACGACCTCTAATAGGTGGTTAATCACGGCCAATCTCCCATCAATTCCCACACTTAGGGTTTTCTAAAGAATCCTCATAAATCGCAATCACACTCAATTCGCCACAATCAATCATCAAATTTAAATTCTAAATACACAGCAGCGATCAGCACGAAATTCTGAGAGAACAAGGTCCTGGCAAAATTTTCGGAATTTAATAAATAATTAAGTTTATTCCGAAAATAAATTAAATAATAATATTCATATTTTTCATGATCCATGCTCAATTTATAATAACCAATCATCGATTTAAAAATCCAACTACACAATAATGACCGGCACGAAATTCTGAGAATTTAAGGTCTCGACAAAATTTTCGGAATTTAATAAATAATTTAATTTATTCCGAAAATAATTAAATAATAATATTTTAATAATTTCGAATATTAAAATATTATTTAATTATTCAATAATTTCGAGATATTTAAATAAATCAAAAGTAAAATCCTTTATGTCACATCAAGCTTTATATTAATGTAAACCTTCATTTACCCTTAAATTAAACTCACTTTAAGCTAATTAAACACATTAATATAATCCACACTTAAACAAATTAAACTAATCACCTAATCACACTTAACATAAACTAAGCACACCTAAAGCATCATTAACCCTCTAAGCGAGGTTTAGTGAGTTAAACTCACCGGATTAGCGAGCCGAGCGAACCAAAACGACGGGGACGCCGAGGAGAACAACTTTCCTCAAAGCGGGCCAAGCATCCGAGCTCGGGAAGACGGCCAAAATGGGCCAAACGCCCGCTGCATACCCATTTTCTGCAGCTTCTGATCATGGGCGGAGGAGGGCTGATCCGAGCCTAATCGGGCGGAGGAACGGCGAGGGAGAGGGGCGGTAGCTCGGGCGGCCAACGGCGGGGCCTCACGGTGGCCGGAGGTGAGCTGGACGGCTCCGGCCGAGCTTCCCCAGATCTGGAAACGCTGCTGGACTCGCGGAACAGTAGGGACGAGCAGGAGGCGCACGGTTGCTGGCCTCGCTGCTTGCGACGGCGACTTCGGCCGCTCCGGGGACAGGACGGCGGACGGCGACGGACGAGGCTTCCCCGGCTCGCTGCTAGGTCCTTTGAGCAACAAGGAGATGGCGAAGAGAGGAGAGGGAGACGAAGATCCGAGCGACGAGGCGCGGTTGCGACGGCAGTGAGCGGACGGCGAGGACGGCGTGCGGCGGCGTGAGGCGATGACGGGTGGCTCCGGGCGGGCTGCTCGACGATCTCCCTTGCTGCTGGTGGCGTCCGAAGAAGAAGAAGGAGAAGATGCAGATGGAGGAGCGGTCGAGAGAGAGGGAGGGAGAGGAGAGAGAACCACTTCCTCTTCCTTCTTTTCTTTTTCTTTTCTTTTTCTTTCATCCAACCAAGGTGGCCCACCATGACATCATCCCATGTCATCTTCCACTATCTCTTCTCCCACAACATTCTTCAATGGGTCCAATTTCATTTTCCGCCGCGGCCTAAAATCTTGTACATCCAATCTCTTCAATTCCATTCAATTCTCTTCCAATTGAGTCCAATTGAAGTCCATAAAATTAATCCAATGTCACCACACTTCAATTCACATCCTCTCTTGGCCATAGAACCAACTTAAGTCCCAAAAGCACGACCAAAGACGAGCCTACTACTTCTCGAGCCAAATTAGCCATTTTCGGATTTAATTTGCCAAAGAACTCTGATTGCATGAAAAATCTTCCAAAGATGATTCAATGATCCTAAAATGATTTGTGACACACCCAGACTTCCAATTTCTGAATTCGATCTCAATTCCACGGTTAATTTCACTTTGGCACGATACTAGCGCGGCCCAACCTACCGGATAGCCTTTAGAAACTTTCACGCATTTGACCTGTGGTTGATTATCTCAAGCCACAATGTACATCTTTGAAACATTGGCGACTTTCGATTGTCGGGGAAATCTCAAGGTTTCAAATACGGACACAAGGTACCCAATCGATAGAAAAGTCGGTCCAGTGTCGATCGACAAGAATTGTGTGATCCGGTGGAATCACCCACACTCGATCATATGCCCTTATCGAGTCAACCTATCTCCGGTCTCTAATCGATTTTTATTTGTGCCGTAATGACCCTTCCAGATTAGCTCGGTCGAAAGGTCGCTTCCTGGTCAAATTCTCGAGTCTGATGCATTAGAAACTCTTAACAGCTTTACCCGATAGACTAGCTTTCACATGAGTGGCCGACTCAAGGAAAAGAACTATATGCGTGCCAACGAAATGCCCGTCTCAAATTATTGAAAATAGAATTGGAAAATCGGGATGTCACATTTCCAATGAGCTATAATACACCCTGATCCAACATCATTAGCCACGTGAAATCTTCTTTAAAATTTAGGAAGTAATTCTGGAAAATTGTTATGTTCTACTCTGATGTGGAAATTCGTATGCCTGTTTTGACTGATATGCTTCGGTCCTTGGAATGAACTGGTAGATGATGTTATTAGGACTTAATGTCTTCTAGAGATTTGTAATAGACTTCTCAAGCTTTCCATAGACATATTATATGTGCAATTTGGCCATCATTTTCCCTGCCTGATGCTTCTTGCAAAGAGCACTAATCTGCTGATGTGTTCTGTTTCTTTCGCTGATCTGACCTTCTGTGCAAATAATTTGATATGAGCTGATTATTGTGTTTTTCTGTGTTCGAAGTCTTCATGAAAGTCAAAGATGGTTCGAATATCTTTCCAATGAGCTGTAGAATGCCTTGATTGAATCTCATTTGATATGGTCTTCACATGTCCAAAGTTTAGTCCAGAATCTGTCATGTTTGAGACCTGATGCGTGTGCTCAAATTTGAGTTAGTGAACATGCTTTGCTGGAGTTGAATCTTTAATGAGAGTCATTGGAAATTTCATAAACTTTCTGACAATGTATAGCTTGAATCAAGTGATCATCGTTAGCAAGGTCAATGGCTTCCATAAAGTCACGTTTGAGTTGCTGCAATCTGTAATGTTGGATTTTTGCCCTGTTTCTTTTCTGTTTTTCATATAGATTTTTGTGAACAAAGTAGGACTTCAATGTCTCATGATAGATGATTGGGACATTTCCTTCTATACTTAGACTTTCATGGATTTTATTTATGTCTTCATTTCAATGAATATCATCCATGTTTTGTGTGATCCTTGCTGTGATTCTAATTGATTGCGTTTCTATGAAAATGTCTTCAATCGAGTCCCTTAAGAGCATACTTGATGCTTGATGCTTTCTAGACATACTTAGAGCACATCATAAGCTTCGCAATGATACATGGCATGCCTTATTTGAAGATCATTGACCATGTAAAAACCATGCATCAAGTCGATATACCACAACTGAAATTGTCATGCATTTTGCTTCTGACAAGTCACATATCAATGTTAGTGGATTTGCGTGGCCTTTTTGCACATAGATTTAGGGTTAAATGCCTAAATCAAACTTTTTCTTCACATTTAACCCTACGTCATGTTCAAATTTCATGATTTTCATGCATTGATTAGGTGGCTTAACAAATTAGTTATCATGCATCATTCTCTGATTTGCTTATGATTGATTTGCATGCTTTAGCGATTGTTGCTTTTTGGCCATAAATTTGACTTTACTTGAACTTGATACGCCTCAAGAAATTCCATTCATGAAAATTGCTCTTTATAAAGTGCTTGATTTCTGTGCCTTTTTCTTAGAGCTGATCATACGTGGGTTCTACCCCAATTGCTTTGATCTTAGTTGTGATGATTGTTTCTTTCACTTGTATGCACCTAGTCATAAATTTCTTAGATTAGGTTTAGATTAGGACTTTGAAGATGGAGAAGGTGTGAAGATGGTGGAGGTCGATATCCATTCCGACCATTTTCATGTAATACCCATTTTCCCGACGTATGTCTCGGGTTCCATGCAATGTATAAAACCCGACGAGTTGCGGGTTTTTCTCTCTTTTTTTCCATATATTTCTCTTTTATATTTTCTTTTAGGTTTGCATGATAGATTTACTACTTTTCTTGATTGTTTACTTCATGTCTTGCAATTTCAATTTCATTGATTGTCTTCCTTTCATTTTTTAGGAATAGAATAGAATGAAATGATCAACCACGCATGATCATTTAGTATAGAATTGACGATCCTGAAAATATAAAAAGAAATGCATGGACGTGTTAAAAAAAAAAAAACACAACATACTGTTTAGGTACCGAAAGGGCGCTAATAGTATTATTAGCGTAACCCAAGTCCCCGAACCTAGATATCTGGTTGCGTAGGAATCGAGGGAACACTCCCGACCCTCAATCGGGTTTCTAGCCGACCCCCAAAGTTAAGGCTAGTGGCGACTCCTGTATATTTTGTAGGTTGTTATAAACAACTAGATCGCATAAATAAACCTACTGTCACGCGGGGTACGAGCTTGGTAGAGCTCGTGATCTTGAGTCAAGTACCCCTAAATCCGACCTTTCTCATCCTTGGATACATTTTCGAGGGGGCGGCGAGATCGGGTCGCGACAAGGTCAAGAGCATAAAGTTTGCAAACTTCATCGCTCAATATATGGCCTTAAGCAATCATCTAGACAGCAGTATCTTCGTTTTCATCGAGCCATAACCACTTTTGGTTTCACGATGATCGAGGAAGATCACTGTATATATGTCAAGTGGTCCGAAGATAAATTTGTGATTTTATCACTTTATATGGACGATATACTATTGGCTGGAAATGACAAGGTTTTGGTTATCACCATAAAAGAATGGTTGTCCTCTAATTTTGAAATGAAGGACTTGGGAGAAACTGCTTATATATTAGGAATTAAGATCGAAAAAGATCGATCAAGGAAACTCATTTCTTTATCACAAGAGTCTTATATTATGAAGATTCTTGAGCGTTTCAATATGCAGTATTGTAATCCCATTAATACCCCTGTCATGCAAGGTGAAGGCTTAAGTACTAAGATGTGTCCTAAGACTCCAGAAGAAATTAAAATGATGGAAACTGTTCCTTACGCTAATACTGTTGGAAGTTTGATGTATGCTATGATGTGTACTCAACCCAACATATGTTATGCCGTGGGATTGGTGAGCCGATATCAATCAAATCTTGGTCAAGCACACTAGAAAGCATTGAAAAGGATCCTGAGATACTTGAAGGGCACCATGAACTATCAACTTTGTTACCAAGGGAATGATTTACGCTTGTTGGGTTATTTAGATGCTGATTGGGGTGGAGACTTGGATGAACGTTAATCGACTTCTGGATATGCGTTCTTGCTCAATGGAGGTGCGATTTCTTGGAATAGCAAGAAACAGACATGCACGGCCTTGTCTACGAAGGAGATAGAATTTATTGCATGTTCCGCCACAGTGCAAGAAGCAGTATGGCTAAAACGTTTCTTGGAAAATTTAACCACTGTCACTGAAGTTCTAAAACCGGTGACAGTTTATTGCGATAGTCAAGCAGCCATTGCCTATATGAAAAATCCCAAGTATCATGGAAGGACAAAGCACATTGACATAAAGAATAACTTCATCAGAGATATTATAGCGCAGAAAGAAGTGATCCTGCAATGCATTTCAACCAATAAAATGGTTGCTGATCCATTTATGAAGGCTATTCCTAGAGACATATTCTTGGCCCATAGGATGTCACTAGGATTGCGTAGAATGTGATATCTGTTATTGTAGAGGATCATTGGGTTATGTATTTGTGGATAGATGTATTGTACTTGTTTGTTTATTAATGATTTGATGTTTTATCAATGAGTACAAATCTACTATGAGACTACCACAAACATATATATTATTGAAAAGTATGTCAGCAGGCAATGATTGGCTCACTCACACAAGCAATCACCTCAAGTGCTTTAGAAAGCACGATAGGATGAGACGTTATGTACAAATAAATACTGAAGAGCACGTCTGGTACATAAAATATGTCACCTTGATTGGAGTTAAGATGAGATCTATGATTTATTTATAATAAGACTGAACATGATAGTCCCATAATTATGTATGCCTGATAGTCCCATGATTTATTTGTGGATAGATGTATTGTACTTGTTTGTTTATTAGTGATTTGATGTTTTATCAATGAGTACAAATCTACTATGAGACTACCACAAACACATATATTATTGAAAAGTATGTCAGCAGGCAATGATTGGCTCACTCACACAAGCAATCACCTCAAGTGCTTTAGAAAGCACGTTAGGATGAGACGTTATGTACAAATAAATACTGAAGAGCACGTTTGGTACATAAAATATGTCACCTTGATTGGAGTTAAGATGAGGTCTATGATTTATTTATAATAAGACCGAACATGATAGTCCCATAATCATGTATGCTTGTAAGATGTCGGATGTGAGTACTTAATTGGGCGCTATAGAAGCGAATTGATATAGCACTCAAGCTAAACATGAGTATGTGAGAAGCACATGACTATGTTTAGGCTAAGATCTGTATAGTGGGTATGATTAATAAATGACATATGCTCTTATAGAAAGAGAAATCCACTATAGCATGTAATTCATACTACATGTGCATTGTACGACTGAGAATAGGAGATGAGTAAAATTATCCCTATTTACTCATCGTGTGAGTCCTTGAGGTAATTTATAATTTACCTCAATTTTGTGCCTATGTTACTTCTGACTATGTTCTCAAAGTGAAAGATCAATGTTACTATTTTAGCATGTTACGAGCGATCATGAATAGATATGGCCTATGGAACGTGTCTAGGAAAGCAATTGTTCTAAAATTGAGAGAGACATGAGTGCGAAGGAAGACTATTGTTATTTTACATCTATCACATGTATTTACTAGTCGACCGATTACATCGCCCTTTGTGGTTGCGGATGTAATTGTAAATACATGGTGTTTTTTTAGAATAGTCAAGTATAGCCTTTAAGGGATAGGTATACTTGGACTGATGTAACAAAATATGTCTGAGGCACTGTGAGACATCGATTGTTTATTTCTTTTGGGGTTATAGCCATTATGTCATCCCTAACAGGTGCATAATTTGAGCTCCCAATTCACTGGTCGCACGGCTTATTTGCCAATATGAATTGTTTTTGTAAAGTTGATGAATGTTGAATGCCTTGTATTATTGATAGAGCACTATCAAGCCCATCATGTCCAAGTGGGAGATGTTGTACTTTAGCTGGTACGTCCATGATGGGGTGCGATTGGAACGCACCGTTTCGTCTTGATGCATTACGATGGAAAGACACTAATGGATGGGTATGAGGGAGACATATAAAAGCCTCCCGAACACAACCGTTGGACTGGTTGGCAAACATACGCACCAAATTTCTCTCCATTTCCATCAAAGAAGAAGAAGGCATTTCAATTTCAGTTTTGCAAGAACAATCGGCATTTACGCCGTGGAAATCGAGTGTTTTCCTTGTGATTGCATCCAAACTAATGTGAGGAAATGTTGTTCGTGTTTCATCGGCAATTCAACGTTCGTTCCAGGGCTATTTGTTGTTTGCACATCGGAATCCAGTAAGTCGTCTTCCACTGACTTGAATTCCAACAGCCGCCTTGGCCCTTCTGCTAGTAAGTGGAAATAGTCATGTTCTAGCACCTCCTCCAAGTATAATTGAAGCAACACTTTTCGGGTCTGCTCTTGGAGTTTCCAACATTGGAGCTTGAAGAGTTTGAAATCATAGTTCAAGGAAAGTAACAAGTAACCCACTTTAGGGAACAGCATATTGGGATCAAAAGTAAATCTCAGTTAAAAGGACAGAGAGGAGAGCATCTTCAACTCAAAACTTCCCCATTTTTAGACAACTAAATTATCTCAATCAAGTACGATAAGACAAATGATAGCAATTAACACATCGAACTCAAGGCAAGACCCCTCAAATAACTATGAACTACCTTAAGAGGAGAATCAAGGCACTCAATATGAAAGGTCTGGGGAGCTATCACAACATAACAAGTTGCCTCCAAGATCACAAATAACACTTTCATAGTAATACTGCAAGACAAAATGTTACAAAAACCACCAGTCCGAGAACAATAGATGGTCCTCAAAAAGTCCTCAACATCGAAATGATACGAATCCTCAAGACATCCAATTGACACAAAAGAGGATTAAATTTTATCCTGTAGACAAAATTTTGCCTATGGTCACTGTTATGATTCAACAAGGGTTTAGTGTAAATATAAAGAAAAACTAGAAGGTGCCTCACGAATTAAGAAACAGCATAGTTACGAATAAACAGAAGTGGCATGTGATGCCAAAGCAATTAACAATAAATTACCCCATCAATTCCTTTCTTCTTCGATGAATACCAATTCTGAGAAATTTCAGATTTTGGCTTGTTCCTAGCAGAAGTCGTAGTCTATGGGACCTCCAAAGCTACTGAATTCTGTTCTTTATCATATTTCTGAGTGTCAGGACTGTTCTTAAGTACTCGGGACAAAAGCCTTGAGCTACAGCTTGCCATGTAAGCTCGAGACTGAAAAACTTCTACGAACTCCATAATTCAACAGCTGATTCATCTCGGTCCAAGAGCAAATAATACATTCCTCAAGGATATCTATGAGCTCAAGACAAGGAATGAGTAAGAGAAGATGACGGCGAGAGAGAAAGCAATCCACCGGAGAAGTAGGAAGGGGCTTAATCTACAAATTAAGCATCAAATGTTATCAAGTCAATCAATCCGTCCATGTCCAGTGCAATCAACGAAGCACACTAAAAGAAAATCAACGATCAATAACCGAATTTCATGCTGACATTAATCGGAAAGCCTGAAGAAAATTTTGAAATTACTGTGTCTCAGAGTAGGAAATTTCCATACATGGTCATTTCAAGTGAATAATAAGTAAACGAGCTCTCCATCTCTTCGACCAGAAACCAATTCAATTTATCCCCAACTTCCGCTACCCCGAGCTACTAAGAGAATGCTGGCATTTACCAAAAAACTAACACAGGCATATACGACAGCAATCGATTCCCAAGCAAAAAAAAAAAAAAAGAATGCAGGGAACTACAGAGTCTCTTACCACACGGAGAGCAACAACGACTAGAATTCCAAAACTGACCTCACTGCTGACCACATCGGCAACAAAATTGCGGGTGGCATCAAGCGTGCTCTCAATCTGTGCCTTCAACAATTGGGCCGGCACGAGTTCCGACTTCCTCAACTAGTAGTGCCGACCATGCGGCCCTCATCCAAGCTGGGTTCGCCATCGCGCCCTTCTCTAGCTCCTCCATCACCTTGAATGTGGCCTGGAACCGAGGCTCCATCTTCTCCACGAACTTGTCCGTGAACCCAATTCGGCTCACGTCCAAGGAAAAGCCCTAGCTCTGGTGCTAGTGCAGCCAGTCTACGTACCTCATCCACAGCAAGCGAGAATCCTTCTCCAGCCCTCTGGCTTACGCCTCTCCTTCACCGTCAACCCTGCCCAGGTCCACCAAGATCTCCCTCGCGACCGATCGGGCCAGCGACAGGGACAACACCCGGTCGACGGCGAGGAGCCTGGCGCCGCTCGGGAATGAGATTGAGGCCGCCTCCTTCCTATCGGAGGCCAACGGCTTTGCAGCAGTGGTTCGAAGTCGGATTTGATGACGACTTCGTTAGAGGGAGGCAATCGGGCGAAGGCCTAGAAGTTGCCGAGAGACCAATGCGAGCACAAACCTTATGCTCAATCTCGGCGTTGGAAACAGTCGGAGGCGAAAGGGGTCAAGAACCAACTGCAACTGGTGGGTCTCTTGGAGGAGGTGATGTGCTAGAGGTAGATGACCAACGAGGCGGAGGCGGAGGCGGAGGGGGTGGGAAGTGCAGCTCGTTCTCTGTCTGCTCTTCCACGAGTAGAGAGAGACAAAACCCAAAAAATTAAAATGAGGAGAGAGAAATTTTAAGCGGGAGTTGTCCTTTCTTCTACCAGCTGAGCCGAGCCAAGCCACCAGCCAAGAATTATTTCGGAGAGAGTGAGAAGAGAGAGGAGAGAGACAAAAGTGCAGAAGATGGAGAGAAGAGAGAGCAAACGTGGCGGGCCCCGAGGACAAGTGTTGAAGCGTGAATGGATCAGAGCACGGATTGTGTGGCACTTTTAAGGTACCTAATATTTTCTCGAGAGAGAGTGAGATGGCTAGGGAGAGGAGAGAGAGGGAGAAAAAGCCTACTTTTGTGCAGGAGCTCCAGTGGGGCCACGCCTCTCCACGTGGTGCTTCGTGAGTGGTCAGAGACCACCAAGCCGCCACTCCGGACTATAAATCCCTTCTCCTCGACACCACCAAGCCGCCACGGCAACATCCATATTCTAAGGCACAACTCAAGGACTCTCTCATTTGTTATGTCCTTCGTCTTTGTGGCCCCCGAGCTTAGCGGTGCCGACTTTAAGCTTGCCGTTTGCAGCAAATTTTGGTGGTGCGTGTGTCAAGTGCTCATCTGGTGAAAAGCCCCCATATTTAGCGGTCTTGAGCGACCTTCGCCTTCTTTGAGGCGTTGGAGACGATGCCAAGACCTTGACAGTGAAGAAGTGGCCAAAGATGGAGAGGGGTCATGTTTGTGTTAGTTTAGTATAGCGTAGCGAGGGTTCAGAGAAAATGGATATGTGACATGATCTTGCAAATGAGATGATAGATAAGCATATAGAGTGGACCGGTGGATCTCCACTTGAATCGCGATTGTTTTTATAATGCAATTATGGAATCATGAATCATAGCAAAATCAAAAAGATGCTATCGACATGTGAGTAACGTTTGTGTCTTAGACTCTTAGCCATGCAGTCGTTACTTTGTGGCATTTGTAGGTTTATTTATGAGGTGGTCAATTCACAAGTCACTCTCTATTCTTGTGTTGTATGAATTTTCTATTTCACGTCACTTTTTTTGGTTCGGTCGCTTGTAAGCCATGTTAGCGCTTCAATATTTATTTTAACAAGGATCAACATGGATAAAGAAAGCCATAATTTAAGGATAAATTAGAATGTTGATTAACATTAATTAAATTTTGAAGGGTAAGTTGCAACTTTAACTCTATTTTTTATCTATTTTTTTCCTTCAATCCCTCTAATAATTTGGCTTTCATTTATTATAATTTTTTCAGACATACAAATACATTTCAAATTACATTTTTATTTTAACAATTGTTTAAAACTTGAGAACAAATCTTTTTTTTTTCATGTAGAACGACCTTTAATTTTATAAAACGTAATTTCTGAGAAGGGGAAAATGAAAAGAATTTATCTATTTTTTTTCTTTTTGGTCAAATAAAAAATGAAAGATATATGCCCCCCCCCCCCCCCCCCCCCTCGCGGCGCCCAAGAAAAAGGAATAAATTAATAATTCGGAGATTCTCGCCTCTGCAGAAGTCCTGAAGAACTGGACAAGGGACTTTCCCGCCCGACGATGGTGAAGTTGCAGACTCCATCAACGACTGTCGCCACCGCTACGAAGCTTAACAAGGATGACGTGATCGCCAGGCTCAAGGACAATGGCGATTTCGATCACCTTCGCCTCAAGGTCATCCGCAAACTCAAGGACAACATGTGTGTGTGTGTGTGTGTGTCTCTGTGGCATGTTTGTTTTGAATCTAGTCGAGTGTTCGCTTCAAGTGATTGTATCTATGATCATAGTTTACCTGAAATTACGGAGGAAAGATGCAGTTCTCAGATTGCCCAATGTAGAGGTTCACAAGCTTCGCAGTAATGGATATTTAGTCGCGCTTTGTCTGTTCTACTAATTCGTTTGGCTTTCCTGTTGTTGCCTTCTTAATTATCCTTCAAGCCCTTAAAGAAGAGTGAGAAATCCATCTTAACTACAATCTTTGGCCATTTTTCTTTCTCAATAACTCACTCTTGGGCTTCTAACGCTGCCATGTAAAATCTTTGGCTATTTTTCTTTCTCGATAACTCACTCTCGAGCTTCTAATACTGCCATTGTCTCTAACTCCTTAGGACAATTTGTTATGTCAACCTCGTTCTTTCCGCCTATCTATAGCCCAAGGTCCATTACTATGTCACCCTGTTCCATCTTGACTTCACTTCACTTCCGCTGCCCCATCATTATCCGACTTTAAATTATTCAGTTCGAAGTGATTCTTGTTCCGCCGACTGAGCATCCGTGTTCATTGTCACTAACTACTTCTTAAGTCTCACAACTCCGTCACCTGGTAAGTTCTCCCTATCATTCCTTCAGGTACTGGTTGTTGCTGTCTAAGAGTAGCTCCAATTTGTATCTTCCATTTAAATTATATTGTATAAACCAACTTTCTCAAGAATTCTTCTCTTGCTTCCTTCATATATTGGTTCCTTTCTAAAGGTTGGGCCACTCATCTATCATTTGAAGAGACTACCTGAATGTATTTTCAACACCACTATTTCAAATCATACGCATGAAACTCAATTAGGTGGCAAAAACTTATGCTTGGCAGTCTTGTTGTTCTCAAAAAGTGCATTGCGGACTATCAGTTAATACTTTTCTATCATTGGTTTCTCCTTGTGGCTATGGCATTAATGGAGACTCCAAAGATAGTGTTTCCGTTTTATCAATTTTTGGTTTGGGGTTAGGGTGTGTGAGGGGTATGCATATGCCACCATTCTGATGAGTAGAACAAGGTCCCTTCATCTGTTTTATCTCCGCTTTCTCCTTGACACGACAATAGCCAACTTTGCAGGTATGTTTTCCACTTTAGCGAAAGGTTAAAGGTCAAACATACCTATTTGTGGAAATTAACTATATCTCCAGAGGCCAAGCAATTCCTTTCAAATCCTGCTTGTTGGAAAAATATTAGAATACATAAAATAATAATAATTATTGAAAATATATTGTAAAAGATTAGAAAATAAAACAAATGTCTAAGGCATGTAAGTATTGTCCTTAAAGATAATTCCACCCCTCATAATACAAAACTCGGTGTGTTAAGCTTCCACGGCTATCCTCCTGAGATACAACATAAATATTAGAATGAAACAAAACAACTTATGTATTTAACTTAGCAAAAGGAAACAGAAAGATATGAGAACATATTATATCATCTAAATGCTTTGAAGTTTAATTTATATTTAAGGGAAAAGACTACCAGAAACCCCAAACTTTGCTCGAAATAACAGATTTACCCTAAACTTTTTTTTGTGATGTGAAAAACCCCAAACTTTTGAAACTGAGACACATTTACCCCCATCAAGAGCATTTTTGTCTTATTTTTTTGTTTTTCATTTTTCTTTTTATTTCTTTTTTTCTTCTTCTTCTCTCCACTGACCATGGCGGAGGGAAGCCGACGTCAGGCGAGGGCTGTCCTCACCGACGTCGGGTGTGGCATCCCAAAATTTCATGGCAATTTCTAAAGGCATTACGACCTATGGAAAAAGAGAATGGTTGTGTCATTAAAGTATGTTATGGCCTCTAGACCGAAAAATTGTAATAGATTAAGGCCGAACACTTTAATGGAAGGATATCTTATGTTCTTGGGTTATCAAAGTTGGTACTATAGGATAATTTGATAATGAGAATTTTGTTGTTATGCACCTTATCGATTTGATTTTTTTTTTTTTATGTTGCAAGCTTTATGGCCAAGTGAATAAGTGTAAATAGGTAATTATATGATGGGTAATTAGGTGATGATTAAAAGAAAAAAATTAGAGAAGTGTGGGTTAAATTTTTGGCCCAAGACCAGCCCCACCATTCGGCCCTCTTGGCCTGGCCTGCAAAGCCCAAAGGAAAGGGCTGCCGTCCGACCGGCCCAAGGAGCCCAATGGGCTGTCGACCGAAGGGGAGAGGCTGGCCCAACGAGGCCCAACCTCTTGCATGGAAATTACCAAGTGTCATCTTGCATGCAAAGTGATGATTACATGCTAATCATGAGGGGGAAGAAAAGAGGAATGGGCGAACTGAACAAGGGAGGGGGAGGCGTCGCGAGAGAGAGAGAGAGAGAGAGAGAGAGAGAGAGAGAGAGAGAGAGAGAGAGAGAGAGAGAGAGAGAGTCACCATCCGAGAGAAAGAAAGGAAGAGAGAAAGGGAGAGAGCGAGCGAGCGAGAGAAGAAGGAGAAGAGGGAGGCCGTTCACTGCCAATCGTCGCTGTCGTCAAGCCACTGAGTCCCGCCTTGCCCCGCCATTTTTGCTTGCTGTGTTGTGCTCGGATTAGAGGCAAGTAGAGTCCAAAATCCTACCATTTGCTTGCTGTGATATGTGTTGTAAGGGATGATAAACTTTGGTTGCGGTAGAAGTGAAGAAATTCGAAGTTCTAGGGAAAAACATGGTAGCCTTGCATTCTGTTTTCTAGAAAAGCAGTCCGACATTTGATGAATTTGTTAGCTGCATGCAACTTTTTAGTTGGAATTTCATTTTTACTTCTTAATGAAAGTTGTATAGAACTTCTTGTAGAGTAACATATCAAAATTTCAGAATAAATTAACGAGTATAGACTGGTGAAACTATTTTACTTTGAAGAAGTCAGATCTGGAAATCGTAATACTGACCTAGTGTGATTCTGTGAATTTTATAAAATTCTCCAGTTGAAATTTGATCTCATGTTCTGAATGAAAGTTGAATATGACATATTAAGGAATAACATACTAAAATTTTAGAGGAAATTGATGAGTTTAGGTTGGTGACAATCTTTATCCAAAACAGTTAGAACTGGAATTCGGTATCGTGGGTTATGGACGGTTATGGTTATTATAGTTTTTAATCTATCACAAATATTTTTTCGAGTTCTTCATGAAATATTTACTTATGGATTTATTCTATAACATATAAAAATTTCAGAATTTTTGGAGCTGATTTAGGATTTTTACCGAATTTGTGAATGAAACTGTGTATGGCAATATTCCGAAATTATAAAGACTGTGATGCGTGGACTGTACCGAATTGTATGATGTTCTTTTGATATGGTGTCCTTCACGGAATATTTTCCTCTAGATCTTGTATATAACATGTCAAATTTTTAGAATTTATTAAGACTTTTTACTAATTTTTCAAGAATTATGAGCAAAGGAGTGCAATCTGTTTTTATCCGAAATTTGCTGTATTTTCAAAAATAAATGAAATTGCTCCATGTGATATAATGTTTTGAGTGGTTGATTATGTTGCATATGTAGTGACATATGGCATGTTATATGACATCAAAAGCTGGTTGAGACCCTTGATATTGTTGCATCAAATGCCATGTATAAATTGAGATAAGTATATGAATATAAACTAAAATAATAACAAGACCGTCGGAGGTGTGAGCTGACGATGCCTCGGGAGTTTCGAAATGCCCGAAGTGTGTGTGTTGGATGCCCAGAGTGTGTGTGCCGGATGTCCTCGAGAATTTCGAGATGCTCAGAGGTGTGTGCCGGAAGCCCTGGAGGTGTGTGCCGGGGGGATACCTCGTGATGCTAGTTGGGGTACGAGATGCCCGAAGTGTGTGTGCCGGAGGTTCCTCGCAATACCAAGTTGGATGCAAGCGATAAATTGTGGGATGCAAACATTGGTACCTGGAAAGAAAAATGATGTGATCTAATTATAAGATAAAGATCGAAAATTGAATCATGGTGATATATGTTTGGCTGCTTGATGATATAGGTACAAGTGCATGGTGATATATGTATGTCGTATGATGATATATGCATGGCTGCAAGGTGAGGTGTGCTTGAATACATGAATAATATGTGTTTTATTCATGATACTTTGATTGTTCTGTTTGATGCATTGAGTAGTTTGGTAGATCTTTACTGCTAAGTGGTTGTACTCATCCCTTTTGGGGATTAACATTTCATATTAGAAAGATGCCTCTTTCACCAGTTGTACATGGTACCTTCTATGGCATACCTACTGACGTTGAGATGGAGTGCACAGAGCATTCTTGTATTAGTATACCTAGTCTGGAGTATGTCTGAGTCCATGTCTTGGTGATGTACAACGTGGGTTTCGTTGATGGCCCTATTATTCAAGAGATTTTTTTGTCTGTTCACGTTCAACGCAATGAGGTGATGCTAGGGATGCTACCGCCACCGCCGCCTGATGCACCAGGTTGGGTGTGATGGCACGTATGACTGGTGGGAGCTGACACTTTTTGGGGATAGCCGACGCTTGTTGATTGAGGGATGTACATGTTTCATATAGGGTCAAGTTCTCTTTTGGGTTATAGCCAAGTATAGTTAAAAATCTTGGCATTTTTGATGTACCGACCCGAGATGTCCATCGTGAAAATATAAATAAAAGTGACTCGGCTTTGTCTTTTCTTTTGGTGCATAGTTGGTTGCATTGCATTGCATTATTGTTATTGGAGTGAGAGATGGTGAGACTCGTTTATGCCGCTAATGAACTGCGCTGGGACCTTAAAATATATATATATACCCCCCAGGTTTTATGGACATAAGTGATAAGTACCTGTGGTGACCCTACCGAATCAGGGGCCATGTCAAGGGGGTGCCACAGCGATTAGTATCAGAGCAAAATGGTTATAGGTGGAGTGATAAGGAGCCTCATTTGGAAATTGAGGAATATGATGGCAATGCACACCATAGGGTATTAAATGGAATAATTTGTTAACCTTGAATAATGGGTGATGGGTATTCACTTGTAGATCCCTAGTAGTTTATTATGAGTTGTCTTTAGGTGCCAGTAACATGTTTATGTTACTTATATAGTAGTAGTTGCTTTTGAATGGAGACAGTGAATCTCAGATTATTCCTGAGGCAAATGCTTGGAAACTGCAGGAAAGTCATAGTGCGAGCTAAAAGTGCTCATCCATCGAGGGCTGAAGCCTCTGCTGCAAAGGCCGAACCCCGAATGGAAGATATCCTATAGGCATTGTCCAATATTTGCAGTCTGATGGAGAGGCAACCGCAGCAACAACCCGAAGTGGAACGTCGCCCTCAAGGACTGGTGGAGCAATTTCTAAAGTTGAAACCACCTAAGTTTAGTGGAATGAGAAGTCCTGAGGAGGCAGAACATTGGATTGATGGGATAGAACAGATTTTCTGGTTGTTGGACTATAGTGATGCAGAGAAAATAGTTTTGGTAGAGTACCAGTTGGAGGGAAATGCAAAGTTTTGGTGGAGAGCTTCGAGGGATACGATCTTTTCACCAGGTACTGATGTGAACTGGGATGAGTTTGTTAGAGGTTTTAATAGGAAGCATTTCTCTGACTGTGCTAAGGATAAGAAAACCACTGAGTTTGTTCAGTTGGAACAAAGGGAGCTGACAGTGGATCAGCATGAGGCAAAAAATTTTGAATTATCTAGGTATGCTCCTAGATTGATTAAGGATCATGAGGAAAAAGCTAAGAGATTTCTGAAATGGTTGAAGACTGATATTAGGAAACAACTGGTGCCTTCGAATATAAGGGATTATCATGAGATTTATGAAAGGGCACAATTAGTGGAGCAGGAGCTGGTGAGAGAGCAATCAAAGTTTAAGAGACATCTGAGTTTTAGTGATATCAGGAGGGGTAAGAGACCCCATCCTGGTCAAGGTCAAACTTGGGAGGCTAAAAAAAAGAGTAATTTTGGAAATTTTGGAAGAGCTAGGGATGGCCTAAAGATAGGGAAAGCACCCTATCAATCTGATGTTTGTCGAAGGTGTGATGGGTGGCATGGCCCAGAACCTTGCAATGGATGGCTGAGATGTTATGATTATGGACGAGTAGGTCACCTTAAGAGAGACTGCCCACAAGAGAGGTTGCAAATGAGTGTTGGCTTGGTGCAACAGGCACAATAGAGTGCTGTTAGACCAAACCTACCAAGAAATCCTCAGAGGCCACCAGCACAAGGAATGGTGTATACGGTCACCCAAGAGGAAGCGGAAGCTTCCAGAAATGTTATATCAGTTACGATTTTCATAAATGGCAAGAAGGCATATGCATTGTTTAACACGGGTGCTATGTATTCATTTATATCTGAAAAATATAGAAATTGAGTGAAGTAGAAGCTACGCCTCTTGAGACGCCTATTTGTGTTTCCACGCCTTTAAAGAATATGGTATTATCTACGATGATATGTGCAAAATGTAAGATAACAATAGGAGGAAGGGATATGGAAATAGACCTAGTCGTAATAGCTATGTATGATTTTGATATTATCATAGGAATGGATTGGCTTCGTGAGTATCGGGCCAAAATGGATTGTTATAAGAAAGTGATCCAATTTGTTTTACTGGACCAGTCTAGTTGTGAATTTTTCGAAGGTCAGACCAACCTATCTATAGCACTTATTTCAGCAATAGAGGCTCATGCATTACTTGACGAAGGATGCTAAAGGTACCTGGCAGTGGCTAAGGATTTTACTAAGGAAGAACCTAAGCTCGATGAAATTCGAGTAGTCAATGAATTTCTAGATGTATTTCCTGAGGAGTTATCTGGTTTACCACTGGAGCGAGAAATTGAATTTGAAATTAAACTAATGCCTAGAACAGGACCAATATCGAAAGCCCCATATAGGATGGCCTTAGTGGAACTAAAGGAATTGAAGGTGCAACTACAAGAGTTGCTTGATAAAGGATTCATTAGGCCAAGTGCTTCTCCTTGGGGTGCACCAATCTTGTTTGTGAAAAAGAAGGACAGGTTGATGCGTTTATGTATTGATTATAGGCAACTAAATCAAGTGACCATTAAGAATAAATATCATTTGCCTAGAATTGATGATCTATTCGACCAACTACAAGGAAGTTCGGTCTTTTCTAAGATTGACCTGAGATCGGGATACCATCAGTTAAGGATAAAGAAAGAAGACATTCTTAAGACTGCATTTAGGACTAATTATGGGCATTATGAGTTCTTAGTTATGCCTTTTGGATTGACGAATGCACTAGTCGCATTCATGGATATGATGAATAGGGTATTTAAGCCTTATTGGGATCAGTTTGTGATTGTCTTCATTGATGATATCCTGGTATATTCTAGAGGACCTGAAGAGCACGAGCAACACTTGAGCATAGTTTTGCAAACTCTGAGAGATCATAAGTTGTATGCCAAATTCAGCAAGTGTGAATTTTGGCTGGACCGAATAATATTTTTGGGACACATGGTGTCAGAAGGAGGAATTGCAGTGGACTCGGCGAAAGTTGAGATGGTAATAAATTGGCCGAGACCAACAACACCCACTGAAATACGGAGTTTCTTAGGATTGGCTAGTTATTATAGAAGATTTATTGAAGGGTTTTCATGACTAGCAGGCCCCTTAACAAAATTAACATAGAAGAATGTAAAGTTTGAATGGAATGGAGAATGTGAAATGAGCTTTCAGGAACTTAAAAGAAAATTGACCACGGCTCCAATCCTAACTATACCATCTAGGTCTAATGGTTTTACAGTATATAGTGATGCATCTCACAAAGGACCGGGATGTGTTTTGATGCAACATCGCAAGGTCATAGCCTATGCATCAAGGTAGTTGAAACCTCATGAACTGAATTACCCGACGCATGATTTGGAATTGGCAGCTATAGTGTTTGCTTTGAAAATATGGAGACACTACTACCTATATGGAGAGAAGTTTGAAATCTATACAAATCATAAGAGCCTGAAGTATTTGTTTTCGCAAAAAGAGTTGAACATGAGACAGAGAAGGTGGATGGAGTTATTGAAAGATTATGACTGCGAGATACGATACCATCCAGGAAAGGCAAATAAGGTGGCAAATGCCCTTAGTCGAAAGTCGGCCATGGACATGGCTAGTCTAAGAATAACATAGTAGAATCTGTTAAAGTCTATTGTGGATTCATACTTCAAGTTGGAAATGGACCACCTTACTGGTATGCTTACTGCATTAAGGATTGAGCCTGAAATCATTCAGAAAGTTAAGATTTTACAAAAATCTGACCCGGAGATTTTGAAGATACGAGACGCTGTGTTTTTAGGAAAAAGACCAGAATTTCAAGTCTCTGAAGATGGAGCGGTGAGATGCCAAGGACGACTTTGTGTTCCCGACAATGAAGAAGTGAAGAGGGAAATTCTGTCGAAGGCTAATAGGAGTAATTATAGTATTCATCCAGGTAGTACAAAAAAGTATAGGAATTTACGTCAGCAATTTTGGTGGAATGGCATGAAAGTAGATACAACTAAGCACGTTTCTCAATGTTTAACATGCCAACAAGTGAAGGCGGAACATCGCAAACCTGCAGGACTATTGAGACCGTTAGACATACCAGAGTGGAAATGGGAGTATGTAACGATGGACTTTGTGCAAGGACTACCAAGGACATCAAATGGTCACGATTCGATTTGGGTGATAATGGATCGCTTGACTAAATCTACCCAATTCCCAGCTGTCCGCATAAACTATTCAATGAATAAACTTGTTAAAATGTATGTAAGCCAAGTAATACGCTTACATGGTATTCCTGTAACGATCACATCTGATCGAGACTCTAGGTTTATTTCAAATTTTTGGCGAAGTCTCCAAAATGCCTTAGGGACAAATTTTTGGCAAAGTCTCCAAAAGTCTCCAAAATGCTTTTCATCCTCAAACAGATGGACAAATAGAAAGAGTGATCCACACTCTAGAAGATATGCTAAGAGCCTGTGTTATTGACTTTAGAGGAAATTGGAATGAAAATTTGCACCTGATAGAGTTCGCCTATAACAATAGTTTTCAGAAAAGTATAAGCATGGCTCCATATGAAGCCTTATATGGAAGAAGGTGCAGAACCCCTGTCTGTTGGAATGAAGTAGGTGAAGGAAAACTAACAGGACCTAAGCTAGTGCAAGTTACTACAGAAGCGATCGAGATAATCAGGAAAAGACTTAAGACGGCCTAGAACTGACAAGGAGACTATGCTAATAGGCGTAGAAGGCCTCTAGAGTTTAATGTGGGAGATCATGTATTCCTTAAAGTATCCCCTATGAAAGGAATATCTTGATTTGGAATGAAGGGTAAGTTAAGCCTTAGATTTGTTGGACCTTTTGAGATACTTGAAAGAATAGGAGATATAACTTATCGTTTGACGTTGCCTCCTAAATTGGGAAATTTACATGATGTGTTTCATGTGTCGATGCTAAGAAAGTACCAGCCGGATCCTGGTCACATACTCGATCATGAAGCCATCAAAGTGGATGAGAAAGTGAGATACATCGAAGAGCCTGTGCAAGTACTGGATCGAAAGGAGCAAATTCTTAGGACCAAGAATATCCCGTTGGTAAAGATATTATGGCGACATCACGATGTGGAGGAAGCCACATGGGAGAGTGAGAAATCGATGAAGGAAAAGTACCCTTACTTATTTCAAAAGGCATAAGTGATGTCTAAGTTTGAGGACGAAATTCTCTAAGGAAGGGAGAATTGTGGCATCCCAAAATTTCATGACAATTTCTAAAGGCATTACGACCTATGGAAAAAGAGAATGGTTGTGTCGTTGAAGTATGTTATGGTCTCTAGACCGAAAAATTGTAATTTGATAATGAGAATTTTGTTCTTGGCTATGCATCTTATGGATTTGATTTTTTTTTATTTATGTTGCAAGCTTTATGGCCAAGTGAATAAGTGTAATTAGGTAATTATATGATAGGCAATTAGGTGATGATTAAAAGGAAAAAATTAGAGAAGTGTGGGTTAAATTTTTGGCCCAAGACCAACCCCATCATTCGGCCCTCTTGGCCCGGCCCGCGAAGCCCAAAGGAAAGGGCTGCCGTCCGACCGGCCCAAGGAGCCCAATGGGCTGTCGACCGAAGGAGAGAGGTCGGCCCAACCAGGCCCAACCTCTTGCATGGCAATTACCAAGTGTCATCTTGCATGCAAAGTGATGATTACATGCTAATCATGGGGGGAAGAAAAGTGGAATGGGTAGACTGAACAAGGGAGGGCAAGGCGTCGCACAAGAGAGAGAGAGAGAGAGAGAGAGAGAGAGAGAGAGAGAGAGTGACCATTCAAGAGAAAGAAAGGAAGAGAGAAAGGGAGAGAGCGAGCGAGCGAGAGAAGAAGGGGAAGAGAGAGGCCGTTCGCCGCCAATCGTCGCTGCCGTCGAGCAGCCAAGTCTCGCCTTGCCCCACCATTTTTGCTTGCTGTGTTGTGCTCGGATTAGAGGCAAGTAGAATCCAAAATCCTACCACTCCACTCTTGTATAGGTGATTTCATCAAGTGTATTCTATATTTTAATACACCACCGATAATAGGTATGGAATTTCATTAAGAGCTTACCTCAATCTTTTTTTCCTTGAAATTTTGCATTATTTTCACCTTAGGAGGGACAACAATTTTTAATAGTACACTAGATCAACAAATGACTTGCTATTCATTAGATTGCCAAACACATAGGTTGGGTTACCATCATTGTTGATTTTCTTCAATTAGCTAGTACCATTTCCCTCACTATATAGTCAAAGGAAAATCCATTTTTGACTTCATATAGTTAATGGATAATTCCATCACTAAGCAACTGCTTTACCACGTCATCCCTCAATCGAAGGTATCAATTTTTACCATTGAAAGTTTTATCTTTGCATGGCTATTGCCTCTTGGCAATCACGATGTATAAACACAAAATGTGCCATTTATTCTCAAAGGAATATCACTTAAGAGTCTCTCAACTATTTAGCCTCATATTTTATTTTTTTTATGACCTGGGAACCGCCATCGGCCAGCAGCCTAGACGTAAACCTGGGGCAAATTGAGCCACCACCACAGACCCAGCCGCATTTGAGTCGCGCAAACGCGACCCCTCTGAGATTCAAACTCCTCCCGTTCGTAAAGGGGAGAGAGCCCCAAGCCAGCTGTGCCACTACGGCGGTGGTATTTAGCCTCATGTTCATTTATGAGCTTGAGAAGAATTTTTTCTTTTTCTCAAGAACTTGAATAGTTCTCAATTTACCAAAAAATAGTAAATATTTTCTTCTCCCTCCCCCATTGGAACTTAAGAGGATAAGGCATTTTGTTTACACATATATGCCTTGTAGCACTTGAGTCTACCACCCATAATTTTGATTAGCCACAATATTGGCATGAAAATGACCATGGCAATTACTTCATCAAATCATTAGCTTCAACCAAGTCGACTTTTGGTTTAATAGGATAGTCATTTCCCCCACAATTTCATTCGACTGCTTTTTATGTTATCACACTTCTACCAGTGAACACATATTCGTTAGTGGATTTTCTCTCGTCTGAATCCATGATCCAGTTAACATCACCATATCCTTCTAATATAATGGGAAATCCACTATGTAAAGTATCATACACTTGACAATAGTCTCCCTTTAACAAAGTATTTCACAAAAGACATCAATCTTAGTCAATATAAATTTATGTTGGCTACGGGTGCAAAGGCCAACCAAGTCTCTAATTATCATTGTGCATGAATGGACATTTAACATAAATTGGCAAAGTAAATATTCTTACAAGGAACTTTTTTTCACATAATTACAACTATCAATGGTACATGCTGCTCCAAAAAATGTTAACTAGAACTCAGAGATTAGTAGAAATCCAATTTGAATTAATAAATTCGCAAAATAACTATAACACTTCCTCTGAGTGTTACATGTGAATTACCAACAACGTTTCAACAATGCATACTCTATACAAAACATGTAATCAATTTAATTATGCAATAAAATGCTATTTAATAATTCTAACAAAAGTTATGCATGAAAAAATCAATCATTGCAAAAGAGACATTACAATCTTTAACCCATAAATTTTATGGCTATTAGAAAATATAAACCTCTTTTGTTGTTTAAATGATAAGTGTCACAACCCAAATCCTAAAGGGATGGGGGTGACACGACCGTCCTTCCTCCTGAAGGACGCATCCTCAAACCACCCAAAATCCATCTCTCAAAAGCCCCCTGATGACGCTCTTGCTCTAATGGCCACTAATTGAGGGACCTTAAAAACATAATAAGAAGAAAGGAATGAGCTACCACGGCCTAGTGAGTAATACATTTCTTCTAAGCGGATCGAGCAATCACTATGCACATTTAAAAAACACAATATAACTCACTTCACCAAACCCAGAAATTTAACAAACATTCAAGGCCAAAATGTAACATTTCTTACTTTAACTCAATATGTTCAAAGTAAAAATATTCAAGATAATAATAGGCAAACACCAACGGTCTAACCCATTGGTCAATCTCATAAAACATGTATCAATAGTCTATTCCATTGATTAATCTCATCAAACCATACATCGATGGTCAATTCCATCAACTAAACTCAAATCACAAGTCAATGGTCTACTCTATTGACCAAACTCATATCACACATCAATGGTCCACTCCATTGACCAATCCATTGCTCAATATCAAACCATGATCACGGTACAATGCCTAGTGACGAGGCGACCAAGATTCCCCCTTTGGTAAGGTCTCCACCTATTATTAGCCGATGGCTCGGCCCATAAGGATATCCTTGAATAGTATTCGCATACCCACAAGCCCCTCACTGGGCTCACAGCGATATTGAGCATCAATACCAATCCAAAACAATTCCTTCCACAATCTACAAAACTAAGTCCATAAATCATTTCACATATCACCAAAAGATTTCGCAACTCAACTTATTCGCCAAAAATACTTTTCATAAAATATTCTCAAATAATTTCAAGACTCTTACCAAATCAAATCAAATGCATGTCATAAGACATTTCACAAATCGATATACATAATATTCCATAACTGATGCTCAAAAAGATTTCGTAAAAAGGTTTCGCAAACCCAAAATATATAATATTTCTCAACTTCGTTTCCCAAACAAAATATATATTTCCATCAAAAAGTTCTCACACTATTTATATATATCAAAATGTAGTAAATACCTGATTTAATTTTATGCAATAAGCATGCTTATTCATAACTCATAAAATGTCAAATCTTTATAATTTTGAAGACGTGATTTTATAAATTCTCAGAAGAAATAGTATCACTCACCTGGGAAAGCACAAACCAACCTACTACAGTTACTCAAGCCCACATACTTGAATTCCTAACAAATAACCAAAGAACACTTATCAAAAGACGGAGTAAAACGATATTTTTATAAATGACTCGATTATAGTATGTCTATTCATTGATAAATGACATCTATGTGCCAATCAACGCTTGCCCATAGCACAAATCTATGGTTGTCCCATCGCACTTTAAACTTGTTCGGGCCATAATTTCCATAATTTCCTCCACATAGGTTCTTTTCAAACGAACATACAGTCCATAGAAAGCCACTTCGATGTATTACAAAAACCCCAACTCAGCCACCCCAAAAACTCACTAAAAACAGCTGAAATTCTGTGGCATCCCAAAATTCAAGGCAACCTCTAGATGTATTAAAGTCTATGATTAGGTAACAAAAATTGCCTTTGGTTTATGCCTTGGCTATTGACTTACTTTTAAGACCGAGTGTTATATGGATGGAAATGTACCTTGTGTTCATGGATTATTAAAATTAGTATTATAGGATAAGTTGATAAGAAGAATTTATTCTTGGCTATGCACCTCATAGATTTGATTCTTATAGTTTAAGGATACAAGTTTTATGGCCATATGAAATTGTAAATTTGAAATTTATAAAAGAGGGAATTAAGATGAATTAATAAAAAGTAAAATTGGGATTTATTAAGTTTGGACTTTAGGCCCAAGAGTATTGGACTTAAAGTGGGCCAAATTGGCTTGGCCCATGAAGCCCATGAAGGGGCTGCCGTCGACCACAATGGGGAGAGAGCCAGCCCATCTTCAAGCCCATCATGCATGGGGTTTGCCAAGTGGCAAAAAGGGAGCTACACCCATTGGTCACTTTAGGCGGCTCTAAATGATTACAAATGATGGAATAAAAGGAAATAGAGAGAGAGAGAGAGAGAGAGAGAGAGAGAGAGAGTGACCGGTTTTGAGAGAGGGAGAGAGAGAGCTGTCGAGAGACCGAGGGAACCGAGAGTGAGGAGGAAGAGGCCGCGTGAAGGAGGAAGCCGCTCATCCGTCACCGCAGCCACCCGTGGGTCCGTCATTTGCCGCCGTTGTGCTCGCCGTAGCTCGGTTTGGAGGCAAGTTAGATCCATTGATCTGCTCTTGCATGTTGTGTCTAGGATGTACTAGTGAAAGGTGATGAATTTCGGATGTCTAAGGTGTGAAAAACCAAAGTTTTGAGGGTGTTGTTTTGAAATAGCAATCTGTTTTCGAGTAAACAGCCTAACCCAGAATGTTGTAGTGGCTTGCATGCAGGGTTTGATTTGGATTTTGGTTTTGACTTCTTCACGAAAGTTGTAGAAAACATCTTAAAGTATAACATACTAAAATTTGAGATAAAATTTCTGAGTTTTGAGGGGTGAAACCCTCCCTCTACGAAAATGTTAGATCTGAAACTGTTTTGTTGACCTCTTGGTGATTTGTGTGTTGCATGTAACTTTTTACTAAGACTTTCACTTCGACCCCTTCACAAAAGTTTTAGAGAACATCTTGAATACTAACAGACTCAAATTTGAGGTAAAACAAACAAGTATAGCCTAGCGAAATGAGAATGCCGTCGGAGGTGTGAGCCAACGATGCCCCGGGAGTGTCGGGATGCCTGGCCAAGGAGTGTAAATGCCGGATGCCCAGAGGGTGTGTGCCGGATGTCCTCGGGAGTTTCAAGATGCCCGAGATGTGAGGGTGCCAGAAGCCCGGAGGTGTGATACGAGGGATACCTCATGATACCGGTTGGGGTACGAGATGCCTGGAGTGTGGGTGCCAGATGCCCGAAGGTGTGTGCCGGAGGTTCCTCGAGATGCCAGGTTGGGTATGAGCGATAAATGTGGGATGCAAATACTAGTCTTGGGAAAGAGAAATGTAGCAGTCCAATTGGAAGAATAAAAATTGAGAAATTGAAATTGAGTCATGCATGGTATGGTGAGATGTATGCATGTATGCTTGATGATGAGTGCATAGATTTATATGCACCTATGGCATGATGGTATATGCATGAATGCTTGATGATGAGTGCATGGTTGTGTGTGCACCTATGGCATGATGGTACATGTATGACATGATGATGGTGAGTGCATGGATGTATGTGCACCTATGGCATGATGGTATATGTATGACATGATGGTGATGATTACATGAGGATGTATGTACATGTGGTATGATGACATATGCATGGCTTCAAGGTAAGTTATGCTTGGATGCATGAATGACATGTACTATGCTATTGTTGTTATGATTGTATTGTGTGATGCATTTAGTGGTTTATTAGATCTTTTACCTGCTGAGTGGTTGTACTCACCCCTTCGGGGACCAACATTTCGAATTAGAAGGATGCCGCTCCCTACTGTCACGAGGAGTACCTTCTATGGCCTCCCATTTGACGTGGAGGCAGAGTGTTCAGAGATCGACTACGTTACCATCCCTGGTCTGACGTTTGTGCGAGTTCGAGTGTTGGTCATGTACGATGTGGGCCTGCCTGGGGGCCCGGTCATACAAGAGTTTTTGTCGGTCCACGTCTGCCAAGACAGAGTGATGCAGGGGATGTTGCTGCCGCCACCGCCCAATGCGCCGGAATAGGTGTGACGACCCGCGTGAGGAGTAGGAGCTGCTACTTTTTGGACATAGCCAACACTTGTAGATGGAGGATTTTGCATGATCAACATAGAAGGTCGAGTTGTCTCTTTTTGTGTTGTGGCCAAGTCTAGCCAAGAGTCTTGGTTTTCCTTTTGATTGTACCCACCCGTGAAACCCATCTTGAAAATATGTAAATAAAGAGTGGCTCGGCTTTATTTTCTTATGGTGCTTAGTGGTGTGCATTGTATCATCATTGTTGGAGGGAGAATTCGTAAGACTTGATTATGCTTCCGCAAATAAGATGCACTGGGACTGTTATATAAATCAATTATTCCCCTCTCTTTCTAGCAAGCATGATTCCACGTCATCAAGAAGGCAAGAATCCACCACCATGCTAATGCTAAAGAAGTTTTATATGTACATGGATGAGAGAGAATTATCACATCTTCATGTATTTATCAAACATACACATTGTCATGAAGTAAATACCAACATATGTATGAGCATACACAAATAGAGGCCCACGCTGCACTCTCAAGCAAGCATAAATAAAGACATGCCACTGGATACCAACACATGCTCATGTCTACACTTACTTGAGCATATCAACACATCACCAATTGACTAATGGTTGTATGCACTCTAGCATATTCCAAGAATGACGAGACAACACTATGAGAAATACTATAGAATTTTGTTCCAAAGTCAAATGACACCTATTTTCAAAATCTATGAGCACAATGATATAAGATAAAGAGAGTGTAATTTTAGTGGTAAAACACAGAATTCCCCCATGACAACATCCATTGTTTCGCTTAAAACAATTATATATAACCTAGTCCAACATAGGCAAGCTCGATAAGATTCTTTGGAGGTGGAGCCAAAGACAAATTAAATAGCAAATAAAAACAGTTATAAACTAACTGGCCTCATCAATGTGCATTAAACAAATTTTAGCAAGAGAATTGAAAGAATTAGAAGAAATAGAAACTATTTTGAGTAATAGAGAAGCGCTCCAATTTCCAATCCTAAATGTGTGATTACTAAAATAATCACGAACTTAAGAGAAAAAAAAAAAAAACACCTACACACGTCCAACTTTCTATTGGAAAAACAAGCATAGATATCGAAGCCCCAAAATAAAAAATAAAAAACTAATATATTAAAAAAATATTAGCCCTATTTCTTTCCGTTTCTTTTATGGTTTTCCTTTTCTATTTTTTTTTAAGTGGCCAAACAGAATCACTTTAAAGATTTTCTAAATAGTTAAATTTGAACATCTGTAAGCATCTTTCATAAAAATATAAAAGCACAAATTCATGAAATGTATCTAACAAGATCAAATCAAATCTAAAGAGAACACACAAGCTCGTGACATCAAATTTCAAATATTAGAATGAAAGGATCTTGACCTATGTGATGATGATTCCTCAAGATGTCGAAATAGCATGCCAATATGGCAATTACACCCTTCAGGCATTAATTTAGAGTTTCCAAAAAACGATTTTACCTTAAACTCAATAACCTTACCAAAATGACTAAAAGTTATTTTGTGTTGATGCTCGATAATGTCCCATGACAAACCACCCAAGAATATGCAATACTTGTCCTTTACCATCTCCAAATCCTTGTTCAATTCCAATGTCGGTGGTAGCACCAGTAGTTCCAATTTTGGAAGCTATAAGGCATTTATTCTTAAAATTGTTGGAAAAATATTAGAACACATAAAATAATAATAGCTATTGGAAATATATTGCAAAAAATTAGAAAATAAAACAAATGTCCGAGGCATGCAAGTATTGCCCTTAAAGATAATTTTGTCCCTTGGATTACGAAACTCAATGTGTAAGGCTTCAACGGCTATTCTTCTAAGATACAACAGATCTTCTTCTATATTCTGCATTGAATATTAGAAGGAAACGGAACAATCTATGTGTATAACCCAGCAAAAGGAAAAGGAAAGATATGAGAACATCTTGTATCATCAAAAGATTGTGGGTTGGAGTTTAATTTATATTTAAATAAGAGAAAGAGAGGGCTGTTAGGAAATCGTCATAAATCAATTGATAATTAAAAGAATGACTGTTATAAAATAATGAATAATTTACGAAGTAATAAATCAAAAGTTATAAAGCCATTAGACAAACATCATATGTAAAACCATTACAAAATGATGACTTGGATTATGGTCATAATTTCTAATAAATATTTCAAATTTGCTGAAAGATCTGAAGCTGCTTCCATTTTTGGGCATTAGCCTTGGTTGCTACAAAGAAAAAGAGTGAATCACCTGCAAATAAAAATTGTGAGGGGGTAACCTATCGTAAGCTAATTGTAGAGCCCATTCTTCTTTTTTGACCTCTCTTCTTAAAGCCTCAACTAATGAAAGGTCTCATGCATAATCATAATGCCGTCTGCGATAAGCCTTCCTGAGATGAAAGCACTTTGATAAGGGGGTATCAGTTCAGACAGGAATGCTTTGTCTCCTTGCAAGAATTTTGGAAACTATTTTATATAAGAAGCACAACTTGATGGCTGTAAATTATATGGGTTCTCAGGATAAGGTTCTATGGGGACCAGATATTTCCCTATTGTTGAAAAAATGCGTGAATGTGAACTATGAGCCTTTGAATCATAGTAAGGTAGAATTTAGTATCCCTTTTAATTGTGATCGCTTCTAGCCATATTTGGTAGCATTCTGTCATGGAGGTGCCGTGATTGGTGACTAAATCACCCCAAATCATATGCTTGCAATAGAAAGAAGAGTAGGAAGAAGAAAACTGACGAGTGTAGATATTATGGAAACCTCAACCTTGATATAAGCTTTTGAAATCATGGATCATGACTTCGAGTTAGAATCAAAGTTAGCTCGCTGGTTAGTCCACACAACCATATACATGTTTTTCCCAGTTCTGAGCATTGCATGAACCTAGGTTAGGGAACTTTCCTCCCAGGTACTAGCAAGCAAATTTTGCTTATATATGTAAAATCGTTGAAATTATTCTGAGCTCGATTATGTAATATTCTTTTTTCAATTTTAGAAGCAAAGTTATGGGCCAGATTTCTGAAAGTGGATGGGAGATAATCAGATTGGCTGATGGCATAAAAAGTGAAATAGAAGATACAGTGCAATCTATGTGCAGCAAGTTATTGAACCCTTCTGGCAAAGACATGCAGACGCCGACGCAAAGAATGGGCTACAGCAGATCCTATGCTGTACCATCCAGCGAGACCAATGCAGTATTCAATAATGAATAAAAGGAAACACTAGGTTTTCTGAAGGTTTGAGGAACAAGTAGAACCCTTCAGACAAAGTTTTGACTCCCAACGATGTGGATATTGGTATCCCACCTGGTTTTCCTGGCAATGTTGAAAATGATACATGCCATTAGGGTCTGTTTGTTAAAAAGTGTTTCTGTTCCCTTAAACAAAAATTTCTGTTCTTTTGTTCCAGGGAAAAAAAAAAGATTGGTAAAACTTTTGAAGTAAAAAAAAGTAGCTTCTTATTTATAGAAACAATTCCAAGAATCAATTTTTGTAAAAGAACTGAGGAATTTTGGAATGAGAATTCTGTCCTTCATTACCACAGAAGCGTAACATATATACAAGAAAATACAGCTATCAAACAATCTCCTAATTAGGCTAAACTACCCAAAATACAAGGACAACACAATAAATGAATAAGAAAGATATGCACACAAAACTTCCTAAGTAAACGGCCTAAATAAAAGCATATCATAGCGGCCTTTCTTCCAATATATTTTCCTTTTCAATACCCCTTCAAGTTGGAGCATGGAGATCTCGAATGCCCAACTTGCAAAGAAGAAAGTTAAATTGATCCTTTCCCAATGCCTTCATGAAGATATTAGCTAGCAGCATTGAACTACATACATAATTTGTTTGAATGTTACCATTAAGTATCTCATTACAAATAAAATGACAATCCACTTCATTATGCTCAGTACGCTCATGATAAACAGGATTAGCAGCTATATGTAAAGCTGCCCAACTGTCGCAATACAGGTGCATAGGTTGAGAATGTGCCACATCAAGAGAATCCAATAATCCTTTCAACCACTTAAGTTCACAAACTGTAGTACTCATAAAACTGTATTCAGCTTCAGCAGATGAGCGAGACACTGTATGTTGCTTCTTAGTCTTCCACGAGATAGGCGATTCTCTTAAAAGAACAAAGTAACCAGTCAAAGATCATCTCGTCAAAGGACAACTAGCCCAATCAGGATCGCAGTAAGCAGACAATTTGAGGTCACAATTGGCACGCAACATAATACCCTGACCTGGATTTCCTTTCAAATAACGCAAAACTCTCACAGCTGCCTCCCAATGAGCTTTCTTTGGCCGCTGCATGAACTGTGCAAGAATATGCACATGGTAAGACAATTCAGGTCGAGTTATTGTTTGATAAATAAGCCGACCCACTAGGCGCCTATACTAAGCAGGGTTGTCTACATCATCACTCTCAGTAAGGGATAGCTTGTGATTTTGTTCAAGAGGAGTTTTAGCCGGCTTGGAACCCAACAATCCGACCTCAAAAATCATATCCAACGCATACTTACGTTGACATAAGAAAATACCATCTGAATTTCTTGCCACTTCAATCCCTTAGAAAAATTTCAGCTTCCCCAAGTCTTTCATATGAAAACAACAACTTAAATGGCTCTTGAACTTTTGCACAACGGAAATATCATTACCTGAGATAATGAGATCATCAACATAAATAAGCACATTCAATTTAGCAGTCCCAACTCGAAAAGTGAACAAAGAGTAATCTGAATATGGGCAGAAGTACACTACAAGTGCCATAACTTGGCACGCCGGGACACTTAAGTGCCATAACTTCAAAACGGTACACTTAAGTGCCACTTTTTTTTTCGAGTGGGACACTTAAGTGCCACCTCCGGCGACCCTTGCCGGAAATCCTACGTGGCAATATTTTATTATTTTTTTTTGCCTACGTGGCTCGCCGGAGCTCCAAATCAGCATAAAAATTAAAAAAAATTAAAAAATTAAAATTTTTAATTTTAAAAAATTTTAAAACTTTTTTTAAAAAAGAAAAATTTAAAAATTTTAATTTTAAAAAATTAAAAAATTTTAAAAAATTTTAATTTTAAAAATTTTAATTTTAAAAATTTTAATTTTAAAAATTTTAATTTTAAAAATTTTAAAAAAAATTTAAAAAAAAAAAGAAAATTTTAAAAATTTTAATTTTAAAAAATTAAAAAAAATTAAAAAAAAAAGAAAATTTTAAAAATTTTAATTTTAAAAATTTTAAAAAAAAATTAATTTTTTTTAAATTAAAAAATTTAAGAAAATAATAAAATTTAAAAAATTTTAATTTTAAAAAATTTAAAAAATTTAAAAAATAATAATAAGAAAATTTAAAAAAAATTAAAAAATTAAAAAAGGGGGGGGGAGGCGGCGGCGGCGGAGGTGGCGGTGGTGAGGGAGCCGGCGGTGGCGGCAAGGGAGCCGCCCCGTTCGGCCTCCCACTCCCCACTTTTTTATAATTTTTTTTAATTTTAATTTTTTTAAAAAAATTTTCTTAATTTTTAAAAAATTTTAAAATTTTCTTAAATTAAAAAAAAATTAAAATTTTCTTAATTTAAAAAAAAATTTCTTAATTTTTTTAAAATTTTTTAAAATTTTCTTAATTTTTAAAAATTTTTAAATTTTTTAAAAAATTTTAAAATTTTCTTAATTTTTTTAATTTTTTTAATTTTTCTTATTTTTAAATATTTTAAAAATTTTAACATTTTTAAAAATTTTAAAAATTTTAACATTTTTAAAATTTTTCTTCATTTTTAAAATTTTTCTTAATTTTTAAAATTTTTAAAATTTTCTTAATTTTTAAATTTTTTCTTAATTTTTAAAATTTTTCTTAATTTTTAAAAAAAATTTAAATTTTTCTTTTTTTTTTTAAATTTTTTGAATATTTTAAATCTAATTTAATTAATTTATATACTATTATTTACACGTAGACGTGAAACGGCGTCGTTTTTGCATTTTCTCCGCCACGTCAGCGTGCAAAACGACGCCGTTTGGGACCGAGCTCGCCGGAAAGTCGCCACGTCAGCTATTTGGCCGGATTTTCGCCGGAGTGGCACTTAAGTGTCCCATTTTACTCCGATGATGGCACTTAAGTGTACCATTTTAAAGTTATGGCACTTAAGTGTCCCGGCGTGCCAAGTTATGGCACTCCAGGTGTCCCGCACTCTCTGAATATGATTGTTGAAATCCATAAGCTTTCAAATATGCAGCTAATTTCGCAAACCAACATCTAGGTGCTTGCCGCAAACCGTATAGAGATTTCCGAAGTCTATATAACTTCCTTGATGATTAAGAGGCAAATCCATGTGGCATCTTCATGTAAACCTCTTCCTCTAAATCACAATGTAAGAAAGCATTTTGAACGTCCATCTGATGAAGTTCCCAATTATTTGCAGTCGCAATGGCAAGAAAGGTGCGTACAGTGCACATTTTTGCCATAGGAGCAAAAGTCTCTTGATAATCTATGCCTTCAACTTGTTTATTTCCTAGTATCACCAACCGCGCTTTGTATCGTTCAACGCTTCCATCAGAATTGTACTTAATTTTATACACCCACTTGCTCCCAATTGCTTTCTTCCCAGGCGGCAAATTTTCGATTGTCCATGTGCCATTATCTTCTAAAGCTTGTATTTCTTTACTCATGGCCTCTCTCCACCGTTCATCTTTAATTGCTTCCGCATAAGAGTTTGGTTCATGTCCTACAGTAATTGTTGCCAAGAAACACCGGTGTTATGCAGAAAATTTTTCATAACTCACATAATGTGCTATAGAATAAGGTGTACCTGAGGAATCGGATTGGGCAGATGAGCATGTCGAGGGGTTTATTCTGATGGCATTTGTCACATAATCTTTCAAACGAACAAACGGTTGCTTGACCCTTTGTCCCCTGCCTAATTGCTCTTTGACAACTTCACTTCTTTCCACGTCCTCATTGTTTGTGTGGATCAATTCCTCCATTTCATGATTCACCTCATTTTCTCTATATACACTTTCGATGTGCTCCTCTCTCAAGTCACTTTCTAAATCATCAACTTCATCACCCAACTCCATAACTCTATTTTTAATGAGTCCATCACTTACAGTTTTCTCATCAGCATATGGAAATTCTGTTTCAGCAAATACTACATCTCTTGATACAAAGTATTCACCAGCTTCTAAATCATACAATCTCCACCCCTTCTTTCCCATCGGATAACCAACAAAAACACACCGACGACTTCTACTAGCAAATTTATCGTTATCCCGATTCTGATTATGCGCATAGCACAAACAACCTAAAATCCGAATATGTTTGTAAGAAGGAGGTTGGCCAAAAATAATCTCATATGGGGTTTTACCATTCAATAATATAGATGGAGTCCTGTTTATCAAATAACCAACTGCAAGTACACATTCTCCCCAAAATTCTATGGGTAAATTTGCTTGGAAACGCAAAGCTCTTGTAACATTAAGGATATGTCGATGCTTTCTTTCTACTCGGCCATTTTGTTGAGGTGTTCCAACACAAGAAGTCTGATGCAAAATCCCATGTTCATCAAAATATTCTTTCAAACACAAAAATTCACTTCCGTTACCACTTCTAACGATTTTCACATTTTTCTCGAATTGGCATCTAACCATCGCAATAAACTTCCTAAGAACACAAGTCACTTCCTTTTTTCCATTCAGCAAATATATCCACACAGCACGAGAGTAATCATCAACAATTGTCAAGAAATAAATTGCTCCACATGAAGCTGGAACTCTATAAGGTCCCCACAAATCACAATGTATCAATTCAAAACAATCTTTAGCTTTATTGTCACTAGAAAAGAAGATCTCTCTTGTTTGTTTTGCTCTAAAACAAACCTCACAAGTTTTATTGGTTTTCCTAACCATTTTGCCAGCTTCTGGAATTGACTCCACCACCTTAGAAGAATGATGACCCATTCTTTTATACCAAAGCTCAAAGGATTCCATATCAGCCATCGTGCAAGCATGTACTGAAGTCACTCCCTTGAGAAAGTAAAGCCCCTCGCGTTGCTCACCCGCTCCAATCAGGTTCCTCGAATTTAGGTCCTATATAGCACATATTTTGTTAGTGAGTTGAATAACCAAATTTGAATCATTAAGAAGTTGTGATACATAAATTAGATTGCATTTCAAATTTGGCACAAAGAGAACTCGTCGCAATTTTAAGTCTCCTCCAAGCAACATAGTTCCTTTTTTCATTGCCATGGTCTTTTCTCCATCAAGTAACTCGACTGAGCATGGCACAATATCACGCAATTCTCTCAAAAACGCCAACGTTCCTAACATATGGTGGGAAGCTCCTGTGTCAATAATCCAAGGAAAAATACTCTGCTTACCTATGAGCCTCTCATGGCCACCATTCTGATGAGAACTTAACATTCCCAATAAAGTTGCCCACTACTCATCATTCAATCCACTAAGACCCTTTCGATCCGAATCTGTCACAACTCCTCGCCCACCATCAACTCCAGTTGCCCGTGAGACGTTGGCATGAGCACCTCCTCCGTTGTTACGTCCACCTCTATTATTACGCTTTTGACCACTACCTTGTCCAGCAAAGGTTCCACGTGGTCTATTACCCCACCATTCTGGATATCCTATTAGTTGGAAACAACTTTCAGCATCATGTCCCTCTCGGTTGCAATTAAAACAAAACTGGATTTTATCTCCCCCCCCCCCCCCCCCCGGAATTTTGACCACCTGCTCGGATTGCAAAACTCATGGATTGCCTCTTTCATCCTCGGTTCGTGTCATAGTTCGCACTCGCTCTTGCTGGACAACCATAGCATAGACACAATTCAGATTAGGCAAAGATTCAGTGCTCAAAATACTAGCGCACGCTATTCCATATCCTTCTTCATCTAAGCCCATCAAAAATTGATGAACTCTCTCTTCTTCACACTTTCTTTCCAATTCAATGGTAAAATTGCATCTACAACCTATACAAACACACATTGGTATCTTATCATAGTTATTTATTTCATCCCACAAGATTTTGAGTTTACCGAAATCGGACACGATGGATTGACCATTCTGCCTACAATTGGCCAAATCCGATCTCAGTTGCTGCATCCGTGGACCATTCCCAATTGAGAAGATAGTCAAGCAAAGTGTCGGTTCAATGGTATTAAACACCCAAGAAACCAACATGGAATTAACCGTCCACCAATCTTCAAGTTCTAGCGAATCATCTGCCGGTTGCTTGACAGATCCATCAATAAAACCATATTTTTTCTTGGCTCGTAATGCAGTCCGCATAGCTCGTAGCCATTCTTCATAGTTCTCACCCTTCAACTGAACTTGGGTAATCAAGTTACCCGGGTTGTCATTCGAATTCAGTGTGTAAGGGCTAGAGGTTTTCTTGTCCGTTCCAAAACTCTCCTCACTTTTTTTTCCATTAGCCATGGCTCTAATACCATGTAAAAGAACTGAGGAATTTTGGAATGAGAATTTTGTCCTTCATGACCACAGAAACGTAATATATATACAAGAAGATACGGCTATCAAACAATCTCCTAATTATGCTAAACTACCAAAAATACAAAGACAACGCAATAAATGAATAAAAAAGATATGCACACAAAACTTCCTAAGTAAACGGCCTAAATAAAAGCATATCATAGCTTCCTTTCTTCCAACATATTTTTCTTTCCAATAATTTCTCTCTCTTCTTTTTTCTTCTCCTCTTTTCTTTTCTTCTTCCTCCATTGTTGGCCAATTGCCAGCCTCGGCCATGGTCGGCAACTAGCCAACGAGGGCTGGTGATCTCACCGTGGCTAGGCGAGGCTCAGGCTCACCGGGCCTTGCTAGGCAACAAGCCTTACTAGTGGCTAGGCGAGCTTGGCCTCACCGGCCAACGCAAGGCGAGGCCCACCTTGCACCACCTTGGTGAGGTTGAGCCTCACTGGTGGCTTGGTGAGGCTCCAGTGAGCTCATCGGACCTTGCACAATCGGTCGCCGACCGCCACTATGGCCAGCGACCAACCACAAAGGAGAAAGAAGGAAAAAAAAAAGGAAAATATAATAAAAATATTGAAAAATTAAAAGAAATAACAAAATTATACAAGTTTACCAAAAGCATTTCTATTCCTGGAATAGAAATTTTTTACAATTACCAAGCTCATTCTTATACTCAGAAATTGTTCTTGGGAAAAAAACAAAAAAAAAACTATTTCTATTCAAAAATTGTTTCCCGAAACAGAATGATTATCAAACGCGCCCTTAGTCTTTTCATTTTTGTTTTTCATGTCCAGGCTGTGAATGAAGCCAAAACTGTGCAGCCTTGGCCACCGTCAGTTTCTGAAGGAGAAGAAGCTATGAGAAGCTAGGATTGCAAATGTATTCATAGGATTGGCACTAGAATATTATGGGATAAGTATACTAAAAGTGCTAAAAGTTATGTACGGCGATCACTTTAATAACAAAATTTTTCGCTAGCTCACTTAAATGCCAAATCAGAGAAAAAACGATCACTTAAGTATCTCCGGTGAAAAATTCTGGCAATTCATCTGACATGGCATTTTGTTATAAAACTTTAACCTCTATATGGCTTTTCTTATTAAAAAAAATGAATTCCAACTTGGACAGTGACCTGGCCCTTCTTGACAATATAGCATCGTTTTGAGTCTTCATCTCATTCTTTCATTCTGGTTCTCGTGTTTCTCTTCTCTCTCGATTCCAATGGCGTTATGAAGCTCCTTCAATGGACAGCACAAAAATCACATGATTTTCTACCGAGCAAAAAGCAACCACCCCGCAAACAAAAGCAAAATATATAAATGAGGGTTTGCTTCAGTGGGGTGCGATATTGAAGAGGAAATAAGCAGAAAGGGGAAAACGTGAGATAGGGAGGTTTTTTTCCAATTTTTAGCTCCATTTTTAATTTATTTTTTTTTAGGATAAAGTGCGATTATGGGATGTTGTTGACTCCCTCGCCTCGTGCCTCTCCGCCATGGGCATCTGGAAGTGTGACTGTCCTCCTCCTCCTCCTCTCCTTTCGCTGTCGTGTCCCTCAATGCTGCCATCATAGTTCTGCTAATGCAAACTTGTTCTTCAGTATTATTCGTTTCTCAGCATCCGAAGCGTCGTCAGTGCTCTTTGTTTTCTCTCATCATCAAGACTTTTAACCACTAATTTTGCACCAAATCCTCTATCATCAAATTAGGGTTTGAAAAAAAAAAACAAAAAGGCTAAAGTTTTCCCCAAATCACAAATTCTGAGATTAGGGTTTGAAAAAATGCTGAATTTGGGACAAATATGTGGTAAACGGCCTCGTTTGGGTTAATATTTGCCAACTCACTATACCGACAAGCCACATTGGCTTCAAAAATTAATAATAAAAAAAAATACACTGTCGGATTTTCGGCCAATTAGATCAGCGTTGACACTGAAATAATTGTTTTTCAAAATTTTTGACATTTAAGTGATTCAAAATAAGTTTTTGATATCAAAATGAGCACTATACACAAGTTTTAACATTTCTAGTGTACTTACTCTAGAATATCGTTGTGCGTTGAAAGTTAACCATAAGCTATTCACGTTTTAGATATCCTCATTCTGCATGTACAGATATCCTCATTCTGCATGTACTCTCTCTCTCTCTCTCTCTCTCTCTCTCTCTCTCTCTCTCTCTCTCTCTCTCTCTCTCCGGACTTAAAGTATGGTTTGAATAGTTCAGAAGCCTCTGTTTGGGTTTCGTCATCATCCGTCTAAATGAAAAGTTCGACATTACTGTGAAGGTCATGGACAAATTAAGAGAGAAAAAGGTCTTGAATCACAGATGTGCTTCTGGTGCATCTACCTAACCTGGAAGTCTCTTAAAGGAGGCAATGGTCTTCTTGTCGGAGAGCTTCTGAACCTATCAGAGGAATTATAACTATGAATAGATTGAGCTTTTCAAAATACTGAGACTTTTAATAGAAGGAAAACCATGTCAAACATGTCTATTTCTGGTTTCCAGTTCATCCTCCGAAACTGCCTAGGAATCCTCTTGTAAAACATCATCCTAAAAAAATCCTCCTCGTCTTCGATTGTCTTCGATTGAGGCACTTAAAATTAATCCAATACTCATTAAAACAATTTTAAAACTGAAAAAAAAAAATATATATATATATATATATACACACACACACATTATTAGAAACCATCAAGCGAAAGGATGATAAGTATTGAAAACTAAAAATTTATTTCAATTTCTACATATGATATGTACATTATGCATAAAGTAAGCAATTGTTTTATTTTATCATTTTCAATTCTTGAGATTTGAATTGTTTTTATTAATTGGGGATCATTAGTTGTAGAAGTTTTCAGTTCAAGAAAGTTTTTTTTTTTTTTTTGTTAATCCTACTCTATTCCTACACTACACTCACTCTTAGACTTTTGCCCTGCCTCTTGCAGGGCGTGGGAGTCGAAACTCACTCCTGAAACTTACGCGTCCTCATCCCATCCCCCTTGAGAATGTGGAGATTTGAACCCCTCACCTCCCCCTTCCATGTTGGAAGAGTAGCCACTGGAGCGAATCCCAGTGGTCAAGAAAGTTTGGATCAGTACATCTTGAATGTTTTTTCTTTCTATCTTTCCTTCTTTTTTTTTCGTTTCTTTTAGTTAAGAGGACTTAAATTCGCATTGAATGTGCCTTACTAGTCCACAAGTTTCGCAGGAGGTATCATTGCAAATCTATTTCAATTTCATTAAAATATGGAATTTATATAGGTGTCTTTAAAAGACTATAAATAAAGCAAATTAAGTATATAGTAAGTACGAAAAATAAGAATCAATTACAAATGAAGAGTTAAAGCTAATGAATAAGAAGTAAAATGTAATATGGAAACAAGAAAATAAAGATAAATACATTAGGAATTTAATATAACGAATATTCCTTAAGTTCTCATTTTGCTCAACATGTAATATCCTCTTTCTTTCCTCGTTAATTAAACGATGTTCTGATTTATTAACATGCAAACAATTAATTCACCATAGATATTCACTTGAAAAACTTTAGGGTACGAATCGAATTTACAATTCGGTTAATGAATTGGAAATGTAGGAATATTCTTGCCACTGAACAGGATGAAAAGTGAAGGAAAAAAAAGGTAGTACCACAACCGAAAAAAAAAAGACCATGCTTTTGTGAAATGAGAATGCCCATGCATCTCCTCCAAACTTATTTGTCTTTTGATCGAACAAATATGTTCAAGAGACGTCGGCAAGGAACATAATAAAGGCTTTGATTTTCTTAATCATCTATATCAATCAGGAGTCAAGTAGAGATGACAAGCATGCCTCACACCTCAAAATCCAACCCTTTGATTAGGTGTCTAGATATCTTGAATAGATTTTCTCGACAACTCCAGAGAATTTGATTAGGTCTTTAATTTAGTCTTTTAAACTATGTGAATTTGACTTGATTGGATGACCACTCCATCCAATCTTGTTTTGGTTAGGAAAATTATGGCGGAAAGCCCATCCCACCTATAGAATGTTCCCGCTAGGGCTGATAAATGACGATAAAAATTGCTCATTGGAAGTGCAAACTTTAGCTGAATAGTACATATCAGTAAGGATGGACGATTGATTCAGCAGTAGTCATCGTTGCTTTCTCTTGCCAAATTTGAATGGTATGTCACGGTGAGAAAGAATGAACTGTGGCCGGTAGAGACCAGACAATGAATAGACTGCTGAGAACGAAGCATCACTTTTTCATTACAATTGAAGACTCAGATAAAACCCAGTTTCCATTGAGAGGATGGTCTTGTTTTAATCTTCTTTATCGTCTCACTGGTCTTCGAGTCTCCAGTAGACGTAAGCGACATCTGCTTTAGGTCCACAATGGAAACGATATTATGCTAGTCTTAAAGTAGCAGTAATGCAAGAGAACCATTTCCATCAATTTTCACACTGAAGGATTTATTTAATTAGTAATTGGGCTTAAGGCCCGTCTGGCTAAGTTGGGCCCAGGAAGCCCGGCCCACGGGAATAAGGCCCGTGGAAAGAAGGGGGTATAAAAGGGAAGAGAGAGAGAGAAAGTAACGTACGTTGAATCGGAATTACGTTTTCTCTCCCGCGCGTTTTCTCTCCCGAAGAACAGTAGGCATACGGCTTCCAATTTCTTCCCTTCAAGGCTTCATCGACCGGATTCTCTTCCTCCATTGACGACGGTGTCTAATCTGTGGCAATCAAGGTACGCTCGAATCTGTGGTGTGCTTTACGATCGGTGATGCGTGTTTTCTTGGGCTTCGCTTCCGCATTGATTTAGGGGTTCGATTGAGTGTCGAATCGGGTCTTTCGGGGATCAGTCATTCCCAACATTGGTATCAGAGCCCTGTTTCACGTTTTTCCCGATCAATTCTGATGTTTTTGATTGATTTTTTGGCGAAATCCCTTCGGCCGTACGGAACCGGGCGAAAATCCCGACACCCGAGCGCTGTTCGGCCATTTTTCTGAGTTTCCGTAAGTTGGAATAAAATTCTGAAGGCACAGGGTGAAAGGCGACGTCGAGACGAGTCCGGCGACATGTCGTGCGTCGCCGGACGACGCCGCACGCGCCCACACGCGCAGCCACAAGCCGCTGCGCGTGGGCGCCACGCGCCCGAAGCGCTGGCTATGGCCAGCGCGTGCGCCACACGCGCCGGTGACGAACCGGCACGTGCGCGCCGGCGGCCGGCGAAGCGGCACGCGCCGGTCCGCGGACCGACGCGTGCTGACGTCACCCGCTGACGTCATCGTGACGTCACCAACGGTCGATAACCGTCGGGGATGACGTCATTGATGACGTCAGCGCCGACGACGGTTGGCCGGCCGGTCACCGGCCGGCGACCCGACCCACCGGCGACCCGACTCGACCCGCGGACGAGGCACGCGCCCGGCACGTGCCGGATGACGTCTGCGTGACGTCATCCCCCGCACGCGCGAGGCACGTGCGGGCGGTCCGTGCGAGCGGTCCGACCGGCCCGTCCGGTCCGACCGGTTCGACCGTCGCGACCGGTCCGACCGGTCCGACCGCGCTCGTTGACCCGTTGACCGACGACCGTTGACCGTTGACTGAACGTTGACCGTTGACCGGCCGTTGACCGTTGACCGTTGACCCGAAAAAAAAAAAAAAAAAAAAAAAAGGAATTTGTTTCTTTTTTCAATTATGTCTGTGTGGGTTGTAGGTTATCCATTTTAATTTTGCATTTGTTGCATGAATTTTGGAAAATTATGTATTTTCTCTGATATTAATTATGGATGATAAGTGATCCATTTTTAGTTCTGCATTTGTTGCAGAAACTATGATGCGTAATGCACGGATACCTGCAATCCCGAGAACGGACGAAGGAAGAGCTAGACTGAAAAGGCTGATGAAAGAGTTAGCTGATTTTCGGTGGCTTGATGGTGATTTAGTATCACATATGGTCAAGGTCAATCAGATGATACAGGAAATCATCAATAATGGTTATCTTATGCCGGATTTTGAGAAGGTGCCGGCTTTGTTGAACACTCTTCCACCTGAATGGCAAGCAGTGTTAGATCGGCTATGGGAGGTCAACGTGGTCCCGGGTTATAGGAGGCTGGTGGAAGCTTTTGTAAGAGAGTACTATAGGATTGAGTTGGCCAAAACTTCAACCCTTAGATTGAGCGCCACATGGCGCCGAGTGAATGCGCCTTGGTGGCGACATGAGAGCTCTCCAAAAGTTTTTTCATGGTTGGCAAATGTACCTTCAGTTTTCTCAGATGTTTTGGCTGATAGATTAGAAGGGACATTCCCTAATTATTTCTTAGATTAATTGTGAGATTTTTTTTATAGATGTAAATATCTCTTTCCATGTTGATATTTTTCTTTGAATATATTGCTTAGTGTAATGTATAGTTGTATTATGTGAAAGCTCTGTTATTCTATTGGATGTTAGATAATATTTGCTTTCTGTTACTGCTGATTGCTGTGGGTAGTTAGCTGTGGGTAGTTATAGAAGTTTTTGTAACTTCATAGAATTGATTTTGCATATGACAATCATATTAATGATAGTTTTAAGTTAGGATTTTTGGAGGATGATTGGAAACATAGTGACCTTTTGATTCTGAAGCCTTACTTAAAATTATTTATTAATATGATGGGTCTATGCAAATAGGGATGCATAAATGATAGGCATTAATTATTCGTGCATGTATGTCTGATGTGTTCAGACTGATGGTTTTAGCAATTAAGAATGTAATTGCTGATATGAACGGCTACAATTGTGAAATATTGAATATGAAGATTCAATATGTGCTGGAAAAGCAAGAAGCACTAGAAGCTCTTGACCATGTTATGGAAGATCTTGAGAATGTTGTGCGCCACCTTAAGCTGGTAGAGGACCGCTTAACGGCATGTGAGCTGGGAATAGATATTTGCAATGCTGGTTCTAGCTCATAAAGAGTTTTGAGCTCTAAGCGCAAGCGTATTGATTCGTTCAATATGTGGGAATGCAAAGGATCAAGTCCTTATTGCAAGAGATCAAGAGTTAACCAACACAAGAGAGGAAAACGTCCTCAATTGAAGAAAATGTCAAGGGTGAAATATTACAACTGTGACAAGAAGGGTCACTATGCTCGCGACTGTCGTGAGCCAAAGAAGGCATACACCTCTTGTACATTTGAGAACTTTGATTATGTGTCAAGTTCTGAATTATTGGCTGAATCCAATCCTTTGTGGAATGTAGATTCAGGAGCGACAGACCATGTAGCAAAGGATAGAGGATCCTTCATGGAATTCCGACGATACCAATTAGAACTAAGTGGATCTATATTGGAAATAACTCCAGAGCTGAAGTTAAAGGGATTGGCACCTACCAATTGAACATGCATGGTGGACGCATCTTGATGTTCTATATGCTCTGGAGATTCGTCGAAATTTAGTGTCTGTCTTAGTGTTGGTTAAGCTTGGTTTTGGTATGAACTTCCATAATAAATGTGTAGATTTGTGTTTAGATACAAACTACTATGGTTGTGGTCACTTTCTAGATGGTTTTATTGTACTAAATGTTGACTGTGATGATGTCAATATGTTATCCCCTTGTTTCACGTCTTCTATCTTATATGATAATGATGTGAATATGATGGCATGCTAGACTTGGTCATATGGGCCAACAACATATGAAAAGACTAGCCAAAAAGGGCTTATTGGGCAATATTGAAAAAGTTGATTTGTCCATATGTGAGCATTGCCTAGAAGGGAAAACGACAAGGAAACCATTTGGAAAAGGTAAAAGAGCTAACGTTCCTCTGCATTTAATCCATTATGACGTTTGTGGTTCAATGAATGTGAAAGGAAGGCAAGGGGCTGTTCGTTTCATCACTTTTATAGATGATTCTACTTGATTCGGATGTGTCTATTTGATTTCTCATAAATCTGAAGCGATAAGTTGTTTCAAAAGGTTCATGAACCTGGTGGAAAATCAATTAGACAGGAAAATAAAAGGTATTTAAATCCGATCGAGGTTGAGAATATTTATCTGATAAGTTCAGAAAATTATGTGATGAAAAAGGAATAGAAAGACAGTTGTCTATTCCATATACTCCTCAACAAAATGGTGTTGCAGAGAGAAGAAACAGAATCCTACTAGAAATGGTTAGGTCCATGATGGCGTATGCTAACTTACATATCACTTCTTGGAGTGATGCGTTGTTAACTGCTGCCTAAATACTTAACCGGGTGCCTTCCAAATCAGTTAGTTCCACTCCATATGAGTTATGGATAGGTAGAAAACCGGACTTAAGTTTACTTAAGCCATGGGGTTATGCTGTCTATACTCATATGTCCTCTCACAAGTTTGGGAAATTGAGTCCCATATAAAAGTAGAGTATTTTAATGAGATACTCCGAACACTCAAAAGGGTATGTGTTCGTAGGTGAGCAGGAAAGTGGGAGAATAACTGAATTTGAATCACAGGATGTCACATTCTTAGTGGATGAATTTCCTAAAAAGGGCGAAATAGGGGAAGATTACTTCCTATTTGAAACCTTGGATTAAGATTATGATATTAGTGGTGTTTATCCAAGTGGGAGTAATATGAGATGTGATGAATTGAATTCAACTCATTCTCAATTGCAACCACCTGATGTGACGACATCATCATTACCTAATCCAAGTGGGAGCATAATGGGGAATGATGTGCTAAGTGTACAATCTCCCATACGGTGAACAAGTCGCTAAAGTATTCCCCGTCGATGTTTTGACATTGAAAGGGAAACTTTTATGGTTGCTCCACAAGATGAGGATGAGCCAAGAAATATTAATCAGGCTCTGAATTGCCCTAATAAGGAAAAATGGATTAATGCAATGGAAGAGGAAATGGAGTCAATGAAATCAAACCAATTCTGGGAACTGGTTGATCTTCCAAAAGGATGCAAAGCCATTGGGAACAAATGGGTTCTCAAAATAAAGCGAAAGGCTGATGGCTCGATTGAAAGGCATAAGGCTCGCCTTGTGGCGAAGGGGTATAATCAATAGGAAGGAATTGATTATGAAGATATTTTTTCTCCTATAGTAAGATTTGCCTTGATTCGCATAGTTCTGGCAATAGTATTTAGTATGGATCTTGAGTTACATCAAATGGATGTAAAGACTGCTTTCCTCAATGGAAACTTAGAGGATGAAATATATATGGAACAACCTGTTGGTTTCATAGTGAAAGGCCAAGAAGAAAAAGGTATGTCGACTTTGGGGGTCGATATATGGCCTTGAGCAGTCGTTAAGACAATGATATATACGTTTTCATAATGCCATAATGGCATATGACTTTACAATGATAGATGAGGATCATTGTGTATATATCAAAAGATCCAAGGATCAATTTGTGATCATATCATTATAAGTTGATGATATACTAATTGCCGGAAGCAATATGGAGCTAGTCAATACTGTCAAAAGTTGGTTGTCTTCCAAATTTTGAATTGAATGATATGGGATTGTAAACCCATTGACGCTCCTATTGCAAAAGGTGAAGGATTGAGCCATGGACTGTGTCCAAGGACTCCACAAGAGAAGGAACAAATGAAACATGTTCCTTATGCTAGTGCTGTTGGAAGCTTTATGTATGCTATGATGTGTACAAGACCTGACATATGTTTTGCAGTTGGAATGGTGAGTAGATACTAATCCAATTCAGGTCAAGCACGTTGGAAAGCCGTTAAGTGAATACTGAGGTATCTAAAGTGGACTGCTGATTATATGTTGAGTTATTATGGAAAGGATCTGCGACTCTAAGGCTATTCTGATGTTGATTAGGGAGGAGATTTAAATGAAAGGAAATCTACCTCTAGGTTTGTTCTCTTACCGAATAATGGCACCATGTGTTGGAGCAGTAAGAAACAAAAGTATATAGCCTTGTCCACGATGGAATTGAGTTCGTGGCATTATCAGCAGCAGTATAAGAAGATGTTTGGCTTAAGAGATTATTGGATCATTTAGGTGTTATTGGAAGTGCTGCAGATTTGTTATTAGTTAACTATGATAATCAAGCAGCAAAAGTGTACACTAAAGATCCAAAATATCATGTCAAGACCAAACATATAGATACCAAGTATAACTTTGTCATGTATATAATTGCACGAAAAGATGTGAACTTAGAGTACATACTACGCATGGAATGGTAGCAGATCCTATGACAAAGCCAATACCTAGAGATGTGTTTTGTGGCCATGTGAAATCTCTAGGATTGCGTAGAGGATGATGTACTGAATATTGTAATTTCCTTAAGAGTTCACATTTGATGAATTTGTGTTTTCATCATTAATGCCTATGAATCTTCGTTTGATCTTTATGCATCTTAATGCTCAGTGCATTACTTTAAGTTAGAAGAAGTATGTCGGACGGATGAGATTAGCCCACTCACACGGGTAATCGCCTCTATTTACTGTGTGATAAATAGAGATGAGACTGTTTTTAAGTTTATTATCTAGGTGATAATTGAGAGCTCAAGCTTAAAACACGTATGTCGCCTTAACTAAGTGTTAAGATGAGGACATGATACTTACTATGTCCGAAAGTAAAATACCCCACATATTTTACTTTATCTGTCTAAGATGCCAGATGTGAGTTCTGATGAATTTTGTGAATGAGTAGATACGTGAACTCAAGTTAGACATTGGATATGTCTGAACTATCATCTGTACGGTATTGAAAGGTGTAGACATACGCTCCATGGGAAAGGAGTTAATACCGTAATACGTATTTCATACTACGTATGCATGAGACGACCAATAAGAGTGGCAAAAATTTGATCTCAACTTTTATGTCGTGTGAGACTCTTGAGGAAAAGAGTTCCTCAATTTCATAGTCCCCTCATGACTCTTACTTATTCTCAAGATTTCTATTTAGTGTTTGCTATCTTAGGATGTTGCCAATGGTCATGAGTTTGATTCGATCTAATGGAGCATTCCTAGAAAAGCAAGCTGGACTGAAATTGAGAGTTTGAAGGAAAGAGGAAGATCGATTTTGGAGAATCACATTATAGTTTTGTATTCACAGGTTAACCAATTATGACTGTCTTTGTGATAATCATAATTGTGAATACAATATATATATCATTGTTTGAAAAGAGATCAAGAGAGATATAAATGTGATCGATCGATCTAGGGTACTGCATACTAAATCTACTCGAAGTGTGATGCCCATTATGAGCTGCTATATATTCCTAACAGATGTATGGCAACGAGCTCTCAAAGTATGCTGGTCGCACGGATTATTCACCGGTATGAATGTTGAAGAGAGGTAAAGAGAATTCTGTTCGGCCCATCATGTTAAGAGAGAGTCTATGATGGATTATTCTCTGATGGGGCTGAGTAGGCCCTGTCCGCCCATGTTGGTTTTGGACCACCATGTGCGAGTGGGAGATGAAGGATTTATTTAATTAGTAATTGGGCTTAAGGCCCGTCTGGCTAAGTTGGGCCCAGGAAGCCCGGCCCACGGGAATAAGGCCCGTGGAAAGAAGGGGGTATAAAAGGGAAGAGAGAGAGAGAAAGTAACGTACGTTGAATCAGAATTACGTTTTCTCTCCCGCGCGTTTTCTCTCCCGAAGAACAGTAGGCATACGGCTTCCAATTTCTTCCCTTCAAGGCTTCATCGACCGGATTCTCTTCCTCCATTGACGACGGTGTCTAATCTGTGGCAATCAAGGTATGCTCGAATCTGTGGTGTGCTTTACGATCGGTGATGCGTGTTTTCTTGGGCTTCGCTTCCGCATTGATTTAGGGGTTCGATTGAGTGTCGAATCGGGTCTTTCGGGGATCAGTCATTCCCAACACACACGGACAAAGGGGAATTAGATAATAATATCGATGCTCTTTTTTTTATTTAATTACATCATGGGATTATGGTAAGACGGAAGTACATGCCAACGAGCTAATTAACACTTTATTCCTGCTCGCAAATGCTTCTCAGGTGAACTCAACCAAAATCGGACTCTTAACAGAGTACTTCTTGGAATCCCACCTCAAGTATCCTTGGGTAAAATTGGCGACCTTGTGAGTGGAATTGGCACGGCCGAGCGTGATTGAATACGTCGCCTTCTGGTTCGATTTCGAGAAGTTGAGTTTGTCAGGCTTCACACTGACATACACGCCCTGCGGAGGAACAATCCTAAATGAGTACAAGGATACAACATCAGAATCTAATCAATAATGCAAACAACATTGAGATGGCACTGCTCTTAAATGGGTATGAGGACACAACGTCGGAATTAAATCGATGATGATGCACAGTGGAAACAACACCGAGATGGCACTACTCCTAAATGGGCATGAGGACATAACGTTAGTATCTAATCGACTACGCTGGATATTAGACAGCACTGGAATCTAATCGATAGTGTTATCTGAGATATTGATACTCACTGAAATTGAATTAACGAGGGGAATTTGAAGCTACAGCTAAGCTAAGATAACAAGGGAATAAGATAAAAGAGTTTTGATGTTATTCATGCAAGGGGGTTCTTGTTGTAGGACTCGAGGTATTTACAAGGACACCTCATAATGGTTGAGTGTTTATTACTTTGAATTGCTGCCTCAATCTATTGGCACGTTCTCTATTCTTCAATCAATTCATTCTATAACTGCCTCAATCGTGGCTTTATCCAGTGATGATAACTTCTTTGGTCGGGCTTTGAATCATCAACTGCCTTCCTTTCACTCGCTATTTCGGCTCCCTTTTAGAGTGCATTCAAAAGTCCTACTCTAAAGTTTACTGCCAAAATTGCCCCAAGACTTCCATCATGATGGCTAGGCACATGGCTCCTCCATTGTCGAATATCAAGTCTCCATTGGTGTACCTATCGATAGCCAATCATACCTCATTATTCGTAAGGCATGTGTACAGCCCCCCTTGGCCTTGGTGCAAATTTTTACCCATGTGACCGGCACAAGACAGCATAGCTAATTTTAAGAGTCAATAGGTGGAAAGCCCATTCCACCTATAGAATGTTCATACTAGGGGATTAATCGAATATCAATCTTTATCCGAAAATCTAATTTCTTATTTTTGTTCATCCTCTTTCAATAGAGAAATAATTTGTCAAGCGCAGTAAGTAAAAACTGATCTAGTAGTCAATACCTTAGTAGCAATAACATTGTAATCTTTAATGTACCTTTCTATTGTCCCTTTCACCGGATTTTGCCATGTGTCCACCTTTTTTTACATCCTTTACCAAGGCCGACTATTTCTCTGAAAAAAACAAAGTCATATCTCCCCTCCTAATCCATTTGTCTCTACCCAAAACCCATCGGCAGCTGGCGACAACCACCACCATGCCTTCGATCACAACGGCCGCCAGTGATAGGGAGTTTTGCACGATTGATGAACCCCTCCCCCTCAACACCGTCGAGCTGCCATGTTGATATCCATTGTTCTAAGGCACAGCTCAAGGAATCTCTCTCGTTTGTTATTTCCTTCATCTTTGTGGCCACAAAGCTTAATAGTGCACATTAAGCTCGTCGTCTATGGCAGAGCTCGGCACTGCGTGCGTAGAGTTCGTCAGCGACGACAAGACTTGATATTTAGAGGTCCTGAGTAGTCTTCGCCATCTTTAAGGCCTTAGAGAAATGAAGGAGGGCAAGCCGCTTTGGGTGGCGAAGGCTCAAGGGGGAGTGGCTAGAGATGAAGAAGGGATTGTGTTAGGTTGAACTAAATCTAGTGCGGTGAAAATTCAGACTTTTAACCGTATCCTGCATTTTTGCTAATAAGTCAAGCATACATTGTAAGTAACAAGGGCCAATTCCCTAAAAAGACTCAAATTTTAGATCTCGTCGCAAATCTCTCCCGAACTTTTTTTTTTCTAAAAAAATAACCCCAAACTCTAAGTTCAATCCCAAATCCATCCCGAACTTTTATTTTGTCTAAAAAAACAATAAACTTTGGGTCTAGTCCCAAATCTACCCTAAATTTTGGATGGTCTAAAAAAAAAGATCAATTTTAATCTAATCTCAAATCTACCCCCTCATCCAATCCCAACTTTATCATGGCATTTCCACATCAATAATAAATACACATCGGTAAAGTGACGTGAAAAATTATCTTCAAAATAAAACCATTCTAGGATATAAAAAATAGGAATGAATAATCGCAACTTTTGGACAAAAAACTAACGGGGGCAAATTTAGAACTAAAGTAAAAATTGATGATTTTCTTTTCAACAAAAAAAGTTAGGATAGATTTGGGATCAGAACTAAAGTTTGGGGTTTTTTCCGAGACAAAAGAAAATTTTTTGGACTAACTCTAAAGTTTGGGTTTTTTATGACAAAAAGAACTTTGGGGTAAATTTGAGACTAAACTTGTTTTGGGGTTTTTTCTTAGACAAAAAAAAAAAATAGAGTAGAATTGGGATTAGATCTAAAGTTTTGGATTTTTTTTTTTTTAGAGAATTAGCCCAAGTAAAGAAATAAATATAGAGAAAACAAAATAAAATGAAATAAAATGATAAAACTCAAGCTCATCAGATCAGGTCTTCGTCCAATTCGTGCAATCCAATTCGGGCCAAAGTCTATCAAACAGGTAATGCCAAACTCAAATGAAAACCCACGAAGCTCAAGAAGTGACCTGGGCCCATGATACATCGTTGTATCAAAAAACCGAGCCTTGGCCCACAATTCTTAAAGCCATCTCGGCGAGCGTGACCACTTTTGGGTTTGCCGCAACTGGCCGAGCACGCCGGACGGAGGTGCCTTTGAGCCATGACAAGTTCACCGAGATCTCAACCCACTGCGATCATGTTTGCCGAGATCCCAACCCACGATGATGCTTTATCTTAAGTTATTATTTTACTTTTTTGAGAATATAATCATCTATCCTCCCATTTTAGGAACAGTCATTAAAGCCAGATTACTTGCTTTATTTAGATGATTACTACAAATTATTTGTCTCCATCTAGATGAATGTGAGTGACTTTCTTTAAAAGCTCATAACAGTAAATGAAGGGTTTACTGCCTAAAATATGTTAAAATGATTATATAAAAAGGGTTGTGCCCGAGATAACATTTCATATAATTTGCCTCTAACTTTATTACAAGAAGGATCAGAAACATGGGGAGTAGATCCAAGCACCCTTACCCACCTTGCTGCTATCAATCGGACTGTTGCAGTACGCCCCTGTTCCTTTTATTTCTCTTTTCTTAGCTTGCGATATTGTTAATTTACATCAATTGTTTTCGTAACATGAGCCGCCAATAATTTGGATTTTTGAGCGTATGAAATTTAGTCGGATGATGAGGCATGCAATATTAGCTAGATGTGGCAACATAATCTAAAATCAAGGCTGGTAAATGATTAATCACAGGTGATTTAGACCGCTCTTGGCCTGAGTTGGTAGGACAAAACGGAGAGAAAGCAAAGGCAGTGATCGAGAAGGACAGTCCGAAGGTGACGGTCGTACTGATATTAGAGAAAGATGGAGTTGGGTTATTCGATCGTTGCTGTAACCGAGTCTATGTTTGGTATGATGAAAACGGCAATGTCACTAGACCGCCTGTGGTTGGATAAGAGAGGAAAATGTGATCTTAAATAAAAATAGCTCACGAAGCTATTCGATATAATAAATGAAACAAGTGATCTTTTGATGTGGCCCTATTCTACATATTGAATTTGGATTTGGGAGAGAGTGAATTTATCCTGTAAATGAAACAATCGGGCACTCATTCGTGCTTAATTCAATCCAATCTGGCCTCAGCAAATCCAATTAGTACTTCATCGATCCATTTGGCATTTTTCCCACCCATACAATCCACTTACTTCCCAAATTTGCGATAAAAAACAATCCGTCTTTCTTTCTAAATAAAAATGATCCTATGCCAACTTTTTCCCAAAAAGTCTTGAGTTATAAAAAAATCTTGTGAAACTGAGTCAACGCTCCTAGAATTTATTGTGACATGACAGAATCTTCAATTATTAAATCAAATTCAAATTCGCGGTTAATTTCAATTCGACGCGTTTTTAACGTGACCTAAGCTACCGAGTAGGTTTCAGAAATTTTTAGTGCAAATGACTCGTGGATGAACCTACTCGACACGTTGGTGACTCTTGGTGGTCGTGAAAATATCAAGGTTTCAATTACAAGCATAGGGTATCAAAAACGACAAAAAATTGATCTAGTGTCGATCAATGAGAATTTTGCAATTAGGTGGAATCACTCACACTTTGATCACATCTCAGTCGAATCGACCTATTCCTGATCTCTAATCGATTTTAACAATGTCATAATGACCCTTGTAGACTAGCATGGTCGAGCAGTCGATTTCTAGTCGAATTCTCAAGTCCATTACATTAAAATATCTTAATGACTTCCCCAAATAATCTAGTTATCTCACGAGTGATCGGCTCTGGAAATAGCACTATAGACACGTCGATGAAAGGTTCGATTTATTCAATTAAAAACAGGATTGAAAATTCATGATGTCACAAAATTTTTCACAAATCACCAATAAAACTAGCCAATCCATGAAAGCTACGCACCTCTCCTACGGTCTTAGGCATTAGCCATTCACGGATTGGTTTGACATTTTCTTCATTAACCTGTATACCACCGGCACTAATAACAAATCCTAAAAATACTAATTTGTTAGTAACAAAAGAGCACTTCTTTAGATTAGCGTATAATTTCTCGGCCCTTAAAACCTACAAGACAACTTGCACATGCTCAATATGGTCATCAGAGCTTTGGCTATATATCAAGATGTCATCGAAATAGATAACCACAAATCGATCAATAAAAGCATGCAAAACATGATTCATAAGTCGTATAAACGTGCTCGGTGCATTAGTTAATCCAAATGGCATGACTAACCACTCATACAATCCATACTTGATCTTAAATACAGTTTTTCCATTCATCACCTTCTTTCATCCTAATTTGATGATAGTCACTTTTCAAATCAATCTTAGTGAAAATGCAAGAACCATGCAACTCATCCAACATGTCATCTAACCTAGGAATAGGATATCGATACTTTACCATAATATTATTGATTACTCGACAATCAACACACATTTGCTAAGTTCCATCTTTCTTTGGCACCAACAAAATAGGGACAACGCACGGGCTAAGACTCTCTCTCACATATCCTCGCTCTAATAGTTCGCTAACTTGCTGCTGAAGTTCCTTTGTCTCCTCAAGATTGCTTCGATATGCGGGTCGGTTAGGTAATGGCGTACAAGGAATTAAGTCAATTTGATGTTCTATGCCTCAAATCGATGGTATCCCTCCGGGAAGTTCATCAAGAAATACATCTTCAAATTCCTGCAATAAAGACACAATAGGACTAGGCAAACTTGGGTCAAGATCATTAGTAGAAAACATACCTCCTTGTACAAAAGTACAAGCATCGATCAGTCTACAACTAAAGCTCTCCTCACCTCACTCGATTTGCATAAAAATTCTTTTGCCTATTTTCTTTCCTCTCTTCTTTTCCCTCGGTTTTTACCACAATCCTTCTCTCGGCCTCTCCTTTTCCTTGCGTCTCAAACACACCACGCAAGCCCTCAGATTTCTCACATTTTCTCTCTCTCTCTCTCGACTTCTCATTGTAACTTTAACTAATCTTGATACACCTCACTAGGTGTCATTGGTACCAAGGTATAAGTCTTTTAATTCATCATCAATGAATAACGATTAGTATACCCATCATGATGCACCTTTCGATCATATTGCCATGGTCTTCCAAGTAAGATATAACCTGCTTGCATAGGTACAACATCACATTCTACCTCGTTCTTATATCTCCCTATCTCAAATGGGATTCAAACTTGCTTCGACACTTTCACCTAACCACTATCATTTAACCATTGAAGTCTATAAGGCCTAGGATGCTTTATCATCTCAAACCCAACTTATCCACCATAATACAACTTGCCACATTTGCAGAACTACCTCCATCAATTATCAAATTACAGATCCCACCACACATCTTGTATTAAACAAGTTATCTCTTTATTAATGATTCTCCTCCTCATTTACTCGCACACTAAGAAAACGTCTAACCACCAATAAGTCTTCTTTTATAGCTATTTCTCCATCACTACAATCCTCCAATAGTGGCATCTCATCATCCTCTTCTTCCCTTTCACTTTCGGACTCAATAACACCATGTCTAGTCATGATCATCACCTTACTATTAGGGCATTAATTCGCCATATGACCCCTGCCCAAACACTTAAAACATTTAATTTCACGAGTTCTAGTGTTAGGGTTTTCGGTTTTACTTGAAACCAGATTTGTCCTAATTTTACCGTCCCTCTCCTTCTCCTTTGAGGTTTCAGTTTTGGTGTTGTTTCCTCTCCAATTGGATCTTTAATTCTGATTTGAACCTCCTTCACTCTTGTGATTTCGGTCCAACTTCAATTACCGCTCAACTTTGATGGCTTTGTCCACCAATTCTTTCAATTCAATATAGTGTTGTAGCTCCGCCACCCTTGCTATGTCTTGGCTCAAACCACTCAAAAATCTTGACATTGTGGCCTCACGATCCTCCACCATGTTAGCATGGATCATGGCAATCTCCATCTCCTTGTGATACTCTTCCACACTCTTATTGCCTGCGTGAAATTTTGTAACTTTTAAAACAAATTTCGATGGTAATGACTTGATACAAAATGCCTCACCATCACCGCTTTCATCTCATCCCACGTCTTTATCAGTCTTTCACCATTACGCCTCCTATTAGTCACAAGTTGATTCCACCAAATTATAGCATAATTAGTAAATTCAACAGCTGCAATTTTTACCTTTTTGAGCTGGAGTATCGTTGGCAATCAAATACCATCTCCATACGTTTCTCCCACTCTAAATACGCATCGGGATCATTCTTCCCTTGGAATGAATGACTTCATCTTGATGTTGCCAAGCTCATCATCTTCTCAGTGCCTAAACCCTCAGCCTCCATTCTACATTTCAAATCGAGCATCTTGATCATCCTCCATGCCAGCCTCATCATCATCATAATGCCGCCGCCATCTAGGTTGTGTTCTAGAGGCGTCTCGCTAATGTTGCGGCCTTCTCCGGAGTAGCTCTCGGTCACCATCAACCCTCATGCCATTCCTCATCATTCGGCCACTAAGCTCCTCCACTATGACCCTCGGTTGCTGGATGCTTTTCATGAGCGCTTCATCCCTTTGTATGGAGTCAACCTCCCTTTGATTAACGCTTTCTTCGTGTGACATATTTTAGACCTACAAGTAAATGTTAGTCACAAAAAAAAAATCCTCACCAATCGCTCCCTCACGTGTTTCTCTTAAGGTGTTTGTCACTCCCCTCGTGTTTAACTCAAGCTTAGGCTTTCTTTTTTTTTTTACTCTCAATTAAACTCACACACTCTTGTCTTTTTCCTATTGTATTCTCTTTCAATAAGCTCTTTGTCGGACTCAAAACCTATCTCTCAACCCCGTGACGACAATCAATCAAACTAATCGAACAAGATTAGATCAATTCAACAAGCAACAATCTCAAACCAACAAGTACAAGTTTTGGAATTCCAACTGAAACCCAAATCGCTATTGATTTTGTTTCAATTCGGTCCACTAACGAACGAGTCACCTTCTTGATTCTTTCTTTTTTATTTTGGTTTGGCTATTTTTTGTTTTCTACTGAATCTCTTTTCTTTTTCTTTTTTCTTGCGCACTTTTTTTTTGTGTGCATTTTCTTTCTCTTTTTTTTTCTTTTGACGAATTCAGATACAATTTAAGATGCTAGGACCGAGTGAAATGAAAAAAAAAAACTAAATAGCAAACAACTACGTATGGAGCACTAAAAGCAATCAGATCCCTAAATTGGCTAAAACCGAAACCCTAGCCCAATAAATCTCCAATTGCCATATACAAACAGAAAATTAAAGATAAATAGACCTCGTAGAAGCAAGCTTTGTTACCAAATGATGTGAATCGTTGCGGAAAGATCGTTCTACAAAAGTCTGGATGGTACGAATTACAAACCTCAACCTCCAATCAAACCCATGATTGGCAACCTCGGTATGAATGTGACCTATTAACAAACACGTGTCAACCAACCAATGTTATAGAAGCCACGAGCGAAAGAATTCGTTATCTTGCTCAATAAGTCGAATCGACTGTCACGAGAGAACCTTGATAAGGTCAAGTCCTCAAAAGAACGGTAGAAGAGAATCTCTCCATTTTTTTCTCAAAGTAAAATATATGTCCCCCAAAAAAAGTCGGTCAATCCTTAATATAGGCCTTATAGTTGCCATACAAACCTTAAAACCAGCTCTAGAAATCTAATACGTCATATTCTAGAATATATCTAAATAAGAAGATAATTTTTTGACTTGGTCAAATATTTGATGACCAGACCAAATTGCACCAAGATTTCCAAAATTCTTCAAGATTAGATCCAAAGTCATCTCCACGCCAAAGATTACACCAAGATTTTCAAGATTCTTCAAGATATGATCCAAGGTCATCTCCACGCCAAAGATCACAAACCATGACGCCAATAGCTTGCCTAAATTGCTTGCCCGCGCTCGAGTAATAGAACTAGTAGGAATAGATAATGGGTCCCTAACACCTCCTCTTCGATATGGCTCGATGTCCATATCAATTCAATTAAATCTCGGGAGAAGATTCCATAGGTGCGGCAGATATAGAGAAGGCTCGAAGTGCAAATATTTGTTGATAGGAAATTCTCTGATCGAGCGACAGAGGTGATCTTGGAGTTACTTGAAGGTCGAAATCAACCTCCACCTACGTTAATGGATGAGTTGAAGGATGTCGACTCAATGCAAGATCAAATAAAGGCTTTAACATCTCTGGTCGACCATTTGAAGAGGGAGGTTTTAAGGTTGAAAATTGAAAGAAACTTTTATCAAGCATTGATTGTGTTTTTATTCTCTTAGGTAGTTTATTCAAATGTGAAGTGAGTAATGAGAAGAAGTTTGTATGTCTACCATAGTCGAAGACGTGGAATATGCACTTGTATTGAATTATTTATAAGTAAAATGTGTTTTTGGTTTGTTGCAATTTTTTTTTTTTTTTGTGACCAGGTTTGCTGCAATTTTTGTATGGAGCAGAAGGTTTTACTGTAATCTATGGTAGAAATGCAAGGTTGGAGTTGGAATGCATTGGTTAGTTTTTGCTTAGATTTTATTGTAATCTATTGTTTAGTTGTGTATTGTCAATATTTGTATTGATTAGTTTTTGCTTCAAATATAATGGTTTGCTACATTTTTTATTTGGTAATGGTTTGCTACTTTTTTTTTTTGGTAATGGTTTGATAATTTATCGGTTTGCTGGTTTGCTGCAACTGCAAACCATGGCGAAATAAAATGTGCTTTTGGAATGCATTAATTGTAAGCACTTAAAAGTTTTATTGTTTAGTTGTGTATTATCAATGTTTGTTTGGGTTAATTTTTGCTTCACATATAATGGTTTGTTACATAAATTTGGTAATGGTGTGCTGGTTTGCTAGTTTGTTGGTTTGCCGATTCGCTGCAACTGCAAACCACGGCGAAATTAAAGGATTGTGGCAAATTCACGATTGACTATTTCAATGCCATAAGTTATAAATGGTGATCACTTGAGTGCCAAGTTTTTATAAAAGTGATCATTTAAATGCTAGTCATGATTACAAAGTGATCACTTGTGTTGCATAAGTTTTTTAAAATGAAACATTATATTTCAAACGTCACTTGACTTGCACTTTGTTTTTGCACTAGTTGGGTTGTTGGTGCATCTTATTGCACTAGCCTATACAAGTATTGATGCAACAGGATACATTGGCACCCAAAATTGCATCTTGTTCTTGCACAAGCAAATACAACCAGAATCCCACAAATTCATTACATCCACAACTTCAACCAGTAACAGTATATGCACACATCTAAAAATAATATCAACCTCATAAAAACATTACACCAACAGCAAAAATAAAATATACAGCATAATTGACTTGTTAGCATTTTAACCGAAACCAACACAAAAAACAGCTATTGCTATTAAAATTGATTGATTGTTTACAAAAGAAAAACATATCTAACTTCACTCCCCAATCACTGAAAGTTCAGCACCCCTTTCAAAATAAAAATAAAAAATAAAAATAAAAATAAAAAACACTAGCAATATGCAAGCAACAACTACCATTAATGATATAATATCCAACTCCCTCCTAAAAAAAATGAAAAGAGACCATATCCAACACCACATAAAAAGAGACCATGTCCAACACCTTCCCATCGGTCAATATTGACAATACCCCAATCTCCTTTTCCTCTTGGAGCTTTGAATTAATTCATAATACAAGCACTCTTTCGAACTGGATGTGCAGGTTCTTTAACTGGGCTTTATGTTACCTCTTTATCCTTGTTTTTTACAGCGGCTATTTTTGTTCTAACACAGTCATGTGTTGGTTTATATCATCATTATTGCTCCCAATTGATAGTTGAGATAGAACTGATGCTGGGTTCTTTTTGGATGACTGTTTTACAATTATACCCGCTGTCTTTTTCTTTGGAGCACTCTTCTTTGGCTGTGCCCTTGGTTCTTGAGTTAGCCCACCTTGAGAGAGAAGTGCCTCTGAAGTTCTCCCAAGCTACAAGAACATAGCAATAGTGTCAACCAAATGAATTGAAGTACAACAAATCAAATGTAATGAGGCCTACAAATCTTAAATTCAAAATAGTCATTCCAGTACATTTATATGTTTAAATCTCATAACCATATTGCCTTAATCTTTTTCCAAGAGCCCCTCTTGTTCGTTGTGGTGCATCATTTTCAACATAAACAAATGGGGGAGCAATCTCTGCAACTTGTGCAGTTGCTCATCTTCTCACCTGAAAAACACATAACAAATTAAAATTTCAGCTCATAAAAAACAAACACAGCGATGTACAATTTACATGATATTTTTTTCTCGTTTACTCAACAGTGGACTCAGTTGTTGTCCTGCCTATTCCAGTCCCTGTCACTGCACTTGAGCCTACAATAAGGCATTTTTCTGGCTCTTTAGTAAGCCTTACAACAATGTAATGTATCAAGATTATGACCAATTATAATAAATAATTAAACATCTACTCAATTTTATAGTGGAAACAAATAGAGAAAACTTCTCAAATTACAAGTGCATGACAGAGGAAAAGCATAAGAGAAGCCAATACACGGTCAACCATCAAACTCTATCAAATATGAACTGTAAAGTTAATAAGGCAAAGAGGATACTTACCTTACAACATAGTTTTTTGTTTGCCCTTTATAAGCATTACAGCAGGGCTTTTTGTCCTCCCTTCACTAGGCCCAACAAGAAGCTCTTCAATAGGTCCTGTCCCTAGCACTAAATTAGTCATTACATTTTGTTGTTGATGCTGCTTTTCAACTCACAACCTTTCTTATTGTGTCATTCCTTGCGAATATAGGAGCATTTCATCTTTGACCTAGTTCTACTCATTCTCTAACTCGATGCATCTTCCTACCGCATTCTTCGTCTCCTTTTTGGCCTTCCTATTTGCTTCTTCAGCGGCAAAGGTAGAGGGCTTTTATGATTTGTTGGCTCCCAAAATGCATTGCTTCTAATAGGGTGCATCATGAATTGATATAAAGCAAGGTATGAGATTTTTTTGCACCAATCATGTAGATAATCATCTGGGTTTTCTTGCTTCATCTGAATAACACAAATGTCATAGGCATAGAAAATTCCATTCAGTTGCCATGCTTGGCATGAACACTTTCTTCTATTCAAATTGACAACATATTTATCCTTATTTTGAATAATCTCATATCCATTATCTCTATTTCAAATTGGATGGCAAAACTTATTAGCAGCAATGTTTACATCCAATCTTTTCACAATCCTAGGACCACAATCTCTAGTCCATTTCGTAGCCTCATCTCTTTGCCTATGCAGTCTATCATAATCATAACTCGAATATCATATATTGATGATTTGTTTGCACCTAGCCTCTAAAATTATGCGATTGAAAGATTCACTGAGATTGTTATCAATGATATTGAATTTGAACTCTTCGCTAAAGAAGGCCTGACACTAGTGCTTAGCTTTTTTCTGGAAGAGTGTATCAAAATCTTCATTTGTTAGCTGCAACAATCCTTATTTGGCTAATCTGAAATCAGCCATGTTGGTACTCTTTGCTATCTGCCAAAACTGCTTCTGCAATCTATCTCCTTTAAAATTCCTTAACCAGTTTGCATATATGTGCCTCACACACATTTTATGCTCGCATGTGGCATCAACTCAACCAATGCAGGAATAAGTTCCGACAAAAATTCAAACCAATAAATATAAGTCAAGAAAAATATGCAAGTAATTAATATTAAAAGGGAGTGAATTAATTGATGATGAAATTATCTTCTGTTGGTCGCTCATGAATGTCCATCCTCCTCCATCGGTTATCTCAAGGTCGGCCATTAAACTTTTTAGGAACCAGGACCAAATATCTTTATTCTCTATCTTCACCACTGCCCAAGCTATCGGAAACATTTGATTATTAGCGTCTCTCCTATAACAACCAACAACTCCCCCTTACATAAACTCTTTAGAAAGCATCCATCCAATCCTATAACTCTTCTACAACCAACCAATAAGCCCATTGTGCATGCATCAAAACAGATATAAAATTTATAAAATATAGGCCCAAGATCAGGGAGTGACCTCTCCACAATCTCTACTGATATCATACTAGATGGGTTTTGAAACATGTATTCGCCAGCATAATCACATACCTATGCATATTCTTCCTTATACTCACCCATCAATATTTTCATCACCCTCATCTTAGCTCTCTTGCATTGATTCATTGACACATTAACCCCTAATTGCTCATTCACTAAATGTTGAAATTGAGGACTCTTGATCTCGAGCATTGCTTTGATAGTATTGAAAAAATGCTTCAATAACCACACATTTGTTACCATTTTATTGTTAAAGATAATTAGACAAGTATGCTCCTCCTAGAATGACCTAATCTGGAATGACCCATTCTTACTCAGTGCGCCATAGAGCTTCCATAAACAATTGGGTTGTGAGCACTTAATTTTCACAAATTCTTTCGTGTTTCTAATGAATTAAATGCTCATCTATTCACCAGTGGAGTTCTTCACATCAGCTTCCTTGAAATGTTTGGCATCGTCAAATCTCATGCCTATAGACAAAACAAGTTTATCAACAGTCGGATCATAGCAAGGGTACTTATTTTTTCTTCGACAAGCAAGTTCTTCATCATCATTGTCAAGTTCATTTTCCAAAACAGCAACTTCATCGCCGTAGCTTTCTTCATCTTCACTTCTATTACCTTTAATTGGAGCTCCATCCTTATTTACTGGCTCAGGCCTCTTTGATGAAGCTGCAAGTTTTTTCTCAGAAATTTCTTTTGCTTTTGTCTTGACTATGCGAGTTCATCATCATCTTCGTCACTTGGGAAACTTACTGAAGCCAAATATTCATCTTCCAATTTACTGGATATAGCAATTTCCCATTCTAATCCAATGGAGTCTTTATCGCCCACATCTTCACCCAAATCTTCACCTAAGATTTCATAACATCTCCCTGTTTGTTCATCTATATCAATATGATTTCTCTCCCTCTCATTTTGCCCTTCATCTAACCTAAACTCATCCCCAACCTGATTACTCACTTGAATAAGATCATTCACTTCTCCTCTTTCAGTGGTGGTCTGCTTGTGACATCCTGATTTTCAGACTCTGATTTCGATTGGTTAAATTGGGCATTTCATCGACGCGACTACAGTATTTTTCTCTGAGTTGGCCACTCACGAGATAACTAGATTAGTTAGATAGGCTATTAAGGACTTTAAGGCAGATAGACTAAGAATTCAATCATGAATCGACTTCTCGACCGTGCTCATCCTTAAAGATCATTACGGCACAGTTAAAAATCGAATTAAAATCATAGATAAGTCAGTTCGATTGAGATGAATGACTAATCGTGGGTGACTCCACTAAATTGGAAAATTCTCATCGACCGGCACTAACTTAATCTTACTATCATTTTGGTATCCTATGTCCTTATTTGAATTCTAGAAATTTTCATGACAATCGAGAATCACCAATGTGTTAAGTGGGTTCGTCGTGACTCAAAGAAAATCGACCATGAATCATTTGTCCTAAAAAGTTTTAAAAACTATCTGGTAGTCTAGGTCACACTAAAAGCACGTCCGAGTGAAATTAACCTCCAGTCTAAGTCCGATATCAGAAATTGGAAGTTCTGTTATGTCACAGGTCATTTTAGGAACGTCGAATCAGTCTCAAAAGATTTTTCTTGTAACCGAGACTTTTTGGGAAAAAGTCGATTTATGGCCGTTTTCGTTTAGTTGAAACCGGGGATTGTGAAATTGAGAAGTAAGAGGGATTCTTGGATAGGAAAAATAATCAATTTGATAGGTGAGACATCAATTGATTTTCTAAGAATTATTTGAGAGAAATTCAAGAGGGAAATTGGATGCGGAAATGCAAGAGGGGAATCAAGAACTCTAGTTTGGAAATTCTTTTAGGAATAAATGAGCTTATTCAAAAGAAATTGGGATAAGAATTTTCCATTCTAGGAAATTCTTTTGTTTAGTCTTCTTCCCATTTCCCTTTTCTTTTTCCATTTTTGGCTAAACACCCATTTTTCCTTTTATTTCCTTTTTCTTTTCTCCTACCCCACTTGGCCGACTCTCTCTCTCTCTCTCTCTCTCTCTCTCTCTCTCGTGTGAGAACCCTCCCCACCAACTGCCCCCTCCTGCTGTCTTCCACTTTGCTTCTTTTTTCCTTTTGCTTTTTGACTTTTCAAACCTCTCTACTCTCTCTCTCTCTCTCTCTCTCTCTCTCTCTCTCTCTCTCTCTCTCTCTCTCTCTCTCTCTCTCTCTTATCTTTATCTCTCTCCCTCGGCACTCTCTCTCTTCTTCTCCCTCTTCGTGTGTTCAAACGAACAAAAGCAGGTTCGAAGATAGCAGCTTGCCATCGAACTAGCGGCCGAACCGGAGCTGCCGTTGCTGCTCCGCCTCGCCTGCACGTTGCCCGTGTGCAACTGTGCTTGGCCACGCCTCTCACCGCTCCATCGCGCGACCCCAGCTTCCAGCCGTCTCTGTTCAGCTCCGTTTTGGCCATCACAGGCCACAGTTTGGCCACCTCCAACCACCGTGTGCCGCCACCTTGACCCGCCAAAGCCCTCTCACCCTCCACCAGCCTTTTCTTGCTAGCTCAGCCCCGAATCCAGCCTCAACTAGTAGTGCACAGAGAGTGCAGAAATGGGTATTACAGTGACCTTTTGGCCCGTTTTGGCCGCCTTCCCGAGCTAGGATGCTCGACCCGCTCTGAGGAAAGTTGATTCTCGAGTTGATCCCATCGTTTTGAGTGAATTTTACTCACTAATGCCTTCTTAGTTTGCTAATTATACTTAAAGGTTTATTAGTATTAGTTAAGTGTAATTAGGTTGTTAGATTAGAATCGATTAGTGATTATTAGTAAATTGTATTGCATATTAGTTAGATGACTTGTGTAATTAACTAAAGAATTGCCTATTATTTATTGGATGCTTTTTGGGATTTTTCCCGACCCTTATCGGGTGTTAATTTGGTAATTCGAGCCTAAATGGAATTTTTAAGAATTAAATATTAATTTTCGAAATTATTTATTTAATTATTTATTTTCTAAAAATTTAACTGGGATGACCAGTGACTAGGATTTTATAATGATGATGGTGGTGCAGTCTATTTATTTAATTGAATTTTATATTGTGCTATTGAATTTATTGTATTTATTTATTTAATTTTAGAAATTATTTATTTTTCGGAAATTCAATCCGAATGGTCGGTGACCAGAATTTCGTGCTGATTATCGTGGTGTAGTCCATGTATTTAATTAAGCTCCACATTGTGTTTAATTGAATTGATTGTGCAATTTGAGGAATTGCTCCTTAATTGTTTAAAATTGAATGATTGATTGGTAGATGGCCGAGTACGTTTATTTAGTAATTATAATGCTTTGATGAGTTGTAAAATGGATGGAATTATGAGTGAATTGGAAATGCTCTAGGCTATAACCGATCAGGTATGGTGTGATGGGTCTACATGGTTTGGTGATAAGGAAATCACTGGTGAAAACGGTGCCTTAAAGAATGCACGTATCGGTCTAGTACTCATAATGTTATAGGCATGTGTGGTTTGGTGATTAAGGACATCACTGGCAAAAACAGCGCCTTAATGAATGGATGCAATTGTCTATTCAACACATCGTCATAGGCATGTGTGGTTCGGTAATTTTGAATATCACTGGCGAAAACGACGCCTTAGAGAACGCACGCAATTGTCTATTGAATACATTGTTGTAGGCATGTGTGGTTCGGTGATTAAGGACATCACTAGCGAAAACGGTGCCTTAAAGAACGCACGCAATTGTCTATTGAATACATTGTTATAAGCATGTGTGGTTCGGTGATTTGGGATATTACTGGCGAAAACGACACCTTAAAGAACGCACGCAATTATCTAGTGTATACGTCACCTTGGCGAAGTTGACGCTCGAGAGCATTGATATGGCTCTGTGACTGAGTATACTATTGGAGGTTATATGGGATGGAATGAATAACCTAGAAATGGTCCGACTGACATGTAATCGACTAGATCGATTAATTCTTGTTTTGATCTGGTGTTGCAAATCAATTGACTGAATGGAAATGACCGTGAGTGGTTTTGTTGGCATGTAATTGACTAGATCGATTTGATCAATGCTTCGATTAGTGATGTGATTACTTGAATGCCTATTTGATCTGTGCTAATATACAGGTGGAATTTGAGGTCAAGGTAAGTCCTCTAACTCATATTGTGTATAGGCAACCCTAAGGTGTATTAGTTTACTAATCGAGTCTTAGAAGGTAGAACTTGCTGAAACGTTGTCTTAGTGGTTATTAAATAACCATGTCAGGACCCGGATGAGGAGCCTAAGGAGGAGGAATCTGACGAGGAGATCCTTGATGAGGAACCCGAAAAGGAGTACGTGTAGAAAGAGGACCCCGAGAATGACCCCGAATACGACCCGAATGAGGACTGAGATCCCATCCTGTCTTGTCATACCTTGTATGCATGTGAATAGATATTAAATCAAACTTACGTAGATATAGTATTGTAAAATACTATGAGATGGGTATAAAAAGGTGTGGTTGAGAATTTTCAATATGAAAAATATATGACCTGCTTTTCTATCCCATTATTTTATTATCTGGGGATTTATAATTGATTTCGCATGTGCATATATAAATGAAAGGGTCGGCGATACATAGTCCTGAGATATCACATTTTTAAAATCGACCAAAAATAAGGGATGTGCGCGTGCCTGAGGATCGGGGCGTGACATTGCTCATCCCTATCCTCATCTTCATCCTCACCATCATTATAATATTCAACATATACCCTAGCTTCTTCACTGTAAAGATAATGGTAAATGTGTAAAGATAATGGTAAATGATATCTTTAATACAATTATCATCATTAAAAAATCTCAAGCCATCCTTCAATTCCTTCTTAGAAACACAGTAATATAGTTTTTAAACTTTGCATCATAAAAAATACACCAAATCCCTCATAAAATCAATATATTATGGCTTTCGAACATTGACATAGATAGTACCTTCATTTCGACCAGTATATTCCCAATCATCGGTGCCAATAACAAACTCTCCACCATAACAAATAATGACACTTACCTAATTCGCGTCCACGTCGATGCTACACCCAATGAAAAAAAAAAAAAGTCATTACTTTTGGGACCACATGACAGAATCAGCAACTTCACATGCAGGTCTTTGTCATTTTGTTGTCAAGAAACAAATGCAACCAATCTCTCCAATTCAATGCCTTTACAGAAACAAAAGAAACTGAATTGAATAAATAAAGTGAGGTTCCCACCACCCATTTTTCAATTCAATCACATTCGGTCCGCCACAGAAAAAGTCCAATTAATTAAACAAAGTAAGGTCCCACCACTGTTTCCTTTCGAGTCAAGCCCCCATTTTCCCCTCCACGCCTTATTTTTTTATTTGGTCCCCACAACAGAAAGCAAACGAATGATGGAACCCTCAATTTTTCGATTCAGTCCCCATAAAAGTGAGATCCCCACCACTTTCCCCATTACTTTCCCCTTGAGCTGAGCCCTCAATTTGCCCTCTGCACCCTAACTTGCCCGTCAGAACCCTAAATTTTTCACTAAATTGACCCATGTAGAGAACATGACAAACCTAAGTAAGCAAGAGTTGGGGACATAACCAGAGAACGACCATGAACGATGGCACAACTACAGCGGTGGCCAAGCAACGGCGAGCGAGCGAATGACGGTGGGTGAGTGAGTTATGGCCAGCGTCGAGCGAGAACCGTATACAAACCCTATTTTACTCCCTCTTCAGCGACACCGTTTTTGGCTGTAGAGCAATGCAACATCGTTTCTTACATAAATCCACGTGGAATGGTATAAAACGATGTCGTTTTTTACGGAGAAAGGAAAACGACATCGTTTAATGCCATCCACTGTGGACATTCTTAAGCCACGTCGACTTTTTTTCTAGAATATAAAATCCACGTAATCATTTTGGCTAGAATCTCTCGCCAGTGGCACCAAAATGATCTTTTTTTCTTCAATTTGGCACTTAAGTAATCAAACGGAAACTTTTGGCACCAAAGTGAGCATTGTACACAACTTATGGCACTGATGTTGTACTTCTCCCGAGAACTGTAGAGGCTTAAATTATTTTAAAGTCTTACCACAAACCAATTTTACTATTATTAATAAATTTTAAAGGCAAATTTGATATTCAATTTTCTTCACCTCAAGAAACTCTTCATACATACTCTTGATTACGGAAAAATGAAGGATGAAATCCTCACTTTAGAGGATACAACATACGCCTAATTGAACCATCAATTTGAATTAATTTCTTCTGTAAAAACCCAAGGACAACTATAGAATGAGTTATCAAATTAACTATTAAACTTAGTTTGAATTATACGAATAACGGGAGAATTGTCCAAAAAGTCCTAAACCTATTGCACTTCTGCCAATTCAGTTCTAAACCTTTTAAATTTGTCAATCTAGTCCTAAACATTTTCACTTCTTGCCAATTCAGTCTATCCAGCCAATTTTGGCCCAAAAATGCTAACGTGGATGCCGGCGATGCCATGTAGGACCACCAGCGCTGATGTGAACAATTTTTTATAATATTTTAATACTTTTTTGAATTTTTATTATTTTTTCTGTTTTTCCCCTTTTTTTTCTTTCTTTTCTTTTTGGCTTTTTTCTTTCCTTTTCCGGTGGCCGGCCACCGGCCACAGCCAGCCGGCTAGCCTCGCCTGCCACAAGCAAGGCCCGACCGGCCTTAGGAGGAGCCCTGGCGAGGGGAGCCCCTGCCCAAGCGCCGCCCGGCGAGGGTCCCCTCGGCAAGGCCGACCCTCGCCCGGGCCAGGCCAGCCTTGCCGGGCGTTGGCCGAACGACGGCGATGTCGGGCAGGGGTTGGCCTCACCAGATCTAGCGAGGGAAGCCCTCGCCTAGGCAAGCGTCGGCCTTGCCCAAACCAAATCTGGCAAGGGCTGGCCTCGCTAGATCTAGTATGGGCAAGGCCAACACTCACTTGGGCGGCCTTGCCCAAGCGACCTCACCGGGCCACGCCTGGGCGAGGGCTCCCCTCGCCGGGGCTCCTCCTTGCCTAGCCAAGCCTCGCCTGTGGTAGGCAAGGCCAACGGGCTAGCTGTAACCGGTGGCCGGCCGTCGCCTGTTACCGATGGCTAGCCATCGGAAAAGGAAAGAAAAAAGCCAAAAAGAAAAGAAAGACAATAAAAAAAATTCAAAAAAAGAATAATATAAATTCAAAAAATATTTTAAAAATATTAAAATATTATTAAAAATTGTCTACGTTAACGCCGGTGGTCCTATGTGGCACCACCAGTGTCCATGCCAGCATTTTCCGGCCAAAATTGGCCGAATGGACTGAATCGGCAAGAAGTGAAAAGGTTTATGACTAAATTGACAAAATTAAAAGGTTTGTGACTGAATTGGCGAAAATGCAATAGGTTTAGGACTTTTTGGACAATTTTCCCTATGAATAACAACCGTAGAAGTTAATTTTCTAAGTTTTTCGAAAATAACCTAATATTTATTTCATACATTTGAATTAAGTAATATCTCCATTTGTAAAAATAATTAAACTAAAACAAACTTATTAATCATGCACTATGGTTAAGTAGGCACAAAATCATCTCGCGCTTCGTAGTCTCTTGGCCCAATCCCAACCTTCATATGCATGTCGAATAATGGTTTGCTAAATTTATTTGAAAAATGACCTGCTCTCGAAATCAATTTAATATTATAAAGCTTAAATAGTTAATTATTAATTGAAACAAATTGTATTTGCATTATAATCTTATTATTAATAAATTAGTAATTAAGTTAATAACATAATACCTGATAACATATAGTGGAAAATGGTATGAAAATCGCACATAATCCAATTATTATCGCGGAGGCAGTTTGATTTTTAACAGAAACCTTTTGAATATTACATGGATATCTAAAAAATTAAGCATCAGAAAACATATGAACAGATTTTTAATGTAAAAAAAGATCAAGTCACTCAAAAAATATTATTAACGCATTGTAAGATGGAACATGCTATCAAGATGAAGGAGAAGCAACACGGGTTCTCGTTAATTTGGCGTATTGAGGAAGTCGACGTCCAAAACTTAGGAACGAGACATGGAATAGGTAATTGAATAACGAGACATGGAATAGGTAATTGAATAACTTTTATGTAAATAAAGAAGATAACAAAGGTTGAATATAATATTCTCAATTTGTAGTTCATGTCATCATTTAGATGTCGGATTGAAGTAGCGTTAGGAAAGTCCTTAAAACGGAAGAGCTCTTTATAATATATATATATATATATATAGACACACGTAAATAGAGAGTTATATTCTTATTATCAAACTTGTATTTATTACTTGAGTTAAATATTTAAAAAAAAAAATTTGCTTTGATAGTCAAGTTCTTTACTTTTTCCTGAAAATTTGAACTTTATACTCCCTGGGATGCATTAGGGCAAAAAGCATCACATTGGGAGCAATTACTGATTAGATACTAAATAAAATAAAAGATAAGCTAATAGATTAAAGGAGTTCTCAATTAACACCTCATTAATAATGCGCCAAAAACTCTCTTTCATTGTTGTTATAATTGCTATTACTATTATTCTATCATAAATCATGATAATACTAATAATAAGAAAAAATAGTAATAAAGTGTTTGATAAAAAAACAAAAAACTAATTGCGAAACCTTCCCCCCACCCCCACCCAAAAAAAAAAAAATCAAAACTCCACTGTTAGGTTCTAAAAAAATAGGGCACAATCATATATGAATTTTGATGGTTCGGATTGGCCCCGTCTTCGATCCAACTCAATAAAAAAAGCTTTCTTATTCAATTTTTATTATCAACTCGATAAAGTTCATTGAAAACGAATAATGCGGCGTGATCTTGTGAGGGAGATAACAAATGAGATGCACACGAGAGACGGTGGATCCACACTTAAATGACCGTCCTAGCAAAATCAAAAGATGCAATTGATATGTGATTAACATTTGTGTCTTGAGACTTACAGCCATGTAGGGCGTGCATGATATCATTTCTATTTTTCTATTTCTCTATTTCCCAGAACAGGTTTGAAACAGAAATCCATTTAATAATGCAATATCAATTTTCTATTTATGGAACAAATTTATGTTCCAGAAATAGATTTGGAGTAGAAATCAAAAGTTAAAATTTTTAGGTTTTCTATTTCTGGAATAGAAATAAGAAATTAAAACTTTCTTTATTGTTCACTCTCGTCATCGCGCGTGACCCACCCGCCGCCCGTGGGATGCTGAACGCTCGCCATAGACCGCCCACCACCAACCCCGGCCATCAATCGCTCGCCACCAACCATCGGCCACCGAACGCTGGCCGTCAACCACTTGACTCCAATTGCTCGTCATCAACCACCAGCCGCCAGATGTTGGACGCCCATCGATTGTTGGCCACTCATCACCAATCACAGAACACCGAAGGCCCAACACCGACCACCGAAGCTTCCCCGCCGACCGCCGGGGGTCACCATTGGTTGTCGAATATCGATCGTCAGACTTTGGCTGTTGGCCGCCTACTGCCAACCGTCGGTCGCCAACCACTGGACTTCAGTCGTTGGCCACCCGTCACCACCAGTCGGTCGCCAACCGTCGGACTCCGGCTATTGGCCACCCGTCGTTTGCTGCCAGACTCTGGCCGCTAGCCCCCCGCCACCAACTATCGAACTCTGGCTTGGCCACCCACTGCTAGCCACCGGACTTCAGCTATTGGCAACCCGCCGCTAGTCGCCGGTCGCCGGCCTTCAGACACCAAACACCAGACTCCAACCACCCGCCATCGATTGTCAAATGCCAAACGCCAATCACCAGACATCAAACTTTGGCCACTGAATGTCAACTGTCGCCACTCCTAGAAATAGAAATTTTATTCTCTTATCAGATGAATTTTTACTCTAGAAATAGCAATTTTGAATCGTTATCAAACGTGTTTCTTTATTAAGAAACTCGTCCATTGAATAAAAATTGATTTATATTCCATAAATTTGGTCATGCATACCCAGAGTTGCAACTGTGGCATTGGTAAGTTAATTTAGGACAGTCCTTTCGCAGTTGGCTCTCTGTTTTTGTGTTTTGTAAATTTTTCTATTTCACGTCCCTGCTCCTGGTTGGGTCCGTATTCACGCTATGGCCCACGTCAACCCTTGAGTACTTCATTTCCATAACAAGGATGACGAGAAGCATAATTTAAGGACGCAATTCGCTAAGAAGTAATTAAGAAACCTGATTAACATTTATAAAAGTTTGAAGGCCAGTTGCGACGTTGTCTGTCTTTTATTTATTCTTTTTCAAATTTTTCTCTCTCATAATTTGACTCATTTAATTAAAATTAATATGTGGAACCGCATTTTATTTTAACAAATTTTGAAACTTAAGAATACATTTTTTTTCAATTTCAAATATATGTAGAACGACGGTTAATTTTATAATTTGTAGAACTTGAACTATATACTCTCTTTTTTATAATTTTTTTCCTAAGAAGGAAAGTGAAAAGTGTTATATTTACTCTTTTGTTCAAATTTCGGACAAACTTGGAGATTTCTGGCCAAAACTCTTTGATTATATCTCTATCAAGTTCTTTAGATCATGAAAACTTCCTAGCAAGAGCAGATAAATGACGATAAAAATTGCCAATTGGAAGTGCAAACTTTAGCTAAATAGTACATATCAGTAAGGATAGACGATTGATTCAGCAGTAGTCATCGTTGCTTTCCCTCACTTGCCAAACTTGAATGGTATGTCACGGTGAGAAAGAATGAACTGTGGCCGGTGGAGACCAGACAATGAATAGACTGCTGAGAACGAAGCATCACTTTTTCATTACAATTGAATACCCAAATAAAACCCAGTTTCCATTGAGAGGATGGTCTTGTTTTAATCTTCTTTATCGTCTCACTGGTCTTCGAGTCTCCAGTAGACGTAAGAGACATCTGCTTTAGGTCCAGAATGGAAACTATATTATGCTAGTCTTAAAGTAGCAGTAATGCAAGAGAACTATTTCCATCACTTTTCACACGGACAAAGGGGAATTAGATAATAATATCGATGCTCTTTTTTTATTCTTTTTCTTCTTCTTTTTTTACATCATGGGATCATGGTAAGACGGAAGTACATGCCAACGAGCTAATTAACACCTTATTCCTGCTCGCAACTGCTTCTCAGGTGAACTTAACCGAAATCGGACTCTTAACAGAGTACTTCTTGGAATCCCACCTCAAATATCCTTGGGTAAAATTGGCGACCTTGTGAGTGGAATTGGCACGGCCGAGCGTGATTGAATACGTCGCCTTCTGGTTCAATTTTGAGAAGTTGAGTTTGTCAGGCTTCACACTGACATACACGCCCAGTGGAGGAACAATCCTGACAACGTAAGGTGAATAGTCCGTGCCAACATTGGTCACAGTCCTGGTAAATGTTTCTGGAGGTCCGAGGATGACCGAAAATGAGGGGTAGTTCAGCTCTCCCTCAGGAATGCTAGATTCTCCCGAACACCTGACTGGTTTGTGAGCAATTACAGACACCTGCTTGTCCGTGTATCCCAGACCACATAGATAAGGAATGTAATCGTCGGGCTGAATATCATGAACAAATCCAGGGTCAATGGCCCTCGCAGGATCAACGTGGCCTGTCCCGATGGCAAAGAGATCCGCCGGTTGAAGCCTCTCGTCCACAATCGGTTTTCGATTGATGCTCAGCTGCTTAGCCGAAGTCATGATAGCAGACTTGATCGCTGCTGGAGACCAGTCCGGATGAGCGCCCTTTATTAAAGCTGCTATGCCGCTAAGGTGAGGGCATGACATGGAAGTGCCAGAAATGATGTTGAAGTAGTGCTTCGCTTTTGTGTCATTTCTGATGGGAAATGGCCAGGCTGCCAAAACGTTCACTCCGGGACCGATGATGTCCGGCTTTAGAATTCCCGGGCTAGCGAAGCACGGCCCTCTCGAAGAGAAAGAGGCAACCGCCGGAGCGGTTGGGTTTCCAAACACGGTTCCTCTGAACATGATAGTAGCGGTGGGACTTTTGGTCTTATTGATATACCCTTTGATCTTCTCACCAGCGGCGTAACTGACATGAGATGCAGGGAGGCCATAATCCTCCACCAAGATAGTGTAGCCATCGATTTGTTCGTTTATCAGGATCATAGCGGCCCCACGGGCTCTTTTCACTTCTTTCCCCATTTCAAAGGGAAAGAACGACCCTTCTTTACACAAGACAATTTTACCTTTCACTTCGCTGACTTTTAAATGTCCTGGGAGACACGACTCAGGATACACGAGGGGCAATAAGGTTGAAGAGAAGGAAGGTTGGTATAGAGCCTCACCGTCGTATTCGGCTCCATTCCCAAGTTTTACCTTGGCGACCAAGTTCCTATCGATAGTGCTCGCTCCAACGGTGAGAATCCATGGAGCCGCATTCGATACCAAGCCAGAGTCAGGGCCGGAATTCCCAGCAGCACAGCTCACGAAAATCTCTCTCTGAATGGCTGCAAAGGTGGCTACCGCTATAGCATCCGTATGATATGGTGGTGATGAAATCTCTCCTAGCGACATGGATATAATGTCGACGCCGTCCATGAGAGCAGCATCTATTCCTGCCAGCACGTCCGACGTTGAACACTGCCCTGTCGGGCAGACCTTGTAGATCGCCAAATGAGCAAATGGAGCCATGCCTCGTGCTGTGCCTTTGGCCATCCCAAGCGTATTGGCTCGCTGCACAGAAGCGCCAGCTGCCGTGCTGGCCGTGTGAGTGCCGTGTCCCACATTGTCAATTGGTGGCATGGTCACATTTTGTTTAGCCGAGTTGTCGAAGGACCTGGCGCCTATCAACTTGTTATTACGCCGGTAAGACTCAAAGTCACATCTCCCTTTCCATTTGGCTGGCGGAGGCGGCATTACATCTCCGCTGAATGAGGGGTGGTCCGGTGTCACACCGGTATCCAGGACACCGATGATAATTCCCTTTCCTCCCTGAAGCGGAGGTAAGCCCAAGAACTTGGGGCTGTGCGTCGTTTGGAGGCTAGGGACAAAAGAGAATAGGACATTGAAAAACAGAATACTGCAGAGGAGATGAACGAAAGCCATGGGTGGTCTTACAGTCTATTGGAGATGGTGTGGTTTTTGTTCAGCGATTAACCGAAGCGTCTATTTATATAGGAGCTGGGATGGAGATAAGGCCAGCTTGTGCATATCAAATTGGCCATGAGAGATACCTCGAGTCGGGCCCATAGAATCAATTGTTGGAAAAGGCTTATGCATGCAATTACAGGAATTGCTTTACGACTACTATCCCTATCTACTATCTAAACATGGAAGTTGCAGCAAAAGCAAAGTTGAATTTACTTTTAATAGCAGATTATTTAATTCTCCGTGTTTTCCTAAGTTTGCTTGTGGAGGTTTGATGAGTATATATCGCACTACGTAGATTTACTTTTGATAGCAGATGATTTAATTCTCCACGTTTTCCTACCCTGGATTGTTTGCAAATTGAGGTGTGATGAGGATATGGGGATCGGGAGCCTTGTACCAATCGAAGCATTGACTTGACAGAATTAGATGATTCTCCGTGTTTTCCTAATCTTGATAGGGAAGCTTATAGAAGTTAAATATGAGTCATTGACGACTCTCAGCCACGAAGGCACTGCACGAGGCTGGCAAGAATAATTTATTAATTATTTTCAAACACATTACTAAAGCCATAAAAATATCTAAAATTGGCAAAGAATATCAAATAGATAAAAAAAAAAAGTAATGTGATGTCAAATTAGGGGAAAATGGGAGTAAACTTGCGCATTTTCTGGGTTGAAAACAACAGCAAACTGAGTTTTCCATTTTGGTGGAGCACACACCATGACAAGACTTCTAAAAGTGTAATGCGGGCTTGGAAATCCACCCAAAATCAAGAGTTAGGCCCATCAATTGCACTATTTTTATAACTCTTGAATAGGTTACACTATATATATAGTAATCGCACGTTTGAGTCGTAATACGTAATGATCAACAAATAGTATACCAACAAAGATAATTTCAGAAAAAAAAAAAATCTAGATTTGGTCTAACAAGCCCGGATCAATATCAAAAATTTAATTCGAGGCAAGAACACCCTTAATTAAGGTCGAAATTACAAGCTAATCTGGAAAAAGCCAGGGCCCAACCTATTCGAGCAAAGCCTAAAAAAGGTTATCTTTCGAACCTTGACTTGCTTATCGCATGTTTATCCTCTTCATTAAATGCATATGAAATTTACTCCACATCTCACTATACAAACATGGCATAATCAGCGAAAAGGAATTCGAGATGTTGTTGAGCCACCGAAGCCACGCCATACGTCAGCCACACACCACCACCACTAGCACGCCACGACACGACACGGCGGCCCGGTTCGCTCGGCTCTGGGGCCGTCCCAACGCTCGAGAAACCTCTCGTTTAATTCATGTGATGAACAGTCCATTATTCGAGTCGAACGGTGCCGTGTGATCTCGGTCACTCAACCGAAAAAGCATGCGATGGTCGCCTTTAATGCTAGGAGAAGGGCAAAAAGAGAGGAAAAGGGAAATAAAAATGACTGGCAAATGTCCAAACAAAACCCACAAGCCGGTAGCTAGCCACCCCGAGCAAGCGACTGAGCTTTGACAGCCACAGTGCATCTTTGATTTGACGTCTGCACATCCCGAGCCCCCATGCGCTACTCCTCGTTCCCACGTGCGCTTTTTGCCCGTGGCTCCCACGGCCCATCCTCACGTACTTCACGTTCGATTTTTCTCGCCCTTCGCCCAGTCCGAAAGCGATTATGCGCGACCCGTTCGAACGCGATCGTGCGGCCCATGTCGTACCTCGAATCACGACGTGTGTTCCGTTCGATGGGGAATCGAAGAACATGTCCGGTACTTCCGAAGATAGAGCGCTGCCAGAAGGGAGCGATTTGGATTCCGTAGAGATTAAGCCGGTTTAGATGCTTTAGCTATATCCTCCTAGCCTAGACGGCGAGAGAGTTTCCCTTTTAATTTGTGGTCTCGAAATCTCAAATGCACCAGATCGATGTGGAGGACCTCGCCTTCGACGCATCATAAGAAATGCCCGGTATCTAATTCAAACATCACCGAGAATAAAAGGAAAAATGAATGGATGGATGAATGAATGAATGCAACTTGGGAAGAAGGACAAGGAGTTGGGCAAGCAAGAGGCGAGCGCACGCACGCGCCAGTCCACTTCAAGCTGTGGAGGGGGGACGCACTCTTTGACCATTACTTTGTCCGTTTGTGACCCGACCGAACTTGATTGAAGACAGGAAGAAAGAGAAAGAAAGAGAACAAATCCAAAGATTCGCCAACAGCTCCCGCACAGTTTCTCGCTCATCCATCCGTCCGTCCATCACGTTCCTCCCTGGACTCCACCAGCCTCTGCTCCCCGATCCAATTCATCGCCACCGTCCATCAACGCGACCCGATTCGCGAGGCGATTGGTGCGCATATGATTAGGCGATCCACGTCGTCGCTTCACTGTGAAGCTTTGGTCATGCACGAACTGTGCACCCGTCTCCCTCTCATCATCCTTTTGGCTTCCAGTTAGGGCATTATAAGGGTTTTCAATATGAATATTTTCTCGTCACAGATCTACAGATTGGGAGAAGTGTTATTTTATGTCCCCATCCACCCCATTTGATCTGGCTCGGATTCATGTTGACCACAACTGGGGTCTTTTGACCGGAGAGATCAGCTTTGTCTTTGTCTAATACCAGAACAGAACAGGCCAGATTGGGAAAAGTACTGGGACCAGGCAAGAATTTATGTTTTGTTTTGTACATCTCACACTTTCAGATCGCATCATGCTTATGATGTTTCGAAATGAGCCTTAAGTCTAAACCTGCGAATATCTACGTAGCATTGATGCATTTTACCCAGATCGAAACATTTTCCAGATTGGTGGCGTCGGCTCTTTGTCAATATTAAATCGGCATCGTCTACGCTAAAACCCAGGTTTCCTCGATCATATAAAATGGTCCCTAGTATTTGAATCCACTCCAAGGCATAGCTAATGATCCATGTGATGGCGTAACGTTCTAACAATCATTATTTTATGGAAATGACGTTGAACTCAAGACCAGATCTAGTGCTGGCCTTGACCTCCTGTAGGTTACACTCGCGAAAACCCAGAAATTGAATCATTATCGTCATCTGAAAACCGAAAACTGAATTGCAAGTAGGTTTGAGCTAGAGAGAGATCCAAACCAACACGTACGGATTGCATGCTTTTATTTTGTATTCATTCATGTAAAATTTCTATGAACAAGGCTCTACAAAGTGCGTCTGTTTCCTTTTTTTCTTCTAGTCTCTAATCAAAAGCCAAAATCTAATAAAATGACTAGCATCATTTTCTCGATCTAATTTTGATCTTAGCTCTGTAAGAAGGTTTCGTCGAGGCTGCCGTCGCCACCGCCGCCGCCGCGTGTACGTGACTCTCCGACGATTTCTGGATCTTGTGATTCGGCGCGGAGACTGTGGATGGAGGCGATGGCGGTTTCTTCCTCCTCTTCATCCCGAAGGAAGAGGAAGACCTACTCTTGTCGCTCTCCCTTATCATCTCGAGCTTCGGCTCCCACCGCCTCGACAACACCACCAGCTGCGAGTAATCCCTCTCCAGCTGGGGCGTCGTGCACAGTCTACTGATGGGTTTCTGCTCGCCGTCGCCGCCGCTATCGCGACTTGCTTCCTTTTCGACTCGCCTTCCTTGCTCCATCAGCTGCGATATGAACTCGTCGGACACGCGTATCCGGAGGCACCCGGAGGGCGTCCTCTGGATGTCGAAGGGCTGGCACCCCGCAGCTTTCCTCAGGAACGCGTTCCGGCAGCTATTGAGGTCCTGCGGGATAGGGACCGGGCTCGGACCCTGCGCCTTTTGCGACGCGACGAAGGAGGCGATGGTGACGAAGGTGAGGACGGACTGAAAGAACTGCTGCGGCAAGAGGAAGTACTTGTGGCCGAGCTGGAGGAGGTCGTGCTCGGACAGGGCCGGGATCTTCTGGCCGATGTAGAACGAGTCGGAGCGGCAGACGAGGTGCTTGGGGAACTGCGCCATGAGCTCGGAGGCCCGGACCGGCCGGTGGTAGGTCTCGACGAGGCCATCGGAGTGGATGAGCTTGACGGTGCCGGCATCGTCGTCAGCTGCAGCGGAGGGCGGGGGAGGAGAGGGCTCGGGCTGGAGCTGGACGCAGGAGATGTGGTTGCCCATCAGCTGGAAGCACCAGTGGATCATCTGGAGGTTCAAGAACTTATAGATGCCCATCTCTTCTTACGGTATCTTGCTGATGCGCTCTAAGTTCATAAGATGGGTCCAAAACATACAGCCGAACGGGGAGATGATGATGATGATGGTGGCGCGTGGGCGTAGCTTGGGTCTTTGACTGCAACTAAACAATGGCATAAAAGCTTCTTTCCTGAGTTTTCACTTTGCACAGAGAGAGAGAGAGAGAGAGAGAGAGAGATGTTGGAGACGGTATGAGATTGGAGATGGGGATGACTTTATACGGGGACAAAGGCTGAATCTCGAGAGACAGAAGAGTGAGTGTGTGACTGTTGCATGAAGATGGTGACTCTATAAAGACAAGAGAGAGAAAAGGAGAGAGAGAGAGGCGTGAGACCCGGGTAAAGCTTTTTCTCTCTCGCATACTACTTTGCAATTATTATAATTATTATTATGGGATTGGTTTTTGGCTTGGGGTTTGAAAGTCTGACAACTTGGTTTGACTGGGATTCATCTTTTTTCTCGCCCCTCTTTTTCCCTCCTTTCTCTTTTCTTTTTCCCCCGCCCGACGCCAACCGAGGCCAACGCCACATTCTTTTGAATCCCATCATCATCCCATCCCACCGCGCACCACCCTTTACGACTCCTATCTGGCAATCCATGTGTGTATGCAAATTCCGCCATGTGATACATACGAGCTCGCAGATCCTTTCCCTCTCTCTTCTTTCTCTCTCTTCTGCGGGAGAGATTCTTGAAGCTAGCTGGGGTCGTCGTCGTCTACAGATGGGGGTGTGGGCCATTGGCCAATCGTCGAACATGTTCGTTCACGCACCAGTCGTAACTCGAGGAGAAGCATCGTCAGTGGGGGCCGCGTCTCGCGCATCTGCTGCTCGTGCGGTGGTCAGTTTGACTGGGCGTGGGGATTGGCCCCTGAGATGGCGAAAAAACGTGGGAAGCGTATAGGCTCGCTTGCCTGTTCGTGCGTACTTTGTCTCGGGTGAATAAAAAGGAAAGCTCCCGTGTAGGAAATGCTTTTCTTACCTTTGCGCAGACAGCATTTATCGTCCCGTGAGTTTCGTTTTTATTCGGGAAGTTTCTTTGACCCGTTAATTGGGGCAATTTCTCAGCTTAATATTTGCTATAATGTTGAATCATAGGAGTTATGAGAAATTCGGATTTGTCTTATCAATCGGTGAAATCCACCATGGTGAAATCTCATTGAATGATTCGAGTCGTATTGTATTTTCTATGATAATAACCAGTACTCTCCGTATATAAATTGTAAAGATGAGGTTGTTGGTACATTCTTTGTGCTGATGCAATAGTAGATACATTCTTAAAAAAAAGAGAATTGGGACCACAAACTCAAAATGTTTGGATTCGAATAAAGTAAGTGAAATACTTATGGAAAGATGATTTAGTTGTAATTGGTTTTTCTTTTCGTAAGTTGGGTGGGTATTTTAGGTACGCTTTTTGGGGGCCAGTAGGTACAGGTACACTGTTTCTCTGTTTTTGGCTGAGGTAGGTATATTATTTTATTGAGAAATGATTGTACAATAATTTTTAATTTACTAAAAAAATAACAGACTATTTTAAACGACAAAAAATTAAATCACAAATAATTATAACTTCTTTAAGAATTTGTAACTCACAGCAAATTATTATTCTCACAATATTTCAAAAACTGTTATGCTAGCAAGATTCATATTTTATCGAATATGTTTTGTTTCTATTATGTATGAATATCCTATTTTGGTTAATTTCTTCTTCTTCTTTTTTTCCATTTCACTTAATTATTAGGTCAATTTTGTTTGAGATACTTATTACTATAAGAAACTAATTAACACGTTAGATGCAATATAGTGAAAATTTCGCCCCCTTCAATGGTTCCTAGCATTGTCACTGTAAAGAAGGTTAAAAAATCAAACCCTAATAGCTTAAGCAATACGGGGTTGTTTTGTATTTTATTTAAGTTTTCAATAATTAACAGTAAACTAATTTGAATTGTTTTTAGTTTAGTTAAGCATCTTTTATTAAGAAAAATATCTGGTTATGACATATGACGAATGTTTATCTAACATCATTTTCACAAAACAATGTTTTTCATGTCTAATGCTAGTTAATTATGCTTTATTTATTCTATGCTACATTTTTATCTTTCATTCAAGTTATATAGTTAAAATAGATATCGATTAATTAAAACTAACAAAAGGAACACATTTATTTCTTTTTAACAAGAAAAACCTACTCTCCATTCAAAGTACTATCAAAACTATTTATTAGACATGACAAAAGTTCAATTATTAAAAGATGAATAAAACTTTCCTAGATCTTGCTTGTGCTTATGACATGATATTGAGAGGGCTCTCTATTAATAGCAACGGTATGCGGCTTCAGGTGAATCCCTAATTTTTTTCCACTCATGGAAACTTCAAAGGCGCTACAATCTCCCCTCCATGTTGTGGTGAAGGTGGTGAAGAAGACAATTTATTAAGTTATAAGAGATATACAATCGCTATTCTCCATTGTTTTATAAATCAGATATACTTGTAATCACTTCGATTATATTGTTTATAAATAGAAAAATTGCACACTTAGCATACTTGCACAAATTTTCCAACGTGCTCTTCAGCTTATGAATCGTACAATTAAATCCTTGAACTCATAAGATTTTAACAAACTAATGCCACCATAGACAGTTCATGCTAAACAAACTGAAAATACAACTTCTCCTTATAAATTGGAGCAAATTTTTATTATCTTTTCATTCCATAACAACATCGATCACCTCACCAAACTTTTCGACACTGACCGACATGTCAATGTTCCACTCGTTGGAATTGACTGTACGGATACTTGAGTCCATCGAAAGGATTCTACAAGTTCAAGAACTTCACTACAAATTAGAAATTCGAGAACCTTGTCAGACAACAACGCAAGTTCAAGGACTGGCCATTCACGCTTTCCTACGAAGATTGTTACATCGAGGATTTTTGAACAAGTCCTCTCGAGAAGGTTGTCGTGTAATCGAGTGCATTTTTTAATGCATTTCTCAATATATGTTACTTTTCCTGTTTGATGTTCACTTATTATTCCGGACACCTTAACTAAAAAATGTACTAAACGAGTACACTTTAACAAAGAGCTTGAATAATAATTAATGAAACTGTGTTTTGCGGGGGATTGGCATATTGACATAAAATGGCATCAAGACAAAGGAATATTTCTTCCTTTGGTCTATGAAAGGGGTGACAACTGCCTACAATTCCCAAAGATTGATGTTTTTTTTTTTTTAAAGACCATTCTTAATAAGGCCGAGCTCAATGTCGGACCATATAATATAAATTGAATTTTTTTCTTTCCAGTGGTCCCCACGTTTCTCTTCCTTCGAAAACTTTATCCTCTATCAATTCTAATCTTTGCATGGATAAAAGCAGGAAGATTCCCTATTATCTTCGATCGATTCAGGTCCATTGCTTAAGCTGACCGAACGAGAAGGATTTAATTAAACTAATACATCTCATAGAAAAACGTTACCCATTCTACCACCAATTAAAATCGATCGCAAAAGATCATTTTAATATAAGTTGCAAATATTTCTCAATCCAGAAAAAAAAGTTATTTTGGTTTAGCTAAAGAATAGGGGATGAATTATGCGACATCTGCCATATGAATTGGATAATCTCTTGATTTAAAATTTGAAAAAGCACATTAAGGGCCTGTCTTTTTATAATAAAAAATTATGAATAAAGCATTGTTTTTTTCTTTTTGCTTTCCTTCTCAAAATTTAATTAATTATTCTTGTTTCATGAAAAGTTGAAAGATTTGAAAAACGATATACACGTATTAACATTTGACCATCGTGAAAGTTCCGACTGCTTTGAATCTAAGATAAAAAGTTAAAGTGCATGATTTTTAAGATCTAAATCAAATAAAAAGTAGCATTGACTAAGTCATGTCAAGCAAATAGAGATAAGTTAACTTCGAATGGAAGTTATAGTTCATACCCGTTAATTGGAATATGCGATGGATACCCAGAAGAATCGATTTCATCATAAAAATTGCCAGATAATTTATAATTTTTTATAGTGAACTTAAATGTATGCAATGGATTTTAAAATGGATTTAGATATAACTCCAATTATTTTTGGTCCTCTCCCTTTCCAACTGCCCACTCACATCGAGACTGCAGAAGCGATGCCTTCCTTATAAGCTACTCCGAGAATTAAAGATAGCGTGCCGCTGGGGTTTATGTCTGCGACCGGTTGACCCATGAAAGACCCATCGATGAATTTTTCATTTAAAAAAAAAAAGAATTACATTTATTATAATTTCGAGGAATATTGGCTTTTATTATAATCTCTTGGGGCATTAATTTAATAACTTCGTGGAAAAGTCTATGTAGCGTACGCTTTGTAGAGCCGCTGACGGTTCCGAGAAAAGCACCGGCGCTTCCAAGTTTGACCCGATTTATGATGAACTTTTTTTCGGCAGAAATAAGAAGGCATTAGTTTATTATAAAGTAAAGGGCAATATGGTCAATACGGTACAATTTTGTGACCTAGTGTTAGTCATGGGAACTAGGGGACCATGGAAGATAGGAAATTAAGGATTAGCGAATGATTTGAGGAACATTCTTTTAGTAGTATACATTGATTTTTCCTTGGTTTTCATTCTGTCTGTTTGGTTATATGTTAGGAGTATGCAATATAAATTTAAAGATATGACATCGAATAAGTCCATCGATTGGATAGATTTATCATCATTCTAAACGTTAAAAAGAATTGTTTACACAAAAATTACGATAAATATGAAAATTAGAATTCAAGAAAATAGGAGGCGAGTAAGAATTTCGCAACACCTAACTTAGGAGTAGCCTGGCAGAAATAATCCAACCTTTATAGGTGGGTTATTTTCCAACACATCCTCTGACCTTTTAGCTTTGTCATAATCCGGAAGCATCATGTCGCGTCCAAACAAGTCTCGGACTCTCGGGCTCAATGGAAAAGGGCAGGTTCCGAACATAATCACGGGGCAATTTTCTCCAAAATTAAGTCATCTCTAGAAGTGGGAAGCGATCAGAGGATTCACGGGCACATTACGTAGGGATAAACAGTTGGAATCTTGACGCCCTATCTTCCATTCGTCATGTCCGCCTTCCCGCTTATTCGTCGTCCCGATAAGCTTATAACGTGTACTACCACATGGGCGATTCCGTGCTCTGAATAGAAACTTCGATTCAGCAAACCAAACAAAGAAGATAAGCGTGACGAATATGCCTTTCGAATCCAACCGGCGATGACCCAATCTTCTAGAGCCTTGGAAAATGAAGAATGACTAAGTTGGCGTTCAGTGGTGGCCGGTGGTCTTGGATCCGGATGGAACCGCACGAGCCCATGTCAAAGTAGGCGTCTGATGACGGGAGATCATGGGGCCAAGATTGATCCATCCGAGCGAATACGACGGCGGTGACGACGCCAGTGGCAGGGCAGTGACGGCGACACACCACCGAAGAAACCAACAGCTCTTGCTCTTGCCCTTGCTCTTGCTCTGTCTCCAGGACTACCCGACGACCCGTTCGTCGCCGCGGACCCACGTGGGGAATATTTTGCTCAGTAGATAGCCTAATCTTTTTGACTCCCGGACGCACGTGCGCGGATGTTTGGAATTGGAAGGGGAGGGAAGGAAGGGAAAGGAAAATTGGGTCACCGACGGGAAGGACAAATTCGGGCCTTGACTAGCGCACGAGTTTTGAATTTTTTGTCCTATTTTTTAAGGTTGGACCTGTTCATCTTTTGAATATGCTTACCCGGTCGAATGGGCAACGGCGCCTTGATTTCGATGGTACGTAGTTGTTGCTTCGAATCTCAACTCATTCGTCGAGAATTTGTGGACCTCCTTATCATCCTCGGACGCATTTGCAAGTTGGAATAGTTGTTCGGATTAAGACAGAAGAAGTTCACATGCTGTTTTTGAGATCCTCCCCTCGACTAATCCGAAGATTGCACGCAACCCGTCCCGTCGTTGCAAAGTGACCCATCCTTTAAGGGTGCGAAAGATAACCATTCTAACCCGAAATTGATTTTTGAAAGAAAAATAATTTTTTTTATTTATATTTCTAAATAAGTTTCTAAGTAAAAATACCCTTTTGATAACGATACAAAATTTATATCTAAAAATAGAAATTCGTTTGATAATGACACAAAATTGATCTCTTTCGGACAACGGTGACCAGTGGATGGCGGCAACCGATGATCGGCGACCGATGAATGGCGGACAACGGCAGAGGCAGACGGCGGGCAGTGGTCGGCGACGATGAATGGACGACCAATTCGTAACAAGGACAAACGATGAGAATAATTTTTATTTCTCAGAAATAGAAACGCATAAATTTTTGTACTTTTCACTTATATTCCAAATCTATTTCTGAAACAAAAATTTATTTTGGAAATTAAAAAATGAAATAATTTTATCAAACGGATTTTTATATCAGAAAAAAGTCTGAAGTAGAAAAATTGATTCTGGAACATAAATTTTGGTTTGTCATGCACCCCTAAGCAACCGTTAGGCAGTCGGATCCAGAGGTCTTTCGAGGGAAGTCACTGGGACTGAGGTTGAAGTCGAGGAACTAGATACGGGAGCTTACTGAACATTGAATTGTGCAGTGGAGATTAAAGGGGGCTATTTTCACTGAACCGGGAAGTGAACCTGCGAACTCCCTCCGAGCTGTTGTTTTGCTAGCTAAAGGCGAAGACGTCTTGTTCTAACACAATACGATTACATGGTGCTGCCGCGGAGTGAATTCTCCAGCGAGATCGACTTCAAAATAGAGGACCCGGGTTTTCTAGACCCGGGATCCGATCTCGGGTCCCGTCCGAGGCTGCCGGGCCTTTGCGTGGAGGCCTCAAGAAACGCAGCTGGTGAAACAGGCCTTGCCAATTTCGGAGAACGGTCCAAAACGGTTGACTTTGATGGCTTTTGTTCAAATGGGCCGAGAGGCCCATCGAACTCTATCGACCGGAGAGTCTAGACTAGAAATGAGAACTTGAACCCTTCCGTCCATCAAACCCGTCGCAATACTTCGATAATCACTCGATATGCTTTGAATGGGAAATTGCTATAATTCAAAGAGGACCAATTATGTGCTGAATTTGGTGTGCCCTTGATATAGCTAAGACTATGATGTAGCTGTGTTTTGCACCGTAGCTATGTGTTTTTGGCGATTCCTAATTTAAAGTTGCGGAATTTAAAAACTGGACAAACAGCTTCTCAAAACAAACTGATTATAGCTCTGAAGGATTTTTCGATAAGATAAGCTTATCTAATCAAATAAAAGTTCGACTTAGTCTAGTTGATAAAGAAAGGGCTAAATTTGATGCTATAAAGAATTGTACCTTGTTGAAACCTTACTAATAAAGATTAGAGTCTTATGTTCGGCAAGAAATTATCCAAGCATCAATTTTCAGTTATTCTTAACCAATTTTCTTATTTTTATTTGGAATAATAACACAAATGATCCTTAAATTTTGGCTTAATATACAATGCGATTCATAAACTCTAAATTTGTTTAATATGGTTTATAAATGTTTTGTAAATGTTCAATTTAGTTCTCAGACTAATGTTATCCAACATCGAACATTTTATACGGTCCAAAAACTAAATTAAATATTTTTTAAAAATTTGCGGATCACATTAAACAAATTTGAAGTTTATGGATCACATTATACATTAAGTTAAAGTCTAAATACTACATTGAATAAATTTAAAATTAAGAGATCATATTACACATTAAATCAAAGTTGAGAAATTATTCGTGTCATTTTACCCTTTCCATTATCAACATTTACGATTATAAAAAAGCAAAAATTTGTGTTTAACCTTTTAACACTTACATTTACATCTTATCAAGCAAGCTTTACGTCTCATAAATTATAAATTTCCTGTCAAGACGCTATCACCTACGCCTAGTAATTCCCTAATGACCATGTTATTTCCCTCAACAAATTCTAATTTTTAGTTCATGTGCTTAGTAATTGACCTTCAACGATTGTCATTTACTTTAAGATGTAATCCTACGGCTCAAAACGGGTCCCATATAAACACGTAAGGGAAGCTTGGATTTATCCTCGTTCCCAGCAAGAAGGAAGTACGCCGCCCTCTGCCGCCGTCTCGGGTTGCGGAATTCCGGCGATCGGAGAAGGAGGCTCGGGATGGGGACGGCGATGGGGGGCAAATGGTGGAAGATCGCCGTCGCGGTGGTGGTGATCGGCGCGATGAGGGAAGCGAACAAGCGATACGGGTATGACAGGGAGAGCGTGCTCCGGGTGTTCGGAGAATGGTCCGACCGGCTGGGCGTGTGGGCGATCCCGGCGTACGTCGGGATCCACACCCTCTCGCTCGCCCTCTGTCTCCCTTCCGCCGTCTTCTTAGAGGCCGGAGCTTCCCTCCTCTTCGGCTTCTCCGCTGCCGTCCTCTGCGTTTTCGCCGCCAAGATTCTCGGCGCCTCGCTGTCGTTCTGGATCGGCAGGTACGGGCTCTCTCGTTCGATCGCCGTCGTGTGACGGAGTTCGCCCTCGTTATTGTGTGGGTGGGTAGCATTCGGCACTTGGGTTTTGTACGAATTTGCATCTTGCTAGTTTCCCCGAGCTCCATTGTGCTGGTGCTTTCCTTTTGGGTGGGTTGATGTGATGAAAGGTTTCATTTTTGCTAAGCCATAATGTGAGGGAAGGTAAATTTGTGATTGTGATCGTGTTTTTAGAGATGGGATGATTTTATTTGCGTAAGCCGACCTTTTTTCGAGGGATCGTGCGTGCAACAGGGAGTTGCCAGCTAACGAATTCGCATCGCATTTCTCGCTATTGTACTCTTTTGGGTCTTTCTTAGGTTCCTATGTGTTGTTTAGTCTTCTCTTAATTCATCAGCCCATAGAATCTCAATTTCCATATGATATTTCGGTCTTGTCATGACCATAATTGCAATAGGTAAAAGTGTAGATTCGTTATTCTTTTCATTGGGGTAATGGTTACTCTATTAGCAATCAATTTTAATGGTATATATCATAAATGATTTTATCTTTCTAATCCAACCTAATGAAAATGTGGGAGATATGATATGATATCATAAACTTAAGAAGAGATGATAGTGATGTTGTGCCTATGAGTAACAATTTCAGACATGTTCCAAATATTTTTTGGTTGTTTTCATTGGAATTCCCATATGTTTGTATATAGATGCTGAACGCCTTATCTGCTGTATGTCAATATTAGAGTACTCTTGCCTGCTTGTAATTCTGGCCTAACTGGCCGAGCACCCAAGGTTCCAATATGTGAGAGATTATCTGAGAATCCAAATGTAGTTCGACTCTTATATTAGTATTCGACACCATAAGAAGATATCAAATGTTAAAATTAAATGGAGGAAGAATTTTGATCTATGCAAGCAGATTCAGCGCATCATGTATTTCAGGATTCCTGGGCTTAGAGATGGGTTTAGGGTGCATTACATCAGATACAGATCTCCGCAAAGAATTTCCCATGGTTGGCCTTCTTTTCATTGATATAATGACTAAGGAGGCATCAACACTGTAGTATGCTAAGCACAGGAGAATGTTCTTTTGCTGATACGGTTACCACCATTCGGTATTGGGTTAATCATAGTATTAATATACCTTCCCTATTACTGTAGCTAGTTTTGTTGAAGTCCCGCAAAATGTTTTCCTCGAGCTTTAGTTACATTCTCTAATCGAACAAGAAATCTGATGCAGTTCTTGATGTTATACTTATCTTATCTGTTAAAGATACTTCGATTTTTCCCTTTAGTGCTTTCGGATTTACAGACTTGTTGTTATGCTTTTGCTTAATATAGTTTGTTCTTCTTCCTCCACTTTTTATGTGCTCAGCGGAAGCCTTCAACTTCCAAGTTTCTCTGCATCAATTTTTATACTCTTGCTTTGTTTCATTATGCAAAACAATCTTGTCGGAAGAAAGTGTACCTGGAGAATGATTCCTTGATTGTGCACAGTAAAATTGTTCGTCATTATTATTAAAGCATAGCTTTGATGCGTGCATACTACTATAAGAAACTCCTAGATCACCCGATGTCCTCATTAGAGTCGTAACTTCATTGGTTAAAACAGAAAAGCAAAGCAAAGAAAAGAAAAGTGACACTTCCTTATACATGCATTTGCTTTTTATAGCCTGGACACATGCAAGGTAATCTAATGACTTTTCTGGGGATTTTGTGAGCTTTGGATAATTAAATAATAAAAATATCTCCATCAACCATATCAATTTTCAGACATCTGTCAGTGTACATAGAACCAGAAGTAATTTTTTTTTGACTTTTTCTGAATCCCTGAGATTATATTGGAAGCTTGGTTACTTTCAACACTTCTATGATTCTCCATTCAGTCCAAATATTTTCTCGTTTTTATCCTTTTCGAGGTCACATTTGCTTAAACGTACTTTTTTTTAAATAGTCAACTCTCTCAAGGTTACAATAACTGTCGATGAACAACTTATGAAAAGTAACTTATATACATCCATGTGGCACTTCAACAACCAACACCTTTTTTGTTCTAATACTTAACAACTCACCAAAGTAACTATGATTCATGCTTTGGTTGAACTATCTTTTCTCGTACTGCTTTTAATTGTCTCCATTGCTGCATTTAGAATCTATCTAAGCTGACAAATCATATGTGTCCCTGAAATTTTCTTTATGCTATGCCTCTTTCTACATTTCCCCAATATGATTCAGGTCTCCTTCATTCACAAGTCATTATTACACTTTGGTTTGCTCAGGCTAGTTTTCAGGAGTTCAAATTCAGCAATGGAATGGGCTCAAAGCAACAAATACTTTCATCTGCTTTCTAGGGGAGTTGAACGAGATGGTTGGAAATTTGTTCTTCTTGCTCGGTTCTCACCCATACCATCATACATAATTAACTATGCCCTGGCAGCTACCAATGTTGGGTTTGTATTGGATTTCCTCCTTCCCACGGTCATTGGTTGTGTGCCAATGATCCTACAGAATACCTCCATCGGCAGCCTTGCTGGTGCTGCCATGGCCACAGCTTCTGGAGCTAACAAATCTAGGGTCTGGTCGTTCTTGTTTCCCATGCTTGGGATTTTATCAAGCATTCTTATATCCTTGAGGATCAAAAGTTATTCCGCTGCGATGATGGTGGATGAATCTTCTGTTAACAAGGGTAGTGATAATCAGGGTGGTACTACTGATTCAGCCCACGGTTCATCCAGCAGAAAAGAGAGTAAGGACATCAAGAGAAGGCGATGATAAATCTAGAAAGCCTCCTCAGTCTACATTTCTCACAATTCTCTTGGTTTAGAAGATGTTTGCCATTCTGGATATGTGTTCTTCTCATCCAAGGGGGGCTCTTTCTTGCATTGTTGACTGACATGTTAAGGCTTTGCAAGTTTGTTGCAGGGAAAGTCATAGCATTTAACAAATTGCGCAGGGAAAGCTTTAGACCTCTGCTCTTACTTACATGGTAGATTGTAACTTTGGTTCTCTAGATCCTGAGTTTTTATTGGTAACCTATTTAACTGGTTCCTTGCTTTTGGACTTGAGTTCAGGTACATATTGTTACAGTGTAAGCTGCTGAATTTGAAGTCTGCAGAGCCTTTGGCTTTCATATTCTCACTGTTTCTTCTGCTTTCTGTCTTCATTTTTACCTTCATTTCCTCAAAAAGCTGTGCCTTTCCATTATGTTGATCATCCGTAGTATTTGGCTAAAAGAAAGAGGAACAGTCATATCATTTACTGCGCAGTTCCCGTTGGCATCTAGCATCTATCCAGTGTCCAACGTATTAAGGAGGAAGAGATTTCAGAAAACGGACGATCTCATAAAAATCACATGCATGTTCATAGTAACACCAGTATTGGCACAGAGGTGAATGAGCTACTCTCATCATGCTTCCTGCATTACCTCTCGGTTGTTTCCCGTCCCCAACATTTTATGTCAGCGGTCGCCAATTTATTCCTATCACTAGTTTGTGAAAATGTTTCGACCTACATCTGTTAAAAACCTGGCCATTAGACTGAATAGCCAGATACTCAGAAGGTCATTTCTCTTGTGCCCAAATACTACTATGCACCTCTCTCACATAACTGTGGCATCACTTGGTCTGAAGCTTATATTACCTGTCAGAGAGGGAGGGAGTTTTATCTCAGACTGCCTATTAACATGTTGGTACAAAGCACCAAAAATACTATTTAGAAGTGATCAGGACTGCATTAATTCACACTTGCACTCGTCTTCTATTAAGGCTGATTCCCAGTCCCTGCTTTCTGCAGCATATTAGTAGTTCCAGTTTGAGGCAGTTTGCAAGGTCCAAATTGGTTTAGCGCATTGTGTTCTTGTAAGAAGTGAGCATAAGGCCTTTTACTCATGTTGAGAGATCCACTTAATGAGCTGAGCCATATCCACCTATCCAAATGGGCCTTTGTTTTTAGGTTTCTTCCCAACAGTAAACGCAGCATTTTGAAGTTTAACGACAATGGAATTTGTTTTAGGCTTCTCTGCATTCAGATTCACTTAATCTGACCATTTTTGAAAATTTGATTACGAATTCCTCCTTACGACTTATATTGTGGGCGATCAGCGACAATGAATACTTGTCAAACACTCTCAGTGTGGCAAATTTAATGGTGAAATGGTCATTCCGATTTGTCAAACATCCTTTTAACGGCTTCTCAGGCAACTCCTAAAGATTGACCTATAATTTCAATGCAATGGATCGATGCGATGCTTGCCCTTCTCGCGAGTTGAAACTCGCCCGATCAACGAGTCATCCAAACTTAATCCTCGAATCCCGCGGGATTCGGTAGACGAAAAGTTTGTCCTAGCAGGCCAAGAGCCACGTTTCTTCGATAGTCCTACCTATAATTTCATCGTGAATGACTTGGTCTCTGTAGACTAATAATAGGCAATTGAAGCCTCACGCCAGAAGAGAGAACCAAGGGAAAAAGGGGTTTTGAGTACTCGAGACAGCCTGCCACTTTCCAAAACATGCAGCGGATTCTGTGGGCAAAAGAGAGCACTGGGTCCATGTTTTTTTACAGTCGTCTGGAATTGTCGATGTGGAAGCATTCCTTCCTAACATGTTGCGGGAGTCAATTTCGAACCACAACAAGGGAGAGAAGCGGGAGTAGGTGAGCGCTTAGGCATTGGAAGTTCCGAAGGTTGTTGGTGCGACGTCGTTGGTGACCAACGGATGAAATCGCGCACGCCTCGACTTTCTACATGTCTAGATCTGCTCTTTGACCCATGTCAATTCCTACTTTTCTTTCTTTCTTTCTGATATTTTGATATGTGGAAAAATGCGTTTTAACGTTGAGATGGCCACGCACGCGGTACGCGTTTTAGATAATTTTACAAAGTCAATAGTGGCTTTTTGGGGGCGTGACACCAAATTCAACTGTCCCCTTTATATGGCAGGAAGGACTAAGTGATTTCTTGTCATGGAGAAAATTTACTTTAGTAAAAACAAAAGCCGCCCGTCATGTATAGGATCTTAAACTATTGTCCATGCACAAAGCTATTGTTGCGTGATGCTACGGAAGGATCTAGAAACTCATTGACATCGACCTCGTAGATTGTGATGCCTTTTTTTTATTATTATTGATTTATTGATATTTCTCATTGTTAGATTAGATGAGATTCCAGGAAAACTAAAGACATTTTAAAAAAGGAAATTGTCCGGTTAGTCATAAACATATTGAATGGATGCGAATTTAGTTCTAAACTATTCAATTTTATCAATTATATCCTAAATCTTTGTGCAAAATTCCAATATAGTCATCCAAGCCAATTTTTACTGAAGAATGCTAATGGAGAAACATGCAGTACGTATTTAGATAATTTTACAAAGTCAGTAGTATCTTTTTGGGAGGTGTGATACCAAACTTGGACTAAGTGATTTCTTGTCATAGAGAAAATTTACTATAGCGTCTGAACTTGCAAAAGAAAAAGAAATCAAAAGCCGCCCATGTCATGAATGTGATCTAAAATTATTGTTCGTAAACAGAACTATTGTTGCGTGATGCTATGAAAGGATCTGAAAACTAATCAATATCGACCTTGTAGATATTGATCGTTGTTGATCATAATGGCTCATTTATTGATTTCTTGATACATATCACTGTTGGATTAGATGAGGGTTGGGGATTTGGCTCGAGGAAAATTGAAGATACTTTTAAAATGGGATATTGTCCAATTATTCATTAACATATTAAATGGATACGAATTCAATTTTAAGTTATTTAATTTTGCCAATTTAATTTTATATTTTTACACGAGATTCCAATGCAGCCCTTCAAGTCAATTTTTACTAAAGGCTGTTGATGAAGGAGCACGCAGTGTGCGTATAGATGATTTTACAAAATCAATAGTATATTTTTGGGGGTGAGATACCATACTCGATTGCCCCCTTTTGTATACTAGGAAGGTATAAGTGATTTCTTATCATGGAGAAAATTTACAGTAGTATTTGACTTTTGAAAAAGAAAACGAAATCGAAAGCAGCCCATGTCATGCATGGGATCTAAAATTATTGTTCGTACACAAAACTATTGTTACGTGATGTTATGAAAGGATCTAAAAGCTAATCAATATCGACCTTGTAGATATTGATCATTGCTAATCGTTATAGCTTATTTATTTATTTATTTATATTTCTTTGGATTAGGTGAGGGTTGGGGATTTGGTTCGAGGAAATCGAAGATATCTTAAAAAGGATACAAATATATTGAATGTCCGCAAATTTAGTTTTAAATTGTTGAATTTTGTAAATTTAAACTTAAATTTTTTATGTAAAATTTCAATATAATAATTTAATTAATATTTACCAAAGGCTGCTAATGCAAAAGAACGCTGTACGCTTTTTAAGAATTTTACAAGGTCATAATTGTCTTTTTGAGGGTGTGATGCCAAACTCAGCTGTCCACTTTATACAGATGGAAGGGCCTGGTGATCTCTTGTTATGGAGAAAATTTACTTTATTACTTGAACTTTCAAAAACGAAGAAAAAGTCAAAAGCCGCCCCTGTCATGCATGTGGTCTAAAACATTGTCCGTACACGAAATGATCGTCGCGTGATACTACGAAAGGATACAAAGTCGTATCAATGTCGACCTCGTATGTATCGATCATCGTTGATCGTAATGACTTATTTGTCTATTTCTTGATGTTTCTCATTGGTGGATCAGGTGAGGATTGGAAAATTTGACTTAAGGAAAATCAAAGATTTTTTTAAGCGATAAATATCATTAAAAACCCTCCGAATTGATATATTTATAATAAATTTATTCAAATTAATTTTTTGATTATAAGAAATTCTAAATTTTTTATTATAAAAAATTCTAAATTGATATATTTATAATAAATTTACCCCAAATTAATTTTTTAATCACAAAAAATCATAAACTTGTACACTAGTTATTAGTTTATGTAAATTTTTTCCGTTAAATTTGCTAACATGGATGACACATTGTGACGTTTTATGGTGATGTGGCAAATTCAAGTGAAACTTTATAGGGTGTACAATTAAATTTATTACAAAGTACCATTAAATATATCACAAGTATATCAGTTTGGGGTTTTTCATTATATTTACTCTATGGTTTCCATGTGGACTTGCCACATCACCATATGATATCACCATGTGTCATTGAGGTCAAACAAATTTAATAAATAAATTTCATAAAAGTTACAAATGGTAAATTTATCACAATTATATTAATTTATGATTATTTGTGGTCAACAAATTAGTTTATGGTAAAATTGTTATTGGTGTACTGGTTTAGGATTTTTTGTGGTCAAAAAATTAATTTTTGGTAAATTTGTCACGGCCGTACCAATTTAGATTTTTCATAGTATGAATTAGGGGTGAGAATGGTTCCGGTGGATAGTTCTCAACCTAGAATTGGAGTCCCCATTAACGACCAGTTTCAAAAAATCAGAACCGAGAATCGCTCATCGGTTCCACGAATCCACTTGGGAATTGGATTGCTAGTTTGGTCTAGCTCCTAGGTAGGTCCATAGAATTGGTCCCATCAAGCTTCATGCATTTAGTGCAACATTTTCTAGCAAGCCAAAGTAAAGCAAAAAATAAAGAATTTCCATATTTTTAGTTGTAATATTAGTAAAAAAATTGAACTTATGACACCCGGACCCCTGGAGTACTAAAAGTTGGCATAAAGGGACACTTAAATGCAAAAAGTTATGAAAGCGACATTTAAGTGCCAAAATCGGAGCAAAATGGATCATTTAAGTGCCACCAGCGAAAAAATCTAGCCAAAACGTTGACGTATTAATTTTCCGGCAAGCTGTGCCCAAAACGATATCGTTTTGCATACTAATGTGGTTAAACTATGTCAAAACGACGTCGTTTTTGTGTGTGGTTTGTTGAGTTAGCCTTCCAGCGAGCCACGTAAGTGAAAAATTAATATAAAAAAATGCCACGTAAGAGCTTCATCGAATGTGGCACTCAAGTGTTTCATTTTTCATAAAAAGTAGCAGTCACTTTCGTAACTTTTGACACTTAAATGTCAATTTGTACCAACTTTAGGCACTTGAAATGATATTTTGCCTTGAACTCATATTAAAAGCTGATAGTTGAGATCGTAAGTTAATGGATGTTGAACTTGAAAGTGGAGGCTGTGACTATGAGTGAAAGATAGAGAGACAATTCAAATGAGATAAGAGTAAGACGAGATGAACACTCAATTAATGGGCGTTGAGCTCCAAATTAGAGGTTTTACGGTTATCATTTTTCTTAAATTGATTTTTGCTCGGAAATTTTTCTTAAAAATTCTATATATATATTTATAAGTTACCAGTCTGGTCAGGATAGGCAGGTCAATAGTTCCATATGTTCCATATGTAGAATTGAGAATTGGATCACTACTCATTGATTTCAATAAATTGGAACTAATAATTGAACCGGCTCTCTTGGGAACCATTGATTTTGGTACGGCCCGGTCCGAAATTGTCCAATTAGTTACAAACATATTAAATGGACGCAAATTTAGTTCTAAATTGTTCAATTTTGCCAATTTAATGCTAAGTATTTGCGCGAAATTTTAATGCAATCCTCCTAATTAGTTTTTTTTTTTCAAAACTCACTGAAATGACAACATATCACGCGGCATGGCTAGTGGTAACTAGACCACCACGTCAAATATTGTTAGTGAAAATTGATCAAAAGACCTACATTGGAATCATTCGCACATTTTATAATTAAATTGATAAAATTGATTTTTTTAAAAAATTAATTGGCTCTTCCAATTCACGCGAGTGAGGCTCGTGATGATGTCAATCATTTTCATGATTCTTGAATGCCTAAAAGGGGGTCCCCTCAGCATCACACTAACGACAGTGAACAACTGGTGGCATGCCTTTGTTGTTTTGTAAATTAGCATAGTTTCCCGAGTACCCATGTGCGCGTGGAAAATATAGTTGGCGAAAAGTTTAAAACCAATTAAATAAAACCAAAACAAAGTAGGAAAAAAAAAAAAGGGCTCCCCAAAATTCAACGATTGACAGCGTAATGTCCGAAAAGAGCCGCCCTTTACGCATTGGATTAAATGTGATTATCCGTGTTAGTGGCGTAGCATAGTGGATTTCCCACTACAAAAGAAGAACTTTCTTTCTTCTAGCAATTAAAGAAACAATATATTCATCAACTTTCCTATGTTCATACTTGAGTGTTTCCAGAACCAATTCTAGGGCTTCGCCACTCTAAAAGTCGATTAGCTTTGGTCTTGCCTATAGGATGATGATGCTTGCTTCCTCGTGTCATTAAATTACTCGGAAAGAGATTAAATGGATTTACCGAAATATCTTCCTATCGTGCCAATGGAACGGAAATGAATATAATAATAAAGTGACTTTCGATTGATCTGAAAAAGCGTTAGATGATTATAATCTTATAGTTCCGAACAATGGATTGTATATGGATTGTCCTGCTGTATATCGCTTTCATCTGACTAGGAACTCGAACAAAGAACCAACTTTGCCAGTAGATGCTGCATTTCGATGCAAGAAATTATAATAATTCGAACTCTTCATTAATAATCAAGTCGTGATTCAAAGAGCTTTTCGTGAAATCATATGTTGCGAGGTATATACATATCCCACTAGCGAATGATAATCGAGAATGTTTCCATGGTGTCTAATTGACAAACGAATCGAAAGTAGAAAAATGAACTAAGAAATGATATTATAAACTTTGAGTATACACATCTTATCGGTATTACATGATGAAATAACTTCCTATACCTAACTCTACATTTGCAATAAGGCTTTTGGGTCAGCTTAAATTTAATATGAAGGTGCATCATCCCAATCCCAAGCGGGGACAAATGAATCCCAGAATTAGTATGTGCTTACGCAAAAAATTACGTTACCGATTCTCTACAGGAGCGACGTCGCTGTACAAGAATTGAATTGATTGTAGTTAACCGATATATCCTTCACTTTTGACTTTATTTATACAATTTTTCCTGCCTTATCTCTTTGCTCCTAAGTCTTCAAAGCTTCTTCAAAAGTTCTCCTTATGGAAGTCGAACTTGGTGGATGTCTTGCGAGAGAAATCCAGAGCCAAGTGATTTAACTCCTTTGTCAACGCCGGCGCCCCACAATAGAAGACTCCTGCAAAATTGATCATCGTGGCCAAATCAACAACGCATGCATAACAAAAATAGATGTGACAAATCGTTCGAATCAAGCAGAATCACTAAAGACACGGCGGGCGCGGGGGTTAGGTTAAGCGGGGACCCACCAACTCGCTTGTCGGGGTGGTGCAGCGCGATCTTCTTGTAGACCTGGCGCCAGTTGGGCTTGGCGAAGTGGGACATGACCCGGGTCCCGGACACGACGTCGACCCCGTGCTTCGCGTGGTTGAGGGTCTGGAGCATCGCGATGAGGGCCGACCGGGCGTCGCCCTCCTCGAACACGCTCGTGCAGTAGTTGTGGAGCTCGATGACCTGCCGCTCGTCCATCCCGGCCACCTCATCCATGATCCCCTTGAACCACTCGAACGAGCCCTGCTCCCGGGTCACCCAGTAGAAGTAGGCCTTCCTGGTCTTGAACGCTCCTCTGCCATGGCTGCTCCTGTGGCCCGCCTTGGGATAGTGGCTGTTGCTGTCGTCCGGGGTTAGTGGCGAGACGGGTCGTCCTCCACTCTCCAACGAGCCCAAGTGGTCTTGCTCGTTTTCTTTGACTTTTATGTTGTTGATGATGTCCTTCACGATGCTCACCATGGGCGTGGCGCCGATCCCTAGCCCCACCAGGAGCACTACCTCATACTTTTGGTAGTCTTGTGCTGGGGCTCCGTATGGACCGTCTATCAGTATCTTTGGGAAGCTGTAACGCATTGGGAAAAGGACAATCAATCACGGATCTGCTAAGCATTCAATAATACATGTTTGAAATTTTTTTTTTTTTGGTAAGGAATACATGTTTGAAATTGATAATGCAACATTCAATAATACACGTTTGAAATTGATGATTTAACTATCTTCTCCAACAATGATTGATGACGCCTCAAAAGGAAAATAGGATAAAACCAACCGGGACATAAGGGTCTTGTTCATCCCGTCTTGTTCTATGTCTTTTTAATCTATCACGGATTTGGTATGTTTTTTCTTTGTGGGATTTCGCTAGACCACGCGTCGTTTCCTATTGTTCGGAGGCTTGACTTTTGTAAACCTTAACCACCATCCTCTTCAGAGTAACTCTATCAAGAATTGAAAAGTTCAATTTTCAATTCCATCATTACGCCTTTTGGGCAAATTTCTCACCGTGTGATCACCGTATATCTCGGAAAATCGGTTGATTATTTCAAGATCAAAACGTTTGTTTTCTTTGAAGCTAGTGCAACCGAGGAAAAAAGTCTTACCGTGGGATGCTTCCTCCTGGAACGCAATCAGCTCTCAGCAGTCCGCTCTTCCCGACGGGTGGAGGTTGGCATACCTACCAATCCATAAAATGGAGAACAAATCAATAAACAAATGGCTCGCAGAAATTCTGGAACTATGAATCCCACTAGCCATGATTAATCAATCGATCCAACCAACCTCCGAGAATACGCTTTTCAGTTGCCTTGTCCAATCTCCCAATGTCCGAATGTGGACGCTGAGGTAGTCGTCTCCTGGGGACGAAGTGATCGAGAAAGGGTGCCTGCTCATAATTAAACGTTAGCATCTTCTCTAGCAATGATTGCTCAAACATCGTGGATCATCACAAATGTCATATGAGAGAGAGAGAGAGATAGATATACCATTCAAAGGGAGAAACAGCCGAGCAGTTTACGAACATGTACTGCCCACTTCTGTACTTGAACCCATGGGGCTTCGACATGTGCAGTGCCAGTACATTCCCCGGGTAAACCGCCACCTGCATGAATGCCCATCAAATTTTAATTCAACATTCATGACATCTTCATCGGCTAATGAATAGATTATTCGTTAATTATATGCTCCAGATGACGATGATCAGAAATATGCAGACTAAAAATGGCCGTTTGGTTCAGGGTTTATATTATAATAACCTTGAGAATCTTCACCGGCTTGATGCTGGACCTGAAAGCCCGGATCAACCTTTCACACGCATAGAGGGTCACCGGCACTGCCAAGTACATCCATGTCTGCGATTATAGTCAAAAGAAACAGTGATTAAAGAGAGAAGGATAGCATTGGAAGCAACAATCGTGGCTCGATTTGTAGTAATTGGAAGGAGGGAGGAGGAAGCTTACCGTCTTCTTGTACCATTCGTGGGCGAGGTAGAGCTTGATCCCGTGGACGATGAGCAGCGTGTAGACGATGACGAAGAGGTGGTGCGAGTACCAGAAGGCGTTGAAGCCCGTGAGCTTCTTTAAGGGCCCGGGCACGTTGATCTTGCTCCTCCTGAACCACGGCATGGCCAGCGTGAAGGCGATCGCCATCAGAACCAGCATCAGGATCCCCGTCACGCCCTCCACTCCTTTCACGAACCACCAGTAGTTCGGGGGCTGCTCCTCGCCGAAGTAGGGCTTCATGGGCTCGTACGCCTCGGGGCTCGCGTGTAGGAGCCTTGGGAAGTCGCACGTCAAATGCGAGATTACATGCAACCCGACCCCGACAGCTATCCCTGCCGCGATCACCTGGAATTGTACACATATAGGGAATATGATATTAGATCAAGTTATTCATCAAGATCTCGAAGTCGAGATTATTTTGAGCAACAAAAGTCAGATGAAGTTAACAAGATATAGTAATTTACAACTAGCAAAATGTGAGTATGAATTGCAAGCAAAATCTTGACATTTCATTGTATATTTCATCACACACAATAGTAGATAATACCCAAAATATTTCCATTGCTTAATTATATAGGTATTCTTATGTGGAGTCTCTCATTTCATTAGATTGATGATATTCTCAGTAATAAAAACAATGGAAATAAAAGCATCTCGCTGCCGTATTACCTTGTGAAAGTTAAGGTTGTCGTCGAAGGGGACCGCAACACTCAATCGGGTCTTGTTCCTAAGCCATGTGATGGTGTTTCGACAAACGGGCAACAGGATGAGGGCCATGTTGAACTTGACTGTCTCGGCACCGCCCTTGGCAACACAGACGCAGTAGCCCATCACGCCGTATGCCGCCCTGTTCCGGTACTGGATGAACTTGTAGGTGAAGAGGCCCGCCATGATCGCAATCCACAGCACCATGACCCACAGCCTCTTCCAGTTGTCCATCAGGAAGTACTTGGCGTGCTCACACCATCGGTGGACCGGGTTGTTGTCGATGGTCGGTTTGAGCTTCTGGCTCAGTAGCTGGCTCAGGACTTTGCTGTCTCCGACTCTCACGGACTGGTTCGGAGCTTGCAAGAGCAGTGTTTCCAGGTTCTGAACCTGTGTAGGGCAAATCAAGAACGTGTTACACATGGATGGCTATTTCATAGACGTGGCTAGTGAAAAAGCTCATTTTCCAATAGCGATCCTAATTTATTACCGATGATGACTACGTTAAATTTCGTAAAAAGTGCAAATTTTTGTCCAAATTACATAAACGATTGTTTAATGATATATATATACCATGATGTATCCCTTATTATCAGGGTCCAATTCCTCCATGATGAGAGCTGCATATTCGTCGGCTTGCTTCTGGATATTTGACAGCTTATTCGCCGATGCGCTCAGGGTGATGATCTGCAAAACCAAGGATTTATTCTCTTTCAACACAATTAAACAATTCTACGTCCAGACAACTTCTTTTTATTAATTAACTCACAGAAAAAAATTATAAAAAAAAAATAAAAATAATCATAATCCTTCAACATTTTTCAAAGAACGGGAAAAAAAAATTATATACCTCTCTGACTTCTTCCTCCGCGATTCTCCCATCCGCGTCTTTGTCCACCCTAACATTTTATTGCACCACCAACCATTTCGTTTTTAATAATCAAGAAAACTTTTTATAATAACATTAACTTGTTCAATACCTACTCGGAAATAAAATCTAAGACGAGCCGAGAGCGTTTTGCTTGCTTACATGTCGAAGAAAGTTTGCAGCCTCGAGTCGAAGCTCTCGTCGCTAATTTGTTCCCAGAATTCCTTGAGCTGATCCTTGGTGATGGAGTCGCCAAATATGTTGCGCCTCTGCGCGAGTGCTCGAAAGAGCTCGGTCGCAAATTCCTTAGACTCTTTGTTCATTCCTAATTGCAATTATTTACAGACGTAATAGACATTATTGAGCTGTAAAGGAAGTACCAAATTATAGTGCAATATCCCAAAAAATAAAAATAAAATGGGAGTAATTTTCAGGATTTTTAATTTACCTATGCATTCACAGAACTGGGAACAATGCAGGAGGCCGCCGGACGAAGCGGTCAACTGGTCGAATTTCTTCTCGACCGACGGCCACCCAGAGGCGGCGGAGCCAGCGCCGCCGCCGCCGCCCGTCTTGGCGGCTATGAACTTGAGGCCCTTGAGCGCGTGCGCCGCTGCCGACCTCGTCCGGTCGAAGCGCCTGGCCGGTGGCGCCGCCGGCCGCCGCGTGAGCGAGGCGATGCGCTTCAGCTCCTGCGAGACCTGCCGGAAACGGGACGAGGTGCTCCGGAAGACCGACGACCCAAACGACGACGACCTCCGGGTCTCGAACGTCCTCTTCGCGAGCAGCGCCAGCTCGGGGTCCTCGAAGTTGGTCGCCCCGCCGGCGGCCTGCACGCTGTGGACGGCGACGCCGTCGTCCCGTATGTCGAGGGTGATCTCGACGTACGGGTCGCCATCTTCCTGCTCGTCTTTCGAGGTGGCGCCGGCACTCCGGAGCCCCGCTGTCTCCGCAGGGATGTTGAATCTCGCGCTCTTTCTTGAGCCTCGCTTGGAGCTACGAAGGGCCGATCCGAGCGGCCCGCTGAAGGCTGTGCGACCGTCGCTACCGACGCTTTCCGTGTCGGAACTATTGTTGTTATCCGATGAATAGTTAAAAGTTCCCATCCCAATCTCTTCGTTTCTCATCTTGAAAATCGAAAATACACAAAATCTCCGGAGCAGAAAGAATGATGTATGGATCGAACTGCGGAATACAAACAAAACCCAGAAACAAAGAGAGTCTGAACTAACTTGCGGAATCGAAGAAAGAGAAAGAAAGGATCATTTGACCCAGTTCCGCGTCAGTAAAAATCCGGGAAAATGACAAGAGTTTTCCCGGAAGAAAGAATCGAATGAGATCAAGAATCCCAGAGAAATCAGGAGGGTTCTTTTTCCTCCCCCTCCTTTTCTGGGTTGGGAGGGGATTGAACTGAAAACGAAGAAGGCGGTGGAGGGAGGTTTCAGAGTTCTTGCGTTTGTGCTAAGTGCCGGGAGAGGGTCCATATATATATATATATATAGATAATATTACCTAATATAACATATGTATATATGTACATATATAAATGAATTTTGGAAGCGGTCGGCACGGGCTACAGTATGAAACGAAAGTGATGATGGTCAATGGCCACGTTATGATTGGAACAGAAAATGAGTAATTTTCAAGTTACATAGATATATAAAAAAGGAAAATACGAGGGAGAGCGGAAGTTTCTGCTGGGGCTGTGGATGGGATGGAATCATATGGTGCTGTGGTAGTAATTAATATTAAAGTTTCTGGAAAATTGGGACGAAGAGTTTTTCTTTACTTTGGAATATGTCATGGACCGCGACAGAAAAGGTGTGGAGAGTCAAACAAAAACACCATATAATATCAAGAATAGATCTTAGCCTCCTCCAAGTTGAAGGTGAAACTTGCTTTTAGTTAATTTAGCCTCTTGAAAAGTCGAGCTCAAGATTCGCGGCATTGATTCAGAAAAATTGTACATAAAGTCATAAATCTATTATATTTTTGCTACTTAAATTTTAAGCCTTTTAATTATATCAATCGAGTTATAAAACTTTTTATATTTTGCCAAATGAGTACATCATGTCATTTCACTATAATACATGGCACGATCGGAGAATAATTTTTAATAATATCTTGATATTCTTTTCTTTTCTTATTTTTTTCATCTCATCAGTCATAGGTGAAAGTTAACCCTCCCCTAGGCTGGGCAAGGGCATCGCGGCTCTTGTTAGCCACGGGCAATGGCTTGCATGCCTTGGCCGGCCACAAGAAAGGTCGTCGAGCCCTCACCCAAATCTAAGCAAAGGTAAACACCCTTGCCGACCCTCGGCAAGGGCCTCTATACCCTCACCAAGACCCAGGGAAGAGCATTGTGGCCCTCGCCTATGGCTAATGATGGTTGGCAAGCAACCTCGTTGACCACAGTTGTAAAAAAAAAAGGAAAGAAAATTTTGAAAAGTTAATTAAAATATCACTAAAAATTGTCAACGTTAGTAATTTTCAACCAAAAATATACTAAATAAATTCAATTGGTAAAATGTGAAAATGTTTATGATTCAATTGGCATAATTTAAAATTTTAAGATTGAATTGATAAAAAGGCAATTGGTTTGTGAATTTTTGAATAATTTTCCTACATTCATTCCAGTTCTACTTTGCACCTTATTTCCAAAACCAGAGACTTACGTTGAGTTTCATTGGTGAACAACAGATTCCACATCACGATAACTTAAAGGGTCAACATATTTGCTAAAAAACCATTATCAAGAAATTATTTTCGAACTTCCCCGCTTTTGTATGATGGGAAACTAGTTGACCGATGGAAAATAAAAAGCTTAAGTCAGAAAAAAAAATGATTTCTCTTCTGTCAAGATTTTAATAGTTTTCCTTGATTTCTTGTTGCGTGTCAAAGTGAGAAAGATAAATCTCTCTATATCTATTTCCTATTTCTCGCCGATTTTTTTTCCTTTTCTTTTTCAATAATTATGATCTATTTTCTTTTTCTCATAAATCTTGTCTACCATCTCCTGGATACTTCATTAATGCTCAAATTTTTCTAATAACTCCAAAAGACACCATTATATATAATGTGTTGCAAATATGATTTCATAATCTTGTTATTTTGATAAATTACAAAAGAAACAAAGAAGATGTTGATTCAAATTTGTTGGTCATTACATGTCATTTTTTTATGAAAACAATTTTTTAAAAGTTGTTTTCAGTGCAAACAAACACCAGATAATTTTCACTTATGCAATGGCCAGTGAGGAGTTGATCAAGCATGTTAAAAAAAAATTGCAGCAACCATCTTTTAAGGAATAAAGAAATTTGTCTTGTATTTGACAAATCAATTTAAAACGCATAATGTCACCTGCACCAAATACTTCTAATAATGTTCTTGTATTAAAACGCATGAAAAAAAATAATAATTCCAGAAATCAATTTAATTAAATAAGTTTTGAAAGCACATGGTTACAGTTATAGATCATTATGTCCTATATAATTTTAGAACTCTCAATAATGACCACCTTGCAGTTAGCACATGCTTGTCAAAGGCCATATCTTATACTAGTATACTCTAATAAAGTTCCAGAAGATAATCACGTGCAAAACATCGACAAAATAGGTTCCAAGAGCAAATGGCTAAAGTTGAAGATCATCGATGTTCGCGTAATTTTCTAAAGGACCCTTAATAATGTGACTACTGGGTAGCTAGCACATACTTGTCGAAAGATTAAATTTTATGTTCCAAATTAAGGATTTCAACCCTATTTGCATCATGTCCCGCCGGTAAGAAATCATTTTATGTATTTGTTGGTTGACTTCGTGCTACTGATCGAGCATCCTAATCACGCAATATCAATTTGATTAGATTTGATTTGCATTTCACAGACCCTATCCTCCAAATGACTTTGATTTTTCATGACGCTTTCACATAGGCACTAAAAAGCAGATTAAATAACAAAGGTGGCAAATTATAAGTTCGCAAGTTGACCGTTTGACGACGAGAACCATGGCCCATGCAATTACTCTCTCTCTCACTCTCTCTCCCACTCTCTCTCCAGGTCAAATTTATTTCTCGGCATCCGACCGGAAAAAAAAATTAAAAATTTATTTTTTGTGAAAGTCGAAGAAAATTACGTCCCGATCTAGTCCAACATATCGGCATGTTTTCGTGTGGACATGATTACTTACTCAAAATAGAAATTAAATGCCAGGCTGTCAAATTTATTGAATCGGGTCGAATTATTATAATATTAGATTGCACATTCACTGAACCATTTAAATTAACATTTAGTATAGTTAGTGTTGGTTTTACAAAATTTATATAGTCTCAGAGTAGAAGACCCTGAGTCTAAATCTCTTCATATTGCCTTAATTAAGTAAGATATCAACGATAGCTAGCTCATTACACAATTCAACATTGTAATTTTCTCGTCGATAATTTTCGTCCCCTTTCTCTTAAATCGAATCCTGACTATGTCACAATTGTCAATCTAGAACTTACAAGTTGCTTGTAATGTAAAATAATCATGATTTAAATTGAATATTTTATAGCGAGTGAGAGATCTTTATTAAGTTTTATAAAGGAGGTTGCCAAGATTATTGTCCCCACAAGTGAAGTTGTACAGATTCTACTCTTCCTTCAGTCCAACGAACTGCAATGAGGAATTCAGGCACCTAGTGGAAACGGGCAAGTGCCGATTAATCTTAAATAAGATGGTCGCGGAACCGGTGAGAAACTTTGGGAAAGCATTTTTCCTCGGGAGGATGAACGGGCAAGTTGCGAAAACATTTTTCCACAGGGAGGATGGACCATCTGACGGTACGACGTTCGTATGACATCGCCTATGACACTACGACCACTTGTCGGCAAGATATCTTATCGCGTATCTCCAAAAGCCAAAAAGTAAGATCGGATTTTCCTATTTCCTGTTTCATTTTTTTAAAAATTTTTATTCTTTTGGGCACTTTTCCCGAGATGCCACGAATATGTACGTCACCGCATTGAAGGTCAAAAACCTAGGAAAGGGCAAGGAACGCCATCTTCGGGGAGAGAGGAATTATTTGTAATATGTTTTCTTTCTTTCGCACGGAGTGTTTGCTTCGTCGGACCTCTTTCTTGGATATTTCGAGCAATAGAATATAGCATCAGATAATTATCCAAAAAAAAATTCTAAACTTATAGAATTGAGTTTAATTCAATTATAAACTTTTCAATTATACTAATTTAATTCTAAATATTTTCACGATTTATAAATTTAGTCTTAAACCATTCAATTGTACAAATTTAATTCTAAATTTTTTAATAATTTATTAATTTAGTCATAAACTTATTATTTGGATATTTGGCTGAAAAGACTACACAGACATGTCATCAAAAGATTTAAGATTAAATTGAAAAATTCATACAAAGATTTAGCGCTATATTGAACAATGAAACATGTAAGACTAGATTAGCAAATCGTGAAAAGATTTAGGATTACATTAGCTCAATTGAAAGGTTTATGATTCAATAATTATAAGTTTAGGACTTTTTCAACAATTTTTCTACAACTTTACCATCGGACATTCTCCATAACAATATGGGTATAATGATGTGTAAATAATGATAATATTAAGCAATGTGGCCATATATATATAGACATTTAAATAAGTGTGTTTTTTCAATAATGACTAAGAATTCGCCACACATTATTTAGCATATCAATTTTGTGAATCAATTTAGTAATAGGTTATCCTAGAATTCTTAGCAACTAGCAATTAGATGCTCAGATGTAAAGCATAACAATTAACAGTTTTATTTTTACTTCAATAGATCACAAACTTCTTAGGGTTTTATAACAGTTATCATGTTGGAATTTCAAGTGCAAATATTACTTATTAGGCTGGATAGCCGAGTACGAACTTAGAAGTCACTTATTTTCTTTAAAATAAATCGACATTTGAACTTTCAAAAACCATGAAAAAGTTCTACAGGTTTGCAAATTGTGGAGTTTCCCCTTTTATGCAAAATTCGAATTTCAAATTCTAAATATAAGAAGCCGAAAAGATGACCTTTCAATTCAAACGCACACGTCTTTTCCGAACATGGCTAGATACATGATTCATTGAATGTCGCAAAGCCGGTTTCAAATGAAATTCATACGATGAACCGTCTTGACAAATGGATACGAAAAATAGAAAAAGTCAAAAAAGGGCATGATTTTGTCTTTAATATCCGCTCCTTTCTGCCTTCAGGAAACGCGGATTCTCAAAGCAGACGGGCAAAGTCAAAGCTAATAAATTAATAACGAAAACGTGTTTGCTAAAAGAGATCCAGCTACTCCTTTCTTTGACTTTGACCGCACGGCCGACTATTCTCCACCGGCCTGGATCAGTCAAACTTAGTTTTACCGGTTCTCGTTCTTTTCTTTTTCACTTTTTTGAGGGTTTTGGAGTAATTTCGATTTTTTGTTATTTTCTATTTATCCTTATTCAGGCACGGACAACCTTGGGAGCAAGTGGTGCCCGCCATTCCACGAGCCGCTAGATGTACGGCATTGTTCTTGACCATGAATTGTGACATTTGCCATATTTTTCATTGAAGTTTTCATGCATCATTCATATGTCTCGCCTTAAACTCTATATAATTCACTGAATTATAAGGCCGTTTTGAGTATATACGTCATATGGTTTGATGACAAAAATAATATATCTATTGAGAAATAAGAACTTTTGTTAGATTTGTTTGTGTCGTACCACATGACAAGCATCTAACAATTCATGGATTTCTTAAACTAGAAATTAGATTACACCATATGCATTTGTATGCTATCTATGTATATAATTTAGTAACTATTTTGAATATTTATTACAAGTCACATTGATAATTTTGGTCTTAGGTTTTTTTAGATCTTAATTGAGTCCATCAAGATTTGTTAACTTTTTAAAGAGGCCTGATTTATCTAAGTTGACAAATATAAAGTAAATAATACTCCGGATTGTCAAGCATTATTAAATTACAGGTACAGCGAGGATGGAAGGCTAGAGATATGGAACACTTTGATTTTTATATTGCAGAAAATATAGATTATATAGGAAACGAGCCACTAGTATTCTACAGACACGTGGATAATTTTCTTCTTTTCCGATATAACTGGTCGAGTCCAAAACATGTTTAGTTCAACGTGAGATAACCTTAGTTGTAGGAAGAGATCTTGTCTATCCTTCTCTCCTCCCTAACAAGTGGGAAAGGTGGACTATAAAATAATGTGGAATAAAAAATTGGGCAGGGCTATTTGGGCAAAGCTATTTCCAAACTTCTGTCTAAAACACGTCCGTGGTAAGGCGATTGACCAAATTAGTTTTTAATGAAGACTAAAAGAAGATAACAAAAAAATCATTATTGTCCACACCTTCGTAATTCTGGATAATTACATATATGTGGAGAGTAATTGGTTTTCCAATGAAACAGAAATTTGAATATAGAGGAATTGTAATTAGGTTTGACCCTCCATTTAAATCATATAAAGTCTTAGATGAAAATACCGACAGCTAAAGCTAATAGCATTATATACTGCCGACAAATCAATGAATTCGTGATGAATAGAGAAAATTTGTTTTCCAATCTTGTACATCATTTTTCTTAGAGAGTAATTTTTTTATGGGTTAATACCCTGAAAAACCCTAAACTGGTACACTTGTGACAAATTTACCAAAAACTATTTTTTTGATCATGAAAAACTCCAAACTGGTAAACTTGTGACAAATTTACCCCGATTGACTATAAAAAACCATAAACTCGTATATTTATGATAAATTTACCCCAAACTAATCTATTCGACTGTAAAAAACCCTAAACTGGTAAATTTGTGACAAATATACCTTCTGCTAAATTGGATTAATACTACAGAAAAATCACAAAAATTGTAAATTGTGACAAACGGAGCGTAAAATCTTAAATTGGTATACCGGTTAACTGTCACATGTCATTTAACTTAATAATTTGAGAATAAAATTTAACGAAAACTAACATAGGGTAAATTTGTCATAAGTGTACCAGTTTGGGGTAAATTTGTCAAAGGTATATCAGTTTGGGGTTTTTGGTGGTCAAAAAAATAGTTTGGGGTAAATTTGTCACAATTATACCAATTTGGGGTTTTTCAAGGTATTAACCCTTTTTTTATTGACACTAACTCAAATGCTGACTTTGTGAGCAATTATTAAAAAAATTTCTCCTACCATTGTAATTTAAAGGGTTAATATCCTAAAAAATCATAAATTGGTACACATACGACAAATTTACCCAAAATTATTTCTTTAATCACGAAAAACCCCAAACTGGTATACCATGACAAATTTATCCCAATTAACCATAAAAAACCCTAAACTGGTATACTTGTGATAAATTTACCCCAAATTAATGTTTTCGACCACCAAAAACCCCAAATTGATACATGTGTGATAAATATACCCTCCGTTAAGTTGGATTAATATCCCAAAAAATCACAATATATATATATATATATATATATAATTGTGATAAATGGAGAGTAAAATCTCAAATTAGTACACTGGCTAACCGTCACGTGTCATTCAACTTAATAATATAACAGTAAAATTTAATGAAAATTAATAGAGGATAAATTTATTACAAGTATACTGGTTTAGGATTTTTGATAATCAAAAAGTTAGTTTGAAGTGTTTTTCACATGTATACTAGTTTGAGATTTTTCAGGGTATTAATCATAATTTGAGAAGAAAGCCACAATAGTTTAATAATAATTTTTTTTTGGAAACTTATCCTTATGTGGACTCAAATATTGTGATTTATGGTTAACTTGGTCGAAGTGTGTTTTAGAAATAAATAAATAAAAGAGACATGGAAATGGCTGCGACCGATTTTGATTTTTGAAAAGGAAAACACTTTTTTTGGTGGGGGAAGTTGGACTTTTCGTAAGTCACGGGGATGGTGACACAAGCAGTGACCTCTATCCCGAATGCCAAATGTCAACTCTGGAAAGTCAACACGCTGGATTGTTGAAATCTGTAAAGTCTACAAATAGAAATATATCTTGTGAAAATGAAAATTTCTAAACAGAGAGCAATATGATTCTTTATGTTTTTCCCCAAAGATTAAGGAAATAAAAGGATGTGTAGAGACACATATTCCGATTTCCATGGGAAAATCATGTTATATGAGCAATTGAATGTGCACTTTTTCCATAGAGAACGCACGCAAAGAGCATTTTAAAGGAGGAAAAAGCTATCTTGATAACTTATGTGCAAAAATAAGAGGAATTCCAAAAAATCCTAAATCTATTACGTAATTATCAATTAATATTAAACATTTCAATTCTACCAATTAAATCAAAACATTTTCAAATTTTGATAATTGAGTCAATTCAATCAATTTTAGCTGGAAATTGCTGACATGAACATCAGGAATCCTATGTAGCATGAGCAGTGTTAATGTGGACAATTTAAATATTTTTTTTTATTTTTTTTTTATTTTTTCTTTTCTTCTCTTTTCCTTCTTTACTTTTTATTTTTCCTTTTCTCTTGTCTTTTTTTTTTTTTTTTTTTTTTCCATTTTTCCCTACGCCAACCATTGTTGGGCCTCATTGATAGGCAGCAAAGATCATCAACCTTAGATGGGTTGCCCTCGCTAGCCTCGAGCAATGGATGCCCAAGCTAGGGTTGGCGATGGCAACTCTTGCTTGGGTTGGTGAGGGCAACTTTTCTCCAAATCAAGCAAGGATGACCCTCACTCGAAGTTGATGAGGACGTCCCTTGCCAAGCTAGCGAGGGTCATCCCTCACTTGAGGCTAGTGGGAGGAAAATGAAAAGAAAAAGAAAAGAAGAGAAGGGGAAAAAAAGAGTAAAAAAGAAAAAAAAAAAAAGAGAATTTTTTTAGAAAATATTAAAATATTACTAAAAATTGTTCATATCAGTAGTCGCGCTACATAGGACAGTTAACATCCACATTTGTTATTTTCTAGTTAAAATTGGGCGGATGAATTCAATTGTCAAAATTAAAATGTTTATGATTGAATTAATAAAATTGCAACATGTTTAAAGCTTTTTGGAAATATTTCCCAAATATAAAACTAGTATAAAGGCTTAATAGAATTGAATCAAAGTTGAAGGACTGAATTGAATATTGATCAAGAGAGTATGTGATCGTTTGGCACTTTTTTTTTCCTCAAAGTTAGAAGAATGAAGAGGGGATTAAAAGAACAAGGAGGGGAAAAACTTTCAAAAACTCTATTAGGATCGGTCCGTTTAAATTAGGGGTGAGTATGGTCTAAATGAGTGGTTCCCAACTTGAAATTGGGAATCCCTTACTAAGGATCGGTTTTGAAAAATTAAAATCGAGAACGACTTGCTGGTTCCATGGAAGTGCACTGTTCAACATGGTTCAATTTCAAGCAAAACTAAACTATTACTAGCTAATTGGTTTGGAAAACAAAATAAAGCATGAGTAAGTACATTCCACACCATTAATACCAAGGAAAGTTTACATGAGCAGTTTTATACACCATGGATTTTTGTTAGATAATGAGTAGTTATAATCCTCAAGTCAAAGGTAGTTAAGGGCACTTGTATAAAATTTCGTGTTTACACTGGCGAGATATATTCTCTTATTCAAAGTTAGGTTGGACCAATCATGTCACCTCCTTAATTTAATGGACCAAACTTAGAGTGATTAAGGTGCCTCCCTCCTAGTCAAACGACTGCCAAAATGTGATTGGCCCTGTTCTTGGACAAGTGATCATGCACCATCTCTGCAAATCTCCTTAAAATCTCATCCATCACTACCAAAATTTCTCCACCTAAGTGAGACTCCAACGCTGACTCCACCACTGCCGGTACCATCTTTGCCACTCTCTCCTGGTGAGACGCGAGTAGGACTGTAGGGTAAATGGCAAAAGCATTTTCATGAGTCAATTTTTTTAAGAAATAAAGTACATATACTAGTCCGATCTAGGTGGACGATTCCACGCCTGAAATCAAGAACTAAATCTGTCTTTTCCGGTTCTAATTTATTGGAATTGGGAACTTGACCAGTCCCCATGACAACCGTTGGTCCGGTTTGGTTCTGAGCAATTTTCGGTTCCTTTGTATATCCCTAGTTTAAATGAACTAGAAAAAAGAAGTGAAATTTATGACCTAACTAACAACGTATTGAAATAAATATTTATTTCCTGTTCTATATGGTTGCCGTCTATAGAAATAGAATGTAAATAGGGAATTTGGTATCTGTACATCTTTTTATTTACTTTTAATTTCTCTTTTGTACTTATACTTCCGTTTTATACCCTTACTGTTTCACAATACATCAGCGTTTTGCAATGAAAAAGTAGATATTTCCAAATTATGCTAAAATGGTGTCGAATTTGAGCTTGGAGAACGAAATCGGACCCGAACTGAAATGTTTGAGATTCGCTTATGTTCACTAAACAAAAAGGGTTATTTGTAAGTCCCTCACCAACTAGAAAGATAGGTTTTATTTCTTGAATTTTAATACAAATATTCCAACTAGCCTGTTCTTTTGGATTGCTCTTTGCAACCTTTTGAGTGTTTATGTTTCGGATCGTGAGTTTCTTCTAGGAGAAAAACACCGTGAGGGATTTGATCGGGACATGAGATTGAGAGACTAAATTGAGGTTGGAATCTTCTTAATTTGTTGCTACTACTCTCCCCGCGATTGAGATCTGTTGGGAATGACTGATCCCCGAAAGACCCGATTCGACACCGAATCGAACCCCTAAATCAATGCGGAAGACGAAGCCCGGGAAAACACGTATCACTGATCGTAAAGCACACCACGGATTCGAGCGTACCTTGTTAGCCACAGATTAAACAGCAATGCCGAAGAAGAGGAAGAAATTCTGGCCCCGTTCGATCCGATGACGACTTGAAGGGAAGGAAGAACAATGCCTTGTCTTACTGTTTGTTCTTTTTGTTTTTGGAGAGAAAGCGAGGGAGAGAACGTACGTACGTTCTACCAACCAACGCCATCTCTCTCTCTCTCCTCCCTTTTATACCTTCCCCCTCCATGGGCCCTATTCCCGTGGGCCGGGCTTTTTTTGGCCCAACTTGATCGGATGGGCCAACTCAGGCCCATCTCATAAATCCATCATCTCCCACTCGCACATGGTGGTACAAAACCAACATGGGCGGACAAGCCCTACTCAGCCTCATTAGAGAAAAATCCATCATAGACTTTCTCTTAACATGGTGGGTCGAACATAATCCTCTTTTCCTCTATTCAACATTCATACCGGTGAATAATCCGTGCGACCAGCATACTTTAAGAGCTCGTTGCCATACATCTGTTAGGAATACATAGCAGCTCATAATGGGCATCACTTCCTGAGTAGATTTAGTATGCAGTACCCTAGATCGATCGATCACATTTATATCTCTCTTGATCTCTTTTCAAACAATGATATATATATTGTATTCACAATTATGATTATCACAAAGACAGTCATAATTGGTTAACCGGTGAATACAAAACTATAATGTGATTCTCCAAAATCGATCTTCCTCTTTCCTTCAAACTCTCAATTTCAGTCCAGCTTGCTTTTCTAGGAATGCTCCATTAGATCGAATCAAACTCATGACCATTGGCAACATCCTAAGATAGCAAACACTAAATAGAAATCTTGAGAATAAGTAAGAGTCATGAGGGGACTATGAAATTGAGGAACTCTTTTCCTCAAGAGTCTCACACGACATAAAAGTTGAGATCAAATTTTTGCCACTCTTATTGGTCGTCTCATGCATACGTAGTATGAAATACGTATTACGGTATTAACTCCTTTCCCATGGAGCGTATGTCTACACCTTTCAATACCGTACAGATGATAGTTCAGACATATCCAATGTCTAACTTGAGTTCACGTATCTACTCATTCACAAAATTCATCAGAACTCACATCTGGCATCTTAGACAGATAAAGTAAAATATGTGGGGTATTTTACTTTCGGACATAGTAAGTATCATGTCCTCATCTTAACACTTAGTTAAGGCGACATACGTGTTTTAAGCTTGAGCTCTCAATTATCACCTAGATAATAAACTTAAAAACAGTCTCATCTCTATTTATCACACAGTAAATAGAGGCGATTACCCGTGTGAGTGGGCTAATCTCATCTGTCCGACATACTTCTTCTAACTTAAAGTAATGCACTGAGCATTAAGATGCATAAAGATCAAACAAAGATTCATAGGCATTAATGATGAAAACACAAATTCATCAAATGTGAACTCTTAGGGAAATTACAATATTCAGTACATCATCCTCTACGCAATCCTAGAGATTTCACATGGCCACAAAACACATCTCTAGGTATTGGCTTTGTCATAGGATCTGCTACCATTCTATGCGTAGTATGTACTTTAAGTTCACATCTTTTCGTGCAATCATATCCATGACAAAATTATACCTGGTATCTATTTGTTTGGTCTTGCCATGATATTTGGATCTTTAGTGTATACTTTTGCTGTTTGATTATCATAGTTAACTAATAACAAATCTGCAGCACTTCCAATAACACCTAAATGATCCAATAATCTCTTAAGCCAAACATCTTCTTATACTGCTGCTGATAATGCCACGAACTCAATTCCATCGTGGACAAGGCTATATACTCTTGTTTCTTACTGCTCCAACACATGGTGCCATTATTCGGTAAGAGAACAAACCTAGAGGTAGATTTCCTTTCATTTAAATCTCCTCCCCAATCAACATCAGAATAGCCTTAGAGTCGCAGATCCTTTCCATAACAACTTAGCGTATAATCAGCAGTCCCCTTTAGATACCTCAGTATTCTCTTAACGGCTTATTAATGTGCTTGACCTGGATTGGATTGGTAACTACTCACCATTCCAACTACAAAACATATGTCAGGTCTTGTACACTTCATAGCATACATAAAGCTTCCAACAGCACTAACATAAGGAACATGTTTCATTTGTTCCTTCTCTTGTGGAGTCCTTGGACACAGTCTATGGCTCAATCCTTCACCTTTTGCAATAGGAGCGTCAATGGGTTTACAATCCCATATCATTCAATTCAAAATTTGGAAGACAACCAACTTTTGACAGTATTGACTAGCTCCATATTGCTTTCGGCAATTAGTATATCATCAACTTATAATGATATGATCACAAATTGATCCTTGGATCTTTTGATATATACACAATGATCCTCATCTATCATTGTAAAGTCATATGCCATTATGGCATTATGAAAACGTATATATCATTGTCTTAACGACTGCTCAAGGCCATATATCGACCCCCAAAGTCGACATACCTTTTTCTTCTTGGCCTTTCACTATGAAACCAACAGGTTGTTCCATATATATTTCATCCTCTAAGTTTCCATTGAGGAAAGCAGTCTTTACATCCATTTGATGTAACTCAAGATCCATACTAAATACTATTGCCAGAACTATGCGAATCAAGGCAAATCTTACTATAGGAGAAAAAATATCTTCATAATCAATTCCTTCCTATTGATTATACCCCTTCGCCACAAGGCGAGCCTTATGCCTTTCAATCGAGCCATCAGCCTTTCGCTTTATTTTGAGAACCCATTTGTTCCCAATGGCTTTGCATCCTTTTGGAAGATCAACCAGTTCCCAGAATTGGTTTGATTTCATTGACTCCATTTCCTCTTCCATTGCATTAATCCATTTTTCCTTATTAGGGCAATTCAGAGCCTCATTAATATTTCTTGGCTCATCCTCATCTTGTGGAGCAACCATAAAAGTTTCCCTTTCAATGTCAAAACATCGACGGGGAATACTTTAGCGACTTGTTCACCGTATGGGAGATTGTACACTTAGCACATCATTCCCCATTATGCTCCCACTTGGATTAGGTAATGATGATGTCGTCACATCAGGTGATTGCAATTGAGAATGAGTTGAATTCAATTCATCACATCTCATATTACTCCCACTTGGATAAACACCACTAATATCATAATCTTAATCCAAGGTTTCAAATAGGAAGTAATCTTCCCCTATTTCGCCCTTTTTAGGAAATTCATCCACTAAGAATGTGACATCCTGTGATTCAAATTCAGTTATTCTCCCACTTTCCTGCTCACCTACGAACACATACCCTTTTGAGTGTTCGGAGTATCTCATTAAAATACTCTACTTTTATATGGGAATCAATTTCCCAAACTTGTGAGAGGACATATGAGTATAGACAGCATAACCCCATGGCTTAAGTAAACTTAAGTCCGGTTTTTCTACATATCCATAACTCATATGGAGTGAAACTAACTGATTTGGAAGGCACACGGTTAAGTATTTAGGCAGCAGTTAACAGCACATCACTCCAAAAAGTGATGGGTAAGTTAGCATGCGCCTTCATGGACCTAACCATTTCTAGTAGGATTCTGTTTCTTCTCTCTGCAACACCATTTTGTTGAGGAGTATATGGAATAGACAACTGTCTTTCTATTCCTTTTTCATCACATAATTTTCTGAACTTATCAGATAAATATTCTCAACCTCGATCGGATTTAAATACCTTTATTTTCTTGTCTAATTGATTTTCCACCAGGTTCATGAACCTTTTGAAACAACTTATCGCTTCAGATTTATGAGAAATCAAATAGACACATCCGAATCAAGTAGAATCATCTATAAAAGTGATGAAACAAACAGCCCCTTGCCTTCCTTTCACATTCATTGAACCACAAACGTCATAATGGATTAAATGCAGAGGAACGTTAGCTCTTTTACCTTTTCCAAATGGTTTCCTTGTCGTTTTCCCTTCTAGGCAATGCTCACATATGGACAAATCAACTTTTTCAATATTGCCCAATAAGCCCTTTTTGGCTAGTCTTTTCATATGTTGTTGGCCCATATGACCAAGTCTAGCATGCCATCATATTCACATCATTATCATATAAGATAGAAGACGTGAAACAAGGGGATAACATATTGACATCATCACAGTCAACATTTAGTACAATAAAACCATCTAGAAAGTGACCACAACCATAGTAGTTTGTATCTAAACACAAATCTACACATTTATTATGGAAGTTCATACCAAAACCAAGCTTAACCAACACTAAGACAGATACTAAATTTCGACGAATCTCCAGAGCATATAGAACATCAAGATGCGTCCACCATGCATGTTCAATTGGTAGGTGCCAATCCCTTTAACTTCAGCTCTGGAGTTATTTCCAATATAGATCCACTTAGTTCTAATTGGTATCGTCGGAATTCCATGAAGGATCCTCTATCCTTTGCTACATGGTCTGTCGCTCCTGAATCTACATTCCACAAAGGATTGGATTCAGCCAATAATTCAGAACTTGACACATAATCAAAGTTCTCAAATGTACAAGAGGTGTATGCCTTCTTTGGCTCACGACAGTCGCGAGCATAGTGACCCTTCTTGTCACAGTTGTAACATTTCACCCTTGACATTTTCTTCAATTGAGGACGTTTTCCTCTCTTGTGTTGGTTAACTCTTGATCTCTTGCAATAAGGACTTGATCCTTTGCATTCCCACATATTGAACGAATCAATACGCTTGCGCTTAGAGCTCAAAACTCTTTATGAGCTAGAACCAGTATTGCAAATATCTATTCTCAGCTCACATGCCGTTAAGCGGTCCTCTACCAGCTTAAGGTGGCGCACAACATTCTCAAGATCTTCCATAACATGGTCAAGAGCTTATAGTGCTTCATGCTTTTCCAGCACATATTGAATCTTCATATTCAATATTTCACAATTGTAGCCGTTCATATCAGCAATCACGCTCTTAATTGCTGAAACCATCAGTCTGAACACATCAGACATACATGCACGAATAATTAATGCCTATCATTTATGCATCCCTATTTGCATAGACCCATCATATTAATAAATAATTTTAAGTAAGGCTTCAGAATCAAAAGGTCACTATGTTTCCAATCATCCTCCAAAAATCCTAACTTAAAACTATCATTAATATGATTGTCATATGCAAAATCAATTCTATGAAGTTACAAAAACTTCTATAACTACCCACAGCTAACTACCCACAGCAACCAGCAGTAACAGAAAGCAAATATTATCTAACATTCAATAAAATAACAATGCTTTCACATGATACAACTAATATATCGGTTGCTACATTAACAACAATCAGGTAGTAATCATTACATAATCAATCAAAGAAATAAATAGGGAATGTCCCTTCTAATCTATCAGTCAAAACATCTGAGAAAACTGAAGGTACATTTGCCAACCATGGAAAAACTTTTGGAGAGCTCTCATGTCGCCACCAAGGCGCATTCACTCTGCGCCACGTAGCGCACAATCTAAGGGTTGAAGTTTTGGCCAACTCAATCCTATAGTACTCTCTTACAAAAGCTTCCACCAGCTTCCTATAACCCGGGACCACGTTGACCTCCCATAGCCGATCTAACACTGCTTGCCATTCAGGTGGAAGAGTGTTCAACAAAGCCGGCACCTTCTCAAAATCCGGCATAAGATAACCATTATTGATGATTCCCTGTATCATCTGATTGACCTTGACCATATGTGATACTAAATCACCATCAAGCCACCGAAAATCAGCTAACTCTTTCATCAGCCTTTTCAGTCTAGCTCTTCCTTCGTCCGTTCTCGGGATTGCAGGTATCCGTGCATTACGCATCATGGTTTCTGCAACAAATGCAGAACAAAAAATGGATCACTTATCATCCATAATTAATATCAGAGAAAATACATAATTTTCCAAAAATTCATGCAACAAATGCAAAATTAAAATGGATAACCTACAACCCACATAGACATAATTGAAAAAAGAAACAAATTCCTTTTTTTTTTTTTTTTTTTTTTTTTTTTTTTTTTTTTTTTTTTTTTTTTCGGGTCAACGGTCAACGGTCAACGGCCGGTCAACGGTCAACGGTCAGTCAACGGTCAACGGTCGTCGGTCAACGGGTCAACGGTCGGGTCAACGAGCGCGGGTCGGACCGGTCGGACCGGTCGCGACGGTCGAACCGGTCGGACCGGACGGGCCGGTCGGACCGCTCGCACGGACCGCCCGCACGTGCCTCGCGCGTGCGGGGGATGACGTCACGCAGACGTCATCCGGCACGTGCCGGGCGCGTGCCTCGTCCGCGGGTCGAGTCGGGTCGCCGGTGGATCGGGTCGCCGGCCGGTGACCGGCCGGCCAACCGTCGTCGGCGCTGACGTCATCAATGACGTCATCCCCGACGGTTATCGACCGTTGGTGACGTCACGATGACGTCAGCGGGTGACGTCAGCACGCGTCGGTCCGCGGACCGGCGCGTGCCGCTTCGCCGGCCGCCGGCGCGCACGTGCCGGTTCGTCACCGGCGCGTGTGGCGCACGCGCTGGCCATAGCCAGCGCTTCGGGCGCGTGGCGCCCACGCGCAGCGGCTTGTGGCCGCGCGTGTGGGCGCGTGCGGCGTCGTCCGGCGACGCACGACATGTCGCCGGACTCGTCTCGACGTCGCCTTTCACCCTGTGCCTTCAGAATTTTATTCCAACTTACGGAAACTCAGAAAAATGGCCGAACAGCGCTCGGGTGTCGGGATTTTCGCCCGGTTCCGTACGGCCGAAGGGATTTCGCCAAAAAATCAATCAAAAACATCAGAATTGATCGGGAAAAACGTGAAACAGGGCTCTGATACCAATGTTGGGAATGACTGATCCCCGAAAGACCCGATTCGACACCGAATCGAACCCCTAAATCAATGCGGAAGACGAAGCCCGGGAAAACACGTATCACCGATCGTAAAGCACACCACGGATTCGAGCGTACCTTGTTAGCCACAGATTAAACAGCAATGCCGAAGAAGAGGAAGAAATTCTGGCCCCGTTCGATCCGATGACGACTTGAAGGGAAGGAAGAACAATGCCTTGTCTTACTGTTTGTTCTTTTTGTTTTTGGAGAGAAAGCGAGGGAGAGAACGTACGTACGTTCTACCAACCAACGCCATCTCTCTCTCTCTCCTCCCTTTTATACCTTCCCCCTCCATGGGCCCTATTCCCGTGGGCCGGGCTTTTTTTGGCCCAACTTGATCGGATGGGCCAACTCAGGCCCATCTCATAAATCCATCAAGATCAAAACCCGGACCGTAGTATATAAGTCCAGTGCGTTTGTTATCTATTTCTTGTCTATTTCTATGTTAATCTCTCTTTTGCGGTGGATTGAGCGATCCTGTTTTTTCCGTACCGTTTAACATTCGAAGCTTCGACAGACAGATTTAAATGACTCCTCTCCATGGCGATCTTTGTGAAGAAGTGCATCCAAAATTCTTCCATCCTCTGTCACGTCGTTCTACCAGCGGATTCATCACGTTTCTCAGTCATTCTCCTATTTCCTATAAGTCTAACGAAAGCGATCGGCGGTTGCTCGTTCTTCTGTCAAAGCTGCATATCGCGCCATTTATGTCGCCACTTGCGAACCGTCGTGGCCTTGAGCTGTTTTTCAAGCAGTTTTCGTGTCCCTTTTCTTCTTCCTGCATAATTGTTTTGTGATCAGGAAGCCGCTATGCATATTAAGTTCGAACCCAGTCGTCGTCCATGAATGCACCAAAGACATTGAGATTGACTCTTATTTTCTTCAAGAGAAGATTCAGAAGAAAGATATTGTTCTTGCTCATGTCCCCTCCTCAGACGCCTCGGCGAAAGCTCTAGGTTTGCAGAAACTCTCCTCGTCTTTTGCTCGTGTTCCCTCCGCTGTGGAGCTCCCGCATTTTCCTCGAAACCCACCAAGTTTCGGGTTGGATTGGAGAAACGAAAGTATGGTCCAATTTGGCGATCGAAACCCCAACAAGTGAACACGACACGAGTCGAAAGACATCGTGATTTGCGACTCCGTCTCGTTTGAGGATTCGGGTCATGGAGAACCCATTTGAGATCGAGAACATTAGGAGAAGTTTAGTTTAGGGAGTAGATCCACCTTCCCCATTTTCACGGTGTTCTCCAAAACTCATTCGCCAATCTTGGGTTCCAAATCGTGGTTTTCGTTTGTATTCGGGTCATCTTCTTGCTGTCTTGGGCCACAGAGCAAAGCTTGCACTTTGTAATTTTAGTGTTGTTCCCTATTGTCGGAGTGTGGACCGGGTTGGGCCCCTCCGACGAGGCGATTAGCCCGAGCAATCGTCTGGCAAAAGAAAACGGCCCACTTTATCTATTTTGAGAAGTTCTTCCAAAAGGGGTAATCGACATGGACATCTCATATGCATGTCTGGTTAAGTTTACATGCGGGCAACGTTGTATGATTGGTGGGGTGATGAACTATGGGCTAATCTTTCAAATGTTCATCTCTTATGCGTGCCGAACTTTTTTTTAATGAAAATGTAAGCTATGCGAGTGTAGGATCATGTAGATATTAGGTACAAGATATAGGATTACATATCCAATATTCTTAGAAGAGAAGAAAATAGAAAAAAAGTGGAGTCAAAAAATTGAAAGGATAATTAAGAAAGATAAAAACAAGGAGTGGCCTATTCTTGGCTGGATAACACATTCTCTGCAGCTTTCTTTTCAATCGGTACTATAAAATAAGTAAAATGGTATAAATTATGATGCTCGACCAGAATAAAAAATTTACGGGATAAGGTGGTGGGAGAACATAAATATGAATACTTCTCTTCACGACAAAAGAAACGAGAGTAAACCAAACTTATGGGTATAGCTTGGTTCATCATAATTTTCAATTTCTTTTTTTTTTGGGTTTATCATAATTTTCAATTTGTTTTAAAACTGCTCTAGAATTTGGCATGTATTATAAATCCTATCTGGCATTTTAGATTTCATCGCAATAGAGAATCCACATTAAATTTTTGTTTCTCTGTGTTAACCTTGGTGTCATAGTGCACATCATTAACTAAATTTAGTACGTTTTCTTGTATGTATGAAGGAGCGTAAAATTCTGAACTTTATTCTCTGTATAATATGATGAGGAAGTAATTGCTTCCCAACTTTCGTCTTTTGACCAGATCAAGAAAATAGATTCAGATAAATTAAGTAACATTCAACGGGAAAAATATCTAACAAAAATTAGAATATATTGTTAAAACCCATTACCCATGTTTGTTAACAATTGACAATACTCCACACTACGTTTCCAGCAACTATCAAAAACCTTTTTATTCCTTATTTTAGCATTTAACATTGCTAGTGGTTTGGTATCTGAATCCTAACCACATATTTTTTTTTTTTGAGTTCCATTAGTCTTTTATGTGAAAGCTAATTTAATTCACCCTACCACAACATATAGACAAAGTAATCTTTAGGACATACACGATGAAAATAAAAGTTTTTAATGACTCAATCAAATATCGGGATATTAATAGTATTATTGGTGCAATTATTATTAATGTAATATAAATTAGTCGGCAGGATTGTCGCCTTTCGAAAGCTGGAGGATCAAAAGGACTCAGGAGAGGTCATTTTCCACTTTCGAGTTGCGTCGTCACCCATGAATGCGAGCTTATCTTCCTGTGACAGGGCTATCAAAACCATCCATTCAATCGATTCGTCGCATGTGGGGCTGTGCTTTTGAGCTTTTTCTGCTGTCGCCAGACGACACATTTGTCGAGGAAAGTTCAAGTGGCCACAATTTGACTCAGGCAAGAGGACGGATTCCCTCCCGAAAACGTGCTGATTTCACGAGGAAAAAAAAAATACGACGGCCATGCCAAAAGTTCCTGTCTTTGCGCAGCTGTCGTCAGCGAGCTATACGTGTATTGCAAAGCTTACGTCGAAATGGGGACGAGAGTAATGCCATGAGAAGTCTTAAAATTTGTGCAATTAGTATATTCGGGTCCTAAAAAACTTTACTAAAGTTCATTTGTGCTTCAAAACTTACAAAGAAAATTCTTACCAAAAGGTAAATTTCGCATGGCAAATGCAACGGTAAGATTCCCTCGGTTTCGTCGGTTCTCAATTGACGGGATATCCTAGCCGACCATCTCTTTTATTGAATTTTCCATCCTGTTTAGTACCATAATTAGAGGAAGTCTATAATTTGCGAGCAGGCCACCGACAAGGGCCCATGGGCCTCACTGTCCCCCTCCCACCCGCCCGCTCTTTCTCTTTTTCAACTTTTTTTTGTCATCTTATGATGTGATGTTTACTTGTCACCATGTCAACGTCTCGTTTCTTCGCAGGAAAGTTCCGTCGCCGTGAAAACGATCACGTAAGACGGGAAATTTAAGAATAAAACACCACCCAGAATTGTCGGTGCAGTGAATACAGGCAGAGCTTATGGAATGCAATTTTCAGCACTCGAATTAACGAAACCCTATTCATTCGGGAAAAATTAGATATCAGTAATAAGGACGAATAGTTTCATTTTTTAAGTAGAATTTAGAGTTTATATATTGAAATAGATATCTCATTTTTCAGAACTTAGAATCTATTATGTATATTTAGAATCTGGAACTATCCCATCACAAATTTTGGAGTCTATTATAGTGTTGGCCAATTTTTTTTTGGTTTCATTTTTAATTAAGCCTAATTTTTTGTTTTTCTTTTAAGTTACCCAGTTTTCTAGATTTTTTAAGTGTCACAATCAAAAAAGTACTTGATGGCTATATGCAGATGTCAATAGTCCACAGCTTTGCTTTTGCTTCAACAAATCAATTCAGGTTTAAGTAGCAAAATGATATTTGTATATAAGAGATAAGTAGTTTTAGATTCTATCTAATTTTTACTTATAACTTAGAACCTACTTATCAAAATGTTTTACTTATTTTTTGAAACTTAGAACCTATTCTGCGTATCCTGAAATCGAGCTGGTTTCCAGTTTTATCCTAAAACCATACTCACTTCTAATTAGTGAATTTCACAATTAAGTCATTGAACTTTGATTTTAATCTCTGAAAACACTAGACTTTTATTTCTTTTCCAAAGAACACCCGTTGACCGGAACTTGATTTCGATCAAATTCCTACACACCAGCTACCAATCGCAGAAAATTTGGCGGGCTCCTAATTAACGTGCACATGTCGAAGAACCGGAATGTGGGCACCATCGAAAATAAAGCTCAACAATCAAATTGTAAAATCCGTTGAGAACCGGACACACACCAATAAATTTATGCACGTGAAGAGCAACAGATATGCTGATTGCCGATTGGATATGTCCAGAGCACCACAGGCAACAGCACGAGGGGCACAAGCGTTCTTCGCTAATGTACAGCTCGAGGATGATGTGAACCCCAAACTAACGTAAGCTGGGCGCATTGACGCTCCATGGACAATTCATCGAACACCTAATGTGCATGCAAGTGCTCTTGAGTTTTTCGCAAATCCGCGTCATCTCCGATTCCCAGATTTTTGCCGCGTCAACAACCAGCAATGTCCCTCCCCCGCGACTGGACAGCTAAACCCAACGAGAGAGGACAATAAAGAAAGCAAGCCACGGGTGGGGGCAGGAGAGCGATGTGGAGCCTTTGCGATTCCAAGAACCAGAACTCACGTCACGAACCCTGCCAAAGTAGACATTAATACGCCCACATGTCTCGGCCGAAGCATCGAGCACCCTCTGCTGTTTCCCGAGGGTCTTTGGTCGGGAATGAGCTGCCAAATTCGTGACATGGACGACGGAACCCCAATCGAGCATCGGGATTTTCCAAGTTCCAGCGTTTGTTGAAGTGATTGATCGAACGGATTCGGCAAGCCTGCAAGGTGGTTAAAGATTTGATACCAAACCCGTATCTTGCCATGTTACTTATTCCTTTTTCCGGCCTTTGTTTAGTGGAATTGAACCTACCTTACCCACTGTATTTTGCAAAAGTCCGGTCCTGAAAAAGAAGGCTTTCCTAGAGTTGTCCGGGGCTTGTTGTCTTGCTAGTTATCATATCGATTTGGTCTTCAAACGCCCAAAAGACATTTGTTAAATAGCCAATTGAGGAATTTAGCAAAATTCACGCGCACTTCATTCTGGCCCACGCGTACGCGTCATCAATGCTTTGGAAGTTGAATTCTTTTGAATCAATAGTACGCTTGAACATCGTTTCTGGACATTCATCGACCCGACCCTTCACCAATCCCGTGAGAAAAGCGTCGCGGTTCAACGGGATTAGTCGGGTATTTAATGACAAGTTCCACCACCCGAAGTTGGCAAGGGCCAATTTGATTGATGAGATTCTTTGGATTACAAGGAATTGAAAAAAGAAGAAATGTTGGGCTTTCCACATGAAGGCCATTATGGGATGGAGAGTCATCCTAAAAAAGTCTTAGTTGGACATGTGGTAAGCGTTTGAGGGGCGAGAGAAATTGACCTGAAATTGATGGTTAGCTTCTGTTATAATAATATAATATGAAATGGATTGAGATTGGGGATTGAGTGGGGGTGGAGTGATTCTTCTTCAATTTGAGATTTTAAGGAAGGAGGAATCATCTGGTTCAGGTGATACCTGATGCTTGCTAGCTTCGGAGGGGCTGACTCGCCTTCACACGCACGGGCCATGATTACGCTTGAAATAAAGAAACCCCGTTCATGTTGATGTTGTGTCATGAACTCAAACCCCCAGAAGAAAGGGGGAAAGATAAAATAAAATAAAAATTCCAGATTGGGATTGTTTGAAAAGAAAAAATGAAATATGGAATATAAAGGCCGAGGAGACGCGCCGAGAATGTTGGCAAACGTTGGAGGAGAATGAGGAAGTTCAAGATACTCGATGACTTTAGAAAAAATTGTCCAAAAAATATTAAACTTATTGCACTTTGGCTAATTCAATCACAAATCTTTCAATTTTATTAATTAAGTTTCAAACTTTTTAATGTTTTGCCAATTAAATTTATTGGGTCAGTTTTAACTGAAGACCGCTAATGTTGACATCGATTGTCCTACATGGCACGGTTAGTACTGACGTGAATAATTTTTATATTTTTAAAAAAGTCTCTAAATTTTTTTATTATGTTATTATTTTCTATCCTTTTTTTTTCCTTTCTAGCCTAGTGAGGGTTGGCGAGGGTCATGACCCTCGCCTTCGATCGGTGAGGGCTTTGCGACCCTCGCCTAGTGGCCAATAAGGGTTAGCCGGCCCTTGTCGGAATTGGTAGAGAAAAAAAAAGGAAAAGAAATTATAAAAAATATAAAAAAAATAATTTTTAAAAATTGTAAAAAAATTTCAATGTCAATGACAACCATCTTACGTGGCACCACTGACATTCACGTCAATGATTTCTGAGTGAAATTGATTAGATATACTCAATTGACAAAGCATAGAAAAGTTTATGATTCAATTAATATAATTGTAATAGATTTAGAAATTTTTAAATAATTTTCTTGATGAATATGGATTGTTTAAGGGAAAGTCTAGTGATGCCCTGGAAGCATTCAAGTCTTTTTGCACGTGAGGATGGAGGATTCGACGTAGTATGATCAAATTCAACAATTTTTAGCGATGATTGACACGTCGTGTAATCGTGTGATTGAAGAATATATATTAAAATGAGCTAAATGTTGAAGTACTTTTTTGTTAAAAGCCGGTATAATGCAAAAGGTACTTCTACTTATGTGTTGATGAAACGTGGTACTAAAGAAAAAGAAAAGAGAACTATACTATTCCTTTTTTGGTCGGCAGTCCACCCGACTAGCGAGAAACGAAAGTTTCATGTGAAAATTCATGTTTGTACGTGGTATGAAAGGACGAGCCTTTAAATAAATAAAGGTGACCATATGCTGAGACATGCATGGCAACTTTACCTACAAAAAATTGAACTGGAACGTACGACTAGACGGTTTAGCCTATGACCAGTTGGCAACCTTTAAGGATGGATGCCCCTCGTAGAAGCTTTTGGCTCCCATGTTTTCAGTCGATAAACAATGGCTGGGGACCGCAGGAAGTGCACGATTTAGCTGGGTCATACATGTTCATGCCAAAGGACAGAGACTGTGTGATGCCATGGATGAGTCTCCGTTTAGTTTCTTTAAAAAATTGTCATGTTAGAGATAAAATAATCTCTTAATTATTTCTAGCATATCACTTGAATAATCCTCCCGAGAATTTATACGGACTTTGTATCAGAGATAGAAATCAGCATAGCTGACTCGCGAGGCGTGACATGGCTAGGGAGATAATGTTAAAGTGCATAGCTATATGATATGTAATTTGGAATCGCATGCAAGGAAAACACAAGGGTTCAACGGTCACGTTTCTGAGTTTATGCCCCTTGATTTGAAAACCAAATGATATGTCTATTCACATCATCTTCTTCAGAATTACTGTATATTTCGTGAAGTGTTTGTTTGTGTACACTTTTCTTTTCGCTCTCAATTATCTACTCTTTTCTAGGACCACCTTCTGAAGCAAGCCATTGTGAGGAATTCCAGAAGTTGCTGCGTTAATTTTATTGTGTTTTTGTTAATCCCGAGACCGCATTCTTCTCTCGGCATCGCTTTTCGTCATAATTTCTATAATGTTTTAGTCAAGTTTGGTGCATGTAGTGACTATACAACAAAACTAAGATGTATAGATGGAAAAATGGCGATAAAAATAGAGTTAAAAAACAGAGTTTGCCCGTATATTTCAACTAGACTTGTCAAAATGGGTCAGTGACCCATTTCTTAACCCAAATGAATATTAAATGGTTCATAAATAAGTTTACAATTTGTTTATACTCAACTCATCTATATGACTGTCTGTTTATTCTTTATCACCCTCACCTGATGTTGCGTTCACTCATTCTACATTCTCATCTCAATTTATGTAGAATTTTTCTTAGATTAAGTTAAAAATAAAAAGTGTTTTGATAATATGAGTTGATTTGAGTATGAGTCATTATATGAAAATAGGTCAAAACTAGTTTAAAAGATCTATTTAGGTCAATCCATTTTTGATCTAATCCAATCCACTCGTTTGTTAGATCTAATTTCAATTGGTCAAAGAGAGGGTACAAGGATGTCTTTGTTCACATTAGGCTTGGGGGGGCAATCGGAGACCCCAGTAGCCAAGTTTCTTAGGACAGGTTCGAGACAGAACCAAGTGGGTACAGTTCCATTTTGGTGCTAGCATGCTCAAACAGGTTTCCTAACAATAGCCATTGATAAGACACTGATAACTACCCAAATTTATTTTTACAAAACTAATTATACAATTCTAAAAAAAGAAAGTAAGAAATAGTACTATGTATATGAATAAAGGGCTGCCTTTACGGTATCAAGGACGAGTAGATCTGCCTTTGCCAAAGCCAAGAAAGGGAAATCGATGCCCTTTTGCAGCGATTTTGTGATGCAACATAGAGGATTAGGTCAGCTAAATTATCAAAAGATTAGAAATTAAGCTGATGGTGTTCTGATGGGCATTAAACTAAAACAAACGGAAAAAAAGGGAATTATGATTTGTTGGGGGCGTTCACTATATCAATCTTTCTATACACAAATTCAAATAATTTAATTTGATTATTCGGCAACGACAAAAAAGGATTGGATTAACTTGTGCAACACTAGAGTTAAAAGTTGGTCCTACCGTAAAAGAGGTATACATGCTACTATATCAATTCGCTAGGTATCCAGAGAATCTACCCGTGAATGGAGATTCTTTTTTAAGGAGTTAAAAAAGTCAAGAATGCTTTCGTTTGGTATAGCTGTGGTTGGACTACAGTTGTGTTGATTTTTCATGTTTATTTGATTTACTTATTTAAAATATTTTTAAAGAAATTCAAACAAAAAAAAATCAAATTGGGCTAGAAAATTGGATCACTCGAGTGCTCTCTAATTTCAAGGCAACCCGATTTGGATTTTGCATCCTTACTTGTCAACACATCCCTAATTATCAGTCTTACTATGTTTTAATAGCAATTACTTCAACGTTCTGGAGTTGTCGGGATCTTATTAACAAGTGGTCTCAAAGCATAAATTAAGTATAGTTTATAAAGATATGTATTGATTTTAACAACACTGATTACACGTAATAAAATGAGAAAACAAGTCCCCTAGAATTTGTAAATTGTCTTTCTTTGACTATCTAAGATACACCTATGATCATTCTTTAGTACAATTTACATATTGTTATTTTCTATCATCTGCCAAATATCTCGTGAGCCAGTGTGGGAACAGTGATCGAGGAAATGTCATAATTAAGAAGACTTTGTCATCGTTTTGTATTTGAATCTTTCACCCCTTGATCATGGCCTTATATTGCTGCATGACTTTGGTGACTTGCGAAAAGGAGTCCAAGAAGTCAACCTTCTTTTCTCCTGTCTTCTTGGGATAAATGCCGATCATTCAATTTTCATTAGTAGTAGTTAATAATTAGTTAAAGAAAGTAAATGTAGCTGTTGAGATTGGCTGTGCTTCATCATTAAACGCGGCTACGCGGCTACGCGGAAATAGTGCTGGAAAGCATTCATGTTCCCGACCCAAACCCTACCTTCTATTTTTTGAGCTCAAACCCTAGATTTTGCAAGTTCAGATAATCACGCAATCTTTCTTTCCCAATAGCGACAATTCTTGAAGGACTGCTCAGAAAATTAATTGATGGGATTTGGGAGCATTATGTTTCCAAATAAATATACTGAAAATCCTAAAATATATTAAGAAAATACAATTAAGTTATAAAACTTTTAAAAAGTTTAATCAAATTCTAAAATTTGTCAAGAAGTGCAATTGAGTTCTAAAATTTTCAAAAATATGCAATTAATGGAAAGACTTAATTGAGCTGATTTGACAAATTTTATAACTTGATTACATTTTTAAAAAATTTTATGACTCAATTATACTTTCATGATGAGTTTTAAAATTTTCAATGAACTTATCCCTTATATTTCCATCATGTATGACTTCTAAATGAAGGGTCCATTAGAATTTCTTGTGGGTCAATTCACAGTTTCATTTCAATCAAGTTACACCTAAATTAGTATAATGCACAAATTAATATCAAAGCAAGCAATGATATCTCTCTTTATTTTATTTGTCAAAGTCGGCCACATGGGTTAGGCACTTTAGGTATACTAAGTTATTATAAATTAGTAAAAAAGTGGATCTCCTTTTACATAGATTCGCGTGGGAAGCACTAACATTTGTCTACCCATAAAAACAAGCAAAAAAGTTTAATCGAAGGCACCGAAGGTCATCCATCATTTTCCATTACCATACCATGATATCAACAAAAAAGGTACAAAATGATTCCATCCATTAAAGTGATTAATTTTTTTTCTTGACATAAAAACCTAAGTTGCCATGAAGTAAAGAAGTATTAATTTTGTTTTTTTTTTTAATGCAGATCTCTTTGAGCACTTGACCAATCTTTATTGGATATGGCAGTATCTCATCTTACATACATAGGTAATTACTAGGAAATACATGGATTTGCACTCTTATAAGTAGTTTTAAAAGAATGTGCAAATATGATAATTAAAATTAAGACCTTGGACAAGGAAAACATGCATGCTTATTGCACTTGAGCAATCCATTGCTTTTGCATTAAACGACATGCATTTAGAAAGCTCCTAAAACAAATACGACTCACGGGTTAGTTGATTGGAAGGCGGGGAAAAATAGTAGCATAATAATACATCAAGTATTATTAGAATATGCCTGGGTTAATAATTTATTTTTGCTTAATATTAATATCTCAATTCGCGTGTCTTTTCAATTTCTTTACTCAAAATATCTGAAATTTTTCAAATCATATAAATATTAGCGTGAGGATACCCAATACCTAGATTTCGAGAGGGGAAAAGATTTTGCTCCTACTTGATCTAAAACAAACATGTCTTAAATCACGAGTTTAACCGAGTGATTAAGGGATGATTTGTGCGCGAATTAGGCACAAACCCATGCATTAGTAATAACATCTCGACTCATTTTGGTTCGAAGCATGCCTCAGTTGAATTATGAAAATAGCGAAATATTTATTACGTCACAGCTTTAATTTGGGACATGAAAGACACTGCATGGATGAATCGAAACGTGTCCGTCTATCAATGGACCGAAAGAGGAAACCGGGAGCGCGCGCTAGTGGGGGCCCCACACGACACACACACGTGGATGGTCTGAAACATTGACTGTTGAAAACCTCACCCGCGTTTAATCAAAACTCTAATCGACAATGTTATGTTCTTCTTCGAATCCTGCTATCTCATAAAAAATAACGATTTGATTTTTTTTTTTAAAATAATTGCTTATAAGAATATATGTTTAAAAAATATTTTTATTATTCATGAGAATATTTAGATATAGATTATTATAGATAATGAAAATAATTTTATCAATTATTTAGTTCAAGCATACAACTCATTAATTTTTTTAAAATAAATTATTATTTTGCATGCAACAACCTTCTTCTAAAAATCAAGTGAGACAAAAGATCTCACAGGCTTCTTCCAGCTACGCCTGAGCTGCCCCTTCTGCCTAATGGCTACATGGTTGGTTGGATATCATATGTCACCATTAAATCTCTTTTTTGTTTCCTTCCTCCCCATGCATGAACCCTAGCTCTACTACCCCTTTTCCCTATTTTCATGCAGTGGCCCCAAAGATTCCTCATCGTCACTCGTGGATTTTATCGTTCTTTACAGCAGAAAATGCTGACGCGATCAATGCACCACTCACAAAATAATAACTCGAACAGAAACTTTGAGATATAGGCCCGAGTACTGATTTGTAGTTTTCGGAATGGAGCACTACGTGAATGTGTGCATTTCATGCGAGGCTGTCTCACGATAATCACTTAATCTAAAGGTGCATGGAGGACTCAATTGACTATAGTCCTTCGGATTAAATGGGTCTTATCATGTGAAGTTTTTCAATAGCAATTAGGGTTTTGGGTGCCCTTATTTTCTTCCCTTATGTCATCAACATGATCAAATGATTCATAAGGTTATTTCTACGCTTCTTTTTGATATGCCGATTTTAAAAGGACATATGAATCTTTTTAAAACTTGACAAAAAGCTTTTATAACAAACATCTGAAAGTCGATTTATACATTGCGTGAATTTTTTAAGTCGAAATTAGATCGATTTTGGCTTGACAAATAACCAAACTAAAGAATTTCTTTTTTCATCTTAGTAACTTGACATTCTTTTCCAGGTCAGAAACAAACAGATACACCCACAATTTTAATATCACTTTTTAATATAAGTAATGATGGACAGAAAATCATTTCGTTTGAATGAGAAAAATGCCAACGTGAAAAAGTTATTTTAAAAAACCGAAAGCGCATTGCGAAGCCCTAGACATGGGAGATTGGGAAAAATTTGTCCCCTTTATACCGGGAGGAAGACAGTAATCCATGCCAATCACTTTGCAGGTTGACAGAATAAAGATATGTCGAAATTATATCATATGCTTTTTTTTTCCTGGTTTTTCACCCCGAAATGCCACCAAAAAGAATAAAAGGACATTATAACGTTGGCAGGCCGTGGCCCATGCTGTGTGGTCGCTCTTAGCAGCTCAATATGAATGAATGAAGCAATAGGTGCATTGCATTTGCATTATGATGTTAGATAAGGTCCACAAAAAATGAGTCGTATTAGGTCTGTTGATACATAAATGTACCCAATTAGTACATCCAAAATGATGTGACCGATGACAGGCTTTTAAGTAGAAATGCCATATTCAACATTTAATAATAATTCATTGTCAAGTATTCTTACTTGCGAAATATGTTTGGGAACAAACATTCTTGACATACCAACATAAAAAAAAAAAATATAGATTGAGAATCACGAAGCTTCTTCTATGACGGATCCACATATGTAAAGGAAGTACTTGTTAAGAAAAAAGAAGTAAGAAAAAGAAAAAGAACATAACAAAAGGGCCCGAATGGTACTGCTTTACCGATGTTACAGAAGTTTGCATTTTCTCGTGGATTGGCAAAGATTTAGTCACATCCTTATTTGAACTGAAATAAGATAAATTCTTAATCTATCTTCTGAGGAAATGGTCTTATTTTAAGGATTTATCTGAAAGTCTTCCTATTTTTCTTTTTTTTCGTCCTTCTCTCTCTCGCTGGAGTCTCTGTACATGGCCGACGCTCTTATTTGTCCGCGGCCACACGAGTACCAAAGACTGAAAGAAAATAGAAAAAATTCAAAATGAGATAGAAAAGGGAGAGAGAGAAAGTATCCGTTTACGCCTTTCCTCGAATCTCTCCCACAAGTCCAAGCAATTTCTTCGCAGAGCCAAAGGGGAAGGAAGGAGGAAAAATAAAAAAGAAAAAATAATTGCTGTACCACCTGACATGCACACTGCACATTTTAGCTGTATTGCCACTATATCATTATTGACCATAAATTATTGGAATGAAGCCATTTTTCAAACTTCAAGTGGCCCAAGAAAATCTTAAAATTGATTAAAGAAAAAAAAAGAAAAACTGAATGTCCCTGCACACCCTTCAATAATACTCATTCTCTCCTCTCCCTCTGGATTGGAAGGATTCTGACCCCTACATATACACCTCCCAACCCTGCCATTTTTCTCTCATCTCTCTCTCTCTCTCTCTCCCTCTCTCCCTCTCTCTGTGTTGAAGGGTATTGCTCTTCAGCTCCATTGTTTCTGCTATGTTGTTTCTCTTGCTAGAAGCCTAAGAAGGAAGAGCATTTCGTTTTGATTTCCATAGCTGAAGTTGTTTGTTTGTTGCTGTTCTTTTTGCAGAATCAGAGAAATGGCTTCACCCGCATGGGCTCTGTTTCTGGGTCTCGTTCTGATGGCTTCTGGGGCAATGGGGGCTGCTCCAAGAAAGCCTGTGGCAGTGCCATTCGGTAGAAACTACATGCCCACATGGGCTTTCGATCACATCAAGTACTTCAATGGTGGCTCCGAGATACAGCTCTCCTTGGACAAATACACAGGTGAATATTATATGGACTCAGGGAGCGTGTGATTCAGAAGTCCCACCTCGAACATTTTGAGAGAATAACTCCCTCTTTGGCTTTGATTCCTTCTCAGTTCTTGGCTGGTTATAACTTTTATTTATTTGTTTAATTCTTTGGGTAAATAAAGGTACTGGCTTTCAATCCAAGGGGTCTTACCTGTTCGGGCATTTCAGCATGGACATCAAATTGGTTGCTGGAGATTCTGCAGGGACAGTCACTGCATTCTACGTGAGTATTTCTTGCCTCTTCTGTCAACCATTTCGTGGCATTTAAAGCCAGGATGTCTTATCCGTGAATGATCTGGTTATAGAAACGGGGTTTACAAAAATGGATTTTTGTTTTCTAAAGTGATCATCATCTTGATTTCTTCTTAAAAAATTGCTTCCTTTGGGGCTTGTCTTGTTGCTCTGTTTTTATCTTCTTCCTTCTTTCCTTCTTTTTTCATCACGGGATCGTTCGTTACGCGAGATGTGATCTTCTGTTGCAGCTCTCATCTCAAAACTCAGAGCATGACGAAATAGACTTTGAGTTCTTGGGTAACAGGAGTGGGCAGCCGTACATAGTGCAGACCAATGTGTTCACGGGAGGAAAAGGAGACAGAGAACAGAGGATTTATCTTTGGTTCGATCCCACCGCCGCCTACCACTCCTACTCTGTTCTCTGGAACATGTACCAGATTGTGTAAGTCCCCAGTTTCCTCCCTTCTCTCTTCTATTTCTACGTTCAATTTCAACACCACACAATGACCCTGTTCTTGCCTTTACCAGATATGAATTTGAGGATAGGATTAACAAAAAATTTACGTGTGAGAAATGTTATCCACAGGGTAATCATCAATTATACATATAATCCACGCTTAACGGTCAATTTAGTGTTCCTTTTTAAGCTCAACGTTGTTTTTCGTACTCTGTCAAACCAAGCACGACTTGATTGCGAGACGGGACATGAGCCTTTCTAATCAGAAGTCTCGATTTCAAGAACCGGTCAAAATGGTTTCTTGTTCTCTCTCTCTCTCTCCCCCCTCTCTGTCAATGGCAAGTGGGAAATGTCAATATTATTATTTACTACTTTACCAAGGAATAATGTCAGAGAGAAAGAACAGAACCAGGTAGTGTCGTGGCGAGCAGCTGATCCTCTTACTACTGGCAACCGGGCTGATTCGCATAAAACAGACCTTAGATCAAATCTTCACTCTGCTGTGCGTTGTTATTTTCCTGAGCTGTGGTTACCAGCTTTAAGTAATTGCAACTGCACTGTCTCATCCCAATCAATCGAATTTATTATAACTTAAAAGCAGCACCTCCCCAGGATGAACTTTCCCAGTAATGAATTAATAGCACTACCTCCTTCCCTTAAAAAAAGAAAAGGAAAAGAAAAAGGAACTCTTCCCTTTGGTTTCACCTCTCTCTCTCTCTCCAGACAATCTTTTCTTGGGATTTCTTTAAAATTTGCTTGTGCCCAAGTGTCGCAATCACCGAATTACATGCGAAGTCCCCTGGATACAGCTCACACATCTCACTCTCGAGAACTAGCCCCCGCCAAAGGACAAAGCCCCTAACGTCAAACAGATGAGACGAATCAAAGAGAGATTCACGCTATTATTTGCTCTGCTTTGGTCATTGGGGGGTTGTTAGGACTCACTTTTTCGTGGCCCTCCTTTTTCAACGTTATAGATTCCGACAGGACTTGGCAAAGAGATTGCCAACCAATCACTTTTTCTTGGTTTCGTTCCCTGTTTTTTCACAATGTGAGCAAATTGGGGGGGAGCGAATCAACAGTGATGTCCATCTTGGTCTCTTGGGTTATGATTGCTGCTTTGCTAATCACAGCTCAAAAGCACATGGACCTACTCTTTGAGCATTGAAAAAATTGAAAAAGAACTCAAGATTTTCACACTAGGTAAAAGATCTTGAGTAGTTAAACTTCCCATTCATAGAAATAGTCTGTTTAACAATCAATAATTTATGTTTTCTTCGATAGAGATTTAGAATAGGTTCTCCTGAATGGCTGAACTTATGATTCAATGGTTGAATTGGGGTCATTCGGTATTGATTTCAATCTGCTTTCGTGCAGATTCTTCGTGGATGACGTGCCGATCCGGGTGTTCAAGAACAGCAAGGACCTTGGGGTGAAATTCCCGTTCAACCAGCCGATGAAATTGTACTCCAGCCTGTGGAATGCGGATGACTGGGCCACTCGGGGAGGGCTTGAGAAGACCGACTGGTCCAAGGCGCCGTTCGTGGCCTCTTACCGGGGGTTCCACATCGACGGGTGCGAAGCGTCGGTTGAGGCCAAGTTCTGCGCTACTCAGGGCCAGAGGTGGTGGGACCAGAAGGAGTTCCAGGACCTCGATGCCTTCCAGTACCGGAGGCTCCGGTGGGTGCGCTCGAAATACACCATCTACAACTACTGCGCCGATCGGAAGAGGTACCCCGCGATGTCCCCGGAGTGCAGGAGGGACAGGGACGCCTGATCAAATTCTGAATTTGGTGGTCATGAGAGACTAAGAAGCTAAGCATGAAAGATGAGCCTAAGAAGATAGATATTGGATGCTGTATTGTTGTTGCTTAAGTTATGTTTTACCACTATTCGTTCATCTATTTCCGTGTCTTTGATCAAAGATGGGTGTGGGACTGGGGCCTCAAATTAAGCAGGTGTATACCGTCGTAAAAGTAAAACTCATACCTTGTGAGCTTCTAGATGTACTTGATTCATCTGCTGGGAAATAACAAGATTGATTGCTATTTTTGTTGTGTTTTGCTGCTGAAGTGAACAATGTGAAATTATGTATGGTAACAGAAGCTGGACGTTCCAGGTTCGTCTCTGATAGCTTGAGGAGCTCTTGGTTGCTAAGAGGTTTTTGAACTCCAGTTAATTGAAGAAATGGTGAAACCTTTATGATTGCTAGGAGGGGCAATACAGCTTTGACCGAACTATGGAAATATTTCACTTTCAAGTTAAGGAAAGTGTTGCCTAAAGCCAGACTGCATGTTCTAAATCTCGCCAATCCATGAACAGCTCATAAACAAATCAGATGCTCCTGACACGGTCGATGTTCCTGTGATATAATGTTAATCCTTGCTGGGACACCACTCCGTAACAACCGTGACATAGATGGACCCGCAGATTGCCACGAACTCAGAGGTGAACTGTGCTTAATGTTTTCAGCTTGCATGAAGCGTGGTCGGAAGAGGAAGTTCAAGAAAGTTAGTTGTCCATTGAGAGAATTTACTGCCCCAAGTAATCATTGTGATCACAGTGACCAATCCTGTTCTAAATTAGGAGACTGCATGCTTCCATTTTGAGATTTAGATATGTCCAGAAGACAAGGATCTAGGATTTTAAGGTATGCTTTGACGGAAAGAAAAGAACTTTTCCAAGCTCTGCTAAATAGCTCATCAGTTTGCAGATTAAGCCAGGAAACTTCAGGAAACTCTTACATTCAGACAATTGCAATGTTACTAAACCTAAGTGTGTTGAATGTCGTTCCACTGAGAAGCCAAAGCTGACGACGCAGTCGGTTTATGTTGCCAATCCATCTGCAAAGTTTATTCCTTGAATACTTGGTGGAGCATGGAGAATCTCTGTCTGCATCTATGTTTACTGGGTTACATCAATGCCAGTTAACAGGGTTGATCGTTGGAGCTTCAGGAACTTGGATGTTACACCAGAACTTTGGTATTTCTTCATCATGATCGGATCTAGACAGTGTTCTTTAGCTTTTTCATAAGAATTGTAACTATTAGAAGTATACAGGAAACTTGAAGGGCAGTCAAATAAAAATGTCCATGACAGTGTCGGTCTTTGAAGTTTGATCAAGCAAAAGAATGGTGCTTCAGCCGACTGAAAATTGTACAGGACCACTGAAATTACTTAATCTCAAAGGTGAGTGAATAGAAACAACTGCTAGATTGGTCATAACATTTGCGCACAGCCAGTATTGTTGCTGTAGATATCCGTTTTCGTGCATCTCTAAAAATTTCTATAAAATTTATTTGAGAAAAGAGCTAAAGTACGTTTAGTTTGGTCACTCTAGGAGAAGATAGGAATTTAAGTACGTGATTAATAAGAATCTTGAATGTCACTGAAGTTCTTGGCCTGGTCTGAAGGAGGACTTTTAATGATTTCAAGAATTGACTCTCGCTCCACATGAAAGTTTGGGGCTTAAAAAATGTAAACCAATAATATGAAATCACGTAACATGAGATGTAGCAATTAACCAAGATCTCAGATTATCTGAAAAAGACGATGAAGGAACGTGAGCACCAATTCTAGGGATCAACATGTTAAAATGAAAACTTGCAGTATCAGGACAGTTAAATGCAACATAAATTTTAGAAAAAACTAGACATGAATTTCAAGAGTCACAATAACAATCCAGCTGGAGGAGGGAGCAAAAGACCTAGATATCTTTAGCATCAAACTGTTTCATCCCGAAGCTGCTGAAACAAGAAGCCCATTAGACTAATTCTTGATCCCAGTTTCACTAACTAGTTACCTTAATGCAGAAGAAAACCATTCTCAAACTCTGCTAAGGGTGCGCATGATAAAATTTCTACTTCTCTATTTTTTTGTTTTTCTGTTCCTCAGAACAAGTTTGGAACAAAAATCTATTTGGTAACGTAATTTGATTTTTCTATTTCTGGAACAGATTTCTATTTCAGAAATAAATTTAAAGAAAAAAACAGAAACTAAAATTTTTAACTTCTCAATTTCTGAAATAGAAATTGATAAATCAATTTTTGACCAGAAATCAATTTATGTTCTAGAAATTTTGTCATGCACACCCTAAATAGCTCAATAGTATTTAATTAGTCAGACAACACTTCAGGAAACTCCTCATCCAGATGTTAGCAATGATGATAAACCTACATCTATGTCATTCCAATTCTGAGGCCATAGATGATGACGAAGCGTCTGTTTCTAACGTCCATAAATTCATGGGTAGTCTATCAATACTTCAGTTTCCATCGGTGCAAGTAAATGGGTTTAACCATCTAAGCTTCGAAAAATCAAACTATCCACGCGTAACATTCAGAATTTCAGTACTTCATCATGATCAATTGCACAGTTTTCTTGTCTCCACTGTGATCTATTGTCATAAGATCAATAAATGTATAGGACATTTTTAGGAAAATCATGATGTAAAAGAAGAATCAGTCTGTAAGTTTGCTCGAAGGTGAATGAATAGTAACGACAATTTGGTTGACAATAAAGTTCAAGCACTGCTGGTATCAGTTCAGAAGAGCTTGTGTATCAGTTCTTTCTCACCTCTGTCAACTCCATAGTGGAAGAGCATAACCACCTCAGAAAGTTCTTAAATCTGTTTTGCCAGAGAGCTGGACCATGTTTCTATTTCTTACTCTCACCTAGAAGAAGCTCAGGATTGAAGTACATCATTCATAGCAATCTTGAATATTTCTGAAGTTCTTGGCCTCGTTTTGATGGCAAAAAGTACAGGTCCTTCTCATTAAAACAAACTAAATTTTGTTGTTTAGAGAATGAGGACCCTTCATGATCCTCAAGAATTGACTTACTCCTGTGCAGCACTCAAGGCTGGGACGTTGAAACATGTGCACAAGCATAATTGATAGACATCACAATTCACAAAGATGTACCATATGATTGCAAAAAAAAATCAGAAAGCTCGGCTCTGGCACAATTTGTTGCATCAAAATGGGGACAGGCTAACACTCGGCCCATGAAATACTTTCTAATGATCTCTACGTATAGAGACTATGAACAGTATCTTGAGAAATCTCAATGGCCTAAAGCCAAATCACTTGTTGGTTCATCCTTTATTCATTATTTGGACAAGATGAGAAGTGGGTACGATGGTTGCTACAGGGATGTTGATGCAGTAGATGTCCGCTGTTTATTGCCGAGGATGATTACTATAACTGTCACATCATCGTGATACTTCCTTCTCCGTCCCACAGGAACATTCAAGAGCTCATCAGCACTAAAACCTACAATAGGAACAAGAACTATTCACTAGAAAAAACAGATGCTATCACTAAATATCTGGTTCTTGTAACATCTATAGAAGTTGCCATTCCAAGTCAGACAGATGGGTCGAATTAATTAATCTTTATGCAGGTTCTGCTTTCTTTTTTCAGTGCTTAAATAGCGGAAACCAGAGGATACCGATCCAATTGGTGATCACTAGCTTGCGAACATTACCTTAACATGACAGATTCGATGAGAGAGAGAGAGAGAGAGAGAGAGAGAGAGAGAGCATCCTGGTTGCAAAGAGACATTATCTCAGAAGCAATTAACCTGCTTTTTTGGCCGCTGCTTGGACAAGCTCTTCAATGAGGTGCTTGGCAGGATCACCGACAGGATTTTGCTGGATGAAGAGATGAACAAGCCGCACAACCACATCATTACTGAAGAAGTCAAACAGCCCATCACTTCCCAGAACAACAAAGTGATCATTCTCTGACACTCTGTGGCTCATTGTGAAGGGATGGGGATGAACATAAGGAGGGCTCCGTAAGTTCTCAATACGGAGTATGCCCATCAACATATCATTCATTTTGCTCTGCAAGGATTAAAATAGTTTGGAACAAAATCAATTCAAATTTCATAAATATATTAGTGGATTCAAACTTCCTCTTCAATTAGAGCACACAAACAATTGGCTACCTCTTTGAGGTAACCGACTCCAAATGCTCTAGTAACCTTTAGTTTCCCTTTCACTCTTCCATTTACAATAGGACAAGGATCGTCAGGGTGATCCTCCAAAAGCTTCTTCTTCTCCGACTCATTATCCACAGTATGAGTTTCCGTCAGCTGAATTGTCTTCAAGGCACCATCCCGCATGCCATCACTTGTCGCCAATATAGCCCTGCTGTCTCCTAGATTGAGAAGATAAATGTCATTCATGTGGAGAAGCACCACCAACACACATGATCCGACAGATACCAGGTCAGGCCGGTCTTCCATTTCTTGTTCAACCATGCACAGGAAATCGCTTTCTGCTTGAGCAACAGCACCATTGAGACATTTTATCACCCCACTGCGAAAAGTGTCACGTGTGGATGCATCATCAGAAGACTGAAAAAGGTCAATTTCTCCATCCTCCATACTTGAAGTGTATGGATCAGTGGTCGAGGAAATGTCACTATTGACATTGCCATGAGTACTTTCAGAAAGTTGATGCAGTGAATTACTTTCATATGACCTATGTAGCTTCATTGTCTGCCACTCCAGATTATGCAGAGAAGAAGCAATTCTGTTATAAAGTGTCCCAGCTAAGAAATCGGCAGCATCACGCCCATTAAATCCATCATATATTCCACAAAAAAGCCACCCATTTTCTTCTGGGCACACAGCCTGGACTCTATCCTCACCTGCAGCCCCTCCTGCCATTTGTACATCCATCGCATTAAGAAAGCTGGAGGACTCTGTTCTAGTGGGAAAGCTATTAGATGGACAAAGGTTCCTCTCATTCTCGACAATCTCAGAGTCTGTTGATCCACTCCCAACCAAGGAAGCAATGCTATTAGTGAAGGACAATGATACAAGGTCCAACTGAGATAGGGAAGAAGAAGAGGGCAATCTTCTAAATGATTTTGGAGAGTCAATGCTGGGCAAGATTTCCTCTCCTATGATGCCATTACAGATTCTTGTGTTGGCTAAAGTTGCATTGGCACTCAGAGCAGCACCAGACAAACAAGAAAAGGAGCCATTCCTCATCTTCATGGTGGAACTCCAAGTCATGACACTATCCGAATCATCAAATTCATCTTTGATGCTCATCGAGCTGGTGTAGCCAGTGGCATCGCATTGATAGCCAAAACTGACACTTAGTTTACTCGCAGGCATGGGGACATCAATGTTTAATTGTTCCACCATGTTTCTCACAGAAGAGAGATGTTGCTGATGAGTCAAATTCCTCTAGCAGGACATGTCCGATCTCAGAGCAGTAATTCCTTCCCATGAAAGTTGACCAAAGGCAAAGTTTCAAACATTTGGATATTGACAGAAGTTGTGCCTGCAGAATTCAGAGGAAGCAAGCAAGATTTAAGGGCTTAATATAAGTGACTTGTGCTAAAGGCATCAAGACAACACTTGCTTTTGATACATGAACAAGCAAAAAAGTACCGAGTGTCTTACCAAGACAAAGAGGTAATTATCAATATTAAAGGCATTTTCTGATAATCGAAGGAAAATGCCACCTGGTGCAGCTGTTTCTTACTAATTCTTCCGAATGATTAAAATTTACGTCATTCACACACCAGCAGCCAACTTAAATCAAACAATGAATATTTCTCAGGAAATAACCACGTTAATTATTCCTTGGATTGACCATATGTAAAGTCACCCATAAAATTTGGCACTGTTGCACATAGGTAATATGAAAATCAATTAAACAAGAAAACCACGTGTTTTGCATGCTTTGCAAGAGCATGATGGCGTTTCTGTTTCATTTAATTCAGTAAAGGCATTATTGTGCAAACAAATGTTTTTCTTTTAAATCTTTATTGCATTTCGTCTTACCATATGATTTATAATTTATTGACAGTCAAGATTAGAAACCTACTGCTGGCATTTGGAAGTCTATGTTGAAGGTAAAAGAAACCATACTTGAAGATGTAAATTTGGGAATTCGCAATTGTGAAGGCTAACCATTGAAATTTTACTGGTTTCAGATACTTCTACAGAATCTGAATTAAGAAGATTACTGCATCTATATGCTATGTCGCTAAATTGTTCAATTGAATCAGTTTATTATCATATTTTTGGAAACCAACAACAACACTAAGTATCTTTGATTTTTCCCTCAAGGCTCTAGATATCACCAAAGTGGAACATAGACATGGGTGGATTCTGACTTGAGCAATCGAGTACCGCGATTAGTTGGCTGACAAATCACTCTAGGGAAAAGTGCATTTCACTTTAACTAAAAAAGTTAATCCACCACAATGGGTATCTACGAAAAAGGTACTCAGAGAAGTAATCAAAAGTTCAACCACAAGATCTTTCACGTAGGATTCGACCAAATACCAGCACAGTATAAACTGGAGTTACTAGCAAAAGGACAGGAAGAAGGGGGTAATAAGGGGTGAAATTTGAAATTCTTTCTCAGTTCCCACAAGCAAATTTTATTGGGTGAACAAAGGAGTTAATCAAGATTGACTCCATCCAGATGAACTTATTCAGAGATGCCATTTTCAATTGAATAACTAAACATTCACGTCCATATAAACCCAAGTCCAACGCGAACGCCGAGCACAAGTACAAACCTGATCGGAAAATGGTTTTGCTCTCAGTAGATGAGCCCAGGGCTGCCAATTGATTAAAGTGCCTTGGAAATCCTGGGCACGACGATAAAAAAGGAAATTAAAAAAAGGCAAAGAAGAAGACACGAAACAGAGAGAGTTTTGAGGCACGCCACTCCACTAATCAATCACTGATCACAAAGATGAAGGAAAATAAAATCACCGCTTGTTTCATTCTTTCAAAGGACTAACTGGGCCAGCGCGATTTGCAGTCCAAACATCCCCATCTGATACCAATCTCTATTCTCACCTGAACTTTCAACAACACCAAAACTTTTGATGACCAAAGAGAATGACGAATGAATTGCTGGGAAATTTATGAACATCAGAGAGAGAGAGAGAGAGAGAGATTCAAATCCTCCCCCCCAAAAAAAAAAAAAAATTGAAAATGGAAATCATGAACATAAGAGAAAAAGTTAAGTCATGGATGGCTGAATTTCCATAGAAGCAGACCTGAAAGTTAAGATAAAAGGAATGCAAAATGTTCCATGTGGAGTAGTTTCTTCCCTTTTTTCCCCCCTTTCTTATTCTGGGTTCGAGCTAAAAGACTCCCAGAAAGCAGTTAAGTAAGAGAGGAGGCAGATTCAAACCTGAATTGTAGGATTACAGATGTCAGAAGCGGAAACGAGGCCGGCCCACGATGGAAAGAATCATAATTTCTCTGGAATCAGCAAGAAAATCTTCAGACCGAGGGACACGAAGAGAGAGAAAGAGAGAGAGAGAGAGAGAGAGAGAGAATTACATGCAATGGAAGAATAACAAGCAGAATCTAAGGCAATTGGATGGGGAGGGGAGCTCAAAGATGGGCAGAGAGAGGAGCAGGGGACGTATGCATAAAATAAACGAGCACGCTTTTAGAAAGAAGATGATTATAAAAAAGTTCACGTCCCCCCGCAGAAAACGACAGCAACATTTTTAAGTTCGAATTGTTTAGGAAGTAAAGAGAGAGAGAGACAGGTGGGGACCAATGAGAACAGTGCGAGGAGAGATTTACGAGGCGATTCGACCTAAGACGAGGAGAGAGAAAGAGAGAGTGTGCACGAGCGGGCGGAGAAGAGAAGAGCCAAGAAGGGGGCGTTCGGCCCTTCTCTGCGCTAGGGGCCAGCCGGCCGGTCCCCATCCGAGTTTCTCTGGATCAGGTCTCCTCTGTCGCGTCGTTTCGCAGCCGAACCTTCTTCGGCATGTGAGAATGATCTGATCGCGACGACGACGACGACGACGACGATTTGCCGTGTCGAAAACCCTCTTTTTTTATTTTTATTTTTCTTTTTTTGTCGAAAACCCTCTTTTGCCTTTTGCGCTTGATCATAAGCCAGTTGACATAAACTTTTGAGTCGTCATTGATAGTGAAGCGCCAAGAAAGCAGATGAAAGAAATTAAAAATACTAACAAATCTATATTTCCTTAAATTCAATTCACGGTACAGATTTTTTTTTCCTGGTGGCTGAAAAATTGTACTTTTTATTACTTCTAGCTGATTTCATCTCTCAATAGTCTCTTGATTTTAAGCATAATCTCGTGGTAAAATCCGCGCTAATATTGACAAGATGAGAGATGATTAGTGGAGGAGCCTAAACTTGTCAATTTATAGTCCTATTATTTTTTTTTTCAATTTTAGTGGTAAAACTTATCATGATTGCCTACTTTATATTGATAGCCACATGAGATTCAAAATATAATTTTAAAAAGTCATATATAGTGATTTTTTTGTCGAACTAGAAATTGACGAAGTTATAAAATGACTCAAGTGCATCCAACTTGCAAGTTTTAACATCTAACTTAGGAAATGAAAATGCGAGGACTTGAGTGTATTCTTATGACAAGTTTTATGACTTATTTGTAATTTTTTTTTGCCAAAATATTATCATTACTTTTCTTAAATCTGTTTGTTTACACTAATGCTGATATTTGAAACAAATAATTTTACTAGATGAATTATAAAAATAAATATATTATTTAAAATATTATTTAAAATTAAAAAATTATGAAAAAACTTATACATGAATTTATGCATTAGCATTTCAGTATTGAGAAAGTTTCAAGAGTTTTCGATTTAAAAAAAAAAAAAAAACCAAAGTGGATAACATAAGTCATTCCCACTGAATACAAACAAAATCCCATTGTGAAAATATTTGAAAATATTATAGTCTAACCGAAGTCCTAAAGGAGGAGGAGGATAAACCAACCACCAATGGAGGCAAATTCCTTTTGTCTTTGCAATTGCCACCCAATTTAGCAGCTGGATTTGCACTTCGTATCGAAACAACATCAAAACTTCACAAATTTCATGAGTAACAGGAGCAATCTTCCTTACAATGCTCTCACCCTTCTTTAAAAAAGCTTCATGGACATTCTTTGAATCAGTCTCAGTCACACAATCTTCCCAATTCATTCCTTAAGAGCCCCAGCCTCAGCAATTTCGACATAGCAAAATGTCTCGAGTCCTTCCTTGGCCTACAACACTTCCATAAGCCAACAAACCAAAGAAGTTACATTTTGAATGAGAGAATAAGAGTTCAAAAGGGTGATAAGCCCATATAATTTTATCATTCACTGAATATTTTTTTAATGTGATAAGAACAGATAGCCAATTTAGATAGAAATAGTTTATTGTGTTTAAGTAAGGACAATATCTGGCTGCTCAAGGGAGATTTCGCTAAATTAACAAACATCAACGAAGATATGTTATGACAATTTGACTAACTTATTATCAGATTTGAAATTTTGAAGCGACTTTTGCACTGTGTCACATTGAAAGTAATTCTTTACAAATTTTGTGATCTCGACTTTGAGGGCTTGAGTTTAACCCCACCAAAAGGATAATGATCCGATCAAGAAATTGGAACATATTCAATTGTGAAAATAGGATCCTATCTCAATGAAAGAAAATTTGGGAACAAAAGATAGTGTTTGCAACATCAGAATTTTACCTTCACAGCAGTGTTTAGACTTTGAAGTGACATCTTGAAGACTATATAGCTAAACTCTTTTATTGTCTCTACTCGAGACTCGAAGTTTAAATGAATTACTTGAGTAGGGTTAATTTACATCTTAAGCTCCACTTTCTATTCGCTTCCTTTGCTCTCAAAACAATGCGTAATTAAGGATTTTCTCCTAATTTTTACCTCCATCCTTTCCTTTCCTTTCCTTTCACTTTGCACTCCCAAACAAAGCCGTAATGTCTCTTGAAGAGCAACAAAGGTCATGTAAGAACGTCCAAAACATGATATCATCAATTTTTAAAGCACATAAACCATCGTTGCATAAGGACAATAAAGAACCCTAAACCCAATATTAAAAAGAATTTCTTCTACGAGACAAGTGGTAAAGATGCTGTTTGGAATCGAGCGAGCTTATCGCCATCTGCCAATGGAAAACGGACAAAATGCAATTTAGAGACAGACTGCCCTAGATAGAACCAGCTAATTAATGAAAGCTAAGTTTAATGAAAACCCCCATTTATTTTAATCATTTTCTCAGAAGAAGACAGGCCCATGCAAGATAAACCCCTCTCCTCTCTCTCTCTCTCTCTCTCTCTCTCTCTCACTCTCTCTCGTGGACGATGACGAAACGCTACGTAGAATAACAGCGAGGTTTCGCATAATAAAATGGTGTTTATAGGAGCAATAATTGGCGTATTGAAAGAGGAAAACTAAGCGATGTGGATCTTGCCCGACGTTGAGAAACCAGTGGCGTGGTCTGTTAGCTGCATCACAACGTTTGTTTATACATGGAAAATGGAGACGGATGTGACAGAAGGGGAGAGAGAGAGTGGGCGAGAGGGAGGACTGGGTGTGGAGGGCCTCCTACGTCTCTACATCATTCGTTTGGGTTGCCTAAGGATTTGATGTCGGAAAATGACAGTACGCGACCAATTCCTTCAACATATTCGCGGCCGTAGCTGGTCTTGAAGGGCCAAAATCCACAGCCACCTCCATAGCCATAGCTGAATACATATATTTTTGAGAGGGTACTGTATCTTTTCTTTTCCTTTTCGTGGTTGTGTTTCTCGTTCTTAATCATTAAGAAGCACATTCAACGCACATTATATTACGAGCTTCCTTTTCTAAAAGTACTTGAGAAGGTCGATAATATTAAAATACTAATCAAGTAATTTAGTTAAGAAAATTGTCAACAGAGCCATGGCAGGCAACTACGCCCATAAGAATTGTTGTGGCCGGCATGATATCAACTTATCTTAAATGCGACTTTTGCCTTAGATTGATTTAGGTGAAAATTTTCTTTCCTAAGTCGTGTCACACGAAAAAGGGGTGATCCATCATTGCATGTGCTCATGCGTCTCTCTCTCTCTCTCTCATAAATATGTTTTATGTTATCAAATTTTCAACATTTTGTTTACAATAACGTGTATATATTTTTACATTAAGTTTGCATGTAAGTATACTATAATATATATATAGTGAAGCATGTTAAATACTGATGAATCACCAATGGTGATTGAAAAATTTGAGCGTACAAATCAAGCATATTCAAGGAGTTTATTCATTAAAAAGTTTGATAAGTGGAATTGCAAATAAATATTAGTAAAAAGACTAAATTGGTCTCAACGTGACATGATTTTGAAAAGTACTGGGAGTTGAGTTTGGCAAAACCCTTGAGCACTGTTCTTGGTACTATCAAGAAAAGAAGAAGAAGAAGAAGAAAATCAGTATCAAAATGGATCATCAGATGGGCCTCTTAAGTCTTGGGAGGACTTGAGTTATACTTGTAGTAGAGTGGCCCAACCCAATTTAAGATTTAACAAAGCCGGCTTGGGTTGTAAGGTCATCAAGGCGGGTTTGGGCAGGTCAGCTCTTTGCAAATGACATGGATTCTCTTTAACGTATAGTGCTCCCTTCAATGGCATAAATAAACCTCAAGAATGGTTGAGATTTGCTGAGCAATTAAGAGAAACACACGGTAGGAATAAAAGAACTTTGCATCTTCTGAAATTCTTTGGCCCATCTAGAATCGTGAAAATTCTCCGCATAAGAACTTTTAATCCCACATACACATTCATGTATTGGTAGGCCTAGAAGCTTTCGGACAATTCTTGTTCCGAGGAGAATTTTTGTCTGAACTCAGATTTTAGAGCAAAAGTAGTGAATAATAGCCTTTAATCAAACAGACTGAAGCACTTTCTCATTTTGCAAGATAAGAATGTCCTTACAGTTGGTTTACTTGGGATTAAGTTTGAATGGGTCGTACGTGATGGTATATATATAAAATATACGCATATAACCATACAAGTTATACTTGCTTATGGGATTAGTCGCTTTTGGAGTAAATCCACGTACTTCTCAATTGGAGCTCATAAACTATTATAATTGATTTGGAGCTCATAAATGTTGGCGGCGCATTAAACTTTGTGATTTGAAACCAAAAATAATAAAAAAGAAGAAGATAAAATCCACCCTAATGATTAGTTTAATGTAGAAACTTGACTTTCCCAGTATAATTTGACTTTGATTTGAATTCTATTATATCTTTTTACTTGAGTAATTTTTTTTCGTAGGAAACAATTGGAAATTCTGGAATTTCACACAAGGTGGTTACAACTTCTCTTGTGGCAATCTGAAAGTAATTTATAATAAGAAGTCTCATGTAAGCTATGCGAAGTCGATACCTAAATTGACATTACATATTATCTATTCATACCTGGAATTCATGTAGATTGCGTGCCATGCAATTCGATTTCGTACGTCATGGGACCAGCTAAAGCACGTTCTCTCTTTACCTCGGACATCAAAAAGTGAGACACGCATCCAAAGTTTGTCCCGGAATACCTCTTCGACTTGAAGCAATAAGCCCACCCCTCTCCACTCTTCCCATCTCTCTCTCTCTCTCTCTCTCTCTCTCTCTCTCTCTCTCTCTCTCTCTCTCCATAAATGCACCTCTTCTCTCACTCCTTTCAGCTTAAAAAGGACAGAACACAAGACACTCCGGAACAGAAATTTGCTGAACCTGTGAAACTTGCGCAGATATCATGAATCCTTCACCGCCACCGCCGGACCCGAACGACACCGACTGGATCGTTCAAGTCGAGGACAGCCTCCAGCGAAAGGCCTCCAATGACCAACGGTACTGGAACAAGCGGTCCATCTACAGGGTCCGCACCTGCATCGCTGACCCCAACAGCAAGGCCTGCCAGCCGCAGGTTGTCTCCTTCGGCCCCTACCACCATGGCGAGAAGCACCTTCTTCCCATGGAGGAGCACAAGCGCCGCGCGCTTTTCGAATTCCTCAAGCGGTCCAGGAAGCCCCTCAAGCCCTTCCTCGAGTCCCTGAGGGAGGTGGCGCTGGACCTTGAGGAGAGCTACGATGCACTGGACCCCGAGTGGAAGGGGGGCGGCAGCGAGGGCATGGCGGTCCGGTTCCTGGAGCTTATGATCACTGACGGCTGCTTCATGCTTGAGATTCTCCGTGTCGCGACCCAGGAGGTGACACCACCGAATGACTATGCCGTCAACGACCCCATCTTCAGCAACCATGGGAAGCTCCACGTAATGCCGTACATCAGGCGAGACATGCTGATGCTGGAGAATCAGCTGCCAATGCTAGTGCTGTTTCGGCTGGTGGCCGTCAAGAGTGACGGCAAGGAGGTTAGTTTCATGGATTTCACTCCATTCGTAAGAGAGGTTATTGCATGCTTGCAAACCGCTGTACTATGTTAACCAAACTGTATAGCTTGGTGATTTCAGATGTACTCCACGTGAGATAGATTCGAGACCAACCGACAATTCCATTGTTACTTCTATCTATCGGAAACTTCTTTTTAAACCTCTCATGCAAGTAGAATCCATACGACAACAATCTCGTATTCAGTGCAATGACTTTATACTCCAACAACGCAGGGCGACGAATTCATCAACGGGCTCATCGTCAACTTCTTCAGCTCCCCCAGCAAGGTCACTGGCAAATGCCTACACGTCCTGGACGTCTATAGGAAGAGCCTGCTGCTACATGAGGAGAAGCCGGAAGAAAAGTTCAAGAGGCAGAAGTCCAATGAGGTCTTACCCAGGCTGCGTGGGGAGACAATCCGGTCGGCCACCAGGCTCCACGAGCATGGGATCTGGTTCAGGAAGAGTGAGACCAGCAGCCTCAAGGACATCTCCTTTTCCAGAGGGGTCCTGAGGCTCCCCACGATCCAAGTGGACGACACCACGGAGTCTGTATACCTCAACCTTATCGCGTTCGAGCACTTACATGTCGGGGCTGGGAATGAGGTCACGTCCTACATCTTCCTCATGGACAAAATCATCGACAAAGAGGGGGATGTCGCACTGCTCGATGCCCAGGGCATCATCCAGAATGCCCTCGGGAGCGAGAAGGCAGTCGCCGAGCTGTTTAATTCGCTGTGCAAGGAAGTGACGCTTGAACCCGAGAGTAGCCTCAATACCGTGCACAAAGAGGTCAGCGACTACTACAAGAGCACCTGGTACACGTGGATGGCTACTCTCTACCACACCTACTTCAGGAGTCCTTGGTCTATATTGTCTGTCATCGCCGCCATCCTCCTCTTCGCACTCGCTATAATTCAGACCGTATATACCATCCTCTACCCTTGAACCCTCCGTTTGCCTCTCTCTACAATAATTTTTTTCTTCCATCTTTTGGTTTTTATCCTGATGTTGATACTCGGTGATTACCTCTTGATTGGTTGTTAATTGTTGTTATAAATGATTTTCTTTCTGTTTTCAGTCTTGTTCATTGTCTCTCTTTAAAAGTTTTGAATGGTGGACGTTTGACTGCTTATTTATCATTATCAAATGATGATTCTCTTGCTTCAGTCTTCATGTTTGTCCACTTTGGCCAGGTAGTATGAAGGATAATCTAGTTTTAGGCAGATGAATCTTCCATCGCACCATTTTCCTCTTGATTAATATTTATTTACAAATTGCACCGAATTTAATTGAAAAACAAGTATGGCTTCAAAGTCATCTCTATTCCCCAGCGGCTTCAAAATTCAAAGTCATCTATTTATTTTCCCGTCGTCAAGCAATCTGCCATTAACCAAGGGAACTTACTTTTATGCCTGAGAAAGAGTGAGATTTTGACACTTCCAATATCCTTCCAGAAATAAAGAGAGCAAAAGATATTCACTGTTGTAGAGCTCCTATATTGATGTAAGCTAACAGAGAACTGCTAATGTACAAAGAAAAACACACATTTATAGAAACTGCAATTCTCTAACCTTAATGAGCAATGCTCATATTTTCTTAATGAACTGCTGAAATAATAATGAAGCAAGCGATCCAATAAAACAGATGAAAAGAAAGAAATAAATTGGACAAGGAATTTATGTAGTTTGATTGATATAACCTACCTCCATGGGGAAAGCAACACGTTATTCCACTATGGAACACATAATACAATCATATTTGAACAGTCAAACACTTTCGGTGTTTCCCAACTCCTAATTACATCAAATAACTCAGTTAGTATTTAGCCTTCCATAGTTTTTAATGAAATAATCTCTCAATCTTATAAAAAGAATAAACAAATTGTTAACACAATAATTTAAGTGGTTAAATCACTTATGTGTAATTGAAACGAAAATTTCTCTCTGCCGAGAGCTCCTACCTTTTGCTTCAGGAAAGCTCTTAAGTCTTCGACATCCTTTCTGCGTCTTTATATAATGCTGAAGAAGGCCCTCATGATTAAAATTATAAAAACTCCACATTCTTTATCTTTCTTTGGGCACAAGCCTCCATCATGATGCATGATGCAGGTTGCAGCTTGTGAGAGTTCCCTCGATTTCCGCTGAAGGGAGTCACGTGTGTCTAGCAAAAGGAGTCTATGCCTTCTTGCTTTTATCCTCTTGACCTGTTTAATTTCCCCGAACAAGTTCATCTCCCGCCACTACAGAACTAACTCCATTATCAATAAGCAAACAGAAATTGTAGGCTCATATTACAAGTTGACCGACCATGTGTGCATGTGCGGCCATAATTCTCCATTTATTCCATTACCGTTGCAATTGTCATTAACACTAATGAGAACAACTCAGAAGTACCTCATTGACGACTTCAGAATTACATGGCCGAGCATCAAAACACCCTCATAAGTCGGGTTTGGTTTGGTTCAAAATGGAGACATATTTTCAACAATTGTGATGAACAACAACTTAGAAGACAAGGTTAATTGCTTCGATAAATATTTAGGAATTGGGAGCGTCCTTGCAAAATAGCAATAGCTCAATTTTAGGCTTCCTATCATCTTCCAGTTCCAATTAAGCTTGGCTGCAATTAGAATATTTATCAATTTTGCGCCATAGTCTGACAAATAATTATTCTAATGTTTCGTTGGAAATAGGGAAATGGAAGGAGAAAGCAAACGTACAATGTAGAAGTCCTTCTGACTTTTGCAGGTTTCTAAAATGGAGTCTATTGTAGTTCTCACTTTGTTGAAGCTAAAACCTGTTAGCTGCTTTTTAGATACCTTTCCCGATTTCTCAACTACGGAACTCAAGTCTTGCAAGGACTTTATTATGTACCATCAATGGCGTCAATGGTCATTTTCATATGCATATTTCACCATCATAAGTGATAACTCACCATTTATTCAGAACTGACAATCGGCTCGTATAGATTATGAGTGAGTTGACTGATGATCATCAGTGACATTATCGATACAATTCTTCCATTTTAATCAGTGGTAAACATGCTGTTTGGAAGCGAGCGAGCTTATCGCCATCTGCCAATGGAGAACGGACAAAATGCAATTGCAAGTAGAGACAGACTGCCCTAGATAGAACCAGCTAATTAATGACGGCTAAGTTTACTGAAAACCCCCCTTTATTTTAACCATTTTCTCAAAATAAGACAGGTCCATGCAAGATAAACCCCTCTCCTCTCTCTCTCTCTCTCTCTCTCTCTCTCTCTCTCTCTCTCTCTCTCTCACGATGACGAAAACGCTAAGTAGATTGACAGCGAGGTTTAGAGTAATAAAATGGTGCTTATAGGAGAAATAATTGGCGTTTTGAAAGAGAAAAACCAAGCGATGTGGATCTTGCTTGACGTTGAGAAACCAGTGGCGTGGTCTGTTGGCTGCATCACAACGTTTTTTAATAAGCGGAAAATGGAGACGGATGTGACGGAAGGAGTGGGCGAGAGGGAGGACTGGGTCAAAAGAGAGATGGCGGTGGGGCTGCGTATGGAGGGCCTCCTACGGCTCCACATCATTCGTTTGGCTTGCCTGAGGATTTGATGTTTGGGATTAACAGTACGCGACCAATTCGTCAACATATTCGCGACCGTAGCGGATCTTGAAGGGCCAAAATCCAGAGTCACCTCCATAGCCATAGCTGATTACATATACTTTCGAGAGAGTAATGTATCTTTTTTCGTTTCTTCTTGGTATTTTTCGTGTTTAACTATTGGTAGATTGAATTTAATGGGAAGGATACTTAAGTCAAAATTACACATTACGTAGCAGTTTAAAGAGAAATATCCTTTATTATTCGGGATTTGTCCAAAATTTACATAAATGGATGTAACTATTATTTCAAGTCCCGCCATAGACTCAGCCAACCCCACCCCAATAGCAAAAGGACAGGCATGTTTCTTGTTCTTAATCATTAAGAGGCACAGTTGATGCGCATTACATTGCACGCTGTGACCATTTTCTAAAAGTACTTGAGAAGGTTGATGATATTAAAATACTAGTCGAAAGTTCAATTATTTACCCCTCTAAATTTTTTTCAAGTAATTTAGTTTGAAAAATTGTTGACAAGGCCATGACAAGCAGCTACGCCTGTAAAAATTGTTACGGCCAACGTGACCTCAACCTATGTCAAAATTCGACTTTTGCGTTGGATTCATCTAGGTGAGTTTTTTTTCCTAGGTTGTGTCACATGAAAAAGGGGTGATCCATCATTGCAAGGATTTGTGCAGCTCTCTCTCTCTCTCTCTCTCATGAAGCATGTTTTATGTTATCATATCTTCGACCTTTTTTTACAATGATGTGTAGATCTTTTAACATTAAGTCTGCATGTGCAAGTATACTTCAATGCATGGATTTCATTTTTTCTTTGAGGGATGTTAAGTGTTGACGATTGAAAGATTTGAGTGTACAAATCAAGCATATTAAAGGAGTTTATTGCATTAAAAAGTCTGATAAGAGGAATTTAGAATAAATATTAGTAAAAAGATTAAATTGGTCTTAACGAGACATGCTTTTGGAAAGTAGTGGGAGTTGAGTTCGGCATAACCCTTGAGCATTGTTCTTGGTATTATCTAGAAAAAGAAGAAGAAAATCAGTATCAAAATGGACCATCTGCTGGGCCTGAAAGTCTTGGGAGGACTTGAGTTATACTTCTAGTAGAGTGGCCCAACCCAATTTTAGATTCAATAAAGCGGGCTTGGGTTGTGAAGGTAATAAAGAGGCGGGTTTAAGCATTTACCGATATGTATTCTCCTTATCGTACAGTGCTCCCTCAACGGGATAAATAAGTCTCAATAGCGGTTGAGATTTGCTGAGAAATTAAGAGAAACACGATAGGAATAAAAGAACTTTGCATCTTTTGAAATTCTTTGGCCCATCTAAAATCGTGAAAGCCCCATATAAACACTTTTGATTGCACATATCCATTCATGTATCGATAAGCCTAGAAGCTTTCAGACTTGTCTTATTCGAATATAGTTTTTTGTTCAGACTCAATGTCCAAAGGCAAAAGTAGTGAATAGCCTTTAATCAAACAAACCGAGGAACTTTCTCATTGAGTAAGAAAAGAATGTCCTATAGTTGGTTTGCTTGGGATTAAATCCAAGTACTTCTAGAGCTCAGCTGCCACTAGAATAATTATCAATTTTGCACCATTGTCAGACAAATAGGGCGCGCATGTTTTTATTTCTGTTCTTTTTCTGTTCCCGGGAATAGAAATAAAAAAAAAATGTTTATATTCCGGGGAACAATTTTTGAATAAAAAAACACGTTTGGTAAACTTGTTTCGGAAATAAAAAATGAACAGAAACACGTTTGGTAAATTTTATTCTTTTTTGTTTCTTTTAATTTTTTAATTTTTTAATTTTTTTTTCGGCCTGTCGCTGGCCTTCGGTGACCAACCGACGGGGCCGGCAGCCTCGCCTAGCCACAGCGAGGCTTGCCAGCCCTCGGCGAGGCCGAGCCTCGCTGTGGTTAGGCGAGGCCCGGCCTCGCCGGGGGTCGGCAAGGCTCCGGCGAGGTCGCCGACCCTCGACGGCCGGTTGCCGGCCATGGCCGAGGCTGGTGACCGGCGAAAGAAAAAAGAAGAAAAAAAGAAGAAGAAAAGAAGAAGAGAAGAAGAAGGGTGCCTATGACAAAATTTCTATTTCTCAATTTCTCTGTTTCTCTGTTTCCCGGAACAGGTTTGGAACATAAATCCGTTTGGTAACACAATTTGATTTCTCTATTTCTGAAACAAATTTCTCTTCCAGAAACAGAGAAATTGAAGAAATCAGAAGCTGAAATTTTTAACTTCTTAGTTTTTGAAATAGAAATCAGAAACTGAAATCAAATCATATAAAAAAACTTGGCACTTTCTTACTAACTTAATTCACTCATAACCACAACTTTACAAATTATTGCTAATTTTCTTTTTCTTATTTTGCTTGTGTTTTTTTTTTTTTTTTCATTTTTCTTTCATTTTTTTGATAACTTGAAAGGCAATCGACTGGGTCTCCAATTTTAAAAAATGACCAAAGTTCTTAAATGCTTACTTAAAAATAATGGGGCACTTTCCTCCTAGAAAGGGTACGTGCATGGCCAATTGAAGAAAAAATTCTTACGTAATAGATGAATAAAAAACGTGCCTAGAAATTTAACCTTGTTTCTTTACGGATTCAAAATTATTGTAAAATCAAAATAATTAAATTATTACACAATCTTGAATTTTAATTCGAAGGCAAGAGATTCAAGAGAATCTCTCTCTTTGCTATGCAAGGGCCATTAAAGGTTCATTGAGCAACAATAAAGAAATTATGGATGAGCAACTACATTGATTTAATTTGAGAATCAAAATAAATTGACCTTCTCCCAATTAGTTCCTAACCATAAACGTTACTTCAAGGTAGAATTCTCACATATTCCTTTACACCATCAATTTTATTTTGTTGATAATATTATATAATACTAGTCTTTGGTAAAATGATAGGGTTATATAGGCGCCATTGATGGCACCCATATTCATGCTTCCGTAGTACTTGTCTGAATCTACGCAGGATGAGCTTGCAAATAATATATTAACCGAGGAGGGAAACTAAATAAATACGCTTAGGAAAACCATTGCCAATAAAATGGCAATGGATAATAATATGCCGAAAATTGCATGAAATTGTATTTTCAACTTTTGTAATGTATTAGTATTATTTTGATTATTATTTTGTATTTGAGGATTTCCTATGTTGTTTTAATATTATTTCGACTATTATTTTGTATTTGAGGATTTCCTATTTTGTTATCTAATCAATTTTTATTCCTAGAAGTAGAAATTTTATTATGTTATCAAACAGATTTCTGTTTCAGAAATAGAAATTTTGAATCGTTATCAAATGGGTTTTTTTGCTTAGAAACTTGTCCGGGGAATAGAAATTGAGAAATTGATTTCTAGCTAGAAATCAATTTTTGTTTCAGAAATTTTGTCATTCGCAACCGAAGAGAGAGAAGAAGAAACGTTTCTTTAAAATTGTTTCTGGAACAAGAAGTAAGTTTTTTTGTTTCTTTTTTTTTTGTTCTTTTTGTGTTCCGGGAACAAAAGAACAAAAAAAGAACAGAAACGCAACCAAACACGTTTCTATTCTTTTTTTGTTCCCGAGAACAAAAAAACAAAAAGTGTTCCAGAAACAGTTTTTAGGCATAAAAACATGCAGGCCCATAGTAGTTCTAATGTTTCGTTGAAAATAGGGAAATGGAAGGAGAAAGCAAACATACAATGTGGAGTATTCCGTGTCTGATCTAGGTGCACCAATCCTTAATTATGAAAGTCTTCAATCTAACCGTGGAAGACCTTCAAAGAGATCAAGCTAGCTGTTTGAGGGTAGGCGGAGTCGTATGCCAAAATTGGGACCTACTTATATGACTGCTTCTTTTGACTTTCACAGGTTTCTAAAAATGGAATCTACTGCAGTTCTCACTTTACTGAAGCTAAAACTTATTAATCGCTTTTTAGATATCTTTCCCAATTTCTTAGATATGGAACTCAGTTGTAATTTCTTAAATATGGAACTCAATCTTGCAACGGCTATATTTTGTACCATCAACGGAGTCAACGGTCTTCTTCACACACATAACTCACCATCATCAGTGATAACTCACCATTTATTCAGAATTGACAATCAGCTCGTGCAGATTATGAGTGAGTTGATTGACGATCACCAATGACAATATTGACAAAATGACGTGTAACAACAGGTCGACGGTTCTTCACTTTTATTAGTCTCAAATATTGTCAAGAACACTAGCTTGACTTAGGTCCATCCGAGCCACCGTGAAATACCATTCACATTGATGCTTGTTCACTAGTTCGTCGCAGCCTAGTTTCTTAGCTTTACCGATACAAGAAATCATTGACATTTGCAAAGTTAATTCACCATTTGCACTTATCATAGTAAGTATTAGTACCAAAGATAGTTTTGGTACCTAGTTTTGGTACCATCAAAATTCCATAAAGATGTTTTCCCAACAATCTCCATCTTTTTTATGATGATAAAATTGTCTCACACATGTATAATAAAAGTAATATGAGAATCGTCGCAATAAGACACTTCTCAATAAATTTTTCATCATAACAATCAGGCATGATTATAAGTCACTTGAGATCTTCAGTAAGCATAGTGAGACCGTTAAGAGAATCAATCATCACTGAAATTCAAGAAATTAGTAAGAATCAAGAAATCTGTAACGATCAAGCAATCAATGACATTCTGGCTACACCAAAGAAGGAACATTGGAAGAATCAAGCAAAGAAGGAAACCCACAACACACTCTCCACCAAAAAAAGAAACCAACTGACAGAATCAAATCGCCACAAATCAGGCATCAACAAATCACTACATCAACTCCCGATTAGCGAATTACATTTCCTTTCAAAACCCCCCTAATTGTAGACATTGATCTTCTTGTAAAAGTCTATAAATAGAGCCTTTGTAATTGTACAAAGACACGGCTAAAAAAAATACAAACATATTCCTTCTTCTGTGAGATACACACACACACACACACACACACACACACACACACACACACACACACACACACCAAGTAATTTAATTTCATTGCAAAATGCATTTATGATGTCAAATAGGTATTTTTAATATTAAATGTACATGAACAAGTATCCTACAATGAATTTATTTTTTAGCTCATTAGATGCTGTTCACTGATAGATTTGATTGTACAAATCAAGCATATTAGAAAATTTGATTGCAATAAAAATTTAGAAGAGCGGAATAAAAAAATGATATTGGTAAAAAACTTAAGATGTCTTAAACTGACATGTTTTAAATAGCAGTGGGAGTTGAGTTTGGTAAAGCCCTTGAACGCTGATTTTTATATTGCCTCGGAGAACAAGAAAAGGAGGAACAGTATCAAAATGAACCATCTGATGGGCCTGAAAGTTTTTGAAGGGTCTGACTTGTACTTCTAGTGGAGTGACCTAACCCAATTTTAAATCTAATGAAGCTGGCTTGGGTTATGAAGGTAATCAAGAGGTAGGTTCGGACAACGTGGCCCAGCTTTTTGAAATGACATGACTCGTCTATACTCCCCTCAATTTTACACATAAATCTCAACGGTTGCTCTACCTAGATTAGGCTCATAGCAACGGTTGAGATTTGCTGAGAAACCAAATACCATAGGAATAAAAGATTTTTGCCTCTTTCAAAATCTCTGGGTCCGTCTAAAATCGTGAAAGTTCCCCATATAAAAACTTCTAATTGAACATACTATTCGAGTATCAACGGACCTAGAAGCTTTCGGACATGCCTTGCTCTGAGGATAATTTCTTTGTCTGAACTTGGGCACAAAAGCGAAAGTAGCGAATAGCCTCTAAAAAGAACAGACCGATATACTTTCTCATTGAGTAAGAAAGGAATGTCTTGTACTTGGTTTACTTGGGCTTATGGAATTAGTCGCTTGCGGATTAAATCCAAAAACTTCTTAAATTGGAGCCCATAAACTGTGATAATGGATCCAAGTTCTTCTCGATTTGGAGCTCATACTGGCGCCCACTATGCTTATGTGATTTGAAACCATAATAATAATAATTATAATAAAATCCATGCTTATTATTAGTTTAATGTAGAAACTTGACTTTCCCGGTATAGTTTGACTTTGATATCAATTTACTTGAATTAATTTTTCTCCATATGAAACAAGTAAAAGTTGGTGAATTTCACACAAGATGGTCACAATTTGCCTTGTGCGCTATCAGAAGTTAACTTATTATGAGGAATGTCATGTTAAAAATGAGAAGTTTAAATCTAAATGACATTATCTATAGAAAAATGATTAAGTGGTAACTTTTAAATTATTGTGAGAATAATAGTTTTCTCGATTACAAAAAATCAAATAACAGATAATTATAAATTATTGTGAGACCTATTTTTTTAAAAATTTGTGACTCATATTGAGTTGTTATTTTCATAATAATTAAAAAACTGTTATGTTAGCAAAAGCTTATGTATAATCTATTCATACAAACCTTGTAATTTGGGCAGACAGTCATGAGGTACATCGAATTCACGTAAATTGCGTGCCATGCACTTCGACTCGTACGGCTTTCATGAGACGTGCAGAAACACGTTCTCTCTTTCTTTAACCCGGGCACAAAAAACGAGTCACTCATAAATGGTTTGTCACGTAATACCGCTTCGACTTGAAGCATTGGGCTTGGACACCCCTAAACTTTATCCTCCCACACACTTCCCTTCTCTCTCTCTCTCCCCCTTCCCCCTATAAATTCACCCCTTCTCTCACCCCTTTCAGCTTGAAAAAAGAAAAGCACAAGAACACGAGTCATTCCAGTGTAGAAACTAGCGGAGCCATGTCTCCTCTGGGCCAGAACGAGACCAGCTGTATCATCCAATTCAAGGAGAGCCTCAGCCTCGAGCTCATGCCCTCCGACGAGCAACGGAACTGGGAGAAGCGGTCCATCTACAAGGTCCGCCCCTCCATTGCCGACCTCAAAAGCAACGCCTACCAGCCGCAGGTTGTCTCCTTCGGCCCCTACCACCACGGGGAGGACCTCCTCCGCCCCATGGAGGAACACAAGCACCGCGCGCTCCGCCACTTTCTCAGACGGTCCGGGAAGCCCCTCGAGTGTTTCTTCAAGTCCTTGAGGGAGGTGGCGCAGGTCCTCGAGGAAAGCTACGATGAACTGGATCCAAAGTGGAAGGTGGGCAGCTGCGGGGACGCAGCCTGCCAGTTCCTGGAGATGATGATCACTGACGGCTGCTTCATGCTCGAGATCCTCCGGGCCGGGCCTCAGCAGGTGACACAGGCGGAACGGGAGAAGGACGGCTATGCGGTCAACGATCCCATCTTCAGCGATCATGGGAAACTCCACGTAATGCCGTACATCAGGCGAGACATGCTCATGCTGGAGAATCAGCTGCCAATGCTAGTGCTGGATCGGCTGGTGGCCGTCGAGAGCGACGGCAAGAAGGTTAGTTTCTTAGATTTCACTCCCTTCGCAAGAGAGGCTATTGCATGCTGGCAAACCGCCGTACAATGTTAACCTAACCTTATGGCTTGGTGATTTCAGATGTACTCCACGCGAGATCCAAGAGATCGATTTTAGACCAACCGACAATTTCATTATTACATCTATCCATCGGAAACTTCTTTTTGCACTTCCTTATGCAAGTAGTATCCGCACGACGACAATCTCGTATTCAGTGCACTGACTTTATACTCCAATAACGCAGGGCGACGAATTCTTCAACGATCTCATCGTCCACTTCTTCAACTCCCCCAGCAAGGTCACTGGCAAATGCCTACACGTCCTGGACGTCTGTAGGAAGAGCCTGCTGCTCCCTGAGCCCAAGGTCCAGAATAAGCCACCCAAGCAGCGCCAGGGGTTAATCCGGTCGGCCACCGAGCTCCATGAGCATGGGATCCAGTTCAAGAAGAGCGGGACCACCAGCCTCAAGGACATCTCCTTTGAGAAGGGGGTCCTGGGGCTCCGGGGGGTCCTGAAGCTCCCTAAGATCTGGGTGGACGACACCACCGAGTCTGCATTCCTCAACTTTATCGCGTTCGAGCACTGCCATGTCGGGGCTGGGAATGAGGTCACGTCTTACATCTACCTCATGGACAAAATCATCGACAAAGAGGGGGACGTCGCACTGCTCCATGCCGAGGACATCATCAAGAATACCATCGGGAGCGACAAGGCAGCCGCCCAGCTGTTCAATTCGCTGTGCAAGGAAGTGACGCTTGAACCCGGGAGCAGCCTCGAGGCCGTGCACACGGAGGTCAGCGAGTACTGCAAGAACGCCTGGTACACGTGGGTGGCTAATCTCTTACACACCCACTTCAAGAGTCCTTGGTCTATAACGTCTTTCATCGCCGCCATCCTCCTCTTCGGACTCACTATAATTCAGACTGTTTACGCCGTGCTCTACCCTTGAACCATCCCTTTGCCTCTCTCTACAATATATATATATTCTATCTTTTCATTTTTCTCCTGATGGTTGATGCTCGATAATTACCTCTTGATCGGTTGTTGATTGTTGTTATGAACTATTTTCTTCCTGTTTCCAGTCTTGATCATTGTCTCTCTTTAAATGTTTTGAATAATGGGCGTTTGGCTGTTTATTTATCATTATCAAATGATGATCCTCTTGCTTCACTCTTCATGTTTGTCCAATTTGGCCAGGTAGTATGAAAAACGGTCTACTTTTAGGCAAACAGAATCTTCCGTTGCACCATTTTCTTCTTGATTTAACTTTATCTACAAATTGCAGCGAATCTAAGTGAAAAACAAATGTGGCCTTCAAAGTCATCTCTATTCCCCACCAGCTTCAAAATTCAAAGTCTTCTATATATTTTCCAGTCGTCATGCAATAGAGAGAGAGAGAGAGAGAGAGAGAGAGAGAGAGAGAGAGAGAGATTTTGAAACTTCCAACATTCTTCCTGAAAAAAAGAAAAAGAAAAGAGAGAGAAAAAAATATTCACTGTTGTAGACCTCTTATATCGATGTCAGCTATAGCGAATTGCTAATTGCGTAAAGAGAAAAACCCACAAATTTATAGAAACTGCAGTTCTCCAGCCTCAATGAATAAAATTCGTATTTTCCGTATGAATTGCTATAATAAAAATGAAGCAAGCGATTAGATAAACAGATGGAAAGAAGGACATAAACCGGACACCTAATTTATGTGGTTCAATTGGTATAACCTATCTCCACTTAATTCAAGAGAGATTACAATAATATTCGAGCACTCAAAATATTTTTGATGTTTTATCTCTCAATCTTATGAAAAGAATGAACAAATTCTCAACACAATAATTTAACTGGTTAAATCACGGGTGTTTAATTACAACGAAAATTTCCCTCTTTTGCTTCAGGAAAGCTCGAAGTCTTTCACATCCTCTCTGCCTCTTTATATAATGCTGAAAAGACCCTCCTCGTGATTAAAAAAATGGAAACGCCTCATTCTTTATGTTTCTTTGGGCATGGGTCTCCAATCTCCATCATGATGCAAATTGCAGCTTCTGAGAGTTCCCTCAATTTCCGCTTAAGGAAGTCACGTGCGTAGCAAAAGGAGTCTGTGCCTTCTCGCTGTTATCCTTTTGACCTGTTTAATTTCCACCAACAACTTCATCTCCCGCCACTACAAAACCAACTCCATTATCAGTAAACAAATAGAAATTGTGAGCGCATATTACAAGTTTGACCGACCACGTGTGCATGTGTGGCCATAATTCTTCATTTATTCCATTACTCTTGCAGTCATTATCAACAGTAATGGGAAAAACTCAGAAGTACCTCGTCCTCGACTTTATAATTGGATGGCCGAGCATCCACACATCCTCGTATATCAGGTTTCACTCGGCTAAAAATTGAGATATATTTTCAACAACTGCAACGAACCACAATTTAAAAGACGAGAGTAGTTGCTTCAATTAATATTTAGGAATTAGGAGCCGTCCTTGCGAAGTGGGAATAGCTCGATATCAGGCTTCCTACCGTCTTCCAGTTCCGATTAAGCTCAGCTGCCATTAGAATACTTATCAATTTTTCGCTGTTGTCATTCAAATAATAATTCTAATGTTTCGTTGTTGAAATAGGGAAATGGAAGGAGAAAGGCAACATACAACGTGATTTTCAGGACTCCTCCAGTAGAAGCCCAGGAGAAAAAGGGGCAAGACATTCGTCACGCCAAGGACAATTATAGTCAACACGTTCTTCCCTGTCCGCTCCAGAACCGTGGTAGTACGCCTAAGCGCACCGAAATCAACCTGTTGAGGAAAAAATCAAAATATGTGGAACATGAGATAAGACTTGACAGGGGCAAGATCCTCACCATAGCGAGAAATGAGTGCATCAAATTGTAAAAATTTGACAATCAATACGTGATCGAGGGAATCGACAATGTATTACGATCAGGTAATAGAAAGGTGAAGAGCCCAGCTACACCAGCAGCAACAGCCATGTAACTGCATGTGTAGAGAGCCTTATTCACATGCATGCCTGTTATGACAAAGCAAATCACAAAAAAAGATTGATAATTCATATGACTGTCCTCAAAACTGATACGTGATTGTGATAAATAATCAAGATCGAAAGTAAATCACCAAAATGATTTAATGCCGGGCCTTGAGCCACAAGAAAAGAAGATGAAATCATTGAGTGGAAAGTTCTATCCCCATGATCCTGAAAGCCATATGCCAAAAGAAGAAAATGGTCAAAGTTGTAATCTCCATTGGGTAAAAATAAAATCTCCAGGATACACAATGCACTCACCTTGAAATTGACAATCGCATATCCAGAGTGAAAGCCAGCCAAGCATGTAACCATAGCTGCACTTAGCTGCATCCATAAAGCATACACATTGTTGGAATACAGAAACCAGTAACAAATCAACAGTTGTCCTTCTCTACATAGAAGGCCACCACCTTGCATTTCATCCAGTGCGAGTTGTGTAATTACATTACTAACATAATCACAGAAACAAGAAAAATAATGAATAAACTGCGTAGCTTTGGCCTTTTTACGGTGAACTACTTTTGATGTAGCCCTTAACATGGCAAAATCTGCACCCTCCACCCTCTTTTCCTTTCCATCTTTCCGTCCCCCATCCGAGTCCCCCCACACCTCCCTAACAGGCTAACCCCCAACCCTCCCCTAACCACCCACCCAAAAAGGGTAAAAAAAAAAAAAAAACTTTTCCCTTCCCCGAGGAGCAATTCTTAAAAAGAGATGAAAGAATGAAGATTAGAATCTCGAGAAATCACCTTAAAGGGCCGTCGTTATCAAAGGGCGTTTGGCACCATGATAGAGCATTAGCAGGCAAAGGACCAGAAATCTGGAGAGTTAGTGAAAGAGAACTAATTATCAGCACAGAACTACAGAAAGCCGAGAAAGGATTACCATAGACACAGGAGACAGATTGAATCAAAATGTCCACCAAAATTCTTTCTTGCGAGAGGGAGGGGGGATTAGTTGGGCATGTATAAGCCATATGATAAGGAAATATATACAGTGGTAAGCATTAGTACCACAGCCCTAGAAGAAGGACATGGCATCAGCTAAGGAAGTTAACATGCTACAAGAATGATGCAGTCTGAGGGAATATTATCAAAAATGCGGTCGACTAAGGGGAAAGACTTTTAAGTTGATGACTCCAGACGATTAATGGGCAAAAGTGATGTGGACATCGAGTCATATCGAGGAGGAGGTGCTAGGGACTCATTGTCTATTCCTACTGGTTCGATTACTTGAGCGCGGGCCAAACAATTCATGCAAGCTATTGGCGTCATGGTTCGTGATCTTTGGCGTGAAGATGACCTTGGATCAAATCTTGAAGAATTTTGGAAATCTTGGTGCAATTTAATTATCTTGTCACCAAATAATTGACCAAGTCAATTTATATATATTCTTGTTTAAGAATATTCTAGAATATGACGCATTAGATATATATTCTTGTTTAAGAATATTCTAGAATATGAATATTTTAGAATATGACGCATTAGATTTTTAGGGTTTGTGTGGCAGCCTATATAAAGGATTTGCCAAATTTCTTTGGGGACAGATATATTTTATTTTTGAGGAAAAGAATTGAGAGGTTCTCTTTTAACTGTTCTTTTGAGGACTTGACCTAATCAAGATTCTCTTGTGGCGGTCAATTCGACTTATCAAGCGAGATAGCGAATTCTTTCGCTCATGGCGTCTATAACGTTGGTTGATTGACACGTGTTCGTCAACAAGTCACATTCATACTGAGGTTGCCAATCACAAGTTTGATTGGAGGTTGAGATTTGCAATTCACACCATTTGGGCCTTCGTAGAACGATCATTCCGCGACGATTCACATCAGTTTGGTATGAGAGCTAGATTCTACAAGGTCTAGTTATCTTTAATTTTCTGTTGATAATCAGCAATTTGAGATTTATTGGGTTAGGGTTTCGGTTCTAGTTAATTTAGGGATCCGATTGCTTTTGTGCTTCCATACGTAGTTGTTTGCTGTTAGTTTTAAATTTTCTTTTCTAGCATCTTAAATTGTATCTGAGTTCGTAAAAAAAAACTTAAAAAAAATTAAAAAAAAGAAGAGAAAGAAAGCGCACAAAAAAAAAGTGTGCAAGAGAAAAAAAAAACAGATTTGGCAAAAAAAATAAATTAGCCAAACAAAAAAAAAAACAAAATCGAGAAGGTGACTCGTTTGTTAATAGATCAAATTGAAACAAAATCAGTAGTGATTTGCGTTTCAATTGGAATTTCGAAAGTTGTACTTGTTGGTTTGAAATTGTTACTTGCTGAAACAAAATCAATAGTGATATAATCTTGTTTGATTAGTTTGATTGATTGTCTTGAGAGGTTCTCTTTTAACTGTTTTTTTTGAGGACTTGACCTAATCAAGATTCTCTTGTGGCAGTCAATTCGACTTATCGAGCGAGATAGCAAATTCTTTTGCTCGTGGCGTATATAACGTTGGTTGGTTGACACGTGTTCGTCAACAGGTCACATTCATACCGAGGTTGTCAATCACAGGTTTGATTGGAGGTCGAGGTTTGCAATTCACACCATTTGGGCCTTCGTAGAACGACCCTTCCGCAATGATTCACATCAAAAAGGCTTTTCATTACTCACGAAAAAATAAGGTCTTTCTTATAGAGAATGCCGGATTTCCAGTGGTTTTTCATAGACACGGCAATGAGGTGGAATTTTGTTCCATTAGTCGATAAAACTCCAGAGCGAAGTTCTTTCCGTCAGGCATCGATGAGTACACGCAAGTCCCATTCAAGTGGAAGGGGTTTTTAATAAGCACAATGCGTGGCTGCTCAAAGGAAGTTTCTGATAAAGTAACAAATATTAACCAAGACATAATATGACCATTTGACCAACTTCTAATCAAATGTGAGATCTTAAATCGACTTTTGTATTACGCTGCCCAGAAAGTAATATTTTGTAAATTTTGTTATCTCGACTTTAAGGGCTTGATTTGATCCCACCGAAAAGATAATGACCAGACCAAGGAGATGGAATTAATTCGAATGCGAAAAAGCTTATCCAAAATAAAATCTGATCAGAGTGCAAAAGGATCCTTTTCTTTCACCGTTCACCCCTCTTATAAACAAATTTACCGCTAGTTACCATCAGAAAAGATGTACTACTATCTTTGTTCGTCGTTGGAAAAAGAAAAAGTGGCAGTCTTTATTTAAACCACCGTTCCCTCTTTTAGTTTTTTCCCCTCTTGTCGTGACCCTCTCTAGATGAACCTTGGGATGAGTTTAACAAATCGTTAGGCGGGCGGATATAATCCTCTTGCGAGGTGACTGTCACGATTTGTGTGACATTCCGAAATTTAATCCATGTTTCAAATATATGAAATGGTTGTTTTATCAACGCGTTTATGGTTATTTTACTTAGAACTGATCACTCATGAGCTAACTAATCTATCAGGTGAGGCCGTTAAGGAATATAAACGCGACAGACTAGAGAATTTAATCAGAAATCAACCGCTCGACTATACTAATTGTCAAGAGTCAATATGACATTGTTATAAATTGATTAGCGAATGAATATAGGTCGATTTGATAGAAGTACGTAGTCGAATTGCGGGTGGTTTCGCATGATGACGATATTCACGTCAAATGGCAATAAACCGATTTTCTATCAATATTATATTCAGGATACGTAATTGAACCCTCGTGATTACATGACAATCGAGGGCCATCTATAATTCAGAGATGCACAAATGTGGATTGAAAATTATCGACCACGGGTCAAACCTGCTAAAACCCCTAAAAGCTACCAAATAGATTAGGTCGTACTAAAGTCATGTTTGATCGATTTTAACCATGAAATTTAATTTGGTTTCGAGAATTGGACGTTTGAGTGTGTCATGATTTATTTATTGGATGTCGTCTCATCTTTTGTCGAATTTTCGACAAGTCTGAAATTTTGTGGAAAAATGATTTTTGGACAAAAAAGAAAATGGGAAATGAAATTCGAATGGGGGAAGCAAATTGGGAATTTGCTGCACAAAAAGCTTTAACTTTGGAAAATTAAAGTTAAGAAAGTATTTGGGAGACTATAGATGTTGTTAGAAGAATTCTGAGGCATGGTGATGATTGAATTCTAGGATATTTTTCCCTTAAAGTCTTTGTTTGCTTTAATTCTTTCTCTCTCTCCCTCTCCTTCTCTCTTGCGTGAAACAGCCCCTTCTCCCCACGCTGCTTCTTCTTTCTCTTCTGCTCATTCCTTCCTTTTCTTTCCCCTCCATTCTGCCGCCATCTCCATTTCTCTTCACCTGGTGCTAGTTCTTCTTTTCCTTTTATTCTGCTGCATCCACCACATCACCACTCCACCACCAGCATCCCATCTTCACGCCGCCACCGCACCACCGCCAGCATCTCACCCTCACGCCCGTAACTCCACATCACCGCCTCACCACTGCCACACCAGCCGCACCTCCACCGCGTCCAGCCACCACCCGGCAGAACTCAACACAGCGCAACACCACCAGCAGCAACACCAAGCCAAGCCCTTCCTCCTTAGGTGAGGGCTTGAAGGACCGCCACCGCCGCCATTGAGCCCCGTTTGATTCAGGAGTGGCACATCCTCAACGCCGTCGCGTCGCCATCGCCGTGCGCCTACTGCCATCGGAAACCCGTGAGTTAACTCCCTAATCATTGATTAGACTGTTAATTATGCTTAGAGGTGATTAGATTAGCACTAATAGTGATTAGTCTTAATTAAAGCTTGGTTTAATTTAATTGAGATTAAGAATGATTTAAATTAATATTAATTGCAATTAGTTTAAGTAATTATGATTAAATTAATTGCTCATGGTTAGATTAATAAATTGAGTTTAGTTTAATTAATCGTCATTTATTTAATTAATCGCAATTAGTGTAATTAGTGACGGATTAGTTGTTATGTAGAATTTTACGCTTGTTTTCTTAGATGAAATTAAGCGTGATTTTGATGGTTTGCACATACAATATTACGTGTTTGATTGTTCTATGGCAAGTTCTGATTTCATTACAAAAGATGTCTTTATAGGCTATTAAATAGAAAAAAACAAGGTGTCGGGTTTGGATACCGAATTTTATGTGCTCAATAAAACAATGGAGTTTTAAAATAGATGCGTGCAAAGTTTGATGGGTTGATTCCAACTACGTGACCCGGTACGAATTTATTTCCGAAAGTTTTAAAGAAAAAAAAAGGGGTCGTCAAGTTTATTATTTGAAAGGGGAAGTGTTATGTTTTTGGTTAAATAACGGCAATAAAAGTTGGCTTGATTGATGATGTGCTTGAGTGGTCACGTAATTGAACCCATTATCCAATAGGTGTTTAGGGGTGATGCTTGATTTTATTGGATGCTTGATGGGGGTTTGGAAGCCGAGTCGCGGTTGAGGCCAGACTAATGTTCCTTTATGGAATGTCGTCTAGGTAAGGGTTCTAGACGTTACCGTACCCGATGGGATAGGCTGATGCTTTGTTATGCCGGAAGACCGCCGACACTTGTGTTGGCCGTGGCCCGAGGGGTTGTAATAATTGGAACATGTGTGTCGACAATGCACAGGAAAATTCTCGTATGTGTTCTGATTATTATTTATGCACATTTCACTATTATTGTTGTGCGAGATGTGCTAATGTGCAGGGGTGCGCTGAGGCGAGGTGAGTTTATGATTGGCATGTGCTTAGGCCACTTTCGAGGCGAATTTGCATCCTAATTGAGGCCTAGGGATTTGACTCGCTGAGATCTTATCTCACTCCGTCATTGTCTAGATATTGTCAGGTTCATAGAATGGAGATCCGCTCGGTTCATTTTGGGATTCCCCGGGATATGGAAGTAGAGACTACCCTCTACCCTATCCCTGGGACCAACTGATTCCGTGAGTTGGTAGTGACGATGGTGTGGTAGATGAGGGTTTTGTGAATGTGGTGCCCCACCGCTTCAAGGCTTGGTTTATTACGGAACCGAACGGTGGTCGAGAGGGTCCCCTGCATGGTTTTGATGGGCCGCCCATAGGAAATGAGGTTGAGCAAGACACTAACTCCATGGATATCGACATCCTTGATGTTGTCATAATAGATCCAAATTCCGAGCCAGAAGGGCTCGAGGAGCCGTGCTCACCTGGCGACGTGCCCGACTTATTGGCTAGGCCTGGGTATGGGTATTAGAGCGGATGTTAGAGTTTATATAGTTGGAAGTTAACCCCAACCTTGATCCTTTTTGTTAGTAGGTCGTGTAGAAGTCTATTTTGTAGCAGGCTTGTATATATTAAATTCTTTGGGTTAACCTATTAGTATATAAATTGTAGTTTGTGAAAAAAAATCGCTGTTCTGTTTTTACTATCCCTTTTATTGTTGATTGATTAGATGTTTAAATTAATTAGTTTCCGCATGCGTATAATCAAAAGATAAAAAGAATGGGTCAACGACGTGTCCTAGGGTGTCGCACTGTTAATCGACCGCTGAGGGATGTTTGTGTACTCGAGGTTCGGGGCGTGACAATTTGCATGAGCTATCCTAAGCACTTCCGATTGCATTTAGTGTCTTATATGAATGAAACTAGAGTCGTCACTAACTAATTCTAGGTCAATTGTTAATACCTAATTTTTAATCGATACATCACAAAAGACAAAACTTTGTGATTAAGGTTTTCAATTGCGATGAAACCCGCTTTTCGAACAAAAAGTGTCATTTTTCATTTCTTTTCCTTTGGCCTTTCATTTGTGGATAATTTTCTCGCCAATACAAAAAAACCCAAAAAATTAAAGAGTTGATTTGTGAGTTGACTTGTTGGTCAATCATTTGACCAAAAGTCAACCCAAGTCAAAATTTGACTTTTTGCATGAAAAGCTTCCAATTGGTCCTAATTTCACCTCGGCCACAATAGTTTAAAAAAAAAAAATCAAAATTTTGATCATAAAATCAACATTTTAATAACAAGTCACTGAAGGGTTTACCGTTTGACCAAAGAAATTGAAAAATATAAAAACTCAAAAATCATCTCATTTTATTTTCAATTTGACTTTGACATAAATTTTTTTTTTTTGTAAAGATCGATGAAGAACCTCATATTACGGATTTTTTAGATTTAGGTTCAAAATCGAATACAAGTAAAATTACTTTATTTCTATTTGCATTTTGACTTAGCTTCTTTTGCAACATGTGAACTAGAGGCAATTTTAAGATCACTTGTGTGACCATTTTGGTGATTTGGCATATCTAAGCAAAAATTGCTATTTTTAGCCTAATTAGGAGTCTCGATCAGTTCTGTTAACACCTAAATTTTGATTAGGTTTTTAATTATGCCTTAATTTATTTTATTTTTCCTTATTTTATATAATAAATAATAAATAATAAATAATAAAAACAACAAGAAAAAACAAAAAAAGAAGCAGCTCGCAGCTGTTGGGGCTGGGCCTTCAAGCCCAACCCCTCCCCTCTTTTTCTCTCCCTTGCGCAGGCCCCCAGGGCCCGACTCACGTGACCTAGCCCTTCCCTCTCCTTCTTCCTCTCGTCCTCTTCTTCCTTCCTCCTTCCTCCTCTGCAAGACATGCGCAGCGATGAAGACGCACTCGACGACAACCTATAGCAAAGAGAGGAACGTAGGCCGGTGGCTGAGAGGATGCAGCATTGAAGGCGAGTATGGCTCTGTGGAAGGGGGAAGATTTGACGCCGGTTTGGCCGCACCCAGGGCTGGTCGGCGTGCGAGGGCCAACGGCTGATCCTTCGTCGACTGGCCTCCTCCTCGCCTATAAATAGGAGGGCACAACCTTCGTCAAAGAACACACAGAAGCGACAAAGGATCGAGAGCTGTAGATCTTCGAAACCTCCCACTGACAGACTTCAGAAAGGGGGGCCGAGGACAAGTAGGCCGAGATCTGAGAGCTCGCGGCCGGAGAGGGAGAGAGCAATCGGAAGCGAGCGAGCGTCGCAAGCTTCCCCCGAGAGACTTTAGGGGAGGCTCGAGCGCTCGGAAGCCCAGATCTAAGGAGGAGGGAGGGTCGGATTCGAGGAGAAAAGAGGTGCCGTCGATGCTACCCAACTCCATCCCCACTCCAAGCCGAACGCTCCTGACCACCTCGACGCCACCGCTGCACCAGATCACCGTTGCTGCTCACCACCTGACAAAGACATCCCCAGAGCCGCCTTGCCGTACTCTCGTTGCGAACAGGTAAAGGCCGTGCTCGCCCGCATCGTCACTGTCGCTTCGCCTTCTCCCTGAGAACCTAACAGCTGCCCATTATTGTGTCGCCGCTTCTTGCGAATCCAGTAGCCACTCATTGCCAAAACCCTAGCCGCCGTCCGCCGCGTTGTTGTCGTCAAGTCACCGCTTGGTGATGTCCCAGCCTCGGCGCTGCGGATCACCAAATCTCGAGGGTTACATGCAGGTCGGGTCGGTGAGATCAAAATGGGTCACAGCTACAAGCCGGGTCAGCGGCTAAAAACCGGGTCGGGCGTGGGTCTGAACCGGGGTAGGGTTTGGCTTCAAAGCGGGCCGGGTTGTGCGCGTGGGCTAGGTAGATGTTGGGTTGGAGTTTTTTCATAAAGTGGGTCAAAATCGGTTTGGGCCTTTTTTTTTTTAAAAAAAAAAGAAAAAATTCTGAGCTAGGCCCATGTTGCGGGTCCGTCCAGGTCTCGTAGGTTGCGAACCGGGTCGGTCCCAATCCGGGTCGGTTTTTTTATATTATTATAATACAATATAATATTTTTTAAAATAAAATATAAAAAAATAATTTATCTTTCGATAAAAATAAAAAAAATATCCAATATTTTCCTAAAAAAGCCAAAAATGTTAGAAAAAGCCAAAAAATGATTCATATTTTCAGAAAAAAAGACCAAAAAAAAAAAAAGCTTTTTTATTTCAAAAAATAGAAAGAGGTCCCCAAAAAAAATGTGTTTCTCCACAAATGAATGGAAAATCCCTCAAAAATTCAAAAAGCCTTAGGGTTTAAACAAGATTAGGTACTAAAAGGGCATTAGTTATTAACTAGTGTAATTAAGTCCCCGATCCTAATTTCTCTGGTTGCTTAGGAACGAGTATTTCTCCAAATATTTTGCTTGGGTTTGTAATCGACCCACCCCAAACCGATTAGTGGCGACTCCGTTTTAAAATTAATTTATAAGTTAAAAAACTTGGACCATTAAGTCGTGAATTGGCGGACTTGGAAGAGTCTAGGCTAAAATAGACATTAGCCGAACCTTTAGCCTCAGTAAGGCGATCGCCTCGATCGGGCGCCAAAAAAAGAGAGGTCGCGACAGGTTCTTCATGGTTTAAGAGCAATCATCCTAAATTAACTCATTTTCTTAGACCAAATCCAAATCCAAGGTTAATTTTGACATATTCACTAGGGAAATTTCCAATTTGATGGATTTAGGTTACTTAAACTTTGGAAAGTTAGGCTAATGAGCTTCAATTAGTGCAATTCAAGTCGACCCATTCTAGACTAAGGTTTAATTTGATGGGTTAAGGTTTAATTTCATCGTTAGCCCTCAATTGAATTTTGACATAATATCCGTATGATCATTCTAGTGTCAATTTGGATGCATTAAGCCATCATGAACATGGGTAATTAAAGCAAATGATATCTTGCTATATCAATTAAAGTCGATTTCGATTAACTTGGTTTTGAGGATGGGAATTGCACAAATTATGCTAATCAGCTAGAAATTCCAAATTCGCATACCCATTGAATTTAAGCATGATTTTCAATATTTGTGGGGTAATTAATCCAATTAAAATCAATTGAGACATTTTTGAGAGTCTTGATTGATTTAATTTCAGCGAATTTGGATTATTTTCCTTCAAATTAGCCCATTTTCATTCTAATTGGACAAAAAATTTTCACAATTAGGTCCTTACATAAAATTTTGAAAGAACTGACCAAAACTAATCTAGACCAACCAAATCGGGTAGAACCTATTTAGATCGGTCTGATTAGCCCAACCTGCTTCTGGAGGGAAATGACCGGTTCAGCCATTTTTCAATGGCACTCTAGTGGTTGGTGATTACCCCTGATTGGCCCAAGCCATGGTCGACTCTCCCATGCCCCTCTTGCAATAAAATTACGGAATTACCCTTGGTGAATTTACTAAATTGCCCCCAAAGTGCTATGTCACTAATCCTAGTCATTAAGATTAAGCCAATTAAGAGACTTGCTTAAGGATTGAGCATTAATTTTTAGCCATTCATCAATGATTAATTCTAACCATTCATCTAGACATGTCATTGATCCATGTGATCAACTTTAAACCAATAGGATAAAGCCTTCATCAAGAAGGAATAATGTGAGCCTTTGGATCAAGTCAAGGGCCCAAATTTGATTTTGATTGGGGTATGAGTTCATCTTTCCTTTCAAAATTGGGAAGGGGGGCTACATCTTTTTGCAGATCAATCTCTCTCGTGCGCATGGTCTCTCTCTCTCTCTCTCTTGACCATGCGTTCCTTACCGTCCCATTGCCGCTTGTCAACACCCATTCAATGGTCCACTAGTGCTCCGACCACCATAGTGTGTCTCTCAGCCTAGTTGCAAGCCTCGCCAAAGAGCCTCAATTGGACTCCATCTTCCTCATGATCTGAAGACCAGCTTGCACGTCAGTAGCTCATCTGATTGGTTCGAGTGGTGAATCTGATAGCTAGTGTTCTCCTCCGGTGGTCCAAGCCTTGCAACACTCTTGGTGGACCTATCCTTTAGCCCTTAGTGGCCGATGTTCATCTAATTGGTCACCACATTCTATCTCATTTTAATCTTCCTTGGGTTACTTGTTTGAGTTTAATCGATCACATATTCACTTTATATTTCTTTTGATCATCATCTAGATCTTATAAGGAGCTTGCATTAGTCATCCGTCAAAGTTTATAGGTGGTTGTCCTAGCTCATTTGAGCTTGAAGAACAATTGTAACAAGGTAAACTTCATCAAATCGTGAATCCAATGAAGCGAGGTTGCAATGGACAATTGGGGTCATGATTCGTCTGAGTCCATGTTTCTCAACCTCATTGCATTTGAACGCTCCCACGTCAGTGCTGGGAAGGAGGTCACGTCCTATATGATGAAAGTAATTTGAAGGTGAAATGCTTACAACTCACACAAGGAAGAGATGAAGATAGATAGGCTTGTAGATTTATTTCACCTTCACAAAAAAACAATTACAAGACTCTTGTATTTATAAACTTGTTACATGACCTTTACTCTTCCTAATAGATAAAGCTAGCTTTTTGAATAAGATCTAGAAACTAACATAACAATTACCATATCTCACCTTATATTTGAAAACAATCACTATCTCTAAAAACAATTACCACACCTAAAAATACGAATAGAGTCATAAAAGATAATGATGAACAAACTTTATTAAATATTAGGCTGTAATTATGTTTCTTCTTCAATGTGGATGAATTTGGTTTATTTCTAACACTACATCTTCTTCATGGACAACCTCATCAACAAGGGGCAGGATGTGGTGCTGCTCCACACCAAGGGCATCATAAATAATGCCATGGAGAGCGACGAGGCGGCAGCCAAGCTGTTCAACTCTCTGGCCATGGGCGTGGTGCTGGACCGCAACAGCAATCTCAATGATGTGATCAACAAGGTCAGAGAGTACTGCAGCAATAAGAGGCACAAGTGGAGGGCCAATCTCACCCACACCTACTTCAGGAATCCTTGGGTTACATTGTCTCTCATCATAATTCAGACCATATATACCGTGCTTAGCTACAACACAAAAACCTAGCATTTGCTTCTCTGTACAATTTTTTCTTCTTCTCCATTTTTTTGTTTTTCTCTTGATGGCTCTCTTGATTTAGATGTTATTGTTAAATAATCTCTCTAGAATAGTCTACAATACTCTCTATGTGTCTATCTCTTAGTGATAGGTGAATTTTGTGGCAGAAGAACGCTTGGGAAGTCGGTAATGTTTGTAATAAAAGAAGAGTCCATGTTAAAGCTCTTGGAGGAAACTTTCTTGTACCACGTCGGTCATCTAGAAAAAGCATACCCATCTTCATCGAGAAGCATAGCAGAAAGCTAAGAAAGAAGCATCCCTTGTATTTAAAGCCTCTTTAATACAAAATCCATAATTTTCCTATTGCTCTCTCTTTTTGCTTTAAAATTAGCCGCCCACTAACCTTACATTTTCTCACCCTTTTTCAGTATATCAAGCTAACTGTTATAAATGAATCTTGTTTTCAGTCATGTTCATTTCCCTCTTCAAGCGTCTTGAATGGTCGACATTTGGCTGCTATTTATCATCATCAGATGATTATTCTCTTGTTTCAGTCCTCTTCATGTGTTTCCATTGCCTCTTTTCCATGTCATTCCTCAATGGCTTCAAAATCCAAAGTCACCTATATATTTGCCAATTGCCAAGCAATCAATATTAACATAGTCTTTTGTCTAGGAGAGAAAAATATTTTGAAATTTCCAACATCCTTCCTAAAATAAAAATTATTCATGTTTCATAGACCCCCATTGTAAATCTTCTATCGAAATGAACTGATGGTGAACTACTATTATGCAGGGAGAAGTACACTAATGGTGCCATAAATTGTGTACGTCGCTCACTTTGGTGCCAAAAGTTTCCATTGGATCACTTAAATACTAAAAATTTTGAAAAACAATTACTTTGGTGCCATCGCCAATTTGGTTGGCTGGAAATCCGACGTGGCAGTTTTTTTATTAATTTTTGACGCCGATGTGGATCGCCGGAGAATACAATCAGCATACAAATAACAAAACGATGTCGTTTACCGTTTTCCCCCAAATAAGAAACCCTAAATTCCCAATTTCGACTAGCACCGGAAGTTGAAAACCCTAATCTCCAATTCAACCATTTCGAGTGCATACTTCGATTTTTTGCCAAAGTTATCAGCTCGCTTTTGCAAATGGAAGACAAAAGTTTCAGCAACAGCTTACATTCCTACAAGAAAAGAGAATTAGATTGTGAGTGTTACTGTTATTGTGGGTTACCGAGTCTGAGAAAAACATCTTGGACTTGGTTGAATCCCGGGAGAAGATTTCAGGGGTGCGGCAGATATAAAAAATGCTCGAAGTGCTAATATTTCAAATGAGTTGATAGGAAATTCTTTAATCGAGCGACAAAGGTGATATTGGAGTTACTTGAAGGCCGAAATCAACCTCCACCTATGTTAATGGATGAGTTGAAGGATGTCGACTCAATGCAAGCTCAAATGAAGGGTTTAACATCTCTGGTGGATCATTTGAAAAGGGAGGTTTCAAGGCTGAAAATTGAAAGAAACTTTTATCGAGCGTTGATTATGTTCTTAGTCTCTTGGATAGTTTATTCAAATGTAAAGTGAGTAATGATAAGAAGTTTGTATATTTACCATAGTTGAAGACGTAGAATATGCACTTGTATTGGATTATTTATAAGTAAATTTGTTTTTTGGTTTGCTGCAATTTTTATATGGAGCTGAATGTTTTGTTGTTGTAATCTATGGGTAGAAATGCAAGGTTGGACTTGAAATGCATTAGTTGTGAGCACTTAAAAGTTTTGTTGTTTAGTTGTGTATTGTCAATGTTTGTTTTGGTTAGTTTTCACTTCAAATATAATGGTTTGATGTATTTTTTATTTGGTAATAGTTTATTGCATTGAAAACTTTTGGTAATGGTTTGCTGCATTGAAAGCTTTTCGTAATGGTTTGCTGCATTTTTTATTTGGTAATGGTTTGCTGCATTTTTTATTTTGTAATGGTTTGTTGGTTTGCTGCAACTGTTACACCATGGCCGAAATTAAAGGATGGTGGCAAATTCACGATTGACCATTTCAGTGCCATAAGTTGTAAATAGTGATCGCTTAAGTGCCAAGTTTTTATAAAAGTGATCATTTAAGTGCCAGTTGCGATTACAAAGTGATCACTTATGTTGCACAAGTTTTTTTAAAAATAACATGTTAGTATCAAATGTCACATTCCAAATGTACCTTGTTCTTGCACCTTATTCTTGCACCAGTTGAGTTGCTGGTGTATCTTCTTGCACCAATTCATGCAGGTGTTGATGCAACAAGATGTACTAGCACCCAAAGTGTTCTTGTAGCAGCACATATAATCAGAACCCTGCAAATTCATTATAATCCACAACTTCAACCAACAATAGCAACATTGCAGCAACAACAATATTGTAGTAACAACAAAAATAAAATATACAGCATAACTGACTTGCTAGCATTTTAGCTGAAACCAACACAAGAGAAAATAAAATAGTGATTCCAGTACTTGCCATTAACATTGCTTGATTGTTTACAAAAGCAAAGAAAAGCATGTCTAACTTCACTCCCCAATTATCGAAAGTTCAACACTCTCCTAAAAAAAAAAACAATGGCAATATGCAGGCAGCAACCACCATTGATGATATAATACCCAACATACTCCTAAAAAAAGAAAACATGAAAAAAGACCATGTCCAGCATCATATAAAAAGAGACCATATCCAACACCTTCCCATCAGTCAATATTGACAACACCATGATCTCATTTTTCTCTTGGAGCTTTGAATTGATTCATAATCCGAGCACTCTTTCGAACTGGATGTGCAAGTTCTTGAACTGGGCTTTCTATCACCTCATTTTCATTTTCCTTGTTTTTGACGGTGGCTATTTTTGTTCTAGCACGTGTCATGTGTTGGTCCATATCATCACTACTATTCCCAATCGTTGGTTGAGATGGAACTGGTGTCGAGTCTTTTTTGGATGGCTGTTTTGCAGCTATACCCGCTGTCTTCTTCTTCTTCTTTGGAGCACTCTTCTTTGGTTACGCCCTTGATTCTTGAGTTGGCCCATCTTAAGAGAGAAGTACCTCCGAAATTCTCTCAGCCTACAAGAACATAGCGATATTGTCAATCAAATGAATTAAAATACAACAAATTAAATGCATGATGTCTATAAATCTTACATTCAAAATAATCATCCCAGTATGTTCATCTGTGTAAATCCCATAACCATATTACCTTAATCTTTTTCTAAGAGCCCCTCTTGTTCGCTGTGGTGCATCATTTTCAGCAACAACAATCCTTGTAGCAACCTCTGCAACTTATGCAGTTGCTCGTCTTCTCACCTGAGAAACACATAATAAATGTAAATTTTAGCCCATAAAAGACCAAACACAGCAATGTACAACTTACAGGATATTTTTTTCTTGTTTGCTCAACAGTGGACTCAGTTGTTGTTGTTGATGTCCTGCCCATTCCAATCCCTATCCCTACACTTGAGCCTGCAATAGGGCCTTTTTCTGGCCCTTTAGTAGGCCTTACAACAATGTACTGTATTAGGATTATGACCAACTACAATGAATAATTAGACATCTACTCATTTTCATGGTGGAAACAAATGGAGAAAACTTCTCAAATTACAAGTACATGACAGAGGAAAAGCACAAGAGAAGCCAGTACACATGGTCAACCATCAAACTCTATCGAATAAGAACTGTAAAGTTACTAAGACAAAGATGATACTTACCTTACAACATGGCTTTCTGTTTGTCCTTCAGTAGGCATTACAGCAGGGCCTTCTGTCCTCCCTTCAATAGGCCCAACAAGAAACTCTTCAATAGGTCCTATCCCTAGCACTGAATCAACCATTACATCTTGCTGTTGATGCTGCTTTTTCAGCTAACAACCTTTCTTATTTTGCCATTCCTTGCGGTAATAGGAGTATTTCATTTTTGATCCAGTCCTACTCATCCTTTGACTTGATGCCTCTTCCTACTGCATTCTTCACCTCTTTTTTGGCCTTCTTATTTGCTTCTTCAACGGTAAAGGTAGAGGGCTTTCATGATTTGTTGGCTCTCAAAATTTGCTGCTTCTGATAGGCTGCATCATGAATTGGTATGAAGCAATGTATGAGCTTTTTTTGTACCAATCATGTAGATAATCAGCTGGGTTTTCTTGCTTCATCTGAATAGCACAAATGGCATGGGCACAGGGAATTCCATTCAGTTGCCAGACTCGGCATGAACACTTTCTTCTATCTAGGTTGACATCATACTTATCCTAATTTTGAATAATCTCATATCCATTATCTATATTCCAAACTGGATGGCGGAACCTACTAGCAGCAATATTTGCATCCAATCTCTTCACAATCCTAGGGCCATAGTATCTACTCCATTTTGTAGCCTCATCTCTTTGCTTATGCAGTCTAGTCATAACCATAACTCGAATACCATCAAGCATGCTGATGATTGATTTGCACATGGCCTCTAAAATTCTACCATTGAAAGCTTCACTGAGGTTGTTATTAATGATATCGCATTTGAACTCTTTGCTGAAGAAGGCTCGACACCAGTGCTTAGCTTCTCTCTGGAAGAGTGCATCAAAATCTTCATTTGTCAGCTGCAACAATCCTTGTTTAGCTAATCTGAAATCAGCCATATTCATACTCTTTGCTATCTGCCAGAATTGCTTTTACAACCTATCTCCTTTGAAGTTTCTTGACAAGTTTGCATATATGTGCCTCGCGCACATTCTATGCTCACCATGTGGCATTAACTCAGAATAAGTCCATACAAAAATTCAAACTAATAAATACAAGTCAAGAAAAATATGCAATTGATTAATATTAAAAGGGAATGAATTAATTGACAATGAAATTACCTTCTGTTGGTCGCTCATGAATGCCCATCCCCCCATCGATTATCTCAAGGTCAGCGATTAAATTTTTTAGGAACCAAAACCAAATATCCTTGTTCTTTATCTTTACCACTACCCAAGCTATCGGGAACATTTGATTATTGGCATATATCCTCACAGCAACCAACAACCCCCCTTTGCATAAACTTTTTAGAAAGCATCCATCAAATCCTATAACTCTTCTACAACCACCAAGAAGTCTCATTTGCATGCATGAAAACAAACATAAAATCTATCAAATCTAGACCCAAAATCAGGGAGTGGCCTATCCACAACCTCTATATATACCATACTAGATGGGTTTTGAAACATGCATTCACCAACATAATCCCATATCTGCGCATATTCTTCCTTATACCCACCCATCAATATCTCCATCATCCTCATTTTAGCTCTCTTACATTGATTCCTTGACACATTAACCCCCACTTGCTCCTTCACTAATTGTTGAAATTGACGACTCTTGATCTCAGGCGTTGCTTTGATAGTATTGAAAAAAATGCTTTGATAACCATACACTTGTTACCCTTTTATTGTTAAAGATAATTGGACAAGTATGCTCATCTTGAAATGACCTAATTTAGAATGACACATTCTTACTAAGCGCGGCATAGAGCTTCCACGAACAATTAGGTTGTGAGCACTTAGTTCTCACAAATTCCTTCGTATTTCTAATGAATTTAACGCTTCTCTGTTCACCAATTGAGTTCTTCACAATAGCTTCCTTGAACTGTTTGGCATCGTCAAGTCTCATGTCCACCGACAAAATAGGTTTATCAACAGTCGGATTATAGAAATGGTGCTTGCTTTTTCTTCGAGGAGCAAGTTCTTCATTATCATTGTCAAGCTCATTTTCCGAACTAGCAACTTCATCGCCACAGCTTTTTTTTTTTTTTTTTATCTTCACTTCTATTACCCTCAGCTTGATCTCCATTCCTATTTATTGGCTCGGGCCTTTTTACTGAAGCTGCAAGTTTTTTTCTCAGAAATTCCCTTTGTTTTTGCCTTGACTATGCGAGTTCATCATTATCTTCGTCACTTGGGAGATTTACTAAAGCCAAACATTCATCTTCCGATTCACTAGATAAAGCAATTTCCCATTCTAATCCAATGAAGTCTTCATCACCCACATCTTCACCCAAATCTTCACCCAAGATTTTAGGACATCTCCCTCTTTGTTCACCTCTATCAATATGACTTATCTCCCTCTCATTTTTCCCTTCATCTAACCTAAACTCATCCCCGACCTGATTACTCGCTTAAATATGATCCCTCACTTCTCCTCCTTCAATGGTCGTCTGCTCATCCCCATCCTCATCCTCATTCTCATCCTCACTATAATACTCAACATATACCTTAGTTTATTCACCGTGAAGATAATGGTAAATGATATCCTTAATACCATTATCGTCATTAAAAAATCTCAACCCATTCTTCAATTCCTTCCCAGGAACACAGTAATGTAGTTTTTGCACTTTGTATCGTAAAAAATACACCAAATCCCTCAAAAAATCAATATATGATGGCTTTCAAACATTGACATAAATAATACATTTATTTCCACCACTATATTCCTAATCTTTAGTTCCAATAACAAACTCTCCACCATAACAAACAATGACACCTACCTAATTCGCGTCCATGTTGATGCTGCACCCAATGAAAAAAAAAAAAGAGTCATTGTCGTTTTGTTGGAACCACATGATAGAATCGGCAACTTCATATGCAAGTCACTGTTGTTTTGTTGTCAAGGAGCAAATGCGACTAAAACCTCCCAAATTCGGTGCATTTACAGAAACAAAAGAAACCAAATTAAATAAACAAAGTGAGGTCCCCACCACCCATTTTTCAATTCAATCACATTTACACTCGGTCCCCCACAAAAGTAGTCTAATTAATTAAACAAATAAATTTGGTCTCACCACTGTTTCCCTCCGAGTCAAGGCCCTCTGCACCCTATATTTCTATTCGGTCCCCACAACAGAAAACGAATGAACGATGGAAGAATAAATTTTTCTATTCCGTCCCCATAAAAGTGACATCCCCACCACTTTCCCCACTACTTTCCCCCCTGAGTCGAGCCCTCAATTTGCCTTCCGTGCCCTAACTTGCCTATCGGAACCCTAATTGTTTCGCAAAATTAATCAACGTAGAGAACATGACAAACCTGAACGATCGTGAATGACGACGCAACTACAGCGATGGCCGAGTGACGGCGGGCGAGCGACGGCAGGTGAGCGAACGACGGTGGGTGAGTGAGCTATGGCCGTCGTCTAGGAGAACCGTATACGAACCCTATTTTACTCCCTCTTTAGCGACAACATTTTTTGCTATGGAGCAACGCGGCGTCGTTTCTGATGTGAATCCATGGTGGATGGCAAGAAACAACGTTGTTTCTTACGAAGAAAGGAAAACTGCGTCGTTTTATGCTATCCACCATGAACAATCTTAAGCCACGTTGATCTTTTTTTTTTTTTTTTAAATATAAAAGCCACGTAATCATTTTGGCCGGAATTTCTCGCCGGTGGCACCAAAATGATCGTTTTTCCTCCGATTTGGCACTTAAGTGATCTCACGAAAACTTTTGGCACCAAAGTGAGCGCCGTACACAACTTATGGTACCATTAGTGTACTTCTCCCCTATTATGCATAGACAAAAGCCAGCAAATTGTTGAGAACTGCAACTTTTTAACCTTACTGAACAAAATTCATATTTTCTGTGTGAACTGCAAAAGAACCACAATTTAAAAGATGAAGTTCATTGCTTCATTAAATATTTAGCAATCTTGGGTATCCTTCCAGAGTGGCAATAGCTCGATATCCAGCTTCCTATTGTCTTCCACTTCTGATTAAGCTCAGCTGCCATAAGAAGAGTTATCAATTTTGCAACATGGTCCGACAAATGATAATTCTAACGTTTTGTAGTTAAAATAGGGAACTGGAAGGAGAAAGCAAAAATACAATGTTTTCCTCATGACATGGCCAATAGAAGCTTTGGAGATAAATGGGCAACACATTCGAAGCAGCGATGACATAAATAGTCAACGCGTTCTCGCCTATCCGCTCCAGAACCAACGTAGTAGACCTAGGTCCCCTGAAGCCGACCTGTTGAGGAAAAGCCCATTTGGGAAAATCCAGAATACGTGGAACATAAGGTAAGGCTTGACAAGGACAAGATCCTCACTGTCACTATAGCATTTACGCAAGTCAATCAGATTGTAAAATCGTCAATATGTGATTGAGGGAATCCACAATGCATTACCATCAGGTAGATTAGGGTAAAGAGAACACGGTCTAAAACAGCAGTCATGCCCATTTAACTGCATGTATAGAGAACCTTGCTCCCATACTCGCCAGTTACGACAAAGCAAATGATAGATAAATTAATGAAGCTATCCTCATAAGTGATAGTTGATTTTGATCAAGATCGAAAGTAAGTTGTTGGGAATAGCGGATCCCCGAAAACCGGATTCGACACTAAATCGAACCCCTAAAGCAAAGCGGAAAATGAAACCCGGGAAAAACATGTGTCACTGATCGTAAAGCACACCACGGATTCGAGTGTACCTTGTTAGCCACATATTAGACACCAATGCCGAAGATCGAGGAAGAAATTCTGATTCGATGATGTCAATTCGCCTTGAAAGGGAAATGGCGTCGCCTTAAGCGTACTGTTCTTTTTGGAGGGAGAGAGGGAGAGGAATGTACGTGCGTTATTCCAACGGGTGTCCACTCGCACATGGTGGGCTAAACAGAATTCTCTTTACCTCTCTTCAACATTCATACCGGTGAATAATCCGTGCGACCAGCATACTTTGAGAGCTCATTGTCATACATCTGTTAGGAATATATAGTAGCTCATGATGGGCATCATATCCTGAGTAGATTTAGTATGCAGTACCCTAGATCGATCGATCACATTTACATCTTTCTTGATCTCTTTCAAACAATGATATATATATATATATATATATATATATATCGTATTCACAATTATGATTATCCCAAAGACAGTCATAATTGGTTAATCGATGAATACAAAACTACAATGTGATTCTCCAAAATCGATCTTCCTCTTTCCTTCAAACTCTCAATTTCAATTTAGCTTACTTTTCTAGAAATGTCCCATTAGATCGAATCAAACTCATTACCATTGGCAACATCCTAAGATAGCAAACACTAAATAGAAATTTTGAGAATAAGTAAGAGTCATGAGGGGACTAAAAAATTGAGGAACTCTTTTCCTCAAGAGTCTCACACGACATAAAAGTTGAGATCAAACTTTTGCCACTCTTATCGGTCGTTTCATGCATACGTAGTATGAAATACGTATTACGGTATTAACTTCTTTCCCATGGAGCGCATGTCTATACCTTTCAATACCATACAGACGATAGTTCAGACATACCCAATGTCTAACTTGAGTTCACGTATCTACTCATTCACAAAATTCATCAGAACTCACATTTGGCATCATAGACAGATAAAGTAAAATATGTGGGTTATTTTACTTTCGGACATAGTAAGTATTATGTCCTCATCTTAACACCCAGTTAAGGTGACATACGTATTTTAAGCTTGAGCTCTCGATTATCACTTAGATAATAAGCTTAAAAACAGTTTCATCTTTATTTATCACACAGTAAATAAATGCAATTACCTTTGTGAGTGGGCTAATCTTATAACTGTCCGACATACTTTCTCATTTTAAAATAATACACTAAGCATTAAGATGCATAAATATCAAACAAATATTCATAGGCATTAATGATGAAAGACACAAATTCATCAAATGTGAACACTTCAGGGAAATTACAATCCAGTACATCAGACTCTACGCAATTCTAGAGATTTTACATGCCCACAAAACACATCTCTAGGTTTTGGCTTTGTCATAGGATCTGCTACCATTCTATGCGTAACATGTACTGTAAGTTCACATCTTTTCGTGCAATCATATTCTTGACAAAATTATACTTGGTATCTATATGTTTGGTTTTGTCATGATATTTTGGATCTTTGGTGTACACTTTTGCTGCTTGGTTATCACAGTTAACCAACAATGAATCTGCAGCACTTCAAATAACACCTAATTGATCCAATAATCTCTTAAGCCAAACATCTTCTTTTATTGCTACTGATAATGCCACAAACTCAGTTTCCATCATGGACAAGGCTATACACTTTTGTTTCTTACTGCTCCAACATATGGTGCCATTATTCGGTAAGAAAAAAATCCAGAGGTAGATTTTCTTTCATTTAAATCTCCTCCCCAATCAAAATTAGAATAGCCTTAGAATCGCAGATCCTTTCCTTAATAACTCAACGTATAATCAACAGTCCCCTTTAGATACCTTAGTATTCTTTTAACGGCTTTCCAACGTGATTGACCTGAATTGGATTGGTATCTGCTCACCATTCCAATTGCATAACATATGTCAGGTCTTGTATACATCATAGCATACATCAAGCTCCCAACAGCACTAGCATAAGGAACATATTTCGTTTGTTCCTTCTCTTGTGGAGTCCTTGGACACAGTCTATGGCTCAATCCTTCACCTTTTGCAATAGGAGTGTCTATGGATTTAAAATCCCATATCTTTCAATTCAAAATTGGAAGACAATCAACTTTTGACAGTATTGACAAGCTCCATATTGCTTCCGGCAATTAGTATATCATCAACATATAATGATATAATCACAAATAGACCTTTGGATCTTTTGATATATATATATATATATATATATATATATATATATATATATACAATGATCCTCATCTATCATTGTAAAATCATATGCCATTATGGCATTATGAAATCGTATATACCATGTCTTGACGACTGCTTAAGGCCATATATCGACCTCCAAAGTCGACATACCTTTTTTTCTTGGCCTTTCACTATGAAACCAGCAGGTTGTTCCATATATATTTTTTCCTCTAATTCTCCATTGAGGAAAGTAGTCTTTACATCCATTTGATGTAACTCAAGATCCATACTAACCACTATTGCCAGAATTATGCTAATCAAGGTAAATCTCACTACAGGAGAAAATGTTTCTTCATAATCAATTCCTTCCTGTTGATTATACCTATTCGCCACAAGGCGAGCCTTATGCCTTTATATCGAGCCATCAACTTTACGCTTTATTTTGAGAACTCACTTGTTCCCAATAGCTTTGCGTCCTATTGGAAGATCAACCAGTTCCAAACTTGGTTAGACTTCATTGACTCCATTTCCTCTTTCATTGCATGAATCCATTTTCCCTTACTAGGGCAATTTAGAGCCTCATTAATATTTCTTGGCTCATTCTTATCTTGCGGAGCAATCATAAAAGTTTCCCCTTTAATGTCAAAACGTCGACGGGGAATACTTTGGCGACTTGTTCGCCTTATGGGAGATTGTACACTTAGCACATCATTCCCCATTATGCTCCCACTTGGATTAGATAATGATGATATCATCTCATCATGTGATTGTAATTGAGAATGAGTTGAATTCAATTCATCACTTCTCATATTACTCCCACTTGGATGAACTCCATTAATATCATTATCTTGATCCAAGGTTTCAAATAGGGAACAATCTTCCTCTATTTTGCCCTTCTTAGAAAATTCATCCACTAAGAATGTGACATCCCGTGATTCAAATTCAGTTATACTCCCACTTTCCAAACTTGTGAGAGAACTTATGAGTATAGACAGCATAACCCCATGGCTTAAGAAAACTTAAGTCCGGTTTTCTACCTGTCCATAACTCATATGGAGTAGAACTAACTGATTTGGAAGGCACCCGGTTAAGTATTTAGATAGCAGTTAATAACGCATCACTCCAAAAAGTGATATGTAAGTTAGCATACGCCATCATGGACCTAACCATTTCCAGTAGGGTTCTGTTTCTTCTCTCTGCAACACCATTTTGTTGAAGAGTATATGGAATAGATAACTGTCTTTCTATTCCTTTTTCATCACATAATTTTCTGAACTCATCAGATAAATATTCTCGACCTCGATCGGATCTAAATACTTTTATTTTCTTGTTTAATTGATTTTCAACCAAGTTCATAAACCTTTTGAAACAACACAATACTTCAGATTTATGAGAAATCAAATAGACATATCCGAATCGAGTATAATCATCTATAAAAGTAATGAAGTAAACAGCCCCATGCCTTCCTCTCACATTCATTGAACCACAGACGTCAGAATGGATTAAATGCAGAGGATTCAGCTCTTTTACTTTTTCTAAATGGTTTCCTCGTCGTTTTCCCTACTAGACAATGCTCATATATGGGAAATCGACTTTTTCAATGTTGCCCAACAAGCCCTCTTTTGCTAGTCTATTCATACGATGTTGGCCAATATGGTTAAGTCTAGCATGCCACATAATTACATCATTATCATATGAAGTAGGTGACGTGAAACAAGGGAATAACAAATATTGACATCAATACAGTCAACATTTAGTACAATAAAACCATCAAGAAAGTGACCACAACCATAGTAGTTTGTATCCAAATACAAATCTACACTGCTATTACGGAAGTTTACACTAAAACCAAGCTTAACCAACATCAAAACAAACACAAAATCTCGACGAATCTTCGGAGCATATAGAACATCATGTAGGAACAAGGTGCGTCAACCACGCATGTTCAATTGGCAGGTGTCAATCCATTTAACTTTATCTCTGGAGTTATATCCCACATAGATCCATTTAGTTCCAGTTGGTACTCGTCGAAATTCCACGAAGGATCCTCTATCCTTCGCTACATCATCTGTTACTCATGAATCTACAGTCCACAAAAGATTGGATTCAGCTAATAATGCAGAACTTGACATAAAAGCAAAGTTCTCAAATGTACAAGAGGTGTTTACCTTCTTTGGCTCACGACAGTCGCGAGCATAGTGACCCTTCTTGTCACAATTGTAACACCTCACCTTTGACATTTTCTTCACTTGAGGACGTTTTCCTCTCTTGTGTTGGTTAACTCCTGATCTCTTGCAATAAGGACTTGATCTCTTGCATTCCCACATATTGAACGAATCAATACGCTTGTGCTTAGAGCTCAAAGCCCTTTCTGAGCTAGAACCAGCATTGCAAATATCTATTTTCAGCTCACATGCTGTTAAGCGATCCTCTACCAGCTCAAGGTGGCGCACAGCATCCTCAAGATCTTCCATAACATGGTCAAGAGCTTCTAGTGCTTCTTGCTTTTCCAGCACATATTGAATCTTCATATTCAATATTTCATAATTGTAGCCGTTCATATCAGCAATTACGTTCTTAGTTGCTGAATCCATCAATCTGAACACATCAGACATATATACACGAATAATTAATGCCTATCATATATGCATCAACTTTGCACAGACCCATCATATCAATGAATAATTTCAAGTAAGGTTTCAGAATCAAAATGTCACTATGTTTCCAATCATCCTCTAAAAATCCTAACTTAAAACTATCATTAATATAGTTGTCTTATGCAAAATAAATTCTATGAAGTTACAAAAACTTCTATAACTACCCACTGCAATCAGCAATTAACAGAAAGCAACAGATAATTGACATCCAATAAAATAATAATGCTTTCATCTAATACAACAATCAATTACACTAAGTAATATATCCAAAAAGAAATGTCAACATAGAAAGAGATATTCAACACTCAAAAAAATAATATCTCAAACTAATAAATAGGGAAAGTCCCTTATAATATATCAGTCAAAGTATCTGAGAAAACTGAAGGCACATTTGCCAACCATGGAAAAACTTTTGGAGAGCTTTCATGTCGCCACCAAGGCGCATTTACTCTACGCCATGTGGCGCTCAATCTAAGAGTTGAAGTTTTGGCCAACTCAATCTTATAGTACTCTCTTACAAAAGCTTCCACTAGCCTCCTATAATCCGGGACCACGTTGACCTCCCATAGCCGATCTAACACTGCTTACCATTCAGGTGGAAGAGTGTTCATCAAAGCCGGCATCTTCTCAAAATCCAGTATAAGATAACCATTCCAGATGATTTCCTATATCATCTTATTGACCCTGACCACGTGTGATACTAAATCACCGTCATGCCACCGATAATCAGCTAACTCTTTCATCAGCCTTTTCAGTCTAGCTCTTTCTTCGTCCGTTCTCGGGATTGCAGGTATCCGTGCATAACGTATCATAGTTCCTGCAACAAATGCAGAACTAAAATGGATCACTTATAATTCACAATTAACAAAATGGAAAATACATAATTTTCCATGATTCATGCAACAAATGCAGAATAAAAAATGGATTACCTCTAACCCACACAGACATAATTGAAAAAGAAATAATTTTTTTTTTTCGGGTCAACGGTCAACGGTCAACGGTCAGGTCGTTGGTCGTCGGACCGGAAAGGACCGGTCGAACCGGTCGAGCCGGTTGGGCCGGGTCGGACGAACCGACCGCACGTGCCGTGTGCATGCGCGGACTGACATCACGTAGACGTCAGCTGGCACGTGCCACGCGCGTGCTAGGCTTCCGCGGGTCGAGTCGGGTCGGGTCGGGTTGCCGACAGGCTAACGGTCGTCGGCGATGACGTCATCAATGACGTCATCCCGGCGGTTACCGTGACGTCACGGTGACGTCAGCACACGTTGGTTCGCCGACCGGCGCGTGCCGTTTCGTCGGCCAGTGGCGTCGCGCACGTGCTGGTTCGCCGACCGGCGCGTGTGATGCATGCGTTGGTTGAGCCAGCGCTTCCAAAGCGTAGCGCCCACGCGCAGTAGCTTCTGGCGGCGCGTGTGGGTGCGTGCGGCATCTCCTGGCAGTGGTCGACATGTCGCCGGACTCGTCTCGACGAGCTCTTTTACCTTATGCTTTCAGAAATCGATTTTGACTTACGGAAACTTGAAAAAATCAATGAACAGTGCTCAAGTGTCGGGATTTCTCGCCCTAGTCCGTGCAGGCCGATTTTCTTCACGAAAATTCAATCAAAAAACATGAAAAGGGTCGGGAAAACATAAACTCGGGCTCTGATACCAATGTTGGGAATAACGGATCCCCGAAAACCGGATTCGACACTAAATCGAACCCCTAAAGCAATACGGAAGACGAAGCCCGGGAAAAACACATATCACCGATCGTAAAGCACACCACGGATTCGAGTGTACCTTGTTAGCCACAGATTAGACACCAATGCCGAAGATCGAGGAAGAAATTCTGATCCGATGATGTCAATTCGCCTTGAAAGGGAAACGACGTCGCCTTAAGTGTACTGTCTTTTTGGAGGGAGAGAGGGAGAGGAACGTACGTGCGTTATTCGAATGAGTGTCTTCCTCTCTCTCTCTTTCTCCTTTTATACGTTCCCTTATCAACGGGCCCTAATTCCGTGGGCCGGGCTTTTAGGCCCAACATGGGCGGACGGGCCATAAGCCCATCACTAATAAAACCATCATAAGTAACCAAAAAGGTCTAGCCAATAATCAAGATTGAAAGTAAATCTCTGTTGGGTATAATAAAATCTACGGAATACCAATTCTATGACCTTAAAAAGGACAATTACACGTCCAAAGTGATAGCCAACCAAGCTTGTAACCACAGCCATCACTGAACTGCATACATAAAGCATAGAGATCATTGGAATGACGAAATGGGTAACAAATTAACAATTGTCCTTCTCCACATAGAAGGCCACCACATTCTATGTCATTTATTGCGACATGTGTAATTAAATCATAACATAACTACAAAAACAAGAAAAATAATGAAAATGAGACGAAAGAATGAAGATCGGAATCGCAGGAAATCACCTTAAGAGGCCTTCAGGATCAAAGGGGCTTTGGCACCATGATGGAACATTTGCAGGCAACGGACCAGAATCTGGAGAATTATTACTCTATTGTTGTGAAAGAGACTGAATTATCAGAACAGAATTACACATTTCTGACGAGCGAAAACCAGACATAGAAGACAAATATAATGAAGAGACCTTTGTCCGTGCATACGTTGGCTTTCTGTATAAATGTCGAATTCCCCACACTTCACAATCAATCATTGTGGCAACATTAAAAGCTGGTCCGGTATTAATCTCGCACTCCACGTTTCAACTAGTTAATCACAAAGCATAGCATACCAATGTGATCAATCCAGGAAAATATTGAGCGATGAATCGATAAAGTTTATGAAAATTCTTCCTTGTGAAGGGGAGGGGAATGCAGTTGGAGTCCAAAACTCTCTGTCAGGCACGTATCAACCGTATAATAATGAAATATATGCAGTGGTAAGCACCAGTACCACAGCCCTGGAAGAAGACATGGACTTGGCATCAGCTGGGGAAGTTTACATGCTACAAGAATAATGCAGTCTGAGGGAATATAATCACAAATGCCGTCGACTAATGGAAAATACTTTTATTGATGACTGGATAGGGACTGGGTTAAAGGTCATTCGTTAATCTAGGAAAAAAATGAGGTCTTTCTTATAGAGAATGTCGGATATCCAAAGGTTTTTCATAAACACGGCAATGACGTGGAATTTTGTAACATTACTTACTTGACGAAACTCTAGAGCGGAATTGTCCCAAGCAAGGAGCACACGCAAGGTCCCATTCAGGTGCAACTGGTTCTAAATTAAAGACCCTGCGCGGCTGCTCAAGGAGGATCCGATTAATTAACAAATGTCACTGAAGACATATTATGGCCTTTCGAACAACTTCTTATCAGATGTGAGAATTTTGTGATCCAGACTTTGAGGGCTTGACTTGACCCCGCCGAAAAGAAAATGACCAGAACGGGAGTTGGAATTAATTCAAATGTGAGAAAAAGTATCCAGAATAATATATTATCACAATGCAAAAGAAATGATTCCATTCCGTGCTTGTGTTTCTCATTCATTATCATTAAGATGCATAGTTGATGCACATTATATTGCGAGCTTTGATCTCTTTGAAAGTATATGAGAAGGTTGATGATATTAAAACACAAATCGAGAGTTGGAATTTTTTGCCCCTCTTAAAAGTTGTCTACACATTGTGAAATTTGCTGCAATGTAGGGGTAAGATGGAGATGGTTGGTTGTTGCCACTGTTGCCTCAGGCGAAGTCTATGAAGGCATAGTCATAATTGGGGGAAGAGAGAGAGATATGTGCTATAGCAAGCAACTATGGCCGTCAATATTGTTGACACTAGTATGATCACGACCTACCTTAAATCTCACTTTTGCCTCAGATTGACTTGGTGAGTTTCTCTATCTTGTACGTCCTCTCTTGATGACATATAGATATTCTGATATTAAATCTGCATGATGAATAAGCATACTACAATGAAAATATTCTGTTTAATCTTTAAAGCTCATCATATGTTGGTGGTCAGGAGATTTATTGTACAAATCAAGCGTATTAGAGGATTTGATTGCATTAAAGGGTTTAAAAGCGGAATTTAAAAACAATATAAGTAAAAAGACTAAATTAATCTTAATCTAATATGATTTTAGAAAATTTTGGGAATTGAGCTTGGTAAAACCGGTGAACATTTTCTTAATATTGTTTTTAAAATAGGTCCAGAGTCAAAATGTGCCATCTTGATGGGCCTTAAACTTTTCAGAGGGTTTGACTTATACTTGTAATGGACTGGCCCAACCCAATGTAAGATTCAATAAAAGTCGGCTCGGATTGTCGAGCCACTTAAGAGGCTGGTTTGGGTGGATATGCCTGGTCCTTTTGAAATGACTCGAATCGTCCATCTCGTGCAGTACTCTCCTCAATTTTTCAATAAATCTCAACTGTTGATCTAGACAGATAAAAAGAAGTATCTTAAGATAAATTATCTTGCATCTGTCGAAATTTTTGGCCCATGTAAAATTGCTTAAAGCTCCTCACATAGCTTTCAGGACATGCCTTGCTCTGACGGGATTTTGTTGTCCGGATTCGGGTCTCCGCAGACCGGCTCAATCGCCACCGTCGGTTGTGTGGGTCTCAGATGGTGTCCACTTACATGTTTCATTTGATCGACGACTTTGGTTACATTCGTTTCATAGCTATAGTTCTACAAAAGGATGTTTTTTACGCAGGTTCGCCAAAAGGATGCACATCTCTTGAGCTTGTTGGGTCAGTGGCTCATGATCAGCTGTCAACTGTCAACCTGGCCTAATGTGGTCGGAAAGTTCTGCGTCAAGAGTTTGTCAGGCTAAGCTCTAGAAGCCTAAAACTCCTTAGTATCGTTAGCATCAGAAGATCCAAAATTTTTGAGGGTTTGCACATCATCGCTCCTCTCCCTTAGCAAGCCGATGCCAATTATTTTGAGGCTAAGGGTGCAATTGTTTCTCGAAAAATGATCAATTTGAAAAATATTTTTATAAAAATAATTCATATTACTGATAAAAATAAATGAATGAAATATATTTTCATCATTAGTTAATTAATTATCTCAAACGATATAAGTGATCATTTTTTAGAAGATATTTCCCATATCATTTATTTTCAGTGAGGAAAAAACAGACCTTAACTTTGGCTTTTGAAGCTCAAAAGTTTAACGGTACACTCCTTATGTGTATCCTTAATTAAAATCCGCCATTTCTTTGTAGGGTGGATCGCTTTATATGGTGCCAACAACCAAGAAATGCCCTTTAAACTGAATTTTAAGGATGGGTTGGTGGACATGGTCATTTATAATACACGATAGGCATGTAAATTACCTTTTTTTTTATGTAACAATTGACCTAAGTGAAAAATTGACTTAATAATTGAAGGCTATCATGATAAATTGATAATGGGCTATGGCTTCTTTTATCCAAGCCCGCATGATCACGAGGATTCTTTTTGCTAAGAGCAAAAGTAGGGAACAGCCTTTAATCAGTTCAGGGAAGAGGAACAGAGGGCACTTTCTCTGGGAGCAAGAAAGGAATGTTCTAAAGAACATTTGGTTCATCTGGGACTAAAAAAATTGAAAGTGTTGTACGGACAATAGGGGAATCAATATTCTTAATTAGAGCTTTAAGGCCTAAGATACATGCGCTGTAGTTTATCTCGAAAGGGTGAATAAGAAGAGTTGCATGACATGAGAAGTACTTCCCGATTGGAGCTCATAAACACCTACAATGGAGGAAATTATTTAGTCAATCCTAAGTTTTATTATATAGATGCCAATATAGTTCTAAACTTTTTAATTTTGTCAATTAAGTTCTAAACCTTTGTACAAACTGTAAACTTTCTGATCAATTTTTGCTGAAAATTGCTGAAATAACATCGATAACTAGATTGCCATATTAGTAATTTTCAACAAAAAATGATTAGAAGGATCATATTGAAATTTCAGATGAAATTTTAAGATCTATTTGACAAAATTAGAAAGTTTAGAATTGAATTGGTATTTGTATGTAGATTTAAGAAAGATTGGGTAATTTTCCCAATTGTAATGGATCCAAGTTCTTCTCCCTTGGAGCACATTAAAGCTTGCGGCTGATTACACTTAATGTGATTTGAAACCAAAAATGAAAAAGAAAAAAAACCTTGTTAATATCGGTTTAACTTGACTTGGTCGATATAGTCTGATTTCGATTTGAGTGTAACATATTTTTTCCGTTGAATTAATTATTCTCCACACCAAAATAATGGAAGTATTTGAATTTCATATGACATCATTATAGCTCGTCTTGTGCGCCATCTAAAGTCAATTTACAAGAAGTGATATGACGGTCATGAGCTAACCCACACACGGATGACATCGAAACACCACTATTGCGATGTATGCATCGAAGAAGGGCATGGAGAACTGAAAATATGAGACCTCAAGTAAGAATTCTGGAATACCTCAATCATTACGAGGTAAAAATTATCATCAAGTGCAACAAAAAGAAATGCCATCTTAAATTTAGCGCCGCGTCTCATATGCGAAGATCCTACCTAAATTGAAATCACACACACTCACTTACACGATTGGAAGATCTCGTGCAACGCGTGCATGCGATTCGATTCCCGTGGCGTCCATGGAACGTTAGTCACTTTTTTCTCTTTACTTCTGTGCGCAAGTGACTCCCACATTCATGGCTTGTCCGGTAACACCTCTTCAGCTTGAAGCATTGGGACCTTGGACAATCTCAAACTCTATCCACCCCACACTCTTCCCCATCTCCGTCTCTATAGCTTCATAATTTCACCTCTTTTCTTACTCCTTCCAGCATAAAATAGAGAGAGAGAGAGAGCATAAGACACTCCAGAACATACGTTTTTGGAACCTGTGAAACTTGCGGAACCATGGCTCCAGAACCGCGAGCGCTGGTTGGGAACCGCATGGAATGGACCGTCTACATCAACGAGAAACTCAAGCAAATGCCCCTCGACGAGCAACGGACCTGGAAGAAGTGGTGCGTCTACAGGGTCCCCGCGTGTGTCGTCACCGACCTCAACAGCAAGCCCTGCTGGCCGCAGGTTGTCTCCTTCGGGCCATACCACTACGGCGAAGAACACCTCCTCCCCATGGAGGAACACAAGGAGCGCGCGCTCTTCCGCATCCTCAAGCGGTCCAAGAAGCCCATCGAGTGCTTCCTCGAGTCCTTGAGGGAGGTGGCGCGGGACCTTGCGGAGAGCTATGAGGCGTTGGACCCAAAGTGGAAGGAGGGCAGCGGTGACAGCGTGGCAGACCGGTTCCTAGAGCTGATGATCACTGACGGTTGCTTCATGCTCGAGATCTTGAGGACCGGAACAAAAAGGGTGGAAGACTACACGCTTAATGATTGATAGGAGAACAGTAACAATTCGAACAATATCGAATTAATGCAGCGGAATAAAATAATCTCCCATCTTATGTAAACTTAATAGGAATCGATATAGTAGAGTAAAATAAATACCAATCACGCGAACATGTTTTTTTACGTGGAAAACTCCTCGATGTGAGGAGATCAAAAACCATGGGATCGAAGTCCACCCGAAATTCTTTACTATCAACAAAAATTGTTCTTCTCTAGCAAATACTAGAGGTATATAGCAGCAAAGACCTCAAGAACATAATTATTGGCAATACACATGAATTTCACAAGAGATCAAGGATAAATCTGATAAAAAATGTAGGTTTTGATCAATCCACGAAAAACCTAATGTAGGGAGCTTCAAACAAAAATCAAATCGTTCATATTCGATAAAATTGCGCCACGAACATGTTAACAAAATTTCAGCTCAATCGGACCACGAATCGACCTCCAACGCCAGCTTGATGTAAATCATATATTGCCTCAAACCCTAGATTTTCTGTTTTTTCTTTTTCTCTTGTTACTACTTCATTTTGCGGCTATCACTTTATATAGATAGTGAGAAACCCTATTCCCTCATATAACTTATCATATGCACTCAAGCCTTTTTTGGGCTTGCAACTCATTGGGTCCCTTCCACATAAGAGTGAACTTAGCTAACAAATCTCCCCCTCATGACAATGTGGAGGGATTCACCATCCCTACTATCAATTGGCAATGTTCAAGCTTTTCTCTTGGTAGAGTCTTCGTCATCATATCAGAGCTATTATGATCCGTATGAATTTTCTCAAGTTCCAACAACTTTTCATCTAGAACATCTTTTATCCAATGATATCTAACATCAATATGTTTCAATCTAGAATGAAAAAATGAATTCTTACCAAGATGAATTGCACTTTGATTATCACAAAATAGCACATACCTCTTTTGCTTAAACCCAAGTTCTTCTAAGAACTTCTTCATCCATAGCATTTCTTTACTAGCTTCAGTCACTACAATAAATTCAGCTTCGGTTGTAGAAAGTGCAACACACTTTTGCAATATTGACTTCCATGACATAGCTCCACCCGCAAAAGAAATCAAATAACTAGAAGTAGATTTACGAATATTAATATTTTCTGCCAAGTCGGAATCTGTGTGTCCAACTAACTCAAGTTTCCCGATCCCGAAATTGAATTTCAAATTTGAAGTTTCCCAAAGATACCTCATAATCAACTTCACTACATTCCAGTGCTCTTTGCCTAGATTTGACAAATAGCGACTAACAACGCCAACTGCATGCACCAAGTCTGGGTGTGTACATACCATTGCATACATTAAGCTTCCTACAGCTGAAGCATATGAAACACTTTCCATATCTTTATTCTCTTATCAGTCATAGGACTTTACTTCATATTTAACTTAAAGTGAGCAGCAAGAGTAGTACTAACCACTTTAGCATTGTCCATGTAAAATTTCCAAATGATCTTCTCAATATATTTATCTTGCGACAAAAACAACTTCTTAGCATCTCTGTCCTAGGTAATTCTAATGCCAAGAATCTGCTTCGCCGAGCCCAAGTCTTTAATGGCAAAAGACTTGCTCAATTGTTTCTTCAATAACTCAATTTTCGAAGCTTTTTTGCCAACAATCAGCATATCATCAACATAAAGCAAGAGAATAATAAAGTCATCATCAGAAAATTTTTGGACAAATACATAGTTATCCGAGGAAGTCTTCTTATAGCCCTGTTTTATCATAACTAACGCAAACTTTTTGTACTACCGCCTCGGTGCTTGTTTTAGGCCATAGAAATTTTTCTTCAATTTGCACACATAATCCTCTTTCTCTTTCTCTTTCACTTTGAAACCCTAAGGTTGTTCCATGTAGATCTCTTCCTCCAAGCCACCATGTAGGAAGGTTGTTTTAACATCCATTTGCTTAATTTTCAAATCTAGGCTAGTTGCCAAGCCTAGTACCACACGGATAGAAGACATTTTCACTACCGGAGAAAATATATCATCAAAGTCAATACCCTTTTTCTGACCGAATCCCTTAACAATTAATCTAGCTTTATATCGTGGTTGTGAAGTATGTTCATCTTGCTTCAACCTAAATAACCACTTGTTCTTCAAAACTCTTTAACCTTTAGATAACTTCACAAACTCAAAAGTATGATTATCATAAAGTGACTGCATCTCATCTCGCATAGCATTAAACCAATTGCTTTTATACTCATCTTCTATTGCTTTTGCATAGTACTTTGGTTCACCTGCATCAGTCAATAATACATACTCATCATCAGAATACCTGGTGGAAGGTCGTCGGTCTCTAACAAATCTTCGGATTGGAATATCTAGTGGAACATCTAATTAAGCCAGTGGAACATCTAATTAAGCCTCTGGTTCAGGAATAATATTATCTATTTCAACATGTTCAGGAACATGTGTGTTATTTGGAACATTGACTTTCGGCTGCTTTTCATCAACCTGTGTAGGAATATTTGTAAGAGGAACTTGATCTAAATCAACCAGATTATTACTAACCTATGGTGTTGAAATCATCTATGTTTTCTTAATATCCTCTATTGTTTGATTTTCCATAAACACAACGTCTTCGCTTCTTACAATTTTCTTTTCAACCGGATCATAAAATTTGTAGCCAAGCATATCCTGTCCATAACAAATAAATATGCACTGTCGTGTTTTCACATCAAGTTTAGACCTCTCATCTTTGGGAATATGCACAAATGCTTCGCACTTAAAGACACGAAAATAATCATAAGAAACATCTTTGCATGTCCAAACTCTATTGGGAACATCAAATTCTAAAGGAATGCATGGAATAAGATTTAATACATGCATAACTGTACTTAAAGCCTCACCCCAAAAGGATCCAAGTAGCTTTGATTGTGAAAGTAAGCATCTTACCCTTTCAACCAGTGTTCTATTCATTCTCTCAGCTAAGCCATTTAACTAAGGCGTCTTGAGAGGTGTCTTTTGATGTTGAATACCTTGTTGTCTGCAATATTCATCAAAAGGTCCAATATACTCTCCCTCGTTATCAATTTTAATGCATTTCAATTTCTTTCTAGTCCGTCTCTCAATTGAAGCCTGAAATTGCTTAAAAGCATATAATACTTGATTTTTAGTTTTCAGGGTATGAATCCAAATTTTCCTTCAAAAATCATCTATGAAGGTAACAAAATAAAAAGAGCCACCAAGTGATTTTTTTTTCATAGGACCGCAAATATCAAAATACACTAATTCCAGTATACCTAACTTTCTTGAAGGAGGGGAGCTTTTAAATGCAACACTATTATGTTTTCCTGCTAAACAGTGAGCATACTTCTTTAGTGTTAAAATTTTCAATCTTGAAAGGAGCTTCTTCTTGGCCAATATTGACAAACCCTTCTTACTGATGTGATTGAGCCTCTTATGCCATAATTTAGCCGCATCTTCGCTATCTACTGCATTAATTTTGTCTGTTACAACTTTGCCTGTATAATGTACAGCGTATAATATTTTTCACCTCTAGCCACAACAAGAGAACCTTTGGTGAGCTTCCATTGACCATTACTGAAGGTGTTGCAATACCCATTATCATCCAATTTCCTGTAGAAATCAAATTCAAGCGGATATCAGGTATATGTTTAACAATTATTCAATACTAACCTTGTGTCATTGCTGGTTTCTAGGCACACATCACCAATGCCTACAGCTTGAGCTAGTTCATTATTTCCCATCTTCACAGATCCGAAGTCACCTGACCTGTATGATGTAAAGAAATCCCTACGAGACGTAGCATGAATGGATGCACTACTATCACTTACCCAACTGGTCTCATGAGATATAAAATTCACCACATCACCATAGAAAATAGTGAAAAAAATCTTCTTTAAATGTAGCAACACGATTGTCATTACTGTCATTATCACTTTTCTTCTCTTTACTTTTCTCCTTTTGTTTCTCCCTTTTTAATTGGCAACAAAACCTCTGAATATGTCCATTCTGATGACAATAATGGCACTCAAAATTAGCAAATTTATTATACTTACCTCTGCTTTTATCTCGACTTTTATCTCTATTTCTCGGATCTCGAGACTCACCTCTTCCCATTTTCTCAACAACCAAGGCATCGGAATGTGAAGAGGACGGTCCTTGTGTCTTCCTTCTCATCTCTTCATTCAAAATACTACTCTTGGCCAAATCCATGGTAATCGTATCATTTGGGGCAGAATTAGACAAAGATATTCGAAACGTCTCTCAGCAATCCGGCAAAGTACCAAGCAACTATAATACTTGTATCTTATTATCAAACTCGATTCTCATCGCAGCCAACTGATTTATAATTCCTTGGAAAAAATTTAAATAATAAGTCAAATGAGTACCATCTTGATATCTCAGAGTCATCATCTATTTTATTAAAAATAACTTATTATTCCCAGTCTGTCGAGCATATAACTGTTCAAGCTCGTCCCATAAACTGTATGCATGTGTTTCCTCAATAATATGGTTCAAAACATTATCATCCACCCATTACCTAATATAACCACACACTTAACGATGAAATATAGACCATTCAGCATCAATTTTATTTTCTGGCTTCTCCTCGGCAAATACGAACAAATAAAAATCTTTCACATATAAAATGTCTTCCATCTTCCCTTTCCAAATATGATAATTCGAACTATTCTACTCGTTTTCATTTCCATTGTTTAACACAAGGCAGAAAAATCAAGCAATAACCAGAAGCTCTAATACCACTCTGATGGGAGAACGGCAACAATTCGAACAATATTGAATTAATGCAGCGGAATAAAACAATCTCCCATCTTATGTAAACCTAATAGGAATTGATATAGTAGAGTAAAATAAATACCAATCATGTAAACACAAGACGATTTTTTTACGTAGAAAACCTCCTTGATGTGAGGAGATCAAAAACCACGGGACCGAAGTCCACCCGAAATTCTTCACTATCAACAAAAATTGTTCTTCTCTAGCAAATACTAGAGGTACATAGTAGTAAAGACCTTAATAACATAATTCTTGGCAATACACATGAATTTCACAAGAGATCAAGGATAAATCTGACCAAAAACGCAAGTTTTGATCAATTCACGAAAATCCTGATGTAGGGAGCTTCAAATGAAAATCAAATCGTTCAGATTCGATAAAATTGCGCCACAAATATGCTGACAAAATTTCAGCTCAATCGGACCACGAATCGACCTCCAACGCCAGCTTGATGTAAATCATATATTGCCTCAAACCCTAGATTTTCTGTTTTTTCTTTTTCTCTTGTTACTACTTCATTTTGCGGCTATCACTTTATATAGATAGTGAGAAACCATATTTTCTCATATAACTTATCATATGAGCTCAAACCTTTTTTTGACTTGCAATTCATTGGGCCTCCTTCACGTAGGAGTGAACCCAGTTAACAATGACCCCATCTTCAGCAACCACGGGAAGTACCACATACTGCCGTACATTAGGAGGGATATGTTGAGGCTGGAGAATCAACTTCCAATGCAAGTGCTGGATCGGCTGGCCGCTGTCGAGAACGATAGCAAGAAGGTTACTTTCTTAGCTTTCGGTCCGTTGTAAGAGCGGCTATTGCACCTACACTAACCGCCGTACTATGTGCGCCTGAGAGTACATCTTAATGATCTCACATGGACCTACGACTGGTCCTCCCAATCTGATGCTCCAAACGCATCATTGGATGCACGGTTCAAGATCAACCGACAATTTCTTTATTAAATCTTTCACCGCTACCGGAAACTTCATTTTTCCCCTTCTGTGCAAGTAGTATCGATACGATTAAAATTTTGGATTCAATGTACTGACTTTACTCCAACAACACAGGATGACGAACTCATCAACAGGCTCATCCTCACGAACTATCTATCGAAAACTTCTTTTTACACTTCCTTATGCAAGTAGTGTCTGCACGACAACAATCTCGTATTCAGTGCACTAACTTTATACTCCAATAACGCAGGGCGACAAATTCATCAACAATCTCATCGTCAACTTCTTCGGCTCCCCTAGCAACGTCACTAGCAAATGCCTTCACGTCCTGGAAGTCTATAGGAAGAGCCTGCTTGCTCCCCGAGATCGAGGACCGGCATGAGCAGCCCAAGGAGCGCCAGGGGTTAATCCGGTCGGCCACCGAGCTCCATGAGCATGGGATCCAGTTCAAGAAGAGTGAGACCCCCCAGCCTCAAGGACATCTCCTTTGAGAGGGGGGTCCTGAGGCTCCCTAAGATCTTGGTGGACGACACCACCGAGTCTGCATAGCTCAACCTCACCGCGTTCGAGCACTGCCATGTTGGGACCGGGAATGAGGTCACGTCTTACATCTACCTCATGGACAAAATCATCCACAAAGAGGGGGACGTCGCACTACTCCATGCCCAGAACATCATCGAGAATGCCATTGGGAGCGACAAGGCGGTCGCCGAGCTGTTCAATTCGTTGTGCAAGGAAGTGACGCTTAAAGATGCGAGCAACCTCGATGTCGTGCACACGGAAGTCAGCAACTACTGCAAGAAGCACTGGAATGTGTGGAGGGCTTATTTCGTCCACACCTACTTCAGTAATCCATGGGCTATACCGTCTTTCCTCGCCGCCCTCTTCGCCTTTGTGTTCACTGTAATTCAGACTGTCTATACCGTGCTCAGCTACTACCCCTGAACCCTCCCTTTGCCTCTGCGTACAATATATAGTTTTCCTCCTGATGGCTGATGCTCGATAATTATCTCTTGATTGACCGTTCGTTGTTGTTATGAATTATTTCCTCCTGTTTTCAGTCATGTTCATAATGGACATTTGACTGTTTGTTCATCATCATCATATGATGATTCTCTTGATTGGCTGTTTGACTAATGTAGTCGGGAAGTTCCTTGTCAAGAGTTTTACAGGCTAAGCTCTAGAAGCTTAGAACTCCTCTGCATCTTTAGTATCAGAAGATGAAATTTCTTTATGGATTAACACGTAGCCGCTGCTCTTTCTTAGAGAACCGATACTAATAATTTTGAGGCTAATGTTGGCTTAGAAGGTAAAAAGTGTAATCGTAAGTGCCCCATGTAATTCCATCACCTAAAACCTGCCTTTTCTTTCTGAAATACATCGCCTTAATATAATAGGAAAAAGTATTAAAAAAGTTATAAACCTATTACACTGGTATCAATTTAGTTTTAAACTTTTTTGTTTGACCAATTTAGTCTTTCAACATTTTCACATTTGTACCAATTCAGTCCATATGATCAATTTAGGTTGGAAATTGCTGTTGTAAATGCTAATAGTCCACGTAGCATGATCGGCCCTAATATAGACATTTTTCATAATTTTTCAACAATTTTCTGAATTTTTTTCTTTCTTTTTCTTACCCTTCTTTCCACTGTTGGCTGGCACAACCCATGCCCAACAAGGGTTGGCCTTACTAGATTTGGCGAGGCCGACCTTCAACCAAGCTAGGGCAACCTTGTTGGGCTTCGCTTGGGCATGGGTTGGCCTCACCGACTAGGGCTTGTGCTGACCATTAGTGGAAAGAATAAAAAAGAAAGAAAGGTAAAAACAAGGAAAAAGTAAAAATAATAATAATAATAATAATAATAAAATGTTCACGTTAATACTGGCCGTATCACATAGGATTGTAACGTCCACATTAGCAATTTACACCATAAACTGATTGGATGGATTGAATTTGTACTAATATGAAAATGTTTAGTATTTAATTAGTTCAATTGAATGATTTATGATTGAATTAGTACAAACGCAATACCTTTATGAATTTGTTGGTACTTTTTCCTAATATAATTCCAATAACCAAAAAAGTCATATATAGTAAATTTTGTGGATAACATGGTGGACGGAGTCATTTATAATTGCATGACAGTTGTGTAAAAATTACATTATTTTGATATAATATTGACTAAATATAGTAAAATGAGTGGCAGCTACACCTAAGATAGACAAATCGACGATGCATTAGACGCATGCTCCTAAAGTTTTGCTACCGTGTGCTTACTATTAGATACTTGAATATATCGGCGTTCTTCATTTTAAAAAAAAAAGGGGCAAAAGCAGTGAACAGCCTCTAATCGGTTTTTCCCCCCTTCCATTAGAACGCATATAATCGGTTTATTAGGTTCTTATGAAAGAGAAACCGATGCACTTTCTCCCTAAGCAAGAAAGGAATAACCACCAGTGGCCTAATTTGGGATTAACGATTGAATGTATGGGCAAAAGGGACCCGACATGGTGTCATCAATATTCTTAATATAACTTAAGCCTTAAATGCATGTCATGCATTCATCTCAAAAGAGAGATTTAGAAGGTTGCCTGATATAAAAAAGTTACGAAATGTATATGGACACATAAATTTTAGCTATTCATTTAAGGTTTAATTACATTAAAAAAATTAGGGATTAATTTTAACTCCTAAATAAAAATACTTTTCATTTAAATTGCACATCATATAGAAATTAGGAGTATCTACATTAATATTAATATAATTCATTAAAACTTGATAAATAAAATTATTATTATTATTAAAAAAGAAAAGAAAAGAAGAAAAACGAAACGTAGCTAGACCGACCTGGCCCCTTCTTCCTTTCTTTTCTTTTTGGGCCTCGGCCCGGCCTCCTCCTCTCTTTCCTTCTTTCTTCTCTCCCCTAGGCCCAGCCTCTTTCTTCCCTCTTTCTTTCCCTCACGCCAACCACGCTCGCTGCAGAAAGGAGGCTCGTTCGAGATTTGAGCACAGGAGGAGGCAGGGACAGAGCAGAGAGTCGGGAGCGGGATTTGTGGGTCGGAAATCGGGCCGGCCGGCAAGGCGCGGGTGAGGGGGCGGCTGAGAGGAAGGAAAAAGGAAAAAAAAAAAAAAAACGGAGCAGAGAAAGAAACCGTGACAGAGAGAAAGAGAGAGACAGAGAGAGAGCTGTGAGTGACAGTTCGAACGAGTGAAAAGAGTTAGGGATAGAGACCGCCAGCCACCGTGCCCGAATCGTGGCCGACGACCCGCTGTGGTGCCCCCCCTTTCCTGGGCCGAAGCCCCTGTAGGTCTCGATTGGTCGATTGGTTTGGAGTCGATTTCCCAAGGATCGTGGCTCGGAGCCGTGTGAGGCGACTGGACGCAGTCCGATTTATCGAGTTCGCCTCCGTTCGCCACCCGCCGAGCAGGGTAGGGAACGCCGTTCGCAGGTATCCCTGTTTTCCTTCTCCCCCCCCCCCCCCCCCCCCCCCCCCCCCCCCTTTGCCTTGTTTTGAATGACGCTGCCCCGGCGCTTGCGGCCGTCCAGCTCACGCGAGCTCCGGCCCATGTCGCTCTTGCATTTTGTTTCCGTATCGTACCGTCATATTTCGAGTGAGTCCATGGAACTGGCCTCGTCAAGTTTCACGCACTCAGTAGTGCAACATTTTCCTCAAGCCAAAATAAAGCAAAAAGAAAAAAATAAAATGAAGTTCCTTATTTTTAATTATAATATTAGTAAAAAAATTGGATCCATATTAACAATTAAGAGTTGATGGTATGAGTCGATTGACGTTGAATTTGAGAGCTAAGATCATGAGGGAGAGATAAAGAAACAACTCACACAAGGTGAGAGTAAGACAGGACAAGCACTTAATTAATGAGTGTTGAGCTTTATATTAGGGGTTTTAGAAATTTCTCTTTTCTTAAATTTTTTGATGGTTGAAAATTTTTCTTAAAAATTAAATATATATCTATATGTTATTGGTCTAGCTGAGTACATGGGCGTATGATTGCACACCTAGAATGGAGAATTAGACTGATACCTAGATTGAAACCGAGAATTGGACTCATTCCTTTGGAACAGTCAATTTCGATCTGGTCAAGTTCGATTTCGGGTGGTTGTCGACCTTTTTTGCACACTGTTAAATGTGACAGAAGGAGAAGGTGGGGGTGAGAGGGGGGACTAGGTCAAAAGGGAGATGGTGGTGGGGTTGCAACTGGAGGGGCTCCTCCGACTCCACATCATTCGTTTGGATTCTTTGAGGATTAATGCTTGGCATGAATACTACGCGACCAGTTCCTTCAACATATTCGCGCCCATAAAGATTCTCTGAGGATTGATGCTTGAAATGAAAATACTACGCGACCAGTTCCTTCAACATATTCGCGCCCATAAAGATTGTTGCCGCTATCGTGACCTCAACCTATATTAAAATGCGACTTTTACCTTAGATCAATTTAGGTGAGTTTTTTTTTCCTAGGTCTTGTCATGTGAAAAAGAGATGGTCCATCATTGCACGCACTCGTGTGGCCCTCTCTCTCTCTCGAGCATGTTTTATGTTATCAAATCTTCGACCTTTTTTTACAATAATGTGTGGATACTTTTACATTAAATTTACATGTGCAAGTATACTATAATGAGTAGGTTCCGTGTTATCTTTGAACCACGTTAGAATATGATAATTACAAGATTTGAGGGTACGAATCAAACATATTAGAGGAATTTATTGCATTAAAAAGTTTGATAAGTGGAATTGAAAATAAATATTAGTAAAAAGACTAAATTAGTCTTAACGTGACATGTTTTTGGAAAGTAGTGGGAGTTGAGTTTGGAGAAACCTTGAGCACTGTTCTTGGTATTATCTAGAAAAGAAAGAAGAAAATCAGTGTCAAAATGGACCATCCGATGGGCCTGAACTTGGGAGGACTTGAGTTATACTTCTAGTAGAGTGGCGCAACCCAATTTAAGATTCAATAAAGCGGGCTTGGGTTGTGAAGGTAATCAAGAGGCGGGTTTCTAGCAAGTTTGTCCAGTTCGTGGCAAATGATATGGATCCTCTTTATCGTACAGTGCCCCCCCCCCCCCCCCCCCCCCAAAAATTCTTTTGGATTTGGAGCTCCTAAATGCTCGCGGCGCCGTAGACATATGTGATTCGGAACCAAAAAATTAAAATTAAAAATTAAAGATAAAATCCACGCTAATATTTAGTTTAATGTAGAAACTTGACTTTTCTAATATAACTTGACTTTGATTTGAGTTCTAACATATTTTTTTAATTGAAATAATTTTTCTCTGTACGAAACAAGTGAAAGTTTTGAAATTTCATACAAGATGGTTATAAATTGTGTTGTGCACCATCTTATGTTAATTTATTACAAGAAATGTCATGTTAATTATGCGAGTTCATGTCTAAATTGACATTGAATATAATTTATTCATACAAGGAATTCGCGTCCGCGTGCCATGCAATTCGATTCGTACGGCTTTCATGGGACACGCTAAAAGCACGTTCGTTCTTTACCTCGGACAACAAAAAGCCAGACACACGTATACACGGTTTGTCCCGGGATACCTCTTCAACCTGAAGCAATAGGCTCAACCCTGTTCACTCTTCCCATCTCTCTCTCCATAGATGCACCCCTTCTCACACTCCTTTCAGCTTAAAAAAGGACAGAGAACATAGGACACCCCACGACAGAAATTTGCTGAACTTGTGAAACTTGCAGAACCATCATGAGTCCTTCACCGCCACGGCCGGACTGGAACAAGACCGACTGGATCGTCCAAGTCGAGGACAACCTCAAGCGCAAGGCCTCCAACGACCAACAGTGCTGGAACAAGCAGTCCATCTACAGGGTCCGTGCCTGCATCACCGACCTCAACAGCAAGGCCTATCAGCCGCAGGTTGTCTCCCTCGGCCCCTATCACTATGGCAAGAAGCACCTTCTCCCTATGGAGGAACACAAGTGCCGTGCGCTTTTCAAATTCCTCGAGCGGTCGGGGAAGCCCCTCAAGCCCTTCCTCGAGTCCCTGAGGGAGGTGGCGCAGGACCTGGAGGAGAGCTACGATGCACTGGACCTGGATTGGAAGGTGGGCGGTGGCGAGGGCGCGGCATTACGGTTCCTGGAGCTCATGATCACTGACGGCTGCTTCATGCTTGAGATCCTCCGAGTTGCAAACCACGAGCTGACACCGGCCTATGAGGTCAACGACCCCATCTTCAGCAACCACGGGAAGCTCCACGTAATGCCGTACATAAGGCGGGACATGCTGATGCTGGAGAATCAACTGCCAATGCTAGTGCTGGATCGGCTGGTGGCTGTCGAGAGTGACGGTGAGAAGGTTAGTTTCTTAGATTTCACTCCATCGTAAGAGAGATTTCACAAACCGCCGTCCTATGCTAACAGCATATCTTGGTGATTTCAGATGGACTCCATGTGGGATCCATGAGATTGATTCAAGACTAACCGACAATTTCATTATTACATCAATCCATCGGAAACCTCTTTTTACACCTCTTATGCAAGTAGTATCCATACGACAGCCCAATTTTGTCTTGTCCATATTACCATAAATCTAGAGTCGATTATTCCTTGCATCATAAGAGTTACTGCATCTTGAGACAAGTAAGCCTCCCCAGATCATATTGCTCGACGAGCCCATACAGCACTGACTTTATACTCCAACAACGCAGGGTCACGAATTCATCAACCGTCTCATTCTCCACTTCTTCTACTGCCACAGCAAGGACGTTGGCAAATGCCTACACGTCCTGGACGTCTATAGGAAGAGCCTGCTGTTCCAAGAGGAGGAGCCCGAGAATGAGAAGTCCAAGAAGAAGGACAAGTCCAATAAGGTCCCATTCAAGCCGTGCCGGGAGACAATCCGGTCAGCCACCAAGCTCCACGAGCACGGGATCTGGTTCAGCAAGAGCAAGAGCAGTAGCCTCAAGGACATCTCCTTTGCCAGAGGGGTCCTGAGTCTCCCCGCGATCCAAGTGGACGACACCACCGAGTCTTTATACCTAAACCTCATCGCGTTCGAGCACTTACATGTTGGGGCCGGGAATGAGGTCACGTCCTACATCTTCCTCATGGACAAAATCATCGACAAAGAGGGGGATGTAGTTCTGCTCGATGCCCAGGGCATCATCCAGAATGCCATCGGGAGCGACAAGGCAGTCGCCGAGCTGTTCAATTCGCTGTGCAAGGACGTGACGCTTGAACCCGAGAGTAGCCTCGATACCGTGCACACGGAGGTCAGCGACTACTACAAGAATACCTGGTACACGTGGATGGCTACTCTCTACCACACCTACTTCAAGAGTCCTTGGACTATATTGTCTGTCATCGCCGCCATCCTCCTCTTCGCACTTGCTATAATTCAGACCGTATATACCATGCTCTACCCTTGAACCCCCCCCCCCCCCCCCTCCCTCGCCTCTCTCTACATTAATTATTTTATCTATCTTTTGGTTTTTCTCCTGATGGTTGATGCTCGATAATTACCTCTTGATTGGTTGTTGATCGTTGTTATGAACCATTTTCATCCTGTTTTCAGTCTTGTTCGCTGTCTCTCTTTAAATGTTTTGAATGATGGACGTTTGGCTGTTTATTTATCATTATCTAATGGCGGTTCTCTTGCTTCAGTCTTCATGTTTGTCTAATTTGGCTGGGAAGTATGAAGGATGATCTAGCTTTAGGCAAATAAAATCTTCCATCGCACCATTTTTCTTTTCTTTTTTTTATTAAAATTTGTTTACAAATTGCAGCAAATTTAAATGAATCAAATATGGCCTTCAAAGTCATCTCTATTCTTCACCGGCTTGATAATTAAAAAGTCATCTATATATTTTCCAGTCAACATCTTTTCCAATCAATCATTGACGCGGAGAACATATTTTTATGCCTGAGAGAGAGATATTTTGAAAATTCCAACCTCCTTCCTGAAATAAAGACAGCAAAAGATATTCACTGTTTTTGACCACCTATATCGAAATAAGCTGATAGCGGATTGCTAATTATGTACAGAGAAAACCCACAAATTTATAGAATCTACAGTTCTCTAACCTTGATAAACAAAACTTATATTTTCTGTATGAATTGCTGTTATAAAAATGAAGCAAGTAATCAGATAAAATAGATGAAAAGAAAGAAATAATTCGGACATTGAATTTATGTGGTTTGATTGATATAACCTACCTCCATAGGAAAAACATCTTATAGTTTCAATATAAAACAAGTGATACAATAGAGATTATAATTACATTTGAGTACTTAAACACTTTTGATGTTTTCTAATCCCCTAATTACACCCAATAACGAAGTTAGTATTTAGCTCTCATAGATTTTAAAGAAATAATCTCTCGATCTTATAAATAGAATAGTTTTCCCAAAAAAAAAAGATCTTATAAATAGAATAAACAAATTCTTAACACAATAATTAAACTGGCTCACTCGTGTGTAGTTACAGCGAATATTTCCCTCTTTTGCTTCAGGAAGTCTCTCCCATCCTCCCTGCCTCTTTACATAATGCTGAAGAAGGCCCTCCTCACGATTAAAATAATGGAACTCCTCATTCTTTATTTTTCTTTGGGCATGGGTCTCCATCATGATGCATCTTGCAGCTAGCGAAAGTTCCCTCAATTTCCGCTGAAGGGAGTCACGTGTGTCTAGCAAGAGGAGTCTATGGGCCTGCATGTTTTTATTCCTCGTTTATGTTTCTGAACACTTTTTTTGTTTTTTTTTCCTAGGAACAAAAAAAGAATAGAAATACATTTGGTTGCGTTTTTGTTCTTTTTTTGTTTTTTTGTTCCCAAAACACAAAAAGAACAGAAATGAGAAAAAAAAAAGTTGTTTCTTGTTCCAGAAACGATTTTGAAGAAACGCTTCTTCTTCTCTTTCTCTTCTCTTTTATTCTTCTTTTTTTCTTCTTTTTTCTTTGGCTAGTCGCCGGCGACTGGCCGTCAAGGGCCGGTGACGCCATCGAGGGTCTGCGACCTCGCCGGAGCGTCGCCGGCCCTGACGAGGCTGAGCCTTGCCCCCGCCGACGAGACCAAGCCTCGCCTTGGCTGGGCGAACTCAGGCTCGCCCAGATCCGGCAAGGTCGAGCCTCACCATGGCTGGGCGAGCTCGAGCTCGTCGGGGGCCGGCGAGCCTCGCCGTGGCTGGGCGAGGTTGCCGGCGCCGTCGGCCGGTCGCCAAAGGCCGGCGATTGGCCGAAAGAAGAAAAAATAAAAAAGAAAGGAAAAAATGAAAAATAAAATAAAAATATTAAAAAATTAAAAGAAACAAAAAAAAAATACCAAACGTGTTCCTATTCATTTTTTATTCTCGGAACAAGTTTACCGAACGCGTTTTTTTATTCAAAAATTGTTCCCCGGAACAATTTTTGAACAAAAACGTTACCAAACGCACCATATGCCTTCTCGCTTTGATCCTTTTAACCTGTTTAATTTCCACGAACAACTTTATCTCCCGCCACTGCAAACCTAACTTCATTGTCAGTGAACAAATAGAAATTGTGAGCCCACATTAAAAGTTGATTGTTAAATTATTGATCCAATTTTTAGAAACTTCAAGATAGACATGAGCTAGAGAAGTCAAAAAAAAAAAAAAAATCCTAGAAAAGTCCATAAAATTATCTCTACAAATGGCAGAGATTTTTGCCTAGAAGAATTGGTTGTTCAAGAAAAAGAATTGTAAAAGAATCTACTAGAAGTCAAAAATAGTGGGCCATAAGTCGGTGGAGCTCCCTTATAAATAGGAAGGGGGAGCACAGCAGACCAATAAACTAAGCAAGCTCCTTCCCCATCCCTTTGCACTAAAACTAAATAATAAAATACTTATTTTTGTTCCTTTGTGCTTCTTGGCTGCCACTCTCTTTTACACATTTTTATTATGACTTTGACCAACCATTTCTTGCCCACATTGTTCTTAGTTCTTTTGCTCTCTTGATGGTTCACACACAAAACACTCCCTTGCACGCACATCAAATACACTTTTCCACAAATACCAACATTGACCGACCGTGTGCATATGTGGTCGTAATTCTCCATTTATTCCATTACTCTTGCAATCATCATTAACAGTAATGAGAACAACCCAGACAGAAGTGCCTCGTTGTGAACTTTAGAATTACATGGCCGAGCATCCAAACACTCATATTTTTCACAATTTCGATGAACCACAACTTAAAAGATGAGGGTAGCAGTTTCAATAAGGAATTCGGAGCGTCCTTCCAAAGTGGCAATAGCTCGATATTAGGCTTCCTATCGTCTTCCAGTTCCGATTAAGCGCAGCTGCCATTAAGATAATTATCAATTTCGCCCCATCGTCAGACGAGCAATGATTCTAATGTTTTGTTGTTGAAATAGGGTAATGGAAGGAGAAGGCAAACGTACAAGGTGATTCTCAAGACGCCTCCAGTAGAAGCCCCGGAGGAAAGCAAGCAAGGACATAAATAGTCAACGCGTTCTTCCCTATCCATTGCAGAACCATAGCAGTACGCGTAAGTCCCCCGAAATAAACCTGCTGAGGAAAAACCCATTAGGAAAAACCAGAATATGTGGAACATAAGATAAAAGCGACAGCCATGTAACTGCATGTGCTAGATAGCCTCATTCACATGCATGCCTGTTATGACAAAGCAAATCACCAAAAAGATTGATAAGTCATACGACTGTCCTCAGAACCGAAAGGTGATTGTGATATTAATCAAGATTGAAAGTAAATCACCCTAAAAGGTTTAGCGCCAGGCCTTGAGCCACAAGAAGAAGATGAAATTATCCAGTGGAAAGTTCTATCCCCATGATCCTGAAAGCAAAATGCCAAAGGAAGAAAATGGTAAAATTTGTAATCTCCATTGAGTAAAATAAAATCTCCGTGATACCCGATACGCTCACGTTAAAATTGACAAATACAAGTCCAAAGTAAGCCAACCGAGCATGTAACCACGGCCATCGCTGAACTGCATACATTAAGCTTACACATTGTTGAAATGCAGAAACCAGTAACGAATTAACAATTGTGCTTCTCCACATAGAAGGCCGCCACCTTATATTTTATCCATAGCGAGTCCTGTAATCACATCACTAGCACAACCACGGGAACAAGAAAAATAATGAGTACACTATGTAACTTTGGCCTTTTTACGGTGAACTACTTTTGATGTAGCCCTTGACCTGGCAAAATCTGCAACCCACACCCTCTTTTCCTTTCCATCTTTCCATCCCCCATCCTAGTCCCTCCCCCCTTCCCCGACAAGCAATTCTTAAAATGAGATGAAAGAACGAAGATCGGAATCTTGAGAAATCACCTTAAAAGGCCTTCAGGATCAAAGCGGGGTTTGGCACCATGATGGAGCATTAGCAGGCAAAGGACCACAATCTGGAGAGTTAGTGAAAAAGAACAAATTATCAAAACAGAACTAATGAAAGCCGGGAAAGGAACACCATACATATGAGACAGATTGCATCGAAAAGTCCACCAAAATTCTTTCTTGTGAAAGGGAGAGAGATTCAGTTGGAATCCGATACTCCCATTTTGGTACGTAAAAGCCATATAATAATGAAATATATAGTGGTAAGCACCAGTACCACAGTCCTGGAAGAAGGACATGGCACCAGCTAAGGAAGTGAACATGCTACAAGAGCGATGCAGTCTGAGGAATATTATCACAAATGCGGTCGACCAAGGGGAAAGACTTATAACTTGATGACTCCAGACGATTAATGGCCAAAAGACTTTTCATTACTCACGAAAAAATAAGGTCTTTCTAATAGAGAATGCCGGATATCCAGTGGTTTTTGATAGACACGGCAATGAGGTGGAATTTTGTTCCATTAGTCCATAAAACTCCAGAGCGAAATTCTTCCCATCAGGCATCAATGTAGACACGCAAGTCCCATTCAAGTGGATGGGTTTATTTAATAAGGACAGTGCGTGGCTGCTCAAGGAAGTTTCTGATAAATTAACATACATCAACGAAGACATTATAACCATTCGACCGACTTTTAATCAAATGTGGGATCTCGAATAAACTTTTCCATTACGTTGCCCAGAAAGTAATTTTTTTTCGCAAAGTTTGTGATGTCGACTTTGAGGACTTAATTTGACCCCACTGAAAAGATAATGACCAGACCAAGTGTTGGAACCAAAAGAATGATAATAAACTTTGAAAACTTGGAATAAGAACACTAGAAATTGGAGGGAGAACTTTTTATTGGGAATGCTTTCTTTTCTTTGTGTCTATGGCTTGTGGCTTAATTTACAACTCATGACTTCATCCCTTTATATAGGAATTGAAATTTACAAATGCCAATGATTACATTTAAGACATAGCAACCCACAAATGTCAATGGAAGAAAACAAAACAACCCCACACACGGTAATCATAAGCATAATCAAAACGCACAATAAAGTAAAAAAATTCTTCAATAACTTACATTCTTGAAGTCCATGCAGCCAACCCTAAAGTTTTATGGCTCTTCTTCAATGCTTGCAGGTTTCTCATCCAGCAATTGTTGTCCAATGATCAATTTTATTTTATTTCAACACCAAGGAGATGGAATTCATTCGAATGTGAAAAAACTTATCCAAAATAAAATCTGATCAAAATGAAAAAAGGACCCTTTGCTTTCACCGTCCATCCCTCTTATAAGTCAATTTACCGGTAGACACTATCAGAAACAGTTATCTTTGTCTTTTTCAAATAATATTGCGTTACCCCGATGGAAAAAATTGACTTAAGAATTGAAGCGATATCTTTATCCAAATCACCATTCCCTCTTTTAGTTTTTCCCCCTTTGTCACGCCCCTCTCAAGATGAGCCTCGAAATGAGTTTAACGGATTGTTAGGTGGGCACATAGAATACTCTTGCAATGCTGCTCTTACAATTCACATGGGCTATCCTGAGCAACTCCGTCCACATTTATGTCTCATATGAATGAGAGTAGAGTCGCCACTAGCCTAATCTAGGCCGGTTATGAGGCAAACAAGGCATAGCTTTTTCTCTATTAGTTTATTTCAATCTATTCTGATTTTTATTCCTCGATATGCAATTCTAAATGGTCATGCATCAGTGTGCAAGCAATACAATATTACTAAATAATAAACAAATTATCAAATCCAAGCGGTATTGGACAAAATTAATATAAAATCTTGTTGTTATGGCCAAGGGCAGCACCCCCGCGAGCAATGTGTGAAAAGTAAATATGCATAAAAAAGGTATTACAGCTTACTTAACAAAATTTAAATGGTATACAAATAAAATAGTAAAAATAAACTGGAGTAATCCTATCATGAAACTCGAGAAAAGCTTAAATGCATATAAATGATTTCTCTTGACGTGGGAGATTTGCAAAGCGAAGAGGCACGTCAAGACTCGGTCGTATAATAATGAAACATGCACAGTGGTAAGCACCAGTACCACCGTATCTGTATCACCAAGGCTCGCGGTTCAGCTAAGGATTTAAGAAACAAATTTACTTAAAAGGACAAGAAGACTCACCATTAAAATTTTCATCCGTTCAACTTGGTATGAAAACTCGTCCCTTTCAATGAGAGAGAAAAATAATGAGTAGCCAAAAATGAAAGAGTCTAGGCTAATGAACCACTTCTTTTTAGCCCAAAATAAAAATTAGTATTTCAAATCAATGATTTCAAGTGAATTGTTCAGTTTGCACTGATGGAAAACTTAACATATCTCTCTAAAGTAAAAGTTCATGTTTGGACACTCATTTCTTTTTATTTTAGATGAGCTGAGCCAATAGGATGAATTAAAGAGTTCCACATTATGAACTTTATATCACACACATAACTGACATGTGCTTTAAGAGGTTGCCAAGAGAGTATGAATAAATAGAATATGGAAAAATAAATTAACAACAAATGGAAGGGATCGAATTCTATTTGTACCATACTTGTCTTTGCATCGTTTTAAAAGTAAAGATATTTTTATTAGTGGTGAGCATGGTTTGGGTGGGAGGTTCCCCCTTATAATCGAGAACCATCCAATAAGGACTGATTCTAAAAAATTGTAACTGAGATCCACCGGTTAATTTCATGGACCCATCCAGGAATTGGACCGCCGATCCGGTCCGGTTCCCCGAATGGGTCTATGGAACCAATTCCTAATCCCTAGAGAGCTTGTTCAGCCTTATATTTAAGTTGAATTGCGAGCCATTGATTTTGATTAAAGATTAAAAAGAGGCAAAAGGAATAGATAATACTTGTTAGCTAGAAACTTAATTTCTTCAAAGGCTATGGTATGGTCTTCTTAAGGTTTCCTAACATCGGAAACATGTGGAGAATTAGACTCCATGTTAAAAGTCCCAACCTCCACAAAAGTTAAACATTAATCGCTTGATTAATCCTTTTTCAATGTCAACCAAATTTAATCATGAAAATGGTTAAGGACAAAACTAAATATTTTCTTAAAATGAGCCGTTGGCTCTTATAGACATCTCCGATTGGTTCTCTCCTTCCTCTATGTTTGTTTATTTTGTTTTGCTTGAGAAAGCAAGTAAATGGATTATTAGAATGAAAAAGAAAAAGAAAAAGTAGGGGGTTAATCTTATTATACACCCAAGAGACAAAATTAGTCAATAGTGTCCAATAACTACAAATATACATATATGTACATATATATTTGGTCAAAAAGCTATAAAATAATCAAGTAATTAAGGTGGAATTTCTTTAATATATACATGTCTGGTCTAGGAGGGTGAGTGGGCAATTCCACGTTTAGAACCGAGAACTGGATTGGTACTCATTGATTCCTCTAAATTGGAATCGAGAACTGGGTTGGCCCCCATGAGAATTGCTAGTTCTAGTCCGATCTAGTCCGGTTTCAAGTGGTCTGGGTAGTTCCGGTTCTTTTGCACACCCCTAATTTTCTTGTTGTGTATTTTATTACACGCATTTTTTTTCTTTTTTTGGATTTGGCTAAAAGTACTACAACTGAAAACATTTTTGTGCCCTTAAAAAAATTGTCAAAAATATTTCTTAAATTCAATATTCCTCAATGTTTTTCGTTCCATAATAAAATAATAAGTCCATGCTTCAAGAGAAGTCTAGAATTCTCTATCTTATGTTAGTAGCTATTTGTAGAGAAGTTTAGAGACTTCCTCCACCTAGTTTGGCAGCCTATATAAAGGAGCAAGTGCTCCATGTTTTGGTGAAGGTGAGCTAACCATAAAAACCACATCATGTAGCTCCCTCACCAACACTTCCTTCAACTATTGTAAAATTATTTTCATGAACTAGTGAAACTATCTTTGTCCTTCAAAATATCCCATATCCCATGTTCTTTATCCTTTAATAATCCTAGTTTATCCCTTGTCCATATCCCTTGTCCATCCTCTAAAAACTATTATCAATACCAAAAACATACTTCCGCACATATTTATATTCTAACATGGTATCAGAGCCAAGTTACGCCCAGGTTCGTAATTAAGCCAGGCGTAAGGGACCATGAAGCCAGAACCAGGCATATCGGATGGTTATGGGTGTTTGTCCTCACCACCCTCAAATAAAAAGGCCAGAGCTTGAGTGAGAGCCAAGAGAGCCAGAGCCGGAGCCAGAGTCATAATCAAAGGCCAGAGCCCGAGCGAGAGCCAAAAGAGCCAGAGCCAGAACCAAAGCTGGAGCCAGAGCCAGAGCTTACGAGAGCCAAAGTCTGAGCCCGAGCTAACGACTACAACTAAGAACAATTTGATGCCCCAAGACATATGGGACATCATTAAAGAAAAGACATGGACATTTGAAAGCAGGAGTGAGTGTGCCAACAAAAGGATACAAGGGATCATGGAACGAAGATGGACTAAAAGACATGGGACAAACTACAATATCCGAAGTATCCCGAAAATGGATCAAGGGGGAGTGTTGGAAATGGTGATCCATTTTCTAGAATTTCCTAGAGTTACTAAACTTCTAGAATTCCCTAGATGAATATTCTAGAAGAAAGAAGAAAAGTCCAGCATGTAATAAGAAACCTAGAGAAGTCCATGCTTCAAGAGAAGTCTAGAATTATCTATCTTATGTTAGTAGCTATTTGTAGAGAAGTCTAGAGACTTCCTCCACCTACTTTGGCAGCTTATATAAAGGAGCAAGTGCTCCATGTTTTGGTGAAGGTGAGCTAACCATAAAAACCACATCATGTAGCTCCCTCACCAACACTTCCTTCAACTATTGTAAAATTATTTTCATAAACTAGTGAAACTATCTTTGTCCTTCAAAATATCCCATATCCCATGTTCTTTATCCTTTAATTATCCTAGTTTATCCCTTGTCCATTCTCTAAAAACTATTATCAATACCAAAACCATACTTCCGCGCATATTTATATTCTAACAAATCCTTAGTGAATTTGCTTTTCAATATCTCTTAGTTATGGTCTTCAATATATATGATTTCCATTCCATAATAAATAATAACCGTATGTGGATTTGCTTTTCAATATCTCTTGGTTATGCTCTTCAATTTCTCCGATTTCCATAGCTCCGGTAGCCAAATCCACATGTATGGGAATTTGTGGTCATTGTGGCACCTCATTGGTGGTAAATAATGGTGCCCTCACATTAGTAGGACTCCTTTCGCAATGGGCAAAAGCTTGATGGAGCAATGCTACGTGGACCTCGAGAATAAAAGTAGTGCAAAACCCTTTATTCAAGGCAGCTCCTAAGGCAGCAAGGTTGGCAGTAGACTTTGAGGACAGTATTGGATCAACTTCCGCTCCTTTCTAGTCAATCGAGCTTCTATTTGGCCGATGGCTGATAGAGCTAGACTTCGCCTTCAGATGGGAGAAAGTGATGCTGACTTAACCTCCGATAGCCTAAAAAGTCGAGAATACTTTGTTTTTTTCAACCTTACTGAAGAAAATACTTAGTGAACTGCAAATGAACCTCATGAACCACAATTTAAAAGATGAGGTTCATTGCTTCATTAAATATTCAGCAATCGTGGGTATCCTTCCAGAGTGGCAATAGCTCGACATCCAGCTTCTTATTGTCTTCCACTTCTGATTAAGCTCAGCTGCCATAAGAAGAGTTATCAATTTTGCAACATGGTCTAACAAATGATAACTCTAATGTTTTGTAGTTAAAATAGGGAACTAGAAAGAGAAAGCAAACACACAATGTTACCCTCATGACGCATCCAGTAGAAGCTCTGGAGATAAATGGGCAACACATTCGAAGCGGCAAGGACATCAATAATCAACGCGTTCTCGCCTTTCTACTCCAGAACCAATGTAGTAAGCCTGAGTCCCCTGAAATCAACCTATTGAGGAAAACCCCGTTAGGAAAATCCAGAATTCGTGGAACATAAGGTAAGACTTGACAAGGATAAGATCCTCACTGTCACTATAGCATAAAGCAAGTCAATCAGATTGTAAAATCTTGACAAGTCAATGTGTGATCGAGGGAATCCACAATGCATTACCATCAGGTAGATTAGGGTAGAGAGAACGGGGGCTACAGCAGCAGTGATACCCATTTAACTGCATGTCTAGAGAACCTTGCTGTCATACATGCCTGTTATAACAAAGCAAATGATAGATAAATTCATGAAACGGTCCTCAGAACTGATAGTTGATTGTGATGGATATTCAAGATCGAACGTAAATAAGCAAAAAGGTCTACCCGATAATCAAAATTGGAAGTAAATCTCAGTTGGGGTAAAATAAAATCTACGGAATATCCTATTTTCTGACGTTAGAATTGATAATCACATGTCCAAAGTGCGAGACAAAGCATGTAACCACGGCCATCACTGAACTGCATACATAAGGCATACACATCATTGGAATCATGAAACCGGTAACAAATTAACAATTTTCCTTCTTCACATAGAAGGCCACCGCATATATGTCATTTATTGTGACTCGTGTGATTAAATCACTAACATAACCACAGAAACAAGAAAAATAATGAAAAAACTACGTAGCTTTGGCCTTTTTACGGATAGAACGACTTTTGATTTGGCATCTAACATAGCAAAATCTGCAACCCCCACCCTCATTTTCTTTCCTCCTTCTCATCCCCCATCCTAGTCCCTCCCCTCTTCCCTGATGAGCAGGTCCTAAAATGAGGTGAAAGAATCAAGATGAGAATATCAAGAAATCATCTTAAAAGGCCTTCAGGATCAAAGGGGCTTTGGTACCATGATGGAACATTTGCTGGCAATGGACCAGAATCTGGAGAACTAATACTGTATTGTTGTGAAAGCGACTGAATTATCACAACAGAAGTACACATATCTGACGAGGAAAAACCATAGACATAGAAGACCGATGCAACGAATACTATCGAAGACATATTATGATCTTTCAAACAATTTCTTATCAGATGTCCGAATTTCTTAATCGAATTTAGGGGCTTGACTTCGACCACACTGAAAAGAAAATGACCAGACCAAGGTGTTGGTATTGATTAAAATTTGAGAAAAATTATCCAGATATCTGATCACAATGCAAAAGAAAGGACCCTTTGCTTTCAGCATGTCACCCCTTCTATAGATCATTTTACGGTAGATACTACCAGAAATGATGTTATGTACATCATCCAATCTTTCCGTCTCCTCAAGTATTGGACTTTCTCATTTGCTACTTTCCCAGATAATATCTAGTTCGAAGGATAATTAGACGGCTTATTGTTCTACTCACAAAACTTTGGTTTGCTTAATGTTTTACATGGAATAATGCTTTGTATACTGAATCTGATATAGAAATTGGTATACCTAGTCATAATGGCAGATTATCGTTGATTATTGATTATAGCTAATTTATGTCAATGCCTTTCAAGAGTGACAAAGGCCGTATAAGAATGTACATAGCGAGATATCATCAATCCTAAAAGACAAAAAATAAAATTGAATACGGATTTTAAAAAACCTTAAGCCCAACTAAAAATAATTTCTTCAACAAAAAAGTGATGCAGATGTGGTTTGGCAATGGGTGAATTAACTCCCAATTTTCCGTTAGACCATCAAACAGGACGACATGCGATTGAAGTATAGAGACAGATGGCCCTGTAAAACCCGCTAATCAATGAAGCCGAAGTTTTGTTAAAGTCAAGGGTGTTTACAGGATATGATTGGTGTATTAAAAGAGAAGACCAAGTGACGTAGATTTTCTTTGACGTTGAAAAACCTGTAGCATTGTTTGTTAGCTACATCACATTGTTTGTTTACATATTGAAAAAGGAGACGGTGGTGACAAGAAGGGGTGAGCAAAAGGAACTTACCAGATCGGGAACAGTCCAGTCCCAAGGCACGGTCCAATTCCCGGTTCTCTAAAATTGGAACCAGTGAAATCAGTATGGTTCCCAATTCCAAGGATAGAATTGCCCAAATTGGACCAATTATTTTTTTTAAATTTGATTTTAATTCTTCAAAATTATTAAAGAAATAATTTTAAATCTTAATTATTAAAGATTTTCTAAATGTTGAGATGCAAACATTTAGACAAGAAGTCAAGAAATGAATGCTTTGGTTGGAGCATTGCCTTGTTGGTTTTTATGCATAGCTTCTCTTACGTTCTTTGCGTGCCCATCCGATATGGGACTCTGGGCATTCATATGGAAGACTAGACTAGCTACGTTTGGTAGTTCGGATTTGAGTCTGGATAGGATAATTTGTCATCCTATCCAATGTTTGGGAATGTCCACCAGATTGGACAAACCCGGATACATCCAGATAAAACGCCGGATAAAAAATCCGGGGGAGGGGGTGGGATAAGCCCGGATTGAATAAGAATTGTTTTTTAAAGGAAAGAAAGAACTTAACAAAAAGAGAAGATATCATAAGCATCTACGTCAAATGGATGCCTTCACCTCTCCGATTCATTGTCAGCCCTCTTCTTCCACTTCTTCTCCCATCTTCGCATCTCACTGTTTTCAATGGTGGCCACTGCAAAGGTGGCCACAATTCCTAGATCTAGGGCTTTTCCATGGCCTTTAATTAATTGAATTTTCTATTTTTTAATTTTATAATTAATTGAATATCATATTTATTTTTTAATCTTATCCTAAAGTGCGCCTAACACTTGATAGGATTGGATATGTCCACCTTTATTATCCAGAGGATTTAATATCCTACTTTATCCTATCATATCCTGATTATTATCCCGACGACCAAACGTAGCCAACAATGAAGACAAGCTAAGATTCTCACATTGAAGGCATTTGCATGGAAGGCTAGTTACCACAAGAGACTAGAGAGACAAGCCACATTGAATAGGCACACAAAGACCATAAGAGAAGTTGTGCATGAAAGCCAAGTCATGCTCCAACCAAAGCATGCATTTCTTGCCCTTTTGGATAAGATTAAGTATATCATTTGTTAAGTGTGTGAAGTCCACACAATTTTTGTAGCATATGCTTAATTATAGAGGGAAGGGAAAATCGATTTATCATTGGTTTCTAGTTCCGTAACTAGTTTGTCTGGTTTAAATTCCTAGGTGGGACCAGATTGGACTGGGATCCAATCAATCCTAAACATAAGAAGAGAGTGAGGGCGAGAGAGGAAGAGAGATGGTGGTGGGATTGCAAAAGGAGGGCCTCATTCGACTCCACATCATTCGTTTGCGTTGTTTAAGGATATTGATGATATCTCACTTTGTACATTTTTACACGGCCTTCTGTTAGTCTTCAAAAGGAGGCTCTTTCGATAATAGTTGTATTGATGCCTGCTACACAGGTTGCATTACACTTACTATTTTGCAAGCTAGCCACATTGACCGCTTCTTGTTTCCCCTCCGATTCTCGATTGTGTCATTTTGAGAAGCTAACACCATCAAGCTCACTGATCTTGGACTAACTAGGTTTGAAAGTTTAGCCACCAACAACCATTGGAATTCGTTTCATGCGCCATTTTGAGAAGTTTATACCATCAAGGCCGCTGCTCTTAGACTAGCTAGATTTGGAAGTTTCACCACCAACAACTGTCAAACCTCATCCCATCTGCCATGTCTTAACTGTTGAACTCAAACTCAAGCTAATTTAATTATCATGAGTTACAAGGAGGATGTTAGAGATATTTAGCATATCTTTACTAATTTTCTGTATCTATTTTGATTATGAATATTGTATTTTATTTATTTTTAGATAATCATCAAATAAAGACTATGAATGGGTACTCAATATACTCTCTTCTATATATCTAAATATCCTCCACATTATTCTTAACTACTTCAACATAGTCACAACATACCCTCAATATGGATGAAGGTAGGTTTAGGGGTATTGCCTAAACGATAGGCCTACAACCCTAGTTTTAGATGTAGGCTCTTTCAAACCTATACCTCGCACAATGTCGGGTATTTACATTGACGCTATAAAAATTTTCTAATAACGAGTCGCCACTAATTTGTTGGGGTCATTTAAAAACTAAGTGAAACATGGGAGCGTACTTTACTTCTTATGCAACTAGAGAATCTACAATCATGGACTTGATTGCATTAGTTGATTAATAAGCACTCTTTCGGTACCTAATCGTGCTCATTTCAAAAAGATTTTTGTTATGTAGTTTAGATTGATTTTATACCTATCCATTAATATATGAGTTGATCATGCGGGTGCGTAATCATTAAAATAACAATTAGTAAATGAAGCATTAAATAAATACAAGGGAAGACGAGCATCTAACACTAAGGTTTCATTCATTTTGCGAAAAACAATTTCTAAGAAAACGTTTTCCAAAATTTCCAATATTTGTTTCAGGAAAATGAATTGATTTGGGAAAACATTTTTAATGAAGGGAAAAAAGTTTTCTAAAATAAGGGATAAATGTTTTCCGCTTTTCAAAAGGGAAAACATTTTTCTCACCCACTCTCTATTATCTCTCACCCCTACTAACCCCCACTTCTTTCCTTTTATTTCCTTTTTTTATTTGCTAAAAAAATTGAATATTTATTTGCTAAAAAAATTGAATTTTTTCATTCTTTATCCTTTTTATCATTTTCTTTTCTTTTTTTCTTCCTCAAGGCTTGCCCACCTTTGGTGATATGGCAAGGCTTGAGGTCAACGAGCTTGAGGTTTGCGACAACTAGCCGAAGAAGAAGAGGAGGAAAACAAAGAAAAAAAATTAATAATCGATTTTAAAAATATTATTACAAAATAGTGTGTGGAGGAAATATTTTCCTTACCAAAAACATAAAATATTTTCTACTTCATTTTCATGTTTCGGAAAAACATTGAAAAATAATTACATTTTCTTAGAAAATGAATTCCTAGAAAATATTTTCTAGAAATGCCACATTTTTTTGTGAAATAAATAGAGGCTAAGAAATAAATAAATACCAATCATAACTAAGTTAAAGGGAAGCCACACCTATTATATCGAAAGTTTAATTTGTCTTTAAAGACAATCAAAATCTAAAGATATCACCCTAAGGACTTGGTTAGCCTTAAGTACGATTTTGGATTGAAAAGCTTCTACTTTTTAGGAGAAAATTATCCAAAAGATTATTTTTAAGGTTTTCAAGGATTTTTAATTTTTGATTTTTTTGAATTTTTTGAATTTTTCTAAATTTTTGATGAATTTTCAAATTTTCCAAAATTTTAATTTTTTTTCTTTTAATTTTTTTAAAATGTAATAATTTTTAAATTTTCTAAAAATTATTGAAATTCTAAATTTTTAAAATTTTCTGAATTTTATAATATATTTTTTTGAATAAAATTTTAAAATTTTTTGGGCTTTTTATTTAATTTTAATATGTTTGATATATTTCTTATATCATATTTTATTACTATAAATCTTAATATTCTTTTTTATTTTTTCTTTTTAATTAATTTTTTATAATTATATTATATTACGTTTGGGGAAGGATTTCGGGTCGGATAAACCCGGTCCAACCCGCTAACTCGATCCTCCTACCGGATCCGACCCACTTCGAATTAAAGAAACTATTTAATTTTTCGAAACCCCTTTATTTATTTATTTTTTAATTCTCTTTTCGTCCCTTGCTCAAAAAAAAAAAAAAAATTCTCTTTTCGTCCATTTCATTTTATTATTTTTTCCTCTCTCCTCTAGTCTTCTTCCTCCTCTGCCGTTCTCACGCCCGAAGCCCCTTCTCTGCATCTTCTTCGCCGAGCCTCTTCCATGGACTAATCCCACGCTCACCAGCGTCCTGGTTGCCGCCGGCCATTCCTCGTCGGTCGGCCACTCCGACAGGCGCTAAGCCACCGCCGGCCACTAGTTGGCTGGAGGTTATTACCGTCCCCGGACTAACTCCGGCGAGGGATTTCCGAACCCTACAATTTTAAATGACCAGAACTTAACGATTCGAGCATCAACATCAGCCCGAGCAATGCAATGGAACGGAATCAAACTTGAGCTAAGACGATATCACGGAAGCGAATCCTCTAATACCTACTCCGGAACCTCATTCGAGCATTTTACCGAACAAATGGCGTGCAGTTTCAATAATGGCTTTTCGACTTTATTTCGCGGAGATTCTCGGCCTAATGAGAACACAGGGGCTCTCACGTCACCACCAATCACGACGGATCACTCTCACATTGCTATGATTTTCACAAAATCGTCGATCGATCCTAGAACTTCACTCTCGGCCAAAACCGCCCAAGGGAACTCAGATCTCATTCAAACATTTTAGCAAACAGTCAGCATGCACTACTGGGGAGGGGTTCTATGACTCGACAGAGACTCAAGGACGGACCTAGGTCCCTAAAAATGCATAGTAGAAGACACAGCAACTTCAATGGAGGGCCGACGGGACCGAATGAGATCTGGGCTCACACGCCCCGAAAGCAGAGCACCAATGGGCAAAGGGGGAGGCCTACCTGTTTCGGACAAGGTGTTGCGATAAACGGCGGCCAATGGCTGGGCCTCCGGCGACGGCTAGCCACTCTGCCGAGCTCGCTCTCTCTCTCTCTCTCTCTCTCTCTCTCTCTTTCGAGCTCAACCTCTACCACTCTCTCTCTCTACCGAACCAAAAAACCGAGCCCCCCTCCCTAGCTCTCTCTCCTCTCCTTGGCTTTTATCCTCTCTCTCTCTCCAAGGAGGACGCCGGCTGCCCTCTGACGCCAGCTCCCCTGTACCGCCCTCATCAAAATTTTATGTGTCAATAAATATATTGATGATCGACTACGGTCATGAATGACCCTTTGAAAGAGTGATGCCCCTTCTCTGTCTTCTTTTTATGTTTGCGTTTGTCACTCATAATTCTTAAGAGACACATATATTGTGAGCTTTGACCCTTTCTAAAGCACATGAGAAGGCCGAGACAACAACGACAACCTTTTTCTTTTGTCATCGTCTCTCTCTCTCTCTCTCTCTCTCTCTCTCAAAAAGTAATTTTACATCACCAAAACGTTTTAACGATGACATATAAAACGGTTTAGTGATAACTTACAAAAAATTTTGATGTTAAATCTAGATGAGCAAGTACATAACAATGAAAAGATTTGTTTTTTTCTTTAAAGCTCATTAGATGTTGATGATTGACAATTTGATTTAAGCATATTAGAGGACTTGATTTCGTTAAAAACTTTGAAGAGCGGTTGAAAAACAATGCTGGTAAAAAGACCAAAATTAGTCTTGACCTAATTTTAGAGAGTGGGAGTTTAGTTTCGGAAAGTCCTTTGAACGCTGTTCTGAAAAATGTTTGGAAAACAAAAGGGAATAGAATCAAATGGACCGTTTAATGGGCCTAAAATTTTTCGAAGGGTTTTGACTTGTTCTTCTAATGGAGTGGCCCAACCCAATGTGAGATTCCAACATGCCGGTTTTGGCAGGTTTGTCGAGTCCTTTGGAAACGATCTCCCCCAAATTTCCGAATAGATCTCAACAGTTGATCTAGAGAGATGAGGCCTATGTTAAGATTTGTTGAGACATCAAGACAACAAGCATAGTATGAATAAAACACATATGACTCTTTCAAAAATTTTGGCCCATTCGAAATCGTTTAAATTTGTTCCCCATATAAAAACTTTTGACCCCACTCCCCCCAAAAATATGCAAGCTTTCGGGACATACCTTGCTCTAATGGGATTGGATCCGCATGGACCAAATCAATCACATCCGTCGGTTGTGTGGGTTTCAGATTGTGTCACTTACGTATTCCATTTGATCAACTACCGTGATTACATTCTTTTCATAGATACGATTTTAGGCAAAGATATCTTCACGTGAGTCCGTCAAAAGGATGGGCAAATGTCTCGAGCTTGTTGGGTCATGGCTCGTGATCAGGCGTATGGGAGTTGTGGGTAAGCCAATTGTCAACCTGGCCTAATGTTGTCGGAAAGTTCCAAATCAAGAGTTTGACAGGTCGCTCCTCTTTCTTCGCGAGCCGATACCAATCATTCGAGGCTAATATTAGCTTTTTTTTTAAAGGTAAAAATTGTAAAGCTACGTGTCCTATGTTTATTCTTTACTTCAAATCCGCTGGTTCCTTGTATGGTCCATTATCTTTATATAGAGCTTAAGGCGTAAGATGCTTGTGCTGGCATTTATCTTGAAAGAGTGAATTAGAAGAGTTGCATGATATGAGAAGAGTGAGTATAAAGTTAGAAGTTGTGTTAGGATCCAAAAACTGATATGAATCTAATCTAAGGCTCCACTCGTTTTGTGGAAAATGTGGCGTTTTTTAAAATGCTTTTCAAGAAATCATTTTTCAAGAAAATAATAATATTTCCGGGTATTTAGCTGAAATATGAAAATGAATTATGAAACAGTTTTCGCTGTTTGGTAAGGAAAATCTTTTCCTCCATGCACCTCTTTTAATAATTTATTATTATATATATATTTTTAAAATGACTTTTTAATGGTTTTTATTCTTTTCCTTTTCTTTCTTTTCCTTTTCTATCATTTTTCCTTTTCTTCTTCCTTGGTCATCAACCGCCGCTGTGATAGGTGACTAACCAAAGAAGAAAAGGAAAAAGAAAGAAAAAAATAATTAAAATAATTAAAAAAAAGAAATAAGGAAAATGAAAAATCAAGATAAAAAGAAAATTTTGTTTGGTAAAAGAAACTGAGGTGAAAGAAGATATGAAAAATATTTTCCATATGAAAAATATTTTCCTCTTTTTGAAAAGCGGAAAACATTTTCTTCTATTTTAGAAGATTTTTTTTTTCTGTTAATAGAAAATATTTTCATCAACCACTTCATTTTCCATTAAATGAATATCGAAAAATTTGAAAAACATTTTCCTATAAGTTATTTTCCATAAAATGAATGGAATTTAAGTTCTTCTTGATTGGAGGTAAGAAACAGTTATAATGGGAGAAATTGTTTAATCATCTGTAAACATATTGTATATATGCCAATTTAGTTCTAAAATTTTTAATTTTATTAGTTGAGTTCTAAACTTTACATGAAATTCCAATATAGTCATTTGGGCTAATTTTCGCTACAAATCATTGAAGTGGTGTGCATTGTAGGACAGTTCACAATGACTGGACTATCACGTTGACGATTTTCAGCAAAAACTAATCGGAATGACTACATTAAAATTTCACGCAAAAGTTCAAGACTAAATTGATAAAACTGAAAAGTTTAGAACTAAATTGGCATTTGTACAATAAGTTTATAATTGATTATATAGTTCTTCCAATTATAATGGATCCAGCTTCTTCTCCACTGGAACTCATTAGTGCTCTATGCTAATTACACTTATCGATCTGAAACCAAAAGAAGAAAAAACCCTCTGTAATATTTAGTTAACTGAGAAACTTGACTTTGTCAATATAATTCGACGTCGATTTGAATTTTAATATATATGTTTCCTTGAACTATTTTTTCTCCATAAGAAATCAATGGAAGTGTCTAGATTTTGCACAAGATGGTTGCAACACGTCTTCCATGCTGTCTGAATTCAATTCGATGAGAAATTATATGATCATCAAGAGTTGACCATGCACACATAATATCGGCACACCACAATCGCGATCTATGCATTGCAGAAGGGTGTCAAGCACTAAAAAAATGAGATCTTGAGTAAGAAATCACAAACATACTAGGTAAAAATTATTACCAAATGAAACAAAAATGATATCAAATTTAGTGTCGAGTCAAATATGCATAGACCATACCTAAATTGAAGTTACATGTATTCAATTCGTAGCAGCCCTTTAATCTAGACGGACAACCGTGAGATTCTTCGAATTCAAAGGCTCGTACATGGGTGGGACCCTCGTGTGTCGCGTGTATGCGATTCGGTCCCTAAGGCTTCCATGGAACGTTGGACACTTTTCTCTTTACCTCTGTGCACGAGTGACTCCCACGTTCATGGCTTGTTCAGTAAAACCTCTTCAGCTTGAAGCCCGGGGCTTGGACAATCTCAAACTTTATGCCCCCCCACGCTTCCCATCTCTCCATCTCCATATCTCCGCAATTCACCTCTCCTATTCCTTTCAGCATAAAATAGAAAGAAAGAGAACACAAGACGATCCAGAACATACCCTTTTGGAACCTAAAATTTGCAGAACCATGTCTCTTGAACCATAACCGCGGAATGGAACCAGACTGACTAGACCGTCTACATCAACGAGAGCCTCAAGACTCATTGGAATAATAAAAAAGACTCGTAGAAAAGACATAATTAATTTTACTGCACTACAACTACAATTTAATAAGGACTCTGAAAATTTAAACAACAGTTATTGTACCTTGAAAATATGAGAAATAAATATAGTTGGTTGTAGAACTAGTTCCAAACTAGTTAAATTAATGGCCTTCAAGAAATGCTCCGGCGTCATATTTTGAATTTACAATCCCTCTTTTGTGTTAATTGAAGTTTATTTATGATAAGTTATATGATTGTTACGGGATACTTGTATATACATAAAAGTGGAACGTCGCTTTTGGTGGAAAATCATTCTTTTTTCCTACATGCAATGTATGCATGGAGGAAGGGCGTCGAGCACTAAAAATGAGATCTCAAGTAAGAGATCAGTGGTAGCCTAAACATACGTGTAAGCATTATTACCAAACAAAACAAAAGACAATATTATCATGAATTTAGTGTCACATCAAATATGTGAAGTTGATGATATGTACTTAATTAATACGAACCTTCTAATTAAGGTAAATATCGCTAAGATTCATCGAATTCATAGGTTCATGCACAGTCTAGAGCTCCTGTGAGTCGGTGCATGCAATTCGATTCCCTGCGTTTTTCATGGGACATGCTTCCACATAATCTCTTTTTATGGTGCTCAAAACCGACTCAGACAGACTTGAAGCATTGCGCTTGGGCACCCCTAAACTTTATCCGTCAACACTTTTCCCATCTCGCTCCCTCCCTCCCTCTCTCTCTCTCTCCATGGAGTCACCTATCATAAGACAATCCAGCACAGAAACTTGCGGAATTTCTGACCCGAAAGTAACCAGCTGGGTCGTCCAGGTGAACGAAAGCCTCAAAAGCATGCCCTCCGATGAGCACCACTACTGGGAGAAACGGTCCATATACAGGGTTCCTGCCCACATCGCCAACCTCAACCGCGAAGCCTACCAGCCGCAGGCTGTCTCCTTCGGCCCCTACCATTATGGTGAGGTCCACCTCCGTCCCATGGAGGACCACAAGCACCGCGCGCTTATCCACTTCCTCAGGCGTTCTTGGAAGCCCCTCGAGCATCTCCTCGAGTCCCTGAGGAATGTGGCAGGGGACCTTGAGGCAAGCTACGATGCGCTGGACCCGAAGTGGAAGGAGGGCAGCGGTGAGGGCGTGGTGGACCGGTTCCTGCAGCTGATGATCACTGACGGCTGCTTCATGCTCGAGATCCTGAGGTTCAAAACACAGGAGGTCATTGACTACGCGCCAAATGACCCCATCTTCAGCGACCATGGGAAGGTCTCCGTAATTCCGTTCATTAGGCGGGATATGCTGCTGCTGGAGAATCAGCTGCCGATGCTAGTGCTGGATCTGCTGCTTGACGCCTGCGAGGTTAGTTCCTTAGATTTCGCTCTGCCGCAAGAGAGTTTTTGGTGCGCATGTAAACCGCCATCTTATGTTCACCTAACAGCACTCTTGGCGATCTAAGATGGATCAAATCTAATGCTCCAAATGTGTAGACGTACGACCTCTATCGGAAACGCCTTTTTTAAGCTTTAACGCGAGGACAATCCATACGACAGCAGGAAGAAGGCAAAACGTACTGACTTTACTCCAACAATACAGGAGGACGAATCCACCAACTATCTCATCCTCAATTCTTCTCCCGCAACCCCAAAAACCACAGGTTAAAATGCCTGCACGTTTTGGACGTTTTCAGGAAGAGCATGCTGATGGAGCCCGAGAAGAAGGACAAGGCAAGGAGCAAGGAGATAATCCGGTCAGCCACCGAGCTCCGTAAGCATGGGATCCGGTTTAAAAAAAACCAAACCAACAGCCTCAACGACATCTCATATGCCAGCGGGGTCCTGTGGCTCCCCATGATCTCGGTGGATGAAGACACCGAGTCCATGTTTCTCAACCTCATCGCATTCGAGCGCTCCCACGTCAATGCTGGGAAAGAGGTCACGTCCTACATCTTCTTCATGGACAACCTTATCGACAGGGGGCAGGACGTGGCGCTGCTCCACACCAAGGGCATCATAAATAATGCCATGGAGAGCGACGAGGCAGCAGCCAAGCTGTTCAACTCTCTGGCCGTGGGCGTGGTGCTAGACCCCGACAGCAGCCTCCATGACGTGATCAACAAGGTCAGAGAGTACTGCAGCGATAAGAGGCACAAGTGGAGGGCCAATCTCATCCACACCTACTTCAGGAATCCTTGCGTTATATTGTCTCTCATCGCCGCCATCCTCCTCTTCGTGCTCGCCATAATTCAGGCCATATTTACCGTGTTCAGCTACAACACCAAAACTTAGCATTTGCTTCTCTAAACAATTTTTTTTTCTTCTCCATTTTTTTGTTTTTCTCCTAATGGCTCCCTTGATTTAGTTGTTATTGTTAAATACTCTCTAGAATAATCTACAATACTCTCTGTGTGTCTATCTCTCAATGGTAGGTGAATTTTGTGGCAGAAAAACGCTTGGGAAGTCGTTAATGTTTGTAATAAAAGAAGAGTCCACGCTGAAGCTCTTGGACAAGACTTTCTTGTACCATGTCGGTCATTGGAGGACTATAAAAAGCATACCCATCTTCATCGGGAAGCATAGCAGAAAGCTAAGAAAGAAGCATCTCTTGTATTTTAAGCCTCTGTAATACAAAATTCATAATTTTCCTATTGCTCTCTCTCTTTTTGCTTTAAAATTAGCCGCCCACTAACCTTATATTTTCTCACCCTTTTTCAGTCCATCAAGCTAACTATTATAAATGAATCCTGTTTTCGGTCATGTTCATTTCCCTCTTCAAGCGTCTTGAATGGTCGACGTTTGGCTGCTATTTATCATCATCAGATGATTATTCTCTTGTTTCAGTCCTCTTCATGTCTATTGCCTCTTTTCTATGTCATTCCTCATTGGCTTCAAAATCCAAAGTCATCTATATATTTTCCAATTGCCAAGCAATCAATATTAACTTAGTCTTTTGTCTGGGAAAGAAATGCTTTGAAACTTCCAACATCCTTCCTGAAATAAAAATTATTCATGCTTTGTAGACCCCCATTGTTGGGAACTGCGACTTTTTAACCTTACTGAACAAAACTCATATTTTCTGTGTGAACTGCAACTGAACCACAATTTAAAAGATGAGGTTCCTTGCTTCATTAAATATTTAGCAATCTCGGGTATCCTTCCAGAGTGGGAATAGCTCGATATCCAGCTTCCTATTGTCTTCCACTTCTGATTAAGCTCAGCTGCCATAAGAAGAGTTATCAATTTTCAACATGGTCTGACAAATGATAATTCTAACGTTTTGTAGTTAAAATAGGGAACTGGAAGGAGAAAGCAAACATACAATGTTTTCCTCATGACGTGGCCTGTAGAAGCTCTGGAGATAAATGGGCAACACATTCGAAGCAGCAAGGGCATAAATAATCAACGCATTCTCGCCTATCCACTCCAGAACCAATGTAGTACGCCTAGGTCCCCTGAAGCCGACATGTTGAGGAAAAGCCCATTTGGAAAAATCCAGAATACGTAGAGCATAAGGTAAGGCTTGACAAGGACTAGATCCTCACTGCCACTATAGCAGTAAGGCAAGTCAATCAGATTGTAAAATCGTCAATATGTGATTGAGGGAATCCACAATGCATTACAATCAGGTAGATTAGGGTAAAGAGAACACGGTTTACAACAGCAGTGATGCCCATTTAACTGCATGTATAGAGAACCTTGTGTTACAGGATCAAGACCTCCATCCTACTCTGCTACATCAAGAGTCAGTCACAGGGGATCCTCAACTCTGGTAGATGTAGATCACCAGAAGACTATCGTGAAGTAAATGAGCTGAAGACATGGATAACCAGTCTTATCAACGGTGGAGATTATACAATGCCGAAGACGTGGATTGCCAAGTCTCAGGATTTGTCAAGACTGCTATTCTGTTATAAATAGCTGTAAAAGTTTGTTAGTTTGAGTCGGTTAGTTCGTTTTAGTCTGTTATTAGTTTTCCAGCTTCTCTCTGTATATAAAGATAGAATTGAGCTCAGGAAAAGTATGGAAGAATAGAGGAGAGGGAAGAACAGGGGATTCAATATTGATCTGTTGTATTTGATTTCTCTTCGTTCAAAACTTGGATACAATGAAATAAGAATTAAATACTTCTTGTTCAGATCCTTCTGCAACTCTGCCGAGTTTATCCTCTATCGTCATCATCATTCCTCATCTTCATCTTCTGCATTCTTGGATTCTCAAATTCTCACCTTGCTACCATACTCGCCAGTTACGACAAAGCAAATGATAGATAAATTAATGAAGCTGTCCTCAGAAGTGATAGTTGATTTTGATGAATATTCAAGATCGAAAGTAAATAACAAAAAGAAAGAAAGAAAGTAAATAACCAAAAAGGTCTAGCCAATAATCAAGATTGAAAGTAAATCTCTGTTGGATATAACAAAATCTACGGAATACCAATTCTATGACCTTAAAATGGACAATTACACGTCCAAAGTGATAGCCAACCAAGCTTGTAACCACAGCCACCACTGAACTGCATACATAAAGCATAGAGATCATTGGAATCGCGAAATGGGTAACAAATTAAAAATTGTCCTTCTCCACATAGAAGGCCACCACATTCTATGTCATTTATTGCGACTTGTGTAAGTAAATCACTAACATAACTACAAAAACAAGAAAAATAATGAAAAAACTAAATAGCTTTGGCCTTTTTACCGACAAAACCACTTTTGTAACAACACCTAACACAGCAAAATCTACAACGCCCACCCGCTTTTTCTTTCCTTCTTTCCATCCCCCATCCTAGTCACTTAAAATGAGACGAAAGAATGAAGATCCGAATCTCAGGAAATCACCTTAAGAGGCCTTCAGGATCAAAGGGGCTTTGGCACCGTGATGGAACATTTGCAGGCAACGGACCAGAATCTGGAGAATTATTACTCTATTGTTGTGAAAGAGACTGAATTATCAGAACAGAATTACACATTTCTGACCAGCGAAAACCAGACATAAAAGACAAATATAATGAAGAGACCTTTGTCCGTGCATACGTTGGCTTTCTGTCTAAATGTCGAATTCCCCACACTTCACAATCAATCATTGTGGCAGCATTAAAAGCTGGTCCGGTATTAATCTCGCACTCCACGTTTCAACTAGTTAATCACAAAGCATACCAATATGATCAATCCAGGAAAAGATTGAGCGATGAATCGATAAAGTTTATGCAAATTCTTCCTTGTGAAGGGGAGGGGAATGCAGTTGGAGTCCAATACTCCCTGTCAGGCACGTATCAACCGTATAATAATGAAATATATGCAGTGGTAAGCACCAATACCACAGCCCTGGAAGAAGACATGGACTCGGCATCAGCTGGGGAAGGTTTTTTTTTTTTTTTTTTTTTATCGGCTAGGGAAGTTTACATGCTACAAGAATAATGCAGTCTGAGGGAATATAATCACAAATGCCGTCGACTAATGAAAATGCTTTTATTGATGACTGGACAGGGACTGGGTTAAAGGTCATTCGTTAATCTAGGAAAAAATGAGGTCTTTCTTACAGAGAATGTCGGATATCCAGAGGTTTTTCATAGACACGGCAATGAGGTGGAATTTGGTAACATTACTTACTTGACTAAACTCTAGAGCGGAATTGTCCCCATCAAGGAAGACACGCAAGTCCCATTCAAGTGCGACTGGTTCTAAATTAAAAACCCTGCGCGGCTGCTCAAGGAGGATTTGATTAATTAACAAATGTCATTGAAGATGTATTATGACCTTTCGAACAACTTATCAGATGTGAGAATTTTGTGATCCAGACCTTGAAGGCTTGAATTGACCCCGCCGAAAAGAAAATAACCAGAACAGGAGTTGGAATTAATTCAAATGTGAGAAAAGGCATCCAGAATAATATCTTATCTATTACATCCTGATTTTTCAAATCTAATTTCAATTGAATAAATCGGGCCTTTCATCAACGCGTCTATAGTGCTATTCTCTAAGCCTATCACTCAAGAGATAACTAGACTATCTGAGAAAATTATTAAGGGATTTTAACGCAAAAGACTTGAGAATTCGACTAGGCATCGACTGCTCGACCGTGCTAATTTGTTAGGGTCATTATGACACACTTAAAAATCGATCAAAGATTAGAGATAGGTCGATTCGACTGAGATATGTGATCAAAATGTGGGTGATTCCACCTGATTGTAAAATTCTCATCGATCGGCACTAAATTGATTTTCTATCGTTTTGGGTATCATGTGTTCGTATTTGAAACTTTGAGATTTTCACGACAATTGAGAGTCACCAATATGTCGAAGATGTACATTGTGACTCAAGATAAATGGATCACGGATCAATTACACCAAAAATTCCTAAAAGTTACCCAGTAGACTAGGTCACGTGAAAAGCACGCCGAATTGAAAATAACCGCAAATTTGAACCCGATTTCAGAAATTGAAAGTTCTGTGGTGTCACGAGCTATTTTGGGAACATCGATTCATTCTCTGAAGATTTTTCAGAGATTTCGGGATTTTTACGGAAAATCGAATCGGACATTGCGGAAAATTAATAGAAATTCAGATGGACTCATTTGAAGGAAATTTAGGCTTCCAAGTCGAGCTCTATGATGAGGGGCACTTGTAGAAATTTTACGGGCTTTTTCTTCATTGAAATTGGACGTCAGATTGGGGAATTTCATGAAGAAATTGGAGACTTTTTGAATGAAATTCGGAATTATGGAAGAGCAGCAACCTTTGCAGCAAAATTTGGATAATTGTGGGATTTATTTGGCTAGAAAGAATTAGGGGACAAGTGATTGATGCAAGGGCTAAGGCTTGTTGACTATTTTCCTTTCTTGTTCAAGCTTCTTGGACAAGCTTGCTTCACCGGTCCCATCTCCACGATCCCTCTCCATTCTTATCTCTTCGGCTTCTGCTTCTTTCTATTTTTTATATATACCACCGAATTCTGAAGCCTCCCCCTCTCTTGTTCGAATCCCTATCTTCATTCGGCCTCAACTTCTTTGTTCCTATTCCGTGTTTCATTTTTCTTCTTCAACTCTTTTCACCGAGGCCACTCATCCCACCGAAATCCCCTCTCAGTCAACCAATGAGCTCCTCAAAATTTGCTGACTCCTTGCCACGCGTCTTTAGCTCGCCAAGGTGTCCCTGCAGCTGCTTCACGCCCACGACGTCAGCGGCCTCAGATCCATCTGCTGCTTCACGGATCCAGCTCCATTTCCTGCCCCATTAGCTGCCACGAAGCAAGTCCACCGAGATCTCCATCCAACTGGTCAACCTCAACACATTTGTGGACTTCGTAAGCTGCGCGCCTGCCCCCACCTTCTTCGTGTCCTTACTTGGACGGCACGAGGTCAAAGCCTCCAACCGGAGGCCCATCTTCACAGCGTCTTCGTCTTGTCCTCACGAAGCCAGCGACAAAACCCTGCCACTCCATGGTCGTTTGTCTTCTACCACCGACTCAGCATCTCCATCTCACCAACTAAAGCTGCCAGCGAAACCACGGTCTTCTCCTTCGTTCGCAGCACCCCATCAGCAAAGCAGCATCATCGTCCGAAGCCATAAGCCCACCGAGCAGCCCAGCAATTCCAGTCCTCGAGCTAGCAATTCAACCCAGCTTCTTCAACGCAAGTCAGGCCAGAACCGGCCCAATCTAGCAGTCTTCAGGCCCGCGTAAATTGTAGCATTTCGGCCCAAAGAGCCAGCCCATCTCAGTCCATTAAGTCAGTCCAGCAAATTTAGCCCATTTGAAGCTTAGTCCAGCAAGGCCCAACAACTCCTTTAAGCCCAAGTCCAGCAGCCCATCTTGAAGTCAAGCCCAGCCCAGCTCATAACAAATCTCATATTGGGCTGAGATTTGTTGGGCCAAGTTTAGGCCTGGCCCAAGTTTGTCGACGCCGCCGAAAATTTCGATTTTGGCCGCCGTCATGCCGTCATCGCAGTGAACCGGTTTCCGCAATTAACTGGTGAGTTTATACTCTAAACTTTGCTTAGTAGGCTAATGACATTTAAGGGGTGTTTAGATTTATTTTATTAGGAATTAGGTGGTTAGTTAGATTAAATTAGAAATGTAATTATTTAATTGAGCATGTTAGGTGGTTAGCATAGTTTAGCCAAGGCCTAAATAAATGGTACTGTTTATCTAGAAGGGTTTGGGAATTTTCCAAGTCCGTATTGGTATTTAATTTAATAATTTTGGCCTAGGTTAGTATTTTTAGAAATTAAATTGAATTAATTAATTAAATTTAGAAATTAATTAATAATTAATTATTTTTCAGGAAATTAGGCCGGGATAGCCGGTGATCGGAATTTCGTGCCGATTGCAATGGTATGGTTAATTTTCTGCAATTGAGTGTCAAATTATGCAAATTGAGTGCTGATTAGATTTTGTATTTAATTCCAAAAATTGTGAATTTCCAATATTTATTCAAAAAATCCTAGGTGCCGGGTTTTGACACTGAAAATGGTTTTTAGTACTGTATGAAATAGTGGGATTTCAAAAAGGAAGAATATCAATTTTTCGAGTTCAAATTGACCGTGTACCCACACACGAGTAATTTTATGTGAAATTCTAATACGAAGAAAAAGGCCAGGCTCATCATTTTAATTGAAACATTTAAGTGCAATGCATAGTGCCTTGAGCCATATTTGAGTGATCGTGTGATGGTTAAAAAATCATCTCGAACTGTTGAGTTGGACGTTATCCCTATTCGGGATACCCTTGGATAACGGGAAGCCGGTCGCAGTTGATTCTGGACCCTATGCTTATTCAGGAAAACCATCTGATAAAAAGACGTGCCGTGCTCAATGGGGTGAGATGAAGTATGGCAATACCAGAAGACCACCAAACAGAAACTAGGCCGTACTATATGTTGAGATCAAAACTAGGAACGCATGATTAATTAAATGTTGCGTTTAAGTTATTTGGAGCTTATTATTGCTCATGCTCTCATGTTGTCTGTGATATAAATTATACTGACCTATAGAGTGGATTTGAGACGAGGTAAGTCTCATTGATTGTGTGATTGTGTGATTATGACACTTTTGGGCGTAATTCCCTCATAATTAAGGTTTAGAGCTTAGACTCGCTGAGATGATATCTCACCACGTTGTGAGATAACATTTCCAAGGTGATCGAGTGGAGGACCTGGATCTGAGAGGAGGTGATTGGAAGCGTAGATCAGTTAGGACCGCTTCTTTTTGGAAGGCCAGTCTTTTGTAGTCTTTTGGCCATAGACCTTTGTACATGACTTAGTGTATATATAAAAGTATGTTTGTTTGTGAATCTATTATTCTGCTTTTCTATCCCAAGATGATTATTGTTAGGGGATTTCTTTTCGCTTCCGCATGTGCAATAAAATTAAAAGGGTCGACGACTTGTCCTGGGAAGTCGCAAATTATTATCGACCAAAGAGGGATGGACACGCGCTCGGGGTTCAGGACGTGACATTATCACAATGCAAAAGAAATTATTCCATTTTGTGTTTGTGTTTCTCGTTCATTATCATTAAGATGCATAGTTGATGTGCATTATATTGCAAGCTTCGATCCTTTTAAAAGTATATGAGAAGGTCGATGATATTAAAACACAAATCAAGAGTTGGAATTTTTTGCCCCTCTTAAAAGTTGTCTACACATTGCGAAATTTGCTGCAATGTAGGGGTAAGATGGAGATGGTTGGTTGTTGCCACTGTTGCCTCAGGCGAAGTCTATGAAGGCATAGTCAGAATTGGAGAGAGAGAAAGAGAGATATATGCTATGGCAAGCAACTATGGCCGTCGATATTGTTGCCACTTGTGTGACCACGACCTATCTTAAATCTCACTTTTGCCTCAGATTGACTTGGTGAGTTTTTCTGTCTTGGACGTCCTCTCTTGATGACGTATAGATATTTTAATATTAAATCTGCATGATGAACAAGTATATTACAATGAAAAGATTATGTTTTATTTTAAAGCTCATCATATGTTGGTGGTCAGAAGATTTATTGTACAAATCAAGCGTATTAGAGGATTGGATTCCATTAAAAGGTTTGAAGAGCGGAATTTAAAAATAATATAAGTAAAAAGACTAAATTAATCTTAATCTAACATGATTTTAGAAAATTTTGGGAATTGAGTTTGGTAAAACCGGTGAACATTTTCTTAATATTGTTTTAAAAATAGGTCCAGAGTCAAAATGTGCCATCTGATGGGCCTTAAACTTTTCAGAGGGTTTGACTTATACTTCTAATGGACTGGCCCAACCCAATGTAAGATTCAATAAAAGCCGGCTCGGATTGTCGAGCCACTTAAGAGGCGGGATTGGGTGGGTATGCCTGGTCCTTTTGAAATGACTTGAATCATCCATCTCGTGCAGTACTCCCCTCAATTTCTCAATAAAATCTCAACTGTTGATCTAGACAGATAAAAAGAAGTATCTTAAGAATAAATGATCTTGCATCTGTCGAAATTTTTGGCCCATGTAAAATAGCTTAAAGCTCCTCACATAGCTTTCGGGACATGCCTTGCTCTGACGGGATTTTGTTGTCCGGATTCGGGTCCCCGCAGACCGGCTCAACCGCCACCGTCGGTTGTGTGGGTCTCAGATGGTGGCCACTTACATATTTCATTTGATCGACGACTGTGGTTACATTCGTTTCATAGCTATAGTTCTACAAAAGGATGTTTGTACGCAGGTTCGCCAAAAGGATGCACATCTCTTGAGCTTGTTGGGTCAGTGGCTCATGATCAGCTGTCAACTGTCAACCTGGCCTAATGTGGTCGGAAAGTTCTGCGTCAAGAGTTTGTCAGGCTAAGCTCTAGAAGCCTAAAACTCCTTTAGTATCCTTAGCATCAGAAGATCTAAAATTTTTGTGGGTTTGCTCATCATCGCTCCTCTTAGCAAGCCGATGCCAATTATTTTGAGGCTAAGGGTGCAATTGTTTCTCGAAAAATGATCAATTTGAAAAATATTTTTGTAAAAATAATTCATATCACTGATAAAAATAAATGAGCAAAATATATTTTTCATCATTCGTTGATTAATTATCTCAAACAATATAAGTGATCATTTTTTAGATAATATTTCTCAAATTATTTATTTTCTGTGAAGAAAAAACAGACCTTATAAGTTTGGCTTTTTAAGCTAAAAAGTGTAACGGTATGCGCCTTATGTGTATCCTTAGTTAAAATCCGCCATTTCTTTGTAGGGTGAATTGTCTTTATATGGTGCCAACAACAAAGAAATCCCCTATAAAATAAATTTTAAGGATGGCTCGGTGGACAGGGTCATTTATAATACATGATAGGCGTGTAAATTACCTTATTTTTATGTAACAACTGACCTAAGTGAAAAATTGACTTAATAATTGAAGGCTATCATGATAAATCAATAATGGGCTATGGTTTCTTTTATCCAAGCCCGCATGATCACGAGGATTCTTTCTTCTAAGAGCAAAAGCAGGGAACAGCCTTTAATCAGTTCAAGGAAGAGGAACCGAGGGCACTTTCTCTGGGAGCAAGAAAGGAATCATTTGATTCATCTGGGACTAAAAAAATTGGAAGTGTTGTACGGACAAAAGCGGACCCAAAATGGGGTTCATCAATATTCTTAATTAGACCTTTAAGGCCTAAGATACATACGTCGCAGTTTATCTCGAAAGAGTGAATAAGAAGAGTTGCATGACATGAGAAGTGAGTATGAAGTTTAAAAAGTGATGTTAGGATGCAAAAACTGAAATGGGTCTAGGTACTTCTCGATTGGAGCTCATAAACGCCTATAATGGAGGAAAATTATCTAGTCAATCCTAAATTTATTATATAGATGTCAGTATAGTTCTGAACTTTTTAATTTTGTCAATTAAGTCATAAATCTTTATACAAAATATAGACATTTTAATCAATTTTTGCTATAAATCGCTGAAATAGCAGCGATAATTAGATTGCCACATAAGCTATTTTCAATAAAAATTGATTGAATGGATCATGTTGGAATTTCTGATGAAGGTTTAAGATCTACTTGGCAAAATTAGAAAATTTAGAATTGAATTAATATTCGCCCATAAGTTGAGGATAGATTTGGTAATTTTCCCAATTGTAATGGATCCAAGTTCTTCTCCCTTGGAGCTCATTAATGCTTGCGGCTGATTACGCTTATGTGATTTGAAACCAAAAAAAGAAAAAGAAAAAAAAAAACCTTGTTAATATTCAGTTTAACTTAACTTTGTAGATATAGTCTTATTTCGATTTGAGTGTAACATATCTTTCCCATTGAATTAATTTTTCTCCACATCAAACCAATGGAAGTATCTGAATTTCATATGGCATGATTACGGCTCGTCTTGTGCGTCATCTAAAGTCAATTCACGAAAAGTGATATAATAGTCATGGAGCACTAAAAAAGTGAGACCTCAAGTAAGAATTTCAGAATACCCCAATCATTACGAGGTAACAATTATCATCAAATGAAACAAAAGGAAATGCCATCTTAAATTTAGCGCCGCGTCTAATATACGAAGATCCTACCTAAATTGAAATCACCTGTACTCAGTTACACGATTGGAAGATCTCGTGCAACGCGTGCATGCGATTCGATTCCCGTGGCTTCCCGCCTTCCATGGAACGTTACACTTTTTTCTCTTTACCTCTGTGCGCAAGTGACTCCCACATTCATGGCTTGTCCGGTGACAACTCTTCAGTTTGAAGCATTGGGGCCTTGGACAATCTCAAACTCTATCCCCCCGACACTCTTTCCATCTCCGCTCTATAGCTTCTTAATTTCACCTCTTCTCTTACTCCTTCCAGCATAAAATAAAGATAGAGAGAGAGAGAGAGAGAGAGAGAGAGAGAGAGAGAGAGAGCATAAGACACTCCAGAACATACGTTTTTGGAACCTGCGAAACTTGCGGAACCATGGCTCCAGAACCGCGACCGCTGGACCGGAACTGCATGGAATGGACCGTCTACGTCAACAAGAAACTCGAGCAAATGCCCCTCGGCGAGCAACCGACCTGGAAGAAGCGGTGCGTCTACAAAGTCCCCGCCTGCGTCGTCACCGACCTCAACAGCAAGGCCTACCGGCCGCAGGTTGTCTCCTTCGGGCCCTACCACCACGACAAAGAACACCTCCGCCCCATGGACGAACACAAGGAGCGCGCGCTCCTCCGCATCCTCAAGCGGTCCCAGAAGCCCATCGAGTGCTTCCTCGAGTCCCTGAGGGAGGTGGCTGGGGACCTTGCGGAGAGCTATGAGTCGCTGGACCCGCAGTGGAAGGAAGGCAGCTGTGAGGGCGCAACAGACCGGTTCCTGGAGATGATGATCACTGACGGCTGCTTCATGCTCGAGATCTTGAGGACCGGAACAAAAAGGGTGGAAGACTACGCGCCCAATGACCCCATCTTCGGCAACCACGGGAAGTACCACATACTGCCGTACATTAGGCGGGATATGCTGATGCTGGAGAATCAGCTTCCGATACAAGTGCTGGAACGGCTGGTCACTCTCGAGAACGATGATGGCAAGAAGGTTACTTTCTTAGCCTTCGGTCCGTTGTAAGAGCGGCTATTCACCTACGCTAACCGCCGTACAATGTGCCCCTGACAGTACATCTTGATAATCTCACATAGACCTACGACTGATCCTCCGAATCTGATGCGCCAAACGCATTGGATGCATAGTTCAAGATCAACCGACAATTTCTTTATTAAATCTATCACCGCTATCGGAAACTTCATTTTTTCCCCTTCTGCGCTAGTAGTATTGATAAGATTAAAATTTCTGATTCAATGTACTGACTTTACTCCAACAACACAGGACGACGAACTCATCAACAGGCTCATCCTCAACTTCTACTCCCCCGGCATGCGCATCACGAGTATGGGCAAATGCCTGCACGTCCTGGACGTCTTTAGGAAGAGCATGCTGAGGGATTTCAAGAGTACCCAGCCAGAGCTGGACAAGATGGGGCACGATGGCAGCGAGGAGATAATCCGATCGGCCACCGAGCTCCGCAACGCCGGGATCCGTTTCAAGAAGAGCAAGACCAAAAGCCTCAACGACATCTCCTATTCCTGGGGGGTCCTGAGGCTCCCCGCGATCGTGGTGGACGACACCACTGAGTCCACGTTCCTCAACCTCATAGCCTTCGAGCGCTTCCATGTTGGGGCCGGGAGCGAGGTCACTTCCTACATCTACTTCATGAACAGCATCATCAACAATGAGCAGGATGTCGCTCTGCTCCACGCCCGGGGCATCATCCAGAATGCCATCGGGAGCAACAAGGCGGTCGCCAAGCTGTTCAACTCGTTGTCCAAGGACGTGACATTCGATTGCGACGGCAGCCTCGACGCCGTGCACAGGAAAGTCAGCGGGCACTGCAAGAGGCCCTTGAACAGGTGGAGGGCTCGTCTCAACCGCACCTACTTCAGGAATCCATGGGCTAGATTGTCTCTCATCGCCGCCATCGTCCTCCTCACGCTCGTCATAATTCAGACCGTATATATCGCGGGCGGCTAAAACGGTTCAACCCTCCCCTCGCCTCTGTGCAATACACTTTTCCACAGTTTTTGGGTTTTTCTCCGGATGGCTGATGCTCGATCATTATCTTTTGATTGATTGTTGATTCTTGTTCAGGATGATCTTCCTCCTGTTTTTGTTCATGTTCATTTTTCCCTTCCGGTATTCAAATGATGGATTTGATGGTTTAAGAGGGTGAGAGACTAGAGGTGAGCTGGCGAATTATGTTCTTGATATATTCTTTCATGAAATTATTAGCTTCCATATGCTCCAAAAGAAAATCCACTATGGAGAATGCCATTGTGTGCATATGCGATGACCGTAATCGGGGTATTCCTGAAATTTTTATATTGTAAAAATAATCATAATTAGCTACAATAGTAATTTTGTTTACTTTGAATGTGTAAGATTTATTTATTTTTTCTAATTTCAAGAAGAAAAAAAAATAGAAATGCATGGAAAATTAGAAACAGTAAAGCAAGCATAGGGAAAAAAAAGTAGCTAAGAACGTATATGCATCATGAATGTAGGTTTTAATGGGCTATAAATTAGTAGCCACATGGTTTCATGGGTTGGGTTAAGTATAAATGTGTTTTAGTAATGTGAATCCGACATATATAGCCAAATTTGTATTTTATACAAATAAGTCAATTTGGATCAAACTATCTTTCAACTTGATCCACTCATTTGACGACTTTTAGCCACTATCGCGATAGTTAGGCTAATTTTGAGTCGGAAATCCATATTGACTTTGCCGCCACCAACGACATAAGCATCATCGGCGCACGAAAACCTCATCTTAGGATCTGGAGAAGCCTTCCCAACATCGCCACTGCCGTCCTCCGTCTTCACCCGCCTGCACATCCCCATCGCATTGTGGAACCGTGCGGAGGCCACCTCGTCAAGAGTTCTTTCTCCCCCTTCCCTCCGAGAGTAGGAAAAAGAAATCGAAAGGACAAAGAAAAGAGACCCACCAGACCAGACCCAAAATCCAAAGAAATAAAGAAAGGAAGAAAGGCTAAAAATTAGATTAAAATATATAAAAGGCAAAAAAAAAATTGAAAAACACAAAATAAAAAGAAAAAGATAAAAAGAAACCCACAAATGGAAGGCCCTCCTCCGCCTGTGGGCCACCGCCCGATTGCCGGAAAAAAAAATTATTCGATAATCGAAGGTCATCAAGATAATGGGCTATGGTTTCTTCATCCAAGCTACCATGGGTGCATTTGGGAAAAGCGCTCCCAAAGCCCCTTGAGCATCCAAAGGCCTTTGGGCAAAATAGAGTGCGTTGGGCAAATTTTTTTTGAATTCCATTAACCAAATACAATCCTTCATAAGGATGAAAGCCCAAGGCAGCTTAAGAGGGTGCCTTGGGCTTTTGCCTTCTCAGCATGTTAACCTAGGGGGTTAGTACAAAAAAAAAAAAAAAAACTTCCGAAACTATCCTTGCTAATTTTTCTTTTTTTTCGGGCCCTTGATGACTATTTAAATTCTTCTTCTTCGTTGAACAGGACCAACATGACTACAAGTGGTCATTGGTGAAGGGCAAGTAGTCGCTGGTGAGGGGCAAGTAGTTGGGCGATTCTCAGCGAGGGTTGTGCAATCCTCTGACAACAGTCACCGCAATCCAGATTTGGGTCACATGACCTCCATGAAGGGTCGCCTAAGGTCGTGCAACCAAGCGGCCCTCACTAGGGTCACGCGACCTCTGACAACATAGATCTGTGTTGTGCGACTCCCGGTGACCTAAATCTAGGTTGCACGACATCCCATGGAGGTCACCCTGGTCGCACCCTCGTTGGGGTTCACCCGACCCCAAAGTTTTACCATGAGCAGATTGTATCCATTGGGCAAATATAGGTTCGATTAAGATTTGTTTCTTCGGAGTACCAAAAAGTGGTCCTCTTCGGTAGTCTCTGAGGGTCGCCTAACCCGAGGCAGCCATCAGCAGTTGTCTCTAGGGACCACCTAAGGTCTTACAACCTTAAATGTTGGCAGTTGGCAATGGATTTGAATCACCGGTGGCTACCCTTGCCGGCCAACTTTTTTATTCTTCTTTTGACGAATTTTGTCTTTCTTTTTAATCACAAAATCTCTCTAAACACAATTTCGCCTAGAGGTACTATACAATGGACATTCATGTTACAATTTAATATATGCAATTTGCATTTTAAAAAACTCTTTTAACTCTCATTTCCCTAAAGACTTTCCTCAAAAGTCTAACCAAACGCACTCCATGTACCCTCTTTCATTTTATTTATTTTCTTGTTTTCCTTACAATAAGTGTGCCCCCGTACTAATGAAATTAATTTAAACCTTATGCCATCCCAGCTTCACAAGGATTCTTCCTAAGAGCAAAAGCGGTGAACAGCCTCAAATCAGTCCCTTTTTGTTTCTTGCGTTAAAGCCTTTGATCAGTTTATTAGTTTCCGAAAGAGAAACTGAGGCACTTTCTCTTTGAGCAAGATAAGAATGCTCTACAGTTGTTTTGCTAGGATTGAAAATTGAATGGTCGTACTGGCAAAAGTTTTCCCCAAGTGGGGTCATCAATAATTATTTAGAACTTAAAATGCTTAAGATGCCCGCCATGTAATCTTAAAAAGATTAAATTAAAGAGTTGTCCGATGTAAAAAGTTGCAGAACGTAAGAATCAGGCAACTTGATTAAGAGTACCACTTACAAGTCATGTTACAGGTACAACAACTGATCGAAAATTGATTTGCGAAGATGGTCGGTTTATGGAATTAGTCACTTTGGAACTAAACCTACATTGTTTCACGGGGATATTTGTGTTTACTGTTTACTAATTATAGCAGTTATAATGGGTCCAAGTACTTTCTGGTTGGAGCTCATAAGAAGTCATAATGGATCCGAGAACAAACTTGACTTTGTTGGTATAGTTTGACTTTGATTTGAGTTCGGATATATATTTTTGCTTGGATTAATTTTTCTCCATAAGAGACTAATGGAAGCATTTCAATTTCACACGAGATAGATTACAACCAGCCTTGTGGGCCATGCAAAATTAATTCATGAGAAGTTCTACGATTGGGATGAGTTAAATGTGCATGCACATACTCGAAACTTTGCTCCTTGTGAAAATCAATTTTTCTTTTCCCTATATGCGATGTATGCGTGGAAAAAGGGCGTTGAGCAGTAACGAGTGAGAAATCTAGAATTTCTCAAACGTACCGAGAAAAATAAGGAAGAATATAAGAAGCTCCGAAACAGGAACTTGTGGAACCTTTGAAACTTGCAAAATCATGGGTCCTTTGCCGCCACCGTCGAACCCAAACCCAAACGAGACCAACTGGATCCGCCAAGTCAACGAGAGTGTCAGGTTCATGCCCTTCGACGAGCGACGATACTGGAAGAAGCAATCCATCTGCAGGGTCTACACCTGCGTCACCGACCTCGACCGCAAGGCCTACCGACTGCAGGCTGTCTCCTTCAATTATTGAGTCAATTTTTCTTTTTTCCAGTGATCTGACTGCGGCCACAAGTAGAGGGCCTCCCATTTCTGGGTCTCTTTTGTGTGTGTGTGCGTGTTTTTTTTTTTTTTAAATAGCTTTTTTCATATTATAATCTAATTTAACTAAAATTTAGGCCTAAAAAATAGGATCTGGATTAGAAGGATGTCGTTGTAGTCTTATATTTCTGTTTTAATAACGTTAACGTTACGTAATAGAGAGAAAATAATAAAAAAAAAAGGCAATGTCAGAATTTTTTGTTAATGAAGTTAAATGAAATTAATGAAAGGACTTCATTGCACTAATCTAATAAGTTTTAAGATTTAATTCTACTTATAAAAAGTTCAAAATTCAATTACATTTTCTTGACTAGTTTTTAGGACTTATAGTGTACTTGTTCTTTTCTTAAATGAAGAATAAAGCACGACCAAAAAAAATTGAAGAATAAACATATATTCAAGTTTCTTTTAAAGAATAATGCTTTTTTTTTTTTTGTCACTATATCAAGACATTGTACCCTAAAAAGAAGCAGCAGGTTTCAAGTGACAGATATGCTCAGGGCACGTAACATTTTACTCTTTGCCTCGGGAGCCAAAATTGTCCTAGAAAATGATTAGTATAGGCTATTTAAGAAAGAAGAATGATCATGTGCTAATCCACGGAAGATTGACACGTGACAAGCAACTTCCCCACCACATCAGGCTAGGTTCACAATGGGTATTGCCCTCCGCTCCCATGTACCTTATCATGAGCCGATGACCGAAGGAGCCTAAGAGATTTGCCAACGCTTTGGCTGGATCAGTCTAAAAATATCCTTGTCAATAGCCATGTCTGCAGACCGAATGTCATCACAATCATTGATAATGTGAAATTAGCATTATAGATGTGGGACCCAATTCACTTCCGTTCTCTCTTCGGATTGTGGTTCGGGGGCCGGTGGGTCTCTTTTCTTGTCCTTTCAATTTCCTTTCCCGAAGGGGAAAAAAGAACTCGTCACCAATGGCCATGTGCGAGCGGGTGAGATGGAGGACGGCGGTGGCGACGTCAAGAAGGCTTCTCCAGATTCTCAGATGAGGTTTTCGTGTGGCGATGATGCTCATGTCATTGGTGGCGACAATGTCAAGGTGGATTTCCAGCTCAAGATTGGCCTAGCCGTCGCAACAGTGACTAGGGCCGTCAAATGTGTCAGTCGAGTTAGAAGATAGTCCGACCAAATTGATCTATGTATATAAGAAACAAATTTAGCTACATATACCTGACCTGACTTACATTATTGAAACACATTTATATTAATCCCAACCTATGAAACCTTGTACCCACTAATTTATAGCCCTTTAAAACCTGCATTTACAATACTGTAAGAAGCAGTCCATCTATAGGGTTCATGCCTTCATCATCGACCTCAACTGCAAGGCCTACCGGCCGCAGGCTGTATCCTTTGGCCCCTACCACCATGGAGAGGACCCCCTCCGCCACATTGAGGAGCTGCAAGTGCTGCACGCTCCTCCACTTCTTCAGACGGTCCAGGAAGCCGCTTGAGCCCTTCGTCGAGTCCCTGAGGGAGGTGGCAATAGGCCTCAAGGAGAGCTTTGATTTGCTGGACCGAAGTGGAAGGAGGGCGGTTGCGAGGGCATGGCAGGCCGGGTCCTGGAGCTGATGATCACTGATGGCTGCTTCATGCTTGAGGTCCTCCGGGCCTGGACACGGGAGGTGGACCACTAGGCCAACGACTCCATCTTCAGCGGTCACTGGCAGCTCCACATGATGCAGTACATAAGAGGGGAACATGCCGATGCTGGAGAATCAGCTGCCGATGCTAGTGCTGGATCGGTTGGTGACAGCAAGAAACCCCACCAGGGATCAATGAAATCCAATACTCCACAAATGTTGGATTAACCGTTCGAGATCAACCGACAATTTTATAATCAATCCTACCACATCTACTGGAAATTCTTCTTTTTTCCTCTAACGCAAGTACTATCAATATGACAGCAATTTCGTATTCAGTGCACGGACTTGACTTCAACAACCGCAGGAGGACGAATTTATTAACAGGCTCATCCTCAAGTTCTGCTCCCCCGGCACGGATGTCACGACGGTGGGCAAATGCCTGCACGTCCTGTGTGAAGATGGAGAACCAGATGGAAATATGAAGATGAACAAATGCAGATGGAGATGAAGAATAGAATCTAGTATAGAGTAATCAATTCTGGAAGTGCTTCGTATTTCATTGTATCAAAGTATCATTGTAGTACAAAGTATTTGAAACAACAATGAATATAGATCCTCTGTTCTACCTCCTCTGTTCTATCTTACTTGTATCTTCTGCATAGAACCTTCAGCCATTGATCATTCCTTCGAAGCTTTCATTTGATACTGTGATGCAGAACATTCATGGAGGGTATCTCTCTCTCTCTCTACCCTCACTTCTCCTTATTATATAAGAAGACGTACTTTTTCCTAGTAACCGATAAAACTGAATATAGTTCATAAGGAAAACAGAATACAACTAACAGATTACACCTCATAGCACACGTGTTAGTTTTATATAACTTGGCGATCCATGTCATTCTCCATTTCAGGCATCTCCTTCATTGATGTCAATCCAAGCTGGTCTTCATCATGAGTTCTTCAGAAACAGCCTGCTGTTCTATGAGAAGAAGCCCAAGAAGGTCCGGCACAACCTGAACAACATGGGGCGTGAGGGCGGCAATGATATAATCAGGTTGGCCACCGAGCTTGATGAGGCCGGGATCTGGTTCAAGAAGAGCAAGACCACCAGCGGCAAGGACATCTCCTTTACCAGCAGGGTCCCGAGGCACCCCGTGATCAAGGCAGACAAACAAGTCCATGTACCTCAATGCTATGGCCTTCGAGCGCTTCCACTTCAGGGCCAGGAACGAGGTCACTTCCTACATCATTTTCACGGATGACGTCATCAACAGTGAGCGGGATGTTGCGCTGCTCCATGACCAAGGCATCATCCAGAATTCCGGTGGTCACCAAGCTGTTCAACTTGCTGTCCAAGGACATGATGCTTGAACCCGATGGCAGCCCCCACACCGTGCGCAAGCAAGTTCAGCAAGTACTGCAAGAAGCCCTGGAACATGTGAAGGCCAATCTCATCCACTTTCTCTTTAGGAATCCTTGGCTGTATTATCTCTCATTGTTGCCCTCTGCCTCTTCGAGCTCACTATAATACAGACCGAGTATACCGTGCTCAGCTACGACAATTGCCCTAGCACTCCCCCTGCCTCTGTATAGAATTTCCTTTCCTTTTCTATTCTTTTTTCCATTTTTTGGTTTTACTCCTGATGGCTTGATGCTCTTGTTGATTGTCGTTGTGAACTCCTGTTTTCAGTCACATTCATGTTCCCTCTTTAAATGTTTTGAATGACCAACATTTGAATGTTAATCTATCAAATTTCGAAAGATGATTCTCTTGTTTCGGTCTCCCTCGTGATTGTCAAACTTGGATAGATCGTTCTTCTTCATTGAGTTTGTTTAGTTGCTGCGTATTTAAGTAAGAAACAAATATGGCTTTCAACCCAAAATTTGGATAGATCGTTCTTCTTCATTGAGTTTGTTTAGTTGCTGCGTATTTAAGTAAGAAACAAATAAGGTTTTCAATCCATTCGTGGATAGCTACATTGGTTGAGTCTCAACCTGTTAAGAGTCCCTCTCTCATCCCCAAGATCAAGAATTCGAAACCCGTAGTTGCTAGCGATTTAAGTAAGAGCCTTAGGTTGTTGGACTGGTCTCCCTCGAGATATAAGGGGCCGGTCCCTCAGGAGCCTTTTGAGCATGGAGGCCCCGTGATGGAGTCCTCAGTTTATATATATGGCTTTCAAAGTAAAATCACTAATCCCCATTGGCCTCAAAATTCAGAGTTTTCTATATCCCAATCGAGCAGCAATCAATCATTGAAAACAGAGAATAAACATACTTTTATGCCTCAGAAATATTTTGAAATTTCCAATATCCTTCGTCAAAAAACTATAAAAGAGATTCACCGTTAGAGACCACCATTATAAAATCCTACACCGAAATAAAGCGGCGGTGAATAGCTAACTATGTACAGAGAGCCTACAAACTTGGAGAGAACTGCAGTTCTCTAACCTCACTGAACAGAACAGATATATTTTCTGTATGAACTGCAACGGACCACTATTTAATAGATGTGGCTAGTTGCTTCAATAAATATTCAGCAATCAAGAGTTTCCTTCCAGAGTCGGAGAATGATACCAAGCTTCCTACCGTCTTCCAATTCCAATTAAACTCAGCTGCCATAAGAAGAGTTATCGATTTTGTGACATTGTCAGACAAATGGGTAATGTTTTGTAGTTAAAATAGAATAATGGAAGGAGAAGCAAACATACAATGTTGTTCTCAGGATGCTTCCAGTAGAAGCCCTGGAGGAAAACGGGCAAGACATTTGTTGCAGCAATGACAAAAATAGTCAACGCGTGCTTCCCTATCCACTCCAGAACCGTGGTAGTACGCCTAAGTCCACCAAAATCAACCTGTTGAGAAAAAGCACATTAGGAAAAACCAGAATGTGTGAAACGTAAATTAAGACTTCGTAAGGACAAGATCCTTGCTATAACGTAAAACAAGTACATCAAATTTGTAAAATCTGGACGAGTCAACACTTGACAGAGGGGATCAACAATTTACCATCAGGTATATCAAGGTGAAGAGAATCCCAGCTACACCAGCAGTGACAGCCGTGTAACTGCATGTGTACAGAGCCTTATTCACATGCATGCCTGTTACACAAAAGCAAATGATAGATAAATTAATAAACCTGTCCTCAGAACTGATCGTTTATTGGGATAAATAATCAAGATAAAAAGTAAATCACCAAAAAGATCTAATGCCAGGCCTAGAACCACAAGAAAAGAAGATGAGATCATCCAGAGGAAAGTTCTTTCGCCATGATCCTGGAAGCAAAATGCCAAAAGAATAAAACGTCAAAAAGGTGATCTCCATTAGGTAAGATAAAATCTTTGCAATACACTATTCTCTCACCTTAAAATGGACAATCACATGTCCAAAGTGCAAGCCAACCAAGCATGTAACCACAGCCATCACCGAACTGCATACGGAAAGCATAGATGGCAACCACATGAAACCAGTAACAAATCAACAATTGTCCTTCTCCACAAAGAGGGCAACCACATATATTTCATCGATGGCAAGTTGGCAATTAAATCACTAAGCTAACCACAGAAACAAGAAAGATAATGAATATACTACATGCCTTTGGGCTTTTTTACAGACAGAACCACTTTCGATTTAGCACCTAGTATAGAAAAATCTGCAACTTCCCCACCCACACACCCCTAACCCCTCTCTTCTCTTTATCTTTCCATCTTCCCCTCTTCCATTCCAGTCTCTCTCCTATTCCCTTATGAGTTGTTCTAAAAGATCACTTTAAAAGGCCTTCAGGATCAAAGGGGGCCCTAACCCTGTCTTCTCTTTATCTTTCCATCTTCCCCTCTTCCATTCCAGTCTCTCTCCTATTCCCTTATGAGTTGTTCTAAAAGATCACCTTAAAAGGCCTTCAGGATCAAAGGGGGCCCTAACCCTCTCTTCTCTTTATCTTTCCACCTTTCCCAATTCCGTTCTAGTCCCTCCCCTATTCCCTTATGAATTGTTCTAAAAAATCACCTTAAAAGACCTTCAGGATCAAAGGGGGCCTGACACCATGATGGAGCATTAGCAGGCAAAGGGCCAGACTCTGGAGAATGAATACTGCATTGCTGTGAAAGAAAATGAATTATCAGAAAAAAAAGTAAACTAATCTGAGGGAGGAAAACAACGGACATAGAAGGCAAATATGATGAAGAGACCTTTGTCCGTGCATAAGTTGGCTTTCTGTATAAATGTCGAATTCCCAACACCTCACGATCAATCATTGCGACAGCATTACAATCTGGTGCAGTATTTCCTCGCACTCCACATTTCACCTTTAAATGGAAAAAATTTAGCACCTATTTAATCATAAATCATACAAACGTAATCAATCCAGGAAAAGATTTAGCAATGAATCGGAAAGCTCACCAAAATTATTTCTTGTGAAAGGGAGGAAGATTCAGTTGGAATTTGATACTTCCAGTCGGGCACGTACAAGCCATATAATAATGAAATATATACAGTGGTAAGCACAAGTACCACGGCCCTGGAAGAAGACATGGACATGGCATCAGCTAAAGAAGTCAACATCTACAAGAGTAATGCAGTCTGACGGAATATCATCCGCAAATACTGTCGACAAAGGGGAAAGACTGTTAGATTGATGACCTAAAGAGTCGTTGAGTCAAAGGCGATTCATTACCCTAGAAAATAAAAACATGTCTTTCTTATAGAGAATGTCGGATATACATAAGTTTTGCATAGACATGAGAATGAGGTGAAAATTTGTTTCATTAGTTACTTGACAACACTTTAGAGCGAAATTCTTCCCATCACTGAGGACACACAAGTCCCATTCAAGTGGAAGTGGTTATTAACACTACCACCACTTTAACTATTACCATCATTATCTGAGTAATCATTTTGTCAATCGCTAAAATTCCCTGTACAGCAAGCTGAGGAATTCAACTGCTTTCTTGCCCTAAATACGGAAGAAAATAACTGACTAACATGGCTTAGCAGAGCATTAATATTCACAAGATTTCCAGTTTTGGAAACATAGGGACCAGCTTGTCCAGCCTCTGGAAACGAAAACCATTCCATAGTGAGAATAGTTACTCCATTTAATCTAAATAACATACCATTGACGTCGGTATTTCTTCAGCAGAGAAAATCCTGAGTTAACATCATCATCACCCTTTAGCCAAATCTCACATAGTGCTGCTACCACAAATGCTATAGCTATTCTCTGGAGGGGCAGAAAGGTGTTTAACAAGTAATTAGACAGCACGTGAAACTTCAAAAAGAGAAAACAACTAAAAGAAGAGCATTATAAAAACACATACTTGCAGTATTCCCATAAATCTCATCTGTTGCATGTCCACTCCATAATTAAGACTACCAACACCATGAAAATAACCACCTAGAGGGAAAGAAATTACAGAAAGAAGGCATAAGATCCTAGTATGATATAGACAAGAAAAAAAAAATCCAGATGCAGATGAAAGAAAGTGTGACGTAAACCTTATTCAGCAAGTAACCAACAAAATCTGCAATGTGTACGTTACGACTTCCTCATATAACCAAAAAATATACATCAAGTATGGTACCTTGGAGGAAAAGACCTAAAAGCAAAAGCTTAAGTGCCCGAAGAAGGACTTTTCGAGTTGCGGAAGCTCTGCATGACATTTTCTACAAGAAAAGAAATCTATCAAATCATTGAATTGATGAAAGTACCTACCTTTATAGAAGTCAAGGAGAAAGAGGCAACATACATAGGAGGCACCTAACTCTACAGTTTAGGATTTGAGGTTCAAGATTAAAAAAGCATAGCATATTAGATCAGAACAACTGCTTGGAGATATAAAGAAAGACATCAGCAATTGTACCTTGTACACAAGTCCCAGTGAGACACCAACAATAAACAGGAAAAATGGCATTACATAATCTGCCAGAGTTAAGCCATCCCATGGTGAATGGTTGATGGCAGGGATAATTCCACCCGCATGATCCACGACAATCATTAGCTGCATGAAGCATATTAAGTGATTCGCTCAGTGATAATTTAGTCAAAAGTCATTTTCAGGACCCAAAAATATATCAAAGAAATCTGCAAACAAAGGGAAACAGCCACTAAGTGATTCATGGTTGTCATTATACCTTTTCCAAGATCACATGCGGCTGAAATATTACATCATATTTTTCTCTTTCATTTCCTGTTTTAAAGCTTCCCAAGTACATGGGCTAATTATTGATAATTTAGCTAACAGGAAAAATCCCACTCCAGAGCACGCATGAACAATCTGACTGGAGAAAGTTGCATAAATACTAGGAATGAAACAAATTTCTTTCTCACCACTTAATACCCAGGAGATCATGACATCAGTCAAGATTGTAAAAGTCCTACTTAAAGAAACATTGACGATAAGGTATACAAACTACCGTGGTTCAGCCATTATGTCCCTGCCTTCAACAATATTATCGCAATTAATGGCCAGATAAAAGCCAATGCATCATATTGCATTTGTTGCAAAACTAAACTAGGCTTCATTTAGCCCACCTAATAATTCCCTACAACATGTTGAAAAAGGAGTAAATCACTTCCAATACATTCGGATATGGACAGGGACAGAGTTCATGCCTGAGCACTCCCAGATTGGAGTTCTCCCAAGTAAATTAACTTTTCACTAATGTAGGGTGGGAGTTTATGCCCTATCTCTTTTGAACAGAAGTTCAACCTACCCTATTGCAGGAAAAGCGTATGCAGGGTTATTATTATTTCTTCAGAGCGTGGCACTAGGAAGAACACTCGTTCTTTTTCCATATTATTGTATCTTCAGATTGGGGCAATAAGAAGAAAGCTCCTTTTTTTTTCTCCTTAATGCGAGTAGGATGGAAACCAACTTTATAAGCAAAGAATAGATAATGGTTTTCCTCTGTCTTGACTTTTGCTCTAAGTAAAGATGATGCAATAACATCCACGCATGGTCCATGGGAGGGTGCCAAGTGTGGGTCTAGATGATCCATCAAATGTTTTTATTTTTTTAAATAAATATTTTTTGGCCTGAGTATGGATAGCAACATAAATATTTTAGAAATCTAAAGATACCTTCTCCAATAACTTCCCTTTCCTCTGTTTCTCAGGTTCACAAGAAATGCAGAGGTTGATAGGTGGCCAAGGCTCAAAACTTAGGAGAATTGACTGAGAAGAAAACATTACCTAATCCATTGCTCATTTTCCCAAGTTACAGAAAAGAGGCAAAACAACTACATTATCAATGAATATGATTAAGATAATAAACCACCCTTTGTCCCTGATTAAGATAGAAGCTTTCTTGTGTTTATGAGGATAACAGTTCGTCTACCACTACTATCTGGACAATAACAGACATGGTTGACCAGCCACGACCTTCCGGTACTCAAATTCAACACTTCCGGTGCGGATTCTACAATGCCGAATTAAAGATAATAGCGACACATAATAAAGTTTCGCATCCCATCATAATCTAATTTATCATGTCAACAGCAGCAAATCTTTCGAATCGGCGGTGGCAACTTTCCGGTGAGCAGATCCTGGGATTCCGGCAAATGCCGGCACCTCAAAAGTTTCATTTTTTTTTTTTATCAATATCTTAAACGAATAACTCACGTCACTTTCTTAACAAATATTGGCAAAAAGGGCCGAAAGCAACATTACCACAACGGAGAGGCCGCGAAACACGTCGAGAGAAACAAGCCGCTGCCGCCGCTCGGAATCCCCGCCGCCGCCGCATCGGCGAGAGGCCGATCTCGAGTCGGGGACCTGCGGCCCCGCCGCCTCGACGTCGCAGGCGACTACACAGCCATCGCCGGCGCGCGGGAACCCGGCCTTAGGATCGGGAGAAGCCTTCTCGACGTCGCCATTGGCGTCCTCGGTCCTGACCCGCTCGTACACCCCCATCGCACTGCGGAACTGCGCGGCCATCCGCAGACGAGACTTTCTCTCTCTCTCCCGCCCGGCCCGTCCTGCCCCGCCCTCCCCTCCAAGGAGAAAAGAGAAAGAAGAAAAACCCACGAAGGAAAAACCCAAAAAAAAAAAAAAGGAGCAAAGCGCAAGCCCCTGAACCAGAACAAGACCCGGAACCAGAACCAGCACCAGCACCAGACCCAGAATCCAAAGAAGGAAAGCAAGCAAGGAAGCGAACGGCGGAGGAATGCTCTCCACACCGCAGTCGCGGCGAGACGTGCCCTTCTCCGCTCGGCCGTCCTACGGCGGCAGACGAGCGACGGAAGAAGAGGATGACGAAGGAGGAGGAAGGAGAGAGAGAGTCTCGAAGGGAGTGATTCTGCGTTGAAGAGAGAAATATGGGATGCCCGCCTTTTAATGAGATAATATTCCTATCTATATTACCTTTTAAAAAAACTTACTTTCCAAAAATATATATATATTATTCTTTATCTGGCGGTAATTTCTCCCATCATCTTGCCTAATCAGCCCGGATTAACAGCTTTTCCCCTCTCTGGCTCTGTCTCAATAAATAAGTAGTCAAAGTGGGTCCACGTGGTGACGTGGCGCGCCGTGATCGGGCGGTGGAGCTGGGGAGATATTATTATTCTTTTTCCGTTTCCGCTCTTACTGAGTCGCGCGCGAACGGCCGGGGACTCGGTGAGTCCAAAAGGACTATCTCGGACCGAGCCCGGCTCGGGCGCTTCCGGAAATCTTTGATGCGACCGCGGATTCAGGTGCCGTTACGATCCTATTGGAATCCTTCCCTTTTTATTTCTTTTACTTTATTTTTCTTAATCCGTTGATATTTCCATTGAAATCGATGTTACGATTTGTGGTTAAAGCCGGACTTGAAAGGGCGCAGGAGAAGCGGGATGGAGCTTGAGCCGAACTGATTTGTTAATGTTCTCATCCGTTAACCGGTGATGTTCGATTTTAATTCACCCCCCTCCCCAAACCATTGCATTAATTTCGACATGATATGCATACTAATTTCAAAAGATTTTTTTTTTTTCAATTATCATTATCCTCACCTGCCACAAATATGGAAGGCAATAGGCTGGATCGGGATAAGTCATAGAGATAATTAATGAGTTGCACATGAAAATTTGTCTAAATTTAGAATCCACATAAAGTATGATTGGCTTGTCTAAACTAAGTGAAAGCGCGCGCACCACTAAAAGGCACTAAAAGAGGACCGCTCCCCAAAAGAAATCCATCTATTTTAACTTTTCAGGACAAATTTGTCATCGAGGAAAAATCCGATGGAGGCATGGAAAAAAAAAAAAACCAAGGGCTATTTTCACCAAGTTAGAACTTATCATGAAAACATGAATCAAAAGTAGAAAATGTTTCTATGTGCGTAAGGACAATTCTCTTGAAATTCGGGTTAGTGATAAAATTTAAAAATGGTAATTTAGCTCAAAACTGAAATTATATTATTATATTCAATTTTCAATCTAACTTTAATCATACTTTTTATCAACTAATCAACGGTTAATTGGAATTTATAGTTATTGACCAAAAAAATAGAAAATAAAGAACCCATTTCTATAAATTAGATCAAATTGAACCCTACTAATCGATGGAGATTCCCCTTTAATAAAAAGTCAAAGGGTTTTAACAATTTTTTATAACCCGAATACATCTTGTACGCATAAGACTATCAAATAGAATATGATATAGTAAAAAAAGATTATGTATGGCTGAGAAGGAGAGTTACTGAATATTCGACTAGATATCGAAAATCATATACATTCATAATGGCGTGACGCTTAAGATCATGCCTTTCTACACGGCTCAAGAAGTTTTGAAACCAATATTTTTAATCGCGTATAGGGGTTATTAAGATAGGCAATCGTCATTCCGAATAATATAAGAAGGAAAAGTGAAAGAAAAAAAAGAAGAAAAAAACAAAAGAGTGGTAGGGGAGAATTAACGTGACGTGCGAATATAAAAAGACAAATGTCCGACATCCAGCTGGTGGGATGTGGTGGGAGTGGGGCGGTTGTCTTAAATTCGGTTCTGATGCTGCTTGCTTCTTGCAACGCCGCCGGGGCAGCAGTAAGTTAGGAAAGCCGAATCGGCATCTTTTGCGACCTCAATTCTCGAGAGAAAAAGCAATGCACGGCGCGCATTCCCAAGGACCTGTGATGCTCGACGGAGGAAAGTCGGCCTGGGGGTTCCCAATTGGAACGACACGACAAACGACACGACGGGATTGGTTTTTCAATGCATGGGGCGACCGACGACGTCGTGTATGGGACTCGATGCTAGGAACGGACAGTTTCTGATTCCTCATAGGTCCTAAGTTCTAACTTAAATCTACTCAACTTTTTCATTTTCTGAAATTTAGAATTTGCCCATCGAGATTTGAAATATATCTTGTTATGCAAGATCGATTTCAGAGTTTAACAAATCCCTTATTTTTAGTTGAGAAAAATGGAAGTAAAGTTACAATAAAAAAGAAATTTTCTTCAATCCATAAAAGATGGATATATAAAATAAAATAAATACTAAAAAATTTCAAAACACGTAACATAAAATATAAATTATAGAACTTTCTTTTTATGGAAGATGCTGCAAATAAGTTGTTATGTTTTGCTTTCAATCAGACATGGCTTCTTCATCGCATTTAACATGATTTCTTCTTATTGTGGAATATTTTTACTGCTGAAGGACTAGAATGAGGCGAGTTTTTGGACTTAATTCGTGGACATGGACATTGGCTCGTAGCAAGCATAAGAGGATCATCATCCTCCGTTTGTGAAGTGTAAAATTGTGAGATTAGTCTTTATTTGTGTTTTACAATGACTTTTGGATCCTCTCATATGTCCCTTGTAGGGAGAAGTAGACAGCAACATTAGTGAGAATAAGATAAGATTATCTAAGCTATAATGTTGTATTTGATAGTTAGGATAAAATTCAAAATATGATAAGATTTATCTCATTTTACGTTTGGTGCCTCCTCAAGACAGGACAAAGTTGAATATAAAGAAGATATAGATTAGAATATAAATCAGATAAAATTATTTCATGGGGGAGATCAAGGAAATGTAAGTAAAATTTCTAATATCCATAATAGGAAAGTTATTTTTCTTAAATAATAAAATTCTTAAATTAACAAATTTAAAATTATATTTTAATATAAATAATATTTGAATTATAAACAAAAAACAACAATTTAGTTTTTTAGTATAATCTTATTTTTATTATATATTCGAATTTAATTTTATCTTATAATATGAATTCAATATTTAAATATATATTCATTACATTTTTTGGTATTTTAGTATTTTAGGTATATTGGTATAGTTTTCTATTTAATAAAATTTTACTTGAGAATGATGGAAGGGGAAGAAAGAAATAAAAAATTAATTAATTAAAAAAGAGAGGAAAATAAAATAAAAAAGCAAATGAAAATAAAATTAGACAAGAGTGTCATAAGAAATTTTTACCATCTTCGATTGTAAACTTTATGGTTCATTTACATTGATATGCCATTTATATCTAATAATATATATGATATAATGTGAATATATTCGACTTTATTACTACAACCATCAAATAGTGAATAGGATAAAGCAAAATCCCCTAAATTTCATATCATATCATATCATATCTAATCCTATAATGAGTAGAAATCTAGATAATCAAACGCAACTTAAGGACTTTCGGACTTGTGGTCGTCAAACACTTTCCTACGCTCAACAACGAAAGACTCGACTTCTTTCACCTTAAATAGTCCCCTCATTTGTGGGGAAAAGATGGGGGCATTGTGAGAGATGTTATTTTCCTCTTTTCAGCCAATTTTGACTGGAGAATCACTGATATAGCCATCCTATTTAGTATGATTGGTATTGACATGGGCATTTTTTGCTTTTCCTTTTCTTTTAACTTTTTCCCTCTGCTGGCCATCAACAGGCCCTTTTTTTTTTTTTTGGGTTGAAATCAGGCCTTATTTATGAGGTGAAAGATGCTTGTGCCTAGGCTGGCAAGGACTGAACTCACCTGGGGATGACAAGAGCAACTAGGGCGAGATTCGGTTCAGTTCTTGATTCAACTCTTTGCAAGCTAGCATTGGTGGCTTCTTTTATGTGAAGACATAGCTTGATCCAATCTAACTAGTACCGGGATATTTGTGATGTTTGGCCGAGTGGGGAGTTAAGGTCGATTGTTTACATGAGCTTTGAGGTAACGGTGTGGAGGGTTGTGAAGTGTTTTATTTGAATTTGGAGTTACATATCATTGTAGGTTGAGTATGAAGAAACTCAAAAACTGAGTCGATGAAGTATTGCTTTCATTGATATGTTGTGCAATATATATAGGTGAAAGTTAAAAATAAAAAAATAACAATTATATCTACAAGGAAATTAAATAAAGGACAAATCATAAAAGATTTCAAAATGATAAACGTGTTGATACTCCGCTCGATTTGCTATCTTCATATTGATTTGTAAAAAAATTGCACAATTTCCAAATGATCAAGTCGTTAATACTCTACTTGATATTTTATCTTCATTCTGATTTGTAGAAGATTCCACACTACAAACACTCTGATTTTTTTCCCTTTTGATTTGTTACTTCAATACTCAAATTGGTTAATGGGAGGACCAGAGACCAAGTTTGATTTGTAAACCAAAAAACACATCTCGAGCCAATGGTTTAGTGAAAACATTAGTAATTTGTGAGGAAAACAGAACATGGCGTGTTACAATAGAACCAAGAGCAATCTTTTCCCAAACAAAATGATAATTGATCTCAATGTGCTTTGTACAAGCATGAAAAATTGGATTAGCTGCGAGATGTCCGAAAAAAGTAATGAAGGTTGATGTTGGTAGATCCCAATGTCACGTAGTATATATGAAATCCAAGTGAGTAAGCAAACCGATTTGTAGAAGATCATGTACGGTCTCCAAATGATTAACTCGTTAACACTTACTTAATTTGTTATATTCATACTGATTTGTAAAAGATTCTACAACAAACATTCTGATTTTTTCCCTTTTGATTTGTTACTTCAATAGAGCACTACAAGATTTCTTGCTAGCTATCGATTACTAGGTTGGAGTTTTGGAGATTCGCAGGGCCACAAAGCAAGATGAAAGAGATGCCCATTTCTGGGAATCTTCACATCCTACATTGGTTTTTTTACCATAATGCGCTCGACGATAATAATAGCATGTCAACTCTTTGATCCATCGAAAAATTATTATAGTCATTACGGGTGGACCCTATTTGAAAGTTATACATAGTAATGGATAGGCAAGATTTGGATGGGTCTTCATAATTTCTTTAAATTTTAGGTTTTTCCTATAAAAGGTAAGGAAATTGGAGGGTTTTAGGATATTTCAATTTATGTCGATGTTAAGCTGGAATGTTTTACTTTGTTTAATATTATCAATCGATGTAGAGCGAGAGGGAAGGATGTGGACGTGCAACTAGACTGCACATATGTTATCGTAGACATGCAACTAGGTTAGAACATGCACTACACGCGTGTGCAGAGTTGAGTAGGTCTGTAAGAAGAAAATACAATAAAGCGACAGTTATCTCCCCCCCCCCCCCCCCCCCCCCCCCCCCCCCCCCCCCCCCCCAAAAAAAAAAAATAGCAGGTAGGTTTTTCAAGAAGAGGGGTAGGTACTTCAAGAAGAGGAAAGGGGTGAAGAATGAGATAATTTTATTTTCAGTGGAGCGAGAGAGTCCTTTAGGTAGTGGGTTTGGTTAGGATGACGACAGTTGATATCTTCTTATCATTCTACGAAGAATGGTTTTGGAAGGAATGAAAAATGAGATGAAAAAAATATTTCGACTTAAATATTTCCATGACCAAAGTAACCGCCCAAATATGTTAGCCCACGACCACCAACAATCTGGCTACAGGCGGGGCGGGGCAGGGCGAGGTCGGTATCTGGGAATTCTTCCTATTGTGAAAATTCTCTCTGAGTTATAAGATAGCCTCTCAACCTTCCATTATCATTGAGACTTTCAGTTGATCATAGGGTTCTGTATCTCCATAAGCTACATTGCTTTCTCTCAATCATGGGCTTTTCGAGGCTTTGCTGAATCCCATGGAGGTTATCCCTCGGATGCCCTGACTTAATTTTATTAGCCATCTCTGCATGATCTTTTTAAGTGATGGGAAAGAAAGATCAAGACGGAGCCCCCGGGACATGTGCTTTTTGTTGCGAAGCTGAACCGATGCGTCGGCTAATGAACTTCCTACTCGCGAGCTCGCGAGAGATTATCATCGGAAGAATGTGGGCTATAAAGGTTGGTTGTATGTCGTTCTGAGTGGAAGTCAAAAGGGGAGTTTGAAGGGGAAGGAGTTAGAAAGGAGAGTCCTTGTCTCATTTATTTATCCTGCGCTTCTGATTGAAACTTCAACTGCACTCCTCAAGCAACCTGCTATTAAAGAAGAAAATGAGAGTTAAGTGTCATGCATATGTGTTCCGGGGCTGTTAGCGTCTAACTTTTATGGAGGGTTGAGTTGCTGCTGAGAGGGGAAATTCTATCTTTTCTGTATGCTTTTTTTTTTTTAATCAAAACCCTGCGATATGGTGGCCGAAGTGCTTCCCACGTATGCCATTTCCAATAAGCCATTTTTTAAAACCATTTTTTAGGTAAAGTTTCCCGACTATTTGAAAATTTCTGGTCGAAAAAGTAAAAAAAAAAAAAAAGTAGATACTTTCAAGAAATGACGAGCACGGCTGAAATTGCTATATTTACAAATTCAGATGCGAACTCTCCATCATTTGGAGATATAAGTAGTGGATAACCAACTGTCATGTTGGTCGAATTTGGTCGAAAAGTTTTTTTATCGAGAATTTGACAGTACTCCTTCGCATCTTTAGCATTAGAAGATGAAATTCTTTATTGTGGATTAGCACATAATTACTCCTTAGAGAGCCGATCGTAATTGTTGGAGGCTAATCTTGGCTTTTGAGGCGAAACACATGATGGTACGTGCCCGATGTGCATCCGTCACTTGAAATCCTGTTGCTTCTTTTGGGGCAAATTGTCTTGATATAGTACTGACAACCAAAGAAATTATATAAACTATAAACTTCGCGGATAACGTGGAGGACAAAGTCATTTATAATACATGATAGAACAGTTTTTAAATGTAACATTGACTTAATCTAATACAATAACTAGGTAATGACTTCTTCGTCTGGACAAAAATTTAAATTGTCTCGCATTTTCAACCCATGAGTAGTGGACACACTTCAAAAAGACAAAACATTTGACTCATGCTCCCAGTTTTTTTGCCCCGTGTTCCACTTTTTTATCTTTTCTCCCCATACACATGATTAGAGCCATCAAGTAAGTGGGTCAAGTTAAAAATGATTTGACTTAAATCGATTTTATCCATTTAATCAATTTTACTATATTTATATGCAAATGCAAATTCAATGACTCATACCCGACCTATATCACTAATACACATAGATATTTAAAAATAAGAATTTTATGCTATTTGTGAATGCGTAAAAGAAAATTTTTAGCAGGTTTGTAAGGTACGAAATAAAATTTTCACTTGTTTGCCACTTTTTTTTTATTGCAAATTTTTTGGATTTCATAACGAAGTATCCAACATATCTTGAAATTAATGTCAATGAATATTGACACGTAAAATCATATATTAATTTTCACGATTTTCTAAATTTTTAAAAATCATAAATTTTCTATTATTTTTCAATTTTTTCAAAAAGATCATAGGTAGAAAATTACACTAGAAAATGAGTTGTCCCACTCAAAAGCCCTCAACCAGAACTCGAACACAAGTGAAGAGCGAAGCAACCTCGACAAAATCAATACTTCAACGACGCAAGTTTTCGATTAAAGGGAAAATAAAAAATAAAAAACGACGAAAGTTCCTACTTCGCACTCAAACCCCTTCATCGCAAACCCTGAATATCCCAACCATATCGATTCTCATACCTCATCTAATCTCCATCGTCATCGCCATCATCATCTCATCTTTATATCTTCTGCGACTTCCAATGGCGGAGAAGCAAGTCCACCTCAATGGCGCTGTTTGCACAAAAAAAATGCCCGATTTGTAGTTATTATTGACATGTGAGAACTTGAAGAATCAACAATGAGATGGAATTAACAAAAATGGAATCAACAATCTCGAATGCAACCATTAAGATAATTGAGTTGAAGAAAGCGCCATGTAGCAGAGTATATGTAACTGCCGACCTCCTTTTGTAACTTTTCGTAGCCATTAGAAAGTTATTTCTTTAGTAATAGTATGTAACATCCTTTTGTAGCTTCTTTGTGTAACTTCTCATAACCATTAGGAATTTATTTCTTTGTAGCCGTTTGCAACCTCTATTAGTAACATTAGTTGATAATAGTTGATTGTAGGCTTTAAATAGATACATCGTACTCTTCAAAGACCTCCCGACAAATCAATCAATGTATTATTTTTTTAATTTATCTTTACTTTCTAGCCCTGTACTTTATTTATCCTTAGCTTTGGCATTTTGATTTGTGTCATCGATTAAATTCTAGCATGTATCTCTGTCCTAGGTATGGTATCGTCGAGTAAATTCTGATGTTACATCTTTGCACGTTCTTGAAATTTATTGTCGATTAAATTCCATTAGCATAAGAAAATTAGTGTTGGTCTGTCCCTTAGACAAAAATACCATTAGCATAGTTCATATTGCATTTTAATGCAACTCAGCTAGTTGGAAACGTTATCATCCTAGCACTCCTCTGAACTAAATCTCTAGGTAGTTTGTTGCTAAAAGGCTGTCTCTAAAGGAAGTTCGCCCATTGGGAAGGCATATTTGTAGTAACCAACTCTGTTTTCCCTAATTCTAAGTATAGGCCCTTCACGTGTAAATCATATAGCTTGAGTGCGATGTTACCATGTACCATTGTATGTATAATCAAAGATACTTCTGAAAGATGTGGCTAGCCGTGGTAGCTTTAAATACCACATTCAACTCCTTGTTGATGAAATATAATTTTCAATAGTTATTTGATTGAATTCCATTGATCTTTAGAAGATAGTTTGGGATTTAACAATTTTGAAATCAAATAAAAGTAAGAGAATTTGGAGGGCTGTTGACACCTAAATTTTGGCGATCCAGTCATTTATTTATTACATAGAAAATTAGGGGTTAATTTTATTCCTAAAAAAATATTAATTGCATAGCATATAAATTTAGGTGCATTTATTTTTAGTTTGCATGTTTTGCATTTATTTGGACTAGTGATGGATGGATTCGAATTAGTGGTTTTGAATTTTAACTTGGCAGACCGAACTAAGCCCGTTTTCTTTAATTATCTTGTGAAAAATAGGAATTTGAAATTTTTTCGGGATATGATGAATCTTTTAGATAGGGCAGATGTGAAAAGCAAATATTACGTTCGGAAAAGTGAATATTGCGAAAAAGAATCTTCGTGGATATTAATTTAGAAAAATTAAAAAAATAATTAAAAAAAAACCTAATTGGTGGCCTATAAAAAGGTCAAATGAGTAGGGTTTGGAGGGAGGCCACATATTGAACATATGGCCACAGTTGAGAGCATCGAGAGAGAAGAAATCGTGAGGGGACCGGCCATGATCCACAATTGAGAAAGGGCACATTAAGAGAAAAATCGTGCGAGAGAGAAGAAACCGTGAAATCGTGAGGGGGTTTCTTTCTGTTGAATTTTCGTGGGTTCTTTTTGGTGTTTAAAAGTCAACAAAGGGGGAGTCTTCTCTTGAGGATCACTTGGCAGAGGGCGACGTACACGACAAAGTTGATAAACGCGCGTGAGAAATCGAGAGGAAAGGGTGGATCGTGAGGAAAAGCTCCGCCCTCTTACCTTCGGTAGAGCAATGGGACTCCATCGACGTCAGTGATCTTCACGTGCGCCTGCAGCTCTTTCCGGTGCTGCTATCGTGTCCGTGAAGGGCGCCCCAACATCAATTAATTTGCTGTTCTTGTTGCTCGGCCACGCCAAGTGCTTCACCGTCACCCCCACTGCAAACCTGTTTTCGCTGGCAGTCCCTGAGTGCTTCACGACGATCTGGGTAGCGTGCGGGCACGACTACAGGTTCTTCGGCCCAGATTAGTCCCAGCCCAACATTGGTGATGCTCGCCGGTCTTGCTGCATTAAACGACATTGCTCAGCTTCACCATTCTGGTCTCAATACCGTGACCGGTTCTCGGCACCGACGATGACTCAGTGACACCGGCAAGCCTCCCGACGGATTATCTAACCTTTCGATAGGTTTTCTGGTGTCCCGTACCATAGACCATCGAACTTGTCGCAGCCTTGTCGAGCCACACCGAGTCACCATCACAGCCGCTGCCCTTGCCCCATCCTTAGCCGCGCTGAGCTTCCATCGCGATCCACTTCACCGTTCGGATTTTTGGAAAAAAATTCAATTTAGGTAGAGATTTATTTTATTTTTAGGTAGATTTGTTTTATCTTGTTTTAGTTTTTGATATTTTATCTCTTTGTTTGAAATATCTTCCAATGCATGATCGAAACCCTGATGTAGCATCCAATTCGCAACCGCATGAATTTTTATTCTATCTATAAGAATTTAGATGAATAATTATTCACACGGGAGTAAAATTGATATATTAATCTTTAAGGTTTAAGATCAATTTATTGACTTTATTAGTGAAATAATCAAATTTGAATTTCAATTTAAACAATGGATAACATTTTTGATAACCATGGATGATTTAATGTTTATCTTTTAATTGTTTAGTTTATCTTGAAAATACAAAAAAATTGCATTTGCATTTCATGTAGATTAGAATTGATTGCATGATAGGTTAGTTATTTTTTTTTAAATGCATGTTTAGAAGGCATTTAGAATAGATAGCATTTCACTTTAGTTAGATTTTTATTTTTAGTGATTTTCACAAAATAAAAAATAAAAAATCATGCCTATGTCATATAGGATTAGGTTCATGAAATGCCCACCATCTAGTGATTTTTGCTAGGTTAATTTACTTAGAAATTGCTCATTATTAGAATTAGGTCATATTGCATATTTAAGTATTGTATTTCTTTAATTTTGAATCTCATGAAAAATACGAAAAATCATCTTTTTAGAATAAATCCATCTCAGTCTTTAGGATAAACTGTATGCTTATTTATGTCATATTGCTTAAGTCATATAGGATAGGTTATATTGTTATGTCATTGCATGTTAGATTAGAAGCATTGCATTGCATATGGATTATATTCACATTAAAAAAACGAAATAAAAATTGAGTCATTGCGTGTTAATTAGAAATCATATCTAGAGTTGATGATGTGAATTCTGATCTAACGATGTAGATGCTTCGTTGCTACGAGGTAAGTCTTGCAATTTATTCACTGTTTTATCTGGGTGTTAAATTGGTGGTTTGCGCACGATCACCTCATATGTTAGGAAAATGGATTAAAATTAATTCAAGTTGCCTGCAAAATATTTTTTCGAAATAAAAAGAGGAAGGTATCGAAAGGACACTAGAAAAGTCTAGTGTAATCAAGTCCCTATACCCAAAGTCTCTGATTCGTAGAAGTAAAATAATTCTCCCGTTATTTTACTTAGGTAGTTAATCGACTTACACTAAATCGATAAGTGGCGACTCCTAGATAAAATCCATTTGCATATTAAGAAATTTAAACTTAAGTCGCGAATTGGTATGGGCTACATCAGAAGTCTGCTCACTCTGATAAATTCTAGACTAAATGTGAATAAAGAACCAAAAGACAAACTCTATGCTGAAGCTGAATTTATTCAGACTGTGTTCAGACTTTAAAACTAAATCTGTTCAGAAGCAGAATATGTTCAGACCTAAATTGTAAAATCTGTTGCACTCAGAAGAGCTCGGGCTATGTTTAGATTTAGTAATTCATTAGCCTAATTTTAGGTGGTGCATTCAAAATTTAGGCCGTGACAAAGGTGAAGGTTTTAGAGATAAGAAATATCAGCATTAATGCCATCTTAGGAGCTTTGAATGGCTAACTCGATCTTGAGATGAGTTGAAGTTTGAATGAAAAGAAATTTGTCATTATCCGTCAAAGTTCTTATCAATAAGAGGGGAACTATTTGTATAAATAGAGGGCCTAGGGACTTCAAGTGGCGGGGGCCCAAAAGAAGAGAGTTTGGCCACATTAAGGGCGCGCATGTTTTTATTTCTGTTATTTTTCTGTTCCCGGGAACAGAAATAAAAAAAAAAAAGTATTTCTGTTCCAGGGAACAGTTTTTTAATAAAAAAACGTGTTTGGTAAACTTGTTCCGGAAATAAAAAATGAACAGAAACACGTTTGGTAAATTTTATTCTTTTTTTTTGTTTCTTTTAATTTTTTAATATTTTTATTTTATTTTTTCATTTTTTCCTTTCTTTTTTATTATTTCTTTTTTCGGCCGGCAGCCTCGCCCAGCCAAGGCGAGGCTCGGCCTCACCGGGGGCTAGCAAGGCTCTGGCGAGGTTGTCGACCCTCGACGGCTGGTCGCCGGCCATGGTCGAGGCCGGCGACCGGTGAAAGGAAAAAGAAGAAAAAAAGAAGAAGAGAAGAAGAAGAGAGAGAAGAAGAAACGTTTCTTCAAAATTGTTTCTAGAACAAGAAAAAGGTTTTTTTTTGTGTTTCTTTTTTTTGTTCTTTTTGTATTTCGGGAACAAAAAAACAAAAAAAGAATAAAAATATAACCAAACGCGTTTCTGTTTTTTATTTTTATTTCTGGAAACAAAAAATACAAAAATTTAGAAATAAAAATATGCAGGCTCTAGGAGACCGGAAAGAGAGAGAGGAGTGTGTTCAGAGAAAAGTGAGGGCTCGTCCTCTCTGACACGTTGATACGGAAAAAAGCCAAGGGAGGGAACATCGTTTACAGAAAGGACAAAGGAGAGTATGGAGAGGAAAATAAAAGACGGTGAAAACTGTTGCTTGTAAAACATACATGCGTCTTTTCCTTTTCCACGTGAAAAAGTTGGGAGGACATAAACTATTTTATAAGTATGAACTTCTTCTAATTTATTTAAAGGAAAAGAATGAGTTGTAGGTTAGATTCACAATATTCATGTGCGGGTGCGTGAATATTAGGTGTAGTGCCATATGCACCTGCGATTTAATTAGCACTAATTTTTTTGTTTTTTTTTTCAAATTTTATTTCATACAATTTTCTTAGTAATATTTATTTGTTGAAATGTTGTGTTTATTCATTTAGTATTTTTGGAAATTGTGAAATTCACAATTTTATTACAAAAATTAATTATCTATTAATTATTCTTATTTTGAATTTTATGTCTTTTCAAGATAACACTTGAAAATATACTTGTTTTTTTTGTAACTTTGAAAATTAATTAAATATGTTAGTTTCGGCATGAATGTTTATGAAATCTTTTCGACTTCTCTTTCCATAACTACAATCATTATTTCGATTATTTCCTTTAAGAGATCGTGGAGTAATATCGGAATTGTTATATAGTATTCTTAATCGAGACTTTGTTGTATTCTGAAAAATATTTGCCGTGGAGCCCCTTTACCATTATGTATAAATGGGCTATAAAAAAAGTGATATCACATTTTAAAATCTTATTCTATTCAATTTGAAGCCATGTTTTCCAACACAGTGTCCTTGTTCCTTGGTGCTTCGTTTGCTTCAACCCTGCACCTCGCTGTAACTCGTTTGACACATTTTCTGGCCACTACCCAACGAGGACGTTGGATTAGCAAGCATTCGGACCTGCTCCACTTCGTTGCTTCACCCCTTCAATCTACGTTTGCTAAGCCACCATTGTCGCACTAAGCCAAGCTTCCGACGAGGCTTGCTGATTTGCCATCTATCGTGCTGTTGCTCTTGTTCCCTGGCTCGACGACGTTGCTGAGTTCCTTGCCCAAGGTCGATGGTGCCGTTCCCTGGTCTTTCGACGCCTGCTCCGTCCGACAAGGCTGCCATTCTGCTTAGCTTGTTACAGCTGTTTCTGTTTCTGTAGGTATGAAGAAGTTCTCGCCAATGTTCGGCCAAGTTCCTACCCCTATCCGTGACCTCACTTCCAGCCAAGAGTCGTCGCTGGGCTCTCTTGCTCGCTGTGATCCCACTGATTCGAAGCACGCCTCTTCACCGAGACGCCCATTGGCGTCATTGGCCGTACCGAGATCCCCCATCGAGCTCACTCCTTGCCATTCAAGTCCGCCATGCACCACCGTGAACCAGTCGTGAAGCCGCCCACCATTCGTCACCCACTGCGATCCCTCGCGTTGGTCACGTCCATAAGGAGCCTAGTCGATCATCAAAGTGATGTATTAATTTGATTGAGCGATGCAATTAGTCGCTTTCGGATTAAATTGCCATCTCGCAATATTTGTGTTTAGAGTTTACTAATTATAGCAATTACTATGGATCCAAGTGCTTCTCTATTGGAGCTCATAAGTAGTTATAAAGGATTCTAGCTCTTCTCGATTGGAGGTCATAAATGCTTGCAACTAAGTGGAAGTATTTGAATTTCACACAAGATGGTTACAAACCTTCGTGTTCCATTTAAAGTTAATTAACAAGAAGTTTGTTGACACCTATTTTTAAAATCAAAACAAGAAAAAAAAAATGGGTCGGGCCGAATCTGGCGGCGCCTCCTCTTTTCCTCTCTCTCTCGCGCGCCCAGCCCTTTTCCCCTTCGGCCCGGCCCATCCCAGCTTTTCTTCCTCCTCTGCTCCAGCTCGTGTGCAGGACCGGCAGCGGAAAGAAAACCTGCAGCAAAAGCAGGCGCAGCAGAGAGGGCAGAGACAAAAAAAGGAAAAAGAGGAGGGCACAGAGACGGGGAGAGAGGTGAAGGGGAAAACCAGAGAGAGGGAGAGAAACTGGGGGAGGGGGGCAGGAGAAAAAGAAACGAGGGAGGAGGAGAGAGCGCGGAGCAGGAAGAAAAAGCAGAGGAAAAACCGAGCGGGGAGAGGACCGAGGGGGGGAGGTTCCGAGGAGGCGTCGTCGACGCTGCCCGACGCCGTCCGAGCCGCTGCCCTCCGAACGCCGTCCCCTGCAGACCGAAGCTGCGACGCCGCCGCCGCCGCCGCCCTCCGAACGCCGACCTACAGCACCCGCCGCCGCTGCTCCCGACGCCGAGCCAGCCGAGACCGGAGGGAGCGGGGGGATGAACTCGGAGCCTCCGATCCGAAGATCCGAGGCCGGGGGTCCGCCAAAGGCCCAGATCTGATCACGCTTGACAGATCTGGGAGTTGCTGCCCTCCGCCGCATCACCAGGCCGGCCGCCGTCGCCATTCACTCACGGACGACACCGCCGGGCCACACCAGCACCACATCGTTGCCGCCCGTCGTTGCAGACGCCGGCGTCGTCGTCGCCCCTCGCTGCCCGTGCCGTCACCCGCCGCGTCCCCACCGTCGCTGCGGCGCCATCGCGGCCCTAGCCGGAAGGGCCGCCTGTGCAGCCACCGATCACACCACCACCGCACCGTTGCCGCACGTCCTTGCAGACCTCGACGTCGTCGCCGCCGCCCGCCGCGTCGCCGCCGCCGTCAACACAGAACCGCCGCTCGGCGTCCCGACCGTCCCTCGTCAGCGCCGCGAAGGAGTAGGGGAGAGAAGAGGCACGAACCGGGTCGGGCGAAGCTTCCAAACCGGGTAGGGTTTGGTATTCGAAGCGGGTCGGGCTTGGGTCGCTCTTCGGGGCGGGTTTCTGCATATTCAGGTCAATTGGGCTGGTGTCACGTGGGCTTAGGAAATATGTGGGACTTTTTTATTTTCTTTGGGCCCTGACTGAAGTATCAAGAAGAACGGGAACTTCAGGCTCTCTCGGGCCTGTCGCCGCTACCGGGCCGAACCCGACCGGACCCGACCCGCATCGACCGGGCCGAACCCGGGTCGGGTTAGACCGGACCCGACCTGGTTCACTTTTTTGGGTTCGTAAATATTAAAATTAATTAAAAAATTAATTAAATTAAAAAAAATTTAAAAAATTATAAATATTTAAAAAATTATAAATTTCGAAAATTAAGAAATTGCTATGTCTTGCATTCTTAATGTAATTAGATCTTTATTTACTCATATATTGATTATATCACGGGTTTAATTTATACATTTAATTATATTTAATTGTACGTGCTTAATCTTCTTTTTCTTTTTCTTACATGCAATGTGTGCATGAAAGAAGTGCGCAAATATTATTACCAAATATAACAAAAAAGGGTTTGACCAAAAACAAAAATAACAAAAAAGGGTACTATTCCAAATTTATCGTGACGTCAGATATGCAAAGTCCGTACTCAAATTGGCATTACCCGTATTCAATCTGTACCCACGATCGGAAGATTACGTGCGTTGCGTACACGCAATTCAAATCCTCTCGCGCAATAATTTATCCCCGAACCCACCCTCTTCACTTGTCCTCTCTCTCTTTCTCTCTCCATGTCTCTCAATATATTTACCTTTTCTCACTCCTTTCAGCTTAAAAAAGTATAACACAAGCCCCTCGAAAGCAGGGACTTGCAGAACCATGCCACAGCGGGACGCATACGAGACCGACTGCATCGTCGAAGTCAACGAGAGCCTCAAGTGCATGCCCACCGACGAGCGACAGTATTGGAAGAAGCGGTCCATCTACCGGGTCCCTACCTCTGTCACCGACCTCAATCGCAAGGCCTTCCAGCCGCAGTCTGTCTCCTTCGGTCCCTACCACCACGGCAAAAGCCACCTCCGCACCATGGAGGACCACAAGTGCCGTGCGTTTCTCCAATTCCTGAGACGGTCTGGGATGCCTCTCGATCCCTTCCTCGAGTCCCTGAGGGAAGTGGCACGGGACCTCGAGGAGAGCTATGACACACTGGGCCCGGAGTGGAAGGAGGGCGGCCGAGAGGGCGCAGGGGACCGGTTCCTAAAGCTGATGATCATTGACGGCTGCTTCATGCTTGAGATCCTGAGGGCCGCGACACAGGAGTGGATGACTATGAGCCTGATGACCCTATATTTCACACCCGCGGGATGCTTTACATAATGCCATACATATGGCCAGACATGCTGATGCTGGAGAATCAGCTGCCAATGCTAGTGTTGGATCGGCTGGTTGCTGTCGAGAGCGATGGCAAGGAGGTGAGTTTTTTAGATTTTGCTGTCATGTTCTCCTTCCAAAACATCTTGGTGATCACAGATGGACCTCACGGGGATCCATCAAATCGATGCCTGGTTGGAGGTCAACCGGGAATTTGATTACTAAATATATCACCACTATCGGAAACTTCCTCTTTTTTGTTTTTTTCCTCCCTTTAACTCAAGTACTATCAATACAATAAGTGATGGAAGTAATTTGAAGGTAAAACGCTTGCAATTAGCATAAAAAAGAGAAAAAAGATAGATAGATTTGTGGGATATGTTCAGCAGAAGTCCTAAAACTTGTCCAGAAAGTGCAATTGAGTCCTAAAACTTACAAAAAGTTCAATCAAGTTCTAAAATTTGTCAAGTTAGTTCAATTGAGTCCTAAAGTTAACACCGTTAGTCTTTTCCGTTAAAAATGCTGACGTGTCATTTTAAATTATTTTTATTTTCCATGTGTATTTTTTTAATGATTTTTTATTCATTTAAAAAAATTAAAAACTAAAAAAAATAGATTTATTCATTTTATCTTATTTTCACCAAAAATTAAAAATAAAAGTTATAAAAGTTATTTTTAAAATTGTTTTAAAAAAAAATCAGCCCTCTTCTCCCCCACCGCCGCCCATCGCCGGAGGGGCCGAGCGACGGTCGTCGGCCCTAGGCGGGGGTGGCCGGCCCTCGTCGGCCCCAGGCGAGGGCCGGCGACTGTCGCCTGTCCTGGGTGAGGCTCCCCCAGATCTGGCGAGCCTCGCCGGCCCCGAGCGAGGGCCGACGAGGCCTCGCCCAAGGAGGGCGACGGTCGCTCGGCCCCGGGCGAGGGACGGCGACCCTCGCCCTCCCTGGGCGAGGCTTCGTCGGCCCTCGCTCGGGGCCGGCGAGGGCCGACGAGGCCTCTCCCAGGGCGGGCGACAGTCGCTCGGCCCCAGGCGAGGGATGGCGACCGTCGCCTGTCCTGGGCGAGGCTCCCCCAGATCTGGCGAGCCTTGCCGGCCCCGAGCGAGGGCCGACGAGGCCTCGCCCAAGGAGGGTGACGGTCGCTCGGCCCCGGGCGAGGGACGGCGACCCTCGCCCTCCCTGGGCGAGGCCTCGTCGGCCCTCGCTTGGGGCCGGCGAGGGCTGACGAGGCCTCTCCCAGGGCGGGCGACGGTCGCTCGGCCCCGAGCGAGGGCCGACAAGGCCTCGCCCAGGGCGGTCGCCAGCCCCTCCGGCGATGGGCGGTGGCGGGGCGGTGGAAGTCCACCGGTGCCCTTTTTTTTTTTGAACAGTTTTATTTTTTTAAATAAATTTAGATTTTCCTTTTTTAAATGAATTTAGATTTTCCTTTTCAGTTTTTAATCTAATTTTTAAAAACTTTGAATAAAAAATAATTTTAAAAAGCCATTTGAAAAATAAAAAAATCATTTAGAATATGACGTCAGCGCCACGTCAGCAATTTCCGTTAACTTTCTTGACGGTGTTAACTTTAGGACTCAATTGAATCAACTTGACAAGTTTTAGGACTTGATTGAACTTTTTGTAAGTTTTAGGACTCAATTGCACTTTCTGGACAAGTTTTAGGACTTCTGCTGAACATATCCCTAGATTTGTAGATTTATTTAACCTTATCTCATCATATCTTACAATGTCTCTAGAAACCATAATTACATTTAGAAATATAAACAAACTCATTAAAGATAACGTAGCAATTATAATTCCTTTTTAATGAGAGTACCGAACAATTTTCAGTATCAATTATGGGATCTCGGCATCGAAGTATTGATGCCGATGAATTTGGTTTAATTTCTAACACTCCCCCTTGAGCTAAATTCTCTCCCATCGATCATTCCAAGCAGGCCATTAAACTTTTGGAAAGCATTGATCTTGAGAGATTTAGTGAAAAATATCTGCTACTTGATCTCCCGCTTCAATCTTATTCTCTTTAACTTGTTCTCGAATGAAGTGATAATGAACATTGATTTGTTTGTTTCACTCCTTAAAAATTGGATTTTTTGTCTTCTCAACCATATTGCATGGCAAACACATGATGATGATGCAGCTCCATATTCAGCTTCACATGTCAATAGAGCAACACTAGGTTGCTTCTTTGATGATAACGTGAAAGCAGTATCACATAAGAAAAATATAGAACTTGTAGTGTTCTTTCTATCATCAATATCTCCACCATAATAACTACCTGAATAACCTCTAAGTTGGAAGGATTTAGTATGATAGTAGTGTAGGCCATGAGAAGTATTTTTGATGCACCGAAGTATCCTCTTTGCAACTTTAAGAGGAGATGACTTTGGTTAGTCCATATAACGACTCACCATTCCAACACTATACATAATGTCTAGTCTCTTGCATGTCAAGTATCTCAAACTCTCAATCAAGCTTCTATAATATGTCGAATCAATATCGACACCATCATCAAACTTCGAAAGTTTAGTTCTGCACTCCATTTGGTGTATTGACTGGAGTACAATTCTTCATGTCAAATTTTTGAATGATATTTATTGCGTATCTTTTTTGGGAAATAAAAATCCTCTGGGCACTTTGCTTCACTTCAATCCCAAGGACATAATTCATGAGACCATGATCGATCATCTGGTTCTTTCACCATTGATGCCCTAAAAACATCAATCATCGCCATATTATTTCTTGTAAAAAAAAGGTCATCGGCATATAAACAGGTGAGTAGAACATCGGCATAATTCATGAGACCATGATCGATCATCTGGAATTCTTTCACCATCGATGCCCTAAAAACATCAATCATTGCCATATTATTTCTTGTAAAAAAAAGGTCATCGACATATAAACAGGCGAGTAGAACATCGCTTTTTTCTTACTTCAAATAGAGTGCATGCCTGTATGGACATTGTAAGAATCCATTTGCCTTGAAATATGTATCGATTTTGGAATTCCACGCTCTCGGTTCTTGTTTAAGCCCATATAAAGCTTTCTTTAACACTTTGTCTTCGTGGCCTTTTACAATAAATCCCTCAGGTTGTTCAATATAAATCTCTTCTTCAAATATGCCGTTCAAAAATGCTAATTTGGCATCCATTAATAAATTTGCCAATCATTTTGAGCATCAATGGAAATGATCAATATAATTGTTTCCGTGTAGATGATAGGGGCAAAAACTTCATCAATCTATTTCGGCCTTTTGCTTTAAAACCCCTCCATGACTAATCTAGTCTTGTATCTTGTCATTTTTCCTTTCTCGTTTTTCTTGGCCTTATACACCCATTTAACTTCAATCGATTTCTTGTCCTTTAGAAGATCATCAAACTCCCATGTTTGATTCTTCTCAATGGCATCAATGTCTTCATTCATGGCTTTTCTCTATTTTTCTTCTTTGGCCGCATGATCATAAACAAGTGGTTTACAATCTGCAAGAATACATATAAGGCGAAGCTATTAGTAGCTTCATATATGTCAGACAATCTCCTCAATCTTGGCACGAGCAGTTCATTGACACCATTTGAAGAGGTTTGTGATGATGAACTTGAAGAAGATATTGGAGAAGAAGGCAAAGAATGATCCTTCAACTCCGTTTGGTTTGATTGGTATCGCCAAAAGCATTCGCTTCTTTTTTATTGTCTTCCCATGTGCCATTTTCGTTGAACTTGACATTTATGCTTAAATAGATCATATGATTTGAATGATAAGTCATACCCAATAAAGATGAGCATTTTGCTCGTCTTCCAACTGCGATCTTTTCTGGTCCGGCACATGAGCATACACAATGCTCTCGAAAATTCTCAAGTGTGAAGCACTTGGTTCTCTCAGTCCATGCTTCTTTCTTATGGATTTACACCTTCCACTCCACATGTGGGATATCTATTTGAAGATAAACCGCACACAAAATAGCTTTAGCTCAAGCTCCTTGGGCAAATTTTTGCTCTTCAACATGCTTCAAATCATGTTAAGAATGGTTCCATTTTTTTGTTCAGCTATGCCATTTTGGTTAGGAGAATACGGAGTTGTTAAAAAATGCTAACTACCATGATCCTCCAGAATTTGTCGAATATGGCTGAGGTGAATTCTCTGTCACGATCTATCTTTAAAGCTTTAATAAAATAGCCGCTTTCCTTTTCTGCCAAAATTTTGAATTGTTTGAAAGTATCAAACATTTCTATTTTTTTCTTTCAAAAAATACACTGAAGTTTTCCAAATAAAATCATCAATAAAAGTAAAATATTGATGATTACCATAAGAGTGAGGAGTGACTGGGCCACACACATCAAAATGAATACACATCAAAATGAATCAATTTAAGCAGATTCGCTGATAAGTTGCTTCTTTTCGAAAGCTATTTCTAAAATGCTTATTGACAACACCCATCACATAATTGACCAGGATGATCAATATGTAGTAAGCCATAAACCATCTTCTTGCGGGAAAGCAAATTGAGTTCGCCAAAATTAAGATGGTCGAACCTCAAATGCCACAACCATAAAGGATCATTCACGCACATCTTCAGATATCGAGATATATCATTCTTTATATTGAGAATAAATATCTTGTTCTTCGACTTTTTCACATTCATAATCAGTTTATGAGATTTTTCCTTTAATTGTCTCATCTAGCAATAAACGTCTCATTTCTCTCGCACATGTGGTTGCTTGCATTGGTATCCAAATATCACGAATCATTTTAACCTCCTTCATCTTCTTTGAATGCCAACATTAGAATTTGATCGACATTATTCACCAAGTTCGCCTCTTCGTCTACTCCGCTACTCTTTTTGTTCCAGCAGTTAGAAGCATAATGCTTAAGTTTATTGTAATGATAACATTGAATTTTAGATTTATCATATCATTGGCCCTTTGATACTAATATTTACCATTATTTCAAGTAGTATCTCATTTGTTTAGTCCACAACCTCTTCCTTGAAAGTGACCTTGGCCTTAACCGCGATCACGATTTTGGTTTGTCCCGCGAGTTTGTGCCGGTTCTCTTCGTTGCTCTTTCTCGTCTCAGATGGTCAATCCAGTTTAGAGAACTTCCTCCACTAGTTTAATATTTTTTCTTTTGAACCTTTCTTCATGGGCTTGTAATGAACCCACCACAAGCTCATCGATCATCATGGCATCCAAGTCTTTGGATTCTTCAATTGCAATAGCAATGTGGTCATACTTGTCTAACAATCGAAGTATTTTCTCGACAACACAAATATCTAAAACATCTTCTTCGTTTCTCTTCATCTGATTGACAATTGTCAAAACTCTTGTAAAATAATCAGTAATTGATTCGGATTCTTTCATATGAATTACCTAAAATTCACTTCTTAAGTTTTGAAGGCGAATCTTTTGAAGTGTCTATACTCTTTGATATGTGTTATGAGGAATCTCCTATGCCTTCTTAGAAGTAGTAGTGTTTAGCACCTTTTCGAACATGGAATCATCCAAAGCTTGATAGATGATTGACGAGGTAAGTTGATCTTTTGAACGAACCTTCTCCAAGGAATTCCTCTAGTTCTGATTCAAGTCTCTGACTCATCATAGCTAGTGTTGATAAGTTCCCACTCACTATAGGGCACCAAGTAGAGCTTTCATTCAAACGGCCCAATTATCATAATTTTCTTTGGTAAGACAAGGGTATTGAAGAGAAAGTTGATATTTTGTTGAGGCCATGATTACAAACTGTAAGCTCTAATACCAATTTGATGGAAGTAATTTGAAGATGAAATGCTCGCAATTCACACAAGGAAGAGAAAAAGATAGATAGGTTTGTAGATTTATTTCGCCTTATCTCATCATATCTCATCATATCTCATTATATCTCTAGAAACAATCACTACATCTAAAAATATGAACAAACTTATTAAAGATAACGGAGCAATTATGATTTTTCTTCAATGTGGGTACCAAACAGTCTTTGATATCAATTGTGGGATCTCGGTGTCAAAGTATTAGCACTGATGAATTTGATTTAATTTTTAACAATAACAATCTCACATTCAAACGCACTGACTGCACGCCAACAACTCAGGATGACGAATACATCAACAGGCTCATCCTCAATTACTGCTCCCCCGTCAAGCACACCGCAAGGATAGGCAAATGCTTGCACGTCCTGGACGTTGTCAGGAAGAGCCTACTACTATACGAGAAGCCCAAGCCGGACAAGGTGGGGTGCGAGGGCTTCCTGTTAGTCAGGTCGGCCACTGAGCTCATCGAGCATGGGATCCGGCTCAAGAAGAGCAAGACCAAAAGCCTCACAGACATCTCCTTTGTCGGCGGGGTCCTGAGTCTCCCTGATGTCGTGGTGGAAGAAGCAACCGAGTCCATGTTCCTCAACCTCATCACCTTTGAGCGCTTCCACGTCAGGACGGGGAATGAGGTCACATCCTACATTTACTTCATGGACTACATCATCGACAATGTTTGTGACGTCACGCTTCTCCACAACTTGGGCATAGTCCTGAATGTCCTGGGGGATGACAAGGAAACCACCGAGCTGTTCCACTTGATGGCCAAGTACACAACAATAGAACCCGACAACAGTCTCATTGCCGTGTGCAATGAGGTCAACGAGTACTGCAACAAGCCCTGGAATAAGTGGAGGGCTAATCTCATCCAGACATACTTCAGGAGTCCTTGGGCTTTATTGTCTCTCATCGCCGCCATCTTCCTCTTCGCACTCGCTACTATTCAGACCGTTTATACCGTTCTCAGCTACAAGACTTGAACCCACCCTTTGCCTCTCCGTACAATAATTTTCCCTTTCCAGTCATGTTCATTTCCCACTTTTAATGAACCGAATGATGGACATTTGGCTGTTTATTTATCATTATCATATGATAATTCTCTTGTTTCAGACTTCTTCATGTTTGTCCCATTGTGTGAAGGATGATCAAGTTTTAGGCAAATGAAATCTTCCAACGCGCCAGTTCTTGATTAAAATTTTAACAAGTTGCAATGAATCTAAGTGAACGACAAAGATGACCTTCAAAGACATCTCTCTTCCCCATCGGCTTCAAATTTCAGAGTCATCTACACATTTTCCAGTCGTTAAGCAATCAATCATTAACACAGAGAACAAACATACTTTTATTACTGACAAAGAAATATTTTGAAACTTCCAACATCCTTCCGGAAATAAAAGGAGTGAAAGATATTCACTGTTCTAGACCGCCATTATAGAATCCTAGATCGAAATAAGCTGACAGCAAATTGCTAATTATGTTAGAGAATGTTGAGAATATGTCTCTAGTTTGGGCAGGTTTCCTAAGTTGAAGGGTTTGAATAGTTGCTTGTTGTTGACACTTAAATTTTGGCGACTCAATCTAACATTCATTACATAGAAAAACTAGGGGTTGACATCACCCCAAAATGAAAATATTAGTTAAATCGCATATAGATATTAGAAGCATTTTAATCAAGCCCATATAATATTGCATTGGAGTTAATGGACTAAAGCAAGGGGGTTCTAAGCTTAACTGAATTATTTGAACTAAGTTCGGGACAACGAATTCAGTTGATTCAAGCACAAGCACATCTTGATATTCAAAATCAAAATTCATGGGACTCCAAAAAGCAATGGCAGTGAGAGCTCCATCTTTAATGTTTGTAAGAATAAAAGGATTAGCCAAAACTCAGTAAATGAAAGCCTTAAGTCTAAAGTAAAAGATTATTTTACTAGTTAATTTGATATTGACAAACAATGTGAGTTCAAGATAAGTACAAAATAACAATTTACGATAAATGTAGGAGTAAATGCACTATCTTCCCATTATAATATACCCATGGAAACCATTTAAGACATTGCATAAGATTATTCACTCGACTACAAACAAATGACATTATTTCATGATGCACAAATACCGCGTCATAGTTCATTGATAAATACGGGTGAGTTTCTAACGCCCACTCACCACTAGCTAGCACTCATCTCGACTCGTGAGATATCTCAACTGACGAGTCATTGTCACCCCCAACTCATGGGGGACGAAATCATACGTACCAATTTGCCACACCTCTTAGCCCATCCATCAAGGGTGTCTTCTATATCGATGACGATAAATACACAACTGTACATCTGCATAATGATTGTCATTTCATCGTCACCACAAACTCATGAGGGATGGAATCATACATACCCATTTACCACGCCTCTTAACTAATCCATAATAGGTGTCTTCTATATCAACGATGATAAATATACGATTGTATATCCGCATGATAATTATCATTTTTAACATCATAACATAGGTTACACAAGCCATGTCATCATAGGACTTCATGTCCTCTCAACCTTGTAGAGAGCCGTCTCAAACGGTAGAATACTTAGCTAACTCCAGAGTCTCATACACATACTTAAACAAGGGAAATTATTATGTGGCGAGTGGGCCATTGCAAAGTTCTTTATCATGCAGCATCAATGACATACAAATCATTACAACATAACAATATGCATATGAATAATTTGTCCTTTTTCATTCAATTAATCATTAGCAAATAATTACATGCAGTTCAACACATGTATCATCATTCTTTTCTTGCTAAGTCATCATCATTTAATTGGAAGCCATAGGTAGGTAATCAGTAACTTAGGAATCGATACTTACAAATCAACAACTCGAAATGAACACTTAAGAACCAATAACTTCGAAATCGATGTCTTAGTCCACATATCAACAACCTTAGAACTAGACAATTCTGGTTGAAATTGACAATTTGAAATGGGCAACTTTGGTAAGAAGTCGACTTCTTCTATATTGACTGCTTGAAGCTTAACACATAGGATTCGATAACTTGGGTAATAGATTAGTTAGTTAACAAATGGTAAGTTGATCAGGAAATCAATTTACTTAGAAAGTCAATTGGATTATCAAAATCGGCGAAAACACTAGAATTGGTGAATTAGTTCGAGAATTGACAATTGGTCAAGAATGGTGATTTATAAAAAATGAATGACTTTCAAAATTGAAAATTTGCTTAGAAATCAATTGAATGGCCAAAATTGGTAAAATGACTTGTCAGTTGACCCTTAATCAAAATTGAGTGAATATTTTTTCAAGTCCAAATTCCAAATTTTTACACTTATCTCACCCCAAAATACAACCAAGGCTTTTGGGGAGTCGATCGCACACTTTCTATGCCTGAAAATAGTTATCAATTTATGTCAAGTAAACATAATATTTCAATATGTCTTTATGGAAGCTTGATTGCACTCGGGATTAACATTAGAACTCGGTTAACAATCATCATTCGACCAAATCAAAAGCACTAAATATGTCAACCTCACTTAACCCTAGGAGTTTCACTTACCTTGAACAAAGACTTGGACGACTCAAAGCCTTAATCACCTTCAAGGTAAAATAAACAAGAACAAAGATTGACAATTCTAAATCTTTGAAAAAAAAAAAACTAGTTTAATAGGAGAGAATAAAGCCCACAAATTCACCTTGTAAACTCTTGAAAGATGGAATTTTGAAGCATTGATAACACAAATATAGAATTTTTGCATTTACTCAAAAGATTTGAAAGTGATGATGGAAAGTGACAGATGATCTTTTTCTCTTTGCAAGAACAAGTTGGGATTCTTTTGAAGCTTAGTTATTCCTAAAGGCTTCATACAAGCAAGGACACTTGGACCCTTGGAATACCAAAAGTTGGCACAAAGGGATACTTAAGTGATAAAAGTTACGAAAGTGACACTTAAGTGCTAAAATCGGAGCAAAATGGATCACTTAAGTGCTAATCCGGCCAAAATACTAACGTAGTGATTTTCTGGTGAAACAAGTGCAAAACAGTGTCATTTTGGTGTTGACGTGGTAAAAAATTAATTAAATTAAATTTAAAACTAAATTTATTTAAAACATTTAATATATATATATATATATATATTTTTTTTTTAAAGGGAGGCGGCTTAGGGTTGAGCCCTCGCCGCCGTTGCTGCCTCCCAGTAGCCGCCAAGAAGGGCTGGCAATGGAGGGGGAGGGTCGGCAGCCCTCGCCTAGTCGGGCCAAGGGTCATCACCCGCTGGGGGCCTTAGCGGGTGATGGCCCTTGGCTGGGCCAAGCGAGGGCTGTGACCCTCGCCTAGATCTGGGGCCAGGGCTTGCGGCCCTCGTTACCGATTGACTAGGGTCGCCGGTCCCTAGCTAGGGCTTGGCGACCCCGACCAACCCTCTCCCCTCTATCATCGGCCCTTCCTAGCGACGATGGCGGGGAGGCGATGGCAACAAGGGCTCAACCATCAGCTGCCTCCCTCTTTTTTTTTTTTTTTTAAATGTTTTAAATAAATTTAGTTTTAAATTAAATTTAATTAATTTTTATATTAATTTTTTATCATGTCAACACAAAAAAAAAGTCATTTTTGCATTGTCTGGCCACGTTAGCATGCAAAACGACGCTGTTTTACACTTACTTTGCTGGAAATTGCGCATGTTAGTATTTTTGTTGAATTGGCACCTAAGTGATCAATTTTGTTCCGATTTTGGCACTTAAGTGTTATTTTCGTAACTTTTGGCACTTAAGTGTCCCATTGTGCCAACTTTTGGCACTTGAAATGTTCTTCTGCCTACAATCAAGAGAGGATGTACTTAGAAGACTTACATGAATTACAAAGGAATAAGAATATTTAACTAAGGTTGAAACCAATGATAATGTTGGGTTAAAAACACTAGGTTGAAATTGAGCCAGAGGTGTTCAAATTAGACAGGGACAAATGGTTCAATTATATGATTCCAAAGTAGACATTTTGACGGGTTATTAAGACATTTAGTATTTTGGTACATAAATAAGAAAATGGGTGTCCATTATAAAGACTAGTCAAAAAAATATTTTGAATCCGCTGAAATGTTCCGCGAAAGTTACCAAATACCAAGAGAAACTCAACTCAGTAGATTTCTAACTTGCTACTTTAACAATACGTAATCTTGGAGTGTATCGGTCTCCAATAATTGATATTATGGTGATACGTTTTTCATAGCCATTGTATATAATCAACTATGCACAAATGTTTATTAATTTGTTCTTAATGGAATCATGTTCTGAAAATCACGGTCCCGGAGAAATTATTTCGAATGTTCCGAGCACTACAACATTTTATAATCCAACTGGAATTTTTCACATCTTTTCCTACATATTATTAATTTAGGAATTTTTTAATGTAATATTCATTCTCTCTCACAAAGTTTTTTACAAGTCATCGGATCTTAAACGTTTTTATGATGACATAAGGATATTTTGATATTAAATCTGCATGGGCAAGTACATTTCAATGAAAAGACTCCCTTTTTTCTTAAAAGCTCATTAATGTTGATGATTGAAAGGTTTGATTGTATAGATCAAGCATATAAGAGGACTTAATTGCATTAAAAAAATTGAGGAGCCGAATTGAAAAACTCTATTAGTAAAAAGACTAAATTAGTCGTTACCTAATATGGCTGGGGAAAATAGTGGGAGTTGAATTTGAAAAAACTATTTGAGCACTATTTTTGGTAATTGGCGTTACGTAGATACTGAAGAAAAAAAAGGAAAATATCAAAGTGGACCATCCGATGGGCCTAAACAGTTTTCGGAGGGTTTAAATTGTACTTGAAAAAGAGCTGCCCAACCCCTTTTAAGAATCGATACTGGCTCGGGTTACGGAGGTACCAGGGGACGTTTGGGCAGGCTCGTTCGATCCTTTCGAAATGACATGAATGCCCTATTTATCATGTACAATGCTCCCCTTAATATCATAAAATCTCATTGTTGATTTATATAAATAAGGTATATATCAATGTCGAAACTCCAAGATAAACACGATAGGACTAAAAGATTTTACCTGTTTTGAAATTCATTGGCACGTCTAAAATTGTGGAAACTCTCTATCACAACTCTTGAGATCAATCCTGAGGGATTGAATTGATTGCTAGGTGCTTGCATATAGCTCTCTTATGAGATGGCACTTACCCTGTATAACGGGCTCTCCCAAGTCTTATTGATTGCAACTTGATTTATCATTATGGGATAAGGATTTTACAAATGTCATAACTTTTGTACACTTGAGGACCATAACTTGTTTTTTAATAATTTGAATGACATAATTTCTAGATAATGTTCTCTTGAGTGTTATAACTTTTAATCAATTGCTTTAGTGCTACTAAATTTTACATAACTTTTATTAGAAGTGTCATGCCACATTGGATTTTCAACACTTGTAATAAAAGTATTTGAAAAAAAATTATGAGATTGTCACCTCCTTTGAACCCAAAACTAACCTCGAATTTCATTATTCATTATTAGGAACATCATTCAGCCATCATAAGCCCCAATAAAGAAGGATGTCGAGTAATAAAAATAAGACCTCTGTTGACACCTAAATTTTACAATTTTATTATGTACAAGATTAAGAATTAGTCTACCTTTTACCCAAAAAAAAGATTAGGAATTAGTCGTTTTAAAAAAAAAATAAAATAAAAAAAGCGAAAACGAAAACAAAGCAAACAAAAAAAATAGAAAACAAAAAAAAAACAAAAAAAAGAAAAAAAACGTGGAAGGGGCTGAGCCCATTTCCCTCTTGGCCCGGCCCACGTTAGCCTCTGTCCTCCTCCAGCTGGTTTCGCACGCGAAACCTACAAAAAGAAGGCAGCAGCAGCACAGCAACTGGAGAGCAGCAATGGAGGAGCAGGAGGATCGGGGTCCAGCGTGATCCGCGGGTCTGGGAGCAAGCTAGTCGACAGGCTGGTGAGACAGGAACCAGGCACACCGACCGTTGACCTTGAAGAGCTGGGGTACCTGCATATGGGGGAGAAAAAAAAAGCACAGGGAGAGAACGGAGAAAAAGGGAGGGAGATTGAGCTTGGCAGAGAGCGAGAAGGAGATCGGCAGAGAGAGAAAGTCGAAGAAGACTCGCCGTCGTCGTCCCTACCGTTCGTCGCCGTCCCCCGCCGTCTTCTTCGGAACCCAAATCTGAGGAAACGGAGGGGAGGAGCAACGGCGGTGCTGGCCAACGCCATCCGAGCCGCTGTCCTCCTCGCCACCCCAACCCGACACTGCTCGATCAACCAAGACCGTCACTGTCTTCCCTGAAACCCAGATCTGGAGAAACCGAGGGAGCAGCTCGCCGCCAAAGCCACCTGCAAGTCTGCCCTTTCTCCTCAACGCCGAGCCGCCGTTCTCTGCACTTTGTGCGACGCCCACACCTTCGCGCCGTTGCTGTCGAAGTGCCGGACGTCCGCTAGCACTGTCAGTAGCAGCTCGAGCCACCGTCGCGCCTCCGCCCGCGATGACTTGCTGCGCTCTGCTTGCGAACCGACAGCACCCGCCGCCGCTGCTTCCGACGTTGTTTGAGCTGCCTCGCCAGTCACCGCCGAGCGAGCCCCACACCGGCCCTCGCCACGCTCTGCCACTCCTGGCCGCGTCTCTGCCAGTCGCCGCCGTGCCGACGCGGCTGCCTGTTGTACCGCCGCTGTTGCCGTCCGAATCACCTTCGCCGCCACTGCTGCCGCTGCCAATGCCGCCAAGAAACCCTAGCGTTTTGGCCAAAAGGAACAGGTCGGACACGGGTTGTGAACTGGGTAGGGTTTTTGAGCTATTTGGGCCGGTTTTGGGTTTGGGCTGTTTTGCTTGTGGGCTTATAGACTTTTGGGCTCTTAGGGACTTATGGACTAGTGGGCTTAGGAACTTAGGGAATTGTGGGCTTCTTTTTAAAAAAATAAATAAAAGAGATTGGACCAGATTGGGCCCGCTGGTTGGGCCTAATCCGAACCGAAGAAAGGCCCGACCAAGGCTGGTCGGGCCGGTTCGGCCGGCCCCCCCATTTGGACTAGGGGTGTGCAACGGGAACTGCCCAAACCGAGAACCGGTCGGACCAGACCGAACCGGCCGGTTTTGGGTGGTTCCCACGGTCGGTGGTCCGATTCCCGGTTCCTAATCTTGGAACCGGTGGCCGGTCGGTCCGGTTCCCAGTTCTAAGATGGGAATCGGACCAACCGGACCGAAACAAATTTTTTTATATATAATTTATATACATAGAATTAATAAAATATATAAACATGATAACTTATTGCAACTAAAATTGCAATTTGAGGTAGCATCATCTTATGTGGCTAAGAGACCATTAAAACTATTTTTATTACTCTTTTATTTATAGAAAAAAATCTCCTTGTTAATTTTTGTTGGAAATATGATTTTTTTTTATTCTAATTATCTAAATACGGTTAATTGATTATATGAATCCATGAGATTGGATATTAGGACAGTAGTATAGGAAACAACATATTTCGTATATTCTTTCCTATTGTAGTCTTTTCTTGTATTATTAATAGATGTGTAATACATGTACAAACACAGCAATACACAATATAGAAAATTCCTCCAATTCCTTCTTAGTTTTTGTCAATTTTCTTTCTCATTTTCTATCAGTTTCATCTTCTACTTGATGTGGGACTAAGGTTCCAAGAGACCCACAAGGCACTTCAAGCCTCCAAGAGTCCCACATTGACTAAACATTTAAAGAGCAGAGATTGTCTATAAAATCTAAGCCATGCATAACTTTTAGCCAAATTATTCACGGCTTTCATGGTTAAAGTTAAGTGTGAAATGCACGAAGTGTGAATCACATTTGAATATTTTGCACATGGAAACATGTGTGATTAGTTTTGTTGAATTGCTCAAGAACCGAATTGGATTGATCGGTCCGAAACACGATTACTCTTTAGTGCAAAAAAGTAGAGCCGATTTTGTTGGATCGGACCGGAACCGATGGTTGGTCCGGTTCCGGGTCCTAGGACCAAATGGTCTGGTCCACGGTTTGCAATTTTGGGAACTGATGCTCTCGGTCCGGTTCCCGGTTCCAAGGTGGAACCGGACCGAACCGGGAACCGATCACCCCTAATTTGGACCGAACCTGGGTCCGGTCGATCCACTTTGACCGGGTCGGGTTGAACCGAACCCGACCCGGTTGACCTTTTTAAAACAAAAATTAATTTTAAAATTTAAAAAAATTAAAAAAATTAAAAAATATTTTCTTTTACAAATTAAAAATTAAAAAATTAAAAAATTAAAAAATTAAAAAATTAAAAAAATTAAAAAAGTTAATTAAAAAAATTAAAAAAATTTCGAAAATCCAAAAATGATGGGATTTGATTAGGACTTGCCATGTATTGCCATTTTAGCGTAATTAGATCTTTATGTGCTCGTATATTGATTATGTTACATGTTTAATTTGCATATCTAATTATGTTTGATTGCATGTGTTTAATTTTATGGCAATTAGGATCTTGATAGTTATGATTATTACTTTAATGATTGCGCACCCGCATGATCACCTCATATGTTAATGGATAAGTATTAAATCAATTCAAACTGCCTGCCAAAAATCATTTTGTTAAAATGAACAAGATTAGGTACCGAAAGGGCACTAATTGGTTAATTAGTGTAATCAAGTCCTCGAACCTAGATTCTCTGGTTGCGTAGGAAGTAAGGTACGCTCTCATGCCTCACTTGGTTTCTAGCCGACCCCAATAGGCTAGTGGCAACTCCTTTTGTGCAAAAATTTCTTATGAATATCCCAACGTCACGCGGGGTATGAGCTTGGGAGAGCTTGCGACTAATTATGGGCCTTAGGCTCGTCCTTTAGGCAATATCTCTAAACCTGTTCCCTCCCCCCGAGGTAGGTCGCGACAACCTCAAATAAGAAATTTGGCATATCCCAAACATGCCAGGTAAAAATTATTATCAAATGTCACAACAAATATCGAATATGTAAAGTTTATGCCTCAATTGGCATTACACATACTCGATTCAAACGGGCCTTTTAATTTTGGCAGACACCTTGTAAGATTCATCAAATTCAAAGGATCGTAAAAGGTAGCGAGATCTCATGCTTCGCATGCACGCAGTTCATTTCCTCCGGCTTTTACGGGACATGCTTAAACTGGTTTTGTCTTTACCGCGTGCGCAAAAAGTGACTTACATATAGATGGTCTGTCTAGTAATACCTCTTCAACTTGAAGCATTGAGCCTGGACAACCCCAAACGTCATACACTCTTCCCATTCTCTCTCTCTCTCTTCCCCTGAATACTCCTCTCGTCTGTCCCAGAACAGAAACTTGTGGAACCTCTGAAACATGCCGAACCATGTTACCCTTGCCACACCCACTGCACCCGGCTGAGACCAAGTGGATCGTCCATGTCGACAAGAGCCTTAAGTGCATGCCCGCCGATGGCCAACAGTACTGGAAGAATCCATCCATCTACAAGGTCCCCGCCTTCATCACCAACCTCAACTACAAGGCCTACCAGCTGCAGGTTGTCTCTTTCAGCCCCTACCACTGCGGCAAGGTCCACCTCTGCCAAATGGAGGAACATAAGCACCGTGTGCTCGTCCACTTCCTCGGGCGGTCTGGGAAGAGCCTCAAGTGCTTCCTTTGCTCCCTGATAAAGGTGGCGCACGACCTCGAGGAGAGGTACGACACACTAGACCTGAAGTGGAAGGAGGACGGAGGGGGCCGGTTCCTGGAGCTGATGATCATGGACGGTTGCTTCATGCTCAATATCATGAGAACCACGATAGAGGAGAAGCATGGCTACGCGCCCAACGACCCTACCTTCAGCACCTCCAGGCTGGCATACTTAAAAGCCGTACATAAGTCGAGACATGCTGATGCTGAAGAATCAGCTGCCGATGCTAGTGCTGTATGAGATGGTCGCCATCGAGAGCGATTACACGATGGTTAGTTTCTTAGATTTCGCTCCCTTTTTAGAGAGGTCATTTCATGCACGCAAACCGCGTACTATGTTCACCTAATAGTACATCTTGATCTCATATGAACCTCACATGGAATCCAGCAAATTTAATGCTCCAATAATGTTGGAAGCATGGTTCCAGATCACTCAACAATTTCATTATTAGATCTATCAATAAGAAAAAAAAAGGAAAAGGGAAAAATCTACCAAATATCTCTGAACTAATTATAAGAAATATATCAAATACTGTGCTAACTAATAAATCCTAACTAATGATGTTTGATATATCAAATTTTAATCAAATAGGAAAGTACACTTTTAACAAATCTTCTCTAACACTCCCTCTCAAGTAGGCGCATGGAGGTCACGAATGCCCAATGTGCTAACGAGAAATGTAAACCGATCTTGACTCACGTCTTGGTAAAAATGTTTGCCAGTTAAAGTCTAGAGGGTATGTGCTCAATTTTAATGGCCTCGGACTGTGTGTGTTCTAGAACAAAGTGGCGGTCAATCTCAATATGTTTTTTTTGTTCGTGAAATACTGTGTTTGCTACAATGTGTAAGGCAGCAATGGCTATTGCAATAAAGACCCATCGGTTTGTCGTGCAATAACCTAAGGGAAACAAGAAAGTGCATAACCAAATCAGTTCAATGGTGGTAGCTGCCATAGCATGATATTTAACTTTAGCAGAATATGAGAAACTGTGATCTGCTTCTTGGTTCTCCAAGACACTGGATGACAAAGTAACAAGTAATCGAATGCCAAGTGATCGGGCAACTTGCCCAATCAGAATCACAAAAGGTAGTCAAGCAAAATGAAGTCGAGAATGGTAACAAAATCTCTTGTCTTGGTTTTTTCTTGGGATATTGAAAAACTCGTATAGCGGATTTTCAATGCTATACGAGTTTTTCAATGCTACTCCTTTGGATGTTGCATCTACTGAAAAACCTATGTGGACAAGATAACATAATTAGGTCGAGTGCTACGATAAAAATTAACAAAGATTTTGTAAATCTCTAATTTTTCCCTCATCAGATAGACCTAAATTGCTCAGCTATAATTATCACACAAATATTATACAAAGCATTGCTTAACGGAAAAGGAAAAGGGAAAATTTACCCAATATTATTTAACTAATTATACAAGAAATATTATGCTAACTTATAAATCTTTACGATAACAGATACCCTGTAAGTAAAGTAAATCTTCAGCAAATCTTTTCTAATAATCACCTCTACGGGAGACCCTTTTTTTTTTCTTTTTTTTTTCCTTTTCTTTTAAGCAAGTAGTATAGGCACGACAACAATATTGTATTCAATACCCTGACTTTACTCCAACAACACAGGACGACGAATACGTCAACAAGCTCTCCTCAAGTTCTGCTCCCCCAGCATGCGTATCACAAGGATGGGCATGGGCAAATGCCTGCATGCCGTGGATGTCTTCAGGAGGGCCTGCTGATGAACACCGAGAAGGTCCGATACGAGCCGGAAAATGGGGGGCTTGAGGCCGCTGTAGAGACCGAGCAGATAATCCTGTCGGCCACCGAGCTCAATGAGACCGGGATCCAGTTCCAGAAGACCCCGACCAGCAGTCTCAAGAACATCTCCTTTGCCAGAGGGCTCTTGACGCTCCCCGTTATCAAGGTGGATGGCACCACCGAGTCCGCCTTCCTCAACCTTATGACTTTCGAGCGCTTGCACATCGAGGCTGGGAACGAGATCACAGCCTACGTCACCTTCATGGACAACATCATCAACAATGAACAGGATGTTGCACTGCTCCATACCTGAGGCATCATCCAGAATGGCGTTGGAAGCGACAAGGCAGTCGCCAAGCTATTCAACTCTCTGTGCAAGGAAGTGCCGCTCGCATCCAACAAAAGCCTCGACGTCGTGCAAAAGAACATCAGTAAATACTGCGAGAAGCCCTGGCACATGTGGAGGGCTAATCTCAACCGCGCCTACTTCAAGAGTCCCCGGTCTATATTGTCTCTCATCGCCGCCATCTTCCTCTTCGCCCTCACTATAGTGCAGACTGTATATTCTGTGCTCAGCTACAATTGAACCCTCCCGTTGCCTCTGTTTAATAATTTCTTTTTTTCCTTTTTTAAGTTTTTCTCCTAATGGCTGATGCTCGATGGTTATCTCTCGATTGGTTGTTGATTGTTGTCGTGAATGATTGTCCTCCTATTTCCAGTCGTGCTTATTTCCCTCTCTATATGTTTCGAACGTTGGACATTTGGCTGTTTATATATCATTATCAGTTAATGATTCTCTTGTGTCAGTCTTTTTCATTTTTGTCCAATTTGGATTGGTAGTCTGACGGATGATCAAGTTTTAGGCAAATGAAATCTTCCATTAGAACATTTTCTTCTTGATTAAACTTTGCTGTAAGTTGTTCCTGAAAAACCAATACTTTACAAGTTTCTAGATCTATTGAAGTAGTTAAAGTATGTGGTTCTAGCTTAGTTGGTGGTAGTTAGAAGTAATGGCTAAAAATCTGTCCAACATGAAATATGAAGCAAATTTCTTTGTTTGTGACGGAGATTCTTGGCAGAAGAGTCGATTAGGAAGGACTATAAAAAAAGGCTTCATGCTCGTTCATTTATCTCCAGATCAACTACAGCTCCATAAATCCCTTGTACCAAACATTTTGATAATACAAGCAGCTCCCAAAGCTCCTTCCTTTGTTCCTTTGTCGAGTAAATCCCACAGACATACACACACTTGCTCATTAACACCGACAACTGACTGTGGTATCAGAGCCTCGTTCTGTTGGTATTGGGCAAGAGTCCTATATACCCGCTACTAAAATCACCCACCCTAATAACCGACAAAAAAAAAGAAAAAATGATCAACTCTATCTTACTACAGTTTCTACTTTCGATAAAGCAACCATATTTACTGGGGCATTAAAATGACTACTTCACAAGATTTATGCAACATCGCGGAGAAAGGATATGCAGTTCCATGGTACGAGCTTCTGGGCTCCGGCAAAGCAACTACAAAAAGTTGCAAGCACTGTCTTTGTCATCCAACAAAAAGTTCGGATTGGAGCACTGACCGCAAAGACGTGTTCTAAAATAACGTGGAAGCCAAAGAATGTATAGAATTAAATAACAAGAGAAGACGAATTCACCAGAAAAATTAGATGAGGAACAATAAGAAAAAATTTACACGATTCGGTCCAATCATCAATAGCCACTCCGCGAGGAGAGATGGCCGCAAATGAATTATTAATCAGTTGGAGGATTATAAAGTTAATATCCCTCACAACACTCAAGTGTTTCTCTGTCCAAGGTTACACTCAAATCCATAGTGTTTAGCCTCACGTAATTGCTCCATAAACAAATTACTAAGAACTTGAAACCCTCGCGTCTTCACGAAGAAAACGCCCCAATTGGATGACGGATTCTCTGCACAAACTTCACCCGATGTTCAATCTCCTTTGTACCACCAACGGAAAGAGAAATCCACTTCAAGGCTTGAAGAAGTCAACGGCACAGAGAGCCCCACACAAATCCATGTTTCTCTTTTTCTCTTCCAACGAGCACCAACGTATAACTTTTTTTCTTTTTTTGGCTATAAGGAGTACAGTTAATGTGCGGCTGGAATAAGACTACAACAACCAACTCTTTGAGTTCAAATCCAAATAGGATAAGTGTGTTGGGCTTTAATCCAACAAATTCGGTTTAACAAACTAATCTCATCCTCTAATCAGATTGGTTTCGTATACTTGATTGGATTGTTTTCGTATATGGCTCAAACTTGTAATATAATTTGACAACATACTAAAAGAAGAGTTTCATGATGCAACAAAGGCACGCACCATTCAACTTCAATCTCTTCAAAATGCTAAAACAAAAAAATTAGGAGACCCTCAAACGATAATGTGGAAGATTAAGAGGACAATAAAATTACATAAGGGCTTAAGGAGATGATGTCAAGTTAGTAGAAAAAATATTTGTGACACTTATTAGAGAATAGAGTATCATTGTCAACTCTGTAGAAGAATTTAAGGATTTAAAAACCATGTTAGTGAGTGAATAAATTGACTCTTTGGGGGCGTATAAAAAAAAAGATTATTGCTACAAGATGAAGATTGTAGCTAAAACAAAGCACAATAGAGCATATACACGAATCTCACCGAGAAACTCTCTCTTGAGGATTTTTTTTAGTTCAATCGTCAGTGATCCTTCTCCATCGTTCTTCAGATGTTGTCACTTGTCACCATGACCCCGTCCGTTGCTTCGAAGTCTTGGCGGCCGTGCCTCTCTTCTTCTCTGTATATATATATATATATATATATATATATATATATATATATATATATATATATATATATATTTATGTGAGTGTTCGAAGTTCCTCGTGCTTGCTCGATCCTTCTTTGCCGGCATCAATCACGCTTGATGTTTTGCTTCAAACTACGATATCTTTCCAACCTAAAGTACTCAAGAACAAGGCTACCCTTCAAACCATGACGTCTGCTTCAAAATTGTCGGAACAAAGCTTGAATGAGAGAGAGAGAGAGAGAGAGAGAGAGAGGAGAGAGAGAGAGAGAGAGAGAGAGAGAGAGAGAGAGAGAGAGAGAGCAACGGAGGAAGAGAGAGAGAGAGAGAGAGAGAGAGAGGGGGACGAAATTGCTTTAAAGCGGCAGCATTTTGTGATTAAAGGCCAACTCATTATCACGTGGATTCTTTTTTTTTTTTTTTTAAATGAAAAATTACTTAGGCATTAACATTTAATAAAAAAGCCACAAAATATTTTTTGCTGGAATTTCTTACTGGTGGCACTTTAAGATTTCGTTTTTTTTTTTTCAATTTCACACTTAAGTGAACCAGCAAAATTTTTTATCAATGAAGTGACCACCATATGAAACTTTTAGCACTTTTAGTGTCTTATGCCTCCATAATTCAATTTGACACAATTGCTTTATTGCAACAGATTCGGGGAAATCCTTGGGGGGGTTTAGGCCGTGGACATACAAAGTATCAAAACACAGACCACCCTTGCGATTCTTGAACAAAACAAAGTACTTACAAAAATTACTGTGGTGTTTACTTTTGTGTTATGTGTTTCTTTTCTTTTTGCCTCCATGTATGGAACTATCTTATTCTCCTCCATCCTTAGTCGGGCTCTAGGAAAGGTGGCCCATAGAATTGACGTGGACCCCCCGAAATGGTTGTGCACTCGATTACTCCTATAAGATTAAGATCAAAAGGGGTTGTCTTAATGAAACAGAATTATGCAACGGGCGAATTTATATGTTTTCCTTGTTTACGAGTATATACCCAAAATCCTAAAATGAGCCTTCTGGGCTCGTCCAATATGGGCTCTATCCTTCAGCATTTGCAACAAAAGGGCTCAACAAAAAGCCTTTTGATCTTCGTTCTCTCTAAGAACATTTGACCCTGACTATGGCCGAAAAAAGGGCTCAACAGCCCATGCCTATGATCGTGTATTAGAGCTGCGTTGCAATTGGGATTTTTTGTTGGATAGGATAATGGTCAGATAAGATATTGATCGGATTCGTAACATGGTGTCTATTCTTTACTAAATGTCCAGATATAACATGGATAAGAAGAGAAATGCTCCATCGACGAACGAATCCGCTGCTCTAAAGCACTGTTAATGAAGCCGTCGCCTTCACGCCGCATACCGAAGACATCACCCAGATGAGGGGCCCCGCGACTTCCGCGACAGTTCTCCAAGGAGTCCCAGAAGCAGTCGCGAGAGAGGAAAAAATGAAAAAAGATTGAAAAAAGGGATCTTTCAGGGGAAGGTGGCTCGGTTCTTCTCCTTCAATCCACCATCGCCATCTGCCCTGCAACTTCAAATTCCACCGAGCCTTGCCTTCTTGTCATCACTACAACACCGTCATATTCCTTTTCCCCCACTTTTTTTTTTTTTTTTTTAAATAAACTTCATCGAAAATGCCAAGATTTGTCAAACTCAACACCAAAAAAACCAGAAAGTCATGGATACCTCCATCCTCATCTACCTTCGTTTCTTTCCCCTTTGTTTTCTCTCTAATGGGATCCATTTTGTTTTTTTTTTCTTATGTGTATGTTGTTCTTATGGATGTATTATGTATTTATCATCACTACATTATTCACAACCTATATCTTTATTGAGACAAAGCATCTAAAAAATCTCCCACATCTAGATGAAACATGATTATAGATATAATGAATGGTTTTGACTCAACCCTTATTAATGAAAAAAAAAAAACTGGATATAGGTTGATGGATAATCTAAATGTAAGAAAACAGCATGATTAACTATATCATTAGATGTAAATAATCCCATATTTATGTCATCAATCCATAAGGTTTTGGCTCTCGCTTATATGATTTATTAATAAATCTTACAATTTTTTTTGGGTCGAATAATATTAGAACTCGATGAGTTGAAATTTATTTACTTAAAGGGGATCCTCTCAAAAAGGTAAAAGAACAAAAATACACATCGTGACCAGAAAAATGGCCATAATTATATTGGACGCAAAAGACAGATGTGATTATTTAGATGTTGATACAGTCCGAAACCGACCATTTCTCACTTCTCCACCCACCAAAAAAATAGATAAACAACCAACAAAAACTTTTTAAGAAAGAGAAAAAATGAAAGGAGACCATCTTTTTCTTTTTCTTCAAATTATCATTTCACTGCTGCTAGAGCTAGAAAATTCGACTTAACTGCATGAAGAATAATTCAGTTGATTAAATTTACTGCTAGTCAAATCAAACGGAAGAAACTGTCATTAAAATGATTTAGCTATATAAACTGTCATTCTCATCTACTCCATGATGGTTTAGAGGGAAAAAGCACATCAAGAATGGAATCCCCTCCTTACCATGTGTGGAGATGGAGCCAAATCTACATTAGTTGGTCAGCCAGCAATTTCCTCGTGTTGTAGGTGGTCGTTAGTGCGAAACATGAGACCACATTACAAAAGAAAATTATATCCATCTATGGCAAGTGCGAGGTGGTATGCTTTTTGAGCACGTCGCTAAGAATTATTTAATATGAATTGCCACATCAATGTTAAACAACTCAATTGAAACGCATTGGAATCTTTATTAGGCTTGTTTAGATCAGCTGTGAATATTCTCTCTTATTCGATTCCTCATACAACTTGTCGGATTTTCCATTGTATATGTGCATCGTGAACATAAAATCACATGGAAATGGAGATGGGCCACCACCACCCCCAAGACAACCTCGAGAATCTCTCATTTGTTTAGGAAGAAAGAAGACTAAGCAGCCCAAGCATGCGAAGGACTCGATAATATGATATATATCCTTTGAGAAAGAGACAGAAAGTCAGTGCTCTTCTTCTTGTTTTGTAAGTCGCATGATACCATTCTCTAGGCGTCATAAACTCGCGTGCATTATGATATGTTTACTGATGTGCAATTAAGTACAAATTGCATTGACTCGATCATTTGGTCTTTATCCTTTGAGAAAGAGACGAAATGGCAGTGCTTGTCTTCTTGTTTTGTGAGCTGTATGACATCATTCTCCGGCTGTCATAAACTCACGTGCATTATGATATGCTTACTGATCTGCAATTGAGTACCAATTGGATGGACCATATCCAATGAGTTTAAGACTCCGGACCTGGATTACCATAACAAAATAAGACCAGTAATTGACTTGATAATATGGTGTTTGTCCTTTGAGAAAGAGACCTAAAGGGAATTGAATTTGTGTTGTACCCACGGAAGCAAAAGCATTTATCCTAGATTCAGTCAGATAATCTTCATCCCTCTGTGCATAATCTTCATTAGATTTTAATGAATCACACTCCATTTGATTAACTTTAATGGTGAAAAACACTTCCTTAATATTTGAAAAGCATAAGTTACAATGATGTATTTTAGTCAGTATTGCTTGAGACCTTACTAGCTATCTAAATGTACACATTTAAAAGATTATCATCATACTAATGAAATTTGCCAAATTTTTGGATAGTCACCAAAATCATATGAATGGTATCTACTAATGCATATCTGCAATTAGCAATGTCATATAATTATCTGTCAATCTTTTATAATCCTGAAGTCTTAATGTACGACATTGATCGGCATAAATTCGAACATGTATCAATTCAGTTTCAAAGCCGTGCATGTTTGTTTGGCTTTAAGAGAATGTAAAAAGTTTTCTTTACTTTTCCGCCATAATTTAGAATATTGTTTAAATTTCAAAAACTTATGAAAAAATATATGTGAGTCTACGTGCTAGCATTTGAGTACTTTCAGGAATTTAAATTTAAAAGGAAGTTAAAATGCTTAAACTGTAATTATATAAATTAAACAAAAAAGTTAAAAAATAAAAAAAAATAAAAGGTCGTTCCGGACATACTGGTGACTGATGGAAACATACCAATAAAGATTTAGAACTTCTTATTAGTTATCCAGTGCAACACACAAATTCAATGTTAGCCACCCAAAATATTCGAGTCCAGCTAAAACTCAAACTACCCAAACCCTAGGCAAGATGCTAAATGAGTTTGTGAGAAGGAGCAACTTGCTCTTTCTAAATAGGGTTTTGCTTAGAGTTGTGTAAATAGTATTGCATATGTAAAGATTTTAAGGAGGTATTGGATCAACAGAGGAGAAGGATCCAATATGATATCAATATAAGCACCGTTTTACAAAATTGAACAACAAACACGCCAGTTATATAGAAGAAATGATGCAACAAACTTTGATTAACTACTTAAGCTTGTGGGTCATGTCCAAATACTTCAGAAAGATGTATCACATGATTTACAACTCGATTTCATAAACTAGTTTTATATTGAACTACCGTTGAATGAGGAAAGAAAACTTACATGTACTGGCTTGTGTAATTAAAGGAAACTTCTTTTTTTCCTCTTTTCTTTGGAAGGAATAAAAAATTACTATGGGGAGCAAGTATATTTACATGTTGGGGTTTATATATGGCCGTCATGCCCTTGACATCAATAATGCACATTGGGAAGGTGAAATCGGAGGGTTTCCCAAGCGATTAAATCCGGGTCAAACAAAGAAGAAGTGATGGCTCCACTTGTCTTTTTATTTAAGCATAAAGCCATTCATTATAACATTGAGAGCAAGAGGGAGGAGATTGTAATAAACATATTCCTTTTCGTTATTGCACTCTACATGCACTTACTTGTAAATTTCCTCTCCAAGGCTTCCTCAATATATCTGCGAAGTATTGATCTCTTGATGCATATAAACTCTCTTGATGGATGGTTGAGCGGATACCTGAGATAAAATGAAAAGAGACCATCTTTCTATTTCTCTCCAAATTATCATTTCACTGTTGCTGAAGCTTGAAAATTGATTTAACTGCATAAAGGATAATTTAGTTGGATAAATTTACAGAAAAAAAAAAATCAAACAGAAGAAACTATCATTAAAATGATTCAGCTAAAAAAACATTGTATAAGTGATTTAATTTTAGTTGAGGAAGTTTTCATTTCCTTTGTCGGGGTACGTGATTACAAATTGTCATTCTTATCTAGTCCGATGGTTTAGAGTGAAAAAGCACCACAAGAATGGAATCCCCTCCTTACCTTGTGTGATTGGATGGAGCTAAATCTACATTAGTTGGTTAGCCAACAATGTTCCCGTGTCAACAGGGGATTGTTAGTGGGAAACATGAGACCACATTACAAATATATATATATATATATATATATATATATATATATATATATATATATGATAAGTGTGAGGAAATACTCTTTTTAAGCACATGGCTAACAATTATCTAACATGAATTGCGAAAAATTACCAAAAAAATCATAAACCAATTACAGTTGTGTCGATTTAGTTTTGAATATTTTTTTTGCTAATTAAATCCTAAATTATTTGTATTTGTGTCAATTTAGTTCATCCAACTAATTTTGGTAGTCAACACTAACATGGACACTAGTCATCTAACTAATGTTGATGTGAATAATTCTTAATAATATTTTATTTTTGTCGAATTTTTTTATTCTTTTATTTTTATTTTTTCTTTTCTTTCTTCATTCCTTCCTTGTATCCCACTATGGCTGATGAACCGTGGCCAAAGGGTCATCAAAGCTTGTCGGCCACTAGGTGAGGGCGTTGGACCACGAAGCCCTCGTTGGCTGCCAGCAAGAGTTGCAACTCTCACTCGACCTCATCGGTTGTGGACGAAGGCAGCCTCACCCATGGCTGGCAAAGACATAGCCGCCTTTTCTCGAGGCTAGCGAGGACGGTCTCACCCCACAAACCTAGGGCGCTCATGTTCTTTAGTAGCATAAAAGAATAATAGAAGCATACAGTAAGTGATAGAGGCATAGATTTTTTACCTTTAATTGTGCCCAAGTGCAGAAGTCTAGTGAAGTAAGGCAAGCCAATCACTAGCAAGGCCACCTTTGCTCGTGACTAGCAAGGCCACCCGAGGCTGCCCTCACCCAAATCTACACTAGGCCACCTCGCTTGTAGCCCCCAAGCCTCAACCCTTGCAAGCCATAACTCGCTAGCTACAGCTCACGCAGCCAATGTAGAAGCAAAGAAGGAAGGAAGGAAGAAAATAAAATGAAATAATAATAATAAATTAAAAATTATGTATTATTAAAAATTATTAACAACACATCGATCGGATGGTCGGAGTCCACGTTAGCAATAGCTGATTAAAATTGGTTATATAGACTGAATTGATACAAATATAAAATATTTAGAATTAAAATGAAAAAAAATTTAAATTGAATTGGCACAATTTCAATATAATTAAAACTTTTTTGGTAATTTTTCTTCTTGCCGCATCATGTTAAATGACTCAATTGAAACGCATTCGAATCTGTATTGGGCCTGTTGACGTCGGCTATTAATGGTCTTTCTCATATTCAATTCCTCGAACAAATTAATGAATTATCGGAATTCCGTTGTATATGTGCATCGGGAACATAAACCCCCGCGGAAATGGAGATGGGCCACCACCATCCCCCCAGACAACCTCGAGAATCTCTCTTTTGTTTTGGAAGAAAGAAGACTGAGCAGTCCAAGCAGGAGAAAGTCATGTGCTGTCGATAATATGACATTTGTCCTTTGAGAAAGAGACGGAATGACAGTGCTTGTCTTCTTGTTTTGTCAGCCGTATGGCATCGATCTCTAGACATCATAAACTCGCGTGCACTGTGATATGCTTATTGATCTATAATTAAGGACGAATTTGATGGACCATAACCAATGAGGCTAAGACTTCGGATATGGATTATTGTGATAAAATAAAAAGTATGGTCTTTGTCCTTTAAGAAAGAGACCTAAAGGGATTGGATTTGGATTGCACACACATAATCAAAACTGTTAGCCTAAATTCAGATAAGAAATCTTCCTTTCTTTGTGTATAATCTTCATTAGATTTTAATGAATCACGCTCCATTTAATCAACTGTAATAGCAAAAAACACAACCTTTTGAAAGGCATAAGTTACCATGACATAGTTTAGTCAATGTTGATTGAGATCTTGCTACCTATCTAATTATACACAGTTCAAAGATTATCATCATATTAATGAAATTTGCCAAACTTTTGAATAGTTACCAAAGTTATCTGAGTGGTATCTGCAAATGCGTATCAGCAATCACCAAGGTGATTAAAATTTCCATCATTTTTTTTATAATCTTGAAGTCCTAATGTACAATGTTGATGAATAGTTTATCAATACAAATCAAAATCAAAAACTAATTGTCCTGCAAAATACATATAAAAGCGAAACTTATTGCCCTAACATGAACTAATGAGCATGTCATGAAAAGGTGAAATGTAACGTACTTTGTCTGAACATTTATCAACTCAGTTTGGAAGCCGTGCACGTTCGTTTGGATATAAAATAAAGTAAAATGTTTTCTTTTCTTTTCCGCCGGAATTTAGAATATTGTTTAAACTTAAAAAAAATTATTAAAACAGTGCACGTGAGTCTATGCGTTATTATTTGAGTACCATGCAAGTTTCAGAAGTTTAGGATTTGAAAAGAAGTTAAAATGCTTAGACCGTAAAATATAAATTAAGCAAAAAAGTTCAAAAATAAAAATCGTTGCAGAGCCACTAATGATCAAGGAGACATATCAATGTAGATTTAGAACTTTTTATTAGTTATCCAGTACAATACACAAATTCAAAGTTAACCACCCAAAATACTCAAAAACAACTTATACTCAGACCACCCAAACCTTAAACAAGATGCTAAATAAGTTTGTGAGGAGGAGCAACTTGGTCTTTTTTTATATAGGGTTTTGCTTAGAGGTATGTGAATAGTATTTGCATAAATAACGATTTTAAGGAGCTACTGGGTCAACAGAAGAGAAGGATTCAATGTGGTATCGATATAAGCACCGTTTTACAAAATTGAACGACAAACATGCTAATTCTATTGAAGAAATTATGCAACAAACTTTGATTAACTACTTGACTTTGTGCACGATGTATTATATAAAGGGATAGAGATTTGAGTTTCCATATTGAGTTACATAACATCCTCCAAAAATTTTGAGAAGATATAATATGCGAGATAACCCCTTTTATTGGCTTAAGCTGACTCCTTGAAGCCTGTAGCTGTTTCAATATCATTTTTGACAGACGGAAGGACGAGGTTCCTTCTGTCACGCCTTGTCGTTGCTGTTGAGAAACATATAACTGGGACCAAAATCAGTCTCAGCACAGGCACGAGACGATGAAAACACAAAAAGGAGACATGCGAATAGAATGCCATTTGATGTTTCCTTATATGGGTGAGATTTGGGGCATAAGGCGAGCTCGTTAAGCTCGGATTGGAGAAACTAGCATCATACACCAGATTTATCCTTGGCCGTCAAGCTAGTTATGGAAGAAGCAATGAATTTCACCAGCTCACAAGTCCAAACCCAACGAGGCTAGTATGGCCCCATGGATTCTAAAGAGACAGAAAGACCTGTCCTTTAAGATCCACAAACTGCCTTCAAATGAATCAAATCATATATGGCAAGTCTTTCCACCCCCCGAAATCATATCCTCAGATCAAATATCTTATCAATATATTCTACCACCATTTTCAATGTTAAAGAGTTGCAAAATCTAAGGATTGAAAAATACGAGTATCTTCTGTTCGTTTCGCGGAAAATATCATGTTTCTAGAAAACATTTTCCTAGAAGTCATTTTCTAGAAAAATGATTCTATTTTTCGATGTTCGGCTGAAACCTAAACTTCGAGTGGAAAATATTTTCCACCGTTCGTTAGCTAATTTAATTGTTTGGGGAAAATTATTAAAAATTGAATTTTAATATTTTTAATTGACCAAAAAATTAGTTTTATTTTTTATATTTTTTTAAAAAATGAATTTTTAATTATTTCTATTTTTAAAAAATCGATTTTTTTTATTATTTCTTTCTTTTTCTTGTTTCTTTTTTTTTTTTTTCCTTCCTCCTACCTCCTCCTTCTTCCTCCTGGCTCCTCCTTCCCTCTCTGTCGCCTCCTTCCTCCTCCTTCCGTTGCCTGGCAGTCGACCAAGACTCGGTCGCTAGATCCGGCGAGCTGGGTGAGGCTCTTCACCGGGCTCTGGCGAGCTTGGGCCCCTCCCAGCTTGCCGGATCTGGCTAAGCTCGAGCTTTGCCTCAGGCCGGCGGGGCTCTGCCTCGCCCAGTCTGGTGAGGTCCGAGCTCACTGGGCTCAGGTGAGCTTGGCTTCGCTAGATCAGGCTAGGCGGAGCCTCGCCGGCCTGGGGTGAGGCTCGAGCTAGCTAGTGGCCGGTCGCCGGCTGCCACCATGGCCGGCGACCAGCCACCAAGGAAGAAGATGAAATGGAAAAAAAAAAGAAAAGAAAAAAAAGGAAAAAAATTAAAAACTCGATTTAAAAAAAAAACAGAAAAAAAAGAAAGCATAAATGAGTTGGTGAAAAGAAACAAGTGGAAGAAGTTATGGAAAATGTTTTCCTCTTCTCAAAAGAGGAAATCATTTTCCACAATCTTAAGAGGAGACTTTCCATTGACTGGAAAACATTTTCTTTGACCATCTGTTTTCCGCCATTCGAACACCGGAAATTTTAGAAAATATTTTCCTGGAAGTTGTTTTCCACGAAACGAACGGACCCTTAATGTTAGAATAATAGTTTATTTTAGATTTAAAAAATTGAATAATAAATAATTATAAATTATTGTGAGATCCACTAATTTAAAAATTTATAATTTATAATAAACTATTATTGCCACAGTACCCAAAGACTATTATGCTAGCATAGCTCAAAACATTTACTAAAAATTGTAAAATCTTGACAAGTCAATATGGGATCGAGGGAATTCACTGCGCTTTACCGTGAGGTATATTAAAGCGAAGAGAATGCCAACTACGACAACGCTCACACTCATTTTAATTGCATGTGTAGAGAACCTTATTCACGTGCATGCCTGTTACGACAAAGCAAATGACAGATTGATTAACAAAACTGTCCTCAAAACTGATGGCTGGTTGGGATAAATAACTAAGACAGAAAGTAAATCACCCAAAAGAAAAAGTCTACCCAGTGATCACAGTAAATCTCCGTTGGGTAAAATAAAATCTCCACAATTCTCAATTCTCTCACCTTAAAATGGACAATCACATGTGAAAAGTACAAGTCAACCAAGCATGTGACCACGGCCACCGATGAACTGCATGCGCATTGTTGGAATACAAAAGGCAGTAAAAAATTAACAATTGTCCTTGTCGATATAGAAGGCCGCCACATTATATTTCAGTGAGTTGTGTAATTAAATTACTAACAAAACCACGGAAACAAGAAAATAATGAATAAACTACATGGCATTGGCCTTTTTAACAACAGGAAAAATAATTTCTTAAGTCTTTAGGTTTATCCTATAAATGGTAAGAAAATTCGAGCGTTCTAGGATATTTAAATTTTGGGCGATGCTAACATATCACGGTGTTTATGACATCCAGATTGGCATCGTGAGTCTCAAGTGATTAGCATTCATCGTCGTGGCACCAAACTCATCACCAAACCACGTCATCTGCATCACCACCGTGTCTTGCCAACTGTGCCTCCCCGTCACCAACCATGACACCTCAAACGCGCTACCTCGCCATGCTACCGTGTCACCAAGTCTGCCGCCTCGGCGCCGCTAGATGTGCCCCAAGCCATGCCACTTGGCCGTCTTTCATGCCGCCACCAGCCCCATTCTGTGGCATCAACAAGCCTTGCCTACAACCGGATGTAATCGGTGCTGGGTAGAACGCAGCAAGAGTCAAACTAGTAACGTGGCTATAAGATGGACAGAGTAGAGGATTAATCAGCAGAAAGGGACACTAGGCTGAAGAGCACTCTTCCATCTGGTACGTAATCCTATTGATCAAACTTAGATTAAGCAGTGGAGACCGGCATATTAAGATAGCAACGAGCAACCGTCTTCTATTCTACACCAAACACCCTCTTCATCCTCTCCAACTTGTGCAGCGACCTTCTGTCTTGCGCGCACAACCGCGGTGTTTCACGCCGTCCAGCTGCCCAACAATGCCCTCCGTCTCGCCAACACAACCCAAACCCCCCCCCCCCCCCCCCCCAAAAAAAAAAAAAAAAAAAACAAAAAAAACAAAACAAAACAACCTCTCCCTCACGCATCGTGCCACTAGCCGCTCCACGTCCCGGTTCGTCTCGAAGCATTGGGCGAACAGCAAACGGCCGAGGCCTCCACACCACCGCACGATACCAGCCGCTCCTAGAAGTTCAAGGCAAGTAAATTCCTTTCCGTTTGTGCTATGTAGGTTGACTTTTGTATAACGAGGCCGATTTCCTTGAGTTTTAGTTGTCTCGTTTGATTTTGCGCTTAGTTGTATTAGTTGACAGTTTCGGAGAATGTGCATTGCAAGTATTGTCGAAATTTTAGTTCATTGAATCTATTCATGTGTTGTTGAAATGCTAGATATTGATATTTTCGCTGGTTTGCGCTTAAATAGCACAAATTGTGTAGGAATCCGAGATTACAGCTATTTTCTGGTTGGTTTACTGCAGACACTGATTTTGCCAATTTTGTGCTGGTTTGTGTGGTATGGATTTGGTGAGACTTTCTTCGCAAAATTGCTTGTTCTACCTTGTTTTACGACGTACCTTAAATTTGGATTTTTTGGACTGCGTACGTGTAAAATATATTTGACAAACTACGTGAGTCCGAGTATGTCTTCGTAAACAATTACCAGACCTTTACTTGGTTTCTGTTTTCTACAGAATTTTTGACAAAAGATTTGGACTAGTATCCCCATGAAAGTTTCTGATCATATCTTAAACTATAACGTGAAATTTTTCCATGATTTTTGGAGCTCAATTAGGCATCCAAAATGCTCATTCTCGAATCTGTTGCATCCTGAAAATTTATACTGTTCTGACCCGAAGTATATAAAATTATTAGGACTCGTACAAGTTGAAACAGTTCTTGAGTTCTTCATAAAAAAGGTTCTTGGAGATTCATCCACATTGTGTCAAAGTTCCGTGATTTTTGGAATTGATTTGCTTAGCGAATGTCCTTGATTTCTACAGATGGGCGAGCTTCCCTTTTTTTTTTTTTTTTTTTTTGTCAAATTTAGCTAAACTCCCTTTTGTAGCCCGTCCTTTTGAATGGTAATGCCGACTAAATGTTTCTATCACTTCTCTGGCTTATAAAACATAGTTGATGGTGGACACTGAACTGTTCTTGTACATTAACTCAATGGCATGTTTAAATTGAACTATTGAATTGCTGCACCATGGGATGAGATGAGTGTGTGATTTTGGAATGCCATTAATCCTTGAGACAACAGTGCCTCAGGTGGTGCCTCAGGTGGTAATAGAGATGCTCAGAGGGGTAACTAGGGGGCGTAACACAGTTCCCCCAGATGTCCTTGCAATATTGGATTGGTGTGAGATGCTTCGGGTGGTAATAGAGATGCTTAGAGGGGTAACTAGGGGGCGTAACAGTTCCCCCATATGTCCTTGCATACTGGATTGGTGCAAGATGCTTCGGGGTAACGGGGTTCCCTAGAAGTTAGTGGCAGCTAATTCATAGCAAATATGATCATTAACATTTTTAGATTTCATTTGAGGTTTAGTGGTTTATTGGTTTCAGAGGAAATGTTTTTCACTTGCTATTTTGATTTTGAAAAAAGTTTTCAGGCAAGTTGATTTCAAAACGGTCTTCTACATTTCATGTCTAAACTTCCTTACATTTGTCGTCATTGACAAATGTAGTATGGATTATTTGGTAGTTTGCTTGTTGAGTTTAGGCTCACTCTTGGTGGATTATTATTTTTCAAATCAATAGACATGTCACTATTACTTGCAGCGCACATGATCCTCTATGGTGCCCTGACGGACTTCATATGGCACTGGACTAAGTTGCGCGACCTGGACTTTCCCAACATCACCTTCATCCGTGTCATCACAATACTGACATTCGATGCTGGTCTACCATCAGGCTCGGTCTGATCAGGTTCATAGCCGTCTATGCCCGAATCAGTGAGCGTTTGGTTGGACCACTCCTACTCCCAAACGGCGATGACGATAGAGACAGTGGGGTCAATAGGATGAGGGCTAGAGGATGAGAATAGCATTTTTGGAAGACCATGCAGTTTGGATGAGATAGGCTATCTTGTAGATATATGGTATCACGATTGGAGTGGTACAATTAATGGAATTTTGGTATAGTCCAGAGTAGGAGTATTTTGGTTAATCCCTAATGTACTTGACATAGGTCACTCAAAAGTGTCTAAAACTAAAGGAAATGAATTGCCTTGGTTTTTATTCCTACTTGCATTCCTTGAATTTTGTATGTCGTGGGTGATTATTGGTCTATATACATTTTCGTTTGCCTAACAAGTGGAAATATTTAGATAGCCATGTTAGCCATGACGTGCTGAGGACGTCACAATGTGACCGTCTGATAGTGAAAGGATGGCCACATAAGTTATCTTTCTCCAACGCAACCGTGTGGAAATTACCAAGCAAAACACGAATATTTCTCCCTCTTATGGAAAATGTGTGGCAAGGTTCGCCATCGATTTTCCAAATTAATGGTACGATTAGCCAATCATAGTAGAGCGAGAGGAATATAGGAGGAAAGGATACGATTGTGCAAATCAAATGCACATATGTTATAATAGACATGTGACTAGCATCAAGCACGCTATAAGAAGAAGACTAATAGACCGAAAGTTAACTCTAAAAGGTAAAAAGAGAAGGCATTTTTTCTGGAAGAGGAAACGGGTGAAGAATGAGACGATTATGTTTTTAGTGGGGCAAGCGAGCGCATAAACGGTGGATGTGGATAGAATCAAAGACAGTTTAATTTTTTCTTATTAAGGATGGTTTCGGAAGGAATAAAAAGCGAGATAAAACAAGATTTTGACTTGAATGTCTCGGTGAATATAAAGTTAGCTGGAGAGCGACGCCCAAAGGGCGGGGGAGCCCACTCGTCCACGTCCTTTTCATGCGGAAAAATGCCTTAAACCTATTATATTTTTATTAATTCAGTCTCAAACCTTTTAATTTACCAAATTGAGTCCTAATTTTTTTTTTTATAATTTTTCAATCGAATCCATCAAGCCAATTTAACCAAAAATCGCTGATATGGATACTGGTTATCTTATGTGGTACGGCCGACGCTGAAGTGTACAATTTTGAATAATATTTTAATTTTTTTCGAATTTATTTTATTTATTTTTTCTTTTCTTTTTCCATTTTTTTTTAACTCTCACCTAATGACTGGCCACAAGTGTCACCCTTTGGCTGGAAAGGGCTGTGACGCTCTTGCATCACCCATGCCAAGTGAGGGCGTTGCGGTCCTTGCCCAAACCAGGTGAGGGTATATCGTTGGCGAGCATGTTGTGGTCTTGGCTTACAAAGGATAAGTGTCGTGACCCTCACTTGGATCTAGGTGAGGACCAATGCCCTCACATGTGACTAGTGAGGGCGTGGAGGCCCTTGCCTATGACTAGCAAGGGTAGTGATGCCCTCGCCTAGGGAGGGCTAGCCTACGGTTATTCAAAAAGAAAAGAATAATTCGAAAAATATTAAAATATCACAAAAAATTGTCCACATCAACATTAATTGTGCCATATAAAATGTTTGCATTCACGTTAGTGATTTTCAATCAAGATTGACCAAATGAGCTCAAATGACAATATATGAAAAATGTTTAAATTTTTATTGATAAAATTGAAATATTTATGATTGAATTAGTAAAAGTGTAATAGGTTTATGACTTTTTGAACAATTTTATCTGTCTATCAGCTTCTGCCTCTATAATTGTGTTCCACATACGTCACTCCATTATATCAGAAGGATGCGCCATCCGATGGGGCATTGTTCCACTGCTGTTTTGTTGTTGCACATATTCCTGACGAAGAAATACACATTGGGGAAGTCGTTCTCTTCTTGCCATACCTACCTTTGGAATTTTTTGGCCAGTCTAAAAGCATTAAAATTCTCTATACAAAAATTCTTGACTACACATACGCATTGGTGTATCTAGGAGCATAGAATTTCGGATATGCTTTGCCTCGGAGGATTTTTTTTTTCCCGAGCCAAATCAATATAGATTGAATCAATTGCAACAATTGGTCATGCGAATCCTACACGATGTCCATATATGTATCTCATATGATCAATAATTATGATTCCATTCACTTCACAAAAAGGTTCAGGGAGGGATATTTTTAGGCGAATCCACTCAGAAGATCGGCAAATCTATTAGGCTTGTTCGATCACTAGCCCATAATCAGGGATATCCATGTGGTGAGTAAATCTATTGTCAATTTGGCCGAAGCTGGTCAGAAGGTCCCTTATCAAGAGTTTGACATGACTCCGCATCTTTAGTAACAGAAGAAGAATTTTTTTTTTTTTGAGGATTAGCACATAATTGCTCCTCTTTCTTAGAGAGCCGATGCTAATCGTCGGAGGCTAATCATGGCTTTTAAGGTGAAACGCATAATGGTCCGTGCCTAATGTGCATCCTTCGCTTAAAATCCTGCAGCTCCTTCTGTGGTACATCGTGTTGATACAGTGCCGACAACCAAAAAAATCATTTACACTAAAAACTTCATGAATAACGTAAAGGACAAAGTAATTTATAACACATGATAGGCTTGTAAAATTACATTAGTTTAATCGTAACATTGACTTAATCTGGTACAATGAATTAGGTAATGACTTCTTCATCTGGAAAAAATTTAAATAGTCTCACATTTAAAACTCCTGAGTGATAGATACGCTCAAAATAGACAAATCCACGATGCCTTCGACTCGTGCTCCCAAATTTTTCTGCCTTAATGTTAATGAATATACTTTGTATCTTATGCATTTCCAGCTTCACAAGGATTCTTCTCAGAGCAAAAGTAGCGAACTGCTCCAATCAGCTTTTCTTCTTGCTTTAATCAGTCTTTGATCAAGAAAGGAATGTCCTCCATTTGGCTCATTTGGGGACAAAAACTATGCGTGTTGCCTGGGTGAAAGGGACCCTATTGGAATATAATATGCGAAAACGACAAAATTTTGCAATTTATGTTAATGCGAAATTATCAGAAAAATAAACGAGATATAATAAGGATACCAAAAATTTACATAGTTCGGTCCGAGTATTGGTACCTATATCTATGAAGAGAGTCAGCAACAAATAATCCAATATAAACGGAGAATCAGAGTTTACTATTGATCACACGTTCAAGTATTTCCCACACTTAGATTTAACCTCATACTCAAAGTGTTTATAAATAAACAACTCACTTGGACGTAAACTCAGAGCACAAAATCACCGCGCATTCAAGCTCAAACAAAAACACTCTAGGTACATCGAAAATAAGAACTCTAGCATTCGTCTTTTGGTTCGCGTACATACGGATTCGCGTTCTTCTTTCTTTATCGTGCGGCGCTCTTCTAGATGTTCCTTTTGTGCGGCTCTTTCTTCTTCGTAGGGTTTTCGCGGCTCCCTCTCAGCAGCTCCCTCTTAGGCGGCGTGGACGCGCAAAGGGCTTCACGTTTCTTTTAGCTTTTATATTATGTGCCTAAAGTCAAGATTTTGACTCTGAGCCCCCCATGTCTCTTTTGTCTTATAGTGATATTTTGCACATCCAAAAGTATGTCCAATAAGAAGAGAGATTTCTTCATCCAATTTTGTAATCCACTTTGGAAAATCTTCCTCGATAAAATTCAGTTTAACAAATCGTTATCTAAATTCAAACTCGTTACACTAATTTAACAAACCCGGTATAAGGTCATCGCGTAATTAGAACTTCACGTGGAAAACCAATTCATCAAAATGATGTATTCATCTAATCAGGTGATGAAATTAGTCGCTTTTGGATTAACTCGACATTCTGCAAGATATTTATGCTTAGAGCTTACTGATTATAGCAGCTATAATAAATCCAAGTGCTTCTTGATTTGAGCTCATAAGCAATTATAATGGAGTCGAGTTCTTCTCAACTGGAGCCCCTAAATGCTCGTAGCCGATTGTATAAAATAAGCGAAAGTATTTGAGCTTCACATAAGATGGTTACAACCAGTCTTGTGTGCCATTTAAAGTTAATGAATGAGAAGTTTTATGATTGTCATGAGTCAACTGTGCACACATAATATCATAGTGCCACTATTTATGGTAATTTTTTTTTCCTACATGCGATATATGCACGAAAGAAGTGCGTCAAGTACCATGAGACTCAATTATTACCAAATATAACCAAAAAGAAGTACTATTTTAACTCTAGTGTCAAGTGAAATATGCAAAGTCCCTAGCCAAATTGGCGTTACATGCGTTCAATGCATACGGGCCCTTCGATTTAGAGAGACACTCGTGAGATTCATCGGATTCAGAACCTCGTACACGGTGGGGAGATAACGTGCATTGCGGGGATGCAATTCGAATTGTCGTGCACGAAGCGTCAGTCACCCGTACATTTTGTCCCCTAATACCTCCTCTCTCCCCATTTTTCTCTATAAATTGACCCCTGCTTACAATCCTTTCGGCTTAAAAAAAAAAAAAAAAATAGAACGTAGGACACTCCAAAACAGGAACTTGCGGAACCATGCCACCGTCGGACCCGAACGCGACCAACTGGATCGTCCAAGTCAACGAGAGCCTCAAGTGCATGCCCGCCGACGAGCAACAGTACTGGAAGAAGCGGTCCATCTACAGGGTCCCCGCCTGTGTCACCGACCTCAACCGCAAGGCCTTCCAGCCGCAGGCTGTCTCCTTCGGCCCCTACCACCATGGCAAGGCCCACCTCCGCACCATGGAGGACCACAAGCACCGCGCGCTTCTCCACTTCCTCAGACGGTCTGGGAAGCCTCTCGATCCCTTCCTCAAGTCCCTGACGGAAGTGGCCCGAGACCTCGAGGAGAGCTATGACACACTGGACCTGGAGTGGAAGGAGGGCGGCAGTGATGGCGAGGCAAACCGGTTCCTGAAGGTGATGATCACTGACGGATGCTTCATGCTTGAGATCCTGAGGAGCGCGACACAGGTGGTGGATGACTATGAGCCTGACGACCCCATATTGTACACCCACAGGATGCTTTCCATAATGCCATACATATGGCCAGACATGCTGATGCTAGAGAATCAGCTGCCAATGCTAGTGCTGGATCGGCTGGTCGCCGTCGAGAGTGATGGCAAGGAGGTTAGTTTCTTAGATTTTGCTTTGACAGATTCACCTAACAGTAAATCTTGATGATCACAGATGAACTTTCTGCCCCTCACGTGGGATCCATCAAATTGAATACTCCAAACCTGTTTGATGCAATATTCAAGATCAACTGAGAATTTGATTACTAAATCCATCACCATTATCGGAAGCAACAACTTGTTCTTTTCTTTCTTTTTTTGGCTTAAACTCAATTACAACTGATACGACCGCCATCTCACGTTCAAATGCACTGACTTCACACCAATAACTTAGGATGACGAATACGTCAACAGGCTCATCCTCAATTACTGCTCCACTGGCAAGCGCACGGTGAGGATAGGCAAATGCCTGCACGTCCTGGACGTTGTCAGGAAGAGCCTACTACTCCATGAGAAGCTGAAGCTGGACAAGGTGGGGTGCGAGGGCCTTCTGTTAGTCCAGTCGGCCACTGAGCTCAAGGAGCATGGGATCCAGCTCAAGAAGAGCAAGACTGGCAGCCTCACGGACATCTCCTTTGCCGGCGGGGTCCTGAGGCTCCCTGAAATTGTGGTGGAAGAAGCAACCGAGTCCATGTTCCTCAACCTCATTGCATTTGAGCGCTTCCACGTTGGGACCGGGAAGGAGGTCACGTCCTACATCTACTTCATGGACTACATCATCACTAATGAGTGTGACGTCGCGCTTCTCCACAGCTTGGGCATAGTCCTGAATCTCCTGGGGAGCGACAAGGAGACTACCGAGCTGTTCCCTTTGCTGGCCAAGTACACAACAATTGAACCCAACAGCAGCCTCATTGCCGTGTGCAATGAGGTCAGCGAGTACTGCAACAAGCCCTGGAACAAGTGGAGGGCTAATCTCATCCAGACCTACTTCAGGAGTCCTTGGGCTTTATTGTCACTCATCGGGGCTATCTTCCTCTTCGCACTCACTATAATTCAGACCGTATGTACCATGCTCGGCGATTGAACTCACAATTTGCCACTCTGTACAATAGTTTTCCCTTTTCAGCATGTTCATTTCCCTCTTTAAATGTACCGAATGATGGACATTTGGCTGTTTATTTATCACTATCAAATGATGATTCTCTTGCTTCAGTCTTCTTCATTTTGTCCTTGTTGGAAATTGTGATCTATTTTCCAAATTCTCTAGACCTCTCCTCAACTATGGCAAGAGGTGGCTAGCTTAATCTTGAAGAAAATCGTAGGGGGAGGACAGCTTGAGCAAGTTGTCTAGAATTATTGAGAATGGCGGTGGCTGAAGAAAAACATGATCGTGGGAATGCAAGCAAGAATTAGCAAAAGAAATAGTAAGCAGAAGCCAAGTTAGAGAAGACTTAGGTGGGAAATATTGAAAAGAAGTCAAAAAGACTTGAGGCATCCACCGGAAGAAGGAAGTTGCTTCACCTATCTCAAAAAAAGTGGCTCTATTATTAGTAAAAAAATCTTGTAAACTAAGTCATAAGTTGTAGCATGTAAGTCGGTTAAAGAGGCTATAAATATAGCCTTCGTATGCTAGGTTTTGTGCGTGGGGAGTGAGCTTAAAATACATATACTATGCTCCTCCACCAACACCTCCTCCAACTATGTTTGTAATACCATTTAGTGAGACTATTCTTGTCTCCTAAACCTTGTTAAAACCTATCCTCGTCCATTCCTCTAAATCAACTAGACGATAAACGTATACGCTTGCACAAAGGCTTCAGCTAATACCAGCGGTCCTTTTGTGCTAATCTCATCCAGACCTACTTCAGGAGTCCTTGGGCTTTATCGTCTCTCGTCGCGGTCATCTTCCCCTTCGCACTCACTGTAATTCAGACCGTATATGCCGTGCTCAGCTACAAAAGTTGAACCCAGCCTTTGCCTTTCTGTACAATAATTTTCCCTTTACAGTCATGTTCATTTTCCTCTTTAAATGTGCCGAATGATGGACGTCTGGCTGTTTATTTATCTTTACCATAAGAAGATTCTCTTGTTTCAATCTTCTTCATGTTTATCCAATTGTGAGAAGGATGATCGATTTTAGGCGAATGAAATCTTCCATTGCACCATTTTCTTCTTGATTAAAATTTTAACGAGTTGCAGGGAAATTAAGTGAACAACAAATATGGCCTTCAAAGTCATCTCTCTTCCCCCATCGGCTTCAAATTTCGAAGTCGTCTATATATTTTCTGGTTGTCAAGCAATCAATTATTAACACAGAGAGCAAACACACTTTTATGATTGAGAAAGAAATATTTAGAAACTTTTAGCATCCTTCCGGAAATAGAAAGAGCGAAAGATATTCACGGTTCTAAACCGCCATTACAGAATCCTAGATCAAAATAAGCTGACAGCAAACTATTAATTATGGCCTTCAACCGAAAAAGAAAAAAAATTGTTAATTATGTACATGGAATGTTAAGATTATGTCTCTAGTTTAAGCAGGTTTTCCAGTTTGGAAGGTTTGAACAGTCGCTATTATTGACACTTAAATTTTGATGACCTAATTAGGCATTCATTGTATAGAAAAATTAGGGATCAACCTGACCCCAAAACAAAATATTAATTAAATTGCATATAGGTATTGAAGTATTTTAATTAAGCCCATATAATATTGCATTAATGGACTAAAGCAAGGGGGTTCTAAGCTTAATTGAATTATTTGAACTAAGCTCGGGACAATGAAATTCAGTTGTCTTAGGTAAGCACATCTTGATATTCTCAATCAAAATACATGGAAGCTCCAAATAGTAATGGCGGTGAGAGGTCCACCTTATATATATATATATATATATATATATATATATATATATATGTAAAAATAAATGGATAGGCCAAAAATCAGTAAATGAAATCTTTAAATATAAGGTAAGAGGTACAAACAAATTACGTGAGAGACAAGCACAAAATAACCATGCATAACAAATATATGAATAAGTGCACTATCTTCTTATCATGATATGCCAGTGGAAACCATTAACAACATTGCATAAAATTATTTACTAAAATACAAATAGATGGCATATTATTCCATGATGCATAGATATCGCGTAGTAGCTCACCAATATACAATGGTGAGTTCTAATTCATACTTGTCACTATTTAGGACCCATCTCGACTCACGAGACATCTTGATTAATGAGTCATCGTCTCCACCAACATATGGCGGCACAAAATCATACATACCCATTTGCCACAACTCTTAGCCCATCCATCATAAGTGTCCTCTACATCAACAATGATATAAACACTGTTGTACATTCGAATGATGATGACCATTTCTTAACATCGTACTAGAGGTTATACAAGCCATATCATCGTAGGATTTCATCTCCTCTAAACCTTGTAGAGAACTGTCTCAAACGGTAGAACATCTGACTAACTCTATAGTCTCATACACAACTCATACAATGGAAATCTCTCTATGGCGATTACGTTGTTGCGAAGGTTTTTTTATCATGTGGCATCAATGGCATACAAATCATTGAAACATAACAATTTCTATATGCATCTAAATAATTTGTTCTTTCTCATGCAATAATAATTTCATGCGCTTCACCATATGCATCCTCACTCTTTTCTTGCTGACATCCTCGTTTAATTAGAAGCCATAGGTAGGTAATTGGTAACTTAGGAATCGATACTTACCAATCGACAACTCAAGATGAATACTTAAGAACCAACAATTTTAAAATCGACATCTTAGTCCACAAATTGACAATCTTAGAACTAGACAATTTTGGTTCAAATCGATAATTTGAAATGGGCAACTTTGGTCAGAAGTCCACTTCTTCATAATCAACTACCTGAAGTTTGACACATAGAAATTGATAACTTTTGGATAATCAATCAGTTACTTAACAATCAATAAGTTTTAGAAAGTTCATTGGATGATCAAAAAGACTAGAATCGGTTAACTAGTCAGAGAACTGACAATTGGTCAAGAACAGTGATTTATTAGTCGATGACTTTCAAAATTGGAAGTTTGCTTAGAAATTGATTGAATGACCAAAATCGATAATAATGTTCAAACTTGGTTAACAATCATCAATCGATCAAGTAAAAAGTACTAAATAAATCAACCTAACTTAGTCCTTAGAGTTTCACTTATCTTGAATGAAGACTTGGATAACTCAAAGCCATAACTACCTTCAAGGCAAAATAAACAAAAACAAAGATTAATAATTCTCAATCTTTTAACAAAACAAGTTTAATAAAAGAGTGTAAAGCCCAAAAATTCACGTTGTAAACTCTTGAAAGATAGAATTTTGAAACTTCAACAACACAAGTATGGAATCCTTGCTTTTACTCAAAAGGATGGAAAATGATAATAGAAGAAGAAAGTAAAGGGTAGTCTCTTTTTCTTCACAAGAACAAATGTCAATTGTTTTTTGAGCTTAGTTATTTCTGAGGGCTTCAAACGATCAAGAGAGGGTATCCTTGGAACTTACATGAGTTACAAAGGGATAAGAATGTTTAATTAAAGTTAAAGGCAATGAGCACGTTGGGTTAAAAACACTGGGTTGAAATTGAGTAAGAGGTGTTCCAACTAGAAACAAACAAATGGCTCAATTATATGGTTCCAAAGTATATGTTTTAACAGGTTACTAAGATATCTAGTATTTTAGTATATAAATAAAAAAATTAGTGTCCATTCTAAAATATTTTGAACCCACTTCTAGCATGCTACTTTTGCAATACATAATCTCGGAGCGTATCGTTCTTCAAGAATAATTATTGTGGCATTTGTTTTATCGCCACTCTATATAATTAACTTATCCACAATTGTCTATTAATTTAACCTTAATGGAATGACTTTCCAAAAATTACAGTCATGAAAAATATATATTGAATGGTCTGCGCACTACAACATTTTTAATCTAATTGGAATTTTGCACATGTGACATTTATCGCCTCTCTTCCTACGTATTATTAATTGACGTAGGAATTTCCGAATGTCGCAAGCTCTCTCTCTCTGTTTTTATATATCATCAGATCTTAAACGCTTTTATGATGACATACGATAATTTGATTTTAAATCTGCATGGACAAGTATTTCAATCAAAAGATTCCGTTTTTCCTTAAGACTCATTATATGCTGATGATTGTAAGGTTTGATTGTATAAATCAAGCATATTAGAGGACTTAATTGCATTAAAAATTTTGAAAAGTGGAATTGAAAATTTGTATTAGTAAGAGCATTACATTAGTCATTACCTAATATGAATTTGGAAAATACTGGGAGTTGAATTTGGTAAAGCTCTTTAAGCACTATTTTTGGTAATTGGTGCTATGAAGATAAAGAAGAAGAAAGAAACGGAAAATATCAAAATGGACCATCTGATGGGCCTAAAAAGTTTTCGGAGGGTTTAGCTTGTATTTCTAGTAGAGCAGCCCAACCCTATTTAAGAATCAATAAAAGTTGGCTCAAGTTGGAGGTAACCAAGGATGCATTCGATAAGTACTCTGTTTTCAAGGACAATTTTTGCTTAAAAATAGTTTTTTTTCTTTATTTGTTCTCTAAACGAGTTTCTGAACATTTAAAGACATTTAGTAACTGTACAAAATTTCTATTCTCGAAATAGAAATGTATTTGATACGACTTTTAAATTTTTCTGTGACTTAAATCTTCTTTTAATTTTTTAAAATAATTTTATTACATGTTTCTCCTTTTGTCTTTTTCTTTTCTTTTCTTTCTTCCTCTTCCTTTAGCTAGTCACCAGCCTTGGCCATGGCTGCTGATCAACCAAAGAAGAGTTGGCGACCTTGCCAGTCTCGGGGGAGCCTTGCCGGACCTCATTTGGCCCGTCATCGGCCATTGCCTGGCTAGCATTTGGCTAGAGGAAGAAGAAGAGGAAGAGAAAAGGATAGAAAAGAAAAGAGAAAAAAAGAAAATGGTTTGGGCTTGATTCTTGAGGTGTTCTCAAGAACAAAGATGTAATTTTTTTTTTTTTAACTTTTTGATTCCATTCCAAATTTATTCTCATAAACAATTTTTTGTCGAGAATAAAAGCTTTACCAAACGAATTTCCGTTCTTTTTTTTTTTTTAATTCTGAAAAATAAAAAGAACAAAAACAGTTCCTGATTGATCGGTTATCAAATAAGCCCCAAAATGCACATTTGGGCAGGCTTGTCCAATCCTTTCCAAATGACAAGAATGCTCTATCACGTACAATGCTCCCCTCAAGATCATAATAAATCTCAAGTTGATCTATACAAATGAGGCGTATGAGGTGTATATTAAATTTGAAACGCCAAGAGAAACACTGTAGGAATAAAAGATTTTACCTGTTTTGTCTAAAATTGTGGAAACTTATGCGAGGGATTAAACCGATTGCTAGGATGGTGCATGTAACTCTCTTGCAATGTGGCACTTATGCTTCGTAACAAGCTCTTTCAAGCTTTACCAACCACAACCTGATTTCTCATTTATGGGATAAACACACTACAAGCATCATAATTTTCATGCAGTAGTTGCTTGAAAACTACAATTTGTTTTTCCAATCATTCAAGTACCATCTAAATAATGTTCATTTAAGTGTTCTAACTTTAATTTGATCATTTGAGTGTCCTAAATTTTTGTAAAACTTTCATGAAAAGTGTTATCTTATGTCAAATTTCCAACACTAGTAGTGAACTTCTTTAGAAAAATATGAAATTTTGATATCCTCCAAACCCAAAATTGACCTCTGCTTTCATTATTAGAAACATCGTCCAGCTATCATAAGCCCCAAGAAAATAGAAGTAGGATATATGACAACAATTAGTACCCAATAGCTCGGCACGCGCTCGGCATCTGATATGACCCACAAGTCAATTTTCAGCGGTTGAAAAAGTTAACATGCAACACAAACTGGACGTGCCAAAACTTTCTACGCTCGAATGCCATCGACATATCTTTTTTCTCTCTCTCTGGTGAGAGCGCTTCTCTACCTTTTGAGGTAGCTCCCTCAAATCCAAAACCCTAGCTAATCTTCTTCCTTCTCATACTGTATCAGAGGATGGAAGAATCGATTACCCACATAATGCAAAGCCCATTTCCCCCATAACCCATCCAGATAACCCCCCTCGCCCTTCTTCGGATTTCCTTTGCGGTGTTGAAAAGCACAATCGTGTCCCCATGGAGCGAATGACGAGGAACCCTGATTTTTCGGTGATTCAGTAGATAGAAGGCCCCATCACCCATTTTCCGCATAATCTATTCTCCTCCCCCCTCTCCTCGATAAGCTCCCTAGGTTGTTGAACAGAGCTTCTGGTCTAAGCAAGCATGGAGCCGAATGAAGAAGACAATGCCAGGATGGCTTTACTTTGCACAAGATTGGGAAAACTATGGTCAAATCAAGCAATAACAACAGTAGATGATATTATCTCAGCAAGCAAGGTAAGAGAATGTCAGCAAACCCTAATTGGACAGCTATACCGGAACCCTAAAATCAACTTTCAAGCCTTTCAAAATACAATGCGTAGAGTATGGAAAGTAGAAAATGTAGATATCAATCTGCTTGCCCCTGGGATCTATGCTTTTCAGTTTGCCTCGGAGAGGGATAAAGAGCAAGTAATCTCCATGAGCCCTTGGTCCTTTGCAAATCATCTTTTACTCTTAAAACCATGGGTACCGAATATCCCTCCAACATGCTATAAGTTTGATACCTGTGCTTTTTGGGTCCATATTCATGGTTTACTAGCAGAATGGATCTCAACAGAAGTAGTAGATCGCATTGCAGGGGATATTGGGGAAGTAACAGAAGTAAAAATTGAAGCAAAATGCTATATGCCTTACATGATAGGGAAAGCAAGAGTTGCTATTGACATGTCTTTGCTGTTGAAATCGGGATCCATTTTTAGTAATAATGGCAAGAAAATCTGGCTTGATTTCAAATATGAACGATTACCACATTATTGCTACTCATGTGGTAGGTTGGGACACTACGCACAACATTGCGATGAAGTGCCATATTAGGAAGAACAATTTCTAAACAAACAAGACATGCTGTTCGGCCCTTGGATGAAAGTAGAAGTGAATGAATATAGTCCATTCTGGGATGTGTATTATGGGACACTGATGCAAGACCTATTGCAGGAGATCAATACCCCTGAAATGGCAGCTAGTTAGGGAGAAATGGTTCTCTATGAAAAACAGAAGGGTGTGTGCTTAGGCTATACAAGGTCCATGGAGAGTGGAAAACGTAAGGAAGCGACCCAAGAAGAGATGCAATGGCACCAAACATATGAAATTGTTGTAATCCCAGCTGATGACCAACCTATGTTACCAAAAAACACAAACACAGATTTGCTGACTAGTAACGGTGCTAACAGAAAAGGTAAATGACAGAAATATACAGCTTAGAAAAAGCTGAAAAGATACTCGCCCTATGAACCACAGGGGATAAGCAAGCCAGACATTGATGAAACAACCTTACTGGCTACTCTAGTTCTCACGAAGGAAGAAACACGACAATGGGCTTTGGTGGCTAGCCCTAATAAGCCACCAAGTCACAAATGAAGATAATGAGCTATAATTGTCAAGGGTTGGGCACACCCTTGACAATCCAGGCTATTAGAGCCCTTGTGGCTCGAGAGGTCCGCCGTTTTCTTTCTAATGGAAACAAAAAGTAAAGAAGAAGTTTGTAAGAGAATACAACGACGATTGCAGTTTCAACACTGTTTTATTATCAATCCAAGAGGTATTGCAGGGGGGTTTGGCACTTATGTGAAATGACCAGGTAATTATCTTTATTATTTCGAGCTCTATGCACTCTATACATATAAGCTGCATCAATGGGGAAACAAATCATAGCACTAGAGTGTCTTTTATTTATGCACCCACTGATTTCCAGGATAGGGTGAGATTGTGGGCCGATATAGCATCCATGAGAACTCTCATTCAGAAACCCTGGGTATGCTTAGGGGACTTTAATGAAGTGCTGCATGTATGGGAGAAAGTGGGGAAGCGACCAGCAGAAAATTATCGAATGAAAGCCTTTCAGGAATTCCTAGATCAAAGTGGACTGATGAGTATTGACAGCAAATGATGTGCTTATACTTGGGCTAATAACAGAGAGGGCGATGAATATGTGAATGAACGATTGGAGAGAGCATTATGTAATATTGAGTGGCGAGTGGAATTCCCTTCAGTGGAGGTTTTTGCCCTTCCGGCAGTAGGCTCAAATCACAGTCCCTTGCTAGTGGATTTCTTTCCTCAAACAGAAAAACGACTAAAGGAATTTAAATTTGAAGCTTACTGGATTGAAGATGAGGAATATGAGCAATTTATGCAAGATACATGGAGGTGGCTAGTTGAAAGAACAGAAGGATTGGGCAGTAAACTCAAACATCTTACCATGAAACTTCATCCATAGAGTAAGAAGAAATTTTCTAATGCTAGAAAGGTAATACATAATTTAAAAGAAGAGATGCAACAACTAACCAATTGTCCAATTTGGAATTATGATAAAAATATAATGCAATGGCTGAAAGATGAGATAGAACGATTATGGCGACAAGAGGAAATTTATTGGGGGATGAGGTCCCGTATTCAATGGCTCAAATGGGGGAATAAAAATACTAAGTTCCCGTATTCAATGGCTCAAATGGGGGAATAAAAATACTAAGTTTTTTCATGCAACAACAGTGCAAAGAAGACAGAGGAACAGAATTGTTATGCTGAAAAATCCAGAGGGAGAATAGATACATGATCTGGGACAGATAAGTAAACTGACCATTGCTTATTTTCAAGAACTATATACATTAGCGGGGGATCGAAATTTTCAGCCAGTTTTGGATCAGCTACCATGTATGGTGACAGAAGAAATGAACCAGGTACTAACTGGAACTTTCACACATGATCGATTGCAACAGTTGGTTATGTGGGTCCTACATGACAGCCGCATACAGATTTCACATTATCAATGATTATGATTCCATTCGCTTCACAAAAACAGTTCCAGGAAAGGATATTTTAGGCGAATCCCCTCAGAGGACGAGCAAATCTCTTAGGCCCGTTCAGTCCCCTGCTCATGATCAGGTATATCTGAGTGGTGGATAAGCCACTTGTCGATCTGGCCTAATCTGGTCGGAAAGTTCCTTATCAAGAGTTTGACAGGAGTCTTTAGTATCAGAGGATGGAATTCTTTTTTGTGGATTAGCACGTAATTGCTTCTCTTTCTAAGAGAGCCTATACTAATAGTTGGAGGCTGATCTTAGCTTTTAAGGTGAAACGCGCCAAGGTACACTGTCACTTGAGATCCTGCTGCTGCTTTTGGGGGAACACCGTCTCATATAGTGCCAACAACCAAAAAAATCATATAAACTAAAAATCTCCACAAATAACGTGGGCGACAAAGTCATTTACAACACATGATAGGCTTGTAAAACTACATTTACTTTAATGTAACATTGACTTAACCTAGTACAATAATTAGGAAATCACATCTTCATTTGGACAACATTTAAATAGTCTCATATTTACAACTCATTAATCATTCTACTAAATTGTATCCTTTTCCCCCCTTCTTACACACGATATGTGTTCCCTAATGCTAATGAATTTACTTTTAATCAGTTATTATTTTTTTGTTAATCAATCTTTGAGCAAGAAGGGAATGTCCTCCAGTTGGTTTATTAAAACTGAATGTGTTCCCTTGGCGAAAGGGACCCGGAATGAAGACGTCAATATGCCTAATTAGAACTAGAACATAATATGGACAACCAATTCATCAAAGTGATGTATTACTTTGATTGGGCACTGGAATTAGTCGCAATATATTTGTATTTTGAGTTGACTAATTATGGCAGTTATTATGGATCCTAGTGCTTCCCTATTGGAGCTCAGAAGTTATCATTGATTTGAGCTCTTCTCGATTGGAGCTCATAAATGCTTGCAGCAAAGTGGAAGTATATGAGTTTCACACAACATGGTTACGGCCTATCTTCTATGCCATGTAAAGTTAATTAACAAGAAGTTATATGATTGTCATGAGCTAATTGTGCACACATAATATTAGAGCATCACTATTTGTGGTAATTTTTTTTTCTTTTTTCTATGTGCGATGTATGCATGAAAGAAGTGTGTCAAGTATTAAGTATGAGACTCAAGTGAAAGATTAGGAATATTTCAAATATTCAACGCAAAAATTATTATCAAATATAAGAAAAAAAGTACTATTCTAAATCTATTGTCACGTCAGGTATGCAAAGTCCGTATCCAAATTAGCATTACATGTATTCAACCTATACACACGATCGGAAGATTACGTGCGTTGCGTACTCGCAATTCGAATCCTCTGGCACAAAACTTTGTCCCCCCAACCCTCTTCACTCTTCCCACCTCTCTCTCCATGTCTCTCCATATATTCACCTTTTCTCTCACTCCATTCAGCTTAAAAAAATAGAACACAAGCCACTCGAAAATAGGAACTTGCGGAACCATGCCACCGCGGGACCCGTGCGAGGCCAACTGGATCGTCCAAGTCAACGAGAGCCTCAAGTGCATGCCCACTGACGAGCGACATAATTTCCCCTTTTCTCTCACTTTCATGGCCGCCATCTTCCTCTGCGCCCTCGCTATAATTCAGACCATAGATTTCGTGCTCAGAACCCATTCTTTGCCTCTCTGTACAATAATTTCCCCTTTCCAGTCATGTTCATTTCCCACTTTAACTATACCGAATGATGGACATTTGGCTGTTTATTTATCATTATCATATTATAATTCTCTTGTTTCAGACTTCTTCATTTTTGTCCAATCGTGTGAAGGATGATCAAGTTTTAGGCAAATGGAATCTTCCAACGCACCAATTCTTGATTAAAATTTTAACGAGTTGCAGCGAATTTAAGTGAACAACAAAGATGGCCTTCAAAGACATCTCTTTTCCCCATCGGCTTCAAATTTCAGAGTCATCTATATATTTTCCGGTCATCAAGGAATCAATCATTAACACAGAGAACATACTTTTATGACAGAAAAAAATATTTTGAAACTTCCAACATCCTTCCTGAAATAAAAAGAGCTAACGATGTTCAATGTTCTAGACCGCCATTATAGAATCCTAGATCGAAATAAGCTGACAGCAAACTGCTAATTATGTTTAAAGAACGTTGAGAATATCTCTCCAGTTAGGGCAGGTTTCCTAAGTTGAAGGGTTTGAACAGTCGCTTATTGTTGACACCTAAATTTTGATGACCCAATTTGACATTTATTACATAGAAAAATTAGGGATTGACACCACCCCAAAACAAAAATATTACTTAAAGTGCATATAGATATTAGAACCATTTTAATTAAGCCCAAATAATATTGCATTGGAGTTAATGGACTAAAGCAAGGGGGTTTTAAGCCTAACTGAATTATTTGAACTAAGTCCAGGATAACGAAATTAAGTTGATTCAAGTACAAGCACATCTTGATATTCATAATCAAAATATGTGGGATCTCCAAAAAGTAGTGGCAATGAGAGGTCCATCTAAAATGTTTGTAAAAATAAAGGGGTGAGTTAAAGCTTAGTAAATGAAATCCTTAAGTCTAAATTAAAAAATTATCTTACCACCCAACTTGGTACTGACAAACAACGTGAGTTCAAGATAAGTACAAAATAACCATGTATGACTAATGTAGAAGTAAATGCACTATCTTCCCATCATAATATGCCCATGGAAACCATTAAAAAAATTGCATAAGGTTATTCACTCAACTACAAACAAATGGCATATTATTTCATGATGCATAGATACTGTGTACTAGTCCATCGATATATATATATATAAGTGAGTTTCTAACTCCTACTTGTCACTAGCTAGGAGCCATTTAATAGAGGATGAAATCATGCAACCCATTTGCCACACCTCTTAGCCCATCCATTCAAAGGTGTCTTCTATATCAACGGTGATAAATACACAACTGTACATTTGCATAATGATTGTCATTTCATCGTCACCATTAACTCATGGGGGATGAAATCATACATACCCATTTGACACGCCTCTTAGCCTATCCATAATGGGTGTCTTCTATATCGACAATAATAAATATACAACCGTACATGCGCGTGATGATTGCCATTTCTTAACATCATACCATAGGTTATACAAGCCATGTCATCATAGGACTTCATATCCTCTCAACCTTGTAGAACCATCTCAAACAGTAGAATATCTAGCTAACTCCAAAGTCTCATACACATACTCATACAAGAGAATTCACTTTGTGGCGAGTGGGCCAATACAAAGTTCCTTATCATGCGGCATCAATGACATACAAATCATTATAACATAACAATTACCACATGCATATGAATAATTTGTCATTTCTCATTCAATTAATCATTAACAAATAATTATATGCACTTCAACACACGTATCCTCATTCTTTTCTTGCTAAGCCATCATCATTTAATCTGAAGCAATAAGTACGTGATCAGTAACTTAAAAATCGATACTTGCAAATCGACAACTCGAAATGAACACTTAAGAACCAACAACTTTGAAATTGATGTCTTAATCCACAAATTGACAACCTTAGAACTAGACAATTTTGGTTGAAATTGACAATTTGAAATGGGCAACCTTGGTCGGAAGTCAACTTCTTCAAATTGACTGCTTGAAGTTTGACACATAGAAATGGATAACTTGGATAATAGATTAGTTACTTAACAATCGGTGAGTTGATCAGGAAATCGATTTACCTAGAAAGTTGATTGGATTATCAAAATCGGCAAAAACACTAGAATTGGTGAATTAGTAAGAGAAATGACAATTGGTCAAGAACGGTGATTCTCATGCAGAGGAAGAAGGACAAGATCATCATGATATTGAAGAAGAGCAAGAGCAAGAAGAGTATTTTTCTCCACTTGAAAGGCACTGAAATATGGGGAGTTGTTGATAAAAGAGGTACTTCTTCACTTGCTTTTACTAGTGATGATGTGAGTCGTTCTCTTGCCGATCTAGAGGATGTGTATGCCTATCAATTTCCTAAAGATGGTAATGAGGCTTCATCTTCAAGTCTGGATGTTCGTGATGAAGTTCCATCATTAGCTAACACTCCACAATCTAATCATGCTGAAGCGAGTACTCAAACTGACAATTTAGCAGACTTTAAAAGATTGCTCGAGCTTCTTCTGGAGATCAAAGCTTAGGTTTATGGGTTGGGGTGTGGATTTCAAACCATGTAGAATGCTCTTAAAGCCTTCAATTTTTTTGCACGACTAAGTACAAGCCCTTCATCTTCAAGTTCAAGCAAATGCAAAGGGTGATGATATAGAGCAATTGAAGGAGGACCCGAGGAAGCTGGAGGAGACTGTAAAGTCTATGGGGGATTTCCAGCTCGTTTGTATCCTCAAGCAACCCTAATTTTATCCAATTTTTTTATGTTCTCCACTTTTTGCTGTTGACAAAAAGGGGGAGAAGTTTGATGCAGATTTGACTTTGGTTTGGATTATTTTACCTTTGGACTTATCTTTTGTTTGGTTGTGGATTGGACATTTTGACTTTGGACTGTTTGATTTGATCTTTTGATGCTTGTAGTAACTTAGGCCATGATAATGATTATGGAAGGATAGTTATTTTGAAGAACTAACATGTTTTCTATGGTTGCAGAATCGTTACTATCCATGTCCTAGTCTACTTATTTTTTATGAGATATCTTGTTTTGCTTAAGTGTTGTTTTGCATGACAAAAGTGTTCAAATCTGCAGGAAAGTTTTGTCATCATAAAAAATGGGGAGATTGTTAGAAAAAACTCCTTAACTATTTTGAAGCTAACAAAACCTTTCCAAAGGTCTAGTCTGAAGACTTGCAGACTCAAGTGCTATAGTTTGAAGATCTCAAGGCTCTTTTGACCGATTAGACTTTATTCTTAAAGTCTGACCTCACTAACAGTTTCTAGACCGACGAAGAGGAGACTTATCCAGATGCGAGTTAATGTTGAAAGATTCGATTCGTACAGTTTGAAGAAGATCTTACGGCTGGAGATAGCACATTGTGATCAATTATTCTTATTGAAATCAATTCGGATAATTAGATCTGTTGATTGGCGAAGTATACTTGGAATGTTCTATTTATGGAAACCTAGATCCTGATTGCATGGGCGAGCATGATTGGTGGGCTATCATCACATTCCTTAAATAACTCGAGATCTCCTTAATTGATTATATCCAATGGGTAGATTGGAAGAACTCATTTGGAAAGTGCCAACGGTTATAAAGGCATGGAGGAGTATGTAAGGAAGACACTCAAGTTATTCGAGTGTGTACGTGAAAGAAAAATTCCAAAGTCTGAAGCTCTTAATTCTTTGCTGATTCATTTGTTGAGCTTAAATTGTACTCAAAAGAGAGATTAAATACTTGTGAGACCTTGAGGAAGTGTAGCAAAGTATCTACACTATGGAGTCAAGGATGTGAAACTGTAAAATCTCTTTTGATTCTTAGTGAAATCCAGCCAGTGGGCTGTCAGTGTGGGAGAGTGGACGTAAGCTTGGTTTAAGCCGAACCACTATAAACTTTGTGTTTCAATTTTCTTTCCTTGAACTCTTTACTTTAATTCGCAGCTTTATATAATTGTTTATACTCTTTTACATCTTCAGTCTATTGTCTTCAAAAGACGAGTTAATTTAGTAAGTCTTGCAAAACTTCTTTTAACACCTATTCACCCCCTCTAGGTGTCCTTCTAGCCCTATCATTTTTCAGTTAGAGAGCAATCAAGGGACAATGGCATGCATCTGCCACAATCAGACTGGAAAAATGGTAGATGGCTTTACCAGGGGATTTGCGGCCTCGTCGGCATTGCAGACAGAGTTCATGGCGTTTACACTCACCCTCCACCATCTGCTGGAGCTCGGCAGAGTTCACGATCCATTGATAATAGAATCGGATAGCCTGGTGTTGGTCGAATTCGTTCATGCTTCCACCCTGCTGCCGTGGGAGGTCCGAGCTCTCAGTGCTGAAGTTGTCGATCTCCTTCTCAAATTCTCTCACCTTAGGGTTCATCATTGCAAACGTGAGGCCAACTATGTAGCTGATTGGGCACAAAGGCCCTTAAAAATGGTACCCTACCTCAAAATTGGGCCATTTCGCCTCCTTCCTTATTGCTAGATGTACTATGCTTAGACGCTTTGGCTGCTGGTTGTACCTATCCTTTATCTTAAATGAATTTCCCTTTTATGACCAAAAAAAAAAAAAAAAGATCTGGCCTAGTCTAGTCGGAAAGTTCCTTATCAAGAGTTTGACATGAGTCTTTAGTAGCAAAGGATGAAATTCTTTTTTGTGGATTAGCACATAATTGCTCCTCTTTCTTAGAGAGCCGATACTAATCGTTGGAGGCTAATCTTAGCTTTTAAGGTGAAGTGCACAAAGGTACACCTCACTTAAGATCCTGCTGCTTCTTTTGTGGGAACACCGTCTTGACATAGTGCCAACAACCGAAAATCTCATATGTACTAAAATCTCCACGAATAACATGGGGGACAAAGTCATTTATAACACTTGATAGGCTTGTAAAATTACATTTATTTTAATGTAACATTGACTTAACCTAGTACAATAAGTAAGTAACCACTTCTTCATTTGGACAACATTTAAATAGTCTCACATTTACAACTCATGAGTCATTCTCCTAAATTGTATCTTTTCCCCCTTCTTACACACGATATGTGTTCCCCAATGCTAATGAATTTACTTTTTATCTTATACCACCCCAGCTTCGCAAGGATACTTCTCAGAGAAGAAGTAGTGAACTGCCTTTAATCAGTTATTATTCTTTTGTTAATCAATCTTTGAGCAAGAAAGGAATGTCCTCCAGTTGGCTTATTAAAACTGAACGTGTTGCCCAGGCGAAAGGGACCTGGAATGAGGATGTCAATATGCGTAACCAAGTCATCAAAGTGATGTATTAATCTGATTGGGTGATGGAATTAATTGCTTTCGGGTTAAATTTGCCGTCTTGCAACATTTGTGTTTAGAGTTTACTAATTATAGCAATTATTATGGATCCAAGTGCTTCTTTATTGGAGCTCATAAGCAATTATAATGGATTCGAGCTCTTCTCAATTGGAGCTCATAAATGCTTGCAAGCAAGTGGAAGTATTTGAGTTTCACACAAGATGGTTACAACCCATCATGTGTGCCATCTAAAGTTAATTAGTAAGAAGTTACATGATTGTCATGAGCTAATCATGCACATATAATATCATAACATCACTATTTGTGGTAATTTTTTTTTTTATTTTTCCTACGTGTGACTTGTGCATGAAAGAAGTGCGCTGACTACTAAATATAAGACCCAAGTAAGAGCTCAGGAATATCTCGAATATATGACATAAAAATTATTACCAAATATAACAAAAATATTATTATTCTCAATCTATTGTCACGTCAATATGCAAAGTCCGTAACCAAATTGGCATTACATGTATTAAATCCATACACGCGATCGGAAGATTACGTGCGTTGCGTACGCGCAATTCGAATCGTCTGGCGCAAAACTTCATCCCCCAACCCTCTTCACTCTTCCCATCTCTCTCTAAAAGAATCGAACACAAGCCACTCGAAAATACTAACTTGCGGAACCATGCCACAGCGGGACCCGTACGAGACCAACTGGATCGTCGAAGTCAACGAGAGCCTCTAGTGCATGCCCCCACCGACAAGCGACAGTACTGGAAGAAGCGGTCCATCTACCAGGTCCCGACCTCCGTCACCGACCTCAACCGCAATGCCTTCAACCCACAGGCTGTCTCCTTCGGCCCCTACCACCACGGTGAGATCCACCTCCGCACCACCACGTACTTCTCCAATCCTCAGACGGTCTGAGAAGCCTCTCAATCCCTTCCTCGAGTCCCTGAGGGGAGTGGCGCAGGACCTCGAGCAGAGCTACCATGCACTGGACCTGGAGTAGAAGGAGGTCCGCCGAGAGGGCACAGGGGACCGGTTCCTGAAGCTGATGATCCCTGATGGCTGCTTCATGCTTGATATCCTGAGGACCGCGACACAGGAGGAGGACGACTATGAGCCCAATGACCCCATATTTCACACTCGAAGGATGCTTTACATCATGCCATCATATGGCCAGACATGCTGACGCTGGAGAACCAGCGACCAGTGCTAGTGCTGGATTGGCTAGTCTCCGTCAAGAGCGATGGCAAGAAGGTTAGTTTTTTAGATTTTGCTCTGTCATGTTCACCTAGCAGTACATCTTGTCGATGACAAATGGACCTCACATTGGATCCATTAAATCGAATGCTCCAAACCTGTTGGATGCATGGTTCAAAATCAACTGAGAATTTGATTACTATTATCGGAAATCTTTTCTTTCTTTTTTTTAATTTTTTTGCCTTTAACTCGAGTACTATCGATACGACAACAATCTCACATTCAAACGCACTGACTTCACACCAACGACTCAGGATGACGAACAGATCAACAAGCTCATCCTCAATTACTGCTCCCCTGGCAAGCACACCGCAAGGATAGGCAAATGCCTGCACTTCCTGGACGTTGTCAGGAAGAGCCTACTTCTCCACGAGAAGCCCAAGCTGGACAAGGCGGGGTGCGAGGACCTTCTGTTAGTCCGGTCGGCCACTGAGCTCATCGAGCATGGGATCCGGCTCAAGAAGAGCGAGACCCGCAGCCTCACGGACATCTCCTTTGCCGCCGGGGTCCTGAGCCTCCCTGAGATCATGGTGGAAGAAGCAACCGATTCCATGTTCCTCGACCTCATTGCATTTGAGCGCTTCCACGTCAGGACCGGGAACGAGGTCACGTCCTACATCTACGTCATGGACTACATCATTGACGATGAGGGCGACGTCACGCTTCTCCACAACTTTGGCGTAGTCCTGAATGTCCTGGGGGACGACAAGGAAACCATCGAGTTGTTCCACTTGCTGGCCAAGTACACAACAACTGAACCCAACAACAGTCTCATTGCCGTGTGCAATAAGGTCAACGAGTACTGCAACAAGCGCTGGAACAAGTGGGGGGCTAATCTCCTCCAGACGTACTTCAGGGGTCCTTGGGCTTTATTGTCTTTCATCGCCGCCATCTTCCTTTCCGCACTCACTATAATTCAGACCGTATATACCGTGCTCAGCTCCAACAAATGAACACATCCTTTGCGGGAAAATTACCAAAAAAGTTCTAAATCTATTACATTGATATTAATTCAGTCCTAAACATTTTAATTAAAACAATTCAGTCATAAACCTTTTTTTTTCCCATTGGCATTAATTCAGTCTATCCGGCCAATTTAGATTAGAAAATGCCGAAGTGAACACTAACCGCATCCTATGTGGCACAGACGGCTAGCGCTAACGTGGATATTTTTGAATTATTTTTTAAAATTTTTTCCTTTTTTCTTATTTTTTATGCTCTTTCTCTTTGCCCTATGGTCGGTACCCACCCTATGGTCGGTACCAACCATGATCGATGACAAGCCGTAGCCGAGGGCCAGTGAGGGCGTCACAGCCCTCGTCGAATCTGGCAAGGGTCAAGCCCTCACCCAAGTCGCAAGGGCCATGCCCTCGCCGGCTAGCAAGAGGGACCCTTGCCTATGGTTGGTTGCCGGCCATGGCCTGTACCAGCCACAAGGCAAAGAGAAAGAATAGAAAAGAAAAAAGGAAAATTAAGAAAAAAAGGGGAAAATTTTAAAAAATGAACAATTAAAAAAAAGTTAAAAAAATATCCACATCAACGCTCGTTGTGCTACGTAGGACGCTGGTGTCCACGTTAGTGATTTCTGCTCTAAATTGGCTGAATGGACTGAACTAGTACTAATGGGAAAATATTTATGACTAAATTGGTCCAATTGAAAAATTTAAAACTAAATTAATACAAATGCAATAAGTTTATAACTTTTTTACTACTTTTCCACATCCTTTGCCTCTCTGTACAATAAATTTTCCTTTACATTCATGTTCATTTCCCTCTTTAAATGTACTAAATGATACATTTGGCTGTTTTTTTAATCATTATAAATGGTAGTTCTCTCGTTTCAGTCTTCTTCATGTTTGTCCAATTGGGTGAAGGATGATCAAGTTTTAGGCAAGTGAAATCTTCCATTGCACCATTTTCTTCTTGATTAAAATTTTAACAAGTTGCAGGGAATTTAAGTGAACAACAAATATGGCTTTCAAAGTCATTTCTCTTCCCCATCGGCTTCAAATTTCAAAGTCATCTATATATTTTCCGAATCATTAACACAAAGTAACAAACATACTTTTATGACTGAGAAAGAAATATGTTGAAACTTCCAACATCCTTCCTGAAATAAGTAGTGCTAAAGATATTTATTGTTCTGGACCGCCATTATAGAATCCTAGATCGAAATAAGCTGACAACTAACTATTAATTATGTACACAGATTGTTAAGAATATGTCTTCAGTTTGAGTAGGTTTTTTAGTTTGAAAGGATAGAACAATTGCTTATCGTTATCACCTAAATTTTGACAATCCAATTAGGCATTCATTGCATCGAAAAAATTAGGGATCAACCCTAATCCCTAAATAAAAATAGTTAAATTACATATAGTTATTATGAGCATTTTAACTAAGCCAGTATAATATTGCATTTGGACTTAATGGACTAAAGGAGAGAGGTTCTAAGCTTAATTAAATTATCTAAACTAAGCTCGGGATAACGAAATTCAGTCAATTCAAGGACAAGCATGTCTTCATATTCACAATCAGCATACATGGGAACTCTAAGGTGTAGTGCAGTGGTAGTGGGAGGTCCATCCTACATGATTGTAAAAGTAAAGAGGTGAGCTAAAGCTCAGTATATGAAATTTCTAAGTTTAAGGTAGAAGATTATCTTACCACTCAACTTGGTACCGACTAACAATGTTAGTTCAAAACAAGTGCAATGTCAAAATTAAATGCATTATCTTCCTATCATGATGTGTCGGTAGAAACCATTAACAACATTACATAAGATTATTCATTCAAACACGGATGTTATATTATTTCTTGATGTGTAGATATCACATAGCAGCTCACCAATATAAACATATGTGTTTTTCAACTCCTACTTGTCATTAGCTAGGACCTATCTCGACTCACAAGGCATCTCGACTAATAGTCATTATCACCATCAACTTATGGGAGATGGATTCATGCATACCCATTAGTTACGCTTCTTAGCCCATTCATCATGGATGTTCTATATATTTGTGGTGATAAATACACTATTGTACATCTACATGATGATGGTTATTTTTTAGCATCGTACTAGAGGCTACACAAGCCATGTCATCATAGAATTTCATGTCCTCTCAACTTTGTAGAGAACCATCTCAAACGGTAGAATAATTGGCTAACTCTAGAGTGTCATACACATACTCATACAAGGGAATTCACTTTATGGTGAATGGGCCATTGCAAAAGTCTTTATCATGTAGCATCAATGGCATATAAATCATCAACTACTATATTCATCTCAATAATTAGTTCTTTCTCAAGCAATTAATGATAAACAAATAATTACAAGCACTTCACCACATGTATCCTCATTATTTTCTTGCTAAGCCATCATCATTTAATCAAAAGCCATAGGTAGGTATCGGTAGCTTAGGAATCAATACTTACAAATTGACAGCTCGAAATGAACACTTAGGAGGAAATGACTTTGCAACAACATCTTATTATCTTAGAACTAGATTATTTTGGTTGAAATTGACAATTTGAAATGGCAATTTTTGTTAGAAGTAGACTTCTTCAAAATCGACTACTCAAAGTTTGACACATAGAAATCGATTGCTTGGATAATCGATTAGTTAGTTAACAATCAGTAAGTCAATCAGATAATTGATTTACTTAGGAAGTTGATTGAATGATCAAAATTGGCAAACGACTAAAATCGGTGAACTAGTCAGAGAATTGACAGTTGGCCACGAACGGTGGTTGATCAAAAATAGATGACTTTCAAAATTGGAAATTTGCTCAGGATTCGACTGAATGACCAAAATCGGTAAAATGAATTGTTAGTCATCACTTAATCAAAATCGCGTGAATATTCTTTTTAAGTCCAAATTCCACATTTTACACTTGTCTCGCCCAATATACAACAAAGCCTTTTGGGGAGTCGATCACACAATTTCTACGCTTGAAAATAGTTATCAACTTATATCTAGTAAACACGATATCGCCTTTATTGAATCTTGACCACGCTCGGGATTAATATTCAAACTTGGTTAAAAATCATCAACCGATCAAGTCAAAATTACTAAGTAGATCAACATAATTTAGGCATAAAGAGTTTCACTTACCTTGAACAAAGACTTGGACAACTCTGAAAGCTTAACCACCTTTAAGGCAAAATAACAAGAACAAAGATTAACAATTATCAATCTTTTAAAAAAACTAGTTCAATAGAAAAGAATAAAGCCCACAAATTTACCTTGTAAAATCTTGAAAGATGGAATTTGGAAGCTTTGATAACACAAGCATAGAGTCTTTGCTTTTACTCGAAAGATTGAAAAGTGATAATGAAGAGGAAAGTGATGGGTGGTCTTTTTTTTCTTTGCAAGAACAAGTTAGAATTTCTTTTAAGCTTAGTTATTTCTAAAGGCTTCATACGATCAAGAGAGGATGTAATTGGAAGACTTATAGGAGTCACAAAGGGATAAGAATGTTAAGGTCAAAAGCAATGATAACATTGGGTTAAAAACACTAGGTTGAAATTGAGTGAGAGGTGCAGAAATTAGCAGAGAAAAATGGCTCAACTATATGGTTCCAAGTAGATATTTTGATAATTACTTAGATATCTAGTATTTTTGTACATAAATAAAGAAATCAGTGTCCGTTCTAAATAGCGACAAATCATAAGAATATTTTAAACCCATTAAAATGTTCCACAAAAGTTACCAAATGCCAGGAGAAACTCAATTCAGTAAATTTCTGATCTACTACTTATTCAATGCATTAATCTCATAGCGTGTTAGTCTCCAAAAATAATTATTAGGGCGATACATGTTTTATAGCTACTCTATATAATCAACCTAAGCACGGATGTTTATCAATTCAACCTTAATCAATTCATTTCCAAAAACCACGGTCACGGAAATATATTTTGAATGTTCTGCGCACCACAATATTTTTAATTGGAATTTTCCACGTGTGACATTTTTTATCTTCTTTTCCTACTGTTGACACCTAATTTTTGCCCAAAAATATTTCATTCCGGCATATAGATTATCTAGGTGTTTAATATTGTGTTTTAAATGAAAGATGTTTTTCCTATAAAAAAATAATTAAAAAAAAAAGAGCAAGTTGGGGCCAACGATCTAAATGTGACTAGCCAAGCCTAGGAGATCAGATTGGAATTCAAATGACAAGTTGGGGCCAAAATGCAATTTCCAAAAGTCGAGGGACCAATTCGCAAATTTTGCAAAATTTGTGCCCGAGCCCTTAAATCATCATCTTGGTCATCAATTAAGTTGAAATTGAATTTGGGCCAAGTAGAATCAATCAAATTGAGCCAAAAAGACCACATTTGTATTGAATTGGGTATTTTCGGATAAGAAAATGGCCAACTTTGAGGGACTTTTTTGCAAAATTGGGTAGGCACAATTGCAAAATTTGGTCAAGATCTTAAACTACTATACATGAACTTGCTAATTGATCAAAAACCACAGCCAAAGTGATGGATTAAAGCACCCAAACCAGCTGCCAAATCTCAGTCCACGATTAAGTCTTAATTCGGAGCTGCTAAGTAGCCATATTGGTGGCCCCACCATATCCCACTCAGCCGCCCATTAAGCTTGATCTTTGCATGTGCTGAAAAGACCATATATAGTAGTGCAAGTGGACGAAAATTTGCCAGGGATAAGTTGCTGAAAGCACGGGAAAGTCGCAGCAAAGTCCGCACACTCAACAGCTGCAGAAGTTAAAAAATTGGCTAAGTTAGAAGAGTAGGTGAAGTAGCCCTGTTGACAGGCTTGGTAGGTGGACAAAAGGCTGACCAAAAATCCCTTAATTTGGGGGATAAGATCACTGAAGCAAGGTATTTCAAGGGATGAGAGAGAGGAGACGAGAGGGAGAGAGGAGAGCTTGGAATCGTTCCCCAAAGAAGCCTTCAGAAGCAACCCCAGAAGAAAAACCCAGAAATTCCAGACCGACCTGGAGAGAGAAAAGTGAGATTTTCACATACCTGCGGCCAAAATTAGCCAAAACCTTCAACTAGAGAGTGAAACTTCATTGAAAGATATTTCCAACCATAGGTCACACGTCCCAAATGGAGATTGGGAAGGCCTCCTAAAGCCCCCCGAAACAGTGCCCTCCTGGCGGGCCAAGAAAGTCCGAAAATTTTTCTAAGTGTCGAGACTGATCTCATTTCCAGTTGAAGAAGCCAACTTCCACAGGCTCCCGAGGATAATTTGTCGGTTTCATCGGCCAAGAACCACTTGAAAAGGAAACTATGAAGCAAGGTAAGCATCCTAGATGTATTTATTTTCGATTTTGAGCATGTTTTGATCATGAAAATCAAGAGGAAAACCAGCCCGGAAAACTGATTTCTGAGGCTGAAATTTTTCTAAGTGTTTGAAATCTCTTCAAGAGTTTTGCATGTGTGCTTCTTGGAGAGGTCGTTTTGATGTGTTCGGTTGGTCATTTTCTATGATGTTTGTTGCATTTGAAAGCTCATGTTACCTATTTTTATTCGGATTAAGTAATGTTTCCCTTAGATCTCGTATGTGATGGGTGTCGGGGCTTGAATATGGGCATTCAACCTGTTTGCTTGACTTGGGTTCAAACCCAGATTTGCAAAATCAGATCAAACCCGCATATTTGATGACGATTCCAGCTTGGTTTTCGTGTGTTTTAAGCTGTGATTTCTATCTAATCTTACTCCTTGCATGTGGTAGTTTAACCTTGATGTTGTAGTTCCACATAATATTGCTCATGCGTTGAGATTGAAGGCCGCAAACATGGCTCGAGGAGGCTATTGGGGTTAGTTTAATACACACCAAGCGTTCGACAAAATGCCCAAACTAAGCTTCGATCTTGAAACGGTCGATTTGAGCTTGATTATTGTGATATTCATGTGCTGTGTTACTCCATGTTAGCATAGATTGGTTTAAGGAATTATTATTAATTTTTTTTAAATAATTAAAAAAAAGAGAAAAATATGAAATTTTCAAAAATATCAAAAAAATGTTAGATAGCATCAAATTAGGATATAAATGATATATATGAAATTTTCCTAATTTTAAAAAGTCATTTTCCTAATTTAATGCTATTTTGGTATTTTATAACCATTTTTGTAAATAATCCATTTTGCTTATATTAAAACTATTAAAAGTAATTTCATGCATATTTGAATTCTCATTTTGCTCATGGGGGTCCTGTCCCGGGGTATGATAACAAGGCCATGTAATATTATTTGCTCAACTTGTATCGGGTTTACCTTTTCCGCATTTATTTTCAATTCATTTCAATTTCTTAGATGTTTACTTACGCGCCGCTTTTCATTAATTTGAGTGTAAATTTCTCTTCTAAATTATGTTAGGATTAGTCTACACATTAAAAAAAACTACAAAAATATTTGCATGGACACTTAGTGGTTTCATAAAAATTATAATTGGTAATCAAGAATGTGTGGCCATTTAGATAAATAACTTTCCAAGTTAGTGGTACCGCAAGGACGCTAATAGAAACATTGGCGTAAACAAGTCCCCGTTCCTAGAAATCTCTGGTTGCGTAGGAATCGAGACACCACTCCCGTGTCTCGATTGGTTTCTAGCCGACCCCAATAGACTAGTGGCGACTCCTAGAAATATTTAGGTTGTTAAGAATTGAAATATGAAATCCAACGTCGCGCGAGGTATGGGCTTGGGAGAGCCCCGCCTAATTTAGGGCCATTGGTCCGCTTCTTTAGGCAAATACCCCTAAACACTCTTCCTTTTCCCCCGGACGGAAAAAAAGAGGTCGTGACACCTACTATTATTAAATGACATAGAAATTTCTGGATGTCATAATATCTCCTTTCCTCCATAAATCATCGGATCTTAAGTTTTCTTATGATGACATACAGATATTTTGATATTAAATTTGCATGGACAAGTATATTTCAATGAAAAGATTTCTGTCTTTTTAAGCTCATTATGTGTCGATGATTGAAAGGTTTGATTGTATAAATCAAGAATATTCATTGCATTAAAAAAATTGAGGACAAAATTGAAAATTGTATTAGTAAAAAGACTAAATAGAGGTCATTGTACTGTAAAATATGAATGCGAGATATATCATTCTAAGTCAAGTTTGGAAATTTTCTATTACACTTCAAATTGTGCATGATTTCGATGTAATATTTTGATTCTGCACTTCGTTTGACCTTTTTATATACGGGAATAAAAAGGTAAGTGGTAGAACAGAAAGAAGTATAGGGAAAATTATAAGAAGAAAATAAAATGGAGGAAAAGTTGCTTTAAGAAAATTTAAAAGTTGTCATACTTTATCTCCCAATACGTCTTATTAATTTCAGAATTTGGACTAGAAGTGCTTCACTCTCGTTCAGAAGTTGATGGGACCACAAAATGTTTGAAAAGAAAAACCTGGCAACAAATCGAAAGATGACCCCGCCCAATTTAAGATTTTAATAAAAGCTACGGGTAGTTGAGGTAATCAAGAGCATATACAAGCGTGTCAAGCCCTTTCAAAATGACATGAATCCTTTATCTAGTACGAGAAAATAGTAGGTAGTGTTAAATCTTCACGTGAATCACGCTCTACCCCACTCATTGATCACTGTGTATCTAGATGGGTCACCCACTTTCAATCTCTCGTCTCTCTCTTCTGCGCCTTGCATTTCTCCTCTTCTTCTTCGTTTCTTCCTTTTGGCCATTGCCACATTCAATAGCCGTGCCCGCGGAGCCCCCACCGCCAAACACTGCAACCTCATGTTGGCGTTGCCGGATTGTGAATTGGATTTGTTTTCTTTTTTACCATTGTGGAATTAGGGAAGGGGTCATCTTGAGTTTCTTCCTATTGGAGTTTTGCTTGTCTTGGTTCAAAATTGATGAGAAAAATATAACTTTTCTCGGGCGTTTAGATGGTTGTGGAATTAAGAATGGAGGTTTTGATGCACATTTTGATTTCTTCATTGGATGGTGATTCCCTTCCCACCAATATTTAGTTTAACTTCTAAAATTGACTTTGCCATATTGATTTGACTTTGATTTATCTTTTTGCCAAAATCAATTTTTCCCCATATGAAGCCAAAGGAAGTTTTCAAATTTGACAAGATGATTTATAACTTGACTTGTGTGCCACCTAAAGTTAATTTATGAGAAATTATATGATTGCCACGAACTAACCAAGTATATATATTATTGGAACGTCACTCTTTGTGAAATATAGTTATATATATATAAGGGGCGTTGAGTACTAAAAAGGAGACCCAAGTAAGAAATTTAGATTATCTCGAAGATAAAAATTATAAATATAATGTCATGTGAAATAGGTGAATTCTATACCCAAATCACAATGCATGCACTCAATTCAATATGAGCATTTAGTTGAGGCAGACACCTGGGAGATTCATGAAGTCCTAGGGCTCGTACACGATTGTAAGATTATGTGGCTGGCAAGCAATGCAATTTAATTCCCATGTTATTCACGGGACATTACCTAAACACTTTTTGTCTTTACCTATTACCTAAACATTTTTTGTCTTTACCTGGGGCACAAAAGGTGACACACTCCTCACTTGGACACCTCCAAACATTCTTCCCATATTGATTTTCTTTTTCTTTTTTTTTTGTTCGGCTTCCCATATTAATTTGATTGGTTCGAATTAGTGGCTTTTGGATTGAGTCAACAGATATTTTTGTGTTTACTGTTAACTAATTACAGCAGTCATAACAGAGCCAAGTACTTATTGATTGAAGCTTGTTGTAAAATTAATGCGAAAACTCTATGCATCTTCTGATCAAATCAACATGAATTTATCTAATAAATAAATAAAGAACAATAAAAAAAATATTAGATATTTATGTGGTTCGATTTAAGTATCGGTATACCTACTCCATTAGGAGAGTCAACGGTGAATAATCCACTAATCAATTTGACAATTACAGAGTAACAATCTCTCACAAGCTTAAATATTTCTTGATTGATCAATCTTGGATATTTACATAATTGCCACCACTCCAAAGATATTAGATAAAGTAAAGTAACAACCCTCATCTTGATTGAACTCCTACAAATCGACTCCAATAGGTATTCAATCAGGAATTCTGGTCCACCTCATCCAATTCAGATTGAGTATCATATACAAGCTCAAACTTGAGACATCTTTTAAGAAAGCTCTTGATTGAAACTCATAATTGCTCATAGTCAATCATGCTCGGGTAAAAAAGTGCAACTTAAATAGTGCGAGAGAAAAAAGCTCCCAAAATATCTGGGTTTTCCTCTACCGTCTGGTAGCTTCAATCTCCCCGCATGGAGGTCTTCGATTGTGTTTATTTCGTTTAATTGACCCAGCTCCTTCGCGGTGAAGTCCTCCATCTTTTGTTTCTATGATCGACATCCACCGACCGCCCAATATGTCCTTTGGTTTCCGATCCTCCATTCGAGAACCCTAATTTGGGCTCTCCGACCGTTTTTTCTTCTGGGTTTCCTCGTTTCTCTTTTCTCGGGTTTCCCTTCGGTTTTCATTTCCCTTCCCTTCCATTTCCTTCGGCCCAGCACCCTCGCCCATTTACCCAAGCCTCAACCCCACTATCTCCCTTGCGACGGATGCTTTCCATGGCTTGCTCGGAAGTGGGCTTCCTCTGTTGTTTAGTTGCTGGTCAAATGCTGGAAGATGTTCGCTTACACCCCGAACAGATAAGTTAAGTATGCACAGGTTCTCTTGTAGGTCCCTGTTACTTCTTAAGCTTTCCCCAGGTCTCCTTGTGCTATTATAGTCGAGCATATGGTTGATTCTAGTACAGAATCGAGCCGATTAGAGGCGCTCTGTAAAAGCCTTGGTAACTTATGGTCTGAGGATGATGTGATAAATGTTACCCAAGGAATATCGGCTGAAAAACTTGCGGAAGGTAGACGTACCTTATTTGGAAAGCTTTATTCCCGTCCAAATGTTAATTTCCCGACATTTATTAAGACTATGACATGGGCTTGGAAGACAGATAATGTTTCCTGTACCACTTTAGAACCTGGATTTTTCTCATTCACATTTAAATCGGAAGCTGAAAAACAGAGAATCCTTGATGCTGTCCCTTGGTCTTTTTCCAGTAACCTCCTTGTGCTTCAACAGTGTGACCCGGATATTCCCGATATTTGCTATGATTTCTCCCAATGTCCATTTTGGGTGCATCTATTTGGCCTCCCCTTTGGCAGAGTTACGACGGAGGTAGTTAGAGAAATTGCTTCAAGGATCGGCGAAATTCTTGAGGTGAATCTGGAAGCAAAAGGAAACGGCATATATAAGATTGGGAAGGCTAGGATTAAGCTCAACCTAGCTACTCCTCTCAAGACAGGGATAGTGGTTAATTTAGGATGCAAAAAGCTGTGGATCGAGTTCAAGTACGAGAGGCTACCACACTATTGCTACTCTTGTGGTAGAATTGGCCACTATGCCTCGGATTGCAAGGAAATTCCTTATGAATCTACAAGATTGGAAGAAGACATACCGGGTAATTTTGGGAATTGGTTGCGAGCGGAAGCACGGATACTAAGCCCATATGGCAAAATCTTCTATGGAAAACAATCCCAGCTCATTGAAGAAGAAGAAATGGTGCCGGAGACTCCTCTTCAAGCGGAAATCCATGAAACTCAAGAACCATAAAATGCAGGAAAGCAGGCCCTTTTGCCTCCCCGATCACAGCACTCTTATGAGGAAGAACAGCAAGCTGCACAACTTGTATCTTCCCGAGCCTTGACTATTATGGAATGCAAATCTCCTCAAAAACGTGATAGCAGCTGCTTGGATGCTGAATCTATGCTCACCCTTCATGATGAAAACCTCAAAGAAGCTGAAAGAGAGAAGCAGCCCTGTTTACCAACAATAAGAAACTCAGCGAAAGGTAAAGCAAAATCTACTAAACGTCCTACATCCAAGAAAGGAAAAAGATTCTGCCCCTATGGTGCTCAATCCACAAAATCAGTTGATGCTAACAACTCACAACTCATAGAAATCCTGATCACGGAGGAAGAGAAATCTATTCAATGGGCTTTGGTGGCTGGCCCTAATAAGCCACCGGTGCAGCCATGAAACTCCTGAGTTGGAATTGTCAGGGATTGGGGTCTCCCCTGACAATTCAAGCTCTTAGAGTCCTTGTGACTCAAGAAAGACCAAGCATTATTTTTCTTATGGAAACAAAGAATCAAGAGCAGAAAGTTCAGCGGTTGAAAAGAAGGCTTAAGACTACACACAACTTTATTGTGAATCCAAAAGGTTTATCGGGGGGTTTGGCTCTCTTTTGGGATGACCAGGTTTCTCTTTCAATCGAATCTCACTCTAACTTCTATATACATGTGCAATGTTTTCTGCATGAAAATAACCAGAATATGCAAATTACCTTCCTCCGTGCTCCTAATGTATTTCATGAACGCCTTATCCTATGGGATGATCTACAAAGAATCAGTTTTTCCAATCACTGCCCTTGGATATGCATTGGGGACTTTAATGAAATATTATACCATTAGGCTAAGGTAGGAAAGAGGATGGCTGAACATTGTCGCCTTACCGCATTCAGGGACTTCTTATATGTATGTTCACTGATGGACTTGGAAGCCAAAGGGTGCGCTTTTACCTAGACGAACAGAAGAGAGGGTGAAGAAAATGTCAAAGAAAAGCTGGACAGAGCATTATGTACCATGGAATGGAGAATAGCTTACCCGAATGTTGAAGTTGCAGCTTTACCAGCCATTGGTTCAGACCACAGTCCTCTTATCTTGTCAACTCTACCTGCTCTAACACGCAAGAAGCGACAGTTTAGATACGAACCATTTTGGTCGGAGCATGACGAATGTAAGGAAATTGTAAAGCGAACATGGGAGGCGTCCCATAGGAAGAACATGGTTGTCAAATTATCTAATGTAGCGATGCGTCTAATGGCCTGGAGCAAAAAGCGTTTTCCTAATGCTTCCAAACAAATTGAGGGGCTGAAAAATGAACTTATGTTCCACATGAATAACCCTAATTTGGAGTATGATCAGAGTAGAATTCGGCATATTCATAAAGAAATCGACTCGCTATGGCGTCAGGAAGAAATGTTTTGGGGTATCAGATCTCGGGTTAAGTGGCTGAAATGGGGGGATCGGAATAGCAAATTTTTTCATGCGGCCACTATACAACGAAGAAACAGGAACCGTATCTCAATGCTACTGAATGCTGAAGGAGATTGGGTGAGAAATTCTGAGAACCTTACAAATATGACGGTGGAGTATTTCAATAACTTATATACTTCGGTCGGACCGCGAAATTTCCAGCCTATTCTTGACCATATCCCAACACCAGTTACTGCAGCTATGAACTCGAAACTAAAAGAAGCGGTGACAATGGAAGAAGTATATGCAGCTACTCACCAAATGGGGGCTTCCAAAGCTCCTGGACCGAATGGTCTGAATGGCCTATTTTTCCATCAGCATTGGCAAGACATAGGTGCGGATGTTTTCAGGGAGGTACAGCGTTTCTTTGAGTCTGGAATCATAAACCCATACATCAATAGAACCCGAATTACTCTTATTCCTAAAAATTCAAACCCAGAAAGGTTAGATCAATTTCGGCCCATAAGTCTGTGTAACTTTATCTACAAAATCATTTCTAAAATACTCGCAAATAGACTCAAACCTTTCTTACTAGACATCATTGCTGACGAGCAGAGCGCTTTCGTCGGGAGTCGGCAAATTCAGGACAACATCCTAATTGTTCAAGAAGTTATCCACCGGTTACGAACTCGAGACAGGAGGAAAAAATTTCAGGCTATTCTTAAACTCGACATGCAGAAAGCTTATGATAGAATCGAATGGGACTTCCTGCAGGCATGTTTACATAAAATGGGATTTAGTGCTGATTGGGTGAAGTGGGTTATGCAATGCGTTACCACTGTATCATATAGCATCAATCTCAATGGTGAATCTTTACCCTATTTCAAGCCATCTAGAGGTATTCGACACGGGGATCCGTTATCACCATATCTGTTCACTATTGTTGCTAACGTCCTATCTTATATGATGAAGAAAGCAATAGCAGAGGATAACATTCACGGCATCAAGCTAAACCAGACCTGTCCAACCCTGTCCCACCTATTATTTGCTGATGACTCTATTTTCTTCCTAGAAGGCACAATACGGGAATGTCAGAACTTGTCAACTGTACTCCACCACTACTGTTACGCATCTAGTCAAGCCATAAACCTCAACAAATCAGGAATGTTTTTCAGCAAAGGGTGTCCAGATAGCTTTAGAAGTAACATGGTATCGGTGCTGCAGATTCCAGAAATTACAAAAACTGGGAAATACTTAGGAATTCCTTCAAACTGGGGGTCCTCAAAAAAAGATATGTTCGCATGGATATTGGCCAGGGTCAACTCCAAATTGGAAAGTTGGAAGGATAACTTACTTTCAAGAGCTGGAAAGGAGATTCTTCTCAAAGCAGTGGTTCAGGCGATACCTCAATATGCTATGTCAATTTTCAGAATCCCAACTTCCATTATCAAAGCAATTGAGAGGAAAATCTCTAATTTCTGGTGGCGAAGCTCTAACAAGAATTCTGCTCTACATTGGCGTAAATGGAAGACTCTAAAACTACGAAAGGACGAAGGCGGCCTTGGCTTTAAGGATCTACAAGCTTTTAACACGGCTATGTTAGGGAAACAAGCCTGGAGGATGTCTCAGAGTCCGAATACACTATTATCCCAATTCATGAAAGGCCTTTATTTCCCAAATTGTAACTTTTGGCAAGCAGGAAAAGGCTCTTATCCGTCATGGGGATGGCAGAGTTTATTGGCTGGAAGAAATGCAATTGCTCCCCAACTTATTTGGGCTGTGGGTAATGGACAGAAAATCTCCATTAGAGAGGATTAGTGGCTGAAATTAGGAAGAATTGGAGGAATGCCAAGCTCGAATGAACCGCCCAGAGTTGCTGATTTGATAGATTTTGAAGCTGGAATTTGGAAGGAAGATCTACTGCTATCCTTATTTGATGAACCCCTAGCAACAGCAATTAAGGAAACACCCTTCGAGCTCCCAACTACCGAAGACAAGTTGGTTTGGCCAAATAATAAATCAGAAACCTATACAGTAAAGAGCGGCTACTTTTCAAATAGGAAACCAGACATTCCTAGCAGATCTATACCAACATCATCACACCATTTTGACCCACTCATTTGGAAGCTTATTTGGAACTCTGTGGTACAACCGAAAATTAAATTCTTTCTATGGAGTGCATGCCAGAATGCGCTTCCTACCTTGGATAATCTTTATAGGAGAAAGATGGTACTTGAACTATTATGCCCAATATGCAAGTCGGAACCCGAGACAATTGAGCACACTTTACTGCTTTGCCCCTGGACGACCCAAGTGTGGAACGACGCATCCCTGCAAACATGCACAGATCGAGTTGGCTTAACAAGATTTGATGATTGGTTGTCTCGATATTTTGTGAGGCAAGGTGACTCAAATAAATTTGAAATGGTTGCCACAGTTCTTTGGTGCATATGGAAGGATCGCAACCAATTTATCTTTAACCATCATACCTTAAATCTGCACCGAACCTTGTTCAACGCCACCACATCAAAGGATTGTTTCTCTGCTTGGAATAGAAAAGCCCCAAAAAAGAATCAATGCCAAAGGGAATATGAAAAATGCCATCCTCCACCACCTGGAACTCTTATAGTTAATATCGATGCCTCATTTAATATCATTGGCGATACCAACAGGTCGCCGGAGGCACAAGTCCAGTCGATATCATCTTGTTCAGAGTCAAGAAGTCCAGCCTCGACACAATGCGCACCTGTTCAGAATAGAATTACAAGTCCAGATCAGGCCATCCCGCGTCCAAGTATTACCCCCGCAGGAGCACCCACGATGCAGAACATATACAAAGTGATGCAAAACAATAGTCAATCTCTATGTAGAAGCCTAAATATAGTGGCTCCCTTACCGTCTGTACAGCCTCATGAAGACATTAGCCCTCTCGGGATATGCAGACATAGAACTGAAGCGGAAATACTGATTGATCCCCATCCTGGCATCAGCAGGTCCCCGCCTGTGCTATATAGTGCAGGAGATGTGGAAGAGACCCGTGGAATTATCGCTTCCGAACCCGACGCCTTTGCAACCGAAGATCATCCACTCGAGAGTTCCTCGTTTTTAACCGAAGATCAAGAACCCAGACTACCAGCACCATTGCAAGATAAAAGACCAGTGAAAGATGCTCAATATAGCATGCTTCGTGCTTCAGATTGTAGAGAAAGACGTTCCTCTGCCTCTGCAATCAAGGAATCATCCCTCAGATTTACTGGATGTGATTATCCATCACCACAGCAGCAGCTCAGAGTGAATGTCGCGGCTCAGCGAAGCTCGCATTACGAACCGGATGAAAGGGAAGAAGAAGTATCGAACAAACTCACCTGTGCTGTGGAAGAACGCCCGCGACTCGGACCAAACCCCATCGGTCACTCCCCCCTGACTAGTGGAACAATTGCTGCCGTCGATCTCACCCCTGCAACTGACGCCCAGCCTCTCAAAGCCACCATATCTGCACATCTAACAAGATCGCAGCTCGGAAGACCCAGATCGCAGCTCAGAAAACCCAGGGATGACGCCCATGGCAAGTCTCACGGTTCAGAAGAAACAGAAAACCTTCCTCTACGTCTCGGCACCGGTATAATCGAAGCTATGTCTGTTGCCTCTGCATCCGAAGAAGGAAATATCAGATCTACCAGATCTGAATACCCATCACAGCAGCAAAATCACAACAGCATTGCCGACGCACACCATGGAAAGCAGTATGAACTGGAAGAGGAGGAAGACGGCACGAATAACCCACACACCTGTGCTGTTGAAGCAAGCGAAGCCCCACATCCAGGACCTCAGCTTACCCATCAATCCGCTAGCAGACTTCTACCTTCGGCATTGGGCCACGCCTCACCCAGAGAGACGACCAGAGAGAAGACGTCAATTCTCTTCGACTCTTCGCAAACCAAATCTGCTCTGTTTTGTCCTCACCATCCAAGCGCAAGACCTCGGGCTGCTATTGCTTGTGTCTGCAGAGATTCTTTTGGGAGGATTCGAAATGGGTTTGCAAAGCATATTGAGGTAGGTTCGGTTGAGCAAGCGGAGGCCGTCGCTTTGGTTGAAACCCTAGATTTTATCTCTTCAACCCTTATCCCTAATTCCCCAGAAAAAGAATTTCTTATTCTATCTTATTGTCGGTTGCTAGTGGATAGTCTATTGTCGTCCTCTACTTTTAATTGGTCAGTGCAACCCCTTGTGGACCGGGCAAAGCACAAATTAGAGTCTATTTTGGGTCTCTCTTTAGCCCACTGCAGTAGGAATTCTAATCGGGTTGCTGACTGGGTTGCTAAAGCCCGGTGTTTTGATTTCCTTCCTAACAACTGGGTGTCTAGTCCCCCCTCTGTTCTTTTGGATCTTCTTTGTACTGATGCTCATGCTGTATTATCTTTACCTAGTATCTAATAATATCAGCTTTGTTTCTCGTCAAAAAAAAAAAAAAATCATGCTCGGGTGAATATATAATTTTTGATTAAAGTAATTTTTCCCCATATAGAATAGGTGGACATTATTGAATTTCACACAAGATGATTACAACTCATCATGTGTACTGGCTGAACTTAATATATTAGAAGTTATATGATTGTTATGAGTGAACCGTATATTGTAATTATTGGGATATTACTCATTGTGAAATTTTTTTCCCTACAGGCGATGTATATACGGGAGAGGAGCATTGAGTACTAAGAATGAGACCTCAACTAAGAAATCCAACGTATCCCAAACATGCAAGGTAAAAATCATTACCAAATTAAAATATATATACTATTACAAAACTAGTGTCGCATCAAATATCAAATATGCGAAGTTCATACCTTAATCGGCATTGCATGTACTCATTTCAAACAACCCTTCTAATTTAGGCAAACACTAGTGAGACACATCAAATTCAAAGGCTCAGAGACATAGTCGCCAGATGTCGTGCTTCACATGCATGCAATTCATTTACTATGGCTTCCATGGGACAGGCTTAATCACATTTTCTCTTTACCTTGTGCACAAAAAGTGACTTATACTTAGGCCTGTCAAAATGTTGGGGTTGAGTTGAAAAATGTCTATCTAAAATTGACCTATTTAATCAGTTTTGACCCAGTTTTATAAAATACCAATTTAACATCCATACCCAATCCAAGATCTATTTTAGCTTTTTCTTTTTTTGCCTTAAATTATTGTTGTCTTTGAAAAATGGACCATCTCTGCGGACTTATACCAAGCCCAAAGCATTTATTACTGATTTTCAAAATCAATCATACTCATAAACTATGACAGCAATGTTGCGTGAAAAATATGAATGTGATGGATTTGGCGCCCAATTGTCCTGCATTGATTGATAACATCAAATTGATTTGATTCTAAGTTCTGAACTACGGCACTTCATGACCCTTGATTGGCTTACTTTTTAAGGAGTGTGCACATGCATGTCGATCAGCGTACATCAAATTCACAGACTATTGGCAGCGAAAATTCCTCTATATGTTCACGGTTACAATTTTTGGCTCGTATTTTATTTGATTTATGATGTTTGTGTGCATTTTGTGAGCTCGGACTTTTGTACAGATAATTCACGAAACACTATCTATATTGGATTTGTTCCTAACAGGTAGTAAGAATAAACGACAATTTTTGTCCCGGAGACTCGAAGACTCTTCACACGTGGGAGGAGGGCCCGCCCAGACTTGTCACGTTCTCAGATCGTCTGCCCCCTTCCCTTATTGCTGGAGCGAGAGGAAGGGGGTCAGATTCGGCCCCGTTTTGTGGTGAACTGTAGTTTCGTGCTTAGGGTGAAACTCATTTAAAATCCATTTTTAATTCGACTTTAGGGCTCAAATTCATAATAATCCATTTATTAAAATTTGACTGACCAGTATGACCCAATTCATTTCATGAGTTAAGAAGTGGGTGAAAGATCCGTCTCGACACCTCTACTTATATTATATATACATCGCCAACATTGGTCTTGGACTACCCCAAACTTCAAACGCTCTTCCCGCACGCTCTCTCTCCATGGATTCTCCTCTTCTCTCGGGCAGAACAGAAACTAATGATATTGAAACTGATTCACAGGCGTTTATCTTGCAAGCCAGTCCGAAGTGGCAGCCGGAGCTGGAGCCACAGTGTTGGAAGAATCCGTGCATCTATAGGGTTCCCGCCTTCATCACCAAACTCAACCCCGAGGACTACCAGCCGCACGTTGTCTCTTTCGGCCCCTACTACCAAGGCGACAACCGCCTCTCCCCAATGGAGGAACACAAGGACCGCGTGCACAGCCGCTTCGCCCACTGGGATGAGTCCTTCGATCCGTTGGGGCCTATTCTGCCAAAACTCAAGGAGAGCTATGACGCGCTGAACCCCGAGTTGAAGGAGGGGAGCGAGTTCCGGAAGCTGATGATCAGGGACGGCTGCTTCATGCTCGAGATCATGAGGGCCTGGGCCGCCGCGATAGAGGAAAGAAATAACAATGAGCAGGATGACCTTATCTTCAGCACCCATTGGCTGGCGTACATGAAGCCGTATATAAGACGGGACATGCTTCTGCTGGAGAATCAGCTGCCGATGCCACTGCTGTATCAGCTGGTTGCCTTCGAGAACAATGGCGACGCGGTGGTTAGTTTCTTAGATTTCACTCCGTAGTTAGAGAGGTTACTGCAAGCACGCCAACCGCCATACTATGTTCACCTAACAGTACATCTTGATGATCTCAAATGGACCTCACGTCTTGTTTCGAGATCAATTAACAATTTCATTATTAAATCTAGCACCTCAATTGGAGACTCCTTTTTCTTCCCTTTTATGCGAGTCGTGTCGACACAACAACACACTCGTATTCGATGCACTGAATTTACTCCAGCAAGGCAGGATGAGGTCAACGAGCTCATCCGAAAGTTCTACTTCCCCCCTGGAAAACAAGAGTTCACGGGGTTGGGCCCATGCCTGCATGTCTTGGACGTCTTCAGGAAAGGCCTGCTGATGGGACGTGAGGCTGGCGAGGTGATAATTCTTTTTTTTTTCCCCCTTTAAGCAAGCAGTATTGACAACAACAACAATCTCGTACTCAACTTTACCAAAAAAAAAAAACAATCTCGTACTCAATGCATTGACTTTACTCCAACTACGCAGGGTGACGAAAGCTCCGTCGACACGGGCATCATGGGGATGGGGCATGTCGTGGACGTCTTCAGGAAGTGCCTGCCGAAGAAGACCGAGAATGTCCAAAATAAGGAGATAATCCGGTCGGCCACCGAGCTCCATGAGGCCGGGATCCGGTTCGACAAGAACAAGACCTTCAGTCTCAAGGAGATCTCCTTTGCCGGAGGGGTCCTGAAGCTCCCCGTTATCACGGTGGATGACACCGTCAAGTCCATGCTCCTCAACGTCATGACGTTCGAGCGCTTGCACAGCGGGGCTGGGACAGAGGTCACATCCTACGTCATCTTCATGGACAACATCATCAACAACGAGCAGGATGTCGCGCTGCTCCACACCCGTGGCATCATTCAGAATGCCATCGGGAGCAACAAAGCAGTTGCGGAGCTATTCAACTCACTATGCAAGGAAGTGACGCTCGTACGTAACAATAGCCTCGAGGCCGTGCAAAAGGACATGAATGAGTACTGCAATAAGCGCCGGAACAGATGGAGGGCTTATTGCAACCGCACCTACTTCAAGAATCCTTGGACTATATTGTCTCTCACCGCCGCCATCTTCCTCTTCATGCTCACCATAATTCAGACCGTATATGCGTTGCTCAGCTACTATTGAAACCTCCCGTTGCCTCTGCATAATAATTTCCTTTTTCCATCTTTGGGTTTTTCTCCTAATGTCTGATGCTCGATAGTTATCTGTTGATCGGTTGTTGGTTGTTGTCATGAATGGTTTTCCTCCTGTTTTCAGTTGTGCTTATTTCCCTCTATAAATGTTGTGAACGATGGACATTTGGCTGTTTATATATCATTATGAGATGATGATTCTCTTATTTCAGTCTTCTTCATTTTTGTTCAGTTTGGATGGATAGGTAATCTGAAGGATGATCAAGTTTTAGGCAAATGTAACCTTCCGTTGCAATGTTTTCTTTTTGATTAAATTTTGTTGAATTGTGGTCCATGAATCCAGAAAAGCCAAGATCCTACTTGTTTCTAGATCTATAGCGAATAGTTGAAGTTTGTGGTTCTAGCTTTGTTGGTGGTAGTTAAAAGTAATGGCTAAAAAACTGTCAAACATGTAAGATGAAGCAAATGTCTCTATTTGTGACACAGATTCTTTGCTGAAGAGTCAAATATGAAGGACTATAAAAAGGCTCCATGCTCGTTCATTCATGCAAAGTTCAACTACAGCTCCGCGAATCCCTCGCACTATACATTTTCATGATACACTAATCTCCTTCCTTGTCCCTTTGCTAAGTAAATAACAAACTTTTTAGAAGTTGCCACGAATTTAAGGGAACGAAAATTATGTACTTCAAAGTCATCTAGTCCCCATCGGCTTCAATAGTCAAATATGTTTTCCAATCGCCAAGCAATCAATCATTACCATCAAAGAATAAACGTACTTTTATGCCTAAATAAGAAATTTTTCGAAACTCCCAACATCCTTCCCGATATAAAAGGAACAAACGAGATTCACTGCCGGAAAAACCCCGAAACTAGGTGAAAACTGCGGTTCTCTGGCCAACAAAACTTATATTTTCCGTATGAAGTGCAAATGAACCACATTTTGAAAAGATGGGATTAGTTGCATTAATAAATATTCAGCGGTCGGGAGTGTCCTTCCGGAGGAGCAGCAATAGCTGGGTATCAAGCTTCCCATTGTCTTCCAAATTCCGATTGAGCTCGGCCACCACTAGAAGAGTTTATCAATTTCGCGACATTGTCGGACAAATGATAATTGTAATGTTTGGTAGTTGAAATAGGGAAATGGGAGGCGAAGCAAACATATAATATTATTCTCAGGACGCCTCCAGTAGAAGCCCCGGAGGAAAATGGGCATAGACATTTGCAGCGGTCAAGGACATGAATAGTCCACGCGTTCTTCCCTATCCACGGCAATAAAGAAGTAGCACGCCTAAGTCCACCGAAAGTTGCATGCATGGATCGAAATTTTGAACTTGAACTGTTCATGTTCTTGTAGGCTTTTATGGTATTCCTTAGATCGAGCGCTCAACACGGAGGATGTCGTTTCCACTTTGGAACGACGTGACAAATTAATTGTGCACGAGTCAGTCGACCTTTTTCCTTTTATCGGTTATCGTAATGAGTGCCATAAATTTACGATAGTTCAGTACGAAAGGATTAGATTTTTAATGCTTGGGTGATTGTCGTCGTGTGTGGGGTTTGATGCAAGATCCAAATGGGTTTGCTTGGGACAAAAAATCGCTTCAAGTGTCAAAAATTAGTACAAAGAGATACTTAAGAAACACTTAAGTATCAAAAGTTATAAAAGTGACACTTAAGTGTCAAAATCAGAGTAAAATAAATCACTTAAACACTAATTCGACCAAAATGCTTATGTGCACAATTTCCAACAAAGTGCGAAATTGTGTCATTTTACATGCTAACGTGAATAAATAATGTAAAAACGATGTTGTTTTAGTGTTGACATGGTAAAATAAATTAAATTTAAAACTAAATTTATTTAAAATGTTTAAAAATACAAATACAAATATAAAAATATTTAAAAATATTTAAAAAAAGAAAAAAAAAAAAGCGGGAGGCAGCGAGGGCTCAACCCTCAGCCACCTCCTTCCTTTTTTCAATTTTTTTAATTTTTAATTTTTATTTTAAATGTTTTAAATAAATTTAGTTTTAAATTTCATTTAATTAATTTTTTACACGTCAGTATCAAAACGACGCCATTTTGCACTTGCTTCGTTGAAAAATCGCCGCCGCGTCAGCAAATTTGACAGATTGGCACTTAAGTGATCCATTTTACTCTGATTTTGGCATTTAAATGTCATTTTCGTAACTTTTGGCACTTAAATGTTCATTTATGCCAACTTTTGACACTCCAAGGGTCCCGGTGTCGTTTGCTTGGATTCAGAGCTTTGCCAAGACATCGGCCATTTCGATTTTTCATTGGCACATTTCGTTCTTGCATATGTTTAAGTTATAACATAAATATAATGATGATTTGGCACCATTGAAAAAGGTAATTTCGACCTACGTAAAGGTATTTGGAGTATCTTTCTATTAGTTGACAAAAAGGTTTTAAATAGGCATATGTGTACATGGATTGTAAAGCCATCAAAAAGGTGGGTCGGTCGATAATGTTCTAACCAAAATCACCTATTTAACCCATTTCGACATATTTATATGCAACATAAATTTAACGATCATTACTCGTACTCGATCCGATTCATATTCTTCCTTATATTAGCATTGCTCTTTCTAATTTTCTTTGCATTTCAATATTTTGTTTAAATTAGAAAAAAATAATGCCTACACAATCAAAATAAATATAATTACGATTGTAGCTAATGATTATGATTATTCTTCAAAACATAAATTTCTTGAGTACCCCGATTATGGTCATCGCATACGTACACAGACTGGCAATCTCACAATTGGGTTCTCTTTTGGAACATAGTTGGCAAGCTCTACTCTTACCCCCTCAAGCCATCTAATCCACCATTTCTACAAGAAAATCCCCTGACTGGCATTTCTTCAAACAACTCGAGGGCAAACTGAACGAATCACAAGAATTTCAATCTCAACACCTCCAAAACACCCCAATCAAAGCAATCTCCGAAGACCATCAGAATCCCAACAGGAACCAAACTTACCTAGAGGAGCCATCGGGACAATTAATGAATCGTCCAATGTCCCCGGTGTGGTCCTAAGCGTCTAGCAATTCATTTCGCGTAAGCCCATCCACCGAAGCCCAACCTTTCCTTCACCACCCGAGCGACCGACGCCGACACTCCTCCCTCCGAGCCTGACTCCATCGTTGTAGCGGATGGGGACGACGGCGATGTTGAGCTTCTTCAGCTGCATCGCGCGGTCCAGCAAAATCCATGCCTCCCGACCAGCCCCCATTTCTCTATCGCTTCGGAAACGCGCGAAGAGAAAGAATTCGGGATTGTGCGTGGGAGGATCCAGCTTGGTTGGACATGGCCTCCAATATGAGAGTGCAGAGATAGACAGTCAGAAAGACGAACGATATTGTTCAACTCAAGTAAGTGTGTAAAGTGAGTGAACAAGATTGAGCGAGGGCCAGAGAGAATCATAGAGGTGGATTGGATTTTGGTAAATTCTGAATCCATTCAACACTCATATTTTAATGGATTTTGCTATTCTAAAATCATTTATAACTCACTTTCTAAATTTAACAAAGGAAAAAACTATCAAAAATCTTAAACTATGTCCGCTCTAACATATTTACTCTAAATTTTTCTTTGTACTATAAAAATCATAATATTGTACTTGTGTGATATATTTACCCCCATCAAAATCTTGTCAATGAGAACGGTTAAAAATTTGCTTACGTGGACATCAATAAGGAAATAGTGTCGACAAGCACCCACACGACTAAAATGAAATAAAAACACCATTATTTTAACTAAAAAGTCATCTAATGGAATGCAAATGAAGAGTAAATGGGTCACATAAGTTCAAATTTGAGATATTTTTCATTTTACAAGAAAAAATTAATGATAAATATGTCACAGTATGCATAATTTAAGGTTTTTTTATGTAAAAAAAAATTAGGATAATTATGTCATGCTAAACTAAGTTTGAGATTTTTTGTGACTTTTTCCCTTTAACAAGCTCATATAATAGCTCAACCTATCAAATATGATTTAGGAAATGGATCTATAACCCTTTTTGACAAATCTAATATATTCTTAAGGCATAACATCCAATCCTAACAAAGTTTAGCAACAATTGAGATTAAATGTTTGATCTCGTGAGATTTAGCGCTTTTAGATAATTTATTTTAGTTATAATTAGATTCTTTTGATTTTAAAAGTACTTAACAATTTTTTTAGCACAAGTTGTGGGTCATAGTTTATTCTAAAGAAAGAACATCCATTTTGAAAAAAGTTTGGCTAAAACTGAGTCATATACTTGATTTTGTGAGGATTAGTGCTTTTAGATCATCTATTTACGTAAATTTAGATTCATCTTGATTCTAGAAGAATTTCTCAAAATTTGGAGGACAAGTTGTGGGTCATGATTTATTCTAAAGAAAGAATCTCCAATTCTGAGAAAGTTTTATGCGTTGTATATAAACTTTATTTCGAGAAAAACTACTTAGATAAATTGAGATATATAGAGAGTGCTAGTAATGTTGAAATACACAAATAATTATTTAAAGAGGATAGCACATAGAAAAGTGATGAATAAAGATAGCAAAACAAACTAATATGATGTCAATTGGTTAGTGTATTAACTTTCTAATGGTCAAAACATATACATATAGGAAGAAATCGTTCTTTCATTTAATTGGCATAATTGGGATAATCTTGTTAAGCATACCTACACCATAAGTGTAGCGACCACTTGCAGTACTTAATTTACTTTGATAATTAAATGTAAAAAAAAAAAAGTAATGATGAAAAATAGGCTGACTAAACTGAATATTTCAGATACAAATTGATTGAAATACAGTGGAATTTTGTTTTTATATGTTGAAACTTACTTATGCGTCAAACTTCAAATAAACCTAAGAAAAATGGAATTTAGGAAAAAACAATAAAACAAAAAACAATGTGATAAAATGAAAAGGAAAAGGTTTGTCTTTTTTTTTTTTTTTGGTAACCCATGGAACCTCCGCACGCCGCTTCGCGGGGGAGAGTAAAGCCTGGGGCGCCGGGGTCCCCACCGCTGACCCCTAGATACGTGGGTAAGTCGCGCGTTATGCATTGAAGCATCGCGTCCATGAAGTTTCAAACTCCTCCCCTCCCGGATAGGTTACTAAGCTCAAACCAGCGCGGCCACCGCGGGCGGTGGTGGAAAAGGTTTGTCTTTGATCTCAGAGAAAAGGAGAAAGTTAATTAGGTGCATCATCTTCTATGATAATTTAATAATAAAAGCAACAAATGGCTAGTGGATTAGAAAGATCGAAGCCCACTTGCTTCAATTCTATACTCCTATACATCCAAAAAAACAAAAGCCACCCTCCTTTCATCTTATTTTATAGATATATGAAACAAAACTTCATTGAAACCTAAGAAAAGTATCGCTTTAGCAAATAAATAAAAGTTGCTAGTTTGATTAACGGAGTTACTCCTATTCCTTTGCATGGTTTGACGTTTAATCACACAGAAATAGAGATAACATTCCCAAAATACTCTTTTACTCTATCTCTTTTTAATAAAGTAATTAAGTGATAACGCCATAAATATGCAATGCCCATACCCTATAATTGAGACTCATTAATCTAATTACCGATGATTGATATTTTCTATATCCATCTGTATTTTAAATAACCCGAATATTAGTGTGATATATAATCAAAGGTCTCATTATATAACACTTACAATATATGTATTGCATTTAATATACTCACCATTCCAATTACTAAATAAATCATCCGATCAAAAAAATTACTAATAATTCCTATAATTATCATTAAGTACGATGTATTACATAAACGGATGAGATCTGAGTTTTCACGTCGAGTTATGCAATAAATTTGAGAAGATATAATATGGGAGACAACCCCCTTTTTTAGCTTATGTTGGCACCTTGAAGCCTGTAGCTGTTTCAGTATCATTTTTGACAGACGGAAGGACGAGGTTCCTTCTGTCTCGCCCCGTCATCTTGCTGTCGACAAACATGCCGAGAAACATATAACTGGGACCAAAATCAGTCTCTACACAGGCTCACGACAATGAAAACACGAGAACGAGACATGCAAATAGAATGCCAATCAATGTCTCCTCATACGGGTGAGATCAGGGATATGAGGCGGGATCGTTGAGCTCGGATTGGAGAAACTTGCATCATGCACCGGACGTATCCTTGGCCGTCAAATTAGTTATAGAAGAAGCAATGGAAATTTATCAGCTCATAAGTCTAAACACAACCAGGCTAGTATGGCCCCAAGGATTCTAAAGAAAGAAAAAGACCTGTCCCTTAAGATCCACAAACAGCCTTCAAATTGAATCAAAGCATATATGGCAAGTCTTTCCACCTCCCAACATCATAGGTGGGGAAATCATGTCCTCAGATCAAATCTCTTATCAATAGATTCAACCACCGTTTCTAATGTCAAAGAGCTGCACACTCTGAAGATTGAAAAACAGGAGCAACTTAGTTAACTTCAAGGATCCACAGAACATTCCAGTTTATCAATACACATACACGATTTCAAGAAGGAACTCATGGTAAAACTTCCCTGCAATTCAGTCATCAGATTTTACGTGATGTCCTCGCTGTAGATAAAGAAAGAAAATTCACCTCCACAGAATAGTAGCTCCCCCTAGTCACAGAGAACATGGCGTTCAGCCTTACAAGCTCAATTTTTTCCTTCAAAATGGGTGACATTAGAAACTCAGAATACTTGCAATCCACAACTTTCGCCCAAAGAAGATTGGATTGTAAAGCAAAGTTCTACAAGCTAGCCAACTAGGTCTCCCTCTGCTGTTAAGTATTGACTAGCAGCTGACTTGGTTAGACAGCAAGGCCAAAGGATGGATCAGAAAGAAAAACAAAATTCCCGGGAGTGAGTCCATGAGGAGAAGAGCTTCTTACACATTACAAATAGGGGGACCTCACTCATCGCTATCCTCTTCTCCGTCGGCTCTGTTGTTTTTCTTTTTTGATAAGAACAGAGAACACGTAGACAGCAAAAAGAACAGAAAAAAAGGAGTTTGACAGCAGAAGCAGAGAACAAGTTTACAGCAGAAACAGAGCGTCGTGTTCTGAAAACTAAAAAAAAGGTTCAAAATACACACTAGAACGTAACCACAAACCCACGTAGCCGACTAACGGCTTGCTTGATCCACAAAACCAGCAATAGATCATAATATCTAAGATACGTGCAGCTAACTACTCCTAGGAGATAAGATTGACTAACCAACTCCTAAAAAACAGGACACCAAACAAAACAAAATAAAAACAGCACGTGCAGTCTTGATACATCAACACTCTCCTCCTGGATCAAGTACTGCACACTCCTAGCTTTGCTCTGAGAAGTTCAAATCGACTAACATGAAATGACTTCGTGAATATATCTGCAATCTGGTTTTCTGAATTGCAGTACACCAGTTTCACCTCTTCAGCCTTTTGCACTTCTCTCAAGAAGTAAAACTTGACCTTAAAATGCTTTGTTCTTCCATGAAATACCGGATTTTGTGAAATGGCCAAAGTAGCTTGATTATCCACAAACACTTCTATATCTTCTTCTTGCTGCATATGCAGATCATCCATTAGCTTCTTCAACCATAATGCTTGATTCACAGCTGCAGTAGCTGCAATGAACTCAGCTTCTGCAGTTGATTGAGCTACTATTTCTTGCTTCTTTGAACACCAAGAAAAACATGCCGACCCAAATGTAAAGCAATAACCTGAAGTGCTCCTCATATCATCCATTGATCCTGCCCAATCACTATCAGAATACCCCTGCAACTTAAACTCCTGAACTCTACAAAACTTAATCCCATATGAAAGAGTACCTCTCAAGTACCTCAATACCCTCTTTGCAGCTACCATATGCAACTCACTTGCACAATTGAGAAATCTAGATAAGACACTTACAGGAAACATGATGTCTGGCCTAGTTGCAGAGAGATACATAAGACAGCCAATCAAACTTCTATAAACTCTTTCATCTGCAGGTGCTGATCCATCCTCCTTTTGAAGCTTTTCCTTATGAGCCATTGGAGTACTCACACTCTTGCACTCCTCCATGTTGAATCTCCTTAGGATCTCCTTCAAATACTTCTTTTGACAGATAAAAACTTCATTCTGAGTATGCTTAACTTCCATTCCTAGAAAATATGACATCTCACCAAGATCAGTCATTTCGAACATCTTCATCATCTCTTGCTTAAATGCAGTAATCTGAGCACTATTACTCCCTGTCACCAGCATATCATCCACATAAAGAGACACCACCACTAAGTCAGATACTAACTTCTTAACATATAGAGTGGATTCACTGAGGCTTTTCTTGAAACCTAGACCCAACAAGTGATCATCCATCTTACTGTACCATGCTCTAGGAGCTTGCCTCAAGCCATAAAGAGCCTTTCTCAACAAATAAACTTTCTCCTCCTGGCCTGGTGTGACAAAGCCTTCTGGCTGCTCAACATAAATCTCCTCCTGCAACACTCCATTCAAAAATGCAGATTTTACATCTAACTGATATACCTTCCATCTTTGTTGAGCTGCCAAAGCAAGAATCATTCTAATTGTATCAAGTCTTGCCACAGGAGCAAAGGTTTCTGAGAAATCAACTCCCCAAATCTGTGCATATCCCTTCACCACCAACCTGGCCTTATGCTTATTCACTGAGCCATCAGGATTAAATTTGGTCTTGAAAACCCATTTTACTCCAATCACCTTCCTATCTTGAGGCCTCTCCACTAGCTCCCATGTTTGGTTCTTTTCTATCATAGCCAACTCTTCCTTCATTGCATTCATCCACCTCTGATCGCTTTTAGCTTCCTCATAACCTGCAGGTTCCAAAACAGCCACACTACACCTTTGATATATATCAGTCAAAGATCTGGTACCTCTAACTGGAACATCATCCACCAGTTCGTCAGGTTCCAATGAGACCTCTTTGTGTTTTCCTTGTGGCTCATTTGTCCAATCCCATTTCTCATCTTCTAGGAACTGAACATCCCTGCTAGTGATCACCTTCCCTGTCTGAGGTTGATAGATCCTGTAAGCTTTTGATACTAAACTGTAGCCAACAAAGATCCCAGGTTCAGCTTTCTCTCCCAACTTGTCTCTCTTGACATGTGGAATATGAGAAAAACACAAACAGCCAAACACCTTCAAATTTCTTAGAATTGGCTTGACATCAAACCAGGCTTCAAAGGGTGTCTTCATCTCCAATACCCTCGTAGGTAATCTATTCAGTAGAAAAACTGCTGTGCTTGCTGCTTCTGCCCAAAACTCTTTTGGTAGACTCTTCTCATAAAGCAAACACCTAGTCATCTCCATAATGGTTCTATTCTTCCTCTGACTAACTCCATTTTGCTGTGGAGAGTAAGGAGCAGTAAACTGATGTTCAATTCCAGCCTCTTCACAAAAGGATTTAAACCTCTGTGAAGTGTATTCTGTTCCATTATCAGATCTAATGACCTGAATCTTGCAGCCACTTTGGTTCTCAACCCATTTCTTAAGCTTCAGAAATACCTCAGCAACTTCTGACTTTTGCTTCATAAAGTAAATCCAGCACATTCTAGTATAATCATCAATGAAAATAATGAAATACCTGCTGCCATTTAGTGAAGGAATCACTTGTGGACCACATAGATCCGTATGAATCAGCTGCAGCTTCTCTGTCGCTCTCCAAGTGGATTTCTTGAAGGGAAGTCTTGTCTGCTTGCCTAGCAAACAAGCTTTGCACCTTGTGATCTGCTCCTCCAGGTTTGGTAACCCGGTTGCCATTTCATTCTTCTGCATGAACATCACGCCTTTATGATGAAAGTGCCCCAACCTCTTGTGCCATAATTCTAAATCATTAGCCTGACACTTGAATGCCATCTGCTCCTTCTCAAGAGGATTCAAAGAAAAACTTTTCTGTTGCATTTTTATCTTGAACAACTCCTGACCATTGGAGTCAAAGATCAAACACTTCTCCTCTTCAAATATCACCTTAAATCCCTTTTCTACCAACTGCCCCACACTCAGCAAATTCTGATCAATTTTAGGCACATACATCACATCAGAAATCAGCTTAGTTCCAGCACAACTTTCCATTGCTACAGTCCCTTTACCTTTCACTTCTAAGTACTCCCCATTCCCAATCCTCACTCTTGACTTCAACGACTTGTCAAGGTTTATAAACAGCGTTTCATCACTTGTCATATGGTTTGTGCAACCACTATCAACAAGCCAACTATCACATGGAGTACTAGAGGAGAAACAAGAGGCAACAAACAGTTGATCTACCTCTTGCTGAACTGCAGCATGTGCCTCACCCTGCTGCTGATCTCTCTTCTCTTTGCAGAACTTCTCAATGTGTCCAAGCTTATGACACTTTCTGCACCTAACATCTGGCCTCTTCCAACACCTAAAGTGTGGATGATTCTTTTTTCCACAGTGCTGACATGAGGAATATCTTCCCCAATTGTTCTTGGAGTTGCTCGCACTATTCTCTCTTGCAGCAGCTTCTGAACCACTACTGCCATTTCCTTTCTTCCCTTTCCACTTGTTAACTTTTCCTCCTACGTTCTGCTGTTCTTTGGCCGGCAAAGCTCCTTCTACACTTCCTTCCACCCTCATTAACCTCCTCTGCTCTTGTGCTTGCAAAGCACTTAGCAATTCTGCCAACTTGATCTGAGACAAATCCTTGGTATTCTCCAAAGAGGCAATGGTTGCCTCAAACCTTTCGGGCAAGGAGACAAGAATCTTCTGCACTAGCCTATTATCAGAGAGGTCAGTGCCTAGAACTCTTGCCTGATTTGCAATGCTTATCAACTTACCAGAATACTCCTTAATTGTCTCAGACTCCTTCATTTGCAGTCTCTCGAATTCTGTGATCAGATTTAGCCCCTTCATGCTTCTGATCCTCTCATCTCCTTGATACTCAGCTTTGAGGAAGTCCCAAATAGCTTTGGCTGATTCACAAGCCATAATTCTGCTGAAAATGGTAGGTGAGACAGCAGCATATAAACAAGACTTTGCCTTTGCTTTCCTTGTCGTCCTCTCCTTGTGAAACTTGATTTGATTGATGGTTGGATTGTCGGGAAGGGGAGCAACTTCATAATCTTGTTCCACAGCTTCCCAAAAATCACAACCCTCTAGATAGGCTCGCATTCTCACTGCCCAGGCTTGATAATTTTCTCCATCAAACGCTGGTGGAGCCATTGCTGAAAAACCACTTGATCCTGCCTCCATCTCGCTTTTAACTTCTATGGATGCAGACACACCTCTCAATCAATCTCACAAGTCACTCACGGCCCCTTAAGATCAAGAGAGCTCTGATACCAGTGTTGTTTTTCTTTTTTGATAAGAACAGAGAACACGTAGATAGCAAAAAGAACAGAAAAAAAGGAGTTTGACAGCAGAAGCAGAGAACAAGTTTACAGCAGAAACAGAGCGTCGTGTTCTGAAAACTAAAAAAAAGGTTCAAAATACACACTAGAACGTAACCACAAACCCACGTAGCCGACTAACGGCTTGCTTGATCCACAAAACCAGCAATAGATCAAAATATCTAAGATATGTGCAGCTAACTACTCCTAGGAGATAAGATTGACTAACCAACTCCTAAAAAACAGGACACCAAACAAAACAAAATAAAAACAGCACGTGCAGTCTTGATACATCAACAGGCTCCCCGCCTCTTCATCCTCCCTCCTGAGCTGACCACATACATTACACTCCATTATATCAGAAGGAGAGCCGTCCGACGGAGGCAAAGGTGCCATTGTCCCGCTGAAGTTTTTCCTGCTGCACATATACCTGACGAAGAAATATGCATAGGGGAAGTCGATCTCATTTGTTCATCCGCGTCCTCATCCATCCCTTCTTCGTCACCATCGTCCTCTTCGCCGATATCATCATGCTCATTCTTGTCATTGGACCAATTGGCCTCGACCATGTGACAGATTTGGCTAGACCCAAGCTCACCGAGCCTCGATGACCTCTAGTGAGGCTTGAGCTCATTGGAATCTGGCGATCTCAACCCTGTAGCAGGCAATCGGCCAAAGAAAAAGCAAAAATAAAAAATAAAAATAAAAAGTAATTAAAAATTCAATTAAAAAAGTAAAGAAAAAAATGAAAAATAAAAATAAAAATAAAAATAAAAACAAAACATTATTAAAAGGAGTGCACGAAGGTCCATGCCGAACAATGAAATTTTCTAATTTATTTTCACGTTTCAGCTAAGCGGCTGAAAATATTATTATTCTCCTAGAAAAATAATTTCTGGAGATTCATCACTTTTTATTATTTTATTATTTTTTAAGTTTATTTTCGGTTTCTAGCCAAACAGGGCCAATGTAACATTGACTTGATCAAGTACAATAAGTAGGTAATCACTTCTTCATCAGGCAACATTTAAATAGTCTCACAATTACAAATCATGAGTAGTAGATACACTTAAACTAGATAAATCCACAATGCATTTGACTCATGCACCTAAATTTTATCCCTTTTTTTTCTCCCTACTTGCACACGATATGCGTGCCCTAATGCTAATGAATTTACTTTATATCTTTTTCATCCCAACTTCACCACGATTCTTCGCAAAGCAAAAGTAGTGAACTGCCTTTAACCAGTTCTGTTTTTTAATGTGTCTTTGAGCAAGAAAGGAATGTCCCCCGGTTGGCTTATTTGGGACTAAAATTGAATGTGCTGCCCGTGGGAAAGGGATACGGAAGGAGGTCATCAATATGCGTAATTAGGGCTTAACCATCATCAAAATGACGTATCAATCTGATCGGGTGATGGAATTAATCACTTTCGGATTTAATTGTCGTCCTGCAATATATTTGTGCCTAGTTTACTGATTATAGCAGTTATAAATTATAATGGATCCAAATGCTTCTCGATTGCAACTCACAAATGCTTGTGGCTGATATGAGCGGAAGCATTTGAGTTTCACACAAGATGTCTAAAACCCATCTTATGTGCCACCTAAAGTCAAATCCACAATGCAACCTCCCCCCCCCCCCCCGGCGCTCCTTCGTACACACGATATGTGTGCCGTAACGCTAATGAATTTACTTTATATCCTTTTCATCCCAGCTTCACAAGGATTCTTCTCAAAGCAAAAGTAGTGAACTGCCTTTAATCATTTTTTTTTTTTAAACGGTCTTTGAGCAAGAAAGGAATGTCCCCCAATTGGCTTATTTGGGACTAAAAATGTGTTGCCCGCGCAAAAGGGACCCGGAATGAGGTCATCAATGTGCGTAATTAGGGCTTAACCAATTCATCAAAATGACGTATTAATCTGATTAGGTGATGCAAGTAGTCACTTTCGGATTTAATCATCGTTCTGCAATATATTTGTGTTTAGAGTTCACTAATTATAGCAGTTATATTGGATCCAAGAGCTTGTCAATTGGAGATCATAAGCAATTATAATGGATTCGAGCTCCTCTCGATTGGAGCTCATAAATGCTTGTGGCCAATTTCATATGAAACAAGGGGGATGAAATAAGGGGAAGTATTTGAGTTTCACACAAGATGGTTACAACCTGTCATGAGCTAACCATGCACACATAATATTATTCCATCACGATTTGTGGTGACATTTTTTTTTCTCCTACATGCGATGTATCCACAAAAAAAGCGCATCAAGTACTAAATTTGAGACTCAAGTAAGAGATCTGGAATATCTCAAATACATAATAAAAAAAATTACAACAAAAAAGAACTATTATTTTAAATCCAGGCTCCGTTCCTTTCGATGAAAATGTAATATTTTTGAAAAATATTTTTCTAAAAGTCATTTTCAAGGAAAATGATAATATTTTTTGGTGTTCAGTAGAAATCTAAAATTGAAGTGGAAAAATTTTTCCACTATTCGGTATCTAATTTGATTTTCCTCCATGCACTTCTTTTGATTATTATTTTTATGTTCTTTTTTATTTTTAAAAATCTAATTTTAAATTCTTTTTGGTTATTTTATTTTATTTTTAAAAATTCAAATTTTAAATTTTTTTATCCTACATTTCTTTCATTTTCTTTTTTTTTTTCTTTTCTTTACTTTTCTTTTCCTCAACTTGTTGCCAACAACGATCAACGAGCACCACCTTAGGCCTTGCCACCCTGCAATGATGCTCGGGAGTTGTCGATTTGCGAGGCTCAAGCCTTGCCAACTCTAGCGACGCTCAGGCGTCACCAATCTAGCAAGCTATAGTCATTGGCCTTCTCCAGAACCGGAGACTAGTCAAAGAAGAAGGAAAAGAAAAGGAATAAAGAATTAATTAAAACTCAATTAAAAAAATAAAAATAATAAAATAAAAATATATTTGTGAAAGAAAGTCAGGGTGAAAGAATATGTGAAAAATGTTTTCCCTTTTCTCAAAACGTGAAAACATTTTTCCCTCTTTAAGAAGACTTTTTTTCCTATGAAGATAATGTTTTCCATCATTAATTTATTTTCCGTGAAATGAACATCAGAAGATTCGAAATATTTTTTTTTTTAAAGTTATTTTTTATGAAATGAATGGAACTCTAGTGTCACGTCAAATATTCAAAGTCGGTGCCCAAATTGGCATTACATGTATTCAATCCATAGGAGCCCTTCAATTAAGAGAGACGCACAGGAGATTCATCGAATTCGAAGGCTAATACGCGATCGGAGGATTCCGGGCATTGCGTGCATTGGGTGCACGAACTTCGAATCCTCATGCACAAGAAGTGAGTCACATGACTCACATGTACATGGCTTGTCCCGTAATTCATCTTGAACTTGAAGCACTAGTTGGGCTTGGGCACCCCCAAACTTTTATCCCCCAACCCTCTTCACCCTTCCATTCTCCCCATGTATTCACCTCTTCTCTCACTCCTTTCAGCTTAAGAAGAAGAAAAAAAAAACAAGAGCATAAGACCCTCCAGAACGGAAACTTGTGGAACCTGTGAAACTCGCGGAACTATGTCTCCTGCGAAACCGGACGAGTCCAACTCGATTGCTCCACTTGAAGAGAGCCTCCACTTCATGCCCTCGGACGACGAGGAGCAACGGTACTGGAAGACGCGGTCCATCTACAGGGTCCCTGCCCGCATCACCGCCCTCAACTGCCAGGCCTACAGGCCGCAAGTTGTCTCCTTCGGCCCCTACCACCACGGCGAGGACCACCTCCTTCCCATGGAGGAACACAAGTGCCGCGCGGTCCGCCACTTCCTCAGGCGGTCCGGGAAGTGCCGTGAGCACTTCTTCGAGTCCCTGAGGGAGGTGGCGTGGGACCTCGAGGAGAGCTACGACGCGCTGGACCTGAAGTGGAAGGCAGGCAATGGCGAGGGCGCGGCACCCCTGTTCCTAGAGCTGATGGTAACTGACGGCTGCTTCATGCTTGAGATCCTGAGGTTCGCAGCCGACGAGGTGCACGACTACGCACCCAACGACCCTATCTTCAGCAAACATGGGGAGCTCTACATAATGCCAGACATTCGGCATGATATGCTGATGCTGGAGAATCAGCTTCCGATGCTAGTGCTGGATCGGCTGGTAGCTGTCGAGAGCCATGGTGAGAAGGTTAGGGCGCGTTTAGTAATGATTCTGTTCTCGTGAACTGATTCTGACAAGAAATTATTATTTTTAATTATGTTCCCGGGAACTGATTTTGACTAAAAAGAATGTGTTTGGTAACTGTCTAAAATTTCTGATTCTGGAATAGAATTGCGTTTGATAACGTGTTCATTGATTATGTTCCAAATTAATTTTTTTCTACTTTTTTACTTTCTTTTCTTTTCTTTTCTTTTTTTCCTTTTTCTCCTATTTTTCTTCTTCTTCTTGTGGCCGGTCGTCGAACCGACGACCAGCCGGACGAGGGCCAGCGACCTCACCAGAGCATTGCCGGCCCTCAACGAGGCTGGCCCTCATCAACCGAGCCTCACCGGCAGTTGGGCGAGGCTCGCCCAGCCCCGCCAAGCCTCGGCCTCGCTGATGGCCAGGTGAGCCTCGTCGGGGCTGGGCGAGGCCCGCTTGGCCACCAGCCGAGCTCGCCTAGCCTGACTGGTGGCCAGGCGAGCCTCGCCCAGCGCCGGCAAGGCTCGCCTGGCCACCGGCTGGGCTTGCCTATCTCGGTCGGTGGCCAGGCGAGCCTCGACCTCGCCAGATCTGGCGAGGCTGAGGCTTGTCGGTGGTTGGGCGTGCCTCTGGCGAGCTCGTCGGACCTCACCCTAGCCAGGCGAGCCTCCAACAAGCTCGCCGAACCTTGCCTTGGCCAGGAGAGCCTCTGGCGAGCTCGCGGGACTGACGGCCGGCGATCGGCAGTGGTGGGCAGCCGGCGGTGGTGGGCGACGGCGGACGGCAGCGGGCGGCGGCGGGCGACAGTTGAGGGATGGCGGAAGGAAAGAAGAAGAGTTTTATTGTGTTGATTCTTTTTTTGATTCTCAGACGCAAAATCAACTTTTTTTTTTATTCTCAAATCTTCTCCCAAACTGATTCTGGGAACAAATTTGTTCTCGGGAACAAAAATTTTACCAAACGCGATTTTTATCTCAAACTGATTTTGAGAACAAAAAATCAGAATTAGGCATTGTTTGGCACGTTGCCAAACAGGGCCTTAGTTTCTTAGATTTGGTCGGTCGTAAGACGAGAAAATATTACAAGTACGCAAACCGCCGTACTATGTGCACGTGACAGTACATCTTTGTGATCTCACATGAACCCTACGATGGATCCACCGAATCTAATGCTCCAAATGCATTGATTGCCCGGTTCATGATCAACCGATAATTTGATTAGTAAATCTATCACCAAAACTTCATTTTTTTTCCCTTTTACGCAAGTGGTATCAGTACAACCCCAATCTCAGATTCAACGTACTGACTTCACTCGAACAACACAGGACGACGAATCTGTCAACAGGCTCATTTTCAAAAGCTGGTTCCACGGCAAGGACATCACAGGGATGGGCAAATGCCTGCACGTCCTGGACGTCTACAGGAAGCACAAGCTGAAGGAGCCCAAGAAGAAGGACAACGTGGAGAGGAAGTACAGTGAGGAGATTATCCGGTCGCGCCTGCACGTCCTGGACGTCTTCAGGAAGCACATGCGGAAGAAGCCCAAGGACAACGTGGAGATGAAGGACGGTATGAAGCTTATCCGGTCGGCCTCGGCCACTGAGCTCAGCGAGCATGGGATCCAGTTCAAGAATAGCAAGACCCGGAGCCTCAATGACATCTCCTTTGAGGGCGGTGTCCTGAGGCTCCCCACGATCGTAGTGGGTGACAAAATCGAGTCCGTCTTCCTCAACCTCATGGCGTTTGAGCGCTTCCATGTTGGGGCCGGGAACGAGGTTACTTCCTACATCTGCTTCATGGACTACATCATCGACAAAGGGCAGGACGTTGCACTGCTCCGCGCCCAGGGTATCCTCCAGAATGACCTGGAGAGCGATGAGGCAGTAGCCAAGCTGTTCAACTTGCTGGCCAAGGGTGCAACTATGGACTCCGACAGCAGCATCAATGGCGTGCTTACCAAGGTCGAACAGTACTATAGTAACCGCTGGAACATGTGGAGGGTTAATTTCTTCCACACCTACTTCAGGAATCCTTGGGTTACATTGTCTCTCATCGCTGCCGTCTTCCTCTTTGCGCTCACCATAATTCAGACTGTATATTCCATGCTCGGCTACCACAAATGAACCATTTGCCTCTCAGTACAATAATATACTCTCTTTTTTCCACTTTTTTTGGTTTTTCTCCTGCTGACGGATGCTTGATCATCATCTCTTGATCGGTTTGTTGATTGTTGTTATGAACAATTTTCCTCCTGCTTTCAGTCATGTTCATATCCCTCTTTGAATGTTCTGAATAATGGACATTTTTGCTTAACATTATCAAATGATGATTCTCTAGTTTCAGTCTCCTTTATGTTTGTCTAATTTGAATCGGGTAGGGTGAAGGATGATCAAGTTTTAGGCAAATGAAATCTTCCACTGTACCATTTCTTCTTGATTAAATTTGTTAAGTTGCAATGAATTTAAGTGAGAAAACAAATATGGCCTTCAAAGTCATCTCTAATCACCACTTGCTTCAAACATCCTAAAAGAACAAAGGTGTTTGATTGTTGATCTCAGCATATAATTTGCTGAAATGATTTCCACCATATTAAAGATATTACAAAGCATTACAGTTTATAAGGAAACAATACAGTGATATAAATAATAAAGCTGTCGATCCCTTGATTTTAGTAATTCGAAATCTGCTTGTGATTTTGGTTGACATTTCCATATTCTTCTCTCTTGATTGATAAATCAATACCTTAACTCTCACTCAAATTGGGAATGGAACAATCCCAAATTCTCAATTTGCAATGTAAGTTTCCAAATGTGTTGTTGGAATAATAATTTGTGAAGAGATCAACAATTCAACGCACAAACATAATATACTTAGTCACAAGAGTTCCACGAGCTACTTTTTCTCGCTCATAATGATAATCTAATTCGATATGTTTAGCTTTTGCATATAACACGAGACTAATCAACATATAAATTGCAGTAATATTATCACAAAATGATAATAGTGAATTTGAGAGATGAATACCTAAATCTCTTAAAAGGAAAGATATCCAAACAATCTCAACAATTGTTGACGCCATTGCAAGATACTCTACATTGGCATTAGATTGAGCAACCTTTTGTTGCTGCTTAGCACTCCATGATATAGAGTTACTACAGGTACAAAATATCATAATTGATCGTTGAGTCAAGGAACAATTTGCCCAATCTACATCACAACATGTTTATGACTCTATAGTTAACTTGGACAGGATTCGCATTTCTCGATCTATTAGTAGCACATAGCACAAAATGTGCTTCACAATTCGAAAATGAGTCACAGCACACCAATGCATGAATTGACATACAAAATTGACTGCATATGAAATATCCAACCTTGTGATGGTGAGATTAAAAAGCTCTGACAATACATTGATATAGCATGGGATTCGAAAATAATTTCGCATTTGAGAGAATGAATGCGCATGGCTATGTGTGTGGATCCTGGCTTGCAACCCTCCATTTGAGCACACCAAAGAATTGACAAAGCATATTGTGGTTGGCACAAATAAAGACTATCAAAAATATTCTAACCTCCACAACCAAAAAATAATGTAATGGCTCTGTATCCTTCATTGTTTCATTGTAAATTCACTACTCAATGAAGAAATAAATCCATCAAGCAAGTTTGGATCATTATTGATGACAATCATATCATTCACGAATAAAAGTAGAGCTAAAATGCCATGATCTGATTTTTGAATAAACAATGAAGGATCTACAATGCTGCAAAAGAAACCAAATGCTAAAAGAAACAAGCTAAAATGATCAAACCATGCTTTTGATGCTTGCTTGAGGCCACACAAAGCTCTCTCAAGTTTGCAAGCATAAGACAGGTATCTTGCATCCTCAAAACAAGGCAGTTGCTCCATATAAACAGATTGTGACAGAAATAAATATCTATATTAAAAATAAAAATAACAAATGGGGAGTAAATTAAAAAAAATCAAAGCCCACTTGCATCAATTGTACACTCTCACTACTCTCCCTCTTATGCATACAAAAAGACCCTCTTTCTTCTAATTTATAATATGGAACAAAATTTCAATTGGACCCCCAAAAAAATATGCATCCACGGGAAGAAAAGAACAAATGTTGGTTACCGATGATGCTAATTTTTAATAACTTTTGTAATATCACTAAGTACGATGTATGACATAATGGGATGAGATGCCCATAGTTTTTCAGTTTCTACATTGAGTTATGCAATATCAATTTTGCAGACTTTAATCGTTAAATTGATTTGGAATGCCTGTGTATTCATCTTTGGTGTATTATGACCTATAAACTGTATAATGACTCGTCTGCAGTTGATTCTCACACTCTGTTCAATGCATGTTAAGGCTATTGTTAAACTTGGATTACGATCTTTACCTGTTTTGTCTAATCGTAACACCGGTAATGCACACAGAGTTGTCCGTACAATGTAGGGATTTTGATATTTATTCTTGACATTCCATTACCATTAGCACACATCAAGGGATTTTAATAACTTTTGTAATATCACTAAGTACGATGTATGACATAATGGGATGAGATGCCCATAGTTTTTCATGATCTACATTGAGTTATGCAATATCAATTTTGCAGACTTTAATCGTTAAATTGATTTGGAATGCCTGTGTATTCATCTTTGGTGTATTATGACCTATAAACTGTATAATGACTCGTCTGCAGTTGATTCTCACACTCTGTTCAATGCATGTTAAGGCTATTGTTAAACTTGGATTACGATCTTTACCTGTTTTGTCTAATCGTAACACCGGTAATGCACACAGAGTTGTCCGTACAATGTAGGGATTTTGATATTTATTCTTGACATTCCATTACCATTAGCACACATCAAGTGACCCCCATTCTATGCAAGGCAACCCCTTCATCGTTTCATGCCGACTCTTAAAGCCTGTAGTTGTTTCGGAATCATTTTCGACAGACAAGAGGACAAAGGGTCTCCTTCTGTCTCACCCCATCGTTCTGTTGAAAAACATACTAAGAAACATATATCTGGGACCAAAATCAGTCTCTACACAGACTCGAGACGATGGAAAAAGCAAAAACAGGACACGTGAGTAGAATGCCATTCCTTGTATGGGTGAGATTAGGGACATGAGGCATGTTGAGCTCAGATTAGAGCCACCAGCATCATACACCGGATGTGTCTTTGGCCGTCAAACTAGTTATCGAAGAGGTGGAAAAATTCACCAGCTCACAAGTCAAAACACAACCAGCCTACATAGCCCCCAAGGATGCCAAGAGACTCAAGGAAAAAACCTGTCCCTTAAGAACCACGAGCAGCCTTCAGTCCGTTATTGGCAGCACGTTATTAAGGAAAGAAACCACACGCTGCACTATCGAATCAAAGCAAATATGGCAAGTTTTTCACCTCCCCAACATCATTTGGTTGGGATATCACATGCCCCAATATCAGATCAAATTTTTATCAATAGGTTCAACCACCTTTCCTAATGCCAAATAGCTGCAAAATCTGAAGATTGAAAATATGAGCAGGTTGGTCGACTTGAAGGGATCCACAGAACATGCAAGTTTATCGATAACATACTTGATTTTGTTAAATATAAAGGAACTGAGTCTTCTCAATCATCAGTTACTATAAATTCAGTAGATAGAGAAAGAACACGTGAGGAAAAACAAAAGACAGAAAAGCAACAAAGAGCTGGTGATCAACGAGCTGGTGATCAAGGGTGGAGAACTCGTGGTGAAGACAAACTTGGATTGACATCAATGAAGAAGAAGCCTGAGATGAAGAGTGACATGGATCGCCAAGTTATAACAGATCTAAACTAGCACGTGTGCGGTTATTCAGCTGAAAAGGGGAAAAACAAATGAAGAAACAGTTAGTTGAATTCTATTTTTCTCTTTTATGAGCTGTATTCAGTTTTCCGTTCTTTAAGTAGTCTTCTCCCTCCTCGATGGATGTAGAGAGAAAATATAGAGAGAGAAGAGAGTAGAAATATAGAGAGAGAAAGCTTAGAGAGCTATCATCAATGGATGCTCTGCAATTGTGTAGCTGATACGTGCTGTGATAGAGAGATAGAAACAAGGGATGTAAAACAGAGGATTTTGTATTCAAAAGCTGTCGTTGATCATAGAAGCTTTGTACTACAATCATATTGATATAGAGTAATTCAAAGTATTTCTTTTGCTGATTTCGCTGTATCCTGATCCATTTCTTCATCTTCATCTTCACATGGTATCAGAGCCATAGTATCCTAAAGAAATCATCTTGTTGTTGCGCATTCAACCTTGGATTTCTCAGAAGGTTTTCATCTAGCAGGCGATCATATCTGCCAGAGGGATCCATTCAGTAGCTATTCATTAGATCGAGAAAGAAGAAGCTGAAGTTGCAGCAGATTGCAATATCACCGTAATTGTGTTAGTTCTTCATAACACTATTGCTATCTTCCTCTTCAAAGCTGAGAAAATACAACAATGGCAGTAAGAGCACCAAAGTATCCCATTCCTATACATGTGAATATCTCTAACTTTGTCACAATTAAGCTTGCCGAAGACAATTTCCTCTTATGGCAAGCTCAAATCCAAAGGTTTCTGAAAAGCCAAGAACTCTTTGGCTTTATTAATGGTGATATTACATCACCTCCTCGAATGCTGCAAAATGTAGTTGAAGGATGTGAGATTGAAGCTGTAAATCCAGACTATATTGACTGGACAAAAACTGATCAGCTGGTTTCTTCATGGATAAGTGGAGCTGTCTCGGAGAATATACTGAGCTTAATAATTGGTTTAGAAACATCTTATGAAGTGTGGCAGACACTTCTGAGTCGCTTCACACAAAAATCAGTAGCTAGAGAATTCGAATTAAGGGGAAAACTTCAAGCTTGTCAAAAACATGATAGAGCTCTTTCAGTCTATCTTCGAAAATACAAGTACATATGTGATCAGTTAAATGCTATAGGAAAACCTGTGGATGACATAACCAAGCTATTTGGTGTGTTGGAAGGCTAGGAGCTAAATATGAAAATTTCCAAACAACAATATACTGTCTAAAGCCTCAACCTGAGTATGATGAGGTAATTGCACAATTAGAGAGGTTTGAGTCAAGAATGCAGAACTATTCCAGGACCCAATTTAACTCCAATATGGCTTACTTTGGGCAAAGACACCCTCAAGCACAGTTTAAAGAAACAACTGATGGAGAGTACATATCTCAAAATTCAGGTTTTGTAGCCCAAAGAGGTAATTACAGAGGAGGCCGTAGCTATGGTAGGGGACGTTTTCTTAATAACAGGGGCCGAGGATTTAGATACCCTGGAGACAATTTAGGTTATAGATCCAGCAATACCAGCTATATGCAAGAGAATCAGAGAACCAAACCTTATCAAAATTCTTCTGATTCTGGTTTCACCTCAAGATTTCGTCCCTATGCTGGCCCATCACAGAGATATCAAGAAGTGAAGTCTTATCCTTCTAATCTAACTCTTTCCAAGAGTATGCAGGATGAGAAGGCAACTAGTAGCATAAAATTAGAGTGTCAAATCTGCAAGAAACCAGGTTATGATGCTTTACACTGCTGGTATAGATTTGATAACTCGTATCAAGCTGAGGAGATATCAACAGCTCTGGCAGCTATACATCTTGAAGATGCCAAAGGCAGCGAATGGTATCCAGATACTGGTGCAACTGCACATATCACAGCTAATTCTGGTATACTTCATAACTCTTCTAAATATACTGGATATGATACTGTCATGATTGGTGATGGAACACATCTGTCTGTTACATGCACTGGCGATACATTGCTACATACTGGAAAGAGTTTGTTGCCACTAAATGATGTCCTAATTGTCCCTGATATAAAGAAAAATCTTCTGTCAGTATCCAAGTTAACAGATGATTATCCTTGCTCATTTGTTTTTGACAAATTTGGTGTATATATAAAGGACAACTGGACCAACACAACTTTGCTGATCGGAAGGAAAACTAAAGGACTATATCAAGTGAATTCACAAACAACACAAGCCTTTCTAGCCCAAAGACACAGAGCAATAGAAGAGGACACATGGCATCAAAGATTAGCACACACCAATTTGAATATCTTGAAGTATTTGCAAAATCAAAAACTCATTCAGTGTAGCAGTAGAATGCTGAATGTATGTAGTAGTTGTCAAGTTGCAAAGGCTGTAGCTTTACCATTTCCATCATCCGAATCTGTAACAACTATGCCCCTACAGAAAATTCATTGTGATATATGGGGTCCATCACCTATGACTTCATTTCAGAATTTCAAATACTATGTTCTGTTTGTGGATAACTTCTCTCGATTTAGTTGGATATATCCATTGAAATTGAAGTCAGACTTTTATAAGATTTTTGTTCTGTTTCAAAAGCAATTAGAGAACCAATTTGAGTCAAAAATCAAGATCTTTCAGTGTGATGGTGGAGGAGAATTTATTAGTCACAGATTTCAAGCTCACTTACAAGACTGTGGTATCAAACAGAATCTCTCTTGCCCTTATACACCTGCTCAGAATGGCATCTCTGAAAGAAAACATCGACATATTGTTGAATTAGGTCTTGCCATGTTATATCATGGTAAAGTTCCTCTGAAATATTGGGTTGATGCTTTTATTATAGCTAACTATGTCATCAATCTTCTTCCAACACCAAAATTGCAAATGCAATCACCTTACAAAAAGCTGTATCACTAAGAACCAACTTATGATCACCTCAGGGTATTTGGTTGTGCCTGCTATCCATGCTTACGACCCTATGCTCAGCACAAGTTTGATCCAAGATCTCTCACCTGTGTGTTCATTGGCTATAGTGAACACCATAAAGGCTACAGATGTCTTGTACCCTCAACAGGTCGAGTATATATCAGTAGACATGTGAAGTTTGATGAGAAGTTTTTCCCTTTTACTAAGCTGTGTCTAACAAAGTATGCATCTCTCACAACATTATATCAGTTATGGGCAGAAGAAGTACAATTAACAGAGTCAGCAAGCAAGAAAACAGATTCTATTATACCTTCTACTTCTTCTCAGACATGTGCAGCCCATCTGCAGCTCAATGAAGATAATACAGCAATAAATTCACAGTCTTCAACAGAAATTGCTGTACCTTATACTGCTCAATCACTACAACCAGCAATAACACAAGAATATGTCATTTCTACAACAACACCACACAATGAAGTATCTTCACCTATACAATATGAACACATGTCTACTAGTAATACAACAATACCCTATAATACAAGTATTGGATCTGAACAAATTATCCCTTCTCATATATCACAAGGGGTCATTTCCAGTCTCTCAACACAGGAGGCAACTTCCAGTCATCCAATGTAGACTTGATTCAAATATGGAATTATCAAGCCTAATCCCAGGTATGCATGTCTTGCTGTCTATAAGGTACCTTATGAACCAAAGTCAATTAAATCAGCATTGGCACATGAAGGTTGGCATAAAGCAATGACAGAAGAAATGGATGCATTATATCAAAATAAAACCTGGGACTTGACTCCTCGAACTAAATACATGAATGTAATTGGCTGCAAGTGGGTCTTTAAAACGAAACTTGCCTCTGATGGTAGCCTTGATAGATTGAAAGCTCGCTTAGTTGCTAAAGGCTTTCATCAGGAAGAAGGAATTGACTTCACAGAGACTTTCAGTCCAGTAATCAAGCATGCCACCATTAGAATAGTTCTATCTGTAGCAAAGATGAGACAGTGGCCTATTCATCAACTTGATGTTAAGAATGCATTTCTACATGGCACACTTAATGAAATAGTCTACATGGAGCAACCTCCTGGCTTTCAAGATCCACAGAAACCTTCTCATGTATGTTTACTCAGAAAGTCACTTTATGGTCTTCGACAAGCTCCTAGAGCATGGTTTGATAAGTTCAGTGATTTTTTACTGGCATATGGATTCTTTTGCAGCTCCACAGATCCATCTTTATTCATATGTCATCATAAACAAGATACCATTCTTCTACTGTTATATGTTGATGACATTGTCTTAACTGGAAGTTCCTTTCAACTACTCTCTGGTTTGATTCATTCTCTCAGTCTCGAGTTTCACATGAAAGATCTTGGCCCACTACATTACTTCCTTGGCATTTAAGTCAAACAAAATTCTAATCATTTATTCTTGTGTCAGACCAAATATGCTAGTGATCTTCTCACTCAAGCTCAAATGTCTAAATGTAAACCAATTTCCACTCCTCTGCCGCTAAGACCTCTCATTCTGCAAAATGATTCTGCTTCTTTATCCAATCCTACTGAGTACCGCAGTCTAGTTGATGCTCTTCAGTATCTCACTTTAACACGCCCTGACATTGCCTATGCTACCAATTTACTCTGTCAAAAATTACAGACACCAACTATTGCAGACCTCTATAGACTTAAAAGGGTTCTGCGATATATCAAAGGCACTATCAGTCTTGGCATATTCATTCATTCTCAAAGCTCTCCACATTTGTATGGTTTTTCAGATGCAGACTGGGCTGGATGTATCGAAACTCGAAGATCAACTACAGGTTTCTGTACTTATATTGGCTCCAACCTTATTTCTTGGGCAGCCAAGAAGTAGACCACAGTAATTAGATCTTCTACAGAAGCTAAGTATCGTGCTCTTGCTTCAACCTCTGCTGAACTTACCTGGATAAGTTTTGTCTTGCGAGACATAGGATATGCTCTCACTCATCCCACACATCTGTTCTGTGATAATAAGTCAGCCATTGCTCTCACTGCCAATCCTGTGTTACATGCTCGAACAAAACATATCGAAGTGGACTTCCACTTCGTTCGAGAAAAAGTCTCCTCAGGATCCCTTCATGTCCAATATATCCCAAGCAATTCTCAACTTGCTGATATTTTCACCAAGTCTCTCTCACGGTTATCACATTGCCAACTACGTACCAAATTGGGCCTTGGTTTTCCACCCATTCCCAATTTGAGGGGGGATGTTAAATATAAAGGAACTGAGTCTTCTCAATCATCAGTTACTATAAATTCAGCAGATAGAGAAAGAACACGTGAGGAAAAACAAAAGACAGAAAAGCAACAAAGAGCTGGTGATCAACGAGCTGGTGATCAATGGTGGAGAACTCGTGGTGAAGACAAACTTGGATTGACATCAATGAAGAAGAAGCCTGAGATGAAGAGTGACATGGATCGCCAAGTTATAACAGATCTAAACTAGCACGTATGCGGTTATTCAGCTGAAAAGGGGAAAAACAAATGAAGAAATAGTTAGTTGAATTCTGTTTTTCTCTTTTATGAGCTGTATTCAGTTTTCCGTTCTTTAAGTAGTCTTCTTCCTCCTCGATGGATGTAGAGAGAAAATATAGAGAGAGAAGAGAGTAGAAATATAGAGAGAGAAAGCTTAGAGAGCTATCATCAATGGATGCTCTGCAATTGTGTAGCTGATACGTGCTGTGATAGAGAGATAGAAACAGGGGATGTAAAACAGAGGATTTTGTATTCGAAAGCTGTCGTTGATCATAGAAGCTTTGTACTACAATCATATTGATATAGAGTAATTCGAAGTATTTCTTTTGCTGATTTCGCTGTATCCTGATCCATTTCTTCATCTTCATCTTCATCTTCACAGATTTCACGAAGGAACCCATGGTAAAACTTCCCGGAACTTCACTTATCAGATTCTACGCGATGTCCTATATGTAAATAAAGAAAGAAAAATTCACCTCCAGAGAGTAGTGGCTCGACCACAGTCACAGAGCATATGGCGTTTGGCCCTACAAGGTCAATATTTCCTCAAATTGGGTAACATTAGAAACTCAGAGCACCCGCAATCCACAACCTTCACCAAAAGAAGATTGGATTGTAAAGCTAGCCAACTAGGTCTCTCTCTGCCGTAAGTATTGACTAGCAGCTGACTTGGTTGGATAGCAAGGCCAAAGGATGGATCAGAAAGAAAAACAAAATTCCCAGAGATGAGTACATAAGGAGAAGAGCTTCGTACAACATCGCAAACAGGGGGAGCTCACTCGTCCATATCCTCTTCTCCATCAGCTTCCACCTCTTCATCCTCCCTCCTGAGCTGACCACATACATTACACTCCATTATATCAGAAGGAGCATCATCCGACCACAGAGGCAGAGGAGCCAATGTCCCGCCGCAGTTTTTCCTGTTGCACATATACCTGACGAAGAAATATGCATGGGGGAAGTCCGTCTCTTTCTCCTCTGCAATACCCACCTCTGACCCGCTCATTTGTTCATCGGCATCCTCATCCATCCCTTCACCGTCACCATCATCGTCTTCGCCGATATCATCGTGCTCGTTCTCATCATCGGACCAATTGGCCTCGACCTTGCACCGATCGCAGTCACAGGCGAACCGGTAGTCTTCCATCAACCTCTTCTGCCTATTCGCATAATTCAAGTTGACAGGAAGATAACTCAGGCAGATCTCCCTCCCTTGAGGGACATCATGGATCATCCGCACGATTATATCAGTATTGCCATCAGAAGCAGAGTCCACATAGTCAAATCTACAAGCATTTGGATTGCAATCGTGGTTGAAGAAAGAAGGTCTTGGATAAATGCCGTAAGCTCTCACCGATCTCTCCCCATCCACCTCGCCCCCACCCCACGACGAAACCGGCTCCATCAAACCGAAAGCGTTGAGCTTGTCCTTCGACAGCAAGGCCACGATCAATTCAAGAGAAAACCCCTGAGGAAAAGGCGAACCCGGAGGAGGGGCAGGACAAACCGAGGCGAGCAGCGAATGCAGGAACCGGGCGGCCGAGACGGTGTCGTCGGCGTGCGCCTCTCGGCCCTCCTTTTTCTGAGGTCAAAGACAAACTTTTTCCTTTTCATTTTATCACTTTGTTTTTTTTACCTAAATTCCGTTTTTCTTAAGTTAATTTGAAGTTTGACGCAAAAGTAAATTTCAACATATAAAAACAAATTTTATTAGAGATAACAAAAAAATCGAAGCTCACTTGCGTCAATTCTATATACTCCCACTACTCTCCTTCCTAAAAAAAAAAAAAAAAGACCCACCCTCCTTTCATCTTATTTTATAGACTTATGAAACAAAATTTCATTGAAACCTAAGAAAACTATTGCTTTAGCAAATGAATAAAAGTTTATTGTTTGATTAACGGAGTTACTCCTGTCTCTTTGTATGGTTTGACATTCAATCATAGAAAAATAGAGATAACATACCCAAAATACTCTTTTACACACTCTCTCAATTTCTAATAAGTAACTACACAAAAACACCTTCCGGTTGTGACGGCCATAAGTTATAATCACGACTAAACTAATCAGATTACTGATGATTGATGATTATTATATTAATCTCTATTGTAAGCAATATGACTATTAATATGATACATAATTAGTGGTGTCGTTATATGATTCTTGCAATATACGAATTGCGGTGAATATACTCACCATTCTAATAAATAATAATTCCCATAATTATTATTAAGCATGATGTATATAAAGGGATGAGATTTGAGTTTCCGAGTTATGGAATATCACCCAAAAAATTTGAGAAGACATAATACACAAGACAACTCCATTTATTAGCTCATGCTGACTCCTTGAAGCGTGTAGCTGTTTCAGTATCATTTTTGACGGATGGAAGGATGATGTTCCTTCTGTTCTGTCTCACCTCGTCGTCTTGCTGTTGAGAAACATACCGAGAAATATATAACTGGGGACCAAACTCAGTCTCTACACAGGCTCGAGACGATGAAAACACGAAAACAAGATACGCGAATAGGAGGCCATTCGATGTCTCCTTATATGGGTGAGATTAGGGACATGAGGGAAGATCGCTGAGCTCGGATTGGAGAAACTAGCATCATACACCGGACGTATCCTTTGCAGTCGAACTAGTGAGGGAAGAAGCAATGGAAACTCACCAGTTCACAAGTCCAAACACAACCAGGCTAGTATGGCCCCAAGGATTCCGAAGAGAAAGAAAAAGACCTGTCCCTTAAGATCCACAAACAACCTTCCAATTGAATCAAAGCGTATATGGCAAGTTTTTCCACCTCCCAACATCATAGGTGGGGAAATCATATCCTCAGATCAAATCTCTTATCAATAGATTCGATCACCATTTCTAATGCCAAAGAGCTGCAAAATCTGAGGATTGACAAATACGAGCAACTTAGTTAACTTAAAGGATCCACAAAACATTCCAGTTAATCAATACACATACTCAATGATTCCAAGAAAGAACTCATGGTAAATCTTCCCGGAACTTCAACTTATTAGATTTCAAATGATATCTTGAAGTAAATAAAGAAAGAAAATTCACCTCCAGAGAATTGCAGCTACACCATCGTCACAGACAGAGCACATGGCATTCGGCATCACAAGATCAATTTTTTCCCACCAAATGGCTGAAATTAGGAACTCAGTACTCGCAACCCACAACTTTCACCACAAGAGGATTGGATTGTAAAGCAAAGTTCTACAAGCTAGCCAACTAGGTCCCTCTACTGTTAAGCATTGACTAACAGCCGATTCGTTTGAAGTGCAAGGCCAAAGGATGGTCTAGAAAAAAAAAAACAAAATTCCCAGAAGTGAGTCCATAAGGAGAAGAGCTTCTTACAACATCGCATCTCCGTCGGCTTCCGCCTCTTCATCCTCCCTCCTGAGTTGACCGCATACATTATTACATTCCATTATATCAGAGGGACAGCCATCCGACGGAGGCAAAGGAGCCACTATCCTGCCACAGTTTTTCCTGTTGCGCATATACGTGACGAAGACATACGCATGGGGGAAGTCGGTCTCTTTCTCCTCCGTGATACCCACCTCTGACCTGCCCATTTGTTCATCGGGTGTCCTCATCCATCCCTTCATTGTCACCATCGTCGTCTTCGTTGCTATCATGGTTCTCATTTTGGTCATCGGACCAATTGGCCCCGACCTTGTGCTGATGTGGCTAGACTCGAGCTCACTGAGCGTTGCTGACCTCTGGTGAGGCTTGAGCTCACTGGAATCTAGTGAGATTAACCTTGCCTGTTGCAGGCGATCGGCCAAAGAAGAGGCAAAAAAGAAAAACAAAAAAAAAAAGTAATTGAAAATTCGATTTTAAAAGTAAATAAAAATAAAAATTAAAAATAAAACAATATCAAAGGAGTGGACGAAGGTTGGTACCAAGCGGTTGAAAATATTTTCTAATTCATTTTCTCATTTCAGTTAAACACCTAAAATATTATTATTCTCCTAGAAAAACTATTTACTGGAAAAAAAAATTGGATGCATCACATTTTTATTATTTTATTTTATTTTTTTAAGTTTATTTTTGGGTTTCAGCCAAATGGGGCCAATGTAACATTGAACATGATCTAGTACAGTAGGTAGGTAATCACTTCTTCATCTGTTCAACATTTAAATAGTCTCACAATTATAACTCATGAGTGGTAGATACACTTAACATAGACAAATTCACCATGCATTCGATTCATGCTCCTAAATTTTATCTTTTTTCCTCCCCTTCTTGCACACGATGCGTGTGCCCTAACGGTAGTGAATTTATTTTGTAAGGATTCTTCTCAAAGCAAAAGTAGTGAAATGCCTTTAATCAGTTCTTTTTTTTTAATCAGTCTTTGAGCAAGAAAGGAATGTCCCCCAGTTGGCTTATTTGGGAAAAAAACCAAATGTGTTGCCCGCACGAAAGGGACCTAGAATGAGGTCATCAATATGCGTAATTAGGGCTTAACCAATTTATCAAAATGACGTACTAATCTGATCGGGTGAGGGTCTGGCAATATATTTGTGTTCAAAGTTTACTAATGATAGCAGTTATAATGGATCCAAGTGCTTCTCGATTGGAGCTCAAAAGCAATTATAATGGGTTGGAGCTCTTCTTGATTAGAGGTTATAAATGCTTGTAGCCGATTCCGTATGAAACAGGTGGAAGTATTTGAGTTTCACACAAGATAGTTATTACTAGTCTTATGTGCCATCTAAGTTATTTAACATGAAGTTATATGATTGTCGTGAACAAACCCTGCACACATAATATCATTACATCACTATTTGTGGCAACGTTTTTTTCTTTTATATATGTGCAGCGTATGCATGAAAAAAGTGCATTGAATACTAAATTTGAGACTTGAAAGAGACCTAGAATATCACAAATATATAATGAAAAAATGACGACAAAAAAGAAGTATAATTTTAAATCTAGTGTCACGTCAAATACGTAAAGTTGGTGTCCAAATTGGCACTGCAAGTATTCAATCCATAGGAGCCCTTTGATTGAGAGGGACACACGGGAGATTCATCGAATTCACAGGCTAATGCACGATCCGGGGATTACGGGCGTTGCGTGCATGAAATTCGAATCCTGGTGCAGGAGAAGTGAATCACATGTACATGGCTTGTCCCGTAACTCATATTGAAGTATTAGTTGGGCCTGGGCACCCCCAAAGTTTCATCGCCCAGCCCTCTTCACTCTTCCATTCTCTCCCTCTCCCCATATATTCACCTCTTCTCTCACTCCTTACAGCTTGAAGAAAAAAAAAACAAAAAAACATAAAACAAGAGCAAAAGACCCTCCAGAACAGAAACTTGTGGAACCTGTGAAACTTGTGGAACTACGTCTCCTATGGAACCGCACAAGTTCGACTCGATTGCCCCACTTGATGAGAGCCTCCAGTTCATTACCTCCGATGACGAGGAGCAACGACACTGGAAGATGCAGTCCATCTACAGGGTCCCCGCACGTATCACCACCCTCAACGGCGAGGCCTACCAGCCACAAGTTGTCTCCATCGGCCCCTACCACCACGGGGAGGCCCACCTCCTCCCCATGGAAGAACACAAGCTTTGCGCGGTCCGCCACTTCCTTAAGCGGTCCAAGAAGCCTATGGAGAGCTTCTTCGAGTCCCTGAGGGAGGTGGCGTGGGACCTCGAGGAGAGCTACGACGCTCTGGACCCGAAGTGGAAGGCAGGCAGCGGCGAGGGCGTGTTACCCCAGTTCCTGAAGCTGATGATGACTGACGGCTGCTTCATGCTCGAGCTCCTGACGACTACGTGTTGAACGTGTTGATAATCGGCGTCGCAGCGGAAGTGGATAGGAATTTTGCAATTATGTCGGGAGCTATAGAAATCGATCGAAATAAAACGAGGAACAAAAGGACACCGGAAATTTACGTGGTTCGGTCCGAATGTCGGAACCTACGTCCACGGGAAGAGCCAGCAAATCAATCCATTATAAATCGGAGAATTACAGGATTACAATCACACATATGCACTCAAGTGTTTTCCAGCCCTACTTTATAGCCGGTACCCACGGTGTTTAATAAAACAAGTCACTGAACTCAACTCAGCACAAAACCTCTCTGAGCTCTCTCGTCTCTCACACTCTCTCGAGCTTTTTCTTCTTGCTCTCTGCCGAGCTCTTTTCTTTTGCTCACCTTGCATCTTCGGACGTCTTCTCCTCATATAGAGAGAAGGGCAGAAAACAAGACAAAACAAAAGAAAATAAATGGCCTCATTAAATGCAACGCAGGCGCCCACAAGACAAGCCCACAATCGGCACCGAACGCCCACCATATTTGAAGGCATGCATGCGGATCGTGCATGTGCATGGGCAAGCATTTAATGAGGAGGAAGAGAGTCAACAAACGTGCGCCTATGATCCTTGAAGATAACCGTGAGCTGAGGTGGGCGGCCGTCTTCGAATTTCTTGTTCATGGAGAGAAGCAAGCGTATGACCATCATCCACTGACACACACGTAGAATAGCTTCTGCCTTCTCTCTTTCTTTATTCTGCCATCCCTCTTTCTTTATCAATAAAAGCAAGAGAAACCCACAAAAGAGAAACCGTGAAAGAGGGAATTCGGCGCCTACAATTGTTGACCAATTTTCTACGTGCATGGCCATGTGCATGCAGCTGGTGGTGGGTTCTTTATTTAATATAGAATATTGTTGATCCCTTCCTTTGCTTGCATGCTTGAAGAATAAAACCCCATGCAGCTTTTGGTTTCTTCCTTCTACCCATACGCACGAAGAGATGGGATTAATGCCGGAACAAGAAAATTCGAAGACATCACAAAGTCTCCCTTGAACTTTGTTATTTGGCCAAACTTATGCGTATTAATCTAACGGGCTCAAACTTGAGACACAATATAACAGAACGACCCCATCTTCAGCTACCACGGGTTTCTCTACATGATGAATGACATTTGGAAGGATATGTCGATGCTGGAGAATCAGCTTCCGATGCTAGTGCTGGAGCGGCTGGTGGCTGTGGAGAGCGATGGCAAGGAGGTTACTTTCTTAGATTTCAGTCGGTCGTAAGATAAGAAAATATTGCAAGCACGCAAACCACTATACTATGTGCACCTAACAGTACATCTTTGTGATATCACATGAACCCTACGATGGATCCACCGAATCTAATGCTCCAGATGCATTGATTACACAGTTCACAATCAACCGATAATTTGATTGAAACTTCATTTTTTTTCCCTTTATCGCAAGTAGTATCAATACGACCACAATCTCAGATTCAATGTGCTGACTTCACTCCAACAACACAGGACGACCAATTCGTCAGCATGCTCATCCTCAAGTTGTGGTACTCCAAAAAAAGGCCATCAAAAGGATGGGCAAATGCCTGCACTTCCTGGACGTTATCAGGAAGGGCACGCTGATGGAGCGCAAGAAGGACGAGGAGGAGGTTACTTTCTTAGATTTCACTCTGTCGGAAGATGTTATTGCAAGTATGCTAGCCACCGTACTATAGGCACCAAACAGTACATCTTGGTCAACTCACCCTACGAAGGATTTACTGAATCTAATGCTCCAAATGCACTGGATGCACGGTTCCAGATCAACTGACAATTTGATGATTAAATCTATCACCGCCATAGGAAACTTTATTTCTTCCCCCTTTTACTCAAGTTGTATCGATCCAACCACAATCTTGGATTCAATGTACTGACTTTACTTCAACAACACAAGGGGACAAATCCGACAACAGGCTCATCCTCAACTTCTGCTCCCCCAGTAAGGGCATCGCGAGGATGAGCAAATACCTGCACGTCCCAGACTTCTTCAGGAAGTGCATGCTGTTGGACCCCAAGAAGAAGGACGACGTGGACAGGCTGAACTTTCTGACGACTATCCAATTGGCCACCGAGCTCGACGAGCATGGGATCTGGTTCAAGATTAACAAGACCGACAGTATCAAGGACATTTCCTTTGCAGACGGCGTCCTGATGCTCCCCTACATCCAAATGACGGAGGTCACCATGTCCTGCATCCTCAACATCATGGCGTTCAAGCGCCTCCATGTCAGGGCTGGGAACGAGGTCACATCCTGCATCTACTGCATGGGGCACATAATTACCAAGGGGCGGGACGTCACACTGCTCCGCGCCCAGGGCATCATCGTGCATTTCCTGGCAAGCGATGAAGCAGTAGCCAAGACGTTCAACTCGCTGACGTGCTCGAGGAGGTCAACAAGTACTACGATAAGCGCTGGAACATGTGGAGGTCTAATCTCATCCACACCTACTTCAGGAATCCTTGGGTTGCATTGTCTCTCATTGCTGCCATCTTCGTCTTTGCGCTCACCATAATTCAGACTGTATATTCCGTGCTCGACTTCCACAAATGAACCCTTCGCCTCTCAGAACAATAATATACTCTCTTTCTTCCATTTTTCTTGGTTTTTCTTCTGTTGAAGGATGCTTGATCATCATCTCGTGATCGGTTTGTCGAATGTTGTTATGAATGATCTGTTAAAATATTAATATATTTTATTATGATTCCAATATTCAATTCTCAATAAATTCCCAATTGATTCCCTATATTAATTCCAATTATTGCCCTTATTTACCCACGTGTATTAAGTGATATTTGTCCGTTATTACATTACCATAATGGTCTTGATGGGAGATACCGGTAACGTAACCAACAGAATAAAATCGTCAGGTCGTCTGTTTCAAACCCTAACGATACAAAAAAAAAAACACACCATCAAGTTTTTGTAAAGGGGATTGAGCAGTAGAACAGGACGTGTGTTTTCTACATTGCAAATCTCTCGTGCTGTGTTGTGTGGATCCATCAAAGATCCGGAGGTTTCCCACTTCTAGATTTCATCAATGGCTGGAGGTAAGTTGATATTATGTTTCTGCTATTCGATCCCGGATTTGTATGAATTTACCTGTTATGGACAAATTCGGGATCTCCAAGTTTTGTTTATATGCAATCTCTAACAGTTGGTATCAGAGCCCTTATTAGCAATCTCTGCCTTGGTGAAGCCTTTTGGAATTTATTTTATTGAATTATATGTGGATAAATTTCGGATTTGTATATGGCTTGGATCGGAATTGAGAATTCCGACCAAATTCGGGCTACCCCCATGAGATAATGGATCTGAATGATCACACCGCCATTAGGAAGAGAAATCTATAAATTTTTTCGACATATTACTGATCCTCATAAGAAATCGAGCGGTGAATTTTTGTGGTTAGGGTTTGATAGGGCAGACTGTTTTTTTTGGCTTAATTCTGGTTCATATATGGTCGTTTTTGCTGGATCTTGAATCTATTCGTTCGTCCCGGCGTTCTCTTCGAAACCCATCATCCAATTTGGTCGGACATGGGCTGTGGGAGGAGACCCAGACGGCGGAACAGAGGCGGTCGCGGCGGAAGAAGCGGCGGAAGAAAGCCCGAAAGAAGACCTCGGGCGCGTGCGTCGCACACACCCGAGCGCAGCAGCAGGCGCGTGCAACGCACGCGCCCGAAGGGCTGTAGCGGGCGCGTGCAACGCACGCGCCCGAGAGGCTGCAGCGGGCGCGTGGAAGCACGCGCCCGAGTGGCTGAAGCGGGCGCACACGCGTGCATTGCACGCGTGCCTGTGGTTTCTCAATTTTGCCCCTCCACTTTAGGAAAATTGCGATTCTGCCCTTGCCCGCAAAATTCTCAATTTTGCCCCTCCGCCTTTATAAAAATTGCGATTCTGCCCTTGCCCGCGCAAAATTCCGATTTTGCCCTTTTTGGCGTGAAATTCCTGTTTTACCCCTTAAAAGTAAAATTCCAATTCTGGCCTTGCGTGCAAAATTCCAGTTTTACTCCCTTTGCACGTGATTTTACTGTTCTACCCTAAGGTGCAATTCTATGAAGAAAATTAAATGTCTAGTGATCCGTATATATTTAATTAATTAAGGATTAGCCACAGCATCTTTGATTATATTAAATTATATACATTAAGAGCCTTTGGATCACATATGGTTAAAGACAATAATTGTAATTATTCACATTAATATTATGAATTTTATCCCACAGGAATTTTCAATATATTAATGTGATTAATTAGGATGAAATATTATTTTATCTTTCTTAATTTACCCACAGGGATTAAGGAAGGGAATATAATTTGATAGTTTCATCATGAAATAATTATGAATCAATTTAAATTAGAAACTTAACCCACAGGTAGTTTTTGATGTTATATGATTCATATTTTAAAACATGTTTTACATTGGTAAAATATGATCTAAGTTTATTTGCCTCAAATATATTGATACATAAGTTTCCTTTGATTATAATGCAGTTTTACCACCTACGATTAATTCTGGTATAATTGTTCCTGAGCTTACGGGAAATAACTTCAAAGAATGGAGAGAATTAGTTCTTCTCCAATTGGGGTGCATGGATCTTGATTATGCTCTTAGGTCAGACGAACCACTTGAACCTACTGAGAGTAGTACTCATGTTGAGCATACTCATTATGCTCAATGGGAGCGGTCCAACCGTCTCAGTGTGATGTACATAAAGACAAAACTCTCTGCTAGCATTTGTGGTTCGGTCATTCAGCATAACAATGCCAAGGAATTGCTGAAGGCCATTGATGCACAATTTGAGTCTTCAGAGAAGGCGCATGCCATGACCCTAATTATGAAGTTCTCATCATTGAAGCTTACCAGTGTAAGAGGTGTGCGTGAGCACATCATGAAGATGAGGGACATTGCAGCTCAGCTGAAGAATCTTGAGGTTGGGATATCAGAATCCTTTCTTGTATACTATATCCTAAATACTCTCCCACAAGAGTATGCTTCCTTCAAGATCTCTTACAACACACATAACACTAAGTGGTCAATTAATGAACTCATGACCATGTGTGTTCAAGAGGAAGAGAGGCTACTTATGGAGAAAGGAGAAAGTGCTCATATGGCAACACGGGATAAGTATAAAGGGCAAGGTAAGCAAAAGGGGAAGGGTAAGATGTCTCTACCTCCCCAAGCTGGCATTAAGAAGGAATCCAAGTGCTTCTTCTGTAAAAAGAAGGGGCACATGAAGAAGGATTGCGCCAAATTTAAGACGTGGCTCCAAAAGAAAGGTAACCAACTCACATGTGTATGTTATGAAACTAATATGGTTGATGTGAGTCACAACACTTGGTGGATTGATTCTGGTTCTACAATCCACATTTCGAATTCCTTGCAGGGTTTTCAGAACCAGCGGAATCCAGTGGGAAGTGAACAAGGCATCTATTCAGGAAACAAGATGCGCTCGCGTGTGGAAGCTATTGGGACATGCAGATTAGTTCTCAGTAGTGGTTTTGTTTTAATTTTGGAAAAGACCTTTTATATTCCTAGTTTTTCTAGGAATTTAATTTCAGTTTCAAGACTTGTACCTTTGGGATACTCTTTTGAATTTTCAGATTTAATATTCAATTTATCGTATAAATCTGAAATTGTTGGGAGTGGTATTTTGTCTGACGGTCTTTTTCGAATTAATTTACAAGACAATACCGTTAATAATGCGATGCACGTTCATAATAATGCTGGGATAAAACGATGTGTTGTGAATGAGAATTCCTCTATGTTGTGGCACCGGAGGTTGGGACATATCTCCATGGATAGAATTAAGAGACTAGTAAATGATGGAGTACTTAATACTCTAGATTTTACTGATTATGACACTTGTGTGGACTGTATAAAGGGAAAACAGACCAACAAGTCAAAGAAAGGTACTAAGAGGAGTACAGAAATATTAGAAATCATACATACAGATATTTGTAGTCTAGATATGGACTCAAATGGTCAGAGATACTTCATTTCTTTCATAGACGATTATTCACGATTCATGTATCTCTACTTGCTTCGTAATAAGCACGAAGCACTAGATGCCTTCAAGGTATTTAAAACCGAAGTAGAGAAACAATTCGACAAGAAAATTAAGATCGTGAGATCGGATAGAGGTGGAGAATACTATGGTAGATACACTGAAGATGGACAAGCACCTGGTCCATTTGCGAAGTTTCTTGAAGAGCATGGGATTATTGCCCAATACACTATGCCTGGTTCACCAGACCAAAATGGTGTCGCAGAAAGAAGAAACCGAACATTATTGGACATGGTGCGGAGTATGCTTAGCAACTCCAAACTTCCTAAGTTTTTGTGGAATGAGGCTCTTAAAACAGCTATGTACATATTAAACCGAGTTCCAACCAAGGCTGTTCCAAGAACACCTTTTGAATTATTCAAAGGTTGGAAACCGAGTTTGCGACATGTACGTGTTTGGGGATGCCCATCTGAGGTAAGAGTTTACAATCCACAGGAAAAGAAGTTAGATCCAAGGACTATAAGTGGGTATTTCGTTGGATATGCCGAAAAGTCCAAAGGATACAGATTTTATTGTCCATCTCACACCACTAGGTTTGTGGAATCAAGAAATGCTAAATTTCTTGAAAATGATCTGATTAGTGGGAGCGATCAATTCAAGGACTTTGTCCACGAAGAAGGTCATTCAGATACTCAACCTTCCACCTCAGATACTGGATTGGTTGTTTCTTACAGCGCCCCTTCAAGTCAACCGGTCGCTGAGCAACCAATCATTGAAAATCCACAACCAGCTGATATTGATCCAGTAGACCAAATTGTTCAGCAATTACTAGATACTGTTGAACTTCCAGTAGAACAGCATACTCCTCAGGAGAATGTTGATGCGGCATTAAGAAGGTCTACTAGAATGAAGAAATCAGCAATTCCTAATGACTACATTGTGTATCTGCAAGAATCTGACTATAATGTTGGAGCTGAAAGTGATCCTGAGTCGTTTTCACAAGCCATGAGTTGTGATAAATCTAATTTATGGTACAATGCCATGAAGGAAGAGATGAATTCTATGGCATCAAACGAAGTCTGGGATTTAGTTGAATTGCCTGATGGTGCAAAGGCCATTGGTTGTAAATGGGTCTTCAAAACTAAGAAGGATTCATCAGGCAATATAGAGAGATATAAAGCTAGACTCGTTGCCAAGGGATTTACTCAAAGGGAGGGAATCGATTACACGGAGACGTTTTCTCCTGTATCCTGGAAAGATTCTTTTCGTACTGTTTTGGCATTGGTTGCTCATTTTGATATGGAGTTACATCAAATGGATGTGAAAACGGCATTCCTCAATGGAAAATTAGAAGAAGTGGTTTACATGAAACAACCAGAAGGATTCTTCTCTAATGCTGGTGAGCATTTGGTATGCAAGCTTAAAAGGTCTCTATATGGCTTGAAACAAGCATCCCGCCAATGGTATTTAAGATTCCATGAGATCATCTCTTCATTCGGTTTTAAAGAGAATATTATGGATCAATATATATACCAGAAGGTCAGTGGGAGCAAAATTTGTTTCCTTGTGCTATATGTAGATGATATTTTACTTGCAACCAATGACAATGGGTTGTTATATGAAGTGAAACAATTTCTCTCTAAGAGTTTTGATATGAAAGATATGGGTGAAGCATCTTATGTCATTGGCATTAAAATCCATAGAGATAGACCTCGAGGTATATTAGGACTATCTCAAGAAACCTATATCAATAAGGTCTTAGAGAGGTTTCGGATGAAAGATTGTTCACCAAGTATAGCACCCATAGTGAAGGGTGATAGGTTTAATTTAAACCAATGCCCGAAGAATGATTTTGAAAGGGAACAAATGAAGAACATCCCATATGCTTCTGCTGTTGGAAGCTTGATGTATGCTCAGGTTTGCACTCGACCTGACATAGCCTTTGCTGTGGGAATATTGGGAAGATACCAAAGTAATCCAGGTATGGACCACTGGAGAGCTGCAAAGAAGGTGATGAGGTATCTTCAAGGAACAAAGGGACACATGCTTATGTACAGACGGACGGACAACTTGGAGGTGGTTGCTTACTCGGACTCAGACTTTGCTGGCTGCATTGATTCCCGTAAATCAACATCGGGATATATTTTTATGTTCGCTGGCGGAGCTGTATCCTGGAGGAGTGCAAAACAAACCTTGGTTACCACTTCCACTATGGAGGCAGAGTTCGTTTCCTGTTTTGAGGCCACCTCACATGGTGTGTGGTTGAAAGGTTTCATATCGGGGCTTAGAATTATGGATTCCATTGCTAGGCCATTAAGAATATTTTGCGACAATTCAGCTGCAGTTTTTATGGCTAAGAACCACAAAAGTGGTAGTCGAAGCAAGCACATCGACATCAAGTATTTAGCCATCAGAGAACGTGTTAAAGAGAAGAAAATGGTCATAGAACACATAAGTACTGGATTGATGATAGCTGATTCTTTAACTAAAGGCATGCCGCCAATGAGTTATAAGGATCATGTTTCTAGAATGGGCATTGGTCCAATTATGTAAATTTTTCTTTATATAGAAGAATTTATGAGACTTTTATTCATTTATAATGTTTTTCTCAATACAGTTGTATACATTCAGTTATTATGAGAAAAATAATTACGTTTGACCTGGAGTAAACATAAGGTTTATTCATTAAGTTATTTGATCACATATGGACTAATGAAATACATTGTGATACACGGAAGACAATACTCGCTCTAAGAGGACTCATCGCCGTGATTCATGTGTTTTATTTCAGTATGAAGTTTTGTGGGTTTGGGTTAATAACTCATTTGAAGGAATATTGGGATCAAGTGGGAGAATGTTAAAATATTAATATATTTTATTATGATTCCAATATTTCAATTCTCAATAAATTCCCAATTGATTCCCTATATTAATTCCAATTATTGCCCTTATTTACCCACGTGTATTAAGTGATATTTGTCCGTTATTACATTACCATAATGGTCTTGATGGGAGATACCGGTAACGTAACCAACGGAATAAAATCGTCAGGTCGTCTGTTTCAAACCCTAACGATACAAAAAAAAACACACCATCAAGTTTTTGTAAAGGGGATTGAGCAGTAGAACAGGACGTGTGTTTTCTACATTGCAAATCTCTCGTGCTGTGTTGTGTGGATCCATCAAAGATCCGGAGGTTTCCCACTTCTAGATTTCATCAATGGCTGGAGGTAAGTTGATATTATGTTTCCGCTATTCGATCCCGGATTTGTATGAATTTACCTGTTATGGACAAATTCGGGATCTCCAAGTTTTGTTTATATGCAATCTCTAACATGATCTTCCTCCTGTTTTTCAGTCACGTTTATATTCCTCTTTAAATGTTTTGAATAATGAACATTTTTACTTAACATTGTCAAATGATAATTCTCTTGTTTGAGTCTCCTTCACATTTGTCCAGTTTGAATCGGGTAGGGTGAAGGATGATCAAGTTCTAGGCAAATGAAATTTTCATCGCACCATTTATTCTTGATTAAATTTGTGAAGTTGCAGTGAATTTAAGGGGGAAAACAAATACGGCCTTCAAAGACGTCTCTAATCACCATTTGCTTTTAACATCCTCAAAGAATAAAGGTGTTTGATTGTTGATCTCATGTTGAAATGATTTCTACTATATTAAAGATATTACAAAGCATTACCCTTTATAAGAAAACAATACAATAATATAAATAATAAAACTGTCAATCCCTTGTTTTATTATATTCGAGAATCTGCTCGTGATTTTGATACACATTTCCATATTCTTCTTTTCTCTTTATTGATAAATCAATGCCTTAACTCCCCCTCAAATTGGGAATGGGACAATCCCAAATTCTCAATTTGCAACGTAAGTTTCCAAATGTGCCATTTTTTCTCGCACATACTGATAATCTAATTCCATATGTTTAATTCTTGCATATAACATGAGATTAATCAACATATAAATTGCATTGATATTATCACAAAATAATATTGGTGGACTTTAGAGATAAATACCTAAACCTCTAAAAAGGGAGGATATCCAAACAATCTCAGCAATGATTGACGCCATTACATGATACTCTAAATTGGCACTAGATCGAGCAACCGTTCATTGCTTCTTAACACTCCATGATATACAATCACTACGGGTACAAAATATCGCAGTCAATCATCGAGTCAAGCAACAATTTTCCCAATCTTCTATAGTTAACTTGGACAGGATTCACATTTCTCGATCTATTGTGCTACTTATATAGCGAAAAATGTGCTGCACAATTTGAAAATGAGTCATAATAGGCTAATGCATGAATTGACATATAAAATTGATTGCACATGAAATATCCAGTTGTGTGATGATGAGATATTAAAGAGCTCTGACAATACTTTGATATAGTGTAGGTGTGGCATCCTAAAATTTCATGACAACCCCTGGATATACCATGAACCATGAATAGGTGATGGAAGCGTCATCGGACTATGTTATGGTCATTGGCTAATAGATTACAATTTAACAAGGCCGAGCAATGAATGGACAATTATTTTGTTGGAAATTATAACCTATGTCCATGAGTGATCAATGATTGTACTAAGGGACAAATTGATAAGGGAAATTTTTATTCTTGGCCGTGCACTTTATAAGTTGGATTTTATTGATTTATGTTACAAAGTTTTATGGCCATATAAATTTGCAATTATGTATTTATATAAGTGAGGATTAAATGGAAAAATATGAGAAGGTTTAGGCCGATTTTCTTAAGGCCAAACCAGCCCAAAAACCAGCCCACAGCCCACCGTTTCCCCCCATTTGGTCGACCAAGCTTGGCCCAAATGAGGCCCATTAGCCTTGCATGAAGATCAACAAGTGGTGTGAAGGGTGCTACAAGTGGCGAGAGGAACTTACCAAGTGTCCATTGCCATGCAAACCTCATGATTACTAGTTAATCATGAGGGTGAAAGGAAGAAAAGGGAGAGAGAAGGGGTGGATTGCACGAGGGGAATGATCGTGCGAGAGAGGGAGAATTCAAGAGAGAAGCAGAGAAAGAGAGAAAGCCGAGGGAGAGAGAGAGGGTTCGTGGGTGCTTTGGCGAGGGAAGAGGAAGACCAAGCCCCGCCGTGCGTGCCCCTAGCTTCGACGTCGACCGTGCTGTGTTCGAAGTCCCCGAGTCACCGTTAGTTGCTTGATTTCGTCGGATCTAAGGCAAGTAGAGTCCATTAATCTACACTTTGCTTGCTGTGATTGTGTGTGATGTATGGTGAATTTCGGAGGTGGTGGAGGTGAGAATTTTCGAAGTTATGGAAGTAGTGCCTTAGTCTAGTAATCTGTTTTCTGGAAAAACAGTCCGACCTTTGGTGATTTCGTGAGCTGCATGAAATTTTCTAGTTGGAATATCACTTCAACTTCTTGATGAAAGTTGTAGAGGACTTCTTTTAGATTAACATAATAAAATTTGAGATGAAACGGACAAGTATTGGATGGTGAAACCATTTTTCTTCAAAGATACTAGATCTGGAAAACTGATACGTTGATCCCTTGCAGTTCTGTGAATTTTGTGAAATTATCCAGTCCGAATTTGATCTCTTGTCCTTAATAATAGTTGTATAAAACATCTTGAGGAGCAACATACTGAAATTTTAGAATAAACGGACAAGTATGGATAGGGGAAATGATTTTTCTTTGAAGTGTTAAATCTGGAAATCGTTACCGAGGGTTAGGGGGCGTTTTGGTGAATGTAGCTCATGATCTATAACGAATCTGACTTCGAGTTCTTCATGGAACTTTTACCTCTAGGTCTTGGCTATGACATATAAAAATTTCAGAATGTTCTGAGTTGATTTAGGGTTTATACCAAATTTATGAACAAAACTGTGCAATGGTGATGTTCCGAAACTTTAAGTTGTGATGCATGGACTGTAAGTGACCTGTACGAAGCTCTATTGACATGGTGTTCTTCATAAAACCTTTTTCTCTAGATCTTTTTTATAACATGTTAAATTTTCATAATTTATTGAGATCGTTTACTAATTTTTCCAGAATTTTTATTTAAGGAGTGCATTCTGCTTTGTCCAAAAATTTGCTCCATTTTCAAGAACAAATGAATTGCTTTATGAAGTGTGATATCTTGGGTGTTATTTGTATTGCATATATGGTGACATTTGGCATATCGCATATCAAAAAGGCTGGTTTAAATCTCCGGCATTGTTGCATCAAATGTTAAATTGAAAATGAGATATATATATATATATATATATATATATATATATATATGGGAATATGCATTGTGATTATGATAATACCATTGGAGGTGTAAGCCAACGATACCCCGGGAGTGTCGGGATGCCCGGAGTGTGTGTGCCGGATGTCCTCGGGAGTTTCGGGATGCCCGGTGGTATATCGGTACGTAATTCCAGGAAACCAGGAAATGCCTAGTGGTATGTCGGTACGTAATTCTGGAAGGCAGGGGTAGCCATTTTCATGGCAAGCCTCGGCGATTCCTCGTGATGCCAGATGGGATGCGAGATGCCCGGAGGTGTGTGCCGGAGGTTCCTCGCGACGCCAAGTTGGGTGCGAGCGATATATGAGAGATGCAAACACTAGTCCCTAGGAGAAAAATGAGATCCTTTTGAATATCAAAATGGGAATTGACTCATGAACGTGTGTGCGTGTGCATATGACATGTGATATAATTGCCTATGAAATTAAGTTGATACTATATGACATTGAGAATACCATCATGAAAGCATTGAATGGATCTCATGAGGATATATATGATTGTATGGGTGATATGGATCATGCGCATGTATGTGTATATGGCATGGGATATAATTGTCTATGAAATTGAAATTGAGTTGATACTATATGACATTGAGAATGCGATCATAAAAGGCATTGAATGGATCTCATGAGAATATATATATATGAATATATATATGAATGTATGGGTGATATGGATCATGCGCATATATGTGCATATGGCATAGAACATGAATTGTCTTAATGAATGCATCTTATAGAGATATAAGCATGATTACATGGATAATGTGCATTTCACATGAAATTGTGGTTGTCTTGCTTGTTGCATTGTGTAGTTTAATGGATCTTTACTGCCGAGTAGTTGTACTCACCTTGTTTGGGGACTAACATTTCAGACTAGATAAGATACATTTGCTACCGATAGATGGATCGAGTGGTTGGATATAACCGCGAGGAGGAGGATAGCAAAGGAAGGAACTTTTAGATGCCAACATTGAACGATAGACCTTTAAGTATACGACTGTTGGAAAAGATGTCGGTCATCTTTTGAAGTATAACCAAGTATAGAAGACCTTGGCATTTTTGATGTATCGGCTAATGATGTCCATCAAGTTATGTAAGTAAAGGTGTTTAGCTTTAACTTATATAAAATGTTTAGTTGGTGTGCACTCTTTTCTGAATATAGGGAAGGGAGTTGATGGATGTGCTTTCGCCATATAAATTGCGCAGGGACCGATCTAAAATATATAAACCCCCAAGATTGATAGGCCTTCAGGTCAAGTAAGAAAGGTAAGCAAACTGTGGCGACCCAACGGATCGAGGGCCATCGAGGGGTGCCATAGTAGGATCCAAAAATAATTTCACATTTGAGAGAATGAGTGCAAGTGGCTATAGGCATGGATCCTAGCTTGCAAGCCTCCATTTGAGAGCACAATCAATAATTGACAAAACATATTGCGGTTGGCACAAATAAAGGCTATCAAAACATATCCTAATCTCCACAACCATAAAGTAATGTAATGGCTCTGTATCCTTCATTATAAATTCACTACTTAATGAAGAAATAAATCCATCAAGCAAGTTTGGATCATTACTGATGCCAATCATATCGTCCACAAATAAAAGTAGACCTAGAATGCCATGATCTGATTTTTGAACGAAAAATGAAGGATCTACAATGCTGCAAAAGAAACCCAATGGTAAAAAAAAGAAGCTAAAATGATCAAACCATGCTCTTGATGCTTGCTTGAGGCCACACAAAGCTCTCTCAATTTGCAAATATAAGACAGGTATATTTCGTCCTCAAAAGAAGGGGGTTGCTCCCTATAAACATATTGTGGTAGAAATAAATATCTATATTAAAAATAAAAATAAAAACAAATAATGGGGAGTAGATTAAAAAAAAAAATTCAAAGCCCACTTGCATCAATCCTACACTTTCACTACTCTCCCTCCTATACATCCAAAAAGTCCCTCTTTTCATCTAATTTATAGATATATGACACAAATTTTTCGAGAAAATTGTCCAAAAAGTCCTAAACGTATTACACTTTTGCCAATTCAGTCTTACACCTTTTAACTTTGCCAATTGAATCCTAAACTTTTTAATTTCTTGCCTATTCAGCTCATCTGGCCAATTTTGGCCGGAAAATGCTAATGTGGATGCTGACGGTGCCACGTAGGACTACTGACACTGACGTGGATAATTTTTAATAACATTTTAATATTTTGGGTTAATACCTTGAAAAACCCTAAACTGGTACACTTGTGACAAATTTATCCCAAACTATTTTTTTGACCACCAAAAACCCCAAACTGGTATACATTTGACAAATTTACCCCAAACTGGTACACTTATGACAAATTTACCATATGTTAGTTTTCGTTAAATTTTATTCTCAAATTATTAAGTTAAATGACACGTGACAGTTAACCGGTATACCAATTTAGGATTTTATGCTCCGTTTGTCACAATTTACAATTTTTGTGATTTTTCTGTAGTATTAATCCAATTTAGCATAATGCATATTTGTCACAAATTTACCAGTTTAGGGTTTTTTACGGTCGAATAAATTAGTTTTGGGTAAATTTATTATAAATGTACGAGTTTAGGGTTTTTTATAGTTAATCGGGGTAAATTTGTCACATGTTTACCAGTTTGGGGTTTTTCATGGTCAAAAAAATAGTTTGGGGTAAATTTGTTACAAGTGTACCAGTTTGGGATTTTTCAGGGTATTATTAACCCTAATATTTTTTAATATTTTAATATTTTTTTTAAATTTGTTTTTTGTTTTTTTTTTTTTTTGGCTTTTTCCTTGGCCTTTTCCGCTGGCTGGCCAAGGAAAAAGAAAGGGTGAAAAGTGTTGGTTGTAAAACAAACATGCCTCTTTTCCTTGTCCACGTGAAAAAGTTGGGAGGACATAAACTATTTTATAAGTATGAACTTCTTCTAATTTATTTAAAAGAAAAGAATGAGTTGTAGGTTAGATTCACAATATTCACTTGCAGGTGCGTGAATATTAGGTGTAGTGACATATGCACCCGCGATATAGTTAGCACTATTTTTTTTTTAATTTTATTTTATACAATTTTCTTATAAATATTTATTTGTTGAAATGTTATTTTTATTCATTTAGTATTTTTGGAAATTGTGAAGTTCATAATTTTATTACAAAAATTAATAATCTGTTAATTATTCTTATTCTGAATTTTATGTCTTTTCAAGATAACATTTGAAAATATACTCGTTCATTTTGTAACTTTGAAAATTAATTAAATATGTTAGTTTTGGCATGAATGTGTATGGAATATTTTCGACTTTTCTTCCATAACTACAATCATCATTTCAATTATTTCCTTTAAGAGATCGTGGAGCAATATTGGAATTGTTATATAGTATTCTTAATCGAGATTTTGTTGTATTTTAAAAAATATTTGCCATGGGGCCCCTTTACCATTATGTATAAATGGGCTATAAAAAATGTGATATCACGTTTTAAAATATGATTTTATTATTCTATTCAATTTGAAGCCATGTTTTCGAACATAGTGTCCTTGTTCCTTGGTGCTTCGTTTGCTTCAACCCTGCACCTCGCTGTAACTCGTTTGACACATTTTCTGGCCACCGCCCAACGAGGACGTTGGATTTGCAAGCATTCGGACCTGCTCCACTTCGTTGCTCCACCCCTGCAATCTACGTTTGCTAAGCCACCATTGTCGCACTAAGCCAAGCTTACGACAAGGCTTGCTGATTTGCATCTATCCTGCTGTTGCTCTTGTTCCCTGGCTCGACGACGTTGCTGAGTTCCTTGCCCAAGTTCGATGTTGCTGTTCCCTGCTCCTTCGACGCCTGCTTCGTCCAACAAGGCTGCCGTTCTGCTTAGCTTGTTACAGCTGTTTCTGTTTCTGTAGGTATGAAGAAGTTCTCGCCAATGTTCGGCCAAGTTTCTACCCCTATCCGTGAGCTCACTTCCAGCCAAGAGTCGTCGCTGGGCTCTCTTGCTCGCTGTGATCCCACTGATCCGAAGCAGGCCTCTTCACCGAGACGCCCATGGGCGTCATTGGCCGTACCGAGAGCCCCCATCGAGCTCACTCCTTGCCACTCAAGTCCGCCATGCACCACCGTGAACCGGTCGTGAAGCCGCCCACCATTCGTCACTCACTGCGATTCCTCGCGTTGGTCACGTCCATGAGGAGCCTAGTCGATCATCACCCGCTGGTCTGATTGGGAGTTTGCATATTCAAGTTAGTCTAATCCAATCTTAGACTTGATATTTTATTTCCTAATTTGAACTAATGTGATTTTCCGCGTTAAGATTTTTTTGATTATGTTTGTTTTTATCATTAATTAGTGCCCTATCAAGATCGCAATATAATCATTAATATGAGCTGTGAGTGGACGGGTCATTTTTTTGTTATGTTTGAGTGCCCTATCAAGATTGCAATATCCATTAGTTTAAGATGCAATATGATGACTTATTTTTCTTGATATCATAATCTTTTATTTGAATCTTGATGGATATCCTAAGTGATTTTTGCTATGTTTGAAATTTTGATTAGATAGTATTGGCTAGTTTAAATTGGATTGCATGTTATGATTTTTTATTTTTTTTAAAAAAAACTTAGAGTATATTCTAGATATGAATTGTCTTTAAGGATTTTAGATAATGTCTGCATATTCATATAATGTTGCATGATTATAATGGTTTTCTAAAATAGGATATGGTTTAGGTCAAATTATTCCCTAATCTAGACTGGATGACTTTTTATTTTAGACAGTTTAATTTGGGCATTTACCAATTTCGAATTTTAATAAAAACACCAAAATATTGCATGCATGTCCTATGCCATGTTATATTGCTATGCCATTTGTGTGTCCCATAGTGTGTATGTTAGGTTCATTTAATTAAAAATTGCACATCATTAGAGCTAGGTCATGTAATTAAAATTGCATGTCATACAAACTATTTTATTTTCAAGATAAAAGAAAACGAAAAAATAATTGCTTGCCATGGTGTTTAATTTCCTACAATTTATTACTTTGATTATTGAGTGTTTCGATAATGTTTGTGCACTTGCAAAATTACTTCATTATGTGTTAATGATTTAGGCTAAAATCAATATCCAAGCTACCTATAAATTTTTTTTTTTTGAAAATAAAAGAGAATTGTGTTAGAATAATTTAGCATAACCAAGTCTTTGAACTCACATTCTCTAGCTTGTAGGAGTGAATTACAATTCCCAATACTTTACTTGGGTATCTAACTAACTCATAAAAAACTGATTAGTGACAATAGCTAGATAAAAATTATTTGCATGTTAAATGACTTTAACCTAAGTTGCGAAGAGTTTAGGAGAGCTCGAGCTAAATTGAACTCATTAATTCCTTAGCCAACCTTAAGTGGTGCACCCACTTGGGGAAGCTCGCAACATATTTTTGCATGTTCTCGAGTTTTGTCGTCAATTAAATTCAGGCACAATTTGTGCATGTGTTGTCATGAAGGTGGCTATACTTTCAAGCTTTGTCGTCGATTAAATTCAACTAGATTTGTACAGCATTTTGGTTTGAAATTTGAAGTATAAGTTTGCGGTTATTTATTATTTGCCTAGATATTCATATTTGGAATCATCACAAAACATGTCTCTTATCCTAATAACCCACATTTTATTGGATTTTATTACTTGAACTCATTTTAACTCATTCAGTAAAATTAAGCTAACTCATATATGACCCAACTCATCATATATGAGTTGATAAATAAGTTTTCAACCTATTATGACACCTCTACATATGACTAGACGTGTGCCCTATTGCTGATGAATCTACTTCATATCTTATACTTTCCCAGCTTCACAAGGATTCTTTAAAAATAGCGACTTTCTTTAATCAGTTCTTTTTTAAATCATTCTTTGAGCGAGAAAGAAATGTCCTCTAGTTGGCTTATTTGGGACTTAAACTGAATGTGTTGCTCGGGCTAAAGGGACCTGGAATGAGGTTGTCAATTTGCATAATTAGAACTTAATGTAGAAAACCGATTCATCAACATGATGGATTAGTCGGGTGACGGAATTAGTTGCTTTTGGATTAAATTGATGTTTCGCAAGATATTTATGTTCTGAGTTTACTAATTATGGTAGTTATTATGGATCCAACTGCTTTTGGATTGGAGCTCTTTAGCAGTTATAATGGATTCAAGCTCTTATCGATTGGAGCTCATAAATGATTGCAACCGATTGTACAAAACAAGGGAAGTATTTGAATTGCACACAAGATTATTACAACCTATCTCATGTGCCATGTGAAGTCAATTTACGAGAAGTTAAATGATTGTCATAAGCTAACTGTACACACATAATATCATTGCATCACTGTTTGCGATGACTTTTTTTCTTCTTCCTACATGCAATGTATGCACAAGGGAAGTGCATTGAGTACTAGATATGATACTCAAGTAAGATAACTTGAATATGTCAAACATACAAAATAAATATTTATCACCAGATATAAAGAAAAAGAAGTCTTATTTTAAATCTAGTGTCACATCAAATATATAAAGTCGGTACCCAAATTAGCATTATGTGTATTCAATCCATATGAGCCCTTCAATTTAAAGTAGCACTTGTGAAATTCATCGAATTCGAAGGCTAATACACTGATCGGGAGATCGCGGGCGTTGGGTGCGTGCAATTCGAATCCTCGGACCCAAAATGTGACTTGCGCATCCATGGCTAGTTCCGTAGTACTTCTCCATCCTGAAGCATTGGGCTTGGGCAACCCGAACACTATTCCCATCTCTCTCTCTCTCTCTCTCTCTCTCTCTCTCTCTCTCTCTAAATTCACCTCCGCTCTCTCTCCATTCAGCTTAATACAAACACCAAGAACATAAGGCACTCCATAACAGAAACTTGCGGAACCATGGCTCTGCCCTCGAACGAGACCAACTGATCGTCCAATTCAACGAGCAACAGTCCTGGGAGAAGTGGTCCATCTACAGGGTCCCCACCCACGTCACCGACCACAACCGCGTGGCCTACCAGCCGCTGGCTGTCTCCTTCGGCCCCTACCACTACGGCGAGGAACACCTCCTCCCCATGGAGGAACACAAGCACCGTGCACGCTACCGCTTCTTCATGCCGTCGGGGAGGCCCCTCGAGCGCTTCCTTGAGTCCCTAAGGGGGGTGGTGGGGGACCTCATGGCAAGCTACGTCGCGCTGGACCCAAAGTGGAAGGAGGGCAGCGAGGGCACCGTGCGCAGGTTCCTGGAGCTGATGATCACTGATGGCTGCTTCATGCTCAAGATCCTGAGGTACGTGACCGACAAGGGCGACGACTAAGGGCCCAACGACGCCATTTTCAGCAACTACGGTATGGTCTACATAATGAAGCACATTAGGCGGGACATGCTCGTGCTGGAGAATCAGCTTCCGACGCAATTGCTGGATCGGCTGGTTGCTGTCGAGAGCAATGGCCAGCAGGTTACTTTCTTAGATTTCGCTCCGTCATAAGAGTTTATTGCACGCATGGAAACCAGGTACCATGTGCACCTAACGGTACATCCCGGTGATCTTATATGAATACCGTGTGGGATCCATCGACTCTAATGCTCCCAACTTGTTGGACGCACAATTAATAATTGCATTATTCAATCTATCACCGCTATCGAAAACTTATTTTTTCTTTCCTGTTTAAACCTAGTACTAATCGATATGACAGCAATCTCATATTCAATGCACTGACATTACTCCAACAATGCGGGATGAAAAATTCATTAATAGGTTCATCCTCGAGTTCTGCTCTCCCGGCACGCACATCCCGAGGATGGGCAAATGCCTGCACATCCTGGACGTCTTCAGAAAGAGCTTGCTGCACCATGTGGAGAAGCCCAATATCCCGCATGAGTAGGACGAGGGCGGCAAGAAGATAATCCAACCGGCCGTCGAGCTCAACTCTGCCAAGATTCGGTTCAAGAAGAGCAAGACCAACAGTCTCAGGGACATCTCCTACGCCAGGGGGGATCCTGAGGCTCCTCGTGATCGAGGTGGATGACACTACCGAGTCTGTGTTCCTCAACTTCATCGCACTCGAGCGCTTCCACAATGGGGTGGGTACAAGGTCACGACCTACATCTCCTTCATGGACGACATCATCGCCAACGAGCGGGACGTCCAGCTACTCCAAACCCATGGTATCATCCACAATGCCATCAGGAGCGAAAAAGCGGTCACCGAGCTGTTCCGCTCCCTGTCCAAGGATGTGGTGCTCGACCCTGAAAGCAGCCTCGACGCTGTGCGCAAGAGGCTCAAAAGGTACTGCCAGAAACCCTGGATCATGTGGAGGGCTAATCTCATCCGCACCTACTTCAGTAATCCTTGGCTTGTATGGTCTCTTATGGCCGCCATCTTCGCTTTGGTGCTCAGCATAATTCAGACCGCGTACACCGTGCTCACCTACAACCCGAATTCTCAGTTTCCCACTCTAAAATAATCTTTTTTTTCCATATTCTGGTTTTTCTCCTAATGGCTGATGCTCGATAATTATCTTTTGATTGGTTGGCGATTGTAGTTATAAATGATTTCCACCGTCTTTAGTCATGTTCATTTCCCTCTTAAAATGTTTTGAACGATGGACATTTCGCTGATTATTTATCATTATCAAGTGACGATTTCAGTCTTTTTCATGTTTGCCCAATTTGGATAGGTAATGTGAAGGATGATCAAGTTTTAGACAAATGAAATCTTCCATTGCCACATTTTCTTCTTGAATAAATTCGTGAGGTTGTCGTGAACTCAAGTGAAAAACAAGTATGGTCTTCTAAGTCATCTCTAATACTCAAATTTCAAAGTCATCTCTAATACTCAAATTTCAAAGATTTGGACTAGTATCCCCAGAAAATTTTAAACCACATCTTAAACAATAATGTGAAATCTTTTCATGATTTTTGGAGCACAATTAGGCGTCCGAAATGCTCGTTCTCGAATTTGTTGAATCCTGGAAATTTACTATGTTTTGACCTGAAGTATATAAAATTATTAGGACTCGTACAATCTCAAACGGGTCTTGACTTCTCCATGAAAAACATTCTTTGGAGACTCGTCCACATTGTGTTAAATTTTTGTGATTTTTAGAACTGATTTGCTTTGCAAATGCCCTTGATTTCTACATATGGGCGAGCTGCCCTTTTTCTGTCGATTTTGGCTAAAACTCCCTTTTGTTACCCGTCCTTTTGAACTAGTACTGCCAACTTAATGTTTGTATCACTTCTCTGGTGTACAAAGGATAGTTGAGGGTGGACATTGAACTATTCCCATACATTAACTCAGTGGATGGCATGTTTAAATTGAAATATTGAATTGTTGCACCATGAGATGAGTGTGTGATTTGGGAATGCCGTTGGTCCTTCTGACGACAATGCCTCAGGTGGTAATAGGGATGCATGGAGGGATAACTAATTTCCTCCAAATGCTTGGGGGTATGACGTAGTTTTCCCAGATATCCTCACGATGCCAGATGAGTGAGATGCCTGGGGGGTAACGGGGTTTCCCAGAAGATGATGGCAGCTAATTCATAGCAAATATGATCATTGACATTTTCAGATTTCATTTTAGCTTTATTGGTTTACTATTTTTAAAGGAAATGTTTTTCACCTGCTATTATAATTTTGAAAAAAGGTTCTCTATCAAGTTGATTTCAAAATGGTCTTCTATATTTTATTCTAAAATTTCTCGTATGTGCCAAAATTAACATATGTAGTATGGATTGGTTGGTAGTTTGCTTGTTGAGTTTATACTCACTATTGGTGGATTATTATTTTTCAAATGAGTAGACATGCCACCATTACCTGCATCCCCCATGACCCTCTACGATGCTTCGATAAATTTCACATGGCACCAAACTAAGCTGCATGACCCCAACTTTCCTAATGTCACCTTCATCCATGTCATTGCGTTATCGACAGTCAATGTCGGTCTACCATCGGGCCCAAGGCTAATTGGGTTCGTCCTCGTCTACGCTTGGATCGATGGGCGATGGAGATAGCGGGGTCGAATATGACAAGGATCGGAGGATGAGGATAGCATTTTTGGAAGACTAGGCAGTTTGGATGAGTTAGGTAATCTTGTAGATATACGGTATCATGGTCGGAGTGGTATAGTTGATGGAATTTTCATATAGTCCAAAGTAGGAATATTTCGGTAAATCCCCAATTTACCTGACCTAGGTTGCCCAAAAGTATCTAAAACTAAAGGAAATGAAATTATCTTGGTTTATAGTTCTACGCGCATTCCTTGAATTTCATATGTCCTGGGTGATTATTGGTCTATATATACGTTTCTGCATGCCTAAAAAGTGAAAAGATTTGGATAGTCACGTTAGCCGTGACGTGTTGGGGACGTCACAATGTGTCTATATGATGGTCAAAGGATAGCTACAAAAGTTTTCTTTCTCCAACGCAACCGCATGGAAATTACCAAGCAAAACGCTGATATTTCTCCCTCTCATGGAAAACGTGTGGCAAGGTTCACCATCTACTTTCCAAGTTAATGGTACGGTTAGCCAAACATAGTCGAGCGGGAATAAAATAGGAGGGAAGGATACGATTGTGCAAGTCAAATGCACATATGTTATAATAGACATGTAACTAGCGTTAAGCACGCCCTATGCGTGAACGCAAAGTTAAATAGGTTTATAAGAAGAAGACTAATAGACCGAAAGTTAACTCTAAAAAGTAAAAAATAGAAGGCATTTTTCTAGAAGAGGAAATGGGTGAAGACTGAGATAATTGTCATTTAGTGGGGCCAGTGAGCGCATAAATGGTGGATGTGGATAAAACGAAGGCAGTTAATTTTTTCTTATTAAGGATGTTTTTGGAAGGAATAGAAAGCGAGATAAAACAAGTGTAATGCTTAGCCAACCGTACCGTTAGCTGGAAAAAGGGACGGTGAATCCTCATCCACACGTCTTGGATGAGAGAGAGGGAGACTTGTCTCTTGCTTGAAATTTCCTAGCGCTTGTGTAAAGGAAATATCCTTTGACTGTCACACCGTCTCACGGTGATGCTAACACCACTCATAAAACAATATTTTGACTTAAATGTCTTTTGTGAATATTAAGCTCAAATCTCTATTGTCAAGTATTGACTAGCAGATAACTTAGCTGGAAAGCAATGCGCAAAGGATGGCGGAGCCCACTTGTCCATATCCTCTCCATCGGGAGAATTGTCTAAAAAATCTTAAATCTATTACATTTTTATTAATTTAGTCTCAAACATTTTAATTTTATCATTGAGTTCTAATTTTTTTATATGATTTTTCAATTAAATCCATCCGCCAATTTAGCTGGAAATTGTTGATATGGACATTAAACATTTTATGTGACACGGTTGACGCTGAAGTGAATAATTTTTAATAATATTTTAATTTTTTTCAAATTCATTTTTTTCTTTTTCCTTTTTCTTTTTTTTTAAACCCTCGCCTAGCGACCGGCCACAAGTGTCACCCTTTGGCTAGCAAGGGCTATGACGCTTTTGCATCACCCAAGCGAAGTGAGGGCATTGCGGTCCTAGCCTAGACTAGGCAAGGGCATTGCGGCCCTAGCCAACCAAGGGCAAGGGTTGTGACCCTCACTTGGATCTAGGTGAGGGCCAACATCCTCACATGTGGCTAGTGAGGGCCTGGAGGCCCTTGCCCGTGACTAGCTAGGGCAACAACGCCCTCGCCTAGGGAGGGCTAGCCTACGGTTATTAAAAGAATAATAATTTGAAAAATATAAAAATATTATAAAAAATTATCAACGTTAATGTCGGTCGTGCCATATAAGATGCTTGCATTCACATTAGTGATTTTTTATTAAAATTGGCTAAATGAACTCAATTGACAAAACGTAAAAAAAAATTTAGATCTTCATTGACAAAATTGAAAGACTTATGATTAAATTAATAAAAATATAATAAATTTAGAACTTTTTGGACAATTTTTCCTTTATCTATCAGCTTCTGCCTCTATAATTGCATTCCACATACATCACTCCATTACATCACAAGGATGCGCCGTCTGATGGGGCATTGTTCCACTACTGTTTTGTTGTTGCACATATTCCTGACGAAGAAATACACATGGGGGAAGTCATTCTCTTTTTGCCATACCTGCCTTTGGAATTTTTTGGCCAGTCTAATATCATTAAAATTCTCCATACAAAAATTCTTGACTACACATATGCATTTGTGTATCTAGGGGCATAGAATTTCGGACATGCCTTGCTTCGGGGGAATTTTTCTTTTTTTTAAGAGCCAAATTTATATGGATCTGATCAATTGCAATAGTTGGTCATGTGGATCCTGCATGACTATATATATATATATATATATATATATATATATATATATATATATATCACATAATCAACTATTATGATTGCATTTGGTTCACAAAAACGGTTCTAGGGAAGGATATTTTTAGGCAAAAGATGGGCGAATCTCTTTGGCTCGTTCGATCAATAGCCCATGATCAGGGATATCTAAGTGGTGGGTAAATCTATTGTCAATCTGGCCGAATCTGGTCAGAAGGTTCCTTAAGAGTTTGACAGGACTCCTTCGCATCTTTAGTATCAGACGATGAATTTTTATTTTTTTTAATGATTAGCACATAATTGCTCCTCTTTCTTAGGGAGCCGATACTAATCGTCGGAGGCTAATCTTGGCTTTTGAGGTGAAGCGCAAAATGGTCCGTGCCCGATGTGCATCCTTCACTTAAAATCCTGCAGCTTCTTCTAGGGTTACATTGTGTTGATACAGTGCCGACAACCAAAAAAATCATTTACACTAAAAACTTCATGGATAACGTAATGGACAAAGTCATTTATAACATGATAGGCTTGCAAAATTACATTATTTTAATCGTAACATTGACTTAATCTAGTACAATGAATTTGGTAATGACTTCATCTGGACAACATTTAAATAGTCTCACTTTTAAATCTCATGAAAGATCCATGATGACTTTGACTCGTGCTCCCAAATTTTTGTGCCTTAATGCTAATGGATATACTTCATAACTTATACTTCCCCAGCTTCACAAGGATTCTTCTCAGAGCAATAGTAGCGTACTGCTTCAGTCAGCTCTTCTTCTTTTTTTACTCAGTCTTTGGTCAAGAAAGGAGTCTCCTCCATTCGGCTTATTTGGACCAAAACTGAACGTGTTGCCCGGGCGAAAGGGACCCGGTATGAGGTCATCAATATGCGTAATTAGAACTTAACGTGGAAAACGGATTCATCAAAATGATGTATTCATTTGCGACTAAAAAAAATGATGTATTCATCTGTTCGGTTGATGGAATTAGTCACTATTGGATTAAATCCACGTTCCACAAGAAATATGTATTTAGAGTTTACTAATTATAGCAGTTATAATGGATCCATGTTCTTCTTGATTGGAGCTCAGAAATGCCCGTCGTTGATTGTGTGAAACAAGTGAAAGTATTTGAGTTTCACACAAGAGGGTTACAACCTGTCTTGTGTACTATCTGAAATTAATGAATGAGAAGTTTTATGATTGTCATTAGCTAACCGTGCACGCATAAAAACATAGCATCACTATTCGTGGTCATTTTTTTTGTTTTTCCTACATGTGATGTATACACGAAAGAAGTGCGAGTACTAAATATGTAACTCGAGTATTGCCAAATATAACAAAAAAGTACTATTTTAATTCTAGTGTCGCATGAAATATGCAAAGTCCGTACCCAAAGCGGCATCCAATGTATTCAATGCATACAAGCCCTTTGATTTAGAGAGACCTGGTGAAATTCATCAAATTCAAAGGCTAATACACGGTCGGGAGATTACGTGCCTTGCGGGCTCTGAATTCGAATCATCTCGCACGAAACGTGAGTTACAAGTGCATGGCTTGTCCCCAAATACCTCTTCTCTCTTCCCATCTGTCTCCATAAATTCTCCTCTTCTCACACTCCTTTCAGCTTAAGAAAATAGAACGTAAGACACTCCAAAACAGGAACCATGCCGCCGCGGGACCGGTACGAGACCAACTGGATCGTCGAAGTTAACGAGAGCCTCAAGTGCATGCCCCCCGACGAGCAACGGCACTGGAAGAAGCGGTCCATCTACAGGGTTCCTGCCTGTGTCACTGACCTCAACCGCAAGGCCTTCCAGCCACAGGCTGTCTCCTTTGGCCCCTACCACCATGGCGAGATCCACCTCCGCACCATGGAGGACCACAAGCACCGCGCGCTTCTCCACTTCCTCAGGCGGTCTGGGAAGCCTCTCGATCCCTTCCTCGAGTCCCTGAGGGAAGTGGCGCGGGACCTCGAGGAGAGCTACGACGCACTGGACCTGGAGTGGAAGGAGTGCGGTGGTGAGGGCGCAGCAAACCGGTTCCTGAAGCTGATGATAACTGACGGATGCTTCATGCTTGAGATCCTGAGGAGCGCGACACAGGCGGTGGATGACTATGAGCCTGACAACCCCATGTTTTACACCCACAGGATGCTTTCCATAATGCCATACATATGGCCAGACATGCTGATGCTGGAGAATCAGCTGCCGATGCTAGTGCTGGATCGGCTGGTCGCCGTCGAGAGTGATGGCAAGGAGGTTAGTTTCTTAGATTTTGCTTTGTCAGATTCACTAACAGTACATCTTGATGATCACAGATGGGCTATGTGGACCTCACATGGGATCCATCAAATCAAATACTCCAAATCTGTTGGATGCATGATTCGATCAACTGAGAACATGATTACTAAATCTATCACCACTATTGGAAACTTCTTCTTATTTTTATTTCATTTTATTTTATTTTTTCACTTTAACTCAAGTACAACTGATACGACAACGATCTCACATTCAAATGCACTGACTTCACACCGACAACTCAGGATGACGAATACATCAACAGGCTCATCCTCAATTACTGCTCCCCTGGCAAGAACACGGTGAGGATAGGCAAATGCCTGCACGTCCTGGACGTTGTCAGGAAGAGCCTACTACTCCATGAGAAGCCCAAGCTGGACAAGGTGGGGTGTGAGGGCCTTCTATTAGTCCGGTCAGCTACTGAGCTCAACGAGCATGGGATCCGGCTCAAGAAGAGCAAGACCCGCAGCCTCACGGACATCTCCTTTGCTGGCGGGGTTCTGAGTCTCCCTGAAATCGTGGTGGAAGAAGCAACCGAGTCCATGTTCCTCAACCTCATCTCATTTGAGCGCTTCCATGTCGGGACCGGGAACGAGGTCACATCCTACATCTACTTCATGGACTACATCATCGCCAATGAGTGCGATGTCACGCTTCTCCACACCTTGGGCATAGTCCTGAATGTCCTGGGGAGCGACAAGGAGACCACCGGGCTGTTTCGCTTGCTGGCCAAGTACACAACTATTGAACCCAACAGCGGTCTCATTTCTGTGTGCAATAAGGTCAACGAGTACTGCAACAAGCCCTGGAACAAGTGGAGGGCTAATCTCCTTCAGACCTACTTCAGGAGTCCTTGGGCTTTATTGTCTCTCGTTGCGGCTATCTTCCTCTTCGCACTCACTATAATTCAGACCGTATATGCCGTGCTCAGCGATTGAACCCACAATTTGCCTCTCTGTACAATAATTTTCCCTTTCCAGTCATGTTCATTTCCCACTTTAAATGTACCGAATGATGGACATTTGGCTGTTCGTTTATCATTATCAAATGATTCTCTTATTTTAGTCTTCTTCATATTTGTCCATGTTGGAAATTGTGATCCATTTTCCAAATTCTATAGATCTCTCCTCAACTATGTCAAGAATGGCGGTGGCTGAAGAAAAAAATGAACGTGGGAATGCAAGCAAGCATCAGCTAAAGAAATAGTAAGCAGAAGCCAAGTTGGAGAAGACTTAGGTGGGAAACATTTAAAAAAAAGTCAAAAGAGTTGAGGCATCCCCGCGAAGAAGGAAGTTGCCTTACACGTGTCAAGAAAGGTCGGTCGATTATTTTAAAGAGCCTATAAATAGAGCCTACGTATGCTAGGTCGCGTGTGGGGTTTAGCCCTCCACCAAGTCTGTGGAGGAGTAAGCTCAATATACATATCCTATACTCCTCTCCCAACAACTCCTTCAACTATATTTGTAATACCATTTTCATAAACTAATGAAACTATTCTTGTCCCCTAAACTTTGTTTATAACCTATCTTTGTCCATTCCTCTGCATCAACTAGACCATACACGTATGCATTGGAACACACGCTTCCACTAATACTAGTAGTCCAATTATGTGAAGTATGGTCTAGTTTTAGGCAAATGAAATCTTCAATTGCACCATATTCTTCCTGATTAAATTTTAGCAGATTTCAATGAATTTAAGTGAACAACAAATTTGGGCATCAAAGTCATTTCTCTTCCCCCATCAGCTTCAAATTTCAAAGTCATCTATATATTTTCCGGTTGTCAAGCACACTTTTATACTGAAAAATAAATATTTTGAAACTTCCAACATCCTTCCCAAGATAGAATAAGGGAAAGATATAACAGTTCTAAATCGCCATTATAGAATCCTACATCAAAATAAGATAACAACAAACCGTTAATTATCCAACCAAGAAAAAAAAATTGTTAATTATGTATGTAGAATGTTAAGATTATGTCTCCAGTTTCGGCAGGTTTCCCAGTTTGAAGGGTCTGAACAATCGCTTGTTATTGATCCTTAAATCTTGACGACACAATTAAACATTTATTGTATAGAAAAATTAAAGATCAAACCAACTCAAAAACAAAAATATTAATTAAATTGCATATAAGTATTAAGAACATTTTAATTAAGCCCATATAATATTCATTAATGGACTAAAGCAAGGGGGTTTTGAGCTTAATTAAATTATTTGAACTAAGCCTGGGACAATAAGCATATCTTGATATTCACAATCAAAATACATGGGAGCTCCAAAAAGCAATGACAGTGGGAGGTCCATCTTACATGTATTTAAAAATAAACGAGCAAGCCAAAACTTAATAAGAGCCAAAACTAATAAATGAAATCTTTAAATTTAAGGCAAAACATCATCTTACTACTCAATTACATGAGAGACAAGCACAAAAAAAAAAAAAAAAAAACATGTGTGACAAAAGTAGGAGTAAATGCACTATCTTCTTATCAACAGTTAGAAAAATTTACTCCTTCATTTGTCATACATGGTTATTTACTCCATTTGTTTAAGGTAAGTGATCATCTTATTGCTCAGCATCTGAAATGACCCACAAGTCAATTTAGCGGTTGGAAAAATTAACACGCATGTTAGGGAATCAAGAACTTCATAATTTGCCAACTACAGAAGTGCACGACATGTCCCGTGTGATAGCAACTGAACTACTCCTCAAATGGTGAAACCTGTCATATTGTTCCTACAGGAGTGATAATGACGTTTCCGCTGATCTGATCTAATTGTTGTCCATGAAATAATATCGTTTTGAATGAAATTAAAGGAATATGTAATGTTTTTATGAATAATGTTTGATATGTGAATATTTTGTTCAATTAACTAGGAGCACTTTGAAAGATTGTTTTTCTCAATTCAATGAAAGTGTTCCATAAGCTCTATTTCGTTGATATAATAAATAGAGGGCATTGTAATTTAAAACATGAATGAGAGACATATCATTCTAAGTCGAGTTCAATGCATATATTCCATTATGCTTTGAATTTTGCATGATTTCAATCTTATCGTTCGAGTTCACACTTCCTTTGATCTTTTTGTATATGGGAATAGAAAGTTAGGGAGAAGAACATAAAGAAGTATAGTGGAGGAGGAGGAGGATGCTTTGAATTTTGCACGATTTCAAAGTTATCTTTCGAGTTCACACTTCCTTCGATCTTTTTGTATATGGGAATAGAAAGTTAGGGAAAAGAACATAAATAAGTATAGTGGGGGAGGAGGAGGAGGATGCTTTGAATTTTGCATGATTTCAATGTTATCTTTCGAGTTCACACTTCCTTCGATCTTTTGGTATGTGGGAATAGAAAGTTAGGGAGAAGAACATAAATAAGTACAGTGGAGGAGGATGGGGGAAGGAGGGGGGGGGGGGAGAGAGAGAGATTTTTTTGTCGAAAGAAAAGGGAAGATTAAAAAAAAATGGAGAAAAAGTTGCTCTGAGAAAAGTTTAAAAACTGTCATACTTCTTATCACCAAAAATTTCTTAAAATTTTTGAAATTTTGACTAGAACCTCTTCACTCTCGGTAAGAAGTAGGTAGGAAGGAGATATAGGTTGAAGATGAAAATTTGATTACGGGACGAAAGGTGGGCCAACCCAATTTAAGTTTTAATAATAGCTAGTTAGGGTGATTATGGTAATCGAGAGTAGTTTAGATAGGCAGTTTAGATAGGCTTGTCAAGTTATTTTGAAATGACATAAATCACTAATTTAGTAGAAGAAAATATTGGTTAGAGTTGGATCTTCACGTGAGTCACACTCTACTCCAGTCATTGATCACCGCATGCTCAAATGGCAGCCCACTTTCAGTGTATTTGACAAATCTTTATGCTATGTCTCTCTCTTGTGACAAATGTTTATGCTATGTCTAAGGAGAATTCAAATCCTGCATAAACTGAATATTTTTCGAGCCAGACTCTACTTGGAAAGAAATGTTGCATTCTACCTCCTTTAAGTAGGGTGCATTTGCCTGTGAGATACTTAGCCCCGCCATTAGTTTCAGGCAAGCTTTAACGTTGATGATTGCAAAGTGCTTACTAATAAGGCATTTGAATATTGCAGATTTAAATCAGTAACGGTCAGTTTGGTTGCGATAATGGAATAAGATTGTAATGTAATAGCGTGGAGAATGCCCATTTCCCACCTAATGTAATAAAGACATTTTAGCAACACTTTCTACAGATGGTTAGAAACCGCACACGCCTTGCAATTATATCGAGCACATATGGCACATTTTTCACCTCCCAGCACCATTTGGTTGGGAAATCAACCACCTTCTCTAATGCCAAAGAGCTGCAAAATCTGAAGATTGAAAAATGGGAGCAACTTGGTTAACTTCAATGATCCACAAATTATTCAACTTTATCGATATACATATTTGATTACATATAGGAACTCGTGGTAAATCTTCCACGTAATTCATTTATCAGATTTCACGCGATGTATTAAATGTCAATAAAAAGAGAAAATTCACCTCCACAGGATAGTAGCTCCCTTATAGTCACAGAGAACAGGGTATTCGGCAATACAAGTTCAATTTTTTCTCTCGAATGGGTGAAATGAGAAACTCAGAATACTTGCAATCCACGACTTTCACCACAAGAAGATTGAATTGCGAAGTAAAGTTCCGCAAATTAGCCAACTAGGTCCCTCTACTGTCAAGTATCGACTAACAGCTAACTTGGCTGGAGAGCAAGGCACAAGGATGGATTAGAAAATAAAAAACAAATTCCTGGAAGTGAGTCTATGCATAGAAGAGCTTCGTACATGACCAAAGATGGGGGAGCTCACTCGTCCATATCCTCTACTTCATTGGCTTCCGGCTCTATATCCGCATGCCTGAGCCGACCACATACATTACACTCCATTGTCCCGCCGCTGTTTTGCTGGTGCACATATAACTGATGAAGAAATACACATGGGAAACGTCGTTCTCTTTCTGCCATACCCCCCTTTGAAATTTTTTGGCCCATCTAAAATCATGAAAATTCCCCATATAAAAATTCTCGACCGCTTATACACATGCGTGTATCTATGGGCCTAGAAGCTTTTGAACATGCCTCGCTGCAGGGGATCTTTTTTTCTTTCGGAGCGAAGTCCATATGGATTGGACCAATTGCAACATTTGGTCATGTGGGTCCCACGTCACATCCACATACATATTTCCCATGATTAACTATTATTATTCACCACCCGCTGCAGTGGCTCAACTGGGTAGGCGCTCCTTCTCCCGGTGAGAGGTCGAGCGTTTGAAGCCCCTGCGAAGCAGGGAGGCTAGCAGAGACGGAGGCTGGCAGAGACACTAAGTGACTTACCTGGTGGCACGTGTGTGGTGGCTAGCACGTGTCGCCCAGAAGGTTTACGGCGCACTGTCGGCGTAAGCTGGTTCCTCCTGTCCACCAAAAAAAAAAAACTATTATAATTCTATTTGCTTTACAGAAACGGTTCTAGGAAAGGACATTTTTAGGCAAATCCACTCAGAGGATGGGCAAATCTCTCAGGGAAAAGGTTAGCATAACTGTCCTTTGGAAAGTGACGGTCTCAGGGTCAAAGGGAAGCCATAAACATATTTCGAGGAAACCGGGAGACTTCTTCAACCGGTTCCAATATTTGACCGTATGTTTCCTATTTTTCTTCTCTTTTTACTTTAAAGTTTCCTTTTTACAAGCTCAATTAAGAGACAAAATCACAAAAAGACCCACGGAATCAATTTTTTTAATATAAAGAAATAAAATAATAAAATAGTTACTGTAATATGAATAATTACAAGCAACATATTATTATCACTTACTAAAGAAAAATTGTCAATGTCGTTATATAGATCTATTAAATTTAAAGATGAACCAAAAAAAACTTCATGTTCCATGGTGTCATGACACTTTCATCACTATCATCTTCGTTTGCATTGTTCATCTCATCTTCATCACTACCATTATTTTCATTAGTGAAGTTACCTTTAGTTCAAACTCTATCCATCTGAATGAAATTAGAAGAAAAACTCAAGCATTATATGTCTAAAATATATAGATTAAACTAAAATTCAATGACAATGAATACCCCTTGCTTTCTTGCAATCAAGAAGCATAATTAACGAACCTTTATCCATAGTTATGATTATTATATAATAAAAATGGGGAAAATACTGAGATAACCATGCCATTAGTTTTGAATAGGAGCGGCCATACCTCAGCCATACATTTTCCATCTTCAAAATTGGAGAATTACTTAACAGATTTCCCCTTTTTTATTATATAGAAATGCATTTTCCAAAGTAGGTCATGATCAAATTTGTTGAGGAAATATTCAAACAAGATTCTGATTATCTAGAATCATTAAAGAAACAAATCAAAGTAATAATATTTAAACAATAAGAAATATATGAAGAACTCGGTTGCTACTTTTGAAATAGTGGATATTATTCTCTAGCCAAAGAATAAGATTATAGTTCCCAAATAAAATTGTTGACACCTAATTTTTTGCCCAAATTATTGCATATAGATTAATTAATTAAAAAAAGTTTTAAAAAAATTTTTTAAAAAAAAAAAGAAAAAAAAAGGTTGATTTAGGACGTGCGACCTATGGATGAAAAGATATTTGAGTGAAGTTTCATTTTTTAGTTGAAGGTTTTGGCTAATTTTGGCCGAAGGGTTGTGAAAATCTCACTTTTCTCTCAAAAGGTTGATCTGGAATTTCTGGGTTTGCTTTTCTGGAGTTGCTTTTGAGTGCCTCTTTGGGGAACGATTCCGAGCTCTCTCCTCTCTCCCTCGTCTCTTTTTTTTCATCCCTTGAAAGACCTTGCTTCAGTGATCTTATCCCATGAATTGAGGGATTTTTGGTCAGCTTTTTGCCCCCCTACCGAGCCTGCCAACTGAGCTAGTCCACCCACTCTCCTGACTTAGCCAATTTTTTTTTAATTCTGCAGCTGTTGAGTGTGCGGGTTTTGCTACGATTTTCCAGTGCTGTCAGAAGCTTATCCCTGGCCAATTTTCGTCCACTTGCACTACTATATACGGTCTTCCATCACGTGCAAAGATCGGGCTAGTTGGGCAGCTGAGGAGGATATGGTGGGGCCACCAAATTGCTTACTCAGCAACTCCGGTTTAAGACCAACTCGTGGACTGAGTTTTGGCTACTGATTTGAGTGCTTTAATCCACTAATTTGGCTGCGTTTTTTGATCAATTAGAAAGCTCATGTATAGTAGTTTAAGATCTTGACCATTTTTCGCAATTATCTCCACCCAATTTTGCAAGAGAGTCCCTCAAAGTTGGCCATTTTCTTGCCCGAAAATGTCAAATTCAATGCAATTAGGTCCTTTTTGCCCGATTCGATTAATTAGACCTGACCCAAGTTCAATTTCAACTTAATTGGGGGCTAAGATGATGATTTAAGGGCTCGGGTGAAATTTTGCAAAATTTGCGAATTAGTCCCTCAACTTTTGGAAATTGCATTTTTGCCCCAATTTGCCATTTTAATTCGAATTTGACCTCCTGGGCTTGGCTAGTCACATTTAGATCATTGGCCACAACTTTTTTTTCTTTTTTTTAAACTTTTTTTAATCTTTTTTTTAATTAATTAATCTATATGCAATAATTTGGGCAAAAAATTAGGTGTCAACAAAAATAAAATAAAATAAAATAACGATAAATAAAAAATAGGCATGTAATTATCCTATATAATTTGAACTCCCGATTATTGTATGATTTTGTAATCTAAAAAAGCATAACTATGGATAAAGGTTCGTTAATTCTACTTCTCGATTGTAAGAAAGCAAGAGGTATTCATTATCATCGAATTTTACTTTGTGTCTATATATTTTAAACATTTAATGTTTAAGTTTTTCTTCTAATTTCGTTTAGATGGATGGACTTCATATTAAAAGTAACTTCACTAATGAAAATAATGGTAGTGATGAAGATGAGATGAACAATGCAAACAAAGATGATGGTGATGAAAGTGTCACGACACCATGGAATATGAAGTTTTTTTTTTGTTTATCTTTTAAATTTAATAGATCTATATAATGACATTGACAATTTCTCTTTAGTAAATAATGATAATATGCTGCTTGTAATTATTCATATTGCAGTAGCTATTTTATTTTTTATTTATTCATATTAAAAAAAAATGATTCCATGGGTCCTCTTGTGATTTTTTCTCTCAATTGAGCTTGTAAAAAGGAAAATTAAAAGTAAAAAGAGAAAAGAAAAATAGGAAACATACGGTCATAAATTGGAACCGGTTGAGGAAGTCTCCCGGTTTCCTCGAAATATGTTTATGGCTTCCCTTTGACCGTGAGACCGTCACTTTGCAGAGGACGGTTATGCTAGCCTTTTCCAATCTCTTAGCCCGTTCGGTCACCAGCTCATGATCAAGTATATTGAGTGGTGGATAAACCACTTGTCAATTTGGCCTGATCTAGTCGGAAGTTCCTTACCAAGAGTTTGACAGGAGTCTTTAGTATCAGAGGATGAAATTCTTTTTGTCGATTAGCACATAATTGTTCCTCTTTCTTAGAGAGCCGATACTAATCGTTGGAGGCTAATCTTTGCTTTTAAGGTGAAACGCACAACGGTACACCTCAGCTAAGATCCTTCTGCTTCTTTTGGGGGAACACCGTCTTGACATAGTGCCAACAACCAAAAATCTCATATGTACTAAAATCTCTACGAATAATGTGGGGGACAAAGTCATTTATAAAACATGATAGGCTTGTAAAATTACATTTATTTTAATGTAACATTGACTTAACCTAGTACAATAAGTAGGTAACGACTTCTTCACTGGGACAAAATTTAAATAGTCTCACATTTACAACTCATGAGTCATTCTCCTAAGTTGTATCATTTTCCCCCTTCTTACACACGATTTGTGTTCCCTAACGCTAATGAATTTACTTTTTATCTTATACCGCCCCAGCTTCACCAGGATACTTCTCAGAGAAAAGGTAGTGAACTGCTTTTGATCAGTTATTATTCTTTTGTTAATCAATCTTTGAGCAAGATGGGAATGTCCTCCAGTTGGCTTACTAAAACTGAAAGTGTTGCCCTGACGAAAGGGACCCGCAATGAGGAAATCAATATGCATAACCAATTCATCGAAGTGATATATTAATCTGACTTGGCGATGGAATTAGTCACTTTCAGATTAAATCTTTGTCTCGCAAATATTTTGTGTTTAGAGTTTACTAATTATAATAGTTATTATGGATCTAAGTGCTTCTCTATTGGAGCTCATAATGGATTCGAGCTCTTTTCGATTAGATCTTATAAATGCTTGCAACCAAGTGGAAGTATTTGAGTTTCGCACGATGGTTATAACCCGTTTTGTGTGCCATAGCGAGAAGTTATATAATTGTCATGAGCTAATCGTGCACATATAACATCATAGCGTCACTATTTGTGGTAATTTCTTTTTCTTTTTCCTACATGCAATGTATGCATGAAAGAAGTGCATCAAATACTAAATATAAGACTTAAGCAATAAATCGGGAATATCTCGAATATATGACAAAAAAAGATTATCAAATATAACAAAAAAACTGTACTATTCTAAATCTATTGTCACGTCAGATAAGCAAAGTCCGTACCCAAATTGGCATTGCATGTATTTAATCCATACAGACGATCGGAGAATTACGTGCGTTGCGTACACGCAATACGAATCCTCTGGCACAAAACTTTATCCCCCAACCCTCTTCACTCTTCCCATCTCTCTCTCCATGTCTCTCCATATTTTCACCATTTCTCTTACTCCTTTCAGCTTAAAAGAATAGAACACAAGCCACTCGAAAATAGGAACTTGCGGAACCATGCCACAGTGGGACCCGTACGAGACCAACTGGATCGTCGAAGTCAACGAGAGCCTCAAGTGCATGCCCACCGACGAGCGACAGTACTGGAAGAAGCAGTCCATCTACCAGGTCCCGACCTCCGTCCCCGACCTCAACCGCAATGCCTTCAACCCGCAGGCTGTCTCCTTCGGCCCCTCCCACCACGGCAAGATCCACCTCCGCACCGCCACACACTTCTCCAATTCCTCAGACGGTCTGAGAAGCCTCTCAATCCCTTCCTCGAGTCCCTGAGGGAAGTGGCGCGGGACCACGAGGAGAGCTACTACGTACTGGACCTGGAGTAGAAGGAGGTCGGCCGAGAGGGCATAGGGGACTGGTTCCTGAAGCTCATGATCCCTGATGGCTGCCTCATGCTTGAGATCCTGAGGACCGCGACACAGGAGGAGGACGACTATGAGCCGGATGACCCCATATTTCACACCCGCAGGATGCTTTACATCATGCCATACATATGGCCAGACATGCTGATGCTGGAGAACCAGCTGCCAGTGCTAGTGCTGGATCGGCTAGTTGCCGTCGAGAATGATGGCAAGAAGGTTAGTGTTTTAGATTTTGCTGTCATGTTCACCTAACAGTACATCTTGTTGATAACAAATGGACCTCACATGGGATCCATCAAATCGAATGCTCCAATCCTGTCGGATGCATGGTTCAAGATCAACCGAGAATTTGATTACTAATATCGGAAATTTCTTCTTTTTCCTTTTACTAAAGTACTATCGATACGACAACAATCTCACATTCAAACGCAGAGACTTCACACCAACAACTCAGGATGACGAATACATCAGCAAGCTCATCCTCAATTACTGCTCCGCTAGCAAGGACACCGCAAATAAAGGCGAATGCCTGCATGTCCTGGACGTTGTCAGGAAGAGCCTACTTCTCCATGAGAAGCCGAAGCTGGACAAGGTGGGGTGCGAGGGCCTTCTTTTAGTCTGGTCGGCCACTGAGTTCATCGAGCATGGGATCTGGTTCAAGAAGAGCAAGACCGGCAGCCTCACAGACATCTCCTTTGCTGGCGGGGTCCTGAGCCTCCCTAAGATCGTGGTGGAAGAAGCAACTGAGTCCATGTTCCTCAACCTCATTGCATTTGAGCGCTTCCACGTCAGGACCAGGAACGGGGTCACGTCCTACATCTACTTCATGGAGTCGCACTTCTTTACAACTTGGGCATAGTCCTGACTGTCCTGGGGGACGACAAGGAAACCATGGAGCTGTTCCACTTGCTGGCCAAGTACACAACAATTGAACCCAACAACAGTCTCATTGCCGTCTGCAATAAGGTCAACGAGTACTGCAATAAGCCCTGGAACAAGTGGAGGGCTAATTTCATCGAGACCTACTTCAGAGGTCCTTGGGCTTTATGATCTCTCATGGCCGCCATCTTCCTCTGCGCCCTCGCTATAATTCAGACCATATATTTCGTGCTCAGAACCCACTCTTTGCCTCTCCGTACAATAATTTTCCCTTTCCAGTCATGTTCATTGCCCCCTTTAAATATACCGAATGATGGACATTTGGCTGTTTATTTATCATTATCATATTATAATTCTCTTGTTTCAGACTTCTTCATTTTTGTCCATTCGTGTGAAGGATGATCAAATTTTAGGCAAATGGAATCTTCCAACGCACCAATTCTTGATTAAAATTTTAACGAGTTGCAGCGAATTTAAGTGAACAACAAAGATGGCCTTCAAAGACATCTCTCTTCCCCATCGGCTTCAAATTTCAGAGCCATCTATACATTTTCCGGTCATCAAGCAATCAATCATTAACACAGATAACATATCTTTATGACTGAGAAAAAAAATATTTTGAAACTTCCAACATCCTTCCTGAAATAAAAAGAGCTAAAGATATTCCATTTTCTAGACCGCCATTATAGAATCCTAGATTGAAATTAGCCGACAGCAAACTGCTAATTATGTTTAAAGAACGTTGAGAATATCTCTCCAGTTAGGGCAGGTTTCCTAAGTTGAAGGGTTTGAATAGTCACTTGTCGTTGACACCTAAATTTTGACGACCCAATTTGACATTTATTACATAAAAAATTAGGGATTGACACCACCCCAAAACAAAAATATTACTTAAATTGCATATAGATATTAGAAGCATTTTAATTAAGCCCAAATAATATTGCATTTGAGTTAATGGACTAAAGCAAGGGGGTTTCAAGCCTAACTGAATTATTTGAACTAAGTCTTGGATAACGAAATTCAGTTGATTCAAGTACAAGCACATCTTGATATTCATAATCAAAATACGTGGGAGCTCCAAAAAGTAGTGGCAATGAGAGGTCCATCTAAAATGTTTGTAAAAATAATGGGGTGAGTTGAAGCTCAGTAAATGAAATCCCTAAGTCTAAATTAACAAATTATCTTACCACTCAACTTGGTACCGACAAACAACGTGAGTTCAAGATAAGTACAAGATAACCATGTATGACTAATGTAGAAGTAAACACACTATATTCCCATCATAATATGCCCATGGAAACCATTAAAACATTGCATAAGGTTATTCACTCAACTACAAACAAATGGCATATTATTTCATGATGCATAGATATCCATCGATATAAGTGAGTCTCTAACTCCTACTTGTCACTAGCTAGGACCCATTTTATAGAGGATGAAATCATACATACCCATTTGCCACACCTCTTAGCCCATCCATCAAGGGTGTCTTCTATATCAACGGTGATAAATACACAACTGTACATTTACATAATGATTGTCATTTCATCATCACCATTAACTCATGGGGGATGCAATCATACATACCCATTTGCCACGCCTCTTAGCCCATCCATAATGGGTGTCTTCTATATCAACGATAATAAATATACAACTGTACATGTGCATGATGATTGTCATTTCTTAACATCATACCAAAGGTTATACAAGCCATGTCATCATGGGACTCCATGTCCTCTCAACCTTGTAGAGAACCATCTCAAATAGTAGAATATCTAGCTAACTCCAAAGTCTCATACACATACTCATACATGAGAATTCACTTTGTGGCGAGTGGGCCAATACAAAGTTCTTTATCATGCGGCATCAATGACATACAAATCATTATAACATAACAATTACCACATGCATATGAATAATTTGTCATTTCTCATTCAATTAATCATTAACAAATAATCACGTGCACTTCAACACACGTATCCTCATTCTTTTCTTGCTAAGCCATCATCATTGAATCTAAAGCAATAGGTAGGTAATCAGTAACTTAAAAATCGATACTTGCAAATCGACAACTCAATATGAACACTTAAGAACCAACAACTTTGAAATTGATGTCTTAATCCACAAATTGACAACCTTAGAACTAGACAATTTTGGTTGAAATCGACAATTTGAAATGGGCAACCTTGGTCAGAAGTCAACTTCTTCTAAATCGACTGCTTGAAGTTTGACACATAGAAATGGATAACTTGGATAATAGATTAGTTACTTAACAATCGGTGAGTTGATAAGGAAATCGATTTACCTAGAAAGTTGATTGGATTATCAAAATCGGCAAAAACACTAGAATTGGTGAATTAGTAAGAGAACTGACAATTGGTCAAGAACAGTGATTTATCAAAAACGAATGACTTTCATTGAAAATTTGCTCAGAAATCAATTGAATGACCAAAACTGGTAAAATGACTTGTCAGTTGACACTTAATCAAAATCAAAATCGCGTGAATATTTTTTCAAGTCCAAATTCCAAATTCCAAATTTTTACACTTATCTCACCCAAAATACAACCAAGGCTTTTGGGGAGTCGATCACACACTTTCTATGCCGAAAATAGTTATCAAATTATGTCAAGTAAACATAATCTTTCAATATGTCTTTATCAAAGCCTGATTGCACTTTGGATTAACATTAGAGCTCCGTTAACAATCATCACACGACCAAATCAAAAGTAATAAATATATCGACCTAACTTAAGCCTTAGAGTTTCATTTACCTTGAACAAAGACTTGGACAACTCAAAGCCTTAATCACCTTCAAGGTAAAATAAACAAAAACAAAGATTATCAGTTCTCAATGTTTCAACAAAACTAGTTTAATAGAAGAGAATAAAGCCCAAGAATTCACCTTGTGAACTCTTGAAAGATGAACTTTGAAGCAACGATAACACAAGTATAGATTTTTTTTCTGTTACTCAAAAGATTTGAAAGTGATAATAAAAGAGGAAAGTGACGGATGATCTTTTTCTCTAAGCAAGAACAAGTTGGGATTCTTTTGAAGCTAAGTTATTCCTAAAGGCTTCATACAATCAAGGGAGGATGTACTTGGAAGACTTACATGAGTTACGAAGGGATAGGAATGTTTAACTAAGGTTAAAAGCAATGATAACATTAGGTTAAAAAGACTAGGCTGAAATTGAGCAAGAGGTGTTCAAATTAGAAGAGACAAATGGCTCAATTATATGGTTCCAGAGTAGACATTTCAACGGGTTACTAAGACATTTAGTATTTCAGTACATAAATAAGGAAATCAGTGTCCATTATAAAGAATAGTCAGAAAAAACATTTTGAATCCACTGAAACTTTTTGTGAAAGTTACCAGATGCCGGGAGAAACTCAACTCAGTAGATTTCTAACTTGCTACTTTAACAATACGTAATCTTGGAGTGTATGAATCTCCAACAATAA